>CM055318.2:5000-10005000 GCA_029255685.2 Silene conica | reverse complement strand
CCGGCTCATAACTAACATATACTCTGATCCCTTTGTACTAGTAAGACTACGTTTATAGATGGGTCTAACAGGGGCTAGGTCTTGAATAAGGACAAAAATTAATTAAAATGAAAAAGTAAAGTAAAATAAATTTTTAGGAACTTGTTCCGTTCCAAATGGTCTGAAATGGACCTTTTGGAACATGTTTAGGAACTTGTTATTTGCATGTGGTCCCCATACGTGACTCTAATTTAACCAAAAATAATGTCGAAATTCTTAGGTCTAACCAGAGCTTGATAAAATAACAAAATCTAACACCCTCATTAATCTTTATACTTTCCAAATTTAATCATTATCTGCATTTTTAGGTACTCTTTCAATAATTTATCAAATCAGTATACAATTTGTATGTTTTTAGAGATTTTTCGTAATGGTTATTACTGATTGAGGAAGATAATTTTGTAAATATTAGTCTTGAAAGGAAGCAAACACCAATATGATTGCAAGACATCATAGAGTACATAATACTTTGTGATTTTTTGTCACTACAGTATATAACGACCAAAATCCAAAATAATTTTATTATTTAATTACCTGGAGAGCATTATAATTGGCCGACAAAAGTCTAACAATTAAAATTGATGGCATTGGTAATATATAGGACATATATTAATAATTTAAGTAATGCGTTCACGATTACCGGTACCAACTTCAAAAGAGTAAAAACATAGTATATTCACTTAACTACTCCCTCTGTATTTTAATAATTTTCTTGTACTTTTCAAGCGAGAAGAAAGTTTAGAAGCGCGAAGAAAATATAAAGATATTAATATTAATCATTCGAAATGATTAGCGTAAATTATGTGCTCTAGACGAATGTATATTAAGGACTTATAGTTGTTAATTGTACCTCATATTTGACATTTTATTTAGGTTAATTTTTGTGTGAAAATATTGATTGTTTATTTAAATTGAAAATTCAAACTAACATAATCGCATACAATATTTACTTTTAAAAGTTTAATTATACATGTTATTTATACATTCCCGTGCATTTTTGCACGGGTCCTAAACTAGTTGAAAATATAGGAAGAAAAAAACAACTTTATATAGGCTTGATTTAGACTCGAATTTGGCTCGAGCTCGTGTTAAAGCTTGCAAGCTTTGTAACGAGCACATTTTTTTCAACCTCGGGCAAGTTCGGAATTGGTTGGAGCTCGACTTTTGATAATTGAGCACAAACCGAGCAAGGTCAAGCTTGGACTCGGCTCGGCTCCTTTAGTTTAACACCCCTAATCAAAACTCTAAACCCTTTAAGTTAATAGTAAAGTATTAAGTGTATCTACCTAATTTTTTTTTTGATTGGGTATAATAATCATAAAAAAATGAATTAAATCATTTCAAAAACCAAACTGCAAGTTAAAAAAACATACATCAAACGATTATCGATTAACCAAACCGTTTATAATAATTTAAAGCGGTTAATCAAACCAATTTTAACCGTTAAAAAAGGTACGATTTAGGTTCGGAGCTTATTAGCCAAGTCAAACAGCATTCAAACCGAATTTAATCATCAGTTGACCATAAACCAAACCGTTTTTGAACTTCTAATTGTGAGAGCCTGAGAGGTATCTCACATCAATATTTTAATTGGCAAATTGCATCTTCTTAAATGTACTAGGGTAAAAATAAAAGGTATTTTTGAGGTTTAACTCACTAGGTAAAAAAGTAAAAAAACAACTCAAATATAATATTAGCACCTACATCCAAAATTATTACATGCTCGTAGGGGCGAACCCATGATTTAGATTATGGGGTAGCGAAAATTTTATAGTTTTTTACCAATTAAAGTAAGCGTAAACATGCGAATAACATACATATAGCAGCTGATTTTCATAATAATTCCGTAAGATAAAACGATTGCACAATTTGTCTAAACGTCGTAAACGATTGTGCCTCATATAGTCATAACTCATACCTTAGAAGATTAACACTTTTAACAAGTATTTAATTATGTGCAAAATCTAGTTTGCTTATAAACGGTAACTAACAAACAGTGTTACAAGATGTAGTAATTTCTAATAAAAACTTGCAAGATATATTATTTTTTTTAAAGAAAAATATACGAATGAAATAGGTATTAAGTATTCCTTCCGTTCTAACAGGTCAATAATTTACATTTGTTTTATTTCACCCTCACAAAAAAAAATGTAAACCTGCTTCTACCTAGAGAGCTCGAGCAGTTTGGGAGTTGGACACTATCTTTACCACCTGCGAATGAACGCTTTAATGATAACTTTTACCAATAGTTTTACTTGTTTTTTTGGTAAAGTTAGTTTTATTTAGGGTAGCAAAAAGTCGTCTCTATTATTAATTTTCTTAGGTTTGGGTCTTTGGGATAGCAGCTGCTACCCCTTGCTATCAATTGGTTTCGTCAATGCAATAATGCATACTCGTATACATTAAGGGGGTGTTTGGTTGGGACATTTGGAATGGATTGGAATGGATTCCACCCATTCAAGTGTTTGGTTGGACCCTTTTGGAATGGAGTTTGATACCCAAGGGGTTCTAAATCCATTCCAAACCCTTGGAATCCCATACCCATGTCTCAACCCAAGGTTCTAACTCCATTCCCTCCATCCCAAATTATATATTTTTTATAAAACATTTTATGTGGATTTTTTTCATAGAACATTTTATGTGAATTTTTTTCATAAAAAAAAAGTTACGTATTTTTTATAAAATATTTTATGTGGATTTTTTTCATAAAATATTTTATGTGGATTTTTTTTCATAAAAGAAAGTTGCGTATTTTTCGTAAAACATGTTATGTGGATTTTTTTCATAAAACATGGATTTTTTTTCATAAAACAGTTTATGTGGATTTTTTCGTAAAACATTTTATGTGAATTTTTTTTATAAAACATTTTATGCGGATTTTTGTCATAAAAAAAAGTTGCGTATTTTTCATAAAACATTTTATGTGAATTTTTTTCATAAAACATTTTATGTGGATTTTTTTCGTAAAACATTTTATGTGGATTTTTTTCGGTCTTAGAATAATTTTGCTATTGTCGTATTAAATGAACCTGAGTCATTTGATTTTTATGGATTAATTTGAATTTTGGCTTTGTTAGTTGTAGTTAATTTTAATTCTAAATAATATAATTGCAGTTATCTATGATAAAGAAAATGAAATAATTTGAAATCCATTCTAAATGTAAATCAAACAATAAGAATGACATTTACAATCCATTACGAGATCAAACCAAACAAGCATTAATAAGTATGGGATTCTAACTCCATACCTCCTTGATATTAGAATTCATTCCATTCCCTTCCAATTGTTTGAACCAAACAGCCCCTAACTTTTAGAAACAATGAATCTAGGGATTTATAGAAATGTGGTTGATACGGAGTATCTTATTTCCAAGTTCCATTAACTAAAATGAGATTCCTACAAAGAAACAATTTAACCCTTATTTAGAGTTTTCTTGTTTGCAAAAAAAAAGTTAAAATTTTTACCCATTTTAAGTTTTAAGGTAACTTGATTTCAAAACAAAATGTGGATTTGCCCACCATTTCATTATCTTTGGAATTTAGATTTTGCTTTCATTTCCAATAAATAAGTATATTATGTTTTTTTCTTTTCGATTATCATTTGATAATTAATTTATTCTGATATTAAAAATTCAATTGTTCGATATTATGTACATGGTCCTTATGACTAGGGAAATAAAAATACATGACTATAGATCGGATTGGAAGGAGTAACTCATAACACGTTTTTTAGATTCATCTGAACGTACACGGTACATTGTTAAAATCGCCGATGATATTTCTTGATTCAAATGTATATTATTTTAATTAAATTTTAAATGAGAATTGAAGGATTAATTTCCTTACAAGTTTACAATAAGAATTGTTATGACAAATGTGACAAAAAAAGCTAAATCTTTAAGATATGACGTGATTATTTTATTAGTTGAATTCATGTAAAATCATTTTGCTAATTTTAAAATAATTATCGTAACTTGTATAATCTTATCTATATAATTACAGACACATTTAGGAAGCGCTGGTTGAACCACGTCATCAACCCAAGTTTTTTTTTCTTTGTTTTAAATCTATCAGGTGAGACACGCAATTTCTTTGATGAATTTCCTACGCGATAACTGCCTGATATTCGATATTGCATGTCTGACCATAGTTTTAGAAATTTTACGTAACATTTGTGATATACTTTCGTAAACATTAAATAATGGATACACAAATACAGTTTATATAATATGAAATTAAATATTATATAATAATATATAAAATAATACAGCTTTGGGTCATCTGTATTACATTAACTTTCATATTATATACTCAAAAAATAAAATATAATAATTTCGAATAACGTCCTTATAAGACTATTACATAACAATTTATATTCAATAAATAATTACAATAAACAATATAATAATTTAAGACCCGTGCATTTTTGCAATCGAAAAACAAATTGAGTAAAGTTAATTAATAATGACACGATAAAAAATGGGATAGTGAAATTGCAAAAGAAAAGTACCGTAATAGATATACTTAACATTCACAAAAATACGAGTAATGACGGGTTTTGTGGACAATCATATCTTTTTTTTCTGATAAGGTAAAAAACTATATTGATCCTCTAGAGTAGGACCAGCCTATTTCCTTATTTTGAATGAGGTAAGTTGAAACCACGGTTTTCAAACCATCTCTAAAGAATTCGACGTGTTGACAACTCTGATTTATGAGTGAGTTCTGACGATGAAAAATGCATATATAATGAAGAAAATTTTGAGATTTTTGTATTAACATTTAGTTATCATTTGATATTATAATTCTGTTATGATATTTCAAATTTATATAGATTATTGAGTTTTGATATACTTTGAATATAAACTATGTTGTTAATATCACAATATTTTTAGTATGTCGGTCATATCTATCTATATATCTATATTCTATATATAAATATAAAACAACAACCACTAAACATCCTATTGGACACGTGGCGTTCTTCTATGCAAAATTTTCCCGCCCACTACTTTACGGAGATACGGTATATCTCTTACGCCTTTTTAACCCTAAAAAATGTCAAAAGAGCAAAGCCCACATATTCTTAGCCGCCTTCTCAGGTTTACCATCCCCTCTCAATCTCTCATCTTTCTGGATGGACTTATATCACAAGTCCAGAACCTACTCCTCCGACGATTTTCCCATAAACTGTTCCATGCCTTTTCTTTTAATTTTCATATACATAATCACAAATGTAATTCTTGAAAATTGTAACTTATGCTTATGTTGATATCAAGAGTCCAAGGATATCAAGATTGAGGTTAGCGAAATTCTCTTTAAAACGTTGCTGTTGTTTCATTTTTACCTATTTTTTCAATTCTAAGTTGGGAAGATGAAGTTTTACTCGATTGCATCATTTACCCTTTTATCATTTTATAGTAGCTTATAACTTTTTTTAAATAATTGGAGTTTAACAACGAAATTCACTAGGAGTAATTTATAGGTATATCTGGTATGGTTATACTTATTATTTTGGTTAATTAATCCTTCAATTTGTAATATTTGCTACAGGCTGCAACATCAAAGATTTGAGACGAATCTAACAATGTGATTGCGTTGGAGTTTCCAGTATAATTTCCCCTGTATGTTTTATTGTTTGTTTCAATTAGCTAGTTAATATATGATTTTTTTATATGAAGATTATACTACTTCATCTTTTAAATTTAATTAAAAGATATGTTTAATAGTACTGTATTAACAATGCATCAATTTATTTTCTTCTTATTGTTGTTCAGGAACTTCACACAAAGTAGCAATTTTTCCATAGGTGATTCTTGCACAGTAAAAACTCTTGCATTCTTAAGATCGTTTTTTTTTTAATGATTTATGAGAATTTTTGCTTTTAATTTAGTTCTAAATTATTTTGTTAAAATTCCATTTGCATTTTCCTATCTTTGATTTATCATATCCTATAATATTATGCACTCATTTTATGAGAAAAGTGTGAATTAAGTTCTTTTACTAGAACATGAAGGTTATTATTTGATATGCATTAGTCTGTTGTTGTCAGATCATAACAGGCAAACAACTTATCTAAATGATCATTCATCACACATGGCTTTGCTCCTTCACTCGAATAGTTTCTTAATTACATGAAACCATCGTCTTGGCATGTATTTTTTATACATGCTCATGCCAATGACGTATCTAGGGGGCACCGTGGCCGCACCTGTAGCCCCCATAATAAATAAAGTTTGCTAGAGTAAGACATTAGCATAGTTCCACTTGGTACAATAGTACGAGTCTTATTGCTTAGGTTCATTATTGGTCTTGGCTTCAAATTATCATCTAAGCATTTTGAACTTTTGTATTTTTTTTTGCAAAATTATTAATGCACTTCAAAATTATTAAATGCATTATTGCATTTAAGTATTACGTTTTGCTTTTCCATCCAGAAGATACTTCATCTTTATTGTAAACAAATGCAATAAATTACAATAGATTCATTACTTACAATTAAAAATAAGGTATGTCGCTTGCCTTACTTTTTTTCGGGTTGGTATATTTTCATTTAAGTAGCAATAACTAATAATAATTTACTACAGTGGGTCTTGCTTTAGACCACAATTTTGCTCTGAAATAATAAGACAAGATTTTGTAACCATTTTAAAGTCAAATGTAACCATTATTTACAAACAAGTTATCATAAGCCGTAACATTGACCATACTATCGTGGTTACATTTGGCGGTAAAATGGTTACAAAATCCCGTCTTATTATTTCAGACCAAGAGTGACGGTCTGAAACAAGAATTTGTGAATTTAATACTTAGTTCAAGCCTTTTCCCTTTCGATATAAGAGGAGTTGTCTTTGTAAAAAAAATACAAGACGAGTTAATGTTGTAAGTGCATTAATAATTTGACTAGATTAGTTAATTTGTCATTCACTTTTCACATTGTATTTAAATACTCTGCATATAATAGACTTCATATAAATATAAACATATGTATTGACGAAGTTTGGTTTTTATAAGATATTCACTCATTTATATTGCATTCATTGATATTGCAGGTTTGACAAAAACAAGAAATAGATTGGTTACGAAAAAATCAATATCCGTAAAATTAACGGAAAAAATATTTTGACAAGTGACAAGCCGGGTGATTGAGAAAACAGAAAAATAACTAAATTTGGGAGATTTGAGGTAGTCACAAACTTATTAATTGAAATTAGATGTAAATTTGTAATGTACTTTGTGTAGAAGTGAGTAGAACTATCCATTCGTATGTTTATACTGCAGTAGGATGAGTTATTCGAGTTTTTGTAATGTAATTGGAAATTAGTTTGACAATGAGAAATAGGATGAGTTATTCGAGTTTTTGTAATGTAATTGAAAATTAATTTGATAATAAGAAATACTTGAGTAATTTTTATTTTAAGTTTGTTTTTCTTTTGGTAGATTTGTATCGTCAAGGCTTTATTTTTTTTGGTTTTGATGAGAAAGTGTACGGGTACAATGTAGTGGTCAAATGTATTGGCAATTTGATAGATTGTCTATATGGTTTTACCTTTTGGCTAATTTTGCTAAGAATACCTTTTTTTTCTTATCAAAATGGTGTAATTATAAAATTCAAAAACCTAATTACCTATATTTTTTATATATGTCTGTGCAATTTTACCCGACCACTAACCTATAAAAGTATAAAAGAACCGCTATACACGTGCCAGCCTTACATTCAATCTCACGAATTACTTTTCCACCTAACTATCTATACAATATTTATGGAAAAGAATATTATGCATTTGGAAAAAAAGGCAAAAACATTCACAGTTATTGACGGTAACTAATCTCTAAATAACTAGTCTTAAACCCGTGCAAATTGCACGGGTTTGTTAATTAAGGTATTGTTGTAAAATGTGTTTATAATGATAATTGTTTTTTATTGTCATATTTTATGTTGTTAATCCGCATGATAATTTAGTTTGCAATAACTAAAGTTGTACCTATCGAGTATATCTAAAATATGACAATAATAAAACTATAATTTATATAATCATATATCAAAACACGACAAAGGTATTCAAATTCGAATTCAAAAATAAAAATAATGAACTGTTACATAGTACAATCATAAGTAGATTGTACATAGTACAATCATAAGTAGATTGTACTATAACTTTTTGAAAATTTCTTTATACACTACGTTATTTGTTTTGTTGAACATGCGTTTATCATTATTCTAAAGCATAATATACGTACAATCTCAACGTTTGTTCGTGTAATATCATGAAGCACACAAACTTCAAATGTGTTATAATACTAAATGGTCGTTCGGTGTGACATTTGAAGTATATACAAAAATAAATTATGTTTTAGACTAGTAGTATATTAACTAATTATCTTTTTCAAAAGTTAATTGTCTTTAGAAATTAACGTCTTATTTAACTTTTTAGATTTAAATCCAGAATTATATTTTCAATTAATGTAAATGATGCATTATGATCAGTTTCTTAAGTAGTTGTTATAGTGTGATACGTCATCTTACTTAACCAAATTTGAGTTTTTACTTTGTTTTTTTTCTTAGGTGGTTATATACAGGCTCGACTTATATGTGAGGCAGAAATATTCTGACGAAAAATGATTTTTAAAATTGGTCAGGTCTTAATAAAGTCACAAACCCGTACAAATGTTAAAAACTAATTTTTAATTCAATCTAACTTATACACTCCGAATTTTGTTCATTTACTTTTGCATTTTGTTCATTTAGTTTTTCATTTTTGTAGGGAATACTTTTGCATTTTGTATGTTCCTCTTTTCATTTAATTTTGTATTTTTTGTCCTCGCTTAATAAAGATATCTTAATTCTTAATTTGTTTAAAAACATTACTCGAATTTATATATTTACTATATGTGATTTCTTAACCTTGTTTCTTTAACTTTATTTAATTAATATTGTAATTTCTTTCCTCAATCGTGATTATAAATTTGGAAGTAGATCTGTAAACTCGTTCTATTTTTGCATTTTATCATCCACTCTGATTAATTTTTTATTATGAAGATATAGTAGTTATCTATATTGCCTTAGTACAAGGTATTTTTTTTGCTGTAATTATGAATTTGGAGTATATAATATGTTTTAGTTCTCTAATTACAAAAAATTCTTAATTTATATGATTGTTTAATATCAAATCATGTGATTATATATTTGTAGTTTTACTTATTGCTTCAAGTTGTACTGCATAATTGACATGATTGCTTTTTAATTTATAAAAAAAAAATTGGTAAACATGGGTGGGGCCCTTTACTTGAAAAAAATAAAAAAAATAAAAAAAAACTGCAATTAACCATAGGCTGACACGTCAGCACTGTGGTTGCTGCTTTAATAAAGAAGATATTTATAAAAAATATATAGATAATTATGATACGGAAAGGATCTTTAAATAATATGCAAAATTTTTTTTTTTGCAAGGATATGCAAAAGTTGATTATATGCAATAAGTACACTCGAAAAAAACAGCAACTAATCTTTAAATAATAATTCAAAGAAATACACTAGGAAAAAACCGCAAATAATATTTAAATAACCCATCAATAAAGGGTAAGCAATCTTGAGTCAATCAAGTCAATATGATACAATGTTGGGCTCGTGTGTTGAATTATTCTGATTGGCCATAATACGAAAATTTAAGAGAAAGACGCGTAAAATAAGTTACGTACTTTTTATTAAAATATATCTTAGCAAATATTTTAACAAACGTTAAAAATACTGAGACAGTTTCATAGTCTCAACAGTCCGCATATGATTTATTAATTTATTGAATTTATTAAATATTGTGTATACATTAATAGATGCACTCTTTTATACATACCCGTGCAAATTGCACGGGTTCTAAACTAGTGAAATTATATTACAAATCGAAAATGTTAAATACGGCTAATCATCATTTTAAACATTATTCATAAATAATAATATTTGAAACTGCAATTGCACGGAATTAAAACTAGTTAGTGTTTTATTTGGAAAACAATAGAATTGACAAAAACATAAATCAACTTTTGTTTTGAAAGAAGAAAATCAATCCAAAAAGAAAAGGTTTTACACGACAAATTTTGTGCTTATTTTAGCGTACATATGAAAAGAGAAAATGGTTGATATGATAGTGAAACCTTACTTAATATGCAAATTACAAATAATAAGATTTACATGGAAACAAATATTGTTGATTCGAGACACATTGTATAAACATTCTATATAAACTTTGCGTTAACAAAAAAAAATTCATCCACTACATACTTCCCTTTTGTAATACACAAAAAAACAAATTCCTTCGATTAACAATTTTTTTTTCATGGCGACCGCCATAGCGAATGTTGTTCCAAAAAAGAACAAAGGGCGACAAAAGGTAAAAATGGAGAGAATGGAAAAAGATAGTAATCGTCAAGTTACATTCTCTAAACGTCGTTCAGGCTTATTTAAGAAAGCTAGTGAACTATGCACGTTATGTGGTGCAGAAGCCGCTATAATTGTATTCTCACCAGGAAAAAAAGCATTTTCTTTTGGTCACCCGAATGTTGAGCTTGTACTCAACCGTTTTATGTTCTCTGGTCCTCCGTCCAAGCAAGCATCAACAAGTCAACAACCACCGATGATTGAACCACACCGGAATCTCAGTGTTCAGGACCTCAACATGGAGCTAACCCTAATGAATAACCGGATCGAACTTGAGAAGAAGAGGAGTGAAGAGTTAAGTGAGGTAAGGAAGGCAAAAGGTAAAGAAAACAATATTTGGTGGGATGTACCTATTGAAGAGCTTGATTTACAACAATTGCAACATTTTCAAAGTCAATTAGATGTGCTTAAGAACAATGTTATTCAACATGGTAATAACCTAATGATCATGGCTTCTAATCAAGCAAATGTTAATCATAATCCTCCCATTATGGGAATGATTAATCATCCTATGCTTGGTTTTAATCAAAATTCGGCTTTGTTTAATAATCCTAATCATGGGTTTGGATACAATTCGGATTACAATAATTATTGATTAATTAGTGCTTAAGAATGTATCTTGAAATTAATATACCTATGCATAATGAAGGCAAATATTTGCCATTTATTACAAGTTTATTTATGAAAACACAAATTTATGGCTTTTTAATTAGTTTATTTATGTCAATGGTTTCTTATTTATTTTATACAGTAATTATTTTGTACTTGTTCACAGTGGTGGAGCGAGGGACACAAATAGGATTATACACCCAGATGTATATGAGTATCGTATATTTAGTACAAATCTAATTGAGTTTATATGCAATTTTTTTGAGCTTTCAACAATTTGTTCTTGCACTTTAAGTTTTGAGGGTTAAAATTAAAATCTTTTGGTTTTGTGTGTATTATTTTTGAGTTTCAATATAATGTTTTGATTTACAATTTTTTATAAAGAAGCTCAAATTCTTTTCAATAAAGCTCATAAAATATATGTATAAGCTCAAATTCTTTGTTATAAAGCTCGAAATTTATACTACCAGATGTATACATCTTGTTGTATAATCCTCTAATTGAGCGAGGGGGCTAGTAGTGTTTGAAAATTTCGAAATTCTTTGTTAAAAATTTTGATTTTTTGCGAGATTCCATTATGATATTACCTTTCACCCCCGCTCAAATTTTCACCCCAACTTAAAATCCCGACTCTGTCACTACTTGGTTCAGTTCCATGATGGAACAATTATGTCATGGCAATTAAGCTGATGGGAAATGAGGCAACAATTAAATCATAACAAGACTAAAATTTTTAAAAATGTAAAAAAAAAAAATTCCTCCGTCATTTTTCTATATATTGTTCCATTTTTTTTTTACCATTTTAACTTTTTCTTTTTTTCATTTTATCTTATTTTTTAAAATTACTTGAAATATAATTTCGATACTATGTGACTTTTTTAATTTTCGAATCTAATTTGAAGTACATCAAACGTTATTCATGAAACCACGCTCGAAAATCAACATTGGAAAATAGTAAATAAAAAATAACATTGAATTTGAATTTCAAATTAGGCGTCAAAATCAAATATTTAAAAATTTAACTTTGCATTATGATGAATTTTTAGCTTCGACATGGTTTCAAGACGAACATTCAAATCGGGACAACGGGATGTGGCAAATTAAATTCTCTTACCTTGTTGGCTTGGTGCCAACTTTTAAAATTCAAATTTCGGTTTTTAAAATAAAATAAGATTTCGTTCTATTACTCAAAATTTAAATTTATATTTCAAATTGTTGTTTTAATGTGTTCGGAGTAAGTATTATTTACCGACACAAACAAATAGTCGAGAAAAGTTTTTGTTGTTGGTGATATATTAACAATTATGTAATTATACCTTTAAGTCTATAACTACGAACTAAAAATCTAAACACAAATTCTTATTTGTGACGGCGATATCCGTCACAAGCTTGTGACGGATACCGTTTTCTCTCACTAAATACCCACTTTTTCTCTCTCTCTGACACTATTCATGTGGTCCCCTTTCTCCACTAACTCATTTTGTATCCATTTTATCTCACAAAATATTCATCACAAATAGTGACCCGTCACAAGCAAGACTTACTAAAGTCTAAAAGGTTCATGCAAAAAATTCTTTCGATACTACGTCCGACTTGTATGCTCTACACAACCCCTTTTAAGATGACTTATTAACAATCCTCGATATTAAATATCACATTTCATCATTTTTCCATCTCATTTTAATGTCGTTAATCAACCAATAACACGTTATAACATTGTTTAATGAGCCCAAAATCGCGTTTCAACATCTTTATACTCCGTACATTGTAAAACTGTACATGTCGTGTCGTACCATCTTCTTTTAAAACCTTATTCAAGTTGTCATTTCATCAAATATACACCACCACCTTGGCACCTTGTTCCGCTTATAAACAGTCCAACTAGTTAAATAATCGTAAGAGATCGACCAAATAATCTAATTGAGAAGCCAAAAAAATTCCAACTACTCCATTCATGTGAATTACACGAACTAGCCTTGATCAATTCGTGTGAATTACATGGATTAGCCTTGGTCAGAGCGGATGTCACTTTTACTTACTTGTAAAGTGTATATAATTTTTAAGGGTGAGCAAAATCGGATTACCGCTCCGGTTTTAAAATTCGGATCGCATATCCAGTTTTAAAAATATGATTTTTGGCGATCCACATCCAGATTTGAATATTCGGATATCCAAAAATTCGAAAGCCGGAAATTCGATTTGTTCCAAAAACATAATTTATTTATTGGATAATGACATAGGTAAGCATAAAACAGACGTAAAACATGTTTTAATACGGTTTCACGCTTACAACAGTCTTAATTAAGAGAGACTTATAGTAAATTCGTAGAAGAAATAATGGACATACCAAGAGTCGGGATGGTGGTAACAACTTCACCAATTTTGAGCTTGTAAAGGATAGTAGTTTTGCCAGCAGCATCAAGACCCAACATCAATATTCTCAACTCTTTCTTGGCAAACATTATCTTCAGTAAGCTTGACAACATCGCACCCATTTCGACCTAACTTACTTCCAATACTATATATAACACTCTGTGTAGAACGGTTTTACACAAAAATCAATTCTTTATTCAACCTTTGGATTTATGATATTATTATTGTTCTAGTCAGTTATGTGTTTGTGTTGTAGTATTTGGTTATGATTTGAGAAATAAAGTGTCCAAATCTGTTTATATACTTTGTGATTCCTGGTCGGGCCATGTAGCGAAGGGTATGACTTACGGAGTACAAACAACCACATTATTACGGTATTCGACCAATCATAAATTGTTATTTTCCACATAATAATGGTAGAGGAACGTCACCCTTCCTCTGTAAGGAAAAGTCAGAGAGGAGACCATTTCTCAATTTAAATACTCTAATTAGGTAGCTTCAACCTCAAGGATTCATAAATCATGTTGTCGAATTATTTAATGAATTTCTCGAATATTTCTCCGGTTTAAAATATTTCAATTCAACTATATATATATAGACAAACAATTTAATTGACAAATTGAAACTATCGACGAATATTGTTTAACAAACAAATAATGAGCTTTTAATCTGATCCGCGGATAAAAAATTTAAACTAATCAATGTAAAATGAATCAATTTTATAAAATCAAAACAACGAATTACTAAGTGAGACAATGTTAAGCTAATCAATGTAAAACAAAAAACCAAATGACGAATTAATAATCTTGAAAACGTGAAGTTATTATTGTAAAACGATTCGTTTTTGATTTAATTAAAACCCTACTCATTTGTGGAGTTCCCACGTCCCATTGTCCCAACCTATAGGTTGAGACATGAGAATTTCACGTTTCAACCTAGATTTAGATGTCTAATCTAGGTTCGAACGTGGGAGTTTCATTACCAAACCCAGGTTTGGATGTGGAAATTACTTCACCTTCGAGTTTTTTTATATAATCAATATTGATTCGTTTTACGCTGATCAGTTACATTGTCAAGATTCGTAATTCTTATTTTTGATTTTAAAAAATTGATTCGTTTTACGTAAATTAGTTTAATGTTGTTTTACTGAGTTATTCGTTATTGTTTTGATTTTAGAAAAATCGTTTAGCTTAACGTTTTCAATTCGTTGATCAAATAAAAGTTTCTTCAATTGTTTGTTATTCGATAGTTAGTTTCGATTTGACAAATATTTTTTTTGATAGTTAAATTGAAATGTTTCAGGTAGGAGGGAAAATTTGAAAAGTTTATTAAATTTGTCGACAATATGAGATAGTGTGTAGACGAATGACGATATTTAGTAGCACCCTAATACTGTAATTAACCTTTTTTAGGTCGTTGAAGCACTTCAAAAGATGCTATATGCTTCCATAATCAATCAATACTCTCTCTCTCTAGATTATTAAAAGAACTTTTTTCGAGCGATTTCATTCGCTGTTTTTTTTTCGTGCGATTTCAGAATCTCTAATATTAGTAAACTACTTAAGACAAAAGATAATATATTTCAACATATTCAAATACTAAAAGATATAGTTTATAAGTTTTATTCAAATCAAATATCACTTATAGACCAAGTGTTCTGAGTCTAGTGGAGATCCGGATTTCCTCAAAACCTGGTTGGACTGCGAGCTCCTGGGTTCGAATCTTCCGTAAACCCGTGAATTGAGCTTACCGGTTAAGGAGAGACCTTATCCAGGTTAAAGATAATATTTTATTTTAATTTAGTATATAAGCTAAACTTAAATTTATTTTAATTTAGTATATAAGCTAAACTTAAATTTGACAAATTTAAGACGTAAGGACGCGCTCCTTGTTCTATTTGTGTGTTCATGTCCTATATAAAGAGATGAGGGAGGCACAATTGTTGCAATTCTTCCAAATCCAATAGAAAAAAAAACTTTCGAAGTATCCATTCTCTATAGTCCACCAAAATGGCAAGTTATTGTGAAGGGAGCAGTCGTAAACCAAAATTCATATCGGAATGTTTTGTGAAACCGACCCGAATAGCAAATAATAAAACACAAATTTACTTGAATTCGTTAGAACTATACATGTTAAGCATGGGTCCCATGCAAAAGGGTCTCCTTTACAATACAAAACCTCATAATTTACAATCTCATATTTTACCAAAACTCAAAAAATCATTGTATGTTTCCTTACTACATTTTTACCCATTAGCCGGACAACTTATGACTCGAAAATTCGACGATGATAATAAATGTTGTTTTTACGTCGATTGTGACAAAGGTCGCGGGGTACGTCTAATTCATGCCTTTGTGGACTACACGGTATCTGATATCCGTGCCTCTGTCGACGTCCACCCGATAGTCGATTCCTTTTTTGATCTTGGTGAGAAATCGGTTAATTATGACGGTCTAACAAGACCGCTTTTGTCGGTCCAAGTGACCGAGCTAGTCGATGGGGTCTTCATCGGGTTTACTATGAACCATTGTATAGCGGATGGGACCTCTTTATGGCATTTCATATCTTCATTAGCTGAAGTATATGGTCAACTCAACGACGATCAAGAAAACGAGGACGACAACGACAAAATTTCGGTTTCAAAAACTCCGATTTTTACGACGTTATTTCCTGAGCATGGGTATGATAAAATCTGTAAATTGCCTCTCTTTGAACCCGAAAAAGACTTATTCCGGTATGATCCGGGCCCATTAAGGGTACGATTATTTCATTTCTCATCGAAGTCGATTTCAATGCTGAAGGCCCGAGCTAATGAAGAATGTGGGTCGAACAACATATCTTCATTTCAAGCCTTATGTGGATTCACGTGGCGGTCCATTACTCGTGCTCGAAATTTGCAATCCGATTTAGATGTGGTTTGCACCCTAATAATGAATGCCCGAATCCGACTCGATCCACCGTTGCCATATGAATATTTTAAGAGCTTCCTTTGGGCAGCCCAAACTAATTTTAAAGTGAGTGACTTATTGGGCAGTAACGGGTTGGGTTGGGCTGCATTATTACTAAACCAAAATATTAAAATACAAGATGAAAAACGTATTCGAGAAATGGCGAAATTAGCGGACGCCTATCCTCGTTACGCCCAACCCGGTCCACGCACGCTTAATTACCGACCTCATAGGTTATTCATAGGTGGTTCGACAAAGTTCGACGTGTATGGGCCCGAATTTGGGTTAGGTATAGCCATTGCGGCTTTTGCTGGCTATGCTAATAAGGAAGACGGTAAGGTGACGGCTAATCTGGGACGTGATGGGGATGGAAGTGTCGATTTAGAGATCTCTCTTATGCCTGAAACTATGAATGTTCTCGAATTAGATGAGGAGTTTATGAATTTTGCATCATAGACATAGTACCGATGGATTAATTATTTCAGTAGACCTTGTGAGAGACCTTCGACATAATAGGCAAACAAAAACTTTAATACATCCCTTTCCCATCATGTGAGAATTCTCTGGACCGCCTATCTGAAGTTTTAATTTCGTATAATTATTGTTGTTCGTTGTTGTATCGTGGGTAATAATAAATACGGCCTTTATTCCGTAAGATTGCAATTAAAGATTTAATATATTTCCTTTAATGTTAATTAAATACAAATTAATAAAATAAATCCACACTCATATTTGTCTAATTAATGTTTTATTTATAAGAAAATTGTTGATTACAGCCTTATAAAAATCACTTTTTGAAAATTACAACCTTATAATTTTTTTTTTTGAAAATTATAGTCATAATATTACTTTTGATCGTAAATTACAACAGAAACATTAACTCTGCCTGAAAACTAATGCCAAATTGAATCTTTGTGAGTTAAATTCATTTTTTGTGACTAAAATACCCTTATCTTCAACCTTAGAACTCCTTATGTTTATCCCAAAAATCAGATTTAACAATTAAATACCTTCTCTTTAATTCTCCACTAGTTTTAAATCCGTGCAAAAAATGCACGGGTCGTAATGACAGACGTTATTATTAAATACATAAACATATAAATGATTGTGATTAATCGTTCAAAATTGTGACAATATAAATATAAATAAATCAATAACTGGAGATTATTCAACGTACATATAATTAAATTTGTTAATCATTACCCTTCGATGTATAGTATGTTACAAAGTGTATAACAAATCTAAAACGTAACAAATACCGAAAATGCACATGTTGATTTTTTTAATTATTTCTATTTTTAATTATTTCGTACGATATTCAAAGTACTCACAAATTTCATTAGCATTCAACTTTATTTAACTCTGATACGACTTATGAGAGATCGTCTTAAGTAAGATGGTCTTAAATCAGAATGCGCGAGGACTTAAAAACTAATCCGAAATAACTTTTGTTTTTTAAAAAAAGGTCTTTCAAGTTATTTTATGTGATTTCTAGTTAATTTATTCGCTGGGAATATTTTTAAAGTTAAATGAGTGAAGAAATGGACTCTTAATAAATCATCGATCGGTTATTCTCCATTAATACCGATGTATCTGTTTTTAACATTAAAATATGTCAAATATATGTATTTTTACATGTCTTATGCTTTTGTTTTATTCTAATTACTTAATTTGTCTTAAATTTAAGACATTATGCTTGTTTAATTTAAAAAGTTGTGTTCACTAAGAGCTCGTCTTTGCAAAATCTTTAATGTAGAAAAATGGGATCATTAAGTGTAGCAATGTTATGTCGTCACATAATTGGTGAATAATCAAAGTTTAGGCCAAACGATCCAAATGACAATCCCTTAACGCATTGAAACCCTATTTATTTAACCAATCTTATAAATAACCACAATCGACCCACAATGACGCAATATTATTTTTCACTCAGTCTCTCAGCTTATCCTTGTCAAATTGATTCGATGAAATTCAAATTTCTTTCGCTCTAATTATCATTATGGTTTATATTATCTATTCTATTCACCCTATTTTGACTTAATTTTCCCCAAATTTTAAGATAGTTGTTGTTAATATCTATAGGGTGTTACTCCGTAGTTGATCTTAAAATGATTTTTTTACTACTTTCAGATTTATGAATATTGTTAGGTAAAATGGATATATTTTTGTTGTGTATTTTAATATTGGTTTTTTTAGAAGAATAAAAAAAATTAGATTTAGAATTTGTTGTGAGTATATAAATATCGATATATTTTTTTTTCCAAATTTACCTCATTCTATTTCTTCGTGATTTTAATGTCAGATTAATATCAATAACGAATGAGGTTTTTATTGTTTTTTTTATAATTATATTCAATTTTTGTAATTTTTTTATTTCTTTGTAATTATTCAATTTGTAATTTTTTTGTATGATTATATTGTGTTGATAATATTTAGGAAATGTATATTATATGAGTAAAAGAGTTAGGATATGTGCTATATTAAGAAGAATGAAATCAATTAATTAAATTTCATAGTAGAACGTGGGTAATGAGTATTAGGAATTTTCTTTTTGTTTTTTAACCCCTCAAAATTAGGAACCAATCAGAATTTTTAAAATTCTATTCCTTTTATAGTAAAATGATTCTTCAACAAGAGATCACCTAATCTAATTCATCTTTTTATTCAAATACTAATCTAATCATTTAAATGAATTCTAATTATATTGTTTCCATTTTCTCTTAAAACTAATTAGTGTTATTCACCATTTTTCATTTTCCCCCAATTGTAATTAGGATTCATCATCAATTTTACCCAAATTGAAAGTAATTAGGTTTTATCATCATTTTCCCCAAATTGAAAGTAATTAGGGTTTATCATAAATTTTCCCCAAATTGAAAGTAATTAGGGTTTATCATCATTTTTCCCCAAAAAATTTTTAGACATTAACCCTAAAATTCGATACAATCAATTGAAAAACAACCAATTGATGCGCATTGTTGCAGAGTGCAACTCTTCATCGCTAAAAGGCCCACAAAAATGCAACAAAACGGTAATAAAAGAGCGAAATAGAAAAATGGTGAAAAGCAAAGAGGATTTGTTGCAAAACTTGTAGCGAAAAATTAAAGGACTTAGACATTAATGCCTTGCTCTTTGTTGTGACGATTCGACATTATAATAAGTTAGTATTAGTCAAGCGAAAAGAGCAGGTGAAGAACGGAGGATGGAAAATGGTAAGAGATTGTAAGAATATTGTGTTGTGAGAAGTAAATAATAGGTAAAGTGAAAAAAATCTGGGTAGCTAAGCAAACAAATAGTCGAAATAGGTAAGGGTATATCGGTCACTTTTTGTCAAAATTTACCGGAAAACGTGACATGGTGCAATTTTAAAAGAAAAGTGATATTATGGCTGGAATCTTCAAGAAAAAAATTATAAAGCTGTAATTTTCAAAAGTGTTTTTTATAAGGTTGTAATCAACACTTTTCTCTTTATTTATTAACAAATTATTTCTTCTTTTATATCATTACATCTAGTGCTAAGGGAGTATTAGGCTATGTTTGTTCGGCTGAAAAAAAATTTGAATTGACTTAATTGAGTCAAGTTGAAGTAAACTTAAGTGATGTAACTTAATTAAATTGAACCGAGTATCTAAATGCTCCTCAGTTTTTAAATCGATATAACTATAATACTCAAATCATATTTTTATTAAAGATATTAAACTCATTAATTTTTTCATTTTAATAAAATTCAACCCGTGCAATTCTTGCACGGCGTAAAACTAGTGAAATAAATAACAATAAACATACATAAAACAGGCTGAAAGTATGAAATTGTTTTTATATCTAGCTTTCATTTCATTTCAAATTTCAACATTTCATATAGAACAAATTTTAAAGCACTTAAATACAGAATACGAGTATGTTAAGTTATTAGAGCAATTTTAACCTAATAGTTGAGACAGCACAACAATGCAAGTGAGAATACAAGTATAGGTAAATAGAGCATTTTCATAGGTCATGCCGACATGCGACTTGCATTTGTAAGAGAGACTCTATCCGTTTTTAGCTTGTGACGGACAGTGTCCGTCCCAATAATCACAATTTGTGATTTAAGAATTGGGTCGTTAATTTTCACGTCGTTTTATAATGGTAAAGGCATATGTATAATGAATTAATGATTGTTAGGCGGTTAGAATGACAATCGCCTAAATTTACCAAATTTATAAATCGGAAACACAATTTGATTGAGATAGGGATGTTAAATTTAATTGGTTTGACGCCATGAATCTTTTGTCACTTATGAACACCATCAATTATGTTATGGGATGGGATTTTTATCGGGTTTACCGTGAATCATTGTGTAGCAGATGGTACATCTTTGTGGCACTTTATATCAACTTTGTCCGAAATATTTGGTCAACTTAACGACTAAAACGAAGTTAATTACGACATCGTTTCGTTATCGAAAAAACCGATTTTTAAGACACCAATTTTGGATCATGAACACGGGCCTGGTCGTATCCCTACGTTGTCTTACATCGAGCCCAATGGATCGAAATTCCGATACGATCCAGGCTCATTAAGAGTGAGATTATTTCACTTTTCATCTAAGTCAATTTCAATGCTTAAGGCCCAAGCAAATGAAGATCAATTTCAATGCTTAAGGCCCAAGCAAATGAAGAATGTGGGCTTCATAACACAATATCCTCATTTCAGGCCTTATGTGGGCTTATGTGGCGGTCCATAACCCGTGCTAGGAATTTACGACCCGAATTCGAGGTCAATTTTGCCATGGCGATTAACGCCCGTCCACGATTGGATCGATCATTATCACCCAAATACTTTCGGGCTTTTTTCATGACAGCTAAATGTGTATCCAAAGCGGGTGATTTATTAAGCGATGGTTTGATCCACCATCATCACCCGAATACTTTCGGGCTTTTTTCGTGACAGCTAAATGTGTATTCAAAGCGGGTGATTTATTGAGCAATGGTTTGGGCCAGGTCGCGTTACTAATTAATCAAATTATTAAAATGCATAATGATGAGGGAACTCGCAGAGTTTTAAAACAATGTGAGGAGCAACCTTCTATTTATCTACCGGTTTTAAATTTTTCTGATAGTAATCCTAAGGCAGGAATATTTATAGCCGGTTCGTCAAAATTTGATATATATGGACCTGAATTTGGGTTAGGTAGAGCCATAGCGGTTCTAGGTGGGTACGCTAATTTGAGCGACTGAAAATTGGTAATGAATTCAGGACGCGACAAAGATGGAAGTGTAGATGTAGAGGTTTTCCTTAAGCCCGAAACTATGAATGCTCTCGAGTTAGACGAAGATTTATAAGTTTCACGACTTAATTGTCGACCCTAAGTCATTTCGAAACTAAATTATATGAATGTTTTATATTATTATTGTTGTATCAAAATGACTAAAACAAGATTTTAGGTGGCAAAATAAGAGCAGGCTCAATGGTAAATTACTAATTGAGTTAGCTAAGTATTCCAATGGTTTAGCTAAATTTTATGTTACTTTAATTAATATAACTAATTATTTTAGATTTTCTGAGAGACAGTGTTTCGCTAGATTATTAAGAGACATAATATAAAGGAAAATAAAATATTATCTATATCATCGTAGAGGTCTCTCGTTAACATTATCGAAAGATCGTCTCTCCACAGTTTCGTGAATTATTTATTAGTTTTTGTTTAACCGTGGGCTAATTTAAGTTAGCTAATAGCTTAACGAAGCTAGTTGTTAAGGCGGATTCGGGTTTTGCGTCAGCGTGGGCAAAATGGTAACATTATATAGTGGGCTTGAAAAAAATCGAAAATTACAATTTAAAATGTTGAAATTTCCAAACGCCAATGAGGATAAGCGAACCTACTAATATTAATTAGTTGATGCAAATTTGATTTAACCTTGGTTATGAGTTATGACTATCAAGCTATTACATATACAATATTAGATTTTTAACATCACAAATTTAAGAAGACTGTTTATCATTGCTGCTGCTATATACATAACATTTTTACAAAATTCCATGTCTATTAGCGGCTAGTATACATCAGATTTGTTACAACGGCTGTCCTTTAATGTGACTTTTTTTTAAAAAAAAATTTGGAATTGCATGCTTTTGCTAATGCTAATAATGCTCAAAAGTGGGATTGTACCAAAATGGAGGACATTCATTACACATTACGACAACAAAAGTCGTTCGTAATACATTGTTTCATCAATACAAGAACGAACCAAACAAAGGTCGTTTCTCATACTTTCATCAATACAAGAACGAACCAAACAAAGGTAGTTTCTCATACGTATGTACAATAATTCATACAACATACCGTTAATTTAAAGTTCACGAGACACCCAAAGTTTTCAAAGTCAAACTATACATTTACTATGACAACAAAGGTCATTCTTCATACCATGTTTGTTGCTAGTGCTGTTGGTTGATGCTGCTGGTCGCTGCTACTACTTGCTACTGCTGCTTGATGCTGGTTGCTACTGCTCTACTGCTGCTTGTTGCTGCTACTGATATCGATCGATGGGATTTTTGTCTGTCTCCATATCGATAAACCCAGTGATCCTACAAAAACCGACGACAATAGATAAGAATATTACAAAGTAGAGCAGTCAGAGAAGACTGAGTTATGTTTTAATGTATTGCACCAAACTCAAGCTGCTTGGATAACATTCAGAACAAATGCAATAAATTGCCTTAAGGATTCTGCTGATATTGCTAGACTTACATGCTTCTGATTAGACCTATGGGGTCATTTGGATACTGCGTAGTCACGTATGAATTTTTGATATGAATTTGTTTCCTGGTATGTCGACATTCTACTTACTCTGATATTTACCTCATCAATACTGTTTTCTAGAGTGCTCGCAATTTCTGATAAGCCTTGCTTCACACAACTGCTGTTATCTGCCCATATCAGCTGCACACTCTGTCCTCCGAACAGCCGCCAACCCCACTGCAGCGCTGCTGTTCCTGCAATTTTCTGAATACCAGAGCTTTAATCTGAACACACCAGACCAGCAACAAATCACATATAAAACTGGACATCATACTACCTTACACAAGGGACCATCAAACTGGATGGTCTGAAGCTGACAAGAACTCGCAAGAGGATTGACAGCATCAACTGTTTCAACAATAATAAGCTTTCTGGGAATTTTCTTCAGGTCCATTAATATACTTTTAAGACCGAGAACATTCTCAACAGCTAGAGACACGAAATCACCTTTCAATATAAAGGTTTGGAGCCTAGGTGCATGTATTGCAATATGAACCATACCACTTCAGTTCTCAAGTGTTAACTTTGCCAACATTTTACAACTTTTGACCAAACTATAGAACATGTTTTGCTTTGTGAACTCAATATTCACCAGCTCAAGGTGCTTAAGATTAGGGAAACCACTGAATTCAGTAGTCGGGGCATTTAAACGAATGCGATTGAATTCTAGGTGTACTAACCCACTGCACCGATATATATATATAGGAAGAAATATTCATTGTACCATCGATATTGTTAATTATGATCTTTCGGACTCCATTTCTAGATAGAGAATATATCCATGGGCTGTGATTCAGAAGATTCCCGCATACATCATACGGAAGGATAAGATAAAACTCATGAACGGGACCAATATGGTGAAGAAGTATGTTGCTAATAACAAGGAACTCGTATGAAAAGAAAATTGCACCAATGTAAGGTACATGGTTTCATACAACACTGGACATCTAGGGATCCATGCAGTTGCTGTTGTGGTGAACTGGCACTCGGCTCTATCAACTTCTTTGAACTCCGAGTCTATCAGAATTGTTGCACAAGGAAAAATTGTAAGTTTGCAAACATCAAATTCCAACTGTTTGCCAAAGTGCCATAAAAAATGATATGAACAGACACAAAATAAGAAAAAAGAGATTAGCAAATAGGTTTACCGAAACAAGCTTATTTTGCAGCTTGATCAGTGGTTGGGTCTATTTTAAAAGACCGAGTAACTACCTCTTCTGGCTTCATGATAAAGAATTGCTCCTGCGATAAGATTTTCAAAGAATCACTACTCTAAACTTAAACTTAACTACATTACATCTAATTAAGGGCCACATAACAGCATAAAACAGCTAACAAGCTCGCAAACTTTATTCAAATTATATCTAAATGAAACACAACAATCATTAAGTTAAAACCAGTCTTACGACTTTTATGAGCTTTACCGATTCTGATGCTTTCCTAGTTTGGATGCTTAATATCTGCCACACAAAGAAAACCCATCTTTCAAAACCTTCTAAATCGAAGAAATCACTGTTCAAATCACATTGAACACTTCATGAAACACTCAAAATATGTAATGAGTGGAATGCACTAGGAATACGCTAAGGATACCAGTTGGGGATGGAGGAAAATATGTAAAAGAAGAGATAGTTTTCAGAATGGGTTTGTTGCTAATGAGTGGAATGCTAAAACAGCACAAGAAACAACTTCTAAATATACACACATTACCCACATAATTCTGTTTATAATAATATGTGAAGTCGAGGGATGAACTAGGAATGCTAAAACAGCACAAGAAATTAATCGAACAATGAATACAAAATCAAACAACAGCAGCAGCGGACAAAGTAGCCTGAGGTATGGTGGTAATAGCGGTAGCGGAAGTTGCAACAGCTGTGGAAGCAGTAGCAGCCGTAGCTGAAGTGGTGGCAGAGATGGAGGCAGCTGGTGCTGTGGTGGTTGAAGCTGCAGCAACATCAGAGGAAGAAGCAGAGGCTGTCGAAGAAGGCGTTCAAGAGTTCATGACTGAAATTACCCAAAACAAAGTGATAAAAGTTAAACCAATTCTGGAAAACGACGAATCAAAGTTGGAATTTACGAAAACGGGGACAAAATTTATCCTAATTCGAAAATTGCAAACTCTAATTCGAAAATCTGCAAATCCTAATTTTGGAAACCCTAAACTGCGAAAAAAAGAATCCTAATATTCGGAATTAAGCAACTCGAAATCAAAATTGGGGATGGGGAATGCAATAATGAACGAATAAGAAATATAGAAGAGAGGGAATTGCATAACGTAGAACTATTATTGATGTTGTGATTCTGAAACAATAATACAAAGCCTATTAGTATAAAGTCGATAAACCCTAGACGGTAGTGAGCCCTAATGGAGTATTAGGGGATTTGGAGTCGCATTTTCAGTGAAATGGTATGTAGCTCTGTCTAATACATCCAGCAGAGAAGAGTTTCATTCTTTCTGCAACTGTTTCGTCGCCCGACACTTGCAGTTATAGCAAAATAGCAATGACCCCTCATAAACCAGGAGCTCTATCTTTCATCCTTTGCTATTGTCCACAATAAATAAATCACAAATTCTTATTTGCAACGGCACTATCCGTCGCAAGCTTGTGACGGATACCGTTTCCCCTCACAAAATATCCACTTTTTCTCTCTCTCCAACACTATTCATGTGGTCCCCTTTCTCCACTAACTCATTTTCTACCCATTTTATCTCACAAAATACCCGTCGCAAACAAGACTTACTATAAATAAATATACTTCCAGTTTAGCAGATCTTTATCCGGATAAAAAAGTAGAGATTTTACCTTCAAAGGTATAGAAATAGAATACATACTAGATATCATGCCCGGGCGTTGCCCGGGTAATATCTTGACGTAGTTTCGAAGTAATTATCGTAACAGTTAATCTTCAAAAAATACTTAGTATAATAGCCATATATAAAGAATAATTCAGGTATGAATGTTTTTGATGGCTAATAAAACATTAGATGTATCAGGCTCGTATTATTTTCTTATTAGCCCGTATTCTTCTTACATTAGCTCGTATTCTTTATATTATCCCGTATTCTTACATGCTCATATTTGTAAGTTCGTGTTCCTTTTATACGCTCGTATTCGTATTTTTGACATCAGCTCGTATTTTTTACATTAGCTCGTATTTTTAGCTTAATAGCTTTATTAAATCGCATTCTTACGTTAATAGCTCGCGTTCTTGTGTGCTCGTATTTTTCAGTTCTCGATTCTCTTAATTTCTTATTCATTTTACATTAGCTCGTATTTCTTATGTATTTGTAATTTGTAGCTCGTATTCTTTTAATTATACCTCGTAATCTTAAGTGTTTATTTTATCATGAAATTTGACGTCTTTCAAATCTGATTCTACTTTTTTAGTTCGAGAAGTGTTTCAATTAGCTCATGTTTTCGTATTCTGTTTACATTAGCTCATATTCTCATCTTAATAGGCCGTATTCTTATGTGCTCGTATATTTAAGTTCGTGATCCTTTTAATCTCGTATTCGTATTCATTTGTGCTCATATTTTGAAGCTCGTCTTATCTTAATAACTCGTATTGTTTTTTCATTAGCTTGTATTCATTTGTCATTTGTGCTCGTATTTTAAAACTCGTCTTATCTTAATAGCTCGTATTATTTTTATATTAGCTCTTATTCTTAGCCCAATAGCTCGGATCGTATTCTTTTTATATTAGCCAGTATTATAAGGTCAATAGCTCGCATTCCCTTAAACTCTTAATCTTTTTACATTAGCCCATATTCTTATGTGTTCGTATTCCGTAGTGTGCATTTTTTAATTATACCTCGTAAACTTAAGTGCTTAATATATTCATCCATACATCTATTTATGCTATTAACTAAATAAAAGAAGGGAAACAACAAATTCTTCCATAACTTTACGGTAGCCAAAATTCTTAGTTATCAATTATTTTATTAACTAATCAATAATTATCCAACCGATATTTTATTACTATTTAATTATCTTTTTATTTATATACTTAATTTATTTAACCAAAGTAATAGCCAATCTAATCACTCTAAAAATAATAATTATCCAACTGATATTTTATTATTATTTAATTATCTTTTTATCTTTTTATTTATATACTTTGTTTATTTAATGAAATTAATAGCCAGTGTAATCGCTCTAAAAACAATAATTATCCAACTGATATTTTATTACTATTTAATTATCTTTTTATTTATATACTACGTACTTAATTTATTTAACCAAAGTAATAGCCAATGAATTGCTCTAAACAATAACCAATGAAATCAATTATTTTATTAAATAATTCAATAATTATCCAACTGATATTTTATTATTATTTAATTATCTTTTTATCTTTTTAATTATATACTTGACTTGATTTATTTTACGAAAGTAATAGCCAATGTAATCGCTCTAAAAACAATAATTATCCAACTGATATTTTATTACTATTTAATTATCTTTTTATTTATATATTTAATTTATTTAATCAAAGTAATAGCCAATGAAATTACTCTAAACAATAACCAATGAAATCAATTATTTTATTAACTAATTCAATAATTATCTAACTGATACTTTATTACTATTTTATTATATTTTTATTTATATACTTAATTTATTTAACCAAATTAATGACCAATGTAATCGCTTTAAAAACAATAATTATCCAATTGATATTTTATTACTATTTAATTATCTTTTTATTTATATACTTAATTTATTTAACAAAAGTAATAGCCAATGAAATTGCTCTAAAATAATAGCCAATAAAATCGCTCAAAAAGTTCCTCTTTTAAGTATATATATTGATTAAGTGACAAAGAGAGTCCAGGGTTGCACGGGATTAATGCAAAGGATGGTCAGATAATTGTTACTAAGTACAGAACTTCAGGCTTCATCGCTCTGACACTTGCCCTTCTCGAAGTGCCATGGGTGGACACGGACATATATCCTGACATAAGACAAAAACTGGTCACCTTAAAGTAGGCCGAACAATGATTTTTTCACAACATGTATATGAGAGGATCTGCTTCTGAGACTTGAAGCCAAGTCGCACTGCTCGGTAATATCAGATGTAAAATGAGATGTAAATTTAAACTAACAAGCTCAGAAAACGTCAACCAGCAAAAACATATAACTTTTGTAAAATGAAAGAATGGTCAGTGTGTCGGACATTGACGGACAACTTGTATAAATTTTACTTCCAAGGTATTACAGTTTAACTCGCAAAGGAAGTCTAAGGACTGTAAGGTATTGCATAAGGTCGTGAAAGTGGGAAACTCGTACCCAGGCATACTCATCAAAAATATATGAATGAGCGATTATTGGGGGTAGTCGAGTGGGTGAGTACGTAGGCTTATATTAGACGAGTCATCTGTTGGTTTGAACTTTGAATGTCCTAGAATTTCAATCTTTCAGGATTACAGTTCCGGTTTTCCGGTGCTTATCTTGCCTTTTTCATTTATAACCTGGCCTACAAAACTTGTGTCAAAGATGCTCTCCAAAACAATAATCTGCAAAGACCACTCAAGTCTGCTGTGCCATCGTTAGTTCAGCGAGGACATGATTATATGTTCAGAGCAGTCTGACAGCCATCAAGAGAAAACCAAATGTGCTAAATTCCCTATAACTATTATTTGTATCAATCACTATATTATATTAAAAAAAACAGTAACTTAATTGATGGCATTTTGGAAAAAGAAAAAAAAAGACGAGTGATGAAATTGTTGAGGTTATGCTATGAATAAAACTGAAGTAACCACAAAGAGGGGTGAAGTCTCTGCAAATTGTTGGAAAAGCATCTTTTTGGAGCTACACAAATTAAACCAGATAATGCATTACGCACAAATATTCCTAGCATGACTCCTACATACAAAGATAAATTGAAAATACGGACAGGCAATATATCAGTCACAACCAGCACCATTTACAAGACGACCAACAAGGTAAATCAACACAACATATTAAGACAGAATAAGTTTCATACTAAGACAGTAAAGATAATGCATTATGCACTATTAGGGGATGTTAGGTGGCAGCGGAGCGTCCCTTTCCACGAGGCATTTTCTTTGCTGATGGATCTTCAACGTCCTTCATCTGATAGTAGTGGGGAGCGATCTCAAGCAGCCACTCAGGTTTAAGCTCAGTTACCTGTCTCATGTACTCCTTTGTCGTTAAAACCAGCTCATTGTACACGACCCATCTTGGCAAGGCGGGCTCCAACTGAGCTAGACCAGAGCTTGGATGAAGGTAAACTGTCTGAGGATGCTTCACCGTCCTATAAGATCCATCCTTCTGTAGCCTGGCACAGTGAGGAAAGAAACCTGCTGCGATAGTCTTTTTAATCGCTTCTAAATCATTTAAGCTTGATGTAATTTCAATTTCAACCTTCTCCAAAAGCCCTTCTAGCTGGTCTCTGATATCCCTCGCCCGTTTCATGCTTCTGACCTGAACGTAATTCTCGTAGCACCACGTGCTACCAAAATCAGATGACTTCCACTCATTATATACCTTGAGAAGTGCAATATGGTCCCCAACATTCCCCTCATGAAATCTCATCCTTGCAGTGTCTGCATGGACTTGTTTGTCCTTAGGACGATAGAAAATTGAACTTCCAACAGAAATCATGGCAGCAATGGTGATAATCTCTTCTGAGCATTTGTATGTCTCTGATGCAACAATCATCTTTGACAACATGGGATCAAGGGGAAACTCTGCCATTCTTCTCCCAACTTTATTTAACTCCCCATGCTTATTTAAAGCTCCGAGTGCATACAACAACTCAAAGGCCTTCAGTAACGCTTCGGATGGCGGAGGGTCCATGAAATCAAAATTCACCAGGTCATCGATTCCAAGGCTCTCGAGGGAAAGTACAACATTAGCCAGATTTGTTCGCTGAATTTCAGGCACAGTATTGTCGTCCAGATCATGATGATAATTGTATGCAGTATAAAGCCTAAAGCACTTTCCAGGGCCTGTACGTCCAGATCGACCTGCGCGTTGATTTGCTGACGCCTTAGAGATAGGAGTCACTTGTAGGGACTCCATACCAGTTCGAGGGTTATATGACTTCATTTTGACAAATCCTGGATCTATCACATATTTAATCCCGTCAATTGTTAGAGATGTTTCAGCAATATTTGTGGCCAACACAACCTTACGGGCACCTTCTGGGGTAGGCTCAAAAATTTTAGCCTGCAAATGGGTAGGTAGATTGGCATAGATAGGGCATATAATGAGGTCGGCAATTTTTGTACCGAGTCCCCTAGTCCTGTGCTTCAATATTTCCTCAGCTGTTTCAATCTCCTCTTGGCCAGTCAGAAAAACTAAAATGTCCCCAGGAGGCTGTGTAACATGTATTTGCAATGTAGTAACAATCGCAGCATCCAGATAATCAGTCTCTGGTGCCTTTGTGTAGTGTATGTCAACAGGAAAACGCCGACCAGGAATCTTGAATATAGGGGCAACATCAAAATAGTCACTGAACTTTTCAGCATCAAGAGTAGCACTTGAAATAAGTAACTTCAAGTCTGGCCGCAAACGAGCAACATCCTTAACCAAACCAAACAATATGTCTGTTGACAGCGTCCTTTCGTGGGCCTCATCAACCATAATAACGCTGTAGCTAGCAAGGTCAGGCTCACCAAGGAATTCACGCAGAAGCATACCATCAGTCATATACTTGAGAATTGTCTTATCAGATGTGCAATCTTCAAATCGGATAGAATACCCAACCTCATGGCCCAATTTCACGCCCATCTCTTCGGAAACACGGGCAGAAACGCTCATTGCAGCAACCCGTCTAGGTTGGGTACAACCAATCTTGCCAACTTTTGTATATCCAGCTTCGTGAAGATACTGAGGTATCTGAGTTGTTTTCCCAGAACCAGTCTCACCAACAATAATAAGGATCTGATGTTTCTCAACAGCTTCCAGCAACATTTCTCTGTAAGGATAAATTGGCAGTGTTTTCCTGTCTTCCTGAAGCTTCTTAAAACCAGACTTTGCTTGTGATTCACTTGAAATCTTACCCTCAAAATCGTCACCTTCCATCACAGACTGTCTGACAAAATCGATCTGATCTTCAAAGACATAATCATAATCAGCTGCTGCACTTTGCTTTTTATGTTTAGAACCAAATTTAAGAGTTGCTTTTCCTATTTGATGTTGCTCCCATGCCTGTTGTTCGGCAAATGGATTCATCTTACCACCATCCCTGTAACGTTGCATTGCCACAGCAAATCTTTTCTTTTGGTTTACACGGCCTTGATCATCATAGGCATCAGGCATTATATACTCACCCATCTCACTGCCATCTTCTGTTCGTCGGTCCAAAATTTGCTTCTTGTACCTGAATTCACGACGTTCTGCTTCTGTCAAGTCAGCGTCTCCAAACAGAAGCTCCTCATCTATTAGTTCATCTCTGAGTTCATCCACTTTCTGTTCCTCTCTTTTCTTCAAGTATTCTTGTCTTGAAAGAATCCTTAGTTGTTTGGTATCCATCCGTTTCTTTCGCAATTTTGGGTCCGTCAACTTCTTTGTACGAGCACTGGCAGCATCCTTTTCTTTCATATGCCTCTCTAGTTCTTCTCTTTCTCTTTGGTCACGTAATCGTTCCTCCTCGTCATCATCTGCAGCATGATTTGAAGTTCTTCTCTTCACCTGTGTTATCGGTTTCCTCATTATCAGAATTGTTAAGAAACAATAAAGGGAAGTTGTGTTTATGATTTACATGTGAGTCGCTTTCTTATATAGTAGAGCCTATTACAATACTAGGAAACTAACAAATACGAAGTATTATATTAGGAAACTAACAAACTATTATATTAGGAAACTAACATATATTAGGAAATATACTAATACTCCTATTAGGAAATCAATCAAGAGTATCACCTTTTTTGGATATCAATTTTTTCTTTCCTTTTCTGTTTTTTTTTGTTTTTTGTTTTTCAGTATTATTTTTATTTTCTTTTTTTGCCTTTTCTTTTAAAACTATTTTTTTTGTCTTTTCTTTTAAAACTAGTTTTACGCCCGTGCAAAAAATACACGGGTTGAATTTTATTAAATCGAAAAATCAATAAGAAGGTAAATATATTTAACAAAAATAAGATTTTAGTATCGCACCCATATCAATGTAAAAAGTAAAGAAAATTTATATATTTGACTAGACGCAAGTAAATTAATGTATCCGCTTGACATTATAAAAGCACATAAATCTTATTTAGAACGGCTTATCGATTTAAGTTTAAAACGGGTCAAATATACATATGTAGGATAAAAAATCATTATGCATGACGAAAATAAAATATGTGTCCTATAATACGTGAGGAAACCCGTTTTAAACTTAAGAAAAATAGTAGCCGATAAAAAAAATATATATTTTAAAATTATGTTTACGGATTTAGTCCTAAGTTCCGAGTCTTCCAACTCCCAAACCATCGCAATGAACCCAAATTTTTTTTAGTTAACCCTTTAACTATCCAAAAAAACTCCGACCATATAATATAATCCCATTTTTTTACGTACATTTAAGACGGGGTTACACATTTTCGTTCATTTTCATTAATCTATCGACTAATAGAAATCCTTGAAAAGCTATTTCTTTTATAGTAAAGGGATGACATTATCTTTATTAAAAAAAAAATTCAGCACTTTTTTAAAACAAACACGTCTTTTTAGTTTTTTCTCGCGTTTTTTTTTTCTCGGTTGCTGGTACTTCAGATTCAGTGGCAGATGGCTGGATGTCTGTATGTAGCAGTGTAGTAGGTCTGTAGTTGCTGGAATGGAGCTAACAAGCTAGAGTGGAGTGACAGCAGGTCGTGTGGGTCTGCATCTTTGGTGATGCTGCAGGGTATGTGACCAGATGGGGGTGAAAGGTTGGATGGAATTTGTTGAGAGTGGCTGAGTAAGGATCGTGCAGGAACTGTTCTGTGCGCTGCAGAACTCTTGTTCTGGGTGAGCAGTTCAGGAGAGTCTGCGTTCAGTTGCGGGTGAAAGGATGGATGGAATTTGTGAGTGTGGCTGAGTACTAATGGGTCTACAATGGTATTCAACAAGGGGATGCTGTAGGGTCTGGTATCAGCTGCGGTACTGAGGCAGGGCTGGCTAATTGCGAGGGTGTGCAAAGTCTAATGGGTCTGCCATCTGAATGGAAATGGCAGCGCATCACAGGTTCCTCGTGACAGGAATGAGCAAATTACTGCAGGGACGAGGTGCAGGGGATGGCAGTAGTGAGGTCTGCACTATTGCTGGCTGTACAGAATGAGCAGTGCAGCGTAGTACATGTGATCGGAGCAGATAGCAGGTCAGTGGGGATTGTGACAGATTCACGCTGGTCTGGTATGGTTTTCTGGGTCTGATGCTGAAGAGAAGTAGAGTAGCAAGATGCATAGAGCTGATGTGTTTGTGCAGGAAATAGATTTTCTGTACAGTCACTCAGTTTATGAGGCTCGAAGTTGTGGGCTGGCAGTAATGCTGCTGGTTTGAATCTCCTGGCATTGGTGGCATTTGATCAAATACATCAACTGATGTACAGTATTATACCATTCCCTTCCCCATTGATTTATTCTTTCGAAGCAAGCTCAACAAAATAATTAACGCCCTTATTCACTCATTCCAATCAACACCACACCACACCACACCACACCGACGACCTACCGCCGACCCACTGATGCTCGCCACCGATTCCAGTATCGCTGTCTCACTCTTCTACTCATCTAATTCCTAATTTAATATTGGTATGCTTTTTACTTCATTTTTTAATAAGTCTTATTATTGTTGTTTACATACAATTTTGTGTAGTAATTAATTTGTTAGTATGAATTGAATGTAAATCTAGAATTGTTTAGGGTTAGGGTTAAGTCAAATTGAGGGTTTTCTATTTTTATTAGCCGGACTGTTTTAGGGTTAGAGTTAAGTCAAATTGAGAAGTGGAAGTTATTGAAGATGATGTACAGTTAAGGACCCCCACGGGATGCATTTGGATTGTTACCTCCATCGAGTAATCTCAACAGTCAGAGTTTAAAATCAACATAGGGATGCAGATGAAATCAATGATTCTGATACAAAATCTGAGAGAAGTTTTGTGAGTGATCGAGCTTTCATTGTCATCAGTCTGCCCTGGTCTTCAATCTTCCTGGTCTTTTGACTTTCAGTTTTTCTTTCATTTTTTTCCCATTTATTTTTCCAGATTAGCGGTTGTTGATTTGATCCTGGATGAGCTCTCATATAATAAGGACATGATTTCTCCGTTTCTTGACGTATATTATAAGAAGTGAAGGTCTTATTTACTCTTACACTTTTACGGTCCTTGATGATGTTTTTATATGAGGTTAGGAGTTTTAAACTATTGTTCCAGTAGTCAATACACTTTTTCTTTCTCCACGGTTTCGACTCATTTCATCTTTGGTAGGAAACATTCAGTGTAGTTACTACTTAAGTACTTGCTAGCTACCATTTGTAGGGAGTTAAAAAGATCAAATCCGATCAGCTGTATCTTTCTCTCCTTGCCATCTGCAATGTTGTGTTAATTCTTCTGTAGGCATTTGATGAGCCCGACTTGAAGATCGAGATAGTCTCACAATTTCTTCAGAAGTACACCGCCAAGGTAATTTTTGTAACTTGTATGATCTTGTAATGATATGCGGATAACTTTGTCTGATGTTTGTTCTTACTATTGTTTGCAAGAAAAATACCTTGATCGGTGCTTGTCTGCACGTTTCTGTAGCATTTATCATACGGAGTATTAGATTTGTCCCTTGTTATGACCTAATGGGTAGTTTTATTTGTTATTATCAGCTGTAATGAGGCTTGACTTGTATTTTTCTCATATGCCTAAAAATCATCATTTTCTGATCTCGGTGAAGGCATATTTTCCAGGTTAGATAATTAGCTTTGGAGCCGCGAGGCTTTTGTTACATACTCTCTTAAACGAAAAGTCTATATGTCTAATGGGCCGCTAAACACCCCCTTCGTGTCCTAGGATACAGGCATTTCTAATTTGCGAGAATGGTGTAAACTTTCTTTCAGCTTGTCCCTCTTCTACTATTTCCTCTTATTATCTGACCTGCATCTTCACCTTGCAGCCTTGTACTCGCAACAGGAGGTTAACTGCGTCAGTTGATTCATCAGTTCCCGGAGTTGATCCTGTTTATATTCAAGTTGCTCTTCTTAACTGAACATAAGAAGATTCTTAAGCTTGTAAAATGTATTGACTGGCCTATCTGGTTTAACTCAGGTGGATGCTATGCATCAAAAGCTTGAAAAGGAAATCGATGATGTTGATGCTAAAATTGGTGATCGTTGGCGATTACCAGACAGGTAACTGTTGTATTCGTTATGTTATTTTATTTAAACATTCTGAGGTCGCTGGGTGATGCAAGATTGTTATGGTTTCAGCCTTCATGCATGTCAGTTTATTCAGTTGTCTGTATAATGTACAACTGACCTATGTCCTGTTGTAAGATAGACTACTGGTACAGGGGAAAGGAAAACATGCCTAAGTCACTTCCTTGCCGCAACAAGTAATACACCAGTGACTCGCCAAAATTAGATGATTTTCATTCTGGTCAACCAGATAATTGTTATTTATTTGATATTTTTACTAATTCATTCTTTTAGTAAAGAGATGGACAAGGTTTCTGTATGAAGTAAAGGTGATATATGTGAAGATCGGTTTATAGGGCGCTGCCTCTACATTCATGGAACTGGCAAGGTAACTTAATTTCTCATCTTATCTTCAATCCTTTGATATTGGATGCACCAAGTAACATACTTATGCTTCTCTAACCATGTCATTCTACAAACTATGAGAGTACTCAGTCATGTGCAATCTAAGGTCTGAACATAAGTCCGGGAAGTATTAACCCATATTGTTATATCGAGATAAACGCTTATTGAGGTACAAATTCTATTAACTGGAATGCATGATGTTTGATAAACTGTCTGCAACTATTACTGATCACGCCTTAATTTCCCGACCTGATCAAGCTAACGAAATACTATTGTCTTTTGATATGGGGTTGAGGGCATGCAAGCAAATCACTTAACCAAGGTAATGTACATCCGTTTTCCTAAACCTTATCGCGGTTTTCTTCATGGATTTCAGATCATTGTTTAATTCTCTGGTTTAATGCATACAGTCTTGTGTGCGTCTACTACGCGGGATTGTAAAAGAAGTTGAGAAGGAAAAGATTGTCCTGACCCATGGAACTGAAGTGCCATACGGGGTCGACGGGTGTAGGCCCCTCCGAGTAATAGGAGCTGTTTTGCAGGATCTGCTCCAACTCTCCGAAACTTTAGCTTGTGTACATCCTGAACTATCCTATGTAGTATTAAGCCATCTTCACCATCTTCATTTGTTGCTGATGCGTGCACCAATGCTATTTGCAACTACACCGGTGTCAATGATCGATCTCAGTGTGGTTAGAGAAATTTGGGCTAATAAATGCTTACATAATACACATTTAGAATAGATTAACCTAGTAATAACTATGACTTTTGTTGGATCGTTACTTAGGTTAGATTGTATTTTGAACGTTGTTGGAACGTTCGTTGTTATGTTGGATTGGATTTTGGAACCTTATTGGTTCGAAGGAAATGTAATGTCCTTTGGTTGAATATTTTGATGCAGGTGGTTTTAAATTTTTGGCGTTTTGCACATTTACAGGGAGGTGCTGCCGAAATTTCGGTAGCAGATTTTATATATTTTTTTAAAAACGTAAAAATAATTTGCATCAGTTATTACAACAAATGACGCAAATGGTAAATAGTAATTGCATCGTTTTTATAAGGAACTGACGCAAATACTACTTTAGTGGCGCTAAAATAGGTAACCAAATACATTAGTTTAAGAAAAACCGACGCAAAAGGCAAGTAAAAAAGCGTCAGTTCCTAAACATAACTGACGCAAATACTACTCTAGTGGCGCTAAAATAGGTAACCAAATACATCAGTTTGAGCAAAACTGACGCAAAAGGCAAGTAAAAAAAGTCGGAACAGTGAGGGAGTTGTGGGCTTTGTGAAGTTGAACGTGGATGTCGGAGTAAAAGAATGATGGGGAACGGGGTTGGGGGTTGTATGTCGGAACAGTGAGGGAGTTGTGGAGTGGGCTATGAGCACCTATCGCAGGGAAGTTTTGGATGTGAGCATGGCGGAGGTAGAAGCAATGGTGGTCGCGATTCAGGAGGCTCGAAGACGAGGATATACTAAAATCATGGTGGAGAGCGATTGCAAGTACCTTATCGAAGCGATCGAGGCAAATAAGCGAGGTCGCAGTGATTTTCATTTGATTCTTGATGACATTTCTATGCTTTCTTGTAATAGCTTGGTCTTTTGTTATAAAGTAGCACATCAGATAGCTCGATTAGGATCGGCGTAGGTCGAGAAGTGCTTGTGGAGTCCGTTTGAACTCCCACGATACATTACTGATCTTGTTTCTTGTGATTTGAATGGAATGGAATGGATTAATCCTTCCTTGTGGGATTTTAAAAAAAAAAAAAGGATAAAGTGAATGTAAGAACATTTTTCAACATAGGAGAAACTTTTAATTGAGCGTCGCAAAATGAGTAATAATAAGAATAGTTTGATGATGAAAATACGAGCACAAATTAACCTCATTGGCATAAGAGCAATTGACAATAACAAAGGACTAAGAAAAATATAAGAGGACTAAGGCTATATCGTGTATATATATTAGTCATTGATCATACTTTATATATAACAATCAAAATAGAGAAGACGTTTGCATATTTTATATAAAACAACGTAAAGCCAATTAAATTAAAAATGAGTTATCACGTTGTTTTGTTTTACCAATTAAACCTCTCAAATACATAAAGGAAAAATGTGTTAACCAAGTGTCAATTAGTGTAGCTAATAAAATCAAAAGATGAAACAATAATGAATATTAGTCAAAATATGTTAACATTATAATTGTTTTACAATCATCTTTACAAAATAAAGACTATCACTCTTAAACATTTTATTGATAACCAATTCTTTTAGAATCCATACACTAATAAGTAATGATTCAGAGATGGATCGGAGGAATGTCTGAGGCACGTAGAGACCTATTCATGTCAGTGGGAAGCTGGGAAATATAGTTCCATGAAAAGGCTCCAGGCAACCTTAGAAGTAGGAGAAAGAGCGGCGACAACTCGGAAATCAACATTGGTGCCTTGGTGGCACAGTGGCACCACAATCTTATCTCCAAGACAAAGGCTCCTTAATCAGGCTGATGTGCATTGTTGTGAATCGCCTGCATCCTTTTTGTAAGACCACTGCGTTTACATGTTTTACAACAAGTAGCAGTAAGTGAAAACCATGAATAACATCATCCAATTCATTTTATGTTGGTTTATGTAGTCACTACTCATTAATTCACTAATTTGTACAGTGATATATACAACTACGAACATCGTACTCAACCAATCCGGAACTTTATGATCATAATCTAAACTAATGTAGAAGGAAAACATAGGACCATTATTGACATCGAAATAGTAAACATACAAGAATATCTTAAATACACCTGAATTACCACCATATTGTACGTTCAAATAAAAAGGGAACGTTCTCATTAACTAGTGTATATGGAACGTCTTTTTTTTTTGACAACATTGTATATGGAACGTCAAAGAACGAATCAATGAGGGTCCATGGACAATACTAATCTATCCGATTCAAAACAAATCAAACAAATATAGACCGCGCAATCTGTATTTACATGAAACAAACTGCTATCGATAAGTTTGACTCTACAACAAGCGCGGAAATGTCCAATAGCTTCAAGGCTAACTACGCTATGAGTGTGGGCACACAATCCAATACTCCGTAATGATGAACGACACGAAGAATAAGTTGAGCGAGCAACGGTAGAGAAAGGTGGGTATATAACTTTGAAAGAAAAGGGAATCAATCAAAAGAGAATACAATAAAGAAAAAGGTAGAGGAGAAGAAGAAGATGTGAGTCAATCATACATACAACTAATTCGTCTTCCTTTCCTTCTCTCAATCTATAATGTTTTAGACTTTTAGTAGGGTCAGTATCCATTTAATATCTATGGACCATATTGGTATGCTGCTGCTGCTGATGATGATGATGATGCTGTTGTCGAAGACGAAATCGATATCTTTTCAAGAACCTGAACCGCTTCTTTCATTGTAGGTCTCTTCTGTGGGACATGTGACACACAATTATACCCTAACTTTAAGCAACTCAACAACTCCTCTTCTTTACCTTCTAATTCAACTCGAATTGCCGGGTCTGCCATCCGGAGTACCCGTGTCTTGTCCTCTAACCCCACTGCTAATCCGGCTAGTACCGGTGGCCCAAGTTCATCCGATATTATGACTTTCCCGGTTAAAAGTTCTAGTAGTAACACCCCGAATGAGTACACGTCCCATTTCGGGTGAGGCTTTAGACTACGTAATGACTCGGGTGGTTGGTACGGTGAAACGCACCCAATAGAGCTTGCACTTGGGCTCGGAGTCGCCCCTACCGAGTAGTCTTGAAAGCTCTCCCTTGATGCCGTGGACCTTTTGCTACCAAAATGACGGGTTGACCCACCGGGTATATACCCGGATTTACCGGTCGTTAGTTTATCAATTCCAAAATCGCCTATTTTGGGCTCCATGTCCATGTCCAAAAGTATGTTACTAGGCTTCAAATTTCCGTGTACATGCTTCTTCTCATGGATGTAGCTTACTCCACGAGCTACTCCTCTTGCGATCTTAACTCGAGTCGCCCATGGTATGTGGCATGGTGAAGAACCTCCTTTTCCTATATATTACAAAATTAACATTAAAAGCTGAATTTTTTTCTATAGCAATAACGACATATATATATATATATATATAATTAGTCTCTCCTAAAACAGATATATTATATGTGGTATAATAATCTCGCGGTATTAAACTAGCAGCGTGATGTTCAAGTCAACTTAAAGTCTTCTTGTATTTCTTAACTAATCTACAATCTGATAGGCTGATAGGCTGATAGCTGATCCAGATACCGAGTATACATGACTTGAAGGAGATTTATATTTCAAACAAAGTTCCCAAAAACGCACGTCGATAATCACAAATTTCCAGGTAAAACCGCCTTTTAAAAATCACACAATGATCCGTAAACCACACATCATTTTACCTTAATACCCTATAAAATAAAATCCAACATAAAATTATCGTAATTTTAGTTTATAGTTGTACATAAAATCATCTTACACATTAATCACGCGTATGTTTTTTTTTTATTTAGATTTTTCCATGAAAATAGTATCGATAGGACTAAAATTTACCAAAAACTCAAAAAGTAATTTGTGCATGTACATATATACAACAACTATACAAGTACTCCTCCACAAGTATGTAAGTTGATTATTGTTGAAGCAAGCAAAGGACCACCGTATTTATTGTATGTTCTTGGTTTTCACCCATTCATACTGTTCTCACATTCATGTTCAATTGTTGATGCTACACATATATCCATGACTCCATGTCCATACTTTCACCTTGGGAGAAACTATTAGTCCATTTACTACTACTGCCTGTTCTTAGAATAAGAGGAATGACACATATATAAAATTTCTACATTCAACTATTCTCTTATCCTAGTACTTCTTTGCAGCTCATTCCCTAATCTAGAGTCTAGACATCTGAAACCAAGAGATCACAAATTCACAATGCCTGAGCTCGAAGGTAATACTAACTAATAAGCACTGATTTTATTGTGTAAACAAATGGCAATTGAAGTCTGACGGAAGTTAGACTCAAGTCATGACTCGTGAGTATCAGTCCATGTTATTTCTGACTTAATTTTAGCTCCTTCCAATTTTATTTGGCTGTATTCCGTTGGGTTTTATTCACGTTCAATCAATTATGTTCAATTAATCTCTTCAAAAAATTAACTTGTAATTCAACTAAATTAACTTCTCCTCATTTCCACTCAATTTATTTCAATTAAACTCTACTTCAATTAATTCAATTCAGCTCATTTTAGCCAAAAAGAACAGGGCCTTATAACTTTACTAACTCGCTCGGTTAGATGCATTGTGTCGCCGATACGAGACTTATTTTAGCAAGTCGACCTTGCCAAATGAAAGTTTGTGACACATTAATTATTCACACAACATCCTTAATAAATACTTCTAAGTCTTGAGGCAATATACTTAGACAAATATATCAATTTTAAACATAAAAACCATCTAAAAAATGGAGATAAAAAGACATATATAAATTTTAATTTGTGACCAACCTATCTATCACAAGTTTGTGACGAGTCAAGTAGTACTTATATGTAGTACATAAGACAAAAGCGGAATGTCAAACGAGTACAATCTATTTTTTCTGATCTATTCACATGGGTAAGCTTGACTCGTCGCAAACTTGTACAGATACGTCCATCAAAAGGGAGATTTGTTATAAAACAAAATACCTAAACAACGATAAATTATTGGCCGTATTTAACTCATTTTACACTCAAGACGGATTTAGCCTTCTAAAAACAATGGATTTACGAGTATACTTAACCCAAAAATAGAATAAAAACACAGCTATCAACAAATAATTAGGGTGGGACATGAATAAAAAAGTATAAAAAATAAAAAATCCTCCTCAAGTACAAAAATGGTAAAAAGGTTGCATATTATGGGAATGAGCCAAGACACAAAATCGACGTAACAATGGTGACAGTACATTGCCATAATTATACCTTCAACTACTCCACCACTACGTGTTTTTATGATTTTTTTACCAAATAGAATGACACGGCCCACTCTATTAAATTGGCCCCCATTTTTACCACTTGCATAATTATTTTACTGTGTTTAAATGCATAATGTCTTTGCAATTTTGATGTTCTGCTATTGCACTGTTATTCTTTGTACTCTTATCGTCTATGAATTATAATGATGGTCTATTTTTGTCTTTGGTTCACCATTCTTGACTCTTTGAGATCATTATCAACCTCATAATTATTATTGTCACATCTTGTTAAATCATTTCTTACCAAATGATTCCCCAATAATACATGGAGTTCAACAGTATTGAACACGATTGTATGTTACCGTTTACGGGTGAGTTATCATTTCAGACAAATATTTTTCGTATGAAATTAAGATAAAGAAAATATCATCATTTTTCCCGGTGTACGAGTTTTTTAATTTACTGTGTTGTACCTAAGGATGGCAATGGGTAGGGTCCAGCAAAACCCGACCCGACCCGACCCGACCCGAAGTAAAAAACCTTAGACCCATACCCGACCCAGATCCTAAAGGGTCTGAAATTAATGGACACATACCCGACCCTAATGGGTGTAGGTCCGGGTAGGGTTTACCCTAGGGTCCAATTTTTCTTAACGAGTCACTCAATAAAATGTACCAAAGTCGAATTAAATTACAAAGTCTTGGTTATTTGGATCATTATCCGTACCCGACCCTAAATTATATCATTTACCGTACCCAAACTCATCATTTTCATCAATTTCTTCGTTGTTCTTAATGGTTATTTGGATATGCGTATAGTATATTAATGATAACTAATAAGGGTCATCTGTTTGTGTGTATTATTTGGGTTATTGACGTTCGTACGTGTGTTTTTGTTTTTGGTTTTTGTTTTGTTTTGTTTTTTTAACAAATATAAGGGTCTAAGGGTCGGGTAGGGTCACGAGACCAAGACCCGGACCCGGACCCGGACCCGAAGTTTTTATATAAGACCCATACCCGAGTGGGTATCAAAAATTCAGACCCATACCCGACCCGTTAGGGTCCGACCCTAAGGGTCTGAGTTGGGTACCCGACCCACTGTCATCCCTAGTTGTACCCTTACTTTTTTAAAATTATACGGAGTATGTCTTAAACTCTATACATTAGTTTATACAAAGACCTTATTTATTGGTTTTGTTAGTGTAAATTCTTAATTTATCTATTAAATCCTATTTAATATTTCAAGTAGTCGACAACCTACTCATTTACTCATTAGTTCGCCGAATTACAAATTACCCGCCAAATAGTATACAGATCTAACTCAATTTCATCAAATTGCTGTTATTATTTCATGTTTCATAACATATGTTTTAATAGAAGTTTATGCTTATTTTTAGTGTTAGTGTTAATGTAGATTTGAAGGAGGTCATCGATCTTATAAAATGTAGGGCTACAACATAAAAACCGAAAAATACGAGAGTACACCGTAGAATATCCCAAAAAATAATCATTTATTGACAAATAATACCTATATTGGATCACAATTTATTAGAAAATTGTTTACATTTTATCGTATATAAATCACATTTTCTCCGTCTTAATTTTAGACGAAAAAGTATGTCTTAAGAAATATCCCAAAAAATAATCATTTATTGACAAATAATACCTATATTGGCTCAAAATTTCTTATTTACATTTTATCGTATAAATCACATTTTCTCCGTCTTAATTTTAGACAAAAAGTATGTCTAAAGGTAGACCTGCTCATTTATTATGAATCATTATCTAAATTATTTTTATCTGTATCCTTTATATCACCAATAATTATTTGGGCAAGACCATTTCGTAGGTTAAATATTTCAATTATTGTTTGTCATAAATGAGCGTCCATGAGTTTAACCAATTAAAAGATCGTCATACGTAATAAGACAAATTTATTTTACAATTTGTGTTTATTTATAATGATGGGTTGACATCAAATTGAAACTATTATGCACTCATCTGGGAAAAAAAATGAGGAACATTTCCAAAAGTAGGTTAAACTTATACAATAACCAAAAGCAAAGATTTGATTTTTAAAATAATGGTTTGACATTTAATGTTTCTGTTGACATGAAAAGTTCAATAATTCTGTAGACTGTAGTCACTCGTTTTGTACAACGTACCAAAATTTAATATAATGTTCCTGTTCAAACTATTTAATGTACTCGTTCGTTTGATGAGAAAATCAAAATCAATTTCGAACTCAAGACGTTAAATGATGCAATCAAGTCAAAAGTGCATTTACACTATGTCGAGAAAGGGTTTAGACCTCGTCAATATCATAATTATGTCATGTCAAACGCGTTAAAATGACACAAACTATATAATAAGATTATTTCAACTCGATAATTACTTCTAACTTCTTGGATAGGGGTAGAATAGCATTGACCTCCGACTCAACCGATTGTTTAAATTAATAAAAACGTAAACTTCTGATTGAGACGGAGGAAGCATGTGATATTCATGCGATTAAGTGATGGCTAAGAGCATAATACTCATAGAATGAGAGACAAATGCAAGCAACAAATAGAGAACAAACAAAAAAAACGAGTGGAACGAATAATGATTAATGAGAATAACAAATGAAGTAAAAAGGGAACTTACGATAACGAGCATTAGCAAGGCTTCCACCAGGAACAAATTCGTAAATAACAAGCTTCTCATCAACAGCCCAATAAAACCCGCGAACCCGAACCACATTCGGATGAACCATTTTAGCAATACCTCGAACATAACCCTCGAACTCCTTCAACTTCTCTACGGTTCCACATTCTCCGACTCGTCGAACCGCCAATACATTTCCGTCGTCCAACACGGCCTTGTACATTATACTCGAACCACTCGCTCCTAGAATATACGCTGATGCTCTCAACAGCGTCTCTAACTCCAACTCCCTCTCCCCGTCTACTGTGATTAGTCGCCCTTGCTCCTGGTGTCGCTCCTCGTCCTCGTCCTCCTCCTCCTCCTCGCTTTCCTCGGTGTCACTATCCTCCTCCTCGTTGTTCTTCCCTTTTCGTAAACACGCCCACCTCGCCATCCCCTTTGATTCCGAGGATGATAAGGACGTTGACGATAACGAGACCTCGTCTTGCCTCGTCTTTATTGCCTTGGTACTTGTAGTAGTAGTAGTAGCAGTAATAATCGAAGTATCTGTGTTCTTGGTTTTTCTTTTATAAATATAAAGAAGGATCATACAAAGGATGGCAATTCCGCCCGCATCGCCCACAACAATCCAAGCAATTGTTTCGGGCTTAAGTCCATGAGACTTCCGACTTTGCCCCTTCTCCTGATTTGGGCCTTGAGGCCCACCATCAGGAGCGGTGGCAAATGTTTTTGGGATACCGGCGATAGCCGGTGGCGGGATAGGCTGATCCATAGCCGTCGGGAGCGCACTTGGACTTAGGCTCGTTCCACATGGACTAACTAACGGAGGCCCACATAGATCCGGGTTACCAACAAACGAACCTTTATTTTGGTTTTGGAAAACAGTAGAATCCGGAATTTGGCCGGTAAAGTTGTTATGGGAAAAAACTATTGTCGCGTTTCTCGGAATTCTACGCCCAAAATCTGGCGGAATTTCTCCTGTTATACCGTTATGGGAAAGATTAAATAACTGAATGTTTCGACCCACGAAATCAACCGGTAGCGAACCGTTTATTAAATTGGACGACAGATCCATGAACCGGACCCGGTCGAACCCACCTGGGAGATTTCCGGTGAAATGATTACCTCTAAGCGAAACCGTGGTAAGATTCGGCAAGCTGCCGAGATTCCGTGGAATATTCCCAGTGAAAGCATTATTTGACACGTTGAGCACCTCCAAGCTCCGTAGTCCGCCAAGCGAGTCTGTAAGCTCGCCTGATATCCGATTGTGGGCCACATCCAGGACACGGAGAGTTGATAAACTGTATACCGTGTCCGGGATGGACCCGTTAATTGAATTAGACGATAGGTCGAGAGTTTGAAGGCGGTTTAGTAGGCCGAAATTGGCTGGGATGGTCCCCAAGAGTTGACTACCTGGGAGGGATATCCCAGTCACACGGCCCAAGTCTGAGTATGAGTCTGAGCCTGAGCCGGGTGACCATCCATTAGTATCACCACACCTTACGCCATGCCACGAGCATGGCGTGTCGGTAAAGACTGTCCACGAGTCTAGGACGTGTAAAGGGTCGCTCACTATTGAGAATTTGAAGGAAAGGAGTAATACACCATCAGTATTTAACCCGAAAGAATGGTATATAGATATCGAAATGATAATGGATAGTATTAGTAGTTCCCTCATCATCTATACCTCCACATCTTTGTAAATGATAATGGGGGTTAATTAACAATGGTGGAAGGTGGAAAGTGGAAATTAAAGAACTTTTTTTTGTAAAAAAGATGAAAAAAAGTGAGGGAAGAATATTTGTAAAGGGAAGTGAGATTTATGGGATGGCAGAGAAGAGCATGTGCGGAGAAGTTTGTTTGAGAACAAAAAAATGCATACACAGCTCAACGCTACAAAACTTAAGTAAAGTATTAACTTTTCGACCATCTCTTCGGAAATTATTGAGAAACCATTATTTTGTATCGGTTTACAGGTTTTTCAGGAGAGCTACAATATTTTTAATTTGCTGAAAGTAGGGTGGTGTAAATTAAAGACATCCCTGCTGTCTCTGCAAGAGCAAAAATGTCACTGTACAGTATACTATATTAAGTGTACTCTTACTTCATACTCTAATATTTCTAATAGCACTAATCTATCTGATTTAATTTAATAGAGTATATGAATGATTAAGTCGGTCGAAAAGATGTTTCACATTATTTATTTTGTTAATTAGGCCTGATAAATTGGTTACCTAGGCCAGGTGTTGGTATGTTGATTTAGGTTATTTTTTTGTTTAGGAGAATTTATGAGCAAGGCGGTTATTTTAGGGGTGAGTTATTTTCAGATCTGTTATAAATAGTTATTATGCGATAATAAATACTTGACTTTGATTGAATGGAGTTTAGTCAATTCAGGTATTGGTCAAATTCAAGTCCCTTATTCGAGTGAAGATCAGGTTAGATTCGTTAAGTTTATGAGTTCCTATTGGAGTATTAGAGTGTAGATCAAGTTAGATAGATTCTGTAAGTCTATAACTTCCTAATTAATGCTCAATCGGTTGTCTACATTTTTTATTCTTTGTAAGGGTTTTTAATTAAAAATAAATAAATGATTTGAGAGAAGTAATAAATCTAAAAAATGTTCACTCCCATTTTTATCAAAGTTTATATCTACAAATGTTTTAATACCTCAAGAAAAAGCACGTCTTTTGATTCATTTTATTCATTCATTTTTACTATTTTTGAGAAGTATTTTAATAAAATGTAAAGAATTAAATTAATCTAATGAAGTATATTTTAATAAATTCATTAATGTGTTTTTTTTAACTTGTGCAAAATGCAAATAGAATAGCATTAAAGAGAAAGAAAGGGATGATAGCCTACTTCTTGATTTTTTCGAATTAAAACTACTTGAATGAAACCAAAGTAAACTCGGCTATAATTAGATTGAACAAAGTAAAAAAAATGAATTAAACTTAGAAAAAAAGGTAGACTAAACTAAATTAAGGTAGCGTTTGGCAACTAACATTTAGTTTGAAATTCTTCATTTCAACTTTGAAAAGTGAAATAAAGATTTCTAAATTCAACTTACATGTTAGGTGAGCTTAGAGATTACAAATACAAAATTTAAACACACATAAATACACGATGAAGAGGAATGAAGAGAGGACTAATGAAGATGATGTTATCTATACTCAAGGGGAACAAAAATACTTCGTACTTGTAAAAATATTTGCAAATGACGGGCTCTTAGAAGGGATTTGAGATGGACTTATTTTACTTTACTAAGGGGTGTTTGGTTGGGTGGTTTAGAATGAAATGGAATGAATTTTAGGCATTGTAATGTTTGGTTGAGATATTTTGGAATAGAGTTAGAATCTATCAGTATTCTCATTGTACCCCAACCCCTCGAATCTCATACCCACATATGCAAACTTCATTCTTTTATGTTTATTTTTCTAATGAACCAAACATGTTTTGAAAGGTATGAAGCTACTATGGTTTCTCATTCCAATCCATTACATTCCTAAGTAGTGAACCAAACGACACTAAAATTTGGTGGGATTTGTAGCAAATCCAAATTCAAATGATAAAGGTTTATCAAACAAGTAAATTAGGACAGATCTAGATTTTAAAACACAATTTCAACTCCCAAACTGGCTGTAAGTTAAATTGATTTAAAGTTTAAGTTTCAAAGAATAGTGTCCTATTATTATATATGGTTATGGAACCAAGTTTTGGGAAGAACCTCGTATTAATCCACATGAAATTTTTGGGTATATTGGATTTACCATGTCATCAATCATCATTCACCACTCAATAGAATATTAGAATTGACTAAATTTTCCACATATAATAGAACATATTCTTAAAAACATAAAAACAAAGGTATCTCATTGGTTAGGTGTACGATATTCTTGTACATTCGTGAATCTTAATTTTTTTTTTTTCAATTAACATGAGTATTCTTTATTTATATGTTGACCAGACTTATTGCATGATTTAACAAATTTTAAAATAGAACTAATTTTCATTTATATATTTTTTGGGATATGTTTTGCCTAGTTAAAAATTGAATTGGTAACTTCATCTTAAATGTTCAATTTTGGTGGTAAGTGGTAAAAACTAACCGCGTCGCCGATGTCGCGTCAAGCTTGCTTTCAAAATACAAGTCCTAACAATATGCTTTTACTTGGAACTCCGTTCCACATTTTGTATTGGCTTTGTATAACTTCGACTTAACCTTTTATACTACACCCCTCTCCCCTGATCCCCCGACCTGGCTACTGCCCTGCTTGTTCTCCTTTTTATGCAATGTTCATCTTTTCCAAAAACAAAAAATAACAACGAGTTTTCGTAAGCCGTATCTTGCTAAGCTAAATTGTTTTGGGTGAACTTACTCAACTAAGTTCAATATTATTAGGTCAAAGTAAACCTTCGGAAAACATAACGTTAATACGGGATGAATTAGCCAATTAGGTATCCCAATTCCCTGGTAATTGGGTTGACGTTGGAATTTTTGAAGTCTCCTAAATCTAGGTGCTTATGAAAAATGCGAGAGATTGTTCTCCCTAAATGATCAAGACATAAAGATTACCTGTTTTACGTATTCATTTTATTACTTTTGATATTTTTTTTTATTTCAAAATTATAATTAGTCTTTATTAAGTCATGTGAAGGAGAAAGAGCTACAAAAAAATGAATGGGAGAAGGGGCGTTTCATAAATTTAATGAAATTACACTCTAAAATCAATCAATTAGTAATATGGAAAGCACCCTCTTAACATTCACTTATAAAGTGTTAAACTCTCACGTGAGTTTCTTCACACTCACCCTCACTATGAGACACACTTTAAGGCTTTATTTGGAAAACACCAGATTACAATAGGAGATAACGTTAGTAGATTTTAGCAGTAGGTTTGATCATCGAATTAAACTAGCAAAATTAATAAAACTTGTTTGCATGGTAATTGGTAGATTATATGACAAATTTACCATTTTCATGTATAAAATGAATATGTTATTTATAATATGCTTCTATTAGGAGCATATTAAAACCTAGTAAATTTCGGCCAATATGCAATCTAAATATGTCATAAATTAAACAGATAAAATTAGTAAATTGATTAATCAATCTATTATTTATGCCGAAATCTATTCATTTCACCGAATATGTTCTTTACCAAACAGGCTAATCCATCGGCCAATGAAATTTTTTCAACTACAAAAATTCTTAGACCGGGGCAAATACAACTCACCCACCTAAATATTATAAAGTCTCGGTTTTAATACATCATATTCGGGACTTTAGCCATGGAGTAGTCGAACGGATGATAAATTGATACCATTAGTTAAATCATGTAAACGAGTTTGACTCATACCGAAATAGAGGTATGCATCATCATAAGTCTTATTAGATTTCACTCTAAGACCAGCCAGTGGCGTATCTAGGATGATGATGGGGGTGCAAAATTGTAGGCCGTGGGATTTTTTTTTTTTTTTTTTTTTTTTTTTTTTTTTTTTTTTTGATAAGGTAAGGAAACTAGGTTGATTCTCTTGAATAGGACCAACCTATCTCATCCTTTCGAATGAGTAAGGTAAGTTGAAGCCACCGGCTTTCAACCCACCTCGAAAGAGTTGGACATGAATGTCCAACAGAAGCCATGAAGTCAGCAACCTTGTTGGCTTCACGGAAACAATGTTTAATTATCACTTCATCGAAAAAATGAAGATCAAGTTTCACATCCTTGATAATACTAGAAATTTGCCACGGGATTTGCCATGTGCTACGGAGTGAGTTGATAACACATAGATTATCACCCTCCACAATTAATTTAGAGATTCCTAATTGTTTAGCGGCTAAAATACCTTCTTTTAAAGCGAGTGCTTCTGCGACAAGAATATTATTAGATCCACACTTTTTTGCTCCTAACAACACGACTTCACCATTATGATCTCTTATACAAAATCCTAAAGCAGCTTTATCGCCATTTGTTCTTGATCCGTCAAAATTTAGCTTTAGGAAACCATTTCTAGGTTTCTCCCACCAGATTTCCTTCTTACTGGGAGTATTCCTAGCAGACTTTTCTTTCTCGGGATTGTTGAGATCTTTATGTCTAGTTTCGTTCCAGACCTTAATGTTATTATTACATAAAGTAATAATTTTGTTCATATTGAAATTAACATTATTAAAGATAATATCATTTCTATAAAACCATGCATTCCACCAAATAAAAATGATCTTAACAAAATCATCTTGTGGAATTAAGTCTTTGAGATAGTTAAGCTTCATAAGAAAATCTTGACTTGCAATATCATCGTACTTTGACACAAATTTGTTATAGCTAGTAATGTTCATTTCTTGGATAATAGACCCAATCAAAGGACATTCATAAAAGAAATGATCTTTATTTTCAATAGGATAGTTACACAAAATGCAATTAGGTGGGACATTAATATGACTTTTAAGAAGTCTATCTTTCGTTGGTAGGCCGTCAACACATGCTTTCCAAAGAAAAAATTTCAATTTTGGTGGAATATTCAAATTCCAAACCCACTGAAAATTACATTTTTCATGTGCGTGATCGAATAAACCTTGCGCTAGCCAAGTTGCTGTTTTTGTAGAGAAATTTCCATCCACGGACAACCCCCATATGAGGGTATCCGGAATATTATTATGTGGCAAAGGAATATTAGTAATCTGATTCACAGTATCGTTATTAACCAAATTGGCTAGTTTACAAACATCCCATTGTTTGTCAGCAGTTATGAAATCTTTAACCAAAAGATTAAGATCACGGCTACTCTCATTATCACTTGTATTGTTGGTAAGTGGATGTGAGTAAACTCAATTATCAGACCAAAACTTAATATTGTTGCCATTACCTACCTGCCATCTCAATCCTTTTCTAAAGAGAGTCCGAAGACTCCTAAGCTTACGCCATTGCCAAGAAGCGCCTGAGTTAGGCTTATGATCAAAAAGTGAACAATTTCTCAAGTATTTTTTAGTTACCACTCTAACCCATATACTTTCCTTATCCATAAGGATTTTCCATAAAAGTTTCATTTGAAGAGCTTTATTAGCGGCTTCAGAAGATTTTATACCCAGTCCACCAATCGATTTCGGTAAGCAAACTTTATGCCAGCCAATCAAATTAGGGGAGCGTTGTGAAGGTTTCTTATTCCAAAGAAAGTCTATGTTAATCTTATCTAATTTTTTGTGTATTGATGAGGGAAGAAGGAAGCTCTGCATCTGAAAAGTTCCCTTCGAGGCTAAATTAGCATTGATCAAGACTAGTCTACCTGCTTGTGATAAAGAATTTGCTTTCCATTTCGATAACTGGGTGCAAGAAGATTGAATAATACTTTCGAAAGTATTTTTAGTTACTCTGCTATCTATTATAGGACAACCTAAATACTTACCCAGATGAGCTTCCTCGTTCATACGGAGAATACCTCTAAAGGATTCTCGTTGAGGTCGCTCAATATTTCTAGTGCATTGAAAAGTGGATTTATCAAAATTAACAAATTGTCCAGAAATTGTGCAAAATTTATCTAAAATAGATTTAATGGTTCTACAACTTTGGTTAGAGGCTTTAGCGAAAATGATTGTATCATCAGCAAAAGTCAGAGAAAGTGGGATTTGAACGCTGGATGTTAGAGAAAGTGGCATCACAATTAATCACTAGACCAATATAGAAACATGATAATTAAGTAAACTAAAATGTTTATATTTCTAAATTTTAGGGGGTGCGGGTGCATCCACTGCACCACCTATAACGACGCCTCTGAGACCAGCTGGAAATAGAGAAAGTAGACTCTTATCTTATACAGTAATAATTTTCTTATCTTTTATCTATGACGTACACTCAATATTATCAAGAGACCGTCTTTTAAGAGACCTACTCAGATACTTGTCTAATATATACATAAAAGTGTCTCAGTCGCGCAGGACCAAATGGTGGAAGTAATTTCATTGTTAACCTTTTAAAAAGAATGAACTTATACAACCAAGACATTTGGTGTATCATTATCGATCATAATTTGCAAGGGTTTGAGTAGTCGTTGTCGGTCTTAACCCTTGTACTAAAAACCTGAGGGTTGAGAAAGTCTTGGTATACTCCAAACACTAAACACCAAGAGCAACTTAAGGGGGACAATTATTTTGTCTTCGACAGCTATTAATGCATTGGATTAGGACCTTTTTAGGCTTGTTCTTCATCACTTCAATATACAAATATTCACCCCATAAATGTTTTATGTATACACGTACATAAGAAAATAAATTTATTAATTATGAAATTGACTAATCTATGAAATTTCTAAAAGAGGGTTTTCTTTAAATTTATCAACCGTGTATTTATATTTATATTTATATTTATATTTCACGTGATAATCATACGAGAAGGTAGAGTGCTATCAGTTGTACACTTGTACAACCGGTGCACGATGATATATATTATTCAGCTTTATAATAAAATATTTAAGATTACGTGTAAGGTTATAAACTATATTGTACGAAGTATAATTTATAAGCTCCTTGTAAATATTAAGCGGAAAAGGTTAAAATGAACAAAACCTGGAAAAAAACTACATATTAGGTCAACGAGATTCAGTTTTAATGTCAAAAAAATTAAATATAATTCAAAATTATTAAAACCTCAAAAATATATACTAAGCTCGATTTGATATTGAAGTCTTTTACAACAGGTGTTAAAATCTTTTCGATAAAATAGGTAGGTCACTTTTCTCAATAGTTAGTCAACCGGGTCAATAGAATGTTGTCTTGGAGTACTAACATTAACTCGGTGAGGGCTTGGTCCAAAGTGGGCAATATCGCATTATTATGGATCTGATGCCACTTGTTGTGCGAAAGCGTGAATGTCTCATGTTGGGTCTCTACTTCGTTGAGGTCCACTGTACATAATAGTACAATATTGTTCGCTTTAGGCCAACTCCTCGTGGATTTACTTTTGACCTTCTTTCCGAAAGAACTTGTACTATTATATTTTGTACATCTGTAAAGATAATCTTTAATCTTTACCCTTTAATATGTGAGATAAGTTTGCATTCTAACAACTATTCCCTCATATTTAGCCGGCGGATAGAGGAAATATATATATTATATTTTTTTCCCAATTAAATAGAGGGAGTTCTTATTTTAAAAGATTATTTTAAATTCCTAAGACTAAACCACTTATTCTACCATGTTACGAGTACTCCGTATTAGTTGGAGAGAAATCATATGGGTTCATGCGTAGTTGCTACTTTAATTTGGCAAATACTTGGAGTGTATCATGCTTAACCAAGTTACTTGGAAGAGTTGGAACCATCATAAGTGATGATGTTTACCCCCTAAAACTGCCAGGGATATTGTTGGATCCAGATTTAACTTTGAAGTAATGAAATAACCGGTTTGAATCATGGGATTAAATACGATTATGGTATTAGGGTTGGACAAATCTCTTGTTTAATCTCAAAAAACTAATAACCGAAATAAAGATTTTTTTAATATAGGATAGATTGGAGTTGTAAAGTCGTAGCTAAGATCGTCTCAATACTCTATTTTTAAAATTCTAAGTTCATTTGAATCGTAAAGATTCAACTATCTTCGGTCTTCACAAATCAAATCTTATAGGAACTCCTTCAATTCGACTTTTATTATCTCCTTCCATCCACATTTATTTTGAATTAATTGTCCTATTTCTAAATTTAGTGGATTAAATGACTAAACTACTAATATATTGCTCCTAAACGATATTATACAAAACCAAATTCCTAAAAAGCAGTTTACACACTACTTGAATTCTCTCTAATTATTCTTTCTAATTTGAATGGTCCAACCAACTAACGGTCTTCCGCCGGAGACCGTTTCATCCCCGACAACTAAGATAGCTCATTCAAATCCCATAGAGGAAGGGGTCAATCCCTTCCCTCCCTTACCAAAAAACTCAAAAAGAAAAATTATGCATTTAGAAACGTTCCAACAATCTACTGTCATGGATGTAGAGGAACAGGAAAATATTACCCACGTTACTGCACCTCAAGCTATCCCTTCGCTTTCGTATAAGGAAACAGTCCAGGGATTCAACACCGACGTGGATAACATAGAGTACATGCCCTCTAATGATTATGATTCAGAATCGGAGGACGATATGGAAGAGGAGGAAGAAGATACGGATCCTCTGTGTCCGCGTATTTGCCTCACAAAACAAGAGAAATCAATGATACGCAAACCTTGGAAGAACTCCCTGATCATAAAAATGTTTGATAAAAAGATAGGTTACCTATCCTTGATGAGAAAGCTTCAAGCAAAATGGTCGATTAAGGGCAAACTCACACTAACTGATCTCACGGAATCATTCTATGTGGCACGCTTCTCGTCAAAACAAGATTACGACTACGTTTTATCTCAAGGTCCATGAATGATTGATGATAATTACCTAACTATAAGGAAATGGATACCAAATTTTGTACCTTCCGACGAAGCTATTACAAAATTAACCGCATGGGTCCGAATTCCTAATTTACCAGTTGAATATTTTAATGCAACATTCCTTAAGAAAATCGGGGCTAGAATTGGCGAAGTGGTTCGAATTGATAATACTACTGCAACAGCCCAACGAGGTCAGTTTACACGATTGTCGGTAGAAGTGGATATTTCGAAGCTGCTCCTCTCGAAATTCAGATTACATGGGAAGGTGTATCGTATTCAATACGAGGGGCTTAAGATGATTTGTTTCAAATGCGGTCGATTGGGTCATACACAGGATTCATGCCCTATGGCTAGCGAGAATAGAGAGTCACCGGAGCAATTGCATCACGAAGACTATAGGGTGCCCGGAGACAGGTCAGTTGAACGCGACTCCAAACCGGAGGAATCAAGCGACTTTGGAGACTGGATGGTCGTGAAGAAACCACCAAGGAGGAAACCGGGTATCACCGACCTGAATAATAGCCCAAGTCCGATTAAGGAAGGCTCGATATTCCAATTCGGTAATCTTTCCAAAGATACGGGATCGAGATTTAATATTCTATCTAAGGATTCAGAATCAGTAGAATTTATCTCATCCACACCAAGCTTACCAAAGTTACCTGTTCAGTCCGAATTCAACCCTGAGTCAAGCAATCGTAATCCGACACAATTCCCAACTATTCAGCAAAAAATCAATCTCTTCCATAAAAAAACAAATAAACTTCTAGCACAATCAATTTATGCTAAAAATTCTACTACCTATTCAAAAAAAGCTACCATAAACAATACTAATTCCCATTCCAAAATTTTCTCCTAATGTTACTACAAATAATATTAAGAGCAGGGGCAGTAACGGTATTCAAGCTCCCCTTGCTCTCAAGGACGTAACTAATTCCCTCCCAGAAACAGATTCAACCCCTGTTACACCTAAAATTATTGTCGAGAGCCTGGCTAGCTCCTCTACGGGTTCAGAAAACCATGAACCCTCATCCGTACTTCTCGTACCTGGACCGACCCCTACCCCAACCTCGGTGCCTTCCGCAAAACCCCCAGATCGAAGTTATTCCCCCGACTCGGACTGCGCTGATCCCACACTGGCCGGAGATGGCAGCTCCGTACTTGGGAGTAATAATTGCAAAATGTCTGATTATGGACATCAAGATCGAAGTAGCGAGGAACAAAGCCTCGAAGCTATCAATCGAGATGTCGATACCATGCAGTATTGACGGTATTCTAAAACAAGTAAGCAGAGCCTATCTATCATACCTAAATTACGTGCCTGATTTAATGAGTGCTAGAATACCAAATTTGTCCCGTAACCTCCCCCATATTACCTTTATGGTGTGGAATGTCCAAGGAACTGGTAGTAAGAGCAAGATTAATGTTATTAAAGAAGTTACCCGCACCTATAAACCAACGGTTTTTGCTCTCGTGGAAACACATATGGGTCGCGATCACGTTGTTAAGCTAGGATCTATTATTGGATATAAAGGAAGTTCCTTTGTAGACACGGTTGGGTTTAGCGGCGGAATTTGGCTTTATTGGAACATGGATGTTGTTACAGTCACACCGGTAACCGAACATCCTCAGTGTATTACTATCGAAGTGGCGAGAAAGGGGGAATTTCCTTGGCTGTTTTCAGCGGTGTACGCAAGCCCAGACCCTTCTAATTGGAGGGCGCTATGGGCTGAACTCGAGAGCTTTGCTCACAACAATGACAAACCTTGGTTGATTGCGGGAGACTTTAACGAAACCCGTTCTCTAAACGAAAGACACGGTGGCGATTCAAGCATGGCTCGTAGATGTGTAAATTTTAATAACTGGATTAAGAATTGTGAATTCCTCGAGCTCGCTTTTTCGGGGCCCTCACATACTTGGGCACGAGGTAACTCAGTTGAAACGAGACGTAGTGCCAGATTTGATAGAGCTCTCTGTAATGCTAATTGGGGCGCCATGTTCGAGGATGCGATGGTTAAACACCTCCCAGCTTTTCAATCCGATCATTGCCCTTTTTTCATTGCTCCAAATGGATTTACACCAATACAATCGGTGAACAGGCCATTCAAGTTCCAGGCTTGTTCGTTGACACATGAGAAATTCAATGATTTCCTTAAAAATAATTGGCCACAACAGGGCACCTTCACTTCTCGGTTGGATGAAATGTCGAATAAGTTGCAAGAGTGGAATGCGGAAGTTTTCGGGAATATCTATAAACGAAAACGGTCCCTGATGGCTCGTATCGGGGGGTGTCAACGTGAACTAGCCATATCCCGACAAAATAATCTGATTAAACTAGAAGCAAAACTCAGACGAGAACTTGATGAAGTCCTGGCACAAGAAGAGCTCTTATGGTACCAAAAGTCGCGTATAGAATTTATTAAAGACGGAGACAGGAACACTTCTTATTTTCACATCAGTACGCTTGTTCGTCGATGGCGGAATAAAATCACAGCTTTAAAGAATGACGGAGACGAATGGGTCAGTGACGAGAAGGAATTAAAAGAGCTGGTAGTCCAGTTTTTTCAACATTTGTATACCGATGATAATATACATGGTATTGAGGATGGCGTGCCTTGGGATTTATTCCAAGAATTTAATAACTCGGACTGGGAATGGCTTACTAGACCGTTCTCACAAGCTGAAATTGAGCGGGTGGTGAATCACATGGGTTCGTTGAAAGCCCCTGGACCCGACGGCTTCCAGGCTCTTTTTTACCAAAAGCATTGGCCATTAGTCGCACCTTCCTTATGTGACATGATTCTAAACGCTCTTGAAGGAAATGGTATGCCGAAGGGGTTAAATGACACCCATATCGTTCTTATCCCAAAAGTCTAGAACCCGGAACATATCAAAAATTTTCGTCCGATTAGTTTGTGTAACGTGACTTACAAAATTGTTAGTAAAACACTTGCTAACCGCATAAAGAAAGTCCTCCCCGTGTGATCTCCGAGACGCAAAGCGGGTTTGTCCCGGGCCGCCAAATTACGGATAATAATGTCATATTTCAGGAAGTTATTCACTCTATGAACAAGAAAAAGGGAAAGGATGGTATTATGGTCATAAAAATCACTACAACGAAAACTGAAACGGGCGACAAACATTGGCGACTGAAATCCGTCGCCAAACACCTATTGGCGACGGAAAACAGTCGCCAAAAACTTGTCGCTGACTTTTGTCGCCAAAAAAAAAACGGGCGACTGAAATCCGTCGCCAACTTTGGCGACGGATCTGGTAGTCGCCATACGTAGAATTTGGCGACTGAATACGTAGTCGCCAAATTAGCGACAGAAACGAAGTAGTCGCCAAATTGGCGACAGACTGTCCGTCGCCAATTTTCCCAATCCGTCGCCAAAGTGCCTGACTTTCTAGGGGCTTTGGTTTTTGTTGCTCTGTTTTGACGATTGAATTCAGTCGCCATTTACATCATTTCAGTCGCCAAAATTCCTGGGCATTTTTCATGAAAATTCATTTCGTTTCTGCCAAATCCAATGCGAAATAATTTCAGTACACCTGCAACCAGAAAGTAACCAGCAATTGGTGACGAACACCTTTTGAAACAACAACCAAATCTCCTTTTATAGAAAAAGAGAACCATTATCAAATTACAAAAACCCGTTATCTAAACTAATAAATCTCCACGTTCGACAATTTTTCCTAAGTTACTAAACTAATTAACTACTTGAAATCCCATGCTAGCTCCACTACCGTCGCCTCCCTTTCCACTTGGATCGTTAGGATCTTCATTAAATTGTCGTGAACCGGGGTTGCAAGAGTAGAAATATGTCTCCATGGCCTTAAGACGTTCTCTCATCAACCGCATTTCCTCATCTCTTTCCGCTCTTTCTCGGTCAAATTGCGATTGCAATTGACTTACAAGAGACGGCTCGTAGGTTTGTCGCGGCTCATATGAGGACCTTCTGTTGGGGCTGGTGTCCTTGACAATTAAGTACAATGACTTATTAAATCTCTTTAAGGATCACAAGGGCATACTTTTGTATTATTACCAGTTGATCCACGTTTATCAATAACGGTTGGCTTGCTAGATAAGTTTGACGTTATTGTCATACGGATGGCGGTGATCAACTGGTCCCTATACGTCACACCTATAGGACACGTTTGAGAGATGTGAAGGTATGAAAATACAATCACATTTATGTCGGATATGACTAAACAGTTAGTCAGAGGTATTGACTATTAAATTAGTCAATAAGATGTTGAGATTATTATTTAATACGGATTAAATAATTTTAGCTAATACGGATTGCATGATTAATTCGTAAAATTAAATATAAACGGTTATATTTAATTAAATATTGTATTCGCGTATTAATATAAACAGTTATATTAATTTGGGTAATTATACAATATCGTAATTTTATCAGACCATTATTAATACATCGACTGCATTAATATCTGATAACATGCATACGATTTATAAACAAAACCCGCGAATAAAGTTTAGCTAAATGGGTCGAATCACAAATTAGAATAAGGTAAGAGTGGAAAGCCCACTCCTACCCTATTGGAAATTTCGGCCAAAAGAGCTACATAAGGAGGACTCTCCTTATGTCAGGGACTCTTGTTCCACTGTTTAAACAAATCTCAAGGAAAAATTAGGGTTTTGAGAGCTTTCTTCTCCCAAAACCTCAGATCTCACATCTAAAACCTAAATAGCTCTCCCAATATTGCAAGGCAGTTGGAGAGGATTTCTAGCACACGCGGCCATGTCTCATTCTAAGTCTTGGGTGCAAGTTATAGGAGGGAATTTGTGTTAATTCCTGTTCTTAGGCCTTTCGCACAAGGACTAAAGGTTGTACTTCTTTTCTTATCCTTTTTAATCTTATGACTATAAACACAACTGTATTTTTCATTATAATCCTGCAAGTTTAGGGTGAATACATGCTTTATTCCCCACAAGTGGTATCAGAGTCAGGCCATGAAAATTTTACCTTTGTGTTTTTCGTAAGTTTTAAAACCTGAAAAATCGTCTTCTGCCGCTAAGTCGGTCGATCGACCCCCCGTTGCGGTCGGTCGACCGCCTCCTGCGTGTTTTTCTGTTTTGACAGTTTATCTTTTGTGAGAAATCGTGTTCAGAAACTCGGTTTCGTGTTTTGTGGTTGGTCGACCTGTTTTTCGGGTCGGTCGACCATTCTGCTTTAAAAAAAAAAAAAAAAAAAAAAAAAAAAAAAAAAAAAAAAATCGTCAGGTGGTCGGTAGACCACCCCTGTAACAGACTCGTTTTTTTTTATTTTCCGAAAATAACATGTTTTATTTTCACAAGGACCAAAGTAATATACTATATACGGAAATAGTATATTATTAATTTTGTGAAACGGTTCACCCTCGTTTGATACATATTATTTTAAAACGGTTTAAAATAATAGGATTATAAACTTATTAAAATTAAAGTGGTTAAAACGGTATAATCACATAATTTTAATCCTAAAAGGTGGTTTGGTAAAAATTTGTTAATCATAATAACAGTATTATGTCATGTATGAATTTTAATTTAGTTGATGCATTTTATTTATCGTCTTGTTGAATGTCTAATGAATGCTTTCAATAACGTATTTAATTTTGCAAACGGTTGTAACTTAGTGTGGCCTTAGAAGATTGTGTCACCGTAATGATGGGACACAGTCTTGCTTGTAATCTTGAGATCTTGAATCTCCGTTTTGGGTTTTTGCCATGTAATTACCTTTGTATTTAAATAAGAATGTATCTAAGACTACTTTTGTAATTTAAATTAGTAATTTTGTGAAGACCAAAGACAAGACGGAGACCGGATGCTCACTCCCGCTGCAAGGACCAAGATGGAACATCAAGACAAGCTTCTAGGGTCCAACGGTGGATTCCAAGTTGTTTTATGTTTATTTTGGTAGGATAGGCCACACTAGGACTTTTTATTTACGTTTATTGCTTTCATTTTATGCTTTCATCGATAATAGCTTGCATCATATTCCGCCTAAAACCAAACCACCTATATCATGCCAGAAAACTGACTCATGTAGAGGTTACGCGTTAGTTTTCTGTGACAATACAGATGTCACATGTCAATTGCAAAGCCATCACTTTATTTAATTCATTCACGCATTTGCTAGATATTAGTTCACTTAATATGAATAAATAAAAGTTGATGGGGTCTTCCTCGTATAACCAAAAATTGAGACTAGTCTTTATAAATCAGCCTCCCATGAATCCCTTCTTCGTCGGTAGGCATAATATGACCCCTTCTACGTCGGGTAAGTGGGAACAGATGATTTATTTTATCTCAACATCATGGTCACTCGATACTATCTAGTGACTGAGATGGACTAATAGATAGGATTTACGGAAATCTATCGACCAAGAGTTCCAACAATTGGAATTAGCCAAACCGTGGGCTTATCAATATACGGAAATTGAGTCTTGGGATCGTTTATATAATTCTTGAGGGAGATCAATTATATAAATGCTTGAGTCTACGAGTTTAAATTTCAATTTAATATAGACTTAAATCACAACAATGAGTTGCTTATATGGTTTTGTTTTATCTTCTTTTCAGTCTAGAACACGTTCAATTAAACTGCTGTATAACTAAATGGCTGGTGAAGACCCAATGCCAAGTGGCAAGCTAGCACGTGAATGCTGGCTAAAAGCCTTCATGGACTCCATGAATCAGTCCACAAGACTGAGGAATGATGGGTCAAACTTCTCTGACTGGGAGGCAGCACTACGGAATGCTGCCATTGCTGACGGAAAGCTCAAGTACTTAACTGAGGCCATTCCGCCACACCCAGGAACTGGAGCTAGAGCTAACGAAGTTCGCGCTCATAGCGACTTCGTCATGGAAGCGGGTGCGATAAAGAACGTACTCATCTATGAAATGGAATCCAATTTGCAAAGACGCTTCATAACCCATGGTGCAAACAAGATTTTCACCACGCTCACTAACGAATTCTCAAAGGCTCCGAGAATCGTTTCTTATGAGCATACCTGTCGCTTCTTTGAGGCGAAACTCCAGAAGGGCCAAGCTGTTAGCCCACATATTCATCACATGATTGAGAATATCGAGAAACTGGAGGCCCTAAACTGCAAGATCAGTGAGAACATAATCGTTGATCGAATGCTTCACTCGCTTCATGATGGGTTCGCCCTCTTTAGGGCCAACTACTACATGAACGACATGAAGAAGACTCCTCATGAGCTCCACTCCCTTCTCGTACAGACTGAGAAGGATCTGAAATTAAGTGGGAGCATGAAGCAGGATGTTCTCATGATCTCCAGTAAGGGAAAGGGTAAAGGGAAGGCTAAAGCTCAGGGCGACCTAGCAGTAGGTAAGCCCAGGTTCAAGAAACCAGGATTTACTAAGAGTGGGCCAGGTGAGTCAAGCAACTCACAGGGCAAAACAAAGAGCAAGGATACTAGCATGGAATGTCACCATTGCCACAAGACTGGGCATTGGAGGCGCTCATGCCCCGTGTATCGCGAGGACATTAAGGCAGGCCGCGTTACTCCTGTTGGTATGTCTTCTTCTTCTTTTATTCACATGATTGAGATTAACCACGCAAGTTGCGGAACTTGGGTACTTGATACTGGTTGTGGTTCTCATCTATGTAATCATGTGCAGGGCCTCCGAAACCAAGAACCCCTAATCAAGGGTGAGGTGGACCTGCGTGTCGGGAATGGAGCACGTGTTGCTGCAGTCTCGAAGGGAACATACGTGATCCAGCTTCCAAGTGGATTCGAGTTATTTTTATATAACTGTTATTATGTTCCTAGTTTGTCCAAAAACATTATTTCAGTTTCTGCGCTTGACAAACTCGGCTTTTCATTTGTAATAGAGAATAATAGCTGTATTTTCTCCTTACACAATATGATTTATGGCAAGGCAGTTTCCATGAATGGAATTTATGTTTTAGATCAAACCACCGAGATATTACATGTGAATAATAAAAGGTTAAAGGTAGGTGACAAAGATCAAACTTACCTATGGCATTGTCGTATGGGACACATAAATGAGAAACGCGTAAAACAGCTCATACAGAATGGAGCTATATCGCCCTTTGATTTCGAATCATATGGCACGTGTGAATCATGTCTCATTGGCAAAATGACTCGTATTTCCTTCAAAGGTGTTGGAATGCGCGCTGCCGACCTATTAGAACTCATACATACAGACGTATGTGGCCCTATGTCGATCAACGCACGAGAAGGCTATAGGTATTTCATCACTTTCACGGATGATTTGAGTAGATATGGCTATGTCTACTTGATGAAACATAAAAGTGAATCCTACAAGTTCAAAGAATACCAGAATCGGGTACAGAACCAGCTGGGTAGAAAGATTAAAGCACTACGTTCGGATCGTGGTGGTGAATATCTTTCACACGAGTTTGATCAACACCTTAAAGACTGTGGCATCGTGCTACAGTTGACTCCACCTGGAACACCACAATTAAATGGTGTGTCCGAACGGAGAAATCGAACTCTACTCGATATGGTTCGATCCATGATGAGTCACACCGTCGTGCCTGATTCATTGTGGGGCTATGCTCTTTTGTCGGCCGCTCTAATACTTAACCGAAGTCCGTCTAAAGCTGTTGACAAGACTCCATACGAATTATGGAAGGGAACGGTCCCTAACTTGTCCTTTATACGGGTTTGGGGCTGCGAGACTTATGTCAAGTGGAGACACGAGGATAAGCTCGGCCCGCGATCGGTCAAGACATACTTTATAGGTTATCCAAAGGGAACTTTTGGTCATTACTTCTACTCGCCAACCGAACAACGTGTTTTTGTTGCGGCTAGTGCGACGTTCTTAGAGAAAGAATTTCTCGAGAACAAGTCGAGTAATAGAACCTTCGAGTTATCGGAGGTTCAAGAACCAACTGCCGAGCAACCATTGGAGGAAACAGTTCCTTCAACCAAGGCTGCGGTAGATATTCCTGAGGAACCTAGGAGGTCGGGAAGAGTCTCTATTCCTCCGGACAGATACATTGGTATGGTCGAGGAACATGATACAGATGACGTCTTACTCCTAGAGGGTAATGAACCCACAACCTATAAAGGTGCCATGACTAGTTCTGACTCAAAGCTATGGCTAGAAGCCATGCAATCCGATATGGACTCCATGTATGAGAACAACGTGTGGGATCTTGTGGACCTACCTGCAAAGGTACGTCCCCTTCAATGCAAATGGCTTTACAAGATAAAGCATGCCGTGGAAGGACAACAAGATATCCACAAGGCTAGACTAGTTGCTAAAGGTTTCACTCAAGTGCCAGGCTTGCACTATGATGAGATCTTTGCACCCGTAGTCATGCTACGTTCCATTCGGATTATCTTAGCGATCGCCGCATTTCACGATTATGAAATATGGCAAATGGACGTTAAAACTGCCTTCTTAAACGGTTATTTGGAGGAAGAGTTGTACATGGTACAACCCGAGGGTTTTGTTGATCCAGAACATCCTAAGAAGGTTTGCAAGCTTAAGCGTTCCATCTATGGACTTAAGCAAACATCGCGGAGTTGGAATCATCGCTTCGACCAAGTGATAAAAGAGAATGGATTCATTCGATCAGTCGAGGAACCATGTCTCTATATCAAGTCGAGTGGGAGCAAGATTGTATTCCTAGTACTGTATGTCGACGACATACTCTTGATTGGGAATGACATACCTCTCCTGTCTTCGGTTAAAGCATGGTTGAAAAACCATTTCCAGATGAAAGATCTGGGAGAGGCACAAAGAATTTTGGGCATCCGTATCTACAGGGATAGATCACGACGGATGTTGTCTCTCAGTCAGGAGTCTTACATAGATAAGATTCTAGAGAGATTCAGCATGACGAACTCCAAGAAAGGGTTCCTTCCTATGACTACTGGGCTTCACTTGAGCAAGTCTCAAGAAGCTAAGACATTGGAAGAGAAAGAGTGCATGAGTCGGATTCCTTATGCTTCGGCAATAGGATCGATCATGTATGCCATGATATGCACACGTCCAGACGTTGCATATGCATTGAGTATGACCAGTCGATTCCAAGCTCATCCAGGTGAACAACACTGGATGGCCGTGAAAAACATTCTTAAGTACCTACGGAGGACTAAAGATTGGGGATTGACTTACGGAGGCAACTCGACGCTCTGCGCCACGGGTTACGCAGATGCTAGCTTCCAAACGGATCGCGATGACTCGAAATCTCAGTCTGGATTCGTTTTTACTCTTAATGGCGCTGCTGTCAGCTGGAAAAGTTCTAAACAGAGTGTTACAGCAGATTCTGCAACTGAGTCCGCGTAAAAGAAGATATTCAGTGATAAGATCGCTACGGATGACAACATGGCTGATCCTCTCACAAAAGCATTACCACATGATAAGCATGAAGGACACATTCATTCCATGGGAATTAGATGTGTTCCTAAGTTGTAGTACTCTTTTATGAATTCATGTAATAATTCATTTTCTCGTGTACTCTATTCAACCTTATTGTTATGATATATAATGTTTTGTTTCTCATGTGGAATTGTACGCCAATTTTGAACACCACAAAGTGAACTGATTAACATTACATCGTTTTGGTCCTTGATTACCCACTTGAGCTGATAACTCAGGTAATCATTTTGTGACGTTGGTTGATGGTGGGTTCAACGAGCCATAAGTCACGTGGATGACTGACCAATCACAAAGGCGAGTTATACGGATATCTCGTAGGACACCCCGTGACAACGTTATGGAGTCCTAAATGTTTTATAACATTGGATGCCTGGTCGTGGATTGGACCTCCATAGTGTTCCTTAGAGTCGAGTCTTTTGACCTTCAACTGTCTCTTGAGATTAAGACAGATTTTGGGTAACTTTGGTTTCTTTCCCACGGTCACCGTAACAGGGGCCAAGAGGATTTTTTTCTGGGTTATTTCATGCTGGGCGATATCGGCAGGATTCGAGTTGAGGGAAATATCCAAACCCTTATCAGGATTTTATCATTTCTCAGGGCCACTCCAGGAGTAGTAACTGAAATGCATGGCCATGCTCGAATACAGATTCGTTTTATCAGTTAAGTTACTCTCTAGTCGGGGAAACCACTCTTGATACAGATCGCTTGTGAGATACGACCTTTGCGAATGCGGATTTGCAAATTGTCTTACATTGAGTGGGAGAAATTTTAAAAGGATATGAGATTCGGTTATCGCACCTACACTTGTACGGACAAGTGGGAGTTTGTTGGAGCTTGTGTCCTCCACATGTAGTGTGATAACGTCATTGCACATACCCTTGTACGGACAAGTGGGAGATTGTTGGGGCTGGTGTCCTTGACAATTAAGTACAATGACTTATTAAATCTCTTTAAGGATCACAAGGGCATACTTTTGTATTATTACCAGTTGATCCACGTTTATCAATAACGGTTGGCTTGCTAGATAAGTTTGACGTTATTGTCATACGGATGGCGGTGATCAACTGGTCCCTATACGTCACACCTATAGGACACGTTTGAGAGATGTGAAGGTATGAAAATACAATCACATTTATGTCGGATATGACTAAACAGTTAGTCAGAGGTATTGACTATTAAATTAGTCAATAAGATGTTGAGATTATTATTTAATACGGATTAAATAATTTTAGCTAATACGGATTGCATGATTAATTCGTAAAATTAAATATAAACGGTTATATTTAATTAAATATTGTATTCGCGTATTAATATAAACAGTTATATTAATTTGGGTAATTATACAATATCGTAATTTTATCAGACCATTATTAATACATCGACTGCATTAATATCTGATAACATGCATACGATTTATAAACAAAACCCGCGAATAAAGTTTAGCTAAATGGGTCGAATCACAAATTAGAATAAGGTAAGAGTGGAAAGCCCACTCCTACCCTATTGGAAATTTCGGCCAAAAGAGCTACATAAGGAGGACTCTCCTTATGTCAGGGACTCTTGTTCCACTGTTTAAACAAATCTCAAGGAAAAATTAGGGTTTTGAGAGCTTTCTTCTCCCAAAACCTCAGATCTCACATCTAAAACCTAAATAGCTCTCCCAATATTGCAAGGCAGTTGGAGAGGATTTCTAGCACACGCGGCCACGTCTCATTCTCAGTCTTGGGTGCAAGTTATAGGAGGGAATTTGTGTTAATTCCTGTTCTTAGGCCTTTCGCACAAGGACTAAAGGTTGTACTTCTTTTCTTATCCTTTTTAATCTTATGACTATAAACACAACTGTATTTTTCATTATAATCCTGCAAGTTTAGGGTGAATACATGCTTTATTCCCCACACCTTCTAGCCGGTTCCTTGTAAAACACCCCATGAGCTTGTCCGGCCCCATATACCATACCCTTCTTGTTAATATAAGAAGTATAGTATATTCATTCAAAAAAGAAGTATTCATTCAAGACTTACACTAAAAATACGCGTCAAAAATGATCGTGATCCCCGGTGATGGGTAGGCTCGACCTCCGCATCTTTCTTCCCTCTTCTTTTGTTGATCTTCTTTTGAGCGGACACGGCTTGGAACTCGGGAGTCTCGCGTCACTTCATGAGATCTTGATATTTCTCACCTACAATTAAAAAGTATGTTAGTAGTATTAAGATATTTCATTAATTCTTGTATTAACAGGTGACAAAACTTATATATTACATGTACCTTTTAGATGCTCCGGTTCCTTCTTTCTTATAACAATCTTGTAGATATAGTCTCTATATCTTGTTTTAACAACTTCATGGTACCTATCAAGGACGGATTGTTCATGTTCAGGAGCCCAATAGAAAGATTGCTACACAAAAAAAAACATTAAATGTAATTAGTAGTTAGCTTAATGAGTTAAAAAACAACGATCTTAAGTATTTGACTAAAATAATTAAAAAACAACTATATTTAATGCAATTACCCGATACGCATTGAACCAAGCTTTTTTTTAGCCTTGCTAGCTTTCCCCCAAGAAGTAGGCACAGGACCTAACAAGTTCTCCTTTGTGCTAGCAACGACCCCTCGACGAGGAGTCCGATGTCTAAACCTGTAACAAAAATTGTTAATTATAACAAATCATTTTATTACTTTAAAAATTGAATAATACACATTTAATAAACAACAACACTTACCATAGTCCCGCCGGATCAAGTATAATCTGATTATCCTGGGTGTACTGGATTTGTATACCATCGTCCGAGTCCTCATCCACTTGAGGCTCGATCTGTACCTCTTCTTCTACTGGTTCCTCTTCTTCTTGCACGGATGAAATATTAGCGCGATTACTGCCACCGCCTCGCACTCTACCTCGACCTCCTGCCATCTACAATCACATAAATGAAAATATTAGTAGGTGAAGAAAAAACATAAAATAAACCTATCAAGCATGAATTTAAATTGTACAACTATTATATACCAAATTAATCATCATCATCATCCTCTTCTAGATCTTCATCATCATCATCACCAACATCCTCATCCTCATCCTCATCCTCATTGTCATCATCATCACCAACATCGACATCATCATGCACTCTCACTACTTCTTCAACTTCCTCCCATCCTTCTTCCAACTCAATATTAATAGTCTCATTATCCTCCTCCACTTCCAACTCATCATCATCTTCATCTTTATTATCGTGAATGATTTCGTCTGTTGGAGACAAAATTGTCCCATTTGCTACTATTTCTTCTTGAAAAAAGGAGGTATAAATTTGTGATCGTACCTTTGTCTTAATGACTGCTCACCATGCCTTATTATTTCTATCATTTGTCGTGCTTGGATAGGAAGCGAAATACACTTGTTGAGCCTGATGTGCAAGTATAAATGGATCATACTTAGGGTATGTTCGGGTACGATTCACTTCTACAAGCTTGTAACATTCATGTGTTCTCATTCCAGCCGGGGAATTATCCTTCCACTCAATCTTGAATAAGGTAGTCTTGTAAGCTCGATCACGACCATTGTAAGACATCTCAAAAATGTCCTCTATAATACCATAATATTCGTGGTCATCAACGGAAGAAATAGTAACACCATAATTGCATCTAGCCTTACCCTTACCATGGTCGAATGTGTGGAAATTAAATTCATTAACTGAATATCGGTTCCGCGTCTTAACCAAGCGTGAAGGACCGAAGGCTAAACTCCTTATCAAATCATCTTGGATATTGAACTCAAGCACATGGTTCAGAAACCATTTTGGGAATTTGTCTTCATGTTTATCCCAAACATCATCCCTACTTACATTAGGATGTTCCTTAATGAAATCATCCGCAAACTTCGTTTCATATGGCTCTAAGATCTCGCTATTTGATGGAACGTATAAGTGAGCACGATTGTATTCCTTGTCATCCAAATATCTCGTTCCACCTTTAGAGGAACAACCTTCACCATCTTGAGTTTGAAAAAACTCGGGTAAACTTGTATCAACTTCATCTGCTTCATCAAGATTCAAGTTTTTTGCTTTGGTTTCTATATGTTTTTCAAAGTAGAGAGAACAAAAATTTGCAATCTCTTCCGTTAAATAGGCATTGCATATAGAACCTTCAACCTTTGCTTTGTTTCCAATCTTTTTCTTCAAATGATTAAGAAACCTATATATAATTCATTACGTTGTTGTTAAATAAAGTTTGTAATATATTAGTTAATCTTAAATTTCAAAAATATGTAATACTCTTAGTATTACCTTTCAAATGGATACATCCATCTATATTGAACGGGTCCTCCAACTTTGGCTTCGTAGGGCAAATGGACCGGTAGATGTTCCATGGAGTTGAAAAATGAAGGGGGAAAGATCATCTCAAGCTTACATAATATTAGTGGTATTTGATCTTCGAGACGAATCATGTCATCAACACATATTGAGGACGAACATAAATCTCTAAAAAATTGACTAATCTCAACAATTGCATTCCATACCGTGGTTGGGAGGAGATGTTTCAAAGCAACGGGTAATAGTCGCTCCATGAATACATGACAATCATGACTTTTCATGCCTTGTAACCTGAGCCTCTTAAGATCAACACATCGACGAAAATCTGAAGCATATCCATTGGGGAATTTCAGATTTCGTAACCACTCACATAATACCTGGCCTTCCTTTGTGGTTTGTCAAGAGTGTAAATGGCTTTTGGCTTGGACCCATCATTGCGAATATGTAATTTGGGACGATCACAAAACAACTTCAAGTCTCTTCTTGATCCAATAGTGTCACATGTTTCGCCTTCGACATCCATGATCATGTCAATTAATTGCTCAAAAAAATTCTTTTCTATATGCATCACATCCAGGTTGTGTCTGATTAACATTGTTTTCCAATATGGAAGGTCCCAAAATATGCTTCTTTTAAACCAACCATTTTTCTTCTTTTTGAGTTCTTTAAACTCTTCTTCAGTACCATCAATAGAAGATGGGAAATCACATACCAACTCCCATACCTCATCACCCGGAAGATGATCCCGGGCATCATCAAGTAGCTCTTTCCCTTTTTTGAAAGTTTTCTTGTTTCTCCTAAGAGAATGATTTAGTGGTAAAAAGCATCTATGACAAACAAACCAACTAATTTTCTTGGAATTCGGAAGCCAAAAAGCTTTACTTTCACCCATGCAACGAGGACATGCTTTTTGTCCCGCAGTAGCCCAGCCAGATAGCATACCATATGCGGGAAAATCGTTTATTGTCCATAAAAGTGAAGCTCTTAGTTGAAAATTCTGCTTTCTGAAAACATCATATGTTTCCACCCCAACTTCCCACAATTGTCTCAATTCTTCCACTAATGGTTGTAAATAAACATCCAAATGGCCTTTCGGATTTTTAGGACCGGGAATAATGAGAGACAAGAAAATGAATTCTCTTTTCATACATAACCAAGGCGGTAAGTTGTATGGTGTGACCATTACGGGCCAACAAGAGTAATTCTTACCAAATTGGGTAAAAGGACTAAATCCATCCGTACACAAGCCAAGTCGCACATTCCGGGGTTCCTCGGCAAATTCAGGACGATAGATTTGATCAAATCGTTTCCATTCTTCCCCGTCACTTGGATGACACATCTTTCCCGGAGTACGTGGATTTTCTTTGTGCCATGTCATTTGTTCGGCAAGTTTTTTGGTAGAATAAATTCTTTGAAGTCTAGGGGAAAGAGGAAGGTAAATTAATTGGTTTTCTGCTATTGGTTTCTTACACTTTTGACCCCTATTACCACTTTTGTTGCCTTTTTTCGTTTTGAAAACAACATCTCCATCGCTTGTCTGAAATCTATCCCTTCCACATTTTCTGCACTTGTCAAGTAACGCATCATCTTTCCAAAACAACATACATCCTTCGGGACAAGCATCGATCTTTTGATGTGGTAACTGAAGACCTTTAACTATTTTTTTGGTGTTGTAGAAACTTCGAGTCATGACGTTATCTTCGGGGATAGCATCCTCAAGGAAAGAAGCAATACCATCAACGGCAGGAAATGGCATATTATACTCACACTTCAAGGTTACTATCCTAGAGGCGGCTTTTAATAATGACATTCTGCTCCCTTCGTATAAAGGTTGTTCCGCAGCTTTTAACATGTCAAAAAAAGCCTTTGCTTGGGGATTTGGAGGTTGCTCTTCATTCAAGGCTACACGGTCATCGTCATTATTGGCTACATTAAACTCCAAGGCATCAACAACCATATCTCTATATGGGTTTTCGTCAACATGTTCGATGTGAGGTTGTTCGTGAATTGGGGAATATGCTTCTCCATGAGAAATCCAATTATAATAATTTGGACGAAACCCATTTGTATAGAGATGTTCTTGTACCTCAATGACATATAGGTATTTCATATTTTGACATTTGCTTCAAGGACACCTAAGTTTATTTTCTAACGAGTCATATTCCTCTTGTTGCTTAGCAAACTCAATAAACTCGGCAACACCCTCTATAAACCTAGCATTAGAACGTCTCTTCTTAATATCTAATAACCCTCCATCATACATCCATGAAAGTTCCAATCTCTTCATTTTAATCTAAACAAAAAAACCCAAAAAACAATTTTCAACACTAAAAATACATATATCTAAATTAAAATTACACTCACTTAATTGAACAACAACCTCAATCACATAATAATAACAATTTATTAACAACAATTTCCAATTATACAATTAACCACAAACTAATAAGCTAATTTAAGACGGTCTTAATAAGCTAGTATAATCTAACTAACATTCTAATAAGCTATTAAACATCCTGATCGACTACTTTAATCTAATTAACCAACATCAATAAGGCTAACAACATCGTCTTATACAAACTTCTTATAAACCCTAACCCACAATTATCTAATTAATATGCTAATTGGCTTCTAATACCTAATTAATCACAACCTAATAAGCTAAGACGGTCTTAATAACCTACTACAATCACTAAATGCACAAAACAAACCAACAATCAAACAAAAAATTGAAATTGAAATTGAACTATAAGAGAGTATACAAACCTTAAATGGGTTGAATGAAGGTAAGAACAAGTAGGGTGGTGGTGGTGGCCGGAATCCGGTGACAGTGGTGTTGAGGGTGGCCGGAACACGTAGGGTAGGATGGTGATGGTGGTGGTTTTCGCGATATGAGGATTCGTGTGTTTGTGTGTTTGTGTAATTGCGAATAAGGAAAGGGACTGAACTGCGTTGCTGTTTCTATATCGCAATTTGGCGACGGACTCGTAAAATTGGCGACTGAAATGGTCTGTCGCCAAATTTAGCGACGGTTTTCTGTCGCCAAACTGTAGAATCAGTCGCCCGATTGTGTCGGTGGTGGGAAATTTAGGGAAATTGGCGGCTGATTTTAGTCGCCCGAGTTTTTATTTAGTTGCCAAATTGGCGACTGATCGATGCAGTCGCCAAAAACTGTCGCCCGGTTCAGTTTTTCTTGTAGTGAATCGACCTAGAGACGGCGTATGACCATCTTCGCTGGAGCTTTATTCAAGCAACTATGAGCGACATGGGTTTCCCCATCCTCTTAATCGATGTTTTTATGGAATGCGTCATGACATCTAGGATGCAGATTTTATGGAATGGAGAACCGACTCATCAATTCACTTCATCCCGAGGTGTTCGTGAAGGAGATCCCCTCTCCTCTTATTTATTTGTTATGTGCTTGGAAAAACTCCAACAAGCGATTTATTTGGAGGTCCGAAACAAAAATTGGAAACCTATTACCGTTTGTACAAATGGACCGGACATCACAAACCTTTTTTCCGCGGATGACATGGTTATTTTTGGAGAAGCAACGGAGGAGCAAGCCAGGGTCATACGCCACGTGATCAATAATTTTTGTAGAGCATCCGGTGCAAAGGTTAGTGAGGCTAAATCCCGAGTTTTCTTTTCGAAAAACACGAGTTCCAGTACTAGAGAGTCGTTACAGGAGGCATTGAACTTCGAAGAGACGGAGGACCTAGGCGTTTATCTTGGAATGCCTACTATTAATGGTAGAGTAACCAGTAGCACATTCTCTTATTTGGAGGAGAAAATGAACAAGCGACTAGCTGGGTGGTCAACTAAACACCTGTCTTTAGCGGGCCGCACTACACTCGTGAAATCCACCCTTTCAACCTTAGCAACGTATAGTATGCAAACGGCTAAGATCCCTAGAACCGTGTGTGACTCCATTGATAAAAAAAACCCGAAGGTTTCTATGGGGAGGGAACGAGGAGAAGAACTCGGTTCATCTTATTTCGTGGGAGAACATTCAGAAACCGAAATCTTTGGGAGGCCTTGGCATCGCGTCAGCGAGACAATTTAATGCGGCCTTCCTCACCAAGCTAGGGTGGCGGGTATTAGCGGAACCACGGAGCCTTTGGTCGAGAGTTTTGAGAGCTAAATATTGTAATAATCGGTGTGATATCGATATTTTTCAAGCCAAAAACAACATGTCAAATGTGTGGGCAGGAATCACGTCTCAATCCAAAACTATTGTTCGAGGAATGACGACGGTAGTAGGCAATGGAAACCGCACCCTGTTTTGGGACCATGCTTGGGTGGATGGTATTTGCTTATCAGACCACGTTTTAACCCCGATTCCGGACAGTATCTTGGGCTCTACAGTAAGCGAGATGTGGAGCACGGAACACGGTTGGAAGTGGGATCAATTTGCTAATTTCCTTCCCCAGAACATACTTCAGAAAATAGCCTCTGTGTCCCTTACCATGGAACCAAATTCAGAGGATTCTTTATATTGGATTGGTACATCCTCGGGAAAATTATCGATACGATCGGCTTTAGGTTTCCTTAAAGGGTATGAGGTAGATACCGAGCCCGAGTCCCAAGTCTGGCGTACAATATGGCGTCTACCGGTCCAACAAAGAGTCCGTATGTTTTTATGGTTAGCAGCCCACGAACGTATTATGGTGAATGTAAACCGAGTCAAGAGGAATATGGGTAATAATCCCATGTGCCCCCGGTGCGAAAGTTTCGAGGAGACAACTGAGCATCTCCTACGCTCCTGTCCAATATCTCGGAAAGTATGGGCTGAAATAGGGATCAGTGAGTCCAACAACAACTTTTATAATGTCCCCTTCATTGATTGGCTAGCAGGTTCCGCGAGTAACGAGTTTCGAACTTCAAAAACTGATTGGCCCATCCATTTCGCTTTAACAGGTTGGTGGTTATTGAGATGGAGGAATAATATAGTCTTTGGCCGAGAAGCAGAGAACCCGACCTTTCCACGTGAGTTTTTGTTCACTCAATTTACTGCGACTAAGAGAGCTTTTGATAGACATGATATCTTCGTTCCGAAACCCAGAATTTCTCACTCGGAGGTGTTCATTAGATGGTCACCTCCTCCTCATAATTGGGTTTTACTTAACACAGACGAGGCATCGAAAGGTAATCCGGGTCCGGCAGGTGGTGGTGGCATATTCAGAGATGAGTCGGGCAATTTTATGTCAGCCTTTATGTTCTCTTGTGGCGAATGCACGTCTATGAAAGCCGAGCTACGCGCTCTCCTCGTGGGTTTAGAGCGAGCAAAAGAGCTGCATCTTACGAGGTTGATAATCCATATGGATAATAAACCTTGTGTCCGTCTTACTACTGAGGAGCATCTCGTAAGCAATGGGTTGAAATTCTTGGTCAGCCGGTGCAAGGACCTGTTAAAGGAAGAAAGTTGGATAGTCAAACTCGAGCATACGTATAGGGAAGCGAATCGCGCTGCCGATTACTTAGCTAATCAGGGAGTAAATTCTAGTCACAATCCGATTTTTTTAGATAGTCTAAGTAGTGGTTTAAGGTCTATCCTTAGAGAGGATATTTTTGGGGCATCCATTCCTCGTGTAATATCTAGTATCGATTAATTTCTCGGGGCTTCGCCACTCATTCGTAACCAAAAAAAAAAAAACTAATATATTGCTCCTAATTAATTAGTATCTCCCCCTCCTTTCAAATCACGTTATTCTTCCAATTATCTTTAATTATGAGAATAGGTTGATACTTCTCAAATTAGTAAATAGGACAATAAAAACGGGTTTATAGAGGAGTAAGGCTCTGTTTGGTAAAACTATCTAAAAAAGTAGCCGAAACATGAAAATATAGCTGAAAACAGAAAATGTAATTGAAAAGGTAGTTGAAAATTAGTAGCTGATAAGGTAAGTGATGAATATATAAAAACTAGTTTTGTGACCCGTGCAATGCACGTCATAATTCAATGTTTTCTCAGATTTTTGACGTATATTTTATTCATAAAATTGAACGCCAGTAGTTAAAGATAAATGTATAACAAATTTTTACACAAATTAAAATCTATAATAAAAGACAATTACAATCTGTACTACAAGACAATTACGTATGTTTTTAAAAACAATAAATAGTTTCAATTACGAAGACAAATTTGTTTTTTGTTAATTACAAAAACAAATATATATGAACAAAATAATTATCTAAAATTTTCACCGCAAATTTTTTACCTCATTAACTTAAAACATGCGCTCGTTTATTTGAGTATATCTTATTATACATACATAACTTATAATTTTTTACCTTGCTTTTTAGAACTTTAATTTTACCTCAGTTTAAATTACACCAAACGGAAAACATGAATTCAAATATACAACAAACGATTATAAAACCAACAAAATAACAATCTAAAATATATTTTATTGCACACCATCATCGTAGCAACAACACTCAACAATAATTCTCAATATACTCACTATCCTCAAATAATTAAATTATACCATAGGATGTAATCCACTACATAGAAAAACTCATGGACAATATATATTAAATAAGTAAAGCGAATATAAACTATTATAGGTATTATAGTTTTTAAAAACATTACATAACCATAAATTCCCATTTTTATTTTTAATTTTAATTTATTTTGTGGTATTATTAAATTAGATAATTGATTGCCGAGAAACTCAATAGGTGGATTAAATAGCAAAAAATGTTAATGAAAATTATAGGTGGTAAGTTATATAAAGAGTTTTAATTAATTTATTAACATATTATATTACAAAAATTAATTAAATAGGAAAAAAATTTAAATTAATTTGGTGGGCGTTAAGTATTATGAAGAGTTTTAATTAATTTATTACCATGTTTAATTAAACCTAGAATAATACTTGGATCTTTATATAGTTATTCCACCCAAGATAAAATATTTAACCTAATTAAAAATCAAAAACTATTAGGAAACTCATATAATAGTTTCCTAATCTAATTCAAATTCTCCTACCATAAATAAACTAAGAAACCAAGTCTTAATAAGACACTTAGCTTATTCCATCTTCGACACAAATTCAAGGCATAAATTTTCAACAACTCAAAAGATCTGTTGACCCAATATAACCCGACCGACCCGACCCAAATCTAACCCACCTGACCCAATTTCACCTCTAATTATCCTTTATCATATAGTATATCTCTCAAATTAAATATCCTTACTTTAATCTAAATAAAGTTTCAAATAGTGAATTAAAAGATTGACAGGTGGACGAAGTTAAACACAAAATGAGTGAAATGATAATTCTGACATTAGGATAAGAGTAATATTCAAAGTGTTTAACTACATACTACTGAGTAAGAGTTAATTAAGCTGACGAGAATGATGATGAAATGAGTATCTATTTCAGCATTGTTACCAAATACACTACTAATTAAATTATGCTTTCTTAAAATGATTAGATCAGAATTGAGTGGGGATCTAAGTGTCGTCTAACCATGAGACTATATATGATACTAATATTTAGTATTAAAAATTGTACGAAATACATATTTTAATGGTGTTCCTGTGTTTGATATGTTGAACCGTTTTCTAAGTTGGCATCTTTGTTATGGAACATACGATAAGTTATATATTGTCAGTCTTTCGCACTCACATGCAGCTTCAGATCATACTAATTTTGTTTCTTAATAATTTATTACGGCCTACAAAAATTCAAATGGAGTACTACAGTACCATTTACATATGTTTCTAATAACTACTTCATTTACTTGCATGAAACTCGCCGTAAATCTTGTGTCTTCTTACCGTCTTAACCATGCAATGGAGAACCTTACTTATTAAGGAGTATGTCGACTGGAGGTCCGGTTCTTCATTTGACCCCGTGGACATTATGATTGAGTATTAAATATTCACACACAAAGTCAATAGTTTAAACATCGTCCCCTTCTTCTCGTTTGCTTTACTATCCGCTCATAGTCTGTAACTATGTTTCAATTTGGTCACGTTCTTTTGAACTTTATTTCAGCTCATTTCACTTCTGTTTACCTCTATCCAATTCACTTTAATTAAGTTCAGATCAGTTCAGCTCTTCTATTCACAAATTAACTCTTATTTCGAGTTCTTTTATTAGAGCTTACTTCAGGGGCGAACCCAGCATTGAATATTTGGGTAGCAAAAAAAATTATAATGGTAAAATGCATGTAACAAGTTTTCAACCTGGGCCAATAGGTTAAAAACAGAAGCATTTACCATTGAGCAACAAGATCTTTACTTTCTATTTAGTGGAATAGCATTTATTTATCTATTATTCAACAATATTTGGAGTAGTAGAAATTTTTTTTCTAAGTCAAGTTTTTTAAGTTTGGGATAACGATTGTCACCCCTTACTACCATGTAGGTTCTCACCTGTTTTACTTTTATCATTAATTATGCATTATTCAAGTAGACTAAAGTTTCAAGTTTATAGTTATTACATGCGTTCTAATATAAGATATTAATGGAATTTCGTCTATAAAAATATAGTCTTTCAAATGCCAAATTAAATCTCAGAATCAAATTCTTTTGATCTTAATATAGTCGACATTCTGTACTACGAAGTATTTAGTTTGATTATTCTATCTAAGTAGGTTAAACTACAAATCTAGTTTAACTAAGGCCCTGTTCTTTCTGGCTTTTTAGAGCTGAACTGAACTGAGCTGAACTGAATGAGGCTGAGCTGAACTGAACTGAACTGAACTAAGCTGAGCTGAACTGAACTGAATTGAGCTGAGCTGGACTGAACTGAACTGAACTGAACTGAGCTGAACTGAATTTAATCGAGCTGAACTGAACTGAGCTGAATGAAGCATAAATTAATAGAAATAAACTGAATATAAATGTTTAATTAAAGTGTAATAACTAATAATATTAATAATAATAATAATAATATAAAAAAAGTTTGATTAATACAAATTTGCGATTTTTAAAAAAATAATTATATTAAAAAAATTATTAATTTTCTTTTTCTTTTCTTGTTATACAACGTAAAGTATTCAAGGAAGAACAGATTCAAACGTGGATGATAAAGCACGGAAGAAACTCATGGACAAAGTTCGAAAAGAAATTGCAAAACAAATAGGGCGTGATATTGGTGTCCATAATGACCTCGATAATGAAGCACAATAAGACGATATGGAAGTTAATAGCGAAGCAACATAGATGATGTATGTCTTTGTTAATGATATCTATATTTTCAAGATTATGATTTTCGATTGTGTTAACAAATATTATTATTTGAATGTTATCAAATTTTACTTCTCAATTACATTTTTCCCCACTCTTTCATGTTTACTATTATTATTATTATTATTATTAATGTGGGTTGAACTTAATAATAATAATAATAATAATAATAATAATAATAATAATAATAATAATAATAATAATAATAATAATAATAATGTAGGTTGAACTTAATAAAGTCGAGCTGAGCTGAACTGAACTGAACTGAACTGAACTGAATGAAGCTGAGCTGAACTGAACTGAACTGAACTGAACTGAACTGAATGAAGCTGAGCTGAACTGAACCGAGTTGAGCTGAACTGAACTGAACTAAACTGAAAAGAGCTGAGCTGAACTGAAACGGGCTGAAAATAAGCCAGAAAAAACAGAGCCTAAAACTCTTTAATTTAATCTCTAGTGGTAATAGTTTACCTCTACTAGTTTGACTAATGTGCATCTCAAATCCGTCTTTTTTAATTTTAATTTTTAATACACAAGTTTGGAGTTATCAAGATAACGAATTACACATATTTTTACCCAAACAAAGTAAAAAAAAAATACAAAACTCAGAAAAATGAAAAATGAGTCCTGCGCCTTCTGAAGCACGTAATATAAAAGTGGTTCCAGTCGACAAAAAAACAAGAGGGTGAATCAGTGAATGTAAGTGGGAAAGAGAAGTAATACGTCATCTAATATTCTAAACTCGTCATTCGCTCTCTATCTTTCAACGCTACTCTGAAGAATCTTAATAGCAGCTTTTCACTAACTACCAATTTTCTGATTAACGTTAACTTCCATGCATTTCAACCGGATTGTGACACTAATTTAAATTCCTACCTAGCTAGATTCCTAGACTTAGCTTCTTTAAGCGCTCGTTAGACCATCCCCAAGCAAAAAGTCGATTTAATCGAGTCAATAACATATTAACCCTTAATTTCACCTTATTGACATTGACCCTCTTTTACCCTCCCAAGCAAAAGGTCGATTTAATCGAGTCAATTACATAATTTTTCTTTTCTTTTCTTTCTTTTTCTAATTTGTAACCAATGAGAGTTTGACACATAAGAGGTCAATAGGTGAGTCAATTTGCTCCACCTTGGGTCACAAATTGACCCTCAACACCCTTGGGTCAATCCTAATTTTGTACTAATTGTAATTAACTTGACCCAAGCAAGCAATTAACCTAACAATTGACCTTGCTTGGGGATGGTCTAAATAACACTACCTAGCTACCCTATTTGTAGAATGGTATACTCTTAAGTGTGTGACACACGACACGGTATGTTATGAGTCGTGTTTGGGTTGAAGTTTGAGATGCCTAAGCAACGCATGATACGTCTCACTTGGTCACGACACACTTCAACAAGCTCAAAATAGAGCATGATCTGCGCTGATGTCATGTTATTTCTCCGGAAAGACATGCATAGCAAGACAAAAAACTCATCTTCCCGTACATGAATTGTGTCATTTTTCTCTCTAGACACGGTGGACTAACACGAGAAATGACCTACTACAAACTACGTCCATCTCTACATGTGATGCTAACATGTCACAAACATAAAATGCTTATACAAGTGTTATATATTTTGCCTTCTCTATCGTATATATCCGCATACATGTTATTTGAAGCACGGTTTTTAAAATATGTTCATTTATTTCATGGTTAGATATATGACTTTGTTATATACGAAGTACGTCATTATAGGAGGCGGAGTAATATAGGCCAGATATAAGACTTTAGTTAGTGTCCTTTAACATGGATAAAACATCATCTCATTAAGTATTTAAGTCATTTTTTTGTTTTTTCTCATGCATTATTTTTAGGGCATTTAAATTTTGTTTTTTAACTAATCCATACTATTTGACTCGTTTTAAATTTAAAACGAACTCTTGTCTTAAACAAAAATTTATATAAGACTTTGATGCAAGGAAAACAAGCTTTCTTTTGATATGTTATGCTGCCATAATAATATGAAGGAAAAAATGTTAGGTCTTCTAATACAAAGTACCAACGGTCTAACACACTTTATTAATGTCAAATGGTCAATATTTGTATATCCTTAGACTGTAAATAATTTTAGTTGTCGGCATATCTATTTAATTTTAACTTTAACTAATATTTTTCTTCACGATATTTTCAAATTTTTCTGCTTAAATTTCCGTCTAAATAATCTTCCACTAGATAATATTTATTTTCTAATTAATTAATATTAACTATCTATATGATTTACTATCAAAAAAATATTTATCTCCTAATTAATTTAATAACATTAATAAATGTTGACTATGCAAATTTATTACTACCAAAAGATTATTTATCTCCTAATTAATTTAATAACATTAATCATTATTTAACTTATACATAAATAAGATTAATAATATATTTTGCTTGGAATTATATATGCAAATTTTTCACCTTTTATTTCAAAATGAAGTTAAACCGTATTAGTGTCATTAATTGTCAAATTCTCTAATTCTCTAATATATATATCTAAAACACTGTGATAGTATGATGGATTTGCATGGGCCCTATACTCGTATCCAATTAATCAGCTAATCATCGAAAATCAAATAAAATTCTACAAAAGTAGATCTATTTAGTATCACATACAACTATACAAGTCATTGGACGAATTAAAGTAAATGAACCCATGATTTTAAAAATACATAAAGACTTTAAACTTGAAGAAAGTATAATCTTTCCAATTAAAAATTCTAACCGAATATAAAATTACTTAATTAATTAGTAGTAGTAATAATAAGTAGAATGGGCAACTACGAAGAATGCTTGCAAAATGGTGTAACATGGGGAGGGAGAGATGTTAAGTATAGTGTGTCTAGCTTTTAGGACACTATCCCACATGAAATAGAATGCCAATAATCATGCTAAAATGCCATTTTCACTAAGGACACTACCACTTTAAATTATTGTTGGACTTTTGATGTTCTACCTTTTACGAAACCAGGCCACTACTGCCTGACATTTTAGATCGGCCATCATCTGCGTAGTAGTGCATATAGTCGGCATAATACTGCAATGCCATGCTACTCGTTTACACGGTTTAAACCAAATGGGTCCGGCACTCCGGCAGGTCGCATACTCAAGTTCGATTTGAATACAATCACATTGGATCATAGATTCATAGTCCTAACTCCTAATAATTGTGATTTAGAATTCGTTTTAAATGGGTTTGATTATTAAGTAGTTTAGTCATTGTGAATTGTGATCAATTACCATATTATTTTATGTTTTGTTTAGTCAATTAATCTAGTTTAAGCGGACTTTAACATATTTGAGGTGATCACTTTTGCTAGGGTAATACCATGTCCCTAGTGTAGAGGTGAAATTTCGAAAAAAGTTAGGAAAATTTTAACTAAAAACTTTGAATTTTCTAACTATAGTGGGAATCGGGCGAGCGCCCTGCGTAACCCTAGATCCACCATTGCATTATTACCATCAGGGCAGATGATATATTTGACCTGTCCTGTGATTTAAGATGTCTACTCCTTACATTTAGATGAAAAAGAACAATAAGTTTCTCTACGCCAAGGGAATAACAAATAATAGTGGCTAAAGCAGGAGAATGTGATTTTTTTTGTTTTTTTGGTTCAACAAAGCGCACACTTAGTCGCACTACAATATGGGATAAGAATTCGATCCTAAGACCTATTGTCTATAATAGATCCGACTTAATCATTAGACTAAAACATTTTCAGTGACTAAGAGAATATAATGATACAAGTAAAGAAATAGTTTAGTACGTGAAGTCACGTGGGTGTCACGAAAGTAGGTGAGTTGTACGCTTTGCTTGTAATTTAAACTGTTGACGAATTCACTCGAGGCTGCCAATTTGGTTTTGGTGTCATCACTTCATTTATAGTACCTTGAAATCACCAATCAATAAATCTCAAACGGATAATGCTATTTAATACGAGTACTCCCTAACTATATACTCTCTAATTACAAATTTACATAAATACACCGGTTTTATACGGAGTATGAATTTTATGTACATTAAACAATTACTCATATTTGAGACAATTCTGTACAGTATATATATCATACGGAGTATATGTTTAACATATTTCAATCGTACGTATTAACATTATATGTATAAAATTAACTTAGACAAAGAAAGTATCTTACGAAAGAAGACTCGCATAATTACTAGAATAAATAGCAAAGTCGTAAGTCATAACATTTCACAAGTCTTACATATTTTCGACACTAACTAGTTACTCGTTTCTAACAAATATATACATGACTGAGTGAGTTATCGTGAATTGCTGATTCATACAATCATACGTGGGTCATAAATAAAAAGTGTGAATATGTCGAAGAGAATAATTGACGGCGTTATTGGTTTAGTTTAGTTATTAGCCAAGTTTAAACAAGCTACTTATTCTTCCCAAATTAGTTGTGATGTTGTGAGGACTGAGGACTGAGGTGGCGCAAGCCTTGGGCCGAAAGGATGATGTCCTCATGGACTTACGACCTAATCGGCTCATTTTTTATTTTAAGTTGAAACATTTGAGAACAAGCGTACCATCTTATTAGAGAAACAATTATTTTTTTTAAAACATTGGTAATAAGAGAATCTACAGCTCCTACTTTTAGTGTACATTGGTAAATTCTCGGGTGTATGTGATAGTTGCAAATCATGCATATTAGAAAAGTCACTTGTGAGAGCAATAGGCTCGAATTTTATAAGATATAGACTTAGGCCAAAAATATTCCACAAGATTTTGCTCGTCGGTAAATTTGAATCTGGGTTCTCTGGCTCGAATTTGTTTATCTTGAAATTAATCGGCTAATTACAAAATATGGCCTTGATCTAGTAAATGCCTCAAATTCAACAAACAGTAACAAGTTATCAATACCAAATACGAAGTATGTAGCTTGTAATGTGGCTTGGATTTTTGTTATTGGGCTTAACGCGCATTGATTTGTAACAGAAGTGAAAAATATTGGATTTAGTAACGGCCCACGCTCCGTTCTAAGGATTTAGTATACAGACTATTGACAATTTCTTGCTGGACGGCCCATGGACCGACCCTGTTGGCTGTAGTTACCCGGCTTCTCGTGCTTTATGACCGATTGGTTTGGTATGACAATTGTAAAAACTACTGACACGCCCAAAACGTCGCAATTAAAGACGCGCAAATTATCAATTTATATACCACAAAACATGCTAAGTATACTAATTATAAAACGAGTATAGCAACAAGTAAAGGGGTCGAACCCAAGAGAAGGGGGGTTTTGCAATTGACTTTTAAAGTGTAAATAGAATAATTAAACTAAACAACAAGTATGTAAAAAGGGGGGTTTTGAAGGTTGGTTGAGAATGCAAACAAGAGTACCCAAATTTCAAACAAGAGTACCAAACAAGTAACAAGCAAAGGTAAACAAATGACTTGTGAGATGGAAATTTATCAAAGTGAGAAAGAAACTTAATCCAATCCTATTAGTGGTCCTTTAATGGTTGATTATTGACTCAATTACTTCCCCCAACTACTATTATTACCCTATTGTGAGAACTAATTCTCCAAATCTTCTTAAATTATAGCAAATGACAAGGAAATCACACTTAATCATCTACCCAACCCGGATTACAACCCAAGTAGAAATCACATACATTGGTTCATAAAACAAGAAGATAAAGCACAAAAGATTCAATAGGGGTAACTTGGCACAATGAAATCACAATTAATGCCTAATCACAAGTTAACTCCTTTCTTATGGACAAAACTAGGAGGAAATCACACTCACTAATCCAACCACAAGATGTTGCATAAATAAAATCACAAGGAAACACACTTAATGATTTCACAACAATGAACTTGAGAAATTGGTGAGAATAAGTAACAAGGAAACACACTTAATTACTTAATTCAAACAATAAACTCAAATCCAAACAATAAACACAAAGGAATTAACAATAAAAATAATAATTAGGGAAAGATTAAGAGTCTTACAACCAAAAGATTACACCTTTCGGAAAGGATTAAGAAAAGAGATTAACTCTCCATTCAAGATCTAAAACCCAATTAAAAAGATAATATAAGATGGTAAGGGATGTAATGAGATGATCTCAAAACCTAATGTAATCACCTCCTTATAGCCTAAACCTAATTGGGGATAATGGGCCTCCAAACACAAGGTTAAAGCATTTTGGCGAAACAGGGCAGCAGTGAATCGGCACGGTGCCATTTCTGGAAATGAGAAAACCGCACGGTGCGGATTTGCTACTGGACAGCAATTTTCCAAAAGCCATATCTCCCTCGATACTTGGCCAAATGAGGCGTGTGACCTATCGTTGGAAAGCTAAGAACATAAGCTTTCACCTCCACTTGGCCTTGCATCAATTGAAGCTCTAGAACTCAAGATATACCCATTTGAAGTTGATCCTTATGCAACCGCAACTTCAATTCTTCAATTGCTTCATATTTCCAATTCTTCATGTCTTAGGTAGTCTTCTTTCATGCTTGTAGATGTTTTGCACCATGCTAACTTCAAGACATGCCCTTGCTTCCGATAATTGCACAAAATTCCATTACTAACCCCGACACTTGGAAATTGGCAATAATGACGTAAATCATGTAAAACCGAATCCCAATGTCGCTTTATTGTACTTAAAAAATGCTAAATAGATAGTAGAAATACGAGCTCATCAAACACCCCACACTTAAGCCTTTGCTCGTCCCGAGCAAACTATTGTAGATCCAATCAACGAATAAGAAGCTCACAACTTTAGCATGGGCGAGCTCTAGCGTTCCAACTCTCCTCTCTCACGCGCCATCCTACTTATATCACCCTCATCAAAGTATAAACATGGTCACCATGCCGTTACAACATCGTCACAAAAGTGAGTGACCCAAAGCCTCCATGACGAACACTCTTCTCTCACACGTCCTCCTTATGCCTTCCCTCATCTAAAATGATCCTAGTCCACCACTCATTCTCCATTAGCTCATCACAATTCATCACAACAACACTCCTTATCACACCATTCATTTCAAAAACAAGGTTACCATGATCTTCAAGGCATCTCCTAACATACAAGTTGGTAACCACAACATCCTCCCAATTCCACACACAATTTCAAATGACAACAACAAAACAACCAATTCACTCCATTCACCAAGTATATCAAGCACTAGTTACAAAATAATCCTCCAAGTCCCCCTCCTAGCCTTGACATACTTCTAACCTACCCTTCCGGCCTTCTAGAGCTCCACCACTTATGTCACCACCGCCGAAAGAAAGTATTCACGTATGTGACATGATTTCAAGGTTTCAAAGAGTAAACAAGATTTTTCATTTTTTTTTTTCCTAATTCTCTCATTTTGCCTAAACCGCCCTTTCGGGTTTTCGGTTTAGCTCTTTTCCTCGCCTCTACTCTCGTGGCTCGCACTCATTTTTTCATTTTGCCCGGAGCGCCCTTTCGGGTTTTCACTCCGACCTCGGCCACTTTCCCATTTTTGCCTAGGATGCCCTTTTGGGTTTTCATCCTAGCCGGGTTTTCTCTTTCTTTTTTTTTTTTCTTTTTTTTTTTCTTCTTTTTTTTTTCTTTTTTTTTTCTTTTTTTTTTCAACATGAAATGAAATATATACAATATATTAATTACAAGAGTTAAAAACTCATGTCCACCACCCCACACTTGTTCTTCACTTTGTCCTCAAAGTGATGGTGAACATCCAACAACTTCCTTGTTCCATCGATGGTCAAGAGCGGAACAACTCAACGCCCTTAACAACTTATCAAATGCATTAGCCCATAAACAAGAGAAGTGACAATAGTAGAAAGTCAATAAAAACCAAGCATACGCAATGAAAACATGTGCATATGACAAGTGATTCATGGTGCCTTTATGTTCGGAAAAATATTCAATGTCACGATAAGGCTCTTTGAAAGAAGGGTTAGAGTTGATAAAAACCAAGTAGGAACAAGGAGGCACAAGAGGTTCTTTAGGAGCTTGAATGAGTGACTCTTTCATACAACCTAAGGATGATGCTTCTTTGTGTGGCCAAACCTCATCAAAAACATTTTTAGCTCCCTCATTTACATTCTCCTCAAAGTTCACAATTACTAACTTTTTAGCCAAAGGAGGGTCACAACCAACATTCTCAAGAACCAAAACTTTCTCATTTTCAACCTCAACCACCTCATAAATCATTCCTCCTTGACCATCTTTCTCAAACACCCCAACCAACGACTCCTCAAAGGTTAATTTCGAACAAGAGTCACTATGAATAAAGCAATCGTCCTCAAGGTGTGAAACATCAACTTTGGTACAAGGAATGTCAATCGGAAGTCCAATGAGTGGTGCCAAAGAAAGTTCTAAGTCACACCTATCATCTTCATCATCAAAGAAATCGTCATCCTCAAATTGAGACTCATTTACAACATGGACGGACTCTTCACCATCGTTAGTTGTATCAAAATAATTAAGAATTTGATTCATTTGAGTTTCAAGATTAGACATTCTGAGTTGATTTTGTTGGAACAAGGTGGTTTGAAACTTTTTGGTGTTGACTTGCATTGTCATTTGGTCTTTTTGTATTGTTATTAGGTTCATTGCAAGAGTTTTCATGTTGTCTTCCAAGGAATTTTGTGGTTCATTTTGAGGTGGCTTTTGAAATGAAGAGTTTGATGGGGTTTGATAAGAGTTTTGAAGCTCCCATTGATAAGTCTCATTAGCTAAGTATAGAAAAAACTCCCACTTCTCTTCATAACCAAATGTATATCTAAACTTCCCCTCACTTAAATGATAAACATGTAACACCGTTTCATCATTCAAACCATTAAAGACCACATGACAAAGCTCCCAAGTTTGATAAGCGTATCGACATCTAGAGACAAAATCACCCAACCTATCAAAATACTTGTAAAATGGTTCATCCTCACGTTGAGGAAAATTAAAAAGATGGGCCATTAAATCAAACAAAAGAGCAATTTAAACTACAAAAACTAATTCTAATATTTACAAACACTACTTACACAACAAAGCACCCAAAAACACACAACTACTCTAAAAACACAACTAAAAACACTAACAAAACCGTTACCTTCCCCGGCAACGGCGCCAAAATTTGACACGCCCAAAACGTCGCAATTAAAGACGCGCAAATTATCAATTTATATACCACAAAACATGCTAAGTATACTAATTATAAAACGAGTATAGCAACAAGTAAAGGGGTCGAACCCAAGAGAAGGGGGGTTTTGCAATTGACTTTTAAAGTGTAAATAGAATAATTAAACTAAACAACAAGTATGTAAAAAGGGGGGTTTTGAAGGTTGGTTGAGAATGCAAACAAGAGTACCCAAATTTCAAACAAGAGTACCAAACAAGTAACAAGCAAAGGTAAACAAATGACTTGTGAGATGGAAATTTATCAAAGTGAGAAAGAAACTTAATCCAATCCTATTAGTGGTCCTTTAATGGTTGATTATTGACTCAATTACTTCCCCCAACTACTATTATTACCCTATTGTGAGAACTAATTCTCCAAATCTTCTTAAATTATAGCAAATGACAAGGAAATCACACTTAATCATCTACCCAACCCGGATTACAACCCAAGTAGAAATCACATACATTGGTTCATAAAACAAGAAGATAAAGCACAAAAGATTCAATAGGGGTAACTTGGCACAATGAAATCACAATTAATGCCTAATCACAAGTTAACTCCTTTCTTATGGACAAAACTAGGAGGAAATCACACTCACTAATCCAACCACAAGATGTTGCATAAATAAAATCACAAGGAAACACACTTAATGATTTCACAACAATGAACTTGAGAAATTGGTGAGAATAAGTAACAAGGAAACACACTTAATTACTTAATTCAAACAATAAACTCAAATCCAAACAATAAACACAAAGGAATTAACAATAAAAATAATAATTAGGGAAAGATTAAGAGTCTTACAACCAAAAGATTACACCTTTCGGAAAGGATTAAGAAAAGAGATTAACTCTCCATTCAAGATCTAAAACCCAATTAAAAAGATAATATAAGATGGTAAGGGATGTAATGAGATGATCTCAAAACCTAATGTAATCACCTCCTTATAGCCTAAACCTAATTGGGGATAATGGGCCTCCAAACACAAGGTTAAAGCATTTTGGCGAAACAGGGCAGCAGTGAATCGGCACGGTGCCATTTCTGGAAATGAGAAAACCGCACGGTGCGGATTTGCTACTGGACAGCAATTTTCCAAAAGCCATATCTCCCTCGATACTTGGCCAAATGAGGCGTGTGACCTATCGTTGGAAAGCTAAGAACATAAGCTTTCACCTCCACTTGGCCTTGCATCAATTGAAGCTCTAGAACTCAAGATATACCCATTTGAAGTTGATCCTTATGCAACCGCAACTTCAATTCTTCAATTGCTTCATATTTCCAATTCTTCATGTCTTAGGTAGTCTTCTTTCATGCTTGTAGATGTTTTGCACCATGCTAACTTCAAGACATGCCCTTGCTTCCGATAATTGCACAAAATTCCATTACTAACCCCGACACTTGGAAATTGGCAATAATGACGTAAATCATGTAAAACCGAATCCCAATGTCGCTTTATTGTACTTAAAAAATGCTAAATAGATAGTAGAAATACGAGCTCATCAACTACTCGTAAAAATAATCAACTAATTATCTTTGCATGGTTGTAAAAACAAAAAATTATCGTAATGACTCTTTCATATACACATTTTACTCAATAATGTACTTTTTTTCATAATGTTTCCCTACCATATCCTTCTCTTGGAACCCAAAGGTACCACATTTTCCTCTTTTCATTCTCCAAAACATAATCAAATTGATCACAAATTCTTAAATTAAAGATCACAATCCTAATACTAAACAATAAATTACTTCTTATAATCTTTAAATTACATTAGTTTTATTCAGATTAAGTTGATTTTCAATTAGGATTTTGATTTTTTTTTATTTAGGTTTAGATTGAGTTGATAATTAAATTAGGCGGTGGTGGCGCAAGGGTGGTGCGACAGGGGAGGAGCGTCGGTACAGGGTGACGACATCAGCGAAAAGACGGTAATGGGTGGTGACAGGGGGCGAAACGACGATAGCGGTAGCGGTTAGATGGACGGACGGATGATTGGTAGTTGTAGGGAGGGGCAACTGCGAGTCCGATGAGGAATGGTGATGCGCTAGACGAGCGGTACTGTGGCAATTGATTGTCTAGGGTGGTAATGGTGGTGGGTGATGCGTTTGGTAGTAACATAGGTTATTTGGTTTTTTTTGTTAGCAGGGAAAAAGAGAGATAGGGAGGTTGGGAGGGACAATTTTGTAAATGATGTACATAATTGAGTAAATTATGTATATGAAAGAGCAATATCCAAAATTATTCATTGTCGATAAATTATTAATTATTGTCGACAATTTGTAATAAATTTCCTAAATTATCCCTCCCATATCCTTCCTTTGTATTTTAATCAAATTAAAAATTCCTTAATTTTTGACGGGATTAGGATAGAATCGTTGTTTGAATGTCGGATTTTTCTTCTTGAAATGCGTATTATGTATGTTTCTTGCCCGGATTGACAACGATTTTCGAAAAAATTTATATAAATAAAAAAAGAAGTTGGATGAAAAAAAATTTCGCCTGGACCTAGGTCTTCGTCTGGCACTTAGGCCAAACGGAAAAAAATTTCATCCAGACCTAGGTCCAAACGAAAAGAATTTCGTCCAGCCCTAAGGACAGACGAAATTTTTTTCGTCCCATACTATTTGTTTTATTATTATTATTTTCCGTCTTGCTTTGTTGAAAATCGTTGTTCGAATCGTCCTGCAAAATCGTTGAAAATCGTTGTTCGAATCGCTATAAAACCATATTTTATTTTATTGAGAAAACAGTCATTTTTTTTAAAGAATTTCAGTCAAATATTAGAATGGGTTGAATAAGGTGTAAAGTTGGTAATTTATACTTCCTCCATTTTTTTGTTATCCTCCCATTTCTTTTTACACATATTAAGAAAATTGATTAAACAATAAAAAAATAATGGTAGATTTGCATGTGGATCAAATTAAACAATTAAAAGAGATTAAAAAATGAAAAAGCAATGACAAATAGTGTAAATATGCAAGTAGGACAACTGGACAAGGACTATATAGTCAATTGGATGGTTAAAAAAGAAAGATGAGAAATGGGAAGAAAAAAAATAATTTGCCAAAAATGGAAATGGAAAAAAAATAAAAAAATAGAGGAAGTATAAAAGTGTCGACGACCTTTAGCATACCCCGTATTAAATTATGAATGAGAGGTTTTATTATAAGGCTAATCAACATATTTTTACTAACAAATTGGTTAAAGTATTTGGTAAATTAACAGATTCGGATTAACACATTGTCAATTTTTCTTTGTGAAATGGAAAAATTTTCCTATTTTAGAATATGTTGACTAATATGTGGAGATGGAAGTGGGTCGTGCCTCGTATTGGTCCACCGTGATAGGACAAAAAAGGCACCGTCCACAATTCACCATGTCATGCATTGTTGTCCCTGTGAGATAAAAATGCGGCTCGGGGATGACCCATACCGTGTTGTGCTTGGGCGTGCCATGTAGATTATTGGGTTGCTCATTTAAGTGGTGACTTTCTGCTTAAAAGGGTAAAAATTGATCAAGATAAATAAGATACTCTGTATGATTTAAGAGTAAAAATGTGTATTAACCTCTTTAGAATGACCCTTACTTGAAATGGTCTTACTTACTTTACTACTCATTCATTTTCATTGGAGTTAGGCCCTGTTCTTTCTGGCTTAATTTCAGTTGCTTTCAATTTTTGTTGGTTGTATTCCGTTAAGTTTTATACGTTCAATCAATTATTTTCAATTAATCTCTTCATAAAAGTAACTTTTAATTCAACTAAATTCACTCCTCCTCATTTTCACTCAATTTAGTTCAATTAAACTCTACTCCAATTTATTCAATTCAGCTCGTTTTAGCCGAAAAGAACAGGGTCTTATTATCTCTATTATGATTATTCTACTTTAAAGGGGAAAAAGATGAGTCTTACGTTTGGAATTCTTGGAAGTTCTAAACAAAATGTCTTTCGTCATTTCCAACTTACGTTGGTGTTCCTTTGTTTTAATACTCGCACACGGCACTTGTATATATTATCACAAATTCTCATTTGCGACGAATATATCCGCGTAAATTTATAACGGATTTAATATTATTCACTTGAGTAGGAAAAATTAAGTTGTTTAAAAAATTTTATACTTTATCTTATACATAAAGTAAGAGTACTTGACCGGTAATAAGCTGACAAAGATACATCCATAGCAAGGAAGACTTAGGATTAATTATAGCGCGTTACAACCACGTGGAACGTAGAATGGTCAAACACAAATGGATAAGCCTTGAAATCGTGTCCAATCCCGCAGTCAAATTGAATTCTCCATTTTACTACAAAACCTTTTATCTAACCAATAATTAAGACGAATAATTAAGACAAGTTAAAAGTATAATTTGTTTTTTCATGGCAAATTGCGCTTTTTAGTAGGGTGAGCAAATTTAGATTCAGATCGGAAAAATGATCGCACAGAATTATTTGGTCTGGCCAAACCCGGACCGAACTATTTTGGTCCGATCCTCGGTCCTTATTTTTTCAAAATTTGGTCTTCGGTCCGGTCCGATCCAAGACCGGTTAATTTTGGTCCGACCGAATTGGATCAAAGTTCTTGTTTTTTAAGACTAATCATTAAAATATTTTGAATTAAATTAACATTTTATTTTCAAAAGACATTATAAATTAGTATTATCAATGATTTTCATAAAAGTGTCGTCTAACTATTTAAATGCATATTGTTTAGCGGAATTAAAATGTAACTATCTTGCCTGAAATAGTGAAAAAAAATAGTTTAGGTCCATTTCAGTCCAAGACCGGATCGGACCAAATATTTCGGGTTTGGTCCGGTCCAAGACCGAAAGTTTTAGGTCCGGTCTTTGGTCCACCAAATTTTTAAGTTCGGTTTTCGATCCAATCTTGGACCGATTCTCACGCCTACTTTTTAACATGACTTAGGCCCTGTTCTTTCTGGCTTATTTTCAGCTCGTTTCAGTTCAGCTCAGCTCTATTCAGTTTAGTTCAGTTCAGCTCAGTTCAGTTCAGCTCAGCTTCATTCAGTTCAGTTCAGTTCAGTTCAGCTCAGCTCAGCTTCATCTAATTCATTTCAGTTCAGTTCAACTCGACTTTATTAAGTATATCCTACATTATTATTATTATTATTGTTGTTGTTGTTGTTATTATTATTATTATTTTTTTTTTTTTTAATTTTTTTTTTTAATTTTTTTTTATTCTATTTATTATTATTAATTAATAATTATTATTATGGTTATTATTGTTGTTTTTGTTGTTGTTTTTATTATTTCTTATTCTTATTATTTTTTCTATTCTTATTATTTTTTAAATATTGTTATTGTTTATAATAATTATTGTTATTATTATTATTATTATTATTATTATTATTATTATTATTATTAAACATGAGAGTAGAGAAAATGTAATTGAGAAGTAAAATTTGATAACATTCAAATAATAATATTTGTTAACACAATCGAAATTCATAATCTTAAAAATATAGATATCATTAACAAAGACATCATCTATGTTGATTCGTTATTGACTTCCGTATCATTTTGATGTATGTGCTTCATTTTCGAGGTCATTATGGACACCAATATCACACCAAATAATATCTACCTACAAATGCTTATATATAAAAATAATTAATGTTTAGACGTAAAATGTTTAGATAATAAAAAAATGAAATACATGCCACACATTTACCACATTTAGACGTAAAATGTTTAGATAATAACAAAATAAATTTATGTTTAGACGTAAAATATTTAAATGTTGCTTTTATTAATTTTAAAACACGAGAAAAAAAAAACAAAGTCTATTAGAGTTGACTAAAAAAAACCTAAAAATTAATATTTTTTTAAAATAATTGTTTTTTAAAAATCGTAAAACATTTTTTTATATTATTATTATAAAACGTAAGTTATTTCTATTAATTTTAGCTTCATTCAGTTCAGTTCAGTTCAGCTCGATTAAATTCAGTTCAGTTCAGCTCAGCTCGATTCAGTTCAGTTCAGCTCAGTTCAGTTCAGTTCAGCTCAGCTCAGCTCAGCCCCATTCAGTTCAGCTCAGTTCAGTTCAGCTCTAAAAAGCCAGAAAGAACAAGGCCTTATCCTTATTCCTTTTGTTTATCAAGGGTTCTTTTACATAGCTTTTATTTTTCTTTCAAACATATAATAAAAGTTAAAAAAAAAAAATGAGACAGATGGTTGAATTGCGAAATTCATTCATATCATGTCAATTACAAAACATTATTATGTACACTGTGTTAGTAATATACTGTCAAAGAAAATAAGACAGTGAAACAACACCGAATCGCAATGCTTTCCTTATAGAACAATTCGTCCCGTATATATTAGCCTGGGATGTTCCAAATTTTCTACAGAGATAAGACGGTATTCCTCGGTTTTTGGCAAGAAAACAGAGATATAATTTCGAAGTATTGATATGCAATTTGTTTTTCTGTTCAAGATGTTGTATTATCAGTAATTCTTCTTAGGGTTGTTACTGATCCATTTTGTCCCATATATATAGGAGAATGAAAGGTAAAGGCTAGGGTTTTGAGTCAGATTTCTGAAGGGTCGCAACTCTTCGAAATCAACCGCCAAATTCCGTTTTATTCGGGTAAATTATTTGGCGCCAAAGTTTCGGGGGCGTTGTCCCCGAACCCCTAACCAGGGCGCTTCGCCCCTGGACCCCGACTCGCTGACAACCCCCGCATAGTCGTTCGTAAGGCAATTATACCGCAAACTTATAATATAATAGACTAGTGTACACTTCGTACTTCCCCAACTAGCTTTATTATTTATAAGTTCGCCCGTCTCTGAACTAAACCCAAATTACGAAAAATGAACCGGTAATTACACTTAAATTACCAACACACCGTAGAGTTATAGACATACAGTGCAGGTAGTCTTATGAGTTGTTGATGGTTGTTGAGAGTTTCAGCTAAGGTCCTTGGAGGGAATGAGTCACGCACCATTGGTTTCACTTAGTTCAGCTGACAGTTAGTTGATTAGTTGTACTCTTTTGCTGTTAGTTATTTGGTTTTGTTTTATGTTGTAATCCGTAATTTATAAATAAGTTAATAAAGTATATAATATGTTCTTTTATTGTCTGTTTGATATGAATTACCGCAGGTAACCGAGGTGATAATGCTCCCATTTGATAAGGTAGACCTTGACAATACTTTTTGATAGATGATGATGTTTCATCCACGTCATGAATGATTATTATAAAATACTGATGGGGCGACTAAAGGAAATTCTTGCATAATGGGAGATGGCGGAATTTTATGAGACGAAACATGTAATTTTGTCACTGCTTTCTATTATACTTGTGGCCTATATATATATGCTCGTCAATTAAACTCTAGTTGTTAGCTCTATTATTGACCGGGTTGGAACGGGTGATATCACTTTGGGTACGAAAATTGTCAGTACATATGAATACTTCTCTATGTGTTAATATTATTAACGAAGATGAGTGACTTGATTGGAGAAGATCATTGGACGATCAAGTTAGAGCATACTTATAGAGAAGCTAACAAAGCGGCAAACTTACTAGCTAAGAGGAATTAACTCTTATACTATTCTAACGCATTTAGATGTTCCTTTAAATGTGATGTGTCATATCCTTCGTGAGGATATATTTGTGATTGCTATTAATTACTCAGTGTAATAGCAAAAAATTTGCCTAGCTCCTATTTCGCATCAAGAAAACAAAAATGGGTGAATTAGAAAATAAAAGTTGACTACTGGCTAGTTACCCCAATTCAAACGATTTCCATAAAAAATAATTTACTAGATATTATTATTCAATAAAATAAAGTAGAAATAAATCATCCTAGATACAATGTATGCATCACAATACCACATCCTCATTTTGCATCAAGTTTGGATAGACAGTTCACATTACCAAGTACGAAAGTACGAAGTATTGTACTCCATATACTATGAACCAACGTATCTAATTTGATCCATTTGGTTGAGCAAAATATTGTGTTACAAAAATAGACCAACACATTGCATTGAATCATTGATAACTTGGATAAGGACCAAAAACTGATACTTTGAATTTAGACAATTTTTAATTTCATGAAGTACAATTAGAAATGATGAGTAGGAAGATCGGCAAATATGATTCGGCAAGGGATTAGGTCGGACCATAATTGAGGTTTCCTTATAATTAGGGACATTCCAAACTTGGGACCAAATTCATGATTCATCATCAACCCATGCATCTGCTAAACATGTTTTATACTACCTCTATTCAAATCCACCCTACCACTTTACTTTTTCGCATTTGTCAACTTTTTTTTTTCGCGGTAAATATCGTTAATTACCTATTTGTAAAAATTATAAAAGTTAGATATTTTTAATGTTCTCGTAAAGACGAATCAAACAAAATCTAACATAAATATATTTAAAACTTATGTATTGAGCGGAAATCGAAATTGAATACTTACTTGTGAATAGTGTGTAAAACTAAAAGTAATAGTGTGGATTTGAATGGAGGAAATATGACTATTTCAGTTTTGCATTCATTTTTTTGATAATCTACCTTATCAAGTTAGCTACGAGCCTAACCTATAACTACTCTATAATTATAATTATACCCTTTATATAGAGTTATTTAAGTAAATAATACTTCACATTTCATAGATTATATTTTTTAGAACTAAAACTAACTCAACTGAACTGAATGTGTAAGGAATATAAACTAAATTGAACTGATTTATATTGGCTTGAATTAAACTGGATTCATAAAAACTAAAATTGCGTTCAAAAAAATTGAAAAACCTATCTTAAATCGACTGAGCGGTTATTTTACCCATGCCCGTGAATTACCTTGATGCATGACATAGGACTATAGGAATAAATGAGTAATAGTCAAATGAATATTTTAGGAATGCTAGAAAAAAAATAGTCCAATGTATAATAACTACTCTATATTTGTAGTTATAAAGAGTCCGTATAGAGTTATTTAAGTAAATAATACTCTGTATTCCTTAATTAGATCATGTTCTTTTGAAATAAAACTGACTGAACTGAACTAAATTGAATTTATAAAAAGTACAACATAGAACTAAATTGAATTGAAACGGTATGAAATAAACTAAATTTATAAAAACCGAAACTAGTCCAAAAAGAATTGAAAATCTTTATCTTGAAGACGGATTGAGCAATTATTTTACCCATGCATATGAATTACCTTCCTACATGATCGATGACATATGAGAACATTGAGAGGTAGTCAAATGATTAGAAATATGTAACGCAATGATAATGAAGTCGGTAAAGGACGGCAGAAGACAACACACCGTCCGGGGTTCCAGTCAAAAGTTATTGAAAAAGGTAACGAAGTAGACAAGTAGTGAATCAGTGACACACAACTACCCAAAACCCCACTCATCCAATTACTTAACCATCATACGGTGATACTATAGCAAACATTATGATTTTTAGTTAACTTTGAATATCATTTGGCTCACACTCGACGCACATACTAGTACTGAGATAATACGGTGTAGCGAAATTATTACTCTATATTAAAGAGTATTCAACTATTAATGCAATAGTTTAGGATATTTAAGGTCTTGTTATTTTGAACTTATTTTTGCCTCGTCCTCGAAATTCACAATCACGGACTTGAAAATGAAGACTTACAGGTAACATGTTCATAACATGTCACAAGCGCGCACACACATGCTCATTACCTTTAAAGCAAAACTATGTATCAATATAAGACATGACCAACCAACAAGATGCACAAAATTTTCAAAAGACTCGAAACCTAGCTACCCCCCTAAAAGAAACAGGTTACGTCCCAGGAACAGATTTTATCCTTCCCGGCTCTAGCCCTTTGAGCCTTCAAACTGTCAAACCACAACGATGCACCCTTACTTAACCTTAGAATTGCATACTTGCACATCTTGCGATCGTCTAACTTCTTGAATTCAAACATACGGTCCATCTTCCTTTCCCATTCAAGGTAGTCCTCCGGATATGTCCCCCCCTTCGAACTCAGGTAACTCCGTAATCTTGAATCATCAACTAGCCAAACCGGTTCTCTCCTTGGTTGCCATCTATTATCGTTGGTATTGGTTACATGTTCCAATGCTTTCTTTAAACTGTCAAGGAATCTTGGATCCTCGAAATTCATAGTTACCCCTTTTGGATCGTCTTAGATAAAAGGAAATCAAGAGCCGAAACTCTGATACCAGTGTACCACTAATGATACGAATTCTTAGCAAATAAATCATCTGCGGAAACTTCTAGAACCTTTAAGAACAATCAAGAATGAAAACAGTATAATAGGTGTATGTATTGAACGATCTTGATGAATCTTGAATGAATATGACGGTGGTGATGATGGTGGACGTCGATGGTGATGAACTTGGTGGTGATGGTGGCGTTGGTGGTTGCCGTCGGTGATGAAGGTGGTGGATGGATGATCGTCTTAAGGTGAATCCTTAAGGTAGAAAGATATTTGCTTGACCTAGACCTATAGGTAAAACAATGATGAATTACTCTATAGACCTATAATTTGTAATTCGTGCTAATATCTGAAACGCGACAAATACTAACGGTTTGGATCAACACGCGATGAGTCCGGAAATTATAAAAGCCTTATAATTTGAGAAAAAACTTACTCCCTCTTATTCACGATAAACGTCTCATTGTGTGTTTGGCACAAATATTAAGGAAATCAATTGTTTATTATAAAGTAATTGGTGGGGAAGAAAGATTGGATCGGAGAGAGTGAAGATATTATTGACTATTATTGTAAGTAGAGGTGATTAAAATAAGTAATGTTGTGGGGTAAGGTCGGGTATTGTTGTTAGTTAAAGTGATTAAAATAAGTGTAAACATTTAACAAAAATGGACAATGGGACATTATTGTGAATAGACGAAAATAGACAATGAGACAGCTATCTTGAATAGGAGGGAGTATTTATTAATAATCTTGAATGTGTAAATAAAAGAGAACAATGAGCTCTATTTATAGTAGAGGCTCACGTCCAAGATCTCGGCCAAGACTCGGCTGATTAGCTCGAGTCCCCCTCAAAATAGGAGCCCGACTTCTATCCTAATAGATCAAACTTGATCTTTATTAAATAAACTAAATAAAATCAGATTGCAACCAACTTAGTAACAACATTAACTAATCCTAACTAACTTGTAACAACTTAGTAACTAACTTGTAACAACTTAGTAACTAATTAACTTGTAACAACTTAGTAACAACCTAGTAACAACCCAACTAATTTCTAACAACCTCTGTAACACCCCCATTTATTCAAGAGCCTTTAGCAAGACATTCTCGAGTAAATAGGGCCGTTACCATCTCGGAACAACCCGAGGTAGTGAGTAACAAAGGAAAACAATACAAAGTACTTTATAAAACCGATAGGATTTAAACTTTAGTTATTACAGTGATTACATAGAAAATAAAGATACAACTGGCGACTACTCTATACGCGATGTAGATCTAAGTCGGTCTCAAATCCGCATCTCACATTCCCGTCCCAGCTCCGGCTCATCTGTCTCTTTCCTGTAAAATCTACTCCCCATTCCGGATCATCGTAGGTGTCACACGAATACACAGGGTCAACCGCGAGGTTGAGTAGGTAAAACAACAAAAACATAAACAACGATAGAACTATATCATCCTCCATCTCCATGTCATTCGACCATCCATCACACCTCCACCACTTCACACCTCCATCACACCACACCTCCCATCACATCACATCACACCACTCCACACCTCCCATGGCCATATCACAAGTCCCATATCACAAGACCCATATCACAAGACCCATTTCACATCTCCGTTCTCCACAGTGATCAATAATAATAATACAGTACACAGTACAGTAATAATCAATTATATCAAACTCGTAATAAGCATCACTTACACATTTCATGTCATAACATGAATCATAATATATTTCCCCTACCTCAGAACTGCAGAAGGCAAAGTCAAGTGAGCAGCTGCTACTAGAAGTGTTCCACGCGGAAACCTCCACTTAAACATTTATTATGTAGTGAATTAAAATCCTTCTAAACTCTTCTGTCACACTTATACTAACCATATTAGGTAACTTTCTAAAAGCGGAAAGTTTCCTAAAGTGGAAACTTTCCCAAGAAGGAAACCTTCCTATAAAGGAAGCTCTGAAATAAGATTCTCGACTCCAACACTATACTAACACGAATATATATATATATTAACCATTCTAAAATAAAATTCAAAAAGTAATAATCCCCATAACAACCAACACATACTATAAATAGAAACCCAATATAAATAGAGAGTTTCCCTAAATAGAAACTTCCCTAACTTAAAGATTTCCCGACTCATAGACTTCAACCACACAATAACGAATAATATAGAATAACGAAAGACGGCTATTATTAAAATAATAGTAATAATAATAACAATACTCCTAAAATAATAATAATAATAATAATAATAATAATAATAATAATAATAATAATAATAATAATAATAATAATAAAACTAATAAAACTAATAAAACAATGAAAACAACCCTCCCTTCTTCGCCTAGCGACACCCGGCTCTTACAACCCTATCACCACCGCGGAACACCACACCCAACCACCAGCAACACCCGGTCTTGTTCCCCCGACTACCTGCTACACCCCCAACCACCGGCAACCCACTCGTTGGCCGCCGGCAAAGCGAACCAGACCCAAACCCAGGTCTGGTTCCTCACCCACACGACTCTGCCACCCTATAAACAAATCCCTGCCGACACTGACACCACCGTTACCACCACCCAAAACCACCTTCTACGTCTACCTTGACACCTGACACATACACCACGGGGGTACCACTGTGTCGACCTCCCCCGAGTCAACAGTGGTACCTCTCCCTACTCTCCCCCTGTGCACGCGTGAACCAGACTGAGACCATGACTGCGACCAACCAGAGAAACGAACACCCCTATTTACGCCATCCCCGACACTTGAACCCACCATGACACACACGACTCCCCTGACCACCAGCATTAAAGAGACGGTAACCCTAAACGAAGATGACAACCAGACACTCTTCGAATCATACACAAAACGTGCGCAAAACGACTTGACTGAACTATTGACAAAGATGCGTGCAACCGTACCTGATTCTCGGTCAGTTCGAAGGGTGTTAGACCGCTCTAGACCGTCGTGTGGACCTCCTCTCCTAAGACTGTAGTGGCGGCAGTAGGGTAGCGTGGTTGTTTACGTGTAACGTTGTTTGGAAAAGAGGTGTGAAGCCTTCAAACACGACGGCAGGCAAAGTGAGGGTGTGAGTGAGTGTTTTAGGGTTTCTTATTTCGTGGGCTGCTCAAGTCTTATACGAGATCCACCCCCTTCACCCAAGGTCTCAAGTTCGAACCCCCACATAGGTAATTAACCAACATCAAACGATTACTTATTTACCAAGTATTAAAACGTAGGAGCAAGTGTCGTTAAATAGTATTCAAGGCATTACAATGACTTGTACGCAAAACGAGGCCCACTCGAGTCCTTACAGCTCGGTCTATTAACTGATACCCAACCCGACATTACGCCAATAATAATATATAATATATATAATATAAAACACGCATATGATAAATTAATTATCGAATATATACGTTTAAATATTATCAACACGTTAATATAATATAAATTAATTATCGATAAAATACGGGGTATTACAGTCTTCCCCCCTTAAAATGAACTTCGTCCCGAAGTTCACCATTCCGTGGGCAACAAGCTGGTCACTAAGCATGTAACGAACACAAGGTGTGACACCAAGTAACATCAAAACTAACAAAAGAACTTTAAAACACGAAATGTTACAACCTCATTATAACTAATTATAACAAACTTGCAACAAACTAGATAAAATAGAAAACTAACTTAACAAATAATAATCTCCAAAATAGAATTGGAGAACTAGAGCACCCTTAGTCGTGCCTTGCCGGAACAACCATGCTGCCGTGCAGCCATGCTCATGACCACCGTGCCTGGGTGGCTCGTTCGTTCCTTCCTCAACCCAAGCTCCTTTTTGTGAAGATCTTTATTATTGCCTCGTTGGGCCAAGATTGTTGAATCCACCATATTTGTACTCGACAATAGACTAGCCCATTTTTGGAATGCAATTTGAATAAGGCTAAGACCAAACTAACCATCGAGTCCCACGAATAGCAATGAGCTCGAACCCTATCCATATTTGGATCAATGTCTCATCCTCCCCAAGCTAGCAAGCATGAACAACGTCGAACCTGAGACTTTGCTCACCAATACATGGATCATCACAATAAAAACAATAAGCGTCAAAAACTGCTAAATAAGACGATCAAAACACAATAAGATCAATACCACAATCTGATAAACCACAACACTGATATCACTGTCACAACAATACAAGTGGCGGCCTCAAGCCCCACATCAATCCCCCACTTGCTCGCAGCAAAGGGGTACCCAGATCCCTAATATGCACATCCCCTACTTGACGGGTCCCACAAAGAGCGATCGTAGGAGTAAATGTCTTTTTCCGCTACGGTCTCACACATATGTTCCCAATACAATTCTCAACAATATAGTGATATGAGATAAACATTTCAATACCGTCACAATCATATTCACACAAATCTGAGTAGGGCAACCCTATCTCAAAGCAAGCAACAATCATAACTAACAATCTAAGTTTTCTCTACCAACATTCCTCTACGAACTCTCCTCCTATTAACATATATAAGGATTACTTACTAAGGCATATATACCAAAATCTACTAACATTGAAACAATAAGAATGAAACTGCCTTGCTAAAGAAAATCTAGGCTAGATGATTGGCGCGTCTAAACCTTTGCTAAGGACTCTTGAAGGATTTGAGAGGAAAAGATCAAAAAGGGATTAGGGTTTTTATTTTTCTAATTTAGGTAAATGAGGTTATAATCGTTGTTTTTAACTTATATAATTACCGCGACCCTAAATCGTAAAGGCCAGCTCGACCGAATTGGAGCATCAACTCGATCAAGTTACAACTACTCGATCGAGTTAGCTTTACTCGGCCGAGTTGAGTCACAACACTGCTACACAGAGGAGGGGAGAACAATCTTTCTCCTTAGAATGAACTTCGTTCTCGAAGTTCACAATCACAGACCTAAAAATGAAGACTCACGGGTAACATGTTCATAACATGTCACAAGCGCGCACACACATGCTCATTACTTTTAAAGCAAAACTATGTATCAATATAAGACATGACCAACCAACAAGATGCACAAAATTTTCAAAAGACTCGAAACCTAGCTATCCCCCTAAAAGAAACAGGTTACGTCTCGTAACCTCACATACCTGATCAAACAACTGAGGGTAGCGTTTAGGGATGTCAATGGGGCGGGGTGGGTGCGGAGGAGGGGCGCACCCGCACCCAGAAACTATTATGCGTACCCACCCCCGCCCCACGACCTACGACGGGTTGGACTTTTCAAAACGTCCCCCCCTCGCGGGGCCCGTTGACCCGCCAAATTACTTATCTCCTCACCCAAAAAAATATAAAGATATAAATCTTAAATCTAAAACATAGTAGCCTCGTACTCGTGGTCTCGTGTACATCTTATAAAAGTAAGTTTCGTAAAATGGTGTAACATTCAAATTTCAATAGCTAGTACACAAGTTTTTTAATTCACAAAATAGTTCGAGAATTAGGATTTTTTAGGGGGTTTAGATGGTTGGGTATTAAAGTGGGTAAGAACTAAGAAATATATTGAATTTGTCTTGGTTATGAAAAAACGGTTTAAACTTTTTATCTAAGGTGAAATTTTATTTTATTTTTAGTTTTGTATAATAAAATTTGTTTAGGTTATGAGTAAGGTGGGTGTAAGCGGAATGGGGACATGCGGGGTGGGGCGGGCAAAGCGGATGTGGGTTGGGGTGGGTCTCATGTGATACCCGCCCCACGACCCGCGACGAATGACCCTTTTGAAACCCATCCCCGTTCGCGATCCGTCAAATCGATACCCGCCCCGCCCCAAGTAAGGCGGGTGCGGGACGAGACCCGTGAAAATCCGCCCCACTGACATCCCTAATAGCGCTCCCTCCTAGCTATCTCAGACGCCCTGGTAACCTCCTCAACATCGTGGTTTGACCAAGTAAGTGAGAGGATAAATAAGGGGAAATGAAGCTCCTGTAGATAGCACTATTTGCATTTTATGAGAGAATTACTCTCTCCTATTCCATATTTTCTTTCCTCTTTTCTAAAACGGATTATTGAGGTTTTCTTCCCCTTTCCTATTTTAGAAACTTTTATTATTATTTTATTCATTTCTCTCTCCTATTATCAAACCCCACCCAACTTTTTTACTCCTATTTTATTCCTTTTTAACGTTTTTGTCCCCACAATATCTTATTTAATTCCTAATTATTTATCCCTCTCTCCTATAACCAAACCCCACCCAATTTTTACACTTATTTTATTCTTCACCTTAATATTTGTGTCAAACACAAAAAAAAACAAAATATAAAATAGAAGTGAGTATTATTTACAACTTATAACAGATAATAAACGTATTAAACCGAGTTTGCGTAGTTTTAAACCAAATTTGTTAAACTTATGGAAATCGTATCTTGTCATGCAAGTTGCACGACGGTGAGCTTGGATGTTAGAAGTAAGGTCAAAGTCCGTACAGAGGGGGCGGCAAAGAAGGCGTAAGACACGTGGAGGTAGTTGAGAAAATTCGGAAGGGCATTAGTTAAAAACAGGCTGGAATGTCAGGAAGCTGTACAACATATTATTCGCCCTTATATTTGGCGTACCTCTTTTCGTCCTTTACCCTTCAACTCCCTCTCTCTTCTCTCTTGTTTGTTTGTTTGTGTTTATATTTCTCATGTTTACCGAGAGAAGGAAGCGTATCTTTTGCATATCTTTTCAGAAGTTGGGATCCAGGTTGGCACTTATTAAGTGCGTCAATGTTGACCGTTATTACGGCTATACACCAAACCCACTAGGCACTAACTAATCGAGTATTCACCCTCCTTATGTTTTTCACGTGTTAACCCTCCCCTTTTTATAACTCTCCGCTCTTCATTCTCCACCCTCTTAATTTAAATCAAATTCCGATCACTGAACGTATTATCCGTTATAAGTTTGTAACCTATCAAATAAAACTTATTTGTAAAGATAAGACAAACCATTTGTCCTTGCAGAACAAAACAAAAATAAGACAAACCATTTGTTATTTTTGCACTTTCATTCTTGTCTTATCTAATCAAGTAAGTGTACTTCACCGTCGCAAGCTTGTGGCGGATATACGTATACCCGTCACAAGAGAGACTTATTGTTACTTTAATCATCGGCTTTTATTATCCAACTATGAATTTAATTCTCTCCGTTCACTCTCGTGTGCGACGATCTTATATCGTAAGACAGTCTCATTATATAAAAAGAAAATTCATTTATTAGTGTTAAATGAGCAAACTTATTATACTATGGATTGTCATACGGTATGGGACCGTTTTATTGTACAAATTGTAAACTCGTATTCTCTTTTAATTAACACAAGGATATATTCGCTAAGTTAAAATTAGTTAAATAATTACTCGTTTATAAGACACAAATAATTTGTCTGTCTTCTACATTTTCGTCTTAAATAAAAAACTGCATTATGAATGTTATCCATTTTAAATTTAGAACGAATTATAAGCAGCACTTCAATTAACTTGATGCATTTTTAATTAAATCTTATGCATTTTATTTTTAGTTTATTTTTAATTAAAACTTATGAATTTATGCTTAATCAAATGGAGTATTAAAATTTTGTTTTACTATTCCATTACGTGAGAGGTCTCTCAATAACACTATTGAGAAACCATCTCTCTGAATTTTTTTTGTGTTTTATTATTCATGTTAAATTAAATATAGTCATCCTCCGATTATTTGAACTCTACCACTTGTTCAGAATAGAGTATGAGTAGTCCTAACTCATACCTGTACAGGCCGTACTATACAAAATAGATTGAAACATACGCTATTCAATCAAATTAAGGAAAACTTTCACGTGGTTTATGAAGATTGAAGGGTACGGTTGTCGTGTGTGCATAAACGTATAAAACAAGTGAAGGTTTTCCTTAAAAACAATTTCATCGTAAAATTAAAAAGCGTTGACATTGTCGCTTTTAAACAAAATACTATTGATAACAGTTTTATCTTAAAATATTTATATTTTTTTCAATTCTGATTTGAAGCAGAAATAAGTAGCCTTGAACAAGAATTTACGATGAAACTACAGTCTTTAATTGAAGTATTCGATATTTGTAGGAAATGAAGAGACTGGACAAGGACAAAAAACAAGGGAATAGAATCTATGACGCTCCAAATTGTAGAGATCACAATTAATCAAGTTACGTAACGTATATGAAAAAATTAATAAAAAACACAAATGTCTCCTTAATGAAGTTCTTTATACTTTCAATTATCTTTTTCTTTTAAGAAAAGTGGTACTGTTCCGTAGTGAATTATGCAAATAATTGGATGACGAGAAGTTGACGCGTGTCCAATTTACAGCTGTATCCCAAAACTCCGTCCAGTCCCTACCTTCCAACCAACCGACCGTTTACTTCCAACTATCGGTGACCCCGTTCATAGTTTGCGGGATACTCGTGAAGACGGATATTTTTCTCTCATAGTTATATACTATTGAAAGATAAGTGAAAAGAAAAGGAGTATTTTATGAATTTTGTCACTCGTACTTTGTGAAAGGACCATTATTTGTCCTCAACTTATAACGGATAGGGACCGTCTTTAATGGAAATTTATGCTTTTTAATCTCACAACTTAATACTTATGTCTTTTAAAATCAAAAATATTCTGTTAATGACCGCAAAACATCTCCTATCTTTGATTAATCGTTTAAAGTCATTATACTGATTTAAATTATACTTACATAGTTACATAACTTCTGTTAAATTAACAATAAATATAATTATGGTAAGATATACTATAACTCGTTTTAAGTTAACAACAAATATAATTATGGCAAGATTTATGACACCTATTTTACATTCTAACATGATAAATTTTTCATTATTTTTTATTAATTACTCTGTAAATAATACGGTCTATAAATCAAAAAAGTGTATCACCCTAAAAACAGTCTATTATTATAAGTTCTGTTTCAGACAGATATATCAATTCTATTGTTATGATGTAATCCGTTCTATTGTCGTAACGTGTCTATATTAAAAACAAATTTTGTCCCATATATTTAAAAAATTTGTCGTTTAATTATAAAACGGGTATCTCCGTCTTAGTCCAATGTACACATATATTTAGAGATATAATACTCCGTATAATATAATTTGTGCACCCCCTTTTCTCTTTTTACCGGCTGAACCTGTCATTTCTCTGTCTCCTCTCTACTTTGAGTTACAAGTATAAAACCACTTCTCCACTTCCTCAATTATCCGTTCACTTCTTATTCCCCCTTTCAACTTCTCAATTCCACAAAAAAACACTCTCTCCACTCTCCATCTTATTACATAAATTCAAATAAAATGATATTCGGCAGTGGAACTAGCAACAACGGTGGTGGCATTAGTAACCCAAACCGGAAAGAGGTAAACCGGATAAAAGGCCCATGGAGCCAAGAAGAGGATTCGGCGTTAACCCAACTAGTCCAAAAACACGGCCCCAGAAACTGGACCTTGATCAGTAAATCCATCCCCGGTAGATCCGGTAAATCGTGCCGGTTACGCTGGTGCAACCAGCTCTCTCCCGTCGTTCAACACCGGGCTTTCACTTCTGAGGAGGATGAGACTATTATCCGGGCCCACGCCCGATTCGGTAACAAATGGGCCACCATTGCTAGGCTCCTAAACGGTCGGACCGATAACGCAATTAAAAACCATTGGAATTCTACTCTCAAACGAAAATTCTCCACCGCTAGCGACACCGATAATGAAATTAATAATAATGATGTTGATTGCCGGCCGATGAAGCGCTCCATGAGCCCATCCGGGTCGGATAATAGTGATGGTAGTCCGATTTGCGTTGTACCGGTGGCGTTTGCTCCGGCGACGGATTTGTGTCTGTCCTTACCTGGGTCGGATTTGTCAGAGGGAGGATCGGTGGCAAACTCACCGGATCAGGAGGCGCCGGTGGCCGTAGTTACGGAGGCAGCGATACCGGTAGCGGCGGCGGCGTATAGTGAGGAGTTTAAGAGGGTTATGCAAGAGATGATAAGGAAGGAGGTGAGGAGTTATATGGCGGGATTAGAGCTTAATTGTAATTATAACAGCAATGGTAGTTACGGTGGTGGTTATTGTTCACAAACGGTGATGAAGAACAGAGCGTAAACAAGTTTATAAAACGGATCTTTTTACAAGGAAATTATATACAACTTTTAAGTTTAAAAATGAAACTCCTTTCTCGTAAGTGCAAGGAGATCCTGAGAGGGTGGTATCGAGAATCGTGGTTGGGTTGGATATTAGTTTAAGTAGTTCAAAGCGGGAAATAAACATTTCGTCGCTTTCTTAGTTGTCAAGTTTTAGTGTATAGATGAATGTGGTAGAAGCCGGAAACATTGCATTACTTTGAATGTTAAGACGATGATGATGAAACGGATGGAAAATGACCCTATTTTTTGTTTAAGACCGTTTTAAATTGAGTAAACTTGAACGGAACAGAATCGGAGATTAAAAAGCAAAAGGGTTTCATGTTTTTTTAGTTTAATATTACGAGTAATGTCGTATTGTTGTGTTGTTGACTAGTGATTAAATTAAGTATGACAGCTAAAAAGATGAGCAAACTAGTGATGATGCGAAATGGAGTATTAGTAAGAAATTAATCGGAAATTGAGAAACGAAGATAAAACAAAAGGAAAGAAATGGAAAAAAGACGGAAAGCAAGGCAAATTGGTTAGAGAAAGCGACATAAACCTGTTTTATTGGTGATAAACAATTAGATTTAGAAATTAGAATGCTTTTCTCATCTAACCTTCATGATTGATTGCACCATTCGTTTTCGGATTGGTTTCAAACTCCAATTCCGTCCACTATCGTCCAAACTACATTATGCCACTCACTGACTTCTACTCGCGAGGGTAACGATGATTTTATCCTAATATTAACTGATGATCGATATTATTGTACAAGACCAGCAAAAAAATTAATTACATCTTGATATTCTATTCATGTTGAGAAAATGCAGTTGGGTATTGCTCATGTCCCGACCCAACATCCCATACGTGTTTCTATTTACGGATGTTTTTACTTACAGGTAATCTCGTTCGCTCGCTACCTTTTTACACGTTTTCAGTATGGCCAGGCTACCTTTTTACGCGTTTTCGGTATGGCCAGGCTACCTTTTTACGCGTTTTCGGTATGGCCAGGCTACCTTTTTACGCGTTTTCGGTATGGCCAGGCTGAAGGAGATGGGCTACACAATAAATGCCCCAACAAACAGAGTTACAACCTCTGACAAACATAAAAAACCTGGCCTTATCAGTAGTAACATCAATACGAAGCTGAGAACCAAATCAACGGTGCATAGTCCCGGCCTCTTCAATTCTTGATGTTAACTCTTCAACTACCAAACAATAACGATAAGTTCGATAACATAATTCTTTGATATTTCAACTCGTCTGGATCGATTTTTTGCGTTTGATTAAAAGATTGCGAAATCAGAGATAAAGCTAAGCAATGGACGAGCTGTGGCTGTACTCTTTTATTTTTACATTAATTTTAGCAACGTTGATCTTCAAAACATTAGTTCAGAAAAACAGGAAATCCAATCAAAACTTACCTCCAAGTCCACCATCTCTTCCATTGATAGGTCATCTACATCTCCTGAAAAAACCAGTTCACAGATATCTGCAGAAACTATCAGAAAAATATGGTCCTGTGTTTTATCTTAAATTCGGTGTTCGACCAGTTGTAATTGTATCCTCCAGTTCAGCAGTTGAAGAATGTTTCATAATAAACGACATCATATTTGCTAATCGCCCTCGTTTGTTAATGGGCAAGCACTTTGGATACAACTTCAATACAGTTCTTACTGCTCCGTATGGTGATCACTGGCGAAACCTTCGTAAGATAAGTTCACTCGAAATGCTGTCGCCAACCCGTTTGAGCATTTCTTCAGGGATCAGAAAGGATGAAACCATAAAAATGGTTAGACATCTGCACGACATCTCGAGCAAAGATTATGCGAAAGTGGAGCTTAAAACTGTGTTTAAGAGTTTGATCTTTAATATTATCTTGAGAATGTTAGCTGGGAAAAGATACTTTGGTGATACTGCGGAATATTCTCAAGATGCAGTTCAGTTTACCAAAATAATTTCAGAGGTTTTTGAGTTTGCTGGGGCTGCCCATGCTAGCGACTATGTGACGGTGCTGAGCTGGATTGATTATGGTGGTTATGAGAGACGGATTAAAAGACTTGCGAAAAAGGCAGACGGTTTCTTCCAAGGTCTGATTGATGAACATAGAAGAGGGTCTCCGAAAGTAGAAGGTGAAGATGAAACTGTGATTGATCGTCTACTTTCTTTGCAGGATTCAGAGCCTCAGTATTACACAGACGAGACGATTAAAGGGCTTATAATGGTGAGTTTATTTCGCTTCTTATTTTAAGTCAGATGTAGAATTTGTTTAAAACATGGATCAAATGTGAAAATAAATCATGTTCAAGTTGGGAAATTCAGTAGTCAGCAAGACGATGAGTAGATGGCATTCAAAAGATCACCAGTTGTTCCTGTGAGAACGATGTCAGTATTAGGAATATTAATAATAGTTGAGCCTCAACCATCACCTTAAGGTTTTTGTTGAGAATTTGAGATGGTTCATCTTTCATGGTATCAGAGCCAGTGTTGGTTGAGGCTCAACTATTATTAATATTTCTAATAGTCAGTTGTTCCAGTGTTATACCTTACTCTATCTGTAGCATCTTTATTTCATTGTAACCAGTCTTTTTTCCAAGCAAATTTAATTTTTTTGAACTGTAGGTCATTAGGATTCATAATCAAGGTTTAAAACCCGCCTACATCAGTATTGCCCTTCTCGAATACATTCTCAAATTTTGTATCAACACTTTGAATGCAGGTTTTCATAGTTGCTGGAACCGACACATCTTCAGTAACACTAGAGTGGGCATTGTCACTACTTCTCAACCATCCTAATGCTTTAGAGAAGGCTAAACTTGAAATCGACAGTCAAGTTGGAGAAGATCATTTAGTTGATGAAATGGATCTTCCTAAACTACAGTTCCTTCAAAATATAGTCTCCGAGACTTTAAGGATGTTCCCTGCTGCCCCACTTCTGCTACCTCACATGTCATCCCAGGAATGTACGATTGGCGGGTTTGATATACCATCTGGCACCATGTTACTGGTTAACGCATGGGCCGTTCAGAGGGACCCTAACCTGTGGAATGAGCCTGAAGAGTTTAAGCCAGAACGTTTCGACAGTTCAGACCCTGATCAGTACAAATTTCAATTACTGCCCTTTGGGTTAGGAAGAAGAAGTTGTCCTGGAGCCAGCTTGGGGACACGAATGGTCGGGTTGGCTTTAGGGTCACTGATTCAGTGCTTTGAGTGGAAGAGAGTCAGTGATAAAGAAGTGGATATGACAGAAGCAGAAGGGCTAAATATGCCCAAAGCAGAGCCTCTTGAGGCCATGTGTAAGGCGCGATCAAACACCAGCAAAATCCTTCAAATTGCTTGATTTATCACATTAATAAGCTTCACAGTGTGATACTAGCTTATTCTCTAGCTCTATTGCTCTATTGAATTATATTCGGAGTCAAGGCATGACTATATGTCAGCTTATATTAAAAGCCGGGTATGAGGGGAGAATGTTCGTCTATATCTTAGTAATGTTACATTAAAAGGATTTTATTCTGGAAGCAGACATAAAGAAAGCACCTGATCGTAGATGTGCAGTTTGGATGGTTTGTGAGCAGAGTTGTTGCAGTATCTACAAAACCGTACCTTACATTTTCAATAAGAAGACGAAGATGCAGTTTCAAGAGCAATTTGTGATCGTTCTACGCACATACCGAGTTGAGACAAACAAGAAGCGTAGCATACTAGCATACTACTGCTGGTTCCCTCATTCCTCATGCATAGCAACCTGCAACTAAACTTTAGGATATATTCAAAACAAGAAGCCAGCCATGGTAGTTAGTAGTTACTATTGTTTTTAAAATTCCTTACTATTTGCATTATATATGCGGACGCTTGTAAGGCCCGGCCCTATTTTTTTAAAGGTAATTTATGTGTAATAATTTAATACAATTAAATAAATAAAATAATGGTCGCAAAAACACTTTTGAACTAGATAAGATTGTTCCTGAAAAATCTTTACAAATTTAAAAGAAAAACTTACTTAGGATTCGGAGAATTGAAAAGGAAGTACCTTATCATTCATACTTTTTATCTCAACAAATTGTGAATGATTGAAATTCTTTCAAAATTTAGATATTAACTTTATTAGACGAGTCCATTGAATTTATAATTTGGCAAATTTTTCAATGATGAACAATGAACACAGTTCACACAAAATCACGAAAAATATTTTATAGTTCAATTGACGCACTAAAGTATAAGTAAAAAATGATTGTCAATCTTGTTAGTAGGGATGTCAATGGGGCGGGGCGGGTGCGGAGGGGAGTCAACCCGCGCCCGGCCCACGAACTTTTAATGTGCACCCGCACCCGCCCTGCGACCCGCGGCGGGTTGAACCTTTCAAAACCGTCTCCGCCCCGCGGGGACCCGTTGACCCGCCTAGCACCTCAAAAAATGTAAATCGTGAATCTAAAATATACTAGTCATACTACTTATACAAATAAGTTTTCGCAAAATACCTTAACATTCAATTAACAAGAGTCCGTTGAGCCATGACACGGTTTTACATACAAATATACCACGAAACACATGCACAAACAGCAGCCCAAATACAGTATACTGAGTAGTGAACTAGTGATTATTGCCTTATTGGACTATTGGGCAGAAGTTACTTACTTATTTGGGCCTGATTGGATTACTGGATAAGGGTTACTTATTTACTAAAAGTTTTTTTTTTAATCTTTTAAGTTATAATTTTTTATCTATATATATTACTATTAGATATTATTATTTATTAGGTGGGTATAAGCGGGGCGGGGACATGTGGGGCGTGGCGAGCGGGGTGGGTGTGGGGCGGGGTGGGTATGGGGCGGGACTCATGTGATACCCGCACCCGTCCCACGACCCGCGACGAATGATGCATTTGAAAATCATCCCCGCCCCACGACCCACCAAATCATTACTCACACCCGCCTCACGTGGGGCGGGTGCGGGGGGAGACCCGCAAAGACCCGCCCCATTGACATCCCTACTTGTTAGTTAACAAAAAATTAATAAAAATAGTGGGAAAAAGCCTATCAATATAATAATTTCCAAATAAAGAAATTAAAAATGGTGGAACAATAAACTCACAAGGAAAAGAATACGAGACCTATTGACATTAGGTAAGACTAAAACCCTGGATTATTTGCATTACGTTGATCTTTCTGCACAAATTCTTATTTGCAACGGCACTATCCGTCGCAAGCTTGTGACGGATATCGTTTTCTCTCACAAAATACCCACTTTTTCTCTCTCCAACACTATTCCTGTGGTCCCCTTTCTCCACTAACTCATTTTATATCCATTTTATCTCACAAAGTATCCGTTACAAATTGTGACCCGTCGCAAACAAGACTTACTAATCTTTCTATGTAATAAATTTACTCCCTCCTATTCCATATTTTCTTTTCTACGAAGTATTTTCTAAAACGAATTATTCAGGTTCTCTTCATCTTTCCTATCTTTTATTCTTATTTTATTCATTTCTCTCACCTATTATCAAACCCCACCCAACTTTTTTACCCATATTTTATTCTTTTAATGTTTGTGGCCCCATAATTTCTTATTTAATTCCTAATTATTCATCTTTCTCCTATCATCCAGCGTCGGCCCTAAACATTTAGGCCATGTTCTTTTGGACTTCAAGTCACTTAATTTAAGTTCACTTCAGATCCTATAAGTTCAGTTCAGTTCAGTTCAGTTCCTATAAGTTCAGTTCAGTTCAGTTCAGTTCAGTTCCTATAAGTTCAGTTCAGTTCAGTTCAGTTCTTATAAGTTCAGTTCAGTTCAGTTCAGTTCCTATAAGTTCAGTTCAGTTCAATTCCTATTAGTTTAGTTCATATAAACTCAATTAAGAAAGATTATATACGGAGTATTATTTTTAACAACCGATACAAACATTTCTTTTAATTATTCGATACACGTCATCTATAAAAAAAACAACTCATTAATAATTTACCCGTCTTTTACTCTCTAATTAATGTCAAACTATCATCCTCATTAATGCCAAAAAACAACAACTCATCATACGACGCCGTCACCCTCACCAATTGTCACTCTCCCATTAATCAGTCTCTTTATCACCATTGTTAGAGAAAATAAATGGTTAGAGAAAATTGTAATAGTAAATTATTTTTTATCTAATGTAATTGTAGTATAATGTATGAACTATGAACAAACCATTATATATAAAGTTGAAAATATTTTAAACTACCTTGTGTTTTAGACTAATTTTTTATCAATGTCATCTATTGGGTAATAATAATAATAATAATAATAATAATAATAATAATAATAATAATAATAATAATAATAACAACAACAACAACAATAATAACAATAACAATAATAATAATAACAACAACAACAACAACCACAACAACAATAATAATAATAGTTAACTTAAATTAAAATAAAGTTAATCAAGTTCAGATTTTATAAGTTCAGTTCAGATTCTATAAGTTCAGTTCAATTCAGATCCTATAAGTTCAGTTCAGTTCAGTTCAGTTCCTATAAGTTCAGTTCAGTTCAGTTCAGTTCCTATAAGTTCAGTTCAGTTCCTATAAGTTCAGTTCAGTTCAGTTAAGTTCAGTTCCTATAAGTTCAGTTCAGTTCCTATAAGTTCAGTTCAGTTCAGTTCAGATCCTATAAGTTCAGTTCAGTTCAGTTCAGTTAAGTTTCAGTCCAAAAGAACAGGGCCTTAGAGGCACTGGGCAAGATTGTAAAATTGGGCCCTAACTTAAACTTTTTTTTTTTTCAGATGAGGTTGATTATTGAAAAATCTTTAAGAAATTTAGTACAAAAAATGATTTTGAACTTGGAAAATTAAATAGGGTGTATCTTACTTATTAAAGTCCACACTACCACTTTCTTTTTACACGTTTTCCAACGCGTATTTTATGCGGTAATATTGTTAGCTACGTATTTTCAAAATTTATAAAAGTTAGATATTAATAATATACTCGTAAAGACGAATCAAACAAGATCCCACATGGATATAATTTCATTTACGTATCGAGAGAAAATCGGATTTGAATGATCGTTTGTGAATAGTGGGTAAAATGCATTGTGGTAGTGTAGTCTTGAATGGAGGGAGTATAATTCAGCTTTTTTATTGTCAAAAAACTTGTAAAAGATCGAAATTCTTTCAAAGTTTAGATATTAACTTTATTAGAGGAGACCATTTAATGTATAATTCGAAAAAATTGTGTTTTGATAAACATAATTCGCACAAGATTTCATAAGCATGAAAAATATTTTTTAACTCAATTGACCAACTAAAATATAAGTAAAAGATAAAAGATATTAAATGGATGAGCCCGAACATAGTATATTCAAAAAAATTATCGAAATGGGTGTGAATTCTAAAAACAAAATATTAAAAATGAAGAAAACAAGGTTTATTAGCGATAGTACACGTGACCTCTCGACACTTTGCAACTTAAAATACCACTAGATTCCTTACCATAACTTACGTGTTACATGTGATAAATTTTATTTAACAAATAACACGCACTTAATTTTACAATAATGGGTCCCTTCCAAACTTGGGCCCTTGTCAAATGTCAACCCTAGCATCCCATATGGCCGGCCCTGTTATCACCAAACCCCACCCAATTTTTTACACTTATTTTGTATATTTGTGCCAAACACAAAAAGAACAAAATATGGAATAAGGAGTATTTGACAAATAACCTATTTCTAACTTTACATTAATATAGCCTTCTAAACTCGTGCCTTTGTCAAATGTTAACCCAAACAGCCTTAGGACCGGGCCGATACTTATTGAAAATTCGTTGCATTATCGTAAATGTATGATATGTCTTGAAGAAAACAAAGTTTGTCCTGATATCCTCGATTCCTCATCATTTAATCTTATCATTATCTTCACAATATGATACTTGCTCAGTTGCTCTCGAGCTCTGTCGAATTTTGATGGATGGATATTGAAGACCTAACAACAAAAAATAAAATCGATTTTTCTATTATGTGGTGGGAGGATTGGAAATTTGGAATGAATTTAATAATGAGTATCATTGTTTAGAAGATCAAAGTTTAAGCCATTAATACCCTACTCAGATCTTGTAAGAAACATTATTAATGGAAGAGATCTGGCTGTACTCTTTTCTTTTTACCTTCATTTTCGCAACGTTGATCTTCAAAACATTAGTTCAGAAAAACTGGAAATCCAATCAAAACTTACCTCCAAGTCCACCATCTCTTCCATTGATAGGTCATCTACATCTCATTAAAAAACCAGCTTACAGAAACCTGCAAAAACTATCAGAAAAATATGGTCCTGTGTTTTACCTCAAATTCGGTGCCCGGCCAGTAGTAATTGTATCCTCTACTTCTGCCATTGAAGAATGTTTTGTAAAAAACGACGTGGTTCTTGCAAATCGGCCTCTATTATTAATGGGCAAATACCTTGGATACAACTACAATACTGTTATTACTGCTCCTTATGGAGAGCATTGGCGAAACCTTCGTAGGATAAGTTACCTTGAAATGCTGTCGCAAACCCGATTGAGCATTTCTTCAGGGATCAGAAAGGATGAAACCATACAAATGGTTAGACATCTGCACGAGATTTCGTGCAAAGATTATGCGAAAGTGGAGCTTAAAACTGTGTTTAAGAATTTGATGTTTAATATTATCTTGAGAATGTTAGCTGGGAAAAGATACTTTGGTGATACTGCAGAATATTCTCAAGATGCAGTTCAGTTTACTGAAATAATTACAGAGATTATGGAGTTTGCTGGGACTCCCCGCCCTGGCGACTATGTGGCGGTGCTGAGCTGGTTTGATTATGGTGGTTATGAGAGACGGATTAAAAGACTTGCGAAAAAGACAGACAGTTTCTTCCAAGGTTTGATTGATGAGCATAGAAGAGGGTCTCTGAAAGTCGAAGGTAAAGATGAAACAGTGATTGCTCGTCTACTGTCTTTGCAGGAATCAGAGCCAGAGTATTACACAGACGAGACGATTAAAGGGCTTATATTGGTTAGTTTTTCCGCTTCTTATCTTATCTCAGATGTAGATTTTGTTTGAAACACGAATCAAATGTGACATGTTTAAGTTGGGAAATTTAGCAGTCAACGAGACGATGAGATTCAGTAGTTCACTAGTTGTTGTAGTGAGAATGATGAAAGGTTAGATGCTTAGATGTATTCGATACTGATTACCAGTACCAACAATAACAGTAATAACAGTAAAAATAGATTCATTGTTTAACGGAGGCAAGCGCTCCACCCTCAAGATCCACCACTGCTAGCCAGTATCTTAGGTTCCACCGATGATAACATAGACCGTGTCAAATGTACTGTGAGCAATCTTATTCTCGTGAATGCAATTCATGAATGTTATTTTAGAAAAATCCATGATGGGAAATTGAGAATTCTGTTTAGGATTCATAAACAAGTATCAAAACCCGCCTACATCAACATTACCCTTCTCGCGTCCTAGCTACACAAAAACAAGAATACATTCTCAAATTTTGTATCAACACTTTGCAATGTTGCATGCAGGTTTTCATAGTTGCTGGAACTGACACATCTTCAGTAACACTAGAATGGGCAATGTCACTGCTTCTCAATCATCCTAATGTTTTAGACAAGGCTAAGCTTGAAATCGACAGTCAAGTTGGAGAAGATCGTTTACTTGATGAAATGGATCTTCCGAAACTACAATTCCTACAAAATATAATCTCCGAGACTTTAAGGATGTTCCCTGCTGCCCCGCTTCTGCTACCTCACATGTCATCCCAGGAATGTACGATAGGCGGGTTTGACATACCACATGGCACCATGATACTGGCTAACGCATGGGCCGTTCACAGGGACCCTAACCTGTGGAATGAACCTGAAGAGTTTAAACCAGAACGTTTCAACAATTCAGATCCTGATCAGTACAGATTGCAGTTACTGCCCTTCGGGTTAGGAAGAAGAAGTTGTCCAGGAGCCAGCCTGGGCACCCGAATGGTCGGGTTAGCTTTAGGGTCACTGATTCAGTGCTTTGAGTGGAAGAGAGTCAGTGATAAAAAAGTGGATATGACAGAAGGAAAAGGGCTTAATATGCCCAAAGCACAGCCTCTTGAAGCAATGTGTAAGGCGCGATCAAACACCAGTAAAATCCTTCAATTTGCCTGAGCCAAGTTATTGTACAAAATTTGGAAATATATTTTGATACTTATTCTCGAGTTCTATCGGATTATGTTCGGAGTCGAACTGTCGAAGCATGACTTCATGTTAGCTTATTTTCTAATACAAACAGCCAAGTCAATTGACTTATTGCAGTAGCGGCTGTACAATGAAGAATGACAGTAATTTATTCTTGGCAGTTAGTTAGAACAATCATTTTTATATTATGTGGTGCTCTTTTACAAGACCAAGCAAGTGGATATGATAAAATATCAGTAAACAAAACCCAATTCATACTTCAAAGTTTGAAGCTTCAACCATCAATAACAATGGAAGACCTCTGGTTGTACTCTTTAGTTTTTACCTTAATTTTCGTAGCGTTGACCTACAAAAAATTGATTCAGAAATCCAATCAAAACTTACCTCCAAGTCCACCATCTGTTCCATTCATAGGGCATCTGCATCTTCTGCAAGAACCGATTCACAGAAGCCTGCAAAAACTATCAGAAAAGTACGGTCCTGTGTATTACCTCAAATTCGGTGGTAGACCGGTTGTTGTTATATCCTCCAGTTCAGCAATTGAGGAATGTTTCACCAAAAATGATATCATTTTCGCTAATCGCCCTCGTTTGTTGATGGGTAAGTACCTTGCATACAACTACAATACTGTTATTACTGCTCCTTATGGGGAGCTTTGGCGAAACCTTCGTAAGATAAGTTCACTTGAAATGCTGTCGCAGACCCGATTGAGCATTTCTTCAGGGATCAGAAAGGATGAAGTTAAAGAAATGGTTAGACATATTCACGACCTTTCGAGCAAAGATTATGTGAAAGTGGAGCTTAAAACTGTGTTTAAGAATTTGATGTTTAACATTATAATGAGAATGTTAACTGGGAAAAGATACTTTGGTGAAAATGCTGAATATTCTGAAGAGGCAGCTGAATTTACTGAGATTATTACAGAGGTTTTAGAGTTCGCTGGGGCCGCCCACCCTGGCGATTATGTGGCCGTGCTGAGCTGGATTGACTATGGTGGTTATGTGAAAAGGGTTAAAAGACTTGCGAAAAAGTCGGATGATTTCTTCCAACGCTTGATTGATGATCATAGAAGAGGGTCTTGGAAAATTGAAGGTGAAGAAACTATGGTTGGTCGTTTGCTATCGTTGCAGGAATCAGAGCCGGAGTATTACACAGACGAGACGATTAAAGGGCAGATATTGGTGAGTTTCTTGGCTTCTTATCTATTGTGATTTTGTTGTTGTTTTGGCAGTGGAAGGATGTGTTTAGGCTGAATAATGAACATGTTGCAATCACTTGGTATGCAGGTTTTGTTAGCGGCTGGGACGGATACTACTTCAGTAACGCTAGAGTGGGCAATGTCACTGCTTCTCAATCATCCTGATGTTTTAGACAAGGCTAAATCTGAAATAGACAGTCAAGTCGGAGAACAATTAGTTGATGAATCGGATCTTCCAAAACTACAATACCTCCAAAATATAGTCTCCGAGGCTATGAGGATGTTCCCTGCTGTCCCGCTTCTGCTACCTCACATGTCATCCCAGGAATGCACGATAGATGGGTTCAATGTGCCATGTGGTACCATGTTGCTGACTAACGTATGGGCTGTTCATCGGGACCCTAACCTGTGGGATGAGCCTGAAAAGTTTAAACCAGAACGTTTCGACAGTTCAGACCCTGATCAGTACAAATTCCAATTACTGCCGTTTGGGTTAGGTAGAAGAAGTTGTCCTGGAGCCAGCTTGGGCACCCGAATGGCCGGGTTGGCTTTAGGGTCACTGATTCAGTGCTTTGACTGGAAAAGGGTCAGTGAAAAAGAAGTGGATATGACAGAAGGAAAAGGGCTTAACATGCCTAAAGCACAGCCTTTGGAGGCAATGTGTATGGCGAGGTCAAACACCAGCAAAATCCTTCAATTTGCTTGAACTAAGTTATTGTACAGTATATAATTTGGAAATATGTCAAATGAAAGTATCGGATAGGTCCCAGGTTTGAGTCGCTAATTTCATGTTGAAGTGGTTTCAGAGCTTGTAAATACGACTTTGAGCGTGTATGGATTCTACAAAGTTTCCGATCCTATGTATTAGTCTCATAAAGCATATTCCAAATCCAATAGACATCTGACAGGGGAGATCAGTGGGCCAAATCCCACTTAAAGTCGGGTTGATAATCTCGACTCTTTTAGTATTTCTGTTTCAGTTGTGCTTGTATAAGACCGTTGTATGGTGTAAAACGTAAAAGGTGTCCGCTGTTAACGTTCTTATTCGATAATTTTTGTTCCGGTTCTGGTTACGGTTTCATTTTGGGTATCTTGATTTCAGTTGAATGTCATTATCACAGGAAGCCCCTAGTTTTCTCCCTGCTCCCTCTGGTTTTCCTAATAAACAAATAATTTGGCCACCTTTTATTTCTCATAAAAGGCCATTTCTACAATCTGCCCGTTCTTCGTGTAGCACTAGCAAATCCAAACACATAATAGACGAGAGGAAAACGAAAGCAAGAAAGACGATGATGGTAGACAAGCCAAGCAGGAGCGATGAAGTGGTTGAGCAAGACCAACAACTCCGAGTAACTCGTGAGGTCCGTGCTCACTTCGCGTCTATCACACCAAAGCGGCCTATCAAGCCTCACCGCAGTGAGCCTGATCCCGATGCTGATGCCTCTCTCATTACCAATCGTCAAGCCCACTCCCAGCCTATTCCCGAGCTTAACAGGCTGTGCATGATCTCAAGTCTCAATCTCAGGTTTTAGACTTTTAGGCTCTTACTTTTCAACTTCATATACGGAGTATGGAGCTCAGAGTCCGATTTACCATATTTACTTGTGTAAGACCGGCTTACCAAAGTGCTTGACCTTTGGTAAATGTTGCAGACAGGGACCGGGTTTATAAAAATGGGAGACGGAAATGAGAAGGTACAGAACAATGAGCAACAAAGATCATCGAAATGTGCAGGAACAAAAGGTGATTATAGGATTAAGAGTAACCCTGCAACAAATGATTGGACTCCTAGCTCTGAAGGTGATGATCAGGTATAGTGTAAGAGCTACATGATTTTTGCAATCTAAGAAATTATTACCAACAATTAAAGTCTTTGATTAACTGATAGAGCTGCGATGTTTGGTTTTCCAGTATGTATATTTCTCGACCAAGCCGAGTCGCAGTGGTTAGAAGATGGGCTCTTGACTCTTGAGTCATGCCTAAGTTAACCGGTTTCGGTGTGTCAAAGTTTGTCATGTCCGGTATTTCTGGTCCAATTGTCTATGATTATGATAACAAAAATAATCAAACAGATGTGTTGTTATTCCTAATGGTACTGATAATCATAATTGCCTGACTACCTGGTTATCAACTCGGACTGTCTTCGTAAATTTGTACAGTGTTTGTAACTTATCCGTGATCAACTGTTTCTTCAAACGTCCAAGCAATTTCAAGAATTACGTAATAACTACTCCGTAAACACAAGAACAATCAAGAAAGATGAATTACCCAAGTGATACGTTATATTCATGGATATTTGAACGGTCACAAGTCTGACAAATATACTCGGCATAAATGAGATTTTGTGATATGTTGTGTGCTTGTAGTCAAGATGTTTAATGAGCAGAGTCTCATCATCGGTCCCAGCATCATCTTTATCGCCTTTTTCCACATCCATGGTGAACCATAAAATTCATTTTCTATCGAAATAAAATCACTAATGATTAACAGTACGAGAAAAGAAAGGGCTAATAAACAAAACAACCGAAATATGGAATTGGATTATACAATCGAGCCAATTTCAATGTTTGGGAAACCTTCAAAATAGAATTGGTCCAATTTCTTTTGGATCCCAAATTAGTTGAGAGAGTGTTCCTCCCAAATTCTAACATCAAGCTACTAATTTTTTTTTTTTGTGGAGGGTGTAGGGAGTATATGACAAATAATATCTTTGAATAGAATATTTAGTGTATCTTCTTGTTATAAAAATTATATTTTGTAATTATCTATTCCTTATTTATCCCCTTGTATTAGTATATATATGTACACATATCTTCTATGTAATTCATGTAATTCTGAATATAATCTCATTCAATCAAAACCTTCTTTGTTCATTGCTTAATATGGTATCAGAGCCTTGTGCTCTTGATAGAGGGTAACCCCTCGGAGTAGATCCTCAGGCTAAACCACTCACCATAAAACCAAACAAAAAGAACAAAACAAAAAAAAAACCGAGTTCACTCCGCTTGTACCTACCTACAACCTCTCTTCCGCTGCCGAAACCCCAGATTTGCATCCAACATATTCCTACCCACCATCTATATTTCACCTATATTTTGGCAACCACCTTGAAATTTATGGTCACTACCATTTTACACCACCATTAACTTTTTACACCACCATTAAAGTAACAACCTTGCTCATAGACACCGAAACCTAGGAACGACCTTAAATTCACCACCTACAGTCATCATAACAAGCATCCTCCGGGTAGAAATCATCATCACAACCAAAACAACCCATACTCTTTTTCTGTTTTTACTGTCCTTCACATAAAAGGACAACCCCATCCCTGATTTTAGTCTTGGCAATCTCAAAGCTGGGGCTTTGACCTTTGCTTTTCTGCTCGTTCAATCTTCTCAAAAGAAGATCTCACTCACCTTCTCTTATTGAAAACCTCTATGCTTCTCCAAAACCACAACCAATTTATATATGCTTAAACCATTATGTCATCTCCATAATTATACACTACCCACCATTAAATCTTACAGTAGACCAACATCAACAGCTGCACTTTACATCTTTGTATACTTTTCCAACCATTAATTATTTAAAACTCTCACCACTACTAGACGTGCAAATACAAAAAAATCACCCAACAACCAATGAGGGTATCAGTTTATCACGTACTGCCAATACTTTCTTTCAACTACCCATATCGAGCCCTAGCACTCAACAATCATGACTACATCTATAATTGCCATGCACCCCTACTCACCGCTTCTCTTTATGTTCAATCTAACTTGACGTATAGACGAAGCGTAGTACAACCAACATCACATCATTAACCCAAAACCCAAGCACTAGATGTTGCAAGAAACCTTCAAGATCCTTTTACCCACGAAATCCTCTCTCCAAGATTGGACTTTTTGTACTGACGCCCATCTTACGGGGGAATAATAATATGAGAATAATATCGTAAATATATATTTCTAACCATATTTGTTAAGATTCTCTATAGCACCAACCACCATTTAACAAACACCTTGATCACAACCAAAAGTACCAATTTTAAACGCCTTATATCCAAAATCAGACTTTTTTCTCGACCTATAACTCAAACCTAGCTTAAAACGCCAATGGCCTGCAAACCTAGTTTACAACTCTAGGAAATCGAGCCACAACATCACGCATAAACACCACGAAACACCACAAAACAGACCACTGTTTTCAAAAAAAATATATCTGACCAGCGACCTTCTCGACCATTTTTGACACCACTTAGGACCATATAAGACCGCAAATCTTCTCATATTCACTAAATTTATAGTCTCACGATTCCGAAACTTCCAAGAACTCAGATTTTCGTTATTATTTGACCCTCCAACAACCTCAATTCAACAAAGACCGTCTCAAGCAAACACTCTATTTACGAAAAAAAAACCTCCTTCCCAACTGCTGCCAACACCTGCATTATTACGCACACAAATACCACCACCGTGACATTACCACAACCCAAATCAACACCAAACCCCACCACGCCACCATTCGCTTCCCAGCATCGATCTACTGCCCAGCTCAATCCCGAAACACCGCATACCACGGCTATACTCGTCAGCCAGTTCTTCTACTATCTACTTTCCAAAATCGTACTTTCCGTCCCGACGTCCGTCTTGCGGGGGAATGTAGAGAATATATGGCAAATAATATCTTTGAATAGAATATTTAGTGTATCTTCTTGTTATAAAAATTATATTTTGTAATTATCTATTCCTTATTTATCCCCTTGTATTAGTGTATATATGTACACATATCTTCAATGTAATTCATGCAATTCTGAATATAATCTCATTCAATCAAAACCTTCTTTGTTCATTGCTTAATAGAGGGAACCCGCAGCCGCTACCCTCTACCCTCGGCGCGAATGCTCCACAAGATTTTGCTCTTGGGGAGGCTTGAACTCGGTTGTCCTGAGAATTTCACCCAAGTTTTAACCGCTAGACTCCACCCCTGCGAGTACTCTCATCTTTCGAAAATATCTTTAATACCACCTAAATATAATGAAAATCCTATATATAAAAGCAACAACCACAGTGCTGAGGTGTCAGCCTGTGGTTGAAAGTCAATTTTTCAAAGAAAATTACGGTGGGTCTTCCATGTTCTTGGAATGATTTAATTATTTTTATACATATACCGATTAAATTATTTCCTATAAATGACATTTGTATATGATATATATACTAGGCTTAAGATCCCGTGCGAACTCCCTTACAGTGGTGCGAACCCATAGTAAGAAAAAATACATATAATTTTGAAGGATCGTAGGTGAAAATCCGGATTATTAAGAGTGACAGGTTAAAATACGGTTCAAAATATCATTATTGTAACCATGTCAAGAAACTCATAACTTCTATTAAGAGTGACGGGTTAAAATACAGATTATTAAAAGTGACGGGTTAAAATACGGATTATTAAAAGTGACGGGTTAAAATACGGATGATTTTCAGTGCCTTCGGATGATTTTCACTTTCTTTAGCAATAAAATTTTCTTAAGCTCAAATTAGATTAACGAAGGTGAAATTAATTTGCGGTACGTGATTTATATTCCACGTAATTGCTCCAATTAAGTATATTATGGAGTATAAACAACGTGCTTCTTTTTTCAAATCACATTATTTTTATGTAGAATATTTTAATGCAACTAAAATTCATAACTAAATTCAAATTTCAATCATAACTTAATAGAAAAATTAATCACTTTTTTTTCACTTTTTTTAATACCATATTTAAATCAACATACCTGTGCAATTTGCACGGGTTTAAGACTAGTTGTTTTAAGACTAGTTGTTTAAAATACTAAAAGGCTTTAATCCGTTTTAAATGTTTAGTTGCCATAATTTGTCAAACTTTTATCACGAATTTCGTTTACTCAATTTAAAATATAATTCCTTTATTAAATCTATTTATTAGAAACTTTATTTGCTCCCATTTTAGCAAAATTAGACTTTTTTCGTAAACTTAATCTTATCAATATTAATATAAGAACATTTCATTCAATTTCGTGCATCAACATCAATCATATTCATTTTCTTTTATTTATTTTTTAAAAATAAATATAAGACCCACAAAAAAAATATGGAATTAATTTATGAAAAACCAACTTTGCTAATAGAATTTAATCCAATCATCAATAAAAAAATTCAATGAACCACCATCCTCAATTCCATTTGTGTTGCACAAATAATACAATATGAAAATGGTGAATTTTTCCAATAGTTAACATAATCTATCAATAATAATAAAAAAATGAACAAAAAACATTATTAAACAATGAAAATATAAATGATAAAAAAATGGTAAAACAAATAATGATTATTTTACAAGTATTTAACTATAATATTTTAACCATCATAATAGCAAATTTTCAAGATATTATTAGATTGGAATTTTTTTTTAATAAGAAACAGTTTTCAACAAAAAAATGTTAACAAAGAGTACGGTTTTAATTTTCAAATTTAAAATTAAGATCTACAAAAAGTTATTAAAAATAAATGAACTATAAAACTTTCTTGAGTAGATTTTAGAGCATTTCATTAAAATAATATTTTAAAGGAATTCGTTGTAGATATTGATCTTATCCACTAAAATGAGTAGATCTAAAAAAATTGTTAATTAAAATATTGTACTGCTTTGCAAATCGATTTTTATATCAACGAAATTGTGTATATACTAAAATTAAACTTGGAAAAGGTAAACACATAAATTAAACGAAAAAAAATAGGTACAAAAAGAAGGAAACAAATTTGAAACAAACATTTAACTTTCACATTAAAACTCGTTCTCTCGATAAAAATCTAATCATTAATTAGTTATCAAAGGATGCATGCAAGCATTAATCCAAACAATATAGATAAAGGTGTACAATTGTATGAAGAAGGTGGTGGGTTTTTTGTCGAAAGAAGGTTGTTAGTAAACTGAAGATATGAAGGTGGCTGATGTTGTGGAGGTAAAACATATGAGAAGAAAAAGCGGGCATGTATATGTGACTTTAGAGGCAGAGTTAAAAACGAAATAGTGAAAAGGGTGAACAACGCTTCCCAGGTGTGATGTGTGAAGTAGCCAAGTAGGGTTTAGATAGTTAAATAACGAATCCCTTAATTACACATACATAATGATTAATATTTTTGGGGTTATAAAACGTCGTCGACGTTTTATAACAAATCGTCGACATTTTTCATAAAAATTACCTTCCTTGCCCTTCCTCTCTCTCTCTCTCTCTCGCATATTTTCTTCTAAATTCTCCGAAACAAACAACAACACTTAAAAAAGTCGATTTGCTCACAACGATTTAATGTCAAGCAACGAACAATCTGCATTTTCGAGATTAGAACGTTACATAAATAAAATTAAACAACTTTTCATAAAAAAATAACAAAATACAAAATAAATTCAAAATTACACAAAATTAACAACTTAAATAATATAAACTACCCATTTAAATGCAAAATTAACAACTTTTTATACAAATAAATATAAACTACCCATCTAAATACAAAATTAACAATTTTATATATAAAAAAAATAAGTTTAACTTTTAAACTTGAAAATAGACGGTTAAAACGAAATAAAAAGGTCCGAACCATGGAGGGACTTTGAATTTCAAAGTCCAACCATGGGTAGGACATTGAGTTCCAACATCCAAACCCATGGAGGATATTGAAACCCAACGTCCAAACCCATGAGGGACATACGATTCCCACGTCCAAACCATGAGGGACGTGAGAATTTTTGGTCCTCCCCACCCATGGACGTTGAAGTCCAACGTCCCCCCCACCCTTGGACGTTGAAATGCAACGTCCCCCACCACCATGGACGTGTGATTTTCACATGCTACCCACCCATGGACATGAAAAATCACCGTCCTCTACCCGTTTTTCTTCCTTTACATACCAAATCAATCGAAAACAACTACAACTACAACTAAATCGACAACATACAACAATAACAACAACAAACAACACTAAAAACAACAAAAAAACACAAATTGAAGAGGAAATTGAAAAAATTAACAAAAATAACAAAATTAACAACAATTCGAATTGAAACAATAACAACAACAACAACAACAACAAAAAAATAACATAAATGAACAAGATTTACTAGCCTAATTAAAACTAAAACTAAACTAATTATAAAAAAAACGACTTACCTCGGTGTGGTGGTCCTCGGTGGTGCAGTGGGAGCTCGGTCGTGGTGGTCCTCGGTGGTGGGGTGGGGGTTTGGTGGTGGGTCGTGGTGGCAAGGAGAAGTCGGGAGGGGAGTTTGGAGTACGGAAGAGGGAGAGTTTGGAGGACGAGTGAGGTAAGGGGTAGTGTGGTCTTTTTTTGAATTTCGTCGATGATTTGTTACTAAACGTCGACGACGTTTCACAACCCGGCTATTTTTTTTGGTTTAACGGAGTGCGCACTTAGTCGCATTATAATAGGGTGAAGGGGGGTTCGATCCTGAGACCTATTGTCCACAATAGGTCGGTCTTAACCATTAGACTAATACATCTTCGGTATGTGTTGGGTTTAATGTACATGAATAAAATGCATCGTGTGCAAATAAATTGGCTCTAATGGCTAATTCAAATGAATAGGTAGTAAAATGGTGAAGTGGTCAATTTAGGTATTCATTCTTATTAAAACAATTATTATTTTTATAGGAGTAAATTAATAAACACTACCAACTTTAGTCCACTTTTTCATAATCAATACCAACATAATTAATAATTAGTAATCGGTACCAAGATATTAATTTTTTTCTACGTTAGATACCAAGTGGTCGTTTTACTCTAGGTTTTTCTTACTTTAAAAGGTGCTTTTATCTAAGAGAATGATTTTGGAGCTGAGTGTCTAGAGATTTGTACTTATATAATGGCTTTTTGGACCTCTTCTAGTAAGTTAGTATAGGATTTTCACGTGACTTGGTACCTATCTTAGAAAAAAGTTAATATTTTGGTAGTGATTACTAATTATCAATTATGTTGGTACTGATTATGAAAAAGGGTCCTTATATTAATTGGTATTGTTTATAAATTAACCCTTTTTATAGACATAAAAAAAAATATTTAAATTTGTTTTTATTAACGTTATGTGCTTTAGACCTGCCTTGAAGATTTTGTTTGATGAAATTCTATTAACATAAACATTAATTTACTATTTTATAAGTTACTTTAAATTTGAACGGGAATTTAAAATCTTAAGAAAGTAAGGCTTGACCCTATTGAGTTGTGATAGTAATAGTTTTTATATCTAATACAACACCTAATGTGGTCTACCATAAAAATTTTCAATATTTAAATTGATATTAAACCCATATAAATTTTGACAACTCTTTTAATTTTATGGATAGAAATTGAAAATAACATAAGGATAGAACGGGGATAAAATATGAATTTGGAGAGAAATTTTAAAACTGATTGAAATATTTCTTTTATTTTTGCCAAAATCTACTTAAGGTACAAAAATGCAAAGAGAGTGCACATTGCTATAAACTTTTTAAAAGTGCAACATTGAAGGGTGTTTTCATCAATTGATCCTAAGAAGAATAATTTGATGATGAAAATACGAGCACATTAATCTCATTGTCATAAACATTTTAAAAGTAATTGACAATAACAAAAGACATCAAACACTTGTTGAGGTCGGGAGGAGAGATCCAAAAAGAGAAAAATCTAAGAGGACTAAGGCTGTGTCGTATCTATATTAGTCATTGATCATACTTTAGATATAAAAATTAAAAGAGAGAAAACATGTGCATATTGTATATAAAACAACGTTAAGTCAATTAAAATAAAAACGAATTATCATGTTTGTTTTGCTTTTACTAATTAAGCCTCAAAGCTATTATCTAAAGGAAAAAATATGTTATCTAAGTGTCAATTAGCGTAACTAATAATATCAAAAGATGAAGCAATAATGAATATTAGTCAAAATATGTTAGCATTATAATTGTTTTACAATTCTCTTTACAAAATAAAGACTATCAGCCTTAAACATTTTACACAAAACCAATTATTTACGCATAAACAATACAGTAAAATATTATTGGGTTTTTCTACGGTGTGCCCCTGAACTATTCGAGTTTCTAACTTGTACCCTTGCGTTTTTCAAATTACCAGTTATACCCTTAAACTCTACTAAGTAGTCCCAAACGTGACCATGAGTTTCTAAATCCATTTGTAGTTTGGTTTAAGAGAGTTGCTTGGTTTAAGACTTTTAAGAGATTAGCTATGCTTCTAAATCCATTCTCAGTTTTGGGATAGAGATTAGCTTTGCAATGGACTGGTCGGCCCATAATGTACAACACTCAGGCCATTCAATTGGCTATTTTACCATTTTACCTTAAAAATTAGGCGATATTTCCTCGACCTTGCTTCAAATTCTTGGGCAGCCCTCAATCCGAGGCGTAAATCTTGGGAAAGTATGAGGAAATTTGTCACTGAAGAAATGTCACTTCCACCTACATTTACCGTGGCCTAGTACATTTCTCTGGAAATATTCCCTGCTCTTTATTCTTCTCTCACTGAATTTGATGAAACTTACTTGATCCCAAATAATCCAGGGCATTCAAAACGGCTTATTTGAAATTACACTAATTTACTGCCTAGGATATTTTTCGTCGCATATAAGACTATTTGTTAAAATTATTTATAGGAGATAATTGATATAAACATGACTAACAGTAATCCAAATTAGCTTGATCAAGTAGTCCTCCACTCGTACCGCTGTTGTTCCAAAAATAATTTGATTAGAACGTCTAAAAACAATCCATATCAAATTGTCCTGACCCAAAGTCACCCGTATTCAAAATCACGTGTACTAAAAATGACTAATCATACTCACAATTACCCAAACTAACCAACCTTAACGCAATTCGTAAACGAAATGTTCTTATAAAATCTTACAATAAATTTGACCTCATTAGAAACTCGATCTGACCAACCTAAGCTAAATGACTTATTTGTCACTTAAAAAATCCGACTATTGAATGTTACGTTCTTTTGGGCTGAAATAAGTTGAACTGCATTGAGCTGATGTGAACTCAAATAAGCTAAAATAGCCTGAATAAGAGTTGAAATTAAGCTGAAAAAACAGAACATAAATTCATATACAAAACAAATGCTAACAAACCAATTCCGACAAAAACTTGTCCTAACTTGTAGACAAGAAAGATATATTTACACACACATCCATTAACTAAAATCATCCTAGTTTTGAAATGTAGGTAACATATTTTGACATCATCTAATATATTCTTACCTTGAAAAACATAGCAGCAAGAGGCGTGACTATTAGCCAGTGGATGGGTCATGGTTGAGCATCTTCTGACTTTTGTGCCTTAATTTGGTGTATCCATTCCATAGCCCAACAAAATAAGATTCCTTTAAACAAAAAAGCCTAAATAGATTGACCAAATATAGAATATATTTTGATATAGCCTAACATATATTCATAATTCATCAAAACTCCATGTGAAACTTGTAGACCCAAAGGACTATCACTTTCTACTCTGAAATATCCAAACTTCAAAGATGCCAACTTCATTTTTTTAAGGTTTAACTCCCGACAACCATTCTTATTTGTTATTGCAAATCACGACATTACTGAATCCCATGTTATGTGCACTTCTACCTTTAACTGCCTCCCGTTTATTAACCTGCTTACAAAACACCGTCGAAGTTTTATAACAAATTGTCGACGTTTTTCATAAAAATTATCAACCTGTCCTTCCTCTCTCTAGTATATTCTTCTAAATTCTCCCAAATAAATAACAACACTAAAAAAAGTCGATTTGTTCACAACGAATCAATGTCAAGCAACGAACAATCACACTGAAGCGATTTGCTCACAACGATTTGCTCGACATCTGCATTTTCGAGATTAGAACGTTACATAAATAAAATTACACAACTTTTCATAAAAAATTAATAAAATACAAAATAAATTCAAAATTATACAAAATTAACAATTTAATAATATAAACTACACATTTAAATGCAAAATTAACAACTTTTTATCTCAACTATATACCCTCTCTCAAATTCAAACGTTAAATTATTGTGAATCCGTATGGATAATATAAGGGATTGTTTTTAAAAACTTGTTAGACCATGTTTATAGGTTGGGCTAGGTAGGTCTAGGTCTTGAATAAAGACAAAAGAATAACAAATAAAAAAAGGAAAAAGAAATTAAAAGGTTGGAACACCTTTGAAGAAACTAGGTCCATGCGGCGGTCCAATTTAATTTGGACCTCCTACAACACTTTCAAGACCTTGTTTAGTGTAAAAAAAGTACGGAGTATAGGTTAAAGGTAGGTTAAGATATGTCTTGATAAAAAATAAAAATGAAGAGGTAGGGCTTGAAAGTAGGTTAAGAAAAAAAAATTAATATTTTAATATAAGAACTAGGGCTAAATAGAGCTGCAAGATCTACGGATAAACAGAGTCTTGATCATAAATATGTTCGTTTAATTATAAATCTGGTGAAAATGATAGACTCCAAAATTCAAATCGTGTTGTTCGCAACATCTTGTTTGTATGTGACGGACATTATCCGTCATTAGCTGAATAAGAATATCGTTCTTCTAACAATAAGGCAAATAGAAGGGCAAGTGGGTGGGGGAATGAAGCACCACATGATAGTGTCATTCATATATTTGAATTAATTATTTTTAAAAAAAATTATTATAAATTGAATTTAATTTAAATGTTATTTACGCGTAATAATCAAAGTTTATGAAATGAATGTTATTATCAAACCAAATAAAAGAGAAAAAATAAATTTACTGTGTACCTTACCTTTTAAATAAAAATAAAATGATGGGAAATTTTTTAGTAGCGGAGTAGGAGGTAAGAAAAGTCAGTTAACTTTCTAAATTTAAGGAACCGACCCGGTTGGATAAATGGGAAAATGGGGAAAAGGAGCGGGGTAGGCAGGCTGGGTGGTATGGATGTGTGTGGGGAGCTCTGGCCCAACCCGAGCGGGTTGGACGAGCTACGCATTTTTTGGCCGATGGGTCGATCAAGCCCGCAATGTTGTCCAGCTCTACATTCAATTAGTCATGACTCATGCGTAGTGCACATATATTGAAACATATACGGTTATAATTAAGTTAGAACAATTCTTTACCAGTTGATCTAAGTGTTCATAAGTATATATGTGATTAATATTAACCTACAGATAGATGTGTATTACCTATTCTAGAAATGTATTAACAGCTTGATCATAATTTGACATAAATATATCACAAATTCTCATTTGTGATGGCAGTATTCATTACAACCAGTGAAGTATTTGTACTCATTGTGGTTGTGGTTGTGGTTGTGGTTGTGGTTATTGTGGTTGTGGAGCACTGTTGCAGTGTGGGTCGGTACTCGGTCCCATGAGCATCACACCCACTAACCTTGAAAAATAATTTTGTTTTTTCCACAAAGTACCTTGAAAAATAATTAGAGTATCACACATTGTGTAAGTCGGTCCCATGAAGTCTTCAGCAATCAGGTTTGTTCAATCAACCATGCACGATATAGTCAAGAATGACTACACGAACTCACTGAGTATTTGCACTACTTCTAGAAGTATCCATCATAATATTTCGTGGCACATAGTAAAAAGTTTACATTTTTATTTTACTCTCTGATTTAAAAAATAAAAAATAAAATAAACGTAAATTATTAATCAAAAGAGCTCTCATAAATTGCCAAACCAAATAAACATCAATACCATTTTTGTATACAATTCCCCCAAAGATTATGAATGTACTGAACTACTATGTATGCGATTTTTTTTTTCCGTTTAAAGTTATTCAAGCGAATATTTTTTCTCTTTTTTATTTTGTTTTAATTGTTGCTACAAATTGTCAAACATGCTCAACCATGATATCAAGATATTACGACTTTAGGATAATATAATACTCCGTTAGTTTCATAGCTAACGGCGACTTAATTAAGAATCGGTCGACCAAAAAAGTCATCATATGATAGTGATATTGTTGCAATTAAGTGTTTATTGATAACATAGTCATATGCCTTGTAGTCTCCGGACATAGCTATGTTCATCCACAGCATATTAGATTTAGAAAGTAGCCATAGTTGAATTAAAGATGGAATCTTTCTAAGACGTAGCTAAGGTAGCTAACACTAAATTATTAAACATAATAATTATCTAATCCAAATTACTTGGTCAATACAAAATAAACAGGCTAACCACTCCCCAATTGTTCAAAGTTTGTAACTTCTAAGTTACTTCCACCATCCCGGTTATTTGTTTACTTTTGATTTTCCCAAAAAAATCAATTAAAAAAGGAAAGGGTTAATTATTGGATGGCATGTGCACTAGATTAATCAATCTGGATCTGTTGTCCCATTTTCCTGTCGCATCTTATATCTCACTATCTCTCCATTCGATATATAAGCAATAAACATTAAAATAAATTTGTTGGTATTGTCTATAAGGAATACTAAGGCAATAAGAAATAAGATAAGACATGAAAATATGACAATGATTCAAATTACAGATTAATTGTGGAGAATCAAAATTGTCAACATTCACAACCTTGTGAAAATTTCAAAATTGAACTAAAATTGTAACTAAATTGAGCGAAGGGGTTATAATATAAGTCAATCTCTTGAAAATTTCAAATTTGTAATTAAAATTTTCCAAAGTCAGCGGGACGAGCTTCCCTGCTAACCCCTTAACTCCACCACTGATTACAAGATAATTATCCTATTTTCCTATTTGTCGAATCATGTTTTATCATGGGGTTTTGAACGTCGGCTGAAAGTTGATAAGGTAGAATAAGAATGCGAAAATAGCAAGACAATATAGTGGAGTACAAAGGACATGTTGAAGCACATATTAGAAATAGGAAATTGGATGATGACTGATGAAGAGTACGTAGGCTTGTTCAAAGTATGTGGTTATACCCAACTACGTAACTTTGCCAAACAAATCAAGAGTGTCCTACTCTTTGTTTTGACACTTTCAACTAAAAGAAGTCGTGCTTCCATCAATCCATTCAAGCTAAGTCAATGTTTGCTTTCAACAACGTCGTCGACTCTAATTCATGAGTCATGACCCATCACACGGTTGATGTTTAGTTGGTTTAGACTAGCGTGTGTGTTCCACCTCGGTACTTAAAACAGGAAAGTGTTACGGTCACTAGTTAAACTCACAATTTTCCGATGTAAAGAAATGTAAGACCAGCCAACAAGCAAATGGGTTTATTAGAAGTGGTATATAAGAGTGTAACTGATCAATGCACATATAATTGAGCATGATCGAGGTAATAATTAGGACTATACTATTGGCGTTTTCAGCGTAATAAAAGACAACATGAAATAGGATGAGTACAATTTTTCCAATGATTTTAAGTTGTAAACGATGATCATAAAATACCGAAATTAAACCAATAATATACTTGCTATCCTTTTACTAAATTCAAAAATAAAGAACGAATCACGTTAAGAGTAAAAGTAAATTTGAATATGGTAAAGTGGATAGGACCTGGGCTGGGTTGGTGGTTGGGGAACCCGAGCCCAGGCTTTGGGTGTGTGGGCAGGGGCGGGTCGGAATGAGAGTTATCGCCATGAATTGGCCCGGTTTGGTAAATGGGTGGAAAAGGATGCGGGCTGAACAGGCTAGGCGGGCTTGGGCAGTGTGGGTTGGGGAGGAGGGTCCTGGAACTATTCTAGATTGTGGAGCGGGCTAGAGATTAAAGGGCCATGTAGGGTGGGTCGGGCACAGATTGTTGTGTAGCTGAGTAGCTCTAGTTGTCAAGCATCAAAGAAGAAAGAATAAAAAAACGTTAATTTTGTTTTAGACATGTTGTGGAGCCCTCTGTGAAGAAAAATAGACCCACAAATAAGTGAAGTTTTACTTTAAAGAGTAAATTATCAATTACACCCCTTTTAAATACACTTTTTAAAATTTACTCTCACCTCAATTTTTTTTAATAAATTACACCCAAATTAATTGATAAATTTACAATTTGCACCTAAAACCATTTTCCGACCTAATTTCCGTCAATTTTGAAGTTTTTCCGACAAATTAAATTTTTTAAGACTATTTTGCCTTTCCCTACTCTTTTTTAATATTTTCCTTCATCTTTTTCCTCCTTCAATCTTCATCTTCTTCATTCTTCAATCTTCATCTTCCTCATCATCATCCATTTTCCTCTTTTTCCCCAATTTCAATTTCACCCCAATTTCACTTTCCCCAATTTCAATTTCATCTTCTTCATCCTTCAACTTCATCTTCTTCCTCATTCATTTTCCTCTTTTTCCTCAATTTCAATTTTATTTCTCAATTTCATTTTCATTTTCATTTTGCCCAATTTTATTTCTCAATTTCATTTTCATTTTGCCCAATTTTATTTCCCCAATTACCGCACCCACATGGCCATAGCAACAACGAATAATAATGAACAGTAACAACAACAACGCTATAGTAATAGCGAGAATGACATATTTTTTTCCTCCTAAACTAATTGCTTAAGAACTAGTCAACCCATAAATTTGAATGAGGCTTGTTTTAATCGAGCTAAGTATCTCTTTCTTAACTTCCTTCTTTCTTTTCTTACTCAATCTTACGGATTGATATCACCATTCGGGAAACTTTTAAGGAAGATTTTAGAGAAAAATTAGGTAAATAAGTGAAATAGGTAAATAGAGGAATGAAGAGCCAAAGTCTTATAATCGCGGGGGCAAAATAGTCATTTCAAGTGGATTTTTGCCTGAAAATGGGTTTGGGTGCAAGTTTTGAAGGGAGCTATTAATTTGGGTGTAATTTATTAAAAAAAATTGAGGTGGGAGTAAGTTTAAAAAAGTGTATTTAAAGAGGATGTAATTGATAATTTACTCTATTTTAAAATCAATTGGTGATTGGAATAGTAATCCAGTTACTTATAAACAAGTTCCTTGATTCTTTTTTTTACTAATATGCGACAATTTTCCAACACACATGGGAAGAAACATCAACAATATCTCCGGCCTTTTAATAAGTGTGTCTAGTTGAAATAACTCATCTGCTCTACACCTGACCTTTTCAGTTGGCGTTACATGCTCTGCACCTGACGCATCCCGCGTCAAGCCAATCAATCTACTCCGCCTCACTGGTTAACCAAGGGGAGATCAGAGAGTCCAATGGTGATGCTACTTTGCATCATCTCAATCATCGTGCTACTCCGCATTATCTCAGGCACCATCACCACATCGCACTTACCGTTTCTAAGCTTAATTGTTGGCTTTGATACCTCTTGTTGAGTCCTCTATCGTGTGCGACGAGCCAATAAAATTAGGTGCAAAGCACCGGTCCACGCACAAGCAAGTGAGAACGAGTAACTCACTTAATTATAATTCAGCAAACATGAAAAGAGACCACAACTTATACCGCGAAATTTAGACAAATAATATGCCTGAAAAAATATTTAAATAACGAACACCACTCTTCATAAGCATCACAAAGACTTGCAGAGAGTATGAAAGTGAGAACAATAACGTTTATATATTAATTTAATGATGATATTCTTGATTAGGATACATATATAGTTAATGTTTTATTTTATTTTTAAATGACTTTTAGAAGTTTACAATTTTACACATTTATACCATGAAAGTATAAAACTTTAATAGAGCTTTAAATTCAAACAACTTAAATAACACTTGTCTCATTTCATTTAACTTGTCTCACATGACTTATTCCTCTTCATTTATTTGGAAAGTCGGATGAGACGAAATGATTTAAAAGTTTTTCAATTAATTTTTTTTCCCTGATTTTTTTTTTATATTATTACTGCTTCATTCCTAAATCCATGGAAAGTATTAGCCCACCAGTTAAAGGAGTATTATGTTAATGTTTAAATGCTATGATTTTTATTGACATAAACTTAATGTTTTAAAGTTGATTAACCTTCATTTAAATAAATGGTAAGACCAACCCCAAGCAAGGTCGATAGGGAGGTCGATGGAGAGTTGAGTCAAGTTAATTGTAATTAAGAAACAGATTAGGATTGACTCAAGTCGAATTGAGTCACAAATCGACCCAATTTGACGCATATTAACTCAACAATCCACCTAATACGTGACATGTTGTAATTAGTTCCAAGCATTTAAGAAAAAAAAAGAAAAAAAAGTGGATGTTGGAAAGTGAAAAATGATTGGATTATTGACCTAAGTCGTGACTTTTTGCTTGAGAGGTTTAAGTGGGTCAAGGTCAAGGAGAGACTAAGGTCTAATATGCAATTGACCCGATTAAATTGATTTATTGCTTGAAAATGGTCTAAAGTTGTAAGCAACTGAGAATGAAAGTAGCAATTCGTAATTCAGAATGTCAAATTATCAATGTACCCAAAATATAATAAGGCATTTGAGTATATATATCCTATACATTGGCGAAATGTTTAAATATAAACCCTCCTGATAAAAAGAGATTGAATAATATACAATACAAATTTAAAATCATAAATTCTCATTTGTGACGGCGATATCCGTCACAAACTTGTGACGGATACGTTTCCTTTCATAAAATACCCATTTTTTCTTTCTTGACACTATTAATGTGGTCATTTTCTCCACTAACTCATTTTGTATCCATTTTATCTCCAAAATATCCGTCACAAATGGTTACCCGTCACAAGCAAAACTTACTAATTTAAACTAGACCGACCTTAAAAGCTAATCCAATGTTTCCAAAGTCTAATCTTTCTCCTAATCATTGTGAAAAGACACTTAATAAAAATTTAGGGGGTGTTTGGTTGAAGATATTGGAATGGATTGGAATGAATTTAGTCCATTCAAATGTTTGGTTGAAGCATTTTGGAATGGAGTTAGATACCTAATGGATTCTAACTCCATTCCAACCCCTTGGAATCCCATGCCACACCTCCCCCTAAGTTTCCAACTCTATTTCATTCAACACATTCTTATTCCCATTTTTGGATTGAACCAAACAACTTTAAAATGTATGGGGTTCTAACTCCATATCTCCTTGGAGTTAGAATCCATTCCAATCTATTCCTAATGTTTGAACCAAACGACCTCTTAAAGGTCACCCCAAATTGCAATTTGCTATTCTAAAAATCTATCTAAAAAAATATTACTCCCTCCTATTCCGAATAAATGTCACATTTGCCATTTTCGTCTATTCACCTAATTGTCACATATTCCATTTTGGGACATATTTTTGACCATAAAAGAACAACCTTACCCTTAGTACTTTACTTATTTTACACTAAAACCACCCCTAACCCAACCCCTAATTGTCACATATTTCATTTTGTGACATATTTTTGACCATAAAATGACAACTTTACCCTTAGTCCTTAAATCTTGTACCCTCCCTCAAATATGACAATTATTGAGAATAGGAGGGAGTATTTTTTAATAATTTTGATGATCATAAGCATGTGAGCACTCACAATCCCTTTTTACTTGCCCTTTCATTTACCGTTGGTATATAATCATTCGTCTTGGATTTTGTTTATTACAAATCAGAATTTGTAATTTCTTTATGACAAAACTTTACAAACTCTTAATTTTTGTTGTCCGTCCAATCTGTTAAAGTCAGACAATATAATGCATTACCCATGCAAAATACAGAATTCTTTTGCCATATCAATAACATGCAAAGTAGTCCGTATTCCAACTTATGTCTTGTTATGTGCCGCTTGCACCGGTACGACGTCGTTTTCAAAGACCGGCAGCCTCTTGGACCCGCTCTTGGTCTTATCCTTTGAAAGCTCCGTGGTCCGGCCCAGCTTATCAAGACCCGACAACATAAGTCTTCTGATGAATATGGCCCACATGTTCCCTACTGTTTCACCATGTGGGCCCATATGTTCCCTTTTTTACCCTACTTTGTCTACCATTATGTAACACAAATATCCTTTATTTTGTCTTTAAATTAAAGGAAAAAAACATATTAGTATGACACTCAATCATGTTACATAAAGTCAATAGTTATTTCTGAATTTTCCAAGTAGGCTAATTTTAAAAGCATGTTTATCTTGTTTTTAATGTGATTAGATTTAGTTAATTCCGTAGAAATTTTAAGCTAGCAATTTATTTAAAATACGTATATTTTTTGGAAAATGGAAATAAATACTTGTGGATATTAGTTGGTTAAGTGATTCAAGTAATGTGATAATTGAAGGATTAACAAAAAATTGTTTCACTAATAGTTGTGTAACGAAACTTCTTTTAGAAAGAAACATTATGAAAATTAGTGTTGGATGATGTTAATTGATTAAAATGGCATTAGATAAGAGATTAAGTTTTGAACTAATCTTCCTTTAACAAGAATTTTTTTGTCCATGAGTTGATTACAAGCAATTTCCTTTATAAAAGGGAGTTGGGTATGTTTGTTCATTTTATTATAACTTATTACGTCATTATATTATTTTAGTTTTGTAGTTTTGTGTTTCTTAGTTTTTATTTTTATAATAATGGATATTAATTTGTATAACGCTATAATATACGTATAATTAAATTTGATAAATTTTACCTACAAAACCTCTTTTTCTAGCTCACGAATTTCTCGAAATACAATATTAAACATAATAATTTTATGAATTGAACAGTCGTAATACTCATTTATACCGATACAACTGAATACCAGAACTTCGACACACATTCGACTATATGATTCCCCATTTCAAGGTAACTAACTTGTTTCAAAGACAATTTTTTTCATTATTATCGAGTTTTAGCAGATGACAATATTCCATTTCATTCTTAATAATTTGTACATTGATTGAAAGAAATATAATTTACCAATAATATTAATATCGATAATCAGAATTCCAAATTTCTGATACACCAAAACGATCGACTTTTATTCTCACAATAAAAAAGCTTTTATATCTACTTTTACTACTCTAAACAAAACATTGAGAAGATAATGATGATAATGTACTTGCATAATATAGGCAATGTTTATCTTGACCAAATAAACTTGTTAAGTGTTTAGTTTGTTTATCTATCTTTAAACAGGAAAATAGAAGAAACAATTATACCCTGAGTCTTGCTGAAACTTATATTATCTGTCATAAACTAAGAACGGATAATATTCTCTCACAACAATGCAGGTGGAAAGATAAATAAAGAAAAATGGAGCATTTTCATGAGTTATGTCACTTCCATTTTATGAGAGAGATCATATCCATCTTTAACTTATAACGAATAATGTCCATCTTTAACGAAAACGTGTGATAAACATTATCGTCACAACTTATATGTCATTAGTCGTACATTTTGGCACCCAAATAAGGTACACTACTTATTCTCTAACAATTCACAAGTAACTTCGTCTATCTCATTCATTTGCCACCTGGTCACCTTTGACGTGCACAATGACGAGGATATTTTTGTCCCCCTTCTTTACCTCTCCCCTATATAAACTCCCCTTGCATTCCACAACTCATACACATTTTACATAACACTATCAAACATTATTTTAATCTTTCTAAAATTAATTAAAAATACATGAAAATGGTGTCAAAGTGTGGTGCAATAAGGAGAGAAAAAGACGAGAAAGCTTTGACGTTTATTGAGGAGGTTACGAGCAAGTGCGATGAGGTGCAAAAGAAGGTGTTGTCTGAGATTTTGACCCGAAATGCCGAGACGGAATACTTGAAACGTTTCGAGTTGAAAGCTTGTGACGAGTATGAGACATTTGCTAGTAAGGTTCCGGTTGTTACGTACGAGGATATCCAACCCGATATCCAACGTATTGCTAATGGAGATTTGTCTCCTATTCTTTGTCATCAACCTATGGCCGAGTTTCTTACTAGGTTACTTTCCTTCCCGTATTTGACTTATTTCTATATATTCATTCTTATAAATCGTTACGATTCGGAAAATGAGTTTGCACCACCGAAACTGAAATGTCACATAAGAAATTCATTTGTTATATGACGTACTCCGCATTAAATATTAATGCGGAAAGTGGTCTAATACTTCGATACTCTTTCGTATACGTAAGTCGATATTATAAAATCATAACCTAAAAAATTTATTGAGAAACCGTTTCTCTAAAATTTTTGTGTTATAACATTGTAACTGAAAAATGTGGTGACGAATGCAGCTCCGGAACTTCGGCCGGAGAAAGAAAATTGATGCCAACAACTGCTGAAGAAATGGATAGAAGACAGCTGCTTTACAGCCTTCTTATGCCTATTATGAACTTGTAAGAATCTTTTTACTTTGGTTTACCACTTTCTTCTTTTTTTACCACGAGTTAACACTTAACAGTGCATGACAATTCAGAAATACCGACCAAAAAGGGATTTTTATTAAGTTTAAAGTAATTTTACCTTTTTTCTTTTTTCTTTTTTTTTATCTTTTTAACTTTTCCTTTTTTTGAAAATATGTAATAATATTGACATTCTACAATACTAAAAAGCGTTGAGAAGTAATTATGATAAAATGTGATCTCTTTAGACTTTTTACTACTTTTATCATGAAATGAACGACTATTATCAAATCATCGAATCATTAACGTAACTTGTTTTTGCATCGATGTTAAAACGTAATGACTACCTTAAAAGGAAACGTAAAGTATTAAATAGACGGACTAAAATCGATTGGTTAGACTATTGATAAGACGGGTCTAAACAAATTTTGATTTGATCGATTTGTTTTTAAATAGGTACGTGCCGGGCCTGGACAAAGGAAAAGCTCTCAACTTTTTATTTATAAAGTCCGAAACAAAAACTCCAGGAGGCCTAGTAGCCCGTCCAGTTTTAACAAGCTACTATAAAAGCCACCATTTCCAAAACCGTCCATACGACCCGTGTAACGTTCTTACAAGCCCACTCGAGTCCATCCTCTGCCTCGACTCCTTCCAATCAATGTACACTCAAATGATATGCGGCCTCTACGACCGCCTCTCGGTCCTCCGAGTAGGGGCCGTCTTTGCCTCGGGCCTACTTCGGGCCATCCGCTTCCTCCAACTCCATTACTCCGACCTATCCCACGACATTGCCACCGGGAACCTAAGCCCGAAGATTACTGACTCAGGATTACGGGCCTGTATGGCTAAGACCATGAGGCCCGATCCTGAGCTAGCCGCGTTTATTAACAACGCGTGCAAGGGTGAGAATTGGGAGGGGATTATACCGAAAATTTGGCCCAACACGAAATATCTTGAAGTTATTGTGACCGGTGCTATGGCACAATATATACCTACGTTGGATTACTATAGTGGTGGACTACCTAAGGCGTGTACTATGTACGCTTCGTCCGAGTGTTTTTTCGGTGTCAATTTGAAACCGTTGTGTGACCCGTCTGAAGTCACGTACACTATGTTGCCTAATATGGGCTACTTTGAATTCATCCCGCTTGACCGTGACCCGTCTAGTGTGATTCATGGCTCGAACCCACGACTCGTCAAATTGGCTGATGTTGAAATTGGCAAGGAATATGAGCTAGTTGTCACTACCTATTCCGGCCTATACAGGTAATTTCAAATTTAGCCTAAACAAAATTATTTCGGTTTTTAATTGATGATTACGAGTTTGTTTATAAACGTAATTGTTTTCCATTTTAGGTATTGCGTTGGGGACGTGCTTCTAGTGACGGGATTCTACAACTCTGCTCCACAATTTAAGTTTGTGAGGAGGAAGAACGTGTTACTAAGCATCGACTCGGACAAAACAGACGAGTCTGAGTTACAAAATGCGATCGAGAATGCATCGAAATTGCTACAACCATACGACACTAGCATAGTCGAGTACACTAGCTATGCGGACACAAAGAGCATCCCTGGCCACTATGTCATCTACTTGGAGTTATTAACCAAAGGGTCAATTGGGCCGGGCCGAGACGTGTTGGGCCAGTGTTGTCTAGCAATGGAAGAGACTCTGAACTCTGTTTACCGTCAGTGCCGGGTGGCAGACCGGTCCATTGGGCCGCTTGAGATCCGGGTTGTGAAAAATGGTACATTTGAGGAGTTAATGGACTATGCAATTTCTAGAGGGGCGTCTATTAATCAGTATAAGGTGCCTAGATGTGTGAGTGTTATGCCTATTGTTGAGTTACTTGATTCTAGAGCTATTTCGGTTCATTTTAGCCCTGCAATGCCACATTGGAGCCCCGAACGTAGTCGGGTCGGAGCCACCCGTTTATGATTTAGTTATTAATTGAAATAGTTAGATATCATGAACAATGAATGTAGCTTGTTGCAACTTGAATGAAAGATGAATAATAATTTTGTATTTTCATTGTTGAAATTTTAAATTGGATATGATTATCAAATTGAATTTTATGTTTTATTTATCATATTTTCGGCTTTTCAATTAAACAGAAAAACATTTCATAATTCAGGCTAAAGTCACACGATTGAGTTAAGTCAGGAAAAATAAGTTCAGCAAAAATAAGTTAAGTTCAGAAAAAATAAGTTAAGTTAAGTTAAGTTCGGCCAAAATAAGTTCAGAAAATTAAGCAAAAATAAGTTAGGTTCAGCAAATATAAGTTAAGTTTAGAAAAATTCAGAAAAAATAAGTTAAGTTAAGTTAAGCCAAAATAAGTCCAAAAAAACAGGGCATTTCTCCGTCATAATTATTACTATTATTTTTTTTGAAATCCCACAATGAGGGATTAAATCATATCATTTAAATCAAAATCAACGAGATTTCTAACATAACTCGGGATTTCATCTACCCTCCACAAGTGTTTTGCATCCTGCGACGAACTCAAATGAGCCAGTTCATACGCGACCTTATTAAACTTTCTACTCCTAATTAAACGACCACACCACTACATCAAACAAAGAAGAAACAGAAAAAATAACATCTAAAAGCAAATGAAAATCATTGCAACCCGTTGCTCCTGTCGAGAGTGCATCAATAAGAGCTTTGCAATCGCTTTCGACTTCTATCCTTAAATACCCCCGTCCTCGCGCTTCCTTCAAGGCAGCTAGAACAGCCTCCGCTTCCGCAATTCGCACCTCCATCATACTCCGTCGGTGTTCACTCAAAGCCCATTGTACCTCATCATCACTATTTCGACAAACCGCTCCCAAATAAACCCTTGCCCCATTCTTCTTTAACCCCTGCATCCACATTCAACTTCATAATTCCCGTACCCGGTTTTGTCTATCTTTGCCGTTCTACTATGTTTTCAGCACCATCTCCCTCCTCGTTTTTGACCTCCCGAAGCTCCCTCACAGCCTCTTCCACCCTTCGTTGTACCCTTCGAACATCAACCCTCTCTTTCTCAAAAATCCATTTATTTCGCGCCTCTCAAAGAGCCCAACAACCCGTCATGAACATATTAAGCTCCCTCTCCTCCATTCCTCTCCACACATCTTCAACCCACTCCCTCACTTTTTCATACTCGTCGATCTTTCCCACCTCCAGCCCATGTTCGCCCATAATCCCCTGCCACTAGGGATGTCAATGGGGCGGGGCGGGTGCGGAGGGGGGTCAACCCGCGCCCGCCCCGCGAACTTTTAATATGCACCCGCGCCCGCCCGGCGACCCGCGGCGGGTTGAACCTTTCAAAACTGTCCCCGCCCCGCGGGGACCCGTTGACCCGCCTAACTCCTCAAGAAATGTAAATCGTGAATCTAAAATATACTAGTCGTACTACTTATACAAATAAGTTTTCTCAAAATGCCTTAACATTCAATTAACAAGAGTCCGTTGAGCCATGAAACAGTTTTACATACAAATATACCACGAAAAACATGCACAAACAGCAGCCCAAATACGGAATACTGAGTAGTGAACTAGTGATTATTGCCTTATTGGACTACTGGGTAGGGGTTACTTACTTGTTTGAGCCTTATTGGATTATTGGGTAGGAGTTACTTATTTATTAAAAAAAATTTAAAATTTTTTAAGTTATATTTTTTTATCTATATATATTACTATTAGATATTATTATTTATTAGGTGGGTATAAGCGGGGCGGGGACATGTGGGGCGGGGCGAGCGGGGTGGGTGTGGGACGGGGTGGGTATGAGGCGGGTCTCATGTGATACCCGCACCCGCCCCGCGACCCGCGACGAATGATGCGTTTGAAACCCATCCCCGCCCCACGACCCACCAAATCATTACCCACACCCGCCCCACGTGGGACGGGTGCGGGGCGAGACCCGCCAAGACTCGCCCCATTGACATCCCTACCTGCCACCCCGCACCCCCGAACAAAATGGAGACACGTTTCCATTTCGTATATTAAAATATATAAGTGAGTAATTAAAGATATTATGTTAATAAAATAAAAGTATTATTTCGTATTTTAATTAAGTTATATGTTATTTTTCCACACATTGTGGTTTTTTTACATTACTAAATATGAACATTAGTACAACACTTATTGTGCATTAAACGTAGTTAACAATTACTAATTTATTCTCTTTATGTTTGTTTAACCTTTTGGATTTGTTTTTACTAGTTTTATACCCGTACAACAAATGTACGGTTCTGTTTTTAAATATTGGTTACTCATAAATATGTGACTAATTAATACAAATATAATTCAAATTAAAAATTAAGTAGATAGTATGTAAATTATTATAAATCATGAATTACTAAAATAAACCATTTTTTTGCTATAAAATCCGACCTATTTCAATACTAAGGTAAAAGGCAAATTTTATTTGTTATGGTTTCAGAATTAACGGATTTTTTATTAGAAATATTGATCCCGTGTTTTTTTTATTACCTACTTGTGTGTTCTTATTTGTTATGGTTTCAGAATTAACTGTCAATTATTTGATTATTATCAATATCGTCTCAATCTCTTAGGAGTAGATGTACATGAATAAGATTAATTTGCAAATTTTTTTAGCATAATAAAATTATAATTTTCAGATTTTCAGTTTATTTCCAATATTTTATTAGTATTTGTATTATAATTAGTATTATCATTAATCATAATATGCAACCTGATTAATAAACGTAATATCCTCACCTGAATAATCTTTAGTTGACTTTGAGTTATTTAGGTTGGAATTCCGGTTTTGTTTATTTTTTGTGCTGATTTTCTGTTTTTATTTCTAATATATAGGATTTTATTACGACATTGGCGAAAATGTAATAATTTTGATATATATTGGATCGTTGTATATCGTATTTTACCATATTTTATTTTGTTTGGTATCTTAATTTATATTTGATTTGATTGGAAAATTGGAGAATATAATGTAATTTAATTTTTGGAATGTAATTATTTTACGTGTTTGTAATTTTTTTTTTTTCGGATTTGATTTTTGGACCGTTCTATATCGTATTTTATTGAAACCGTTGTATACTGTTATTTATATTTTCGATGAACAATAATTTGATGGTATCGTATTTTATTATGACAATGACGAAATGTAATACTGCAATCGATTACGTAATTAGGAATGAGAATTCTGAATTTAGGAGAGAGGGAAATTAAATCAAACTAAAAGTTAGTGGGTAGTTTTTTTTCTTATTTCAATCAACCAATCAGAATGAGTTAAATTCTACTCCTTTTATAGAGATAGATGTGCCCGTTTTCCTCCGTTACTCCCATTTTCTTTTAACTTACTCTTATTAGTCCTACTTTTTTATGACGAATGGTTTAATCCTCCGAGCCCATACATTCTCGCGTCACCACATGGACCATGCATTCTTTTGTTTTGTTGCAAAGTATTGAAATTATAAAAATGATGCACAAAAAAAGGTTTAGGTATCTGACTGTAAAAACGGAGTACTTCAGTAGTTCGTTATCCCAGCAATGAAGCTACTGACTGATCCATCAGATGATAAGATTCACGACTGTTATATATATATATGGCTACCCTGATCCTTTATGATGTTACTATTCATAATGAAATTTAGTACAAATTCGTTCAATAACGGATAATATGTCTAAGCGGTTTAAAGAAAAACAATACGCAAAATTCAGTAGACAATGTCCACATCCCGAAAGGTTTACTGATACGACGTGATACCATGGAATTCTGCGCACATTGCGCGCAGAAAAACAACTAGTTAAAATAAAAAGGGTGAAATATAGAATTAATAACGCGACAATTTAAGATCTATAAATAATGCATTAAAATGTAAAAGCTCTATATATCGCGTATGTATACGTGAGGTTTATACTAGTATTATATTATCATAATAACATCTGGGCCACTAAACAAATTGAGTAATTAATGTTAATTTAAGTGGTCGGATCGATTGTTTTTATTTATTAAGGACCTGCCCAAGCTAAAAAAATACATACGTCTGTTTTAATTTTATTCTAAACCTTCTCGATCTTCAAACTAACGGATGTATCGTACTCGATATTAAATAAGAACTAGTTTTAAACCCAACACTTCTCTCTCCAAATTCTCTCTCTAAAAAATAAAACCTAAACCCTAATTTCAACTTTTTGGGGCTGCCGTCTACCTTTTTTGGTGGAGGTAAGCCCCAAATTTTCCGTTTTCGTTCTTTTTTTAATTTTTTTACGCTAATAACCTCTTGCCTCTACTTTATTGGAGAATTGTTCTCACATTTGTGTGAGTTTTGTTCTCACCTTGTGTGAGTTTTGTCCTCATCTTTTGGTGAGATTTTCCCCTCTATTTGAGAGGTTCAAGAATTAAGTGGAAGATCGGCGCTTTCATTGTTGATCCTATGGAGATAAAACTGCTGTCAGATTGCTCGTTACAAACCTTTTGGTCAAAAGAATTTGATTCTTGTCAATGCCTTAGAAAATTTGGAGACCCTCTTGTGAAAAGCCGCAGAAGGCGATATGTTAGAGGATGTGCAGAAGCGTCTCATGAGCTCATCAAGTTTAGAAATTTTCTATTGATCGAGAATGTAGTTTATTTGATTTTAATCGTTTTGTATACTGTTATTCTTGACATATCTTGTAACTACCAAGAGACTTTTGATTAATGAAACAATTTTTCCCTTAAAAAAAAAAGTTTTAAACCCGTACAAAATTGTACGGGTATATTTTTAGATTAAATGGGGTACATAATTAATATTACTGAATAATGTCAATAATATGTGAATTATTACTGAATAATGTCAATAATACGTGAATATTTTGCATTCAATTTCTATTATATTGATAATACGTTAAAATGTATGTTTTAAATACAATTTAGAACATTAAATTGAGTACCAAAAAAAAATGTACTTGGAAAAAAAAAGAACAATTTACTTTTTTTAATTATTGTTTTTAACTCTTGTTTTTGCTAAAACTATTTAATTATACTCCGTATTTATTAACAATTGATTTGTACATATATAATATGGATATAGAATATAGAGCATGACTATATTGTTTTTTTCAGAATATATAATCAGTGAACATATAGTCATGCTTTTTAAAATTAATTTATATTTAATTTTATTAAATTAATTTATATTGTTTTTATTAATTGCTTTTTTTGTCTAAGGGTTTTTTTTTTGCGGGTACATATATAATATGGATATAGAATATAGAGCATGACTATATTGTTTTTTTTCAGAATTTTTGTCTAAGGGTTTAATTTTGAATTATATGAATTACGATTCTCTGATATTGAATGGTTAGGTTTTGAATCCTCCGATAAGGACAGGAAATTGTGAAGGAGTACGATATCGAATAATTTGATTTTCGTAATATGTTTGAATTTGTACACTGTTCCTAGTTGTATATTAATATTACATTATCTTTGTATGTTCGATTTTTTATTGCTGTAAATTGTTAATAATCATAATGTTTATTCGAATTATTTAAATTATTGTCTAATCGTTTTAGCCGGGACATAAATATTTAATTTTATGTTATACAAATTGACCGTTTTTTCATAGAAATTCATGATTTATATAAAAATGTTACGTAATATTTCTGAAACTACGATATCAGACATTTATTTAGAATATCGGGCGGTTATGTTTCAGGGAATTTATCAACCACATTGCGGGACCCACCTGAGAGAATTTTAAAAAAAATCTGCATTGATAACATGCTCAACCCGGACTTCTGAAATATTTCTATAATTATATGGATAAAATTCGTGTATCGACGGGGTGGATGAGGAGTAGGACCGGGAAAAGACATGAATAATACGCAACTAAAGTGGGCAACAACCATTCAAAAGAGAATACAAAATATAAACGAAATTCCACATTCAATTAACCGTCTTATTACCCGCCATTAATTCTTTGAAAGCTCGTTACAACAACCAAGTACAATTCATCACCATTATCATCAGCTACCATTCTACACCTTCCTCACTTTCTTCTTCTTCTATTAATAAAGTAATATCCCATGTTTAGTTATACCTTAATAAAAGATCAATTAAGTTAATTTCTTTGTTTCATCGTCGTGAATTTAAATTATTGGCATATATAAACAGGCGCCAGATTTTGATCAGTCTTCCATTATTACAAAGGTACTCACTAATCACTATGCTTATCAGTAATTTCGGTTTTGTTTTCAGTTTGGTTGGTCTAAAGTGTTACTCATCAGACCATCCCAAGCAAGGTCATAGAGAGGTCGCGATCTTGTTGGGTCAACTTACTTACGTAATTAAGACACTAATTTTGGAGACATTGTATTAATTTCGGTGACCTTGAAGTTTTCGGGGTAATTTGTAACCCCGAAATGAGTTGGTGACCTTTGGTGACTCCTGACGTATCAAAATGTTTCTGACTTATTATATTATTTGGTGGGATAGAAAATGTAGTTAATGAATGCAAAGGTTGGAAAATGGAAAATGATTGAGTTGATACCCTGGCCTAGGTCGTGACATTCGGTTTGGGAGGGTGAAAATGAGTTGAAGGTGACTAAAAATAATTAAAGTGAGATTAAGAACTAAAATGTTAGCGACCCAGTTAGCGTGACGTCCTGCTCTGGGACGGTCTTATCGCATAGTACTTGATATGATAGTTCCGTTTATATATTCTTAAAATCTCAATGGATAATTTTATCAAACACAATCAGATAATGGAAGCGGAGATAATATGAATCACTCTCCTCTGTGGCGAAGTCAGGATTCATGTTTAGGGGTCGAAAAAATTTAGTGGCAAAGAGGTTATGATATAAGGCCGAAATTTTTTTGAAGATTTTAACTAAAAATTTCAAAAAATTAATGACAATTTGATATCGGAGTACATATTGATGATCTACGAGTATATTTTTTTGTAGCTTTGATTATAACAACTCTTTTCATCTAAATTCTTGTAAATTGTAGAGTGGATTAACTATTTCGAGGATTCCGGTGACCGGCGGACGGCGGTCTCTTTCAAATGTTGGGGTGCTCAATAATTAGAAGAGGATAGGAGGGCCTAATAAAACCAAAGAAGTATGTTCGATTGGCCTACTAACAAGGTACGTTCAAGCAAGCACCATTCTTTTAGTTTCCAACTGGACGGTCTTTATGATTTGCAAATTGCAAGTCTACCTCATAGACTCGGCCCCCAGATTAAGCCAACTAGCCTTAGATTAGAGATTTGTGATATGTATAGAGAACCAGTGAACCTGATAGGTCTAAATTTAGTTCATTAAGTTGTGTTTGATAACACGTGTTATAAAAACCGTTTTTTTATGGTATTTATTCTCATCTCTTACAACAAATATAAGATGTCGTGTTTGTGTATGCTTTTACAATCCATTCAGAATAAGCAGTATTTTGCATAAGTTACAAGTTTGAGTCGTAGTCAAGGTTATTAAGGGTAGCAAAAATATTTTTGTAACTAGTATGGACTACAACCCCTATTCCCCTAATATAAAAGAAAGTAATTTTGGAACTAATAATTGAAATTAAATACATTACCATAAAATTAAATAAATCTATTTTTCTTTTGTTTTTTCTATCGAAATAATGTCATGTGATGTAGCTAACTGAATAGCTGAAATCTGAGAGTAATGGGTTAATTGCTACAATATGAACACAAATTCTCATTTCAGACCGACATTATCCATTTTGTGATAGATGAACCATCCCAACCAAAACTTTAAGGTGCTCCCTCACTCAAATGCCTATTGGCGTGAAGAGTAGTTAGTTTGCACAGGCCCACCCATACCGTGTGCTTGTTTCCATTTCGTGGTTTTTGAGGTTGTCAAAATTCGAACCCGTGACCTTCGGTCACACTGGCTCTGATACCATGATAAATGAACCATCTCAACCAAAATCTTAAGGTGATGGTTGAGGCCCAACTATTATTAATATTCCTAATCTTTTGATCGTAAGACGGGTTAGTTAAATACATATCAAATCACTCACTTGTTGTCTAGAAAATGCCAAAAATTTTGACTTTATTACCACCATTTGATAGTATTTGACCGGTCTTAGATTTAAGACGAATAATATCCATCTTAAGCAAGACTTACCGCAATATGAAACATGACCACTCAAGTGAGAATTTCACAACTTCGGACATTCAAAATGGGCAAAATGCACCATTAAACTTTTGCCCATTAAACTTAGCAAGTATTACATGAACTTATATGAATGCAACTTATTTTCCAAAATAAGGATTTGTCTTAAAAACTTTTGAAAACTTGCTAGTTGCTACCATTAAAATAAACAAAATACATTATTAACTCTAATCCTATAGTTAGATACTAGTTCAACTATGACTAATATCGTACATAATTCAGTCCGTCTTGCTTGTAACGGTCATAAGCTTGTGACCTCTCACAAGTCACAACCCTCTTACAATTGCCTCTTTATCTCACATCACAAACTTAACGAATTTCCTCCGCCACAAATAAGAATTTACATAATTATCTATGCGTACGTTGTACTTAACAAATTTTTCTTGCCAGGTTTTCTTGTCTCCGTATTAATTAACCACAGTCCAGAGGAGTTGAGGACTATGGGTTGTCACGATGCAATTTGCTTTGCCTACTCCTTTCTTGGCCATTTAATTTCTTATTTTGCACTTCTAGGTGAATTCCCAAACTTATTACCAAGTACTCCGTACTTCATATTATTTACGATTATTCAAATAATGACCATTAATCAAATTATCATAATTCCGATAATTTTGCAGCTCTACTAGTCATATTCAGTGCTCTAGTTGCAAAATGTATCGGAGATTGGAGAGAAATGAATATGGAACAAGTATCAGTATCAGTAAGAGGCGAGACCATTCCTTTGTTGCATCAACAACATTACGCTGAAAGGATTTCAACTTTAACCACAACAATCAACTATGGAGCATGTCACCAAGATCTCGAGTCCGGGTATTGCAGCGACACCAATAAAACCAGTAGCAGCAGCAGCAGCAGCAGCACGAGTACAAGCAAGTATTGCGCGACGACGACATTGTACAACTCTAGAGTTTGTATCATCTGTTACACTGAGCAAAGGAATTGTTACTTTGTGCCTTGCGGTCATTTTGCTACTTGTCATCTTTGTGCTCACAGGTTCGAATTTTTTATTTGCAAAGTATTAAATTAATGACTCATTTGCATAGATAAGACAAACTTTTTGCTTTTCTCGATCCCTTTTTATTTTTATTAATGCAAATGAATATCACTTAACCCGTCTTCATTTAAGACGGATATATCCGTCTTAAGAAAGGCTAATTATTTTTTATTATGGTTTTATCATCGGTTCATCCTTTCTTGCTTCAAATACATGTACATGGTTAATTTTTGGTATTGTCTACCATTTTTTTCAGGATATATTACGAAGAGAGTCGATGTTGTCCAATTTGTCGAAGATTTATTGGCAAAATTAGAAGGCTATCTGATTCATAGAGTAATGTAGAGAAATTAAGATATTAGAAATTATGTTCGTCTTATTAACTAGGTGTCCATGTCTAGCTACAATTTTTGGTGTTGCATTATATTTGTATATACACACGCGCAAGTAAAATCCTTCCTATTGCACATGCCACATTGCCACATATTATTTAGATCACAAATTCTTATTTGCAACAGCACTATCCGTCGCAAGCTTGCGACGGATACCCTTTTCTCTCATAACATACCCACTTTTTCTCTCTCTTCAATACTATTTTTGTGGTCCCCTTTCTCCACTAAATCATTTTATATCCATTTTATCTCACAAAATATCCGTGACAAATGGTGACTCGTCGCAAGCAAAACTTACTATATTTAGATTTGGAGTAAATTAAAAATAACCTTTTTTTTAAATTTATTATTTTAAAGTTACTCCCTTAAAATGCACTTTTATCAAAACTTGTTTCAAAACTCCAATCAAGGTAACTTATTCTGCATGTTTATGAACTTATTTTGTTTCTAACTTAGCCGATTTATACATTGAAAAGTTTAACAATAGAGAATAAGTTCAAAAACATACGGGATAAGTCACCAAAATTGAAATTTTGAAACAATTTTTAATAAAAGTGTATATTAAATGAGTAACTTTAGAAAAGAAGTTATATAAAGAAGTAATTCTAAAAAGCTCAATTTTAAAAGGGAGTTATTTTTAACGGTGTTTGGTTCAGTAAGGGAATTGAAATTCCAAGAAATTCAGAGATCCCATGATTTTATACATCACATGAAATGGGAGAAATTTGTTTGATTGGAATGTTGGAAGCAAATTCTACCGGAATTTCACCTACCTAGGGAGCCTAGGAAAGCAACTTACCACAACATTGAGAAATTAGAGTTTTCATGATACTTCAATTCATGTGATTTCAGGCAAATAAATAATTCACCCATTTTATAAATCACATAAATTACAATTCATGTGTTTAAAATAGATAACCAAACAATCCCTAATTATATCACTCAATTACCCTAGTTTCCCTATCAATGAATATAGGCACAAAGTCATGAAAAATGTCATACAAATTCAATCTACTCGGTATTAAATAAACACTATATTTTTCGAACCGTGCAATATCGCATAGATATATTTTTGAGAAAATTGTCGTAAATAATTAACATTAACATTTACGAAGTAGTAACCATAATACGTTAATATTTTATACTTATTTTTTTTATATTAATAATATATTATAACATAGATTATTAGTTGTAAATCATTCAATAATAACGGACATACCATGGATATATTTTAATATGTACGTTGAAATTATAAACATATTGACATAAAAATCATCGTTTAAGTACAAATCAGAGTTCAGAAAATACAATAAGTCTCCCTTGTGACGGATATATCCGTTACAGACTTGTAACGGGTCATGTATTCCCACATGTATGTGTAGAAAGGACAAAAGTAAGAGAACTTAGGAAATCACAAATCCCTTGTCTATCTACCTAAATGAGTTTTATTTGACCCGTCATGGCCGTCACAAACTTGTAACGGATATTATCGTTATAAATAAAAATTTGTACAGAAAAAAAACATACGGGGTTATAATTTGTTAATTAATTCTAGAGCTGTTCATGGGCGGCACCGACCGAAAATCCAGCCCATCCGACCCAAATTTTTATCGGGCTTGGAATTTAATTTTTTGAAAAATGGGCTTGGGACTAACCCGCCGCCCAACCCATTTTAGTAAATGGGTCGGGCACAAACAAGAGAAATGTAAAACGGACTTGCCCACCCGGCCCGCTAAAGTAATAATATGAGCAATTAGTATAATTAATTTTACTTAGCTTTTACTCTTATTTGAATTTTGGAACTTAATATTCATATGATCAAGTTAGTCGTCCTTCTATTTTGTGTATTGATGGTAAGAACTAAAAACTTAATTCAATATCGGCTTTGTAAATTTATCGCGTTGTTAATTACTTAATTAATAATTTCTCAGAAATTAACGGAAAAATATGAGTCTGGCAGCTCACGGGTTGCCCGCATTTAACAGTTGGGCGGGTAAGGGCTAGGAGAAGTGGCCCGTTATTTTGACTTAGCCTGCCCGCTATAGTCTTATAGGGCATATTTTTCCCTTTCAGCCCAGCTTATATCTAGCCCAAACCCGCATTTGGACAACTTTTTAATTCATTCAACTTTGTCGTAGCTCCTATTTAAAATTATTAAAAAATAAACTAAATATATGACGTGAATTCACCAAATGTATAAAATAATGTTTCTGTATTTATGTAGATAAGAATTTAGGGGTGTGCAAAATCTGGTCCGGGCCGAAAAAATGGACCGGACCGGAACGGAACCGGAATTAAAAAATCCAGTCGGGTTTCCGGTCCATCATTTTTTCAGAATCTGGGTCCCGGTCCGGTCCGAGACAGGTTTTTCCAGTTTGGACCGGATTTTATGTTTTTCTATTTTTTTCCTCGAAAATATATTAAAATCCGGTCCAAACCGGTCCAACCGCTCCATAATATTCAAATTCCGGTCCGGTCCCGGTCCATCAATTGGACATTTTACCAATTCCAATTCTGATATGGTCCAATTTTGGACCGGTTCACAACCTTAGATAAGATACCTTAGAGTTCCGATAGCTTAAAACTCGACCATGTTTCCCGTGGGAGCATGACCTTTGAAGGGTCCTTCAAAATATACCATAATGCCTAAACTTGAAAGCAATAATAAAAGGTCCAGAATACACAGATATAACTTCCCAAGCAATTCCGCGAGGAAGAGCTCCTTTAAACACTTGGTGTGATGATTCTAAACTCTCTTCCTCCGCTTTGTAGTATTAGTAAGTCTTGCTTGCTAAAGAAAGATATTATTTAGCATATTCCTTTTATTTAGTATATTCTGTTTTTTTTGTATAGCATATTCTCTAACTAGTCAAAGTGTTATACAGTTTCCTACTTCCTCCATTCCAATCAATTCTATACATTTCACTTTTTGGATACTATTCATCAGTCGATTGAATTTTCGACACAACTTCTAATATATAACATAAAATATAGTGATGTGAGATCTTGTTTAAATTGTCCTACCGAGTATATTGTGAATATCAAAGTTTTATAATTTTTATCGATGCGTAACTAAAGATATTAACAAAAGAAAACGAGTATTCACTACTACAAAATCGGGCTAATAGAACGCCCCTTTAAGAACGGTTAAATGCGGAACCGTTCTGTTTTGTCACTTTATTTTTGGCGCTCATATATGACTCCAAAAGAGAACGGTTATTTGTATGAACCGTTCTCGTAGATTAACAACGAGAACGGTTATGTTTGACCAACCGTCTTAAAATATCAAAGAGAATGCTTATTACGTACGGTATGACTGTTCTCGTAGATTAACAAAGAGAACGATGAACATGTATGACCGTTCTCCTAGATTAACAAAGAGAACCCTTATTATGTATGACTGTCTTAATATGTTAATATATTAACAAAGATAACGCTTATTATGTAGAACCGTCCTCTTTGTAAAATAAGATTTTCTTAAAAAAAGAATTATTAACTATTATCTTTATTTACTATTTAAACAAATAAACTAAGAATCAAACCCACCGCCAAACATATATACGGAGTACATAATTTCTCATAATTTCTTTACAATCTAACAATATACATATATATATAACTCTAATATAACAGTACCGTCAATTGTTCATCTTCTTTGTGATAATATACATGCATGCCATCAGGCCCATCACCGTACCAAACAAACAACGCCACCAGGCGACCGTCATCTTGCGCACTACCCAATTGTAGTTGAAACAACAACGAGAACGGTTGCTTCCAACCACCGCTATCCTTCTCGTCTGAAATCAACAAAGAGAACAGGTAACCAACAACCGTCCTCTTTGTAAATTCCTTAATTCATATCTCAATTGTGTCTTTATAATAACAGAGAGAACGGTTAGGATAACCAACCGTTATCTTTGATTCTTTAATAACAGATAGAATGGTTAGGATAACCAACCGTCATCTTTGTTCATTTACAAAATAATACTAGTTTTAACCCCGTGCAAAAATGCACGGGCTCGTTTTAATAATATTGTTATTTTAAATAATTCTACTAATAATGCGAATATATTTTTTGATGATGAAATTTTTGGCTATATGCTATAACTGACTAAGATTTTTGTAATATCATTGACATTGAAAATATTTTTTTTGACGTTATTGTTATTTTATTTATTCTTATTGTTATTTTAATTTAGTACTATCTTGAAAATTGTACTTGAAATTTCGATCGTATTTTTATCATTTTCTTTATTTTGTTACATTTTTATATCAATTAGTGTAATTTTGGTTAGTACTCCCTCCTATTCAACATAACCTTCCCTATTTGGGGAAGGCACAAAGAATAAGGAGGGGATTATTATATGGGAAAGTATTGGTGTGGGGTTGGGTAATTGGAGAGAGGGTATGTATTGTGGGGTAATTGTTGTGAGTAAGGTGATTAAAATAAGTATAAAGTATGAGTATGGTGGGGTATTGTGGTGGGGTGAGGTGATTAAAATATGTATAAAAACTTTACCAAAAAAGGAAATAGGGAAGGTATTGTGAATTGACGAAAAAGGAAATAGGGAAGGTTATTATGAATAGAAGGGAGTATTTATTACTTCCTCCATTTTTATCCAAATACCCTATTTGCTTTATCACGTTTGCCAACGCAAGTTTTGCGTGCTTCATATCTTTAACTACGTATTTGTAAAAATTATAAAAGTTATATATTTTCAATGTACTCGTAAAGACGAATTAAACAAGACCCCACATGAATATATTTTTTCTTACGTATTGAGAGAAAATTGAGATTGAAAGTTGATTAGTGAATAGTGTACAAAAAACAAATATGGTATTTGGATAAAAATGGAGGAAGTATAATTATGTACCTATTATTTATTATAATATTGATTGTTAGTCATAAATCATTATTTAATAATTATGTATAACTCGACATGGGCAATATATTTTAATATATAATATATAAGTTCGACGTTATAAATATAATCGTCTACGTATAAATTATTGTTTACGAAATAAATAAGAATTAGTACGTAATAATAACACAACTAATGAAACGCAAACATTTATTCGACAATTAATTTAGTAAACAACAATACGGGTCCCACCATAATTGAATTAAAAAAAAAAGATAAAATGATGGATTAATGACGAAAATTCACCAGAATTCATTAAATGTTTCTGTATTAATATAGATAAGATTGTGGTCTAATTATCACGCAGATAATGTGTATTTCTAATTATTTAAATTCATGATTTATATAAAAATGTTCGTAATGTTTTTGAATCTACGATTTTAGGCATTTATTTGGAATACGTAGAATATTGGGCGGTTATGGTGCAGGAAAATAATCAAATATTATGCGGGACCCACCTGAGTGAATTAAAAATAATAATAATAATAATAATAAAGGATTTTCTACAATGTAACCCCGTGTTTTTCCAAATTCTATGAAATAACCTTACCTTTCTATTCAATACACGTGGTAACCCTATACTTTATAAAAACTTTTTATCATGACCTCTACTTTACATTCTGTCAAATTGGATTATTAAGTATGATAATTTGACTAATTTTGTATGCTAACATTAACCTCCGTTAATAACTCCCTTCTAATTTCATTTTCTTCTTAATTTTTTTCCCTCTAATTTAAACCATTGTCTCTCACATCCTCATTTTCTTCTATTTTTTCAATCTCAATTTCTCATTTTCCACAATTTTTCAAAGTAAAACGTTTGATTTCCAAACTTTATATTCAAAGTAAATGAACATCATTGTGAACTGAATTGAAAACCAATCAAGCAACAAAAGTACGTGAACGGCCATTTTATATCATTAGAAAAAAAAAACGCTAAGATTTTTCTCTTTAAAGACAATAGCAAATGACCACCGATAAAAAAAATAAATGTTAATTAATTTTCTTCCCACGAGATTTCTGTAAGATTATTAAAAGAGATAGAGGAGCATGTGAATGTCATTAGTGTTTTGACGGTAATGAATGAGAGCGGCTAAGTGTTCTTTTTATTTGAGTTTCCATATCATTGCTAATTGTCTACTAATTGTCTATCAACATGAAAATTTTGCCCCAATTGGACAAAATGCAAAGTAGAGGTCATGCTAATAAGTTTATATAAAGTAGAGGGTTATCATGTGTATTGAATAAAAGGGCAGGGTTATCTCGTAGAATTGTAGAAAACATGGGGTTACCTGGTAGAAAATCCCTAATAATAATAATAACAATAATAATAATAATAATAATAATAATAATAATAATAATAATAAAGCTTGGATGAATGACGTGGCGCAACCACAGCTTGATAAATGATTCAGTATTTATATAGATAAGATTCATTAAATGTTTCTGTATTAATATAGATAAGATTGTGGTCTATTTATCACGCAGATAATGTGTATTTCTAATTATTTAAATTCATGATTTATATAAAAATGTTCGTAATGTTTTTGAATCTACGATTTTAGGCATTTATTTGGAATACGTAAAATATTGGGTGGTTATGTTGCAGGAAAATAATCAAATATTATGCGGGACCCACCTGAGTGAATTAATAATAATAATAATAATAATAATAATAATAAAGCTTGGATGAATGACGTGGCGCAACCACAGCTTGATAAATGATTCAGTATTTATATAGATAAGATGCAAAATAATATAACTTTCATCTGTGCCCTTTAAACTTCCCTCCGTTTCTTTCGTTGTTACAGAATAATATCGCTTTTGCCCTAGCACAGTTTAATTTTACCCATTACTAAAAAAATGAGCAAAGGCTGTGGTTATTCATGTCGATGCGGGAGTTAAGACAGGGCAGGGTGTGGGGCTGGGCGTCGTGTGCCGTGACCAAGCAGGGCAGATTCTTTGGGGCCTTGCTGAACGGCGTAGGGTGGAGTGCACGGTGAGGAGGGCGGAGGCTGAGGCGGTTTTGTGTGGTGTCAAGGAGGCTATACGTAAAGGGTGCACACGGGTGTCTTTGGGAAGTGACTGCAAGGACGTGATTGAAGCTCTACAAATGAAAGTGCCAGGCATAAGCGATTTCCATTTGCTCATTGATGACATTTTTGCTCTCTGTTCTAGTTTTGAGTTTTTTGCTTGTTTTCATATTAGTCGGAAAACTAATCGAGTTGCACATGAGTTAGCTCATATGGCGAACTTAGGCTCTAGTTTTAGCTTCTCGAAACTTTCTATTCCAAGTTGTATTCGTGATTTATCTTCTTCTGATTTTAATGATAATATGTAATCCGTTTCGGGGATTACTTTCAAAAAAAAAAAAAAAAAAAAAATGAGCAAAGGGATCGCAACTAACACATCACTTTGATTTTCAAACCAGATTCTTATTATAAGAAATCGTTGGTGTTTTAAAACCGGTTTCATAAAATTTGATAACAGACGTATTCTAAACAAAATCAGTCTCTTTAAATTTGATAACAAATGTATTCTAAATAAAAACGGTGTCTTATATTTTTTATCAAAAAATAAACAAATAATCCTATTACACTAGTACAAAAATCAGCTATTGCGTCAAGTGATTTACGTCCGTTCTACCAAAACTGATGCAAAAAGTAGTTAATTTTGGCGGGAGGAGAATTTTGTCCTATAGGTAAGTTATTTGCGTATGGAACTGATGTATAAAATACGTTGGTTGTTTAGAAAATTGACATATTTGATGAAAAACATCCGTTTTCCATAAAACTGGCATATTTTTATTTACATTTTTGCTTCAGTTCTATATTAAAACCGATGTGTTTGATATATTTACACTTTTACTTTAATTCTATATTAAAAATGATACTTTTGATTTAAATTATAAAAAACCCTACCATCACGACTAATAAGCAAACTAAAAAAATAAAGTACCAAGTCTCTCTTATATGAAATACTCCCTCCGTTCGACTCCACTTCGCATGTATTCCTTATCGGTCCGTTCGACTCCACTTTACATGTTTCCTTATTTGGTTGTACTTTTATTAATATAATACTACTAAGGCCCACTTTTTCCATACAAATTACACATAATCCAAACACTTTATATCTACTTGTTGTACTTTTAATATTATAATAGGGTTTTCTTAATATTTGTGCATAAAGCATACCCGCAAAGTGGAATCGAACGGAGGGAGTAGTAAGTCTTGTTTGCGACGGGTCGGGTAGAAAATGAGTTAGTGGAGAAAGGGGACCACATAAATAGTGTTGGAGATAGAGAAAAAGTGGATATTTTGTGAGAGAAAACGGTATCCGTCACAAGCTTGCGACGGATAGTGCGGTTGTAAATAAGAATTTGTGTATATGAAAAGTAATGTGGTTCTTCATAATAAGAAAACACAATTCAGGAAAGTTCTTCATCACCGTGCTTCAAACTTGTTTATCAAATTCTTCATCACCGTACTTCATCCGTCGTCAACTTCAACTTCAACTTCAAACACCTTATTCAATTCATCAGTTGCAAGATTCGCGCGAAACCGCTACAATTCGCGCAAACCCTAGCTTTTTCGCCGCTTTCATGTAACTTATATTCCTACTTCTTCGTCTATCTTCGTCTAGTTAGACTAACTGTTACTAAATGGTTGTTGTTAAGTTGTTACTGCGAATTTCAGCCTTAATTTCTCTTTTTAATGACTACCTAGTTTGTAACCCCATCATGATTATTATCAGTCCTAATTTGTTAGGGAGATTCTATTGTTTAGAAAGAATTGAATTAATGAATATTAGCTGTAGATTAATACATAGTACATGATTAAATTAGGTTTTTGTTTTTATACGGAGTCCATTTTCGTGTAGGAATTGGAGGATTTCTATCATTTTATCCTTGATGTCTCCTCGAAAATCGCCAGTTGATGGCACGTTTGAGCCTGATTCATATACATTTTCATTCGGGGGGACATAAGACTTTATCTCTGGTTATTATTGTTGAGGTACCTACATTTTGCAGAATCATTGAGATACTGGGACTAGGTACTGTTAATGTTGTTTAGATATGTTGGCTGAGGTAATCAAGTATTTTTATTAGACCAACCAACAACATCATTACTCTGGTGCCTCAATGATTCCCGTGAATTCAATTGGGCTTGGTTGTAAGATTCTATGACATGAATTGAGTTGGCTGGCAGTTGATGTAATAGTGAGCTTCAACTCTGCTCTCGTACTGTGTTTTACTTCTTGTAAAACAATGTAAGTGCATATTATTCACCTGTTGCTAAGCTACATATTAATATGAATCGCCTTGGTACACCTGATGCTGGCATGGTTGCCTCCCAAGTATCTAGAAGAACAATCTTAGCTTTGACTGTGACCGCATGTGAACATCAATACATTTTACTATCAAGATATGCTAGTGACTTCTAATAATATCCCTGAATAATGTTCATCCATTCTTCTAAAGTCATTGTGGTAGGCTCAATATTTGTATAAAGCCTTCAACTCTCTTGTTATACTACATGTCAATTGTCAAACATCTTCTATTATACAACTTGTACTCCTATCACGTATGGCCTTGTCATATTCAACTTTTCCTTTAAGTGCACTAGCATCTGTAACAACATGTTATAAAAGTACATCTGGTCACTATTCAGTAGCGAGCCTATAGTTCTACTAACTTCTGTGACTGTCTTTTTGATGATTTGGCTCATAGAATCCTTGGTTCTCATTGTACAATGACTATTCTATGTTATGCTGTTAATTAAGTGTGTTTTTTTTCCCTCCTGGCCAGTTGGTAGTTCAATACCTGATAGAAAAGAGATCTTACTTGGAGATGGCTCTCTCAATGTGGGAAGTGTTCAATGAGAATGATGTTGCGGCTGACTCAGTCATTCCGTCTGGTTATATTGGACAGTTTGCTCGATTGCTGGAACAAAGTCACAATAAAGTTGGTTTGCAACCGTAAGTTTTGCTGGCTTTTGGTTAAATCTCAATTGTCTGGCTACCATTGCATTCGCTTGAGTCCCTCTATGTTTTTTTGATCGTCCATATACAGGCTTACAGATGAAGAGTTCATTCGATATGTTATTGCCGAGGGAAAGAGATTACAGGACTCCTTTGAGATATTGTTGAAATGATTTTGTTTTTGATTCGTATGTAGATAAGACACGTAATTTCTCACTTCTCAATTATCTACATTAAGACCAAAAATAGTGTTCAAATTAACCGTTTAACAGATCATCTAATCCAATTTGTTCGTGTTAATAATTTGTCCACTTCTTTTATTCCTTTCAATAGGCAGTCCTTCTCAAGCTCTTAAAAACGACATCACTGGAAGCTTCCTAGATTTGGTACACCAACTAGCTGATCAAGGCCTTCCTTCTCAAGCTCTTGAAGCGGTATTTTTATGCTTTTTACAGCGTTGCCCTCTTTTATCTATTTAATTGAATTTTTACAATTTGTTTAAAATTGTTGTGTAAGTTTTACTCTGCATGTTTGAAGAGGTGAATGTGCAGTATTATTGAATAATTGAGATTGAAGACACTTTAGTTTCATTGAAGTCGGCTTATCAGGATCAAGAATCAGAGGGAAGCTTTTTGGAAGTGTTTCAAGGAGCAAATCTAAAAGCTTTTATTATTGGCGGCGGTCTTGTTCTTTTCCAGCAGGTCAGTATTTAAGCTCGTTCGTCAAACTAAATTTTGACGAAGCTAACTTTGTCAGACTACAATATTATTTTAGTGTTGGTTTTTCCCTTTTGTTTTAATTAAATTGATAAAGCTTGGTTCAACATTTGTTGTTTCTGTTCCTTAATCCTAAATTCCTAATCAATCAATTATACTTGGTAATAATAAGTGTTCAAACCCAAAGTAGCGTAACTCTGTAGATTAAGGTGAGCAAAAATACTGAATAATAAAAATGGGTTTTTTGGTAACATCTTTAATATTCTTAGTGATTGGAGTAATTGCTTCACATTGCACCAGAATTTGTATAATCGTGGCCCTTCTGCCAATCTGCAATTATCTCTGTCACTTATTATTATGTTCAAAGTTTGGATCTTTCATCATTTTATATCAATATCATGTCCATCTTTTTATGTTTTTTTTGGTAAAATGTGAATTGAATATATATCAGAGAATGAAATAATTACAGGTAAATAGTTCCTCTTGCTCTTGGTAGTCATGGAGACGAACACGTAGGTTCAAAATCTAAAGTCACCTTTCCTTGCTTTTCTACATTGGAATAATAGTCCGCCCTCGCAATGGGATAAAAGTTCTTTTCCCTAGCAAGAACACCATGGGCCTGCCTTGTCGATGTTCAATTCCAATAATTTATTTTCAAAGGCTGGAAATGCAGTTGCTAAGCTTTACTTTTCTTTTCCTTTTCTATAAATGTGTAAGTTGTGTGACCTTGGATTTCATTTTTGATGGATACAGGAAGTTGACGAGGTATAAGTGATTAGTGAATTCATATCGAGTAGCACAGAAACTGAAGAGCGCGAACAGAAAAGTAGGGGGTAAATTGATGTAGAAAAAGTGTGGTTGTAGTTATGGAATGTTAATTTTGTACATATACGGTTGAGCAAATAGACAAGGTGCGCAATAGTTGAGCTGAATTCACACTCAAGTTTAAGCCGTCGGGATGAAAATGAGGTGAACTGAATGATTTTTATTTATGCTTTGCACTTATTTTTGTATTTTTTGGCTAAAAAAAAATTCATTTTGAATTCAAATTAAATATAATAAAGGTTTTAGTTGCGTAAAACATGTTGGAGTTTCAGAATTGTAATGCAGGTTTAATAATTATAAGCTATACGTTTCAATCGTGTAGGGCTTACGGAAAAAAACAGAATTATTTAAAAAAAAGTTGGAACAACGAGGACGGTTCTTTACATAGCATGTTCTCTTTGACAATAACAAACAGTACGGTTGTAACATTCGTTCCTCTCTTTGAAAATTTATCAACGAGAGCGGTGTCGTGTAAAACTGTCCTCCATGATATGTCAACAAGCACGGTTATGGAGCGTAACTGTTCTTATTGTTGTTACAACGAGACCGGTTCCATGTAAAACCGTCCTCTATGATATATCAACGAGCATGGCTGTGGGGGGTAACCGTTCTTATTGTAGTTACAAAGAGACCGGGTTGACTTAATTTTAAACGTTCTCTTTGATCAACGAGAACGCCTGGCCACAGGACTGTCCAAAACAGCTTTAAGAACGCTTTCTAACCGTTCTCTTTGATCAAATTTGTAGTAGTGATTGGCAAACGTGAATAAAGTAAATGTATAGAATTGATTGGAATGGAGGAAGTAATAGCTAGGAATTAGTTTAGGAAACAACCTCTCTATAGCAGTATATAGAGTTTGATATGTACGTTGCTTCTATTATTCAATAACATCAGCTTTCAATCTTTCCCTTATTTTTATGCTCTTCCTCATATTCTTTTATGGTATCAGAGCAATAATCCTGGGAAACACATAAACCAAAACAAAAAATCAATCACAAAATTAAGATCATTAATATGACTAAAGATGATGGGATTCCCATCAAACATGAGTCCATACCGCCTACCTCGCCCTTGTATCTCCATCCTAGTGAAAGTCCTACCCTTGTGATAAGCCCAATTGTTTTCGATGGAAACAATTACGCACAATGGGAAGAGGCTATGAAAAACGGACTCGATGCTAAGAATAAGTTGAGATTCGTAGAAGGAACCATCAAGAGACCCGAGGCAGTAGAAGGAGCGGAAGAGACCATGGAGGCTATTGCTTGGCGGCAGTGTAATGCAATGGTGAAGCAATGGATTCGCAATTCGATCGAACGAACTCTGCACCCGAGTATCGCTTTCTCGGGTACGGTGGTAGAGATCTGGAAAGAATTACACGACCGATACGCGACGAGTAACGCGCCAAGGATTCACCAGTTAAAGAATGAATTAAACAACTGCCAGCAAAAGAAAAATCAATCCGTGGTTGAGTATTATTCTCAAATAAAAGCAATTTGGGATGAGTTGTCGAACTGTAGCAATGTTCCCTCCTGTACATGTGGGGCAGCAGCAGCTATTCTCAAGGAAAAAGAGGAAGAAAAGGTCCATCAATTTTTGATGGGTCTTGACAATACTTTGTACGGACAAGTCCGTTCTACTTTGTTAATGGATGACGAAATCGCATCCTTGAGCCGTGTTTATGCGGTTGTCCTCCGTGAAGAGAAGCACCACGCAGTCACTGTAAAACCCCTCGCGAAAACGTAAAAGTAAACACGCAAAACATGCCAAAAATGCAGCGGAATTAAAACTTTTGACATGATAGATAAAACATGCGAGGTGTCTTAACCAACTAAACATGCGGAAGATGAAATGAAACATAAATAAGTATATAAGTGCGATACAAAACAGCCCGGGATAGCATATCCCTACAGGCACAAAATACTGAAAGTAAAGTCTAAGGTCTAGCTACACGATAAGGTAAAAGTCAACGATGAAGGATCATCGCTCGCTAGCCACAACGTAACCCCCTGCAAAACAGCCTCATGTACCTACACACATACAACATGTGCGCCACAGTCAGTGGGGAGTGACTAAAGTGCTCCTAGCCACCTATTGTCAGTGACACACAACACATAAGCATACAATATACTCTAGCATATATAAAACATGTGAAGCATACAAGTCTCAATATCCGAATCTCAAGTCATCATGCAAATACATATGCAAGGCTCTCAACCAACTTCGGAAACTATTTGGAAGGAGAGCCGGTTTCCCTTCCGGTTGCCCGGCCGGGGGGTCTTTCAATCCAAACCATTTACGAAACCGGACTAAGAGTCGTCCAATGCCTTGGACGAACAATACTAAGATAACCAAGTATCATACATTCACAAATGCAACTAAGGCATACTCAACATCCAATTTTATCAACAAGAGATAGGTCACCTAGTGACTCGACTCTAACAACTATAGGCCAACCAAGTGACTCTACAAACAAGAGATAGGTCATCCAAGTGACTCGACTCCTACAACAAATGGGTCATCCAAGTGACTCTAAAAACAAGAGATAGGTCATCCAAGTGACTCGACTCTAACTAGATTAGTCAGCCAAGTGACTCTACTAGACTACTATGAGCAGGCCGACAATCGACTCGACTATATACTACGACATCCCCAATCTCAGACTATACAACCCCCTGGTAGGACGACATCAAAAGACTGTCCTAGTCTAAACCTGGCCAGACTCTCGGAGCGCAAACGAATTACGATCCCCGATTCGACAAGTGCACAAGGCACCCCCAAGACCCGAACTAGCTAGGAACGAGATATGCCCGAAGGCGGGCAGACAATCTAAGACCTGACCGTGAGGACCAAGCCACTACGGCCAACCAGCTACACAATGCAATCAGGTGAGAACTCGAGTACTATAACAGCGCACAACAGGTTCATACACATCACACAATGTCATCTCAAAGATTTACAATAACTCAAACTTGAATGACAATCATTTCTTACATATCTCATTACTAAACATTCATTCAACACTTAGCCTATTTCGGAAACTAATTTGAGGCGAGAGCCGGTCTCTCTTCCGGTTGCCCGGCCGGGGGGTCTTTCATCCTCAAATCCATTACCGAACCCGACATAAGCGTCGCCCAATTTCTTGGGACTTCAAACAAGCATACAATTCATATTATATAACGTACCTTCTTTACGGAAATCATTACGCATATAAAATAACAAAAGAATCGTAAACTAAATATATAGCTCATTCGGAAAAAGAGTAACAAAAATAATTTAACATTTCATAATATATCCTCATACTTTCTATATAAAATTAACATGTGAAGAATTAATATAACAAGTCGTATTTTAATTATTCGGGAAACCGATTAACTAATTAATCATTTAGACATGCTTCTTAAAATAAAACTGTAACCCATTACTAATTTGTAACGATTTCTAAATATTATATTTAAACGTAAACAAGCTAGCAAGAACTTACGTAAATTAATTAGTTCAAGCAGGCTAACAAACACGTACGTAAAATAATAATAAAATAACCAAAATACTAGAACGTAGCATGTTGTACGTAGTAAAAATAATAATTAACTAATAATAATAATTAGTGGTGGTAGGTAGACATTAATAATACATATTAGTATTAGTAGATGATAGCATACTACATACGACAATTAACCCAGCAACCTCGTGGACACTAGCAAATGGCACTAGCGGCAAAACAACAAAATTACACACATTTACAACAATTTGACAACAACAGCTTTCCAAACAACGATTTCACTAAGCAAAACGCGAAACACAACATTAACAGACAAGCAATAGCAGTATGTGGGTAACAACATCAACAATTTATAGACAACAAAATTGCAGAAATTTCAGTAACAGAATAGCGAAATGCAGACATTTGCAGTAACAAAATGGCGGTAGCAGAAGTGCAGTCGAGTAGCAGCATAATATGTCTTAACCAGCAATTGAACCAGAAGCAACAGTGTTAACATAGTAGTCGTAAGTGGGCACGAGTGATAGAACAGCAACACATCTACGCTAATGAATGCATCGATTTCAATTCCACTCAACAATTAGTACTAACAGCAATTAACCACGGTTTTAAGTTGAATAACATGAACATGTGACGGATATAAATTACCCACAAACTAACAAACATAAACCCCACATCAATTTCACATAAACACAAGGAAATCACATGTCCAATTAATTTAAGACAAAGGTCGAGCTTTCTCATTATCGTCACCTTAAAAGCGGGTTAAGCTCCGAATTCTTCTTCAATAACGAAGCTATCACCCTCCGGGTCCTCTAATCCAACTCTTACAACAAAAGAAACGGGTTTTAGAAGCTTAAAACGGGATTTACCCAAAACAGCGTCTTTTTCGAGTTTGATAAAATTGAAATTGAAAGAGATAGAAAGCTTGCAAATCTCGCAAGGATTCCGAAAATGTAGGACTTACCGCGATTCGAGTTCGAGAAGAGGTTGAAATGTTGATTTTAAGCTCTTAAGAATGAAGAACAATGGTGGAAATGAAGAAGCAGTGGAAATGAAGATGGATGTCGATGGAATAGGGTTTTGGTGGGGTTTATATTGTCCTTTCCATATTTTGAGTCGGGTTACTTGTTTTGTGAAACGGGTTCAAGTCGGGGTTTGATTTTGCCAAGCTAACATCTTAAGAACTAAAACATTCTTAAGACGGATCTTAACGGAGAAACTTAAAATAAATTTACGATTTATTATTAAAATATTATTAAATTCCGTAAACTACTTTTAAATTATTAAAATCACTTTTATAAAAATACGGGATGTTACAGTCACGAAAGAGAAAGATGAACCAGCCGAAGCAGCCATGGTAACGCAGACTCAAGATCGTCCAGCCGGTCATGGGAATACCTGGTATGATCCAGCGAAGGATGGGGAGTATATCAAAGTGACACGATGCACCCATTGCAATAAACTTTGGCATACCGAGGATAAGTGCTGGGAGAAACACGGTAGAGGGCGCGGTCGTGGCAGGAACGGAGGACGCGGCAGGAACGGTGGCAGAGGACGAGGAACCACTCAAAAGGCAAACGCGGCAGGAACGGTGGAGGACGAAACCGGAAAACAGACACTCACGGTGGATGAGCTCGTACAATTGAGAAGTTTGATACAAAACAAAGGAGAAAGCAGTAAACAATCCACAGGTATAAATAAAACTGAAAACGGACTTTGGTTACTCGATAGTGGGTGTTCTCATCATATGACAGGTAACCGGAGTTTAATCACTGATATCTGGGAAGGAAAGAAGTCCACTGTATCTTTGCCGAATGGGTCACGGATCGTGGCCACCGAACATGGGAAAGTAATTTTGCACGATAATTTCGTCTTAAAATATGTGCTTTACGTTCCGTCCTTAACTTGTGATTTAATTTCCATACAACAGTTGATTACAGAAAATAATTGCGTTGTGACCTTTTACAATGATCATTGTGTAATACAGGACCAGTCTACGAGGATGAAGATTGGTAGGGGTGAGCACAGTGATGGAGTCTATTATTACAAGAGTAATCGTCAACATCAAGTTGCACAAGTGAGTGCAAGTGCTGATTCAAGTTTATGGCATAGACGTCTTGGACATCCGTCTCATAGTATTTTACCTTTATTTTCTGATTTGGTTGGTTTCAATTTATCTTGGAATTCGAAAAACATTTGTGATCCATGTTGTCGAGCTAAACAAACTCGTTCATCCTTTAAACCCAATAATAAACGTAGCAATGATTTATTTTCCCTCGTACATTGCGACATATGGGGACCATACCACAAAAAGAGTCTCTCCGGAGCACAGTATTTTCTAACCATAGTTGATGACCGTAGTAGACATGTTTGGGTTCGATTAATGAGGGATAAAGGGGAGGCGAGTCAACTCATGATTAATTTTTGCAAGATGACTGAGACACAATTTGATAAAAGGGTTAAAATAGTTCAGAGTGACAATGGGACGGAATTCTTGTCTAACGTTATGAAAATTTTTTATCATGACCATGGAATGATTTTTCAGACCAGTCAAGTAGACACCCTACAACAAAATGGTAGGGTAGAACGAAGGCATCGATACATTTTGGAGAGAGCAAGAGCCCTTCGTTTTCAGGGAGAGCTACCTATTGATTTTTGGGGGGAATGTGTTCTTACGGCTGCATATTTAATTAATAGGACACCCACTAAAATACTTGACGGTTTGACACCTTACGAGATTCTACACAAAACGAAACCAACTTACGATAATATGCGCGTTTTTGGTTGCGTTTGTTATGTCCATAGTAAGGAAAGACCAAAGGATAAATTCAATGAGAGAGGTAAGAGGTGTATTTTTGTCGGGTATCCTAACAATAAGAAGGGACGGAAGGTTTATGATTTAAAGAAAAAGTGTGTTTTCGAGTCAAGAGACGTGATTTTTTATGAACACATTTTTCATTTTAATAACACCATGCCCGAAACTCAACACAATAACAGCCCACAACCTAACTCTGACCCATACGGTATCCTTATTCAGCCTAATAACACACCTTTTGTGGAAGATCCAATAAGCATGAATTATGAAAGAAGTGAGCCCAATGAAAATTTGGACAAAGAAGTAGTGGAGGAGCCCACTTTTGAAAAAGAAGTTATGGAGGAGCCTATTGGAGGAGAGATTGGTACCAATGGTACAAACAGGCCCATAGACAATACTCTTAACCGAGATTCTGATAATGGGGCGGAACAATATGGGCCGACGAGTTCGGAAACAGTGGAACTAGGGAGAGGAGCCCGACAGAAATTCGAACCATATTGGAAGCGTGATTATCTTTGCAAGACTACTCTAATTATAGACTCACATCAAAGTGCACACTCACCTCAATCAACATCCAAGGAGAAAGGTACTCGTTACCCTTTGATTAATTATGTCACAACGAATTGTTTTTCTGATAGTCACAGGTTATTTCTAGCAAAAGTTGATGCGATACAAGAGCCGCGAAACTATTATGAAGCCTCGAAAGTAAAAGAATGGCAAGACGCCATGGCTAAAGAATTTGATGCCCTCGCAATGAACGGGACTTGGGAAATCGTGGAGCTTCCAAAGAATAAGAGACCAATAGGTTGTCGTTGGGTTTACAAAGTGAAATACAAAGCCAACGGAACAATCGAAAGGTACAAGGCTAGATTGGTTGCCCAAGGTTATACTCAAGTCGAAGGGGTAGACTACCATGAGACATTTGCTCCCGTCGCAAAAATGACAAGTGTTCGTTGTCTCTTGGCCGTGGCAGTTGCAAAGGGATGGACAATTACACAGTTGGATGTGAACAATGCTTTTCTTCATGGGAACTTGGAGGAAGAAGTCTACATGAGGATGCCTCCGGGGTTTGAAAGGAGAGGTACCAACAAGGTGTGTCGACTACTAAAGTCACTATATGGACTCAAACAAGCTTCTCGTAATTGGTTTGAGAAGCTGACAGATTCCTTATTGAGGTATGGTTTTATCCAATCATTGGCAGACTATTCATTATTTACCTACAATAAAGACGACATTTTTCTCGTTATCTTGGTATATGTCGACCACATGATTATTGTGAGCAATAGCCAAAAAGCAAGTGATCGGCTTAAATTTTTTCTTGATCAAAAATTTGGGATCAAGGACCTAGGAAAACTCAAGTATTTTCTAGGGATCGAAGTGGCGACAAGCTCGAAGGGATTATTCCTTAGCCAAAGGAAGTATGCTTTAGAGATCATCAAAGAAGCTGGTTTGGAAGGCGCAAAACCAGTTGATATACCTATTCAAGCAAATCATCAACTGGCTTTGGCAACCGGAGATTTGTTACATGATCCAATGAAATATAGACGTTTGGTTGGAAAGTTAATTTATTTAACTATTACGCGACCGGCTTTGGTGTATGTCGTTCACATTCTGTCTCAATTTGTTCACGCACCAAGGAAAGAACATTGGGATGCGGTCCTTCGGACCATTCGGTACATCAAGGGCGGACCCGGTCAAGGCATCGTTTTGGAGCGGAACTCGGACCTCTTATTGCGTGGCTACTCAGAATCCGATCACGCACGATGTCCCTTGACTCGAAGATCAATCACAGGTTACTTTGTGAAGCTAGGAGGTTCACCTATTTCTTGGAGGGCTAAGAAGCAAACCACAGTGGCTAAATCAAGTGCGGAAGCCGAATATCGCGCCTTGGGAGCTTTGACAAGCGAGGTTCTTTGGGTCAAGTCTTTCCTACATTCTCTTGGTATTAATCATACGACGCCCATTAATCTTTTTTGTGATAATACTTCCGCACTACACATTGCCAAAAATCCAGTGTTTCATGATCGTACCAAACACATTGAGGTAGATTGTCATTTCATCCGTCATAACATTATGTGCAAGACAATCACGACTCATTATGTGCGAAGCAAGGATCGAGTGGCCGACATTTTTACAAAAGCGCTAAGCGGTGAAGCTTTCCGTTTTCTTCGTTCCAAGTTGGGCATTCAGTTACCTCATGCTCCAACTTGAGGGGGAGTAAAGAAAGATATTATTTAGCATATTCCTTTTATTTAGTATATTCTGTTTTTTTTGTATAGCATATTCTCTAACTAGTCAAAGTGTTATACAGTTTCCTAATAGCTAGGAATTAGTTTAGGAAACAACCTCTCTATAGCACTATATAGAGTTTGATATGTACGTTGCTTCTATTATTCAATAACATCAGCTTTCAATCTTTCCCTTATTTTTATGCTCTTCCTCATATTCTTTTACTTGCGACGGGTCGTCATTTGTGACGGATATTTTGTGAGATAAAATGGATACAAAATGAGTTAGTGAAGAAAGGGGACCACATGAATAGTGTTGGAGAGAGAGAAAAAGTGGGTATTTTGTGAGAGAAAACAGTATCCGTCACAAGTTTGCGACGGAAAGTGTCGTTGCAAATAAGATTTTGTGTTGTAGTATTGTAAGTTTGTAATCCTCTGGCAATGACGATTTTAGCAAAACGTTGTAACTCCCCAAGCCAGTCTTAGACTCTTAGTGCTTCTTGACCAGATATGCCTTCCTTTCTGTTATTGTCATTTGGTTAGACCTGACATAATTAATTAACCTAGTTTAAATTTAACCAAATCGAAGAAGTAAAAATATAATCGATCACATAAAGTTGGACTCTGTTTGGTAAAACTAACTAAACAAATAGTTAAAATCTGAAAAGTTAGCTGAAAACTGAAAAGATAACTCAAACCTGAAAAATAACTTAAACATGAAAAAGTAATTGAAAATTAAAAATTGTTAAGGTATAACTAATTATGGAAAAAATTATTTGGCAAACTAACTGAAAATGTAACTGATTTTGATGAAATGACGTAAAAATATATATGATAATTATTTAATAGTATGAATTTAAGGGGCAAAAAAAAAATAAAACAAAAGCAAATCAAGTACCTGAAATCTCAAATGCTACTCTAGGTACTAGGTAGCATGTCATTTGATTAAATAAGATACTTGTCAAACGTTTACGGAAAAATAAAATACCTGAGATTTTGATCAAGTAAGCTACTTTGACTAAATTAGATGCCTGAAATGTCTTGCCAACGTAACCTTGGAATATTTAAACCAAAGTAACTTTTTTTAAAACAAAACATATTCGTAAGTATTATCAAACTAGTTTAAAACCCGTGCAAATTTGCACGGGCATGTATAGATGAAATTTTACAAATTTATATTATCATCTATACAATATTATTAAAAGGGTAAACTAAAATGTCATGTATACAATGTCTTCTAGCATTAACAAAAACTCATGTACTTATTACACATGACATGGAGCCACGTCATTATTTCTTATTTAAAAAGAAAACGAAAAAAAATTAAAACATTAAATGTAAATAGTATAACAAACATTAAACTTTGGACTTTTTAAAATTACATAACATTTAAAAATCAAAATTCCTAATAAATTTAAAATATCGATGTTTATTGTTAGGATATTTTAAGCAATAAATAAATACCATAAACTTCTAATTTTTGCGCCATTTTAAAAAATAAATTTTTTTAAATATTAAGGGCAAATAATAACATACTCAACATTAAATATTAGCCTTTTAATTTTTAAAATTATAATAGGTTAAATTTCAAATAAAAATTTACAGCCTCCATTTTATAACTTGCTAATAATGAAAAATAATGCCCAAAAGTAATAAAATTATACTACATATATTTATTTATGTATATTAAAACTAACCTTTCACATTTTTTTTGTCCTTCATCCATATTTATGTATAAATTAAATTTGCTAATAATAAAAAAATCATGGTCAAAAGTCATAAAAATAAATACCATATAATTCTTATTTAATTTTTTTTCAGATTTTAACTAGAAGTGGCAATGTATATCCCACATCGAAAAGTTAGGGAAATAGAGAAAGAAAATAGAATATAAAACAATTTTAGAATTTGAATAGTTTTTAAACAATAATTATGAGTGGCTATAAATCCCACACCAAAAAATTATAGAATTTGAATATATTATAAACTACTTATTTAATTTTTTTTAAGGTTTTAGATTTTAATAAATGTATACGAGTATGAGTATCGAACCTTTAATATAAATCTAATTAAATTTATATGTAATTTTTTTAGCTTTTACACATTCTGAGTTATATTTTGATTTTTTAGGGGTTAAAAATTAAAGTTTTATTAAGTATATATATGTATTATTTTCGAGTTTTAATAAATATTTTTGAGTTAAATGTTTGTTAAAAAGGCACTCGGATTTTTTAAAATAAAACCCGTAAAGCGTACATATAAGCTCAAATCATTTGTTATAAAGTTCTCAATATGTGTTATATGTATACGGGTATTAAAAACATATCATTCTTGCTTAAGACGGGTATTATCCGTTTTAAGATTAAGACGGGTCAATTACCACCAAGTGGGGGTAATAAAGACAAAAAAAATTGCTTTTATTAGGTGACAAGTGGGGTGATTTGGTATGTATATTTATCAAAAAGTTGTTACTTTGTTATTGGTTGCACATGCAACCGTCGTAGAGTAGAATTTGTGTATAAAGAATTACGAAATTGCAAATGCTACTTGGCTGACCGAAAACATTGTCCAGAATGTGCGTTATCTTTTTTTCTTCCCTATAACTAAATCTAGGTTAAAACATATAATAGGGGCTTAATCGAACAATTTCATTTAAATACGTATTATGTTAAAACCGATTATAGTTTAAAATGTATATTTCATGCGTTAAACTAACTACTAGGTTAAAACATATAATAGATTAATTTAACAATTTCATTTTAATAAGTATTATGTTAAAACCGATCATAGTTTAAAATGTATATTTCATGCATTAAACTAACTATGAGGTTAAAACATATAATAACTTAACTGAACAATTTCATTTAAATACGTATTATATTAAAATCGATCATAATTTAAAATATATATTTCATGCGTTAAAATAACTACTAGGTATGTAAAAAAAAAAACTAAACATGCTACGGGATATGTTTAAAGGTATTTTCGAAAAAATCGTCATAAACGCCTCGTGATTTTCACGGGCAACTAAACTAGTTTATAATAAAAAGTGTTCTAGATTGTATCTCCGGTTTCAATACCTTGGGAAGCCAAAATTGTAACGTTTCAATTTTCTCCCATACAATTGGGGTGTTACACTCGTATTATTCAACCAGTATTCAATCTTTTATAGATTGAAACTTGAGAGAGACCGTCTTCTAATAAATTATTAAAAGACCATTCTTTTGTAGCATTTTATTTGTATTTCGTGACCCTTTTGTCATTGATCGTACCATAATAATTTTGTACTTATTTACATAATAATTATACTCATTTAATCTTTAATGATGATTTGTAATATTATATTACTTTTAGTACAACTTTTTCTTAAATTAGTACAATAGTCTTTTAATAAATTTATTGAGAGACGGTCTCTCAGGAAACCTACTAATTTTTATATAGCATTGGATGCTTCATCCGGAGTAGATTACCCTGGTAGTTGGTGAGGCACTCGGGAAGCTCGAGACATGCTTAATAAACTCAAGCTCCTCTGCCTCCCCTAATCGATGTTTCATGGAGCAGACTCTTCCAACATATCCCATGCCAATGCACGGTAATGCTCTTGAGTTGTGGCAGCACATCAGGAGAATAAACTTGCTCTTTTTGCAAATAGATTGATCACCAAGGGTATGACTGAGTTTTTTGGTTTCTAATTTGGTGCATAGCAATTCATACCGATTGAACTATTGTTGATGTTACTTAAAACCGTCTTAACTTAAAAGATCTCTCACAAGTCAGAAGCACCTTTCAAAAGTCAAATACAATGAACCATAACCACCTTAACCGGTGGAACCAATCACGATTCCACGTAGATCCGTTGTTTAGTTTCGGTCATTACCCCGTAAAATGCGACCAATGTTGTATTATACCAAAATAATGTTCCAATAAATTTCCGTAAGATTCCTTAAGAAAGAAAGGTTGTCTAAAATAAAAGATACACTTCTGAAACTCAAGCAAAGATGACCCTGGCATTTGACGAGGCCCTCGGTAAGCCGGAGATATGCTTAACAAACTGAAGCTCCTCTGCTTCCGTTAACTGATGTTTCACCGGGACGATTACAAATTTGTCCAAGACGGCAGCACTTTTGGGCAAGGATTCTATTAGTAGAAGCTCACTCTTCCAAGTTTCCTCATAGCCATGCAGGGTGATGCTCTTCAGTTGTGGCGGCACATATGGAGATGGAAGTTCTACTTGTTGCAAATCAGTACTAGCTTTGAATTTCTGATATTTTACAAGCGGACAAAAACTATATTAGAGATAATAATAATAATACGTAATCTTTGATTACGATATTATCTCGATATCTTTTAGTATAACAATTGTATCATATCTTTTGTAATTTAGTATACAATAGATTGTTAATATTCTAGTATCTAGGGTTTCCTTAATGTCTATGCTTTGTATAAATATGTTTATTGTTAATGAATAATTAAGCTAAGTTTTATCATTCTCTACATGGTATCACAGAGCTAAAAAGATCCCCTCTTCTTCCTCCCTGTCCTCACGACAACTAATATGGCAGGCCAAGCACAAGTTTTGCCGAATTATGCCGACCCTAAAAATCCAATCTTTGCCGTCAATTTCGCTAATGTCATTGAGCTCTCTCCCTCGACGTACCGTGCGTGGTCTCGTCAAATTGAAGACTTGCTCATTGGATATGACCTTATCAAATTCTTGGTTGGCAGTCATCCATGTCCGTCTGCCACCATCTCAGATGACAAAAATACCGAAACCTTGAACCCGGCACACTTTACGTGGCTCCGTCAGGATAAACTTCTTAGTGGTGCACTTCGTGGTACAATCTCAGCTACCATCACCAATTTACTCCTTGGCGCTGCCACCTCTGCCGAAATTTGGACTACTCTCAAGTCCACTTATGCCAATCCGTCTCGAGGCCATATCCTTCAACTCAAAAATCGCCTTGACTCGATTACTAAATCTAACCTCTCCGCTACTGATTATATGCAGGCTATTCGATCGTGTGTTGATGAACTTGCAGGCTTAGGTAAGTCGATGGATCACGAGGATGTCGTTTTCAAAATACTTCAAGGCCTAGACTTTGAGATTTATCGTTCTCTCATTGAAGCGGTCCAAAATCGAGATACTCCTATCTCGTTTGATGCCCTTCACGAGAAACTCCTGCAGTTCGATCTCTCCCTCAAACACTCAACTGCCACCAACCCCTCCATCCACCACCCTGCCTCTGCCCACGTTGCATATCACTACAAAAACCGTGCCACCCCTAATACCCGCTCCTCTAACACTGCGGGTCTCCTCCCTCTGCCTCCCTCTTCCGCTGCTCACCAAACCTCCACGCCCACAGCCAATAACTTTAAGGGCAAGTGCCAGTGGTGTCACACCACTGGTCACTATCTTTCCCTCTGCCCTACGTTCAAGAGTCTGTTGGGTTTTAGTTACTCATAAACTAAATATATTAGTCATACTAAACAATATATTAATTAACATTTTAATTAACTCATAAAATGATCTTATGCATGCTTAATATATGCGGAAATGGGAGAAATTTCGAGTCCTTACACTCGGTCCAAATGCTGCAAGGATGATCCTCCAATGTTCAACAAGAACACCTCCTTTGGATGCACCAAGACAACCCCTTAATGACCGAGATCTTTGAACAAGCTAGACTAGAAATCGGTTTCTCCTTAAACAATTCTAATCTCTCTAATTAGAATATTATTTCAATACTACAATTAGTATATTTATATTATCTTATAATATTAGTTTTGAGGTTGTTTTATTCTCTCTTTTCTTGGTGAAATTTTCGGCTAAGAGAGTAGGAATGAATAAGGGTGTGTTCTTTTCTATATATCATATATCCTTATCTTAATTAACAATTAACTTAAGATGTATATGGGGAGTTGTAGTAGTCGGCTAGGGCATGGGGAAGGCATAAAGGGATGCTTGTTGAGATTACCCATGGCCTAGGTATGCAACCCTAACCATTAAGTGCTAAGCTAGGTAATAATTGTGTCCTTAATATTAAAACACAATTAAAACACCCTTAATCCATCCCATGAAACCGGTACCACCATATTAAAATGTAGTCCATTTTACAATTGTCTCTAATCAATTGTATAAGTGTGACATCTAAGGTGTTACACTAGAATAACAATTCTTATAATTTGAAAGGGTGTTGCTCATTCATACACATGTTTTACTCAATTATAAACGCAAATGACTTTAATACCCTTCTATTTTTATAATTTTATTTTAATACCCTTTCAGTCTCTCTCCTCAATTCACTCCCTCTAACTGCAACTATTCAACCACAATTTGGCCGCCACTTTCCACCACCCTCACCGTCCTCTCCTTGCACCACCGGCCGGTCTTGACGACCTCCTCAGACCGGTCCTCTCCCATGATGATGTTAATCAGGTCTGTTTCTCCTCACTTGTTTATTCAATTCGATTTGATTCAATTCGATTCAATTCCATATTTTCAATCACTAATGATTCGATTTGATTCAATTTATGATAGTGTGAATTCTGTAAAGACGGATGCTCTTGTAAATGCACAACCTGAGCTGACGTGCCTTCTGATCCACGAATTATTGTTGCTGGGTCTGAATTATTGTTGCTGGGTCTGACGGATGCTCTTGTAAGGTGGATGAGATTCACCGTTTTATACTGCTTGCTTTGAAATGTGTGGTGAAAAAAGGAGAAAAATCGATGTACACACCCAAAATAATTTGACTCTTATCATTTGATTAATCTGTTTTTGCTGGAATCTCCACTTTTGGGTTGTCAAATTTGACTCTTATCATTTGATTAATCTTCTTATAGAGTTAGATGAGTACACACCCAAAATTTATGCAGTATTTTTCTGAAACTTTCGATTCTTTCGACAGAGAGACATCATTAAAGGGTGCACCATTCAACTGAACATCATTATCAGACAAGCCAAATTCAGTACTGCAATCAAGATTCAGATCAAGTCTTGGTATTTTTCGAGCAGACCCAGATGAAGATTCAGCATTCAGATCAAAAACCGTTTCCGGGTTATACATCATTGAAGTCCCTGAACTATCTGAACAAACATCATATCAGATTGTCTCCTCTTATTCATCAACATAATTGATTAAAAATTATTTTGGGTGTGTACATCGATTTTTCTCTGAAATGACTGGAAAATGCAGTGTGCACACTGCAAATCCCTGAAAGCGAAAATAACGAGCTGTTCAGTACACTTCCGCTTTCTGTTTCACCCTCTGGTGGTGATACTGATACTAATCCTAATCCTGTTTTGAGCAAAATTGTACTGTCAGATGATCCAACTCCTGTCTGTCGCTGCGAGAGCTGTACATATTCGAGAGTTTCTGAGACTGAAACTGAAACTGTTTTCGACGTTATGCCACTGAGTGTATACGTTCCTGATGATGCAATTGTTGCAGCAGCAGCAGTATGGGCAGTACCAGAAGAAGTCGAGTGGACAGTAAAAAAGGTGCTGACTAAAAGTGACTGTAATGACCAACACATGTCTAACTCGTTTATAAAAACATACAACATCTGAGAATTAAGAAATTTGCATCCTACGACAAGTCTAACTCGTTTATAAAAACATACAGATGTAAATTACATATCCGAAATTATTATTGGAGATGCTGCATTCTGTTGTTGTGGTGGCTGCAGAGACTGATAAAGAATAATTCTATTAGCAACTTGGCTACTATCATGTTGAAATCCTCGACAAGAAGGGTAAAGAAATGGTAACGGAGAGTCATTTCGAATACACACCTGTACAATCAAAGAAATACATTATTAGAAGAACATTCTTAATCATATAATATATCAAAATAACATTAAAGTTCAATTGTGTAACTTACCCATACAAAATGCTTAGCTGAGTTAATCAAAACTATTGTTACGATTTTCTTTGGAGCGTTTGGTACTGCGCCCAAGATCTTGAGTGGTAAAAATGTCCAACAATCGGTAGAAGACAAAGTCACAAAAATCACATCATAACGGTTTGACACAAGAAGTCCAAGTCCAACTTCAAACCAATATTCCTCGGGTGCAAAAGGCCTCCAAAACGATATCATCTTTATATATTTGGCAATTTGTTCTTCACCCCCACACACATCTACATAGTATTGCCTATTAAGATTTAGTTCATCCAATAGATCACATCGAACTTTCGCCCATTCATTTTCATTTCCATAAATCTCTTGTGCAATCGATCGATACCCGCAGTGACCATCACCTCTGACATCCACACAATCCGTTATGCAACGTGAAAAGTAATCGGCAATTGCATTTGGATATGGGAAAGGTGTGCATGACTTATCGTCCTGTATTTTCATAAAAATAGTATTAATAAAAAATGTACAATATGTTTCTATACATTCATATTAAAAAATACTTACCTGTGAAAACGACAAAAGAGTTGTAGGAGTGCTGACTAACACAGTTTTTGCTTTCTTACGACTTGTCTTTCGAAACATCTTCTCTGTATATTCCCAATGTGATGGATTTCTTGAAACAGAAGTTTTTTTCGGGCGCCCTTTGGTCTTTTTAACTTCTGGGTCAACTATTTTCGGAGGGTGCAACAAATTTTCCGCAAACTCAGAAAACTTTCGCATCATTTCTACGTTGCCAGATGATAGGACATCATCTGCAAGTCTACGTAATCTGTCTTGCTCTTGAATTTCTCTAGTATCATGGTCATTCCCGTTGCTTATATCCTCCGTGGGAATGCAAAAAGTCCTCCAAAATCTGTGAATAGAATCTAGTTCTATACACTTATCTGTCCAATTTACAAATATATTTACAAATCAATCTCTAACAACAACAATAACAAAAGTAACAATATTAGTTAATAGTTTTACCTGTATTGACTAAATCAATAATCTCGCATGCACAAGGTAGACCATGAGTTGTCTTTAACGCACAATTGTTACAATTTACCTCTTTCAGTGCATCATTAAGAATTCTAATCGCATTGTGAGTCACATTTTGTGTTAATCTTCGGTAAACAGGCATAGCTTGAGTAAGATGAAGACGAATAGTCTTTGAACGTGCAAACTCCTCTTTTATTGCATGATATTGAAGGTTCACAGCATGATGAATTGTTTCAAAGACAGTGTCGAGTCCACCAACAGAAGTTCGTAACAAGCGTTTAAGTGATGCATGTGCGCCCTCAACCCTTTGACCATCAACAATATAAATAAGATACCAATAATCACGAAATCAAATAAAAAGACAAATAAAGTAAATAGTATTACCTGTTTGTAGTAACATTGCCAAAGTGCAACACTTTGTCGGTCCAAGCTGATACAAAATTCTCTTTATATTTATTGATCCAAGTGTTTTTGCAATATTCTTTCAGACCCGGAAAAAATTTGTATACCTTGTACATCTCCTCCTCATTTTCGAAAAATTCTTTCTCACTTGTAGATCTTACCATTCGTGTCCATCTCCCTTTTGCAAATGTTTCACCGACTGAACCTGAATTTTTTATCCTAGTTCTTTTCACCCACGCTTCGACATCTTTCTCTATGTGACGTCTACATAATAAGTGCTTAGCACTTGGAAAGTTCGCCTTAATTGCACCAATTAAAGCTAAATCACAATCGGTCAAAAAAACCATATTCTCATCTGATCCTATTACTTCTCTCATACATTTTAGAGCCCAATTATATGACGATGTTTGCTCATTTTCCAAAAATGCAAAAAACATAGAGAAGTTTCTACCAACCGGCGTAACACCTATAACTTCTAGTAATGGCATCTTAAACATGTTAGTCTTGTAGGTACTATCAACAACAATTACAAATGGGTAAAGTTTCAAAAGCTTGAGTGAATCGGGATGTATAAATAGAACATTTGTCAGGACTCTCTCACCTTTTTTTTCACCAGGTTTTGTCTCATGAAAAGTTCGATATCCATGATCATCAGCAAGTTTAAGCAATTGTTCAGCAGTTGTGCGTTCTTCTCTACAGGTTTTTTTCGCTCTTGCACGAATATTATACACTTGCTTGGCAGTAACAAGTATATCCTTCTTTCTCAACTCAATTAGTATGTTAGCAACCGCAATTTTACTTGCTGTCATGGACAAAATCAACTCTTTTGTTTCGGCACTCAGAACATTATCCTTTACTCCAATGAAGTGGTTGTGAAATCCATTATGTACATCTAACCTCCATGTACCGTCAACTTCTCCGACTGCCTTGAGTTTAAAAGGACACCAACATTTTTTACTCCCCGTATTTGATTTCGTGGAGGGAACGTTAACATTCCCTCGAAATTGATAACGTCCAGATCTGTCACACTTAAGCCAACGCTCACCATAACCACGACGTGGGTGATGAGTACCTAGCCGCACGTGTATATCATGCAATAGTCCAATTTCTCTAACTTCTGCTATCAATTCATCGTGATTCCTGAATTTTTTTCCGAGATTAAAAATGTGTCCGGTATCTATCATTTCAGCAGAAAATTCTTCATACTCATCCGACTCTAAGTCCGAGTCCTGAAATTAAAACAAAGATGTTATTTGCAATAGTCCTCTAAGGGGTATTTTGTGAGGTAAAATGGTATCCGTCTTAAGTTTAAGACGGATGTGTCGGTCTGAAGTAAGAATTTGTGATCTTAACACTACCAGCCTGCAGTTTCCCAATACTCCAAACGCTACGGGTTTTGAGTCATTGTTCCTTTTTTATAGAACCTTATCTATATGGAAAAGAAAGCCAGAATCTCGTTGCCTGACACTTTGCGGAGCTTTTCTCTAAAGTTCTTCTTTAATTTCACAAAGTAAATTAGCATTAAGTAAAGGAGAATGGATGTGCCTTAAGTTTGCTTTGTTTATTGAGTCAACGTGGTGATGTCCTTGAATTAACAAATGGGAGGCTCAAGTAAAGACAAACAGGAAGCACCCACATTGATTCTTGACCAAACAAATGTAATCAAAGTTCCAACTGTAGGAGCAATAGCTTCTGGGTACAAACCGTACATTCCTCTTTCATACTTGTCAGACTACTGCTTGAACTTACAAATCATATATTCATACGTCATTAGACTAGTTTGCTTTTTCTTCTATCTTTAATTACACCTTGCTACATACCTTAATTAGGTTAAAATTGAAAACGATTTAAAGAAACCCTAATCTAATTAGTCTAAATCAATTTTTTAATTTCATATAATATAATTGATAAAGGTAGAGATTAGAATTATTACCTGATCGATACGAGAGCTAGCATCCATAGTTGTGTGGTTTAGGGTTTTTTTTGGGGGAGAGAATCAGAGAGAATTAGAGAGGAGAACTTTTCTTAGACAAGGGCATAGAATGGAAAAGTAATGAAAAAAAGGGTATGAATGAGTAAAACTCGTATATGAATGAGCAATTACGAATTTGAAAATGCATATTTATCACATATAAATACCATTTAAAATTAAATAAATCATATTTATTATTTTGACACGTAATTCGAAATTACGAACATATAAAATGGCCATTCATAATTTATCGTCAATACGATTTACAACCTTTGTAATAATTATAACCCAATTCATTCCAATTACGATATAATAAAATATCGTTCAATGTTTAACAATTGACACGTTTCAATTTTAAACATAAATCTTACATTAAGATTTAACCTCTAATTTCTCGGTATACGAGTTTAAGGAATATGATCAAATCGTATCAATATACATTTGATCACTTTATCAATTAAGGGGATTGCCATAAAGGTGGGACCTAAAGGGATCAACTGACCACCACCGTCATACGACAGTAATGTCAAACTCTAGCTAGCCAATCATTACCGATTAATGTTGGTCAGTTGACTAATATAATTCGTATCATCCCTTGCGCATTCTTGTCATGAGATTTAATTACATGGTCGCACTATTGTTGAGGACACATTTCCCAACAATCTCCCACTTGTCCTCGACAAGTGTGCGTCACCAATTCTCTTGTCCTATTACAATCTCCCACTCAATGCAAGATGTCTCTCTGAGGTCGTACTTGCATTTGATCATATCATGAATGGTTTCCTCGATCTGGAGAATAACTGTCTGACCGGAATTATCTACCATAGATACCTTCCGAGCGTGGCCACGCATTTCCAGGTATCTTCTCCTCGAGTGGCCTTGAGATTTGAACAACCCTGACAAGGGGTGGACAATTTCTATCGCACTACTTCCTTCAACTGGTCACAGTCAGTCACAGCCTGAAGCAATCCCATTTGACTCCAGTTACGAAAAGTCGTAGAGAATGGATCAAGGTTATGCCTAAACTGTACCATCTTGGGAGAGTAGTCTTTAGTCTAAGAATTGACTCACAAGAATACTATAGCAGCTCTCGCCACGACCCGGCTATTATAAAATTTCCAGAACTCTATAAGCGGTCACTTTGCCCGACAGAGTGTCTCTGCAGTCTGCCTATGTGATCGACTAGTCATCACATATGACTCTATGGCACTTGAACTTGCCATCAGTCGCCTCACATTCTAGTCGCTTTGAGATGTCACCTCATGTAAGCGGCTAGGGGCTATACTAAGTCAATCCAGTTCACTTATGGGGTTCAATATTGTCTCTCACAACCCATTTGGATTTTGACAAAGTATCTTTCATCTTGAGTTAATTATAACTCAAATGACATTGTCATGCAAAAACAGTCAATACTATTTCATTGCATTTGATGCACGATCATCTATTTGTATTAATGTTTTGCGTATAAACCCTTTTATTCATGATTGCAAAACTTATAAATTTTGGTCTCCTTCCGACTCATATTATCTCACATAATATGATCTTATTTGAGCACATATCTAGAACCCATTCTAGATTTTGAGATTCCATTCCTGAGGGAAGCTCCCACTGTTATCTTATAACTCGTGACGTATTGATATACTAGAGGGATTAAAGAATCACTCGGAATTATCTAGTCACTTATGTGCTGAAATCTATATTGTAGTTATTAGTGATTTCATCACTCTTACTATTTTCAAACATCTTGGCTATTTTATCAAGGTTATTCATATCTAACCATTTTGATTTCTAATGGGCGACCTTTTATTATCAATATAATAAACCTTCCCGTAAAGCTCCATCATCGTATGATATAAAGTATTTGATCATCTAGAATTGAAAATCTCTTATTCTTTACACCTTAAAGAATCACCCATCCTCTCTAAATGGTAGGCTTAATTTTTTTAATGAATATTGCTCCCACTGAAAACAATATCACTCGATCTCTTAAATGAACTTTTCATTTCTCGCATGTAAATCTTTATTTATCTCTTGAATCATTATCACCATCACTATCCCTATAGTGATTTATTTTCATTCAATCAATCATCACCCTCTTTTCATGTCTTCGTTTCCTCGAAACGAATATGACATGATAATTTCCTCATAACTACATTGAGAGAATTGAGATGATTTCTTCTCTTTTATCTTATAAACTTAGAAAAATCATTTATTAAGGAACCGGTCTAACCCCTTGTATAGATAGATGATTTCTCCTCTATTATCTTATAATCTTTAAAAAATCATTATCTCAAAGAGCCGATATTCCTTCCGAATTCATACGGGGTTTCCCGCTGAAACAATGAACATAAGGAACTTTCTTCGAGTGTCCTCCCATAGTTTCTTCAGTGTCCTCTCGTAGTTTCTTCAATTCATTCATTTAGGGCTCTTCTTAAGACTCCCATGTAGGAATCTTCTCTAAGATCCTTTATTTTCATCATTGTTTTGCGAGCGAAATATTTTCTCCCACTCTATCCTTCTAACAATAACCTTTATTCGTATAAGGATAGCTATTTCGATTAACCAATGCATATGAATGTTTGAAGTTTTATAGTTGTGATGTATACATTCTCATTTTCACTTAAAATGATCATCGTATAATGAATTAATGATTTCTTAATTTGATTGAAAGTATCTCATGGGTGTAGTTCTCCGTTTTAATCAACACTTTGATTATAAAATATTGATCGTATCAAGGTTTATTGCGTGATAAAATCACCATTATTCATGTTTTAACAAGGTATGCAATTTATTTGAGAAATCAAGACATTGACTAAGAACAAAAGTAGTGACTCGGGTTGAAAACCAAGTCACCAATATCCAAAATTACAACCATTGTTTTAGGATTTTAATCCTTGTCTTACAAAAAAATAAATTGTTCCATAAATAAAATGCAAAATATGAAAGAAGACGATATGAAAATTAGAGCCTAGCTCTTCAAGTCTTCGATCAATTGGATGCTACCGTAGCCATCCAAGTAAGGAACCTCATGCTTCCCTCTCCTTGCCCTTATCATTATTAGGAGGTGGTCCTTTAAAACAATTAAAAAGGGTAAATATCAACACATTTGTATCACTATACATAAGTTGATAAATGACATGAATCATAAACGAGAATTATTACCTACGGCGGTTGCCTTCCCATTTTTGAGATCGCTTAAGTACATGGGGCAATTACGCTTCCAATGACCGATCCTCGTGCAATAATGGCACTTGTCTTCGGATTTCGAAGAAGAGATGGAAGCGCCTTTCGAAAAGGTCTTTTCTTTGGTCGCTTTGGGCTTGAACGTTTTCTTGCCCTTGCCTTTAAAGGCATTCCTTTTGAAGCTCGTTTTCCCTTTCTTTTCGATGTTTAAAACATCCTTGGTGGAACTTTCATGAAATCTCATGTCCCTTTCGGCTTGGACGAGCATCTTATGCAACTCATCCAATGTAGTCTCTTGGTTTCGCATGTTGAAATTCACCCGGAATTGAGCATACGATTTAACCTTATTGAGCGAGTGAAGAACTCGGTCAATTATGAGAGAGTCGGGAACATCAACTGTAACAACCCGGATTATAAAATAAAGGAAAAACATAATATAAAAGAATATCAGAGTGTAACTCAATGATAACTGGGTTAAGGTGGCGGAAACACCTTACCCAAATCCGGATCGATACTCAAATCGAAAACCAAACTAATACATTATTCAAAGGTTCTTAAAACTTAAAGCAAAGGTCCTAAACAATTTATTAAGCTCGCTTCGCACATTCCCCAAGCAAGCATCAACCAAACAGCAACGACCTGTACAACCTGAGAAGGTGGGGTCGACAATCAGTCGGGAGTAACTAGATGCTCTCCCAGTCATGTTTACAACAATTGAATATGACCAACAATCATTAACAAATGAAATGTAAAATCAGTAAACATGCGAGATCATCTATACTCATGAAAGTCCAATCAAACTTACCATCATCTGAAGAAATAATACGACAATCATGTGAAGATATAAACATGACATGACATGAAAGCAAACTTACCATACCATGATATTCTCGGCACCAGACAAATGAAACCAACGAACCTAAACCATATGCGACCACTAGACCATGAACACTTACAACTCAAGTAACTCACGACTCATAGTAGCGTAAGGCACAATGCTAGCATTAAAGCATAACGAATATGGTGACACGCAATCCATCGCAACCGAACGCACAAAGCTATCATCAAAGCATAGCGGATGGAGCAAACGCCCGTTAGAGCGTATAACCACTGCCTCTAACTTGCCAGAGCGTATAACCACAGCCTCTAGCTGACGGAGCGCATAACCACTGCCTCCATCGGTGTGGAGCGTATAACCACTGCCTCCACGGTACTATGTATAGCGTATAACCACTGTCTATATGCCTAAGACCTGGCCAGACCTCGCGATGCAATAACTGTACACCGAACGACACACGGGGACTGGAGCGTATAACCACTGCCTCCGACCAATCCCGAACATAGACCAAAATAAATCCCACATCAATGGGTGGCGTTAGTTCGTTCCGATAGTATATAACTGATACTACCGTCATCTATTCAAACTAGCAAACAACAATGCACAGTATAACTGACTGTACTAACATGCGTGAATACCATCACGACTCAAACCAGTAGAACACCATAACAGACTGTCCTAATATCAAATGCATAGAAGTATCCAACGACAATGCAAACACAATATTATACAATCACTGAACACAACTCAACATGTGAATCATGTATAAACAACTCAAGTTATAGTAACTTTAACTATAACACAAGTAATGGATGTGAGGTTATACTTAACCTCAACTATAACTTCCACATATGGCTTGAGGTTATAGTAACCTTAGCCAAAACCTTGACACTAACCTAAAGTTATACTAGCACCAACCATAACCTTGAGTCATACCTCAGGTTTACGTTAGTCTCAGCTATAACTTTAACTCGTAGTTCAAAGTTATATTAACTTCAGCTATAACCTTGATTTATACTTTCAAGGTTATACCTCGTTCAACTATAACTTTGAGTAATACTCAAGGTTGTATTAGTTTCAGTTATAACCTTGAATCATATTTTCAAGGTTACACATACTTCAACTATAACCTTGAGCAACACTCTTGGCCATTAGCCTTGCCGCCGTCTAGGGTTTCCTCGCGAACCCTAGTTGCGCACACGACACCCATAACGACTTATCAACTCATTATAATCCACAATTACGATAATAAAACATACATAAATATAAGCAGCACAATTAATTCATGACAATAAATAATCAAACATGTACTAATCGTACAAACAATCATTAAATCATATTAATCACATCAATTGGCATAAACACAATTAAAAGAGAAACACCTTGTTACCTTTTTGGCAATTAATGAAAATCTTCATAAAGAATACGACCAACAAAGTCTTGTCTCCAACACGTGTCAATAACCCCAAAAATTGACTTTATAGTATACCCGAATCCAAATCCATTAAAACGCCATAAAAGACTTTTCTTCTTGTTTACCCATTAAAATAAGAGACCCAAAACGTAGGTCTAAGGGTCCACACAAATAATTCCCAATAAAATATTTTGAATATAAAATATTGTAGAAGTAAGAGCAAGGATTGTGAAAATATAATTGATGTATGAGTTTTGAAGAATAAAAGATATTCAACAATGAAGTCAAAGGGAGAAAAGAAGAGAAAACGGACGAAAGAGGCAAAGGAGTACGACGAGTCGTGCGGCACAAGCTTGTGCACAAAATATATAAATTGACCTAGTAGCTTGCTAGGTTAAATTCTATTTATAAGGAGATTAACTAATGGGTTTTTGGTCCATTAGCTCATACAATGGATTATCTGATTATAAATTGGATTGAACCATATTAAAATGCAAGGAGAACTTGAAATAGAAAAGTAATTATTAAATTAAAATAATTAATTATTGCACGGACGTTTTAACCTATCCAAAAGTAGATCAAAACGAGAAATAATAAAATATAGGACGGAGGTTATAAATATAGATTTCCAAAATATATTATTAAACTTCCAAATAATTAATTAAATAAAATACTTTTATAATAAAATATTATTATAAAATACGGGGTGTTACAATCTAACCCCCTAAAAATAAGTTTCGTCCTCGAAACTTGCATTTCAAACATAAGATCAAAAGAAAGTAAGAATTACAAGTGATCATCAACGAAAGTCATCTCGGAATCCTAACCGCTGCGCACTCTGATCCTTATTAACACTCAAACCATAAAGAGGTATCCTACATCCTTAATGTTATTATCATCTTCACATATTCTAAATCCTCAAAAGACATATCAAACTCATACTCACAACCCAAAATAATCATATATCTCAATACAATCTAGTCATCGTAAAACCACAATATTTTCACACATGCATCACCTTTAAGCATGTGGTTAACACTAATAAAGTCCATCATATCTCGCATACTAAAACATCAAATGTTGTCTCACTTCCACCAAGCAACCTCAAAACCATTAAGTAGTACACTCCTCAATGTGTACTCTTTCATCTCATGAACTATCTAACTTCTAGTCCTCATACTCCAAACATTACTCCACCATCATTAAACAACATATATAACCTCTCAAAAACTTATTACTATTTCTCCAAGTCCAAATCAGTTTTATCAAATACTCCAATTCTAGTTTACCATTCACCACAAAAACTAGCATTGACCAAAACCTCAAACAAATAATCTCAAAGCCAGGAAACTCTTCCAAATAACCAAACTCTTCTATTCACGAGTGTCATTAAATTATTGCTACCATAATTTCCTCAAAGTTGGTAGTGCTTACTTTCATGTACAACTCTTAACCTCAAAAGCTTAATATAAACTCTCGATAATCCTCGATATATGTCTAGTATCCAAAATCATCAATCTCAAACCTCAATTTCACCACCTAATCATTAGTCACACTCGCAAGATCAAAATCATTCTCTTTTGAACACTTATCATCAACAACGCATTTCCACCAAAGCGTAACAACATCACTATACAAATCTCATCACCCATACTCATATAAAAACTAAGCTTATAACCTCAATTCATAGTCATGGTTTACTATCCATGAGCATCATCTTACCATTAAGAATCCACCAAAACACTGTATAAAGCTATGTCCATCAAACTAATAACATCCTCAAACTTTCGAACCTCATATAAGACCTTTAATACTCTTTCTCCAAAACTTTATATGGAATCCTAATTCATACACTCATTCCCAAATGTTACTATGCTCTCAATCTCTAATAGCCAAACATCAAACTCAAAGTTCTAACATTACTCTAAAAAGGATTCAAGTTTCCACTACGAGATGATCACAAGCAGCTCTAAAGATATTTCCCTTTCAAGTTACCATAAAAGAATAAATAACTTGTAAACCAAAACCAAATATGTTCGCGCAATATCACAAGGCAAACGAAAACATAGTCTTCAAAAGTATAAGCTCAAAGATAAATCAATGTAAAGAGGATAATTACAAAACTTCAAAGAAGAAGGAACTGAAGTTGAAATAAAGAACAAATAGAGAGTAACAATAGATAAAATAAACAAAGGACAAAGATAAACAAGAAACTTTTGGTCTAAAGGCTCAAATAGAAGAGGTATGGTCGACACGTACAAGGATGACAAGAATAGACAATTCCAAAACAAATTTATAAACACCAAGACGACACCTCAAGATAAGATAAATAAAGCACGATAACCAAAGTTTTATAATTCTCGTACAATCATCACTTAAGGTCACAACGTCTCGGAACATCCTTTCATCATATCTCCATAATACCTCAACACCAACAAACATCTACACAAAGCCCATTTACCATCACTAACTACATTCCTCAAATTATCAACTCTCAAGATCATAAACTCTTACGACCATCAACCCTCAAGTCCTTCCACTCTCAATCACTCCATCTAATCACACTTAACAAATCGATCCATAAAAATCTATATACCCTCAAAAGATGAACACATCGATCCATTATAATCATCGTCAACATGATCGTTCACTAAGTCAATGCTCGTACACTTTAACATTAACATCTCACAAGTCCATAAATTACATTTCATCTCTTTCACTCAATCCTTTAAAATGTACAATCATTAAATATCTCTTCAACGAGTAAGCCATAAATCCCTTCATAACTCACTAAAAGTCATCAAAGATTCTTATTCCTCAAATATAGTAATCCAATTAAAGATGAGTATAGTCTCCAAAATTCTCAACGTGCTCAATCTAAACTCCATGATAACATCAAATCATTTCCAACATTCTATCCTTGATCCATAAATAACTCGCATAACATTTCCTTTAACACGAGACAAAAATCCAAAATTCCAACCATTAAGAGCATAAGCCACGATATTCCCAAATCATCTCATAAGATAAATCCACTCATTATGCCACATATCATTCACTCACTCTCTATCCTCAATAAGGAATTCCTCAAGCACACAAAGAACTTAATAGTCACTTATCCAAATGAGACTTCATCATAACAACTATTCCCAAAATAAACTTCATCTGAACAAACTCCAATCCCAAAGTTAACTTCTCCTTAACAACCTTAAATCTCAAAGTAAACTCTCTCGTTACCAAACTCATAAATGCACTTTTCTTTCATACCTGAACATCCCAATCTTCCAAACAATCCTAACTTGATGCCTCAAAAACCACAAGGGGATCAACCTCAAAATCACCTCAAACAAGGACGATGTCACCAAATGATCCAAAAGGATGAAAGTACGATAAGAGTAAACCTCGGGTTATCAAGGAAAACGTTTTGACCGACATATAACCAAAAACATGTAAGACGTAACATGCCAATGACATTTTCAAAATTGACCGTCTTTAAAAATCAATAAAGCATGCTCGAAAAAGTTATACATGAACAACACATTTTTGTACAATTAATGACAAAACATAACATCTAGTCATAAACAACACAATATATAAACTGTAGATTTGATAAAATTAATAACGATGAACATTAAGACATAAACAAACAAATATATGAAAAAATATGTAATACAATTAATAACGATGCAAAACCTCAATGTATAAATGAACAATTGCATGAACAACAAAAATAACAAAAATAATAATTATACGAAACATTAACGCATAATAAAACAAGTAGATGAATGATACATTCAATACGCCAAGTAACAATATGAAACATAAAGGACAACAAACAAATACATGAGCACACATGTAGAACAATTAACAACTATACAAAACATTAACGCATAAACAAATAAGTAGATGAACAATACATGTACTATAATTAACAACGATATGAAACATTAAGATGTAAACAAACAAGTCCTTAATTGTTTCTACCCCATTTACTCTCACTCATTTACTAAGTCGATTTTACTTTAGTCATAAACTACGCGGGAGTTAGGAGCGTGTTCGCTCTGATACCAACTGTAACAACCCGGATTATAAAATAAAGGAAAAACATAATATAAAAGAATATCAGAGTGTAACTCAATGATAACTGGGTTAAGGTGGCGGAAACACCTTACCCAAATCCGGATCGATACTCAAATCGAAAACCAAACTAATACATTATTCAAAGGTTCTTAAAACTTAAAGCAAAGGTCCTAAACAACTTATTAAGCTCGCTTCGCACATTCTCCAAGCAAGCATCAACCAAACAGCAACAACCTGTACAACCTGAGAAGGGGGGGTCAACAATCAGTCGGGAGTAACTAGATGCTCTCTCAGTCATGTTTACAACAATTGAATATGACCAACAATCATTAACAAATGAAATGTAAAATCAGTAAACATGCGAGATCATCTATACTCATGAAAGTCCAATCAAACTTACCATCATCTGAAGAAATAATACAACAATCATGTGAAGATATAAACATGACATGACATGAAAGCAAACTTACCATACCATGATATTCTCGGCACCAGACAAATGAAACCAACAAACCTATACCATATGCGACCACTAGACCATGAACACTTACAACTCAAGTAACTCACGACTCATAGTAGCGTAAGGCACAATGCTAGCATTAAAGCATAGCGAATATGGTGACACGCAATCCATCGCAACCGAAGGCACAAAGCTATCATCAAAGCATAGCGAATAGAGCGAACGCCCGTTAGAGCGTATAACCACTGCCTCTAACTTGCCAGAGTGTATAACCACTGCCTCTAGCTGACGGAGCGTATAACCACTGCCTCCATCGGTGTGGAGCGTATAACCACTGCCTCCACGGTACTATGTATAGCGTATAACCACTGCCTATATGCCTAAGACCTGACCAGACCTCTCGATGCAATAACTGTACACAGAACGACACACGGGGACCGGAGCGTATAACCATTGCCTCCGACCAATCCCGAACATAGACCAAAATAAATCCCACATCAATGGGTGGCGTTAGTTCGTTCCGATAGTATATAACTGATACTACCGTCATCTATTCAAACTAGCAAACAACAATGCACAGTATAACTGACTGTACTAACATGCGTGAATACCATCACGACTCAAACCAGTAGAACACCATAACAGACTGTCCTAATATCAAATGCATAGAAGTATCCAACGACAATGCAAACACAATATTATACAATCACTGAACACAACTCAACATGTGAATCATGTATAAACAACTCAAGTTATAGTAACTTTAACTATAACACAAGTAATGGATGCGAGGTTATACTTAACCTCAACTATAACTTCCACATATGGCTTGAGGTTATAGTAACCTTAGCCAAAACCTTGACACGAACCTAAAGTTATACTAGCACCAACCATAACCTAGAGTCATACCTCAGGTTTACGTTAGTCTCAGCTATAACTTTAACTCGTAGTTCAAAGTTATATTAACTTCAGCTATAACCTTGATTTATACTTTCAAGGTTATACCTCGTTCAACTATAACTTTGAGTAATACTCAAGGTTGTATTAGTTTCAGTTATAAACTTGAATCATATTTTCAAGGTTACACATACTTCAACTATAACCTTGAGCAACACTCTTGGCCATTAGGCTTGCCGCTGTCTAGGGTTTCCTCGCGAACCCTAGTTGCGCACACGACACCCATAACGACTTATCAACTCATTATAATCCACAATTACGATAATAAAACACACATAAATATAAGCAGCACAATTAATTCATGACAATAAATAATCAAACATGTACTAATCGTACAAACAATCATTAAATCATATTAATCACATCAATTGGCATAAACACAATTAAAAGAGAAACACATAGTTACCTTTTTGGCAATTAATGAAAATCTTCATAAAGAATACGACCAACAAAGTCTTGTCTCCAACACGTGTCAATAACCCCAAAAATTGACTTTATAGTATACCCGAATCCAAATCCATTAAAACGCCATAAAAGACTTTTCTTCTTATTTACCCATTAAAATAAGAGACCCAAAACGTAGGTCTAAGGGTCCACACAAATAATTCCCAATAAAATATTTTGAATATAAAATATTGTAGAAGTAAGAGCAAGGATTGTGAAAATATAATTGATGTATGAGTTTTGAAGAATAAAAGATATTCAACAATGAAGTCAAAGGGAGAAAAGAAGAGAAAACGGACGAAAGAGGCAAAGGAGTAGGACGAGTCGTGCGGCACAAGCTTGCGCACAAAATATATAAATTGACTTAGTAGCTTGTTAGGTTAAATTCTATTTATAAGGAGATTAACTAATGGGCTTTTGGTTCATTAGCTCATACAATGGATTATCTGATTATAAATTGGATTGAACCATATTAAAATGCAAGGAGAACTTGAAATAGAAAAGTAATTATTAAATTAAAATAATTAATTATTGCACGGACGTTTTAACCTATCCAAAAGTAGATCAAAACGAGAAATAATATAATATAGGACGGAGGTTATAAATATAGATTTCCAAAATATATTATTAAACTTCAAAATAATTAATTAAGTAAAATACTTTTATAATAAAATATTATTATAAAATACGGGGTGTTACATCAACGTCTTGCGCTTTTAGAGTCTCCGCGAGCTCAACGAGTTTGAGCACATGAGGGCTTATCTTTTGCCCTTCCTTCAACGTAATGTCGAAGAAGGCGGGAGCCGCCTCATATTGAATCACCCTTGGAGTTTGCGAAAACATGGTCGCAAGCTTGGTGTATATCTCATACGATGTGGTCAACTTGATCATACTCCTTTGGAGATCCGGCTCCATGGTGAAGATGAGCACATTTTTAAGAGCGGAGGACTCTTTCATGTAGGCTTCATAGGCCTCACGAATTCCGACCGCGGAACGAGCGGTTGGAGTGGGAGGAGCGGCTTCGGATAGGTAACGACTCTTATCGTCACCTTGAGCGGCCAAGAGTAATTGCGCATCCCAATCTTTAAAATTGGAACCATGCTTATCGAGTTTGCAACGATCCATAAAGGATCGAAGCCATGATACGTTAGTGAGAGGTGGAGCGTTGGTTGTCATTGATGATGTTGAAAATTAAACTACAATAAAATGAAGGAAATAAAACAACATCATTTTAAAATTCATAATTTAAACTAAAAACTTAAACAAGTTAATTAGTTATTTACTTAATGATCTCTTACCCAATTAAGTAAACAATCCCAAGACCCAAACCCATACTAATCCGGGCACGGTGTAGCCGATTCAACCCGTATCGGTATAATTTGGTGGATTAACCCTTTAATCGGTTCTACCTTAGAACTCTCGGTCGACAATTTTCTAAAAATCGTTTTTAACCCGAACTTATTGCAACTACGGTTACGAAATTTCAAGGTGTAATCTTATTACCCCACTTACCCAACGTGACAATTTTAGTACCCCGGTGTAGCCGAGCCTACGTTCTTGTGAAGAAGGGATTCATGGGTCCGTACTTTTTGGTAAGGCTAAGTCTCAATATTTATATGTAAGAGATCTAGTCAAATTATTATCTATCTCCATTTAAGTGAACTAAGTCGGTGAATTATCGATAAAATAAATGACTAGGTCGACTAAATCGAAAAATGCAGGAGACGATATATGACGATTTGGCTGTGCATGCAAACATATAAAAAGCAAAATAAAAGCATAAAATAAACCCTAGTATGGCCTTTCCTAGAAAAGAAATAATAAAGTACAAATTCGGAAACCAACTCCTTTGGTCCCTTGAACTTCACGCGGCACGCACTTCGAGGTAAACACCGTCTTGTCGGAACTCCTTTCCGAATGGCACCGTCTTCAAGGAACTCCGGAATTTACAAAAATTACAATTTTTCTAGTCTACTTTATACATTATAAAATAGAAATAAATTACAATTGGGTGATACGAGATCACAAAATTACAACCGAATCGGTAACCCCTTACATTACGGGAAATACCGATTAAAAACTAAGGCCATACTAAGTAAATTACATAACTCCCAAAATTACGTAAATAAATCATGACATTCATAATAAAATATGCAATGCTTATGAATATATGAACTATCATGCAAATCCTAAGCCAAATCGTCCTATTTAAATAAATAGTTATCGTATACCTCGGTTTATGGAATCGCGTGTTTTAACGTTTAACAACACTATGCATAATATGAATCGGTATTCATCCTTAAGTTAATCATCCCAACTCATATAGGTTTCAAAACTTAGTCTTACTCAAACTTTGAACATGACTTAACTTAACATATTTTAATATTGTTCGTTATTACTCGGTTTTACGGGAAAAATAATATAAAAATCCAAAAGAGTCATTACAATTTCGAAAAATTCAAAATTTAAATTTTGAAAATTCCAGAATGTTCTTAAAATTTCAGAACCTTAAAAATATTAGTATTTATACGATTTTATCATTATTTCGAAAATAATACGTAAAACGGGCATTTTAAGTCGGAAAATTCAATAATTAGTTCCATAAATGCAAATAAAATACTAATAATATTTTTACACTTTCCAAAACACCTTAAGAACATAAAATGGACAGAAAATTAAATGGAACACTGCCCAATGAGCCGAAATTTTAAATGCATGACTCTTATCATTTAATTTTAAATGCAACTTTTAACAATTTAAAATTAAAATTAAAACTGAAACTTTTGGCTCCCAAGAGGCCGAGAATAATTTAGTGATGAACATATCATATATGACTATTATGGGTTAAATTTTCCGGCCATTTTGACAACTATTGCAAATTTTAACGATTTTCGTCATATATCGTACGATTTTAACCTTTAAAATTATTTCTCAAGCATAAAATAAGATAAAAATCTCGAAATTTTTATACATGCTGGAAATAATATATATGACATCGTGTTAAATTTTTATGGCCAAATTCCAACTTAAACTATTAAAGTCGAAATAATGTCACTAAGTACCCGATTTTTACATTAAAAATCTATAATATTGCAATATTTGAGATAAATTTCTGGAAAATTCAACATATATTTTAAATATTGCATGTGACATACTCATAAATTTTTATAGTCAAATCCCAAATATAACTATACAAACCCATTTTTATTCATCTTATTGCATTTTAACATTTAAAATTCATATCACATGTTTTATAAGTCCATAATTTACGAAAATTCATATTCATAACATAGGATATACATGTGAAAACATACTGAAAAATCTCCGCCAAAAGATGATTTTAACTATTTTTCCCATAATAAACAATTTTTAACCATTAAAACTTAATAAAACCGAGATTTAAAATATACCAATAACCAATATTCATGCAAAATATATTCCAAATATTCTAAAACATTTTAGAAAACAGTAGGTATTCATGATAAATATATTTCGGCCAAATCATATACTACACGAAATATCAAATTTTATTTTGTTATCTTAATAACTCCGTAAAAACGTAAATGGAAAGCATGCAAACAACCTAGTTGCTCTGATACCAATTGTTGGGTTTTAGTTACTCATAAACTAAATATATTAGTCATACTAAACAATATATTAATTAACATTTTAATTAACTCATAAAATGATCTTATGCATGCTTAATATATGCGGAAATGGGAGAAATTTCGAGTCCTTACACTCGGTCCAAATGCTAGCAAGGATGATCCTCCAATGTTCAACAAGAACACCTCCTTTGGATGCACCAAGACAACCCCTTAATGACTGAGATCTTTGAACAAGCTAGACTAGAAATCGGTTTCTCCTTAAACAATTTTAATCTCTCTAATTAGAATATTATTTCAATACTACAATTAGTATATTTATATTATCTGATAATATTAGTTTTGAGGTTATTTTATTCTCTCTTTTCTTGGTGAAATTTTCGGCTAAGAGAGTAGGAATGAATAAGGGTGTGTTCTATCTTATATATCATATATCCTTATCTTAATTAACAATTAACTTAAGATGTATATGGGGAGTTGTAGTAGCCGGCTAGGGCATGGGGAAGGCATAAAGGGATGCTTGTTGAGATTACCCATGGCCTAGGTATGCAACCCTAACCATTAGGTGCTAAGCTAGGTAATAATTGTGTCCTTAATATTAAAACACAATTAACACACCCTTAATCCATCCCATGAAACCGGTACCACCATATTAAAATGTAGTCCATTTTACAATTGTCTCTAATCAATTGTATAAGTGTGACATCTAAGGTGTTACACTATAATAACAATTCTTATAATTTGAAAATGCATATTTATCACATATAAATACCATTTAAAATTAAATAAATCATATTTATTATTTTGACACGTAATTCGAAATTACGAACATATAAAATGGTCATTCATAATTTATCGTCAATACGATTTACAACCTTTGTAATAATTATAACCCAATTCATTCCAATTACGATATAATAAAATATCGTTCAATGTTTAACAATTGACACGTTTCAATTTTAAACATAAATCTTACATTAAGATTTAACCTCTAATTTCTCGGTATACGAGTTTAAGGAATATGATCAAATCGTAACAATATACATTTGATCACTTTATCAATTAAGGGGATCGTCCTAAAGGTGTGACCTAAAAGGATCAACTGACCACCACCGTCATACGACAGTAATGTCAAACTCTAGCTAGCCAATCATTACCGATTAATGTTGGTCAGTTGACTAATATAATTCGTATCATCCCTTGTGCATTCTTGTCATGAGATTTAATTACGTGATCGCACTATTGTTGAGGACACATTTCCCAACACAGTCTCCATCCCCACATCACTGTCCCCTCCCGTACCCAATCCAACAACCAATTCCAGCCCCGTGCCAATACCGTGGCTGTTACCCCATCCCCTCCCTCCAATTGGATCATTGACAGTGGCGCTACCCATCATATTACACATGATCTCAACAATCTTGCTCTTCATGCCCCATATGACGGGAATGACGATCTCTTGATAGGCGACGGTTCCTCTATTCAAATCGAAAATATCGGTTCCTTTTCTATCCCTTCTTCATCTGTCAAATTCACACAAGTTCGTCATGTCCCTTCAATTTCTAAAAACATTATGTCCATCTCTCAGTTTTGTGTTGACAACAATGTTATTGCTTATTTTTCCGCTTTTACTTGTACCTTGCAGGATCAACTAACGGGTCGAGTGCTCTTGCGCGGCCATCTTAAAGACGGACTGTACGAATGGTGTCCCGCGTCCTCCCCTTCAGTCCATCTAACCCGTGCTTCCCCTGCCTCCTTGTGGCATCACCGGCTCGGCCACCCTGCCGCTGCCATTATTGAGTCTATTAGTCGTCTAGCTTCCCCTTCCTTTAAGACTGGTTTTTCGAATAATTGTAATGCGTTTGCTATTAATAAAAGTCATAAACTCGCATTCTCGCAATCTACACTTCACTCTACTCATCCTCTTGAATTACTGTTTTCTGATGTGTGGACCTCTCCCCTTCATTCGATTGACGGCTACAAATATTATGTGGTTTTTGTCGATCATTATACTCGTTATACTTGGCTTTATCCGCTTAAGAAAAAGTCGGATACCTTCTCTGTTTTCGTTCGTTTTCGTGCTCTTGTTGAAAATTTTTTTGCTAGAAATATCATATAGGTTTTCTCGGATAATGGTGGTGAGTAACTGAAACTTACACCTACCCTTCACACTGACGGCATCACCCATCTGACATCTCCCCCTCATACCCCTGAACACAATGGTATGGCTGAAAGGCGTCATCGTCACATTGTTGAAACGGGTTTGTCTCTTCTCACACACGCCTCCCTTCCCTCCTCTTATTGGTCCTTTGCTTTTGTCACCGCTGTCTATTTAATTAATCGTATGCCCACTCCCGTAATTAATAACGTCTCTCCTTATGCTAAATTGTTTAATGTCTCTCCTAATTACACGAAGTTGCGGAGTTTTGGTTGTTTGTGCTATCCGTGGTTACGTCCTTATACTACGCATAAACTGGACCCTAAGTCTACCCCGTGTATTTTTGTTGGGTACTCCGCTACTCAGAGTGTCTTTCATTGCTTGGATCCGACTACTAACTGTCTTTACACTTCGCGTCATGTACAATTTGTTGAGACAAGTTTCCCCTTCCCTGAACTCTGTCCTAATTCTCCTCTCACTGTCCCTTGTACACCCGTTCACTGGTGCCCTCTGACTGTCCCTGTACTGCCTGCCCCTCCCCCTCAGTCAGACCAGTCCCCTCCCCCCAGATACTCCTCCTGTTACTCCCTCTCAATCCCCTCCCACAACCCCGCTCAGTCAGGCCTCAGCCACTGTTGTTTCTGCAGACCAGTCTGCTGTCTCTGCTTCCCCTTCCCAGACTCTCTCGTCTGACTCTACTCCCTCCCCCACTGTGTCTCCCTCCTCGTCTCGTTCCCCTGACCCTTCCCCTACTCAGTCCAGTCCTGTGGTCCCCCCTCCCCCTAACCGTGCTACCACACGTCAAATGAACAACATACGGGTTCCTAATCCAAGGTATGCTCAGCTTGTTCACGTAGCCAACCCTTCCCTTCCACCTGTCACTCTTAAAATTGCTCTAGCTGACCCCCAATGGCAGACTGCCATGACCGCGGAGCACAATGCTCTCCTTGCTAATCACACTTGGACCCCTTGTTCCCCCTCACTTGTCTCAAAATGTCGTAGGGTGTCGTTGGGTTTTTCGCATTAAATACAAACCCGATAACACCATTGACAAATACAAGGCCCGACTCGTGGCTAAGGGATTCCATCAACGCCCCGGCATTGACTACTCCGAAACCTTTAGTCCCGTTGTTAAACCTGTCACAGTCCGTCTCATTCTCTCGCTTGCACTCATCCGTGGTTGGTCCCTCAAGCAACTTGACATTAATAACGCTTTTCTTCAAGGTACGCTCTCTGACACTGTTTTTATGTCCCAACCTCCCGGTTTTGTTAATACTTCTTTCCCCGACCATGTTTGCAAACTCTCTAAAGCCATATATGGTCTCAAGCAGGCTCCTCGTGCCTGGTATACCGAACTTAAAACTTACTTACTCTCCTTTGGATTTACTCAGTCTCTCTCAGATCCCTCTCTTTTTCTATATAACAATAAATCGTCTATCATTTACCTTCTTGTCTATGTTGATGACATTATTGTCACCGGTCCTCCCTCCCCTCATCTTGATCACTTTTTTACCTCCTTCTTTAACCGTTTTTCTCTCAAGGATCTAGGCTTCCCGTCATACTTCCTCGGCATTGAAGTTGCTCCCACTGTCTCTGGCCTTCGTCTTACCCAATCCAAATACACACATGATATCCTCACCCGTACCAACATGTTAGACTCAAAGCCCACTACTACTCCCCATGAGTCCCTACCCACCACTCACCCTCACTTCTGGTCATTCCATTCCCAATCCCTCTGATTACCGTGCTATAGTCGGTAGTCTTCAATACTTATCCCTTACCCGCCCCGACATAGCCTTTGCTGTTAACAAACTTGCCCAATTTCTGCAGGACCCCCAAGAATCTCACTGGCTAGCCTTGAAACGACTCCTTCGTTATCTCAAAGGCTCACTTACTGTCGGCATTCATCTTCACCGTGACACGCCACTCTCGTTACATTCCTTTTGTGATGCAGACTGGGCCGGTGATAAAGATGACTACATCTCCACCACAGGTTTTCTTGTCTACCTCGGCAGAAATCCGATCTCCTGGTCCTCTCGCAAACAACGCGCCTTAGCCCTATCTTCAACTGAGGCCGAATTTCGTGCCATCGCAGCTGCAACCACTGAAGTCTTGTGGCTACGTTCTCTACTTGCTGAATTAAAGTTCCACATTACTACACCCCCGGTGATTTGCTGTGACAATCTGGGTGCCACTCATTATTCAGCCAATCCCGTATTTCATTCTCGAATGAAACATGTTGCTCTCGCCTTCCACTTCGTTCGTGAACAAGTCAACAACGGCCTACTTCGAGTTCAACATATTTCCGCCAACGATCAACTTGCAGACGCCCTCACAAAGCCTCTTGCTCGTCCTTCGCTCTATCCTATTTTGCACAAGATTGGTCTTACCCTTGGAACGTCCATCTTGCGGGAGCATATTAGAGATAATAATAATAATACGTAATCTTTGATTACGATATTATCTCGATATCTTTTAGTATAACAATTGTATCATATCTTTTGTAATTTAGTATACAATAGATTGTTAATATTCTAGTATCTAGGGTTTCCTTAATGTCTATGCTTTGTATAAATATGTTTATTGTTAATGAATAATTAAGCTAAGTTTTATCATTCTCTACAGACTAGTCGTCAATTCTAGATAAAACTATGATTTGAAATGTGTGAGTGACCATTCTAATTACCAATCTCAATCATTTGTTCACCTTTGATTAAAAGTGTAAATGAACGTAACCAAATAATTGGGACGGAGGGAATACAAGTGTACTACAAGACAAGCTTATACTAAGCGGTATTAAATACACTTGCCTTTGTGGTGTATATGACGAGTTCTTCAAAGTGTTTTAAACTTGTCATCAAATGATAAATGCCTAAGAGGCAGCTTTCACAGAAGTCATCCAATTTCAGAACTATACGCTTCCATCTATTTCGTAAAAGCTGCAAATTTGGTATTACCCGGAGGAATATCTGAAACGGAAAAAAATGCCCAAGAGTAATCAAAGTAATTCCCTGTCAACGCCGTATAGCACCAACCATAATTGATAATTCAAGAATTCATGAATTATGTATCATGTATGTGCGTACTAATGTTCAGTAATATAGGAAAAAAAGAAGCTGTTGCAGAACATACCTTGGAAAACTTAAGTGACATTCGGAAAACTTCAACTCCTTCTAACTTCCCCAGCAACATTGTAATGAATGGAAGTGCACTATCGGAATATCTAGAAGGTACACAATGTGTGACGTAGATATCACGAACAGATGAAACATCGATGATTTTCAGTAGTCCATAAGTATCCATGATGTGAACTCCGTACATATAAATATCCAAATGCAAACTTTTTACATTGGGGATATTAAGTACCAGAGAACGCTTCCTATGATGCAGTTCATAAAAATAAAAAGATAATTTATCAATGTTTGGAGCACTAAAACTTAGTTCTGTCATACCAAAAGGTCTGTTAATAACAAGTTGTTGCAAGGAAGGACATCCAGTTATAAAGCTTTGGAATATTTCTATCATCCATATCAACAATGGTAAGTGATAACTTCTTTAGGGATCCCAACTTTATTTGAATTTTTCTCTCAATTTTGCAAAACCCGAGATGAATTGTAACAAGAAATTGACTTGTGAGTTTAGGCAACCACAATGTGCCACAATCGATTAATCGACCAATTAATCTAATCTCCTTGGCTTGTCTATCCAATGCAAACCTAAACCATATTTTTACATCTTTAGCAGCCTCATTTTCTTCGTCTTCTTTGTCCAACTTTACACTCAAATCAAATCTATCAATGGAGGGTTTTTGGTGAAGCATCAACACATTGCGGACAAAACTATGGAACCACGCCGTTTGATCGGTATTGATACATTCAGATTCAGTAGTGTCAAACTCAAGATTATGAATCAAGGTCCAAAGGTTTCCAAATGGACCAAGTAAAACGGTTCTAACAGCATCTTGAGTTCTCATACATGAAAGAATGTTGACAAGTACTTCATCTGGCATTTCACTCAACCTATCTCGATTGACATGATCACCTTCTGAAGAACGTACACGCTTTCGTGGCCTTGAACTCATCATTCTCAACCGAGATTACCTAATAATAGTTCTTGTGCGGAAGCGATACGGAGTAGATGCAAAAAAATAAAAGACACACAAGATTTACGTGGTTCACTATCAATGCGATAGCTACATCCACCAGGGCGAGGGAAAATATTTCACTATGTCGGCAGAATTACAAATTACAAAAATGAGCACAGAGTTTTTCTAAATCTGCCTCTTAAAACTTCAAAGTGTTTGCCTCACAAATCTCTCCTTAAAGAATAGCTAAGACGGAGTGGTGTTTATATAGTAAACTACCCTGTCAAAGACTAATACAATTAGGAAACTAATTCCTAAAACACAAATTCTTATTTACAACGGCACTATCCGTCGCAATCTTGTGACGGATACCGTTTTCTCTCACAAAATACCCACTTTTTCTCTCTCTCCAACACTATTTCTGTGGTCCCATTTCTCCACTAACTCATTTTGTATCCATTTTATCTCACAAAATATTCATCACAAATAGTGACCCGTCGCAAGCAAGACTTACTATTCCTAAAACAAACTTACCAAAAATAATAAACTAATTAAATAAAACAATTACGTACGTACATGTAGTACATGCACGCACAAACTCTTCATGAAACCAAAATAGGAATCCCACGGTCAACCAAAGCCCATTCGTGAAACAAGCTGTAAATATTTGATGATGATGACATCATCATGACATTATTAATCACGTATTATGTTCAACATGTATTCCGAGTTTCAGTTTTATCCCTTCTTAGTTTATTGCTCACCGTAATAAAACTCCGACATATTAATGTGACAAACGAGTCACATTCTAACAATAGTAATTTCGATTTAAAAACTGGATTCAGTTATCAGACGATAACAATTGGATGCATAATGCTTATGCACAGTTCAATAACAATACCAGGGTCTAGGGAGGCACACTGAGCACACACATGGCACACATGTTTCAAACACTCTGAATGATTCTAATTCCCGAAGTCTCCTGAGAGACTGTTACATATCAATATATACGTTTAATTACCCACTAAATTACACAGAAACTTTAATATTCACATAAATTGAACTTCCCATGAATTCTAATTCCTCCATAATGGAGGAAGTTGCTTAGTTAGGTCCCCTAGTTAAGTGAGAATACCTACATGAACTAAACAACAGTTTCTAATTCACGTGGATTGTAAAATTATGTGATATAAAACTTCCTAGGTACTGAAAGTTCTTGTATGTAACCAAACGACTCATAACTAAAAAGAAAAGGTAAAAAGGTAAAAATACGATAACAACTAACCATCATGTGAGAATTAGTACCCATAAATTTAGAATCATTCTCTACCCAAAATGGGGTATCGGAATACACAAAGCTTGTGTAATACGGTTTTACCGAAGCATATTGTAAAATAAGTCAGTATAATAATTACTTTCCCACTAGTATTTGGAACATGATGTATTGGTAAACCGTCTTTAAATCATTTGAAGACAAAAGCAGTAGACAACAACAAACTAATATCGTAAAATTAAAACGGATTAAAACCGGTGACAGGAGGTGCCACTTGAAAGGATTACTTCCTATGTTAGTTCGTTTGTATTATTTGTGGGGGATATAGCAAATCACCCATAGCCCTTTTTAAGTTTCATTTGTAATAATTTGGTCCCATAACTTTCCAAAAGTATGGAAGTGAGCACAAATCAACCTTTTCTGTACTTCTTTTTGCCAAAATAAATAAAAAATTCAAACATGTTTCTAATAATAAAAAAAATTAAGATTCAAATCTAATCAATCATTTTGATTTTTAATAAATAAGATATATGATGTCACTTAGGTTATTCCTAAGACCTTTCAAAGTATTAAAACTGTACCATAATAGCTTTTCACTAACTTTTATTATTTTTTATATTTTTTTACAAAAAGAAATGACATATGACAACCACTTCTTGGATAATTTCAATGGAAAGTGGGGTAGTCCAAAGTCTTAGGTTGAGTCATCAAGTCTCAACTTAAAACTTTGTTAAGACTTTCGTAGATTATTGGTAGCTGACTTTGTTAAAAAATTTTGTAAATTATTTGTAATTTTGAGTGAATCTTATCGCAAGACTTGGTAGAATGTCAATAATCTTACCCTTTAAAGTAAGAGACCTCAACTAGACACCTCTAATTAACTACTTCGTACTAAATTATTTGTTAATTTAGTTAATTTAAAATCTAGTACATGCATGCTTATAAAATAAATTATCACATCATAAAAATGAAATTTCATTACATTGGCTTGAGGAAAAATGAAAGCTTTATTGTGATGGATGATCTCTAAGACGACTTCTTCTTGATTACACCCAAACTAGTCCAAAATTTCTTAATTTTATTAACTAGATAAAATTAAAAAAAACACTTGTATATATGAATTATTTTAATAATATCAATATATATTTGCACGTTGAGAGAAATTTATGGAATTAATTTGCTATATTTATAAGGTAAGGCCTTGATTACCAAACTTTTGGGTGATTTACTATATTTTCCTAATATTCTTTTTTCTCATACTCATTTATCATATTATTTAATTTGCTTAAACTGTCAATGATTCAATCTCCTTGATTAATCATAATGAAAGTAGTTAATCATAATGAAAGTAGTACAATATATATTACAATGTCTTCCTAGTTTCCAGGAAGTAAAGCCTAGGAATTAATCTATGAATAAATGACTAATAAATAGATACATGGAATGTACTAAATACAGAGAATAGAGTATGATGAACATAGACATTGTCGATCATTAACATAAACTTTAAAACAGATATTCTTCAACAAAATCGCTAAAAAATAAGATTGAAAATATGGAAGAGAGAAGCAAGAAGGTGTGTATTACCGTGCAAGACTTGCATAATTTAACCCAGAAAAGTGTGAGGAAATTAGGAGGATGATTTTGAAAGACAAGTTGGGATTTTTAAAGTAAAAACTTACGCTTTGCTTTTCGAGTTGTTGATATATGTCTCAATTAAGTCGCAATTTTTTGTGTTTCTTCTTTTTATCATTAACGGGTCGTAATATAATAACACAACTCGAGGACGGACTTCTGATATATAAAGCTATTTTTAGAGTTGATAATATTAGGTATAGACTTGATTATAAAATAAAGTCCTGGCCTTACCACCCCAAAATCCACCCTTGTTAATAAGGCCCTGTTCTTTTGGATTTCAAGTCAAATTTTTTTGTGTGGTGTGAGCAATACATTTCCCATCCTATGTACCAACTTAATAGTCCCATCTGGTAAACCTATCATAATTGGTCTGCGTAGCATCTTTACATCATGAAACATGTTTTCATTAGACGTCATGTGATCTGAGGCCCCTGTGTCAACTATCCAAGACACCTGACCATAGGTATATGCAACAGTACAACCCTGTGAGTGCAGTTTTGTACCTGCAAAATTAACTGATGAAGAGTCTGCTGCAGGATTATCTGACAAAGCTTTATAAACCTGCTGCATAACATTCTGCACAATCCCATCCATCACTGCTTTATCCACCCCTTGCACGGTTGCACCTGAGTATTATCTGCAGAAAGTTGGTCTGCAGGAGACAAAACTGCAAGAGGATTATCCTCAAAATCCAGTACATCTGCATTGTTAGCCTTTCTGTGGTAAACATTTGTTCTCCCACCATTGTTGTGTGATTTACCTTTACCTCTACGAGTCCCATTATTAGTATGTTTGAGCTTCAAAAAACAATTGGTGACTGGATGCCCCTTCTTACCACAATACTCACACGGATTGTACTGAAAACAATCTGTAAGATTACGTCCATTTTTCTTACAGTGAGTGCAGAATTTGAGGGATTTGTCAGACTGAGCATCTAACTTCTGTCTTTTCCAATCTCCCTGAGCATTATCAGTAGGTCTAGTAGAAGCATAAACAGTAGCATCTACATGTACATGAGCAACCTCTGAAATCTGTCTTTGCTTTTCAATTTTTTGCAAAAGACCAAATGCTCTATTTAAAGGTGGTAAAGGATCCATAGAAAGAACAGTAGTTCTAACTGATAATGCTCGGGGAGATTGGAAAATGAGAATTTGTGTCATTCGATAGCTATGTGACTTGTTTTAAAATCATCTTCACACTAACAAGTTACAACCGTTGTTACACGCAGGAATGGCCGAAAGTATCTTTGGAAGAGACGGTTCAAAATGCAATAAAGACATGGGAGATGGAGCTTACGCATAAAACCCGTTTACACAACTTTAGATCATTAATCCTGACAAGTTCAAACTCTTTGTCAATGGCGAGTATACAGCGATTTTATAATACTTTTGCAATTCATTCGTTGCAAAAGGGTTTATTTTTAGGACAAGTAACGAATCAGATTAAACTCATTAGTTTTACCCTAGATATATAACATCTTTATATAAAAATGTCTCATATAATAATCTACGAGTAGGGTAATGCATAACGTCTTTATCACTAAAACATATCGGCCGATGTATACATTTGACAGGAAGAGAGGGGTTAGGCCGATGTATACATTTGACAGAAGAGAGGGGTTAGGCCGATGTATACATTTGACAGGAAGAGAGGGGTTAGGCGGAGAAGAAGTACTAAGACTCAGAAGTTGTAACGCCTTGCTAAAAAGCTCGATACCAGAGAAATACTAGACTTACAATTATAAAGCCGAAGAAGAAAGCTTTGAATCATCTCATGCAGCGTTCAGGGGAGCTTTCCAAGAGGGTTCGCGTGGGAAGTGATTTCCGTCTATTCCAGTCCACCGGAGATTGCGTTCAAATTCAGACATTGGGGTTACTTTGAAGGACCGTATAAAGGCCATGCTCCTACCAGAGAACTGATCGAGTTTTATGGACTTGCCGTTCTCAAGGTATACATTTCTACAAACCGCCAATGTACGATATAGGTTTCGAACATTGGTCGACATATTTCCATAATAACAAGGCAAAGCCACCGGAAAGTGGCAATTGACTCCGAACAGCAAACATTTGTCACTGCCATTAACTCCTGAACTTTCAAAAGGAGCGAATCAGTCCCAAACGTCTGAAGTCAATTTGCCACTTGTTTCAGCAAACCAGCACTGAACACAGACCGAGTAGGCGAGTATACTCAATGCATTAGCTTTAGACATCGCATCTCAAATCAGTCGACGGAGCCTATATACTGTGGTAGTATTACAAATGCAGCTAATTCTACGACAAAATCTACATTGATGCAATCTTCAAAATACATACAAATCGTATGCAGGTAGACGGAATCAATGAGATCAGAAGTAGAAATATATTACAACCCGGAAGAGCTTTTTGCAGGACTATTAAACGGGAAACCTTTATCAGTTCGACCACAACATGATACCGATCTTCAGGAAGCTAGTAGTAACTCTAGCAATGCATCTACAGCATAGCATAGTAGCTGCCCCATTGCTCGATAGTCAGTCAAAGATGACATAAACAGACTTTGTAATGAAATATGTGTTCCTTTCTTGCCTTGAAACATTCGAGTTTTTCATTTGTGTTGATACGATGTTTTACTTGGGTGTAGTAGTGTTTCGGGTGTTTGGAATATCATCCTTCGATAATATTAGCTACTAATCATTAGATCTCGGGTGCAGATCAAGTTGTTACACTCCGAATTGTCGTTAACATTACAAATCATACAGGCTATAACAAGAGATTAGATGGCAGTTAGAGGAACTAACGCTAAACGTGGTTACATGTACTCTCGATTTACAAAAAACTTACTACGCTTTGGAGGGCAGATACCTTTTGGGTAAACTTCAAAAGCTTGCGTGCATCAAAAGGACGAGCACCATCAAATCAGCTTAGTGTCAAAGATCCGAAACCTTCTACTTTCCAAAAGATTGTTTTCATCCAAGGGATATGATTTAATGCAGCACACCAACCATGGAGGATTTCTCGGAGAAATCTCGCTAAGAATATGAGGGATTCCCAATAACGCCTTCCATTTCCGTTCCAATTCACTGATCGGAGGATATCCGTCAAAGAATACCTCCTTTCATGCCAACAAAAAGAGAAAAACAGATTAAAAATAGATGTATACACAAGAAGCTTCAAAATTAAAGGGTTTATCATTATCACGGTGCCAACTATCGACATGTCACTCAAAGAAAGGTAAGCGGGTAAAGCAAGCACTGCCGAGTGTAGTGACCCATAAGCAGGGGAAAAGGGGCGACCATTTTTTAACCTGTGAAAAAAGAAGTGCGAGGCGGTTTACGAGCCATTTTGATTAAGTCCACTACATCCACAAATCCAAAGATTAATATTTCGTATATCTTTGGCTTTATCAGACTAAGATGGCCACATTCAGAATCAAAATGTCCAGATCATAAAATGTGAATTAAATGTGTCACTATGCGCATCAGGAATATCACGACTGAATTAGCAGCAATTATGAGGAGTTCATCGGTTTGTTTCCTTAGATTGTTGATTCTCGTTTTGTTATATACGATCTATGAACTGCAACACCTTTTGCTCTTACAGTGCTGCCTCTTTTGCCTAAACATTACTTACGGGGAAAAAAATGAAAAAAAAAAATCCATGCATCATGCAGAGAGTTTTTCAAGTAGACAATAGAAGAATACAATAAACAGACTGGAGCAGAGTGCTTACCGCATCTTCCTTATAAAGATAAGCATGAATCCTTGCAGTGGGGTCCTCCAGAGTAACCCGAATTCGGTAGACTCCATATGGTGATATGAAGTCTTCGGCCTTATTTGGTACGCTAGCTACAACCCGGACTGCACACTTAAATTTGCCTATCACCTGGATAACAAAAGCACACAAGACCGGACATCAGTACGCCAAAATGACTTGACCTCCACGACTGCAACTCATACCTGACATCTTATCTAAACCAAACTTTGATAACCCCAAGCTGGCGCTTAACTCTAAATTACATGATGATAAAACACTTGGAACATACATGAACCCGGAACCCAACCCAAATGCAAACCTACCCGACATGAAATGTACTTGAAATGACATGTACCCAAACTGACCCGGCACGAATAACCTGAGTCAGATCTAAGAATAGACATGTTGGACTCATTGTATTGGCATCCTAAAAGTTATATTAGAACATAACAATTTGAAGAAACCAAGTGCAGAGGACTTGTCTGGAGAACTCAAAAGAAGCAGACAACAAATACCTGTGAATATGTCAGAATGTCCATCAGCGTGGCAAGAGGTACATGTTCATGTTTAGGGTCAACATCTAAGGATTCCCAAGAAAAGCAAACAATGAATAAAATGTCAACCAAGGGGAAAATATCAAAAGCTGATTAGATTTATCAACACTTGGATTAGAATCAGGATGTAACATCAAGTATGTGTGGCTCAATTTGCCAAGAAAAGATATAATGTGAAGAGAATAAATAATAATGTTCACCTGTGACACGAGCGGGCCAAGGAAAGCATGCAAAAGGCATTATATTCAATTTGGAAGCACATCGCTCAACAAAACTCCTAAATGGCAAGTACAAGCGATGGAATTCACAAAAATTCAATACCAAGATCATAATGTATTGTAACATGGACTACAAACAGGTTAATGCAGGATTTGGAAAAATCTCGTAGATGCAAAGCTTTGAGCTCAAACTATTGCGATGAATGAGCCAAAGAGGAAAACAATGTAATACAAACCTTTCACGTTCCAAAATATAGAGATCATCACTTGGTACAAAACGCACTTTGGTTTGCTGAGTTAGGACACCACACCATAAACCGTGCGAAGCGTGAAACGTCATGTTGTTAAATTTGGCCCATCTGCCAGTTATGAGTGAAGAGATATGAAAGTTCACATTCCTACGTTGCACTGATACTCTTACTGTCGTCCCAACGGGACAAAATTTGCACAAAATATCCCTTGGCAAACTCTGAGGTTCTATTTGCAAAGGAAGTGGATTTTCTATTTCATCATCCAATCTGCACATTTTACAAACAGTAGTTTGTTTAGTTTACTATAGAAAAGAGCATGCAGCTGTTTCAAATCAGCTAGATTGTCTGTTTCTTTTTGACAAAAGAAAACTGAACATAGAATTAAAAAATACTCCGTGACTCGTTTTAGATAACAATACAAATGAAAAGTGAAATAATTTGGAAAAGAAGTAAATAAGCACTGAAGGTAACAAAACCACAAAAGACCAAGTACACTCACTTAGATTGGATATGAAGAGGGGGTGCATCACTTCCATCCCAAAGAAACAGCAACCACTCATCTTCACTGACTCCAGACACGTGAAAAATCTATTTAAAACACAGAATATTACTTACTGCAGCTTCCAACTTTCCTTGCAATCACATAAAGCGCAGAACATTTTAAGATGTAGCACAACCTTGAGATGCAATTCTATGAGTATTAAGTAACAAATACAATAACAACATTACCCGGTGCCTCAGAGGCTCCCGCACGCAATGCGGTGCGTGCGTGCGCGTGTGGATGGGTGGGGGGTACGCAGCCTTACCCTTGTGTTAGAAACACAAAGAGACTTTTTCTGAATGACCCAAGTTGAAAATTGCGTGGAGAACTGCATCGAAGGACCGCTATCTCACAAGAGAAAGAAGCACAGCCAATATTTTAACGTAAAATTAGTAGAGGGATCAAAATACATAAAGGCAAAAAATTTCTCCAGAATTCTCCAAACCATTATACAGTACTAATAATATGACACCATAAAATAACCAGTCAAGAGCTAAGTATTAAGCTTTTATTTATTTTGTTCGAAGAAAACATTAAAAATGTCCGACTTTTTTCATGATAAATATTTCCACAGGTATTTGAGTATTTAAGGTAGGTACACATACATGTGGTATTATATTCATATTTTACAAAGTTTCAGAGACTGCAATCAATCATCCACAATTACTAGCAATCCAAATTTCAATATTACTTTGTTTCTTATATCCTTTAATTTTTTACAGGATGTACTTTGATTTATATCCTTATAATGCCTTATTATACATAGAGCGGAAGAAAACAGATGAAAGCACCATAATGAAAGGAGAATAACCTTGCAGACCACATCAAAACACTCTCCTTGGACTCCTTCCTGAAGCTGTCCCAACAGAATGGAATCCTTGGCAACTATAAAACATAAACAAAAAAGATACGAATCTGAAGGAAAACATATAACCTGCTTTCTTGACAGAGATTTTCATTTGGTGAAGAGTATAAAAAAGAAAATCAGAGTGCACAACTGAGCACAATAACCGAAATAAAAGTCGGGCAGACAGCTTTTGGTAGTCCTAGGCTGCTAGCAATAAGTTAGTAACAGATCATAAGGCTGCAACAACTTTAAACGCATTATTTTAGTTTAAATTACTAGTCTGTATTAAAATTTTGCAAATCCTTTTAGTTTAAAAAGAGAAAAAAAAAAATGTCAAACAACTTGTGGAAGCACCACAGGATGATACACCACCAAAGAAGCTGCCCCTCTACGATCACTCAACCCAACCATATAAATTTCATCTGTGGATACACTAGTACACTACCTGTGAACCAAGACACAATAATGATACATCCACTTAGATACAGTCATACAACTCAAAGCCCAAAACCCCGGCGCATTTATTTTCCAGCGCAGAAGTGGAGATTTGTGACAAGACATGAACAAGCTATGTGCAATCAACATGAGTATAACTGTGACGATAAAAAAACATAAGGCCATGAGCCCATGAGGGTACCTGTATTAAGCTGAACACCAGCCACCCACTTTCTAAGCCCCGCAACAAATCTCGTGTCCTGGTCTCTTTGCCGAAAGTTATAAGAAACTTGATAAGGTCTACAGGTTTCACTATATTTCCCTTCATAAAGAGCAAATGAAGAATTTTTTTTGTTGAATTGAACATATGTCTCAGCACTATGACATTTAATCTGTGCATATAAACAAGTCACTACGTGTTAGTGTGTTACACTTGCCAAAATTACCACCGTGTGAGGTTGAGAACAAGGAACAGAAAAAAAAGGCAAGTAAACTAGTGCCCAGACATAAATAGTGCCCAGAATTACGAAGAGTAGTCAAAAGACATACAGCCTTAAGCCAGGAAGCAATGGAAGCCATTATTGATAATGGCGATGATAGACGTCAAAATTTCAAAACAAAATAACTTACAAAAGCATGCTTGTTAGAAAAATATAAATAAAGGAAATAATTCACGATCTCTAGTTGACTTTAGACATGACAGCTAGAATTCCATCTTTTTTTTAGGGTTGTGATTTGTGAAGTCCAGTTTCACCTTAAATGGAAGCAATCCTCGCAAAAAAAAATGAATGCAAATAGAAGATCAAGAATGAAGCATCAAGAGAATTGAGCATACCGTAACATTGGTAACTTGGATAATGTCTCCAGATGACCGAATCTGAGGAAGCTTCTCTTCATTTTCCGCAAATATATTAACTATCAATCCACTATCATGGTGTGACTCGTCCACAATTTTCAGTGACAAAAACAAATCTGTTAGGAAAACAAAAATTATATGCAACGGAAGAAAACTAATGGCAGAAACATAGTCCCTAAAGTTATCATATGCATTAAAAAAACACCTAAAAGGAAAGCTTTGGTCAGAAAAAATTGATTAGCTAGTCAAACATATAAATCCAACCAAAGAGAAAAGCATACAGGACAGCTTGTAGTTACTTGCCTATCATTCAAAATCTATCATCAATTTAATACCAAAAATACAAAATCTAATTCCTCGTATCCGACTACTTCACACACAAAATCTCAAACGCAAAAATTCATTCAATGACCCTAATTCAACAAAAAAACGTACAAAAACGACAAGAATTGCTCGACGACCAAACAAAGAACAAAGCATACAAGACAGCTTGGGAGTAACATATCATTCAAAATCTATCATCAATTTAATACCAAAATTACAAAATCTAATTCCTCGTATCCGACTATTTCACACACAAAATCTCAAACGCGAAAATTCATTCAATGACCCTAATTCAACAAAACTAACAAAAACAACAGAAATTGCTCGACGACAAAACAAAGAACATAGCCACAAACATACACTAAATTCCGAGTAGAAACTGGCTTAGTTAAACCTTTACTTGGACTTTTCATCAATCTACTGCCAACCCAATCTCGGGGGCAACCATAAGTCCGGCCTTTTTATCATCACAGCCAGTAACGGAACTAAGGTGAAGCTAGCAACGGCATCCGTCCTCCACCATCCCCTTCAATTTTTCCGCCCCCTAACTTCAAATCATGCTCTCGCTATTCATCACAACCAACATTTCGGCTAAAAATATCGAGATTACGACTACAAAACTACTGCTTTCTTCAAAATTATCAACTACACATTCATGAATCACCAAAATATAACAAAAACTATAATTTACAACGATAAAATTAAAAAAATATCAAAATTTTCAACCATCACTACCAACAATCGAACATTCAACATACAACATACAACATACAGCATACAACATACAACAACAAACAAAGAGTTCGTACCAAAAAAAAAACAGAGAGCAATTAAATCATACAAAACGCAAATTAAAACAACAAACTGATGATTTGATACTATAATAAAACGAAATTAAACTCATGGAAGATATGAAAAATCGAAAGATGTTATACCAGTGCCTTTGCTGCGAGAAACAGTACCATGCTCAACAATAATACCAATTAAATTGACATGTTGACTCAATGTGCCATTCGCATCAGCTAATCTGAGAAATCTGTAATCATCTCTCCTTACTCTTGTCATTTTTTTCTCCCAAATTGATTTTCTAGGGTTTTGTTTGAAGCATCACTGAAGGAGTGTCGAGTAGAGAGAGGAAATAGACTTAGAAATACGCGCCTTATTTCTCTCGTTTTTCAATGTTTAAAATCGAGTACATTTTTATTTGGGTTATGCTTTTTAATGGACATGCTTTACTTAATTATGGACATGCATTCCTAATTTACCCCTGCCATTTAATTTGTAACTCTTATTTTTTCAGTTTATTCTCTTTTCAAATCTCTCTTTCAACTTCCTTCCTCCACCTCTCAAACAGCCATCGTCCTCTCCTATTACGCGCCATTCTCCGATACTGACCGTCCTCTTGTGCGACCGCCTAAACCCATGTTACATGACAAATTGTTACAAGTGATTGATCATAATTAAAGTTGTTTATATCAATTGTATGCATGTCGTGTTCTTGATAAGTTGTAACAAGTTAAATTGTTTCCTGACATTCTTATATACTTTGGCATTGAGCTATATACTTGCTATGATATACCTGCGTAAATCAATTGGCTAGGAATCTGTTTCACCCATTACGAAAACCGATCAATAATGCATAATTATTCCTAGTTTATAAACCTTAATTTAATTTAGGTGTAATTTGACAAGTGTTGATGCATACCTAATGATACTTAATTAACATGAAGATTAAGATTGATAATTGAATAATTTGATGAAATTTGATTTATTAGAATTTTTGTTGAATTTGATGATTGAATAATTTGGGGAAAACTTCATTTATTTTGAGAACAAGAGTTAAATGAGAATTTATTTTAGAAGGGTATATTATGGAAAGGTTATGGAAAAAAGTCCATGAAAGAGTAAAACTTGTACATGAAAGAGCAATTGCGTTTTATTTTTATAAGACCATCCCAAGCAAGGTCAATTGTTAGGTCAATTGCAAGGTCAATTGCTAGGTCAATTGCTTACTTGGGTCAAGTTAATTACAATTAATAGCAAATTAGTATTGACCCATGAGTGTTGAGCGTCAATTTGTGACCCAAGGTGGAAGAAATTGACCCACCTATTGACCATTTATGTGTCACATCCCCATTGGTTACAAATTAGAAAAGAAAAAAAAAATAAACTATGTTATTGACTCGATTAAATCGACCTTTTACTTGGGAGAGTAAAAGAGGGTCAATGTCAATAAGGTAAAATTAAGGGTTAATATGTTATTGACTCGATTAAATCGACCTTTTGCTTGGGGATGTCTAAGTAGACAATAAAGCTTTTCTAATGTGTACAAAAGGGTTGTGCAGACACTAAAATTGGACCCGGATTGGAATCGACGAAATTCTCGGAGCGGATTATAAATAATCATGTTTAAGATCGGAATGAAAAATTTCCGACCACTTGGACCAGAATTTGACATCTCTTTTTCAAATTTCGATTCAAAAATTACAGTCCATTTCGATTCAAAAATTACAGTCCATTTCATCAACCTGTAATTAGTATGAAGAATAATATAAGAGGTCGTTTGGTTCAACAAGGGAATTGAAGTTCCAAGGAATTAAGAGATCCCGAAATTGGAGAAAGTTGTTTAGTTGGAATGTAGAAGCGAATTCCAAAGAAATTCTCACTTATCTAGGATTTTAGGTAAGCAACTTTTCACATCATGGAGAATTTGGTGTTCCTATGGAACTTCAACTAGTCTTAAACCCGTGCAAATTGCACGGGTTGTGTTTTGAATTTTTGAATCAATATTGCTTTTCAATCAATCTACTATTAATAAATTTTGATGTAAACAATGGAATTCCTGTTTTCTTTTTTCTGATGAATTTGTTGTAAATAATTGTAATTGTAAAATTTAGTTAATTTGAATATTTTTACATTTAAAGTTTAATTCGTTGTAATTTAATTTATATACTACGACCTTTATTTGTATTTTTAGTTTCATTATTGTTGGTAATTATTCAAATGCATTTTAATGAAATAGTGACTTATCAAGTTATCCTCTTAATTAAATTGCAATAAGAACGTGGTTCCTTGTTTTCAGCAAAATCAATGGATGTTTGACTTATTGACTTTCAACCACAGAGCGCCACGTCGGCTCTGTGGTTGTTGCTTTTATATACTCCCTCCGAGTTTGAATGATTGTTCCTTTTGCTTTATGCACAAGAAATAAGAAAATGATTCTAAACCACACAAAACACTCTACCCACACTGAATTGATTTTGGACCACAAAAAAGTTACTAAAAAGGAAAGAGGAACAATCACTAAACTCGCATAAAAAAAGAAACAGGAACAATCACTCTGACTCAGAGGGAGTATTAGACTCATGTGATTTGAGGCAAACAAATAACTCACCCATTTTACAAATCTCATGAATTACAATTCATGTGTTTTAAAAGTGTAACCAAACAACCCCTTAAATTTATTTGATTTAACGTGCTTCCAATCAATTGCATGTATGGAATATCGATCAATAGTATTATTATGTCAATCACCAGCTTTAATGTTTTTTCTATAAACCAAAAGTAGCATACAATGATCCAAATATCAATAACTCCCTTGACTTATTAGGCCTATCATAAAAAAAAACATTTTAAATCTGGATTTTTATGGCGAATACATTCGATATGTCTTAAAAAACTATTTTTTATTTGTTGTAATACTTCTCTTTTTTCATTGAGAAATACTCGGGAAAGTAGCAGGTACTCGACCGAGTGTGTGAGCACGTGGTCGAAAGGGTGTACTCACTGAGTACGCCCATTTTTATGTTAAACATGCTTCTGATTGAGTGGTACTCGAACGAGTATGTTGATACTCATCGGTCGAGTAACTCAGGTACTCAATTGAGTACTCGTTTTGTACGGGTTTTCTGCTGAGCTGATTAAAATGATAATAATGATATAAAAAACTTCCGATAGTTTCTATATTTACTTTTCTCAGAACTTAAAACTCTCGCCTCACATTCTAATCATCCTAAATCACTTTCAATGCAAGATAGCTTGACTTCTAGATCGTTGGATTTCGATTGTTGCTCGTCGGGGAAGTTTGTAAGTCTTGTTCTTCTTCGTCTTTCTACTTTTATGACCCTAGGTTGAGTTATGTTATTGGGAGAAATGTTGAATGTTTGATAGACTGTGATTAGTGACATGATCAAGTGGTGAATTCAAAAATGAGTGTTTTAAAGACTTGATCATAGATGCGGTAGTGAAATGGGTAAGGTTTTCCTACTCATATATTGTATGTTTGATTTATGTTTTGTGATGGTTGATAGTATGATTGATTGATTGGATTGGATTGTGATTTACTGAGATTGTTTGTGGAGCTGTTGTCGGGAGATGATCTTCACCCACATGTTCATCCCTGTAACTCTCGTCACAATTCAAGGAGGATGTGCACATTAATGACATGGGTTCGCCTGTTGCAATGAGCGGAGTTTTAAGTGGCTATAGTCTCCCACTAGCGTCGAGAGTTACTTGTTGCGATGAGCGTCTCACAGGGCTACATGTTGCAATTTAGTCAAATTTGGTTGCGGTTCGGATCATGGTTCTCAGCGCTTGGAGGATTGTGTTGATAATGAATTGTATGGTTTAATTTGCTTTGTTTTATGTCTATGAACATTTATATAGTAACTGACCTTCATATATTTTCAAAACCGGCGTGAACCATTTGATATTTTCGCAAATGGGGAGCATTGGATTGACATTTGTGCGTCGTTGAGTTTAGTTGCGGGCATGGATTGGACACCGTTGATCACTAGCTAGCTTGTGTTGTAATTAGAATTATAGTTTTACTTTTTAGTTGGAGTTGTATTTCAGTTTTGCTTTTGGATTGTTTGCCTAAACTTTACTGTTTTTATATATAAATGTTTTTTTTTATTATGGTATATTTGATATACATTATCTCGGACAGCCGATATGGTATCACTTTCATATACTAATCAAGGTAGGTTTAGGTAAAACACTTTACTAAACGAAGGTGTTACATTTGTTAGAATACAACGAATGTATCAATCAATATCAATATATATACTTAAAAGAGGAACTTTTCGAGCGATTTCATTGGTTCAAGTTTTGTGAATTATTTAAGTAACTATAATTATTATATGATAAAAAGAAAATTATAAATCAAATATTAAAATAAAATATAGAATATTATTAAAATCAAGAAGTACTTTTTTATAGGAGTCTTAGACAATTCTATCTCTACTTTCATTATTATCAATAACTATCCATCCTCTATATTAATAAAGGAAATAATAAAAAACATTATCTATAAAAAGAACATTAGAATATGATGTTCTACGATCTACACACTTTTCAATTTCTCATATCCCAATTGTGACTCTTAAAAATATTAGATGAACATGAAATATTACACGGTTTTTATATCAAGATCATTTTTAGACATAATTTTAAACAAATTTGATTTTTTTTTTTGAAAAGATTTTACTTAATATTAATTCATATATTTAACATTAAGATAATATTTAGTTACAATTTGACTTTGTTTGTCTAAATTATGTTTATTATAAGAAAAGTCGTAGGTTGTAAATTGACATTGCCAACTATATATATCTTTCAGGAGTTTGTATTTCAATGGAAAAGAATAACCGGCTCTTTGCATGTATAAAATCAACTTTCAAGCATCCAATTCCTGATTCATTTTACCATGTGGTTCCCTACTTCGATATAAATTTAATTTTTTCTTCATGCTTATTGTTATTATGATTATTGTTATAACTGGTTAACACTCCATATTAGAACTCATTAGCATAGATATTTATTTATTTTGTTTGAAGCTAAGGGTTTCATTGGTTATTATTTTGGTAAAATAAATTAAGTATATAAATAATAATTAAATAATAATAAAATGTCAGTTGAATAATTATTGTTTTTAGAGCAATTACTTTGGCTATTACTTTGGTTAAATAAATTAAGTATATAAATAAAAAGATAATTAAATAGTAATAAAATATCAGTTGAGTAATTACTGAATTAGTTAATAAAATAATTGATACGAGCACAGAACAATGCGAGTTATTAACCTAAGAATACGAGCTAATATAAAAAGAATACGAGCTATTAAGCTAAGAATACTAGCTAATGTAAAAACAATAAGATCTATTAAGATAAGACGAGCTAATAGAGATATTAAAATACGACGAGCTAATACGAGATTAAAATGATCACGGACTTAAATATACAAGCACAAAAGAATACGGCCTGTTAAGATGAGAATACGAGCTAATATAAACATAATACGAAAACACGAGCTAATTGAAACACTTTTCGAGCTAAAAAAACAGAACCAGGTTTGCAATACGTCAAATTTTATGATATAAAAGGCACTTAAGATTACGAGCGAGGTATAATTAAAATAATACGAGCTACAAAATACGAAATATATATAAGAAATACGAGCTAATGTAAAAGGAATAAGAACTTAAAAGAATCAGGAACTAAAAAATACGGGCACATAAGAAGGCGAGCTATTAACGTAAGAATGCGAGCTAATAGAGATAGTAAGCTAAGAATACGACCTAATGTAAAAAAAATACGAGCTATTAAGATAAGAATACGAACATACGAGCATATAAGAGGAACTTACAAATACGAGCATATTGACACGGCTGTCGCAACCCTATCAAAATTAACCAACTGGCCTAACTAATGTAGTAAGGAAGTCGGGATCGTATCCACAGGGAGACAGATATGAATTCTAAAAGCTAAACTAAAGTCTGTCAAGGTAACCAGATTATGGGGGTTTTGGTTGATTGTTATAACTAAACTAAAAGTAGTGAAGGAAAGGGAGAAAAGAAAAGCGTAAAGAAAAGAGTATAAAAATATAAGGGAGAGAAAACTAGGATAGTCGGTTCACCAATGAAAGCGTAACGATTGGGGTTTAGGTCGCAGATCAGTCGCAAATGTCGGTCAAAGGGGTAGTGAAAAGGTCCTCTCGGATCGTTATTCGCCCTAGAATGCTTCTAGCGGGCTCTCGCAACTTACTAGGGCACTCTAATGTTTGTAGCAGGTCTAACCCTCACCAGGCTTTCGATCTTAGGTCGGGGTTTTACCAAATCAACTAATCAATCATGCGCATTAATTGACTAAACGCTATTAAATGCTGCAATTAACAACAGAGACATACAATTACGAACTAGTCTAAACCTAAACGAACATCGTCATATCATCATTGGATCACCTATATCCTAGTCGAAGGGATTAGCTATGCATAAAGGGATTAACAATTGAAATGAAAGAAATAACTAAAGAGGAAACCATGATCGCGAGATAAGCAGAGATGAATAAAGATAAAAGAAAGTAAGAGCAAAGGAATAAAATTACCAATAAAAAGTGTTGAGTACTGAATTCCGGAAGGTTAGATCTTACAAGCTTGAAGATTAAATAAAATAAAAACAACTGACTAAAAGTTTATCTCAGGAAAAGTAAGGAGAGTAGATTTAAGATTAAGGTCAAAGTAAAAAGTAGTCTAAAGAAAAACTCTAAAGGCTGCTTAAAAACGAAATGTTCTGATAATCTTTTCACGACCTAATGGGCTTAGGTCAAAATGGGCTTCGGCAGCGAGAAACTGGTCGATCGACTAAACAACCGGTCGATCGACTTTCCTATCGACCAAGATTGGTCGATCGACTGAACAACCGGTCGATCGACTTTTACTATCGACCAAGAGTGGTCGATCGACTGGTTCTGGGCTTGACTTGGACGTTGACTTCAAAAATGCGCTTCCTTGACTTGATACAAAGGGTGGTTCACTTCTCCTGACCTCCTAAATGCAAATTTGAGGACGAACTTCGACTCTGAATACATACTTCCGAATATATTCCTGCAATTAACACAAGAAGGCTCAAAGTAGGCAATTCGGGGCTAAAAGTAGTAAGGTGTTTGGCAAAAGAGCATAAAAATGCATGCAAAAGAGGTCTAAAAGACTATAGAAATGGCATGCATCAAACCTCCCCAAACCGATCCTTTGCTTGTCCCCAAGCAAAAATGTAAAAACAAAGACTCGGAGTCAATCATGAACAAGTAAACCGTGGACAACAAAAACTAAGCAAGGGATCATCTCAAAACGACAAATGCTATGGCAAACGAATCTATGCATGTTTCTCAAACAATTGGACTTTAGACTTGGTTAGACTTATCAAGACCGGACTCTCACGGGTCGCTCAACCACTCCTGTAAACACAAGGCATAATATAGTGCAAGATAGAAAGAATTAAGATCACTCTCCTAACTGCGACCTATAAGAACACGCATGCATTTTAACATGAATAGAGTCTCAACAACCGTACATATGCATTCCAACCAAACTGATGACCATGATACATGCCGAGGGTATTCATATGGGTAAAGTGAGGCAATGGGTAAGAAGGGGCTAAAAAGAGTTTGGTAGAGAGGAGTTAGTAGCCAAGCTAGCAACAATACGAACCAAACAAAGTGTATCATCCCAATCTTCGTACTCGTAAATATCAATACAACTGCTGTGCAAAATGGATGCACCCAACTCACAAAACCACAAATTATTAGCTCCCCATAAGATACCAATTAAACATGGGAGTGGAAGATGACAAATTTGTTGGTTGTTTTTCATTCCAAATTTTCTCGTTGAATTTCTGTTTTTTTTTTTTTTTTTTTTTTTTCCCCTTTTTTTTTTTTCTTTTTCACCATTCTTTCTTTCGACAAGAAATAACCAAAATGCAAAACGATACATTCCCAAAATGCTACCATTACTAGCTCGGCTAGGGTGGGTAAAATTATGGATTGTAGCTATATGGGAGAAAAAAAATAGGCAATTTGGCTTTGTGAAGCTTATGGGTAAAAAGAATAAAAAGGGACCTCTGCCACATGTACCAACAAACCTCAAACCCGAATGCATACAGGTATAAAGAAGACCGAACTCATGTTTATGCAATTTGATGTTACGTGTCTTATAAGGAGTAACTACTCACTTTCCTAGATGAACCGGTCATGAATGTCACCGGTTAAAAAGCTCTAAATCCTTAGAAAGTTTTTGTAGGTTGCCAGTAAATCAAGTCTAGTCCATAATCCAACATGCTGTGAAACGAGATTCGAGAAAAATGCCAAAGGACGTGCTATATGAAATGAAACAAAAACCCAGCTTAAGCAATCCAACGGTCTAAAAGCACTGAGAAACTCCAACTGACTCGATCTAGAATGCAAAAACAAACATGATTTTTTTTTTCTCTTTTTTTTTTTTTATATGCAACAAAAATAAACTAAATGCAAGGAACCATGTGAAGAAATGCAATGAAACACATACCCTCCCCAAACCAAACTCGTACAACGCCCTCGTTGTACTCAACAGCATCACAACAACAGCAGTTAGGGGGACGGGAAATGCGAACTACGAAATGCAAAAAACAAAAAAGGAGAAAAGGAATACCACAACCTGTATCAAGACCTCCCCAAACCGACTAGCAACTAGTCCTCCTCCTCCTCCCCCTCCTCCGCTGCAGCATAACCTCCCTGCAGGTACTGGTAAAAGTAAGGGTGTGGCCACCCAGCTGGTGGCAACCATCCTTCCCTAGCGTACCGCTCATAGATGGGGAATTGCGTCAAGGACTGATGCAACTCTATCCGTGCTACTGCCCTGCACAAACCAGTGATCATACTATCGCGAACCCCCCGATCAATAGTAGTGGGGTTCGTAAAAGATGGTGGGTTAGTGTAGTTAGTGGGGTAAACAGGAGCAGAGGAAAAAGCAGGGACATCTAAAGCGGCATACCCATATCGATGCTCATGAGGGTCAAAACGAGGCTCCTCAACCTGTACGTGGGAGGGAGAAGGAGCCTGAAGTGAAGGACGTCGGCCTCTAGAACTCGCACCGGCCTCCCAAGCCGAAGGTGGAGGTGAAGGAGGGTGCCTAGGTGAAGGGCGACGCCTAGGGGCAGCGCCGGAGGTGTCAATGAGATAGGAGGGTAGTGGAGGTCGAGTACGGCCTGTCATTGTAGTCAAGGGAGTGACCTGAGGTAAATAGGTACAAGGCAAGGACACGGTAGGTCGACCAGAAATCTTCCAAACACGGTCATGAGTGAGCCAACGGATGGATTCCATGTATGGAATGTCCATGTAAGTGTTAGTACTAGGGCCTTGAGGTAACTCATGTCCTAAGGGCAGGTGACCTCTAGGGAAGTCGGAAAAAAGCTGGCGGCCAATGTGTGTCACTAGCCCACCACAGGTCAAAGTGGCTAAATGGCCAAGCCCAAGCTGATGAAAATGGTTGGCCGTGAGGTAGGCCACATTAAGTACGAAAGGAAGGCGTTGATCAAAGTTCAGGTACCCGGCTAGAAGAGAAAGTTCACAAGTGTTTATATTATTTGACTCTTTTCTTCCAAAAATTGTGTTGGCCATAAGACGGAGTACATACCTTAGGGGAGGAAGATGCACGGATGCACCACGACGTTTGGAGTCGGTGCTCGGTCCCTCTGAGATGGCTGCCCAAAAAGGGCCATACAATGCTCTAGGCGGTGAGGTATAACCCGCACTAACCAGGCCAAGGTGCGCCCCAAAAGTGCTCAGGGGCCAAACAAAGGTTTGGTTCATGAGCCGAAATGATACACAGGGGCTGCCCGGGTTGCTCTCAAAAACACTGGCTCTAAAAACAAAAGAGCTAAAGAATTCCAAAGTGAGCACTGGGTAAGTAAATTCGTACATCCTAGTCAAACCCCCCATTCCAGTTCCGTTAAGGATCTCAGCTACGGTCTCAAAACATCCTATGGCCTCGAGGCTTGGTCGGTGCAGAAAACGAGTGGGGGTAATAGTTGTTCCTAAAAGGTTCTCAAAACGAGTTCTTTGCGCAGGAACGTAAAATTGTACCTCGGGATAGCCCGGTAGGCTATCCACTGGTTCCCGTGTGACCACAGCAGTCCGAAAACTTCCTTGGGAGTGTGAGCTGCTGCTCCCCTCATCATGGCTTCCGCTCCGCCTTGATTCCCTTCTTCGCTTGTTTCCTTCCATATCAAATCTGCACTAGGAGATAGGATAACAAAAAGTAACCCAAAGTTAATTGAATCAACAATATGTTCATTAATTTCCCCAAATCAATCATCTAAATTAGGGTTTTTGATTTTTCAATTGAAAACCCTAATTTTTGTGATTAAAATTTTAGGGAAACTACAATGAAGAACAACCATGAGTCGAATCAGAACAAGATCGCAACTAGCAGCAACATACAAACACTAAACTAAACAAAAACGAAAATAAAAACTGAAAAAGAAACAGAAATTCGAAAAGGAAGAAAACAGAAAAAAGAACCCTAAAAAAAAACGAAAAACTAAAGACAGGCAAAAGGAAAAACCGAAAAAAAACGAAGGACAGAAAAGAAAACGAAAAAAAGAAAAGAACAAATCTCAAAAGAGAGGAAACAAGGAAAAATAATGAGAAAAGGAAGAAAAATTACCTCAACAAAATGCCCTTATAAGACTAGATCTGAAAAATTTGAGTTCAAAAACCCAAAAACTAGCAAAAATAGCCTAAGTAGAGTAGATTTGAAGAAGGAAAAGGGAAATAAGGGTAGAGAGAGAGTTAGGGTTTATGTTAGAAGAGAAGGGGGTGTTTGAAGAAGGAGGTAAAAAGAAATCTGAAAATGAAAGAAAAAGAAGTACCTCACGCGAAAAACCCCAGCCGATCGACTTATGTTATCGACTAAAATCGGTCGATCGACTTATGGTATCGACTGACAAGGGTCGATCGACTAAGTCAACTAAAAGGACTCGCGCGAATCCAGAGACGGTCGATCGACTTTTGGGATCGGCCACATTTGGTCGATCGACTTATGTTATCGACTAAAATCGGTCGATCGACCATCTTTGAACTCTTTTCTTTGTTTTTTCGTCCGTTTCAACATTCCCGTAAGACTTCCGTTGCTTAAACACCTGCAAATCTTCAATAAAAACACCTAGAACTCTACTACTACCACAAAAAGTTCTTAAAAACAACTAAAGTCTGAGTCTAAAAAGTTCGAAACTGAACAAAACTTCAAATTACAAGCCGGGTTGCCTCCCGGGAAGCGCTGATTTATAAGGGTCCCGCACGACTTCTAACTTTCTTCAAAACTCGGCAACGTCAAGTGGTTCAAGGTACAACACCTCAACCACTCCAATCACTTCCCCTTGATCTCGATAGTGTTTGACTTGATGTCCGTTGGCTTTAAATTTTTCCCCTGCGACATTCTCAACTTCTACTGCACCAAACTTAGACACGTTAGTGATGGTGAAAGGACCAGACCATTTAGACTTTAACTTACCTGGAAATAGGCGAAGTCTGGAATTGTACAGTAGCACCTTTTCTCCCACTTTGAAATCACGAATGAGGATTTTCTTGTCATGCCACCTCTTTGTCTTTTCTTTGTAGACTCGTGCACTGTCATAGGCATTAAGCCTAAACTCCTCCAGTTCATCAAGCTGCAAAAGTCTCTTTTCACCGCTCAACTTAGGATCAAAGTTGAGCTCTTTCACTGCCCACCAAGCTTTGAATTCCAACTCCACAGGTAGATGACACGATTTACCATAGACTAGTCGATAAGGTGATGTGCCAATTGGAGTTTTGAAAGCAGTACGATAGGCCCAGAGGGTATCATCCAACTTCATACTCCAATCTTTTCTTGACTTGGACACTACCTTGGCTAGGATCTCCTTGATCTCCCTATTGGAGACCTCAACCTGCCCGCTAGTTTGGGGATGATATCCCACACCTCGACGATGTGAAACACCATACTTTGTGAAAAGAGTTGACAACTTGTTATCCCTAAAGTGCATGCCACGATCACTTATGACAATGCGTGGCACACCAAATCGTGGGAATATGATCTTTTTAAACAATGACACAACAGTCTTAGCATCACAAGAGACCGAAGCAACGGCCTCTACCCATTTTGACACGTAATCGACAGCTACGAGGATATACCTGTTTCCCTTAGATGACGGGAAAGGACCCTGAAAATCGATTCCCCAAACATCAAAAACCTCAACTTCCAAGATGCCAACTTGAGGCATCTCGTGCCTCCTAGAAATGTTACCAGTGCGTTGACAAGCATCACAAGAGGAAACAAACATTTTAGCATCATAAAACATGGTAGGCCAAAAGAAACCAGATTGAAGTACCTTAGCCACGGTCCGGGATGGACCGTGGTGGCCGCCATAAGAAGAAGAATGACAAGCCTCCAGAATAGCTTTTGTTTCCCACTGTGGGATGCATCTCCTGTACAGTCCATCAGCACATTCTTTGAAAAGAAAGGGGTCATCCCAAAAATAACGCTTCACATCGTGGAGGAATCGCTTTCTCTGTTGAAAACTCAAATCCGGGGGTAGAAGATTACCTACAATAAAGTTGGCAAAGTCAGCATACCAAGGGATCTCAGAAATAGATAAAGCAAGCAAACTCTCATCAGGAAAGAAATCATTGATAGGAAGAATGTCTCCCTCATTTTGTAACTTCAACCGAGACAAATGGTCAGCAACAAGGTTTTCAGAACCTTTCTTGTCCCGGATCTCCAAATCAAATTCCTGAATCACGAGTACCCATCTCAGCAACCGCGGTTTGGCATCCTTCTTCGCCCAGAGTTGTTTCAGGGCTGTGTGATCAGTGAAAATGATCACTTTTGATCCCAGCAAATAAGACCTGAACTTCTCTAATGCATATACCACGACCAACATCTCCTTTTCCGTGGTACCATACTTGACCAGCGTCTCATCCAATGTTCTACTTGCATAGTAGATTGCACTCAGAGCTTTTCCCTTCCTTTGGCCTAGCACTGCGCCAACCGCGTAATCACTCGCGTCACACATTATCTCAAAAGGGAGCTCCCAATCCGGTGCTTGGATTATGGGCGCGGTGATCAAGGCTTCCTTTAACCTGTTGAAAGCATTAAGGCACTCGTCAGAAAAATCAAAAGACACATCTTTAATCAGCAAACGTGTAAGTGGTTTAGCAATTTTAGAAAAGTCCTTGATAAACCGGCGATAAAACCCGGCATGACCAAGGAAACTTCTAACCCCCTTGACGTTAATGGGAGGAGGTAATTGCTCTATCACCTGCACTTTTGCTTTGTCTACCTGTATACCCTTATCTGAAACCAAATGACCAAGAACGACACCCTCGTTCACCATGAAATGACATTTCTCCCAGTTCAAAACCAAGTTAACCTCAATGCATCTCTGCAAGATTTTATCAAGGTTAGATAAACAAGAAGAAAAATCAGACCCATACACACTGAAGTCATCCATAAAGACTTCCATGATTGACTCGATATACTTGGAAAAGATTCCCATCATGCACCTTTGAAAGGTGGCAGGGGCATTACAGAGACCAAATGGCATCCTGCGATATGCATAAACACCATAGGGACAAGTAAAAGTAGTCTTTTCTTGGTCATCAGGGTGAATGGGAATCTGAAAGAATCCCGAATACCCATCCAAATAACAGAAAAACTTGTGGGATGCCAATCTCTCTAGCATCTGGTCAATGAAAGGGAGAGGGAAATGGTCTTTCTTAGTGGCGGTATTCAACTGCCTATAGTCAATACACATCCGCCACCCAGTCACAGTCCTAGTTGGTATTAGTTCATTCTTATCATTTCTAATTACAGTAGTCCCTCCTTTCTTAGGAACTACGTGAACTGGGCTTACCCAATTAGAGTCAGAAATAGAATAAATTATACCTGCATCTAGAAGTTTCATCACCTCTTTCCTTACCACATCCTGCATATTCTGATTTAGCCGGCGTAAACCTTGCGCACGAGGTTTGTGACCTTCTTCCAGATTGATTCGATGCATGCAGAAATCAGGACTAATACCTGTCAAGTCATCTAAACTGTATCCCATAGCTTTCTTATTTTTTTTCAAAACAACCAACAAGTCAGCGAGTTAGCCATCATCAAGTTTAGAACTAACTATGACAGGATAAAGTTCAAGATCATCAAGAAAAACATACCTGAGATGGGAGGGGAGGGGTTTGAGTTCTGGTTTTGTTACCTCTTCAGTATAAGAGGTTTTCATTATCGCATCAACCGTCTCACCTTTCTCGAGGGTGTATTGTCTTCCTTTTAATGCCCTCTTCATCATGGTAAAGTCAACATGTGCATCTTCTGCAAAACTATCAAGAACCATTAGAACTTCTAACGGGTCCCCAATTAGGGAACCCGACCAAAAATCAAACATGGATTCATCAATAATGTCGATGGCATAGCAAGTGTCTTCAATCATAGGTTTAGCTAGTGTGTTAGCTAGATTAAAGGTCACTCTATCATCCCCTACCTCAAGAGTCAAACGCCCCTGTTTGACATCAATAATGGCTCATGTAGTGTGTAGGAAGGGTCTACCCAAAATTATTGGGATTTGGGTGTCCTCAGCCATATCTAGGACAATGAAGTCGACAGGTATAAAGAATTTACCTATCCTAACAGGGACATCCTCTAAAACACCTAGAGGTCTCTTTACTGATCTATCAGCCATTTGAAGAGTCACACTTGTGACTTTGAGACTACCCATGTTCAACTTTTCACAGACCGAATAGGGCATAACAGAAACACTTGCCCCCAAATCACACAAAGCTTTGTCTATTACAAGGGTACCTATAGTAACAGGAATTGAAAAACTACCCGGGTCCTTCAACTTTGGTGGAGATTTACTTTGTAGGAGTGCACTACACTCTTCGGTAAAAGCAATAGTCTCCACCTCATTAAAGCTTCTCTTACGAGTCAATATGTCTTTCATAAACTTGGCATAGGAGGGTACCTGAGTGATTAACTCAGTGAAAGGAACAGTTACCTGTAAATTCTTGACGACCTCCATGAACTTACCAAACTGTTGCTCCATTTTTGTGTTCCGTAATCTGCTCGGAAATGGAACGGTCACTGGGATACGAGAAACAGTGGTTCCCTTGTCGGAAACTGGATCAGCAAGCCTTGTGGCATTAGAAACGATCCTTTCAGCGTCAGGAGGTGATTTACTGACCACTTTCTCAGTCGATCGACTTTCTGCAGGAGGTGATCTGGTCGATCGACCAGAAGGTTGGTCGATCGACTTTTGGATCGACTGATTTTGGTCGATCGACTTTTGGATCGACTGATTTTGGTCGATCGACTTTGTATTCGACCTGTTTTGGTCGATCGGTCGTCGTCTTCTGTCTGTATCAGCATCTTCGTGCGTGCTATTTTCCTCTTCGTTCTCGGACTCAGCAACATCCTCTACTAACACTTCTAGTCCATCATCGGTTGGCATTTGAGGACCTTCATAAGATTATCCACTTCGCAAGTGGATCGCATTAACCGAATCGCGTGGCTTATCGGGTTGCGAAGGTAAGGAACCGGGTTGCCTTGTCGATTGGTTAGATGCCAATTGAGCAACTTGAGTTTCAAGCATTTTGATAGATGCTTCTTTAGCTTGGTCACTCTTCATCACGTGACCCATAAGGGATTGTAGCATACCCTTCAATTCTGCAATCTCACCAACATTCTGAGATACCGGTTGTTGTGGTTGTGGTGGCGAAAAGGATGGTGGTTTTTGGAAAGGTGGTTGTTGAAAAGATTGTTGTTGGTTGGAACGGTGAGGTGGTATGTATGTGGATTGTTGTGGAGGTGGTAATGTTGTGGGATTCAACACATTCTGGTTTCGCCAAGAGAAGTTAGGGTGTTCTCTTGTTCTTTCATTGTAGGTGTTAGAGAAGGGACCACTCTGTCTATAGCTTTGAAAAGCTAGAACTTGCTCCTTTTCGGACATACACTCAGCGGCGATATGTCCCCCTACTCCACACCTATCACAAGTTACTTCTTGCTGCACCATGGCATTCACAGTTTGTTGGTTTCCCGAGCCTTGACCCATCTCCAAACGGTCAAACCTAGCATTCATGGCTTGTAACTGGGCTACAAGGGCACTATTGTCATTCCCTCCAACACTCGGCCTAGCACCACCCCTAGGATTTCCGTACTCAGCAGTATGAGTTGTCATCTCTTCAATCACATTCCACCCCTTATCGTCATCTACATTCTTTTGAAACCTCCCATTGGATGAAGCATCCAAAATAGCACGATGGTCATGTACAACCCATTGTAAAATTGGTTGCACAAAAACCATTTCTCGAACCCGTGATGAGGAATAGATCGGATAAGTTTCTTGAAACGGACAAATGCCTCATAAAGGGTCTCAGTGGGTAACTGCTTGAAACTAGTGATTTGCCCCCTTAGGGCATTTGTTCTCTGTGGAGGGTAGTACCTTTTGTAAAAGGCCAGGGCGAGAGAATTCCAGTCAGTCACTCCCGCAGCTTCCTTGTCAAGGTCACGGTACCACTCACGAGCTCCGTCTAACAAGGAGAAGGGAAAAAGAACCTCCTTAACTTGTTCTTGCGTAACTCCAGCTGTGAGGGGTATGGTTGAGCAGTAGTCAGTATATGTCTCCATATGTTTTCCTGGGTCTTCGCCGCTCACTCCCCGAAATTGATTTCGCTCCACCAGATTTATGTAAGATGGGCGAATATCAAAGTTTCCATTAGTAGCAGTAGGGAGTTGAAATCCCTTGGGAATGGAATCGGGTGAGGGCTCGGAATGAGTACACAGTTTCGGCATCGTAACTGGTACAGGAATATCAGCTATGAACTCTGAAGTCTCTTCTGCAAAGGTATCGAACTCGGAGAGTCCTTCTTCGTGAGAATTAGAAAATTCTTCGTAGATGGAATCAAGAGTTTATTTGCAAGTCCTCTGCTTGACGTATTTCCTTCCAGAAGTTTCGTAAAGCGCGAAAAGTCTTCTCAGGTTCGGGATCAAACGGTATGAGTTCGGACCTGTTGGACCTGGGCATAAACAGAAACTAAAGGAAAGGATGAGAACTGCCTCAAGGAATATGGATCCCTTGAGACAAAAGACAAACTAAAATAAAGCCAATAAAATATCACCGTCTCCCCGGCAACGGCGCCAAAATTTTTCACGGCTGTCGCAACCCTATCAAAATTAACCAACTGGCCTAACTAATGTAGTAAGGAAGTCGGGATCGTATCCACAGGGAGACAGATATGAATTCTAAAAGCTAAACTAAAGTCTGTCAAGGTAACCAGATTATGGGGGTTTTGGTTGATTGTTATAACTAAACTAAAAGTAGTGAAGGAAAGGGAGAAAAGAAAAGCGTAAAGAAAAGAGTATAAAAATATAAGGGAGAGAAAACTAGGATAGTCGGTTCACCAATGAAAGCGTAACGATTGGGGTTTAGGTCATAGATCAGTCGCAAATGTCGGTCAAAGGGGTAGTGAAAAGGTCCTCTCGGATCGCTATTCGCCCTAGAATGCTTCTAGCGGGCTCTCGCAACTTACTAGGGCACTCTAATGTTTGTAGCAGGTCTAACCCTCACCAGGCTTTCGATCTTAGGTCGGGGTTTTACCAAATCAACTAATCAATCATGCGCATTAATTGACTAAACGCTATTAAATGCTGCAATTAACAACAGAGACATACAATTACGAACTAGTCTAAACCTAAACGAACATCGTCACATCATCATTGGATCACCTATATCCTAGTCGAAGGGATTAGCTATGCATAAAGGGATTAACAATTGAAATGAAAGAAATAACTAAAGAGGAAACCATGATCGCGAGATAAGCAGAGATGAATAAAGATAAAAGAAAGTAAGAGCAAAGGAATAAAATTACCAATAAAAAGTGTTGAGTACTGAATTCCGGAAGGTTAGATCTTACAAGCTTGAAGATTAAATAAAATAAAAACAACTGACTAAAAGTTTATCTCAGGAAAAGTAAGGAGAGTAGATTTAAGATTAAGGTCAAAGTAAAAAGTAGTCTAAAGAAAAACTCTAAAGGCTGCTTAAAAACGAAATGTTCTGATAATCTTTTCACGACCTAATGGGCTTAGGTCAAAATGGGCTTCGGCAGCGAGAAACCGGTCGATCGACTAAACAACCGGTCGATCGACTTTCCTATCGACCAAGATTGGTCGATCGACTGAACAACCGGTCGATCGACTTTTACTATCGACCAAGAGTGGTCGATCGACTGGTTCTGGGCTTGACTTGGACGTTGACTTCAAAAATGCGCTTCCTTGACTTGATACAAAAGGGTGGTTCACTTCTCCTGACCTCCTAAATGCAAATTTGAGGACGAACTTCGACTCCGAATACATACTTCCGAATATATTCCTGCAATTAACACAAGAAGGCTCAAAGTAGGCAATTCGGGGCTAAAAGTAGTAAGGTGTTTGGCAAAAGAGCATAAAAATGCATGCAAAAGAGGTCTAAAAGACTATAGAAATGGCATGAATCACATATAAGGAATACGGGCTAATATAAAAAGAATATGAGCTAATGTAAGAAGAATACGGGCTAATAAGATAAGAATACGACCTATTAAGATAAGAAAACGAGTTAATGTAAAAAGTATACGAGCTAATAACATAAGAATACGAGCTATTAAGATAAGAATATGAGTTAAAGTAAAAAGAATATGATCTAATGTAAAAAAATACGAGTTAATATTAAAAGAATACGAGTTTCAACTATCTTCATATATTAAAAATATTGGATAGAAAAATTCTTCAAGATCGTGCTCAGATGAAAAGTATAGAAGTTATTATAAAAATATATGTGCATAAAATATTATTTTGACAGTGATGTGTAATAAGTGTCTTTCTGAGACTATTGAACTGGACGTACATGTTTCCGTTTCTATTGGAGTTTCATGCACTTTCAACGTTCCATGTTGTTCCGATGATGATACATCTGATATTTCATTAGCCATAAAAAACAATCACACTTAAATTATTTTCTATATATGCCTATTATACTAAGTATTTTTAGAAAATTAACTGTTACAATAATTATTTTGAAACAATCACAAGATATTACCCGGGCAACGCCCGGGCATGAAATCTAGTATATACTTAAAAGAGGAACTTTTCAAGTGATTTCATTGGCTATTGTTTTAGAGCAATTTTATTGGCTATTATTTTGGTTAAATAAATTAAGTATATAAATAAAAAGATAATTAAGTAGTAATAAAAATATCAGTTGGATAATTATTGTTTTTTAGAGCGATTACATTGGCTGATATTATTTGGTTAAATAAATTAAGTATATAAACAAAAGGATAATTAAATAGTACTAAAATATTAGTTAAATAATTATTGAATTATTTAATAAAATAATTGATTTTATTGGCTATTGTTTTAGAGCAATTTCATTGGCTATTGTTTTGTTTAAAAAAATTAAGTATATAAATAAAAAGATAATTAAATAGTTATAAATATGAGTTGGATAATTATTATTTTTAGAGCGATTACATTAACTATTACTTTGGTTAAATAATTTAAGTATATAAATAAAAAGATAACTAAATAGTAATAAAATATAAGTTGGATAATTATTGAATTAGTTAATAAAATAATTGATTCCATTTGCTATTGTTTTAGAGCAATTTCATTGGTTATTACTTTGGTTAAATAAATTAAATATATAAATAAAAAGATAATTAAATACTAATAAAATATCAGTTGGATAAAATTATGATTTTAGAGAGATTACGTTGGCTATTACTTTGTTTAAATAAATTAAGTATATAAATAAAAAGATAATTAAATAGTAATAAAATACAAGTTGGATAATTATTGAATTAGTTAATAAAATAATTGATTGTAAACTAAGAGTTTTGGCTGCCGTAGAGTTATGGTATAATTTGTTGTTTCTCTTCTCTTATTTAATTAAAAACATACATAGATGTATTAATTAATATATTAAAAAATACGAGCTACAAACTATGAACACATAAAAATATGAGCTAATGTAAAAAAAAAAGTTTAAGAGAATCACGGACTAAAAAATACGAGCACGGAGAATGCGAGCTATTAACCTAAGAATACGAGCTAATATAAAAAGAATACAAGCTATTAAGCTAAAAATACGAGCTAATGTAAAAACAATACGGGCTATTAAGATAAGACGAGCTTTAAAATACGAGCACAAATGAATACGAGGTAATGAAAAAACAATACGAGCTATTAAGATAAGACGAGCTTCAAAATATCAGCACAAATATACGAGATTAAAAAGATCACGAACTTAAATATACGAGCACATAATAAGAATACGGCTTATTAAGATGAGAATACGAGCTAATGTAAACAAAATACCAAAACACGAGCTAATTGAAAAACTTCTCGAGCTAAAAATATAGAACTAGATTTGCAAGACGTCAAAATTCATGATATAATAAGCACTTAAGATTACGAGGTATAATTAAAAAATATGAGTTACAAAATATGAATATATAAGAAATACGAGCTAATATAAAAGAAACAGGAACTTGAGAGAATCAGGAACTAAAAAATATGAACACATAAGAACGCGAGCTATTAACGTAAGAATGAGAGCCAATAGAGCTATTAAGCTTAGAAGACGAGCTAATATAAAAAAAATACGAGCTATTAAGATAAGAATTCGAGTTAGTGTAAAAAAAACATACGCGCATATAAGAGGATCACGAATTTACAAATATGAGCATATAAGAATACAGACTAATATAAAAAGAAACGAGTTCATTAGCCATAAAAAATACTTGAATTATTCTCTATAAATGCCTATTATACTTTCTAAAAGATTAACTATTACGATAATATATTTGAAACCATGTTAAGATATTACCCGGGCAACGCCCGGACATGAAATCTAGTTTCACAGTAAAGAGTAAACATCGTACTCTTATCAAAAAGAGGTTTTATTACCCTTTGCAAGCAGGTTGGCTTGTATAACATAAAATAATCCAAACACCAAATTCGGTGTGTTTTCTTTATGACGAATCAATGTCATATGTATGCAATGATTTTCCAGTTATCCATACATGATTATTTTTTTCCTTGTTCCATTTGCTAAGGTGTACATTTTAATACACGCGAAGGATTCAGTTGCTTCCGATTAAAACAGACTTAAAGTAATCAATATAAATAAATAAATAAATATAAATATATACTTGAGGCTTTTTTCGAGCGACGTGGCATTCTCCAACTTTTTTAGAATACTTATTTAAATTATTTTTTTAGGGAGGCGATTTAATCCATTGTTAAACTACCTATCTAATTTATTTATTTATTTATATTTTAGTTAGATGTGACAATATATCTCACATGGAAATGTTAAGGGAAAAAAATAAAGAAAATAGGGTACAAAACAAATTTTTCTTTAATGTTTATAATATCCCACATCGAAAAGTTAGGGGAAAAAAAGAACGGAAATAGGGTATAAAACAATTTAAAAATTTAATATTTTTAAAATTTTAACTAAAATTTAAAGTATCAATATATCTCCCAATGAAAAAATTAGGGGAATAAAGAAAAAAAATAGGATATTAAATTTTTTTAGGATATTTAATATTGGACAGTTGAGTAAATTATAAAATAAAGTTTAGATTTTTTTAAGCTACCTGCTACCTATTGAAATTTTTTAGGATTTTAATTAGAAGTAACAATTTATCCCACATTGAAAAGTTCGGGGAATAAAGCCAACATGTTGCTTCAGTTTAAGGACCAATTATATAACTTCAATTTGACAGATGCAAATGACATATAGTATTTTTGTTCGTCAAAATAAATATTATCAAAATTTAGAACTGGATCAAAATTACCGTAAATAATTAGCAAATTACTCTACTTCTTATTTTCAATTATGTATACTATACACTATACAAATCTCTATTCTATTTCCCTTCTCCGTAATTTTTGTTTATTTCTCCTCGCCAGATTATAGTAATCTAACTCATAAATGAGTTTAAAAAAGTTATTAGAATGGAAGTCCACAAAATTAAGGGGTTTATTGAACCAAACAAAAAAATAAGGGGTTTAAGTATTTATAAGATGTTTCATATATACCATTACACAAATTATAAAGTAAGATGAAAGTAGATAATATCCCGTAACAAAAAGTTAGGGGAATAAAGAAAATAAGTAAGGTATAAAACAATTTAAGAATTTACTATTTTTTAAATCTTAATTAGAAGTATCAATATATCCCATATTGAAAAATTACGAGAATAAAGAAAGGAAATAAGGTATTAATTTTTTTTACAATAGATAATACTCCATCCTATCATATAAGTATGATCTTCCACATTGGATGTGGACTGTGGAGGTTGGGGAGAATATGGGGTTACATTTTATATTATCTACAAATGATAGACATATAAGAGAAGTGAAAACTCTTTTAAAGGAAATGTTAGGCAATATAGTTAATTATAAAATAAAATTCTAAACATTTTAAACTACTTTTTTTTCGATTTTATTTAGAAGTAACAATATTTCCTACATCGAATAGTTTGGGGAATCAAACCAACATGTTGCTTCATTTTAAGGGTCAATTATACCAACTTCAATTTGATAAAAGGCAAATGATATATTTCGATGTTCGTTATTATTAAAATTATAAACAATTAGCCAATTACTCTACTTCTTATTTTTAATACCGTATACTACGCACCATGAAATTCCCTATCCTCTTTCCCTTCTCACGATTAAGCATAAGAAAAACACATGTAGATTTCGACACTATAGTCAATTGCAAAAATTTGAACCTCTAAAAATGTAGACCACATCTTTTGCGTATAATACGGGTTGCTTATTCCCCATTTACTTCAAAAAATACCTTGAGTTTTACCTTAATATATTTTTTATTGAAAATTTGTTGGTTATGATTCTAAATTTCTTAAGAGCAATGTGTTATAAGCTCAACATAAAAAACACGCGATTGCACCAAAAAGAAGGCCAATGCTCAAAAGGTGTAAAAGCGATACACTTGAAAGTTTTCAAACTTTAATCACTATTGAAAATGATCTTGGACAACCCAACCACTATCCGCCAAAAAAGAAGTAGCGTGGAAGGATGAACTATATTGATTTTGTGCCAAGGGGAATTAGGGGGTTCATAGGTGTTTTTAGGACGGGTTTCAATAGTGTTGGCAAGAGACCAAGATGAACAATGAAAATGAGTTGAAGAAACCAATGTGGGTTGAAGGTAAAGAGTTCTAATATATATATTAAGCTGGCCAAAGCCACCAAATGATTAAGGAGAAAAAGTAAGGTTAGACAAAGTGAATAAGGATAAGGTGAAAATCAAAGTGGGAGTAATAAAGACTCTTAATCAAATTATGTTAGCACTATAATTGTTTTACAATCCTTTTTACACTATAGAGACTAAGACGCCCTTAAACATTTTACATTTAGCCAATTATTTTAGAATTCGTGCAACGCACGGGTTACACACTAATTTGAATTGAATTAAGCTGAATTAGTTATTTATGTTTACCACAAACTAAGCAAAATTAAGTAAAGTGTAACTCAATTTAAGTGGACTGAAATTAAACTAGAAGACTCGTAATTATTCTATCTACTTCCAAGTAGACCTGACAAACAATTAGGTGGTGTCGGTTCGTGTTCGTGTCACATGTAAACAAATAAAAAATGATCCAGCCTAAATCCGATCCAATTAAATCTCTGTCGTGTTTGTGTCGATCCATTTATATAAATGAGTCATAAAGCCTCAACCCTAACCCATTAATTTCGTGTCGGGTACATGTCATGTTTTTGTGTCATGTACATATTTGAAAAGTTTAAGTATATTCACGTAATGAGGATCGAGAAAAATTAGAATTAATTTAGTAAACAGAACATTCATGTCAGGTTCGTGTTTAGAGAGAGCTCAACCCAAACCCAACCTAATTAAATATCGTTTCGTGTTCGTGTTCGTGTCGACCCACTTACATAAATAGGTCATTAAGTTTCACCCTAAATTCGTTAATTTCGTGTCGGGTTCGTGTCGTCTCATTATTTGCCAGCTCAACTTCCAAATAGAGTTGTTCATGAGAAGTCTGCCGATCAAATCCGGCCTATCCCACCCACTAAATAAATGAGTACGAACAAGACATTTTAAGAAAATTACATAGGCCAAGCCGCCAAGTCCACTAATATGTCCTAAACTCACTAACCTGCTTGCCCACGGACTACAGAGTTCAACATGACCAAGCTCAGACCCGACTCAACCCTTTTGATCACCTCTACCACTCAACTTCCAAGATCCCAACCTATCATATTTCCACGGTACTATTCTAACGAAGCGATAGACTCGACGAACAAGTAACAACCACAGATATGCAGTAAATTCCATCAAATTATCGTAAAACTCACTTTATATTTACCCTCGTCTGCGGATTTCAAAAATTAGGGTTCCTGCTCTCTTCACAATTTTCCCCCTTTTCAACTCTGCAGATACGATTCTCAGGTAAATCTCGTTTCTTTTCTTTTTATTATCAATCGATTTTACTCAGACTCACTTAGATATAGCTATTGGTAGATCAATTTGTCTAATGTCAAATTTGTGCGCTCTTTAACCATGACATGTGTAGTCAATTACAGATTTGATCAAATCAATGCAATTGATTGTTCTTAATCGATTGTTATTGAAACGCTGAATTTCTTGATTGATTTTATCGGAGTTTCGTAATCAAAGTCAATACCAACAAACTCCTCTCTGAACAACTTTGTTGTATTTCTGAAATTGGAACAGCATATATGGTAATATGGATAGGCATAAATTCAAGCTGTTAAGAATTTACTCCCTACGTCTCATTCATTTGTTTACCGTTTATATTCTTTGTAAGAGATAATTTAATCATAAGTAAACAAATGATTGGGACGAAGGGGTAGTTAAGAAGTAGCTACATTGGATGTCATCAGTCTTTTGAATCAATTTGTAAGGTACAAAAAAAAAGCAAGACGCGGGTTGAGTGATTTTAAATAGGTCTAGGCAGCTTTATAGCTTTGAAGAGGTATGAGGTTAAGAAAGTGGGTCGAATAGGGATGTTTCGGGTTTTGTTTATCTGCATGTTAAAATATGCAAAGTAGTGAATGTATGATGGTGGATGCTACTATTGAGATTTGATGGCTAGCTTGAATTTGAGCTACTTAGGAGAAGAATGGCGGGCGTGTTTCTTGCTGTGTTTGAGGGTTGTTTGGATACGATTATAAGAGACAATGAGGGGAGAAAGGGAGGGCAGGAGGAATAGAGTTAGGATGTTTCTCCTGATAAAATATCTTCCTAAATAGAAAGGATTTTAATTTAGTTTGTGAAAGTAAGATGGAGCGGAATCGTCTGTCTTGTTCTCCCTCAAAACAAGAGGTTAGGCTAATTTTTATTTGTCCGCGAGTTTCGTTGCATTTGTTGTTGAAACAAATTCGGGATGGGAGCAGCATAAAATCCTGAAGCATGTCCAATTAACTTTTATATTTCTAGCTTTGTTATTTTTTTTGTAACTTATGACTCATTTCATTGTGTTTGGGTTTTCGTAATCAACATCAAATGTTTGGAAATAAGTTCTCATGTCTCGTGGAGAAGACAATACTATATATCACATATTGATGCAAGTTATTCATAATTCACGACTCCAGTGGCACTATTGGTACCCGATAGTCCTTTTTACAAAGCATCAGTAAGATAAAACTATTACATTTTCATTCGATTTCAGGTGAATCACGTAACACACGTTACACACACAAACACTTTTTGTCTCTGCATAACTTGTTTTGTTAGAATGTGAACGAGACGTGAATGATGTTCACGGAGATCGCTTAATATCTCCTTGATTGAGAGTAGTAATTTTAGACAACTATGACATAAATGATCAACTGTGTACAGGCGTAGAGATAACGAACTAAATTGCGTACCAAGTTTGTATAGTCAATTCAATAATTTAACAATTCTTCTAAATAATCAATTTAATGATACTACATTCAAGATTCAAACATAGCTTTATTCAATGAACGCGCGTGAATTTTGTCTAGGTTTGTCTGTTTAACTTCTGAACAAGCTTTGAAAATGCTAACAGTAATGTATGTATTGAGTTAAAAGGGGGTGGAACGGTAACGCGAAGATCTTACGAATAGCCTTTCTTATTGTACTGTCTTCCCCCAAAATAACATGCATGGCCATTTTGTCATCATTGACACACTCCTACCCGTCTTCTAATTTATTGTATTTCATTTGCAATCAAAACAGTAATGAATTACAATGTGATTACTGATTGTATCATTAAAAAGTGTGCTTCCTGACAGTTTAATTTATGGGTCAAAGGATAATTTTGCTAAATTTAGTTGCAAATAGTTGGCCCTGTTGGTGACTTGATGTTAATCTGGAAACAAAAGCTAAGTTGTAGGTGGTTAGCTACTTAGCTATGTGCCTATGTTATGTGTTCCATTCACTTTGGCATGGGATTCAGAATAGTTCCTTTTCACGGATGCGTTTTGTTCTTCTTTCCATAAACTGCCTACCAGTTCTAAGCCGCACATGTTGAAAGTAAGCGAGAAGAAAAGCCTTACAGTTTGTGTGGTAGGCTGTGACACGAATTTCACAATTTTCCTTGCATTTGTAACTTTTAAGGTTCGTTAACCCTTTTGCTCTTATATGCATTATGATAAATGCTTGCAGCTTTATTACTGGCGTTTGGAAATGACTGATACTCAAAAAATGGTGGAGGTGAATTTGGCGTCTGATGTTGAATCTACATCAGCTTTGATAGACCAGCTAGGGACGGCATTTGCTGAGTTGAAAGCTCACAAGATTGCTGCAAGTGACAATGTTCAATGGGAAGACATTGAAGGTTACTTTCGCAACTTGGAGTCAGTGATAAAGGAGAAACTTAAAGAACTTGACGCAAAGGAGAAGGATTTTTCAGAGAGAGAAACACGTAACAATATGCTGCTTGCTGAGCGAGAGGCAGCTGTTATAGCCAAGGAGCAAGACTTGTTAGATAAGGTGCAGGAACTTAAAGATGTTGCAGTGGATGCTATTTCAGAAGCTAGGGCAGTGTATGTTCCAGAGACATTGGAGGCACCCGGTGGCAGTTTGGCTAATGGGAACAAGGTAAGCAGCTCTATTGATGATGAAAACACAGAACTTGATGCCCAAGAAGGGGAATCCCCCGATACAGGGGAGGAGAATGTTGAAGATTTAGCCGCTGAGGCTAATCCTCGTGCAGAGCTGATTCAATTATGTGAGCAAATGGATTCTAAGGGAATTATGAATTTTCTCATGGAGAACCTTAAAACCCCTTCTAGGGTTCGTAAGGAGACATCAGTCGCACTTGGCAGTGCGACTGAACCAACCTCCTTTGTGCTAAATTCACTTGAGGGATTTTTCCCTCCCAGTGAGACGACCCAGGAGGGAGAAAAGGACAATGCTGCCCTTGATAGCATGCGTCGCTCTTGTTTAATCCTAATGGAAGCGCTGTCTGCCTTTTTGTCAAAGGCTGACACTGCTGTGGATACCTTTCTTACCCCTCATGCCAAGTGGCAGGCCAAGTGTATTGCCTATGAGTGGAAACCTAAGTTGGATGGGGAAAGCATTGATGCTGCCAATGAAATGTCATTGGTAGCAGAGGGATTCTTGCGGCTGCTTGCAACCTTTAGGATTGCCTCTGATTTCAATGAAGATGACCTTTGCAAGTATGTTCTTGCAGTTTCTGATCACCGTCAGGCAACTGAGCTTTGCCGTTCTCTTGAGTTGGCACAAAAGATACCAGGTTGGTATTCTTTCAATTGACTGCCCTGATGACGTCTGAAGATTGGGCAAAATATAAAGAACACATCCCTTTTAGGTTTAGTCTCTCTAATATTGTAGGCGGATATGTATGCAAGTGCCATTGGTTTTTACTGTTGATTTATCAAACATGAGTTGCTGAAGGAAAACTTACCCAATTGATTCCTTGATTATATTGCAGGTTTGGTTGAGAAATTGCTCAACAGTGGGAGACAGATTGATGCTGTTCACTTTATCCATGCATTCCAGCTCTCTGGGACTGTACCTTCTGTTCCGATCTTGAGAACATATTTGAAAGATATAAGAAGAAACTCACAAGGAAATGGCAGTGCTGGTTTACAGGTAAAATCAGTTTCCCAGGCTAAGTATTTTCCATCTAGATCTGTCAAACGGTCATTCAGGTCGGGCACATGTCAGGTGTGATCATTCGGGGATAGTATGCACTTTGGGCCTGGTCATTTTAGGTTTGGTCTATTTTGAGTGTGTTGTTGTTGGACAGATCAATGTGGTCATCTTGGATCGTTTTTTATTAAGCTTTTTGTAAATTTAATGTAGACAAAGTGAAGTACGATTTCAAATTAGTCTTTTAAGGTTCCGGGTCATTGACTTTCTGGGTCGATCAACCCAGTTTGCTTTATTAGGTCTAATTTTGCGTCTTTGTCTAGTCATCGGTGTCCGCCTAATCCCATCCTTATTTTGGAAACTAGGATGATTAATCTGTCTTTGTGGTGTTCAGATTGATTATAATGCTCGCGAACTTGAAGCAATAAAGGCTGTGATTGGCTGTGTTGAAGAATACAAACTTGAAGCTGAATACCCTCTTCATCAGCTCTACATTAGGCTTTCCCAGTTGGACAAATCTAGAAAGGACAACAGAAAAAGGCCAGGTGATACCAGTAAACAACCACAGCAACAACATAAAAGGCCCCGGCCTGATGGTAGATTTCAGTCCCAACGAGGTCGGACCCCTGGTCGAGGCTTCGGTGGTGGTAGGCGGGGCCCTCCCCAAGCAAGGGGAGGAGCCACATACGCCGGTTTTCCCCAGAGATATACTCCTGCTGCTCCAACTGCCTACACCTATCCGGTTGCCACCCAATCGCCTTATGGGGCGCCAGTTAATGATCCGAGAATGTACTACTATGCTCAAGACGATCCAGCAAGAAATTCTTACCCTGCTGTTCCCCCAACTTATGGTGCTTACCAGCAACCGCCTCCTCCGTCTCATCAGCCATACATGTAGCCCTTTTGCAGCATTGATTCAGGTTAGAGGACTTAGACTCTTTTAGTATAGGACTGCTGAGATTAATCCGAGTTTTTTCTTGACTACCAACATTTATCTTAAGCCTGAGTCTTCCAAAACCATCTGAGATTTGCTTCGTTGATTCTGATTTTGCACTATTTTTGTCAGAGAAGGATCCTTGAATAGAATCTATGATCAAGTGGATCTTCACTGTACCGCCGCTTAAGCATTACAATGAAATATGAAAGATGGTGCAAAATCAGAATGAAAAGAGCAACTTGAAATTGCCCTGGCAAGACTCAAACTTGGATTAATTTGGATAATTGGGACAACATGAGATTATTCTCGACGATCGTTCCTTTAATATATATGAAGGTTTTATTGAAACAAAAATGTAATATTTTGGATGGATGGGGATGCCATTTTGTTTTAAATTATCCGGCATAAGTCGGCCATTAGTTTAGAGGCACAATATAGTGATATACATTGTTCAGGAGATTATATGTTTTACCCCTTTCTCCTTTACTCTTCAATTTCCTGAAATTAATACAGCATCAACACAAAATTGAACGCCTACTGGTTTAAACAGACTCGAAACAACCATTAACATGTAAGTCGAAAACTGGGAACTTCAGTGGTCAATGAGTCCTTAACACGATATTTCTAGGTTTTGAGCTTGTATGGCCGCAGACTTGATTTTTCCTATCCGAAAATAAAAAAAATAGTCATTTCGGATATTCTTACTTAATACCCCTTGCGAATTCAGAAGACGATAGAGAAAAGAAAAAATTGACCGCCTTTATGGGATCTTTAGTTCGAAAAAGAAACTTCACCACTGTTTGAACTCGTAATCGGGAGTTAAAGTCAAGTTTTTTGAATTTGTTGGTGAGAGATATTGTCGATCATGGTTATATATTGAAAAAACGACGGGTATAATTCAGACAACTAAAAAATTGAGGTGTCAAGTGGAAATATTCCAAGTTTTTTTTATAAAGTTGGTAATGGTAACTTGTCTAATTAGGTTAAGTTTAGCACTCAACATTGTTATTGTTATTATTATTGGAGTAGGACTTGAGTTAACGCGAAATTCTAAATAAGGGGCTATTTTACACTCCCTTCGTATATTTTTGTTCGTCCCAAATGAGGTGAACGCTTTGAAGATAATGAGTTATCAACCAACATAGTTGATTTGTATAATCTCAACCGACGGAGGTAGTGCAGCACTACTGCTCTACCTACCAGAGCTTTGGTCCTTTGATCCATTGACACTTATAGTACTTCCTTAAGCATCACTAAACATTAGTCACTTGATGAGTTAGTTAATAACCAAATAAACAATAAAACAAAAAAGCAAGCGTGCATAGTGATTAGTCGCGTACGATGCAAATAAAAGTAACACCTTCATACTCAAGTCACTAGTCACTACTGCATGTCTGCATTCATAAGCGAGACTTCATATTATGGGAACAAAATTTATACGGAACTAACTTGTACAAGTACGTTCTTCATACTTATTATCGGATTACTCATTTTATTTATAAGTATTTCAATCAATTGTTTGCTTTTTTATATTACGGGTATTTTTGAAGCGAATAGTATATGATTATCACATAACTTTTTGATCATTTATCACTAAATAACAATTTTCACAAATGATCCCCTCCTTATACATTAGTCTTTATGCTGACCAAAGAGACTGATTATCAAAGTAAATTAGAAAAATACTAAAAATTCGAAGTAAATATGTAGTTAGAGACAATTTCTCCTTTTAACACCCTCTTTAATTCTACTATTTCTAAGTAATAACACTATACTCTAGTTAAATAAATATTCAACTAAAAACTACCCCTTCCTCCAATCAATTTTGTTATTTTAAATTATCTGTAATAATAAATTTAGTCGCCTATAGACTACTTCTATAAAGGGTATCCCCAAAATTTATCTGACGGACAAAGAGAAAATGAAGCAATTTTAAGCAGCTCTTCTTTGGGTAGATAATCGTAGAACAAGTCTTATTTCCAAATTATATATTGAACCACAAATCATTTTACAATGTCCTTATTTTGAAAAGTGTTTATCGGTAGAAGTTACTTTAGTGGGATTTTTGTAGGTAAATAATCACTTGATTTTACAATAATGTTTGTATAAAACACTTTTACATAAGAATTATTGATCTTCCATTCCCATTAACCATGGTTGTGTTTTCGGAGTTCGGAGATACGACCAGACTAAAATAACATTTCCATTAAGTGTGGTATTTTAATAAAATGGGACACCTATTATTAATAGGAGGAAGTAATATTTATCTATGCATGAGTTTTATTTAAACCGTGATAAATTTTTAGAATTTGAGCCAAAAGATACAAAAAATATTGAAACGCGACATTGGTGGTTTTGTGTGTGTTTAGACTTTAGTTATACACCTAGTTTACACTCTTCTTCCTTCTGTTCGTCGTTGAATCGCTGATAAATCGAAAGACAAGAAAGTCAAATCACATACTTTCACCCCCGTGATCCACCGTGAACGGCGGTGGCAACGCCACGCATCCGCCGGAATGACCACAACCACCTCCACCTTCCTCCTCCTCCTACTCACACTTTCTCTTTCTCCGCCGTCGCTATCTTACAACCATCAGCCACTCGTCCTACCGCTTTCTCTCTCTTCTCCCAAATTATCCGACGTCAGCAAGTTCAATCTTCGACGTCACCTTCATTCCGCTTCGCCTAATGCCAGGATGCGTCTCTATGACGATCTCCTCTCCAACGGGTTTGCTTACTTAATCAACTTGGTTATTTTTCTAAAATGTTATCATCTCCGTCACGATCATTTGTTTACCTTTGATTAAAATACTGCTCATAACAAACATAACAAATGATTGGGACGAAGGGAGTATGTGAAATTGGAATAATTAATTTCTGTTTTGTTTGATTGGTTAGTTAGAAAGTATGATTAATTATGTAGGATGTGTATGCGAATATTGTGGTTTAGGTATTATACGACTAGGCTTTGGATCGGAACACCGCCGCAGGAGTTTGCATTGATTGTGGATACTGGTAGTACCGTCACTTATGTCCCTTGCAATACCTGTGATCAATGCGGTAATCATCAGGTATTCTTTGATGACTCTTATATGCTATACAACGATCTTAGGGGTTGTTTGGTTGAACAAGTCGGTATGGAATGGAATGAAGTTTGATAATATGGGGGTATGGGTATCTAAATCCATATTTGGTAAATGATGTTTGGTTCACCATAAATTTGTAAAAGGGGGAATGGTGTTTGAGTACAAGGGAAAGGGGCGCGTATGGATTCCAAGGCCAGTTTGTTTAAATGGCCGAGGCATGTCCTTCCACACCCGTATTCTCATTTTAGTTTGGAGACCTTGTGTTTAGCAAATTGAGTCATGGCTGACTTTCACACTAAGCTTGACCTGTAATTGGAGTATGAGATTTGCAATGAGCCAGATGCGCATTGAGGTTGGAGGATATGTTACCTGGCCTCATCATTTTTGAGGCCATACTCAAGTCTTTAATAACAATATGATGTAAGGTAGTGTTTGGAAACGCGAAACTGTTTTTCATTCTCATTATTTCAATTGAAGGAATTCATATGTTTAAATTCAATTTCAAATCCAATTTCATAAACCCGTTTGGAGATCATTTGGAATTAACTTCCTAATTTCAATTTCCAGGAAACCATAGAATAGAATTGGAATTGGAATTTAGTGGGGCGAGTCGAGGTTATCACCTTTTTATTGCGTGAAATAAATTTGATTAGAAGAAAAAAAAAATTGCGACTAGGAAAAAAATTTGGATTATATATTGGGATGAAGCTTGCGTCTAAAAAAATAGTCTATTTTGGGGAGATCGGATAGTGATGGAATTGAAATAACTACTATTAGGTAGGGGTTTGAGAGCCTCAAGTTTTAACTAGGTCGCAATTGATAAGGAATTGAGCCTAATTCGAATTCCAAATTCTAAGGTTTGCCAAACGCTGAATCAATTGCAATTCTTAGTTCCCAAACATACTGTTAATGGATTTATTATGAAATAAATACCCAACCTTTATCAATGTGACAAGTCTGACAACTCTTCTAGAACAGAGTAAACATGAGGCTAGCATGAAAAAGTACATGCAGAGACAGTGTATGAGCTTTGAAGCACTTAGTATGATATTTATTTATTTTAAGCCATACCTCTCAAACGTTTCTTTATTTCACTTTTTAATACTCGAAATATCTCCAACTTATCCTTAAACCCTTACATCCTGAATCCTAAAATCTCGTTATTAGGATGTGTCTCCATACCGAAGATAGAGTCATAATGTCTAAAATTTTAGTGATGATGAGTATGATACTTGGATAGTTTCGGATATGTAAATGTATGTGAACTTGTACCGGAAAGCCCACAACATAGTTTGGAGACCATCAAGGGCAATGCTGAATTTGATCAACATAGTTAGAATATAACTAGGAATATTGTTGTGAGTCCGTGACTAACATCAACAACAAAAAAGGTGTGAAAAAATGATGTGGTGTAATAATTTGCCTAAATTTCACTTTGGGGCTGATGTTTGATGCGAGAGTAGGTGTCATACTGTCATAGCTCTTTAGCCGAGGCTTCTTACCATCAATGTGATGTCTTAATCACTAGCTGAGATAGATAAGAGACTTGAGCATTTGAAAAACGCTAATTTTAAAATTGTACTCGTGACGGACCTTGAACTCTTGAAGGTGATGTTCTTGCCAATGAAATACGGTGAATTAACAGCGAAAGTAGCTGATCCGAATGTCCCTACGGGTCGACCGTTTGGGCCAATTGTTTGGGTGAAATATGGAATCATTTATGAGCCGAGAATTTGAAGAGATCAGTGCTTCTAGTTAGACTATCTTTCTGTCAACGGGTTTCCCATGCATCTTTGCAAATAGAATTGCATTGTAACTTCACATGATTATCACCATAGGGACTATGTCATGTAGTTTTTGGATATATAGTTATATACAGGCCTATAGGGCATGGTGGATTACCCAAATTTTCTCCTTAAGGGATTGCTTGGGATGGAGGAAATAATTCCTCCCTCACCTCCTCTTTCCATCCTCCACAACCACCACTAACCACCAATCTCCTCCCATTTCTTCTTTTTTTAGTCTGTCACTCTGGTAATAATTACCCCCATCCCAAGCGAGCCCTAGGAACTACTCCCTCCATCCTTATCATTTGTTTACCTTTCATAAAATAAAATTCATGCATCATAAGTGAATGAGACAAAGTGAGTATTTTTATGCATCACAAAATAAAATTCCACTCACCAGTTTATATGATTGAGACTATTGATTACCTCCGTACTAACTTTGTTGTTACACTTATGTTTGATTGTTTTCTCTCTTTCTACTGCTTCTGGTTATATCTGCACTTCATTTTACAGGATCCAAAGTTCCAGCCAGATCTCTCAAACAGCTACCATCCAGTCAAATGCAATCCCGATTGCACATGTAGTGAAGATAATGACCAGTGTACTTATGAGAGACAATATGCTGAAATGAGTTCCAGCAGTGGCATCCTTGGTGAAGATCTTATGACTTTCGGTAATTTGAGTGAGCTTAAACCCCAGCGTGCAGTTTTTGGCTGTGAAAATGCAGAAACAGGTGATCTTTACAGTCAACGTGCTGATGGTATAATGGGTTTGGGTCGTGGCGAATTAAGCATTGTTGATCAGTTTGTTGAGAAAGGTGTAATCGATGATTCCTTTTCGCTGTGTTATGGTGGCATGGATGTTGGTGGGGGTGCTATGGTTCTAGGTCAAGTATCTCCTCCTTCTGACATGGTCTTTACCCACTCTGACCCTAGTCGCAGGTATGAATTTTACGATTATGGATACCTGATAGACCTCTTTATGCTTCTCTTAACATCTGACACATTTACTCTAGTTTCGGGATGGCAACAGTCAATATTATAACATCGAGCTGAAGGAGTTGCATGTAGCTGGGAAGAAGCTGGATGTAGACCCACAGGTTTTTGATGGGAAATATGGAACTGTTCTAGATAGTGGTACAACATATGCATATCTACCGGAGGCAGCATTTGTGGCTTTTAAGAAAGCTGTAAGTTGTTTTTTTTGGGAAAGATGCGGATACATTTTGACATTTTACTTTAGATACTGCTTCCTGAAGTTGAAACTTTGCATAATAGATGAACTTAGTAAATAAGTTTCTACAGCCTGTTACGTGTTATCTCTATTTTCTGTCTGCTAGAATTATGATAATCTGAAATATTGAGTCTTGTACATTTGCCAAATTCAGATATTCTTCTCAAAGAGACAATCATAATTAAACTGATCTGGGAGGTTTTGATAGACTGGATTCCATTTATGTCTGCACTTTCTCTTCTATGACTAATCGACATAAAAGGAAAAAAGGCGTTCTTGCGTTGTGCAAGCTTTATAATATTTTATCTAACTGTTTAATGATTCTGTTAGGCTATCGGTGTTTGTTTACATGATTAGGATCATATGTAGGCACTAGGCAGGACTTAATGTAGGGACCTGGACTCTATGTTAATTAGTTTTGACCATATGTTTAACTGAGCAGCCTTCCCTCCTATAAGGAATTTATATTCTAAATATATTAAAAGAATCCTTCTTGAGCCCTCTGTGTTGATGTGCCCTGGTATTTTTAATCACTAATCCTATAGGAGTCTCAGTTATATTATTTGTGTGATAGGATTTCTGATTATGCACATAAAGTACACATTTTTTCATTTCTCCCGCAATTTCTGATTAAACTATTTGTTTGTTTAACACAGATCATGAATGAGCTCCATGGCCTTCAGAAAGTTCGAGGTCCTGATCCAAATTATAACGATATATGCTTTTCTGGTGCTGGAAGGTAGTTTATAATGTTAGTGACATGTAAGCTCACAAGGCAATCTAGCTTGTTTCATTATCTTAATTTGTTGTCGTTTTTTTTGTTATCTTAGTGTTTCAGAACTCTCCAAAACCTTTCCTTCAGTTGACATGGTCTTTGAAAATGGTCAAAAGTATTCAATGTCTCCAGAAAATTACTTATTTAAGGTAATCTTACTACCCACTACCCGCACCCTCCTACTAGCCAAATTCTAACTTGATAGTTTCTTCATATTAATGTGGAGAATTCTTTGTTATAATCTTTCTATCCTCATTCCACTTTAATCCGTTTATGCAGCACTCGAAGGTACCTGGTGCATACTGTCTTGGTGTTTTTCAAAATGGAAAAGATCTGACTACGCTTTTAGGAGGTAAAGTGTACTGGATGATTAACATATTTTGGATTAATTTGCATTCTTGTATATGGATTTGTAAACTCGTTACCTTGTGAATCTGTAATAACAGGTATTGTTGTCCGTAATACTCTTGTAACATATGATCGTGAACACCTTAAAGTTGGATTTTGGAAGACCAACTGTTCAGTGTTATGGGAGAGACTTAACACTTCTAGCATTTCACCAGCACCTTCTCCTTTGGTTGGAGATGTTTTCTCTGCAGGGATGCCACCTGCAGCCGCTCCTGATGGACTACCCAGTTACGTTATTTCAGGTACTTCGGGCCTCTTTTTCAGTTTAAGATGGTTAGGATTCATGATATTGCTTTATCTTTGAATTGGCGATGATGATGCGGATTGCGGGCCACAAATATAAGAGACCTGAAATTAAGGAAAGTTACTGTAATCATGGAAGAAAATGGAAACATTACTTTTGCCTATTTGGAGAATCAAAAGAGGATGAGAAAAACTTGTAAGACAAATGTAAGGACAAAACTAGAAAATAAGGAAGGAAGAAAAGGATGTGGGAGAGAGAAGATTCTTTTGGAAACAAATTAGCATAGAAAGTGAAAATACAGAAGTAAACACAAAAAAAATAAAGGAAAATAAAATTTGGCTCATTGAGATGTAGCAAGAAATAGGAACGAGAAACATGGCCTGTGTTCCTAGGTTCACAAAAACACAATACATACAAAGAAACAGTTCACCAGCTCCAGCCAGTCACATCTTAAGAATTAAAATATGGAAAATCAATTTTAATGAAATGCTCATATAGCCACTTAAGGTTTATAGCCTTGTGACCCTGTCCCTCTCACCTCAAACTGTGCATTCATACATGCATGTTTTGCAGCCTTGAATTAAAAAACGTGCCTGACCTTTTTCCCACAATCAAAATTTCCAATTTCAGGTGATACTCAAGTTGGATATATTACATTTGACGTGTCCTTGAGTGTCAACTACTCAGACTTGAACCCGCATATTTCAGAACTGACTGGTGTCATTTCTAAAGAGTTGGGAGTCAACATCTCCCAGGTAAGCTGAGGAAAGAGTTGGTTTTCTGCTTCTCCATTTAAACAAGAAAAAGGGAGGGAGTATTGTATTCTTTCAAGCATGCTGTTAACTGAATATTACTTTCCTTGGCTTTTAGGTTCATCTACTAAATGTTACTTCAGCTGGAAATGGTTCCCTGATAAGTTACAGCGTCTATCCTGAAGAATCTGCCAAGTATTTCTCGAATACTACTGCAACGGTAAATCACTTTTGGTGAATAAGGTTTCTGTTCAAGTGAGGGAAATTGGGGATTATATTTTATTTGTTAATGTGATCTTTTGTTGTGCAGCATATAATTTCACTTTTAGCTGAACACAATGTCTTACTTCCAGACTCCTTTGGTAGTTACAAGTTGGTTAGTTGGAAGTTTCATCCCCCTCTTGAAAGGTAAAATTATTATTCTGTTTTATATAATTCTTGTACTGTCTACTGATTTGTCTCTCCAATGTTCTCTCTAGCTTTTCTTGTAAATGGCGATCAACGGGTGCTGGGGTAGAGTTAATAGTTAAAGTGGTTGGCCTCGTATTATATCAACATGAGATTGCCCTTCAAAAGAGTAATTTCTTTTTCAATGTCGTCTACCTACATATTCGGTTCAAGAGAAACGAGATTTCACTTTTCAGTTTGTTTTTGATGATAATTTGTTTGTAGTCTACTTTGATAACCCGACTTAAAGTGTCCATATTGTGGTAAAGACTTCGACTTCTGACCATTTACATGCCACTAGGAGAACTTGGCTTAAGCATTAGTAATTTTGCGTAAGGGACTACGCTCGCCTATTTCAGAAAAATCCCCATTGGGCAGTGACAAATTTACTGTTTTCCTCTGCTGTTTGCTGTGTGGTAGAAAGTGAAATTGAATACCTTCTCAACGATATTAAACTGCCAGTTGTAATGGTTTTAACGAACATATTAGGCTGCTTTTAATCCACATATTTGTTGTCCGGCTCCAGCTTATGCAGTGTGATTTCAATCGTAGTCGTAGGTCCCATAATATGGCCATATGGGTGTTGGTGTTTATTTTTTCATCTATTACTCTGTACTATATTTGTAGTTTTACGATTTGTGTTCTAAAATATGATGGACTAAAGTAAAGCGACTGACTAAGCCTGTTGCACATATTATTGTGATATATGAAGTAGTAGCAGCTATTCGACACCATTCTCGACAGAATTTTCATTAGGGTCTTTTGAGCAATAATACTATAAAAACAATGATCAACCTATCCTACCCCTTCACCCTGCCAATGGCGGAATTCCTTGAGGCCTGAGGACACCGGGTATTATTGTCATAGGTGAACAGTCTAGACAATAATCTTTTGCTTCATATATCTGATTATCCTCCAATGATATAGGAGCTGGTGGGAGCAACCTTACTTAGTGATGATTATGGCGGTTATAGTCACATTATTGTTGGGATTATCAGCATTTGGGATTTGGCTCATTTGGAGACGGAGGCAAGAAACATCAATACCATATAAACCTGTTGATACACAATCTGCCCCTATTCAAGAACAGGAACTCCAGCCATTGTGAATTGCTAATTGGATTTCTTTTAATTTCTTCCAAGCTTTTTTGTGCCAATTTTATCTTCTTTTTCTTGTAAAATTGATTGAGAATCTCAAACATATACGTAGCGCTTAATGGATTGGATAATGGAACCACAGTATTTTTAAGAGTTCGGAGTTGTATTTCCCGTCCTCTGAGTTTCAATTTAGATGGACTACTCTTAGTCTCTTACAATACCCTATCCTGAAACACATTTTTTCCGATTATATGCGGTTTGCGGCAACTAGTATGGGTATTGTAGAAGCTTGTAACTTATTGCTTGTTCCAATCATGTCAATTCATTCAGTAATCTGAGTAATGTATCAAAGACAACCCAGACATGATTTCGCTTGCTATTTGATACTCCGTATCTGTTTTGGTACATCTTGTCTTATTTTTCTTGGATTATTGGCTATTGTTATCGTACTTACGACGAAACTTTCAATTTTGAATTGAGAATTGTTTGTTCCATTTGATTTTTTTCGTTACATGTCGTATTCATTGCTCCTTTGACTCGTCACCAATTCGATGAAAAATTTCGTACGGGGGAGTGTCTTGGCTTCTTATTAGTATGAATAGGACTTTACATCTAAAAAAATGTATGAAGAATAGTCAAGAGAAGTGGCAGTTGATAACGTAATTCGTATCATTAATAATACGAGGATCATGTAATTGATTACGTTGGTTTGTACTCTCCTCGACCCGGTTATTTGCTGTCTTATTCGATTTTTAGTCCATTTTGCTTGTGATCTCTCACCGCTCTCTTCCACCCACCGCTTCCACTTACCTCTTTGTCTCACGTCACAAGCTTGTGACGGATTTGGTTCGTCACAAATGAAAATTTGTGTTCGATTTTTGGGTATGTCAATCAATTATTATCTTTTTTTTTCATTTAGGAATGCATTTTATAAATAATTTTATTTTCACACTTTGGTCATTATGTCAAATTAAAAGGATAACAATAGATTGGGATTCAGGAATTCGGGAGGGAAGGGAGTAGCCCTGTTCTTTTCGGCTGAAATGAGCTGAATTGAATTAATTGAAGTAGAGCTTAATTGAACTAAATTGAGTGAAATTAAGGTAAAGTGAATTTAGTTGAATTAAAAGTTAATTTTGTGAAGAGATTAATTGAACATCTATCTCTATAAAAGGAGTAGATTTTAAGCTCTTTCTATTGGTTCCTTAAAATAAGGAATGTATGGTCCCACCAATTTTACTTTGATTTAATTTGCCTCTCTCCTACATTCACAATTAATTCCGACTTTTACTCATCACAAATTACGTATTCTAATCTTTGCTCCTTCCTAATTACGTAATCGATTGCAACAATATTATATTTCGTCATTGTCATAATAAAATACGATATGTTCAAATTATTGTTAATCGAATATTTAAATAACAATATACAATAGTCAAATAAAATACAATATCGGTCCAAAATTAAATCTGAAAAACAAAAAATTACAAACAGCAAAAATAATATCGGTCCAAAAATTAAATCCGAAAAACAAAAAATTACAAACATCAAAAAATAATTACAGTCCAAGAACTAAATTATATTATATTTTCTAATCAAATCAATACAAATTAAAATACCAAACAAGATAAAATACATACTCCCTCCATTCATTTCCACTTGGTACATTTGCTTTATGCACGGGTTTTTACGCATTGTTAAAATATTAATAAAAGTACAACAAATAGGTGTAAAGTGTAGTATTGTGTTGAAAAAGTGGGCCTTAATAGTGTTTTTATAGTATTATAGTATTAAAAGTACAACCAAATAAGGAAAGGTGCAAAGTGGATTCGAATGGACCGAAATGGAATAGGTGCAAAGTGGATATGAATGGAGGGAGTATACAACAATCCGATATATATCAAAATGATCAAATTTCGCCAAAGTCTTCATAAAAATCCCATATTGGAAAAAAAAAACAAAAATCATGTATATCAGCACAATCAGAATCACCTACATCCTTTCGTCTTCAAGGTTTTCAATCCAACCATACGATACAAAGTTGACACGAAAAAGAAACAACTAATTAGCATTAAAATGTTGTTTGCACGATAAAAAGTCTTTTTTGTTAAATTTAAATCTTTTAGTTGAATTCCAATACTATAAAAACGATGGAATTTCTTGTCTTCCTATTGGATATAGAAATTTAGGATTGAGAAAAACATTAATTTATGTGGGATCCCCACTTTGTGTACATATTTAATTATTTTCTCTTATTCAATTAATTAATTGATCTCTTTTCCGACAAGAATTCAGGAATTTATGAAAACACATAAAATTAATTGATTTATTAGTTTATATGACGTAAAATTAATATGAGATTTATAAATATATTTTTATGATTTGTGAGCAATGTATATTTTTACGTTACAACTCAGTTAAGTTTCCTCACTTCAGTGTCGTATCAATTAATATATCTTAACCGTTTATTTTTTGCACGGGCATAAAACTAGTAATTGATTGAACGTATATAAAATTTAACGGAATACAACCAAAAAAAAATTGAAAGGGCTGAAAAAAAAAAAGCTAGAAAGAACGGCACACCTAAGTTGGAAGTGGTGTATACTTGCGCAGGCCGCAAATGACGCCGTTGATGACGTGATAGTGGCTTGCGAGACAAGTACAATTTTGTTTCTTCTTCACGTGGAAATCCCAACTAATCTATCCACATTTCGACCAGATTTTATACGAGTTTAGGGATCAAATATTTTTCCACTTCTTTAATCATAGTCAATCAAGATTTTGTTTGATCTCAAATTTATTGTCTCTTTTCCAATTTTTATTTCTCAAAAATAATTAACCATTTTGCAAATATAATAACTAAATACTGTGAATTATCATCTGTCTTGTCGTTCCTAAGTAATATTTCTATCGAAAATAGGAAACATGTAAAATTTACACGTCAAGAGGTGAGTGATATTTGTTAAATTTCATTTTTGGTTAAAAGGGACAATAAAATTGGTATGTGATATTTGTTAAATTTCATCTTTGCTTAAAAGGGACAATAAAATTGGTACGAATATCGTACAATCGAAATAAATCTCACCATGACATTGAAGGCGTAAGCATAAATAGTAATATCCTTTTCTTGTATCTAAGCTCTTTTATGAGTTTTAAATTGGATGTATCATGATTAGCCTCTTAGGTAAAAAAATGCATTTATTCGAGATTTTCACATAACTAATAACCCTTTCAAAATTATAGAATTTCACTTCAAGAAAAATTTAAATTGAATATTTACAGCTAATGAATTAATTATTTCTTAGAAAAAAAGCTAACGAATTAATTACAAGTTCGAATAAAAAGTTTTTCATCCTATTCATTTATTTAATTTTCCTCTTTATTAATGAAAGATACTTTAGTTAAAGGAAATGATAAAAATAACCCACAAGGCTATAATTAGGAAGCTGAAACCAAAATCATATATTTGTCATTTGGATTGCCAATATCCGTCAAAAGGAATATGTAGTTCAGTTCTTAACTTCAAAAGTATACAAATAGTAATTATAGTAGAATTCTCAGATCTTTTAAATCACAAATTCTCATTTATGACAGACAATATTCGTCAAGACGAGAACTTATGGTAAATAAATTGGAAAAAGTAATAATCCAATTCATAGGTCAAACTTCTCAACTAAACCAACATTAGTAATGACATGTATTGGGATTTGGGTCATAGAATCAAGGAGTTTGGTAAAATGTTGATAAACAACAACAAATAAAGAATATCACAAGTCAGAAGTCATCAGAAGTCATCTCCATTGACCAACCCATACTAAGAAATGCAGGTGAGAATAAAAGAAAATGAAATTGACCAAACTATAATAAAATCAAAACACAAATTTTCATTTGCAATATTTGTCGTAAATTTGTGAGTTGTGACGGATCAAATATTTCCCACTTGAACAGGAAAACATAAAACAATTAAAATTTTCTAAGTTCTACTTTATATACTCAAGTGAAAGAACTTGACCCATTAGAAACTTGCGACGAATATATCCGGTAAAACGAAGACCTACTGAAACCAAAATGATATAGTGTCGTACACTCAATTTGTGTACTAAGATATGTAGGCAAATTAGGAACCAAATTTAAACCAAAATTAAATTAAATTAAGTTGTCCAAATCTTATAAATCCATGACTCAAGTTACACGCCTGACTACAGTTATTGCAACTCTAAATAAATAAATATTCATCACAAACACCAGCTTTCTTCTGGGCTCTAATTATTGTTTCTCTAAATTCAGGTTTTGCATTAGTAGCCGAACGAGATTGCCCCAGGACCAAAAAAAAAAAAAAAAGAAAAACAGGTTTTGTTTCTTAATTCTCATTGTTTTCTCATTTTAGCTTACATATGTCTGGTTAATAGTTACTGTTATATTGGTGATCGTAGTTCGTACCACATGAGTACGATGGTTCTTTCGTATGTTAAATACCTCATTTATTGATACTCGGTAGTAATAACCGAGTAAGGTATAACACCGTCTCATTTTATAATTTGTGCATGAATGAGAGTAAATATCTTGAGATAGAGTAGTTGGATATTTCTTGTGAGGCTGCAATTCTGCTTGAAAATGGAAGCTTGGTTTGTTGAATTGTTCTCAGTATAAAGTTCTCATCTTTATATGTATGATTTGTAACTCACAAATTGGTAATGGGAAAACGCCTACCTGTCGACCGGAAATGGATCCTCTCCATTTCTTTCCTCTCCATTTCCTCTCACAAACATTACTATATTATATATTCCAATCCCTTTCATTTACCTTTTTATTTCCAAATAAATCTACAACCATCGGATCGTTTCCAAAATTAATCCGAACCGTTGAGAAGTAATGGACCTCCATTTCTTTTCGAGAAATGGAGAGGATCCTTACTCCTGTCGACCTGTCATCTGTCGAGGTGGCTGTATCACGTAAAGAAGGGACAAGGGAGTGTCTATTCCAACACGGGTTTTGCTATAGTGATCATATTTGTCATGTACTTATATACCAAGTCGTTTCTTAGAAATAGCCGACCACAAACCATTTTGGGACTAATGTTCTATTGTTGTCATAGGGTCTGAAAAATAGGCGACCCTGAACATTTGTCCGGGCTAAGGTTTTGTTGTTGTTGTTGTTGTTGTTGTTGTTGTTGTTGTTGTTGTTGTTGTTGCGACTGCTGCTGCTACGGGTGAGTGACCTGAGTGTAATCAATAACCGTGCATCATTTTGTGCAAAAGCACCTAAATCCAGCATGGTCTCTTACAGTGATTTAGTGCCAAAACAAACTGATGACAGAAATCAACTCTTGGAGAATTCAGAGACTGATGACAAGATGATCAAGGATCGAATTTCAGTTTCTACTGAGATAACTCCTCATAAGGACTCCGTCTCTTTGACCACAATAACTGATCTAAGACAAAATCGCAAAATCCGTCCTAAGCCATTAAAACCTATAGCTATATCCACGATGGTAAACGATACCAGAAGTGGCACTGAGACCCATGTTAGAAAATTAACCGAAGACTTGAAAGGTGAGTTACATGAGATTATAAGAGAAGCTGCCTTTGAGCTCCGGCTTCTTGCTAAGGATGAAGGCAACAGAATCTTAATAGCTAGTTGTGGGGCCATTACCATACTAGTTGACCTGCTTTTCTCTCCAGACTTGATAATCCAAGAAAATTCTGTAACTGCCCTTTTGAATCTGTCAATCAGTGATAACAACAAACTCATGATAGCCAATGCCGGAGCAATAGAGGCTTTGGTACACGTTCTTCGGACTGGAACACACGAGGCTAGGGAGAATTCAGCTGCAACTCTCACTAGCCTGTCTAAGTTTGACGACAATAAGATCCGGATTGGAAAATCTGGGGCCATAGGCCCTTTGGTAGACCTTTTGGGAAAAGGGACTTTACAAGGGAAGAAGGATGCGGCCACCGCTTTATTCAACTTGTCGACAGCAGCTGTGAATAGGAGTAGTATCATAGAATCAGGTGCGGTAAAACATCTGATTAGTTTGATGGATCCAGCACTTGGGATGGTCGACAGGGCCACTGTTGTCTTGGCTAATCTTGCGACAATACCCGAGGGAAGGACTGCCATAGCTCAAGCAGGAGGACTCCCGCTTCTAGTCGACGCTATTGAGTTGGGTTCACCGAGGGGAAAGGAGAATGCTGCAGCTGCACTAAGTCACTTTTGTTCAGATAGTAACAAATATTGCAGGAAAGTCCTTGATGAAGGCGCTGGTCCGCCTTTGGTTGCCTTGTCCTTGTCAGGGACTCCAAGAGCCAAAGAAAAGGTATGACATTCCTTTGTTTTCATAGACATTGATGAATAACATCGAAGTTGATGAATAGCATGAAGTTTATTCTCGACTGATGGACTGAATCATGTGTGTGTCTGATATACCGTCTGTATGATACTAACATTCCAATGGTTTTAAAATTTGTGTTGCAGGCAATTAAAACTCTATCTCATTTGAGAAATCTACAACGCGTTTATGGGAGCCGAGACTGAATTAGCAAACTTAAGACGTCAAATAACATCTAGCTAGTACATTGTAAGTTCACTGTAAATATGATGTAATCGTGTAAGTGAAATTTATGTTGTTTTTTGAAGATTGGTTGTGGTCTTGTACCACATTGTCTGATCTTTTGTTTGGAAACAAGTAAATGCTTGTGAAATCATACATGTTTACTGATCAACAAGTCTGCTAATATAATCAGGAGAGATATGAATATATGATATACTAATTCACCTGACAATAAGTTGTGAAACAGCATTTTATGCACCAGGTTTTCATTTTCATGGATGCAGAGGCCACAGCTGTTTTGATGTTCAGCTAAGGAACATTACATTCAAATATTCGTTTACATGTTCATTTCCGACAGAGCCAGATAGAAGGGTTGTTCTTCATTGGTTTTTACGATGAAATAAGCCACGCGGACATGCAGTCCTCGTAACTAGTTATTTGTGAGAGCCCTTACGACAACACAATAAGTTACCGCTGTAAATATTGCAGCATTAGACAGTAAAGAATAGAAACTCAGATCAGTAAACAAATAACACCTATATATTACAATAAATGTAGTTCTCCCATGTTATCAGTTGAAGATGACCCAGGCAATGAATGAAAAATCCCAAAAACTCAAAGTTTCCATTAATGTAATAGTATCAAGCCGAGATATTAATCATCTTTTCCTCTCCCGTTTAACTTTTTATCTGACGATCCCTCAATAAGAATATAGGATGTATCGTTCGCCTCTTAGGCAAAAAAAAAAGCGGTTCTGTGACGGTTTGAATCTTAAAAATAAAAACCAAGTATAGATATAGATATGTCATTTTCCAATTCACAAGTCAAAGTCCTCCACTTAACCAACATTATTAATGCCATATGTACTAGGATTTAGGTTAGAATCAAAGAGTTTGAACTTTGAAATGTAGGTGAGAATAAAGGAAATTGAAATTGACCAAACTATAATAAAACCAAAATCATATACTGTCTGTCATACACTCATTTTCTGTACTAAGAAATGTAGGGAAATTATAGGAAACAAAAATTAAAGAAATTGAAATGAAATTGTCCAAATCATATAAAACCAAACTCAAGTTACACGCCAGACAAAATTTGTAACTTTATATGTCATCACAAATACCAACTTCTGGTTTTGCATCAGTCACGAAAGAAGATTGTCCCGACTGTCGATAAGGATACTATTTCTCATCAACACAAAAAATAAGAAGAAATTTCAGGTTTTGCTTTCTTAATGCTCTCACTGTTTTCTGTTATATTGGCGATTGTACCACATGAGTATGACGGTTCTTTTGTATGTTAAATACCTCATTTATTGATATTTTTCGTAGTAAATAAGGGATTGTTTAACTCATCAAAGGGTATAAGACGGTTTTATTTTATGATTTGTGAATGTTCTGAGATAAAACTATTGAACTGTCTATGTGGTAGCTGTATCTTTCTGGTGAGTCTGCAATTCTGCTTGAAAATGGTAGCTGGGTTTGTTGAATTGTTCTCAGTATAAAGTTTTCATCTTTATGTGTATGAATTGGCATCCTGGATATTTCTTTTATTTGTTTTGTAATGTAAGAATTACTTCTTTGTGTCTGTCATCAGTCTCAAATACACGCCGATAATGATAGATGAACCATCTCAACCAAAACCTTAAGGTGATGGCTGAGGCCCAACTAAGGCCCCCGTACCTGGCTCTAATACCATGATAGATGAACCATCTCAGCCAAAACCTTAAGGTGATAGCTGAGGCCCAACTATTATTAATATTCCTAATACGACCTTTCAGTAAAATTGGCAAATCAAATATTTTGTGATGGGAAAACGCGTACCTGTCGTCCGTCGAGGTGGTGGTATCCTTTCATATGAATGCAAGAAGGGACAAGGGAGTGTCTATTCCAACACTTTTTTTGCTATAGTGATCCTATTTGTCATGTACTCATATACGAGTAGTTTGTTAAAAATAGCCGACCTCATATCATTTTGGGACTTCCGTTTAATTCTTATTGCTGTTGGCGTAGGATGAGAAAACAGGCAATCCTGAACTTTTTTGGGCTAAGGCTTTGTCGTTGTTGCGTGAGGAATAGGCACACTCATAGTTCATTGCGTGCATCGTAAGACATTAAGCGAAGGAATAGGCACCGCTCAGTAATCCCTTTGGTGCATCACAAGACGGATAAACATTCACAAGATTTACTCACAGTGAGTAAAAAAACACTTTTGAGTAAATCTTGTGAATGTTTACCCGTCTTGTGATGCATCATAAGACATTAAGCGAAGGAATAGGCACCGCTCAGTAGTCCCTTTGGTGCATCACCAGACGGGTAAACATTCACAAGATTTACTCAAAAGTTTCTTTTTTACTCACTGTGAAATCAAATTACCTTGTGAAAGCAACAAGAAACAAGTGTTTCTGGTGATCAACAGAAAAACTGACTATTTGCACGGAATAGTGGTTTTGGAGAGTATTAGACGCAAAAAATGTTCGTTAAGGCAGAAGTTTGCAGCTAATGTAATAAAATAAAACATTGATTTGGTATTAATAATGTGTTTTGAAAGGTTGTGTACTTGTGTTTGACAATTTATCCATGTTTATCTATACTTGTGACTGCTCAACTGTTAGCTGAAGTTAACCTTGCTGTAATACTGTGTATCACAATTATACAAATTATCTTTTGCTTTCAACAATGGTCTGTTCATTCCAGAACCCCTGAATGAACTAGCTTCTGCAGAGTCTCTGTGTCATCAACCATTTTCTCGTTAGGGTTTATACTTAAGGTTTCAATACCTTGTACTCGATAAATCCTCAACGAGAAAGAACATTGCTCTTATGTTGTAAGATCCCGGGTCATGACTCATGAGTACCAACACTCAATTACTTTACCAGCTAAGTCATTGTTTGTCATACACTCATACTACCTTTGTAGGTTCTTTAATGTTATTTTGTGTGTCTTGACAGAAATTGAGGAAAGCAGAAGCGTAACAGTAGCGCCTAAATCCACGATGGTATCTGATACCAGAAGTGACGTTGAGACCCATATTAGAAAATTAACCGAAGACTTGAAAGGTGAGTCTCCTGAGATTATAAGAGAAGCCGCCTTTGAGCTCCGGCTTCTTGCTAAGGACGATGGCAACAGAATCTTAATAGCTGTTTGTGGGGCTATTACCATACTAGTTGACCTGCTTTTCTCTCCAGACTTGATAATCCAAGAAAATTCTGTAACTGCCCTTTTGAACCTGTCAATCAGTGATAACAACAAGCTCATGATAGCCAATGCCGGAGCAATAGAGGCTTTGGTACATGTTCTTCGGACTGGAACTCCTGAGGCTAGGGAGAATTCAGCTGCAACTCTCACTAGCCTGGCTAATTTTGGCGACAATAAGATCCGGATTGGAAAATCTGGGGCCATAGGCCCTTTGGTAGATCTTTTAGAAAACGGGGCTCCACAAGGGAAGAAGGATGCGGCCACTGCTTTGTTCAATATATCAGCAGCAGCTGTGAATAGGATTAGTATCATAGAATCAGGTGCGGTAAAACATCTGATTAGTTTGATGGATCCGGCACTTGGGATGGTTGACAGGGCTACTGTTGTCTTAGCTAATCTTGCGACAGTACCCGAGGGAAGGACTGCCATAGCTCAAGCAGGAGGAATCCCACTTCTAGTTGAAGCTATTGAGTTGGGTTCACCGAGAGGAAAGGAGAATGCTGCAGCTGCACTAAGTCAATTTTGTTCAGATAGTAACAAATATTGCAGGAAAGTCCTTGATGAAGGCGCTGGTCCGCCTTTGGTTGCCTTGTCCTTGTCCGGGACTCCAAGAGCCAAAGAAAAGGTATGACATTCATTTGTTTTCATAGACGTTGATGAATAACATGAAAGTTGATGAATAGCATGAAGTTTATTCTCGATTGATGGACTGAATCATGTGTGTGTCTGATATACCGTCTGTATGATACTAACATTCCAATGGTTTTTAAATTTGTGTATATGCAGGCAATTAAAACTCTATCGCATTTGAGAAATCTACAACGGGTTTATGGGAGCCGACTAGCCGAGACTGAATTTAGCAAACTTAAGACGCCAGATAACATCTAGAGCATTGTAAGTTTGCCCTAAATTGTGTAAACATGATGCAACCGTTTAAGGAAGATTGGTCGTAAACTCATGCTCTTCTGCCACATTGTTTGATCTTTTACTTGCAAACCAGTAATGCTTGTGCGTGCAATCATACATGTTTATCGATCAACATGCTATGTATAATTAGGAGCGATATGACGACATTTTTGTTGATATACTAATTCAAGTTTTCAACTGGTGTAAACTGTACAGTCTCAAGATACAATGTCTCTGTAACAAGTACTAGTTTTATGCCCGTACAAAAATTGTACGGGTTTGTTTCTAAAAACTTCGTAAATATTAGTGTAAATATAATTCAATATGAATTTAATTGAGAAATATATAAATTATCAATCTGCCGATGATTTTGACTCCAAAAAATTGATTTATTGGTATTAAATTAATTTATTTATTTTTTTAAAGATTATTATAAATTGAAATTAGTTTTCAATTTTAATGTTATTAACGGAAATAGTCAAACTTTATGAAATAAATCTGAACCATAGAAAATAGATAATAAATTGTATTGTACTTGTATAACTTACCCTTTAAAAGTAAAAAATGATAGAAAAGTTTTTAGCAATGGGGTAGACGGATAAGAAAATTGTTTTAGACTGCTAATTTTAAGCAGTTCATCATAATCTCTTCAAATCTTTAGATTTGATAGTATAAAGATTTCGAGTTTATTTTATTAGTATTATTATTAATTATTAATATGCAACCCGGTCCTTATTAATAAACGGAATATTATTAAATGTAACATTCGAAATATGATTTTTTTTAGTTTGAAATTTGAATTTTATTACGACAATGGCGAAAGGTAAGCCGAATGCATTACATAATATAAGACTTTTAATTGAATCATTTTGGTGTATATTAGAGCGTTATTCATATTTTCAGTTAACAATAATTTGATCATATATCGTGTAACACCCCAAGAGGGTGATAAGAGATTTGTCCCACATCGGTAGAATGTGAGGATTGTGATATGTTTATAAGAGCTTCCACCCACCACCTAGTAACAAGGCCTTGTGCTTTTGGGCTTAAGTGAGGACAAATAACGGGCCCAAAAGTGCACACTCATCTTATTGAGTTTGTGTTACGACGGTGGCGGGTCGGGTTGTTACAAATGGTATCAGAGCGACCCTGCGACCGTGTGGTGAGCCTGTGGTCGGGAGTACCCGGGTCACCAACCTAGCGGGGGAGGATTCTGGGCTTGGCTGCGGTCAAGTTTGAGGCACAACGAGGACGTTGTGTTCTTTAAGTGGGGGAGTTTGTAACACCCCAAGAGGGTGATAAGAGATTTGTCCCACATCGGTAGAATGTGAGGATTGTGATATCTTTATAAGAGCTTCCACCCACCACCTAGTAACAAGGCCTTGTGCTTTTGGGCTTAAGTGAGGACAAATAACGGGCCCAAAAGTGCACACTCATCTTATTGAGTTTGTGTTACGACGGTGGCGGGTCGGGTTGTTACATATCGTATTGTATATATAAATCATATAACAATATTACATAATATAAATAAGGAATAAGAAAATTAATTCGGAAATTATGGGATTAGGAATGAGGAAAACAGGAAAATTAATTCTAGAGTTAAGTAGGAGGTAAATTAATTCATTGTAAAAAAAATGGTGGGCCCCTTTATTTCCTTAATCCAATGAGCCAATCAAAATCATTTAAAAGCTATTGCTTTTATAGAGTTAGATGTTCGTGTTTGTTGGCATTTTATGCACCTGGTTTTCATTTTCATGGATGCATAGACCATAGCTATTTTGATGTTTAGCTAGGAACACTACATTCAAATGCTTGGTAAATGGATACAGATCAGACAATTCTGCAATTTATGTTTAGCTCCCTAGCTTTAAATTCTGGGGACGCCACTGTACATAGGCTCATTCCGCGTAAAATGTTAGATTTGGATCTGAGTAAATGAAGATGAGGTGCTCCGTCCTTCTGTATTTTTATTTTGTTTATTTACATGTTCATTTCCGACTGAGCTAGAAACTTAACGAGTGTTGTAATTTGATTTTTACGATGAAATTAGTCACACGGACATTCGGCCCTCATAACTAGTTATTTATTTATTTGTGAAAGGACAGATGATAAGTTAACGATGTAAATATTATATATCCAGATTCCAGAATGACAGCATTTGAACATTTGGGTGAAATTAATTTTGACAGTAAAGAATAGAAACTCGATGAATAAACAAATAACCTAGTATATATTACAATAAATGTAGCTCTCCCATGTTACGAGTTGAAGATGAGCCCGACAATGAATAAAAAATCCATAAAAATAGAAAAATAAAAAAAGAATCACATTGATGCAATAGAAGTTCAGAAGAGAAGCATAACAGATCCTAATGCTAAGCTCAAGCTCATCAGATTCTTCATTGTCCATGTGATCTTCTCTGTTCCACTCTGCCATTTTTTGTATTCATGTATTTAATCCATTAGTCAGCATAATTGCAAATCACATTGAAGATCAACATAATAAAATAAGCACTCCACTTGTTAAAACAAACATTAATTAATTAGTTAGTTAAAGTGTTAAACACAGTCATTGACTTTGATAATGAAAAAAAATCTACATTTGTAGGCTTTAATTTAATGGTTTAATGCATTAGAATCAAACCATTATTGTTGTAAATGAAGTGTGTTGAACCAAGTAACAATGGTACTCCTTCCTCAATTAACTCGGTTCTTTACGCTTTCCTTTTTTTCAGTTGGGTAAGTTTGTAAGCAAAGCCTTTACTATCGAGCTGCACACTTGTACGATTGTACGGTTGTACCCTACTCCCTTTTTAAGTCGAAGTTATACAATGCACCTTAACCTTACTCCACACCGAGGATCATATTTAAGTGAAAGACCAACATAGCGATAACACAACAACATTACCCTAGTGCCTCAATGATTCCTGTAAATTGCGGATAATAAAAGCGACATAACGAAATACAAAAATTCCGCTACCCCAAATCATAACCTCTGCGGACTAGACAATGTAATTGGCTTACTCATGCGTACATTTGCAATGCTTTAGAAATGTAGGTAGCACATAAAAATCAGGATGACTTGTAACTGAGCTGGCAGCTCTTGGGATATTAAAAAAGACAACCTAATCTTTAGATGAGTAAGTAGCTTTCAAGTTAAGAATGACTGGTTTACAGTTGATCATAAAACCTTGTTTCTATACTAATGCCAAACATTAAAGATGTACTGCTGCCCAATTTAGAATTCAGACATTACCGCATTTACACCAATGACCCAACCCGACCCATGTGCCGCATTATTTGAATATTTCTGTTATATAAATGGATACTTATTGTAAACACCCGACACTCCGACACGAGATCTTTCCCACTAATGCTTGTCTGGATACCACTACCAGCCCACTACCCCTGGTTTTTGTTATGCAATTTTTTTTATTCTATGTGAAGTAGGGCGTCAAAAGTGTTACGGGATAATCGGTTTAATAATCGGTTTAACTAGTCAGCATCATCTCATTTTCCTACCCTATCGTCTTCAGAAAACAGTAATTTCAATTATCAAGCCGGGCTGCTCATGCTTTCATTGGCTTGTACGATAAGTTGACAACCTTGACTCTTTACCCCACAAAAGGTTAAGCTAACAAAGTCAATGGATAATTAGGTCTCCATAATTAGGTTAACCGGCCATAATTACGCCTTTTAATTTCCGTTCTAAAACCAATTAGCAATACAGCACTAACTTAATATTGTAGCTACGAGAAACTCTTTCTGTTTGTTCAATGTATTTGTAATGTACTACTCCGTATAAGTTATAAAGTCGATACGGGTGGCGCGGTCTCATTTTCCATAATCGAGTCATTCTTGGCAATTTACAGCCAAAACATTAATAGAAAATGAGAATTGTCTAAAAACTGAGCATACTTACCGTATCATTTTCAGAAGGGGAAGGAGCCATGTCATCTTCACCACCATTAGGCCCAGGAGCTTCACTAGGAGGAGCAGGCGGACTCAAAAGCTCCACCGGCGCAGGAGCCGGCGAAACATGATGCTTCTTACAATGCTTCTTCAACTTAAACCTACATTTATGCGGCTTCGGTGGCGGCGCATGATGCTTCTCCGATGGTGCCGGAGCTGGCACTTCAACCTCCGGAGCCGGTGACGGAGAAGTTGACTCTGGTGGCGGTGACGGTGGTGATGGAGGAGGTGACGCTTCGGGCGCCTTAGCCGGGGATTTAGCTGGAGCCTTAGGCTTTGAGACTGGTGACTTGGCAGGTGGTTTTGAAGCCGGGGATTCAGCTGGGGGAGCTGAGACTGGAACCGGAGCGACGGGAGCAGGGGAGGATTTCGCCTTAACCGGGGGTTTAGCCGGAGCTGAGACAGGAGTGTCAGCTGGCTTAGCTGGGGATTTAGAGGGAGCGGAAACGGGGGTGTCAGCTGGTTTAGCCGTGGATTTAGTTGGAGCTGCAGCGACAGGGGAGTCGGCTGGTTTAACCGGGGATATAGAAGGAGCGGCGGCGGGGGATTGGGCGGCGGCGGCGTAGGTTATAATGAGGAAGAGGAATGTGAGACGGTAGAAAAGAGTAGGAATGTTTATTCTTGGATCCATGGTTTTAATCATTGGATGTGTTGTGTTGTAAATGGGAGTGCTGAAAAATGTAGGGTGTTTTTGTAGTGGAAGTATGGGCAGAGGAGAAGTATGTGGAAGGGAATATATAGCCGTTGGGATTAGGTGACGAGAGGGAAAAACAAAAATAGAAAGAAAAAGAAATTATGACAGGCTGTCACAGTGTCGGTTTGAGAGCAAAGGGAGATGAGAGTAGGATACCAGGGGTTGTTTAAGGAAATTGCTATATCACCCCCCGTTTTACTTGTTACGCCCCCTATTTTTCAATTTATTCTCATTTTGCCCCTGCGTCTTGCGTTGAGTTTTGACGTTCGTTGATGATGATGATTTCTGTATTTTTTTGAGACGGTTTTTAAGACGGTTTTTGAGATGGATTTTGGGTTTTTTTGGAGACGGTTTATGAAACTTTTTTTTAGACGGTTTATGAGACAGTTTTTTAGACGGTTGATACTTCATTTAATACTGCAATATCTTAGAAATCTATCTTCTTATCTCCTATTCTATAGACGGAAAATAAAAAATACATTGTCGTGTAAAAAAAATTAATAATAAATTGTCGTGTAACAAATAAAAAAAAATACGAGTGTTGACATTGCTAGATACGGAAAAGGAAAAAAAAAAAAAAAAATGGTCGTGTAAAAAACACGACACGACCTTGGCCATGCCGTGTAGACCACACGACACGACCTTGGCCATGTCGTGTGGTCGACACGACATGACCAAAAAAAATGAAAAAATGCTGGCAGTGGGGTTTGAACCCAGGCGCACTTATGTGTAGAAGATCTTAAGTCTTCCCCTAAACCACTTGGCCAAATCAGCTGATTGATATATGATAGATAGAATATATTCATATTCAATTAGAATATTTTAAATAGTTGAAACTTTTTTAGCAAAGGTACAATTACTCGAGTAAATTATGTAAAATTGAAACTGCATAATTTTTTTCCGGCCGTATGATTAAAATTTAAAATGATATAATGATATATTTACGACGTCGTTATATTAACTATTAGCACGCTTTTCTTTTGTTGTATGGAACAACAAATTTTTACGAGACATACGCAAAATCGTTCCAAATTTTTTTCCTAATTCGCAATTAAACCGTCTTAAAAACCGTCTCAAAATTTTTTTATTATTACCGTCTTAAAAACCGTGTCAAAATACCGTCTCAAAATCATTCTCAACAAAAAGTCTGAAATTCCGGCTACAAAATTATTATAAAAAACCGTCTCAAGAACCATCTCAAAAACCGTCTCAAAATCGTCACGCAAACTATCTCAATTACCGTCTCATAAAAAACCAACTTAAAACCCGGCCGTCAACTATACGTCAAAAATAAAATAAAAACAAAAACCAAAAAGAATTCAGGGGCAAAATGGGAATTATTTAAAAAGTAGGGAGCGTAACAAGTGAAACAGGGGGCGTGATATAGCAATTTTGTTGTTTAATTACCATTAAAAATTGTAAGAATTTAAATTCACGTTAAGTGTTAAATTGATCTCTTATTTGGTTATTTTCAATTCACATGAATTTATACTTTATATGAATTTGCAATTTCCTTTATAATAGAGCAAATGGCTTACCTAGTCCCTATATTGGTGAAAATGTCTACATAATTATCCTTACTACCTACTCCGTACTAACCAAATAATATTTTTTAATTCACATAAATTCTAAAATCATGTGTTTTACGACTTTCTAACAATATGAATTCCTACATGCAACCAACGACTCATGAGTTTTTATTTTCTTACAAATTTTCTAAATTTAAACCCTTATAAAATATTTTTAATATTTTACTACTTTTTTATAAAACCCTTTTACCAAAATTTCCCCCTTTATTATGATTTTGGTATAAAATATTTTTGAATTTAAAATATTACCCTCGTCTATTAGTTTAAATTTTATACTCTTATCTTAGTTTATCTTGTGTTAGGTGTGATTTGATATTATTTTGACCAATTTAGTAGTTTGTCGTTGTTGATCAAGACCGACAATGACGTTTTAACTACTCAAACGTTACTCTATATTTGATACTTGTATTAATCAACAAATCCGCTCGTTAGGCAGGCACAAAAGATAAGGAAAAAGAAGAAGAGATGGAGGAAAGAAAAAGGGTAAAGAGACATTTTCGTCACAAATTTTAAGTTTTAGGGATAAATTTTAAAATTTGACGGAATATTTCTTTTCTCTACCTCGGAATTAGAGTATGGGGAAAATTTTGATAGAAGTGTTTTATAAGGGATAAAATAGTAAAAATATTTGATAAGTAGTAAATCTTGCTTGCGACGGGTCACTATTTGTGACGCATATTTTGTGAGATAAAATGGATATAAAATGAGTAGTAGGAAAAGGGGACCACAAGAATAGTGTTGGAGAAAGAGAAAAAGTGGGCATTTTGTGAGAGAAAACGGTATCCGTCATAAGCTTGCGACGGATAGTGCCGTTGCAAATAAGAATTTGTGTTTGATAGACAGTGAAAATTTTGAAAAGTTGTTTTTTATTATTTTTAATTTAAATTTTTAATTTTTAATTTGAAGAAGAAAGAAGCATGTGTTGGGAACTGGGAATAAGGGAATAATATATGTGTATTGTGTTGGTGAATGGTGGTGACTGATGAGGCGGAGAAGTGGTTGGAATTAGAGTTTGGTTGTTGGAGGCTGCCGTGTCTTTTTTTATTCTTTCATGTTTTAGACACCCTTCTCTTTCTTTACTTTATGTTTCATCAATGTCAGCTTCGGTGCATTATTTTTAAAACGGATTTTCTCATTGCCAACAAGGCCACAAGGATAACAAGTTAACAACCACCTTAATTATTCATCTATACTAATTATTTCTCCTAATAATTAACACCAGGTTCTAAATTATAGAGAACCGTTGGACGACCTATGGCCAATGCTTGCTTTTATCATGTTTGGATGCAACGGTCTCACGTGGTTATTGATGTGAATAAGTTAGAAATTTGAAGTAGAATTCAAACTTTATTTGATTTATTATCCGGTTTTGATTCGAGATGCTAGATGTCTACAGACATTGTTGTAGCTGCCTAGCCTAGTATCCTCTTTGTACTCTTGTGATTTTTTAATATAACATATTTACATTTCAAAAAACAAAAAAAAAATGTACCTACCATGCAAAAAAAGAAAATCATTACTTAATTACTTGAATAACCGTTGAAATTTTACTACTTCTAGTGAATTGGGAAGCGAAATGTACAATTACAGTATATGGTAAGGAAAATAAAAGTGTGTTAACAGGTGATACTCAATTTTAATATCACCATATCGAAATATAATACGGAGTATTATTCGAAGACATTACGGTATCTTATTTTCCATTCTGATGTTACATATAGGCATATAGCAAAGTGCATTATCCATATAGAATTGAGATGGAGGAGAAGATTAAGTGTTGGTAATTTAAGTGTAACTACCGGTTCATTTTCCGTATTTTGAGTTTTGTTCAAAGACGGCGCGAACTTATAAATAATAAAGCTAGTTCGGGAAGTACGGAGTGTACACTAGTCTATTGTTTACAAGTTCGCAGTATAGTTGCCAAAGCATTTATCCGAATAAAACAGATTTTGGCGGTTGATTTTGAAGGGTTGTAACTCTTCAGAATTCTGACTCAATCCCTTCCCTTTTCCCTTTCATTTGTCTATATATATGTTAGAAAAATGGATCAGTTTTCTGAAGAGAAATTACCGATATCAATCTTCTTGAACATAGAAAACAAATTACACATAAAAGTTTCGAAATTACATCTCTGTTTTTTGTGCCAAAAACCGAGGAACACCGTCTTATCTCTGTAGAAAATTCTGTACATCCCGGGTACTGATATACGGGACGAATTGTTCTATAAAGACAGCGTAGTAATTCGGTGTTGTTTTCATTATTTTTATTTCTTTAACAGTGTATCAATAACATTAAGGAATGAAATAAAGGAGTAATGAGGGGAAAGATTATAGTTGTGATTATAGACTTATGGTTATAGTAGTAGCCCTAATAGGTGGTATTAATTATGGGGAAATAATGAGTTGTAAATTGTAAGTAATGATTTTGTTAGAGAGTGAAGTGGGGTCTGGAATTGAGACGGTGGAGGCTGGAGCTGAGCTGTGTTTCTTGTGTTTCTTATTGTGTTTGAGGCTTTGTGCCACAACTTTCAGCTCAAATCCATCTTTACAAACTTCATCCATTTGGTTTCGCGGATCTTGTTTGTTTTCAGCCACCACAACTTGCACTACTAATACACGCACCCTCTTTTCTTATCTTTCACTTAACCGCTATGTCAATTGTGGACCATTTAACCAACATTCCAAAATTATCCCCTTTCATTGCAAACAATATTATTGCATGTATAAATGTTTTAAAGTATAAACCAACGGCTATGGTATTGACTATTGATGATTGATAATAACTCCTTCCTAAAACAAATGCATCCGTCTTAATATTAAATATCATCGTATATGTACGTATAATTAAGCTTAAGATGCATCTACTCGTTTTAAATACGAATTTGTAATTGAAAAGATGGTGATTGTCTGGAACCTACGTAGTACAGACACTTCTTGTAATGAGTCGCACCGTGTCCGACACCGACATTCTACGGACACACGCCGAAACGTGTCGGACACCTATAAAGCCGTGTCTAACTTTGGACATTTATTTGGGCACGTGTCCAGGGCGTGTCCATGGTATTTGAGCCGTGTCTATCGCGTGTCCACGGTATTTGGTCATCATTTGAGGTGAATGATATTCTTCACACGAGAAATGTGTTATCGAAAGAGATTAATTAGAATATTGGTTCGGATGAGAAATGAAAATGAGTTATTATCAATGACAAGGTTTACCTACACTTATTTAAAATTAATATCAAATACTTTAACAAAAATAAAATCAAACATTTATAACTATGAAATGTACGTATATATTAAATTTAAATAACGTGCCCCGTGTACTAAATTTCATGACATCCCGTGTCACGTGTCCGTCTCGTATCCGTATCCATGTCCATATCCTTTTTGGTGTTACCTAGGGGGGAACAAGTAAAAGTTACGTGCAAATGACGTAGATTCATAGATTGTATAAAAATAACTCCGGGAGCTAGCAATTGAACCTCACAACTTTGTGCAATTGTGAAATTAGTCTTTAAAGCTTTTGATTAGAGTAATTTGGCCTCATAACTTACCTAATAAGTGAAATTAAACCCCTTACAACAATTTCACGAGAAATTCAATTTATCGTATAACAAAAGTAAATGATTATGTTTTTTTATGAAAATACAAAGTAAAATATTAAAAACATAATCAAAAATATTAGCATAAATTAGATAAATTTTTTTTAACAAAATAATAATAATTATTAAAACTATAAAAAAAATAGAGATATATATTTAACTTTTTTACTATTTTTTTAGAAAATTTTTAATTGCAACATATTTTGTTAGTTACTTGCGTTAAAATCTGGAATTGGATTAAAATATTTTCACGACAAAATATAAAAAATAAAAAGGGTAAAAAAAATATTCAAATATTTCAATTTTTCAACATTTCAAAAAATTTATACATAATTTTTTTAATTTTTTTTTTTTTTTTTTATCTAATTCATGCTAATTTTTTTAAAAAAAAAAAAAATTTTTTTTTTGTATTTTCATAAAAACATAACTATTCTTACTTTTACGTTATGATAAATTGATTTTTTCTTGAGATTTTGATAAAGTGGTTTGAATTCACTATAGGCCAAATTACTCCAACTGAAAATTATGTGAGTTAATTTCACAATTGAACAAAGTTATAAGGTTAATTATCACTTCCCCGAAAATAACTCTAATTATGGATCTTAATGCGAGATTTTAGAAAAATGACTCTCATAATATTGTTTTTCATATTAAATGTAAATAGTAAGTCTTGTTTGCGACGGGTCACCATTTGTGACGGATATTTTGTGAGATAAAATGGATACAAAATGAGTAGTGGAGAAAGGGGACCACAAGAATAATGTTGGAGAGAGAGAAAAAGTGGGTATTTTATGAGAGAAAACGGTATCCGTCACAAGCTTGCGACGGATAGTGTCTTTGCAAATAAGAATTTGTGAAATGTAAAAGTGTCATCGACTCACTATCACACTACTTCATGAAACTAACATTAAATGCATAAACATGTCCTTTTTTTTTTTCGACAGTAGATTAAGATTGATTCATACTATTGATTTGGCAATAGCATGAGCCGACCTATTAAGATTTCTAAGACAATGAGCTTGACATCCATTAACCTGAAGAACCAGGTTAAGACAGTCAGAAGTAGCATCAAGATGATGAAAACCATGTCGAACCGCATCACGACATGCCAACAGCAACGCAATAGATTCAGCATGTATAAGAGATAATGCCCAGAAAGAAGCCCTGTTCCATTTAACATCTTCTCCCTTTTCGTTTCTTAGTAGCCAACCTGCAGAAGACTTGCAAGTATTTTTTCAAGAAGCATCACACTTAAGTCTAATATATTGCGCGCATAATGTGGATCCCAAAATCGTGACTGGAAAATGATTTCTGATAAGTTCTGATGTTGTCATACAGTCTTGCGGGGAAAGATGTCTATGGTTTTCCTTCAAATTCTGCCTTACCCGGTTAACGCGTTGGATGTTTCCAGACGCAAAAGCTTGGATCTTTTGAGCAACAGACGGTGCGTGAAAAGACATGTTGTTAAACAACTTGTCATTCCGGGCACACCAAATAACCAATAATGTCGATACAAAATTCGAAATGAGAAGAGGCTATCTCGCTGGCGATTGAAGAAAGAAAACCAGTTGGAGATCCAAAGTTGTATCGAAATATGATTATTATTTTGCAGACGAATCCCCAATGGCGATAGAAACCAAATAGAAGAGGCGATTGTGCAATCTCGAAGAAAATGATCAAGAGTCTCTGAAATACCTTCTTCTTGGCAGAAAACACATATTCCATCTGCCAGCCCATTTCGCTTATACAATTCAAAAGCGCAAGGTAAGGTAAATGTCATAATTTTCCATATGAAAATCTTCCACTTTGTCGAAATCTCCAAATCCCAGATCAGTTCTCACCCATTCGGTTGCATGCCCAATTTATAAACATATTAGGGTAAGATTATTGGTAGTCCTGAGACAAGACCTTTAACAAGTCTTAAGACAAGACTCACCCAAAACTACCAATAACCTACCAAAATCTTAACAAAGTCTTAAGTTGAGTCTTGGACTAGCTAGCACTAAAACGGACACGGACACGGATACGACACGGACACGGGATACGACATCCCATGAAATTTAGGACACGAGACACGACATTTAAATATAATAAAATATATATTTTATGGTTATAAATAACGTATAATTTTATTTTTATCATGTATTTGAAGCTAAATCTAAACAAGTAAATGTACAATTCGACCTTTATTATAACGAATTCTCATTTTTCCACCCAAACTCATCTTTTAATCGATATTTTTTAAAATTTCATTCCTCATCCAAACTATAATATGTTTAGCCATGTGTCCAATGAATGTCGGGTGTCCGAGTGTCGGACACGAGAAGGCTAATTAGGAGAAGTGTCCGTGCTACTTAAGTCTTGGATATTCAAGACTCAATTTAAGACTTTGGGTGAGTCTTGACCCCATACTATTGAAATTATCCAATGAGTGGTTGCCACGTGTTATTTATTTTTGTAAAAAAAAAGTAATGTAAAAAAGTAAAGTTTGAGGTGGGTTTGACGGATAATGTATAAAGTCTGAAGTGGGTCTGAGGTGAGTCTGAATAATAAGGAAATAATAAAAGTTAGTGAAAAGCTGATGTGGTAGAGTTTTAAGACTTTGGCCGTTCTGACTAATAATATTACCCTTAGACCATTCAATCATATATGTGTCCCGTTTAACCTAAATAACTCGTGTTAAAATAAAATGTTATAAAACTCAGTAGACAACTTACTCAATAATTATCGTATTATGATAAGTCGCTCGAAAATAATTTTCTACTATATCATTAATATAACTTTTGTAGGTCACAAATCATGTATAAATCAAATTAATTTGAAATTTTTAAAAAGTAGTACTTCGTATTAATAATCTAAACTCAATATATCACATTTACATAATTACAAAATTACGTTAACATCTCGAAGAGAGAGTCAAAAAGATTTGTGATTCATCTATCTACGTAAATCTTTTGGAAAAATTGATCAACCGAATCCCGTTGATTGCTTGATTGAAAAGGATATCCGTAGATGAATAATGCATTCATAAATAATTAGTAAGTTATTATGAGTTATTGGTCATGAATTCATGATCACATTGGTCATACTTTAAAAGTGTGAAGCTTGTAAGATATGGTAAAGCAAACTACTAAAACAGTAAACTTGACACTTAAGAAAGAGGATATAGATAAGGACGTATGAATAAACTACTCGTGTATAAAGTATATTAAAGTGTCCCATATATTTTTTTTAACTTTCAACTTTCGCCGTCTCTCTGTTGTTCCACTTCTACTGTACTCTTAATTGCTGCATCCTCTTTTTTTGTGTATGATTTAGAGTCCAAGTTATGCTGTCTTTTGTTTATTAAAATATGGGTAAATTCGTAAATGTCAAGTTTAAATGAACAAAACTAGTCAACTTGTCAAACAATGGTTATTTTGAGTAGTACGAATCCTTTATCTTTTTTTTTTTTTTTTTGTAGCGGGACAGATGAACTCAAACCCATTTACAGTTAGGATGTTTTTAAATAAACGTAGATCATGTGCTTTGTAAGAAAAATAAGGCCTTAATAATTGGGGTATCGGAACAAAGTGGTTTTTATCGGGATAGACGTAGACCCGAGAGGGAGAGGGATTGTGAAGGGTGCTTGTGATGTTTTGGATGAGGGTGTGAGAGAGGTCGGAGGTATGGCTATTGGAAGAATTTTTTGGTAAAATGGTGTTATTTACGAAATTAATTGGGTAATTAGTGTTGGTTTGAAAGTATTTGGGGTTATAGTGTCCACGCGGACACTTTTCGTTTTTGTCGAGATTTTAAGCAAAGCCGCTGAGGTTATCAGCGGCTTCACTCAGTATATTTTTTTTTAAAACGTAAACTATCCAGGGGGTATGGAAGCAGGGGAAGAAAGGAGGAAGAGGGGAAGCCGCTAAGGAGCCTAGCGGCTTCGCCCGAGGAAATTCGAAAAACGCCTAGGAGCTTGGCGGCTTGTTCTCTGTTCGTGTTTGGTGTACAAACTCTTTTATGTTCGTGTTTGCTGTTAATCACCATGCACCTCTACTGGGGTCTGGGTCTCTGGGTCTCTGGGTCTCTGGGACTGTCTTTGTTTACAGTACTAATGTATGGAGTACCTAGAGGAATGAATCTCTGTTGAAGAAGAAACCAACAAACTTGATTGATTTTAGTAATATTGAGTATCATCACAAACCAACATACAGAGTACTTTATGGCCGGACACCTAAAGGGAAACTATGTATATTAGTTACTATTCCAATTTCAAGTCTTTACTATCGTATATCAGCAAATGTCGCCGTATCAAGGGTATGGCTTTCCAGGAATGCAGGTTGCCCCTCCTTATTATCCTGCAAATATGCCGTGGCCTGCAGATGTGAATGGTTTTGCAAATCGGGATTCACGTGATAACCGTGATCTTAAATCATCATCCAAGAAGAAGAGCAAAGCCTCGAAAACAAGGAAATCTAAGAACGAGGGACGTGATGAAAAGACTGAGCCCAATGAGTCCAGCTCTGACTCCTCTGAGACAGATTCCTCGTCTGAGTCTGATAGGTCTTATGGAAAAAAGAATGGAAGGAAGTCTTCGAGAAAAGTCGTCATTCGTAACATAACCTACATTAGTTCCAAAAGAGATGATGAAAAAAGTGGATCTGAAACAAGTTCTTCAGATGAAAAGCATCATAAGTCGACTGCTCGCCGACATAAAACTGATATTGAATCCAAGAAGGAAAAAAAAGGAAGTGAGGGTTGGGATGCTTTTCAACAATTGCTGTTGAAGGAGGATTCGGACTCCAATGTTCCCGAGACAAAAACAACTCCAACTGAAGAAGAATGTCTTTCTGCAAAAAAATCCGAGAAACAACAAGTAGCTAATGATGCTTTTCTAGTGACGGAAAAAGGCTGTAAATTTGGCACTTGAATGTTGAAAAGAGTTTGTACTGAAATAAAGTTTTTGCACAGAGTACTCGCCTATTTTCCGCTTCTGCCAGTTTAATCTCTATAGCTGAGATTTTGCGAGTCATTGAGAGGACCTTGTAGGATTGTTCTTTAATGGCTGTACCTGTGTCTTAGTCATGTATGATTTGGGCCGCTTCTTTGCTCACAAACATCTCACACTAGACTTACTGTTGTACAATAGTTTTTAGCCTATGGCATGACATTTATGAAAACGTTTCTCCGTTTATCCGTTCCAGAGTGCCATAGCTGGAGCAGAGGGCCAGACTCAAACCATGGAGAAGCCGACTTCTGTAATTCAGAATGCACCCGGTAAGCTCTAACTGTCTATTATGCTTGTAACACTATTTCCGATCCACAACATCTTTTTGAGGGATGAAATTACTTCTGAAGTACTCCATACTTTGTATCTTACGAGGATGCCTATCAACACCAGCCTAGTAGCTTTTTGCTGGCCCTTGATATTTTTTATTCATTTGCAGGCAAAGAAAAAATCATCACAAATTGATGATGGTGGAACTGGACTACCGCCTCGTGACGACGATGGTGGTGGTGACGGAGGTGGCAATTTCAGTGGTGGGTTTTTCTTTTTCGGTTTTCGGTTTTCGGTTTTCGGTTTTCTTACAATATGACACCACAAATGGTTCTACTATGACCCAGAAACCCACACCACAACAACCAATCTTAATCCATGAATGGAATCGGGTAATTCACTCCTACTTCATACTATAAGAAATACAGATGGCCACAGTAAGACCAAAAAACCACGATTAAGTTACAGCATTCTAAACCAAAAAACCAAAACAAACAAATCAAAAAGAATATGAAGCTACAATAATCTTAAGATAATATAGATGGATTGCCGCGAAACCGAAATGTTGTGTGGTTTCTATAGTTTTGAATACTCTTGCAATATCGGTACTTCCTTGTAGAAAATGTTGGTTTTTTTTATAGGCCCAGCAAAAACGCCAGCAACCTTAGCGGCTTACCCACTTTTTTTATTTTTTTTGAAATTTTTCAACAAAACCGCCGTGAACAGTAGCAGCTTCACCCTTTGTCTCAATTACAAACTCCCTGGAAAATTTCTGCCCACAAAAAAAATTTAGGCTTAGTGAAGCCGCTGAGGTTATCAGCGGCTTTGCTTAAATTCTGCAAAAAAACGAAAAGTGCCACGTGGACACTAGAACCCAAAATAGTTTCAACACAACACTAATTACTCAATTAATTGGGTAAATAACACCATTAACCAAAAAATTCCTATTGGAAGGCGAAATAGAAAATGGCGGGAGAATTAAGAAAGGGCTTAGTCATAACATTTTAATAATTTGACTTATTTTGGAATAAGAATTTGCTTATATGATACCAATTTATCACGAAGTTGAAGGTTCATTCTCCCCATAACATAAATACACTCAATTAAATCAAAATTACAAATATCAGCTCTCCTTATAAGATACCAATTTATCAAAGTAAAATTAAACTCAATAATTAATACTCCCTCCGATTCATAGTATTGAGTGATTACTCTTTCCTTTTTTAGTAACTTTTCTGTGGTCCAAAATCAATTCAGTGTGAGATAAAGTGTTTTGGGTGGTCTCCAATCATTTCCTTATTTTTTGTGCAAAAAACAAAGAAACAACACTACTCGTATGAATTAGAGGGAGTATATTTTTTCTTTTTTAATTTGCCTATTATGATTGGACTAATTCGTAATTTGGGCTGACCTGCCCATAACTTACATTACTGTGGTCGTTTGGCCCAATAACTAAAAGAGCCCATACAACCCAAAACCAAACAAATGAAAATTCCCTACCAACGAGCCAGATTAAACACACTAAATCAACGGTCCAAAAACCGACAAGAAATCCGTAACAAAAATACAAATAATGTTGAGAACATTATCCACCATTTTCCACAATTCCACTCCAAAAAACCTCACCTCTGCAAAACCCTTCAATATTTCACACCAAAAAATTCCTAAAAATGGCGAAATTGCTAGGAACTGGGCTGGAGCTGGTCACACTTGGGCCTGAAAAGTCCGGTCTTTTCGTGCCGACAGTGTTGAAGAACAAAATCGGGTCGGTGGCAGTTAGGTATCCGGTGAAAATGGGTCGGAGTTTGGGTTTTACCGTGTGTGCGTCGCCGGTGCAGGCAGAGAGCGCAAAGAAGCCAAGAGGAATAATGAAACCCAGGCCCATTAGCCCGGAACTACAAGAGTTTGTGGGTGCTCCTGAAATTTCTAGAACTCAAGCTCTTAAGGTTATCTGGGCCCACATCAAGGCTAATAATCTCCAGGTTAGTTATTTTGATTTAGTTAGGTTTTCGCTCAATTCAAATCATTTGTTTAGCTTTTATATTCTTTGTTAGGGGTATTTTAATCGAAGATAAAAAATAATTGGGATTTGGGACAGAGGGAATAACATGTTTGTGTTGTTCAATACTTTTTGGGTAAGACGGTTGTATGTGTTATAGGTTAAAGGGTTGTAATTTCGTGGTGAGACGGTTTTATTCTAGAATTTATGTTGTGTATTTGTTCTTTTGTTGTGTTTTTGTGAGTTTCATAGGTGTGTAATTGTTTATTTTTGTTTTTAAATTTGTCTAAAATTGGTCAAATTTATTTGTATACTTGTCCTAAATACCTCTGGCTGTGGAAGTTGAACATCCTTTTTAGATGAGGTGAGCAGGGGAAGATTTAGGGGACTAGCATGGCGATCATAAAGGGTAGTTTGTTCATGCTAAACAATAGAGAGTCGATAAAAGGTAGCCGAGAAGATAAATAAGAAAACCTGTCAACATACTGCAAATTAGCTGGTAAGACGCAAAAAAATTAGGTGATTATTAACAAAAATGGACCCAAGAAGCGGTAATTTTGTAAAATTTAGGACTCAATAGTGGTAAAAAGCAAAAAAAACTTACATTTTTCCAAGTTTTTTCGAAATTTCCCTAAGCCATTACGCGCTCTCCCCGGCTGATTTTTTTCAGCCCCTTCTTGGCTCCGCCACTGATAGTGAGAATAAGATTTTGAAAATTACAAAAACTTGTATGAGACTAGTCTTTATATAAGTAGTTATTTGAAGTTTTACTCCCCCCGTTCCATTTATTTATTTTTATTTTCTGATGGTAGTTTAATTAAAGTTGAACAAATGATTTGAATGGAGTGAGACTTGTTAATGAAGAGAATGAGATTGATAAATATAATTCTGATTAATAAAAAGATAGAATACAGAGGGTGCTATTTATACAAAAACTAATGCTAACAGCTAAGTACTAAAGTTAAACAAACAGAAGCTATAAACGTGGTTTAGTAAGACTAGGATATTGACTAACTAAAAACATAAGACTAGGAGAAATAATAGGAGCTGTTATACTTGAAAGATTTACATTGTTGACTCAGTAGTATTATCCTTAATACGCTCCCGCAAGATGGACGGTCGAAGAGTAAGACCGATCTTGGATGCAAGTAGAAGGAAACGGGACTTGGGTAACGGCTTTGTGAGAGTATCCGCTATTTGATCATCGCCGTTGATATGTTGGACACGTATGGTACCCAATTGGACTTGTTCCCGAACAAAATGAAATGCAATTGCAAGGTGCTTCATACGAGAATGAAAAACCGGATTGGCAGAATAATTAATGGCACCAAGGTTATCACAGAAAATTGTAGGAGCTTTCGACAGTGATATACCGAGCTCAGACATAAGAGATTTTAACCAAAGAACTTCAGAAGTTGTGTCAGCAAGAGCTCGATACTCGGCCTCGGTAGAAGAGCGAGAGACTGCGCGTTGCTTTTTAGATGACCAGGAGATGGGATTTTGACCAATAAACACAACATACCCGGTAGTAGAAACATAAGTAGATGGATCACCTCCATGATCAGCATCACAGTAGGCATGAAAATTGAAAGGAGTATGTTTAAGTAAGTGAATACCGTGATGAAGAGAACCTTTTAAATACCGAAGCAATCGTTTAAGAGTGAGCCAGTGAGTTGTTGTCGGATGAATAACAAATTGAGCCAGCTTGTTGACGCAGAATGCAATATCAGGTCTCGTAAGAGATAAATATTGAAGACTCCCGACAATGGCACGATAGTCGGATTCATTTTCAATGGGCTGATCATCCTGTCGAATGAGAGGCGGATAGGAGAGCATAGGTGTTGTACTCGAATTGCAATCCAGCATATTGTACCGAGTGAGAATATCAGAAATATACTTGGATTGATTTAAATGCAAACCAGTCGGTGTTGGGGTGACTTCCATCCCGAGAAAATAGGATAAACAACCAAGATCTTTGAGCGAGAATCGATTGGAGATGGACGCAATAAAATTAGTAACGGCAGTGGCATCAGGACCTGTAACAATTATATCGTCGACATAAACCAAGGCATATAAGCGGATATTAGCATTAGCAAAGATGAATAGAGACGGGTCAGAGATAGAATTTCGAAAACCATAGGAAAGAAAATAGCGTTTTAACTCATTATACCAAGCTCGAGGAGCTTGCTTGAGACCATATATCGCTTTACTTAATTTACATATATGTGACGGATTAGTGGAATCAACAAAACCGGGAGGTTGGATCATGTATACATCTTCATTCAAAGTACCCTGCAAGAAAGCATTGTTTATATCGACCTGTCGAAGTGACCAACCATGGGTAACGGCAAGGGAGAGGATAAGTCGGATGGTGGTGGGTTTGATAACAGGGCTAAAGGTTTCGGTATAATCAAGACCAGGTCTTTGGTGAAATCCTTTGGCTACTAGACGTGCCTTACGTTGTTTGAGACTACCATCTGGGTTGTATTTTATACGGAAAACCCACTTGCAACCGATGACATTAGGGACAGAGTCGGGGGGAATTAATGACCAGGTTTGATTACGAGAAAGAGCATCGTACTCTGCCTGCATCGCGGCACGCCAAGACGGATCAACAAGAGCCTGTTTTACAGTGGATGGGGTAGTGTATGTCGGGTTAAGATTGGAGACAAGAGCAGTAGCTGCGGGTGTGGAGGATGTGGGCTTGATATATTTGGGATTTGGCTTGCGAATATTATTAGAGAGACGGGTGACTGGTCGAGTAGGAGGAGATGGTGGGGGAGGTGGAGGAGGAATAGGAGGAGGGGAGGGGGCGTTTGGTGAAGGAGGTGAGGAATCAGAGTTGACGGATGATGGGCTGGTGGCGGGGGCTGGAGGGGAGGGGGCGTTTGGAGAAGGAGGTGAGGAATCAGGGTTGGCGGGTGATGGGCTGGTGACGGGGGCTGGAACACGGGGCGGTATAGTGGGAGGGTTGGGGTTAACCGCTGGAGTGAGTGGTGGAGCAGGGGACGAAGCAGAGGAGGGAAGAAGAGGGACAGTGAGAGAGCACCAAGTTGCAGACGAAATAGAAGAGGGAGGTGAAGGCAGTTTGAGGAGCGAAGGGTACGGGAACACATGGTCAAAGAATCGAACATGCCTGGAGGTGTAGATTCGATTTGTATTAGGGTCCAGGCATAAATACGCACTTTGGGTTAGTGAGTATCCGATAAAAAACGCATTGAATGGAGCGGGGTTGTAATTTGTGAGTGTTGTACGGACGAAGCCAAGGAAAACAGAGGCAACCAAAGTTATGAAGTTTAGTGATATTTGGGTTTTGGTGGAATAATTTATTGTATGGGGAGTCGTTTTGTAGAGATGGGGTAGGAAGACGGTTGATAAGATACACAGCTGTAGAAAAGGCATAAGGCCAGAGAGAGGACGGAAGGTGGGCGTGGGTAAGGAGAGATAAGCCGGTGTCGACAATATGGCGATGACGACGTTCGGCAAATCCGTTATGCTCGGGGGTATGAGGCGGGGAGGTTAGGTGAGTAATACCGTGAATGTTGAGATGAGAAGTCAATGTGACAAATTCACCTCCATTGTCCGAATAAAATTGTTTGATAGGGGTATTAAAGAATTTTTCAACGATAGCGCGGAATTTTTGAAAGACAGTAACGGTATCTGATTTTCGTTTGAGGGGATAAATCCAGACATAGTGTGTGAAGTGGTCAACGAAAACAACATAATATTTGTAAGATTCATGGGAAAGAACGGGGGAGGTCCATAAGTCGGAAAATATTAAATCGAGAGGAGCAGTGGAGCACAACGTAGATTGACCAAAAGAGAGTTTATGACTTTTATTTATTTGACAGGCAATACATGGATCGGAAGGAGAAATGCGAAAATTGAATCTAGAATTTAAAACATGAATGACTTTATTGGAAGGATGGCCAAGTCGATGATGCCACGAATCTTGACCAGGAGCTACAGCGAGTTGTGCTTGAGGCGGAGTGGGCGTCCAAACGTATGACCCATTAATAAGGAGGCCTTGAAGAAGGACCGCTCCCGTCGGATTGGCCTTGAAACAAAAAGAGGTAGGTGAGAAAATAGCGTAAGCATTGTTATCAGCACAAAATTGAGAAACGGAGAGCAATTTTCGAGAAATAGACGGAACGATTAAAACATTTGTAAAATAAAGAGAAGAGGCAAAAGAAGAAAGTTGAAAAGAACCAGTATGTGTAATCTGTAGTGGAGAGCCATCTCCAATCAGAAGATCATCCGGACCGTCATAAGGATGATGGAGAGAGAGCGTGTTGAGGTCATCGGAGATATGGTGCGAGGCACCACTGTCGACGGTCCAAGAATTGGGTGAATGATTGGATGAGTGAGTGGCAGTATGGGCTTGAGGCGTGGGACTCCGACGTTGACGGGTAGGAAAGACAATGTTGGGATATTTGGCTAGGAGGTCACGGCAATCAGAAGCAACATGGCCGACTTCGTCACAATAGTGACAGCGGCCTTTGTACGGTTTGGAGTAACCAGATTGAGAGTTGGATTTCGGTGGATAGGAGGAACGGGTTTGATAGTTGTTGCGCTGATTGTAGTTGGGACGAGAGTTGGAGTTATTGTTGTGGTTATTGCGAGAGGTGGCAATATTGGCAGAGGGGGTGAAGTTTGTGGAGATAGAGGAGGCAGAGGTGTGTTTAAGACGAAGTTCTTGTTGGATCAATTTCTCATGGAGATCCTCGAAGGAAATCGATGTATCTCGTGCACGGACATGTTCAATGACGGAACGATATTTGTCAAAGTTGAGACCATGTAAAATACGAGCAGTGATATCATCGATATCCATAGGGTGATCGAGTTGAGCTAAGTCATCGGTGCAGCCTTTAATGGCAGTCATATATTCGGTGATTGTCATGTCATCGGTGTGGGTAATATTCTCGAGGCGATCTTTAATTTGGAGTCGGTGGCCTCGTGAGGAGTTGGCAAAAGTACGGTTCAGGGTGGTCCAAGCAGCGGCTGAGGTTATGTCATTGACAATGAGTGCGGCAATCGGAGGTGCGAGGGTACCGGTGAGGGCGCCGAGGATGAGTTGGTCTTGCCTATACCAAGTGGAATAGGCCGGGTTGGGTTTAGTGGTCGTGGCTGTTTCGGGAGGGGTGGGTGCGACAGTGAGGGTTGTGGGGGGTGGTACAGTGGTACCATCAAGATAGGTGAAAAGTTCAAGTCCGTTCATGATGGCTCGAACCTGAAATCGCCATTGACGGAAGGTGATTGTGTCCTTGAGTTGAATACAGTTGGTGAAGTTGACGAGGGTGAGAGGATGGGTTGGGTCTAGGGATGGCAATGGGTAGGGTCTGGGTAGGGTCCGGCAAGACCCGACCCGACCCGGCCTAAAAATCCTTAGACCCATACCCGACCCATACCCGGCAGGGTCTGAAATCAATGGACCCATACCCGACCCTAACGGGTCTGGGTCTGGGTAGGGTCTACCCTAGGGTCCAACGTTTTTTAAAGAATCCTTCGATAAAATGTACCAAAGTTCAAATTAAATTACAAAGTCTTAACTAAAGTATTACAAAGTCTTGGAAAAATTTTAAATCTCTTACAAATTACAAATACCAAACCCAAAGAAATTGTTTGAATTATGATTTTAATTTTTTAATTGGGAAAGTGAGGAAGGGAGGCTGGGAGGCTGGGATTCCTGGGAACGTAAGTTGACTAGTTGATTTATGATTTTAATTTTTTTTTTTTTTTTTTTTTTTTTTAAAATACACGGGTCCATGGGGCGGGGCGGGTCTCAATAGTTAGACCCAGACCCGACCCTACATTTTTTATATTGGACCCATACCCGACCCATACCCGAGCGGGTCCCAAATATTCAAACCCATACCCGACCCATTAGGGTCCGGCCCTAAGGGTCTGGGTTGGGTACCCGACCCGCTGCCATCCCTAGTTGGGTCAGAAGCATTGGCAAGTTGAAGTTGGTGGTTAGCCATGGCGGTCGAATTCAAAGGTCAAGTAAACGGGTAGCAGAATGAAGACGGAATTTATAGGGATCGTGAGGATCGGATGAGACGCGAGGTATAGTGATCGTGAGGATCGTTTTAGACTCGTGATACCATGAAGAGAATGAGATTGATAAATATAATTCTGATTAATAAAAAGATAGAATACAGAGGGTGCTATTTATACAAAAACTAATGCTAACAGCTAAGTACTAAAGTTAAACAAACAGAAGCTATAAACGTGGTTTAGTAAGACTAGGATATTGACTAACTAAAAACATAAGACTAGGAGAAATAATAGGAGCTGTTATACTTGAAAGATTTACATTGTTGACTCAGTAGTATTATCCTTAATAGTTAATGTCTTGGTTGCATGTACCCATCTCACACGATACTCAATATACCATGATTTTTTGATTATTTGGACACAAATTCTCTTTTGTGAGAGTACTATTCCGTTGCAAGCTTCTAAACTCTCACAAAGGATCAAGGGAGAGAGCAAGTGGAAGGACAAGTGAGTGGAGATTGTGAGATGTCACAAGCTTGTGACCGTCACAAGCAAGACGGTTTGTTATTTGGAGTAGTAATGTCCTTAACTTTGCAGAATATCAATTTAAGTTCTTGTAGTTGAGGCGAATTAGGGTTTAGATTATTTGGAAGTTTAGGTACAAAATCTAAATTAAATGTGTTTGTTTGGTGAGTTAAGCTAGGTTATATTTCCATGTATACACAACAACAAATTCGGATTCATGTCCTTAAAATGTGATATGATTTTACCCACCGCGATCTTCCTCCTTTATCTGCGCTTGGGACTTGCAGTTTTTGGCCTAAGAGTTTAAGATACTCACAGACAGAGTAATACTTCCATGTATATACGATACTAAATTTTGATTATTTGTTAATCCTTTCGTCCCCGTTAATTATTGTCCTTTGGTTTTGGCATAAAGACCAAGAAAAGAGGAGGGGTCAATTATAAGATGACGAGTGGACCAAATTGGGTGTGAATGACCAAATTGTTCATCAAATACAATCCTAAAATAAAAAGGACTACAATTGACGGGGTCACCTCAAAATGGAATACGACAACAAATGATCGGGACGACGGAGGGAGTATTTTCTTATTTGGCATGCTCGTTCCTCACATTTGTTTAAGTAACATTTTTCCTTTCGAGATCGCTATCCTTTACCTTTTCCAATTATGGGAGCCTTGGGAGGCAGCATGTGAATTCATCAGCTTACAATTAGCCTAGGCAGGTTCTCTGTTTTCTTTAATAAGGATTTGCTAACTGGATTGTATTTACCTTAAACGTGGGACTGATCAATCGCCTTCATCCTTTCAGTCCTTTCTAAATTCACAATCTGGTGCTTGCGTCGTCATCCATTTAAACTTTTCCTTTTTGTATAATTGTTAATAGTACTTTAAATAAAATCAAACCCTTGAAGCATAATAGTGTCTTAATTGTTTTTGCATTCTGCATGCATCTGTTGAATCCTCGGCTTGGAATTTTTATTTGTCAATTGCTTGAGTCATAACTCATAACAGATTAGAGAGATCCATGGATTGTTTGATTGATTTTACTGCAATTGTCGACTTGTCAGCTGTCTACACAAATATGCTGCCTCCTATAGTCCTATATCGAGTATTACTTGATCCTAAAAAACAGTCGAACATTTTTTCCCTAAACCCCTCGAGGTGGTTTGACATCCAGTGACTTCTACTTGCCTCTCATATACACAAGGATGGAGTTTCTTGGTTTATGCAGTTATGGTTGTGTTGCTGCAACTCCATATTTATATGTGGCAAGCGGCCATGCGGGTAGTAGCTCGTACAATTATTGTTATTTTAGTTCCTATTTCTTTGTTGGCAACTAGGTTCAAACATACAAGTGCAGGGTTACATGTTAGCGTTTAGTTAGTATGTTTTCAACGTTTTTTTGGCAACGGTAAAAGTTAATGTTTACGTACAACTAATATGTCTCATTCGGTGATACATATATTACATAATAAAACATAACACTAATAAAAAATATTTGCTTAAACGCTACTTCATGCAATTTTGCTTATTTCAGAGTTCAGACATGGTCTGCTGTATGTTCTGCCATTTTTTGAGATTTTTGGTCGCTCACTATGGTTTCATGTTTAGGATCCCAATGACAAGAAGACCATTATCTGTGATGAGAAGCTGAAGAAAATCTTTGCGGGAAAGGAAACTGTCGGATTTCTTCAGATCTCGGGACTAATAACCCCGCATCTACTGTAGGCTGTAGCCGTGCCACTCTGTTCAGGAAGGATTAAGAATTCATCTTTGTAGAGACTTATCAAATCTAGAATGTAATGAAACTGCTTACTTTTGTCATCGAATGTGACCCTGTGCTTGTTATGGGTTTGAGAATCCTTTTGCTTAGCTTGGGTAGTCGTTGCTTATTAGTTTTGAATTTATCGAAAGTGCTCGAGTATCGAATATCGATGATCTCAAGTTGCAAGACTGATGTTAGATGCTCTTCTAAATTTTCAGTTCCGTACTTAAGGGGCATCAGAAGTCTTAGATTAATCGGTTTTATCAGTTTATATTAAGTGCATAAAGTTTTTAAAAATTCTGTTCTTTTTTGTACTTTATTTTGGTAATATTTCTGCGATATTTGCATTGCAAGAACGACACATGTACAAGGCTTCTAAAGTCGATCCTAAAGAAACCAAACAAAATATTATCATACAAAAATTTCAGAGAAACGGTCTCTTAATAACATTTTGTTTTCCTATTATGTCTTTAGTGATAGACGGTGTCTCACGAGTCTACTGATATTTCCATGAAGAGAACTACATAGGAAGAGAACTACATAGGAGTTGATCCGTGAAGAACATATCCCACATAAAGATCACTAAACCAGTTTAGACAAGCAAACCTGAACGACGAGCCTATATAAGACATGTTTCACAAGTGAGTGATTCCAAGGTCCCAATATTTTATCCTACCCCTTGGCCAATTCTGGTCTAGCTTGGTTCATAGGCATCTTATTAATAAAGCCAAATCAACCCAACAACTGAACAGGCAACTAGGCAAGCCTCTAATCAGCTCGGTCTGAGGTCTTTCTGAGCCTAGTCCTGGGGATGGTTCAGCTCGGACTATGGTCAGTTCAATCTAACATTTCCCAACATCCATCGTTGGCCCTTTACCATGTCAACAACATATAAGAATCAAATGTGATGCTTCGTGGAAGGATAATCTAAAAGCAACTGCAAGATGGATACTACGGGATTCTCAAGGAACTTTGATTCATTGGAATTCAAGGTCATTCTGGGCTATTTCACCAATTCATGCTGAAACTTTGACATTATTATGGGCTTGCGAAGATGCAATTCAACGGCAGTTTTAACACCTTGATGCTACAGGTGAGTGTCTAAACTTAGTTCTTCAAGCAAATGGGCGTGGTGATATCGACAAAGATATTGCATCAACACTTGAGAATCTTTTAAACTGTATTTCAATATGTCATTGTTTTTCTTAAGTCATTGTCCTAGGCATCTTAATAGGTGAGCACATGTTATTGTTAAAGCGATATCATAATGATCATAATCACATGACATAAAAAAAACATATATGTCTTGCTTACTACTCCGTACTCTGTATGTCTATATACTCATGATTGGCCGAAATATAGAGAGTATATAGTAATATTCAATCCCTTCCACGAAAGTCCATTGAGCTTGAAATGTGGATGCAACCCGGTGCTTAATATTCCAGCTCTAATACCATGTCATTTAACCATCTTAACCAAAAGTTTAAGCGGATGGTTGAAGTCCTTAAGATTGATATTCTACTACTTTAACGATTGTTACTAAGTACTTTCTTTATCCGAGTCAATAATTTACGCTTATTTTTATTTCTCTTTCACAAAGTAAAGCAAATATAAACTATTCACGGAGATATGAGTTTTCATATAAGCTATATAAGTAAGAATTACAAGCATTAGCTTTTTTAATAGGTTGGATTATTGACATTATAGGCTACACTTGTGACCTAAATCAAGGGATTCGTTTGAAAAGGTTGACCTTTCTATAATATAGAGTGAGAGGTAACTTTCTTCAAAAACCGTTACTACAGTAATACGTAGACCTCGTAAACGAGTTAATCGCGTCGATTTGTGAGAATTCGGGTTGAGTCGAGTCTTTCGAATTAGGGTCATTTTTCGATGGATTATTTTCAAGTTATTTTGGGGATAACAATCAGTTTGTGAATTGATAATAAAACATTCTGATCGGACTAATCGATCAATTCCGGTTTAAGTCGGATTATTCGAATTGGGTCAATTTTGACAAGACCTAGGTAGCAATTAGTAATACTAATAATAATACTAGCCCAAAAAGAGCAGTTTCTGGACTATACCACCAGATGTACAATGCTATTGTACATCCAGGGATATTTTAGTCTTTTTCTTATATTTTTGTAAAAAAAAAAAAAAAACTAAAAAAGTTAGTAATCTCATTCTTCCCCACTTCCCCTCTCCTGTAACTTCTTCCCTGTTTTTCTAACTCGTCTTCATTCATCATCCAGTAAATGATTTATCTTCTTAAATATTATATCTCCATATTTTAGTTTATTTAATACCATTATATAATTTTTATCATCAATGATGAACGAAGCTTCGACTGCGAATGAAACACCAGATGGGTCATCATCAATGGAACAATATGAAATTTTGAAGGAGCATGAAACTTCAATGGAAATGGAAACATGTACTTCTAATTCAGTGGTTTTGGAAAAACAATTACATATTACGCATCTGTGTCAAGATATTTTTTTATAATAACGACCCGTATACAATTTTTTATAGCCCTAGGTTCAGTTAGAAGAAATAAATTGAAATACGTATACTTTTGTGAAATTGCTTTGTATACTTTTGTGAAATTGAAACACGTATACTCTTTTATGTTGAATAAATTGCTTTTGTATAATACAATTTGTGAAATTGCTTTGTATTACTACTTATACTTTTTATACTGTGTTGTGTAAAATTTGTGGAATTGTTATGGATTAGTATGTTGAATAAACTTTTTGATACAAAATTTATATTAGCTCGTAATTTGATTACATTAGCTCGTATATTTTGGTACTAGCTCATATTCTTATATATGTTAATAACTCGTATTCTTATTTTATTAGTTCATATTCTTTATAAATTAGCTCGTATTCTTATATTAATAGCTCGTATTCTTATCTAAATATTTCGTATTCTTATATTAATAGCTCGTGTTCTCATCTTAATGACTCGTGTTTTTTTACATTAGCTCGTATTCTTTTAATATTAGCTCGTATTCTTTTATATTAGCTCGTATTCTTTTTATATTTACTCGTATTCTTAGGGTAATAAGTTGCATTCGTATGTGCTCGTATTTTTTAGTCCGTGATTTTCTTAAGCTTGTATTCTTTTTACATTGTCGCTTATTCTTATATTATTAGCTCGTATTCTTATATTAATAGCTCGCATTCTTATCTTAATAACTCATATTTTTTAATATTAGATCGTATTCTTTTTATATTACCTCGTATTCTTCTTATATTAGCTCGTATTCTTAGGGTAATAGCTTGCATTCTGATGTACTCGTATTTTTTAGTTCGTGATTTTCGTAAACTCGTATTCTTTTTACATTCGCTCGCATTCTTATATTAATAGCTCGTATTCTTATATTAATAGCTCGTATTCTTATATGAATAGCTCGTATTCTTATATTAATAGCTCGTATTCTTATCTTAATAACTCGTGTTTTTTTATATTAGTTCGTATTCTTTTAATATTAGCTCGTATTATGTTTATATTAGCTCGTATTCTTAGGGTAATAACTTGCATTCTGATGTGCTCGTATTTTTTAGTTCGTGATTTTCGTAAACTCGTATTCTTTTACATTAGCTCGTATTCTTTTTATATTAGCTCGTATTCTTATATTAATAGCTCATATTATTATATGAATAGCTCGTATTCTTATAATAACTCGTGTTTTTTTTATATTGGCTCGTAATCTTTTAATATTAGCTCATATTCTTTTTATATTAGCCCGTGTTCTTAGGGTAATGACTTGCATTCTTATGTGCTCGTATTTTTTAGTTCGTGATTTTCTTAAGCTCATATTCCTTTTACATAAGCTCGTATTTTTATATTAATAACTCGTATTTTTATTTTAATAGCTCGTACACTTATCTTAATAACTCGTGTTTTTTTATATTAACTCGTATTCTTTTAATATTAGCTCGTATTCTTTTTATATTAGCACGTAATAACTTGCATTCTGATGTGCTCGTATTTTTTAGTTCGTGACTTTCGTAAACTCGTATTCTTTTTTACATTAGCTCGCATTCTTATATTAATAGCTCGTATTCTTATATTAATAGCTCATATTCTTATATGAATAGCTGGTATTCTTATATTAATAGCTCGTATTCTTATCTTAATAATTCGTATTTTTTTATATTAACTCCTATTCTTTTAATATTAGCTCGTATTTTGTTTATATTAGCTCGTATTCTTAGGGTAATAACTTGCATTCTGATGTGCTCGTATTTTTTAGTCCGTGATTTTCGTTAACTCGTATTCTTTTACATTAGCTCGTATTCTTTTTATATTAGCTCGTATTCTTATATTAATAGCTCATATTATTATATGAATAGCTCGTATTCTTATAATAACTCGTGTTTTTTTATATTGGCTCGTAATCTTTTAATATTAGCTCATATTCTTTTTATATTAGCCCGTGTTCTTAGGGTAATGATTTGCATTCTTATGTGCTCGTATTTTTTAGTTCGTGATTTTCTTAATCTCGTATTCCTTTAACATAAGCTCGTATTCTTATATTAATAGTTTGTATTCTTAAATTAATAGCTCTTACTCTTATTTTAATAACTCGTGTTTTTTTTTATTTTAACTCGTATTCTTTTAATATTAGCTCATATTGTGTTTACATTTAGCTTGTATTCTTAGCTTATAAATAGCTCGTATCATTTTTATATTAGCTCGTATTTTTTTAATATTAACTCTTATTTTGTAACTCGTATTCGTTTATTTATACCTCGTAATTTTAATTGCTCAATATATCATCAAAATGTACTTTTTACGTTAACTCGTATTCTTATGGTAATAGCTCGTAATTTTATGCGTCCATATATCATCAAACTGAATATCGAGAACAACATAAATCACAAAATTAGGGTTATGTTTGGTGTAAAAATATACCTCAAATTAGTGTTGTTTGATGCGTTTTTCCTTCTTGATGTCGATACAAATTGCTTCTCATTTACCGAAATATAATTCGATGCATTTTTCCGTCTTGCTGGATATACCAATTGCTTTCCTTCAGTCATCTCCCAATCAAATTTTGGTGGGAGAAAATTTTGTTATGACTGTCGTCAACAGAGAATTAAGAAGAGTTTACTGAATATTAATTAGATAAGTATTTGTTTTATAGTGGGCTCTAATAAAATGATTAGTAGATTGATCCTATTTGTGCAAAAAGAGAGAGCTTAATAAAATATAAGCAAGCCCATACAACCCAAAACAAACCTTATGAATATTCCCTCACAAAGTTCCACATCACCATTTTTCAAAATTCCACTCCAACAAAAAACATAACTTCTCTCTCCAAAACCCTAAAAACTTGACACCAAAAATGGCGAAACTGCTAGGTACTGGGATGAAGGCTGTGACAATGTTGAAGAACAAAGTCGGATCGGTGGCGGTTGGGTATCCGGTGATATTGGGTCGGAACTTTGGGGTTAAGGCGAGTGCGTCGCCGGCGGAAAAGACAAGTAAGCCAAATGGACTAACGAAGCTCAGACCCATCAGCCCGGAACTAAAGGAGTTTGTGGGTGCTCCTGAAATTTCTAGAGCTGAAGCTACGAAGGTTATCTGGAAGCACATCAAGGCTAATAATCTCCAGGTTGTTTTTTACTCTCCAATTTCTTATTTGGATTATTTTGATTTACTTAGGTTTTGGCTTCATCCAAATCATAGGTTTACCTTTTGCACTCCGTGTGTTCTTTTATTCTTTGTGAGGGTATTTTAATCCAAGATAAACAAATGATTTGAGATTTTGGAATGGTGTCGAGACGGTTATTCTTAATTTTACAGGTTAAATGTTTGTTATTTTTATTTTCAATGAGACGGTCTTATTCTAGGATTTATGTTGTGTTTTTGTGAGTTAAAGTAAATATCCCTGGTTTGTGGAAGTTGAACATCTTCAAAGGTAAACATATGGAGGATTGGAGGATGGACTCTTCTTTGTAATAGGGTTAATGTCTTGTTTGCATGTATGTAACCATCTCACACAATTCTCAAGTTATTGATAATTCGGAATAATAGTGCCCATAACTTCGCGGCTTTAAATATCAATTTATGTTGTTGTAGTTGAAGCGAATGATGGTTAGATTAATTCGAAGTTTAGGTACCGAATTTGAATAAATGTGATTGTTTGTTGAGTAAAGCTAGGTTATATTTCCATCTATACATACTCGATACTAAATTTTGTTTATCAGTTAAGTGATTAGTCTTTTTGCCAGTGCTTATACTTGTTCCTGACCTTTGATTGAGAGTGTAAACATTTTTCCTTTTGAGACCGTGTCGTGACCCGTTACTTTTTTCAATTATGTGAGCCAGCATGTGAATTCATCAGCTTACACTTAGCTTTGGCAGGTTCTCTATGTCGTTCAATAAAGATTTGGTAACGGTAACTGGATTGCCATTTGCATTATATGTGGGATTAAACCCGTTCATCCTTTCTGTCCTTTCTAAAGTCATAGTCTGGTTGCTTGTGTCTTCATCCAGTTATACTTTTCTTTTGGTATAATCGTTAATAGTCCTCCAAACCAAAATGAAATCCTTGAAACTTAATAGTGTCTCCATTGCTTTTTGAATTTTTCATCGGTTGGATGCTTGGCTTGTAATTTTTATCTGTTAGTTGCTTGGGAGTCATAACAGAACAGAGAGGTCCTTGGATTGTTTGGTTGGTGTTACAACATTAGTCGGCTATCCACAAAACTAGGCTCCCTCCTTTACGGAGTATTAGTTGATCCTTAACACCGTCGTTGACGTTGTGTCTATGGCCGACCTTGGACATTTTTTCCCTAAGCCTCTCGAGATGGGTTGACACTCAATGACTTCTACTTGCATCTCATACACGAAAGGTTGAAATTACGTTGTTTATGCCTATTCTTGGTTTGCTGCAACTCCATATTTACATGTTGCATGTCGGTAGTATCTTATGCAATCATTGTTGTTTTAGCTCCTATTTCTTTGTTGGCAAATGGGTTGAAACATACGAGTGTAGGGTTAAATGTCAATGTTTTGCGCTTTCAGGTTATTGGAGTACATTCTCATAAGTTCTATTCATTTCGGGTTATTGATTTGCATCCTCTTCTTAGATCTTACAGTTTGATTGTTGATTTATCTTGCTAGGGTTAATGTGAATGATTAACGATAGTTATATTGCTTAAACATTACTTAATGCTATTATGCTAATTCAGACATGGTCTGCTGGATGCTGTTCTGCATTTTATGAGATTTTTTGTCGCTCACTTTGCTTTCATGTTTAGGATCCCAATGACAAGAAGATCATTATCTGTGATGCGAAGCTGAAGAAAATCTTTGGCGGAAAGGAATCGATCGGATTTCTTCAGATCGCAGGATTGATTAGCCCACATCTAAAGTAGGGTAGCTGTGCTGCTGTGGCCAGCAAGGATTAAGAAATGGTCTTTGTAGAAACTTGTCAATCTAGATTGTAGTGAAACTGCTTACTTTTGTCATCAGATGTGAACCTTGTGCTTGTTATGGGTTTGTGCATTGCTTTGCATATAGCTTAAGGCAGTTGCTTCTTATTGGTATTGAATCTATCGGAAGTGCTCTAAATTTTCTGTTCCGTACCTAAGGGCATCAAAACTCGTAGATTAATCGGATTTCTAAGTCTTTATCAAGTGCAAAAGTTTTTTGTCACCTTTATTTCCATGATTTTGAGTCAACTGCAATCAAAAATCAACGGGTCATAATTAAAACCTTTTTATCTTCAACATACAATTTGTTAACCCTTTAGAAAACGAGTGACATTTGCGAGTAACACATATGTATAAAGCTAAATCAAAAGAATGGATAGAATCAATAAGAACAAAGCTTAATCTAGCCGCTATGAATTAGCCACAGCAATTATTCTGCTTAATCTGGCCGCTATGAATTAGCCACAGCAATTATTCCTACCCCATATGAATTAGCCACAGCAATTATTCCTACCCCAGAAGCATGAAATCCCCAGAAAAGAAAAGAAAAGGAAAAAATTTATTAAACATGGTTTCAGCGAAATCTATGGTGATTTGATCACCTTACAAGCTTAATCACATTCTCTTTTTGCCTATTCATCCTCCGGGAAAATTAATTTCCATAAACCCTATACTAACTACCCAAAAAATACAATTAATTATCATCCTTTTTTCCCATTTTTCCGAATCTCTCATTTAGCCTTGCTTATGATTTTCTTTAAGGATTTATGAGAGATTCTGCAGAAATCAAGCAAGCTTGTCCTCTTTTTCCCTATTCACAGCGTTCACTCTGCGTAGTTCTGCTTGAAATAGGGAGGTTTTTTCTTTACTATGACCGGTTCTTCCATCTTTGCCCAAGGGACTATCTGCTTATCACTGTTGGTGGTTTTCTACACTTTTGCGACCCACACCTCGGAGTACAAACAAGATCCCTTCATCCTGGGGTATTTTTCCTCCTTTATCCTTCAGGTTTGCTCTCTTTCCTTCAATTAGCCTCTCTTTCACTGCCTATATAAGAAATTGTCTTGTGATTGAATATCCTGCACCTCTTTCCTCCCCTTTCTTTCCACAATTTTTCTCTCCTAGCATCTCTAATTTGGTTTTAGGTCTGAGTTTCTTTATGGAATCCAAATTAAGTTTTGTAAATGCGTTACTACAACAAAATCCTTCTTCTCCGGTAACTCAGGTTGACGAGGCTGGACCCTCAAACCCCTCTTACGAGGTTCCTGGTGGAGCCCAGCCAGGGAATCAACACACTGAGATGCCGTCGACCTCTATGGAGCAGGACGAGAATGTTGAGTCAAGTCAAAATGTTAGCATCCATGACTTTCTGAAGTTAAAAACGAAATTATTAAGTTAACTAAGTCTTGTTTGGTTGGTTAAATGTTACAGTCCTCTGTTGATTACAAGCTGATTACTGCTCGTCTTAAAGTCGAGTAGGCTTTTGCTGCTGGTAGTATTGATTTTTTGGATATTGGTAACTAGTGGGTACTTATCAAATGTGCTAACCCAAATAATAAAGAGCGTATTTGGTGTGATCAACTTTGGCATGTCCAAGGCGATCTCTTTGTCATTAGTCACTGGAGACCTATGTTTGATCCCTATTGCGAGTCTACAACTCACGCTGCTGTTTGGGTCAGACTCCCTCGTTTTCCTATCGTGTTAGCTAGTTTTGTTCCTATCTGCAAACTTTTTGAAGCTAATAAGTTTGGCAAACTCATTAAATTAGATATTTGTACTGAAGAAAAATTTAAGATGAAATTTGCAAGAGCCTGTGTCTGTGTTAATGTGATTGTTCCTCTAGTAGCATATGTCGTTGAAACTGATGGTATAGGTGGTCTAAACAAGGCTTTTGTAGTCTGGTATGAGGATTTTCCGGTTGGTTGTTCCTGTTGTGGGTCTCCCTCTCACATTATTGATATCTGTCCCTTACTATCTCCTCCGAAAAGGGAAAAAAAGAGTTTTATTAAAAAAGAACCTGTTGTAACGGAGGCGTCCCGTTTCCCAAATAGTTAATTGATAAGGTGATAAGAATAATAAATAACGAATGTAAATAAAGTTGACACAAAGAATTACGTGGTTCACCAGTAAAATACCTGGCTACGTCCACCCTACAAGGAGATCAAACTTCACTATAATAGAGAAAATAGTACAACAGTAGACCGGTACACATGCGCTCAATATGAGCCAAAAGTTTACCCTATTCTACCAACAAATATGGTAGTCTCAAAAAGACAAAAAAAGACTACCCAAATAAGACGAAGGACAAATTATCTTGAGCCCAACCAAGATCTAAACAAACTCCTTCAATCTTCAAAGACAAACGAGACAGACGAACACCAATAATAGAGCCCTGAGACAAACTGAGTTTTCTTCTCCAGAAGGAACCTCACAAATTGACCCTCTTTATTGTGCTCTCAAATCTCTTACATATTTGTCTCTTCTCTTTAACCTAGAATAATATTTGGGTCTTTATATAGTTATTCCACCTAACCTAAAATATTTAACCTAATTAGAAAACAAAGACTATTAGGAAACTAATACAATAGTTTCCTAATCTAATTCAAGTTCTCCTACCATAAATAAACTAAGAAACCAAGTCTTAATAAGACACTTAGCTTATATCCATCTTCAACACAAATTCAAGGCATAAATTCACAACAGAACCTAAGATGATTGAACTTGCTGAGTCTATTTTGGTGAAAGCCTCTTGGGTAGCATCCCATGGAATCACAGCTGAGACGGCTGATGTGATCCATGCCCCAATGAGGAGTGTGCCTAAGGCTAAAGCTAAAGTTACAACCAAAAAAGTTCATGTGCCCCAGTCCACTTCTCAGAAAAAGAACAAGCAAAGTGTCTTCTCTAAAAACACAAAGAAAGACAGTGTCTCTAACAAAGGCATTACGATTAATGAACCGTCTTAAATGCCTATTAAAATCCCTGATTCACAGCATAAGAATCAGGGAAAAGGCAAAGAAAAAATGGTGAAAGAAAGAGATGATGTACCAATAGAAAATAAGCTTTTAAATGAATCTGCTTTAGTTTATGCTACTGGAAAATCGTCCTTAGATGAAGGCATAAGTGAGATTAGTCTAGACAAAGGGAAAAAATGTGATGTACTTAATTTAAGTCATAGTCCTTTGTCTTTAACCATTTTTCATGCCATTAGTCCAACACCTTTTACAGGAACATGAATAACTAACAAAGAGATTATGTGCTCCAATCCCTTCTATCTTCTTCGGGAGGCTTTGGCTTGATGAGTACTATTTTGGTACCATTTTACCCCTCATTTATACCTTGTTTCGATTCGATTTTACGTGTTTAATTAAATAAATAGCTCATTTTACTATTTAATTGATAATTATTAGTTTTATTTTATCTATTGTGAATATTTATTAGATTTGTGGAATTTGGTATATTTTGGTAGTTTTAATCTTGTTTAGAACCTCTTTTGTGAACAAAGACGGAAAGTGAGAAGCAAATCGGTTTAATACGAAAATAAGACCGGGTCAAGAAGAAGGAAGTATTGATCAAAGTCAAAAGGTACCAAGTTCGGATATGAACACCGATTCAAGATGGATTGAAGAACAACATGAAGAATTGGGCTGCTTTAGTTTGGAAATGTGGGCCAATTGAATTGAGCATGGCATTTGGTATGTTGGTTTGCCAACAAAATGAAGAAAATGGGCTAAACCAACAGGAGGGAGACAACTATTATGAGAACTCAACAGCTTGGATTTTTGGTTTTCGAAACACGAAACCGAGGACAAAAATAGAACTCAACAGCTTTTGTTTTGGGTTTGAAAAAGACGAGAAACAGTAGGTCGTAGGAGAGCTGTAGAGAAAATAGAATAGTTTAGCTTATTTTCCTTCTTTTAATTACTCTTAATTTTTCACTTAATTAGTATACAAGTTTCAAGTTTTTGTAATCCGTCTTCTAGATCTATACACTTCCGAACATTTCCTCCATTATGGTATAAATTTCTTCCCTATTTCATTACTTGTTCTTATTTTATCTTTTATTGTTTTCATAGGGTTAATGTTTAATTTTATTATTAAAGTTGTAATCTTTATTAGTTTAACTATGTTTATTTCATGTTTAAGGTTAGTTGGTAGTTTAGTTCATGTTAATTTAATCATGTTAGAGTAGTTTAATAGTTAGGGGATGGAATTAGTGTAGAAAAGTTTGAGTCTTGTATGTGGGTAATTGTTTAAATAATGTTTGGTTGGATTATTGTTTCATTATTAGTCTTGTGATACTAATGACGATTAGTGTGCTTAATTATGCCAACGAGAAATCCGAGGTTTAATTGGTTTAGTTACTTGACTATGATTGTTAAGTTGACGTCACGAAAGTGAGTTAATGTATTGATCGGGAATTTAATTAGTTGTTCGAGAGAATGCTAGTTTGAGACCCTAATTGACGATAATCACCTTGCTTATTGCGTGAATTAGTGATTTGAAAGAATGCTAATTTATGTCATGTTTCCCTATTGCTAGACCCATACTTGACTACATGACACCCCATACCCCTAACTCCCTTAATTTATCGTTTACTCTTATTTTTTTTAGCTTTAGACTTTAATTATCTATCTCACATTCTTGTTGACCGACTAAACTAAAACTAGACCAAGACTTATAGCCTAACCCCACCATCCTTTGGGTTCGACCCTAAATTATACTACTTAATTTAGGAGTTTACAAATTACTTTTGGTGCCGGAATTGACGACAAAAGCCGGCCATCAAAATGGCGCCGTCCCCGGCAACGGCGCCATTTTGATGGCCGGTTTTTGCCGTCACTACCGGCATCAAACACATTTATAAAACCCGAAAGCAAGTAGTATCGAAATCGGGGTCGAACACGGAGATGGTGGGGTTATGCTATAAATTTCGATTTAGTTTTAGTTTAGTCAGGGGTAATGGGGTTTTTGTGAAGTCATTAATAACTAAGTAAGAAATAAACAAGATGTAAAGACTAAGTCGATAGGTAAAAGAAACTACGGTGTCGGGGCTACCTAGGTAAGTCGGTAACTTAAACATGTGAGAGAGGTCTAGGGTCGCTCCTATTGTAGGTCTAGGGTCGTCTCGTCTTTCGATTTGACTAACCTAAGGTCGAGTCCTATTCTAGCTTTCGCTACAAACAAGGTCAACCTAACACATACACATGCCTATGAAAGTCCTAGACCGTCATCAAAGACAAACAAAGAGAAGACTCATGCCAAACCGTCGTTGAGGCAATTCATCGAACATATAACATGCATGAAGTGGAAACCAACCAAAGAGAGAACACAAGACTAACCCTAAACAAGATTCATAGTTACCAACCACCCAAGCACACCCCTAACCCTAGAAATGAACTACTCACACATAATAAACAAAAATAACACAATACTAACTATGTAAAACATACTTAGTAACAAGATTAAACAAACAATGTAATAAGATGAAATAGAAAACATGTAAACAATTGAAATAAGATGAAATTAAGGTAAGAAATATACCAACTTAAATTAAAGGAGAAAACTTGGATCGAAATATGGAGGATGAATGTCTTCTTGTCTTCCAAAATTACAACCCAAATAATTGTCTAACTTGAATAAACTAAAGACTAATTAAATTAATTACTAAAGAAAGATTGAAGGAAATGAAAGAAGGAAAATTACTTGAACTAGGGTTCTTACATATTTGAGAGGCTAATTTTCTAGTCTAATGGTAGTCTAATCTAAGATAGTTCTAAATGGTGAATCCTTCCTTTCTTACAAATGAGAAAAGAGTCTTATATATGACTCCCTCTAATTACAAGATTAAAGAGGCTAATTACAAATAATAATAATAAAAGTAATTCTAATAATAATAATAGTACTCATCCTAGTACTACTAATCATACTACTAAGTATTACGTACTACCACTAATAATAATGATAATAAAACAAAAGTGACAAAAACAGCAGCATCACGCAACAAAACGACACAACGCAGACAGGAATGTGAGAAGGGAAAGTGAGGCGGAAATGTAAGACGGTATTATGAATTGATGCGTTGTGTCGTTTTGTTGCATCAATTCATAATACCGTCTTACATTTCCGCCTCACTTTCCCTTCTCACATTCCTGTCTGCGTTGTGTCGTTTTGTTGCGTGATGCTGCTGTTTTTGTCACTTTTGTTTTATTATCATTATTATTAGTGGTAGTACGTAATACTTAGTAGTATGATTAGTAGTACTAGGATGAGTACTATTATTATTATTAGAATTACTTTTATTATTATTATTTGTAATTAGCCTCTTTAATCTTGTAATTAGAGGGAGTCATATATAAGACTCTTTTCTCATTTGTAAGAAAGGAAGGATTCACCATTTAGAACTATCTTAGATTAGACTACCATTAGACTAGAAAATTAGCCTCTCAAATATGTAAGAACCCTAGTTCAAGTAATTTTCCTTCTTTCATTTCCTTCAATCTTTCTTTAGTAATTAATTTAATTAGTCTTTAGTTTATTCAAGTTAGACAATTATTTGGGTTGTAATTTTGGAAGACAAGAAGACATTCATCCTCCATATTTCGATCCAAGTTTTCTCCTTTAATTTAAGTTGGTATATTTCTTACCTTAATTTCATCTTATTTCAATTGTTTACATGTTTTCTATTTCATCTTATTACATTGTTTGTTTAATCTTGTTACTAAGTATGTTTTACATAGTTAGTATTGTGTTATTTTTGTTTATTATGTGTGAGTAGTTCATTTCTAGGGTTAGGGGTGTGCTTGGGTGGTTGGTAACTATGAATCTTGTTTAGGGTTAGTCTTGTGTTCTCTCTTTGGTTGGTTTCCACTTCATGCATGTTATATGTTCGATGAATTGCCTCAACGACGGTTGGGCATGGGTCTTCTCTTTGTTTGTCTTTGATGACGGTCTAGGACTTTCATAGGCATGTGTATGTGTTAGGTTGACCTTGTTTGTAGCGAAAGCTAGAATAGGACTCGACCTTAGGTTAGTCAAATTGAAAGACGAGACGACCCTAGACCTACAATAGGAGCGACCCTAGACCTCTCTCACATGTTTAAGTTACCGACTTACCTAGGTAGCCCCGACACCGTAGTTTCTTTTACCTATCGACTTAGTCTTTACATCTTGTTTATTTCTTACTTAGTTATTAATGACTTCACAAAAACCCCATTACCCCTGACTAAACTAAAACTAAATCGAAATTTATAGCATAACCCCACCATCTCCGTGTTCGACCCCGATTTCGATACTACTTGCTTTCGGGTTTTATAAATGTGTTTGATGCCGGTAGTGACGGCAAAAACCGGCCATCATGGCTACAGATGTGGTAGCCCCTGATGGCTTAGCTGAGTATGTGTATGATGATGATGATTTACTTGTTGACGACGATGTTTTTGCCGACTGCTCTTTCAACTCCATCAATTCGTCCAGCTCCTTTGTCAATAAGATTGGCTATCTTGATATGAATAGTACCAACTACCAAGTGCACTTCTACTTCCAAGGAAGCGGGTTTGTCTAAGTGAAAGATGGATGATGTGGAGGAAGTTGATTCGACTTCAACTTCTTCCAAACGCATAAGGGTCTGATGCAGCTTGTGTCCCTCTCCTCTCATTGTCTCTTTTTGTTAATGGTAATGGTAGGCCTCTGTTTTTTGCGGTTGTGCATGAACTGCCTCTCTATAGTAACTGTTTGTAATCTTTTTGTATTGTACTTCCCTATTTTTTCAAGTTACTGGTACCCTTTGCTTTGGGAAGTAGTTTGGACTACCTTGTGGGAGAGAGACTTTTTCTTTTGTTTTATGGTCTTGTTAGAGATCTTTGTGTTAGAATGCAAGCTTGTTTTTTTTTCCCTGCCAAGTTGAAAGTTTGCCTTTTTTAACAAGTTCATTTTATTTCGAAACCATTTGCTGCTTTCATATCTTGAGTTATGATTTTTCTCACTTTTTTGATTTTCTTAAGTTTGATTGGGATCTTCTCAACTCAAGTAGAAATAATTTTAGTTTTGGATCTTTTATGAATAGTTTTACAATCCTTTGCACATATAAAAGCGTATATGAACCTTTTACATACATTACGGTTGCTACGGAATTGTAACAATCACTTATGCATCAATTTGTTTTCTTGTAAAGCTATCGGTTACAAGACTATTTTAGAAAATCGGTCACAAATCTTTTTTTTTGCCTCAAATGAGTATTGCTTTTTGAATTGGAATGTTAGAGGTACTAAAAGAAAGAATTTTGCCGAAGAACTAAATTTCTTTTGTTCGTCAAATGGAATTAAAATCTTAGCTATATATTTGCGACACTAAATCATCTTCTGTGCCCGAACCTCATCTTATAGCCAAGTTTGGGTTTAGTAATTATTATTTTATACCTAGTATTGGTTTATCAGGTGGTATATGACTATTTTGGAAAGAGTCTATATCCATGACCTTCTCATTAACTGTTACATTTAAGTCGAATAGATTCATTGCCTGTGAAGTGTGTGATTTATCTTTTAATGTGAAGTTTTGCCTTATTTTTGTTTATGCTCCATTGCTCCGGCTCAACCAGCTGAAAAGACGGACTTTTGGATTGAATTTCAAAGTTTTGTCCTTAATCTTGATTTGCCTTTTTATTAATGAGGGATCTTAACGAGATTAAAAATCCTAGTGAAAAAGAAGGCGGCGCGAAGGTTACCAATGCGCGTTGCTTGAGATTAATAAATTTCTTAAGTAATACTGTTTGTGTAGATCTCCCTTTCTCCGGTAATTTTTTTACTTGGAGAAAAAGGAAAGATGGTTCTGAAAATGTCTTTGAAATCCTTGATAGAGCTTTAGCATCTCCTGATCGGATTAGTAATTATCCAAACATGCAATTTATGCATCATGCTTTCACTAGTTCCGACCATTGTCCTATATCTGTGAAGTTTCATGACCAAGTTCATACGAAAGCCCCTCCTTTTCGTTTCGAACTTATGTGGACCCTTCGAGATGATTTTAGTAAATTAGTAAAAAAGTGTTGGCAACTTCAATTTCAGGGGCCTTATATGTTCTGCCTTTCTCAAAAATGCAAATTCATAAAGCAAAAGGCTAAAAAATGGAATCGATCCACTTCCAAAAATTTTTAGACAACTTTCGATCGCTGAAAAAAAATTAGAGAATATACAAAATCAACTTGGTTCATCTCATATTACGGATTTAGAAGTTGCTCAGCTGAAATGGCTGAAAAAACGTGATGCCTTGCTTTATTATAAGCGCATTTATTGACAACAAAAAAATTGTATAAGTAAAGCTACCTTTGGAGATAGTAATACCAATTTTTTGTTTTTAAATCAAGCCACTATTAGACAAAATAGAAATGGGATTAAACAATTCATAAATAGAAATGATGCTTGTATTTCTGATCAAGAACTTATTAATAAACAAGAAATTTCTGACGAGTTTGAACTTAGGTTTACAAAAAATCAACTTTGTCATTTTGATGAAAATGAGGACTTTGAGTCGATTAATGGATTAATTTCAGACGAGGATAACAAGATTCTTACAAGTAATATTAGTGTGGAAGAGGTTAAACAAACTGTGTTTAGTTTAACCGCAAATAAAGCTCCTAGTCCCGATGGATTTCCTAGAGTTTTTTCAAATGTCAATATTGTAGGAAATGTGGTAACTAAAACGGTTTTAGCTTTTTTTCCATTCAGGAAAACTACTAAAAGAAATAAATCATACTTTCATAGCATTAATTCCTAAAATTGATAATCCTCAAACAGCAAATCAGTTTCGACATATTAGTCTTTGTTCAACAATCTATAAGATTATTTCGAAAATCTTAGCTACTCGTCTTCGCAGTGTCTTGCATAAGATAATCCACCCGTTTCAAGGGGCCTTTACACCTAATCGCTTTATTCATGATAATATTCTTCTTACCCACGAGATTTTTAACTCATTTAAACGTAAAAAAGGCAAAGGGGGTTGGATTGCAATTAAACTTGATATGGAGAAAGCATACGACCGACTAGAATGGAACTTTATTGAGGAAACCTTTAAGCAAATGGGTTTTAGAGTAAAATGGACTTCCTGGATTATGGAATGTATAAAAACTGTCTCGTTCTCAGTGTTAGTAAATGGAAGACCGGGAGAATTTTTTAGACCCACTCGAGGTATTAGACAAGGAGACCCACTCTCGCCGTTTATATTTATTATGTGCGCCGAGATTTTAGCAAGAGCTCTACAAAAGAATAGTGATCTTAGTTCTAGTGATATTGATATTAGAATTGGATCTAGGATTGAGAAAATCCCTTTTCTCACTTTTGCGGATGATACGATAATTTTCGCTGCCTCTAGTCAAGGTTGTAGAACCATTAAATCTATTTTAGATAAATTTTGCACAATTTCAGGACAATTTGTTAATTTTGACAAATCCACTTTTCAATGCACTAGAAGTATTGAGCGACCTCAACGGGAATCCTTTAGAGGTATTCTCCGTATGAACGAGGAAACTCATTTGGGTAAGTATTTAGGATGTTCTTTAACAGATAGCAGAGTAACTAAAAATACTTTCGAGAGTATTATTCAATCTTCTTGCACCCAGTTATCGAAATGAAAGCAAATTCTTTATCACAAGCAGGTAGACTAGTTTTGATCAATGCTAATTTAACCTCAAAGGGAACTTTTCAAATGCAAAGCTTTCTTCTTTCTTCATATATCCATAAGAGATTAGATAAGATTAACAGAGACTTTCTTTAGAATAAAAATCCATCACAACACTCCCCTAGTTTGATTGGTTGACATAAAGTTTACTTATCGAAATCGATTGGTGGATTGGGAATAAAATCTTCTGAAGCCGCTAATAAAGTCATTCAAATGAAACTTCTATGGAAAATCCTTATGGATAAGGAAAGTATATGGGTTAGAGTGATAACTAAAAAATATTTGAAAAATTGTTCATTATTTGATCATAAGCCTAACTCAATCTCTTCTTGGCAATGGCGCAAGCTTATGAGTCTTCGGACTCTATTTAGAAAAGGATTGAGATGGCAAGTAGTTAATGGTAGCAATATTAAGTTTTGGTCTGACAATTGAGTTTTCTCGCACCCACTTACCAGCATTACGAGTGATGATGATTGTAGTCGTGATCTTAATCTTTTGGTTAAAGATTTCATAACCTCTGACAAACAATGAGATGTTTGTAAATTAGTCAATTTGGTAAATAATGATATTGTGTATCAGATTACTAACATTCCACTGCAACATAATGATATTTCAGATACCCTCATATGGAGGTTATCCGTGGATTGAAAATTCTCTACAAAAACAGCAACTTGGCTAGCGCAAGGTTTATTCGATCAAGCTCATGACAAATGTAATTTTCAGTGGGTTTGGAAATTGAATATTCCACTAAAATTGAATTTTTTTTCTTTGGAAAACATGTGTTGACGGCCTCCCAACGAAAGAGAGACTTCTTAAAAGTCATATTAATGTCTCACCTCATTGCATTTTATGTAACTATTCTAGTGAAAATAAAGATAATTTCTTTTACGAATGTCCTTTGATTGGGTCAATTATCCAAGAAATGAATATTTCTAGCTATAACACTTTTGTGTCAAATTATGATAATATTTCAAGTCAAAATTTTCTAATGAAGCTTAATTATCTCAAAGACTTAATTCTACAAGATGATTTCGTTAAGATCATTTTTATAGAAATGATATTATCTTTAATAATGTTAATTTCAATATAAACAAACTTATTACTTTATGTAATAATAACATTAAGGCCTGGAACAAAACTAGACATAAAGATCTCAACAATCCCGAGAAAGAAAAGTCTGCTAGAAACACTTCTAGTAAGAAGGAAATCTGGTGGGAGAAACCTAAAAATAGTTTCCTAAAGCTAAATTTTGATGGTTCGAGAATAAATGGCAATAAAGCTGTTTTAGGATTTTGTATAAGAGATCATAATGGTGAAGTCGTGTTGTTAGGAGCAAAAAAGTGTGGATCTAATAGTAATTCTTTCGCAGAGCACTCGCTTTAAAAGAAGGTTTTTTAGCCGCTAAACACTTAGAAATCTCTAAGTTAATTGTGGAGGGTGATAATTTATGTGTTATCAACCCACTCCGTAGCACTTGGCAGATCCTGTGGAAAATCTCTAGTATTATAAAGGATGTGAAACTTGATCTTCATCTTTTCGATGAAGTGATAATTAAACATTGCTTCCGTGAAGCCAACAAGGTTGCTGACCTTCATGGCTTCGATGTCCAACTCTTTCGAGGTGGGTTGAAAGCCGGCGGGTTCAACTTACGTTACTCATTCGAAAGGATGAGATATGTTGGTCCTATCCAAGAGGATCAACCTAATTTCCTTACCTTATAAAAAAAAAAACATATGTTTAAAGCTTTCAAAGTCAATACTAAATAAACTAAACCAAATATTTTTTTTGTGACAAAGGTAAACCATTATATTAAAAAGAAAGAGAGTTTACACAACAATATATATAAAGAAGGAAAACAAAGGTACAGTCAGCCTGTAGCCAGGCTCATTGTCCAGCGACGGGAAGTATGTAAAAAGGTCCGTATATCTAGAAGAGTAAGTCGGTCCTCTATTGGGATTGACTTGTAGGTAGTCAGAACTGATGATAGTTTTTGGGAGGTCATCCATAAGGTGACCGATGTCAAATTCCTGCCGTGAGCTTGACGCATCATAAGCAGTAGTCCACGAGTTTATGGTCCAAAGAAAGAGGATCCACAAAGCATATGTGTAACCGAAATGCCTATGTACTCGATCGAGTACCTGGTCGTACTCGGTTGAGTACCCCGTACTCAGTCGAGTACAACTACGTACTCGGTCGAGTATGCATTGAAATCAACATTTTCTATTTACACCTCTTACTCTTACCAGATTCAACCTTATATCAACCTGCATCACTTGAACAAATAGCACAACGCTATTCCACACACAACAAACAATACATACAAGCCAACATTAATAACACGACTCCGACCTTAAGGCCAAATACATGAGACATATACAAGATAAACGAATGAAAGTCAATGAAATCAGTCACTAACAAAAATTAAGAAAAATGTATAAATAAGGAACCAAGTGCACAAGTCCAACTATAAAATGTGCTAACAACCAAATAATACAGTCCCACAATTTGAAAATCTGGACACTCATAAGTAGACATCGAACTCAACCTTCGTCTTTTGTCATGTCCTCCTCCGCCTCTTGTCCTGCTGCTCTTGACCCTCCAACCGCCCTTTCATAGCCCGACGCCCCACCATGTATCCATCTACCCTAATCATCAAGCTGACTACCATAGTTGGCACAACACGGCCCTGCCAAGTAGCCATCCACAAAACTGGACGGGTTTCCTCAAGTTGAACAGTCGACGCCAAAGGTGCGAAACACGCCAAAATCACTACCCAGCCCACCACGCTAAGTCGAATGAGCGAGCCGTGTCCCAATGCCATGAAGGTGGACAATCTCGTGCATGTTCCGCGGAACGAGAGTACTAGATAGCTACGCTGCCAACTCATGAGGTTGACGTCTCGAATCCTCAACGGCCGGGTAGGGCGGAGACTGGTATGGGTACGAGTTGTTGGGGCTGGTGTCCTTGACAATTAAGTACAATGACTTATTAAATCTCTTTAAGGATCACAAGGGCATACTTTTGTATTATTACCAGTTGATCCACGTTTATCAATAACGGTTGGCTTGCTAGATAAGTTTGACGTTATTGTCATACGGATGACGGTGATCAACTGGTCCCTATACGTCACACCTATAGGACACGTTTGAGAGATGTGAAGGTATGAAAATACAGTCACATTTATGCCGGATATGACTAAACAGTTAGTCAGAGGTGTTGACTAATAAATTAGTCAATAAGATGTTGAGATTATTATTTAATACGGATTAAATAATTTTAGCTAATACGGATTACAAGATTAATTCGTAAATTAAATATAAACGGTTATATTTAATTAAATATAGTATTCGCGTATTAATATAAACAGTTATATTAATTTGGGTAATTATACAATATCGTATTTTGTCAGACCATTATTAATATATCGACTGTATTAATATCTGATAACATGTTACGATTTATAAATAAAACCCGCGAACAACTTAAAGCTAAACGGGTTGAATCACGCAAAGGTATAAGGTAAGAGTGGAAAAAGCCCACCCTTACCCAAGACCCATTCGGCCGACCTAAGTAATACAAAAGGAGAGTCTTTCTCCTTTTGTCACTCACTGGTAATTCATAATTCTCATAATTAGGGTTTTGAGAACATCTTTTTCCCAAAACTCAGATCTCACATCTAAAACCTCTCAAAAGCTCTCCCCATATTGCAAGGCAATTGGAGAGTATTTTCTAGCACACGCGGCATCATCTCAATCAAGTCTTGGGTGCAAGTTATAGGAGGGAATTTACTTTAATTCCTGTTCTTAGGCCATAAGCACAAAGGACCAAAGGTTGAATTCTTTTTCTTATCCTTTTTAATCTTATGACTATAAACACAACTGTATTTTTCATTATAATCCTGCAAGTTTAGGGTGAATACATGCTTTATTCCCCACAAGTGGTATCAGAGCCTTAGGCCATGGAAATTTTACTTTTGTGTTTTTCATAAGTTTTTTTTTAAGGATTTTGAAAAATCTCGTTTCTGCCGCTGCGTCGGTCGGTCGACCAGTATTAGCGGTCGGTCGACCGCCCCTGTGTGAGTTTTCTGTTTTTTTTTTAAAAACAGTTTCCTTTATGAGTTTTCGATCTTGTTTTTCGATTCCTGTTTACATATTGTTAATTAATCGATATTCTTAACAATATGTGAACCCTTGTTGATGTTAATTTTGATTTACTTGTTTTAATCAAAGTTTAAAAGGTAAAAACTTGTTTTAATTTCAAAAAAAAGTGCAGCGTTTTGCGTTTTCTGAAATTCGTTTTTACTACTTGTTGGTCGGTCGACCTAATTAATAGGTCGGTCGACCGATTTTACTGTTGCAGATTTTTCCGTTTTTCGGCAGGAGGTCGGTCGACCACAAGTTTAGGTCGGTCGACCTCCCCCCCTGTAACAGACTCGTTTTTTTTTATTTTCGAAAATAACTTGTTTTCTTATTTTCACATGGCTTAAAATAATATACTATATACGGAAATAGTGTATTGTTTAGTGAAACGGTTCACCCTCGTTTGATACATATTGTTTTAAAACAGTTTAAAATAATGGATTATATGTTTGTTAAAATTGGTGATTAAAACGGTATAGTCACTTAATTTTAATCTTAAAAGGTGGTTTGGTATAAATTTATTAATCATAATAACAGTATTATGTCATGTATAAATTGTTTTTAGTTGATGCATTTTATTTATCGTCTTGTGAATGCCTTGAATGCTTTCAATAACGGATTTAATTTTTTGCAAACGGTTGTAACTTAGTGTGGCCTTAGAAGATTGTGGCACCGTAATGATGGGACACGATCTTGCTTGTAATTTTGAGATCTTGAATCTCCGTTTTGGGTTTTTGCCATGTAATTACTTTAGTATTTAAATTAGAATGTATCTAGGACTACTTTTGTAATTTAAATTAGTAATTTTGTGAAGACCAAAGAGAAGACGGAGACCGGATGCTCACTCCCGCTGCAAGGACCAAGATGAAACATCAAGACAAGCTTCTAGGGTCCAACAGTGGATTCCAAGTTGTTTTATGTTTATTTTGGTAGGATAGGCCACACTAGGACTTTTATTTACGTTTATTGCATTTATCTTTATGCTTTCATCGATAATAGCTTGCATCATATTCCGCCTAAAAACCAAACCACCTATATCATGCCTGAAAACTGACTCATGTAGAGGTCACGCGTTAGTTTTCTGTGACAATACAGATGTCACATGTCAATTTAAAAGCCATCACTTTATTTAATTCATTCACGCAAATGCTAGTTTTTAGTTCACTTAAATATGGATAAATAAGAGTTGATGGGGTCTTCCTCGTATAACCAAAAATTGAGATTAGTCTTTATAAATCAGCCTCCCATGAATCCCTTCTTCGTCGGTAGGCATAATATGACCCCTTCTACGTCGGGTAAGTGGGAACAGATGATTTATTTTATCTCAACATCATGGTCACTCGATAATATTCCAGTGACTGAGATGGACTAATAGATAGGATTTACGGAAATCTATCGACCAAGAGTTCCAACGATTGGAATTAGCCAAACTGTGGGCTTATCAATATACGGAAATTGAGTCTTGGGATCGTTTATATAATTCTTGAGGGAGATCAATTATATAAATGCATGAGTCTACGAGTTTAAATTCAATTTAATATAGACTTAAATCACAACAATAAGTTGCTTATATGGTTTTGTTTTATCTTCTTTCAGTGTAGAACACGTTCATTAAAACTGCTGTAAAACTAAAATGGCTGGTGAAGACCCAATGCCAAGTGCCAAGCTAGCACGTGAATCCTGGCTAAAAGCCTTCATGGACTCCATGAATCAGTCAACTAGACTGAGGAATGATGGGTCAAACTTCTCTGACTGGGAGCAGCACTACGGAATGCTGCCATTGCTGACGGAAAGCCTAAGTTTTTAACTGAGCCCATTCCGGCACACCCAGGAACTGGAGCTAGAGCCAACGATGTTCGCGCTCATAGCGACTTCGTCATGGAAGCGGGTGCGATAAAGAACGTACTCATCTATGCAATGGAATCTAATTTGCAAAGACGCTTCATAACCCATGGTGCAAACAAGATTTTCACCACGCTCACTAACGAATTCTCAAAGGCTCCGAGAATCGTTTCTTATGAGCATACCTGTCGCTTCTTTGAGGCGAAACTCCAGAAGGGCCAAGCCGTTAGCCCACATATTCTCAACATGATTGAGAATATCGAGAAACTGGAGACCCTAAACTGCAAGATCAGTGAGAACATCATCGTTGATCGCATGCTTCATTCGCTTCATGATGGGTTCGCCCTCTTTAGGGCCAACTACTACATGAACGACATGAAGAAGACTCCCCATGAGCTCCACTCCCTTCTCGTACAGACTGAGAAGGATCTAAAGTTGAGTGGGAGTCTAAAGCAGGATGTTCTCATGATCTCAAGTAAGGGAAAAGGTAAAGGGAAGGCTAAAGCTCAGGGCGACCTAGCGGTAGGTAGGCCCAGGTTCAAGAAACCAGGATTTGCTAAGAGTGGGCCTGGTGAGTCGAGTAACTCACAAGGCAAGACAAAGAGCAAGGATACAAGCATGGAATGTCACCATTGCCACAAGACTGGGCATTGGAGGCGCTCATGCCCCGTGTATCGCGAGGACATTAAAGCAGGCCGTGTTACTCCTGTTGGTATGTCTTCTTCTTCTTTTATTCACATGATTGAGATTAACCATGCAAGTTGCGGAACTTGGGTACTTGATACTGGTTGTGGTTCTCATCTATGTAATCATGTGCAGGGCCTCCGAAACCAAGAACCCCTAATCAAGGGTGAGGTGGACCTGCGTGTCGGGAATGGAGCACGTGTGGCTGCAGTCTCGAAGGGAACATACGTAATCCAGCTTCCAAGTGGATTCGAGTTATTTTTATATAACTGTTATTATGTTCCTAGTTTGTCCAAAAACATTATTTCAGTTTCTGCACTTGACAAACTTGGCTTTTCATTTGTAATAGAGAATAATAGCTGTATTTTCTCCTTACACAATATGATTTATGGCAAGGCAGTTTCCATGAATGGAATTTATGTTTTATATCAAACCACCGAGATATTACATGTGAATAATAAAAGAATAAAGGTAGGTGACAAAGATCAAACTTACCTATGGCATTGTCGTATGGGACACATAAATGAGAAACGCGTAAAACAGCTCATACAGAATGGAGCTATTTCGCCTTTTGATTTCGAATCATATGGCACGTGTGAATCATGTCTCATCGGCAAAATGACTCGTATTTCCTTCAAAGGTGTTGGAATGCGCGCTGCCGACCTATTAGGACTCATACATACGGACGTATGTGGCCCTATGTCGATCAACGCACGAGAAGGCTATAGGTATTTCATCACTTTCACGGATGATTTGAGTAGATATGGCTATGTCTACTTGATGAAACATAAAAGTGAATCCTTTGACAAGTTCAAAGAATACCAGAATCGGGTACAGAACCAGCTGGGTAGAAAGATTAAAGTACTACGCTCGGATCGTGGTGGTGAGTATCTTTCACCCGAGTTTGATCAACACCTAAAAGACTGTGGGATCGTGCTACAGTTGACTCCACCTGGAACACCACAATTAAATGGTGTGTCCGAACGGAGAAATCGAACTTTACTTGATATGGTTCGATCCATGATGAGTCACACCGTCGTGCCTGATTCATTGTGGGGCTATGCTCTTTTGTCGGCTGCTCTAATTCTTAACCGAAGTCCGTCTAAAGCTGTTGACAAGACTCCATACGAATTATGGAAGGGAACGGTCCCCAACTTGTCCTTTATTCGGGTTTGGGGCTGCGAGGCTTATGTCAAGTGGAGACACGAGGATAAGCTCGGCCCGCGATCGGTCAAGACATACTTTATAGGTTATCCGAAGGGAACTTTTGGTCATTACTTCTACTCGCCAACCGAACAACGTGTTTTTGTTGCGGCCAGTGCGACGTTCTTAGAGAAAGAATTTCTCGAGAACAAGTCGAGTAATAGAACCTTCGATTTATCGGAGGTTCAAGAACCAACTACCGAGCAACCATTGGAGGAAACAGTTCCTTCAACCGAGGCTGCGGTAGATATTCCTGAGGAACCTAGGAGGTCGGGAAGAGTCTCTATTCCTCCAGACAGATACATTGGTATGGTCGAGGAACATGATACAGATGACGTCTTACTCCTAGAGGGTAATGAACCCACAACCTATAAAGGTGCCATGACTAGTTCTGACTCAAAGCTATGGCTAGAAGCCATGCAATCCGAGATGGACTCCATGTATGAGAACAACGTGTGGGATCTTGTGGACCTACCTGCAAAGGTACGTCCCCTTCAATGCAAATGGCTTTACAAGATAAAGCATGCCGTGGAAGGACAACAAGATATCCACAAGGCTAGACTAGTTGCTAAAGGTTTCACTCAAGTGTCAGGCTTGCACTATGATGAGATCTTTGCACCCGTAGTCATGCTACGTTCCATTCGGATTATCTTAGCGATCGCCGCATTTCATGACTATGAAATATGGCAAATGGACGTTAAAACCGCCTTCTTAAACGGTTATTTGGAGGAAGAGTTGTACATGGTACAACCCGAGGGTTTTATCGATCCAGCACATCCTAAGAAAGTTTGCAAGCTTAAGCGTTCCATCTATGGACTTAAGCAAGCATCGCGGAGTTGGAATCATCGCTTCGACCAAGTGATAAAAGAGAATGGGTTCATTCGATCAGTCGAGGAACCATGTCTCTATATCAAGTCGAGTGGGAGTAAGATTGTATTCCTAGTACTGTATGTCGATGACATACTCTTGATTGGGAATGACATACCTCTCTTATCTTCGGTTAAAGCATGGTTGAAAAACCATTTCCAGATGAAAGATCTGGGAGAGGCACAAAGAATTTTGGGCATCCGTATCTACAGGGATAGATCACGACGGATGTTGTCTCTCAGTCAGGAGTCTTATATAGAGAAGATTCTGGAGAGATTCAGCATGACGAACTCCAAGAAGGGGTTCCTTCCTATGACTCCTGGGCTTCACTTGAGCAAGACTCAAGAAGCTAAGTCAGTGGAAGAGAAAGAGCGCATGAGTCGGATTCCTTATGCTTCGGCAATAGGATCGATCATGTATGCCATGATATGCACACGTCCTGACGTTGCATATGCATTGAGTATGACAAGTCGATTCCAAGCTCATCCAGGTGAACAACACTGGATGGCCGTGAAAAACATTCTTAAGTACCTACGGAGGACTAAAGATTGGGGATTGACTTATGGAGGCGCCTCAACGCTCTGCGCCACGGGTTACGCAGATGCTAGCTTCCAAACGGATCGAGATGACTCGAAATCTCAGTCTGGATTCGTTTTTACTCTTAATGGCGCCGCTGTCAGCTGGAAAAGTTCTAAACAAAGTGTTACATCAGATTCTACGACTGAGTCCGAGTACTATGCCGCCTCGGAAGCAGCTAAGGAAGCGATATGGATGCGTCAATTCTTACAAGGACTATCAGTAGTGCCTAGTTCGAATGACCCAATCACCGTCTATTGTGACAATAGCGGTGCCATCTTCCAAGCTAAGGAGCATAAGTCTAGCAGCAAGGCTAGGCATGTACAACGGAAAGCTCATCTAATCAGAGATTACGTGGAGCAAAAGGAGATTTTCATTGATAAGATCGCTACGGATGACAACATAGCTGATCCTCTCACAAAAGCATTACCACGTGATAAGCATGAAGGGCACATTCATTCCATGGGAATAGGATGTGTTCCTAAGTTGTAGTACTCTTTTATGAATTCATGTAATAATTCATTTTCTCGTGTACTCTATTCAACCTTATTGTTATGATATATAATGTTTTGTTTTTCATGTGGAATTGTACGCCAATTTTGAACACCACAAAGTGAACTGATTAACATTACATCGTTTTGGTCCTTGATTACCCACTTGAGCTGATAACTCAGGTAATCATTTTGTGACGTTGGTTGATGGTGGGTTCAACGAGCCATAAGTCACGTGGATGACTGACCAATCATAAAGGCGAGTTATACGGATATCTCGTAGGACACCCCGTGACATCGTTATGGAGTCCTAAATGTTTTATAACATTGGGTGCCAGGTCGTGGATAGGACCTCCATAGTGTTCCTTAGAGTCGAGTCTTTTGACTTTCAACTGTTTCTTGAGATTAAGACAGATTTTGGGTAACTTTGGTTTCTTTCCCACGGTCACCGTAACAGGGGCCAAGAGGATTTTTTCTGGGTTATTTCATGCTGGGCGATATCGGCAGGATTCGAGTTGAGGGAAATATCCAAACCCTTATCAGGATTTTATCATTTCTCAGGGCCACTCGAGGAGTAGTAACTGAAATGCATGACCATGCTCGAATACAGATTCGTTTTATCAGTTAAGTTACTCTCTAGTCGGGGAAACCACTCTTGATACAGATCGCTTGTGAGATACGACCTTTGCGAATGCGGATTTGCAAATTGTCTTACATTGAGTGGGAGAAATTTTAAAAGGATATGAGAATCGGTTATCGCACCTACACTTGTACGGACAAGTGGGAGTTTGTTGGAGATTGTGTCCTCCACATGTAGTGTGATAACGTCATTGCACATACCCTTGTACGGACAAGTGGGAGATTGTTGGGGCTGGTGTCCTTGACAATTAAGTACAATGACTTATTAAATCTCTTTAAGGATCACAAGGGCATACTTTTGTATTATTACCAGTTGATCCACGTTTATCAATAACGGTTGGCTTGCTAGATAAGTTTGACGTTATTGTCATACGGATGGCGGTGATCAACTGGTCCCTATACGTCACACCTATAGGACACGTTTGAGAGATGTGAAGGTATGAAAATACAGTCACATTTATGCCGGATATGACTAAACAGTTAGTCAGAGGTGTTGACTAATAAATTAGTCAATAAGATGTTGAGATTATTATTTAATACGGATTAAATAATTTTAGCTAATACGGATTACAAGATTAATTTGTAAATTAAATATAAACGGTTATATTTAATTAAATATAGTATTCGCGTATTAATATAAACAGTTATATTAATTTGGGTAATTATACAATATCGTATTTTGTCAGACCATTATTAATATATCGACTGTATTAATATCTGATAACATGTTACGATTTATAAATAAAACCCGCGAACAACTTAAAGCTAAACAGGTTGAATCACGCAAAGGTATAAGGTAAGAGTGGAAAAAGCCCACCCTTACCCAAGACCCATTCGGCCGACCTAAGTAATACAAAAGGAGAGTCTTTCTCCTTTTGTCACTCACTGGTAATTCATAATTCTCATAATTAGGGTTTTGAGAACATCTTTTTCCCAAAACTCAGATCTCACATCTAAAACCTCTCAAAAGCTCTCCCCATATTGCAAGGCAATTGGAGAGTATTTTCTAGCACACGCGGCATCATCTCAATCAAGTCTTGGGTGCAAGTTATAGGAGGGAATTTACTTTAATTCCTGTTCTTAGGCCATAAGCACAAAGGACCAAAGGTTGAATTCTTTTTCTTATCCTTTTTAATCTTATGACTATAAACACAACTGTATTTTTCATTATAATCCTGCAAGTTTAGGGTGAATACATGCTTTATTCCCCACACGAGTACGGGTTAAACTCAAGGAGAGGTTGTTGTACAACCTCCTCCCTCTCAGCTAAATCTTCTCCAAACTCACGGGCAGGTTGCGCTAGCACCAGGCGGCGAGCGGCCACCGGAGGCTCTGACATCTCCACCAAAGCATGAGGGGAATGGTGTAATAATTATTGTACTGGTTGGTTCCCTGAATAACCACATTGGTCATAGAGTGAAATCACCGGTAGGTTATCCGGATTAGGAAGACTGAACCAAAGCCTACTCCTCAGTCCTCACCCTTCAGGCCAAACCTCCCCCCCTTTCAACTTCCAAATCCACCGAACTAGGTAATCATCATCAATAGTCGACACGCCATCGAATAATGCCTCTAGCGCTGAAAGTTGACCAGACTTTGAACTATGCGGGTGACAATGTCACCGCATCCTATGACATGACCCCTTAGAGAAGTCATTTGTGCTAAACTAGCACAAACGATGGCTAGAGCATTGTAATAGAAATGCTACTCATGGTAAGTCTTGAGGTAGGATATCATCAACATCACCTCATGTGAGTTACGTTCACTCACATCATTGTGGGGGTAAAGGAGGTAGGTCCAAATCCTAAAAAAGTTACGAAATGTGATGTGATGAACGTCATTGATTAACATGACACTAGCGGAGGGCTCAACAAGACTAGTAAACATGGGGACGTAACGCGAAGCCCTACTATCTGTCACAATATCTCTAAGGTTGTCATCGTTATCCTCATCCAGCCCTAAATGGCCAACAATCTCGTTAAGGGTCAGGGTGAGAAGGGGGTTCAGGAGTCTCCCGAGAAATCATCGAACTCCACTTGAGGGTACACATCTACTCTTCCACCAACGAATCGTGAGAGGATTCCCCACGCTCGGTGACTGGTTCACCTCTCCTTGATCGTTTGGTAGTGGCACCTTTAGCTCTTAGCATCTGTAACAATTAGAGTGAAAAAACAATTTCTGGATTCTCATAAGTCCTTGTGAAAAATTTTGGATTTTAAACATCCTTAAGACACCTTTTTAAGACAAAAATTTATGTCAAAATTGTTATCAAGAATTATTAAGTAGTATCACAGTACTACTTACCAGCACTCTGTTGGGAAATGTGTCCTCAACAATAGTGCGATCACGACAATGATAAAATATCATTGTCATAAAACTTATGAATTGAATATGCAAGGGACGATCCAATATTGATATAGTCAACTGACCAACATTAATCGGTAATGATTGGCTGACTAGAGTTTAACATTACTGTCGTATGACGGTGGTGGTCAGTTGATCCCTTTAGGTCACACCTATAGGACTAAGCCCTTAAACGTATATTGATTAATTGTATAGGATACAGATTAATCGATATTCTTAAAACCGTATATTGAGAAATTAGAGGTTGAATCTTAAAGGTAAGATTTATATTTGAAATTGAAATGTGTCAATTGTCAAATATTAATCGATATTTTAGAAATGTCGAAATTAGAATGAGATGGGTTCGTGGTTATAACAAATGTTGTATATCGTATTGACGATTAATATAATAACCATATTTTGAGACAGTAATTATGAATTACTAAATAATTTGTTAAATATGATTTAATTAATTTAGAAATATTATTTATATGATAAATATATTTTAAATTAATACAATTGAATTATGTCACATAAGATGTTACATATTACACAATTGTACAAATTACAATTTGTAAAATGAAAGTACATTTTACACAAAAGTGGCGTGTGATGGTGTGTATAATAAGGACTAATTTGTTTAAATTAGTGCATGACTAAAACATAATGATTGTGTAGGTATGATACCTATAAGTAGCCATGCAAACCTAATTGCTTGTGTAAGACAAGCAATCTATTTTGGTCTTACATAACACACTATCACACGACACACCTCACACCATTATTATAAGAAGTGAATTTTGTTCACCTTATTTCATTCTAACTAATGTTTATCTTTTCTAGTAAAAGAAAGATAAACAAAATATTGTATTTTTCTAGTGTAAGAAACTAAATACAATATCCTCTAAAACTATTACTAGATAATATATTTTCTAGTATACTAATATTAGTATTAGTACTCGGTTTTAGCCTAATTCCGTCCTCTAGTATCGGGTTCGGTTATTTGGTCCGTTTAAGGTAAGGTCTTGGTGCCTACCCATTGGAGGCAAGCTTACTTGGTTGCTCTTGGAGGATCGTCCTTAGCATATTTCGGACCGGTTGTAAGAATATGATTCTCATTATTTCCGTTTTTATTTTGCATGCATAAGATTAAGATTGGCTAAACTAAATTAATATGAGTTTAATTAGTTATATTAGTAAGACTAATAATATGAACTAGCTAGTATGACTACCTACGTTTTCCAACAAGTGGTATCAGAGCCATAAGGTTGTTTGCATGCAACTCGATTTTATACGTTTTTGCGAGAAAATACGATTTTAATTAAAAACGAAAATGAGTAGTACATATAGGATATGCACGAAAATGTTATTGCATGTATATATTTCTGGTCTTAAAATAGTTTTAAGTCATTTTGATGATTTATGGAATAATATTGTTCTTTATGGTAATTAAAATGTTTAATTAGTGCCAAAAATCGGTTAAAATGTTTTTATTTGGGAAAAATAGCTATATAATGTTTCTGGCCACGAATTTTAAATATGTTCTCACATGCATTTAACATATTATGAATATATAATTTTCGAAATTATTGAAGGTTTTATGCATGGTTTATGATTTTTAATGGTTAAATAATCATAAAATGAGTTAAATATGGGATAAATAGTTATATTATGAATTTAACTATAAAAATTTTGGTAGATGTCACATGCAATATTTAAAATATATGATGAATTTTCCAGAAATTTTTCGTTAATATTGCATGAATATTGATTTTTATCGTAAAAATCGTAATATTAGTGACATATTTAAGCTTAAATAGTTTAAGTTCGAATTTGACCATAAAAAATTTAATATAGTGTCACATATATTATTTCTAGCATGCAAGTGAATTTTGAGCTTTTAATCTCGAATATTGCATGAGAAATGATTTTAATCGGTAAAATCGCGTAATATATGACACGAATTATTAAAAATAGTAAATGTTGCTTAAATGGTCCGAAAAGTTCACCCATATTAGTCATATTATGTATGATCATCAACATATTTTTATTTAGTGCCAAAAGGTTCTGAAACTTTAAGTTTTAATTTTAAAAGTTAAAATTGATGTTGAGTGTTTAAGGAGTCATAATCTTTACTTTATTTTCAGACCTTAAACAGTGTTTTCAGCCTTATTTTTCTGCATTTTCAGATGCTTTGAGTGTCTAGGAAGATGTAAAAATTATATTAGTATTTTATTTCATAATTTTTGCAATAGTTTTGAATTTTTCGAAATATTATGCATATTATACGGCTATTTTACGAAATAAATGGTGTATTTCGAAAATATTTGAGTTTTAAGGATCTGAAATTTTAGAAAATTTTCAGTATGTTCAAAATTTTGAATTTTGAATTTTCGAAATTTTTATGACTCGTTTGATTATTTTAATGCTATTTCCCGTAAAACCGATTAAAACCGAACAATATTAAAATAAAAGTTAAGTTATTTCGAAATTTGAGTAAGACTAAATTTTGAATCCTAAAATGTGTTAGGAAATTTAACTATATCATGAATAGTGATTCATAGAGTGATTAGTGATTTTAAAATTGTTTAAATCACGTTATTCCATAAAACCGTGTTATTACGAATAACGATATTTAAAATGTGTTTAAATAGGACGATTTGGCTTAGGTTTTGCATATTACATAAGCATTGCATATTTAATTATTATTTATGAATGTCATATTTTATTTACGTAATTTTGAATTATGTAATTTACTTAGTATGACCTTAGATTTTAATCGATATTTCCCGTAATGTAAGGGTTTATCGATTCGGTTGTAATTTAATGTGATCTCGTATCACTTTATTTTATTGTTTTATTTTATTTTATAATGTATAAAATAGATAGAAAATTTGTAATTATTTGTAATTCCGGAGATCCTTGAAGACGGTGCCATTTCGGAAAGGAGTTCCGACCAAGACGGAGTTTGCCTTGGGATGCGTGCCGCGTGTGAAGTTCAAGGGACCAAAGGAGTTGGTTTCCGAATTTGTATTTTACATTTAAATTTTCTATTTTAGGAAAGGCCATACTAGGGTTTTATTTATGCTTTTATTTATGCTTATCATGTTGCATGCATAGCCAAATCGTCATTCAAACTCATGCATTTCATCGATTTTATCGACCGTGTCAATTAAATTTATCGATAATTCACCGAATTAGTTCACTTAAAGGAGATAGATAATAAATTGACAAGATCTCTTACGTTATTTAAAAATCGAGACATAGCCTTACCAAAAAGTAAAGAACCCGCGAAGGATCTTCTTCATAAGGGAGTAGGCTCGGCTAAACCGGGGTGCAAACCTTATTACGTTGGTGAAGTGGGGTAATATGATTACGTTTTTCTTGAAATTTGGTCGATCTCGACGAAGGTATTCGAGCCACCGTAGTGGTAATAAGTTCGGGCTAAGATAAGAATTAGTATAATTTTATCGACTGAGAGTTCTAAAAGTAGAATTGATTAAGGAGTTAATCTACCGAGTCATATTAATGAGGGATGTATCGGCTAAACCGTGCCCGAGTTAGTGTGTATTTGGGTCTCAGGATCATTTACTTAATTGGGTAAGAGATCATTAAGTAGATGCTTAACTTGTTTAAAATTTACAAGTTTAATTATTAAAACGATAATTGTGTTTTAATTCCTTAATTTTCATTTGTAGTTCATTTTTCGACTTCCAATCAATGGCAAATAACGCTCCACCACTCCCACATCACGTTTCATGGCTTCGGTCTTTTATGGATCGTTGCAAGCTTGAGAAGCATGGCGCCAATTTTAAAGATTGGGACGCCCAATTGGTGTTGGCCGCGGAAGCCGACGATAAGACTCGTTATCTTACCATTGCCGCTCCTCCCACTCCCGGTGCTCGTTCATCGGAAGCGACTCGTGAGGCCTATGAGGCCTACATGAAGGAGTCGCACGCTTTGAAGAACGTGCTTATATTTTCGATGGAGCCGGATCTCCAAAGAAGAATGATTAAGCTAGCCACGGCTAATGAGATATACACTAGAGTTGCGAACATGTTTTCACAAGCTCCTAGGGTAATCCAATATGAGGCGGCCTCCGCCTTCTTTGATTTGACCTTAAAGGAAGGTCAAAAGATTAGTCCTCATGTGCTCAAAATGGTTGAGCTAGCCGAAACCTTGAAGTTGCAAGGGGTGAATGTTCCCGACTCGCTTATTATTGACAAAATCCTTCACTCCCTCAACAAAGTGAAATCGTATGTTCAATTTCGGGTAAATTATAACATGCGCAATCAAGTAACCTCCTTGGACGAGTTACATAAGATGTTAGTCCAAGCGGAGAGGGATATGGGACTTAATGAGAGTTCCACAAAGGATGTGCTTAATATCGATTCAAAAAGCAAGAGGAAGTTTAAGCGCAAGGCCAACAAGGGTAAAAATGTTAAAGCCTTCAAACCCGCATCTCCAAAGGAGAAGACTTTTACGAAAGGTGCTTCTTCTTCGTCGTCATCAAAGGTTGAAGACAAGTGCTATTATTGCACTAAGATGGGGCATTGGAAGCGGAATTGCCCGAAGTATCTCCATGACCTCAAAGCCGGAAAGGTTCTTGCAGTAGGTATAAATTCTCGTCTAATTCATGTTAATTAATCAATTTTTGTATAATGATACAAGTTATTGATTCTCACTCGTTTAAAAATTGTTTTAAAGGGGCTCCTACCAAAGACAAAGGCAAGGAGAAGGAGAAGGAAACTTGAAGTTCCTTCCATGGATGGCTAAGGTAGCATCCGAGATTGAAGACATGAAGAGCATGGCTCTAATTTTCATTTGATGTCTTCTTTCTTTTGCATTTTAATTTAAGAACTTTGTATTTCTTGTACGACAAGAATATTGTTGAAACAATGGTTGTAATAGTGGTGACTTGGTTTTCAACCCAAGTCATCCTTTTGTTCTTAATCAAACATGTTTGGTTGTTTTAAAATGCTTTTATAACATGAATTGATACGATTTTCATAGATCGTAATAAAGTACCTTGAATGATTCACCGTACGGAAGAAATGATAGGATCATTATAAAAGTAATACGACTTACTTAGAAACGAGAATTGCATCCCGTGAAATACTTCAAATTCAAACATAATAACATCAGTTCATTATAAGATTTTCACCTTAAATGAAAGAATATGTTAATATCTCAAATACTCACATAATTCTTTATCCAATACATTGTTGACGGGCGAAAATGCTATCCTTCCTAAAATACAGGTTATTTTAGAGGATAGAGTGGGAGAAATTCTACGCCCGTAAACCAATGAAATAAACATAGGATCTTAGAGAAGAGTCCTATAAGGAGTCCTTAAGAAGAACTCTAAAAGATTGGATAGAAGAAACTACGAGAGGACACAGAAGAAACTACGCGAGGACACAAATGGAAATGTTTCAAAAGATGTCATTAGTTCCTAGGGAGGACAAAGGGAACCGCAAGAGTTAACGGAAGGAAATCGTTTCCATGATGTTAATGTTTCTGTTTTATAAAGATAATAGAGGAGAAATCGTCTCCCGTTCTCATGATAATACTAAGATTCTTTCCGTGGGAAAGAAAATCAAAATGAATTGTTCATAACGAGTTGAGAAAATGTTTGAAGTTAATCAAAATGAAATGTTCATTATGAGTTGAAAAGATGTTTGAAGATGTTGCCTAATCACCATGAAATCAGTGGGAGTTATTAACTATATGATAGTAATACAAAATTCAGTGGGAGAAAAGTTATTAAGAAAGCGAAACCTACCATTTAGAGAGAATGATGATTCTTTAAAGGTTAAAGAATATAAGGATTTCAATTCTAAATGAATATATGTTAAGAACATAAATCATAAGTGAGTTTATTATATGATAATGAAACGTCACCGATCAGTTAACAAGGTTTGGATTTGAATCCGAGATATGAAAATGTTGTTTCATATAACCTTGATCAAATGCCATAAGTTGAAATAAAGCCCTATTTCGATATAAGTTTCTCGAGGAGAACTAAGAGATCGAATCTAGGTTAACTACAATATAAATTCTAGTACAATATGACTATGTTCATTTGGATGACATGTCATGAGTTTTAAGAAAACAGTGGGAGCTTCTTTAAAGTAAGGAGACTCGAGTCGAGTATAAGAGACTTGAAGTGTACTTGAATTAGATCATATTATACAAGATAATATGAGTCAAAAGGAAACCGAAATTTGTAGGTTTAAAAGATGTGAAGATAGGGTATATTCACATAATAAACCATTAATACAAATTGATGTATGATCATCAAAGATTGTTTATGTGGAGCAACAATATCGTATTGATTGTTCGCACATAACAATCACTCTTATCGTTTGAGTTATTATTATTAATATTAACTCACAATTTATACTTTGTGAAATCCAAATGGGTTGTAAGAGACAATTTGAACCCCATAAGTGAACTGGATTAACTTAGTATAGCCCATAGTCGCTTGTATGAGGTGACGTCTCGAAGCGACTACAATGTGAGGCGATTGATGGCAAGTTCAAATGTCATAGAGTCATATGGGATGACTAGTCGATCACATCGGCAGATTGTGTAACACTCTGTTGGGCATTTAGTGACCGCTTATAGAGTTCTGGAAATTTTATAATTAGCCCGGTCGTGGCGAGAGCTACTATATTATTCACATAAGTCGATTCTTAGACTTGAGACTGTTCGCCTAAGGTGGCACAGTTCAGATTGGCTTTGATTTTAGCTCTACGATCAACCGTTAAAGGGGGTCAAATGGGCTTCTTTTGGGTCATGATGGACTGTGTTAGTCGAAGGGAACGGTAGGATAGGAATTGTCCAGTCCCTCGTCGGGGTTGTCTTAAATCTCAGGGCCACTCGAGGAGAAGTTTAACTGAAAATGCGTGGCCACGCTCGGAAGGTATCTATGGTAGATGATTCCGGTCAAAGCAGTTAAATCTCCAGATCGAGAAAACCACTCAAGATATGATCAAATGCAAGTACGACCTGGAAGACACCTTGCATTGAGTGGGAGATGACGTAATAGGACAAGAGAATTGGTGACGCACACTTGTCGAGGACAAGTGGGAGATTGTTGGGAAATGTGTCCTCAACAATAGTGCGATCACGACAATGATAAAATATCATTGTCATAAAACTTATGAATTGAATATGCAAGGGACGATCCAATATTGATATAGTCAACTGACCAACATTAATCGGTAATGATTGGCTGACTAGAGTTTAACATTACTGTCGTATGACGGTGGTGGTCAGTTGATCCCTTTAGGTCACACCTATAGGACTAAGCCCTTAAACGTATATTGATTAATTGTATAGGATACAGATTAATCGATATTCTTAAAACCGTATATTGAGAAATTAGAGGTTGAATCTTAAAGGTAAGATTTATATTTGAAATTGAAATGTGTCAATTGTCAAATATTAATCGATATTTTAGAAATGTCGAAATTAGAATGAGATGGGTTCGTGGTTATAACAAATGTTGTATATCGTATTGACGATTAATATAATAACCATGTTTTGAGACAGTAATTATGAATTACTAAATAATTTGTTAAATATGATTTAATTAATTTAGAAATATTATTTATATGATAAATATATTTTAAATTAATACAATTGAATTATGTCACATAAGATGTTACATATTACACAATTGTACAAATTACAATTTGTAAAATGAAAGTACATTTTACACAAAAGTGGCGTGTGATGGTGTGTATAATAAGGACTAATTTGTTTAAATTAGTGCATGACTAAAACATAATGATTGTGTAGGTATGATACCTATAAGTAGCCATGCAAACCTAATTGCTTGTGTAAGACAAGCAATCTATTTTGGTCTTACATAACACACTATCACACGACACACCTCACACCATTATTATAAGAAGTGAATTTTGTTCACCTTATTTCATTCTAACTAATGTTTATCTTTTCTAGTAAAAGAAAGATAAACAAAATATTGTATTTTTCTAGTGTAAGAAACTAAATACAATATCCTCTAAAACTATTACTAGATAATATATTTTCTAGTATACTAATATTAGTATTAGTACTCGGTTTTAGCCTAATTCCGTCCTCTAGTATCGGGTTCGGTTATTTGGTCCGTTTAAGGTAAGGTCTTGGTGCCTACCCATTGGAGGCAAGCTTACTTGGTTGCTCTTGGAGGATCGTCCTTAGCATATTTCGGACCGGTTGTAAGAATATGATTCTCATTATTTCCGTTTTTATTTTGCATGCATAAGATTAAGATTGGCTAAACTAAATTAATATGAGTTTAATTAGTTATATTAGTAAGACTAATAATATGAACTAGCTAGTATGACTACCTACGTTTTCCAACACACTCTACTAATCTCAAAATCGAGCTAGATATCTAGAAGATCATGTTGTAGGAAAACCCTAAAATTTCAAATGTGACGATCTTCGGCAATTTTTAAAACTCATATTAGCTTTCTAAAGCATCAAAACACTAAGGAAATATACTTTTAGCATCCTAATTGCATCAATTGATAGTTGGGAAAAGAATAACAAAGAGAGAGAAAACAAAAAAATCCCCAAATTAAAAATCAAACCCTAAAAGCTTAATCCCTCGCCGGCGACTGTTCCGGTCACCTTTTTGGGTCGCCGGCGAGGATCCATCAACTCCGACTCTCGCTTTCTTGCTTCACATCGTGTTTTTTCGTCTTCTCTTCGCAGTCGTCTTTTTCGTTCAGGTTAGTTGTCATTCTTTTGTTATCTGCTTGCTTTATCTCGTCATAGGTAGACCATCCATGGTCTGATTGGTGTCGTCTCTCCGCCGTTGCTGTTCTGATCGTCGGAGCCGGGTCCGGTATCAATCGGTGTCGCTGGTGGTCTGTTAGTGATTCGTCGCACCGTCTTTTGTAGTTCTGGTTGTTGGTTTCAGGTTCGGTTTTGGCTGGTAGTGTTGGTGGTGGATGTGTTGAAGGTGTATGTGTAGTTGGTGTAGTTGGTCGGGTGTTACTGTTCGTATTTTGGATTGAGTTTTTCTTGTTTTGTTTGAGTGGTAGTGGTTTGTTTGTTTTGGTTCGGGGGTACGGATTTTCCTTCCGTATATCATAAGTTCTTGGATAATTTCGCTTGTGCTCAAGTTAGTGATGGGTGCATGGATAATGACGGGGAAAGGATGATAGCTCACTTTATAAGTATGAAAGGGTCGTTTACGTTGGTCTTGTGTGAGGTAAGGGGGCTTAAGGACAAAGGAAACAGTCTTTTTCGACAAAATTGCTTTGATAAGGCTGCTTCGTGTTACGATGAGGCTTGTAAACTTCTTGGTCTAAGCTTGGCTAGTGTTGGAAATGGGGATATTCACTCTTTGTCTGACCTTGCTGTGTCCCTTAATTCTAATCTCGCGGCTTGTGCCTTGAAACTTGAGGAATTCAGGGCTGTTGTGGATCTGTGTACCATAATTTTAGAATCTTTTCCGCGAAATGTTAAAGCTCTTTTCCGTAGAGCAATTGCAAATATGAAATTGAATAAATTCTTAGTCGCAGAAACGGACCTAGTGGAAGCTTTGGGGGTTGAACCTGGAAATAAGGATGTCATAAGAGAATTAGAGGTAGTTAAAGGTCATCTCCTCATTAAGGCTAATGGTAAAAGAGTGCTAGAGGTCTCTTTGTCTGATGAAATGCAAGTGAACGGTAAGAAACAGGTACATTCTCCCGAAACGGTGCAAGCTTCTGATAGTAGTATAACTGATTGTGAGAGTGTGGTCATGGAGGTGACGGGAGTCCAGGAAGAGGTGAATGTTAAAGGAAATGTGAGTGCATATTTGGAGTTGGCGGAAGCTGTGAATTGTGGGAAGACTAATCAGAAACTTGGTTTGGAGAAGAAGGGACCAAATAAGTCTTTTTTTGAGTTTTAAAAAAAAAGAGGAGGACTTTCCAAACTAAGGATTTTTGGACAGGATTATCAAAAACTCATTCAAGGTTATAAAGTAATGTATTATCAAAAAAATGATCTGTCAACTTTAACGGTCCGGATTAGTCATTCTGAGCCCATGAAGGAGGAAAAGAGTATAAGTGATTTTGGTAAGAAGGAGAAGAAGAAAAGGAGACTCTCTAAACCCCGAAAACGGAAGATAAAGGGGCAAAAGAAAGAGGTGTCTCCTTCAGAAATAAATTCCATGGTAAGGAAGTCCTCCATTTGTGATATATGATTGAGCCCCTCCTTTTCTGGAGATAATTTCTCCTCTCTTACAACTCATGACCCTCAAGACTGCCTTTCAGTTGTTGAGCCTCTTATTTTGGAAAATCATTCACCCTCTATCTCTTCTTGCCCTCTGGCCTATTCTGACATCAATGCTAATCGGCCCTTTTGTTTTTCGGCCAGCCCTAAGAAGAGCAAGAATTCTTTAATTCGTAATCTGCTACGTGTCCCCCTTACCTATTTCCCTCGCAAATTACCAATTTCTCGCCATATGAGGGAGAAGATGAGAACTCCCTCCTTCCGGAAAAATCAGAGCCAAATGGATGAATCTCCGAGACACAATTTATCTACTTTTCCTACAAGTAGATTTCCTTCCAGAAAGTTTCTACGTCCTCATGGCGTAAGTGTGTCTTGTTGCAGGTACTCCTCGGAAGCTCAACTTATAAAGAAGAGAAAAGAAGTCTTCGTTCAGTTGGAGAGTTCAGATCGTCCACCCAAGAGACCTATCATCTATAACAATCCCGTCCTAAGTTTATTTTCTTTTTCAAATAATGTAATGAAAATGTATGACCCGAAGGGTCGGGTAGATTGTATGTAAACCTTTCTTTCGTGTTAAAAAAACAAAAGAAAAAAAAAATAGTTGGGAAAAGGATCGATAGATGGTTGGACCAGAAAGAGGGAGCCTAATAAAATACTCCGTATAAGCAAGCGGCCCATACAACCCAAAATGAACCTTATGAATATTCCCTCACAAAGTTCCACACTTCCACATCACCATTTTTCAAAATTCCACTCCAACAAAAAACATAACTTCCCTCTGCAAAACCCTAAAAACTTGACACCGAAAATGGCGAAACTGCTAGGAACTGGGATGAAGGCTGTGACAATGTTGAAGAACAAAGTCGGATCGGTGGCGGTTGGGTATCCGGTGATATTGGGTCGGAACTTTGGGGTTAAGGCGAGTGCGTCGCCGGCGGAAAAGACACGTAAGCCAAATGCACTAACGAAGCCCAGGCCCATCAGCCCGGAACTAAAGGAGTTTGTGGGTGCTTCTGAAATTTCTAGAGCTGAAGCTGTTAAGGTTATCTGGAGCCACATCAAGGCTAATAATCTCCAGGTTGATTTTTACTCTCCAATTTCTTTTTTTTGGATTATTATTTTGATTTACTTATTCTAGAATTTATGTTGTGTTTTTGTGAGTTTAAATAAATATCATCCCTAGTTTGTGGAAGTTGAACATCTTCAAAGGTAAACATATGATTGAGACGGAGGAAGGACTCTTCTTTGTAATAGGGTTAATGGCTTGGTTGCATGTATGTAACCATCTCACACAATACTCAAGTTACGATCATTTGGAATAATATTTTCCATAACTTTGGGGTTTAAATATCAATTTATGTTGTTGTAGTTGAAGCGAATGATAGCTGGATTATTTCGAAGTTTAGGTTATATTTCCATGTATACATGCATGATACTAAATTTTGATTATCAGTTAACTGATTAGATTTTTTGACAGTGCTTATACTTGTTCCTGGCATTTGATTGAGAGTGTAAACATTTTTCCTTTTGAGATGTTCATTAGCTTACAATTAGCTTACAATTAGCTTTTGCAGGTTCTCTATGTCGTTCAATAAAGATTTGGTAACGGTAACTGCATTGCCATTTGCATTAAATGTGGGATTAATCCCGTTCATTCTTTCGGTCCTTTCTAAAGTCGTTGTCTGGTTGCTTGTGTCTTCATCCAGTTATACTTTTCTTTTGGTATAATCGTTAATAGTCCTCCAAACCAAAATGAAATCCTTGAAGCTGCATAATAGTGTCTCCATTGCTTTTTGAATTTTTCATTGGTTGGATGCTTGACTATGGAGAGGTCCTTGGATTGTTTGATTGGTGTTACAGCATTAGTCGGCTATCCACAAAACTAGGCTCCCTCCTTTATGGACTATTAGTTGATCCTTAACACCGTCGTTGACGTTGTGTCTATGGCCAACCTTGGACATTTTTTTCTTTAAGCCTCTCGAGATGCTTTGACAGTTAATGACTCCTACTTGCATCTCATACACAAAAGGTTGAAATTACGTTGTTTATGCCTATTCTTGGTTTGCTGCAACTCCATATTTACATGTTGCATGTCGGTAGTATCTTATGCAATCATTGTTGTTTTAGCTCCTATTTCTTTGTTGGCAAATGGGTTGAAACATACGAGTGTAGGGTTAAATGTCAATGTTTTGCGCTTTCAGGTTATTGGAGTACATTCTCATAAGTTCTATTCATTTCGGGTTATTGATTTGCATCCTCTTCTTAGATCTTACAGTTTGATTGTTGATTTATCTTGCTAGGGTTAATGTGAATGATTAACGATAGTTATATTGCTTAAACATTACTTAATGCTATTATGCTAATTCAGACATGGTCTGCTGGATGCTGTTCTGCATTTTATGAGATTTTTTGTCGCTCACTTTGCTTTCATGTTTAGGATCCCAATGACAAGAAGATCATTATCTGTGATGCGAAGCTGAAGAAAATCTTTGGCGGAAAGGAATCGATCGGATTTCTTCAGATCGCAGGATTGATTAGCCCACATCTAAAGTAGGGTAGCTGTGCTGCTGTGGCCAGCAAGGATTAAGAAATGGTCTTTGTAGAAACTTGTCAATCTAGATTGTAGTGAAACTGCTTACTTTTGTCATCAGATGTGAACCTTGTGCTTGTTATGGGTTTGTGCATTGCTTTGCATATAGCTTAAGGCAGTTGCTTCTTATTGGTATTGAATCTATCGGAAGTGCTCTAAATTTTCTGTTCCGTACCTAAGGGCATCAAAACTCGTAGATTAATCGGATTTCTAAGTCTTTATCAAGTGCAAAAGTTTTTTGTCACCTTTATTTCCATGATTTTGAGTCAACTGCAATCAAAAATCAACGGGTCATAATTAAAACCTTTTTATCTTCAACATACAATTTGTTAACCCTTTAGAAAACGAGTGACATTTGCGAGTAACACATATGTATAAAGCTAAATCAAAAGAATGGATAGAATCAATAAGAACAAAGCTTAATCTAGCCGCTATGAATTAGCCACAGCAATTATTCTGCTTAATCTGGCCGCTATGAATTAGCCACAGCAATTATTCCTACCCCATATGAATTAGCCACAGCAATTATTCCTACCCCAGAAGCATGAAATCCCCAGAAAAGAAAAGAAAAGGAAAAAATTTATTAAACATGGTTTCAGCGAAATCTATGGTGATTTGATCACCTTACAAGCTTAATCACATTCTCTTTTTGCCTATTCATCCTCCGGGAAAATTAATTTCCATAAACCCTATACTAACTACCCAAAAAATACAATTAATTATCATCCTTTTTTCCCATTTTTCCGAATCTCTCATTTAGCCTTGCTTATGATTTTCTTTAAGGATTTATGAGAGATTCTGCAGAAATCAAGCAAGCTTGTCCTCTTTTTCCCTATTCACAGCGTTCACTCTGCGTAGTTCTGCTTGAAATAGGGAGGTTTTTTCTTTACTATGACCGGTTCTTCCATCTTTGCCCAAGGGACTATCTGCTTATCACTGTTGGTGGTTTTCTACACTTTTGCGACCCACACCTCGGAGTACAAACAAGATCCCTTCATCCTGGGGTATTTTTCCTCCTTTATCCTTCAGGTTTGCTCTCTTTCCTTCAATTAGCCTCTCTTTCACTGCCTATATAAGAAATTGTCTTGTGATTGAATATCCTGCACCTCTTTCCTCCCCTTTCTTTCCACAATTTTTCTCTCCTAGCATCTCTAATTTGGTTTTAGGTCTGAGTTTCTTTATGGAATCCAAATTAAGTTTTGTAAATGCGTTACTACAACAAAATCCTTCTTCTCCGGTAACTCAGGTTGACGAGGCTGGACCCTCAAACCCCTCTTACGAGGTTCCTGGTGGAGCCCAGCCAGGGAATCAACACACTGAGATGCCGTCGACCTCTATGGAGCAGGACGAGAATGTTGAGTCAAGTCAAAATGTTAGCATCCATGACTTTCTGAAGTTAAAAACGAAATTATTAAGTTAACTAAGTCTTGTTTGGTTGGTTAAATGTTACAGTCCTCTGTTGATTACAAGCTGATTACTGCTCGTCTTAAAGTCGAGTAGGCTTTTGCTGCTGGTAGTATTGATTTTTTGGATATTGGTAACTAGTGGGTACTTATCAAATGTGCTAACCCAAATAATAAAGAGCGTATTTGGTGTGATCAACTTTGGCATGTCCAAGGCGATCTCTTTGTCATTAGTCACTGGAGACCTATGTTTGATCCCTATTGCGAGTCTACAACTCACGCTGCTGTTTGGGTCAGACTCCCTCGTTTTCCTATCGTGTTAGCTAGTTTTGTTCCTATCTGCAAACTTTTTGAAGCTAATAAGTTTGGCAAACTCATTAAATTAGATATTTGTACTGAAGAAAAATTTAAGATGAAATTTGCAAGAGCCTGTGTCTGTGTTAATGTGATTGTTCCTCTAGTAGCATATGTCGTTGAAACTGATGGTATAGGTGGTCTAAACAAGGCTTTTGTAGTCTGGTATGAGGATTTTCCGGTTGGTTGTTCCTGTTGTGGGTCTCCCTCTCACATTATTGATATCTGTCCCTTACTATCTCCTCCGAAAAGGGAAAAAAAGAGTTTTATTAAAAAAGAACCTGTTGTAACGGAGGCGTCCCGTTTCCCAAATAGTTAATTGATAAGGTGATAAGAATAATAAATAACGAATGTAAATAAAGTTGACACAAAGAATTACGTGGTTCACCAGTAAAATACCTGGCTACGTCCACCCTACAAGGAGATCAAACTTCACTATAATAGAGAAAATAGTACAACAGTAGACCGGTACACATGCGCTCAATATGAGCCAAAAGTTTACCCTATTCTACCAACAAATATGGTAGTCTCAAAAAGACAAAAAAAGACTACCCAAATAAGACGAAGGACAAATTATCTTGAGCCCAACCAAGATCTAAACAAACTCCTTCAATCTTCAAAGACAAACGAGACAGACGAACACCAATAATAGAGCCCTGAGACAAACTGAGTTTTCTTCTCCAGAAGGAACCTCACAAATTGACCCTCTTTATTGTGCTCTCAAATCTCTTACATATTTGTCTCTTCTCTTTAACCTAGAATAATATTTGGGTCTTTATATAGTTATTCCACCTAACCTAAAATATTTAACCTAATTAGAAAACAAAGACTATTAGGAAACTAATACAATAGTTTCCTAATCTAATTCAAGTTCTCCTACCATAAATAAACTAAGAAACCAAGTCTTAATAAGACACTTAGCTTATATCCATCTTCAACACAAATTCAAGGCATAAATTCACAACAGAACCTAAGATGATTGAACTTGCTGAGTCTATTTTGGTGAAAGCCTCTTGGGTAGCATCCCATGGAATCACAGCTGAGACGGCTGATGTGATCCATGCCCCAATGAGGAGTGTGCCTAAGGCTAAAGCTAAAGTTACAACCAAAAAAGTTCATGTGCCCCAGTCCACTTCTCAGAAAAAGAACAAGCAAAGTGTCTTCTCTAAAAACACAAAGAAAGACAGTGTCTCTAACAAAGGCATTACGATTAATGAACCGTCTTAAATGCCTATTAAAATCCCTGATTCACAGCATAAGAATCAGGGAAAAGGCAAAGAAAAAATGGTGAAAGAAAGAGATGATGTACCAATAGAAAATAAGCTTTTAAATGAATCTGCTTTAGTTTATGCTACTGGAAAATCGTCCTTAGATGAAGGCATAAGTGAGATTAGTCTAGACAAAGGGAAAAAATGTGATGTACTTAATTTAAGTCATAGTCCTTTGTCTTTAACCATTTTTCATGCCATTAGTCCAACACCTTTTACAGGAACATGAATAACTAACAAAGAGATTATGTGCTCCAATCCCTTCTATCTTCTTCGGGAGGCTTTGGCTTGATGAGTACTATTTTGGTACCATTTTACCCCTCATTTATACCTTGTTTCGATTCGATTTTACGTGTTTAATTAAATAAATAGCTCATTTTACTATTTAATTGATAATTATTAGTTTTATTTTATCTATTGTGAATATTTATTAGATTTGTGGAATTTGGTATATTTTGGTAGTTTTAATCTTGTTTAGAACCTCTTTTGTGAACAAAGACGGAAAGTGAGAAGCAAATCGGTTTAATACGAAAATAAGACCGGGTCAAGAAGAAGGAAGTATTGATCAAAGTCAAAAGGTACCAAGTTCGGATATGAACACCGATTCAAGATGGATTGAAGAACAACATGAAGAATTGGGCTGCTTTAGTTTGGAAATGTGGGCCAATTGAATTGAGCATGGCATTTGGTATGTTGGTTTGCCAACAAAATGAAGAAAATGGGCTAAACCAACAGGAGGGAGACAACTATTATGAGAACTCAACAGCTTGGATTTTTGGTTTTCGAAACACGAAACCGAGGACAAAAATAGAACTCAACAGCTTTTGTTTTGGGTTTGAAAAAGACGAGAAACAGTAGGTCGTAGGAGAGCTGTAGAGAAAATAGAATAGTTTAGCTTATTTTCCTTCTTTTAATTACTCTTAATTTTTCACTTAATTAGTATACAAGTTTCAAGTTTTTGTAATCCGTCTTCTAGATCTATACACTTCCGAACATTTCCTCCATTATGGTATAAATTTCTTCCCTATTTCATTACTTGTTCTTATTTTATCTTTTATTGTTTTCATAGGGTTAATGTTTAATTTTATTATTAAAGTTGTAATCTTTATTAGTTTAACTATGTTTATTTCATGTTTAAGGTTAGTTGGTAGTTTAGTTCATGTTAATTTAATCATGTTAGAGTAGTTTAATAGTTAGGGGATGGAATTAGTGTAGAAAAGTTTGAGTCTTGTATGTGGGTAATTGTTTAAATAATGTTTGGTTGGATTATTGTTTCATTATTAGTCTTGTGATACTAATGACGATTAGTGTGCTTAATTATGCCAACGAGAAATCCGAGGTTTAATTGGTTTAGTTACTTGACTATGATTGTTAAGTTGACGTCACGAAAGTGAGTTAATGTATTGATCGGGAATTTAATTAGTTGTTCGAGAGAATGCTAGTTTGAGACCCTAATTGACGATAATCACCTTGCTTATTGCGTGAATTAGTGATTTGAAAGAATGCTAATTTATGTCATGTTTCCCTATTGCTAGACCCATACTTGACTACATGACACCCCATACCCCTAACTCCCTTAATTTATCGTTTACTCTTATTTTTTTTAGCTTTAGACTTTAATTATCTATCTCACATTCTTGTTGACCGACTAAACTAAAACTAGACCAAGACTTATAGCCTAACCCCACCATCCTTTGGGTTCGACCCTAAATTATACTACTTAATTTAGGAGTTTACAAATTACTTTTGGTGCCGGAATTGACGACAAAAGCCGGCCATCAAAATGGCGCCGTCCCCGGCAACGGCGCCATTTTGATGGCCGGTTTTTGCCGTCACTACCGGCATCAAACACATTTATAAAACCCGAAAGCAAGTAGTATCGAAATCGGGGTCGAACACGGAGATGGTGGGGTTATGCTATAAATTTCGATTTAGTTTTAGTTTAGTCAGGGGTAATGGGGTTTTTGTGAAGTCATTAATAACTAAGTAAGAAATAAACAAGATGTAAAGACTAAGTCGATAGGTAAAAGAAACTACGGTGTCGGGGCTACCTAGGTAAGTCGGTAACTTAAACATGTGAGAGAGGTCTAGGGTCGCTCCTATTGTAGGTCTAGGGTCGTCTCGTCTTTCGATTTGACTAACCTAAGGTCGAGTCCTATTCTAGCTTTCGCTACAAACAAGGTCAACCTAACACATACACATGCCTATGAAAGTCCTAGACCGTCATCAAAGACAAACAAAGAGAAGACTCATGCTAAACCGTCGTTGAGGCAATTCATCGAACATATAACATGCATGAAGTGGAAACCAACCAAAGAGAGAACACAAGACTAACCCTAAACAAGATTCATAGTTACCAACCACCCAAGCACACCCCTAACCCTAGAAATGAACTACTCACACATAATAAACAAAAATAACACAATACTAACTATGTAAAACATACTTAGTAACAAGATTAAACAAACAATGTAATAAGATGAAATAGAAAACATGTAAACAATTGAAATAAGATGAAATTAAGGTAAGAAATATACCAACTTAAATTAAAGGAGAAAACTTGGATCGAAATATGGAGGATGAATGTCTTCTTGTCTTCCAAAATTACAACCCAAATAATTGTCTAACTTGAATAAACTAAAGACTAATTAAATTAATTACTAAAGAAAGATTGAAGGAAATGAAAGAAGGAAAATTACTTGAACTAGGGTTCTTACATATTTGAGAGGCTAATTTTCTAGTCTAATGGTAGTCTAATCTAAGATAGTTCTAAATGGTGAATCCTTCCTTTCTTACAAATGAGAAAAGAGTCTTATATATGACTCCCTCTAATTACAAGATTAAAGAGGCTAATTACAAATAATAATAATAAAAGTAATTCTAATAATAATAATAGTACTCATCCTAGTACTACTAATCATACTACTAAGTATTACGTACTACCACTAATAATAATGATAATAAAACAAAAGTGACAAAAACAGCAGCATCACGCAACAAAACGACACAACGCAGACAGGAATGTGAGAAGGGAAAGTGAGGCGGAAATGTAAGACGGTATTATGAATTGATGCGTTGTGTCGTTTTGTTGCATCAATTCATAATACCGTCTTACATTTCCGCCTCACTTTCCCTTCTCACATTCCTGTCTGCGTTGTGTCGTTTTGTTGCGTGATGCTGCTGTTTTTGTCACTTTTGTTTTATTATCATTATTATTAGTGGTAGTACGTAATACTTAGTAGTATGATTAGTAGTACTAGGATGAGTACTATTATTATTATTAGAATTACTTTTATTATTATTATTTGTAATTAGCCTCTTTAATCTTGTAATTAGAGGGAGTCATATATAAGACTCTTTTCTCATTTGTAAGAAAGGAAGGATTCACCATTTAGAACTATCTTAGATTAGACTACCATTAGACTAGAAAATTAGCCTCTCAAATATGTAAGAACCCTAGTTCAAGTAATTTTCCTTCTTTCATTTCCTTCAATCTTTCTTTAGTAATTAATTTAATTAGTCTTTAGTTTATTCAAGTTAGACAATTATTTGGGTTGTAATTTTGGAAGACAAGAAGACATTCATCCTCCATATTTCGATCCAAGTTTTCTCCTTTAATTTAAGTTGGTATATTTCTTACCTTAATTTCATCTTATTTCAATTGTTTACATGTTTTCTATTTCATCTTATTACATTGTTTGTTTAATCTTGTTACTAAGTATGTTTTACATAGTTAGTATTGTGTTATTTTTGTTTATTATGTGTGAGTAGTTCATTTCTAGGGTTAGGGGTGTGCTTGGGTGGTTGGTAACTATGAATCTTGTTTAGGGTTAGTCTTGTGTTCTCTCTTTGGTTGGTTTCCACTTCATGCATGTTATATGTTCGATGAATTGCCTCAACGACGGTTGGGCATGGGTCTTCTCTTTGTTTGTCTTTGATGACGGTCTAGGACTTTCATAGGCATGTGTATGTGTTAGGTTGACCTTGTTTGTAGCGAAAGCTAGAATAGGACTCGACCTTAGGTTAGTCAAATTGAAAGACGAGACGACCCTAGACCTACAATAGGAGCGACCCTAGACCTCTCTCACATGTTTAAGTTACCGACTTACCTAGGTAGCCCCGACACCGTAGTTTCTTTTACCTATCGACTTAGTCTTTACATCTTGTTTATTTCTTACTTAGTTATTAATGACTTCACAAAAACCCCATTACCCCTGACTAAACTAAAACTAAATCGAAATTTATAGCATAACCCCACCATCTCCGTGTTCGACCCCGATTTCGATACTACTTGCTTTCGGGTTTTATAAATGTGTTTGATGCCGGTAGTGACGGCAAAAACCGGCCATCATGGCTACAGATGTGGTAGCCCCTGATGGCTTAGCTGAGTATGTGTATGATGATGATGATTTACTTGTTGACGACGATGTTTTTGCCGACTGCTCTTTCAACTCCATCAATTCGTCCAGCTCCTTTGTCAATAAGATTGGCTATCTTGATATGAATAGTACCAACTACCAAGTGCACTTCTACTTCCAAGGAAGCGGGTTCGTCTAAGTGAAAGATGGATGATGTGGAGGAAGTTGATTCGACTTCAACTTCTTCCAAACGCATAAGGGTCTGATGCAGCTTGTGTCCCTCTCCTCTCATTGTCTCTTTTTGTTAATGGTAATGGTAGGCCTCTGTTTTTTGCGGTTGTGCATGAACTGCCTCTCTATAGTAACTGTTTGTAATCTTTTTGTATTGTACTTCCCTATTTTTTCAAGTTACTGGTACCCTTTGCTTTGGGAAGTAGTTTGGACTACCTTGTGGGAGAGAGACTTTTTCTTTTGTTTTATGGTCTTGTTAGAGATCTTTGTGTTAGAATGCAAGCTTGTTTTTTTTTCCCTGCCAAGTTGAAAGTTTGCCTTTTTTAACAAGTTCATTTTATTTCGAAACCATTTGCTGCTTTCATATCTTGAGTTATGATTTTTCTCACTTTTTTGATTTTCTTAAGTTTGATTGGGATCTTCTCAACTCAAGTAGAAATAATTTTAGTTTTGGATCTTTTATGAATAGTTTTACAATCCTTTGCACATATAAAAGCGTATATGAACCTTTTACATACATTACGGTTGCTACGGAATTGTAACAATCACTTATGCATCAATTTGTTTTCTTGTAAAGCTATCGGTTACAAGACTATTTTAGAAAATCGGTCACAAATCTTTTTTTTTGCCTCAAATGAGTATTGCTTTTTGAATTGGAATGTTAGAGGTACTAAAAGAAAGAATTTTGCCGAAGAACTAAATTTCTTTTGTTCGTCAAATGGAATTAAAATCTTAGCTATATATTTGCGACACTAAATCATCTTCTGTGCCCGAACCTCATCTTATAGCCAAGTTTGGGTTTAGTAATTATTATTTTATACCTAGTATTGGTTTATCAGGTGGTATATGACTATTTTGGAAAGAGTCTATATCCATGACCTTCTCATTAACTGTTACATTTAAGTCGAATAGATTCATTGCCTGTGAAGTGTGTGATTTATCTTTTAATGTGAAGTTTTGCCTTATTTTTGTTTATGCTCCATTGCTCCGGCTCAACCAGCTGAAAAGACGGACTTTTGGATTGAATTTCAAAGTTTTGTCCTTAATCTTGATTTGCCTTTTTATTAATGAGGGATCTTAACGAGATTAAAAATCCTAGTGAAAAAGAAGGCGGCGCGAAGGTTACCAATGCGCGTTGCTTGAGATTAATAAATTTCTTAAGTAATACTGTTTGTGTAGATCTCCCTTTCTCCGGTAATTTTTTTACTTGGAGAAAAAGGAAAGATGGTTCTGAAAATGTCTTTGAAATCCTTGATAGAGCTTTAGCATCTCCTGATCGGATTAGTAATTATCCAAACATGCAATTTATGCATCATGCTTTCACTAGTTCCGACCATTGTCCTATATCTGTGAAGTTTCATGACCAAGTTCATACGAAAGCCCCTCCTTTTCGTTTCGAACTTATGTGGACCCTTCGAGATGATTTTAGTAAATTAGTAAAAAAGTGTTGGCAACTTCAATTTCAGGGGCCTTATATGTTCTGCCTTTCTCAAAAATGCAAATTCATAAAGCAAAAGGCTAAAAAATGGAATCGATCCACTTCCAAAAATTTTTAGACAACTTTCGATCGCTGAAAAAAAATTAGAGAATATACAAAATCAACTTGGTTCATCTCATATTACGGATTTAGAAGTTGCTCAGCTGAAATGGCTGAAAAAACGTGATGCCTTGCTTTATTATAAGCGCATTTATTGACAACAAAAAAATTGTATAAGTAAAGCTACCTTTGGAGATAGTAATACCAATTTTTTGTTTTTAAATCAAGCCACTATTAGACAAAATAGAAATGGGATTAAACAATTCATAAATAGAAATGATGCTTGTATTTCTGATCAAGAACTTATTAATAAACAAGAAATTTCTGACGAGTTTGAACTTAGGTTTACAAAAAATCAACTTTGTCATTTTGATGAAAATGAGGACTTTGAGTCGATTAATGGATTAATTTCAGACGAGGATAACAAGATTCTTACAAGTAATATTAGTGTGGAAGAGGTTAAACAAACTGTGTTTAGTTTAACCGCAAATAAAGCTCCTAGTCCCGATGGATTTCCTAGAGTTTTTTCAAATGTCAATATTGTAGGAAATGTGGTAACTAAAACGGTTTTAGCTTTTTTTCCATTCAGGAAAACTACTAAAAGAAATAAATCATACTTTCATAGCATTAATTCCTAAAATTGATAATCCTCAAACAGCAAATCAGTTTCGACATATTAGTCTTTGTTCAACAATCTATAAGATTATTTCGAAAATCTTAGCTACTCGTCTTCGCAGTGTCTTGCATAAGATAATCCACCCGTTTCAAGGGGCCTTTACACCTAATCGCTTTATTCATGATAATATTCTTCTTACCCACGAGATTTTTAACTCATTTAAACGTAAAAAAGGCAAAGGGGGTTGGATTGCAATTAAACTTGATATGGAGAAAGCATACGACCGACTAGAATGGAACTTTATTGAGGAAACCTTTAAGCAAATGGGTTTTAGAGTAAAATGGACTTCCTGGATTATGGAATGTATAAAAACTGTCTCGTTCTCAGTGTTAGTAAATGGAAGACCGGGAGAATTTTTTAGACCCACTCGAGGTATTAGACAAGGAGACCCACTCTCGCCGTTTATATTTATTATGTGCGCCGAGATTTTAGCAAGAGCTCTACAAAAGAATAGTGATCTTAGTTCTAGTGATATTGATATTAGAATTGGATCTAGGATTGAGAAAATCCCTTTTCTCACTTTTGCGGATGATACGATAATTTTCGCTGCCTCTAGTCAAGGTTGTAGAACCATTAAATCTATTTTAGATAAATTTTGCACAATTTCAGGACAATTTGTTAATTTTGACAAATCCACTTTTCAATGCACTAGAAGTATTGAGCGACCTCAACGGGAATCCTTTAGAGGTATTCTCCGTATGAACGAGGAAACTCATTTGGGTAAGTATTTAGGATGTTCTTTAACAGATAGCAGAGTAACTAAAAATACTTTCGAGAGTATTATTCAATCTTCTTGCACCCAGTTATCGAAATGAAAGCAAATTCTTTATCACAAGCAGGTAGACTAGTTTTGATCAATGCTAATTTAACCTCAAAGGGAACTTTTCAAATGCAAAGCTTTCTTCTTTCTTCATATATCCATAAGAGATTAGATAAGATTAACAGAGACTTTCTTTAGAATAAAAATCCATCACAACACTCCCCTAGTTTGATTGGTTGACATAAAGTTTACTTATCGAAATCGATTGGTGGATTGGGAATAAAATCTTCTGAAGCCGCTAATAAAGTCATTCAAATGAAACTTCTATGGAAAATCCTTATGGATAAGGAAAGTATATGGGTTAGAGTGATAACTAAAAAATATTTGAAAAATTGTTCATTATTTGATCATAAGCCTAACTCAATCTCTTCTTGGCAATGGCGCAAGCTTATGAGTCTTCGGACTCTATTTAGAAAAGGATTGAGATGGCAAGTAGTTAATGGTAGCAATATTAAGTTTTGGTCTGACAATTGAGTTTTCTCGCACCCACTTACCAGCATTACGAGTGATGATGATTGTAGTCGTGATCTTAATCTTTTGGTTAAAGATTTCATAACCTCTGACAAACAATGAGATGTTTGTAAATTAGTCAATTTGGTAAATAATGATATTGTGTATCAGATTACTAACATTCCACTGCAACATAATGATATTTCAGATACCCTCATATGGAGGTTATCCGTGGATTGAAAATTCTCTACAAAAACAGCAACTTGGCTAGCGCAAGGTTTATTCGATCAAGCTCATGACAAATGTAATTTTCAGTGGGTTTGGAAATTGAATATTCCACTAAAATTGAATTTTTTTTCTTTGGAAAACATGTGTTGACGGCCTCCCAACGAAAGAGAGACTTCTTAAAAGTCATATTAATGTCTCACCTCATTGCATTTTATGTAACTATTCTAGTGAAAATAAAGATAATTTCTTTTACGAATGTCCTTTGATTGGGTCAATTATCCAAGAAATGAATATTTCTAGCTATAACACTTTTGTGTCAAATTATGATAATATTTCAAGTCAAAATTTTCTAATGAAGCTTAATTATCTCAAAGACTTAATTCTACAAGATGATTTCGTTAAGATCATTTTTATAGAAATGATATTATCTTTAATAATGTTAATTTCAATATAAACAAACTTATTACTTTATGTAATAATAACATTAAGGCCTGGAACAAAACTAGACATAAAGATCTCAACAATCCCGAGAAAGAAAAGTCTGCTAGAAACACTTCTAGTAAGAAGGAAATCTGGTGGGAGAAACCTAAAAATAGTTTCCTAAAGCTAAATTTTGATGGTTCGAGAATAAATGGCAATAAAGCTGTTTTAGGATTTTGTATAAGAGATCATAATGGTGAAGTCGTGTTGTTAGGAGCAAAAAAGTGTGGATCTAATAGTAATTCTTTCGCAGAGCACTCGCTTTAAAAGAAGGTTTTTTAGCCGCTAAACACTTAGAAATCTCTAAGTTAATTGTGGAGGGTGATAATTTATGTGTTATCAACCCACTCCGTAGCACTTGGCAGATCCTGTGGAAAATCTCTAGTATTATAAAGGATGTGAAACTTGATCTTCATCTTTTCGATGAAGTGATAATTAAACATTGCTTCCGTGAAGCCAACAAGGTTGCTGACCTTCATGGCTTCGATGTCCAACTCTTTCGAGGTGGGTTGAAAGCCGGCGGGTTCAACTTACGTTACTCATTCGAAAGGATGAGATATGTTGGTCCTATCCAAGAGGATCAACCTAATTTCCTTACCTTATAAAAAAAAAAACATATGTTTAAAGCTTTCAAAGTCAATACTAAATAAACTAAACCAAATATTTTTTTTGTGACAAAGGTAAACCATTATATTAAAAAGAAAGAGAGTTTACACAACAATATATATAAAGAAGGAAAACAAAGGTACAGTCAGCCTGTAGCCAGGCTCATTGTCCAGCGACGGGAAGTATGTAAAAAGGTCCGTATATCTAGAAGAGTAAGTCGGTCCTCTATTGGGATTGACTTGTAGGTAGTCAGAACTGATGATAGTTTTTGGGAGGTCATCCATAAGGTGACCGATGTCAAATTCCTGCCGTGAGCTTGACGCATCATAAGCAGTAGTCCACGAGTTTATGGTCCAAAGAAAGAGGATCCACAAAGCATATGTGTAACCGAAATGCCTATGTACTCGATCGAGTACCTGGTCGTACTCGGTTGAGTACCCCGTACTCAGTCGAGTACAACTACGTACTCGGTCGAGTATGCATTGAAATCAACATTTTCTATTTACACCTCTTACTCTTACCAGATTCAACCTTATATCAACCTGCATCACTTGAACAAATAGCACAACGCTATTCCACACACAACAAACAATACATACAAGCCAACATTAATAACACGACTCCGACCTTAAGGCCAAATACATGAGACATATACAAGATAAACGAATGAAAGTCAATGAAATCAGTCACTAACAAAAATTAAGAAAAATGTATAAATAAGGAACCAAGTGCACAAGTCCAACTATAAAATGTGCTAACAACCAAATAATACAGTCCCACAATTTGAAAATCTGGACACTCATAAGTAGACATCGAACTCAACCTTCGTCTTTTGTCATGTCCTCCTCCGCCTCTTGTCCTGCTGCTCTTGACCCTCCAACCGCCCTTTCATAGCCCGACGCCCCACCATGTATCCATCTACCCTAATCATCAAGCTGACTACCATAGTTGGCACAACACGGCCCTGCCAAGTAGCCATCCACAAAACTGGACGGGTTTCCTCAAGTTGAACAGTCGACGCCAAAGGTGCGAAACACGCCAAAATCACTACCCAGCCCACCACGCTAAGTCGAATGAGCGAGCCGTGTCCCAATGCCATGAAGGTGGACAATCTCGTGCATGTTCCGCGGAACGAGAGTACTAGATAGCTACGCTGCCAACTCATGAGGTTGACGTCTCGAATCCTCAACGGCCGGGTAGGGCGGAGACTGGTATGGGTACGAGTTGTTGGGGCTGGTGTCCTTGACAATTAAGTACAATGACTTATTAAATCTCTTTAAGGATCACAAGGGCATACTTTTGTATTATTACCAGTTGATCCACGTTTATCAATAACGGTTGGCTTGCTAGATAAGTTTGACGTTATTGTCATACGGATGACGGTGATCAACTGGTCCCTATACGTCACACCTATAGGACACGTTTGAGAGATGTGAAGGTATGAAAATACAGTCACATTTATGCCGGATATGACTAAACAGTTAGTCAGAGGTGTTGACTAATAAATTAGTCAATAAGATGTTGAGATTATTATTTAATACGGATTAAATAATTTTAGCTAATACGGATTACAAGATTAATTCGTAAATTAAATATAAACGGTTATATTTAATTAAATATAGTATTCGCGTATTAATATAAACAGTTATATTAATTTGGGTAATTATACAATATCGTATTTTGTCAGACCATTATTAATATATCGACTGTATTAATATCTGATAACATGTTACGATTTATAAATAAAACCCGCGAACAACTTAAAGCTAAACGGGTTGAATCACGCAAAGGTATAAGGTAAGAGTGGAAAAAGCCCACCCTTACCCAAGACCCATTCGGCCGACCTAAGTAATACAAAAGGAGAGTCTTTCTCCTTTTGTCACTCACTGGTAATTCATAATTCTCATAATTAGGGTTTTGAGAACATCTTTTTCCCAAAACTCAGATCTCACATCTAAAACCTCTCAAAAGCTCTCCCCATATTGCAAGGCAATTGGAGAGTATTTTCTAGCACACGCGGCATCATCTCAATCAAGTCTTGGGTGCAAGTTATAGGAGGGAATTTACTTTAATTCCTGTTCTTAGGCCATAAGCACAAAGGACCAAAGGTTGAATTCTTTTTCTTATCCTTTTTAATCTTATGACTATAAACACAACTGTATTTTTCATTATAATCCTGCAAGTTTAGGGTGAATACATGCTTTATTCCCCACAAGTGGTATCAGAGCCTTAGGCCATGAAAATTTTACTTTTGTGTTTTTCATAAGTTTTTTTTTAAGGATTTTGAAAAATCTCGTTTCTGCCGCTGCGTCGGTCGGTCGACCAGTATTAGCGGTCGGTCGACCGCCCCTGTGTGAGTTTTCTGTTTTTTTTTTAAAAACAGTTTCCTTTATGAGTTTTCGATCTTGTTTTTCGATTCCTGTTTACATATTGTTAATTAATCGATATTCTTAACAATATGTGAACCCTTGTTGATGTTAATTTTGATTTACTTGTTTTAATCAAAGTTTAAAAGGTAAAAACTTGTTTTAATTTCAAAAAAAAGTGCAGCGTTTTGCGTTTTCTGAAATTCGTTTTTACTACTTGTTGGTCGGTCGACCTAATTAATAGGTCGGTCGACCGATTTTACTGTTGCAGATTTTTCCGTTTTTCGGCAGGAGGTCGGTCGACCACAAGTTTAGGTCGGTCGACCTCCCCCCCTGTAACAGACTCGTTTTTTTTTATTTTCGAAAATAACTTGTTTTCTTATTTTCACATGGCTTAAAATAATATACTATATACGGAAATAGTGTATTGTTTAGTGAAACGGTTCACCCTCGTTTGATACATATTGTTTTAAAACAGTTTAAAATAATGGATTATATGTTTGTTAAAATTGGTGATTAAAACGGTATAGTCACTTAATTTTAATCTTAAAAGGTGGTTTGGTATAAATTTATTAATCATAATAACAGTATTATGTCATGTATAAATTGTTTTTAGTTGATGCATTTTATTTATCGTCTTGTGAATGCCTTGAATGCTTTCAATAACGGATTTAATTTTTTGCAAACGGTTGTAACTTAGTGTGGCCTTAGAAGATTGTGGCACCGTAATGATGGGACACGATCTTGCTTGTAATTTTGAGATCTTGAATCTCCGTTTTGGGTTTTTGCCATGTAATTACTTTAGTATTTAAATTAGAATGTATCTAGGACTACTTTTGTAATTTAAATTAGTAATTTTGTGAAGACCAAAGAGAAGACGGAGACCGGATGCTCACTCCCGCTGCAAGGACCAAGATGAAACATCAAGACAAGCTTCTAGGGTCCAACAGTGGATTCCAAGTTGTTTTATGTTTATTTTGGTAGGATAGGCCACACTAGGACTTTTATTTACGTTTATTGCATTTATCTTTATGCTTTCATCGATAATAGCTTGCATCATATTCCGCCTAAAAACCAAACCACCTATATCATGCCTGAAAACTGACTCATGTAGAGGTCACGCGTTAGTTTTCTGTGACAATACAGATGTCACATGTCAATTTAAAAGCCATCACTTTATTTAATTCATTCACGCAAATGCTAGTTTTTAGTTCACTTAAATATGGATAAATAAGAGTTGATGGGGTCTTCCTCGTATAACCAAAAATTGAGATTAGTCTTTATAAATCAGCCTCCCATGAATCCCTTCTTCGTCGGTAGGCATAATATGACCCCTTCTACGTCGGGTAAGTGGGAACAGATGATTTATTTTATCTCAACATCATGGTCACTCGATAATATTCCAGTGACTGAGATGGACTAATAGATAGGATTTACGGAAATCTATCGACCAAGAGTTCCAACGATTGGAATTAGCCAAACTGTGGGCTTATCAATATACGGAAATTGAGTCTTGGGATCGTTTATATAATTCTTGAGGGAGATCAATTATATAAATGCATGAGTCTACGAGTTTAAATTCAATTTAATATAGACTTAAATCACAACAATAAGTTGCTTATATGGTTTTGTTTTATCTTCTTTCAGTGTAGAACACGTTCATTAAAACTGCTGTAAAACTAAAATGGCTGGTGAAGACCCAATGCCAAGTGCCAAGCTAGCACGTGAATCCTGGCTAAAAGCCTTCATGGACTCCATGAATCAGTCAACTAGACTGAGGAATGATGGGTCAAACTTCTCTGACTGGGAGCAGCACTACGGAATGCTGCCATTGCTGACGGAAAGCCTAAGTTTTTAACTGAGCCCATTCCGGCACACCCAGGAACTGGAGCTAGAGCCAACGATGTTCGCGCTCATAGCGACTTCGTCATGGAAGCGGGTGCGATAAAGAACGTACTCATCTATGCAATGGAATCTAATTTGCAAAGACGCTTCATAACCCATGGTGCAAACAAGATTTTCACCACGCTCACTAACGAATTCTCAAAGGCTCCGAGAATCGTTTCTTATGAGCATACCTGTCGCTTCTTTGAGGCGAAACTCCAGAAGGGCCAAGCCGTTAGCCCACATATTCTCAACATGATTGAGAATATCGAGAAACTGGAGACCCTAAACTGCAAGATCAGTGAGAACATCATCGTTGATCGCATGCTTCATTCGCTTCATGATGGGTTCGCCCTCTTTAGGGCCAACTACTACATGAACGACATGAAGAAGACTCCCCATGAGCTCCACTCCCTTCTCGTACAGACTGAGAAGGATCTAAAGTTGAGTGGGAGTCTAAAGCAGGATGTTCTCATGATCTCAAGTAAGGGAAAAGGTAAAGGGAAGGCTAAAGCTCAGGGCGACCTAGCGGTAGGTAGGCCCAGGTTCAAGAAACCAGGATTTGCTAAGAGTGGGCCTGGTGAGTCGAGTAACTCACAAGGCAAGACAAAGAGCAAGGATACAAGCATGGAATGTCACCATTGCCACAAGACTGGGCATTGGAGGCGCTCATGCCCCGTGTATCGCGAGGACATTAAAGCAGGCCGTGTTACTCCTGTTGGTATGTCTTCTTCTTCTTTTATTCACATGATTGAGATTAACCATGCAAGTTGCGGAACTTGGGTACTTGATACTGGTTGTGGTTCTCATCTATGTAATCATGTGCAGGGCCTCCGAAACCAAGAACCCCTAATCAAGGGTGAGGTGGACCTGCGTGTCGGGAATGGAGCACGTGTGGCTGCAGTCTCGAAGGGAACATACGTAATCCAGCTTCCAAGTGGATTCGAGTTATTTTTATATAACTGTTATTATGTTCCTAGTTTGTCCAAAAACATTATTTCAGTTTCTGCACTTGACAAACTTGGCTTTTCATTTGTAATAGAGAATAATAGCTGTATTTTCTCCTTACACAATATGATTTATGGCAAGGCAGTTTCCATGAATGGAATTTATGTTTTATATCAAACCACCGAGATATTACATGTGAATAATAAAAGAATAAAGGTAGGTGACAAAGATCAAACTTACCTATGGCATTGTCGTATGGGACACATAAATGAGAAACGCGTAAAACAGCTCATACAGAATGGAGCTATTTCGCCTTTTGATTTCGAATCATATGGCACGTGTGAATCATGTCTCATCGGCAAAATGACTCGTATTTCCTTCAAAGGTGTTGGAATGCGCGCTGCCGACCTATTAGGACTCATACATACGGACGTATGTGGCCCTATGTCGATCAACGCACGAGAAGGCTATAGGTATTTCATCACTTTCACGGATGATTTGAGTAGATATGGCTATGTCTACTTGATGAAACATAAAAGTGAATCCTTTGACAAGTTCAAAGAATACCAGAATCGGGTACAGAACCAGCTGGGTAGAAAGATTAAAGTACTACGCTCGGATCGTGGTGGTGAGTATCTTTCACCCGAGTTTGATCAACACCTAAAAGACTGTGGGATCGTGCTACAGTTGACTCCACCTGGAACACCACAATTAAATGGTGTGTCCGAACGGAGAAATCGAACTTTACTTGATATGGTTCGATCCATGATGAGTCACACCGTCGTGCCTGATTCATTGTGGGGCTATGCTCTTTTGTCGGCTGCTCTAATTCTTAACCGAAGTCCGTCTAAAGCTGTTGACAAGACTCCATACGAATTATGGAAGGGAACGGTCCCCAACTTGTCCTTTATTCGGGTTTGGGGCTGCGAGGCTTATGTCAAGTGGAGACACGAGGATAAGCTCGGCCCGCGATCGGTCAAGACATACTTTATAGGTTATCCGAAGGGAACTTTTGGTCATTACTTCTACTCGCCAACCGAACAACGTGTTTTTGTTGCGGCCAGTGCGACGTTCTTAGAGAAAGAATTTCTCGAGAACAAGTCGAGTAATAGAACCTTCGATTTATCGGAGGTTCAAGAACCAACTACCGAGCAACCATTGGAGGAAACAGTTCCTTCAACCGAGGCTGCGGTAGATATTCCTGAGGAACCTAGGAGGTCGGGAAGAGTCTCTATTCCTCCAGACAGATACATTGGTATGGTCGAGGAACATGATACAGATGACGTCTTACTCCTAGAGGGTAATGAACCCACAACCTATAAAGGTGCCATGACTAGTTCTGACTCAAAGCTATGGCTAGAAGCCATGCAATCCGAGATGGACTCCATGTATGAGAACAACGTGTGGGATCTTGTGGACCTACCTGCAAAGGTACGTCCCCTTCAATGCAAATGGCTTTACAAGATAAAGCATGCCGTGGAAGGACAACAAGATATCCACAAGGCTAGACTAGTTGCTAAAGGTTTCACTCAAGTGTCAGGCTTGCACTATGATGAGATCTTTGCACCCGTAGTCATGCTACGTTCCATTCGGATTATCTTAGCGATCGCCGCATTTCATGACTATGAAATATGGCAAATGGACGTTAAAACCGCCTTCTTAAACGGTTATTTGGAGGAAGAGTTGTACATGGTACAACCCGAGGGTTTTATCGATCCAGCACATCCTAAGAAAGTTTGCAAGCTTAAGCGTTCCATCTATGGACTTAAGCAAGCATCGCGGAGTTGGAATCATCGCTTCGACCAAGTGATAAAAGAGAATGGGTTCATTCGATCAGTCGAGGAACCATGTCTCTATATCAAGTCGAGTGGGAGTAAGATTGTATTCCTAGTACTGTATGTCGATGACATACTCTTGATTGGGAATGACATACCTCTCTTATCTTCGGTTAAAGCATGGTTGAAAAACCATTTCCAGATGAAAGATCTGGGAGAGGCACAAAGAATTTTGGGCATCCGTATCTACAGGGATAGATCACGACGGATGTTGTCTCTCAGTCAGGAGTCTTATATAGAGAAGATTCTGGAGAGATTCAGCATGACGAACTCCAAGAAGGGGTTCCTTCCTATGACTCCTGGGCTTCACTTGAGCAAGACTCAAGAAGCTAAGTCAGTGGAAGAGAAAGAGCGCATGAGTCGGATTCCTTATGCTTCGGCAATAGGATCGATCATGTATGCCATGATATGCACACGTCCTGACGTTGCATATGCATTGAGTATGACAAGTCGATTCCAAGCTCATCCAGGTGAACAACACTGGATGGCCGTGAAAAACATTCTTAAGTACCTACGGAGGACTAAAGATTGGGGATTGACTTATGGAGGCGCCTCAACGCTCTGCGCCACGGGTTACGCAGATGCTAGCTTCCAAACGGATCGAGATGACTCGAAATCTCAGTCTGGATTCGTTTTTACTCTTAATGGCGCCGCTGTCAGCTGGAAAAGTTCTAAACAAAGTGTTACATCAGATTCTACGACTGAGTCCGAGTACTATGCCGCCTCGGAAGCAGCTAAGGAAGCGATATGGATGCGTCAATTCTTACAAGGACTATCAGTAGTGCCTAGTTCGAATGACCCAATCACCGTCTATTGTGACAATAGCGGTGCCATCTTCCAAGCTAAGGAGCATAAGTCTAGCAGCAAGGCTAGGCATGTACAACGGAAAGCTCATCTAATCAGAGATTACGTGGAGCAAAAGGAGATTTTCATTGATAAGATCGCTACGGATGACAACATAGCTGATCCTCTCACAAAAGCATTACCACGTGATAAGCATGAAGGGCACATTCATTCCATGGGAATAGGATGTGTTCCTAAGTTGTAGTACTCTTTTATGAATTCATGTAATAATTCATTTTCTCGTGTACTCTATTCAACCTTATTGTTATGATATATAATGTTTTGTTTTTCATGTGGAATTGTACGCCAATTTTGAACACCACAAAGTGAACTGATTAACATTACATCGTTTTGGTCCTTGATTACCCACTTGAGCTGATAACTCAGGTAATCATTTTGTGACGTTGGTTGATGGTGGGTTCAACGAGCCATAAGTCACGTGGATGACTGACCAATCATAAAGGCGAGTTATACGGATATCTCGTAGGACACCCCGTGACATCGTTATGGAGTCCTAAATGTTTTATAACATTGGGTGCCAGGTCGTGGATAGGACCTCCATAGTGTTCCTTAGAGTCGAGTCTTTTGACTTTCAACTGTTTCTTGAGATTAAGACAGATTTTGGGTAACTTTGGTTTCTTTCCCACGGTCACCGTAACAGGGGCCAAGAGGATTTTTTCTGGGTTATTTCATGCTGGGCGATATCGGCAGGATTCGAGTTGAGGGAAATATCCAAACCCTTATCAGGATTTTATCATTTCTCAGGGCCACTCGAGGAGTAGTAACTGAAATGCATGACCATGCTCGAATACAGATTCGTTTTATCAGTTAAGTTACTCTCTAGTCGGGGAAACCACTCTTGATACAGATCGCTTGTGAGATACGACCTTTGCGAATGCGGATTTGCAAATTGTCTTACATTGAGTGGGAGAAATTTTAAAAGGATATGAGAATCGGTTATCGCACCTACACTTGTACGGACAAGTGGGAGTTTGTTGGAGATTGTGTCCTCCACATGTAGTGTGATAACGTCATTGCACATACCCTTGTACGGACAAGTGGGAGATTGTTGGGGCTGGTGTCCTTGACAATTAAGTACAATGACTTATTAAATCTCTTTAAGGATCACAAGGGCATACTTTTGTATTATTACCAGTTGATCCACGTTTATCAATAACGGTTGGCTTGCTAGATAAGTTTGACGTTATTGTCATACGGATGGCGGTGATCAACTGGTCCCTATACGTCACACCTATAGGACACGTTTGAGAGATGTGAAGGTATGAAAATACAGTCACATTTATGCCGGATATGACTAAACAGTTAGTCAGAGGTGTTGACTAATAAATTAGTCAATAAGATGTTGAGATTATTATTTAATACGGATTAAATAATTTTAGCTAATACGGATTACAAGATTAATTTGTAAATTAAATATAAACGGTTATATTTAATTAAATATAGTATTCGCGTATTAATATAAACAGTTATATTAATTTGGGTAATTATACAATATCGTATTTTGTCAGACCATTATTAATATATCGACTGTATTAATATCTGATAACATGTTACGATTTATAAATAAAACCCGCGAACAACTTAAAGCTAAACAGGTTGAATCACGCAAAGGTATAAGGTAAGAGTGGAAAAAGCCCACCCTTACCCAAGACCCATTCGGCCGACCTAAGTAATACAAAAGGAGAGTCTTTCTCCTTTTGTCACTCACTGGTAATTCATAATTCTCATAATTAGGGTTTTGAGAACATCTTTTTCCCAAAACTCAGATCTCACATCTAAAACCTCTCAAAAGCTCTCCCCATATTGCAAGGCAATTGGAGAGTATTTTCTAGCACACGCGGCATCATCTCAATCAAGTCTTGGGTGCAAGTTATAGGAGGGAATTTACTTTAATTCCTGTTCTTAGGCCATAAGCACAAAGGACCAAAGGTTGAATTCTTTTTCTTATCCTTTTTAATCTTATGACTATAAACACAACTGTATTTTTCATTATAATCCTGCAAGTTTAGGGTGAATACATGCTTTATTCCCCACACGAGTACGGGTTAAACTCAAGGAGAGGTTGTTGTACAACCTCCTCCCTCTCAGCTAAATCTTCTCCAAACTCACGGGCAGGTTGCGCTAGCACCAGGCGGCGAGCGGCCACCGGAGGCTCTGACATCTCCACCAAAGCATGAGGGGAATGGTGTAATAATTATTGTACTGGTTGGTTCCCTGAATAACCACATTGGTCATAGAGTGAAATCACCGGTAGGTTATCCGGATTAGGAAGACTGAACCAAAGCCTACTCCTCAGTCCTCACCCTTCAGGCCAAACCTCCCCCCTTTCAACTTCCAAATCCACCGAACTAGGTAATCATCATCAATAGTCGACACGCCATCGAATAATGCCTCTAGCGCTGAAAGTTGACCAGACTTTGAACTATGCGGGTGACAATGTCACCGCATCCTATGACATGACCCCTTAGAGAAGTCATTTGTGCTAAACTAGCACAAACGATGGCTAGAGCATTGTAATAGAAATGCTACTCATGGTAAGTCTTGAGGTAGGATATCATCAACATCACCTCATGTGAGTTACGTTCACTCACATCATTGTGGGGGTAAAGGAGGTAGGTCCAAATCCTAAAAAAGTTACGAAATGTGATGTGATGAACGTCATTGATTAACATGACACTAGCGGAGGGCTCAACAAGACTAGTAAACATGGGGACGTAACGCGAAGCCCTACTATCTGTCACAATATCTCTAAGGTTGTCATCGTTATCCTCATCCAGCCCTAAATGGCCAACAATCTCGTTAAGGGTCAGGGTGAGAAGGGGGTTCAGGAGTCTCCCGAGAAATCATCGAACTCCACTTGAGGGTACACATCTACTCTTCCACCAACGAATCGTGAGAGGATTCCCCACGCTCGGTGACTGGTTCACCTCTCCTTGATCGTTTGGTAGTGGCACCTTTAGCTCTTAGCATCTGTAACAATTAGAGTGAAAAAACAATTTCTGGATTCTCATAAGTCCTTGTGAAAAATTTTGGATTTTAAACATCCTTAAGACACCTTTTTAAGACAAAAATTTATGTCAAAATTGTTATCAAGAATTATTAAGTAGTATCACAGTACTACTTACCAGCACTCTGTTGGGAAATGTGTCCTCAACAATAGTGCGATCACGACAATGATAAAATATCATTGTCATAAAACTTATGAATTGAATATGCAAGGGACGATCCAATATTGATATAGTCAACTGACCAACATTAATCGGTAATGATTGGCTGACTAGAGTTTAACATTACTGTCGTATGACGGTGGTGGTCAGTTGATCCCTTTAGGTCACACCTATAGGACTAAGCCCTTAAACGTATATTGATTAATTGTATAGGATACAGATTAATCGATATTCTTAAAACCGTATATTGAGAAATTAGAGGTTGAATCTTAAAGGTAAGATTTATATTTGAAATTGAAATGTGTCAATTGTCAAATATTAATCGATATTTTAGAAATGTCGAAATTAGAATGAGATGGGTTCGTGGTTATAACAAATGTTGTATATCGTATTGACGATTAATATAATAACCATATTTTGAGACAGTAATTATGAATTACTAAATAATTTGTTAAATATGATTTAATTAATTTAGAAATATTATTTATATGATAAATATATTTTAAATTAATACAATTGAATTATGTCACATAAGATGTTACATATTACACAATTGTACAAATTACAATTTGTAAAATGAAAGTACATTTTACACAAAAGTGGCGTGTGATGGTGTGTATAATAAGGACTAATTTGTTTAAATTAGTGCATGACTAAAACATAATGATTGTGTAGGTATGATACCTATAAGTAGCCATGCAAACCTAATTGCTTGTGTAAGACAAGCAATCTATTTTGGTCTTACATAACACACTATCACACGACACACCTCACACCATTATTATAAGAAGTGAATTTTGTTCACCTTATTTCATTCTAACTAATGTTTATCTTTTCTAGTAAAAGAAAGATAAACAAAATATTGTATTTTTCTAGTGTAAGAAACTAAATACAATATCCTCTAAAACTATTACTAGATAATATATTTTCTAGTATACTAATATTAGTATTAGTACTCGGTTTTAGCCTAATTCCGTCCTCTAGTATCGGGTTCGGTTATTTGGTCCGTTTAAGGTAAGGTCTTGGTGCCTACCCATTGGAGGCAAGCTTACTTGGTTGCTCTTGGAGGATCGTCCTTAGCATATTTCGGACCGGTTGTAAGAATATGATTCTCATTATTTCCGTTTTTATTTTGCATGCATAAGATTAAGATTGGCTAAACTAAATTAATATGAGTTTAATTAGTTATATTAGTAAGACTAATAATATGAACTAGCTAGTATGACTACCTACGTTTTCCAACAAGTGGTATCAGAGCCATAAGGTTGTTTGCATGCAACTCGATTTTATACGTTTTTGCGAGAAAATACGATTTTAATTAAAAACGAAAATGAGTAGTACATATAGGATATGCACGAAAATGTTATTGCATGTATATATTTCTGGTCTTAAAATAGTTTTAAGTCATTTTGATGATTTATGGAATAATATTGTTCTTTATGGTAATTAAAATGTTTAATTAGTGCCAAAAATCGGTTAAAATGTTTTTATTTGGGAAAAATAGCTATATAATGTTTCTGGCCACGAATTTTAAATATGTTCTCACATGCATTTAACATATTATGAATATATAATTTTCGAAATTATTGAAGGTTTTATGCATGGTTTATGATTTTTAATGGTTAAATAATCATAAAATGAGTTAAATATGGGATAAATAGTTATATTATGAATTTAACTATAAAAATTTTGGTAGATGTCACATGCAATATTTAAAATATATGATGAATTTTCCAGAAATTTTTCGTTAATATTGCATGAATATTGATTTTTATCGTAAAAATCGTAATATTAGTGACATATTTAAGCTTAAATAGTTTAAGTTCGAATTTGACCATAAAAAATTTAATATAGTGTCACATATATTATTTCTAGCATGCAAGTGAATTTTGAGCTTTTAATCTCGAATATTGCATGAGAAATGATTTTAATCGGTAAAATCGCGTAATATATGACACGAATTATTAAAAATAGTAAATGTTGCTTAAATGGTCCGAAAAGTTCACCCATATTAGTCATATTATGTATGATCATCAACATATTTTTATTTAGTGCCAAAAGGTTCTGAAACTTTAAGTTTTAATTTTAAAAGTTAAAATTGATGTTGAGTGTTTAAGGAGTCATAATCTTTACTTTATTTTCAGACCTTAAACAGTGTTTTCAGCCTTATTTTTCTGCATTTTCAGATGCTTTGAGTGTCTAGGAAGATGTAAAAATTATATTAGTATTTTATTTCATAATTTTTGCAATAGTTTTGAATTTTTCGAAATATTATGCATATTATACGGCTATTTTACGAAATAAATGGTGTATTTCGAAAATATTTGAGTTTTAAGGATCTGAAATTTTAGAAAATTTTCAGTATGTTCAAAATTTTGAATTTTGAATTTTCGAAATTTTTATGACTCGTTTGATTATTTTAATGCTATTTCCCGTAAAACCGATTAAAACCGAACAATATTAAAATAAAAGTTAAGTTATTTCGAAATTTGAGTAAGACTAAATTTTGAATCCTAAAATGTGTTAGGAAATTTAACTATATCATGAATAGTGATTCATAGAGTGATTAGTGATTTTAAAATTGTTTAAATCACGTTATTCCATAAAACCGTGTTATTACGAATAACGATATTTAAAATGTGTTTAAATAGGACGATTTGGCTTAGGTTTTGCATATTACATAAGCATTGCATATTTAATTATTATTTATGAATGTCATATTTTATTTACGTAATTTTGAATTATGTAATTTACTTAGTATGGCCTTAGATTTTAATCGATATTTCCCGTAATGTAAGGGTTTATCGATTCGGTTGTAATTTAATGTGATCTCGTATCACTTTATTTTATTGTTTTATTTTATTTTATAATGTATAAAATAGATAGAAAATTTGTAATTATTTGTAATTCCGGAGATCCTTGAAGACGGTGCCATTTCGGAAAGGAGTTCCGACCAAGACGGAGTTTGCCTTGGGATGCGTGCCGCGTGTGAAGTTCAAGGGACCAAAGGAGTTGGTTTCCGAATTTGTATTTTACATTTAAATTTTCTATTTTAGGAAAGGCCATACTAGGGTTTTATTTATGCTTTTATTTATGCTTATCATGTTGCATGCATAGCCAAATCGTCATTCAAACTCATGCATTTCATCGATTTTATCGACCGTGTCAATTAAATTTATCGATAATTCACCGAATTAGTTCACTTAAAGGAGATAGATAATAAATTGACAAGATCTCTTACGTTATTTAAAAATCGAGACATAGCCTTACCAAAAAGTAAAGAACCCGCGAAGGATCTTCTTCATAAGGGAGTAGGCTCGGCTAAACCGGGGTGCAAACCTTATTACGTTGGTGAAGTGGGGTAATATGATTACGTTTTTCTTGAAATTTGGTCGATCTCGACGAAGGTATTCGAGCCACCGTAGTGGTAATAAGTTCGGGCTAAGATAAGAATTAGTATAATTTTATCGACTGAGAGTTCTAAAAGTAGAATTGATTAAGGAGTTAATCTACCGAGTCATATTAATGAGGGATGTATCGGCTAAACCGTGCCCGAGTTAGTGTGTATTTGGGTCTCAGGATCATTTACTTAATTGGGTAAGAGATCATTAAGTAGATGCTTAACTTGTTTAAAATTTACAAGTTTAATTATTAAAACGATAATTGTGTTTTAATTCCTTAATTTTCATTTGTAGTTCATTTTTCGACTTCCAATCAATGGCAAATAACGCTCCACCACTCCCACATCACGTTTCATGGCTTCGGTCTTTTATGGATCGTTGCAAGCTTGAGAAGCATGGCGCCAATTTTAAAGATTGGGACGCCCAATTGGTGTTGGCCGCGGAAGCCGACGATAAGACTCGTTATCTTACCATTGCCGCTCCTCCCACTCCCGGTGCTCGTTCATCGGAAGCGACTCGTGAGGCCTATGAGGCCTACATGAAGGAGTCGCACGCTTTGAAGAACGTGCTTATATTTTCGATGGAGCCGGATCTCCAAAGAAGAATGATTAAGCTAGCCACGGCTAATGAGATATACACTAGAGTTGCGAACATGTTTTCACAAGCTCCTAGGGTAATCCAATATGAGGCGGCCTCCGCCTTCTTTGATTTGACCTTAAAGGAAGGTCAAAAGATTAGTCCTCATGTGCTCAAAATGGTTGAGCTAGCCGAAACCTTGAAGTTGCAAGGGGTGAATGTTCCCGACTCGCTTATTATTGACAAAATCCTTCACTCCCTCAACAAAGTGAAATCGTATGTTCAATTTCGGGTAAATTATAACATGCGCAATCAAGTAACCTCCTTGGACGAGTTACATAAGATGTTAGTCCAAGCGGAGAGGGATATGGGACTTAATGAGAGTTCCACAAAGGATGTGCTTAATATCGATTCAAAAAGCAAGAGGAAGTTTAAGCGCAAGGCCAACAAGGGTAAAAATGTTAAAGCCTTCAAACCCGCATCTCCAAAGGAGAAGACTTTTACGAAAGGTGCTTCTTCTTCGTCGTCATCAAAGGTTGAAGACAAGTGCTATTATTGCACTAAGATGGGGCATTGGAAGCGGAATTGCCCGAAGTATCTCCATGACCTCAAAGCCGGAAAGGTTCTTGCAGTAGGTATAAATTCTCGTCTAATTCATGTTAATTAATCAATTTTTGTATAATGATACAAGTTATTGATTCTCACTCGTTTAAAAATTGTTTTAAAGGGGCTCCTACCAAAGACAAAGGCAAGGAGAAGGAGAAGGAAACTTGAAGTTCCTTCCATGGATGGCTAAGGTAGCATCCGAGATTGAAGACATGAAGAGCATGGCTCTAATTTTCATTTGATGTCTTCTTTCTTTTGCATTTTAATTTAAGAACTTTGTATTTCTTGTACGACAAGAATATTGTTGAAACAATGGTTGTAATAGTGGTGACTTGGTTTTCAACCCAAGTCATCCTTTTGTTCTTAATCAAACATGTTTGGTTGTTTTAAAATGCTTTTATAACATGAATTGATACGATTTTCATAGATCGTAATAAAGTACCTTGAATGATTCACCGTACGGAAGAAATGATAGGATCATTATAAAAGTAATACGACTTACTTAGAAACGAGAATTGCATCCCGTGAAATACTTCAAATTCAAACATAATAACATCAGTTCATTATAAGATTTTCACCTTAAATGAAAGAATATGTTAATATCTCAAATACTCACATAATTCTTTATCCAATACATTGTTGACGGGCGAAAATGCTATCCTTCCTAAAATACAGGTTATTTTAGAGGATAGAGTGGGAGAAATTCTACGCCCGTAAACCAATGAAATAAACATAGGATCTTAGAGAAGAGTCCTATAAGGAGTCCTTAAGAAGAACTCTAAAAGATTGGATAGAAGAAACTACGAGAGGACACAGAAGAAACTACGCGAGGACACAAATGGAAATGTTTCAAAAGATGTCATTAGTTCCTAGGGAGGACAAAGGGAACCGCAAGAGTTAACGGAAGGAAATCGTTTCCATGATGTTAATGTTTCTGTTTTATAAAGATAATAGAGGAGAAATCGTCTCCCGTTCTCATGATAATACTAAGATTCTTTCCGTGGGAAAGAAAATCAAAATGAATTGTTCATAACGAGTTGAGAAAATGTTTGAAGTTAATCAAAATGAAATGTTCATTATGAGTTGAAAAGATGTTTGAAGATGTTGCCTAATCACCATGAAATCAGTGGGAGTTATTAACTATATGATAGTAATACAAAATTCAGTGGGAGAAAAGTTATTAAGAAAGCGAAACCTACCATTTAGAGAGAATGATGATTCTTTAAAGGTTAAAGAATATAAGGATTTCAATTCTAAATGAATATATGTTAAGAACATAAATCATAAGTGAGTTTATTATATGATAATGAAACGTCACCGATCAGTTAACAAGGTTTGGATTTGAATCCGAGATATGAAAATGTTGTTTCATATAACCTTGATCAAATGCCATAAGTTGAAATAAAGCCCTATTTCGATATAAGTTTCTCGAGGAGAACTAAGAGATCGAATCTAGGTTAACTACAATATAAATTCTAGTACAATATGACTATGTTCATTTGGATGACATGTCATGAGTTTTAAGAAAACAGTGGGAGCTTCTTTAAAGTAAGGAGACTCGAGTCGAGTATAAGAGACTTGAAGTGTACTTGAATTAGATCATATTATACAAGATAATATGAGTCAAAAGGAAACCGAAATTTGTAGGTTTAAAAGATGTGAAGATAGGGTATATTCACATAATAAACCATTAATACAAATTGATGTATGATCATCAAAGATTGTTTATGTGGAGCAACAATATCGTATTGATTGTTCGCACATAACAATCACTCTTATCGTTTGAGTTATTATTATTAATATTAACTCACAATTTATACTTTGTGAAATCCAAATGGGTTGTAAGAGACAATTTGAACCCCATAAGTGAACTGGATTAACTTAGTATAGCCCATAGTCGCTTGTATGAGGTGACGTCTCGAAGCGACTACAATGTGAGGCGATTGATGGCAAGTTCAAATGTCATAGAGTCATATGGGATGACTAGTCGATCACATCGGCAGATTGTGTAACACTCTGTTGGGCATTTAGTGACCGCTTATAGAGTTCTGGAAATTTTATAATTAGCCCGGTCGTGGCGAGAGCTACTATATTATTCACATAAGTCGATTCTTAGACTTGAGACTGTTCGCCTAAGGTGGCACAGTTCAGATTGGCTTTGATTTTAGCTCTACGATCAACCGTTAAAGGGGGTCAAATGGGCTTCTTTTGGGTCATGATGGACTGTGTTAGTCGAAGGGAACGGTAGGATAGGAATTGTCCAGTCCCTCGTCGGGGTTGTCTTAAATCTCAGGGCCACTCGAGGAGAAGTTTAACTGAAAATGCGTGGCCACGCTCGGAAGGTATCTATGGTAGATGATTCCGGTCAAAGCAGTTAAATCTCCAGATCGAGAAAACCACTCAAGATATGATCAAATGCAAGTACGACCTGGAAGACACCTTGCATTGAGTGGGAGATGACGTAATAGGACAAGAGAATTGGTGACGCACACTTGTCGAGGACAAGTGGGAGATTGTTGGGAAATGTGTCCTCAACAATAGTGCGATCACGACAATGATAAAATATCATTGTCATAAAACTTATGAATTGAATATGCAAGGGACGATCCAATATTGATATAGTCAACTGACCAACATTAATCGGTAATGATTGGCTGACTAGAGTTTAACATTACTGTCGTATGACGGTGGTGGTCAGTTGATCCCTTTAGGTCACACCTATAGGACTAAGCCCTTAAACGTATATTGATTAATTGTATAGGATACAGATTAATCGATATTCTTAAAACCGTATATTGAGAAATTAGAGGTTGAATCTTAAAGGTAAGATTTATATTTGAAATTGAAATGTGTCAATTGTCAAATATTAATCGATATTTTAGAAATGTCGAAATTAGAATGAGATGGGTTCGTGGTTATAACAAATGTTGTATATCGTATTGACGATTAATATAATAACCATGTTTTGAGACAGTAATTATGAATTACTAAATAATTTGTTAAATATGATTTAATTAATTTAGAAATATTATTTATATGATAAATATATTTTAAATTAATACAATTGAATTATGTCACATAAGATGTTACATATTACACAATTGTACAAATTACAATTTGTAAAATGAAAGTACATTTTACACAAAAGTGGCGTGTGATGGTGTGTATAATAAGGACTAATTTGTTTAAATTAGTGCATGACTAAAACATAATGATTGTGTAGGTATGATACCTATAAGTAGCCATGCAAACCTAATTGCTTGTGTAAGACAAGCAATCTATTTTGGTCTTACATAACACACTATCACACGACACACCTCACACCATTATTATAAGAAGTGAATTTTGTTCACCTTATTTCATTCTAACTAATGTTTATCTTTTCTAGTAAAAGAAAGATAAACAAAATATTGTATTTTTCTAGTGTAAGAAACTAAATACAATATCCTCTAAAACTATTACTAGATAATATATTTTCTAGTATACTAATATTAGTATTAGTACTCGGTTTTAGCCTAATTCCGTCCTCTAGTATCGGGTTCGGTTATTTGGTCCGTTTAAGGTAAGGTCTTGGTGCCTACCCATTGGAGGCAAGCTTACTTGGTTGCTCTTGGAGGATCGTCCTTAGCATATTTCGGACCGGTTGTAAGAATATGATTCTCATTATTTCCGTTTTTATTTTGCATGCATAAGATTAAGATTGGCTAAACTAAATTAATATGAGTTTAATTAGTTATATTAGTAAGACTAATAATATGAACTAGCTAGTATGACTACCTACGTTTTCCAACACACTCTACTAATCTCAAAATCGAGCTAGATATCTAGAAGATCATGTTGTAGGAAAACCCTAAAATTTCAAATGTGACGATCTTCGGCAATTTTTAAAACTCATATTAGCTTTCTAAAGCATCAAAACACTAAGGAAATATACTTTTAGCATCCTAATTGCATCAATTGATAGTTGGGAAAAGAATAACAAAGAGAGAGAAAACAAAAAAATCCCCAAATTAAAAATCAAACCCTAAAAGCTTAATCCCTCGCCGGCGACTGTTCCGGTCACCTTTTTGGGTCGCCGGCGAGGATCCATCAACTCCGACTCTCGCTTTCTTGCTTCACATCGTGTTTTTTCGTCTTCTCTTCGCAGTCGTCTTTTTCGTTCAGGTTAGTTGTCATTCTTTTGTTATCTGCTTGCTTTATCTCGTCATAGGTAGACCATCCATGGTCTGATTGGTGTCGTCTCTCCGCCGTTGCTGTTCTGATCGTCGGAGCCGGGTCCGGTATCAATCGGTGTCGCTGGTGGTCTGTTAGTGATTCGTCGCACCGTCTTTTGTAGTTCTGGTTGTTGGTTTCAGGTTCGGTTTTGGCTGGTAGTGTTGGTGGTGGATGTGTTGAAGGTGTATGTGTAGTTGGTGTAGTTGGTCGGGTGTTACTGTTCGTATTTTGGATTGAGTTTTTCTTGTTTTGTTTGAGTGGTAGTGGTTTGTTTGTTTTGGTTCGGGGGTACGGATTTTCCTTCCGTATATCATAAGTTCTTGGATAATTTCGCTTGTGCTCAAGTTAGTGATGGGTGCATGGATAATGACGGGGAAAGGATGATAGCTCACTTTATAAGTATGAAAGGGTCGTTTACGTTGGTCTTGTGTGAGGTAAGGGGGCTTAAGGACAAAGGAAACAGTCTTTTTCGACAAAATTGCTTTGATAAGGCTGCTTCGTGTTACGATGAGGCTTGTAAACTTCTTGGTCTAAGCTTGGCTAGTGTTGGAAATGGGGATATTCACTCTTTGTCTGACCTTGCTGTGTCCCTTAATTCTAATCTCGCGGCTTGTGCCTTGAAACTTGAGGAATTCAGGGCTGTTGTGGATCTGTGTACCATAATTTTAGAATCTTTTCCGCGAAATGTTAAAGCTCTTTTCCGTAGAGCAATTGCAAATATGAAATTGAATAAATTCTTAGTCGCAGAAACGGACCTAGTGGAAGCTTTGGGGGTTGAACCTGGAAATAAGGATGTCATAAGAGAATTAGAGGTAGTTAAAGGTCATCTCCTCATTAAGGCTAATGGTAAAAGAGTGCTAGAGGTCTCTTTGTCTGATGAAATGCAAGTGAACGGTAAGAAACAGGTACATTCTCCCGAAACGGTGCAAGCTTCTGATAGTAGTATAACTGATTGTGAGAGTGTGGTCATGGAGGTGACGGGAGTCCAGGAAGAGGTGAATGTTAAAGGAAATGTGAGTGCATATTTGGAGTTGGCGGAAGCTGTGAATTGTGGGAAGACTAATCAGAAACTTGGTTTGGAGAAGAAGGGACCAAATAAGTCTTTTTTTGAGTTTTAAAAAAAAAGAGGAGGACTTTCCAAACTAAGGATTTTTGGACAGGATTATCAAAAACTCATTCAAGGTTATAAAGTAATGTATTATCAAAAAAATGATCTGTCAACTTTAACGGTCCGGATTAGTCATTCTGAGCCCATGAAGGAGGAAAAGAGTATAAGTGATTTTGGTAAGAAGGAGAAGAAGAAAAGGAGACTCTCTAAACCCCGAAAACGGAAGATAAAGGGGCAAAAGAAAGAGGTGTCTCCTTCAGAAATAAATTCCATGGTAAGGAAGTCCTCCATTTGTGATATATGATTGAGCCCCTCCTTTTCTGGAGATAATTTCTCCTCTCTTACAACTCATGACCCTCAAGACTGCCTTTCAGTTGTTGAGCCTCTTATTTTGGAAAATCATTCACCCTCTATCTCTTCTTGCCCTCTGGCCTATTCTGACATCAATGCTAATCGGCCCTTTTGTTTTTCGGCCAGCCCTAAGAAGAGCAAGAATTCTTTAATTCGTAATCTGCTACGTGTCCCCCTTACCTATTTCCCTCGCAAATTACCAATTTCTCGCCATATGAGGGAGAAGATGAGAACTCCCTCCTTCCGGAAAAATCAGAGCCAAATGGATGAATCTCCGAGACACAATTTATCTACTTTTCCTACAAGTAGATTTCCTTCCAGAAAGTTTCTACGTCCTCATGGCGTAAGTGTGTCTTGTTGCAGGTACTCCTCGGAAGCTCAACTTATAAAGAAGAGAAAAGAAGTCTTCGTTCAGTTGGAGAGTTCAGATCGTCCACCCAAGAGACCTATCATCTATAACAATCCCGTCCTAAGTTTATTTTCTTTTTCAAATAATGTAATGAAAATGTATGACCCGAAGGGTCGGGTAGATTGTATGTAAACCTTTCTTTCGTGTTAAAAAAACAAAAGAAAAAAAAAATAGTTGGGAAAAGGATCGATAGATGGTTGGACCAGAAAGAGGGAGCCTAATAAAATACTCCGTATAAGCAAGCGGCCCATACAACCCAAAATGAACCTTATGAATATTCCCTCACAAAGTTCCACACTTCCACATCACCATTTTTCAAAATTCCACTCCAACAAAAAACATAACTTCCCTCTGCAAAACCCTAAAAACTTGACACCGAAAATGGCGAAACTGCTAGGAACTGGGATGAAGGCTGTGACAATGTTGAAGAACAAAGTCGGATCGGTGGCGGTTGGGTATCCGGTGATATTGGGTCGGAACTTTGGGGTTAAGGCGAGTGCGTCGCCGGCGGAAAAGACACGTAAGCCAAATGCACTAACGAAGCCCAGGCCCATCAGCCCGGAACTAAAGGAGTTTGTGGGTGCTTCTGAAATTTCTAGAGCTGAAGCTGTTAAGGTTATCTGGAGCCACATCAAGGCTAATAATCTCCAGGTTGATTTTTACTCTCCAATTTCTTTTTTTTGGATTATTATTTTGATTTACTTATTCTAGAATTTATGTTGTGTTTTTGTGAGTTTAAATAAATATCATCCCTAGTTTGTGGAAGTTGAACATCTTCAAAGGTAAACATATGATTGAGACGGAGGAAGGACTCTTCTTTGTAATAGGGTTAATGGCTTGGTTGCATGTATGTAACCATCTCACACAATACTCAAGTTACGATCATTTGGAATAATATTTTCCATAATTTGGGGTTTAAATATCAATTTATGTTGTTGTAGTTGAAGCGAATGATAGCTGGATTATTTCGAAGTTTAGGTTATATTTCCATGTATACATGCATGATACTAAATTTTGATTATCAGTTAACTGATTAGATTTTTTGACAGTGCTTATACTTGTTCCTGGCATTTGATTGAGAGTGTAAACATTTTTCCTTTTGAGATGTTCATTAGCTTACAATTAGCTTACAATTAGCTTTTGCAGGTTCTCTATGTCGTTCAATAAAGATTTGGTAACGGTAACTGCATTGCCATTTGCATTAAATGTGGGATTAATCCCGTTCATTCTTTCGGTCCTTTCTAAAGTCGTTGTCTGGTTGCTTGTGTCTTCATCCAGTTATACTTTTCTTTTGGTATAATCGTTAATAGTCCTCCAAACCAAAATGAAATCCTTGAAGCTGCATAATAGTGTCTCCATTGCTTTTTGAATTTTTCATTGGTTGGATGCTTGACTATGGAGAGGTCCTTGGATTGTTTGATTGGTGTTACAGCATTAGTCGGCTATCCACAAAACTAGGCTCCCTCCTTTATGGACTATTAGTTGATCCTTAACACCGTCGTTGACGTTGTGTCTATGGCCAACCTTGGACATTTTTTTCTTTAAGCCTCTCGAGATGCTTTGACAGTTAATGACTCCTACTTGCATCTCATACACAAAAGGTTGAAATTACGTTGTTTATGCCTATTCTTGGTTTGCTGCAACTCCATATTTACATGTTGCATGTCGGTAGTATCTTATGCAATCATTGTTGTTTTAGCTCCTATTTCTTTGTTGGCAAATGGGTTGAAACATACGAGTGTAGGGTTAAATGTCAATGTTTTGCGCTTTCAGGTTATTGGAGTACATTCTCATAAGTTCTATTCATTTCGGGTTATTGATTTGCATCCTCTTCTTAGATCTTACAGTTTGATTGTTGATTTATCTTGCTAGGGTTAATGTGAATGATTAACGATAGTTATATTGCTTAAACATTACTTAATGCTATTATGCTAATTCAGACATGGTCTGCTGGATGCTGTTCTGCATTTTATGAGATTTTTTGTCGCTCACTTTGCTTTCATGTTTAGGATCCCAATGACAAGAAGATCATTATCTGTGATGCGAAGCTGAAGAAAATCTTTGGCGGAAAGGAATCGATCGGATTTCTTCAGATCGCAGGATTGATTAGCCCACATCTAAAGTAGGGTAGCTGTGCTGCTGTGGCCAGCAAGGATTAAGAAATGGTCTTTGTAGAAACTTGTCAATCTAGATTGTAGTGAAACTGCTTACTTTTGTCATCAGATGTGAACCTTGTGCTTGTTATGGGTTTGTGCATTGCTTTGCATATAGCTTAAGGCAGTTGCTTCTTATTGGTATTGAATCTATCGGAAGTGCTCGAGTGTCGAATATCGATGATCTCAAGTTGTAAGTCTGACTGATGATTGATGCTCTAAATTTTCTGTTCCGTATTCAAGGGCATAATTGGTTTTCTTAGGTCCTGTTTGGCAAACAATAGAAGCATATTTATAATAGCGGATAACGTTAGCAGAATATGATTAGCAGACAAGTTTGACTATCAAACGAATCGATAGATTTAAAAAAGTGTGGTTGGTAAAAAACCATATTTTAAAATAATTAGAATGGTTTCTTGAACAAAGTTAATATGGTAATGCAATACACTACTATTAGCAACATATTTCAAAAATTGTAAATTTTGATTAGTAGGCTATCAGGCTACTCGTAATACATGAAAATTGTAAGTTGCTTGGTCAAACTATTAATATGGCCGGAATTTACTAATTTTGCTCAAACATTTACCTGTTACGTAGAACTTGAGTCAACAACTATCAAATATCAAAGGTTCATAATTTGCCTAAATTGCTTGCTCGAAATATGTGATATGATAAGCTGTAATAAATCATCTAACAAAATTTTCGCATCCAATATCATTATCATTTCAGTAGAACTGGAGGCTTGAGATTCTTCAGAGATTGAAGACAACCTAAATCATCAAATCTTGCATCGATTGATGCCTTGACTTCACGAATTTTCCCGCTGTATCTAAAAGGTTGTGCGCAAAATCTTCTGATATAATTATTTCAGGTAGACCTGTCAAACAGGTCGAACGGGCGGTTGCGGGTCGGGTAGATACGGGTTCAGGTAAAATACGGGTCGGGTGTATTTCGGGTCAGGTAGAATACGGGTCATGTTTATACGGGTTCCGGGTCAGGTTCGGGTAAAAATACGGTTAATCAACATCTTTTCCTCGCATTTTTTAAAACTTCTTTTATATCATAATTCCTACCCTTTAAACATTTTCTATCCTCTTGCTCGTCTTAGTCAACTTAATTGTCACCATTTTTGCCCTCACCGTCAACATCACCATCGTTATCATCATCATCACCCTTACTAACTCGCTAAGTACGACAATGAGACTCAAAAAAGATAACTATGATGACGTGACATGTGATCTGAGGTGATGAGTGGAAGTGTTGACGCGAAGTGCGGTTCAGTTCGACGTAATACGGTGAAAGTGACGGTATAACACATATTTTGAGGTGATGATATGGCATGTGATCCTAGGCAATTATGGGAGAGGAGGTATAAGTGACCGTGCGGCACACATTTCGATGTAATGATGCGACATGTGGTCCGTCGAAATAATGAGGTGATGGTGCTAACGTGGAATGTAACTTGACGTACTACACTAAAAGTGACGCCGTGACACAGACTTCAATGTGATGACGTGGCATATGGGTCGAGGTGATAAGTTGGCGTTGCTGACGTGGAATGCAATTCGACGTACTACGGTGAAAGTGACGGTGTGACACACACTTTGAGTGATGACATGGCATGTTGTTTGAAGTGATGACGTGACATACCGCAGATATATACATATTTCTCCTCAAAAATTTATAAGTCATCAATACTTAATTACTTATGACATTGTATATTTTAAAAATGATATATTGTCTTGACCCAACGGTCAACCCGCTGCGGGTCGGGTTTTGACCCGCTGGTCAAAACGGGTTTGGGGTATCTTTCGGATTCGGGTTGAAAAAAACAGGTCAATTACGGGTCGGGTTGCGGGTCGGGTCAGGTTCTGACAGGTCTAATTTCAGGTGACCCTATCGATAATATTGCCTACATACAAACAATTTTCAATATTTCTAGAGGCTAAAATCAGCCGTGACAGGAAAAAGAAGAAAGCGGGTCGTTAAAACATGAAATACATCTTTTCTATACCAAAGTATATACACAAGCAATAGTCGACTATGAAAGGTGTATATAACACTCGAAAACAGGAAACTTGTGAAATGATAAATAAATAAAAAATCTAATGTAAACTTTTTAAGTACAACATACAATCTGTTACCCCATGAGGTGTGTAATACACATGTATATCAAGCTATAGTTTGTCGCTGGAAGCTTCCATACGCCAGTAGCAGACACTTTATTACGACTATGAGTTCAGGAAACTGGTGACATTTGCACTGCAAGAACGACACATTCAAGTGTAAAGTTTCAAAAGTTGATCCTAAAGAAACCAAACCGAATATTTCCACAAAGAATATATGAATAATGTGGCGGTGTTGGAGAAAAGCATAGGAAGACATATCCCACATAAAGACCACTGAACCAGTTCAGACAAGCAAACCGGAACGGGCCCACTTCATGAGCCTATAATTTGATCGATTAGCACAATTGACTAGACTTGTTCCACAAGTAAATGGCTCAAGGTCTCAATATTGTCTCCTACCCCTTAGTTTTGGTCTGGCTCGGTTCATTGGCATCTTATTGTTAAACCAAGATTGACCCAATTAGTGAATAAGCAACAAGGCAAGCCTCTAACCACCTCGCTCCGAGGTCTTTCCAACCCCAGTCCGTGGGCTGGCTCAGGCTCTGCCTGTGGCCACTTCAACCTAACGTTTCCGAACTATATAATACCCTCTTGATATCAACATATTGTTTACATATTCCATTTTCGTTTATCATATCCAATAACTTATACTTCCATTTCGGGTAAATAAAACCACATCAGTTTACAGTTTTTGAGCCCTTAGTTGCTTGTGGTTGGTCTGAGAAGGGAGAGAGGATGAGAGTTTATTTTTGAAGCCCCTAACTGCATGTTCTTAGATCCAAAAATCATCTAATAACCAATACAAACATAAAACGTAAACTGCCTGCTAAAAAACAGACGTAGAAATCAAATTACCTTGGCGTTTGCCTCTGTAAATCTGAAGATTTCAATTGTTGTACGAGCTGAGTGCAGCTATGACTGAACCAGTAGTCGAAAGTGTTGATGCAACATCTGGGTACTCTTTCCAAGATGTCGTCACCTTAAGATTGGGATACAGCCATTTTTTAATAGACTCCACAAAGGAGTCAGGATCAAATGTAAGGATCGCGTCCCAGTCAACCTGCAATCCTTCAGGTATTTCCCCAGTGAACTCCATATTTGCTGCAAGGCATAATCCAAGCAAAACCACAAAGCCAACTACAGCAGAGCCTCTGGAAAGAGGCATGAAATTATACCTGTAAAGCCAAATAATCGCTGATTACAAATTTGCAGCATTTTTTTTGCTACGAGTACAAACGATTTTACACACCAGTAGTAGGTCATCCTTAAAATTGCATCTCTGACATTTTCAAGGGCATCAAAATCAGTAGAACCATAAGTTGTGCCACAGTAACTGTTGCATAGAGCCTGCAAATAAGAATAGTACACATGCTTAGTGTTCAATAATATCCTGGAAGGCTTAAAAAACGAACCAAGTACAATGACATTTTATTTTTGAAAAAGTAGAGCTTTTTGAGAGAGAATCGATGGGGAATGTTCCCAGAATCCCAGGCTGTAGTTGGGCCGAGTTTGCATAAAGGCCCACTTGAAGTGAGGTCCATGGCCATGAGACGAGCCTCGCATAAGCCGGCCTCTTGACATGCGGTTAAGCCACCATGTAACCATTCAGGGGATGATAAACTGTCCAGATACTCGGCCTCTGTGTGAAGTGCGAACTAGTTAGGTCGACAGACGGTTGACGTCACCAACCCTCGTGATTAGCCACAAAAAGGACAAAAAAACACTATAGATATTCCCCATTAGTAATCATTAACAAGCCTCTTGGCATCGAAAGGGTTACTCGAGATACCCCTTTGGCCAAGTTTGTGACTTGAAGGTTAATCAAACATCCAGTCAGGGACAAATTCACTTCATTGAGTCTGAAGATGCTTAAAGAGTCCATTTGGTTCTGTCATTCTCGGAAACAATTGTATTCCATATTAAGGATACTATTAGGATAGGACATCTTTTGAAATCACAGCAGCTAGATTGACCCTTGTGCACCATGGAGTCTATTCAAAATCCTGCTTAGCTTCACCCTACTTGAGCTTTCTTATGCCAAAGACAACAGTTACACTGTATATAGTGTATTCTTACATAGTCATATGCCGCGTCTAAAAAGCAGGCAGGATTCTCAGCACACTATAGAACTCTTATTTCCTGATCACAACAAAAAAAGTTCTTTCTATCTGGAATTTTAAGTAAAATCATTGCTCACAATTGCCAGTCATAAATTACAACACAGTCATCTACATTCTTTCAAAACAAGGATGGTTGCAAAAAATATCATATGAGAAGTAAGCCGCTTGTCAAACGGATAATTTTGTATATAGAATCAAGTGCAGCATAATTATGGCAAAATATGATGATAACTAAGATGAAAATATAGTGATCCAGAAGAAAATACAGCTGTAGAAATACAAGGACATTGTAACAACTAACCTCCCAAGCCATTGTCATTTCAGACTCAAAGTCAGTCCATCTAGAGGGTGTACAAGGTGTTCTTATTGCAAAATCAAATCCACGTTCTCCCCTTAAAAAAGAAACACATATAATTCAGCTGAATTTATTAAAGTACTCTGTAGGTACAGGTAAATATGGAAGACTATTAACGTAAAGAAGAAACTTGAAGTAGTACATTTTCACAAGGGTGATTCGTGTCCCTTCCAATTGCTTCCTGAAATAAACACCACCATCAGTGAGTTCAATAAACATAAGATACACACTAGGACATTCCTGAAAATTACTGCTAGACAAATTTTGACAAAGGAAGACAACCAGAAAAGAAAGAAATGCATATTATTGCAAATCGAAAGAACTATGCATGCATATAAAGATTATGCCAAAGCAGCACAAAAATGTTATGGCTTACCCCTCAAATGCCGAACTGTTGCACCAAGTGGCCACCCAGAAGTCGTCGCCGACAGTTTTGTGTAGATCAGAACAGGACTCCGCCAACATGATCTGTACGTAATATATGAACTCACTCATTCTGCTATAGTCAACATTTTTTGAAGAATTAAAAAGGAATAAACTTGGCAGGGTGCATGAGAAAGAAGCACTGAGCACATAGGGTTTATTTATTAATCTTCTCTATTTACTGCACTAGTTCGACTAACTTGTTATATTTTTCTACGAGGTCAGTTATATATGTAGCCCAAGAAACATATACTTTGTCTTTGTATATGATGTTCATAACATTTCGGAAAGATCTGAAGTTAAATAAGTCTAGCATTAGGCATAACACTTCATGTGCAGACATAAAAGTTCCTGTCAAATCATCAAAAGTTCACACTATTACATATCGAGTGATTTTGATGGAAGTTATTTGGCTTACATCTTGCAACTTGTTATTGTCAGATAAGTTGATAACAACATCTGTCTTGCTGCATGCATACTTCTTTTCCTTTATGACGGCTTTGGCAGCATCAAATGTTCTGAGGTAAAGAGTCAGAGGGTCATGAAAGTTAGGACTATCTCATGATATTGACAGAGGACATTGTTGTTTACCTTTGGAAGTTAGGGAAGTATCGGGCAACTTTTGCTTGTCCAAGGATAAGTGGAGTATGAGACCCAAATCCCGCATTGAACTCTTCACTGAAAGGAATAGAAGTCATAGGTGAACTCCACAATGGCATAAGACAGCTCACTAGGAAAGGAAAAAAAACTCCAGTTTAAGCTGATGCCAGCCACTCAATCAATCATTAGATTTGGGTTAAGCTCAAATATAACAAAGTACTTGTAGTTGTATGTACTACTGAAGACCTGTTTTCAAGGCAGTTATATCTTTTCATGCATAAATAACGACCTTTTTTTAGATTAATAGACAACAGAAACAACTTTGAAGAGCGCTACAAAATTTCCTGCTTTTTGTATATATAAAAGCCGAGAAGTATAGCTTATAATATGCCCATACTTCTCAACCAAACTAAAGTGTTGCAACCGTTGTGTCAAAGGAGGTAAAATTAACAGGCCTTACCATACCCAAGACAATGAGGTAAGACGTTGCCGGGGACAAGCTAACTCTTAAAAATAACGGCCGATTACTTTTAGATTATTAGGGTCTACGCTGGCATCATCTCTAAAGACAGTGCTGTGACCCCAGACAAAAGTAGAACTGAACTGGTCCATGCTATCAATCTATCATAGCATCATGCCTAGATATAAACTGTGTTCTCTATCATGAGATCTCAGGGGTACGAAGTAGAGTTTCCCAATGAAATTTCTTTGAGCATTTTTGTTTGATCTAGATGGGACTGTATTTGTTGCAACTTAATCCGTCTTTCCTCTCAAAGCATGTGAAAAGTGGACCTTAAAACATGTTCAGTATTTGATGAGAGTTTGCAACAAACAAGTCCTTAAGTAATATATAAGCCTTTACTAAGGTTGAATTGAGCGGGTATGCAGTGCACTATGTTGCTAATCTAACAAATGCAAGATTGTAAATCAGGAAGAAAACAGTGGACAAACAGCCAAAGCATGGATGCCGCGGCAGAGACATGCTATGAAGTGGAGTGCATTCCATTTACCGATTGCAGTTCTGAATTATGCTATTACCTTAACTTGTTGATCCAAACAACTGGATCACAAGGTTCTGAGATTTGTCTCCACTTCACAGCCAGCGAATACACATCTTGCCATGACATCATAGCTCTAGCAGATGATCTTTCTTCAGAAAATCCATAAGATGTACTGTCGGGTGAGCTACTAGTACTACAACCAGGACCTCCTCTGTTCTGACTGGCTATATTTATAGAATCCTTCCTTCTCCCTCGTCTACCATGTTTTGCTGTACCTTTACTTGGATTTTTCAGTTCTGCCTGCAATGATCGCCAGGCTTTTGAGACCTTTTGGGCTATCTCAATAACAGCCAATCCCGCCATGCGATGCTGAAGAAGACTAGAGGTCAGTATTCACACTTACAAGCAAAAGATTGAAGATCAAAGTACCAAACACCCAACAGATCAAACAACACAGCGCTGCTACTCTAGAAAGTTTGTCTGTCATACTGCTTCACTCAAAGGTCTTCTGGCAAATGTCTTTGGGGCTAAAAGACTTGAAGAATGCAATAGGACTTTTGAAATGAGCAATTATATATCTGCCATAATACCTAAAAAAGGGGGATAATCTAACCTATGTAAACTCAATCACAGGAACTTTGTCAGAAACTTAGAATGATGAGAAGTCTGTTAATAACTCAATCACCTGACGCTTATTGGGCAAAAATCCAGGAGAACGGTATTGTATCTTTTGTCCAATGGAATCTGCAGCATGAACAAGAGTAGTCTTCTGTTTCGTCAAAGCAAAATCTTGCTTCCTGAGTTTACTCTTTTTCAGGGACTCCTTCAACGGAGGTTGCCTATACACCTTTTCGCATACATCCTTTGGATGCAATCGTTTACACCAATACTCCTGAGTTTTGGCAATTCAGTAAAAAGTAAATGACAATGGTCATTTAAAGCTGAAGCCATTATAATCAACAGAAGCACCCTAATCAATAAAAGATCGTGAGCAAGAAATGATCACTTATAGAGCACTGAACTAAGACACACAGATAGGGCAATTTCTACAAGCCTACAAATGTCCATAGCAAAAATATTTCCGTGTAATGAGGATATTCCAAGAATAAACAGGCCTAGATGCAAAATACTGTGCGATTGTAAAGGAAGCTAAATGACTCTCCAAGCCAAAACTAAATAACTTTCACGTAGAAGTAGTTGGTTTATAATGGGAAAAAATGGGTCACTAAACTGGCTGCACTTCTTTTTATTGTACAGTAATAATCATTTGATGCCTTTCATGACACAACCTTCATTATCTGGTCATCCAAAACAGCCTTTCTGTTGTAGCACAGTATGGTAAGGCTGCACATATCCGAAACCCCCCACCTCAGCACAATTTACAGGAGCCCTTGAGGCGCTGGGTTAATTTTGTTGTAGTTGTAGTAGCTCGACTGCAAAAATGGCAAATTTGAGCATTGTGTGACGCTCCACACAGAGGGAACGAGCCATGACACGTTGCTTCACTATATCTGACCATTCCAGGATTAGTGGCTTAATATCCAACTGAAGACCATTCCTCAAGTCACTGAACAGACTTCACCCTTTCTAAAGCACATTTATATACAAGCATAGCACCATTCACGAAAATTACCTACTTTGGTTCACAGTTCAATTATTTTATTTTTTGAAGGACAAAATGACAGATATGATAATAATTAAATCGTAGGAGCAAAAATGTACAGGGGGTCCTCAAATACGAACATTACAAAGACGCTTGTGTTGGAACACCCGGAAAACCGATCATCGCTTTGACCTAAAACGAAGTTAGGAAAACCAAAGATAACTGAAAAAAATCTATCTCACTAAAAGTAAACAGGAAACCTATTTCTGCCAGATGCACCAATAAACCATCTAACCCAGTTACACAGGGAACCTCCAGTCCTCCTTACTAATTACCCATCTTCCTACAACCTATGCCCCAGAAAATTTTGCAGAGAAATCCAGCCACAACCTCGCAAACTTACAAATTTACAAACTATGAGTAATGCCCTAATGGAGGAATAAACACACCCTGGTCTCAAAATTTTCCAACACTTAAGACACATTTGGACCAATCCCCAAACTAGGTCTGCACCGTTGAAGAACAGCATAATTCCTTCTAGTACTGTCATAAAACAAAACCCTTTCCTTTTTAACAAAACTTACAGATTTCCATGTGAAAGTTCAAAGTAGATGGACACTGACATTGATTTACGAAGAGATGAACACAATTAACTCAACCATCCAAAATCATAAGGAGAGACCTTCACAAATAACGGTCCTAAGGATTTAAGATTCAAACCATAAAGTTCTATATTTGCATATAGCTTATACTTAAATAGTTTATACCAAGCAATCTCTTAAATCCCTATAAGCATGAAAATGGGCAGCGGCGGAAAAAATAACCTGGGGTGATTTTTTCACAAGAATTTGCAGATATGTTCCAAAAGAACCACTTTAACTTAATGAAGACTGCGCCACTCAAATGCCATGCCCAACTCGAGTTTTGAAACGAGTATGTAAAGGAACACAAATCTACAACCATACAGGAATAACTACAGGCAGTTTTCACGTTCAAACCTGACCAGGGACTCCTCTAAAATGTAGCGAAGTTCATTGAACCATTACCTTAAAAAGAGGATCAATATCACCATCAATATCAAACCAGGAAAATTCACTGCCAATCTTTGATGCTGTATAAAGAGCTATTTCTTTCTGGAACAACAGGAAAAAAAATTAGGTTTCGAAATTTTCAGCATATGAGTAAATAAACTGATCTAGTATTAGGGTCTTGTTCGATATCGTTGTACATTCCAAGTTTTATGTTATTGCAAACAAACCTGTCTTCTTCAAACAAAAGAAAGATGTCAGTAATACTCCTTTCATCGATTATATAAAAAATGCTAAGTCCGCTAACATCCAAAGAGGTAAAATAATTGAAAGGGGAAAAAAATTGGGTTTTTCTACGTGGTACCCCGTGTTTCTTCAAATTTTACGTGGTACCCCTACGTTTTTGAAAATATCCATGGTACCCCTACGTTTTTGAAAATATCCATGGTACCCCTTAACTTAGTAAAATGTTATAAAAATACCAAAACTACTAAAACTCACAACGATACGGTATGAGGGCACGTATTCAAAACAAAAATTAAATTACGTCTGTCAAATACTCCCTCCTACCCATATTAAATGTCCCGTTGTGGACAAAGTACAAAATTTATCAAATAATAGTTGTTTAATATTTTGGTTGGGTAGGGGTATATATTGGAGAATGAGTGTTATGATTTGTTGGGTTAGCGGTGGCCGGTGGGTGGGTAATAAATGGAAATAGGTAAGGGTAGAATGATAAAAAACAAGCCAAAAACTTACTAAATATGGACAATGGGACACTTCGACGAATAAACCGAAATGGACAATAGGACATTTAATATGGGTAGGAGGGAGTATTTAAAAGCTTTGTATGTGATGTGAAGAGTTGTAAATCTTACTATGCTAGTATACTATATGATACACTAGTCCTTCCTCTGTTAGTGTCATGATCATCTCTCATTCTCTCTTATTATCTCGGCTAAGAGAAATACAAGATTGGAAAAGTCGGGTACGATAATCCAAAACCCAATATCCTTGAGTTTCATGTAGGACACCAGTAAGGCCTAAAGTTAAGGGTCGAAGTAATCTAGGTTGTGTGTAGATTGCGATTTGTGAATTAATATATTTCGTATCCCCTGGATTTGTCATATTCTCAAAAGCCGAACAAAATTGAGAAACAAGAATCACACTCAAAGCCAACTGTCACTTTTCAGAAAACCAAAACTAAAAATAGAAAGTAAAATTAAATGGTGGATGCAGCTTAAACATTTTTATTTATCTTACTAAACATTGTCAGCTCATTTGTCATTCATTTATAAACAAAGCTACTGTTGCTCTTAGAGAAGATAGGTACAGACTCTGAGAATTACATCGGATAAGCATACTTGAAGTTAAGACTTACGCTCTCTTCAGTTGTAAACTCTCTAGGTCATGTGAACGCACAAATCTTTAGGAGTACAAACTACAAAAGTGTGTTGTAGAGGTAAAGAGTAACTTAAATTTCTATCTTGACTCTTGATTGTTAAGAGATGCTAGATTATCTACCTGGTAAAAAGCAAGGCACTGAAGCACAAATTTCTCCATGGAATCTAACTCCATATCCAAAGCAGCATCATAATCTTTAACCTGGCATCAGTTTAAATGGACGTTCAACATAATGAGTGCAACTCTAAGAATTGACATTTCTAGTAGATTAGGTTATTAATCTCTATACCGCTTCTCTGAATTGTCCTAGAGCATGGTGACAGGAAGCTCTTAGAAACAAACATTCTACGCTTGAGCTTTCAATACTCAAAGCCATTGACAAGTCTCTGATGGCATTCCTGTGGATGTGAGTGTTGTAAACATTAGATAGTGATAATCAAGAGTTACCAAAGACTATCAGAAAAGGAAAACAAAATGGCAGTCTAAACTACAAAAAAGACGTGTCAATGGAAGCATATTAGACTAGACGACCTCTTATGAAGCACACAATTTAGGTGGTCCTATTCAAGATCTGTAAGACAAAGAAGCTGCAAGGATGGATGCTATTTCGACTTGCAAGTTTCTTAATTCATAAACAGAAGCATGCTGTCCTAGTTCCTTTCCAACAAAAGATTACTGTTAGAGAGAGTGATAATCAGTAATCACCCATAGTTTGAGGAGTCCTACATAATATTTGAGATGAACAACTTTTTTTTGCAGTACTTCAATTGTTCACAGAAGACACTTAGGAAATTGCAGAAAAGAACCGTACTTGTGGTCTCCCATTCCATGGCTAAGATGTCCACGCAAATAATATGCTTTCACATGCCTAATTATTAGATCACAATGAAAAAAGTCAAATTTCAGAGAAATGAGGAGGTTAACATGTTCAACTAGGAGCCAACATAAATGATGCAATTATGGTAACTTCACCTCCCATCAATTTCCAAAGCTCGTGTGAGGCATTCCAAGGCCTTAGTTGGATTCGCCAAGTCTTGATAAAGCTGCCAGTCATACAATGGCTAAATGATAAGAATAGAGGGAAACTGAAGCTAAAACTAGTGATTTAGTCTATAGGTCATACGCACACACTATCTGAACAGAAAAATCTTAAGGAATTAGGGAATTTGAAAAGCTGATATGGTGAAGAATCTTTTGATTTCAGGAAACACATTCCTTGCCTGATACAACAAATAAGAGGATATATATGAAGGTTTTACTTAAAGACACTTCCAAGTTAAGCTGACGGCTATTATTTGACAATTAACAATAAAAATTCTAATTCTTAAACAAAATGCGGTTCAACTGCAATCATCAATCAAGGGCCTAAGATACAGATCATTCCATGTCGACTGATTCACAACCCATCAACTAACAACGGAAAAACAGAACAAGCATACTTCCTTATTTTTAATACAGGTCATCTGCGAAAGATGTAATTTGACAGCAAACCTCGAGTTATCTTGCTTATTCAGTCTACAGGTCAAGCAATCCAACTTTATGGCATAAAAATTGTATGTGAGTGAGCAAAACACAACTGAGCCATTAATACACTATACCTGGGTTAGATGAGTCCATGCCTCAAGAAAATTACAGTCCAGTTGAATAGCATTCATATGTGAGTCCTCTGATTTCTTGTACTCACCGATTGATGATAGGGATAAACCCTGCGAACATGATAGATAAGTCGGTAAGAAGAGGAGCAGGAACAAAAACTGCTGAACATTGAGTTTGTTGTGAGTCAAGACTCCCAGATCCAAATTTAAAATATGAAGGACTTGCCAAATAAGTGTGCGCAGACTTGTTTCCTCTATCCAGCTTGACACATGTAGAAAGGTCTCTGACTGCTGCGCCAAAATCTTTGAATTTGAAATTTACAATACCTGAAAGCAAAAGAATCAAAGATCAAAAGTAAATTAATAAGGAAGAAATTCTGACCAGTTAAAAGAAAAATAACTCTTATAGCTATGAAAATAGACTTATCAAGATCTGTGATAATACATTTCATTTCTGTAACGTCATGATGTAACTGAAAGCAATATTTTTAGCATGCAGTCACATACTAAACACAATCACCTATGTGTCTAGCTGCTCATTGAAAGGTAGTTTCCTTTGATTCTTTGCCTCCCAAACCTCCAATCATGATATTGCAAGAAAAGAGGATTTAGTAGCCAGGAACTGAACATAAACTAAAAGTAAGGCAGGCCTATATCATTAACTCCTACTTATAATAGTCTCTAAATTCAAATGATAAGAGTTACATATCAGAGATTTAAACTTGATATCATCCTCTTTAATTTCCCTAAGAGGTTTTCTTCCCTTCACTAATTTCCAGTTTTGGAAGGCGGCTAAATTATAAGAATCTTCTTGTGGTTGATTTCATACAGAAACAACAGTAAGGAAATTTTTTATAGGGGGGAGGGGGGCTAAAATGAAAACTGAACGTATCTTATGAGTGGCAGAAGAACTGTTACCATGGTACAAAAATGAAGTTGTCATCACAACAGGTCTCTAGGCACCCCCGAGGACTCAGACCCAGTTTTCAAAATTAAGCCAACAAGTCTATCGAAATCTTGGACATCGTTAATACACCAAGAGTTGGACCACGATAGAATTACAAATGAAGAGGAAGAGAGGAAGGTTGGAGAATGTAGAATCAAGGGAACTGAGTCTAGCTAACTTACCCCTCTCATGCAGTATATCAGCTGAATCAGGCTCAAACTCCAATGCCTTGGTCAGGTCATCAATTGCCTGGATCACAAATTCAGCAACACAGTCGAATTCAGAAAGAGTTTGTGACAAGTTATCAGGGTCGACTAACAAATCGGAGACTAAGAAAATGCCAATTTGTGTTATTCCATCATATTCCAAAACTAAGAAACAGTGAGTCTCTGGTTACACAGGAAATGTAAATTTCATACACAGAACATCAGAATTCTTGCCCTTTATTCTTACCCCTGCAGAGTCTCCTAATGCAGCACGAGCTTGCCCTCGACGCTTCCATGCCTCACCAGCTAATGGGTTTGCCTCTATGGCCTACATACAGGTTTACAAGAGCACGTGTCAAAAAAAGCAAACGCTTTAAAACAGAAATATTCAATTGGTACCTTAGTAAAGTCAGCAATTGCAGCATCAAGTTCTCGTTGAAAAGCATATGCTGTCCCTCTTCCGATTAGTGCCTCTGGATAATTTGCATCCTCCTTCAGTACCTGCCACCAACCAAGATTTTTTTCATAACGTACAAAAACAAGGGATCCCGCAAATAGCGGGAGGGGAGGTTTGGATGTACGCAGCCTTACCCTTGTAGGAGACTGTATCCGCATGACCAAAACTGAAAATTACGTAGATAACTGCATCAAATGGCTGCTACTTCACAATGAAAAGAAGCGCAGCCAATCTAGTGATGTAATTTTTTTTCATTATATACTACAAAAATTCCATTTCATGTTACAAGAAACAATGGAAATGACAAAAGAGAATATGTGGTTAACCTTGTCAAAAATAGATATTGCATGTGCGTATCTTCCCTCGTTTACCTGCCAGAGAATAACATAAACAGGTAAAGCGCAAACATTTAGGTAATTGACCCAAGAAGTGACAAATTTCAGCAGCAAAAGATTTGAAGAATACTAACGAATCTACTATACAAAAAATTTCACTATCAATTTACATTTATCACATAAGATATGTAACTCCCAAACACATGTCATAATACGTAAAGCGGACATGTAAACTCACAGCTCCCCCACTCCCTCACACACATGCAGGCATGCAGAAGAAACACGATTTGTAACATAGTAGCATAAACTAAAATAGCAAAAGGATAGAAAGCCACTCATGTGGGCGCTCCAAAGTTAAAGCTGCCATTATCAAACTTTGAGGTCGAGGGAGAAAGGTCACGTGAGTGTTGAGTACCCCAACGTCCTGGTGCTAACGTCCCCTTCCCCCCTACCCTACCGAAATGATATTACTATATGTGGTATCGATTCCGGATGCGGTAACGATCGCATCACATCTATGTCCGCAAGTCACATATCTAATGTAACGGTTGTAACGGTTCGCGACCAATGTGGCTGGAATTTCAGAAATGGTCACTAAATCTTACATCTTTCCATCTTAGAATACGAATTTAGAGTTGATTTTCCATGTTTTTAGTCTTAGACTCTACCAGTCTACCTCTTAGTAACTCTTTTTACACAAATACATACACCATTTGCAAATGATAAACACATGTTGCTTTCTACTTTTTTCCCCGAAATAGCGCATTTTATAGATTACGATGCAGAAAAACCCATAAAATTAACTGAGAGGGTTTTAAATATGTCACTGCAGCTCAAATATCTGTCTTCTTTTACGAGGGCAATACAACAGAAAATGGTGTAACACTGGCCTGAAACTAGTTAAATATGTAAGTAACAGAAGCATTTTAGTATCATTCCCTCACCCCCTTCTTTCGTACACCTCAAATATTATAGGGAAGAAACAGTCTCTCAGTTTCAACCAAGATTGATATTTCAATCCAAATCATACATTAGGGGGTGCCGTAGATCAATGATAGTAGATGCCACCTAATACTGATACCCTTTTGCCAATCTGCCATTCATCAATGTATAGTGAAAAATTAACGGAACAAAAAAATATTAACTAAAAGAGGTATTGATGCATTGAGAAAATAAGCCAAGCTTATGTGTGTATTTAAGGATCTTCTTTCCCTTTTTCTCTGAGTCAAATGTCAAGGATCTATTCCTAAATTATATAGACCTCGTTGAACTGTAGCCCTCTTTTATTTTAGTCCTGTTTTCATTTTCAGGTACAGCTATGAAGAGCCAGATAGAGCTTTACTTAAACTGCCTTTCAAAAAAAGTGAATAACTTTGCTTAAATGCTGCAGATGATTTCTGTGCCTACACACATGCCAACTCCAAACTAGAGTTAATGCTTTCAATCTACTCATACTGCATTAGTACAAGAAATAAATGAACACATATAGTGAGAGATACTAAAGCATGAACATGACCACCCTGCTTTCACTGAAACATTAGCATCATTAAGACATGCTAATGCAACTTTTCACCAGCACCGTATCCCCAAATTATCATAATCAAATGCAGGGTTCAGTGTCGTACCTCTGCTATCCCCCGCGACAGCCGGATATCTAAGCTTATAGAGTTTGTTTTTGAAACACGAGAAACACATATTTTTGGGCTTTTCTTGAAGACATTACTCCAATCAAACTCTTCAGAACTACTACCACCGCTCAACTTAATAGGAATTTTTAGTGTGCTAGCTTTATTACGAGACTCCTCGACTGGCTTGCAGCGGGATTCCAACTCACTGCTCAATTTTTTGTAAGTCCCATTGGGTTTACTTTCAAGATTCTTGGTTTCTTTCATCTTTTCCATTGTCCCATTTTGCACAAGAGGCTTAGTTTCCTTCTTTTCCAATGGCACGTTTTGCAAAAGAGGCTTAGTTTCCTTCTTTTCCAATGGCACGTTTTGCAAAAGAGACTTAGTTTCGTTCATATTCTCCACTGACTCATTATGTAAATCAGATGTAGTTTCGATCGTTTCTTCCACTGCCCCGTTCTGCACTTCAGATTCATGAACAATTTTGTTTTGGACACCTGACGCCTGGTCAGGGTCGGTATTGATATCAGAGTCATCACTCAACTTATTCTGATCCTTAGGAGTTACTATTTTAGATTCACTATGGCCTTTGGAAACTGTCGATGGTGCAGATGACCCATTAAGCTTTACGGAGCACTGTTCTTGATTGTTCTGCCCAGTGGCATTCTCCTTCACGAGCAACTCTTCCAATTCTAATAATTGTTTTAAATCTGCAAACTGATTAAGAGCCTGGTCATAACCTTGCTTCCAGACTAACACTGCATCATCTTTCCTCCCCAAGGCGGAATAGGCATGACCTGTATTTACATTGCAACAAAACTATTGGAACTTAACCCCTGTTAATATTATTAACACTATCAGTTTAAACCATGGAAAGTTGCATAGGAATTGACGAAGTATTTTCAACAGGCATCATAAATTGATAAAGAGGCAAAGGTAGACTGTAAGCAAGTTACAAATTAACTGTCAGTGTCAGAATTTCCCTTGTTGGCTAGATTTGATGTAGTCTTTTAAAGTATGTACAGAATGAGCTGCTTGGCCAATGGAAATTTATTAGAGATAAAAATAAGCCGTGCATCTCTTGTTTTCCCTTATCTACTTTTCGTTGTTCTCAAGGAATTACCACATTGCAATGTGGTTCCATACAATTGATGTTACGCAGGTCATTTTGGGACTAAGGCTTTGTTGATCTTAAAAAAATATATATACAGCCACGCGAGCTAGTGCAGCTTGACGCACTCCCTCACACGAAAGCAAAAGGAAAGGAAACATATGGATGTGAGGACTGAGGACATATGGAAACAGGTTCAATAAGAAAGTGATAACTCAGATGAGAGTCTCCTAATTAGGGAGATAGAGTAGTTCTTACCCCCCTACTCCCCTGCACCCAAGATTATGTGAAATAGAAAATTTCTTCTGGAATTTCAGAGACCCATTCGCTAGTTAAACACTTAGTCTGGTCCCAACATTCGGTCTAGCATCGATATTTGCAATCCCAATAATAAACGAGCTTGCATAGACAATTACACCAACTAGAAAAACCATCACCCCATTGCCCCAAAGAGCCCTTCTACAGAAAAGTAAGGGTAAGATTACATGGTCCGGGTTGGGTTCAATTCGAGAACGAGTTTGAATTTGTAGACCCGAACGTCACAAGGGAGCAAGGTGAAAATCAATCTTCGACAAGAAGAAGAAAGCCATGCAATGATCACTTGAATGATCAAGGCATTAAGGAGTAGGCATCAAAAAGGGATCAAGGTGGGACTAACCCCACAAGGCATTGGAGAATGTTCAAGATGGGACAGAATTGTGCTCATGTATGGCGTCATCAAGGGTTGATCGCGCCAAGATAGTCCCAGATGAATAGTTGTATTGAGGTTAATGTGGTGGGCGCGCATCAATGACTAAAGGACCGATCTTTGCGCAAGAAGCTGGGAAACGGGAGATTCGCCAAAGGATATATCATCTAAAGGAAGCTTTTAAAGTACGGTGCAGTCATCTAGAATTTTTTTGGAATGTCAAGAATATTCTAGACCAATGTAGAGCCATCTACGTCGCGTTACGCACTATAGTCCCTAGAATGTTCATGCATGTCCTAGGTGTATGTGGAGGAACCTAGAACCTTCGTGATGCATCTACGAAGAGAGGGTCTAGGAGACTCTAGATCCTTCTGAAAATGAGAATATTCTTCGGAAAGGTTTCGGCACTCCTATGATCTTTACCTAGTGTAATTTTTTATTGTCAATCTTTCAATGATAAAGTAATATTTTCTTATGTTGTTCTAGCCTCCTCGTTCTTTATTCAGCTTGTTTCTTGGTAGTACGCCTATGACATAACCTAGCCACCTCTGGTTAGCCTAACTCGACGTGTGATGGGACTTCGAGTTCGTTGGCACATGAGTCATATATGGGGAAAATCATCTCGTGATGACCCTTTGTCCTATATCTATAACCACATCAACTAGATGAGTTGTGCATAAGCCAATTAACATTAAATCTAAAAAGGATAAAAATACCTATAAACAACGGCATCCCAACTACCATTACTTTCCATAAACTTTCGATTTGCCTCTAAAAAGATCAAACATTCTTACTTCTCTTAGTTTTCCAAACACCTAAGGACTTCCAAAGACAATTATACACTATCTCTTCTACCTGCCTTTTGACAAGTCTTAGACTCTTTGATTCTATTATAAAAAAACATGTTCACTAGGTTTCAATTTTGTTTTACTCCCTCCTCTTCGCAATGATCTTCCCACTTTTCTACTATATGTGAGGAGTATTTTATTGAAGTGGGAAGATCATTGTGAATAGGAGGGAGTATCTGTATTAAATGGTCTTGCTAACTAAGATTTCTGAACATATGCAATACCAATCTTTCATTTGAAAGGCTTTCCTCGGTTACTATCTTCATAGTTTTATCGTCTTCCAGCAAGCTATCTTTTCTCCATTCCTTCATCTTCTCACCGCAATCCATAATCACCAAGTAATACTCACAGCTCCTTTCTGTTACTTAGAGCAACTACTCCGATACTACTTACCATAACCGAATCCTCATAAGTAAATGTTCAGCCAATAACTACCAGCAATGCACTTATCGAAATGACTGCCTCCAACAAAAATCTTCAACTAATTAACATCTCGGAATTACTCTTAAACATCAATTCAAATGCAATCTAAATAAATTATCATAATCTATTAGCCAATGCAACAGCATAAATAACAAACTAAAGATACCTAGAAAAAACTAGCTAACATTAGTACATTACTAAACCATTAAGAATTGTCAAGTTCAACTAACAACAACCATGAATTAACAGAAAGCCGGGAACCATCAGAATACAAGCTTGAAAAATGCTAGGATCGCTGTCAAGCTAACATTACTAAACGATTAAGAATTGTTAATTCAACTAATAACAACCATAAATCAACCGAAGATGCAAACCTTTAAGAATATAAGCTTGAAGAATGCTAGGATCGCGGTCAAGCGCTCGATCACAATCCTTGATGACATGCTTATGCAGCTCCAATTTACTGTAACAAAACGCTCGATTGCTGTTCCATTTCCGCACAAACAAACACAATCAAGTTGAATCATTCAATCAAAAATCAAAAAAAAATCACGACAAATTCAAATTCAAATTGAAATCAAAAGAATAAAAAATCAAACCAGAGGTCTTGAATGGAGGAAGAACGAAGAATAAGCGAATCGAGAATGCGAATAGCTTTAGACCAGTTACGAGAGCAGCAGAGCTTCGCGAGCTCTGCTCTCTCCGTCGCCATTGATGCAGAAGATTAATTCAACGTGAGAGAATACAAACAACACCTTGAATTGAAATAATACTAAAATGAGCAAAATGAAGAGAGAGAAAGAGAAAGAGGAAAGAGAGTAGAAATGAGGAAGTAAGGTATCGAGGATGAGAAGATGAGAGTGTAAATAAGACGTTACTATTGCAGGAGACAAAATGAGGTTTAGGTTACTTTACCGGATATTATCCCTAAAACCGTTTTACACAAAACTAATAAAATCGTCTTAAAATAGCCTACTAATAGTAAGCCAGGTTTATAAATTTTAGGTTTCTGGTAATTTTGGGAAGGGTGAAAAGTAACTTTGACTTATAACAAAACGAGGGAACGAATCTGCGCCGAACACGTCAGAGGGTGTGACGTGGTGAGAGGGTATATTGACGGTGACGATGAAGGTAGTATGATTGTGAGATCTGGTAATTGAGGCAGAGAAATGCAGAAGGTGCAGAGTTGAAGGGACAAGTTGACATATCTCACGAGGGATGGGTGAGGGACAAGAGGGACAAGACTATATCACACATTCACAACTTTCTTCTTTATTTTTAGGTTTTAGATAAACCCAAATTCTCAATTGTGAAGGCAGTATCCGTCATAAACTTGTAACAGATATGTTTCCTTTCACAAAATATCCGCAGATGGGAAGTACATAAATGGTGCCCCACCTTATCGTCTCTCCCTTTTTGTAAGAGGTCGCAAGCTTGTGACGAAATTAGTCCGTCATAAGAAAGACCTACTGTTAGACAAATTCAAGTGTAGGGGTTCAATAATATCTATTCATTTAAGTTATGCACCCTCCGAACAAAAGTTACGGTTGCTTTATCGGTTATCACAGTTGTCGAAGCACGTTTTGTAACGTGAATATCTTTAGTTACACCTTATTAAAAATTATAAAAATTCGATATTCCTATAACATTCATTATGATAAAACAAACAAGATCACATGACTATATTTTATCTATAGATTAACGGTAATATCAAAAATTCCTTGCGACCATGAATAGTGTCAAAAAGCAACTGTTTTCTTTTGTCTGGATCGGAAGGAGTATCACTCTATTTCCTTCATTTAATTTTGATCACTACATGAAATAATAAGGTGCTAAAAATTGAATGAATGTACTCGTATAGTTGTATAAATAAAGTAAATATATTTTATTATTTTAAATGCATTTTATTTTTCTCTTATTCTATATGTAAACCATTTATGTCCGTTAAGAAAAATTAGATATAGTTTTAGATGATGGTTTTATGTCTACTTGCATTAGGAAATAAAATTTTATGTTCAAAATGTTTATTTTTGACATACCAAAAAACTAAATCTCTTTTTAAATTTTTATAAGGACATACAATACTAATTAAATGACTCAAACAAAATCCATTTTTTACACTTAATTCCAATTCACATAAATTCAGTTCGACACTATTAAATGTAGCTTAGTCTAGATGATTTCGATTTGGCTAAACAACATTAGTGCCAAAAATTGTCCATGAGCTAGAAAATTGTGAGTATTTTTAAGCTTATGATGTACACGTAGTACTAATTAGAGTGAATTATACTCACGTTAATCTATTTTTTCACTTAGTCCTACATTAATATTTTTTTTATTTACATCCAAATTATTTACTCGTGTTATACTTTACAGCCAGTACCATTTTCAGGCCATATTTCCCTCAAATTCAAAAAAATTGGTTAACAATAATTTTAGAACAATTTTGCCCTTCTTCCTTTATTAAGCATATAGGTTAGATTGTTCTTTCTCCTCCTTCATTTTCTTCTTTATCAGTCTCTCTTATATTCCCCAATTTTCATGTAAGACGGTTGTGTGAATTTTCGTGCAAGACAGGCTAATAACTGTTGTACATTTGTTTTCTTAAATATCGAGTACTCTTCTTGTTATCTTCCTAGCTAGAAAGCCACATTCTTAACTAAAATTCCTGAAATATTAAATTTGTTATACCGTTTTCGATGGGGATAGAGTTACTTATTTGAAAATGAGATTTCCAAATTAAATTGGGGAAAATGAGAGAAGGATGAAAAAGAGAATAGATGAGGAGAGATAACAATCTAGCCTATATGCTTACACAAAGGAGAATAAAGGCAAAATCATCATTTGTTTAACCCCCGAGTACAGCAGATTTACACGTAAAAAGTGAAACCCTAAAATAATGAATTTTGCTCATGTATATGAAACTATACAACTAGAAAAAAATCTACGATATTCCCAAGGTTTTAGTTAACTCTAAAAGCTAAAAAAATGGAATTTTATAAGCCTGGTAATAATACAGAGATAAGAAAGACGATTACGAATACTCCGCATCTATTAGAACCTTCTTCATATTTACATCCCAATGTCAGACAACTAGCTAACAAGAAAAATTATTGTATGTTGGGAGAACCGTCCTCTTTACACTTAAAAGCAACAAATCATTTAATGAAGTACTCCCTCCTACCCGGGATAAGTGTCCCGTTTGGTAGTGAGTCAAGGATTTATGGTTTGTGTATTTTGGGTAGGGTAAGGGTATTTAGATTTGAGAGAGAAGATATTCTATAGGGTTAGGGGTTGGTAAGTGGGTAATAAATGTAAATAGGGAAGGGTAAAAACGTAATAAAACCGTCCAAATAGTACCAAACGGGACACTTTGACGAATAAAGAAAAATGGCAAACGGGACACTTATCTTGGGTAGGAGGGAGTATTATGAAGATTTAGGTGTAAGGAGTACGGTCCTCCCGAAAGACTGAATTTTTTTTCAGCTAACAAAAATTGAGAATTCACACAATCACACGTACAAATTTGAGAATAGTATGTGTAGTGTTTAAAGTTGCATATTCAATTATTCATAAACACCCAATTAACTTCTCATTCTTTCTTTCGGATTCCATGAGACATGTTATTTATAGATCCCCTGCCCTGAAAGAAAACAACATATTTTAAGAAAATACGAATTGAAAAATAGAACTGTAGTCAAGAAGACTTGAGCCACAGTCATTGCCTTGGTACAAAAGCAGTGGAAGAGAAAGTGAAACTCACAAATTACAATCATGAACAACGAAGCAGCGGATGGCAACAGAGGTGATCTTATTCATAGGTCCTTTTAGGTATGTGTGTTTGTGGATGGCTTGGTAATACTTCTGCTTTTCGATAAGTTTCTCCCGTGGGTAGAATGGTGACTCCATTTCAGCTGTCATTATGCACAATAAGATCAGAGATCAGCAAGTGACTTAGCTTATCATTTGAGGTTTTTCAAGAGCCAATGTAACACTAGGAGTCGTACGAGATCTAAAGTATAAAAGATGTGAGACACGACTCACGAGGCACAACTGCGTAAGGCATTTGTGAGTTGTGACTTGTATAATAAACTTTTGACAACAGTGGATATACACTCGTTAAAATAATGAAACAAACTGGCTGAGAACTGAGAAGAGTGTCCAACATTCTAATATTGTGAAGTAGCAGTAAGTGAATGCACACGGGTGTAAATTTCTACGTGCGTTCAACGTGGAGGTAAGATTTTACAACCAACCCCTCTAACTCAGTTAATGCGCAGGAAGCCAGAAACATTTCAGGCATTGAGACAATGTTGTTATAGTCGTCTTTTCTAACTAGCAACTAGAGACCAATATCAGCATATTGAACATTTCGTGGACAGATTAGGCTAGAGCGCTAAGTAAAAAAGATTAGGCAAGCCCTCTAGCCCGTTCACAAAGAGTTTATCACTACTGCAGTTTAAGAAAAGCCCTCTAAATCATACGGAGTATGCAAGAAGAGAACTCTAGATCAGCTAGAAAAGTTCATTACTTAAATACTCTGCATTTTCACAACCCAAATTCAATGTGTTCACATCAACGGAAACTACACCAACAAACACGGATCTAGTTCCTCTTCATTATACCCACCAGAACAGATAGAAAATGTGTTAATACACCAACCAGAACAGAAATCGCAAAATAAGCATTGGTAACTCAAAAATATATAAACTGCAATAAGGAAAATCGACTAGACAAAACATGCTTATTGCTTAGAAAACATGCTTAAAGAGCAATGTTATTAGAATGCAAATGACTAGCACGACATAACAAAAAGAACCAAGTCCTGAGTCCTGACAAGATCATGTTGAGCAACAAAATGTAGCGGAGATATAAGGTCGCTTGAAAACTAGGTAGGATTAGAACTGAACTACTCCCTTCATCCCATTTGTATTGCGACTCTTATAGACCAATAACACGAAAATAGTTGTTCTGGTAATCCAACATGACAAACATAACATCGTACCTTCCATATACTTGAAGACATTATTCGTCTATGTTGACCATCAGAGTGAGTAATGAAAACAATCTCAGACTAAGCAACACGAGTGATTTCGATATGCGAGCACTCAATATTCATCACATTTTTAATTGGCCTGAGCTTTAAAACCATCAAGACACTATGATCAGTGAAAAATTCGTAGGTGTGTAAATTGACTTAATTACATGTGGTCAATGCTGAAAGTTGTAATATGACGTACTCTATGGTACACCCCATGTAGCTAAGAATTTCTCACTATCAAAACAACGCACTATTTACCGTAAAAGCCCATCTTACTCCCTACCAGTTGTTTTATCACAGTTGTGCACGTTTTGCAACGTGGTTATCGAAGGGAGTATTATTTCACAAACTACTACGACGTAGTAAGTAGTAATGAGTCGCTATTGATTTAAGGTACGAACAAATCAAACATTTTAACAAAATCTATAACCCTAATAATCCACAATCAGATGAATAATGAATTTGATCTGAGATTTACTTCCCTAGTTATTTCAATCAATTTAGTTACAACATGTATAGTACACAAATTAATTATAAGCAAGAGTTTATAAACATAAGAGATTATCAAAAGAAAATATTTGTTACAAAAGAATCAATTAAAATTGTGACGGAAACACGTCAATTTCACATCAGAAATCGTTAAAACTTAACAACTACACAAAATTAGATTACAATTAGAGGAAGAGCAGGCTCTATTAGGGCCGATTAAGGCCGGCCTCGTAATCGTAATTGTAATTGTAATTGTATTGGGATTTGTACCAAGATCATCTTTGTGGGATAATGACAATGAGATTACCCAGTGGCTCAATGGCTTCCATATAAGCTTCAGCTAGCAATCATCAATAAGCCAAGCATGGGTGTGACGAGTGATGGAAACCATGGAAGTCATCAAAGCGGATGCGGTTGCTGTGTGAAAAGGCTGCATTGTCTCAAGACACGCACTCAATTCCACAGGACACCGGAAAATGCGAGGAGGGGAGAGGAGCTTCTTGGGGGACTTGGAGCCGAAGGAACGCTCTCTTGACTTTGATTTAGTTGCGTTGACCAAATTACTCACGGCGTTCGACCTAAGTATTGATCTTCCGGCTGCTATTGTCGCCATTTTTGGGGGGAACGCACTTTCACTACGACGCTACTTTTTTCGCCCTTAAACCCTCACCTCATTGTCTTTTTTCTCATAAGATGTAGAGTATTTACATAAAAATGATCTTGGGACAAAGCCCAATACAATTTACAATTATAACTACAATTACGAATCGGCCCTGATAGGCTCCAAATGGCTAAAGGAAGTGAAGGGTTATGGTTGCAGAAGTGCGCTGATATTTTCCCGGAAAAATTCTAATATCCGCACTAGGTAGCACCAAAATGGATATGGAGACGGATACGACACGGAACGCGGCATTTAAATCTATAAAATATACTCCCTCCATTTTTTTCCATTTGATACATATTCCGTTTTGGTCCATTCGATTCCATATAATACATTTCCATAAATGTAATAAAAAAAGCTCATACTTATGGTCTTTTTGTACAACTTGTAGTACTTTTATTAATAAAAAAAGTCCATAATTATGGTTTTTTGTACAACTTGTAGTACTTTTATTAATTTTCTATTCTTACCTTATTTCTTGTGCATAAAGGATATGTATCATATGGAAAAAAATGGAGGGAGTATATTTTATAGTTATAAATAACGTATAATTTTATTTTTTATCATATATTTGAAACTAAATCTAAAAAGGTAAATGTACAATTCGACCTTCACTATAACTAATCCTCATTTTCTACCAAAACTCATCTTCTAATCGATTTTTTTAAAAAAAAATATTCCTCGTCTAAACTATAATATGTTTAGCCATGTGTCCAACGAGTGTCGGGTATCCGAGTGTCGTGCACGGGACGGCTAATCATCAGATGTGTTCGTGCTACTAGTATCCGCAGAAGGACCGTCTTACACCTAGATCGAGAAAATTTTACGCTATCATCACTATTCATCATTATATTATATGAGTATATATTAAAAAATCTTGTAAAACCGCTGATGTGGTGCAATGTGGTTTTATAATTAGTCTAATTGAACTCTCTCATTCAACCTCAGAATTTTAGTTTTTTTCAGCCAATAACGTGAACAATAATAGCCATATCACCTTCCATAACCGATTTTTACATTGTTTCCATTTTCTGCAATATATCAAATATAATTATCTTAATTTTGTTTCTTTAATTAATTTACATATATCTTTTTTTTTACATGAAATTAAAATATATCTTAAAGTTCTCAAATCTGAATTTTATAGTTTTCTTTTTCAACTATGTCTTAATAATTCTATTTTTATACCGCCTCACAATTATTACTCCTATTAACATTATCATATGTTATCTTATTATATACTGTATTATCAACAATTTTTTCAAATGTCCTTATGTGTATATATATTAATTTTTTTTTTTCGTTTTTATTTTAAGTATACATTTTCAATAAATAAAATTTCTGGTTATATATATATAATAAATATAATTTGTCGTCTTCTTTTAAAATAAAAGTACACAGTCCCGTGATTTTTCATGGGGGTTACACCAAAAAGTTAAAAGCTTAAAGACAACCTTCATTATGAATGATAGACCTTCATTATGTCAGGACTGTGTTGGTTGTAAGAACGTATTTTAATGCTCGCCATTTTACAGAATTTGAAATATCAACAGATTCAACACTGACATTAACTCACCATTATTTTTTCAATAAGTTTAACTTTAGACACTTACAAAATATTAAACGATCCTAATAAAATGAAAACTTCAAGGTATGCTTATGAACAATTTTAATTATATAATAACCATAATCTGTCGTCTTCTTTTAAAAAAAAATACACAATCCCGTGATTTTTCACGGGTATTACACTAATTAACAGTTTAACACAACAAAATTCAAAACTAGAGAGCATTCAGCCCAAACAATTTTGAGTAATAACAATCCACGTCCAATTCATATTATTCGGAAAAACCGGATCGGATATCCAATGTAATGATATCTATATATTCGGATTATTATTTTTCGAATTTCGGATCCGATTCGAAAAAAATTCGTTCGGATTTTTTTGGCTCAGCCCTACCCTAGTAGAGAGTAGGAAAATATGACACGTACATAAAGTAAATTTGATAGAAGTAGGGCACGTCCAACTGTAAGTGAATGCAACATATAACCGTCTCGACATTTGTTCTTCACAAATTCTCATTTGTGATGGAAATATCCGTCGCAAAAATATGACGGGTTAAATAAAATTCATTTAGAGAGATAAAGATAAATTATTTGTAATTTTCTATACACTTGTCTTATCTAATTAAGTGAATGTAATTGACCGTTACAAGCTTTTAACGGATATACCCATCACAATTCACAAGAGAGACCTATTACGTGTTCTCACTTCCCTTCTTACAAGTAGCATTACACCATTAACAGCCAACCATGCTAATGTCAACTTCTCAACCATACTCTTTTGTTTCTACATTTAACTATAGAAAGTGACATTCCTCATCTATTTCTTATAAGAAATGATTATCGATCTTCTCTTTTCTACCTTCTCTTTTAATATAATATAAAATAAACTATAATTTAACCACTTTAAATGATTGTTAGTGGACAAAATCGTAGGGCTGAGCATAGGTCCAGAACCGGACCGGACCAGACCGAACCCGAAACCGAATTCTACTAAATTAGGGACTGAACACCGGACCTATAAGGAACCGGTCCTGGACCGGACCGGACCGGTAAAAACCGGACCAACCCGAGATCGGACCATTTAGACCGATATCTCATTTGATCAAATTTTCTTATTTAACTAACAATAAAAGTCTTGAATAAAAACACATACTCTAATTTGTACTACTTTCAACATCACGCAGAAGAGCGCATAATTAATAACTAGCCAAAATAACACATTAAACAACTTTAGAATTCAGAAGTCAAGAGTTCAATAATCACAATTTTGACTCAATTCGGTCCTATCGGTCTGGATCGAAAATTTTCGGTTTTGGACCGGACCGGACCGAAACCCAAACAACATAAACTGTTGGACCTAGGACTGGACCGAAACTCAACCGGTCCGGGTTCGGTCTGGACCGAACGGTTGGCTTCGGTCCATTTTTTCGGTCTGGACCGAGTTTTGCTCACCCCTACAAAATCGTACTCGTATTTAGTGGGACACATGACTTGACCTAACGAAGAGTACCAAAATAATGCTTGGTTTTACATTTTTTTCAAAAATAATGTAAAAAATAAATTTTTTTGTGGAATTTGAATGCGGGTGGTCTTGTTTAGAAAGTAAAGTTATAATTATTCAATCAATTAAACATTAATGCAATTGATAAGTGTACTACTAACAAATTATTTCTAAGATTTTGAAGGTCACATTTGTCTTCCCTATCCCTACCAATCCGCCCCTTCTCATATTGATTAATGACAATATATGATGGTTGATAATTGAAGATCGAAAGGAAAAGATTGTTAACATTACTCTGAGATATACTACCTTCCTATCGACGTACACTTTTTATAATTCTTGATTTGATTGATTTATTATCATCCAAGTTAAGAGTACTTTTTAGTTAGATTCAGTTTTGTAGTTGCAAAATACTCCAAAAGTTTGTTAGCTTAATTATAAAGTACAAATTAACTCACTTTTGCATTATTTTGTACCAATTTTTGGTCACTTGCATTTTATACCAAATTTTGTCTACTTTTCCGAACTTGTTTTATACTCTTATATGCGTTTTATGCTATAAGTATTGCAGAAATTGAAATTGAAATTGAAATTGAAATAGAGGTGAGATAACGAGTTATGAACTTATGATACATTTGTATACATGACGGTCGACCAACGACGTGGGCTCAACTATTCCCGAGCTAACAAAAACAAGAAAATACAACTTCTGAATCCTTAACGCTAGCTAGACTACGATATCATGGCGAATGTGTCGCAAAAGAACAGGGACTACAACGCCCGGAGAGCTCAATTGAGGAAGGTGACCATCAGTAGACATGATTTCAACAATCGAGTCGCCTCCCAGGTTCTGATGAAGGTACTCAGACACAACCACCGGGACTGCCAAGTCCTTCATGCTCTGAATAATGTGAACAGGTACGGTGACATGGCACAAGAGGTCTCTAACATCGCTTTGGAATATGGTTTGGGCAACACTCAAGGCAATGTCTGGCCTCATATTGAATAGAGTCCGACTGAACTCTTGGACCGCCACTGAGTCCATATCACCCCCGACTGCAAGTGGTGCAAAACCCGAGCACCAAGCCTTGTAGTTTGACTCAATTGCCTCAAACAGTTGGTTAAGATCCTCCTGCTCAAATCCTCCATAGTAATCCACATCGTTCAAATATCTGAAACGTTATTTATTTTCAGAAAACTATTGCGAAATAATAACAAACTTTATTTTTAGACATGCCATGTGACAATTTAATGCGAAGTTACGATTATGTGACTTAATCTCTATCTCTATTTAGATCACTTAACCCCACTTGATGAGAATAATCAGAGCAAAGATTCTTTTCACTGATTATTAACTACCCCCATTACCCCCATTTTTTATGCAAATTCTTATTTATAACGCGTTAGAAGCTAATCATATCTCACAATCGAATAAAACAATGTTACAATGGAAAATTGGTCGTGGGATGTTACAAATATTTTTCTTCACAAGTAAGATTAAATGTCACAAATAAGATTTTGAAGCAATAAATTACTACTGTAGAATACTTGTATTTACGAAACCTTAAACTTTACTCCGTATTATTTAACAAATCGCTACTTTATGATGAAAACTGACTTAATTAGGGTCGTTTGGTTAACTACTAAAAAAACTTATGAATTAAAATTCACCTGAATTACAAAGTTGACCTTTTGTTTGATTACTTCAATTCCCATAAAACTTTCTACATGACCACCGAACAATATTTTCTAATTCACATGCATTTTAAAATTATATGGTTTACAATTTTCTAGGCAATACGAATTAACACGTGCAATCAAACGACTCCTTATGGTCATCCCGTCAATGCTTGAGAGAAAACTTATACATACTCAGGACTCATAACTTCGAAATTTTATGGCATTCGAAGCAACATTCAAAGTCCAAAACATTATTCCTATCGGGCTCTTCACTCTTGGTGTATGTTGATACTCCTCCGTTTTGGTCAATAATTTACGCTTAAATTATTAATTTTAAAAAGTTAAAATACCCCGTATTTACTAATCATTGGAAGTCGTTAGGTTAAATCTTAACACATAATTGTACGCATAACGGTCCAAAATTCATAATCAGAATTCAGAATTACCGAATTCACATAACAGTTAACTGTTAACCCCATCCAAATCACAAATTAGTCCGTAGCCGCACCACCCGTATTAAATCTGAACCCGTAAAAAAACATAACACATACCTAGGAGAGGCGGAGATAAAGATGAGCTTGGAGAAAAGATCAGGACGCAAAACAGAAGCAATAGTCCCAACAACAGCAGAAAGAGAATGACCAACAAAAATACAATTGGTAACGTTCACTTCTTCCAAAATAGCAAGTAAATCATGAGCAAAACCTTGTAAAGTAGAATACCTATCAAAATCAAAGTAATCAGGATTAGTAGTACCAGCACCCATATTATCATACAATACTACCTTATATTCATCAACTAAATGTGGCACCAAGTGTTTCCAAACCGATTGGTCCGTTCCGAACCCATGAGCTAGAACGATTACTCGTTCGCCCGAACCTATTACTTTCACGTTGTGTGCTTCTTCTACGACTCCCATTTTTTTTGAATTATTGTTTCTTGTTTGGGGTTTTAATTTGTTTGTGAATTGTTGGTGATTGCGGAGAATAATTAAACTTGGTTTTAGGTGTGAATGAAAGTTGGCTACTGCCAATGTGGTGGGCTGGGAGACTATGACGAGGATTATTTATAGCCACATGATTAACATCAATGAGGATATTTCTAGCTTTTTTTTACAAGAAAAAAAATAAAAATGGAAGGTGTTTTATAGCCGTCGATGGTGATTCACGCTAGTCGACTCAAGGAGGCCGTTTGGTTCAGTAAGGAAATTGAAGTTTCAAGCAATTAAGAGATCTCGTAACTCTGTACATCACGTAAAATGGGAGAAAGTTGTTTGGTTTAAATGTGAAGAATAAGTGCATGTTTGGCCTTGTTTATGGAAAATAATTTTTACTTTTGTAAAGGAGTTTTTATAAAACTAGTTCTTGATAAAATTGTTCATGTTTGGCCAAAATTTTTAAAAAACTATTTTTATCAGTTTTATCGTGTTTGGCCTAACTAGTTTCTATCAATTGTTTTTGGATTTTGGGCTCAAATAACTTAAGAGCAACGTGAAATGAGAAACAGAAGTAACAATTTGCTACTTCTGTTTCTAGGTGTTTCTAGGAGTCAGTTTTAGAATTTTTGTTTAATAAAATTAGTTTTTAGTTTTTTAAAAAGTAGTGTTTGACCCAGCTTCTATTTCTTTGGTTGAAAAAACAGTTGAAAAGCAGGGCCAAACACATACTAAATTCCACGTAAATTTCCAAGGTGATCTAGGTAAACAACTTCTTACATCAGGCACGAAGTAATTGGAATTCTTATAGAACTTTAATTCAAGGTAAACAAACAACTTACCCATTTTGCAAATTTCATAAATTGTAATTCGTGCGTTTTAGAATGAGTAACCGACCAACACCTAGATATCGTTTTTGTTATTATTGTTATATTTGTATATTTTCTCATGTGTAGATATCTATTGAGAATTTATGCCTTGAATTTGTGTCGAAGACGGATATAAACTAAGTGTCTCATTAAGACTTGGTTTCTTAGTTTATTTATGGTAGGGGAACTTGAATTAGATTAGGAAACTATATAGTCGACTATATAGTTTCCTAATAGTCTTTGGTTTCTAATTTGGTTAGATATTTTATCTTGGGTGGAATAACTATATAAAGACCCAAGTATTATTCTATGTTAAATTAGAAGAGACAAAGAAGAGAGAGATTTGAGAACACAATAAAGAGGGTCAATTTTTGAGGTTCCTTCCGGAGAAGAAAACTCAGTTTGTCTCAGGCCCTATTATTGAGGTTCGTCTGTCTTTGAAGATTGGGGGAGTTTGTTTAGATCTTGGTTGGCCTCAAAATAATTTGTCCTCCGACTTATTTGGGTAGTCTCTTTTGTTCCCTTTGAGACTACCATATTTGTTGGTAGAATAGGGTATACTTTTGGCTCATATTGAGCGCGTGTGTACCGGTCTACTGTTGTACTATTTTCTCCATTATAGTGAAGTTTGATCTCCTTGCAGGGTGGACGTAGCCAGTTATTTTACTGGTGAACCACGTAATTCCTTGTGTCAACTTTATTTACATTCGTTATTTATTGTTCTTATCACCTTATCAATTAACTATTTGGGTAACGGGACGCCTCCGTTACAACAATTGGTATCAGAGCTAAGGTTCCGATCTGGGATCTGCTTCCGCGTTAATTGTCTTTTAGGCGTTATTTGGGTTTCTTGATTTTGGGTGAAAAGATGTCGGGAACGAATGTTTTGAATGTTGAAGAGTTCACTGGGAGAAATAGTTTTTGGGTTTGGATAGCTTTAGTGAGAATGGTGGTGTTGACGGTAAGGTGGAGTCTTTTCCGGTACAGGTCAAACTACAAGGTTCTCAAGACAAGCTATCGACTTTTGTCTCGTCACCTCAATGAGGCGATCTGCGCCCCATAAGGTGGGCGGTTTGGGGCTCCAGGTGGAGCTGTTGTGACTCTTGAAAGAGAGTCGTTGGGATCTCGTAAGGGGTCATTTGAAACTTCGACGGGAGTTTATTCTTTGGAGCTTTTGGGTTGGACTCGCTAGTCTAACAGTTTGTACCTTTGATGGACGTAATTTTTGCTCACTTAGAATGTTTGGTTTCGACTTGAGTTTTGTTGCCTTGGTGTAGGCATATTTGTGGTGGTCATGACACATAGTATACTCAAGTGAGACATTTGTTTTGTTCGTGGCGTTTGTGTTCCTTTGGGACAGTTTGGTACGTCGGTACATTTAGCCACGTAATTTGAAGGAGATTTTGTTTTTGGAGTCTTGTGTGTGTTGTTTTGGTACACCGTTCCATCATAGTGACTTTGGGTATCTCATATATTTGTGTTGGCGTTTGGTAGCTTTTGGTCTCTTTGGAGTTTGCTACGTTTGGCCTTCCTTTTGGTATGAAGATATATTGGTTACTTAGTACATTTGGTAGTTCCAGCTTACTACATTGGGTACTTCGTATATTGGTCACGTTTGTTGCACACTTGATTCGTTTGTCCATTTTTGGGAGTTGTGTTCAAGTCAGAATGGAGACTATCGGGACAGATAGTGACTTGAGGATCGATTCCACTGAAGCTGATTTTGGTTTGGTTCTTCTATGTTGGGTTCGTTTTTGGTAATTCAAGTCAAGGTGGAGATTGTTGAAAATTTATGCCTTGAATTTGTGTCGAAGACGGATATAAACTAAGTGTCTTATTAAGACTTGGTTTCTTAGTTTATTTATGGTAGGGGAACTTGAATTAGATTAGGAAACTATATAGTTTCCTAATAGTCTTTGGTTTCTAATTTGGTTAGATATTTTATCTTGGGTGGAATAACTATATAAAGACCCAAGTATTATTCTAGGTTAAATTAGAAGAGACAAAGAAGAGAGCTCTAGATTTGAGAACACAATAAAGAGGGTCAATTTGTGAGGTTCCTTCCGGAGAAGAAAACTCAGTTTGTCTCAGGCCCTATTATTGAGGTTCGTCTGTCTTTGAAGATTGGGGGAGTTTGTTTAGATCTTGATTGGCCTCAAGATAATTTGTCCTCCGTCTTATTTGGGTAGTCTCTTTTGTTCCCTTTGAGACTACCATATTTGTTGGTAGAATAGGGTATACTTTTGGCTCATATTGAGCGCGTGTGTACCGGTCTACTGTTGTACTATTTTCTCCATTATAGTGAAGTTTGATCTCCTTGCAGGGTGGACGTAGCCAGTTATTTTACTGGTGAACCACGTAATTCCTTGTGTCAACTTTATTTACATTCGTTATTTATTGTTCTTATCACCTTATCAATTAACTATTTGGGTAACGGGACGCCTCCGTTACAACAATGGGGAGGATTGTTAGGGTGCAAACCCATGTCCCACATCGGTAGTTTAAGGGTGAAAGATCATCTTTATAAGTGTCCTGAAAATATAATAGTACGAGGCCTTTTGGGAAGAAGCCCAAGAGTAAATCCGTGAGGGCTTGGCCCAAAGCGGACAATATCGTACTATTATGGACATTGGACACCGGCGCAGCAGAGGCCCAACACGAGGTATTCACGCTTCCGCACAACAAGTGGTATCAGAGCCCAAGGTTTGACTTGGGCTAGACACGAGGATGCATCAACAGGCCCAAAACTTGAAGTTGTTCACCGTAAGGTATGAAACTCCTAGCTCGGGGTGAGTCCCTGAGCAAGCCCTGTCCAGGCTTAAATGGATGGAAGGCGTCATAGGTCTTGTGGGACAAAAAGACCATTTGTGTACTAGAACGATTGATCAGGTGGACCCTTATCAGATTGGGTGCCACAGGTCTGGTGGGTCCTTTCCAGGTTGGATGCCAGAGACCATTTGTGTTCTAGAACTTCTGAAGTGACGGACCCGGTCCAAGGTATACTGGATGCAGAGGAGGTTCGATATGCATGTGTGACAAAAATCCCCAAGAAGGGCACATGAACATGTTGATATAGGAGCATGTGAGGGCACTCACTTGACCAGGTGGTGACATGTGGTGCAAGACATGACTCGTGATAGCATGATGTGTCGGCTAAGGGGAGGTTATCAAGACTTGGTGATGTTTCGGGTGTCTAGAAGTTGGGGCTGTAGAGTGTGGGAGTTCTCCATAACGGTCAAGGTCCGAGTTAAGATGATGGTCCTTGGTTTGAGGGGAGGATTGTTAAGGTGCAAACCCATGTCCCACATCGGTAGTTTAAGGGTGAAAGATCATCTGTATAAGTGTCCTGAAAATATAATAGTACGAGGCCTTTTGGGAAGAAGCCCAAGAGTAAATCCGTGAGGGCTTGGCCCAAAGCGGACAATATCGTACTATTATGAACATTGGACACCGGCGCAGCAGAGGCCCAATACGAGGTATTCACGCTTCCGCACAACAATATCTATACTAAATTCCCGAGTTTAGAAAATTGAGTGACCGTTCTCTAACTAAATTATATTTTGTTTGGTTTGATTGCGTATGTTCCATTAAAATACACATTTCTATATATATTAAAGTGATGTATGGAATCAAATCAAATGGAGGGATAAGTATACTTCGTAAATACTTAAATATATATTTTGTTGTCATTTATTTATTATTGCATTAAGATCGTTAAATATAAAATCTCATTTTCGTTTCATAAAGATAAATGGGTTTGAGTTGACTATTTGAGATTTTTTTTAAAACACAAAATTTTGGTTAATGATGACAGTGAAGTAAAGATATTGTTGAGTTTATAGATCCGGTACTTAAGAGGGGGAGGGGGTGAATTAAGTACCCTTTTAAAATTTATTCAACAAGGAATAACCACGAATGATTCTGAAATGATACTCAGGCAAATTAAACAGTCTGATTGTCTGTTTAATACAATACGAATTGTGCAGCAGTATTTCTTTGATCAAATTCGTGAAAGGCAATAATAAAACAAAAAGAAACAAGCGTAAACAAAAGAAATAAAGTACGAGACACGCGATTTTTAACGTGGTTCGACCTACTCTCTAAAGGTCTACGTCCACCCCTTCTTTATTATTGATTCCTTAATAATTAACTCAAATTACAAGGAACTTCCCCACGATCAACCCCGATCGTGCAATCTCGAGTACAACCCCGTACCCCAAAAGTATCCTTACAAAAAAAGAAGATTACAACTGAAATTGCTCCTTAACAAGATTCACTAATTAGAACAAAGGAGACAATTAAAATTCCTACGAGTATAAATACTTGTAAGAAATAAGACGGTCTTAAGAATACGGCTCAAAAAGAGTTTTGCAAAATATAAAATTATGAACTTTAAAAACCAATTTTGCAAACCAAAGCTTTTGAAAATAATACGTGTAAACCTTAAAGCTTAATAATGCTCTTTTCTTTTTCTCTGTAAAAACGTGTGTATGCCAAAAACTTATACCTTCAATATATAGTCAATTGAGTGCTCATATTTTAGGCATGAGATTAAGACATAGCAAATCTTTCCATATGCATAAGATAATATTCCCAGAATAATTTCCTAATTGCATATGGCTTTTGGAAAGAGAATTATGCAAGATCAAATCACACGTTAAAGGCAAAGGAGAAAGCTTATATTTTTTCTTTGTAAAAAAAATTCCTTTTCTTTTGTTTCCAAAACGACAAGCCGTATATTATAAGACCGAATATTAATCACAAGTTTAGATACTCTTACAATACTTTCTAAATTCAGAAGGAAGAGATATCACGATGGCCTTCATTTTCCGAATTCGAAACTCTTCAAGTATCTGTCACAAAAATCTCGTATGCACATTAGAACACAAAATAAGGAAATTTGTCATCATCAATATAGTGTCTCAACAAATATCTTGGGTTGATTTCTATTATGCTTAATGTAAAAAGTTTTAAATATGTTGGATGAGTTAGCGATCGGTCAAGTATCATCACTTGGGGAGATAAAATAAAAATAAAAACGTCTAGGAAATAACAAATCGTATATCTTTATTCATTAAAATGAATATTATTTTAACAGTTACAAACTTGTGACGGATTTGTCGTTACAAATGAAAATTTGTGCGTTTATATATAGACATAAGTTTAGTTTAGTTTAGTTCCCAAAAATTAATTAAGGTCTTATAAAATTTTGTTGGTCTTCACCACTGTCTAGGGATGTCAATGGGGCGGGTCTTGGCGGGTCTCGCCCCGCCCCCGCCCCACGTGGGGCGGGTGTGGGTAATGATTTGGTGGATCGTGGGGCGGGGATGGGTTTTAGAAGCATAATTCGTCGCGGGTCGCGGGGCGGGTGCGGGTATCACATGAGACCCACCCCATATCCGCCCCGCCCCACATGTCCCCGTGTAAAACCCCTCGCGAAAGCGGAAATATAAACACATAAAAGTACCAAAAATGCAGCGGAATTAAAACTTTTAGAAGATAAAACATGCGAGAAGTCTTAAACTGAAACATAAACTGAAACTGGAAACCAAAATAGATAAGTAACAGTTCTAAGTACGGAAATGAAATATATACATCGCCTGGGATGGTACATCCCTACAGGCACAAAAGCGTAAACAGGTAAGTCGTCTGATGAATGGATCATCACTCGCTAGCTCTCCTGTAACCCTGATCTCCAACCCTGCATGTACCTACATACATGAAAACATGTACGCCACAATCAGTGGGGAGTGACTAGAGTTCTCCTAGCCACCTTTCGTGACAACACGTAACATATAAAACAATACAGAATACTCCAACACATATCAACATGTGAAGCATAATCAACTCATCACCTGATCTCTTACTAACATGCGATTACCATGCACGGCTCTCAACTAACTTCATAAACAGATAAGAAGGAGAGCCGGTTTCCCTACTGGTTACCCAGTCGGGGGGTCTTTCAATCTAATCATTTATGAAACCGAACTAAGGGTCATCCAATGCCTTGGATGATTTAACCACAACTCATAACAACGGTAACAAACCATGCATATCTGACACTGTACCATCATCAAGGCAAGCAGATATAAACAGTAAATACAAAGGTTCAGAGGCGACATCTTAACGCATAACCTAGGTACTAAATCATTCAGCAAGTATAAAGGTTCAGAGGCGACATCTTAACGCATAACCCAAATACCAAATTCACATCATCAAGCAAGGACTCAGAGGCGAAAACTCAACGCATGGACCGGCTATCACTGAACATTAGACTCAGAGGCGAAAACTCAACGCATGGACTAACATTCAATTCACTAAAACAAGTAAGGAACTCAGAGGCGAAAACTCAACGCATGGACCCCTACTACATCACAAGATACTAGACTCAGAGGCGAAAACTCAACGCATGTTCTAGCACCAAACACCTGCACTCCGGGTAAGGTATGACAACCTGACTGCCCCGTCGTGCAGTTGCTCTACTCGTCAGACTCAGAGGCCAGCTTAAGGCATGTCCTGACGCGATCACACACACATGTCTGAACTCAGAGGCGAAAACTCAACGCATGTCCCAGACACGACAAACAGACATGTATAGAACTCAGAGGCGAAAACTCAACGCATGGCTCCATACACGACAAACAAACACATATAGGGCTCAGAGGCGAAAACTCAACGCATACCCCTATACATGACAAACAACCTACGTATTAAGTTCAGAGGCGACATCTTAACGCATAACTTAATACGCAACAAAACAATATCATTCAAATCTATGAACTACTCTATAGTTCTACCTTTAACTTCTAATCAACACTTAATTGACCTCGAGAACTAGGATGAGGGAGAGCCGGTTTCCCTTTCGGTTGCCCGACCGGGGGGTCTCTATCCTCACTATATTCCCGAACCCAATACAATGTTGCCCATCCTCCGGGGACCTCAAATACATGCCACGGGTACACAAAACAAGTTTCAAGTCGAACCGACAAACCGTTTAAAAGTTACGATCAATCTACGAAAAACTCCAAATGACATACAGGGATCCCCAGCCGGTCGGCAGGCAGCCGGTCGGCCGGCTGGCAACCCCTCAGCCTACATCTCTTTTCAAAAACCGAGAAAACACCAAGAAGGACTCCCAGCCGGTCGGCAGGCAGCCGGTCGGCCGGCTGGGAACCCCATTCCCTAGCCTTTACTAAAATCGTATCCATCCCCATATGCACTCCCAGCCGGCTGGCAGGCGGCCGGTCTGCCGGCTGGGCTCCCATGCTATTAAGGTTTTTCGCAAAACATGAACTACACAAATGACCACCAGCCGGTCGGCCGGCAGCCGGTCGGCCGGCTGGCAGTCCTAAGCCAAATTCCCAAAAATCTCGAAAATACCCTATTTGCTCTCCCGGCCGGTCGACCGGCGGCCGGTCGGTCGACCGGCTCAGAGAGCCTGATACCGAAAACGCATTTTTCGCAACATCACAAAACTTCATAAATCGACATGTAAACTTCAGAAATCACAACAAGCATGATTTGCCCAATATCATACACATCTAATATCACTATCTTATCAGCATACAATCCCATAACAATCCTCAATGATAAATCCAATGTATCCGTCTGAACTTAAGGAAAAACTGAAAATCACATATGAACACCTAACAACATCTTTAGGCATGAATTCTTTACATATTCAACATCCTAAACATGATACTAAGTCCATTAAACAACATACTTTAACAAAATCAGAATCAACATAAGAAACACAACAAAAGTGCTAATATTCACAAATAGGCCGAGTTTCTCATTATCGTCACCTTTAAGCTTATTCCGGCGATTGATCCTCCTCAACCACGTAAGAGTCCACGTCGGGATCGTCAAGGCCAACCCCTACAATCATAGAAAACGGTTTAAACATCCAAAAACGAATCCAAGCCAAAACAGCCGATTTTTTGGAAGTCGACGAAATGAAAAATGAAAGTGATGGATGATTAGGAAATCGAACAAGGATTCCGAAAATGTACTTACTTTCGCGATTTGATGAAGAAATGAGGGAGAAAAGCTTGAAAGTAAGGAGTAACAATGGAGGTTTTTGTGAAAATGTTGTTTACAGTAAAAAGAGATGTTGAGGGGATGCATATGTCGACTAAAGGGTTTATAAAGGACAATTGGGTTGTCTTTTCCGTTTTGCTTAAATGGATACGGGTTTAAGAACGGATATCAAGGAAGTATTTATGTCGAGAATTAAAATGCCAAGTTGTATTCGTCTTAAGGACTTAAGGTTCTTAAGACGGATCTTACTTATTAAATTAGAGTTTTTCAAAATAAATTACTAAAGTATTATTTTTACTACTTAAAATACTTAAAATACTTAAATTAGATTTTACGAAAATACGGGATGTTACAATCACCCCAACTTCAAAAAGTTTCGTCCTCGAAACTCGAACGGATATAAATCTATATACTATACCTCAATCGAAAAGAGAAGGATGCGCGATACGCATCGATGCCTCAGTCTCCCACGTCTGCTCCTCAACATCACCGCAGCGCCAAAGGATCTTCACTAGCGGCACCACCTTGCTCCTAAGCTTCCTATCCTGACGGTCTAGGATCTTCACTGGACGCTCCTCGAAAGCAAGACTCGGCTCCAAGTTCTCGATCTCTCTAAGCAAAACATGACTCGGGTCACTAATGTATCTGCGGAGCTGGGAAACATGAAAAACGCTATGAACCTTGCCCAAACTAGGAGGCAAGTCCAATCGGTAAGCAGCAGCACCAATCCTCTTCACGATCTCAAAAGGTCCAATATACTTAGGGCTCAACTTGCCCTTAACTCCAAATCTCTTGACGCCTTTCATCGGAGAAACTCTCAAGAAAACTCGATCACCCACCTCAAACTCTAAGGGTCTACGGCGAACATCAGCATAGGATTTCTGCCGGTCCTGAGCGGCCTTCATCCTACCTCTGATAAGTTGAACCTGATCAATAGTAACAGCTAACTGGTCTGGTCCAAGGTCACGAACATCACTAGCCTGATCCCAACAAATCGGACTACGGCACTTCCTACCATAAAGAGCCTCGTACGGAGCCATACCAATGGAAGCATGATAACTATTGTTGTAAGAAAACTCTACCAACGGCAAACTCTGCTCCCAAGAACTCTGAAAATCAAGGGCACAAGCACGGAGCAAATCCTCTAACGTCTGTATAGTCCTCTCGGACTGACCATCGGTCGCGGCATGAAATGCGGTACTCATCAACAAACGGCTACCCATAGCCTCCTGCAAAGCCTTCCAGAACCTGGAACAAAACCTCGGATCACGATCTGAAACGATCTCCCTCGGAACACCATGATATCGGACTATCTCGGTAATATAAGCCCTAGCTAAACGGTCCATATCCCATGTCTCTCTGATCGGCACGAATCTGGCACACTTAGTTAGACGATCGACAATAACCCAAATCGCATCTTTGCCTCCCACAGTCTTAGGCAAAGCAGTAACAAAATCCATAGATATGCACTCCCACTTCCACTGAGGAACGGGAAGCGGCTGTAGCAAACCACCTGGTCTCCTATGCTCTATCTTGACTTGTTGACAAGTCAAGCACCTACTAACATAATCCAAGATCTCCTTCTTCATACCAGGCCACCAAAACATAAGCCTCAAATCCCTGTGCATCTTCTCTCCTCCTGGATGAACGGAGTACGGTGACAAATGAGCCTCATCAAGAACCTTCTTCCTCAAATCTGGCACATCCGGAACATACATCCTACCACGGAACCTAAGGAAACCATCTGCATCAATCGCCAACTCGGGTGCAACACCACTCGAAATCTTAGCCTCAAACTTCTTGAAATCGGCATCTGAAGGCAAGCTCCGGCGAATTTCCCAATATAAGGACGGCTCGGCAGACATAGCAGCTAACCAATCAAAACCACTACCCACCATCTCTAATCTCAGCTTCCGGAACTCGGAACACAACTCATCGGGCAATACTCTCATGGCACTCATCGAGTGAGAAGTCTTGCGGCTAAGCGCATCAGCAACTACATTGGCTTTTCCTTCATGATATAACAACTCGATGTCGTAATCTTTCACCAACTCTAGCCAACGTCTCTGTCTCATGTTAAGGTCTTTCTGTGTGAAAATATACTTAAGACTCTTATGATCTGTGAAAATACGGCAATGGGATCCAATCAGGTAATGACGCCACATCTTCAAAGCATGAACAACTGCGGCCAACTCCAAGTCATGTGTCGGATAGTTCACCTCATGAACTCTCAACTGTCTAGATGAATAGGCTATCACCTTACCACTCTGCATCAGTACACATCCAAGTCCTAACATCGAAGCATCACAATACACATCAAAGTCCACTCCGATCTCTGGCAAAGCTAACACGGGGGCGGAAGTCAATCTGGTCTTCAACTCCTGGAAGGAACTCTCACACTTGTCGGTCCACACAAATTTGGCTTCTTTCTTCAGTAACTGAGTCATCGGGCGAGCTAATCTAGAGAAATCCTCAACGAATCTACGATAATAACCAGCCAAACCCAAAAAGCTACGGATCTCTCCAACATCCTTAGGACTCTCCCAATCAACCACAGCCTCTATCTTCGCGGGATCTACCATCACACCCTCGCTGGATATCACATGTCCTAAAAAGGCAACCTTCGAGAGCCAAAATTCACACTTCGAAAACTTTGCGAACCATTTCTGTCTGCGCAGAATCCCTAGAATCAATCGAAGATGCTCAGCATGTTCCTCATCGGTCTTCGAATATATCAAGATGTCATCGATAAACACCACAACACAGGTGTCAAGATACTCACTGAAGGTACGGTTCATCTGATCCATAAAAATCGCTGGTGCATTAGTCAACCCAAATGGCATAACCACGAACTCAAAATGTCCATATCTGGTACGAAATGCAGTCTTCGCAATATCAGCCTCTCTCACTGGAATCTGATGATAACCTGATCGAAGATCAATCTTAGAAAACCTCGAAGCACCTCTCAACTGATCAAACAAATCATCTATCCTAGGCAAAGGATATCGGTTCTTCACGGTCACTCGGTTCAGCTCTCTATAGTCAATGCACAATCTCATGGAACCATCTTTCTTCTTGACGAACAACACAGGAGCACCCCACGGAGAAGCACTAGGTCTAATGAAACCTTTCTCGATCATCTCTTCCAATTGCTGCTTCAACTCTTTCAACTCTGGCGGAGCCATACGGTAAGGAGCTTTAGAAATCGGTCCGGTACCTGGAACAAGCTCAATAGTAAACTCCACATCTCTCTCTGGCGGTATCCCTGGCAAGTCATCTGGAAACACATCTGGATACTCACGAACAATGGCTACATCTTCAAGCTTCGGTAGCGATGGTTTAGCAGCTGTAACAACACACAGGAAGGCTTGGCAACCCTTCCTAAGAAGATGAGAAGCTTTCATCGAAGAGATAACACGAACACCCCTTTGAGGGCGAGTTCCCCTATAGGAAACACGAACTCCTGAAGAACTCCTCAAGCAGATTTTCTGGTCGCGACACTCGAAGCGAGCATGGTATCGCGATAACCAATCCATACCGAGGATAATATCAAACTCCTCGAGAGGAAATCTCAGTAAGTCCGCTGGAAATGTGGCTTGACCAATAACAATAGGAACATCCCTATGGGACGAAGAGCATGAAAACACGTCTCCAGAAGGTAAGGAAATAGAAGTCTCCTCAACCAATGAAGACTCAAGAGCTAGACGGTCGGCGAACTGAGTCGATATGAATGATAAGGAAGCTCCAGTATCGAATAAAATAAGGCACTCAGCGCCAAGAACAGAAAAGATACCAGCAACAATATCTGGATGAGCCTCTGCCTCAGCCCTAGTCATCACAAAGATCTTCCCCTTCGGCTTTCCTCCTCTGGTTGCTGCGGCAGCAGTGGCAGCCTTGCCAAGAACAGTATTCTTCTCAGGACAATCAAAGGATCTATGCCCAAATCCATTACAAGTATAACACTTATAGGCATTCTTGAAGCAATCAAACCCTGGATGAAGCGGTTTACCACAACGGCGGCAAACGGTAGAAGCAGTGTCGGTGTGAAATGTGGTCTTAGCAACCGGAGCAGAGAACCTCTCAAAACGCTTCTTCTGAGAAGAAGGTGAAGAAGTAGAAGGAACAAATGGTCTCTTCCCCTGGTACACGGATCTCTGATGAGAAGTGAAGCTGGAAGTAGCGGCACGAGTCTCAGCATCAATGGCACGAATAGAACTCTCGGCCCAAATAGCATCGTCATAAACCTCCACAAAAGAAGTAGAGTCACGACGAACCATACTCTCAATCCTCGGCCCTAGCTTCCCTCGGTAGAAATACACCCTCTCAGCCTCATCACGAACAAATCTCGATGCAAAATGAGCTAACTGGTTGAACTTATCAGTGAATTCTTGAACGGTCATCTTCCCTTGCTTCAAATCCATAAATTCTTTCAACCTCTGCGATCTCATCTCTTTGGGGTAGAACCTCGCCTCGAGCCTGTCTTTGAAAGCCTCCCAATCGAACATCGGGTCAAGAACAGCGGTAGGTCCAGTCAACGCCCACCAACGGTCAGCCTCCAATGTCAGGAAGTGAGCGGCTAAACGCACTCTATCCTCCCTAACGACTGAGTATAAGGTGAAGCTCTTTTCCATCTCTCTAAACCACTCTGTGAGGGCTACTGGGTCAGCCTCGCCTCCATAGGTCCTAACATGGCTTCGGGACATCTGAGAGGCAATCCAGGAAAAGCTACCCGGACGATTAGTCTCGCCACCCGGCGGTGGAGGAGGTGGAACATTTCCCGCTTGCTGTCTCTGTGTCTCAAGCAAATGCTGAATTGCTTGCAGTACTATGTTATCAGCAGCTCTAGGTCTCACCATCCTTTAAAAGAGAAAATAAGGATTAGCTTAGCAATTAGCAATCACAAGTAGGCTACAAATTAAGTCCTTAGATCTACCCTTCTCTCATTCATTATTTGTTTATTTGGTCAAGTTAAGGTTGGGGGTCACATGAGTGCGTCGGGAGCAATAATGCTCTGATACCAACTGTAAAACCCCTCGCGAAAGCGGAAATATAAACACATAAAAGTACCAAAAATGCAGCGGAATTAAAACTTTTAGAAGATAAAACATGCGAGAAGTCTTAAACTGAAACATAAACTGAAACTGGAAACCAAAATAGATAAGTAACAGTTCTAAGTACGGAAATGAAATATATACATCGCCTGGGATGGTACATCCCTACAGGCACAAAAGCGTAAACAGGTAAGTCGTCTGATGAATGGATCATCACTCGCTAGCTCTCCTGTAACCCTGATCTCCAACCCTGCATGTACCTACATACATGAAAACATGTACGCCACAATCAGTGGGGAGTGACTAGAGTTCTCCTAGCCACCTTTCGTGACAACACGTAACATATAAAACAATACAGAATACTCCAACACATATCAACATGTGAAGCATAATCAACTCATCACCTGATCTCTTACTAACATGCGATTACCATGCACGGCTCTCAACTAACTTCATAAACAGATAAGAAGGAGAGCCGGTTTCCCTACTGGTTACCCAGTCGGGGGGTCTTTCAATCTAATCATTTATGAAACCGAACTAAGGGTCATCCAATGCCTTGGATGATTTAACCACAACTCATAACAACGGTAACAAACCATGCATATCTGACACTGTACCATCATCAAGGCAAGCAGATATAAACAGTAAATACAAAGGTTCAGAGGCGACATCTTAACGCATAACCTAGGTACTAAATCATTCAGCAAGTATAAAGGTTCAGAGGCGACATCTTAACGCATAACCCAAATACCAAATTCACATCATCAAGCAAGGACTCAGAGGCGAAAACTCAACGCATGGACCGGCTATCACTGAACATTAGACTCAGAGGCGAAAACTCAACGCATGGACTAACATTCAATTCACTAAAACAAGTAAGGAACTCAGAGGCGAAAACTCAACGCATGGACCCCTACTACATCACAAGATACTAGACTCAGAGGCGAAAACTCAACGCATGTTCTAGCACCAAACACCTGCACTCCGGGTAAGGTATGACAACCTGACTGCCCCGTCGTGCAGTTGCTCTACTCGTCAGACTCAGAGGCCAGCTTAAGGCATGTCCTGACGCGATCACACACACATGTCTGAACTCAGAGGCGAAAACTCAACGCATGTCCCAGACACGACAAACAGACATGTATAGAACTCAGAGGCGAAAACTCAACGCATGGCTCCATACACGACAAACAAACACATATAGGGCTCAGAGGCGAAAACTCAACGCATACCCCTATACATGACAAACAACCTACGTATTAAGTTCAGAGGCGACATCTTAACGCATAACTTAATACGCAACAAAACAATATCATTCAAATCTATGAACTACTCTATAGTTCTACCTTTAACTTCTAATCAACACTTAATTGACCTCGAGAACTAGGATGAGGGAGAGCCGGTTTCCCTTTCGGTTGCCCGACCGGGGGGTCTCTATCCTCACTATATTCCCGAACCCAATACAATGTTGCCCATCCTCCGGGGACCTCAAATACATGCCACGGGTACACAAAACAAGTTTCAAGTCGAACCGACAAACCGTTTAAAAGTTACGATCAATCTACGAAAAACTCCAAATGACATACAGGGATCCCCAGCCGGTCGGCAGGCAGCCGGTCGGCCGGCTGGCAACCCCTCAGCCTACATCTCTTTTCAAAAACCGAGAAAACACCAAGAAGGACTCCCAGCCGGTCGGCAGGCAGCCGGTCGGCCGGCTGGGAACCCCATTCCCTAGCCTTTACTAAAATCGTATCCATCCCCATATGCACTCCCAGCCGGCTGGCAGGCGGCCGGTCTGCCGGCTGGGCTCCCATGCTATTAAGGTTTTTCGCAAAACATGAACTACACAAATGACCACCAGCCGGTCGGCCGGCAGCCGGTCGGCCGGCTGGCAGTCCTAAGCCAAATTCCCAAAAATCTCGAAAATACCCTATTTGCTCTCCCGGCCGGTCGACCGGCGGCCGGTCGGTCGACCGGCTCAGAGAGCCTGATACCGAAAACGCATTTTTCGCAACATCACAAAACTTCATAAATCGACATGTAAACTTCAGAAATCACAACAAGCATGATTTGCCCAATATCATACACATCTAATATCACTATCTTATCAGCATACAATCCCATAACAATCCTCAATGATAAATCCAATGTATCCGTCTGAACTTAAGGAAAAACTGAAAATCACATATGAACACCTAACAACATCTTTAGGCATGAATTCTTTACATATTCAACATCCTAAACATGATACTAAGTCCATTAAACAACATACTTTAACAAAATCAGAATCAACATAAGAAACACAACAAAAGTGCTAATATTCACAAATAGGCCGAGTTTCTCATTATCGTCACCTTTAAGCTTATTCCGGCGATTGATCCTCCTCAACCACGTAAGAGTCCACGTCGGGATCGTCAAGGCCAACCCCTACAATCATAGAAAACGGTTTAAACATCCAAAAACGAATCCAAGCCAAAACAGCCGATTTTTTGGAAGTCGACGAAATGAAAAATGAAAGTGATGGATGATTAGGAAATCGAACAAGGATTCCGAAAATGTACTTACTTTCGCGATTTGATGAAGAAATGAGGGAGAAAAGCTTGAAAGTAAGGAGTAACAATGGAGGTTTTTGTGAAAATGTTGTTTACAGTAAAAAGAGATGTTGAGGGGATGCATATGTCGACTAAAGGGTTTATAAAGGACAATTGGGTTGTCTTTTCCGTTTTGCTTAAATGGATACGGGTTTAAGAACGGATATCAAGGAAGTATTTATGTCGAGAATTAAAATGCCAAGTTGTATTCGTCTTAAGGACTTAAGGTTCTTAAGACGGATCTTACTTATTAAATTAGAGTTTTTCAAAATAAATTACTAAAGTATTATTTTTACTACTTAAAATACTTAAAATACTTAAATTAGATTTTACGAAAATACGGGATGTTACACCCCGTCCCGCTTATACTCGCCTAATAAATAATAGTATCTAATAGTAATATATTAGATAAAAAATATAACTTAAAACGGTAAACGGAGCTGAAGAACTGAAGATGAAGAACTGAACAATGTTCATTTGTTTTGTAGTTTTGTTTACTCTTCTAGTACTCTGTCAGAATTTGCACTTAATTCCAATGATTAGTTCCTTTCTTTCGCTCAAAACGTAAGATATTGTACCTGTATTTAATCTACTTCTTTTACTTTTGGCATCGTTTCGAACCAGATCCAGATAAAGCCAGTCTGGATTCAACGTTCTTGAACGGTGATAGGCCATTTCGGTCCTCTCCCGGTTTGTGCATGTGTTTCGTGGTATATTTGTATGTAAAACCGTTTCATGGCTCAACGGACTCTAGTTAATTGAATGTTAAGGCATTTTGCGAAAACATTTTTGTATAAGTAGTACGACTAATATATTTTGGATTCACGATTTACATTTCTTGAGGAGATAGGCGGGTCAACGGGTCTCCGCGGGGCGGGGACGGTTTTGAAAGGTTCAACCCGCCGCGGGTCACAAGGCGGGCACGGGTGCGCATTTATATTTCGCGGGGCGGGCACGGGTTGACCCCCCTCCGCACCCGTCCCGCCCCATTGACTTCCCTACCATTGTCCATTGTTATCTCTTATTAATACGTGGAATAATTGTAGATTAGTAGTGCATGAAGTGGAATCATCTTTGTCTAAATTTGTTTGTTTTCACTACGGCATCACGTGATTGTCAGAGCATCAATAATAATGGATGGTTTTTTCTCCATATTTTTCTCTCCATCTATTTCTCTTCATTTATTTTTCTCCAACTATAATGGATACCATTTTTGTCCATAATTCTCTCTATTATGGGACCCACTTTTTTCTTACCCACACCCTCTTTCCTCTTGCAAAATACCTCACTTTTACTTCCCCTTTTTCTCCATCTTTTTCTCCATGTTCATGGACCTTCACCATTTTCTCCATGAACATGGAGATTTTCTCCATTGTTATTCAAAAATTAGAGAGTATTTTTTCTCCATAATGGAGGATGAAGAGCTTTCTCTCCATTGTTATTGTTGCTCTCAAAAGTCTATGTTAGTTTTGAGCTTTGCTTTTATTTTCTATTTCCTATTATCCACACCACACACTTTGATCACAATCACAAAATTAAGTACCAGTATTTTTAACGTGCACATACAAGTACGCAACCATCGTTTGTGTGTGTACACAAATCAGATCATATAAGTCCATTTATTATGTTGAGTCCTATTATAAGTCATTGGATCTAAGTGGATTAATGGCCGAGATTAACCTAGACTAACTAAATTGTACATTTTTTTTATTTACCCAACTACCAAATCATTGCACATTTTACTAAACTGACATAAAAAATTGTACTTCCTCCATTCATATCCAACCTACATATATTCCTTTTTCATCCATTTATATCCACTCTACCACTTTCCTAAAAAAGAAAACAAAATGACTAAACTACCCTTATAAAAACCATTTATCTACATAAAATGTCACTACATGGCCCACCTATAATCCACCATCACACATTTAAATTAATAAAAAAAACATCTTATACACTTCCAAATGTACTTTTAATAGTTTTTTAATATCTTTCTTAATATTTGTGCAAAAAACATATGTGCGCTTTGGATTCGAACGGAGGAAGTATTACGTTTACATTCTCTCTCCTCTGCCATATTCTCCCGAAACCCCATACCTTCCCAAACCTCTAAAACTTCCTGTCTTCTTCAACCTTGCTACGAAAAAATTCTGCAAACATCATTCAAAGCCGAAAAGGCTGGAGTTACACTCAGTGTAGGGGGCTTTTGCTACACTTGCAATGGGAGAGTGACATGTGTCCATTTTGTTGGAATCTGATATTTGCATCTTTCTTGAGATTCCTTGCATTTAATGCCCACTTGCATGATGACCCCACCCAATTACCCACTAACCTATAGTTTAAGACATGTTTACTTTTTGTAATTTTGTATTTTTTCAACACAATTTGCTTTGGAGAATACATTTTAGGTATTTTGTATTTTATATGTAGGGTATACGGCATACGGAATACATTTATACGGTATTTATACGGTATACGATATACTGTATTTATACCGTATACAGTAATTTTTAAATATATTTTTTAATATATTAGTTTTTAGTATCCGTATTTCTCGTATCTTAATATCGTATTTATACGGTATTTTTATCAATTGAATTTTTTTTTACTAAATTAGAAAAAGAAAAAAAAACATAGATTATTATTTAACAAAAGGGAAGAGAAGATGATATATTTTTTATAAAAATTATTTTTAAGTAACTGAAAAAAAAAAAAAATTGAGATAGTTTTTTATGGTTTTTTCCCATTAACCACTTCCTGAGTAGTCTTTATATATAATAAAGATTGTGAAGTAATCAGTTGTTTACAGTGGGTGGGTTGGTTGATTGTTGTTTGCATAAGTTGTCATTTGCTCCATAGGTTGCAGGTTCGAGCCTTGATGAGTGCCTCTATGTTGTATTTTTGGTAATTTTTTTTGTTGTGAGGGATTAATGAACGTAACCCATAATTAAATTGAAATTAGTAATTTGAACATATTTAGCTATTTTTTCGTATCATATCTATCTGCATTGATCATATATTATATTTTATTTTTGGGTGTAAAAATAAGAAAATATGCATATTTGATTATAATGCTATAGTACATATTTGAATATACTAAATCGCGACATGATTTAATTCGAGTATAGCATAGTTGAATATACTAAATCGCGAAATGATTTAATTTACGTTAATATGTAACATGTTTATACCCATTACTTGTTTGTTGTTATTCAAGAAAAGCTTAAACTAATAGTTCATGGTCTACATTAGTTTAGCTTACAATTCAACATTGTTGCATTAAACCTACTGTGTTGGGTTTACTATTCTTAATCGTAATACGCCTCATCCTCTGAGCATAAATCAAAGGGGCCATCGTCATGGACAGTTGGATCATCCATGTCTCTGTTTCCCTCCACCCAGCAATGGTAGACATACCTTGCGTCTTTCGTTGGTAAATCAAGACAACTACACTGGATAGAAAACACACAACCCCTTCTTGATCTGACTATTAACCCGTTTATTTCTTCTCTCTTCACCTGACTCTTATAATCAGCTGTCATCTTAGATGTATCTGTTCCAATTGCAAATAAAGAAGCCCACTTTCTGCACACTTCAGCCATACTACGTTTGTCATGATGAGTGAGCCTCTCAAAAATGCGAGTGATTAGCTCATCAGAATTGAGCAATAGATGGTTAATTCGATCGCCTACTGTTGTGTCTTTTAGCACATACTGTGTTTCGAACAATGATTTAGATCTGAACTGCTCCTTTTTCCATCGTATGTAGTCATTCTCAAACTCACGCCTGTCTTCTCTGTCAAAGTAACCAACACCAGTACAGCGAGGCATACCTATTTAATTGCAGACAAAGAAACCGAAATCAAATCCTGCAGAAATTACATAATTTACCACCAAACCTTAACCGAAATCAGTTTATTTGTCAAAATGTTGAATTCAGTAAGCAGAAGAAATTTACGACACTATATTCGTACGTTACTGGTACGAAAAGGTAAAACTTAAAGCAATAAACTTAATGAACAAAAATCTGAAAACCATGGAAGCACAGGGAAGTCCTAAACACCCAAATTTCAGCCAGTTTGAGGGATACTACTACAGTATTCACAATACTATTAACTACAACAATTAACCACATTGTAAAGCAGTAGTTAAGGAAATCGACAATACCTCCAGCGTTTAATTCACGCGGAACACAACCAGTTACCACTAATTTCAATCGTAGTTAATAACCTGTTTCCAAATTCGCAACTAAACCATTTTAACAAAAATAAATCTATTACAATTCAGGTGACTGTACAAATATAGATTTATGCACAATTCATTTAATCAGTCTATATACTACTTATGATTGAATACATTAAATTAGTGAATACTTACTTTAAGAGTAGTAGTCGTTCGACCTAGTGATCCCGTGTTCGTGCTTGATCTAAACTGGAAGTTTTCTTTCAGAGATAGGAAAAAGTTGGAGATTTTTGTTCACCCCTATATACAACAACTTTGGTAACTATAGTTATTGATTGTTATATGTGCAAGTTGTTGAGAATTCATATTTAGCATTGTAATGATACTATGATAATATGATTTCCCTATTACGATTAAAAGTTTGTTCATATTATATTTCAGGGTGCTTTCCATGTCATTGAAGAGCGTCACGATTGGTGTCTCCAAAAGATGGCTGAATTATGGAGAAAATGGAAATGCACTTTGGTTCGTGAGTGGATGTATGATGAGACGGGAGCTATCCAGAAGACACCACCACCCTTGTATAAGCAGATTACACAAGATGATTGGAACAAGTTTCTGGCATCTCACACTAGTGAAAAATTCAAGGTAATATTTCTATTTTTGTAGACACGCAAATTATTTCATGATAATATATATATATATGTATATAGTATCTCTCGTACTATTTTTCACTCTATATGATTTATGTTATTAGGCGATCAGTGATAAGAACAAGGAGAATGCCTCTAAAAAAAAGGGGAAATACTTTGGCTCACGAGCAGGATATCGAGGGATTCAAGTTAAAGTCGTAAGTTCTATGTATTGGTTTCATTTTTTAGCTAACTTCCAGGTCAAAAGTTGGCACGAATTTTCATGAACTCTCTTCTTTTTTGATAGAAAGAAGATTTAGCTGCCAAGGGAAAACAAGTGGAAAAAGTTGATCGATATTTAACTTGGCTAAGGGCTCACAAGTCAGCGAAAGGGGACATGACTGATTATGATAAGGAAGTTGCTTTGAAAATTGTAAGTTGAACATTTTTGTAATTTAACTCGGTTTAGTTCAGTTGTTTAATTTATTAGTGCTATTTATTCATTTTTTTTGGCTGCTAAAAACTCAATTAATATTGGTGATTTGCAGGAATCCCTTGAAAAGGATGTTGAGGCTGGATTATTTGTGCCCGAAGGACGGGAAGACATACTCGCTAAGGCGATAGGCAAGCCTGAGCATCCGGGCCGTGTGCGAGGAATTCCTAACGGTATTTCCATAACAGAGTATTTTGGGAAGGGACCAAAAAAACCGACAAGAGGAGAGTTGTGCGAGAAGATCAATTACATGCAACAGCAAATTGATGACTTGGAAAAGCTGAAATCAGTGATGATGCAGTTTTGGCTAACTGGTGAGAAGCCAAGTACTAAAGTATTAGACGATTTAATGCACGGAGGAGCATCTATGAGTACCGAGGGATCGACAAATTCTGCATCACTACACGTGAGTGAAGAGACACCCCGAGAGGAGACACCCCGAGAGGAGACACCCCGAGAGGAGGATTACCAAACACCCAAGACCAATGTTCTGAAGATTCCTACCATATCACCACGGCAGGTTGTAAAAGGTTTTCATTAAGAAGGATTTGTAAGCTTTGCATTTAAAACACTATCTAGTCGATGAAAAAAGTTTTAAAACACTAATCTATCTATGCAGGGGTCTCACATGCAATCACTCTCACTAAAAGGGGTGCAATCACTACAAGTGACTGAGGATCCACCCGTGACCAATGTTTTGAAGACTCCTGGCCCAGTAACACAACAGGTATATATGTAAGCTTTTCATTAAAGACGCTACTTTATAGTAAATGAAAAAAGTTTGAAATTCTACTATAACTTAAATTTTCAGGCTTGGAAAGATTGTGTGCTATCACTGCCAAACAAATCATCGAAGATAGTGGCTTCAGGAATGGTATACCTATCAAGTAAGGACGAATTTGTTTCCATTCATGGCATTGCCCTTCGTGATGGTTTTAGCAAAGTGTCAATCAAGGAAATCTATTCTGGGTCGGAAAATGTTGATTTACCAATGCCTGTTGGTGATATGATAACATTGACTCATGCTAAGGGTTCATTTATTCAGTGGCCGCAAAGTCATATACATAGTCCTGTTGAGAAGGTAACTAAGATTTCTAGCTAGTATATATAATGATATAAGATACACTACTAAGAGTTATACCATTTATATCAACTTATTTATGCCAACTTTTAGATAACCATGAAAAAGAATGATCAAGGAAAAAATAAAGCAGCAGCAGCAAAGAAGTCCAAGCCTCAGAAGTGTTCGCCCTCGATTTCGCCATCTTTCCTTGGAATTGAAGTTAGTCCCAATTTTAAGCAAAAGCAGAGGACCATGGATTTGAAGTTATTAGCAACTGAGGCTCGGGTTTTAAAGGCAAGTGGGACAATGATCAGTGTTCCCATTGACGAACATGTGTTACACAATGAACAAACTTGCTACATTAGTTATGAGGAGGTTGTTCATTTGTTAGATGAACAAATGATTGGTGCCTCTCACATCACACTCTTTATGAGGTTCGGTCTCTTTGTTTAAGCTTCCCCTTTGCAATCCCATTAGTATATATCTGATAATATGCAAACTAGTACTAGATAGTTACTATGGATTCTTATTGTTGTAGGTATTTGAGTGATCTTGCCGATACCATGCAAATTAGTAGTCACTATGGATTCTTGTGCCCACAGACCTTAGCCTTCGAATCCGTTGCTCCGGATGAAAATTATCGATCCGATTATGTTGCTAGGGCAATGACATGTACCGATTGTGGAAAAGGTCGGAAACTTATATTTGCTCCATATGCCCAGGGGTACGTAATTATAAAGTTCTTTTCATACTATTATTATTGATGACTTGATTAATTATTTTATTATTTTTTGTCAATATTTAAGTTGATATCTTCGTTGTATTTTTCTATAACTTGTAGTAAGCATTGGATGTTGGGCGTGATCAATCCGGCTCAAAGTACAGTGTATTGGTGTGATCCTGCCGGACATACAGAGCCTCGTCAATTTTTCGTGGATACAATTACCAAGTATGTCTAACTTATTTCTGATCTTTTTTATTTTGCCTTCATATATTATACCTCCCGTTGTTACTCCCCTGCATTTGCCTTAAAATGTTTCTGTAGGCTAGGAACAAAAGTTAAGCCACCCAAAAGCCATCAATCATAGACCTTAGCTTGTTTTTCTATTATACTTTAAATTGACGCTTCATTATCAACTAAAACTGAATAAATATATAAACCTGGCTATCTATATATACAGGGCCTTTGAGAAAAGGAACTCTATCGATCCACTTGCAAAATATGAGGCCAATGGCGTTGTTTGGAAAAAGATTAAGGTACTTCTTGTATATATAGTATATATATCTATATATATATATATATTAACATAAATATTGTTTCTCTTATTAAGTATAGTACATGTGCGTGAAGTATTTATTTATAATATGAGCTACCCTTTCAGGCCCCTTTGCAGCCTTATGATTCCGTTTTATGTGGATATTATGTTTGTCGATACATGTTGGACGTCATCAAAGGAAGATATGTTACTATTACTCCAAATGTACGTATGTTTTTGGTTTTTTAGTTCATTTTACTTATATATATAGGAGTCTTGGATAAAAATTTTCTAACCAATTTTTGAAAATTTGTTTGTAGTTCATGCTTAGAAGCCCATTGACATATCCGCTTGAGCTGATTGACGAGGTGAGAGATATATGGGCTAACTTTGCGCTCCAGTTTAGGTCACCCATGAACGATGATGAAGTTTAGCATACGATGATGAAGTTTAGCATACGAATGAACGATGATGAAGTTTAGCCCCAGTATGTTGTATATATGAATGATGTAGCTCAGTTGTTGGAGCAATGTTATATGAATGATGTAGCTCAGTTGTTGGAGCAATGTTATTGTACGTTTATTTTGCAGGAAAAATTGTATATAGGCCGGATGAATTATAAATCAAATTATTAAAAAAAAAATATCAGGTGCAAAGAGAACGGTTATGTTCTCAACCGTGCTCTATTATTCAAACATATGGCGCGAAGTTTGAACAAAAGAGAACGGTTATAAGGGCAAAGAGAACGGTTAAAAGGGCAACCGTGCTGGAAAGTGAGGTGCAAAGAGAACGGTTCACAATAGAACCGTTCTTGTAAGTGGCATAAGAGAACGGTTATAAAGGGTAAAGAGAACGGTTGGCTATACAAAGAGAACGGTTCTATACTGAACCGTGCTGGTAACATACCTAAGAGAACGGTTATGTAGGGTTAAGAGAACGGTTAAAAGGGCAAAGAGAACGGTTGAGCATGACATAAGAGAACGGTTCTTAAATGAACCGTTCTGGTAAGTGCACAACTAAGAGCACGGTTGAACCGTTCTCTTAGGTAAAGAGCACGGCCAGGGGGAGCACGGTTCCGCCACTCATAGGAGAACGGTTTTTAACCGTCTTCGTATATGTATTTTGTAGTAGTGAGATCTGGAAAATGTGAAGGATTTAGAGAGATTGACTATTGTGTGTGGTGTAAAAGGGTTTAGGGTTTAGGGTTTAGGGTTTAGGGTAGGGCCGGCTCAGGGGGTGTTCAACCCGTGCGGTCGCACAGGGCCCCAAATTCTAGAGGGCCCAATATACGACCCAGTTATATAACAACTCCAATATAAATTTGTTAGTGTCATTCTAACAATCTATTAGCTGTGTCAAAGTGGTAGAATTCCCATCTTAGAATTCGAAGATCCTGTGTTCAATTCCCCTAAGCATCATTTTGAAGTTTAATTTTTCATTTAAAAATCAGAAAAAGTGGTGTCAATAAGGATCGAAACCGCGCCTACTATGGTGAACTATGAACAGTTATCCAACATGCTAATGAAGCCCTCTTGGCATATTATGGAAGTACAATTTTAATTTATAACATAGCTGTTGGGCCTCCTTTGCTTTTTTGTAATCAAAATTGTTAATATTTTTTAAAATATGTTCCTTGTATTCATATTAAAAAATGTTCCTTGTATATGTAAAAATGTGTATTAATGAAACTTAAAATAAAACGTGTAAATCAATTACAATATTCAACCAAATCTACTGTAATTTGTGTACAAAGAGTTTGAGAATTGCGACTGTTGTTGAGAGTCGGAGTACTGCGATGACGAGTATTGCGGCCAATACTGATGTGGGTGGGATACCGTGGGCGTCGTTTGAGAAGCTGCAAAAATCGGAGTGACGTCCGTGGGTGTGTTTCGTGTGTCGCTGAAACCGCTCATGTACGATGATCCTTCACCGTTAGGGGGTTGGGTTGCTCGGGTCGTGCTCGTTGGCAGTATATTACCCGCGGCATCAATAGCCTTGGGGTTTCTCCTCCTCTTTTTCTGCTTATCCAAACGTCTCCTCCCCGTCCCGCGCTTGCTTGGAGGGTCTGCAATGTCGTCTTCCCGTCTCGCTGCGTTCGCCTTCGGCTGCTTTAAACTCAACCTATTCCGACCCCAAACTCTCAATGACACCCCATCTGCCGCAAAGGAGTCTACGGCATGTATCCCGGCCACAGCCTCAAGTTCGCTGATTAGTTCGTCCGTACGAGTCTTGTAGATTGCGGACGCCTCATCGCTTTGCATCGCCAACCTTTTAATGTAGTCGTTTTTCATACTCATCCCGACTGATTTCTTGTTGCGTTCATTCGTTTCCGGGTCGTAATACCCAACACGGATGGCCTCGTATCCTCGTACCAAGTCTTTTCGCCATCGATCAAGATGTATTTATCCGGGATTCCCTTCACGTCTAACACGTCGAGGCACTTCATGATATGGCGGCATAAGATCCCACGGATTTCAAACATCTTACAGCCGCAAATATAGTCACCTGTCCTCGTGTCGATGGTCACCTCGAAAGTCCTGCGATCTTTCCTCCAAATTGGCTCTGTGACCTTCGAAGTGGCCCTGTACCTCTTAATGTGATCGATAGGGCTTGGCTGTGTTTCGACGTTGGTGCTAATGCATCCGTAAACCTCGGTCATGACCTCTTTGAATTTGGCGTTCGTGTAAACCTTACTGTAGATATCCTCGAAGAGGAGTTGGGGATCCCATTTAAGCGGACTCTGTGCGTCTCTTGCGTTGTTCACCATCTCGTCCTCTACCTTTTTTTGTACGACGTCATTGTACTGGTGCATGAACTGAATCAGTCCGGTTTCAATATTCACGTGTCCTTTGATCAGCCTGTTCGTCTGCTCACTCCTCTGCGTGGAAGACATGCCAGCAGAGAAGGTGTCCTTCCAGTACACAGGCATCCACCTTTCTCTTATCGACCACGCGTCGGCTAACCACCTGTTTTGTCGCAGGTGGTGTTTATCCAGAAATTCGGCCCACAGAGAATACAATTCTTCGACCGTGACACTTTCGTGAACTATTGTGCGCATATCTTTGTCTATGGCATCGAATTTAGGATGGTGCTTCAAATGATTATCAAAGTTCTGTAGGACATGCCAAAGACACAACCTGTGATCCGTTTCCGGGAATACTTCTCTGATGGCCCCCACCATTTTCCCGCATTGATCGGTCAGTAGCACCCGTGGAGCTCTGCCCATGCATTTTACCCAGTTGTTGAAGACCCATGTGAAGGACTCTGTCTCTTCGTGTGATATTAGTGCTGCTGCGTAGATTATTGTACTCCCGTGGTGGTTGACACCGACGAAAGGGCAGAATGGCATCTGATACCTATTGCTTAGGAAAGTGCTATCGAATGAGACGGGGTCACCAAATGTCTGGTACATGGCACGACACCTTGCGTCAGACCAAAAAATGTTGAGCAGTTTATTGTCCGTGTCCCTCTCAACATCGTAGTAGAAATCTGAATTCTGAGCTTTCAACATTTCAAAATGATCTAGTACCGCTTGCGCGTCACCGCGCAATCTGGTTTTGCGTCGTTCTACGTTCACCAAGTTTTTGGCGTCCTTCCCGGTGAAAGGAAGATGTTGAAGTCCTCCAACCTCCCTAACCAGAGTGTTGAAGCTGCGGGTGATGGGGATGCCTGCCCTGTCATTCATCATCAACCTCTCTTTGAAATACTCGCTTACATGCCTGTAGTGGACGCAGTGTCGACTCATTTCCGGAGTCACTTCGTGGTTGTGGTCCAAATTACATGTTCTAATCTCGAATTTCCCATTTTCCTCATTCATTTGACCGAATATAAAAGTTGAACATAGTTGGGGTTGTTTTATTTTCCGGGTTGGACTGGCCTCAGAACACATTAGCCTGATCTTGGACATCATATGGAACCGCGGTTCTTGTTGACCAGCGCCGTTCTTTCGTACACCTTGCGACTTGAAGGTCGGCATAATGGTGCTACTCCGGACATATAGTTCGAATCCCTTCTTGTATGCGTAGGTGAAACAGAAAGCGGCGAAGGTCTCCCCGGAATCAAATTCCATCCCTACGGTTGGCTCCACAGCAGGTCCCCCATCACCATTTCCGACAAGGACATCGGCTGCCTGTTGTAGGATGTCGGTGTTGGTGTCAACCTCCTCAAAAATGTCGGTCTCTCCTGATTCCGAAACCTGATATTCTTCGTTTAAGTCAAAATTGGTGGCCATTAATAATGTGTATTTGGAGAAGATGAAGTTTGCTACTTGAATATGAGTAATTAATTGTTTTCTTTTAAATTGTTGTTATTGTTTTGGGTAATTGTTTATGTTTTAGTGTAAGCTTAATATTAGAATAATATTTGTAATTTGTTCTTTAATTTACGATAAACTGCTCGTATCGAGTAATATTTACGGTAAGAAAAGTCTATTTTTACAAATTGGAGTGAGATTAAGACGTTAATTTTTTATTAAAATTAATTTTGTTAAAAAAAGAAGTACGTAATGTATTTGTTTACTAACTGAAAATAATTTAAAAGGAAATTTGATTTTGAAATAAGACAATTTTGAAAAACGAAAAGGCTTAGAATTCGTTTAGAAAGCAAAATAAATAAAAAACGACTTGTGAATTAAAAAAGACGACTAATTTCATAAATGTAAAGAAATTGCCCGAAAGATTTGAAAGATTAAATTTACTAGTTGCATTTGGAAGATTAATTTAACATTACAACTTTGATTTGGAAGATTTAGTTTGCAAGTTGATCATTAAGTCTTATTTTATTAAATTTTATTATTTTAGTTTTGGGTATTTGTGAAGCTTGTTGTGGAAGCTTCTCTTTAAAATGGCTATTTGGAGAAGCTTGTTGTGGAAGCTTTGGTTTACGATTTAGGGATTAGGGTTTCGGGTTTAAGGTTTAGGGTTTACGCTTTAGGGATTAGGGTTTCGGGTTTACGCTTTAGGGATTAGGGTATCGTGTTTAGGGTTTAGGGGTTAGGTATTAGGGTTTAGGGTTTAGGGTTTAGGGTTTAGGGCTTACGATGAGACTCTATGGTGTAGGGTTTAGGGTTTAGGGTTTACGCTTTAGGGATTAGGGTTTCGGGTTTACGGTTTAGGGTTTACGCTGTTGGAGGAAGTGTCCTCGACAATAGTGTGTTGACGTAATTAAAACTCATTTGAATGAAACACAACTGGGAGTGTTACTCTTTTGAAGTCGACTGATCAACATTTATCGATAATGATTGGCTGTCTAGAGTTTGACATTATCGTCATATGATGGTGGTGATCAGTTGATCCCTTAAGGTCATATCTTTAGGGAATTCCGTCTCAATGGAATAATTAATTAATATTGTATTGGATACAAATTAATTAATAACTGGAAATTTTGGAAATAATTTTATATGACGAATATTTTATAATGGGATTATAATAATAATTAAAGTCAAAGTAATAAAATTGTTTTATTACTCGGTTTTTATTTATTCGTTTAGGAAACGATTAAATTGAGAATGAACACGGTTGATCATAAAATTACAAAGAGTTGTAATTAAATTATGACATTACATTTTTGTACAATAATAATTTCGAAATATTGGAATAATTATTTAAATGTAATAAATTTGTAAATTGTGAATTTTAATTGTTAAAATTGCACAATTAACAAATTGAGTCATGTGTTATGGAACATATGTGACATGTTACAAATTAACACAATTGACAAAGATAAAATGGGTCCATAATAGACCCATTTCAGCCGTGTAAGTGTAGTATGTGTGTGAGCTTGTGTGTGTAAGTGTATAAGGGTAGAGTGTTGTGCAATATGTGTAAGGAATATTGCTCACTTTATGTAAGAGCACAAGAGGCATGCATAGGCCATCTTGGCTTATGTTGGCCGGCCATCATGAGTGCCAAAGGGCTCATGTTTGCTCTATATAATACACACTTACATACCTCATTACTCACTTGATGTTAGATAGTGTGGTTAGTCTATTTCTACTAACACATTCATACTACAAACCTAATTCTCTCTAAGTTTCTAAGTAAAAATAGTTTTTGCTAAGAAACAATTATTTCCTATACTAATAATATTAAGAGTAATATTATTGTTATTATTTCTAGTATACTTATACTAATTTTCTAGTAACAAAATTAGTATTAGGTTGAGATCGGGTCCTTGATACGCATCTTTTGGAGACGATTTTTCTTAGATCGTTATAAGGGTATTTCGGTATTGAAGACTCAAATAATAGGTGATTATTGAGTATAAACCTTCTAAAACCAATGTAAGGACAATCTCATCTTATGATATCATCTTGCATGCATAAGATCCATTTAAGTTTTATGACTAAACTTAAAGAAACAAATCTCATATTAAATTTGAGTATAAAATGTGGAACTTAGTTTCCAACAATTGGTATCAGAGCATTACGGTTGTTGCATGCATGATCGGATTCGTGTTTTATGTTAAAATCGGTTTAACATACATATTTCGAAATTTTCGAAATAATTGTGTTTATTATGATAAATCACAAAATAATTTTGCATGTTAAAGTTTCTGTTTTCTAAAATGGTTTTAGGACATAAAAATAATTTTATGGATTTTATTGTTCATTTTTATATTTATTTGTATATTTTGTAGTTTAAATCGGTTTTAAACAACAATTAATGGGAAAAATAGCTAAAAATAGTTTCTGGCCGAGATTTTTTGATATGTTCTCACATGCATATTTAATATATTGTATATGATTTTTCGTAAGAAATGGAGTTAATATGCATGGATTATGAATTTTATGAGATAAATAGTCATAATATGAGCAAAAATGGGTATATATGGTTATATTTCGAATTTAATCTTAAAAATTTTATGAGAAGTCACATGCAATATATAAAGTTCCTGTATGAATTTTCGAAATTATTGGAATTATTTTGCATGATTAATGATTTTTATAGTAAAAATCGGATTAATAGTGACTTAAATTCGACTTTAATAGTTATAGTTGGAATCTTGCCATAAAAACTTTACACAATGTCACATGCAATATTTACAGTATGTATGTAAGTTTTGGGAATTTATTCTCAAGTGATGCATGATTTATGATTTTAATGGTTAAAATCGGATAAATAGTGACTTATTGTGTTAAAAATAGTTAATCTTAATATTATGGCATGAAATTTTACCCATAGATGTCTTATATGATAGGAACATCAGATCTAAAAGTTAGATATCAAAAAGTTTCTGTTTTTATGATTATTATTTTTTAATGAGTTAATTAGCTAATAATCGTAATTTATGAGTCGGAAAATAAAATTTCGAGCATGGTCTGAAATTTTTGGTCACTTTCAGATTCTAATATGTATTTTAGGATGACTAAAAATTTATGGCAAATTATTGCAAGTTTTTATAATTTAAATCGGATTTTTTTAACCTTAAAAACGCTTTTTATACGATTTATTTAGGAAATAAACCATATATATTTGCATGAGACCATTTTAATAATTTCTGAATTTTTAGAAAATTTCCAGAAAGTTTAAAATTTTTGAATTTTAAATTTCGAATTTTATTGACTCATTTGGCCATATTTTGTTTATTTTTCCCGAAAATACAAGTAATTTATGAACAATAATGCAAAATCAAGTTAGATCATGATCAAATATTAGTAGAGACTAAACATTGATTCCTAAAGTAAGTTAGGATGATTAACTTGGACATAAATGAGATTTATGTAATTTTGGATGATTTTAATAGTTAAAATCGCGCATATCCGTAAAAACCGTAAACAAATATGAGATATTTGCTCCCATAAGGCGATTTGGCATTAAAATTGAGCATGTGCATACATATTTTATTATTGCAATTTATTTAATATGAATGTCATATTTTGAATGTTATTTATATAATTTGGAATTATGTAATTTTTCTTAGTATGGCCTTAGTTTTAATCAATATTACCCGTAATGGAAGGGAATATTGATTCGGTTGTAATTTATGTGATCTCGTATCACGGGTTTGTAATTTAAATTTTCAAGTTTTGCAATAGAATAGTTGTATTATTTTATTGTAATTCCGGAGATCCAAAAGACGGTGCCATACGGAAAGGAGTTCCGACAAGACGGTGTTTTCTTGAATGGCGTGCCAATGAAGTTCAAGGGACCAAGGAGTTGGTTTCCGAATTTGTAATAGTTAATTAGTTTTTACTATTACTAGGAAGGCCATACTAGGATTTTATTGCTTTATTGCTTTTATTTTTGCATTTTAATATGGTTGCATGCATAGCCAAATCGCCATAAACATGCATATTAGTTTAGATCGTTAAAAACGACCGTGTCAATTATAATTATCGAGTTCACCAATTTAATTCGCTTAAAGGAGATGGATAATAAATTGACAAGACCTCTATATTAAACAAAAACAATTGAGAATTAGCCTTACCAAATAGTAGAACCCATGAGCTTCTATTTCGTGGGGTGGTGCTAGTCCAGTGGGCAGTACGAACCCCATTACGTAGGATAAGTGGGGCGATGGGATGGATTCAGTCCAGTGGGCGGATCGCATCCCGATGCATTTGAAATTTGGTTTGTACTCAACGGAAGTGTAGAGGACCAGTGGTCAATGTGTTCCGGGCTAAGATGAATAAATAATTATTTGTCATCAACCAAGAGTTCTAGGGTAGAACCGGTTTATTTTAACCCACCAAACCATATTGTTGGGTCGGAGTTCCAGTGGTTCACGATTTCGATAGTATGGGTTTGGGTCTTGGAATCATTTATAAAATTGGATAGAGGTCATTTTATAGATGCATCAACTTAGTAAATATGTTTACAAGTTAAAATGAAAATTAAAACGATTAGCATTTAATTTCTTCATATGTTTAAAAATTTTGTAGTCCTCGTATCAATATCAATCATGACTACTTCCACTACTACAAACTCTTCATGGTTACGTTCCTTCATGGATCGTTGTAAGCTAGAAAAGAATGGGGCAAACTTTGCCGATTGGGATGCCCAACTATTGTTGGCGGCAGAGGGAGACGGTAAGACCGAATTCCTCATTGAAGAATCACCTCCCGAACCTGCAGAAAATGCCACCGCCGCGGCAAGACGACCTTATGATACTTATCAGAAGGAGTCTGCGGCAATCAAAAATGTTTTGATTTTCTCGATGGAGCCAGAACTTCAAAGGAGTGCCATAAAGATTGGCACGGCCTATGAGATCTACTCCAGGCTTGTGACCATGTTCTCAAAGGCTTCGAGAATTGTCCAATACGAGGCGGCATCGGCTTTCTTTGATCTCAACCTTCGGGAGGGGCAAAAGGCTAGCCCACATGTGCTCAAGTTAATTGAGCATGTAGAAACCCTAAGGATGAATCAAGTGGACATTCCAAAGGAACTTGTGATTGACAGGATCCTCCACTCCTTGTCTAAGGTGAAAACTTATGTACAATTCCGGGTGAATTTCAACATGAGAAACCAAGACATCTCTCTCGATGAATTGCACAATATGATCGTGCAAGCTGAAAGGGATATGGGCCTAAATGTTAGTGCCCCTAAGGATGTGCTCAACATTAATGTTAAGAGCAAAGGAAAGTTCAAAAGGAAGGGTAAGGCAAAGGGGAAGCAACCTTCCAAAGGATCAAAGAAAGTGTCTTCTGAGGCAAGCACCTCCAATTCCAAGAAGAGCCCTCATCAAGGGGCCAAATGCTTTTACTGCAATGGCAAAGGACATTGGAAGAGGAACTGTTCCAAGTATCTCAGCGATCTCAAAGCTGGGAAGATTCTTCCAGTTGGTACGATAACTATCCCGATTTTATGTTAATCTCAACTAATGTATTATGATACAAGTTGTGATATGAATGCTCTTCTTACTTGAATTAGGGCATGAAAGCAAAGATAAGGGAAAAGAAAAACAAGCTTAATGGATCAAAGGGAACTAAGAGTAGCTCCGCTCGGGATGATCAAGGAGCTTTGTTTTTCTCTTATTTAGCTAGCATTTCAAGTGTTGTGTGAACAATTTAGAACCTATGTTTATTTCCTTGTTGGACGAGGAAAAGGGGATCCTTGAACAAATTGTTGTACTTTGGATAATATAGTGACTTGGTTTTCAACCCAAGTCACTATCGGTTTTATTATTATGTTCATGTTTAGTTTAACATACACTTGCAAATCTTAAACATAAAATAGAATTGATTATGACATTTCAATGTATGACCATTGAAACCGAATTGGTATAGGATACCCAATTCAAATCAAATCAAAATCAAATTAAGTTTAGAACTCAATTAAAAGAAAAAGTTATCAACCATCCAAAACTATCTAAGCTTTAAATCGAATAATTTCTGTAATAAACCATAAGGATACACAAACCAACATCAAAGTCATTGCTTGTGGCCTTAGTGGCTATCTTTGGTGATAAAATGGGATTATTATTACAAAGATAGAGTGGGAGAAATTTGAAAGGCCACAAATAGCATATGATATTGACCAGCACAATGGATATGATCTATTAGTGAATAGTAGGATTTATTGTGTTTTGGTTATGTAAAAGATAAAAGGGAAGATTAAGTTGTGGATGGGATCTACGATTTAAGGTTGTAAAAGGTAGATTAGGCTGTAGATAAGATTTTACGGCTTATAAGCCCAAAAGTTGTGGATAAGATCTACGGTTTGGTAAAAATCTACGCCTTATATCCCAAGAGCAATCTACACCTTATGGTTGTAAAAGGTAGATTAGGTTGTGGATAAGATTCTACGCCTTATCATCCCAAAAGTTGTGGATAAGATCTACGGTTTGGTAAAAATCTACGCCTTATATACCAACGGCCCCGGCCCTGGAGGATACTTCAAAGATAAATTCTTGAAGTTTGTAAGGAAAAATTCTATACATGGATAAGATCCATGATATAGTCCTCGTACAGTACAAGATAAGATAAATGTGGGAACTGAAAGTTCCTACACACAAAAATTGTATACCATAAGAAAGGACTCTTATAGAAACTACGGGAGGACACTCGAAGAAAAATTATTCAAAAGATTTTGCAAAGGCTCAAGAAAGGGTTCTTGGATTTAGATGGTGATCTAAATGTGCCAATGCAAATTCTAAAGAACCATGAAAATTATAAGATATATATGCTGATAAATGAGATTTGTTGAGAGAAGCATAAGCAGACATGTGGATGTCTGCAGTCTACAAAGTTAAGGGTAACCTTGTTGAAAGTAGTAAGGTGATTCATTGAGAATGAATTCAGTAAACTCAATAACCACTTTTCAAAAGGGTATTTGAAAAGGATGTGACTATTAGCACATGTGGTTAAGTCCCAACCATTTCAATTCATTAAATGTTAAGAAACATTGAATTGAGTGGGAGCTTTATGATTTACGGTTAAATGTAAAGTTCAGTGGGAGTTCTCGCTCCAGGATTTGAAGCTATTGAGTCATGGGTATGACTTCGGAATCTTCAGAATCAGGCAAGAACAAGAGTTTAGTGGGAGTAAACGTTATCTAAAACAACTCATTGCTTGTTTGGAATGAAGCATTGATACTCATGAAAGGTACACGAGTTTTTGGTTCTAGATGACATATTGATATGAATTAAATCTAATTGAACATGAGATGTTTAGTTGAGATTATAAGAGACATCTTGTTATTAGTGTTAAGGTTGTTCATAGAGATGAAGATAGTATAACCATGATGGGATCATGGAAATTTATCGAACCTTAAGTACTATTGTTTGCACGTTTAAATTCGCTAATGTTTCCGCCATTAGTACGATCGTGTAAAATGGATGCACACCGCTTGCAGGACAACCCCTTGGAGCAGGTGTTAAATCAATGATTAAACCTTGATCAATTGTCAAAGTATTCTCCAATGAAGATGAAAGACAAATCCAAGATCTTGGAAGATAACTTAGTCGCATGGTAAAAGGTTTGCAACGACTCAAGTTCCAAGAAACCAAGCAAAGATTTGTGATAATCTTTGACCTACATTCATTGACTATGCATCTCAATGACTTGTATTTTAACTACATGGTCATCACAAGATTCTACAAAATGTGTACGTTCACAAATTATGTAAAGGCATTGCTGTGGCTGGGAGTTACACAATGCACATAATTTCATTCGCTAGTCATTAGAATGACTTGTCTCCTTCAGAGGAAAGATCAATGTATGGATATGTTCCGCAAGTGAACGATCGCACGAACCGTGGTAAACCTGGTTTACTCAAAATGAAGATAAATACAATTTTAAGGGATGTAAACGAGAGACCCTAAAGCTGATTGTAAATTAAATGGTGTTCAAAGGTTGACCACTTGGATGGTGTAATCCACTAATTGTTTGAGTTATTTATAACTCACGAAAGGTCAAGTAAAATTCAAATGGGATGGTAGGACCATATTGAACCCCATTAAAGTGAATTGAATTATCATGACCTAGCCCCTAGTTGCTTAAGTGAGGTGACATCTCAATGCAACCGGATGTGTGATGCGATTGATGGCGAGTTCAATTGCCATAGAGTCATACGGAATGACTAATCGATCACCTAGGCATAGACATGTTAAGATACATTTGCCGGGCTAATGACCGCTGATAGAGCTCTGGCGTACTCTTATTAAAAGACTGCCTGGTCGTGGCGGGAGCATCTATCGTGTTTCACATGAGTCAGTTCTTGGACTAATGACTGTTCTCTGAGGTGGCATAGTTTTCAGATTAACTTTGATTTATGTCCTAACACCTTCGTAACTGGGTTTATAAGGACATATTTTGGGTTGTGATGGACTATGGCCAGCCGGAAGGAATAAGTCGATTAGGAATTGTCCACCCCTTGTCAGGGTTGAGAAATATCTCTAGGCCACTCGAGGAGAATAATAACTAGAAATGCGTGGCCACGCTCGGAAGGTATCTATGGTAGATAATTCCGGTCAGTAGTTATAAACTCCAGATCGAGATAAACCACTCTAGATTTTAATCAATTGCCGGCACGACCTGAGAGGACGCCATGCATTGAGTGGGAGATAGTAATAGGGCAAGAGAATTGGTAACACACACTTGTCTCGGACAAGTGGGAGATTGTTGGAGGAAGTGTCCTCGACAATAGTGTGTTGACGTAATTAAAACTCATTTGAATGAAACACAACTGGGAGTGTTACTCTTTTGAAGTCGACTGATCAACATTTATCGATAATGATTGGCTGTCTAGAGTTTGACATTATCGTCATATGATGGTGGTGATCAGTTGATCCCTTAAGGTCATATCTTTAGGGAATTCCGTCTCAATGGAATAATTAATTAATATTGTATTGGATACAAATTAATTAATAACTGGAAATTTTGGAAATAATTTTATATGACGAATATTTTATAATGGGATTATAATAATAATTAAAGTCAAAGTAATAAAATTGTTTTATTACTCGGTTTTTATTTATTCGTTTAGGAAACGATTAAATTGAGAATGAACACGGTTGATCATAAAATTACAAAGAGTTGTAATTAAATTATGACATTACATTTTTGTACAATAATAATTTCGAAATATTGGAATAATTATTTAAATGTAATAAATTTGTAAATTGTGAATTTTAATTGTTAAAATTGCACAATTAACAAATTGAGTCATGTGTTATGGAACATATGTGACATGTTACAAATTAACACAATTGACAAAGATAAAATGGGTCCATAATAGACCCATTTCAGCCGTGTAAGTGTAGTATGTGTGTGAGCTTGTGTGTGTAAGTGTATAAGGGTAGAGTGTTGTGCAATATGTGTAAGGAATATTGCTCACTTTATGTAAGAGCACAAGAGGCATGCATAGGCCATCTTGGCTTATGTTGGCCGGCCATCATGAGTGCCAAAGGGCTCATGTTTGCTCTATATAATACACACTTACATACCTCATTACTCACTTGATGTTAGATAGTGTGGTTAGTCTATTTCTACTAACACATTCATACTACAAACCTAATTCTCTCTAAGTTTCTAAGTAAAAATAGTTTTTGCTAAGAAACAATTATTTCCTATACTAATAATATTAAGAGTAATATTATTGTTATTATTTCTAGTATACTTATACTAATTTTCTAGTAACAAAATTAGTATTAGGTTGAGATCGGGTCCTTGATACGCATCTTTTGGAGACGATTTTTCTTAGATCGTTATAAGGGTATTTCGGTATTGAAGACTCAAATAATAGGTGATTATTGAGTATAAACCTTCTAAAACCAATGTAAGGACAATCTCATCTTATGATATCATCTTGCATGCATAAGATCCATTTAAGTTTTATGACTAAACTTAAAGAAACAAATCTCATATTAAATTTGAGTATAAAATGTGGAACTTAGTTTCCAACATACGCTTTAGGGATTAGGGTATCGTGTTTAGGGTTTAGGGTTTAGGGTTTAGGGTTAATGATGAGAGTCTATGGTGTAGGGTTCAGGGTTTAGGGTTTACGATGAGAGTCGATGGTTTTAGGGTTTAGGGTTTAGGGTATATGTGAAATAGATTGGACGTGTTTGATTGGATCGTGGAGTCGTAAGACCGTGGTAATTAAGTAAAGTACCTACGACTGGGTTCGATCACCAAATATTGAAACGTATATTCGTAAGATACTCCGATCTCCAGTAGAATCTTACGAATAGTAATAGGTTATGAACATGAACCTGAATTGAGTCAAATTTAATTTTTCACGAGTAATAAGTTCTAAATATGAATTTCATTTTTGACGAATTTCATTTTACTTAATACGTAACCCAGTCGATCTTGAATTATGTATTATACTAAATACTTCGTAAGTTGTATGTTAAGAATCCGATCGTACCCAATCGATCCTATCGATACTGCTTTCTATGGGGAAACATTAACATACTATAGTCAATCGTAAACCCTAACCCCGTAGAACCATAGACGATTTCGTTAATGTAAACCGTAAATGTAACCATTTAGTAAAATAACCACTAACACTTCATATTGTCAATTTAGAATACTATTAGTTAATAAGGATGAACTTAATTTTAGGCAAATATAATTTTGGATTTGTAATATACTCTAAGTACGAACTTCATTTTAGACCAATTTGATTTTAGATTAGTAATAGGTTATAAACATATAGTTGATTATAGACGAGTTTCATTTTACCTAATAGTAATAAGTTATTAATATGATCGAGACTTTTTAAAGGAATATCATTTTACTTAATACGTAACCCGGTTGAACGTCGTATATGGATTTTTGTAATTTAGTAGGATCTTATAAACCTACAATCCGATCGTACCAATTTGATCTTAACGACACTGATTTCAAATGAGAAACTACAATATACGTTATAGACAAACTTCATAATAGACGAATTTAATTTTTTTATAGCGGTAAATGAAGTATTACAAAGACGAACTTGATTTTAGACGATTTTGATTAAAGAATAGTAATAGGTTATATAGCTGAACTTGATCTTAGACGAATTTGATTTTAGATTAGTAACACATTACACTGAATTTCTTTGTCAACCTATTTTCTTATGAATCTACAATCCGATCGTACGAATTCGTTCGTAACGACACAAGTTAATGTGCTTCTTTCACACGGATTACCAACTTAATGTGCTTCTTTGACATTATAAATATGACATCAAATCCTAACCATTCAATCCAAAAAATTGACACTATCAAGAAGATCTTGGCCATTGGTTTGGTATGTTTCACACGGATTACCAACCTAATGTGCTTCTTTCACTCGGTTTACCAACTTAATGTGCTTCTTTGACATTATAACTATGACAACATATCCTAACCATTCATTCCAAAAATTGACATTATGAAGAAGATATTGGCCATTGGTTTGGTGTGTTTCACACGGATTACCTACTTAATGTGCTTCTTTCACACGGATTACCAACTAAGGTGGTTCTCAATTTTTCTATAAAAGGAAAGAAACACAAAGTCCATTAACATATTATCGAAAGAATCCGTCACCTTCTCTCTCTTTCTCTCCAAAGCAGTCACCTTCTCTCTCTTTTTCTCTCCAAATCGTCATCTTTTGCTCCATTAAAAATAAACCCTAAAACTCGTATTAATATGGAATCATTTCGAACCCATACCGAGGAAGTTGTTCGAAGTTACGAGGAAGCATTAACCTTCGTCCGTCAACAACAACTGAAGTTGATGAAGTTGGCGGTATCGACCATTGAAGTTCGTAATGAAGGATGTGAGTTAGGTCGTGTGGGTGAGGAAGAAGTACTCGACCATGGGATCGAGTTGTTGATGCTAGCTTACAATGTTTGCGGTTCAACCGCGAGCACTTACAAGGACTGTATAAAGGAGTTGAAGGATCTTTTAAGTAGAATGTAATTTACTTATCATTTTGTTTATTTTGTTGATATTCATGTAAGTTAATTTCTAATTATCGGTAAAAAAATTAAGTATTACTAAAGTTCCTTTGCATGTTTGTATATTGACTAAGAAATGGTGGAATATAATATTTTATAAAATAAGTTGAGATTAATTTTAACTCGAGATTAGTAACATTTTGGAGGAATTATGGACAATTAAATATAAATTGATATTAAATTTAACTTGACGTTAGTATAACGTGAGATTATTTTTAACTCGATATTCGTATAATTTCGATGAATTTTGGAGAACTAAATATAAATTGATATTAAATTTAACTTGATATTACTATAATTAATCAAGTTGTCTAAATTTAAGTTGATATTAGTATTATTTAACTTGATAATTTGGACAATCTAATCAACATATCATTAAATCAAAATTTTGGACGAATTATTGAAAATTTTAATTTAGTATGGACGAATTATGGACAGATTAAATCAACATTTTGGAGGAATTATGGACAATATTATGTTTCTATTACACAATTGATTTACATTACCAATTTCGTTTTAAAAATTAGGTTTAATTTAACTTACGATGACACGAATTTCAATTTTTTAGTGTTGTAAAAATATACCTATATTTTAATTATTGATAAATTGTAGTAGTACGAACGTAAGTGAATAATCGATAATTCATTTTACTCCAATTAGTGAAGTGTGTTGCGATGACATGATGACACTTGCACATGTTACATGCAATTTGCAAGGTACAACTCACTAATATAAACCTTGACTTCCCTTGATATTAGTCATACACACCTTAACTTAACTTTGCATTTCTCCCAACTTCTCTCTACAAACAGTCCTTCCAAAACCCACTAAACCCTAAACAATGGAAGCAATCATAAACGACACGAACAACCTCATCAAAGTGAATGAGGCCGCCATTAAATTTGCCCGTGATCAACAACTGACGGTCATGAAGGAAGCGGTTGCGATAATACAACTGATTTAGGGTTTTGAAGAAAAGAAAAGGGGAGGGGCGGTTTGTAGAGAGAGGTAAAAGTAGTTTTTTAGAGAGAATGAGAGAGTCAGGATAAAAGTGAAGGTTTAGGTTTAGTGAATGGATGAGACTTGGATGGTTTTTTGTACTTGACTAAAAATTAAAAAATAGGTTATTAGTACAATTTATATGAACGGCTACGATTTCATTTGAAACTTTAGGGTTTCAATTAAAAAAATTATAACTTGAATGGACTTTTGTACTTGACTAGGATGGACTTTTGAACTTCACTAATTAAAAAAAAACTACACTATTGCAATTTCTAGTTCTAATTTAATTTTCACTAACAATTTAAAAAAAGTAAACTATTGCAATTTGAAGTGCACTAAAGATTTCAACTTCACTAACAATTAAAAAAAGTTAATACTACATATGAAAATACTAGTTTGTCATGTTTTACTAAAATCAATCGACTTTGTTTTTAATTTAATTTGTAACTAAATTCAATACCCTTTTGGTTAAAGTTTCTTTTATTTTAAAATTAAGAATGTAATTAATTTAACAAGTTCTAATTTAATATTTAAATAAATTCAATACCCTTTCGTATGCTACTGAATTTCTGTAGTTGTTTTGGTTCAAGTTTGTTTTATTTTAAAAATATTAGTCATTTTGTATAAATTAATGGAAAATTTTGGGGTAATTATAAAATGAATATTATAATTCTAATTAATGCAGTTGAATTTCTTGACGTCATTTTTTTTTATTATTTAAATTAGTTGACGTCATATTTAGCAATTACTTTAAGTATTTGTTCATTAATTGTAATTATAAAAATAATTACTTCTTCTACACGTATTAGTGGCTGACTGAACAAAAAGGAAGGAAAATTGCATTGAGACACACAAAAGGCAGTGCAAAAGGTAATGATTACGCTTTGAAAATGAAAGAAATGCAGAAATCGAAAAGTTGCTTTTACTTGACTTTATTATTTTAGATTTTAATAAGATATGGTGAAATCGTAACTTGCGTAGTCATTCGGTAAATTGAGGCCGTTTACTAATTTAAAAGGCGTCCAATTTTACATTAACGTGAAGAATAAAATGAAAACTTTAAAATACCTACAATAGAACGAAACGTGAACAAAACAAATGATACGGAGTATAAACATCGAAATTTGTAGAAACAATTTCAAAATTATGAGAACAAAACACCTCATGACGGTTAATTAATAAACAATTATCTAAAATAATACGGAGTATAAACATCGAAAATCACCAATTTATTAAATTTTCTATGGAACGTATTTATTGCAAATAAATTTTAAAAATTTGTAATGGGCTTCGTAACACTGACTTACGTTAACAACAAAACGAATTTAAGAATAACGCCTAAATCATTTAATGCACCGTATTTATTGCTAAAACTTTAAAAATCACTAATTAAATGCAAACAACATAAAAAAACACAAACAAAATGTCAAAATGCAAACAACATAAAAAAACACAAAGAAAATTAAATGAAAGTTGCAGTGTATTTATTGACAAAATCACTGAATGCACCATATTTATTTCAAAATACCTTAAAATTCCCAAAAAATATTATATGTTCATTGCAGTGTATTTAATGCAAAATTATTAAAAAAAACGTTAAATTTATAATAATTGCATAAAATAAATTTACAAATAAAATATAATGGAAGATTTCTAAATTAAGTTGCATAAAATACAAATTTTAAGTAATGATTATGAACATTTATGATAGTAAATCATAAGATTTGGTAAGATTCTCAACATTAATGTGATTGTGACCATTTTGGGTGGCTTGTGCAACACTCTTCACTAATTATACGATACGATTATTTCATTGCGGTCATAATACAACTCGTCCATATTTACACTATACGATTAATCGATGAAAAAGAAGATAAAAATAGTCGTCCATTACAAATTTGTACGGACTATTAGATAAGTACTCCGTATCATTTATAAAAAATATCGTCTCTAACAATATGGACGTTTTAACTCATTTTACACTTAAAATGGTGATGGGCGGATCCAATGTAGTTGATTTTATTTATATTAAAAAAATGTTTAAAAAATTGCGGTCATAATACAACTCGTCCATATTTACACTATACGATTAATCGATGAAAAAGAAGATAAAAATAGTCGTCCATTACAAATTTGTACGGCCTTTTAGATAACTACTCCGTAGCATTTATAAAAAAATATCGTCTCTTACAAAGTGGACGTTTTAACTCATTTTACACTTAATATGGTCATGGGCGGATCCAATGTATTTGATTTTATTTATATTAAAAAATTGTTTGAAAAGAGATTTGAACCCATGACCTTTGGGTAACTTACCAAATTGTAAGCCATTGAACCACTTTCATTTACTGCTAACAGTAGTACTACAATGTATTAATATATTCTACGAATTAATTATTTTTTTTACATATACTCCTAATTTAAATAATTTTACAATAAAAAGTTCATTTCAAGATATGTCTATACTCTATAACCAATATGTTTTCATTCTATTATTAATATCATGACTAATTTAGAAAAAAAAAACTCTAAAATATACAATTATTGTCTTAGATGTGCTTAGATTTAACTATGAATATGGTCGTTTTAACTAAATAAAAAAAATGTCTGTTTTTAAAAAAATACTTACTCTAAAATACGACTTCCTTTAAAACAACTTCACTCGTACTTTAATTTAATATAAATAAGAAAAAATATACTCGTATAATTCGCGGATTTACGTTTTTTAACTCGTTCTATTTTCTAAACATTTTTCAACGTAATGTTTATAATTTAAATTACTGTTTATCATATGACTAACTTAAATAAGTCATTTTTATTTTCGTTTTACTATTCTAACGGTTTCATTTTAATTATACATCATTTTATTTGCCATGCAAATAATTAAATTAAACTAGTAGCTCAAAAAACATAGGAATACCAACATGCAAATAATTAATAAAGAAAATAACAAAATATAGCCTTACCATTAATAATATAAACATATATATACATAAATTCTAATTAAAAAAACTAAAAAAAAACATAATTAAAATAAACATAAAAAAACCTACTACATCCTATTCAGACGCTCCTTCAACTCAGAAATGCATCTGTTGTATTCGATAATTCTCGCGGCACCACTTGCAAATTCCGCCAACAACAGATCAATATTGGGTTGAAGGGCTTCGTACGCCCCCCCGATCCCTAAACCACACCCAAGGTTGCGAAACTCTATTATCGCAACGACCTCCTTCATCACCGTGAGTTGTTGCTCACGGGCTAGGGTTATGGCAGCCTCGTAGGCTTTGATGAGGTTGAGGGTGTCGTTTCTTATGGCATCCATTTCTTAGGGTTTAGTAGGTTTTGAAAAAAAGGAGAGTTTAGGAGCTTTTGGAAAGATGAGGGTTTAGATAAGTTCACAAAGTATGACTAATATTAAGGGAAGTGAAGGTTTATATTAGTGAGTTCTACCTTGCAAATTGCATGGAACATGTACACGTGTCACCAAGTCATTGCAACACACTTCACTAATTGTAGTTAATTGACATATCGATTATTTGCTTACGTTCGTAATACTACAATTTAACGATACTTAAAAGATACCAATTTTTTTAAAACCCTAAAAAATCGATAATTCGTGTAATAGTAACTTAAAATATACCTATTTTTTAAACTGGATAAAGAGAGGTTCATTTTAGGGTTTCACCTATTCTTTTTTTTAAATTATTTAACTATGAACAATATCATTTAAAATGCATTCAAAAACAAAATTGCCATCAATATAGTGAGCAATTAACAACTCTAACTTTTTAAAAACATCTTGTTAAATAAAACTCAAAAATAACTAAATTAGCAGCAAGTTAAATTATAGTACTCCATAATTGAAGGGAAAACATTTTTTTCATTATATAATAAAGATAATTTACATAAACTAAAAACAGAAAAATACTAAGTAATAAAAACTAACTACACAAAAAAAAACATAGAAATATAACTAAGCCGAAGTTGATGAGAAAAAACGAAAGCTTAAATGCGACTACATCCGACGCAACCATCGAACTTAAGCTTCTTAGAACTATTCCTTGAACGAATAGTTCTCCCAATTAATCTTTGAGACTTCTTCGGAGGGGCTAAGTCGGGAGTTGACAGGCACGGGGATTTCCCTTTCCCCTCGGGGGAAACCCTACGCCTCTTTGGTGTCACCAAGGGAGGCGGTATCACCTCCACCACCTCGTCCTCGTCCACCGCCTCCTCCACCCTTATGATGAACTTGTCCACCTTAGGGCAAGCCATCATCTCCACCCCTTCCCCAACATTCTTCCAATATATCTTATCGAGCTCAAACCTCCCCCAATTTAACATGTTAAACTCTTCCTCGTACAAGTCAACGAGGAAGGGATTACCATAGTAACCGGGAGATGCACGCTCAATGGCGGTTTGGACACTTTTAGGACCGACTACTTTAATCAACTCCCTCATAAATAAACGTGTGCATACAATGTCCCTAACATGCGATTTCTTTTCTTCCGACATTCTTAAGTTGATTAAATTAATTAATTAACTTGTTGTTGAGTTTTAGCTAAATCTTAGAAATACTTATTAAAGATGGATTAAGAAGAATGTATGAACAAATATGGAGGGAACACCTACTATTTATAGAACATCTTTTCCCTCCAAAAATCACAACTACCTAAGAGATTTTCCCTCCAAAAATATACAAAAAATGGTAGGGTAACTAACCCTCTCACAATCACTATTCACTATTGTTTTTCCCTCCAAAAAACACTACTACCAATGATATTTTCCCTCCAAAAAAATTAGAAATAATTGGTAGGGTAACTAACCCTCTCAAATTAACTATAGTACTCGTATTAATTAAGTAACAAATATAAAGTAATAACTATGTTTAATCCAACACAATGTTCAGTTATTTCGCACTAGTCTGGTGGTAAGTTCTTCGAGGTTAAAACTGCATGTCACAGGTTCGAATCCTGCTAATGGCCATTTTGCTTTTCCTCAAATTAACTATTACTTGTATTTAAATAACAGATATTTAGCAATAAGTACTTTCAATCGTACACAATAATCAGTTATTTGTCACTAGTCTGGTGGTAACCTCTTTGATAACGACACTCCATGTCACGGGTTCGAATCTTGCTATTGGCGTTTTTGCTTTTCCTCATAATTCCGGGTTTTTTGTTGAAGTTTGGTATGAGAGTAATAAGTCTGGCCCAATAACTAATACCTCCTAGCATAGGCCTCACCCCATTAGTATAAATTAGCCCACACAAAATTTCCCCAAATAAGTGATAAAGTCTGGCCCAATAATTATTACCTCCTACCATAGGCCTCACCCCATTATTTAAATAACAGATATATAGTACTTGCTATATATTAAATACGTTTAATCCTGCACAATGTTCAGTCATTTGTCACTAGTCTGGTGGTTAACTCTTCGATAATGAAACTGCATGTCACGGGTTCGAATCCTCTTAAGGCTATTTTGTTTTTTTTTGAATATTCTTTCCTTTACGAAAGTAATTATCAACATACTAAAATAAATATATTATGTACAAATTTTTATTCTAAATATTTACTACCCTTAAAACACGTGCAGTACTATTTTTTTTTTATTTAAAATTATATTTTTAATTTTTTTTTATATTTTCGAATATATAACACAAATAATCGTAACTTGTTTTTATTAAAAAAAAAAATACGAACAAATTTATTTTTTCAAAAATATAACACAAATATAAAACCGACTGTATAAAAAAAATGGCTTCTATACAAAATATACGTATAATTATACGGTATAAATACACCGTATAAATACAGCATAAATACATAACAAAGATATACGGTATAAATACCAAATATATGAAAACCTAAAAACAAAAAGAATACAAAAAGGAATACCACTTAATGAAATAATTAGGAATTATAATATGTTAATAAAGTACAAAAGCATTTATTAAGTATCATAATTAGGTGAGATGGTTGACAAGAAAGATTCCTTCTGAAATCCACGTGTCACTCTCCCATTGCAAGTGTAGCAAAACACCCCTACACCAAGTGTAACTCCAGCCTCTTCCATTCAAAGCCTTGTTAATCTGCAAACCCATTCAAACCTCAATCATCTTTCACAGAACGTCATCTTGGTTGCCAAGTTAATTTCGTTTGGATTTTGCCGTCGTAAAGCTTCCAACTGATGGTGTTGAGCGATAGTTTTGGCCTTTGGGGTTCTGCTTTTGAGGTTCGATATGCAATGCTTTTAGCTCCAAAGCTCCTATTTGAATTTCAACAGTCTGAAGAATTTTCTCAAGAGGATTGGGTTAGTCTTACTGCCACAACTTTTAAGCCGGTTCTGAGTGTTTGCCCTTCGGGATGCACTTGTGATTGCTATGATTATTTATCTGTGTGTACACATGTAAAAACTTAGTACATGCCGATTGAATATACAGGTTGAACTAATTAACCACAAGCTGAATTGGTTGCTTAGAGCATACATTGTCTACCCATGGTTTGATCACTGTTTAGTCTGTTTTACCGTCAATGGTCAAGATTTTGCTTGAGGTTAGCTTAATGATTCTGGTACATGCCTGTTATGTAAGACTACAAGCAAGATAATGGTTGTCAGGGTTGTGTCGGTATGGCTATCCTACTTTCCTTCTCAGTTTCTCTCTTTATTTTTGGTTCTAGTTCTGTCTTTGGGGGAAGTGAGTTTTCTTATGTATCTTAGATAAAATTTTGTGTTGATATTTGTAGCTGAAGCGATTTCTTCTATGGTGAGAGTGTCACGGAAAAACGTATTTTTCAAGTTTGGTTGAGAAGAACAGAAGACTCAGAAAATCAGAAACAAGCAGCGTTCTGATTCTTCTGAACCCAACCAGTTTCTGCTTCAACATTTTGATCACGGGATTCATCTGTAGGTATGTAATACGTATATTCATGAAATTATCAGTTCTGAGTATTTATTTACGTTCTGCATTCCTGCTAGCTTCGCTTCATTTTCTTCACCCTATTCTTTCATTTCCACTTACGCTTCTCCGGTTTGGGGGATTAGTTGGGTAGATACCCGAGAACCATAATCTTTCCTATTAACAGCTTCGATGACGATAGGCATAAAATCATGATTCGTTCCACAAATTTCACTGCACTGACCAAACCTCATGGGTAAGGATAAGGAGCTGCTACAATGAACTGCACTGAACAAATTATTGTGTGGCTTGTGTCATCAGTTATGTAGTTCACAGCCTTTGTTTCTTGGACACAAGTACATATCAAGTATCGTGCATGACGCAAGATTTGAGTTACGAAGACTTTGTCCTAAATGAGGAACATGCATTGGGACAGATCTTCACAACATAAATTCATTATAAATGAGTTGAGAGAGATTATTATAAACGAAATTCAAATGTGTATGAAAAAGCACGAGGCTTAAAATTGTCAAAAATCATACTGTATACTGTATTCTTATATACCACTCTTCCTTTGCTTTTGTCGTGACTCGTGCAAGACTCTTTTAGTCTTTTTGCAATCATTAGGAGAAGTTACAGGTACGGATTTCATAGGACATATGGACCTGGGCCACACCCATTGAGGAGGAGAGTGTGTCCACTTTATAAGTCGAAGGAGGTTCCATCCCAAAACCAATTGGCAATCGGGGGAGTAGCTCTTTGGTTTATAAAGTAGATTACACTTCTCTGTTTCTCAGGCACGAACATTACAAGTGTGTATATTACTTGTGCCATTTGTAGGAGCACTTGAGTTACTGGAAAAGATGTTCGGTATGTGAACAAGAGGAACCTAGAATGTGGTGTTCATTTTAAAAACGTAATAGCTTGTTTGGTTTGATTGTATTATTCGAGACTGGTAAGAAGAGCAACATCAGGCTAGTGAAATTGAGTCACATACATCATGGTAATGAAGTTCGTTACATTGTGAAGATCTAGGACATGAAGTTTGAAGTCTGGTGATTGTAAACAAGATAGGAAATAATTCTACATGCCCATATCATTTGACAAATGAATGAATGAATGATGCTTGTACTTTATTATTTTTCAGGCATTAATTCATGGGAACTACCTAGACCGTAAAGAGATTACATAAGCGCTAGACGAGCCACATTATGGGCCCTCTTATTAATATTTCTAGGAATAAAACTAAAACTCAAACAATAAAAAAAGCCTGCGAGGGACCAGATATCTTCAATAACCCCTCTGGTTTGGTGATGCCTCATTTCAACACCTGCAATCTGGAGTATAACCTGCAAACAATCCGAAAGTACACTCAGATGGAAGAGATTCAAACTTCTTGCCCATTTCATGACTTCCAAGATACCCCTTGCCTCCGCTTGCATCGCAGATTCGGCATTAATAACACGAGATTCTTCAGCCAAAACGTTACCATTATTTGCATAGGAAATATCTTGGTCAGTTATATTGTGTGCTTAGCCTTTCGCATTCAAGAGAAATTAGATTTATTTGCATTTGCATGTCGATCATGTCGAAGAGAAGAAAGAAGCTCTTGGTGAAGTATTGAATGGCGATCTTCTAGTAAGCGCATTGGCTGTTTTTCGTTTTAGATGTTTAATAGTATTACGGTTAGTGCTAATAATTTTGTTGTTTTGGTGAAAAAGTATGCACATGATGAGGAAACGGCTGGAGACCAGGAAGAAACTGGATGGAAATATATTCACGGGGATTTCTCTAGAGTCCCAAAGTACAAATCTGTCCTGGCAGCTGCTCTAGGATCGGGCACCCAGCTGTCTGCTTTCTAAGTATTTGGTTAACTTTTGTTGTGTTTATGGACTGGGAGGAGCTGCACATCTAACCCTGTCTTCTATTTGTTTGCAGCACGATTTTTATATTTCTCCTGGCATTTGTTTGTCAGCCGACCCCAAATCTTTTTGGGATTAAGGCTCTGATGTTGTTGTATTAGCTGGGGTGTTTTATCTGTACAATCGAGGAGCACTATTCACAGCGTTGGTCGTTATTTATGCTCTCCCTTCTGGGATTGCGGGCTACACTGAAATGTCCTTTTATCGCATCATCATCATCAGTAAAAGTCCAGATTATTGGCAGTGGACTTATTTTTGTCAATCAATGAGCTTTGCGCACATACGTAGGCATTAGTTTAGCTTTAGAATAGTTTTAGGTTTAATTGGAGTTTTGAGCTTTGTTCGTGATTTGTTTATGGACGGCGTTGGCCATACTTTCACACACTTATGCTCTTTTCCAATTTTAAGAACATAGTTTATGTGTGCTTGTATCTCTTCATAGTGACATGGACCAATACTGAGAACTGTTGTTGTTTATAAATTTTATGTTTACAATGTGTGTTCTTGAATGTTACTCATACTTCACACACTTACGTTCTTTTCACACACATCGTAAACATAGGGAAGATAATATTAGGAGTTAGCAAAACCGTATACCCGGTACGGTTTTGAAAACCGTATCGGTTATACGGTTTTAAAAATCGCAAAAATCACTATACGGATCTGATACGGTTTAACCGTCTATACGGTTTTCGGGTACCTGGAAAAACCGTATATAAGGAATCCGTATTTTCGGATACAGTTTGGTGAGAAATTCCCAATTAAATATTGCACTTATTCAAGCGCTAATAATTACATCTAACGTGCTTACGTCTAATGAAAGACTAATTTTTTTATTTATTAAGATAACTTAGTAAAATAAGTCATAAAAACCATTAAGAGTGGAAGTTGAAAGTTGAACTTTGCGTTTCATTAATTTTTTTATACAAAAAATTCAAACCGTGTCGAAAACCGTATATACGGTTTCCTTTTTGCCCGACCCGGATACTGTACGGTTTTGTGAAAACCGTATCGTATACGCGGATTTCCATATCGGATATACGGAAATTCGTATAATTCAAACCGTATACAATATCGTATCCGTATTATAAAATCGTATCGGAATTTTTTGCTCACCTCTAGATAATACTTCGTGTGTCGTTGTCTCTTATATGAGTATTCCACATTAATTAAGGAGAATAGTAGAAACACAGGTTTTTGGCGTGAAGACTGAAGACCACTACTTGGCTTAGAGTACTGTTTGTGGTATGGCATTTTTTTTGCTAATTTTGGAGTAAGAGTCCATTCGGTTTCGATGATTCAGTAAATTAGGTGTACTACTTGGTACTTTATATTGTCCCTATCTGAATGATCATTCAGTTTCTGTCATACCATTAACTTTCCCGTGGCTTCTCCCATTTATGATTCAGTAAATTAGGTGTAGTAGTTGATGCTTTTAATGGTCCCTATCTGAATGATCAGTCCGTTTCTGTCCTATCATAACTTTCCTGTGGCTTCTCCCATTTAGCTCATTCTTGAAATATATCCACTATTGATATGCACCGTCTCTGCAGTCAAAGTCTCCTGTCATTAACAAGAAGCAAAACTAGAAATTAGATATATAACCGCGGCCAATGATTTTTCCGCTTGGCAATAAGTCTGATTGACTGCAGCCTCCCTGTTTCTCTTTGATTAGTTACGCATCCTGATCTCGTTTCTTTATCCGAGGCCGATTCAAAACGTTTCGTAGAAATTCTCGCTGCGTTTATTCGTCGTAGTGTTAATTTCTATGAACCGTTAGCGTTAATTTCGATGAACTTTATTTATTGGCTAAATAATGTTATGGTCCTGGCAATTGGCGATGATTTGAGTGCTTACCATACTACTTAAATACTTATTATGATAGCTTATGCACTTGCTAATTGTTATTTGTGTCGTCTAATGATATCGACAAATGAAGTGCATAAACAATTATGAAGCTGTTGTTTGCAGTATCTTATTCGAGAGTTTGTGTATTGAAGTGTATGGAAAATGCAGGAGTTCAGTTATGAAAAAAGATGATTGTTAATTGTTATTCATTACGAACCAAATGAGGTGCATAAACCGTTATCATAGCCGATAATCTACATTGTATGTACCTGTAAATGTGAAGTTTCAGAATGTTTTTAATTGTCTTTTGTCAAATATTTTAGGAGAAAGAAGGAGAGTGAAATTTATTTGCACACATCCTATATTTTTGTAAGGTGTAAAAGCATGATATCCCATAATTATATTCGGACTTTACATGCTAAGGTTTTGCTGGTATGTTTAATGTTGGTTTTTGTTCGGATGATATCTTGCATTAATGAAAGAAAAGCTTGAGATCCCTGTAGTATGTGTTTGTGCTGGTGATGTTAAATCACAAAGTTGGTAAATGCAGAGTACACATTCATATCTGTTTGATCCTACCCATGCGGGGTATTCTAGTGCAAGCATTTGGCTATTATTATGCTCATAGTTAGTTTGATGATTAGTAAATAATTTTGTCCCAGATATTATGGGACCCAACTAAGAGAACTCTTTATGATCAATATCTGATGACTACCCGACAAATTATCTTGATGATAATGTGAGTGACAGGTGCTTTTAATGGCCGAGTAAAAGGGGAAGGGAAAGTGGGTAATTGACAGGTGCTTTTAATTTGGCAGAGAATATTTTGATGATAATGTAAGTTGCTTACGTGAATTTTGCTGATGTAATTTTGCTTCATAGTACAACAACGGCTAGTATGTAAATTGATGTGAATTGGCCTCCTCTGCAACAACTACTCTCTCTTTCTCCTCCTCTTCTTCTTCCTTCAATTTCCCTCTCCTTTCTCTTCTCTTCTCTTTCCAATTTTACCCTCCCTTCCCTTCTCTCTCCTCACTCCCGTCACTTTTCCTCTCGGATCCCTCTTCTCCGCTCTCCGCCGCCGCCGTCACCGCTTAAGTCATACTCACAGCGTCCGACGGCCGACACTCTGGCGCAGAGGATAGGAAAGTCGATTCGCCGCCCTGGCGCTGCGTCTAAGCCCAGGGTTTATTCCGACGTTAATGTCGTCCGTCCTAAGAATTATTCTGATTATGAGTCGATCACCGTTCAATGGGGGTTAGTTTCGTTGTTTCTCTTTCGCTTTGTTGATTTATTGATTTTGTTGAATTTGTCGATTGATTGATTGATTTTTGATTTATTTACTGTGGTTGCGACAGGGAACAAGACGATTATGAGGTGGTGAGGAAGGTTGGGAGAGGGAAATATAGTGAGGTGTTTGAAGGTGTTCATACTACTAATAATGAGAAATGTGTTATCACGATTCTCAAACCTGTTAAGAAGAAGGTCTCTACTTTCTTTCGTTTTCATTCCATTCATGTTATATTATGTGTTTTAGGTGATTGTCGAGTAAATACGTAGCATGGGCGGATCTGGTGGCGCGCCCACCCGAGTACCAGAAACTAATTATATATAAGTTTCATTAAATATACAATTATTTTATAGCTCAAGTGGTAGTGTTGGACAAAAAATATACTCCCTCCGAGTCGGAGTGTTGGTTTAGGGTTTAGGGTTTAGGGTTTAGGGTTTAGGGTTTAGGGTTGGTTCCTGTTTCCCTTTTGATGTGAGTTTAGTGATGGTTCCTTTTTCCTGTTTGATAACTTTTTTTGTTGTCCAAAATCAATTCAATGTGGGATAGGGTGTTTTGTGTGGTTTAAAATCATTTCCTTATTTTTTGTGTAAAAAGCAAAGGGAACCAACACTTGACTCGGGGAGTAGTTATTTGAGTGTGGTATTTCTGCTAAAAGAAGAAATGTAGTATTGGACAAAAAAATATTGCAATTTAAAAGAATTTGAGGGTGCATGGTTTATGTTGGACAAACAAGTTGTTTGGTGCTGGCACCTGTAAGCTGTAGAACTTAAAAAGCACTTCCAAAGAATTTAAAAGTATTATAGGCTCGCTAACACACTTTTTTTATTGTAGATATTTCAAGGGTCCTGAACTTCTTGTTGATTTGCAAGACTATGACTACATACTCCTTAGAGTTGTGGAGCCTCGGGTGTATGTTTGCTGGAATGGTGAGTACTGAACTAAACTTTGTTTGATTTTACGCCGGCCTGTCAATGGTTGTGCATGTCTTATATGAATATATGGTACTTGTTTGAAGTATGTTTTCAATTTGGCTATGGAGGCCTGAAGAAGGGAAGTATCTTCATGATTTTGGAGGCTTTAAAATTCAGAATTGGCTCTCAAGTTTAATATGGAGGGGGATAAAATTTGAAATTATTTTGCACCTTACACAGTTTGAAGGCGTGAACTTAAGCATTGTCACCTTAGTTCCTCACCTTACACCATCTGATGCTTCAGCCATGATTTTTGTGATGTACATGCTTACTTAATGAGGGTTTGAGGATGGAGGGAGTACAAATGTTTGAGCCTGGGAGAGCTTCTGTGAAACTCGAGGGTCCATTTATCTTACCTAATTACTTCTTACCTTTGTGTTTTAGTGATTATTTCTTGTGTGTTGCAGATTTTTAAACTTTTCATATTTTATGATCTATTAAGGGTTGGTAAAGTAATGGTTTCACATGTATCATTTGTCACATAAAACAGCCGATGGGTTAAAAATAGTCCTATTTAACCAATACTTGGCAGTATATGGCTTATAATTTGGCAGTATATGGCTTATAATAGAGGGTGAACTAAAATTCAATTGAAATACCATGTATATAAAAAATCAACTTTAAAATATGTAAAAAATAAAAGACAGTGACAGATGACCGCTAATCATGGTCAAACCGTCAAATAATTGAATAAATATATGAATATATAGCTATTACGATACATATGCTTAAACTCAAAAGTTTAGTCTAACCTAAAACATAAATGTACCGGTCGTAAGCCTATAATTTTTAGTATTGACTGTAATACAATTATGATATGTTCCTTCGACATTAATTTCATTTATGGTTACAATTTTATGATATTTTCTCTTTATTTATGATTATTGTTATCTTTTATTTTTTTCGAGAAACGTTGACAACTCGATTTTTTTCATTTTTCATCTATTGTTGCACACTTACTTAACTAAGTGAATCACATGGGTTAACCCTAAATGAATTCCTAATTTTCTTTCCCATTTAAGATGTGTGGTCAAGAATTAAGGTGATATTCGAAATTATTAATACAATATGAGAATTAGGTGTAAGTCCCTTCAAAAAAAAGAATTAGGTGTAAGTCTAATGACTTGTGAATGTTTGAGACAACACTTTGAAGTATGTAAGAGAGTAAACATAATTAAATAAACACATATATATAAGCATCATATTCATGCCATCATGGACTCGTGGTTATTGGGGCAGGTACAATTAAAACTGACAAATGGGTTAACTACATTAGGTCAGTTAGGGCAGGGTAATTTCAGATTTGTTAGTGGAAAACCTAAATATTGAAATTATTATATAAATCCAATAAGATTTATTATTCTAGATAAATAAATGTCGTAACATATAATATTTTTTTATTTTGTGTTTTTGTTTGACAATTATTATAATTATTTTAGATTAATGATTTTCATGTGAATTGTAAAAGTTTAAAACATTTGCATTTATAAATTCAAATAATTATAATATTGTACAATCAAATTAATAAGATTTTATAACAATAAACTCTAAAAGTTTTATTTATAGATACCCGTGCAAATTGCACGGGTCCTAAACTAGTACCACTATGAAGATGTGAAGTTGTGTTTTCCCTCTCAATCTCACATCCTTAGAAAAGAAAACAATTTAAACTAATCTAAAATAGATCATCTCATTTTTTTCCCCTCATTTCCCTCCCTCTAAATATTTTATCCAAATAAGAAAAACTCCATCCCTTCCTTTTCCTCCAAATCCCCCAATTCAAACATAGTGTAAAACAGCGAAAGCAATCCTTTTGCAGTAGGTTGCCCTCTTGTTTTAAAAAACAAGAATACTGGAATGTTTTTGACATGAAATGTCTTACTTCGTATGTCTTTATCAAAGGCGCTTTGTACTATGTTTGCATCCTATTTTTGTGACATTTTAATCCTTTATTTTATTTTATAAACCATATTCCCTCACGGCCTAGTTATTCTCTGTGTTAATAGGCTAATATGTGATAGACTAGATATCATAGGGATATTCAGAATATTTCGTCACTCTTAATCGTTTCTAATTCAACGCATTAGAAGAGCATCCATAGTTGTTGGCATATAGTCCATTAAATCTTGGTAATTGTGGCAATTAAATAACTAATTCTATCAAACACTACTGTAAACAAAATGTCTGAAAAATTGAAGGGTGAAACAACTTTATTGATGACATCCTTATTCAGGAACATCCCTTTTCTGTATTCATATGTTTCCGTTAAGCACAAACTCATTTGTAATGGCGGTATCCGTCACAAGCTTGTGACGAATATTGTTTCCTCTCACAAAATACCCACTTTTTCTCTCTCTGCAACACTATTCATGTGGTCCCCTTTCTCCACTAACTTATTTTGTATCCATTTTATCTCACAAAATATCCGTTACAAATAGTGACCCGTCGCAAGCAAGACTTACTGTCCGTTAAGTTATGTTTTATGTCCCAGTAAGTATATCATTATCAACTTTTCTATAGGACCATCTCATAGCATAACATTGTCGCAATAAATAACTTAAACAACCGTAGCAGCTACCAACTATCAAGCATAACGCCTCATCCTACCTCACCAGCTTTCCCACTCCCCCACCCACGGAATTCCCAATCTCACATCTTCACCACCGCTCCCCCTCTCTTTCCCTCACAGTTTCATCAATGAATTCCAGGGAAAAAAATAACACATGCATGGTTATGCGACCATGGACATTCACGATGGCAAAGCGGTCAGTGATGTTGTAATTAGGGAGAGGGGGCGCCGTTGGTGCTTTTGTATATATTGACATTCTCATCGGACAGGAAGGCGCAACCGAACATGACATTGGAACAGTAATTGTTTATGCCCACAAACGCACCGCAAATGAGATTGTATCTATTAGTTCGGTACGTGGTGTCAAATGTAAGTACATCATTGTACAGTCGGTAATCCTCCCACATCATCGTGTCGCACCAGAATAGGTGACAAAGTCCCACAACCAGCATAGATTGGCGATGTCTGAGCCGGGCTTTATTATGGTTGATGTATTTATCCATTAACGTGTCATCCGATAATAGCCCTGCGAGGAGGTACTGTGTTTGAGCCGAGACTAGGACGAAACTTGACATCTTTGTGGCGTCGAGACGACTAACGGGTCGTTGGAGTAGATTGCCCCGACTCGGAATCCTGGAAGGCCTAAGTCCTTAGCCAAGCTAGACACAATGTGAACACGTTTATGTTACGTCCTTGTTGTTACCATTTTTTGTCTAAGAGCGCTTCCATTGCGCTAATCTAAGTTTGGGTATCGAATACTGTCCCTGCGTAGATTACGTCACTGATGAGGTGAATATTTTTTGATGAAATGAAGTTTAGAAGGGTAATCTCGTCGAGGGTTGTTTGGGTTGGTGACTACTATGCTCTTCACCTTAAGCCCACGTTTCTTGGCTGAATTGTGCTCGTCCACCAGGGCCGACACCGTGATCCAAAATCCGTTTTTGCTTGTGCATTTTATTGGGATGATCTCAACACCATTTCGCCATTTAAGATCTCTCAACAAGTCTTCGGACAAATTAGCGAAGCATATTCTAAACTAACCCGGTTCATCGCATGGCAAGATGAACCGGGTGAAATATTTAGCTTCACTTTGTAAACCATCTCCTTCCAGAGCTCCATCTCGGTTTTGGAACGTATTAGCTTTTAACAAGTGGCTTAAGTTCACCCAACAGTAAAGTCCGATGTTACTCTCTAAGCATCTGATCCCATCCTCCTTAAGTCCCGCAACCCGTATAGATTGGCGATGTCTGAGTCGGGTTTTTTTATGGTTGATGTACTTATCAATGAACGTGTCATTCGATAATAGCCCTGCGAGGAGGTACTGTGTTTAAGCCGAAACTTGACATCTTTGTGGCCATAGAGACGACTAACGGGTCGTTGGAGTAGATTGCCCCGACTCGGAATCCTGAAAGGCCTACGTCCTTATACAAGCTAGACAAAATGTGAACACGTTTATGTAAGTCGTTGTTGTTAGACGGTTTTTTGTCTGAGAGCGCTTCAATTACGCAAAATGTAAGTTTGGGTGTCGAATACTGCCCTGCGTAGATTTCGTCGCTGATGAGGTGAATATTTTTCGATGAAATGAAGTTGAGAAGAAGGCTAATCTCGTCTTTCGACAATGTGGTTCCTAAAGGGTTGTTTGGGTTGGTGACTACTATGTTCTTCACCTTAAGCCCACGTTTCTTGGCTGAATTGTACGCGTCCACCAGGGCCGAAACCGTGATCCTAAGCCCATTTCTGCTTGTGCATTTTATTGGGATGATCTCAGCACCAATTCGCCATTTAAGATTTCTCAACATGTCTTCGGATAAATTAGCGAACTGTATTCTAAACCAACCCGATTCATCGCAATGGCAAGATGAACCGGGTGAAATATTTAGCTTCAATTTGTAAACCATCTCCTTCCAGAGCTCAATCTCGGCTTCGAATGTATTAGCTTTTAACAAGTGGCTTAAGTTCAACCAACAGTAAAGTCCGTTGTTACTCTCTAAGTAGCTGATCTCGACCTCCTTAAGTCCCGCAACCAGCATAGATTGGCGATGTCTGAGTCGGGTTTTATTATGGTTGATATATTTATCCATGAACGTGTCATCCGATAATAGCCCCGCGAGGAGGTACTGTGTTTGAGGCGAGACTAGGTCGAAACTTGACATCTTTGTGGCCATAGAGACGACTAACGGGTCGTTGGAGTAGATTGACCCGACTCGAAATCCTGGAAGGCCTAAGTCCTGACAAGCTAGACACAATGTGAACACGTTTATGTTGGTCCTTGTTATTAGACCATTTTTTTGTCTGAGAGCGTTTCCATTACGCTAATGTAAGTTGGGGTGTCGAATACTGTCTCTGCGTAAATTTCGTCGCTGATAAGGTGAATATTTTTCGATGAAATGAAGTTGAGAAAAAGGATAATCTCGTCTTTCGACAATGTGGTTCCTAGAGGGTTGTTTGGGTTGGTGACTACAATGCTCTTCACCTTAAGCCCACGTTTCTTGGCTGAATTGTAAGCGTTCACCAGGGCCGACTCCGTGATCTTAAACCCGTTTCTGCTTGTGCATTTTATTGGGATGATCTCAGCATCAGTTCGTCATTTAAGATCACTCAACACGTCTTCGGATAAATTAGCGAAGCCTATTCTAAACCAGCCCGGTTCATCGCAATGGCAAGATGAACCGGATGAAATATTTAGCTTCACTTTGAAAACCATCTCCTTCCAGAGTCCCATCTCGGCTTCGAATTTATTGGCTTTTTAAGTGCCTTAAGTTCAGCAGTTGATCCCGACCTCCTTAAGTCCCGTTACCAGCATAGATTGGCGATTTGTGAGCCGGGTTTTATTATGGTTGATGTATTTATCCATGAACGTGCCAACCGATAATAGCCCTGCGAGAAGGTATTGTGTTTGAGCCGAGACTAGGCCGAAACTTGACATCTTTGTGGCCGTAGAGACGACTAACGGTTCGTTGCAGTAATTTGCCCTGACTCGGAATCCTGGAAAGATAAGTCCTAAGACAAGCTAGACATAATGTGAATACGTTTATATAGGTCTTTGTTGTTAGACCATTTTTTGCCTGAGAGCGTATCCATTACGCTAATGTAAGTTGGGTTGTCGAATACTGTCTCTGTGTAGAGTTCGTCGCTGATAAGGTGAATCTATTTCGATGAAATGAAGTTGAGAAGAAGGGTAATCTCGTCTTTCGACAATGTGGTTCCTAAAGGGTTGTTTGGGTTAGTGACTACAATGTCATTCACCTTAAGCCCACGTTTCTTCGATGAATTGTACGCGTCCACCAGGCCGACTCCGTGATCTTAAACCCGTTTCTGCTTGTGCATTTTATTGGGATAATATCAGCATCAGTTCACAATTTAAGATCTCTCAACACGTCTTCGGACAAATTAGCGAAGCTTATTCTAAACCAACCCGGTTCATCGCAATGGGAAGATGAACCGGGTGAAATATTTAACTTCACTTTGTAAACCATCTCTTTGCAGAGTTCCATCTCGGCTTCGAATGTATTAGCTTTTAACAACTGCCTTAAGTTCACCCAAAAGTGAAGTCCGTTGTTACTCTCTAAGCAGTTGATCCCAACCTCCATAAGTCCCGCAACCAGCATAGATTGGCGATGTTTGGGCCTGGTTTTATTATGGTTGATGTATTTATACATGAACGTGTTATCTGATAATAGCCCTGCGAGGAGGTACTGTGTTTGAGCCGAGACTAGGCCGAAACTTGACATCTTTGTGGCCGTAGAGACGACTAATGCGTCGTTGGAGTAGATTGCCCCAATTCGTAATCCTGGGAGGCCTAAGTCCTTAGACAAGCTAGACACAATGTGTACATGTTTATGTAGGTCATTGTTGTTAGATCATTGTTTCTCTGATAGCAATTCTCTTACGCTAATGTAAGTTGGGGTGTCGAATACTGTCCCTGCGTAGATTTCGTCGCTGATGAGGTGAATATTTTTCGATGAAACGAAGTTGAGAAGAAGGGTAATCTCGTCTTTCGACAATGTGGTTCCTAGAGGGTTGTTTGGGTTGGTGACTACTATGCTCTTCACCTTACGCCCCCGTTTCTTGGCTGAATTGTACGCTTCCACCAGGGCCGACTCCGTGATGCTAAACCCGTTTTTGCTTGTGCATTTTATTGGGATGATTTCAGCACCAGTTCGTCATTTAAGATCTCTCAACACGTCTTTGGACAAATTAGCGAAGCATATTCTAAAGCAACCCGGTTCATTGCAATGGCAAGATTAAACGGGTGAAATATTTAGCTTTACTTTGTAAACCATCTCCTTCCAGATCTCCATCTCGGCTTCTAATGTATTATTAGCTTTTATTAAGTGGCTTAATTTCACCCAACTGTAAAGTCCACTGTTACTCTCTAAACAGTTGATCCCAGCCTCCTTAACTCCCGCAACCAGCATAGATTGGCGATGTTTGACCAAGGTTTTATTATGGTTGATGTATTTATCCATGAACGTGTCATCCAACAGTAAACCAGCCTGGTTCATCGCAGGGCTATTATCGAATGACACGTTCATGTATAAATACATCAACCATAATAAAACCCGGCTCAGACATCGCCAATGTATGCTGGTCGCGGGATAAAGAGTCTGGGATCAGCTGCTTAGAAGGTAACAGCGGACATTACTGTTGGGTGAACTTAAGCCACTTGTTAAAAGCTAATAAATTCGACCGAGATGGAACTCTGGAAGGAGATGGTTTAAAAATTGAAGCTAATTATTTCACCCGGTTCATCTTGCCATGCGATGAACCGGGTTGGTTTAGAATATGCTTCGCTAATTTGTCCGAAGACGTGTTGAGAGATCTTAAATGGTGAACTGGTGGTGAGATTATCCCAATAAAATGCACAAGCAAAAATGGGTTTAGGATCAAGTAGTCGGCCCTGGTGGACGCGTAGAATTCAGCCAAGAAACGTGGACTTAAGGTGAGGGGCATTGTATTCACCAACCCAAACAACCCTCTAGGAACCACATTGTCGAAAGACGAGATTACCCTTCTTCTTAACTTCATTTTATCAAAAAATATTCACCTTATCAGCGACGAACTCTACACAGGGACAATATTTGACACCCCAACGTACATTACCGTAATGGAAACGCTCTCAGACAAAAAATGGTCTAACAACAAAGACCTACATAAACGTGTTCGCATTATGTCTAGCTTGTCTAAGGACTTAGGCCTTGCAGGATTCCGAGTCGGGGCAATCTACTGCAACGACCCGTTAGTCGTCTCTACGACCACAAAGATGTCAAGTTTCGGCCAAGTCTCGGCTCAAACACAGTACCTCCTCGCAGGGCTATTATCGGATGACACGTTTATGGATAAATATATCAACCATAATAAAACCCGACTCAAACATCGCCAATCTATACTGGCTACGGGACTTAAGGAGGCCGGGATCAGCTGTTTAGAGAGTACTAACGGACTTTACTATTAGGTGAATTTAAGCCACTTGTTAAATGCTAAAACGTTCGAAACCGAGATGGAGCTCTGGAAGGAGATGGTTTACAAATTGAAGCTAAATATTTCACCCGGTTCATCATGCCATTGCGATGAACCGGGTTTGTTTAGATTATGCTTCGCTAATTTGTCCGAAGACGTGTTGAGAGATCTTAAATGGCGAAGTGATGGTGAGATCATCCCAATAAAATGCACAAGCAGAAATGGGTTCAGGATCACGAAGTCGACCCTGGTGGACGCGTACAATTCAGCCAAGAAACGTGTGCTTAAGGTGAAGAGCATTGTAGTCACCAACCCAAACAACCCTCTAGGAACCATATTGTCGAAAGACGAGATTACCCTTCTTCTCAACTTCATTTCAACGAAAAATATTCACCTCATCAGTGACGAAATCTACGCAGGGACAGTATTCGACACCCTAACTTACATTAGCGTAATGGAAACGCTCTCAGACAAAAAATGGTCTACTAACAAGGACCTACATAAACGTGTTCACATTATGTCTAGCTTGTCTAAGGACTTAGGCCTTGCAGGATTCCGAGTCGGGGCAATCTACTGCAACGACCCGTTAGTCGTCCCTACGGCCACAAAGATGTCAAGTTTCGGCCATGTCTCGGCTCAAACACAGTACCTCCTCGCAGGGCTATTATCGGATGACACGTTCATGCATAAATACATCAACCTAATAAAACCCGGCTTAGACATCGCCAATCTATGCTGGTTGCAGGACTTAAGGAGGCCGGGATCAGCTGCTTAGAGAGTAACAACGGACTTTACTGTTGGGTGAACTTAAGCCACTTGTTAAAAGCTAATACATTCGAAGCCGAGATGAAGCTCTGGAAGGAGATGATTTACAAATTGAAGCTAAATATTTCACCCGGCTCATCTTGCCATTGCAATGAACCACGTTGTTTTAGAATATGCTTCACTAATTTGTCCAGAGACGTGTTGAGTGATCTTAAATGGCGAACTGGTGGTGAGATTATTCCAATAAAATGCACAAGCAGAAATGGGTTTAGGATCACGGAGTCGATCCTGGTGGACGCGTACAATTCAGATAAGAAACGTGGACTTAAGGTGAAGGGCATTGTAGTCACTAACCCAAACAACCCTCTAGGAACCACATTGTCGAAAGACGAGATTACCCTTCTTCTCAACTTCATTTCATCGAAAAAGATTCACTTTATCAGCGACGAACTCTACACAGGGACAGTATTCGACACCCCAACTTACATTAGCGTAATGGATACGCTCTCAGACAAAAAACGGTCTAACAACAAAGACCTATATAAACGTGTTCACATTATGTCTAGCTTGTCTTTGGACTTATCCTTCCAGGATTCCGAGTCCGGGCAATCTACTGCAACGACCCGTTAGTCGTCTCTACGACCACAAAGATGTCAAATTTCGGCCAAGTTACGGCTCAAACACAGTATCTCCTGGCAGGGCTATTATCGGATGACACGTTTATGGATAAATACATCAACCTAATAAATCCCGGTTCAGACATCGCCAATCAATACTGGTTGCGGGACTTAAGGAGGCCGGCATCTGCTCTTTAGAGAGTAACAACGGACTTTACTGTCGGGTGAACTTAAGCCACTTGTTAAAAGCTAATACATTCGAAGCCGAGATGGAGCTTTGAAAAGAGATGGTTTACAAATTGACGCTAAATATTTCACCTGGTTCATCTTGTCATGCGATGAACCGGGTTGGTTTAGAATATACTTTTCTAATTTGTCCGAAAACGTGTTGAGAGATCTTAAATGGTGAACTGGTACTTAGATCATCCGAATAAAATGCACAAGCAGAAACAGGTTTAGGATCACGGAGTCGGCCCTGGTGGACGTGTTCAATTCAGCAAAGAAACGTGGGCTTAAGATGAAGAGCATAGTTGTCACTAACCCAAACTATCCTCTAGGAACTACATTGTCGAATGACGAGATTATCCTTCTTCTCAACATCATTTCATCGAAAAATATTCAGCTTATCAGCGACGAAATCTACGTAGGGACAGTATTCGACACCCCAACTTACATTAGCGTAATGGAAACGCTCTCAGACAAAAAATAGTATAACAACAAGGACCTACTTAAACGTGTTCACATTATGTCTAGCTTGTCTAAAGACTTAGGCCTTTCAGGATTCCGAGTCGGGGCAATCTACTGCGACGACCCGTTAGTCGTCTCTACGGCCACAAAGATGTCAAGTTTCGGCCTAGTCTCGGCTCAAACACAGTACCTCCTCGCAGGGCTATTATCGGCTGACACGTTCATGGATAATTACATCAACCATAATAAAACCCGGCTCGGACATCGTCAATCTATGCTGGTTGCGGGACTTAAGGAGGCCGGGATCAGCTGCTTAGAGAGTAACAACGGACTTTACTGTTGGGTGAACTGAAGCCACTTGTTAAATGCTAAAACATTCGAAACCGAGATGGAGCTCTGGAAGGAGATGGTTTACAAATTGAAGCTAAATATTTCACCCGGTTCATCTTGCCATTGCGATGAACCGGGTTGGTTTAGATTATGTTTCGCTAATTTGTCCGAAGACGTGTTGAGAGATCTTAAATGGCGAACTGATGGTGAGATCATCCCAATAAAATGCACAAGCAGAAATGAGTTTAGGATCACGGAGTCGGCCATGGTGGACGCGTACAATTCAGCCAAGAAACGTGGGTTTAAGGTGAAGAGCATTGTAGTCACCAACCCAAACAACCCTCTAGGAACCACATTGTCGAAAGACGAGATTACCCTTCTTCTCAACTTCATTTCATCGAAAAATATTCACCTTATCAGAGACGAAATTTACGCAGGGACATTATTCGACACCTCCACTTACAATATTCACCTCCACTAATAGAATTTATCAGTTTTAAGTCAATCCCTCACGTATATATTATTGGGTTTCTTTTTAAAAGGCTTTGTAATATTAGAATTTATTAACAATTACATAGACTTTTCGATATTTACACTATCGATATTAGACATATCTTTGCACTTGGACGGTAAGAGACTGAGAATGTTGTTTAGTTGGTTCATTGTATTAGTGGCAAGGAGAAATAAGTGAGGACGCGGACGTTATAGTTATGATTTATGAGCGACATTATCAGCGACAGGTGTACGGTAAGCAGACATATTTTAACGCGGCAAAATCTCAATTGCGACGGAACGACCCGTCACAAACTTGCGACGGATCGAATACATACCGTTTTATCAACACAATGGGCGGGTCAGCAATTAAGAGGGGTGTGACTTTTGATTACCTCACCCTGCTGCAAGTACGTATTTCAATATTCATTTTTTGTACTTTTTCTTTATTAAATACTAGTGTCCCGTCGCAACGTTGTGATGGGCCAAGTACATACCGTTTCAATGAAATACAGTAACTTTTCTAAATACATTAAGATGCTTTTGAGTTTTGTAATTAATGTTGATATGACATTTCACATTTCCCCAACCCAAAGTTCCCCCCCTTCCCCCTGCCTAAACTCCCCCATTTTACCTTCCCCCATAATTAAAGTTTATTTCTATAGAAATTTAAAAAAACTCCCAATATATTGTGAAAAATCCATTGAACCAAATCTATAATAAAGATGGTAATAAAACAAACTGCAAAACGTGTGCACAGAAATTTGAACATTAAAATGGTGGTAGTATTGTCTTGATGAAGGAAAGAGTTCCCAATTATTAGTATTTAGGCAGAATCTCATTTGCGACGGAACGACCCGTCACAAACTTGCGACGGGTCGAACACATACTGTTTCATCAACACAATGGGCGGGACAGTAATTAAGAGGGGTGTGACTTTTAATTACCTCGCCCGGCTGCAAGTACTTATTCCACTATTCATTTTTTTGTACTTTTCACTTTATTAAATACTAATAATTGGGAACTCCTTCCTTCTTCAAGATAATACTACCGCCATTTTGATGTTCAAATTTCTGTGCAATTTTTGATAAAACTCCTTCCTTCATCTTTACTCCCACTTCATCCTCAAACTAAGAATTTCATAACACCATCTTCACAAATAGCTCAAACTAAGAACATGCATAAGAACATCTTCACAAATAAGTGAAAGTACACGAAAGACACTTTACCTTCTCTAAAAAATTTCTTAGGTCACAAGTAACCATCATAGAACATTCTAATGACGGACGTCATTAATTGTGGTATAGTTACTGATGTGAATATGGCTGGTGTGATTGATTAACACACATAAATCAAGAGACTTTGTCGGAAAATAGTAGAATCAAAGGTCGTAAGAATTCGAGCAAACTGTGTTTTCGTATACAAATTTGATGGTTCATTCTTATTTGCTGAATTTGTGTTCAATGTTCATAATTTATATGATGGTGTTTTTGTTACTACTCGTGTGTGTACTCATATGTCCTTTATATTGTGTTATCATGAGTTGTTTAATTTTTGTGAAGGTTTTCTTATACATTAACAAAATATGAAGGAATGTTTGAATAACAAAAACATGGTCGCTTTCGAAAAGGATGATCTGCTTTTGTTAGTGTTTTTTTAATTTAAAACATTACCAAATGTTGATGCCCCTAATATTCATGTGTATATTTGTGATTAATGATGATATATGGTGTTCTTATTTTGACACAAATATAAGACAACAATAATAATGACCTAATTAAGTGATGAACAGGTGAGTATTATGTTTTCAATATTTGCTGAGCCGCTGTAAAATGATGGGCTATGTCAGATTAATGTTGCCATTTTTGTTATTTATGTCTCCCTGGCAGAAAATACAGTGTAAAAAATGTCAGGAATGTTTTCAATGTTTGCAGGGCCACAATCCTTCGAATAGATTGATGGGGACAATGTCAGAATAATGTTGCCACATTTAATATATATGCCCACCCTGCCAAATTCCCTCTATGCATGCGATGTTTATATTTATATGTCTGATGTGCCCCTGCATTATTTGTGAATGCGCAGATTACTCAACGACGTTGCTGGGAGGGGAAGCTGATAAATGGGAAGACGTGTATGAGATGTACTGCAAGCACTCGCAAGCGGTTGACTTTAGTGTTAGGAAAAGGGACCTCTCGTAGGACTAATGGCCCAGGGACTCCACACGTGGAGAGGTACTTTGTGTGCTAGTGTGAAGGAGTCCATGTGAACGGTACTCGTCGAGTTGAGGTGGGGTTACCTCACGTTGAGTATAACCAAATGAGGGGGCTGCCAGTTACTCGATGCCAATGCAAAGCCAGCCTACGTGTGAATGTGAACGAAAGGGGGAAATGGGAAGTGGCTCGGCATGTAACAATGCATAACCATGACCTTACTCCTACCTAGTGGCAGCAACACCATCGGTCAGAGAGGAGAATTGGTGATGGTGAGGCAGATGTTATAAGGGCCTTGACGTAAGCTCACATTGCCCCTTCGCTTCAGTTTAAGGTCGCAGCTGCTGCAGTGGGGGGGATGCGTTGGTGGGGCACACGATGCGAGATCAATTCAATTTCGTTTATAGGCTGAAGGTAAAAGCCATCGAGGGCGGGGATGCATCAACACTTATCAACCTCCTCACCAAACGCCAAGCTGAGGAGCCGGGGTTTTTCTTCCGCGTCCAATTTAACAAAGAGGGGCGACTTTGTCACATATTCTGGTGCGACGCGATGATGAGGGAGGATTACCGACTTTACAATGATGTATTTATATATATTTGACACCACGTACCGAACTAATAGATACAATCTCATTTGCGGTGCGTTTGTGGGCATAAACAATCACTGGTCCAATTTGAGCCTCAATGCATTGGTTTTCAGAGGGGGAAAGTACTTCATGTAGAATGTCAATGCTAAAGAGTTGCAATCCGTTATCCCAGAGATCTCTCTATCCAAGTCTCTCCACCAGTCCTTTGCATCCTCAGTCAAAGAAAAAGGAAAAAGAAATTCCTTGACCTTTTCGTGAGTTACACCAGGAGCTAACAGAATTGTGGAACAATAGTCTGTGAATATCTCCATGTGTTTAGCTGGATCCTCATTTGCTTCACCTTTGAATAATTTCTGTTCTATCAGCTGATAGAACGACGGGTGGATAGAAAAAGTCCCCTCACTCGCGGTAGGAAGCAAAGATGTTGTAGGCAATGATCAAACGTTTGGATCGGAGTGGCTCGCAATGATAGGCATTCTGAAATGAGTTTTGATATTAACCTACCTCTCTTGTGTCAAGTACCTGTAAATACTACAACACTAGAGAAAAATATGAGATCGGTCTCAAGGAATCACTTCCTTGAGACCAAAACAAACTTAAAAGAACAAATAAAATTACACCGTCTCCTCGGTAACGGCGCCAAAATTTGACACGGCTGTCGCAACCCTATCAAAAATAAACCAACTGGTCCTAAAACAAATGTAGTAGAGGCAGTCGGGTATCGAATCCACAGGAAGAAGGGAATCTCTTAAGGTCAAACAAGTTTGCTAATGTAACATCTCGGATTATCAGAATCCGTAATTTTAATAATTTAAATCTAATTCCGGAAATTTAATAGTTTTAAATTAATTTCATAAGCTTAATTTTAAATAAATCGTATAAGTTCCATTTTTGAGATTTCATAAACCTAAGATGTTGGAAATTTACTTGGCATCTCGTTTGCAAATATTCCCGAACATTTTTATTAAAAACCCGTCTCAATTTACTTGTGCTTAAAAGCAAATAGAGAAAGAAAGCTTCCTAGCCATTTCCCTTATCATCTTCTTTCTTGTTCTCCAAGTGAGGAAAATAAGAAATCAGAAAAACATTTCTATCTTAAATAAAATCCTCAATTCACAAATCTTCTCATAAAATCTTCGTTTTCAAAGGAATTTAGCGATTCTTGCGCCTATAGACTCGTGATATCGTCCCGTCGTTTGTTTCGGTCCGATCAATTTCCGGGTTGTTCTACCCTAACTCGAAATTCGTGCTTATTTTGATGTTTTCCATTGTTTCTCGAGGATTCCACTAAGTAAAGGTGACGATAATGAGAAAACTCAACCTTTGTCTTAAATTAGCAATTTATATGATTTTCATATGTTTAATATGGAAATGGTGGTGTTGTTAGTTGATAGGAACTTAGGAGTTGATCATAATATGGTTGATGTGAGGTTTATGTGGTTTATTACATGTAAATGATGTTTTATGTGTATAAATTTGGAATAAGATGAGTGTGGGATGTTTGATGTGAGATTATTGTTTATGTTGATTAAGGTTGATTCACATGATTTAAGGATGTGTAATACATGCTGGATATGTTGTATTTTGGTTGGAATTCATGATTTAGAAATGTTCTCATGAAGTTTGATTGAATAGTAGTATGTCGAAATGCGTTTTTCGCGAAACAGGGACTCTGAGCTGGTCAGCCGACCGGCGGCCGGCCGACCGGCTCAGAATCCATTTGGGTGAAGTTTGAGAATTAGTCGAGGAAGGATCCTCAGCCGGTGGGCCGGCACCCGGTCTGCCGGCTGAGAGCCCCTTCTCAGTTGTATGTACTGGATGCATTTGTGTGAGAATTAAGGACTCTCAGCCGGTCCACCGGCTGAGAGCCCTTACTCCTGAGATTTTGTGCAAACTGATGAATGACTGAGGCCCTCAGCCCGCCGACCGCCAGCCTATGGTCTGACCGGCTGAGAGCCCTAATCAGCTGAAATGTGGTATAACTTTGATTTCACAAGTCGGATTTCATTAATTCTTTTTCCGTATGGTTTGTAAGCATGTTTGTTGTCCATAAGCTTTGGACGACAATTATGTCGGGTTCGGAAATTGATTTGAGGAGAAAGACCCTTCGGCCGGGCAACCGCAAGGGAAACCGACTCTCACCTCGAAATAGTTTCTGAAATTGGCTAGGTGTTGAACGGATGTTTAGAATTGATATCTATAGTTTTATCATATCTTTGAGGATGATGTTGTATGATATGTGGAGTCTATACTATGAGCTGTTATATGACTCTTGTTCTCACCAGACTGTGTTGCGTTTGGTATGACCGTTGATAAGTGTTCCGGTCAGGTTTTAGATTGTCCTCCCTGAGTCGGGGGTATCTCGTTCCTAGCTAGTTCGAGTCTTGGAGGTATCCTGAGTTGGGGATACTTGTCGAATCGGGGAAGGACTATACCTCGAGAGTCTGGCCAGATTTAAACTAGGACCGTATATCGGATTGTCGTCCTACCAGGGGATTGTATTCGTTGAGACTAAGTAGACTTGCTGTTGTCGTATAATGGAGTCGTCATATGAATTTTCCCATGTTGTGATGATTTTTTGTGTCTATTCATGCCTGGAGTCGGGGTTCATGTTTTAGATACTGCTGAATGATTGTGTCTGGTCTTGCCTGAGTCGGGGTCAGACTTAGATATTGATGATGCTTTTGTGTCTAGCTTGCCTGAGTCGAGGTACAGTGCTAGATATTGCTGAAAGAATTGTGTTTAGCTTGTCTGAGTCGGGGTATAGTGTTAAATACTGTTGAATGATTTGTATTTAACTTGCATGAGTTGGGGTATAGTGTTATATACTGTTGATGTATGTTTTAGATATGCCTAAGTCGTGGTATTTGATCTAATTACATAAGTTGAGTATGTTAAGATAATGGTTGATGAAAGATTACTTCTCATAATTATATTTATGTTGGAGTATGTATGGTTGGTTATATGGGAATACATGTTATGTGTTTATGACAATAGGTGGCTGGGAGAACCTCTAGTCACTCCTCACTGACTGTGGCGTACATGTTTTCATGTATATAGGTTGGTGCTGATTTTACATGGGGATTCACAGAGAGATAGTGAGCGATGCTATGGCATTGGCATGATTTTACCCTATTTTGTTAGCTAGACTCTAGTTTATATTTCAGTTTTGGATGCCTGTGGGATATGCTATCCCGGGCTGTTTACAGTTGTATATAACTTATATATACTTATCTCGTTTGTTTTTCTTCCGCATGTTAGTTATCGTAATTCACCTCGCATGTCGTTTATCATGTCAAAAGTTTTAATTCCGCACATTTTTCATGCATATTGTATTTGTTTACATTTTCGCTGCCGCGAGGGGTTTTACAGCCTAAGCAACCAAATGGGGAGGGTGTTTGTTGTTCTATATTCTAAATTTTACGAAAAAAGAAATGATAAGAAAATAAACGAGCGACTAATGGAAGGGGAAACTAGGATCGTCGGTTCACCATGACCTAAGGTGAAAGGAAGAAATTAAGAATGTATTAAACTGGGAAAGGGGTAGTGAAAAGGTCCTTTCGGTCCGCTATTCGCCCTAGGATAAAACTAACAAACTCTCGCTCTAACTAGTTCATCCCAAAGTTCATTGCCAATCTACCTTTTCCAATCTTTCGATCTAGGTTAAGGAAATCTATACAGTTAATTGAATACGTCGACTCAAACAATCAAAAGTTATTATGCGCAATGATTAAATGCAATCCATAATCTAATACATTCACTACGACAATTATTCCTAAGTTATGGTTCCCCTAAATCCTAGTACAAAACCTAGCTAATCATGCATACGTAACTAACAACAAGAAATAAGAAACGGGAATTCAACATCATAAAAGAAGAATAAATGGTAAACATAGATTAATTAACAAAGTAGAAAAGGAATTATCGCGATTACAAGATTGTGGAAAGATGAACAAGAAATTTGATTCGGAAGCCAAAGAATTGATCTAACTAATTAGGGTTTTGAGAAAGGAAATGAAAAATGAGATCTAAAGTTACTATTACTGTCTACTATATATTGTTATGATATGTCGAACTCCTTGCTATTGTTGCTTAACCTCTCTTTTATGCTATTTTTCGAAACCCTTCAAAGATAGGAGGATTGCTGATCGAGGCGGCTTTTTCCTCTCCTTGCTCGATCGAGTGAAAATCAGTACTCGATAAAGTGAACTACAGAAAGCAGTCGATGACCCTAAGTAGACTGTTCGACCGAGTGAATCTCCTCCTGCAACCACTCGATCGAGTGAACATCAGTACTCGATCGAGTTATTGTTTCTGCGCTTTGGACGTGGATCACTTTCCTTTGGGATTTTGCACTTCCCAACTTGATACGATTCTTTCCTAACATCTTTGAAAGTGCTTGGTTATCGAGGATTGAGCGGTTTTTCCTTCTTCCCGGCTTTTATCTGCAATTCATACAAAACGAAATCGAGTAGACAATTCGGGGAATAAAAGTAGCCAAAAGTTATGAAATGGAAGACAAATACGTGCAGAATGGATAAAAAAAGGTCTATATAAAATGCACGTATCAGTACCGCTTGTTGCGAGCAAGCGAGGTTAATGGTGGGACTAAAGGTCGCCAGTTGTCAGATGATTTGATTATTGGTGACATCAGTTATCGTGAATTGAGATTTTGATATTTATTGTAGGTTTTGGTAGTGACAACTGGCAGTGTTATGGATTACACTAACTGACGCTTTGTATTATATTGACGTGATGATCTATTGGTATGGTGAGCAGATTCTCAGCAGGTAGCTCGACGTTGATTGTTTGCTTGAGGCTAGGAATTGAGCGAGTCACCACCTAGGAGTCATAGGGTTGGCAACGGGTCGGGTCTGGGTAGGGTCCAGCAAAACCTGGACCTGACACGAGTCACATACCTTGGACCCATTCCTGACCCAGACCCTAAAGAGTCTGAAATTAATGAACCCATACCCGACCCATAGGGTCCGGGTCCGGGTAGGGTCTACTTTTTTTTCTTTGACTAAATATTTTTTCCCTAAATTATACCTAGTACCCAAACTTCAATAAGTCCCTGTTGTGACGGGTATATCCGTGTCAAGTTTGCGACGAGTCAAATACACCCACTTGTTTAGATAAGACAATAATAAAGGGTGATGCTCAATCATGTACGAGTTTTACTCATTTATGGACGTAAATGACTCTAATACCCCTTTTATTTTAATAATTTCCTTTCAATACCCTTGTGTTAGTCTCCTCTTCATTTACTGTTTTTTTACTATAATTACTATCATTCAACCACCACTCGTCAACACCATCCACCATTCTCACCACCGCCTTGCTTACACCACCGACCGATATTAACGACCTCTTCATACCGGCCATCAAACAAACTCACAAATCGACCTCCCAACAATGATCTTAACCAGATCTATCTATTTCAATTCACTTGTTTATCAGGTTCGATTCATTCAATTCGATTCAATTCCAGTTTCAATTCCAGTTAACCCTGATACACTAATGGAAAGCGTAACGAAAGAGAAGACTTAATAAGCGAGACTAACTTCAGTGCCACAGATGAACCTCTGGAAAAAAGTAATTCAATCATCTCCTCCCCGTCTCTTCGGTACCAAGATTCTTCAATTTTTCAATTCTTCAATCTCAGACTCGCTTCATCGTCCCTACATCTAGAAATCTTTAAAAAGTGCCTTATTATAATAATATGACCATGCTGAATGCGTAAAATGAGTTTAAGATTGAAGTTGGAAAATTCCCAGGTCCCACAATTCACACTAAATTCGCCGGCGGCATCGCTATTTCCCAATCTTAACGCCGGCGACGGTTTAAACAAACCCTAATTTAATTACACTAAATTAATTCCTTAATTTTATATAATATAATTAATTCCTTAATTTTATATAATATAATTAATAAAGTTACTAATTAGACTTGCTTGATTATACACTAATTAACATAATAGTTGTGTAATTTGACAGATTTGATTAATTTTGTAAGAGAGGGGAGAGACTTTTGTCATTTCTAGGCAAAGGGCATAAAATGGAAAAATAATGAAAAAAAGTCCATGAATGAGTAAAACTCGTACATGAATGAGCAATTACGATAATAAAAGTGCATAGAAAATCACAAATGCTATGTCTTTATCTCCCCAAATGGGTTTTATTTGACCCGTCACAAGCTTATGGCAGATATTACCGTCACAAATGAGAATTTGTGCCCAAACTTATCATTTCATGAATTTCCTCATTATTATTAATGGGTATTTGGATATGCGTATAGTATATTAGTGCGTGATAACTAATAAGCGTCGTTTGTATGTGTGTGTTATTTGGGTTATTGACTTTGTATGTGTTTTTTTTAAAATAAATATAAGGGTCTAAGGGTCGGATAAGGTCCCAACACCAAGACCCCGGGTCACCCAAAGTTTTTATATAAGACCCATATCCGACGCATACTTGAGCGGGTCTCAAAAATTCAGGCCTATACGACCCATCAGGGTCAGATCCAAAAGGTTTGGGTTAGGGACCGACCTACTGCCATCCCTAGTCATAACTCATAACATTCTTTTAGCTTCCGTTGTTGCTTTAGTTTTCTTCTGAATCGAGACGTTTTGTAACGACAATACGATTTACTTAATAAATGTTTCTTGTGCCTTTCTTTAATATTCTACCCGGCTATCGAGATGGTGACATCTTCATAGGTTGAGTGCCCTTCGTAAAGGTCGATTATGGGGTGTTACAGTTGTTGTAAGTAATAACAACATACATTATGACATAATAACCGTGTTTAACCGTTGTTTTTGGCAATATCTGTAGTTGTGCTAGGAAGAAAAGATATTTCCCAAGATGATAATGGAGAAAGTAGTCAATTGAAAGAAAAAACAAACAAATTCACGCATGCGACTAATCAACAAAAAAACAATTCTCAATAAAAAATCAATAGCTTCCTTGTTATTTGTGATGGAGCCGTAAATCTTCAAAGAAGAGTAACACAAGTATTGATGCACGAAGAGGGACAGGTACAATCAGCCTTAGGTTCGTTGAAGGGACGATTGTTGTCGCCTGTTGGCCATGTGTTTCTTCGGGCGTGGAGGCCGGCGACAGTGGTGGTCAGGTGGTCGTGTTGCGGAGGTTGAGACATTGTTATTGTCATTTTTTAAGAAAAATATATCTAGGTTATTTTTATGTAAACAACAATTAATTTGTAAAGATGATTAAATTGACTGGGATTGCCGGATTGGTGAACGAAGGAGGTGGTGGGCTGGTGTTAGTGACTTGGTTTGTCTTGTAACATTGTAAAAGGCCTATGTGAGAAAGTAAATTTCGTATGTGAAAAAAAAGACAAAAAACTTCAAACCAATCCACTCAAAAAACTTATAAACTTTAATAAGCTAAAGAAAATATACATATACTCAAAAACGAAGATAATAAGCTCAAAAAAAAATACACATATGATAAGCTAAAAAAAAATACTCCCTCCATTTTTTATCCAAATGATATGTTTGCTTTATCACGTTTGTCAACGCACGTTTTACGTTTTGAATATTTTTAGCTATAAAAGTTATACTCCCTCCATTCTTTTTATATCACCCCATTTCATTATTCACGTTTGCCGATGTTCATTTTGTTTTGATTATATCTTTAGCTACATACTACTAAAAATTATAAAAGTTTGTTATTCTTAATTCTCTTATCAAGACAATCCAAAAAAGATCTCACATGAATATATTTCCGTGAACGGATTGAGAGAAAACCGACGTTGAATAGTCGATTGTGAATAGTGTCAAAACAAAAGTTGGGTGATATAAAAAGAATGGAGGGAGTATATTTTTAGTATACTTGTAAAGACGAATCAAACTAGACCCCACGCAAATAATATTTTCACTTATGTATAAATAGAAAATTAAATTAAACGATCACTAGGAAACAAAATAGAAACATATCATTTGAATAAAAATGGGGTGACTAGTTATGTATTTAAAAAAAAAAATGAAAAAATATAAGGTAATCATCGGATGTTCCTTTTTCTCGACCCGATACCGTTGTATACTTGTATCTCCTTAATTTCGTTGAAGAAACAAGAAGGGCAACAATGGCGGCAAAATCTGTAAACTCGCCATCACTGTCGGAGCTCCTAAACCTCCTTCAAACATTCTTCAGAGTGAACAAATTCTCAGATGCAAGATCACATTTACTCTCTTTCATTCTCAAAGATTCCCAACATACCCTTCACAAACACCTTCTCCATCCTTCAAATCAACACCCTGCTCCTACAAGAGCACTCTTTGACACCTCCATTGGTGCATACTCTCAATTGGGAAATCCCCATTTTGCTCTTCATGTTTTCAAGAAAATGAAGCGTCTTAAACTCAAACCTAAGGTGCAAACTTGCAACACTTTGCTTAATTCTTTGGTTAAGTACCCTTCTTCTCATTCTCTTGTTTCTTGTAAGGAACTCTTTGATGATATGGTTATTCTTGGTATTACCCCTGATGTTAAGACTTTTAATATTTTGATTAAGGGTTATTGCGCCCAATTTAGGTTGAAGGATGCTATGGATATGTTGGCGCTTATGGCGGATTTTGATTGTTTACCTGATAATATTACTTATAATACTATATTGGATGCTTTCTGTAAGAAAGGTAGGTTGAATGATGTTAGGGATTTGTTGGCTGATATGAAAGGTAAAGGCTTGCTTCCTAATCGTAATACTTTTAACATTTTGGTTCATGGTTATTGTAAGATGGGCAAGTTGAAGGAGGCCGCCCAAGTTATTGACTTGATGAAGAACAATAACTTGTTGCCTGATGTTTGGACTTATAATATGTTGGTTTCTGGCTTCTGTAATGAGGGTAAGATTGGTGAGGCGCTTAAGATTAGGGATGAGATGCATAAGTTGAAGTTAACGCCCGATGTTGTTACTTATAATACTTTGATTAATGGCTGCCTTAGGCATAAGGATGGTGATGAGGCATTTAGGTTGATAGATGAAATGACCAAGGTGGGAGTGCAGAAAAACGCCGTCACTTACAATGTGATTATCAACTGGTTTTGTAAGGATAAGAAGATTGATGAAGCTACTAATGCACTAGGGGAAATGGAGGAGTCTGGCCTTTCTCCTGATTGTGTCACTTTTAATACTTTAATTAGTGCATATTGTAAAGCCGGGAACTTTGGAGAGGCTTTCAAGACAATGGAACGTATGGGTAGGAGGGGTTATAAGATGGATATTTTTACATTGAATACTTTTCTTCATTCTCTTTGCGAGGAGAAGAAACTTGACGAGGCTTATGAGCTGTTCCATAGTTCTTCTAGACGAGGGTATTTGCTCGATGAAGTAAGCTTCGGGACTTTGATAATAGGATACTTCAAGGATGAAAAGGAGGCACTCGCTTTGAAGGTCTGGGATGAGATGAAAGAGAAAGGGATCATCCCGAGTGTTGCCACTTATAATACTGTGATTGGAGGACTGTGTAAAGCGGAGAAAACTGACCGAGCAATTGGCAAGCTGAATGAACTTTTAGAAAATGGACTATTCCCAGATGAGATTACTTACAACACTATCATCCATGGTTACTGCTGGGAGGGTAAGTTGGAGCAGGCTTTTCAATTCCACAACAAAATGGTCGAAAGTTCGTTTAAGCCTAGCGTTTATACATGTAATATACTTTTGCGTGGACTTTGTTCTGATGGGATGCTTGAGAAAGCTATTAAGCTTTTTCATACATGGATCTCTAAAGGGAAGGAAGTTGATGCTGTCACCTACAACACATTGATAGCATGTCTTTGCAAGGAAGGAAGACTTGAGGACGCGTTGCAGCTTGTCAGTGACATGATGAATAATAAGTTGGAACCAGATAAATACACATATAATGCCATTTTCAATGCCCTGATTGGTGCAGGGAGAACAGCAGAAGCAGTAGAGTTTAGGGAATCGATGATTAAAACTGGGAAGTTATTAGATCAGTCTCTGCAGCCTGAAAAACCTGAAACAGATGATACTGATATGGCTAGTTCGGAACATGTTTCATGTTCTAGAGACCTTTCAAAAGAGATTAATCAACTGTGTGTAGAAGGCAAGTACAAAGAAGCTATGGTCATATATGAAGAGGCTTCCCAAAAAGGGATAGCAGTAGATAAGACGACTTATTTCACTCTAATTGAAGGTCTTCTTAAGAGAAGAAAAGGCACATCAAAGGGACCTCAGCGACAGTGAGCATTTTGATGGTTCCTTTCCATGGGAAAGCTTTTTCTATGGGGTGCGAAGTACTTAATTTACCTATATTTTATATAGGTATTTCCCCTATTATTAAGCTAGTTGTTGACATTTTTGGTATGTTTTATATTATAGTTTTCTTATGTGCATTTTACTACGGGTTTATATAATTATCTGCAGGAGCGTATTTGATACTAAAAATGTGTGTTAAAAGACCCAAATTAAGCTATTCGAAGTCCAGAAGATGGGGAGCTGATACGTTACTTCAAGAACTAATTTATTTATTAATGTCATCATCATCATCAGTAAAAGTCTAGATTATTGGCAGTGGACTTATTTTTGTCAATCAATGGGCTTTGTGCACATACGTAGACATTAGTTTAGCTTTAGAATAGTTTTAGGTTTAATTGGTAGTTTTGACCTTTGTTCGTATTTTGTTTATGGACGGCGTTGACATACTTTTGCACACTTATGTTCTTTTCCAATTTTAAGAACATGTTTATGTGTGCTTGAATCTCTTCATAGTGACATGGACCAATACTGAGAACTGTTGCTGTTTATTAATTTTATGTTTACGATGTGTGTTCTTGAATGTTACTCATATTGTCTTTTTTTGTAGGGTGGGGGGAAGGGGGAGCAATGGCCTCTTCAGTCTTTACCTAACTATTGTGTCTTCATTTCCCATTTTTAAGATATAACTGTATAAGAATGTGAAGTACAGCAGTCGCCATTTTATCTAAGACATGAGAAATAAGGCAGCGTAAAAGAACTATCGATTTTGATATTTGTGCAGTAGATGAAGGCATGATGTAGCTTTGATACTATTCTATTTATGACGTGCATATAAAAGCTTCTAGGCATTGAGGTAATGACTTCAATCTATGTGCAGGCTGATGTGCATTAGTGAATTAGAAAACATAAGGTAGATAATATGGTGATTGACTTTCAGCTATAGCAATGCCAAACATACTTCATATATACAGAATTAGGACGCTGCTATTTTTTGTGTACCACGATTGCATGTGCTACTCATTGGTGAGCTTGCCGTTGTCTTTAAGTACTCCTAACCTGTCTTTAAGTACTCCTAACCTTCTCTTGTCTCTTATATGAGTGTTCCACATTAATTAGGGAGAATAGTAGAATCACAGGTTTTTGGTGTGAAGACCACTACTTGGCTTAGATCACTGTTTGTGGTATGGTATTTTTATGCTGATTTTGGATTAATTAGCCCATTTGGTTCTGATGATTCGGTAAATAAGGTGTTGTAGTTGGTGCTTTAAATTGTCCCTATCTGAATGATCAGTCAGTTTCTGACATACCATTAACTTTCCTTCTGACATACCATTAACTTTCCTGTGGCTTCTCCCATTTAGCTCACTCTTGAAATATACCCAGTATTGACATGCACCATCTCTGCAATCAAAGTCTCCGATCATTAACAAGATGCAGATTTAGAAATTAGATATATAACTACCACCAATGATTTTTCCGCTTGGCAATAAGTCTGATTGACTGCAGCCTCCCTGTTCAATTTGTTAGGGGCGGATAGGGTGTGCTGTATTTAACTGCACCTGTTTCTCTTTGATTAGTTACGTAAATTATAGTTTATTATTTTTTGTGCGGTTGGTTGATGCTAATTGCTTGTAATCTCATTTCTCTTGGATTGTTCCTGCAGTGAAACATCCAGGTTAATATCTTGGTCAGTTATATTGTGCGCTTAGCCTTTCGCATTCAATAGAAATTAGATTTATTTGCTTTTGCATGTCGATCATGTGAAAGAGAAGAAAGAAGCTCTTGGTGAAGTATTGAATGGAGATCATCTAGTCAGTGCTCCCTATAAGCTTGTTTTCCTTGTTGATGGATTCTGAGTCATTTGCACGAAGAGGTTGACAAAGGATGACGTAGCTAAGTTCCGGGATGCAGTATCGAAAGATTACTGCTTTCAAATTTATTATGATGGCTTGCGATTTGGGGCTTTTTGGGTAAAGTTGTCAAGGAAGGAAAGCTTGGCCCTAGTGAGTACTAGTATTATCTACATAAGCACATTCATTTTGATATCCTCTACAACAAGGACTGGGTGATTGAAATCAATATCAGGACTGACCCCAACTCCCTGGTGGACATTACTCAGGATAGAGACTTGAATGCAGATGTAGAATTTATGTATACCATGAAGTAAAAAGAGACAGGCACTCCTTTTTAGAATCGAATGGATAAATATTCCCAGTCTTCCTCTCTCCCTCATCATCTTGAATTCATTAGTTCATAATAAACTCGTGTTGCAGTGCTCTTGCTAACTGGATTTCTTGCAACAATTTCCATGCTTGTGCTCAAAAATGATTTTGTCATAAGTAAGAACTTATATAAAAAATTGCAAACATGGTTGACAAGTAGCTGTTTGTTTCAAGCCATGCTGTTTACATTGGCTGTTTTTCGTTATAGATGTTTAATATTACGGTTAGTGCTAATAATTTTGTTATTTTGGTGAAAAGGTATGCACATGATGAGGAAACGGCTGGAGACCAGGAAGAAACTGGATGGAAATATATTCACGGGGACGTCTTTAGATTCCCAAAGTACAATTCTGTCTTGGCAGCTGCTGTAGGATCGGGTATCCAGCTGTTTACTCTGTAAGTATTTGGTTAACTTTTGTTGTGTTTATGGACTGGGATGAGCCGCACATCTAACCCTGTCTTCTATTTGTTTGCAGCACGATTTTTATATTTCTCCTGGCATTTGTTTGTCAGCCGACCCCAAATCTTTTTGGGATTAAGGCTCTAATGTTGTTGTATTAGTTGGGGTGTTTATCTGTACAATCGAAGAGCACTATTCACAGCGTTGGTCGTTATTTATGCTCTCCCTTCTGGAATTGCGGGCTACACTGAAATGTCCTTTTATTGCCAGCTTGAAGGAGCTAATTGGGTATGCAATAGGTTTCACCCGATCACCTTTTAAATTGTGCTCATATAAGTAGAAGCCGGTGATCTGAAAAATATTGTAGCACCTGCTGACTCTTTATTTATTTGATTCCGGCACATTAGAAATTTGTTGTTGACTGGTTTCCTATTTTGCGGACCTTTGTTTCTCACCTTTTGCTTCCTGAACACCGTGGCGATAGTTTACACTGCCACTGCCGCCCTGCCTTTTGGTACCATTGTGGTGATAATCCGTATCTGGACACTTGTAACTTCACCTCTGTTGGTATTGGGTGGAATTTCTGGGAAGAATAGCAAAGCCGAGTTCCAAGAACCTATTTGCACAACCAAGTACCCTAGAGAAATGAGAAATTCCACTGCTACAATGGTACCGAGGAACATTTCCCCAGATGGCCATGGCTGGATTTTTGCCTTTCAGTGCAATTTATATAGAGATGTACTTTCAGCGCACCGGTTAAGCTTTGTGACGTGAGGTCACGGGTTCAAGCCCTGGGAGCGGCCTCTTGCCAAAATGGCAAGGGAAGGCTTGCTCCCATTACACCCTTGTGGTGGGGACCTTCCCCGGACCCTCGATAGCAGGGACGCCATCGTGCACCGGGCTGCCCTTTTTTTAGTGGGCCACAGAATTTACACAATATAGTATATACAGTATTTTGTTCATCGTCTTCATTATTTTGATTATAGTCACACCCTTCGTCACCGTTGCTTTGACTTACTTCCAACTTGCTGCTGAGGATCATCGATGGTGGTGGAGGTATGCTCTATACTGCAAGTCTTTTCATCATCTGAGTGCTTTTATTAACTTTTGATTGTATTATTTTACATTCGATTTCCCACCCTGCATATCTTAATCACGGTATACTTCCTGTGTTTCTTCTGCGTCTTTCGTTATCAACGGAGTACGTGTGTGATTACAAATCTATGTCAAGGTGCTCTGTGGTCGATTGTGATTATGGACCTCGAGTTAGTCCAGTATGTGCAACTATTTTGTTCACAAACTAAGACTTCCTACTTTCCGTCTCACGACTTTGACACTTGATGAGGCGATTTAACGAGTCTTAGCTCACAATTAACCTCTTTTCTAGACGGAGGGATTTGGAGGGTAAGGGAGGGGGAATCACTTGTTTCGATAGTTAGTCGGGTTCAAGGGAATTGAAGACATCGAATGCCCGCCACTAAGGCATACAATTGATATCAGTTCTGCTATCCTTGATGGGATGGTATCTTAGGTGTTACAGGTCATTTTTAAAACTGATTGCTGATCTTATAAATGTTTCTGAATAATTTGGTTTTCTCCATGACAGGCCATTCCTATGCAGTGGCTCCACAGGGCTCTTTATTTACGGCTGTCTGTACTACTACTATGCATGCTCCGACATGACAGGCTTCAAGCAAACATCGTTTTTCTTCGGATACATGGTGTGCATCTGCTATGACTTCTTCTTCATGCTCGGAATGGTGGGATTCCGAGCAGCTCTCCTGTTTGTCCGCCATATATAGGTCTATCAAATGAAGACACGACTTTGACGTCTGCACACCGCACCTACAACATATTTTTGTTTAGTAGATTTAGTAGAAAGGCAATGCTTATTTTCACAAATGCCTGATATCATTCAGGGAAGAAGTTTATATATGTAAACTTTCCCATGTAAGCAAAATATGAAAGATATCGAGCTCCTGGTCAATGCACGTGGTCCGTGGTTGTGCGATGGTCTCGCCATCGAACGGTGGTGTTCTCTTTATCTCTCTATTTTAAATTCCAATTGCCGTATGGTTGTGTATTAATGAGAGGAGTAAAGTCGGGAAAGAGAGAAAATTATGTGAGATTAAGTAAAAGCTTGAAAAAAAGTAAAAGCTTGTGTAGAAAATAACAACTCCCATTTTATATTATTGATACTCCGTATACCATTTATTTTGTGCAAATCGTCTTGCTTATGATAGTATCAGTCACAAATTAAAAACGGCTCATTTCTCTCACAATAAAATAAGTAGGGGGATAAGTTTGGAAAAAGAAAACATTTTATGGCTCTCGGACACGTGCTCCTAATTGTTAGTTGTAGTTGTAAACCATACTCGGTGCTTAATGCAATTGTACTCGTTCCCGCAAAAATTACGCATCACCAAATTCACCAGGAAAATAAAATAAAATAAAGAACAATTTAAAATGGGTTTCAAACCATTCACCGTTACCGGAGATGCTATCCTCACGGTGTTTTGTCACCGACAAAACTATCTCTCTCCTAAACTACCCCGCAAGCACTCGGCGAGCTACGTCATGGGTGTCTTCTACCTCAGTCGGTGGAATCGGTGCCTCAGCACCAGCGCCGAGTCAACTCACTCCGAGTTCTCCGACTCGGAGAACGCTTACGAGATGCTTGGAGTTTCCGAGACGAGCTCATTTGAAGAAATTAAGGTTTCGTTTCGGAAGTTGGCCAAAGAAACGCATCCTGATCTCGTTTCTTCATCTGAGGCCGATTCGAAACGTTTCGTAGAAATTCTCGCTGCGTACGAGGTACTCTTCGTCTTAAATTATTCGTCGTAGCGTTAATTTCGATGAACTATTAGCGTTAATTTCGATGAACTTTATTTATTGGCTAATTAATGTTATAGTCCTGGCAATTGGCGATGATTTGAGTGCTTACCATACTACTTATTAATTATTATGATAGCTTATGCACTTGTTAATTGTTATTCGTGTCATCTAATGATATCGACAAATGAGGTGCATAAACCATTATGAAGCTGTTGTTTGCAGTATCTTATTCGAGAATTTGTGTATTGAAGTGTATGGAAAATGCGAGAGTTCAGTTCTGAAAAAAAGATGATTGTTAATTGTTATTCATTAACGAACCAAATGAGGTGCATAAACCGTTATCATAGCCGACAATGTACATAATAGGAATATTAATAATAGTTGAGCCTCAACTAATCACCTTAAGGTTTTGGTTGGGATGGTTCATCTATCTGGGATCAGAGCCACTGTGATCGAAGGTCACGGGTCCGGATCCTGGCAATCTCAAAACCCCTCAAAAACTCACGAAGTGGAAACCTAGCTCACGGTATGGGGTATGAGGGTATGGGGGAGCCTGTGCAAACTAACCCTCTTCAAGCCCAATGGGCATTTGAGCGAGGGAGCATAATAGGAATATTAATAATAGTTGAGTCTCAACCATCACTTTAAGGTTTTGGTTGAGATGGTTTATCACTACATTGTATGTACCTATACCATATCATGTGAAGTTTTAGAAAGTTTTTAATTGTCTTTTGTCAAATATTTTTAGGAGAAAGGAGAGTGGAATTTATTTGCACACATCCTATATTTTTGTAAGGTGTAAAAGCATGATATCGGCCAACAACAGCTTAGACTTTTGGTTGAGATGGTTGATTTCATAGTTATGAGAGATTAGAGTTTAATGTGGACGGTTTCAACTTGTTAAGCCCATAGTTATATTCGGACTTTACATGCTAAGGTTTTGCTGGTATGTTTAATGTTGGTTTTTGTTCCGATGATAGCTTGCATTAATGAAAGAAAAGCTTGAGATCCCTGTAGTATGTGTTTGTGCTGGTGATGTTAAATCACAAAGTTGGTAAATGCAGAGTACACATATTCATATCTGTTTGATCCTACCCATATGGGGTATTATTGTGCAAGCATTTGGCTATTTTTATGCTCAAAGTTAGTTTGATGATTAGTAAATAATTTTGTCCCAGATACTGTCGGACCCAACTAAGAGAACTCTTTATGATCAATATCTGATGACTACCCGACAAATTATGCAAAAACATGTAAGACACGATTCAAGCTATCGTGTTTATGATACCTATGCCACCACAAGAAAGCAAATGGAGGTTGTTGAATGGTTGAGATGGTATCGTTATGCTGTCAAAGAGATATTGGCTGAAAGAAGTTTGCCTGCTGGCACTGGATACTTTGATGTGCTCCAAAAAAATTTTTATTCAGCCATACATTCGGCATATTTTGGTCCTGAGATTTTATCTCTTGACCTTCTTCCTGACCGTTTTGAGGCAGAGGAGAGGTCTGTTTATGAAACTCCTGAGGTACTGCACTTGGTTTCGGGCCGTGATCTTTTTGGGTTTGTTCGGATAGCTGATGAAGTTATTGAATTATCGGATATCTCTCATAAAAAACTGAGTTCTGCACACGTAGACTCAGATTTGTGTCAACCCTTTGACACTTTGTACTGCCAAACAAATGCTGCTGACGTGGATGATGCTCAGCCTCCAGAAAGGAACTCAGAAGGTGTCAAACAACATGTTTCAGATGCGTACAAGGACTTGGAATTGCACGTGTGTGGTAGGCTAATTGCCATGGCGACTAGAGTCCCTCCTAAAGTCTCGACTTCGGAGTCAGACAAGGAGCCTTCTCATGATCAGATACATGTTTTTCTTAATTCAGATGAAGATTCGATGCATGTTAACCATCAACTTTATCATAGAAGCACCTGGAATGCGTCGGTTTCAAGGAACCTCTTGGGGAGAATTACTGGACTAGGGACAAACCCTGATGAGAGTGCTTGTGATGTGTATGATAACAGTGGTTCGAAGACACATGTGATCCTGAAGCACAGAACACCACTGGTTTGTCTTATCATTGTTTTCCCATATTTCTTATATATTATAAGTAAGAGTTACCAGACTTACCACCTTTCCCTCTCCTATCTCTTGCTTATGAGATAGCCATGAACTATCCCAGATCACTATGGTAGTTTTGAGAATTTCTATGCCCTTTCTATGATATAAATCTTCACGCTTTATTCTTTTTTATCTTTTTACACCACCATACTGTTCCTGAAATTGTTACGCTTGCACCTGTTGTAGTGATCACAAGGATTCACGTAAACCAAGTGGAAAATATCGCCTGTCGTTTCTTGTCTGTGTTTTTTAGGGGAGCTTCTGTGGTTGACAAGAATTATTATTTAAGATGGTTAAAACTGCTTCTCTGATTTCTCCTACCCTGCGGCTCTTCTGTCTCACGTAGCATAATGTGTCATTCCGTGGTAAAAGTCCTGACCTTACTGAACTGTGAATAGATGACTGCTGAAACTGACCTAGTGCCGTGGGTTACGTTAACAGTTAACTTCCTCAGTGTGCGTTTATTTGTGCTCGGAATGGTGAAAGCTTGAAGCAGCTAAATGGATGGCTTTAGCTCAATTGGGAGAAGCAATTCTCTGCAGTATTTCTGTACTCCAGCTACATCCTATTGACTGACATTTTTTTTATCAGTCAGTTGCATCTTGAGCATAGTTACCCTTTCTGTCGTGGCTTCTGACATAATTGTGGTAAAGTGTTTCTGAATTGTCACAATTCCAGATTATGGGATGGAGCAATTAAAGGATTGTTGCCTTGTTACCTAGTTACGTGAGAGTGGAAGGTTCTTGGTTGGTGTCTAACTTGAGTGTTAACAATTGGCTTTGCCTTTTCATTATAGTTGTCTTCTTTGAAAGAACTTTACCGGTTAAGGTTGAACTGTATTTAGTAATGCTTCTTGTTCCAGGTGAAACACATGCTCTGGTTTCACGTGGGAGATGATGTTTCAATATGTGAGTGTCGATGCACTAGGGCTCGGTTGCCGCCTAGCAAGTGAGTTTTTCCTGTCCGATCTCATCATAAATGCTGAGGAATTAGCAAATGGCTAGAACATTTAGGCAACAACTCATTATTTTCTCCAATTTTCAGTGATTCCTTATGTTCTAATATACTAATTCTCAGTTACCCTCGTGAAGCAGTACGAAATTTCGTGATTTATACAATAACAGTTGCTCCAAGCACATGCAACATAATAGAAATAGTTTATACTGCTTTGGAAAATGTCTGCTTAGATAACGTATGCCTTCATACAGAGACAGACTCACAGACATATATCCTTTGCAGCTGCCTGGCTGCCTCATAATGGTGCCGTGTCAGTTATCTACTGACTTGAAGAATGTGTTTTGTGTTGTTTAGTTTTTTTAGGCAATGGAATAAAATTAATGTAAGTATGGTGGATTGGTGGAATAGTATTTTCTATATTTTGGTAAATATATTTCAGCTGCAGCTCCATAGTTCTCTTTTCTTACAGATATTGGCTGTTTGAGCCACGCTGTAGCACGCATGATATAGGCGGTTGGTATGTGGAAACTTATGGCAGGGATAAGAAAAGGAAAACTGTTCCATCACAAAGATATTGGGATGGATTTAATTATCACCAAGAGTTTGAAAAGTAAGCAAACCTCTCATATTATCTTACGACCATGTTATTCTTATTCTAGGAGTTTGTTGGATTCCTTACATTTATTTATTGGAACATAAAATGCTCACTTTTATAACTGGTTGTTTCACATCTCGAACTGGACCTCATCGTGCATTGTTTGGCCACAGGAGACTCCACCCTGCAGTTTATTTGCTTGGGCTTGCATATCGGACCCTTGATATAGAAAATGCAAAGAGCAGAAAACAAACTTTATGGGGAATTGCTAATGGAAATTTATCAAGAATATTTAGCTGGTGCAAGAAATTCATTTAGAGTTTTAGACGCAATAAGCATATAACCATCTTGGTTGCCAGGTTAATTTCGTTTGGATTTTGCCGTCGTAAGGCTTCCATCTGATGGTGTTGAGCAATAGTTTTGGGGTTCTGTTTTTGAGATTTCGATATGGGAATGCTTTTAGCTCCAAAGCTCCGATTTGAATTTCAACAGTCTGAAGAATTTTCTCAAGAGGATTGGGTTAATCTTACTGCCACAACTTTTAAGCCGGTTCTGAGTGTTTCCCCTTCGGGATGCACTTGTGATTGCTATGATTATTTATCTGTGTCTACACATGTAAAAACCTAGTACATGCCAATTGAATATACAAGTATAACTAATTAACCACAAGCTGAATTGGTTGCTTAGAGCATACATTGTCTACCCATGGTTTGATCACTGTTTAGTCTGTTTTAATGGTCAAGATTTTGCTTGAGGTTAGCTTAATGATTCTGGTTCATGCCTGTTATGTAAGACTACAAGCAAGATAATGGTTGTCAGGGATGTGTGTCGGTATGGCTATCCTACTTTCCTTCTCAGTTTCTCTCTTTATTTTTGGTTCTAGTTCTGTCTTTGGGCGAAGTGAGTTTTCTTATGTATCTTAGATAAAATTTTGTGTTGATATTTGTAGCTGGTAGCTGGAGATATTTCTTCTATGGTGAGAGTGTCACGGAAAAACGTATTTTTCAAGTTTGGCTGAGAAGAACAGAAGACTCAGAAAATCAGAAACAAGCAGCGCTCTGAACCCAACCAGTTTCTGCTTCAACATTTTGATCACGGGATTCATCTGTAGGTGTGTCATAGGTATATTCATGAAATTATCAGTTCTGAGTATTTATTTACGTTCTGCATTCCTGCTAGCTTCTCTTCATTTTCCTCACCCTATTCTTTCATCTCCACTTAAGCTTCTCCGGTTTGGGGGATTAATTGGGTAGATACCCGAGAACCATAATCTTTCCTATTAACAGCTTCTACGACGATAGGCATAAAAGCATGATTCATTCCACAAATTTCACTGCACTGACCAAACCTCATGGGTAAGGATAAGGAGCTGCTACAATAAACTGCACTGAACAAATTATTGTGTGGCTTGTGTCATCAGTTGTGTACTTCACAGCCTTTGTTTCTTGGACACAAGTACATATCAAGTGTCATGCATGACGCAAGATTTGAGTTACGAAGACTTTGTCCTAAATGAGGAACATGCATTGGGACAGATCTTCACAACATAAATTGATTATAAATGAGTTGAGAGAGATTATTATAAACGAAATTCAAATGTGTATGAAAGCACGAGGCTTAAAATTGTCAAAAATCATACTGTATACTGTATTCTTATATACCACCTTCCTTTGCTTTTGTCGTGACTCGTGCAAGACTCTTTTAGTCTTTTTGCATTCATTAGGAGAAGTTACAGGTACGGATTTCATAGGACATATGGACCTGGGCCACACCCATTGAGGAGGAGAGAGTGTGTCCACTTTATAAGTCAAAGGAGGTTCCATCCCAAAACCAATTGGCAATCGAGTAGCTCTTTGGTTTATAAAGTAGATTACACTTCTCTGTTTCTCCACCAACATGTGACAACTTCACAGCTCATCTGCACTCCGCAGGTTCTTATCTCAGGCACGAACATTACAAGTGTGTATATTACTAGTGCCATTTGTAGGAGCACTTGAGTTACTGGAAAAGATGTTCGGTGTGTGAATATGTGGTTGTAAAAGAAAGAGAAACAAGAGGAACCTAGAATGTGGTGTTCATTTCAAAAACGTAATAGCTTGTTTGGTTTGATTGTATGTATTATTCGAGACTGGTAAGAAGAGCAACATAAGGCTAGTGAAATTGAGTCACACACATCATGGTAATGAAGTTCATTACATTGTCAAGATCTAGGACATTTTTTTTTTAAAATTTTTTTTTTTTTTTTTTTTTTTTTTGCCAGAGGTAAAGAAAGATTACACATTAGCGGCACCCGACGCTATATCGTGGGCAAGCCTATTAAACTTACGAGGGACAAAAGAAAAACTAATACAATGAAAAACGGTCGACAAACTTAGACATTCGTCAATAATGTCCCGAACTAAGTGATTTGAACTCTCGAGTCCAAATATCTGCCGAAGGGCACTAAGACAGTCCGAAAAGATGTGTATGTGTATCATCCGTCTTTCCTTAGCCCAATTCAACACTGAAAGTATCCCAAGGGTCTCAGCTTGAAGTGCAGATTCGGCCAAACAAACACTTCGAAACCGTCCCAATTCCGTCCCATTGTGGTCAAAAACCACAAAACCTATCTTCGCATCCAGGGTTGCATTCCATCCAGCGTCCACCATAACTCTTATCTTCTCACAGGGAACCTCCTCTCCAACAAGATGAAACCGTTTACCTGCCGCCAAGTCCCTGGCCTCCGAAACCGTTTATCTAGGACATGAAGTTTGAAGCCTGGTGATTTTAAACAAGATAGAAAATAATTCTACATGCCCATATCATTTGACAAATGAATGAATGAATGAATGAATGAATGAATGATGCTTGTACTTTATTGTTTTTCAGTATTAATTCATGGGAACTACCCAGACGGCCAGACATCAAAGGAATGGATGGCAACATGACGGATCAAGGATCAAGGATCAAGAACGACTGAACAAGAGTTATATATCTGTATGCTAGACTATATTTAGGGCTTAGCAGTGAAGCTTGTTTCCATGCTTATATATGGATTCAACGGTTTGGAACAGGTAACGACTAACAGTAAATGTATCTACGGTTGATAGCTGAGATTACGTTAAATCAGTTCATAATTGTTGTGAAGACTGAAGAGTGTTACTGTGTTATCCGGATTCTCTCCATTACCAGAAAAGAAATGGACCTCCATTACTTCTGAACGGTCCGGATTAAATCTTGAAACGATCTAATGGTTGTAATTATTTCATAAAAATAATGTTTTATTTGATGAATAGAGAAAATATATTAAAATAAGTGTGTATTAGAGAGGTAATGGAGAGAAAGTAATGGAGAGGATCCAAATTCTGTGTTATATATCCTGTCCTTTAGCTTTGTAATTATACCCGCTTCGTTCCGGTCATTTGTTTGCCCTTGGTTTTGGCACAAAGGCCAAAAAAAAAAGAGGTGGACAATTATTAGATGACAAATGAACTAAATTGAGTGGGGAGGATATTATTTATCCATGACATTCCTGTAATAGAAAAGGAAACAATTGACCAGAGTCCGAGACACTCTAAAATGGAAAGGCAAACAAATTATAGCGATGGAGGGAGTAGTATTTGAATAAATAAATCACAATTCACCGTTTATATTATGTTCTTATATGGGAATTGTAAACGAGTACTGTACTACTGAGTGTACAAAAGGAGAGATTGATGAGCTTTCATCCTCGTGGAAATTGATGGTAGCAAATTAGTGATGAATCCTTTCCATTCCTATAGTAGCCGAGGTTTTATTTGGAGGAAAAAATTGGATAATAGACGGCCCAGATTTCATTATAGTACTCTTTAAAGTCTCAAGTGTCTACCTTGGGAGGTTAGACAAGATAGCCCGCAAATTGGTTAAGGGTTTGTTTGATTTATCTAGGAATTAATTTTCTGTAGGAAGTTGAGGTTGCACTTAAGGTGAACTTAATTCTTACATTAAATTTCCATGATTTTACAAAATATTATTTGGTTGACGTGGGAAATACAACACACCGAGGAGGGGTCGGTTATTAACTTTTCACATCATACGTGAATTAAAACTTAAGGGTAATTTGAGTTCCTCTATTTCTCCTCTTATGACTAATCAAACAATTCTTAAAAAATGTAATTTATGAGATCTTGAACTTTCCATGAATTAAAAGAGTGGAGAAAAAAAGTAAAAAAAAGGAAGGGAATGAAAAATTGAAAAAATGTGACAAAAGTTAAGAGAAAATAGTATGTCTAATGAAAAAATTAGAAAAAATAAGTAGGAGGAACATAACCTACTCCTCAATGTGAATGTTCTTAAGTAGGGATGTCATTGGGGCGGTGCGGTGCTAGATATAGGCTTCCCGTACTGTACTCATTAAGAAAACCTTATACTCATCCCTGCCTCACCACCCATGGCGGCAAGTTTCCAAAACCATCCTCGCCCCATCACCCATGGCGGGTACAAGTTTCCAAAACCATCCCCGCCCCACCTACCATTAATCCGCTGTACCATAAACTTTTCAGATTTTTTTCGTACAAATTGGTTTTTTCCACTGTTAATTAATTTATATTTTCAGAAGTTTGTTTATATAATTTTAATTATTTACCAAAGAAGTTGCTCAAATACTTTATAAAATAAGTAGCTATTTTAACATTACGTCTTAATCATAACAAAATAATATTTATAAAATTATCGTAATAATGATTTTAATTTTTATAATAATTGGTGGGTAGGCGGGTAAGGAGTGAATAACACGCAAAAACCATCCTCGCCCCACCACCCATGACGGGTACAATTATCATACCCATCCCCGCCCCACCACCTGCCAAAACTCTATCTATTCAGCCGTCCCGTTCCAATTGGGACGGGTGTGAAACGGTATCCAATTATACCCGTCCCAATAACATCCCTACCCTTAAAATGAATATTTCATCTCAAATTTTAAAACGATATACCGATTCTTCGGATCAACTGAGTTGGACAAATGTGTCTAGAACTCTAGAAGACGCGGAAGGGTTGGACAGTTGAGGTGGCACATTCGAATTCGAATAAGCGTATCCACCTCCACCTCCACCTCCACCTCCACCTCCACCTCCTCCTCCTCTTTTAATCACCCCTTCAACAATTCCCATAATCTCTCTATTCTAGAACTCTCTTTTTCTCTCTCTTTTCCCCCCAAATTTCCTCCTAAATAATTAGGGTTTTTATTTGATCTTTCGATCGAATAATCAATCCCCACTAAAACAATGGGTGGAGGCAATGCTCAGAAATCTAAGATGGCTCGTGAGAGGAACTTGGAGAAGAATAAGGGTTCCAAAGGTTCTTTTCTTCCCTCTTTTTGTCTTTTTTTTAAAAAATTCTGACTTTTATCAGAATGTTATGCTTTGTTCTATTCCATTTGATTGTATATTTTTTCCGAAATAAAAACATGTTCGTGGGATTTTGAAAAATGTATACAATTAAATGAAACGGCGGCAATTTGGCGAAATTGTGATGCTAAATAACTTTTCATATTATACTTCCTCTGTTCCATTTGATTGTATACGTTTTTCAAAATATGTCAGGATTCTTAAAAAATGTATACAATTAAATGAAACATGGGTAACTTTGCATAGTTGTGATGAGATTGTTGGATTGATGCGGTTTGCAGGTAGTCAGCTTGAAGTTAACAAGAAAGCTCTGAACATTCAGGTATTTTTGTCCCTTTTTTATCGCTATGTTGCTGCGTACTTGCATGTGTATGTGTTTTTTTCGCGGTTTTGAGCTGATTTCATGGTGGATGTGCAACAGTGCAACCAATGCTAAATTTGTTCAAACTCTGCTATTCATCTTTACTGAATCGGGCTGTTAAATGGATTTGAGACCTTGTTTTAAACCTGTGGTTCATGCTTCAATTGACAAGAACCCAGATTGTACGCATAGTACTCACCCGTCCCGATCATTTGTTTATCTTTTACTTAGTTGATAGTAAAGTCAATATAGTATTCATTAGTTTCAAATAAAGAGTCTGGGTTTATTTTTGGACCCCTCATTCAATAGATGCCACTAATTTGATAGACATATCACCCTCGGGGTTACTGGTTGATCTAGTGTGCGAAGGGCATTGTCCCACATTTGTAGAAAATGAGTGAAGGGTTAGTTTATATTTTATAAGTAGGTCGGCTACTACTATCACCGATTGGTTTTAGGATGGCACATCAATTGCGCTTGTGGGCCGGTCTCTTGCACCTATTTCTATAAGCCCATTGCGGAAGACTCAACGGTGTGCCCACTTCATATATCAATTACTCTAGTAATTATAGCTCGAGAATTCTTGACTAGGTAGTAATCACGATATCGCAGCCTTATTTGAACATAATTTCATGATATCACAACCTTATTTGGACATGATTTTGTCTAATATCCTTATAGAAAGGCACTATTATGGATAATGATGCAATGAGGTTGCCTACATCTCATATTTTGGATTAGTGTTTTGTTTGGTATAATTTTTGTTAAGTTTGTAGTAGAAACGTTAAACCTTCGCCATGCTAGATACAAACAATACTGCTCTTTTCATTGCTACAAGTCTACAACACCAATGGGTACATTAGGTCTTGTGTCTATTTTCATTGCTGTTGTTAATGCATTGACTATAAGCGGGAGATGTTCTTACAGCTTGAATAAGATGTATCATGTATGAAAGCTGTTATCAATTGTTTGTAAACTAGTTAAGCACCCGTTTTTTTTTCTGAAGAAAGTTAATTCCATGTGTTGTTGTGTTTGTGGCTGAGGAGTTCTACCTAAAAAATACATATGTTTTCATAAGTTCATCTCAAATACTGATTCAAACCTTCGAGTAAACTGAGAGCTGATCAATTTACTATTGCAAGGACTTTTTGATTTAGAGTGCTACAGTCTTTCAGTCTGAAGAACATCTCAACCATCTATTTGCTGTCTTTCAGAATTGGCGTGTAATTTTATAATTTTGTGTTCTTCATTCTGACTCCGCTATCGTATACGCTATGACTGATAGCTGGCTTGTGTTACTTTATGAGTTCACCATTTGCCTACTGCTTTGGCTCCCTCAGATGTAGTGTGGATCCTATCTTATTGGTGGACTCACAAAACTGTTTTATTCGGTGCTCGTGTTTTCAAGGATTTTAATTGTTGATATATTTTGAGGTATCCATAATTGTTGGTGTGTGTACTGACTATGAATGTTGAGTGCAGTGCAAGGTATGCATGCAGACATTCATCTGCACTACTACTGAAGTGAAATGTCGAGAGCACGCTGAAGCAAAGCACCCGAAACACGATATCTACGCATGTTTTCCTCACTTGAAGAATTGATCTTTCAGGTGCTGGAACTGAGGGTATAATCAGTCGTGGTTGATCTAGTTTTATGTGATTCTGTAAAACCTATCTCTTTTCATAATAAACTGTGTATCCTTGTGAAAGTTGATGCTTATTTTGTAATTGTGTGAACGTCTGAACCCAATGACTGGGGTTATGAAACTTCAAACTGCTTTTATAAGAACTTGAGAAGTTGATTTGGCTATCACTATATTGTAATTCTAATGCTCATTTTTAATGGTCTTCAGACTCTGCACTGCTGCCGTGACCATAAGGAAAATACTTCATAAAGATAGTGTTAAAACAGGAACCGGACTAATACCCGTTTTTTTTTTTGGATTTAAACCGTCTGAGTTGAACTGGAGAGTAAGACAGTGAGAGAATAGTTACTTTGCATTTGAAACGCAAAACCATGATCAAAGATCCAGTATGCTTTGTCTATTGTCCGGAGTTTGGAATTTTTGCATTTTCTTTTATTTGCTCTTTCAGAGCTATTTTATTTTACTATTATTCTCTCAGCCTAATAAATCAATTAGGTTCAAGAATTACGAGATTTAGGACCATTAGATCATCACGAAATAGAAACCAGGCCCCTGGGGGAAAATAGATAGAACCAGAAATGCGTATGTTGTGAACTTGTGATCGAAAGCATGGTTAATTGCCGCTTCAGTTTGCATTCGGCGAAATTACCAAGAGAAAATAGACCAAAGCCCAAAGCCCAAAGCTGATATGACATCAGGTTTCTTGTCCAGTACTCTTGCCCCTTCATGAGGTGAAGGAGTGAGTATAGGTTTTACTCTGTTGAAAACTTCAGGGATTATTGCTTCTTTGTGGTCCTTGACATTATGCAAGTTCAAAAATTCTCATTTGCGACGGGTTAAACCCTAACCCGTTACAAGCTTGTGACGTGAGACAAACTTGCAAGTGGGAGGGGTTGTAAAAGGTCACAAGCTTGTTACGGACTGATGCAAGTTTACACCGGTTAGAAGTGACAATTCAGACTAGTGGAAGAGACTGAAAATTCTTATACCTAGTTTTCACAAATCATATGCCCTATGATCTTTTACAAAAGGAGAGAATTGTTCAAATGAGAATCATACCATTCGTTAGCTGTTTAATCGGTTTATCAAAGGATCAAAATTTGAAACAATTTAATCCTGGATAGGGAGTAAGATGATATTTATATTGGACGTGCCTAAATATTTTTCAGAGAGAAGGGAATAATAATAATTGAGATACAGTTGCACAGAAAATTTGGAAGTTCCATGAGTTGTCATTTGCGCTGATATATGGTATGTGTAGACATCATTCCGATGTCCTGATTGCATTAACGTCCTCGAGCAGCCTTGCCAAATTGCAAGAAAGATAGGTTATCATACAGGGAATCGAGACAAGGATGGCAATCTTATCAAATTGTGATGCATTAGTCAAGTTTAAAAACCCTTAAAAAGTTACACTCTGAAAATCATTTATCCCAAACCACATGGGATTCCAATGAAAAACATTGCACATGAATGACAATAGCATTTTACAAGAAAACTTTTGCTACATCATAGCTGGTCTATATAATGCTTGAAGTAGCTGCGAGATTAAGATAGGTAAGACCTACCTCAAAGCCGACACACAAAGGCCTAAAAATACTCGAGGAATGCATACCAGAGAGACAGTTATTGTGGCCGCATTCTGCTACTTTCTGCAGCTCTAACTTGAGAGAAATATGGATGTGCCTACAAAAAATATGCATAGTTGTGAGCGGTTAACGATGGACGTGAAACATTGTACACGTTAGCGGTCCTATAAACTCACCATTGCTTCTTTTGCTGTTAGCCTATCCTGATGGTCATAACGAAGGAGTTTATCAAGAAAATCGAGAGCCTGCAGCAGATAAACGGCTAAAAAGGTCACAACCTACAAACTGAAGGAACCAACAAAAGATAAACAGCAACATATATGTGCATCACCTCTGGGGAAACTAAATGCTGATTATCTGCATTAATAAATCTTGACCATGGTTTTCTACTGTGCCTGCAGTTATAGTGAGAATTAATATCCAGCAAAGACGGGACAAAATCGACATTTCTCATATAAGACAACTCTGATAAGAACTCTGAACTCTATCGGAAAGAATATGGAAATATACAAGAGATGTGTAAGAATTGCTCAAGTACCTCCCAACAAGTGCATCAAGTTCAGGGAGAAGCTCTAGATGATATTTATTCAGATAAGTGTTCAATTCATCTGTACCAAGAACCTGAAATCACATCAAATATTATATCAATTCACATAACACAAAAAATAACATTACCACATTGCACCCACATGACAATTATTCGCTGCAAAAGCAAAAGATGTTGGTCTCGTACTACAGAAAGCACTAAAAACAGAATGTAAGAATACATAAAGCTGTGTTTGTGGGCTTGTGGCACCAATGCCAACTTGCTCCCACAAATGTTAATCACCTCTCCAGTTTAGGTTGCCCTAAACATTTGTTGGTCCTTGCCAGACATAATTCCTCCAGTAAGTCTCATTTAGAAGCAAAAAATGCACTCCCTGACACTTCAACAATATTTCTAGCAATATTATGCCTTTTGGTTTACAGAAATAAAATTTGTGAAAGTCTTTTGATAACGCACGTAAATTTACGAACATACTATAATTTATTTTATTTTTGTACATATTTACAATCAAAGCTTTCAAACTTTGATGTCCCAAAGCCAAATGGGGAGATAACTTGGATTCAGAGGACCGTCACTGAATGTCCGGCACAATAAAGAGTACAGCAAATACAACTACTCTACAAGTATATCTATGAGGGTCTTAACAGCAATATGTAAAGTACCCACTTCCCCTCGGTGAAAACTTTGATTATCAAAATCCAAATGAGGAGATAAGGTAGATCCAGAGGGACTCTCATTTAACATCCAAATAAAAAAAAGAGTATGCAGCAGAAACAGCTCTTCATTACAAACATAATTGATTACTCAAAGTATATCAGATAGAGCTGTAGTAAACTAATATGCATGAAAATACAACCCTTTTTGGCATAGAAAATATACCTTTGCAATTTTAACAAGTTGGTCATGGTTGTCATGTCCATAAAAGAATGGTTCCTTTCGAAAAATCTGCAAAACAGATAGAACATATTTAGTAATATACATATGAAACTTTTGAAAATAAGGAACAATATATTGCAGCTCACCATTCCAGCAAACATGCATCCAAGACTCCACATGTCCAAAGAGTAGTCATAGTCTTGTAAGTCCACAAGAAGTTCAGGTCCTTTAAAGTATCTGCAATGAAAAAGAGACTTCAATATTACAGTGATTATGTACGACGTATCACATTACCCTCTATGACAAGAATAGAACTAATATAATGCCATTAACCTTTGTGGTAAAAACATTGTTGTGATATTCTGAGGTCACTCAGTTTAAAAGGGCCCTAATACATGAAGAGAAGGGGGGGATCTTTGAAATGCTTTAGTTGAAGTCTGAACTTGGGACCTCAAGGTCACCAAATGACAAGTCAATAACTGACCAAGTTTTCCTCTGACTCTTGCTCAGGCAGGTAAAAGGATTATGATTGTCTAGAGGAAGGTTGGATGTATAGGAATATTCAGACGAACTAAAAATTACTGAAGTGTGTGAAGGATAATTATTACTATTAGTCTAACAATAATCAATGATATCTAAATGACTATATATAGTTTACTCAAAATTGAGCACTCACCTTGAAGCCACACGAACATTATACTCCTTGCCTGGATGATAGAACTCAGCAAGACCCCAGTCTATTAACCGTAGTTTCCTCAACTCATGGTCTATCATGACATTGTGAGGCTTAACATCTCGATGCATTATCCCTTGTGAATGAGAGTAATCTAAAGCCTACCATTAAACCATAGCACTTCATTAAAGTTAGCAGTAAGAAAAAAAAGGCAAAAAAATCATTTTTGTTACAAATATTAAATTTGTGTTGCCGATATATCAACCCAGGCCCATCTAATAAAATATAGACGCATATAAGTATTACATAGTAAATGCCAATAACTTAACTTGTCTTTGCAAATTCAAAAAACTTGATTGGTTCTTCTCCCACTATTTCAAGCTTCACTATTTCATTAATATAAAGTGATTTATAAGATCTCTGTGACTTTGGCATGCCGTGTGTCCAATACAGCTCCACGTGACATTACAAAGCACGTGTGTGTGTGCCACCGCAAAAATCAGACAAGACATTGACACTTTTGACATATTTATGGGTGAGTTTTAACCAGTGTCAATGAGAACAAGAATAGAAAGGCAAAAGCAGAAAAAATGTACATAATGATCGTGTTTGATTCCTGAACAAAACTATACATAAGAGAGAACAAGAGAGAGGCAAAGGCCCAATTGAAACGCAGAGGAAAAATAAATTTTCTTACCGGTGTACGTGGGACTGTCAATCAGAAGTAACATCAAACTTTAGGAATCTTGTTGATTGTTTTTCCTAGACACATTGTCATATACTAATCCAACACTATAGAGAGAATATATGTAATCAGGTTTAGTATATTTATGAGCACAGTGGGCAAGATAGCTCCAACTATTTTACAAATAAGTTGGGTTTGTGTCCACGGTTGAAAACGGGGAACGCCAAAAACCATGTCAGACTTAACATGTCCCAGACTCCCGACTCATAGTGTATAACTCTGCTAGTCTGCTCACGTACAATAATTTCAAAAAAATTTGGCATATGAAAGCTAAACTATGACCTAGCTGGTAGATAAATATAAAGAGGGACGTGAGTAGTGACCATCACTGAAACTAATCTCTATGGTAGGTGAACGGGAAAAAAGGCTTGGTCAGTTGGTCACCACTAAAACTAGTCCACAGACATCATATGACAGAAAAAGTTAGCCTCATCATCCTGTTATACTTCTGAGTTCTGACAGGCCTTATAAGATTATCGTGAATCAAAGAAACCAGTAATCAATTAATCATAGCAGGGTGACACATATACCTGCTGCGAGGAGAAAAAATAAATGGAAAAGTAATAGAGAAAAAAGGCTGAGAAACACACTAAAGCGCCAATCTTTGTTTTTCCCAACTTACACGTAACACTGACTCAAAGGCCATGGTGAATATCAATGATAAACACTAAACAGTAAGGGGTAATTTGGTTCAAAACATCGGAATGAATTGGAATGGATTGTCATACCATAGAGGTATGGAGTTAGAACCCCATAACTACTCCGAAGATTGGTTCGATCTTGAAATGGATGGAGTATAGTAATAAGGTGGAATGGATATAGAAACTTGGGTGTATACATGGGTATGAGACTTCAAGGGGTTGGAATGGATTTAGAATCCATTGGGTATCTAACTCCACTCCAAAACCCTCCAACCAAACACTAGAACGGATTGAATCCATTCCAAAAGCTCCAACCACACACACCCTAAGTAGAGGTTTTCCTAGATCCGCCATTGCATGCATTCATCATTTTATGTACAATGGTACAAAATAAACCACTATTTCTAGCACTTAAAAGCATTCATCCTTGAGCGCAATATTAACAAAATCAAATTGCACCTTGTCTTATGGGTCAAACATCACACAGGAAGATGACGCTACTATAGATTGTAGTATATTGTGCCACAGGCACGGATTTAAATATCATATTCTTGAATGGGGTATCGCTGCCTAATCTTGCAAATATGGTTGGTCTGTCGCAGAAATCTTGATAACTGTTACTACAGAGTTAAGATGTGGTGTTGGGGCCTTGAATTAATAACATGCCCACGCATGAAATTCGAATATGGAATGAATTTGTGCCGTGGGATCAATATTCGAGCGCACAAGATCTTGATATTAAAGAAGGCTTTCAATGATAACAACACTGTTTACAGAAAACTCACACCCACAGCCATTAATCATCCAAGTTCCAACAACAAATCCCAACTACAGAAATCACTAATCACCCTCAAAATACCACGTTATCAGTTTGACTATACAATTCTGACTGCATAACACAAATGTCATAGAAATGAAATTTATCAAGACACGGAATTTAGTTTTGACTAAATGCTGGGTGACATTACAGCATTATACTATTTTCTCCTATCTTGATTTAGTTTACGACACTTGCACCTCTGAGCTACAGGGTTAGAATAATATGTGCATTGCAAAGACACATGTTTGAGATCAAAATAATAAAAACAACAGAAAACAGTGCACTCAGTGGGTCTTGGTCAGAGCAAGCCTAGTCAGCACTAAAATATAACGAACGACTCAATAAACATGGAGAGAAACAAAATTCATCATAGAAGCAGATACAGAACAATAAAAGGCCAACCTTCAGGAGCTCGTATATGTAGTAGCGTATGTCATAATCGGATAACGTTGGGTACAAAACTTTGAAATCTGTACTGTTGACATACTCAAAAATCAAGCTTGGGGTCTTCGAATGCTGGTCTCGGACGATATCATACAACTTCACTATATTTGGTCCCCCACACAGGTTCTGAAGAATTTTTATTTCTCTTTTGATCTGCCAAAATAAATTACCGTAGAAAATTAGCTTATAATATGCATTCACAAGTTACACATTTATCAATTATTGCATCAAAGATACAAGCAGTGTAAAACAGGTAATAGAATAAATTATAGCAAACAACTGTTTTCACCTTCTTCTTCTTGACAGGCTTGAGGATTTTGATAACACATCGGTCATTGCTGTTAACATTTATTCCTTCAAAAACCTCACTGTATTTTCCCCTTCCAATCTTTCGCACAACTTCATAATCATCTTGATCACTAAGAAATGAGCACAAAGACACTAAGACGCAATAGACTTGTAAATCACTAATCCAAGAAATATAAAGTAATAACAAAATGCAAAACCATCTTCAATCAAAAAGCTTTTGAAACAAAAATACACCATTTCGGTCCAAGCTCTTTTTCCACTAAGAAGCCAATCTCAAACATAGAATAGCACCATGAACAAAGATACGTGCTAGAATAGAAGCTAAAAGAGCATAAGTCAAAAGGCTGGAATTCTTCATTCTATATTAAAATCTCCCTCCCCAATCAACAACCATGCTACAAAATAAGACAATTAAACAAAAAACAAAAAGGTGAGAATTACAGATGACGTCAATCAGCAACCGAAAATCCACACATACACTTCAAACCTACGAAGGAGCTGATACCAGCTGATTCAATAAATCTGCACAAAAATCCCAGCCAGTTTTGTACATAGATCTAGGTCCGTAAAAAAACCAGCAGCCTCTGGTAACTATCACAAATTCTCATTGAAGACAGAAGTATCCGTCTTAAACTTAAGACGGTTTTGCATAGATAAGACAAACATCTTGATGTTCCCTAGACTTTTTCATTTTTGTCCTATTCATACAAGTGGTAACTACTTGACATTGGGTAACTATATATGGCCTATGGTTGAGATATTCAAACCGAAAGAGCGTCCCAATTGTATTCCCTCGCGCTAGATCCATTGTAATCAAATTGACTACTCCGTAACTCGCAATTCAACCTCAAAACTATCGTCTACCAATAATCCATTTCTTCTAATCTCAGTAACAAACATCCACCACTTTTCACCTAGAAATCTACCCCAGCAATATTGGCGACCAAACATCCACAAATACATTTCAAAATATGAAGCACCTGATATCAGCATATTAAACAAGTTTGTGCCAAAATTTCAGTCAGCTTTGTACAGATATCTACTATCTAGGTCCGTAAGAAACTGGCAGCTTCTGATCAACTATAAATGGCCTGTGATTGAGATATTTAAACCGAAAGAAGGTGCCAATTGTAATACCTCACGCTAGATCAATTTTAATCAAATCTACCGAAATTCAACCTCAAACCTATGATCTACCAATACTCCATTTCCTCTAATCTCATAACAAACCTCCACTACTTTAAACTCACCTGCTTCCTCAAATTCAAGTTCTAAATATTTCAGTTCATACATCAAAACACGATAAATCATAAAACAACCACGAAAAAATCAACAAAATCAATAACATAACATAAAAATGCATAATAATCAATGACCAAAACATCGGCAACATGCTAAAAATTAATGTTAATCAGGATATTACAGTACAGTAAGAAGAATTGATGATATACCCCCATTGAACGGCGAGAGATTCGTAATCGGAATACTCTTTTGGACGAAGAACATTGACATCGGTATAAACCCTAGCTTTTGACATCGTATATTTTCCGACGATCGGCAGCGGCGTCGACAGCGTAAGAGTTGCAGAAGATTAGTTCCGGTGATCTCTGGGGAGTGCGTCGACTGAGATGAGCCGACGGAGGAGTGTGAGAGAAAGAGAGACTGTTGAACTTGAAAGAATAGGAAAGACAAGTGTTGTGGTTTGGAATATTTCTGAAATTAATTTTTTTACCCAAATTCATTTTTAACTTTTTTTTAATCAAATTAGTCGCACTAAAATATCCGGTTTTAATTAAAAACAAGTCAAATACTCTAGAAATATATGGAAAAGAGCGTTTTTCATTGTTTAGGTATTTTGTCATTATTTTACCTATCTACTTAACCCATTTTCGATCAAACGGATATCGTTTAAATAAAAATTTGTATTTCTTGAATGAAATTATTGTTACTGAATCACCGGTCATCGTCTTATCGATATATTTCAAAAAAGATAGTGCCAAAAGGTAAAAATATTTCTGTCATCTACTTTATGAGAGTGTTAATTAATCTATTTATCTTCTTCATATGTTTAAGATTGAGTGGTGTAATATATTTCTAAGTGATGATCATTTTTATTTTATATTAATATAACTTTATAGTACATAAAGGTGTAACATATTTGAGTTCAAGCTCCAAATTTTTCAAAGTTGGCCCAGAACTTTGAGTTCGAATTTGGGCCTAATTTGGAGGTCGTGGAGTCTCAAAACTTTGGTATCACGCTCAGTTAAGAAAAACCTCAAAATAGTACTGGAAAAGCTCGCGCTCAATTTGACATTATATTCTTTTTATTATCTCAATTTTTAAATTTAAATATAAATTTAAATATTTTGCAAAAATGCTAAATAATAAAATTAAACATAAGATTAATTATAAATACCAAAATACAGGGATATTATTATTTAAATAGAAGGTTTGCAAGTTATCTCATATGGTCGTGGATAGTACACACCAAAAATAGCAATTGCGAGTCCCCTTATTTACAAAAAAAATAAAGGAATATGTAGCAAATCTAACAATGGGGTTTTCCCATGAGGTGATATAATAACTCTCTTATGTGACCGTCCTGTAACATATAGCGAGTCCAATAAGAGAGAATAACCTAATTAAAAATGTCCAAATAATACAAAAACATAAAAAAATTGCAAAACACTATCAATGTAAGGCTCTGTTTTTTTAGACTTATTTTTGCTTAACTTATTTTTTTGATTTTTTCTGAACTTGACTTATTTTTGCTGAACTTTTCTGAACTTATTTTTGCTGAATTTAATTTACCTTATTTTTGCTGAACTTTTATGAACTTATTTTTGCTGAACTTAATTTAACTTATTTTTTTAAAACTTAACTTATTTTGCTGAACTTTTCTAAACTTATTTTTGCTGAATTTAACTTTAACTTATATTTGCTGGAGTTAACTTATATCTGCTTAACATTTATGAACTTAACTTTTCTGAACTTTTTCTAAGTCTAACTTTTTCGCACTAAATAAATATTAACTTAAATAATATAAATAACAATAATAATAAAAATAATAGTAGTAATAATAATAATAATAATAATAATAATAATAATAATAATAATAATTTCTTTTTAACTATATATAAATATGGTATGTTCATTATCTTACTTCAATACATAATTAATAAAGTAAAACACAAATCACAACTTTTTTTAATAATTTATTTCTATATTATCACAATTTTTTTTAATAATTTATTTCTATATAAATATAGTATGGCCATTATTGTACGAGAATTATTGTTGTAATTTTTAACTCATGTATTATTTGAAAAATCCGACTATTCTTTTGTAAATAGTGACACTTTTGGGTAAATAAAAAAATGGTCGCACATGAGACCTTTGTACGAGAGAATTTGTGAAAATCTTAAATTTTTCAAAACTCGTCAATACTATAAAGAGGTATGAGTATTTGCTTAACTTTTCTGAACTTATTTTTGCTTAACTTTTCTGAACTTATTTTTGTTGAACTTAACTTAACTTATTTTTGCTGAACTTAACTTATTTTTGCTAAGCTTTTCTGAACTTATTTTTGCTAAATTTAACCTAACTTATTTTTTCTGAAGTTAATTTATTTTTGCTCAACTATTTTGAACTTAATTTATTTTTGTTGAACATAACTTAATTAAGCAAAAATAAATTCAAAAGAATAGGGCCTAAGACCTGTCACCACCAAATAAACGAAATTACTATAATCACGCAATTTATTTGTTAATACTATAAATCGACATTTTTGTAGATCTAAAACAAAATTATGCTTTTCGATGTTTTTATTTTCTTTATCCATTTGTAAGATTGCTCAACAGCAAAAATTTAGTTCAAGATTGAACATGTTATTAAAACAAATTCAAGATGTTCAATATCTATATGTTTATTGAATTAAGGAGCGAACCCAGGATTTAATATATGGGGTAGCAAAAATTTTTTAAAATGAATATACATGTCGTGGGGTTTGAACCCATGACCACCAGGCGAAATTTTAAGAGCTTTACCATTGAGTCTTATGATGTTTAGTAGTCATCTAATGAGATTAACTCTACTTAATTACTATTCAGCAATATTTGGGGTAGCAAAAACCCGCCTTCTTAACCAATTTTTTAAAGTTTGGAGTAGCGGTTGCCACCCCTTACTACTAGGTGGGTTCGCCCATGTTATTGATAGGGTGTGGGATTGTTCACGAGCATAAACTCTATTCAAATGATTATTGTAACCTATTATGAAAAAATAAGCTTCTAAATTTACGCTTTATCGAGAATTGGTTAAAAAAATAAAAGCTAAAGGAGAAAATTAATATAGCTGATCAATTTATTATGATGCCCTGGGTGTTACTCAAAACACTCGGTGTCACCATTTCATTTTCTTTTCCAAAATAGGTAAGTAAATGAAATCTTTTTGAATTTGTAAATTGAGCTCTCTTTCTATATGCTCTGTATGCGACCTAGGTCCGATAATGCAATCTAAGAATTTATAATCTACTTCTTTGTCAAATTATTTAAAAAATAGTAAAATGAGGATCGATTGGGTCATATATTCAAAAAATGAGTTTGATTTTTATTTCTAACACTTGAAATTTACTATAGGTCGAATTTAAAATTGTTTTTTTGGTACTAATAAGGATCATTATTAACGCGTATGCGTTTAGGTATTACTAATTTCGGATAGAAAGATTCTTAAGTCCTTTAAGGCCCTGTTCTTTTGGACTTATTTTTGCTTAACTTAACTTAACTTATTTTATCTGAAATTTTCTGAACTTAACTTATATTTGCTGAACTTAACTTATGTTTGCTGAACTTTTCTGAACTTATTTTTGCTGAACTTAACTTAACTTATTTTTTTTGAACTTAACTTATTTGAGCTTACTTTTCTGAGCTTATTTTTACTGAACTTAACTTAATTTATATTTACCTAACTTTTCCGAACTTAACTTATATGAGTCTAATTTTTCCGAACTAAATAAATATTAACTTAAATAATAATAATTCCTTTATATATATATAGATATAGTATGTTGATCTTACTTCGATACATAATTAAAAAGTAAATCACATATCACAATTTTTTTGATAATTTATTCTATATTATCAGCATTATCTTCACTTCCCTCATCTTCATTTGCGCTTACATCGTCAAATCCATTGTCTCGCCAAATGTCTTTTACATAACTTTTCTGTACTTATTTTTGCTCAACTTTTTTGAACTTATTTTTGCTGAACTTAACTTAACTTATTTATGATGAACTTAACTTATTTTTGTTGAACTTTTCTGAACTTATTTTTGCTGAATTTAACTTAACTTATTTTTGCTGAATTTAACTTATTTTTGCTGAACTTTTCTGAACTTAACTTATTTTTGCTGAACTTAACTTAAATTAAGCAAAAATAAGTCCAAAAAAACAGGGCCTAAGAGGATTATTTACCAATAATAGTAAATATAAGAAAATATTTTTTTTTTGCAGAAATGCAAAGGATCTTATATCATAAAATAGGAGTTGAAGTTACAAGACCCTAGACTAAATCTACAAGGGAGACCGGAATAGCCCCCTCTAAAAAAAACCTTATAATAAGGAAAAAATACCAGAAAAACATTACAAGCAAGCTTATAATGTTAAAAAACTGGCGAATACAAGAGAGCTACCATCAGAATAATGAATAACTACTCAAGTATCCATACGACCTTTGGTACATTCGAAAATTAACCAAAATTTTAATTTGATCCAGCACACTTTGTGGAGAACGCTGAAGCCCCTTGAAAATTCTATGATTACGTTCTTGCCAAATCTGATAGACCACAGCCATGAGGACACATCGTCTACGCCTTTTTAGCCAACTCTGACCTCGGTTGTGTGATTTAAACCAGCGAAGAGCATCCCCGAGATCAGTAGCGTTAGTATTGAAGGAAAAGAGAACCTGAGTTGCACGCCAAAGCTGCGCTGCAAAAGAGCAACGGAAAAACAAATGATCATGAGTTTCTGCCTGGCATTCGCAAAGAACGCAACGGTTTACCCAATACAAACCCCGCGACACAAGCTTATCAATCGTAGGAAGCTTCTGTTGAATAGCCAAGGACGCTATAATACTGTGCTTGGGAATCACGGTTTGATCATGAGCAGTAGAATACCACGGAACAGCAGGCCCAGGTTGCCTAAACAGGTCATACAGAGCGGCAGGCTCATAATGATTGGTAGACAGGAGCTGATGGGCAGTGGCTGAATCAACAAAAGTAAGCATAGAATCTCTAACAGAAAGTATATTATGCCAATACCAAGAGGTTGCAGTGGTTCTATGAGCATCCCAGACCGTAGCATCCTTCAAAATGTATGCTCGGATCCAAGTAGCCCATATAGAGTCGACACCATTATGAAGTTTCCAGACCCATTTCATCATCAAACATTTATTCCAACTCAAAATCTCCCTAATATCAAACCCACCTTCCCTTCTAGGCCTGCAAATGGCTGCCCAGCTCTGAAAAACATGTTTTCTACCCTCATTTTCAACTCCCCACAGGAAGTTTTTACACAATTTATTAATCCTTTTGACGACATTTTTAGGCAAGAGCACACTCGCCCCCCAAAAATTGCTAATACCAAACAAAACCGAATTAATTAATTGAACTCTACCTGCATAAGTGAGTTGATGATTAGTCCAAGCCCCTATCCTATCAGTAATCTTATTCAAGAGAGGATCAAATATGTGCTTAGTTAAGCGAGAGCTAAAAAGAGGGAGGCCCAAATACGTAAAAGGAAACTCCCCTGCCGTGAAGCCAGTGGTAGCCAGAATCAAATCCTTAACAACAGGAGCAACCCCTCCAAAATAAATGGACGTCTTCATAGGATTAGCAATAAGGCCGGAGTAGTGGGAAAATCTAGTGAGGCAGTCAGAAACAGCACGGACAGAAGGAAGAGCAATTGATAAGTCTAGACTTTTAATTGATAAGTTTTTTCACTTGATAGTAAGTGAGAAAATCCAAATGACTTGTCTTTTTCTAATCGAGTAGGCAAGAGCAATTGCAATAGAATAACTTTAAATAAAGTCTTCCTAATGCCAAGTTATTTTTTACCATTTTCTAAGTTTAAGAACTTTTTCCTATAATCGAAGAACTTTTATTTTGTTCTTAATTTGGTCTCATTATTAAGTCTTCTTACTACCTCATTGTTTAATTTATTGAAACCAACAAATAACTTGGTTCTTAAACAATAACCAAATTCTTATTTTGACAAATCCAATATCATCCACAATAAAAAACGATTTACAATTACACTTGCTCTAATACTTGATGTGTCGCAACTTTACAGCGGACATAATTATAGAGGGCACGTTAATGTTTTGATGAAGCACCTAAATTTATTTCGTGGAGGAGTATAAACGATGATTGGATGGAACGCGTTGATAGCTGTGGAGCATAGCGTTATTCCCATAAAAAGACAGAAAATGAGTGATTTGATATCGAACAATGATAGGCAGCTTAGCTTTAGTTTAAACACAAATTGTGATATGTTTCGTATATATGATATGCTACTATGCTACGTCGTTGTATCTACAAATACATCTAAACCTAATTATCTAATTATTCCAAACCTCCGCTAATTGCATAGATTTCTTAGTCAACGTGGCCACATGGGATTTCATGCTCTGTTGCTTTCACTCTTGTTCGCGGCTTTAGCTATAACCAATGGCAGAGCCCATTATTTGAACACAAATTGTTATTGAAGACGAGCATAATTCGTCATAACTCATAAGTTGAACACAGATAGTGCCTCTCTCACAATATGCAAGTGACAAATCAAATGCAACTTAAATGGAGCATCCAATTTGAACCCAGTGCACCAGGTGAAAAACCAAGGTCTTTCTCATTGAACCACAAGATGTTTATTGCATATTTGATGGAATACCATTTAATTATCTATTATTCGACAATATTTGGAATAGTAAAAATCCGTCTTTCAAACCATTTTTTTTAAAGTTTGGGGTAGCGGCCGTCACCCCTTGCTACTAGTGGTTCACTATGGAAGTTAGCGGGGTAATTTTTAACAAGATAAACGGATAATAATAAAAGATAAATATTTTTTGTGGGTAAGGACAAGAGACTTGTTACTATGGTCGCCCGCCATTGACTATTACTAAAATTTACAGAGCTTATATTTATGTTTTAAATAAAATAATTTTTTTATCGTGAATAAAAAAATAAAAAATAATTCAGTGAAATAGAGTGTAACAAACAGAAAAAGTAGCAAGGAAACTACTTATTAGAGTTGCGAAAATCATAATGGTTAAATTGTTACTATGAGAGTAGTGCTAAAATTTGAAGTTAATCACTACAACTTAGGGAAATATGAATTTGTAAAGTCGTTTATTTAAACAATTGTAGGGATATAGTACTTGTTATATTAATGAAAAAATTGTAAATTTTCCAGATAATAAAGCGAGCCCCAATTAAAAAAAATTACTAAAATTCGGAAAGTGAGCGTACAATGACTTGTTAATCAGTTCCTGGACTATACCACCAGATGTACAATGCTATTGTACATCCGGGGTTATTTTAGTCATTTTCTTAATTATTTTTGAAAAAAAAGTCAGTAATCTCATTCTTCTCCACTACTTTTTTTTTTTAATGTAACTTCTTCCCTATTTTTCTAACTGATCTTCATCCATCATTAGTAATTGATTTTTCTCATTAATTATTATATGCCATCTTTCAATTTATTTAATTATTATGTCAAGGTAATTTTTTATTTTTTTATTTTATAGTCCATATTCTTTTTTACATTAACTTGTAATCTTATATTAATAGCTCGTATTCTTATAATAATAGCTCGTATTCTTATATTAATAGCTCGTATTCTTATCTTAATAACTCTTTTTTTTTATATTAATAATTCGTATTCTTATCCTAGTAACTCGTAGTTTTTTTATATTAGCTCGTATTCTTTTAATATTAGCTCGTATTCTTTTAATATTAGCTCGTATTCTTAGGGTAATAACTTGCACGCTTTTGTGCTCGTATTTTTTTAGTTATTTGTGATTTTCTTAAACTCGCATTGTTTTTACATTAACTCATATTCTTATATTAATAGCTCGTATTCTTATCTCAATATCTCGTATTCATATTTTATATTAGCTCGTATTCTTTTAATATTAGCTCGTATTATTAGGGTAATAGCTTGCATTCTTTTGTTCTCGTATTTTTTAAGTTTGTGATTTTCTTAAACTCGCATTCTTTTTACATTAGCTCATATTCTTATATTAATAGCTCGTATTCTTATCTTAATAGCTCGTATTCTTATATCAATAACTCATATTCTTATCTTAATAACTCATAATTTTTTTATATTAGCTCGTATTCTTTTAATATTAGCTCGTATTCTTTTAATATTAGCTCGTATTCTTATTTTAATAACTCGTTATTTTTTATATTAGCTCGTATTCTTCTAATATTAGCTCGTATTCTTTTCTATTAGCTCGTATTCTTTTTACGTTAGATCATATTCTTATCGTAAATATTCATTTGTTAAGTGCTTTGGGTCAGAAAATTTACCCTAAATATATTCATTAGGGTTATGATTGGTGTATGTAAATATTCATTAGAGTTATGATTGATGTAAATATTTACCTCAAATTAGTATTGTGTGATGCGTTTTTCCTTCCTGATGTCGATGCAAATTGCTTCTCGTTCAATGAAATATTATTCGATGCATTTTTCCGCCTTGTTGAACATACCCATCGCTGCCCTTCTGCCATCTTCGAATCAAATTTTTGTGGGAGAGAAATTTGTTGTGACTGTCGTCAAGAGAGAATTAAGAAAATGTTTACGTTGATTGATAATTAAATATTTGTTTTGTATTGGGCTCTAATAGAAAATTAAAAAATTATATATCAGGTGGGCCTGATGTACCATGCTTCTATACACCTGGGTGTAGGATCCTATTTGTGCTTGTTAATCCATGTAGCTAAGAAATTATTTGCTCAATTACTTAAAAGTTGATTTAGTTTTGCAAATTTGCAATAAGAAAGAAATAAGAGTTAGTTAATGAGACACGAAATATGAAATTGTTTAATTAGTTGAATTGATTTTATTTAAGACCGTCTTAATCAGTTTAACGAGTTTAACCGGAAATGTACTCACTGATTGTGGCAGAGTATGTCATATCTATCCCGCAGTACTTTTTAAAAGCACAAATATGTTTAATTGGATGGAGACAAAGAGCAAGAAAAACATTGAGGGTGCGCGATCACGCATTTGCGCGTCAGAAAAATCACGAGCAATTGTTGTTTTCGTCTGTCTTCACTAACCTACATACGTACACTGTCTTCAACCATGCCTTTAATTATAAGATCAGTTGATCTTGCTTATGACGGATCGGATGAAGAGATGGATAATGACACTCACAAAACGAATAGAGCGACAAGGTGGGGCACCCCTCATGTGCTTCCCTCCCTCCTCAAAATGGGCATTTTGTGAAACAAAATGCTATCCGTTACTCCAAAGTGACGTCTTCAATGAGATTTTGTCTTATAAAATTTATAGTCTATCTATTTTCTACTTTAATTAAATCCTAAAAGTAAGGTTTATTGTTCATCTTTTCTTATTTGGCTCTTGAAATTTTGAAATGTCGAACACCAAGCTAAGATGTGATATGACATACTCAAATATATAATCTAAATTGCTTATGTATGTTCCGTTATATAATGAGATTTTGTCTTCTGTTATGTTAATTAGTAATTACTATAGTAAATTGTCTTATCGTCAATAGATTTAGCCATTTAGGCCTATATTACTCTTTATCACTGTCTTTGTGATAATGATCATAATTATGTATTGAAACGATTTTATAATGAGGATTTGTGTATTGTGTCTATATTGTACGTGCTTTGATACTAAGTAAAGCGGAGATGGGTCGATGTAAATATGTACCGTCAACTTTTCATCTTAGCTTCAATGTTAAGCCATTGGCTCGTACATTAACTTTTCATATAAGTCGTTTTCAGTTTTCACAATGGTTTTATTATTGTTAAAAGTTTAAAACTTTCAAAAGGAACAAATTCAATGTTTTTTTTGGTGCTAAGGAACAAATTCATTGCCGGACCATCAACTTTCATTTATAAACAAAAACAAAAATAAGTAAGGTAGCTAAGCGTAACAAAAAAACATACCAAATACTCCATATGAACCAATATACAATCATTAGTTTAAAATTAACCTCAAAGTGATAATTAATTTTTTTAAGCCTTTAAATAAAAAACCTAAAAACACCTATTTCGCCTAAATAAATACTTTCTGCTAGTCTTTATATCTCAATCATTTATTTTATTTTTTTATTTTTTGGTATGAGGTATTGTAATTAGAGGTAAACAAGTGAATGAATGATAATATTAGTATACACTTAGCTACGTAAACTTTAAAACTTACGGAACTCATTATTTCAAAGTAAAAACTAAGCTGGACTAAACCAAATTTTAAATAAAACTAAACCGAAAAACTTTACCAAACTTATACGAACCAAAATTAAATTGAAAAGACTTATCTCTATACTATAAAAGGAATAGAATTTAAAGAGATTTGATTGATTCTTAGGCCTCGTTTGGTTGCCATACGGGAATTAATTTCCCATGATTTTGCAAAACACGTGAATTGGTCAATTCATGTGAATTGCCTAAAATTTGTTTGGTTGACATCCTGGAATTGAACTGACACAGGAATTTGCAATTACCTAGGGGGCCCTAGGTAATCAAATTCCTCCATAATGGAGGAAGTGGGAATTCCTGGGAAAAAGAAAATCCCATGATTTGGAGTAACCAAACATCTTCATTTTTTCTAAATCATGGGATTTTCCAATTCACCCATTTTTATAGGGGCAACCAAACAAGTCCTTAATTTATTAAAATGAAAAAAATAATTTTCTTCTTCTTTTGCGGTAGGGACCTCCACTTTCCTCCTTATTGATTTAATTACCCTCTCTCCCATTAATTAGGTAGGTCTAAATTTAATGTAAAAACTATACAACAAAATATATTTAATTCATTATCTAATTTAACTTAATTCAAAGTCGGTGCAATTATCTAATTTAGTTTTAGCCCATATATCTTTTTAATTTAATTGTCGATAAAATGAAAATTATGTTATAAACTTAGTATATCATAGATGTAAAACCAAGCCGTGTATTTTTTTTGTATGGAGTAAAGCTAGTTATGTTAAAAGAAATGCACAAATAAATTGTGTGTTGGTTTAGAAAGTGACATTTCCCGATGGTTGATGGTCCATAACTCCATACCACAATCCATGGGTATTGTATCCTTGGTTTTGGAATTTTGGTATGGAGCGAGGCACATCCGGACAGGATTCATTGTAGAAAAGCCTAGTTTACGCGTAGGATAGGATATTCCTGTTAGCTTCTCCGCCATCAGTGTCAGTTTTTCTTGTAAATTAATATTTCGATTCTTAATTACCAAATAAATGTTCCTCCAATCATTTAAAAGTTAGTTATATCAAACTTTCTAATTCCCGGATTAATTAGTGCAATAACCACGGTATATAATTTGCGAATGGGTTGATGTGTGAGAAACGGTCTTTTAATAAGCTTATTGAGAGATCAAATACTTTTTTTTTTTTTTTTTTTTTTTTTTTTTTTTTTTTTGACAGCTGTAAAACTAGAATTATACAATTGGCATTTGACTCATATGGTCACATGCACTTTTAATTCTTAAACAAAAACTAAAGGCATAAGCGTAACTATGATGGATAGAAAACATGTATTGATGACTAAAAGCCGACATAGCTCCGGAGCCACCATCTTTAACCTCAACTTTCATGAAGGGACAAACACAGCTTGGTAGATGACTAGAACGATCTTTACTCTTCAGAAGCCACGGAAACCAATAAACCCCATGAAGAGGGCGCAAAGTGTACTTACGCCACAAGGACGTAGATAGAAAAGAAAGGACAAAGACCATGAAGATCTATGCCAAGCGGAGCCAAAACTCCTACACTTTGGGAGCCACTCCAAACAGGCAAGTAAGCCGTAGTCCGGAACGATGAAAGAAAGACTCGACACGCACACAAACCACTTGAACAACCCCATGACCGTCTCAGGAGGCCTTATAAAGATGGACACAACACAATCCCACCATAAAGTTACTAAAGTCCTTATTAAAAAACAGAAAAACAAGACTAAATTGTTCCGACAAACCATTAAAAAACCAAAAGCCACTTCCGCATTCAAACCCACCAAAAACACGACCAAAACCCAACACATACCTTCCGTCACGCCAAAAAACAAAAGGGTTAGGACATCACCAAAACTACTTCCCCCGACCGACCGACCCACGCACATTCCACCATCCCAAAATACAATAGCCGCTCCACCAAGACAACTCAGCAACCCACTGAGACTCCAAAATTCAGACGAACCACCCCAGGACCAATGGTGTGCATACAACAGACTCACAGGAAAAAGACAACAAGCGACACAACAACGACCCATAGGATACAAACGGTGGGGGGAAGGGGCGAGGGAAAGGGGTACCACCAGAAAATCCCATGAATCAAGACCTCATAAAACAAACATGCAAAATGAGCTATGCTCATTAAACCAACCAACAACCACAAAACGGATCAGCCCAAAGGAACAAACCCGAGAAAGGAGAAGGGGCAAGGAAGAGGGTGACATCCCGAATGCATGCACAACTTACAAAGACAGGACAGTGGAACGACGAATCGGAACGACCTCAGAAACACCCAACCACCACCTTTCACTGCGCGCGACCGGGAACGGAAGAAGGAGTCGGTGAAAAGGGAAATCAGTTCTGATGAGACCACGAACCAAACATAGCGTGATTTATTGCCGGAGATAGGCCAGATGTACCCATCTCCGGCGAAAGGAAGGAGGTAGAAGGGGTTGGTGTGATTGGGGGTGGCGGCGGCGGCTACACAGAAGGGGTTTTCTTCTTTTTTTTTGTAGAGGGAAAATGGGGGGTTTTTTAAGAGAGAGAATTTTTCTTAATCTGATATATTGACCTAATGATTTATGGTAATGTATGAGAGATCAAATACGGTTGATGAAAATGATACAAAAAGTAATAAATTGAGTAGGAATACTATAAAATGGGGTACTAATGAAATTGGTTATGATATATATAATAAAAATAGATACAATAATTAAGAAAACATGTATCAAATAAAAGAGACATTTTGCATCATAATCAGTAATAAACGGCGGTAAGGATAGGTATATAATAGATTCAACAAGAGTGATATCTCAATAAATTAGTGAAAGACCGTCTTTCTAAAATTTTAATATTTGCGAATTCTTTCACAAACATCCTAACCTTTAATTAAATGTGCATTGCCTTTAGATTCAAGTGCAATATGAAGTTTTTGTTTTGACATATTCGGAAGGTGAGAGTTTGTATATAAATTATTGTTATTCGAATTACCCTCACGACAACAAACGGTTCATATACACCGTACCGTGTGTGAAAATGATCCATAAAAATACACTTTTGTGTCTTTTAGCTAAGATTGTAATACTAATATTTGTTTTTGATGCGAGTCATTGAATCACATGAGGTAACTTGCTAGTTGATATTTCAACCGTTGCCCATGCATTGCACTATTAGTCTATTACAACGGCCTAACGCACCTCTCTAAAATAAAAGAGAATGATCCACTAAAGCCAATGCCAGAAATTAAGGCGTATAATTTGGTAGCCCATGCACCAAAAAAAGGGTTATATCTCCAACTCTCCAAGTGCGTCGACCACGTTCTAGTGTACAAATCTTAATCAGACGACAGAATTACGCAGATTTTAGGTACATCGAGGGTCTTTTTCAAACAAACTTACCTGAATACTAACAACCACAATCAATAATTCGTCTAAAACAAAAAAGACGGAATTTTGGGGTAATTTTATAGCTAATTCTAACTACAGTGATCCAGTTAGCATTACAGTTTATGATAATTTGTTATTTTGATTTAAGAAATATCATATTTAACGGTAAAATGGTCTCAAAATTCGGTCTTATTGTTTTAAAGAAAAAAATATTGTCTAAAACAAGATCAACTCTAAATAAATACAATAGCTCTCACTTATGATAGAGTCCATAGGAAATCACAAATAACTTATCATTATTCTTTTATATAGATTTTATTTGACCTGTAATTTTGACCGATATCGGTTAATTACAAATGAGAATTTGTAAAATAAATAAATCAAAATAGTAGGCTTCTAAGTAAAGTAAAGTAACAACACAAAAATCCATGAATTTGTACTCCTAATTTAATCGTAGTCAAATCACAATTAATATAGTTCCTAACAATCATACTAGATCATTCTTCAATCATGCATGTTGCCAGACCATAAAGTCGTAGTTAATGATTCTAATACAACTGGCATAGCTGCCCATTTAACGAACTCAAATTCTTGATTTTGTCTTAAATATAAAATGGAAAAAATATAATAAATCAAATAAAATGGGAGAAATGAAATGAATCGTGTAAAAGTATAATGTGTAGGACGGTAGAAAGCCTCTTATATTTATTTAACGTCCTATTATTTTTGCTTAATTTTAATAACATGTTTGACCTAACTTATTAAAAAAAAATATTTGTTATTCAGGTTTAATTTTTTAAAAGTGTTTTCAAAATTAGAATGTTGCTTCTATTTTAAGGACAAAAAGATGATTTTTAAACTTTTTGAAAAATTATTAACTTTTTAGAAAATAGCATGTTGACCAATTTGTATTTTTTTAGTAAAAAAAATCTCCTTCAAAAATTAGGCCAAATACACACTAACTTTCATTCAACTCACTTTCGTTCAAATCAACTTATTTCAGTTTTGTTTATCTCAACAAATATTCTAAACAATTGAACGACTAACATTTCTTGTTAATTTAAGTACCAAAATGTATTATGTATTATATTCTAGAAAAAATATTATTTTTACATATATTTAAAATTTAAATTATTTTAGAGAATACATTATTTTCGAAAACATATATCTTTAGGAACAATTATATTTTCAATCTTTTACTTCTACAATAACTAATTTAGGGAAAAAAATTCCAAAATATAAAAATGTTGTCTTAAATATACTTAGATAACACGTCGAATAATTATTAGTGCCCCTCATGCACTAAATTTCTGGGTCCGTCACTGATTAACTCAATTCAGCTCAGCTTCATTCAACATTTCAACCCAACAAACACAAGACCTAAACAAGTTTCTGTTCTTACTTAAACAAATATATCCGTTTTAAAAAAAGCGTGCAATATTGTAATATATCCAGATTCTAGCCTATATATATTGGGTCACAAACTAAAACCTCTTTTAAGTGTTGCTTTGTGTGTAATAAGTTATGGGTCACTTCTACGTCTTAATTTGTGTCTTGTTCCTTGGGTTTTCTCTTACAACAAATGCTCTTAGCCAAAATTACTACGCCAATATATGTCCGAGTGTCGAATCGATCGTCCGACAAGCAGTGAAGCTGAAAATAAACCAGACGTTTGTTACGATTCCGGCCACTCTTCGTCTCTATTTCCACGACTGCGCTGTTTCGGTATTCCCTCCGTTCCAATCTTTCGTTTGTTAGTTACATTAATTATTTAATTTATGGTATTAAATGTCGGTTTTAGTATACACGGCACCCCTAAAAAGGTAATTTTGTGGTTGTATGTGCAGGGTTGTGATGCTTCAGTAATGATTCAATCAACACCTACAAACAAAGCAGAGAAAGATCACCCTGATAATCTGTCATTAGCTGGAGACGGATTTGATACGGTTATAAAGGCGAAAGCAGCTGTGGATGCAATTCCCAGTTGCAGGAATAAGGTTTCCTGTGCTGATATTCTTACCATTGCTACTCGCGATGTCGTCAACCTGGTATTGCTTGTTTATTACTCACTCCGTCCCTTCCACCGTCTCCGTTAATAATTTACACTTGTTTTATTCTCCCTCGCAAAATAAAGTAAATGTAATGTCCTGATTCTACCTCATGTGAAATTTAATTGGAACTTCGTTCAAATTAGAATTAGATGAAAATGGCGATTTCTAAGTACGATTATTATAACTAATTAATCTTTTTTTTTTTGGTGCGAATAACTAATTAATCTTTAAAAAGACGATCTAATCCATTGTTGTACTATCCACTTTGGAATTTACAAAATAAATAAATTTTGTAAAATAATACTCCGTAGCAAATGTTGTTAGTTTAGCAGGTCTCCTTGTGACGGACACAAGTTGAAGACGGATACTTTCCTCTCACAAGAAAGCAAGTGGGAGGGCAAGTGGGAAAACTGGAGCACCCATGAATGTTGTCACTTACCGATTATGAGAGGGGCACTATCCGTCTTCAGCTTGTGACGAATAGTATCCGTCTTCAATGACAATTTGTTATAAAGTTATTAGCTTAAATTTCGTCAGCAACATATTAACTTTCTAGCTCCTTTTACTTCATTTTTTTTATTTTTAAAAACCGTCTCATACAAAAGTTATTTTCCGAGACCTACCAATATAACCATGTGGTTTTAGGGGAGGAAATCTAAATCCATTCATATTTTGTGTGGTAATTGGCCACTAATTATTTTGATGAGAAGATAAATTAATGGGAGTAAAGTGCGAAAAATGTAGGCAGGAGGACCATATTACAAAGTAGAGTTGGGGAGATTTGATAGTTTGACGTCGACGGCTTCAAGTGTGAATGGAAAGCTACCTCTGCCGACTGATGGGCTGGATCGTCTTAATTCTCTCTTTCGCAATCTTGGACTCACCCAATCTGATATGGTTGCTCTTTCAGGTATTTCCTCCTTTCTATAATGCATTAATGCCTAGTACTCCGTACTAATTTTAATCGAATCGAGTAGGTATTGGGTATAGGGTCGAGATTAATATTTAGAAGCGACAATTGTAACTGAATATGTCTTAGTTTATTGGTTAAGATCGAGATCTTAGTAAGTTTAACATGTGCTGTATGTATATGTTAGAAAAACCGTTTTCTGAAAGTCAAAACGGAGCGAAAATTTATAGAATAACACCCTCTCGTTTAGGCACAATTGGAGTTGGTTCATGAATTTCAGAAGGCCTAGCTAAGCAAAGAAAGTTGACCTGCTTGCCATTAATGGTATTAATAATTAGAGAAATAATCGTAGTACTAATTTACAGAGGTGGCCATGTGAGCAATTTAGTCAACTTCAATGGTGACGTTTCAACGAAAGTGGCATGAGAGTGAGAGGAAATTAGCCGTATGCCCATATGTATGTGTGTCCGTCTTGCTCTTTACGGTCACAAGATTGTGATCTCTCACAACCCATCTCACTTGTAAATTGTCTCACGATCAAGTCTTTAGCTTATAACGGATTTTGTATGTAATAGTAGGGTTTATTTATTACATTAGACGAAAAAGAGATTGAAATAAGAATAGTAGGTGTATATAGAAAACTCCAAAATACTTGAAACCACGGAAAAAAAATTAAAATCGGAGCTTGTTGCACAAGACGACGATTTTATAACTTAATCTGATTCTCACATTACAATTACTCGTTAATTATGATAATTTGTTATCTATTCTGTACTTATATAGAACTCGGGATAGCACGTGAATGTATTAACTTTGAAATTTGAACATTACATAGGAACATAGGCCATAGTTACATAAATACTCGTTTCGTTTTAGTCATGTATTTATGTGGTTATCTTTTAATTCTTAGAATCTTAGTGTGGAGATTTTTAAATAAAAGTAAACGAGTGATTGAGATTTGAGTCAGAAGAAAAAAATTATTTAGATAATTTCGATACAAAAATGAAAGATGTTTATGTAGAACAAAAGACAAGATGAAATTGTGCTCTTTTCAAGACTTAATATTAGCCTATCATTTCTGAACTGTAATAATTTAGGTATAGACTATAAGTTGAGTTTTAGACAAAAGGTACAGAAAAGTTATGAAGAAGTAAGATATTTTACATGAAAAACAGGATTTGTATGGCCCAATACATTTGGAATGTTGCACAAACTGCTCTGATCTCATCTGATCAGCTGCATTATTTGAATAGTAATGACTAATGAGTGAAGCCAAGTTGAGCACAAATTCTCCCTTCACACCGTTTGTTTCGTCTAAAGATTCCAGATGGTCCTTATTAGATTCATAAGTCTCTATATCCGTTACAAGCTTGCGACGGGTTAAGTATTTCCCATATGGGTGAATAAGTTTGCTACTCACGAGGCATTCTGATTTTGTCTTATATACCCCACATAGATATTACTTGACCCGTCGTATATGTCCGTCACAAATGAGAATTTGTGTTATTAGATAGGATTGTTTTTAAATGGCAACGTTTTTCTGTTGACCAGAAAAACGATTACATTTGGGTATTTGACCATAAAAATGATTACATAAAATCCGTCTGAAACTGTCAAAGTTAACAAAATAGGTCTGTCACCTAGCATCAATTTTAATAGCTTCAAATTTAAGCAACCCTGTCACATGAATTATTTAGGTCTCTCCGTTTACTTGAATTTATAAAGGTGGTCATCGGAATAATACTTCAACAGATATGAATCCATTACTAATCCATTGGAGAAGAATAAGCTCGTTGTTTGGGTCTAAACCACTATCTTAAAATTTTGGTTGCGATAATTTTCTCACGACTTCACATGGTAAAAGAGTCGGTGTCACCAAAGATCACGGGATGAAATCTTAGCATATGAGGAGCCTGTAGAATAGCGATATTAAACGTGTCATAGTAATATCACCGGGTAGTCGGTGACATACTTAACTTTCATGCCATTGGTACTATTTGTTCAGTAAAACAATATTTACATTGATGCTGCTCTGTACTGTAGAGTTCAGTACTAATCAATCTCACATGCTTCGTATTTTTAACAGGGGCACACACAGTGGGATTCTCTCATTGCAGCAGGTTCAGCAATAGAATATATGGATTTTCCGCCACCAGTCCCGTTGACCCGACCCTAAACCAACAATACGCCACCCAACTACAAACCATGTGCCCAAAAGACGCGGACCCACGGCTTGCAATCGGTATGGATCCTGTTAGTCCACAAAGGTTTGATAACTGGTACTATGCAGACTTGAAGCAAGGGAAAGGCCTTTTCACCTCGGACCAAGTCCTTTATAATGACGCCCGGTCCAAGCCAGAAGTCGAAAAATGGGCTACCAACATTGTGGATTTCTATAGTGCCTTTTCTTCGGCTATGGTCAAATTGGGTCGGGTTGGTGTTAAGGGTGCAAATAACGGAAATATTCGTGTTCGATGTGATGCTTTCAACTGAGAAAGCTTGATTTTCCACTATTTTGATAATATTATTGAGTGTCACAATTGTATAGTGCAATAATTTTATTTATTGATACGATTTATATGTATTCATGCATTCATGTCATTCTTTCACGACTGCACGATCAACTGTATTTTCAGTTTTTCACACCAGGGTATCATCTAAGCTAAGTTCACATGTAGATTAGGACTTAGGAGAATTTACACATTATACGGGTGAGAATATACTTTTATTTTAAATAATCGTGTTTAGAGCTTGCAAACAAGTTATTTGAATCGGATTTGAGATTGATCCTCTTCGGTTTGGTCCTATTTCTTATTTGCCACTTTCGGGTCCTTTTGGGTACAACTAGTTTAGGTCGAGTTTTTTAGGTTTACATTTGAGGTAGCAGGTTCAAATTGCATTTCCTGCACATTGAAGGCCGCCTTCTTTGCAGCAATTCTACTGCCAATGGAAAAATAAGGTGCCTTTAAATACACATAGAGTACATGATACTTCTCTAATGTTTTCGCGACAATATAATAATCGGATCATTAATATCTCTACAAACATTTAAATATAACCTTTACAAAGAGTTCACCGCATTCGCCACAAAAGCTTATATCTCGATTCCTGACTGTCACTGCTTCCTGACGACTATTCTGCTGCTCACCTGAAACCAGCTAAACTAATTACCAATAGCAGCGAATCTTCTTCCATGCTAAAGACTGTGCGACATAATCGTTAGCTCGAAGTGATAAACTGATTTAACCCTTCACCGGACCAAGCCAGACCAGTCATTTGAATTCAAGGGGCCAAATATCTCAACTGAAGACGAAACAGAATGAAGATAATACACTCTCGAAAACTCGAAAACTTGTATGAGATTGTTTTAGAACAAATCAATTAACATTAACAAGGTAATATTGAGGAATAATGGATACATAACTGCTTGGGTTGGTCTGTGTTCAGATTGTCTCCACTGTTTGTAAGAAACAAACAAAAAATTACAATGGCGCTGCTATTTATATCTCGACATACCCAAATACCCAATAATACCCCTTTCTACATAAGATTATAGTTGTATTTACACTTTACGACCGAATCCACATCGAGTCACCCACCCAAAATATTTGCCCATTATTGTACACAGTTAATTAGCAGCTGCATAAATCTACTCTTGTATCAACGCATGTCCAAGCTTCTAATCCCTACCAAAACATCTCTAGTTAATCTCGGTCAAAACATTCGGACTCTCGGAGGCACACTTTCTCAAGTTGCATAGGCCAATCTTCTCCGAGAAGGTTAGGATTCAACTCCATTGCAGTCCGGAAGTCCAACATGGTTCCAAACTGGGAACTGGCTAGTTCAAGAGACGGCTTTATTAACCTTTTGAGGAAAGTATCCAACCCCATGTTCAATAGATTCACACAATCTATTGAAACTCTCATGCCTTCTTTCTCGAGTTTCTGCTCTAACCTCTTCCCTAAAGAACTGGTATCAGGTAGCATGCCGCTCCTGAGACAAGTCTCCGCATGAACTGAAGATGGCAAAGAACTGAGCACTTTACGGTTCCCTTTCCCATTCCACGGGATTCCGAACGGCGGGGTAACGGGGTTCCGGCTGTCAATTCCTGGGCTTATGGCAGCCTGATCAACCTCCTCCCCATCCTCCACAGAGGTAACTTCAATTGGCATACTACCCAACGATAGCAACTCAGTAGCACTTTGCTGCTCAAGGGTCTTCTGGCCCAAATCCTTACCAGCCGCAACAGCATTGACCTTTCCATTTGGGCCAAGTGGACTCAAACGATCCTTATATTTCCGATCTCGAAATCCCGGTGTTCTCCCTTTACGAGGGGACGGAGGAAACACATCCCGGCGCAGAGATTGAAGGCAACTTCTCGGATAGCCATTCGCAACCTTATCACAACTAAGGTTCAGATCTTTGTTTTCCTTTTGAGGTGGCGTCTTGGAGAACACTGCATTCTTTAGAATCGATCTAATGAGCCGATTATGAAGGCAAATGTTCTCCCGGCCAATGACAACACCGCACATCTTATCAAACTCCGACTTCGCAATTTTGAATCTGAAAAAGCTATCTAGTAGACCAAAGTATTTTTGGGCTTTCTCTCTTCCTAACTTCTTCCCAATCTGTACTTTGATCTCTAATATGTCAATTCTTGCAAAATGCCGATCACCCGACATTTCGAACTCAGAATTCCTCACAACCATTATACCCAAAATTCCAATTACACAAACTTCCGCACTACAAATATACAGAAACAATCCCCAAATTTCCGGTGTTAAACCTGAAAATACTGAATTCCGAAACAATGAGAATACGTTCAAAATGTGACCTTTTGCACAACATTATCATCATCAAATCACGGCATTCATTCAAGCAAAAGAACAAATCAGAGTGTACAATAATTCAACTTTATCTAATCAATTACGCTACCATAGTGTATAATAGAGTATATAAACATGCGAAATCAAATTCCGAGCAAAAACGGAGCTAATTAAAGTTCGATCACAAAATTAAGCGCAAACCCTAGGTTGAACAAAAATCGCGAAATTAACTAGAATCTGAAATTAACGAACGAAATGACTGTAATCACATAAAAGGGAATTACCTGTATTGCTGAACTAAACGGATGAAATTAGGGTTTGGAATGTGGGATTTCTGGATTGAAATATTTGATTTTGACGAAGATAAGAGGAAAGGGGGAAATTGAGGACCAAAAACATAAGCGAAGAGAGTTAAACTAGAAAGAATGTTTTGGGGCGTGAGGCACGTGCGGATTATATGAGCAAGTAATATGTGTGTAATTTTGGTTAAGGCCCAAATACCCAACCATATATTGATATGTTTAGTTTGTCTTAAGTTTAAAAGTGGCAAAAACATGAACTTGGAAGATCAACATTTCTTCAATACTAGTTGTTGTATGGCGCGCTTCGCGCGCCATACCCCAAGATAGTATGACTCATCTATTATAATTAGTATCGCTTTATGCATGTTGTATTGTTATTTGTTGTACCGTCAAAGTTGGCTATTATCTTCGTTGCTTTAGTGACATATAGCGACGTCTGTAATCGTTATTGTTCCATAGAAGGCTTTGTTCTGTAACCACATTACACAATTTTCTATGTTTGAAGGTCAAATGAGTTCTCTTTCTAGCTCCTCCCTGTCCTTAGCGCCTTCTCCTTGGAGTTGGATTCTCCTCTTACCTCGTCTTATATGTCCCTTCCTGCCTCTGCTTCCATTTTCCTTTCCTTCTAGCCTCTCTTTCTCCTTATCTTTCATTTTCCTTCTTTTTCAACTTAGCTTCCTTCGCAAAATTTCATGTCGAAGAAAAAAGTAATTATGCATATATAATCTAGACTTTTATTACCGAGTCGAAACCACGCTCGTCTTTCTCCCTCTCACCCGTCACCCTCCAAAATTTCAATAGGTCAGAAAGCAATAAGATTGTGCAATCAACCTTTTATTTATTTTTAAAAAAAAATATTTAAATCTTACAAAAACTTTCCAGAAAGTTATGAATAACTTACTTTTGAATTATGTTGAAATTAATGGGTTTCTGAACTATCATCGTACTTCAATTACTTTTTCTCTTAATTAGTCCATTGTTCTCACTCCCGCCATGTTCGTATCTCCTTGCATTTCCTATACAATCTCCTCCTTTCTCCCATTTTCTTTTGCCTCTTCCTCACCCCCATCCTTCTCCCTTCTATCCAACACCCTTCGCCACCCTCAAGCTGAACCAAACTACGCACACACAATTTCTTTTCCTTTATCCCACCAATGACTTTATGTCTAAAATAAAGCATATGTGATCTTTCATCCCCCGTCTCCCCGTCATTTGAACAAAATCTGGCAAACCATATCGATATCTCCCTTCATTGTCTCTCATTTTATTAGTGGTTAAGTTGGAATATAAAATTGGATAATTTATATTATAATGTTGTTCGATTCCTCGCTAAAAAGATCATTATCAATTTCATTGCTCAATTCTAACACAAAGTGTAGTTTTCATCATCATAAGAGTATTTTACAAGATTGACACCATGAAATAACTATGCTAAAGGAATTGAACATCTATCAAATTACCTTAATCTCCTCGGTCCTAATCGACAATTACAAGCTATTTCAAATTTAGGTCTCTGGTTATTATTATTCATAACTTCCAAATATGTCGGGTGGGCGTATATGCTTGTATTTCCTCTGAGGTGAACCATCTTGCACATTCTGCAAACCCTTATGATTGGATCCGCTTCAATATATCAACTCCTTCTGTCAAAGCCTAGTCAATCTAGCCCCTGGAAACCAAATAAATAATAAAAGGATAAAGGATTAGATTAAACATAGTTTTGAAAATAACATGATGAAAGTCCAAAATAGAACAAACCCAAATGAAAAATAGATCTCAATTTCTAAAATATTATATTATTATTATTACTAAAACACCAAAATGAATTAAACTTTTTCATGAAAATAAGATGATTAATCGAAAATAGAACAAGCCTAAATGAAAAATAGAAACATCGTATCAAAAGGAGCGATACCCAGATGACCTTACCTAGTAATTAACCCTAAAATCCATATAATGACAATTTGTACTTTAGTCTCGAATGACAAGTTAATATACAAATTCCTGGGGAAAATGAAGATGAAATTGTGGGTTTTCAAGGGGAAAAGAGTGATGAAATTTAAAGGCCAAAATCAAATGTAAACTACAAGAAATCAGATGAATACTTAACTGTGATTCTCTCCGTCAATCATGTACACAACTTCGTAACCACCTAAATAATAACAAATGAACACGGGAATAATACAAATATAATTAATATGTCGATCAGTATCTCTCATCAATAAAAAAGTAAAAAAAAATTGTGTGAATAATTGAGGGGAAATGTAGTTGTGGAAGAGATAGAGGAGTATTGTGAATAACTGAATATGATATATGAGGCAACAAGTCAAATGTGACAACGTAGTTGTGGAACACAAAGAGCAGTACTGTTAGAGGGTTAATTAGTGACACCAAAGGCAATCCAAATAAAAGTAAGAAAAGTCTAAAGAAACACGGCCCATGAAAAATGAGTGGAATAAAAGTAAGAAAAAACTCCAAATAAACACAGTCCATAAAATACGACCAATGAAAGTAGAGTAGAAAAGTTATTATTCATTATGAGTAGTAACTTGTCTTACCCATATTTTAGTAAGATGAATAATTTTTGTCCTTTAATATAACAAGGATTAAATGACTATTAAACGAGTATTGTCGTAAATTGAGCGTAGAATATATTTTGTTTTTGTCGTACTCGTACGTATAATATAATAAAGTTTAAATGATTATTAAACGAGTATTGTCGTAAATTGAGTGTAGAATATTTTTTTTGTTGTACATATAATATAATAAAGCTTAAATTACTATTAAACGAGTATTGTCTTAAAATAAGCGTTAGAAATAGGACGTCGATTAATAATATATGTAATGGGTGTGAATGCATCAAATGACCCAAATTCATTATATTGTATTGAGACTGATAGATGGGTATTCATATATACCACATGATGTGTTGAACTTCAAGCTTCTGGTTTCGGAACCGAATACGGGTTTTCTCAACCTCTCGAGGATGCTAAATTGTATGTTGGAAACCTGCCTTCTGATATTAAAATTGTTTGATCATACGGCCCAAAAAAGTGAATACGTTTTTTAATCACAAGGTCCAAATACAATAAAAGACAAAAAAATAAGTTACTATTCATAATGAATAGTAACTTGTGTTACCCATATTTTAGTAAGGTAAAAGATATAGTAATTGTTTCGTAACCGAAGACGGATTTTCTCAACCTCCTGAGGATGCTAAGCTGTATGTCAGAAACTTGCAAAATTATTTGATCATACGGGCTAAAAAGTGAATGCATTAGGTTTGATCATCCGGCCCAATACAAGTTTGATCATTTGCCCAATACATATGCAATAAAGACAAAACACAAGTTACTATTCATAATGAATAGTAACTTGTGTTGCTCACTTTTTAGTAAGGGAGAAAGATTTGTTTGGATTTTGTTTTCTCAATAAGTCTCTCTTGTGACGGGTATATCCGTCACAGGCTTGCGACGGGTCAAATATATTCACTTGTTTAGATGAGACAACAATCAAGTGCATAGAGAATGACAAATGTTTTGTCTTTATCTCCTCAAATGGGTTTTATTTGAACCGTCACAAGCTTGCGACGAATATTGTCGTCGCAAATGAGAATTTGTGTTGTTTTCTTTGTACTAGTTGATACTTCCTCCATTCCATCCTAGTGTACAGCTCTAATTCTAGGTACTAGATACCAATACTCTACTCAAAAATCAAAATACAAAATTCTATTTTAACTATCAATATAATCAGAAAATCTTATTTGCAACGGCACTATCCGTCGCAAGCTTGCGACAGATATCGTTTTCTCTCACAAAATACCCACTTTTTCTCTTTCTCCAACACTATTCATGTGGTCCCCTTTCTCCACTAACCCTTTTGTATCCATTTTATCTCACAAAATATCCGTCACAAATGGTGACCCGTCGCAAGCAAGACTTACTACAATATAATTAACTAATTTCTTTCGTCGCTTTTATTATAATTATGATCGGCTATCTACTAAGTAAGTAAATAAATTTATAACCCCTCTTTCTCTTTTTATTCCTCCATTAAAACTTACTCTCTTCTCCTACACACACAACTCCATTAATGATCTAGCTCCACCTTGCACCGGTTTTTACAATCCTAACCCAACCCGTATTGTCACACCCATCAATCATCCATCTCACCGAAAATCAACTCATCAATGGTGTGCAAATCCTTGCACAATGACATCTCTCCACCCCGTACCACTTCAAGTCGAACTCACCTAAGGTTTGGTCCAACATCGAGAGGTGGGGGTTTGTCTCGATATTACCATTGTGTTACCTTTAGTTGTGACCATAAATGAGTTGTAACCCACATTACTAAAGCCGATTACTTTAGTCTTTTAACATACCGACTTCCTACTCTTTTTCTTGCTTGTTTTTATTAGTGATTGCTTAAAATTTAGTTACTCATAACCAACTCAAAATTGTTTTGCTATAATTAAACTAGGATTTACTAAACCGTCCTAGAGCCATAGCTACCGTCCCTTGGTTCGACTCTCGCATGTTACACGATAACTCGTACTCTTGTGAGACTATAAATAAAAAAATACATCAATCACACCTCTGTTAGTTAAGAAGGCCTAGTTAAAGGCTTTTTGGCCAATGTGGGTATTGCAAGGTGCGAGGGATTTGAGAGCATGAGATGATCTTTTAAGAAGAGAGTGGTGGCTATGGGTGGGGTGGAGGTATCGTGGGAATTAGATTCATCGGCAGGCCGTAGGATGATAATTGTGATAGGTGGTCATTGGGATTTCGTACTAAGAAATATAACGGGTGAATGTTGGTTGTTAGGAATTAGGATGAGAAATTACTTAGTTTAAGCGTAAAAAACATCAATAAAGGGAATACTTTTTCGTAATTGTTCATTTATGTACGAGTTTTACTCATTCGTGAACTTTTTTTCATTATTTTCCGATTTTATACCATCTGCGGTCTGCCTACAAAAATATTTAATTCTCTCTCTCACAAAGTTAATCAAGTTTATCAGATCCGTCAAAATTGCACAACTATGGATGATAGTTCTCGTATCGATCAAATAATAATTATGATTTACATCTTTATTAATTATATTATATGAAATCAATGAATTAGAGTTTGATAACCCGTCTTCGATCTATTTTGTACATTTTTTTTCTTTATTCTTCTTTTTTCGATTGTTAATTAGATTAGATCCTGCCACAATAGGATTAGAATCGTAAGATGTTCAACGACGGAGTTACTCTTCCGACTATAGAAGATACTACTTCAATTGACTGTTGTTTTATCTTGTCGTTAATTGTTTGACTGGTCATTAGATATCTTAGTTGAAGATACTACTATGCTTGAATTGACTACTATTTTACATTAGCACATCAATTATCAAATTATATTCGTATTGTTTTCTAGGAAGGGAGTTATATTCTTGGTCTATGACTATGTCGAAAAAGGTAGTTTGGGAAAGGTGTTAGTACAGTGATGAAGCCAAATTGTAACTAGGAAAAAAAGCTTGATGTTGTAAAGGTTTGGCTCATGTTCTCCCTTACTTACACCATGATTGCTCCTCACCTATCGACTATCGTTCACCGTGACATATCCATAAATCGTGTGTTGCTCGATAACGAGTTTGAGCTTCGACTTTCTGATTATGGGACTGCAAGGTTTTTGAGTGATGATACGTCTAGCTGGACTAGAGTTGTTGGATCTCATGACTATATGGCTCTTGATAAGTTCTTAATCTTTTCATTAAATATTGTTGTGTAACGCTGTTAAATAACTTAAATATTTCTAATAGATCAAGTTATTTTTTTTATTTTCGTTGAGCAATTGCAATTGCGGAGCTAGCTCAGACGATGAGAGTGAGGTAGAGGACGACGCTGACGGTTGTGGATGGTAAGATTGGTAACTACCTAGGGCGGGCATTAGTGTGGTGTACATTGTCTGTCAAGGAAGCGAGGGAAGGAGGCGGTGTTTGGCGACTGAGGCCGGGGAAGGCAGTAACAAGGTGGTGGCAAGAGTGGGAGAGGCAAGTCATGAAACTCAAGGGAATTGAATATAGAGAGAGAGAAAATGAAATTTGGGAAGATATAATAAAAAAGATAAAATGGTCATTTCCGTCCATGAAAGAGTAAAACTCGTCCATGAATGGACACCACACATGACCCTACTTTTTTTTAAAAAAAATTTAGCCTTTTCATTGACTAACAAATGATTAACCAACTCGTACTCTTTTTTTTTTTGACAACCAACTCGTAATCTTTGAATGGTTAAAAACTAGTGAAACATAAAAAAAACACAAATCCTTAGTTAAGGAGGTAAGACAAAGTATATAGATAGCTTTTTTTTTTTTTTTTTTTTTTTTTTTTTTTTTTTTTTTCGGGGAAGTATATAGATAGCTAATCACATGAGAAATTGTCCACAAAATACCAAATTGTCTGCTTTTATTATTAACGTGTGGTAGTATTTGAATTCATTTTAGAGATAAAATCGATAGTTCATCGTAAGAATGAGTTACTGATGAAGAAACAGAAAATATTCACGTAGTACCATGAGGTTTGACATTCTGCACGAAATACGCAATTTTTTAACGCAACAAGATAGCATAACTCGTTTAAGAGTCCAAGAAATGACGATTTCTTTCAAATCGATCAACTTTTTGAGTATTACAATTTGAAAAAAATTGTAGGCACCTTTCTTTCAAGTTCAAAAAAAAAAAAAAAAATTGAAAAAAATTGTCCTATTTAGTTGATAAATTTGATAAAAAATAAAAAAATCATTACTTTTTAACTCGTAAAATACAAATTATTGTGGATTAAAAAATCAATGAGAGAAAAAGGTAAAAAACATGAAACGAAAAAACCTAGCTGGAAGCAGTGAAGCAGGTAGGCTGGCAGTATGGTCATAGTTCGTAGTTTAGAGTTTAGAGTCACAAAATACGTCTCGTCTAAATATGAAGAAAGAGACCCTTTAACAGCGTTAACCAAATAAAACACATCCTTAAATAATTTGATGGCCGTAAGGCCTCCTCTGCAACAACTACTCTCTCTTTCTCCTCCTCCTCTTCTTCTTCCTTCAATTTCCCTCTCCTTTCTCTTCTCCTCTCTTTCCAATTTTACCCTCCCTTCCATTCTCTCTCCTCACTCCCGTCACTTTTCCTCCCGGATCCCTCTCATCCGCTCTCCGCCGCCGCCGTCTTCACCGTCACCGCCGCCGCCGTCACCGCTTAAGTCTTACTCACAGCGTCCGACGGCCGACACGCTGGCGCAGAGGATAGGAAAGTCGATTCGCCGCCCTGGCGCGGCGTCTAAGGCTAGGGTTTATTCCGACGTTAATGTCGTCCGTCCTAAGGATTATTCTGATTATGAGTCGCTCACCGTTCAATGGGGGTTAGTTTTGTTGTTTCGCTTTCGCTTTCGCTTTGTTGATTTATTGATATTGTTGAATTTTTGGATTGATTGATTGATTGATCGATTGTGGTTGCGACAGGGAACAAGACGATTATGAGGTGGTGAGGAAGGTTGGGAGAGGGAAATATAGTGAGGTGTTTGAAGGTGTTCATACTACTAATAATGAGAAATGTGTTATTAAGATTCTCAAACCTGTTAAGAAGAAGAAGGTCTCTCCTTTCTTTCGTTTTCATTTGATTCATGTTATATTATGTGTTTTAGGTGATTGTCGAGTAGATACGTAGTACCACATTATCGTACACCTTGTCTATTACTCCCTCCCTCCCAATCATTTGTTTACCCTTCGATTAGAATATCCCTCATCGAATAGAAAGCGTAAATGATCTATTTGCATGTCACTTGGTGCTAAGGAATTCGATTTGAGTTATTTGACACCAAGGATTTAGGAGGAAAGGGTGCGAAAAAAATAAATTGTGATTAGAGGAAAATGGAAGGGAGAGAAATAATGGGATCCATTTTCCTTGACATTGGTCCATTCCCCCTTCCTTCGTTTCCCTCCTTTTTGTCGCTATCCATTTTTTTCCCTCCCCTTTGTGTGCCATGACAAAAGGTTAGTGTTGTAGCCCCTCCTAGAAGTATCTAATTCACTTGACATGATTTTATTGATTCGAAGAATTACTTATAAATGGATTAAAGTTCATGTGTGTGGCAACCTGAGGTTCAGTGGTACTTGGAAGACCTTCACTTTTTTTCTTTAAGATATTTGGGTTCTATTATCAAAAGATACAAAGTAACAAATTGAATGGCGATGTTGCTTATGGAAACACATACTTGTCGACTTGGATGGTAGAGGTTGTGGGTAGGGGAAATATGACTCGTTAAGTTTAACTGTCATGTTGCGTTCAACTTGGTTTCTCATAATTTCTGTGGAAATTGGTGGTTTCGATATCCTTTGTGCCTCCTCGATGTGACCTTGAGTCTAAAATAAGAATGAAACCAGTGATCAGACTTTAGTATAGCAGACAAGCTTGTTGCCCTAACTTATTTTTTTATACTGGAACAAGGTTTTGCTAAATTTCATTTTGACGACAGATCAAGAGGGAGATAAAAATACTGCAAAACCTATGTGGAGGACCAAATATTGTGAAATTACTTGATATCGTCAGAGATCAGCAGTCGAAGACTCCTAGCCTTGTGTTTGAATACGTGAACAACACCGATTTTAAAGTTCTTTATCCTACATTGTCAGATTATGATATCCGCTACTACATTTACGAACTTTTGAAGGTGAGTTCTTCTAGTCAATTAATTAAATTCTTTGTAATTTTTTTGGTTATAGCAATTATGAATTGCATATCGTAGTATACTGAAGCTGTTCATACGTTTTTTTTGGTGTTTGTTCTATCTGTCATTTTATTGGCGTTCTCTGCAAAAGAGTTAATAGTTTAATTATCCACTCTGTCACAAATAAGATGCAAAAAGAGGCGCTGCCCTTCTACAGCACTATCATTTGTTATTTTATCTATTCTCGATAACACTGGTACTCTCTATTTTTGTCGACCACAAATATGTTTTATACTTCTATTTGCTTTTTGATGATGCCAATAATACTTAGGGCGTGTTTGGATGAAGGTATTTGGAAGGAAAGGGAAGGGAGGGAGAGTACGGGATTTAAAATCCCTTGTTTGAATAACAAATAAGGGTGGAGGGAAAGTAGGAGAAGAGATTTGGAGGGATCCATTTTCCCTCCTCCAAGGCAAATCAAAGTCCCTCCACCATAGGATTAGATTTGGAGGGAAATTGTTCCAAAATTCAACTTCCTCCTCCTGTCTCTTGCCCTCCCATTTTGGTATCCAAATAAGGCATTAGAGTTTAGTAACCACATTTTAGTTTTCCGCACTCAAAAATATTTTCTAAAGTATTTAATTTGTGTCAAGTTGTCAACCGTTGGTGAGTCACTTGTAAGATGGTGTCCGACCTGACCAGATCTGTGAATTATCTCTGGTCTAGTAACCAAACTTTAGTTTCCACACTCAAAAATATTTTTTAAATTATTTTCTAAAGTGGCCGCTCTTCTTTTTATTGTGAAGTAGCAGTTCTTTGACGCAGTTCTTGACGCAATTTTCATCTTGGGTAGTCTGTTTGTGTTGCTAATAGGGTAAGAGTGCGTACATTACATCCGACCTCCCTTACCCTGCAATTTGCAGAAGCCATTGAGGCTCTGGGTAATGTTGTATTTATCTTGCGTGTCAAGTTGTCAACTTGTCGTGAGTCACTTGTAAGATGGCGTCAAACCTGACCAGATCAGTGAATATTCTCACAGTGATTTTGCAACTCCTAATCTCTTACCCAAGGTGGCTAACGTTTTCAACATAAAATAACATGCTTGGACGGTAAAAACATTAAGGGTGTGTTTGGATACAATTTTAGGAGGGAAAGGGAGGGGAGGGAAAGGGAGGGGAGGTGAGGTGAGGGGAAGGAAGGGGAGGGGAAGGGAATTTTGGTTGTTTGGATAATAAAATTATTGGGAGGGAAATGGGAGGGTAAAAAAGAGACATGGTATAATGGATAGGGGATGTTATGGAATATGAATGAATAATTTAAAGGAGAGTCATTGTTTTCTTTCCAAATCTCACCTCCTTTGGAAAGAAAACTATTTATTCTAAAGGAGGGAAAACACATCCTCCCATTTCTTTCCCCCCTCTAAAATTTGTATCCAAACAAGAGAAAACTCATCCCTCCCTTTCCCTCCCCTCCCTTTCCCTCCAAATCTTCCTATCCAAACACACCCTAAAACAGCAAAAGCAATCCCTTTGCAGTAGTTTACCCTCTTTTTTCCAAAAACAAGAATACTGTAATTTTTTTGATATGAAATGTCTTATGTCTTTATCAAAAGCGTTTTGTACTATGTTTGCATCATGTTTTGTGACATTTTAATCCTTTATTTTATTTTATAAACCCTATTCCCTCACTGCCCAGTTCTTCTCCTGTGTTAATAGGCTATAGGTGATAGACTCAATATTATAGGGATATTATACCTAGATGCAACGGTTGTCTCTAATATTCAGAAGATTTCGTCACTCTTGTTTCTAATTCAACGCATCAGAAGAGTATCCATAGTTGTTGGCATATTGTCCATTTAATCTTGGTAACTATGGCAATTATATAACTAATTCTTTCTGACACTACTGTAAACAAAATGTCTGAAAAATTGAAGGGTGAACAACTTTATTGATGACATCCTTATTCAGGAACATCCCTTTTCTGTATGTCTATGTTTCTGCTAAGTTGTGTTTTACGGCCCAGTAACTATATCATTAGCAGCTTTCCTGTAGGACCATCTCATAGCATAACATTGTCGCTATGAATAACTTAAACAACCGTTCCAGCTGCCAACTATCATGCGTAATGCCTCATCCTACCTCACCAACTTTTCCTCTCCCCCACCTGTTTCCATCTCACACCCACGGCATTCCCAATCTCACATCTTCACAACCGCTCCCCCTCTCTTTCCCTCGCAGTTTCATGAATGATATCTAGGAAAAAAATAACACATGCATGGTTATGCGACCATGGACATTCATAATGGCAAAGCGGTCAGTGATGTTGAAAGGGGGGGGGGGGGGGGGGTGCGCCATTGCTGCTTCTGTGAGGGCCAGACGGCATGGTTGGCCTTGGGGTGGATGGGCCTGAGCTTGGGTCTAGTGGCAGTCTGGCAGAAGAGTGGGGATACGGTGATGTAGGGGTTGGGCAGGAGGGAGAGAGAGTTGGGGGTAGGTGCGGAGTGGGCTAGGTAGCACCAAAACGGACACGGACATGTGATACGGCATCCCATGAAATTTAGGACACGGGAAACGCTATTTAAATTTAATAAAATATATATTTTATGGTTATAAATAACGTATGATTTTATTTTTGTAATGTATTTGATGTTAAATTTAAATAAGTGAAGGTCGACTATAACTAATTCACATTTCCCACCCAAACCCATCTTCTAATCAATCTCTTTTGAGATTTTATTCCCCGTCTAAATTATAACATGTTTAGGCGTGTGTCCGACGCTTCGGGCGTTCGGGTATCCGACACGGGATGGTTAGTTAGGAGTAGTGTCTGTGCTACCTAGGGGGTGGGAGCATGAGTGGTCTATGTCCACTTAAAGCTGAAATTGGTTGCAAGGACAAGATTTGTGTTCTCTCTATTAATGTCATCTCTGCAATGGCATTATGCAAAACCTATTATCTTGAAGTTCCGGGGATATAACTTTGTAAGTCCTCAATATGTGGTATCTGGATGTAAGGGGACGATTTATTCGGCACCTTTACATCACTATGTGTATACTATGAGTTTTCTTCCTATTTGAGTCCGCTGTGTTCCTTTAGTGATGGTTTAGCCTCCCTTTCCTCTTTACAAGTCTCTTATCTAAGTTATGTTCATTATGTACAGGCTCTAGATTATTGTCACTCACAAGGCATTATGCATCGTGATGTGAAGCCCCATAATGTTATGATTGATCACGAGCAGCGTAAGCTACGGCTTATAGACTGGGGGCTTGCAGAGTTTTATCACCCAGGAAAAGAATACAATGTTCGTGTTGCATCAAGGTTTGATTTTGCCTATGTAGATGTTTGAAATAAGCTATCTTTTCCTTTGTTTAAGCATCCAGTACAATTGTAGTTTTTTATTTATTTAATGTTTACAGTAGGGAATCCTATGGGTCTGAAATTGCACGAGACATCACAATTGTTTCCACCTGATGCCTTGCTATTACTCCTTTGTATTCTTGCGAAATACAATATATGTTTTCTGAACTTATATTTCTGTTTGCAATTGGCAAGTAGGGTAAGATAAAAGACAAGGGCGTAATTGGCGGTTAGCTGGGTGATATTTAGTTATTTACACATGGATACTTTGGTTTCCAATAAGTATGGGCATTATAGTTATTTCAGTGTAGTAGTTCTGCTAAAAGAAGAAATGTAGTAAAAAAAAGGGCAGCCCGGTGCTCGATGGTATCCCCGCTAGCCCGCTAGGCGAGGGTCCGGGGAAGGGCCCACCACAAGCGTGTAATGGGGGCAAGCCTTCCCTTGCCATTTTGGCAAGAGGCCGCTCCCAGGGTTCAACCTGTGATCTCACGGTCACAAAGCAACACCTTAACTGGTGCGCCAAGGCTCCCCTTCTAAAAGAAGAAATGTAGTATTGGACAAAAAAATGTTGCTATTTTAAAGAATTTGAGGGTGCATGGTTTATGTTGGACAAAAAAGTTTTTTGGTGCTGGCATCTTTAAGCTGTAGAACTTAAAAAACCACCTCCAAAATGGTCCTGAGAAGAACGAAAGGTTTCAGGGTCAATTGACTTTAAATGCTAAACAAAATGTTAATGACTTAGATGTGAGATAACTGCACATTTAAAAATAAAAGTCAAATAGAAAACAATGGAAGAGACTCAAAAGAGTTGTTTTTTTGGTTTAAATCCCCTCATTGAAGGTCTTACGAGTGTTCTAAGTTTTTGTCAGGATTTGAACTGTTAGCTTGCCTGTCAGTAGGCTTGCGCCTATAGTATTTATAGGCTCGCTAACACACTTTTTAAATTTTTTTATTGTAGATATTTCAAGGGTCCTGAACTTCTTGTTGATTTGCAAGACTATGACTACTCCTTAGACTTGTGGAGCCTCGGGTGTATGTTTGCTGGGATGGTGAGTACTTAACTAAACTTTGTTTGATTTTACGCCGGTCTGTCAATGGTTGTGCATGTCTTATATGAATATATGGTACTTGTTTGAAGTACGTTTTCAAATTGGCTACGGAGGCCTGAAGAAAGGAATGTGTTTCCCCTTCCACTAGATGAAGTATTTTCAAGATTTTGGAGGCTTTGAAATTATTTTGCACCTTACACAGTTTGAAGCCGTGAACTTAAGCAGTGTCACCTTAGTTCCTCACCTTACACCGTCTGATGCTTCAGCCATGACTTTTGTGACGTACATGCATATTTAATGAGGGTTTGAGGATGGAGGGAGTACACATGTTTGAGCCTGGGAGAGCTTCTGTGAAACTAGAGGGTCCATTTATCTTACCTAATTACTTCTTACCTTTGTATTTTAGTGATTATTTCTTGTGTTATCTCATGATCTTTTGTGTTTCGATTATTGTCTACGATATAAAATAACCTTCCTTCAATCCCTTTGTGTAGAAGGCAGGAAAAGCCTGAGAAGCTTACATTTTATTGTTGCAGATTTTTCGCAAGGAGCCTTTCTTTTACGGACATGATAACTATGACCAATTGGTGAAGATAGCTAAGGTATGTACGCGTAGAATAAAAATTCAAAATAAATTTTCTTAAATTAGTGATGTTAGGTTCGAAGGCAGGTCTGTATTGCTACATAAGTCATTTAATTTACATTGTCATGGTGTTGCCCCAATTTAGAGAAGAGAAGTTGGAGTTGCCATTCTTGTCATGTATGTGATTATTCTTCCGGCAGCTGATATTTTCTGGAAATTCATGCTTGTTCCCACTCATTTAGCATTTGCCAATCTGGGCATTACATTCTTCTGTTTGAGACTTCTCTTTGCTTATTGATCCTTGATATTGAGGCACTCATGCATTATGTCTATCACTAGTAACTGGTGTAAGCTTGTGGGATAATGAATATATAAACGAAAAGATACCCTCTAGGTTCATATGAGGGGATGTTTCAAAATTCAAAATCCAACCCCTGTGGCTTTTCATTGTGTTTCTTGGGAACTTGCATATTCGTAGAATGTGTCTTTGAGCATAGATTCGGGGTTCAATATGATGCGTGTGGGGCATAGTATTTATCTAGATGGTTTGAAATTACTAAGGAGAGGTTTAGTCAATATGTATGGCGGCATACAAGTGGGGTGATCTGTGGCACAACTAGCTAATATTAATAATTCATAAGAATGCCTTTTGAGTTACTATAATGTCGTGGTACCTTGGTGACATAATTTCATCAGGTTTGCTATTACATTGTGTTTAGCTTTTATTCTTTTTTGGGTTGAGAGGAAAATAAGAGTAGGGATTTGCGCCATTGTAGCATTTTACAGCGTCAGACGCAAAGGTTGAGAAATGGAGTTGACTAGTTGAGGCAGTGGCAGGAGTATGTTATAAATATTTCCTTTGTTTTAGTAAAAAGACGGGCAACATCGGATTTTAATTTAAGCTTAAATGGAAACTTTTTGTGAGTAACAGAAAGGATCAATGGGAGTACTAAATAAATTTTTAGATTTTTAAATTATAAATAAACTTAGTTTTAGCAAAGAAGGGGGTATAGAGGAAATATTTCAACCTAATAAAGGACATGTGTGGAAGAGCTAGTACTAGAGTAAAAACCACTTTTGGGAGGTCATTAAGAGTTCATGATTGCAAATTTGCAATCGAGGAGCATCCAGGTTCCGTTATTAGTCCTTTTCTCTTTGCTATAGTCATGGAGGAGTTGACGTCAATTCAAGGCTACATTCCTTAGCGTATGATGTTTGATTGATGAGACGAAGGAAGGATTCAAGTGGAAATTAAAACTATGGAGGGAGGAATACTTTGGAATCTGGTGGATTTAGATTAAGTAGAAGTAAAACCGGATATTTGGAATGTAGGCTTAGCGAGGTCCCAGGTACATTGATTACTTTTGGTGTGAGAATCATTCAAGCATTTGAGTTTTTCCGATATTTAGGGTGCATTTTTCAGAATGACAAGAGAACTAGACGAGGATGTGGCTCATAGGATTAAAGGAGGGTGGTTGAAATGGAAGAGCGCCATAGGGTTTGTATGTGATCTTGGCATGTCTCGTAGACTAAAGGGTAGATTATAGTGCACTACAATTAGACATTTGCGAAACTCTGACGTTCATAAGAAGGATGTGACAGAAATGTGTATGCTACGATGAATGTGTGGTTATACAATGAAGGATCGGCTTAGAAATTAGGTGAGTAGGGAGAAGGTTAATAGAGGATAAGATGATGGAGATTGGAGAATAGATTAAGATGGTTTGAACATGTGAGGTAGATCAATGCCCCGCTAGGAAGCTTGAAAGTTGGGGAACAAAAAAGATTGTGAGGGGTGAAGGAAGACCTAAGAAAACTTGGATAAAGGTGATTGAGACTGATATAATGTTTCTTGGGATTGATGAGGATATGATGATGGAAGGAACACTACGGACAGAAATGATACAAGTGAATGATGGAGTTTGATTCTTACACGTCTTACTCATTTATCTTTCCTTTTTATTCTACTCTTTCACTTTTTGTTTTTATTTTATTTTGTGTTTTTAAAATTTGGGTTTGCTTATAATTTTATTTTCACCATTGTTATTATTATCATTATCGTTATTATTTTAAACATACTACTCCATGTTAGTATGTTTTTGCAACTCTTTTTACTGAAATCCCCGTATTTTATGGAGCCCTATCAGATGCCCTTGACAATTTCAGATGATGATTCATGTGAGCCAAATCATTTTGGGACTACGGCTTTAATGTTGTTGTTGTATAGAAACTTCGCTATCAATGAGCTTTAGTTCAATATCACCATCTTAACATACACATTTTATAAGCTCATTAGTTACTATCGAAATTGTTAGTGAGCTATTCATGGGAAACGTCTCATATGATATGAGTGAATGATGGAGTTTGATTCTTACAGTTTTTTCCTCCTTTTGTCTAAAAGACTAGTTCAGGCTATAAGCTTTTGCCTCCATAGCAGCACTTCACTAAGATTTTTCTCTCTTGTAAAAGGCATGCATGTCTGCCGCCAGTCTTCTGTTTGGTCCTACAAATTAAGCTTAAGACAAGGCTGCTTACTGGACCAGTCTATGAAGGAGAGCTAATGATTGTAGATGCTCAATGGGACAGACAGTTAGGTGGGTTGTAAATGAGTAATTAGTGAAAAGAAGGATAGCTTATGCAATTCTTCAATTGCACATCTTCCTAACCGACTTCTGCACCCACCTCAACACATCTTCCCTTACCCTTATATCTCCAACATTCGCACACTCGACCACCTCGCCTCTAACATCCCACTTCGTATAAGCCACATCCCTAGCATCGCCCAGATCTGCAATTCAACTCCCATTGGTGGTGGCGTGTTGTAATCAACTATGGTGGTGGGATCACTGATCAGTCATTTTGTCTACTGTGTGTGGCCGGCTGGTTGGGTTGACTATAATTGTGGGGCCAGGCTTGTGGACATGGTGTTTGGGTTGGTATGGTGGTTGGGCTGGTGTTTAGGAGATTGTGGTTGGGTTAGTAGGCGAGGGTGGTAAGGACAATGTTGTAACTGTACTCTCTTAATTTTACTAAAAATGGATATTGGGAAATTGGACGGAGTTTTTCGTAGTTTCCTTTGTTCATGCCTTGATACTTCCTTACATTTGTTCACATTTCCCTTAGACTTGTAAATCGGTTCAAGTTCATAGGTAGGTAATCTCACCAAGTTAATCTACCTGCTTCTCTTTTGGAGTAAAAAATGCCATGTTAGGTTGTGTAGCACGCGTTCATATTGGGCAATAAATGATGTAAGTGATTGACATTCTCTTCTTTATTTTTCATATGTGCAGGTGCTAGGAACCGATGAATTGAACGCATATCTGAATAAGTATCGCATAGAATTGGATCCTCATCTTTCTGCACTTGTAGGAAGGTTGTCTTTTTTAATCCTTTTGCATTTGTATTTTCTTTAATATAGCTCAAATATGAAGAATCCATCCGTTTACTTAACAATGTCCTGTTTATACTATTGGTTATCAGACACAGTCGGAAACCATGGACACGATATATGAATGCAGATAATCAACATTTGGCAGTTCCCGAGGTTAATATTCTGTCCCATATACTGTACATGATTGGGCTCTTCTTTGGTTTCAAATCGCTAATTTGAGCGGTATTCTCTGCAGGCAATCGACTTTCTCGATAGGTTGCTTAAATATGATCACCAAGAAAGACCTACCGCGAAAGAAGCAATGGTAAATTCAAGTTTTTTTATTAGTGCATGATATGCCTTTTGTTCTTGGTTCTTCTCTTGCAAATTGGCCTTGTTCTAAACTAGGATAATGGCTGTGAACTGTACAGTGTCAAACTTGAATGCACCTCAATGGCGAGGCTGCCTTGTATGAGAGACATCATCAATGATGATGTCATGTTAGTAATCGAATCATCACCCCCCCCCCCCACCTCACCACCAGCACCACCAGTACCACCACCACTATGTGACAGTCCAGCGAGCCCACCACAACTCTTCCCCTTCCACCAAAAACAATTGTTTTTGTTTTTGACATTTTCTAATGTGACTTTTGCAGGGCCATCCTTATTTCTACCCCATAAGAAATGCGGAAAGCAGCCGAAGTCGAACACAATAGTCGATCCATGTGGTAGAGAGGCAAATCGGGCAATCATCTTACATTGTGTCATCTTTGGTTCATCAAACTGATTCCAAAAACAAACTAATTTTCCATTATTTGCTTTTAAGTTTGTTCAAGATTTTAGGTTTGATTAGACAATTTATACAACCAAACATCGACACCTTTTGTTCTTCTGTGTATTCAAATTTCAAGGCTTTCATTTGTACCAGTTTCCGGAGCTGATTTCCTATTTTATTTGTCCTACCTTGTATCATAAGCTTGCAGTTTCTGAATGGTTTGTGTGCCTTTTTCCTTTCGATTAGCGTCTACTTGTTTCCCGTTTCTTTATCATAATCGTTTTTAGTGGCAAGAGTATTTACAGGACCTTTACGAAAATATGTTGGTCTAGTAGAAGCGTACTAGCGTTGGTGATTTAAAACTATTCCGTAAAACATGTTAACGAATGGTTGCAAGTTCTGGTTTTTTTTTTTTGCAACATAATAAATTTGTGTTATAAAACTATTTTTGGCGGAATTTTAAGAATGATAATGCCAAGGGAAATGTTATTTGACATGTGAGGTTAAACAGTGTTTGAACAATTGCATTGGTGTAACCGAGTAATTAAGTATAGATCACCATTTTTTAGACGCTTATGGGAAGATGAAGTTCTATAATTTGACCCTCGTTAGGTAAGATTGTAGGGGTGTTATTTCTTTTCTAAAGCGTTTCTTGAATGACAGTATATACGAGTATCTCATTGTGACCACATAAAAAAATTCGGATTGAATCGAGAGTATCTCATTGTGACCACCTAAAAAAAAGTTAATTCGGATCGAATCGAGATACATTCAATGGGAGAGGTAAGAGAGTCGACCGGAGAAGACAAAGATAGGTGGTAGTCGGCATAATTGATGGTATCTATCTCTATAAAAGGAGTAGAATTTAACTCATTCTGATTGGTTCATTGAAATAAGAAAAAAAAACTTCCCACTAACTTCAGTTTGATTTAATTTCCTTCTCTCCTAAATTCACATTTCGTCATTGTTATAATAAAATACGATACGATCAAATCATTGTTCCTCGAAAATATAAATAACAATATACAACGTGTCAATAAAATACGATATAAAACGGTTCAAATATAAAAATCAAATTCGAAAAACAAAAAATTACAAACACGAAAAAATAATTACGGTCCAAAAATTAAATTACATTATATTATTCAATTTTCTAATCAAATCAAATATAAATTAAGATACCAAGCAAAATAAAATACGGTAAAATACGATATACAACGGTCCAATATATCAAAATTATTACGTTTTCGCCAATGTCGTAATAAAAATCCTGTATATTAGAAAAAAAAAACTGAAAATCAACACAAAAAATAAACAAAATGGGAATTCCAGCCTAAATAACTCAAAGTCAACTAAAAATTATTCAGGTGGGGATATTACGCTTATTAATCAGGTTGTATATTAACGATTAATGATAATACTAATTATAATACTAATACTAATAAAATAATGGAATAAAATACTGAAAATAAACTGAAAATCTGAAAATTATAACTTTATTATGCTAAAAAAACCGCAAATTAATCTTATTCATGTAGATCTACTCCTAAGAGATTGAGACGATATTGATAATAATCAAATAATTGACAACTATAAAGAACACACAAGTAGCCGAAATAGGTAAAAAAAAAAACACGGGATCAATATTTCTGATAAAAAATCCGTTAATTCTGAAACCATAACAAATAAAATTTGTCTTTTACATTAGTAATGAAATAGGGCGGATTTTATAGCAAAAAAATAGTTTATTTTAGTAATTCATGATTCATAATAATTTATATATTATCTACATAATTTTTATTTTGAATTATATTTGTATTAATTAGTCACATATTTATTAGTAACCAATATTTAAAAATAGAACCGTATATTTATTGTACGGGTATAAAACTAGTAGAAAGTGAAAGGACGAGAGTCCGATTGCCCAAAATAGGCACATGCGCACATCCTCGTGGGTTATGTACACTTATATAAGTAGGCAATACATTGCGTTTCGTGTGGCATGTTTTAAAATTTTATTATTACAATTGAAGAAAAATAATACTATAAAGTACTTCCTCCATTTTTATCCAAATACCATATTTGCTTTTTGTACACTATTCACCAATCAACTTTCAATCTCAATTTTCTTTCAATACGTAAGAAAAAATATATTCATGTGGGGTCTTGTTTAATTCGTCTTTACGAGTACATTGAAAATATATAACTTTTATAATTTTTACAAATACGTAGTTAAAGATATGAAACACGCAAAACTTGCGTTGACAAACGTGAATAAAGCAAATATGGTATTTGGATAAAAATGGAGGAAGTATAATTCATATATGGCATTTAATATTTTTACTTGTAAATAAAAATAAATTAATTTTTTTAAAGTTTAACTTCAATGTTTTAAAATAAAATAAATATAATTGTAATTAGAACTAATATGTGATAATTAATTATGCATAGTCAACTTTTATAAATAAAATTTGTAACTAATCAAATACTCCCTCCTATTCTGAATAACTGTCACATTTGCCGTTTTCGTCTATTCACGTAATTGTCACATATTCCATTTTGGGACATTGTTTATACTTATTTTATTCACTCTAACCCACAATAATACCCCACCTTACCCCACAACACTACTTATTTTAATCACCTCTACTCACAATAATAATCAATAATACATTCCCTCTCTCCAATCTTCCCACCCCACACATTACTTTACATTAAACAAATGAATTCCTTAATTCTCGTGCCCAACCCGAAATGTGACACTTATTCCGAATAGGAGGGAGTATCATTAATTAAAATAAAATTTATTGGAACAATGCAACAATCAAAGTTAAGTTCGCACCTTATATGATCATTTCACGATACGTTATGTTTCAAATAAATTAATATATATTTGTTCAAAATGACGTGAATACGATTTTATGTAATTTTTAATTTTGTTTAGTATAACATAATATTTATCATAAATTCTCAAAGAAGACGGGAGATATCCGTCACTTCGGAGTGACGGATACCATTTTGTCTCACAAAATGCTCATTTAGAGGAGAGAGGGAAGCACATGAGGGTAGCTCCACTTGTCCCCCCTATTCATTTTGCAAATTCTCAAAGAAGACCGGAGATATCCGTCAGTTCGGAGTGACGATACCATTTTGTCTCACAAAATGCCCATTTAGAGAAGCAGTCCGTTTTTCTTAAGACGGGTCATCATTTGTGACGGATATTTTGTGAGATAAAATGGATACAAAATGAGTTAGTGGAGAAAGGGGACCACATGAATAGTGTCAGAGAGAGAGAAAAAGTGGGTATTTTGTGAGAGGAAACGGTATCCGTCACAAACTTGCGACGGATAGTGCCGTTGCAAATAAGAATTTGTGTTAGAGAGAGAGGGAAGCACATGAGGGTAGCTCCACCTTATCCCCTATTCATTTTGTGAGTGTCATTATTCATCTCTCCACCCGACCCGTCACAAGCAAGACCAACTGAATATTTATTTATCGAATATATATATATATATATATAGTGTCTAAACTCAACTTGCTTGTGTTATGTGTCAAACATACAATCTATTAAGAAATTTGCAGGGTTTTTTAAACAATAACTACTACTCTTACACTTAGCTTGCCTTATTTCGTAAGGAGTAAATAAAACAAATATACACTTTTTTTTTTGATGACGAGGAGGTCCGTTTGATCCTCCTCGGACGCGATGATTTGAGGCAACCCGGACTCTACTAGATCAAGAGCACTCGGTTTAAATATAAACTATTAACGAGGAAGAAGTATATATAATGATGTTTAAGAATTTACCCGTAAATAAATTGGTTAAACTTTCTCAAATATTATTTCTTGAGGTTTAATTTCAAAGGATATAAAAGAGAACATATAAAATATTTAATTAAAAATAGTTAGTTATAATCAATATTTTATATTTGACGAATACATATTTCATTAAAGATATTAAATAAAAATGTAACATGTTCTCAACTTTTTCATGTCGTTTATATTACTCTATTAATTAATAATCAGTACTGTTGACTTGATTATTCAAATGCAATCGCGATCGTTGATTCACTGCGTACATATCTACTCTAAAGACATACTTCCTCCATTTTTATCCAAATACAAGATTTGCTTTATTCACGTTTGCCAACGCAAGTTTTGCGTTCTTCATATCTTTAACTACGTATTTGTAAAAATTATAAAAGTTATATATTATCAATGTACTCGTAAAGACGAATTAAACAAGACCCCACATGAATATATTTTTTCTTACGTATTGAGAGAAAAATGAGATTGAAAGTTGATTGGTGAATAGTGTACAAAAAGCAAATCTTGTATTTAGATAAAAATGGAGGAAGTACTCGTTAATCGTTATCAATTTATCATACTATTTAAACTTATCAAAATCTCACATATATTCAATTTCTCGCAATATAATTTCTTTTATTCTCACCCGAGAAAACTTTTTCTTAGTAGGTTTTTTAAGTTTTGCTTTTAATAAATACAATGACTATTTCAAATATATTTTTCTTAATGGATTTAATGGTCTAAGTTTTATAATTTTCTCAAAACATTGTTTTTACGTAAATGTTAAACATTGTGATTTGTAGACACTCACTTTAATTAGCTCTACATTTAAAAATATTTTAATAAATATAATGAAAATTATACTCAATTGTAAACATTTTTCGCAATGAACGTAAATGTTTAGGTCAAAATTTACCTAAGGTAGATTTTATGAGGTTATAGTGATTCCAAGCCAAGAATATGATTTAGCGGATGAACTAAGTATTGTAGCAGTATAAAGAGAAGAAGTGTGGAAGAGAAGCAGATTGATGACGCAGAAATCCCTTAGGGAAAAACTGCGGGAGGGATGTTTCCTCCAATTTCTACTAGAATTATCCTTCAGGATGTATATGCGATTACAAGTATTTCTTAGGGTTTTTCTAGTGTTTTGTGTGTGCTGAGTGTATAATGAATGCCTTTTACATGTACAATGTTTGCATATATATAGAAGCTTAATTCTATGGACCGTTGGATTAGAGTCCAATCCAACGGGTCTCTTCTCTTTCTTTTATCAATTTTGGGTGCCTTCTTCCTGCTTGCTTTTTCTGACGGAGACCTGGTGTGTGGCCATTTAAGGTAACCTCGAGTCTCGCTTCTTTTAACCTTTTTTTCTTCCTCGTGTACGCCGTCCTTCTCCTTCCTCTACAATCTTCCCCTTGTATTGACTTCATATTTCCTTTATCCCATTGACTTTGGTATCCAATGTACACTTTGCTCCCAATCACGTAGTGCCACGTGTTAACCTATAAAATGGTAATTTTAGGGCATAACATTAGCCCCCAGTTCTTGCAGAAATATGTTTGTGCAAGAACTCCTACAGATATCGGGTCCAGGACTTCGATGCGGACTTCCTGCAGAAACATCGGGTAGGGTTGGCAGTTGATGAGACGTTAATGTGACGTGTTTCAATCTTGGTGAGTGCTTCCTTTAATGCGCGCTAACTGTTTGCCAACTGTCCCCCACCTCGTTCGAAATTCGAATTTTACCTTCCTTATTTAAACCCCCTTCATCCTTTATTACTTTTATCATTCGTCTTTCACCTTCCCTCTTTTTACCCTTTCTCTTTCTCTCTCCAACTTCTTCAACTTCCGATCTTGTCACCCGTTTCTTCCTTCTTTCTTCGCCGAGGTACGATCCTTTCGTGATTCTTCTTTTCGCATTATTAATGGCTTCGAACACATTTTCTGAACGCCCCGTGCTGCATAGCAAATACCGCGTCGATTCTTGTTTTACCTTGGTAGATCCTTCTGTGGTTAGGGATTTCTTCCCTTTTGATAAAAATGTTGACATGATCGTCCCCCGCCCTGGACAAGCGCCTGATGCGCACTGCCCGGGGTGGACTACCTTTTACCTGTACCCATTCTCCCTGGGTTTATCTTTCCCGTTCCCTTCCCTCGTGCAAGAGTTTCTTCGCCACTCAAAACTCCCCGTCTGGCAAATAAATCCCCATGCGTGGAGGATTCTTCTCTCCCTTTCCATGTTAAGCAGCCGCCATTCCATTGACATCTCCTTAGGGGACTTGGCCCACTTTTATGCGGTCAGGGGCCTGGGCGATGCCCAATATACCCTTCGAGCTCATTCCAGGATTGACCTTCCCATCATCCTTCCAAAGAAGGCCAAGGATGCTGGATGGTCAACACAGTTCGTCTATGTACGAGTGGACTCCCTTCCTGCGCCTACCGATTATATCTTCCAGGACCCTATTAAGGACAGCAAAGGTACTGGCAGTTTCTTTCTTCTGTCTTTCGTTCTCGTTACTGATCACGCCCTTACGCTTTTTCCTGCGCAGGTGTGAAAGAATTGGTTCTCTCTGCTGACATCAACGAGACTTATAACAAATTATTTAGACTGGACGCTGACGCCCGCTGTTTCAACACCTTATTCGCCCAGGAAGAACCCGCAGAGATGTCTACTAGCTCAACTCAGACAAAGAAGACGCCCACAGAGCTGCTTGCCGAGCGCAGAAATATGATGATGGTCTCATCGGTGAAACCTCTGTCGAAAAGGAAGCTAGAGTCTGGGGAACCGTTGCCTGTTCCTAAGAAAGCCGCTCTGCCTGCTCCTGCTGAGTCGTCTCCCTCTGTCACCCCCTTTTGTCCTCCTCCTCCTGCAGTTTCTTTCAGGACCCGCAACAAAGCTTCTACTTCTACCGTCCTGGCCAAGAAGTCTGCTGCTCCCATCATAGAGGACCTGAGCGAGGATGTCATTCGCTTACCAGAGGGTTTCAGCTGTGCTTTGGAGGAGGACCCATGGCCTGCTATGAGCCGCCTTCTGACTCCCGGCTCCAAGGCTCTGTTGAAGGGTCAGCCTGTGATGCCGATGTGGCGCCAGGCCGCAGAGGACGTCTTCTCGGTGAGTTTTCCCCCTCCCTTTTTCCCTTATGCTTATTTGTGTCTTCGTTTTGGTCGACTGATATCGCCTCTGGATCCCTCCTTCAGGGTTTCCAGAAGATGCTGATGGGGTGCGGCGAGGCTGAGACTGCGTTTCAGGAGGCCCAGACCGGGTTGGATGCCGAGAGAGGGCTCAGGGTGAGAAAGTCGGAGGAGCTGGCCCGCTGCCAGGTAAGGGTGAAGGAGTTGGAGGATGCCCTGGCGGAGCAAGGCAGGAAGAGGGACGAAGCCCTTGCTGAGCTGTGTAGAGAGAAGGATGAGGCCCTGGCTGAGCAACACAGGGAGCAGGAGGCGCGGCTAAAGGCTGTGGTGATCAAGAAGAAGAACCTGTCCAAGCTTCTGTATGACATGGCTACTTTCTCCTCCCTGGAGGCAAGGATAGCCTGCATGGAAGAATTTAGGGAGGGGGAGCATACTAAGTGGAGCCTGGAGGATGAGAAGAAGCTCATGGAGCAGATGTTCCCTGTTCATCCCGTGCTTCCAGACTTTTCTGATCTTAATCCTGATGGATCCCTCCGCTCTCCGATTCCAGGCTCGCCCGAGGTACAGAGCGCTCACCCAGGGTCTCCTGCTCCAGTTGGCATTTTCCAGGACCAGATTATTGATACTGCTGCTGAGGCGGGTTCCTCTTCCACTCGGCATTCTGGCGGCGAGCAGGCTGTGGAGGAGGCTGTTAATGTTTAACTTCTGCGCCCTTAGTGGCATTCAGACTTAGTTGTTTTCCTGTTTGTTTTGTTGGCTGGGCTAGTGCCCTTGATACTTCTATGCCCTGGGCCCTGCGTGGCGGGCTTTTAACTTGTTTCTGTTTTTTGTCGGTTTGTCTGAACTCCTACTGGGTGGTTCCCAGAAATTTTCAGCAGTTGTTATGCTGCTTTTTTAAGTATGCGTTTGTGGACGCTTTTTTATACCTTGTGTGTTTTGTTTTTTGTTTGCGCATGCTTGTGTATTTTTGGCCATGTGTGGGCGCTGGCTTCAGGGTATACCCATCTCAGTCAGAGGCTGCCGGGCTTTCGTGAGTGCTAAGTATCGTGGGCGACAGTGTCCCAGTTGCTTGTACTTCGTCATACTCACGCAATGTGGAGGGTTTGAGTGTGATTTGACTCATGCTCGCTTTTATAGAGACGACGTATTGCAAGTATTTATGATAAAAATACCTCAAATAGATTTTCATTGATCACCAAATCAGTTTTTTCAAATAACTCCCTCAGGATAGCTGGATCCTGGGGGTGATACATTTGTGAGTAGCTAAGATATGAAATGTTTAAACATAGAATAAGTAAGTAAGTACCCTAGAATTAGGACGCAGATCCTGGGCGCAGATTCTGGAAGTATCCCGGTATGCTTCTTTATATGTGATACTTTTTTAGATGGAGGATATTCCAGGGTCTGGGCACCATATTTCCTTTCATGTCCATCAGTCTGTAGGACCCGCTCCCCGTTGTACTTTCCACCGGATAGGGTCCCTCCCAATTGTAGGCGAATTTTCCAGCACTTGCATTCTTCGTATTCTGGAACACTTTCCTGAGGACTAGGTCTCCTACCTGGAGGGTTCTGATCTTCACGTTCTTGTTGTAACTTCAGGCCACCATTTGCTTATAAGCGGCCATTCTGATGGCGGCGCTGGTTCTGAGCTCATCTATCGTGTCCAGGCTGCTGGCCATTTCTGTTTGATTGCGTTCTTCCGTTAGGCAGCCGTATCTCTGTGTTGGTACCTTTACCTCTGCCGGAATGACAACTTCTGCTCCAAACACCAGGCTGAAGGGGGTTTGGCCTGTTGCTGTCTTTGGTGTGGTCCTGTCAGACCATAGAACCAAAGGCAACTCGTCTGCCCACTTGCCCCCAGCTTCTTCCAGTCTTTTTTTCATGTTGTCCATGACTATCATGTTGCTGGATTCTGCCTGACCATTCGTCTGTGGGTACCTGGGAGCAGCTTTTAGTAGGGTGATATTCCAACTAGCACAAAATGCTTTGGTTTTGTTAGATATGAACTGTGAGCCGTTGTCGCACACTATTTCAGAAGGTATACCGAATCTGCAGATTATGTTTCGTTTAAGGAAGGATATCACCTGATTTTCTGTAACCTGGGGGAAGGCCTCTGCTTCTATCCACTTGGAGAAGTAGTCTGTTAGTGCGAGCATGTAGGTTCTGTTCCCGGGTGCTCTGGGCAGCGGTCCTACTATGTCCATCCCCCATTTCATGAAGGGCCAGGGTGATATGATTGGATGCAGGGGTTCGGCGGGTTGATGCGTGACAGGGGCGTGTTTCTGGCAGGCTTCACACTTCTTGGCCAGCTCTACTGCATCTCTTCGTATCGTCGGCCAGAAGTATCCCATTCTGATTGCCTTGTTGGATAAGCTCTTGCCCCTTGCATGATTTCCGCAGTCTCCGCTGTGGAGATCGTGCAAGACTGTCTGCGCCTCTCCGTCGCCCAGGCATCTCAGGTAGGGTCCAGCAAGCGATTTCCTGAACAACACACCGTCTATTAGTATGAATCTGGAAGCTTTCATTTTGAATCCCCTTACCTCTTTCTTGTCTGCTGGTAGGGTTCCGTCCCTCAGCCATCTTTGGTAAGGTGACCTCCAATCCTCTTGTTCTGGTTGCTTCGTGGTGTTGCTGAGGACGCCTAATCCGGCCTCCCACTGGGTGCTGGAGTTTTCAACTTCTCGGTCTTCCTAGGAAGTTGAGGGTTCCAGCACGTGGGTGATGGGGATTGAGGATACGTCTCCCGGTTTGAATGTTGCCCCCAGGTTAGCCAGCGCGTCCGCTTCCGCGTTCTGCTCCCTGGGGATTTGCTCTATTTAGAAGGTGATGAATCTTGCCGTCCTGTCTCTGACTACCTCCAGGTAGGCTGCCATCCTGGGGTCCTTAGCTTCATACTCACCGTTGATGTGATTTACTATGAGCTGCGAGTCGCTGAACGCCTGTAGGTATCTGACCTTGAGGTCCAGAGCCAGCTGGAGTCCCTGGATCAAGGCCTCATATTCCGCTATATTGTTGGTTGCTTGGAACTCGCACCGTACTGCCTGCACGATCATATCTCCCTGAGGGGATCTGAGCACCATTCCTACCCCTGCTCCTCGGCTGTTAGAGGCTCCATCTACGTGCAGCGTCCAACAATTTCCCTCAGAGTCCATTTCTGGGGGTAGGATTTCTTTGGCTGCTTCCTTCTCCATTCCTGGACTAAAATCAGAGACAAAGTCTGCAAGGGCTTGCGATTTTATCGCGGTCCTTGTTTCAAATTTTAGGTCGTAGCCACTCAGATGGACTGACCATTTGGACATTCTCCCAAAAAGTTCTGGCTTACTTAATATGGGTCTTAAGGGGTAGCTAGTCAAGACTGATATGGAGTGAGACTCAAAGTAAGGTCTCAGTTTGTACGAGGCTGTAACTAAAGCAAGAACGAGTTTTTCAGGAGCAGTGTACCTGGTCTCTGCAGGTAGCAGAGACTTACTGATATAGTAGACTGGATGCTGGGTTCCTTCGTGCTCCCGTACCAGCACTGCGCTTACCGCCACCTCGGTTACTGACAGGTATAAGTATAACGGCTCTCCCTGCTCTGGTTTGGACAGGAGCGGAGGGGTGCTGAGGTACTTCTTCAGCTCTGTGAACGCTTTTTCGTGCTCTTCCGTCCACTCAAATATCTTGCTTTTTCGTAGTATGTCATAAAACAGTCGGCACCTGTCGGAGGATCTGGAGATAAACCTATTCAGAGCTGCCACCCTGCCAGTCAGTTTCTGCACGTCTTTCGGCTTTTGGGGGGACTCCAGCTGTAGGAGCGCTTTGATCTGCTCGCTACTTGCCTCAATTCCCCTTTGTGTGACCATATACCCCAGGAATTTCCCACTGGAGACTCCGAACGTGCATTTGGAGGGATTCAGCTTCATTTGGTATTTCCTCAAGATGCTGAAGGTTTCTTCCAGGTGCTGGGTGTGTTGGCTGGCTGCTTTGGACTTAACAACCATGTCGTCTATGTAGACTTCCATGGTTTTGCCAATCTGATCCTTGAACATCATGTTCACCAGCCTCTGATAGGTGGACCCTGCATTTTTTAAACCGAACGGCATAACGTTATAGTAGTAGATACCCCTTTCAGACCCGAATGCCGTTTTTTCCTGGTCCTCTGGATGCATTTTGATCTGGTTGTATCCGCTCCAGGCGTCCAGGAATGTGAGCATCTCATGGCCTGCTGTTGCATCCACCATCGCATCTATGTGTGGCAGAGGGAATGGATCTTTAGGGCACGCCTTGTTGAGGTCGGTGAAGTCTACACACACCCTCCACTTTCCGTTCTTTTTGGGGACTACCACCACGTTGGATAGCCATTCTGGGTAGGTTAATTCTCTGATCTTCCCTGCGGCCAGGAGGTCGTCCACCTCCTGGTTTATCACCTGGTTTCTCTCCGCAGCAAATTTTCTTCTCTTTTGTTGGACCGGCTTGTAGCCGGGGCTTACGCTCAACCTGTGTGAAATTATGTTTGGGTCTATCCCCAACATGTCCTCGTGGGACCACGCAAAGCAGTCAATGTTAGCTTTTAACAAATTTAGCAGTTCTGAACGAACGGTACCTGTACACTCTGCTCCCACCAGTACCTTCCTCTCTGGGTGCAGCGGGTCTAGGGGGATTTCCTCTACCTCTACTTGGGGGGGTTTCTTCATAGGTCCCCCTGACCTGCTTTGCATGTGATTGCTATGCTGGAGGAGGGGTGGCTGTGGGTTTGAGTGTCACCTTGTAACTGTTGGAGCTGGTGTCCTTGACAATTAAGTACAATGACTTATTAAATCTCTTTAAGGATCACAAGGGCATACTTTTGTATTATTACCAGTTGATCCACGTTTATCAATAACGGTTGGCTTGCTAGATAAGTTTGACGTTATTGTCATACGGATGGCGGTGGTCAACTGGTCCCTATACGTCACACCTATAGGACACGTTTGAGAGATGTGAAGGTATGAAAATACAGTCACATTTTGCCGGATATGACTAAACGGTTAGTCAGAGGTATTGACTATTAAATTAGTCAATAAGATGTTGAGAATTATTATTTAATACGGATTAAATAATTTTAGCTAATACGGATTACAAGATTAATTCGTAAATTAAATATAAACAATTATATTTAATTAAATATTATATTCGCAAATTAATATAAACAGTTATATTAATTTAGGTAATTATACAATATCGTATTTTATCAGACCATTATTAATATATCGACTGTATTAATAACTGATAACATGTTACGATTTATAAATTAAACCCGCGAATATATAATAGCTAAATTGGGTCGAATCACGCATTAGGATAAGGTAAGAGTTGAAAGCCCACTCCTACCTAAACCCTATTTCGGCCGGCCTCAGTTACAAAAGGAGGAGACTTCTCCTTTTGTGAACTACTCTTGTTGCACTGTAACATAATTCTCAAGTAAAATTAGGGTTTGAGAGCATTCTTCTCCCAAAACCTCAGATCTCACATCTAAAACCTCAAGGGCTCTCCCTATATTGCAAGGCAATTGGAGAGGATTTCTAGCACACGCGGCCTCGTCTCAAACTAAGTCTTGGGTGCAAGTTATAGGAGGGAATTTGCATTAATTCCTGTTCTTAGGCCTTTTGCGCGAGGACTAAAGGTTGTACTTCTTTTCTCATGTTTTTAATCTTATGACGATATTCACAATTGCATATTTCATTATAATCCTGCAAATTTAGGGTGAATACGCGTTTTATTCCCCACAGTAACAGCTCCTTGCTTCTTCCTGGTTTCCTTTTATAGTCTAGACTCCCCACGGCGTAGGGAACTTGAGGCACTGGTGGTATGAAGACGGAATGGCTTTCATATCATGTATCCATGGCCTGCCCAGGATGACGTTGTAGGTGGAGGGACCGTCAATCACCAGGTACCTCACCTGCTTGTTGATTCCTCCGGCGTAGGTTGGGATCATGATTTCTCCGAGTGAATGCTTCGTTTCTCCGCTGAATCCCACCAGTGGAACCGCCTTTTTGGTTAGGTCTGCTTCTCCAAATCCCATGCTCTTCAGTGTTTCCAACATGATGATATTGACTGAGCTTCCCGTGTCTACCAGGATCTTCTTTACCCTGCAGTTCCCTATGGATAGGGTGATGATCAGGGCGTCATCATGGTATTCAGCACCCTCTTCTACATCTGTCTCATCGAAGCTGACGACTGGAAGATCCTGGGCGCTGATCCTGCACGAGGACTCCGGCTTGTCTCCTTTAACTCGGGTAGCGTGCCTCTTGGCTGCGGAATAGGTGAGTCCGCATAGCTCCGAGCCCCCTGTTATCACGTTAATAGTTCTAGTGCAGAGAGGAGGGCTAGAGGGTGCTACCTGACGAGTTGCATTCACCTTGGTTCCTTTTGGCAAGATGTGATTCAGGTTGCCCTGCTCGTACTGATACCGGACCTCTTTTCTGAGGGTGATGCAGTCTTCGGTTGTGTGCCCGATGTCTTCATTATGGAAGTCGCACCTCAGGTTGGTGTCTCTTCCGTCTTTACTTCTTTCTTCTGTCCTCTTCTTGGGCCACTTCACTTTTTCTCCCAACTCTTTCAGTGTCTTGATTAATCCTGCAAGATTGACAGTGAAACCATACTCCTGTACCTTTGGCGGCAGATTTGGATCATTCTTCCAGCTTTTTCCCCCAGAGACCTTATGCACCGGCCTGTTGTAGGGCTTTGATTTCTCCTGCCTGTCTGCTGCTGGTGCCTTCCTGCTGGTGGAGGCAGAGCCACAACTGATCCTCCTAGGTCCTGCGTCCTCTTCCATTCGGATGGCGTCCAACGCCTTTTGCTGCACCTGAGCGTAAGCCGTGCATGGCCATTTGGTTAGCTCTTTGTATAGGTCGGAGGCCTGTGGTAGCCCCCAGCGAAAGGCGTGGATGGCAGCCTTCTCCTCGCAATGGGGTATGGATACCATCTCTTTGTTGAATCTGGCCAGGTAGTCTCCGGTGGATTCTCGATCACCTTGATGGATCTCCTAGAGATCGCTGCTCTGCTTTTCTGGCCGCCTACTGCTGGCGAATTGCTGGTTGAACGCGTTCACCAGGTTTGCAAAGTTGGACATGCTGGAGTTGGGCAGAGTGACGAACCACTGGAGGGCGGCTCCTGAGAGAGTGGACCCAAATCCTTTCCACATACACGCCTCCTTCAGGGAGCCTGAGGCCGTGATCACCATCATCTTCTGCTTGTATTGGTTGATGTGGTCTATCGGATCGGCTGTTCCATCATAGCTGGTCATATTCGGGGGAGTGAATCCCTTAGGCACATCCACCGAGACGATGTTGTGGGTGAATGGCGAGTCCGCGTAGCTGTCTGGGGCCGCTTTCTCCAGGGGCCTTGGCATTCCTGGTATGCGGCTGACTAGGTCCCACAGCTCTTTGTACTGGTGTTCCCATGGATTCGGTCCTGCAAGAGGGTTAGCAAAATTCCAAGGGGTAGCATGAGTGAGAGGTGCATACCCTGGTGCTCCTGGGGTCTGACTGACCGCGGGCTGATTGAGCGCCTGATGACCCATCGGTACAGTGTGGACTATCGATGGCGTCTGTTGAGCGGGGTATCCTGATGAGCTAGCCCCCAGCGGAAGGGGTTGCCTTGCCGACGATCCCTCTCCTTGCGTCCAGACCGAGGTTGGGGTGAAAAAAGGTCCTGCATTACCATGTTGGTTAGTGATAGTGGGTAACCTTACAGATCCGTTACCTGGGGCCCCCGTTTGCGGTGGCGGTGAGTCTAGGTTGATGGAAAGGTAGCCCAATCCTGCCGGAGTGATTCTTCCTGGAGGAGCTAGCCCTGTGAGGTCTAGCCTGGTGACTATTTCGTTGGGAATGGCTCTGGCCTCGCTTCTGCTCCCGGGAGGCCTTGGGACTCCTGCTTCTGTGCCTGGATTTCCGCCGACGCGTGGAGGTTGATTCTGAGCCGTGGCTAACTTTCTGAGCTCCTGGTTGTCCTTCTTCAAGCCGTCGACTGCTTGATGGAGGGCAAAGATTCCTTCCATCATTGTCTTCCACATGGCTGGGGTGGGAGTGTCTGCTGAGCCTGAGCTGGCTGCTGCGCCGCCGCTGGTGACGCCTGACTGCGTCTGGGGAGTGTTGACAACAAGGGGAGCGGTCACTGCCAGAGTCGGAATTTCCTGAGCCTCCACGGAGATGGGAGAAGTTTCTGTTACCACTGGAATGGGTTGTGAGGTTGTTTGAGAAGCTGGGTTTGTCATTTTGAGAGGTTTTTGAGGGATTTTAGGATTTTACGCTTTTGGGTTGAATAATCACTACAGCCCCACGGTGGGCGCCAAAATGTTTAGGTCAAAATTTACCTAAGGTAGATTTTATGAGGTTATAGTGATTCCAAGCCAAGAATATGATTTAGCGGATGAACTAAGTATTGTAGCAGTATAAAGAGAAGAAGTGTGGAAGAGAAGCAGATTGATGACGCAGAAATCCCTTAGGGAAAAACTGCCGGAGGGATGTTTCCTCCAATTTCTACTAGAATTATCCTTCAGGATGTATATGCGATTACAAGTATTTCTTAGGGTTTTTCTAGTGTTTTGTGTGTGCTGAGTGTATAATGAATGCCTTTTACATGTACAATGTTTGCATATATATATAGAAGCTTAATTCTATGGACCGTTGGATTAGAGTCCAATCCAACGGGTCTCTTCTCTTTCTTTTATCAATTTTGGGTGCCTTCTTCCTGCTTGCTTTTTCTGACGGAGACCTGGTGTGTGGCCATTTAAGGTAACCTCGAGTCTCGCTCCTTTTAACCTTTTCTTCTTCCTCGTGTACGCCGTCCTTCTCCTTCCTCTACAATCTTCCCCTTGTATTGACTTCATATTTCCTTTATCCCATTGACTTTGGTATCCAATGTACACTTTGCTCCCAATCACGTAGTGCCACGTGTTAGCCTATAAAATGGTAATTTTAGGGCATAACAGTAAATATTTACATTTTAGAATTTCTATCAAAATAATTATTTTTCAAATATATAATCAAATTACCGTAATTATTTAATGTTATTTTATAATTACATTTATTAAACTAAAATTATTATTTTGCTGAGATTTATACAACATTTATTATGTTTATATTAAATGATTAGCATTAAATAATGTTTATCATTAAGGGTGTAAATAACACGTGGCGCTTCCACAACTTTTCAACTCAATTTTATACGGAGCATATAATATACTCCCTCCTATTCGGAATAAGTGTCACATTTCGGGTTGGGCACGAGAATTAAGGAATTCATTTGTTTAATGTAAAGTAATGTGTGGGGTGGGAAGATTGGAGAGAGGGAATGTATTATTGATTATTATTGTGAGTAGAGGTGATTAAAATAAGTAGTGTTGTGGGGTAAGGTGGGGTATTATTGTGGGTTAGAGTGAATAAAATAAGTATAAACAATGTCCCAAAATGGAATATGTGACAATTACGTGAATAGACGAAAACGGCAAATGTGACAGTTATTCAGAATAGGAGGGAGTACATAGTGGCGGCACTAGCCTGAAGGCGAAAAGTACCAGCGAAGGCAAACAGATAATGGTTTAAGGGAAATTTGAAAAAAAATGAATTTTTTCTTCTAAAATATTTAAAATTTCCAATCTATCGTACAAACAATAATCCTGCTAATCCCTCTAACTCCACCACCGCTAATACTACCTGACGGCCCCTTTGGTTTCCCTTTCTTTGTGTGTGCCTTGATTTGATTTCGTGATTAAAGTTGTTTGGCTCGTATCTCACTCATCCGTCACTATTATCCTTCCTTTTACTCTCTTGTCTCTATTTCTTCCTTAGCTTTGGGCCTTTGTTTTTTAGGGTCCCTTTTGCTTAGGCCTACTGTGACCCAAAACTTATCCCTCCCACACAATATCTTACTAGGTGTCAATCACATTACTTGAGTCGGTTAACAATACTCGAAATATCACATTATATTTCAACGAGGTTAATATAATTTAGGGTTGAATCGAACTTGATCAGGGTATCATTGAGTGACAAGTGAATAAAGTATTCTTCAAATCCTTAATTTTATACTTGGACTATTATTAAACTAATTTATTTTATTTTTAAGATAAAATATTAAGTTAATTATTTCATTATTAAGCAAATTTGTAGTCAAATTCTACTCGGTTATTGTCCAGTGTTGCTTGTGGCCTCGCTAGTGGAGGACATGGTGGTTTGGGTGGCAATTGGTGTTGCTTGTGGTCTGGGTGGTTGATTTGGAGACGTGGTGAGGGATGATAATAGGCTGGTTAGAGCGATGAGAAGGGTATGCTGGCCAATAAACCATAGTACCTCTTAATATAAACGATATTCCACGTTGTTTTTTTAAAGTTAAAGTTTAAAACTCTGACATTAAATAAGTATTAAGATTATAGATGAGAGATAATTGCATAAGGGAAATTGTATTATTGAAATTGGGTTTACATCATATATGGTGTGGTATTTATAATACCTCACAATTAAACCACTTAACCCTAGTGAGCCTCTGGATCTAATATTCTAATAATAAGTCTTAGTTTTATTCCTATCAACTTGAATCAGGTGGCGCATAATCTGGCTAAAAAAGCCATTATCGTAGAGTAACTTTCTTCAATGCGGTCAAAAAAAATTTTTTGCATAAGATGAATACTAAAATATGGTAAACGTTGTACACCATTGAGACCACACAAGAGCATGCAATGAGAAAAGGTATGGTAAACATCAAATGGAGTGTTTAATTTAATTAACTTTTAACCCTACAAAACATTTAAAATAAAATTAATTAAGTGTATATATTATATAAAGAACTATAGTATAAGTTTTGAAATCTTGTTGATGAGGTGGATACTAAATTGAAATTTTTTTTAGAACATTGAAGTGGGGATATCCCCAGGAAAACACTCTATACTAGAGTAATAATGAAATTTTACAAATAAAATGTTGAAAATATGATAATATATAATAGTCTAAATTCCGTGGGCAATAAATATTTGGCATTTACAGACTTTTTACTCCTTACAATATTACTTATAGATAGATTTTAGATTAATATTTCCTTGACTTTTACGTTTCACTCATTTTACTCATTTTTATATTGTTAATAAGAGAATTGAGTAATTTAAAAAAAAATACGTATATTCAAAAAAATATTTTAATGTAATGATTTTATTTTGTACTTTTTTTTCGTCATAAAATTAATAATAACAATTCATGATTATGAATAGTTTTATATTTTTAAACCAATTTGAATTTATTTTAGTTAAAAGATTATATTTTAAAAAAAAATTGAATAAAAGATTAGTTAATTAAAAAAATCTAACTGGATTCCCATATTTAAGTTAGAGCATTTGGATGAGAAAACTTTTTGAGAATCCTTGCTACTCACTCTATAATAAAATCCCAATAAGATAAGACGATGTGTATATTTTGGCCATTATTTTGTGCTCATTTTTCCCAAAAACATAAAGTTTTGTTACTAAATCATGGTTTAAAATTCTTATAAACAATTATAGCAAATAATAAGCCTCTTAATTCCCGATGTGCTACAACTTTCTCACAATCTCTTAAAATGTTACAATAGCCAACTATAAAAGATGTTATGCATATTGGAATACAATCATTATTACTATAAAAGTAAAATGCATAACTGCATACGTGGTGTAATAATATTCCACTGTTCACTCTTTCGCGCATTCACAATCACCCTCACAAAAATCAGTTTCGTAGACCAATGAGAACCCTTAATTTATGTCAAGTCATTTATTTTTATGTATTATAATATTATATTACTATTATTATTATTATTATTATTATAATTATTCCATAAATATTGTTAGGTACCGAGATTCCCTAAATATTATAATATTATTATTATTATTTATTTATTATTATTATAATGATTCCAAGTTTCTCGGATTTTGCATTATTTCAAGTCATATATTTTCATTCCATAAATATTGTTACGTACCGAGTCATATACCGAGATTCCCTAAATATTATAATATTATTTATTGTGATTATAATCATTCCAAGATTCCCTAAATATTAAACAGAGAAATTAAAGAAAAACAGTTTAAACCGAGATTTAGGGAATTTCCACAAATAGTCCACTAAATATTAAACAGAGAAATTAAAGAAAAACAATCTATGTTTGCTAAATATTTCATCCCATAAATAATAAATATAAATATTCAATAGTAAAAGATATACAAAATAAATATATACAAAATATTAAGAGTTTGAGCCATGCAATATTCCATAATAAATAATAAATATTACATAATTGTAATCTCGGAATCGATAATAAAAAATTAGTTGCTAATATTCAAGTGTATAATCTTTGGCTAATTAGCTAATTACATTTTGTTTTGTTATTATATTACTATTATTACTATATCAGCATCATTAGAATTTTGCCACACCCTTAAAATTTTCTGAAAATAAATGAGCCCGTAATACAAAGCAGATTTATGATAATAAATAAGCCCACACTACATATAACCTGATTTGTCTTTACAATAACAAAACCTAATTGTACGTAAAACCCTAAACCCTATTAATACCACTGCATACTGTGTTTAATTCACTTCTCTGAAAACTAAATATTATTAAAAAAGTCTCTAAAATCCCATGGCAGGACATGATTCTCAACCAGTATCAAAGAACAGTAAAAGAATAATCATTAAATTCTCCAACAATTTTATGTATAAAAATCGGTACAAATTATATGACAATTACACTGGTATAATTACCATGCAAGAAGTCCGTCAAACACTAAAAACCTCTTGAGAGGTATCTTGGAACGTACCAGGGGCCAGGGTTACACTGGTATAACTACGAAAAACTAATGGTAAATCAACATTGAATCCATCTCAGAATGGTACGTGTCTAAAATTAATTTTTTGGTGTGAAAAAAAAAATGATGTATACATTTGAAAAAAACAGATTGCAAAAGACTAAATCGTGACACATTCTTACCAGTCATTATCGAACTGCTATATGACCGTGTCACTGTTAGTGCAACTTGCACCAATCATGGTACTAAATTATATTTAATTAACTTCTGCTTGAAATGAATATACTTTCGTCGTCTTTAAAAATAAGTGTACACAACCCGTGATTTTTCACGGGTGTTACACTAGTACTTATTGAATTACAATTAGAATTTTCTATCAAATTACAAAATTTTAGTAAAAAGTTTCCTAACATTTATCTAAATCATGTATTAAATAATTGTAATAAATATTACTTTCAGGGCGAACCAGATTATATGTTTGGGGTTGCAAAAAAAAAAAAAATGGTAAAATACATATAATGGAATTCGAACCCAGATCACTAAGTGAAAAAGAAAGTTTTTACCATAGAACCACAAAATATTTACTATACATTTAATAGGATCACATTTATTCATCTATTAATCAATATTCGGGTTAACAAAAATCTGTCCTCCAAATCAATTTTTTTAAGTTTAGGATAGTGGCCGCCACTTCTTACTACTATATGATTCACCCTGATTACTTTAGGTTATCCATTTGCTAGTTAAGTAGGTGATGAACGATGATCATATTGATCAATATATATCTCACCCTCAATTCACTGATATTCATATCGTTTTCTAATTCATACAAAATCATTATTAATATCCGCTTCATTTAATATAACATGATAATGGTGAAATTATCACCTCTAATCATCGCTGTTTTCTAAATTATGACCTATGACAATTATTACTTCCAAATGTGTCAAGGCTCCAATTTGTACGTATTTTGGCGGGGTTTGTACTTTGTACTCGTAACTCGCAAGGTATTTAAGTAAAGTTCTATTTGCAACTATACATTCCGTTCCGATCAGTTATATATTTTTTTCTAGAGTGTATAAGAGTTATCTCACAAATAAGTACTCCCTCCGTTCCGGTCAATAGTTATCTATTTTCATTTTGGGTGTATCAGTGAATTGTTATCTATTTCCATTTTTGGCAACCTTTTGTGGATCACTCTTCATTGCATGTGGGGCCATGTGATTTGTATGGTCCAAATTCATTCATACCTCTTTTCTTAATCTTTGTGTCAAAAACAGTAGATAACAATTGATCGAGACGGAGGGAGTATGATTTAAAATTATTTTCTTTTTTCATTAATTTATGTGTCGGAAAGTAAATAAGTGTTAATCGACTAGTCGAGACAAAAGAAGTACGGAGTATATATTTAAACAAAGGTATGCTATATGGTGAATAAACACTATCCGTCACAAAGATAAAAACGAATAGTGTTCGTTTCTCGAAAAAAAAAGATGAAAGAGCAAGTAGAGAAAAATGAAACATCCCATAAATAATTATGGAAAATGAAATATCCGTTTACAACTTATGACAGATACTTCTCAACTTCCCGTCTTCAATAAGATGAATTATATCGAAGAGAATGGATGAGACAAAAGGACAAATAAGAGTGTCCAGATCCTCTCTTGTTTGGGAGACATTTGGCATCCAATCCGATATTGGGGAAGCCTAATTAGGGGACCATAAACCACCATTATGTTTTCATAATTACCATTACTTGCTCATGAATTATGATCTTTGTTTTTTATTAGCTACTAATCATGTTTTCGAGTTCTTAACGTAATAATTAGTTCTATAATAGAGGAATCAAGGTGGCCTTATTGAGTTGTACCCAATTTTGTTATTAAAATCACGAAGCTAGAGCTGTACTGTCAATGCAAGTCTAGGTTTTAAAAGATACTTCGTAGTTTGTATAATAGAATGAATAACTTAATTATTTGTATAATAAACAACTTGTTTGAAAGGAGTTTAAAGTAAATTTGTGAGGGTTTAACTTAAATTAAAGTGGACAATATCGTAATATTCCGAAATCGACGCAACATGAGTCTACAAAGAGTTATCTGCACAACATGATTAGGTAACACTAAAACGGACACGGACATGGACACGGACACGACACGGACACGGGACACGGCATGCCATGAAATTTAGGACACGGGATACGGCATTTAAATTTAATAAAATATACTCCCTCCGATTTCTTGTGTTGTTCCCTTTTGATTTTAACACAAGAAATAAGGAAATCAATTTGGACCACGCAATACACATGACCCTACATGAAATTGATTTTGGACCACACAAATTTTTCCAAAAGAGGAAAGAGAGAACATCATGTAATTAGACCAAAAGGGAAAGAGGGAACATCATAGAAAATCGAAGGTAGTACATTTTATAGTTATAAATTTTTGATTTTATTTTTGTAAAAGTATTTGATATTAGTTTTAAATAAGTGAATGTAAAACTTGCCCTTGATAATATATTTATTTTCATTCCTCATCCGAATCAATATTCTAATTGATCTTTTTCGATAACGCATTTCTCATCTCAAGAACATCATTCATCGCAAAGGATAACCAAATATCGCGGACACGCGACGGACACGGCTCAAATACCATGGACACACGTCGGACACATGCCCAAATAAATGTAGAAAGTTAGACACGGCTGTTTAGGTGTTCGACACGTTTCGGCGTGTGTCCGTGGAGTGTCGGTGTCGGTGTCGGACACGGTACGGCTCATTAGGAGAAGTGTACGTGCTACCTAGTGAATCCTCTCCTAATTAATACTGTCCCTGATCCAGATAAATGACGATAACACTTACTTTTTGAGACTATTAATGGTAAAATAATATTTGATATTACTTTTAATCTATAAGACAAATTATAGTTATATATGAGATTTTGTTTGAATTATCGTCATTAATGCTATAAGAATATCAATTTTTTATAATTTTTTAATAATGTGTAACTAAAGATATTCACGTTGTAAAATATGTCTCAACAAGTGTGATAAGTAAATGTTACCATTTATCTGGATTAGAGGGAGTAACCTACAATGTTATATTGGAGCGTTACAAATATTTGTTATTATTCTTATAACTTAATTATCTTATTCAATTGAGTCCGGACTAAAAAAGTTTGAAAAGATCGATAACAAGTAAAACTCTATGCAATGAGTTGGTACATTACACAATAAGGTTAAGATTATGTAATAAACCGAATATATATATATATATATTTTATTAATACTATAACACTTTATTGATATTATAACGTATAATAATATTCGACGAACATGTAGTATACCTTATACCAATAGGTCTTATTTCAGACAAGAAATAGTTAGTCTTAAATAAGACATTTCGTACTTTATACTCCATATACCTCATTTACGAATTTATACAATTTAATATTTACCCTTATTATAAATGTAATGGATCAAGAGTACGTATTATGGTATAATAATAATGTGTTAAGATAAGTATAAAAAAAAAAAACTTACCCATTAAGTAAACAAAAAGCAAATTCGTTTTGACTACTACAAATCTTACCTGATAAACCTTGTCCACCGACCTTAAATGGCTATAAAAGCCATCTATGCGCTGACATTAGAAATCACAAAACAAAGAAAGAGAAAAGAAGAACAAAGGTTAAACGAACACTATATTAAATCATCCATATTTACCTACCTAATTAATAATAAGGTATGATTTCAGACCCTTCATCGATAAAAGTAATTATTTACCTTTAAATATAGTGAAATAAGGACTTAGAAATAAGCGGTTATTATTAATTTTATTGTTAATTTCATCATAGGTTTGTTATACCGTCTCATGTTATATTTTCGTTCGATATAATATAATATTAATTACGTCTTTCTTTTTATAATCATGATATATACATTTTGTAAAGATAGGATTTGAATGGGTGATTACATATTTTTTTCCTTATAATGTATAATTGGCCAATTGTAGCATTCGGGATACTATTACAGAAAGAGATGACATTACAAATTTTAACCTATGTACATGGAAGGGGGCACGGCCTCATAAGAACTAAGGTTCTGGTTATTACTGACGAAAGTGTCAGGGGTTTACACAGGTCTAAGATCTGGGATCCTGTGTACATAGATGAGGGCATAGCCCAGGGGAGTTTTTACTCCGTAATGTGTCTCAATTCAGTAATGGTAAACCGGTATTCAATATCTTGCATGTTATGATAAAATGACAGGGTATCCCCATTGACAATGGACTGGTACGGGTAATAATTAAATAAGAATTATTTAATTAGGACCATTGAAGGTAACTGAGATCATATTCAGTCAGTGTTGATTGATTTTGTTTATTCAAATTATTTTCAGGTTTCTGTGCTGGGGAACCGAGGGAGTGAGTTCATTATAAATTTAAAACTCAGGATATAATTAGTATGTAATATAAGAGTTGCTGAGTAGATCTTGTAGCCTTGTATTTCCATTACAGGAAATACGGCGGTGACGCCTTGTAATAAATAAATTTTCAAGTTATATTTCTTTTATATATAAATAAAACGTACTCGTTATTTCATCCAATTTGATTTCATTTTAATATATTAATTTAATTTTTTATTGAGGGCGTTACAGATTATCAATAAGATTTTTTCAATTTTAAGACTCTCTTAAATCAACTTTCCACTAACTATATATTATTATTTTCTGTATTGTTTAAACTCACTTCAAATTTATATATCATCGTCAGATTTACCTCAAACCCTACGGGTAGGGATGGTTTAGGGTATGGGTCGGGGACCCGACCCACTGCCATATTATCGTCAGATTTACCTCAAATTTTATATATTATCGTCAGATTTACCTCAAACCCTACAGCCTAGGGGATGCGCTCATTGGTTAATTTTCCTTTATAATAGGATCAAGACTCAGTGACTCACCCAAAATCTTAGGTTAGTTGAGTCGTGAATTTCCAAGACTTGATTTAAAACTTTGTTAAGATTATGGTATAGTATTGACAGTCTTAAATGAGTCTTAGCTTATCTCAAAACTTACCAATATCTTATATATTAAGATTACCAATAATTTTACGCTAAATCTGCCGAAGAAACGAGATAGTGGAAGAGTCAGGTAGGAAGACATGCACCGTGATCGAAAGGTTAATTCAAAGGAAAAGAAGGTGTACTCTATATTTAGTTATTTACGCATAGACGAAGACAAAACAAGAAGAGATAACAAGTATGGGCAGAAGCGCAGAAGCAAACTATTTTGGTGCATAATATCATCTCTTAAAATGGACTTGACTTACGTACCCTAAACTCAAAGGACACTCCCCTTACCTTAATGTCGGATCATTTTTTCATCCTTTTGCATGTCTTTTTACTCAAACACCCTCTCTATATTTACTAAACAACAAATACCTACATTTCTTAGATTTGACAACTCAAAACCGTGTGCCTATGCACCTATGTTATCCCTTACCAAGCTGCTAAGTCACAAGTACGGAGTATATATTATATCAGCGGTTCTTCCTCGTGACGGGTATATTCGTTACAAGCTTGCGACGGGTCAAATACTATCCATTTTGGTGAAAAAGACAAAACAATTTGTTACTACCAAGATATTCTACTTTTGTCTTATCTCTTTATATGATTATTACTTGACCCGTCGCAAGCTTGCAACGGATAAGTTTGTCACAAATGAGAATTTGCGATATTATATTCATATTGTTCCGATAAATTGCTATCTATTTTATTTTATACAAATATCAAGATATGTGAAATAGACCATTAATATAAAGATTTCATGTCCACAAGGCCACATTTTAGAATGAAATAATAAATGACAATTTATCAAAACAAAATGAGTATATTATTTTTACATTTGGTTAAGGATTCCATGATTCGGTTCGGATCGCAAACAGTTAATGGTTGCTCCCTCAATCTCGGTCAATAGTTTAAGCTATTCTTTTTACTTTTCAGCCAATAATTTATGTTTATATTTTAAGTATGTTTTAATTTACTCTATATTTTATCTTTTGTTGATATTAAAAGTTATTTCCCTCTCTTTGTTTTGTGTAAACATTTTATTGATACGGAGATAGTCTCCCACATCATAACATGGGAAATATCAAATAGAAATTAACTTTCTTTCATCATTATGTGAGAGATCGCTTAATAATTTTATTGAAATACCGTCTCTTTAATGTTATTGTGTCTTTCTAAACAATTAAACTCAACAACTTACACTACGGAGTGGAGTATAGGTTAGTTAGTGCATTTTTCTTACCTAAAATTATATGAAAAATGAGATAGCGCCATCAAATATTACTGAGTTGAACATAGTATTACTTCCAGCTAATTAAATTTGGGTGGAATAACAAGTAAATAGTACTCCGTACTCCATAAAATCAATTTGAATCTTGTTAAATTTGTTTACTTAATTCATACTACTATTCTTCATAATATGATTTGAGCTTCATGCTGTTATTTTCCTTCTCGACTTTATTCCAGCTTAATCAAGTCAACAAAATAAGTCATGTATGTTCAAATGGGTTGGTTGACTTTCAAGTTAGGGGAGTCCTATGTACTAGGTCGAGTTCAAAGTTATACTTATTATTACGTGAAATTGTTTTATAATATGAGACAATTTTATACTATAAGACGATCCCTTATATAGAGTCTCGCTCTTATGCCGTAAAACCAGTGGGGGCCGTGCCCCCGTAGCATTTTAGAATAAATTTTTTATAAGTATTTTGTATATGCATGAAGTTAGCATGACATAGTTGGGAATTCTATGTAGGTAAATGTTTCAATTGTAATTCGAACACAAGACCTTCAATGGATTAATAAGATCTAAATCATTGAATCACTTACTTTTATTGTTAAATTAAGTACTAATGTTACTTATATTAACCAAAACAAATATTGTTTTTCTTTTAGAGAAAACATTATTTTTTGAAAAAAAATATTTAAAAGACTAATTATTTATTTAATCTTTTATGTGTATAATAATAACTAATTTAGGAGAAAATGTTAAAATGTTGTCTTAGACGCGCATAAAAATGCGCGTTAGAAAAATAATACCTGCCTCTAGTTTTCTAGGTCCGCGACTCTATAAATTGGTGAGATGCGAGATGAAGGACAAGAGATGGACAAAACAAAAATAATATTCTGAATCGACAGCTGTGAAAGCCAAAAAGAAGTAACATTAAGATGAAAAAAAATGAAATCCAGAGAGGTTATTAGTTATTAGCATACAATTGGAAGAAATAGAAAACATAAGAGCGAATGTAATGCAGTGAAGAGATAACGTTGGTCAGGGGATGGCTACTGTTAGACAAACATTAAATCTACATGAATTTTATATTTATATTTATTTGGTCTACAATCTAGAGTTGCAAACACCAAGTTGTGCGTAAGATATACTACTACTACTCCTTCCTAACCCTAATTCCAATTTTATATAATTACTTCCTTAAAACACGTATCGCAGACCGTGGTATCTTTTGGATACTCTCTTTTTAGGACATCAATTAGGTCAAATCATGCTAAGATGACCCAACGATGATACAAACAACTAGTATAGATTAGGTCGAAATAAGCACCCGGTTTTAGGAGTTCAGTCAACATAAAGTCATAAACATCCATTTAATGCATGCGATTATTTATTTTGAATGACGAGGAAATTTATAAGTCGTAACTATTATCTTTTTGTTGTGCATGGATAAATCACAAGCTGAGTGCATGCGATAATCTGCGTATTACATATATATGGTCAAGCTAGTGGCATATACTCGAAGAGTTCAAAGCATAGTCTCGCCTCATGACATATATAATATATTGAGGCTTAAACCTATAATAAGTCTTAATTTTAACACCTACCCTTCACCCGGCTTATAATTTTCAAAATGATATACTATAACCGTTTCAGTTCAATTATAACTACATTTAGTAGTATAAATAAATTAAACACGATAGTAAGATACTCTGTATCTTTCTCTCAATTAAAAATTCATATTCCAAATTTCCAACCACTATGCTCAATTAATTTCTCACTATGTAACATGCCAATTGTAATGACTATTCAAAGTTTCAAATTTCGGACATATTTGTATTATTTACTATATGTACCTCTATATAAACACATAAATTAAGTTCACCCATTGCTATAATACCTTCCTCGTTTCAATATTTAGTTATATTTATCGAACTTTTTTATGATGTGATTTTAATATAGGTAACTATTGATCAGGATGATGACATTGCAATTAAATGTCTTCTACTATGGTGGAGGCGTGGTGCCATAGGGGCTAGCAGGGGAGGTAACTCCGCTGAAATTTAAGAATTTCGAAATTCAGTTGATATTTTGAATTTTACCGAGATTCCCTCATAATATTACCCTTTCATCCCGGGTAACTTTAAATCTTGGCTCCGCTACTGCTTTTACAGTATATCATTAACACAAAAATATGTAAATCCCTCGAGGGTCGAGCCACACTACCCCTAACCATTAAGCCACTAACACACACCCTAATGTTATCATCATGTTGGTCCATTGAAGCATGAAAGCTTGATTAAGCAATGAAGAAATAAGAGGCAAGTTGAATAATAAGACACCTATTGACAATAATGCTAGTCTTTGGCTCCCTCTTTCTAGACAAATAAGCAAGATATGGGTAATTTTGTTGACTACCTGCCTAAATTTACGTACTTTTTAATCAATTATTTATCTTGTAATAAGATGAATATTAGTTTATATATTGAAGAGAATAACGTTTGGTTATGGTAGAAGAGACATTTGTCCAAGTGCTTGACAAGTTTATGTTAAGGATCGGAGAAACACGATTAGTAGTTGTGCTTTGTGCCCCAACATTATATATTTATATGCCACCTTGTCTATTATTTCTTGATTCACATTCAACCTAAATCTATGATTGAGGTCAAACCCAATCGTACGGATTATTGTATGTTCCATTTTGATACTCATTGTATAGCTATCTAGACTCATTGTAGACCGTTCTACGTACGTTTATGCATGCTTCCTTGCCTTTATTTTAGCAAATATGTTCTATAGCTGTCATCGCCATGGGGAGGGAGTATGATTTCCAAGACCATCCTCCACCAAGTTCTTGCTAGCTAAGCCGTAACCTAGTTTTATCTCTTAATTTTATTTTATTTATCTTAATTCACTATAACCAAAAAGTCTAAACTAGGTCACCAACTCAATCATTTTCCATGTTTCAACAAACTGTGTCCTCTATATCTGTGTCCAACAAATGGAACAAGGACGTGTAGAAGGTTACAAGGCAACCCATTGGATTATGGGATGACCTTACTTCATTCTAGGTCTCCTTGATTATTTAATACATCATTAATGAGATCAAGTCCCTTGATGACATAGTTAATGACCTTACTTAGGAGCTAGGTAGCACCAAAACAGACACGGACACGGACACGGACACAGACACGGACACGGGACACGACATCCCAGGAAATTTAGGACACGGGACACGGCATTTAAATAAGATAAAATATATTTTTTATGGTTATAAGTAACATATAATTTTATTTTTATCATGTATTTGAAGTTAAATCTAAACAAGTAAATGTACAATTCGACCGTTACTATAACTAATTCTCATTTTTCACCCAAACTCATCTTCTAATCGATCTTTTTTAAAATTTTATTCCTCGTCTAAACTATAATATGTCTAGCCATGTGTCCAACGAGTGTCGGGTGTCCGAGTGTCGGACACGGTGTCGGACACGAGACGGCTAATTAATAGAAGTGTCCGTGCTACTTAGCTTAGGAGTGGTCTAATAGAAACTTTAAACAAACCCGAAATTAAATTAACCACGTCAATTCTTCGGGGTAAACTGTCGGAAATTGAAAATTTTAAAAACATTGTTAGCATGAGGTTTGGAACTCCAATGTTTTGTTAACCATTCATCTTGTTGTATTTGCGTTTTAAATATGTTAGTCGCCACTTTAAACGACTTTATATCACAAAGATTTGAGACAAAATTTTAGTTTGAGTTTTTAGGTTTGTTTAATTTGCGTGAGAGTATTGTAAACTCTCTAAGAAGCACCATAATAGCTGAATCAGAACTTTCAATTATCTATAGTAATTTTTCAATTATCTATAGTAATTTGTTCAATATTATGAATAAAATTATCCTATTTTCTTCTGCAATTCTGACTTATTGACATAGCTAAGAAGCACACATTATTAATGATCCACGTATATAAGTGCTAGTTTCTTTACCTTTTTCTTATAAGATATATCTGCATCGATATCCTAAATTTATGTAATTCTCTTTTTAAAAAATATTATCTCAATATCGACATTATTTTCCCTGATCCTATTACTTAATCGTGATCCTATTACTTAATCGAAAATACCAAGTACACAAGAATTTGGAAGAGAAAAAACAAGTCTCCATTATTCCTCCTCGTGCTCTATCGATCATTCCCTCCCCCTACTCTTTGTTTTCAGTTTTGTATGCAAAATTTGGCCAAGTGTTCAGTTCCAAACTTCCAACACATGAGAACACATGAGGTGCCAATGTGCCATCCATAGACCATAAATTAAGAGACAAAAGACCAAACTTTATATCATCATTGTTTTACATACCATATACGTAGTACTCATTTTGTTCGAATATCTTTGTCAAGGCCCGTATCACCAAGCCTGAGTTTCATTTTTGAGGGCCTAACCCGTGAACAAGAGAGAAAAGCAAAAGAACAAATTGCCCGATGCACCGGGCCAACTCTAGCCCACCTTGTCACGGGCCAGTTTTGGGCAAAAAAGAGATAGCCCGCCTCACCTCCTTATGTAGCCCGAACCCAAGCTAGGACCAATCAAGTCCAACCCACACCGATCTGACCCATTGTCTAGTTCTTGGTTCAGATACATCCACGAAATCTCTTTTAAAAACGCCATTAACAAGTGTCTTAGCAGACTTAAGGTCATTTTCTTTTTAGCTTAATTATAGCTCGTTTGATTTCTGTTTAGCGTTATTCTGTTCCATTAAGTTTATTTTCATTAATTAAGTTCAATTTAACTAAATTGCCTCTTACTTCAACTTTATTCAATTTAGTTAAGTTGTATAAAAATAAGTTCACTTTAGCTTAACTCTTTTAAGTTCAATTCAGCTCTTTCAACAAAAAAGAATAGACCTTAGTTAGCCTGACCCGAAGAAATGGTCAAGTTACCAAGGCTCTTACGTGACAAAGGACATGTTTGGTAAATAACGGATTAATATTGGCAGAAGTGATTGTAAAAACATATTGTAATTAGCATAATTTGTTGGCAGATTTGACTAGCATATTCAGTTAGTAGAACTTGTCAAAGGTGTTTGGCCTCGTAATTAGGATAATTAAATTAGCAGATTTTCTCATTCCTTTATTAAATGGCAAAAATACATGGGTAAATTATTGACTGAAAATACATCACACAAACAAGTTTAATAACTAATGTCGATTTCTTCGACTATCCATCAAACTAGAAGTAATATTATCGCTGACGGTTGTCATTTCTTTAGTTCTTGAAGACTTGACTGCAATTTGCGAGGATTGATTAGTCACATCTCGTAATAGATCTGGAGGCATAAAATCAGAGTGTTTATTGATGAGGTATGTTAACTTTGTACTTTTTAGAAAAATTGAAAAAAAATAAGTTAGAAAAAAAACGTACCTTTTGAAGGGATAGGAGAAAATAAGAAACTATAAAACAAAAGTAGGTTTAATAATTTTTGGAAGAGTAAAAAGGTAAATTTTTATTTTTCCTAATCTACTTTATGATTATGCTGATGGGAGCCGCCTATATATATATGCCTTGTTTGGTAAACGGATTAATATAGGTAGAAACAGATTTCAAAAGCAGATTTGACTAGCAGAATGATTTAGCGGATTTGACTAGCAGATTTATTTAGCAGAATTATTTTAGAGGTGTTTGGTAATTGACAGTTTAGATTAGCAGATTCTTTAGAATCTTTGTAAAATGACATATAAGGACATGAAGCAATTATTTATTAAATATATAAAATGAATGTTAGCATTTTATTAAGAGGGTAAATAAGACAATTTTTTCTTTCTAATATGCTAATCCAATATGCTGGTAGAAGCAGCATATTGTAAAATAACATATTGCACCCCAATATACTATTTCAATATGCCATTAACCAAACACTCTAAATAGCATATTGATAAGTCAAACATGCTAAATCTCTCAAATATGCTGAAATTTGGCCAATATGTTATTTACCAAACAACGCCATATTTTGAAATAGCATATTAAGGGCTTGTTTGGTTGACATAGGGGAATTAAAGTTCCCGGGAACTTCAAGATCACATGAATTTCCAATTCATGTGAATTCGCAAAAAGTGTTTGGTTCGCATATGGGAAGTTAATTCATGCGGGAAGTTCTATTGACCAAGGGGGGACTTGGTGAGTAACTTCCCACATAATGGAGGAAGTAAATTCATGTGGGAAGTTCTATTTCCCATGATATTGGCAACCAAACAACAACATGATTTTACACTTCCCAGGAAGTTCAACATCCCATGATTTTAATGGGTAACCAAACAAGCCCTAAATATCAATTTACTATTTCAATATGTTGTTTTCCAAACAATCCAAATAGCATATTGTTTGGTTAAATATGCTAATTGCCCCAAATATACTAATGTTTTTGCAATATATTATTTACCAAATAGCGACAAAGTGATTGAATATTCAAACTCCAATAATTATCACTCCCCCAAATCGACTAGTTTAGCTGTTTATATATAATTTTTTCGATAATTTTACTAATTTAATTTGAGTTTAAAAATAAAAATTCTAATAAGACCCCAAAATAAAAATATCAATTTTGCCGTATCATACCAAATCTTTCCGTTTATATTGTACCCAATAAATATTGTTCGTAATATAGTTAGTGATATAGTTAGGGTAGGTTTCATTAATGAGATGATACGATTGAGTTCCAAGTGGTGAATACATACGGCGTAAGGCATGGGAAAGAACATGAAAATGTAGAAGAAAGGTAATGATTACAAATGGGACCAAAAATGGCAAACGCCTCTTTCCGCCTTCATTAAATCATTAAAATCTCATTTAAATATGAGACACAAATACACTCATCCGCCGCCATTTCATTTTCTCATACTTCTACTGGTTATGATTATCATTATTTTTTATTTTATTTAAATATTTAAATATTTATTGCTGCCATTCATTCATTCATTCATTAGATACGGGTGAAATAACAGTACAAATTCCATCCCATATCTTTATGCAAAAGAAAATGCATTTTCTAACTAAAGTTGATTTGTTATGCAAAGGCTTAGGTTAAAAGAAGGTAAAGTACATTTAGCAAATACCTTGCCGCCAGAATCCTTATTTTTGTATGAAACTAAAAAAAGGAGTTATACGTTCGAATTCAGACAAACATGATTAAAGAGTATAATTCCGAAACCACCGATTCTTGTTTCAAAGCAAGTATATCCGTTTGAAACAATAAGACGGCTTAAATTGTTACCACTAAATAAGACAAAAATAAAATGTCTATATATTAGATAAAAGACCTTTTTTTTTTGAAGGGAAAACTCGTTTATATTAGATAAAAGACTTGTCTTATCTAGCAGGTAGTTATACTTGACCCGTTTTAGTTTTAAAATAGTTATATCCGCTAATTATATCCGTTTGAAGAGATACTTATTGGATCGAACTAAGGAGATTCGCAAGAACATAGTTTTCATGATAAATTGTTGAATTTTACATGTTTGAATAAGTTTAAAAGTAACAATAAATGGTTTAATAAAATGACAATTTAAACATGATATCACGATAAAACTCAAATTATACAATATTTGCAACAAGACTAGCAACAGTAGTTGATTGATGGTTTCGAAAATCACTGTTGTATGTGTACGGTCATATTAACATCACATTCACACTCACAAAACAAAAACCGATAAGATTAGGCATTATTATTTGAAAAATAGCATGTCGAGTGAAATTAGTAAATTTCGACTTAATTTGTAGATTGACCAAATATTATACTATTTTTATTATTTGATAAATGGGGTATTCTCAATTCGGATAACATATTGGTCGGAATCTACTAAAAGTATATTTTTGAATATGTTGTCTACAAGAGTATATTGTATTAACATATTCAAATTGTATTTGAAACTATTTTATTATCCTATACTCCGCTACTTACCAAACACACTTTTTCAATTCTGTTAATTTAATCTGATAATCAACCCTACAACTACAATTTGTTAATAATTTTCTGCAAACGTTATCAGCCGCTAGCATAAATCGGTTTCTACTATTTGTCGAATATGGCCCTAAGTTTCAAGTGAATAATTTATTAATCAACTCAACCTCAACTCCATTAATTCTACTAAATACATTAATATAAAATTAAAATTAAAAAAATTCGCGATTTTATTTGTAAAGCAGTGTATTAATTAACTTTAAAAAAGGATAAAATAAAAGGCAAAACACCAAATGCGGCGTAGCTAATTTGTGAAGAAATCATAAAAACTATAAAACTCTAAAAATCTCTCCAACTCCTCTCCAGTCTTCCACTCTTCCCCCGTATCTCTCCCATTTCCCAATTATTTATTCCCCAAAAAATGATTAATAAGAAGCTTAACGGCTTTTTTTGTAATGTTTTCCAATAAAAACCTTTAATTATCATCATTAACCCATTAACACACTCTCTATATATACTCACTCACGGACTTAACACTTCACCATCCATCTTTCTTCTACACTTACATACCTACACCCTTATCCTTACACGGCCTTTCAACTCAATTAACCTTGCAATTACTCTTCTTCTTTCTTTGATATTAGTCCAGTCGGTTTTGTGTAAGACGGTTTTACAGTAATATTAATAAATACGGTACGGAGTATTATTATTAATTAATTAATTAATGGGGAAGTTGAAAATAGTGGTGAGGGAGTTTGAGAAAGAAAGAGATAGTAGAGAAGTTGAAGAAGTAGAGAGGAGTTGTGAAGTGGGTCCTACTTCTAAACTATCCCTCTTCACTCATCTTCTTGGGGACCCTCTTTGCCGCATTCGCCATTCTCCTGCCTTTCTCATGCTGGTATTTTTTCTTTTCTTTCTTATTTTACCAAGCTTTAAGCGGACTTAGTTTAATCCATATTTTCTCACAATATACAGTTGCGAGTTGATTGCTTGTCATCATCACGATGACAATAATTTTATAACTAATAATATAGTGAATCAAAATTCCGTGGTGTTTTTACGTTGGTTCGTATGGCTCGCATTATAAAGGAGTTTTCAAGAGTAATTTTGGATTGTTTGACGTTTATTTGGAACGTTGTGAGATTATTCTCGTGTTCGTCGGACATTAATAAGACGTTCACATGAAAGATCATAGTAGTACGGTTGTAGACTATATAGCCCTTTACTATTTCATTGAAACATTGACAAATAGCATGCATCATATCAACATCACTCGTTCGATATCAACTTCAATTTTTTTACCAATATATATCACAATCATTAACTTTACGATCCCATTATGTCTCGTATATATATACGTATATACTTATATCGATCTTTTTTCCACCTATTCTAGTCAAAAACTAAATTTAAATATGAAGTTGAGCGTAAAATTTACATTTCTAAATGTAATTTACACTATCCTGATCGGTCTGTGCTTAGTTTCATTTAAAATTTATTTGGAATCATGAAGATTAGGCACTAAATCACGATGATTAGACATAAGGGTCCACATAAGAATCGTATGTTTTCTAATCAAAAGATTTAAGCAATAAAATTAGTTCAAGAATCATATTCCAAATGTGAAATCATGACCTAATATTATGTTCCACGACATTGTTCTTATCTTAATATATTTAATGTTTGTACTTAGTAATTAATTGACGTTTGTTTTATGGGTTGAATGTTACAGGTAGCTGAGGTAGTGGAGGAAGAAGTGGAAGGATGTAAACAAAAGCGAGAAATAGTTGGAATGATTAGAGGTTGCATTAAAACAGTAACTTGCGGTAAAAAAATTCATCGACCGTCTAAACTTTACCCTCTCGACTCTTCCAAACCTCTCCCTATTTACACCAAAGCTGCATACATTTTAGGCCTTCGTATATCGCCATCACACAGGTAATAATAATTACCGTGAAACGGCCTTTCACGTTTATTTAAATGAGTGTACTAAGACGTAAATAAATTTAATTTTATTAATAAAGTTACGTTTTTATTGTAATTAGGCGAATGGGGATCGCGTTGAAATTGGTGAACAAGATGGAAGAATGGTTTCGACAAAACGGAGCCGAATACTCGTACTTAGCCACGGAAAGTGAAAACCAAGCCTCGGTCAAGTTATTTAATCAAAAATGTGGTTACTCCAAATTTCGAACCCCGTCGATATTGGTCCAACCCGTATTCGCTCACCGTGTCAAAATCTCACCCCGAATTACCATCATCAAACTCACCCCTTCCGAGGCGGAAACCATCTACCGTCACAAATTCTCCACAACCGAATTTTTCCCACGTGACATCGATACAATCCTAAACAATAGACTTAGCCTAGGCACGTTCATTGCCATACCACGTGACACTCACGCGCCAAAACCATGGCCAGGGGTTGAGAAATTCCTTAAAAACCCGCCCGAGTCATGGGCGATCCTAAGCGTATGGAACTGCAGCGACGTATGGCGATTGGAGGTACGCGGAGCGTCACGCGTGGGTAAAGGTTTAGCCAAAACGACCCGAATAATGGACCGGGCTTTTCCGTTCTTAAAAATTCCATCATTCCCGGAACTATTCCGGCCATTCGGGTTACATTTTTTGTATGGGCTCGGCGGTGAAGGCCCGAAAGCGGTGAAAATGGTGAAGGCGTTATGTGGGCTAGCACATAACTTGGCCCAAGAACATGGGTGTAGTGTAGTGGCTACGGAAGTGGGTCATGGTGAACCGTTAAAAGAAGGTGTACCACATTGGAAGAAATTGTCGTGTGATGAAGATTTGTGGTGTATTAAACGGTTAGGTGAAGACTATAGTGACGGTTCTGTGGGTGACTGGACCAAATCTAAACCGGGTTTGTCAATTTTTGTAGACCCACGTGAATTCTAGGCTAACTAGGTAGGGTTAAACTAGTTAGAGTCTACTTGTCTAACTTTGTAGCCTGTAATAATAACAACCGAGAGAACCGTCTTGTTTCTTAAGCAAGTGGTTCTCGTTTGATTTACTTTCGTACATTTCGAAAAGTTATCTTTTTAGGTTTGTTATTGTTTGTTAATTTACGTTGTAACGGTTTAGTTTCGAGTTAGTTTTAGTTTAGAGTCTACTTATGTATCTTTGTAGACTATAATAACAAAACCCATCCCTTAAACAAGTGATTTGGGTTTAATTTACCCTTGAGAAAGTTTCTTTTGATGTACTCTTAACTTATACACAAATTCTCATTTGTGGTGGCGGTATCTGTCACAAGCTTGTGACGGATATCGTTTCCTCTCACAAAATACCCATTTTTTCTCTCTCTCCGACACTATTTACGTGGTCTCATTTATCCACTAACTCATTTTGTAGCATTTTATCTCACAAAATATCCGTCACAAATGGTGACCCGTCACAAGCAAGACTTACTATAACTTTTATTTGTTTGTCAGTTTACGAGTAACATATAACGGTCTGAGTTTCGAGTTTGTTTGAGTTTAGATGAAATAGGTTAGAAGAAACGGAAACGAAGGAATGGAGGGTTGATGTAAGTTTTTGTCAAGAAACTAACTCAACTAAAAGCTTAAACCGATGGTTGGAATTCCTTAATTCGTTTTATATTCTAACATCCCTCACACGAAGGCCCTTTTGGGTGCAGGCGGGATTCCCTTGCCTTTTGATTATCCGCTTTAGAATGGAGGGGTGAGATTCGAACTCGTGACCTTTGGTCACATGGCTCTGATACCATGTCAAGTAATCAACTTAACCAAAAATTTAAGCCGATGATTAGAGTTTCTTGATTCGTTTTATATTTTAACAGCTTTTGAGAGAGTGGGAGGAAAGGATTGTATTTTGCTCCTGTTATTTTGTTTCTCAATTGTAAATGGAAAGTGGCTTTTTTCAATAATTTGAATCCCTTTTAGCCTAATGTCGTTTTCAATCATGGCTTTTCTTTCTTTAGTTAGTTTTGTAAAGTTTAATGTTTGATATTGTATTATTGATCTTGTGATAATTAACATAATACAAGAGCTAGCTATATATAGTTATACAAGACATAGAAGTATAACTATACTAGAAAACTAAGATAACAATAAGATAATAATAAGATAACAATATATAGCTAGAAGGATTAGAATTAGTAAAGGATTCTAATTAATCTTTAACATCCCCCCGCAAGATGGACGGCCGAGAGACAAGTCCAATCTTGGACATGAGCATAGTGAACCGTGGCCTAGGCAACGGTTTGGTCAACGCATCGGCAAGTTGATCATCATTAGCGATGGGCACGACACGAAGGGAGCCAGCTTGAACCTTCTCTCGAATAAAATGAAAATCAAGTGCAACATGCTTCATACGAGAATGAAACACGGGGTTAGCACTAAGACTTGTAGCGCCAATATTGTCGCAGTACACGACTGGCGTCGGAATGAGCGCGAGATTGAGTTCAGAGAAGAGACTGGCGAGCCATGTGAGCTCGGCACTAGCATTGGCAATGGATCGGTATTCCGCTTCAGTCAAGGATCGAGCAATGGTGCGTTGCTTTTTCGAACTCCAAGAGATGGGATTACGACCAAGATAGACTACGTAAGCACCAGTAGAGGTAAAATCATTTTCATCATCACCCCAAGCAGAGTCGGAATAGGCATGAAGAGCAAGCGGAGAATGGCGATGAATAATAATGCCGTGAGAAATAGTGCCGGCCAAATAGCGAAGTAGCCGTTTGAGAGCAGCCCAGTGGCATGTGGTCGGAGCGTGCATGTATTGAGATAACTTGTTGACGGCAAAAGCAACATCCGGACGGGTGAGTGATAGTGTAACACCCCAAGAGTATGAGAAGAAAGTTGTCTCACATTGGTAGAATGTGAGGCTTGTGATATGTTTATAATAGCTTCCACCCACCACTTAGTAACAAGGCCTTGTGCTTTTGGGCTTAAGTAAGGAGAAATAATGGGCCCAAAAGTGCACACCCATCTTATTGGGTTTGTGTTACGACGGTGGCGGGTCGGGTTGTTACAAATGGTATCAGAGCGACCCTGCGACCGTGTGGTGAGCCTGTGGTCGGGAGTACCCGGGTCACACACCTAGCAGGGGAGGATTCTGGCCCTGGTTGTGGTCAAGTTTGAGGCATAACGAGGACGTTGTGTTCTTTAAGTGGGGGAGTTTGTAACACCACAAGAGTATGAGAAGAAAGTTGTCCCACATCGGTAGAATGTGAGGCTTGTGATATGTTTATAATAGCTTCCACCCACCACTTAGTAACAAGGCCTTGTGCTTTTGGGCTTAAGTGAGGAGAAATAATGGGCCCAAAAGTGCACACCCATCTTATTGGGTTTGTGTTACGACGGTGGCGGGTCGGGTTGTTACAGATAGATATTGCAAGCTACCGACAAGAGCGCGATACTCGGGGGGTTGTCGATTGGAGAGCCATCACGGAGACTAAGTTTGAGAGAGGAGTCCATAGGTGTGAAGGAGGATTTGGCATCAGCCATGTTATTGGCGCGGACGAAGAGGTCCGAAGTATACCGGTGTTGATTGAGAAATAAGCCTTGGGAGCACGGTTGAACCTCAACACCTAGGAAGTAGGAAAGGTCGCCTAGGTCTTTGAGGGAGAACCGAGCTGAGAGGGAGGCAATGAATGTGGAGACGGCCGAGGTGTTGGAACCTGTAACAATTATATCATCTACATATACCAAGACAAAAAGTGAGTGAGAGCCATGATATATAAATAGAGATGTATCCGTGACTGAGTTCTTGAACCCGGTACTGAGTAGGAAGGAACGAAGTTCAGTATACCACGCACGCGGAGCCTGTTTGAGCCCATAAAGGGCCTTGCGAAGACGACACACATGTGTGGGATTGGAGGGGTCGGCGAAGCCGGGTGGTTGGGCCATGAAGACTGTATCTGTGAGCGTGCCTTGAAGAAAGGCATCATTAATGTCAAGTTGGCGAAGGGGCAAGTGATTGGTGACAGCAAGACTGAGTATTAGATGGACTGTGGCAGGCTTAATAACTGGGCTAAAGGTTTCAGTATAATCGATGCCGGGACGTTGGTGAAATCCTTTGGCAACAAGACGGGCTTTGTACTTTTGAATGGATCCATCAGGATTGTATTTTACCCGAAAAACCCATTTACAACCGACAAGGTTTTGGTCTGGGGAGGGGGGAACGAGTTCCCAAGTTTCATTGGTTTGAAGGGCGGTGAATTGCTCCTCCATGGCGGCGCGCCAAGTAGGATCAATAAGGGCTTGTTTGACGGTTTTTGGTTCAGGGAAGGTGAGTTGAGCGGATAAGTTAAGTTTGGTGATGGGCTTGTAAATCCCGTGAGATGCACGGGTTACATGAGGAGGGTGTGGGGGGGGAGTCGCGGCTGGGGAAGGCTGGGCTGGTGGTGGGTGCGTAGGGGGTTCGTCGGGAAATGTCGGGGGAGGGGAGCTGGTGGCAGCGATGGGGCTGAGGTTGTCGGGTGGGGGGCAGCGGAAGGGAGGCAGGGGGGTGGGGGGAGGGTCTGGGATGGTTTCGGGGATGGGCGTGGCTGGTGGGGGTAGAGGTGCAGGGATGTTCGGTGGCAGGGAGGTAGAGGGAGGGCTGTCGGGGACAGGTAGCGAGAATTGGCACCATTCGGTGGAGAGGGGGAGGGTGACGGGGGCGGAAGCGGTGGTAGCGGTGGAGAAGGGGTAAGTGTGTTCAACGAAGCGAACATGCCGAGAGCTAAACACGCGGTTGGTAGTGGGTTCGAGGCAGAGATAGGCATGTTGGGAGGGGGAATATCCAATAAATACGTAGGCTTTGGAGCGGAGATCAAGTTTATGGGCGGAGTTGGGGCGCAGCCAAGGGTAGCATAGGCTACCAAAGTTGCGAAGGTTGTGGTATTTTGGAGCGGTGTGGAAGAGGCGAAAGTATGGAGAGTCGTTTTGAAGGGTAGAGGTGGGCATGCGATTTATGAGGTAAACGGCGGTTTGGAAGGCATATGGCCAATACGCGAGAGGCATAGAGGCATGGGAGAGGAGAGCAAGACCGGTGTCAACTATGTGCCGATGTCGTCGTTCCGCAAATCCGTTGTGTTCAGGGGTGTGAGGAGGAGAGGTGAGGTGTTGGATACCGAGTTTGGCAAAGTCAGGTTTTAGTTTTTCAAATTCACCCCCATTGTCAGAATAAAAGGTTTTGATAGTGTGAGACAGTTGTTTTTCAACGAGAATTTTAAAAGCCAGAAACGTGGAATGGGTGTCAGATTTCTTTTTGAGGGGAAATATCCAGGTGAATTTTGTAAAGTGATCAACAAAGATAACATAGTATTTGAATTGATCAAAAGAAAAGACTGGGGAAGACCAGACATCACTGAATATTATTTCAAGCGGAGAATGAGAATGTAAAGAAGACACACTAAACGGAAGTTTATGACTGTTATAAATTTGACAGGCATTGCAAACATCACTCGAACTATCGGACCTTACATTAAGAAGAGAGCAAATTGACTTAAAAACAGAAACATGTGGGTGACCAAATCGGTGGTGAAGGTCAACTTTATTAGGGGAGAGGGAATGGATTTGCGGTGACGACGATGGCCAATGATAGACTCCGTCCTTAGCTGCTTCTTGGTAGAGGGTTGCACCAGTATTACGGTCCTTAACAACAAAAGAGGTGGAGTTAAAATCAATGGAAACATTATTATCGGTGCAAAATTTGGAGACGGAGATAATATTTTTGTGCATTAAAGGAACATGAAAAACGTTTTGTAATTTAAATTGAGAGGATAAGAGGGTAGAACCAGTGTTGTGAATGGGGAGACCTGTCCCATCTCCAATGACAATTTCATCTGTGCCATCATAGGGAAGGTGGAGGGCTATTATCGAGATCGGTGGTGACGTGATGAGAGGCGCCACTGTCGAGGAGCCAAGGAGAGGGAGGGGATTGAGTGAGGGTGGGAGGATTAGCTTGAGCGGTTGTAGTTGGGTTGCGGTTGTAACGGGGTACTTGAATGGAAGGATGGAGGGATTTGAATGTTTGACAATAATAAAGGGTGTGCCCTTGGTGGGAGCACCATTGACACTTCCCTTTAAAGGGGGTTTTGGGTGGTTGAGTGGAGTCGGTGGAGGACGACGAGGGAGGGCGAGAGGCGGAGGCCGTGTGGGGACGAGAGTAGGCCGGGTGTGCGACAGCGGGAAAGATGGTGGCGGGTTGGGGGGTGGTTTGGCTTAGGGTAAGTTCACGATTAAGGAGTTTTTCAAGAAGAACGGGAAAGGTAATGGGATGGTCACGGGCATTAATGGCATCAATAACGGGTTGGTAGGTAGCATCTAATCCGTCAATGACAAGGTCGGTAATGTCTTCATTAGGGATAATGGTGCCTAGAAGGGCTAGGTCATCGACAGTGGTTTTAATCTTGGTCATGAAGTCAGAGATGGAGGAGGAGCCTTTGGTTATGGTTTTAAGTTTGTGACGGAGTTGTTTAATATGGCCACGGGAAAGAAGGGCATAGGATGACTCAAGTGTTGTCCAAGCGTCATAGGTGGTAGTGGTGCGGTTAAGTAGTGGACTTAGGGCGGAAGTGAGGGTGCTTGCCAAAGCACCGACTAATAGTTTGTCTTGCCGGAACCAAGTTTGGTAGGCCGGGTTAGGAGATTCAGTTTTATCAGCATTAGTAATTGTTTGTGAAGGAGGAGGGGTGCCATCAATATAGGCATAGAGTCCATAGCCAAGAAAGAGAGATTCGAGTTGTAGTCGCCATTGGCGATAGTTAGATCCATCAAACTTGGCAACGGAATGGACGTTAAGAAGAACGAGTGGTTTTAATGGTTCGTTTGAGTTAGGAATAGTGGTGGATGACATCGTGAGTTTGTGCGTGAGGCGGCTGTTTTGGTGCGTGAGGCGGCGGTTTTTGGTGCGTGAGGCGGCGTGTAGTTTAGAGGATCGGGGAAGGAAGGAACTTTTCTCCTGATACCATGTAAAGTTAAGAGCTAGCTATATATAGTTATACAAGACATAGAAGTATAACTATACTAGAAAACTAAGATAACAATAAGATAATAATAAGATAACAATATATAGCTAGAAGGATTAGAATTAGTAAAGGATTCTAATTAATCTTTAACAAGTTTTAGGATGTTCTAAAGCACTTGAATTGTTGTCTTCTCCAATTTGCAGTTAGAGCAATTGTAATGGCTATTTATACTCTCGAGTCTCGAGTATGTATTTCTTCAGTTCCGATCATTTACTTATCCATATGTTTCACAAAGACCAAGCGAGTGGCCTGGAATGGGATTACGTGTGTAATTGTTATTGGATGACATATACTAATGAATGTTAGATCGAATTACTTATTAAAATTAAAATCTTTCTAATTAAACAAAGAAACGTAAAGAAATAATGAACAATAAGTTTCCCTTGCGACGGATATTAAAATCTTTCTAAAATCTTTATAATGGGTCAAGTTCTTCCACTTGTGTATATAAGATAAAATATTGAAATTTTCAAATGTCTTGTCTTTTTTTACGCAAGTGGGTAATATTTGACTCGTCGTAAGTTTACGACGGATATCTCCGTCACAAATAAGAATTTGAGAATAATGAATCACCTAAAATTGAAATATATATGGGGTGTTTGGTAAACAAAATATTTACCGATTTTTAGCATATTTAAAGGTTTTAACATGATTGACTCGTCAAAATGCTAATATTAGTGTTTAGTAATTAACATATTGAAACAAGATATTTGGGATCAATAACCTCTTTTACAATATGCTACTAACCAGGTATATTGATTAACATATTCTAAAATAGAAAAATTTACTCTATTTTACAAAGAAAACTAAAAATCTACTAATCATAATCTGTCAATTACCAACACTTAAACCAATTCTGGTAATTATGATATGCTAGTCCAACTTATCGATACGATCTCATTTATTAATTAACTTATGCTGAAATTAAACTATCGTGTACGAAACATGGCCAAACAAATTGACTTTCTTTGATGTTAAGAAAATTTGATATTGAGTAGGCATTGGTGTATTGCTCCCGGTAAGTTTTCAAGCTAAGGGTAAGATTATCCCTAAAAATTTGTAAAGTTTTAAGATCGTGTCATATCAATTTTTTACTAATTTTTATTATTTTTTTATTGTTCAAATTAACCTCACACCCATCTTAGATTTTATACATTCTCTGTCAAACTCAATTTAAACTTTACTTTTTTACCTCATTTTTGTCTTTTCAAATGAGTATCGTCCATTTTCTATCGATCATTGAACAACTTCTTAATATTTCAAATGCAGAAAGTAGCATATACTCCGTATATATCGATTATTTATGGATTACATGTTTTGACGCCCTATTAAAAGACCTGTAAATTTGAGAAGTTGAAAAACGTTGTATCATGATTAAAATTGAGGGCATGAGAATGATGTCTAGAGTTGTAAATAGGGATGGCAGTCTCACCCTTACCCCGTGGATATCCATCCACCCGAAATTAAATGGGTGGGATATGAATGATGATTTTTCTTACAATTTAGGGTGGGATATGGATATGGGTGAATTTAGGGTGGGGTATGGATCATGGTCTACCACCCGCTTATCACCCGGTGGATATCCTAAATTAACAAGTATAATTATTTTTTTTCTAAAAAGTATTAATAAATATTTTGATTAGAAAAATGCTTTCAATTTGTAAAGTTTTTTTTAAAAATATACTTAGAAACTACTCGTTAATGTTTTGTTGCACTTTTTTTATGGGTGTGTAAAGCTTGTGCGGATTAGTTTCACAGTTGTAAGTTGTAAAATTGTAAATACGGTTAACATGATTAAAATTTATGTTCGATTTTCTTAAAAAACTATGTAATCCGGAATGGTTTGGTAATGTACGCTTTAAATTTTATCGTCTTAGGTGTATATTTTTTATATATCGCCTTGAAATTTATGAGGGTGGAAATATCCAATGGGTGCCCACTCCACCCGCTTCACCCGGTGGATATGGATATGGATGGATGAAAAAATACTAAACGGATAAGGGTGAGATATGGATGACCACAAATTAAATGGATATGGATATGGATATGGCTCCACCCCATCCATATCCTGATAGATGAACCATTTCAACCAAAACCTTAAGGTTTTGGTTGAGATGGTTCATCTATCATGGTATCAGAGCCAGTGTGACCGAAGGTCACGGGTTCGAATCCTGGCGACCTCAAAAACACCTCGAAAACTCACGAAGTGGAAACCCGCACACGGTATGGGGGGCCTGTGCAAACTAACCACTCTTCAAGCCCAATGGGCATTCGAGTGAGGGAGCGTATTAGAAATACTAATAATAATTGGGCCTCAACCATCACCTTAAGGTTTTGGTTGAGATGGTTCATCTATCATATCCCACCCATTGCTATCCCTAGTTGTAAAGTTTTTTTAGGGGTAGCAACTAGCTTGATTAATGACTCATGGCATGCAATTTGGACGAAGTTTTACAGTTAATGGTGACGGTATATTTGGATTGCTCTTCAACTCTACCTTTAAAGATGCATGATCACGTGCTTTCTTCCAAATATACCAATTAATACGTTTTGTCATCTCAATAGATCTTTTAGATGAGAATCTAGACGAACACAAACCAAATCATTTGGATATACCACCTCTTCTACCAGATTTTTCTAACGCGTGCCATTAGAGCAATAGCAATAGCGATTTTTTGTTTCGGGTTGTCATTAAGAACTTTAAAAATAAAAATTTTCTATTACAAGTAAAAGTTTGTTCTTAATTTTAAGAACCGAGTTCTAAAATAAGAGTAATAACAATAGAAGTTTTTATTCTTGAGTTTGTCAATAATAACTTCAAAAATAAAGTTCTTCCATTGTGGATCACATTGGGTTTGTCAAAATAAGAACTTGGTTCTTACCTTATTGTTTTCAAGAAAAAAAAAAGTTTATGAATATAAGATAATTAATAGTGGGTGATAATTAAGAACTAAATAAAGTTCTTTTATTGTGATGTGAAGTTCTTAAATTTAATAATTTGTGAAAATAACTTGGAAATAGGAAAAACTTTATATAAAGTTCTACTATTGATATCTCAGTTTGTACCTATTGAAACTTGGAGCGTAATTAATATTAGCCTTGAAAAATGCTCATAGTCAATTAAATTTAAATAATTTCTATTTCCAACTAAAAAATAATAATCATTCATTATGCTTATTTAATGAAAAAGTAGGATAGTGAAAGGTGGAATCCATTTAAGAGCTTTATTTAGAGATCATCTATTATGTAGATAAAAGTTCTTAAATATTGGAACTAGTGAAAAATGACATGACACAAGAAGAACTTTATATAAAGTTTTTCTATTGTTATTGCTCTTACATTAGTAGCTCACACATTAATAATCTATATGCGTAAAAATTCACACCATATTTTTCATTTATTATGGTAAAAATGAGTTTCCACCTAAAAATCAGATGAAATAGGCTAGAAAAATCGCTTTGCAAATAAAGTTTACAATAATTTTTTTCTTTAAAAGGAATCTGGTTAATTGAGGAAACAATCCTATATTGTTATTAAATTATTATCTTTAATTAATATATAATCTTTTAGTTAAAATAAAACAAAACTGGTATAAAAATCTAAAAATATGTATGTAAAAAAATGATAAATTGATATTATTAGTTTCATATAAAAAAATTATCACGTATTTAATTCGTATAAAAAGAATCATGAACTGATATTATTAATTTCGTAACAAAAAAATCTTTAAAATTATGTCCTAAGATTTATAAATCCAAATTATTAGTTTTTAGTTTTTTTTTTTATTAAAATACACATTTTATTTCATTACGTACTTAATTTTTTTGATTAGTTTTAAAATATGAGAATTTATTAATATGCAATTTTAAATCTCTAAAGTATTCATTAAAAATGAAGGATCTATAAATATGAAAATATTACGCATACATACCCCAAATCTAATATACTAAATATCTTAAAATGGATCGAGTATAAAATAATGTATAATTAACAAGAGCAAGGGAAGCTACATAGTAGCAACTAGCAAGGTGCGGCACTTATTACTACACATGTTGAACGGGGTGTAAGTCGGATCCTGAGTCACGGTTCATAGGTCGGGTTATGGACATAATACAAGCTTACAAAATTCTAACCCTTCTTTTTACTATTTTTTATAGTGACAAAATATCTTTTAAAACACTTAAACATATTTAATATTATTATTTAGATCATATTTAATACTTACATAAATTATGTTGAAATACTTATATAAATTATGTTATTTCTATAAGTGTTTATGAGAAATGATCTCTAAGGGTTTTATTTAAGAAGCTAACATAAATTTTTAACAATTATATTAATTACATTGATTAATGCGTAATTTAACACAAATTCTACTTTTTGACGGTCGCACCAACGACTAATAGAAAATGACCACATTTTGATAAATAGTGACTGCTTTTAATTAAATAGTGACCATTTTTCTTGGTTTGACTTATTTTTTTTAAAAGTGGTCACTATTTATAAAAAACTGGTCACTTTTTACCATAAAATAGTAACATTTTACAAAAAATACACGGGATGACACCGTCGCATATGAGAATTACTGGATTTAATTATTAATTTCTAAGTTAATACACATTTATAAGGTATTAAATGCTTAAATACAACTTAAAGGCGGTATTTAACCTTACTCATCTTTGCCAAAAGTGTTGCGTCAGTATCCATTGTCCACATTAGAATTTAGAACTATTTGAAGTGTTTCATATTTAACTGAATAATAAGTGTTTCTTTTTTTTGGTCTAAACCGGGGGGTCCACCGTCGACAACCGTGTATAATCCCCACGCCGCGGGTGCTCTTACGAAGAGGTAAACGGCTGGCCAAAGTGTTGCTCCATTCCCATGGGCAGGGATCGAACCCCTGACCTCATGGTTAAGGGATGAGGTGAGCAACCACCACACCAAACACATTTGGTTATAATAAGTGTTTCTTATAATAGGTATATCCGTTAGAAGCTTGTGATAGGTCAACTATCAGCTAGATAATACAAATATAAAAATGTTTAAAATATCACAAATAATTTGTTTTTATCTACCCAATTAGAGTTTATTTAATCCCGAAACAATCTTTAACGGCTATTCTCGATCACGAATTAGAATTTGTGTTAACTGACTCATGAGGAAACAAACATATCATTCAGCTTTGATGTAGTTAGATTTTGTGCGTATTTATCTTTGATGGTGTATATGCATGAGATCTAAAAATTAGAAGCTTTAATGATATGGGATTATTCCTTAGCTTTGGCGATAGTGATAGAATTAAATCGAGCATGATTTAGCCTTTCATTGTTAACTTTATATTTTGGATCTTAATTGAAAAGAAGCAAATGTTGGATGCATTAATATAAGAAGCTATTTGTGCAACAAAAAACAAAAGGTATAGACGTCCTTTTAGAGGGGTCTTCATCTCATTTGGGTCTATCAATAATTTCTTCCTTTATTATTATTATTGCCCCATCTTCTTTATTTAAATAAAGACACGATTTAATGATGGGCACAATTCGAATGTGTACGCTAGATTGTTTTATCATTCATGGGAACCCACGTAATCTGAAGATGACGACTCCACATTCCTATGTTTTTCCTATTCTAGTTTTTTTTTTGTTTTAACCATCGAGTAGTTTTGGTTCGATATAATGTGAATAGGGTTTAGACCATGGCGAATTATTCTAATTGCGGAGATTAGTTATTTACTACCGCTTTACTAGAATTGGCCACGAGCAAAGTATGGGTTGAGCAAGGCTTGACCACTAGATCTTGAACTGGCCATTTGAATAGCGGGTTATATTTTTTAGGTCAGGTTGAAAATATTTTAGCCCGAACCCAATCCAGCAAGCAATTTAATTTGTTTTAGTTTTATTAATGGGCCACATAGACTAGGCTGGATTTTTCAGGCCTCAATCGGCGCTGACAATGCTGCATGCGGGTTGAACCATATGGGATGGGTCAACAAAAAGGTGACCTGACAGCACGGGCAGGCAAACTGGCCCGAGCTGTAACAATTGTTGGCCAACCGTAGTTACAACTATATATGTTGCCATTCTAGATAATTAAACAAGAATTTGCTTATACAGCGAAATTGACTTTGTTGATTTTTCGTCATCGTTATGTACATTGAGACTGATTTTTCGAATTATCTAAGAAACATAAATGTTTAGAAAATCCTAGACGTATTGTTCTATACTTCTATTAGAAGACGATAATTTTTAATAAAACCCAATTGAATTGATCTTTTTTTTCACGGAAAAACATATTTTTTCTATCCATACCTGGAAATAAACAACTTAGGTCATATTTTTTTTGGATGTAAGAAGCTGAACTAAAATGATTGAAGCTGAACTGAAATGAACTGACTTAAGGGTCTATTCTTTTTAGCTGAAAGGAGTCAAACTAAACCAAATGAAGCTGAAATAAAAGTGAATTTATGAAGAGATGATTTGAACTGAACTGAACTGAACTGAACTAGATTAACTGCAAGAAAGAACAAGACTTACAAGTATATTTGTAAAAAATAAACTGAGCTGAACTTAAATTAGCTATATTAACTCCAAAATAACATAAGGTTAGATTATTGCCCGGACTCACCAAAGTTTTAAGACGGTGTCACATCAGCTTTCCACTAACTTTTATTATTTCTTTATTGTTCAGACTCATCTAGACTGTTTACATTATTCGTCAGACTCACCTCAGACTCTACTTTATTACATTACCTCTTTTTTTACAAAAAAGAAATGACACATTAGAACTATTCATTGGATAATTTTCATAGAAAGTGGTGTCAAAATTCACCCAAAATCTTAAGTTGGGTCTTAAAAAGACTCAACATAAGACTTTGTTAAAACTTTGATAGATTATTGATAGTTTTGAGTGAATCTAAATTTGCTAAAGTCTTGTCTAAAGATTTGAATCTTACCCTAATCTAATCCTTGAACATTTAGACCATCCCCAAGCAAGGTCAATAGGTAGGTCATGACCTTGCTTGGTCATGGTTAATAGTACAATTAAGCTAATTAATTTGTGACATTTGAAGTTAATTTGTGACCAACCCATCAAAAGGTCAATTTGTGACCTTTGTTGTGAAAACTTGACCTACTAATTGACCTAGTATGTGTCAATTGTTTATTGGTTGTGAAAGATTACGTCTTATTTAACCGTAAATAATTTATTGGGATATTCTACATGGTACCCCTCAATTTTTTGACTTTCTACATGGTACCCCTACACTTTTTAAAACATACAAGGTACCCATAATTGTTGTCATTATCACTACGTGTACCCCTAAACTTTATTTTCCGTCAATTAAGCTCATTTTTAAGCTTTAAGTGATAACTTGAACGCGTAAGCAAGCTTGTCATTTACCATCACATGACATAAGGACTCTATTTGGCTCAATATCCATCTCGATCCTAATATTTATAGATATATATGGGCTAAAAAAATGTTGACGGAAAAATTATTGATCTTTGCCAAATTATCACGTCCAAAGAATGAATATTAATTCTAATAGAGTCCTTATGTCATGGGATGATAAATGTCAAGTTCGGTTATGCGCCTAAGTAATCATTTAACGTCCAATATTGATTTCAATTGACGAAAAATAAAGTTTAGGGGTACACGTAGTGATAATGACCACAATTTGGGGTACCATGTATGTTTTAAAAAGTGTAGGGGTACCATGTAGAAAGTCAAAAAATTGAGGGGTACCATATAGAATATCCCTAATTTATTTGTCTCGAGTGATATTGTCAATACGTTCGTAATTAGTTTCGAATACATTTTATTATTTCATCGCATTTTTCACTTATGTATTCATTTTTTATATGTCGAATTATATTTCATAAAAAAGCCGTCAACTAATATATCAAATAAAGTCGTTACATTTGAATAATTAGAGCCGTTAAATCAAAATATAACCGATCGATCGAATGTAGCCGTTGGATAACTTTCTTTGGGTCAACTAGTGGTTTTAGACCAACTTTCACATGGATAACTTTCTTTCGAGTTATACGTTCATCAAAACCGTCAACTAATATTTCAAATATGTTCGTTAATAGTATCGATATACCGCTAAATTAATTATAGTCCTTTGATCGCCTAGATATTTCATTTTTATTGTTAATGAAATCGTTTAATCACTTTTCGAAATTATAACCAAGTTGTTTAATATTTTTTCCCGTAACTTATGCCATAAGATTGATATAACCGTAAAATATTTTGGTAGTTTTTATTTTATTAAGATATTTACCATAATAGAAAAAAACTAAATTTATAAAATGTTGGGAAAATAATTGTAGAGTGAGAGAGAGAAAAGTGAGGTAGAGAAGGTGAGAAATGAATGAAAGTGTTGGAAAGTGGAAAATGATTGGATTTGTGACCTAGGTCGTGACCTTTTGCTTGGGAAGGTAAAAGTAGGTCAAGATAATTAATGGGTGATTAAGAGTAAAAATGAATCGTGACCTAGTTAGCGTGACCTTTGCTTGGGGATGGTCTTAAAGCGGCTCAAAAAGGGGTGGTTGGGGGTGGAGGAGGGCCTAGCTAATAATTTAGGCTCTCTACAAATGCCGAATTTTGCGGTTATTGTACTTGTTGAATCCATCAAATCAATGGAGTAGCAAATTCTAAACTACTAGTTCAATTGATATGGGTAATTTCTGGTTTTAGTGTGTGATTATCATAATTTGTCTTGAAGATGTATAGAAAAGAAGTAAAGAAGAGCGTGTAATAAGGCTGAGTGTTTGCAATTTGCAAAACAGAAAACAAAATTACAAAAAGTTTGATTAATTACAATAGAATTTAGAAGTCGACCAATCTACTTTATTACCTCCTCGCTTGTCGTCGTTAATGCTTCCTTTTACTTAGCTTTCCACGTAGGTTTGTTAATAATGGGCCCACGATATTACTTACAACTGGTCCGATTTGCTAACACAAATTATTGATTCATTATTAGTTAAAACGAGTATTATCCATTTTAAATTTAAGACGCATATGAATAGAAGAAAGCAAAGTGCATTGTCAAAGGTAAATGGGTTTATCCAACATACTTCTCTTTAATCAAACGCCTTCTAGGTTTGTAGGTTCTGTTTGGCAAAACTACTTGAAAATGTAGTTGAAACCCGAAAAGTTAGCTGAAAATAAAGGCCGATAGGGTAGCTGATTTTTGTTAAAACTGTTTGGAAACTAGCTGAAAAAACAACTGATATTTAACAAAATGACGTAAAAGGACATGATTTATTATTGATATTTTTTACGTTTTTACTACTATTATTCTTGTGTTATTGTCGTTGACGTTGTTAGTATTAAGGCCCTGTTCTTTCTGGCTTATTTTCAGCTCGTTTCAGTTCAGCTCAGCTCTATTTAATTTAGTTCAGTTCAGTTCAGCTCAGCTCTTTTCAGTTCAGTTCAGCTTAGTTCAACTCAATTCAGTTCAGCTCAGCTCTATTCAGTTCAGTTCAGTTCAGCTCAGCTCAGCTTCATTTAATTCATTTTAGTTCAGTTCAACTCGACTTTATTAAGTACATCCCACATTATTATTATTATTATTATTGTTTTTGTTGTTGTTGTTTTTGTTATTATTATTATTACGGAAATGATATATACAGCCCATAGGGCTGTATGTAAGCATTAATTTTGGGCAAAATTCTCTTATATTTTCAATATAAAGTGGAATCTTTAATAATTAGTTTTATTCTTGAATGTTGATTTTCTTTGTTTTATTGTTAATTTCTAATATAAATTGACGTTGGATATGATATAATATTAATTCCGTATAGTTAAATTGTTGTATATATCAATTCCGTATAATTAAATTGTTATAGTAGTATAGAATGACAAATGAATATTAATAGTAGCATTTATAGATAAACAAATAATTAATAATGAGTTTTAATTTATATTCCATTGAGAACTTAAATTAACATTAATTACCAGAATTTGCTAGTTTTTATGTACAACCTATAGGGCTGTATATATCGGAACCGTTATATTTATTATTATTAATTAATAATTTTTATTATGATTATTATTGTTATCATCTTGATTTGCTTCATCTTCGAGGTCATTAAGGACACCAATATCGCACCCTTTTTTTCAATTTTTTTTCGAAATTTGTCCATGAATTTCTTCCGTTTTTTATCATCCATGTTTGAATCCGTTCTTCCTTGAATACTTTAATGTTGTATAACTGGAATACCAGGTTTATGCATCCAAATAAAATTATGAAGTGTAAAAGCGGATACGATAATTGAGATTTGATATTTCGTTGTCATTTGTGGCATGTTTTTAACACCTTCCACCTTCTCTTCAGCTGACCAAACGTCATTTCAACCGTCATCCTCAAAGATGAATGTCGATAATTAAAATGTTCAAAAATTCCGCTAGGAGGTGCATGCTTATATTCAGGCACATGGTTTCTCACGTTTGGATGACTAATAGGAGACAAATACCCAAGTGTATTCGGGTATCCCGAATCCACCAAATAATATTTACCTATTAATGTTTATATATAGAAATAATTAATGTTTAGATAATAAAAAAAATGAAATACATGCCACATTTACCACATTTAGACGTAAAATATTTAGATAATAAAAATAATAATTAATGTTAATTAGACGTAAAATATTCAAATGTTGCTTTTGTTAATTTTAAAACACAAGAACAGAAAAAAGCAAAGTCCATTAGAGTTTACTACAAAAAAAAATACTTAAAAATTAATATTTTTTTAATATAATTGTCTTTTAAAAAATCGCAAATTTGTATTAATCAAACATTTTTTTTCTATATTATTATTATTAGTTAGTATAATTTAATTAAACTTAAGTTTTTTCTATTAATTTCAGCTTCATTTAGCTCAGTTCAGTTCAGCTCAATTAAATTCAGTTCAGCTCAGCTCGATTCAGTTCAGTTCAGTTCAGTTCAGTTCAACTCAGCTCAGCTCGATTCAGTTCAGCTCAGCTCAATTCAGTTCAGTTCAGTTCAGCTCAACCCCATTCAATTTAGCTCAGTTCAATTCAGCTCTAAAAAGTCAGAAAGAACAGGGTATTATTAGTCTTAAACTTAAGATAAATTGCTAATGTCCTTATATTATCCGAGGTCGGGTTAAAGGAGAGAAGGAATATATTTGCTTAATCTAATACATACCCCTGCATCCCAATCAATAGGGAAAAGGGATTACAAAATCAATTGTAAAAGAAAATCGTAAAACTATTTTAAATTTAATTAATATAATGTTAAAGTTTTGTACAAATTTTTGTTTGCATTTGTTATTAGGGGTGTTTATTGGTCCGGGACCGGATCGGACCGGACCAAACTCTTTGGATCAAAGACCAAATAAGGGATTAAGGGTGGACCGAGGACCGAGGACCGGACCGTATTAATATTGGTCCGATCCGGTCTGGGCCATAAAAAATTGTGGACCGGATCGGATCGGACCAAATGGACCAAAGTGGACCAAATATGATTGTCATTGACATAATTTGACATGTAAAATTAGAACTCGATAAATTTTTAACGATTAAAATAAGCAACATTATCTTTTTACTAGATTTAACTACATAATTATACATGTTATAATACACGTAAACAAAGTAGAAATAAAATCAATAATATTACAATTTAGAAAATTCATTTCTCATATAAGTTCGGTCCATGGTCCATGGGCCGGTCCGCGGTCCTTTCGGTTTGGTCCAGGACCGGACCGAAGACCAAACTAGAGCAAATAGGTGGACCGTGGACCGGACCAAATAAAATTCGGTCCAATCCGGTATGATCTTTGGTCCGGACCAATGAATGAACACCCCTATCTGTTATAAATAAAAATAATTTACAACGAGGTAGGGTGATACGCCCCTCATTATAATTTACGACGATTATAAGTATTGGTTTGTTTGGTTCATCTAGGAATTAACTTTACGTAGGAAGTTGTATTTCTAGTGAATGTAATTCTCATATCGAGTTCCCAGGATTTTACAAAAAGTTGTTTGGTTGACATAAGAGAATTCACTCGTCCTATGAATTGGATTCCATATCTCATTTGGTTGTACAAATCTAATTCCCATGAATTTGTTTACAAATACCATTATGTCCTTTATTAAAAATAAAACTATTTTGTATAATTTCACTTATGTAATAGTTGATATTGTCCTGTCCTCCATATGAGCTCAACCAAATTACACCATCAGCATAAAAGAAATTGAACATAATTCTTTTAAAAAAAAAAACTTTCTGAGCTACATTACCATCATTGTCCAGAGAAAAAAAATGCTAAAACTGAAAGTTTATTTAGAATTCTAGTAAAAGTTCTGCGATATTACTAGTTCGACTAATTAGAAATTAACAAGCCGTGAAATTTGGCAGGTAAGGTACAATGCTTTCTTTTGGGAGAGGAAGATAATCTGACTTTCTTTTGGCATGAATTGAGCTTTAGGGTAAAAATAGTGGCTTAGGGTAAAAAATTAGACGAGGGAATATTATCAGACGTTTTTTGACTATATTATAAAGGTAAAAAAGTCATTTTTGACTATGATAGGATGTGGGAAGTACAACACACCGAGGTGGGGTCGGTCATTAACTTCCCACATTATTCGGGAATTAGAACTCTTGGGGGAAGTTTGAGTTCCTCCATTTTTCCATTTATGGGGTAAACCAAACAACTTTAGAAAATTGTAATTCATGGGATGTTGGACTTCCCATGAATTAGAGGGATAACCAAATAAGCCCTAAGTCTATTTATAACTTTTTAGATTTTTTAAAATTTTGAATTTAATTTTCATTTTTCAACATTGAAATTTAAATCTAATTGAGTTTATATGTATTACTAGTTTAGAACCCGTGCAAAATCGCACAAGCATACGTAAAAAAATATTTAAATAGTCATTTGAAATTTAATATTTATATTTTCTATTAATAATCACATTACACATAATCCTAAAAATGAAAATTAAAAGGTACACATATAAAATAAGTATCGTGTGACATAAGAGCTATACATGTTCACGGTTTTTTTCCATATGTTTTTAAGACTAATATAACAATGTATGTGTAATAACCCGTATTTGTGGGATTCAATTAGGAAACCTTGGGAACCGTGTCAGGGTCCACAGAGATTAGGAAAGTCAATGGTAGACCGTTTGTGAGACTTTAGTGAGTGAACGAGTGGTATGGAGGAGACCGAGCGGGTGACCTAGTGAGTCACTCGGCCGAGTGACAGACTGAGTGAGACCCCGTTGACGGGAAAGTCGTGGGACCCAACAAATGACCACTCGACCGGGTAAGCGAGTCACTCGGTCAAGTAAGTTGTCCACTTGATCAAGTGGAGCGTTCACTTGGTCGAGTGGATATGTGCATATTGTGGGTTTAAAGAACCCTCTTCCCCTTTATCTCTTTCATTTCCAATTCTCATTCTCTATAAAAACTCTATCAAACCCATGTTAAGAGGATTCAAACTTGAAATTAGGGTGGAATGCCCTCTTTTTTTACCGACTACCTTGGTGAGCTGCCTCTTGGAGCTTCCCAATCCAAGAAGAGTGCGCATGTTAATGACTCGAGTTTGAAGGGACACGTGTAGTGAGACACGTTGTGCGACAGGGGACTACGAGTAGCTCTCGGTCCCGATGTCGTGGGTGCGTCCTTGGCATCTTGTGTTGTGGGTACGTATGAGTGTGTCCCGGTATTCGGGTTGTGTTATGGTGATGGGCACTGCTGGGTGCGTCCCGGTACCGGACGATAAGAAAGTGGTGATTATCGTAATGCGTGCATTGGTTTTATCGTATTGCATTTCATTCTCGTTGCATGATTATATGTTTGGTTATATTGAAGCTGACGTGTTTTGTGTTGTTTATTTGTCACCCATTTTCGGGGTGACCTCTGTAGATCCATATGATATTTCTTATCATATGAGGAGTAGGTTTTGTAAGTTGTACTGGGTTGCGTGCGGGATTAGGACGAGCTTGATGATCACGAGCTGGTAGTTATTATAGTAGTTAGTACCGAGTTGCATTTTATTTAATCATCGAGTTGTATAACATTAAACCTTTATTTTTATTAAAAGCGTTCTTAATTGTATCTCCGAATCTACTAGCTCGGATAACCGAGATGGTAATACCTTGATTATCTTGGCCGGATAATCGGGGTGTCACAGTTCATGTAGTTATTAACAACATAGTACGGAATGTGCTATGGCGTAAATAAGTTCATCAGCTCCATTCAATTTAGTCAAATTCACGTCTTCACACATTAAATTTTACTTAAGTTCAATTCAGTTCAATCAAGATAAATTTAGTTTAGCTCTTTTCAAACAACAAGAATAGAGCCTAAAACCCGTTGCTACCCATATTTTTGACGGATTGCATATAAACTTTTATTAGATGATTTTTGATCGGGGGTAGTCATATACTTGATTAAAGATAACCATCTGGTCTAACTAATATAGCTAGGAGAGTCGTGATCACATCTACATGGAGGTAAGATATAACTATTTATTTATTTAAAGTTCGTCTTAAGGTAACAATTTTATGGGGGAAAAATAATAATTTAACTAAACTAAGGCAATGAATAGAACAAAGCAATTAAAATAAATAAATAAAATAATAAGATATAAGGATGTGAATAATAATAAGGAAAATAGTTAGGATTGTCGCTTCATCCTGGTCAAGTTTAAGGTCACGGGTAAAATCAAGATATATCAAATAAACGGCCTAAAGGGCATTGAATAAATATCTAGCGCGGTATGATATTCACCCTAAAGTAATACTAACTTAACGACTCGTCATCGTTAATATATTTCAATATTCACAACAGGTCTCGCCTCTTCCAAGCAGGCCCGATACAGGTCGGGATTTACACAGATTAATTAACCAATTACGTGCACTTAACTGTTTAACTACTATTATATGTTGTGATTAACAATCCAGACATGAGAATAAGACATATATATTAATTAATTAAGAACATATTAAGATCATGACTTCCCTAAATCCTAGCATAAGAAGTCTAGCTACCCATGGAGAAGGTAACAAAAACAATATAAAAGGTAGACATATTTTCAGACAAAAATTAAAAGGCAAAAATAAAAAGGCAAGAAATACTTACGACAAAGAGAATTCCGGAAACTAAGAACTTTATTAAAACTTGAATGAAAACCGTCTTGAATAACTAAAACTAAACTAAGTAAAACTGAAATTGCGTTCGTAAGAGTATCTAGAATTGAAATTGATGATAAAAAACTATCTCAACCAAAACCTCCATGACCTCCATCTCAATTATAAGGTTTTGTTTTGTAAAACTGATTGAAAAGCGAGTTAAAACCTGAAAAGGTAGTTGAAAGCTCAAAAATTAACTCAAATCTAAAAATGTATAAAGTAACTGCAAATTAGGAACTGATAAGTTAACTAATTATATAAGAAAATGTTTGGGAAACTAACTGAAAAGCAAACTGTTTTTGATGAAATGACATAAAAAGATATGTAGTAATAATTAATTAATAATATAGATTTAAGGGCAAACAAATTAAAATAAATGCAAATCAGTTACTTGCCAAACGCTTACGAGAAAATAAGATAACTAAAATTTTGGTCAAATAAACTACTTTGACCAAACAAAGTACCTGAAATATCTTGTCAAACGGAGTTTAAGTTTAAGTTGATCGATATTATACTCTAATAGTTGTGGTTATCTTAAAGGGGACTCACTTACATCAAGTGATATTTTGCACTATTATCTTTATCCCTCGTTAAAAAAATAATTTTTTGATTGAGATAAATTGAGTTATCTATAAATATAATAAAAAAATAAATTAAAGGATCACATTTCACCATTCAACTATTTAAGACTTAAGCGTAGATTATCAAGTCACATCATTTTTTCTTATTTTGAAAAGAAAAGGGAAAAAAAATGATATTTTAAACATTAAATGCAAATTAAAGCAAAATGTTAAAAAAATTAAACTTAAAAATTAAACTAATATATCTAATAGTATTGAAATAAATTATAATTCTCATTATAATTTTTCAAAACAATGTCAATTAGACCTGTCAAAACCTGACCCGACCCGAAAACCGACCGTAACCCGACCCGTAAGTAACCCGTAAATAACCCGGTTTTCTCAACCCGAACCCGAAAGATACCCGAACCCGTTTTGACCCGTAAATAACGGGTCAAAACCCGACCCGCAGCGGGTTGACCGTTGGGTCAAGATAATATATCATTTTTAAAATATACAATGTCATATATGTATGTATTGATGACTTATAAATTTTCGACGAAAAATATTTATATATATTTTGTTTGTCACATCATCACCTCAAACAACATGCCACGTCATCACCTCCAAGTGTGTGCCACACAGTCACTTTAACCGTAGTACGTCGAATTGCATTCCACGTCAGCACTCCATCACCTCGTACCACATGCCACGTCATCACATCGAAATGTGTCACGTCGTCACTTTTAGTGTAGTACATCAAATTACATTCCACGTTAGCATTGCCACCTCATTATTTCGATAGACCACATGCCACGTCATCACATCGAAATGTGTGCCACATTGTCACTTATACCTTATTCCTAGACCTGTCAAACAGGTCGAACGGACGGGTTGCGGGTCGGGTAGATACGGGTTCGGGTAAAATACGGGTCGGGTGTATTTCGGGTCGGGTAAAATACGGGTCAAGTATATACGGGTTCTGGGTCGGGTTCGGGTAAAAATACGGGTCAATCATATCTTTTAAAACTTATTTTATATCGTAATTTCTATCCTTTATACGTTTTTTATCCTCTTGCTCGTCTTAGTTAACTTAATTGTCACCATTTTTGCCCTCACCACCAACATCACCATCGTTATCATCATCATCATCATCCTTACTAACTCGCTAAGTACGATAATGAGACTCAAATAAGATAACAATTATGACGTGACATGTGATCTGAGGTGATGAGGTGGAAGTGTTGACGCGAAGTGCGGTTCAGTTCGACGTAATAAGGTGAAAGTGACGGCATGACACATATTTTGAGGTGATGATATGACATGTGGTCCTAGGCAATTATGTGGAATGAGGTGTACGTGATAGTGTGGCACGCATTTCGATGTAATGACGTGATATGTGGTTCGTCGAAATAATGAGGTGACAGTGCTAACGTTGAATGTAACTTGACGTACTACACTAAAAGTGACAACGTGACACACACTTCGATGTGATGACGTGGCATGTGGTTCGAGATGATGAGTTGGCGCTGTTGACGTGGAATGCAATTCGACGTACTACGGTGAAAGTGACGGTGTGACACACACTTTGAGGTGATGACGTGGCATGTTGTTTGGGGTGATGACGTGACATACCGCATATATATGCATATTTCTCCTCAAAAATTTATAAGCCATCAATACTTATTTGACATTGTATATTTTAAAAATGATACATTGTCTTGACCCAACGGTCAACCCACTGCGGGTCGGGTTTTGACCCGCTGTTTACGGGTCAAAACGGGTTCGGGTATCTTTCGGGTTCGGGTTGAAAAAACCGGATCATTTACGGGTTATTTACGGGTCGGGTTACGGTCGGTTTTTGGGTCGGGTCAGATTTTGACAGGTCTACTTATTCCCCATCATCATTGTCACTCATCTCCTAGGACCAGATGTCACATTATCATCTCGAAGTTGGTGTCATGCCGTCACTTTCGTCGCAATACGTCCAACTAAACCGCACCCTCGTTTTCCAACACTTCCACCTCATCACCTCTTATCACATGTCACGTCATCATTGTTATCTTATTTGAGTCTCATTATCGTACTTAGCGAGTTAATGAGGGTGATGATGATGATGATAAAAATGGTGATGTTGGTGGTGATGGCGAAAATGGTGACAATTAATTTGACTAAGACGAACATGATGAGAGAAAACGTATAAAATGTTAGAATTACGATATAAAAGAAGTTTTAAAAAATGCGAGGAAAAGATGTTGACTGACCCGTTTTTTTACCCGGAACCCGTATAGACTTGACCCGTATTTTACCCGACCCGAAATACACCCGACCCGTATTTTACCCGAACCCGTATCTACCCGACCCGTAACCCGCCCGTTTAACCCGTTTGACAGGTCTAAGATTGTCAATCATTAAATCTATTTTGAATAATAATTCACCAAATAAAAGTTTAGAAATTTTTATTTTGACAAATTTCTTTTAGGTTAAATTAATTACATAACAAAAAAATTAAAAAAACAATAATAAAAACAATAATTGTGACAAAATACTAATAAACATATCAATAATCGTGGCAAAATAATAATAATCCGTGGCAAAAACTTAGTAAATTGTGGAAAATATATTTTGACTATATATTACCCGTATTACAATGTAGATATTTGATTAATAAATTAGTTTTTTTCTTATGAGTCCTTTTGTCATCAAAGCTTATTGAGGCTTTAAATCTGAACTTGTATAATACCAACAACTTGACAATATATCTAATCCCGTGAATTTCACGGGTATTACAACTAGTTATTTATAAAAAGAACATCAAGGGGAATCGTGCTTGCAATCTTGCATGAGATAAGCACTCGTTAAAAATTAAAATAGGAGATGTAACGTCTATGCCAAATTTGGGCAAGGGAGCAATGCATTATATTTTCAATAAGTCTTTTTAAATGTATTAAAATTAAATTAAAACGGATACTTATATTTTATTTACATAGATGTATAAGTAGGATAAATTCTTTTGCTAATATGTAAATATTTTATTTCTCTTTTTTATAAATACGATATCTATTTGATCTGTGTTAATCTTAAGCAGATACCCCAATTAAAATTTTGTTATATTTCATGCTGGTAGAATTCATGTGAATCATGCATCAGACAAAATACAAGGCTCACATCATCCACCATTTCTCTAATTAATGTGCCTGCGCATACGACAATAATTAATTTTAGATTGTTAATTTATTTAAAATATTTCTCATTTTTTCTTATTTGACATGTTAATTTCTCTAGCTAATATAAATGATGTGTTGTATAATAGGTTTATTTTTGTCACATAATCATCAAAATAACTAACGGATAAGTAGTGTAAAATTCTTACAATATACTCATATAATCATCAATTACGATTATCGTTTACTAACAAAACGGAAAATTTATGAAATTAAATGGTATTATAATTTGATCAGTTGAATAAGCACATATGATCAAATTAAAGTTGATGACGAATTGACATTTTTTTAGTAGGAGATGAGATTTTATTTAACTTGCTTTCAAAAAGAATTGAACCGATGAATCCGTCATTTATGTACCATAGTAACCATACATCCTACAAATAATACTACATTTTCAGTGGTATAATAACATCGTACAACTAATATTCTCTTATATTGTTTAATTGAACTTAAGTGTAATTTTTCTAAACTGTTCAAGAAAAATAATTGACTTCCTCTCATCACTCTCACGCACTCAAATGTTCATTAAACAAAAATAGTTGATAATGCACGTGTCTTTTTTATATATTGTACTCGAAATTAAACTTGTGAGATTTGAATTCTGTAGGTTTTGAAAATTTGGGCTTCAGACCTCGGAATCATTAGCCTTTGATAGCATTGCATAAAATCATCTTAATCAAAATTTTCGGATAAAGGTTGTAGTCAAATTAATATTTTTTGTTCAACTAAAAGCTTAAATTCATGGTCTAAAATAATCTAACTAATTTGTGTCTATAATCTATTAGTCTCCGCTTCAAACGACTATAACGGGTATCTCGTTGATATCTGTCTAGGCTAGGGTTTTGTTTTGGCCCTTTCTAAGTATATTGTATACGTAGTAGTCATAAAGAATACAATATAAACCCATTAAGGCACACCCTAACAATTATGCATATCATAACAATTTGAATGTCAAAATATCTAATCTCCTCAATATTAATAGAACTCTCAACCCTTTTGTCATGTGGCCGTAGCAGCTAACACACCGTTAATGGGCCATTATTCAAATATGTGTTACTTTCTTTATCGTTTCTCTTTTGTCTTTTACTACTTCAATAATTATGTCTATTATGACACAATCAATATGTTGGTTTTTTTGCCTTGAATCTGTTAGTCGTCATTTCAAACGACTATGACGAGGGTCTCACTGATAAGGTGAAACGCCTTGGTGTCGATCAAGGGAAACGTTCCCGAAATCTAAATGGTATCCGTTAATTATTTTGGGCTAGGGTTTTGTCTTGACCATTTTAGGTTATTTTGTATCAAATCTTAGAGAGTATTATAAAAATCCTCTAAGCCTCACCTTACCAGTTATGCATGTATATCATAACTTCTGAATTCGACTTTGTAATCTGTAAACCTCCTCACAAATTAACAAAGTTCTCCCTTCTGCTCTGTAGACGTAACTAACAAACCGTTAGTCAACCACGTAAATATGTGTATGTATTCTTTATCGTTCTTTATTTGTATTTCTTGCATCTCTTAAAACACAATAATTCTTGTACTTTTACATTGTAAATGATAAAACTGTGTAACTTATGAGTTATGATCTAAGGGTAAGATTATTTGTAGTCTTGAGACAAGACTTTAGCAAGTGTTAAAACAAGACTCACTTAAAACTACCAATAATCTATCAAAATCTTAACAAAGTCTTTAGTTGAGTCTTGGACAAGACCTTTGGTGAGTCTTGACCCCACTTTCTATGAAAATTATTCAACGAGTGGTTGTTCTATGTCATTTCTTTTTGTAAAAAAAAGAGGTAATGTAATAAAATAGAGTTTGAGGAGAGTCTGACGGATAATGTATAATGTCTGAGATGGGTCTAGGGTGAGTCTGAATAATAAAGAAATAATAAAAGTTAGTGAAAAGCTGATGTAACACAGTTTTAAAACTTTGGTGAGTCTGAGCAATAATCTGACCCTAAGTTGGGATCGAATCACATATTCACCCTAATAATGTCTCTTAGTAAAAAAAAAAATTAACTAATAATTTGATTTTGCCTAGTTTTATAGATAATCATTGATGAAATGTAGTTGGAAGATTGCAAGTGGTGGAATTGTACATATAATATATGCTAATAGCACAAGCCACTTAAGACTTAATGATGCTTTAGGAAATTAAGTGGAATTCTCATTCATACAAAATGCCAAGAATAAAAATGCAAAGATTGTTGTGAAAGGGTCATGATTTAACGTATGTCTGCACCATGAACTTGATAAACAAAGTTTAGTGGCTTCCACTTTTGTGGTTCATAATTATCAGTTTTTAATCAACAACTTAAGTTGGTTCCCCTCAAATAAAGTACAATTAAGTTGGTACATGTCATATTTAATTGTTTTTAATTACAAGAGTTGTGCTCTAATTACTCATTTTGTGCTCATAATTAGTGTATGCTTTGACATCACCTTCCTTTTACGTGTAATAAGCCACCTTCTATGATCTGCAAGGTATGACGATTAGCATTTCACTATTGATATAATAGATGTTGGTGTGATAAGTTATTAGGAAAGCGATAAAGAAAAAAAATAAGTAACTATTCTTGTTCGGGGAAATAACAGATTAATGTTTACTAAGGCGTTGTTTGGTAAACAACATATTGAAAGAAATTAGTAGATTCCAGCATAATTAGTAGGTTGACCAATCAATCTACCATTTTCATTTGTTTGATAAACAACATATACTGATAGCATCATATTGTATTAGCATATCTTATCTATATTAATACAGAAACATTTAATGATTTCTGGTGAAGCCACAACATTAATCCACGATTTAATTTTTTTTTTTAAAGTCATTTATTGTGAGACCTACACTAAACTTTATTGAATTAATTTCCGAATAGGCGCCTACGTTTAGTTTCGTGGTGTAAATATTACATTTTAATTCTGATTTATTTTGTAAACAATAATTTCTACGTAAACGATTGCGTTTATAACGTCAACTTATATGTTATATGTTATATATTATATATTATATATTATATATTAAAATATAATGTCGATGTTGATTTTTACATAATTATTAAATAACGATTTATGACTAATAATCAGTCGTACAATAAATAATACATAATTATCATAAATTACAATAATACTAAAAAATTACATTTTATAGTGATATTTACATTTATAGGTACTCAATACGATGTTTTAAAAATTAATTTGAATGTGTGTTTTAACATATTGTCAACATAAAAGAAATTGAGTTACAAAAGATTTATGTATTATGGTCACTATTCTGTAAATGTTAATTATCAATGACAATTTTTCTGAAAATATAGTCGTGCATTTTTGCACGGGTTAAAAACTAGTTGATATAATAGATGTTAGTGTGATAAGTTACACTAAAACTTGAGAGAGACGGTCTTTCAATAAATTATTGAGTTATTGAGAGATCATTCTTTTGTACCATTTTATTTGTATTCGTAACCATTTTGTCATTAATTGTACCATTGTAATTTCGTACCTATTTACATAATAAATGTACTAAGTTTATGTATTGTGATTTGTACCTATTTTATTAACTTTAGTACCATTTTTTCTTAAATTTGTACAATAGTCTCTCAATAAGCTTATTAAAAGGCGGCCTCTCAAAAGACCTATTGGATAAGTTATTAGGAAAGCGACAAAAAAATAAGTAACTAATCTTGTTCGGGAAACAACAAATTGATGTTGACTAAACTAGATTTGATTAGCAAAATGATTGAACGTGTTTGAGAAGTAGATTAAGTTAGTCAAACGCTCTAAATAGTATATTCAAAAGTCAAACATGTTAAATCTATCGAATATGCTAAAATTTTAACTAATATGTCATGCATCAAACAGACTCAACATCCTATAAAATATCCATTTTTTCCAACTAAGGTAAAAAAATGATGTTTGTTATACAATTCTCCTAGTAAGATATCCTCTTCCGATCCGGTCAAATTGTTGCATTGTCACGTTGAGAAATGTAGATCCGAAAAGGAATTTCGAGAATCGATATAACTGGAAAACTAAAACCAAAATCTTTTTTATTTTGGGTCGATTGGTCGAGGTTGAGAAATGACTCTCAAACTAAGTTCCTCATCTAGTAATATATACTATCATATTCCCAAAAATTCTAAGGTCCATCGGGTACAAGAATATCGTACACCCTAATCAATGAGATGCCTTTGTTTTTATTTTAAAATGATTATATTCTATTATTAATATATATTTTATAAAAATGACAAACAATTTCGCGTGGAGGTTAAATTCCCGCGCATTGTGGACTAAGTAGAAGTCCAAACCGAGTAAGGTTCAAGAGTTAGCAGATGAGTTGTGGTTTATTGCTGTTAAAGGTGAAATACTACTCCACCTCAAGTTAGCTAGCTCCCCCGGCCACCTCTTTTTGAGTTGAAAAACCAATTTTTACGAGCTCGAAGTCCAAGTGAGATTCATGCTCTAATTTTTGCAACTTAAGCTTTTGTTTTCTGAGGGTTTGAATCCCTCTCTTTTCGGGTCCTGAGGGACGGAGGAAGCTATCTAGGTTAGCTGAATGAATATCATAAAAACCGTCTACTTAAACTGTTCATTGACATTCTTACCCCATTAATAGTGGTGGACCTCAGGGTGCACACAGGGTGCGCACAACACCCCATGTGCGCATCTTAGATTCCCAAATTTATCATCTTATTCAGAAAAGAATATAAATGAAACATCCTTTAAAATTAGTGTGCATTAACTATAAGTCTATAAATCAAGTTAGTTGAGCGTAAAAGGATAAAACTACTTAATATAAGCGAAAGGTCAAAGGTTTGAGGCTCGGTGTTTTTCAATGCTTTTTTTATACTATTTAAATTTGTCGTCCCTTTGGCCTTCCCGCTTTATTTTTGTTCAATTTCAAGAGGCATGTGAACAAACAAGTGACGAAATATATTGCCAGTGAAAGTTTTCTAATGAAAGCTTAAATATCTCAAAAACTTAATTCCACGAGATGATTTGGTTAAGATCATTTTTATTTGGTGGAATGCATGTTTTATAGAAATGACATTATTTTTAATAATTGTTAATTCCAATATAAACAAACTTATTACTTTATGTAATAATAGCATTAAGACCTGAAACGAAACTAGACATAAGGATCTCAACAATCTCGAGAAAAAAGTCAACAAGAAACACTTCGAGTAAGAAGGAAATCTGGTGAGAGAAACCTAGAAATGGCTTCCTAAAGCTAAATTTTGATGGATCGAGAATAGATGACAATAGAGCTGATTTAGAAGTTTGTATAAGAGATCATAATGGTGAAGTCGTCGTGTTGTTAGGAGCAAAAAAGTGCGGATCTAATAGTATTCTTGAAACAGAAGCTCTCGCTCTAAAAGAAGGTAGTTTAGCAGCTAAAAACCTATGAATCTCGAAGTTAATTGTGGAGAGTGATAATTTATGTGTTATCAACTCACTTCGTAGCACTTGGCAGATCCCGTGAAAAATCTCTAGTATTATCAAGGATGTGAAACTTGATCTTCATCTTTTCGATGAAGTGATGATTAAACATTGCTTTCGTGAAGCCAACAAGGTTGCTGACTTCATGGCTTCTGTTGGACATTTATGTCCAACTCTTTCAAGGTGGGTTGAAAGCCGGTGGGTTCAATTTACCTTACTCATTCGAAATGATAAGATAGGTTAGTCATATCCAAAATGATCAACCTAGTTTTCATACCTTATCAAAAAAAAAGTAACGAAATATATACACTTTGACGACTTACTCGAAAATTCATAACACACAATTTCAATTTTATAATTTAGATAGTAAATTTTTAGTTCTTTTTTATGAATTCATTTTGTCAATAACCTTCATAGAGTAATAGAAAGATCTTCTTTTATTAATTGCATTTAAATATAGCTAGAGATTAATATAGTGACTATTATTAAAGCATTTCAGAAGAGTAAAGCACAATAACACCTAAAAGCGGGAGGAGGTGAATTAGATGTCCAATAACATTTTAAGCTGGAATTAAGCTTCTTTAATAACTAGAACAATATGATAAAGGTGTTTATACTCAAAACTATTTTATTTAGAAGTCTACACTTATGGATTCAGCTCAGTATATACCACAATAAAGTTAAATGTTGCACATACCAAAACAGAATGAATGGGGGAACATTTTTCTTCAACTTAGCAATGAAGATAAGAAGTGAATACTTTTTAAGTTGTATACTCTTAGGGATGAAGTTCTTAAGTGAATCGCCTCTAAGTTGAATATAAACTTGATATACTTAATCGTTTTAAGTTCACAAGATCAAATCAATAATCAGGGCCAAGCCACAGTATAAAACATTGTGACAGAGACAGATCGCAAGATAAACAAGTTATAAATAAGGAGACCAAACGTAAAAATTAATGAACAAACAAGATGATGTTTTTTAAAAATTGGTTAAACTTTTACACAAAAGCCTATGACCAACTGTTATTTTATTATTTGTTTAGAAATTTACTCAACCTACTAAATTCCTTGTAATGAAAATAACTAGTCAGCCTACTCTAATTGTACTTAAACTTAAAGTTATTCCACTTCAAGATTTAATGTGTTATATCTCACGGGTTTAGAGAGTCTTTGAATCTCAGTGGTTCAGTTAATGAACATAGATATCACCATTAAGACTTAAAAACTAGATCACGAAACAAAGTCATATGCCATAGTGAAGCGAACTGATACATGAAGATTTTACAGCTCGATCATTTTGAAAAACGGTTGAAAATTTTTAAATTGAAAACTTATTTTGCAAACACTTAGAAACAAGGCTTTAAATGCAAAATGAATTGCAAATTATCTCAATAAATTAGGGATGTCAATAGGTAGGGTCTCGGTAGGGTCGTATAGGATCCATATCCATATCTATATTATATACGTTGGATCTATATTTACCTATATCCACAGGGTCCAAAATTTTCAGACTGTATCCAAACTCGTGGATTTGGGTAGGATCTAAGTTTTAAATGAGTCTAATATTTTTTAAAAAATCGTTATTTTCTTCATCTGCAAAATGTACTTTCATTATTAAAATTACATAAAACACAATAGAATGTTTAATAGAATTATAGATATAAAATATTTCGATACTTATCATGATAAAATCATAAAAGTAACAAATTATTGGGTACGTTATTATTTGTATGATGAAAACGTTATTTGTTGTTTCTCAAATATTTAAATTAGGAGAGTTGAATAATAGATAATAAAACGTGACTTTTATGAATATTAATTATTTTTATATATCTAAAAAAAATTAAAAAACATATGGAATTGGATAGGGTCTGGATCTTAGCGACAAGACTCATATGAGTCATATCCATATCCACATAAATTTTTCTAGATCCATATCCTATCCATATCCAATAGATCTATAAAAATGAGATCCATTTTCACTTTATTAGGGTTAGGGATGGCAACGGGTCGGATTTGGACCGGGTCTAGTAAGATCCAGATCCAGATCCGCATTGTATACCTTGGATCCAGATCCGATCCAGATCCAACGGGTCCAAATATGTGAGATCCAGATCCGGATCCGGGTCGGGTCCGGGTCCGTTAAGGGTCCAAGTTTCTAGCCTTACATTATAAAAAAACTCATGAGTCATAACACTATTGAAATACAATAAAATGGAAAAGTAGCTAGTAGCGTGACACACAAATCAAATATTACAAATAGTAATTATTATAACCAAGTAATCGACACACAAATCAAGAAACAAGATAACTAAGACGTAAAACTTCATGTTATTACTATTAAAACGGGTTCAGGGTCGGATCTGGATCCTCTAGGATCTGCGTAGGAGGATCCAGATCCGGATCCGTTTTAAAAGTAGTGGATCCATATCCGACCCGGATCCAACGGGTCTGACAAAATAAGATTCAGATCCGGTCCATTAGGATCGGGTCTTACGGATCTGGACCGAATCCAGGATCCCTTGCCATCCCTAATTAGGGTCGCCCGTTCCAACGGATAGGGGTAGGATCCTAAATTCACTATCATCCCTATTCCCTACCATAAATGCCATTCAAGTTTTATTTAGAAACGATAAATAAACAGACTATTTATAGAGAAAGAAATGTGTAAAGAGTGAAGTTCAGCACAGTCATTTATTCTATTATACATTTATACAAGTGACAAAATTGTATATTCTTATTTTAGAAAACCCTTTAAAGAAAACTCGGGTTTGCAATTGCAAGGCTCGTATAACACCCCCATAATTTAAGGCCTTTGCCAAAGACTTTTAGCTTATGAAGGTGTTACCATCTCCGTTACTCAAGTCAGAATATCAAATTAAAGCCAAAAAAATTAAATAAGAGTTTATAAAGTGAAATAGAACTGTGTTCAAAAGCAAACCAACTAACTATCTGAAATGTAATGATAGCGGAAACTAAAAGTTAATTCTCGGTGGTGACTCTTCCTCCATCCCCAGCCTCATGCACATCATAAATTGCGAGATATTTGTTCACCAGTCACCATTACCAATGAATCCTCACATTACACAAAAATACACATACGTCAGTTACTGTAAACCATAACTCATCACTAAAATATCATACACGACTGATATAGACATAAGCAATAACCTTGTTTTCGACTATCCGTCTATACATCACAACATGTAATCTTGCCGGATTCCCATCGTAATCGGTAATCCTGGGGGAGACCGTAGCCATACCATCCTAACTCTGCTCACCGCAACAAGCGGTGCCCATATCCTTAATATGCGCATCCCCTCTAGGGCGGGAACCACAAAGGGCGACCGTAGGATTGAGATCTATTTCCCGACAATGGTCCCAAATATAATTTATAATATCTCAACAATAATAAAAAAATCATAATTCTAATCATTTGTCTGAATCAACACATAAACATACATTGTTGCATATAATAGATTATTGAGTAGGAAAACCCTACCTCAAGGCAATCTAGCAAGCAAGACTAGTGATCACAAGCGTTCTTCTGCGAATCCTCCTCTCATATCAACATACAAGTCTTATTACTAACCGTCTAAGACACTACAATCCTAACAAACAATCAAAGTGCTACAAGGGGGAAACTTATTTGCAACGACGATAGACACGCGAACTGAGATGATCGATCCACGAACAAAACCTTGCGATATGCTAATTAGAGTGATTTAGGATTTATGTTTGAGAGAAACTGTTTTTGCGAAAGGATTAAGTATAATGAAGAATGATATGTAAATCCCGTTTCTCTAATAAATGTAACGTGGAAACGACTCTGAACCAGTGTAGTCGACCGAGTACCATCGAGTACGTCGTGCTCGACCGAGTACAAACAAACAGACCCAATCTTAAGAATCCCACTAAAGCGTACTTTACTGAGAATGACTTAGTCAACCGAGTACGCCAACTCGTAAAAAGGAGGAGTATTACACCTCAAGAGAGCCTTCCCTTTTCAAAGCAAAATGTGTTTTTCATACAATTTATGAGAATTATAAACCTTGACAAAAGTGGTAAAAGTAAACACAAATTCTCATTGAAAATGGCATCATCTGTCACAAGTTGAAAACGGATAGTGTCTCTCTCACACAATGCAAGTGGCACGACCCATGAAATAATCCACTTTCTGTCTTTCCACTTGCCTTGTTGTGAAAGGATTACTATCCATTTTCAACTTGTGACGGATAATATCCATTACAAACAAGACTCTATAAAAAGTAAAAGATCTATTTTTGACATTAAAATCTTTAAATAAGATTATCTTTTCGCAAGCAACCTTTTTTGTTTTTCTGGTTTGAAATAAGACATCTTTTGAAAATAAGAACGTTTTGAAAGATTAAACATTTGTTTACATTTTCAAAACGTCTCCTTTTATTTGTATCAAAACCACAGTGTTTTGTGCTGTTATATCAGTCACCTTGAGGAATAATTGAGAGCTTTAAAGATTATAAATCATAACTAAGAAGCAAACCATTAAACGACAATGAAACTTGACTTCATCAACGAAGTTGTTCTAAAATATCTAAGCTTAAAATTTCGCTAGATGATATTTTTTCAGTCGCGGTCATTTGTTTGATTCTTCTAATTTGGGGTGTATTAGTCAATTATTTGTCGTTCTATTAATGCCTTAGATGGATAATATAATTTTCTACCCTCAATTTAATTTACTTGTCATTTAATAATTGATCTTTGTGACAAAATTAAAGACAAACAAATTACCGAGACAAATAAAGTATAAAATTTTCTTTCGTATTTGTAATTTTTTTAAGGATAAATTACAAATAACCACCACGTATTTGCGTATTTTTACAATTTATCACCACGTATTTGTTTTTTTTACAAATAACCCCCAAACTTTTCCGTATACTCCCCGTTTACCACCGTATTTAAATCACGAACATTTTTTTTCTTATTTTCCGTCTTGTTAAGTAACAATTTACGTAATATACTCATATTACCCTCCTAATTACACCAACCCACCAAAACACCAAACTAAATAAACACCCAGATTTTTGAACGTTTCCCCAATTACCCAACTAAAAATTGATTTCAAACCCTAATCCAAAAATCCCCAAATCATTTTCGGAATTCAATCCAAAATTGGTACTTACAATAGAGTAATAGGAAATTAGCCATAATCTGGGTTAGTGTAAACAACTCAAATGTAGACAAGATTTTCCTATTGCACTATTGTAAACAACTCAAATGTAGATAAGATTTGGCAACGAACTACATTTTTTTTTCAATTTTACAGACTTTCGACTTCTCTTCTTCAGCTAGCCAAGAGCCTGGAGCCAATTTCACGAGACAAAATCGAGGATAATGGCTATGGTTTGGCAAAAAGATGATCTCGAATTGAATGGAGACAGAATCGAGGATTATGGCTAATTTCCGATTACTTTAGTGTAAGTATCAATTTTGGATTGAATTCAGAAAATGATTTGGGGATTTTTGGATTAGGGTTTGAAATCAATTTTTAGATGGGTAATTGGGGAAACGTTCAAAAATGTGGGTGTTTATTTAGTTTTGGTGGGTTAGTGTAATTAGGAGGGTAATATGGGTATATTACATAAATTGTTACTTAACAAGACGGAAAATAAGAAAAAAATGTTTGTGTTTTAAATACGGTGGTAAACGGGGACTATACAGAAGAGTTTGGGGGTTATTTGTAAAAAAACAAATATGTGGTGGTAAATTGTAAAAATACGCAAATACGTGGTGGTTATTTGTAATTTATCCTTTTTTTGACGACAAAAGATTCTAAATATCAATCGTTTTGCTTTACCACCCGCAAAAGAAACTTCAAACATGTACTTCCATTTCTAAAATCATGGGTCACTCATTCATCCATTCTTGCGTCAAAAAAAAAACCCTAGCTTCTCTTTCTTCTCTCTAAAAAACTCCTAGTCTCCCTCAATTAAATCTGGGGCTTCCATCGACTTTTGATCGATGTTAAGCCCCCATAAAACTTTATTTATCAGTTTTTACTATAAAATCCTACGAAATTAATCAATAAAAGTCTCTCTTTTGGTGAAATCCGTTCGTTTGTCTCTATTTTCGGAGTCTTTTCAGTTCTTGTTATTCAAGGTTTTTCGTTTGTCTCTATTTTCGGAGTCTTTTCAGTCCTTGTTATTCAAGGTTTTAGTTCTACTAGTAATATAGATATGGGCGTCTTGGTCGTTTCTTATATGGTGAAGATGCAGAAGATCGGTTTCATAATAGATCGTTATATGGTATTACATATGTTGTCGATTTGTTGCTCAAGATCCTACGATCCTCTTGTGAAAAGCTGTTTGCGGCGATATGATAGAGGAATTACTTTGAAGCAATTCAAGTTTACAGATCTTTCTTTGAACAAGATTTATTTTATTTAATTCTAGTCGGGTTGTATCCGGTCAAATTACACATATATTGTAGATGTCGTATGACTATTTATTAATGGGGTGATCTTTCTTTCAAAAAAAAAATCATGGGTCATTGATCATCGAACCATTTATAGATTTTCGTAGTAGCAACTAGCAAATTAATGATTCCATTGTCCAAGACGGGTATCATCCGTCTTAAATTTAAGACAAGTTAAATACTACCAAGTGGAGGTAATAAAGACAAAAAAAATTGTCATTTTCTAGGTGATAATGGAGTGATGTGGTATACATGGATAATAACGGTTCGAAATAAAAATTTGTATTATTCCATCTTATCTATATAAATTCTGAAACATTTACTAGGCTCTGGTTGCGCCACATCATTAATCCAAGTTTTTTTTTTTTTTTTAATTCACTCAGGTGGGTCCCACATAATACTTTATGATTTCCCTTCACAATAACCGCCTAATATTTTACGTATTCCAAATAAATTCCTAAAATCGTAGATTACGAAACATTACGAACATTTTTAAATAAATCAATTAATTAGAAATACACATTGTGATAATTAGACCACAATATATTTAGATGATTAGAATATTATGATTAATAACAATTTACAACAATAAAAAACCGACATAAAAAATTTTAAACAAGATTAAAATAACGTAATATTAATATACAATCAGTAAAAAGAAATTATAAACTCCTCCACGCAAATTATAATCTGATTATGAGTTAGCGCAATAAAAATTATAAACTACTCCACGCAAATTATAATCTGATTATGAGTTAATGGCGTAATTACATGATCGAAATTTCAAGTACAATTTTCATGACAGTACTAAATTAAAATAGCAATAACAATAAATTAAAATAACAATAACGTCAAAAAAAATACTTACAATGTCAATGATATTACAAAAATCTTAATCAATTATAGCATATAGCCTAAAATTTCATCATCAAAAATATATTCGGATTATTAATAGAACTATTTAAAATAACAATATTATTAAAACGACCCGTGCATTTTTGCACGGGGTTAAAACTAGTTTCCATAATATGGTATCCTAAATTCCTAATACAATACGTTGCTCTGAATTTGGAAACCTGAGTGAGAGATAAAGTTGAAGTACAAGTTGGGCTTATGGCATTTGCCTACTCACAATACAATACGGCCCAATGGCCCATATATGGGTAATACTAACAGTTTTAGGCAGGAACCCAATGCATATTGATTAGGGAGGTAAGGTGAGTTTAGAGAGTGAGATAACCAAATACACACTATTCTAATTTCTAACCTTATAAAATATAAATCGCGAATCGTTAACACTTTGTTCACTAAAAATACATATAGATTTTTATAAGTATTTAATCTCTCATCTTCAGGTAACTTAGTATGTATTTGACCCTGCTTTTCAACTGTTTTTTCAACCAAAGAAATAAAAGCGGGGTCAAACACTACTTTTTAAAAAACTAAAAACTAATTTTATTAAACAAAAATTCTGAAACTGACTCCTAGAAACACCTAGAAACAGAAACAGAAGTAGCAAATTGTTACTTCTGTTTCTCTTTTCACGTTGCTCTTAAGTTATTTGAGCCCAAAATCCAAAAAAAAATTGATAAAAACTAGTTAAGCCAAACACGATAAAACTGATAAAAATAGTTTTTTAAAAATTTTGGCTGAACATGAACAATTTTATCAAGAACTTGTTTTATAAAAACTTCTTTACAAAAGTAAAAATTCTTTTCCATAAATAAGGCCAAACATGCCCTTAGTTCTAAATTATTCAATCATTTACAAAGTTGTTAAGTTAGACACTAGGGTGTATTATATTTTATGAAACATATTAATTTTACATATACTTAGAATTTAAATTATTTTAGTGAAAATTTTATATTTTGAAAACAGGCATCTTTAATATCAGTTATATTATCATTTTTTTATTCATATAATAAAAAAATGTTGTCTTAAATGTAGCTAGATAACTCGTCAAATTTTTTTTAACGTCTCCGCACACTATATTATTTCTAGGTTCCCAACTACATGCACACTCATGATTAACACGACAAATAAGAGATGTAATATTATGAACACAAATGTATGTGAGAGGTGCTAACATAGTTTGCTGTTTGCATACTACATGTATATTCTCTAACTCTTCATTAGGAGTTTAGGAGTAAGTTAAAAGAGTCGAGATTCTCTTTATTTCCTAAAAAGAAGTACCGAGTTTATTTTAGTTTACATTTTGCATGTATTGAATGATTAAAGATATATGCTTATAAATTAAGATTTAATTTATGAATGAAAAAAAATATTATTAAATGAGTTTGTGAGAGAAAATAGACTCTCCATTTATATCCTAATTGTAATCATTACACACGTCTTATAGCATAAACCAAACTATAATTCCGTGGCTCAAACGATTAATTTATAACTCCTTTTTTAATCAAATAACCAAGATAATTAGTTAATAAACTTGTAAAAAAAAAATTATTTTGATAACCTAAAATTATACTTCCTCAATTCATTTTTTATCACCCAACTTCAATATAATAATACTTAGTACTTACATATAATGGTGAAATGGGGTGATATAAAATAAATGGGGGAGTATATTAATAACTTGAATATTTAAATGTTACTGTAGTTTTTATCTTAAAATATTGTATTATTACAATAAGTTTAAAATATAAATAAAATTAAATGTTATTTTTGAACCTTTTTGGCCAGTTCTATATATTTAATTAAAATATAACACATATATAAAACGAAGTTAAAATGGAGAAACTATAGTATACTATAGTATGGATAAGGCCTAAACCTTTCTTAATCCAGGCCGCTTATTGAATTCTAAGGGTTGAGGTACTCGTTATTTTAGGCCCATTACATAAAACTTCTATTAAATGATTTTGCCCTTGATTTCCCAGCTATGCCGGACACATTCTCATTTATAACGGATAAAAATAGTCATAAGCTTGTGATCTAAGGGTAACATTATTGGTCAGTCCGGTGAAAGTTTTAAAACTCTGCCACGTCAGATTTTCACTAACTTTTTTTATTTCTTTATTGTTCAGACTCACCATAGGCCTAACTTCAGTCTTTATACATTATCCGTCAGACTCACCTCAGACTTTACTTTTTTTTCACATTACTCTTTTTTTTTTTTACAAAAAGAAATGACACGTGCCAACTATTTATTGGATAATTTCAATAGAAAATGGGGTCAAGACTCACCCAAAGTCTTAAGTTGAGTCTTGAATATTCAAGACTCAACTTAAGACTTTGTTAAGATTTTGGTAGATTATTGGTAGTTTTGGATGATTCGTGTCAGTCGACCCCAAAATATTTTGGGACTAAGGCTCTGATGTTGATGTTGTTGTTGTTGTATTGGTAGTTTTGGATGAGTGTTGTCTTAAGACTTGCTAAAGTCTCATCTCAAGACTACCAATAATCTTGCCCTAAGTCGGGCAAGTTTCAGCTGCTCACCTTTGTTCCTCTTCGCTTTTGTTTCAACTCTTTGCTTTTTGGACCATACCCGTGGTGATACAATAACACATGACATGGATTTTGTACCCACACTTATTTGTCGAAAATTTATTTCCATTGTACTAATCTTTTCAATATATTTAAAATTAGTCGTACCAAATCAACATTTGAATATACACCAGTATTCAACACTCGTACGCAAGTGAGAGTAATAGACCTAAGCGTAACTACTCGCGTGCATCAAAGTAACACATAGGTATGAAACTCCGAAACTAGGAACCTGATCTGTGTCGAAGGTATTGAAACTCCGTAACTACTCGCGTGCATCAAAGTAACACATAGTTGAAATGTTCAAGGATGCAATCTTTCATCCTTGAACTCATGATTGATAGAGCAGACTGTATGAGCCACACACAAAAGCAAAAGGCATAAAAGCGGTGGACTACTGTTAATTTAAAGAAACCATAGCCTTTTGTCTGCAAAGGAGCACACACTCCACATCAACATTCAAAGTATTTTGCTTTCAAGCTTTTCAATCATCAATATTCCAAACTTCAACATTTCTTACTACTACTTCATTCATTCTTACTTTCTGTCCTACTAACTAAATTAACACATACTACTACACTACTAATTACCAACACTTAACTTATCAAATCTTAAGATTCTTCATTTCTAGACAAAACATTTCTTAATCCATTACCATAACTACAACTAAACGACTAAACGCGCTTCCTCGAATCAACTCACGGTGAATCTGCACTGCTGAAAACCTGTCAACACCATAAACCAACATACAATTAGAACAAATTCAATATTATAAAAGTATAACCTTAACCGTAAACTTGAGACATAACGCGTTTTAAGTTTAAGGTGTATAAGTTAAAAAAAGGTGAAAATGAGAGAAGAAGTAAGTACTTGGGTCAGAATTGATGACCATAGCAGTACCACCAAAACTGCAACTACCAGCACTCATCTTATTTTTCTGCCAGTAACTGTTGAATGCATAAGAAGCATGAGCCACAACAGTGTCAGGGTAGTAACAACTCCCACTGGGTTGAATTTCATCACATTCTGCACCTCCATCACCACAAGCATAATCCATTGCTTCCTGCAATGTCTCTGCTGGCACACTTGGCTTTGCAACACACCACAGCTTCTCCTGTCCCGACACCGGGCTTGGAGAACCATGCTGGGGCGGCGGAGCCGACACTACTGGTCCAGTCCAAGGATTACAAGGAGGCAGGTTATGGTGATGGTTGTGATGTGGGTGAGGTAGGTAGGTTGGGGTCTGTCCCACCACCTGAGGTGGTGCAGGTGTATGGTATGGGCTTGGTGGGCTTGTGATGGGTCCGGGTCCAACTCCGATTAGTGGAGGAAGTGGGCCCTCAGCTGTTGGAAGAACATAAGAGAGTTTTCTCATTGTTGAACCTTTGATGCTCTCATACTCATTGCTTTGGACAAACTTAACATCTCCAATTTCCAAAAACCCGAACTTTTCGATGAAATTCATATGGGTTTGCACTAAAGATTCAAACTTTGGGTTAATTTCATGATCTGGGTTGATCAAATAAGATGAATTAGTGGAGTTTATGAAGTGAAAAATCGATTTAAACACCGAATGAGAACGGCTTAAATGATGTGATAATAAACAATGTGAGGAAAACGAAGCCGAGATTTTGATTTCAGAATGTAAACCCCATCTTGTAAGAGAATAATGCAGGTTTTTAAGTGCAGGTAAAATGAGATTATGGTGAAAATGATCATGGGTTTTGTGTGAAGAACAAAGGAGATTATGAGCAACAACAATGTGGGTTATGTTTGATGCAGGATAGTAAGCCAACACATAGTTCCTAAGCCATGTTTCTGCCTGTAAAACACTGTTTGCTACTTCATGAAGTTCTTGGTTGCTTACAGAAACAGCAACAGATGCAGGATTTTGCAAGGTTGTGTCATGAATTGTTAGGATTTCAGCTGATTCTGAGCTTAGAACTGCATTCAGAGAAAGTAGTAACATTAGGTACAATATACAACAAGTGGGAGAAAATAGCATTACAGTTAATCAGTAGAAGGGCACGCAATAAGTGTGTAAAACGGTTCTAATACAGAAAAATGATGCGGGAAATGATACCTGTAAAAGCAAGGAAGATAATGAAAAAATGGATAGAAGAAGAAGCCATATTGATTGGGACTTGGGAGTATTGTTGGGTAAATTGTTAAGGGAGTGAGAGGTTTAATAGAAGAGAGAAATGACCGTTTGATGGAGTTTGTCCTTGGTGGTCAGGTCAAGGGAGTAGTGAGCACAGAGCTTTGAAAGGTGTACTAAATGTAGAGAGGACAAGAGCAGAGAGGCCTATCACAGTATTCACCTATGAGCTATGACTATGAGCTTAACTTTTGGTTTCACCTCCCTTTCTTGTCTTACACTTTTACCAATTTACTCTGCCCCCAACGGCTCATTATTAAACTTATTCACCCATTCTTATTATCAATACTTTTTATCACAAGTTTGGAACGGATTAAATGTCGTTATTGAACAATGATAAAGGTTATAATTTAGAAAATGATTTTGGGAACTTTTTATCTAAGAATTTTTACATTTTCGTTTTAAATAGATCACATTTTTTCCCGTCTTTCGCTTATAATGAAATGTTACTTCTGATTGGAATTTGGGAAGACGGAGTGAAACTTATTTACTCATTCCTTTTATTTTCTTAACATATACTTGGTTTTATTACCTACTCAAATTCAATATCAACCTTTTTATATCTATCATTCTGTTGTATATTTGTATGTACTCTATCGCAATATTGGTTATTGAAATAATAAATCATCGCTGTTAATTGATTATTGAAATAATAAATCATATATAAAACACGTGAAGAGGTAAGATTTAAGCTCGAAATGATATTTATCGTTCTACTTACAAAGGTTTAGTTTAGAGAATGTACGAGTAATTAAGTGACTTCTCCTTATAAAAAGGTTCAAAATAGATATCGAAGTAATATTAGTTTAGAAACGAAGTGTCTTGGAAAAAAAATAACATGCATAGAGTAGTAATGCCCTGTTCTTTTGGACTGAAACTGAACTGAACTGAACTGAACTGAACTTATAGGATCTGATCTGAACTGAACTGAACTTATAGGATATGAACTGAACTTATAGGAACTAAACTGAACTGAACTGAACCGAACTTATAGTATCTGAACTGAACTTATAAGATATGAACTGAACTGAATTTATAAGATCCGAACTTAATTAACTTAATTTAAGTTAAGTTAATTATTAGTATTATTATCCAAGAGAAGACATTGATAAAAAAATAGTCTAAAACACAAGAAAATATAAAATATTTTCCACTTCATATACAATAATTTGTTCATAATTCATACATTATACTACGATTATATTACGATAAAAAATAATCCACATATTACAATTTTTTCTAACCATTTATTTCCACTTTTTTTTTAATTGACCAAACTCATTTCAACTTTCATTCTCAATGATGAATGACAAGTACAGATAACTCATGTTTTTCGGGAAGCTAACTTCCGTGCAGATTGGCTTGCGACGCGGGGGGTCGAACAATCCCAGGGCATACAAATTTTTGAAAACCATATGTTCCCAGCTGAACTTGGTCGGTTGTTGCGGGATGTTATGCAAGGAGTGGCGTGGCCAAGGCTTTTACCTCCGGGAGGCTAGCTCGTCGTGAAGGGAGTGGATAGTGTAGTTGTTTGTTTCGTTTTTTTAGTTCGTTTGCTAGTTTGTTCTTGTTTGATTTTCTTTATTTTGCAAGGGTTTCCCCCCTTCTTTATACCAAAAAAAAATGATGAATGTCGATAGTTGAAGTATTCTACCATTCTTTCAGGCGGTCTATGCTTGTATTCGGGCATATGGCATTAGGGTGAGCGTGTGTAAAATCGTTTGATATTAATGAGATAGTAAAAACGGGTACAGTTATTAGTAATTTTTTGTTGTTTTTTTTAAAAAATAGCGTGTATCGAATAATTAAAGTGAAATGTTTTTTTATGGGTCGTTAAAATAATAATTCTTATATACCTTTTTTTTAATTGAGTTTATATGAGCCGAACTAAATTGAACTGCACTGAACTTATAAGAATTGAATTGAACTTATAGAAACTGAACTTAACGGAACTGAACTTATGAGAACTGAACTGAACTTATAGGATCTGAAGTGAACTTAAATTAAATGACTTGAAGTCCAAAAGAACAGGCCTAAGTGATGGGTAATCACCTTGCAAATAAGTCATTCGTGTTGAGTTTGGGTCTGTCATTTTGGATCAGTTGGGTCAATGGTTATCATGCCAGATCATTTTTGGGTCGGGTTATTCTGGATTTTTTAGGTCACTTTTGGTCAGCATTTTGCTTAAAATAAGTCATTTCAGGTCATTTTAAATCGGATCATTTTCAGACCGATCAAGTTCGGATTACATATTTCGAATCTTTAGCATATTTAACCACGACGTATCATTCAAATCAGGTCAGCTTTATCCGGTTTGCATCTGAATACCACTATTGCACATTTAGACCATCCCCAAGCAAGGTCGATTGGGAGGTCGATATGGGATCGAGTCAAGTTAATTGTAATTAAGAAATCGATTAGAATTGACTCAAGTCGATTTGAGTCACAAATCGACCCAATTTGAGGTAAATTGACTCACCAATCGACCTAGGTCGTGACTTTTGTTTGATTTCTTAATTAAATTGATTGGGTTATTGACCTAGGTCGTGACTTTTTGCTTGGGAGGGTTTAAGTGGGTCAGGTCAATAAGGAAAGATTAAAGTATAATATGTAATTGACCCGATTAAATTGATTTCTTGCTTGGGAATGGTCTTACTCACCTCTAAAGATTTGTGGGGCAGGGGATTCACCGTTCACAGTTCACACTACATTGACAAGGTCACAGTAATCATATGGTAACTTGAGATGACCTAGGGTTGAGTGTTGACCAAGGAGTCACGGACTACATAGTAAAGTTGGAGAGGTGTCAACCATGAAAGGCCTGAAGCATGCCCCTATACTTTCTGATCTACCTCTACGCAGCTACCTAATACCTATTGTTACTACTCGTTTTAGTACGCCAGCGGCCCAGCGGCCACTATAACTAAACCGGCACAAATTATACAACTGACCGATTTGACATTGTTTTTTTTTTTTTGGTGAACAAGACTTGGGTGCACGACCCAGAAAAAATAAAACACTAACAGAACGAAACAAAAAACAAAACAAACGTACGTAAAGCAAAGAAAAAACGAACTACTGGAACTAAACTACTAGTGGACTACGTTGTTTCGTCCACTGAAATCATCCGAGGCCAAGCAACCCCCCTGGCATCTGAGCTTATAATTCTTCGCAGCGGATTCGGTGTTTGATCAGGCTCAAAAATACGGAGACTCATCTCCTGTTCAACACCTAGATTAGCTAGCCAATCTGCACATGAATTTGCTTCGCGATAGATATGTATTATCTCTGTCTGCCATTCTGTTTCATAAAAGAACGATCTGCAAATACGAATAAGATGGGAGTGTGTTGTAGGTAGCAACTCCTTCTCTAAATTCTTTATGAAGCCCTCAATGACCTTTGAATCTGTTTGGATGTAGATACGAGGGTACTTTTTCTCTATAGCGATCATGAGTCCTCTGCGCAGAGCCATTAACTCCGCTCTCGTGACAGTAGCTATACCCAATTTTTCAGCAAACGAGATGATTTCTTTTCTCGTACTGTCTCTTATAATCCCTCCTGCTCCTGCTAACCCCGGGTTGCCCTTAGACGCCCCATCAACATTCAGCATAACCCAATCCACCGGCGATGCACACCATCTGATAGTTACTTCCTTTCGGCGAGAAGTCGTACCAAGGGTAATTAAATCCCTAGTATCTTTCGCCTCCAAAACCTCACGAATTCGATCCGTGATAGCAGTAAAATAATTTGTAGGTATGGTTTCCTGTCGATAAAAAACCCTACAATTCCGCCAGCGCCACAACCACCACACGACTACTGCAAAAGTAGTAGCCCAATGCTCCACATCTCCACGGCCCCTTTTGGCCAGATTACAGATAACTTATTCCTTGATATTATTGGATGAAGTAAACCAATCTAAATGAGCAAGAGGGAAATGATTCTATACCATACGAGCTTTGGGACAATCACGCAGAATTTGAAGGGCTGTCTCCTCTACAGTCGGACACACCCCACAGCAGGGATCTTCTGTGAAACCTCTTCTGGTTCGGTTGACATTGGACATGATTCTGTCGTGCATTAAGAGCCACAAAAACAGTCTCATTCGCTGCGGAGCCCATGTAGTCCAAGGTAAATTCCAATACGAACTTGAGTCTTGATATGGCATTTTCCGAATAAGCTTGATAGCTGACTTCACAGAGAAGAATCCCGAAGGGGTTTCCGCCCAATAAAATTTATCGGTATTAGCTTCCCCTGGCACTACCTCAAACGAAGCGATAGTTTGTAGGATATCTGTCGGTAGTAAGTCTGCAAATAATTCCCATTTCCAACCTATGGCATCATCCCAGAAGTCCGCTACATTCATTGATTGAAATTAATCCGGAATCTCGTAATTTGAATGTTGTTCCAAGGGTGATTCAGTCGCCCATTTATGCTTCCAGAACAACGTTGACATGCCATTTCCTATATTTGAACCAAGACCTTTTTTCAACACTTCGGATGCCTCCACAATTCCTCTCCACACATTCGAACAATCCTGTCTGGCTTCAAACATATCCATATCACATCTTCCTTTAGCGTACTTATGCCTCAGCACTCGCGCCCATAGCGCGTTGGGGTCTTTTAATACCCGCCAACCAAGCTTAGCCATAAATGCACTATTCACTTGTCTCATCGATCTTAGCCCCAGTCCCCCACTATCCTTTTCATTAGTGACCATATCCCAGGAAACCAAGCTCAGTCCTCGGGAATCACTGTCACCACCCCACAAAAACCTCCTCGACCTTCTATCTAGCTCATCGCACACACTTCTAGGAAGATAAGCCGACTGCATAGCATATGACGGTAGAGCATTTAAAGTTGATTGAATTAGCGTTGCTCTTCCCGCCATTGATAATCCTCTCGATTTCCATCCTGTTAACCTTTTATCAACTCTCTGAATCACGAATTCAAATGTCTCTTTTGTGACCCGTCCATGGATTGGCGGCATACCGAGATAGGTGCCCAAGTTGTCGATACTCTCGAAACCCAGAACCTCTACAATAGATTCACGCACCCCTTCGTCTGTGTTCGGGGAGAAATATACTCTCGATTTTTCACGCGAGACACGGAGCCCAGATGCTTCACAAAAACGCTTCAATGCATTATTAATTACCTCACTTTGTTCAACGCTTGCCTCTGCAAAAAGTACTATATCGTCCGCGAAGAGCAAGTGAGTAAGAATGGGTCCACCGCGACAAGTCGGGAATCCTTTCCAAATACCATTTTGCGCCTCGTGACCAATCAGTTGACTTAGCTTCTCCATACATATTGTAAATAAATATGGGGAAAGGGGGTCACCTTGTCTTATACCTATTGTGGGAGCGAAGAATTCAGTCATTTCTCCATTCCATAAGACATTTAACGTTACTGAGTAAATCATCTTCATAATTACCCGTACCATTTTGAGCGGCAGACCCATATCAATAAGGCAATGATTGATAAACGGCCATTCCAACTTATCATAAGCTTTTTCAAGGTCGAGCTTAAGGACCATGAATCCCTTTCTGCCCTTCTTTTTCCGCATCGAGTGAAGGGCTTCTTGGACAAGGATGATATTATCAGTAATTTGTCTCTGTGGAACAAAACTGGCTTGAACCGGATTAATAAGGATCGGGAGAACGGGTTTTAACCTGTTGACAATCATCTTAGTAATCAATTTGTACACGACATTACACAACCCAATTGGCCTAAACTGCTTAACTTGTTGCGGATTATCCACCTTCGGTATTAAGGCCAAAAAAGCTTCTCCTATCCTATTCGGTATGATTTCATCATTAAGGGCTCCCAAAACTAGGCGTTCGAGACTAGGCCGAATCGTATCCCACTGCGATTGATAAAACAGTGCTTGAAAGCCATCGGGTCCCGTAGCTTTGAAGGGTGACATTTGTTTCAAGGCACTGTGAATTTCAGTAACTGAGAAATCGCGAGCCAATATGCGATTTTCATTCGCTGATAAAGCCGGATAGAAATTCGAAAGAACACCATCTAAACGGCACTCTTCATTAGTACCAGCAAACAGAGACTTAAAATAAGTGATAACCAAATTTTTTACCTCCGTCGCATCCCATAACCATTCGCCCTGTTCGTTCTGAAGCGCTTCAATACGATTTTTCTTCCTCCTAATGATTGTACTTAAGTGAAAGAGGCGGGTATTACGATCACCATCACAAATCCGTTCCATTCGCGATTTTTGGAACCATAATAATTCCTCTTCACGCAGAACATGATCTAGCTGAGCCCTTAATTTTGTCTCAAATTTCAGCAAGTATTGATGAGTCGTGTGAGCTAACAATTTTTGCACACCCAGTATTCGTTTTTCTAGCTCGGCTTTTCGAACAAAAATATTACGATAAACTTCGCGGTTCCATTTTTTCAGTTCAGCCGTGAAAGAGTAAATAAATGGGATTAAAGGCTCCTCGTTGTTCCAATTGTCGGCCACAAAGGACTCAAATTTTTCATGCGATAACCAAGAAGCTTGAAATCGAAACGGTCGGAGGATACTAGGTAATGGCGCAAACCCATTAGTGCTGACCACAATAGGACAATGGTCAGATTGATTCTGCAGTAAGTGTCTCAAAGAGCCTTCTTCGAACATAATTCGCCAGTCTTCGTTACAAATAGCTCGATCAAGTCGAGCCCATTGTCTTGTGTCAACCGAGTGCCCACGAGTCCAAGTGTATTCAGGTCCCGAAAAATCAAGGTCTACCCAATTATTTCTTTCAATCCAAGCATTGAAATTAGCACATCGTCTCCTCATTCCGTCGCTTCGCCCATTCCGTTCCGATAAGTATCTCGTATCATTGAAATCACCCATCGCCAACCAAGGTTTATTATGGGTCCGAGCAAATAGTTCTAACTCATGCCATAAATCTTCTCGCCGTACCGAATCCGGACTAGCGTAGATTGCCGTGTAAAACCACGGTAATTCACCCGTTCTCGAAATCTCTACCGTAATATGTTGTGGGCTATGAAAAATCGGACTGACTGTTACTTTTTCCGGCCTCCAAAACAGCCATATACCGCCACTGAAACCTTCAGCATCGACTCTTGTTTTTCCACCAAAGTTAATCTTGTCACAAACCCGTTGAGCGATCTCACCGCTAATACGGGTTTCGACTAACGCCAGGACTTGCGGACGATTAACACGAATCAATTCCTTCAACATTGATAGAAATTCAGGACTGCCTGCCCCTTGTACATTCCACGACATTAGGCTGAGTGGAGGTCGGGAATTAAAACTGTTCGGGAATCTATCCATAAAATTTACAGGAACAGAGGGTAGCGAGGACACATAAGCCTCAGACAGTCTCGTGAGAGTTAGCATCACCATTGGCGATACCTTGGCTTCCATGAACAAGTCCGGTGTGATCGTCACCGGTGGTAGGAATACATTGATTTCAAGCTCCATGGTGTGTATTAATGGAAGTGCAGTTGCCATGTCCGGTCCCATCATTGGTAATATCGAGCAGGGGTACTGGGATGGCGGTATGGTCGAGTGGCGGGTGACAGGGATCCGGAGCGGGTCGAAGCGAATTATTGTCGCCATTGACAGCGGTTGTGGAAGCTGGAAGGTGGATTTTTTTTGAATTCTGGCGTGAGATATTTTGTATGCAGGGCCAAAATTTTTGCGATTGGTTCTCAATTGGGTTCTTTGTGTACTGAATCGGTGAGATAACGTTGGCTTATTTATGGGCATAGATGTAGAGTTATGGTAAGAGTCTAAGTTTTCCTTATTATTAATATTGGGAATTTGATTTTCCATATCTTTTCCATCTAGGATAGGAATAGGATTTTCCTTAGTTAGAATATGGAAAAAATTCAAATTAGGCAAAGTACTCGGCTTAACGGAATTACCAATATGCACTGGTTTCTTCGGAATTGCTTTCGATGAATATTTAGCAAAATTACGAGCAAAGGCAGTGGGTTTCTCGCTGGAATTCGTGTTTGGTCCATAATTGTTATTCATAGGTCGCGGACTGCTCGAACCCGCGTCCATCTTATTTTCTGTCATCATTGCATTAGATATTGGAATATCAACTAAATTATTAATACCTTCTTGACATTCTACAGCCTCTTTTTCCATTCCCCAAGCGCTGAAAATGTCGAACCCGAGCTTTCTTTTTTCTTCGAACCCATTGATTCAGATGCATTATACGAAGGCTTTAAGGACGTTTTCTCCTTGTCACTGTTCGGAGCCTTCTTTCGGTTTGGTTTTTTCACGTGCATCCACTCCCCGAACGCCTTCTCAATTTCAGTGGGACTCGTTACAGTATCAACACGCTGCTCCTGAACTGGCTGCAACTCTATTGTGCTTGTCGCTGCAAGCGGGGCTGGAAACGAAGGGCAAACAGAGTCTATATGCCCAAGTTTCCCGCATTTGTAGCAAATTTGTCGTAATCCTTCATATTGGATAATCCAGACCTTTCCATTGAGTCGAAACTTCGAGAGTAAAGGTTTCGTGAGATCGACTTCAACACTCATTCGAATGAACTGTCCTCGCTCAGCATTAATTGTTGGTCTGTCTATTCGAACCACACGACCTACTTTACTACCAATCTTATGAAGGATTTCTTCATGGTAGTATATTACAGACAAACGGGGGATACGAATCCACGTAGTGAGGAATCGAATAGGTTCATCAGTGCCAATGAAGTTGGGAACCCACTTACGAATCGTGAGATAGTGATCCCCAATCATCCAAGGCCCCCCTGTGAGCACAAAATCATAGTCCGCCTTATTCGTGAAGCGAACAACATAGTATCCACACCCCACATCAGTAAATATTAAATCACCTTTCGTTGCCCATTTCTGTTTCAATTGTCTAACCAGAGAGAAATGGCCTAGACTTTTATCGAACATCTTAATAATTAACGAATTACGCCAATTATTCCTGATTTTAAGTTTCTCCTGCTTAGTAAGGAGAATGGTGGGGCATAGTGGATCATTACCCGTAAGCGGGTCTTCGACATCATCATCGGAGGTGTCATCGTAAATTTCATTATCTACGATATTGAATTCATGGTTCGGATTTAAAGCAAAGGACGGTCCCATACCTTTGTTAAGCGAATCCTTATATGAGGTTATCGGTCTTTGTACAGTTCGGTTCTCTTCACTAGTCATGTCCATATCTCCCGGTTGCATCAAAGGAGTGACATCCTCGTTGTAGACGAGTTGCGCTTCTTCGGATTGTATTGGCAAAGGGAAAGTACTTGGGACAAAAGAGCAGTCCACATCCATCGAAGAAGATGGTATGCCTCCGTCATCGGATTGATTCATCTTACATTTTTTCGTTGATCTCGCGGATTTTTCATTGTCATTGGTATGGCTGCTAGAGGGTTTTTCAATGCTAGGGTTTTGTTTATCGAGTAGTTCCAAGATTTTTGTGATATTTGACATTGTCAGAACGTCTAAATTAGACCATCTTAAGGTCACACTAATTGAATCAACAACGTTTTAATCCTCAATCTCATCTTATTTATTTTGACCCACTCTTACCCTAGCTAGCAAAAGATCACGACCTAGGTAATCAACCAAGTCATTTTTCTAATTTTCAACATTTCCAATCATTTACCACATTTCTTACCTCAATAAAACATCTCTTTTATCAATCATGTTTTATGCTACAAAGTACAAAGTACAAACAATATCACCAATAAGGTCACCAACTCAACTCAAGGTCAAAAATAAACCATCTTTTATTCAAGGTCACCAAAGTTACCTTTTAAACATTGATTAAGGCATTCTTAGCATGACCCAACAAGGTCACGACCCAGTTGGTGACCTTGCTTGAGATGATCTTATACGTTGGAACGATTTTACATTAATAGATTGTTTACTTTGGAAAAAAAAACAACTTTTATATTACTATTATACTGTATGAATAGTCTTCTTACAAAAATGGATCGCCTTCTTGCAATAATATAATTTTCCTAAATTTCAAATTTTAAGATCTCATTTGCTTTTGTATAACTTTCAAAACTCTTTCTGCTTTTATGTTACTAATTTTTATTAAGAATATTATTTTTAAAAAACATTATAACAAATTTAGATACATAAATGTCATATTTAAGTTTGAATATTTATTTAAGAGTATACAATCAAAGTTTATAAGTTTTGACTTTATAGAAAGGTAAATGAGGTGTTTGAACTAAAATGTAAAATTCTTAAAAGTATTTAAAACTTCTCTATAATTTTTAATAATCTGTTGTAGATCTGAAATATAAACTCAAACAAGAAAAAAAATTCCAAAAGAATTAAGTAATCCATTTGTCGCATCTAATATGTATCACAAATTCTCATTGAAGACCGTACTATCCGTCACAAGCTGAAAACGGGTAGTGTCCCTCTCACACAATATAAGTGGCATGATCCATGAAAAGGTCTATTTTCTCCCATTTGTCTTCCCACTTGCCTTTTTAGGAGAGGATCAATATTTGTCTTCAGCTTGTGACGATACTATCCGTCGACTCTTTGAATATGTAATAACCAGTCCGAATATGTAGTCCGTAGTTGGTACATCCTTGAAAAAAGAGGCCCACTGGTGAAGTAGCATAATAATGGGCCACATCAAGCGCACTTTTTATACGGATTAATGTCTAAGGTCCATCCTTGGCGTAAGTATGGGCTTTCAGAAAAGCCCATCTACTTTGAATTAATTCGGTATTACAAATTTACAATAACATTAAGGATAAATTACAAATAACCACCATGTATTTGCGTTTATTTACAAAGGGTAAATTACAAATAACCACCATGTATTTGCGTATTTTTACAAATTACCACCGCGTATTTGTTTTTTTACAAATAACCCCCAAACTTTTACGTATATTCCCCGATTACCACCGTATTTAATCCTGAACATTATTTTTCTTATTTTCCGACTTATTAAATAACAAATTATATAAAATATCCTTATTACCCTCCGTAATTACAAAATCTTACCCAAACTAAATCCACTCTCATATTCATCACTCTCCCCCAATTTCCCAAATCAATATAGATTTCAAACCCTAATTTTAAAATTTCCCAAATCATATTTCAAATTCCATGAAAATTATGTTGCTCGTACTATTCGGACATCCAAAATATGTTGCTTGTGGTTACCTTAGTACTTAATTAACCTACTAATTTCATGAGAGGAAAAACTCCAGCATAAACAACTATTCTCACCAAACCCTATACACAACTGTTTCTTGCTATTGGATACCAAATCCATCATTTTTCTCCAATTTCTGCACAATTTCCATATAAATTCTCTTTCTGTAACTAAAAAAATCAATATAACAAGCCACCCACCTATTTTCATAGGTAATAACTCAACCCTTAGAACTCCACTCACCTCTTACTATAAAGAATCCACCATTGTTACAAAGCAAGCTTAAAGCACGGGATATAAATATAAAATAAAGTGGAATAGCGGTGAATCTACCCGCTGTCTCCACTTCAAAGACTTTGACCAACGACTGTGTCTTTTATTCATACTAGGCGAGGACTCATGGAACTCGGACAAGAAATCCTTGTTTTCGCAGAGGTATAGAAACAAACTTCAGCAATATCTCACTTTGGTCTGACTTTAGTGTTTGAAATATATTTTGGATGAATTTGGAATATGATTTGGGAAAATTTGGAATTAGGGTTTGAAATCTATTTTAATTTGTGAAATTGGGGGAGAGTGATTAATATGGGAGTGTATTTAGTTTGGGTAGGATTGTGTAATTAGTGAGGGTAATATGGGTATTTTATATAAATTGTTACTTAACAAGTCGGAAAATAAGAAAAGTAATGTTCGGGATTAAAATATGGTGGTAATCGGGGAGTATACGTAAAAGTTTGGGGGTTATTTGTAAAAAAACAAATACGTGGTGGTAATTTGTAAAAATACGTAAATATACGGTGGTTATTTGTAATTTATCCATTTACAAATTACCACCTTGTATTTACGTTTTTACAAATAACACCCAACATTTACCGTATATTCCCGAATGACCACCGTATTATTACCTCGAACATTGTTTTACTGATTTTCCGTCTCATTAAGGGACGACTTAAGTAAAATACCAAGATTACCCTCCTTTACTTATTACAACACACCAATTACACCAAATACATTATACATCTCATTTTGTTTCGTGTAAATTAATAATAACTCCCTTTTAAAATCCAGTTTTCTAAAATTACTCCCTTATATATTTTTTTTCTAAAATTACTCCCTTAAAATGTATTTTTATCAAAAATTGCTTCAAAACTCTAATTCAAGTGACTTATTCGTCAAATTTATAAATTGATTTCGTTTGTCAAATAGCCTATTTATACTTTCAAAGGTATAACAATGGAGAATAAGTTCAAAAACATACGGAATAGGTAAACTAAATTGGAATTTTGAAGCAATTTTTGATAAAAATGTATTTTAAGGGAGTAATTTTAGAAAAATATTATATAAGAGAGTAATTTTAAAAAACACTATTTTAAAAGAGAGTTATTTTTAATTTACTCTTTTGTTTCCCCAATTCAACCCTAATTCCTCAAATTCCTTAATCCTTAGCTCTTCCCCAATTCAATTGATATTTGAGATATTATCTTTCCCTAAGTCAGTCAAAAATCGTACTCTATTTGGTAGTTTACTTGTGGAACTACTATATGAGGAAAGAAGTAACCATTTGTTTTTCTTCATCATCCATAATCTTGAATTTAATAGCCCGTACTACTCGAGAGTTTAGATATGAATTCGGCGAAAGTAGCAAATTGGCCCCATATGTTTAATGTTATGTGCAATTTACCCCCATAAGTTTCAACATGTGCAAATTAGTCCCATATGTTTTAGTGTATGTGCAAATGAACCCAATTCTAACTTTCCGATTTACCTACACTTGAACAATATGCTAACCACATGACAAAAAATGTAATAAAATAAAAATAAAATCTTTAACCTAGAAAATCAAACGACAATTGGTTTTTCTCCCATCATACCGCAGTGAGCTCTTTTACTTTGTCCGTCTTTGTTTTCCTTCTCATGTATTTCTTTCAACATGAACTTTTTGTGATTTTTGTTGAACTATTTTAATCCCCAAATACTTATTTTGATGAATTGATTTTCGCATCATCAAAATGTTATTCCTATTTAGTAGTTGGTCAATTTTGGTATATCATAGGAATCAATTTATAATATTGATTCCTTCATGTCAAAATAATCATTAAACAAATAATTGTACAATCAAGAAGAAATGAAAAATGAGGAAAATCATCATTTTTTCAAAACGGTAATAAGAATAACTATGAAGAACTAACAAATAATTACATAGTTAATTTTATGCAAAAGAAAAAACCGAAAAAAAAACTAACTAGTAACCATAGATGAATTTTGAATTATCATGGTACATGCTCTAGTTTTTGAGGAAGAGAGAGTAAAAAATGGAGTTAGATAGAAAAATTGAGCGGTATGAGGAGACAAAATTAGGTGAAATTTTATTAGATTAATGATTTTATTTTTATTTTATTATATTTTCCGTCATTATGTTGGTAGGTTTCCGTGTAAATATGTAAAATTAGAATTTGGTTGATTTGCACTTAAACTAAAACATATGGGACTAATTTGCACATGTTAAAACTTATGGGGTTAAATTGCACCTAACATCAAACATATGGGGGAAATTTGCTACTTTCGCCCATATGAATTCTGGTACATGTATTGGTATTTTTGGACTTTAGTCTCCTTCATTGAGAAGAAGAGCAGCTCCTAAAAATATCCTATGGTGAGCGCAGAGCCGCAAATGGAGCAAAACATGGAAAATAAAGTTGAACCTCGCGTTGGCAATGTTGGCATCAGATCAGAATGCTTTTTTTTGTCTAACAACAGTGAAGATAGCAACAAATATCGCTAAACACGGTCTGGTAAGGAGACTTCTGTTAAGGACAAAGTTCTCTTTTCCTCCCTATATTTGGGTTGCTTTACCCACCATCACCATTAACTTGCCCTCCTTTCTTATACAATCGATTATTTGGTAGTTGGTTGACCATTTATGCATCAGGAAGTGGGTGATTATGGAGATAATGAATACCTCATATATTCGATTGAATTGGGGATTGATAAGGGATTTAAGGGATTTGGGGAATTCCGAATGGAATGCATTGGGGGCAATAAGTGTGGTGTACTATTAAATAAAGCAGGGTAATCTGGGTATTCTACTTAAGTCGTCACTTAACGAGACGGAAAATAAGTGAAACAATGCTCGTTGTAAAAATACGGTGGTGATCAGATAATATACGGTAAATGTTGGTAGTTATTTGTAAAAACGCAAATACGAGGTGGTAATTTGTAAAAGACCGCAAATACGTGGTGGACTGGTGGTTATTTGTAATTTATCCTAACATTAAAACTAAACTTGAATGAGACGGTTGTAAAATTGCCTTCTATTTTACATAAATACCCTTAAAAAGTATTACTATATCAATTTTTTTACAAGATAAAAATTATTTGAACAAGTTATTATAAATTGATCTTACAAAAACTTGTGCCTCAAAGGTAGGTTTCATTCTATTATTTTGGCCTTTGAGTCAATTTAGTTTAGGTTCATCTTACCTGGTATGTTACTTGAATATGTAGTTATGTAGACCAATCTAAAAAAATATAAATTTAAGTGTGTCACAAGTTTTAAATTCATGTGTCATAATTGTAATTACAAAAAGTTTTAGTGTGGTTGTCTAATTTAGTTTTTATCTCGAACACTTTCTTATGATCATATCATCTTGTTCTAAACATCTAAACTCAATAAGAGTAATTTGAGTTTTAATCGCCTACCCCCTCGTTCGCTTCCTCTCTTCTCCCTTTTGTTTCTTGTTCCCCCTTATTATTATTTTTTGGAAAATGTAAAAAGTTTGAAATCATAACCTTCGAGGTCTTTTATCTAATGGACTCCGAATAATTCTAAACTATAGGAATTACAACGTAATGAATTTTTAAACCATTAAGCTGTAAAGGGACTCTTGCTCAAGATACTAGTATAATCTAAGGATTTTTTTTGTCGGAAAGTATAATCTAAGGATGTAAGTTTAAATATATCAATTTATTTTAACCAATTAAGGCTTTGTTTGGTAAAACGAGTTGAAAAACTACCACCTGAAAAAGTAGTTGATAAGATAGCGGAAAATTAGGAGCTGATAAGATGACTGATTATATAAAAAATTGTTTGACAAGTAACTGAAAATGTAGTTTATTCTGGTGGAATGACATAAAAGAATATAATAATTATTTACTATATTATAAATTGAAGGGTAAAAAGTTAATATAACCTAGAATTAGATACCTGGAATCTAAAATGCTAACTCTGTAGCATTTCGTTTTAGGTAGCTTATTTGCCCAAATAAGCTACCTGTCAAACACTCCAAAAAAAAATAAGCTACCGGATTATTTTGGTAAAAAAGTCATTTTAGGAAATCAACTACCTAAAAACACTGTCAAACGGAGCCTAAATCAACCCATACAGATTATTGTAGCATCTCATGTTATTTATTATTACCTCAAGTCATTTTAATCCATGTAGAAATTGCAACAAACGTTTATTTTGAAAAATAAATAATTCTGAAACACAATGAGTAAACAATTTGAGTGAATAAGCAACTGAAGTAACACAAATCTTATTTACAACGGCACTATCCGTCGCAAGCTTGCGACGGATACCGTTTTCTCTCACAAAATACCCACTTTTTCTCTCTCTCCAACACTATTCATGTAGTCCCCTTTCTCCACTAACTCATTTTATATCCATTTTATCTCACAAAATATCCGTCACAAATTATGACCCGTCGCAAACAAGACTTACTAAGTAATTTGTGGTGGGTCGTGACAGTAAAACTTACGTCGAAGAAGTACGGAAGTGCAATAGTAGTAGTGTCGGTGGAAGAGGTCGGTGCAGGAAGATGGTAGGCCGAGTATTATTTATAAGAAGTGCGGTTGATGTGGTCAAGTGACGTGTAATTGTGTAAATAGACAATGGAAGTTAGAGGCTGCTTTTCCCTTTAATGCGGACGATGTCAATTCCTTCGTTTTGCATGCCTCCAACACTGCAATCCACATCTTTTTCACGTCCTATTCTACCTACGTACTACTAGTATCACCCAATACACCAATCATTGTAATTACAAATTCTTGTTTTTTTATACGGGTATTTGTGATTATTTTAGAAAAATTTATTATTAATAATTTTAAGTTTTAGCATTTTTTTTATTTTCAATCCTTCCAAAATAATCTCGATTTTGGTCCCGAACCTAGTGGTGTTAGTTTTTAGTTAAAAAAATACACTAAAATACAATTTAGAATAATCCAAATTTGTTTTTGAGAGTTCTCACTAATCAATTCACATAAATGACTTTACACCTAAAATGATTAGAAAGAATTTCATTACAAAAGAATTAGAATAAAAACAAAAATTATTACTATATCATAAATTTGGTAAAAAATCATCTTAAATTGGGCTAACTAGTCTTTTATTCTTAATAGTACTTTGAATTTCTTAAACTAAAACTTGCTCATCTACACCAAATGTATCACACTTGTCGGTACATGTTTCGTAATGTGAATATCTTCAGTTACATATTATTAGAAATTATAAAAAATTAATATTTCTTATACCATTTATGACAATAAATCAATCAATATCTCACGTGACTATATTTTGTCTTATAGATTAAAAGTAATATCATAATTTTCTACTCATAAATAGTGTAAAAGAAACAAAGTTTAGATATACGTATTTTGTTTTTTGAGTAAGTCTCCCTTGCGACGGATATATCCATCGGCCATCGCAAGCTTGTAACGGGTCAAGTTTTCTCACTTGAGTATATAAGACAAAACATTAAAAACCTCAAATGGCTTGTCTTTTCCTACCCAAATGGATAATATTTAACCCGTCACAAGTTTGCGACGAATGTATCCGTCACAAATTGTATATACTCGGTAAATTTGGGATTATATTGGAAACTCAAGCTTGGAATTTAAAATGGAAGAATGTTGAAGCTTGGGATTGCTGGTGTTAAATTTTCCGTTATTTTATAGTAAAATGTAACCTTAATAGTGTAGTTAAAGTTACACACGATAATTTATTTTTCATAGTATCAAATTTGGCCATAAAATAATTATAAAAACTTCTCTTATTGCTTCAGACTTAAAGTAAGACTAACTGGCTTGAGAGTTGAGATATTTCCAAATCTCGAAACAACTTTTTTATTAGGTCTTTCTTAAGACGAAAATATTTGTCTTAACATTAAAATAGATTAAGCTTAAAATGAATTTATATCCATCTATTCTAATTCTATACTTTTGGATGATAAAGTACTCCATTTTATTCCGAATAATTATCCCATTTTAACAATGACACAAAAATTAAGGAAAATAGTTAAATAATGGAAAGTATTGCGTGAGTTTAAGAAGATTAGAGAGTAAAGGTATTATTGATTAGAGTAGTATTGTGGGTACAGTGATTAAAATAAGTGGTGGTATGAGGTAAGAGGAGGTATTATTATGGCACAAATTCTCATTTGTGACGGCGGTATCCGTCACAAGCTTGTGACGGATACCGTTTTCTCTCACAAAATACCCACTTTTTCTCTCTCCGACATTATTCATGTGGTCCCCTTTCTCCACTAATTCATTTTGTATCCATTTTATCTCACAAAATATTCGTCACAAATGGTGATCCATCACAAGCAAGACTTACTATTATTATGGTTGAAGTAATTAAAATAAGTATAAAAGTTTATCAAAAATAAACAATACAACATTATTATGAATAGACAAAAATGGACAATGAGACAGATATTGAGAATAATAGCATCCACATTAAAAATGATTTACCATCCTCTCAGATGAAACAGAGTGCTAAGAGAATGTACTCTTCAATGTGGATACATCCTCTTTTAAGAGGAAGATGAAGACATCCTCTATAAATGAGGATGTCCTTATCTTGGCTCTTGTGCCATATATAATTATATACGAAAGGGATCCTACTTAAAAGTAGAAAGGAGAGGAAGTACACATCCTCTTTGATGTGGGGAAAAAAGAGTAAGAGAATAAGAAATTGAAAAATGTAATAAAAAATAAGAGAAACTATTATATCCAATGAAAAAATTAGAAAAAATAAAGAAGAGGAAGATAACCTCCTCCTCAATGTGTATGCTCTAAGACCATCCCAAGCAGATGGCCGCCTTAATAGGGTCACCAACATATTAACGCTTACTCTCACCTTATTTATCTTGACTCGCTTATACCCTCCCAAGCAAAAGATCACGACCTAGGTCATCAACCCAATCAATTTTCCACTTTCCAATCTTCCCAGTAATTTTCTACATTCTCTGTCCCACAAAACCTCTCTATTAGGCCCTGTTCTTTCTGGCTTATTTTCAGCTCGTTTCAGTTCAGCTCAGCTCTATTCAGTTCAGTTCAGTTCAATTCAGCTCAGTTCAGTTCAGCTCTATTCAGTTCAGTTCAGTTCAGTTCAGCTTCATTCAGTTCAGTTCAGTTCAGTTCAGTTCAGCTTCATGTAATTCATTTCAGTTCAGTTCAGCTCGACTTTATTAAGTACATCCCACATTATTATTATTATTATTATTATTGATGTTGTTGTTATTATTATTATTATTATTGTTATTATTATTATTATTATATTTATTTATTTATTATTCTATTTATTATTATTAATTAATTCTTATTATGATTATTATTGTTATCATCTTGACGTGCTTTATCTTTGAGGTCATTATGGACATCAATATCGCACCCTTTTTTTTCAATTTCTTTTCGAACTTTGTCCATGAATTTCTTCCGTTCTTTATCATCCATGTTTGAATCTGTTCTTCCTTAAATACTTTGATGTTGTATAACTGGAATACCAGGTTTATGCATCCGAATGAAATTATGAAGTGTAAAAGCGGATACGATAATATACATTTGATATTTCGTTGTCATTTGTGACATGTTTTTTTAACACCTTCCACCTTCTATTCAGCTGACCAAACGTCATTTCAACCGTCATCCTCAAAGATGAATGTCGATAATTAAAATGTTCAAATATTCCGCTAGGAGGTGCATGCTTATATTCAGACACATGGTTTCTTACGTTTGGATGACTAATAGGAGACAAATACCCAAGTGTATTCGGGTATCCCGAATTCACCAAATAATAATTACTTATAAATGTTTATATATATAAAAACAATTAATGTTTAGATAATAAAAAAAATGAAATACATGCCACATTTACCACATTTAGACGTAAAATGTTTAGATAATAAAAAAATAATTTATGTTAATTAGACGTAAAATATTTAAATGTTGCTTTTGTTAATTTTAAAACACAAGAAAAGAAAAAAGCAAAGTCCATTAGAGTTTACTACAAAAAAAATACTTAAAAATTAATATTTTTTTAATATAATTGTTTTTTAATAAATCACAAATTTGTATTAATCAAACATTTTTTTTATATTATTATTATTATTATTATTTAGTATATTTAATTAAACTTAAGTTATTTCTATTAGTTTCGACTTCATTCAGCTCGATTAAATTAAATTCAGTTCAGTTCAGTTCAGCTCGATTCAGTTCAGCTCAGCTCAGCTCAGTTCAGTTCAGTTCAGTTCAGCTCAGCTCGATTCAGTTCAGTTCAGCTCAGTTCAGTTCAGTTCAGTTCAGTTCAGCTCAGCCCCATTCAGTTCAGCTCTAAAAAGCCAGAAAGAACAGGGCCTTACTCTTTTAATTATTACTCGTATTATTTACTAAATATTAAAAATAAGATATATTTGTAAACCAATCGTGTATTGTCATGTGGAAGGTCACCAAATGGTGACCTCTTCTTGTTCAGGGTCACCAATTGACCCCGACTTATTCAAGGTCGAGCTAATTATCAACTAAGATTTTGTTAATTAGGTAATTAAGGCGATCTAACAAGGTCGCGGCCCGGTTGGCGACCTTGCTTGGGATGGTAAGAGAGATTAGTATTTTGCTAATTACTTTTAACCAACGTTTTCATTTGCATACTTCCATTGACATCTGTAAAAACGGCAACAGACATCCATAATGATCTCCACCTTTCCACACAAGCAAAGTGAACTCTCCTGCTAATACTTCATCCTATTCAGTTTGTACTTCTCCCTTTTCCTTTTCACGTTAGTCGGATTTTGTACCTACTCTTCTTATTTAAAAACTTTTGTACGATTAAAAATTAATTTCATTTGGGTAATTTTTACGCAAAATAAATGGAAAATTATAGGATGAATAGAAATGAGTAGCATTCTCAAAATAAATTTAGACGTATAAAGCTTTAGGCTCTGTTTGGCAAAACTAGCTGAAAAGGTAGCTGAAACCTGAAAAGGTAGCTGAAAGCTGAAAAGGTACCTGGAACCTGAAAATTTACCTGAAAAGGTAGCTGGAAATTAAGACCTGAAAAGGTAGCTGATTTTTGTTAAAACTGTTTGGAAACTAGCTGAAAAGGTAGCTGATATTTAACAAAATGACAGAAAAGGACATGGCTTATTATTGATATCTTTTACGTTTTTACTATTATTCTTGTGTTATTGTCTTTGACGACGTTACGTTTTTAATAGGCTGACGTCAAGGCGAATGAGAAAATAATTAACATATAACGATTAGGTAAAAAAATTCAAACAATACACCCTTGAAAATATATTTTAGCGATACAAAAATAATTCTTTATTAAAATCATACAAAAAAATACTCCGTATTAATTAAGCTTCACCCCAAATTAAAGTAGCGATCCTATACAATTAAGGGTAGAATAGGTAGATGAAAATAAAACAGGTACCTGATTTCTCAAATGCTACCTGGAGTAGCTTTTTATTTCAGGTACCTTTTTTCCTCAAATCAGGTTCTTGCCAAACACCCAAAGAGAAATAAGGTACTGATTGATTTGACAAAAAAGTCATTTTGACCTGATTTGCCTTGCCAAACACAGCCTTAGAATGATTAATGCCCGGCCTACATGTAGCACTGTATATTAAACCATTTTACGTTTAATTGGCTAAAGACTACTCCAAAGTACAGTATATATCACATAATTAAAACAGCAGCATTATTATTATTATTATTAAAGATTATTTAAGGATCCTAGGACTAAAGCCAATTAAAACTCTCTTCCCATTCATTACTCATGTAGTCATGTACCTTAACTATCCACGGTAATGTGTCTTAGTTCGTCTCTCCACGATCAAATAGTACTCCAGTTAAATAGACGGTGTCGCATTTATTTCATTTGATTCATTTTAAGTTTAAGATACACATATATTTGTTTTAAACAAGAGCGTGTATTTATAGATCACAAATTTCCATCCATTACAAGTTTGTGACGTGACATAAAGAGGTAAGTTGGAGGGTCAATGAAAAGACAAGTGAGAGAGTGTTAAATTCAACAACGGGTCTGGGCCATACCCAAACGGAGGAGAAAGAGTCCACAATATAAACCCAAGAGAGTTCCACTCTAAAACCAATTGGCAATAGAGGGAGTAACCCCTTGCCCTATATAGTATCCTCTTCTATCAATGTGGGACAATCCTCACATGTGGGATTATCGGGTTTCTTCACACTCCCCCTCACATGTGAGGCCCACTTACACACAGACTGGACAAATTTAACTGAGCAACCTTGCTCGTCCAGCTGTAAACTTGGCCCAGTATCAACTCAGACCGGACATATTCAACTGTGCAATTTTCTTTGCTCGTCCGACGGCAAACTCTGGCCCATGAATCCTAGGTCTTTAGCCATGGGCTCTGATACCATGTTAAATTCGACAACGGGTCTGAGCCACACCCGAACGGAGGAGAAATAGTCCACAATATAAACCCAAGAGGGTTCCACTCTAAAATCAATTGGCAATAGAGGGAGCAACCCCTTGCCTTATATAGTATCCTCTTCTATCAAAGTGGGACAATCCTCACATATGAAATTATCGGGTTTCTTCACAGAAAAGGTTATAAAACGTTATAAGCTTGTGATCGTCACAAGCAACAGGGGTTATTTACGTATTACATAGTTGTAAGTTTTTGTATAAAGACTCAAATTACATTTAATTTTTTTTTATAAAGCTACCTTACTCTGACTACTGAGTACTTTGCAAAATCTTTCATTCAACACTTGGAAACAAATTCATTAACGAGTGTAGGGATTTGGAGCTCCGTCCCAAAGACATACAAAATAGGAAAACAATGACATTTGTAATTTATTTTGTTTCGTATAAGGGAAGGGTAAAACTGCATACATCTAATCACCTTATTTATTTTGTTTCATATACCATCCCTAGGTAAAGATCGCGTTAACTAGGTCAAGACCCATTTTTATTCTTAATCACCCCTCAATTAGCTTGAGCCACTTTCACCCTCCCAGATAGAAGGTCACAACCTAGGTCACTAACCTAATCATTTTGCACTTTTCAACAATTTAAATGAAGTGTGTCCTTTTATTTTTGAGTAACCAACCAAAAAAATGACACATAAAAGGTCATGGAAGAGGTTGAGGTCACAAGGAAAGGTTACAAATTGACCTTTTAGCTGGTTGACCACTACTTGGTCATGCTAATTTTTTCCCTAAGCATGATTAAGATGACTCAAGCAAGGTCACGACTTATCTATTGACCTTACTTGGGGATATATGTATACGAGGTCACAAGTAATTTGTCACTTATTTAAAACGGACAACCCATCTTAAACGAGAATTTGTGCAACCGAAAAAGTGCTCGAAATAGTAGGGATGGGATGTGACATGGGAGGTATGAGTCTGTGGTCTATAGGTGACTGGACCAGGAAGGAAGGGTATCAATACTCAAAAGGAAAGGGCATAAAGAAAGACAAAACCCAGTACACCATTCTTTTCTTATGCTGCTAAGCTTGCAAATACAGTACAGTATTTCATTCCAATTAAATAAGGGCCCTTCATGTAAAGGGACATCTAACAGACTTACCCTAATCTCATACTCTGTATTTTCCTCCCACTAATTCACATTTCTACATCTAACAAGTAACAGCTGCTTTTAATTTACTATTTAATTTAAGATCTTAACTTTGTTGATTGGACCATTTTCTGGTATACTTGTTTTAATAACTTACTGCTGCACGTGGGCTAATTTCTTCCTAATCACACATTCACACCCACGACGTTCGTCTTCTGTAAAATGGTTTTACGGTGTTACAACGTTTTCATAATAATTGACACATCTCATTTAATTACATGAGATATTATTTGATGCAGTAGCGTCGGCCAATCAAGCTAGTCTGAGAGTCGAGGTCAATGGCACGCCCCAATGAAGGACGAAGACTACTCTTTTGGTCTTATTAAGTTCGTATATACTCTTTTTGTACTGTTCATTTGTTTATCTTTGATTAAAACGTTCTTCACAAATAATAAAAAAGCTAAATAAATGACTGAAACGGAGGACTTGGTCTATGTTAGTTTCAAAGTCACCATCCATCCGACTTCATCACTTATTCCATAGGTGATCATCCTAAAAGCCAAGTTTACACATGCCATTATGCCAAAACTCATACTCCGTACTACTAATAACCTGACCGACCATGCTAAATGATGCTGAAATTTCCGATAAGTGTCTCAATAACGATATTTAAAAGCTCCATTACGATTTACGATTCTAGCAGAAGAATATAAACTAAGAGTGTTCCCGAAGAATTAAACGGCATAAAATCAGAAGGAATAGACCAAAAGATGAACAATAAAAGAGCGAATAAATTTTACTGTTTTTAACATTTAGCAATCAGATTCAGCAGCAACACTACCCTGGCAAAACTTCAGTTTATTTTATTTATTTGTTCAATTGTTTACTAATCTTATATTGACGGTTTCGTATGACGATCTATTAATAATACTCGATTCGAAATCATTTTGGACTACTACTTTACTGTTGTTTGTGGAAAAAAAAGTAAAGTTGATTACTAAAGTAGATTCTCTTACCACTTATCAATCCCTCTACTGCAGATCTCCTTTCAGAACAGAAGCATCTTCTTTTCCCATTTTAGATCATTAATTTTCCTAAAATTATTAGGACATGGATTAATATAAGGGCACAAAACCAAAAAAAATATTAATAAAATACAAAAAAATGCAAAAAAAAACAAAGCAAAAACTAGCAACTACCATGCTGACATCACTTTTGTTAGTGTTCTGAAATCTGAGTAATCAGATCTTGGAGTCTAAACAATTCCCTTCACAAATCTGTGTCTCTCTCTAGATACAAGCAAACAAAGATGCTAATGAGTTTCGATATGAATTGCGATAACGTTAACAAAATACGATCACAATATTCGCAAACATACAAAAATTCACAATGAAGAATTACTACCACTATAACATGAGCATCATATTCATCATACTGCTAACCTTATCTGTTTTGTCCAATGGTGATAGATTGACCGTCCGAAATTCAGTACAATTGGGTGTTGAATCGATCAGAAGAATTCTGCACCAACCCTTGTTTCCTGATAGCTCAACGCCACCGCCAGGAGGCGGTGGCAGTGATGGTGATCCATCATTGTCAGCATCGCCGCCACCACCATCTTCGCCAGCAGCAGACAGTTCAGGGGTTAACTCAGACCAGCCCTTCTTTCCGGAAGTGCCAGCAGGTGGGTCAAGCCCGAACACAGTTCAGCCTCCCCCTTCACCACTCCCACCGACAACGAGTGGGTCAGGGTCAGGTCCGATACCCACTGCAACGCAACCCGTAAAGCCTACAAAGAAAGTGGCTATTGCAGTATCAGTGGGGATAGTGACACTGGGAATGCTATCAGCATTGGCGTTTTATTTGTACAGGCATAAAATAAAACATCCTGCTGAGGAACAGAAACTTGTTGGTGACGGTAACTCAAGAAGGTACATATCAGATGAATCTAGACCACCTCCTTCTAACTTTCTTTATATTGGGACGGTTGAGCCTGTCGCGCAGAGATCAGCGACAGTCAGTGATGAAAGCACGGCCAATGGATCGCCGTATCATAAGCTGAATGGCTCAGTGAAGAGCATATCAGACCGGTATCGTCCAAGTCCTGATTTGCAACCTTTGCCACCATTGAGTAAGGCTCCTCCAATGAGGGGTTTGCCTGACAGGAATCATAATCACAATTCTTCGAGTACAATTTCATCGGATGATGATGAAACTCGAGAAACTATATTTTACACGCCTAATGGTTCTGTTGCGAGCGGTGAGGATGGATTTTGGACTAATTCTATGGGCTCTGTTTATAGAGGGGATAGTACAAATAGTGGTAGTGGTAATTATTTTCCTCAATCTAAGAGGACTTCGCCAAGAACACGGTGTTTAGATTCGTCGACTGATGTTGTCAAGCATGCTATCATCCCCTCTATAAAGGTGGCTCCTCCACAGCCGCCACCGTATATGGAGGAGTATGAGGCTGAAGAGAAGCAGGAAATGAGGTCAAACATGCCCAAAAGGGCCAAACTTGGAGCCCCACCTCCACCACCTAATTTAGCACTTCTTAGAGCAATTAGCAGCAGCCCTTCCCATCAGAAATCTAAACCTCCTACTCAAACCCCACCACCTCCTCCACCACCTCCGCCTCTACCAAGATCATTACCAAAACCACCCCCACCACCGCCAAGACCACCATTGTTGCCGCCAAGAAAAACTTCCAGTGATGTGACAAATGAATCTTCAAGGGGTTCTCCAGTGTCAGTCAAGACACAATATGAGACTCCAAACTCAAGAGTCAGTCCAAAAAGAGACACAGTTAAACCAATTAAAGAGGTTGGCAGTGAATGCACTTCTTCTGGTAGGCCTAATGGGGATGACATGGATGACAGAAGACCAAGGTTGAAGCCTCTGCACTGGGACAAAGTACGGGCAACCTCGGATCGAGCTACTGTGTGGGACCAGCTGAAATCAAGCTCCTTTCAGTAAGCTTCGCCAACCATTGTATAAAAACATTTAAACTGTATACAACTGTGTCTATAGTTGTTGATCACCTTGCCAATTTATTGCAGATTGAATGAAGACATGATGGAGAGCCTGTTTGGCTGCAATTCTGGTGCAAATCAAAAGACAGAGCCAACTAAGAAGGCAGTTGTCGCACCTGCTGAGAAAGAACACAGGGTTTTAGATCCCAAGAAATCGCAAAACATAGCCATACTATTAAGAGCATTGAATGTTACAAAGGATGAAGTTGCTGACGCACTTTTAGATGGTATGAAATTTTGTTTGTTTCAACTTCAAAACGGAAATAGTTGTAGACCTTGTAGTTCATATGAAAGCATTATCAGACCACTAAGACATTTCAGAAATCAAAAATAAGTATTGGTAGTTGTAGTTCTATCCTCCTTATCGAAAGCCAGGTACAGGATGGGTGGAGTCGTAGTTGCAGTGCTGCTAGTCCTGGCAGGGTCATAGTGGAATGAAATTCGGGTATTTACTATTCCGTAGTTACTAAGTTTTGCATGAAAAATGACTTATCAGGTATTCCACTGAACTCAAGCTACTAAAACATTAGCTTAGCTCATATTAGATCACATAAAGTACATATAACAGAAGCCCATAAGGTGACACCTTTGGCAATAAAAATGGTTAAGGCGATCCTAAGATAAGACACTACGGCAATTTGACGTTTCATGGTGAGCGTTTGAAGTTTGAGTTAAAATTTGCCCTCAAACTTTCTGAAGCTCATTCCGTCTAGCATAGGACCGTCTTATCCATAACTGACTACTTAAACTTTACTAAAAAGCGTTCCGTCATCAATACATGTTTCCGTTAACTTCTGGTTGAAATGAAAGGCCAGCCAGATCATTCGCGCCATGTAGAAAAAGCTTTATAGTCAATGGCACATAAAATGAGAACACAATGTCTGATAAGGCCAGGATAAATTAGTTAAAGATCATACTAGTTAGCTGAGTATATCTGGAGCATGTGACAACTAAACCAAGAGTCACAGAGACAGGCTTGTTCATACTCCTCCCCTACTATCTTACACGCATAACTTAGTAATACCTTTCATTCTGAAAAATCAAGCATACATTTCTGTCAACAGGTGATCCCGAGAACTTGGGTGCAGAGCTCTTCGAGACATTGGTCAAGATGGCACCAACGAAGGAAGAAGAAATAAAGCTGAAAGACTACAGTGGCGACATTTCAAAGTTGGGAGCTGCAGAGAGATTTCTAAAAGGCATCCTTGATATACCATTTGCTTTTAGACGAGTTGAAGCGATGCTATACAGAGCTAACTTTGACGCAGAAGTGAAGTACCTTACAAAATCATTTGATACCCTTGAGGTAAACACGACATAAATCTCCGAAGTTAATGGCTAAACAACATATATATCTGGAATTCTGGAAATATAACTATTTAAGAAAGATCCTGTCATCCTTACGAGATAAATCTTTTTATTTATTGTTATTTGGATGACAAATTCACTACAGATAGCAAGTGAAGAATTGAAGAATAGCAGACTCTTCCTTAAACTCCTAGAAGCTGTTCTTCAAACAGGGAATAGAATGAATGTTGGAACAAATCGTGGAGAGGCAAAGGCGTTTAAACTCGACACACTCTTAAAACTAGCAGATATAAAGGGGACAGACGGAAAGACAACATTGCTCCACTTTGTTGTTCAAGAAATCGTAAAATCAGAAGAAATAGATTCTGAGACTCTTCCAAATCAACAAAGTGCTGCAAAGAAGGAAGAGGAGTTCAGAAAGCATGGGTTACAGGTCGTGTCAGGGCTCAGCCGAGAACTGGGTAGTGTGAAAGGTGCAGCTGGGATGGACTCAGATGTCCTAAGTAGCTATGTGTCAAAGCTGGAAATGGGACTAGAGAAAATCAGACTAGTTTTGCAGCAAGAAAAGCCAGATAACCTCGACAAATTCTTTGTGTCCATGAAGATGTTTCTTAAAGAAGCCGAAAATCAGATAGCCAGGGTCAAGGCTTACGAAAGGAGAACATTAGCACATGTGCGAGAAGTGACCGAATATTTTCATGGTGATACAGCAAAGGAAGAAGCTCATCCATTAAGGATCTTCTTGATTGTAAGAGATTTCCTCTTTATATTGGATAATGTTTGTAAAGAAGTAGGAAAAATGGACGAACGTTCTGCAATGGGAACAGCTAGGTCTTTCCGGTTACCTACATACGCATCCCTATGACTCCTCAGCTAATGCAATGCCCGAGAAGGCATTTTCTCATGAAACAAGGGAAACAATGTCTATCAAGCCGAGTTTTGAACAGATCACAATTATCGCATTTCAAGGGATCATTCATAGCAGCAACGTAAAGGCAGAAGATACTAAACTCTTCGGAACTTGGTGAAGCACAGAATTATCAAGAATACTCAAGTTCATTGAAGAATATACCACACCCAGCATCCACAAGGCTCCATAGGTACACTTTTTTCCAGCACAATCGGGAAAATTATACTGTAGTCAAGTTGTCAGTAGACATATCTATAGAAGGAAGTTCTTACCCCCAAATTCCCTGTAAAATGTCTAGCTTAACATCCCCCTCCCCCTCCTCATATCGTTATATTTTTTCTGCCAATATCTCAATAACACGATGCAAGAGTGACTGCATTCTGTACAATGTATTTAGAATTATGGACAAACATTAATTATTCTCTGCAATTCTCTACACAGTCAGTATTTCAGTATGGGTGTGTACCTCCTCCGACTGCCTCACCCCACCATTAGCAACCCTGTGGCACAAAAATTATCGCGCACTATTGATTCTTGGCCCATTCAAACCAATTCCTGTATTAATTAGTCGATGCAACTTTTGACACAATTTTATCACGGGTCATCCCAAAACAGTCGCGCACTCGCGTACATCCCACCCCTCTCAGCTCTAACCCATCATTTATGAAACCCTAGTCCCTAGGCAGTGTGGTAATGTTATTGTTATTACGAGTAGTTGTCAGGCCTTACCGATTCTTACTCCCTCCAAAGTCCAAACCAATAATCAATCTCGTGCATGCCAAGTAACTGTTAAAATGCCTGAATGACAGAATTGAACACCAAAACAAAAACATGATAAAGAGAAAATAGGAAAATCATGAAAGTAGCCGCAAATGTTGAAAAAAATTGTCCTGACAATTCAGAGTTGGAATTATTATGAGACCCAGAAACATACAAACCCAGATTAATTCATTAATTTATGTGGAGTACATATACAGTGATGTCAAATCACATATCCCAGTAACCAACGGAGAAGATGAAGACAAAAAGTACGAGAATAGCGAATCAAGGACCAATAATGCAATTAAGACAAGAGCATACAGCATACCCGATAGTTTATTTTATGAAAATGGATCGGGATCAGGTCGGTTGAATCTTCATCTGTTATTTTTATAGCTCGTTTTAAATCTTCATCCAACTCATTCAGCCTAACAAGAGTACCTTAAATCCTGGTCTAGGCGAACCCGACTACATGTTTGGGTGTAATCGAGTTTGTCTAAAGCTCTTTTTTTTCCCGAAACTGAAATGAATGAGTTAAGTTGAACAATAGCCAAATAACACAATTAAACTCAACTGAAATTGGACCTAATTCAATAGCGAGTTTTAAATTATTTCAATTTTTTCCCAATTTAAAAGTAGCAAACTTTATCACTTCGACTTGGTATTAAATTATGTTTATCAACTTATATTTATCTTTGTTTGTGCTCTAATATTTGCCTTAGGCTCTCTCACGTACAAAGTTATGTTCACGCAAAATAAACAAACAAAACTACATTACATTCTTGATCTGCCCCTAATTCTTAGCTCTTTACATTTTAAAGATGAAGGATTTGTGCCCTCGCCATACTTGAAACCGACGTTCATGTCGAAAAGAATAATGAATTTCGGGCTAAGTTAGAGGAGTACATAAATTCTTAGGACGTGAAACTATTATGTGGATTATGCACTGTGTCACGTACTGCTTGTCAATGAAAAGAATGGCGCTCCTGAAATGCTTTTTGACCTCAATATCTTCTTTGCTAATATTTTCCATCTCATCTCTTCCTTCTTGTTCGGCTTTCGGCTTCTCTCTTTAAAGCTCCTGAAGTACAAATGTTAATTACAATGTCGCGCACAAAATGAATTACAGTGAAGACTTAGTCAAGGAATCAAAGGGTTAGCAGTTAGCTACCTGCATAATGGAACCCTGCAAGCATCAGAGTCGACACAGAGGCGAGAGTGCAGTTCAAGGAGCTGTCCCATCCTCTTGCATTGAGCGCAACCACCGGAAACTCTAAGCTTACAAGCGGCAAAGTGTCTAAGTAAAAGCTCCAACCCCTTGCAAGCTGAGTACGTACACGGGGCCTCATCTTCCTTTGGTGCCTTATCATGAGGACCGATTGTTTTGCACCCATCTCTGCAAATGTGGACTAGAGCCTCCATTGCGTCGTATAATTGTACATACATTTTCCTCTCATTTCTCTTTCTTTCGATATCTTTTTGCCTCTGCAAGATAACCCAGATAATAAGAAAATCAATCCGTTGTTAAAATGCTTGATCATATGACTGATGCCCCTATCTTCAATTTCAGTAAATAAAAGGAAGTCTTTTTTTTTTGCGTGTAAAGGGAGTCACGATGACAATTTTGATGACTACGCTCCTATGAATTTTGCAACAAGAATGCTCAGTTCAATCGGAAAATAAAGGATGAGATCCTCACCGCCTCAGTTTGAGAAACACTGGCTAGAATCTCTCTTTCTAGAATCGGATGTGCTTCCTTCATCACTTTCCAGCCTTCGGTGGCTGAAACGGCCTTAATATTGTTCAAGATCATGCGGTGACAAATGAGGCTAAGCCGTGGTGCATCACATAGAAGAGCAAGCTGGAAAACATCCATGGCATTGTCTATGTTGAGCAAGCCATTCTCGAGTTGTTTCTCGCATTCCTTCTTCAAGTGAGGAACCACATATACATGGGACAATAGCAAAAGGTGCAAGATATATTCCTCCATTTCATTCGCGTTATAACTGTACAATTACCAGCAGAAAGTCAGTATAACATTGACAGATCCATATCCTTGCAGTAGTATCATCACTCCTAATAGATAATTACCATGAAGAGTAGAGAAATCTAATGAAAACCCGGACTGCATCATGTGAAACACCGCGAATTGTGATGGATCGTCTTCTACCTTTGCGTTTTGGTTGCTTCATCATTTGTCTCATGACAGGAGATGTCATACCCTGATAATAAACAACACATTCATCAGACAACGCAATCGAATACTTTTGACATCAAAATTTTCAATCTAACATCTAAAATGAACTAAGATTGATTGTTTCATTCAAGATCTATAGATCTGTAGGCTGTGTACATTTGACCTCCCTCCCTTGCCATTTCTAACACACAGTTGAGGCTGGTCACATGTGAGACCGTCTCAACAACGAACAAAATGATTTGGGGTCGGCTAACATGAATCATCATCTGAAACCGTCAAGGACATCCAATAGGGTTCCATAATATACAGAAATTTAAGTAAAAAAAGTTGAAAAACCATATAACTTACCAAGACACTAGAATGGGCATAAATTTTCCCCCCATCCTCGGTATGAACAACGACATCAGCACGATAAGCTTCATCGAAAAGACGCTCCCACGTGTCCTTTGTTCCCGCATTGACAGAGGTCTGGCCTCTCATACATGACCTGTCCTGAGCCCTAACCAAGGCCATAGCCATAGCCATCACCCTCCTATCACAGACAGATGTTGCAGAGCATGGCAATGGAGGTGGTACAGGGACATCTTTATGTTTCACCATATTGTCTACCACACTACCCATTTCCTCAATATTCATCTTTATGTCCTGTTCAAAACACAAATTGTCCTCCATTTTAGTACAACATAAATTTTCTTCATATTTTAATACATTTATAATTATAATAACAAAATTTATGCCATTAGTCCATTAGAAGACATTATCATCCCAATTCCCTAGGCATTATGAATTCATGATCATGGACAAAAACAACGACGTCAGAACGTTAATCCTAAAATGATTTAGGGTCGACCGACATTTTATCATATCATTGTTGCGAAATCGGACGTGATGAAAACAGAAAGATGTGTTGCGAAATCGGACGTGATGAAAACAGAAAGATGAAAAACATGATGACTTACTTTGAAATAAATTAGATCAAGATACCCAGAAACAAGAAATTAAACGGGTGTAACAAAAATTGAATCAAAAAAAAGATAAAGATGTAATTTTGATAAGAAAAATAGATTGAATAATTGATTTTTGTATGTGTATGAAGTTGAACCCCTTCCAAAATTTGATAATTTTGATGTGTTTCTCTTCTGTGTATTTATTAAAGCAATAGGAGGCACAATTGAAAGGGGTTGGTTGATGGGGTCAGACTTTGAATCATTAATAACAAGATTATCCAAATAATGTTTATCAAAATTAGTAAATAATAAGATAATAAGATAGTTAATATCTCACTTTTTGGATTAAAATATTAAAAATACAACTTATAAATAAAATGAGTAATAAGAGAGGTTGCTTATATGAAAGGTCGCGGAAACAAAGGATATATAATTGGTGGTACATGCGGACATGCCTACTTGGGATCGTACCCTTTTTCTTAGCTGTCTCCTATTGGAACCAGGCTTCCAACCAATCAACCATTGATTGATTCACAAGTCCATGAATTACCCTCCACAATTTTGTTTTCTTGTTGCTTTTTTCTTTGCTTTGGTGTCAAAGAGTACCAATGAGGTCGGTTAGAGTCGAGTTATTTCGGATTTACTAGACCATGTTCAGGCAAGATTGTTAGATCATCCCCAAGCAAGGTTGATTGGCAGGTCTATTTGGGGTCGAGTTAAGTTAATGTAATTAAGAAATCGATTAGAACTGACTCAAGTCAATTTGAGTCACAAATCGACCCAATTTGAGGTAAATTGGTTCACCAATCGACCTCATATGTGGCACATTTTAATTGGTTGCAACCATTTAAGAAAAATAAAAAATAAAAAAAAAACTAAAAAAGTGGTTGTTTGGGAGGGTTTATTGACCTAGGTCGTGACTTTCTGCTTGGGAGGTTTAAGTGGTCAAGGTCAATAAAGAGAGATTAAGGCCTAATATACAATTGACCCGAGTAAATTGACTTGTTGCTTGGGAATGGTCTTAAGGAGGTTGTGACCTTGTTGGGTCATGCTAATGACGCCCTAGAGTATGATTAACTAATTAATTTTAGTGACTTTTTACTAATATCGGTGAACTTGAAGAAGATAAAGTCAATTTGTAACCTTCAAACAATATTGTGACCTTGTTGAATAATGATGGATGTGATTGGTAGATAATGTGGTAAATGATTTGAAATGTTGAAAATAGAAAATTAATGGAAATGATTGAGTTGATGACCTAGTTCGTGACCTTCTGTTTGGGAGGGTGAAAATAAGTCAAAATAACTAAGGTGAGATTAACAATAAAAATGTTGGTGACCCGATTAAGTCGACCTTCTGCTTGAGGTATACATAACGACTACTTTTTCAGTGATATGTTTACACTTATTTTATTCTCTATTTTAGTGATATGTTTACACTTGTTTTATTCTGTGAGGATAAATAAAGCAACTGTAAATATATCACTGGATGGATGAAGTAGTTTGTAGCAACAAACATTATGTTTGGGTCATATTGATTTTTGGGTTAGGGATCATGATCGCATGATTAATTCAAGTATTGGGTCGGATTAATTAGGCCAAGTCATTCATGCCGAGTAAATTCTGTCAGGTCTAAATTCTCTAAACGACAGATGATGTGTTAGGATCAAACCACAAGGCTGAGTTGAGGATTGTAAAACATCCTACAAATAGCTTAGATAAGCAGGTTTGAGTAATTTGTATCTACTATAAGAATGGAAGAAAATGACTTGAATTTTAAAAAGTATAAAAGAGAAAATAAACAAAAAAAAATTAAACAATTGTACTCGGTTTTAGACCGATCTCTACCATAACAATTGATCATGATATCTAAAATCGAGTACGATCCTCTACTATAACAAAATTCTAAGATCATATAATTTTAGAAACCAAATTGTGACTCAAATAGTAATATCTTATCTTTTTGGATAACGAGGGAATTTGGCAAATATGTTAAGTTTATGCTCCCTCGATATTTTGCAGATATTTGTAAAGTGATCACTTGTATTATGTCAAATTGGCAAGCCAATAAACCACATCGTTTGAGAATTAACAACTTTTGTGCGGCTAAACTAGTATTATTAGGCACATTTGAGAATTAATATCTTATCAGACTGTCACCTGAATAACAAATATAATCAATAAAGATAAAATTAATAAATTCTTACGAATTAAGGTACACGATAATATTATCCTAATTTAGGTGTCCCTTAAGTAGTATTATTAGGCACATTTCATCCATCATTGACCAAATAATCTCAAATAATCCTCAATACTTATCTAAAATTGATCAATATCTATAGAGTATAATCGCCACATAATTAGTAATTAGCATTTTATCCTTTAGATTTAGGCAGAGTCAGATGCTGACTTGGTTATTTGTCAACAAATAAATAAATTGTATTAATCCATTTCATTATATTATTAAATATATATCCAAATTAGAAAAGGATAATCCTACTCATCATCTTGTCATATCTGATTATAACCAAGTATATATATCAACACATTTTTGTCCAGCTAAGGATGACACTATGGATGACTGTTCAATGTTGTAATTAGTGTAATCAAGAATGTTTTTAAACCAAGAACAAATCCAACCAACCAAGAATATTAAATTAATTATTTTTTGAGTACTTTTTTATTGGATCGTGATTGGTGATTGCGGTGTGATCAACACTAATTGCAAAATATCCATAGTGTGAGACTTAGCTTTTTGCTGTATTTTAAGGGCGTTGCTAAATCTCGCACAAGATTTTGATTAATTATACATATTTTCTTGTCCTATTTTGACTTTACTCCTTCTACTTTTCCATGCAATTAGAGAGGACACTTCAAAAGCAAAGAAATTTTTAAAAAAACATATATGCTTAGCTATCCCATCACCACTCGCCCCACCACCAGCCGCTCACAAACAGAACGCACCATCACATGTTGCGATAAACCGACCCACCATCAGCCGTTATAAACTGATGCACCTTCAACAATCCAAAATTCAAAATCCCTAAATGTCTAACCATAATTGTAAAAATCACGCTCTTTAAGATAAAAAAAAAACATTCATTCAATCAATTAAAATAAGGGTATTAATAAATTTGTTAATAGAATAACGAAATTACTTGTGAATGTGCGAATTAAAATCCATAATTTGTTAAATTATTAGCATTTTGGTTTGTGGTGAAAATGAGATCCCTAAATTACAAACACTAATTGTAAAAATCACTCTCTTAAAGCTAAAATTGTAAGAGTTATTGGCTCGCTGAACCACACTAATTAGCTTTAAGAGAGTGATTTTGATAGAATAACACTAATCAATCAAAATAAGGATATTAATAAAAGTTTTGATAGAATAACAAAATTTCTTGTGAATGTGTGAATTAAAATTCATAATTTGTTAAATTATTAAATTATTAGCAACTTGGTTGGTGGTGAAAAGAGAGAAGATAGATTTTTTTAATAAAGGGTAAATTCGGAATAAGGTGACAAAATGTGCGGGATTTAAGTAATATCATGTGCGGAATTTAGCAAATACGTATTTTAATATGGCTTTTTCTAAACTCGCACATAATAAGAAGTTAAATAAGGAAAGATTTTAAAGATTATTTTACTTATTAGGATAAATATGAGTTTTAACTTTAATTTATCCTGAGATATTCACAACAATATTTCCTCGCACATTTTGTTTAAGATGGATATTATATTTTTTAAAGCTCTGTTTGGTAAATTATCTGAAAATATAGCTGAAATCTGTAATGGTAGCTGAAAACTAAAAAAGTAACTTGAAAATGAAAAGGTAGCTGGAAATTAATAGTTGATAAGGTAACCGATTATATAAAAATGTGTTTGATAAACTGGTTGAAAAGGTAAATTATTTGGGTAAAATGACGTAAAAGGATATGATAATTATTTAATATTATAAATTGAAGGGTAAAAGATGAAAAATATCTCATTTCAGGTACTTTGTTTCAAATGCTACATGAGGTAACATTTCATTTCAGGTAGTTTATTTGTCAAATAAGCTATTTAACAAACCTTGCAAAAAACCAGATAGCTTAAATTTTGGTCAAATAAGCTACCTAAAGTGCCTTACCAAGCGAAACCTAGGTTTATGGATTAAATATATTCATGTGGAATTGCGGATGCATAAGATAAAAGTAGAATGCATTAGAAAAGGTAAAAGTAAGATTTGTCGTTTAAACCCATGGAAAATAATACTAAACTCGTCTTAAAATTAAAACGGATATGACTGTCTTCCGTAAGACTAGCTATTTGATAATACTTAGAAGCATATTAGCATAACATTATAATCATGGGAATTTGGGATGCTATCATGCTAATAGTTCATTTTGCTCAATACGAAGTACGCTATTTATTTTGGTAAAATTCTATCTAGAATGTGATTCGTGAGATTGTGAGTCAAAGTGACCAAATTGTAATCAAAGCGTAGTGACGACTTGAAGAGAAAATGAAATGAGAATTGACACAAAGAGTTTTGCTGACGCGGAAAACCCGTTTGAGGGAACAACCGCGGCCCGCAGGGGGCAGAATTTCACCAAATGTTTCACTATAATATTTTGTGGAGTACAGTTGTTAATTAGAATGCGAGTATGCTAATGTTGTTGTGTATATTGCCTGTCTGATGCTCTTTCTCGATCTCCATTTTATAGGCCTTCAGCCTCTTAAATGCGGACATAATATTTGCCTTTAGTTTCTGAACGTTGGAGGAGCCTCTACATTAATGGGTCGTTATCCTCTTTCTGGAACCTCCCCTAGCCTGGGTTAACTAAGGCCTAATTGTAGCGTCCTGATCCAGTGCTCTCAATGTCCCCACATTATCAATCCATCTTCCCCGGTTTCTTCTTATTGTTTCGTGACACGTGTTTGATGAAGAAAAGGTGTAATTTTTTACCTAACAGTATTAAAATGATGATGACGATCATGCAGACTGATGTTAGATGTAGATCACGTACCATATTATGAGATTTATAGAACTATATTTTCATATTATGAGATCTTTCATGTTATTAGTTGTAAAAATGAGTGTCGCTGATAGGAAATTGAAATCTATATCTATATAATAACATAAAAATGTTAGATTGAGTAGCTACTAGAATGACACGTGGCGGAATAATAAAATTACATGGTAGGCAAAAAATTAATACAATTACATGGTGTACTAAAAAATTCGGTAAAAAACAAAAAACAAAATAAAAATAGAACACGAAAAGACAAAGTAGTAGTGTGTTAATCCTCATCTTATTTAAACATTCATTTCTCTAGTTAACATTTTTTTTTTTTGTAGAAAAGCAAGGATCTTTTTCATATATCAAAAATGAAGGACATTACAAGACCCCATACAAGACAACAAGGAAGCCAGAGTAGCTCCCTACGAAAAAAAACCCAATGGGAAAAAAATAGACATATCGTTGAAGATACAATCTAGCCAGAAAAACATTGGAAACCAATGTAGAAAAAACTGGCAACAGGCAATGCAGAGTACATTAGTCTGTGAGAAAAATTCAGTATAGAGCCTTCCCGACTGAAGCTTCATCAAAGCCCCTGGGACTGTGAACCATCCTAGCATTGACTTGTCCAATGATAGCTGAAACGAGCTGTTCAACAGTGTGGCAGAGGTCTTTAAAAATTCGTTCATTTCTTTCTTGCCAAAAGATGTAAATAGCACCAAGCAAAGTACATCGTCTCCTTCTCTTTATCCAACTACTGCCTCGATTGTGCTGATGATACCAATGCAATATATCCAGAAGCTTAATAGAATGTAGGCTGAAACCATAATAAAGCTGCAACTGACCCAACACCTGCCTAGAAAAATTACATTCAAAGAAGATGTGAGAGTGAGTTTCAGCAGCATGGTAACACAGACTGCACCTATTAGCCAACTACATGCCTCTCTTGCTAATCCCATCAAAAGTTGGTAGCCCACCCTGAGTAGCTAAGTAAGCTATGAATCTATGTTTAGGGAGCCCCTCCATAGCATGGATTGTCCTATGCCAAGAAACAAGAGGTTTTTTAGACCTGAAAACATCATAGAAAACAGAAATATCATAATGCAACATTTCAGTAAGGCATTGAGCTGCATTTCCCATTTGTTCAATAAGAGCAGTTCTCACAGCCAAGACGTTCCTCCAGTACCAGGAGGCAGCAGAATTTGGTTCAGCGAGCCAATAACTCTGCCCCTTAAGAACGTAGGCTTGAATCCATTTAACCCAGATTGAATGAGGTTGATGTTCTAATTTCCAAAGCCATTTGACTGCCTGCGCTTTGTTCCAACTTAAGACCTCCTTAATGTCTAGGCCTCCTTCCTCCCTAGGCCTACAAAAATCAGCCCATCTGTGATACACAAGCCTTCTGCCATCATCCTCGATACCCCATAGAAAATCCCTGCAAAGCTTAACAATACTTTTAATAACACCTTTAGGAAGGAGGACACAAGCTCCCCATAAGCTATTCAAACCAAAGATGACCGAGTTTATAAGTTCCACTTTGCCAGCATAAGTTAACTTATGATCAGACCAGCTACTAATTTTACCTTTAATTTTATCCACCGGAGGAGAAAACATAGAATGAGTTAACCTGGAGGTGAATAGGGGGAGACCTAGGTAGTTGAAAGGAAAGTCACCTTCCGTAAAACCAGTTTGCTCCAAAATTTGACGTTTGATAGAAGGTTGAACACCCCCAAAATAGATTGAAGTCTTCATAGGGTTAGCCACCAAACCAGAATAGCTAGTATTACATCTCATAATCACGATATTTATACTTTTCTAATGCAGAACTTTTCATGTTTTTAAATTATGAAAATTGAACTATTCTTACACTAAACATTCATCTCCTTAACATTATTATTCCACCTCGTAATCATAATGTTTATACTTCTTTAATGATACAAAACTTTTCATATTTTGCAATTATGAAATTTCAACTAATCTATATAATCTATATAATAACATAAAAAGACATTTTGAGCCTCCATTGAAGTGTCATGTGTCACACCTTAGCTTATTGCCACCTATCATATGTATCAATATACCTCCATAAATTACATAAAAAATTAAATTGTTAAACTTACTTTTGCATTTTTACAGCGTGTCTTAAATTTCCTTTAAGTTTATTCAATACCCTAACTCTTAGGCTGCCCAACATAACCCCTCTTTGATATTGTGTATTAACATGCCATAAAAAAATATAATTATGATGCATTTGTAAGGTTTGAATTCATTAAATCCTGACTATTTTTCTAATAGCCTATTTAATTTCATTTAATTTTCGCCTATATTTTTCGCCTATATTTTTCTAATAGCCTATTTAATTTCAATTGATTGATTATTTAAAACTTTTCAGATTTTTATTTTTGTAGTGAGTTAGAATCAATTGAGAATGAAATGAAGAAGTACAATGAAACTAGAAGAAAAGAGAAGAATCTAACAAGCATTTGTATCATACTAGTTTTACTCCCGTGCAAAAAATGCACAGCTTAATTTTATTAATTTTAAAAAATAAATAAGAAGGTGGATATGTTTTAAAAAATTATGTTTTAATATTAGTTATGCCGATGTAAAATGTATAAATAATCTATACGCTTAACTTAAAAGTATGTAAAAACAACGCATTAACTCAACGTTATAGAAAATAAACACATTCTTATTTAAGACGGTTTAAATGTATATGTGTATGATGAACAAAACAAAATAATAACATTATACATATGAAAAGTAAAATATTTGTCCTATATGCCCAAAGAATAGATATTGACCCGTTTTAAACTTAAAATGGGATAATAGTTAATAAAAATATGTAAACATCTAAATATTATATTTACGGTTTAAACCTAAGTTCTTAAATATCATAATTAACCCAAATTATTATTGGTCGACCCTCTAACTACAAAAAAACACCAATCATAAAATATAAACTCCGACCCTCTAACTACCCAAAAAAATTATCACCATTTATGGAGTTGATTTCTTCCACATGCAAAATAATTATTCATAATTTTTTTTTCTCTAACTACCCAAAAAAATTATCACCATATATGTAGTTGATTTTTTCCACATTCAAAATAATTATTCATAATTTTTTTTTATCTCCGATAGTTAATTTTAGTTGATCATTTTTTGTTCTTTTTATCGAGATATTATAATCTGACTCTTTGTGTTAGATTTGGTGTATAATTATATGAATTTGATTGTCTATGTTTTATTTATTATAATTCATTAAGGTTGTTATTTTTTTAATTTATTAATTTGAAATTTATTAATTCGTAGTCTTTGAAAATATCCATTCTGTACAATTTTCGTTTTTTATTTTTATTTTTAATTTTTTGTTTGCATAAATTTTTCTGTAAATAAACTTTTTAACATAAACTTAATATACGAATACGAATATTTTAGAACCGAAAATTTGTAAAATGGAACGCAAATGAATTTGGAGGAGAAAGTAATTGAAGTAAAGAAATTTATGGTGGGCCCATCTACCTCAAATTAAGGAACCAATCAGAAACCTTGAAATGTCATTCCTTTTTATAGATCTACCTCAAATTAAGAAACCAATCAGAAACCTTGAAATGTCCTTTCTTTTATAGAAAGAGGATTCTTTGTTTTTAACATTGTCGAATGTTGATGAAGACATTTTATATCATTAATTATCGAATATATTGAAACCTTAGTTTTATAGTCTCATATTTTTTTACTTTTTTTTTGATAACGAGGGCTTTAATCCCCCGGGCCCATGCATTCCCACACCACCACATGGACCATGTAAGCCACCCCTTCGGGAGCTGCAGTGGCCAAGTGGTCATCGCCCCAGCTGGTAATCGAACCTGAGACCTCTCAACTCCTGCATTTCTGCAAGCTTTAAGGTTTAACTCAGTCTCGTATTTTATTATCGATATAACGTTTTGTGAAGTTTTTAATGTATTTATTAATTGATAATCCGTAGTGAATTTGTTGAAATTGATATTAACAACTATGTATGGCCATGGCGTGTTTAGTATAATTAACTATAATATTTTTTTATGAAGTCGTCTAAAATAATATATTTTTCTTGTACTTTGAGTACCAAAGAGGAAAATATCGTTTAATTTGTAATTTTAAATTTTTAATGAGAGAATATCGCATGATTATCAATGTTGTTATTATCTATTGTATCCTTATTTAAATTATGTTTTATTTGATTAAACATTACATGATTATTAATGTTCTATTTAAGAGAAATTGAGTTAGAATATTTTAATTCTTAAATATTGTTATTATGTTCTACTTAAAAAATATAATCATTTAACTAAGGTTAATACTAGTTACTACTTTCATAATATCATTTTAATAAAGTTATAAACTAGGAAAAATGTTATTTAAATATCCAGTAAAAACGATCATTCAGCTACAAAGGTCATATGGGAATAATCGAATTAAATTGCAATAACAAAAAAGAATATAATTTTTTTAATGATGAATTTAAAAAATCTCGTGGTTAAAGAGAAAATTAGAGAACTTTTCTCTAGGCAAAGGGCGTGCTATAGAAACATATGAAAAAAATACATGAATTAGTAAAATTCGTACATGAATGAGTAACTACGTTTTTTAATTCAGATCACGCAGAATAATCATAATAGTAAAATATAAACATAAAAAAGGTCTAAAAATCCCGCGATTTTCACGGGATACAAAACTAGTTTTATGTATAAAAGGAGAAGATAAGTTGATTAGATATTTCTAGCAAAAAAAATCATTGTGTCTCCTTTTTTTTTTTTTATTATATTACTCCATTTTCATTTGTTTGATTTTCCATCGGTCTCCGTTGAACTGATAAGACGAAGAATAGAAGTCAATCTCAACGCAATTTTTTTAAATTTGGTGTAGCATTTGCTACACCAAGCATACACATGGGCCCGCCCCTGATCAAAGCCCTCCTTCGGAATCATGTATACAACGTTATAGTCATAGTGGTCTCGTATGGCGGTCGACACAACTCACCAATTCTTGATAAACAATTCCATCATATCAGTAAACTCAACTTGATCTTAAACCTTGACTCTAATCATATCCCTAAACTGATCAGCCTCAATTTGGTATCTCACTGGTACCGCCATATGCATACAGAGGATGCGGAAGATTGTTTCAACTTGGTTGACAAACTACATGTTAGTAACAGATTCTCTAAGAGTTAAAACACCCAACTCGGGGATCCCTAAATGTCGGTTCTCATCGTTATCGTTTTCGTCATAGTTTCCTGCAAAGTTTCCTTCTACTGAGTTGGGTATGTCGAGCTCATCATGAAATAACCGACCTACGTACTTGCCACGAGCGTTGTTTTGATTGTTATTGGTTCCGGACCGCCTCTTCCACATCGCCAAGCCACCAAATATACATTCGATCTTTGATACTCAATTGTTATGGTTATAACTAATCCATTGCCGTGAGTAAGTTCGAATGTAAGGTTTGCAAAGGGTGGAACATGATCATTGCTAGTAATGCGAATCAGTTAGTCTTGCTTGTGACGGGTCGGGTGGAGAGACGGATAATGACACTCATAAAACGAATAGGGGAGACAAGGTGGGGCATCCCCATGTGCTTCCCTCTCTTTTTAAATAGGCATTTTGTGAGACAAAATGGTATTCGTCTTCTCCTTGTGATGGATACCCTCCGTCTACAACGAGAATTTGTGAATGCGAATATCATACTAATAAAGTTCGATTGCCAAACAATTACCACGAATCTCCATCACACAACCATCATACTTATGCGTAGGGCAGGCCAATGCGTATGTTTGCTGTAGCAAATAATACACCAGATTTTTAAAAAATTGCATTGAGTTTCTACAATTTACTATACCATAATAGCACATTTATTATTTAACAATTAATTATTCTAACAGTAATTGCTATTGAATAGTTTTTTAATACTCTAAAAAAAACTTTTAAATCATAACATTAAACACAAAAAGTACAATAAACATTACAATTTGTTTTTTATTTGTTAAGAGAATTAAACAAAATAAATAAATTTAAAAGTAAAACTAAAATATTTCATAAAGTTAAACACGAATTATAATTTTTACCTTAATTTTTCAAAACAATGTTAATTATTCAAGGTACTTTTGAATTAATTACATAACAAAAAAAATGAAAACAACAATAATAATGACAATAATTGTGATAACAAAAAATGTAACAATAATCGTGGCAAAATACTAATAATCTGTGATAAAAATTTAGTAAATTGTGCACAATATATTTTGACTATATATTATGGCAATATATCCATATATTTATTTGATTAATTGTTTTTTATTATTATAGCGTTTTCTAATCAAGGCTCAACGACGTGGTTGCAAATTCGCGATTGTATAATATCACAAGCTTGACAATGTATCAGATCCCGTGAATTTCACGGGTATTAAAACTAGTTATTGATACATATCCAACGAAAACAATGGAAGTTAAGTTGGTGATTGATTTTGTATGTGATTTCGAATGATCTTTTATGTAATTCTATGTAAATGCAAAACACGGCCTTAAAAATAAAACCTAAGTTAATAATAGAAAATAGTTGATAAATTCAGGAGCAGAACCAAAAACGAAATTTATCTAGGCTAAAATTATGAACTACTGAAATTCACTAGTTAAAATAAAAATAAACCGTTGTCAGTCTATGTAAGGATTTTCGGGTTCTTAAACACTCGAAAAATGAAAGTTTTTTTGGTGTATTATGTCCAATTTTTAAGTTGGATAAAATTAAATTTATACTTTTTTATGCGAAAGTTGCCTTATTCTTTTGATTGCAATAACAAAAACAAAATATAATGAATCTATTACTAATCGTGACAATTTTTTATTGATACAAATTGTAACTATTTTAATTAATCTTGCTTGAGGAATATCTAAAAAGAAACTATTCTATCTTATCTATATTAATATAAAATCATGTAGAGAGTACTGGTTGAGTCACGTCATCAATTATAAAAGAAGAATGTAAAATTGCTAACGTGACACCCTAATATTTCAGCATTTACATAATGAAAGTCTCTCATTCACTTTGGCAATATTAGTTATAATCATCATAATCATCATTATCATCATTATCATTATAAAAGAAGAATGTAAAATTGCTGACGTGACACCCTAATATTTCAGCATTTACATAATGAAGGTCTCTCATTCACTTTGGCAATATTAGTTATAATTTGGTCAATAAGAGTAACCCAACCAATTGCACCAACTAATTACCCACCCTAATATTTATTACGTTGAATAAGTAACGTGAGAATACTCACATAGTAATTTCCAAGGTTACTCGAGAATTTAAATGTCATTCTCCTCTTTTTCTTCTTTATGTTGGATAAAGAAAAAAGAAATCAATTGAGTTTCAATATTCAATATTTATGTAAAGTTAATACTTTAAAACTAGAAAAATATTTATTCACGTATTGGTTTGTCATATGATATGTTATTAGATTATCTAACGACGGTAATTAATCACATACTTTACAAAATTACAATTAACAACCTGTGAATTTTCACGGGTGTTACACTAGTCTATATTAATACAAAATCATGTAGAGAGTACGTTGAGTCACGTCATCAATCAAACCTTAAATATTTTTTTAAAATTCATTATGGTCCGACCCCATTGTTGTTTACTGAATTTATTTTGAAATAACTGTCTGCAATTTAATAGTTATGCAATTATTACGTAATTTTTTTTTATTTAACTCTGTAAATATTAATTTCTTTGTAAAAGTCGATATGTATAACGGGAAATTAAATATTATATATGAAAATATAATAATGTCTAATGTCGGTCTATGCATAATTATTACAAAACAATTTATGCCCAATACACAACTACAATAAACTACAATAATTAACAATTTACCGCAATCGAAAAAAATAATTACAATTATGGCGACAATAATAAATTAAAAAAACAATAAAAATAATTTAAAATTAATATAACAATCAAGAGTAGTGTATAAAATTAATATCGTCATTTGAAATATTTTGCGAAAATCAAGTTATAAACAAAACGATTAACACTAGCTAGACCTTAAAATAACATATATCTTCAAAAATAGACTATAACATAGTGGATAAATTAATACCCTTATTATTAACATATATATTTTATAAGAACAATTGTTAATAAATTTAGTTAAATAATTCTAATAGAAACATTTTTTTTTTGAAAAAAATAGAAATACAACGACTAAGTTTTAAAGTAACGATATAAAATTTTCAAAAAATCATTTAAATATTTAAACATGCATTTTTTTTTATAACGAGGGGTTTAATCCCCCGGGTCCATGCATTCCCGCACCACCACATGGACCATGTAAGTCACCCCCTTCGGGAGCTGCACTGGCCAAGTGATCATCGCCCCAACTGGTAATCGAACCTGAGACCTCTCAACTCCTGAATTTCTGCAAGCTTTAAGGTTTAACTCAGTTACCACTGGATTAACACCACTTGGTTTATATTTTTGGTGACAAGGGGTTTAATCCCCGGGGCCCATGCATTCCCGCACCACCACATGGACCATGTAAGCCACCCCCTTCGGGAGCTGCAGTGGCCAAGTGGTCATCGCCCCAGCTGGTAATAGAACCTGAGACCTCTCAACTCCTGCATTTCTGCAAGCTTTAAGGTTTAAACATGCATTTTAAGTTTTAACGTATTATCAATTTAACAGAAATTGCGTGCAAAATATTCACGTACTATTGTCACTATTCGATAAATGTTAATTATCCACCACATTTTCTCTAAAAATTATTGGGAAATGTGTCCTCAACAATAGTGCGATCACATAATTAAATCTCATGACGAGAATGCACAAGGGATGATACGAAATTTTATTAGTCAACTGACCAACATTAATCGGTAATGATTGGCTAGCTAGATTTTGACATTACTGTCATATGACGGTGGTGGTCAGTTGATCCCTTTAGGTCACACCTATAGGACGATTCCCTTAATCGATAAACTTATCAAATGTATATCGATACGAGTTGATCAGATTCCTTAAACTCGTATATCGAGAAATCAGAGGTTAAATCTTATTGTAAGATTTATGTTTATAATTGAAACGTGTCAATTGTTAAACAATGAACGATATTTTATAATATCGTAATTAGAATGAATCGGGTTGGTACAGTGTCAGATATAGATGTTGATATTGATGAGTATAGTACTTTGATTACGGTTTTGTTCATCCAAGGCATTGGATGACTCTTTAGTCAGTTTCGTAAATAGTTTGGACTGAAAGACCCCCCGGCCGGGCAACCGGCAGGGAAACCGGCTCTCCTTCCAAATGGTTTCCGAAGTTGGTTGAGAGCCTTGCGTAGTAATTGCATGATGATATGAGATTCAGATATTGAGATTTGTATGCTTCACATGTCTATATATGTTGGAGTATTCTGTTTGTATTTCTATGTTACGTGTCGTTACAAAAGGTGGCTAAGAGAACTCTAGTCACTTCCCACTGATTGTGGCGTAGATGTTTACATGTATGTAGGTACATGCAGGAGCAGGTTGGCAGGGGTTGCTGAGAGCTAGCGAGCGATGATCCGTTTATCATCGATTTGACTTTACACCTTTCGTTAGCTAGACTCTAGACATTTCAGTTACTGTTTTGAGTGCCTGTAGGGATGTGTCATCCCAGGCTGTTTGTATATATTTACTTTCAGTACTTAGACAGTTATACTTATCTATTTCTGTTTATATCAGTTTCAGTTTCAGTTTTAATTCACCTCGCATGTTAGTTATGTTAAAAAGTTTAAATTCCGCTGCATTTTTAGTACTTTGTATGATTTTTATTTCCGCTTTCGCGAGGGGTTTTACAGGTTCTCAATTCTAGATGATCAAAATACCATATATCATAGGATGATGGAGTTTCACGGGAAGGTTTATTATACTGATAATAAAAGGTCGCCCATTAGAAATCAAAATGGTTGGATACATTATTCATATTGATGAATAAAAGCTTTTGAACAAATAGCCAAGATGATTGAAAATAATTGGATTGATAAAATCATTAATAACTACAATATAGATTTCAGTACATAAGTGAATAGGTACTTTCGAGCGACATTTTAATCCCTCTGATATACCAATACGTCACGAGTTATAAGATAACAGTGGGAGCTACCCTCTGGAAAGGAAACTCGAAAACTAGAATGAGTTCTAGATATGTACTCAAATAAGATCATATTATGCGAGATAATATGAGTTAGAAAGGAGACCAAAATTTGTAAGTTTTGGAATCATACCCATTGATGATCGTGCATCAAATGCAATGAAATAGTGTTGACTGTTTTTGCATGACAATATCATTTGAGTTATGATTAACTCACAATGAAAGATACTTTGTCAAAATCCAAATGGGTTGTAAGAGACAACTTTGAACCCCATAAAGTGAACTGGATTGACTTAGTATAGCCCCTGGCCGCTTGAATGAGGTGACATCTCAAAGCGACTGGAATGTGAGGCGACTGATGGCAAGTTCAAATGCCATAGAGTCATATGTGATGACTAGTCGATCACACAGACAGACTGCCAGAGACACTATGTCGGGCAAAGTGACCGCTTATAGAGTTCTGGAAATTTTATGATAATCGGGTCGTGGCAAGAGCTGCTATAGTATTCTTATGAGTCAATTCTTAGACTAAAGACTACTCTCCCAAGATGGTACAGTTTTGGCATAACCTTGATCCATTCTCTACGACTTTTCGTAACTGGAGTCAAATGGGATTGCTTTGGGTTGTGACTGACTGTGGCTAGCTAAAGGGAGTAGTACGATAGAAATTGTCCACCCCTTGTCAGGGTTGTTCAAATCTCAAGGCCACTCGAGGAGAAATTAACTGAAAATGCGTGGCCACGCTCGGAATGTATCTATGGTAGATAATTCCGGTCAATCAGTTATTCTCCAGATCAAGGAAACCACTCATGATATGATCAAATGCAAGTACGACCTCAGAGAGACACCTTGCATTGAGTGGGAGATTGTAATAGGACAAGAGAATTGGTGACGCACACTTGTCGAGGACAAGTGGGAGATTGTTGGGAAATGTGTCCTCAACAATAGTGCGATCACATAATTAAATCTCATGACGAGAATGCACAAGGGATGATACGAAATTTTATTAGTCAACTGACCAACATTAATCGGTAATGATTGGCTAGCTAGATTTTGACATTACTGTCATATGACGGTGGTGGTCAGTTGATCCCTTTAGGTCACACCTATAGGACAATTCCCTTAATCGATAAACTGATCAAATGTATATCGATACGAGTTGATCAGATTCCTTAAACTCGTATATCGAGAAATCAGAGGTTAAATCTTATTGTAAGATTTATGTTTAATTTATGTTTATAATTGAAACGTGTTAATTGTTAAACAATGAACGATATTTTATAATATCGTAATTAGAATGAATCGGGTTAAAATTATTACAAAAGTTGTAGATCGTATTGACGATTATTGTAAATGACCATTTTATATTAGTAATTACGAATTACTTGTCAAATTGATAAATGTGATTTGTTTAATTTATAAATAATATTTATTTGATAAATATATATGTTTTAAATTAAAACAATTGTATTTTATGACATTATGACATATTGTATGTCACATAATGCACAATTGTGAAATTGACAAAAATATAAAATCAAGTCCATTTTAGGCATTAAGGGTGCCGGTTATGTGGGTGTGTTTTAAGGGTTGTTTTATATGTTTAATACACCCTAAACACAATCATTAAAGTAACCTTGAAACTAATACCTATGGCCACCCTAAGTGCATGGGAAAGGGGAAGTGTTGCCCCCTATGCTCGGCCGTCCCAAACCCAAGGCCACCCATAATAAAACTTGTGATTTTTCACAAGTTGATTCATTCTAATTCTTAAGGCAAAAATTTCTAGTGAGAAAGAGTTGTTAAAAACCTCTAAAAATATTGCAAGATAATATTATCAAAACTCATAATAATTGTATTATTAGTTTAGTAGTTCTAATTAGTGATTAGAACATAGTTTAAGGAAACCGATTCTTGTACTAGCATACATCAAAGTTTCGGTTCTTTCAAGGGTGTCTTGGGTGCATCTTAGAGGAGGTGTTCTATTTGAATACTAAGGAGGATCATCCTTGCTCCGGTTTCGTCGAATTGTAAGTATTCGAGTCCTAATTCCGCATATATATTAGCATGCATAAGATCTAAAATCTATAATTAAAATGTTAATTATCCATCTTAATTAGTATGACTAAAATATTAGGTTTTGAGATATTTGAACCTTACAAAAATATACCCGTGCAATTTTAAATGGGTTAAAGCCTAGTTTTAATCATATATAAATTTTCCGAATTTTTTTTATCAATCAAATATTTTATATTGGTAACAATATAACACTCAATAATTACTTGATATGGGTATATATTATACGATTGTAAAATATTCACAAGAGATTATCTCATGAAACAGAACTTTTATAAGATAAAAAATTAATATTGAAGTCTATGAGTAATTGATATTAATAAGGGGAAAAATGACATCTGTGAAAATCGAACCTCGTTTTTTGGAATTACCATCTGAGTTATTCAATAATAATAAAAACTTAGTACACTAAATTATATTTCAAATTCATTTAGAGTTATACCCGTAATTACCCGACAAGAGCGGATTTGTAAGGGGTGATGGGGGTAAGTGGGTAACCTTCCCCCCATTAATTCCGCAAAAACAAAATATTTATGTTTATTTGTGTGCCTATAACACAAAAAAGCTTATTTGTTCAATGGTAGAATCAATCAACCACCTTCAAGCAACCCCGGGTTCGAGTCCCTGTAAATAGCCCTTTTTTATCTTAAAAATTCTAGATTCGCCATTGTTACCAGAAGCAAAAAATTCGCCTTGTACATTTATTTCTAAAAATGACTATAAATTTTACCACTTGTGGGGAATTTCCGTATATTCACCCCTAAATTTACAAGATTATAGCGAAAAGTTTACATGTGAATATAGTCATAAGATGAAAAACATGAATAAAAGGTAGAGAGTACAACCTTAGGTCCTTTGCGCGAATGGCCTAAGAACAGGAATTAAAAGAAATTCCCTCATATAATTTGCAGCCAAGACCCGTCGGAGATGATGCCGCGTGTGCTAGAAATGCTCTCCAATTGCCTTGCAATATGGGGAGAGTTATTGTGAGTTTTAAGATGTGAGATCTAGGTTTTGGGAAGAACTGTTCTCAAAACCCTAGTTTTGTAAATAATCAAATACCAGTTTTCAGTAGTCTGACAAAAGGAGAGTTCTTTTCCTTTTGTAATACCTACTCGACCAAAATAGGTCAAAAGGCGAGAGTGGGTGTTTTCCACTCTTACCTTATTCTCTTGCGTGATTCGACCCTAAAGCTAAAAATATAATTCGCGGGTTTTAATTATAAATCGTATACATGTTATCAGATATTAATGCAGTCGATACATTAATAATGGTCTGATAAGAAATACGATATTGTATAATTAGCTCAATTAATATAACTGCTTATATTAATACACGAATTCAATATTTAATTAAATATAACCGTTTATATTTAATTTCCGAATTAATCATGTAATCCGTATTAGCTAAAATTAATCCGTATTAAATAATTATCTCAATATCTCATTGACTAATTTAATAGTCAATACCCCTGACTAACTGTTTAGTCGTAATCGGCATAAATGTGACTGTATTTTCATACCTTCACATCTCTCAAACGTGTCCTATAGGTGTGACGTATAGGGACCAGATGATCACCGTCATCCGTATGACAATAACGTCAAACTTATCTAGCAAACCAACCGTTATTGATAAACGTGGATCAACTGATAATAATACCAAAGTATGCCCTAGTCATCCTTTAAGAGATTTAATAAGTCATTGTACTAACTGTCAAGGACACCAGCCCCAACAATCTCTCACTTGTCCGTACAAGTGTATGTGCAATGACGTTATCACACTACATGTGGAGGACACCAGCTCCAACAAACTCCCACTTATCCGTACAAGTGTAGGTGCGATAACCGACTCTCATATCCTTTTAAAATTTCTCCCACTCAATGTAAAACAATTTGCAAATCCGTATTCGCAAATGTCGTATTCTACAATCGATCTGCATCAAGAGTGGTTTCCCCGACTAGAGAGTAACTTAACTGATAAAACGAATCTGTATTCGAGCATGTCCATGCATTTCAGTTACTACTCCTCGAGTAGCCCTGAGAAATGATAAAATCCTGATAAGGGTTTGGATATTTCCCTCAACTCGAATCCTGCAGATGTAAGCGCAACATGAAATAACCCAGAAAAAATCCATAATGTATCGAGGTAAATCATCTACCCTCTAGACATGATGACTATGCTGAGACGAACTCAAGTGAGCCAACTCATGCGCTACCGAATTAAAAATTTTACGAACAAACAACCAAGAAATAGCAACAAAACTACCACAAACAGAAAGAATATCCTCTAACAGTGAATAAAACTCACTACGACCCATAGTCCACATCGTAATTGCTTCGATCAAACTCTTGCAGTCGCTCTCCACCTCAACTCGTGTAGGCCCAATTCTATTTATTCGAACATGTGTACTTTTTAAAAATAAAAAAGAAATAATATAATATCATTATATATATTAAAATATATATACGGATATTATAACATTCAAATTTGAGAAATTTAGTTATGTAAGTTAATAAACTAACACATGATAATGTTAATAGGAGTAATAATTGTAAGACAAACCTAAAATGAAACAATTAAGACATAGTTAAAAAAGGAAATTATAACATATAAATTTAAGTAATTTAAGTTATGTAAATTTTAAATAAAATCAAAATTAAGATAATTAAGTTCTATATATTACAAAAAATGGAAATAATATAAAAATCGATTCTACCAAATCTTTTCATAATGAATATTTAAATAAAACAAAATAACAAAATAACAGATTCTAAATCGTGCTTAGAGGTCGGAGAAAATGAACATAGCCCAACAAATTTTCACTTCAATTTGGGTCATGGTTAGAGCCCAAATGAAAAAGCCAAACGAAATTTTAGTATTTTATTTTGTTTTTAGAGTTAAACAAAACCAAATGTTCCAAAATTCTGGAGACTTCCTTCACAAATTCATACTCAACAATCAGAGATGTTGAGTATTGTCTCAACTACTTCATTCATGAAAGTTGAGAAACAAAAATCACGGAATCCTATAGCGTTTTCATCATAGATCATCATCTCCTTCAGTGAAATCATCATCAAAAGCACCTTAATCAATTCAAATTGCTTCTATCCTCCTCACACAACCTGGATCCATCTCAGAAACCACTTTACGATTGAAGATTATTCAACCCGAATCAACATTTCTTCATTAATTTATCAAATCATCGAAAAATAACAATAAATACAGTGAAAAATGGTTGATTCATTAGGTTGTTATTGTAGATCAAGGTTTGTTCTTATTAATAGAAATGTATCAGAGAAGGGAACATGAACACTGAATCAATCATGCTCTCGTTTTTTGTCTTTGCAGTAGAACTTTCTGTTATGCATATTTATAAAGTTGTTAGTAAATTATTATGTGATAGGGTTACAACCGTAAACGCCTTTCGTGCTATGAATGTGTGTCTTGAGGTGAGTTACTTCTGAATTAGAGTTCTTATTCAGTTATAGTTCGAGCAATTGATAGTCAAGAGCTTGCTTCGGCTAAAACTCTGATGAGAGTTCTTACAGTAGGATGAGTTCAAGATTTTTTTCTTTTGTGAGAAATATTTTTTCCTGTTTGATGTAGAAACTTTGTTTGGATACCTTAAAAGTTCACCATGTCATACAGTAAGACCATTTTTTTAGGAAAAAGGCAAAAGCCTTTACTGCATTAAAACTAAATCAAGAGCAAGAACAATGTTCACAGCCGACGGTAACGAAGCCGACCATACAACTCTACCCATAACTGGAGGAGAAACATGAGCTAACGCATGAGCTACACTATTGTTTAAACGGCTAGTAAAAGACCATAAAACAGACGAAAACGAATTACAACAAGTAAAAATGTCCCGAATGAGCATAAAAAACACACTTCGGCCAGTAGCCTTTCGCTTAAGAGCATTGATGACCACCAAGCAATCACTCTCCACTTCGACCAAGTAATGTCCGCGCCGACGAGCTTCAGAGACACCGTCCAGAATTGCCGCTGCTTCCGCCACATGAGGTTCCCATTCAGCCCGCTGACCATAAGAAAAACTCCAAAGTACCTCCCCGTCAACCCGAACCCGACCCGCCACTGAACCCGGATCTAACCCGACCCGCCACTGAACCCGGATCTAACCCGCCCCGCCTCATCCGGGTCCAAACCCGTCCCGGCCCGTGTATGTGATGTAACCGGGTCCGGGTCCAATTTCTGGAGCCCGGCCCGGAAGCTGACCCGTAGACCCGCCCAAAACCCGCCAGACCCGCCCCCAACCCGCCCTAGGCCCGCCTCAGACCCGCCCCCAACCCGCCCCCGGGCCGGGTCCGGGTTACACTTCCCAAGAACCGGGCCCAACCCGTCCCGGACCCGTCCTGACCCCGGGCCGTGTCCGGGTCCTCATACATTGAACCCGCACCGCCCCTCGACCCGTCCCGGACCCGGCCGACCCGCACTATTGACCACCCCTACTCTGTAATAAACTATTATTAAAACATACAAACCAATCTAAATTGTGCCATATAATAAATTATTAAAGCATAGAAACCAATCTTAATTGTCTAGGTTTGAATTTATAATACTCATTTTTCTCTGACTTTTTATGGTCCAAGTAATAAATATTTTGAAAAGTAAATAGACATACCTTTGGATCAACAAATAATAGTTCGATGACATCGAATTTCTTATTATTATCTTTGTTGTTTTTGTTGCTAAATTCGGGCCTAGATTATTTGTGAACAACCCTAACATTTATTTGAGTAAGTGTAACTCTATATTTGAGTTGATTAATAGTAAGAACGTTTGTCAGGACCATTTTAGAAATTGTTGAGACTTGAGAATATCGAACAAATTTTGTTGAGAAATAATCGAAAGAAATTGAATAGAATTTTTTAGGAATTAAGATGAAAGATGAAAAGAAAGGTATTGAAGTGAAGGGGATTTAAGAGGAAAATAAAGAGGTCTATGGCAACTGTGATTTCCGAGAAGATTATGGAGAATAAAAAGATTTATTATCACACCAATTTTCTGGAAAATTTGGTTTAGAAGACAATAAGTTGTCAGATTTTTTCAAGGAAATTGGGTTTAGAAGGAAATAATGTATGGTTTAGAAGAAAATAATTGTATACGTTTTTTTTGTAAATTGTAATTTGTAATCACTGGTTTTTTCATGGGAAATTGGGTTTTAAAGGAAATAATTTAAAACGTTATTTTAGGTGTATTGTTATCACACCAATTTGGCAATAAGTTGTCATATTTTTTCAAGGAAGGGTTGACGTCGAGGAAAATAAAGAGATTTCAATAAATTGAAGATTTGAAAATTGGGTCTTAAAGAGGTTTATGGCAACCGAAAAGATTATGGAGAATAAAAAGATTTATTATCACACCAATTTTCTGGAAAATTGGATTTAGGAGGCAATAAGTTGTAAGATCTTTTCAAGGAAATTGGGTTTAGAAGGAAATAATTATACGGTTTAGAAGGAAATAATTCTGAACATTTGGGCATATGGTAAATTGGAATTTGGAAAATTGGGTTTAGAAGATTGAAATCTTACACGACTGAAATTGTTGACATGATAGTGGTGTTAGTTTTAATTGGCTGAGAAAAACTGAAACAGTGAGAGTAAGAGCATCCACATTGAAGAGGATGGTGGATTCTCTTAGCACCTTTTCTCCTTAAAGAGGACATCCTCTTTAATGTGGGATTAATTTTTACATTCTCTTCGAAGAAGGAAGATTTTCTCTATTTTTAGAGGAAGTACAACATTGCCACAAGCGCCCAACACCCTATAAAATTAATGTATTTGGTTTTTATTTTACATAATTATTATTAAAAAGTAATTAAAGAATGAAAGAGGAATTAAAAGAGGATTTTTTTATGTGGGGAAAAAAATAAAAGAGAAGAGGAGCAGGATGGAGATAGTGGAAAATGGGTTGGATGAAAGAGAATGTGAGATGTCAAAATGGAAGTGGAAAAGAGAGGAAATAAGAGGAAGATTACTTACTCTTCAATGTGGGTGCTCTAAAGAAGAGGACTTAAAAATAGATTTTCTGAAATCTTATTGTGTCACACAGCCAATTTTACATTATTATTTTATATATATAATGATCAAATACTAGTCAAATGAACTACGGAGAACTCATAAGTCGTAATAAATTTGTAATGTGCTTCTCTTGGCCATGCTGTATGGCCTACATTAAGTGGAGTTCTTGTTGGTGCACCCCCACCCGTTTCGTAAGTTCATATAGTACAACTGTTTTTTTTTTTGCAAAGGACGTTTATAAATACAACACGGAAAACACATGTGACCTTATTTGCAACTACTTCTACTTCATTCACCATATCAACCATGCAAACACCATCCATTCAATGATTGGCGTTGTGTATCGTGTGCGTATGGTTTACTCTTGAATTGGTGGCTAACTGGCTATCATCTACAACGCGTCAATCTTACTAAATGATATGGAGTACGTTGAATTCCGTCCATCTTGATGATTGTTTACCTCACAAATTCTAGAATGAGACGGTCTCACACCATGAAACGGTCCACTTTTAGAATAAGTTTGCTCAATTAATATCGATAAATGAGTTTCTTTTTACACAAAAGGGACCGTTGTACGCGTGAGACCGTTAGTAATTTTGTGAATATATAATGAATTGTGTGCATATTTCATTTATTATTCATTTGTTTTTTTGGTTTAAATGAGCGCACAATATTACAGATGAAAATCGAATCTCAACTTTAAGGTTGGAATGAAAGAGCTCCTACTACTCGAACTAACTCTTATTCATTTGTCAATGTTAGCAACACTTGTCAATACAAATTGTTGAATCACAATCCATGACCAAATGATTCATGTGTATGTAAGTGTGTAACTATAGGTCTATAGGTATATTAATCTTCACAAATATTCTTATTTGTAACGGTAGTATCCGTCACAAATAAAATCTATTAATTAATTTTTGTAATGAAAACAAATAAATAAGACACGGACTGTTTCATTATGTTTTCTTGTAAGGTCACAAACTTTAGAATCGAGTTATGGCCTAATCGCGTGGGAGATAAGTATTTTATTATTTTGACGGTTCTCTAACGATAATGAATCTATCTCTATAAAAGGAATAGATTTTAAAGCTCTCTCATTGGTTCCTTGAAATAAGGAATTTATGGGCCCACCAACTTTTATACTATTTAATTTTCTTCTCTGATCTTACGAAGATGATACACATACACAATGTGTATGATTTTTTCCATACACAACCAATCATATTATGACACGTGGCAAACTCAAGTTAGCATGTATAGGTTAGTTTAGGGTCAAGTTAGTAAATTAACCTTTGTAGTTGACTTGGTTAACTACTTGTAGTTAATTTATTTATGGAATGTAATTAATATATATATATATATATATATATATATATATATATATATATATATATATATATATATATATATATATATATATATATATATATATATATATATATATATATATATATATATATATATATATATGAATAATAATTTATACATTTTAATTAATCAATTTTATTTTATTAATAAATTAAAATATTTTAGGGTTCATCAAGTTTTCGCAAATTTATGAAATGTTTATTGTTTTAATTCCATTTTAATTATTTTATTTTAATTATTCCATTTTAATTGATGTAATTAAACCGATTTTTTATTAAGTATAACATTATTGTTCAACAAACCGGATTAAACTCAATCACACTAACTTAATGATGATCGTACTCGATCAAACTTAATCATGATCATAATCGATCAATAAATGATCAAACTCAATCATACTAAATTAATTAAATCGATTGATTAAAAAGTTAATCAACATCAAAATTAAAAAGATCAGTTGGCAAATCCATTGACAAAATGAATTTTATTGTTTATATTTATTTTCCGCACGTTTTTATTTTCATTGTACTTTTTATTTACCGAATAAATAATTACAATATTTTTATTATCCGTTTTGTATTTATATTATTGTTTTTTTGCATAATACAAATCTTGGCCTAAATACAGAACGTATTATTCAGAAATAAAAATAAATTTCATAAGAGTATTTTTGCTTAGTAAGTAGTTTTCCGTTATAAAGGAGAGAGAAACGAAAATAAATATTATAATATTAGGTGAGTAATCTTCCGAAATTAATTATCTTCGATTGATCAAAACGTTAATGAACATCAAAATCGACAAAAGTTGAGGAAAAAGGTGGAAACGAAAAGGATTTAAAAAAAAAGAAAAAAAACGTTGATTTATTTCTTTATTTTTAAAACAAATTATTGTTAGCTTAAATCTTTTCATTTGACCATATCTTATTGCTGAGATTTTTATGCAAAAAAAAAAATCTTCCTTAGATAATACACATTTGGTGATAAAATTTGGAGGGAAATATTATCTTTTTGTTTAAATTGTATGCAAAAATATCTTTTCCTTAATATTTAGTGTTAATCTTGATTATTAATCAAATTAATTTAGAGTTGATCTAATTTTAATTTGACGATTGAATTTAGGATTATCTAAATTTAATTTGACGATTTGATCTTGATTAATGTTTTGATTAATATAATTATTTTAGGGTAAATGATTTAGTTAAATTATATATGTGTTCAACAATTGATCATGGATTCTGATCTCGATCACGATTAATTTTTGATGAACTTAATCACGATTGATTAAATTATTTCAGGGTAAATTGATTAGATAAATTATTTAAGAACAAATGAAACAATGAAAAATTCCCATTTAATTTAAATGAAACAATTAAAAAACTAATAAAATTACTATTTAATTTATTAGTGAAATTAATTAAGTAAAATAAATAATGTGTAAAACAATTAAGTAAAATAAATAATGTGTAAAATAATAGAAATTCCATAAATTAATTAAATACATATAGTTAACTTAGTTAAGTACATATGCTAATTTACTAACATAACCCTAATCTAACTACAATAAATTAATTTGAGTTTGACACGTGTCATAATGTGATTGATTGTGTATGGATTTTCCACACATTGTGTATGTGTAGCCTTTTTGGTGATCTTACCCATCCCTAATTACGTATTCTGATATTTCCTCATCCATAATTACGTATTCGATTGCAGTATTACATTTTATCATTGTTATAATTAGGGGTGTTCATTCGGTGGTCCGGACCAAAGACCGGACCGGACCGGGCCATTTGGTCCGGACCAGACCGGACCGAATAAAATACGGTCCGGTCCACGGTCCATCCATTTCTCTACTTTGGTCTTTGGTCCGGTCTTGGACCAACCCGAAAGGACCGTGGACCGGACCATGGACCGAACTTTATGTAAAAGTAAGATTAAAAAAACAAAATCAAATAAAATCTTATTTGTGAATCAAACTATCATAGTATCATTTCATATGAAATTTTTAAATCTAGTAAAAATAAGATTATAAAATAAAAGTGGGTTATCAGCCCTTTAACTTAGGCATATATAAAAGTGGCGTACATTTTAACCATAGATAGTTTGGTCCATTTGGTCCGGTCCGGTCCGGTCCATGCATTTTTCTGGTCCAAACCGGACCGGACCGATATTAATATGGTCCGGTCCACGGTCCACCATTTCAGCCTTATTTGGTCTTCGGTCCAAGGTGTTTGGTCCGGTCCGGTCCGGTCCTGGACCAATGAACACCCCTAGTTATAATAAAATACGATATGATCAAATTATTATTAATCGAATATTTAAATAACAATATACAACAGCCCAATAAAATACGATATTTAACGTCCAAAAAATAAATCCAAAAAACAAAAAATTACAAACAACAAAAATAATTAGTCCAAGAATTAAATTAAATTATATTTTTCAATCAAATCAAATACAAATTAAGATACCAAACAAGATAAAATACGATATACGACGGTCCGATATATATCAAAATGATTATATTTCGCCATTGTCGTCATAAAAATACAGTAAATTGGAAAAAACAAAAATCATGTATATCAACACAAAAAATAATCTTTTTGTTGAATTTAAATCTTTTAATTGAATTTTATTTAAATTCAACTAAAGATCTGGAAATATACATAAAAAACCAAAAATCCTGTATATCAGCACAAAGAATAGTCTTTTAGTTGAATTTAAATTAAAATACGATATAAACAATCCGATATATATCAAGATGATCATATTTCGCCAATGCCTAGAAGGTTTTGGGGTAGTTAGAGGGTCGAACTAAAAAAAATTGGGTTAATTACGATGGTTCGGAACTTAGAACTAAATCCGTAAGCATAATTTTAAATTATATATATTTATCGGCTACTATCCGTCTTAAGTTTAAAACGAGTCAGTAACGCTCCTCATGGATTATAGGACACATTTTATTTTCGTCATGCATAGTGTTTTTTTGTATTATTCATTTTACATATGTATATTTGACCCGTCTTAAACTTAAACCGATAAGTCATCCTAAATAAGATTTGTGTACTTTTATAATGTTAAGCATATGCATTAATTTTAATTGTGTCCAAGTCAAATATATAAATTTTCTTTATTTTTTACATTGATATTACTCCAATCCTAAAATTATATTTTTGTTAAATATATTTACCTTCTTATTATTGATTTTTTTGATTTAATAATATTAGACCCGTGCATTTTTGCACGGGCGTAAAACTAGTTTAAGATTAAATTTCATTTGCGTAGTTTTTGTCTTATTAGTGCCTCTTCAACAATACTATAGTCCAATCTAAATCAAAGCTAAAACGGCAGTGGACGTGTAATACATGTTTGTTAATGCAGGAACCTAATGTCAATTGAGGAATTGAGGATTGTTTTCTTGGGCTGAAAGGGATTGATTTAGCGTATATATGTATCAATGGGGGTAGGAAGCGAATTCTTAAAAATTCAAAAATCACTAAAATTTAAACTTAACTTTCTTAAATTTGTTGATGACACTCAACTTTGTATAATTGAACCTATACTTGTATAACTAAAGTAATTTGAATCTCGTGATGTTAATATTTGATAACATTATAGACAATGCTCTCTGAATCTAACAAATTAAAAATGTTAAAGGAATAAAATACTTGAGTAATGTGTTTTTTCTGGTTTAAAAGTATAATCCGCTCGCCGCGGATACTCTCACGAAGAGGTAAACGGCTTGTCAAAGAGTTGCTCCTTTCACGATGACGTGAGCAACCATCACACCAAACACATTTGGTTAATACTTGAGTAATGTGTGAGGAGTAAATACTCCCTCCTGGGCCCTGGCCTCCTCCAGTGGCTCGTTTACATATTTCATTTTTAGGTGTCTCGCTCATTTGTTTACTTTTCTCATTTTAGAATATTTTGCATGAATAACTTGATTGTTTACTTTAATCCACTTGTCATTCAAAAACTATACATACAAATACTATATTCTTTTTTTGGACTTTTGTATTAAAAACAAAGATAAATAAACAATCGGAACCAAAAAACGTAAAAGTTGCCCAAATTCACAGCTACAGCCTACAAGTCTACAATACCTACCTCGACAAAATACCAGAGAAAAGAACCAAGCAAACACGCACACAAAAAAAGGCCCATATATTATGACCAGATACCACTATCAATTGGGCAGGCAAACCCAATTACCACACATACAATATTATTAAAGGCCCAAATATAACTGCTACGAATCTACGATCCAATCCAGAATCATAACGAGAAAGCTGATACTCTTAACTTCAACATCGATTTTTCTAACGTGCGTCTTAACAGCATATATAAAAGGCCTAATCGAGAAAGAGTTAGTCTATTAACGTGTGCATTGAGGACATACATTAGAAAAATCGTTTAAACATATAAAAGGCCTAATAACGTGTGCACTAAGGTATACATTAGAAAAATCGTTTAAACATGTAAAGGGCCTAATAACGTGTGCACTGAGGACATACATTAGAAAATCGTTTAAACATATAAAAGGCCTAATAACGTGTGCACTGAGGTATACATTAGAAAAATCGTTTAAACATATAAAGGGCCTAATAACGTGTGCACTGAGGTATACATTAGAAAAATCGTTTAAACATATAAAGGGCCTAATAACGTGTGCACTGAGGACATACATTAGAAAAATCGTTTAAACATATAAAGGGCCTAATAACGTGTGCACTGAGGACATACATTAGAAAAATCATTTAAAAATATAAAGGGCCTAATAACGTGTGCACTGAAGACATACATTAGAAAAATCGTTTAAACATGGGCCTAATAACGTGTGCACTGAGGACATACATTAGAAAAATCGTTTAAACATATAAAAGGCCTAATAACGTGTGCACTCAGGTATACATTAGAAAATCGTTTAAACATATAAAGGGCCTAATAACGTGTGCACTGAGGTATACATTAGAAAAATCGTTTAAACATATAAAGGGCCTAATAACGCGTGCATTGAGGACATACATTAGAAAAATCGTTTAAACATATAAAGGGCCTAATAACGTGTGCACTGAAGACATACATTAGAAAAATCGTTTAAACATATAAAGGGCCTAATAACGTGTGCACTGAGGACATACATTAGAAAAATCGTTTAAACATATAAAAGGCCTAATAACGTGTGCACTCAGGTATTCATTAGAAAATCGTTTAAACATATAAAGGGCCTAATAACGTGTGCAGTTGTGCACTGAGGTCGTACATTAGAAAAGCCGTTTAAACATTCTCATCCACTTGTTGGTCTAATAAATCTAGTTTCCCATAAAACCGTCTCATCTATCTATATATAAGTATAAAAGAAGAACCACTAGACACATGGCAATCCCACATTCACTCTCACAAATTGATTTTCCCGCCTAACTATCCTCCTTATTTATAGAAATATTCTATTGACTAAATGTGTTAACATATCAGCATATCAATGACTAAATATAGATGATACAAAATTTTCCAAATCATTCTTTGAATATTCTTTAATAATTAAACAATAAAATATTCTAAAAAATCGGCAACTAATATGAGGATTTTCCTTTTCCTTCCCATCTATATTACCTTTCGAAAAGAATATTTAGTTAATTATTAATAAAATACACGAAAACTAATCTGGTGAATTTCATTTTCCTTCCAATCTATATTAACTATGAAAAAGAATATTTATATAATTATTAATAAACAATCAAACAAATACCCCCGGGAAGAAAACCGTGCACCCTTGTGTTTTTTTGTTTTCTATGTTGTACCCCTACATTTTTATAATGTCTATGGTATACCCTTAAACTTATTACTTATTCTCCAGAATGACCTCCTTCAAATCTCCATTAACACTATCCCTATAAAAAGTCATAATTTGACATATATTTTGACTTATTAATGTGGTATCATCATTCTATATAAAAAGTATCACAAATATCTTTATATAACCATAAACTTCTATTAAAAACATATGTTATGAAGCATGAAATAATAACAACAATTTGATGAAACTGAGTTAGATTTGTATACTATTTGGTTGGTTAATGGTAATTCGGCGAACTAATAAGTAAATGAGAAGGTTGTCGAGTAATTAAAATGTTAAATAGACGATTTAATAGATAAATTAAAAAATCAAGCTAGCAAAACCAATAAATAAGGTCATTATATAGACTAATGTATAGAGTTTAAGGGCATATCATAGAATGTAAAAAATGTAGTGGTATAACATAGAAAATTGAAAAACTCGAGGGTACACCGTAGAATATCCCTATTTATTTAAATAACCAATCAATAAAAGATAAGCAATCTTGAGTCAATATTTTATGAACAACAATGTTTTTATAATCGTCCAATATACGAGATAAAATCCTTTATAAAGTATATTTATTGTTATTCGCAAAAAGCTATTGGATAGATATAACAATATTAAGAAAAGTTGTATCATATATTATATGACCATTATTATCAGATTGTAATCATAAAAAAACTAACTACCGAATAAATTATAAATATAACAATACTAAACTTTATAGACAGAGTATACCCCAACGACCCAACCATGCTCTTCAATAATAAAAAAATAAAAGACAAACAAATCATTCAGAATTATACTACATTACGAATATGGTAAAACGGGTGCACACTTTGATACAATAAAATATACTATTTCATATTATTTATGTGTATATTATTATGCAAGAGTACCATACTTATAGTTTGTGGGAATTTTTTTTAATAGGGGTATATAGTTAACCTATAATTAGCCAATTATTTATGTGTGTTTTTCAACATCACAACCATGTTCTACTAAGGGTGTTGGATAAAAAGTTTATATTAATTTAGTGTAAAAAGTGTACAATAAATCTTTAGTCTCTCACCAAAAATATGGGTAGTAACGAGTTTTAGCCTTTAACTATTTAAAGTTCTATTAGGCGAAACAAGAGAATTTATAATAATGGATAAGATTTTTAACAAGATTTACTATCAAATTAAATTAACAGATTAGAAAAGAAAATAATTAGCAGATTATATAAAGTTTTTATTATTTTCATATTTTTACAATTATAAAAATTATTCTTTCATATGGCCCATTTCTACCATGTTTTTTTTTAATTTAACTTCATACGATCCATATCGTACTATGTCATTAAAAATTACACGGAGATTGTTGTGTAGTATTAAAAACATAAGGAAACAATGATTCGTAAACATCATATGTATAACTCTTATGCAATACAATACTTATTTTACATGTGTACATTATAATTATAATTATTTGGATCATGTATATTGTGATTATTACTAAAAAATAAAGATGTTAGTTGTACGGGTACAATCCCGATGGGGTGAGTATGGGTAGAGCATTTGTAGAGGGGTACGGATACACATATTTCACCCGTGAATCTGTGATGGGTAATGGGACGAGATACCCACCTACACATCAAATATGTTTGCATTTTTCATGGTTTAAGAATTAATGATATTTTTTAACTAATGATTTATAAAAGTTATGCGACGAGTGTATTTCGTTTACTCTCGAACTTATTATCGATATGAAATAAAATATGAGTATAATTAAGTATATGGGATTATGAATGTTTGGGTGAAGATATCACACACGTGCATACAAAATTTGGACCGATTAGTATACCAATTATATTTTAATTTTATCTGAATGTTAAGAGAATTATAAATGTTAAATCTCAATTCAATATTGTACTTTAATTTGAATGTGCAAAATGTTTTACATTCATACTATAATATTGAATAAAAGTATATTTATTAATTTCAAATGACTATTTATATATTTCTTATGCATGTCCGTGCAATTTTGCACGGGTTCTAAGCTAGTATAGTCATATCCAAATAAGGTGACACAACAAAACAAGGCTGTAGAGGTTAAACACTAATAAAAAGACATTTTGAGTAATACCAGTACTTCATCCATTCTTTTTATATCACCCCATTTCATTATTCATGTTTGCCGATATTCATTTTGTTTTGATTATATCTTTAGCTACATACTACTAAAAATTATAAAAGTTTGATATTCTTAATCCTCTTATCAAGACAATCCAAAAAAGATCTCACATGAATATATTTCCGTGAACGGATTGAGAAAAAACCGACGTTGAATAGTCGATTGTGAATAGTGTCAAAACAAAAATTGGGTGATATAATAAGATAGAGGGAGTACAAAATAAGATTATTGTAAAACCGTCTCTTGATAAGTTTATCGTTAAATCTAATTGGAAGGAAGCCGTTGTATCTCTTCTCCATAGATCTATCTAGCCGATTACGTTCCGATCACCTATCGTAAGTATGTTGTAAATAGTTATACTTTTAATTCCTAATTGATCACGGCACGTAACATAGTTTATTGATCTTAATTATATTATTATATTTATATACTCTACCAAATTTTGGATTAGTTTGATTATTTCTGATTTTTGGTGGCGTGTTATTAAATTAATGTTTCAATTCTGAATGTTTAGGTTTGTTTTTGCTGTTTTTTTCCCAGTTAATTTACAATTTTATTGATTGGAAAATTATTAAAGTGCAACTTGCTGATTAAGATAATTGTGTAATTTGTGTGGTCATTCTAATTGAATTGGTGATGATTTTGCCCAGTTGTTACTATACTAACCGAGAATTGTAATGTTTGTAATAATATTTCCGCTGTTTCATTTGATTGTATACGTTTTCCGTCTCTGGAGGGATGAACCCGTGTTTATGAATTTATTGCAATGTTGATATTAATTCAAGGGTGTTATAACGACGGTTTTAGCTCCTGAAAGCATGGTGGTTGATTTAGGGTAGTAGGTGGGGCCTAGGGGTGATAATGTTAGTGGTGTCAATTGGAACGGCCGCCTCCTTTACTGAGACTGTTAAGTTTTCGGTTTTATTTGGTGGGAGCGGAATTGTAGAGTGGGTTAATCTGGTTTATTTAGTTGGAGGTACCAAGGGGAAGCTAGTTATCAAGGGGTTCTTCCAAGAGGTAATAGGGATTCGTACCGAGTACCTCTGGGGTTGTAGGTGAAATTATTGCCAGTAGGGCAATTACCCCCATCGTCAATCGGCTGCAATGCAGTGTTAGTTTATATAAGTGTGCAGCAAGGGTGTTTATGGCGCGGGACTCTTGCATGCACCGGTCAGAATTGCCTGGGGAGCCATAGGCACATCTTTTGCGTAAGGTGTAGCTGTTGAATCGCACTATTGTGCAATTTCCATATTTTTAGAAATTCTTTTATTATGCCCTGCCCGTCGCCCTGCCATACCTATTTTTTTTATTTGCATTAAAATTAAATAGAATATTTAATTTAATGTCTTTTATGGCACATAAAATAGAGGGGTTGGGCCCCAAGTAACTACGAACATCGAACTGCCTGGCTTGCCTTGGCTTGCCTTTCCGTGTCCTTGTCTTTGTCTTGGTTGGGGCCCCCAAGACCTCATCTGCCCTGATCCGACCTTGCCTTGCCATGGGGCCCTTAACAGCTAACATGTACTGTCCAGTACTTTTTGGTCGCGTGTTAACTCTCGTTATAATCCAAAAAGGAATCTTGTTTCACACTTGTTTCTAAACTAAACTTCGTTTTCCTAAACAGTGCTCCTCTTTTGCATGAAGCATTCACCTTCACCTCTTGGGGTACATGAAGCATGCAACTTCACCTCTTATGCATGAAACATGCACACTTGTTTCTGTATAAAACTTCATGCAGCTTAAAGAACTTGTTGCCTCCTTGTAATGTGGACATGTACTTCACTTAGTCACTTGTATGTGATATAATGAACTAAATGAAGTGCCGATGCATGACTTTTGTTTACTTTGATGTTTAGGTCTCTGGCGAAAAAATATTAGAAGATGACTACTATTAATGAGCCAGATCAAGATGTCATTCGATGGGGGTTAAATCTTCTTGATGTTGGCCCCTTTCTTAATTCTAGTTACGGTTGTGATTGTAATCAAGATGGAAGCATATACCACGACCAATATATGAGATCTTATAATTACGATTTAGCTTCCAATGCTGGTTATAACTATTTAGAAAACGATGGTGTAATTGCACATACTTTGCAAGAAGACTTCTCACGGTTTCAAGTTGACGATTCAGTTCAATCTGCGCATTCAGAACCACATCAATTTCAGGATTCAGCAGAATGGCTTTTACCATCCTCGACAAGTTACTGTGCTGGTACTGAATTGATTGCATGTTTTGTCTACTTTGCTTTTATCTCTGCTGCTTGACATGGTTTTTGCAGTACACCAATTTCACCACTGATGTGGATATTACTTACCTGCAGTTGAAGAGAATGCACAGGGAATAGGTGATACAGTTTATTCAAGTTCATGTTCTGGTCCCGGTGAGAGACCAAACGGTGGTGAAAATTATTCCTATTCTCTAGAATTTGTGGATGAGTCTTCTGTTGATGGAGAGCTGGGCAAAAGACTAGATCAAATGGTCTCTGTGCCGGTAAGCATTTATTATCTCAATGGTCTTCATAGCTATTAAGGTCAATGTAAAGGTTTTTTTAACAAACTTGTGTTTGGTCGCTAATCTTGTGTGGGCTCGATAAGATTATTGCATTCATACGTGTTAGTTCTGATGCTAATAGACATAAATTGTGTTTATATGGGTCCCAAAGAATTGCCAGTCTTGCCACTTGCCAGATCTATAACTTTTGTTTTGATATTCCATTTGTTTAAATATAAAACCAGGTAATAGTGGCCATGCTGAGGTAGCTTTTATCAGATAATGATCCAAGTGTGAATGTCTTTTTTTTGCCTTTGCAGCATGTTCCACGTATCAATGGAGAAATTCCTTCTATGGACGATGCAACATCTGATCATCAAAGACTGCTAAATAGGTATATATATGTTAATCTTGGAAATTGTGTTTTTTTTAGGTGTCTGTGTGTGTGTGTGTCTGAGAATGTCAGGTTGGGATGAGGCCGTCATCAGTCATAACAACTTCATAAAGGGTGGAGTGTGATGATAACATTTGTATCTATATGTGACTAGATTTGAGCTTCTTATTATGAGCATTCCTCTTTGGTCGAGATTCTATATCTGTGTCATTTTCTTCTAGCAACAGGATGCTGATATATAATGCTGTGTCATGTGCGCTAGCTTAGAATTTCAGTGAGTCAATGTTTACTTTTAGTTGCCTTGTATGATTTTGATATAGACAATTTTAAATCAGATTGCAGTTGTATGACTTGACTGAACTCAAGGTTCAAGGAGATGGCAATTGCCAGGTTAGTTCCAGAGACTGATTCTTGTTGCTTCCTGCATAATTAGGTTTTTTGTAGTTGAATTTAATGGTTGATTGTGCTGGTATATCCTACTCTTGTGTATATCTTATCCGTTAAAGTCGTCATTCTTTGGGTCTTAGTTATGATGGAATAAAGTAAATTGATTAACTAAACCGGGTGTGTTTCTGTTGACTATGAAGTGGCAGTCATTCAATACAATCCTCAATGCAATTTTAATTTTGAGCTGTTGGTAAACATCCTCTCTGCACACAAGAGTAAGGTCATGTATCAGTATCACTGTACATCCAACCTCCTCTTATTCTACCATTTACGGGATGCCCTTTAGGCATTGGGGGGTAATGTAGTTATTTTCAATTCTTTTCCTCATTATTGTTACCAGACGTGGCTTTATTACAGTGTGCATGTGGCGTCAGTCTACCATACGTACCTTCCAATTAAATTGTCATTTGATTAAAAATTCGTTGTGCAACTGCTCATTATTTTCTGCTCATAGTGTATTTCCTCAGTTCCGTGCTTTGTCAGATCAATTCTATCGCACTCCGGAGCACCACAAGTTTGTGAGACAACAGGTTGTCAGTCAGGTTGGTTTTCTGACAATTTTAAAAAAATATATATTTCCTCATTTAGACAGTCACGTCTGTTTTCTGAGATAAGTAAGTATATATATTTTATCAGTAGTCACAGAATCTTCCTAACAAAGTATTTGAAGCGAGCTTCTTTTGATATGTTTTATTTACTGTTTCTGCTATTAGCTTAAAGCCCAACCAGAGTTCTACGAGGGATACGTACCCATGGAGTATGGTGAATATCTGAAGAAGATGTCCAGGTACAACTTCAAATTTTGTGTTCTATTTATATTGCCAAATGTCAAGTGACCCAGTTTTTTGCTAATAAAAGAAGAGCAGTAACAATGGAGTACATTTGTCTGTAGCTTGAACTTCTGAAGTTGCTGTGAGAGTGTGAGCTCATGAGTTCAATACCCGTTAATTCTATATATTTTGGACTACGCAGCATAAAATACGCATATTGGGGTGGTGGCTCTAAATTAAAGACGCTACATGAAGTGGTGGTTATTTCCCTTAGCCAGCTTCCGAAAATCCTATCCTACGTAGACTCTAGTTCACTGAGTACTTTGTAACCAGCCATTTTGCTCATTTTTATTTTTATATTTCAGCATTGTTTCAAAAAATTAATTGAAAAATAAACACATTTTTATGTGATACTTGCATTAGGAATTTAGGATGCAGGGATATTACTATATTAGTCTATGTCAAACGTCTGTCTTACGTTTTATGTGAACGGAAACAGGAGCACTGAATGGGGAGATCATGTAACATTGCAGGCTGCTGCTGACTCGGTGAGCAAATTTAATTTCTATATCAGGCGTTATTTTTCATAATGATTCTAGAAAAGTTGGTTATGCCTCTAGATTTGTGACAGTTGTCGCGAATATTGGGCTTCTTGAGTTAAAGCTGCTGAATTCTTGTTGTGGCACTTATAACTGATATTGCTACAGTCGAATATTGAAACTTTTGGTAGTTTACGTGTCTACTGTCTAACTAGTTCTAGTTCTAGGTCTTGAATAATTCTTGTTGTGGCACTTATAATTCTTGTTGTGGCACTTATAACTTATAACTTTTGCTACAGTCTACGTGTCTAACTAGTTCTAGGGCTTGAATAATGACAAAATAACAAATAAAAATTAGAGGAAGCAAAACTTAAAATATAGACCAGTTCTTCTAATTTGCGTTCCAAGCATTCCTCGGCCGAATGTGGGAACGTCAGTCTGTCTACAGCACCACTCACACAGTCACACAGGTAGCATAGCAAAATCATTCCATAGTAAATCAGAATTCAGAAAACTAAGCGTGGAAAGAGGGCAAGGGGATGTATATTTTAAAAATTGTACTAGAAGTAATATTTTTAGCTTTTCATTATCTATAAATAGAGACCACATTTGATATATTTTGATTCTATTTATTTTCTCCACTCTCTAATATCTAAAATAGAAAATCATGAAAAGTACAAACTTTAAAAAATCCACAATTACAATTAGATGTTCATCTCAACCTATTATAAAATTTGGATAAAAAATTAATTTATATTTAATTCTCCACTTTTTTGCGGATAGAGTTTGTAAGTAGGTTAAGCTGGCTCTTGATGATAAATAAAACATAAGAAATTGAGAAGTGTGGTTTGTAAGTAGGTTAAGAGAAAGAAGCTAAGTAGGACTGCTTTATGCAAGCTAAACAATGGTGTTTAGATGGTGGAATCTGTATCTTATTTCTTCTGCCTGGATTATGATCAGCAAAGTTCAGGTCAGCTACGGTTGGATTGGGTCAATCCAGAATTTGGGTATTCTCGAGTCGGGTTTTGGGCAAAATGGTGCGGGACTATGGGTTAGACCAATTGCCGCAGCAATTATGCATGATCTACCTGTCGCCATGTGCACTCGTGAATCGACATGATCATAGAGAGAGCTGTAGATTATCTTAATCTCCTATGCTGTCACCTTTAGGTGCAGAGTTATATGTACTACTCTATCTTCCAACTCTTTACTTGATTTCCTTAACCTAATAGGTTTTGGGAATTCATTATTTTTAGTAATAAAGGAGTCAAGTTCCCATTTTTAAAAGTATGATATAATTTATCCCTTTTGGTGCATATGTTTGACGAATATTTGCTGATTTCATCTTTTATTTTCCCCTGAAATTTACATGCTCCTGTGAAATTTTACTTAAGTGACATCAAATGCTCTTACAAATGGTGGGATAAGGGGGGCTACGTACATCTGACCCTTCCTTACCTTGTCAGTTGTGGGAGGCTAGGAGCCTTTGAGGCAGCACGGTAATATTGTTGTTGATTAACAATGCTCATTTCTGCAGTATGGTGTGAAGATATTTCTGATGACTTCATTCAAGGAGACCTGCTACATGGAGATAATTCCTAAGGTTCAAATGTCAAAACGAAGTGAGTGATGTAACCTTTGGGTCTTAATATTGATCTTGTGCTTGCCGTTCCCTTCTTTTTTAAAGTGTTGACCTCAAAGGCTCAAATTATGTCAGATGACACCAAATTATTTTTGACAAAGACTTGTTGTTACTGCTGAGGGATGAAAGTTAGAGTATAGTGGTTGAGTTCATTGTCCTTTGACTGTTATTGATTGATACTTGCAAATTTGCACATTTATTGCAAGTCATTTGAAAGTTTGTCAACTTTGGGTTCCTTCTTACACATCTTATTGTTCATCACCTTTAAGTCAGTTCCTGCGTTCTTTGTTATTGATTTTGTTTGTGGTGCTGGTACTCCACTGTGGATACTCATCAGTTACTTTGAGGGAATGTGGTAATTAAATACAGTACCTTGCAGAATATTTTACTTAAAGAGTAGTAGGTCAATACATGTCCCCCATAACGACTAATGACTAATTGTTTGCAACTTATATGAAAATCTATTTTTTACTGCAAAAGAAAGGTGTAATAACTACAAGTGGCAATCCTAGTAGTTTTGGAAAGAAGGGAGCATACTTAGATGATACTGAGTATTAGTTTCTGGACAGGAAGAGTACTCATTTTTTGTTTGTCAACTTTTTTTTATGCAGTCATCTTACTAAGCTTTTGGGCAGAAGTGCACTACAACTCGATCTATCCACAAGGAGGTAATTTTCATGTCATCTCGTTAATGGTTCCATTTGCCAATATTATTTTGCAAGTGGTTGCTGTCTTAATACTGTTCTGTATGCTATATGAAGAACCAAATAGGAGTAGCCATTTAAATTCATATTACAATTAGTTAACCATTTTTTTAACAATTCTTTCGACGGTATAACATGATCTACTCCCCCTGGTCATTTGTTGTCCTGTCCAATTTCGGGGTGTCTCAGTCATTTGTCGTCCTTTCTATTTTAAGAATGAATTTGAAGAGCAAATTGGTCATTCACACTAATTTGGTCCACTTGTCATTTAGTACTTGACTCCCTCCTCTTTCTTTGGCCTTTGTGTCTAAACCCAAGGACAACATATGACTGGGACGAAGGGAGTATGTGCTATGAAAAATTTGAACACCAAATATATAAAAAAAATGCGTGTATATTGTGTGTCAAAAAGAGGCTCACATTTTGTTGAAATACATTGCTCAGAAACTTGGCCGCATTTTGTGAACAATGAGTAAATGCTGCATTATTAGAACGAAGAAAAGGCGAGAGTTCTCACAAGGCCACTGAAATGCTTATATTTAATGATTGTCTCATTTCTGTAGAAAGTTGAGCTGCTTGACATAAAAAGCGTGATGACCAGATCGTGGTTTTGAGATGCAGATTTGCCTCCCTGTGAAACAGAACGCAAGAAGAGCTGGTGGCCGTTTGGAAATAATTGATCTAACTCGCGTTGTGTATAGATGATACAGCTTTGGATGGAAACATTTGCTTCGTATATCCAATATTATTATTCTTTGATTATACGTCTCTGTTACTTGGACGGAGATAATAATTGTGTAGGTCAGTAGGTGATCGGAATAATATTTGACATAATGCTTACTTGTATGATGTACTTGTAGTAGTAAACTAGTAATAGTTGTTGTAATGCTTACTTGTATGATGTACTCGTAGTAGTAAACTACTAAACTAGTACTCCGTAACAGTTATTGTAAACTACAGAGACACAGAGTGGGCAGGCGCGCTTTTTTATTTAGCATGCCTTAATTTCCGAAGACACTTGAATAATGACATAATGAGGAGGTTCAACCCGAATACATCGTGGATACGGGATACCCGTCTCTCAACTGGTTTTATATTGACTTGAAATCGGAATAGGGTTCTACCGTAACCCCAATTAAGCCCCAGTTGCGTCTTCAAATGGCTAATTTGCAAAAACACTCCCTTATTATTTCTTGCAAACCCTCCCATTTTAAATCTATTTCTTATGTGAAACAGTACTCAAAGTGGTTTTTGGTAAAAGAAAAAATCAAATTTAAGAGACTTGTAACATGTTTATATCGATGAAGATGGACGAAATAGGATATAACAAAGCAGATAAGCGCGCACATACAACAAATAACGACCTACTAGACGCAGACTTCATGGTGAACTACCAAATTCTCGCGTGCCAAGAATGGTCAACTATCGGAAAGTTGACTTATTTATTGAATATTTAGGGTAGTGTTCCATAAAAAATACTCCCCTAAGACCATGTTTATCCGTAGGTCCTGTAGCTCTACTTGACCCTAGTTCCTATATTAAAATACTCATTTTTTTTCTTAACCTACTTTCAAGCCCTACCTCTTCATTTCTATCTTTTATCCAGACCTACCTTAACCTACCTTTAACTTATATTTTTTTTTACACTAAACAAGGTCTAGAACGAGGTCTGGAAAGTGTTCCAGGAAATCCAGATTGGACCGTATGGACCTAGTTTCTTCAAAGGTGTTCCTACCTTTTAATTTCTTTTTCTTTTTTTTATTTGTTATTTTTTTGTCTTTATTCAAGACCTAGACGGCTAGACCTACTTAGCCCAACCCATAAACGTAGTCTAAATAAAAAGTTAAAAGGGGTGAGTTTGCACGAAATAAAAAGTAAAGAAGTGTTTTGCAAGTTAACTGTTATAATAGGATGTGTTTTTTACCCATTGACAAAAAAAAGGGAAAAAATAGGATGTGTTTTGAAATTGATCCAACTTAAAGTAAGGGGTATTTGGTTGGAGGTAATAAACACGGATAAAAGAATTAAAGTTATTGATTCCTTTTGTAAATATTTGTTTGAGATAAATGAAGGGAATGCAACACCCTCCTTCACACTCAAATTATTTTGACTCCTTACCCCCAACGGCCCAACCCCTTCGTGAATGAAATGTCATTCCCCTTACCCAACTCATCAACCAGCAACCACCTCACTCGCCAAGCACCACCACTGTCACCATACTTCTGACCACCACCACTATCACCACCATACGCCCACTAACACAACACCACTGTCAACCACACCTCCAACCGACAACAGGTCAGCGACAATAACTCTGAGCCGCCATCTTTGACACCTCCTTAGTCTCGCAATCGTCACGCCCAACATCGAACTTCACCGAAATTCACGCCCACACCCAAAAAACACTAGATTGGAGTTTTTAAAGGTTAGTGAGTGAATTGCGGTTGTGAGGGAGGGGGTTTTGAGGCTCTAAGGAGGGTGTTTATGGTAGTGGGGTAGGGTTGTAATGGTGTGATGGGTGGTACCACGACAGCGCCGGTGTCCGACGACTTTTGAGGGTGAATGGCAAGCCATTCGGGGTGTTTGTGGTGGTGTACTGCCAATGCTTGGTGTGATGGTGTAGACTATGTGGAGTATGAAATGGTGGTTGTTGGTATTCCTTTTCCTTAGAAAAGCTAACCAAACAATAAGGTAGTTTTGAGTAATCTTATTCATTTCCGTCTCTTAATTTCATTCTCTTCCCCTTTTCGGTACCAAGCGCCCCCTAAATGATATCAAAAAGTAATAAAATTATCCATACGAGTTTTTCAGACGAGTCTTGCTAAATTTGAGACTTGTTTTTTGGTCATGCTTCACTCGAACTAAATCTAAACTCAAACTGACCAATTTAAGAAACTTTTCAAGCTGGAGTGGTTCATTTACATCCTATGACGAATTTATTGGAGGGAAAATAAAAGCGAGACTTAAACCTGTCAAACGGGTTAGGCGAGTATTAGGGTCATACAGGTCGGGTTAGAATATGGGTCAGATTGGGTTAGTATACGCGCCAATAAATAATTTTTAACTCTTTTTTTGACGATTTTTAATCAAAAAATATTTTTTCGAAATATAAATCATATTTAAAATTAATATTTGGAATAATTTACCTGATACCCTCGTATTTTTTCAATTTCTTCGTGATATTCTTAGGTTTTAAAAAATATCAGTGATATCCTTGAATTTTATAAATTGTTCATACAATACTTTTCTTAAATTTAGTAAAAAAAAATACTATGTTTTAAGATTGAGTAAACCAAAATTGTAATAATAGTTTGACAAATTATGGTCAAAAAATCTATAGAAAGTGCATAAACGAGACAATTAAAAAGTAAACGACCATGATATACTAGAAAACGAATCACGTAAACAAGCTATGTCATCTAAAACTAAATAAAAAACACTTCTGCCTTTGCAACAATTATTTAGAGCTTCAATCACTCGGGAACAGTCGCTTTCAATTATCATATTAGTAAGTCCGCACCGAATAGCCTCCTTTATTCCCTCCAAAACAGCAACTGCCTCCCCTACAATAGGATCCCACGACTCCTGTAATTTGACCGCAACTCCCCACAGCAATTGATAACTATTTTTTCAAATATAGTTTATAAATATTAATATTTTAATAAAAATTTTGATTTGCCTTTAATTCAAGGGGTTAATCCTGCTATCAAGTATAAAATGACGAGTTGTTTCGATTCAAGTCACCGGTCAAAATTATTGGATTTGATTCTTAAAAATGGGTCGGGTTTATTTCATTTCGGTCCGGTCGGAATTTGACATTTATGCCAAGATCAAGGCCCTGTTCTTTCTGGCTAATTTCAGCTCGTTTCAATTTTGGTTGGTTGTATTCCGTAAAATTTTATTTACGTTTAATCAATTATTTTCCATTAATCTCTTCAAAAAAATAACTTTTAATTCAACTAAATTAATTGCACCTCAATTCCACTCAGTTCAATTAAGCTCTACTCCCATTTATTCAATTCAACTCGTTTCAGCCGAAAAGAACCGGGCCTAACTCTCAAGTCTCAACCGTGAAGACTGAAGAGCATTGGCATCACATTCAAAATTTCCCATTTCCTCATTTTCCCTCTCTACTCTCTCTATCTCTCAAGTCTCAACAATGGAGAAAAGATTGCGTTCATCTCTCCAAAATTCTGCAGAATCATTTCTTGCGTCCGCCATTAAACTCTCTCTTAAATCTGCTAAACCTTCTTTAAAAACCCTTATTCACAGCATTTCCCCTTCTTCATCCTCTGATCTTTCCACTTCCCTTCCTCTTTCTCTTCATTCCTCCATTTCTTCCTCTATTAATTCCTTCAGAACCCCATCTAACCCTAAAACCCCACCTTCTCCTCCTTCCAAAAAACCCCGTAAATCGTCTCGAAATCCGGCTTTCAACGATGCTGAAAAAACCCAACAAGCCCACCAAAAAACCCTTCTTCACAATCTTCAAATTTATGCCTACATTGCCTTACTTTGTGCTAAACACCCCAAGAGAGCGTTTTCACCCGAAGATTTGTTCCCTGCTGTTAGGGAATTACATGACAATTTGATCCTTTTCGAGTCGGATACCGGTTTATTGACTGAAATATCCAATTTGTGTGAGGAGTGGTGGAAGGAGGGGCTTGATGGGAGGGCATTGTTAATATCTCAATTCCTTCCGTTCCTCGTTTCGAGGTCATTAACATTGATGAAAAAGGTGGATGTGCATAGGGTTTGTGTGCTAAGGGATGCATTTGAGTTATTCGATTTCGAGGATGAAAGCATAGAGGACTTGAAATTCTTACTCATTAGATGTGTTATCTCTCCATTGTACTTAAATACCGAGGATGGAAGGCGGTTTCTGGCCTTTTTGTTCAGGTTAAGTCCTCAACTCTTGAAGGAAGTGTTGGCAATGATCAAGTCACAAATCCCTTTTGGAAGGAAGTCAATGTTGGAAGCTTATGGTGAGATTCTGTTTCAAGGTTGGAAGAGTGTAAATGCTGATTTTCGAGTTGAGATTGAAGACGGGTTCTTGCAGGGTTTGATTGAGGGTGCTACATTGGCTTCTTCTGCTACATTTGCTGCTTCTATTCGTCGGGTTTTAGGAGGGTTTATTAATCAAAGGACTACTGATGGAGTTGAGAAGCTCCTTTTTCGGCTTGCTGAGCCATTGATTTTTCGGTCCTTGCAGGTAATTTTAACACTTCATGATAAGCTTGCTTAAATTCTCTTCTACATATTGGAGTGTATATTTAGATACTCGCTTGTCCTGGCCATTTGTTTACCTATTCTATTTTAGGATGTCTCAGACAATTGTTAACCTTTCTGTTTTAGGAATACCTTTGATGGAAACTTTGATCCTCCCCACTCAATTAACTTGTACATAATGGACTGTATATTTTGATATATTTCGTCAGAGCTGTGTATTTTTGGTGTTTTGTACGTGCTTTGCCGTGGATATTAGCAAAGAAATGAACTTTTGCACTTGATGCAAGGATGTAAGTAGATGCTGCTCATATTTTATTTGAAATCTAAAATTTCAGCTTGAAAAGATACTTGTAGTAGACTATTAGATTTGATAATTATATTGTTTACTTGGTCTAATCAAGAATAGCAAAGTCTTAGGATGTGATCAATAATGCTTGATACAAGGAGCGAAAGCAAATTTTGAACTTGGAGCGGGAGTGTGACTAGAATGCTGATCACATTGGTCAAATTTGTGGATGCTTTTAGCTTATATAGGTTGTTCAGGAGTGCAGGACCATGTTTGAAAAAGATTTTCATGCTATCCTAGCGGTATACTCCCTCCATTCATTTCCACTTGGTACATTTGCTTTATGCACGGGTTTTTACGCATTGTTAAAATATTAATAAAAGTACAACAAATAGGTGTAAAGTGTAGTATTGTGTTGAAAAAGTGGGCCTTAATAGTGTTTTTATAGTATTATAGTATTAAAAGTACAACCAAATAAGGAAATGTGCAAAGTGGATTCGAATGGACCGAAATGGAATAGGTGCAAAGTGGATATGAATGGAGGGAGTATATCTTAATAAGGGCGATTATGTTATCTTTAGTTGAGTGATTTGGGTGTCTGTAACTGCTCATTCCGGACATAAATTAGAGTGCATTGAGTGAAAATGTGGAATAGGAGCGATTCTGTGCTTAAAGAGCCTTTAGTAGCTTAACCGAGTGACAGGCGCCATTTGTTAACAAAGCAAGTTGCGTTAAGTTTTGACAATAACTTGAAATCCTGTTGGCAAATGCAGGTTGCAAATTCAAATGTTCGTCAAAATGCACTTCACTTACTCCTAGACTTGTTTCCTCTTGAAGATCCTGATGCTTCGAAGGAGGCCAAAGACACATTACTTGACAAAGAATTCTTCTTGCTAGAGAAGCTTCTTAAAGATGATTGCCCTGAAGTGAGGGTAGTGGCAGTGGAAGGATGTTGTCGTATCCTTCGTTTGTTTTGGGAGATCATTCCATCTTCTACAATTACGAAAATACTAACCATCATTTTTGGCGATATGTGTCATGATATAAGCAATGAGGTTAGACTTTCGACTTTGAATGGTGTAATATATTTGATGGGCAATCCTCAAGCTCATGAAATCCTGAAAGTTCTTCTGCCAAGGTTGGGAAAAATGATATTGGATCCTGCTCTGCCTATTCGTATTGCTATTGCTGATCTTCTGCTGCTTGTTATGGATATCCGCGGATTTCAATTCATTAAGGTAGAAAGGGCTTTCCATTTTACTCTTTGGGGTGAAAGCTTCAAAATTTTGTTTGTAAATATCACAAAAATATGAATTTTGATAATATGATGCTAAAATGTTTACCTTTATTGATTATTGTCAAAAAAGCATTCACAAATTACAACTGTAACTAATTAGTTATTATATTAGTACAACATATTGGACTCTGCGTAATGTCAAATGAGATGTTTAATGTAAGATGGCGAGGGTATGAAGTTTACGCCTCCCTTCTTATTTCGAGTTGATGAATGTTGTTCTGTTTCTATGGATAGGTGGTCAATTTGGACGTTCTCTTGAGTACCCTTGCAGATGATCAACCAGCTGTTGCTCAAAAGATCACGCAACTACTTATACCTTCATACTTCCCATCAAAAGTCAACGTCTCAGAAGCATGCTCTCGCATTCTGACATTAATAAAAAGGTCCCCAATGGCCGGTGCAAGGTTCTGTGAGTTTGCTCCATCAGAAGGAGCATCTTCAAAGTCTGTCATGGAACTTGTCAAGGTCCTTATTCACGTAATCCTGTCCTCTGATGAACTTGATGTGAACTACACCAAGGGAATCTTTATTGCTTTAGGCCACCTTTGTAAAAACCTGGTTAATGAGCCATCTACTAGAGAAGTTCTAAAAGAAATGTTTACTGGTGAAAAACTGAAAGGTCTTTTGTCAGCTGCCTTGCTTGGGAATTCTCAGTCGAGATTATTTGATATTGTTTCTCTTGTCTCTCCGGCTGGAGTAAGTGGGCTGCTTGAAGAATGTATAGATGTAGTCACAAATTGTCAAGGTTTGTCTATGAACTCTGAAAAGCAAGCTGAAGTTCGCTCTGCCCATAAACTAGCGTTGACTTGCAACTGGTTTGACAGTATGTTTGAGGCTGTGTCGAGGCTTTTGCAAGATACTGCCATTGGGTGCAGCAGTTTGTTTGGGATTGAAATCCCTAGGGATATAGCTCTGTCTTCCAAGCGGAAGAAAGGCAAGATGCTGAAAATGTCGAGGAAAGTTAAATCTGTTGATGGGAAAGGGGCATTAGAGCTCAAAGATAGTTACCAAATTGCTGTTGGACTAGCATGGCAAGTTAAAGATTTGTTGGCATCTAAAATCAGCAGAAAAACTATGTTCAAATCCAAGCCTTTAGAAGTTGTCGTTCTATCCTTAAAAGTCATTTCAGAAGCAAGCATTGCACATAGTTTCTGTTGCGATTTTATGGATGCATCACTGATTGATTCATATATGGCTCTTTCTATGTGTATGACCCTTCAAAATGTCAATGTTGATGTTGATGATCACAGCAATGATGATACTGACGCTAATCCTGGCTTATCGGCGAAGGCAAGTTACCATAGTCTCTTCATGTCTGCTTATGATGACTTGCAATAATGCAATCTTAAATTATATTCACCTTGATGTGTATGATGTCAATATGTTCCTCAATGCTTTCTAAAGCGGATTATCCGAGTTCTTAATATTTGTTTTCTCCCACAAAAACGGGTAGTAAGAAAATAGGGTCACTTTATTGTTGGTTCAGGTGGTACTAAACACTCAGTTCTCTGTACTCTTCTTTTTATTTGGGTAATTTAGTGTTTCATCAAGTCTCATGCATGACTGCTGCTGGAAGTTGATATCATTGACGTTATCTATTTCAGGGAACAAAAGTGGGCGGAACATTAAATCATCTGCTTAGCTGCACGGAAAAAATGCTTAATGATGGGGGCCTGGCTAAATTTGAGTCACTGTCATCAGAATGTAAGTTATGCAGCAACAATGCAATCCAAATTCAACGACAAAAGCAATCAGACTCTCATGGAGATGGCTCAGGATCAGATGATGATGGTAAGAAATATGGAGTATGGTTGTGTGCTTAGTATTTTACTGACATAATATGGTTTTCGACTTGAGGTGACCTCTTTCCTAGATTTATTGCCCCGGGTTTAAACACTTAATTTTGAGCTAAACATTGTTTTTCTTTTCAGGCATACAAAAACCTATATGAGATAATTGTATGCATTACGATTTATGTTCAAGCTATTCAATGCCGTAGTGTTAATGGTTTAGGTGTATGCTTACACAATCATGTGTTTGTGCACTAAACTTGGCTCCATTCTTCTTGTTGTCTATCAGTCCATAATCTTAGAAGGGCATGTTTTTTGCAGGAATCCCATTTGCATACCGAAGAAGGATGTTGAATTTTGTGAAGATTTGCACCACTATTCTAAAGTTCATCGCCGATGCTGCAACAATGGATCTCCTTTCGAACAACCAAGACAGGTGTTTGAAATTCACATCTGCATATATACAGAATATGATATCCATGTTCAAGAGATGTTATAACGATGAACTGAAGTTTGAGGATGCACAGCTCCGAGAAATCTATGTCTGCTTGAAGAGTTCTTTCACTTACGCAGTCAAGTTGATCAATGTCGTTCTGGTAAGTACCAGTGAAAACTCACCAGCTCCCCCAGAAATTTATGAAGTTTCCAACAATCTTCTTGATCTGATAGTTTCGGTAGAGTTACATTGTGGGTCAAATTATGCAGCACGTTTAGTCACTATAGCTAAGCAGTGGCTGCCTGATATATTTCTAGGGTTAGGATCGAGGTGCATTCTAAACCAATCATTGGAAGAAAATATATCTTTTCACCTATCTAGTGATGGTGAAATGCTCCTTCATCCATGGCTAATAATCCTTGGTAATCTCGAGCTTCATGAAATGAGACGACTTGACTCGAGTCAAGAGGAAGATGAGGAACCCCAGGAAGAGGGAAAATTCCCGGCATTTGAGAAGTTAGTGGGAATGATGGTTCATCTATTACGAAGGAATTATGAGGTATTAGATGGGGTTGGACTAGTTGTTCTCCTTGGCTGTGCAACAGGGTTGCAAAGAAAGGAATTTGGTCTAGTTCTTGGACTTGTGCGTTTTGTGTTTGCGAAATTGGTGGGTCCAAATGTCGATCAGTTAGGGAAGCTCAATATGATGATGGAGTTTGTACAGGAGTTGTACCCTCAAGTTGAAAGTCGAATTGAGGAAGTAGAGAACGGTGAAGGCGTGGAAGAACTTGTTAGCGTCAAAGCATTGCTAGAGCCTGTCTGGTTGTACTTGCGCGAAACTAGAGGCGTTGAACAGTAAGTAGTAGGTTAGAACACTGAAGTGTGTACTGTAAAATCAATGACAGTGGTGAACATTGTTTCTTGTAATTGATAATTCTGATATATTCACTGCTGTCAGTAGATTTTACTGTTCCACAGAGCATGCTCTTATAGGGTCATGATTTTTAGATTCCCTTGGTTAAAACTGACAAAACTTCACTGACCCAGATAAACCAACCAAACCCGAAATGACAGGAATCAACTTGACCTGAAATGGTTGATTTTAAACAAAAACATTTCGGGTCACATAAATGCTTGGTCCGTGATACTGTAATCATTGATTCAAGAACGATAACCTAAACGGGACTGATAAATGATAACCGATCACTTAAACCTGTAATGATCCAACATTCCAATCCAAACTGCATTCCAATTGATCCATTTGTTATGTCTACCATCATTCTCGTAGAACGACAAAATAATCTGAGAATCTGAAAGACAAAAACATTGAAGAAAAACAATCTGGTATTTCCCATTGATGCTGAAGTTTTACAGGTCAACAGAACCAAAATCAGGACACTGGTTACAGCAAATCAAAAGGGTCTAAGATCCAGGATTTTTACCTACATGGAAACTAGAATAACATCTCTATGGCTGACAAAACTACAAGCAGCCAATTCAATAACATACTCTATGCAAAGTGCGTCACCGTCACCATCACCGTGTCAAATACATCTCAAATTAGGAAAAAAATCATGAATATAAAAAAAACTGCCCAAGTTGCTTGATAATAAAACCTTGAACCTCAAAATTCTTCCATTCAATAGTTGATTTGGCTGTTAATGAAGTTAGCATTCCGTAAACAAGAACATGTTCAACTGCACGAGATTGTTACACGGGAACCATCTTCAAGGCGGCTGCAACTGGCATGCCTATAAATCCAATGAAGATACTGAGGGCCCACTGTAGAAGACTGAGAGGAGTTGTGTTGGCAAATGTACCCAGGAATTCCACAATTATGATCTGGGAGAACAGGGTGGCACTAATGACTGTAACAAAGACATAGTTGTCCAGAATGCCCTTAAAAACATCTATCTCCTCCATGTTCCGGGAGCTTACTTCGTTGAATATCTGCAAGCACAAAAAATCACGAATTTGTCAGGAATAGACATGGCAAATAAACCTTACTAAAAAACTCGATCCAAGATCTGAGATAGTTTCAGACAAAACAACCCAAACATGACTCGAAACACATATTGATACCATTCAATCAGTATGCATCTAAAACTTTGTTGGACTATATTTAACTCCATCCAAAATGGCCTATTCTGAAATGACTCACAGTGACAAAATTGAGATTGCCAATACTCTAAAAAATAATCAAAAATCTTAATAAACACGGCCCAAGATGACCCGGTTAGCGACCTATAGCCATTGTACCGAGGATGACCGAACTCGTTAGAATTTAACCCGAACCAAAGTGCATTTATAGAACACCATTTTGAGATTATTTTGTTTCTCTTAAAGATAAAGAGTAGCATAGGAAACACAAAAGACTAGTAGTCAAAGAGTGTACTGTAGAGAAATGGCAACTTAACTGACAGAAAATCTCCTGAAAATAGCAAGGAAATAATACCTGACAGAAGACGAATGCGTTAAAGATAAGTGTGTTCAACTGCAGATCACCATGAGAGCCTTCAAGACCAAACAACGCCTTCCCCTTTGCTTGGAGGAACCAAATCACCATAAACTGATAGAAAGACTGGCCTAATATATTCCTCCACATGACATTGCTAATAAAATTTCCTGACCTCCCGACTGGTTTCCGCTTCATTAACTCATTATTTGGAGGCTCAGTAGCCAATGCAAGAGCTCCAAGGGTATCCATGATCATGTTGACCCACAACAGTTGAACAGCAGTGAGGGGAGCACTCCCTAGATAAAGGAAATATAAGAGTTAAAGCATACAAGAATTCGTAAAGTGCATGGTACCAACAATTAGACAGCTAGCTTAGCCATTTCAGCAGTGGTTTGACCTGAATTTGAAATCCAACAGCTTAAAAATTTCTTATGTGCCCCCTACAGAAATGAGTATGTACCACCTGGTGGTTCTGCAACTATACTCGCATATAATATTTACTCGCTCTCTTTAGTCCTATTTCACTAGATTTCTCACAAAATGGGATAGATATTGTGAATAATGTAGTGAATTGACTTCAACAAATAGAGTAAGAATAAAATAAGTGTTTAAAAATTTTGAATGTCTATCAATACTTGTTGGGTACCAATTACAGTTCCCTACTGAATTTGTCAAATGTGTGTAGTTCCAGCTTACCTGTCCAGCAGGCTGAAAAGAAGTTAACAAGTAGGGCAACGACATTGACAGTCAACTGAAACTGCACGAACTTTTGAATGTTTATGTAAACTGAACGCCCCCATTTAGCAACGGTAACAATGGTGGAGAAATTGTCATCTAGAATGATAACATCAGCACTCTCTTTCGCCACCTGAAAAATGCAGGTAAAGATTTAACTCTAAAGCAAGTAAAAGATGTGATGTAGATCAAGGTACATGTACATCTGAACTACATATAAACATACCTCAGTACCAGCTATTCCCATTGCAAGTCCAATATCAGCTTCATGAAGGGCGGGAGCATCATTAGTTCCATCTCCTGTGACTGCTACAACTTCATTAAATGTTGTTCGCAATTGCTTCACAAGCATATGTTTGTCAAGAGGAGAGGACCTTGCCATAACCTGGAATAAGTTTACTTTATTAATACTATCCAAACAGTGGTGAATCATGGGGGGAAAAACGGGGAATAAAGTAGTTTGAACATCGGGCTTATGCTTTCAGAATTCACTGCTCAACCAATAAGCCAAGGGGGCCAAGGTCGTAAGTTTTGAACTAAAATGGATATAAACTAAGTAGGCCAATTAGGGTTAGGATCCCTACTGATAAAGCTACGATTTGCTATTGTATCCAAATGCACGAACTTTTGTTAAAAGCGAAAAAGACAAGATAAGAAAGATGCCTACCTGAATTTTTGGTATGAGTATATCCAATTCCGCCTGGCTCTTTTCACGAAACACTGGGCCTTCTATGGCTATACCGTCATCAGTAAGAATACCACATTCTCTAGCAATTGCCTTGGCTGTGTTTATGTTGTCTCCAGTAACCATTCTAACTGTTATCCCTGCAGCACGACAGATAGCAACCGACTCTCTGACACCTGGTCGAACAGGATCTTTGATGCCTACTATTCCTATGCAAGTGAAGCCTTCAGTGGGAATCGAATCATTTGGAGAAAATTTGCTATCTAGATCCATGTAGGCAAGACACAAGGTTCGAAGAGCTTCGCCAGCAAACTGATCAATTGTAACCTTAAGATGCTCCAATACTTCCCCATCAAGGGGAACAACCTCTCCGTTTGCATTGATCACCTTACTACAGGCAGCTAAAACTATCTCTGAAGCCCCCTTAGTATGGGCCAGTACGCGCCCATCAGGTAGTTCTAACACTACACCCATCCTCTTCTTGGTAGAGTTGAATGGCTCCAACTTGATAAGCTTAGCTGACTGTCTTTCTGCCTGGAAATCACCACCAAGTGACAAACCCAATTGCAATAGAGCAGCATCAGTAGGAGTTCCCAAGATTTCATGCTTCCCTTGTTTATTGGCAACTACTTCACCACCCGTGTTATTGAATATCGATTGAAGCAAAAGCTTCAGAGTAGGCTCGGATAACTCAGAACGCAAGTTAGTGTCGCTAGTAATTTCCTTAATTTTAGTGCATATACAAGATTTCACCACAGTCATGCGATTTGTCGTCAGCGTCCCAGTTTTGTCACTGCAGATTGTAGTAGCTGAACCCATGGTCTCACAAGCTGCCAAGTTGCGTACTAGGGCTTTGTCATTCATCATTTTCTTCATGGCAAAGGCAAGGCTTAGTGTCACAGCCAAGGGCAGCCCCTCGGGAACAGCCACAACAACAATTGTCACAGCAATAGCAAAATACTCTAATAACGCCACTGCATCATTTCCAGCCCAATGGAAATGAGTCCCCTCTCTCCATTTTTGGGCTATCATCCCATTAACAAGTACTGCAAAAGTCACCACAGCAAAGAAAAGACCGATTTTCCCAATAATGGTGGCAACCCCATTAAGCTTAACCTGTAAGGGAGTCTCATCATCTCCACCTTCACTAAGCGTTGCCATCAACTTTCCCCACTGAGTTCTCATTCCAACAGTGGTGATTAACATCTTACAAGATCCGTCTTGGACCTTGGTACCAGACAGAAGAAAGGGATTCTCAGCACTAACCATGACAGGCTCACTCTCTCCAGTTAAACTCGATTCATCTATTAACACAGAGAATCCAGAGATAAAAAGTCCATCAGCTGGGACTTGGTCGCCGATAGACAAATGAACAATATCACCAGGAAGCAGCTCATATATAGACATTTTCTGCCTAAAACCATTCCTAGTAACCTGTATAGCAATCTTCTTTTTCTCTTTATCGAGATCCCTGAATTGTAAAGACTGACGGTAATCACTAGTTGCAGTCACAAACACAACAAGCAAGATGGATGCTACAATCCCTAGCCCATCATGAGCGCCCTTAGGCCAGCCTTCCGTAGCTATGCCAACAATAAGAGACACAAACGCACAAACACCCAGAATCATCAACGTCATATCCTGAAGGGCTTCCCAAACATAAACCCAAAAACTCCGAAGTTCAGGCTCAGCAAACTTGTTAATGCCAAATATCTCCTGCCTTCGACCAATAGCAGTTGGCTCAGTTGTAAGCCCATTTTCAGCTGTCGTGCAAAGCTTGTTTGCAATACCGTTAGCTCCACCATATGCAGTTACCTTCTTTAGATCATGACCCTCAACAATGGAACTCAATTCTTCAGGACATATATCATATCCTGCTGCTTTCACGTCCGCAGGTACCACATACTCGCTTGACGTAAAACCTACACAACAATGAGTCAATGACACCAATTTACTCCTCCATTATAAGCTGAGTTTAGGATCAAATCAAATTTTGAGCTTCTCACAATGAAGCCACAATTAAAAACACAATCGTAATTCGTACCCCGATCACTTCCCCTCAAAACTCACCTTGAATAAACTGAAATGCGGCTTTTGACACTAGAACAGCAATCCTCAACTTCTCCTGCAATCCAAAATATAATGATAACCATCATTTAACTTTCACCCATTTCTCACAAAAATTGACTTAATTTTTATTTTATTTTTCTACATTTATTTTGCACAATCATTCCCTTTTTACAGTTCATAGATCAGAGACCAGGGTCAATAAAAACCCAAATCACTCTGGTATATTTTGAAAAACGTATACAATCAAATGAAAACTACGACAAATACATTATCCAAAATAAAAAGTCTTGGTGAAGACGGATATTATCCGTCACAAGCGGAAGACGGATAGTATGCCTTCCACGACTAGACAAGTGGGAGGACAGGTGGGGCTAAATGGAGCATTTTATGTATCGTCTCACTTGCATTTTGTGAGAGGGACACTATCCGTCTTCAACTTGTACGGATACTGCTCGTCTACAATGAGAATTTGTGTATCCAAAAATAGAAAGATCCCTCTATCATTAGATTCATTTCCATACAAATCTCTTGCCTATCTAACCTCCCTTCAATTCATCCAACAATAAGCTAACATTCCAAATAAATTGGAAACAAAATTGTAATACTCGTATTACTTAATTTCCACTACTGTAATTTCACGAGTTACGATTACTGTCACGATCCACTGAGATTCAACGCTACACTAAATAAGTCAACCATCAAAAAATCAAAACTGAATGAACATCAACAATACGAATCGAACCCGAACCAATTACAAGATTACGAAACGGATATTAATTAGATCTTGATAACATAACATAACATAACATATCAGTATAACACGGATCAATGTCCGTTGACCTGTGGATCCACGTAAGTCGTAACGTAACCGTAACCTGACTCATTTAATAACACATACTTAATTCAATTTAAAACTCTATCCGTCTGGGAAATACCTGATTAGTCCGGCGCATAGCGGCGGCCTCGTAACGTTTGGAAAGGTTGGCAGTAAACCGAAAGCGACGTTTGGGGTTTTTGACAACGCCGCAAAGCTTGCGCCATTTTTCCAGGACTTCATCTGACGATCCTTTTGGTTTAACATCAAAGTTTTCATTCAAATAACTCTCCATTTGACGGTAGTATTATTTTTCCAGCAATGCAGAAAATATCTTCTATAGGAAGAAGAAGAAGAAGAGCATGTTGGGGATGATGATTGGTTTATATTTATAAAGTAGCTGCTCCACACTTTTATGATGGACCACTTTGTAGACGATAATACCCCACCATTACACTTGCATATATTCTTGGTTGTTCGAATCTTTAAACAAATGGTCAAAACGTGTGCGCAATGTCCAACAGTTACGAGGGTATGTTGGTAATTTTTGGGGATTTGGAGGGTAAAAGTTAAAAGAGGAAATGGGGAGGAAATGGGGGGTAAAAAAAGTGGGGATTGATTGTGATTTGTGAAGTAAAAAAGAGGGAAATGGTGGGGAATGGGTGAGGTGATCCGAAATTTGGTGGGAAATTTACCTTTTTTTTATTTAATGGTGTGAATTACCCCGCATTTTCGGTAATTTTGTCCTTTTGTAAATTTATGGATTTTTTTTTTAATATTTTTGTGCAAGTAAATTTATGGATGGTTGCCCTTGCAAAAAAAAAAAAATTATGGATGGTTGGAGTTGAGACGGGTACTATCCGACACAAGCTGAATATGGACAATGCTTCTCTCATACTCCGTATTAACTTCATTCAAGTCCATACTACCACTTTCTTTTTCATATTTGTCAACGCGTATTTTATACGGTAAATATTGTTAGCTACGTATTTTCAAAAATTATAAAAGTTGGATATTAATAATAAACTCGTAAAGACGAATGAAACAAGATCCCACATGAATATAATTTCATTTAAGTATCGAGAGAAAATCGGATTTAAATGGTTGTCTGTGAATAGTGTGTAAAATAGATAGTGGTAGTGTAGACTTGAATGGAGGGAGTATAATTTAGGTGGCACGACCCATACAATGATCCATTTTCATCCACTTGTTATCCGTTTTCAAGTTGTAACAAACTAACGGATGCAAGGCTCTTTATTGTTGTAGTAAAAACTGGTTGATTAAGGAATGTATTAGTAAATGTCATTATCATAATTAGTCAACTTTTGGTATTAATGAGGATTAGGTTTGTCATGTGGGTCACTAACCTTAAATTTAAATTGTATGTTGAAAAATAGAGGACATACAATTCAAGGAGCGATACATTGAATTTAGCGACTCTTCCTTAGAACGGGCATATTCGTCATAAGCTTGCGACGGGTCAAGTACTTTTTAGGCACTTTGTTTTTGTCTTTTCTACCCCACATGAGTATTACTTGACCCGTCGCAAATTTGCGACGGATATACTCATCACAAATGAGAATTTGTGCATTGAATTAAGGAGTATAATTAATTTGATAATTATTTATAATATTTTGTATTTTTGAGGAAGTTTGATACTAGTAACCATCAAGAATTGATGTTTATAAGAAAAGTTTTACTTTATAGGTCGTTTTTTTATGCATGTCAAATAGAGATGGAAGTTGGCATAAGAGACGGTTGCGATGACACACTCCGGCATGACTTATGACACACTATGGGTTTTGTCAAGAACTCGGGGACGTAGTTTGAGAAAGAAAATTATTCTTAGCCAGGCACGGTATGGGCGTACAGCTCACCTAAATTATGTATATTTAGGTACGTCCAAAATACAAATAAATGAGGTTGGAGTAGGGAAATTGTTTGGGTAAACCCAAGCACGACACAATACACCTGAACTGTGGCCATGCCTGTGCCACCATTTTCTTTTCACCAGCACGACACGCTACGATACGCCACGACTTACTTCCATCTCTAATGTAAAATAACTGTCGGGATTATAAATCTAGGGCACTGACAATCTGAACAAGATATCTAATGCTGGTATTATATGTATTTTAATCACAAAGCTAAGACATTTTTAATAACATATCGTGTTGTTGCTGCCGAGCTAGACTTTAATCAAATTATTGACTTGAGATAATGTTTTGTACTCTGTATTTGCTTAAAAACTAGTATCCGTGTTAATACAAAATATTCACAAAGATTAGACTAGAAAACCTAAATTAGTAAGTATTACATATTTACATATATCAACACATTATACGTCTACGGTCTGTGATAAAAAGTTGAGGTTTCAACTTCAACGATGTCATTTGTTGGTTCGGATACAAATCTGACGCGCATTAACAAAAACTGAAACAATATTCAATTATTGGATTGGATTATTAATTAGTAGCTTTGGAGTATTAGATTAGCAATAAGCAATAATGCAGACTGCAGATTGGTATTTTAAACTCAAATGGCAATTTGTAAGCAATAGACAATGATCGTGTCCGTTCCGCGTTACGATGTGAAACATGGGCTACCACAACTATCCAATCCTTGCTCAATTTTCCAACTTGCAAAATACGATGCACCCCCGCGTCTACTCTTACTATAACTATAGTAGTAAGTCTTGCTTGTGACGGGTTACCATTTGTGACGAATATTTTGTGAGATAAAATGAATACAAAATATGACGGATATCGCCGTCACAAATGAGAATTTGTATTACTATAGTCAGCTAAAAAAACAAGGCAACATACCTCTGATGGTAAGACGCAAACTCGTTCAAGTATTACTCAGCGGTATAGATGACAAATACATATTTATGGAAAAATAAAACTTTAACCCTTAATTATTATCTATTTATATAATGGAGTACTTGTTCATTTTTTTTTTTTTTAAAACGGATATATTTGTTTTAACAAGGACAAATTAGTAAGAGTAAATTCATTCTAATGTTTCCAGTAATTCTATCTAAACAAACCTAAAATATATTTTGAGTATTTATTACATTAATATAGGGTATTGCTCAATATCAAGTAGAGAAAAAAGGAATGTAATAAATGAAATTTATGTTAACTTTGTTCTATTATGTCTCTCTCTAATTCTCCCGAAAAAAACTTAAACCCTAATTCATCATCCTGGGGCTGCCGTCTACCATTTTTAGTAGAGGTACGGTTTTCGTTTTTCTTTATGTTAAAGGATGTGCAGAAGAGTCTTATGAGCCCATCAAATTTAGAAATTCTATGTCAATCGAGAATGTAGTTTATTTGATTTTAATTAGATCTTGTGTTCAGTCGTTCTTGACCTATGTTATAACTACCCTGAGACTTTTGATTAATTAAACGATCTTTTCCCTTAAAAAAACTTTGTTCTATTCCTACCTAATACGGACTATATATTCTATATTTTCATTGAACAAATATACTCGATATTAGGAGGTGTTTGGTTAGCTACTTTAAAATGGAATGGATTGGGTTGATTCAAGTGTTTGGTTGGGTGATTTTGGAATAGAGTTAGACACCCAATGAATTGATATCCACCCCAACCCCTTAAAATCTCATACCCACTTCTCTCTCCCTTGGATTCCAACTTCATTCCTTCATGTCCATTCCTTTATGTTTATTATTAAAATGAACCAAACAATTTTTTATTGGAATGGAATTAGAACCTCATACCATTATGGTTTCTCATCCTATTCCATTCAATTCCTACGCACTGAACCAAACGACCCGTCGACCCTTAGTATATTTACTAAAAATACCCGTTTGTCTTTTAGTTAGGGTAATATTTAAACAAGCATTTACCGTTTATATAAGTCGGTTTTGCCTAAATATATGGTTAAAAGCTCAGAATATAAGATCAACAAATCCGGCAACTCAAGATTGTAGGAACACAGGTAATAATCATCAAAGTTAAGAGACGAAACGGAGTCGCGTAGAGTTACGCAGACTTGCACCTCAAATTGTTTTACAAAATTGAACACTGGAAAATAAGAAACTAGAAACATCTTCCGGTTAAATGAGTAGAGCTATCTTTCAGTTAAATGAGTAGCTACCAGAAAAATAATTCGCTACGAGTGACATTGACATTGCACTCTAACAGGAAAAACAAACCCAAACACCGTTAACAATACCAGTCACGGAACCAAAAATGAATATAGCTCCAAGGTTATTTATTGGTTGCTCCGATAAATGGAACCACAATCGAACAAATCAACCAAAATGAATTATTCCAGAAAACAGCTGATCAAGGCTTGAGAGCAATTGCCAAACCGAACTTTGGGGTTTTATCTAGATTCATGGTGTCAAATTCACTGGCAATAGTGAGCACGGATTTGGGTATGACCTCATGCTGCAGGACAGTATTAAGCTTTCCATGGTTATTTAGCTTTGCCTTCACCACGGTTAAATTGTCAATGGCATAAGAACCTCCGACTGTGAAAGTGTTGTCGTTTGTGGAAAACCTTCGGCTGAAATCACCAACTAGAGCACTTTTCTTATCTTGGTCCAAGTGGTGCAAGTATGATGCATTTATAGTGTCTCCCTTGTCACCCCTGGTTCAAATAGTACAAATTAATACTCACGGATTTACAGGATCGTAAAGATTTTACTAATGTGAGATGACCTATGTTACTAGACTGGTGTCTGACATGGGTAGATCTCAATGCCTCAAACTCATCCCAATTCAAATTTTGAGACATGGGAACTTTGCCCGAAAAGAGGAATACGGAGACGTCTTTAAAACAAAAAGAATTGTAAGAAATACGAAATATGAAGAGAATTTTTAATGAATTAGAGCTACGTTTGCCACTTAAGGCTTACAAACATCAAAAGATAATATATACTTCATAGACTCATATTTTCCTCGACTTTTGATATGAGGGCCTTCCTTTTTGCAGTGTTAGGAGAAGTGTCCAGTTGATTAGTATTGGATATAGATTTATAACCCATATTAAAAAAACCTATATCACACAGGGTCATCACCCAAAAGTGAAAGTGAATGTGACATAAGTTGCTGCTACATCACATTCAATTTCAATGGATAAAAAAACAGAACAATCGATTCAAATTCGATCTAGAGTTGGACTTACAGAACAATCGAGGCGCTTGATTCTGGTTTTGACAGACCAACACCAGCAGTGTACTTGGTAAAGGCACCAGAAGTGGTGTCATATGCAGCTTCTACACCAAAGGCGATGGTTGGGGTACCAAGAGTAGCCGTAAAATCAACAAGTGGAGACTTGTACAGACCAAGTGCCGTTGTAAAGGTTGCATGGTCGTGGAAGTATTGAACCTCCACCTGTATGACAAAGAAGAGGGTAATTAAGGAATAGGTACAAAAATGATGCCTTCTATCCTCAAAAATTGTTAGATTATTTACACCTTCCCAGAAGAAGCATCAGGAAATTTCAGAGAGGCGATTGTTTTTGTTGATGGGACGATGTCAGTGATGATGAGTGTGGTTGAGATCTGCAAAAGCATAGTTGTTGAGCTCATGTTCATACAAATATACATCAAAGACCAAGTGACAAGAAATGCTTACATTGGACTCTGTATCAACTTTGACACTGGCCACAGTGTTCCTATACTTGTATAAAGCAGCCACATCACCAGTAGACAGTCCTCCTTTCTTTACAGCAGTTGAAGTGAATGCCTAGAGTACAGAGCGAAGAGAAATGAAACAATAATTTCGGACAACAGTCAACAGCAATGTAAGACGAATCGAACATACTGAAGAAAGCTGCTTCATTTTAAGAAGAATATCACGCACATCAAGACAAGAGAGAAACCACAGAGAAACAAACAAATAAATTGAGGGAGACCCGCACACTATCAATGAGATAGATCTTAACACGAGTTCAATAACTTCTACGACTTCCATATAACCACGCGAAAAAAGAGCTTGAAGGAGACCGGCTTACAGCATAAAGTAAGGATTCATTCATGCCTCCTAAAGCAATCAACACTACGACAGCTTTGTTACATCAGATGAGTCAACGGACACACCAAATGTACAACATGAGCAACAGCTGATTTCCGCCAAAGATAATGTATGGCAAGAGACTCGTACTTGGGCCAGTGAAAAGGTGAAATTTTAGGCCTATATAATTCAATTTCCAATTCGTACAAAATGCAGCTTTCTGCATTTTCGTGATTTTTTAGCTTTATGCATTTTAATGAATAGTTTATGTGTTCTTTTTTGGGGTGTATGAATCAATAATTTATATTTCCATTCAAGGAAAGTTATATTAGTTGCGAAATGAGTGTTGGTATGTGAAATGTCAATCTCCCTTTAGCCTTCCTCCACTACCAACTAGCCCAGCCCCACAACACCCACTCTAATCAACATCCAACCCATAAACGTTGCCCCAACCCACGATCGGCCAGCCCATCGTGATCTCTACATCCACAAAAAAATCTAAGCAACATGTCAGCCATTCTGAGCATTTATACGCACAAAAGAACTCCAACCACCTACGGACCTACAAACCCCATCGGCCCACATTAAGTCTAAACCGACCAACCATAGAACTCAGGCCAACTATGACAAAATCAACTACCCACTGATTAAAATCAGCGGACAACGCGGAACGGCATTGGCGCCATCCCTTCTCAGCTAATCATAACCAAATATGGAAAATTCCGGCAGATTAAACACCAAATTTAATGCGTCAATTTTTCACTGCCATTTGATGCTGAGAGAATAATTGTCTCTCTCCGCATTTAGCAGACTAGCCCTTTCCCCTGAAGATTATTCTCTAACATACAAACATAAGATATTGAATGGTATACGGTTTCAATTAATCACCCATGTTCTAATCTCATTCTCAACTAAGTTTGCTTCATTTTGCAAGCATTCCATTGTCCCTTCTTCAATAGCTTTCCTTTTACAAACCTCAAGTCAGTTTTGTAAATACAAACAAACTGAATGTTCAATTATTCAAACCTATCTATTGACACAAAGACGTTTTAATCAAGGTTTAATTAATTGTGCAATTGCAAATAAAAAATAGTTTCTGCAGCTTCCCCTTGTTGCAAATATGGTTGTTTCAAGATGAGTTATTTGCATAGACTCAGTAAGGCTGTGTGAAACTGAAATTATATGAATGATTAATGGTAGGTCAAATATGAAGAGTAACATATTACATATAGTATAGACATTAAAAAACAAAACGCAATACACTATGCGCAACATAAGCCACAAGTACAAAATTTCTAACACAGAAGTCCAACTTTGAACCTTGAAGACCATAATACACAAGATGGTGAATAAGTCTCATTCAAGCAGCGAGATTCCCAAACAGTGTGCAAACCACATGAAAATCATGACAAAATATAAAATAAGAAAAGGTGGCTATTTATCTCCAATCCCAAATCCCAAGAGCCAAACGCTACCTTAAAGCAGTTTTGAAATCCAAAAATCATGATCATATATCATATGAACCTACAGCTAGCAATCAAAATATGAACAAACATTTTGGTACCAAAAATGACTGATATTATCAACTTCCCACATACAAAATGGGGATGAAAATATATATGTTTATATATAAAAAAAAAAACCAGCCAATCCCTAAGAAGCGTATCTTCATTTATAAATCAAAGTTTGGTAGCCGACACATAATAAACATCTCCATTCTATTATGGAAATTTAACCATGACGGGTCATAAAACACCAGTGCATCAAATTTTAGTAGACATCACATAACTACGACACAACATATTACATTTTGCTACACAGCACGTCACAAAAATAGACGTGTGCGGCACGTGATAACATATCATATCTGACACCTGCAGATAAGTTAGAGGAACATTGTCAACATACGAATTCATCCCTGGCATTAGAAAAGGAAGAAAATACCTTAGGTCGACATTTAAACATGAATTGTCACAAACTCATAACGTATACACCATGGGCGAACCCACCTAGTAGCAAGGGGTGGCGGGCGCTACCCCAAACTTTAAAAAAATTGGTTAAGAAGGCGGATTTTTGCTACCCCAAATATTGTTGAGTATTAAGTAAGTAAAGGTAATCTCATTAGATGACCACTAAACATCATAAGACTCAATGGTAAAGGTCTAAAAATACTACCATGGTCATGGGTTCAAATCCCACTACGCATATTCATTTTTTAAAATTTTTTTGCTACCCGATATATTAAATCCTGGATTCGCTCCAATAATACACCAAAATACATAGTTAGCATCAAGCTAGCGTAATTACTAATTAGCACACTTAGACTATCCAACCTCCAAAATTACTCGCATATAACAAATTAACAATGCAAGTAACAACGAGAATCAATTCATTCAGTTCCATGCATTATGCATATGCGAAAGCCTAAATAGATCTGAGGATAAATGTATGAAGCCATAACTCGATGAATAGCAATGATGACGAGCAAAATACACAAATCAATTAATCAAACACAACTACAATAACAAAATACATTTCTTCTTCCCAAAAATCGGCATTAACGTTAATGCATTCATGAGCATATCTACAGCACAATCTATCAATCAACCAAATCACACTAACGCGTCGCATTTACACGCAAGTACAAAATTAAAAATCTAACAAAACTCAATTAAATCACGGATAAAAACAAGATTATACCACTCCAGAATCGCTGGTTGATGAAACCGAAAACTTCTGATCAGAAATATAATCCTTGTTCAAAAGATCTGCATCAAGAAAAATTAACACGAAATAAAATTAATTGAATAAGCTAGAAAATGAGAAATTAGGTCTGAATTGGGGAAGGATAGGGAGAAAACGAACCTTTAGGGCGTCTGCCGATGTCGGAGAAGAGACCAGGGCCGGAGAACATGGTGGCAGCTACGGAGAGAGAGAAAGATAAGAGAGAGAAAAAAGAGGAGAATGACAAGTTTGAGAGAAGGGAAATTGCGGTACTAATTTTGGATGATTTTAAAGGGTCACCACTAACGCAATTAAACAAATCAAAGTTTAATGGTAATTACTTATTTGATAATTTGATTTAATTATTGCTAATCTATTTATCTTTTTATATTTATACTCTATGTAAATGTTCTAATCATTTAGTGATACGTAAATTCCCGATTTTTTCGTTTTGTTCGGAGAATAAATTTGGTGTTTAAGATGTACGTTTGTATGAAAAAAATGTGGATTTTGTACGGGATTTTGATATTTTTGTTAAATTTTTATTGTAAATATTTTTTTGTATTATTTGATATGGTAGTTAATATTGTATTGAAGTAAATTTTGAATACTATAATAAATGTTTTATCAATAATTTAAAAGTTAGGTAATTTAGTAATCTTTTATGTAATTGAAGAATAAATTTTTTTTAACTGGAACTAAATAAAGGATTTTATTTGTTAATAAAATGGAGTGGATCTATCATTAAGGAGTTTTGGTGTCAATTTATATAATTAACGGCATCAATTAGATTGTGTCATTGAATATTAAATAAAATCCAGCTAATTCATATTCTACTACTCCCTTCACAAAATAAAAAAAAATGTAAACATCCCACCGGGATAGAGATAGTAGTTGTTTTGTGAATAGGAGATTAATGGATAGTCAATATTAAAATTGTTAAAAATGATCAAGGCCGTATCATGTTCTTAAACCCTTATTGGAGACCTCCTCGCCCACAATCGGTGCTTCTAATTAGTATTTAGTGGAACTAGATAAGAAAGACAACGATCAATGCACAAACTCCTTATTGTAGGCATAATGACTTTGTGCAAGGTTGTAGACCGCTACATTATCGAGTTCACAAATTCTCACGGAAGGCAGACATATCCTCACAAGTTGAAGGAGGGTCAAGTAATACGCAAATAGTTAGATAAGATAAAAGCATAATGCTATTAGGCAATTTCCTTTTGTCCTATCTATCAACTTAGGTATTACTTGATCCGTTTTCAGTTTGTGACGGATATATTCGTCCCCAACAAGACTTACTGTATTGAGTTTTATTTTGTGCTCAAGAGGTGGGAGTCCTATCAAACTTTTATATCCCAATCTTTTGTGTTGAGTGGGGTTTTCGAGCCAGATACATCCCACGAGGATAATTCAGATTACCCGATAAGTTATTTTTTCACAAACTTGAGCATAATCGGAACTTTCAAGACCATCCTTTTTGACACACCATTCGACTAATTCAATACATTGCATTGGTAATAGCGGTGCTATGAGATAATCAGCCTTCCAAAACACTTAAAAGTAGGTTATTATGTGGATTTTAGGACGTACAATTTAATGTAGTTATTTTATGAGTCAAAGACGATTCACCTTTCAATCAAACACGCCATAACCCTCCCTTCTTCCCCTGCCTTATCGCCGGAGATGGGTAGTTCCCACGGCCTATCTCCGGCGATGCTTCGCATCTCGCACCTTTTTGATCCCCTTTCCGGTTGACGTCACTCGATCGACGGTCTTTTCGCGGATCAACTGTCGGGCCCTGCTGCGATTGATTCCCCGTCTATATTGTGGAGTCAGGTGGGCTTGGCACGTCAGTCCAATCAATAGTGAGTTGACGGTTTTGTTTGTGGTTGTTTTTGGACCTTTAAGCTCATGTCCCTCCGTCCCTCGTCCTGTCACCGGTTCTTTACATGTGACACAGGGGTGCTCCCCCCATTTTCCCCACCCCTGGTGTGTCCTCCTGTTCGTTTTGGGTGTGTCTTGGTTGTCAGTCCGTGTCTGTGCGCTTCGCTCTTTTGGGGAGTGTGGTTGTTGTCCTTTCTTTTCCTGTTTCGGCTTTTGTGTCTGTGGGTGTCGTCTTGGTTTTTTGGTCCTGTTGCATGTAGGGCGGTGGTCCTGGGAGGCGTCGGGTGGTGAAATGGGTGTCTTAGGATGGTTTCCCGGGTGAGCTGCTGTGCTCCTTGTGAAGTCACGGTTGGGTCCGCTGCCGTTGTTGGTAGGGGTGAGGTCTTGGTTGACGGGGTTGTTGGGTGTTTAATGTGATTGGCAGGGTGAAGTTGGGGTCTGGTGTTGCGGGTGGTTGTTCTGGATGCGACGGTTTCTAAATCGTTTAATGTGTCTTCCTACTTTGTACCGTTTAATATCTCATTTGCGTTTTTATGTCTTATCGTGTTTTTTGTTTTTCCAAATAATAAGCCCGTGTTTGTTTGGCGTGTCATGTCCCCTAACCTGTGGGTTAATTAGAATGTATGGTAATTTGCATCGGAGCTGTGTTGAGCCCAACTCACTTTGGTTTTCGGAGTTGGTTTTAGTTGAGGGGGTGTTTAAGTGTTCCCCTTATTTACTCGATTTTCTTGGACACGAGATTCTGGTCAGCGCGGGTTATGTTTCAAAGTGTAGGAGTTTACTCTCCTTTGGAGACGGATTTTTGTGGTCTGTTTTCCCCTTTTTCTTTCTACGTGCTTGGGGCGTAAGTGCACTTTGCTCTCTTTCGCTGGGTCAAGGGGATCGTTGGTCTATAGAGGATGTGTATCACAGCTTTGGAGATGAATCTCCGAGACGCTCTCTTTAGTCTTGTTGCAGGTATTTCTCCAAAGTTGTATCGTTCCAGACGAGTAAAAATGAGTTTATGGAGGATCGTTGGTTTTCCGAGGAAGATTATCACAGCCAAGGAGATGAATCTCCGAGACCCTTTCTTGGGTTTTGTTGCAGGTATTTCTCCAAAGCTTCATCAATCAAGACAAGCAAAGATGGGTATTTTCCTTTCGCCAGCGTTGATCATCCTTTAGATATTGTGGTGGATATTGGTTTTAAAAAGCGTGTTGAGACTTCAGTCGTACGTAGACCTGTCAAACAGGTCGAACGGGCGGGTTGCGGGTCGGGTAGATACGGGTTCGGGTAAAATACGGGTCGGGTGTATTTCGGGTCGGGTAAAATACGGGTCATGTCTATACGGGTTCCGGGTCGGGTTCGGGTAAAAATACGGGTCAATCAACATCTTTTCCTCGCATTTTTTAAAACCTCTTTTATATCGTAATTCTTACACTTTATACGTTTTCTATCCTCTTGCTCGTCTTAGTAAACTTAATTGTCACCATTTTTGCCCTCACCACCAACATCACCATCGTTATCATCATCATCACCCTTACTAACTCGCTAAGTACGGTAATAAGACTCAAATAAGATAACAATGATGACGTGACATTTGATCTGAGGTGATGAGGTGGAAGTGCTGACTCGAAGTGCGGTTCAGTTCGACGTAATACGGTGAAAGTGACGATATGACACATATTTTGAGGAAGGAGGTGCAAGTGAGCGTGTGGCACACATTTCGATGTAATGATGTGACATGTGGTCCGTCGAAATAATGAGCTAACAGTGCTAACGTGGAATGTAACTTGGCGTACTACACTAAAAGTGACGACGTGACACACACTTCGATGTGATGACGTGGCATGTGGTTCGAGGTGATGAGTTAGCGCTGCTGACGTGGAATGCAATTCGACGTATTACGAAAGTGACGTTGTGACACACAATTTGAGGTGATGACGTGGCATGTTGTTTGAGGTGATGACGTGATATACCGCATATATATACATATTTCTTCTCAAAAATTTGTAAGTCATCAATACTATGACATTGTATATTTTAAAAATTATATATTGTCTTGACCCAACGGTCAACCCGCTGCGGGTCGGGTTTTGACCCGCTATTTACGGGTCAAAACGGGTTCGGGTATCTTTCGGGTTCGGGTTGAAAAAACCGGGTCATTTACGGGTTATTTACGGGTCGGGTTACGGTCGGTTTTCGGGTCGGGTCAGGTTTTGACAGGTCTAGTCGTACGCCATCAACACAAGTTTGTTAGCGGATGCATTTATTACCTTGTTTTAGTTTATGTTTTATGTATGTTGTAGTTTATTGGTGTGGATTAGTGAGTCGTACCATTTTTACTGCTGTCAAAAAAAAAAAGAAAAAAAAAATGTATCACCAAAATCAATTTACCCACATTTAAGAACTATCACAATTGAGGTTGTGGTGGGCTTGTGCTCGAGTTTGACTAACACCACGTATGACGTTTTTCTCCTTAAAATTTGGATAATAAAGAAGAAAGTCTAGTAATTTATTTTTCCTTGTTTAATTACAAAGTGCTTAAAATTAGATGGCAAACTAGGCAATCTGCTAACATGTATCAAGTGACATGTGCCTTATTCACAATCTGTTTTAAGTTCAAAATTTCAAATTTCTCTACCCGGAGCTTACCATCAGCACAACCTGACCCGCCTTGTTCAGTCTCTTAGCAAATAGCTCGACCCTGCGAAACCCGCCACCTCGATGGGCTGACTCGGGTTATGAACCCAAGCCCGACCCCCCAAAGCCCATCTTTTTAGTATTAAAAAATTTAAAAATATTACATATACCCGTCAACCTGCCCCACACTCAACCCGTCATCCATATACCACGGGCCATGTCCGACTCAAACTTTTTTCACAGCCCAACCAGACTAAGCTCATCCATCGGATTGGCCTGGACCTAGCCAAATGAATCCAGCCCACCATCAAGTCAGCCCGACCCGAACAGAGCTCAAAGACATCTCTATCTACCCCATTTCCAAAAAAAAAGTGGGTAACCAAAATTACTATGCATCAATAAACAGTGTTATTGCTTCACTTTATTTGGGCTCCTTTTTTGGACTCTTTCTTTCTTTTGGACCTTTTTAACGCTTCCCATTTTAGCTGCTAAATTTTATTATTAAGAAACAGTGTTACTCACAAAGACCGATCCAACAACACGTGTTATTCTCTTCCTTGTTTGCGTGGAAGGTCAGTAAGACGCAATGGCCACAAAGCCCAACAATACAAGACAAATATGGGTAAGATAGAGTTGGACAATGTAGCGGGCCAGCCAGGCCCGGCCCGGTCCAGTCCTGTTACATGGGCCAATTTTTCTACCCCACGCAGGGCTAGGGCTGGGCCAGCCCAGCCCGGTAGCGAATAGGGCCAGGGCCAGGTCCGGATTTTGTCAGCCCGGCCCTATCCCCAGCCCTATGTGAAATGCAGCCTAGTCCAGCCCGGTCCAGCTCACTAATACAACTAACACAAATACAACCCACAAACACAACTAGCAGCCCTATAGGGCTGTGCCAGGGCTGACTTTTCCTGGCCCGGTCCAGCCCGGCCCGGCCCAGCCCTATATTATTTTAGGGCCGTGCCAGGGCTGACTTTCTTCAGCCTGGCCCACCTCTAGCCCGGCCCAGCCCGGACCGGCCCAGCCCATTGTACAACCCTAGGGTAAGAGTAGTAGTTTAACTCAGACCCACTAATACTAAATATAAATAAATAAATCAATCAATCAATCAATCAATCAATCAATATATATATAATTAAATGAGGCTTTTTTCGAGCGACGTGGTAGTCTCCAACAATTACAAAACACTAAACTTATAAATAATAATTTATTTATAATTTTTCTATTAGAATTAGAAGATAAGAAAATAATAAATTATTTATAATTTTTCTATTAAAATTAGAAAATAATTGATTAAATAATAATTTATTTATAATTTTCCTATTAGAATTAGAAGATAAGAAAATAATAAATTAATTACAATTTTTCTATTAGAATTAGAAAATGGTTGACTGTTTATAAATTTCCTATTAGATTTAGAATAATATTGTTATTTAAGATTTGTATACTTAGTACTTACAATATAAGGTCATTAAATTTATTCAATATTTCTATTAAATATAAAAATGTGAAATGAGTTAGAAAATAATTGATTATTTATAGATTTCTTATTAGACTTAGAACATTATTCTGTAATATTTATATATACTTAGTATTTAAGGTAATTAAATTTATTCAACCTTTAACTCAGTTTGTCTTCGCCTTAACATTAAAATGGGACAAAAATAGTCTCACTTGGAGATAAAAGACAAATTTAATTTGTTATTTTTTCTTATGTATTATGTTTTTATCTTTTCCATATTACTTGACCATTTTTTAATTTAAAATGAATATCCCGTCTTAATTAAAAATGTGTGGAACTAATAAATGAAATTACTTAGAGTCTTTTTTTTAAATAATGCTTAGTAATTAACAATTTGTTATTTTAGGGTTCTCTCAAAACTATTTGTTAAAATAGTGTCCACCTCATCAAGAAACTCTTCAAAATTACACTTTGGTCCTTTTATGTTTTGTGTATAATTAAACAGTAAACTAACCAACAATTAACATGAGATAATTTAATAACCCAATTTATTACCTTGCTTCTATTACACAACCACCCACCACTTTCCGCTAATATCACCACGGCACCACTGCCTCTCTAATTTTAATATGACCTCCCCATGGTACTGTCAATGTCATACCCCCGACGTCTTCACTATCTCCTTACAACTCAACAACTCATCCCTACACCACCCATAAAACACCACCAATGAACACACATCAATCAATTACCGTTATCACTGCCGAAATTAATCAGCCATAGATGTTGCATATTAAGGAATGAATAGGAGAGGTCGGGAATAATTGCCGGAGAAGAGAGTTCAGTAGAATGTTGAGTGAAAGAGGAGAGAGAAGAGCGGATGGTGGTGGATCTTTCTTCAACGACTTTCGTTTCCACCGAACTTTCGGATGTCATTTTCGTTTGTTTCGTCGGCTTAGTATTGAAAGGGCCTGTTTTTTACGGATAATGGTGGTCTAATGGTGTTTGAATGACGGATATGGTGGTCTAATGGTATGGTGGTGTGAGTGTAGTGGTAATGCAAAGTGACGACGGTGGTGCGTGGCGAGGTGATGAATGGTGGTGAGTGGTGACAATGTGGCGAGGTGGATAAGTGGGTGGATGAGGGGTGGGGTGAGGCGGTCCGTCGTCGGATGTTGTGTTGGGTGGTAGTGAATAGTTTATAATGTTTTCAATTTGGGTAAATACTATTGTAAATAGGTTGTGGTATTAACAAGATTAGTAGAGGTGAACATGATAAGGACTAAAATGCAATATTTGAAAATTTATTGATGACATGGACCCCAAAATGACAAATACTTTTGAAAGAACACTAAAATGAGAGATATTTGTTTTTTAAACCTTAGTTTAGAAGAACACTCAATTACTTAAGTATCTAACATTATACACTTTCGTACTTAACAATGCGAAAGAAATGAGATAATTTCTTTAATTAAGTAAAAATGGAAATAAGACAAATGTCAAACTACTATACTTTAGGAGTATAAATATAAATATTAAAGACCACAATGATGATTTAGATAGATCGAGTGGAATAATTTTTTGAATGACATTTATGTTAAATGAGCATTGAAAGGTATTTCATAAACAACAAAATATTTGTTCCCGCATATTTTCACTTTATTTTTTATAGATGAGACATTGTGTTTATAGAGTGATGTATTTTATTCGAGGGTGAGGTAGATAGGTTTTGAGAGAGGAGGTAAGTTTCTTAAGGGGTAGGGTTAAATTCCGACGTTTAAGAGTGTAATTTGAGTAGTACAATAACATCTCGATAGGTTGGGTTATTAGTTCAGGCATATAGTTGACAATTTTGATGATCAAATTGGTTAGTTGGGTTGTCAAGTTTCGATTTAATGAGTATAAATATATAATTATAAATGTAAATAATAAAGAACATAACGACGTACGTGAGTCAAGTGGAACAAATGTGTTGCTGAGATGAAATTTAATTGTGTATTAGAAGGTATTTCCTAAACAACAAAGTAATAACAAATAAAAGGTGTTTCCGAGACGGATAGAGTAAGCAGTAAAAAGATCGAAATTATTTGTAATCATAGTAATCAATTATAGATTATTGTAGTACGTATTTCTTTTATTCCTCCATATTTTCAGTTTATTTTTTGCAATAAGATATTGTCTTATAGGGTAGTGGTTGATTTTACATTAGATCTGTCGATTTTTGTTTATAGGAATGGGGGTAGATAGGTAGAAGTAAGTGTCTTGAGGGTTGAGTTACTCTCCGACGTTTAAGTGTCATTTGAGTTGTACAAAAAAAATGTCTATAGGTTATGGTTGTTCAGGGATATAGTTGATTCTGTTGGTCAAGCTGGTTAGTTAGGTGAGAAGGGTGCGAAGAATAGTTAAATGGTATGGAAAAATGGTACGTGTGTACTAAGGTTATGATTAGAATCAATGAGAAAATAAGTAGATAAATTTTATTTTAAAGTTCTATTTTGTGAAAATGTCAAAGGCATAAATGCTGTAAAAATAGGTTACAAATATATGGAGTAACATGTATATATACTTAATTTGATTGTTATAGGGTGGGGGTTGATTTTACATTAGATGTCTCTATTTTTTAGGGTTGGGGGAAGATAGGTCTTGAGAGAGGACATAAGTGTCCAAGGGCGTAGGGTTACTCTCCGACGTTAAATAATGTGATTTGTGTAGTACAAGTAAATGTTGGTAAGCTGGGGTTTCCAGGGATACATGTTACAATTCAGTTTGATGGTTAAGCTGGTTAGGTGGGTGAGAAGGGTACTCGACGGGTAGGATTATTCTCCGACGTTTACGAGTGTGATTTAAGAGATACAAAAATATATTCATATGTGAGGCTGAAGTTGTCATGGATAAGGATGATATGATTATGGTTGATTCTGATGGGTTTGGTTGGTTAGTCGGGTCGAAAGGGTTGAATATGAAAAATGATGGATAACGTGAGATATTGATTGGAAAAGGTAAATAGATTAATTTTATTTGAGAAGTGTATTATATAAAAATAAGAACTGACAAATAATATATTGGCTAAAAACCTTTAAAATATCACGTGTACAAACTCAATTTTATTTCTTTGTAAAAAGTAAAACTAAACAATCAAATGTTATACTCATCTAATCAAATGCTCTCTTGGGTCAGAGCATAAATTTTAAAGTTGGACGACTTTATAATTTTTTTATGCAATTAAAATTAGAAACTAAGAAAATAATAAAATATTTAGGATTTTTCTATAAGAACTAGAATATAGTTGAATATATAAAAATAAATTATTTACCACCTTCCTGTTATTATTAGAAAACAATAAATTATTTACAATTTTTCTATTAGAATTAGGAAATAATTAATTATTTACAATTTTTCTACCCCTTATTAAATTTAGAAAATTATATTCTTTAATAATTGTATGCTTTCTATTTTTTTTTTTAACTTTTTTCAACTTTTCTAATAAAAATGAAGACGAGGAATGAGAAGAAAAGAACTAACTCAGTTAGTTTTATTTAAAATAGAACTTTGTTTTAACATTATAGCGGATCAAAAGACGTCACAAATCTGTTACTTTTCTTTATTCATTATGTATTTATCTTATTCGTATTACTTGACTTTTCTTAAACTTAAAATGGATATCTCCTCCTAATTAAGAATTTGTGGAACTAATATGGGAAAATATTTGGGTAATAACTCTATACAAATTCTTGCCTAAAAGAAACGTTTACGATCAAGACACATTTGACCAAGTTAATTAAAAGAAACACCATTATTATTTTTGGTACAAGAGCAACACTTCTATTCAAGTGGATATTATATACGTTCCTACTCAATAATGCGAAGAAAATGAGATTTTTTATTAAATAAAAAAAAGACCGATGTTAAATAAATATAAACGAGGCAATTTTATTAACAAAATATCACATTCATAGAACGAACTAATATTATTTTTATATCAAGAAAAAAAGTATAATGATTTATTTTTTATTTACATGGTGACAAGTTTTATGATATCACAAATAATTTAGTATTCGTGCATCGCACGGACAAAAATACTAGTATACAATAAAAAAGGCCTAGCTATTCAGTGTACACTATATTTTGTTGGGTCGGTCTCTTGTCAACCTCAAAATACTTAAAGCATCCCCATTAAATAGGATCACTCATCCTCTTAGATGAAATAGAGTGCTAAGAGGACGTCCTCTTCAATGTGAAACTAATATTAACCATCCTCTTTGGAGGAAGAGTAACCATTCTCTTTGAAGGAAGAAGAGGAAGACTTCCTCTATTTTAGAGGAATTACAACCTTGGCCCTTGTGCCCAACTTCCGATATGATTCATGCTTGTAATTTTTATTTTACATAATTTTTATTAAAATAAATGTATAAAATTTACAAGTGCAATAATTTTACGTTTTTCGTATATTGTACGGTAATAATTTTACGTTTTTCGTATATTGTACGGTAATAATTTTACGTTTTTCGTATATTGTACGATAATAATTTTAAGTTTTTCGTATATTGTACGATAATAATTTTAAGTTTTTCTTATATTGTACGGTAATAATTTTACGTTTCTCGTATATTGTACGGTAATAATTTTACGTTTTTCGTATATTGCATGTTTGAATTTTCGTTACTGATACTTACGGTAAACTAATGCTGCAACATTTTATATTGCAAGTGGAATCATGCTGCAACATTTTACATTGGTTTATTTCATGGGAATAATCCAACCTATATCTCATCTTCTCATATTAATCCATACTAACGATTAACTAAGAAAAATCCAACCTATAACCTCATTTATTTTTCATTGAACTTTGACTATTTTTAAACTCTTATTATCGGTAGGCTAGAACGTCACCTTCACTTAATTTTTGTATAAGAAGAAGGAAAAACAAAAAGTAAGTCAAGGTGACGTGCTTGTTTACCAATAATAAGAATTTAAAAATAGACAAAGTTCAATGAAAGATAATTGAGGTTATAGGTTGGATTTTCCTCAGTTAATCGTTAGTAGGATTAATATGAGAAGATGGGATATAGTTTGGATTATTCCTGTGAAATAACCCGTTTACATTTTATATATATTCCCAAATCCTTCTTTGCATGTTGAAGAACAATGTTAGAGAGTCAATTGTCTTCCCCCCTGGCACATATGAGGAGCGAAATTTACACGATTTTATGTCTAGGAGGGAAACACTACATGACAGACAAATGCACACGTCTTTGAAAAACGATTTGGTTGAACATATATGGACGGTGTTTCAAGACTGAAATTAAGATTAAAATATGTATCATAACTAATGACATTTACTTCTATTTCATTTGATGTATTTTTTTAATCCATTTGTAATTTATTTGTAACGTATTTTATTTGATAACGCCATCAATTTTTAGTAAGAACCATTTTAATCAATGATTCAAAAGAAACATATCAATTAATATTAATATTAAAATATGAAAGATGAATGAAAGAGGATCATCTTTGATGTGAAGAAATAAAATAAAAGAGGATGAGGAAGAGGATGAAGGTAGTGGAAAATGATTTGGATGAACACAAATTCTCATTTGTGAGGCGGTATCCGTCACAAGCTTGTGACGGATACCGTTTCCTCTCACAAAATATCCACTCTTCTCTCTTTTCGACACTATTTATGTGGTCCCCTTTCTCCACTAACTCATTTTGTATCCATTTTATCTCACAAAATATCCGTCACAAATAGTGACCCGTCACAAGCATGACTTACTATTGGATGAAAGAGAATATGAGATGTCAAAAAATTAGTGGAAAAGAGAAAAAATAAGAGGATGAAACCATCCTCTTCAATGCACCTGCTTTAACACCACTATTGTGTTTATTTTTGGGTTATTAGAGCTAGGGCTGAACAAAAAAATCTGATCCAAATTTTTAAACCGCATCCGAGCCGAAAACCGCAAATAAAAAACCGTAAATTCGGTTTTTTTACGAAACCGGTGTCCGAACCGCATTTTTTTGTGTTAAACCGGAGCGGATATGGATCTCATTTATTCAAAACCGGACCCCGGTTGTTAAACTAGTTTAATAAAAAAATCCTAAAATATATTCTAACTTTCTACGTCCAAGCTTAAGCGGTCTAACTAAGTCTAAAGTAAAATCTAAAACCGATTTACTATTAACTGTACCAATATAATAGTAATAATAGTAATACCATTACCATTTATCAATATCATATGCCCATATTAGTCTATTACCAATTACCATACGTCGTTTATATATTTTTTTGAAATTTTCCAAAGTTGTATATTTTTATACCAACACAAACACAAAGCGTTGCTTTTGATTTTTAATTTTTTTTTTCTAGGAAATCATTTTCCCAAATTCTAATGTAATTTATTACAAGAGCTTATACAAGGAAAACATGGCTTTCGTGATTTTGTGAAACCGGTTTTAAAACCGGTGCGGTTAAACCGGATTTACGGATTCGGTTTCCATTTTTGAAAAAAATCGGTATACCGAATAAATCCGGTGCGGTACCGGTATCATGAAATGAAAATTTTTAAAAATCGGATACCGGTTTTTAAAGCAAAACCGGTGCGGTATACCGCTTTTGCTCAACCCTAATTAGACTTATTAGAGCAATTGCAATGGGAGGTTTTTTTGCATTGAGTTGTAAATAAGAACTCTTAAAAAAAGTTTGTGCCATTGCATTAAAAAGTTTGTCTTTCAAAAAACAAACTTGGTTTGATATTAAGAACCAAGTTCTTTCAAAACCCAAGAAATTTTTGAGTAATTAACCAATTAATTACATTAAATAATTATTGAAAATTTTTACTATAGATTTTTCCATTGTGTCAAAAAATTTGTAATTCTTAAAATTGTCAAAAAATGACATGACAAAGGAAGAACTTTATAAAAGGTTCTTCCATTGCACTTGCCCTTAACTCCTATGTCAACCTCAAAATGCTTAACACCGCTATTGTGTTTTTTTTTTTTTTTTTTTTTGGTGACGAGGGGTTTAATCCCCCCGGGCTATGCATTCCCGCACCACCACATGGACCATGTAAGCCACCCCCTTCGGGAGCTGCAGTGGCCAAGTGGTCATCGCCCCAGCTGGTAATCGAACCTGAGACCTCTCAACTCCTGCATTTCTGCAAGCTTTAAGGTTTAACTCAGTTACCACTTGACTAATACCACTTGGTTTATTTTCTGGTTAATAACTCTTATGTTTATTTTTGGATTAATGAAATTTGTCATTGTAGCCTTATATTTCACAAAACACAAATTCTAATTTGTGACGGATATATCTATCGGAAGCTTGCGACAAGTCTACATGGATTCTCCGTGGATATACGTTAGAAGAATGCAAGAGGTGTGTACCTTAATTTTCTATAACGGGTTTTTAGTAAATTTTCACAAGACGGTTTTATATTTTATTTACGTAATAGTTTAATTTATATAGTTAGTTGACAATATGGGTGTATGGCCAATAGGCCAAGTAGGCCGTGTGTGAGCCGAACATTCAACTAAGTTGTTTAAATGAATTGTGTTTTTCAGTGAAATTCAAGAGACGGTTTTATATTTTATTTACGTAATAGTTTAATTTATTTAGTAAGTTGACAATATGGGTATTATGGCCGAGTACCGAATGGGCCACGTAGGCCGTGTGTGAGCCCAACATTCAGCTAAGTTGTTTAATTGAATTGTGTTTTTTAGTGAAATTCATGAGACGGTTTTATATTTCATTTACGTAATAGTTTAATTTATATAGTAAGTTGACAATATGGGTATTATGACCGAGTACCGAATGGGCCACGTAGGCCGTGTGTGAGCCCAACATTATGTTAAGTTGTTTAATTGGACTCCATAACTCGTCAACCGGTTTGATATAATTTTGGGTGATACCGTCAAAAATGCATTATGTAAATATATCGTTCATATTATATGCTGTTTTTTAGAAAAATTCCATGAAACGATTTTATATTTTATTTACATAATCGTTTAATTTAGATAGTTACTATACAACTAAACATTGGGATAACTAACAACCAACAAAAGAATATCAACAAAAATATTGAGCTCTAACCAGTTTACTAAACTTCTTTAAACATATTAGATGACTTATGTTTTGTCATATAATAATATCATTGCCTATGGGGTTAGCTTCTAACAATGCATTAGGGTCACTTGTGTTAAAAGCAATATACTTACAAACAAGAGATTAATCACATCAATAAAGCTAACTAGGTAAGGTTCAATCTCACTTACAATTAGGGGGCGCTGGTAAGGTGATTTGAGTTAACATGTCCTTGTAGAGAGTGATGTAGCTAAGTGTGCTTAAACCTACTATATACAGAATCTTAATGAGTGTATGTAACCAAGACAATTGTTTATCTTCTTTGCATAGGTAACCTTCTCTAACTACTTTTAAGTTTCAGTGTATTTGAGTATTTATCTCTCTCTTTTCCTATTTTTACAAGCTATTGCAAAACCACCATAATTAACAATGCGCTTTCAAAATTATTACGCAGGAGAATCAACGGTGCAAGATCACGAGGTACATTTTTGGTAAACTTGGCTTTCCTTCTTGTAAGATTTTCAACCATTGCTCTATGTTATTGTGCTTGCTGTAAATAAGAAGACACTTGAATATGTTGTTGTAAGATTTTCAACTATTGCTCTCTGTTATTCAAACAAGTTCTCTCACAGTAACATTATAATTGTAGTTCTTAGTTTTAGTTTTATTTGAGTTGTTAATGATTTCCAATATGTTTAGTAGGCTCACATTTCTCATTTTTAAACCAATGAGGTCATGGGTTAAAGCCTTGCCATTTTTTTGCTGTATTTGTTGATTTCGCGCAGAATTCTTGTAGATACTCAAGCTTGAATAGTTTTCGGTTATCTAATGTATATAAGAAGACACTTGAATAGTTTTCAGTTATCTAAAGTAAATAAGAAAACAAAAGATTTTTTGGGTAGAAAATTCACAAATAACATCTTGGTAACATTCAGAATTTGTATATCAGTATATGTTTTATATACCTATATGCCTGCACGGATGCACCACTCTCATTTCAGGTTCACTATTTACCTCCTTTTCAATTTTCCCACCCTACCCACATAATCCATATTTGCTTAGACGTCCTTTAAGTTTCAAGCGTATGGAAAAAATTAGCATTCACATTTCATCGTAGTAAAAAGGTTGACTTTATAAAATAGGTTGAAGGGAATAGAGTAGTATAGTAGTTATAAGCAGCAAACATATTTCACCTTGGATGAGGGTTCCCTTTGACCATTTTTTGCCCATACTTCCGTCACCGATATCAATCACTGGAGATTCTAGCATCCCCAGTAGTCTGCATAATAATTTTAGGCTCTTTGAATGTCCTATACACAGATTGAGACCTTTCTTTGCTGCATTCTTTTATCTTGCTGATCAGACAAGTCATATTTAGAGAATATAAAAAAAAAAATTATAGTATGTTTCAAGAAGAAATATATTAGTAAGAGTATTGCTAGATTAACTTCTGTTCCGCACCAAAGCATGCTAGGTCTTTCAAGAAGAAATAGATTAGTAAGAATATTTCTAAATTAACTTCTATCGGCACCAAAGCGTGCTAGGTCAATGGTGTTGGACGTTTACGAAGTAGCGAAATGTAATATAGCGTAGTTATACTGTATTCTGGGGAACTGTCAAATTGAAGCGGTGAATCAATTTCTCTTTCCGGTCGCAACTGCCTATTAAGGATTGCGGTAGTATTTGTTAGGGATAAATAATTCCATAGGGTTGGTTTTCCCGAGACACTAATTTATTCGCTTCACAGGTTAGCCTAAGGATGACATCACACATCCAGTTATTCAGCATATCATACCGTACTCTTTGGGCATCTATTGTAGAGGAACTAGGCCGGTCTGAACCGATATACAACCAAATTAACACGGAACAAAATGGCATGTATGTGCTCCTTAGCAGAAGTCATAGCCCAATAGCATATTTCTTTACCGGTACCTCTAGGGCAACTAAAGCTGAATCGGAGGAAGATGCCGCTGAACAGGCCGTTGATTACTTGGTCTAGAAGGGGAGGGTAATTGTGGACGATGTGAATCTAGAAAAAAAAGGAGGATGTACAAGGCATGTTCAAGGTTCTATAAGAACAAAAGCACTACTCTTGAGTTAATAGAGCGTGTGCCCTTTAGAGTTTGCCTATCAGGAGTCATTGATGACCTGAAAAACCATCCCTTAGGGAATAAGCCAAAGATAGTAAACATTGACTTCTGGAGGCTTTTGCTCCACATCGTGGTCGCTTTCAAGATCAATACAACTGAAATTGAGGACCTGGTCTATGACAATGATACCCATGTCTGTACTTTGAGGATTGGTTAGGAGAATAGCTACAATAAAGTCTCCTACTTTATTGGAGAATGCTCTCCTACTTTAAAAAAGGCCAGACAGAGTTTGGCTAAGAAAACTATATGCTACCTAGAAAGTGTGTATGGCTTTGGTGTGAAAGACGCAAACTATTATGTGATGATCTATGCAGAAATGCGGGCTGATGTGCAGCGTCAGAGGTACCTAGCTGATAAGGATACGTTTGAGAAAGAGCTATGGTCTCTGGCAGCACCTTCTGGAGAAAGGTGCGTCACACCTAATAGCCCTGGGTACCAGATCAGCGACGGCCTGATACTTCCACCACCTCTCAAAAAACTTAAGACTATATGGAGGGATGCGGCCTCTTCTTCTACAAGCAAGGAACCGATGTATACAAGATAACCAATGTTGATACGGTGCTTCTAGGCATGGACATAGGCATTTATGGAGGAGTAAGAGTGGGTGTCTAGTGCCTGACCGAAGTCTCGGTCTTGTGTGGCTTTTTAAAATAATACTAGGTGGATGAGTCCTACGATTAATAACTTTTTGGGATTTGCCAATGTTAAACTTTGTTACCTTGTTAGTGAAGCTGGCAACATTATTGAAGTTTGGTAATTAGATCGTAAAGGGTGGGATAAACCATATTGAAGTACTATTTAGGTTGTTATAATAATGTCTAAGAATTAGCAAACCTATGTCCAGTTTTTTTGGGTTTTGGACTTTGTTTCCTTCTTAGTAGAGAGGTAACATAGTTGAAATTTGGTTATTAGATCCTTTTGGGTGTAGTGATCCATTTTAATTTGCAGGGATGTAAGCATCATAAGTGATTTGTGTTAATGGCATGTCTAATAATAAAGAACTACTTCTTATTGTATATGTTCTTTTTAAATTCCTTGAAAAGATTATTTGCTTGCAGGCAGTGTAGCATGCATTAAATTTAATGCTACTATATGTGTGATTTGCATATAGCACCTTAAGACCAAACTCTTTTAAAGGTGTTGTTTCACGACACCTCTTTAAGACCAAACTAACGCAATTACTCGACACTAAGGCATCTAAATGAAGATAGGTTGTGTTGACAGAAATAATAATTACCTTCACTTGTATATCGGTTTTACTGCAGATTAACAGAAAGCATCGATTTGTTTTCGCCAGCTGATATTCTACCAAAAAAATGAAGGAACCTATGCAGAATACAGGTTTGCCGTTAGTTAACTTCTAGGTGTCTCGTATTAGAATTATTAGACTGGCATATTCAAATCCAAAAATTTTATGCACATTACCTATCGGTATTTAAAGGATTCAAATTGAGAAATGGCCTACGTTTGCAAGATTAATAAAGGAAAATCAGACTCTACGAAATTAAATACTAACAGACTTTTCTGATCTTTTACTTTGAAATTGGTTAATGCTTGTGCTTCTTGGACAACCAGAGAATGCATAGGAATGAGTGGCGTAAGGGTTGTTAGTGTCGTGTAACAGACCACTTATTTATCCCACCGTAGGTCGTCATTTCTAGACGATTAAAATCCGGGCCAAATATAGTTTGACATACATGTATAAAAAAGGCACATAGTTGCTGATATCCTAAACAATATAGTTTTGCAGGCCAAAAAAATTTTACTTATCTGTTGTATTTTTTAACTTGCATGCTATAGTTACATGCATTTCTCGAGTATCCTTTACTGAGTGGCCAACCGTCTAATGTTAAATCTTGGAAGGGAAGAATTTGAAATTTCAGCAATCATCATACTATGTGGACAAGTATATTCAGAACTGATGTTGAACGTGCAAAGCTCTTCCAAACAAGACATGTTAAAAACTTATTAATGAGTATAAACAGTGGTGTTCTTAAAAAGCCTCTAACCAAAGTTGTAGAACCATTAAATCTATTTTAGATAAATTTTGCACAATTTCAGGACAATTTGTTAATTTTGAGAAATCCACTTTTCAATGCACTAGAAATATTGAGCGACCTCAACGGGAATCCTTTAGAGGTATTCTCCGTATGAACGAGGAAGCTCATTTGGGTAAGTATTTAGGATGTCCTATAATAGATAGCAGAGTAACTAAAAATACTTTCGAAAGTATTATTCAATCTTCTTGCACCCAACTATCGAAATGGAAAGCAAATTCTTTATCACAAGCAGGTAGACTAGTTCTGATCAATGCTAATTTAGCCTCGAAGGGAACTTTTAAAATGCAAAGCTTTCTTCTTCCCTCATCAATTCATAAGAGATTAGATAAGATTAATAGAGACTTTCTTTGGAATAAGAATCCTTCGCAACGCTTCCCTAGTTTGATTGGTTGGCAAAAATTTTGTTTACCGAAATCGTTTGGTGGATTGGGTATAAAATCTTCTGAAGCCGCTAATAAAGCCCTTCAAATGAAACTTTTGTGGAAAATCCTTATGGATAAGGAAAGTATATGGGTTAGAGTAATTACTAGAAAATACTTGAGAAATTGTTCGCTTTTTGATCATAAGCCTAACTCAGGCTCTTCTTGGCAATGGCGTAAGCTTATGAGTCTTCGGACTCTCTTTAGAAAAGGATTGAGATGGCAGGTAGGTAATGGTAGCAATATTAAGTTTTGGTCTGATAATTGGGTTTTCTCGCACCCACTTACCAGTATTACGAGTGATGATGATAGTAGCCGTGATCTTAATCTGTTGGTTAAAGATTTCATAACCTCTGACAAACAATGGGATGTTTGTAAATTAGCCAATTTGGTAAATAACGATATTGTGAATCAGATTACTAACGTCCCACTGCCACATAATGATATTTCGGATACCCTCATATGGGGCTGTCCGTGGATGGAAATTTCTCTACAAAAACAGCAACTTGGCTAGCGCAAGGTTTATTCGATCACGCTCATGAAAAATGTAATTTTCAGTGGGTTTGGAAATTGAATATTCCACCAAAATTGAAATTTTTTCTTTGGAAAGCATGTGTTGACGGCCTACCAACGAAAGATAGACTTCTCAAAAGTCATATTAATGTCCCACCTCATTGCATTTTGTGTAACTATCCTAGTGAAAATAAAGATCATTTCTTTTACGAATGTCCTTTGATTGGGTCTGTTATCCAAGAAATGAACATTACTAGCTATAACATTTTTGTGTCAAGCTATGATGATAGTGCGAGTCAAAATTTTCTTATGAAGCTTAATTATCTCAAAGACTTAATTCCACATGATGATTTTGTTAAGATCATTTTTATTTGGTGGAATGCATGGTTTTATAGAAATGATATTATCTTTAATAATGTTAATTTCAATATAAACAAACTTATTACTTTATGTAATAATAGCATTAAGGTATGGAACGAAACTAGACATAAAGATCTCAATAATCCCGAGAAAGAAAAGTCTGCTAGAAATACCTCTAGTAAGAAGGAAATCTGGTGGGAGAAACCTAGAAATGGTTTCCTAAAGCTAAATTTTGACGGATCGAGAATACATGGCGATAAAGCTGCTTTAGGATTTTGTATAAGAGATCATAATGGTAAAGTCGTGTTGTTAGGAGCAAAAAAATGTGGATCTAATAGTATTCTTGTCGCAGAAGCACTCGCTTTAAAAGAAGGTATTTTAGCCGCTAAACAATTAGGAATCTCTAAGTTAATTGTGGAGGGTGATAATTTATGTGTTATCAACTCACTCCGTAGCACTTGGCAGATCCCGTGGGAAATCTCTAGTATTATCAAGGATGTGAAACTTGATCTTCATCTTTTCGATGAAGTGATAATTAAACATTGTTTCCGTGAAGCCAACAAGGTTGCTGACTTCATGGCTTCTGTTGGACATTCATGTCCAACTCTTTCGAGGTGGGTTGAAAGTCGGTGGCTTCAACTTACCTTACTCATTCGAAAGGATGAGATAGGTTGATCCTATTTAAGAGGACCAACCTAGTTTCCTTACCTTATCAAAAAAAAAAAAAAAACACTAGTCAGGCGAAGTAAAAGACAAAGGTATTCGCCTAATCTCCAGACAGAACCAGGAGAGGGTTCATCTAGGGTTTCAGAGGACGTGGCATATAGATCTAGACGAGTAGCAGCGCCTGTTGGACCAACAACGCCGCAACCTCATGTTGCTTTAGCAACAGTGCCATAGGAGACCCAAAAATAAGACCTGATTTAATAATTTTCACTAGAGGGCTGCTCACATCAAATTAAATTTCACTTATCAGAAAATAGATATTAAATACTCTGTGTTTAGTTTGCATCTGATATTATGGGTAGCTACATATATATATATGTTGATGGTTGCATTGTAACATCCCGTATTTTCGTAAATAATATTTTAATATTTTTTTTAAAGTATTTTTCGGAATATAAAATTATTTTAATAATATTTTGTAAGTTTTAATTTAAGATTTTCCGTAAGTTCCATCTTAGGATTTCTTTTAATCTTGAGATGTTAGCTCGCTTGGCATTTCCCGTCTTAAGTTTCCGTTCCACTTAAATAAAGCAAACCCGACTTCTTATAAAAAGGACAACACCTTATTTCTTTCATACGACACTCACCAGTCATCACCCTCAACCTAAAACCCTTTCACATTAAACATCAAAACTCCATTTCCTCTTCTTTAAGAAAGCTTCAAAAGATCATCTTAAGCCGTTCCTCAACTCGAATCAAGGTAAAAATTATATATTTGGAATCCTTTCGAAATTTGTGATCTTTCTATCAGTTCCAATTTTTGTTTCTCAAACCTTTATTTTTGGGCTGTTTTGCCCTAATCCGTGTTTAAGCTTCTAACTTCCGTTTTTGTGTTCCTAGAAGTTGGTCTAGATGACCCCGAGGTTGATACATACGTAGTGGAGGAAGATTTTGGAGCATAAACCGCTTTAAGGTGACAATTATGAGCTTACTCGGCCTATTTGTTAAATTAGCATGCTTTATGCTAAATTTGATGTGTTTATATGTTTAGAAGCATGAGATAGGTTGCAAGTATGTTTAGTATGCTTATTATTCAGATTGTTGTTGGTAATATATGTTAAATTCATCATTTGGGTTGATTTTGGTGTATACATGAAGATGGGTTGAATTTTGGGGATTTTGATATGAATGCATGAAATTGATGTTTCTTATACGTTTCTCATTGATGTTTGGTACTAGTAACTCGTTGGGACTGTTGAGATGTTGCCTAGAATCATGTTTAGGAAGATTTGATGAAAGTTTTGTATGATTCTAAGATGTCGAAATAGCGAAAATCGCGTATCAGGGACTCCCAACAGATAGGTCGACCGGCAGCCGGTCGACCGGCTGAGAGCCCATTTTGGTATTCTTGCGTTTGTTGGTTTTTAAGCTGAAGGGGTGCTCAGCCGGGTGGCCGGCCGCCGGTCCACTGGCTGAGACACCTTTGTGTGTTCTCGCATAGAAGAAGGGAAGTAGGGAGATAGGTCTCCCAGCAAGGTGTCCGGCGGCCGGTCGACCGGCTGGGGACCCCTTCCCAAATGTTTCGTTGTTTTTAAAGAAGGTTGTTGATGGGGTTGTCAGTCGGCTGACCGGCAGCCTGTCTGCAATCGGCTGAGAGCCCCATTTCATATAAAATCGTGTTTAACTTTTGATCGGCTTGTCCGTTTTACTTGAGACTCGTTCCGTGTGCCTTGTATGTGTGTATGAGGTCCCCGGAGTTCGGGCGGCACTAAATTGGGTTCGGGAATGGAGTGAGGATATAGACCCCCCGATCGGGCAACCAAAAGGGAAACCGTTTCTCCCTCAACTTAGTTTCTGGGGTCAATTAAGTGTTGTTTAGAGGTCAATAAAGTTAAGACTAAGGACTTTATTGTAGTACATATCGGAATATGTCTGAGTTGGGACCGCTAAAGTACGATATGTACTGATGTCTGATGCATGTCAAGGTATGTCTGAGTTGGGACCTCTAGTTTGACATGTGAGTGTTTGTGGCCTGACGACCAAGTCTGAGTTGGGACCTCTGGACCGTCTCGTGTATGGATGATACGGTAAGAGATGTCTGAGTTGGGACCTCTGTCCTTTCGTGAGTTTGTTTAACCGTGGTGATTGAATCTGAGTTGGGATTTGATTCACTACGAAGGGTAATGGTTCTGGCTGAGTTGCGTCAAGACCCATTATTAGCTGTTTGGTATCCATTCGTGCCTGAGTTGCGGTTCACGGATGTATTCTTGCTGACCTTGTGTACCAAGTTTACCTGAGTTGGGGTGTGACTTGGACACTGCTGATTGTGTTTAGTTCTTTCCTGAGTTGGGGTTAGTTCTAGATACTGCTGTTTGCATCTACTTGCCTTAGTTGGGGTACAGTGTCAAATGTTGTTGAATGATTGTTTGTTTAAGAGTATTGGTTATTATTTATTGTTCGTCCAAGGCATTGGACGACTCTTATTCTGAGTTCGTAAATGGTTTGAAGAGGAAGACCCCCCCCCCGGCCGGGCAACCGAAAGGGAGACCGGCTCTCGTTCAAATAGTTTCCGAAGTTAGTTGAGAGTCTTGCATAGTGATGCATGTTGATATGAGAGTTGATATATATATATATATATATATATATATATATATATATATATATATATATATATATATATATATATATATATATATATATATATATATATATATATATATATATATATATATATATATATATATATATATATATATACTAGTTTAGAACCCGTGAAAATTGCACGGGCATGCATAAAAAAATATATAAATAGTCTTTTGAATTGATAGTTATACTTTTATTCAATATTATAGTATGAATGTAAAATATTTTGCACATTCAGATTAAAGTACAATATTGAATTGAGATTGAACATTTATAATTCTCCTAGCATTCAGATAAAATTCATATATAATTGGTATAATAATCGGTCAAAATTTTGTATGCACGTGTGTGATATCTTCACCCAAGCATTCATAATCCCATATTCTTAATTATACTCATATCTTATTTCATATCGATGATAACTTCGAGAGTAAACGAAATACACTCGTCCCATAACTTTTATAAATCATTAGTTAAAAAATATCATTAATTCTTAAATCATAAAAATTGCAAACATATTTGATGTGTAGGTGGGTATCCCGTCCCATTATCCATCACGGATTCACGGATGAAATATGTGTACTTGTACCGCTCTGCAAATGCTCTATTATCCATACTCGCCCCATCGTGGTTGTTTATGTACACCTAACATCTTTAATTTTTAGTAATAATCACAATATAGATGATCCAAATAACTATAATTATAATGTACACATGTAAAATAAGTATTGTATTGCATAAGAGGTATACATCACAATGTTTACTGATCATTGTTTCCTTATGTTTTTTAACACTACACAACAATCTCCCTGTAATTTTTAATGACATAGTACGATATGGATTGTATGAAGTTAAATTAAAAAAAAAACATGGTAGAAACGGGCCATATGAAAGAATAATTTTTATAATTTTACAAATATGAAAATAATAAAAACTTTATATAATCTGCTAATTATTTTTTTTCCTAATCTGATAATTTAATTTGATAGTAAATCTTGTTAACCAATTGTTAATCTTATCTGTTATTATAAATTCTCTTGCTTCGCCTATTTTAAATAGTTAAAGGCTAAAACTTGTTACTATACCCATGTTTTGGGTAAGGGTATGTAAATTTTTTGTACACTTTTTTGCACTAAATTAATATAAACTTTTACCCAACACCTTTAGTAGAATATGGTTATGATGTTGAAAAACACACATAAATAGTTGGGTAATTATAGGCTAACTATATATACCTCTATTATAAAAAATTCTCCACAAACTATAAGTATCGACGTAATATACACTTAAATAATATGAAATAGTATAATTTATTGTATCAAATTGTACACGGTTTTACCATATTCGTAATGTAGTATAGTTTTGAATGATTTGTTTATCTTTTATTCTTTGATTATTGAAGAGCATGGCTGAGGTATACTCTGTCTATAAAGTAGTATTGTTATATTTATAATTTATTCAGTAGTTAGTTTTTTTATAATTACAATTGATAATAATTGCCATAAAATATATGATACAACTTTTCTTAATAGTGTTATATTATTCAATAGCTTTTTGCGAATAATAATAATATACTTTATACAGGATTTTATCCCGTATATTTGACGGTTCATAAAAGATTGACTCAAAATTGCTTGTTTTTTATTAATTGGTTCTTTAAATAAATATTATTTGCCCTTTTTGAGTGTATTTCTTTGATTGATTATTTAGAGATTAGTTGCCGTTTTTTTCTTGAGGGTATTTGTTTAATTGTTTATAAATAATTATGTAAATATTCTTTTCCTTAGTTAATATATATTGGAAGGAAAATGAAATTCACCAAATTAGTTGTCGTGTATTTTATTAATAATTAACTAAATATTCTTTTCGAAAGTTAATATAGATGGGAAGGAAAAGAAAATTCAACATATTAGTTGCCGATTTTTTTAGTGTATTTTATAGATTAATTATTAAAGAATATTCAAAGAATGATTTGGAAAATATTGTATCATTTATATTTAGTCATTGATATCATATGTTAACCCATTTAGTTAATAGAATATTTCTATAAATAGGGAGGATAGTTAGGCGGGAAAAACAATTTGTGAGAGTGAATGTGGGGTTGCCAAGTGTCTAGTGGTTCTTCTTATATACTTATATATAGATATATATATATATACTTCGCATGTTATAGTGTTGGAGTATGTTGGATGACTTATGTGTTACGTGTTGCTAACAATAGGTGGCTAGGAGAACTCTAGTCACTCCCCACTGATTGTGGCGTACATGTTTTCATGTATGTAGGTACATGACAGGTTGTTGGAGGGTTACCGAGGCTAGCGAGCGATGATCCTATCATCGATGACACACCCGTTTATCGTTTAGCTGGACCTTAGTCTTTTTTATATACATTGAGTGCTTGTAGGGATGTGCCATCACAGGCTATTTTGTACTTATGGTTTTTCGTACTTAGACTCATATACTTATCTATGTTGTTCATTTCAGTTTGTATAGTTTGTTTTAATTCACCTCGTTCTTATCTCGCATGTTAAAGTTTAAATTCCGCGTAAATTTTGGCATGTTTGTATGTTTTACTTTTCCGCTGCGACGAGGGGTTTTACATGCATAGTTACAAGCGCTAACCAAAATTATCAAAATGTGGTTGCTCCATATTGCAGAAACACCGGACGCACTAGGTGGTAAACCGATACCATTCGAGGCACGTAAACTAAAGTCTTCAACTGTTTGTCAAAAATGCAGGGCCAAAAGATTTGAGTATGAATCAAAAGGATTTTGTTGTTGCGATGGAGATACCACTTTGGCCTATAATGAATACCCAGAGGAACTTGTGCGCCTGTTTACTGCAAGCGACCCATATGTACTGCATTTCCAAAAATATTCAAGGCTGTATAACAACGTTTTTGCATTCACGTCTCTTGGGGGAAACTTCGACACTAAGACTTAGAAGGGAATTTTTGTGCTCAAAGCGCACGGGCAAATGTATCATAATTTACCTAATCTTATACCAATGGACAACATTCCTAGGTATTTCAGTATTTGCAGCTATACTTCTATGACGCCCAACATGAGAAGGTTAATCGTCTGGGATTGTTTCCAGAGTTAGAAGATGAGATAGTAACATCTTTGATGGGCCTTATGGATGCAAACCCATACGGCAGATTCTTTAGGTGCCTTCGGGAAGTAGAGGTCACGCAGGAAACGAGGATTATGATCACCTCTAACCCATGACAAGACCAGCGGGTCTACAATGCAGGTCCACACATAGTTGCCAATGGAAAAGCTGACCGCACCCATACAATAAAACATTATTATGGCTGCTACGACCCACTGCAGTATCCACGACTGTTGCCAAAAGGAGAAAGCGGATGGAGGCAGGGGCTTAAAAAGGTATCGGGTTCTACCACAATCATTACTGAGGATTTGCAGTTTCCACTTTCTGAAGCTATGAATGATGAACCAAATTCGCTGATTGCAGCAGAAGTTCAAAGTAAGTGATCAATGTTAAGTTTTACGTTAGTTTCAACTCGTATATGTAACTCTCACTAAACATAACCATCCTAAAAGTCAGGGCAAGGGAATATTTACTTCATGAAATGAATTCATATACTAAAGAAAACAGTTTCTTGTGGGTAAATAAAGACGTATACCAGTAAATGATATTCACCGATATTCACCAGAATATTACTACTATTTCCAGTCTGGGCGACACATAAAAAAGACATTATTAATTCATCTACTGAGCTATTCTAAAAAAAAAATTTCAATTGTAAACCGTACTTCCTCATTAATTAGTGTAAATCAAGCCTTGGATATAAAATCAGATGTGGATTTTAACAATTTTTCCCAAATATACCTCTTGTTGTTTTCCCTGTTAGGTTTATATACCTTCTTTAGTCATACTAATGATATTATCATATAATAAGATGAACTTATGCATGCTTAACAATAAGAAAAACGAGATTCAAGGGAAGAAACGTGCTCCCTTACATTGCTAGTCTCGGCAAATTAGGGCACAAGTGAAGACACATTCTTCACTTGTTCTTGAGCTTACTACACGGAATGATCCTCCTTGAGCCCTCAAAGAGATGACCTCCAATAGATGTACACCAAGACACACTACACTCAATGTTTTGTATGTATTTTTGCTAGAAAACTTGATACAAAATCTCTAGTTCACTAAGGAGTGTGCACGGTTTTGATGTTTGAATTAGAGAGAATTTTCTTTCTTTTTCTCTAATGTAAAACCCTAGCAACTAAGATGAATGAATGAGTTAAAGAGAATGAGGGAACAAAACTCTCTTTTGTTCTCCTCAATGGGTTGGCCGAGTGGTGTGGTTAGAGTGCCCAATGGATGGGTACCTCTATCTCCTACAATGTCTCCCACTTTACCCAAACATTAAATTAGATGTCCTTAGAATGTTCCTAACATCTAATATGTAATGTTGTATGTGTGTGTGTTATAACACACGGTCCATGGCACGAAATGGACTCATACGTGACATTAGCTAGGACCATATTAGTTTACGTAATTGCAGTTTAACTTTTAAACTCTTTAATCGTAAATACAAAAGTAATTTAAATAATCACTTATATCTAATTTAATCGCACTTTGTCACTACAACAATTGTAGTTTCAAAGAATTCATTCAAACAACTTTATGTTTCATAAACATATAAATAATAGTGATGACATTTCAATCACTAATATATTTTAATTTATAATCTTATTATAAATATTCTCCTTATATTATTTATAAACTAGAATTAAACTGACTCGTATCAATATACAGTCATTTCATTTATCATTGAGAGAGTTGTCCTATAGGTGTGACCTAAAGGGATCAACTGGTCACCACCGTCATTACGACAGTAATGTCAAACTCTAACAAGCCAATCATTACCGATTAATGTTGACCAGTTGACTTATGATTGAGAATCATCCCATGAATATTCTTTTATAGAGATTTGTCAATTAATTATATTATTGATGTGATCACACTATTGTGGAGGACACTTACTCCAACATTCCCTAGATTACCCGTCAACCCAACAACCAAAACAGCTCAAAATAGTTCAATATTCATTTCAGCCCAAAATAATTGTACTATGTTCTACAGACGCTGCTAGGAGACACACAAGGGCCGACAAGTACATATCATGCCGAGAATACTATGCTTACAAGTTCCAAATACGGCCTGGTAACTTTATTCTTAGAGGTGGAAGGCTATTCCAACAATTCATCGTGGATATGTATGTGAAAATCGAGAACTCGAAAATAAGGTTTTGTCGTGCCCTCAAAAATAATACCATGCTTTTATTTCTAACGGCCCGCCTACTTGTTTCTTCGTGGCGAGGTTGATTAGTCTTAACATATTCATTAAAAGCTCGGTGTTCAACTAGTGTAAACGGTTTTTCCGTTTGAATAATCATTCTAGCCAATTTAGTGGTACATTCATCATAATTATAATTATAATTGGACGATTGGCTATCGGGGGGAGTCATATATTGGTCCATGGTAGGTTGGCTACTTTCGGGTCGCTTTTTACAAGCTTTCCAATGTCGGTTTAAATGGTCGGTACCACCCTAAGTAACGCAACTAAATATTTTATCATAATATATACATTTGCAAACTAAATTATTTTTACACTTAATAAAATGATTCCACGCTTCACTAGAACGACCATTTTTACGTATTTCATCCATTTCTTGTTCGGTTAACCATACATATTCTTGGGGTTGTTCGGGTTGTGTTTGGGGTGGCATATTCTAGGTAGATGACCTATGTTCGGACGGTGGTCTTAACCCTCCCCCCGGTCATAAAAGGCGGTAAAACGGGCATTGTACTAGGTCTTTCATAAGGTTGAATTTCGAAAATAGTATTGTCAAAATGCATGTTTTGAAGTTGTGACGGAGTAAAATTAATATATTGGTTCATGTTAAATTGTGGTTCGGGGTTTGGTTCCAACTCACTAATATAACGTGACCTCTTTGACGAGTTTTGTGAATCCATAATTATAATATTTTTTTTTAAAAGACAAATTAATATTTAAATAGAATTAATTACTTAAATTAAAACAATAAAATAAAAGGTAGAGTTAGAAAATGCAAACAAAGCTATCGGAACTCGGATTATCGAAATGAAGAATTGAACTTTGAACCCTTGCTTGAAACGAAATACCCGATTCAACAAATCCGATGTTATAAAACCCGATTGACTAATTACTCTCGCTTGAACTTCCGAATTTCCGATTCAACAAACCCGATTAACTAATTACTTTATATTATTGATTATTTTATATTACTAATTATTTTATATAAGATTTTTATATGTTTATAAGTTAAGATAAGTAGAAGAAATGGATTGAATTGTGAAGAAATAGATTGAATTGTGAGGAAATTATAAGAACTATATAAGAATTAAGATAAGTAGAAGAGAATAAGAGATGGATTGAATAGTGAAGAAATGAATTGAATTAAGTTGGTATTCATAGAAGTTGGAATTTGGAATTATTAAAAAATAAAATAAAAAAATAAAGCATACAAAGTACAAACAGCTGGAAACACGGGAAGGAGAAAGAAAACAGAGCATGCCAACGGATAAATATTACAACAGCCATAAACGGCTACTTTAGCCCATCGTGTTGTGCCCCACCGTGCTTGGGTCGGGCCGTGCCTAGGCACAATACGAAATACATGAACCGGTTCTAATTCCAATAGACGAGTGACATTAACTTATGGTACGGCGTGCGAAGCGCGCCGTACAACAACCAGTAATAATTAAGTAATGATTAAGATGTAATTAAAGAGTAATCTAATATGAAAGTCTCTACGACGTGTCTAATCTAGTGTTTAATAAGGTGTGTCTTTAAACATATAAGTACATAAGCTATTTATACTAAGTACAAGTTTAGGGTTAACTAAGGGTTGAATGTTGATTAGACTCCTTAAGTAAGTCCTCCACCTAGCTAGATCTAGGACAAACATCGTGACTCCTCTCCTTGCTTAGGAGATCATGTTTGTTGGCTCACTCGAGCTGATGATTTGCTCGCTTGAGCTGAGTAAAGCTCGCCCAAGCTCGACATGCTCTCCTTTTTATCTTGGCTTGGCTGCCCCTAACTCATGTGGGCTATTATGAACTCGTGGGGGTCCTCATTGCCAAAAACTTGTTTTATTGACTTAGGCCTTTAGTCTTGATCTCCTCTTTCATACTCAATCGTTAGATGCGGTCAATCTAGCTCCGAAAAGCACCGGTTAGCCAAGATTAGCGCTCTTCTCCTACCAAAGGCATCAAAACCTCATAGAATAGCAAATAAGAAGCTAAAGACAAGAAACAACCTTAATAATCACATAAAAGCATTCATCACCATCGCCGCTTCTTTTTCTCACTATAGTGTGTTAAATACACTATAATAATTATGTTTAGACATAATCCTAGAGAACACTAACCTAGAGCCACCCTAAGCAACATAGAAAAGAGGAAATGTTCCCTCTTGCTTCTCCCTATACCCGGCCACCCAAGAACCAAGACAACCCCTTTAAATCTTGTGGGTAAGCTCATAAGATGAGTTAGTTCTTATGTTGGCAAAATTTTCTAAGTGTAGAAAAACTAATAAAATCCTCTAAAATTATTATAGTGATAATAATAAGAATACTAATAATAATAAGTTATAATATTAGTATAGTATTTCTAATTAAGAGATTAGAATCAATATTAAGGAAAATTGTAACATCCCGTATTTTTGTAAAGGAATATCTTATTAAAATAAAGTAATTTACGGAATTTAATAATAATTTAATAATAATTGTAATTTACGTTTTTAAGATTTCCGTTAAGTTCGTCTTAAAAACCATTTAAGCTTAAGATGCCTTGGTTATTTAATATCAACCCGTCTCACATGCATTTCCGTTTCACTTAAATAAAGCAAACCCGACTCAAGCTCTTAAAGGACAACTTAAAACCCTCAAAAGCAAGCTTCCATCGACAAACCCTCCTCCTTCATTTCTTTTCCACTGTAAACTCCAAACACCATTTTCATCTCATTTCTCAAGCTTTAAATCATCATCTCGAGGCCTTCCCGAACTCGTATCGAGGTAAAAGTTACACATTCGGAATCTTTGCGAGATTTATGATCTTTCTATCACTTTCATTTTCAATTTCGTGAAACTTCATTTCGGGGCTGTTTTTCCCTAATCACGAAATTACCCTTTAATCCGTGTTTTTGTGCTTGAAGGTGGTGCTTGTAACAACCCGGAGGAAGAGCTTGTGATCCTTGAAGAGTAAACCAGTGCATTCGCGGAGTAAAGGTGACGATAATGAGAAACTCGGCCTTTTGTCTAAATTAGCACTTTATGTTATTTTGGTTGTGTTTAATGAATGTTAGTTTAATCTTAAGTTCTTTAATGTTCTTATAATGTCTTATAAACTGCTTTTGGTGAAGATTTGAGGAAGAATTGGATGAGGAAATGAATTTAGGAGTATACATGTTAAGACCGGTTTATTTGAGATTTTCTTGTTAACTCTTAAATTGGATGTTTGTATACATGTTCTTATGTGTAATTGATGTTGTATACATGTGGGAAATGTTGTGTTGTAGCGTAAAAACATGTTTAAGACGGATTGGTAAAGTATTGAATGAATTGGAAATGGCGAGATTTAAGAAATGCGCGATCAGAGGCTCTGAGCCGGTCGACCGACCGGCGGCCGACCAGCCGGCTCAGAGTCCCTCATTGCATTGTTTGATTTTCGAGAATTTTGGGAAAAAGGGTCCCCAGCCGGTGGACCGGCAGCCGGCCGGCCGGCTGGGAGTCCCTATTGTGTGTTGTGTGTTGTTTATGCGAGAAAGGAAGAAGGGGTCCCCAGCCGGTGGACCGGCAGCCGGCCGGCCGGCTGGGAGGCCTTTTATGTTGTTTTTGAGTATTGTCGGCTGAAGAGTAAAGGACTCTCAGCCGGTTGACCGGCCGCCTGTGGCCAACCGGCTGAGAGCCCCTGATGCATAATAAATTGCTTATAACTTTTGATTCACATGTCAGATTGCATTGATTCTTTTTCCGTATGCTTCGTATGCATGTTTGAAGTCCCCGAGGTTCGGGCGGCACTATATTGGGTTCGGAAATAGAGTGAGGATAGAGACCCCCCGGTCGGGCAACCGAAAGGGAAACCGGCTCTCCCTCGGCTTAATTCCCGGGGTCAATTAAGTGTTGGTTGGAGTATACGTTGTTGCATATTTAGATATGAATTGATTAAGTTCAGAATTGAAGTTGTAGAACTATGATTTGGATTAGGTCATAGTTTGTGTTGCCTTTGTATTTTGAGGTGTATTGTTGTAAGACTATGATTTGGATTAGGTCATAGTTTGTGTTGCCTTTGTATTATGGGGTATATTATGGTGGAACTGTAATTTGGATTAGGTTACAGTTTTGCTTGCCTTTGTATTTTGAGGTGTATTGTAATGGGGCTGTGATTGGGATTAGGTCACAGTCTTTGCTTGCCTTTGTATTTTGAGGTGTATTGTAATGGGGCTGTGATTGGGATTAGGTCACAGTCTTTGCTTGCCTTTGTATTTTGAGGTGTATTTTCGTAGAGCTGTGATTTGGATTAGGTCACAGATTTGCTTGCCTTTGTATTTTGAGGTGTATTTTCGTAGAGCTGTGATTTGGATTAGGTCACAGTTTTGCTTGCCTTTGTATTTTGGGGTGTGTTTATGCATGTGGATTATAATTGCTGAGGCGATGTATTTATGCCGTGGTTGTATATCGGAGTCTTGATATGAGTTCCCTCTTGTAATGTGTATTTGTATCCTTCCATACCTAGGATTGGGGTCATGGTTTGATATTGCTGAATATGGTATATACTTGCCTGAGTAGGGGTACGGTGTTATATACTTACTATTGTATATCTACTTGCCTAGAGTTGGTACAGTGTCAGATATGTATGTCGATAGTGTTGAGTATATTACTTTGATTATAGTGTTGTTCATCCAAGGCATTAGATGACTCTTTAATAGGTTTCGTAAATGGTTTGGATTGGAAGACCCCCCGGCCGGGCAACCGGAAGGGAAACCGGCTCTCCTTCCAAATAGTTTCCGAAGTTGGTTGAGAGCCTTGCATAGTATTTGCATGATGATAAGAGTTTGAGAAGTTGAGATATATGCTTCACATGATTGTTTATGTTGGAGTATAATACTTGTATTTACATGTCCTGTGTTGTATGACATTAGGTGGCTATGAGAACTCTAGTCACTCCTCACTGACTGTGGCGCACATGTTGTATGTGTGTAGGTACCTGATGCTGTTCTTCAGGGGATTACGTTGAGGCTAGCGAGCGATGATCCTTCATCGATGATTTTACCCATTCGTTAGCTAGACCTTAGCTTTATGTTTTCCGTACTTTGGTGCCTGTAGGGATATGCTATCTCGGGCTGCTTTTGTATAGTACTTATATACTTATCTATGTTTTATCTTCCGCATGTTTAGTTTGTTAAAACACCTCGCATGTTTATTTATGTTAAAAAGTTTTAATTCCGCTGCATTTTTAGTACTTTTGTATGTTTATATTTCCGCTTTCGCGAGGGGTTTTACAAAAACCGATTTTGTGCTAGCTTGTTCAAGATCTCGGTTGGTTAAGGAGTTGTCTTGGTGCATCACAAAGGAGGTGTTATTGTTGAACATTGGAGGATCATCCTTGCTAGCATTTGGACCGAGTGTAAGGACTCGAAATCTCTCCCATTTCCGCATAAATTAAGCATGCATAAGATCACATTATGAGTTAATTAAAATGTTAATTAAATTTATTTTGTTTGTATGACTAAAGTATTAGTTTATGAGTAACCAAAAACCCAGCAGTTCAAGTGCGTCTTGAGTATTAACTTGTTCGAGCTCCAAATCAATAGGTCTTGGTTTGACTCACAATTATCGTGCTATAGGTCTAGCTCGTTAATCACATATCCTTTACTCTATTTTCTTTATCTTTTCCGCTGCAATTTGCATCAACTAAGGCACGTGACTACATTTTGGCGACTGATTTCAGTCGCCAAATTGTATTTCGGGGCTGAAATCAGTCGCCAAATTCAGTAGCCCGTATACTGATTTCTTGTAGTGGGAGTGAGAGCCTTTTCCCATAACGGTCTCACACATACATTCCCAAATCAATCAGCAATCATCAACTATCATCAACTGCAACATTCATCCATGTCAATTCTCTGAACCATTGACTTTCATGTTCGTACAACTTTAATCTTAAATTGCAAACTGACAGATGCATCAACCACGACACAGTTAAAGAGCCCGCTTGTTTTGCATTGTCTATTACTTCTCATCGCTGTAACAAAATACCAGCCAAGTATCGACCTAATATAATCAACTTGTATATGTGACTGTGATCTCAATGTCCTTTGAATTTTGAGCTAGAAATTAATCTTTAGTCAATTAACTCAAGATCTGAATGATTTACAGGTAGCCAACACCTTGCAAGAAGAGAGGCATTGGCTGCATGTCAAAATACCTGAATTTGACAAAAAAAAAGTGCGATTCTACCTAGACTGTAGCAACTTTGGAACGCGCAGTGATAAAGATCTGAGTGTTATATACACTTGCCAGACGTGTGGATGAGAGGGAGCAGTATCCTCCCGAAGGTACAACACAAAAATCATGGCAGTTTTTCACTATGTTGTCCACCATTATGAAACCTCAAAAAGTCATAACCCAATAACTACAATATCAGGATGAACATCACATTCGAGGCAGTTGATGCAACTATATCCTATACTTTCACAGCGTTCACTGAGGATGCAGATAAGTTGTATGAGAGCAAGACAAATCATTTGTACACATTGCCTGCAGAGGTCAGCCATAAAACATTTTCTATTTTTCCCCAGTCATATAAATATGCGGCCTGTATAAATTGACTGTTATAACATGATATTGAAACACGAGAAGAATGAGTATCTGAGACTAATCGAAGCCAAGATTGGAGCCAGCAACGTCTACATTCAGGTTGGTCCTGCGACATCTCTTTTGCGCAGCGGTGTGCTTAACTGGGTGCTTAGACAGTTGTCTCCAGAATAAGGTGACAGTAAAAAAAAAGGCGGCCAACTTTTGGAAATTTTGGACATTTGTTGCATCTTATATCAAGTATAAAGATGATTTCCAGCTTAAAGTGTTGTGACCGGGTGCAGGCCGACCTTTTACTATATCTTAAGCTTTTGTTGATGTGTAATTAGCTTTGTTGCCTCAAAACATTGTCGCAAACAACAATCATGCTTCTTAGACTTGCATAATTATCTAAATAAAGGGACGACTTTGTGAAATTGGCTATTGGTCACCGAATTAAAGACAATGATCAATTAAATGCGTAAGCAGTTTCCTTAAAATCAAATTGTGTACATATGGATTATGGTGCAACAAATATATTACGCGTATCGGAAAGTTGCAAGTAAAGTAGATTACTTGGCACGTAATATACATGCTACAAAACCGTAAACTTTACTATATACCATTAACACTAGTAATATGCATCGATTATAGCCAAAAATCAAATTCAAATATCAACGCGCAATACAAGAACTAGTCTACCAAAATATACCCAAATGTTCAATCCTTCATACTCAAAAGCTATTGGACCCAAACCAATACTGATTACTGACAACCCGAAATACGGCCCATAAATCCACGTAAAACCCTGCATCCCTCTTATAAAACCAACCCCAACCCTAAATTCCCCATTTTCCAGCCGCAACACACACAAATCCCAGAAAAATGAAGTACAACCCACGCGTCTCGTCCTCCAGGCGAAAGAGCCGGAAGGCTCACTTCACCGCACCCTCCAGTGTCCGCCGAGTTATAATGTCGGCACCACTCTCAACCGACCTCCGATCCAAGTACTCAGTCCGGTCCATGCCGGTCCGCAAAGACGACGAAGTCATCGTTGTTCGCGGTACCTTCAAAGGACGCGAGGGTAAAATCGTCCAAGTGTACCGTAAGAAGTGGGTGATCCATATTGAGCGGATTACCCGTGAGAAAGTGAACGGGTCGACAGTCAATGTTGGAGTTCATCCTTCGAAGGTAGTTATTTCTAAGCTGAGACTTGATAAGGATAGGAAGAGTTTGCTGGAGAGGAAAGCTAAGGGTCGTGCTGCTGCTGATAAGGATAAGGCTACTAAATTTACTACTGATGATGTTATGCAATCGATTGATTAGAAATGTTTTGGATTTGGGAGTTTAATTAGGGTTTGTTTTTTGTTGAACTAAATGGTGGATCATTGGTTGCGATTGTGCCTTATCGTTATCCTTTTGTTATCGTACTTTTTTTTACTAAGTAATGTTATACTCTTCGGTTCTTATCATTTCCATGGTGTTATTATCATGTTTGTTTGTTTGTTTGTTTTAGACGGCTGAACACTGGTTGCACCCTATCGTTATCCTTTTGTTATCGATGCCCTGTTATTAACCATTTGTTATGGATGTTTTTGCTAGTTATGCGATACTCTTTAGTTATTATCAGGGTTGTTTATGTTGTTACATTTGTTTGTACTCACCCTTTATCCCAAATTAATTTCTCCTTTTGAAATTTAGTTAGCAAAACGATTGAACATCTGTAATTCATTGGTGGCGAAGTTATTTTATTGCTTTTTGTTAATTGTTCTGCAAACACCCTTATTTGATTGCGCGAATGCAATTTGTCTAGCAATGTGAAGTATGGTGTAGGCCGAGGATGGGCCTTGGCCACTAAGGCAGAGGCTTTGACGCTTAAGCAACCGATGCGCTTCGATAAATGGAGTAGATTTTGAGTTATGATCTACTTGTATGTAGATAAGTGGAGCAGAGTGTAGCTTTATTACTCCCTTGCTTTGCCCAAGTTGATGATTAGGTCGATGATCCATCCTGTTATGTGCCAACTCGATCTTTGCTAACGTGGTTTGTAGCGTCAAGACAACTTCACAACTATTGAATTAAAATCTGCAAAATATGCTTGATGTAAGCCTGTAATGCAATGTGTCTAGCAATGTGAAATATGGCGTAGAATGTAGATGAATCGTCAATCCTGATGCTGTATACCAATGCGCATTAGTGATGATGTAAAATCTATGCCGACCATGATCCCCCAAGCAACTATTGCGCTGATACATGTAACTACTAAGTAGTGTACTGTATATAAATACACAAATTCTTAGACTTACTAATATAAATAAGTGAGTAGAGTGTGGTGTTATTACTCTGTTCAGTCTCTTGCTTTGCCCAAGGTGTATGGGGTATTCTATTATCTTGGCCCTTCCATTGATGACTCGGTCTTCCATGATGTTAGAGGCCATCCATTACGTGGTTTTTATTTGCGTCGGTCTATTTGTTGGTAATGGCGAGAGCATATTTTGCTCATTATCTGCTTGATTTGGTGATACTGCATTACTGCCTAGGGTTAATATGCAATATGCATCCTCCACTTTGCAGCATTGTTAAAATTTTAAATACGACCAACTCGTTTCAACGGTGAGGCGCTGTTGTGTTAGTAACAATAAGAACTAAGAAGTGATTAAGATGGTTTTCTGAAGTATATTTTTTTTGGATTGAGATAATCAGATTCCTCAGATATGTGTATTTATATGCCATTTACTCCTAGCATGTTGCCTGTAGTGATATTTCTACTAATACATGGTCTTATAAAGGAGTCGAGAACTCGAGATCGTTTTTAAGTCAGGCCTCAGTTTTGATTTGGAAGTCATATGCTGTATGCTGTATGCTGCCTAAACTACAAGTCCTCAAAATTTCTCAATATGGAGCGCAGCCGTAGATACAAGTCATACAACCCCATGGATTCTACATTTCTACCCAATTGTTGCCGAAAATGTCACTACGGCTCTGCAAATCCTTGAATGTCCGTCTATATGGTTGTCTTGATTCAGTGGTGCAATTGGCACCACTGAATGCACTGATATGTGAGCCAAATATCTAAATGGAAGATATATGTTTCTATCGGAGCTTTGCATTTATTCGTGAATGTGACATGTGAGTCGTCGCTCTGTTGTTTGGAGCTTTGCAAGTTATTAAGCTTATTTTGTGAACTATACTTGTATTCACTTATTGATTGTGTCTTTTCTCCCTGTCAAGTGCAGCTTTTATATAGCTATTAGACCGTATATTATATTATTAGACCGTATATTGTATTATTAGCACTTACTATCGTATTTTATCATTTTGATATGGGAATGTATCCCGTCTCCCTGATTTATAGGGAATGCTTCATGCTTGTACTATATAATGATATATTGCTAATGAGAATATCAACGTTTCCGATTCCGTTCACCTAACAATAACACTGTTTGTTTCTACTTGAAACTGAAAGGTTGCAAAAATGTATCGATCCACATGGGCTCGTCATAATGATATCGCACGTCACTATGATTACTTTATGACATTTTCAATTGTCAATTTGTGTAAGACTTGTAAGAGCCCTTGGCTGCCGATTTCCTTAGTCCTTTAGCATCACTTTTGTTAGCCCTTGGTTACCGATTTTCTTAGTCATTTAGCATCACTTTTTCATATCCCTTGGAGGTAATATTGAATGGTTAAAATTGTAAGGCCTTGGTTTATATTATAAACCAAGCCTAAGGCTTGTAATTTTTCAAATTTGATTGAGCTAATACACATGTTAAAAACTTTATTTCTCCACTTAATATTTTTTGTTTAGGGCTAGAAGAACTTCCACAGTCCATTGCTAAGTGCTTGGAGTTGAGTGAACCCTTTGCTTTGTGCCTCACTAAGTCTTAGTCTTGTTCCTCGGCTAAGTGTTTGGTCCGATCCAAGTCATATTCTTTCACTCAATTCTATACATTTAGCAAATATTATTCTCAGCAAAAATAACTTGTTTCTAAAACTGTTTTCGGATATTTGTTAAAACTAAAAGTCCATCACCTCCATGGAAAAATTCAATTTGTTATTATCCTACATATTAACTGTTTACATTAGCACATTAATTGTGACATTACAACTAGTAAGATAATGAAATGCAAACTTCTTGATTACCATTTATTTGCCGTAATAAGTCAGTTTCGTTTTAAACTTTTATAAGTAAAAACAAAAAAAATAAAGAGGTTGATATTAGTTTTTGACCAAAAAAGTTGACATAGACCAAATAACCAATGTCAACTTTTCTGTCAAAAGAAACGAGAACACTTGAACGGCAATGCTATTTCAGGGAATTGGATTTCTACAAGATTTGAAAGTCTTGCTGAAATTATGGGCTCGTTGACAATGTGATTCTTATTTGAACAAATTGGAGTTTACCAAAAATAAGTTATTCATGTCCAAAAGATACGTGCAAGCCTGCTACTGTTCTACAGCATGCAACGTATAAAACATGTTCAACTTATTTAGCAAATAAGAGAAACAAATTCATGATAGTGGATAATGTTCGCATAATACGGTTAGTTTTTAGCAGATTTCGGCAGAAGGTTTGACTATCAAACAAATCAGCAGAATTAGAAAAATGGTATTTGGTAATTAATAGATTTCAAGATAATTAGAACGGTTTCATGGATAAAGTGAATATGTTAATGTAGTATGCTATCAGAATACGTTGTTTATTATACACATGAAAATAATAAATTGCTTAACCAAGCTATTAATTAAGTCAAAATTTTCTAATTTCGTTCAATATATTGTTTAACAAATAGGGCTTTAAAAATATTTTTTAATTGATTATACTCCATAGTGGGTAGTGGTTAATATCCTTATATCAATTAATTAAGTTAGCCTCTAATTAAAGAAAGAGATCCAATGTACTATGAATGCATTATGCATTCCATTACAAATTCACAAGTTTCTCTATTTTTGATGGCTACCTAACTTGTATTTTTGTCACACTTCTAGCTCATTGTTCCATTGAAATGTGTAGGATAATTCACATTAAAAGTCTAACCTAATTTCTTTGGGTCGAGTTAACAAGGACCAGAATGCTTAGAGGACGTAAGCTAAGGCCAAAAGAAGTGACATCTCCTTGTAGCGTTTGAAAAAAGGATCTAGTAAAGTTACAAATTCAAAATCAACTTGCTATTTTAGGATATCTACGAATACTTGCTCATATCCTAACGAACACTTGTACAACAATATGTTAGCTAATTTTTTTGTTAAATAAGCTAAACTAAAATAACATCCCAAATACAGGCTAAGCTCAATTTTTACTTTCAAGTACAGTCTCAATATATCCTCTCCTCAATTTATTTCTTCTAATTTCTCAGAGATAACTTACTAAATTTTTTATACGTTTAATATTTTGTTGTTGTCAAATGACACAAAACGATACCTTTTACTATTATATCTCAATCGTAACCACTACGTTAAAACCTTATTGATAAATCTATTTCATACTCCATTCAAAGTAGACCCGACAAGCAGGTCAACTGAATCAAGTCATTGGGTTATGTAGACTTCTCGTTGAGCCGAGCCATCTTCGATTAAACTATCATCAAGTTATTCGTAAATAACAATAATTTCGTTATAATAAACACTCTTAAGCTTATACTGCGTCAGATGACTCAGATCTAAGTCAAATTTAGTCCTTAATTTTTGATCGTCAAACCAAATTCGACTAGTTATTCAAATCGGGTCAATTTTACGGCGGAAGGTGTCAAACGAAACTTACAATTCACATGATGTATTGAATAGGGTATGATAAATGATTATAAAAACACGATTATGAAGACACATACTCTCATAATTACACACATGTTTTTTCACCAAAATCTGCGCTACGCATGTATCACCTCTCGCCAGTCATTCCATCACACACCCTCCTTAATCTCCTCTCACCATTAATACCCCACTAATCTCTACCTTAATAATCACATCACCGTTACCGCCACCGCCACCGCCACCGACACCGACACAAAAAATGGCAGCTCTGAACATGCTGCCATCGACCCGGTTGCAAGTTCAGGACGCCCACCACATCTTCTCGGACCTCCGCCCCGAATACAACCGCAATGCGGTTCGGTTTCCCCACCCTAAACAACCGCCTCTCACCGTTGTTATGGCTTCGCCGCACACCCATAACACGCCGTCGTTTCGACGCTCAGATCTTAACCACCTCACCAACGGTTTTCCTAACGGCCATGGTAATTTTCTAGTTTTTTGTTTGAAATGGTAATTTTTAAAATTTATTTGTTTTTACTGTTAGGTATTTGTTCGTTGACGATTTGACGTTTATATACTTTAATTGAGTATATTCTAATTAAGAATATAATTTGGTCAATTTAATTGCATCTTATTTATATATATTCGTTGTGTTGTTTATTTTGGCCCTCTTTTTCTTTCGTTTGCGTAATTTGGTGAAAGAGAGAATCGGGTTGATCGATTAAACCACGTGTTTCATGATTGATGATTGAATTAATCTCTTAGGTATTTTTTCTACTGAATCTTTATCTGTTTTTATCTGGGTTTAATTTGTATATTTATTCTCGTTTTCTGGCGTTCTTCTCATTCATTCCCGTGGATTAATTGTTGGAAAGTTTCAATTTTTGTTACTGATTTTGGTTGATTTCATTGATGGAAGTTCAATCGAATCTATCACCTTTGAATCTGCCTTGTTTAAGACCCTCTTAAGTTTACGAGAAAGTAATTGTAGCATAAAAAGAGGCTTTCTTAAGATTAAGACGGCGTCAAATGAGATTTTGTGATCAATTTCTTACATCTCCGCGAAGAAAATGGGAAAAAGAGTTGATCTTTGGAGGTGTGGATGTTTCCCCTTTTGGTATTTGATTGCTTCTTATAAATTTTAATGAGCAATGTTACTTACCTTCTCTTTTCCACATTCTCCCCGTCCGTCTCTAATACGGCACGAAAATAGAGTGTAATTTACCGAATTCAAATGATAACTGAGCAAAATTTATGAGAGGAGAAGTTTGGAGAAAACACTGCTCAATTTTGATTATTGGAAACAAAATTTCATAGGATTTTGAAAGGAATTGCAGCCATTCAGCGAGATGCATGGCGGTGCTTTTTATCTTTATTATTAAGCTTGAGATTATGTGGGTATTATAGTGTTATTGGAATGCCCTACAATTGGCTGTCATACAGTTTGGTTTATTATTATGTGATGTACTGTAATACATGGGTCACTTTCTGTTGCTCTACAGTGTTTGTCATATGTTATCGATGAAATATAAACGAAGAAAATTCGATTTTGTTGCTGTGATCTTAACATTCAAGCTGTAGAAAACATGATGTAAGTAATATACTGTGGTTGCGTTCCCCGTAAGTCCATAACTGCATTAAATGGTAGTATCAATTTCGCCAATATGAGGTTTTGGTTACAAAGCATAACTGTGTTAGTGTGTTACTTTGCTGCAATTCATAAAATTGCTTACTCTGAAGTAAGGTTGAGCCTACTGAGAGTAGCTAAATTGCTGAAACACTCTTTCTTAGCTAGAATATTGGAGGAACTGACTTAGACTATCCGATTACTGACTAGGTAACTATCTACAACAGATGTCGACAGTTGATAAATCTTCAAACATTGTGTGGCATGAATGTTCGATTGGCAAACCTGAAAGACAACAGCTACTACAACAAAAGGGCTGTGTTATTTGGATAACCGGCCTCAGTGGTTCAGGTTCGACATTCTGTTGCTGTCGGATTTTCTTATTTGCCTTTTATATACTCTTCTTTTGATATGCTCTCCTTATAAGGTGCATTGAAAAGTACTCCCTCGATCCTATTATATTGTCCTTGTTTTACTAAAGGTTGTACGCAATATTTAAGAAGTGATGAAATAATTAGCTAGGGACAATATGGGATATTCAATTTTTATTTCCACTTTGGTGCCCTAAGGTTTGGCCTATTTCAACTTTGGTGCCCCGAGTTTTGCGTAATTCCACTTTGTTTCCCTGAGGTTTGGATTACTTCTCACTTTGGTGACCTATACATAACATGCTTGTAAATGAGATAAATTTTTTTGCCACAACCCAAAAAGGAAACATGGACAATTAGTTGGGATGAACGGAGTATATTGAGGGCATGGATAGTTTTTTTATGCAACATTACTCTTTTGTAAAGTTTTTGGAGATTAGTAACCCTCAAATGCTCTTTAGCCAGCACTGAGCTGTTCAGGGTCCTATTATCATGTAGATTAGCATGAATTTATGTGTTTCCTTTTTCTAGTTTCACTTGGTGTTTTCTTCATTTGATTAAGTCTTTATTAACATTTCATCGTTTGATGCTTTAGTTTTCTTTGTCCTTTGCCTGATTGTCGCTTTTATCGCAGGGAAAAGCACAGTAGCTTGTGCATTGAGCCGTAGTTTGCACTCAAGAGGAAAATTAACTTATGTCCTTGATGGCGATAATGTTAGGCATGGGTTAAACAAGGACCTTACGTTTGGGCCAGAAGATCGTGCAGAAAATATCAGAAGGGTTGGTATGTGGCTATTTGACTCTTTAGTACTTTTATCATCACCGTCCTTACATTTTTTTTGTAAGCAGTCCTTCGGTTTTTATAAAATCAATTGGTTGTGTTACCAGGTGAGGTAGCGAAGCTCTTCGCAGATGCTGGTGTCATCTGCATCGCTAGTTTGATATCTCCTTATAGAAGGGATCGTGATGCTTGTCGTGCCCTTTTGCCTAAGGGAGACTTCATTGAGGTACGTTCTTATCCCTTTGAGAAGCCCCTTTCTATTATCGGGAAACTAAATTAGTGAAAAATGATGCCGAAAATGATCTACAAACTCACATGTTTCTTGCACGTTAAGTCAAGAAGAGTGGACCATACTATTAGTTGAATGATGACATAGCATTCAACTTCACAGGTATTTATGGATGTTCCACTTGAGCTTTGTGAAGCTAGGGACCCAAAGGGCCTGTACAAACTTGCACGGGCTGGTAAAATAAAAGGTAATTACCCTCATATTGTTTCAGTTTTATTGTTTGATAAATTAGATAGTTGCTTTCTGTTTGTTTTGTCTTTGTACTTTTGCGAGAGCTGAAGAAAATCTTTAAATCATCAACTTTCGTTGACACCAATATTCGAAGTTGAAGTACTAGATAGGTATTACTTATTAGGATATGTAAAGGTGCTTTGAGGATACTTGAAAATTGACAGCTTGTTGCTGGTGGCCATTTGGAAACATAAAGCCATATCCTAGGCTGATATATTATTTAATGGTTGCTTATAAAATACGGAGTAATATTAAGTAGTGGTTGCGTGATGACGGAGGACTTTTAAACTTGGAGGTGGTTGTAAGCCTGTAAGGACTAAGGACTGAATGTTATCCAACTGGTCACTCGATGTCACCTTGCAGAATGGGATTGGTGATGGCCACTTTTGGACACTAGCATTTCGGCTCATTGCGTTAGAGTCATACAGATAATAATAACAACAAAGCCTTAATCTTATACTAATTTGGATTGAGTATTGTGAACCATCATTGAAACCATCAAGCCAAGTAATGTAATAAAGAGAAATCTCAATTAGATCTCGGTTTCAATGATCTCGGAATACACATGGACTCGGACGTGGATTGTAAATAAAACCAAGTGTAGAGTAGTGTAGGCAATCAAGTTGCTCTATTCTTTGTGTAGAGATTACGTAGTCAATCGTCTTTATAACTTAGAATTCCAATACAATTTCTTGGGTGATTAGATGAGCTGATCTTAAAAGCTTGAAATCAGCTCATACAAATATGCAATCAAGGGCATAGACTAGCTAGAATTCGACATTTTTAATTAAGCTAAATCGTTAATTCATAGGTGGTTTTATTTTATCAAATTAGGTTTTCGAAACTTGGTCAAATACACTTGCCTTGACTAGATTGTTAACTACTCGAATATTAAGTCTGTCCTTGGTACCAAAGTTGACAGAAATCTCTACCCTGCTGAACTCTGTTGTTTCTTATCGTGATTCTTGTGGAAACAATAGTGATACTGATCATGCAAATTTTCAGATTTCACAGGAATAGACGATCCTTACGAGGAGCCACAAAACTGTGAGGTGCAATCTCTTTGCTACTCTCTGGTCTTCTATCTTTTCTGTGAAGTCTTTATTATGCGATGTCCAGCTTTATATATGTTGAAATGTGATTTTCAATCATCTAATTTGAATCGATAGCATAACACTGTATATATGCTTACAATATTGTGCCTATTGCTTACCTCCTTGATTTCTTTTGCGAATCATGCTTAAGCATAAAAAATTGTCATCTTGTCCCCCTTTGCACCAAAATAATAATACGAAGTAATGATAATACGAAAAGGGTATAAGTTATAACTGAAAAATACGAAGTTGATCCCATGTGAGATAATTTTTGGATCGGCAATTGTTCATAGAGTGCTAATTTTGCAGATAGTGTTGCAACATAAGGAAGAGATATCTCCATGTGAAATGGCTGGAACTGTAGTCTCATATCTGGAAGATCATGGATATTTGCAGGCTGAATAGCACACGCCAGACGCCATCCCGATTCTTCATCTAAAGCCTATGTATCTACCCATAGCCAGAATAATCTCGATTACCCTTAACTGGAAACCCCTCGTTTCTAGCCCGTGTACTGTGTTCTGGTGTGTAGTAGTTGGAATCGCCCGTCTCTGAGCTTTTCCCATGTAACTTATTCTAGTTTGTAGTAGCCGTGTGTCAATGTGTCGCCCAAGTAAATTATTCTTTCTGTAGTTTCATATACGGTATTAGAATCGAGTGTCCATCCATACCTTACAGTGTGTTCATTTAAGTCACTGAGCTAGAAATAAAAAGTTCATTGATGCTTTAAATGTATATTTTGTTCACAAGATCAAGAGGTGTTTTCGAGTAGAGCGCAGCAGCCATGAAAATTGAAAATATGGAAGAACAGTTTATTTTCTTGCTATTATTAAACCTAAGGGTCTTCCCTTCCGAAATCTGGTTTCGGTTTGAACCTAGATAAGCAGAAAGTGAGTTAATAAGTTGCTATTTCCTTGGTTAAATTTCATGGCCTTCTTCAAAGTTAAATAAATGATTGTATGAGTCAGGTAATTCTAATAGCACTGAAGAAAGTAAAGTTGCTGATGCCAAGATTAATCACACGCAGCAGCAGAATGACAGCAGACAGAAGGAGTGCAGCAGTATAAACAAAGTTGTTAAGGATAACAGAATCCTATAACTGAATCCGTGAATTCAGGAATTAGTTAGAAGTTAGTTGTAGATATTTTCTTATTAGACAAACAGATATTTTCCAGATTAGATTGTATATATATAGGATGTACAGTTTGTTGATAATTAATAAGAAATTTTCCCTTATTTAGATTGCTGTGTCAATTCTTTTCTTTACATAAATATCAAACAATTATCATCCTCTGTACTAAATACAGCTATGGAGTTTCAAGCTTCCATTAATGGAGTTTGTTCAATCATAATTCACCATTTCACATGGTATCAGAGCAGGTTCTGAACCTGTTTCTGCATACTCATTACTCTTCCGCTTACTCTGAAGTAATAGATATAGTTCAATTCTGATTTTTTTTTGTTTCCTTTACACATCAAATTAAAAAAACAGGTTTCGTTTCTTCTTTGCTTCAATTTTACGCAAATTACACAATCACATTCAAAATGACAAATCCAGAACAAAACAATAATTTTCAGAATAATCCTTTTGAAGATCCGCTCTTCCTCGCAAATTCTGATCATGCTGGTCTAAGCTTTGTTAACACTCTCTTCAATGGACGGAATTATCGCCATTGGAGCAAGAGTATGATCCTAGCTATGTCAACAAAAAACAAGGAAGGTTTTCTGACCGGATTAACTCCAATTCCTGCACTCACTTCCACAAAATACAATTTGTGGTGGAGGTGCGATTCTATGGTACGTTGCTGGCTCATTAATGGCATGGAATCTGAATTCAGAGAAGGATTCATGTCTTGTAAAACAGCAAAGCAACTTTGGGGAGAAATCTTTGAGAGGTATGGCCAGATGAATGGTCCACTGTTATTTCAATTGAAGAAAAATCTGAGAAATGTTGAACAAGACAAGAGCTCAGTCGCTGAGTATTTCAACAAGCTCAAAAGATATTGGGACGAGATTGAAGAAATTGAAGGATTTCCAGACTGTAGCTGTGGTGTATTGGCCAAGTGCACTTGCAATCTATTGCAGAAAATGCTTGAAAAGGCCACTATGGAGAAAGTGCTCACTTTTCTGATGGGATTAAGTGACACATACGACACATTGAAGTCACAAATTCTGGCCATGGAGCCCTTACCTACTATCAATCGAGTATATGCTATTGTTCAGCAAGTGGAATCTCAAAAGCAGATCTCTAATGTCATGAATTCAGTTCATGATACTAGTGCCTTGTATTCTAACAAGCAAGGGCACCAGTTTGGAAATCAAGGAAGCCAGACCAGTGGTCAGCAAGGAAACTGGAGGAAGGATAAGAAGTCTAAGACAGATAAAAGATGGTGCATACACTGTAGCAAATCAGGTCATACAAAGGAGACCTGTTTTGTTTTGCATCCTGAACTCAAGGCTCAGTATTTTGCACGGTTTTCTGGTAATGCAAGAATTCAAGAAGACGTTGATAATCCAATAGGAGCTGCTGATATCCCGATGGAGGTTCATCATTATCAGACTCAACAACCTCAGAATGGATATTCTCATTCAGATCATCAGGGCAATAATGTTGTGGCACATTCAGACATTGCTAATGCAGTGTTTCAACAAGTAATGCAGATGTTGCAGAACAAGCAAGGTGCTAGTACCAGTAATTCAGTTGATCCTACTACCAATGCAGCAGTCAATTTTGCAGGTACAGCTCTAGTAACAAATGTTATCACTACTGCCTGCAACATTACTGATTGTGATTGGATTATTGATTCCGGTGCTAGTGACCATATGACAGCCAATAAATCATATTTCACTTCTCTCAGACCTTTATCTAAACCTATTGTTGTGGGTTTACCTGATGGTACTATCAAATTTGTGCGATTTATTGGTGAAATCCAGCTTCATCCTTTGCTAATACTTCATGACGTGCTTTATATTCCTGAGTTCAAACATAATCTCATGTCAGTGGGAAAATTGTTATCTACTTCTCATATGCTAATTCACTTTTATGTGAATCATTGCATAATTCAGGACCCAGCTTCTAAGAATACAGTGGCCATTGGTCAACAAGAGGCTGGCCTTTATAAGTTGAAGAATGTCAACCAGAAGAATAATTCTGTGCACCATAATAATGTTTCCAAATTCGTTCAGTGTAATACTTTGTGTTCCACATCCAGTTCTAAAGTTGATTTGTATCATGCAAGATTAGGACACACTTCTTTGTCAAAAATGCATCACATTAAGGATGTAAATTGTACTGGTTTATCCACTTATAAATGTGAGGTTTGCAATTTGGCTAAAATGCATATGCTTCCTTTTCCTCGAAGTACTTCTAGAGCATCTAATTCTTTTGATCTAATACATGTTGATCTTTGGGGTCATTACAAAACACCATCCCTCACTGGTGCTCATTACTTTCTAACTATTGTTGAGGACCATTCAAGGGTAACATGGACCTTCTTGCTTAAATTCAAAACAGAAGTCAGACATATCTTAGAAAGTTTTCTACAGCAGGTTTTTACTCAATATGGTAAACTTGTTAAGGTCATTAGAAGTGACAATGGTACAGAGATATTTCAGGAATCATGTACTCAATTGTTTCTTTCTAAAGGAATCATACACCAAAGAAGTGCTCCTTACACACCCCAACAAAATGGAAGGGTGGAAAGGAAGCACCGACATTTGATTGAGACATCTAGAGCCTTAATGCTGAATGCTGGTCTTCCTAAAAGGTTTTGGGGAGAGTGCTTGTTAACTGCAACATATATTATCAATAAGCTTCCTTCTGTTGTTCTGAATTGGAAGACTCCTTTTGAAGTCTTACTGGGAAAGACACCTACTTATGATGAGTTGAGAATCTTTGGATGTCTTTGCTATGTGTTAGATCCTACACCCCATAAAGATAAGTTTTCAGCCAAAGGGATTAAGTGTCTCTTCATTGGATATCCCTATGGCCAAAAAGCATACAAAGTTTATGATTTGGCTACTCACAAAGTATTTGTTAGCCGCAATATATTGTTCCAGGAAGATATTTTGCCCTTCAAGCATGGCAATATTTCTCCTGATCCTGGCACATCATCTTCTCCATCTTTTCCTGCTCATGATGTATCTCACATAGAGGAACCAGTCATCTCTAATGATCCTACTTCCATTCCTGGTACAGAAGCAGATCATAGTCATACTTCTATATCTGGAGCTGAACCAGATTATTCTATTCCTGCAGGCATCTCTTCAGATGCTACTTCCACAACTCAAGATACTTCTATAAGAAAGTCTACCAGGGTAAGACAAGTTCCATCTCATCTTCAGGATTTTGTATGTCCTACAATACCTTCTACTGCCTCTAATTCTCAGATTCTTGATATATTTCAACCTACTACATATCCTATCTCTTATACAGCATCCTTAAATGCTGTCTTGAGCACTATAGAACCTGCTACCTACTCTCAAGCTAAAACAGACCCTAAGTGGGTGGCAGCCATGGACAAAGAATTGGAAGCCCTTGAATCCAATGGTACTTGGGAAATGACCAATTTGCCACCAGGTTTCAAACCCATTGGTTCTAAGTGGGTGTTTAAGATCAAATTCAACCCCAATGGAACAGTAGAAAGGTATAAGGCACGCTTAGTAGCAAAAGGGTTTACTCAGATTGAAGGTAAGGATTACAAATCAACCTTCTCTCCAGTAGCCAAGTTTAGCACTGTTAGAGTCCTTTTATCAGTGGCAGCATCAAAAGACTGGCCCATTTTTCAACTTGATATTAATAATGCGTTTCTTCATGGGTATTTGGATGAAGAAATTTACATGCATCCTCCAGATGGGTACTCAAAAGGAACTCTTGGTCAATTCTGCAAATTAAAGCGTTCTCTTTATGGTCTTAAACAGGCATCTCGTCAATGGAATATAGAGCTTACGAAGTTACTACTCTCAAAAGGTTTTAGTCAGTCAAAAAATGATTACTCTCTCTTTATTCAAGAAAAGAATTCTTCTATTGTGATTGTTCTTGCATACGTGGATGATTTACTCATCACAGGCAACAATCCTTCTATTATTCAAGACCTTAAACAATCCTTAGATAAGGCTTTCACTATCAAGGATCTAGGTCTGATTCGTTACTTTCTTGGGTTAGAGATTGTTAGATCACAAGCAGGAATTTTGGTAAATCAACGGAAATATGTTGTTGACATTCTCAGAGACACTTGTATGGAGGATTGTAAACCAGCCTTGTTTCCTCTTCCAAGGGGTCTTCACTTATCAACTGAAGAAGGAGAACTGATCACTGAACCAGAGATTTACAGGCGTCTTGTAGGGAAATTATTGTATTTGAATCTCACCAGGCCTGATCTATCATACTGTGTCCAGCATCTGAGTCAGTTCCTCAGTAATCCGAGACTTCCTCATCTTCAAGCAGCACTACACGTAGTTCGTTATCTCAAAGGCACTCTTGATGCAGCCTTATTCTATCCAGTTAACAATGATCTCCATCTTCGTGCTTATTGTGACGCAGACTGGGGATCCTGTCAATACAGCTGCAAATCTCTCACTGGCCATTGTGTTTTTCTAGGACAGTCACTGATTTCTTGGAAAACCAAGAAACAGAAGACTGTTTCCAAGTCTTCAGCAGAATCCGAATATCGTGCAATGTCCTATACTGCTGGAGAACTGGTCTGGTTGCATTCACTTCTTGCTGATTTCAAAGTGTTTTCTTCTCTTCCCATACAACTAAACTGTGACAACAAAGCCGCACAACATATAGCAGCCAATCCAGTCTTTCATGAACGAACAAAGCACTTGAACATCGATTGTCATTATGTTCGTGAAAGGATACAAGAGGGTTTTATATCTACTGCTCATGTTTCATCTAGCATGCAGTTGGCTGATTTAATGACCAAACCTTTGGGCCAACAGCAGCATTTCTTTTTAGCTTCCAAGTTGGGTTTGCAATTCCTTGCTACATCCAACTTGAGGGGAGGCTATGAGTCAGGTAATTCTAATAGCACTGAAGAAAGTAAAGTTGCTGATGCCAAGATTAATCACACGCAGCAGCAGAATGACAGCAGACAGAAGGAGTGCAGCAGTATAAACAAAGTTGTTAAGGATAACAGAATCCTATAACTGAATCCGTGAATTCAGGAATTAGTTAGAAGTTAGTTGTAGATATTTTCTTATTAGACAAACAGATATTTTCCAGATTAGATTGTATATATATAGGATGTACAGTTTGTTGATAATTAATAAGAAATTTTCCCTTATTTAGATTGCTGTGTCAATTCTTTTCTTTACATAAATATCAAACAATTATCATCCTCTGTACTAAATACAGCTATGGAGTTTCAAGCTTCCATTAATGGAGTTTGTTCAATCATAATTCACCATTTCACAGATTGTTCATAAATTCTTATTGAAGACGGATAGTGCTTATCGCTCTATTTTCTTCAATTTACATGTTCACTTATTTTATTATGAGAGTAAATTATCTGTCTTTAACTTGCGAGAAAATTATTTGATAATTGTTTTGGTACCGGCGTAATCGATATTGGGTGCCAAAAAGTGATCATCCAGAAGCCGACCAAGGTTATTTGCGATTGCCAATCTGCCAGATCACCAAATTAATTTACATGGTATGGCCAGATAAACAAGGCTGTCCGATATGACAGTTGTTGAGATTACACACCCTTTCAATTAAGCGCGTGTAACTTATTTTCCACTTAAAATAGAGAATAAAACCCACAATAAAGGCGATTGTGTTTCACGACAATTACATGCGAGTATGAAACTAATTTCATCATCTATAATTGGTCCACATATAATTGAGAGCACGATTGTTTCGGGTCTCTCGTATTTCGACCCTGATATCATGGTCTACTCCTTTTTCTTGTTTGGTTTTCTTAATAATTACGGGTTAGTTGAATTTAACTTATCACGATCACAAGTTTATAATATTTTATAAAATCATTTTTTTTACTAAAATGATTTAAATTGTTTATGAATATCATCATTATAACCTCATCGTCTTAAATAAAAGTTCGTAATTTTTTTTTTTTGATTCAATAAATTATTCACCTAACCAAATTCATTAATCCTAATACGATTTCAAAAAAAATCATTAATTCTATGATAAATCAATTTAGGTCAATAAGATTGAATGGGTATTACGGATAATTATACTTTTACTAAAATACAATCCATTTAAAATTAGGAAAACACGATAACAAAATCAGAATAAATATAATCTCGATGAAAGTTATTACAACCAGGACTCTATTCGACTTACCTAAACCGAATCGGACTCGAAAAATAATTCTCCCATAAGGGGAGCGTAAAAAGGCAAAGAAGGGTCAAAATTGCAGGAAAAAAGGAAGACAAATAAAAACACAAAGGTGTATTGTCCAAAGAAGATATTATTTGACCGCAAAAATCCATAGATCTCTCAATTTCCTTCATCTTCTCTCTCACCTTACCTTTGGTTATCGTTGAGAAGCCATGGGTATTTGGGACGCCTTCCTTAATTGGCTTCGAAGGTTTTCATCTTCTTCTTCTTCTTTTTCTCTTTTATTTTCTGCTTTTCTTTTTTAATTTGATTTATTATGAATTTTTTGTCTTTTTATTTTCTGCTGAAAGTTGATTGATTACTTTTTCGAACCTGAGGCCTATTGTCCACGATAGTTTATCACTAGGCTAAGACCGCTTCGGTTGTTGTAACTTTGATGATTACGGCATTGTTGTGGCCTGTGAGATATGGATAGATAGATAATTGAGGTTTGGATTTTCAAATTTTGAAAGTTTTTAGCTGGTTTATTGGAGAAGAAGTAGGAAAGTCGTCTGGATGTAGTGTTGCTTTGAATTTGAGACAATTGATCATCGGAGTTTCGGTTTGAAGTCTTGAATTTCGTTTTTGGAATTTGAATGACAAATTGGGATTGAATTTTGATTTGGGTGATTACAGTAATGCAGAAATATAGCATAACCAGCTATGGTTTAGCTGATATACAGCTGCGAAAGGAAGGATTGACATTTGACACTCGTAATTGATTTTTTAATTAGCTGAAAGACAATTGCTTACCATTGTTTTACGTCAGAGTCGTAAATTTGAAGCTTTTTCTTGATTTTTTTTGTCAAATAACCCTAATTTGTCGCCGTCATCTTTCAAGTTGACTCTAGGAGATAGATTCATCGGCTTTGTTTCATGTTGTCCTAGCCTCGTAGGGGAGTTTATCTCCGATAAAATCTAGCTGTTTTGATGAATTAACTTATGCTCCACGAGTCCACGACTACTACTTGGATTCTTTGGACAAAGGTTGTTATGGTTTTCTCTTACAAGGGGATTGTTTTCAGGAGGAAGTCGGTTGAGGGGTTGGTTACTTGTATGAAAATTACTAATGCTGTTTATGGAAGAGCAGAAATAACATGTTGAAGTATCATGTGACCATTCAGAAATTTAGACTTGCGAGACGAGAACTGAGAAGACTATTGCGAATTAGTTTAGTTTCTGTTTATTTTTGCTTCTATAACAAAATACAATTAACAGCATAAAATTGCATTAACCTGCTTTGTTCCGGACAATCCAAATCTTAACTCCATTTTCTATCTTCCTTCAACTTTATGAAATACTTTTAGATTTCTCTCTCTGAACAGCAAAATTTTAATCGCGCCCTTATCTATTTTTCTAGTAAGCACAATGTGGAAATGAAACAATTGTTTCAGAAGGACAACTATTTGTGGAAATGAAACAATTTTAATCGCGCCCTTCACTATATGTCTTTCGTAGGGAGGCTTGTTTTTTCTTATAAACCTGCCTACTGCTCTTTTTTGGATTTCTTGATTTCGTATAGACTATGGAGGTAGCTGTATGTCTGTTATCTTATATGTTAGACTTTATTATACTTTTGTATTGCTGATTTGCTGCTACTTGTAATGGATGATTGCTTCACACTCCTGCCCAAGGTAGAGGCTTTCGGTTGTCTGTGATATTGTCGGTAAAAAGTCTCAAATTAGCATATTGTTGTGCTATATATGGATCCTTCATGCTCTCATATAGTGTAGTACTCCGTCCATCTTGTTTATATTATTCGTGTTTGACTTTGGTAATCAACTGAATTGAACTTTGACCCATACTTTTCTCACAATAATACAATATACAATTAAAAGTATAATAATTTATTTTTTCCTGCTATATACTACTACAACAAGATGACCTATGATGAAAATAGCGTCAAAAACTGCAGCAAACTATTGCTAGTTCACAATATTAAGAAGCGCAACTAGTTTAGTAAATGTGTTATTCTATCATAATTGAGAGAGTTAATGAATAGTTATTTTGTGGCTCTATTGGAGAGGGAAACAATTGTTCTGATAGAACTCGTGAATTTTTTTATATTGTATGATTCGTATCTCTAAATATAGTTTGAGATTTTAAAAGTCAAAGTGGATGTTGGTTAAGCCATAAATTCAAATGGTGACAATAAAGTTATGATGGAGGTAGTACTAGCAGCAATAGCCTACGGTTCTGAGCTTTATATAGCAGACAATTATCTAGCCTGTAGGAAGGTGTAATAACAGTTTAGACTTCGCGTGCTTCACACTTCACTGTACTCTTAGAAATATGAATTCACCATATTGATTACTTCACTGCAGCCTCTTTTTCAAGCAAGAAATGGAGCTTTCATTGATTGGACTGCAGAATGCTGGAAAGACTTCTCTTGTAAATGTTGTAGCAACTGGAGGATATAGTGAAGATATGATCCCAACTGTAAGTTCTACATCTCAGATGAAGCTCGTGTAACCACGGGCTTATTTCATACTGTGTGTTATTTACAAAGCTAAATTACATTATGCTTGCATTTGTTTGCCAGGTGGGATTTAATATGAAGAAGGTGACCAAAGGGAATGTTACAATCAAATTGTGGGATCTTGGTGGCCAACCAAGATTCCGTAGTATGTGGGAGAGATACTGCCGTGCTGTTTCTGCTATAGTGTATGATTCTTTTCCCTTTCCTCCTGCTTCTCTCACATACACTTTTACGAATATGTGCACACACATTATTTTGACTCCAAGTCTAGAAAATTTCAGTTTGCTAGCTATCAATTTTCAGGATGATTGGAATCAGTTAAATCATGTAATTGTAACCAAACTACTGAGATGGTCAGATTTTGCAGAAACAGTGGCACCTTAAAATTGCGTAGATCACAAAATGATTGGCATGTAATAAATAAATTTGTGTTGTTACATTATCGAAACTGAAAAGTCTGAACATTGTTGACAAGTTGCTTGGTTTAACTATAACACGGAAGCTAAAGTGGCCTGATCTTCCCGTCGTAATGCTTAAAATTTGACAAACTTATATGAGACAGTCTTACAAGTGACTTGTGAGCGAGACCAAGTAATACCAACATATTAACCATATAACAAATGAGGAATATTCAAGAATTTGGGTTGGTGTCACATGTGATATCTTCTTATGGAAAAGTAGTGATAAAACACTGATTTTTTATAAAAAATTTGCAGTTACGTTGTTGATGTTGCGGATCATGATAACATTAGCATCTCAAGAAGTGAGCTCCATGACCTGCTTAGCAAACCCTCGCTGAATGGCATCCCATTGCTGGTACTTGGAAACAAAATTGACAAGGCTGGAGCTCTGTCCAAAGACGCCCTTACAGACCAAATGTAAGTCGTTACACAATGTCAGATTTTAGCTTTGTTGGGAAGGGCCTTTCACGTTCACCATTCATATATTGTCACTCAGCACCTCTATATACAATGTTTGAGTGGAAAAATATTTCAAACCTGAGATCAAGGGTTCAAACCCGTACCCTTGTATATAAATATTTTTTTGCAATATCTGCCACTGATCTCAAACTTATAAACCGCCTTGTATCTGTGAGCTGCTAGAATCTCAATAGTTATGAATCTTGTGATCTTGTTTGTGTTTATAACTTGTGGCCCTGAGATTTCTCCCATTGTGATTATCCATATTTACCGCTTAAACTGCTGAACTTATGCAGGGATCTGAAATCAATTACGGACAGAGAGGTATGCTGCTATATGATTTCCTGCAAGAACTCTACAAACATTGATGCCGTCATTGAATGGCTTGTGAAGCATTCAAAATCAAAGAGCTAAACAGGAGGTTTATTGGCTATATTCTCATGTTTATGGTTACTCGGAATTTGTGCAAATGAAGTACTCTGTATTTGTTATTGCTAAACTTGGAAGTTTGTGTGTTGATATCTCTTATATAGAGCTTTATTTATAGTGTTTCGTTCTTGATCAGTTTACCCTGTTTCTGAATCAAGAGGATTTGTTCTCTTTCGCGCAATGTTTTGTAAACCAGTCATGCGTCTTTACCATAAAAAATGTGCTTTCATGTATTTATGGGGGAAGCTAAAAGCTTTAGATTTTTATTTCAACTTCAATGAAATTAGCGGTTCTTTGATGTAGTTTTCAACGCATTTTCATCGTGGGTTAGGAAATAACCCCTTGCGCGAGCCATTAGGATACTGAGTTAATTTTTTTTTCTGCGTGATTCAGTTTATTTCACTATTGACCTTCACACAAACTCCAGTTAAATTTGCTCGTCTGTACATCACACATAACACAAATACTTTTGTACGATGGTTTTACACAAATTTATCGTAAAATAAGATATTTTAATTAACCATTTTTACCTTGTAATAGAGTTTTGTTTGAATCCGTTTTACAACTTTATTAATGTAAAATTGCGTTACACAAGACTAGCTCCACATAATGTCGCACATATCTCAAGCTCTTGTTAAATAGTGTGTTGTCGATGATGTTGAAATATTGAATATATGTTAACTTATTAACTGCATGATGATATAAAATTATGTATTTTTTTACAACCGTAAAGATATTCAATTACATAATGTCACGGTTACGAAACCCTTAGTACATCTGTACATACATAATAACATAAATGAATAAATATGTCTTCAAAATGTTCGAGGGCAGAGGTGCCATCGAGTCCTTTGTTTTTGTAGAATGTAGCGTACTCTTTCACCGATGTTTCACGGTACGTTGGTGGGTCTGATTCCGAGACTAGCTCTTTTATGGGTCCGTAAACACGAGTTGGGAGCTGAAAACCGGTTGTGAAGAAGGTCGCCACTGATATGCTTGGATCTTTGGAGTTGGCTAATACTCTGTGTTCTACTGAAACAAATGCAGTATAATATCAGCCTACTCGTTAATGTGATATGAATTTTGAAGTTAAAAGACTGATCCTTATGGACCGGATTTGGATCTTGCGTTATAAATCGATTTCTTAGGCCTGAAACTAATGGAGCATGCAGTTCGTCAAACACAGTAAAATTGTGTGCATTAGGCACATCATCGGCTAAGCTACGAAAATCATTGCATGAGCTACCACTGTCACGGTCACCGTCACTGTCATCTTCCTCAGAATCACAGTCCTCATATTCAGCATTTACGCCATTCCAATTATCAGATTGTCTGACAGGTACCAACTCCTGGCAGAGTTTGGACTCTCAATGAATGAATTGCAGAGACCACCATCAGAAGTTCAGAACTATTACTACAAGGGTCTTGAACTGTTAGGGGGCCACAGATGGACTGCAACGCATCAGGGGGCGAACCCACCTAATAGCAAGGGTGGCGGCCACCGGCCGCTATCCCAAACTTAAGAAAAATGGCTAAGAACACGTTGTGGTTCAATGGAAAAGACCTAGGTTTCCCACCTGGTGTCCCGTGTTCGAATCCCACTATGTGTATTTGTCCTTTCAATTTTTTCCTCAACCCAGTCTTTCTTAGCAAACCAAGATAAAAAGATACTTGAAAATTAAGTTTGAACACTATGATATCTATTGCCTTATATATTGATTTTCTCTTGTTTTCTTACTTCAATAATCTCGATATAAAATTGAAGGAACAATTACATATTTTTCTTGTTTTTATATTTTTTTAATTGTTGTATCAAATAAAAGTGTGTTATTTAAGAAGTAAATCTAAAATAGCGCTGAAAATTTTCAAAAACACGGAAAAATGGAATGATTTAAAATTTACAGTTTAACACTGCAGTGAAGAAAATTTATAACAACCCTATAATATAAATCTAGTGATAAACGATAAGAAAAAATTGTAGATAATAGAATATTATAATTTCGATCAACTCCAACATCCAAAAATTATAATAATATCCATATCCCATGCAAACTTAACTTTTGAATAGGATATAAAGTTTGTATTGAATCTATCTCTATAAAAGGAGTATATTTTCTAAGCTTCTGATTGGTCCCTTAATTTAGGGAAACTATGGCCCCACCATGTTTCACACTGAATTAATTTCTCTGCGTATATCAGAAATATTTCTATTCCATAATTCTCTGCGTATATTCCTCAGTATATTCAAAATTAATAATTTTGTTCCATAATTCTGTTCCGTAATTAATTTTAATCCGTAATTCCGTATTCTGATCTTTCCTCATTACTATTTCTATTTACTTAATCGATTCTGTTCCGTAATTAATTTTAATCCGTAATTCCGTATTCTAATCTTTCCTCATTACTATTTCTATTTACTTAATCGATTGCAATAGTACATTTCATCATTGTCATAATAAAGTATGATATATTCAAATTATTGTTAATTGAATATTTAAAAAACAATATATAACAGTCCAATAAAATAAGATAATCAAAAAATTAATCCAAAACACAAAAAATTATAAACTGCACAAATAATTAGTCCAAAAATTAAATTACATTTTATTTTCCAACCAAATAAATTACAAATTAAAATATCAAACAAGATAAAATACGATATACAATGATCCAATATATAAAAATCCCGTATATTGGAAAAAACAAAAAAACCTGCACAAAAAATCGTCCGATATTAACAAAATGATCACATCAAAATGATCACATTATGCCAATCCCTTATCTATAAAAGAAATAACATTTCTTGCATTTTCATTGGTTGCTTAATTTTAAGAAGTTAAAAAACTTTCATTCTCACCATGTCCCACCACTTACACAAAAATGTTTAGTTTTTTCTTCATTTTGCTTTTCTCCATTAACATTCTAAAGTTACAAATAATTTTTATCTCCAAAATAAAAAACAACTTCACTCTCAATTCGAAAATAAAAAAATCACTAAAATTCTACCCAGAAACATAAAATTCAACAATATTAAAAAAAAAGTTGGACAATTAGAAGTAATTAACAAATATTTAAACAAACAATTAGAGTAGTCATATAGAGGTATAACAAACGAAAAAAATTATGCAAAGTGTTAAAAATTAACAAACAAACGTATATCTAAAAAGATGAAAAAAATACACGAGGAGATAAAAATCAACAAAAAAACGTAGATTAAAAAATGAAAGAAACGTACATTAAAGATTTTTGAATAAGATCAAATAAACCCAACCCATAAAGTTTACAAAAAAAATATAAATCTACGATTTTCGATAAAATATAACAACCTTCGAGAATTAGTCAATTAAAACTTGGATATAATAACATCGAGTAAAAAGATGGTCTTAATAAAAATACATTATTATTTTGTTTATAAAATCATCCACAAATCTTTATACCATAAAAGCTACAGATTTTATAGAGACTGCTATTAAATTTTTTTTATCATTTTACTTTTATTTAGAGAGTAACTTATTTAAAGGGTAAGTTATAGAATTACAATACAATCTCTTTGTATTTTATATGGTTTTAATTTATTTCATAAAGTTTGATTATTTATTTCAATTTATAATAATCCTTAAAAAAATTAATTATACCGGTAAATCAATTATTTGCAGTCAAAATCATTCCCGAATTCATAATTTATATATTTCTCATTTAAGTTCATATTGAATTATATTTGCACTAATTTTTTAATATATTTACGAAATGTTTAGAAATAAACCCTGTACATTTTTTGTACGGCATAAAACTAATTCAAGATTAAATATCAAGTCAATTTGGATAATCGGACGTTTTTGGCAAATACTTAATATTCTCTTAAATCTTTGAACAAAAAACGAGGGGCATGCTAAAGATCGTCACAAATTACTAATTATTGTCGACACTTTTACATGAAATACCCATTTTACCCCCGTCAACTCTTTATATTTACCGCTTGATATTCGGACTAAAAAAATTGTCGGGTTCTTATAAAATTTATAAAATTCGGTTTTCTTAGAAAATACAAAAATTTGTCGGTTTAGTGCGATTTCAACAACGGTTTTCAACGTTAATTCAACGATTTAAAGAACGGTTTTCAACAATGAGCGACAATAACGAGATTAGTTTACGATTTAAATTTGTTTCAAATTTACGATTTATAATTTGTATATAGTAGAACGGATTAGTGTTAGATTCCCGAAGCCGATTTGAAGTTTTGAAAAAAAAAATAAACATTGCATGGGACGAAAATTATTTTCGTCCAGACCAGGTCTGGGACAAAATCTTTTTTCGTCCAGACCAGGTTTGGGACAAAAATGATTTTCGTCCAGACCCTGGTCCAGACAAAAATAATTTTCGTCCCACACCTGGTCTGGACGGAAATTTTTTTGTCCCAGACCTGGTCTAGACGAAAATTTTTTTGTCCCAATTATTATTATTTTTTTTTTAGAAACTCTAACCCTACCGATTTAATAAGAGGGAGTAATTGTTTTTGTTTTTACGGTAACAAAGCAAGACGGAAAAAATAAAAACTATTTTCTAACGAAAACTAAATAATTTTAAAACTTCAAATAATTAAACATTTTAAAATAAAAATTATTTTTTTTACGGTAACAAAGCAAGACGTAACGAAAAAAAAAAGAAAAAAAGAAAAAATAAAAAATTTGGGACGAATATTATTTTCGTCCATACTAGGTATGGGACGAAAAAAAATTTCGTTTGGGACCGGAGTGGGACGAAATTTTTTTTTGTCCCACTCTGGTCTGGGACGAAAATATTTTTTGTCCTACTCTTGTCTGGGACGAAAATTATTTTTGTCCCAACAAGGTCCCAGACAAAAAAATTTTTTGTCCCACTCTGGTCTGGGACGAAAATTGTTTTTGTCCCAACAAGGCCTCAGACGAAAAATATTTTCATCCCATTTTTTTTTTATGCGTTTTTTGTCAAGATCAAGTCACAAATCCGGGTAAAAAATAACTAAAAATCCGACATTCAAACTACGATTCAATCCGTAAAAAATTAAGGCATCTATCCTAAATTCCTAATTCCGTTTCTAATCTATCAAAATAACAAGAAAACAAAAAAAAACAAAACTAAGAAGTAAAGGGAAAATGAAGGGGATGGAAAGGATAGTTTAAGTAATTCATTAAAATGTGTCGACGATTATTAGTAATTTATCGACGACCTGTAGTAGGTTGGAGAAACCATTAAAAACTTCGTTCAATTAGTTCAATTTAACCCGACTCGACTCGACCGGAAATGAAAAACAGATGAGCAAGGCGACAACTAATTATCTTAAAAACCTCCCTTGAACCTCAACTCTCATCACCTCATCTCATTTCATCAGTCATCAACAATGGAAGCTTCAACTGGAGCTCATCAACTACCAACAACCACTTCCACATCAATCGACCCGCTTTCAGAAACCATCAAAAAACGTCTTCTTCGAAAAGGTGTTAATCCGACACCTAAAGTAGTCCACACTCTTCGCAAAAAACACCTGCAAAAATCCCTCCGCAAATCCAAATCCCTCACTTCTCAATCGGCTGTCGAACTGCTAACTCAATCTCAACAAGACACTTTAGCCCATGAATTGTATTTCCAAAATGTTTCCAAGGAATACAAGCAATTCAGTAAGGCAATTGATTCTAGAACTCTTGCTGGGAAGCCATGGGAATCGTTGGAAAGTGTGAATTCTGTGGAATTAGCAAATGGGTATTTGATAAAAGAGGGAAATTCTGATGGGAAATTGAAGTTTGAGCATTTGAGGGATTTGGGTTTGGTTTTAGAGGAAAGAAAGATGGAAGCTTTGTCTATGTTCTTGGATGATGACGATGTTGAGGTTGATGAGGGTAGTTTGGCTGGTGAAAATGGGAATTGGTCGCCTTTTCGTCGACGAGTTAGTGAGGCTGATGCTATTAGGATACTGGTTGACAGGTTAGTTGATCAGCTTTGCTGAAATGTAGAGGAAACTTTAGCTGCAGGGACTGTGCCATGTTACCGTATACCTATCCAATGAGAATATTAGAATTATCGGCATTTTCCATGAATGACTGATGTTAATATAAGTACAAAAAGGGTACTCCCTGGTCATTTTGTTGTCGGTCATTTGTTGTCCTTTCTATTTTAGGAATGAATTTGAAGAGCCATTTGATCATTCACACTCTTCCGTCCTCTTTCCTTGGATTTTGTGCCAAAGCCAAAGGACAGCAATTGACTGGGACGGTGGGAGTACTATTTAACAGCTTATTTTATGAACTTTGCTGAATTTTGTTGCAGCTGATCAAACAGTAGAAAAGTAACTGAGTAAGTAGTGGCGGGATCATGATTTGAAGTTAGCATTGGCTGAATCATGAAAAAAAATCGAAAATTTAACTTGAAGTTAGAGATGATACCTTGAGAGTTTGATGAATCTTGTATGTTTGTAATGTTTTTTAGAAGATGATGATTTTTGCTTGTTAGTTGTGTGTTTTTATTTGTGGAATTTATGGTTTGAGTGGTGTAGGCTAACTGCACGTGAGATAACAATGAAGGATTGGAAGTTTACAAGGATGATGAAGCAGTCAGCATTGCAGTTCACCGAAAATCAGATGCTTAGAATTGTAGGTGGAATTGGTGAGAAGGGATGTTGGAGGCAGGCTATGGAGGTTGTGGGATGGGTCTACGGTAGAAACGATTTCAAACATTACAAAAGCCGGTACTTTATTGAATCCCTTTTTCGTGTGTGTTGTGTTTAAGAATGAGGTTTAATGATTGTGTCGTTTCTTTCATCTTTTCTTCGTATGAGGTCATAAAATGTAGGAATTTCATTGAGAGTTGTGCTTAAATTTTAGTTGAAAGGCTTCACTTGGAATTCCATAGTATGGTATATGGGCACCTCTTGCTAGCTATGCTACCGCCAGCGCTGTCATTCTCCAGCTGCTCTTCCGCTTGTTATATTCTCCTGTATGGGTTTCTCTTCCAGTGGGAGCGAGAACTCCACGTCTTCCCTAAATTTTATGTATTAAGTTTTGAACTTTCTGGCTTTTACTCTATGTTTGGCTGAGGTAGAATCTTTTAGGATTTTGTCATAGCAGCTAACAACTGATTTGCTCCGTGTTGTGTTATAGGTTTGTCTACACAAAACTTCTTGCGGTTCTCCAAAAAGGAAGAAGGCCATATGAAGCTCTACGAATCTTTAATCATATGCGTGTAAGGCGAATTTTCACTTCGTTCTCTTAATGCCAAAGTCTCCTTCCAATGTTTGTAGGGTTATGGAATGAGGTTTTTACTTATAAGTGTCTTAGGGGGACTGCTACATCTATCCTGATATGGCTGCATACCATACTATTGCGGTTACTCTGGGTCAAGCTGGAATGGTGAGGGAGCTAATGAGCCTTATTGAGTGCATGAAGGAAAGACCTTCTAAATCAATTAAGAATATGCGTCGCAGGCAGTGGAATCTCACCCTTCAGCCTGACGTGGTTATTTTCAATTCAGTAAGAAATCCGATGCATACAACTCCTGTAAACTTTTGTGTTTGATTTACATACAATGCCTATTGAATGTTTTGGGTGATTTTAACTTTTTTTGCAGGTATTGAATGCTTGTATTCCAACTCATCACTGGAAGGGGGTGGCGTGGGTCTTTCAGCAACTGAGGAAGGGCGGTCTACAGCCTAATAGTGCTACATATGGACTTGCGATGGAGGTTCAGTCAATTTTGTTTTAGTCATTTCTTTCCTCGTTAAGGTTGGAAGTAGTAAATTGTCACATAATCTTCACTCAACTTGTTGAATGTTACTATGATAGGTAATGCTGCAATCGTCGAAGTATGACTTAGTCCATCAGCTGTTTGAGAAGATGAAAAGAAATAGCAGATCTCCTAACGCTCATACATACAAAGGTAATCTGTCTCCTTCCGTACCCTGTTTTCTTGTCGCAAGCAGCTTATTTGGTGGACTTACTCCTAATCTCTGATTTTAGTTCTGGTAAGAACCTTCTGGAAGGAAGGTAAAGTTGACGAGGCCATTCATATAGTCAGGAAGATGGAACAAAGTGGAATAATGGGATCAGCTAGTGTGTACTACGAACTGGCGTGTTGCCTATGCAACAAAGGAAGGTGGCAAGAAGCCATGATTGAGGTGAGCTGCTGCTTTTATTTATCTTTTTACTCAGTAGTCGCGATACATTTCAAAACCTTTATAACTTGGTCGTTGTTTCGGTCATGACCATGAAACTTTTGTTGTTATCTCTTGGCCTTACTTTTATCTCTGATATAGGATTTTAATATACCCCCCCTCATGTTGCAGGTTGATAAGTTGAAAAAACTGCGGCATTCAAGACCACTGACTGTAACTTTCACTGGCATGATATTATCTTCAATGGATGGAGGACATATAGATGATTGTATATCTATATTTGAGCAGATGCAGCAATACTGTCATCCAGACATTGGCGTAGTAAATGCAATGCTAAAGGTTTATGGCCGTAATGACATGTTCTTAGAGGCTAAGGGATTGTTTGAGAAAGCCGAGAGATCAGTGACTAGAGACACAAGCTGTTTGGATGATGAGAACACTCCCCTGTCCCCAGATATGTATACATATGTTACAATGCTTGAAATATCTGGCCATGCCCAGCAGTGGGAATATGTTGAGTATGTTTACAAGGAAATGTGTTTATGTGGGTACCAGCTTGATCAGGCAAAGCATGCCGGACTACTCGTGGAAGCATCAAAAGCAGGCAAGGTAAATGACAGTCTTCGAAATATATAAACTACTCCCTCCGTCCCAGTTGTTTACCTTTGATTTTGGCACAAAGACCAAGGAGAGGGGAGGGGACCATTTGTGGGTAGTGTTAATGTGTTACCATATAGGCTTTGTGGATGATTCAATTACCCTTAAAAATTTGTCTTAATATAGAACGCCCATAAATGGTAGATAAACAAATGAACGGGGCGGAGGGAGTATGATAGTCCCCCTCCCTCTTTTAGTATGCAAGTTTGCGTTTTTAGCTTGAGCAACTCTAGTTTGAAACTTCTCAATCTGTAGCACTTCAGAATAAAATCCCTACCAGTTTACCACCTCCTTATTTCTTCACCTACCTGCCTTCCTCTTCGCATATCAACCCCGGCCCCTTCCATATTTTTCCACACTTTCACTGATAATCTTCAACTCTGGCAATGTGTTTGACCTACAACTTCTGAGGACCTGTGGTGTAATCAGATACCCTTTGGCCTTCGTTTTAGAAGGCATGAGGCCCACTAGGGAGACGAGGCATAATGCCAGAGGCACAGATGATCATCTCATAGTCACGAGGTTTATTGTTTTTGCAAACAAATTTGTATTTTCAGACAATTTTGTGCTAGAATACACTTCGTGGATTTTATAGGGGGATAATATGTAAATGAGTAAAAGCTAGGAAGAACATGACAAAGAGAAGTGCACAAAATAAGAACATGGTTAGTGCCTCAATGAGCCTTGGCCCTTGGGTTTAAGCACGTTCAAGGCGCACGTTTTTTACTAAGCCTCTGACGACCTTCTCCTTCTTGTGTTTACTCTTGAACCCCAATTGTCTCTTTTATTTTTGCTTGATAGTTTGTCAAATAATTGTCTTTAGTTTAACAGTAGACTAGAATTATCATCTTACTCACGTTCCTTACACAGTGGCATTTACTGGAGCATGCATTTGACACGACATTGGAGGCGGGGGAAATTCCTGAACCAATGCTATTCTCTGAAATGCTCTGTCAGGCCATGCTTCAGTATGATTATCAAAAAGCCATTACAATTGTCAACACAATGGCATATGCTCCATTTCAGTTTGCTAAGAAAGACTGGGTTGCCCTATTTGAGAAGAATAAGGATCGAATCAACAATGATCACCTTAAGACCTTATCAGATACTCTCGGCAATTGTGGCGTTTCACAAGAATTCACTGCCTTAGAATTGGTTAGTGCGCTGCAGTCGATCTGTGGGCCCCTTACATTTCAAGACCCTTGTAGTAATAGTTCTGATGGTGGTCTCTGCAATTCATTCATTGAGAGTCCAAACTCTGCCAGGGATAACAAGTTGGTACCCGTCAGACAATCTGATGGTTGGAATGGTGTAAATGCTGAATATGAAGACTGTGATTCTGATGAAGATGACAGTGACAGTGACAGTGGTAGCTCATGCAATGACTTTCGTAGCTTAGCCGATGATTTGCCTAGTAATGCACACAATTTTACTGTGTTTGACGAACTGCATGCTCCAGTTGGTAGTGAGTTTGAAGAAGCCGAGGCTCGTGAAGATTCTGAGTTACCCTCAGCTGAAGAAATACTAGAATCTTGGATGAAAATGAGGGAAACGGATGAAGCTAAAACCCATGTAGTTTAGTATTGAAATTGCTGGTGGTGTAACCGCTTGCCGAACTTGCTCAACCCCAACAAACACGAACTAGCACTTATGTCTGTATAATGGCAATTGATTGAAGAAATCAGTGTATCAGATAGTGTGTATGACTGTATGAGTGTATCCATGATATGTCTTTGTATCACAGCCAACAATGAATTACGCGATTCTGGCAATCGTGTCACATTATTCTGCTATTCACCTTTTTGAGAGCTGTAAGTAGAATGTACATAAATCATGTACTGTATAAATTTCATTTCAAAGGGAAATACAATACAATTGATACTGCTTTACCTTTCTAGCAGGGTAAGATGTATTTGCCAGTTTTTGTAGTTCGATTTGCTGCATAAACAGTACTGTTTTCTATTGTGGTCTATCCATACTCTTGCAGGAATCTCTGGCCTGATAAAAATATGCCAAGACATTGCAGATAAAACCTCTCTTATTATACAAGTCTGTTACAAGTGATGAACAATGTTCATCGATCAAGACCGACATTCTTACCAAAGAGTCCAAACTCTGCCAGGAGTAAATGAATTGCAGAGATCAAGATCAACATTTTACAAGTATGATCATTAATCTATCAAAAACAAAAAAAACTTTTCAATCTTGATAGTATCAACATTGGTGTTACATAATAGTAGTAGTTTCTAATTTACAGTCACAGATGATACAAATTTACTAACAATAAAGCCACTGTCCACGCTAAGTCTGAAAGAATAGGTAGAGGTTAGCTACCAAACTGATTGATTCAAAATCTATTTCTTCCAAAGCCCACCACTAATTCAACTAGATTAGACAATTTTACAAATCATTACTTGCTTATTAATTTGATCAGACCGTCCTTCACAATCATCAGATTCATCGGAAAACAGTGGCCTATCTGAACCAAAACAGCCACCTACGCCACCTGGTCGTTTGTTGATTTTCTACTGGAGCTAACGTGATTCTTTCGGCATGCGCCACTGCCCATCTACCAAACTCAGGGGAAGAAACCAAGTTTTCCAGTTCTCTTTTTGTGCATTCTTTTGTGAAGGATTTCCACTCATCATCAGAGAATTTCCTCCTCTCTGGAGTCTTATGATAAGTAGAATAGAAGGGGTCGGATTCAGAAAGAGGTCGCGGGATCTTTCTGTCTAAATCTGATGAATTAAGACATGACCCCAATGTTTGAGTAGGAAGAGAGAGACAGCAAATGTAGATTAGCTAAGCCGGTAAAATCTAAAAAAAAGTTTAGCTAAGCAAACCTTTGAGGGGAGAATAAGCAGTGGGGCGGGACGTAAATTGGGATGTTGGACTTCTGAGCTTTTGAGAATTTTGAAAATTGTCGATATCCTCGAAACGTGTACCCTCACTTGGGGATGAATCATAGTTGCTGGATTTCTGAAGGGTGCTCCCCCTTGCTCTCCTAAACTTCCTGCATGTTTACACAACTGCGATTAGTCGATTACAATGAAGATAATTATTTGCGGCCAGCATTTTTTCACTGACTCAGAAATCTTTGAAGTTATAACCGTAAGGGGTTCGAGAAGTTATAACAGGGGAAATCAGATTCCATTCTGCAATGAATTTAATTTAAAATCAACATTAAGCACCTATTCCAATACTCCCTCCATCCTAATTACAAGATATTATATTTAAGAATGGTGGCATAACACCATTATTACCCTTTTAACTTACAAAATTCAAATGTGAAATTCTTATTAAATTTTCTCCTTTACCTCCCTTCTGGCCACTGAGCAGTGACAACATCAATAGCGAAAGCTATGATTCAGAGAAAAGAAGAAAACATTCCAACAAGTAGTATACCTTCACAATGCAAAATTAAATTCAGCAAAGTCAAAATTGTGAACTCCAATTTCCTTTTGGTCTTCTTGAACCATAAAGACTATACTACTGCAGATCTCAATGGAGCTTGATTGTGGATCAATTACTACTTTCTAACTTCATTTTGGAGTGGATAAGAATGATGAATGATGAGTTGATGACAATGGTAAATACTTGAAGGATTTTAAGTAAACCCTGGAGAAATTAGAATTTCAGCTTGTTCAGAAGAAGAAATAGAGGAGTTTCTGGGAGTTGTTTGTGAGCAGAGAGATTTTAGGAAATTTGTTTTCTACAAATAGTATGAGTTTGATTTTGCAGAAGGATTCTTCTCCTCATTGGTTTTGCAGGGACAGATGACAGATTTTGTTTGTTTTTAGGCAGATGGTATAAATGTACACAACAACATCAGAGCCTTAATCCCAAAAAACATTGGGGCGGCGGACATGAATAATCCTTTGGAACCGTTATGGGTGATCCCACAATTCAAAATGCGAAAATATAGAAAAGGAAAAGTGCAAAATGAAAGGGGAGTGAAACATAATAGTATAATAGTATAATGCAAAAGTAATGCTTAACAAGGGGGCATGTGGGAAATTCACTTTTCCTTTTATTTTACTGAATTTAGAAAGTCGACCGTGTAATTTGGGACGAGGGAGAGTACAACGATAACAGCAGTCGTAGTTTCTTTTGAAAAGTATATATACAACTCTGCACTATTTTTGAACTCTTCACACAAAAAGAAAAAATTAAAATGAATGCCGAGATAAGGAGTTTTGTTAAGATTACCTGTAAAGGCGCCGTAGCAACCTTGGCCTGGTAGCCCTGCGCAATATTGACGATATACAAATGGCAGAGACCAAAGCTTCTGCTGCCAGTAGAGGATCCAAAGAACACTGCACATGAAGTTACATCAACATTTATAACCATAATTGCATATATGAATGTAGCCAGAAAGGCACACATCAGAGAGAGAAACACAGTAGGGGCCAAGACTTGTTGATTTTGGCAATGTTAAATGAAAAAGAACCTGGAGAATCATGACAGCGCCCAAAATCCGGATTGACCAGGCCACAAATTGAGATATGGTCGCATTAATTGATCCATCTTCAGTTAGAACTAGCTTCCGTACAACCCAGAAGCCCAAGCATGCTCCACCAAGGGAAATGAACACCATCAAAAACATTACCAGCTGCAGGTCATTACTGACAAACAGTTATTTATCTACAACAATTAAATAGATAAAAAATCTTCAACACTGATCCATCCACAGCTAAGTTGAGATTAATCTAACAGGCACATCACATGTATAACATTACCCCAGTGTCTAAAGGCTCTCACAAATTTATGTGCTCTTCTTTGCACTCTTAGATATGAGACCGATACCTATATATAGAAAGTCTAAGGGTTTGCCATTGCCATGCATGGGAAGTGCTATGACATAAAATATGATAATACACGTATATATTTGTGATGAAAGGGCATAAACAATATGACAGGCTTGAAATATTCAAATGATATTTGCACTCTATCTTGGCTAAATAATAAATGTAACAAGAAGAAAAATTGCATGAAAGATTCAAAACTTGCAATAGACAGATTGGTAACTGATGACGTACGAGATGATTCATTTCGACGATTTTCACTTTGCACATACTAGTGAGAATATATAACATACAACTTACATACAGGGTTGTACATGTCCTCACTAACTCCTATCTCAGCCAGCACCATGCGCAGCAAACGTGGTAAGTAGCGAGTGAGAAAAGATCCAACGCCGATCTGGATATAGGAAATAAATGATTTTCAGAAAGAATACTAATGAGATAAGCATAACAGGACATTCAAAACAAGAAGTACTAACAAGGGATGAGTATAGGAAAATAGCAAGTGAATTCCCTCGACCTGTAGGAAGAAGCTTCATCCCCTGCCAAACGTTCATAACAGCAATATCGAAGAATATGAGTATTTAAAGGATTCTTGCAAGTACATATATACAACAGTAATATCGCGGCAAAAACTACTGTGCGATTTGATGGAAAGAAGCAATGGATCAGATAAGGCAAAATGAAAGTGAACATCAGATATCATGCTTCTGACTTGAGAAATTGGGACGGCTAAATATTTGAGCATTGAAAAACCAAGGTACAATCATACAACAAACTAACCTGGAAGAGGACAATCAGTATCACAAGGATGATTCCAACAACCATTGCACTGCTATAGTAGAATACTAAAGACTCACTGAACGTGGGTCCCAGCATTATCAACACTGTGCCAAGGACTAAAAATGCAGTGCGGTATGCTGAAAATTCTGCAAGGCGTAAAATTGAAAGTCAGCTAGCAAAATCAAGCCACTGTAAGAACGAAATATTGCAGCAAATCTTCATGGTGATGCATCACTTCTACATGAATACATGATTGTCTGGGAAACACAATGCACTACCTCGTTGAACAAAATTCATAATCAACTTCACATGAGGTCGTATCTAGCTCAAGATATGCAATGGACTCGGGAGTTAAATTTACTGAAAATTATAGAAAGAATTTGGAAATTTAAAAAGGTTTGACGCAGCTAGTTGCACCGCCGACGCCTTATATACTTCTGACTTGCACCATATGGTTCTAAGGGAATCTAAATGAATAGAGGGAATCGCACCTAACAGGCAAAGTTGTTATATCCACTTCTCCCCCCCCCCCCCCCCCCCCCACAAAAGTTGGTTTAAGCTTTCCAGAGATTAATATTTGCACCTTGAGTTGAATTGGAGTCGACACTCAACAGAAATATTTTGTTTTTTCTCCCAAAGAGAGAATTGTTCTTCTATTAATTAGACAGTTCAGTAATAAAAACCATACCTACATGTCTGCTTAAACTTCAAGGAAAAAACTAGTGGTCCTGTCAGATGCTAATGCATGATTGCCCAACATTTGGTATAACACTACAAATAATATCGGTCTACTGAAGGTTTGACGCCGGAATCGTCTTATAAGCACACACTATTGCATCTAAATTTTTTCCCTACTAAATGTAGGCCTGAAGATTATAGACAACACCTGAAACATTATATTTTCTTCATTGTCAAAACCTGTTTAAGACTTACCATAAATAAATTCAAAATAATGCAGCTCGCCAACTTATACTGAAACTAATATAGTACTTGTATAGGTGTATATCCATCACTAAGGTCTAAAGGAGACTTCCCATTTTCATGACTAAGCCAAAGAAAATTACTGATTTAATAGTCCAAAAGAGGCCCTGAAGTAAGTGAAAGTATGCATCTGGAGTCAGTACATTTTTTTTTTTTTGCATCTATCCTTAAAAATTCATCTTCATGAAGTATACTCATAAAGTCACTTCCCTTTACTTCCCCCTGCTCCTCCCAACAGAGCATACTCATAAAGTAAGTCATAAAATGACCAATATCAATGCAATAGCAACTAGCTTAAGCGCACTTTTATGGTGAGACCACAATATCATTTACCTTCTTCAAGTGTCAACTTCAATGCTTCCAGTGATGGACCAGCCATCCGTACATCTAATAGTTTGTGGTCAAAAGGTGACATCTTTTGAGACCATGAATCCTTAGAAAGTTTTTGCCATAGACCTTGGGAGCACATTCCTACTCCAAGAGACAGATTTCTGCAACAAGAAGTAAATTTCAAAAATTTGCATGACTACCCATTGACCCACGGCATTCTACAGCCAATACCCTGGAAAGGCCAACATGTACATCACAAACTTATCCAAATCTAAACTGAAAAGGGATTTGGACTACTCAACACAATAAACATCAGCAACAAGCTCTTATAAACAGTTAAGTGATAACCTTCAGTATGAAATTTCGATTTTGGACGGATTCGCACTACTTACCTATGGAAACATATCTCAGCATTTGGCAGGCGGAGACTTGAATTTAGATATGAGACTTTGACTGAAACTGCATAGGAAAATCTATTGAGATTTTTCATCCTTGACAGGCCATGTATGTGAACTCTCTCCGCAAAAATACTGAAACCAGACTTGGAACCAGGTGAATTACTCACCGGCACACTTGGGACTATATGTAACTCTTCGGACTCACCAACAGCTGAAAAGTTACATTTAGACACAAAATATCATAGTTTGAACTTTAAATAACAATAATAGAATGATAATAGATCATACAAGAATCTGGCCAATTATTCTATGGTTGTAAGACCAATCAAAATCCAATCCATACATCAATTGAATCAGTAACACGATTTCAGTAACGTATACAGATCCACGCAATAGTTTGCAGTATCAGAGAAAATGAAGGATATGAGCTCACTAATGAGCACTGAGACATATCGTTATAGTTTCTGCAATTTGTGGGATGCATAGTTGTTTAGAATTATGAAAAAAGGACAGCAAAGTCATAATAGTCCAATTTGACCATTGGTATTACAGAATCTCAATTAAAGTTTAAATTATTGATCCAGGTCCTTTTAAGCATCAGCCTGCCTCTGTTTTTGATATTTTATCCTCATTGCATCTTTGTTTATGATGCAATTTCATGGGTTTAAGATATCTCAGTGGTAATAGATACCACGTCAAACACTCTTATCATATTTCTTTCATAGAATAGTGCAAATAATGTAACGATTCCTAATATTCTTAAGCAACCCTTGTCCTCCATATTTTACACTTGAAATTCATACTTCCATCATCATGTTAATTGAAGTAACCATAAACTAGTTGCTAGTTGCTACCGACCTGCTTACAGATTTGATTACATCACCTCCGACAGAATCCCACAACATCGTCCTAGTCACACAGTATGAAGGCGGATAAAATCATAGTCCACCCCCACTAACATATACACGATTGTCTGCAATTCTGTACCTAAGAGCTCCCAGTACACTACAGACAGTAAATCGAGCAACGACCAACAACTTCATATTACATTTTGGAAAGAATCATTAATATGTATATACACACTCCCATTTTCAAAATCCTTGTCCGCATTTAAATAACAAATGGGGCTAACTGAGCAACATTGCGGAAGTACTACTATACTAATATAGCGTGTCGCTAAATCACCCGATTAACCCTCATTTATGTTCCCGGATAAAAACATAATCCCTTCGTCTCGTTCATTTTGACGCGTATTTTAATCAAAATTAAGCAAATGATTGGGACGGAGGGACTAGTGAGTACATTCCATGATAAAAATATGGTAAGCTGAAATGCGCAATTCAATTGAGAGTACATACAGTTCAGGTATATAAACAAAACCAAGAAATTTAAAGCATAAGATAGCATTGTGATAGATACAGATGGCAAAATTAAACCCTAGTTTACCGGTGCAATATAAAAAAGAGAGGGAGAAAACCTAGAGTGAGGACATCAATGGCGGAGGTGGTTGAGAAGGTGGCAAACGCCGACAAAATGATAAGGACATAAAGAACGACGACATCCATGTCGGATTTCTCCGATGAAAGGCGGGATTTTTATAGGACTTGAATTTTCCAGATTCTCAGGGCCTTTGAAGACCTTCCACTCCAAATGCCGTTAATGATAATAGGAAAATTTACGTGGTATCCAGTTTGACATTTTACCCGAAGTATTTAATTCATTTAAATCGAAAAAAAATTGTCTTGCCGGTTTAAAAAAAAAAGATTGTTTTTTCTTTCAAATTTATTACTTATTCGAGAACTACAACTTGAAAAAAAAAATTAATGTTTATGATGTTTTCTTTCCACTTCTAATATTTTATGTTACGAATTTATCAAGATAATAGTTAAATCCGCTTTAAATATTAAAAATGTGTATTATTGTGTAAAACGTACAATTCTAAACCTTAAACAATTCTATCATACAATTCTTATTTGGATGCATAAAAAGGATTAATTTGTATTTGAATTTTACCAAAGAGAGTCTTTACTCAACCTTAATCTCTAAAATAAGACATCGTTTAACATTTTCAAAAAAACAAAAGCAGTTTCAACCGCATGTTTAATGTAAATTTGTTCATCTAAGAAAACATAAACAACAACAACAACAACAACATCAGAGCTTTAGTCCCAAAATGTTTTGGGGTCGGCTGGCATGAATCATCATTTGGAACCGTCCTGAGTTAACTCTCATCTCAACAAAAGAAAAAAATAAAGAAAAGAAAAAATGGAAGTCGAGTGAAACAAAAAAAATGAAAGGCAAAGGGATTTTATAGATTTTAAATCGAACTTATCACATGTATAAAAACCCAAAAAAATAAATCAAGAATAAAGTTTAAAGTGATTTTGAAAAAACGAAGTAAAATTTAATATAAGAGTTTTGGGGAAAAGTGTAACAAATCGAAAAAGAAAATGTTTTTTAGAAAACTTAATAAAAACATCAAAGGCTAGAAGTTCACACGTATCATATCCCTCCATAGTGCTCTCTCCATCACCATCCTCTCCTGAAGCTCGATAAAGCTCATATCGTGCTCAATCACTCTTCTCCAAGTCTGTTTAGGTCTCCCTCTACCCCTAGCAACCTTTTCTGCACCCCAGATCTCCAACCTCCTAACCGGTGCGTCCCCATAGGTCTCCTTTTCACATGGCCAAACCATCTTAGTCGGTTTTTCATCATCTTGTCCTCTATTGGGGCCACTTTTACCTTCTCTCTAATCACCTCATTCCTTAACCGTTCTTTCCTTGTATGGCCGCACATCCACCTCAACATACGCATCTCTGCCACACTCATCTTATGAATATGACACTGTTTCACGGCCCAACACTCCGAGCCGTAAAGTAAGGCAGGTCTAATTGTCGTACGATAAAATTTCCCCTTTAATCTTTGGGGCATTATGGGGAATAAACATGTATTCACCCTAAAATTGCAGGATTATAACAAAAAACTACAAATGCGATTATGGTCATAAGATAGAAAAACATGAAATAGAATTACAACCTTAGGTCCTTGCGCGAATGGCCTAAGAACAGGAATTAAAGTAAATTCCCTCCTATAACTTGCACCTAAGACTTTGTCTGAGACGATACCGCGTGTGCTAGAAATGCTCTCCAATTGCCTTGCAATATGGGGAGAGGTTTTGTGAGTTTTTAGATGTGAGATCTAGGTTTTGGGAAAAGACATTTCTCAAAACCTAATTACTGTGAAAAGTGAATTACCAGTGGAAAAATTAGAGATCTGACAAAAGGAGAATTACTCTCCTTTTGTAGCACTCTACTCGGCCGGCCGATGGACCTAGTGTAAGAGTGGGCTTTCCACTCTTACCATATTCCTTTGCGTGATCCGACCCTAAAGCTAAAATATAATTCGCGGGATTTAATTATAAATCGTATACACGTTATCAGATACTAATGTAGTCGATACATTAATAATGGTCTCATAAAAATACGATATTGTATAATTAGGTTAATTAATATAACTGCTTATATTAATATATACGAATTCAATATTTAATTAAATATAACCGTTTATATTTAATTTACGAATTAATCATGTAATCCGTATTAGCTAAAATTATTTAATCCGTATTAAATAATAATCTCAACATCTCATTGACTAATTTAATAGTCAATACCTCTGACTAACTGTTTAGTCATATCCGGCATAAATGTGACTGTATTTTCATACCTTCACATCTCTCAAACGTGTCCTATAGGTGTGACGTATAGGGACCAGTTGATCTCCGCCATCCGTATGACAATAACGTCAAACTTATCTAGCAAGTCAACCGTTATCGATAAACGTGGATCAACTGATAATAATACTGAAGTATGCCCTTGTGATCCTTTAAGAGATTTAGTAAGTCATTGTACTAACTGTCAAGGACATCAGCCCCAACAGGCATACCCTTATCACACAAAAACCCCGTAGCACTTTTCCATTTCATCCATCCCGCTCTAATTCTGTGGGCCACATCTTCGTCTAACTCTCCATCTTTTTGGATAATAGATCCGAGATATCTAAAGGAATCTGACCTCTCAACAACATTTCCATCGAAAATAATGCTCCCCACCGCCGTCGATCTCGGCCCCGCAAATTGACACCTCACATAGTCGGTCTTACTCCTACTTAGCCTAAACCCACGAGTCTTCAACGTATGCCTCCATAATTCCAACGTTCTCTCAACCCCCTCTTTCGTCTCATCAATCAACACAATATCATCCGCAAACATCATACACCAAGGGATCTCGTCCCGAATATCCCTTGTCAACTCATCCATAACTATAGCAAAGAGAAATGGACTAAGTGCGGAACCTTGATGCACACCAATGGTAATGGGGAATTCTTCCGTTCTCCCAACATTAGTTCTAACACTTGTACTAACCCCCTCATACATGTCCTTTATGAGGTCGATATATTTTCTTGACACACCCTTTCTCGCCAAAGCCCACCAAAGTATTTCTCTCGGGACCCTATCATATGCCTTCTCCAAATCAATAAAAGCCATATGCAGATCTTTCTTCCTCTTCTGATGGTGTTCCATCAACTGTCTCATGATAAAAATTGCATCCACAGTCGATCTCCCAGGCATAAAACCAAATTGGTTTTCCGAGATATCTACACATTTTCTAAGCCTCTGCTCGATTATCCTCTCCCATAATTTCATCGTATGACTCATAAGTTTAATTCCACGATAATTGGAACACTCTTGAACATCACCTTTATTCTTATACAAAGGGACTAGAGTGCTTCTTCTCCAAGCTGAAGGCATCTTGTTACCCCTCCAAATCTTGTTGAAGAGCAATGTTAACCACTCAATGCCCTTCTTGTTGGAGCTTGTGTCCTCCACATGTAGTGTGATAACGTCATTGCACATACCCTTGTACGGACAAGTGGGAGATTGTTGGGGCTGGTGTCCTTGACAATTAAGTACAATGACTTATTAAATCTCTTTAAGGATCACAAGGGCATACTTCTGTATTATTACCAGTTGATCCACGTTTATCAATAACGGTTGGCTTGCTAGATAAGTTTGACGTTATTGTCATACGGATGGCGGTGATCAACTGGTCCCTATACGTCACACCTATAGGACACGTTTGAGAGATGTGAAGGTATGAAAATACAGTCACATTTATGCCGGACATGACTAAACAGTTAGTCAGAGGTATTGACTATTAAATTAGTCAATAAGATGTTGAGATTATTATTTAATACGGATTAAATAATTTTAGCTAATACGGATTACATGATTAATTCGTAAATTAAATATAAACGGTTATATTTAATTAAATATTGTATTCGCGTATTAATATAAACAATTATATTAATTTGGGTAATTATACAATATCGTATTTTGTCAGACCATTATTAATATATCGACTGTATTAATAACTGATAACATGTTACGATTTATAAATAAAACCCGCGAACAACTTATAGCTAATTGGGTCGAATCACGCATTGGAATAAGGTAAGAGTGGAAAGCCCACTCCTACCCGACATCCAATTCGGCCGCGTGGACTATATAAGGAGGAGGACTCTCCTTATGTGATTCACTCTTGTTGCACTGTTTAATAAATCTCAAAAGAAAATTAGGGTTTGAGAGCATTCTTCTCCCATAACCCAGATCTCACATCTAAAACTCAAAAGGCTCTCCCAATATTGCAAGGCAGTTGGAGAGGATTTCTAGCACACGCGGCCACGTCTCATTCTAAGTCTTGGGTGCAAGTTATAGGAGGGAATTTGTGTTAATTCCTGTTCTTAGGCCTTTCGCACAAGGACTAAAGGTTGTACTTCTTTTCTTATCCTTTTTAATCTTATGACGATATTCATGACTGTAGTTTTCATTATAATCCTGCAAGTTTAGGGCGAATACACGTTTTATTCCCCACAAGTGGTATCAGAGCCTTAGGCCATGAAATTTTACAATTGTGTTTTTCGTAAGATTTAAAAAATTTGAAAAATCGTACTGTTTTTGACGAGCACTCGATCGAGTACTACCTACACTCGATCGAGTGCTTCGGCCGAGTGCCTCTTTTTGTGAGAAATCGATCTTGTTTTTCGATTTTTATTTGCATATTGTTATTTAATCGATATTTTTAGCAATATGTGGATCTTTTGTTGTTTTTATTTTTGATTTTCATGTTTTATATCAAAAGATAAAAACTTGTTTAGATTTAAAGTGCAGCGTTTGCGTTTTAACGAGTCACTCGATCGAGCCCCTGCTGCACTCGATCGAGTGACACTGGCACTCGATCGAGTGCCTCTGTTGCTCGGTCGAGTGCTCATATTTCAGGCTTTCTTTTTCGAAAATAACTTGTTTCTTATTTTCACATGGCCTAAAATAATATACTGTATACGGAAATAGTGTATTATTTTTGTGAAACGGTTCACCCTCGTTCGATACATATTATTTTAAAACGGTTTAAAATAATAGGATTATATGTTCATTAAAATTGGTGATTAAAGCGGTATAGTCACATAATTTTAATATTAAAAGGTGGTTTGGTAAAAATTTATTAATCATAATAACAGTATTATGTCATGTATGAATTTTTTAATTTAGTTGATGCATTTTATTTATCGTCTTGTGAATGCCTTGTGAATGCTTTCAATAACGTATTTAATTTTGCAAACGGTTGTAACTTAGTGTGGCCTTAGAAGATTGTGTCACCGTAATGATGGGACACAGTCTTGCTTGTAATTTTGAGATCTTGAATCTCCGTTTTGGGTTTTTGCCATGTAATTACTTTTGTATTTAAATTACAATGTATCTAGGATTACTTTTGTAATTTAAATTAGTAATTTTGTAAAGACCAAAGACAAGACGGAGACCGGATGCTCACTCCCGCTGCAAGACCAAGATGGAACATCAAGACAAGCTTCTAGGGTCCAACGGTGGATTCCAAGTTGTTTTATGTTTATTTTGGTAGGATAGGCCACAGTAGGACTTTTATTTACGTTTATTGCATTTATCTTTATGCTTTCATCGATAATAGCTTGCATCATATTCCGCCTAAAAACCAAACCACCTATAACATGCCTGAAAACTGACTCATGTAGAGGTTACGCGTTAGTTTTCTGTGACAATACAGATGTCACGTGTCACATGTAAAGCCATCACTTTATTTAATTCATTCACGAATATGCTAGATTTTAGTTCACTTAATATGAATAAATATAAGTCGATGGGGTCTTCCTCGTATAACCAAAACTTGAGAATAGTCTTTATAAATCAGCCTCCCATGAATCCCTTCTTCGTCGGTAGGCATAATATGACCCCTTCTACGTCGGGTAAGTGGGAACAGATGATTTATTTTATCTCAACATCATGGTCACTCGATAATATCCAGTGACTGAGATGGACTAATAGATAGGATTTACGTAAATCTATCGACCAAGAGTTCCAACGGTGGAATTAGCCAAACTGTGGGCTTATCAATATACGGAAATTGAGTCTTGGGATCATTTATATAATTCTTGAGGGAGATCAATTATATAAATGCATGAGTCTACGAGTTTAAATTCAATTTAATATAGACTTAAATCACAACAATAAGTTGCTTATATGGTTTTGTTTTATCTTCTTTTTCAGTCTAGAACACGTTCATTAAAACTGCTGTATAACTAAATGGCTGGTGAAGACCCAATGCCAAGTGCCAAGCTAGCACGTGAATCCTGGCTAAAAGCCTTCATGGACTCCATGAATCAGTCTACTAGACTGAGGAATGATGGGTCAAACTTCTCAGACTAGGAGGCAGCACTACGGAATGCTGCCATTGCTGACGGAAAGCTCAAGTACTTAACTGAGCCCATTCCGCCACACCCAGGAACTGGAGCTAGAGCTAACGAGGTTCGCGCTCATAGCGACTTCGTCATGGAAGCGGGTGCGATAAAGAACGTACTCATCTATGCAATGGAATCCAATTTGCAAAGACGCTTCATAACCCATGGTGCAAACAAGATTTTCACCACGCTCACTAACGAATTCTCAAAGGCTCCGAGAATCGTTTCTTATGAGCATACCTGTCGCTTCTTTGAGGCGAAACTCCAGAAGGGCCAAGCTGTTAGCCCACATATTCTTCACATGATTGAGAATATCGAGAAACTGGAGGCCCTAAACTGCAAGATCAGTGAGAACGTAATCGTTGATCGAATGCTTCATTCGCTTCATGATGGGTTCGCCCTCTTCAGGGCCAACTATTACATGAACGACATGAAGAAGACTCCTCATGAGCTCCACTCCCTTCTCGTACAGACTGAGAAGGATCTGAAATTAAGTGGGAGCATGAAGCAGGATGTTCTCATGATCTCCAGTAAGGGAAAGGGTAAAGGGAAGGCTAAAGCTCAGGGCGACCTAGCAGTAGGTAAGCCCAGGTTCAAGAAACCAGGATTTACTAAGAGTGGGCCAGGTGAGTCGAGCAACTCACAGGGCAAGACTAAGAGCAAGGATACTAGCATGGAATGTCACGATTGCCACAAGACTGGGCATTGGAGGCGCTCCTGCCCCGTGTATCGAGAGGACATTAAGGCAGGCCGCGTTACTCCTGTTGGTATGTCTTCTTCTTCTTTTATTCACATGATTGAGATTAACCATGCAAGTTGCGGAACTTGGGTACTTGATACTGGTTGTGGTTCTCATCTATGTAATCATGTGCAGGGCCTCCGAAACCAAGAACCCCTAATCAAGGGTGAGGTGGACCTGCGTGTCGGGAATGGAGCACGCGTTGCTGCAGTCTCGAAGGGAACATACGTGATCCAGCTTCCAAGTGGATTCGAGTTATTTTTATATAACTGTTATTATGTTCCTAGTTTGTCCAAAAACATTATTTCAGTTTCTGCACTTGACAAACTCGGTTTTTCATTTGTAATAGAGAATAATAGCTGTATTTTCTCCTAACACAATATGATTTATGGCAAGGCAGTTTCCATGAATGGAATTTATGTTTTAGATCAAACTACCGAGATATTACATGTGAATAACAAGAGATTAAAGGTAGGTGACAAAGATCAAATTTACCTATGGCATTGTCGTATGGGACACATAAATGAGAAACGCGTAAAACAGCTCATACAGAATGGAGCTATCTCGCCCTTTGATTTCGAATCATATGGCACGTGTGAATCATGTCTCATCGGCAAGATGACTCGTATTTCCTTCAAAGGTGTTGGAATGCGCGCTGCCGACCTATTAGGACTCATACATACGGACGTATGTGGCCCTATGTCGATCAACGCACTAGAAGGCTATAGGTATTTCATCACTTTCACGGATGATTTGAGTAGATATGGCTATGTCTACTTAATGAAGCACAAAAGTGAATCCTTTGACAAGTTCAAAGAATACCAGAATCGGGTACAGAACCAGCTGGGAAGAAAGATTAAAGCACTACGTTCTGATCGTGGTGGTGAGTATCTTTCACACGAGTTTGATCAACACCTTCAAGACTGTGGCATCGTGCTACAATTGACTCCACCTGGAACACCACAGTTAAATGGTGTGTCCGAACGGAGAAATCGAACTTTACTTGATATGGTTCGATCCATGATGAGTCACACCGTTGTGCCTGATTCATTGTGGGGCTATTCTCTTTTGTCAGCCGCTCTAATATTTAACCGAAGTCCGTCTAAAGCTGTTGACAAGACTCCATACGAATTATGGAAGGGAACGGTCCCTAACTTGTCCTTTATTCGGGTTTGGGGCTGCGAGGCTTATGTCAAGTGGAGACACGAGGATAAGCTCGGCCCGCGATCGGTCAAGACATACTTTATAGGCTATCCAAAGGGAACTTTTGGTCATTACTTCTACTCGCCAACCGAACAACGTGTTTTTGTTGCGGCTAGTACGACGTTCTTAGAGAAAGAATTTCTCGAGAACAAGTCGAGTAATAGAACCTTCGAGTTATCGGAGGTTCAAGAACCAACTACCGAGCAACCATTGGAGGAAACAGTACCTTCAACCGAGGCTGCGATAGATATCCCTGAGGAACCTAGGAAGTCGGGAAGAGTCTCTATTCCTCCGGACAGATACATTGGTATGGTCGAGGAACGTGATATAGATGACGTCTTACTCCTAGAGGGTAATGAACCCACAACCTATAAAGGTGCCATGACCAGTTCTGACTCAAAGCTATGGCTAGAAGCCATGCAATCCGAGATGGACTCCATGTATGAGAACAACGTGTGGGATCTTGTGGACCTACCTGCAAAGGTACGTCCCCTTCAATGCAAATGGCTTTACAAAATAAAGCATGCCGTGGAAGGTAAACAAGATATCTATAAGGCAAGACTAGTTGCTAAAGGTTTCACCCAAGTGCCAGGCTTGCACTACGATGAGATCTTTGCACCCGTAGTCATGCTACGTTCCATTCGGATTATCTTAGCGATAGCTGCATTTCATGACTATGAAATATGGCAAATGGACGTTAAAACCGCCTTCTTAAACGGTTATTTGGAGGAAGAGTTGTACATGGTACAACCCGAGGGTTTTATTGATCCAGAACATCCTAAGAAAGTTTGCAAGCTTAAGCGTTCCATCTATGGACTTAAGCAAGCATCGCGGAGTTGGAATCATCGCTTCAACCAAGTGATAAAAGAGAATGGATTCATTCGATCAGTCGAGGAACCATGTCTCTATATCAAGTCGAGTGGGAGCAAGATTGTATTCCTAGTACTGTATGTCGACGACATACTCTTGATTGGGAATGACATACCTCTCTTATCTTTGGTTAAAGCATGGTTGAAAAACCATTTCCAGATGAAAGATCTGGGAGAGGCACAAAGAATTTTGGGCATCCGTATCTACAGGGATAGATCACGACGGATGTTGTCTCTCAGTCAGGAGTCTTATATAGATAAGATTCTAGAGAGATTCAGCATGACGAACTCCAAGAAAGGGTTATTTCCTATGACTCCTGGGCTTCACTTGAGCAAGACTCAAGAAGTTAAGTCATTGGAAGAGAAAGAGCGCATGAGTCGGATTCCTTATGCTTCGGCAATAGGATCGATCATGTATGCCATGATATGCACACGTCCTGACGTTGCATATGCATTGAGTATGACAAGTCGATTCCAAGCTCATCCAGGTGAACAACTCTGGATGGCCGTGAAAAACATTCTTAAGTACCTACGGAGGACTAAAGATTGGGGATTGACTTACGGAGGCGACTCGACGCTCTGCGCCACGGGTTACGCAGATGCTAGCTTCCAAACGGATCGAGATGACTCGAAATCTCAGTCAGGATTCGTTTTTACTCTTAATGGCGCTGCTGTAAGCTGGAAAAGTTCTAAACAGAGTGTTACAGCAGATTCTACGACTGAGTCCGAGTACTATGCCGCCTCAGAAGCAGCTAAGGAAGCAATATGGATGCGTCAATTCTTACAAGGACTATCAGTAGTGCCTAGTTCGAATGACCCAATCACCGTTTATTGTGATAATAAAGGTGCCATCTTCCAAGCTAAGGAGCATAAGTCTAGCAACAAGGCTAGGCATGTACAACAGAAAGCTCATCTAATCAGAGATTACGTGGAGCAAAAGGAGATTTTCATTGATAAGATCGCTACGGATGACAACATAGCTGATCCTCTCACAAAAGCATTACCACGTGATAAGCATGAAGGGCACATTCATTCCATGGGAATTGGATGTGTTCCTAAGTTGTAGTACTCTTTTATGAATTCATGTAATAATTCATTTTCTCGTGTACTCTATTCAACCTTATTGTTATGATATATAATGTTTTGTTTCTCATGTGGAATTGTACGCCAATTTTGAACACCACAAAGTGAACTGATTAACATTACATCGTTTTGGTCCTTGATTACCCACTTGAGCTGATAACTCAGGTAATCATTTTGTGACGTTGGTTGATGTGGGTTCAACGAGCCATAAGTCACGTGGATGACTGACCAATCACAAAGGCGAGTTATACGGATATCTCGTAGGACACCCCGTGACAACGTTATGGAGTCCTAAATGTTTTATAACATTGGGTGTCGGGTCGTGGATAGGACCTCCATAGTGTTCCTTAGAGTCGAGTCTTTTGACTTTCAACTGTCTCTTGAGATTAAGGCAGATTTTGGGTAACTTTGGTTTCTTTCCCACGGTCACCGTAACAGGGGCCAAGAGGATTTTTTCTGGGTTATTTCATGCTGCGCGATATCGGCAGGATTCGAGTTGAGGGAAATATCCAAACCCTTATCAGGATTTTATCATTTCTCAGGGCCACTCGAGGAGTAGTAACTGAAATGCATGGCCATGCTCGAATACAGATTCGTTTTATCAGTTAAGTTACTCTCTAGTCGGGGAAACCACTCTTGATACAGATCGCTTGTGAGATACGACCTTTGTGAATGCGGATTTGCAAATTGTCTTACATTGAGTGGGAGAAATTTTAAAAGGATATGAGAATCGGTTATCGCACCTACACTTGTACGGACAAGTGGGAGTTTGTTGGAGCTTGTGTCCTCCACATGTAGTGTGATAACGTCATTGCACATACCCTTGTACGGACAAGTGGGAGATTGTTGGGCTGGTGTCCTTGACAATTAAGTACAATGACTTATTAAATCTCTTTAAGGATCACAAGGGCATACTTCTGTATTATTACCAGTTGATCCACGTTTATCAATAACGGTTGGCTTGCTAGATAAGTTTGACGTTATTGTCATACGGATGGCGGTGATCAACTGGTCCCTATACGTCACACCTATAGGACACGTTTGAGAGATGTGAAGGTATGAAAATACAGTCACATTTATGCCGGACATGACTAAACAGTTAGTCAGAGGTATTGACTATTAAATTAGTCAATAAGATGTTGAGATTATTATTTAATACGGATTAAATAATTTTAGCTAATACGGATTACATGATTAATTCGTAAATTAAATATAAACGGTTATATTTAATTAAATATTGTATTCGCGTATTAATATAAACAGTTATATTAATTTGGGTAATTATACAATATCGTATTTTGTCAGACCATTATTAATATATCGACTGTATTAATAACTGATAACATGTTACGATTTATAAATAAAACCCGCGGACAACTTATAGCTAATTGGGTCGAATCACGCATTGGAATAAGGTAAGAGTGGAAAGCCCACTCCTACCCGACATCCAATTCGGCCGTGTGGACTATATAAGGAGGAGGACTCTCCTTATGTGATTCACTCTTGTTGCACTGTTTAATAAATCTCAAAAGAAAATTAGGGTTTGAGAGCATTCTTCTCCCATAACCCAGATCTCACATCTAAAACTCAAAAGGCTCTCCCAATATTGCAAGGCAGTTGGAGAGGATTTCTAGCACACGCGGCCACGTCTCATTCTAAGTCTTGGGTGCAAGTTATAGGAGGGAATTTGTGTTAATTCCTGTTCTTAGGCCTTTCGCACAAGGACTAAAGGTTGTACTTCTTTTCTTATCCTTTTTAATCTTGTGACGATATTCACGACTGTAATTTTCATTATAATCCTGCAAGTTTAGGGCGAATACACGTTTTATTCCCCACATCAATGCCCTTCTCCCCCAAACACCTCCAAACTTCTATGGGTATACCATCCGGTCCCTCTGCCTTCTTTGACCTCATCTTCATTAATGCCTTCCGAACTTCACTCTTTTGTATTTTACGCACAAATTCCCGATTAACCATGCTTGGCGTTACTTGTACATCTCTAAAACCTTGCTCCCGAGGTCCATTGAATAGAGTATCAAAATAAGAACTCCACCTAGCCTTTATTTCGTTATTCTGAACGAGTACCTTGTCGTTCATATCTTTCACACATCTAACTCTCCCAATATCCTTCGTCTTTCGGTCTCTTATGCGAGCCAGTTTATAGATATCCTTCTCACCTTCTCTCGAGTCCAACCTCACATACACCTCTTGATTAACTTTGGCCCTCGCATCACGCACTGCCTTTTTAGCGGCTCGGTTAGCCTCCTTGTACTTTGCCAAGTTCTCATCACTCCTGCATTTCCCCAAAACCTTATAACATTCACGTTTTGTCTTTATCGCTTGTCTCACGTCATCGTTCCACCAAGATGTGTCCTTACTTGATGGTCTATTACCCTTAGACTCCCCTAGCACCTCCTTCGCCACATCCTTTACCACAAGCTCCAATTTATCCCACGATGCATCTACGTCTTGCTCCTTGCAATCCGACCAAATGTTGTTACCTCCGACCTTATCCACAAACGCTTGTTGGTTTTCCCCTTATAGCTTCCACCACTTGATTCGTGCCTCACCGATTACCTTTCTCTTCCTGAAGTCTTTTCTACCCTAAAAATCAAGCACCCACCCGCTTATGTTGTGTAGCGGTACTTTTACCGGGTATGACCTTACAATCGGTGTAATCTTTCCTTCATACATTGCTTACCAAAAGGAAGTCAATTTGACTAGCATTTCCACCACTCCTATAAGTCACCAAATGAGAATGTCTTTTCTCAAACCAAGTGTTCATTATAGCAGAGTTAAACCTGGCTAATGTGTATGTCCAAATTGCATGTGATATACTCGTAGAGGAGTACTGAACGAATATAGCACAATTTTCATCGTTGATGTTTTATAAAACTTAACTACTCAATTACTCAAGTCATTTGCGATTTTTCGAAACAGTAGAATAAAGATAGAACTCGACTCATTTATTCCGATGACAGGTTCTTAGTTCTTAGTTCTTACTCTCTCCAAGGAAAAACTCCAGTGTCCGTCTTAGAGAAATGTCTCAACAATTATGAGGTGTATGGTTGACTACTTTGGAATGGAGTTGAATGGATTCGGTCCATTCAAGTGTTTAATTAGATGATTTTGAAATGGAGTTCGATACCCAATGGATTCTAACTCCACCCCAAATCCTTGGAATCTCATAATCACCCTCCTCATTGGAAAACGAGATTAGGAAGATATGGATTTAGAACCTCGTACCACCATACTATCAAACTCTATTACATACCATTCCGACTTGTTGAACCAGACGATCCTAATTAGAATTAGGATGAAGGGAGTAAAAAACAAGCAACTTTAACTAAAGTTTAAACATTTGAAACAAAAAAAACAAAAAGGGTTTGATGAGATATTGAATCTAAATTTAACGCACATGAATACAGAGTATCTTCTTTTTATCCCGATAACTATCCATGAATTGCAATCTGCTTAAAATGTGCAATGTGCAATGTTCTCGAGTGATCTCGACTGCTCGATACATATTACAAGTACGTTGAGTACCATCCCCGTTTGAATAAGAGTGTAAAAATTTGTATTAGAGAATAGAGGGAGAGTTAGGGGTTAAGATGGGTGCAAGCCTTTAAGAACATCATATCTCAGCAATGGTTTGCAATGCCGGCTTCCATTGCCCGCTACCACGTTTCCTACCTACTCCTCTGCTCCCGCTTCCTTTCTGTCAATAGATGCAACAAAATATACGATTACACAAATGTAACTACGATATATAGTACTCAGTAAAACGCTTTCAGAGTCATCACATAAATTATACGGTAATAACGCAGACACAAGCGAGTTAACATCGTTATCATGACCTATTTAAAGAAATACAGTCCATGAAAATATGCTGAAATTTTAAAGTAGTGGGAGAAATCAATAGATCATTACCAGATGCCACTAATAACATTACATTGTCCCTGTGATTTAAAGCCTACCCGACTCGAAAGCATGCGATTATGTTGAGTATTAGAAGCAGGGGTTGAGATTTTAGGGTACCTGCAAGTTCTGCTTTTCTCACAAAATGATTTAAAATGGGAATACACACATTGTTACTGTGAAGTGGGATAACAATTAAGTGAAGTTATGAAGGATTAGAGAAAACTCGTTGTTTTCAACTTATCATTCCGTCTCAATCGTTTATTTACCTTTGATTAGAATACCTCTCACGAAAACTATAAAAAGTAAACAAATGACAAAGGAATTTAATATCGGTAGTGATAGAAGCACGGTGCATGAATGCTTTGAAGCAGCACAAATTCTTATTTGCAACGGCATTATCCGTCGCAAGCTTGTGACGGATACCATTTTCTCTCACAAAATACCCACTTTTTCTCTCTCTCCAACACTATTCATGTGGTCCCCTTTCTCAACTAACTCATTTTCTATTCATTTTATCTCACAAAATAGCCGTCACAAATAACGACCCGTCGCAAGCAAGACTTACTATTGAAGCAGAATACTTTTCCCAAACGCGCATGAATTAGGGTTTGGAAACATTATGCTCATATATTTTGAAAAATGTAACGAATTATTCAATCAAAAAAATTGTATTGTCCGAAATACACAAAAATGTGACCCGAGGCAACATGGAAAATTTAACAAGAGCTTCGGAATCAGGAGTCATTTTTGACAAATTATGCACGCAAAGAATCGTAATTAATTACAATATCAAACAATATATTGAATCTCAACCATCAACTTACGTTGATTTAAGAAATCGTCTCAATCAGTAATCGAAACCGATAGCTGAATCTCAAATAATGATTTAATATCCTCTTCAACCATTGTGTAACAATCCATTCGTAGTACTCGTAAATTTAGCAATTGCAACAATTAATTTATTTGATAAACAAAGGAGCAGAACAAAACCTGGTTTTTCACGTTGTTGTGACCATCTAAAACCCCACTCCCCTTGAGAAATTTCCCAAATTTCGTCGACTTTTTCAATGTGAAATCCTTTATAACATCTACACACAAAAAAACAATCGCATTTATATTTCATAACAGTGTAAATTCGTAATTAATAATCAAAATGAAACTCGAAATTAAAATAACCTTCGAAACTAATGAGTCGATAAACCTGACCAATGTGCAAAGTATCATCAGGCCTAAGAAGCTTGAGATTATTATCCTTGTCCGATTTTCTATTCTTACCGCCAGAAGGCAAAACAACAAGTGCAACGTAATAGCCAGGGTTCGAATTCATGACCTCATTCGCGCTAATTGACCACGATATCCACTCGGACTTCCGTTTTTCAGGATGTTGCACTTCCACCGTGGCCACCTCCGTCGTCTGACAATTCCCCGTCTGACAATTCCCCATTACTGTTTTTTGTTATGATAATTTGAGAATATTTGTAATGTTAGTAGGAGCAAATGTGAAATATATAGACAAAGAAGGAAAGGTTAGATTATTTCTGTGTGTTTTTCAAAGGGAAATTGGATTTGATGAAAGGTGTTGGTGAATATTTGTAATTATCTCAGATTCAAGTACTCGAATTGCGAAAGAATTGAAATGAGAGCATGCAACAGAATCAAATCAACTGATCATGGATGTGACTAACTAACACGAAACTGTAGTAAATTTTTGTTGGGGAATACGGAGTATTAAGAAATTCGACAATAAAGTTTGTTACTGAGTATTAGGGTTCACTAAAACTTAAGAGAGACGGTCTCTCAATAAATTATTGAGAGACCATTATTTTGTACCATTTTATTTGTATTTTGTACCCTTTTGTTATTGATCGTACCATAGTAGTTTCGTACATATTCACATAGTAAATGTACAGTTTATGTTTCATCAGGATTTGTACCAATTTTATTACTTTTAGTACCATTTTTTCTTAAATTTGTACAATAGTCTCTCAATAAACTTATTGAGGGAAGGTCTCTCAGAAAACCTACTGATTAGGGTTTAATAGGTTTGGATTGATCGGAGTTAATCTTTTTAAAGTCCGTGTTACCTCTAACCGTAAATCTCTTTTGTGACGGTTATATCCGTCACAAACTTTTAACCGGTCAAATTCTCCAACTTGGTTAGATAAGACAAAGTATAGGCAATTCCATTTTTATTAACACTTTCTCATATTCAATTCAATCTATCCATAAAATCTAATTAAAAGGCTAGCAAAAATAATGTGACATGGCAAGTTTAAATATGACATGGCAAGTTTTAATGTGACATGGCAAGTTGATGTGACATAGATTAACAATTTATTATATGACATTTGTTTAATTCATTTAACAATAAATATATAAATAAAATAAAAGCCTAACCAAAAGTATCTTATTTCACCGCTAGAATACTAACAAATCACATTATTATTTTTTTTCAAAAAGTAAAAAAGAGACATTAAACTTTAACCTCTTAAATTTCTAGATAACTTAGACAACAGTTAAAAATTAGAATCAAAGTTCATACTAAATTTTAAATTTTGACGTTTATTTTTAGAAATTTTAAGCAACAAATAAATATATACAACGTATAAAATAATAGTATATAATTTTTAAATATTAAGAAGAAATAATAACATACTACATTAAACATTGACCTTTTAATTTTTAAAATGAGAAAAGGTTAAACGACAAATAAAAATTTACACAACTCTAATTTTAAATATTGACCTTTTAATATTATCATTATTCTTAATAGTTCTGTATATTAAATATATTATTTTCCCAAATTTATGTAACCCTTTAAATTTTCATAATTTATAATTAATATTGACATTTTAATTGGAAATTTTGTAATAAAAAGTTCATCATTTATAATTAAAATTAAAGTTTTAATTATAGTTGCTTAATAAAACATACTTCCTCCATTCAAATCCACTTTGTACCTTTACTTTTTTACGTTTGTCAACGCACGTTTTACGTGCTAAATATCTTTAGTTATGTATTCGCAAAAATTATAAAAGTTAGATATTTTCAATGTACTCGTGTAGACGAATCAAACAAGATCCCACGTGAATATATTCTCTTATATATTAGGAAAAAATTGATACTGAACGTTAATTTGTAAATAGTGTATAAAATGCAAAGGTACATAGTGGATTTGAACGGATGAGTACATGTTAATAATTAATTAAAGTTTTTCATATTACCCAACACCCACCATTTTTATTAAAATTTCTTCATATTTAATTCATTTTCTTAATTAAGCATGATAATAAATTGATTCAAAGTATTCATAGTACTTAACCCTAACCAAATTAATTAAAATTTAAAGCAAACCTTTTAAATTTCATTTATCTTTACTCTATTCTTATGTCAATATTAAATTTGCTAATGATGAAAAGAATGCTCAAAAGTCATAAAGCCGTGCTACATATTTATTCATATATTAAATTTTCTAATAATGATAAAAAATGAACGTCCAAATGTCATAAATTGTATCCTCAATCGGTTATAAATAGTTGATGGAAGATAACATTTGTGAGCTAAAATTTAAGCTAATATCTTTTTTTTATGCCTCCATCACCAAGAAAATTGTATGTGTTAATAATGTTTCTTGTCATTATCTCAACATTAAGGTAAACTAAGTACATTAAGGTTTTATTTATTTATCATTATTACTATAAAAGCAAAATGTCAAATTGCATACGTGGCGCAGTATTGTTTCAGCTTTCACTCTTTCTCGCACTCACATTCACTCTCACAAAATAATGTTTCGTAGACCAATCAGAAGCTCTAATTTATGCCACGTCATATATTCCATAATATTTTATTACAATTAAATATTCCATAAATATTCTCTCCAATCAAAATCAAAATTAAGAAATAGATGACTAGAAACAATCAGATTACAACCAATCAAATTATATTCCATAAATATTTCATAAGTATTCAACGTTTACCATATTTCAGTCGAAATCAAAATCATTAAGATATCATTAAGATATACAACCAATCAGATTATAAATTAAATCAAATCTATCTATCATTATTACTATAAAAGAAGAATGTATAACTGCATACGTGGCGCGCTAATATTCCACCGTTCACTCTTTCGCTCACTCACATTCACTCTCACAAAAATCAGTTTCGTAGACCAATAAGAACCCTCAATTTATGCCAAGTCATATATTTTTATGTATTATAATATTATAATATTATTATTATTATTATTATAATCATTACAAGATTCCCTAAGTATTATACCGAGATCCCTAAATATTATAAATATTATAATATTATACTAATAACAACCAATCAGATTATACTAATAACAAATCCTAAATATTCCATATATATTTCCTACCAATCAGATTATACTAATAACAAATCCATATATATTCACGGGTATACCAAATATGTCTATTATTTTTCTAGCTTATTAGATTTGAGTTAATATTTCAATTTTCAACTACAATTGATTTACCAACTACATAATCGTATTAGATTTACCAAATAGAACCGAAGGCATGTCTAATACCACTGTCAAACTATCGTGAACCATGCATTGTAAAGAATTTTATTTTATTTAAGCGATATCAATTACTTTCTTAGTGATCCACGATGATTGACAAATATATTAATGTGGCATTACGAGGATTATAATATAGCTCCTATGGTATTTTGGAAAATGTGGTATATAATATGATATAATATATTCCATTGCTGAAATTATGTTGATGATTGTTAATATTTCTGAATCTGAATTAAGGTAACAAAATATCCTAATTATACAGTTCCTGGACTATACCACCAGATGTACAATGTTATTGTACATCGGGTTATTTTAGTCTTTTTCTTAATTATTTTTGAAAAAAAAGTCTGTAATCTCATTTTTCTCCATTTTCCTTTTTTATGTAACTTTTTCCCTATTTTTCTAACTCATCTTTATCCATCATCCAGTAATTGATTTTTCTCATTAATTATTATATCTCCATCTTTCATTAATTATTATGTCTAGGTAATTTTTTATTTTATTAGTCCATATTTTTTACATCAGCGAATGTTGTTTACAAGGAGGTTTTCGAGAAACTGTAATTTTTGTCCTAGATTATCGAATTTTAATACACCCATTTAATTTAGATTTCTACCTAATTAGTTATTTTATTCATCCTATTTGTCCGTCAACTTAAGTTCTGTCACCAATTCAGCAAATACAATAACTTTCCAAATTAATCATTATTAATTATTTAATCTTTTTTTTAATCGTTTATTGTTTTTTTTTTATATATCTTATTCATTTATGTTATCATTAATCCAAATATTTCCATCATTGGTAACAGATATTCGAAAATTAGTGTACCAGGAAATTCACCTTTTGAACGAAGATATCTTATATGCAAAACAACCCCGTTAAAAATCAATTTGTTCGAATAAATAGAATTGTTATATAATGAAATGAATTTGCTTTTGTCATCTTTAAAAGTAAGTGTACACAACCCGTGATTTTTCACGGGTGTTACACTAGTCTATATTATTAAAGGAGGCTTTTTTCGCGCGACTTGATTGGTTGAAGAATATAATAAGAGTTTTAAAATAAAAATAAGAAGAGATAAAATTTATGAAATATTTCGAGAATCTCAACCTTCACAAAACACTTAAGATTTATCCTAAATTAAATAGTTACAGGGATTGTAGTTGTAGTCTCCTATGCAAACACATGAATATAACATAGAACAAAGATTCACGAGGTAGTAATCTGCTAGCCATAATGCAATAAGCATTATGCTATAAATACATGGTGTTTGTATCTCCGTTTTTAGAACTTTTTCAAACTAAATAGAATAGATTTAAAATTTATAGTAGAATTTGGAGGTATACAAATTGAAATAATACTTGAGTTATATCATTATATATAGATTGATACGTACGTACTTATATGTTGCTTGCACCAAACATTACATATTTTATTTTTGTTGTTCATTACATATTTTATTTTCGTTATTTGTTATTTTGCTTTTAATTTTGTTACGTTCAGTTGTATTTAGAGCCTGTTTTTTAAAATTGTCACGGTGTAAAGCAATCAAGTCATAACTGGTTTAGAATTCTAGCACCTACTCACGATGTTGTCGAGGAGGTAAACGACTATGTCGTGGATCAAATTTAAAAGGAAGAAAAAGTTTACTTAAGCTCTGATTAAATAAGCAAGGAAGAGACGAATTGCGGGGTCAGAGAACTTTAATCTACTGAGTTTCTTAACTCAATCAGATGTTCCGGTTTACCCAATCACAGCTTAAAACTGAAAGTTGGAGCTATAGTGATGCTTTTAAGAAACATTGATCAAGCAAATGGGTTGTGCAAACTAGGAAATCGCGTTATTAGTGCAACCGTTATTTCTGGCAGTCATATCGGAAGCAATGTTTATATTCCCCGAATCACCTTGACTCCTACCGATCAGACCAGATTCCCAATTAAGTTTGAAAGAAGACAATTTCCTTTAGCAGTTTGCTTTGCTATGACTATTAACAAAAGTCAGGGTCAATCTCTATCCCGTGTTGGACTTTATCTTCCTTGACCAGTCTTTACCCATGGCCAATTGTACATTGCTTCTATCCCGTGTTGGACTTTATCTTCCTTGACCAGTCTTTACCCATGACCAATTATACGTTGCTATATCTAGGGTGACAAGTAAAAAGTCTAAAAGTGTTACTTCTTGATGAAGAAGGAGGAATGACTAATACAACAACGAATGTTGTTTACAAGGAGATTTTCGAGAAACTGTAATTTTTGTCTTAGATTTTTGAATTTTAATACACCCATTTAATTTAAATTTCTACCTGATTAGTTATTTTCTTCATCCTATTTGTCCGTCAACTTAAGTTCTTTCACCAATTCATCACAAGACAATAACTTTCCAAATTACTCATTATTAATTATTTAATCTTTTTTTAATCGTTTATTATTTTTTCATTTCCCTTATTAATTCCTGTTATCACAATTAATCCAAATATTTTCATCATTGCTAACAGATATTCGAAAATTAGTGCACCAGGAAATTCACATTTTGACCGAACATATATTATACACAAAACAGCCCCGTTAAAAATGAATTTGTTCGAATAAATAGAATTGCTATATAATGAAATGAATTTACCTTTGTCATCTTTAAAAGTAAGTGTACACAACCCCGTGATTTTTCACGGGTGTTACACTAGTTTATTTATAATTATGGATGGCTCATCTAACTTCACATATATGTTGTTTTGTTTTCATTTAGGACTATCAAAATTTGTGGGTTGTGATATTCAAAGGTAAATTACTTACCTCTTTATAATTCAATGTCTTATTTCTTTTATTACATAAAAGAAAGCTTAAACTAATAACGATAAGGTTAACATTATATAAATCATATTCCACCATTTTCTTTATTATTAATCATTCAGTGACTTTTTTTTGTAGAAATGATTCATTGGAGAAAGAGGACTATATGAAAGTAAATATTAGAATTGCTTAAACAAATAGTCCATCAATTCCACTTAATACTATATTATAAAATATAAACTAATTACAAGATGGATAACATGAAGGACTAATTGTTTTTAGTTTCATAAAAATAAAAATTATTTTATAGACTTTCAAATGTACGCTTTATTTTGGTATGTGTTGTTGTTTTATTCAATGTATATGTCTTATAACACATAATAAAATTGGAGTTGTGAGTATCTCAATCTTATCAACAAGTTAGACAAAGTTAATCTTATTGACATTGATAATGGCTGAATATACATTATTATATAGTAGTATTTATGCGTACATATAATATTATTCAATGTATATGTCTTATAAAATATAATCAGATTGCAATGAGATTGTAGTAAACTACAAGTACTATTTAACTCAATTTATCATTTTTGCAAAAATTTAAAATTTTGACTTTTGACAAATTTCTATAAATTATATATTAAGACTAACATTTATTAAACTTTACAACTATATGATACTTACAAAATAAATGATTTATGAGAACTAAAATATTAGGAGGATAAAAAGCTCTAAAATTCTATAGATTTTAATCTTCTTATTATATTGGGGATTTATCGTTCTCAAAAAAAGAAAGAAAGAGAAAGAGATATAATCCAACGTCATGCATTAATTTGGCCTTTCGTCTTCGCTTATTAACTTCATTTGTCTATATAACAAATGGACGTATTTCCATAGAAGATTTAGTACACAATTTAATTTGAAAATTGATAATCTAATTAAAAGACAACCTTAAGCATTTAATTTTTTGGCACATGACAACTACACTAAATTTTCAAATAAAATAAAATTTTAATACTTATTAATAATTAGGTTTATTCATGTTGATGGACCCACATTGCTGGGCGTTTTTAACGCGAACGATTTATAAGTATAAAATCAATAATGTAAATTTAATTTCGATTTATTTATTATTTATGTTTCATTGTTGATAAACTTCCGTCCATTACAAGTTAAAACAATTTTAATCTCGCATGTGTTTCAATAAAAATTAACTTATAAGAGAAAACCAAAACAATGACAAGATTAGATGTGATGGCCCGGTACGGTATATGTAGTTTAAGCAATTTTTAGTAACGTACACATCACCTGAACAAAGTTTATCTTTTTACAATTTACAATGCATATTCGTTTAGGGCATGTTGCTCGGATGTTGATCAATTGGTTGAGTTACTCATAAATTGGTTGAATGCATGAGTGTCATGAATTACTTGACTCACTAAAGATATTTTTTTAAAAGCCACATGCTATTAGTATATTAATCAAAATAACAACTAAAATATAACATATAGTTTTTAAAATAAATCAAAGTTTTTAAAAAATAAAGTATTAACTAACTAACTTTTATGTATTTCAAGACTATATCTTTATACATGGATCAGCTAATTGTTGGGACAAATGTTAAGAATATGATAAAATAATAAAACTAAAACAGAAAAACCCGTGAATTGCACGGGTCTAAAACCTAGTGTTTTAATTAAACATCATAATAAATTGATTAAAAATTTTCATAATACTTCACCCGCCAAATTAATTAAAATTTATTCCTATTTATTTAAATTTTGTTATATAATATGTTAATAATTTGATTAGATTTTTTATACTATTTAATACCCATAATTTTCATCAATATTTTTCCCTATTTAATTCACCTCTTAAATTGCTTAGCAATCAATTATTGTTGAGTATTTTTGTTGTTATGTACAATAAAGAATATTTTAATTTGTTATGTTATTGTTTTTATAAATTCCTTGATTTATATTTGAATTCATATTTTCCATCTGGTTTAATTTTAATGATTTACCTGTGACAAACTGACAATGTTTTGATTTGTTTGTTTGTTAAGTTTTTGTCATATTGATATTTTACCTTTTTATCAATATATTTTTTATATGAACTTTAAAGTATCATGAAATGTATGTGTATGCAAATAAGAAAAAACATCACATGGATAATCTAAAGAGAGAAAAAATACAAAAGACATGTAACTAAGGTAAAATCTATTCAATATAACTAAAAGGGTAATTAAAACATTTAATTTTAATTCACATGCCATTTTTATTATAGTGGTTAATACTAATTCATCTATGCATTAAAAAGTTTTTTATCTCCAAAACTGTCACATGCTTATGAGTACCGAAAAAATAAAAATAAAATAAAATTGTAGTTGCAATCACAAAAAAACTAACATAAACTGTTTATTTTCCTATCATAAATTTGGTTATTAATCTATTTATTTATCAGTAGGTCTCCTGAGAGACCGTCTTTCAATAAAATATTGAGAGACGACCCATATACAATCTGGAGCATATCAGATACCATATCAAAAGAGAATATGGTATGTAGGAGAGAGAAAGATCTGATTTAAATTTACATTTAATAATATTTAAAAAAGGAAAGAAATTAAAACAAAAATTCTCCCAATGCAATCATAATAACTGCCGTGTAATCTTACACAAAATCTTCTCACTTTTCAAAAATTCAAAAATTAATTTTCCTAAAATTCTCTTCTTTATCCTAAATCAAATCTTTGTATTGCTTCAAAAATTCTTTCATAACTGCCGTGTAATCAAATACCATTATTACTTTTTCTCGGAAATTTAAAAACCAAAATCACAATGAACAAGAATATGGTATGTATTTGAAGTTTAATCTATGTATTCTTTTATTATATTTTAATTTCGTACCAGTTTTATGAAATTCGGTATATATGTATCTTTCAAATTTTGAAAACCATAAGAATTTCATACATTGATTTTGTTCTTTTGTATTATGGTACTAAATTGAAAATCAGGAAGATGTTTGATATTGATTTCGTACCAGTTGTAGATATGTACAATATTCGATAGTAATTGTGCAGTAGTTGTATAAAAACTATGTACTTGTTTTGTTAAAATTAGTACTTAGTATCATTTTGTAGCCTAAATGTATCTTTCTGATATAGTACCTGATTTCTTACATTTTGTATTTGTACATTACTAGTTTTATGCCCGTGCAAAAAATATGCTCGGGTTGAGATATATTAATTGATACGACACTGAAGTGATGAAAATTAGCCGAGTTGTAGCATGTCATAAGAAACTAATTAAGAATATTAGCAATAAGAACATACAAAACTGATGACAATTATTTTTTATTGACTCGTTGCAACTGTAATATACAGAGTAAAATATAAATGTTTTCTCCGTTCATTTGGATTTCATATGTTTTATTAAAATACACTCATATATATTAAACAAACGTATGAAATGCAAGTAAAAAGGAAATTATTAATTTATACTTCGTATGACTTAAAATTAATATGAGATTTATAACTATAATTTTATGATTTGTGAGCATTGTATATCTTTTCGACGTTATGTAAAACATTAATTTTAGAGAACGAAATACAAGAAAATTTCATGAATTCAAGTGTCGAAAAGGAGATCGATTAATTAATTGAAGGGGTGATAATAATTAAATATATAAAGAAAGTGGGGGGTCCTCCTTAAATTTATATATTTTCACTCTTAAACTTCAACGGCCAATAGGAAGCCACGAAATTCTATTCCTTTTATAGTAAAAGAATTTGAGAGGTTTTGTTTAGTTGTGTTATAGTACCTTCAACTTGTTCCTTTGTATTTCTATTTAATTTTTGTACTTGTTTGTTTAAATATGTACTTAGTACGTTTTTCTTACTTGTACTCGTTTTGTTAAACTTAGTATTTATTACTATAATATAAGGTAGATGTATTTTTCTTATGTACTACACTTAATTTGTTGTTTTGTCTTTTCTATAAAAAATAACGCTTTGTACATGTTATATTATATTTCGTATTTGTACATTATTAGAGGCTAAATATATTATTTTTTGTTCTTTTATAAAGTATTATTAGTACCGATATATAGCAGGATAAGTACCTTTAATTATTGGATGTATATTGTCTTTACATGATGTAGTTGTAGTTTGTTGTTTGGTACGAAGTATTTTTTTATACTATAATTTTTTTTCTTATGACAGAAAAAGGGGAATGTTCAAATGATAAAAATCAAGATGTTGAAACAACAAATGTAAATGAATTTTGCAACACATTGGGTGTTTGAAGAAAGAGGAGTTTTACTATTGTTTAGAAAAATGGAGTTGAAGAGGGATCAACTAAAGCGAAAGGAGCGAAGAAGACGGGTGCAAAAAATTAGAATAGATTTTAGCATATTTATGTTATATTCTAGACGATTTTAGTTTTTATTAGATTGGTTATGTAAATGGATTATTTGGTCATTCTTTTTTGCTTTTTCTAAGACATCGTATTGAAGGTGTTATGTAATTTTAGTTAGACGATTTCGTACCGGTTCAAGATTGAGATTATAAGTGTAATGTTATTATTTGTAGGTAACATTATTGTGTAATGTTATATCACAACGTAGAAGAAATTCTACATAATAAAGCTGCATCTATACACTATTGAAAATATTAAGTATAAAATTTCTAACATACAAAGGACCAAGTTCTATGTACACATCTTATGGTCTTCACCATTACAAAGATACAAAATACGAAATATGGTACTAAATCAACAAATATTAGTACAAAAAGAAACTTGTACGAAAATAGCAAAAATCACAGCGAAATACAACCAGAAATATTGTTTTCTAAACCTGGTACTAAATTAACAAAAATTGGTACGAAATCACACTGGTATGAATATTACAAAAATTGAAGAGAAATATAAGCATAAATAAAGTAAAATAACTACAAAGTTACAAAATACAAAATAAAAGGTACAGAAAAATTATTAAAAATAAAAGATACATATATAAATCTAAACTAAATGTGTTGGAGGTGTATATGGTAATAAACTAGTAGTTGTAGTCAAATGAACTCCTCTTCCGCTAGTCTTTTTACTTTTGGAATAACGCTTCAACCTAACACTCCGGCCTTTGGTCTTCGTTTTTATGGGGTTTAATACTCCTACATCATAATAAGAAGTATCAAAGTTAAAAATATATATATACGAAAAAAAAAGTACAGAATTAATGTCACTGATATCTTATATTTTACTTTGTCGGTACGTAAAAAGGAGAAAAACATACGAAATTGATGTAACTTATTACTAACATTACCTGTCAGTACGTAAAAGGGAAACAAAAGTACAAAATTTATAAAACTTGTTACTTATATTACCACGTCGTTACATACAAAGGAAAAACAAGTACTAAATTGTTCCACAAAGGAAAAACAAGTACGAAATTGTTCCAAATATGATGAAATAATACTTTACCATCATTTTCTGTTATTATAACATCATCTCCCTCAAACGGTGTCGAATCATCATCTTCGATATTTTTCATGATTGTCAATGCTAGAAATTGCAAGAAAAATAAATTAGTTTGCAACAAAAAAAATTCAACATAACAAAAAACTTAGTCGTGATTAATAATACCTTATATTTCTATCGAATCATCAGGTTCTTCCATATACATCGTGGTTTCTTTGATTTTTACAATTGAAGGTTGAAATAATATTTTAGAGATTTTTGTATTTCCAGTTAATGAGCTCCATTTTGGTCATCATTTTCTTTACATATTCTTTATTTTCAGTTACGATTCGACCTCGTTTTGCGCACCTTTGATTGTTTTTATGTCCGTTACCTCGACTATTCCTATTTCATTCACATTTTGTAGGTATTGCGGCGAGGGCGAAGAAACGGGAGCAAACGAGACGATTTTGGAACGAACTATGAAGAATTTTGAAGAGAAATTGCAAGACTAGTACCCAGAGCCTCCCAGCCGGCAGCCGGTAGGCCGGCTGGGGACCTTGACTTGACTTTTTGGAGAAAAATGTGAAAATGTTACAGCTTCTTGCTAAAGGGCTCATAGCCGGTGGCCAACCGGCAGCCGGTCAGCCGGCTGGGATGCATATCTAGACTTAGCTTTTTTTTGAAGAACGAAGAAAAATGCGATGTTGGGCAGATTCGTGAAAAAGGGTTCCCAGCCGGTGGCACCTGTAGATGAAGAATTTGAAGGAAAAAGTCAGATTGAGTAAAAAGGCCTCCCAGCCGGTGCCCGACAAATCATTGAATAAAATGATTAAATAAAAAAACAAAAGACAATTAGATTTAAAATATGATTAAATAAAAAAAAGTAGTCTAAAAAATTAAATTCAAAATGATTTCCAACAAATCATTGAATAAAATGGTAAAAAAACAAATTGAAAACATAACCATAGAAAAAAATCAATATAGAAAAACATTTTAATTATTGAAAATAAGCGTATCACACCGAAAAGTAAAATGGAAATTAAAATAATAAATTTACATGTGTAAATAACGTGAAATTTTGTTGTCAAAAAAAAATATCAAGAATAATGAAATGAAATCAACTTAGAGAAAACAAAAATTTATACGATATTTTCTATGTTTTTTTGGCAAAAACTGATTATTTTCAAGTTAATAATGTCTTGGTCATTTATTTTAGTAATAAAAACTCGGTCATTGATACCCATATGTAATCATTATTCAAAAGTGATCATTATTTAGTAAAAAGTGATTAAACTTTTTTTCGTTACAAATACGACGATCTTACAAATAGTATTTCTGTGGAAAAATATATGAAAAATGGATAAAAGAAAAATAAAATAAAAATGCCGACAAATGCAACAAGAATAAAAAAAATGTATTAGGGAAAAAAAATATAAGGAAAATGTGATTAAATAGTTTGGAGAAAATGGTTTTGTTGACTCGGGTAAAAGATGACCCGAGCATCACTAGTCGGGAGGTCAACATTGAAAATTCGAGTAATTTGAGAAAAATAATATTTTTTTCGCAAAAATATGTAAACCATTTAATATTTTTTCGCAAAAATAATAGTGAAGGTAATTTAGAAAAAAAGGAATATAATTTAAAAAGGTTTCAAAGTGTTGACTATATCAACAAGCTTAAGTTTCATTTTCGGTAGCTCATCACAAAAACTCCACAGTTAAGCGTGCTCAGGTGAGAGTAGTCTTGGGATGAGTGACCTCCTGGGGAGGATATACGATTTGCAAAAGTGAATGACTTGTGATCGTAAGTAACGAGTTGAGATAACTAACCAAGCAAGGATTAAAGCTTGACAAAATTCCATATGTAACCAAATGTGTTTGGTAGTGTGGTGGTTGCTCACCTCATCCCATCACCCTGGGGTCAGGGGTTCGATTTCTACCCATGGAAATTGAGCAACTCTTTGGCAAGCCGTTTACCTCTTCGTGAGAGAGAGCGCGGCGAGGGGATTATACACTGTTGTCGACACCGTGACACGGTGGACACCCCGGTTTAGACCAAAAAAAAGATGACATATGTGAAATTATTTTCATTATAATTAAAAAATAATATATTACATTTTGTTTATTTATTTTCTATTTTTTTGTTTGTCACGGGAATAATTTTGGCCACGAGAATTAATTTTTGGTCACGGGAATTATTAGCCACGTGGAAATCTGTGGCTAAAAATATAATTTTAGCCACGTTCTTGTTTTTCCCGTGGCTATCTGTTAGCCACGGCCACTTGGGTCACGGAAGGTATTTCCGTGACAAAGAGCTTTAGCCACGGGAAATTAGTACTTGCGCCACGAATTTAGTCGTGACCCAAGTGCTTAAATGTAGTAGTGCCACTTAGTTATTGCATTTGTTTAAGTTTCTTTTGAATCAATTGTTTACCTTTACTTGTTCATAATGTTTTGCATTTGTTTATCTATTGTTCACATGTTTTTCCTAGCCATGAGTGAGTAGTCCTTTTGCTAGGGTTAGGGGTGCACTTGGGTAGTTGGTGTTGATGCTTGTTGTTTAGGGTTAGGGTTTTGTTTTCATCTTTGTTAGGTTTACATTGTATGCATGCTAGATGTTTGATGAAATGCCTCAACGACGGTTGGGCATGATTCTTATTGTTGTTTGCCTTAGACGATAGTCTAGGACTTTCATAGGCATGTGTATGTGTTAGGTTGACCTTGTTTGTAGCGAAAGCTAGGATAGGACTCGGCCTTAGGTTAGTCAAATCGAAAGACGAGACGGACCTAGACCTAACATAGATGAGACCACCTTCCCTTTGCATGTTTGACATCGACTACCCTAGTAACCCCCGACACCCTAGTTCCTTTAATCATCAATTTCATCTCAATTTATTTGCTTTAGTTGTTCTTTAGTAGTTAATCAATCACAAACCTTTTACCCCGACTCTTGCTTAAATTAGAACATAACTATACAACTATCCCCACCGTCTTCGCGAACGATAACCCTATTATACTACTATTTTTGGGTTTATAAATTTTTGTTTGATCGTGAGAACCCACGACAAAATCTCGCGCATCACCAGTATATGCCTTGGTTTCAGTGTAATAATATTTTTGTGATTTTAGATAGTTTTAGTAATCAATGCAATAATTGAGGAGCAATATTAGGAAGGTGAATCAATTAGTTTGACTATACAATAATTGATTGAATAAATTAATTACAATTACCATATTATAATATGGTATAATTTAAATCCAATACATTGTCATGGGTCGTCTCTCAATAAATTATTTGTAGTAGTAATAACAATAACAAAACAAAACAAAACAAACCTTTCCTATTTCATTTCTCATTACACCATATTTATGTCTATATTAAATTTCATAATACTAAGAAAAATCTATAACTCTATAATCTAAATAAAAAATCTATAATTTATCTATAAATCTAATTAAAAAGCAAGTCAAACTATCTAGTATAATCTATATGTTATATTTAATTACATAAGATAATATCTTAAATCACTGTTGCATAAAGTGGATTTTGTAAAACAAAAATTATAATTATTAGTAATCAAGCAAACTTGATACATTTCATTTCTCCTTACGCCGTATTTATGTTTATATTAATTTTATAATAATGAAAAAAATGATGCACAAAAGTCATAAACGCATCCTCAATTGTTATATATTTTTGTTGGAAGACAAAATTTATAAATCAAAATTTTCCCCATACGGCCATACCTATTGTTATTAGAACTAAATGTGTCACTAATTTCCTATTATTTTATTCAAATCAACGTAAGTGTATTAAAGTTTTAGATTATTAACTATTTTTTTCTTTTTCGGTGTAAGTTCCATTAGGGTGAAATGTTCATTACATTTTTCAACTCCATTGTGGGTCTATCAAGATTTGTGGTGTTGACCTCTTCAAAAGTTAATATAGTTACCTGACTTACATCTCTACTATTCCATTCATATCCCTCTTTCTTTCTCTACTAGTTTTACGCCCGTGCAAAAAAATGCACGAGCTTAATTTTATTAAATTGAAAATCAATAAGAAGGTGTATATAAATTTAATAAAAATATAATTTTAGTATTACAGTTATACTAATGTAGAATGTAAAAATAATTTATACGCTTAACTTGGACGTAATTAAAAACACGCATTAGCTCGACATGATAAAAATAAAAATAAATCTTATTTAAGATAGATCAAATGTATACGTAGGATGGATAAGAAAAAACAATAACATTATGTATAGGAAAACTAAAATATTTGTCCTATATATTTAGAAATTTTTGCTTAAATGGTGTCGAAAATCAAAGTATTTACCAAAACGATGTTCTTTCGAAACTAATTACCAAAAATGGTTCCACGTCATCAATTTCGATTTTTTATTTTTTATTTTTGAAATTTTGCACTAGTCGCTGTCCAGGACAGCGACTAGTTGCTTCCATTTTCATACTTTAACAAGCTAACTTCGTTAAGTCCGTTCTCCTTACTCCGACCACCAAATGATGAAATACAACAACCATTCTCTTCTCCTCACTTCCCTTATCGTATTCATATGTTTGTTTGAGTTATTTGTTCCATGGTTTGGGCAAAAAATGAGCCTTAATATCGCCGTTAACCAACAATTTTCAATTTCGAACACCCTATGTTTTTTTGCATCTCCTCTATTTCACCCTATAAGAAGAGGCGTGAAATAGAGGAGAGGCAGAAAAACAGAGGGTATTCGAAATCGAAAATTGTTGGTTAACGGCGATATTAAGGCTCATTTTTTGCCCAAACCATGGAACAAATAACTCAAACAACCATATGAATACGATAAGGGAAGTGAGGAGAAGAGAATGGTGGTCGTATTTCATCATTTGGTGGTCGGACTAAGGAGAACGGACTTGATGAAGTTAGCTTGTTAAAGCTATGAAAATGGAAGCAACTAGTCGCTGTCCTGGACAGCGACTAGTGCAAAATTTCAGAAAAAAAAAATTAAAAAATCGAAATTGATGACGTGAAACCATTTTTGGTAATTAGTTTCGAAAGAACACCGTTTTGGTAAATACTTTGATTTTCGACACCATTTAAGCAAAAACTTCATATATTTACAGAGCTGAAATTAAATTATTTTAAACTTAAAAAGGAAAATAGCCAATAAAAATATGTATAGATCTGAAAATTATGCCTATGGTTTAAATCCTAAATTCCTAACTATCCTAATTAACCTACTTATTCTTTTTTTTTTGAAAATAATTAACCGAAAAATAATCCTACCATATAATGTAATAGTAAGTCTTGCTTGCGACGGGTCACCATTTGTGACGGATATTTTGTGAGATAAAATGGATAGAAAATGAGTTAGTGGAGAAAAGGGACCACATGAATAGTGTTGGAGAGAGAGAAAAAGTGGGTATTTTGTGAGAGGAAATGATATCGTCATAAGCTTGCGACGGATAGTGCCGTTGCAAATAAGAATTTGTGATAATGTAAACTTCAGCCCTCTAATTACCCAAAAAAACCTAGTGTCCTTAAAATAGTGACATTTTGGCCTGTCTTCTTAAGGAGACGGAATTGGTCCGTCTTCAATGAAAATTTGTGAACCTTTATATAGGGATATAACAAAGTGAAAAATTATATGTTCGTTTATTTGATAAACTCCACATCTGTCTAACCTCATTCAACTCACAACTTTGCCTTTTTTTCACTCTCTAATTCTCCCTCACTACTTTTCCTTTAATCTAACTACTCTCTCGCCTCTCTAAAATCTATTCGGGATTCGTTACATCAGTCACCTTTGTTATCAAACTCAATAAATTACATCTTTATGTTTTTACAATTCCATAAATATTCTTTTGATTAATTAAATTGCTCAATTGATTGTTAATTAATATTTAACACATGAGAAAGAATCAAATGAAAAGTTTAATTTTTTTCCGTCAAATATATAATACGGATTGTTATTTTGCGTATTTATTGTTGCAATTTTTTATTGTTTTTTTCATTATTTCTATATTATATATTTACTTTTTTCATTTCGTGGCTCGTTAAATTTAATATAAAGTACATGTTCAAAATATACTACATACTTTTAAAATCTTTTGCTACTCTCTTTTCATAAATTTAAATTTTTTGTTGTTTATCTTTGTTGGAAAGATAAATCTGTAATTTTAAAAAATATTGGTAATTATCAAATGAATAATGATCTTTATACGACGAAAAATAATAGTACTATCTAAATGCACTACAAAAATTACGTTTTTGAGCGACTAAAACGAGCGACCGCATTTAGCAGTAGGCAGTAGCCAAAAGGACGACGAATATTAGATTCAATTGGCTATTTATTTATTGGTTTTTTAAAAATTAAAGTTATTGAAATCTAATGATTATTGAAAATTAATTAATTTTAATGATTTTAGAATTTATTGAATTAAAAAGAAATGAACCATTGAATTAATAGAAAAATAGAAAAATAGAAGAAGGATTGAGTAATTAATTAACTTGGTGATCATGGGAGCCCTACATCAATAGAAATCAATTTTTTTTTTATAAAATTCAACAACCAATCAAAATGCTTTAAATGTTATTCCTTTTATATTATAAGGATTTAAAAGGAAGTTTAAGTTAATATGGATAATATTGTATAAAACAAATTTCATTGTTACGTTGGTTTATTCGCACTATTTACCGAGTTACTTTTTTATAGGGACGATTGATCGGAGAAAGAAGACTATATGGAGAAGTTAAATATATTTGGATTGCTTAAAAAACTACATATTGAAGATTAATTGTAAGATTGACGATATCAACATGAATGAGTAATAATTTTATTTTTCCAACTGTAATTTTTAATTTTGGTATTTGTTTATTTTTTTCATCATTTTCCTTTGAAAAAATAGCACTCTGCACCTACTTGCGGCCTATTTGATTTATCGACTTTGATCTTTATGTTAACCTGTATTTTTAGTATAGGATCTATATGAATTATTCATGAGGTAATGTTAATATGTGATTTAATATTTTAAAAAGTCCAAACTACTAAAAACATCACACTAAAAACAAAATATTCCGTGAAATTCACGGGTTATAAAACTAGTTATAAACTAAAATGTATTGTATTTTACCATTGGCGGACAACATAGCTCGGACTTATATTGCTTTGAAGTATGACGTGACAAGACAAGCTACACGGACTTGTAGAGTTGTAGCTTGTCATTGAAGTTGCTATAAGAGGTCACAACTTACAACCTTATAACGGTCACATACGAAATTTCATGTACCTGTAACATAAATTGGTAATTTGTCGTATCAAGTTATTATCAAATAATACTAAATATAAATATAAATGACTCCTCTTTCTTGGTGTTTTTTGCCAAAATTAATTCAAAATATATTATTTTAAATTATGAAAATAAAATTTATTCCGTACGAAATATAATTGAAGGCGTTCGGATAACTACATGCGATTTGTGACGATCTTTGTAGGGCAGGTTGGAGCCAAGAAGGCCTTAAATTGTGTGGGATGATGAATTATACAAAGGCCGGTCGCATGTACTTGAGGAAAAAAATGGTAAAGAGGCAGTACATATGACATTACGAACGAGCTACGGCCCACGCATGTTCCTACTTATGTTTTTATTCATACTTTTCCATGAATTCAATCGATACCAAAAATCACACCGACAGTAGTTTCTCCTTTACATTACTCGCGCACCATTAAATTTTCGTAACCATTCCATCCGTCGTCGCTATGTTAGAGCATGTACAGTAACAAAGATGGTTTCATCTTTTTATTTCTTTTCTTCCTCTCTAAAGTTTCAAAACATTAATCGAATTATGATTGATCCATTTGTCAGGTTTAGTCACTAAGATAACATTGTTGAATCATGACGAAACATTACAAAATAGTCGTTAAACACATTTTTTTGTTCGTGAAGTGGACATCATTTATACAATTCCAATACAATTTTCTGCATTGAGAATGACCCTCTTTGTTTTAAGACAAGATTTCTTACATCTGATCCCGTACTTGTAATTTAATCAACATCATCAGAGCTTTAGTGCCAAAATATTTTGGGGTCGGTTGACCTACTTGTAATTTAATAACATAACTTTTTCTTTTTTCGCAATGTCATAAATTGTGAGCTTTCCGGTTGAGTTTTATTGGACAATAACTAAACGTGAAACAATAAAACTGATTAATTAGATGATTGATAAGTACATTGCTATAATTGGGTAATGTTAATATGTTATCATTATAACATATATATTCATGATAAAGGAGCGATTTGAAATGATTAACAACGAAATAGAAAGAAAACTAAAAGGAGGCGAAGAATATGTAATGAGTTGAATATATTAATGGAATTGGGATTAGTAGGTAAAGTGATGGGTATAGCTTTACCCAAAAAAGTTGGGATGATGAAATATAGTGCGTATAGAATTCGCAATCAGACTGACAAAAGAGAAAACGAGGCATTAAAGCGCAGCAATGCAGCATCACTCATTCACTTATTCAGACACTTGTAGTAGTACCGTCACTTGCCAACAAAATGCATTTAGTAAGAATGGCCCCTCTTCCTTCATTTACTTCCCTTCATCGCCCTTTATTCCTCCCTATTCCTATTCATCAACCCAAATTCTCATTTTAAATCGTCATTATCCGTCTTAGGTATAAGACGGGTCAAATATATATGAAATCACTCACTTATCACCTAAAAAATGACAATTTATTTATCTTTATTACCTCACTTGATGGTATTTGACCCGTTTAAAACTTAAGACGGATAAACCATCTAAAGCAAGACTGATTCATCAAACGCTAAGAACGGACCGTGTCTCGCAATATGCAACTGACAAATCAAGTGATTATTAGATGGCGCACCGCACTTGTGATATTGTGACTTGTGACGAATAACGTATGTCTTCTATGAGACAAGCAATTCCTAATTCGTGTGAATAATAAGAGCGATTATTTTCATCTAAGCAATAAGACGGAGTTTTTTAATCATCATATATTTCAATTTCTTGATAACCTTTTATTATTTACAAAATTAATCGCATTTAATTGTAAAATGGTGGCAAAATCTCATATATCTTGTTTTCGAGGAAGACCTACCCTTACTATTTTACATTTAATCCTCCATTTATGCCTCTTTTTAAGCTCCCCATCACTCCTCACTTTCCACTCACTCTACTCTCACTTCCCCACTCACACTCTCCATTTCCTTCCATAATTCACACTTAACCTGTAGCCAGGGGTAGCCAGGATTACTCATTGTTGTCGAATGACTATGGACAACCCAGAACTACCGCCTAAAAACAAAACGACGCCGTTCTTCAGTGGCGTCCTCGTCGCCTTCTTCCTTCTTTCTCTCTGGTCTTACACCACTCACCCTTCTCCTCCAACCCTCCCCCGCCAAACTCAAACACAAACCCAAACCCGTACCCAAATCCGAACCAACCCGACTACATTCTACGATGACCCATCTCTCTCTTACACCGCGGACACTCCGGTCCACAACTGGGATGAAAAACGCACCCAATGGCTCGCTCAAAACCCATCCTTCCCCCGGCCTGGTTCGAACCGGGTCATCATGTTAACCGGTTCCCAACACGGTCCATGTAAAAACCCGGTCGGGGACCATTTACTATTTCGACTCTTCAAAAACAAAGCTGACTACTGTCGTATACACGGGTACGACTTGTTCTACAACAACGTCCTACTCGACCCAAAAATGCCGGGTTATTGGGCCAAATACCCGGTTATTCGGGCAGCAATGTTAGCCCACCCGGAAGCCGAGTGGATATATTGGGTTGACTCAGACGCGGCAATTACTGACATGGACTTTTCTCTACCTTTAGAAAAATACCAGGACCATAACTTAGTTATCCACGGTTGGCCTAACTTGGTTTACGATAAAAGAAGTTGGACCGGGTTAAACGCCGGGGTTTTCCTAATTAGAAACTGTCAGTGGTCAATGGACTTGTTAGACCGATGGACTAGCTTCGGTCCAACAAGTCCCGACTACGTCAAATGGGGTTCCATCTTAAAATCAATTTTCCCAGACAAGTTGTACCCAGAGTCGGACGACCAGACCGCTCTGGGTTACTTGATGGTTAAAGAGGGTAATAAATGGGGTGACAAAATATACCTAGAAAATGAATATTATTTTGAAGGTTATTGGGTTGAAATAGTAGGGAAGTTAGAAACTGTAAGTAAAAGTTATAATGAGATTGAGCGAAAGGTGCGTAGGTTAAGGAGGATGCACGGGGAGAAAGGCGGGGAAGATTATCGTGCGCAGTGGAAGGCGTATTTTAAGGAAAATAACGGGTTACGGAGACCGTTTATAACACATTTTACAGGGTGTGATATATGTAACGGGAAACATAATCCTATGTATACTTGGAAGAAGTGTTTGGATGGGATTAATAAGGGGTTGAATTTTGCGGATAATCAGGTGCTTAGGAATTATGGGTTTGTTCATCTTGATTTGTATAATTCGTCGTCGGTCAGGCCGATTTCGTTTGATTAATTAAGGTATAATGCTAACTTTTTGGGTAATGTTCTAAACTGTAAAGATGTATTTATGTATAATTTTGCTTCAATTGCTTGCAATTCAGCTGTGGAGCATTTGGGTTAGCAATGCCTAATGTGTTGTATAATATATGATATCGGGTTTAAGAAATAAGACAAGACGGAATTTAATAATAATAATAATACGAGTACTAATTTGTTCGTCTTGTAAATATGATCACAGTTGATACTCGCTTCCAATTGTCACCGTTTAATTTCAATGAACAAATACGGGTAAAGAGAATTTTCAATAGAGTTGGAAACTCGGCAAATTGTTTGTTTTTTTGTTGAAGTGTATATTAGCAAATGTAAGGCTGCATAAACCCGATTGTCCTTAACCACCAAAGGCAGAACTTTTGACGTACTAAGGTAATGTTGTTGATGGAAACTTTACTAAAAATGAGCATATATCAGATGTAGTCAGTACTCAGTAGCGTTAGCAAATACTGATAAGGCGGCTTTGGAATTTTGGCTGGCGGAGAATGTAGTTCGGGGTAGAAATTATGGATGATTTCACTGCTTTGTTGTCTGTCGGTGTGAATATCTGGAATAATTCATAGACAAATGTTTCTGGACTGTCATCTTAATGTGTTTCCTCCTTGGTGCACTGGTACCGTGATCTTGTTTTACTGAGAATTGATAGAGCGGTAGGGTCAATTTTAGTGTAATTGCTATGTTTTTTTTTAGTATCGGGTCTAAAAGACGTAAAAATCTCAAGTCAAATAAATTTAACAATAAAAAACGTGTATTGTCCAGAAAGTTGTAGCGTCTCAAGACTCCACTTTCCTATATGTGGCTACGCCACTGACTTGTTTAGATTCAAAGACATTCAGTTTGTTTGTTGATGCCTTGTTTATATTTCCCCCAAACAATAACAGGAAATAGGTAGCTCGAGAATGCTGAATTTTATACTTGATCAAGAGGAAGCGGTACATATATAACCGAGTAGTATTAGATTTTAGTTAAGATAGTATGCATCAGGCTACTCTGCTCCGTGCATATGTCAGATAATTTGCTTAATTTTGGTGATTATAATCGGGTTCATCTCTATCCTGCTTGCTACAAAGGCGTTTATATTTGTTAGCGACTGAGCATTTGGGTACTTTAATACATTCAGTTTGTTGAACTTTTTGATGCTTGTAGTAATCTAATACCCACCTTTATGGACCAATTGAATGTCTTACTCGGAATCCGGTCTAGTGGATAGTTGTAGCAGTTTGTAGGTTTAATGAGTGCCATTTTGCCCTTCATCTACTCTCCTGTAGTCCTGATATTATGAGATCGGCCATGGGAAAGTAGTCTGATGTGCAAAGAAAAGAAGCAGTAGGCTAGAGCCTAGAAGCATAGAAGGCGACTTAGAATTGCAGAGAAGGAATTAAGGCTGTAAGGAACAAGAGCTTGTTGATTTGCTCAAGAAATGGTTGGCGAACAAGGTTTTACATTATGATTTCCGAAGCTACACCAGGCAATGAATTTTCACCACTCGACTGTTACTCATAAGAGTTTTCAGATTAGAAGTGAATTTCAACTAATATTTCTGCAATTTAAGCATTAGCATGTCTTCTGGGTTTCACTTCAAATGAGTCAAGCTTCTGACTATTCCACTCTTCCGCTATCTTATTATTGCATTTCGTCTGCAACAGATGTTATCAACTGTTATGCTTTTGAGTCTTGATAACTAAATGAAGCCCGTCTTTGCTGAACTAACCTTCGGTTTCTACCAGACCAGAAATTTTGGTACTTGATGAAGAAACAAAAGACTAGAATTGGGATGAGAAATGACACCAGTAAGCCCAATGATTTGATTATATTACTTGATCATCCACACTCTACTAAAGGACTCGAAGGAGTTCTTTATATTCGAACTCAAATCAAGCTGTGAAGCGGTCTATGAAATACATCGTCCTTTAAAGCAAATAAATCACTGAACCATGTGACTCTGACCGACCATCCACCGTTCCCTACCCTGGTAGAATAGGCCACGAGAACTGATAAACACCCCATACAATCAGGATGGAGATCATTTGCTGTTTGATGCTTTCAAAGGCGGACTACTATATGAACTGGTTTAGAAAGCCCGTATCAGTTTCGCCTAGGCGTGGTGAGGTGACAACAGAAAGCACCTAAGTGCGCCTTGTACATAAGGGAGATAGGATCATCTCCATTTCCGAAGCAAGACATGCTATTAGCCTATTACTATGGAAGTATGGACTATGGAGTAGTTCTCCTAATGTTTGTTAGATAGCTATGCATTTTCCATGACTGCGTCAAGTTGGTGGGCTAAACCCATTTTAAAACTATGGGCCCCAATACCTTCTACAAAATGAACTGCTCCACTATTCTTGGATGTTCGGCCGTTTGGGTACTAGACTAAATTGTACGAAGTGGTTGCCTTAGTTTAAGGCTCCGACAACGGCCCACCATTGTCGGGGTGGATCTCGTGGGAGGTCTCATCCTCCGTCGTCTTCATCAACAGTATTTCAAGGTATGGTCGTGATGGCAATGATGGGCGTGAATCGGAAATATAATTAGTTGAATTGAATGATGCTGAGCTAACCTGAACAGAGCTGAAATAATAGTTACTTATATTGGCCCTGTTTTTTTCGGCTGAAACAAGCTGAAATAATCAATCAATCAATCAATATATATATACTTAAAAGAGGAACTTTTCGAGCGATTTTATTGGTTCAAGTTTTATGGATTATTTAAGTTATAAAGTATTGAAATGAGATAAGTACATTAGTACTTAATCGTAAATTATTGAAAACTTATCTAATTAAATCGGTAGAATAAATATATAAAAAGATAACTATATATTCTAAAAAAACTTATTTTTTATTATTTGTATCAAATCACCATAAAAGATAACAAAAATGCTAATTTAATTAGTAGAACGTATTTTATTAGGAGTGAAATACTTTGAAATCTTTAAGTCTCTCACTAATACTATAAATACGGAATTTAATCTCACATTCAAAGATAATTATCTACTGATAGACAATTTAATTTCATATTTGCTAGTATTATGAGGTTGATTAATATATTTATCATATGTTCTATGTAGGTACAATACGTTCTTTTCTCAAAGCGATGTCGGGGTTGATATTGTTGTTGCTGGAGTCAAGGGCTGTAAAGACAAAAAAAAAGATCATTGGCATGAAGAGGTTTAAACGGCCCTTTCAAACTCCGAACTCCCTTTTCTTATGAACCACGGATATGAAGTATGCACGGAGTATGGAGTATATCGGTATATGAGCTACGAAGCTATTATATTTGATTGTGATCATGTTATTTGCTTTTTATTCTATTATGCATTCATGTGGATGAGAACATGGTTTCTATTATGCATTCGAATAATTTCACGATTTTATGCTGTGAACCAATCTTATTATGTAAAAAAAATAACTTATTTATTGTAAGTTTCACTAAATGAATAATGTCTATTTTAGAATTTGTATATTCTATATAATTTGTATTTGTATCTACATTAAACCATTTATTGGTGACATTAATGACAGTTAAGATATACTATGATTATATACCATCAATAGATTAAAGTTCTTAATTTGTAATTGAGTATATTTTATGCTATGTTATACAATAATGGATCCTTAAATAACAATATTGAGGAACACCATCAATTCTCACGAGTAAGCAAGAGTAGGCAAAAAAGAATGCGTATGCTTGTGATTAAATACTATTGCAAAGATTAGAAAAGATGAAAAAATGCTGGCTGTGGGTGAGATATTGGCATAATTTAATCACATAAAAACTCAATAGTTTAACTTTATAAAAAGCTTCTTGCTAAATTCAGGCACTTTAATATTAATATAGCATAAAGATAGATTTTAAAATAATAAGAATTTGACTCTATTTATCTAAGGGTGAAATTATTGCTAGACTTGAGAGTTAAGACAAAACTTTGGTAAATATTAAGACAAGACTCACTCAAACGCATTATGATGCTTGCGTAAGGTAAGTTCAAACAATAAAAGAAATAATAAAATTAGTGAAATGCTCTTACGATAGAGTATATAATGTTAAAATTTACCTATCTTGGAGTTTTTATTCAGTCAGTCTCCCGAGAGACTGTCTCCGCTAAATTAGCAGGAGACAAAACATGAAAACTATAAATTAAATAACTTTCTCCCCTCATCATGTGAGAAGTCGCTCAATAATGCTATTAAGAGACCGTTTCTTTGAAATTCTTGTGTTCTATTTATTACGTGATTGCCTAGCTACTTTGACAACTTTTTGATTTATTTTTCGAGTAAAAGTAGGAAATTAAATGAATTTGACTTCATCCAAATTATATGTCTAGATAGAGTAATAGATAAAGATAATTTACCTAATGAAATTAAAAGTTTATTTCTATTTTTTTCTCATTTTGAATATCTATCAATATATATACTTAAAAGAGGAATTTTTCGAGCGATTTTATTGGCTATTGGTTTAGAGTAATTTCATTGGCTATTATTTTGGTTAAATAAATTAAGTATATAAATAAAAAGATAATCAAATAGTAATAAAATATCAGTTGGATAATTATTGCTTTTAGAACAATTACATTGGCTATTACTTTGTTTAAATATTTTTTTTTTGAGGGGACTTTGTTTAAATAAATTAAGTATATAAATAAAAAAGATAATTAAATAGTAATAAAATATCAGTTGGATAATAATTGAATTAGTTAATATTCACATTGTCCATTGCAGCGCAATTAATTAAGCCAAATTCATTATGTCCACTATGCCGCCATTAATTAATCAAACGGTGAGACATTGCCATTAATTTGATTTGATGCTTTTGTATACAACTAATTACTTCACTAATTAATAAAATAGGGTTCATCGTCAAGTACTTGAACAATTAGGTTTAAGGTTTAGAAAATAGTTTGATATTAGAGTAACTTTTTTAGGCTCTAATTAAGAAGGGTAATAAATGGAAATTTAATGAAATAATGTATGTGAAAGACTAAAATCCGTATGTGAAAAAGTAATTCCGAAAAAAAATACGAGTTACAGAATACAAATACAAAAGAATATGAGCTAATATAAAAAGAATACGAGTTTAAGAGAATCACGAACTAAAAAATACGAGCACAAAAAAATGCGAGTTATTAACCTAAGAATATGAGCTAATATAAAAAGAACACGAACTATTAAGCTAAGAATACGATCTAATATAAAAAACAATACGATCTATTAAGATAAGAAAGCTTTAAAATACGAGTACAAATGAATACGAGCTAATGAAAAAACAATACAAGCTATTAACTTAAGACGAGCTTTAAAATATGAGCACAAATAAATACGAATATGGGATTAAAAGGATCACGGACTTAAATATACAAGCGCATAAGAATACAACCTATTAAGATGATAATACGAGCTAATATAAACAGAATACGAAAACACGAGCTAATTGAAACAATTCTCGAGCTAAAAAAATAAAACCAGATTTGCAATATGTCAAATTTCATGATATAATAGGCACTTAAGATTACGAGGTATAATTAAAAGAATACGAGCTACAAAATACAAATATATAAGAAATACAAGCTAATGTAAAACGAATAAGAACTTAAGAGAATCAGGAACTAAAAAATACGGGCACTAAGACGGCGAGCTATTAATGTAAGAATGCGAGCTAATAGAGATATTAAGGTAAAGAATACGAGCTAATGTAAAAAATACGAGCTATTAAGATAAGAATACGAGTTAATATAAAAAAAACATACGAGCATATTAGAGGATCAAGAACTTACAAATACGAGCATATAAAAATACGGGTTAATATATACAAAGAATATGAGTCAATGTAAGAAAAATACGGGGTAATTAATAAGATAAGATTACGAGCTATTCAGATAAGAATACGAGCTAATATAAAAAGAATACGAGCTAATAAGATAAGAATACGAGCTATTAAGATAAGAATATGAGTTAAAGTAAAAAGAATATGATCTAATGTAAAAAAAAATACAAGTTAATTTTAAAAAAATACGAGTTTCAACTATCTTTATATATTAGAAAAATTGGATAAAAAATTTCTTCAAGATGATGCTCAAATGAAAAGTATAGAAGTTATTATAAAAATATATGTGCTTAAAATATTATTTTTACAGGGATGCGTAATATGTAAGTGTCTTTCCAAGACCATTGAATTGGAGGTACATGTTTCCGTTTCTATTGGAGTTTCATACAGTTTCAACGTTCCATGTTGTTCCGAGAATGATACATCTGATATTTCATTAGCCATAAAAGCAATCTTACTTCAATTATTCTCTATACATGCATATTACACTAAGTATTTTTAGAAGATTAACTGTTACGATAATTACTTTGAAACCATGTCAAGATATTACCCGGGCAACGCCCGGGCATGAAATCTAGTAGTTACTTATATTGGCCCTGTTTTTTTCGGCTGAAACGAGCTGAATTGAATTAATTGGAGTAGAACTTAATTGAACTAAATTGAGTGGAACTGAACTAAACTGAATTTAGTTGAATTAAAAATTAATTTTGTGAAGTGATTAACTGAATATAATTGATTGAACGTAAATAAAAATTAACGGGGATAAAATTGAAAGGAGCTAAAATTAAGCCAGAAAATACAGGGTCTTAGAGTTGAGCTTGAACTAAACTGAATGAAGTTGCACTGAATTGAGTAGTGCTAAGTTGAATTAAATGAGTTAAAATTAAGCAAAATAGTAACCTAAAATTGGCCTGAACTATGTCACCCAAAACTCGGATTAACCCAACTCATTCCGAACATGACCCGAGCTATTCTGACTGTAATTGACCGGATACAAATGACCTGTTTTCGAAACCACGTAAACCGAAAATTACTCGACAAAACATAACTCTAATTGAATCGAGAGGACCTTAAATATCTTTTTTCTCTTTTTTTTAACTGACCCGAAATGACCCAACCCGATCCTAATAAACTAACCTACTCAACCCAAACAACTTAACCGAAACAGACTCTTCGAATGATTCCGAAATCCGAAAGCAATGAGAGCCCCAAACTGACGCGACCCGAAGCCGACCGATTGACCCGTTTCCCAAGTCTAAGATGGAGTAGCAATGTACCATGTTGGACTTGATTATGTTGTTGGCCTATGATAAGACTACAGCCTCGTAGTTAGGTGGTATTGAAGGTGGTGGGTAGGTTGGGGTGGTTGTCCATGGGGACATGAGAGCGAGGTGTTGGTGGTTCGGTTGATGGTGGGATTGGTGGGAGAACAAGCAAGTTTTAAAATGGTATATTCGGAACACTTGAACCATACGCGTGAAATGGATTAGGTGATCCATTCCGTTATTCGAGCCAAATCAAACCCCGATAAAACATGCTCTTATCATTCATCAACCCAAAGGAATTACAATTATTTTATGCACTCTCAATTGGAATCTACCCATTTCTTTATTAATTTCCTCTAAACTACAATTAATTATTTTAATTATTCTTCAAAAAATAAAAAAATATTATTATTATTGTCGGTGTTTGCAAATTAAGTTTTTTACTCCAATTGGTCTATTACCTTTAGATCTTGTCGTACTTGCTTTGTTTAATTGACTTACTTATTTTTTTCTTTTTATTATTAACAAATAGAGATTAGGACACCATGTTTTTCTTATATTTTTTGACGCTTTCAAATATTAATTCATTTTAGTTGAATATCAATTTGGAACTAAGACAGATTAAGACTCTTCTACTGTATTTATTGTTGTTGGGGAGAAAAATGAGTTTTTTTTTTAACTAAAAGCGAAGCGTGTTACCACCATATTTTATTAGGTGCGATATTTGTTGTTGGTGGAAAAAATTAGTTTTTCCTTAACTAAAGATGAAGCGCAGTATCACAAATTTACAACCTTTTGATTTGGTACGCACTTGTTATGGACGACAAATTCCACATTCTAGACTTCCAAAGTAATTACAATGCAGAGTAGACTAACTAAATAAGTTATAAACTCGGTAGAAAAGTCATTTCATAGAGTCTATTTAACCAAAGTAGTTTATATTAGTAAAATTAACTAATTTATTATTCTGAAATATTTGGTAATAGTAACCTATTGTCGAATAACCGCTATAGTGTTACCTGAATTAGCATGAAGTACATTAGCTGATTTTACCAAATGTCAACTAATTTGCCGACCATTTCTAATACTTCGTATAAATAACTATTTTATTCGAATTATCCAGTTAATTTTACCAAAAAGAGCCATAACAAAGTGAAATCGCTTCTAAGATACGGTTTGAGATAGAGACATATGAGTTAGAAGTCATTGTTAGGCAAGCATATGGAAGAAGAGTAGAAGAGAATATAATTACTCAAGAGTAGACAAAACAGGTTAGTGAGAGAGAGAGAGAGAACGTCAGTGTCTGATGTAACATATGAACGGAATACGATTGGTGGCAAAGTCAAAATAATGTTTAAAATGCTTAATATTCCATGTACTGATCTCTCTAACAACCTTCTGGGGACACCTCTTTGCTTACCTGGTTTCTTGACTTTCTCCTTCTACAAAGGTGGCTATTGCTTCTATAACTAACTCTTCCTAACTTCCTTCTACTCGTTTTCCCTATTTTTCACCGTCTTTTTCCGTTACTAATCCATTCTTAACGTGTGAATTCTGAATTTCTGATTATTCTTCCCCCTTGCATATTTTATATAGATTAGACTTTCGCTTTTCAAGACGGGTATTTGACTTCTTTTATAATAAGCTATTTGTTTCTCATAATTGTTATCCTTTGGTTTTGACATAAATATTATTGAAGCAAGAGGAAACCAATTATTAAATGATAAGTGCATTAAATTGAGTGTGAATGATCAAATTGTTCATCAAATACTCATACCTTAAACAAAAATGACAACATTTAACGGAGACACTTACAAATAAAATATGACAACAAATGACCACGATAGAGGGAATATGAGATATTGAAGAAAGAAATGCATGTGTTAAAAATATGAAAATAATGAGGTATGTGCAAGTTATTGATTAAGATGGTCTAAGTTCTCTGAATCTTTTCAAAACGGTTTATTATGTCTCGATGAAAATCAAATGGTTGTGACTTGTGAGTAATATACCAAAGCAATATTGATATTATTTTCGAAATGATTTATTATGTCTCGATGAAAATCAAATTGTTGTGACTTGTGAGTTGTGAGTAATATACCAAAGCAATATTGATATTATTAATATTTTTTTCTGGGAGAAAAAATAAATAAAAAGATTTGTGGGTAATATATCAAAGCAATATTGATATTATTAATATTTTTTTTTTGGGAAAAAGAAATAAAAAAAATGGAGATGCAAGGTATAGATAATAATATACCAAAGTTATATTTACAAGTTGCAAACAATTTAATTAACACAATAATAAAAGCAAATTTTGTGAGATTTTTAACTTAACACGCTCTTAAGTAAGAACTTTTAAAGTATTATTAAGTCTCTAACTCGTCTTAATTGATATATCCAAATTTGCTAGTTGGATAAAAATGGAGGGAGTACTGTTTTAAGCAAGACCGTCTAGGAAGTATGAAGTACTCCGTAACTCGTTTTAACTTGATACGTCCTAAACAAGACCTTCTAAGAAGTAAGAAGTAAAGTAGCTTTCACATTACATGACGAAGGTGCTGGTCTGTTTCTTCAAAATCAAGTTTTTGATTAGTTTATGACTCCCCTTGCAAGCACCTCTCTAATTTTCTAATGTTTTAATTAACTGTTTTGTTTGGTGTAGATGCTATAAAGTGACTTGCTTTTGAGTCTTGTTCACCAAACTTAGTCTTTTTCTTTCATTATTAGTACTACTCTTCCATCTATCATTTCTTAGTTCTTCATCATTCTTCCTAGGATCTTTATACCTTCATCTTGCTAAAGATATCATCAAAACAAGTCGAAACCATGTCGAAAATCCACCATCATCAACTTAAACTATCGTCCCGTTTTTCGGACGGGATTATGTTCTTATCCGGCATGTTGGCTACTCTTGCTATAAGCTGGTTTTTTCCTAGCATCATGCTTCCTAGCTCAAATTCAGTTCTTTCTATGTCACCTTCATTAATTCCGCCTTTCGTGGCGTCTAAACTTAACCCTGTCAATCTGACTACCTTCTATGATGACCCTAAGTTGAATTACACGATGGATGCCCCGGTTCAGAATTGGGACGAGAAGCGACAGCATTGGCTGGCGACTCACCCGTCCTTTTCTGGGTCGAAAGACCGGATTTTGATGGTAACAGGGACCCAACCTAAGCCCTGTGTCAACCCGGATGGAGATCATTTTTTGTTGAGGTTGTTTAAGAATAAGGTGGATTACTGTAGGATTCATGGGCATGATATTTTCTATAACAATGTTTTGCTTCACCAGGGGATGACCGGGTTTTGGGCCAAGTATCCGTTAGTCAAGGCCGCGATGCTGTCCCACCCGGAAGTAGAATGGATCTGGTGGGTGGACTCGGATGCAGTCTTTACTGACATGGACTTCGATTTGCCAGTGGAAAAGTACAAGGATTACAACCTGATAGCTTACGGGTGGCCTGATGTTATATTTAAGGAGAAGAGCGCGATGGGGGTTAATGCCGGGGTTTTCTTGATCCGTAACTGCCAGTGGTCTCTGGACATGATAGAAAGATGGGCTAGCTTTGGACCACAGACTGCAGACTACGCGAAATGGGGCAAAGTCCAGCAGTCGATGTTCTACGACAAGACAGACTCAGAATCTGATGATCAGACCGCTCTAACATACATGCTGTTGGTAGAGAAAGAGCAGTGGGGAGACAAGATTCACATAGAAAGCGAGTACTACTTCCAAGGGTACTGGGTGAGTATAGTGGACAAATACGAGAACGTGACAAATCACTACAGGGAAATCGAGGATAAGGAGCCTGAATTAAGGATGAAGTTTGCCGAGAAAGCAGGGGAGACATATCGCGCTAAGTGGCAAAAGTACCTTGCAGGAGCTAACACAGGCGGGTATACAGACGGAAGTTGGAGGAGGCCGTTTATGACGCATTTTACAGGGTGTGAGCCTTGCAGTGGGAAGCATAACCCTATGTATAAGGCTGAGGAATGCCGGGGAAATTTGGTGAGGGCCTTAAACTTTGCAGATAGTCAAGTGCTTAGGAATTTCGGGTACACTCGTAGAGACATAACCAACTCGTCCTCCGTTGAACCCTTGTATTATTAGCGATTCTCCAAGCATCGTAGCTGAAAACTTAAAAGCTTCATTTCGGCATTGACGTATTTGCGGTCAGACTTAGCCAGTGAACCTTGATGATGGCCTAGTTGCCTTTGTACATTGTAAACTTTGAAATTCTTTTGCGTGCTGCTGTTATACACAGTAATCCAATAAGCATTTAATTTATTGTTTCAATTTGTTTTAGTCGGTAAGTTTAATTTACAAATCTATAAATTATAGGTAAAAAGCGACCAATTTACAAATATGGTACGATGTTGTTTGAAGTTTGATTGGTAACAATGTAATCCAATAGAAAATATGACACGTAGTATTTGAGAATGGTGAGGAGTAGCATCAGTGAATGATGTTTATGAGTTGTTTTTGTGACTAATGATGGTGTGAGTAGGTGCTTTGTTACTTTCACCCTTGTGTATTTTCTTCAACAAAAATAATTATGTTATAACCCAAGTGGTGTTTAAACCTTAAAACTTGCAGAAATGTAGGAGTTGAAAGGTGTCAAGTTTGAGTACCCGCTGTGAAGATGATCACTTGGCCACTGCAACCTCCGAAGGGGTGGCTTACATGGTCCATGTGGTGGTGCGAGAATGCATGGGCCCGAGGATTGAACCCTCGTCACCAACAAATTTTTTTTTATTATGTCCTAAATACGAATACAAAATAGGGTATTAGTCTCTTGTTACGACATTACTCAATGCCTACACGCTAATTTTTCCATTACACATGAATACATGATCAACCACTCCTCTAAAACGACTATTTGGTAAATCTTTACTCTTACATTGGACCTTTCAATAGATATCGAATTTGTGTTTGAGTTAATGTTAAAGGAATCTGGTCATTGTAATTTCAATCCAAGCATTCGAACTCATTTTTAAAATATAAACACATTAATTGTTTCAACTCTAATCTAATCTAATTAAACTTCGTACAACTCAACCAATTTGATTCATTGTATTTATGTTTAAGCATATCATTTTCAACTGGCTTAAGTGCTTAACACTGTATGAGTTGACTAATTGTGATTTGTGACCCACTAATAAACCCATTAAGGCAAGTGCATGTATAACTTTGTAACTTACTAACCTAAAATGATGAATTACATAAGTTATTTTTAAATAAGTTAGATAGACTACAATTGAACTCAATTATGACCCATTTACATAATAATAGAAATGCGTTTTTAATATCGGATTTCATGCTTACAAGATTTTTACATAGTCATTACATGCAATACAATTTCTGTCACTAATTTGACTCATTTACTAAATAATTTCCAACTAATCAAATAACTTATTCGCTAATGCAATACTTTTTTTTGGTGTAAAAAAAGATTTTACAAACTAAGCTGTAAAATTAAAAATTAAATACGGTCTCTGACAAGTTAATAACGAAATATTTATCACAACTCAAATATTAAATAGAATCTCACTTATTTGTTAAAATTTGGCAACAAAATTAAACAAAACTAATTTCAATCTTGTAGAAAAGATGAGAAGTAACCTTTGTAATTTACAACCACCGAAAAATATTTTTCTTGCTTGTGACTTGGGAGCTGAAGACGATACTCTCACAAAAATGCAGGTGGGAGAAAGTGGAACATCATATAAATAGTTTAATGCATTATGTAAAAGACACACTATGGTCTTTAACTTTTTTTTTTTTTTTTTTGAAAGACACTATGGTCTTTAACTTATACTCTCTCCATTCTTTTTATATCACCTCATTTCTTTATACACGTTTGTCAATAGTCATTTTGTTTCGATTATACCTTTAGCTACCTACTATTAAAAATTATAAAATTTTGAATTCTTAATCCTTTTATCAAGACAAATTAAAAAAATCTCACATGAATATATTTCCGTGAACGGATTGAGAGAAAACTGACGTTGAATAATCGATTGTGAATAGTGTCCAAAAGGGGAATAGGGTGATATAAAAAGAATGAAGGGAGTAACAAATAATATCCGTCTTCAATGAGAAGATTCCGTCTTAGACTCAATATGAACGGCGAGAATTTGGGTCGCTTACTTTACAACGGTTGTTACATGTAAATGAAAATTTGTGGTTAAAGAAAACCTAAAAAGGGATTTTGATACTTTACCAAACCACCGCTTTAATCCATCAAAAAGAAAAACCAGCGGTCCATGATGCTCACCCACCGGCATGCCCATGCCCATGCACATCCATGGGCCATGGCTTCCCAATTCATCTACCCCATTCGATTTATTATTTTGGAATTGGATTTGAAATTCAATTCCATGATTTCAACAAGTATTGCTGAAATCATGATCTTGAAATCAACTTCATATTCTAAACGCAGCGTTTTAAAGAGGAGATTCTGGGTTTCTCTGTTTTTGGTTTTAGGGAGAAAATTATGTAGTGAGAATTCTGATAGTACATTAACAAAGTCAAAAGACTTCTAATTTGGTAGCTGATGTTGCTAATATCTTGCGTTACAGACGTGCCAACTCATGCGATTCCAATTATCTTCTCAATCTTGCGACGTGCTTGTAAGTTATTTTGACTTTTTAATTTCCCATTTGTGCTTTATTTATTTGTTTTTCTGTTAATGGTGATTGTGGGAATCCAATTTGGGAAGATTCTCGTGTATGGCCGACATATCGTGTATGGCCGACATATCCGTCTTAAGATTAAAACGGGTGGAATAGTACCCAGTTGTATAGATGAAGCAAATAGGTTGCTGATAATGAGGAGCCTTGATGTTAATGATAGAACTGGCGTGCTGTGTAATACTGAAACAATTATTTTGCTGCTATTCTATAGGACATGTTTTAAGTTTGAGACGACTATTTCCGTCTTAAACGAGAATTTGTGTTCGGAAGATGTGTTGCTAGACTTCTCATCTTATTTTCGAAAACTGAGTTTAGAACTAAGCACCAATGCACCATAACCCATGGCAGATTTATTGAACCCGCCCTGGTGCAGGACATTAAGTTAGCTGGAGTGGCTTGTCTCAACCATTCTGACTCGTGACATAGTGCGCTTATTTGAACCAAAAAGTTGAGGGGAAAGATAGACATTGCTTAGGATACTTCACTGATTTTACAAGTATATTTGTTTATTTTGTCTTTACACTTCTTGAACTCATAATCTGGTAGATATGCATATGTCTCGGTTGGCTATAGCTTTGCTATTGATCAATTAGTTGAAAACCGTGTGTTTGAGGCTTCTAGCCATATTAGTGCAATGTTTATTGAAAACAAATATACTCCTTGTTTTTACTGTTGTTATCAAACATATTTGATGTATTCTTGAGGGTATTTAAATAATAAAACTAGACACGCATTCGAAGGGGTTGTAGTTGTAGAAATGGCTCCTTATGTGGCGTGTTTTTTCGAACTCTGTTTAGGAAAACCTTATTTTGCTAAATAAGTTTTCATTAGCCTCGCTGTTAATTTTAACGATAGCAATAGAGTGTGTAAATGGGTCGTCTCGGGCTGTGCCTTGTATCATTCCCACAGGCAACGCCTTAAAATGGCTTAACTTAGGCCCATTCTGTCGTGTCATGCCATGTCGTGTCCATGTGTTTACATGGCGTTGAACACCATAAGCAATGTTCTGCCCGTGCAACCGTTGTGCCAGTTGCTTGATTGAGGAGAATGACTAACTAAATTAGTTATGCTTGTAATTGTGAAGTGAGAGTTAGCTACCGTGATTCTTGCCGCAATTTCCCATCCAAGCACTGTTTTACTGCGCTGTTACATAGAGACAAGACCCCTACAATGTTTATGATGATCTTTGAGTTACTGGGTTAATGTTATTAGACCATCCAAATGCGGTTTTCACCGCTTTGAAGCAGCTTTCGAAACAAATTTACCCATTTAGCCTCATATGATGGTTTCTTAACCAAGTTGTGTCTCAGATTAGCTTAGCTTACAGACAGTTGACTTTGTCACTTTGATTCTGCACGTTGCTGTCATGCTTTTATATGCTTCATCACTCTGACCAGGAATCTTGATCATGATTTGTACAGCGGGCGTGAACATGTCCAGAATGTGACTAATTGTTTTATTAATTACTCAATTATTTGAGGTTCTCATCACCTCTGCACGTATTTGAACAAGGTTGTTGTTGCATTGGACCGAGTCGAGCAGAGATTAAATAATCATCTTCCTTGTTAGCATGCCATTTTTTTATGATAATGAATGAGTCAATGTAATTGTTTTAGATGCTATAAAATGATATACTTTTAGGATTTGATCACAACAAAAGCTTTTTGGCTGATAGAGAACATTAAAAGTGAGGAAAAACATTCATCTTCATCTTGTCTTTTACATTAAAAGTGACGAAAAACGTAGAGCGATTGCCAAAACTGGAGAACATGGTAAAACCCCGCCGTCAACTAATAGCGTCATCTGCTTATAGGGATGGCGTTATGTTCTTATCGGGGATGTTCGCTCTCCTTATCATAGTCTGGTGTTTTCCATCCTCCATGCCCCCTTCATTTAACCCACCACCATCCATCTCGACAATTCTAGCTGAAGATGAGAATGTCACTACATTCTATGATGACCAACAGTTTGGCTACGCCATGGATACACCAATCAAGAATTGGGATGAGAAGCGACAGGAGTGGCTTGCCAACAACCCGTCCTTCTCTGGATCGAGAGAGCGGGTTATTATGGTAACAGGGTCGCAACCAAAGCCCTGTAAAAACCCTGTGGGTGATCATTTGATGCTGAGGCTTTTTAAGAACAAGGTGGATTACTGCCGCATTCACGGGTACGAGATCTTTTATAACAACGTCTTGCTCCAACCTCAGATGTTCGGATTCTGGGCCAAGTATCCGATAGTCAAGGCCGCAATGTTGGCTCACCCGGAAGCGGAGTGGATCTGGTGGGTGGACTCAGACGCTGTCTTCACTGACATGGACTTTGATCTGCCTTTGGAGAAGTACAAGGCCTACAACCTCATTGCTTACGGCTGGCCCGACAGTTTTTATAATAAGAACAGCTCAATGGGGCTTAATGCTGGAGTCTTCTTGATCCGAAACTGCCAGTGGTCTATGAACATCTTGGACCGGTGGGCCAGCTTCGGCCCACAGACTAAAAACTACACGAAGTGGGGCCAAATTCTGAATTCGGTATATACTGATATGGCGGCACCAATATCAGATGATCAAGCAGCTCTTTGCTACATGATCTTGGAAGAGAAAGAGAAATGGGCAGACAAGTTCCACCTGGAGACCGAGTATTACTTCCAAGGATATTTTATGGATGTAATTGATTACTTTGAGGAAGCGCAAAGTCATTACATGAAAATAGAGAAGGAGAAGCCAGAATTAAGAAGGCGACATGCGGAGAAATCAGGGGAAAGGTATCGAGCTCTTTGGAAACAGTACCTTAAGGAGTCTCGCACATCAGTAACATCAAGGAGACCATTTGTGACACATTTCACGGGTTGCGAGCCCTGTAGTGGGAAACGCAATCCAATGTATTCCCTCAAACAATGCGAGGGAGGGATGGTAAGGGCGCTAAATTTAGGAGATAGTCAGGTTCTCAGGAATTACGGGTACACTCGCAGAGTTCTAACCAACTCTTCCTCAGTTGAACTCCTGTAATTCTGTTTTCTTCCTTAGTGTTCTGATGTAACAGTAGTTCGAGTATCTATGTTTTGTAGGTTCTTCTGGTTGCCTATTTTCCACTAAGTAATTTGTAAGACAGAAAATTTTGTGTAAGACAGAAAATTCTTGTGCATACTCCCGGCATTTGGAACGTTTTTCCAAACGGATCGTGAACATCTTTGAATGCTATGCTGCTCCTGCAGTGTCCTTGATATAACCCTGCTTTTGCACATTATGTTTGGGATAGTTATTGTGTTAATGATAGTTCTATACTACTTTACTAACTCACCGAGTCACCGGACACGGGGACCCGGGTATCAACATTACACCAATACATCGAGAACAACCGCGTATGGCTTGATCTGTTGGATGTGCTCAACCTTTCCCTTATTTGTGTTAGGTTTGCTTTCTACGTCCGCATGTCTCCATATTTGTCCCGTTCATTTGTTCACTTTTGATTTTAGTTGAAAATTAAAAAGATAGATTTATTTCTTTGCCTTGGATTTTAGTAGAAAATTAAAAAGATAGGAGGAGACCATATATAATCAGTGTTTTTGGATGACAAGTAGATCATAATAGTTATGGATGATCAAATCATCCATCAAAAGCGCTTCTAACGTAGATTAATAAACAAATGAGTGAGACATTCAAAAATAAAAATGGTAATCAAATGACCAAATGACATGCCGCAACTTCTAAGGATTCACTTATAAGTTAAAGTTAAACTAACAATCTATACAATATTATTAAAAGGGTAACCTAAAATGTCACGTAGACAATGCCACATAGGATTAACAAAAAGCCACGTCACTTTTTATAATGACAGGGAGCCACATCATTAATATTTCTTATTTTAAAAAGAAAAAGAAAAAAAAATAAACATTAAATATAAATAACTTAACAAACATTAAACTTTAACCCTTTTTAATTTCTAGATAAATCAAATAACAATTAAAAATCCAATTTCCTAATAAATTTAAAATATCGATGTTCATTGTTAAAATATTTTAAGCAACAAATAAATATCATATAATTCTAATTTTTACGCCGTTTATAATAAGTAAGAATTTATAAATATTAAGGGCAAATAATAACATACTTAACATTAAATATTAGGCTTTTAATTTTTAAAAGTATAATATGTTAAACTTCAAATAAAAATTTACAATCTCTCATTTTATAACTTGCTAATAATGAAAAATAATGTTCAAAAGTAGTAAAACTATACTACATATTTATGTATATTAAAGCAAACCTTTCACATTTCATCCATATTTATGTATAAATTAAATTTGCTAATAATGAAAAATTATGCTCAAAAGTCACAAAACTTTACTACATATTTATGTATATATTAAATTTGTCATAAAACACATGATCAATTGGTTATAAATAATTGATAGAAGACAACATTTGTGCTTCAAAATTGAAGCCAATATTTTTTTTACTCACATCGTGTATCAACGTCAAGGTAATAAGTATAGGTATATGAAGGTAAGGTAATTGTATTATGGTTTTAAATTAATTAATTAATTAATTATTTTTAAATTTTGATTGTTTATGAAGTGTTTCATCCTATTTTTAAGTGTTGTTTTGTTCTTATTTAGGTGCTATCAAGATTTGTGGTGCTGTCATACTTAAAGGTAAATATATATACTTACATCTTTATGACTCAATGTCCTATTTCTTTCATTATTTAAGGAAAAACTTAAATAAATAATGATAAGGTTAATATCACATAAATCAAATTCCACCATTTTGTGCGTTATTAATACTCAATGATTTTTTTGTAGGGATGATTCATGAGACAAAGAAGACTATACGAAGAAAGAAAATACTTGCGGATTGAATTGCTTAAAAAAATTATCCATCCACTTCACTCAATAATTTATCATAACAAAAAACATAGTATTTCGCTTTCAAATGTATTGGGATGTGTTGTTTTCTTATTTATCATTTTCCTCCATAGAAAGAAATTGGAGTTGCGTGGATATCAATCTTCTCAACAAGTTGAACAAAAAAAATCTTATTGACATATATAATGGAAAAGGTACATTATTATCTAATATTTATACGTTCATGTCATATTATCTAATGTACATGTCTTATAAATTGTAATGAGATTTGAATGAGATATGTAGTAGGCAACTATGTATCTTGAATTTATCATTTATGAAAAAATTACATTTTAGAATTTTTGGCAAATTCATATGGATACTATATTAATACTAACATTGATTGAATTCATAAATATGCTGCTATCAAAAATATGATTTATGAGACTCAAAATATTGAGAAGATAAAAGGCCCCCAATCCTATATGTTTTAAGTTCCTTACATAGGGTATTTATCATTCTCAAAAAAAAAAGGAAAAAAGAGAAACAATCCAACTTGATGCATTTAATTTGCTCTTTTATTTTCACTTACTAAATTCATTTGCGATTACCTAGGGAGTAGCAATTTGTTTGTTCTTACCTACCCACATGGGAAGTACATGTCGTACAAGAAACATCTCTTGTGTTTAAAATACGACAACCAATCGAACCCAAATTTTAAAAAGTCAACTGTTGTTGAACTTCTGTGTGGATTTTATTTCACAGAGAATAACTTATTATTGCTAAAAACGATTAGTTTTCTTACATGTCATTATCAATAATTATCACTAAACTTAATTAATTTAACCTATTAACTTTTTAAGATTGTTAGTATACCTTAATTAATATAACAATGTCATGAACTCATGGTATACAGAGAGACATAGATTATTCTTATATAAAATTAAATTTTCTATATACATCCTTGTAAGTGTCATATTTTTTACTCTTTCAGAAAAATAGTTTTGTATCATAATTATTTTTTGTCTCTAATTTATACTTAATTAATATCGTGTATTAAAGTTGTAAGATTATAGCACAATAAGTATTTTAATCGTTTTTTAACACCTAAGAATACAAGCATAAGAAATGATTAATAAAGAAAACATAAAGACATGAACTCATGGTAAAAGAAGAAGAATATATATAAGACTAAATTTTATATGTACATTCTTGCAAATGCAAGTTTCTTTCATTTTTTATTTTTTATTTTTGTAATCCTTCTATTTTTTAATCTCTCAAAATAGTTTTATACTCCCTCGCTCCATTGAAGTTTTATCACCCAATTACCTTAATATATATGAGGAGTATATATTGAACTGAGCTGATAAAACTTGAATGAAGGGAGTATTATATTTATTTTTTGTCTCCAATTTTATTATTTAGTGTATTAGCTCTTATCAAATTATTTTAACCGACCTATTTTGTGAACAATATTCAGATATGTTTTTTAGGACCATGTTCAATCACAATAAAGATAGATTATTCAACCGATTACTCGTAGTCCGTGGCGCCACCATTATAGACTTTTTACATTACTTACAAGCGAGATTTACATTTGTGGTATGATAAACACATGTAAGAATAATTGTTTGATTAGATATATATCTATTAATTTTTGTCATGACGTAGTACGAGTAAGCCCAAATAGTTCGATTTTCCGTATCATATATGCAACATGGCCATTATATATATAGTTCTCAAAGAGGTTTCAATTATCGAACATAGATCTATTATTTCAATTGTTATGCTAATTGTGTTAAACTCCAAAATATATAAATATAAATACTCATAGTACATTTTTCTAGCTAGATAATAATATAAATTACTTATGATTATTTATTGTTCCTAAAATTTTAAAGACTAATTTTAAATATTAAAACATTAGTTGAAATACCGGCTTTCACTTTATTATTTATAACGACCCGTGCTTCTGCACGGGTACAAAACTAGTTAATATCTTAAATTAAAATAAATGTTCATCAAAAATTTCATTATGATTGTAGTTTACTTCTTCTAACTCTACAAATTTCACTAGTTCTTTATATTATTAATTAGCAAGTATTTAGTCCTTATTCTTTTGATTTAATTTCAGCTTATTTTTATTTCAATTCAGCTATATTTTGTTTATTGCCATTTAGTTATATTTTGTTTATTTCCATTTAGTTAAATTCAGCTCAACTTTCCACTTCACAAATTAATTCTCACTTCAGTTTAATTCACTCCATCGCAGCTCTATTAAGTTCAATTCAGCTCAGTTTAATTCAACTCAGTTTAGTTCAATTAAGTTCAATTCAGATAATTTCAGTCCAAAAAAAAGTGGCTAGTTATGTTTTGTAAACCGAACATTGAAATTTGATTCGACAATTCCAATGTTGACTCGACCTCAAAAATTAATCGAAATCACTAATTTGTTAGTTTTCTTTAGCGATATAGTAATAAAAACAATTATGAAAAAGCCATTATGAAATTGCTTCCAAAACTACGGTTGCCAAAAAAAAAAAAAAAAAAAAAAGAAATTGCTTCAAAAACTAAAGTTATTTCTATTAGATTAATAAGTAGATTAAGTTATAGTTTTACCATAACGACTGTGTAAAACTACGGTCCACAAACCCCTAAATATGAGACAAGAATACAAGATGTAAAAAGGAAAAAACCTTAAAAATATTCTGAAAAGGAATTTTATGAAATCACCGGTTTAATCAAAGGAAAGAAAGGGAAAAAATACCGGTCCAACGCTGCTCATCCATGGCTTCCCAATTCCTCAAATTCCCAATTTTGGATTTGAAACTGAATTGGAAATTCAATTCCATGATTCCATAGCGCAGCATTTTAAAGAGAAAGTCAATGGTTTTCGGGAGAAAATTTTGAGTGATAATTCTGATAATACTATACATTAACAAAGTCAAATTTCTGCCAATTTGATACCTGATTTTTGCTAATGTCTTTCCTAACAGACGTGCCCAACACAAGCAATTCAAATTATCTGGCACAATTTTGCGACGTGCTTGTAAGTTTTTCTTCTTCCTAATTTTGCCATTTGCGGCTTGTTTATTAATGGTGGTTGTGATCTGAGAATCCATCCGGGTAGATTCTCGTGTGAAACGGTATCTCATTAATGTTTGTAGCACTGTGTAAGTTAGAGTTCACAATCAGGTCACCCGGGTCAGGTCAAAACGGGTCGGGTCAGGTCAAAACGTGACAGGTTAGTGTCGAGTCATCTTCCGGTTCCTCGGTTGGGTCATAGATTAGTGACAAATCGGGTTGGGTCATTAGGGGCTGTGTCGGGTCAAGTTATTAGCATACATTTTATCTTATATACTTAATTTTAAATGGTAATTTTATGCTTAAATAATGGGGTGTATTATTGGTAATTTCAATTTTTAAGTGAAAATAATTAAGATGAAGATTGGTCGTCTAAGACGTTAAACAACACAAATTCTCATTTGTGACTGACTAATTACAAGCTTGTGACGTGAAACAAACTTGCAAGTGGGAGGACAACTGGAGAGGACAAGAGAGAGGGGTTATGACAAGCTTATAACCGTCACAAGCAAGACCTGAAGCAACAATTACTCGTATTAAGCTACTTTATTATCAGGCTATTAATCGGGTCGAGAAATTATCGAGTCACGGGTCGGGTTGGGTAGTTTCAGATCGGGTTCGGGTTGGAAAAAATAAGGCTGCCTATTATGGGGTCGGTTTGGTTTCTTTTCCCCCAATTTTCAGGTTATATCTAGTCGGTTTTCAGGCGGGTCAGGTTCCTCGTGTCGGGTGGGGTCAGTTTTTGCCGGTGTAGTGAGCAGCCTTTTTGGAAACAATTGGTTTCTTCTAAGGCGGATATATATGTTTTAAGATTGAAACAGGTGGAATAGCACCACACTCTGTGTAGTTCAGACAAATATTTCGTTGTTTATCGTGCTTTTTATTTGAGACATTTTAAGTTTGAGTCGGATATATCATATCTAAACAAGAATTTCTGATCAATCTTAATTAGTTGAAAACCGTGTGTATGAGCTATTATAGTGCAATGTTTGTTGTTTTAACTGTTATTATCAAACATAATTTAATGTATTCTTGACTCTTGAGCATTTTTAATACTCCGTAATCAAACTATGACACACATTCCAAGTCGTTGTAGAATGTAGAAATGTCATGCTATGTGGCGTGTTTGTTTGAAGTTTGAACCCTGTTTTGGAACACAAAGACCTATTTCCTTAACCTCATTTTGTTAATTTGAATGGTAGCAATAACGTGTGTAAATGGCTCGTGTCGGACTGTGCCTTGTGCGGTACCCACAGGGCACGCCACAAATTGGCTCGACTTAGGCCTAATTTATCGTGCCCAGTTGAGAAAATGGCGTCGAGCACCCTAAGCACTGTCATGAACTGTGATTTTCGAAGGAATTTCATTATAGAGCATTCAAACACTGTTTTACTGTGCTGTCATCATAGCGGCAAACCCCCCACAATGTTTCTGATAATCTTTGAGGCACTGGGTTAATGTTGTCGGACCCGGTGCTGTACAATTTATACATAGGCTTTGAAGCGGCTTTCGGAAAGAAATTTACCGAGGTTATCTGATGAGGGTTTCTTAACCAAATTGGCAACTCAGATGAGGGTAACCAGCAGACAATTGACTTTGATTCTGCACGTTGCTGTCATGCTTCCATATGGTTGATTAGTATGACGAGGAATCTTAATCATGATTCGTACCGTAGGTGCAAACATGTCCAGAATATGACTAATTCTTCAATTAATTAGTCAATTATTTGAAGTTAAGATCACCTTAGCACGTTTTTGAAGAAGGTTATTGCTGTGGACCGAGTCGAACAGAGATTAAATAATAATCCTCCTGGCTAGCATGCCATAATTTTATGATGATAAAAGTCAATGTAATTTAAAACTAACTTGGTTAGTTGTTGTTTTGATGCTATAAAATGATGTTCTTTTGGTATTTGATCACAACATAAGCTTTTATGCTGATAGAATACATTAAAAGTGAGGAAAAACATAGAGTGATCATCAAAACTGGAAAGCATGATGAAATCCCGCCGTCACCTAAAAGGATCATCTGCTTATAGGGATGGCGTTATGTTCTTATCGGGCATGTTTGCTATCCTTTTCATAGTCTGGTGTTTTCCATCCTCCATGCCCCCTTCCTTTAACCCACAGTCATCCATATCGACAATTCCAATTGACGATGAGAATGTCACTACATTCTATGATGACAAACAATTTGGTTACTCCATGGATAAACCAATTAAGAATTGGGACCAGAAGCGAAAGGAATGGCTTGCTAGCCACCCTTCTTTCTCTGGATCGAAAGAGCGAGTTTTGATGGTAACCGGGTCTCAACCAAAGCCCTGTGCCAACCGTGTGGGTGATCATTTGATGCTGAGGCTTTTTAAGAACAAGGTGGATTATTGTCGGATTCATGGGTATGACATCTTTTATAACAATGTCTTGCTCCACCCAAAGATGTTCGGATTTTGGGCCAAGTATCCGATAGTCAAGGCTGCAATGTTGGCCCATCCGGAAGCGGAGTGGATCTGGTGGGTGGACTCGGACGCAGTCTTTACTGACATGGACTTCGATCTGCCTTTGGAGAAGTACAAGGGCTATAACCTCATAGCTTACGGCTGGCCCGACACTATATATAAACAGAAGAGCTCAATGGGGATTAATGCTGGAGTCTTCTTGATCCGAAACTGCCAGTGGTCCATGAACATCTTGGACCGGTGGGTCAGCTTTGGCCCACAGAATGAAAACTACGCGAAGTGGGGGCAACTTCAAATGTCGGTATTTGCTGATAAGACATCACCAATATCAGATGATCAAGCTGCTCTATGCTACATGATCTTGATCGAGAAAGAGATATGGGCAGACAAGTTTCATCTGGAGACAGAGTATTACTTCCAAGGATATTTTGCAGATGTAATCGATTACTTTGAAGAAGCGAGAGATCATTACATGGAAATTGAGAAGGAGGAGCCAGACTTAAGGAGGCGACACGCAGAGAAATCAGGGGAAAGGTATCGAGCTCTTTGGAAACAGTACCTTGATGAGAAACGCACATCAGTAACCTCTAGGAGACCATTTGTGACACATTTCACAGGATGTGAGCCCTGCAATGGGGATCGCAATCCAATGTATACTCTCAAACAATGTGAGGGAGGGATGGTAAGGGCGCTAAATTTAGGAGATAGTCAGGTTCTCAGGAATTACGGGTACACTCGCAGCGTTCTAACCAACTCTTCCTCAGTTGAACTCCTGTGATTCTATTTTCTTCCTTAGCATTCTGATGTAACATTCATTTTCGCATTGCGAGTGTCCATGTTTTATAGGTTCATCTGGTTAGCTATTTTCAATTAAGTTAGCCTGGCTGACATTTTTGCATAATTTGTAAGACAGAAAATTCATGTTCACTCTCCTGCATTAGAAACATTTTTTCAAATGGATTGTGTACATTATTGACCTGCACTGTCCTTGATGTAACCCTGTTTTTGCACATTGTTACTACATCTGGGGGCGTCAATATTACACAATGCATCGAAAACTTCGCCTATGGCATGACAGAGAGCTGTATGTACTCAACCTTTAGCTTATGTTGAAGATACATACAGATTGTTGTTTCTAAACGACCCCTAATGAAAATACGTTAACCACTGTACGTTTGCTTGCCTCGGCTACTGTAAGCCTCGCGCAGCCTGTCTCCTTATTTGTAAATCTTGTGTATACATAGTTAATTGGTCCCAATTAATTTGCTGAAACTTCTGTGATCAATTATTTATAATTCTATACGCGTATTTTGTCTATTTTACACTCTTTAATCTCAAGTAATCTCTGTAGAATCTAAGTTTTTGTTTTCTATGCAGATAAGACAAAGAATTGTAGAGAGAAAATGGGAGGATACAGTTGATGCCAATAATTAATGGTTTCCATTGCAGATTCAAATTCTCACGTTGTGAGAATAGATCAGATCTTCAAAGTCAAAGACTGGCAATTGGGAATATTGTAAGTATTCTATCAATCTCATCGCCAGCTTAGTACAAGCTGCATCTTGGAACAGTTCTATACTGTCGAAACGTATTTTAAATATAACCCCGCTTCAGAAATACCTTCCACTTTTTTATTTTTACAAGCACGGACTAGGATTAGATATATTAATACTTATATTTTTGTTTTTTTTTTGCCGTTTTAGATTAATAACAAAAGTTTAAGTATTGATATTTCTGAAAGCGACTTATAAGTTCTTATTCTCTAGCAATTCGTTAGAAAATGATGTTCTGCTTGTTGGTATGCTTTATGTGATCTTCTGTTTGCGCTTTTAAGAGTCAAATAGATGAATGATTTAGGCTCAAATTTGGTGATGATCCGCTTGTGTACAGATTAGCTTCTGAAAAGATCGATCTTGAGATGTTTTTGGTACCTATGTTACTGTCAGTTGTCATTTTCTTCCCGTACCTGAAAACACAAATTTTCTGCCGTGCCTAATACAGTGTTGCCTGAAAACTTAAATCTATAACTTTGTTGGATACATATTATTCTGTACCATTTGGATGTTTTTGGGGACACTCTAGAAAGATAACGTATTAATTTCCACGGTACAATAAATGGGGCTCAAACCTGCACTAGAATGATGACAGTAATTCGGATGAGCACCCGATCATGTAGGAAGGACACACTACCTAGATCCAAATTCGACAGTATTATCTCATATTCGGATTTTCAGTGTTGTGTCGAATGACCTAAACCGAAACTTGCATTTCTGTGTATACTGTATACTGTATAGCCAGTAGATAGTTGACTTTGATGCTGCACCTTAACGTCATACTCCCACATGCTTGAGTAGTAGTATCATGATCTTTGAATCCTCTCATATGCTCAAATCTTAAATCTTGGACTTGATAGTTTCCTTAAATTATCGGTGATCAATCTGTCCTAAGTTGAAAAATGTATTAGAATATCCATTAATGAAATGCTGGCAGGGACGAAATTACAACCCGATTCCCTTATTATATTTTTTTTTGAGAAGACCCGATTCCCTTATAAGTCCTTATAAAATATGGTTTCTTTCTTTGTTTTTGTCATTCCTGCATTAACTGCAAACATGTGTAAATTCTGATTAATTGTTTTCTAAATAACTCTGATTAATTCATCATTCCCATTGATAGCTTTTCGAGTCATTTTTGTGCATGCATAAATTGATTTGCTTTTCGGACTTTGATCACAACAAAGCTTTTGGCATAATTGTACTCTACTGTTTCTAGGCAGTATTAGAACAAAGTTTCTCTTATGGTGTCTAAAACAATGTCTAAAATCCGCAGCCAACTTCAAGTGTCGTCCACAATTTCGGATGGCATAATGTTCTTATATGGCATGTTGGCTACCTTCATCGTAGTCTATTTTTTCCCATCTGTCACCCTTCCTTCCATTTCATTCCCTTCACCTACTCCGCCATCCTTGGCCACTAAACCCGTCACCTTGAATTTTACTTCATTCTATGATGACCCGCATTATGGTTCTTTAATGGATAGCCCAATTAAGAATTGGGACGAGAAGCGAAACCAGTGGCTCACCGCCCATCCTTCCGTCTCTAGGTCAGTTGAGCGGGTTATGATGGTAACCGGGTCTCAACCAGCGCCTTGTACGAACCCAGATGGGGATCATTTGATGTTGAGGCTTTTTAAGAACAAGGTGGACTACTGTCGCATCCACGGGCATGATATTTTCTATAACAATGTTTTGCTCCACCCTTGGATGTACGGGTACTGGGCCAAGTACCCGTTAGTCAAGGCAGCAATGTTGTCTCACCCGGAAGTAGAGTGGATCTGGTGGGTGGACTCGGATGCAGTCTTCACCGACATGGACTTTGATCTGCCATTGGAGAAGTACAAATCCTATAACCTGATAGCGTACGGCTGGCCTGATGCTTTATATAAACAGAATAGCTCAATGGGGCTTAATGCAGGGGTATTCTTGATCCGCAACTGTCAGTGGTCTATGGACCTGTTGGACAGGTGGGCAAGTTTTGGTCCACAGACTGAAAACTTTGCGAAATGGGGACGGATTCAGAAGTCCATTTTTGCTGACAAGGTTGCTCCAGTCTCAGATGATCAAGCAGCTCTATGCTACATGATCATAATCGAGAGAGAGAGATGGGCAGATAAGTTCTACCTTGAGACTGAGTATGAGTTTCAAGGATACTTTATGGGGATAATAAATAACTACGAGAACGTGACACGTCACTATGCAAAGATAGAGAGGAGGGTGCCGGAATTAAGGAGAAGACACGCAGAGAAATTCGGGAATGAATATCGTGCTCTTTGGAAGAAGTACCTTGATGGTTTGGGCACATCCAGAACCTCAAGGAGGCCATTTGTGACACATTTCACAGGATGTGAGCCGTGTAGTGGGGATCGAAACCCAATTTATTCTGATGAGCAATGTCGAGGAGGGATGGTGAAGGCCTTGAATTTCGGAGATAGTCAGGTGTTGAGGAATTTTGGGTACACTCGCCATGATATATCCAACTCTTCCTCGGTTGAAGCCTTGTAGATGTTCGTTCTGTTAGCTGAGCGGAGAAGTGACCAGGTGCGGCTTTCCTCAGCGAGTTAGTCTAGTTCCGTTAATCTAGTTTATAACATAAATTTCATGTGCACACTCCTTTATTAGGATTAAAACTTCTTTAATTAAAGTCGCTACTTCAAAATGTAACAGAAATTATAAATGACACCTCTGAAGTAGTACCTAGTACCTGGTATTATAACAACAAAGCCTGCAAGCTCAACTGCATCGAGCTTTTGGTTATTATGCATGCAACTCGTCTTCAAATACTGTTATTTACGTGTTCAGATTCATTTTCTTCTTCACCTATCTATGATCTATATGTATCTTACTAGTCGACATAAGCACATCGACGTTCTGCAATGTCGTTAAAGAACCAGTGTTCTGATTTCCCGAGTTACATCTCGACTGTGCTCTTATATTTTGTACTAAGTCACTCACTTTGGTGATCTGTTTTTTTTGTGGGGCGCAACGTAAACTGATTGAGTTTGTTAGGACATGATAAAGATGTGAACATTAGTTAATAATCATTCTTGCCACGAGATATGACACGCGTTACGTCCAACTTAAAGAAATCGACTGTGACATCTAGCATTCCCCATCAATGATTTATTCCCACACATGGGACTGAGTGTATTATGACCGAGTTATAAAGGTTTCTAAAGTTACTATAACCGTATATGGAGCAAGCGTTAATCGACTTTGGCTGCAACAATCGAGATTTAATTCCACTGTACCAACGTCGTTTCTAACACTTATCAGATTTCAAACCCAATTTGCGCCAACCACCCTACAGTTTTTTTCCGGCCAAGTTATCGAAACATACAAAAATTTAAACAGTGAATGATGGCTGATTTCTTCGTAATTTCTGAGAATTCACAATTCTAGGCATCAATAGTTTAAAGCAATAAAAGTCAGAGTTTATATGCTGAATGGCAGTGAATGCTGACATATCCGAGACCCCAATTGAAGTATGAACGAACCTTCTGGCCAATTCAGCTGAACCCAACTTTCTTCAACGTGGTAGAATATGTTGTTCAGACTCGGTTACAAATGACCGACTCTTTTTATTTTTGTGGGTACAGACGAAAAAACAAATTGTCCAAATAACGAAAGTACAAAACCCGTCGACTCGTCGTTAACATTTGTTAGATGGGGTCTGTTGATAATTGCATTTGCATCAGTCTCATTCCGTGTAGGTCTTATTTGTAACATTATTAACGTTTAACAGGACTTTTCAATCACTAAACCAAAATTTTGGAATTCCTTGGATGTGAGACTTTTCCTTTTATTATAGCATAAAAATTCCAAGTTTCGAACCCGTCTATTTCTTTATTTCTTTATCGCAAGTCGCAACACCATTATATTCTTTATATATTTAATTTCTTGCGTATGAAATGTGAATTACAGCAAGATGTGACATTATTCGATTAATTACCCCATTGTTGAATAATTATCTTACGTGAAGCTGAATTTTTATTCATTAAATAATTTTGCGTTATTGTCATGTGAATTCTAAAGTCTACTTACGCTTTCTATTACCATCTACTCATCTAGTTTACTCCGACATTTGTATCATTATATGAGTATATTTAATAAAATACGCGCACCTGTGTCTAATACTTGTAGCCGTCTCTAAACGAATGGGTTTACTGCAGACTGTTTCAAAGTCACCAGCAGCCAGCTGTTACTGAATTCTATAAAATGATTTGCTTTTCAACATTAGACTTATCAAACGGGTTTGAAATTTTGCATAACTATCCTCAATTAACCCTGTTCTGTAGTTTTCTGAGAGAAAATATCAGAGAGATGACATCTAAACTCGCTCGCCTTAAACTGTCGTCCATCCTTTCGGATGGCGTTATGTTCTTAAGCGGTGTTTTAGTTACTGTCATCGTAATCTGGTCGTTCCCATCGATCAAAACTCCCAGCTTGAATACAGTTCCATTTTCACCCTCAGAATACAGCAGTAAAATTATCACCCCTTCTCCTTCCATAGCTAACAAAACTGACCTAAACCTGAACCTGAACCTGAACCTGAACCTGACTACCTTTTATGATGATCCGAAATTCGGATACTTGATGGATAGTCCAGTTAAGGATTGGGATGAGAAGCGACAGCAGTGGTTTAACGCTCATCCATCCTTAGATAAATCAGTGGAGCGGGTTATGATGGTAACCGGGTCTCAACCAATGCCCTGCACGGCCCCAGATGGGGATCATTTGATGTTGAGGCTTTTCAAGAACAAGGTGGATTACTGTCGGATTCATGGGCATGACATCTTCTATAACAATGTCTTGCTCCACCAGGGGATGTACGCGTACTGGGCCAAGTACCCGTTAGTGAAGGCTGCCATGTTGTCCCACCCGGAAGCAGAGTGGATTTGGTGGATAGACTCGGACGCAGTCTTCACAGACATGGACTTCAATCTGCCATTGGAGAAGTACAAGGAGTATAATCTGATAGTTTACGGCTGGCCTGATTCTTTATATCAGCATAAGAGCTCAATGGGGCTTAATGCTGGAGTTTTCTTGATCCGAAACTGTCAGTGGTCTATGAACATCTTGGACCGGTGGGCTAGCTTTGGTCCACAGACTGAAAACTTCGCGAAATGGGGAGAGATTCAAAAGGCGGTATTTCCTAACATGGAGCACCCTACATCAGATGATCAAGCTGCTCTATGCTACATGATCTTGATGGAAAAAGATATATGGGCAGACAAGTTCTACCTCGAGACAGATTATGACTTCCAAGGCTACTTTATGGGGGTGATTGATAAGTTGGATAATGCTACACTTCATTACTCGGAATTAGAGAAGAAGGTACCTGAATTAAGAAAGAAGCACGCGGAGAAATTTGGGGAGGAATATCGCGCTCTTTGGCAGCAGCATCTTGAAGCTGCAGGTACTCCTAGACCCTTGAGGAGGTCATTTGTGACACATTTCACAGGGTGTGAACCCTGCAGTGGGTACCATAACCCTCATTATACTGATGAACAATGTCACGGTGGTATAATCAGGGCATTGAATTTCGGTGATAGTCAGGTTTTGAGGAGTTTCGGGTACACTCGTCATAATTTATCCCTTTCTGCCTCAGTTGAACCCCTGTAATTTGACATACCCCGAATCCCGTCTGCAGAATTATGTTCCATCTTTTTTCCGATTGAAGTGTTTTGTAGGTTCTTTGGGTTAGTATTATACAATGTAGCCTTGTATTTGTACAGTATACAGCAACAAACATACTAGAACCCAAACCCATAAATATTCTTGCCTATGTAGGAATAAGGTTCTGATGTACGCAACTTTACTCTTTGGTTTAAAACACAAAGAAGTTGTCCTCGGATAATTTTGTAATACAAAAGCGCATTTATTTTGTGAGCCATTTAACCTGTGTACTCTGTGTAACCTAAGACATCCGTTTTTTTATTTTGACTAACTACATTTTATATCTTAACCGAGTTCTGATGTCCTATGAAATCTGGAGTCATTCTGGTACTTGTCAAGAAACCAACTCAACCAAAAGCTTAAGCCAATGGTTGGAGTTTCTTGATTCGTTTTATATTCTAACACTCCCCCTCACACGAAGGCCCTTTTTTTTTCTTTTTGGACTTGAAGTGTGGGTGCAGGCGGGATTCGAACCCGTGACCGTGACCTTTGGTCACATGGCTCTGATACCATGTCAAGAAACCAACTCAACCAAAAGTTTAAGCCGATGGTTGGAGTTCCTTGATTCGTTTTATATTCAAACAGTACTCATAAGCTGTGTTTGAAAGTCGAAACCCATCAACGTCAAAATTGTCACATTCACTAATCGATGATATAGTGAAAATAAGTAGCAGAAGAAAATGCTTGATAAGGTACTGCTACTCGGTCGTGCTCAATGTGTTATTGTGTTATTACCTCTGTTTATGTAATGGGTACTTGTATTTGGTACAGGCAACTGTCGATATTGGTTTACTGCATCCAAATGGTACTCCGTATGTTCAACTGTTCAAGCCAATTTTCTGTATGTTTGATTAAAATACATAACGCTAATATTGAACAAACGTATGGAACTGGCTTGAACGGAGTTGGTATATTATTGTGGGCTTATTATGGTTGGAGTTAGGCAGGTATTGGAGTAACTGTGTATAGATTCTTTCCAAAAGGCCAAATACAGGAATGTAACTATTCGAGTGCTGATTTAACGAACTGAAAATGAGTGGTAGCAAATTGCAGTCAATGACTGCTAATTGTGCTTACTGCTTAGTGATTGTAATAGGTGGCTGAGTTCGACTACTTGATCAGATATAGGAGTATGAAAGCAATTTGGTATTTTGGTCATGTTTAGGCTGGCAAACTGAATGATTGCTAATGCCAAAATTATTATGTACACGCTTTTCAATTTTCGTTTCTTGTATTCATGTCAGTCGGGAGTCGAGTTCATCATCACTTGTTTAAGAAACGAGAACGATGACGATTTTATCAAGGTATTATTTTTTTATTGTAAATGGATTACTTCGGTATATTTATGCCAACGAATTAGGAACGTAATTTGTGAATACCCCTTTTAAATGAGTTTAATAGCTAAACCTTAATTAGTACTAGTATTTTTTAGGACATGTGGCAGGGAGCTGCATAGTAGCAAGGGATATTTCTTCTATCTGGAAGGGAAAAAAACTTGTTACTCCAAAATTTCATTTCTAGTTCTGCCCTTGCCTAGTGCCTAACCGACTACTGACTTTTTCGCTTTATATACAGTTCAGCATCAAAGTGTCACTTGTTCTCATTGCTTTGATGGTAGAATAGTTAATATTTCAACATATAAAAACTATAGAATAAGATGGCTTCGGAGAAGCTCAATTGTTACAAAAAATCATAATTCATCTTTTTTGTTTTTGTGAAGACGAGGGTCGTAGCCGCTATCTTTAGTGTGCGTTGTGTAAATTACGGTTGAGCAAAAATCCGATTATCCGAATTAATCTGACATCTGATCCGCATTCGATCCGAAATAATGGATATTTGATCCGAAAAGTGGTTCGGTACGGATACCCGGATCCGGATCCGAAATTTTCGGATATCAGATCAGATACGGATATCATGTTTAAAAATTCAGATATCCGATAACCAAAAGTTATCGGATCTGATATCAAATATCGGATCGGATACCCTATATCCGTTTAGTATCCGATCCGTATCCAATATTTGGCGGACTGTTATGCTCGGAATGTTATGTATATGGATATTTATCTTTGTATTTGGCGAACTATTACGCTAGTTTTCTTTGGTATGTAGCGGGTTTATTTGTAATGTATTTCGAATGAAATTAATATTATCTGAACCGTGTGAACTGTGAATTGGCTTAGATGCCAAAGTTTAAAAATTGTCTTTTTTATTACAATTTTGACAATATATCTAAACGGATCAGATATCGCATATCGGATAATCGATCCGAAATTTTCGGATAGTTTCGGATACTAAATTTCGGATCAGATCATGGATAATGAAATTTTGGATTTTCGGATTAGATATTGACCGAAGTATGGTTTCGGATCATGTATCTGATCCGTACTCTACCCTAGTATAAACCCTTAGACATATCACTTACGTGGTAGCCTGTAAAACATGTACTCGTATATTAGAATAGTCACCCAAGGGTAACAGACTCGATGAATAGAAGACGTAGACTCAGGCCATACGTGAATAAATAAGTTAGACCGTCTCATAGTGTGAAACCGCCTAATTGTTCAACATCCAAATTCCAAACCTTGGAACTTGTATTATTGTCTCGAAAATCCACAACTACCTGATAATTGCATCCTCTAGCTCATTGGATTAACCTCATTTTACACTCAAAAAAAGTCTTTAAGACGGCTGGCTAATCCAATATTGGTACAATGTCTTTTTCTATATAAATTAGCCTTACTTGTGGACTTAGTGTATGTACTCTGACTGGTTATTGTTTGATTAATTCTTCATAATTAAACCATAATCTCTCTTTCAATACATTCATTACGTAGAATTTTCCTACACAAATACAAATCTAACATCACTGTCTGGCGAAGTCATGGCGTAATCCCACTGTTTGGTGCTGTTGGACTTCGCCAAACTTTGAAACAGTCCCAATTTCAGCTCTTATAACTTCTATTTAATCATTTGGTTTCGAGACTGATTGATTATATAAAAAAAATGTCGAAACTTAAGAGGCTTAAACTGTCATCTGTTTTTCAAGATGGTGTTATGTTCTTAAGTGGTATGTTGGTTACCCTCATCTTAGTCTGGTTTAACCCGTTTATCATGAACCCGGGTTCAAACGAGTCAAATCAGGTCGCTTTTTCGACTTCCACGGACCCTAGTCCGTCACAAAAAACTGTTAAGCCTGAACTCAACCTCACAACCTTCTATGATGATCCAGCCTTCGGTTATACAATGGAGAAACCAATTCAGAATTGGGATGAGAACCGGAAACATTGGTTGGCAACCCACCCGGCTTTTTCTGGGTCGAAGGAGCGCATCATGATGGTCACGGGAACCCAGCCTACGCCCTGTAAAAAGCCGGATGGAGATCATTTGTTGTTGAGGCTTTTTAAGAATAAGGTGGACTATTGTCGGATTCACGGGCATGATATTTTCTATAACAACGTTTTGCTCCACCAGGGGATGCACGGGTTTTGGGCCAAGTATCCGTTAGTCAAAGCTACGATGTTGGCCCACCCGGAGGCCGAGTGGATTTGGTGGGTGGACTCGGATGCAATCTTCACCGACATGGACTTTGATTTGCCAGTGGAGAAGTACAAGGATTACAATCTGATAGCTTACGGGTGGCCTGATCTTATATTTGAGAAGAAGAGCGCAATGGCGGTTAACGCCGGGGTATTCTTGATTCGGAACTGCCAGTGGTCTATGGATATGTTGGATAGGTGGGCTAGCTTCGGACCACAGAGTAAAGACTACGCAAAATGGGGCAAAGTCCAACAGTCGATGTTCTATGATAAGACGGACTCGACATCAGACGATCAAACAGCTTTAACATACATGCTGTTGGTCGAGAAAGAGCGATGGGGAAATAAAATTCACATAGAAGGTGATTATTACTTCCAAGGGTACTGGTTGGATATAGTCGATAAGTATGATAACGTAACAAAGCGTTACAACGAATTGGAGAGTCAAGTGCCTGCACTGAGGATGAAGTATGCCGAAAAGGCAGGGGAGGAGTACCGGGCACTGTGGCAGAAGTACCTAGACGAGGCAAACACGGGTGGTTTTACGGGTAGCCAAAGTTGGCGGAGGCCGTTTATGACGCATTTTACAGGGTGCGAACCCTGTAGTGGGGATCACAACCATATGTATACTGCTGAGGCTTGCGATAAGGGGATGGTGAGAGCCTTAAATTTTGCTGATAATCAGGTGCTCAGGAATTTTGGGTACACTCGTCGAGATATATCCAACACTCCTGTGGTAGAACCCCTTTGATTTCATCTTCCACCATGGCAATGAAGTGTTCCTTTGGCTTGTCGGATTGATGTCTACGCTGAACAAGCGGGTCTGACCCGGCTTTGTCCCGATACTTAGCCTTCGTACAGTATACAGCATCAATGTTTTTTGTGCGATTCAGTTGAAAGGGTCAAATACTTGTATAATAAGATATAAAATTATCCATAAAAGTAAACAAATGGTTGAGACGGAAAGAGTGAAACATAATGTTAGTAGCTGATATATTAGATCCTAAGCCGGGTATTTAAATTAGATAACATTCAAACTTGTGTATGCCTTAGTTCTTCAAAGTTTTGTGTATTAGGACCATAAAATGTTCAACTTTCGAATAAACTTTCTATTACACTTTCTTTATAATTACCGATGGCCTCGTTCAAGATGCGATAACATTGTTGCTTTGGGATCAAACTGTCAATTCTTGTTTGTCCATGGGACGATGGCCATATACCCATAACGGTTGTGAAGCTCTCGTATGAGGATGACGACATTGACGAGTATTTTAATAAAAAAGAGTCTAAACTTCGAACTCAGGTCATGAATCCTACCGTCTGAAGATCATAGCAACTAACATCCATGGACACTGTAGTTCCAAAAATGTTAAACACTTAAACCAAATGTTCAAATATGATGGCTGGATTCGTTCTTTTTAAATTTTTCGGTCACAAATGAATTACTTTTCTACATATATATATACACCATATCTAAATTCACATATTTATGAATTGTCGAGAAATGAAGGGAAATAATATAATCATCAGCAATTCTTATATAAAATCGGTTTACATAAGCATAGTAAGGACGTTATATGATTATAGAATATACCCTAACTCTACGAGGCTATGATAGTGTAAAACCCTACCTCATTTCCTTTATTTAATTCCAAAAAATAATTGTTGACACGTTAAAACTTGAGGCAGTAATCCACTGTCAGTAGTGGACTAGTGGTAGCAGTAGACGAGTAGTAGTGTAAAAAAATAACCCAACTGTAAAAATTACACCTAATCAATAATCATGATTCGTCCAAAAACAACCATCTCTTTATTTTAAGATTATGCAAACCGAACCGTGTTGACATTAAAGTCCATTGCACCTAATATAATATTCTTCCTGTAAATAACTCGATTTATGTTCTCAATTGAGAAAAACCCATTAACCAAATCGAATTGTTATGCTAACCAATTGAGAAAGTCCATTGCACCTAATCAAATTGTTATAATATTCTTCACGTATTTGCTAAATCCTGCACACGATTTTATTTAATTTCACTCAGTCTTGGCATCTTGTTCCGAATTTAGTCAATTTACCAAAAGGCTCAATTTTTTTCTTTTCTTTTTTTCGACCCAAATCAAATTGCTAATAATTTAACAAATTATGTATCTTAATTCACACATATCACAAATAATTTCGTCGTTCTATCAATAAATTTATTAATACACGTCTTTTAATTGATTGAATAAATGTTTTTTAATTTTAAAAAAAAAAAAAAAAATTAAAATTAGGGTTTGAAATTGAGGGATTTGAGATTTTGGATTGTTTAAGAGATGGTTATTGGTGGTGTCTAATTGGTCAGGGTAGCGTGGTTGGTTTATGGCGGTTATTGATGGTGTGGTATAGCTGTGCTGCTGTAGAGAGTTTAGTGGTGGGAGTGTGGCACGGCTTAGCATACATTTTTTTAAAAATTTCTTTGTTTTTTATTAATGCCCTCTCTAATTCGATGCGAACGGTGATAGGGCTAAAATCGAAATAATACAATAAAGTGTGCGGGATTAAGCAAGATCGTGTGCGAGATTTAGCAACTCCCAAAGTATATTACTAAGTAGTCTGAAACCGATATTTTGTTGATTCACCCGACAGGTGATATTGTCTTACAGGAGTCGTGACTCATGAACTCCTAATAACACAACTTTTGAATGAAAATGACACGATTTTCACCCAATAATATTGAATTTAAGTATTACATGTTAACCATATCAATTTGGTTCTTCCTTTTGTAAGATCAACATAGTATATCCAATAGAGTAGTAATACTAATACTCAATATCACCAAATAATACTTTATTATTCTCCGATTTAGAACGAAACGTCAAAGTGAAAGTATCGCACAAGGTGGTATATTTTTCTTTGATATTCTTTAGAAAAGTACAATTATTGGTACCGAACCTTACTCAAAATCGGGGTCACAACGTGTTGACCTATTAACCTTATCGAAGTCGACCAAAAAATATAGGTAAAGTAGCACCGCAGAATGTCATGCACTAGCGACGTTGTTTCTTTATTCCGTTTTGGCTGGAAAGCATCTTTTTTTTTTCCCTTTAATAATTCGTTTAAAATGCATTAATGATTATACGTCGGTGTTTAGCGTTTTGTGTCTAATTTGTAATCTCGTATAATTGACGGTGCGTCTTTTTTGGGTTTATGTCTTTGACACGCTTTCATGATATCAACTTATCAATGCAAGGTTCTTTTTTTCCCACACATACAAATATATGCTTAATTGTAGGGATGAGATACTAAGATATCATTATTTATTAAGGAAAATGACTTGAATAATGTTTAAGAAGTGTGATTATCACATTTTTAGTATTTACAACTTGCTAGAAAATGATTGTTAACTAAACTCGTCAAGTCTTAATACAACCGACTAATCAAGTTATTATAAATTGATTGCATTTTCTAAAATAGTGACCGTTAATCAAAGTATTAGCTGTTATTAGAGCTGATGATAAACTTCACCCGACTTGACCTAAAGATCAGTGTTAGGAACCCGAACCCGGCTTGGCTAATCCAACTGCCACCTTAAGCACCCATGGTGCTATGTAAAAACATCCCATGCGTCTGAAGGAGCAAGCACCTGTTTATTTTTTTGGTTCAAGTCATTTCAATTTCGTAACCCTTATATACGGATATTATTATGAAAAATGTGGTGAATTGCTTGGTGTAAATAAAGAATATCGGACTTTCAAATTCCTAAAACTACATGAGGATAAATTTAACGATCTAACTGACATATACTACTAAGGTCATGTTCTTTCTGACTTGATTTCAGCTCCTTTATTTTAATTTTGCTTGGTTGTATTGCATCAATTTTTATTTACGTTCAATCAATTATATTCAGTTAATCTCTTCACAAAATTAGTTTCCAATTCAACTAAATTCAGTTCACCTCGGTTTCACTCAATTTAGTTCAATTAAGCGCTATTCCAATTAATTCAATTCAGCTCGTTTCAGTTGAAAAAAACATGACCTAAGTCAATATTGATAAATATCATAAGATAAACTAAAAAAAAGGAGCAATAATACATGAATACATGATTGAAGGTGTGAAGTAGACAAGTAGTACACAATAGATTGTTAGTTAGAATGCCAGTGATTGATAAATTCCATGCATTTACGTTCCACAAAAGGTGGCGACTTCAACAGTGTATTTCCGCTTATAGTCAAATACTTGCCAACCTTTTGTGAATCTACCAAGATTGAGAATTCTATTTTTGTAATAACCTAGTCAAAGTTTTGCCAACTCCTATGATTTATGTTTGATTTCGAACCGTTTTACTAACACGGATATTATCCGTCACAAGATGAAAAAGGATAGTTTCCTTCTCATAACAATGCAAGGGGAAGACAAATGGAAAAAAATGGAGCATTTTCATGGGTCATGCTACTTGTATTTTGTGAGAGAGACAATATCCGTTTTCAACTTGTAACGGATAGTATCGGTCTTTAATAGTTTGATTTTACTTTTAATTTATGTTATTAGGAACCATTTATTGTCGTTGCTTCATGGAACTACCATGCACATGTTTAACCATGAACTCAATTTCATATTGTGTAGCACTGCCTCAAAGTCATGGTAAATTAAAACACCTTGTATATCATCCACACTATGTGTACTCGGACTCGAAAACGGTCCGAAATTGCATTTACTTAATTACATGTACAGAGATTTGACTATTTAGTTACAATACAATATCCGTTTTAATATAAAATGAGTCTAACTTTGCTACTTGATGATAAATAATTAGATCTAGAAAAACTAACTTGATCCGAATAGACTTATAAGCTGACTCGCATCCCAATTAAGGGCCCGAATCTAACTTGAGACCTAAATTGACCCCAATTTATTCAAGCTGATACAAATGTTTATTCTCAAAAACAAATAATCATCCCTACATAACTTGAAAACAACCAACCTGATCCAATTAACTCGTTTACCAAGTCTTAAAAAAAAGACTCGTTTTGCTATTACCTAGACCACCACCCTTATCATATCATACCTATTTAAATCCGTTTTATCATCAAAACAATATTATCATCTTAAAATAAAAATTGACGGTAACGGTTAGTCTTTTAATCTTCCATTGGGATTAGATTAGTTTACAAAGTATATGGTAAAGTGTCTAATCTTAATAATTCGGGATTTCTGGCATTACGTGTGGACTACTAATGTGAAATCTGACTTTTTGATGAACAAATACGAAAATAATTGACATAAAAATTCCCTTTTGATTTTTCATAATATAGAATTAATATTAAATAAAGACAAGTTGATTCCGACTGTGGTACGCTGTTGATAATTATATGATCTTCTTTACAAATCATAGCATCATGTTACAGTCCCTACTTACTAAGTGAACTGTGCCAAACTTTGAAAAAGTCTTTAAGTACACCTCCCTCCTTTATACATTCTATATAACCCTTTGTTTTACAGACACTAATTACTTAACTCAAACTGTTTCCTTTCTCTAAAACATATTTCTAAGTTATCATACAACTATTTCACTCTACTTAGTAAGATTATTATAAAGATGTGGGAGTTTATTCGGGTTAAGCAATCGTCCCGTCTTTCAGACGGGATTATGTTCCTAAGCGGTGTTTTGGTTGCCCTTATCATATTATGGACGAACCCGTCTGTCACAAATCTTAGTTCCAATCCCGACTTTTTTATGTCATCCACTCTTAAAAACCCGCCTTCAAAACTTGTTGAAACTGAATTTAACCAAACAAAAACAAAAACTAACCTGAATCTGACTACCTTTTATGATGACCCTGAATTTGGTTACACAATGGATAAAAAAATTAAGAATTGGGACGAGAAGCGACGACAGTGGCTAGAAGCTAACCCGTCCTTCGCTGGTTCGGAAGAACGGATTGTGATGGTAACCGGGTCACAACCGACGCAGTGTAAGAATCCTATTGGAGATCACTTGATGCTGAGGCTTTTCAAGAACAAAGTGGACTACTGTCGGATTCATGGGCATGATATGTTCTACAATAATGTTCTGCTTCACCAGGGGATGCACGGGTATTGGGCCAAGTACCCGTTAGTCAAGGCTGCAATGTTGGCCCACCCGGAAGCAGAGTGGATTTGGTGGGTGGACTCGGATGCAGTGGTGACCGACATGGACTTCGTTCACCCGTTGGAGAAATACAAGGATTATAACCTCATCGCGTATGGGTTGCTAGAAGGTGTAATCAAACATAAGGGATCAATGATGCTTAATGCCGGGGTGTTTTTGATCCGGAACTGTCAGTGGTCCATGGATATATTAGAGAGGTGGGCTAATTTTGGACCGCAGAATGAAAACTACGCGAAATGGGGTGAAATTCAGGCGTCTGTATTTGTCGACAAGCAATACCCGGTTTCAGATGATCAAGCTGCTCTATGTTACATGATATTGATGGAGAAGGAGATATGGGGAAACAAAATCTACCTAGAGAATGAATATTATTTCCAAGGGTATTGGGAGGAGATCGTCGCTAAGTTTGACAACGTAACAAGACGTTACTCGGACTTAGCGACTCAGGTAAGCCCCTTGAGGAGTAGGTATGCTGAGAAGGCAGGGGAGAAGTACCGCGCTCTATGGCAGAAATACCTTGATGGTGCCAATACAAATGGGTTTGCATACGGAAGTTGGAGAAGGCCGTTTGTGACACATTTTACGGGGTGTGAGCCCTGTAGCGGGGATCACAACCCGTCCTATTCTAAAGAAGCGTGTGAGGGAAACATGGTGAAGGCCTTGAATTTTGCCGATAATCAAGTACTCAGGAATTTCGGGTACACTCGTCATGATTTAACCAACTCCTCCTGGGTTCAACCCTTGTAAAATTAAAATTTACCTAGCGAGTCCAGAAGGTTGAAACTAGGCCACGGAGTTCAAGTAGCGATGTACTATATCAGATGAATTCTTTTACACAATCGATTTATATAATAATAATAATAATAATAATAATAATAATAATAATAATAATAATGATAATGTATTAGTGATAGGCCAAAATTTCATCATACATTTATTATTAATTGATGTTTTGATGTATACAAAATACAAATGTTCCTTGTATGAATTAAGACCCAACTATGCTATTTGCAGAAATCTGAGTTGGTGGACATTAACCATGATTGAATGTGAGAGTTCTAACTGGGACCAATGAATAAATTTTAAGCACCATTTTTGGTTTAACGCCGTTTTAATTTAAAGACGGCTTTTACGCTTTATTAAAATAGAGCTGAAAATAAAATGAGATTGTCAGTATCTTTAAGTTAAAAACAGTATTAAGCAAGATCGAGTAAATTTTTAAAGTAGAGCGGTGTGTTTTTTTTGCACTTTTAATTATTAACTAGTTTTATAACCCGTGAAAATCACGGGGTTTATAAATAGTTGTTAGATTGTTTTATATATTAAATCTCACGAGACTATATATTAAGTTTTACATGAAAATAACTTGAATTTTTGTTTATATGTCGTACTTCGGATTAAGTATACGTCATTTAACTAAAAGTTTATTAAGTTTCCCCAAAAAGGATTAATAAGTTGGTATAGAATGTAGGATCGCCTTATATAAATTCACTAATACACACGTGGTTTGTAGTTATCCCATTTTTAAGTATAAAACGAACTGTATTGTCGTAAAGAATAATTAATAAAATAATTATTATATTTAGTTTAATAGAAAATGTTGATTTTACAACTGTAGAAATTTTCTTTTATTTATTTTTTAGATAAGGTAAGAAACTTAAATTGATCACTTAGAATAACATGTCACGCAACCTTTTTATTTTATTATATAAATTAGGTGGCTAATGTGTGATGTGGCATCAAGATAACATGTGACTCAAGAAGCCTTTTTATTTTAGTATATATATAAATTAGGTGGCATTAATGTGTGATGTGGCATCAAGATAACATGTGACACATGGCGTTTCTATAGATACTCAAGAAGCCTTTTTATTTTATTATATAGATTCGCTTTCCTCCCTCAAACAAAACACTTCCTTGTATTACTGTAAACCACCCATCCGGCTATGAGTCCTTGCTTTAGAACCTCAAAAGTTGTGAGAAAGAAGGACTTGAAAGTTTTAACTTTCGTGAGGTTTTGATCTGATTAAATTATTATTGAAGTTCAATGATTGGATTAGAGGCAGGATGGGATAATCGGATTAACAAAATCGTTGTTAGGCAGGATGGGACTAGGGATGGCAGTCTCACACTAACCATGTGGATATTCATCCACCCGAAATTAAATGGGTGGGATATGGATTACAATTTTTTTTTAAATTTAGGGTGAGATATGGATATGGGTGAATTTAGGATGGGATATGGATCCAGGGCTATCACCCGCTTATCACCCGGTGGATATCCTAAATTAGTGTGTAAAATTAATTTTTTCTAACAAAAAATAAATAATAAAAACTTTGATTAATTTTTTTTTTAATTTGTACAGATTTTTTAAAATTAAACTTAGAAACTACTAAAAATGCTCTTTTGTTCAGGAATACATTGGACATGACGTATATATCATGGGGAGCTAAATATTTCATGAGCCCAAAACGAACCTGGAGGAACATTAAGTTGTTTACCCGTCATCGTAACTAGCAAACTAATATTTTATTGCATTTTTTGTTTATTGGCGTGTAAACATTGTACATATTTCATGTAACCCGGATTTATTTGGTAATGTACTCTTTTAATTTTTTCGTCTTAGGTGTGTTTTTTATATATCGTAGTGAAATTTTACGAGTGTAAAAATATCCAATGGGTGCCCGCTTCACCCGGTGGATATGGATATGGATGGAAAAAAAGTTAAACGGATACGGGTGGGATATGGATACCATAAATTAAATGGATATGGATATGGATATGGATATGGATATGGCTCCACCCCATCCATATCCCACCCATTGCCATCCCTAGATGGGACCAATGACCGTCTTAATTTAAAATGGTTTTCATACCCGGTTAAAATAAATCTGAAAATAAATTGAGATTATAATAATAAGAAATATTAAATTAAGATCAATAAACGAATTATACCACCAAAGGTATATAATTTTCTGTACATATTTTGAGCTTTCTAATAGAAAATTCGAGCTTTATTAGAAAGAATATGAGCTACGAAGTATATGGTATAATTTATGAACTCCTTGTGAAAATATTGAGAATCGAAAATTATTATACAACTAAAACACAATACATATAAGTTGAACCATATTTTAATTCTAATATAAAAAAACTAAAATATAACTCAAAATACTTTAAAAACTCAATAAATATACACATAAGCTCAATAAAATACACAATGGTTATACGATGCTATTATACATTTAATTGTATAATCTTTTTTGTGAATTAAGACAGTTTTAAGCAACGCAACCTAAATTAGAGTAGTGTAACATATTTTTTGCACTTGTAAACAATTATTGTCGTATTGATACCTTAATTGGTAGGGTTCTATAATCACTTAAGGTTGTATATTAGTTAATGGATCATGAATCTGTATTATTCTTGCTTGTGAGATTTGAAATTTTTTTCAGATTGTACTTTTCAACAAGTAGATAAGAGTTGCAAGATATGATGGTATAAAGTATATGAACAAACACAATCACATGTAAAAACAACCTTGCCCAAAATTTGTGCAAATTTAGCAAATACGTATAAAAAAGACGGTGAATGAAGTTCCAACACATTTTTGGTTTTCATGTCCAATTTGTCTGCGAAGAATGTTCCATTTCATTGATTTTACACTTTTTGTGTGCGAGCAAGTGAGTAACGTTTATGATTAAAATAGCAAGGTTGAGGCATTTTCATTTTTCAGTTCGACAAGTTAGAGCTCAGTGTCACGAGCCGGTTAGGACGTGACAACTGACATAAGTGTCACCCCGCTTCAAACTCGGTAGGCGAGTGGCATACGTTCATTTACATCTTAACGAATTTTTCAAGTTCGAGCTGTTTAGCCAAACCCTAGGCCGGCCCTAGTTGAGAAATGAATCCCAACTCTTGACCCCTTGGTAACTTGGCAGACCTTCCTGTAGTGAATTAGGATCCAATAACAAACACCAACTTCGTACAGAAACATACTACGCTAATTCCCTAAACTTGGAATTGGGGGGGGGGGGGGGGGGGCTAATTGATGATCGAAATTCAAATAAATAATGTAAACAGTTTAAGAAGTAATTTGCATAATATACAATCCCTACAATCCAATATTTTTCTAGTTAGACAATGAGCTCGTCTCATGGCTGAAATTTTCCAGGCTCGAGCGAGGAATGCCAAGAACCAGCCCTAGTTGAGGGATTTTTCGGAACTCATAAATCATAACCACTTGGTGCACCTTGCAAGGTTCTTGTCTAAATTCCAGTTTACACAAGGCAGATTAGGGTGAAAATTAGAAGGATTCTGCCGTAATTCCCTTAGCCAACTACAGAGTAACTCCCTAACCAAATTCAAGCATCAAGGTAGTTCAGATAAAGCACGCAAATGAAATTCACACACATCAGCGATAATAAACATAGCATAAAATAACATAAAGGAGCAAACATCGCCAAGTTTTTCAAGAGGTTACAAGTGTAATGGCATACCTACTTTAATAGACCATATCGGCAGGGGCATCTTCACTCGCATCTCCGCCAGGAACGTCATTGAACATGTACTGATTCTGATATTCCATCAAGTACTGGGTAGACCTCTTCACATCCAAAAACAACCCATATACTCTGCTCACGTCTTCCATCTCCACTGTCTTTCCCTTTCGTTTTTGGCAAGCCAAAGCCGACGAGTTTATCAAGTGAATGGCATACCTTAGTGAGGTTTCAACTGCAATTTTGGTCAACAAGACTCTAGCTTCTTCACTCATGTCCACATCCTCCTCCTCGCATCTTATGTCCAAGATCTTGCGAATCTCTTCCTCAGTGTATGGTTGTGTGGCAATGATCAGCAACCGATCAAGCAAGTCGATGGGGATGCCATGTGGGGATTTGTAATTGGTCCCTCTGATTCTTGTATGTCCCCTGTTTGTCGCAACTACTAAAATGGGTGCCATGTCATTCTCCAAAGCACGGTTTAAGAAGGAAAAGCACTCAACGTCCAACATGTGCACCTCATCAATGAAAAGGACTCCCGGGACAATCTCGGCTTTCCCTTCCTCTCTCCATTCAGCTACCTTTGTGTCAATTTGTTCCCTTACTTCAGCCCGAATCTCACCAGTATCACCAGTAAAAAGTGCCAGGAATCCTTGGGTTCTGCATCGACACAAATGATCAGTAAGTTGAGCAAACAATCCAATGCGAGTCATGATACTATTAAGACGGTGGCTCATACAGATTTTTGCTGGTACTCCCCCATTACCAAGGCATGTCATTTTAAACCAAGCAAGTAGCGAAATAAACAATATGTCCAATCCAACAGAAAATTGTTTTTTTAGAACAGTCATAAATAGGAACTTTCATTTGACAGCAATACGAATGATTAAGACTCCAGAAACAGACCACCAGAAAGCATACTACGTAGAACTGGAATCACTAAAAGAGGATAGTGAACTGATATCCATCGTTTAAACCGAAAGTTAAAAAAAATATATAATTTCCAATCACATTTCACAGATCCAACTAACCATTAATGTAGTTTTAAATTGGAAGAGCATCGACCAGAAAACACACATCTCATGAGTGAAAGAGAGTGAGACTTAGGCCTACGACTCGTAATGTCTGTTAGCTGTGTAAATACAAAGTAATTAAATATCAGTTGCATAGTAATTGACTAATATCTCTCAGCTGCAAAGTTTTCAATCATCTAACAAAGATGAGAGAAGTTTTTCACCGCATCCTTACTAAGAAAACTCCATTTTCTAGCAGTCAGAAATTCATACAAATAAATCTCAACCAAGTCTTTTTCGAAAACGTCCTTAGTCCTTACCTATCATCAATCCTCCTTTCCATGATGACCCCTTGTTAAAATACCCCAAGAGCACCTCGCCACCTTAGACATGTTTCTGTTATGTCTCCCAAAGTCCTCACACATATTGGTTGAGGTCCTAGATGCCCAAGATATCTTTACCTAATATAGTGTATTGGCCTTGTCTCTAACTTAACGCCAAAAAACGGTCCTAGATCTAATTCCCCATTTTATCTTCAAGAGACTCTATCATTAGATTAAGGCATAAACACATAACCACTCCTAATTGTTGGGTAACTCAAGAAACGTGAGTCTGTCAAATGCTCTAAATTAGAAGTATTAAAGCTTACGAACTGCAACTTTCTAGACAGTTCATTTTATGTTTGGTCCATGTGCAACACACACCTCTTATAGAAAACAGATCCCACAACTCTACAAAATATTTACCCAAGCAAAGAGTCATACATGCATTTCCATAGTAATTAATCAAACGTTTCACCAAAAATAAAATAGTCGCCAATCGAACTAAAAGTATGTCTCATAATGATATGCGAGACTAACCCTTCAATTAAAATAATAGGGAAGGGAGGGAAAGGGAAAGAGATCATTTTCCTTCCAAATCCTTCCAATGTAGAAAGGTAGTTAGTTACTTGGGGTTGGCTGCAGCAAAATGAAACCCTCTATATCTGTACTCTTCCCTTCATTCCCCTCCAAGGCGGCTTGCCAACAAAACAAAGAAAATCCCCCATCCCCGCCGTTTCTCTCCCCTCTCTTCCCACCAATTGTTTCCATCTAAAATAAGCCTAAAGTGCGAGTCTTTAAACAAAAAGACGACAAACCCATCTCTGCACATAACCTCATATAGCCTAGCAGCTAGGTCATTCCATCAAAGATCCCCTCAAATGATGATTACCATAACAACCACCAATTGAGTAATACTCCATACTTATTGTTTACTCCATCCATTTCAGATGCAAATCCATTTGACTCACGGCCTTCAAATAAACTATGCACTCCTCAGTCCTCACTACCAAAAAAAACAATTCATCCAACTAATTCATTAACCGCCAAAACATGCTTCCACATTAAGTAGTTCCATCGAGGAAATAACATTAATAACATCATCATAAACACACCAAAATTTTGTTGACTCAATGAATTAGATCAAATCACAACCCAAACAAAACATAGATTCACCTTCACTACTACAATCAGAACCTTCACTAAGACATACATTCCCTACTAAAACGAATCACTATCCTCCACCTACATGCATTCACTCCTTAACCAACTCCAAGTACCCTACTAAAACGCAAATTATACCAATGATATTCAGTAACTAAAACTACATTCACACTACTCAGCAAACTCAATTCACCTATTCCAAATAGAACCTGAATGACATTCACTAGGAATGTAGAGAGAGGTCTAACAAAGGCTGCCACCCAATACCAATGATAGCCATGATTTTTTCATATAAAGTTGGGATTTTTATTTTCCAAGTTACCTCAGATTCTCAGTGCATTACTAGTCCTAGTCCGATCCCTACCACTTTTGATCTGTAGAAAATACACCTCAATCAAAGTAATTATTTTAGGCAATCTTCATCACCATAATAATAGATTGCATATATTTGTAAATATCCAAATCAATATGTAAGTGATTAGCTTGATTAGATACTCCACCCTTGTATTAATAGGCTGTAATTTTTTAGCAATGAATATCAATCAAAACATTCTGCTTTTCATGGTATCAGAGCTTAATTTGATCCTCCCTCATCCTCTCAAGCACAATCTATGGCTACCCAAAGCTCAGCCACCCCCAACCCCCATGAAACCACAAAATCGCTCACATCTATCAACCTCGACATTCCAGTGGAACACATGAAACTTAAGTGCCCAATAATTGCTAAAGAAATTTGCAGTAAGTGTTCAGACTACTAAATATTACTCCGAATTATTTGTTTAGCTTTTTTATTCGGGTATTTTGCCAAATGATTAAGTCGGAGGGGGTATCTCACTACAGAAAACTACAAGCAGCAAGAACAAAATCACAATAACTCAACCCAACAACATAATAAATCGAAAAGAAACAGTCCCACACCTGCTATTAATAACATCAATTTCATGAAGAGTAACACAATGCACAACCTCCTTCCTCTTCTGCAACTCACCATCAGGGCATTGAACAAACTTAGTTTGAGGTCCCATAGCATCATAATCCCTCGACCTCGAAAACGATCTCCCAAGCTTAGTAATCTTCCCAGAAGCCTTATCAATAGCAACAACATCACCACTCTGCACCTTCTCTTTCCCCAACGCCTCAATCATCTTATTCCCCAAATCATAAACCGTCTCCATATCCGTCGTCTTCAGCGTCAATTTCCCCGTCTTCGCAGCCATCCCCGCCGCAGCAGGCCGGTCAATCACCACCTCAACAACCTCTCCCTCAATCACCTCCGCCTCCTCCTTAATTCTCACCCCAATCGCCCTCCGAAACGCCTGCATTAACGCTTCGGTTTTCGACATCTCTAACGAAAATATTTCCGACCCGGATAGCATTGCAAAAGGGGTATCCTTACTAACCGACTTTGCTAAACCCATTGCGATTGCAGTCTTCCCCGTACCTGGGTGACCCGCGATTAAAACACCCCGACCCGCAATTTTACCATCTTTAATCATCTGAAGGATGACACCGGCAGCTTTTCGAGCCGGGAGTTGACCTACTAGACCTTCAGAGACTAAACGGGGTTCTAGGGTTGAGTCCAACCCGAGACCACGAATGTGAGAGTGTGCACCGATTCGTTCTATCCGGGTCAGGTCTTTAGATTCGGATAATTTGAGTTCCGCCGCCATGGTGAAGCTTTATTTCGAAAGTGTGAGGGGGAAAGTACGAGGGTTGAAGAAGGAGAAGAGGAGGGTTTTAGTTTAAAACTGGAAAGAGGAATAAATGTTGCAGCAGGTTTGTAGACAGTGACGACATATATAATGTCATTGGTTTTATAGGTATTGGGCTTACCTTGTGAATAAATTTGGGCCAGCCTGTAAGCTAACGGTTTTAGTAGTCCTGTGATTAGTTGGTACATCAGGCGAGTCGAATCGATTTTATCGAGTTAATCGATAATCGATAGTATTAATAGATTTCGGTCAGGTTATCCGGTAATATTAATAAATTTCGGACGCTCAATAACTGTTATAAATTGAATCGGATAACATATGCACCGATTGAAAACCAACAACAAAAAATATTCGACCTAAATAAGTACTCTATCTATTCAGGTTATTTGTTTGCCTATTTCATTTTGGTGGGTCTCAGACCTCAGTCGATTGTTAGTCTTTCTATTTTAGAAATATATTTTGATGAGCAATTGGATTATTAACACCAATTTGGTTCACTTGACATCTAATGTTCAAACATCTTTTATGGTTTTTGTGTCAAAACCAAAGGTAGACAAATGACTTGTACGACTGTACATAGACTATGGTCATACAGAGCAATACTTGTAATGATAACTTAGATGATTCAGGTAATCTTTCTTAAGATGGATGTATACATCTTATTAATAAAATCACAATTTCTCATTTGTGACAGATATATCCATCGCAAACTTGCGACAAGATCAAATACTACTCATATCAGAATATAAGACAAAAATAAAGTGTCTAGGAAGTACCATTTTGTTTTATCTTATCTACCCATGTGTGGTGGGTATTTGGTCTTTTTAAGTTTATGATAGATATGTCCATCAATCCGTCATATATTTTCCTATTTAGGCATATTGAACAAATCATTTGTTTTTCTTAATATATTATACTTTAATCTTATTTCATCTACATGGGCATATTTTACCATTCTAAACTTTGGACAAATATACTTCTATTAAATGAGAATTTACAAGATGATTTATTAACATTAACATTAATCGATCTAACGAGTGATAATAATAATAATTATAATATAAACAAGGGATAATAATAAGGAAATATGACAAATTACTACCTAATAAGTCTAAAATTTTACATCTTACTACCTAATATAATTAATTTTGCAACTAACTATCTAAAATCACACAACATTAATCAGTTTGCTACTTTTTTTACGGAAACCGAACTTAAGTTAGTTTTAAATGTTCATGTTAAGTTAAATGACGATATTACCCTTCCCTTAATAAAACTATTCATGTTAACATATTACTCATCCCTCTCCCCCATTAAACTCACTGTAACTCAATATTCATGCCGCCATTTTTATCCAAAACCTCCATGAACATGCCTAATTTGCAGCACTAGAGGGAGGTAGTCTTCTGTTGTCTTCTCAAATTGATCAAGTAAGCACTTTTTTTCTTTTTTTTTTTCAGTATAAAACTCTTCCCATAATTTGATTATTTTGTGTAAAATTTGATAATTAATGGAACGAGATTGATGGAGAATCAGGGTTTGGAACGAGATTTAGGGATTAGTGGGGAAATCTGGGTTTGGTGCGACATTGATGGAGAATCAGGGGGAAGTGAGTTTTGTTGAAGGACAAAGGTGTTTTAATGGAGGAAGGAGGGGAGGGTAATTTAGGTATTAAAATAGGTTTTAAATTTAAACGGGACGAAATAAACTGATTTCCGTCATTTTTTAGCAATTTCCGTCATTTTGGTAGTAATTATTATCTCCTTCTAAATTTAATTATCTTTGGAAATAACTTTTAAAGTAAATTAGTCAAATAACTTTCTTTTTTTGTTAACAAATTTAATTTGCATATGTAATAATTGTGTTATAAAGTCATATTTAAGACTATATAGATGTGAATTAAAAAAATTATTTGCAAATAACATAAATGATACTTTAGGGTTAATTAACTAAGTACTTCTAAGTTCTAATATAATATGTCATTTTCTCGGCTAATGTTGAGTTTTAGTATATATGTTTTGTTATTTGGGCGGCTTTAAAAAAGTTTGTCTTGTATAAGATGAAATAAAATTATTTGGCTACAAATTAACACGAAATTAGTGGAAATGCATGAATCTGAATAATTGCACACCTGTACAAATTGTTAAACCCGTTTTTCATTTAGTGAAACCCGTGCATATTTAAAGTAGAAATTTTGACCTATGGTTCATTAAGTACAAAGCTTTAGTTAGTAATTAGGGACAAAAGTAAAATTTTAAGCCGTGTACGTTTAAATTGAAATAGTCAAATTGTTAATCCTAAAACCCGTGAAATTAACATATAATATTTAAATAAATATATAGTAACTAAAAGTAAACGATAATGTTACATACTTCTAATTGTATAAATAATCATTTATATTCAAACTACCTAAACAAACAATACAAATATATATCTCATTTAGTTCAAAAACTTCTATTTAAATACAAACATAACAAAGACGTGGTCAAATTGTACGGATATGTTATTTTAAATATTGTTATTATTTAGAAGAGATTCAAAAGATGAATATGTTTTATATCAAGTCATTCAACTTTAAATTGGAATTTTTACAATTTAAAGAATTTAGAGAATGTAAACAACGAACATAACAAAGACCTCGATATTTTAATAAAAATATATTGTTAATGTGTAAAAATATATCGATGATCTTTAACAATTGGCTATCGAAATGAATTAATACAGTGAACCGAACCGCTTTTATGCAATCCACCAAACGAAGCGATAAGTCCGATCGGAGAACTCGTCTAATTGATACGTAAATATCTTGGGCTTATGCATTGACCAATATGAACATCACTATTTTTTTAACACTTTTCTATTTAATTTTAACCTATTTTACCCTTATCTTCCCACTTCCCACTTCCCACCATCTTTCCCAATCTCCTTTAATGACTTTAACAAAAATTCACATCCATAATCTCGCAACACCTATAATGCGCCTCCTTTCCCTACATTACTCCTGACTTTTAAGTCTTCTTTCCCTGATAAATTCACCCTCTCACTCAAAATATATGAAATTTTAAACGTCTGTTCCCTCTTACTCACGATCATCATTAATCAAGCCATTTAATCTAAGGGTTTAATCACTCAAACTATTCTTGTCTAATCTAGACGACGACGATTCCTCATTCTTAATAGGTAGTTTTGTATATGCATACTATTACCACGTTTTTTCAGTCATTTTTTTTTCAGGGAAATTGTTTTTTTTGCCTTTTTAAAATTCTAATAATTTCTACAATTTTAATAATTTTTATACTATATATTATTTTTCATTTGATGCAAATTTAACATATTTAAATATTTTGCACCTTATTTAAAATTTATTTATGTGAATATTTTACTTATACCTTTGTAGATCTAATTATACCTGTGATGTTGTGAATAATTTACTCACAGATTTAACTAAGTAATATTTTATTGATAAATTTGTTTATGTGAATAATTTCTATAATTCTTTTTTTTTTTCATTTTTACGTCATTATTATTAGTAGTTTTATTTTTTATTTTTCGAGTCTTTTTTTTTCCTTTTTCCATCAAATTGACAAAGTGCTATTTTTAACAGATTTGAATATTTACTGTTATTTTTATTAAGTTCATGTTACTATATAGTAAATTTGTAGATTGGATTTTCAGCATTTTATTTTGCTATTTTATTTTTTTTATCATAATCAAGTTAACAAATTTGTGTTAATATTGAGCAATTTAAATAACGTGGCACACTATTTTATCGAATTAAATTCATTCTCCTAAATTAAATGTAGAGATAGATCATGGTGGACCCCTTGTATAAAAAAAAATTAAAAAATGAACTTTCAACCACAGTGCGACACCTAAGCACTGTGGTTGTTGCTTTTATATATAGGATTAGGTTGTTATTTGAATAATTGAACATATTAGATAGTAAGATGTAAAATTTTAAACTTATTAGATAGTAATATGCTAAATAGCCTAATACAACCTTGGGTTAAAATTTTATACTCCCTTGTATTCCCCTTTTATTCCATTCAATTTTCCATAGTGTACATTTCAAGCAAGGTCGGAAGTAGATTAATCAATTTACACAGATTATCACATTTACCACGTGTGTATACCACCCATCTTCAAAATAGGAGGACCCATGCATGCATCTTAATTCATCATCATGACATTCGACCACATACACCGTATTTTCTCCTGTTTGGGATCATCGTTAACCTTTTGTTTTGATATACTCCCTTCATTCATATTCACTTTGCACCTTTGCTTTTTTACGTTTGCCAACGCACGTTTTACGTGCTAAATATCTTTAGTTACGTATTTGCAAAAATTATAAAAGTTAGATATTTTCAATGTACTCGTGAAGACGAATCAAACAAGATCCCGCATAAATATATTTTCTCTTATGTATTAGGAGAAAATTGATACCGAACGTTGATTTGTAAATAGTGTACAAAATCCAAAAGTACCATTTGGATTTGAATGAAGGGAGTAAAAAATAACGAAAGCAAAAATGAACAATTATTAAATGATAAGTGAACTAAATTGGTTGTAAATGATTCATCAAATGCTTCCCTACAATAAAATGGATAATAATTAATCGACAGGGTATTTGGTGTAGGGTCTATAAAAAGGGGAAAGTGAACAAAGTTACTAGTTTACTTTGCTGGTATTTGTTTGATACAAACAAAGAAAATTTAACTCATTTGCTTACCCCTTCAATCCATCTAATCTCTTACCTTTCAACCACCTTATAACCCTACACACTTGCGACTATCATCACACTAGCCACCACCAAACCATCACCATGACACCACGGCCACCGTTGTCACCACCGTCATGACACCTCCACCACCACAACCACCCCACCTAAACCACCCGCACACCATAAAAACCACAACCCACCAATCTTCTCCCCAAATACCCCTGACTATTGGCAGACCACAGTCCACCCCACCGTCTCCGCGGGGATTTCGAGGGTAAGGGAGGGTTTTTTTTGGGTGAAGAGTGACAGTTGTGGTTTTTGAATGGGTTGAGGCGACGACGACAAATGGATGACAGTGTTTGGTGGGGCGATGCGGTGGGGTCTCAGTAGTGGTATAGGGAGACGGTCTTCGCAACCAATTTTTCGTAGAAAAGTGGTTGTTTGTTTGTAGTTGCGTGTGTTAGTGGCAAGAGTGAGTGTTGTTAGAGTATCTAGGAGGTTGGTCCAAACTTTTATGTAGTAAATTTGTCTCACGTTGGTAGAATAGTGGGATGCTCATACTTTATATGTGAGAGTATCTTATCTAGTGTTAACTACATAATATTGAAGAGACTCAAGTTTTCCCACGTGCGCGCTGCCGCCGCCCATCAGGTCTATGTTCGTGACACGTGTGTAGTGTGGCTATATTTTTACTCCGGGTCCAAACTACATCTTCAGATTCTAGCTGTTAGCATGCTAGTTGTTGGAGTATTAGTTCACTATAATCTCTCAATTTATTTACTATTTTTATTACAATTCATTACTGGTTTGATCATGGCCATATATATCTTCGAATTCTAGCTATTAGAATTCTAGTTGTTAGAGTATTAATTCGTCATAATTAGAATTCTATTAGAATTTTTGATGATCATTTATTCCTGAGATTTTGCATCTAATGTAACTGTTGGAGCGTCCTACTAAGCCTATAAATTAAAAGGTCTCACACACAATCAGAGCATAAAAAAACTACCATCTTCTTCCTTCTTCTCTCTGTTATCTATATTCTGATTATTGAGAACAGTTCCCACTTCCGTCTGTGGAGTGCACAATTGTGCGAAAGGAGGCGTTAACCCTGTAATCGGTGATAACGGAACCCAAGCTGCACCTGTGTAGGGGTCTAATTGATTTAGAGCAGTGTCTACATGACATCTCAATTAAGGTTATTTGGTCGGATAAGTTCACGTTTTCTTTCAGGTGTGAGTGAATCATTAGTTCCTTTACTTATTTAATATAACAACTAATTAAAATTTAGGTAATCCATACTTTTCCTCTTTTACCCTTTCTAATTTTATTTCCCTTTTCGTTTCTCTAACAATATTCCCCCTAAGGCCCTAAGAGTCTAAAATATCAAAAATAGAAGGGATATTCTACCCTATACCCCTAAGTTTTTTGGTTTTCTATATTATACCCCTCATTTTTTTTTATATTCCATATCGTACTTAAATTTCTTACTTATTTCTCTATGACCTTTTAAATTATCCATTAACTTAATTACTATCAAACAACCATATGTTGACATTTATTGTGGCTCATTAATATTGTAGCACCAATCCATATGAGAAACCAATAAGCGGCATTACTATTAAAAACGTCCTTGATGAAGTATGAAATGATAATGAAAATTTGATAAATTTTAGCTAGATTCGTATACTATTTGGTGAGTTAATGAACAATTCGACAAACTAATAAGCACATGATTCGTTATCAAGTAGTTGACATGATGATAAACGATTTAATAGATCAGTTACGAAACTAAGTTAACAAAGACAATAAATAAGGTTATGATATGGACGAATGCATAAAATTCAGGGGCACACCATAAAATTTCAAAAATATAGAGATATAATATAGAATTCCGAAAAACTTAAAAGTACACGTAAAATATGTCAAAATAGATTAAAAGAACAACGGAATAATATAACATGATACGATCATGCATGGAAGGTTCTCCTCTGTGTTCTCATTACTGCTCACCTCAGAATATCTGAACCCAGAAAAGCATAACACAAAAACGTTATAAATATGCGTATGACATAATAACAATCTAGAACCCTATTCTTTTAATTAATTTAATTGGCTGTTTCATTGGACCCTAAATTAGTCTTTTTGATGATGCAGTGCATTACTCATGGCTGCCGCCGTTGCAAATATTATAGTGTACATAATCAATCAATAACTTGTTCACTAAAGTTTTGAGAAATGTTACTTTTATTAGGATTTAAATCTTGTCACTTCAGGGTTTTACGTGTTTTTTAGAATATTATGATCGTGTATGTTAATTAACTTAAATAAATTGAAATATTATGTTTTTATTTTACAATGAGTTTTTAGAATGCGTAGGTTTTCTATAAGACTTTGTTTAGTAAAATTAGCTGAAAATCTATCTGAACCCGGAAAAATTACCTAAAATCTGAAAAAATAACTGAAATTTGAAAATGTGACTGAAAAGGTAATTGAAAAGTAACTGAAATTAGGACCTGAAAAGATACCTGGTTTTATTAAAACAGTTTAAAATACTAACTGAAATGATAGTTGAAATTTAATCAAATGACGTAAAAGGATATGATATAAATTGAAAGTCTGCGAGTTTTATTATTTCCAAAGTAATTGAAGGGTAAAAATGGTAAGTAAAATAAAAATAGATACTTAAAATCTAAAAGCTACTCTATGTAACTTTTCACTTGGGTTACTCACTTGTCAAATATTGTCAAATGAATAAGCTCTCTCAAAGTTTTGACAAAAAAAACTAATTTTGTCAAACAGTACCTAAGAAAACATGTCAAACAGAGCCTAAGACATGTCTTTTTTATCTGAAAATAAAGAGAAAAGACAATATTTTTACGATAATACGCAACAATTATTTAATAAAAAATTATCAAAAAACTTTCTACTAAACTGTGACCAACTTTAGTCATAAATTTAATCATAAAATTCTTCATCATAAGAAATAGCAACATTTTCAATCTTAAGTTAATCTCGAAAAAAGTCCATCTAAAATGGAAATTTCTCTTATCAAAATTCTTTTACAAATTCTAATATGTGCCGGCTAACATCCGTCATCCGTCACAAACTTGTTATTTTTGAGTGGGTTTTAATTATTTAAATAAAACTCAGTTGAGTAAATAAAGAAAAGTCATTGTAATTCCCAATACTCTTACTTTTTTGTCTTATCTACCGGTTTTGAGTGTGTAACTCGTCACAAATTTATAACGGATAAAACGACAAGCTAATTAACAAATCCGACGGCTGCTGGACTGCTGGTCAAGGCCACCATGGCCTACAACAACACTGCACAACACGCCAAAATTGCCCATATGCTATGTAGTACAGTAATACTCCGTATAATATTACTACTACAATCATGAATTAAAGAATAAAATGAAAAAATATATTAAATTATAAACGTATGTCAAGCATTATGAAATTGACTAAAACCTCAATTATCCAAAAGTCTTCAAGAAGAGAATACTCTTCACACTTCTACTTAATCTACTTCTATATATATTACACCTTCAAATTTTATTCACATTACAAACCTCATCAAATCATTATTTCACATTATATTTCCCAAATTTATTAGTTAAAAAATAAAAAACATCAGAAGAAAAATGGTGGCATACACTAATTCTACTACTTCACGAGACATGAAACACCAATATGACCTCAACTCATTACAAAAACCCTCAAGAGTTATTAAAAAGCCGACGTTGGCCGCGGCTAACGCGCAACAAAACCCGCCTAAGGTGTACAAAGTGCAACCAATTCATTTTCGCGAGCTTGTTCAAAAACTTACTGGTGCACAGCCTGGTGAGCTACCGCAACCTCAGCCTGTAGCAAGACGGAGTGCATTGTATAGGGTTGCACCGCCACCTCTTCCGATTAATCCCCACCACCTTCAGTTGCGTAATCAGACTCAAACGAGGGAAGTAGAGAAGCAAGTGTCGTGTAAGGTGGAACAAGCGTTGACTTCTTCACCCGTTGACCAAAAGGTTTTTGATAAAAAGGATGGATGGGAAGGAATGACTGAACTGACCTTGTCTCCTAATTTTCAGGCTTGGTTTAACTTTGCTATGTTGAGTCCAGGGACGGCTCCCGTCTCTCATTAGCGTCAATCAAAGGTTGCGTATATCTGACCCTCTTTAGCTCTCGGCCATGCCGTTTGTCGGACCACTTGAGATCCCGGAGGTTGTCGTTGTATTGCTATATGCTTCATCAAATTAACCTCTTTGTTTTTCAAATCCTTGGTTGTTCATTCCATTAGTCTACTTACAGTACGTGTTTGACGAGTTGTATACGGAGTAATATATAAATGCAATTCAGTTCAATTAAACTCCGAATTATAAACGAACAACACGTTTCATATTTTGCTGCAAGACTGAAGAAAATTGGTAAACTAACCTGATCAACTGTGATACTTAAGCTTAAAAGCAAAATTAAAGTAGTAAATCATTTTGTTTTATGTATCAGAATCCGAAGCCAAATGATTCCTCTCTAACCAAACAAAAAAGTTGGTCAACTAACTTACTAACTATGACATTACTTCGTATTACATAACGGGTTTTCCGCTTATCCAAAAACGTAGAGGTCTTAAATTAGTGGTTTGGACAAAAAACTGTAGACGATAGGTTGCGAATATGTATCCTGCATCTGGTTTGATAACATAATAGCCAATGGAGATCGGACTTGGGAGCCTGACCGAATTACAAGCTCACCACCTCGATTTAGAGTAATTGGAAATAAATTAGCATTGATAATAACTCGACAAAAGAAAACAATTGGTTGAGATAAGAACATAGAAAATGTAGGAGTTGAGAGGTCTCAAGTTCGATTACCAGCTGGGGGTGATGATCACTTGGCCATTGTAGCTCCGAAAGGGGTGGCTTACATGGTCCATGTGGTGGTGCGGGAATACATGGGCCCGGGCATTAAACCCCTCGTCACCAAAGAAAAAACATAGAATGGCCGTGTTGCTATCAAGCGGTACAGCGTCTTGGTAAGTCTCACATCCAGCGTATCGAGGCCAATAAGATGACTGACAGCATATAAAAACATGTGAGAGGTGGTATTCAGACCGTATATATGCAAAGAACTTGTCAAATGCTAACATAAGTACATAACTCGTCTGTCAGCAGCAATCTGCTATCGTTTCCTTTTCACTTAATCAGCCACAATTTAAATAAGATCGTGTACAGAAACGGTGGTGGGACAAGCGAAAAGAGATGCTCTCATAACTCAGATTGAAAGAGATTTCATTTATGTACAGGTAAACTGTGCAAGTATATACACACAAAGTTGGTAAGACCTTTCTATTTACAACCCTATCTATTTTATTTACATTGAAGAACCTGAAAGCGACGAATACATTTTTTATAAGTCTTATGACCTGAAGGCACCAAAGTTGCCTGAAATCTGTTCAATCCGAGACCATAGTGAGCTTCCTAGGGAGAGCAAGCTCAGCCTATCATCCATTACACCGCCAGTACTTTTGTCAGTCAGCGATGAAGATTGTCCCGCAACTTTGCCAAGCGATTTATCGTGATGTACCTCAATATTCCCATCAATAACTCCCTTGACAGCATCCACTGTTTCTCTGCTAATCTTGCGCCCTGATGCATCTGTCACATAAAATGTCCCAATAGCTTGTTCACCTCTGGTCCTCATTTCGGCCCTCATTATTGACAGCCCATACTCTCGGAACACTCTTGTTACATCTGACAGCAGCCCTAATCTGTCCTGTGCTGTTATATCTAATCTCAAACCCTGCAAATTATTCAAACAGATCAGATGCATCAAATACACATTCTGCAGAAGATTACTAAATCGTTCAGAAATGAATCGTTCAGCAATACCTGTGTGGCTCTCCTTTCTACTGCAGCAATTATACACTTTGTAACCTTCTGCCTCTCCGTTTCTGTGTCTAATATACACCCGTCTTTTCGCCGTACATAATACTCCTGGACAATGGACACAATAGATGCAACGGTTATTCAACATATTACTGCTAGCATTCAGATAAATTGACAGTCAAGTAGCAGAATATTACCTGAGTTGCAATAGAACAGTTGCACGAAATGGCGGCATGGAAAACCGTATACTGCATATCAGTGAGGGCACATACCGTATCAAACAGTAACTTGGGACGATCTTTACACCTTATATTAATTACAGAATACCCCTTCTCTTTTTCTATGGACACATGAGTACACCCACAGGTCATTCCAAGATTCGCCTTCTTGTTAACAGGGTTCCAACCAACACTACCACCACAACTCCCGCACGTCTTGTAATCCTCATCAGCCACCATGAGCTGGTGGAGCCGCCTCTCGGTGTGGGTCTGGGAAACATCTGGAGCAGTTAATCTCACAGACTGCTTCTCCCCATTCTTATCGTGGGCTCCCACCACTATTTGCAGCTGCTCTTGAATGTGGGACAGGCGGATCTGGTCTGTGATCGGTCTGCCTACATCCTCGTCTACATAGAATATGACAGCACCCCGATGTTTGTGGGTCCAAGCTACTGCAGAGCTTACATGGCAACCTAGCTCTGTAAGCACAGCCGATACTTCAGATAGTAGGCCTGGGTGATCTGTCACCGTCATTTCCAAGGCAGTATGTTTCATTCCCAATTGTTGTGGTCTCATTTCTATCCCTTTGAGATTCTGTTTCTTGTCGGAGTTTCTCCTTGTGCATATGGCCTACATATTTCATCCATGATCAAAAGGTTACTTTTGCGTTAGTTCCCCTTACGGTGGGGTAAAGCCTAAAGGGAGGGGATCCGACATACACAATCTAACTATATGTATTGATAGTTGAAACCCCAAGATGTTTGAACGGGAACAGGCTGAATATGGTGTTAATGGGCTCGAAGCCACGTCATGAGTATCACCAATCATAATTCAAAACACCGTCTTTTAAGATGATCAACTAGACAACTACCTTAGCTGGTAAAAGATGAAGCGACCAAAGAAGCTATAGAAGAGACGGGACACTATTACGAGACAAATTATCTATGAAAGGGCAGCCAAAACAAAGAGTTAAACCTGTTGAATGTAGTCAATGAGAAACTGATCAGTGATCTTGTGGCCGAATTGGTCCGTCACGTGGAAAACTGAAAACCATAAAACCAAAACAAACGCACATGAATCATGAATGAAGCACACAAGAAAACAGCCAGCTTAGCTCATAAAACTCTATTTTATTGTTTCCCAATTTCCGATATTTTAATATCAGTACGAATCTAACATAAATGAGAGCTACCAACAAGTAGCTAATACATACAAATGTTGTTAGGATGGTTGCGTCACCAAATTGAAATAATGTTTTAGTAAGACGGATGATGTGAAATGAAACAATAGTAACGCGATAATAATACTGACCGTCCATGAACCATCCACCATCCGAACAAATGTATGATTTGGAGATGACAAGATCAAGATCAGTCAAAATCTGGACAACTTCTAGTAGAATCCCATGCTTGTTTGCGCTATCAACCTGTGTTTCAGATTACCAGTTAACCATCTATTTTTAGTAACTCTTCTAGAACTTGCTTCTCAATGAAGCGACTATCCCACGTGAAAACATATTCCGTTTCTTTGTTACCGTTCCACATTATTACATAAATCTCGTTATCTTTTCGCATCCAAAAAGGAGGAACATTAGTAATTCGAGTGCAGATCATCTATCCCGTCAAGTTAGTAAGGATAAGGTATACTTGAAAAAAACCCGAAAAGATTCCATTTTTCGGGTATAGATGATCTCCACTGAGTTCAGTCATTGGCAAATATTTCTTTTGTTCCAGTGAATTTTGAAAAACGTAAACAATTCAGTATAAACGAGATGTTACTTTTTATAGTAAAAGCGAGTTACAAGGACAGTTTCGCGACTGTAGACGACTTTTGAACCCGTATCATGAACAAACTTGTTTTTTTTGTTTGTGGTTCAACGAAACGTGCACTTAATCGCATTACAATAGGGGAATTCGATCCTGGCACCTATTGTCTAGAATAACTCCGTTATAATCTCTAGACTAAGACATTCTCGGTATGAACTAAGTTGTTTATAAGATTGCAATTCATGGTCCTTATTGAGTGACAAGGAATCCATGAACAACCAATTAATTAAGAGATGAAATTCTCACGAACTAATGTTGGTCATGACTAGGATAATATTTGTAACCTAAAAGTAATCGTGCTGCGTTACTACCCACCAAACTCGTGTAAACTAATCAAAAATTAACAAAGTGCTGATGTAGCTTTCCATTATCAGTGGAACTAAACAATTAAGAACTCATTGAAACTAAATAAAACATTTGAAGCTAACGTGGTCTTAATTCCATAGGTTGACGCTTATAAAATAAGAGACTAGTAGGAACGGTCGTTCCCTTAAGCCGTCACTAGCTTATATTTGTTTGTTTCAATTTTATTTTAGTTTACTAATAACTTTTGTTCCTCATAAACTTGTTTGTAATTCCTGCCTTCAAATTTTGGTTTGATGGTAGTGATGAAGCAAGGAAAGCTAACAAAGTAATACGGTTTTTAAGTTAAATTTTCTGAAAAAATTTTAAACCAACTTTTTATTGCATTACTAGTTTATCCTCCATGTTGCACCGAAATTTTCCTACTAGTGACACAAGAGATTCGAACCATTTTGATAAAAAGAAAATAGAACATGGAATCTATAAACCAATGTCCTCCCACCACCAGAATGCAAATTTAATAATGATTTATAAGTAAACCTAAAAAAAACATTAATTAAAATTAACTAAAAATACTACCACGATGGTAGATAAAACAAAACCGTTTGCTATTGTACTTTACTTTTGTTTTATCACCTCACCTAGGTTTTACTTAACTCGTCGCAATTTTGCACGGATATGTCCGTCGTAAAATGAGAATTTGTAAAAAATTAATGAGAAGATTAGTAGTAGTCAAATGGCTAACCTTAATGAGGGTGCAATCTTTACAAGTATCATTGTCAATACAAACCCTGCATCATCAACCAAAAGAAACAGAGCAATCAGAATTAACACACAAAAAGATTGTAATTTGTTAGAATAATTAACTCAGTAAATCATACTCTTTCCGTCTCATTCATCTTGACGTAAACAAATGATTGAGACAGAACGAACATTATTACATTAAGAAAACAAAAGAAATAAAACCTTGGAGGGTTAATTTGCTCGATTAAAAACTCGAAATTGGGATCAACATAAGGTGTATAATAACAAAACCCTTCCATTGCCACCTCTCCTTTTTTTCTATTAATTCAAACAACCCATCAAAGAAGATTAATAAAGCTATAATGGGTCGAAGAGAAATTACAAAAAATGATTGAAAATTAAGAAATATGTGCAAGAAATTGAAAGTGTGACGTTTTTTTGTTATAATTATACTCCATTGTGTATATTATTTGGAGCACATATAATCCAGATAGGGGATATTTTGGGACGTGAGACAACGAAAGATATACGGAGTAGTTGGAAAAGTGAGGTTCTGTTACATGGGAAGTCGAGAAAGAGAGATTCAGAAAACAGAACAGAGAAGAGAAGAGAAAGGTTGTGTTTGTGCTAAAGAAACAGATTGATGACTGGTTTTTGTGTTAATTGTATGGAGGATGACAGATATTTATCCGAAACATATGGAGACTCCACTCAATTTGTTTATTAACAAACGCTTCTGCCCTATCTCCGACTCTGCCTCCTTCTTATACTGACTCAGTTTTGATTTCCTAGTCCGGGTTTGAGTCGGGTAGAACGGTCAGGGTGGTAATTAAAGTGTTTCTTAAATTTTATTACTCTCGTACCCGAATTTCTTTTTTTTTTTGTTTTTAACAAGGGATTAAATCCCTCGTCACGAAAAAAAAAAAAAAAAAAGTTCAGGTAGGCTAAACCCGGCTTATTATATGGCCTTGCAGGTATGTCTGGTACGTCTCTTTTACGAAATAAATTGTTGATCATGTATATGGCTGTTTTTTCTTTAAATTGGTAAACTTTAACTGAATAAGATATGAATTTAATGGCAGATCTTCAAATAACAGATAGGGGTCAAAATTTAAACACCTAATTATTTTATGTATGGTTATTTATATTCAACTGCCAAGTTCTTATGCACGAAATTAGCTATGACTTAAAATTTTTGAATAGTTAACAGGAGTTGGACTCCCTCTCGAGATAACTAAGGTCTCGTTTGGTTACCCCAAACAAAACGTAAGAAAATAGAAATTTCATGAGTTGCAAAATTAAAAGTTGTTTGGTTACATGTCTAACTCCCGTATTAATTTAACCAAGGGCGAATCTACCCACAGGGCTTTGGTTACCTGTTTTCAGGAATAAGATAAATATACATCTAAATTCTTTTAGTGTTCCATTGGGGCTCAGTTGGTAAGAGTAGACCTACAAAGATTTTCTACTTGACTGTAGGGGTTCGAATCTCGTTAGTAGCATTTTTTTTATTTACTACCCTAATAAGTTGTGTTGTTTAACATTTTATCATAAATCTTAATAATATTAATCGTAAATTGCTATTATTGTTTTCCTATAACTAAAGTATTTTATACCATGTATTGTTTAGCTTAATGTTAATTGTTAGAATTGGAATCCTTAGTTTTTTTTTTTTGGTGACGAGGGAACCCGCAGCCGCTACCTTCGGTGCGCACTGGGTAAACCCGCGGGTATATGTAATAGCCTGCAAACCACATACACCAGGTAAACCACCCGAGGGTGACAGACTCGAAGTCTATTTAGACATGGACTCAGGCCAAGAATGCTCCACAAGATTTTGCTCTTGGGGAGGCTTAAACCCGGGTCTCCTGGGAATTTCACCCAGGTTTTAACCACTAGACTCCACCCTTGCGGGCGAAATCCTTAGTTTTAACAAAGTTGAAATATACATATACTTGTTTATTCGAGAATACAAAAACATTGTATTTTAAAGAGAAGGAGGTTATAAGACGTTTACATTTTTTATCATGATGATTGAATTTACTAGTATATAGCGAATCTTTAAAAATATTGTAAAAATAGATTTATACAAATATACATTTTGTTAATATTCAATCATACTGTATATTTATATAAGATATACCTCTGTCTTTATATTTGTTTGTCTATCAATAAACTATCATTTATAAATAATAAAAATTTGCCCAAATGACTATAACTCTGTGACAAAGGGAACAACCCCAAATGACTAATATCTTTCAGATATGTATGATCTCAATTATACGTTTTGATGGTTTCGTATGACTAACCATCGCGGACATGAGCCTAGCCCACCCCACTTCTAAATCCTAGATCCGCCCCTGAATTTAACTCTTATATAAGAAATCAGATAGATTTGCTAAATTAACATGAATTTCATGTTTAAATATAATTTCCATTAGCTCGATATTCTTATGAAGTTATATTCCAACTTGCAACTAAACAATACCTAAAAATCTCCACATGATATGATTTTGAGGCCATTTCGTTCATATTTCCTTTTTGGTAATTCGATTTATAGACAAACTCTAACTTAATACGATACGAATTGAGCTACTACTAATTACAAATTACGGAGTACAAGTTTATTTCTTGTGCTCATTTTGTAAACTACTACTTGGTAAAAGAAATTGAATGCATTTTACAAATTTGTTTCCATAATATATTGAATAAGTCTTTGAAGAGACAATCTTTTAATAAATTTAAAGAGAGACTAGTTAAAAATTAATGGAAAAATGGCACAAAAATAGTAAAATGGGTACGGATACTATAAAATGGGGTACTAAGAAAAATGATTATTATATATAATAAAATAGCTACAACTGTTACGAAAACATATACCTAGGGCTGTTAATGAGACGAGACAGCTCGCGGGCAACTCGAGATTGGCTCGGTCAAAGCTCGACTCGAGCTCGGGGTCGGCTCGAGAGCTTAACGAGTCAAGTCAAGCAAAGACTGGCTCGACTCCAAAAGCACGCGAACGGCTCGAACATTTGAGATTACATAAGATATTAATCATATTTTATAAAAGTATGCTCATATTTTTATAAATATATTTTATCATTATTATGTTTTTGTAGCATATATATCAAATATCTTGTTGATTTGCTAAATATTTTCACATAAAATTTTCGAACCTTATTGAAAATATTGGAAGGAAAAAATAAAAAAAAAATAAACAATTTTATATAGGCTCGATCTGGCTCGAGTTTGGCTCGAACTCGTGTTAAAGCTCGCAAGCTTTGTAACGAGCGCATATTTTTCAAGTTCGGGTAAGATCGGCTCGAGCTCGAGCTCGAGTTTTTGTAATCGAGCACAAACCGAGCAAGGCCAAGCTCGGGCTCGGCTCGGTCATTAATACCCCTACATATACCAAATAAAGAGACATTTTAAGTCACAGTCTAATAAACGGTGTAAAACTGGGAACAAATACATAAAAAGGTAGGACAAAAGTGATTCACTCAAAAAGTTATTAAAAATCATTTTACTTAAATAATGTTATTGAAAATTATTTACACATTACATACACCCACTAATGTATTTTGCAATAAAAACATTACTATCTTTTGTAAATGATTTTACAATGTTTTATTTTCATTCTGTTTGACGAGTTATTTATATACAAATGAATCACTTGAATCACGGTAGAGATTTTTCTTATTGTTTGACAAATTTATCATGTGCATTGTATTTTCATATTCAATAGATCTATTAAAAAATCGTCTCCCACTAAATTAGTGAAAATGATAACATAGAAAATAGAAAATTAAATAAAATAAATTGTGTTTCATATTTTGTACTTCTTAAATATTGTCCCCACTTTTTTAAATATATAACGTATTTATACGACGTAGGGATAATATCATTTATCATTTATACATTCACCCGTTGAAAATGTATGATATTTGGAGATTATTTGGTTGTATTAGATAATAATAATGTGATGTCAAATGTCAATTGCTTTAGTGATGAGTTTTGTGATTTATACTAATTGAATTTATTGACACCTTATAATCATATATCGTGTGAAACATGAAATGTAAGAACAAATTTGTGTAAACCTTGACTCGTTTTAATTGACTATATATGCTTGGTTGTGTCACTTTGATATTCACATTTACGTAAATCTTTCAATATCATCAACGTTGACCTCGCTTGGAGTCTTTGGACAATATCTTCATAATCATATAAATTATGTTTCCATTATTTTGTACGTCTCAATTCTTTGTTCACACCGATTAAATACTCATCCCGGATCGGGGGAGGGAAAGGGTGGGCACGTGCCCTCCCCCGAGTTTCAGAAAATAATTATATATAAGTATCAACAAATATTAAAATAACTTTGTAGCTCAAGTGGTAGAGTATTGTGTTAAGTCAAAGGAGACTCAGGTTCAAATCTTACCGATGACATTTTTATTCAGAAAACTATTTTTGGGCCATCTTAAAAATTGCTTGTTGAGAGGAATGATCCTTGAACCTCAAGGTTCTAAATTAACTAATCATTATTACTATAAAAGAAGGATGTATTTTCGCTGACGTGGCGCAATCATGTTTCAGCGTTGGGTGTTTCGAGCTCTCACATTCATCCTTAGCAATTTCAGTTTTTTAGACCAATCAGATTTACTCATCTATGTCACCTCATATTAATTTAATAATTTAATAATTTAATAATAATTTATTTATTATTAAATACAAAAATATGACCAGAATAAAATCTTTCCAAATTTTACCATGCACAAAATAAAATCATTCTCGGAATCATTCTCATTTTATTAAATTATTTTTCAGTTTTATAAATCCTTTTCTCCATTTTCTTCGCTGTGTTCTTCTCTCTCCTCCACTCCTAAACCCTACCCAGGGTTTAGATTCCCCCAATTTAATCGCAACTTTCATCAATTAAGTTTGTTATTTCTTCAATTTTGTTGCTTTTTGTTTCGCCGATTTTTACTGTACTATTGAAGTATGGATCTTCCGAGTTTAGCCGTAATTCTTCGCGCCGCACTTAGTCCTAATCCTGATGAACGCAAAGCTGCTGAAGATAGTCTCAATCAGGTTTTGTATCGATTTCAATCATTTTTGTTCGAAGTAATTGATTAATTATTAGTTTTGATTTTCAGTTTTTGCTGTTTTCGCTGTTTTTCTGTGATCGTCATTGATTTGCTTGATTATGTAAGTTACGATTTGGAGAAAGCTGTTAACTTTGCTTGATTTGAGCTTTTCGCAGAGTAATTTTAGTTAATGAGTTGTGTTTGATTGCGGAAATTAGCGTTTGATTAGTAATTCTGGTGAATTGATGTCATTGGAGTGTGTTGACTTGATAAGTGTTCATTGATTCATTGAAATTGATGCGTTCAGTGGCAGCGCAAGCGGCGGCGCGGTTCTTGAAGTTTCGAAGTTTTGTAAGCGAGATAGTAATGCAGTAGACTAACTTCAACAAACAAATTAAATAAGAAGTGTATATTTTTCGTTTTTTCGTTGTTTAGGATATGATAGCCTCTCTAGCCAACTCGCCTTGCGGCTGATTCACAAAAAATACCGACATGAATATGGGCTGATCTATTGAATGAGTAACTAAAGATTAGATTTGACACGTCTTGAGGAATGTTTTGTTGACCCAGGGATTAATGGGTATATGTACTCTCCTGTTGCGTCGTCTGAATTTTTTGTTTACTTTTGTCTTGGTTCAGTGCTAAGGGCTAATATAGTAAAAAGTAAATAAATGGCTGATTTCAGATCAGTTTTTGTATAAATAAATTTCAGCTAATTATTTTTCAATTTAAAATATTAACCTATAACAATTAATTATGCAGTTCTGCTAGCAGTATTCAATTTGATGATGGTCTAATGACGGATTTGAAACAAATGCTTGATCGTCACAATGTTTTGGTAAAATCGTTTAGAATAGCAGTATTCCAGGGTTTGCAACGCTATTGCATAGAGCATAAGATTAAGCTATCAAAGGTAAACATTTGTCATTTCCACTTTATTCTTTGAAGTTGTGAATGCTGAAGTGTATAGTCACTCTTAAACTGGATGATTAATTTATTGCAATTAAATTGTTACCATACACGTACTATCGATTATTCTATTACGGAACACTGTCCATTTCAGGATGGTTTTAATGGGTAGTGTTTGGAGGGAGGTGGTTGTTCAGGAAAAATGAAACCTGTGGATATCTGTTTCATGCAGAATATTTTGGTGTTTAATTCTGTATATTCTTTTCAGATAGATCACATATTTCTTTCTCGAGTCTGCTCGGAAACGGCAGGAGGTCTCCCAGGTATTGACATTTGCTACTATTCATTTTGCAATCAATGTTAGCTGAAAGTTATTCAGACATTTACATGAAGAACTGAACAGAGGAGATGGTTTCATTTTATATTGGACACAGGTTTGCTATTGACATTGGCTGGAATGGGGGATGAAGTAATGTGCGTAAGTATTTTCCATGCATCTCGGTGTTGTTCAATATTTCAATTTCCTCTTTTAACTCTAAATATAGGTATGTTTTTTATGACATATAGGTAAACATGTGGGGGCCTTCAGACCTTAACTACTTGGTGAATGCAATGAGGGCATTCATTCCAAGTGCTGCCATGGTTCACACAAAAAGTTTTGGCCCCACACTACAACTTGACGGGTTAGCTGCACTTGATTCTAAGAAGTTTTCTGGACCCTTTGACCTTATTGATGATGAAGTAGTCAAAATATCAGCCATTCTCTTGCACCCAAGTCAGAATAATGGACCAGCATCTCATATTGGTAAAGGTGAGCTTGGGCCACCTCTGAAACCCGGTGATATCTCTGTCATCTATGTGTGTGAGTTAGCTAAAATTCAAGGGAAGTTTCATCCTGAAAAAGCTAAGGCTCTTGGATTGAGAGCTGGTCCGAAGTATAGGGATTTGCAAAATAATATATCAGTGGAGTCCGATGATCGTGATATTATGGTATAATTAATAAATTTCCTGTTTTGTTTTTTGATTTTTTTTCTGTGTATTGTCTCTTAAGAATTCATTTTCTCACAGGTACATCCAAGCGATGTGATGGACCCTCCTATTCCTGGGCCTATAGTTCTTTTAGTTGACTGTCCTACAACGTTGCATTTTCAAAGTTTGTTATCTGCGGAGTCACTCAATGTGTACTACACAGATTTATCTGGCAGTATGTCTGAAACTTCTAAGGCGGTGAATTGTGTGATACATTTAAGTCCGTCATCTGTTTCAAATAGCCCTGATTATCAAAAATGGATGAAGAGATTCGGACAAGTGCAGCACATTATGGTTGGCCATGAAGAGTGAGTTGCAATTTGCCTATGGCCCTTCCTCTGCTTTTGTTTTCTGTTACCATGTCCTATAAGTAAGTAACCACAGCATTACCCCAGATCCTCGATGGCTTCCTTCTGCGGTGGGGTAAGGGTAGATTCGGGGTAAACAGCAATATCCATGTGTTGAATTAGGCACGCTGTTTTTCCAAGTGACCATAATGAAGATTGCGTCATAAATGGTTATGGTGGTGACTGGTGAACAATTAACACACGCATATATTTTCCTGCTCCAACACAACGAAGCAGACAAGGTTAGCCTCTCTAGATCGGTTAAATTTTGATTTCATACAATAACAAACTTTTATCTTTTACTTCTTTGAGAATTCACAGTTTTGATTTTTTCATAAATTTACTTTGATTGATTTCAATTTTCAATTTGGATTTTGAAGGGCAATGTTTACTTTTGTATTTATTTGTCTCAATATATTTCAACATAAACATGTCGGTTTCCGTAGTTTTTCTTAATTTCTAATTCACATAGATAATTTTACTTTATCACTACTTATATCGTACAATAAGAATTTAAACTTTGACTTTTAACTTATGTAATTTCACTTTTTACCGTACAGATTACATTGTGGTTACTGCGTAGTCATCGTTTTGCTTCTACATTTGTTTTTCGTATCATTCTACTCACATTCTCATTCTCCTATTTTCTTATGGTTCACAAGTCATTGCTCTCATTGTACTTAGCTCTTATTGTGGTCATTTGCAATTTCAGCATACTTACAATCTCAAATGTCCACTTTAATGGAGGGAATGACGATATAACCATGAGTATACCAGCTACTTAGTTTACTAAGCTCTTAGTGTAGTTAAAGTGTTAGACATGTTTTGTTGATCACAAATTTCGCATTGAAAACGGGCACTATCCGTCACAAGCTGAAGACGCTCTCACATAATGTAAGTTGCACTATTTATATGATGCTCCACTTTCTACCACATGCATGTTCACCTGCATATTTGTGAGGTAAAGTATCTGTTTCCAGCTTGTGACAGATATATTCGAGTGACGTAATTTGGGTCAATTTTAAGTGACGTAATTACGTCACTCGACTATCATTTCCAACAGTCTATATATATTGTAAAGTATCTGTCACAACGAAAACTCTTTTGTTTATTTATACCATGAAATACATATTTACATAAATAGTTGTATGTACGGGGGATCTACGTATATTAAGTGCGCATATGGGTTAGATTAATATAATTTGTTCTATCAAAATCTATATCAAATCCATCTTATAGCGCCATCAATCTTAGACCTGAAAAAAATCAAACAACCCAATTTGTAAGAAAATTGATGAGCATGTTCATGTTATGGCAGTGTGTTCCGTGGACAGGCATTTTCCTAAAATGCAAGTTTTATGTTTTTCAACAGTTTTTTCCGCTTTTGTTTTTATTTATAAAAAAAAGTTCATATAAAAGGCGAGACCAAATATTACTCTATAATTCCAAATAAAGAATTATTGTCTAACTAATTTTAACATATTAACAACACTATTATTCCGATTTTTTATATGTTTTAAACATTTATTTACATAGAACTAAAAATTATTCAACCATGTATTTCCATGCAATTTGCACGGGTTCTAAGTTTGAAAGAAGACAGTTTCCTTTAGCAGTTTGTTTCGCCATGACTATCAACAAAAGTCAAGGTCAATCTCTATCCCGTGTTGGACTTTATCTTCCAAGACCAGTCTTTACCCATGGCCAACTGTACGTTGCTATATACAGGGCCACGAGTAAGAAAGGTCTAAAAGTGCTACTTCTTGATGAAGAAGGTGGGATGACTGATACAACAACAAATGTTGTTTACAAGGAGGTTTTCGAGAAACTGTAATTTTCGTGTTGGGTTATCGAATTTTAATACACCCATTTAATTTATATTTGTACCTGATCAGTTATTTTGTTCATCGTATTTGCCCGTCAAATTATGTTCCGTAAGTAATTCATCAAAAGACAGTAACTTTCCAAACTACTCATTATTAGTTATTTAATCTTTTTTTATTCGTCTATTGTTTTTTCTTATATAGCTTATTCATTAATGTTATCATAAGTACTCCGAATATTATCATCATTACTAATAGCTATTCGAAAATTAGTGCACCAGGAAATTCACCTTTTCACCGAATATATCTTATATTCAAACATCCCGTTAAAAAAACAATTCGTTCGAATAAACATAATTGTTATATATTGAAATAAATATACCGACGTCGTCTTTAAAAATAAGTGTACACAACCCCGTGATTTTTCACGGGTGTTACACTAGTTAACCACTACACCATTACTATTGATTGTTCATTTGATTATTAAAATTTATTATATCATTATTAAACATACTTGTCAAATTATTCTTTTAGACAATTACTGAGATTGAAACATTTGTACCAATATATATTGTTATTCTTAATAATAATATATTAAATTCTTTATTCTGTAAGGTTAAAAACATCCGTTGAGATTTTTTTTTTGTTTCATTTTAAACATTATACCATAATATTCTAGAACAAAATTAAAAACAAAAAATTGCGTTATAAATTAAAGAAATTTTTTGTCGAGAAAAAAATTTGTGCCCACCCTATGTCAAAATCCTGCATCCGCCACTGCTCATCCCCTTGACTTTAAATATAAACAAGTATTTTGTAACTAAGGCGAAAAGTATATACACATTAATTTGAATAGGATATTATTAAATAAAAATATTAGATTTAAAGGGAAAATAGGTAACCATTAAATTGAACCGAACTGCTATAAATGCTTATCGAATTGTTCATAGCAGTTTAAATTAGTTTGATTTAGAATCGAGGTTTAGCCAAACAAAACCGCATCTGAACCAATCATATTTAATGTTACTATACAACTTTCCCTACCTCGAATCTAAATCAAACTAATTTTAACGATTAACAATTATACACAATCGGATTACATAAATGTAAACACGTAAATTATCTCAATTTTGTAGCAATTACTAAAAGCCCATAACTGCTATATAGCCTTGTCAAAATAAATATTAGACATTATGATTCGAGTTCGAACTTATAACATTTATTCTACCTTATTAACTTCTTAATTAGTTATTTTACCTAAATAAAAAATTCGAACTCGAATCATAACGTGCTCATCAGAATACAATCTTAAAGTGACTCAAATTCAGACTACAATCGAACGATTATACCAAAAACTTAATCATTTCCCGAATTATTCGTTGCTGGTGCGTAAGATCAATTAAAAGAGTGAAGATGAAAAGAGGAAGAGATTGGTCATTTGCGAGGTGCCACGTGTAATTTGAATTAGTCAACGTGGCACAACAACAGATGTTCTACCTGGTTTTCTGCGGCGGCTTGACATCACAATTGCGTACACGTGTCATGTAAGCAATTTGTTGTAGCCTTTGTTTTCGTTGACTCTCGTCTATGTAGCTTCACACCAACTCAATCAGACATCAGACATACTTTTATTCTCATCTATTGAATTTAATTTAATCATCTGAACTTCTCCCAAAAAAATTAATTGAAAGAATACTCAAATGTGAATAAATATTATGAAGTTGTCATCGTTTTGACGTAGTTAATCGTTAGCAAATAACATGTTGAGAACCTAGAATTATAAAGTTTATTTAAGAGAAAACTATTTGAACCAAAATCTTTAGTTAATCGTTGAGGTTTAATTTAGAGTTGTCGATTGGATTACCCAGGTTATGATCTATTTGGGTGTGGGTTCTGCCAAGACAGAATACATAACAATTAATGGGGATTAGTCGGGTTCGAGTTGAGTTAGGTTTATCGGTTATCGTTTACCCTTCCAGTTAGGTTGATTTTGGTTATAGCATTTTGGGTTCTAGCTGTTATTGTTGGTTAGTCTTTAAGTCGAGGTACATTGGTTTCAATTCAAACAATGTTGTGAGGATCGAGATTCTAATTTTCATCGATGAATTAGGTAGAATCGAATCGGTAGAAATGGATTGTAAGATTCTACAAACTAACTAAAAATAGTTTTTATTTAGTAAAAACATAAAATTGAAGATAAAAATACATAATTATTAATATTCATCCATAAATTACTAATGATTAGTAATTTTTGTGTCATTGTAATGAACATTCATGTTTCTACAACTTACATAGGATTCGGAAATTACAATGTAACTATATAAAATATATATTGATTCTTTTATCATAAAACCAGATTGTAAGATCGTAGGGTCGTACTATGATCCTACTTCTAGAAATATAATTTTCAAACAAATATGATCGTAGAACTCTACAACCATAATAATACTGTATAATCTCGAATCGGTGAGATATTTTTGGATAGATTTGAACGATTTCACCCACATTATTCAAGTTTGATTAAAACTCGTGCTGTGGTTTGACACTCTAGGGAAATATAGCCTAAAAGACGAAGAGGTGAGAAATTTGAAGATGATTTGTAGTTTTGATAAGTTGCATTATTATTCACATTAGTCATTAGTTCATTAGCATGTTATACTTAGGATGATTTATGACAAAGTCTATACTACTCTATCCTATATTTCCTATGTATGTGTAATGTGAGAAAAATGGCCAGTTTCTTACTTTCTTAGCAAGTAATCGTATTTGTTGCTGTTTTTGGCAAATACGTGATTGTCTTTTATAGACTTTGTCATTAAACATATCCATCTCGGAAAAAAAGTGTTCGAATAGATTACTAACTGAGTTATAACAAATTAAAATCACTTAACTTTGAAAAAAGAATAATTAAGTTTCGATTAGGTACGTATAATCAAGTGCCTTAACAAAGAGATAAATTTTTTGGTATAACGGGAGTACCATGTCGTTTGTACACATTACTCAATAAAATTGTAGAATTATCCACTTTCAATAAATAATAAAGCAAAGTTTTAGAAATATATGAGTAACGATTTATTATTGATTAAAATGTACGATAATTTTGTACTCTCGATCTTCTTTAGAGTTTTTCAAACATCATTTATGTGTTTGATGATGGTAAATTGGTAATCAAATTAGCTGCGCTGGGTTCGGTTGCTATGTTGAACAAATGCTCAAAATTATGATGAACTTGTATTTTCAGTTGTCTCGTTGGAGGGATTGACGTTCACATTGGCTTGAATTTCTTTTAGCTTTCGTGTTAATATTTTTCACGACTAAAAAAAATTCATTTATTTCAAAATAATCTACTCATTGAGTCATTTTAGACTTTTTAGTTGTCCATTATTCGATTAGTCAAAATCCCCTGTCCCGTTTGATATTACATTCTGTTTCTCATTTTATATACATCTTCTTTAAAGTCAGTGTTTATGAACCATAACTAAAACGCGGTTGCACAAAACAATTAGATTCAATTATTGAACTTAACCATTAATTTAAGATTTTAATTTAGACTCACATGGTATCCGAGTCTTCAATGAACTTAAGATCGTAGGTTTAAACCTTGGTAAACTCACATTCAGACATGCGGAATTTCAATACAAGGTATGACTCTCTACTCTCTACATTATCCACGTTTCAACTTTCAAGCCCACTAATTTTAGTACTTTACATTGCCTACAAACTTAAACGCGAAAGTGTGTATTAAGATATTAAAACCAATTAATTGTAGTTCCCTCTAGGGTTTTCTCTTGGGAGGGAGTGTGTCCCTAGGTTTCTCCTAGGTTTTTTCCTTGGTTTTCAAGGCTTTCTTTGTCTTTTTCTTGTCTCTTTTTGTCTGTTTCCTGTCGGTTTTCTCTCTTTTGTCCTTTTGTCGGTATGGCTTCACAAACAACAATTAATCCCATAAATCTAAATATCCCTTACGATGTGTTGAATGATGATAACGATGGGAGAGATGAGGCGGCGGTGGTTGAGTGGCATATCGAGGGCGATGAGGATGAAAGCGTGGTGAATGGGTATATCGTAGGGCGGTTATGGACGGAGAGAAATACGAACCTAAATGCCCTAATTGAAACAATGATTAGGGTTTGGAAACCAAAAGGAAAGATAGTAGGGGAAATCATTGACAAACAGCGTAAAATTGTTACCTTCGAATTCACGGAGATTACGGATAAATCACGAGTTTTAGCAGAACAACCATGGCACTTTGATAGGCATCTCCTTGTTCTCGCGGATCTGAATGGCGAGGACATCCCTGCCGAGGTACCACTTTTCTTTTCGCCTTCATGGGTTCGTATTTATGACTTGCCGATTCTAGGGAGGAATAACAGAGAAAATGCGACGAACATTGGAAATGCTATAGGTACGTTTGTGGATATCGATAATTCTGTTAATCCGACTATTAATAGGTCCATGAGAATTTGGGTGGTTTTTGATGTCCGAAAACCCCTACTAGACTCTATCACCATGAAGGGAAAAGGAGGGAAGCAATGGAAGCTTAGGGTCAGTTACGAAAATTTGTCTCTGTTTTGTTTTATCTGTAGATGCATTGGTCATGGTGAGAAGGACTGTGGGGAGCGAAAAGGACCTATTGGTGAGGGGCGAAAGTATGGGGAATGGCTGAAAGCATCACCATGGCGTGTGATGAAAAAGAAAGAGGTGTCGGAGGAATCGCAGGGCATGTGTGGGAGGAAGTTGAATTTTAGGACGGATGATATGGTCGAGAAAGAAGACTTGGAAATTAGTCGAATGGTCGAAATGTTACGAGGAGTCTCTATTTCACATAATGCTCGCAATGTTGAACCTCTGCCCAATAAAGCTGTGTGTAGTAAAGGGTGTGACGAGGACGTTTCGTCCAAAACTCCGTCGGACTCCGTGCACAGGGATAATCTTAATCAGGGGATCCGGATGGGGGTTATGGGTAATTCAAGTGGAGGCTCCATGAAAAACTTACGTAAAAAACCAAAGATTATACGTAGGAAAGAGGGAGAAGGCACGGGTTCATCTTCTCATAATGGGTCTGTGGGTGTGGGGCGTAAAAGAAAGGAGGGAGTGGACAGGGAGGGTGGTGAGGAGGGGACAAATATGGCTGATAGCCTTCCTAATAAAAGGCGTGAACTGGTTTTTAACGAGGACTCACATATGATAGTAGCGGTGACTGGCAATGACCAGCACCGCGAACAGCAATGAAAATTTTCAGTTGGAACTGTCAAGGGCTGGGCAATCCCTTGACGGTTGGCTCCCTTCGGGACTGGTGCTGGAGGGAGTGCCCTAATATTGTCTTTATTATGGAGACAATGTTATGTTCGAGAGATTTAGATAGAATTCGCAATAGTTGTGGGTTTTCGTATGGAGTCTGTGTGAACAGTAGAGGCCGCGCCGGGGGTCTCGGGATGTGGTGGAGGGACTGTGATGTAAACATTCTTTCCTTTAGTGCTAATCATATCATGGCAGAGGTATTGGATGAGAATAAACAGCCGAAATGGCGAGCTATCGGTATTTATGGATGGCCGAAAACAAGAAATAAACACAAAACATGGACCTTGATGCGTGATATTTGTCAACAAAGCAACATTCCTATAATTTTCTTTGGTGATTTTAATGAGATCCTAAGCCTCTCGGAGAAACAAGGTAGGGCGGTTAGACGGGAGCAGTATATGGATGACTTTAGAAGGGCAATGGATGATTGTGTGCTCCATGATTTGGGTTATAGAGGAAATATATTTACATGGCAACGGGGTTTATCGGAGGATACATTGATAAAAGAGAGACTTGATAGGGCAATGACGACATCGGAATGGAAGGCCTTATTCCCGAATACTATAGTTCAGCACTATCCCATTTATTCTTCTGACCATTCAGCAATTGTCATTAAAGAGGAAAACTTGACAGATAGATGTCGACGGCGGCGGAGTTTCAAATTCGAACCATTTTGGATGGCCGATGATCAATGCGAAGGAGTTATTAAAGAGGCGTGGGTTAGTGAGGTGGACCGTGATATTCCGAGAAAAGTCCAAGCATGTGCACTAGAACTATCAGAGTGGGCTAAGCAAAAATTCGGGAATATTAAAAAACGTATCCGGGATACAGAAAAGGAGTTAGAATTGTGGCAGAGGCAACCTCCAGCGCGCCTAATGTTGGACAGATGCCGAGCACTTGTAGCCGAGTTGGACGAATTACGGAGACAAAATGAATCCTACTGGTATACTCGATCTCGAAAATGTGAACTTCGTGACGGTGATAAGAACACGAGTTATTTCCATCACAAAGCAAATCAAAGAAAGCAAAGGAATACAATCAGAGGTATTGAAAATAATGATGGACAGTGGTGTACTGAACAGGGGGACATTTCTAATGTGATAGAAAATTACTTTGAGCAGCTTTTCACTACTAGTCAGCCGCACGACTTTGATATGGTCCTTGGATGCATTCCACATGTTATAACCGAAGGTATGAATCTTAGTCTTGATAGACCTTTGTGTGATGAAGAGATTAAAGAGGTTCTTTTCTGTATGCACCCCAATAAAGCCCCGGGCCCTGATGGCATGCATGCTATGTTTTACCAAAAATATTGGCATATTGTTGGACCTGATATCTGTTTCTTTGTTCGGGAATGGTGGGAGGGGAGGGGAAATCTCGAGAGAGTTAATATGACCAATGTGGTGCTCATACCGAAGTGTGCCTCCCCAAAAAAATTTACTGAATTCCGCCCCATCAGCCTTTGTAATGTAGTCTATAAGATTATCTCGAAAATTTTGGCTAATAGACTGAAACCTCTGCTTAATGATTTTATTTCGGAGAACCATAGTGCCTTCACTCCGGGAAGACTTATAACGGACAATGCCTTAATTGCCTTCGAAACTTTTCATGCCATGAAACGGAGAGGGGAAGGACGGAGCGGGACTATTGCCTTAAAACTTGATATGAGTAAGGCGTATGACCGTGTTGAGTGGATTTTTTTGGATGAGGTTATGAAAAGTATGGGTTTTTCCTCGATATGGCGGAACCGGGTTATGAATTGTGTTACGACTGTTGTGCACTCTTTTCTCATTAACGGGCAGGGGTCTCGAACCATTAGACCAAGCAGAGGGCTTCGCCAAGGTGACCCATTATCGCCTTATCTTTTCCTTATATGTGGGGATGCATTTTCTTATTTGATTAAGCGGGCTGTGGATATGGGCCGTCTTCATGGTGCTCGGGTTTGTCGCGGGGCCCCCCGGATTTCACATCTTTTTTTTGCAGATGACAGTATTATTTTTGCTAGAGCCAGTCTAACGGAATGTTCAACAATAGCTGATATTATCAGTCAATATGAAAGAGCATCGGGTCAGAAAATTAACTACTCCAAATCGGAGGTGGTGTTTAGCAAGAAAGTTACTTCTACTGCGAGAGCAAGTATTATTGCCGTGTTGGGTGTTCGGGAAGTTGAGCGCCATGAAAAATATTTGGGCATCCCTACTATTATTGGCCGATCGAAAAAATCTATTTTTGCTTGTCTCAAAGAGCGGATATGGAAGAAAGTGCAGGGTTGGAAAGAAAAGTTGTTATCGAGACCGGGAAAGGAGATTCTTATCAAGGCTGTGGCACAGGCTATACCAACTTATATGATGAGCTTATTTGCCTTACCGGAGGGCACTATTGATGAAATTCATAGGACGATGGCCCGGTTTTGGTGGGGATCCACGGATAACCAGAGGAAACTTCATTGGTGGAATTGGGATAAACTTTGTATGCCAAAGAGCGCGGGGGGCATGAGTTTTCGAAATATGAATGTTTTTAACCAAGCACTCTTAGCCAAACAAGTATGGCGTCTACTGACAAAACCGGATACGCTGGCAGGACGGGTTTTGAAAGCACGATATTTCAAAAATTGTTCAATATTAGAAGCTCGTCGCGGATATGATCCTAGTTTTACCTGGAGGAGTATTTGGGGTGCCAAATCTCTGCTCAAAGAGGGTTTGCAGTGGCGGGTTGGTAATGGTGAGTCAATTGGGGTTTGGGAGGAGGCGTGGATTCCGAGTGAGCGAGGAGGAAGTATTCCTTCCCCAAATATGGAGTTTGACCCATCGATGTGCGTGGCCGATTTTATTGATAAAGACCGTGGTGTATGGCGACGGGATGAGCTCGCGCGTGTTTTACTACCCGAGAAAGCAAGGCTTGTCCAAACTATCCCTTTACACCATAAATTACCCTCTGATATACTATATTGGTGGTCTAAGAGAGATGGTGTCTTCTCTGTAAAGTCAGCATACTGGATTGGGATGGGCCCTCATCTTGAGTACGGGGTTTCGACGGTCGCGGGGGTGAATGGCGATTTTTGGAAGCGTCTATGGAGGATGCCTTTTCCACCAAAACTGGTGCACTTCCTTTGGAGGGCATGTAATGGTACACTTCCGGTGCGCATTAATTTGCATCGCCGCCATTGTTGTCCATCTCAGTCCTGTGAATTTTGTGAAGAGGAGGACGAAACAGAATTACATGCTCTGGTTATGTGTCAATGGGTACGGTTGTTATGGGAGAGAAGTGGCTTTGAGGATGTGGTGTTTGCTGCAAACATGAACTCTTTTGCTGACTGGTTGATGGCAATTTTTATGCAGATTGAGGGTGAGAAAAGGGGTCAGTTTGCGGCTTGGGTGTGGGCTATATGGACTCTTCGTAATAAGCGGCTGTTTGACGATGATCAAAGTGTACCGGATGTCGTTATCATGGGTTTTGCTCGTATGGTGCAGGAATTCCAAGGCTATCTTTCTAAAATGAGCCCTGCTTATCAAAATACTAATACATCTGATGTAGTCGTATGGAAGCCGCCAGCAACAGGGGTGATTAAGATCAATACGGATGCCGCTCTAATGGACGATGGTACGGTGGGATTGGGAGCAGTTGGGCGGGATGATCAGGGTGCTGTAGTTTTTGTGGCTAGCACGAGAGTCGCGGGAGGATGGACAGTGGATGTGGCCGAGGCAAAAGCTGTGTTATTTGCTTTGACAGAGGCAAAGGCCATGGGACTAATTCACATTTGTGTTGAATCGGATGCCTCGAACGTGGTGCGTGAGCTTATTTCGAATCGAGTTACAAGGAGCCCTTTTAACTTATGCATCCAAGAAGTCCGTTGTACACTTAATCAGTTTTTGTGTAGTATTATCACCCATACTAAGCGGGATGGTAATACGGTTGCCCATTTATGTGCTCGTTTGTGTGAGACTTTAGGCGAAAAATGTGTACTTGTATCCGACTTTCCTTCATCCGTCCTAAGTTTGGCGGAGATTGATCTTTTATAATATTCTAAGTTTTCCTTTAAAAAAAAAAAGATATTAAAACCAATTATTGCACTTTAACAAACAGTTTAAACTTTTACCTGAAGTGATTCTGCTAACGATTCAAGTAGAAGGGTCAGATACGAGATTGGGTTAGACATGAGCTAGACTCACATTACATTGTTTGGACTATGGATAAGTTAGTTAGCGGGTTTAATCTTCATGTTTTTCTTGAAATACCTTATTATATACTCCGTAGCTACTTATTTTACGAATCGAATGGAGTAAATTCAATGGATAGAACGATCCATAATTGTTGGCGACTCCCTAGCTTTTTGGATCACAAATATGGGATCGTTGAAAGTTGAAACCCATAGAAAAAGCCCATGATTCATAACTAAAAAATGCATCACGACCCAACAACCTAAACTTCATCGACCGATCCCGTAATCTTAAATCCCGCATTCAATACGCAACAGCTAAATCCTAATCAACAACCACCATGTGTAATACCAAAAATCGTTTGGATAAATTAAAAGAACTGACTCTTCATTATCAAATTCATCATATTCGCTCACAATTTACCAAAATTATTAAAACCAACCATTTTTTATAATCTGGATTGGAGGCGGTAGGATATACGTCTTTCTCATAAGGTTATTAACTCATCTTCTTTGTTAATTTCTTGTTTTACATAATATATTACATCATCTCGATGTTTTGTTAGCTACCCATGTAATATTTTGTCATTTCCCATCATAAAGTTGTAAACTTTATGAGAAACAATTAGTCTTCTACGGTTTTGTGATATTGTATTAATGGATTTGCAATTGATTAATAAAGGTTTAGACTTTACAAAGAGAAAGAAGAAGTGGGTTCTTATTTTAGCAGCTTTAGGGTTAGGTGGGTATGGTGCATATAGGGTTTACAATTTGCCATCTGTTGTAAGAAAAAGAACCAGGGTTTTGAAATTATTGAATGCCCTTGTTTCAATTGCTGAGGTAGCTTCTGAATCTGCTGAAACTTTTGGGATTGTTTCTAGGGATTTAAGGGAATTTTTGGAATCTGATAGTGATGAAATCCCTAATAGTTTAAAGCAGGTTAGTAAATTAGTTAATTCTGAGGAGTTTTCGGATTCTGTTGTTAGGGTTACAGCAGCTTTGACTAGGGGTGTTTTTAGAGGGTATCAGGTAGAATCTAAGGGTGTTGGTAATGGTGGAAGTGATTCGGGTTCCGGGTTTTATGATCGGTTTATGGATAAACTTTTCTCGGATGCTGGTTTGGGTTTTGTGTCTGTTATTGCTGGTAGTTTTGCCAAGAATTTAGTGACTGCTTTGTATTCTGGTGGTGCCAGTGAGAAGGAAAATGATGATGGTTCGTCATGGGTTGATGTTATGTCTAGTGAACGCGGTCGAGAACTTATTAGTGGGTGTATTGAGAAGTTTGTTGCCACTGCCATTGCTGTTTACCTTGACAAAACTATGACGGTTAATACTTATGATGAGTTTTTTGCTGGATTGACGAATCCAAACCATGAGAAGCCGGCGAGAGAGTTGTTGGTTGCACTTTGTAATGGTTCAATTGAAACTCTGGTTAAGACTTCTCATCAGGTTTTGACAACTTCGAAAAATTTGAGTTCAGATTCTGGTGATACGTCTTGTTCAGTGATGAGCCGGCGCAATTCTGATATTGTTTCAAAAACTTACTATTCTGAAATTAATGATGCTTGTAACGTGATTACTGTTAAACATAATGGCCGAGAGCCTGATCTGGGTTTAGCAGAGGATCAAAATTTGTCATCATCATCTGGGCAGGGTTGGGTTTCAACGGTATCGTCTACGTTGGCCGTCCCAAGCAATAGGAAACTTGTTCTTGACGTGACTGGGAGAGTGACATTCGAGACTGTGAGATCTTTGCTCGACTTTTTCCTTGAGAAATTTGTTGGCAGCATTAAAAGAAGTTCCAGTGCTGTAAATGAAGCCGTAATTGAGACAGGTCGCGGTGTTGTGAGATATGTCACAGCAAAGTATTATATCGTTGCGTCTATCTGCCTGTCTTTATGCTTGCATGTTCTTGGCGGCACTTGGATGCTGACGACTGCCTGATTTAGTAAGTCTGCGTCTCATTTGCATCACAACATTTTGTAGGCAACTTATGTTATATTTCTGTCTGTAAATGCCCCTTTGCACGAGCCTTGGTTGATGAATGTAACTCGTTCCTTAAATACCAATACATCTCGGTCTTGATACCAAAAGATCTTTTAGGCTTTTAGCATTAAGCAACACAGTCCGACAGTATGGATTACTGGTATGAATTTGTAATATGTTGCCAGATATATGCATGAAATTATTAATAGCATATTGCTTTCTCAGAACATCTGTATGAATATATAAATTTCATATGCTCGTAATAGTGATGGTTCTACGGCTGCATTCGTTAGGTTCTGTTTATTGCACTCTATAACTTGTAAAGTTTTCCAGCCTGCACGCATTTGATGAAAGATCAAGGTGCTGTTGTTCGTCTATGTTAGTTCTTCTCTTGCTGTGAGTTAGTGTTGGACTGTCAGCTCCTTTTCTTGGAAAATTGTACAGTGGTGATTTAACATTGACCATTAACTTAAGTGTCGACTTTGAAAAATAGCCATCGTCTTTCATGGTTGTTTCATCCTTGTCACGAGTTACCTCGTTTCCTCTTATTGATCAGGTTTGGCTCACACTGTCACAGTTCGAGCATATTACCCACTTTCGATTGAGTGTGTAAATAGTACTCCGGTTTTAGGGTAACTCTTTCAGATATGTAACTGCAGGACGGTCTTGTCCATCCTGTTTTAGTTGAGTAATTCTGGGCTAGTGTTAACTTTCTACAGGTTAACTATTTTGTGATTTCGTATTACTCCTTGACCTGACGATTCCGATGGTGTCATGGTGAGTCATGTCAATATCTGACCTACCAAAGTACGGATTAACTAGGGTCATGTCGTATTACCACACTGTTTCAATGCTAAATCGAGAACCTTTTTTCAAAAGGGGGGAAGAGGATGAGATGTTAGAGCTCGAAACGTTAAAAACAGTGGCGTGTATGCTGTTTGTATCGCTGTTTCTCTGTTTCAATGCCAAATTTAACCAAGCACTAAGTAAAGGAGATAACTTCAGCACTAAGCAAAGAATTTGGGTTGAAGATTTTGAAGTTTTCAGTTTTGTTCATTCATAAAATCTAAGTATTTCATGGGATTAGCTTGCTTTATATTGTCCAAGCCATTACATCTTAACCATCCATCAATATTATCATCCAGTGGTTCACAAAATAGAAGAAAAACGGCTCTAGCCTTACATAATTTCAAAATCGAAAGTACATAAAACACAAAAGCAAGTAAACTAATAGGAATCATCTTATCTGAGACTATGAACACTATGCAACCAAGGAAGTCCTCATTTGGACCGTGTGGAGCCTTCCAAGAGTGCCGAAAGAGCTTTTGAAGTTGTTTGATCAAATGAGGAAACTTGAAAGTGACATTCTTGAGCAATGCTCCAAACCGCAAACAAGCTTGCACCCGGTTTTGTTTCCTTCGATATCTTTTCATGAGCCCTTTTTAGATGAAATGTCCTAGACAAAAATGTCCTAAACTCACCCTAAAGTTGAGTAGGACACAAAACAAAGGGTGTTGTTAGACGGATTTTGAATTGGACCTCAAATTAGAGGAAGGTTCCAAAACCGGATCATGGATAGCTTGAGGGTTGCTTGCATTCGTTTCACGTTTCAGGCTCGCCAAGTCTCTGCCAACGACGGACCACTCGAATCTGCAGCAATGCGTAGTACTCTCTTAGCCTGCGATTGACATAGACCAAATAGTGTCAGTTTTAGACAACAATGCAATTTAGCGTTATAAGAAAAACAAATTGAACTACTTAGTTAACCTATTGTGCTGAAACTTGGGCCTAGCTTTCAATGACCTCATTAAGGTCCTCTTCATCACTCCAATTCATTTTCTGGTTTCAAGGTTGAGATGGGCTTTCCTCTCAGAGTCTCACTGTCTGTTTGTTTCCAACCTACTGTACGTCGTCGACAAATTACTAATTATCGTCGACACTTTTTAATGGAATTCCTAAACCACCCATCTCATCCCCTTCTTTGATTTTTATTATTTTTCGTTTTGTTCTTATTTTGATAGATTAGAAACGGAATTAGGATAGATGCCTTAATTTTTTACAGAATTATGTTAGAATCGTTGTTTGAATGTCGAATTGTTATTAATGTAATTCGTTGAAGATATGTTTCTTACCCGGATTTGAACCGTATTCGCGAAAAACGAAAAAAAAAAAAAAAAAATTTGGACGAAAATAATTTTCGTCTGGACCTAGGTCTGGACGAAAATCATTTTCGTCTGGACCTACGTCTGGACGAAAATGATCTTTGTCTTGACCTAGGTCTGGACGAAAATGATTTTTGTCCGGGCAGTTTCTAATTTTTTTTTTCAAAATTTCAAATCGGTTTCGGAAATCTAACGCTAATCCGTTATACTATATTACAAACTAAAAATCATAAATTTGAATCAAATTTAAATCGTATACTAATCTCACTAGTGTCACTCATCGTTGAAAACCGTTGTTTGAATCGCTCGTTGAAATCGTTGAATTACCGTTGATCGAATCGCTCGTTGAAATCGTTGAATCCGTTGATCGAATCGCACTAAACCGTATTTAATTTTTCGTGCGAAAACCGACAATTTTTTTAATGAATTTTAGTCTGAATTTGCTAATTGTCAAAAGAGTTAAAGGGGGCAAAATTGGTAGTTCATGTAAAAGTGTCGACGATAATTAGTAATTTGTCGACGACGTATATCAAGCCCCGTTTGTTTTGGCTGAAGGCTTGTAGGTCACCCCAACTAAGTGTTAGAGTAATAGAGCGATACGAGTGTTATTGGATTTTAATAACACTCTAATAAAATATAATAAAAAATTAAATAAAATTGATAATCAATTTTCATTTTGCGCCAATTATGAGAGGATTAATGTACGTTTTTTTATATTTCATCCTCTTCTAATTAAATCAAGCATTTTGAGTCATCAAAATACAAAATCATACATCTCGAGTGCATTACTGCAATCAATCTCCAATTTATGGATTTCACCAAGGTGTCATCAAGTGATCAAACCGTCTTTTTCAAAAAAATATAAATTGATAATTGTCTTAATAAATTGATTAATTTGTAGTCAAATAGGTTAGAAAGTGAGAGTAAATGAAGCGATGTTAATGCGTAGACCAGACCTATATATCATTATTTGACGCATTCAAATCACCAATCTTTTCAAAATGGTGAATAAGATATCATCCAAGCTTTTCAGAATGTAATTGTATTGAAATATTCATATATTATCACGTATTAAAAGACTAATTTGAATTTGAATTTCTTGTGAATGGAAATGAGAACAATGGAAAAATTACTAAATATCCACGGTGTTACTGAAATTCGATAACACTCGATACCGGGCACTATCTCATTTTCCAGAATAAAAAACACTGTTTGTATACGAAAACCGCGACTCGCTAAGCTATATTTCCACACTAGAACACAAACCATAAAACAACAAATTCTAATTATTGAGCTACGGAAGATGAGGTAACAACAACGGTTGTCATCGACATATTAGTCGGAAGCAACAAATGTTGAATCTTTTTGTGAATATTGCACACAACGAATGGGGGAATTACAAAGAATACGATGGAGAGGCTTACTTTTAATATGGTAAAGAAGTTGAGTAATACGATTTGTTGTGCGGAAGCGTGAATACCTCGTATTAGGCCTCTATTGCGCCGGTATTTAATGTCTATAATAGTACGATATTGTCCGCTTTGGGCCAAGCCCTCACTGATTTACTCTTGGGCTCATATCCAAAATGACTCATATTATTATATTTTCAGGACAATTATAAAGATGATACATACCTTTAGACTACGGGACATGGGTTTGCACCCTAACACGGTTGTATTCCTTTTAGTAGTAGATATGAATACACTCTTGTAGATCCATCCTCTTCTTTGGAGACATACCATTCACTTTATCTGTAGGGACATTCTAATTTCAGACATCTTTTACTTGGAAGCAGCAGGTAGCTGCTAGATAGGTGCCTAAGCAATCCAACATAATATCGAGAATGGTTTAGACAAACGCTCATACGGCGCTCAGTAGGTTTCTTTTAAAACGATACATAAGCATAACTAATCTAAAATTATATTTCTAATAAAGAGTACTAATTAATAATGCACAGCCCTATTGTGCAGGTTGCGCCATTGCTCGCATTTTGAGCAATTCGTTGTTTTCTTGCGCAGCCTGCGCGTTAGTCTACCAGCAGCATCTTCGAATGGCTATATCTCTCTCATTTCTTATCTAAATAAGGCGTGTGACATATCATTGGAAAGCTAAGATCACAAGCTTTTACCTCCACTTGGCCTTGCATCAATAAGAGCTCTATAACTTTAGATATACTCGTTTTAAATCGACCCTTGTGAAATCGAGTTTTCAATTCTTGATTTTGGCTTTTGTTTGTGTATGTCAAGACTTCAAATCTTCCTTTTGCTTGCTTCTCTTTACTTTGCACTTATTCCCTTGGTTAAGATTTGCCTCTCCTTTTCCTCCTTGGTGTAGAAAAGAGGGAATCCGAGTTCCCAACTAAAACATACAACAAAGACTAGAAATTACAATCAAAAGTGCAAACCGTCATATTACATGAAAATTTCACTAAAACCCGGTATCAATCATGTTTATTGTGATGAAATTAACCTATCGACCCGTCATATATAATTTGATACTATCACTACGCTATAGTATTTATATAGTTTTACGGAAACTTAGGTCCTGTTTGGTAAACAGCATATTGGCCAATTTTTAGCATATTGAAGGCTTTTAACATGTTTGACCAGTCAATATGCTAATTTTCGTGTTTGGTAAACAACATATTAAAACAACATATTTAGGGTCAATATGCTATTTTACAATATGATGCTTACCCCAGCATATTGGTTAGCATATTGTAAAATATGAAAGTTTATTTCATTTTATAAAGAAAATTAAGATTTAAGAATCTACTAATCCTAATCTGCCAAAAACCAAACACTCAAATTAATTCTGCTAATTATAATATGCTAGTTAACCTTCTATAGCAATTTGCCATTTATAATCCCCCATTACAATCTGTTTATGCTAAAATTAATCCGTTGTTTACCAAACAGGGCCTTATCACCCGATATTTTTGTAACTATTACTCTCAAAATTCGTTATAAACCACAAACTAAAATGATTATGTCCCTCCCTACATACCTCAATTTTTTCGCACAAAATTTTTAAAGAGACGATTTCTGAAAAGACGTACTAATATTCCAGACTCCAGATTCCAGAATAGAAGCAGGAAAGAAACAAGCAATGCGACATATGATGGAGTGATACCTTAACCTAACGAAGCAGTTATGTTTTATGATTACGCTAATATACTACGAGTAGTACTACTCTTATATCTTTCTCATGTTATATTTTACTTTACCTAATTGAGTAATAGTTACACTAGTCATAGAATCAACACCAAAAAAATGTCATGCAAATTGCAATTATGCAACAAATGTACATCATCTAGCATTTAACAAAACATAATTTCAACCTAATTTTGGCCTTTCCTAACCTAATTATTACTACTACTCACTGGTTTTTTGTCTCTTCGATTAGTGCTGTTGTGAAAATTGTTTAAGTATGATTATTATTAAGTCTAATCATTTCCTGGATTTCAAGTGTTATTAACAGATTTTGTTAGAATTTGGGCAACGGAAGTATCTTCAACCAAAAAGTTACCAATATATAATTTGAAGTGATAATTTTTATAACGGATTTTCTAACCTATGCCCACATCGGGGGTTCAAAATCCATAACTAACGTTTTTATAATTATGGGAGAGGAGGTAAAAGAACGAACTACTCTCATGTGAGGAGAACTCGTAATTCTCAATGAAAGTTCAAGATTCAAACGAGTTGAAATGAATTAAATGAAGTAGAATTTAATTGAGTGAAATTGAGGTGAATTAAATTTAGTTGAATTAAAAGTTAATTTTGTGAAAAGATTAATTGAACATAATTAATTGAACGTAAATAAAACTTAACGGAATACAGCGAAACAAAACTGAAATGAGTTTAAATTAAGCCAGAAAGAACCTGACCTAAATAATATAACAAGCACACTGTACATAAACGTACTCGGTACTTATACAACTTAATAAGTGACTTTAAATTTTCCTTAAGCAATTAATATATATGCTCTCTATAGCTCCCTTTTAGTACATTTTAATTCTATCTATATTGTTTAACTTGTAGGATAATTTTGTCGATTTTTTCACGAGTCCTTAATATAACTGTAAACATTCCATGAGATAAAAAAACAAATAAAAAAAAAATTTATATAACGTATTCTATAACTGTAGTTACGAATTTACTCATAAACAATTTCATACAAGACTTACTGACGAAGTCATCCCATAGAAGAAATATACTCGTGTGATAATTTGACGCAACACATAGCATTAATTTATGATCAACTAGGGTGAGGATTGTGTGAGTGTAAATCTTTGCAAAGAGGTAAAAACAAAAGTGGATAAACCAAGATAGGCAGTTTAGATAAATTAGGGCGCAATTTGGATTAATTGGAACAATAGTCAAGCCATGATTGGGCATCTATTCTTTGCTTTCTGACCGACCATATCAATGGTGGGGAACTCCCCCATTTTCTCTACTTTTACTTTTGCAGCCATCATCTTGCATGGTACGTGTTTTGGGTTTCGACCCTTGGACCCCCTTAAGTGTTAAGCATCCGCTACTCATCTCGTACCGTCTTCGTCTCAGTCGTTTCTTTAATTTTTATTTGTACTCTTTATTTACATTTGATGATGAGGGGTTAATTCTTCGGGCCCATGCATTCTCGTACCACCACATAGACCATGCAAACACCCCCGTTCGGGGATGCAATGGCCAAGTGGTCCCCAGCTGGGAGTCGAACCTGGACCTTTCAACTCCTGCATTTCTGCAAACATCAAGGTTTAACACAGCTACCACTGTTCGGGGGATGCAGTGGCCAAGTGGTCATCGCCCCAGTTGGGATTCGAACTTGGACCTTTAACACTCCTGCATTTCTGCAAACATGAAGTTTTAACCCAGTTATCACTGAAGTAACATCAATTGATTTGAAAATGATATGTTATGGGGCTTGAACCACAGATCTCATAAGTTTAATGATAAATACACTATTGACAGTTATGCTACTTTTTCTTCAATCTGTTTGTACTCTTTAACATCAACTACATATGTACATTTTTGGTTTAAGGAGATAATACAACTACTTTCCCTGCTAATAAAAAAGTTCGAGCTCGATTCGATCAATTATTATTTAGTGGCTGAAGCACTTACATGAACTAGTAATTCATACATATGCATCAATGCATGTTTGCCCTAAAACATGCTTACATTCGATGATTTTACTAACTAAACTAATTTAAATATACACTAATAAGTTATTAAACATAAGACGAACCAAATATTATCTGTTATAGTTCACCCAAACTAAAATATATAGGCAATATAGCAAAGGGTTCCACAATCCGTCCCATCTTTCATCGAAAATAAATGAAAATTCCGATTCTTAATGTCTAAAAATGCACTCATAATTGTTCTAATGGGGGCGTAATTGACTGACCATCATCACACTGTTAAGCACGTACGTGCGTTAGGTGGAGAAAGTTACTAACAAAATAAACTACAAACTATATATAATGGCTTACGTTGGATTGAATGTGATTGGAAAGAAGAACAATAAACTTTGAAAAGCAAAAGAAACAAAAGTGACTTATATAAAGAAGCAATAATCACTGAATTCAACAATTAAAAAACGCAACTATTTTTGAATTCTAGTGAATAAATAAATCGAGGGGAAAATAATATAAGGTTTCTGTCCTTTTCGGCTATAACGAGCTGAATTAAATTAATTGAAGTAGAATTTAATTGAACTAAATGGAATGGAACTGAGATGAAGTGAATTTAGTTGAATTAAAAGTTGATTTTGTGAGGAGATTAACTGAACAAAATTAATTGAACGTAAATAAAACTTAACGGAATACAACCCAGAAAATTGAAAAGACCTGAAATTAAGCCAGAAAGAACAGGGTTTTAAGTAATCGTATAATAACACTTAGAGTCCAAAAAATTATGCTCTATTTTGAACGAAACAAGATCTCCATAAATTTTTCTTTAATTTACATATCAAATAATTTTTCCAGAAATTAGCCTGGAAATAAATAAACTACATTAAAAAAGGGAAAAAAAATAATTCTCATCAATACTACCGATGTAGAAAAGCCTTAGATAAGATAAGAAAATAAAGCACCCAAAATTATCTCTTAGCATTTACATAAAAATACTAGCTAAGGAGCGATAACACTATCGGGTGGTACTTAGCTAGCGCAACTATTTGCGTACTCAAGTTTAATTTTAGTTCGTCTTAGCTTATTTTTGTACGTAACATAATCTATATATATACTGATTATATTGATTGTCGCGATTATTTTAATTTTTTAGCTAACGAACTAACGATTAATTTTATATATAATGATCATAGATCTCGGAAAAATAATGATTTGTGATTTGTCGTAGGTTTAATCATTTGCATGGGAATGCATGGGGGTACGTCGTGATGATTACGATAATTGTTGTTAATACGATGAAGTTGTTGGATTTGCATAATTTGGCCAAGTTCGATTAATCTTCTTTGTAGAATGACAGATTCACCCCTGAGTCTATCATTGTCACTTCTAACGTGGTTAATATTGTGTGTTATTAACCGAAGCTGGTTCGTTCCTTCTTCGTTTTCTAATTTAAGCCGGTTCGCCTCGTTCCGTAAGTTCTCTATGTGGTTTTGCTTTCGCATGCGGGACCGTCTTGCTGATTCCCGGTTCGATACCATCCGCTTCCGCTTTCTTTCATCGTTATAGTGGCTGGAGCCAGAATTTGAACAGATAAAGTTCTGGTTAGGGTCATCTGAGCCAGAACTTGTTAGGGTAGAGGTTTGGTTAGGAGACTCATGATCAAGTGGTTTTTGGTTTGGATCATCCAAACCTGAATCTAAACCGACTTGACAATTTTTTAGGTTCGGTTTAGATTCAGGCTCGTTGATACTTTGTTCTTTTCGATCCTGATCAGGTTTATGATCAGAAGACACGAAAAAAGATTCAAAATTTTCCCAAGCGGTAAAACCACCTTGGGAAGACGGAAATACATAATCATAGCCATAGTCGGCTCCGCCATCGAGCAGAGGTTTGGCTTGAAAAGTAGGAGAAATGGTGGACAACATAACGGTATAAAGCTTATAGGTAGGGGGTAGAAGGGAGGAAGAGGAAAAGGGGAGAAAGGAATTGAAAGAGTGGGATATTTAAGGGCGATCAAAAGCTAAAGCATTGGGAAGTGGGCTCCACGAAGTGAGGAAATCAAAAGGGTAGTTTGGTCAAATAGTTTTAGGTGGGAAAATTGCTTTAATTACTACTAGTTTTAGTCTCGTGCAAATAATGCACGGGTCACTTTTAAATCCATGCAAAAAAATATTGGCGATTACGGTTACCTATCTATAAAAATATTACTGATGACGAATTTTCCAGTAATTATTATTGTTTTTGAGTAATTTTTTTATTTGAGAAAAAATTGTTTAAAACGATTTTCGCATTTTAGATTTTTTAAAAAATGATTTGAATGAGATAAAATAATTTGATAATAATTGACTCAAAAATAACTCAAAACCGAAATAACCCGGATCGATCAAATAACCCAACTTGATTGTCCCTTTTACCAGGTCTAGGGAGGGGTTCACCAATTTTGTTTTTACGTTACTATTTTGCCTAAAATTAGTAGTAAAAGTAATGATCCTATCAATTTCCACTTGCCCGTACCCCAATGTTAATCGTAGTTATCACAATATCGATAACTCATCCATTTTTTCATATAATCAAACTCACTCAGCCATTTCTTTTCATATTATCAATAACTCATCCGTGTATATGAATTATTTTTGTACCTTGAAGACTGTGATCAATCGCATTTTTTTATAGTAAATAATGTACTCCATAATATTTTGTAAAATTCAGGTTGTAATTTTTTTTATATTATATGGTAATATCATAGAAAACGTTTTAACTTTTTCAATGAAGGCTATTATAGTCAATTGATATTTGTAATTTAGTTTGTAACTTTTGAATGTTTATATTATATTGTATTAATAGTAATAACAAATGTATAATATATGATGTTGCATAGTTTGTGTTATTATATTTGGAATCATAATTTAAGTAGTTAGAAAACATAAAAAATAAATTAAATTGAAGAATGAAACATAGTGGGACCTACAAATAGAGAAGTTATTTATTCAACTTTAAAATCAACAACCAATAGAAAGCTTTTATTTTCTATTCCTTTTATAGTAAAGGGACTAGTCCGATGCTAATTAACCAAACCGGTTTGGTGCGACGGTTGTTCACTTCAACTTTTAACAATGAAATCAGAGTTCGATCTTTCTTTATAAGAATGGAGTAAACTTTTTAGCTGGCTGTTAATCGTTTTATAAAAGCACTAACGATTATAAAATTATACACGGTTGACGACGGTGGACAATCGGATTTACCTCCAAAAAAAAGTCAGGTGGCAGTTACGTGACTAGTGGGGCCTACCGCAAAACACTTACGGAGTACATCTCTACTTTTTTTCAAAAGAAAAACTCACATCTCTGCTTTAAGGAAAAGAAAGATTTGGGGTTAATTAGCTTACTCATGAAGGAACGAGAAGTAAGTTCCGTATTAACCACGTGTCAAACTGTGATAGGCTACGAATCTACAATATAGTTACATTAGGTTTATTTAAGAATAATGATATAGCGACACGGGTGTTACTCAAATTGAGCGACACCCGGGATATTATTGTAATTTACTTACATATTTTGGGTTCCCTCCATCAACATTCAAATTTTAAACTTATTGGTGGTCAAGGGTAATTTAGGAAACTAATATTAGTTAATTAATTTTACGGTTTTAAATTATAGTCAAAGTCAAAGGCGGTCACCACCGACAGTGATCGGTCAGTGGTGGTTGGCGGTCAGCCATCCAAATGATCTCTTGAATGATGTACACATGATATACCACTATGACACAAGTATTTTGTTGTAATTTTGATATCTCTTTTGTTATATATATGACAACTAAATTTTGAGTTAAATTAATATGTACCTATAATAATTTTCAAATGTACTTCTAACTTATATTCAATGTACCCATTATAAAATCAATATAATGCTCATCTAGTTAAATGTATTTGATAAAAAATTGAACAATATATTTTTTATACTTAGAGTTTACATAATTATATTATAACTTTACATTTATTACATGTCATATTATTATAACAAAAAAAATTTATGTACGTACAATATATTTATGACAAAGGTACATTTTATTTTTGTTGGAGTTACATAATATATTACTATACGAGTATGGGTGTCCATACACAATCAATCACATTATGACACGTGTCAAACTCAAGTTAATTTATCGTAGTTAGATCAGGTTTATGTTAGTAAATTAGCATATGTAGTTAACTAAGTTAACTATATGTATTAAATTAATTTATGGAATTTCTATTATTTTACACATTATTTATTTTACTTAATTGTTTTACACATTATTTATTTTACTTAATTAATTTCACTAATAAATTAAATAGTAATTTTATTAGTTTTTTAATTGTTTCATTTAAATTAAATGGGAATTTTTAATTGTTTCATTTGTTCTTAAATAATGTATCTAATCAATTTACCCTGAAATAATTTAATCAATCGTGATTAAGTTCATCAAAAATTAATCGTGATCGTGATCAATTGTTGAACACATATATAATTTAACTAAATCATTTACCCTAAAATAATTTTATTAATCAAAACATTAATCAAGATCAAATCGTCAAATTAAATTTAGATAATCCTAAATTCAATCGTCAAATTAAAATTAGATCAACACTAAATTAATTTGATTAATAATCAAGATTAACACTAAATATTAAGGAAAAGATATTTTTGCATACAATTTAAACAAAAAGATAATATTTCCCTCCAAATTTTATCACCAAATGTGAATTATCTAAGGAAGATTTTTTTTTTTGCATAAAAATCTCAGCAATAAGATATGGTCAAATGAAAAGATTTAAGCTAACAATAATTTGTTTTAAAAATAAAGAAATAAATCACTAAATGTTTAAAAATAAGGAAATGAATAGGTGAAGAACTAAATTAGATGTAAACGAATAATATGAAGTACATTAAATAATATAAAGACATGTAGTTGCTAAATAGATGCGTTGATACCCTTGCTTAGTTGGTTACAAGATTACTTACAAAATACAAACATCTAAGTGCGTGCATGTTCGAACCCCAATAGCAACGTTTTTTTTACTTTTTTTAAAATCCTTTTCGTTTCCACCTTTTTCCTCAACTTTTGTCGATTTTGATGTTCATTAACGTTTTGATCAATTGAAGATAATTAATTTCGGAAGATTACTCACCTAATATTATAATATTTATTTTCGTTTCTCTCTCCTTTATAACGGAAAACTACTGACTAAGCAAAAATACTCTTATGAAATTTATTTTTATTTCCGAATAATACGTTCTGTATTTAAGCCAAGATTTGTATTATGCAAAAAAACAATAATATAAATACAAAACGGATAATAAAAATATTGTAATTATTTATTCAGTAAATAAAAAGTACAATGAAAATAAAAACGTGCGGAAAATAAATATAAACAATAAAATTGGTTTTGTCAATGGATGTGTCAACTGATCTTTTTAATTTTGATGTTGATTAACTTTTTAATCAATCGATTTAATTAATTTTAAAAAAAAACTAATCACTATTACCATAAAAGAAAAATGTAAATTTGCATACGTGGCGCAATATCGTTTCAGCGTTTACTCTTTCTCGCACTCACATTCACCCTCACAAATTAATGTTTCGTAGACCAAGCAGAAGCTATGATTTATGCCAAGTCAGATATTCCCAAAAATTTATTCCGTCAGATATTCAAAAAAAATTATTTCGCCTAAATCAATCCAAATAAACAAAAAGATATGATTTTATTCTAAATTTAATGATATTCTAACAGAAAGATTAGTTTTGGAACAAATCAATCTAATGTTATAGGAAACCGTATACAAAAAGATATGATTTATGCCAAGTCAGATATTCCCAAAAATTTATTCCGTCAGATATTCAAACAAATTTATTCCGCCTAAGTCAATCCAAATAAATAAAAAGATATGATTTTATTCTAAATTTAGTGATATTCTAACAGAAAGATTACTTTTGGAAAAAATCAATCTAATGTTATAAGAAACCGTATACAAAAAGATAGGATTTATGCCAAGTCAGATATTCTCAAAAATTTATTTCGTCAGATATTCAAACAAATTTATTCCGCCTAAATCAATCCAAATAAACAAAAAGATATGATTTTATTCTAAATTTAATGATATTCTAACAGAAAGATTACTTTTGGAAAAAATCAATCTATTTATTCTAAATTTTATGATATTCTAACAGAAAGATTAGTTTTGGAAAAAATCAATCTAATGTTATAGGAAACCGTATACAAAAAGACATGATTTATGCCAAGTCTGATATTCCCAAAAATTTACTCCGTCAGATATTCAAAAAAAATTATTCTGCCTAAATCAATCCAAATAAACAAAAAGATATGATTTTATTTTAAATTTAATGATATTCTAACGGAAAGATTACTTTTGGAAAAAATCAATCTAATTTATTCTAAATTTTATGATATTCTAACAGAAAGATTAGTTTTGGAAAAAATCAATCTAATGTTATAGGAAACCGTATACAAAAAGATATATTTATAAACTCGGTTTTTAACTAAAAGATAATTAAATTTTCTAATTTTATTAATTTTGGAAAGATAATTTCAAAAAAATATCTCTATAAACTCGGGATAATTATACATATGCTAATAAAATTTCTTAACAAAAAGATAATTATACACCACACGTGTAAATTTCTTAGTTATAGAACAAATCTTTATATGTATAACAAAAAGAATTTAAATACGTCTAAATACTACTTTCATTTTCCATAAAATCTGGTATTATACGGTCTGATTATCGTATAATAAGTAAAATTTATATATGTGATATTTAAAAGTAAGTGTACGCAACCCCGTGATTTTTCACGGGTGTTACACTAGTATTTTCTTAAAATCGAATTGTTAATTAATTTTTTATACTCTCTCCATTGTTCCTACAGTTACTTTCGCTACATGGGTTGTCACTACTATACTAGCGGTGTTCATTCGCGGTTCAGTTTACCAAACCGTATATTTAATTCGGCTCGCACACGGTTCGGTTAGGGAAAACAGCGAACCTAATCCGCACTGTTCCTAACGGTTATAAACGGTTTGGTTAACCTCTTTAAACGTTTATTTGCGGTTCGGTTACTGGTTAACCTATAAACGTGCTAAATATACTTTTTCTTTAGTTTTCGGGAATTTTATCTATTAGTTTAATTAAATTTTTATTATATATTATAGTCAACGATAAAGTTAATTAGTGAAACTTTAATATTAATCAATTTAGCAATTTTTGAATTTGAAAAGACTTAAAAAATTAAACGAAAAACACTTTATATAATATTTTAATCTTTTGCTTACTTTTTTTGTGAAACGGTTCGGTTCGGTTTGGTTAACCTCTTTTCTAAAATTACGAACCTTAACCGAATCGTGTCTATAATAAATTTATAACGGTTCGGTTCACCGAATCACTTTGTCATTACGGTTCGGTTAATCGAACTTTAAAAATGTACGGTTTTTCGATTCGGTTATTGCGGTTCGGTTTATTCTGAACACCCCTAACTATTACTTTCACTTCTCCCACTGTCATTATTTTTTCATTTTTTCATTCACTACCTCTGCATTTATTATTGTTAATTTTATTACCATGTTGCTGCTATTATGACTTTCATTACTCGAGTTGCTATTATTGTTGTTATTACTACTTACATGGGTGGTTAATATTATAGTAGTTGATAACATAATTGTATTAGAGTTATATATTTAAATAAATTTGAAATATTGGATTAAAATATTATTTAAGAGTAATAATAATTATTTTATTAATTAAATTAAAAATTTAATGAACTATGGAATATATTATTTTTTTGGAAATTTGAACTGATTTACTTACTTTTAATAGTTTCCAAAATATAACATATATACTTATTTATACTCTAAGAAAACTCACAAAATAAAAAAAAGAAACTTCATAACTAAAAAATATCGCTCATTACCAAGTTTCACAAAATCACCTTCAAGAATTATATTGATTTTATACTTAAGGTACATTGATTATAAGTTATAAATACATGTAATAATTATTATACGTACATATTGTTTTAGCTAAAGTTTTAACATAGGTATATATACCAAAAGATATACAAATTTATTAGAAAAATTCATGTGGCATAGTGGTATTAGCAATTGTATCTCAACCCAGATGTTAAGTGATCAAGCCCCACTAATAACATTTTTGAGGCTTCATTTGATGGTTGATTATCAACCACCGTAGACTGGCGGCGGCGTTGACGGCGGACCACCGTCGGCCCCCCGATCAACCACCGTATTATCTAGTTTTAATTATTATTATCATTTATATTTTATTTTATTAATATGATAAATATGTGATTTACGGTTCTACCCTTTCAAAATTAGCGCAAATACGAAAATTTAATTCTCTATTTTCTATTTTTTCTATTTTTTATTAGGGTGTTACCGAAATCGGTAACACCCAGTGTCGCCCTAGCACTATCCTTTATTTAATAGAGCTAACAAACGGGGTAACTCCTTTGTGTCACACTAGTCTTACACCCGTGCAATTACCGTGCAAATTGCACGGGTATGTTGGTTTAAATATATACTAGTTTTAAACCCGTGCAAATTGCACGGGTATGTTATTTAAAAAGTTATTATAAAAAGTTGTAAATGTAAATTAAGTTTTAAAGTAAAATAATAAAATTACCCCTACTTGTTATTTGACAATTTAATGGCCAATGTAATAATTGATTAATTAAAAAATTATGAATTTCATTTGAAAATTTCACTTACAATTAGTATAAAATGATATAATAGTGTTAATTGGTCGAGTAATTATTATAGTAGATACGCATTCTTGTCAGCTAAATTTAAATTTCTATTTAGGCGTTGTTACTTAGGTGGCGGCCTAAAAAAATGCTGACTTATATAGATAAAACAAAATTATTCTTGCGAAAATTATCATAGAATTTGTAAAATTACAAATTATTAACCTGTTTTTTCATTTAATTACACCCGTGCACAAGGCAAAATGAAACTTTTGACCCGTAATATCCTAATATGGAAATTCTAACTCAATTTTCATGTAGTACAGAATGTTACTTAGTAAATGGAACAAAATTAGAATAGACCCGTGCACCTTTAAAACGATTTAATCAATTTATTACATATTCAAACCCAATAAATTATCATATAAAGATATATTATAAGGGGTTAGAAAAATACTTCAAAAATCTCATTAACATGAACTACATAAGAAATACTATCTATTTTCATGCGTTAGAAAAATTACATGAATAATTATTGTTAAAAAAATTGTAAATAGTAATTCATATTTACCAATACCTGAACAAACAATTACTCCATAAAATAATTACCAAATACCATCTCCGACCCAAACCTGTACTATGTGGAAATTTATATAACCAATGCAAAAAATAATAGGTTAGTCTCCCTTAAGACGAAGGTATCAATCTTAACATCAAAACCGGTCAAATATGATCCTTTTAATCATAGCAAAGTTGTTGTTTAACCCAATACATTGCGTTTTTATCTTACACATATTACCTAACACGTCCTAAACTTAACACAGATACACCCATGTTAAATAATAAACTTGTAAATATCGAGTAGTACGCGTGTAAATTTGTTTTCAACAACGGGTTAAAACGAATTCAATATTACTCCGTACTTCATAAACTACACGGTCCACCTCCAAATAAGTCATATTATACCTTTATGTGCATATAAAATCTTGTAAACAAATACCGACCCTATATTTACTCTCTTTCAAGCCTCTCAACTACCAATCAGCTATCACTCTTTCGGGTATTATACTCCATGACTAATCATTACCCTCAAATATGATACTCATCACATATCTAATTTTTTTTTTTATTATTTTATCCGTTTAAAAGATTTTTTAGTTTTCTTTTTTTTCGCTTATTCCGTATTAGTTAAAAAGTGTTGGCGATATTTTAGTTCAATTTCTACTTATTTTAAATTTATTTTATAATATTTTTATGTACTTTTTCATATTGTTGCCCATTAATTACGACCTAAACCAGTTAACTACTTTTCATTTAACTAATGTGTTTCACTCAAATAAAAAAAAATTCGATCTATGAATTCATATATTTTATAAATTATTGTTTTTATAGAATAATATATTCTTTTATTTAAAATTTTCAATCACTTTTTGGTGCAATATAGTTTTGATTATTTTTACAACATCAATATATTGATCTGTAATTTTTCTTAAGATTTTGACCCTATTGAGTTAATTTAATTTATTAGTTTTTTCTATTTTTGACTATATTTTCCAACACTTGATTATATCATCGTTAATTTTATAACGCAGTTTGTTTCATGATTGGCTTATATATGATGTTAGTTTTGGACTTTGGTAGTATTCTACTGTGATTTAATAATATCACGTAATTCATTCAAATTGTATATTCATTTAATTCACACATTTCTGATTATGCAACTAATTTAGAAAAAAAATATGTGTATTATTTTAAATTAGACCGCATTTTTGGCTGAATGAACGTATCTCGTCTTTTACTATACAAAATTATCATTATGTATTTACTTAATAACTATGTAATCCTAAATTTTAATTTAATTCATTTATTTCGTTTATATGATATCAATAAAATTAGTAGGTTGCTTTTAAATATCTAATACGACCACACAACGGTTGAACGTGATTGTTGTATTACGAATTCTCTATATAAAAGCAAAAAAAATATGGGAGAGTATTGGGGCACATTGTGGGGCCTACTAAAAAAACAAAAAAAATTAATGTACTTTAAACCACAGAGCGACACATCAGCTCTGTGGTTGTTGCTTTTATAAATTAGATGTTATTAAAAAATGAGAAAAAAAGTGATTAATTTTTCTATTAAGTTATGATTGAAATTTGAATTTAGTTATGAATTTTAGTTGCATCAAGATATTCTACATAAAAATAACGTGATTTGAGAAAAAAGCACGTTGTTTATACTCCATAACATACTTAATTGGAGCAATTACGTGGAATATAAATCTCATACCGCAAATTATTTTACATTTGCTAATCTAATTTGAGCTTAAGAAAATCACAAATTCTTGTTTCAGACCGTCACTTTTGGTCTGAAATAATAAGACGGGATTTTGTAACCATTTTACAGCCAAATGTAACCACGATAGTATGGTCAATATTATAACTTGTTTGTAAATAATGGTTACATTTATCTGTAAAATGGTTACAAAATCCCGTCTTATTATTTCAGACCAAAATGGTGGTTTGAAACAAGACCCACTGTAAGAAAATTTATTGCTAAAGGAAGTGAAAATCATCCGAAGGCACTGAAAATCATCCGTATTTTAACCCGTCACTCTTAATAATACTCCGTATTTATTAACCCGTCACTTTTAATAGAAGTTATGAGTTTCTTGACATGGTTACAATAAGATATTTTGAACCGTATTTTAACCCGTCAATGTTAATAATCCGTATTTTGACCCGTGATCCTTAAAAATGATACTATGTATTTTGACTAACTCAAAGATCTCATCAAAAGATTCAAAAATCTCCCCTCTCGAAGGTACTGAAAATCATCCGTATTTTAACCCGTCACTCTTATTAATAATCCATATTTAACCCGTCACTCTTAATAATCCGTAGTTTTAAGCCGTCACTCTTAATAGAAGTTATGAGTTTCTTGACATGGTTACAATAATGATATTTTGAACCATTTCTTATTAATAATCCATAAAGTTCCATTTCTGGTAAGCACAAGTTTATCAGACTCGAAAGTAAACTTGATTCCAGCTTTGTTCAAAAGAGCACCCGAAATTAGATTCCTCCAAATTTCAGGAACATGTAAAACATTGTTCAATTCAATGGTCTTGCCAGAAGTAAGTTTAAGAAATACCTTGCCCTTACCTAGTACCTTTACAGTGCTAGAATTACCCATAAAAACACATTCACCTGTGGAAACGGTATGGTAGTCCTTGAACATTTCTTTACTAGAGCATATGTGTCTAGTTGCTCCAGTATCAACGACCCATTCAGACAGATTGCTTACCAAATTAACTTCAGATACGACCGCAGCAATGATATCGTCAGATTCAGCTAGATGTGCTTGAGATTTACCGGATCTGTTGCGCTTACCATTTGGAGAAAAACCTTCTGGACAGAATCTTGAAGAATGTCCAGGCTTACCACAAGTAAAACAATCACCTTTGAATTCCCTTTTAGATTCCCTTTTGAAACTGGTATTATCTCTAGTACCACGAACTTGATTTGAGCCTTTTGAACCTTGTTTCAGATTTTTAGAAAAAAACTTTTTTCTTTTCAACTAAGTTTGCGTTTGAAGACGAGTGTTCAAAAACAGTTTTTCCTTTTGATTGAATACGATTTTGTTCCTCAACTTTGATATGCGAAACAAGTTCTAAAAGAGTAAAATCTTTTTGCTTATGTTTCATGGAAGAAACATAGTTTTGCCAAGATGAGGGTAATTTGTCTAATAAACAGTTTGCTTGAAAAATTTCACAAATGCTCATAGTCTCATACCTTCAGCGGTGATTTCAGCGCATAAATTTTCATACTCGTGAACTTGATCCAAAACAGGTTTGTTATCGGACATTTTAAAACTCAACCAACGACTGCAAACGTATTTTTTAGTACCGAAATCATCCGCTCCATACTTGGTTTTTAAGGCTTCCCAAATCTATTTTGCAGTTTTGTGTTTACTATAAATCGTATATAAGGCAGACTCCATATAGTGCAAAAGTATTCCTCTACACGTTTTGTTGTCTTTGATAAAATCTCTCCCAGAATTTAATTTGCAGGAACATCATCATCAGTAAGTGCATAATCTACTCCAATTTGACCAACAAAAAATTCCATTCTATCTGACCACATTCTATGATTTTTTCCGTTGAAAAGCTCTAACTTAGACATGTCAGGAATGATAGGGGAAGGAGCGGAAAAGGGTACAACAGAAACTACAGGACCAGTCATGATACTGTTTTATATTTGACTTTAGATTGTTATGCAAGTACTGTAAAAAATAAAGAAAAGATCTTATCTGATAGAAGGATGGTTGTGACGTGACGAAGAGTCACTGTCCTAAAGTCAAATATGCCCCGTCTAGTACACACGGCCTCGTTGGCACTCGACCCCAGGATTAACACAACCGCTGCAACCTTGGTGTATGCAAAGTCGCAGATGAGAACAGCCAAGAACGTTGCCAAAATATCTCAGAGAATTATTTATTTTATAGAAAAGAAATAAAAGAAAGAAAGGGAGAATAAAAAAGAGATTTAGAGAAGGAAACAATTTTTGTTGTGTGTTGAAATGAGTTTACAGAATTCGTTTTTATAGCAATCAAAAGGCATAAGATTTAACGAGAGCATAAGTTTTAACGAGAGCATAAGATTTAACGAGAGCATAAGATTTAACGATTTCATAAATCTGAATATTCAGTTTGGAAGACTGCACTATTCAACCCCGCAGACTGCACCAATCAGTCTAGAATGTTGCAGTATTCAATTCCGTAGACTGAACCAACCATTCTCGAAAAATTGAGTCATTTATTCCAACATTTTAACCCGTCACTCTTAATAATCCGTATTTTGACCTGTGATCCTTAAAAATGATATATATTTTGACCCATATTTTATAGGTCAAAATATATATCATTTTTAACCTTTCCCCTTGGCAACTAGTTATAGGAGTTAAGCGGTAATTTACAAGTGTTGGAAGTCGAAATCGCGCCCTAGGCCTTTCTTTATTGTTTTTATCCCTGTTCTATTACTTGTTCGTTTTCTTAGTTTATAGTCATAGTTAATTTATGTTTACATCTTTAGTTTGTTTTCTATCTCGATCATTATTGATTTGCGTAGCTAACTTGAAATCTGGGACCGACTAGTACTTGACCTTGACCTCCCTGTGGATCAACCTCGACTACCCTACTATATTAGTTTAGTTGAGTTTTATAAATATTGTTTGATGTGGAGGAGGGCGACAAACCCCACTGTCACCCCCTACCTATAAGGCTATAAGCTTTATACCGTCATGTTATCCACAATTTCTCCTACTTTTCAAGCCAAACCTCTACTCGACGGCGGAGCCGACTAGGGCTATGATTATGTATTTCCGTCTTACCAAGGTGGTTTTACCGCTTGGGAAAAGTTTGAATCTTTTATCGTGTCTTCTGATCATAAACCTGATCAGGATCGAAAAGAACAAAGTATCAACGAGCCTGAATCTAAACCGAACCTAAAAAATTGTCAAGTCGGTTTAGATTCAGGTTTGGGTGATCCAAACCAAAAACCACTTGATCATGAGTCTCCTAACCAAACCTCTACCCTAACAAGTTCTGGCTCAGATGACCCTAACCAGAACTATGTCGGTTCAAATTCTGACTCCAGCCACTATAACAATGAAAGAAAGCGGAAGCGGATGGTATCTGACCGGGAATCAGCAAGACGGTCCCGCATGCGAAAGCAAAACCACATAGAGATCAATCAGTGGTCCTAACTGGTCTAAATCAGGGTCAACCCTATGTACCGGCTGATGGACGTCTAAAAATGAATTTCGTAAATATTTTCTGAAAGTCATTGAATATTGTACTTCCTTAACTTGGAGTTTTAAAATATCATAAGTTCATAAGTTTATAACTATTTAATATCTTATTTATATTAATACAGAAACATTTAAAGATTTCTGGTGAAGCCACGTAATTAATCCACGATTTAATTTTTTTTAAAGTCATTTATGGTGGGACCTGCACCAAACTTTATTGAATTAATTTACGAATAAGTGCTACATTTAGTTTCGTGGTGTAAATAGTACGTTTTAATTTTGATTTATTTTGTAAACAATAATTTCTACGTAAACGATTACATTTATAACCGTCAACTTATATCTTATCTATACTAATACAGAACATTTAATGATTTCTGGTGAAACCAAGATTTAATTGTTTTTTAAAGTTATTTATGGTAGGATATACATCAAACTTTATTGAATTATTTTTCGAATAACTGCCTACATTTAGTTTCATGGTGTAAAATATTACGTTTTAATTTTGATTTATTTTGTAAACAATAATTTCTACGTAAACAATTACATTTATAATGTCAACTTATATGTTATATATTATATATTAGAAATATATTATATATTAAAATATAATGTCAATCTTGATTTTTACATAATTATTAAATAACGATTAATGACTAATAATCAATCGTACAATAAATAATATATAATTATCATAAATTACAATAAATACTAACAATTTACATTTTATAGTGATATTTACATTTTTAGATACTCAATATGATATTTTAAAACTTAATTTGAATGTGTTTTAACATATTGTCAAAATAAAAGAAATTGAGTTGCAAAATATTCATGTATTATCGTCACTATTCTGTAAATGTTAATTATCAACGACAATTTTTCTAAAAATATATCCGTGCATTTTTGCATGGGTTAAAAACTAGTTTGCCTCCTAAACTATAAATTTTTTGTTATGCTTGAAAGTTGAAATATTAGTTTGTTTGGACTTTGGATGGATTTCGATATTTATTTATTATTTTTAAGACTATAAGAGATTTTTTTGAGATTTATAAAAAATGTGTATGTGTAGTGCATAATATGACATATTAGTTATGGATTTATTGCTTGAAACAATGGCATTGAGAAGAAGCCGGTCCAAAGGGTTGATGGTCCAGGCCAAGGTCCAGGTCCGGTCTTTGAGCTCTGCGGGTTTGACATTGAGATAAAGCCGGTCCGTGGTCTATATCAGTCCGGTCTGAGGTTGGACCTTTGTGACGCCCTACTCTTATTATTGAATGTTGTTTTGTTTAAATAGTAGATTTAAACTTGACTATGATATTAGCAATAAATTTTAAGAGCGAGAGAGAGATAGAGTTATTATAAAGTGTTGTACTGTTGTGAGATGATCATTTTTATTCCAATATACTGGTTATATACAATAAGACCTAGATGGTAACCGCTAATTATAATATAAACCTTAAATTAACTATCAATTGAGACACCGCCTATAATAAAATAATTTCAAAAATTTCAAAAAGGAATATAAACAAATACCAAACAAGTGTTTGAAATTGGACAAGGGGAGACTGATAGAGTAATAAGAACTAAAAAAAACATGTTGCAACTCAACAAATAAATTATATAATCCATTTTTATGGATTGACGTTTTATCAATTTAGTGACTATTTTTAACGTTGTACATTCCCAAAATAGGCAATGTTGTATCGAATGAATTTCCTAATAAAAACATCAGTCTTCCTTTAATTTTAGGGCCGATCCGAAACAGAATCCAGTACTTTTAGATCCCGAATCTCTTAATAAATTGGACAAACTGTTAAATTCAACAACGGGTCCGGGTTACACCCGAGCGGAGGAGAAAAAATCCACAATATAAATCGTTCCTCCCTAAAACCAATTGGCGATAAAGGGAGTAACGCTTTGCCTTATAAAATGATAATTTTTTTTCTCACATGTGGAATTTTCGAATTTCTTCACACGAACTATCTCAAAAATATATTTACTTATGCACAAAACAGATAAAATTAGTCTCAGTCAATTGAAAGAGATCATTTCTCATAAAGTGTCAGCAAATTAAAAAAATAAAATTCGTATGATACTAGCTAGTAGCTCCTACAATAACTTTAGTGAAAAATTGCTTAAATTTCGGATTTAAAGTGTAATCATCATTCATCATGATGCATGCATGAAACCTAATAAAATTAGTCATCAAATTTGTACGATATCAAAGGGAAGCCACTAAATAAGATTATTGAGCTTACATAATCACACCATTACAAGTAATCTTACGAGTAAATAGACATCAATTTTGTCTGTAAATGAGAATGTAGTCATAATTAATTAATTAATTACGCAAGCAAATAATATAAAACAAATACAGTAATACCTAACACAACTGACGTGCTTCATGTGAAAAACTGTCTTGTAACTTGATAAATTAAGTATACTAGTGTTAAACCCGTGCAAAATTGCACGGGTATATTTTTAGAAAAAATATGGTGGATAATTAATATTACCGAATAGTGTCAATAATACGTGAATATTGTGCATTCAATTTCTATTATATTGATAATATTTTAAAATGCACATGATAATAATAATGGTATTTATATATCCATTCTTTTATTTTTTTTTTTTAAATCGATATAGATGTTATTTCAAGGTTTATTTTGTACCGTTATGTTTATGAATTGATTTCGCAAAATGTATAAATTTGTACACTATTATTGGTTGTTATATTAATATTATGTTATTTTTTATTGTTTTTTAATTTAGTATTATCGCTTTTTTTTTCGATTGCAAAAATGCACGGGTATATTTAACCGGTATACTTTTAAGAACATCGATATAATATATCGATATATCGTGTATTGTAATTATTTATTGGAATTTTTTAACTTTACTCAATTTTGTTTTTAAATTTAGTATTGTAGCTTTTTTTCGATTATAAAAATGCACCAGTATATGAATTTATATAAAAAAATGTTACACGTAATATTTCTTAAACTACGTTATCAGGTATTTATTTAGAATTTCAGACGGTTATTTCTCAGGAAATTCATAAATGAAATTGCGGTTTATTCTAAAATTTTAATGTCATAAACCGTTTTAATGTTAAAACAGTTGTGCAAATTATTAATTATCCACATGTATATTCAATCCCGCTATTAATCATTACGTAAAATTTACGGTTTATTTTTGTAAAATCAAAATAGTTGTGCAAATGAATTACGCAATTTTACACGAGCTTTTCGTAAAATTTCATGTTTACGAATTTATATAAAAATTGTTACGTAATATTTCTTAAACAACGATATCAGGTACTTCCTCCATTTTAATCCAAATACCCAATTTGCTTTATTCACGTTTGCCAACGCACGTTTTGCGTGCTTTATATCTTTAATTACGTATTTGTAAAAATTATAAAAGTTATATATTTTCAATGTACTCGTAAAGACGAATTAAACAAGACCCCATATGAATATATTTTTTCTTATGTATTGAGAGAAAATTGAGACTGAAAGTTGATTGGTGAATAGTGTACAAAAAGCAAATTGGGTATTTGGATTAAAATGGAGGAAGTATATATTTAGAATTTCAGACGGTTATTTCCTAGGAATTTCACAAAAGAAATTGCGGGACTCACCTGAGAGAATTAAAAAAAAATAAAAAAAATCACAATTGCATTAATGATGTGGCGCGTCGAGGGCTTCTTAAACAACGATATCAGGTACTTCCTCCATTTTAATCCAAATACCCAATTTGCTTTATTCACGTTTGCCAACGCACGTTTTGCGTGCTTTATATCTTTAACTACGTATTTGTAAAAATTATAAAAGTTATATATTTTCAATGTACTCGTAAAGACGAATTAAACAAGACCCCATATGAATATATTTTTTCTTATGTATTGAGAGAAAATTGAGACTGAAAGTTGATTGGTGAATAGTGTACAAAAAGCAAATTGGGTATTTGGATTAAAATGGAGGAAGTATATATTTAAAATTTCAGACGGTTATTTCCCAGGAATTTCATAAAAGAAATTGCGGGACCCACCTGAGAGAATTAAAAAAAAATAAAAAAATCACAATTGCATTAATGATGTGGCGCGTCGAGGGCTTCTGAAATGATTCAGTAATTATATAGATAAGATATACACTTTTTAGAAGCTAATCGTAGCAGTTTGCTCATTTCTTTTACTTCTTTGTCACTCTGACTACTATCTCACACAACGGTTTAATTACGATAAATAATCAAGGAAAATGATAATGTTAGTACACTTTTTATTAGTGTCACAAAGACACGTTACAATTAACCATTTTACTGCATTACATTCATGAGTGTTAAGCACAATTGCACAAGGTGCAGAACACTGGTGTAGCATGGTATATAATGTGGTCGATCCTTTAATTTGTGATTTTCTGGCACCAAAGGACATTGTTGGAATAAAATTTTATGTGAAGTAAAACATACCAAAAGTTGCTCGTAAAAGTTTGCCAATATTTTAGTTTTTACGAGTCATTTTTTGATAAAAATTTTAATACTCCGTAGTAATTATGGGCGAATGCATGATTTTATTACTTATGGAAGGATACCAATTTTTTTTCTAAAGGAATGAATAATAATACGAGTAAATATGAAAATTGTGAAAGTTTACAATATGTCAAACGCCACACGGTTATAATTAAAATTAACAAATAAAGCAAAATTTCTATTCAAATAAACATGGTGAATGTAGTTATGGGTAAACTTAACATAAAAAATGCTTTTATATATATATATATATATATATATATAGAAATTGAATCACGTGAGGCACCCTTCTTAGTGTGAGGCCGTCGTACCAATCTAGACCGTTAGATTAAAACACTATAGACACCCAAGATGGTGCCACGTGTCCTATCATGCCTCCACTATCCAACTCGTTTCGAAAGATCTCATTGGCCATCTCTCTAGTTCACAGTTCACACTAGTCTATCTCATTTCAACCGAATTATTCCCTCCTAAACAAGTAACAACACGCATAACACTGACCATTGACCATCAACCAAAGGCTCAAAGCTCTACCAAACACAACAACAATGGCGGAAACACCATCACCTTCACCATCATTACTTGCAGACGAAGACGAAGAAACCTTCGAACACACACTCCTCGTAATCCGTGAAGTCTCCGTCTTCAAAATTCCTCCACGATCAACTTCCGGCGGTTACAAATGCGGCGAATGGCTTCAATCCGATAAGATCTGGTCCGGTCGCCTACGCGTCGTTTCATGTCGCACACGCGCCGAAATCCGTCTCGAAGATCCGGTCTCCGGCGATCTCTTCGCCGCTTGTATCGTTGCCGCCGGTCACCGCGACCAGTCTGTTGAACCGGCGCTCGATTCTAGCCGTTATTTCGTGCTTAAGATCGAAGACGGACGTGGAAAACACGCGTTCGTAGGATTAGGTTTTGGTGAACGAAACGAAGCGTTTGATTTCAATGTCGCGCTTTCTGATCATGAGAAACATGTATTGAGAGAAAGTGATAGGGATAGTAGTGGTGGTAGTGGCAATGGCGGTGAGGATGGACAGAGTATTGATATCCACACTACAACAGATACGTCAGATTGCGACTGAAATTAGCGACCACAAGCGGTCGCCCTTCTAATTTTAGCGACCAATTTCAGTCGCACGCCCTTAGTCGCAGGCTGTAGTCGCTTTTAGCGACCGATATTGGTCGCCAAATTTAGCGACCGGTGAAAAAAAGGCGGGCGACCGATAGTGGTCGCTAATTTAGCGACCGACTGCGGTAGCTAAATTAGCGACCGATTTCAGTCGCCAATTTAGCGACCGTTTTCAGTCGCTAAATTGGCGACCGATTTCAGTCGCTAATTTAGCTACTGACAGCGGTCGCTAAGTGGTCGCCAATGAAAAAAAAGTTACAGGGGTTTAGCGACCGACAGTGGTCGCTAATTTTACATGTTCGGTCGCTAATTTTACATGTATTTGCCCATAAAATTCGGTTTTGTCCTAGCCAAATCCGTAGCTACTACTGTAAAACCTGCAAGCAAACCAAAGAAGAGCAGCGCACAACCCAATTGATGCCAAATCTGATCGCTTAAATAAATAAAAGTGATTTGGATTACAAAGTACGAAATTCAAGCACTAAACTTAAAATTATCCAACACTAAACTTAAAATTATCCAACACTTAACATAAGAGTCACTAAAAACAAGAGTCACAAACTACGACACTGGAAAAGATGCTCCCGCCCCACTGCCACCTCCATAATCGGGATCTCTTGGATCCCGATCCTGTGGACGCCAACCGCTGTTACAATTAGCAAAGTAGGAAGACATCCTTTCCATCTCTTCTTTCATTCTCCTCAGCTCTTCATCTCGTTCGGCGTCCCTTCTATCCTTCTCAGCTAGTTGCATCTGAAGGTGACTGACCAAACCAGGAACATAGGGTTGATGCTGGGACGAGGACCCTCTTCTTGCCGGCGGTTCATAAAAGAGCTCTTTAGCTGAACCGGCTCCATAGACTCCTCCTTTTTGAAAACCGTCTACCAATTCATACCATAGCTGATTGTCGGAGATGTCAGGGTTCGCCTTCTTTCGTTTAAGAAATGTTTCCTACAAAAAAAATGAAACATTATTAATAATATATACAATAACACTTACATATAAATAAATCATTGATTATAAATCATTTTTTAAATGCTTTATACAATAACACTTACATATAATTCGCGATCTCCAGCATTTACGAAGACGAACCCTTTCCTTCCCTTTTTGGCATGTGTCTCAAGGAAGAGATCTACAACCGATTGTAGCTGGCCCTTATTTTTCCTTGCCTATAAAAAAAATAATAAATTCATGAAGTGTTAGTCAGTTAATTAAAATTTAAAGCTAAATATATACTTCAAGATAAAAGTGATAAATTAAATCACAAGAGTAAATACTTACAGTTATCGTCACGCGTTCATGGAATGACTGAGACCCACCATAATGAGTAGCGCCAACCTCCGCTTCGGGATCATTTCCACCCCTCTTGTTCGCCTTGTTCCGCGCCGACTTTTGCTTGAACTCAGGACTTTCTCTGTACTTAGTGAATTCTTCATATGACTGACCTACAATCCAATAAAATAGAAACGATTACTATAAATTAAAAAAATGTTAAACTTTTTATTTTAATACGATTATTAATAAATTAATACCTTTCATGAACGTTGGCGGAGTCTTCCTCTTCGACACCTTATACATAATGTCCTTCAGCCTCCTTTGACCAACATCATTGAATCGATCCCAAGCCAGTCGATCAAGCGCACTTGGCCAATAGAAGACACGCTACCAAAAAAAGAAGAGTTATTAGAGAAACAAATCAACCATGAATTTATAAAAAATAAATAATTAAAGTAAAGACTTATATACGTACCCGAAAGGCGTTGTACCACATCTCCTTGTCCTCGTCACTAGCATTCGTCCAACAAGTGACGCCGTGAACCATGTTCTCTTGAATGCTATTGGTGACGCCACGAACCGTTGTTTGATGTTTAAACCTGAAACCAAACATGAATGTTAATTAATAAGACTAGTTTGAATAAAATTAATAAATAAATAAACAACTAGTAACTAAAATCATCATCCAATTTTTCCCAATTTCTAACCCTAATCACAATAACACCCAATTTTTTTTCAATTCACTAACTAAAAGCATCCTAAAAACATCCTAATAATCTAATTACTAACTAAAATCATCATTCAATTTTCCCCAATTTCTAACCCTAATCACAATAACACCCAATTTTTTTTCAATTCACTAACTAAAAGCATCCTAAAAGCATCCTAATAAGCTAATTACTAACTAAAAGCATCCTAATAAGCTAATTACTAACAACATTTGTGAATTACAATAATACTATAAAGGGATTCAATAAAGTTATTAAATCGACTCAAACCTGAAAAACTAGTATGAGGGAGATGAACGGCGGTAGTGGGTGGTCCGGTACGGTGGCGTTGCGGTGGTGGTGTTCCGGTAGTCGACGGTGGTAGTGGGTGAGGAGAGTTTACGTTTTTTTTTAAAGAAGCAAAGGATAGTGAAGGAATGACGGGAGGAAGAAGATGTGAGAAACTATACAGGGGATTAGCGACCGACTACGGTCGCTAAATTTAGCGACTGATTTCGGTCGCTAAATTTAGCGACCGACAGCGGTCGCCCGGTTTTTTTTTGTCGGTCGCTAAACTGGCGCAATGGTACTTTTTGGATTCCCGCGGATTTTTTAGGATAACATTGGGATATGGTTTTGGTCGCTAATTTTAGCGACCGACAGCGGTCGCCCGCTTTTTTTTTTTCGGTCGCTAATTAGCGACTACCATTGCGGTGGCAGGTTTAGTCGCTATCTGGGGTAATTCTTGTAGTGTCCATCCTGCTGTTAATCATCGATTAAAAGTATGTGCGAAATTTTGAGTTTGAGTTTACGGCGGATGGCAGTCCATGGTCGGAAATGTTGGTGGTCCAACCCGAATTAAGGGTCCTGTGAAACTGTGAAACTAGAAGCTTAACTTGTGAAACTAGATGCTTAATATGTGAAACTGGAAGCACATATTGTGAAACTGTGAAACTGTGAAACTAGATGCTTAACTTGTGAAACTAGAAGCTTATTCTGTGAAACTAGAAGCTTAACTTGTGAAACTAGATGCTTAAGATGTGAAACTGTAAGTAAATATTGTGAAACTGTGAAACTGTGAAACTAGAAGCTTAATTTGTGAAACTAGATGCTTAACTTGTGAAACTGGAAGCAAATATTGTAAAACTGTAAAACTGTGAAACTAGATGCTTAACTTGTGAAACTAGAAGCTTATTCTGTGAAACTAGAAGCTTAACTTGTGAAACTAGATGCTTAAGATATGAAACTGTAAGCAAATATTGTGAAACTGTGAAACTGTGAAACTAGATGCTTAACTTGTGAAACTAGAAGCTTATTCTGTGAAACTAGAAGCTTAACTTGTGAAACTAGATGCTTAAGATGTGAAACTGTAAGTAAATATTGTGAAACTGTGAAACTGTGAAACTAGAAGCTTAATTTGTGAAACTAGATGCTTAACTTGTGAAACTGGAAGCAAATATTGTAAAACTGTGAAACTGTGAAACTAGATGCTTAACTTGTGAAACTAGAAGCTTATTCTGTGAAACTAGAAGCTTAACTTGTGAAGCTAGATGCTTAAGATATGAAACTGTAAGCAAATATTGTGAAACTGTGAAACTGTGAAACTAGATGCTTAACTTGTGAAACTAGAAGCTTAACTTGTGAAACTAGATGCTTAACTTGTGAAACTGGAAGCAAATATTGTGAAACTGTGAAACTAGAAGCTTGGGGATGCGTGAGGTCCGGCGGCCTCACCGTAATAGGCGGCCTCACGTGATCCGGACTCTATATATATATATATATATATATATATATATATATATATATATATATATATATATATATATATATATATATATATATATATATATAATTAAGATCTCGTGCGAATTTTCTTACCGTCCGAACCGTACGAACCAACGTATAAAAAAAATCTTAATATTGTCATTCTTAATTTCTTTTTCTTTTAATAAGTGATACCTAGATTTTGTACCACTACGTAATGTCCTTTAATATTCAAATAGACAAATACGATTATAAGAGTTCCCTTTTTCTCAAGGATAGAGTCAAATTCTGCAACGGGCGGCGGAGAGTGCGACAATGCCCAATTCCCGTCCACGAGGAAGCAATGGACTGGTTTATCAGTATACACACATTCTCATTTGTGACGGATATATCCGTCGCAAGCTTGCCATGGGTCAAGTAATACTCATGTGAGATATATAAGACAAAATCAAAATGCGTAAGGAGTAGCAAACTGTTTCGTCCTACTCACCCATATAAGTAACTTGCCCCGTCGCAAACTTGTGACGGATATATCCGGCCCGTCACAAAGCAACCTGTTGATCTGTATATACGTTTATATCCAATGGTGGGCGGTTGAAGGGAACTGGGAAGGTGCACGAATGAAGTTAAACATGTTTTCATTGTCACCTATTCAATTAATCTTCAGTGTATTATTCAATGAAACGTGCTTTCAAATCAAAGATTCAATTCAAATATACGAATATTACATTCCAAGTCAATGATGAAAAAAATTTAGCCCTACCTTTAAATTTTAACTCGACTATGTTTTAATCGTTAATTAATCTCTATTAAGTTTCTAACAACTGAATGAACTCATTATGCATAACACATTTAAGATAAAACTCTTATTAATCACGACTCAATCGGAAACAATAACCTAATTAGAACAAACCAATTAGATGGTCTAGTCCTACTCCTAACTCACTAACTAGGATAATGATACAGTGTCATTCGGTGGCCCTTAATTTTGGGGACACCTTTTCATATACTCCCTCCTACTCATAGCAAATGTTCCATTTATTGATTATATGAGTGGAGTATTTTAATTAAATGGGACATTTGCTATGGGTAGGAGAAAATACATACTCTATTTTATTGGGTTCTCACTTATTCCATGTGATATACTTCCTTCATTCCAATCACTTCTATACATTTGCTTTATTCACGTTTGTCAATACTCGTTTTCTTTTGTTAATATCTTTAGTTAAATATGGATAAAAATTATAAAATTTTGATATCACAATGTACTCGGTAAGACAAATTAAACAAGATCTCACATGACTATCTTTTATGTTATATATTAGAAGTTGTGTCGAATATTCACTCGATTTATTAATAGTTTTCAAAAAGTGAAATGTATATAATTGATTGGAGTGGAAAGAACACGTTAACTTATTTTCCTTCTGCATAACCGTTCTCTTCAATTCTTTTCTCCTCCTCATTGGCAATGGATGACTTTAGTTATGCCGATCGAGCTAGTTTTTCATGTTACTGTGTCATATCCTCGCTCGGCCCCTACAATCTTTAAATATCAAATATTCACAAAAAGAAGTCAATATATATTATAAACTCTAAACGGTGGCTTCCTTTATCAATTACACCAATATCCGTTACAATTCTTCTAAAAACTTTTGATATACAAGTCGAATGAGGTTTTCTTTGTGACAAGGAAACTAGAAAAGAGAAAAAATCCAAAATGAGTAAAGGTGAGGGACTAAGGAAGAAGCATGTTACCAGAACAAACTGTTAAGAGAAAGATATTGATAATGGTCAGCACAAGGCCGACATTACATAAAGCCTACTTACTACCTTCGCAATTCTTCAACTTAAATAATACGAGTATTGGAAAAATATAAACGTCATAAAGTAATTAAACATACATGTGCTTAAAGAGAGAAAAGGACTATATAATATTCACAATTTATTTAAGACGGCATATTCGGCATTGTTATCCGTTCAAGACTTAAAACAGGTCAAATATTTAAGTGTCATACCAATTATAGATATAAGATAAATATGATGTTTTTTTCTATGAATTTTAATATACAAAAGTGTTATATGCTACTTCCGTCCTAACTTCAAAACGAATAGGGTCGCTTTAAGATACACTTAATGACAAACATTTCACTCTCGTATAGTTTGATCATGCACTTAAATAAAATTATATGCATGCATCTGCCATGCCTCCGGTCGTTTTTCTGGTCCTACGGTGGGGGTAGGTGCATCATGCATGCTCCATTTCTTAACCATCGCAAATTTGAATTTTATTAAAGTGGATTACTATTCTCAATTTGGTCTCAATTTATTTTTAGGGAGCTAAATAATAATTGGAGTAGGTATTAAAGAGGGACCTTGTAAATTTGTACCGTAATTCAAGTTTGAATAAATCAATAATGAAAATTTTTCAAATTTATATTAGTTTATCTCGTTATTTGCTTAATATTTTGAGATAATGGCCCTATTTGGCAAACCGCAAAAACAGATTATTCATAATAGCAGATAACGTTAACAAAATACGGTTAGTAGATTTGAATAGTATGTTTTGATTTTGGGAATTTGATTTGTTTACGTCAATTAGAAATGTGAGATTATCATAGTTTAATGTTTATTCACGTGAATTTGGGGTCGTTTGGTTGTTCATTAAGTTACGCAGGAACTTTAATCATATACTTATCTAATGCAGAAGCCAAGCTGCTGACGTGGTATCACATAAAACCAGCTCTGTCTTACGTGGCGCGATTTAAAGCATCCTAACATATTGTCCAATAAAATTTGAATATAAGAGATTGCATTCCATAATTCCAGAAAAAAGATTTGATTCCATTTGCATTAAATTGGTTGACGTGATTATGTATTTCAATTAACAATTAATTTGTTGATTCCATAAATTCCATAATTCTACAAGTGATTTAATGCCAAGATTGCATTTCATAAGAACTCAAATTCTCGAGACTGAAAAGATTTGAATATAAGAGATTCAATTAATTAATAATATAGATTTATAAATTTATAAAGTCAACAAGCCATCCATCCCATAATTCTACATGTGAAAAGGTAATTTAAATAAATTTAGGTAATTTAAATACCAGATCCGTCAAATGACTGCCAAGATTGCATTCCATAAGAACTCAAATTGTCGAGACTTAAAAGATTTGAATATAAGAGATTCAATTAATTAATAATAATAATTAATTAATAAATTAATGAATAATAAATTTATAAATCATGGTCTTGCTCCGTAAATTACCTAAATGATAAGAATAATAGTATCCTACTAAAGATTTGATACACCAGATTTGATCTTTCTCTAATTCCTATTTTGTAAAGAATAATTCCTATTTTGTAAAGAATAATAATAATAACCTATGTATAAATATTTCTCTAATTCCTACTAATCTTGATAACAATCCAATCGTGGTCTGGAGAATTCCAATAGAATTATTTTTTTGTGTTTGTTTAATCTTTATTAAATATGGGTCGGAATCAATTACTCTTCCTCGGTATATTTACTAATGTGAGCGTCGTAATTTATTAGACTACATTTTTACGTGAATGCGAATCATTTTAAAAACTACGGACTATTTATTTAATATTGTAAATGAGTGGTCATTTAATAAATTTGGAATGTTTTCGTGTAAGACGTCACACGCAATAACTGTTATTTAATATATATATGAACATCTTTAGTAAATATAATCAAAAATACGTTTTTTAACCCAAATTTACGTTTTGCTTTTATTGTACGATATGTAATATACTTATCTAATGCAGAAGCCAAGCTGCTGACGTGGCATCACATAAAACAAGCTCTGTCTTACGTGGCGCGATTTAAAGCATCCTAACATATTGTCCAATAAAATTTGAATATAAGAGATTGCATTCAATAATTCCAGAAAAAAGATTTGATTTCATTTGCATTAAATTGGTTGATGTGATTATGTATTTCAATTAACAATTAATTTGATTCCATAAATTCCATAATTCTACACGTGATTTAATGCCAAAATTGCATTTCATAAGAACTCAAATTCTCGAGACTGAAAAGATTTGAATATAAGAGATTCAATTAATTAATAATTAAATAATAATATAAATTTATAAATTCATAAAGTCAACAAGCCCATACATCCCATAATTCTACATGTGAAAAGGTAATTTAAATAAATTTAGGTAATTTAAATACAAGATCCGTCAAATGACTACCAAGATTGCATTTCATAAGAACTCAAATTGTCGAGACTTAAAAGATTTGAATATAAGAGATTCAATTAATTAATAATAATAATTAATTAATAAATTAATGAATAATAAATTTATAAATCATGGTCCTGCTCCGTAAATTACCTAAATGATAAGAATAATAATAATATCCTACTAAAGATTTGATACACCAGATTTGATCTTTCTCTAATTCCTATTTTGTAAAGAATAATAACTATTTTCTAAAGAATAATAATAATAACCTATGTATAAATATTTCTCTAATTCGTACTAATCTTGATAACAATCCAATCGTGGTCTGGAGCATTCCAATAGAATTTTTTTTTTGTTTGTTTAATCTTTATTAAATATGGGTCGGAATAAGTTACTCTTCCTCGGTATATTTACTGTTGGAGCTTGTGTCCTCCACGTGTAGTGTGATAACGTCATTGCACATACCCTTGTACGGACAAGTGGGAGATTGTTGGGGCTGGTGTCCTTGACAATCAAGTACAATGACTTATTAAATCTCTTTAAGGATCACAAGGGCATATATACTTCAGTATTATTATCAGTTGATCCACGTTTATCAATAACGGTTGGCTTGCTAGATAAGTTTGACGTTATTGTCATACGGATGGCGGTGATCAACTGGTCCCTATACGTCACACCTATAGGACACGTTTGAGAGATGTGAAGGTATGAAAATACAGTCACATTTATGCCGAATACGACTAAACAGTTAGTCAGAGGTATTGACTATTAAATTAGTCAATGAGATGTTGAGATTATTATTTAATACGGATTAAATAATCTTAGCTAATACGGATTACATGATTAATTCGTAAAATTAAATATAAACGGTTATTTTTAATTAAATATTGATTTCGCGTATTAATATAAACAGTTATATTAATTCGGGTAATTATACAATATCGTAATTTTATCAGACCATTATTAATACATCGACTGAATTAATATCTGATAACATGTATGCGATTTATAATTAATACCCGCGAATAAAATTTAGCAAAACGGGTCGAATCACACATTAGAATAAGGTAAGAGTGGAAAGCCCACTCTTACCCTAATGGGTCGGCCGGCCGTGAATTACATAAGGAGAAGAATTCTCCTTATGTGTGACTACTGCTTTTTGATTGTTTTCACTGACAAAACACATCTCAAAGAAAAATTAGGGTTTTGAGAACATTCTTCTCCCAAAACTCAGATCTCACATCTAAAACCTCAAAAGCTCTCCCCATATTGCAAGGCAATTGGAGAGCATTTTCTAGCACACGCGGCATCATCTTAAACAAAGTCTTGGGTGCAAGTTATAGGAGGGAATTTACTTTAATTCCTGTTCTTAGGCCTTTTCAAGCAAGGACCCAAGATTGTATTCTTTTCATGTTTTTATTTATCTTATGACCATATTCACAACTGTAAATTTCATTATAATCCTTCAAGTTTAGGGCGAATACATGTTTTATTCCCCACATTTACTAATGTGAGCGTCGTAATTTATTAGACTACATTTTTACGTGAATGCGAATCATTTTAAAAACTACGGACTATTTATTTAATATTGTAAATGAGTGGTCATTTAATAAATTTGGAATGTTTTCGTGTAAGACGTCACACGCAATAACTGTTATTTAATATATGAACATCTTTAGTAAATATAATCAAAAATACGTTTTTTAACCCAATATTTACGTTTTGCTTTTATTGTACGATATGTAATATACAACTTTATTGTATATATGGGTTACATATTTTAAAAATGGTGCATTGCATGGGTAATTATAAGTGTACTAATTCTATCGTAAGTCTCGATCATCTTAATGAACAACTATATGATAGCTCATGTATACCGTCATACGGACATGTGTCATAAATAATTCGAAATTTATTTATATGTATAATCAGCTTTTGTTGATATTATTAATTACGGTATTCATCTAAAGTTAAAAACAGGCCACCGTAAATAATTAATTTGTTTATCTCCAATATTATTAACTATATTCATCTAAAATTTAAAAAACAGACACGTGAATTTCACGGGTTACAACCTAGTTTATGTGAATTGCAAAATGGGTAGTTGTTTGGTTACTCCAATTCATATGAATTGAAACTTCTCATGAATTCAAATTCCTCAATAATGGAGGAAGTTGCTTACCTAGGTCCCCTAGATAAGTTTGAATGACTACATGAATTACAATGCCTATATGTAACCAAACAACATTTTCTAATTCACATGACGGTCATGACCTAGTGTTAAACTCGTGCAAAATTGCACGGGTATATTTTTAGAAAAAATATGGTGGATAATTAATATTACCGAATAGTGTCAATAATACGTGAATATTGTGCATTCAATTTCTATTATATTGATAATACGTTAAAATGCACATGATAATAATAATGGTATTTATATATCCATTCTTTTATTGTTTTTTTTAAATCGATATAGATGTTATTTCAAGGTTTATTTTTGTACCGTTATGTTTATGATTTGATTTTGCAAAATATATAAATTTGTACACTATTATTGGTTGTTATATTAATATTATGTTATTTTTATTGTTTTTTTAATTTAGTATTGTCGCTTTTTTTTCGATTGCAAAAATGTACGGGTATATTTAACCATATACTTTTAAGAACATCGATATAATATATCGATATATTGTGTATTGTAATTATTTATTGGAAATTTTTAACTTTACTCAATTTTGTTTTTAAATTTAGTATTTTCGCTTTTTTCGATTGCAAAAATGCAACGGTATATTTAACGGGTATACTCTTACCAGAATTTAAAATTACATGTTTATGAATTTATATAAAAAATGTTACGTAATATTTCTTGAACTACGTTATCAGGTATTTATTTAGAATTTCAGACGGTTATTTCTCAGGAAATTCATAAATGAAATTGCGGTTTATTGTAAAACTTTAATACCATAAACCATTTTAATGTTAAAATAGTTGTGCAAATTATTAATTATCCACAGGTATATTCAATCCCACTATTAATCATTACTTAAAATTTACGGTTTATTTTTGTAAAATCAAAATAGTTGTGCAAATGAATTACGCAATTTTACACGAGTTTTTCGTAAAATTTCATGTTTACGAATTTATATAAAAAATGTTACGTAATATTTCTAAAACTACGATATCAGTATATATTTAGAATTTCAGGCGATTATTTCCTAGGAAATTCATAAAAGAAATTGCCGAACCCACCTGAGAGAATTAAAAAAAAAAAAAAAATCACAATTGCATTGATGATGTGGCGCGTCGGGGGCTTCTGAAATAATTCAGTAACTATATAAATAAGATAAGATAAGATGGGAAAATCATGTGATATGAGATTTCCTAGGTATCGAAAGTTCCCGTATGTAACCAAACGACTGCTTTTAATTAACTAATTAATTGTTTTGAATTTAGGGAAATTGATTTGTTTGCATCAATTACAAAATGTCAGACTACATGATGGTCATTCGAAACGACAAATAACAGATTGTATCGATAAATTAGCTTCACTCATTAATTAGTTATTTCGATTTGTTTTATTATGTTGTCATCTGGATGAAAACTGTTTTTTTTTTAAATAAAATAATTAAAGTTAATTGCCTTAAAAAATTAATTAGATTTGAAATTTCATTTAATACTCTCCATATGATTCATAGTTATTGGTCAACGATTTTGAGCGACAACCCGTTCCCAAGCTAAAGATACAAAATAGAGTCTAGTGGTTAAAATTTGGGTGAAATACCCAGGAGATCAGGTTTAAGCCTCCCCAAGAGCAAAATCTTGTGGAGCATTCTTGGCCCGAATCCATGCGTAAATAGACTTCGAGTTGATCACCTTCGGGTGGCTGAGTGGCTTACCTAATATACGTGGTTTGTAGGCTATCACATATATCCGAGGGTTTAGCCGTGCACACCAAAGATAGCGGTTGCGGATTCCTCGTCACCATAAGAAGGAAAAAAAAAAAAAAAACAAAGATACAAAATGGATGTAGTGACGTTACTACATAAGATAAGCCCATACTTCGTTAAGTTCATCCTGTACAACTAACTCTATTTGGGTTATAAAAGTTGGGCCACTAAACTTAGTTTAGGATAGATGATCCACCCCTGGATGATACGGTTAATTTTTGTGGCCCAGCATTACATAACCAGATGTCATGGCTGGGCCAGGCTAGTGCTGCATCTCCTTCACCCAGCCAGATTTCGAAACGGAAGAAAAAGAATAAAGAAGGCCCACGCAATCCTGGCACTGGCCCACAACTCAATGAACTGAGGCCGGCCTAGATGAAACTGGCCCGCGCCAGCCCAATTTAACATGGTACGACACGGGGTCGTTGGGCTGATACCGCACAAGCTTGGCTCATGGTCTATTTTGGCACAACGCAAGATTGACGCTGACCAACATGGTACGACACGCCATGTGTTGTATGCCGTGCGAAGGCTAATGTTTAAATAAAAAATTTATGGTTAAGCCAGCAGCCCAGCACGCCACGACTCATCTGAGCCTGAACCCATACTGGCCCACTAAGTGCTTCGCTATCACACCCGACATGGCCTGACAATACAATCTCCGGTCTCCAATATCTTCCACCACCGGTAGCATGTCAGACTCACAAAGTTAAAAAAAAAGTGAAAAGTAGGGCACCGCTGTGGTGTCTTGCAATTGGCCAATTAAGCACGACATGACACAACCCAACTTCATTAACAGCTTGCTAATTGGGTCGTGCCAAAGGCCATCTCTTAAATTTTGACCACTCTACACCAAGTCCACCCTACCACATCGGTTTCATGTCAATTTCAGTCCGTGGCACAAAGCGCCAGCACGAGACATGGCCCGACACAACTCACTCCCACATTAAAGCATTGTATGAAACCGTACAATACTTTTATGTGGTTTTACGTTACTTCCATGATTATGCCGTTTATGCGGTTCTTATTTCTTCTACTAATTGTTATACATACACATGCACCACACGTACATTACGTTAAGAAAAGATATACTCTATAATTGCCAGAATGCTGAATTAATCACGTCTATTCATAAATTAAGAATCCGACCCATTGATTAATATGGTACCCTACGAAGAAGGGACCTTTTATGGTTTAGATGGACCCGTATTTGGTCGTGTCGACTCAGAGACCATGCGAAAGGAATACGCTTTGTTTTGACCAACACATGTAAACTGGTGGTGTGTATACAATGACATCTTCGAATTGTTGTCTCTTTTTTATGGATTCCCTCTGATTTCTGCTACTCTCACAAGGCCACAATTATGCTCACTTCCTTTGATTGCGATCGAGATTGAGATTGAGATCGAGAGTACTATAATTGTACCTAATTTTTAGAACGATTAATTAGTCTTATTTAAATATATTGAGTGTAAATAAGATAAATTATGTGTTATAAAGAATTTAATTTTAGGTTTCTTTATTAACGCGGTCTGAAAGTCTGTTACACTCTATTTTATTTATGAATTTTATTTTTGAGTATTCTAATAAATTATCTATGTTTAATTTTTATCAAACTCTCCTCGTAAATCTCTATTCATGAATCTCTGAATCACAAAATATCGAGCTAAAGCATCACTCTTTTAGATACGTACTATATAAAGGAATATCCAACTATTAGTTGGTGATTAACAGTTAGGAGGAAAAAGGTCTCTAGATCCTGATTACAAAGTAATAGTCGTGATTATACAAGAAATGAAGTTGTACTACTTTGTGGTTCTGTTCTAACTATGTTGACCAAAATCTTTGAATGTATGAAATATTTTTAAACACGAAAAGCATAGTAATAATCATTCGGCGTGGTCAAACTTAGTTCTAAAGTTTCTGTTATGCAGAGCATGATTCCATTTAAAACACTTTCTCATATTCTATATAGCCCTCTGTTTAACTTAAAAAAAATTTAAGTAATATTCACCACGAAGAAGACAAAAATGAAAAGACCAAAAAAAGAGCAATATATTTATCCTATTTATATAAATGAGTCATTATTTAACTCGTTTTAAATATAAAATTAGTGTAACACCCGTGAAAAATCACGGGGTTGTGTACAATTACTTTTAAAGACGACAAAGGTAAATTCATTTCATTATATAGCAATTCAATTTATTCGAATAAATTGATTTTTAACGGGGATGTTTTGCATATAACATAGGTTCGGTCAAAAGGTGAATTTCCTGGTGCACTAACTTTCGAATATCTGTTAGTAATGATGATAATATTTGGATTACTTATAACTAATAATGAGTAATTTGGTAAGTTATTGTCTTTTGATGAATTGATTACAAAACTTAAGTTGACGGATAAATAAGATGAACAAAATAACTAATCAGGTAGAAATATAAATTAAATGGGTGTATTAAAATTATATAATGTAGGACAAAAATATTTTGTAAGCTTAGTCGTGTATTTGAATACATATGAGTTGGTTGTAGAATGGAAATCAACTTCTTTTTTTCAATTGTAGGGTATACAAAAGTCAGGGTCAAACTCTTAATATTTTGTATATATTGTTCAGCCGTGTAGTTTATGGAATGGAATATATTTAGTATATGGAAAAAATTAGCAATGTTGATACAGCGATTCTATCTAGGTAGTTGTATACGATTTAGTATATTTAGTTGTATGCTACACGATTCTATGGAGTATATTTAGTATATTAAATATTGCTAATTAGCATATTTAACATGGAATAAATCATATATATGAAGTACACGATTTTATCATTTATAGAATTTTTTTTATTCGAATCTGATTTAGGATATTTTCAATGTGGTATTTATTATATTGGTTGAATATTTTATGGCAGACGACATTATTGGTAGAATATTTATGGAATATTGCTAATTTTTACTCATATTATATTATATTTAATATATGCTACACGTTTAGATAAGTATCATATAATCACGGTAGTTGTATACGATTTAGTATATTTAGTTGTATGCTACACGATTCTATGGAGTATATTTAGTATATTAAATATTGCTAATTAGCATATTTAATATGTAATAAATCATATATATGAAGTACACGATTTTATCATTTATAGAATTTTTTTTATTCGATTCTGATTTAGGATATTTTCAATGTGGTATCTATTATATTGGTCGAATATTTTATGGGACATTATTGGTAGAATATTGCTAATTTTTACTCATATTATATTATATTTAGTATATGCTACACGTTTAGATAAGTATCATATATATAATCACGTTAGTTGTATACGATTTAGTATATTTAGTTGTGTGCTACACGATTCTATGAAGTATATTTTGTATATTAAATATTGCTAATTAGCATATTTAATATGGAATAAATTATAGATATGAAGTACACGGGTACTATCATTTATAAAAAAAAATTTATTCGATTTTGTTATTAAATAAATCATAGAATATTTTTTTTTATTCGATTTTATTCACTTCTCAATATATTAAATAAATCATATATTCACTTCTCAATATATTATATCCTACACGTTTTTTATGGAAAATGGAATATTTTGTACTGTTTTTTTTTTTAGATTTAATTATTAAATTATTATTAAATAATTAAATAAATCATAGAATATATGATGTGGCATAAATCAGACATCCTGATTGGTCTACGAAACAGAAATTTGTGAGGGTGAATGTGAGAGCGAGAAATACTAAACGCTGAAACGACATTGCGCCACGTCAGCAGAAAAACATTTTACTTTTATAGTAATAATGATAATGATAGAAAATTTTCATCTTAAACGGGAATTTTTGTCCTCCGTATAAATTAAGGAGTAAACAAAAACGCGGCTGATCTAGTGATATGCCTATGTGAAAGGAATTTATGTGGGACCCTGTTGTAGTTACCAACCTGTAGGGTAGAATGCGAGATACGTTAAAATTTGAACTAATAAACTTTAACAGTCGACGTAATTTGGTAGCTTTCTCTACGTACTTCTCAATTTTCATGCAATATGAAATGGTCAGAGTCTCACGACCCTACAATTTGCAAATTTCTACACTTTTATTAGAGTCTCAGGACCCTAGAATGCAATATGATATTTCAGGGACTTAATAAAGATTTGGGTATTATTTGATCCGTTTTTAAGTTTTGACTGATATGCTCGTCTTTAATAAGAATTTGTATAAAGGCAATTCTGTGTTAAAGGAATTTTGGACCTTTATAAAAAGTATTTTAATTTATACAATTCCACTTAAAATTAATTTACGTGTATCAATTGTAATACGGATTTTTCTATAGAATTGTCGTATGCTACTTTTGAATTGTCCATTTTATTAAAATGACGTATACAAGCTATAAAATTAATAATATGACCTTTTCAAAATTGTGGCGGAGTCAAGATTTCCAGTTAGGGTGAAGAAAAATCTCGGCAAGAACAAACTACTAATGTGATAAAGTAAATGTCGGCAATTTCGAAAATTTTAATTATGGTGTGTTTGGTAATCAAGATTGTATTTTCAAATTTGGATTTGGATCAATTTGCTTGTTTGACAAACTTTTAGTTTTGGATTGGAAATCAAAACAAATTCAAGTAAGGTTGAAATAACCACATTTGAAACCCACCCTCTAACTCCCTAACTAGTTTTACACCCGTGCAAATAATGCACGGGTTAGTTTTTTAAATATTTTGAAGTTTAATATATCGGGGTTGTTTGGTTGCCTCTTAAAATCATGGGAATTCGAAAATCCTGGGAAATTGCTAAATGGAGTGTCGTTTGGTTGCCTAATTCATGGGAAGTGCAACTTCCTATGCCTACATAATGTAGGAAGTCACTTACCTAGGCCCCCTAGGTAAGTGGGAATTCCCACATGAATTGAACTACCCGCATTCAACCAAACAACATTTAAACAATTCACGTGATTTTCAAGTTCATATGAATTTGATCTTCCCGGAAATTTTATATTCCCATGGCGAACCAAACGACTCCTAATATTATTGTTATACCAAATTTTAGAATAAGACGGTGTCACGCCATAAGACGGTCCACTTTTATAATAAGTTTACTAATTTAATACTAATAAATGAGTTTTATTTTTATATAAATAGACCGTCTTATGTGTGAGACGGTCTCACGGAGGAGTTACTGTATTGTTATATATTAAACATGTATGAATATAATTTCGGGCAATTGAATATTCAATAACTTAACTAAATTCATATAAATAATGAAAAGTAAGTTCTACATAAATTTTAATAATAGTATCAAACAACATTTGGTATAAAGATAAACTGTCATTATGCCAAAAATACATTCATAAGGTCCATTAAAATTAGTGTGAACACCAATATTAATACATCTATCCTGAACAGTAAACAACCATAATACGAAAAAATGGGCCCAAAATAATTAAAAGGTCCAAATTTGCGGGGTCTCTCATAAGACGTCTCTTTTGGTAAGTTTTGAAGTAAATCTCATACATTTACATAATACTCCGTAGCTATTTGCTTTTCACTTGCCAAACTCATGTGATTCCATAATTATAAGATATAATAAAATAAAATAATTAACACATTACCCTACCACATTTTTACGAATAGACTCATATGCCTCAGTGTCACTATCCTTTTTCAATTCCTCTTGATATTCTCATTTCATCTATCTGTTCTACGAATAGACTCATAGTGACCTTCATCCATGCATATCTCTTTATTCATGTCTACAAATCCGCAACTCGTTAATCTCCTTATTTTCAAAATATGGTTTGTTTTATGATCTTATCATTCACTTCATTTTCAATTGAATCCCGAAATCTCAATTGTTTGTTACCATGAAATTATATAGCACAAATAGGATTATACATTCAGATATATATAGGATCGTACATCTAATACAAATTTAATTGAGCTTATGTGCAATTTTGTTGAGCTTTTAACATTTTTTTTTGCACTATAATTTTTTAATGTTAAAATTAAAATTTTTGAGTTTTATATGTATTATTTTTGAGTTTCAATAATGTTTTAATTTACAATTTTTTTATAAAGACGTTCAGATTCTTTTCAATAAAACTCGTAAAATATATGTATAAGCTCAAATTCTTTGTTATAAAGCTCGAAATTTATACTACCAGGTGTATATATCTGGTTGTATAACTCTCGAATTGATTATATAGTGAAGATTCATACTCCAATACTTATGGAGTTTTGTTTCTGATTTTTGTGCTATGATGATTTCCTATAAGTTTGGTCGATTTTTCAAGTTTTCGTAATTTGTTTATATTTGTATGGTCATTTTTTTCTATTAAACTAATTTTTAAAAACATATAAATAAATGCAGTAAGTTCTTTTTTTTTCTTTTTCTATTTTCACATCTTACCGAATTAATAATAATTCACATAGTCCAAGTAAATATGTAAAAATGTATGATCAAAAGCGTATATAATTTCTTCAAAGATACGATTTTTTAAAAATATGTACCTGTCGAATTGAATGAAGATTGATTTAGTTTTAATTATTTTCGACATACATAAAAGTTCGAATAATTATAATACTATACATTTTAATCTTGAGATATTATTTTTACTTGGTAAATATGATCGTTTTTGCGAAGCCAACAAAATTTTGGTTTATATTTTCTATGGTTACGAAGATTTTGGAAATTTTATGTTTTATATGAATTTATAATTGCTAATTTAATAAAATAATGAATCAATCATTTATTTAATAAAAGAATGAAATAATATAATTAGAATAATTAGAATAATTAGATTTAGAATATTAAAGTATTAGTAAGTAGGAGAAAAGATAATTAATTAGGGGAAAGAAAGTGGGGAGGAGAGAGAGAAATTAAATAGTAGGAATGAACGTGGGGTTAGTTTTTTTTTTTTTTTTTTTTTTTTACTCCCTACAAATCAATAGCCAATCAAAATCCTCTAAATAACCTTCCTTTTATAGATAGGGGATTTCCAAATACTTATTTCAGTTTGCTACATTTCAAATTAAATTTTTGTGTCAAACACTCTCTTAAAGAAATTTAAAATTCCAAATTTCAGCGAGAACGAGCGTCCCTACTAGCCCCCATAAATCCATCGCGGCTTTAAAACCCCATAAATCCATCGTTGATTTAAAACCGGTAACTCGATTCCTTACACAAGGAGAACCAACTATTAAAGTTGATTTTAGGTAACAACCGATTAAACGAAAAGGGAGTATACGTGAAGTGTAGAGTAGACAATGATGTACTAGAAGGAAGACGTCAAGCATATATAAGCATGATCTGAAGAAACAGAGACCATCTTGAAAAATATACAAGAAATAATATTAAATATTTTGAATATTTCCAAGTCTAACACCATCATCATCACCATCTATGATTGCATCGTGTTATTAATCTGTGGGTGCTAATAATGTCTATTGCGCATTAGATAAGTGTATTTGACTTGCGACTTATCATGGATATAAGCCAGCTTCTAGGTTTCTAGGCCCCGCTTTAATTTGATTGAAACCACCCCCGCCACGTACGTCAATCTAACTTAACCAACATGCAATCTATTGTGAACTGCCGCCTAACCTTCAATTCCTAATCAGATTGTCATTTCACTTTTCACGCTTTAATTATCATGGCATGTATTGTGAACTATTGTTCAATTTTAATTGATTATTTTTAACTTCGTTTCGACTTCTTTTCATATTTTCTAGTTTATGAAATAACATAAATACTTTAATTATTTTACGGTGATTACGACGTGAGCTCAAAACAGTACAAAATAGTACTCCCTCCTATTCTGAATAATTGTCACATTTCGGGTTGGACACGCGAATTGAGGAATTCATTTGTTTAATGTAAAGTAAAGTGTGGGGTGGGAAGATTGAAGAGAGAGAATGTATTATTGATTATTATTGTGAGTAGAGGTGATTTTTTGAGTAAATTAATAATTACTCCCTTATATGTTTCACTTTTCTAAAATTACTCCCTTATAAGTTTGTTTTTCTAAATTACTCCCTTAAGTTTGTCTCAGGTCAAAAATTGCTACCAATTTGCAGCTCCGACGGGTATTTGCGTCAATTTTCGAATTTTACCACTATTTCCCTAAATTTATGACTAAATTGCCCCTGATTTTTACTCTATCATGTTATAAGTTTTGCTTCTCCAAACTATTTACCAATATCTTCATCTCTACCTAATTCCTCACTATATAATTTACCCAATCTCTTCATTAAAAGTAATTTGTCAATCTACTTGCTCAACTTTTGAAGTTTCCAATTTTTTCAAGGTAAGTAAATCTTTGATTTGGGTATGTGAAACATATTATTGTTGTATTGAATTGAAAATTGAAATTGAATTGAAATTAGGGTTCTCTATATTCATCAAAACTGAGATTGTATTGAATTGAATTGAAATTAGGGTTTGAATTGATTTGGATATTTTTTGATTTGGGAAAAAAATCTGTATTGTTGTTTTGTAGAAAAATGTACAATTTTCAGTTGAATAATATGATCCACATACCCAAATCAAATATTTACTTACCTTGAAAAAAATGGAAACTTCAAAAGTTGAGCAAGTAGATTGACAAATTACTTTTAAAGTTGAGCAAGTAGATTGACAAATTACTTTTAATGAAGAGATTGGGTAAATTATATAATGAGGAATTAGGTAGAGATGAAAATATTGATAAATAGTTTGGAGAAGCAAAACTTATAACATGAAAGAGTGAAAATCAGGGGCAATTTAGTCATAAATTTAGGGAAATAGAGGTAAAATTCGAAAATTGACGCAAATACTCGTCGGAGCTGCAAATTGGTAGCAATTTTTGACCTGAGACAAACTTAAGGGAGTAATTTAAAAAAACAAACTTATAAGGGAGTAATTTTGAAAAAGTGAAACTTATAAGGGAGTAATTATTAATTTACTCTTAAAATAAGTAGTGTTGTGGGGGTAAGGTGGGGTATTATTGTGGGTTAGAGTGAATAAAATAAGTATAAACAATGTCCCAAAATGAAATATGTGACATTTACGTGACTAGACGAAAACGGCAAATGTGACAGTTATTCAGAATAGGAGGGACTGAGGGAGTATTTAAAAAGACTAATGCATTCCGATCTGGAATGGTTCCCTCCGTAACAATAAGTCACTAAGTTTGAATCAAGGGCGGATCCAGGATTTAGAAGTGGGGTGGGCTAGGCTCATATCCGCGATGATCAATCATATGAAACCATCAAAACATATAATTGAGGTCGCACATATGTGAAACATGTTAGACATTTGGAAGTTGCTCCCTTTGTCAAACTTATATCGTTTGATCATTTTTTATTATTTATAAATGATATTTTATTGAAAGGCAAACAAATAATAATGACAGAGTGATATCTTATAAATATATACGGTATCATTGAATATTACAAAATGTATACTTGCATAAATATATGTTCAAATATTATTCAAGGATACAAGTTTCGCTATCATTATTACTATAAAAGAAGAATGTAAAACTGCATACGTGGCGCGCTAATATTCCACCGTTCACTCTTTCGCTCACTCGCATTCACTCTCACAGAAATCAGTTTCGTAGACCAATGAGAACGCTCAATTTATGCCAAGTCATATATTTTTATGTATTATAATATTATATTATTATTATTATTATTATTATTATTATTATTATTATTATTCCAAGATTCCCTAAATATTATACCGAGATTCCCTAAATATTATAAATATTATAATATTATTATTTATTTATTAATACTTAGTTTGGCATAGGTTAAGTATTATCCATAATTAAGATTCTCCTATATACTTTAATTATCCTTTATTCTTTCTCTTTCCAAGATTTTATTTTATCTTACTAATAATTTTCACTCCCTCAATATCACTCGGTGCATAATTTCAATAACCTTACATAGCTGACTTTTTTATTTTTACAATCCCACCAATTTCCGTCACCTTACATAGTTTGACGTTTTTTAAAACAATCCCACAACCAATTCTTATTTGCCGAATACAATCACTTAAATCATATTAACGAAATTTAAACCAATTCAAATAACTTTAAAATAAATGTTAAGATACAAAAAATGGTATTTAAGCCTTCTCATGTTTGCACACCTTTTTTTTCCTTTTTTACACAACAATAACGGGGTCGATATTATCCGAATGTATTGCACTTTTGTATACCAAACCACTTAAGCAAATAGCTAAATGGCATAAAAAAAAACTTGATCCACGAAACTAACAAAAATGTATTGCACTACACAATTCATTCCACTTACTGATTATTCATCTACATGGTTATTAGTATAATACCATAATCCCAGTTCATGTTTAGCAATTTAGTATAACTCAAGACAATTATTTTTGGTATTCAAGGAAGAACACAACGATTTTGATCAAAATATGAGTAATTAACAAATTATTTACCCTACAAATCAATGCGTCAAGAAGACCACATCCAGTCATACCTTATAGGAATAGATTTTGTTGCACCATAATCAATTAAATTGTTCATCATTGATTTAGGATAGATGAAAAATTGATTTATAAATATTAGATTTATTGATGACAAAGTTCTATAGCAAAGACATTATAATACTAGGAGAAGAAATATTAGAGGATAAAATAATATCTAGGAGAGAGAAGAATAAAAGATATTAAGGTAAATAAGAAAATCTTAATTATTATGGATAATACTTAACCTATGCCTATCTAATATTAATGTGTGCCCTATAGGCACGCATTAGAAAAACCGTTATTATAAACACCATTCATATTGCTTGAACCGTGTAAGCATAAAAATGAGTTGCTAATATTGAATATTGACTAATATTGATTGATAGTAAAAGATTGTAATCTCAGAATTTTTCATAAAAAATTAGTTGCTAATATTCAGTGTATAATCTTTGGCTAATAATGATTACACGGTATATTATTATTATTATTATTATAATCATTCCAAGATTCCCTAAATATTATATCGATATTCCCTAAATATTATAAATATTATAACATTATTATAATATTTATTATTATTATAAACAACATTCATATTGCTTGAGCCGTGTAAGCATAAAAATGAGTTGCTAATATTGAATATTGACTAATATTGATTGATAGTAAAAGATTGTAATCTCGAAATTTTCCATAAAAAATTAGTTGCTAATATTCAGTGTATAATCTTTGGCTAATAATGATTATACGGCTCAAGAAATAAAAACACACATCTTTACAAATACTAGCAACTCGGTTGACTGCTTGATGTAAATTAATTTTCCATAATAAATAATAATAAATATTCAGTGTATAATCTTATATGCAAGCATCCCGTTAAAAATCAATTTGTTCGAATAAATAGAATTGTTATATATTGAAATGAATTTACCTTTGTCGTCTTTAAAAATAAGTGTACACAACCCCGTGATTTTTCACGGGTGTTACACTAGTTATTACTATAAAAGAAGAATGTATAACTGCATACGTGGCGAGCTAATATTCCACCGTTCACTCTTTCGCTCACTCACATTCACTCTCACAAAAATCAGTTTCGTAGACCAATAAGAACCCTCAATTTATGCCAAGTCATATATTTTTATGTATTATAATATTATAATAATAATATTATTATTATTATAATCATTCCAAGATTCCCTAAATATTATAGCGAGATTCCCTAAATATTATAATATTATACTAATAACAACCAATCAGATTATACTAATAACAAATCCTAAATATTCCATATATATTCCCTACCAATCAGATTATACTAATAACAAATCCTAAAGGCTATTTAGCATATTACTACCTAATAAGTCTAAAATTTTGCATCTTACTACCTAATATGTTCAATTATTCAAATAACTACCTAATAACTGTAAAAACTGACACGATTACTACCAAAATGACGGAAATTGCTAAAAAATGACGGAGATCAGTTTATTTCTTCCCGTTTAAATTTAAAACCTAATTTAATACCCATATTACCCTTCCCCTCTCCTTCCTCCATTAAAACACCTTTCTACCTCAACAAAACTTATTTCTCCTTTCATCAATCTCGTTCTTTTTCATCAATAGAACCCATTTCCCCTAAATTTTCATCAATCTTGTTCTATTTTCATCAATAAATCCCAGATTTCTCCCTAAATCTTCAATTTTTTCCGGTGGTAACATGTCTTCAAGGGTCTAATCGGGGGAAGAAGAAAGTTGGTTGTTTTTTTGGGTGAAATTGAGAAATTCAGGAAAAAAAAGTTGTTGGAATAATGGAGAGAATGATAGAAGAAAGTGATAATAAAGAGATTGATTTGAATGTTGAACCAGAATCATGGAGTTTAATCGGGGGAGGGAGAGAATTGAAGATAATTACGTTGTAAACTAATAAAATTGCCTTTAATGGTTTGCAAATATAAAGTAATTTTTATCGAATCCTCTATTTTTCACCATTAACTTATTTTGCCACATAGTTTCAAATTCGTACAAAATATGACGGGTTAATTTAAGAATGTAACAATACCTTATTAAATTGGGTTAATTTAAATTTTATTAAAAATATGACGCCCTCACATTCAACCTCACAAAACAATTTTTCCGAAAAATATAATACTTTGAAATTTGACAAGTCAGATTTCCTAATTGATTTAAGTGTTTTATCTATCAAAAAAGACAACGTAAAACAAGTCAGATTTTCTAATTTGCATTTTATATTCTCTAAACAATTATTTAGAGAATATTAATTATTTAGAGAATATATAGAAAGATTTCGTATGATACATAATCGTATTATTAATGTCGGGTACAAAATATGACAGATTTAATGACGGGTACACCAAATATGTCTATTATTTTTCTAGCTTATTAGATTTGAGTTAATATTTCAATTTTCAACTACAATTGATTTACCAACTACATAATCGTATTAGATTTACCAAATAGAACCGAAGGCATGTCTAATACCACTGTCAAACTATCGTGAACCATGCATTGTAAAGAATTTTATTTTATTTAAGCGATATCAATTACTTTCTTAGTGATCCATGATGATTGACAAATATATTAATGTGGCATTACGAGGAATATAATATAGCTCCTATGGTATTTTGGAAAATGTGGTATATAATATGATATAATATATTCCATTGCTGAAATTATGTTAATGATTGTTAATATTTTTGAATCTGAATTAAGGTAACAAAATATCCTAATTATACAGTTCCTGACTATACCACCAGATGTACAATGCTATTGTACATCGGGGTTATTTTAGTCTTTTTCTTAATTATTTTTGAAAAAAAAGTCTGTAATCTCATTTTTCTCCATTTTCCTTTTTTATGTAACTTTTTCCTTATTTTTCTAACTCATCTTTATCCATCATCCAGTAATTGATTTTTCTCATTAATTATTATATCTCCATCTTTCATTAATTATTATGTCTAGGTAATTTTTTATTTTATTAGTCCATATTTTTTACATCAGCGAATGTTGTTTACAAGAGGTTTTCGAGAAACTGTAATTTTTGTCCTAGATTATCGAATTTTAATACACCCATTTAATTTAGATTTCTACCTAATTAGTTATTTTATTCATCCTATTTGTCCGTCAACTTAAGTTCTGTCACCAATTCAGCAAATACAATAACTTTCCAAATTAATCATTATTAATTATTTAATCTTTTTTTTAATCGTTTATTGTTTTTTTCTTATATATCTTATTCATTTATGTTATCATAATTAATCCAAATATTTCCATCATTGGTAACAGATATTCGAAAATTAGTGTAACAGGAAATTCACCTTTTGACCGAACATATCTTATATGCAAAACAACCCCGTTAAAAATCAATTTGTTCGAATAAATAGAATTGTTATATAATGAAATGAATTTGCTTTTGTCATCTTTAAAAGTAAGTGTACACAACCCCGTGATTTTTCACGGGTGTTACACTAGTATACTACTAAATTCAACAATCGTCATTTAAAAAACGCAAACGTTTTATAATCTCCTTTTTAAAATACAATGTTTTTGTATTCTCAAATAGATATGTATCTCAACTTTGTTAAAACTAAGGATTTATGGCGTTAAACAACTTAGTATATAAAATACTTTAGTTATAGGGAAAACAATAATAGCAAATTACGATTAATATTATTAGGATTTATGATAAAATTTTAAACAACTTATTAGGGTAGTAAATTAAAAAAATGCAACTAATGAGGTTCGAATCCCTACCATCAAGCAAAATCAAGACCTTTTACCTATACTCTTATTAATTAAAACTCAACACAACACTAAATATTTTTAGATGTATATTGTTTTTATTCTTGAAAACAGGTTGGGTTGAAACCCACTGGTGGATCCGCCCCTGGTTTGAATGCACAAGCTAAGACAATATCATCACCAAAAGTTGTCACTAATAAATTGTTCTAAATTTTGAAGTACGTAACAGAGAAAAGCTTAACAAACTACCATTAATCCGAAGGACTAAACATCTTCCTTTATTTCGTAACTCTTGTGTGAGACCGTCTCATGCGTATAACGGATTCATTTATTTGTATTAAATGAAAAATTTATTATAAAAACAGATGGTCTCATGGTGTAAGACTGTCTTATTGTAGAATTTTTGTCGTTTATTAGCATATTCGTTGCACACCCATGACCCATTTCATCGTAACTTTAATGCTTTAATACTTATCAACGAGAATCTAAACTCATCTCCATGGAAATAGCATTGATTCTATGATATCTAATATCTAGCACATACATACAGTTGACCTTCCAAGTGGAAATAGCCCATCCCTCTTTACTTCTTACTAAAACATCCATATTCAAACCTACGAAAATTTGTCCATACGACTAGTTTTTAACTATTCCAAAATAACAATTTATTTAAAACGAGGTGTAACCATGTTTAAACTTTAAATAAATGGTTACCAGATAACTTTTTAAATTATAATAATTTGATTGTGTTTGTTAAATAATATATTGGATAAATTTCAGCATATTGGTAAGGTTTAGTACGTTTGACATACGAATATGTTATTTAGGCCATGTTTGGTAAACAACATATTGACCAAATTTCAGCATATTTGAGAGATTTAGCATGTTTGACTTACCAATATGCTATTTAGGGTGTTTGGTTAATGGCATATTGTAATAGTATATTGGGATACAATATGCTATTTTACAATATGCTGCTACTATCAGCATATTGGATTATCATATTAGAAAGAAAAAAAATGTCTTATTTACCCTCCTAATAAAATACTAATATTCCTTTTATATATTTAATAAATAATTTTCCATGTCCTTATATGTCCTTTTATATAGATTTTAGACAATCTACTAATCTAAACTGCTAATTACCAAACACCTCTAAAATATTTCTACTAAATAAATCTGTTAGTAAAATCCGCTAAATCATTCCACTAGTCAAATCTGCTTTTGAAATCTGCTTCTGTCAATACTAATCTGCTACTTACCAAACAGGACCTTAGAGCGTTTGATTAATTACATATTGAAATAGTATATTGGGGTTTAATATATTGTTTTACAATATACTGCTCCTACTAGTATATTGTATTAGCGGAAAATTTGTCTTATTTACTCTTTTAATAAATACTAACCTTTCTTTTATATACGAGTAAATTATTTGTTTATGTCCTTATATGTTATTTTACAAAGATATTAAACAATCTGCTAACCTAAACTGTTAATTACCATGCAAACACCTCTAAAATAATTATGCTAAATAAATCTGCTACTCAAAATTACTAAATTATTCTGCTAATTAAATTTGTATTTTGAATCTACTTTTGTCAGTATTAATCCTTTGTCTAAACAGGCAAACATGAGTTTTATATACGCGAAAGTGGTGATTAGCCCCCATAACTTTCAGCAATTGTGAAATTAAACCCCATAAGTTACAAATGTAGCAATTAGTCCCCGTAACTTTGACAAAAAGTGAAATCCAACCTTATTTTTAATTTTAACATAAAATATATCATAAATAACTTTATATTTATATTCATTGTACATTAAATAATTTTTAATATTTTACAAGAATTTAAATAATATATTAACTAACATAGTTTTTATATAGGATATTTTAAATATTTTAACTAGTTTTAATATAATTGATATACATATAAAATTACTTTATAAATTTTAAATTTTATATAATCCATTCAAATATTAATTTTTTCCCAAAATGTGTAATAAGTTTCATACAATTTATAAATTTATAACAACTTTTATTGTATTGATAAATTGTATAAATGAATGAAATTGGTTTTTTTTGGTGCAATTTTTGTTGGAAATAAAAAAAATTAGATTCAATTTCACTTTCACTCAAAGTTATGAGGCCTAATCACTACATTTGAAATTTATGGGGCTTAATCTCACAATTGCTTAAAGTTAAGGGGGTTAATCGCCACTTTCGCGGTTTTATATAGTTACATTTCCGTTTTAAATGAATTATCTAAACCCGTCGACTTGCGTCGAAAAGTATTCGTTAAATAACCTGAATTGGTGATAAACATTACGCCGCGCGGTATTAATTAGTAATGATAAAAAATGGTTGAAAGTGTTATCTAGATTCCAGAATTGGTCTTCCCAAAGTTCACACCAACTGTCGCAGTCTTCACACTGATATAAATACCCGTTTAAGACAATGCTCATCATCTCATCTCCAAACCTTTCCTTAATTAGTTTCATTCTATTTATATCTCTCATTTTCCTCTCCTACTTTCCATATACACATATTCAATAATGGCGGCAAAGTTCACAACCGCGCTTTTTTTAATTGCCCTTCTTGTTTTTTCCACTTCTCTTGTGCATGCAGCTCGCCCCGTCCCTGCTTCTCTCAATCCGGTACGTATTTCATTTACTCGCCGCGTGTTTTCATGTCCGACTAAAAAATGCACTTAGTCTTGCTTCAGACCACCATTTTGGTCTGAAATAATAAGACGAGATTTTGTAACCATTTTATACAGCTAAATGTAACCATTATTTACAAACAAGTTATCATAAGCTGTAACATTGACCATACTATCGTGGTTATATTTGACTGTAAAATGGTTACAAAATCTCGTCTTATTATTTCAGACCAAAAATGACGGTCTGAAACAAGAATTTGTGAAAAAAATGTCGCTTCTTTGATCATCTCCGTCGTTTATTTACCTTTTAAATTGATGTGTTTTCATTCCGGTCTTAAAGTTGTTACCTCTTCCGATCCTCAGCTACTTGTTTTATCTTTAAATTATTCACATGTATTTTTGTCCTGTAAAAATATTTTTTTATTTTTGATTAAAATATTTTTTACAAAACAAATGATTAGAACCCCATTATTTCACAACCAATAACTTTATACTCTCCCGTCTCGGTGATATATTTACACTTATTTTATAAAAATAAAATTTACGTGTAAACACGTCACTAGACATATATAGTACTAACATAAAAATAGTCACACGGAGTAATTGGTACGAAGTATTATTTTAAATAATGAAAAATCGATAATTGGTATCTGAAAACTGAAAAGAAGTGTATATTGATTAATAAACAGGAGCACGAAACAGAGCAAGTGAAGGTGGAAGAGGTAGAGAGTTGTCACGGACTAAATGAAGAAGAGTGCTTGATGAGGAGAACTCTTGTGGCTCATACTGATTACATCTACACTCAACACCAAAACCCTTAGAATAATTTCATCTTCTTCTTAATGAGCAGCTTTTAGTAGACTAGTAGTCTTGTCAATTGTCACAGATAGAATATTATTAAGATAACAACTCTCGCCGTTTCAATCAATAGTTTACACTTGCTTTATTTTCTTCGTCATAAAATAAAACAAGTATAAACTATTCACCACGAGGGAGTATATGTTTAGACATCCAATTCATGTTGAGTTGTGTGTGATAATTATAATTAGTGTATGATTAAGTTGATTAATTAGTCATGTATCTATGTGGGTGGGTTATCTTCATTTTCATTTTCATTTTCATTTTCATTCATCAATTACCTGTAACTTGTAGTAATGACAAAACTATATACTATATCTTAGCTTCTAGACTTTGAAAGAGTACTATTTTAGCCCTTGAGGCTTCATGTTATTATTTGTTGTGTTCTCCATGGCAAATCCATAGAATTGAGAGCCAATTAGAGCGAGAGGTAGTACACTAGTCACTAGCCGTAAACGCATTTCATTTTTAATCCTACTGATGTTGGAGAATGTCCCCTAATATATCTCAATAATTTGGTTCTTTAGCCTCCTATGCCCACTACTTACATCTGCATAGGATAGTCTAGGTGTCTTAATGGGACGAGACAGCTTGTAAATAGCTCGAAATCGGTTTGATTAAAGCTAGTCTCGACTCGAGCTCTGATCGAGAGCTTAGTGAATCAGATCCAGCTTAAGTTGCCTCGACTCGAAAAGCTCGCGAGCAGCTCAAACAAGCAGAACTTGCTTGTGTGATTACATAAAATATTGCTCATTTTATTAAAATATTTTATCATGAATATAGCTTTGTATTACACATATCAAACGTCTCGCTGATTTGACAAATATTTTACATATAACATTTGAGCCTTATTATTGAAATTATCGGAAGAGAAAAATAAAAAAAAAATAAAAAAAATTACATAGGCATAATTTGGGCTTGAGTTTGGTTGGAGCTCAAATCATAAAACAAGCGAAAAGTTGATATGACAAAATTTTAAAATTTGATTTTATCGGCTAAATTATTACTACATAAACTTCCATTATTGATGGCAAAATCATAGATCACGTAGAGCGAAGCTTGCATGGTGCAGCAAATTAGATATATAAATGTATACCGACGTGCATGCGAGTATGCTGCTACGTCTTGTATGAAGAGTGTATTGGTTAGGTGACAATATATTTTGCGCGTTATCATCTCTTCCTCTTGACCCTTGAGTGGTTGCCAGTTGAGGCCTCTATTTATACCTATGGAGCTAGATAATATTCAGATAAGAAAAATATAAAGAAATAAATGGAACAACCAAACAAATAAAGTGTACAATTGTACATACTTTCTCACCTTGATAACATAATATATTATGAGTAATATGTAACCAAGTGCTAAATTTCATAATTCAATAATGGGAGAGTAATTTATAAGGAAATCAGATTACCGATATCAGTTGATGTGTTACATTGATATATAATGAGTATTTATAATACCTTAACTCAATAAAATCTCAATGAAAGTCGACCCTAATATAAAACCAAACTCTTGATAACATTTTCATCAAAATGAAATAGAAAAATAAAATTTCATATCATGCTAAAAAACAACTTTAGTGTGCTAAGTCGGGGGTTATTTTAGGCTTTTATTTGTTCATCAAATGATATGTTCTCGAAGATTTTAGTAACCAAATCGCAAACCCTAATCTCATTGAAGTCGGGTACTATTCGTTATAAGCTGAAAATAGATAATACCCTCTTACAATATCACAAATGAGAGTGTAAGTAGGTGCTCCATTTAAGTTCCACTTGATTTGTCACTTGCATATTGTGAGAGTAACATTATTCATCCTCAACTTGTGACAAATAGTGTCCGTTTTCAATGAAAATGTGTAAATCGCAAATTGTAAAATAGTGTGTCAATTTATATTATTTCCTCCCTCCCGATTATTTATCTAACTTCTAGAAATCCCCGAGCAAGGAAAAGTAGTCACTACTCACTATTTCACTAACACTTAAGAGTTGTTGACCTTAATTTTTTTTAATAATGGGCTTCCAGTAAATCAATCAATCAATCATTAACCGTCCGTGTACTATACACAAGGACAGCCCAGCCCAACAAAGCCCAAATTTTGGATAACATTGGGTTTACATTCAACGACGCGCAACCCACCCGCACAATGAGCCCATTACCATGCAGTCGTACCCATATCCGTTGAATTTCCTGCAAAAAATTGGGGGAGAAAAATGGGGATTTAGAAAGAACCCTAATTGAAGAAAAAACTAAGTTATAATTGAGAGTTTTGAAATAATTGGGAAATTATGTTCTTCCGTCGCAGATTATTTCCTTCTTTGCCCTTGATTATTGGCGCGGTCGCGTAAGTTTCTTTCTTACTTAATTGATTGTAACTCTTTTAAAGATTGAAAATTGTGATTTTTGATTGAATTGAGCGTTGTTGGATGAACTTATAATTGATCATTGTGCTGGGTGGAAATAATTTTATAATTATAAAATGCCATCGATATCTGATCATTACATAGTACTCCCTCCATCTTAATCATTTGATCTCAGTTCGCATTGAAAGGTAAATAACTGATTGGAGTAGAGGTGGTAGGTAGCCTTTAATCCTCCATAGGATCCATTTTCATGGTTCCACGGGTAGTAACCCCGGCCTTAACCGGTCCGTGATCAGGTTTATACAACAGAACACCGTAGTATTGGACTCTGCAGCTCATGAAACACAATGTCTTAGATTATGATTTTGGGTGATCATGTTTTTGTCGCCCTTTTCTTTTCGGGAAATTCTATGATGTACCGCTCGATTTTCTGATTTTCTGATTTTCTGATTTTCTGATTTTCTATATTGTATCCGTGATTTTCTTAAAACACACGATGTTCCCCTGAACTCCAACCTCCGTTTTAATTGAAGATTCTAGGTTGTAATTGGTCAAAGCAGGGTTGGTTTCTGGGTGTTTTGAGGAGTGGGGAAGGTGGAAATGAGTGGTTTGATTCTTCGTTTAATGGGAGCAGCGAATTAGCGAGTTGTTTATTTTCATTTGGGTAGTTAATGGAGGTTGAGGAGACGGCTATGGAGGTGAATTGGTAGAGGGACTGGTATGTGAATTGGAGATTGAGGGAGATGATTATGAAGGCGACAAACTAGCAGGTGTTGCGCTGCTGCTGAGTACTGCCATTGATTATGGTACAGGGTGCAGAAGTCCAGATAAACTGTCTAGCTGTCTTGGTGTAAACAGTGGACTGATTGAGGTTGAAGCGGTCAAGGATTTGTGGGGGAGAGGTGTAGATAACAGAGAGTTAACGGAATTTACCTTTGAGGTTATGGTGTAGATTTATTAGTAAAGTTCAGGGCTACACAATGCATTTTAGGAAAAACGATGGTATAATGTAGAAAACAGAAAAACAGAGGGGTACAAGTGTACAACATAGATTTTCCCTTTCTTTTTATTTATATAAAGCGGTGCATATGCAATTTTATTAAATGGGATACACAATTTGAGTTTGTGATTTTGATGCATTTGGATTTTAGACCTTAATCATAAGTGTTACTTTGTATCACTATTACATGACATATTTCCATGTCAAATGACTCGTTAAACCTAAACTGGTTCCACTTCTTTTTTAATGTGATGTACTAGTAGTTATTGGTGCATTTCTCAACATAGTTAGGTGGATCATTTGGAAACAGTTTCTTTACATAGATTTGCTTACGCTGCGATTTATGAAAGGCCTCGAGGTAATGGGTACACTAATAGGAATAAATACAATAGTTGAGCCTCAACCATTATCTTATGGTATTGGTTGACATGGATCATCTATTATGATATCAGCCAGTTTGACCAAAGGTCCTGGGATCAAATCCTGAGAGCCTCCAATAACTCACGAAGTGGAATTTCAACGCATGGTATGGGAGAGCTTGTACAATAACCAACCTTCAAACCCAATGGTCATTCGAGTGAGGGGCGTAATAGGAATAAATATGATAGTTGGGCCTCAACCATCACCTTAAGGTTAAGGTTAAGGTTTTGGATGATCATCTATCATTCGCGATGATGTTGTATTAGTTGGTCAAGTGGTCACACAACTACAGCCTAGGATACGTAACCGTCCTCCACGTAGTTATAACCATTGTTTTTTGGTACCATATTTTGTTTTTGTTTACTATATATTGCAATTTAAGATGAGATATCCTATCCAATATTCAGATTACTTTTGCTTCCGTTTTTAATATGGAGAATAGCTATGCAAAATCAACTTGAAAATAATTAATTATGGAGGGTGAATAAATAACTCATTTTAGAATTGATAAGGCTAAAGTCGCATCACCTTAATCAAAGTACACCTACAATACTATTAACAAATTGGTAGTGTTAGAGTAAGTATCAAATTCACAGGGAGGCGGTAATGATCTAATTTGCTAATATTTACAGTGTCTTAAAGGTAACTGTTTCTTGAAGATTTGTTTGTTTGATATCTAAAATCTACTAACAATATGAATTATTGATGTACTCAAATATATTTAAAAGGCCTAGAGAGGGTTCACTAGGTCAGTTATCGGGTGATGCAATTTAATCAATTAAGAGATAAATCAAACTGCCTAAGGTTACAAGGTCGGTTAATTCAATTATGCCCTTTAAGTCTACATTAACATGTGATCACTATTATTAATCTATTCATATCTGATTACCGTAGCTTATATTTGTCTTGACCCTATTGGAGATAATTCTAAAAACATGTAAAAGATGAACAAGAAATAAATCAATTGAAGAATTAGAATCTGAATTAATAATTAACGAAGAAAGTTTAAAATACCATGAAATTGGAATGCGTAAATCCTGAAGTAATACGTAAATAAAACTAGATCCATAGTTTTTTGAGAATTCTAAGTAAAATAAGGCGTAAAAATATAATAGGGCACAAATTGACTATTTAGTATTTATATAAAACATAGGCCGGCTTTAGGAAAATTTTGCGTGAGATCTTCCATGAAGGTCCTTGATCGAGGCCACTAATACTCGATCGAGGAACTAGTCCAATTTTGGAGATTTCTTCCCTTCTTTCCATTTTTCCTCCTTGGTTTCCGTTCTATCTCCCTCGTACTCCGTCTTGCCGGCTCTGTGGTGCTCCACTTTATTCATTTGCTTCATAAATGCACTAATCCTGAATTAAAACACCAAATGGTGGAAGTATCGACATTCTAACCCTATCGGCATATAAATGACTTAATTATAGCACAAAACTGTCTCAAAAGAAACTAAAGGAGAGGCATAAAAATGTATATAATTATGACTCATCAACAAGCCATATACAAGTGATTCCTTCTTTCAAGGATTCTAAATCTAGTTGTGTAATGAAGATCTGAGGAGTCATTACATCTTCAACCTTGCCAGATATGCTTTGGTAGCTTTTTGTAAGAAGATGTGAACGGGCTATCATTCAAAAGCGTTGTCCCTTGATCCCTGGAAAAATGCTCATTTTTCAGCTCATATAAGCTATGGTACTCCGACACTTCACTTAGCTGTCGTGTTCCGTGTCCGACACCTACTTGTCTGATACCGACACGACACTTCGACACTTCAATTTTAGACCATAAAAATTGAAACATTCGCAAAAAATAGCCGTATCCGATACTCGACACGTGTCCGACACGACACCGTGTCGAAGAGTCAGGGTAACACAGCATATAAGCTGGACTTCTAACCTTTTGGAGCAATACCATTTGATGCATACATAGACCATCTTGGCAGTCCTGTAAGAATGCAATTTAACTAGCCTGCAGCTCTTTAAGACATGACTGAATGCATCTTATGGGCTACTGCCCTACTGACTTCTCACAAACAATTGTGAAGTAAAACTGTGTTTTCAAAACATTTGAAGATTGTGTGTAGGAAGTCATTGTTTATATTTTTGAAACTCTGAGGTGAAAGTTGTTGATAGCTAGTCAAAATACTTCTTTGATTTAAAATCAATGCTCTTCTGAGGCTGCTACTTTTAGCTTTTGCTTTGATGTCGGTTGAACGTCAATATTTTTATTTGGGACTTATGTCTTGAGATCTTTTGGGTACAAAATTTCCTTTTTTTAAGGGATCGGGAACAATTTCGTATTTGTATGGTGAGTGAAGCTTTGTATTGAAACAAACTCATTTGAGTGTAATATAAATTTGCAGAGTTGGAATCTTATCTGGTAAAGCACTGTTTGGGCCACCATTAGAGGAATATTGGGGGAAAAGTGTTCAAGAGGAAGCTAATACAAAGGAAACTGATTCAAAGCCCAGTTAGCAAATTCTGACCGTTTTTCCTTATCTGTTATCTGGGTTCATTTATTATAGTTCTTGTTGGCGGAAATTTCAGCTGATGCAAGTTTTTGCTGCTGCTTGATCGGTTACGCCTGTATCCAGTTCCGCAATGCTTGGCACTTCTGTTTGATTTCCTATAAGCATTGCATGACTGAAACTCGCAAAGACTAAATTACCTATTACCAGCTGTATAAAGTTACAGTTATGTACTACTACATATATACATATGCTTTACGCTTTACGGTTGTAATTTTCCTAATTCCATGGGATTAAACATGTTTATGGCCGTCTTAAAGCTTGCATTTTTGTATTTTTTTACTTGTTTTGATTTTTGTGTCGGTGGGTGAAGGGGCGGGATTGTAGTGTGTCTGAGCAAAAATTACCCAAAACCCAGTGTATGTCTGTCAAAGTGTCCATCCGTATCTGGAATATCGTTGCGTTTATGATGCTACGATTGAGATTATGTGTGACACTTGTGTCGGACTTATGTAAGAATTGTCTACCTTGTCCATGCTTCCGCATTAGCATTTCAATATCTCTGCGCGTATTGTGTGTTAAGGATACGAGCTGGTTATTTCCCCTGTGACCTAGTTTTCACTTTTCGCCGAGCCTTTTTATTTCCTCTCTGTTGTTTGAGTTTGAAGATGAAAATTGAGACCTAGTTTTGGGTAGGGATGAAAAAAGTCCCTAGAAACCTATTTGATTCATGATAACTGACTTGAGACTTGAGAGGGGGAAGAAGACGTAAGAGTACTACTCCAATAAAGAAGCATAAATGGGACAAAACATATACCTTTAGAGTTGTAAACCAATACTACAAGATTTTGGATTTTCATTATTTGTGTGGATCGTATCCAAAGTAAAGTTTGTGAGTACTACTGTTTAAGATTACCTCCCAAAAAGTATATCCACTATACTTAACCATGTGTTATTCTACTGTACTTCATGGAAAATGTTTACGTCTTCCGCGAGGATGTCCTCCTTAGAGTCATAGGACAGGATTAAAATGAAAAATGAGGAGGATAGTCTTCCTCCTCTGAATGTAAGGACGGACGTCCTCACCGAGGATGCAGGTATTTTCGGTACTTCATGTACATATTAAACATTTAATCTTAGTATTTTATTCCTTGGTTATCGGATTCACTTAGTCACAAATTAATTCATATGATTAATAATTCAGACAACAATGAATTATAGTGTTTGTTTGTAATTTTATCGATTTACGTTATGTTTTGAGTAAATCGTGTATACATATTATAAATTCGAATTATTCGTATTATTACTAACTCGGCAATGAATAATCGAGTCATGTAGGGGCTAACATGGGCAGATACCCCGCTGAACAATGAAAAAATTGAAACTTTTAGTTTAAATTTCCGGTTTTTTATTTTTATGTTTTACAGTATTTTATTAGTAGTTCTCTTTTATAACTTTTAGACCTAACGTCAAATCCTGACTATGTCAGTGCTATTAATTCGGTTTATTCTTTCACAAATTTTCATTTTAAACCGTCATTATCCGTCTTAAACGTAAGACAAATCAAATATATAACAAATCACCGCACTTGTCACCTAGAAAATGGCAATCTTTTTATCTTTGACTCTTTGTTACCTCCCTTGATAGTATTTGGCCCGTCTTAAACAAGACTTACTGTTATTCTTTATACTAATGCAATTTGCATGCCTAAGTTACTAAGTATAACCTTGTTGAAACAAAATATAAGTAGAAGTAAGAAGATGGTTAGTTAGTCATAAAAGTGAAGAGATTAATGGTGTCGGTAAGGTAATTAGTGATATTTAGAGTGAAGTAGAAATAGAGGGTAGTTTCCTGGAGAGAGACAGGAGGCACCAATGAGACCAAGTCAGCCGACAAGATAGTGTGGGCCCAACTCCCACCTGATGGTTATTTGGGGAGTACTGTTGAAGATATTTAATGGGACCATTTTTATCATAATTTAGCCAACTAACTCGCTGGTCCCCCTGTCTGTGGAGATTTGACGCTACTCCTTTCTCTGTGTATTTTGTATTTATATTGCATCACGGTTTATGCCATTTATGCTACTCCTTGGAAACTAGCATTTGGGTCTGCCATTTTTTTATTCAGTTTTCAGTACTACCATTTTTAATCTGGGTACGATCAGCTCAGGTTCGAGCTATCGCTATTACGATCATGTCATTCGGGTTTGATGGCGGATTGTTTTTATCCATGGTTGTGACTTGTGACTGAGGACTAAGGCTTCCTAATCACGAGCACCCTGTCGGCGATATATTAATACCTTAAATAAATTCATGTTATTCAAACAACAGAAGTAGCAGCTTCATATACACAAACAATTTGCATTTGAAGATGCTTAGTTTATAACAAATCCAACTCAACAATTTGACTGAATTCTAATGGAAGATGTGCAATAGGTAAACAACACAATGTCACTGCTCAATAAGCAAACTGACAGTCTCAACTCGAAACCACGACGCCAACGAAAATCGCTTTTGAATCATCAACAAATTCATCACAGACTGGGGCCCTCTACAGTCTTCTTTTGCTCGCCCCTTGGACTTCCACAAGAACTACTGTTTGAAACTGAAACAAACGTCGATTTCTGGAGAACGCCTGTTGGTGAAGGACCGAGCCTAGGACTTCCATCCCAACAACCTTCGCCCTTTTCTATTCCGTTGCTTGAATTATTCAGAACTTCTCCTAAAGGACCTCCCATTGTATTCCCAAAAGCAACTGGTATCCAGGCATTTGTCTTACAGGCCCCCTCGGCTACTATGGTCCCCACCCCCAAACCCAGAGATGAGATGGTAACTTTCTCTTGATTGGGCGAGGACGAGGATGATGAAAAATCGGTTGACTCGGGAATGGACATTGAGAGTTGGGTCCAGTCTGATTTCAGGTCTCTCGGCCAGGGCATAGCAGAATGGTGAGACGGGTCTTTAGGAGGCCAGTTTTCTGTGAAATGTCGAAGTGGATACTCATCTTGGTTTTGCTGAGTGTTGTTGAACTCCAGCAATGAGTTGTAGGTTTTACAGTCAGAGTAACTTTTCTGAGATGGGTTCAGGAGAGAATCACTCGAAACAATCCCAAACTCCGAAGCTGAAGATTCACCATATGAAATATGTTGTTTTGGGACGGAGTATTGAGTCTCCTTAGATTCCAGAATGATGGTGGGTGACATCACCGAACTGCCCTGCTGATCATTCAGGCTGTTCATACACAAATAAATAATCAGTAAAACTCTGATTTGTTTAAGACGAACATATCCGTCTTAATGTAGAACAGGTCAAAGGGGGAAGGAGTTGACTAGCAAAAACCTTGTCTCATCTATCTAAATTACACCAATTTTGACCAATTACAAGTTTAGGACCGATATGTCCGTCTTAAGAGAGATTAGTTGTAACTAAAACATCAAATGGAAAAAGAATTTATAGTTCCAAAAAGTAACCCCTTCATCTGATTTTATTCTGTGATACAGTAGAAAAAGATGTGAAGTCGTACTAATGATTGTTATCATGGTGACACACTTCGAAGAGGATAGAATGATATTGCCATCATGGTATCTCTAAATCAAGGGGGTATTAATGATAAGTTATCGCAAAATCTTTGGTATGACCTTTAGGCATTAGTCAAATATGACAATGTGGTGTGCGTGATACGGAAATTCATTTGAGATCGGGTGATGCTTTATCATCTCCCACATCAAATTATCCACTAGAGTCTAGAGACATATTCGAAAAGGCGGCAACTGAAACAAAGAAATATGGAATAGCAATATAGCATATAGCATTAGCTAGATATTCACCACTAAGCTAAGATAGATTTCAAATCTCTGTCAACAAAATTTCCCTAGAAAGGAATCTATCAGTGCAATTTTGGTTAAGACTAGTCACCTTTCCAGAAAGTATATCAGATATTGGGTGGTCTACCTTAAAAGTGAAAGCAAAAAGAAGAATTAATTAGTTGGAAGTATATTCAAAATATCACTTAAAAATCCATCAAAATCATGAAAATTAAGGAAGGCCGTGAAATTATGAATTATGCACAATCATAACCTTGGTGTAATCCCGCGAGTATTAAAATTGCCTCTATGATTACACTAAAGAAATAACAGATTACCAACATGTCTCACCGTTTAGTGATTGAGTCAGCAGAAGCTAAGGTCTGGTGTTGAGCAATAGCAATGCCACTGGGGACACCATCGCTAGGTGTTACCAACGATGGTATAGGAGCAGACATCGGTGGCAGCACCTTGGTGGTGGTGGCTCCAGAAGCAGCTTGGCCAGTTTGGCCTTCCACAGGCTTTCTTGAACGATGGCGGCCCCTGTTAATATGTCTTTCACAATATTTTTGGTCAGGAACAGCATCCCTCGAGCACCGCCATTTCTTTCCATCAGTACGACGACATCTTCCTGGCTCAGGATCAGTGTTGCCGGAGAATCCTATATGGAAAGCCCCCCATCCATCTACAATACCATAATTAGAATAAATTCATGGATGAGAATGCCTTATTAACATGAAACCTTCCAATTCGAGAATATTCTCCTAGATCGAGAGGTATGCTATCTACTTTCTCTCCTATATTCTCCTCCTAAAGCATAGCACTGGAACAATATATATGTTACCCTTTTTAGAAGACATTTATGCAAGAAAATGAATTTTATTTTAGTGATTGAAGAAAGGAGAAGGTTGGAGAGAAGGTAAAAGGAGAAGATAGATAGCAAAATCGCTAGATTAACCGTCTCTTATCGACAAATCAAAACTACTAAAAAACTAGCAAAACCATATACTTCTTGTTTTAATTTCTAACCAACACATGCAAAGGGTTCAAACTACAAACTCTCTTCCTGAATGCCTATAATCAAGTAAGATCCTCGGTGGGGGCATGAAGGTGCAATTTTTTTTTTAAAAAGAAAGAAGCTTACATGAATGGGAAGGATAAGACCCAATAGAGAAGCCGGGATACCCGGTAGATTGGATCGCTTTTCTAATTGGAATAAGCAAATTAGAAGGAACAGGAACATTTGCAGTGAGGTACTTGTAGATCATGGCCTGATGTTCCAACTCAATCCATTGAGCTGGTGTAAATGGTCCTTTGATTCCTGTAAAAGATCCATTCATGTTTCCTGAACCAAAAAGGCGGAGTGATCAACAGCTAGTAGCACATTAAACCCATAACACAAAATGACTAAAAGAAAACAGTGTTAAAAATCGTAGGACTGGAATAAACAGAAATGTACTTTTAAGTCTAACAAATATCCAAACATAGCCTATAGATAAAATGAATTATATCCCAGACTAAATACAACATAAAAAAGAACGGAAGTAAGGTAAACAATGAAATTTCAAAAGATATAAGAACAGTAACGAAGAGCTGAAAGTAAATGCTAGGCATATTCAAAAGGTAGCAGTAAATATCATTTAAGTTGGCCAAAATTTCGCCAGTAAGAAGGTCGCACGGGGCATGACACAGTGTGTGAGATAAGAGATATGATAGACAAGAGAGCGTGAAAATGCAAAATACTATCCTCAAAAACATACGCCGTTCTCTGTACTCCCTGCGTTTCAAAAATACATTCCTTATTTGATCCTATAAACGGAGTAAGAATTTACAAGTCGTATCAGAGGTACCATTATTTGCATTTTTGGTTTTTCCTTACTTTTCAAGTGAGAATCAACTATATTTGTTCCGAAAGATGTACAAAAAGAACAAAAAACACAAACTTAGTACAAACCCTAACCTAGGAGGTATTTCTGAAACGGATGGGGTAACAAGTCATGTTGTTTTGGATATAAATCGGCTGAACTGAACTGAAATTAAGTCGATACAAACAATGCCTAAATCCGAAAGGGATGGAGTAATAAATAAGTAATATACATGCTCCATATTGATCAAGGTCATGCATCCTTTACTACTTTCCCACTCTTATTAAGAGTACAAATTAATCCTCCTTCAAATATTAGTCAATCTGCTGTTCCATTAAAGAAAGATTAAAGTAATTCAATTCAACAGTATCTTGATAAGACTAACTAAACTCCCTACTTTAAAATGGTCCCAACTTTAATTAACATCATAAATTCAATTTAATAAATACTCTTCCACCTCATAAAATCAAATCAAGATCAAAACTAACCCTATTTCTTAATCAATAGGTCTCTCTTGTGACGGGTATCACAAGCTTGCGCCGCGTCAAGTACACTCACTTGTTTGTCGTTATCTCTCCAAATGGGTTTTATTTGACTCGTCAAAAGCTTGGTTGGTAAGGTAATAAGCGGGCCAACATTAAAATCACCCTTGTGTTAAAACAGTTCCAGCAATATATTTGTATAAAACCGTCTTACAAGCGAAAATAATAAAATTAAATTAAATACAGCTTAAAACATACCAGCAGATGTTCTATAGTTGTAATAAGTAGATGGGTTTTGCTGTTGCTGTTGCTGATGCTGATGAAATGAAAACCCATTTTTATCAGTATTATTACTTGAAGAAAAGCTCAACATTTGTTGTTTACTAGAATCAGATCTCAAACTCGAATCATCAAGCCGTTTACCCATTTTATTAACCCGATTAACCTCATCTTGAAACGGGTCGGATCTCTCATGTTTGACCAACCCAGATCCATGGTTATTAATATTAATAATATTATTAAACTTTGACTTTTCTAGAGGTTGGAGTTCAAACCCATCAATGGCAACTAATTCAAAGTCCATTTGAGGTCATGAGAAGGGTAATTAAGGGAAATATTAATATTAATTAATATTATTAAGTGTTGATTAAGAGGGAGAAGGGAGAAAATGGGAGGTGCATTTTAAGAAGTGGAAAATGTGTTTAAGTGATGAGTTTAATAGAAGAGGTGAGTTGTGTTGTGTGGTGTGGTGTTTTGGGGATGAAGGAAGGCAAGTGCAGTTTGCAAGTAAAGAGAGTTGGGGGGAGTAGGGTTGATACTTGAAGGTGAGGTTTTGGACAAGAGAATAAGAGATAGAGTGAAATGTACTATTCTTTCTTCCCTAAATTAAACTCAAAAGGGGATTATGCATCGGATTACAATTTAGGACATTAGTAGATAGATGAATCATTAATAGGTTTTTTCGGTTAAAAAGTAGAGTTTGAGATGAATATGACGGATAATGTATAAAGTTTGAGATGAGTTGAACAATAAAGAAATAGTAATAAAAATTAGTAAAAAATTGATGTGGTGGAGTTTTAAGTATTTAGAGAGTCTTATGAGTAATCATACCCTAAGTTTAAAATTTGATTTGAGATGATTTTCTAACATGGTATCAAAGTTGTGACCAAAAGGTCACATGTACTCATGTAGTACCAGACTATCAGCCATGTAGTACCAGACTATCAGCTATGGAGAGGTCTGCAGAGACTGCAGTTGCATTTCCACCCAAATCCGATGGACATTCGATTTTGGGACTCAAACTATTAGCTTAATTTTTTGTTTAAACAGGTTTTTTAACATGTTCCGTGTCACATCTATATAAAAGTATAAACAAACAACCACTATACATCTACTGTCCACGTGTCACTTCCTCATATAAAGTTTTCCCGCCTAACCAAAGATAACCACTAAAATGAGTAAATTATTAGACACCAAACATATTATTATGTAAATATGCTTTCATATTCTCTGCAAGTATTATTGTGTAAATATTCTCTTATCTAATTTAGAGATTGTATTTCCTAAACTAGGAATCAATCACCACGATTCTGAGCTCAATCAAAGTAATTGAGTACCTAGCAATCTGTAGATATAAAAAAATAATTAAACGATTATTAGAATATTGTGTAAATAATCTTACGGAAGATACAGTCAGTCATAATTACTCCATAGTGAATGAAGCTTTTCCAAATACAGAATATTATCTAAAATATATAATGCAAAGATATTATAATGCAAATAATATCTTACGGAAAATACAGTCAGTCATAATTATTTCATAGTGAATGAATATAGATCAAATATATAATGCAAAGATATTATAATGCAAATAATTATTCCACGGAAGATGCTAAGATATTATAATGCAAATAATATAATGCAAATAATATGGCAAATATACACAACCCAATTATAATGCAAATAATATGACAAATATACACAGTGGAACAAATATACACAACCCAAGTTTGGCAAATATACACAATGAAATAATGGAATAATATCTTACTCAATGGCCACAACGTTGAGGTGTGATAAGCAACGGCCCTGTGCAAACAACAAACGAGTACTCTGTTAAGGCAACATATCAAACGCAGCATCAATTCCGGTATATAAACAAGAAGCATTGTACGTGAAAATTACAATAATAATAATAATTCAAACTTTCACTGGTAGAAAAATACCTATTTGAGGCGTCAAAAATGAGGCCATTTGCGGCGTTTTTAGTGTAGCAGCAAATAAGGGGGCCGCAAATAGAAATTGTTATTTGAGGGCGAAAAAAAACGCCGCAAATAATGGGGCTATTTGAGGCGTTTTCTGGCCCAGACGCCGCAAATAGCTGACTTCTTTTTGAGGCGTTTTTGCTACAAACGCCGCAAATAGCTGACTTCTTTTTGAGGCATTATTTTCCCAAAACGCCGCAAATGAGGGACATTGTTTGAGGCGTATTTTTTTGATGCCGCAAATAGATTTTATGAATTTAAAAATATTTTTTAATAATTATTTGAGGGACTCGTGTGTCCTGCTCACCCAAGTCAAGTAATGCACTGACATAAGTGATTGAAACCCAGACTTTATAAAAAGAAAGAAGCATCATTAGTACCTCATTTTCAACTCTCACTAACGAAAGTGGCCACAATACAATACTTCCAATCGCATCCTTCAATGTAAATAGATCATAGGCTGACACCGGAATAGGAAGCGGAACCGTCTCGAACTCTTCAGGAACAATCGAAACTTTTACCCTTACTTTATCTGATCCAACATGATCATGATGACATAGCTCTCCTGGAAATGCCTTGCCACGAGCAACTTCATACGTTACTCCGCCTTGAGGGTCATTTAGAAGAAGGCGAAGTGGCGTATCATCCTACATATATAACAATTTGTTAGTTATAGCTATTACAAGCAAAAGCAAAAATAATAACATTTTACAGTGGAACAATATTGTGGTTACCTTAATTTCTGGTGTTGAAGACGGTTTTAAGTTGTCTACTTCAGCATGGTCATCAGGTTGCTTCAAGGTGGACATGCCCATTTCTTGCAAAACCAATGACACACTATTCTTAACCACCACTTGCATCTCACTTTGAAGCTCCAATCTGAGTTCGGCTTTTAAGGCCTCTCGGTCCTCTACCGATATATTACCTTTTCTCGAATGACTACTTTTGGATGCTTCCCCAAATGCACATTGCACAGTAATATTAACTCCACCAAAACCTCTAGCACGGCTCGGGTGATCATCCTTTTCACCAAGAGCATAAAACAAAGCATCTTTGTTGGCTTCTGGAACAAATTCTCCTTTGGCTTGCTTTTTTCTTAGATCAAGCTAACATACAAATTAAAGTTATTAAGACAATGTTACAATGAGTTGCATGCTGTTCAATTTTAGCAATTAATTTAAATACTTACGCATTTTTCAGCTACTTCCTTGGTCTTGGGCTCCATTACAACATATTTCCCAGTTTTTTTATCTTTGACATGCATTGAACAAAACCAATCATCGGCTCGATTTGGTTCAAGGGTAACTGTAGTAGAAGCTGTCTCTGATGATATGAGAGTCTTCGCCGGATAAAAGCCATCTTTGATCCAAGTCTCCCGAGAAGTAGTATAGCTTTTTTGACCCAAGTGGTGATGATGAATATTCTTTTTTGCACATTCAATAGCCTTCTTACGCTTTTTCTGTAACAAAAGGGCATACGAAAAACAAAATTAAAATTAAAAAATTTGCATCAACTTAGAATTATAAATAAATGAGTAGTTATTTTAGGATCATTTATTACCTTGGCTGGACTCGAGTTTTTAATTTGCACAAAAAGTTTCCAATCTTCTATGCTTATATGTTTCCAAATCTGGTAAGGCTCTCGTCCATCCTCATGCTTTGTTCTCTTTCTAGTCTTTGTAATCCATCCACTTACCAATTTGCCTTTGAAATCCCTAAACCTTTTCGCCACTACACTATAGAAGTTCTTCCTCAGTATCTCATCATCGGGGATGTGGAATGTAGCCTGCCAATTCAAAGAGAAAGCTACATCAGATCAATAACAATAAAGCTAGGAACAAAACTACATTGATGTTCAGTACGTGCAGGAATAGGAGTATGCTAGTCACTACATTAATAACAAGAACATCATGTAAAAAATACTGAGAGCAGCAATTTACCATTGTATCTTGCCACAACAACAGTCTCTTTCCTACACTCACATCTATCCAATTCCAATTAATGTTCAGTTTTCGCATACAAAACCCAATTTGTTTGCCATAATTTCCCTGCCATTTGCCAGTCGGACGATTGTACTCATCAAAATCAAGCTTCATGAGCTCGTTAGGTTTCGGAAGAATCTTGAACCCCTTTGTCGCCGTCCTTCCTTTGCCTGAAACCTTGACTTGTTTCTGAACTTGAACTATAGGAGTTGTCACTAAGGTGGATAGATTAATAGGCTCCACTATTTCTACACCTTTCAAAGCAGCAGCGTCGGATAAGAGCTCAAACTCATCCATTCTATGTTCTTCCTCCATCTCATCCTGTTCTTCCCTCATCTCATCATCAAGGTCATCACTATAACTGTCATCGTCATCGTAATCCTCATCTTCCACATCATCGTAATCCATATCAGTCATGGTTGACAAATTGCAGACTGGACCTGACAATTCAAAAATCACAAAACTAATGTTAGTTATTCAATTTTACAAAAAGAAACAGATTGTTAATAATCGAAAGCAAGAAAAACATTCAGAGGGCTCTAAAACAGGCCTTTAACAGGCCTTTAATAGGCTCTAAAACAGGCCTTTAACAGGCTCTAAAACAGGCGTTTAACAGGCCTAAAACAGGCCTTTAACAGGCTCTAAAACAGGCCTTTAACAGCCCTTTAACAGGCCAAAAACAGGCCTTTAACAGGCCTCTGGGTACGCTGTCACACCTGTTTCCATATCACATGACATGGCCATGGCTCTGTCGTGTAATCCACAAGACATGGCCATGGCTCTGTCATGTAATCCACAAGACAAACAATTTTCGTGTAAAAACCGTCTCAAAAATTGTTTATTAAAAAAACCGTCTAAAAAATTGTTTATTATTCGTAAAAACCGATTACAATTGTTTATGATAAAAACGTCTAAAAAATTGTTTATTATTCGTAAAAACCGATTACAATTGTTTATTATAACAACCGTCTCAAAAACCGTCTCAAAAATTGTTTATTATTCCTAAAAACCGATTACAATTGTTTATTATAAAAACCATCTAAAAAATTAACAGTAAAAACCGTCACCAAAACAAATGTTTACTAATTCGTAAAAACCGATTACAATTGTTTATTATAAAAACCGTCACAACATTTAACCGTAAAAACCGTCACCGAAAATCATGCTACAATTAACCGTCTCAAAAACCGTCTCAAAAATCGTGTCAAAAACCGTCTCAAAAACCGTCTCAAAAACCGTCTAATAAATTATCCATAACAAACGTCAGAAATCCATCACCGAAATACAAGTCGCAAGGGCAAAATGGAAATAAATATAAAAACAGGGGGCGTAACAAGTAAAACAGGGGCGTGATATAGCAATTTTGTTTTTCTCGAGAACAAAAATATTTTGACATTTTAAAAAAAAATAACTTATATATAAAAAATTATAGAAATTTTTTAACTAATTAATACATAAAAATTAGAAAATTAATACATAAATAAATAGTACAAAGTTTTATTAATAAAATAAACATACAACAAGATTTATTTTCTCATTCCAAAATTGAACCAAACGACAGGAATCGAGTTCCAAATCCATATCACCCTTGTTTGATTTCTGATTCCATACCGATACCTTTGTATGAATCAAATATTTTTGGGTGTTTGGTTCACTCATTTTAGGTATGAGGTAGGGGTTTGGAATGATCTAAACCCACCTTGTATTTGTTTTACATTTTTTAGAATTTGATACACATACCTCAAACCATAAGGTATTGGTTTCTCATACCCAAGGGGCAGGAGGGCATGAGATTGATACCCATGTGTATCAAATTATACAATAAAATTGAAAAAATAATATAGTAAAAAACAAATACTTTCTCTAATAAAAATAGACATATCTTTAAAAAAATTTGTCTCCGTAAAAATTACAAGAATAATTTTTCTTCGATTTTTTATTTATACATTTAAGGATAGATATTATGATATTAAAATAAATTAAAATTTATAAAAATAAAAGATATACAAATTTTGAATAATTAATATATGAAAAATTTAAAGAAAAATATGTATATATGTAAATGTATAAAGTCGATAAAATCGACATAGAAAAAGATTTCATTCCTCATTACCTAATTGAACCAAACACAAGGTATAGAAATTGATTTTCAAACCCATATCACCCTGGTTTGATTCCTGATTCCATACCGATACCTTTATGCGAACCTCTTGATGGACCTCTTACGGCAATAGAAATGGTTGAAGTCCGTTACTAAACTTCAAAGTATCTTATTTATGACGGATATTAGATGAAAACAGATATTTCTTTCTTACAACAAATCAAGTGGAAGGGCAAATAGAGAGAAAATGGAACACCTATGGATATTGTCACTTGTACATTGTGAGAGAGGCACTATCCGTCTTCAACTTGTGACGGATAGTGTTCATATTAAATGAGAACTAGTTTTTGAACCCGTGCAATGCACGAGTGCTGAAGGAAATTTTATTGAAAATACGCACGTACTTAATTTTTAAATTTAGTAAATAACAAAGTTGTAGAAATACTTTGTCTACGCAAACATTTTGATGATTTTATGTTGTGTCTGTTTTATTCGAAATATATTCTTCTTTTTCCTCGAGTTTTATTACGAAGTATGTGCGAAGCGAAATCGAAACTGTGTACATAAAATTATTGTACATTTCATAACATTTTTATATACGCAATAATTAATTAATTTTACTTATTGTTTTACATTTTTTTTATCATATTATTCCTCCGTCTCCTCTGCTCTGCTCTTGTTTGTTATCCTCTCAATAACTCAGTTCTCTACCTACATTCCTATTTCTTCTTCCCTTCATCATGGTCTAGACGTCGGGAAGCAGCGTTTGCCATCATTGACCGACTTCCCCGAGAACCATCGGCAGACCTTCTTAAAATGTCAACACTACACTCTCAATATTGTAAATTATTTGTCCATGCAACACAGTTAATTTGAGATATTTAAAATGAAATATTGAACAATAAAAGTAAATTGGATACCATTTTTTTCCCAACACTTTATACTCATTATCTTTCAATTTCAGAATGTAAATTGTCTTTTTCCCACTAATTCCTTCTATTGTACCTTCTCTAACCTTCTTGATCCATTCCTCAAATTCTCGTAACTCTTCAACTTTTATATCGGAACTTCGCAAATTAATGATAGTTGATATTATTTATATAAAAAGTAATGTAAATGGACCTAAAATGACTTAAAATAAGTAATTTAGCATAGTTGGCATTATTTATATAAAAATAGAAAATCAATTACCAACCCTAATTTAGAAAAAGGTTTTTACAAAATTAGCGAGTAAATAAGTCTGACCCGAAGGAGCCAAAATGACTCAACAAAACAAACCGGAATCAGACACAACACCAAATGAGTCAACCCGCTGATAAGTATCATATATATAAACAAAATAAGTGTGTGTTTGGCCTAGCTTTTCAAAGTGTTCTTGGACTTAAAAACACTTTTTGGCCAAACACGTCATTTATGTTAAAGTTAAAAATAATTTCTCAAAAATTCAAATATCCTTTTTTTCCTCATAAAAATAGAAGCAACAACTTGATGTTTCTGATTCTTGAAAACTAACTTTCAAAAATTAAGTTGTAAAACAAAAACTCATTTTTAGCAATCTAGGTCAAACATGCTCTAAGATACATTCACAAATTTGTTATTGTGAATGATGGCGACTCAACAAATAACACCATCAAAACATATATAGATACACAAACCGATCAAACAATATCATGCAGAGCAAATATATGAACGATAGACAAACTGAGACAAAGAAAATTAAAGCATAATTTATATATGAGAAACCTTAAACTCAACTCCGATTAGAAGACCACCAACAATTGTTTAAGTGACTATTTTTAGGGGTTAATATTATATATGGTGTTACGATACAAAATCTTTTCCAAAAATGTATATTGTTCATGTTTGACTACATTCAATAATTGGTTATGACATTTTAAAATCTATCAATTTAGGAATGAATATTAATTTAATTACGTTATCTAAAATAAGTTACCTTTATTTTATGTTATGTTGATATTATATTATTGTTAAAGTTACTCGAATCTTAATTTCTAGGATTTTAGTTATGACAATACCGTAAATGTTTTATCAAGCGATAATTTACTCCTAAAATCACCATAACAATCTACTATCAATGGTAAATTCAAGCTGATTTAATATCTCATCCACATTTATATCAAATATATTATGTATAGTAATTTTTGTATATACCTTAGATATTTAGTTTTATGAACAATCCACTCCACATTTAGTGGTATAGTCGCATAAGAGCAGATAAATGCAATAACATTTTAAAAAAATATTTAAATTTGGCATGAATTTCAGATATAATTGAGTTATTTAAATTTGGCATGTGATATAATTGAGTTATTTGAGGAAAAAATATTTATAAATGCAGTTATTTGAGGAAAAATATTTAAATTTGGCATGAATTTCGGTATTGGTAATATAAAAGCATGAATTTCGGAATTGGTATATTTGTGGAAAAAAATATTTAAACATTTAACATATCATTTACGTCATTTAAATTAGACAATTAATATAATTGTTAAGGCATGGATTTTGGAAACTGAAAAATTAAATATATATATAAGAATTTCGGAATTCGTATGTAATATGATAAAATTTAAGACTGAAATATTGATGCTCCACTTACTTTGCCAATAATATATCGCATTAATACACCCTAAAACGACATGTGGCGTTCGAATAAGTGTGATACGTGGCGTTCAAATGAGGTGTGACACGTGGCGACGTATAAGGTAGTTGGTATTTGCTTTAATATAATACATGATTTGTGACTAAACTTTATATCATTTACACATCAACTAACTAAATTAATTATGAAACTTTTTAATTATCCTCAATGGTAAAAGTTTCATACTTTCTACTAGTTTAGGACCCGTACAAAATTACACGGGCATGTAAAAAAAATATATAGATAATCATTTAAAATTTTATAGTTGTAGTATTATTTCATTTAAATATAAATGTACAACATTTTACACATATAAATAAAAGTATATTAAATTTAAATTCAACGTTTATTATACTTTTAACATTAAATTAAATAGTACATGCCTCACTGACAAGGTCACATCCTTATTTTGATTTAATAATCAAAATACACATGATCAAAATAATCCCTTTACTATAAAAGGGATAGCTTTTAGAGGCTTCTCATTGGCCGAATCATTTAGGGAGATGGGTCCTACCATTATCTTTTTCTATTTAATTAATCTCTCTCCTCCATTTTTTTTTACAAACTTTCGATTTCAAAATATTCATTTTCATATTTTAAGTTTATGATACAAAGTTTATTTCCACAAAATTTTATGCAGAACAAAAAGAAAAAAAAATGAAAAAATGTTTTGAAATTCATATGTTTTAACAATTATAAATTAATAAATCTCAAACTACTAAATTAAAAAATAACAACCAAAATGAATAATAACAAATAAAATATAGACAAGTAATTTATATAATTATACACCAAATTTAACACGGAGATCCAATTTATAATATCTTGATGAAAATAACCAAAAAGAAATCAATTAAAATTAATTATCGGAAATAAAAATCATGAATAATCATTTTGTAGGTTGAAAAAATCAACCTTATATATGGTCAGGTTATTTTTGGGTAGATAGATAGACGAAGTTTATATTATATGGTCGTATTCATCCTACACATATATATTTGAGTCGTCATAAATAAAAATTTGTTTATCATTATATTGTCGAACTAACGCTTTGTTTTACCTACATTTAAGTTAAGCGTATAAATTATTCATGTTAGATTGATATAAATGTAATCCTAAAATCATACTTTTCTTTTAATTATATTACTTACTAATTAATTTTTTCAATTTAATACAAATAAACTCGTGCATTTTTTGCACGAGAGTAAAACTAGTTAAAATTAAAAGCTACACCTAAAAAATAAATATCGTATGTTTTTCATATGTTCTTAAATTAACACAACAACGTTCACATAATTATTAATGACATAGAACGGAATAGACTATCTATAGTTAAATTCAGATTCATTTAGTTCAGTTCAATTTAGTTCAACTTATGTCATGACTAGGGATGACAGTCTCACCCTAAACCTGTGGATATCCATCCACCCGAAATTAAATGGGTGGAATATGGATTACAATTTTTTTTAAAAATTTAGGCTGAGATATGGATATGGGTGAATTTAGGAAGGGATATGGATCAAGGGCTATCACCCGCTTATCACCCGGTGGATATCCTAAATTAGTGCGTAAAATTATTTTTTTCAAAAAAAAAATAAATAATAAAAACTTTGATTAAAAATTCTTTTAATTTGTACAGTTTTTTTAAAAGTAAACTTAGAAACTACTGCAAATGCTCTTTTGTCCAGGAATACACTGGACATGACGTATATTTCATGGGGAGCTAAATATTTAATGAGCCCAAAACGAACCTGAACGAACATTAAGTTGTTTACCCGTCATCGTAACTAGCAAACTAATATTTTATTGCATTTTTTGTTTATTGGCGGGTAAACATTGTACCTATTTCATATAACCCAGATTTATTTGCTAATGTACTCTTTTAATTTTTTCGTCTTAGGTGTGTTTTTTATATATCGCAGTTAAATTTTACGAGCGTAAAAATATCCAACGGGTGCCCGCTTTACCCGCTTCACCCGGTGGATATGGATATGGATGGATGGAAAGAAAATTAAACGGATAAGGGTGGGATATGGATGACCATAAATTAAATGGATATGGATATGGATATAGCTTCACCCCATCCATATCCCATCCATTGACATTATCCCTAGTCATGACAAATTAACTCTTATTTCAATTCAGTTTGGTTCAATTTAGCTTCACTACGACCAGTTCAGTTCAACTCTTTTCAACAAAAAAAAACAGAGCGAAAAGCCATGTTCAACGAGAAAAACGTAAGCTCAAATGTGTGGAAAGGAATTGTGGAAGCAAGCAATGTTCTTAAACAGGGAATAGGTTCAGCAATTGGGAATGGACATAACACTTTGTTCTGGAAGCATCGATGGGCAAGTGATTCGGCATTAGAAAGTCAAGCCATATACTCGATACCAGCCACCATAAGCATGGCCTCGGTGGAAGAAATGTGGGACAACGCCATGGGATGGAAATGGGAGGTTTTCGCGGATTTCTTACCGACTAATGTGCTCCAAACGATTGCTTCCTATGAGTTAATGCCGGAGGCTGATAAGACGGACCAATTTTATTGGGCTGAAACGAGTTTGGGTTACTTCTCAATAAAATCTGCCCTTCGGTTGATTAGACATTCGGGGTCGGAGGACAACAGCCCGGACTGGAAGCTACCGTGGAAAACTTGGGCGCCACAACGAATAAGGTTATTCCTATGGCTACTCCTTCATGATCGTATAATGTCAAATGTGAACAGAGCGCGGAGGGGGTTTACGGAAGACCCTTGCTGCCAGAGATGCCCAGGGATAGAAGAAACGTCGCTTCACTTATTACGAGATTGCAAAGAGGCTGCGAAAGTATGGCGATTTTTTCGTGTGCTAATTTGCAAGAGTTCAGCACCAGCACGACTTTACGGGAGTGGGTTGTGATGAATTTAAAACCGAGAAGAGAACCGGAACAACGAAATTGGCCGACAGTCTTTGCCGTAGTCGTGTGGTGGATTTGGAGGTGGAGAAACTGTAGGATTTTTGATAGAGAGGATATCATTCCCATTAATTAGAGCCTGGCTCTCCGAATGCGTATCGAGGAGGTTTTGAAGGCAAGAAGCTCGTTGGACATTATCAGTACAGGTACCGTGAATCGAAAGAAAGAAGTGTTAGTCAAATGGTTGGCTCCGCCCCATGAGTGGGTTGCGTTCAATATCGATGGCGCGTCGAAAGGAAATCCGGGACCAGTAGGGGCAGGAGGAATATGTAGAGATGAGTCGGGCAGATTGTTGATAGCGTTTGCTGAAAAATTAGGGAATGCGACGGTAACCAGAGCGGAATTAATGGCCCTCAAGAGAGCTCTCATTATAGCTAAAGAACAGGGATATAGACGAGTCATCATTCGGACGGACTCGCAAGTGGTGGAGGAATTTATGCGTGGGTCAGTTCGACTACCCTCGGCGCACTCACATTTGATACAAATTTGTCGAAGTTTTGTTAATGACTTGGAATGGCAAGTAACGATTACTCATGTCTTTCGGGAAGCTAATTTTTGTGCGGATTGGCTTGCATCGCGGGGTGTAGAACAATCACAGGGAATACAAATATTCGAGCAAAATACGTTCCCAGCTGGACTTGGTAGGTTAATGCGAGATGACATTCAAGGCGTAGCTTGGCCAAGACTTGTGCCTTCGGGAGGTTAATTCAATGTGTGGGTTTAGGGGTAGTATAGTTTCGTTCGTTTTGTTTTTGTTACTCGTTTTTCTTGTTTTTGTTTTTGGTTATCTCGTCTTGTAAGGGTTACCTTTCTTCTCTATACCAAAAAAAAAACTATATTTTTGGTGAATTGCATATACACTTTTACTACATGATTTTACACTAAATTAATGTAAATATTTTTATCCAACACCCTTGGTAGAACATAGTTATGTTGAAAACGACACATTAGTAATTAGCTAATTGCGTCATTGAGAACAACAAATATATACCCTCGTAAAAAAATGTTTCAAAACTATAAGTTTGGTACTAAATATAGTAAAATCTATAGTATTTTATAGCTATTTTATCACAAGGTCAATGACCCAATATAATATTAGCAGTTAATATTAATTCAAATTTAAAGTTAAATAGAGGGTAGGTTGTAACACCCTCGGAATCTAAGGTCTTTAGGTAGGACTATTAAATTATGAAAGCATTACTATCTCAGTTTCCTGAGACACAATATCAAAGTAACTCAGTTTCCTGAGCCACAATATCAAAGTAACTGCCAAGCAACTTATTTTATTATAAGTTGTAAAGAATAAAGTCGTTACAAACCAAAAGTACTACAAATGAAAATAACAGCGGAAGCTAAAGTGATGTAACTAGGACACTAAACTCTGTGAGATGACTATCTCCCATCCCAAGCATCAACAACAACGACGAACCTGAGAATCTGCTCAGCATAACATGGTTCATCACAGGCAATAATGCAACATACAACAAGCGTCAGAATCTGATAAATAAGACGGTCACATATATCATCAATTAGAACACCACACTGATAATCACAATAGTCTGCTACATCACAATTACTGATATCACAATCTCGACATCACAAGTGGCGGCCTCAAGCCCCACATGATAGTGTAATTATGTTATACGAGTATATGTAAAATTGTCAAATGTTAGTATGTAAAAATATTGGCAATGTCAAAAATAGTTCGGGTGACTCGGATAGGAAAATGATCATAACACATATCAAAATTGGTGTATGCCGCATCTTTTCACCGTTTTACATTTAAAAAAGATAATTTGTCAAAAAAATAAATCGAGTTTGTTGTTATCGCATTACTATTACTTACAAAGCTTGTATTTAATACATAGCTATTATCAAATTACTTATATAAATTTTAAATTTATGATGTGATTTAGAATGTTTGAATTTGTTTTTACTTATTTCATATTTAATATTGGATGCTAATTTGTTGGGTTTATAATCTATACGAATCATTCTATATATTAGCATGTAAATTCCAAAATTTAACAAAAAATTAACAATACAATTCATTTTGTTAAATATTTGATAAGAACAAATATCTGAAACCAAACCCGTGCAATTTTGCACGGGGTAAAACTACTAACTCGTCTAAAGTCTAAACAAAGAGACCAACCAACGTATCTATTACGGATTATTTATGGGGCGTGCTAAGCATCGTCGACATTTTTACTAACTATCGTCGACGATTTATTTGAACTTTCATGTTTGCCCTCCATGACTCAACTAATTTACCGTCTCCCTAAAAAATCTCTAAAAAAATATTGGTTTTCTCTTTAAAAAACGGGTTTAAAGCAGTTTTGCAATTAAATAACATGACAACAATTTTTACAACGACAACACCGCTAATAACAACGATTACAACTATAAAGCTAGTAACGAGGTTAGTCTACGATTTAATTTTGTTTCAAATATATGATTTATAGTTCGTTATATAGTAAAACGGATAGTGATTAACAATCGATTCTCGAACCCGAATTCAATTTTCGGGAAAAAATAATTAAAAATGTGACGGATTAGGTGCCGGACAAAAATAACTTTCGTCCCACCTATAACTTTTTTTTGGTAAATAACAATCGTGTATTTAATTTAATTTTCGAAATGAATGTACAAGTGTATGACGATGATGACGGTATTGACTACTCTAAACATTTTATGACCGATAGAATTTTCACTTCAACTATGTAAGAGTTGCTCATGCATTTGAGACCCTACTTAAACTCGAGTTTGGTATAAAAAGAGCAAGCAACAAGAGTGTTGATCGTCACACGAGTTTAAAACATGATTTTTTGTTTGTCGAATGGGTGGAAGACGTCCCATAAATAATGATGTTGATGCTTTAATGAGGGCTAACATGGTTACCGCGTGGTGCAATTGCAGATTCCAAATAAAACTTGTTGAAATACAAGAGGATCAGTAGAAGGTTGTCATGCTATTCGGGTTTCATAGTCATGAGTTAACGTTGTATTGTGACGACGATAGATAGTACGCAAAGTTTGATGAAGAAGAGTTGAGGAAGAATTAGTTCAGGAAGTTTATTAATAATTGTCAACGATATTTAGTAATGTGTCAACGATATTTAGCAGGTTGGTTTTTTAGTTAGATTGTGAATAAAAGGGAGAGTGTGAGAGAGCGTTAGTTTAGGAAGTTCATTAATAATTATCGACGATAATTAATAATGTGTCGACGATGTTTAGCAGGTTGGTCTTTTAGTTAAATTGTGAATATAAGGGTAGGGGTAGTTTAGGAAGTTCATTAATAATTGTCGACGATATTTAGTAATGTGTGAAGATAAGGAGTGTAAGAGAGGGGTAATTTAGGAAGTTCAATAATAATTGTCGACGATATTTAGTAATGCCTCGACGATGTTTAACAGGTTGATTTTTTTTAGTGAAAGGGTATTGCTCAATCATGGACCAGTTTTAGTCAATCATGAACATGATTGACCATAATACCTGTCTTTTCACCATATTTACAATCTTATTTCACCTTCTCTCCCTAAAGAAAATCAAACATCATGGAAACCGCCATGGTAGAAATGAATGGATCCAGACATTAAATAGTGTCAACAACAAGTCTCATAATCCGTAGGAGGATTTTGATATATCAATGTAGTTTAACAAGATTTTCTTCAAGCATAGAAAATGATTCAATCCATTGAAGTCATTGTACAAATCCTTTTGGGTATGCACTTTATGCGAATTCCAATGCCACTGTAAATCCATTGATGTACGTAAACCTGCGAGGACTAGCAATTTCTTGATTACTTTACTTTATGTGATATCAATTTGTTCTCTAATTGAACATCTTACAAATCTAATATTATTGTGACTAGATTCAATCCAAATAACAATCGAAAAAAGAAGAAAAAGAAAGAAAATGAACAAAATAGAAAACGATTTAAAGAAACCCTAATTTAATTAGTCTAAATAAAGGTTGATATTAGAGTTATTACCTGAACGATACGAGAACGGGGAGAGAATTAGAGATTTTTTTTGGTTTTAGGTAAAGGGTTTAGGAGGTTCATTAATAATTGTCGTCGATATTTAGTAATGTGTCGACGACCCGGTTGGATCTATTACATTACATGTATCTCCTATCTAACTATTGAAACCCTAAATTAAATTAGTGTAACACCCGTGAAAATTCCCGAGATTGTTTATTTTTTACTTTTAAAGAAAAAGATCAATTAAATTTATTAGATAATCTAATAAAATTAAAATATATAGGAACTTCTATTACTAAAAAGAGTAAAAACTTGAAAAAAAAAGTTAAAGGAAAAAGCAGCGAAAATGGTCTATATAAAGTTATGCATTATTTAAATATATTAACTTTGGTATCAGAAAAATTTAATTGATATGACAGTCAGGTATAAGTGTACTTGAAAACTTATATTCCAATAGATGCAATAAATTGTACTAAAAAATTCATTAAGTCTTAATATTTTTTTTCAACTGTTTTATTAAAGGCTTGTTTAATGTAAGCAGTGATATTACGAAAAAAACAAAATGTTAAAAATTGATAGTTACTTTTGTGATATTAAAAATGATTGGCTTCTTAGTTGTTGATATGTAAAAGTTTCGTAGCTAGACTAGTTGCATCACATGCTTATAATTAAAAGTTTGACATCAAATTGAAAAGAAGAAAGAAAACAAATAAAAGTCTAACATTAAATAATTAGAAAAAAATCAAATATAACCTACTACAGTATAGAGTAAGATATGAAAATACGAAAGTCTAGAATAATTTCATAATTTCTCGAAAATCTCCTTGTAAACAACATTAGTTGTTGTAGTACACGTACACATGTCGTTGTCTTCATCTAATGTGTATTTCACTAATATGTTATTTCATCTAGTATGTGTGTTTCACTAATAATCTAATATGTTGTTTCACTAAATAGTTCGTTATTCCGTGTAATTTTATACGTTTTTTTATTATATTTTATTTCATACAAATCGTGTGTTTCACTAATATGTTGTTTCAATTATAAAAATTGAGCCCAAAAAATGAACTACAAAAATTAGGAATATAGTTTAAGGTGAAATTCAAATTGTGCTGCCTTGATTATAAAAAATAAAATATCAAATAAAAAAGCATGATAAAAATAAAGAAAAGAAATAAAAGTGAAGAATGAAAAAAGGAGAAGGAAGCGTCAAACATAATGAAAAAGATAACAATTGTTTAAGCTACACGACAAAGTTCAACCCTCCATACGATCAAACAAAATAAAAAGGTCTATTGCAAAAACAACCCTTCCCAAAATACTTCATAACTGAAAATCGAATATTTGAGATTTTAGAGGTTTCAAGTTGAAGTTTCACAGCTCAGTAAATTTGGAATGAAAAACTGATGATATTGGAGCTGTTTTTACCGGATTTATTAAGGTATAAGTGTTTAGAAGAAGAAAATGATTTTGTCTACTGAAATTCTCAAGCAACATTGAAAAAGGAATGAATTTTTTGAAGATCATTGATTGGCAATTGGTAGAGGTGAATGGAGATGTCATTGGGAGATTTGTTGAGTAAATAGAGGATTAATGTAACATTTCACTTTTTGGGTACTCGTATGAGTGCTACTTGTGATCGTTTCATGCTTGTTATGTGTTTCCTTATCGTCATGGGTTATGGCGAACTTCGGGACGAAGTTCATTTCAAGGGGGGAAGACTGTAATACCCCGTACTTTAGATTCGGTCAACGGCAGTCAAACCCTGTTTTATACAAGTATTTCAAATAGAATGTTTATAAAGTATTTTACGTAGATTGTTATTATTTTATAAGTCGTATTTCTACGATTAATTCGTATTTCGTAATCATATTTATATTTGACGATTATTTCATAAAAAGTTGTTTTATTCGTATTTCTTTATTTTGATAATATATTTATAATTAAATATATTTTCTATTTATAGTTTGTTAATATTTAAATTATAATTAGTTATATGTATTTGTTAATTTTTTTAAGTACGAGTGGAAACGGTGTATGGGACATTGAGAAGCGTGATGGGCTTGGGCTCGAGTAGAATATGAGAAACGTGTCTATGCAAACACAACAAAACTTATACAAACCCTAATAAGACTTCTACCTCCTTTGACACACCTCATACATCGACATATCACAATTACACAAACCCTACTTCCCCATTTGATAATTGCCTCCATAACCTCGTAAAACCCTAGCCACCATCTACCTAGTCTGCCTCCATACTCCTACCTCAAACACCGACTTAACCACCGTGAGAATTAAAGGAAAACAAAGAGGAAAAAGAACGCGGGACTAGCAGCCTTCACCACCATCGTCTTGTTTGCACATCCGTGTTTGTGAGTAGGTATCATGTCATTTTGTACTTTCGAATTTGTATGTTAATGTTGTATATAATCCTTGTTGTATGAATAATATGCTTGCCATCCTTAAACCACCTTAGGGCCACCGTGGATGTCCCTAAAACAACCGTGAATGTCAACATATACACGTTTTATACGCTCTGTTTTATGTATACGGGTTGATAATTTAATTCGTTCATGTTGCTTTTCGTTCATGTTTTGGTTTAACTCTTGTCGTGGGATATGGGTAATGGTAGGAGGATGTTTATAGGTTGTTTTGGTGGTTGTCAAGGGCGTGTATGGTGGTCGAAACACCACCATCAAGGGAGTCGTGTATGCGTTCAGAAACAGGGGAGAACAAGGGGGTCATGAGAGGCGAGTGTTGAGGATGTTTTTTTCAAGTGGTTAGAGTGGTGTCGAGGGCTGGTGGTCACCACTGGGGGAGTCATGGGCAGTAAGTGGTGTTGAGAGTGGTGTCAGATGGTGGTTAGAATTGTGGTAGCGGTGGCTAGGAGGGGATTTTCAGAGACAGGAAACGCGTGATAGCGACGGATTGCGGGTATTTGTGTTGTGACTGCTGGTGGTTACTAGGGCCATCGAGGCCAAGTCCGTGTGAGTCAGGGTCTGGGGATTGTGTTGGGGGATGCGCCGGAGTACAGTGGTGACGACCACCATGGAGTCGTGGTGGTCAAGGCAGTCTAAGGGTGGTTGATGGGGCTGTTTTTGGGGGCTGTCACATGTGTGTTGTCGAGGGCTGTTTCGTTTTAAAGACCGGTTTAAGGATGTATGCGTGTTGTTGATTGTGTTAGTTGTTGTTGTTATTATTATTATTATTATTATTATTATTATTATTATTATTATTATTATTATTATTATTATTATTATTATTATATTATTATTAGTATGATCATCATCATTACTTCTATTAATATTATTATTATTGTTGTCCTATTGTTATTGTTGTGTACTTATTATTATTACTAGTATATTATTATTATTATTAGTATGCGATAATAATTATTAGTATTGTTGTCTTGTTATTATTTTAATATAGTATGATAATTATATGATTAGTGTTATTATAAGTATGGGTTGTCTTATTGTTATTTTTTTATGGTTGAATGAATAATGTTACTAATATTATTATTGTTATTTTAATTATGTTAATGGCAAAGATTACGGTTAACATTGAGTTTAGTAACATGTTGTTTATGTATTCTATTAAATTAGTAATAATCGATTATTTGACTTTATGCTATAATTAGTAAGTGTATATATAGTAAGTTATATTTGGGTAATAATTGGTATGTATACTTAGTTAATAATAATTGGTACGTGCACGGACATGTTTATATGTACACTTTCGCAAGAGGCTATAAGTAAATCAACTATGTGCAAGTGATTAAGTGGTGTATGTTGGATGTATGAGTAGTATTTGACATTAAGTAATATTTATAGGAACTGAGTTCGAGGTGGAATACTTCTAGACGGTGATTGCTTGTTTGCAGATTTGCTATCCCAGGTAGGATACACTGACCTTATACTCTACGATGTGATATGAATGGATGTGGTACTGTGTGTATGGATGCCGAATATGATTTATATGATGGTCGGATTGATTGTGGGTTATTGGTAATGGCATGAGCATTTCATTATTTGATAGCATGATTAAATAATTATATCGTTGCATTCATGAGCATAGCATATGCATTGGTTACTGAGAAAGTTATGGTCAGATATTGTTCTGATATAAAGCCCAGGGTGGTTCTGCAGACCAGGCCTGGTGTCTTATCAGCTATTGAGCTGGTGTTCGGTGACGACCGATTATAGTCTGCCGGGAGGTTCGGTATGGCTTGGTGCACGGGTATGAGTTTGAGATTGAGATTGTGATTGAGCTCGAGTATATCATGGCATTTGCATATCATATTTGTTGCATTATTTATTATTGTGTTATCCTACTCAACCGCGAGGTTGACAGTGTATTCGTGTACACCTACGATGATCCGGAATGGGGAGTAGATTATACAGGTCAGAGACAGATGGACTAGGAGTTTGGGCAAGGAGAGAGAGACATGGCTTGGACCTAGTTAGAATTAGATCACATAGTTAGATGTTATCAGTTGTACTTTTATTCTTTGTGTAATCGATGTAATATCAAAAGTTTAAATTTAATCAGTTTTTATATAAAGTACTTTGGTTTGTTTACTTGTTATTCACTACCTCGGTCATTCCGAGATGGTAACAGCTCTATTTATTTGAGAATGTCTTGCTAAATGCTCTTAAATAAATGGGGGTGTTACAAAGTGGTATCAGAGCGAACGATCCTCAGGCCTAATAACAAATGAATAGAACTTAGGAAGAGTCAAATAAAATGAACCCCAGACTAGTAACTGTTAGGAGCCCCAGGATTGGGATGAGTTAGGGGCCCCTTCAAACCAAGCCACTGGCCCTATCAGTCTAACCTAGAAGCCCTTGAGTGATACAGAGAGCGGGTAGTAACAATAGTAAAAGATCAAACCTTGCCTATGTTGCGCTAACATTCTTGCAGGAGAAGAATGAGGTAAGTGATAATGTGAATCATGAAAGCGATGTGCATTAGAAGATTATGATTGATATGGAAATGTTGATTGATCGAAGTCATTGATTTGGAATTTTAATGAGTATGGATGATGTATATTTATTGAGCAATAGTTGGAGTGATATAATTATATGATTTTGGTGTTCTTAAATGTTCCTACGATTATCTGGTTCTTAAATGACTATCGTGATTATATATATATGATTTTGGGTGCTTAACTCCTTGTATGGATGAGTAATTCTGTCAACTTTATGATTATATGTTATAGTGATCAATGTCTAGTGATATGAGGAATATGTTTCCCCAAGACATGAATGTCATATAGCTATGTGTTATTTAGTTGACCCTACTTTTCAGTTTCGCAATCTTAACCGCTTTCTTGATGGCGATTACAATTTAAAAGAATGAATAAATATTAATATGATGCAATGAGATTCTATGCTTCAAAAGATATATCAACATGTTTGGATAATGGTTGTGAGTCAATGAGATGGTGAAACAATGTGAAAATTTAACGGGACCAAAATTGTAATAAATTTCCAGATGTTACCTTGTTTGTATGGGTTGCCATTTAAAATGTGTTCCTATATGAATATGAAAATTTTATGTGTGATAACCATCCGAATTAGCTTTCCAATGCTTTTGGTTTCACGTGTATACGAGTTGTATTTTGCGAGGAATAAATATTTTAGTCAACAGTGGTTAGATTGCTACTGCACAGTCCTGTTTTGACACATGTTTTTGAAAAAGAAATCATTTAAAATGTAGTTATTGTTTATGCATAATTTCAATTCCACTGTTTAGAATATTCATTCCCGTTTTCAAAATAATAAGCCATGTAAAATATTAACGGGTCGTTATTTAATAGTGATTTTTGCAAGTTGTCCAATTTTCTGTTTAATTGCTGTAAAATTTCTGTTCAGACCAACTGAATTGAAAAAAGATTTGTTATAAATTATTCCCTTAAGCTTGCTTTTGATTCTTTTTCCTGTGATTAGTTAATTCATTATATTTTCTAAAAATTATAATATCTCACAAAATGTCAGGGCGGTTATTTAATTATGATTTTTGAAAGTTCCTACATGATGTTTGATTGTTGAAATTGTAAGTTATGTGAGTTTTCAATATAAAAGTTTCATCAAATATGAATTATATTATGTAACCATGTAAAAATTTTTATTTATGACATTAGTAGACATATTATATGGATAAAAACTTTGTTATATAATAATATAACCTTAATTATTATTGGTGCGTTTTATACAAAGTTAGTTTCTTTTATACCGACGCTATTGTTATGCCACAAGGCGAATTACATATTGTTATGTTTGAATATGATCACAATACATTGAATTAGTAATTTGGTTGACACGTAATTTGTAGGGATGCTAGTCTTGTCTTCGATCTGCAACTCGTAAAATCGTCAGTTGATTCGTGATGATTGTAAATTGTCATTAATTACAACTTCATCGTTTTGAAGGTCTTAAAATGTCTTCAACGTGATAATCCATGATAAAGCTGATGTTTGATAATTATAGTAAATGTTTTGCAACATGATAGAATCTGTAGCTACATGTTGATGAAATTTTGCCTGAATATGCAAATTGTTCCACATGATATTAACATCTTATTTTGCAAGTTATCTTTATTACTGGCTTTATGATAAATGGTGTAATGTGAGTAGATTGAAAGTGTACCTATGTAATTTTAACTTATTTATACCTAGAAATGCTAAGTTGACTTGCAAGTCTACGATTGGTGTATATCTTGTGAAATATGTTATTGCTCAGTGTTTACTTACATTAATCAGATATTTGCCTAATGTCTTTCTAAAACTTGTATGCATAAACATGATTTTGCTTCTATAATTTGAATATGAGCATGAACTGTTTTAATATATCAAGTATGAACTATGAATTAGCTGATTGCCTACATAGGCGTAAATGTGATAAGTTATGTTAAAATTTCCAAGGGTTTATAAGTGAGTTAACTTGATTTCGTTTTATTACGTAGCATTCCATTGACAAGTATGTTTGCTGCTTTAAAAGTCGGATGCTAGTGCCCAGTATAGAGTAATTAGCGTATCGGTTTATGATTGTTGTTTCGATGATCTCTATGAGCCATATATGTGGAGTTTTATAATGAGGTTACGGGGACGTAACCATGTCTTAAGGAGGATAGGATTGTAAATCTTGATGGTTTACGACCTGGCTAAGTGGTATAGATGTTGTGATTGGCTGATTGAGAATTACTATGCATGGAGTCTGCTGTTTTAAATTGTTATATTTCGATCAATGTTGCGGTTCTTTAAGTATCTTGTACTTCTGTTGTATGTTAAACTTTGGGGACAAAGTTTCTTAAGGGGGATAGAATGTAACATTTCACTTTTTGGGTACTCGTATGAGTGCTACTTGTGATCGTTTCATGCTTGTTATGTGTTTCCTTATCGTCATGGGTTATGGCGAACTTCGGGACGAAGTTCATTTCAAGGGGGGAAGACTGTAATACCCCGTACTTTAGATTCGGTCAACGGCAGTCAAACCCTGTTTTATACAAGTATTTCAAATAGAATGTTTATAAAGTATTTTACGTAGATTGTTATTATTTTATAAGTCGTATTTCTACGATTAATTCGTATTTCGTAATCATATTTATATTTGACGATTATTTCATAAAAAGTTGTTTTATTCGTATTTCTTTATTTTGATAATATATTTATAATTAAATATATTTTCTATTTATAGTTTGTTAATATTTAAATTATAATTAGTTATATGTATTTGTTAATTTTTTTTAAGTACGAGTCGGAAACGGTGTATGGGACATTGAGAAGCGTGATGGGCTTGGGCTCGAGTAGAATATGAGAAACGTGTCTATGCAAACACAACAAAACTTATACAAACCCTAATAAGACTTCTACCTCCTTTGACACACCTCATACATCGACATATCACAATTACACAAACCCTACTTCCCCATTTGATAATTGCCTCCATAACCTCGTAAAACCCTAGCCACCATCTACCTAGTCTGCCTCCATACTCCTACCTCAAACACCTACTTAACCACCGTGAGAATTAAAGGAAAACAAAGAGGAAAAAGAACGCGGGACTAGCAGCCTTCACCACCATCGTCTTGTTTGCACATCCGTGTTTGTGAGTAGGTATCATGTCATTTTGTACTTTCGAATTTGTATGCTAATGTTGTATATAATCCTTGTTGTATGAATAATATGCTTGCCATCCTTAAACCACCTTAGGGCCACCGTGGATGTCCCTAAAACAACCGTGAATGTCAACATATACACGTTTTATACGCTCTGTTTTATGTATACGGGTTGATAATTTAATTCGTTCATGTTGCTTTTCGTTCATGTTTTGGGTTTAACTCTTGTCGTGGGGTATGGGTAATGGTAGGAGGATGTTTATAGGTTGTTTTGGTGGTTGTCAAGAGCGTGTATGGTGGTCGAAACACCACCATCAAGGGAGTCGTGTATGCGTTCAGAAACAGGGGAGAACAAGGGGGTCATGAGAGGCGAGTGTTGAGGATGTTTTTTCAAGTGGTTAGAGTGGTGTCGAGGGTCGGTGGTCACCACTAGGGGAGTCATGGGCAGTGAGTGGTGTTGAGAGTGGTGTCAGATGGTGGTTAGAGTGGTGGTAGCGGTGGCTAGGAGGGGATTTTCAGAGACAGGAACACTACAAAAAAAACACGGAGTACTGACCGAATTTCTGACGGATTATACAGTCCGTCAGAAATTTCGGTTTACTGACCAATTTCTGACGGATTTTCGGTCAGAAAATTTTTTTGACGGATTATTCGTCAAGAATCCGTCAACATAAAAGCCCGCGAAAAAAATTAGGAAAGCCGCGAAATTTTGGTTGCATTTTCTGACGGAAATTCGGTCAGAAATCTTTACTGACCGAAAATCGGTCTGAAATGGGACTGACAAAAAGCTGCAAATTCTGAAAAAGTTAAAAGGGGTACTGACGGATTTTCGGTCAGGAAAATAATCTGACGGATTTTCGGTCAGAAAATGCCACGTACCTCTGTTACTGACGGAAATTCGGTCAGAAACAGATTTTTTACCGATTCCTGACGGATTTTTGGTCAGGACTTTTTTTTTATTCTTTCAGAAACTACTTCCGCCTTCATTCCCCTCGTTCGTTTTTTCCCCAAATTAAATCGCCCATTCTATTTCTCCTCCCAAAATCCGTTTTTCACTCCAACAATGCTACCACCGTGACAACCACCACCACACTACCAACTCCACCTTGCATAATAGGTAAGGTATGTATGTTTTTTGCATTAATTTACAGTTTTCTTTTCATTTTATTTCATTTAATAATTGATTTTTTTTGTTTATCGCAGTAACCACCACCACCACCGTCACAACCATCACCACTATGGCCGTGCGTCACCTCCATCTTGCAAAATTCATTAAGTCTTCTGATGTCACGTCTTCTGAAGATGTTTGGACGAAACATGACAAACGTTTTCCGAAATGGTTACGAAATGAAGTAAGTAATACATATTCTTTTAAAATAAACAACCAATTTGAAAGAACCTATAATTAAACATCTTAATTAACATATACTCCCTCCTATTCATAATAACCTTCCCTATTTCCTTTTTCGTCAATTCACAATACCTTCCCTATTTCCTTTTTTGGTAAAGTTTTATATATATTTTAATCACCTTACCCCACCACAATACCCCACAATACTCATACTTTATACTTATTTTAATAACCTTACTCACAACAATACCCCACAATACTCACCCTCTCTCCAATCACCTCAACCCACAACAATACTTTATGCTTATTTTAATCAAACCCTTAAATTTTGTGCCAATATCGAATAGGGAATGTTATCCCGAATAGGAGGGAGTATATTGTTTTTGTAACATCCCGTATTTTCGTAAAATCTAATTTAAGCATTTTAAATTATTTTATGTAATAAAATAATATTTTAATAATTTATTTCGAAAGATTTAATTTAATAAGTAAGATCCGTCTTAAGAACCTCAAGTCCTTAAGACGAATACGAACTTGGCAAGGTTTAATTCCCGACTTAAATATCCGTTCAAGTATCCTAACCCGTTTCATTTATTACGGAAAGGACAATTACTTAAACCCCTAAAATCACATATGTCGACATAATCATCCCCTTCACAACATTTCCACTGTAAACTCCATTTATCCTAAAACCTCCATAAACATCATCTTCTTTTGAGCTTTTCTTCATCATCCGGTACTCGAATCGAGGTAACAACGACATTTTCGGAATCCTCATTCGATTTCCAAGCCATCTATCACTTTCTTTTCGTAAATCCTTAAACTCGAAATCTGGCCTGTTTTACATAAATTCCGTTTTGATGCTCTTAAACCCGTTTTTCGTGTTTGTAGGTGAAGGATTGGACAACCCGGACATCGATAGCTACATAGTTGAGGAGGATCTCTAGCCGGAATAGCTCGAAAGGTGACGATAATGAGAAACTCGGCCTTTATGTGTATATTAGCACTTTTGTTGTGTTTCTTATGTTTGGTTCTGATTTTGTTCATGTGATATGTTTAAGAAACTTAGTAACATGTTTAGGATGTTGAATATGTGAAGAATTCATGCTTTAAGATGTTGCTACTTGTTCATAAGCATATTTTCAGTTTTTCGCATTTTGCGACGGATACTTGTTAAATTCGTTTGAGGATTGTTATGGGACTTATGTGCTGATAGATTAGTAGTGATTGATGTTTGTGATGTTGGGCAGATCATAATTGTAGTGTTTGTCGAAGTTTACATGTCGATTTTGTGAAGTTTAAACTTGGCTGAAAATCGCGAATTTGCGTTACAGGCTCTCTGAGCCGGTCGACTGGCTGAGAGCGCATCTTGGTGTTTTCGAAGTTTTGAGAAAAAGGCCTTGGACTGCCAGCCGGCCGACCGGCTGCCTGCCGACCGGCTGGTAGTCCCTTGTGTTGTGACTTGTTTGCGAAAAACCTAAGAAGAAGGGGAGCCCAGCCGGCAGACCGGCCGCCTGCCAGCCGGCTGGGAATGCATTTGGGTAGAGTATATATTGCGAAGGCTAGGGAATGGGGTTCCCAGCCGGCCGACCGGCTGTCTGCCGACCGGCTGGGAGTCCTTGCGTGGTTTTGTGCAAAAGAGAAAGGGAGGCTGAGGAGGTCACCAGCCGGCCGACCGGCTGCCTGCCGACCGGCTGGGGACCCCTGTGAGCTATTTTGAGATTTGTAATTTAATCGTAACTTTCAAACGGTTAATCGGTTTTGATTGAAACTTGTTTTGTAAACCCGTGACATGTATTTGAGGTCCCCGGTGTACGGGCAACATTATATTGGGTTCGGGAATGGAGTAAGGATAGAGACCCCCCGGTCGGGTAACCGAAAGGGAAACCGGCTCTCCCTCAACTTAGTTCCCAGGGTCAATTAAGTGTTGATTAGAAGTTAAGAAAAGTAGAACTATAGTTTAGTTCATAGACTTTGGTTGATATTGTATTGATGCGTATTAAGTTATGCCTTAAGCTGGCCTCTGAACTTAATACGTGAGTTGTTTGTCATATATGGGGATATGCCTTAAGTTGGCCTCTAAGCCCTATATGTGTATGTTTGTCGTGTCTGGAACATGCTTTAAGCTGGCCTCTGAGTTCAGACATGTGTGATAGTGATCGCGTTGGAACATGCCTTAAGTTGGCCTCTGAGTCTGACGAGTAGAGCAGCTGCACAACGGGGTAGCTAAGGAACTGACACCTTGCCCGGGGTGCAGATGTTTGGTGCTAGAACATGCCTTAAGCTGGCCTCTGAGTTTAGTACCTTGTGATGTGGTGAAGGGACATGCCTTAAGCTGGCCTCTGAGTCCTTTACTTTTGGATGCTAGTCTATGCCTTAAGTTGGCCGCTGAGTCTAGTGTCTTGCTGATTGGCAGGTCCATGCCTTAAGTTGGCCTCTGAGTCCTTGCTTGCTGAATGTTTTGGTATTAGGTTATGTCTTAAGTTGACCGCTGAACCTTTTACTTGCTGAACTTATCTGCTTGCCTTGAGTTGGTACGTGTCAGATATAGTTATTGATAAGGATGAGTAAATGTATATTTGTTTGAGTTATGGTTTGATCATCCAAGGCATTGGGTGACTCTTAGTTCGGTTTCATAAATAGTTGGATTGAAAGACCCCCCGACTGGGTAACCAGTAGGGAAACCGGCTCTCCTTCCTAACGGTTTATGAAGTTGGTTGAGAGCCGTGCACTAGAGTTGGCATGTTTTTATGAGATCAATCGATGAGATGTTTATGCTTCACATGTTGATATATGTTGGAGTATTCTGTATTGTTTTATGTGTTACGTGTTGTCACAAAAGGTGGCTAGGAGAACTCTAGTCACTCCCCACTGATTGTGGCATACATGTTTTCATGTATGTAGGTACATGCAGGTTGGAGCAGGGTTACGAGAGGGCTAGCGAGTGATGATCCTGTTGTCATCATATGACTTACCTTTATATCGCCTAGCTAGACTCTTAGACTTTTGTTACTTTCGTTTTGGTGCCTGTAGGGATGTTCCATCCCAGGCTGATGTACATATTTATTTTTGAGACTTAGAACTGCTACTTATCTATTTTGGTTTTATTCCAGTTTCAGTTTCTGTTTCAGTTTAAGACTTCTCGCATGTCGTTTAGTTACTTTAAAAAGTTTTAATTCCGCTGCATTTTTAGTACTTTTGTATGTTTATATTTCCGCTTTCGCGAGGGGTTTTACAGTTTTATTGGTAGGCTAATAGATGGAAGGATCCTTTAGTATTAGGTCTATCATTAGGTCCTTGTACCACGGTGAAGACATGGAGACGATATTCTATCAACAGTTATAAATTTCGAGCTTTTAAGGAGGGAGTTGATGTTTCCAAAGCTACCATAAGCAATGGGGTTTGTGTGAATTCTACAGATGGGTTGGATTACTATGGAACTTTAAATGAAGTAGTTGAACTTGCCTATTATACCGAACACAAGGTTTATAAGGTGATATTGTTCAAATGTGATTGGTTTGATAACTACCCACAAGGACTTAGTATCCATAAGATATATGGACTTGTAGATGTGAATGAGAAAAAAAAACTCAAAGGACATAACCCATTTGTGGCAGCTTTTCAAGTCGATCAAGTTTGTTCTGCTAGTTATCCAACCACTAAGAAAGGTGATCAATGGTATGCGGTTTTTAAAATCAAAGCACGATCACATGTTGATGCTCCTATTGACGAAATTGAATTCCAAGAAGATGTGGTTCTCAATGATCATTCAATTTCATCAATTTTGGTAGAAGAGACAGATACTGAAGATGAGTATCAAGTGGTTGCAGATGAAACTGGTGAAATGAGTGAAGATGAGTATGACGGGAATGTCGCGGAAGATGAGGATGAAGATTTAGTTCAAAACACCACAATAGAGATAAATGAGGAGGAAGAAGAAGTCGGAATTCTATTTTTAGATGATGAAACTTTTTTAATTTCTAGTGATAGTGATAGTTAGGGGTGATACGAAGAACTTGTAATGTTTTATCCTTTTTTAATTTCTTGAGCATACATTTGTAAGACATGTTTTATCCTTTGGTTAGACATTCATAAGAAATGTATGAAAACTTTGTACTTTTTTCATGGGCTAACATTTATTATTGTTAGTGTTTATTTGTATTGTTAGCTTTGAAGCAGGTAAATGTCAAGATTTATACGAAAGATTTTGTGGAGTGGATCTGGTTCACGTAGGCGTTCACAGAATGAGAACGAAGAAATGGAGGAGAATGATGATGACCTTCATTTGACCGGTAACAGTGTCCCCCACCGAAATCCACCGATTATACGCACTTCTGATCCTTCGGTAGTTAACGGTCGTTGGTAAGTATTTTATTATTCTCAATTAATCAAAAATATATCATTCAAATTTATAATATTCATATTTATATATATGTGTGTTTGTTTTTAATCAGGTGGAATGACAAGATTGTAAAGAAATACGTGGCTGCCTCGTTCACTCAAAATCTTACCGATGAGTACTTCACCAGCTGGAAGGAAGCGAGTTATGCACAACGGGAAAAGATGTGGATTTACTTTAGGGTAATGTAAAAGTAAACAAGCTACATTAGTTTTTAAAATTAAACTAATATTTTCTATTTCTAATAACATTTTTTTATGACAGACTCATGTGAGATCTATTGAACCTGACTATAATCCTTATCCTGAGTGGCGGAGGAGGGTCACGAGATTGATTACTCACATGGTAAATGGTGTCAACTACGGAAAGAAGAAGCCTAAGTGGGTGCCCGATAGTTGGAAGGAGAAGTTGGATGGAAGGTACGAGAACGATCCTGAATTTAAAAAAAAATCAAAAATAAACAAGGCAAATAGAAGATATGGTGGTAAAGACGGGAAAGCGTTGGGCACCCACACTCTAGGCCGCAAGAGTTGCTCTGATGTTTTCAAAGAAATGGTAAGTATTTCATAAATTTTTTAAATTTGAAATTTGGTTAATTAATATTTTTTATTGTCGGATATAATTAACATATATGTTTTCTTTGCTTCTTAAAGGGCGAGTCGGCCACACCTTACAAGGTGTTTGAGAAGACGAAGAAAAACAAGAAGGGAGAGTGGATCGATTAACCCTAGAGCTGCTCGGACAGACGTAAGTATTTTATTTATCTTAAAGGGCGAGTCGGCCACACCTTACAATATATTTTATTTATTCTTTATTTAATAATTTGTTGTTTTTTCAGGCTACCTACAATGAACTCTTGGGTCAACCAACGCCAACCGGAGAGCCTCGGGACGAGATACAGACCTACCATGAAGCCGTTGGAGGATTTGACAAAAAAGGAGGTTTTTTTGGGATCGGTTCATTAGGTGAAGATGTACACTACAAGAATACATAAAACAGGCGACGGAAATTGGCGACTGAAGACAGTCGCCAAATTACATTTGGCGACTGTCTTCAGTCGCCAAAGTTCTGTCGCAAGCCCTAGTCGCCTAAAAAAAATTGGCGACTGTTGTTAGTCGCCAAATTGGGCGACTGGAGAAGTAGTCGCTGTGGCAGGGAAAATGGCGACTGAAAGTTCAGTAGCCAAATTGGCGACTGAAGGGACAGGTAGTCGCCAATTTGGCGACTGAAGCTATATTGGAGTCGCCATTTTGGCGACTGAAAGGCAGTCGCCAAAATGGTTTGTACAGTCGCCAACGTGTTTTTTTTCCAGTAGCTTTTCCAGTTTTGGCGACTGCAGAACCCCCATGTCAGTCGCCGAATTGGCTGGAACTTTTCATTTCATTTTCGTTTTTGATCTAACCAAATCTCGTATTTATTCATCCTAATATCCAATGAAAACTTGCAAACAGAAAATTGCAACCCATTTGCGCGAACCGCAACTTTTGTAACACGAAATTCTCATTTATTAAAAAATGAGAATATTATCCAACTACAAGCTAAACTGACTACATTATCCAAGTTCATTATCCAACCTTAAGCTAAACCAACTACATTATCCAAGTTCAAGCTAAACTAACTAAAACTTATCCAACAACCTAAGTTGCAAATCCCATGCCGGCTCCACTACCACCGCCCTTACCATGCGGATCGTTGGGGTCATACCGATATTGTGGACCGGGGTTGCATTGTGTGAAGAAGTTCTCCATGGCCTCCATGCGCTCCTTCATCAACCGATACTGTTCATCTCTTTCAGCATTCACTCTTCTTTCTTGAGCGAGTTGAGTCTGGTAAGAAGCATCTGTGACAGTCAAACCAACTCATTTTCTTGCAATTTGGAAGCCAAAAAGCTTTACTTTCAACCATGCAATGAGGACATGCTTTCTATCCCGCAGTAGCCCAACCGGATAGCATACCATATGCGGGAAAATCGTTTATTGTCCACAAAAGTGAAGCTCTAAGTTGAAAATTTTGCTTCCTGAAAACGTCATATGTTTCCACCCCAACTTCCCACAACTGTCTCAATTCGTCCACTAATGGTTGTAAATAAACATCCAAATGCCCTTTCGGATTCTTAGGCCCGGGAATAATGAGAGACAAGAAAATAAATTCCCTTTTCATACATAACCAAGGGGGTAAGTTGTATGGTGTGACCATTACGGGCCAACAAGAGTATTTCTTATCAAATTGGGTAAAAGGACTAAATCCATCCGTACACAAGCCAAGTCGCACATTACGGGGTTCCGCGGCAAATTCAGGATACATCTGATCAAAACGTTTCCATTCTTCCCCGTCACTTGGATGACACATCTTACCCGGAGTACGCGGATTTTCTTTGTGCCATGTCATGTGTTCGGAAATTTTTTTGGTAGAATAAATTCTTTGAAGTCTTGGGGAAAGAGGAAGGTAAATTAATTGGTTCTCTGCTATTGGTTTCTTACACTTTTGACCCCTTCTATTACTCTTGTTGCCTTTTTTAGGTTTCAAAACAACTTCTCCATCACTTGTCTGAAATCTATCCCTTCCACATTTTTTGCACTTGTCAAGCAACGCATCATCTTTCCAAAAGAGCATACATCCTTCGGGACATGCGTCAATCTTTTGATGCGGTAACTGAAGTCCTTTAACTACTTTTTTTGTATTGTGGAAACTTCGAGTCATGACATTATCTTCGGGGATAGCATCCTCAAGCAGAGAAGCAATACCATCAACGGAATTAAATGACATATTATTCTCACACTTCAAGGTTACTATCCTAGAGGCCGCTTGTAATAATGACATTCTGCTCCCTTCGTATAAAGGTTGTTCCGCAGCTTTTAACATGTCAAAAAAAGCCTTTGCTTGGGGATTTGGAGGTTGTTCTTCATTCATAGCTCGATGGTCGTCATCATTGAGAACATTGTACTCCAAGGCATCAACAATCATATCTTTATATGGGTTCTCATCAAGCTGTTGGATGTGAGGTTGGATGTGAGGTTGTTCGTGAATTGGAGAATATACTTCCCCATGAGAAATCCAATTATAATAATTTGGACAAAACCCGTTTGTATAGAGATGTTCTTGTACCTCAAGGACAATTGTGTATTTCATGTTTTTACATTTGTTACAAGGACACCTAAGTTGATTTTCTACCGGGTTATATTCATCTTGTTGCTTAGCAAATTCAATAAACTCGGCAACACCCTCTATAAATCTAGCATTAGGACGTTTCTTCTTAATACCAACCCTTCCATCATACATCCATGAACGTTCCAATTTCTTCATTATTTATCTAAACAACAATTCATACATTAACTCTCAACAATCATGACTTAAACAACAACCTTAATCATATATAGGATAATAACAACTTATCAAAAATCTTCATTATTTATAAACACTAACATCAAAAATCTCCATTATTTACAACCTAATAAACTAAGACGATCTATATTTACACACTAATTAACTTAAACAAGCATAATTTACCCACCCAAATAAAAACTTATCAAAAAATCCCAAATTTTTATAAACCCTAATACCTAATTTGACATAATTAACTAACAATTACAAGCATAACAACATTAATAAGGCAAAAAAACATCGTCTTAATCGACATATAAACCCTAACCCCCAATTTCATATAAACCACTAACCCCCAATTTCATATAAACCCTAACCCCCAATTTATCTACTTAACATCATAATTGGCTACTACAACCTAATTGACTACAACCTAATAAACTAAGACGATCCTAATTGGCTACTACATTACTAAATCGACAAAACAAAACAAAAATAAATTAAAAACTAAAATTAAACTAAAAAGAATTACAAACCTTTAATTCAATAAATGAAGGTGCTAGTGGCGGCGGTGGGAGCGGCTACTGACGGCGGTGGTGGCTGGTGGTGGCGGGTGGTGGCGACGGGTGGTGGGTTACGGGTGTAAGTGGGTGTTGGTGACGGGTTGTTTGTGTTTTGTGTTTTTATTGTTGTTTGGGTTTGCGAATAATGAAGGGGATGAAAGTTTCTGATTTAATTATCGTGAATATTGGCGACTGCACTAAATAACTTTGGCGACTGGCAACTACAGTCGCCAATTTGGCGACTGCAGCATCTGTAATTGGCGACTGCCTAGTGAGACGCCAAATTTTGGCGCCAAAAATGGCGACTGATTTCAGTCGCCAAAAGTTTATTTCAGTCGCCAATTTGTGTCGGTGGGAGAAAAGTTTGGGAAAACTTACAGTCGCCAAAATAGCGACTGTTTTCAGTCGCCAATCATCACCTTCAGTCGCCATTTTTCCGTCGCCTGTTTTGCGTATTCTTGTAGTGGTATGGTATGAGCATCCTGGGAACAAAGGAGGAAGTCGTCGATCCTGTTCTTATCAACCAAGCATGTTTACTCAGATTCAAACTGAGAATATGCGTCTCAAAGAACAAGTTCAAAGCACTCAAGATACTCAAAAACAAATACAAGAGGAACTGGCGGAAATGAAAAAAGCTTGGAGTGATTGGCAGACCCACTTTTCCACTCAGTCGTGCTCAGGTATGCCAAATGCTCACCGACGCGACGACTTCTCAGACGACCCTCATGGCTTTGGATGTAACATGCCGATTGATCCTCCTACCACTTAGGATAGTTTATCATATGTAGTAATTTTAGATTATGACTTATTAACTTTCGAACATATTTTATGTTGGTGTATGAATTATGAAGACTCTTTTATGTAATTCAAGTTCTTTCTCATGTTTTTTCTTTGTTGTTGGTTAATTGTTGTTGATTCCCGCTTAGCGGTCGACTTGAGAATAAATCTCTGTTTGGCGGATGATGAATGTTTTGCAGGATTTAGTGATTTTGAGATTGTAAATATGAACAATGTTGTGGCATTGGGCTGGACAGCAGGCTGCTGTTTCCAGCCTACAATGTTTCAAATTCTGACGGAAAATCCGTCAGAAAAAGTCAAATTTTGACTTCATTTCTGACGGAAAATCGGTCAGAAATTTTGGAATTTCTGACGGAATTTCCGTCACAAATGGAGTCAAAATTTGACCGTTTCTGACGGATTTTCCGTCACAAAAAGTGAGGTTCTGACGAAAAATCGGTCAGAAAAAGTCAAAAAAAAAAATTGACTTCTATTTTTTTTCCACCGTTAAACCGTCAGAAATCCGTCACAAATAAATTTCTGACGGAAAAACGGTCAGGAACTTGATTTTCGTGACGAAATTTTGGGACGGAAATTTCTGACGGATTTTAGCTTTTCTGACGGATTTTTTCCGTCAGAACACCGTGTTTTTTTTGTAGTGGAAACGCGGGATAGTGACGAATTGCGGGTATTTGTGTTGTGACTGCTGGTGGTTACTAGGGCCATCGAGGCCAAGTCCGTGTGAGTCAGGGTCTGGGGATTGTGTTGGGGGATGCGCCTGAGTACAGTGGTGACGACCACCATGGAGTCGTGGTGGTCAAGGCAGTCTAAGGGTGGTTGATGGGGCTGTTTTTGGGGGCTGTCACATGTGTGTTGTCGAGGGCTGTTTCGTTTTAAAGACCGGTTTAAGGATGTATGCGTGTTGTTGATTGTGTTAGTTATTATTATTATTATTATTATTATTATTATTATTATATTATTAGTATGATCATCATCATTACATCTATTAATATTATTATTATTCTTGTCCTATTGTTATTGTTGTGTACTTATTATTATTACTAGTATATTATTATTATTATTAGTATGTGATAATAATTATTAGTATTGTTGTCTTGTTATTATTTTAATATAGTATGATAATTATATGATTAGTGTTATTATAAGTATGGGTTGTGTTATTGTTATTTTTTATGGTTGAATGAATAATGTTACTAATATTATTATTGTTATTTTAATTATGTTAATGGCAAAGATTACGGTTAACATTGAGTTTAGTAACATGTTGTTTATGTATTCTATTAAATTAGTAATAATCGATTATTTGACTTTATGTTATAATTAGTAAGTCTATATATAGTAAGTTATATTTGGGTAATAATTGGTATGTATACTTAGTTAATAATAATTGGTACGTGCACGGACATGTTTATATGTACACTTTCGCAAGAGGCTATAAGTAAATCAACTATGTGCAAGTGATTAAGTGGTGTTGGATGTATGAGTAGTGTTTGACATTAAGTAATATTTATAGGAACTGAGTTCGAGGTGGAATACTTCTAGACGGTGATTGCTTGTTTGCAGATTTGCTATCCCAGGTAGGATACACTGACCTTATACTCTACGATGTGATATGAATGGATGTGGTACTGTGTGTATGGATGCCGAATATGATTTATATGATGGTTGGATTGATTGTGGGTTATTGGTTCGGTATGGCTTGGTGCACGGGTATGAGTTTGAGATTGAGATTGTGATTGAGCTCGAGTATATCATGGCACTTGCATATCATATTTGTTGCATTATTTATTATTGTGTTATCCTACTCAACCGCGAGGTTGACAGTGTATTCGTGTACACCTACGATGATCCGGAATGGGGAGTAGATTATACAGGTCAGAGACAGATGGACTAGGAGCTTGGGCAAGGAGAGAGAGACATGGCTTGGACCTACTTAGAATTAGATCACATAGTTAGATGTTATCAGTTGTACTTTTATTTTTGTGTAATCGATGTAATATCAAAAGTTTAAATTTAATTAGTTTTTATATAAAGTACTTTGGTTTGTTTACTTGTTATTCACTATCTCGGTCATTCCGAGATGGTAACAACTCTATTTATTTGAGAATGTTTTGCTAAAGGCTCTTAAATAAATGGGGGTGTTACAATTAAGAAGTTTAACAGTAATCCCTTTGGATAGGTAGACGTCGTTGGGAGCATGATTTCCCGAACTACATTTATGCTTGTGCGGATGATGATTTAATAGAAGGTTCGTAAACCCTTTGGGTTTATTTCAAAAAAAAAAAAAAAAAGTTTAACAGTAATCGAAAAATTAAATTATTCCTAATTGATATAGCAATATTAAATTGAAGAGTATAATTAAGACGATTTTGTATTTATTGGGTTTACTTTAATTATTTGATTAAATTTTGCCCATTGCTCTTATTGAGTGTTTTTAATACTAAGAAGCCTAAAGTAAATGAGAAGACTTCAAAATGCAAATGCTGAATTATTGTCTGAACGATACGAGAACGGGGAGAGAATTAGAGTTTTTTTTTTTTTTTTTTTTGGAAAGAACCCAAACTGGGTTACATAATATTAGATAAATCAACCGTAGCAAGTGCTCCTACATGACTCGGGATAGCCGCGCCTTCCTGAAAGTTACTCTCTCCACACCGGCTGGAGTGAGCTAACAGATGAGCTACTCTATTACATTTTCTACTGACAAATAACCAAACAACATTCTCGAAACCAAAATCACAAAACGAAAGAATTTCATGAATGATAATGTGAAAGTCACTCCGTCCCGGCTGTCTCTCCTGAAGTGCTTTAATCACAACCTGACTATCACTTTCAATCCTCACTTCCTGGTATCCTAGCCGTTTAGCAATACGAAGTCCGGCCAGAACAGCTTCCGCTTCCGCAACACGCACTTCCAGCTCCTCCATCCGCCTCTCTTCCCATGTCCATTTAATTATGCCCCTGTCATCCCGTGCCCACGCTCCCAGCCCTGTTCCTCCACCATCGCTTACACCAGCGTCCACCCTAATAGCCATCCCCTGCCCGATAGAAACCGTATGGCCATCCTCCCTCCTTTGTTCCAAAGTATCGGTAGTCCCTGCCTTCTCCCCGCTTTGATCCACCGCATCCAACTCGTGCCACATATCCTTAACCCTTCGGACCATAGTCCCCACCCGCGGAATCGCATTTTCGAAAACCACTTTGTTTCTCATTTCCCAGATTGCCCAAATACCAAGGATAAACAACTCCACTTCCTTCCTGTCCATCTCCTTCATGACATCCTCCACCCAGTCCCGCACTCTCTCGTAACCCGTACTCACCTTAACCTGCAACCCCAAGGCGTCCCACAACCCATATGTACCACAACAGCCTCCCATCAAATGTAAACATGTCTCCAACTCATCCGAGCAAACCGAGCACCTTACACTGTGGGAATTAATACGACGCGCTAGATTCCAATTAGTAGCAATCGCATTATGGCAAAACTGCCAGAGAAGGACCTTAACCCTCGGAAGAGTTCGTATTTTCCAAATCCGACGCCAAAGCCATTTCGAATGTGAATCATCCGAAGGTTCATCCTCAGTCTCATAATTGCCCATCAGTGCCTTATACGCAGACCGAACAGAGTATTCCCTATCTTTTTCTAGCTCCCAAACCCAATCATCCTCCACATCCTCACGCCTTATACGGGTATTCAGGATTCGTTGGTGTTCAAACGGTAAGAAAAGAGCACGTACCTTTGGTAAATTCCAGTTTCGTCCATCCGGTAAGAGCAATTCAGCTACAAGCATATCGTCACTGGCCTCGCCTAGGGGGGATAAGATCATTCGTGACTCCGTCCCTGCAATCCAAGGATCCAACCAAACTTTCGTGCTTAACCCATTGCCTATACGCCTTCGAATTCCAGTCATAAGAACCTCCCTAGCTTCAAAAATGCTCCTCCATGTGTAGCTTGGGTTACCTCCTAATCCAGCTTTCATAAATGATTGATTAGGAAAATATTTGCCACCCAAGACTTGAACCATCAGACTGTCACGTTGCGTAAACATTCTCCACGCTTGCTTGCCTAGTAAGGCCATGTTAAATTCATGGTAATCTCGAAAACCCAGCCCGCCTTGTTGCTTCGGTAAACAGAGAGTAGACCACGCGACCCACGGAATTTTCCTCGACCCATTTTCCGATCCCCACCAAAATCGAGACACTAGCGATCGCAATTCATCACAGAAATTTTTAGGAAGCTTGAAGACGCTTATAGCATAGGTCGGGATAGATTGGGCTACCGCCTTTATCAGGATTTCCCGACCTGCCTTCGATAATAGCATTCCGTTCCAACCTTGCAGTTTCCTACAAAGCTTCTCACGCACAATCCGAGTAAGAACCTGTTTCGAGTGTCCTAAAACCGTAGGGAGTCCTAGGTACTTGTCATGTTCCGCAACCGTCCGAACCCCTAACCAACTCGCTATTTGTTCACCTCGAGCCCTACTTGTACTCCGACTGAACGACACCGTAGTTTTCGCGTAGCTCACCAATTGGCCAGAGGCCTGCTCATAATCCGTAAGAATATCCTTAATAATCTTCACCTCTGATTCCTTAGCCCTGGCAAAAATTATGCTATCGTCCGCAAACAGGAGGTGTGAGACCATGGGGGAGTTAGGAGCCACCCGTATTCCTCTTTTTGTGCCTTGTTCCGCTGCCTTCCGAAGCATCCCAGATAAAACTTCGGCGCATAGAATAAACAAATAGGGAGAAATAGGGTCCCCTTGGCGGATCCTTCGGGTTGGTTGAAATTCCTCCGTGATCCTCCCATTAACTCGAACTGTAAAAGAAACAGATTCAACACACCTCATCACCGTATTGGTCCAACCACCATCAAAACCCATCCGCTCAAGAACCCGACGAAGAAAATACCATTCCACCCTGTCATATACTTTGGCCATGTCAAGTTTCAAAGCCATATGGCCCTCTCCATGTCTCGTATTTTTCATATAGTGAAAGAGTTCGAAGGCAACAAGTATATTGTCAGTAATTAACCTACCGGGAGTGAAGGCCGATTGATTAATAGACACGATATCACCAAGAAACTTTTTCCATCTATTTGCCAGGACTTTCGAAACAAGCTTGTACACAACATTACATAGACTAATGGGCCTAAAGTCTGTCATCTTGTCGGGGGCCTTCTTCTTAGGAATAAGGACAATTTGGGTTCTGTTTAGTCCTGGAGGGAACGGATGCCCCCGTAAAATATTAAGCACCGATTTAACAACAACAAGTCCCACAATATGCCAGTAAGTTTGATAGAATAAGGCGTTCATACCATCCGGTCCCGGTGATTTTAAGGGATGCATTTGGTTAAGAGCTATTACGATCTCCTCTGCCTTGTACGGGGCACGAAAGCCTTCATTCATATCGTCCGTAACCCTTCCTGCAACTACATCTAAGAGCTCCTCCCTGACTTGCCCCCTACTAGACTCAAACAATTTCTCAAAGTAGTCCTGAGCAACCCAGACTTTCGCCTCCGCATCAATATGAACAGCTCCATTCTCGTCCACCAGCTTTGCAATATAATTAGTTTGTTTACGGTTACTCGCCTTTTGGTGAAAAAATTTTGTATTTTTATCCCCTTCCGTCAGCCATAGCACGCGCGACCGTTGCTTCCAAAACGTTTCTTCCTGTTTCAAAAGAGAAGCAATATCCTGCACAATCTGCTTACGTTCCCGAATAAAATCCCGTGACCTCCTGCCCTCATTGAGCACCTTTAGCCTCTTCCGCTTCAGATTGATATCACGAAGAATTTTCCCGATACTCACTCCCTTCCATTCTTGCAGCTCTTTAGCACAATTCGAGAGCATGTCAGAAATATCCCCGCTTTCATCCTCCCACGCTCTCCGGATAGCTTCCTCACACCCGTCCTCTCCTACCCATACCTGCTCAAAGCGGAAGCTTTTTCCACCACGAACTTCCCGCCGCGAGCCTAACTCAAGAACCACCTTAATAGGCGCGTGGTCCGACCATTCCCTATCCATATGATAAAGTTTCGCCCTTGGGAACATATCAAACCATTTCCCATTCCCCATGGCCCTATCAATGCGAGACTGTCTATTATCACCCTCCTCTTGGCCATTATCGTACGTATAATCGTACCCTTCGAACTCGATATCCTTTAACCCGCAATCATCCACAGCTTCCTGAAAATTATTCATCTGCCATTGAGGCCGATTTCCACCTTTCATTTCCGACGCATAAAGGATCTCGTTATAATCACCTATACATAGCCACGGAAGGTGACCATTCTCATTACTTAAAATTCGAAGTAGGTCCCACGATAAGTATCGATCACTTACTGCTGGCCACCCGTAGAACCCAGTAACACGCCATAGCCCTCCCTCGCTGCTAATCTCAAAATCCATAAAATGAACTGAGGCCGCACGAAACTTACAAGTCACACTTTTACGCCATAAAAAAGCCAGCCCACCTGACCGTCCTATGCTGTCCACTTCCATACTCTCATAATCAGTTAAACTCCCACGTATCCGTTGAAATTCCCTACCACTTAGCTTAGTCTCACATAAAAAGACTAAGTCTGGGGCCTCTCTCCGTAATAGGTTACGGAGACCGCCTACTGCATCAGGGTTGCCCAGCCCTCTGCAGTTAAGGCTCAAAGTTTTCATTGGACCTGGCGGTGTTGAGCATCCTCAACAACCGCCTCAGGTATAACAGCACCCCTGCTCCATTTCAGTTTCTTCCCATCCACCATCTCTCCCTCTTCGTTGATACTCATCTCCCTGGGGCGTTTTTCGTGAACCCCTGACCCCCTTTCCACACTCTCAATCTTCTGTCTACTAATAATATTCATCCGCTTCCAGGTCTTCACAGTCTGACTTCCCTTACCATTATTCCTACTAGCCTCTCCCACGTCCCCCTGATTATGCATCCTAGGTAAATTCACTTTGTCACCCCCATTAGCTTTCCCCCCCAAGGCTTCTCCACCTTCCTGATCAATCCCCTGCATCGCACAAACCTCCCTATCTCCTCCTATATCCCCTTCCCCATCGATAGCATTGGTAAGCACAATATCAGCCTTAAAATGTGTATCCACAATGGGGGATGACTTACCTCGTAAATGTAAGGAGACCTGCTGAAGCTTCTCTATCATCTGCGCCAACATCTCCGCTTCATTAGAAAACGCTTCGTCATCGAACTCCTTAGACAAGGACTTGGCTCTACTAATTTTCGAGTTAGTCACAGCTTTTAGGGTTTTCCAAGGGCTTGCCCTAAGCGTATCATCATAACGAAGCTCCCCCTCATCGTATGGACCCTCGTCGCAGTCTTTTTCACTGTGCCCTAGGATCCCACACCCATAACAATATGTAGGAACCCTCTCATATCGAACTTTAAAATCCTCAACCCTGCCATTCATGAGTCCAATACTCACCGCTTGTTTTAGAGGCTTACGAACATCCTGCATAATTCTCAATCTAACCGCCTTCTCCATCTCCGGGTACGCCGCCTCATCGGCTGCTATAAAGCTTCCAATCTGCTCACCAAGTCTTCTAATATTTTCCTTATTACTGCGACCTTTGAGAGGAAGATCGTAAACCCGTGTCCATAAGGGAACAAAGTGTAAGGGAACATCTGTCATTCTCCCTTCAAGATTCGGTTCGCTAAAACACCAAATAAATTTGTCAAAGTGCCATGGTTGGCCATCGAGAATCTTCGTTTTATCCTTCGCATCTTGGAACTTAAAAGTAAAGATCTTTTCTTTCGCATCGATCAGTTTGCCTAACACTTTGCCCTTCGTACTCCACAATTTAATCATCGACTCCACCGCTATCTTAGCATTGATAGATTTAGATGTCCATATTTTCCCTATGAGTAACAAACCCGTTTCCTCATCCTGCTGTGTATGGCCTTCAACGTCCCATACGAAAGAACCCTCGGTCTCAACAACTTCCTTCCCCTTCCGCCGACTTTGTGCCAGGTTTTCATCCATAGCCTCTAAAACTGGAGACTATAGAACGTAGGAAACCCAAACCCTACCGCCTAACACCTACGAGAACCGTAGAAGAAGCCCTAAATGAATAGGGAAAACTAAGAAAAACTCAGACGAAACCCTCACAGGGAAACCCTAGAGGAGACTAATGTATTTGAATTAGAGTTTTTTTTTAATTCAGAGATGTTGATTCTCCGTTGCAAATCCAGAGTTCAAAGTATGTATTATTATCTTCATAATTTTCAACTTCTTCATCTTTATTCAACTAAATCCCCAAATCAATTTTATTCCGATTATTTGGTTAATAATCTGGGTTTCTCTCTACAAGAAGCTCACTCCACTTCTACCAAGATTCGTTCGAAGAACGATAACTACTCCAAATTCTGTAATAATGCTAATTCTGTTGTTGATTTCTTAAAACAACATGGATTTGATGATACCCATCTCAAAAAGGTTGTATCTTCCTACCCTAAAATCTTGTCTGTTAATGTTGACGAAGCCCTAATTCCCAAATTTAAAGTTTTCCAGGATCATGGTTTTTGTGGGTCTAATTTAGTTTCTCTTATTTCAGTCAATCCGAAATTTGTATCAGTAAATTTGGATCCTATCATCGTAAATCTTAGGGCTGTTTTGGGTAGTGATGAAAATCTAATCAAGCATTTTAGAAAATCCAACAGCCCTAAAACAACATCTCGCCTTGAAAATCTTGTAGCCAATGTTACATTGTTGAATAATGAGTATGGTGTCCATATTGATGTAATTCGGAATATCATTCTTCAACGACCTTGGTCTTTCTCGAGGAAACCTGAGTTTTTTCGAAATGTGGTTGTTAGGGTTGAAGAGGAATTGGGGATTCCTCGAATTTCTCCGATGTTTTTGTATGGGATAGATTTGCTCTCTTGCCTTACTAAGGAAAATATTGAGTCGAAATGTCAAGCGTTAAGAAGCTTTGGGTGGACTGAATATGATGTTTCTGAATTAATGAGGATAAATCCTTCTGCTTTCTATAAATCTGAAGAAAATATTAAGAAAAGATTGGGTTTTTTCATGACTGAGCTTGGTTACGACCCTAATTTCTTAGTTTCACGTTCTGCGTTGTTTACTTATAGTCTAGAGAATCGAATGATGCCTAGAAGTCGTGTTTTGTTGATTTTGAAGGAGAAGGGCTTGTTAGATTACAACTTTTATACTGCCATCAGTCGAACTGAAACTCAGTTCTTAAAGATATTTGTTGAACCTTATAAGGAAGATGTACCGGGTCTTCTAGAAGTTTACCAGAATAGCAAAGTTAGTTCAAAAGATGCATGTCGTGATGCCAAACTGTGAAGCCTCCTTCCTGCCAAGTTTATTTTAGGTATACATCTATTTTTGTGTGATCTGTTCTATAGCTGTAGTAGGTTAATAACATTGCTGAAAGACTGTTAAGCTCTATTGTATGCCTGCCTTCTGATTGAAACATTGTTAAATACCATTGTATTCCCCTACTACTCCTTGTAGGTGATGCCTAATGAAGTAAGCGATTGATTATGAGTATTCCTGATTTCAACCTTATTGATATTGGGGTTGTCTATATGGATCAAGCTCGGCTCAGATTACGCCCAAGACTTGTTTGCTGTGCTCAAGCCGAGCTTTAACCGGGCTGATTTTGAGTGTATGCTGAGCCACTTCTCCTCATTGTACATCCCAACCATGCAGAGAGCTGTATGGTTGTGCCCGATTGTCTGGTTAAGTGCATTTTGTACAAGTATAAGAGATGCATCAAGGAGCCAATGTTTGACATAGAGCATTTACATAAGTAAGACTGTATAAGAGATGTTCTATAGTTTTTTTCATGGACAACATTCTTCGGAATTAGGAAATTATGCATTTGAGTATTGGACTAGTGGTAAGTGGTAACAGTGAAACCGATTCACAAGGAACTTGTTTTAAATCTCACCATAATTCTAACAGTTGTCTTTTTACAAAAGGTCCCATTGGTGACGTTTTTGTAGGTTTCAGTTGTAATTTACTTGTGATTTTAGTTGTGTTAGCAATTCACTGTTCAACCTAGTCTTTTCCGCATTTTTTAAAATATTTACCATGCCTGATTTGAAAAAAAGTCATTTTTTAGTCATTAAAGGTGGTCACCATTTATCCAAAAGTGATCAACAGTTTAGTCTAGATGCACGTGTGGTTGCCAGCTTTGCCGCTGCTCTTGGGGTGTCGCTCGGGGCTCTATGGTGGCCTATCTCTGGTCGTGCTTGCTGGTTTGGTTTGATGTCAAAACGACCTTGTGGTTTTGTCCTTCATCCTATTTGGGGTGTGTTTGAGTGTGAGTTATCTCTCAATATGTGATATTATATTGAATAATTTTCGGAGCTCTTGGAGCAAGTCTATGGCAGTGATGTTGCATAAATCACACAAAAAGTTTATTGGGTTATATAACAAGTCCACTCAAAATTTGAGGTGCATTGAAGGACATTTAGATTCGGTATGCGATAAACAACATTAGTCGGAATTTGGATAATCGTGAAAAATCAATTAATATTTATTATTCGGGGATAAGATTGAATATTGAATTGTCCCCTAAACATGTGATACAGAACTGGGGAAAAAGAACACGTCTTAATTTGGAGTGATCGAAATTTACAGGAAATCTGAACAAAATTTTCCCAAAATCAAACAGAAGGTTCATAGGACAATTGGGAATGGTTTGGTATGCGACAAACCACATTCGTTGAATCTTATATAATATTAAATAATGAATTGTTTATTTTGTCTCAAATCGAATAAATTAACTCTTAAAATGACTCGGGACATTTGTAGGAAAACTTAGAGATAATGAAACGTGGCCCGGTTTGGTGGGGTCTTACAAACGGCTTAAATAATTAGAGTATATAATAATTGGTTTTCGAGGTTTCAGTATTTCATAACAAAAAAAATTGGAAATCACTCATAAGGTTCAAACTAAATTTGAGGAGCAATAAAAGACATTTAGGTGTGTCGATATGCGATAAACCAACCTTTGTCGAATCTCGTATAATTGCGTAAAATGAATTAATATTCATTATTTTAGTTTAAAATTGAATAGATTAACTCTTGAAATGACTTCGGCCACGTGGTAGAAAACCGAAAAAAAATATGGTCAGATATAAACTCCTAAATAGCTCAAATTAAAGTGTAAAAATTACAAGACAAATTCTTTGGATCAGATAAAGTGTCCACAAAATTTGAGCAGAAATGGAGGACTTTCAAGGGGCCCTTATGCGATTACATTCGTCGAACCTCGAATAATCGTGAAAAATGAATTAATATTTATTATTTGTAGCTAAAGTTGAATAGTTTAACTCCTGAAATTATCACGGACACAAGGTAGAAAATCGGGAAAAAAAAGAAACGTTGTCCGGTACGACCTCCAAAACAGCTTAACTTTAAGCGTATAATACGAGGTTTTCAAAATTAAAGGGAACGAGAAGAACATTTTCCGGAAATCACACAGAAGGTTCTTTGGGTCAGATAAAGCGTCCACACAAAATTTGTTTGAGGGTCTTTGAGGACATTTGGAACGTCGAACAGATAATCGTGAAAAATGAATTAATATTCACTATTTAGGGGTCAAAATATATTTCAAAACTCTTCGAATTACTCGTCAACAACTACAATCGTTGATGTAGATGAACACTTCAATTTACGACCATCAAACAAATCAAAACAACATTAAGGTAATAGAAATAGCGAATCAAAACATCGTTTACTAATCGATTTAAAAAACGGACATACTAAACCCCCACACATTCCCCCTCTTATTCCGATTGTACCCATGTCATTTCCAACCCTTACCAAGAGAAAAAAAATAAAATTCCAAAAAATAAACATTATCTCACCCACCGCCCCTTCTCAATAACCCAACCCCTTCCCTCACCACCTCCATGTACTAGCAGCCACCGCCCTCCTTCGCCCTCTATATATATACCGACCGTCCCTCCTAACGTAGAGAAGCATATACACCGACTGGACATATCACCGCACCAACAAAGACATCATACTCCGACGATGGTGTCGACGATGATGAATATTTGTAGCAACTAAATATGGAAAATGCTTTTTTTGATCCATCATCAATTGAATCAATCGAATGAGTTTAATATATGCAGTTTGCATAATGTTCATTTGTCAAGAAGTTTGCCGTTTCAATTGAGTAAACCTAATAACTATCAAACTAATTAATCACCTACTTATTAAAAAACCTTTATTTTTTTAAAAGAAATATTAATGAAATAAATCTGGTTAATAAAGTTATTGATAAAACTAAGAAGTTACATGTGTGATGTGCGAATTAAAATTATAATTTTCGAATTGTTGATCAATTGGTTAGGCTTTGGGAGAGAAGATAAATATTTTTCTTTTTATGCAACGGTAATTGTGAAATACTAGGGAGAGGTGCGTGAAATTTTAATAAAAGATGTGCGGAATTAGCAATTGCGAAAAAACACATCAAACCGTCATTATTCGTTTTAAGCGTAAAACGGGTCAAATACATACCAAATTACCCCACTTGTCACCTAATGAATGACAACTCTTTTATTTTTATTGCCCTACTTAGTACTTACTCCCTCCATTTTTTTATATCACCCCATTTCTTTATACACGTTTGCCAATACTCATTTTATTTCGATTATATCTTTAGCTACATACTACTAAAAATTATAAAATTTTGATATTCTTAATCCTCTTATCAAGACAAATTAAAAAAGATCTCACATGAATATATTTCCGTGAACGGATTGAAAGAAAATCGACGTTGAATACTCGACTGTGAATAGTGCCAAAAAGGGAAATGGGGTGATATAAAAAAAATGGAGGGAGTAGTATTTAACACGGTTTAAACTTAAAACGAATAACACCCGACACCCGTTCTAAGTAAAGCTAACGGAAAAACGGAAAAAAATAGGGAAAAGAGGTCTGCCCCGGCCCAAGCCAATCCAACAACCTTACCCGTTACCACTTACCACCCTTCATTTTAATTAACATAAACCGTTATTAATTAAAAAACCCTCCTAAAACCCTAATTTTTTCCCCCTTCTCATCTTCAACCACAATGGCGAAAGAAATTGAACTAGACGAAGAACAAAGCTTCGAAGATATCGGTCTCGACCCTCGATTAATTCGCGCTCTTATTAAAAAAGGACTTCAAAACCCTACTCCTATTCAACGCGTTGCTATTCCCCTTATTCTCGTAATTTTCACTTCAATTTCTCTTCTAATCAATCTACGTTTTCCATTTTATAGTTTAATTCATTGATTGTAACGTATTTTTGGTGAAATTTTTCAGGAAGGCAAGGATGTAGTTGCAAGAGCAAAGACAGGGTCAGGAAAGACATATGCATATTTACTTCCGTTACTCCATAAGCTGTTTTCGGGGTTGGATTCGGCTTCGGGGTCGAATTTGAGTAATGTTTCGGGTCCGACTGCGGTTGTACTTGTTCCGACCAGGGAATTAAGTCAGCAGGTGTGGAAAATATAAAAGATGAAATTTTATATTGTGATTTATTGAATGTTTTTATCATAGTTTTTGTGGAATTTTCGGTGTTTTTGGGCAGGTTTATTTGGAAGTTATGTCGCTTATAGAGTTGTGTAGAGTTCAGCTGAAAGTTGCTCAGCTTACTAGCTCCATGTCTAACACCGAGTTGGTTAGTCTTCTCCCTTCATATCTTTTAATTGAATTTTTGCGGTAGTGATAGTAATATGATCTCAACGAGATCAATTGGTTTGAGATAACACAAGGGTAAGAATTGCGTACATTTGACTCCCTTTTATTCCGCAATAAAAACTAGGAGGCCCTAGAGCAAGGAAGAGTAATGTTGTTGCTGCTGTTGTGAGTTTGTGTTAATTGCAAATGAAGCTCTATTGTGAACTTAGCACAAGATACTGATAGGGTGTTAGAGCTTTTTAATCTGGCTGGTTGATTTCGTTTTTATGTATTGCTCTCAGAAACAGGCATTGTCGGGACCTCCTGATGTTCTAGTGTCAACCCCAGCTTGTGTATATAAATGTTTGTCCGGGGGACTTCTTCAACCTAAAGCCATCCAAGAGTCACTTTCCATGCTCATTCTTGACGAGGTTTTTTTTTTCTATTTTTTTACGTCTTAGTTCCTTGGTATACATGGTTTTCTTGCTGTTGAGAGAATGCGCTTATGTTGCTTGGAATCTTGAAGACATATACTCATGGTCGCATTTGTTTTGTTCGTTTTAGATTGAGTTGTAATCACTCGTGTTTGTCTTCAGGCTGATCTTCTTTTATCATATGGCTATGAAGATGACCTCAGGGCTTTTACGGCTCATGTCCCGAAGCGTTGCCAGTGCCTTCTGATGTCTGCTACATCCAGGTATGGCACTGCATTTTTTTATTTGAAGTCCTGATTATCTGCCTTAGCTGCAGAAGAATTGTGCATTGTATCTCTTTACTTGGTTCCTCAATGGGAAAGTCGTCATAAGATTGAACTGAAATGTGATTGGGTAGCGATTTCATGATTAGATAATGTAGTCTCATGTATGCAGTGATGATGTTGAGAAGCTAAAGAAGCTTATTTTACACAATCCATATACTTTGACACTGCCAGAAGAGGATGGTGGCAAAGATGAGATGGTACCAAGCAGTGTGGATCAATTCTGGGTATGAGTAATTTTTTTGCGTACTTTGGGTTGGTTCCTTGCTCAGTATGATGTTAAGTTAAGTTTGAGGAGGAGTCATTCTTCTGGAACATGTTTTCATAACGTGGCTTGATATTGTATCTTTTAATTTGAATCTATGCTCTATCATTGTCGATTTAGATTTGGAAGGGAAGTTCAGGTGTTGTCACTGACAACTTTATTTTACTAAGCATCTTTTCAACAGATGTCGGGTCTTCAAACTGCTAACACAATATTCTGAATTTTAAGTCCCACCTGACTAGCCCTAGTTGGAAATACTTTAGGATGGATGTAAACTACTTTAAGCGTCGGATCAAGAGGGGGAAAAACACTCAAATTTGTTTTACTAAGCATGTTTCCTTTGATCATGATGAACTTCCTGTGAGTGCTCCGTTCATATGTACAACTGCATGTTCAGAGTTCAGACTGTTACTCTCACCTAATGTCCACTTTCAAATTTCCTAATAGATGCTATATCCATGGCTCCACGCCCTTCTTTTAATTATCATTGCCTGTCAATGCTTCTTTCCAGAATGCTTGTCCAGGGATTGATTAATGGAGTAAGTAATAGGGAAACACGCAAATTCAAAAAAGTTTAAAGAAGTTCGGAAAGTAACTCTAACAACTTTAAGGTGAACAGAATATTACCCCTGACTTCCAAAGTCGCCATTTAGATATATTTGACTCCTCATTATAGTATATTTGCACCTTCAATGTTTCCATGTTGTATTCTGTTCTGTCCTGTACTCCTGTTGCTTTTTATTTGGTTGGCAATATAAAGCGTTCTCTTCAATTTGTTTAGATATCTTGTGAAGCCCAAGATAAATTCCTCTATATTCTAGCTCTCTTGAAGTTGGATCTTGTTCAAAAAAAGGTGCTGCTATTTACAAATACAATTGACATGGGATTCAGGCTGAAGCTCTTTTTGGAAAAGGTAATGTATGACCTGGCTGTGTGTATTGTTTTAGAGAGAATAATTTTTTGCGGACACAAGGTGACAGGTGTTTTGGGGTGCTGTATTTATCTTTGTCGTGGATTTCTATGATTTTTTTGAACCATTATCTATATGGATGAGCTCTTAAGTTAATATTTATGGATTTAGTTTATGGGTACGAAAAGGAGGGTGCAAATGTAGTTTTTGCTGGTAAGTTACACCTGACCTTACAATATCAGCTGTTTTTTATTCTCATTTGTTTATGTATGCATTTGGCAGTTTTTCATCAGGGCAGCTGTTCTGAATGCCGAGTTACCTCAAAATTCCCGTCTACATATCATTGAGGTATAGTATTTCCTTTCTATATCTGTCCGTTTCAGTGGAATCTCATTTCTCATGGTTGTCTTGTATGTGTAGGCAATTACTTCTTGACGAAGGCAAAAGCCTGTATGTAGTGTCTATAAATGATAAAATTTAATATGAACGTGGGGTATCATGACTTATTTTCAGGAGTTCAATGCTGGATTGTTTGACTACTTAATTGCAATTGATGATGGCAAAACAATTACGAAAGAGCACGAAGCTTCTGGAAAAGACGGAGAGGTGAAAAAATCCAAAAAACAACGGAAGCAGAAGTTGGATGCTGAATTTGGTGTAGTGAGAGGCATTGACTTCAAGAATGTGTACACAGTATGTATTGTGAATGAGTATTTACATTTTAGATGTGAAGTCTTGTTCCTTATGATTTCCCCATTTTCATCTTTGTGGCATTTGTGATTTTAATACTTTTAACATGGTGAGCTTATACTGAATGTAGTTTCATTTCTATGATGTTCTTTTTCTCTTGAGGCCATGGTTTTCCTCGTTATTGGAAAGAGATGCGCGTTCCGTTTTTATTAATAAGGGCATACTTGGGTTGATGGTAGTTTTTAAGTGGGTATGGAGACTGAAACAAAGGAGAAGATGAGGGCGATGAAGAGAAGATGAATGGGCGGTGAAGGGAGGATGAATGTGTGTTGGTGGTGGGAATATTATTCCGTAGGGGTAATGCATTAACCAATGGGGCAGGTGGATAACTACCGCACCTTTATGGGGTAATTATTATCTGTTTATCATTTCTTTTCTCTATCCACCATCACTAATGCCCCACCTATTTTCCTTTTCTTCTGTAAGGCTAACCCCCAATCCTTGTTAATAGTAGAAGTATAGTTTTTTCTCATAATAAAAATATATCAATGGTCAAAATCTTCTTTTCGAAAGGTGAGAAGTATGAGAACATCTTACGGGGTTTTAATCTAAAAAAGTAGCTAATCAGCTAATATCTGAAGATTTAGCTGAAAACCGAAAACGTTGCAGATATCTGAAAAGGTACCTTGATTAATTTTAATTTTTTTTAAAACTAACTAAAAAGATAGTGTTTGGTAATATTACAAAAAAAGACTTGATTATTATTGTTGTTCTTTTTGCTATCATTAGTTTATTTTTGCTAGAAACGGTAGTAGTTTTGCATTTTCATCCTCAGAAACGGAAAAACTGAAGCATTTTCTTACAAAGTACTCTTTCCTTCGAAACTAACCATCACATTTGCTCTTGTTGGTTTCCAAGATGCTAACTTCACCTTGTTTTTCTTATCTATATGTTGCTAATTTTTTGCTGAAAATATTATTTTATTAAAGGCTCTTTGATAATAAATATAAATACACAAGGGTCATATTTTTTTCTTTTTACATTTATTTATTCTTATTTTTACTTTTATTTTTTTATTTTTTTGCTTTTTTACAATGGAAACTTTAGCCATCAAAAAGTAAATAAATAGTGTTTACTTTTGAAATTTGAAGGGAGTATTTAATAAATAATGAGTTTCTTTCAAAGAAAAAAAATGTAAATTCTCCTTCATGTGTTTTTTCAACTTAGATTGATTTTATTTTAATATTAAATCACCTTTTGGTTTAGGGAAGGCTTGCCCCCATTACACCCTTGTGGTGGGGCCCTTCCCCGGACCCTCGCCTAGCGTCGACGCCATCGTGCACCGGGCTGCCCTCCCCCCTATTAAATCACCTTTTACCATAATTCGAAGTAGCAATATTATTGTGGATATTTGGTTGAATGACGATAGAGAAAGTATTCAAAAGAGCGTGATTTTTGGTGAAGTGATCTGAATAGGTTTTAGCTGATAGGTAATGAATATTAATAATGAAGGGTAGAAAGGCAAAAAATTTTTTTTAATCAACTACTCTTTTTGTTAAGCTACCCTATGTGGCTTTTCATTTAGGCAAACACTTGCAAAAGGCTGAAAATTTACCCAAATTAGGATATTTAGTCAAATAAGGTACCCTCGAATGGCTTGTCAAATGGAAGCCGGTAGTTGTAGCCTTACTGTATATGAATACCACGAGTATGTGTTAAGAGTTATTTTCCGATTCATATATTTGTTCAAGTCATGAGGGAAAGCCTATATTTGAAGTGTCCCCTCTATTTGGGAAGGAATGGTATTTCCAAAACTGTAATATACTATATGATTTCCTTCTGCAGGTTATAAACTTTCAGATGCCGCCAACTGCTGCAGGATACATACACCGTATAGGACGCACAGGTCGAGCATCTAACACAGGAGCATCAGTTTCTCTTGTAAGTTCTAGCTGCAAGTATATAACTTCCCTTTTGATTTGATATGATTTGGTATTACACTGTTTAATCTTCGTTTTATACTTGTTGTGTTGGTCGAAGTATCAACTAAGTATTTTATACACGTTATAGGGAACGTGTTTGCAAATAGCTCTGACTGATGACAGAATAATGCAAAGTGATTCAATCTGTCTGCACTTCATCTACTGTAACATTGCTTTTGACAATGACAGTTTTGAAGTCACTGGTCATTCGGTCACAATCTCTTGTTTTTCGAAAATGTGTAAGGATGTGTACATATAATTCCCCACACCCTGGCACCCTGCCATGGATGTAACTTTGAGGAGATTAAGTAATGTTGGTTAGATTTTATGATGTATTGAAAGTAGCTATTCATATGCTATTTTCATTATGGGCCAGTCAGGAATATGTTTCTATATTCTCGCCATAAACGGGAGCCTTCAAGGCATTGATGTATTGGGAGTAATGTTGTTGATATTATCAAATACTCTTTGTTGGTCCTTATGCGTCAATTATTTAAATTGATACTCTAGGAGTTCATTTACTTTATTGCCGATTGAATAGATCCATGCAAGGCATTTTTAGGACTGTCATGGATCGTGAAAATAAGTGTTTTATGAGTCGAATTGATATGCGACTCCTATTGATTTAAGAATTGAAGGTAAGGAACTATTCTATAGGCCCAAAATCCAAATTGGCAATAATTTCTCACGAGTAGAGTTTTTACGGTTTGTAGGTTGATGATTGAAGTTGTGTCATTTTTGGAGGAGGCAAATTATTTATCTGTTTAGTTAGTAAAAAACAACCTTGCAACTTTTTTATGTGTGAGTGGGGGGTTGTCAAACCCATCTAATATGTAGGTTTATTGCATGTTTTTTGGGGATTTATGTGTTCAGTTTAGTACACGAGCCACTTGTATTTGTTTTTTTAATTTTTGAGTCGGTGAGGGCCTGAGAGGTAGGCCATAGGCAACCAAGAAGTTATAGCTTTAGTGCTCGTGAGTGTTGGCATATGGCTAAGGCGCTCAGGTGATAAAATACTTTAAGCTTGCTGGCTAAAAATGGGATCCGTCTCTTCTGATTGCTTTTTTACTAGCTACCATCATCTTTGGTTTTGTATGGAATTTATTTAAGTTTTGGTGACTATGCTGATGAATAACACAATTTGTATGCTGAGTATGAATCTCTTTCTTGGTGGCACGAGTAGGTCTCTCCAGATGAGATGGGAGTATTTGAAGAACTGAAATCTACGTTAGCTGAGCACAGAAGTGGAGAAGGTGACTTCATTGCTCCTTTCCCTTTGCTCACAAAGAATGCGGTGGAATCCTTAAGATATCGAGCAGAGGTATTTCATGTTGCCTTCATCTGATATAAGTTCCCTCCCCCCTCCACTTCCAATAGAGCCGAAGATCCGCTATATTTTCTCTTAGGGGTTATTAGTATTATGGTTTAAAGGTAGTCATAGAGTCATCACATGGAACTTCGACTTTGGGTCTTCTAAAAGCCTATTTGTGTGGTTAATGTATGGGCAAGGTTGTACAAGTCTATTCCCGCCCTCCTCTGTTATATGCGGAAGCATGGTTTTAAATCTCGGTACCGGTCATAGTCGCGGTAGCGGTATAACCGGACCTTGATCGGCCACCGCGGACCTTAAAACCATGTGCTAAAGTCCTTTAGGCGCTGGGGTAATTATGATGTTATCTGTTGATGGATGATTTGCATTTCCTACCTCATGGCAAACATCTTGCTAAGCTTCTTGACTAGCTCACCAATGAAATTGGTCAAATTAGGATGTTTGAATCTTATCATTTATGTAGCGCTATTTGCTTCATGCAGGATGCGCAAAGGAGTGTGACAAGAGTTAATGTACGCGAAGCGCGGGCACAGGATATCCGGAACGAAATTCTCAACTCTGAAAAGTAAATCTTCTATTCAAACAATGGTATTGCATCATGTCTTTGTGTGAATCGTTGTCAAGTGTCAACCTTTGGATGCCTCGCCAAAATGGTTCAGGGTATTGTCTGTGGAGAGAGCAGTTTGTGATTAAATGGGATTTCATATCTTAATGTTTTTTCCTTGCAACCACTGTACTCATGGGATTAATGGCTGCACTTGTGGTGCGATGGCAGAGATCAAGCTGCCACGACTGATTCTGTAACGGAGTCTCAAACCCAGATTAAGAATCGTGAATGTACTATGTACTCACTAGTTGTGTGATTTGTTTGCAGGTTGACAGCCCACTTTCGAGCTAATAATCCTAGAGACTTGGGTAATAATCTATCTCTAAAGGACTTGTTTTGACTATTTATTATTGAGCTCAGATTTCTGAAGTGATTTCTTGGTCTATAGATCTTTTGAAGCATGACAAAATTCTGAGCAAGAAGGAACCACCTGCGCACTTGCGTAATGTACCTGAATATCTACTTGATGCAACCACTCAAGAGGCAAGCAAGATCGTGAAACTTGCTCGTGCAGCCATGGGAAATGGAAAGCCTAGTCAGTATCCAAGCCGGAAGAAAAGATTTAGAAAAAACAAAGATCCTCTCAAAGCAATATCGACTGAGGTACGTGTTTCTTGAATCACAAACTCTCAATATCATGAAACGACTTTATCCAAAATTAAGTGTTTTCTTGTGTCTGTTAATAGTAAGAAGTGATCCTTTACTTTAGTGACCCCTTTGAATATTGTTAGTCATCAATGAAGTGCTCGTTGAAAAAAAGAGGCAAAAGCGCGACATAGTCGCATAACAATCAACGGACAAATTTTCAAATTAATTTTTGTTACAGGATAGAAGAGAGGGGTAGTTAAGTGACTAGAGCTCTGCAGATAGCTTAATACTAGTGATTTACCAAATTGTTTAAAACATGCAGGGATTCAAACAACGTAACAAGATGAGAAGGAAAGGTGGCAAAAAGGAATGACCGTGCCTTCCTGTGCTTATGGTAAACCTTAATTCATTTGGTGGTGGTCGTCTGAGACAAGTTTATGTGGCACCAATCCATCCAAATTCGGAACATGTTCCCGCCAGGGTGACAGTGGCACAGCTATTAGCGTGAAGACTCCTGGTTCGGACCAACTTGTCTTGGCATCCTTTTTTGTTCCGCCGATCCTTTTTTGTGCTCGTTAAACAAACTTCATATCCGTGAAATTGTGAAATTATTTATTTATATTAACCCTTTCTAATTTGCATGCCTGTTGTCTACTTTGATTGATTGTTTTAGGGATTTGCTAAATCCTATACACCAAATTACCGTCCATTCCAGTTTTACCCCCCACACATTCGCGATTAATAACAAAAAACGATCACTAATACAGTGTAATACCCCAGCCTTCTCTCTCTCTCTCTCTCTCTCTCTCTCTCTCTCTCTCTCTCTCTCTCTCTCTCTCTTCCTCAACCGACTCCTCTTCCTCTGCCGTCTTAGACAACGTCCCTTTGGCCTTCAATGAAAATACGGTTGTCACCAATTTTGAAGAAAACTTAATTCAAAATGTCTCTTTAAACAACTTTAGTGGTGTTTACTCTGATGGAAAAGAGTTTATATTAGTACCATCCAACCCAGTGACATTGATCAAAATCGACGGCATTATGTCGCATCATCAACGTAGGTGGAGAAAATTGGTGGCCAGCGACGGCGTTTGAGTCGTTAAAGGAGAGTAGTTGACTAGTCGGTTGGGAGAAGTGAGAGAAAGAAAGGGTGAGAAATTTGAGTTTTAATTTTCATCGTGTACATGAAATGAGAGGGGCATAGTTGGAATATGTCGATAATTTGTGCGGTATTTAGCAAAATAACGTGCGAGATTTAACAATAACGTTATTTTATTATAAGTATACAACAAAGACAAGGCGCGATTTGTAGCTAAAGCCTAACTCAACTATGACATATTAGTATGTAAGTACTTGTATAACATAAAAATCGCTAGATACTTGGCAGTTTCATAATCACTCTTACAATTTTTTTTCCCGCCTAACTAATTGACAACTAATTAAATCATTATAATATAATATATAGGCCAAAATAATTCTGATAATTATATTTGCCAAAACAAAATAACTATAATATTATATTATTATGGTTATAAAAAAATCATACTTTTTTTTAAAATATATCCACCTTCTTATTTATTTTTTTAATTTAATAAAATTAAACCCGTACATTTTTTGCACGGGAATAAAACTAATTGTAGTAGACAAAAATCACAATTTCCCTTCACAAGTACGAGTATCTATGATAATAAATATTCTTCTAGACGAATTAACAACCGAAGCTACACAAGATGTCTCATAAATATTTTGCATCACTCCTTAATCTTTATGATGATACTCTCTCCATCTTAATTTTATTGTCCATTTTTTTTCTCAAAGTTTCTCTCAAAATAATTTTCCTCCTCTTATTTAAGTAAACATTTATATGTACTAAAAATCACTACCATTTATTATTTCATTAAGGTAGTTTTTTTCTAATCCACCTAAAATAGCAAATAGATGAATTAATTGAGATAGATTGTGACTTCATCTTTAAGATGATATATGTAATACTATTAACTCTTCCTATATTTCCTTTGTTTTAGTACGTAGTCATACTTCCTAATGTCGCTCGGACATGATCTTACCACGCCTGACTTATTTATCAAAGCATTAGTTGATAAATAATGTCTTAATTATGTAATTTCACGATTTATGAGGTTGACCTTTTTTGTTGATGATTTAAATCCTCATTAGTCTATTTTAAGAACATTTTGTCACTATGATAATTATTAACTCGTAGAGACTTGGTAATTCATATTTTCATTTAATTGTCTATTTATATGTTACTTAAATAGTTATTATTTACGACTCATTTTCAATGGCTGTGATGATGCAACTCTTACTCATCAAACGTTTCGGGCTCTTATGTTTACAAAACTTTCTTAAATTGCCAAAGCTATGGACGAACCAAATGGAGTTTAAGCTCATAATACCAACATTTGAGTATTGGATACATGGAGGAGACTAGGAAAATGAAAACTTTAGGGCTTAAAAATGTTATTTGAGTTATATATGGGTCTAATGCTATTTTATATTGATGGATGAGACATGAGTCTAGCATTTTCTAGACATATCTTTTTGCGATTCATCTAATTAAAACCCATTTTATTACCTAAGACGAATTTGTGGATTAAATATATAAAACATGGGTATAAATTAAATGCTTATTCTGCGATAAAAGCGTAAGTGATGAACATGTATTCGCCATGCTAATATTGTCTAACACAAAAACTTTTAAGACACCCCTCATATAATGAGGGGAGGAAATTCCTTAATTTTTATTTTCCATGTTGTATCTCCCACCGATTTAATGGGAAACAGTCGCTCACAAGATCTAGTGCACTGCCTAACAACATGAAAAAGTAATAAAAAAATTACGAATGACTAAACTATATCAAATATTTTTTCCATATTTTCCACCAATATCTAATTCCATTTGAATTTTTAAAATCAAAAACCCCTTAATTTTTCTTACATTGTCTCACGATATAAAACCCTATACGAGTATTTATTTAAAAAACCTTATATGGAGTTGTAATAAATCTCTAACTAAAAGACCATCTCTAACTCTCATGTGTCATGTCCCATCATAATTTGTGGTGGAAAAAAAGAGTAATGGGGAAGGCGGTGTGAGCCTAATAAATAAGGCGAGCCCAAGCTCATTAATTAAAAAAAGAAGTAGGCCACGGCCCACGAGCATGTCCCAAACAAATAGAGGCCTCGAGGGACACGGGTGCCAACTGTCCTTCATATCTTCATATGGTCATTTCTCATTCTACGTCTTCACTCTTCACTCTTCTTTAAATCTATTCTTTCTTCACTACCCTCGCGCTTCTCATGTTTCAACTTTTAATATCTATTAAAAAATGCGTATTTTTATTTAAATAATATTATCCGTTTTTAAAAAGTCAAACTGTTAGTAAAATAAGGAGGTAATGTATGAGGAATAACAATAAAACTAGTCTTATATCTATAAATGAAATGATACTTGTTTAATACCGTATTAAAAAAGGTTTTTCTAACATGTGCCCTAATGGCACATGATAAGAAGTCAAGTAAGGAAATATTTGCAAGATTATTTCACTTATTATGGTAAATATGAGTTTTAACTCTAATTTATCATGATATATTCTCAACAATATTTCCTTACTTAACTTTTTAATTCTTATCATATGCCCTTAGGGCACATGTTAGAAAATCCGTAATAAAAGAATGATGTGGTGTGATGATAGAGAGATGTTGCATATAGGTGATAGTGTGATACAACTCAAAGAATTATAAAAAAATATATCTCAATTATTCATTTATCTTCGAATAAATTTAATTTTATATAAAATAAAATAGATAAAAACATAATCAATGAGTGTAAAAATCGAATACATATCTACCTATGTTTTATATTATTTGTAATATACCTATTTTTCGATGGTATATTATCATCTTTATGACCCGTATTAACTATTATAACTATTAACCGTGATGGCATGCATGAAGTCTTATTGGTTAATATTCAAATAATGTACTAACATTTCATTTTATTTCATTAATGATTTGAAATATATAGATACCTACTACAAGTGTGTACATAAATGTATATTATTGGAAAACAAAATATCTTTTATACACATCAAATAAAAACGTAATCAATAAACTTAACACTCATATAATAAAAACGTAAAAAAATATCTTTTTACATACTTAATAACATGATTAATCTTTTGTAGTGTTTATACCTTGAGATTATGCCTTCTATATTTGGACTTTGGAGCATCTTACTCTTAAGTAGCTTACCTATATAAAGAATTTCATCTGTGATGAATAATATTCGTCACAAATTTGTAAATAATAGAGCTCACTTTGGTAGATAAAAATACGCTATTTGTAATTCCCTAAACACCTGGGGTGTTTGGTTGGAACTACATATATAATGTATTCTACAATCTATCCAACCCAATTACATAAACAGATCATCTGTCTCAAACTTAACCCACCTCATTTAATTTTTCGATTATTCAACTCGACTAGCTTAACCCATTTATCTTTCGAAGGTCATTTTTAACCCATTTGACCTATTTAACCCAATAAACTAATAAACTACACTAAGCTTTATAGCACAGTATTAAGTAGTCCGTTTGAATAATTGATTCAAACCAAATATCTTATGACAGTTTTCAATAAACGGGTTATTCGTATCAGATTCATGTTAAAAGAGTTCAACCCTAACTCAACCCATCTAAATTTTGTGTCCTATCTGTCAACCCAATAATTTAAATTACTCACAAAATCTTAACACTACCCCGCTAATTTTATATGGGTCCGTTTCGAAGGTAACAAAATCATTTTTCGTACTTTTTGAACAATGTAACTAGTTTTGTGACCCGTGAAATTCACGGGATATTCAGTTTGTAATGTGATACTTTAGTTATTTGATATCATATTATACTACAATCAACTCAACTTACGATTTTCAAGTTCTAAGAGGTATATAAAGCCAATTAGCCTTTTGTACAACAATTTATCAGAAATTAAAGTGATATATATATAGTAGATATTATAACACTCCCGCCAAAACTAAAGTAAATCAATATAAGCTAAAATAATTAATAATATAGGTATTCATATAATCAAATAATACAATACTATATTAACAAACAAAAATCCCAAAATAGAGCACCCTCGCCAATTAGATATTAAAATTTCAACAACAATTATAAAAATAACATAAAACACGCGATTAGAATGTTATGAATGACAAAACTAATATATCATGATCCCAATAAAATTGAAGCTAATAAAACAATAATATATTGTGGAACTAAGAATTTTAAAGCAGCAACTTGAATAACAACTTGAATAACAATTGGATCATTAATGTCGAATACTACGTCTATTAAACAATCTTATACAAAGATGTGAATAGAATTATAGCATGAAATATCAATGACACATACCATTTTGCTAACGATAGAGATAAAAAAATGTTTTTTTTCTTACAAGTTTGCCTTTTATCAAAAACATATAAACAATTGAGGATGTGTTTTATAGCTTTTAAATATACTTTTTTATTATTACTATCAAATTTAATATTGGCATAAAACAGATCAAGATTCATGATTTTTGAGCATCCTTTTTTCCATTATTATGAAGTTTAATATAAACATATATGGAAAAATGAGATATGGTATGTAAAAGGTTTGTTTTATTATTATTATTATTATTATTATTATTATTATTATTATTTTACAAAATTCCCTTTGCATGAAAGTGGTTTAATAAGTTATTTTATGTAATTAAAAATATGATACATGGTTGATAGTATATAGTTTGGTTTGCCTTTTAATTATATTAATAGATAGATTTAGTCGCTTTATAATCCAAATTATTAGACTTTTTATTACTACATATAGAACTTTCTAGCTACTATATTTGCTTAACGAAGAATTAGATGGAGAAATGGTAAGATTTAAACGATGAGAGTAAATTCGTAATTTATTTTTATAATTTAAATGAGGATCTTATGGTTTCCACCAAAAAAAATATATTAATAAACCTTATAAACAATTTTAATAAATAGCTCTAAAATAATTTTAATATTAAACAATATAAACTAATATAATTTAATTATGATAATCCTATGTGGCAAAAAATTAAATATTGTTAAGTTGCCTTTTAATTATATAGTACAAATATAGATAGAAGAATACTAATCAATTTATTAACATATTATATTAAAAAAAAAATTAAATAGGAAATTTTTTTAATTAATTTAATTTGATGGTTGTTAAGTATTATGAAGAGTTTTATCCTATTTAATACTATTTAATTAGATAGGACGGAAAAGTGTCAATAAAGATGGTGGGTGTTAAGTAATATGAAAAATTTTAATTAACTATTAACATGTTTTACTACAAAATATTCAATTAAAATGTTAACTTTAATTATGAATTATGAAATTATTTAACATGTTTTATTACAAAAAATTTCAATTAAAATAACATTATATATTATGAAATTTTGATATAAATTTGTAAGAGTTATATAAATTATGGAAAAAAAAATATATTTAATAATAATAATAACATCCATTAATATAATAAATAAGTGAATTAAATTAATTTATAGATAATAATTTAGATCAATGTCATGTAATAATAAATAGTTAATCTATGTCACATAAATTTTTCATATCACATTAAAAATATGTCATGTAACAATTAAATATGTCATGTCACATTAAAACCCTTTTAATTAAATTTTATAAATTAAATATGCTATGTCGCAACTTTAATTTTATTCTATGAGAAAGGAAAATGATTTATAAGAAAACAATAAGTTCCAAATAAAACATACATTTGAAAGTTCATGAAATACTAATTTTTTTGCTAGGATATAGTATTGAGTGGAGTGGATAGAGAATTTTTTTGCTAGGATATAGTCTTGTTTATCTCATTAACCATCCTACAAAAAAAGACATTGAGTATTAATAATGGACAAAATGGTGGAATTTGATTCATATGTAATATTAACCTTATCTTTATTTATTTAAGTTTTCCCTTAAATAATGAAAGAAATATGACATTGAGTTATAAAGAATGTAAAGTATATTTACCTTTAAATAGGAGAACACCATAAATCGCGATAGCTCCTAAATGAGAACAAAACAACACTTAAAATAGGAAATTTTAAAATAAATAAATAATTAATTAATTTAAAAACTTAATACAATTACCGTACATTAATATACTTACCTTGATTTTGACACAATCATAAGAAAAATTATTGACACACACAATTATGTTGACGATGAGAGTAAAAAAATATATTGGCTTGAATTTTGGCTCACAAATGTTGTCTTCCGTAAAAAATTTATAGCCAATTGAGGATGTGTTTTATGACTTTTGATCATCTTTTTATATTATTATCAAATTTAATATATACATAAATTTGTAGTAAAGTGTTATAATTTTTGAGTATTAATTTTCATATTAATTAGCAATTTTAATTTATACATAAATATGGATCAAGGAAACATGAAATGTGAAAGGTTTGCTTTACTATACATAAATATGTAATATAATTTTATTACTTTTGAGCATTATATTTCATTATTAATAAGTTATAAAATTAGAGATTGTAAATTTTTATTTGAAGTATAACCTATTATAGTTTTAAAAATTTAAAAGGCTAATATTTAATGTTAAGTATGTTATTATTTTCCATTAATATTTACAAAATTTTTATTTTCTTATAAACGGCGTAAAAATTAGAATTATATGTATTTATTTGTTGCTTAAAATATTCTAACAATAAACATCTATATTTTAAATTTATTAGGAATTTTGATTTTTAATTGTTATTTAATTAATATAGAATTTAAAAATGTCAAAAGTTAATGTTTGTTATGTTATTTATATTTAATGTTTTAATATTTTTTTTCATTTTTGTTTTAATAAAAAAAATGATGTGGCTCCATGTCATGTTTAATAAGTGACGTGACTTTTTGCTGATGCTAGGTGGCATTGTCTACGTGGCATTTTAGGTTATGCTTTTGATAATCACAAATTCTTATTTGCAACGGCACTATCCGTCGCAAGCTTGTGACGGATATCGTTTTCTCTCACAAAATATCCACTTTTTCTCTCTCTCCAACCCTATTCATGTGGTCCCCTTTCTCCACTAACTCATTTTGTATTCATTTTATCTCACAAAATATCCGTCACAAATGGTGACCCGTCGCAAGCAAGACTTACTATTTGATAATATTGTATAGATGTTAAAAAAAAAAACTGCATCATTAATTGTGCAGTGACGTGGGCACATCTTAATGACACAATTAACCACGAAATGATGGCAAAAAGCAAGATTAACTCCAACCAAAAATGTAATGCAAATTACACAAGGAGGCCAGAATGAAAGGGTGGCATCTTCCTCAACCTCAACATCATTGTCGTCCTACACTTCCCAACCGTGTTTATAAATCACCATTATTCACCAATTCTCTTTTTTTCCTTCACAAATCTAAACCCACCCCTAAACCTCCCTTTCCTTCTATTTCTTCTACATTATCATTTCAACAACATTCCAACAAATTTATCCTCCACAGTTATAATAACAACAATTTTCAAAAATTTCATCATTTTTTGAGTTTGATGGATATGGTTGTTATTGACGATTACGCTGTTTCTATAATTGTCGCGTCTTTATTAGGGTTTGTGGGTTTGATTCTGTTTACGGTATTTCGACGTCGGAAATTTGGTGAGAATGGTGGTGGTTTGATTCGGACGGAGGTTGTTCGGAGCTCCGGTGATGGTGATCCGGACGTTATCATTGTTGGTGCTGGCGTTGCTGGTGCTGCCCTTGCTCATACTCTTGCTAAGGTCACGTTTTTCGCCTTTTTGGTTATTTAACGGAGTTTGAATATCAGTTTTGATAGTTTAGTTTAATTCAATCAAGATTCGAACTTGTGACCTAAAATACCTTTTATTCGTTTAATTCTTTGTGAGAAGTACTTTACGTAAACAAATGATTGGAACGGAGTAGTAGTAATTTACGCCTTGATTGCGTTGCGTTACGGGTGAGTTGTTATTTAGTGAGAAAGTCGTTGAATTGATCGTTACTCCGTCTCACCTTGAATTCTCCGGGGTTTTTTTATCCTGTATGAAACTCGGTTCTTTCCGGCTTAATTTCAGTTCATTTCATTTTTGATTGGCTATATTCCGTTAAGTTTTATTTACGTTTAATCAATCATGTTAAATTAATCTATTCACAAAATTAACTTTTAATTCAACTAAATTAACTGGACCTCAATTCCACTCAATTTAGTCCATTAAAGATGCAATTAGTCTGCTAGACGGATTTTGAAATTTGATTAGTTTGAGAAATGTACATGCTGCCTGGAATGTGCGGAAAAGGAAGGAGTATTTCTTCGAGTTATTATGGTTTGTTGAATTGTAGTTAGGTCTCATTGAAGTTGGAAATTGGAAGTTTGAATGTTGGATAGAGGTTAGGTAAACCATTCTTTTTGCATAACTTGATTATAGTGGATTTGTGGTCCTCTATGCAGTTCCGTAACGGAATTATGAATATGGATTGAGGGAGTTGTTTTTGGGTTTTTATGTTTCTTTGTATACGACTATACCTTGCATTTTGAGAATTATTTTGGGTTTGGTATATTGAGACAGACTATAGAATTCGGGGAGTTTTGGAAGAGCTCTAGACTTGATTGAACATTTATGGCTTGATTGATAAACCTCAACTGACCAATCAAACTGCTGTATGTGCGAGAACTACTCGTAGACTCTTGGTTAAAGACGCTGTCTTTTTTTTTCTCCGCTCTGGAAACTCTTGGATTTGCTAACGAGTGAGCTAGTGACACGAAACTTGAAATTAAGGAGTACAATACTTTTGTTCTTGTCACTCCTACTGGCTTAACCATGGGGAGGAGAACCCCGGAGTTATGGATCTGCTACCAAGGATTCAATAAACAAAATAGGTTAAGCTGTCACAAAGTGTCTTCTTTTACTACAATTTTAAGCAGCACCCTATTAAGCACTGGAATTTATGGGAGTTAATGGGCTTGGACATGATGAAGTCATTGCTGAAATTTGTGATGCTCAGTCACCGACATACTAACTCCATTATAGATATGGATCCCAGTCTGGTTCTCGATAAAATTTCTTGAAAAATTGGTGGTAGATTTATAAGTTATAACTCTTCATGTGTGAACACATAATTAGTAAACTTAATCCTCAAACTTTTTTGGAAGTTTGCCTTTCCAGAATGAAGTGTTTTTTTGTTGTTTTGGGTTATAGTGGAGCCTTTTGTGTGTTCTGTCATCTGATCTGAGCTATTTAGTGATTGCAGGATGGTCGACGAGTCCATGTGATTGAGAGGGACTTGAGTGAACCTGACAGGATTGTTGGTGAACTGCTACAACCAGGAGGTTATCTGAAATTGATGGAACTGGACCTTGAAGGTATGCCTGATGCTTGACCCTTTTTCATTCACGTTCTCTCTGATGAAATTTTTTAGCAGTCTTGTATATGATTAAGGTTATTGTGGAGCTTTTGTTTGTAAAAATTCTCTTCACTTATGCCCTTAAAATGCAGATTGTGTTGGTGATATTGATGCTCAAAGAGTGGTCGGGTATGGTATATTTAAAGATGGCAGGAACATAAAACTGTCTTATCCCCTGGAACAATTTACTTTAGACGTAGCTGGGCGGAGCTTCCACAATGGTCGTTTCATACAGAGGATGCGAGAAAAAACCGCTTTGCTTCCCAAGTACACACTTCCTCTCTCAGCTTTTGTGTGTATCGTTGTGTAGCTTTGAGGAGTTTTTGAATCTTAGATTTAAGCTGAGGTATTCCGTAAACATCATTATTTTCACCAAATAAAAACTGAACTCCTTTTCTTGTGTTTTTATTGTAGTGTACGGCTGGAGCAGGGAACAGTTACATCTTTGCTTGAAGAAAAGGGAGTGGTTAAGGGAGTTCAGTATAAGACTAAGAATGGTGATGAAGTGAAGGCATATGCCCCTCTGACTATTGTGTGTGATGGTTGCTTCTCGAATTTGAGACGATCTCTTTGCTCACCTAAGGTATATTTGATTCTTTTCTTCTCATCTTCGGTGGACGATCAAATTTATATTCCCTTGAGTGTTTATCACTGATCCTTGGTGTGTTTATCATGTTATTATTATTTACCAGGTAGAAGTGCCATCACATTTTGTGGGTTTAATTCTGGAGAACTGCCAATTACCATTTTCAAATCATGGCCATGTCATCTTAGCAGTTCCATCGCCTATTCTGTTTTATCAAATTAGCAGTACAGAAGTCCGCTGTTTGGTCGATGTGCCAGCAGGACAGAAGTTGCCTTCTATAGCTAATGGTGAAATGGCCAAGTACCTAAAGACTGTGGTGGCTCCTCAGGTATGTATCTATAAATTGTTAATCTGTTTCTCAAAGGTTCATTGCAGTAGCCATTAAACAAAACCATCACCCCCGTGTCCATAGAGTTCTTCTATTGATGGTGTAAGACGGGTTGGAATTAGCAGCCTAACACCGAAAAAGGCTTTTTGTGGACGATACATTATGAAAACTACTACAAGAATTGCGTCAAATGATATATGATCATAGGGCAGAACCTAAGAATAGGAAGTCTTTGGCTCCATCAAAAACGGAAAAATAAGATCCCATTTCAGCAGCCATTCCGGAACATGGTGGACTTTTTGTGTTTGATTGCCAATTTCTGTTTCTTTTTTGACAAGTCAAGTTACTTCTTCAGGTTCCTCCTGAAATATATGAATCATTCATAGCAGCCGTTGACAAGAGTAATATTAGGACAATGCCCAACAGAAGCATGCCTGCTACTCCTCAGCCTACACCTGGTGCCATTCTAATGGGTGATGCTTTCAACATGCGTCATCCTTTAACAGGAGGAGGGATGACGGTGGCATTGTCCGACATTGTGATATTGCGAGATCTTCTGAGGCCTTTGAAAGACCTCAATAATTCAGAGGCATTGTGCAAATATCTGGAGTCTTTCTACACCTTGCGTAAGGTGAGTTATCTACGAGCTATAAGTACTTTTAAATTAGGCTTCTAAGTTGTGCTGTTCCGTTCATCAGAAATCTCTTTTATTGTTAATTAATTCCCATTTTCATTCTTCCTTTCTTTGTCAAGTTAAAAAAAATTCCCATGTGACATGGCCTTCGTTAGACATTCTCATAATAACCTTTGTTTCTTTGACAAAAACGGAATATGCATTTAAATTAAAGTTTATGTTTCTTGTTTGCACTATATACAGCCTGTGGCATCCACTATAAATACTCTGGCGGGAGCCCTCTACAAGGTGTTTTGTGCTTCATCCGATGACGCTCACACAGAAATGCGCGAGGCATGCTTTGACTACCTTAGCCTTGGAGGCGAGTGCTCTAGTGGTCCAATTGCCTTACTTTCTGGTCTGAACCCTCGTCCACTGACCTTAGTTGCACACTTCTTTGCTGTGGCTGTGTATGGTGTTGGTCGTCTGTTGCTGCCTTTTCCTTCTCCACAGCGCCTTTGGCTTGGTGTACGACTGCTAACAGTAAGTCTTTGAACTAGTTTAAATCTTGATTGCTATCTTGTTGTCTTCTATTTGGGTTTGTGAATAACTTTAGAGTTGGTGTTACTCCGTGATTCAAAGTTCTTACACGTTTTATACATAAAATTCAAAAAGTCCTACATTTATAGGAAACATTTCAAGAAACATTTCCTCCAAGCCTCATATAGCGGTGAAACTTCAGGGTCTAAGGTGAAACTAGGTCACCAAAATGGAATAATTGAAACTTTAGGATAACAACAAACATTACTCCAGTGCCTCAATGGGCCTCAATGGCTCCCGCAAATTGCGAGGTAAGGGGTGGTGGGATGTACGCAACCTTAGCCTTGTGTTAGAAACACAAAGAGGTTGTTTCTGAATGACCCAAGATGAAAATTGCATCGAGAATGACATTGGAGGACCGCTACTTCACAAGAGCAAGTAGCGCAACCATTTTAGTCAGCTATTTTGATTTATTCCATCATAATCCAAAACCAAAGAGTTATTGAGTCTGACTCCATTTGCTCCATTTGAAATATGAAACAATCATTGAAACTTTAGGACATTAAGGTGAAATTAGGTCACCTAAATAAAACATTAACTCTCATATAATAGTAGTCTCATAGCATGATACTAATCTAAGGTTTCGGCTCAATGTTACTTGAATTGTTTAATACTTACTTATTTTAACAACCTGATATTTTATAATTATGACGAACATATTTAACTTGAGAATAGACTTGAACATGACCGTCATTATTATAAAATATAGGATTAATTGATAAGAATACTCTGAACTACGGGTGTCCTGCTCAAAATATTCCAAACTCTATTTTAACTATCAATATAACCAATTAATGCTCTCATTCGCTTTTATTATAATATATGACCTGTTACCTCTAAATAAGTGAAGAAATTTCTAACCCTTCTTATACCCGTCTTTCTCTTTTTACTTTCCTGTTAATTTATTCACTTAATTACACCATTAAAACATGCTACAATAAGTTAACAAAATAACAAATTCTATTCAAAGCAAATGAGGACATTAATTGATTATATTGGTAGTTAAAATAAAGCTTAGAATATTTTGATCAGTTCACCCATAATTCAGAGTATTTCTATCAATTAATCCTAAAATATATTGAGCTTATTGTTTAATGGACTGACTGACCCTAAAAGTTGTACAAGGCAATAAGCCTTTCTGTCCCTAACCAGTGTCTCCGAGGCGAAAACAATTAAAGATGTGTGAATCTTATTGCAGGGCGCAGCAGGCATCATCTTCCCAATAATGAAGGCAGAAGGACTTCGTCAAGTGTTTTTCCCGGCAACTGTTCCAGCATACTATAGGCGTCTTCAAGTTGGGTGATGGTCCAAAGTTTGTATCCAAGATGGATCCTTCCATTTCCTCCCCTCTCCATTTCTACCATTTCTTCTCAGTGGTCCAGATTTTGTTCCAGAACGATTTAACGGTCAATTGTTTGATGAGCTTAAGAAGAGAAAAGGGAAGGAAATGAAGAGAAAAAGAAATGGTGAGGATTCATACTCGTTTGTATCACTATCCTAGCCCACTTCCTGATTGGCACACTTGCTGTATTTCTACGTAAAAGTCCCGGGAAGTTGATCGATTTTTGGGTTATGTATATTCATACTGCTGCTGTAATGAGCAGAGCATAGGTTATCTGTAATTTGTTCTCCACAATGACTATAAACACTATCTGTCAATCTGTGTATAATAAATTTCTGTTTCATTTTTTTTGTTAAGATTGTAAACTAGGTTATTTTTCATCATGTAAACTAGAACAAACCTATCTTATGGATTCAATGAAATAGGAAAGTGAACAGTTACTTTCTGAGCTCACCTTGAAGGAGGGTGACAAGACTGTTAGATACGAGTACATCGCACCATATGACGGTCTTATAGTATAATTTATGTTATTTTATTGGGCGGCAAATTCTACTCTTTGAAACACGAGTCATAACAAATTACAAATAAAGAGAAATATGAGCGTACAAAATAACAGTGACCTACGAGTTTACAACAGCTAATATATTGGTTTAATTGCCTTATTGCTACATTTCACCTTCTAAGCAGATATTTCTCTAAGATTACCAGCTCTTACAAGATTGGGAAGCGGAGTTGGCCAGACTGAAAGTGTAACCTGGAACGAACCACAAACATGAGCCACGTCTTGATAAGGTTTAGGCAAGTTAGCTACTATCTCCATCTTCCGTGTTGAAAGATTGCACAAGACAATCCAACAAGGTGTGAGCACATAGATGTCATCCGGATGAAAACCCATAGCGTGTCCAAAACATGGTTTATGATTAACAAGTTTAGATAGGCGACTATCAAGAGGGGTCCAATCTTGACCCACGACGCTGTTTCTTAAGGGCCATTTGCCGGTTTTGTAGTTTCTAAGAACCCAAACTCTAAACCATCCGGTATCCTCACGGTCATACATGTATACTTGCTCATGAAATACACCATAAAAGCAAGTTTCACTCATGGCATTCGAATCAAGCTACATTTGATAACGTCCTCGTCAACAAACAGATCAAAACCAACTATGCCCTCACTACAGTGGAAGTAGGCTTTTTGCCAATACAAAAGAGAGCATAAAAGCCCAGTAATTGACATGCCAAAGGCAATGACAAGACAATATTGCGCCACATGCTTTTCGTATCGGGGAAAAAGGTCTGCGTTGAACCTAGAGACAGGGTTATTCGTGCAATCTATAACAACAATAGTGCACGAAGTTCATCATTCGGGATCAAATTACTTGTGTCACTAGAGTAGTAGGGATCACAAATGAATTCGATTTCCCAAGTTCGTCTCCGAAGACGGAGTGAAGGTAGCGCGAGGCCGCGAGCCATTGTCTAGTTTGAGCATTGCTCATGTAGAGTTCAAGGTTGATACAATAATAAGTTATTATATGCTCCAACAACTCGACAACGGTAAGAGAAGGCGGTAGACCTTCATTCACCAACTGATACAAATTGTTTACCTCGACTTGAACCGAACTCGACCCAAAAGGGTAGACTTAGGCGCTGAGCTGATATGATCCGATCACCACGTTTAGATGGGCTTGGGCTACCAAAGCTGGCTGCTAGCATAGTGGCATGCCTACCCGACCCGGTTCGACCCGTTTAGTTGGGCCTTTTACACTCTTGTCATCTTGTGTTACCTGTGTACACACTACACAGTACTACACACTACCGTAAACCGTACTATCTAGTCGTAGCAAATGTAACAACTAACAAGGAATCGAAGACGATGATAAACAAACAATTAACAAACCAAGGAACCACCTTCCTCCGATCAAAACTCCGTCACTATCTCCTCTGTTCTTCCCCAATTAACCCATCTTTCAAAACCCTAATTTCATCCATTTCCACTACTCCATCTCTACATCAAATCTCAAACAATGAACACAACAATAATTCAGCACCAAAACTTCTTGTTGTTCAACCACGAATTCGCCCAGCTACCCTTATGCAAGCTAAACTTAGTGAAGCAATTAATCTTGCTAATTCCCTTGATCAACAAAGAGATGGATCCTTTTCTACTGATTTGAGTCGTATAGTTGTTCCTCCTCATATTGTTGTTCAAAACCCTCTTACTGGTTCTGTTAAGAGTCGTTCAGGTTGTTGATTGATTGTTTTTGTTGTTTTGTGGTTTAATTAATAAGGTTTTGATGGGTTTTGTTAAATTTGCAGTTTTGATTATGTTAAAGTTCTTGTTTGGAACCGTTTTAAGCTTAAGACGAGCATCTTTCCGTTCTGTTTCGGTCATTTGCTGTTAGCTGTAATGAATGTGTTGCAAGTTTGAGACGGTTTTATAAAAGACTAATTTTTGAATGAAATTGTACCATGAAATCTAGCTAAACTATTTGATGACCAGTTTTCTTTGACTAATTTTGTGAGTAATGTATTGATTCGTCGGTTGGTTTGTTACGGTTTGATGTAACAATGAGGTCTTGCTGAAGATGGATACAACATACTATCGTTCACAAGCTGAAGACTGATAATATCCTCTCACAATAATGCAAGTGGGAAGACAAGTGGATGAAAATGGAGCATTTTCAAGGGTCATGCCACTTGCATTTTGTAAGAGAGGCACTATCCGTCTTCAGCTTGTGACGGATAGTGTCCGTCTTCAATGAGAATTTGTGTTGATGTAAGGAATTTGCATTTCTTATGAAATGTTGATTTTCGCAAAGTTTAACTTTCTTAAAGTGTTGAAAGATGGTTAGCTGGTATTGGAAGTAGGGTTTTCTATAGGAATTTCGGGATAGTCTGGCAACATTTTCAATTTAGTATGGATCCACACGAACTCCTGAGTCCCGACTCCCGATTGCTAATTGTCAAATCACTCAAATTGGCGCAGCTTGTGGGTTTATAATTCAGTAATTCTCCTTAATTAATGAAGGATAGTTCGACATTGTTATAGTGGTCGTAGCATTTTGCTCAATGTTACACCATTTCTGCTGGACTATAACATGAGCAGATGCGTGTTATAACATGTGCAGATACATACTTTGGACCAGGGACAGTGGAAAACATTAAGTGTCATATGAATGCTGTTGAATCCACGGTAAGGTCTAAGGAGCTTTTTTCATTCTTGCTGCCTGTTTATGTGTGATACCATAACGACTTGTCGCAGATAAATGTCATATTCTTGCATTTTATTCGGTTATGTAGGGTGGTGAATTGGATGGTGTATTTGTCAATGCTCTACTGTCTGCTGTTCAGCAGAGAAATCTGGAGGTAAGTGACTTGAGCTCTTCCCATTTTAGTCGGTCTCATGAGGTGCAATAAAGCGTTATAGGTTTTTAGATAGCACATTAATGTTCAACCTGTTGCAGAGGAAGTGGGAAATACCTGTTTTGGATCGAGTTGGACTGATTATAGAGATATTCCATGCTCATGCCTACACTAAGGAAGCAAAACTTCAGGTAGATAACATATTAGTCCCAACTCCCATCCACTTCCTTATATAATTATTTATTTGTTTGTTTTCAGAAAAGATGATAGTATATGTTTCTCAAATACTTTCAGGCTGAGTTAGCTGCATTGATGTACAAAAAAAGTCGGTTAGTTCGAGTGCGTGGCGATGGTGGAAGTTTCACTTTTGGAGCAAAAGGGGAAGCTGAAGTTGTCAGTGCTCGAGGGTGAGCTTCAATTTTTTGTTTACAGAAAGACAGTGGTTGTTGCAACTTTTTGAAATGCTCTAGCGATATTAACTTGTTCACTGATTGTTTTGTGCACACATCAGTCTTCCAGTTGGTGACCACAATCTTCCCTAAACCCGAACTCTCTCCTCTTCCATCCATGTGGGACACTCACATGTGGGAATATACGAGTTTCTTCACAAATATTTTTATACTAAAAACCCGCAATCCTGTGTACCAAACTAGTGAAACTAAGAAAACGTAAATTGAGTCCATCTGATGTGAAGTAAAATTTAGAATGGTCAACAGTGCAAATATAGCTTTTCTGCTCAGTTGATTGCATATGCATGACTTAGCTGATTAATACGCCCTCCATCCCAAGATACCTTTCTTGCTTGTAAAATGCCTGGAAACCAATTTATAGATCGAACAATGAACAATATAGAGAAGTGTGACAGAGTTTAGATGGTAGCCTGTAGCTTTTAGTATTGAAAGAGGAAAATAGGAAGATTACTTTTGGGATGACTCGAAAAGGAAAGTAGGAAGCTTATATTGGGATGGAGGGAGTATGTGATATCTTGTCTGCTGGGACTTCTCATAACAATTTAATTTTCTCTCACGCTGCATTGATGTTGTATCACAGTCTTATGTGCATTCAGTATGGCAGGAGCTCTTTCTCAACTCCTACTATTTCCATAACATTCCAGATGATCACCAGTTTAAAAACCAAACCTTTTTAAAGCGTAACCTGTTAATGGGAAACCCTTACAACAACTCTAAAATGGGTCCCGCATTGTGACATTGTCTCTACCATTTAATTTCAAAACCAAGGAAGTAATTCTTTCAAAGGTTGCTCTTTGCCAAGAAGCTCCTATAGTCACAAATGCTTGAGTGTAGTTGTCAGTTTGCTTGAAAATTCATTGTTTTGTATTATTAGCATATTGTTCATTTTATATTTGAACTCCGATATTTGTCATTGAAAATCTTCTTTGTTTTGATTGAACCAAATTACAGGAGAGGAGGTGGCGGCCAAGGATTCATTAGCGGTGCTGGAGAAACTGAGCTTGAGCTCCAACGTCGAAGGTTATTTTCTTTCTGGCAACCTGTTAGCTTATTAGTTTTTTTTTATGGCTTTGGTTTTACGTAGTTGTTACCTTTGATTTTTTTAAATTACTTTTTGGCTATGTAACTCCGACTCTTCATGTTCGCTCGCGTACCTCTGTTTGTACACTCGACACTGGACACTCAGACATGGTCATGACACTTGGACTGGACAGCTCATTTTAAGCTAAAATATGTATAGTTTTCATGAAGATAGCTGAGTCCGACACTTAGACACCTCGAATACTTCTATATGAGTATGAGTAACAGCTTTTAGGACCAATATTAGTTCTTGCTCTGCCCAATATTGTACAAATATCTTGCCTGCTTCAGTCTTCTGTTTAACTATTCAGAAATGTCCGATAAAGGTTTATAATTTCTGTGGCTTATGCATGGTATATTGGTATTGAATCTTTCTCAATGCACCAAAATTCTTGGCTTCTATTCCAACTTCTGTATAGAGACGAAAAACGTACTCCATAATAATGATCCAGAGAGTAGAACATGGCTGGAGGAAAAGAATCATCCTCCTAAGTATATGCTAGTTACAAATTTCCCCAATATGTTTAAAAATTGTGAGAAAATATCCCAAAAAAATAGGAAGCCTTGGCTCATATGGATGTGAGGTAAAAAAATCCATTCCCAAAGGTAATTAGGAGGGAGACAAACTCGTGAATCATAACCAAAAACATCGAAGGAAAGCCATAAAAACACACATACAAAGAGTCATATCTTCGTCTTCACGTCTTTATCTAGTAACAACATTGCAGGTGGTACACAATCCCTTTAGGAGGAAACGAAATACCCAATGCTCCCTCTTCACCCCAAAAAGATGTTTCCATAAATATTCAGCACAGCTAGTGCCCAACATTTCACTGTTGCACCATCACAAACGCACATGTCCAAAAAGATATGGAGGTCCTCTTTGTTAGACTCTGTCATTTGTAATTATCTTTCCAAGTACCATAACTCCATGGTAATAAAATTCCATCCGGGACACTGAATGACTATTGAATTATGAAGGTTTTGAAGATTACCGTTTGACTTGTTTGGTGTATGTTAATTTCACAACTTTTTTGCCAAGGGTTTTGTTGCTCTACTAGCAATTTGTTTTATGTTTGTTTAAAAAAAATGGTTGAGGAAGCATTTAAATCTTGAGCAGGAGACGATAATATGATTAGTCAGCTTCTGGCTGTGTTTGACAGTTCAGCGAGAATAGGATAATGATGGCAATCATGCACAAAGTTTTACAGTCTATGTTAAGAGGACGTTTAATACAATCACCTAAGATAAATAAATGTGGCTCTGCATATTTTTTATTTCCCGTCTTTTTTAAGCTACTTTTTTCACTCTTTCAAACATTTTAAATTTCTGAATGTATATATATTCAATTCCTCTTTCCCCACTCACCTTATTCATACCTCTTTAAATTGTAATGTTTCCACAGACTTCATTGAGTTGAACTGTATTGAAAACCTTTTGATTCTCTGCTCTTTTTCTGAGCATCTTCTCTTGATCATTAATTTCCATTATACCCACCCTCTTTAGTCTTTGTGATATCTCTCTCCGTCTCATACTCTCATACTCTCTGTGAGATAAGTTGCCTGGCCTAATCAGCCTGTCAAAAGGTGACCATTTTTTAAATAAATTTAATGAAAGCATAATTTGGATTTCCAATGACAGAATTTCAGATCGAAGAAAGTACTTGCTCGGTAAAATTGAAGAAGTTCGTAAAACACGTGCTGTGCAGCGTGCTGGGCGGAGAAAGCAAGGAGCTTTGGACGATCAAGGGCTTAACACGATTGCTATTGTTGGGTACACTAATGCTGTCAGTGATCAACAACTTCTAAAACTCGCCTTCCTTTATTTTGGTTTTTCATGTGAATTTTGACTCCTGACTTTATAGTGTTTTTCTTTGACTGCAGGGGAAGTCTACTTTAGTTAGTGCACTCTCAGAGAGTGATCTATATAGTGATGATAGGTATATGATTTTTATGGCATGGTGATATTCCTTTTTTTTCACTTTCTGGCTTGTTTAATTATTTTAATATTCGACTCGCTTTTCCGTCTTTGCAGATTGTTTGCAACTGTTGATCCGAGAGTTAGAAGTGTCACACTTCCGTCAGGGTAATTTTGTGCCTAGAAAGTCTCCAAATCAATCTCTCTAATCGGAATCTCTTGTATACATAACATCATCATCACCCAATGCCTCAAATGGAGGGTTCCCTCCAGTGAGAGTAAGGGGGTCAGATGCAGGGTTCCTTACTCGTGTTAATAACACAGACATGTTCATAGATTACCCATAAAGATAAATGCTTTGTAAACTGCATGCACACTCTACTATTTCACGATACAAGAAGCACATAGAGCTTAGTGAGGCATTTTGCTCTTTTTCCCGCCATCATATTCAAAGCCAAAGAATAATGAATCTTTGTCTCTTTGGAAATGAACACGTCCATCACATAACACGTGAAATAATACGACTTAAGTTACATGCTAATCTCATTGAGCTGCTGATAATAGGAGGAAGGTCCTTCTTAGTGATACAGTGGGATTTATATCAGATTTGCCTGTGCAAGTAAGTTGCTGGAGCAAGCAATATCTCTCTGAAAGAATGTGATTCTTCTCCCTTTATTCTTAATACAGTATTCATCCTTTTGCAGCTTATAGATGCATTCCATGCAACACTGGAAGAGGTTGTGGAAGCAGACTTGCTTGTGGTATGTATTTTTTATTCCAAGACTATATTCTAATATTCTACATTTTCATTTTCATCTTTTTATTATGTATCCTCGGTCAGAATTGGCTTTGTTTCCTTACACTTTCATTAATGTTTCTCATGATCATGCACAAAATACACAGCATGTACTGGATTCTAGTGCTATAGATCTTGAGGAGCAACGCACAGCTGTCCTGGATGTTTTGCGACAAATAGGTGTGTCAAAGAAAAAAATCGAGGACATGGTTGAGGTTTGGAACAAGGTAATGCCATATTTGCTTTTGCCTATATTCCTAATTTCCTATACATGCTTCATGTGTTGCCCGTTTTCTATCTTGCGCACTTTTCTCTTTGATCTAAAAGTTCTTTAGATAAATCTACATTTGACACACTCCCCTATAAAATGAATTTTATTAACTACCGCGGGTGGGATATTGGTGTCTTTAGAGATGGTTTTCTGTGAAAATACCAAGACTAAAGGGGTATATCATAAAACTGATCACATACTGATTTTAGACTTCGTCTTATTATACTGAATATCCCCACAGATTGATCTGAAAGAAGAAACAGGGAAAGAGGATATCCAAGATGGCTATGATGAAGACATAAATGAAAACGGAGCTGAGATTGCTGGAGCTGAGATTGCTGAAGAGCAACAACCGCAAGAACACGAGATAATGGATTATCAAAGTGATGACTCCAAAAGCCGTCTTGAACCCGGAGTTGAGCATGAAAATGAGGATCAGCAGGTTCACGGTCCTGCGGATTTGACACCAAGTGTAATCTATGAAGAATCAAGGAACAAGGCGAAAGATTCAGAATCTCAACCTACAACTGAACATACTCCTCAAGTCAAAACTTCTGCAGTAACAGGTGTAGGTTTGCAGCAGCTTCTAGAAGTTATGGATGAGAAGCTGGTGGAGATTGACAAGGAGCGGCAATCGAAAACAGTGGTCCAGAGGAGTCGATTTGACCGAAAATGGCGGCCACCTCAGACAGATGATACAGACATTGCTGTGGGACAATAACACTCTTATTCAATGTGTTTTATTCTATCTGCGGCTAGGTTATCTTCGACCTTCCATCCCTCGTATTAACAATGTACGATGTTGATCCACAGTTGTGTGAAAAAAATGACTGTTTATCTTGTATGAATTTGTGACCTATGTGGCTTTGCATACAAATAAACTTTTAGGGATGCAATGTTCGGGTTCCCGTGAAGCTTCACCTGTGTCCATCACGCACTTCTAAGGTTGTAACCATGGCGAACCGAATTGAGTTTTAGATCGGCTCATTAGCTCAAGCAAGCTCAGCTCAAGGCTCGACGAGCTTCTGAACTCGGTTTGAAAGCTGGACTTGTATATTGTATCAGGAGCTTGAGCCCATATTCATACTTAGATCATGTACTTTCTTGAAGAAAAATATTTGTGTAGTTGTAACTTGTATGTGATTTGTGACTTGAATTTTTTTTTTCAAGTGCACTTCAGAAGTTTTTTTTTTCTTACGTGCAATTATTGGCACGACCTGAAAATATGATACGAACCTAATACGAAGTTAGCTGGTTAGGGTTAAGACAAGATCTATTTAATTAATTGGATTGACATGGATACCACGCGAAACTTAAATGGGTCCGGTTAGGATTGATCTCTTTTGACACGAACCTTAAACAAATAACTCGCTTTTTTAAAAGTGGCATGATATATTTGGGTTGAATAAATAATACACCCAAACAACTTAAAAATATGTATTTTCATTCCTCATTTTTGGATAATAGGATTATAAAAGCTTAGTTTATTTTATTAGTTTATTAGGTTAAACGGTTTAAATGAGTTAAAAATGATTCGTTAAAAGATAAACGGGTTAAACATGACCTACTAATAAGTAAATGAGTTAAACAAGTTATGTTGGGTTATAGGAAAATTAAATGGGTAGGGTAGGGCTAGGGATGGCAGTGGGTCGGGTACCCAACCCAGACCCTTAGGGTCGGACCCTAACGGGTCGGGTATGGGTCTGAATTTTTGAGACCCACTCGGGTATGGGTCGGGTATGGGTCTTATATAAAAAACTTCGGGTCGGGTCGGGTCCGGGTCTTGGTCTTGGGACCCTACCCGACCCTTAGACCCTTATATTTATTAAAAAAACAAAAACAAAAACAAAAAACACATGTACAAATGTCAATAACGCAAATAATACACGCAAACAGATGACTCTTATTAGTAATCATTAATAAACAATACGCATATCCAAATAATCATTAAGAATAACGAGGAAATTGATGAAAATGATGAGTTTGGGTACGGTAAATGATACTGTATAATTTAGGGTCGGGTACGGGTAATGATCCAAATAACTAAGACTTTGTAATACTTTAATCAAAACTTTGTAATTTAATTCGAACTTTGGTACATTTTATTGAATGACTCGTTAAGAAAAATTGGACCCTAGGGTAGACCCTACCCAGACCCAGACCCATTAGGGTCGGGTATGGGTCCATTAATTTCAGACCCTTTTGGGTCTGGGTCGGGTATGAGTCTAAGGTTTTTAACTTCGGGTCGGGTCGGGTCTTGCCGGACCCTACCCAGACCCTACCCATTGCCATCCCTAGGTAGGGCTGAGACAACTGACGCATTTATGCAATTCTCGGGTTAGCATTAGGTTCGTGGTAACTCGTTTAAAGTTAACACGGACACAATACAACACGACCTAATATGTTTGCCAGATCTCATAGCACCTTATATCCCCCTGACCGCCCTTCCCCACATCCACACTAGACATAAAAACCGTTCCAATTCCATCTCCGCTCTCCCACTTCTGCCATCCTCCCTCCTTCTCCGAAACTCAAACACCAACTATGTTCGACCTAACCCAACTCATCCAACCCAACCCGGCCCGACCCAACCAAATCAACTTTAAATGATATAATATGACTTACAGGTAAAGGACAGTACTAGCAATTTGCACAAATAAAAAGACAAAAGTACCCTCAGATGAAGAACAGAGAGGAGCATTACCGACACATGAATCCGTTAAAAATACAACACCCTTTCATCAGTGTATGTAAGTGAGTGTGAAGTGAGGAATACACACAGCGCGCCTTATAAGATCTCACCCTTTTCTTCACTTTTTCTCCATACATTTGCGCTCTATCACTCTTCATTTTACACTCTAATCCCTCAAATTAAGCTTTTTTATCACCCCAACTACCAATTTTTCAATTATTTATTATTAATTATCAATTTATACTAATAAAGTTTGATTCTTTTTTACTTTTTTATAGATCTAGATCGTTAATAATTCTGTTACAACAAAATCCCAGAATTATTTGGCTTCTGATTAATGTTGTTGTTCTTTCTTTAATCTTCAGGTAATTCAAATTATTATTATTCTTATTGTTATCTCTTTCCTAATTTATTTGTTTTAATTACTGTATTTTGTTGTTTGTTGGATCTGTATTCTATGTTGCATTATTATTATTATTATTTTATTCTTTTTGTGACGAGTATTTTAATCCAACGCAAACAAATGGAATTATGGTATGCTGTTTTGTTGTTAAGAAAGATGATTATGATGAAAGATTGGATTTTGTGAAGTAATTTGTTAAAATAGAGCAATACAAGTGATAATTTTAGTACTATCTTCATCTCGATCATTTATTTACCTTAGATTAAAACACCCCCTTAAAGAATAAGAAAGTAAATAAAGGATTTGGACGGAGGGAGTATGCTGCATCTTGATCCGTCTATTTTGTTATCAGCTTGTATAAGTTAGCTCAATTGGTACAAAATTATAGAATAAGACCGTCTTAGCGTGTCAAAGATGGCCCTTTGATTGATTAAACACTCATTTATTACTATCACTAGATGAAGATGAGGTATGTAACAGAGAAGATAACCATTGTTCTGCAAGTATTGCAATTGATAAGGTTTTTTTTGGTACTGCTACCTGTACCGCGAAATCTGTCCTCAGTTGTTGTCTGGTGGTGGGTTCTCTTAAAGTATTCATAGTAATTTTTCTATTGAAAATAAATAAATTCAGTGGTATTTGTGATGGGTATTGTGGTTAGTACTCATCTGATGAGAAGTATTTGTTATATGAATATGTAATGTTGCATTGTGATAGTAGTGAATTGATTGCCAATTTGATCAAACACAAAAACTTCTACGAGGCGTTGAAATGGTCTTTTATGTTGCTTAGTTTTAGCATTGTGAAAGTAATTCAAATGGCGTGTTCCTTTAGTGTTCAAATTCTCATGCTGTGGGTTTTCTTACTGCATCCAGAGTCAGGTGAGCTGTTTTAGCAAATAGTAATTTTAAAAGGAACTAGAAAGTAATCCAGAAAGTCATGTCGAGGAGACCAGTAAACCCAACTCGTCGTTTGGTGGGCAATGGAGGATTTCCTCTCATGGGAGCATTCCCATCAAAGACACGATCATCTCCCTTGCTGTCACTTACCCTTGTTGTTCTGGTACATTTCATGCCTTTTAGATGTCAAGTTAAAATTTTCGTCATTAATTATCGATCACTTACTAAGAAATTCGGTTTCTTATTCTGTTTCTCTGTCATGTTGTATTTCTGGTTTGCAGGGTGTCTTCCTTATTCTTGGATACATGTACAGCGGTTCAGGTCTGTCTTAAATTTCTCGATCCTCAAGTACTTCTTGACTTGTGTGTGGTGTAGGTTACTTAGGTTATGGAATAGCCCAAGTCACGTCTTCTATTCTGTACCATTTTCTTTGCGTGCTTTACATTTCACCCATAATCATCCTTTGCAAACCTCTTCTAACGTGTGATGTCTCCGTTCTCTATTTCACTTGGAATTGCTTCCAAATGTGTTTAAAGAGAAACAAAAGTTAACATGGCTGTTAAATCATAATTCCTAGTTGTATAATAAGCATTAATAAACCGCTAATCCAAGTTTTGGTTCTCGAAGAGGAACATAAAGATAAAGTTATGAAACTCCACATCATAGAAGTTTTGTCCTGTTTCTTTCTCTTGCTTAACAGGCTATTCGTTATTTTTTAAAAGAATTTTTTCGAGTCCATCTTTGATGTCATCTCGTTAATTATACTATAACCATTTATTGAATTGCATGCTTATGCCTTGCAGGGCGAAAAGGCATTGTTAGCCGGGTTGAAGGTATATATCTCTTTCTTTTTAACTCTTATTGGCTGATATTATTTCCATCCAGTAGTTGACATATAAGTTTGATTTATGGGCAGTGGAAAATAATTAAGTGGTCCGTGTTCTGATTTACGTTAACTGTTTCATAAGTATTATAACTCTCCTCAAGTCCTTGCATTTTTTTGATTTTTGCTTAAATTCTTGTTTCATTTTATATACGTAACCCGCATATTTGAGTTACCAGTACTTTTTGCATGTTCTGCTCTAGCTTTATGCATGATGCCCAATCACCCATTAGTCATTATCTACTACAATCCCAAGTTTTCGGAAAGTTTAGACAACAGCATTTTCCTGAACGTCGTATCCAGGATGGTATTCGGGAAGTATTAGATGTAGGTGGTTCCACCCTCTAGGTGACTCCACAGTGTAACAATCTTTGTATCTTACACTTACCCTTGTATAAAATTCAAGAAGGGATAAAAAGATGCACATTGTTTTGTTTTGAAAATGCAAATTTGTTTCCAAAAATAGTGTGCCTTGTGTGCATTAAACGACACGCTCCTTGCTTTTGGAAGTAAGCTTTCAGTTCATATCAGTAATTCATCTTGGAACTTGGATTTCCTGACATCTAATATGCTAAAGTTGCTAAGGATTATACTTTGCATCTATCAGCTCTTGCGCTTTCAATTCCAACCTTGTCCAGATATTCACCCTATACTGAAGTTTTTTTTGCAACTTGTGTGTGCAGGGGAGTTTTCAGGCACGCTAGAGCTGCAGAGAGCAATACCTGTTCTCAAGAAAGCTTATGGTGATGGTATGGGCAAGGTTTTGCATGTTGGACCTGAGACATGTTCAATTGTCTCTAAGCTGGTAAAAGAAGAGGATACACAGGCATGGGGTGTTGAACCATATGACATTGAGGATGCCGATTCTAATTGCAAAAGTCTTGTACGGAAAGGCTTTGTGCGCGTTGCTGACATCAAATTCCCATTGCCATATAGGCCATCATCGTTTTCTTTAGTTATTGTCTCAGATGCATTGGATTACCTATCCCCAAAATATTTGAACAAAACTATTCCAGAGTTAACAAGGGTGGCTGCTGATGGTGTTGTCATATTCACTGGTATGTCACATTGCTTACTTATCGTCTTTTAGGGTCTCTTTTGTTTGACTTCCATCCATTCGTTCACGATGAGCTATTAAAATCCTACGTTGAGATCACCAAGTAGTACTATAACTTACCATAGGATAATCTTACTCAAAATTCACGCTCACTTTTTGGGCGAAACCACAGTCAAATTAGTCTGGATTTGAGCTGGTTAAGTCCATAAGAGTGAGAAAGCTCCTTTCCATACGTTTTATCACCAGGGCCGTCGATCAGGGGGTTCAACCGGTTCTAAGAACCAGGGCCCAAAAGTTTTGGGGGCCCAAAACTCAGTATGATTAGAGTACATTAACTTTTTGTTGTACTAAATCAGTATTAATATGCTTGGGTGTAGTGGTTTGAGCATCACTTTTCAATGTGTTGTCCAAGGTTCGATTCTTCTTGGTAGCAAAATCTCAACAATTTTTTATTTTTATTATTTTTAAAAAAAATATTATTTGTTTACAAGTACTATTAATGGTCCCAAATTTGCAATTTGAACCGAGCCTCTTAAAATCATTGGACGCCTCTGTTTATCACTGCTGCATTACAAGGTAATGAGCGTGAGTCCTCTAGTTAAGCTAGATAAGCTTCGCACTACTAAATGCCTAGGGAGTAGGTATCCAATAATTTAAACTTGAGTCGCATGAGCTCTGCTTAACTCTCAACAGAGGCCAAGTCATTACTCAGCTTAGTAAATTTAGTTGATCTCATCAGTCGTTTTAATTTCAGGTTTCCCGGGTCAACAGAGGGCTAGAGTGACAGAGCTATCCAAATTTGGACGCCCGGTGAGTGCTCAGTACCTCTCGATATATGTTCTCTCATCTTAATATGGCTATTGTCGTTGAAAACAGAAAATAAAAAACTCAGTAATTGTAAATATTGTGGAATGACTAAAGTGACTGACCTTTGTATTTCCTGACGATGGTGGTTGTTAGGCTAAAATGCGAAGCCAGTCATGGTGGGTCCGGTTTTTTGGTCAGATCGGTGTGGAAGTTAACGAAGCTGCTGCTAAAAAGTTCGAACAGGCTGCAACCAAACAGGCTTACCAGCCAGCCTGCCAAGTTTTCCACCTTAAATCCTCTCAGTGATATGTGAAGCTCTTGAGAATTTTTTCCGTGTTGGAAGCAGCACAAGAAGTTGCTTCAGCACAAATAGAAGATACACTTATATTGTCTAGTGTTAGCTTTGGTGTACCAAATGTTGATTCATATTTACTTGGTGTTGTCTGCGATACTATAACCAACACATTCCATATCTCTTATTTCTGCTGCAAAAGCGCTTGTAATCCCACATTCTTATTAATTTATGATTTGCTCTATTCGTTTCATTTTTGGCCACCCCATTTGTCTATTTCTTATAATGTTCAATGTCGCGCTTCAGCTCCATTTGTTTATCGCGAATGGGTATCAACCTATGAATCATGGAGCAGAGAACATAAGGTTAATTTAGCTTGGTAACTCGGAAAGCTGAGTAACTGTTCTTGGACTTGCCTAGCATCATATCTTTAGCTTGGTTAATTTTTGAGGCCATGTATGGCTACCACCAACGTCTGGGTGATTTGCATTCATGAATGACTAAAACATAAGGTTAAAATGTTATTTTACAGACCCTGACAGTCTTTTTTCTACCGGAATTAAAGAAAACAGTCGGAAAGTTACATGGATTTAGATAGCATATCTAACCTACGAGCTTTCCGATTCAGAGACCTAGGAATAAAAGAAAGATAGGACATATTATGGAAATCACTGAAAATAGTTCCAATTCTCAGGAAGATTTCTTTAGGATTCGGAGACAATCAGAAGAGATATCGAAATGAAGAATGTTATTGTCAAAAGCCCAGTTCAAGGCATCTCTAAGGCATACATGAACTTCAGCTTGGATAAAGTTCCGAAGCGTGCGCAGAAGGACATGCCACCCTCCATAGACGATCCACCCGATGAAACTTTTTTATCTGCAGTCTAAGCCGCATCCACTTTATTCTATACCTACTGCGACTGTCTTTAGCTCCTCCTGTTATGACGGCTTAAATACTATCTATAACCCAAGTCCAGATTAATTGCAGGAAAGAGATAATTCCAACTGTCAATCTTGATGATCGACGTGCAAGGGGCTTACAATATATATAGGGAAGGGGATTCGAACCCGTGACGTATTATCATGACCGTCTTAACCACTCGGCTAAGACCTTTTGGGTACCAATGAATTGTTGATTCCATTGGACATTGAGTGCATGTTTGGCCTTGTTTATGGAAAAGAATTTTTACTTTTGTAAATGAGTTTTTATAAAACTAGTTCTTGATAAAATTGTTCATGTTTGGCCAAAATTTTTAAAAAACTATTTTTATCAGTTTTATCGTGTTTGGCCTAACTAGTTTCTATCAAATTTTTTTGGATTTTGGGTCCAAATAACTTAAGAGCAACGTGAAAGGAGAAACAGAAGTAACAATTTGCTACTTCTGTTTCTAGGTGTTTCTAGGAGTCAATTTTAGAATTTTTGTTTAATAAAATTAGTTTTTTGTTTTTTAAAAAGTAGTGTTTGACCCAGCTTCTATTTCTTTGGTTGAAAAAACAGTTGAAAAGCAGGGCCAAACACATACTGAATCAATGTAGAATTTTGTCAGTAGTGACTAGTGACCGCTATTTTTATCAATTTGATATATTTGTATGTTCTATTTAGATGGCTGCTAGGTTTTCAACATCAAACAATAAATACTTTAATATCTTCGTTTACGGTCTTAGTTTACGACATTACTAAAATAAGTGCATTTTACCAATTAAGTAAAATGTCATCATTATAAGAATTATTTTTCCAGCTATCAAAAAAAATATAAAAATTCTCACTTAGTTAGTTAATTCAATGCTAAAAGAATTCATTAAATCCGTAAATCATATTCTAAATCGAGTCGTTAGGGCGTCGTCTAAAGGCATACCTCTTCACTTATCAACGATTTATGAGATGAAAAGTACTTGTCACTCATAAAAACATAGACTACTTCTTAACCAGTCGTTTTTTACATATAGTAATAAATTATAGTGTTTTTTTGTAAATAACCCCCTTATATGTTCATATTTTTACTAATAACCCCCTTATATGTCCGTTTTTTGTAATAACCACCTTAGTTTCTTCTTAATTCAAAATTTAACACCCAAATTGAATTACGGTGATGATTTTTATAAATTCGATCTAATTATAACATTCCGACTTTTAACTAACCTAAACTACCTAAACTACCCTTAATACTTTACCCTCCCTTTACCCCACCCTCCTGTTTACTCATTCATCCCATTTCAATTGTTCATCCTCTTTACCCAGATCTCTCCTTCGTCCATTAACAGCAGCAACAATATAAGTGGCAGAATTTGCAATGGTGGATGACTAATTAAGTCCTTACGTCACCCCTCTTTCATCAATCAAAACTCTAAATACCTAATTCTTTATTTCTTGCTTATCTAAAAAAACCGATAAGACAATACACCCGATTCCTCTTTGTATTTTACAGATAGCTACTCCCCTATAAGCTTGCTAAGAAGCTGACCCGATTCCTTTATGGAAATTTTAATTTCACAATTAATTAATCAATAAATGTATGTATTGCATTAATTAAGCAGATATTCGAGTACAATCGAAGTGCAGCAGTATAAATGGTAGGAAAAAATGGTTTCGCCATTGCTAGCGATTGTCGTCTCGGTATTGAACTTCAAACTATTGCTACTGATTTTCAGCGAATTTTCCAAGATTAATAATCGTCTCTTCATCGGTCTTGACGGTCTTGCTACAGATGTTCTCACTCTGTAACTGTTTTCTCTTTGTTTAGATTCAATGTTTGTGAATTGTTTGCGGTTATTGAATGAGACGGTCTCATAATTAGGTTGTGTGTCTCCTTTTGTGAGGAATTGTGATTAAAAAGAAGCCGCAAGTTGAAGTAAATAGCAGTAGGGTAGATGGATGATTGAGGTAACAATGTTGAATTGGGGATGAATGAAGGATTGAATGGGTGGGTTTGATGGGTGTTAATTGTTAAGGGTAGTTTCGGTATTTTAGTTTAGTAAAGTCGGAATATCGTAATTAGATTGAATTTTATAAAAATTGTCATCGTAACTCTGTTTTGGGTGTTAATTTTTGGATTAAGAGAGAATTAAGGTGGTTATTACAAAAAATGAACATATAAGAGGGTTATTTGTAAAAAAATGAACATATAAGGGGGTTATTTACAAATAACCCTAAATTATACTTCCTCCATTTTAATCCAAATACCCATTATACTTTATTCACGTTTGCCAATGCAGGTTTTGCGTGCTTCATATCTTTAACTACGTATTTGTAAAAATTATAAAAGTTATATATTTTCAATGTACTCGTAAAGACGAATTAAACAAGACCCCACATGAATATATTTTTTCTTATGTATTGAGAGAAAATTGAGATTGAAAGTTGATTGGTGAATAGTGTACAAAAAGCATAATGGGTATTTGGATTAAAATGGAGGAAGTATGATACGGAACAGTATCGTCGTCAATGGAAGACACCTTAATTCGGTCCAAAAATAGGGTAGTGTCCTTAAGAAAGACAGTTAAAGTCCAAATAGGGATGTCTGGGTGTCTAAGATATGTCGAGGAACAGCCCCAAAAATCAAAGGCAAACATGTCTCAAATTTCCAAATTGCCTTAACATATTCTCAATCAAAACAGCTTGTTTATTTATTTAGTGTTGCTTAGGTGAACTGGCATGCTCCCTCTTCCCTTTTCATCTTAGGATCAAAACACTTTATGTTGCTGATTTGGATTTTTGGAGGATTTCAGGAATATCTTCGATTATTAACCAAATCAAATCTTGTTTTGTTATAACTAAAATAGTTTTATGAGTTTCATAAATATAACCTAATTCGTTTGACCCTCAATTATTTCGTTTTCTAAATTGTATACCACATCTTCTTTAACAAAAAAAAAACAAGTATAAATATTAAATAATAACATAAAATGGTTAATAATCATATTACAACAAGGTGTCATATTTTTTTTAACAATTCAAATGTGGAGTAATTCTCCTTTCAGTAGAGGATCTTAGTTATGTCGGCATGACCTGACGGTCGCTGAGTTTTCATATTACAATGTAAAATTATTAGTCTGGTTCCCTTTATCTCCACGCAAGTCTTATTATTATACTAATCCATAAAATCAATATTTTAAAACTCGTCCACTTTATTATTCACCCCAGAATCCGCCACGGTCTCCACTAATCCCACATGCTAATTTTTAGGAGGTTTTGCATAAGATACATACCGACTATACAAATCTAATTCACATGGCATTAAGTCAACAAGATTACAAGAACATGGAAATCGACCAAAATTCCCAATTCTATGTTAGCTTAGAGCAACTCCAATGGTTGCTTAAGGGACCTGCTTGCAATTATTATAAATATTCTAGCGGTATGCTCACCATTAGAGCATCAAATTACGTCCCTGCTCGAGGAACCTTTTCTCAGGAACGCGCAGCTACGGCAATAGGTCCCACGATCGAGTACATCTTGTCCTCGATCGAGGAACCCTTCAGCGACAGGATTCTTTCCGGAAACCTTCCAAAGTCGCTCCTTATGTTTTATTATATAAGGAGTCGTGTCCTTTGAGTCTTTTATGCTTTTTTCTACCCTAATTTCAGTCCTCTTTCTTTTTTTAGTCTAGTTTTACAAACCCTCAAATTAAATTAGTTTTTAGTTTTATGCATCGGATCTTGCCTTCAACTACGGTATTATTGTTAATCTTTCTTTATTTCTTTTTTCAATTAAGTTCTTGTTATTCCTTCATACCTTTAACTTGTTGGAGCTTGTGTCCTCCACATGTAGTGTGATAACGTCATTGCACATACCCTTGTACGGACAAGTGGGAGATTGTTGGGGCTGGTGTCCTTGACAATTAAGTACAATGACTTATTAAATCTCTTTAAGGATCACAAGGGCATACTTTTGTATTATTACCAGTTGATCCACGTTGATCAATAACGGTTGGCTTGCTAGATAAGTTTGACGTTATTGTCATACGGATGGCGGTGATCAACTGGTCCCTATACGTCACACCTATAGGACACGTTTGAGAGATGTGAAGGTATGAAAATACAATCACATTTATGCCGGATATGACTAAACAGTTAGTCAGAGGTATTGACTATTAAATTAGTCAATAAGATGTTGAGATTATTATTTAATACGGATTAAATAATTTTAGCTAATACGGATTGCATGATTAATTCGTAAAATTAAATATAAACGGTTATATTTAATTAAATATTGTATTCGCGTATTAATATAAACAGTTATATTAATTTGGATAATTATACAATATCGTAATTTTATCAGACCATTATTAATACATCGACTGCATTAATATCTGATAACATGCATACGATTTATAAACAAAACCCGCGAATAAAGTTTAGCTAAATGGGTCGAATCACAAATTAGAATAAGGTAAGAGTGGAAAGCCCACTCCTACCCTATTGGAAATTTCGGCCAAAAGAGCTACATAAGGAGGAGGACTCTCCTTATGTCAGTGACTCTTGTTTTACTGTTTAAACAAATCTCAAGGAAAAATTAGGGTTTTGAGAGTTTTCTTCTCCCAAAACCTCAGATCTCACATCTAAAACCTAAATAGCTCTCCCAATATTGCAAGGCAGTTGGAGAGGATTTCTAGCACACGCGGCCACGTCTCATTCTAAGTCTTGGGTGCAAGTTATAGGAGGGAATTTGTGTTAATTCCTGTTCTTAGGCCTTTCGCACAAGGACTAAAGGTTGTACTTCTTTTCTTATCATTTTTAATCTTATGACTATAAACACAACTGTATTTTTCATTATAATCCTGCAAGTTTAGGGTGAATACATGCTTTATTCCCCACATAACTATGTTATCAATCGTTTTCCCTCTTTTCTTTGTTGTTGTCGTTGTTGTTATCATTCTTAGCTAATTTATTTGTCTAGGGTGAAAAGGGATCTAGGTGATTAGAAAGGGGAATTAAACTTTAATGATCTTTAATTGTTAAATTGCTTATTATTATTGTTCTATTGTTGCTTTAAATCTGATTAGTTAATTACTGGCCAGGATTAGTTAATTAGTCTCGCAAATTAGTCTTAAATTCGACTGTAGATTAAGACTAAGATCGGCCACACCAATTGAATAGATTGACCTAATTATAGCGACCGCATGTTAGGTTTAGATCTAAAGATTATATGAATACTGACCGGACATATAATCTTAAATAATAATTTTGCCCAATTAAATTAGTTAAATCACATTCCCCTGGATAATTGCCTATGTGAACTTGATCCCTAGATCTTTCCTAATACTTGTTTACATCATTATTTATTTATCTTGCAATTAGTTGATTAGAATCCAAAAACAATCAAAACAACCCAATTGTTACCTTAAGACGGATATAAATATTAACAAACTGAAATTTACCACCGCCTCCCTGTGGATACGATACCCTACTTACCTCTAGCTATTTGTTAGTAGTAATCTAGCATTACTTTGATTTAGGGTGACGACTTTACCCTTGTCAGCAATCCCCTGACAGTTGGCTCTCTTCGGGATTGGTGTTGGAGAGAGTGCCCTAGTATTGTCTTCATTATGGAGACGATGCTACGTGATAGAGAGTTGGAGCGCATTCGGAACAGTTGTGGTTTTTCGAAAGGGTTTTGTGTTAGCAGTAGAGGAAGGGCGGGTGGGTTAGGGTTTTGGTGGAGGGATTGTGATGTTAATATCATTGCCTATGGGCATAACTACATTATGGGCGAGATTCTGGATGAACACAAGCACCCGAAATGGCGAGCTATTGGGTTGTATGGTTGGCCGGAAACGAGCAACAAACACAAAACGTGGACCTTGATGAGAGATTTGTGCCAAAATTGCCCAATACCGGTTATTATGTTTGGAGACTTTAATGAGATTTTAAGCCAGTCGGAAAAACAGGGGGGAGCGGCCCGAAGGGAGCGGTTTATGGATGACTTTCGACAAACCATTGATGAATGTGCACTCCATGATTTGGGCTATAGAGGTAATATTTTTACTTGGCAACGGGGGCTCTCGGAGGAAACACTCATTAAGGAGCGACTTGATCGAGCTTTGGCGACTAATGAATGGAGTGCTTTATTTCCTAACACAATTGTTCAACATTATCCGATTTATTCCTCTGATCATTCCGCAATTGTGATTAAAGAAGAGTGTTTGGTGCATCGTGATAGGAGGAGGAGGAGCTTCAAATTTGAACCATTCTGGATGGCGGACGAACAATGTGAGGGAGTGGTGAAGGATGCGTGGAGTAGTGGGGTGGGTCGGGATTTACCGAGTAAGGTCCAATGTTGTGCTTTAGAGCTATCGGAATGGGCAAGGACAAAGTTCGGTATTATTAAAAATCGTATAAAAGCCAAAGAAAAAGAATTGGAGTTGTGGCAGAAGCACTCCCCATCAAGTAATATGTTGGCTAAGTGTCGAGAGATTGTGACTGAATTGGATGAATTAAGGAGGCAAAATGAATCCTATTGGTATATGAGGGCTCGGAAATGTGAACTTCGGGATGGGGACAAAAATACCAGTTACTTTCACCATAAGGCAAACCAACGCAATAGCAGGAACGTTATCCGAGGCATCGAAAAGGACGATGGTTCATGGGTCACCGAACAACCATAAATTTCATCCGTCATCGAAAGTTATTTTGAGCAGCTTTTTAGCACTGGCAGTCCCTTTGATTTTGAGGATGTCCTTGGCTGTATCCCTCAAGTTATTTCTGACGAGATGAATATTATTCTTGATTGTCCAATTCGCGATGAGGAGGTTAAGGAAGCACTTTTCGGTATGCACCCGAACAAAGCCCCGGGCCCTGATGGTATGCATTCTATGTTTTATCAAAAATTTTGGGAGATTGTGGGTTCTGATATTTGCCGCTTTGTTAGGGACTGGTGGGAAGGGCGGGGCAACATTGATAGGATTAATATTACTAACGTGGTCCTTATCCCGAAATGCTCATCTCCTAAAAAAATTACCGAGTTCCGCCCTATAAGCCTTTGTAATGTAGTGTATAAAATTATCTCGAAAACTTTGGCCAACCGACTCAAACCTTTACTTAATGATTTTATCTCGGAAAACCAAAGTGCCTTTACCCCGGGTAGGCTTATCACGGATAATGCTCTAATTGCTTTCGGGACTTTCCATTCTATGAAGCGGGGTGGGGCAGGACGGAAGGGTACCATTGCGCTAAAATTGGATATGAGTAAGGCGTATGACCGGGTTGAATGGGTGTTTTTGGATGAGGTGATGAAAAAAATGGGCTTCTCATCTTCTTGGCGGAATCGGGTAATGAATTGTGTCACAACGGTCGCTCATTCTTTCATTATCAATGGGCAGGGGTCGAGAGTTATTAGACCGAGTCGAGGGCTGCGTCAAGGAGACCCGATATCCCCTTATCTGTTCCTCTTATGTGGGGAGACCTTCTCATATTTAATTACACAAGCTGTTAATAGGGGCAGTCTACACGGTGCTCGGGTTTGTCGAGGTGCACCCATTATCTCTCACCTTTTTTTCGCAGATGACATCATTTTGTTTGCTAGAGCCAGCCTATCGGAATGTTCAACAATAGCTGATATTATCAGTAAATACGAACGAGTATCGGGTCAGAAAATTAATTAATCCAAGTCGGAGGTGGTGTTTAGCAAGAATGTTACTTCAACTGTGAGAAATAGCCTTATTACCGCCCTAGGTGTACGTGAAGTGGAACGGCATGAGAAATATCTAGGCATTCCTACCATTATTGGTCGATCAAAGAAGGTGATTTTTTCGAGCCTCAAAGAACGTATATGGAAGAAAGTTCAGGGATGGAAAGAAAAACTCCTTTCAAAACCGGGTAAAGAAATTCTTATTAAAGCGGTGGCGCAGGCTATCCCTACTTATATGATGAGCTTGTTTGCTTTACCGGAGGGGATTATTGATGAATTACATAAGACGATGTCCCAGTTTTGGTGGGGTTCTACTGAAAATCAAAGGAAACTACACTGGTGGAGGTGGGAAAAACTTTGCTTACCAAAGAGTGCAGGGGGTATGGCCTTTAGAAATTTGCGGGTGTTCAATCAATCCTTACTTGCCAAACAGGTGTGGCGCCTTCTGTTGAACCCGAACTCACTGGCAGGAGGTGTTTTGAAAGCTAAGTATTTTCCAAGATGCTCTATTCTCGAGGCCAGACGGGGGCACGATCCTAGTTTCATTTGGCGTAGCTTATGGGGGGCAAAATCCCTCCTTAAGGAGGGCCTCCAATGGCGGGTGGGTAATGGTGATTCGATTGGGATTTGGGAGGATGCGTGGCTACCAAGTGCGCGAGGTGGTCAGGTTCCGGTTCCGAATATGGCTGCTGATCCTTCCCTACGTGTTAATGCCCTCATTGATCGTGAGCGTGGTATATGGAATCGCGAGGAGCTTGAGCGTCTGTTATTACCCGAGGAAGCTCTTATTGCCCAAAGTATCCCTCTGCATCGGCAACTACCTGCTGATATCCTCTATTGGTGGCCATCTCGTGATGGGATTTTCTCGGTTAAATCGGCCTATTGGCTCGGTATGGGACCGCACATTGAGAGTGGTGTGATGCCGGTGTTGGGAGGTAATGAGGGGCTGTGGAAGCAACTTTGGAAGCTGCCCATTCCACCAAAATTAATCCACTTCCTTTGGAGGGCTTGTAACGGTACGCTCCCTGTCCGTAATAATTTGTTCTTACGCCATTGTTGTCCGGATAGCTCGTGCGATTTTTGTGGTGACCCGAATGAAATCGAGCTACACGCCCTTGTTCTCTGTCCATGGGCTCGAGATATATGGGATAATAGTGAGTTTGCAGGGCTTATAACTGGTGCCCCTATGACGAATTTTGTTGAGTGGCTCTGTGGATTGCTCGTACAGCTCGCGGGGGTATTGAGGAGTAGGTTCCTGGCTTTGGTGTGGGCGTTATGGGCAGTACGTAATGAGTATCTCTTTGAGGAAACACCACGTCTACCGGATATTATTATTATGGGCTTCACCCGATTAGTTCTCGATTACCAGGGATATATTATACGAACTGGGGCAGCGAGTAAAGGGGACAGAGTTCGTAGTTCTGATGTGTGGGCGAAACCTGGGTTGGGGGTTTTTAAAGTGAACACCGATGCAGCGGTAATGGGTGATGGAACCGTGGGTTTGGGGGCTGTAGGCAGGGACTGGCAGGGGGCTGTTGTGACTGTTGCTAGCTGTAGAGTAGTGGCAGGCTGGTCGGTTGAGGTGGCAGAGGCGAAAGCGGTCGTTTTCGGGTTGGAGGTGATGCGGTCCCTGGGCATGACACAGCTATGTGTCGAAACCGACTCCCTAATCGTGGTGCGTGATGTGAACAAGGAGATTTCGGTCCGTAGTCCTTTTAGCTTGTGTATCCTTGAGATCAGTGATGCGTTAAAACTCGTTTCTTGTAGTGGCGTTACTCATGTACGTAGGGGTGGTAATACAGTTGTCCATTTCTGTGCTAGACTATGTGAAAATGTTGGTGACAAACGGGTTCTTGTAACTGATTTTCCTGCTTCCGTCCTTAGCTTGGCGGAACTTGATTTGATTTAATATAAGTTTTTCGTTTCCTGTCAAAAAAAAAAAGCATATAAACCCTATTAGCATTATGAAATCAACAATTATTTTAATGTTGTTTAAAAAGTTCATGTATTACTGGCATTTATGACTTATTCTATAATCGACTAAAGAGTAGTATATAAACCCTATTAGCATTATGAAATCAACAATTAAGTTTTTGCAAAATAATACTATGAATTACTATCCCTTCTCTAAATCTAACATAATGTCGGAGATATGGGATTGTTAACTCATACACCCTAACCAAGTAGTGTAATCCAGTGATAATTGGGTTAAACTTTAAAATTTGTAGAAATGTAAGAGTTGAGAAATTTCAGGTTCGACTACCAGTTGGACGATGATCAGGTTTGACTATCAGTAGTTGGGGCGATGATCACTTGGCCTCTGCAACCCTCGAAGGGGATGCTTATATGGTTCATGTGATGGTGCGGGAATGCATGAGCACTTGGCCTCTGCAGAGTGCAACCCCCGAAGGGGTTGCTTACATGGTCCATGTAATAGTCCGGGGATTCAACCCCTCGTCATCAAAAATTATTAAATCGTAATTTGTTTTTTAATGACGAGGGGGTTGAATCCCCCGGACCCATACATTCTCACACCACCACATAAACCATGTAAGCCATCTCTTCGGCAGTTGCAGTGACCAAGTGTTCATCGCCTCTCAACTCCTGCATTTTTGTAAGTTTCAAGGTTTAATCCAGTTATCACTGGATTAACACGACTTGGCTTAAAATCGTAAATTTATCTGTATACAAATTAGCGGTTCATGTGCGCCACTCATGTGGTTTAATGTCAACGTAAAGACAGCACTTTCAGTAGCCGATTGATAAAAGAAGAGGGACATACTCCATGAAAACAAGTGGTCGGTTAATAAATTAAATTAAGGTAGGTAAAAGTAAAACCGGCCAACTTAAGCTGCGTTAAGAAGCTCATAAATCATAACCATAAAGTCTCCGTCCTCGCTTATTTCTCTTTGCCACTAATACAATTAACCAACTAAACAACATCACAAATTCTCATTTATAATGGACATATTCATCGCAAGTGAGACTTATTGAAATATCATTCTCAGTCTTCCACCGTCCACGGTGCAAATATCGGTAGTGTAAAAATCGAAGAGTCTTTATAATTGTTAATAAATTCTAATATTACAAAGCCTTTTAAAAAGAAACCCAATTATATCGGTAGTTGGCTAGCTTTGTCCCAGACTCCCGGTGAATAATTTAGTTATTTTATTTTGCGGGTAAATAATGAAAGTGTAAATTATTGATTGAGACAAAGAAAGTAGTATGGTAGACCGTGAACACAAGGAAGGTAGAAACCCCATAGAGCTGACGTGTCGCTCTGTGGTTGAAAGTTCATTATTTTATTTTATTTTTAAATATATGGCCCACCCTACCCCATGTTCCCCAACTCATTTATTTACAAAATAAATTATGTTAGATATACGAATTGTGATTAATATAAATTGTTTATTGCTAATTAACTTTATTAAAGTAGTTACTACTACTAATTTGATATGTTAATATTATGGTCATATAAAAATCAGCAATTGAAAAACATCAAATTACATATTAAATATATAAATTTTAGAATCAATAATAAACACAATATAATTTCATTACGAGATTCTTCTTTCAAATTTAACAAACTACTAACCATTCATTAATTTGCTTATAATAGAAAGTTATCTGAAACTTTAATTAAACAAAAAAATATTTAGAAATTTAGAAATACTAATATATTAATATAGTTTAATTAATTGTGCTTATTTAAAAATGTTAAAATTTTATTTATGTTATAATTTAGATTAACTAACTGATCATTGTAGATTTGGATTAAACGGGTCACGGTTTAAGATCTAAATATTTTGATCTTGGAAAAATAGGGACTGCTCGAGTTAGATTTATGGCTTAAGTCAAATTTTGACAAGTCTACAAATACAACATTGGTTAATAAGTTTGAAAAACTGCAATAATATATTATCTTTAAAAATGAAGAAATCATGCATACAAATATTTTAATTCATGAATAAATTATCCAAAATTGTTAATATCATTTGCACAGTATTTTTAACGTTGTAACATTGATGCTAATTTTTTTTGTATATGTATCTAAATGCGAAATTTATTGTTAAATCATCACATTTTATTATTCCTGACATATACAATATCTTGATTGGTAATGTAATATAATTTATAATTCAAATCTAAAATCTTAATTATAGCATAAAATTTGAACATTTGTATATAACTTACTCCCTCCGATTTCCTGTGTTGTTCCCTTTTGATTTTAACCTAAGAAATAAGGAAATCAGTTTGGACCACACAATTCACATGACCCCACTTGAAATTGATTTTGGACCACACGAAGTTGTCTAAAAGAGAAAAGAGGGAACAACATGTAATTAGACCAAAACGGAAAGAGGGAACATCATAGGAAATCAGAGGGAGTAGTTAATAATAATATTCTATGTAACATCTCGTGCAATTTGCACGGGTTTAAAACTAATCATATATTATATTAAAGCAAATACCAACTTTTCTATTCGTCGCCACGTGTCAAACCATATTCGAACGCCACGTATCACGCCTTATTCGAGCCCACGTGTCATTTACGGATGTATTAATGCAAAATATTATTGTCGAAATTAAGTGGAGTATTAATGTGAAAGAATAATTATTATCGTGAATAATTTTGAAATGAAATTGATTCTCAAATTGATTCTGAAATTGATTACATTGAAGCGTGTATTTCAGAATCAAATTGATATAACATTTCAAATTAGGCAAATAATATGATGATTATTGGCGAAATAAGCGGTGTCCATTAATACAGATGATATATGATTTTCAATTAGGCAAATAATATATGATGATGATTGGCGAAATAAGTGGTGTCCATTAATACAGAATAATATAGTAATTTCGAGAATAATTATGGAATCGTGAATAATTTTGAAATGAAATTGATTCTAAAATTGATTACATTGAAGCGTGTATTTCAGAATCAAATTGCAATAAGTCTTCCACAGGTCAAATAATAGCTACTTGCATGAATAAGACAAAATTGAAAACGTCTAGGAAAGGTAAATAAGTTTGTCTTATCTATGCAAATTGGTCATTATTTCGCCCGTTTTAAGCTTAAGACGGATACTTCCATCTTAAATGAGAATTTGTGATCAAATTGATATAGGATTTCAAATTACACAAATAATATGATGATGATTGGCGAAATAAGTGGTGTCCATTAATTCAAAATAATATAGTAATTTCGAAAATAATTATGCAATTGTGAATAATTTTGAAATGAAATTGATTCTGAAGTTGATTTGATTGAAGTTTTCATATTTCATAGATTGATATATTTGCCTAATTTGAAATGCTATATATGATTGGCGAGAAGATTCATCGTATATGTAAATTAAATATTCGAATTTACATAAACTGTCATTGATTAATACAGAATAATGTGAATAATGTGAAACGTGAATAATTTTGAAACTTTCCATGGTTATGAGATTATAGAATCTCAGGTGTATTAATGCGAGATATTATAGGCGATATTTAATCAAGTTTTTTTTCCGTTTCTAAGCATTCAGAAAATTCAGAAAATTCATCATCTTCCTTCTAAACCTCCGCTTTTCAAAACTCATCTGTATATTATGGCTCAAAGCACCATGGTCACCAAGTACATACAGCAAAATCAAACTCGAGGATCAGTACATTAATGTCCGCGCAAAGGTCATCCGCAGATGGGAACGTCCTGATCTGAACAGCAAAAAATTCGCGTTATTCGCTATCGATGTCATTTTAATGGATGATGAGGTTTATTTTTTCTTGAAACAAGTTTCTAATGTTCAATTTTCGAAAAAAACCCAACTTTGATAGGAAGCACTTAAAATAATCCGAGACTGAACTATGAAGACTATTGATAAAATGCAGGCGAGGTTAGGATAACCACTACCAGGTATGCAACACATATTGGTTTAACAAAAAGATTCAGGAAGTTGAAGAATATCGAGAAAGATTAATTTCCATACTATTTTCTATAAATATTAAACTACACTTTTATATTCATAATTTCCATAATTTATTTTTTACTAAACCTCTAACTTCCAAACACTAGTACAAAATCCCCCTATTGCGTCAAGCAATTTACGTCGGTTGTACCCAAACCGATGCAAAAGGTACATAATTTTGGCGGGAGTCTAGTTTTTCCCTATAGCAAAGTCATTTGCGTCGGTTCTAAACAAAGAACTGACGTATTAAAACGTCGGTTCTGTTACAACTGACGTTTTTAACACAAAAACATCAGTTTTAATAATAACTGACGTATTTGGTTTTAAGTTTTTGCGTCAGTTCTTGAACCCAACTGATGTATTTGATATAACTTAAAAAACCCACGACTAATAGAATTCTTGTTTTTACCAAAAACATCAGTTTTCATTATAACTGACTTATTTGGTTTTGAGTTTTTGCGTCAGTTGGTCTTTAGAATTGATGTATTTGATATAATTTAAAAAAAGAAAGAAAAGTAATTTCTTCCAAAAGCCACGACTAATTGAACAGTAAACCTACGCTAAAATTCTTCAATGTCAATTTCTTCGAAAACCTACGACTAATAGAACAGTAAACCACAAGCAAATTCATCAATTTTTTCGAAAATTCTTGATCAAATTCTTCATCATAAGCTTCATTTGTCATCTTCAACATCAATTTCAACTTCAAATATCTTATTCAATTGATCACTTGCAAGATTCACGCTCAAACCCTAGCTTTCTCGCCGATTACATGTAAGTTTTATTTGCTCTTCTTCGTCTAGTTAGAGTAATTGTTGCTAAATTATTATTGTTTGTTAGGGTAAGGAGATTAATTGTTGCTAAATTGTTGTTGCTCAAATATGTATCGATTTCTCCCTTTCCTGGTCTCTTTGTTAACTGCTCAAATTGTTGTTGCTGCTCAAATTGTTGTTGTTGCTCAAATTGTTGTTGTTGCTCTTCTTCATTTTGTCTTCTGTAGTCAGTATTACCCAATGTTAACTGCACATAGAGGTTTCTTCTACATTACCCAATACGAAAAGTGTAAGTTCAACATAAATGCCACTTCACTGTAACAAGAACTGCAAAAAGATACTGACACTAGGCAATGACATAATTGGGTAGTTTTGAGTACTTGGTTAAAGAGGGTTTAGATACCTATTGAAGTGCTAACAACAGTCAAGTTGCAAAGTGTATCACATAGTTCTTGTTGTACCTGCCCATGAGAGACCAAGTATTCAATAGGCCTGGAGGAATCAGAATTGTCATCAGGAGGCATAGGGACTGCATTTAACTCCTCCTGTGTAAACTCCAACTCGACATCTCGTTCTATTTGAAGCAATATCGACATCCGCTTTGTGAATTGGTCAATTTTACTCTGTATAGCCGCGATAGTTATAGGCTGCTTAGGGAGATAGTTATAGGCTGCTTAGGGAGATCGAGTAAGGTGCTTAAAGTGTTACCCAAAATAGTCCTTGTGTATTGACTCCTAGGCTTTTTAGTGAATCCAGTAATTGTGTGATTTCCACCGTCTTGATCAGCTTGACTCTACTTGTATGACTTGTAAGGGGAAGTGACATCTCATGTGATGGTTCATATATTTCTGTTATGATGGTGGATATAATGTTATCATTGCGATGGCAATAATGTATGTTGAACTGCTTAAGCCTGCTGAATCAGTTGAAGTTTGAACTCCATTGAGATTCTCTATCATGGATCAAATTATCTAGTTGGTTCTGTTGGTCCCCTTATATTTAATACACCACAAATTCTTTCCTTTAAATTTAGTGATCTTTTTCTGTTTTTTCCCGGTTATTATCAAGCCTAAGACAGAGACTCAATATGGCCAAAGAAATGACTCAGTAGCTTCTCTTATGTGCAGTTAGAGTTTTCAGGTCAATCGTTGTTGTTTGACTTGTGATGGGGATTGTGGTTCTATGATTCATTTGAACCTTTATTCCCTGTGGAAGTGTCAAGGGCGTATTTTTGGTGTTACCTCAATGATTTTACACCAGTTTTCTGTCTTCCTATGTTCCTTTTCTTCTCGTTGTTAATTGAAGTTTCTGCTACTGTACATTATTCTGATTCTGCACTTCCTGTATCTGCTACTGAACACACTGCCCACTGCTCCATCATTATTATCTTGTCGCTACTGAAATTCCTGTGTTCTAACTGCTCTTATTTACTAGTCTTCCTACTGCATAGCTAGTCTGTTTCTTGCATGAATAGATATTACTTATACTACCACTACTATTCTTTCTCTAGTAATTTCATATGTAAGCTAAGTAATTGAAATGGGTTCGAATTGCATAGTTTACAAGCCACTGTCAATGTAGAAATTTGTAGGTGTGGTGCTATGGTACGCATAGGGTACATTCCACCTTTGGGTAGTTGGTTATAGGTTCCCATTATAGTGGTTGCTAGGTTCTTGCTAAGCATTAAGCTAATAGTAGGGAACTCATATGTAAATTCGCCTTGAAATGTACTTGCTTAGTTGATTATTCCTCAAACTTCAGCCTATGTACTAGCTACCCTAGGTTCATTGTTAGGACAACTCTAATAAAAGTTATTATTTTTTTTAGCGGTTTATTGTGCTGGCTATGGATAGGAGTTGGATGTATGGAAAGCGAAATTTCCATTTTCTAGAACGGGTTGATGAATTTATCACGCATGCTATTGCACATCAAAAACTACTTGGGGATGAGAAGTCACTCATGTGTCCGTGTAGCGTATGTAAGAACCGGGTAAAGGTAAACTCTGAAACTATGCGGGAACATTTGCTAATGAAGGGGTTTAAACCTGATTATCATGTATGGATATGGCATGGAGAGAAAGACAATGACATGGAAGGTACCTCAAATACTATAAATGAGAAGAACAAGTTTGATAATGTGGATGAATTTGAGATGCATGGTTTGGAGTTCAATAATATTCCGATTAATGTGGACAATGATAACGATGATAGTCATGATGAGAAAAACAACGTAGAGGGTGAGAATATTGATAGAATGATGGATGATTTAGAAAAAGATTTCATACAATGTCCAGAAATGTTCCAAACGCTAGTTGATGATTCTAAAACGCCATTATATCCGGGCTCCAAATTATCCCGTTTATCAGCTGTGTGTTGAAATTGTATACCTTAAAAGCGGTGAATGGATGGAGTGATAAGAGTTTTACCGCTTTAGTGCAACTTTTATCAGAAATGTTGCCAGAGGGTAATGAGCTTCCATCTAATACTTATCGATGTAAGAAAGTATTGTGTCCATTGGCTACGAGTTACAAAAAAATTCATGCATGCCCAAATGACTGCATTTTGTTCTGGAAAGATTATAGTGACTTAGACGAGTGTCCACGATGTAAAGCAGCGAGGTACAAGAAGAAAGGGAGCCCAATCAAGGTCTTATGGTATTTGCCAATTATACCAAGGCTTATGAGGTTTTTTTCAAATCCAAAGGATGCAGAATATATGGTGTGGCATCATCAAGAGAGAAATAAAGATGGTAAACTACGACATGTGGCAGATGCACCCCAATGGAGAACAATTGATAGAACCTTTCCTGATTTTGGTGGAGAGCCTAGGAATTTAAGACTGGGGCTTTGTACTGATGGAATAAATCCTTTTGGGACTCTTAGTACCCAACATAGCAGTTGGCCAGTAATGCTAATACTTTACAATCTGCCTCCTTGGCTTACAACAAAGAGTAAGTATATTTTACTTACGCTCCTAATATCGGGTCCTAAACAACCTGGTAATGACATAGACGTATATTTGGCGCCACTAATAGAAGACTTGAAGTTGTTATGGAATGTTGGTGTGAGGGTGTTTGATGCAGCTACTGGCTCACACTTTCAAATGCGTGCTATGCTATATTGTACAATTAATGATTTCCCGGCTTATGGAAACCTCTCTGGTTATAGGCTAAAGACTGCGAAGGGGTGCCCCGTTTGTTGTGATGACACTGAATCTGAATGGTTGGAGAATTGCGGGAAATATGTGTACACGGGTAGTCGTCGATTTCTTCCCCAAAATCATCAATATCGTAAGAGAAAGAAGGCATTCTATGGAAAAACTGAGCACCGACCGCCTCCATTATTTTTGAGCGGGGTAGAGTATCATAAACGAGTTATGAATATCACCACAACATTTGGAAAACCGTACAAACCTCCACCAGATGGGGTGTACCACACAAAGAGGTCCATCTTTTGGGACCTACCATATTGGGAGCACTTGTCGGTTAGGCATTGTATTGATGTCATGCACGTAGAGAAGAATGTGTTTGATAGTATCATAGGCACTTTGTTGAACATGCCTAATAAGACCAAGGATGGGGTCAAAGCTAGATATGACATGGTTGCTAGGGGGCGTGTCGAGGTAGAACCAGTTCAGAAGGGGAAATGTACTTACTTACCCCCGACTTCCACTACTTTATCTAAGAAGGAGAAGGTGGCATTATGTGAGTCTTTAAAGGGCATGAAGGTACCGCATGGATATTCCTCCAACATAAGTCGTCTTGTGTCATTAAAAGATTTGAAGTTAGTGGGACTAAAATCTCATGATTGTCATGTTCTGTTGACACAGCTTCTCCCTGTGGCTATTCGGTCCGTTTTACCTAAGCATGTTAGACAAGTGATCACTAAGCTTTGCATATTCTTTAGTGCAATTAATGCTAAGGACATTGATCCGGAGTCTTTAGATGAGCTACAAGCTGACGTTATTGTGACACTTTGCGAACTTGAAATGTACTTTCCCATCAGTTTTTTTGACATTATGGTTCACTTAATCATTCATTTGGTTAGAGAAATTAAACTTTGTGGCCCGGTGTTCCTCAGAAACATGTGGGCTATGGAGCGAGAGATGGGGACGTATAAGAGGCGAGTGAGGATTCGGTATCGACCTGAAGCTAGTATTGTTGAAGCGACTGTTGCTTGTGAGACACTTGGATTCTGCCAAGATTACATGACCACTGTGGAATATATCGGACTCCCTACCTCTAGGCATGAGGGACGACTTCAAGGGAAGGGTACTTTGGGGAAAAAGTTTATTACAGTTGACCGTGCTTGTTTTGATAAGGTGCATATGTATGTTTTACAACACATGACTGAAGTGCATCCATATTTAGTTGATCATTTTGCCTTCATAAAAAGACAAAATCCAAATAAACGTGAAGGTTGGTTGGTAAGTGAACAGAATCGGACATTTGTACACTGGTTTAAAGAGAAGGTGATGAGAGAGTTGTCAAACACAACACATAGCCTAAGTGAGAACTTAAGATGGTTAGCATATGGTCCTAAGCTCACCATCAAATCTTATGAAGGGTATGATATTAACGGGTATTGCTTTTACACAAGTCGTCAGGATGCAAAAAGTACGATGCAAAATAGTGGTGTAACAGTTATGGCATCGTCAGTTGAATATGTAGGAAAGGGTAAACAACCTGTAGATATAACAAAGCCTTACTATGGGGTAATTGAAGATATATGGGAGCTTGATTATCATGATTTTTCAGTACCCTTATTTCGATGTCAGTGGGTCGATTGTGTCAAGGGAGTTAATGTTGATGATATGGGTTTCACTTTAGTAGATTTCAATTGTTTAGATTGTGTCAGTTTTGGGTAGGAACCGACGCAAATAGCCACCTTTTGCGTCAGTTCTGGAACTGATGTTTCATGAAACGTCCCCTCTTTATACGTCACTATAAGAACCGACGCAATACCTCTCCTAGAACTGACGCAATAGATGATTTTTGTAGTAGTGAAATTGTATCAGGAACCGCGATGTACCGGCTTCATCGGAGTCAAGAATATCCGAGTTATCAAACGACTCTTACGACTTAATAAGACCAGAACTTATCAGGACTATTAGTGAAATAGTCAAATCTGGCCAGGTATTTAACTTTAGGCTTGATCTATAAGTTTTCATATTGTTTAATAAACACTCGTATGATTATGGACACATTTACTAACCTCGAAATTTTTAGGCTGACTATTGGGTCACATTGGCTACCATAAAGAACATCGACTTTAAAGGACATTGATATTATTTGTCGTGCAATAACTGTTTTAAGGGAGCTACGAAGGGCGGAGATAGTAAGCTAGAATGTAAAGATAAATGCTTGGGAGAAAACAAGCAAAAATTATACCAAGGTATATTTATGAAATACATATCATTTGTAACTTCACAATACAATTTTTTTTAATTTTTAGAAGACACTGCTTTTTTTCTTTATAATTATAGGTTTCGGGCCAAGTTTATCGTGAAAGACTCAAGTAGTTGTAGTGCTAAAGTGACAATGTTTGAGACTCACATATCTAAGGAGATTAAGATGACGGCAAGCGAAATATTTGGTCGCCAAGACCAGGTAGCCACGACTCCAAGAATCATACACCAAGTTTAAAGTATAGGGGATATTATTTTTTAGCTAACCGAATATTTATTTTGTTTTGCATATTTAAATCCTTTAGGGAGAAGACGCACCTAAAGAACTCGGAGTCTTCATTAGTAGAGAGTTCGTCTTCAAACTGGAAGTGTCACATAAATGAAATGTCAACGGCAATAGTATTTCTTACATGGTAGCAAACATGACCGATGACAAGAATAATTACCCGATGGAAGGATGCCCATGCCAAAATCAATGAATACCAGCTTGAACACAACTCTGGGCTGCAGATGACAGTGAAGGTAGCACCATAAAATTTTATTTTCATCAAGGGTAATTGCTTATAAAAGTTATTATATAATACGCTATAGTATTATACCTTATTTTTTTCCCATAAACACAGGCAAATGATGATCAAGCTGTTGTTGAAACTACACCAATAAAACATCCACTATCTAAAATCATAGAAGAAATAAATGATGAGGACAGTGATGATGAAATTGCAGCTGCAGACTAGCTCTCAACCACCATAAGGCATATCAAAGTCAAATTAGAGAAAGTTTAGATGAATAGAGAAACAATATGTGCTATGACATTTCAATTTAAGTATTTTTTAGATACACTATACAGTATTGAGTTTTGAAACTTATTTAATTCGGTGTCTCTGAGACAATTATTATGCTTATTTGAATTCATGAGGTTGGAATTTCTATTAGTTTTGTTGGAATTTTTTAGATACATACACTCTGCAGGAATCAAGTAGTTTCGTTGTAGCTGATAAGGATAGGGAGAATAAGGCGGTGTTTTATATGAGTCTTGATCATCAATTGTTTTAAAAACACATTCATTTATTTATATAATACATTCCGATTTTTTGTTGTTTTGTTCTATTTTGAGGTATCTATTATTATATTGATAAAAGAAACTTCATATTTAACCCTTTTAGAGAAAGCTAAATACTATTATTTTGTATGCTATAAATTTACCTTGCTAATTTTAGAAGGGGGTAAAAATCTCGGATAAATTTTATAAAATATTTTTCATTAGGAATCTATATATTTATAACTTTAGTCTTTTAAGATTCATATTTAATTTTTTGAATTGAAATTTGATTGTCAAAAAATGAATGTAACCATATATTATTTACGAGTTATATCAATATAAGTATAAGCATAAAATCTACTACTAGTAATAATTTTAGGTCATAATTGTACTTCATATAAAAATATTTAAGATATACTATTATTAGCAAGTTTCTATTTATGTTGCGTCTGAGTCACAAGTGCGTGTCGTATTTGAATGTTTGGCTCGATACCATTGTATTGTGATCGTTTCTTTTCATATATATACTTGCACTTCATCAAATAGAAAAAGAAAAGTTTAAGATGGACAATACCGTCTAAAATATACTCATAACATTAAGCCTCCGGTCCAAAAAATATATACTTAAGATATACTCAAAATATCAATTTACGTTACCACCCGTGTAGTGCACGGGTTCAAAAACTAGTACTTTAACAATCTTGTAACCAAATGAAGTACATTTTATTTTAGTAAGTTATTATGAGAGTAATCAATTCCAATTTTCGCCCAACGGAAAAAAATCATTAACACAGTTTGGATTACAATATCAAGAAGTGTTGCTTATGACGGATATATCAGTCACAAGATTCATTATAGTCTGAAAACGGATAATAATTCTCTCACAACAATGTAAATGGGAGAACAAGTAGATGAAAATGAATTATTTTATAGGTTGTGTCACTTACGTTATGTGAGAGAGACATTATCCGTCTTCAATGATAATTTGTGTTACACAATTGAGATTATCTTAAATTTAAAATCTCTATTTGCATGACGCTTGCATTGTTAATTGTAATGGCAACCATAAGGTCTATAACTACCGTGCCCAAGACAATCAAATTGGCTCGTACTCAGAATGATTTATAATCGTCACACATTAAAAAAAAAAAACTGTCTTATGAGTTACGGAGTATAGCCTACTTGGGAGCATATGCGGATTTAAGGGGTCCGGTAGAATATGGGTCCCATATTAAATTTCGGGAATAAATTTTGATAAGTATTTATAATGGAACAAAGTTAGTACATAATAATTGGTAGAAATCTATTATTTTTACATATGTTTAAAATTTAATTATTTTATTGAAAACGTTATTTTTTGAAAAAAAATAAGTTTAAAATCAATTAAGTTTTCATTCTTATACTTAATTGCATAATAAATAATTTAGGGAAAAAACTTCAAATATAAAAATGTTGTCCTTAAATAACACGTCAAAAAAAATTTAATACCCCACGTAATAAATTTTCTGGGTCCATAAAAATTACACAAATTCATTTGTGACAGACATACCGCGGTCGTAAACTTACAACGGGTTAAATACTAACCATATAGGGTAGATAAGACAAAAGGAGGGTGTCTAAGAAATATCAATCTATATTGTCTTATTTGTTCACATGGTAGTATTTAACCCGTCGCAAGCTTTTAATGAATACCCGTCACAAGGGACACTTATTATAAAAATTAAGATGACCATCGTTAAAAAAGAAATAAACCGTAACATAAATGTAAAAATGATTGAGAATCACACGTAAATTAAATTGTTATACAATTAATTGAAATTAAATTAAAATCAATTGTATTAACATGGACCGATTGGTGACTCAACAAATATTTATTTGAACTCGGTTAATTTGGCAACTAAAAAGGAAATAAATTCCCTAAAAAACAAGACCCTCTCCTAAACAGAAATTTTGTTCCCTTATCCTCAAGCAACTAAAAACAGCAACACCGGCCGAAAAACCAACAAAAACGGAATTTTAAACTACATGGGCAACACATGCACCATGTTGACAACTACATTTAGGATGTTCTTTTATTTTTCAATAAAAATAATTAATTCACATCGGGTGGTTGTTGCGACGACGGTGGTGGTCGCGGCATCGGCTATCGTTCTTCCGGCTCTTTGTCGTCGAACGATAGTTGAAAAACCCATTTAGTGAGTGACCTAATCCTCCGTGAATGCCTCCTACGACTATTATTTTTACTAAATTTGGTTGCAAGGTAGTCTTGTATACGTTGCATGGCAAGGTTCAATACGTCTTCAGACAAATTAGCGAAGCATATTCTAAACCAACCCGGTTCGTCGCAATGGCAAGACGATCCGGGTGAAATATTTAGCTTCACTTTGTAAACCATCTCCTTCCAGAGTTCCATCTCGGCTTCGAATGTATTAGCTTTTAACAAGGGGTTTAAATTCACCCAACAGTAAAGTCCGCTGTTACTCTCTAAGCAGCTGATTCCGGCCTCTTTAAGGCCGGCAACCAGCATAGATTGGCGGTGTCTGAGCCGCGTTTTATTGTGGTTGATGTATTTGTCCATGAACGTGACATCGGATAGTAACCCTGCGAGGAGGTATTGTGTTTGAGCCGAGACTAGGCCGAAACTTGACATCTTTGTGGCTGTGGAGACGACTAACGGGTCGTTGGAGTAGATTGCCCCGACTCGGAATCCCGGAAGGCCTAAGTCCTTAGACAAGCTAGACACAATGTGAACACGCTTATGTAGGTCCTTGTTGTTAGACCATTTTTTGTCTAAGAGCGCTTCCATGACACTAATGTAGGTCGGGGTGTCGAATATTGTCCCTGCGTAGATTTCATCGCTGATGAGGTGAATATTTTTGGATGATATGAAGTTGAGAAGAAGGGTAATCTCGTCTTTTGACAAGGTGGTTCCTAGAGGGTTGTTTGGGTTGGTGACTAGTATGCTCTTCACCTTAAGCCCGCGTTTCTTGGCTGAATTGTACGCGTCTACTAGGGCCGACTCCGTGATTCTAAACCCATTTCTGCTTGTACATTTAATTGGGACGATCTCAGCACCAGTTCGCCATTTAAGATCTCTATCAAACCTGAAATAATAATCACATAGTAATTAACAACGTTAGTATACTTACTAAGGCATTGCAGAAAACAAACTTTTGGTTGGAACGGTTTTTCATCCGTCAAATAAAATACACGATACTTACCCTGGATAGTAAGGCGTAGGAATGAGAATGGCCTCGCCCCGGTTAGCCAAACAAAAAACGAGCGTCTCATTCGCGGAGGTGGCACCAGCAGTAAGAACGAGTTTAGTGGGGTCGAATATCACCTTATCTCCTCTTAACTTAGACATGTAATTCACGAAAGCCTGTAACAAGTAAAGATAACTCTTAGTAAACTAGTTCAATTATTACAAAACATTTCCATTTACAAAACATGACGCATTGACGCTAAACTATAACTGAATATGTCTTACTATTCGAATGGATAAGAATTGTAATGATATCGGATTTTAAAAGAACGACTTAGGTTCTGCTCTTTTCGGCTGAAATGAGCTGAATTGAATTAATTGGAGTAGAAATTAATTGAACTAAATTGAATAAATAAAAGCAAAATCGGAAGAAGCTGAAATTAAGTCAGAAAGAACGGAGCCTTACTTTTTTAAATTTGGGAAGACCATGATAATCCTGAAAGAGAGCTAAGTCTCGAAAAACAGACTGACCGTTCTTCTGCATGGAAGAATGGTCAGCATTTTCGACGAGCCAAGACTCGAGAAGATCGAAACATAGCTGATTTTCAGCAAGACCCATTTGGATCATTCCAGTAGGATTAGTAGTCTCGTTATAAGGATTTTTTTCGTATTCTTCCCATCCGAGGAAGTACGAAGAGTCTTGACCATGAGTATTGTTTACCGATAATCTCGATAACATCTTCATTAATTAGTGTTATTTACGTGAATTAAGGTTGGTTAGTTTAGTTTAAGTGATGATAGTTAATGTGAAAATGAAGGAAAGTGGAGAGATTATTGGTTACGCGGATGGAGCGAGTAGAGTAAACTTGGGAGAGAGAATGAAGAAGAAGGCTGGAAATAAAGAAATGAGTTGTTGAAGAATGTTGTTGAGTGATGAATACGGCTGAGTATTGAGGATATTTATAGGAGTTTTAGGTGATGCCATGTCACCTTTTAGTTAGACCATGGTTTGACACTTTTGACTCCAATTACTATATTTTATTATTATTATTGTCCTATACTCATGTGTGCTATACTCATATGTGTGAATACAGTTAATTTTGCACAAGATGGGTATTATCCCTCTTAAGTTTAAGACGAGTCAAATATAATTAAGCGGGTTAATAAAAATAAAAGAATTGTTCTTTTTTAGGTGATATGTGAGATGATTTGATATGTATATAATCTGTCTTACACTTAAGATGAATAATGACGGTTTAAAATAAAAATGTACGTGTGTTGAAACTCAATTATGATTTTGTAACATTTTATCACTTCATTCTTGTTTCAACGATCGATTTATACTCCTTTTAACTTTTATAGTAATTGTTTTTAAATGTGTATCATAATAATATAAATGTAAATATTATAATAATAAATATCGATAATTAACATGAGATATTCAGCTATAAACACGTATTTATTACTTAAAATATGATGATATTTCGTGTAATCAGTGGGGATCTTCCTTATCATGCGTCCAGAACCGGCCTCCCTATGATTGTGGTCCAATTGTATTTTAACAAGTTGGCCCCTCGTCAATAAAAGCCCAAGTAAGACCATACTATAGATTTTACATCGGAAAATAGGGGAAAAAAAGTAATAAAAAATGGGAACCTCCCCACTTGCATAATGATTAAACGATGATTAATTGATTTCAAAATTATATTGTAGCAAACTTGCTTAGTGATAGAAAAATCACTATTCGTAATTATTAGTGACTTTTGAAATTTTAAGCATGTGAAAACATTTCTCACATGTTTTTTTTTTTTTTTTTTTTTTGAAAGTAATCCCAAAATATATGATCAATTTTTCATTACTCCTTCCAGCTTTTCTTCCGGTTATTTGTTTACCTTTACGTTTGACATGGGATAAAGTAACCAACCTACTATACGTCGTCGACACATTACTAAATATCGTCGACACAAATTAATGAACTACCTAAACTACCCTCCCTTCCCCCTTCCTTTTTCCTTTATATTCAAAATAAACCTAACAAAATTCACATTCAAATTTTAATTTAAATTCAAAAACCGTATTTTGTCAACAACAATTTTTCCGTCACAAATTCGAAACTTGAACACGGTATGTTATCTTTACTTCTTTTTTCTTGTTATTTTGATAGATTAGAAACGGAATTAGGATAGATGCCTTAGTTTTTTACGGAATTAGGATTGAATTGTACTTTGATTGTTGGATTTGTAGTTATTTTTGTTTCGGTTTTGGTGTCGGATTATTGCTAGATATACCGCGCGAAAAAAAAAAAAAAAAAAAAACAAGGAAAAAAGTGGGACGAAGAGGAATCTCGGCTAGGGGTCGGTGGGGACGAAGAGGGGACACGGCTGGGGGTGGGTTGGGACGAACGGGGGTCACGGCTGGGGGTGGGTCGGGACGTAGGGAAGTCACGTCCGGGTATGGGGTAGGACGGACACGGGTTTCGTCCGGGGGTGGGTTGGGTCGTGTAGGTTCTTCGTCCGGGTATTTTTTTTTTTTTTTTTTTTTATTTTTTTTTTTTTAAAAAAATAAGGTTTAGGGTTTAGTAAATTATTTTTTTTAAAAAAAATAATTTTATTTATTTTTTAAAATTTTAATTTTTTTAAAATAATTTTATTAGTTCCGTTTTGCTTTTTTAACGTAATAACGAATAATTTTTATTCTAAAATGTTTAATTATTATGTGAATAGATGGCCGGACGAGGAAATGACAGAAATGTGAGAGTTCGAAAGGTGACAGCATCAGCACGGGCTGGGAAACAGTTACGGTTTGAGCCGGAGGATTTAGCTGCTGCTGCAGAGATTTTAGCCGACGAGTCGGAAGTGCACGGTTCTGAGGAGCGGGTTGAAGACCGGGTTGAGGAGAGGGGTTCGGAGAGGGTTGGGGCTGAGGAGCCGGTTAGGAGGGGTCCCCGTAGACGGGGTGACGGTTGTTTTGTGGCTGAGGAGGGTTCTAGCAGTGTAGCGGCTCCGAAGAAGAAGAGGTCCGCTAAGGATACTTCTTGGGTGGCTACCCGTCCTGTTCCTGGAGGCCCAACTGTTTGTTCCGTGATTCCGAGTTTTTTGGGGCACATCGCCAACCAGTTATGGACGACGCCTAGCGATGTAGGTCGACCAGTGTTGACGGGTTACCACAGATTCGGTAAGGGGAAGATGTTGACTAACTGGCCACTATCTCCGACCGTTCAGACTATGTATGACGATAGTGGTCTTGCTCACCTTGTTGGTTCCATGACCGAGTATTTTAACATGCCGCTTATTTCTGCTTTCGTTGAGAGGTGGCAACCCGACACCAACAGCTTCCACATGCCTTTTGGGGAGATCAGCATACTCCTTCATGATGTCGCGCAAATCTTAGGTGTTCGGGTAGATGGTCGAAGTTGTCGGGTTAATAGTGATGATGGGAGGATGGCGGATCCTATTATCCATGCTTGTTGCTTTTTTTCGAGGTCAGAGGAAGGCCTTAGGTTGCCCTTGGATCCTAATAAGAGGGTCCCTATTTACAAGAGTGGGGGTCTGTTGGTTGACTCGACTCTGGAGATGGCGAGGAGGAGTTGTGACTTTGTTGCCGCTCAGGGGTTCTTCGCTGTGGTTTTGGGGTCGACACTTTTCGTCGACAAATCAGGCGATAGGATACGACCCCAGCTGTTACCCCTATTGCATGATCCTAGCGAGGTTAAAGAATTTGCTTGGGGTGCCGGTACGCTTGCCTTTATGTACCGGCAGTTGGGTATAGCTTCACGGGCTGGTGTGAAGACTATTGGTGGTTGCATGACTCTGTTACAGTCTTGGATCTATGAGTACTTCCCTATGTTTAGACCAGATCAACAACTAGTCATTGATGATACCCAGTGTCGGGCTTGTTGTTGGAGACAAGTTGGTGCTTTCCCCCAGACTGCAGAGAGGTTGATGGAATATCGTAGGATTTTAGATGGTCTTAATCATGCTTCAGTCAGGTGGGAGCCGTATGGGCCGCGTCAGGATGTGCTCCATCCTCGTACTCTGTACTGCGGATGCATCCAGTTCATGGACATAGCTGAGATGTACCAGCCCGATCGGTGTTTACGGCAGTTTGGGTATGTGCAAGTTATACCCAATCCTATTATGCCGTTGGAGGCGTACCGGCCTGCGTCGGGACGAGATTACGATGTTAGGGTAGGCGGGGTTGGCGAAGGTTTATGGGATTGTTGGGACGATCACGTTACTCAACTTTCCCATAAGTCGACACCCGTTACTTATTTTGGCGAGGTCGCTTCAGATTATATGGGATGGTACAACCTCGTTTCTCACCCGGAGATCATTGATTCTTACCACAGTTCGGCTCCCGAACCACGTGCCGATGCCCCTTTCACTCTTGAGGTAAAATATGTTTAAATATTATATTTTATTTCTTAATTTTTTTTTACATATTCTGATAGTAGTTTGTGAAATTGCAGTGTGCACAAGATATGCTGGCTCAGCTCGTCGATGCGGAGAAGATAACGGATGACGCGGAGAAGTTAGCCTACTACAATAAAGTTGTGAAGTCATACAAACCAATGCTAGACACTACTCGGCGCCGCATTGAGAAGAACAAAGCCCCCCGGCGAAGTGTGAGTGATCGCATTCAACGTAGAGAAGATGGTATTTACACTAGTGCATCTTCTCAGTTACAACTTCATCAGTAACATCATCGTCGGCAACAGTCGGACTGCGGTGGGGGTGTCCGTGTAGGATGCCAAAAAGGTTGCCAATTGGAGGATGTTCTACTAGATCCCATACAGTGTCACTTGGAATGACTAGTTCAAGGCGAGAAACTAAAACTGGGAACTGATCTGTTATAAGATCAATCCTAAACTGATAAGCTCTGTTTTTATGAATGTTTGTAAGAGCCATAATAAATGTTTTGAATTTTTGGAGTGAATAATAGTTGTTGTTGTGATTAAACTGAACATAACAACCCTTATTTATAAGAAGTCATTGTGTAACGGTTACATTTCAAAATTGTAACGGTTACATTTCAAAATTGTAACGGTTACATTTCAAAATTGTAACGGTAAATTTCAAATTAAAACGGTAAGTTTTCATACTAAGTAATAAGTTACACTTTAAAAAACGTAATACGTAATAAATTTGACTAAATAAAACAACAAGTACATCAAATAAAACTACGGACGCGGTTCTAAATGGCGCCACATTGACAGTTGATGTCGATAGTTATCTATGTAATGAGCTACACTTCCATCGTGTTCCCAACAAGGAGCTATCGGTGGCATAGGTGACAGGGGACGTACCCGAAGCCTCAGAAAGTGGTTTCCCGCATGTAATACCCATAAGACACCGTAAGGGGCACGCACCCCGATATGGGCTCGTAAAGGCATGAAAGTGAAACTACCTGCCCAATTTCGACGCCCATCTCGATCGTCCATAGCAGAAACACAACATATCACCCAATTGTACATCGTAGCGTATCCATATAGATCGAAAGTGTCCATCCAATGCTCCCTCCCGCACGGTACCTGATCCATAAATGTAACTCTACCAACATCTATGGACTCAAACCGGCACTGTCCGTAAATGGCGTCACGGTACGTGTTCGAGCTACATATCTCTCGGAGCAAATCTGTTCTAGCCATCGTGAAATGACTTCCCTCACCCCGTAAAGCATGTGATATAACTCGATAACCACAGTGACCATCGGGAATAGGATCAAACCACGCTTCTAGATACTGTGGAAACCATGTAGGCAGAAAGTCAAGATAGGGAAAGTACCTCGGTTGGCCGACGGTGTAATTCACCTCTAAAGGTGCACAATGCGATGCAGTAAAACTCCCCGAACTCGTAGTCGCAGTAGATGCCGGAGTACCGAAACCCGATGACGGAGTACCGACTCCCTTCGGAGTCGTACGGGGGGCTGTCGACGGAGTACCGTCTCCCTTCGGAGTAGAACGAGGGGGTGTAGTGAATGCAGCACCATTACGTTGCGAACCATCGGGCGTAGAAGATCTACCTCTACCCCTACCTCTACCTCTACCTTGGCTGACCCGAACCCGTGCATGCTCAACGGCGGACGGTTCTCTACGAGTTGCTTTTTTCGGACGACCTCTCGGGTTCTCGTTCACTTTAGGCTCGCGTACATCCTCCTCGTCCGGGTGCAACTGAGAGTATACGGCATCGAACATGGTGGATCTCATACTTGGGTCTGCATTCCTAATTTCATCAAACAACTCCTCAACTCGAGCATCGTCACAAGTAGGCATTGCTTCAGAACCATCGTACTCCAACTTCCTCCAAAATGGATGTAACACATCAAGAGGCACTCGACATCCAATATTAACTAAGCGATGAAGTGAACAAGCACATAGCAACCCCAATGTAGTAGCCGTCACACATCCGCAATTGCCCGGTAACTCCTCTTCCATCATCTTGGCGCCTCTTTCATATTCTGCCCGCATTTCAATGATTCATTCCTTCGATATTTTATAAGTAATTCTGGAAAACAATCGATGAAGACCCGTCAGCCGTACCGATCTAGATAACTGCAACCGGTGTCGGATCTCAACATGTTGCGTTTCCAACAACGAATGGAAACGTATCCAAATCCTATCAAGTGCCAGTTTCGCGCTATTCAACCACTTCTTCAGATTTGCATGAGCCGACTCAACACGAGAAGTAGTAGTGTTACCGAAATGAATTATCTTGTTCGTTCTATACTTGGCCCATTTTTCCACATGCGGGATCCATTGATCCTCAACATAAGCCGCCACAGGCGCAACTTGCCTAACAAGCTCGCTCCACGCAACATCGAACAACTCCCGGGTCTCCGCCTCAACAACTGCCTTAAACAATACGCTAGTTACATACTTAGCAAAACTGTCCTTGCCAGTGATATTGAGTGCTTTGGTCTCCACGTTGGAATATATATGCCAAAGACATAACAAGTGATCCGAATCAGGAAAAACAGTCGGAATCGCCTTCAATAAACCCCGTTCGAAATCTGTGACAATTACGTTAGGCTGAACATCGTCGTTGAGAAGGGACTTCAGCCGCTCTAAAACCCAAACATACCCCTCCTCGGACTCATGAGTAACAATCGCATAAGCGATCAAAAAGCTCTTCCCAACCGGTGTAACACCCACCATCTCAATTAGCGGAAGACCGTACAAGTTTGTCTTGTAGGTGGAGTCGATCAACGCAACGTAGTAGTATGATCGAAACATCTTAACTGATTCGGGATGAGCCATGAACACGTGGGTAAGCTCGTCTTCCTCCGGATCGGTAACCCAGAAATGGACATACTTATGCTGAACCGCGAGTGCCAACATCTGTTGTGCCGGGTTCCTCCCATCTCTTTCCTCGGCCCTTATTTTCTGAGAACGATTGTATATTTGTCGCCGATTTGGCCTAGCCTTCTCTGGATTTCTCTGATGCAAACCCGCACTAATAACAGCCGGTGTAACATGAGCTCTAACTTGGGCATCGATGAAAGCCAACTCTTCTACATCAAACCGTGCGTGATATCTATCGCCATCCCTATACGTCAAAAACCCGTGATTATGATACCCGCAAATCATGACCACCCTCCAACTACCTTCTGTTATCTCAACAGCTTTCATTCTGAATTTGCAATTGCACCAGGTGCTACCCGTGTTACTCCTTCTCAAAGTATCAGCATCACCATTTAAGGGAGGTCGTCCACCATTCCGACAAAGAAAATAGTCTTGTCTCAAACTCGTGTAACGACCGACTTTTTTGTTGCTCGCTCTTTTAATTCCAAACCCGAGTCCCAATGCTATCGCATATGCCCAAGTAAACCCATCTCGACTCGAAAGAAAAATATTATCGCTCGTAAAATGACTAGAATAGTCAACACCGTCTCCATCATCAAAAACCTGCACACGTTTCGATAATTACGTTCAAGCTTACGGTTTAGGGGTAAGGGTTAGGGTTAGGGTTAGGGTTAGGGTTACGGTTAATTTTAAAAAAAAAAAAAAAAAAAAACAAGGGACAAAGAACATTCACGTCCAGAACAGGTCTGGGACAAAGAAGTGGCACGTCCAGAACAGGTCTGGGACGTGGAACTGGTCCGTCCCAGACCAGTCCCAGACGTGACACCCAGCCGTCCCATACCGTGTCCAGACGTGTGGGATTTTCGTCCCACACCCACCCTGGACGAAAATCCCACTCGTCCCCAACCCACCCTGGACGAAAAATTTCTTCATCCGACAATTTTTCCTTTTTTTTTTTTTTTTTTTTTTTTTTTTTTCTAAAAACAAACCGGCTTCGGGATTCTACGCTAATCCGTTCTACAATATTACAAATCCTAAATTTCAAACAACTAAAAGTCGTAAATTTCAAACAAATTAAAATCGTAAACTTACCTCTTCATTGTCGCTCATCGTTGAAAACCGTTCTTCAAACCGTTCTTCACACCGATTTTTGTATTTCCAAATAAAACCGTTTTTTGTATTTTCAAAGAAAACCGAGTTTTTGAATTTCGTAATAACCCGATAACAATTTCAGTCCGAAAATGAAGTTGTAGATATAGAGGATAGCGGGGGGCAAAATGGGCATTTCATGTTAATGTGTCGACGATAATTAGTAATGTGTCGACGATATTTAACACGCCCCTAAAGTAAAGGGTATGAGACCGTTCGAGAGTAATGTTATTAGACACTCGAAAATAAAATAAGACAACAAATGATCGAGACGGAAGGAGTATATTTTTATTGAACTATAATCATTACTACTGTATAATGGAGATTTTGAGTTAAAATTTTAATATTTTATCTTAGATGTGTAACTTTTTGTGCGCGTGTAAAGATGTGTTCATATAAGAAAAAGTGTTTATAAAGTTTCTCTTTAAACTATAATAAACGGTCGTCTATTTAATCGTAAGTAAAAATTCGATTATTTATTTTTCGTCCCCCTAGATAATATCTTCAAGATCCGCCACTGCGTCTAATTTTTATATTGTTGCTTGTAATTTTTGTAAAGATTATACGGAATATTACCATATTCTAATAGTTTAATACTATCTATGTTCTTTTCTAATCGTAATTTTCGTTGTTCGACTCACTTATCTCTACAGTATCTTTCAAAGTATATATAACTTAATATTAAAATGTACACTCATATTAAAGCTTTATTCCTAAATAATTTTATGGTGTAATTTTTATAATTTTCTAACTAATGTATTTTCGTTGAAATTGAATTTAAAGGTTCATCTCGTAGAATGAAAACGTCTATTGTTAAAAAACGGATAGAGTATTTAGAATGATTAATGAGATTAACTTATATATTCATATCACTTATAAGCTAGGTAGCACCAAAACGGACACGGACACGGACACGACACGGACACGGGACACGGCATGCCCTGAATTTTAGGACACGGGACACGGCATTTAAATTTAATAAAATATACATTTTATAGTTATAAATGTTCGATTTTATTTTTGTAAAACTATTTGATATTAATTTTAAATAAGTGAAAGTAAAACTTGCCCTTGATAATAAATTTATTTTCATTCCTCATCCGAATCAATATTTTAATTAATCTCTTTCGATAACGCATTTCTCGTCTGAAGAACATCATTCACCGCTAATGATAACCAACTATGGTGGACACGCGACGGACACGGCTCAAATACCATGGACACCCCGTCGGACACGTGCCCAAATAAATGTAGAAAGTTAGACACGGCTGCTTAGGCGTCGGACACGTTTCGTCGTGTGTCCGTGGAGTGTCGGTGTCGGACACGGTACAGCTCATTACGAGAAGTGTCCGTGCTACCTAACTTATAAGTTATTGATAATGAGTGTTTTTATTACATATATTAGAAAAATCGTTGTAATAATCTTTTTATTTGATTTAATACACTTATTGAATCGACAATTATTAATGTTTATATTGTCTAAATTATGCTAAGCCTTGAATTTATAACGAGTTTGAATGAAAACTTATGAAAACTTTTATAAACTTAGGACATTAATAATGACTGAAATATAAAAATATGTTACTTCGTCCATTTTTTTATTTTCTTCGCATTTCCCCTTTTTAGTAAATTATTTCGTTTCTTCCCATTTCTCATCTTTCATTTTTTAACCATCCAATTGACTATATAGTCCTTGTTCCACTTGTATATTTACATTATTTGTCATTCCTTTTTCATTTTTTAATCTATTTTAATTGTTTCATTTGATCCACCTGCAAATCTACCATTATTTTTTCATTGTTCAATTTTCTTAATATGTCTGTAAAAAGAAATGGAGGAAAACAAACAAAATAGAGGAAGTATTTTTTTTGTTGGAATAAATGGCTCAATATAAGTGTTTACAAAGCTAGTGTTTTTCCTGTCCCACATGGGAAAATTAAAACAAGTTTTATGGGTTTATATTATTGTATATCTCTACATTATAGTTTGAAGTTTGAACTTGTGAGTGAACCTTTTGTGAAGGTTGATGATTTTGGGCTAGGCCCCACACACGCGGTGCGAGCCATCGGCTCCTTTTATTTTTGGAACAAAAATTTTCACTTTTCAGAGACTTATTGGTGCAGTCTACAGAATTGATTACCGTGGTCTTCCATACTGATTAGTGCAGTCTACGGGACTGATTATTTTGATTACAATAGTGTTAATTTTCAGAATCTAATCTCGTTAATTTTTATGTTTTCTGCTACTTCTAAAAACGAGTTTTCCATACTCATTTTAGGATACAAGAAAAGAAATGATTCTTTCTCCTTTTTTTTCTTACTTTATAAAATTTCTCTGAGATATTTTGGCAACGTTCTTGGATGTTCTCATATGCGTCTTTGCCTACACCAAAGTTGGAGCGATTGTGTTAATCTTGGGGGTCAAGTGCCAAAGAGGCTGGATGTAGCAGACGAGGCATATTTGACTTTATAACAGTGTCTCTTCGTCACATCACAACCATCCTCTTCTTCAAATAAGATTTTTTCTTAACGTTTTTACAGTACTTTGCATAACAATTTTTACATAAAAATTATCGAGTTAAGAAATCATTTTTAAAAATTTTCTAAACCTACTTTTCTGTAGGGTTCATTCATTTAGACGATTTAGTGTACAATACATACTGCAGGTGAAATGTGAGGAGTATTTGTTATCTTTTTCGGTGTGCACTCCATATATATTGACCGATCGATATATTATTTACTACTCCCTCCCAACTATTTAAAGTGTCTTATTGTACATTTTCGTCTATTCATCAAAGTGTCTCGTTGTTCATTTTTAGTAAGTTTTTTACCAAGTGGACGTGCTTGGATAATCAATTCTGACCTGCTATAATGGACATGAGCAACAAAATTAAGTCCGCCGGATAATTTTATTTTTTTAACACAAATTGTTCTACAACTAAGACCTATATATAGATAAGACTAACCAATAATATACGACAAACAAAATTACTTAATATGATATAATATTTTTATTTTAATAATCAAATATTTTAAATTAAAAACTTGCGTTTTAATTATGTTATTTTTCACTACAAAGTATAGTTTTATCAAAATAAAATCAAAAACTTACTTCCTCCTATCCAAGATAAGTGTCCCGTTCTTCATTTTTCTTTATTTGTCAAAGTGTCCCATTGTGTATTATTTGGACCGAAAGATTAAAACACGTGCCATTAGTGCATATGTCTGGAACTTACGCATGTTTTAAATCGGTGAAAAAAATGCATGTATTTAGTATACAAACATGATAAATTAATTTAACACGCAAAAAAAACAAATTGATAATCATTTATTAGGAAACTAAATTAACAAAGACGTGAGAAAAAAAAAGATTTAAACGGGGAGAGAATATATGAGAAATAAGATATTGTTGGATATTCAGTTGACCCGTTTACATGTGTCTCACTTGACCCGACCCTATCCACTTGGGTCCGCAATTACACGTCCCATATGGGGTCTAACGTAACTCGATCCAAATATGTAAAACCCCTCGCGAAAGCGGAAATATAAACACATAAAAGTACCAAAAATGCAGCGGAATTAAAACTTTTTAGAAGATAAAACAACATGCGAGAAGTCTTACGCTAAAACGTAAACTAAAACTGAAACCAAAATAGATAAGTAACGGTACTGAATATCAAACTGAAACATAAAATAAATACATCAGCCGGGGATGGAACATCCCTACCGGCACCAAAACAAAAGTAACAAACTACGAGTCCAGCTAAACGACGTAAGGTAAGTCATGATGAACGGATCATCGCTCGCTAGCTCTCGTGAACCCATCTCCAACCAGCATGTACCTACATACATGAAAACATGTACGCCACAATCAGTGGGGAGTGACTAGAGTTCTCCTAGCCACCTTTTGTGACAACACGTAACATATAAAACAATACAGAATACTCCAACATATATCAACATGTGAAGCATAAACAACTCATCATCTGATCTCTTACTATCATGCGATTACCATGCACGGCTCTCAACTAACTTCATAAACAGATAAGAAGGAGAGCCGGTTTCCCTACTGGTTACCCAGTCGGGGGGTCTTTCAATCTAATCATTTATGAAACCGAACTAAGAGTCATCCAATGCCTTGGATGATTTAACCACAAACCATATAACAACAACAACATACCAAGCATATCTGACACTGTACCATCATCAAGGCAAGCAGATATAAAACAGCAAGTACAAAGGTTCAGAGGCGACATCTTAACGCATAACCTAGGTACTAAATTATTCAGCAAGTATAAAGGTTCAGAGGCGACATCTTAACGCATAACCTAAATACCAAGTTCACATTATCAAGCAAGGACTCAGAGGCGAAAACTCAACGCATGGACCGGCTATCACTGAACATTAGACTCAGAGGCGAAAACTCAACGCATGGACTAACATTCAATTCACTATCACAAGTAAGGAACTCAGAGGCGAAAACTCAACGCATGTTCCCCTACCACATTACAAGATACTAGACTCAGAGGCGAAAACTCAACGCATGTTCTAGCACCAAACACCTGCACTCCGGGTAAGGTATGACAACCTGACCGCCCCGTCGTGCAGTTGCTCTACTCGTCAGACTCAGAGGCCAGCTTAAGGCATGTCCTGACGCGATCACACATACATGTCTGGACTCAGAGGCGAAAACTCAACGCATGTCCCAGACACGACAAACAGACATGTATGGAACTCAGAGGCGAAAACTCAACGCATGTTCCCATACACGACAAACAACTCACGTATTAAGTTCAGAGGCCAGCTTAAGGCATAACTTAATACGCATCAAAACAATATCATTCAAGTCTATGAACTACTCTATAGTTCTACCTTTAACTTCTAATCAACACTTAATTGACCTCGAGAACTAGGATGAGGGAGAGCCGGTTGCCCGACCGGGGGGTCTCTATCCTTACCCTATTCCCGAACCCAATATAATGTTGCCCATCCTCCGGGGACCTCAAATATATGTCAAAGGTACACAAACAAGTTTCAAGTAAAACCGATTAACCGTTTGAAAGTTACAATCAAATTACGAAAAACCTCAAAATAGCCTACAGGGGTCCCCAGCCGGTCGGCAGGCAGCCGGTCGGCCGGCTGGTGACCTCTCAGCCTTTCCTCTTTCTTTTCCAAAACGAGACAACACAAGGGACTCCCAGCCGGTCGGCAGGCAGCCGGTCGGCCGGCTGGGACTCCATTCCCTTAGCTTTTACAAACTCGTAACCAAACCCCAAAGCACTCCCAGCCGGCTGGCAGGCGGCTGGGCTCCCATCCTATCTATATTTTCGCAGAACATACCCATTACACAATGACCACCAGCCGGTCGGCAGGCAGCCGGTCGGTCGGCTGGCAGTCCAAGGCCATTTTTCCAAAAATTACGAAAATCACACATATGCTCTCCCAGCCGGTCGACCGGCGGCCGGTCGGTCGACCGGCTCAGAGAGCCTGATCGTCAAAATCGTAAAAATCGCAATACCAGAAAAACTTCATGAATCGACCTACAAACTTCAAAATTGCTATACATGATGTTTACCCGACAATACCAATCATTAATTACTACTAATCTACCAGCATATAATTCCCATAACAATCCTCAAACAATATCATCAAGTATCCGTCTGAACTTTGAGAAAACTGAAAATCACATATGAACACATAACAACATCTTTAGGTATGAATTCTCCACATATCAAACATCCTAAACATATTACTATGTCCTTTGATCAATGAACAACAATAAAATCAGAAACCAAACCAAAATCACAAGTATGCTAATATACACATAAAGGCCGAGTTACTCATTATCGTCATCTTTAAGCTTATTCCGGCAGATGATCCTCCTCTACAATGTAAGAGTCCACGTCGGGATTGTCGAGACCAACTCCTACAACGAAGAAAACGGTTCAGAATCACTAAAAACGAATTAAAGGCAAAACAGCCTGTTTTTCGAAGTTGGCGAAATGAAAAATGAAAGTGATGGATGATTAGGAAATCGAACAAGGACTCCGAAAATGTTCTTACTTTTGCGTTTTGATGAACGGATGATGAAGATCTTAGCAAAAGAAGGAGAGGTTTTAAGGAGGTTTTGTGAGATTGGTTTACTGTAAAAATGAAAGTTGAAGGAGGTGAATTATGTCGACATATTACTTATAAGAGGACAAGTGAGTCGTCCTTTCCGAATAATTACAATGGAACGGATATTTAAAACGGTTATCGAACTGAATACTTGAGTCGGATATTTAAACTATGCCAAGTTGTATTCGTCTTAAGAACTGGAGGTTCTTAAGACGGATCTTATTTATTTCATAAAAATTTCCGAATTAAATTATTAAAATATTATTTTGTTACGTAAAATAATTCAAAACGATCAAATTGGATTTTACGAAAATACGGGATGTTACAAAATATTTCCAACTTGATGCAAAATTCATTTTGTGTTGAATTTTTTCATACTAATACAATATCTAATATTGTTTTAATGATTTATGCAAAATGTGTCTTGACTTGCACAATTACACCATTAATTAAGTTAAGTTCAAAGTTTTTATGCTACCATCTACGGAGTATAATTAAAGATTACTATTATTTTTTCCGCTACATTGCTATCATCCATTCATCCTAATCCTAAATTTCTTTATTTTCATATTACAAATGCACCTCTTCTTTTCATCACTTCTACCATCAGATGTGTCAAGTGCTTGTTTTTTATTTAATATTGTTTGCAACAATATTTTTTTTTGTAATAATATTGATTTTGTGTCAATTTGTATATATAATTGATTAGTGTTGTAAAAATTTGACTAAACTAGTAATTTTAATTTATTATTTATTATTGTAGTAAAAAAAATTGGAAAAAATTATGTATTATTTTGTTTAAATTAAACATTATTTATTACTTCATTAAGTGTAAATCACAAACATAAAAAAAACCGTATAAAAAAAGCGCTAGTTTTCAAGAAACTAATTCCATAGTCTAGTATGTGGGTCCCACATTAACAATAAAAAAAATTATATATAATGACGTGGGTGAATGAGAAGGCTTGAAATGATTCTGCTTTTATATAGAAAAGATAGAATTTTTTTTTTGATAAGGTAAGGAAACTAGATTGATCCTCTTGAATAAGACCAACTTATCTCATCCTTTCGAATGAGTAAGGTAAGTTGAAGTCACCGGCTTTCAACCCACCTCGAGAGAGTTGGACATGAATGTCCAACAGAAGCCATGAAATCAACAACCTTGTTGGCTTTCACGGAAACAATGTTTAATTATCACTTCATCGAAAAAATGAAGATCAAGTTTCACATCCTCGATAATACTAGAGATTTCCCACGGCATCTGCCAGGTGCTACAGAGTGAGTTGATAACACATAAATTATCACCCTCCACAATTAACTTAGAGATTCCTAATCGTTTAGCGGCTAAAATACCTTCTTTTAAAGCAAGCGCTTCTGCGACAAAAATACTATTAGATCTACATTTTTTTTGTTCCTAACAACACGATTTCACCATATAATAGAATTAATTTAGATCGTAAAATACACATAACTCCACATCAAATTAATTTTAAACCATATAAAATTGTTTAAAAAATGAGGGACCAACAATGAAATTAGATGGAAAAAGAAAGGGGAACATCATATATAAAATACAAAGCGTCTTGTTTGTGACGAACACTAGCCGTTATAAGTTGAATACATATAACGTCTCTCTCACAATAAGGCAAGTGGAAGACAAGCGAGGGAAAATGGAGTACCTATCGATAGTGTCATATTGTGTCGTTTTCAACTTGTAACGGATAATGTCCGTTTTCAATGAGATTTTGTGTATAACATAAGAGGTATTAGTATATTTTATTGTGAAAGACAGTTATAATGAAAAATGAGAGGGTAATACTTAAAGGCCCTGTTCTTTTGGACTGAAACTTAACTTAACTGAACTGAACTGAACTTATAGGATCTGAACTGAACTTATAGGATCTGAACTGAACTTATAGGATCTGAACTAAACTGAACTTATAGGAACTGAACTGAACTTAACTTATAGGAACTGAACTGAACTTATAGGAATTGAACTGAACTTATAGGAACTGAACTAAACTGAACGTATAGGATCTGAACTGAACTTAACTTATAGGATCTGAACTGAACTGAACTGAACTTATAAAATCCGAACTTAATTAACTTTATTTTAATTTAAGTTAACTATTATTATTATTATTGTTGTTGTTGTTGTTGTTGTTGTTCAATAGATGACATTGATAAAAAATAGTCTTAAACACAAGGTAATTTAAAATATTTTCAACTTTATATATAATGGTTTGTTCATATTTCATACATTATACTACGATTACATTACGATAAAAAATAATTCACTATTACATTTCTAACCATTTATTTTCTCTAACAATGGTGATGAAGAAGCTAATTAATGGGAGAGTGACAATTGGTAAGGGTGAGTGTGTCGTATAATGAGTTATTTTTTGGCATGAATGAGGATGATAGTTTGACATCAATTAGAGAGTAAAAGACGGGTAAATTATTAATGAATTGTTTTTTTTATAGATGACGTGTATCAAATAATTAAAGCGAAATGTTTGTATAGGTTGTTAAAAATAATACTCCGTATATAATTTTTCTTAATTGAGTTTATATGAACTGAACTTATAGAAATTGAACTGAACTGAACTGAACTTATACGAACTGAACTGAACTGAACTTATAGGAACTGAACTGAACTGAACTTATAGGAACTGAACTGAACTGAACTTATAGGATCTGAACTGAACTGAACTTATAGGAACTGAACTGAACTGAACTGAACTTATAGAATCTGAAGTGAACTTAAATTAAGTGACTTGAAGTCCAAAAGAATAGTGATCGTGTATTACATAAAAAGCTTGTGCGGTTAGACCGTGTTAATCGGTTAGACCGTGTTAATAAGTTAAAAAAAAACAATTAGTAAATTAAAAAAAAAGTTATAATACATGAAAGAAATGTTGGCATTAACGTTGACTTTTAATATTTAAATGTTAGTACTACTTTATACTGTAATTTTTATACTGTAATTTGTATTAGATGGGTCAAATAAAGAAGAAAAATAAATAGGAGAGGATATTGGCCGACAAAACTAGAAAGTGGGGCAACCCGGCAAATGGACAAAGGCACAAAATTGGACCCGCTGGGTCCGCCTTTGTATGGGCTTTGTGGGTCACTTTTTGCCCTTGTATTCTACATTTCCTGTCGGTATGACTTTCTTAATGCTACTCCTAATCCTGTATTATTAACTTTACTTAGGCCCTGTTCTTTTGGACTGAAACTTAACTGAACTGAACTGAACTGAACTTATAGGATCTGAACTGAACTGAACTTATAGGAACTGAACTGAACTTATAGGAACTGAACTGAACTGAACTTATAGGAACTGAACTGAACTGAACTTATAGAAACTGAACTGAACTTATAGGAACTGAACTGAACTGAACTGAACTTATAGGAACTGAACTGAACTTATAGGAACTGAACTGAAGTAAACTGAACTTATAGGAACTGAACTGAACTTAACTTATAGAAACTGAACTGAACTTATAAAATCCGAACTTAATTAACTTTATTTTAATTTAAGTTAACTATTATTATTATTATTATTATTATTATTATTATTATTATTATTGTTGTTGTTGTTGTTGTTATTGTTGTTATTGTTATTATTGTTGTTGTTGTTGTTGTTGTTATTATTATTATTATTATTATTATTATTATTATTATTATTATTATTATTATTATTATTATTATTATTATTATTATTATTACTATCCAATAGATGACATTGATAAAAAATTAGTCTAAAACACAAGGTAGTTTAAAATATTTTCAACTTTATATATAATGGTTTGTTCATAGTTCATACATTATACTACAATTACATTACGATAAAAAATAATTCACTATTACAATTTTCTCTAACCATTTATTTTCTCTAACAATGGTGATGAAGAAATTGATTAATGGGAGAGTGACAATTGGTGAGGGTGAGGGCGTCATATGATGAGTTGTTGTTTTTTGGCATTAATGAGGATGATAGTTTGGCATTAATTAGAGAGTAAAAGACGGGTAAATTATTAATGAGTTGTTTTTTTTATAGAGAACGTGTATCGAATAATTAAAAGAAATGTTTGTATCGGTTGTTAAAAATAATACTCCGTATATAACATCTCTTAATTGAGTTTACATGAACTAAACTTATAGGAACTGAACTGAACTGAACTGAACTTATAGGAACTGAACTGAACTGAACTGAACTTATAGGAACTGAACTGAACTGAACTTATAGGAACTGAACTGAACTGAACTGAACTTATAGGAACTGAACTGAACTTATAGGAACTGAACTGAACTGAACTTATAGGATCTGAACTGAACTGAACTTATAGGAACTGAACTGAACTTATAGGAACTGAACTGAACTGAACTGAACTTATAGGATCTGAAGTGAACTTAAATTAAGTGACTTGAAGTCCAAAAGAACAGGGCCTTAGTGTGTTTGGTTGGGGTATTTGGGGTGGATTGGAATGGATTTCATTCATTCAAGTATTTGGTTGAACCTTTTTGGAATGGAGTTTGATATTCAAGTGATTCTAAATCCATTCTAAACCCTTGGAATCCCATACCCATGTCTCAACCCAGGATTCTAACTCCATTCCACCCCATCCAAGTTACGTATTTTCTAAAAAATATTTTGTGTAGATTTTTTTCATAAAAAAGTTACGTATTTTTCATAAAATATTCTATATGGATATTTTTTTCATAAAATATTTTATATGGATTTTTTTTCATAAAAAAGTTGCGTATTTTTTTTGGATAAAACATGTTACGTGTATTTTTTTCATAAAACACTTTATGTGTATTTTTTCGTAAAGCATTTTATGTGGATTTTTTCATAAAACATTTTATGCGGATTTTTGTCATAAAAAAAAGTTGCGTATTTTTCATAAAACATTTTATGTGGATTTTTTTTCATAAAACACTCTATGTGGATTTTTTTTCGTATAACATTTTATGTTGATTTTTTTCATAAAACATTTTATGTGGATTTTTTTTCATAAAAAAAGCTGTGTATTTTTCATAAAACATTTTATGTGGATTTTTTTCATAAAACATTTTATGTGGAATTTTTTCGTAGAATATTTGATATGGAATTTTTTCGGTCTTAGAATAATTTTGCTATTGTCGTTTATGAATTAATTTGAATTTTGGCTTTGTTGTAGTTAATTTTAATTCAGAATAATATAATTGCAGTATCTATGATGAAGAAAATGAAATAATTTCAAATTCATTCCAAATGTGAACCAAACAATAAGAATGACATTTACAATCCATTACGAGATCAAACCAAACAAGCATTAATAAGTATGACATTCTAACTCCATACCTCCTTGGTATTAGAATCCATTCCATTCCATTCCAATTGTATGAACCAAACAGCCCCTTATTAATATTACCAAAAATTAAATCATGTAATTTTCGGAGCGTGAACTATAAATTGTGTAAGAAAATTGAGTCGAGATACTGTATTCTATTTTTGTGTTTCATTTCGTGTTTAATTACTTTTATATTATAATATATCATGTCTTATTGTAGAAAAGTCAACCTTAAAGCCAACATTTCTTTATACATTACCTTTTTTATTCAGTAATTGGGTTTTAATTTAGGGACGTGTTAAATCCCGCACATCATTTTACTTAATTCCACACATTTTTCACATTTATTCCGATTATACCCTCTTCCTTTTTTCATTCCCACCACAAGAGAAAAAACAAGAGAGAAACAAGAGAAATTAAAATCCCCAAAATCAATTCCGATCCCTCCTCCGGCAACCACCCTCCCAAAGTCGGAGGCCACCCTTGGTCCCCTCCACACAACCATCCCTACGCGAAACCAGAACCTAACACCCAACAAAGCTTCCCTCACGACGTTGTTGCTCTGATTCTTGAACTGCCCAATGCTTTTATTCAATTAGACAGGAGCACGAACGCACGGTGCTATTCAATACATATAGATTATATTCAATGCCCAGAAATAAAAATTATGCAAAAATGAAGTCTTGTGCAGGCATATTGATTAGGGATATTGGACGTATAGTGGGTTATTGGAATCAATTAACAAAAATGTTCAAAGTTTTACTTCAAAAATAAGAGCAAAATTCCTAATTGTTAACGAAATCTCTCTTTTTTTAAAAAAACATCAACTAAATAAGGGAATTAAAAAAGAAAATTAAGATAAACTGCAAAATTACGTTTGATAGGTCGAATTACGATCCATAAAGTTGAACAAATAAGAGACGGTTTGGGTTTAGAGTTTAAAGAAGGGAGAAGTTTTTAAATTCTTTAAAGGTTTTTTTTAATTTTTTATACAAAGAGCAATTATTGAAATTTAGGGTAGAAAAGTGTTGGATTAAGTAAACTAGTGTGCGGGATTTAGCAACTACGTTAATTTATTAACACAGCGTAACCGCGCAAGCTATTTATATAATACGGAGTACTAGCAAGTATATGTTGATTACCTTTCTGCTACTGAAATTTAGTATCTCCGTCTTATTTTTCACTAATAACATAGTCGTTAAAAAAAGTAGTTAAAAAAGAAAATATACACATTTTATAGCGGATGTAATAAAATACACGTAAGTTTTTAAACACAGTCTTTATACAATAAAACTGTCTCATAATATAAAATCGACTTATGTAAAACGGCCGTTAACTCCAACTAACTACACTATCATTTTCAAATCAAGGTCTAAAAAGTGATAATTTCGGTGCCTTTTGGGTGAAACACCGCGTACTAATACCTCAATTAGGTATAGGCCCCCTGAGTGGAAATAATTACTCTGTACTTATTATTTCATAATTACTAATAAAAGTTGCCACGTTTGCCAAATTTTTCAAAGATACATCTATGACAAGATTCTTAAAATCGATACTCTTACTCTCAAAAAAAAAAAATCGATACTCTTAGGAGAAATTAAAGTATAAAATCTTTTTTGCCGGAGTTAACGATTTTTAATCTTGTAAATCCTGCACATTTAGGGTAACAAGATACACAGTTTAAAAAGCCATATTTTCATTATTATTTGTATAACCAACCGTTCAAACTTCAAACATTTTAGTTGAGTAATATTAATTATTTTTTAACAATGTTTTAGCAAATTATTAGTACTAACTTGATTCTACATAGTATATTGAGAGGACAACATGCTGGAATGAAACTTGTGAAACGGTAACTTTTGTGTAAGACGGTCTCAATATATAAAAAGAAAATTCGTTTATTAATGTTAAATAACTAATTTATTATAAAATGGACTATCTAACCGTGAGACCGTTTTATTTTAGAATTTGTGATGTACATAGTACAGAGTATAGCCTAATACTTCTCTAACAAGATATAAATAATCAAAAATTCTTATTTGTGACGGCCTATAACGGGTCAAATAAAACCAAAATGGGAAAATAAAGACAAATCATTTGAGATTCCTTGCATCTTACTTTTTGTCTTGTTTATTTCTATGAGTGCTACTTAATCCATTACAGACTTACAAATAAAACCTATTGATAAATAATACAGAGTATATACTCGTTAATAATTAACAAACATTGATCTTAGGAATCATTAATGTTGGTATAGACCTAAAAACCAATTAAACGGCCATTGGTTTTGTAGCTACCTGAATTAAAAAATGACCTAATTTTTGCAAAATAATTAAACGCCTATAGTTGGTCAAACTAACTTTGATTAGATTATCAATTTTTTTTTTTTTTTTGGTACAATTTGATTATCAATCATGACGTACTATTAGTTAGGCAAAAGCAAAATAAAAATAGGGTGAGCCACAAAATCTTAAGAGACGGTTTCAAATGAATGTCAACGACTTTTCTCTCATAATAGGTAATTTCTTTTATCTTTATCTTTTTAATTAGTTTTTAATGCATTTATTATTTATATTCATTAGTGTAATGATAGACGGAGAAGACTTACATGCGTTGAACAAAATAGATTTAATAGTAGTTGGACGTAATTGTTCAATGGTAAAACGTAAAAGAATGATCGTGTTTAGGGAAGAGCAGAAAGAGCAATCAAGTAGGTGGAACCGAAGGTAAAAAATTGATAAACCAAGGCTCTAGCTCCTAGATTTCATGTTTCATAAGTATACGGTAGTAAACAATATATTCGGTGAGATTAGTAAATTCTGATTTAAATAATTGATTGTTTAATTAATTTTTTTTAATGATGAGTAGGTTGATTCCCGGACCCATGTATTCTCGCATCACCCCTAGCTGGGTCGAAGCTAGAACCTCTCAACTCCTTCAATTAATTTATTAATCTCACGTGTTTAGTCAATTAGTTTTTTTTGATAATGGATTGATCAAACAAAATCATCTATTTTTTAAAATATATTGTTAATAATTGACATATCGCATCAATTATACATCAAAGCAAAAGTCAAACTTAACATTTTTTCAACCTTGACTTTATATAGTGACTAGTTTGATGCCCGTACAAAAATGTACGGGTCTATTTCTAAAAATTTCGTAAATATATTAAAAAAGTAGTACAAATATAATTTAATATGAACTTAAATGAGAAATAATAAATTATGAATTCGGGGATGATTTTGACTCCAAATAATTGATTTACTGGTATAATTAAATTTTTTTAAATGATTATATAAATTGAAATAAATAATCAGGACATTATGAAATAAATTTGAACCATATAAAATAGATAAAGAAATAGTATTGTATTTCTATATCTTACCCTTTAAATAACTTACTCTCTAAATGAAAGTAAAATGATAGAAATATTTTTAATAGCAGTCTCTTAAAATTTGTGGATGATTTATAAAGAAAATAATTATGTATTGTGATTAAGACCATCTTTTTACTCGATGTTAACGTAGTTTTAATTGACTAATTCTCGAAGGTTATATTTTCTTAAAAATCGTAAATTTATATTTTTTTTTTTGTTAATTTAATGGGTTGGGTTTATTTGATCTTATTCAAAAAAAATTGATCTACGTTTCTTTCATTTTTTAATCTACGTGTTTTTGTTAATTTTGATCTCCTCGTGTATTTTTTTCATTTTTTTAATTTTATGGGTTGGGTTTATTTGATCTTATTCAAAAATCTTTGATCTACGTTTCTTTCATTTTTTAATTTATGTTTTTTTGTTAATTTTTATCTCCTCGTGTATTTTTTTCATTTTTTTAGATATACGTATGTTTGTTAATTTTTAACCCTTTGTATAATTTTTTTCGTTTTTTTTTTCGTTTTTCATAGCTCTAAATATTTGTTAATTACTTCTAATTGTCCAACTTTTTTTTAATATTGTTGAATTTTATGTTTCTGGGTAGAATTTTAGTGATTTTTTTATTTTCGAATTTGGAGTAAAGTTGTTTTTTTTTTATTATGGAGATAAAAATTATTTGTAACTTTAGAATGTTAAATGGAGAAAAGTAAAAAAGAAGAAAAATTAAAGCTCCTTGTGTGAGTGGTGCGACATGGCGAGAAAGAAGGTTTTTAGTTTCCTAAAATTAAGCAACCAATGAAAAAATAGGAAATGTTGTTCCTTTTATTGATAAGGGATTTAATCTAAAACCGTATATAATAAAACAGCATTGTATATTTTTGTTGACCCCAACTATTTCAGAGCTTGTAAAAATATATATTTTGGGCTAATAGACAACCATAAAAACATGGATCAATATAGATGCATGAGTCGACAATATCACCTAATAATAATTATTACTCGTATCATTTTATGTAGCCTTAATTTACCATTTCGCAAAATTCTACTTTACGACGGTCGCACATGCGACCAGTAGGAAAGTGATCACATTTTGATACGTAGTGACCACTTTTGATTAAATAGTGACATTTTTGGAAATATAGATATTTTTAGGATTTATTTTTCATCAAAATCTTAAAATTTGGGTCTCGTGTTAAATTTAATGTATATGTTTATATAGTATATAAATTTGCTTTTATACATTTTAATTGTCACAAATTATAGAGTAATACGGTCGCATATAAAAAGTTGTTCCTTCAGTGCTAATAAACGATTTTTCTTTTTATATATGTTGATCGTCTTATGGTATGAGAGTATGAGACCGTTCATACAAAAATTCTAATTTAATTTTTAATTATCAAGGTATCCAAGAGGTTAATTTTCCGGAATTGTAGTTTTTTTTATTAAAATTTGTTGTCCCCTATATAGATTTCCGATTTTTTTAAAATTTTCTTTTATTGTAATGTTGAATGTGATTAATTTTTTTATCATAAGCTTTTTAACATATGAATATGTATATGAAAAATAATAAGAAATGAGGAGAGAGGGTAATTAATTGGAGGGAGAGTAAGTGGAGAGAGTGGGGTTGGTTAATGTGTAAAAAAAAAGAAAAAGTAAAAATTTCAGCCAATCACAAGCCTAGAAAAGACCTTCCTTTTATAGATAGGGGATGTGGTAGTTTGGATTTGTCTAAAATGACTATTAGAAATTATGGCAAATATTATTGTAGAATATGTATATTATTATAAAAAATTATTCTGTATTTTTGTTAATTTGTTAAATTGTTATGATTAAAGTTAGTTTTTGTTGGGAAATTAACATCAATCTTTCGCTCACAATGAAATGATGTAATCAAACGACAAGTAAATTGCAAAAGTAAAGAATTGCAAGCAATAATGAGATGAGACGGTATTTAACCCAGGACAAACCCTTACAAACCAGAAGTATAGGTCGACTTTCCACTATAAAAATATTACCAATACAACGTAACCGTCCCAAATAAAAATCAATTCGAAATCCACACTAATAGAGTATAAGATAACAACTTCTAAACCTTCAATAATATTAGTTAAACGCCATCAACATTAACCATAGAATAACGTACTTAATTATTGTATTATTGAAACACCCATTATACTGTCTCTTGCCCTTAAAATCTGACTTTATTTTTATCCACTACTCTCCTTGTTTGATTATATTTTTGTAACATTGTTGTGTGTAATATATATTCCCAGTGGAATCTATCATTTATATAGAAACTAGTTTTATTACCCGTGAAATTCACGGGACTAGCTATGTTGTCGACGGTGTCATGTAAATCCGATTTTATGATCACACTGGACGTTAAGGGAAAAATAGACTTGTAAAAAAAAAAATTAGTCAATACGTATATTGTCATAATATATCGTCATAATATATATGCGAATATAACCACATTTTAGTAAACATTTGCAACAATTTATTAGTATTTTGCCACGATTATTGTTATGTTTGTTAATATTTTGCAATAATTGTTGATATTATTGTTTTCTACTTTTATTACCATACTTTTGTTACACATCCTCTATCTCTGTCATTTTTATACATTTTATTATTATTTCATTAAAAACAGTTGATCTATATAATTAATTCAACCTAAAAGAAAATTTTCAAAGTAGAAATTTCTATTTTTTATTTTTAAATTATAATTCAATGTAGGTTGAATAATTAACATTGTTTTGAAAGAATACGGTGAGAACTATAAATGCTACAAAAATAAATGATGATTTTGTCTGTAAAGTTTATTCTAACAGCAGTAAAATCTCAAAATTTAATTAGTATTTTGTTTTGATGTTTAATAAATGTTTAATTATTTAGAATTAGTTTTAAACCCGCGCAAATTGTATAGACATGTTGTTTTAAAATTTGTTATTATAGAAGTATAAATATTCATTATTTATTTTACTGATAATTAAGCGGGGTTATAAAATAAATAATATTTAAGATTTTAAATGTCTAGTAGCAATTTCATTTGCAATTAGATTAAATTGTACATTAAGGTCAATTTGCCAAGTAATTGCTGTGTCTGTTTCATAATAAAATGTAAATATTTCCTGATAAAAATAGGTTCCTGATTTTCACAGTACACATTTTACTCAATACAGTATACTGTTGACAATTTTAGCCCTATCATTTTTAATTTCCTTTTCCTTTTCTCTCTTTAGTCTCTCTAATGTTTTCTCTCCAATATCAAAATGTGTACTGTGAAATAATTTATTTCCTCAGTACATTTTTACTCAATACAGTAAAATGTGTACTGCAAAAATCAATACAGAAAAATGTACTACCTTGATAAAAAAATAATTAGAAACTGAAATTATTATTTTTACGTACTACATTAAACGCATACGACGTAGTACGTGCAACATTATATTAAAAAGAAGGGAAAAGAAACAAAAAATAACTGTACTACTTTGAGGAAAACGGACAAAAACACAAATTAATGAAATATGTTTGTTTAGTACTAATTGACAAAGATTATTGAACTACGTATCTAAACAAATGAAGGACTACGTAGTATTAAGCAATTTACATACATTGATTTGGTTTCTAAATCAACTAGTTTTAAACCGTGCAAAAATGCACGGATTGTTTATTAAAATTCTAATATATAAAATTTGTTTAGAATAATGCGAATATATATCGACATTATTATTTTCATTGTTACAAATTAAAGCCAATGAGAATGTAATTTGTTGTTTTTATTTTAAAACTTTCAATTAGTTTAATTCGATTAACTTTGGCCGAGTTAAAAATACTCCCTCCGTCCCGATCAATTGTTATCTATTGTTTTTGACACAAAGATTAAGAAAAGAAGTATAAATGAATCTAGACCACACAAATTATATGGCCCCACATGTAATCAAATGTCATCCACAAAAAGTTGCCAAAAATGGAAATAGATAACAATTCAATGATACACCCAAAAATGGAAATAGATAACAAATGACCGGGACGGAGGGAGTATATGAGTAACATTGTGCATCCTACGTACTAACGTAGTTTGTTGGCGACTAATAGTAACTCCAATTTAATACATATATCTGAAAAACCATAGTAAAAAAAATTGGACTCAAGTTTAAATTGAGTCCGCATTAAAAATAAGTTTTTGCCGCCCCATATGGAATGAATTTATATTTTATCACTTATGCACCAAAAAAACACATACTAAGCTTAATCCTCTAATGTCACGCTACATTATTATTTTGCTACCCACCGTTTTTGTAATTTGAGATTACTTTCAAATCAATACTCTATATTATTTACAAAATCTTCTATATTATTTACACAATCTTCTTTTTACCCTCTCTATGTCTTCAATTTTGAGATCACCTTCAAATTAATCTAATTATATCTTATTATTGTTCTTAATTCATTACCCATCAACTTTTTGCCTCAAACGTATTACATTGCATCATATTGACATATTTGGGCTGAACCATTATTGATTTGGTTTCTAAATCAATTGAAGTAATACGTAATATTAAGCAAGGCAGTTGATTTGTAATTGGTTTCTAAAATTGGAGTAAAACGTAATATTAAACAAGGTAGTTCATTTTGAATTGGTTTCTAAACAAGAAGTAGTATTAAGCAATTAACATATGTTGATTTGGTTTGTAAATCAATTGAAGTATTACGTAGTATTAAGCATGTCAATTCGTTTCTAAATAATTAACAATGATTCTTCTTTTCATGTTGATAAACAAATCCTAATTAAAAAAGAAATTATATTATTAAAAAAACAATAAAATTAATAACTAATATAAGATTAATGAATTAATTACCTGTTCGGGTCACTTGGATAATCGTTCATAGTTGTAAATTTTAATGAGGGTGTAAGATGGTAAAATTTCAATATTAGAGAGAAAGAAGAGAGAATTAAATTTAATGTTTTTTCTAGGGAAGGGCAACAAATGAAAAATTTGGTGTAAAAAGTAGTGTATTAAGTAAAAAAACGTACTGCGAAAATAAATTACGTTCTTATATTATCATAAGTATTTTTTTTGTTAAAAAGTGATAATTTACTTCGTATAATAATATTTTATCATTAAATACCGCTTTTTAAAATGTTTATATGTATTTATCTTATGTTGAGACCATCTTAAAAGAGACATAATAAAAAATATGAAAGTGTTACAAATGAAATATACTCTTTAATTATCATTAAATACCTCTTTTTAAAATATCTATATTTATTTATTTTATGTTGAGACCATCCTAAGATGGACATACTAAAAAATAAAATAAGTGTTACATATTAACTATATTCTATGAGTAAATAAAGTTACATGTTCTCGAAAATTACCATACAATAATGTTAAATGTTATTAGTAAAAAAAACTACCATGTACAATCACATTATTATATACTCCGTGCAAAACTCTTCTAAGATAAATATAATATATCATAATAAAAATCTTAGAATTATCGAAACATTGTTAACTCAAACTCAAAAAGATGATCTGACCCGTTAATAACTCCCATATGAGAGTCAATATTCACTTGACCGGTAAATAGGTAAATTTATTCAAAATTTGTAGTAGTCTTATACCCGTGCAAACTGCACGGGTTTGTTATTTTCAAAAAGATTCTTTAAGAAGGAATATATAAGATAAGTTTTATAATAATTGATTAATTATCATCTTTTAAAGTTATTTATCTTAAAAAATAAAGTTCTAAAATAAAACAATAAAATCTCTCTATATTTTAATGAATTTTAAATTACCAATCTAAATATTGAGTTATAAAATCGTATTTAAATTTTTAGATATTATAAATTTTATTTGTAATTAACGTAAATAATGCATCAATGTCAACTGACCATGTAGTTATTGTAGTATGATATATCTTTTTGTTAGTTAAAATTGAGTTACTACTTTATCTTAATATTCAAGCGATTTCAGGAAAACTCGACTTACATATGAAACAAAATTATTTGGATGAAAATAAAACAAAACCAATAAAACTGAATCGGCCAGAACAGTTGAAGAGGACAAAATATTAAACTTGTTTTTCATTTAGTCAAACTTGTGCAAGGTTAAAATGAAAATTTTGATCTGCGCACGTTTTAAATGAAAATTTAGACACCGTTTTTCATGTAGTACCTAATTGTTAATTAGTGAAACGGAATCAAGTGAAGATTACGACCCAATGCATTTTTAAAATGAAAATTTAGTCTCATGCACTTTTGAAATGAAATTTTGACACGCGCATTTTAAAATGAAAATCTAGACCCATGTACTTTTGAAATGAAATTTTGACCAGTGCATGGGTCTAAATTGTGCATTTTTTAAAACGAAAATTTAGACTCATGTACTTTTGAAATGAAATTTTGACCGGTATATTTTTAAACGAAAATTTAGTTTTATGCACTTTTGAAATGAATTTTTTACCTGTGCATTTTAAAACGAAAATTTAGATCCATGCACTTTTGAAATGAAATTTTGACCCGTGCAATTTTGAAAAGAAAATTTATTCCCTTGTACTTTTGAAATGAAATTTTGACCCCTGCATTTCTAAAGTGAAAATTTGACTCACGCGCTTTAGAAATTATATAATAGTCAACCCGTGATATTGTACTATAAATATATAGCAATTAAAAAGTAAACAATAATGTAACAGTGTGTTGATTTTAAGTTTTAAATCTCAGTATATACAATATGATTGTGATATAGTTATTTTAAATAAATACGATATATACTAATAAAAATCTTAAACATTAATGTTCACTCATACTAAATTTAAGCAAAATCGCAATGTTTTTATTAGAGGTGTATCTCAACTATTCTAAATAAAGATCTATATATATAATATAGTCCGTTATAGGCAAACTTGACAAAGAATTAATAGTATGTATTATTTTCGACTCTAGTCATGGTGCTTTTAATAATATGTATTATTTTCGACTCTAGTCATCAAGACTAAATATTAATTTGCATGCATTTTTTTTACATATTTTATTGTTGATCGATTAATTTAAAGTATTTTAAGTAAATTGTTTTCTATTTTTTCAAGTTCCAATTTTTTCTAATCCGTGGATATTTGTTTATTAATGTCGCCTTTTATATTATTTTGATCACAAATTCTTATTTGCAACGGCACTATCCGTCGCAAGCTTGTGACGGATACCGTTTTCTCTCACAAAATACCCACTTTTTCTCTCTCTCCAACACTATTTATGTGGTCCCCTTTCTCCACTACTCATTTTATATCCGTTTTATCTCACAAAATATCCGTCACAAATGGTGACCCGTCGCAAGCAAGACTTACTATATTTTGATATGTCACATGGAGTAATACATGATTTTTTTTCATAGAAAATTTTTCATATTTTTTCATCTAGTTGATTTTTATTATTTTAACGAAATATTTTTTATAGTTTCAATTTTTGTTATATATATATTGTAATCAATATCAGTCTCATATTCGGCTTTTAACTTGATTGTGGATTATCTAGAGTATAAAATGTGGATTCTCTCAATTAAAGCACAAAAGCGAAGGTGGGGACAATGTGCAACACACTTGAAAAAAATATAAAAATATTATACTTTCAACCACAGTGCAACACCTAAACACTTGTTGCTTTTATATATAGGATGCCTATAATGTACTAACATCTTCATAAAGACATTAGGTACCTTTGTCCATAGCCATTCCTAGGGGTGTTCATTCGCGGTTCGGTTCACCGAACCGCATGTTTAATTCGGTTCGCACACGGTTCGGTTTGACAAAACACCGAACCTAAACCGCACCGTTCGTAACGGTTATAAACGGTTCGGTTAACCACTTTAAACGGTTATTTGCGGTTCGGTTACCGATTAACCTATAAACATGCTAAATATATTTTTTCTTTAGTTTTGGAAAATTTTATCTAGTAGCTTAATTAAATTTTTAATATTTAATTATACTCAACAATAAATTTAATTAGTCAAACTTTATTATTAATCATTTTAACCATTTTTGAATTTGGAAACACATTTTAATTACCCAAAAGAACAATTTTTTATATAATATTTTAATTTTTTGCTTACTTTTATTTGAACGGTTCGGTTCGCGGTTAACCTCTTTTCTAAAATTGCGAACCTAAACCGAACCTTGTCCATGATAAATCTAACGGTTCTATTAGTAATTATTGTTATATATTTATGCTTATCCTTTTATAGTGTATATATCTTGTTAGTCTATAGAGATATTCTCTCCTAGGCTATCCCCAAGAGTTCCGTGGTTACAAATGTCTTGAGTTATCCACCGGTAAATTAATTATATCTCGTCACGTTACCTTTGATGAATCCGTTCTCCCATTCGCTCACCCTTCACAACCCACCACACACGGTCAAATTTCTGCCCCACTAAGCCCCACCCTCATTGACGCCTTCCTCACTCCACCTCCACCCACTGTGACCCCTGCTCCCGAACACCCTACCACCCCTCGCACCCAGACCCCCCTACCACGACCAAATACACCTCCCACACCCCCCGACACCTCCCATGCCTCTCCTGTCCAGCCCCCTGTCCTCACCCCGCCACCAGCTACACCCATCACCTCTGCCTCGCCCTCCACCCCACACCACGACCCCTCACCCTCCTCTCCCATAAATTCTGTTCATAGCCCACATCACCACTCGCCTGACCCCCCACCATCCTCCATTCGAGACCACCGTATGACCACTCGCGCAATGAACGGGATATTCAAGCCTCGTGTTCTAGCTGCCACCGCCACCTAGGGCTGAGCAAAAAAATCGGATCCGATTTATAAAACCGAAACCGAACCGAAAACCGTAAAAAGAAAACCGAAAATTCGGTTTTTTTCCGGATGCGGTATCCGAACCGGATTATATTATGCTAAACCGGAGCGGATATGGTTTTGAATAATTGAAAACCGGGACCCGGATTTCAAACCGGTTTATAATTTTTTTGGAAAAAAAAACAAAAAAAGCCTAACTAATAACTAAACTCTAAACGTCTAAAGAGGAAAATTTAGTGAAACCGGTTTCAAAACCGGTGCGGTAATCCGGATTTCCGGATCCGGTTTCCAATTTTTGAAAAAACCGGTATACCGGTTTAAACCGGTTCGGTATCGGTTCCTTGAAATCCAATTTTTTAAAAACCGGGTACCGCTCCGGATTGTTAAACCGGTGCGGTATACCGGTTTTGCTCAGCCCTACCGCCACCTCACCTATCTCCCCTCTCCTTAAAAACCCCCATGCCGCCCTCCAGGACCCCCACTGGAACACCGCCATGCTTGACGAGTATCGTGCTTTAATTGATAATGGAACTTGGGAACTTGTACCTCGCCCCGCTAGTGCCCCTGTTATTCGTTGTATGTGGCTCTATCGTCACAAATTTAAGTCCGATGACACTCTTCAACGCTACAAGGCTCGCCTTGTGGTAAATGGCAAATGCCAACAGGTCGGGATTGACTGTTATGAGACATTTAGCCCAGTGGTCAAGCCAACTACGATACGTACCGTTCTCAGTCTTGCTGTCACTCGGTCTTGGCCTATTCACCAGTTAGATGTGAAAAATGCTTTTTTACACGGAGACCTCAATGAGACGGTCTTTATGCATCAGCCACCTGGTTTTGTTAACCTCAAGTTACCCACTCATGTTTGTCGACTCCGTAAGTCCCTTTATGGTCTCAAGCAAGCCCCACGGGCTTGGTATCAACGGTTCGCCAACTTCATTCTTTCAAAGGGTTTTAGTAGCAGTGTATGTGATCCTTCATTGTTTATTTTTCAACACGGCTCCGACACGGCATATATGCTCTTATATGTTGATGATATCGTTTTCACTGCTTCTATCGATTCCTTAATTCGACGCATTATTGATGATTTATCGAAGGAATTTGCAATGACTGATCTTGGGAAACTACACCACTTCCTCGGGATACAGGTAACTCAGAATCGAAATGGGCTGTTTCTGTCTCAAACGCAATATGCACGTGACATTTTGAGTCGTGCTTTCATGTCTTCCTGTAACCCCATATCGACGCCTGTTGAATCCGGGTCGAAGCTAAGTTCAACCGCAGGTCCACTACTAGCTGATTCCACGCTCTATCGAAGTCTAGCCGGGGCCTTGCAGTACCTTACCATCACTCGACCCGACATCACATATGCGGTCCAACAGGTTTGTTTATTTATGCACGCCCCTCGTGAGCCCCATTTTCAATTTCTTAAACGGATACTCCGTTATGTTAAAGGGACACTCGAATTTGGCCTTACATTTACAAAATCCGTCACTCACAAACTCACTGCATATTCTGATGCTGACTGGGGTGGGTGTCCCGACTCACGAAGGTCTACTTCCGGCTACTGTGTTTTTCTTGGTGATAACTTAGTGTCTTGGTCCGCCAAACGTCAAGCTACAGTGTCCAAATCTAGCGCGGAAGCAGAATACCGGGGTGTTGCTAATGCGGTTGCTGAAACTAGCTGGCTACGGAATTTGCTTTTCGAACTCCATGCTCCCATTTCCAAAGCTAGCTTAATTTACTGTGATAATGTATCTGCTGTCTACATGTCCGGCAACCCCGTCCAACATCAGCGAACTAAGCATATTGAGATTGACATCCACTTTGTTCGCGAACAAGTTCGCCTTGGGAAAGTCCACGTTATTCATGTCCCGGCCGAATACCAATATGTCGACATCTTCACAAAAGGTTTTCCTAAGCACCTCTTTACACGGTTTCGCTCTAGCCTCAGCGTCCGTCCTCCTCCCGCTTAGACTACGGGGGAGTATTAGTAAATATTGTTATATATTTATGCTTATCCTTTTATAGTGTATATATCTTGTTAGTCTATAGAGATATTCTCTCCTTGTATTTAGGCAATAGACTAGTATCTTTTAATCTATATATTGCATTAATCAGAGAGTCCCAAATCAGGGAATTACATAATTTACGGGTTCGGTTCACCAAACCGCTTTGTCAAAACGGTTCGGTTAATCGAACTTTAAAAAATGTACGATTTTTCGATTTTTTGGTTCGGTTATTGCGGTTCGATTTATTATAAACACCCTTAGCCATTCCAATGAACATATATGATTCATTGAACTCCAATCCAATATATACATTGTAACTTTGTAATGTATAGTAACATCTTGTGACATTGAACTAAATTTGTATTGAAAAAAATTGCTTGGGTGTTACCCAACACTTCTCTTACGCACGAACTACGTAGTCTTCATATCAACGATGACCTAATATTAGTGAGTACTTCCGTCGTTCTGGTCAATTGTCATCCTTTAATTTTTATATAAAGACCAAGAAAATAGGAGAAAGTTAATTATCAAGTGACAAGTAAACTAAATTAGGTGTGAATAATTAATTTATTTATTAAAAATATTATTAAAATAAAAAGAATATAATTAACTGAAATAAACACCAAAAGATAAAATAGGATAATAAATAACCAAGACATAGAAGCTATTTACGACCAAAAACTATTCCATACATACTGCCTTGCATAGCAAGGCTAACACTTTAGGTCATATGATGAACCTACACAAAGTTGTACGTAAGAATGTAAGATTGAGGATACGTCGTACTTTGACACATTTTTATTTTCTACGAAATATGTGTCAAAAAGTGACCATTCGTTCAAGACTTTTTTTTTTTTTTTTTTAAAGGTAAAAATCATTTCATTAATCAAAAGTCTCATGGTAGTTACAACATATGTCAAGAAAAACAGGACACAAAACGATTAAAATCAAATAAACTACATTCTCGATCAACAGAAAATTTCTAAACTTGATGGGCTCGTGAGACGCTTCTGCACATCCTCTAACATATCGCCTTCTACGGCTTTTCAAGAGGGTCTCCAAATCTTCTAAAACATTGACAAGAATGAAGTTCTTTTGACCAAAAAGTTTGTAACGAGCAATCTGACAGCAGTCTTATCTCCATAGGATCAACAATGAAGGCGCCGATCTTCCACTTTTCTTTAACCTCTCAAATAGAGGGGAAAATCCCACCACAAGATGAGAACAGACAAAGAAAATTTGTGGCTTACCTCCACCCAGAAAAGGTCCCCAAGATGTTGAAAATTAGGGTTTAGGTTTTTCTTTTTAGAGAGAGAAATTAGAGAGAGGGTAAGACTTAAGTATACTAATATAAGATTTGTTGAAACATTTAGGTTACAAATATCATGTTATTGATATACTATGTTTCATACTTTATAAATTCAAAATTTCAAATTAATTAGTTGAATAAGATTATTAGGGATTTTGAGACGATTTTATGGGTAAATGTGACCACAGTGATCCAGCTAATATTTATCACTTATAGTAACTTTTTCTCATTTAGTTGCAAAGTAGTCTCAAAATCTCGTATTATTATTTCAGACGAAAATTGTCTGACTTAAAGAATATTTACCCATGAATGGATTATACAACCAGATATATAGAACTAATGTTACATATTTTGAATTTTTTAATAAAAATTTTGAGCTTAAACAGAAAGAATATGAATTATATTGTAAATTTTATGAACTATTTTATAAATATATTAAGCGTGGAAAATTATTATACAACTAAAAACAATACATATAATTTCAATTATTATACAATTAAAAACAATACATATTATGTTTTTTCTTGTATATCTCCAATCGTAAAGTTCGTACTACGTACTACCTTTACGATTGCGGGAGGGTATTAGGAATTGAGCCTATACTAGGCCCGTCTATCATTAGGGTTTCTTATATTAGATTTTTATTAACGGGAAGGTATTATAAATAACTCGCCATATATAATTTCTCATACGAAATTCTCTGTTTTATAATCTAAACATTGTATGACACTCTTATACATCTGGTTGTATAATTTTTTTGTGAATATTTACTAATACTAAATTACAAATATAAGATTTGTTGATATTATTAATTAGGTTAGCAAAAGAGAGGGGTACAAATATCAAGTTATTGATATGTTTCCTACTTTATTTATACGTTCAAAATTTCAAACTAGTTTAATAAGATTATTATAATGAGTAGTGAGGGACAGCTAGTACGTAAGTAACGTAAGTAGTGATTGTAGTAACACTTTTGGTTTGATAATTAGAAAAAGAATGTTGGTTAGTAAGTAATTCGTATCTTGGTTCTTTATAAAAGAAGTTGCTTATGAAGTTTCCCAATGTTGGGTTAGTCTTCTTCATCGTGTGACATTATTACTTTAATTTTAGGTGTTAAAAGTTGTCAATAACGCACGTACTCACGTATGCTAAAAGTCTTAAAGTGATCTCAATTTTGACCTTATCACCTGCGACTCTACGAGTATATTTTTTTATTTGGATTTGTTTTATATTGTAAGGAAGATGTAATTAGTGTGTTAGTATATGTACTACTTCGTTTCGAATAATTGTTATCGGCTAGTTTTGACACCAAAACCAAAAAAAATAAGACGGTCAATTAGTAAATAATAACAAGTAGATCAAATTAAATTTGAAATAACAACAATTAACTAGAACATCCCAAAATAAAACATAACAACAAATGACCGGAATGGAGAAAATATTTCATAAACTCCATTATTAGGGGTTGTTTGTTTATGATACACGTGGTTTAAAACTAGATTATGAGTATCATTTTAATTTAACTAGAGTTAACCTAAAATGATATTTATAGAGTAAGTGGATGGTACATCAGATGTATTACCTCCAATTTTATAGTTTTTGAGCACTCTAGTAAAGTTTTTGAGTTTTGTTTTAGAAATTATGAGTTTTTCTATAAAAATTTTGAGTTTATTTATTTAAACATTAAACTCTAAAAAATCACAATAAAACTCAAAAATATTACATATAAGTTTAGTTGAATTTAGTTATAACGGAGAAAAACTAAAATCTAACTTATAAACTTTAATATGCTCAAAACAGACAATTAAACAGTACACATTTGCTCAAAAACAAATAAAGTTTAAGGTAATAAACTCAAAAACCATAAAAATAGAGGTAATACATTCGATGTATGTTCCTTTTTCTCATATTTATATGCTTATTTATTATGGTTACAAGAATATTTGACATGGTCACTTTATTCGGAGTAATAAATTGTCTAATATTGCTTGAGTATAAATACTTTGCAATTAGTTTATATTAAATCGTCAAAAAAGATGTTCATATGAATAATACAAATATTACATATCAGTGATATATATATTCACTTATCCCTTTAATCATTTATCCTACATAATGAGTATGTGATTTGAACTTTACACTATTACTCCGTATAAATCAATTAAGAATCTAAATTCTCTATTTTACATAACTCGTCATCTATTTGCGAAATTAAAGCACGTATTTAGCTATAAGGTGCATACGACTCAACCAAGACCGTGAGTCCGTGACAAATCTAACAACTCTTGTAGATTATATATTTACATACAAAAGTTTCAAAGACTTATTGTTGATTATTACTCTTTAGGCTTTCATTATACAATTGGATTTGTTTACGTTTTAACTTTCATTGTACAATTGGATTTGTTTACGTTTTAACTTTTTTTGTGAGGATTATTTTAATAAATGCTAGTAAAGAACTGTTGAGTTAGAATGTATTTAAATTCGTTGATTAGAAGGAGTGTTTATAGACCTGTCAAAACCTGACCCGACCCGAAAACCGACCGTAACCCGACCCGTAAATAACCCGCAAATGACCCGGTTTTTTCAACCCGAACCCGAAAGATACCCGAACCCGTTTTGACCCGTAAACAGCGGGTCAAAACCCGACCCGCAGCGGGTTGACCGATGGGTCAAGACAATATATCAATTTTAAAATATACAATGTCAAATAAGTATTGATGACTTATAAATTTTTGAGGAGAAATATGTATAAATATATATATGCGGTATGTCATGTCATCACCTCAAACAACATGCCACGTCATCACCTCAAAGTGTGTGTCACACAGTCACTTTCACCGTAGTACGTCGATTTGCATTCCACGTCAGCAACGCCAACTCATCACCTCGAACCACATGCCACGTCATCACATTGAAGTGTGTGTCACGTCGTCACTTTTAGTGTAGTACGTCAAGTTACATTCCACGTTAGCACTATCACTTCATTATTTCGACGGACCACATGTCACGTCATTACATCGAAATGTGTGCCACACTATCACTTACATCTCATTCCACATAATTGCCTAGGACCACATGCCATATCATCATCTCAAAATATGTGTCATACCGTCACTTTCACCGTATTACGTCGAACTGAACCGCACTTCGCGTCAACACTTCCACCTCATCACCTCAGATCACATGTCACGTCATCATTGTTATCTTATTTGAGTCTCATTATCGTACTTAGCGAGTTAGTAACGATGATGATGATGATAACGATGGTGATGTTGGTGGTGAGGGAAAAAATGGTGACAATTAAGTTAACTAAGACGAGCAAGAGGATAAAAAACGTATAAAGGGTATGAATTACGATATAAAATAAGCTTTAAAAAATGCGAGGAAAAAAAGTTGATTAACCCGTATTTTTACCCGAACCCGACCCGGACACCGTATAGACTTGACCCGTATTTTACCCGACCCGAAATACACCCGACCCGTATTTTACCCGAACCCGTATCTACCCGACCCGCAACCCGCCCGTTCGACCTGTTTGACAGGTCTAAGTGTTAACATTATTCGGATAGCTCTTCTCGAGTTAGATAGGTTGTGTGTGTCTAAATCAAATAGGTGTAGCTATAGCTCTAATAAGAGGCTTTGAAATAGAGTGTTAGGATAAGAAGTACGGATCAAAATTTGACAAATAAATAGCACAAATTGTCGTTTGTTAGGAATGACAATATCCGTCACAAATTTGTGACGGGTCAAATAAAAATCCACTTGAATAGATAAAAATAAATAATTTGTGATTCTTCATGCATTTTTATTTTTGTTTTATCTAAAGTCGGTATACTTAATCTATCGCAAATTTGTAACAAATATATCCGTCGCTAGAGAGACTTATTGAATAAATAGAGACGTAACTATCCAGTTGAAGTGGTCACATAAGTTTGTCTTTAGTAGCACAGGACAACTTAGCTTCCCAACCTTGAATTGTATTGATGAGATTGGAAGCTCCGATTAAGACAACAATGTTGCTAAGTGGACCAATTATCCTATGTCAAATACCATACCTTAATATTCCTCGTAGGGGACATACCCATGCCTTCTTTGCCCACCCATTTTCCTAAGAATACCTTAGGAAATAATTCATCCAAATTTTATTTGGCACTCTTTTAAAAAAGGGTTTTATAATAATTTAAAAGATAATAATACCCTTATTACAAAATTTTGAGGAGTAAAATGCCATTTGGTTTCACGATAATATCACTATAAAATGATTTATTTTCACAATCGATCGCTTGTGTTTTGTTTTAGCATTAATACATTAATTAATATTTTTTCAATTTAAGAGTTTGAATAGATAATGTCATTTGTATTTGATTATCTGCTCACATTATGTTTAAGTTTAACCCTTAGTAATGACACCAAATTTTCAAGTTTTACTAGCTATGTCGTATAAATGAGAATTTGTTAATTACACCCAATAAAAATGCAATTTTAACAATTTCTCCTATACGCTTACAATAACATTACATTGTACATACACAAAATCCTTTCGTCAAACTCTCCCATCTAAAGAGGCGATTGCATATTCTCATTGTCAAAAAAGGAACATGTTGGGTCGACATGTCAAAATTAACCCTTGATGTTGTGAATATGACTAAACATGTGGGGAATGAATTACCAATTGATCTTGTGAATATGACTAAACATGTAGGGAATGATTGATATTTATGTAGTAACCATACTAACTTTGATAAAAAAAGAATCGATCACCTCATTATAACGAGTTGCATATATATATTTTAAACAATATTAAAAACTTACCGTATTTTCTTTAGGATAACCAAACTTCTTTATCAGATATCAATATATCACTACATTGTATCATTTACGAGTACAATTAGTAATAACATTATGAATTTGTAATCGATGATACTTCATGATAAATACAGTCTAAGATCTGTATGTATTTAAGAATTTAAAACCACTGTCAAAAAAAAAAAAGAATTTAAAGCCTTTTAAATTTGGTATTACTATAGAAATTGATGACAAAATTGTAAAAAAAACCCGATAAATACAACTCTTAGGAGAGTTAGGACAATATTATCATTTTCCTCGTATTTCAAATAGTATTTAAAATTTATCGTATTCTTTCCAGTATAACCAAAATTTATTTATCGGATATCATCTGTATATCACTACATTGTATCATTTACGAGTACAACTAGTAATAACAATATAAATTTATGATCGATGACACTTCATGATAAATACAGTCCTAAGGTCTTAATTTAATAATTTTAAACCTTTTAAATTTGGTATTACTATAGAAATTATTGACAAAATTGTAAAAAAAAACCCCGATAAATACAGCTCTTAGGACAATATTGTCATTTTTCTCGAATTATGAGTGTCAAATATGATTGACAATAGAAACAATATGAAAAATAAGAATGTAGAAATAAGGTTGGAACATTAGCAAGTGAGATTGTTTCATTAAATAGTGTCAAGAATAAGAATTAAGAAGTATGGTCCATGCATAATAATTTATAAATGGCAGCGTTGCTGAGATCAAATCAAGGAAGGGCGTGTTAGGACGAAGTGTTTAAGATTCTGGTCCTAATGGCATGTCGAGTGTCGACCATGTTTACAACCACATGACATACATGACACAACATGACATTCTTTGTATGACCATGTGTCTTACAATTCGAGTGTTACCTACCCTTCTAATTTTGTTAATCAATATGGGACCGGGTTGAGCTACTCCTTCCAAAGGATTTAATTACAATGGTTGAAACAAAGTACAAATTGTTTTGGTAAAATTTCTACCGGGTTAACTTTTTGTGATGCGGGTCAAAGTACCAATCAATATGCAGATTTACGTAAAGGATCAGTGCAAAAATAAAAATAAACACAAAATGACACGAGAGGTTTTGGTGACGCGGAAAAACCCAATGAGGGAAACAACCGCGGGGGAACGGAATCCCACCAAGACTTTTACTATGATCGAGGATATTCACTGTTTAGGATGCAGTACAAGTGTATGCGTGTGTAAGCAAAAATTACAACGTATGAACTGAATCCCTAAGGAATGCCCTAATTCTCCTTTTTATAGGTGAGGACTCCTGGTCAGCTAATTCTGCTCTGGTCATGGTTAGCTCCAGGAATATAGGAGTAAGTTGAGGAGAATATGCTTCTAGGGTTTTTGACCTTTTCTTCTCCTTTTAACGGCTCTTTCCTTGAGTGTAACCTGTTCCGTGGTGGGCTGCTTGTACCTCGGTTTGTCTTAAGGCCCAACAGCGTGATAGCGGATTTTGGGCTAAACAATTTCCCCCAAATTTCAGCCTAATCTTGGCTTTAATTGGGCTGGAATTTCCTTCTGCCTTTAAGTGTGCTTCTGGAATTTATGGGGGTAGTTGGGGGATTCCTGCAACTGTTTACAGCCGCCCTACCTGTCCCACTTGTCCCACTTGTCCCACCTTCTCATTAACTGCCTGTCCCCTCACCATTTACCACCATTTACTTTAACCTTTCAACTTTTAATTTTGAATTCACTTTTCAAATTTTATCCTCTATAAATACCCTCTTTTAACCGTGCACTTCTACTTTCCTTTCTTTCTTTACCATCTTCTTGCCTTTCTTGCTTTTCTTACTTTTCTTACTTTCGCAGTAAAAAATTCTTTCACCACTTCTTTCAAATTTTATCATGTCTGCTCCTGGGTCCTCTTCCGCTACTCCCTCTGCTGCTCCTGCTCCTGCAGGCTCTTCTGGATCTACTCCTGCATCGGGGGGACTACTCTGGTCCTTTCCCTTCGCAGGGGCTGCTTTCGGCCAAGCATCTGTGTGACTCTACTTTCAACGAGTCTCATGCTTCTCTCATCAAGATCAGGTTCGGGTTTCCGGATGGAATTGCTTATCACTTCCCTCTTCCTGGCGAGAAGGCCGATTTTGGGAGGGAAGGCTGGACTTGCTTCTATGAGTATCCTTTCCGCATGGGTCTAAGATTTCCTTTTCCTGATCTGATTGTTAATTTCTTGAAGTTAACCAAGTTGGCTATGTGCCAGATTGCTCCACATGCATGGAGGATTTTACTCAGCATCTGCGCTTTGAACCATGAACGAGGGTTGAACATTGGTTTGGCAGATTTGGGGCAGTGGTTCACTCCTCGTTCTCTGGGTCACTCTCAGTGCACAATCCGTAGCCATGACAACATGCCTTCTGCTATTATCTTTTCCACCACCCCAGATGATAGTAAGTGGTTTACCCGTTTTATCTTTGTCAAGATTGACACCCTTCCTTACTCTCCAGACTACATCTTCTTTGAGTGGCAGCCTGTGGAAGGTATGGTTTCTGCTCTGGTGTTTGTTTTTCTGGCTCGATTTTCTTCTGTTGTTGTATTTTGCTAATGGTTTTTTTGTTTCTTCAGGGAATAGCCTGGCCAAGCTCCCTGAATCCGAGGATCCCCCCTGCTTCGAAGGCCAAGCTCCTGGATCTTCCTGCTGAGGAGATGTAACAACTAAACCCACCACAGTCGTAATACACCCCCAATAAGATGGGAGGTATGCCTTTGGGCCCATTATTTGTCCTCACTTAAGCCCAAAAGCACAAGGCCTTGTTACTAAGTGATGGGTGAGAGTTATTTTAAACATATCACAAGCCTCACATTCTACCGATGTGGGACAAATCTCCACACAACTTTCCTCTCATTCTCTTGGAGTGTTACAAACTCCCCCACTTAAAGAACACAACGTCCTCGTTGTGCCTCAAACTTGACCATAGACAAGGCCAGAATCCTCCCCCGCTAGGTGTGTGACTCGGGTACTCCCGACCACATGCTCACCACACGGTCGCAGGGTCGCTCTGATACCATTTGTAACAACTAAACCCACCACGGTCGTAACACACCCCCAATAAGATGGGAGGTATGCCTTTGGGCCTATTATTTGTCCTCACTTAAGCCCAAAAGTACAAGGCCTTGTTACTAAGTGATGGGTGAGAGTTATTATAAACATATCACAAGCCTCACATTCTACCGATGTGGGACAAATCTCCACACAACTTTCCGCTCATTCTCTTGGGGTGTTACAGGAGAGGACGTTCTCCAAGCTGGTCCGGGATTCTGCTGTTCTGGTGGTGAAGAAGGAGGGTACGGTGTTTCTGGTCTGGTTATTTTTTGGGTGGTTTTCTTTTGCTTGCTCTGGCTGTTCTGATGTTTGATGTTTACTTCAGGTAAGTCTAGAGTTAATGTGGACAGGGTGATGCAGCTGCGGAGGAAGAGGTTTACTCTTGGGGACGCGGGGTCCTCAAAGAAGAAGAAGGTGGATACTACTGAGGAGGGCCTTGTTGGAGCTGGGTCCAAGGCTGCTCCTATTGAGGTGGATGCTGGTGATTCGGTCCAGGAGTCTGCTCCTGCGACTTCTTTTGTTGATCCTTCTCCTTTGAAAATCCCTATCGAAATTCCTACCCCTGGTTTTAAGGTTATACCTGAGTGTCTGCCTCGGCCATCCTCTGGGGAAGGTTCGTCTTCTCCTGCTCTGCATTTGGAACTCCCAAGGGGTTTTTGTGGGTCCAGAACTAACCTCTGGCCTGCCTTGGACTCACTGCTCTTTCCTGCCTCTGCCTCTATTATGGAACCCCGTCCTTTCAAAGATCTAATCAAACGTACAACGGAGGTTTCCCTTGAGGTAGCTTTTCCTTTTCCTATTTCTCTCTTTTTTTTTTTGACCTCGTCTGGATTTCCAGGTCCTGGAGCTGTCACTTTGTGCCAAACGTCAGAGCGAGGCTCTGTTGGCTGAACTTCACTGCTAAGAAGCACGGACACGGCAAAATTTTCCTCTCCGCGTGTCCGACACGTGTCGGACACGGACACGCGTGGGACACGGCTCCAAACGTGTCGGACACCTCAAAAACCGTGTCGCCGGTTTTTTTTTTGAACCAAACGTGTCCGACACGGTCTGTTTGTTATGGACACGGTCCGTGTCCCTGGGACACGCCTAATATATAGAAATCACAAAATTCCTAAATCAGAATTCAATGTAATCGAAAACCTAATTCATAGCAAACCCTTATTCCGTCACCTCCTTCTCACTGCCGTCACCCTCGCCCTCGCCGACCGGTCGGACGCCGCCTCTCTCGCCCTCGCCGACCGGCCAGACGCCGCCTCCTTCCCTCGCCCTCGCCGGCCAGACGCCGCCTCATTCGTCACTGTTGTTCAGGTAATTTTGTTATTCTTAATTGAAAGTAAGACAAAGGAGGGAGAGGGCGGTTAGGGAGAATTTAAGGGTAAGTGGATGTCGGCGACTTGTGAGGGTGAATTTTGATACTTATTATTGATTTGGTTAGGAAATATGGGTTAGAGAAATGATATATTCGGTTTTATTTATTTCGCCCAATTTGCACATGGATATGTAGTTGTATAATCTTAATTTAGTAATATTAAATGGGTTGTTAATTAATTTACTTGGAGTGGATGATAAGGAAGCTGTCGTCCGTGCTTTCTCGTTTTTACTTAGAGTGGATGACTTGTGAAGCGTTGTTTCAGACTTTCATAGTTGCTGTTTTGGATAAGTTTCAAACTTTCAGACCGTTGTTATTGTTGTTTGGGTTTATATTTTGCAGACGATATTCACTTTGATTACTATGGATTCAAGTGGGGTTTTGTAATTTAGAATCTTAAACCATTTATGCTTGATGGTGTTTGTAATTTAGAATCTTAAGCCATTTATACTTTTTATTTATTTTGTAAGACTTGAATGTTTATTTAAATTTCGGTTGTAATTTGAACTTTTTATTTTGTAACACATATTTGATTTGGAATGTACTTTAAATTTCCTTTTTTTTAATATGTATATTGATTTTTTTTTGCCGTGTCCCGTGTCCTAAAAATTTCGGGCTGCCGTGTCCCGTGTCCGTGTCGTGTCCGTGTCCGTGTCCGTGTCCGTTTTCGTGCAACCTAGCTTCACTGTATTAAGGCGGCTCAGTCTGAGGCCCTGAAGAGGAGGAGGCAGGAAGTGGAGAGAATGCAGAAGGCCCTGGCGAAGAAGGAGCGGGAGATATCAGAGAAGTTGAGCTTGGAGGAGGCCCTGAGGGAAAAACTGCGGCAGGCTGTTGAGCGTTCTCGCCGGGACGTGGCTGTGAGTCAGGAGATGCTCAAAGCCCAGGAGGAGACCTTCCAGAACCAGTTAGCCGTGGCTCACTTTAAGCTGGAGAGGGCCTTGATTTCAGAGGCTGATCTGGTGCTGAAGGTGGAGGCTCTGGAACAGAAGAAGGCTGGTCTGTAGAGAGCGTTAATCGAAGCTGTTGCTTATACTGCTGCTGAGACCCGGATTAAATGCGTTAAGGAGTTCCAGGAGGGTAGTCATACCACCTGGAACTTAGCTGCTCTGGAGGAGACCTTTGCTACTGAGTTTCCCGAGGGGCTAAATATGGACCTGATCTCCTATGATGATGAAGAAGAAGGTGTGGTGGGGTCCCAAGATGCCGGAGAGAAGGTGACCTCTGACCCTACCAATGTTGATGCTGCTGCTGTTAAACCTACTCCTGATGAGTAGGTTCTTTTAAAACTTGTGTTGCCGGGCCCTGATATGGGCGTAAAATTTTGTTTTGAACCTTTGGTGCCCTTGCGTGGGCTTTTAACTTGTTGTAACCTTTGCCGCTAGTCCGGGTGGACCAGCAAAAACAATTCTGCTCTAGGGCTGCCTTGAGCAGCCTTTTTTTTAATCGTATGGTTCCCCGTTGTATGGGGCTTTGTTTTATCTGTTGGTTTTTTGCCGTTTTTCTGGCGTTTTATTTTGTACATGCATGTTTCGTTTGTGTTTTGGCCATCGCTGCTTTGGTGTGCTGGCCTGGTGTTTTATATACCCATCCCTATACTGGGGTGCCAGACTTGACTTAGGTTCTCCTGCGATCAGTGCAGGTTCCTCTTTAGGTCAGTCTACTAGGATAGACATTTCTGGTCTAGAAAACAAGTGACAAAACTTTTTCCTTTATTTTAAAAAAGACTCGATAGTTGATTTTAAATATACCAAGGCTTTGAATTATAAGACTTAGATTATCAAACTTAAGTTATAAAAATATAAAAGCAAGACAAATTTTTTTAAACTGAACCAGAGTATACTTTATACAGAGTAGAACCGGAGGTCTAAGGGAGCTGCTCTGGTCTGGTGGAGGCATCTTTAGATGATATACTTTTTTAAGTGAAGTATATTCCATGATCTAGGTATCATCTCTCCTTCCATTGTCATTAGTCTGTAGGCCCCATTACCAACTATGCTTTCGACTTGGTATGGGCCCTCCCAGTTGTAAGCAAACTTTCCAGCTTGTCGGTTTTTTGTGTTCTGGAACACCTTTCTCAGGACCAGATCTCCTACTTGCAAGGTTCTGATCCTGACATTTTTGTTGTAGCTCCGAGCCACCATCTGCTTGTATGAGGCCATTCTGACGTAGGCACTGGTCCTGAGTTCATCAACAGTGTCCAGGCTACTTGTCATTTCTACTTGGTTCTGGTCCTTAGTTATACACCCGTATGGCCGCATCTGTGGGTTGAAATTTTAACTTCAGAAGGAATTACAGCTTCTGCCCCAAGACAAGGCTGAAGGGGGTCTGACTTGTTGCTACTTTTGGAGTAGTTCTGTCAGCCCACAGGACCATAGGGAGCTCCTCTGCCCATTTCCCTCCCATTTCTTGTAGTTTCTTTTTCATATATTCAATGATGATCTTATTACTGGACTCAGCTTGTCCATTGGACTGGGGGTTTCTGGGGGTAAATTTCTAGAGTGATACATTCCACCCAGCGCAGAAAGCCTCGATTTTCTTTCCACTGAATTGGGAACCATTGTCACATATTATTTCTGAAGGTATGCCAAATATGGTGAATATATTACGCTTAATAAAAGAGATGACCTGTGCTTCGGTGGTCTGGGTGAATGATTCTGCTTCGATCCATTTAGAGAAGTAGTCGGTCATGGCCAGCATGTACATCTTGTTTCCTAGTGCTCTGGGGAGGGGTCCCACAATGTCCATCCCCCACTTCATAAAAGGCCATGGGGATACGACCGGGTGCAGGGGTTCTGCTGGTTGGTGATTGACAGATGCGTGCCTTTGGCAGGCGTCACACTTTCTTGCGTACTCCTTTGCATCCTTGCGCATTGTGGGCCAGAAGTATCCCATTCTGAGGCTTCTTCCCCCTGCATGATTTCCACAGTCTCCGCTGTGGAGGTCATGCAAGTCTGTCTGTGCCTCGGTCTGGTCCAGGCAGCGCAGATATGGCCCTGCTAATGATTTCCGGAACAGGATTTCATCAATCAGTAGGTACCTGGAAGCCTTCATCCTGAAACTGCGTGCTTCTTTCTTACTGCTGGGTTGGATATCATGTTGCAACCAGTCCAGGTATGGCTTTCGCCAATCCTGCTCTGATCCCTGGTCTGGGTTGCTGCTGTAGATGTGTAGCTCTTCCTGGTCCGAATCTGGTCCAGGAATGGCTGGTTTGAGAACATGGGTGATCGGTATACTGGCCACGTCAGCTGGTTTGAAGGTTGATCCCAGGGTTGCCAGTGCATCTGCTTCTGCGTTCTGTTCCCGTGGTACTTGGTGGATGCAGAATTCTGCGAATTTGCCAATTAACTCCTTTGCCACACATAAGTAGGCCGCCATTGTGGGGTCTCTTGCCTCGTATGCTCCATTGACGTGATTCACAATTAATTGCGAATCACTGTATACATTGATGCAGCTGATCCCTATGTCCAGGGCCAATTGTAGCCCCAGGACCAGAGCTTCATACTCAGCTACGTTGTTGGTGGTTTTGAACTCACATCGGACTGCTTGGGTGATCAGGTCACCTTCTGATGATCTAAGGATTAACCCAACTCCTGACCCTCTGGCGTTTGATGCACCATCTACACGTAATTCCCAGGTGCCTGTCTTGGCATCTTGGTGTAGGTGCAGGATTTCCTGCTCTGCTTGGGTCTGGAGTGCTGGGCTGAAGTCGGAAACGAAGTCTGCGAGGGCTTGTGACTTTATGGCTGTGCGAGGTTTAAACTGGAGATCATATCCACTGAGGTGCACAGACCACTTAGCCATTCGTCCTGATAGTTCTGGCTTTCTCATGACCGTTTTGAGGGGGTGATTAGTAACCACTGAGATGGTATGAGACTCAAAGTACGGGCGCAACTTATAGGATGCTGTGACCAATGCCAATACTAGTTTCTCAAGTGAAGTATACCTTGCTTCTGATGGCAGTAATGACTTGCTGACGTAGTACACCGGATGCTGAGCTCCCTCGTGCTGCCGGACCAGAACTGCACTTAGTGCTGCTTCAATCACTGAGAGGTACAAGAGCAGTACTTCCCCATGCTCTGGTTTGGATAGTAGGGGTGGGCTGCTCAGGTACTGCTTTAGTTCCTGGAATGCCTTTTCGTGTTCTGGTGTCCAGGCAAACTTCTGACTTTTCCTCAGAATATCATAGAATAGTCTGCACCGGTCTGAGGATCTAGAGATAAACCTGCTCAGGGCTGCTACTCTTCCCGTCAGACGCTGCACATCTTTGGGCTTCTGGGGTGATTCCAATTGCAGAACTGCTTTGATCTGTTTTGTGCTGGCTTCTATCCCCCTCTGCGTTACCATATACCGTAGAAATTTCCACTGGAAACTCCAAAGGTACACTTAGCTGGATTTAACTTCATTTTGTACTTCCGAAAGGTGTTGAATGTTTCTTCTAGATGCTGGGTGTGGTCCGCTGATTGCTTGGATTTGACCACCATATCGTTTATGTATACTTCCATGTTTTGTCCTATCTGATCTTTGAACATCATATTGACGAGCCGTTGATATGTAGAGCCAGCATTCTTGAGGCCGAAGGGCATTACATTGTAGCAGTAAATGCCTCTTTCGGACCTGAATGCTGTTTTCTCCTGGTCTGCGGGTCCATCTTGATTTGGTTGTACCCGCTCCAAGCATCTAGGAAAGTCAGCATTTCATGGCCTGCAGTGGCGCCCACCATGGCATCTATATGTGGCAAGGGGAATGGGTCCTTGGGGCAGGCCTTATTCAGGTCTGTGAAATCCACGCAGACCCTACACTTGCCATTCTTTTTTGGTACCACCACTACATTAGACGGCCACCCCGGGTACTTGACTTCCCTAATATTTCCTGCCTCCAGAAGGTTGTCCACCTCCTGGTTTATGATCTGGTGTCTTTCTGCTGCGAATTTCCTGCGTCTCTGCTGCACTGGTCTGAATCTGGGATTTATGCTGAACTTGTGTGTTATGATCTCTGGGTCTATGCCAATCATATCTTTGTGGGACCAGGCAAAGCAGTCCACGTTCTTTCTGAGCAGCTAGAGGAGCTGTCGGCGCAGATCTCCAGAGCACTCTGAGCCTACGAACACGGTCCTCTCTGGGTACTGCTCATCCAGGCGGACCTCATCGATTTCGGCCTGCTGGGGCTCGATGCACTCCTCCTGGACGTGCAGTTGCTGTAGTTGTTATGCTCTGGCGGCTGGTGGTCTGGTGGTCCTTTTGAGAGCTACTTTGTAGCAATCATTGGCCTCCTCCTGGTCTCCTCGTATCTCCTGGACTCCCCACGGTGTAGGGAATTTTAGGCACTGGTGATACGTTGACGGGATTGCTCGCATTTCGTGGATCCAGGGCCTGCCAAGAATAACATTGTAAGTAGATGGACCATCAATAACTAAGTATCTTACCTGTTTGTTCAGCCCTCCGACGTAGGTGGGGATGGTGATTTCCCCCAGGGTATGCGTTGTTTCTCCACTGAATCCGACCAGAGGAATAGCTTTCTTTGTCAGGTCCTTCTCGTCAAATCCCATGCTCTTTAGTGCATCCAGCATCAGCAGGTTGACGGAGCTGCCTGTGTCTACCATGACTTTCCTGACCTCACAATTACCGATGTTCAATGTGATAATCAGGGCATCATGGTGCTGCTCTGGTACTGCTTGTGCATCTATCTCATCAAATGTTACCGCTGGGAGGTCCTGCCTTGCTATTCTGCATGATGATTCTGGCTTGTCTCCCTTAGCTGTGGTTGCACGTCTTTTGGCTGCTGAGTAGGTGAGTCCACACAGCTCTGATCCTCCAGTGATGACATTGACAATTCTATTGCAATGAGGAGCTGGTGAAGGCTGCACCTGGCTGGCTGCATTGAATCTGGTGGATTTCTCTGGGAGCAGATGATCCAGGTGGCCTCGGTCATACTGGAATCGGACCTCCTTCCTGAGGGTATAGCATTCATCCGTGGTGTGACCTATGTCATCATGAAATTCACATCTTTTGCTAGCATCACAACGGTCATTGGGTCGCTCCTCTTTCTTCTTTGGCCATCTGACTCCCTTGAGTTCTTTTAAGGCCTTCAGCAAGCCAACCATCCCGGTGGTAAAGCCATACTCGCTGACCTTCGGAGGTGGATCTGCATCGTTTTTACCACTGGTGCTCTCGGATACTTTGCTTACTGGCTTGCTGTAGGGCTTTGATCTTTTGCTCCTTTATTCTACTGGCGCTTTCCTAGACACAGGTTCTGTGTCATAGGTACTTCTTCTGGAGGCAACATCTTCTTCCAGCCTCATGGCTGCAACTGCCTGGGCCTGTACATCAGCGAAGGTAGTGCACGGGTGCATTGTCAACTGCTTGTACAGGTCTGAATCGTGATGTAATCCCATGCGGAAGGCTTCAATGGCAGTGGGTACATCACAATGTGGAATGGCAAACTTCTCTTTGTTGAATCTGGTGAGGTAATCTCGAGTTGTTTCCTCGAATCCTTGAACAATTCTGTATAGATCACTGGTCTGCTTTTCTGGTTTCATGCTGCTAGAAAACTGCTGATTAAAAGCATTAACCAGATCTGCAAAGGAGGAGATGCTGCGATTGGGTAGTCCCACGAACCAGTGCAGGGCTGCTCCGGACAGGTATGATCCAAATCCCTTGCACATGCTGGCCTCCTTAAGTGCTCCGGTTGCGGTCACCACCATCATTTTCTGCTTATATTGATTGATGTGGTCCAGGGGGTCGGCCGTACCATCGTATAGTGTCATGGTTGGTGGCACAAACCCCTTGGGCACATTGATCAAGGCAATATTGTCAATGAAGGGTGAATCTGCATAACTGTCCTGGATAGCTTTCTCCATGGGCCTTGGCATACCAGGTATCTTGGTGATCATATCTTTCAGCTCCTGGTAGCGCTGGTCTGAGAGACTGCCTGCTCCAGGGAACGGATTGACTGGAGGAGGGAAGAAGCCTGGAGGGGCTCTTCCCCAAGGACCTGAGGTCGGGTTGATAGGCGGAGGGAAGAAGCCTGGAGGGGCTCCTCCCCAAGGGCCTGCGGTTGGCTGGTTGGCTACTGCGGATGCATTGAAACTTGGTCCTGGATGCCAACCTGCTGCTGACTGCACCGGTGCTCCTCCAGCCCATCCTCCAGCGTTGGACTGGCTTGTTGGTTCTGGCCTTACGGGGACCTCTGGCGTCCAACCAAGTGTAGGTTGTGGAGGTGTACCTGAAAAAGTCAAAGGATTAGTCCCAGGGGGAAAACAAGGTGTAGGATTACCTGCAGGCTGCGCTGGGCTGGACTGCGGTGCTCTGAATGCAGATGAGTCCAGATCCAGTATCTCTGGGCCGCTGCTCGGAGTGATAACACCTAGATCCAACCTGGTGACGATCTCCTGGGGAATTGGTCGGTTCAGTCCTCCTCTCCCGAAGGGATTGAAGGTCTGTCCAGGCCCTGGCTGTAACATTCTGAACGGCTGCTCTGGGCGTGCGACTGCGGCGATCTGCTCTCTCAGGTTCAGATTGTCCTTCTTCAAGCCCTCTATGGCTTCCTGCAGAGCACTCATTCCCTGGACCACCATCTGCATCGGATCTGGGCCTGGAACCTGCGACTGCGGGCCTACTCCAGATATCTGGGCTTCTCCACTCCTGCTGGGGCTGCTCTCTCTGCTCTGCCTTGGGGAAGCGGACACAGTGTAACATCCCAATATTTCGGGACTTGGAAGTTTAAAGATTTTAAGTTCAAGTTCGAGAAATAAATTATATTTCGTAATTCTTAGTATTTCATTTAAATAACTGATTAATTTATGTGAAAATATTTTAAAGGATTTAAATAAGACTTCATCTAATTGCGTAATTTACGTCTTATCAATTTAATTTCATAGTTCGAAAATATTTATATCGTCTTAAGTTTATAGTGACCTTAAGTCGGTGTTCTTAACTTAAACGGTCTTAAAACTTGTCTTATGGGCCTAACTTGCTAATGGATCCATTTCCCCTCTTTTTCCTCACAAAACCCTAACCCCACCATCCTCTACCTCACTTCTTCATTTCATTTTTCAGATTTGTAAACATAACCACAAACACCATTCTTATGAATTTCTTTTTCAATCTTAAAATGCTCATAAAATTTTCGTTTTTATCCGATTGAGACGATTTTCGCGGCCAAGGATTCCTCTTCTCGAGCCCGTCGTTTTAAGGAAATCAATCTTGCAATTTGTGACAGTTGGATTTTCGGCCTGTTTACTTAATTTCGAAATTCGTGATTTTCTTCGATGTTTGTGTTGTTTTAGGCGGTGGTTGTGTTAACCCGGAAGAGGGCTTGGTGATTATTGAGCGAGATCTCGAAGGTTTTGCTAAGTAAAGGTGACAATTAAGAGAAACTCGGCCTTATTTGTAATATTAGCACTTTTCTTGGTTTGGGTGTTTAAGTTTCTGATTTTACATGTTGTTTATGTTCAATGGACTTAGAAATCATGCTAGGAATACATGTGTATGATGTTCATTTGCTTTGATGGTGTTTCACATGCTTAGTTGTTGATTTTCAGAAATTTGTGCTTAAGACGGATACAAATAATATTCTTGTTGAGGATTGTTTGTGGAATTAATTGCTGGTAGTTAGTGTATTTAATGATTATATATGCTGGGTAATCTTTGTATGTTGTGATTTTAGAAGTCTTGAATCGATTTGAGGAGTTTTGTATATTGGGTAGAAAATGCGTTTTGCGTACAGGAGACTCTGAGCCGGTAGGCTGACCGGCAGCCGGTCGGTCGGCTCAGAGTCAGGGTGTGTTTTGTCTTCGTGTGTTCAGGAATTTAGGAGTCAGGTTCCTGAGCCGGTAGGTCGGCCGCCGGTCGACCGGCTCAGGGTACCTCTTGAGTATTCGTGAAAGTTTTCAAAGGCTTGGGAAGTGACACCCGGCCGGCAGGCCGGCAGCCGGTACACCGGCTGAGAGTCACTCCTTATGTTTTGGTTTCGTAAAGATTAGCTATGGGAAGGGACTCCCAGCCGGCTGGCCGGCGGACGGTCCAACGGCTGAGAGCCTCTTCTCATTATTTTAGATTTTTGTAAAGGCTTAGGGGAAGGGATTCCCAGCCGGTGGACCGGCAGACGGTCTGGGACCGGCTGAGAGCCCCTGTTCTCATTGTCTTGTTTTTAACTTCCAAACGGTTTATCGGTTTTGTTTGAGATTCGCTTCGCGTACCTTTTATGTGTGTTTGAGGTCCCCGGAGGATGGGCGACACTATATTGGGTTCGGGAATGGAGAGAGGATAGAGACCCCCCGGTCGGGTAACCGAAAGGGAAACCGACTCTCCCTCATCTTAGTTCCCGGGATCAATTAAGTGTTGTTTAGTGGTTTAAGACGTTAGAACTATAGGTTAGTTTCTATCTTTGGATGTTATTGATTGATGCGTGTTAAGGTATGCTTTAAGCTGGTCTCTGAGCTTAACACGTGAGTTGTTTGTCGCGTGATGGGATATGTGTTATTAAGTTCACCTCTGGACCCATTACGTGTTTTGCTTGTGGCATGTCAGGATATGTGTTAAGTTCACCTCTGGACCTGACACGTGATCGGTTGTCGTACACGGGATAGGTGTTAAGTTCACCTCTGGACCCGGTGTGCGATAACTGTGTATTGGGATATGTGTTAAGTTCACCTCTGGACCCAATACTTGTTTGTAGCAGTGGGATAGGTGTTAAGTTCACCTCTGGACCCATTGCTTATGGATGTATGTTGGGATATGTGTTAAGTTCACCTCTGGACCCAACATTTGTTTGTAGTGGGATATGTGTTAAGTTTACATCTGGACCCATTACTGAGTTGTGTATAGGGATATGTGTTAAGTTCACCTCTGGACCCTTTAATTGTATTGTATGTTGGGATATGTGTTAAGTTCACCTCTGGACCCTGATGAGCCCAAATTCGGTCATTATTTTCTCTTGTTTTCCTTTTGTTTTGATCCCGTTTCACCCCCGTTTGACATGATTTCGCCCCTTTTTGTACCCGATATCTCTCTTCAACATGTTTGTTGACATGATGTAGGGCTTGACGCGGGAATGAAGAAACGGGAGCAAAATGTGATGAAATCTAGGCAAAATAGGAGGAAAGGAGTGGAAATGAAGAAATGGGGTCCTCAGCCGGTCGGCCGGCAGCCGGTCCGCCGGCTGGGATCCCCTAAGCCTTGAAAATGAAGAAAAAATGCAGAACTTGGGATTTGGGTCCCCAGCCGGTGGCCAACCGGCAGCCGGCTAACCGGCTGGGACCCCCTCACCATTCCTTCGTTGCTTTAAAGTCAGACCCGTGTTTTCGCATCCGCAGCCGGTGGACAACCGGCGGCCGGTCCGCCGGCTGGCAGTACCTGATCATGTTTCAAAATGAAGAATTTTCCAGATTTGAGCCAAAGGTCTCCCAGCCGGTACCCGACCGGCAGCCGGCCGGTCGGCTGAAGATCCAAGCTAAATCGAAGAAAAGAAGAGGAAAGTTCAGAAGTCCAAATTTGGACTCTCAGCCGGTCACAGACCGGCAGCCGGTCGACCGGCTGGGAGTCGCTGTTCAGAAATTCGCGCACTATATAAACCCGCACTTAGTCTTTCATTTACACACTTCTTATTGACGCATTCTTAAGCTTTTTTAGGGTTTACTACTGTTTGGAATACTTAGCACTTAGACTCAAAAACACTAAAAAATACTTTAATCTTATTTAGATCTTTACTTAATCTTTCTTTATTAGTTAATCTCTCTAGAGGATTCTCCTTAAGTTTGTGTTTAAGCATTTTGTTAGTGGATTATTTGGGTTGTAATTTTTGGGGGATTTGGAAGAATCCTTCAACTTGTCATCCAAGTCATTTCCTTTTCCATAGTTAATGGTATAATCTTCTTCATCTTTACTTTATCTTTGCATTTCCTTTAAGTTTTGTTTGTTTAATTGTTTACTCTTACTTAATCCAACATGTCTAGCAATTCCTCATCATTTGTTTACATACTTATGTTAGCCATGTGTGAGTAGTTCCCCTACTAGGGTTAGGGGTGTGCTTTGGTTTGTTGATAGCTATGAATCTTGCTTAGGGTTAGGATTTGGTTCTCTTCTTTGCTAGGTTTTCATTTATGCATGTTACATGTTTGATGAAATGTCTCAACGACGGTTGGACATGATTCTCATTGTTGTTGGCCTTTGATGATAGTCTAGGGCTTTCATGGACATGTATGTATGTTAGGTTGGCCTTATTTGTAGCGAAAGCTAGGATAGGGATCGACTTTAGGTGAGTCAAATCGATAGACGAGACAAACCTAGGCCTAGTATAGTGGAGACCTTAGATTCCCTTGCATGATTCGTTACCAACCTACCTTAGTACCCCCGACACCTTAGTATCTTTTATTCATCGATTTCATCTTGACACTTTTGCTTTAATTTATCTTTAGTAGTTGTTAATCAATCACAAACTTATTACCCAACTCGAGCTCGAACTAGAACTTAAATATACAACTTCCCCACCGTCTTTTGGGTTCGACCCTAAATTATACTACTTAATTTGGGAGTTTATAAATTGTTTTTGGTGCCGGAATCGACGACAAAATCCGGCCATCAAAATGGCGCCGTTGCCGGGGATGGTGCTTTGTTAGATATAAGTTTTTGTTGAGTTTTAGGTCTAGTCTTTTATTTGCTTTCAAAAAAACCCGGCAATGCCGGCCATCAAAATGGCGCCGTTGCCGGGATGGTGCTTTGTTAGATATAAGTTTTTGTTGAGTTTTAGGCTTAGTCATTTTATTGTTTTTTCACAAAAAAAAAAAACCAAAAAAAATAGAATATTTGAAAAAAAGAAAATAAATATGTTGTTTCTTTATTTCTTGCATTTTTAGTTTTAGTTTTAGTCACTTGCATTTAGAGTCTTTCTTGTTAGCATGTCTTCACACATGACTTTACGTGACCATAGTAGACTCGACCCAAAGTTGTGTGACTCTCCAATTTATATTGGAGAGGATGTGGAGCTTGGGCTACATCCGGAGTGGGTTGAGATCTTTGAAAAATATCCATTCCGTGGTTTACCTAATGAGTGTGTGCTTGACCATGTTAAACATTTTAATAGAAAGTGTCTTTTGGTGAGAAAGAATGGTGTGCCAATTCATATTGTGAAACTTATGCTTTTTCCTCTTACTCTTGGGGATGGAGCCGAGAAATGGCTATATTCTCACCCTCCTAACACATTTTCTACTTGGGATGACCTTGCCCAAGCCTTTCTTGCCAAATATTTTCCACCTTCGAAAACCGCTAAACTAAGAAATGAGATCGTTTCTTTTCATCAAGGCGAGTTTGAGAATTTGAGTGAGGCTTGGGAAAGGTTAAATGGACTTTTGGTAGCTTGTCCTCATCATGGGATCCCAATTTGGTTAATTATGCAAACTTTCTTTAACAATTTACATCAATCCGTTAAAGAATTAATAAATGCTTCGGCCGGAGGTGCCTTTTATGATTTGGGTGATGATGAGGCAAGATCTTTGCTTGAGAAAGTGGCTATGACCGATGCTAATTGTGGGTTTGGGAGAGTGACAAGATTGGTTGAACCACAAGTTGAGGTTGATTCTCCCTCTTATGTTCACAATGTTCAACACAATTATGTTGTTCCTCCCTCCCTAATTAAGAGTGATGTGCATGCATTTTCATTTTCTTGTGATACATGTGGTTATTTGGGACATGATTCTAATGCTTGTTCTTTATATGCATCCCCACCTCCCATGTATAAGAATATGATGAATTATGATGATAATATGGACAATTTTCAATCATACCATACTTCTTTTTCCTCAAATGATGTCATACATGTTTCCTCATCTAATTATACGTCTTGTGGTGATTGTGAGGATGACCTTGACTTTTGTTCTTCTTATGCTTCTCAAGAACCTTTGGATGATTATGGGATGAGTGATGAGTGTGAGATGGAGGTTATGAGGTTTGAGTGTGATGATGCATTAATTGAGTTATGTGGAGAGGAAGTTGTGGAGCCATGTGATCTAAATGAATTGGAGTGTGTATCATTTGAGGTTGATGATGAGTTGTTGGGAAGAGAGTGTGATGAGAGGATGATTCTCGAGTTGGAGAAGGATAATGATGTTGAGATTTGTGAGGAAGATGAAAGGGTAGAAAGTCTTTTGGAGAATGAAATGATTGAGAGCTTTAGTGAGAAGTTTGAGATAGTCGATGAGCCTTATGATGAGGATTTTATAGGCTTGACTTATAACAATCTTGATGCGGATTTGGTTGAGGAACTTGTACTCGAGGAGATTGGGATACCCACCTTTCATCGTGATGATGTTGATGTTGGAAACTTGATAAAACCGGAGGGTGTCTCTTTGAGGATGGAGTTTGTTAGGAGTGATAATAGACTTGGGTTTGACATAGATGATGAAGTGAGTAAAGAGGAACATGTAGGGAGTTATGAGATGCATCCCATTGATGACCCTCTTCTTGAGAGATTTGAGGTTTGCTTTTGTATTGAGGGTGAGTCACATCTATCATCCACCGATCATGAAGACCTCATTTCTCTTACTCCTTTGCTTGCTTTAATTTTTGATGATTGTGATTGTGAAGTTCCCCTCAAAGAGGTTGATTTGCTCCATGACGATTACTTGCTTGAAATTTGTGAAAATGGGGACAAAATCAACACTCTTGGAGGGGACATAAATGAATGTTGTGATGAGGTTCATGATGTGAAGGGTCTTGGCCTTCCTCCTACGCCTTTGGAACGAGATGGCAAGATTATGGGTGAGTTTGATGTTTTCGGTATGCTCATCTATGCTTATACATTGCTTCTAACTCATCTTGTTTCTTATAGGTGTTGTTGGTCCTACTTGTTGTCCATGATTTCCTATGACCATCTATGTGAGGATTGGTCTACTTTGTTTGATAAGCTAATGAGGTCTTTGACCGGTTTTTTACATGATTCACTCGCATCTAGCATTTTTGTCCCCATTCTCCCTTCTTACACTTGATTTTTGAGGGCAATGCCCGTCTCAAGTGTGGGGAGGGAATTTTGAAAGAAAAAAAAAAAAATCTTGAAAATCAAAAAAAAATGTGTTTTGCTTTCTTATCTCCTCCCTACATTTAGTCCATTGAGGACAATGTACATTTTAAGTGTGGGGAGGGGATTCATTTCATTTTTGTTTCATTAAAAAAAAACCATAAAAATTTGAAAAATTTGAAAAATTCAAAAACATGTTTTTACCTTATTAGCGTAGAATTGTATATACTTTTGTTTGTTTTCTCTCCTTTCGCATAGGCATCGCTTACTTGAGCACCGCATTGGATTGTGAAGACGCCATGGTATGATCGCTCCAACCCCTATTTTACTCTCATTTTCATTCTTTTGTCACAATTGAGGAGGATGGGCTTGTATATGGAGGATGTGGAGTATATTGTGGAGATTGTTGTGTGGTTTGTGTGCTTTTGTGCTGTTAGGAGATGCATTAGTTTTGCTTGGCATGTAGTTTGATAGTCTCATTTGCATTATAACATGTTTATATTAGTTGCATTCATGGCATATAGTTGCATTTAGGAAAAATGTTTTGAAAATGCCTAATTGGGAACTTTGACAAAATTGTTTAGGCCATTGCAAATAATTCTTCTACTTGTGACTTTGTCTTTTAGAATGATTTTGAAACACCCTAGGTTATGCTTTTCTAGTATCTTTCGAACCATAATCCAATACCTAGTCAAGGGTTTGCATGTGAGTCACCTTGTCCAACCCCGAGATGCGAAATGGTTTGATTAGCTTGTCTTGGTGACCTTGTTAGACTTGGCGGTTTGGCAACCCAAAAATAATTTTCATGAATAAATTTGGAATGCTCTTTTCAATGATTTTAAGAAGTGGAAATGTTTTGAATGAAAAAGAAAACTCGAAAAAAAAAAGTTGTTGAAAAAGAATAAAACATGTTGTTTTGATGGAGGCGTACCACTTCGATGTGCTTTGGAGGGTAGTCATTGAGTTGGCTTCCCACTTGGTTGTGAATTAGACCGCCCAAAGACAGAGTGATTGTCACCCCGATAAGCTATTGTCTAGAGGTTAACCGGTTTCCTAGTAAGCGATTGGCAAAAGCAAAGGACATTAGCACGCGAGGGACAAACCCCATCTTAACTCATGAAATGAAAAAGAAATGGAAAATTAAATGAGGTCAAGTTTTGAATGAAATCCACCATTATGCATTGATTTGAGCATTTCACACCAAAAAAACTAATTTTGCCATGCCGCCTTGTCGATCTTGGGACGACCCATGACCTTTACTATGTGAAGAATCTAGACTTGTTGTATCTTTTGCCTCTAGCATCGCGGGGATTATCATTCCATTCCATCCGATCGCCCTTGACGAAAGTATTTGGATAGTGGTTATGAAAGTAGCCTAGTTTAGCATTATTTGGCGGTGTTTTGTTGTCATCCTTTTTGTCTTAGTGACTTGTAGAATTAGTATTTGTGAGAGAGTTTACGATTTTGAATTTGTTCTCTTTTAGTTGATTTTCGTCGCTTAGATGAGGAAAGCGACTTTTCTCTTTTGTGATGCATCTTATGTGTTGACTTGTGCTTAATTGTTTGATGTGTCAAAATTTTCTCGCAAGCCCCCACTTGCCTTGCAAGGGATGCATACCTCATTGCATTTCGGTGTGAGTTGAAGGGACGGAGGAGGCCCGTTAATTGCCTACCATCGGATTTTATTAGTATAGCTAGTCTCTTATATTAATTGTCTTAGTTTAATTTTTGAGCTTATTCGAGGACGAGTAAGGTTTAAGTGTGGGGATATTTGATGAGTAGTATTTTGGTACCATTTTACCTCTCATTTATACCTTATTCCGACTCGATTTTGCGTGTTTAATAGAATAAATAACTCATTTTACAATTTAATTAATAATTATTAGTTTTATTTTATTTATTGCGAATAATTGTTAGGTTTGTGGAATTTGGTTCAATTTCGGTCGTTTTAGTGTTATTTGGAGCTATTTTGTAAACGAAGACGAAAAATGTGAAATAAGATCTTGTCAAGACGAAAACAAGACGAGGATATTAGAAAATGAAAAAAAGAGTCACGTGGTGAAGGAAAAACAAGCAACCAGGCCAGAAGCTTAATGGGATTGCTGGGCCGAATAATTTCGAAAAGAAAAGAAGAAGCAAGTAGGCAGCCTGCTCTTCTATTCTCGTGGGGTCTGGGCAACTAAACAAAAAGAAAACAAAATAAGCAGCTAGGCTGGTAGCTCTAAAATGTTGGTCCGCAGCAGCCGCGTTGAGGAAGCGAAAAGCGAACAATTTCGAAGGAGGCACGCAGCAGCTTGGGTGTCTGTTTCAGAAGACGAGAACAGTAGGCTAGTTTAGTAACCTTAGTTTTATTTATTTTTCTTCCTTTATTTACTCTTCAATTCCTCATTTAATTAGATAGTAAGATCCGAGCTTTTGTAATCCGTCTTCTAGATCTATATATTTCCGAACATTTTCTTCACTATGGTATAAATCTCTTCCCTCTTTCATTACTTGTTCTTATTTTATCATTTATTGTTTTTATAATGTTAATGTTTGTTTTAATTAAAGTTTTAATCTTTGTTAATTTATTTAGGTTTATTTCATGTTTAAGGTTTGTGGGTAGTTTAGTTAGTACTAATTTAATCATGTTAGAGTAGTTTAATAGTTAGGGGAAGGGATTAGTGTAGAAAAGTTTGAGTCTTGGATGTTGGGTAATTGTTTAAATAATGTTTGGTTTGATTATTGTTCATTATTAGTCTTGTGATACTAATGACGATTAGTGTGCTTAATTATGCCAACGAGAAATCCGAGGTTTAATTAGTTTAGTTACTTGACTATGATTGTTAAGTTGACGTCACGAAAGTGAGTTAATGTATTGATCGGGAATTTAATTAGTTGTTCGAGAGAATGCTAGTTTGAGACCCTAATTGATGATAATCACCTTGCTTATTGCGTGAATTAGTGATTTGAAAGAATGCTAATTTATGTCATGTTTCCTTATTGATAGACTCATACTTGACTACATGAAACCCCATACCCCTAACTCCCTTAATTTATCGTTTACTCTTATTTTAGCTTTAGACTTTAGTTATCTATCTCACAATCTTGTTGACCGACTAAACTAGAACTAAAACAAGACTTATAGCCTAACCCCACCATCTTTTGGGTTCGACCCTAAATTATACTACTTAATTTAGGAGTTTACAAATTGTTTTTGGTGCCGGAATTGACGACAAAAACCGGCCATCAAAATGGCGCCGTTGCCGATTTCCTTGAGAAATCTATGGAGGTTTTTATGGACGATTTTAGTGTTCATGGTGATTCATTTGACCTAGGGCTTCTAATCTTGTAAATGTATTGAAAAGATGTGAGGAGCACAATCTTGTCCTAAATTGGGAGAAATGCCATTTCATGGTAGAGGAGGGATTGTGCTCGGTCACATAGTGTCCAAGAGGGGCATAGAAGTTGATGGTGCAAAAGTGGCGGTCATTGAGAACTTGTCACCCCCCACAAATGTGAAAGGGGTGAGGAGTTTTCTTGGACATGCCGGCTTTTACCGGCGTTTTATCAAAGATTTTTCCAAAATTGCCAAGCCATTGACTTCTCTTCTTCTCAAGGATGCTCCCTTTTTGTTTACTAATGATTGTCTTGAAGCCTTTGCTAGGATCAAAGAAGCACTTGTGACGGCTCCTATTATTCGTGCTCCGGATTGGGGATTGCCTTTTGAGATTATGTGTGACGCATCCGACTACGCGGTAGGAGCGGTCCTAGGTCAAGTTGTGGATAGGAAACACCACGTGATATACTATTCAAGCAAGACTCTTGATTCAACTCAAGCAAAGTATTCCACGACCGAAAAGGAGATGTTGGCAATCGTGCATGCCATTGAGAAGTTTCGGCAATATCTCATGGGATCTAAAGTGGTGGTGTACTCCGATCACACCGCTTTGAGGCAATTAATGTTGAAGAAAGATGCCAAGCCAAGACTCTTGAGATGGGTTCTTTTACTCCAAGAATTTGATCTAGAGATAAGAGACAAGTCGGGGTCGGAGAATGTGGTTGCGGACCACTTGTCTAGATTGACTTTTGAGGATCATGGTTTGCATGATAGAGATGGCCCAATCAATGAATGGTTGCGTGAGGATAGTTTGATGGCAATAGGCAATAAGTTGCCTTGGTTTGCGGATATTGCCAATTATCTTGTTAATGGCTTTATCCCGGAGGAGTTGGAAGCAAGAGAAAGGAGAAAGTTGAAGGTTGATGCTAAGAGATATTTTTGGGATGATCCCTACCTTTTCAAGAAGTGTGGGGATGGGCTCTTGAGGAGATGTGTATCAAAGGAAGAGGGGCTCGAAATTGTTGATAGGCTTCACAACTCCGCCTATGGAGGGCACTTGGCGGCTTCACGGACTATAGCCAAGGTTCTTCAAGGAGGGTTCTTTTGGCCTTCAATGTTCAAAGACATTCACGATGTTGTTAGATCTTGTGATGCTTGTCAAAGGTCGGGCAACATCGGTAAAAGGAATGAGATGCCCCTAAAAACCATCTTGGAGATTGAGTTGTTCGATTGTTGGGGGATTGACTTCATGGGACCTTTCCCCAATTCATGCGGGAATGAGTACATCTTAGTAGCCGTGGATTATGTCTCGAAATGGATTGAGGCGGTTGCCTCCCCCACCAATGACTCCAAGGTAGTGGTAAAGCTCTTCAAGACCATCATCTTTCCCCGTTTTGGTGTACCCCGAATAGTGATAAGTGACGGAGGTTCTCACTTCCGGAAACATACATTCAAAGCCCTCCTAGCCTCCTATGGAGTGACCCACAAGGTAGCACTTGCCTACCATCCTCAAACTAGTGGGCAAGTGGAGGTTTCAAATCGTCAAGTCAAAGCTATTCTAGAGAAGGTTGTGCAAAAGAACCGGAAAGATTGGTCCCAAAAATTGAACGATGTGCTATGGGCTTTGAGGACGGCCTACAAAACTCCTATAGGAATGACTTCCTACAAGCTTGTGTACGGGAAAGCATGCCACCTCCCGGTGGAGCTTGAGCACAAGGCTTGGTGGGCCTTGAAGGAGATGAACTTCAATTTAGACATGGCCGGGGAGAAAAGGTTCTTTCAAATGAGTGAGCTCGAGGAGCTTAGATATGAAGCTTATGAGAGTTCAAAACTCTATAAGGAGCAAACGAAGAAGTGGCATGATGCCAAGCTAGTGAAGAAAAATGTGAGCGTAGGAGACCTTGTTCTCCTCTTCAATTCTAGAGTCAAGAACTTTCCCGGGAAGCTTAGATCACGATGGTCCGGGCCCTTCAAAGTGATGGATATTTCACCTCATGGGGCCTTTGAACTTTGGAGTGAAGGCGGTGGCACCTTCAAAGTCAACGGGCATCGGATTAAGCGCTATTATGAAGGAGACTCCAAAGGCACCGTCGAAGTTGTTGACCTCGGGGACCCACTCCCCGAGGAGGATTAATTTCAAGGAAGTTTGATCATGAAAGGTTTGGTGGAGTCACTCAACAACCACCGGTTGTAAGTATTAGTTCTCTTTAGTTCATCTAGTTTTCATGTTAGTTTCTTTGTTAGTTCGGTTTTAGTTTAATTTTTAGGTTGCATGAGATATTTGGATATGTTTGTTGCTTGTTTGTGGAAGATTCACGGGTATAGTCGGAGGATTATTGGCATAACCGTTGTAGGCAAAGTTGATTTTTATGTTCAAATTAAATTATTTCTCGAAATTGTGTACAGGTACTCCCAGCCGGCCCACCGGCCGACGGTACCATACCGGCTGGGAGACCCTGGACACATTTCTGTTTTTGATAGTTTATTTGGGCAGATTTCAGATTTTGCATCCCCAGCCTGTACCCAACCGGCAGCCGGTCCACCGGATGAGAAGACGAGTACTTGTTCAAAACTGGAAAATCTCAAGAAGAAATGATTCCCAGCCGGTCGGCCGGCAGCCGGCCCACCGGCTGAGAATCATGAATGTGTGAACATATTTGAAGAGAAAACAAAGGAGAAGGAATCCCCAGCCGGTAGGCCGGCAGCCGGTCCGCCGGCTGGGAGTGTTTGTAAGTGATGATAATTGAAGAGAAGGAAGATGAAGAAGATCCCCAGCCGGTCGGCCGGCAGCCGGTCCGCCGGCTGGGAGTGTTTTTGTGAGTTGTAAAGAAGAAGAAGAGAAGATGAAGGATGATGAAGACCGATTTTGAGCCGGTCGGCCGGCAGCCGGTCCACCGGCTCAGAATCAATCCCCCTGAAAAATTCGAAAAAAAAATTGAAAAATCCAAACCCTCACTCTCAGCCGGTCGACCGGCCGCCGGTCCAGGACCGGCTGGGAGTGTTCTGTCGGGTTTTTATTAAAACATAACCCCCCTTTCTTCTTCATTTCTACCTCATTTTTCCTCATTTCTTCTTCATTCCTTCACCCCTCTTCCTTATTTCCTTCACCCCTCTTCATCCCTAACCTTCAAAAACCCCAACAAACTTCACCAAACTCTCTCAAATCAAAACCCCCTTTACTCCCTCATCACTTATCCTTCAATTAACCATGTCGGGAAGAACAGAAAGGCGATCCAAATCAAGGCACGACCCTAGGGTGGAGCAAGAATATGAAAATGTAATGGGGAGTGGTAACATTGGCCCGGATCCTTGCTTTCCCGGTCTCACATTTGCCTCAATCCAACAAAAAGGTAATTTCACATACTTTAAGAATCGCCCCCTTCACCCAACTAGGTTTATTGATAGAGCCGGATTGAGAGAATTAGGGATTGAGAAAATTACAGCGGCTCTTTTTGAGGGTTTAGGTATGAAAGCCTTGTATGAGACAAAACCGGTTCACACATCTCCCCGGTTAACTTGGGAATTTTTGAGTTCTTTGGTTGTGACTAAGAACCGAACTTTGGGGAAAGTAGCATTTTTAGAGTTCCGGTTGATGAATAAGGAACATCGTCTCACCTTAGATGAATTTGCTTTGATTTTTGGGCTAGACGGAAAATTAGCCATTAAGCCTCCGGAGGGCTTTGATACCGAGCTTATTTGGACAGCCATAACCGGTCTTGTAAGTGATAGAAGCCGAAAGAAACCGGCTAATAGGGTGCATTTGGCACCAATTAGAATTTGGCATAGGTTCATGGGGTGGACCGTTTTCTCTAGGGATGAGCCTCACAACTTCACTACTACTGAGCTTGAGATAATTGGTTGTTACTTGGTTGGTGGCCCGAAATTGAACATTGCTCACCATATGGCCCTTCACTTGAGTAGGTTGGCATCCCAACCTCAGCTTACTACCCCCATTTGTGTTGGGGGGATGGTCACCTTGATTGCCAACAACCGTTGTCAGAGGCACTTCACGGTCGACTTCATTCAGGGCGAGAATGTACTATCTAGCCGATACTTGCAGGATGCTTTGGGGTGGGTGCGGTATAACCCCAGTGATCGCAAAGAGTATTGGCAGATTCGGGTTGACAACAAGTTCAAGAATTCAGTCCCTTTGCCAAACACCGAGTTGATGAAAGTTGTGCCGGGGAAGACCTCTTACCTCCTTGATATTGAGGCGGACCCCGAGGACCTCCCACCAGACCAGCGTGCCCCTAGAGTCTACACCAGAGATAGAGTCGGTGCCACTCCTACCGACCTCCAGTTTGAGGCTTTTCAGCAGCCCTCCATTTCCATGTCCCAGTTTCAGAGTGGTCCCTCATACTTCCAGGGATCCACCTCCGCCTCCGGTCCATCTTCTTCTTCATGCCCCCCAGAGCTTATTGATTTCATGGCCCGAGTTGACTTGGACATGAAGACTGCAGCAGATCTAGCGGACCAGCGCCAAGCCATAGCCGATGAGCGGCATAGGGATTTGACTTATAGGCTTGATTACCTCTACTATGATCAAGCCTATGGTACATTTCCGAGCTATGATCGGTCCGTCCGCGAGGGTTACCATCATCCCGATGGTGGTCGCCCATCATACTACATGCCTCCTGATAGGGGTTATGTGCCTCCTGAGGGTCGTTTTTACGGGGAGATTAACGTCACCCCGGGTTATTTTTCAAACCCGATCTTTCCCCCCAACTTTCGGGGAAATGAGGATTCGGGCCCTCCGAGGCATTCATCCTTCCACGGCGGGTATGGTGATGCGGGAGCTAGTGGATCTCATGCCTCCCCCTTCCGCGATTTCGTGAACAACCCTAGCGACTTCATGGTCGTTGATGGAGGCAATGGGAATGATGAAGGTGATGGTAATGAAGGTGATGGTAATGAAGTTGACGGTGATGAAGATGATGGTGATGAGTGACCACCTTTGGAGGTGGTTGGTGATGATTATGCTCCCCTTGCAAAATCCAAAACAAGTCAAGTAACTCCCTTAATCCAAATTTCTCCTTTAGTTTGCATTTTATTTTATTTTTTTTAGCATGCTTTTAGCTTAGTTAGTTTAGTTTAGTTCGTTAGTTTTAGTTTCCTTTTCATGTTTTCACATCATTAGTTTAGATGCATATAGTTGCATTCATTTAGATGCATTAGATTTATATTTTTGTATCATATTGTCACATATAGATTGCATACATGTAGTTTAGAGCATTTAGTTTGCATTTAGTCTAGTTTTTAGTTTTTCTCTTCTTTTGTTTACCTTTGTTTTTAATGCCTTCTTAAAAACCAAAAAACCAAAAAAATTGAAAAACCAAAAACTTTCAAAAATATGTTCTTTATTTTCCGGTTTTCCTCCTCACATTATGCATATAAATAAGTGTGGGGAGGAAGAACCGTTTATTTCAAAAAATACAAAAACAAGTTTTTATTTTCTCAAAAATTTCAAAAAAGCCAAAAACATGTTGTTTTCGTTCTTTTACTTCATTTCCCCCTTTGCACTTTATTACATTGAGGACAATGTAAATCTTAAGTGTGGGGAGGGAAAATATCCACCTTGTGAATATTTGATTGCTTTTGTAAGTATGAAAAACTTCAAAAATACCAAAAAAATCGAAAAATTTGAAAATTTCAAAAACATGTTTTTACCTTATTAGTGTAGAATTGTATATACTTGTGTTTGCTTTCTCTCCTTTCGCATAGGTAACACTTGCTTGAGCACCGCTTTGGACCTTGAAGACACCACGGTATGATCGTTCCAACCTCTATTTCACTCTCATTTTCTTCCTTTTGTTGCAAATGAGGAGGATGGGCTTGTATTTGGAGGATGTGGAGTACATTGTGGAGATTGTGTGTGGCTTGTGTGCTTTTGTGCTGTTAGGAGATGCATTAGCTTTGTTTGGCATGTAGTTTGATAGTCTCACTTGCATTAAAACATGTCTATATTAGTTGCATTCATGGCATATAGTTGCATTTAGGATAATGTTTTGAAAATGCCTAATTGAGAACTTTGACAAAATCGTTTAGGCCGTTGCAAATGATTCTTCTACTTGTGACTTTGTCTTTTAGAATGATTTCTAAAACACCCTAGGTCATGCTTTTCTAGTATCTTTCTAACCATGGTCCAATACCGAGTCAAGGGTTTGCATGTGAGTCACCTTGCCCAACCCCGTAATGCGGAATGGTTTTGATTATCTTGTCTTGGTGACCTTGTTCGACTCAGCGGTTTGGCAACCCAAAAATAACTTTCATGAATAAATTTGGAATGCTCTTGTCAATGATCATAAGAAGTGGAATCGACTTGAAAGAAAAAAAAAAAAAAGGGAAACTCAAGTGAAAAAGAAAAGAAAAAAAATGGTTAATGAAAAAGAATAAGAACATGTTGTTTTGGTGGAGGCGTACCACTTCGATGTGCTTTGGAGGGTAGCCATTGAGTTGGCTTCCCACTTGGTTGTGAATTCGACCGCCCAAAGACAGAGTGATTGTCACCCCGATAAGCTATTGTCTAGAGGTTAACCGGTTGCCTAATAAGCGATTGGCGAAAGCAAAGGACATTAGCACGCGTGGGACAAACCCCATCCTAACTCATGGCATGAAAAAAAGAGATGAAAAAAAAAGTTGAATGAGGTCAAATTTTCATTGTCATCCACCATTTTGTATTGATTTGAGCATTTCATTCCAAAAAAATCAATTTTGCCTTGCCGTTTTGTCGATCTTGGGACGACCCATGACCTTTACTTTGTGAAGAATCTAGACTTGTTGTATCTTTTGCCTTTAGCATTGCGGGGATCATCATTCCATTCCATCCGATCGCCCTTGACAAAAGTATTTGGATAACGGTTATGAAAGTAGCCTAGTTTAGCATGATTTGGCGGTGTTTTGTTGTCATCCTTCTTGCCTTAGTGGCTTGTAAAATTAATATTTGTGAGGGAGTTTACGATTTTGAATTTGTTCCCTTTTAGTTGTTTTCCGCCGCTTGAATGAGGCAAGCGGTCTTCTTTCTTTTCCGATGCATGTTGCTTGTCTATATGTGTTTTGTTTTTACTTGTTTGCATCAAAAGTTTTGTAGCAAGACCTTACTTGCCTTGCAATAGGGCATTCTCCCTCATGAATGTCAAATTGTGAGTTGAAAGGGCTACGGGTGTAGCTAAACCCGATTCGGCTTCTAGTTAGCTTAGCTAGTTTGTTTCTTTGTTTATAATAAGGGTTATGTAGTTACTTGATCTCTTACTCGAGGACGAGTAAGGTTTAAGTGTGGGGAATTCTGATGAGCCCAAATTCGGTCATTATTTTCTCTTGTTTTCCTTTTGTTTTGATCCCGTTTCACCCCCGTTTGACATGATTTCGCCCCTTTTTGTACCCGATATCTCTCTTCTACATGTTTGTTGACATGATGTAGGGCTTGACGCGGGAATGAAGAAACGGGAGCAAAATGTGATGAAATCTAGGCAAAATAGGAGGAAAGGAGTGGAAATGAAGAAATGGGGTCCTCAGCCGGTCGGCCGGCAGCCGGTCCGCCGGCTGGGATCCCCTAAGCCTTGAAAATGAAGAAAAAATGCAGAACTTGGGATTTGGGTCCCCAGCCGGTGGCCAACCGGCAGCCGGCTAACCGGCTGGGACCCCCTCACCATTCCTTCGTTGCTTTAAAGTCAGACCCGTGTTTTCGCATCCGCAGCCGGTGGACAACCGGCGGCCGGTCCGCCGGCTGGCAGTTCCTGATCATGTTTCAAAATGAAGAATTTTCCAGATTTGAGCCAAAGGTCTCCCAGCCGGTACCCGACCGGCAGCCGGCCGGTCGGCTGAAGATCCAAGCTAAATCGAAGAAAAGAAGAGGAAAGTTCAGAAGTCCAAATTTGGACTCTCAGCCGGTCACAGACCGGCAGCCGGTCGACCGGCTGGGAGTCGCTGTTCAGAAATTCGCGCACTATATAAACCCGCACTTAGTCTTTCATTTACACACTTCTTATTGACGCATTCTTAAGCTTTTTTAGGGTTTACTACTGTTTGGAATACTTAGCACTTAGACTCAAAAACACTAAAAAATACTTTAATCTTATTTAGATCTTTACTTAATCTTTCTTTATTAGTTAATCTCTCTAGAGGATTCTCCTTAAGTTTGTGTTTAAGCATTTTGTTAGTGGATTATTTGGGTTGTAATTTTTGGGGGATTTGGAAGAATCCTTCAACTTGTCATCCAAGTCATTTCCTTTTCCATAGTTAATGGTATAATCTTCTTCATCTTTACTTTATCTTTGCATTTCCTTTAAGTTTTGTTTGTTTAATTGTTTACTCTTACTTAATCCAACATGTCTAGCAATTCCTCATCATTTGTTTACATACTTATGTTAGCCATGTGTGAGTAGTTCCCCTACTAGGGTTAGGGGTGTGCTTTGGTTTGTTGATAGCTATGAATCTTGCTTAGGGTTAGGATTTGGTTCTCTTCTTTGCTAGGTTTTCATTTATGCATGTTACATGTTTGATGAAATGTCTCAACGACGGTTGGACATGATTCTCATTGTTGTTGGCCTTTGATGATAGTCTAGGGCTTTCATGGACATGTATGTATGTTAGGTTGGCCTTATTTGTAGCGAAAGCTAGGATAGGGATCGACTTTAGGTGAGTCAAATCGATAGACGAGACAAACCTAGGCCTAGTATAGTGGAGACCTTAGATTCTCTTGCATGATTCGTTACCAACCTACCTTAGTACCCCCGACACCTTAGTATCTTTTATTCATCGATTTCATCTTGACATTTTTGCTTTAATTTATCTTTAGTAGTTGTTAATCAATCACAAACTTATTACCCAACTCGAGCTCGAACTAGAACTTAAATATACAACTTCCCCACCGTCTTTTGGGTTCGACCCTAAATTATACTACTTAATTTGGGAGTTTATAAATTGTTTTTGGTGCCGGAATCGACGACAAAATCCGGCCATCAGACCCGACATTGTTTTGGTAGTGGGATATGTGTTAAGTTCACATCTGGACCCATTACTTGTGTTTATTGATATCAAGGTCTATGCCTTAAGTTGGCCTCTGAGTCCTTGATTGTGAAAGTGTTTTAGTATCTAGGTTATGTCTTAAGTTGACCGTTAAACCTGTATACTTGCTGTTTTATATCTGTTTGCCTTGAGCTGGTACAGTGTCAGATATGCATGATGATATTGATAATTATAGTACCTTGTTTATGGTTTTGTTCATCCAAGGCATTGCATGACTCTTTAGTCAGTTTCGTAAATAGTTTGGACTGAAAGACCCCCCGACCGGATAGCCGGTAGGGAAACCGACTCTCCTTCCAAATGGTTTCCGGAGTTGGTTGAGAGTCGTGCATTAGTGATTGCATGATAGTATGAGATTCATATGATGAGATTTTATACTTCACATGTTTATATATGCTCGAGTATTCTGTTTGTATTTATGTGTTACGTGTCGTTACAAAAGGTGGCTAGGAGAACTCTAGTCACTCCCCACTGATTGTGGCGTACATGTTTACATGTATGTAGGTACATGACAGGTGATTGGCAGAGGGTTGAATGGAGTTAGCGAGCGATGATCCTATTCATCGATATGACTTACCCATTACGTTAGCTAGACTCTAGTTTTGATACAGTTGTTTTGAGTGCCTGTAGGGATGTTCCATCCCAGGCTGTTGTGCATATTTCATTTCAGTACTTAGACTGTTATACTTATCTATTTTGTTTATATCAGCTTCAGTTTTCAGTTTTATTTCACCTCGCGTGTTTATGTTAAAAAGTTTTAAATTCCGCTGCATTTTTAGTACTTTGTATGTTTATTTATTTCCGCTTTCGCGAGGGGTTTTACACACAGGGAGGTGATCTGCGAATCTGAGGAGGTTTGCTGGATGGGGCCACAACCCTCGAGGTTGTGGTCTGACTTACGACAGAGGGTGGTCCTGTGAGACTAATGGACACAGTAGGGTTGATCCCACTGGACTGGGCTGACATGCTCTGGGAACTGGAAGGGTTAGCTTTGGTCCCAGACATGTTCGTTGTGATAAGACAACGGTTTTAGATATTGGAATGCGCATTATGCCCCACGGTGGGCGCCAAATTGTTTTGGTAAAATTTCTACCGAGTAAAGTTTTTGTGATGCGGGTTAAAGTACCAACCAATATGCAGATTTACGTAAAGGATCAGTGCAAAAATAAAAATAAACACAAAATGACACGAGAGGTTTTGGTGACGCGGAAAAACCCAATGAGGGAAACAACCGCGGTGGGAACGGAATCCCACCAAGACTTTTACTATGATCGAGGATATTCACAGTTTAGGATGGAGTACAAGTGTATGCGTGCGTAAACAAAAATTACAACGTATGAACTGAATCCCTAAGGAATGCCCTAATTTTCCTGTTTATAGGTGAGGACTCCTGGTCAGCTGATTCTGCTCTGGTCCTGGTCAGCTCCAGGAATATAGGAGTAAGTTGAGGAGAATATGCTTCTAGGGTTTTTGACCTTTTCTTCTCCTTTCAACGGCTCTTTCCTTTAGTGTAACCTGTTCCGTGGTGGGCTGCTTGTACCTCGGTTTGTCTTTGGGCCCAACAGCGTGATAGCGTATTTTGGGCTAAACACAAACATCTCATAAAAGATAAGTTAAACCCTATTTTTTTATTTGTTAAATTAAATTAAATTATTAGGAGCTGAATTGTTAAGCTTATAGCAACTAGTTTTAAACCCGTGCAAATTGCACGGGTATATGTTATTTAAGAAATTATAAAAAGTTGTAAATGTAAATTAAGTTTTAAAGTAAAGTAATAAAATTTTCCCTACTTGTTATTTGACAATTTAATTGGTCAATGTAATAATTAGTTAATAAAAAAGATTATGAATTTCATTTAAAAATTTCACTTGCAATTTGTATAAAATGATAAAATAGTGTTAATTGGTCGAGTAATTATTATACTAAGATACACACTCTTATCAGCTAAATTTGAATTTCTACTTAGGCTTTGTTACTTAGGCGACGACCTAAAAAAATGCTTACTTGTATAGATAAAACAAAATTATTCTTGCGAAAATTATCATAGAATTAGTGAAATTACAAATTGTTAACCTGTTTTTTCATTTAATTACACCCGTGCACATGACAAAATGAAACTTTTGACCCATAAATATTGTAAAATACAAAGTCTAACTCAATTTTTAAAACGTTTTAATTAATTTATTATATATTTAAACTCAAGAAATTATCATATAAAAATATATTATAAGGTGTTAGAAAAATACTTCAAAAATCTCATTAACATGTACTATCTGTTTTCAAATGTTAGTAAAATTTCATGATAATTATTGTTTAAAAGATTGTAAATAGTAATTCATATTTACCAATACCTGAACAAACAATTGCTCCATAAAATAATTACCAAATACTATCTCCGACTCAAACTTGTACTATGTGCAAAGTAATAACCCAAGCAAAAAATAATAGGTTAGTCTCCCTTAAAACAAAGGTATCCATCTTAACATCAAAAGTTAAAACCGGTCAAATATGATCCTTTTAAGAATAACAAAGTTGTTGTTTAGCCCAATACATTACGTTTTTATCCAACACATATTACCTAACGCGTCCTAAACTTAAGACAGATACACCTGTGTTAATAAGAATTTGTAAATATCGAGTAGTACGCGGGTAAATTTGTTTTCAACAACGGGTTAAAACGAATTCAATATTACTCCATAAACTACACAACCCACCTCTAAATAAGTCATATTATACCTTTATGTGCATATAAAATCTTGTAAACAAATTCCAACACTATATTTACTCTCTTTCAACCCGCTCAACTACAAATCAGCTATCACTCTTTCGGGTATCTAATCATTACCCTCGAATATGATACTCATCACATATATGAATTTTGTTATTATTATTTTATCAGTTTAAATAATTTTTTTAGTTTTCTTTTTGTCGCCTATTCTGTATTAGTTCAAAAGTATTGCGTTTTTTTAGTTCAATTTTTGCTTATGTCAAATTTATTTTACAATATTTTTATGTGCTTTCTTCATATTGTTGCCCATTAATTAAGACATAAACTAGTTAATTACTTTTTTCATATTGTTTCCCCTTTATGTGCATATAAAATATTGTAAACAAATCTCGACGTTATATTTACTCTCTTTTAAGCCTCTCAGATACAAATCAACTATCACTCTTTCGGATATTATACTCCATAACTAATCATTACTCTCGAATATGATACTCATCAAGTCATCACATGACATATATGATTCTTTTTTATTATTATTTTATCAGTTTAAAATTTTTTTAAATTTTTTTTTTATCGCTTATTCTGTATTAGTTAAAAGTGCTGCGATTTGTTAGTTCAATTTTTTGCTTATATCAAATTCATTTTACAATATTTTTATGTGTTTTTTTGTTGAAATAGAAGAAAAAAGTGAAAGAAGAAGAAAGAACGATGGGTTTGGTATTTGGTAGATTCAATTGATTATATTTGCAAGTTACAAGTACATAATATATACTGATAAAATAAAACTATTGAGTTTCCCTAAACTCCTAATTAATTAAAAGACTTAGGAAATAAACACCAATTAATATAAACACTAATTAATATAATTTAATTCAATATTCCCCCTCAAGTTGGAGCACTGGGAGACCAATGCCCAACTTGGAACGTAAATATGTGAAGGCATCCCGTCCTAATGCCTTAGTGAAGATATCGGCCAACTGTTCTTTGCTTCGAATATGAGTGTTGGAAATCGTTTTGTGCAATATATGATGACGGACAAAATGACAATCCACCTCAATGTGCTTTGTACGATCATGGAACACCGGATTTTTAGCAATATGAATTGCCGCCGTATTATCGCAAAAAATCTGAAAATCTGAATTAGAGTGTGATGAATAATACCGAGAGAATGAAGGAAAGATTTTAACCAGATGACTTCGCTTGTGACATCCCTCATTGCTCGATATTCCGCCTCAGCACTTGACGTAGCAACAGTAACTTGCTTTTTGGCTTTCCAAGAGATGGGTGAGTGCCCCAAAGTAACGAAGTAGCCTGTGAGTGATCTTCTAGTCAAGGGACACCGAGCATAATCTGAGTCCGAATATCCACGAAGCATCAAGTCATTGTCTCGGCCTATGCGTATACCACTGTCGGGGCTGCCTTTGAGGTACCGAATTGCTTTCATGACCGCTTCCATGTGTTCCTTTCGTGGAGCATGAACAAACTGACTCAAAATATGCACAACGTAAACTAAATCCGGCCGAGTAATGGTCAAGTAAATTAATCGACCCACTAATCTTCGATACACCATTGGATCATGAATGAGAGCTCCCTTAGCCAACGCTAACGAGTGGTTTGGTTGGATAGGCAAGTCCACCGGTTTAGCATTCTCGAGACCCGCTTCTTTAATGATTTCAAGGGCATACTTCCTTTGGCTAAGAAACAACCTTTTAGAGCTACTTGCAACTTCAATCCCAAGGAAATATTTTAATCGCCCAAGGTCCTTAATACCATATTTTTGGTCAAGAAAAATCTTTAGCCGTGTATTAGCTTCTTCATTATCACTTACAATAATCATATCGTCAACATAAATCAAAATACCAAGAAAAATGTCATCTTTATTGTAAGTGAATAACGAATAGTCGGCCATAGACTGAGTGAATCTGTACCTTATCAAAGAATCGAATAATTTGGCGAACCAATTATGGGACGCTTGTTTTAGCCCATATAAAGACTTGTTTAATTTACACACCTTGTTTGACCTTCCTGTCTCAAAACCAGGTGGCATTCTCATGTAGACCTCTTCTTCCAAATCTCCATGAAGAAAAACATTATTTACATCCAATTGAGTGATTGACCATCCCTTTGTAACGGCCACAGCTAGTAAGCAGCGCACACTAGTCATTTTTGCGACTGGGGCAAAAGTCTCATGGTAGTCAATACCTTCCACTTGTGTGTACCCTTGAGCTACCAATCTCGCCTTATATCGTTCAATAGACCCGTCCGCCTTGTGCTTAACTTTATAAACCCAACGACACCCAATTGGTTTCTTGCCTTGTGGAAGATTCACGATTTGCCAAGTCCCATTAGCTTCAAGGGCATCAAATTCCTTACCCATAGCTTCTACCCATTCTGGTATTTTTGATGCCTCATAATAAGTGTGTGGCTCACGTACGGCATCCACTTTAGCTAAAAAGGACCTGTAATTATTAGAAAATAAATGGGTTGCAACATAGTTAACCAAAGGATATCTAGTACCTTTCTTTGCGGAATCGGAATTGGATGAGCAAGCAACGACAGTGGGGTTCGAAATGTATGTGGATTTGCAGAAGTAGTCACGCTTCCAGTAAGGCTCGAACTTTTTGCGCGCCCCTCTCCCTTCTACACCAGTAACGGGTTCACTATCACTTGGAATTTCAGTCCCTTGGCTACTGTCATTTCCACTATCAGTAGCTATATCCATTTGGGCAGTGTCATTGGCAGGAATATTTGTCACATTTTCAATTGCAGGAATATTTGGCACACTTTCAAGTTCACTATTTGGATCATTTTAGTCCAAAAACTCATCCTCACAAAACATTTGTTTCGCTTCAAGCGTAACATGCTCTTTTGTTGTACTCTCATTACTAGCAAAATGAAACACTTGTTCATAGAAAATAATATCTCTCGACTCAAAAATGTGTCCACTCTTCACTTCATAAACTCTCCACCCCTTTTTACTACTCGGGTACCCTATGAAAATGCATCTTTTGCCTCTTTCACTAAACTTGTCTTTTGGTCTATCCTTATTGTGAGCATAACAAACACTACCAAAAATACGAATATTGTCATAACATGGTCTCTTTTTGTACAAAACTTCATAAGGAGTCACCCCACCAAGGACACGAGTTGGTGTTCTATTTATCAAATACGCAGCAGTCAACACTCATTCACCCGAAAATTCAATAGACAAGCTAGCTTGAAGTCGAAGGGCTCTTGCTTTTTCAAGGAGGGTCCTATGTTTTCTTTCTACCCTACCATTTTGTTGTGGGGTGTCTACTTGGCTTGTACGAAAAAGAATGCCATGTTCATCGTAAAAACTCTTGACTTTACTTGATAACAACTCACTCCCATTATCACTTTGAACCACTTTAACGGTTTTATTAAATTGGTTCTTGTTCATTTTGCAAAAACTTATCATGAGGTCTCCAACTTCCCCTTTGTCACACATTAATTTGACCCAAACAAAACGACTTCTATCATCTACAATAGTAAGAAAATATTGGGCTCCCGAGAAACTTCTAGCATGATAAGGACCCCAAATGTCACAATGTATGAGATCAAATAAATCCGCACTTCTCTTATTATTTAATTCAAAACTGGAACGAGTTTGTTTTGGCCCGACAACATGGGTCACAAATAGTAATAGAATTCCAAGACAAATTAAAACCAATTAAATCGGAGAAAAGAGGCGAAATACTACTAGATGGGTGTCCAAGACGCTTGTGCCATAATTCCGAATTGGCCGAATTGTGACTCATTTTAGCTACCATATTTCTTCTCACACCCTTGAAGTAATAAACCCCATTGTCGTGCTCACCCGCCCCAATCTCCATCCTCGTAGATTGGTCCTGTATAACACAATGATCATTGTAAAAGGTTATAACACAATTATTTTCAATAATTAATTGTTGAATGGATATTAAATCACAAGTCAAGGTTGGGACGTATAAGACATCCTTCAAAACAAAATTATCACTAATGGTAACGGTTCCATGTTCCAATGTCTCGATTTGTGAGCCATTAGGAAGGCTCACGGTCGATTTTTCACCGCTCCAAATGTTATCCAACACATCTTCTCTTCTTCCCGTCATGTGATGCGAACACCCGCTATCAAGCAACCAACGGATATTACCATTATTATTCATACCTGTTTTTGACGTAGATGCATCACCTTTGCCACCTAAGAGTGCTCGTAATTGAGCCATTTCGTCTGAACTGAAAGTCTTCTGAACATCGCCACTGCTCTCCGTGGCAGCATTGGCGTGTTGAGTGGTACCTCTGCCGCGGCCTCCGCGACCACGACCTCTACTGCGTCCTCTGCCTTTTCCAACAATCCCGAGCTTCTCCCAAAATCTATCTTCCGTGTGCCACAATTTGTTGCAATGAGTGCAACGTATCACAGACTCGGAATTTTCATCCTTGCTCGGATCAGTAATGTGCGCACTGCTACCACGAACAGCCCTGGCTTCTTCTTGGATTTCCTCTTTATTTTTGGTCACCATCCGAAGCCTCTCTTCACGCAATACTTGTTTGCATTCCGCTAAATCCGTTTTGAGTTGATGAATGCGAGGAGCATTACCAGTTGAATATCGGTCGTGTAATTCCTTCCAAATTTCTGCAACACTTTCCTTAAACGAGATACTAGAGTGGAGTTTCGAATCAATGGAACTCCTTAGCCATCCTTTAACCATCGCATTGCATTGACGCCAAGCAACGGCCTCCATAGTCTCCTATTCCCCTTCCCTGACTTCTGGTTTTATTACGGTACCCTCGACAAAACTCAATTTATTTTTAGCGTCGAGATTGTTTTTTACCGCATCAGCCCACAATTTATAATTGTCTCCATTAAAGATAACTGGAGAGAGTGATAGATTGAGACTTTCACTAGGACGCAAATATAGAGGTGAGGAAGGTGGTATAGGATCGTATTTTTTGTTGAATTTGGAACCTCCGTCTTCTTTCGTCATGTTGATTATCTTCGTGATGGAAAATTGATAAATCCCAAATCACAAGATCAATCCCAGAATCATTGCTCAGATGCCATGTTGAAATAGAAGAAAAAAGTGAAAGAAGAAGAAAGAACGATGGTTTGGTATTTGGTAGATTTAATTGATTATATTTGCAAGTTACAAGCACATAATATATACTGATAAAATAAAAATACTGAGTTTCCCTAAACTCCTAATTAATTTAAAGACTTAGGACATAAACACCAATTAATATAAACACTAATTAATATAATTTAATTCAATATTTTTTCATATTGTTGTCCATTAATTACGACCCAAACAAGTTAATTACTTTTCATTTAACTTGTGTATTTCACTCAAATGAAAAAAAGTCATCTATGAATTTATATATTTTATAAACGAATGTGTTTCATTTTTTGCCACCCGATTTGTCTATTTCTTATAATGTTCAATGTCGCGCTTCAGCTCCATTTGTTTTTCGCGAATGGGTATCAACCTATGAATCATGGAGCAGAGAACTAAGTAAACAAATGTTATTATCCAGCCATGAACGACTGAGATGAGAACTTTTTTACTCAAATTTGATCTGATTCTTTGATACAAACATTGGTCACTTTCCGAATCCCCAGGATCGCCCATAACGAAAGCTACACAGCAAAAAACTCCTTTTCTGGAGCAAATCCTGAGCAGATAAAACTGTAGGCGGGGAAATGCTTACAAAAGAAGCAAAAGAATACTCGGAAGGCTGAGTAACTGTTGCTGGACTTGCCTAGCATCATATCTTTAGTTTGGTTAATTTTCGAGGCCATGTATGCTACCACCAGCGTCTGGGTGATTTGCATTCATGAATGACTAACACATAAGGTTAAAATGTAATTTTACAGACCCTGACAGTCTTTTTTTTGCCGGAATTAAAGAAAACAGTCGGAAAGTTACATGGATTTAGATAGCATATCTAACCTACGAGCTTTCCTATTCAGAGACCTAGGAATAAAAGAAAGATAGGACATATTATGGAAATCACCCAAAATAGTTCTAATGCTCAGGAAGATTCCTTAAGGATTCGGAGACAATCAGAAGAGATATCGAAATGAAGAATGTTATTGTCAAGAGCCCATTTCAAGGCATCTCTAAGACATACATGAACTTCAGCATGGATAAGTTCCGAAGCGTGCGCAGAAGGACATGCCACCTTCCATAGACGATCCACCCGATGAAACTTATTGATCTGCAGTCTAAGCCGCATCCACTTTAATTCTATACCTACTGTAACTGTCTTTAGCTCCTCCTAAGACCTTTTCGGTACCAATGTATTGTTGATTCCATAGGACTTTGAATCAATGTCGAAGTTCATCAGTAGTAAGTAGTGACCACTTTATCAATTTGATACATTTGTAATTTTGTATGTTCTATTTAGATGATTGCAAGTTGTTCAACATCAAACAATAAATACTTTAATATTTATCATATACGGTCTTAGTTTACGGTATTTCTGGTATTTCTAAAATATGTGTATTTGATCAAATAAGTCAATGTCATTTGTATAAAAATTATTTTTACGTGTTGTGCGAAAGCGTGAATACTTCGTATTGGGCCTCTGCTGCACCGGTGTCCAATGTCCATAGTAGTACGATATTGTCCGCTTTGGGCCAAGCCCTCATGGATTTACTCTTGTGCTCCTTCCCAAAAGGCCTCGTACTATTATATTTTTAGGACACTTATAAAGATATACTTCACCTTTAAATTACCGATGTGGGATATGGTTTTGCACCCTAACATTACGGCTACCAAAAAAAATATAAAAATCTTCATTTAGTTAATTTAATGCTAAAAGAATTCATTAAATCCATATATCTTATTCTAAATCAAATCGTTATGGTATCGTGTTAAGGCATACCTCTTCACTTATCAATGATTTATGAGATGAAAAGTACTTCTCACTCGTAAAAACATAGACTACTTCTTAACCAGTCGTTTTTTTTTTTTTTTTTGGTTCAACGAAGCGCGCACTTTGTCGCATTACAATAGGGGGAGGGGGATTCGATCCTGGAATAGTATCGTCGTTAATGGAAGACACCTTAATTCGGTCCAAAAATAGGGTAGTGTCCTAAAGAAAGACAATTAAAGTCCAAATAGGGATGACTGGGTGTCTAAGATATGTCGAGGAACAGCCCCAAAAATCAAAGGCAAACATGTCTCAAATTTCCAAATTGCCTTAACATATTCTCAATCAAAACAGCTTGTTTATTTATTTAGTGTTGCTTAGGTGAACTGGCATGCTCCCTCTTCCCTTTTCATCTTAGGATCAAAACACTTTATGTTGCTGATTTGGATTTTTAGAGGATTTAGGAATATCTTCAATTGTTAACCAAATCAAATCTTGTTTTGTTATAACTAAAATATTCTAACGATTTTTATTAATATAACCTAATTCGTTTGACCCTCAATTATTTCGTTCTCTAACTTGTACATACCACATCTTCATTAAGAAAAAAAAAAGTATAAATAATAACATAAAATGGCTATAATAGGTCTCCTAAGAGACCGCCTTTAAATAAGCTTATTGAGATAATATTGTACAAATTTGAGAAAAAGTGGTACGAAAGGTAATAAAATAAGTACAACCCATGATTAAACATAAAATAAATACATTTATTAAGTAAATAAATATGAAATTACTATGGTACAATTAATGGCAAAAGAGTCACGAAAAACAAATAAAATGGTACAAAAGAATGGTCTCTCGATAATTTATTGAAAGACCATATCTCTCAAGTTTTAGTGAAATGGTTAATAATCATATTACAACAAGGTGTCCTATATTTTTTTAACAATTCAATAAGAATAGTATAAACCGTGGAGTAATTCTCCTTTCAGTAGAGGGCCTTAATTATGTCTGAAAGGCCTGACAGCCGCTAAATTTTCATATTACAATTTAAAATTATTAGTCACGCTCCCCTTAACTCAACGCGAGCCATAAAATCAATATTTTAAGGGGTTATTTGGTTACCCACTAAAAAACGTACGGATTTAAATTGTTGTGAATTGTTAAATTGACCTCTTGTTTGGTTACCTCAAACCACATGAATTTGTACTTCCCATGAATTTGCAATTCCTCCAGAATAGATGTAGTGGCTTACCTAGGGTCTCCTAGGTAAGTGGAAATGCCTACATGAATTGCATTTCCTACGTAGCAACCAAACACCATTTTATAATTCACATGAATTTTAAAATTATGTGTTTTACGACTTCCTAGACAATACAAATTTCTACCTGCAACCAAACGACTCCTAAAACTCAGCCTCTTTGTTGTTCACACCAGGATCCGCCATTGTCTCCACTAATCCCACATGCAAATTTTTTTTGGAGGTTTTGCATAAGATACATGCCGACTATACAAATCTAATTCACATGCCATTAAGTCAACAAGATTACAAGAACATGGAAATCGACCAAAATTCCCAATTCTATGTTAGCTTATACTCTTTCATTTTTAACATAAAATTTTAATAAATAGAATCTTCTTTATTATCATATATATAATAATTCTCCTATTAAATCTTATACGCACATGCACTGTCATAGGATATAATTGAATTTTTTGTTAAAATGGTGTTATTTACGAAATTAATTGGATAATTGGTGTTGGTTTGAAAGTATTTGGGGTTATAGTGTCCACGTGGACACTTTTCGTTTTTTTCTAGATTTTAAGCAAAGCCGCTGAGGTTATCAGCGGCTTCACTCAGTGTCCTTTTTTTAAACGTAAATTTTTCAGGGGTTTAGAAAGTGGGGAAGAGAGGAGAAAGAGGGAAAGCCGCTTAAGAGCTTAGCGGCTTTGCCCAAAAATATACAAATAACGCCAAGGAGCCTAGCGGCTTATAGTCTACTACATGATTGAATTGCAAAAACTGATTTTTCTTCTTATCGCATAGAATGGTCTAGAGTTACTATTCATTTCTTCCTCTAAAATACAACTCAAGCTAGAACGGAGCTCTTTTCCAAGAGAAGTCAAGGGTCTTACTTGATTGAATACTAGTAGTGTAGTAAACTCTTTTCTCCTGCTTTAATTGCAATCGCCGTATTCATCTCTTGAAAAAGGGGTTGATTCCTTACACAGCATGCACCCTAATTGAGAAATACAAGAAAGAGCGGTTCATCTTCATCTCTTAAAAAACAAACGCCGTCAGGCTCCTCAATACATGGGAATTGTAATAGGAAGCATATGGAAGAGATAGGCATAGTGGAAGCATATGGATAGGAAGAGATAAGCATATGGAAAGTGTAATTCATTATGAAGAAAGACGGTGTTATGAGATATCGGGATATGTCGAGATTGGAAATTAATTAAAAATAGTGGCAAAGAATCAAGTATTAGTTGGATGTTGGATGTTGGATGTTGGATGTAGAACTATAGACTAGAGAGAGTGAGAGACGATATATGGGAGAAGATTATTAATATGATTATTGAAAAATGTTGACGAATGAAAGTGATGAATGAAGTTTGAGAGTTTGTAGAAGCCTCAAATAAGAATAGCAGAGTGTTTTAGTTTAACCCAAATTCTTATTTGCAACGGTACTATTCGTCGCAAGCTTGTGACGGATACCGTTTACTCTCACAAAATACCCACTTTTTCTCTCTCTCCAACACTATTCATGTGGCCCCTTTCTCCACTAACTCACTTTCTATCCATTTTAGCAAGACTTACTATTAGTTTAATGTCTAAATAATGAGATGTGTAGTGGTGTACTACCAGAGTGTCAGCTTTTGCAATTCAGCTTTTATGCAATAAGAAGAAAAGTCAGCTTTTGCTAGACTATAAGCCGCTAGGCTACTTGAAATATTTTTGGGCAAAGCCGCTAGTCTCCTTAGCGGCTTCCCATATTCCTCTTTTCTTTCTCAGTTTTTAAACCCCCTGAAAAGTTTACGTTTAAAAACAAAAACACAGAGTGAAGCCGCTGAGAATCTCAGCGGCTTTGCTTAAAATCTGGACAAAAACGAAAAGTGTCCACGTGGACACTATAACCCCAAATACTTTCAAACTAACACCAATTATCTAATTAATTTCGTAAATAACACCATTTTAACAAAAAATTCGATATAATTCAATGTTATTAGCCGCGCACCAAGTATTCATTTCATTTATTTGTTCACCCCATCAAATTATATTACTACAAGTTATGCTGCATTATTTGCCCTAAATTAACATGCACAACATGATTGCAAATCTATTTTAACGGTTTTTCTAACGTGTGTCCTAATGTTAATAATCTAAATACAGAAAGTTTTACACCATATTTTCATTAATTATGGAAAAAAGGAGTTTTTATCTAAGGAACAGATGATAATATGTTGTAAATCTTTCCATATTTAGATTATTAACGTTAGAAAAACCGTTATTCGGTTTTTCTAAATTGGTAAAATGGTTGTGGAAACTTTACGAAACTCAAAACTGAACAGGACGTACTTAAACCTAGATCATCATGACTCATAATTAAGTATATGTCATCCCTTATATCTTTATAAGTTAAGCTAGTTGACATTTACCTAATAAATTTCGATTTTTAAAATATCCATCGTTCAGCTAGGATGAGAACCCCAGTGGCGTTTCCCAATTCGACGAGTTAATTGACATGAGGAGTAATTCTTTTATACATCATGCAACACTTTTTCTTTTACAGCTCTGTGCAAAGTCGATATAATAAGTACTTGATATATGTACTTGTATCTTATTGTAGAAGTACATTAGTACACCAGCAACTAGCACTTGTGTAAAATTATGTAATGTATTAGGAGATAGTACTCGTATATGTTCAATGTACTTTACAAGGTTCATGAATGTAGTCTAGAAGGTTTTAATGTTGTTTAAAAAGTTCACGTATTACTAGCATTTATGATGTATTTTATAGTCGACTAAAGTGTAGTATATAAACCCTATTAGCATTATGAAATCAACAATTAAGATTTTGAAAAGGATAAGTATGAATTACTATCCCTTCTCTATATTTAACATAATGTCGGAGTTATGGGATTGTTAACTCATACATCATAATCAAGTGGTGTTATTTCAGTGGTAATTGGATTTAAACCTTAAAACTTGCAATATAAATTGGGGCGATTATCGACCTCTGTGCCCCCAAGCGGTGGCATAAATGGCTCATGTGATGGTGTGGGATGAGCCCGGGGATTCAACCCCCTCGTCATCTAAAAAAACTCGTACACCCTAATTAAATCGTAAACGAGGGGTTGAATCCCCTGGGTCCATGCATTACACCACCACATGGACCATGTAAGTCATCTCCTTCGGGAGATATGCAGATGACGAGGGGGTTGAATACCCGGGTTCATGCATTTCCGCACCATCACATGGACCATGTAAGTCACCCCTTCGGGGTTGCAGTGGCCAAATGATGATCGCTTCAGCTGAGAGTCGAAACTGAGATCTTTCAACCCTTACATTTTTACAAGTTTTGAGGTTTAACTCAGGTATCACTAGATAAACACCACTTGATTTTAAATCGTAAATTTATCTTATACTGTGAAATATAATAGGCTAACTAGATATAGTTAGTTAGTTAGTTACATAGTTAGTTACATTCTAACTGAATGCTAACTGAATGATGAACGGATTGTATATAAACATCATACTGTACAGTTTCATTAATTAATACAATCTCTCTTCTATTTACTCTCTCTCTCTACAAATATCTTCTCTGCAAAACCTCTTTTACAAGCTTTGCTCTGTATATCAACAATGGTGTCTGTTACCTCCATTGTCATCTTCCTGGACATGATTTCATGTCTTCACATGGTATCAGAGCAGGATTAAGCTCCTGACTCTTGATTCGTGTTATAATTTTGCTTCCGCAATTCAATTTCTTTGATAAACACAAAAATCCTAAAAATTAGGTTTTCGTAATTTTCTCTGATTTCAATCAATTCACATTTTATCTTTGATTAGATTGAAGTCGTTCATATACTTCATCTTATTCTTGTGAATTCTTTACAAATCGATTCAATTTGATATTCTTACTCAAAAATCATCAAAATCATCAAAATGCCTGATAACGTTGAACAAGAATATAGCAATGCTTATGATGAGCCTCTATTTCTTTCTCAATCGGATTATTCCGGCATGAAATTACTTGAAACTATATTCAATGGTCAGAATTATCAACACTGGAGCAGAGGTATGCTACTTGCGCTTGGATCAAAGAACAAGCAAGGTTTTGTTGACGGAACAATTTCGAAGCCAGCATCTAATTCACCAAGGCTAAAGCAATGGAATAGATGTGATGCAATGGTGAGATGCTGGATTGTGAATACAATTGCATCAGGAATTAAGGAGGCTTATATTTCAGCTAAATCAGCTGCTTCATTGTGGATGGAGATTCGTGAAAGGTATGGTCAGTCCAATGGACCTCTACTCTTTCAATTAAAGAAGGAAATCAGAAATATATCTCAGGACAATGATTCAGTTGCTGAGTATTTCACTAAATTGAAGAGGCGATGGGATGATATAGATGAGATTGAGGAATTTCCTGATTGTAATTGTGGTGCTTTGGATAAATGCACATGTAATATACTTAAGAAAATCTTGGAATCAGTGTCTAGGGAGAAGGTTATTACATTCTTAATGGGATTAAACAGTTCGTATGAGCATCTAAGGACTAACATTCTGTCCATGGATCCTATTCCAAATATCAATAAAGCCTACTCTATCCTTCAACAAGTTGAGAGTCAGAAAAATATCTCTCAGATTTTGCAAACTGGTCAAGATGCCAGTGTTCTTGCTGCAATGAGTCCTCAGCCTGCAAGATATGGAGGAAATCAACAAGGTCAGAATCCTTGGAATGTTTGGAAAAAGGATGGCTTCAAGGCTGATAACAAGAGGCAAAAGTTTAATGAGAGGTGGTGTAGTTCTTGCAATAAAGGAGGACACACTGTGGAAACTTGTTTTGTCTTACATCCTGAGATGAAAGCAAGTTATCAAGCAAGGAGAGCTAAGTATAATCCTCAGAATAATGCCCAGAAGAGTGCTGCTAATGCAGTAGAGGTGTACTCTGATACTCCTCTTGATCTTTTAGTTGAGAGTTCAGAGAAGACTGTACCTGTTGCAGGGAATTCTGGATATGGTCATGGACAACCCAGGGTTGATTCAGCACTTGTTGCAGCAATTTATCAACAAGTCATGCAAGCTATTTCTAATAATCAGGATGGGCATGTGAACTATTCTTCTGCATCTGTTAACTTCGCAGGTATAATTCTTGCAACCAATGTGATTTCCCATATGTCTAAGTCAGATCAAATAGAATGGATCCTAGACACTGGTGCAACAGACCATATGACTGCTCAAAAACAGTTATTTGTTAACTTCAGACTGTTGCCAAAACCTATATTAATAGGATTGTCTGATGGTACTACAAAATTGGTTGAATATGCTGGTGATGTTCAAATAAGTCCACAAATTTGTCTCTCTGGGGTCTTGTTTGTTCCTGATTTTAGGTATAATCTGTTATCCATAGGCAAGTTGTCAGTCCATTCTGGTATGACAACTATTTTTGATAACACCAAATGTGTTATACAGGGCCTGGATAAGCAGGTAGTGGCTGTTTGTCCACAGGAAGGAGGACTGTATAAGTTCAGACACACCAGTCAGCCTACTACCATTTCTTCTCAGTGTGTGGATCATGCTAATAGAATCATTAGTACTCCTAGTTGTTTTCATACCTCTAATAATGGTACTAGTTTGCTATGTTCTTCAGATGATAGATGTAATGCACATAGCAAAGTTGAGCTGTTTCATGCTAGGCTTGGACACACATCTATTGTAAAAATGCAGCACATACCTCAAATGAATAAAATGGATTTTAAGGACTATAATTGTGAAACTTGCATATTAGCAAAAATGCATAGACTGACCTTTGAGAGAGACACACATAAGGCTGACAAACCCTTTGATCTAATCCATATTGACTTATGGGGTCCCTATAAGGTAGCAACCATAACTGGTGCTCACTATTTTCTAACTATTGTTGATGATCATACTCGAGTTACTTGGACTTTCTTACTAAAGACTAAGGAGGTAGTCTCAAATGTCATTGAGAATTTTTTACTCCAAGTGAATACTCAGTATGGTGCCACTGTTAAGGTGATAAGAAGTGATAATGGCACTGAAATATTCCAAGATACCTGTTCAAGGCTGTTTGTTAGCAAGGGCATATTACATCAGCGAAGTATTCCTGGTGTCCCTCAGCAAAATGGAAGGGTGGAACGTAAGCATAGACATCTAGTGGAAACTGCTAGGGCTATGAGATTGTATTCTGGTCTGCCAAAGAAGTTCTGGGGGGAGTGTTTACTTGCTGCAACACATGTGATTAATAAACTGCCCTCTACTGTTTTGGGGTGGAAGACTCCTTTTGAGGTTTTGTTGAAAAAGGAAGTTCACTATGATGAGTTGAGGATATTGGGTTGCCTTTGTTTTGCTTTGGTACCCTCCAGATATAGGGATAAATTTGATCCAAAGGCAAAAAGATGTGTGTTTATTGGGTACCCTTTTGGCCAAAAGGGATACAAATTGTTTGATTTGGAAACAAACAAAATCATTGTCAGTAGAGATGTTATCTTCCATGAAACTATTTTTCCCTACAAAGCTCATCAAGGTCTTGGACATCAGGATACCTCTGCTGCTCCTGAATTCCCAACTGATGAGACTTGCAGAATGATTCCTGCCATGCATTATCCTTCTCAAACACCTCCATCTGCAGTCAATCAACCCAGCCCCCCACATAATAATACTACTGTAGTCAATCAAAACAATCTCCCAAATACTAATACTGGTGATGCTAGTACCCATACAAATAATAGTCCTTCTAATACTATTCCTGTTAGTACTATTTCTAATACCAGAAAATCCAATAGAATTGTGAAACCACCTTCTGGTTTGCAGGATTTTGTTTGCCCCACTTTAAAGCCTGCTGCTGCCTTTTCTGTCTTTGATATCCACAGTTACCCTCCTGAGTTAACTGCTTCTCTTAATAATGTGTTATCTGTGCATGAACCTTCCAGTTATAGGCAAGCACAGAGTGATTCTAATTGGGTACATGCTATGCAGCAAGAGTTAACTGCCCTAGAAGCTAATGATACATGGGAAGTTACTCATCTCCCTCATGGTTTCAAGGCCATAGGATCTAAATGGGTTTACAAGATCAAATTTAGGGCAGATGGTACTATAGAGAGGTACAAGGCTCGACTTGTAGCTAAAGGCTACAATCAAGTTGAAGGGAAAGACTTCAAACATACATTCTCACCAGTGGCAAAGTTCACCACTGTGAGAGTATTATTATCCATTGCTGCTGCCAAACAATGGCATATTTTTCAGATTGATATCAATAATGCTTTTTTACATGGTTTTCTTGAGGAAGAGGTGTATATGCAACCTCCTGAGGGCTATTCTAAGGCTTTACCAGGGCAGGTTTGCAAGCTTAAAAGGTCTCTCTATGGCCTTAAACAGGCTTCGAGACAATGGAACATTGAACTATCTAAGCTTCTTTTGTCTCAGGGCTTCATTCAGTCCAAGTCAGATTATTCTTTGTTCTTAAGGAAGCAATCTCATTCTTTCATTGCTGTCCTTGTGTATGTTGATGACTTGTTGATCACTGGTTCAGATGTTGGGTACATCACTGAGCTTAAAAAGGTTCTTGATAAAGCTTTTACAATCAAGGACTTGGGTGAAATCAGGTACTTCTTGGGTCTTGAAGTTACCAGATCATCAGAAGGAATCTTGCTAAATCAGAGGAAATATGTGAAGGATTTACTGCAAGATGCTGGAATGCTGAACTGCAAACCAGCCCCTTTTCCTCTTCCCAAAGGTTTAAAGCTAACTACTGATTCAGGCACTCTCATACCTGAACCAGAAGTCTACAGAAAGCTCATTGGTAAATTGTTATACCTCAACATGACTAGACCAGATCTGTCTTATTCTGTACAGCATCTGAGTCAGTTTTTAAGTGCTCCAAGAGAGCCTCATCTACAGGCAGCCATCCATGTTTTAAGATACTTACAAGGAACATCTGATGCTGCTTTGTTTTATCCTGCTGATAATGATTTGGCATTAACAAGTTTTTGTGATGCGGATTGGGGAGCTTGTCAGTTTAGTTGTCGTTCTATCACTGGCCAGTGCTCTTTTCTGGGTAAATCTTTGATCTCTTGGAAAACGAAGAAGCAGAAGACTGTGTCTAAGTCCTCTGCTGAGTCAGAATATAGGGCCATGTCCTATACTGCAGGGGAGATTGTTTGGCTATGAGGATTGTTATCTGATTTTGATATTTCAGTTCCTTTACCCATACAGCTATTCTGTGATAATAAATCTGCCCAACACATTGCTGCAAACCCCGTCTTTCATGAGCGCACTAAACACTTGAACATTGACTGCCATTATGTTCGGGAAAGGATACAAGAAGGCCTCATTGCTACATCTCATCTGAAATCCAGTTTGCAGCTTGCTGATTTACTTACTAAGCCATTGGGTCAACAACAACACTTCTTTTTAGCTTCCAAGTTTGGTTTGATGTTTGATCCTCATCTCGCAAACCCACCTTGAGGGGGGATGTGAAATATAATAGGCTAACTAGATATAGTTAGTTAGTTAGTTACATAGTTAGTTACATTCTAACTGAATGCTAACTGAATGATGAACGGATTGTATATAAACATCATACTGTACAGTTTCATTAATTAATACAATCTCTCTTCTATTTACTCTCTCTCTCTACAAATATCTTCTCTGCAAAACCTCTTTTACAAGCTTTGCTCTGTATATCAACAATGGTGTCTGTTACCTCCATTGTCATCTTCCTGGACATGATTTCATGTCTTCACATATACAAATAAGCGGTTCATGCGCGCCACTAATGTGGTTTAATGTCAACGTAAAGACAGCACTTTTAGTAGCCGATTGACAATAGAAGAGGGACATACTCCATGAAAACAACAAGTGGTCGGTTAATAAATTAAATTAAGGTAGGTAAAAGTAAAACCGGCAAACTTAAGCTGCGTTAAAATATGCCTGCTTATCATACACCTGCCGTTAATGATATCGCTCATAAATCATAACCATAAAGTCTCCGTCATCGCTTATTTCTCTTTGCCACTAAAGTAAACAACATTCTTGGTCTCTCACCGCGGTGCAAAGATATGTCTGATATCGGTAGTGTAAAAATTCGAGTCTTTTGTTAATAAATTCTAATATTACAAAGCCTTTTAAAAAAGAACCCAATAATATATATCCGAGGGATTGGCTTAAAACCGACAAATCCCACTAGTAGTATAATAGTACGTAGTTGGCTAGCTTTGTCCCTGTGAATATTTTAGAGTATTTTACTTTGCGGGTAAATTATTGATTGAGACAAAGAGAGTAGTATGGTAGACCGTGGACATAAAAAAGGTAGAAAGTAGAAACCCCAAATATATCAACGCTTCCGCATAATATTATTGATCTTGTTGGTAGTTGTTAGTATATCAATGTTTTAGTAATAATTCTGTCAAATAAAAAATACTTTAGTAATCTTGTAACCAAATGGGGTACATTTTATTTTAGTAAGTTATTACGAGAGTAATCAATTCCAATTTTTGCCCAATGGAAAAAAATCATTAATACGGTTTGGATTATACGGAGTATAGTCTTGCTTATAACGGATATATCAGTCACAAGATCCGTTATAAGCTGAAGACGGATAATAATTCTCTCACAACAAGGCAAGTGGGAGGACAAGTGGATGAAAATGGATTATATTATGGGTTGTGTCACTTGCATTGTGTAAGGGATACTATCTGTTTTCAACTTGTAACGAATAGTATCCGTTTTCAATGAGAATTTGTGTTACAATATTATAGCTGAGATTATCTTAAATTTAAAACGACCATCATGCATGACGCTTGCATTGTAATGGCAACCATAAGGTCTATAAGGCCCTGTTCTTTCTGGCTTATTTTCAGCTCGTTTCAGTTCAGCTCAGCTCTATTCAGTTCAGTTCAGTTCAGTTCAGCTCAGTTCAGTTCAGCTCAGCTCTATTCAGCTCAGTTCAGTTCAGTTCAGCTCAATTCAGTTCAGCTCAGCTCAATTCAGTTCAATTCAGTTCAGTTCAGCTCAGCTTCATTTAATTCATTTTCACTTCAGTTCAACTCGACTTTATTAATTACATCCCACATTATTATTATTATTATTATTATTATTATTATTATTATTATTATTATTATTGTTTTTGTCATTATTATTATTATATTTATTATTATTAATTAATAATTCTTATTATGATTATTATTGTTATCATCTTGATGTGTTTCATCTTCGAGATCATTATGGACACCAATATCGCACCTTTTTTTTCAATTTCTTTTCGAACTTTGTCCATGAATTTCTTCCATTCTTTATCATCCATGTTTGAATCAGTTCTTCCTTAAATACTTTGATGTTGTATAACTGGCATAACAGGTTTATGCATCCGAATGAAATTATGAAGTGTAAAAGCGGATACGATAATTGACATTTGATATTTCGTTGTCATTTTGTGGCATGTTTTTTAACACCTTCCACCTTCTCTTCAGCTGACCAAACGTCATTTCAACCGTCATCCTCAAAGATGAATGTCGATAATTAAAATTTACAAATATTCCGCTAGGAGTGCATGCTTATATTCAGGCACATGGTTTCTCACGTTTGGATGGCTAATAGGAGACAAATACACAAGTGTATTCGGGTATCCCGAATCCACCAAATAATATTTACCTATAATTCTATAAATGTTTTTATATAAAAACAATTAATGTTTAGATAATAAAAAAAATGAAATACATGTCACATTTACCACATTTAGACGTAAAATGTTTAGATAATAAAAAAAATAATTAATATTAATTAGACGTAAAATATTCAAATGTTGCTTTTGTTAATTTTAAAACACAAGAAAAGAAAAAAGCAAAGTCCATTAGAGTTTACTACAAAAAAATATACTTAAAAATTAATATTTTTTTAATATAATTGTTTTTTTAAAAAATTGCAAATTTGTATTAATCAAACATTTTTTTTATATTATTATTATTATTATTAGTTAGTATACTTTAATTAAACTTAAGTTATTTCTATTAATTTCAGTTTCATTAAGCTCAGTTCAGCTCAGCTCGATTAAATTCAGTTCAGTTCAGCTCAGCTCGATTCAGTTCAGCTCAGTTCAGTTCTGTTCAGTTCAGCTCAGCTCGATTCAGTTCAGTTCAGCTCAGTTCAGTTCAGTTCAGTTCAGCTCAGCCCCATTCAGTTCAGCTCAGTTCAGTTCAGCTCTAAAAAGCCAGAAAGAACAGGGCCTAACTACTGTGCACAAGACAATCAAATTGGCTTGTACTCAAAATGATTTATAATCGTCACAAATTTTAAAAAATGTCTTATGAGTTATAACCTACCTGGAGCAGGGGCGGATTCAAGGGGTCCGATGGAACAGGGGTCCCACATAAAGTTTCGGAAATAAATTTTTGTAAGTATTTATAATGGAGACTAAGTTAGTACATCATAGTTGGTAGAAATGCATAATTTTTCTCTACGAGGTGAAAAGTTCGATTCTTGGTAGCACATTTGTTGTTACTTATTTTTGGGGTAATTGAACCATTTACATTTCTTTAGCACATTTGTTGTTACTTATTTTTGGGGTAATTGAACCATTTACATTTCTTGTTAATTAAAATCTTAAAATGTATTATATTTTAAGAAAGAGATATTATTTTTACATATGTTTAGAATTTAATTATTTTATTGAAAACATTATTTTTTTGAAAAACAATAACCTTAAAACCAATTATATTTTCATTCTTTTACTTATTGTATAATAAATAATTTAGGGAAAAAAAATTTAGTACCCCACGAAAATAAAATTTGGGTCCATAAAAAATAAGATGACCATCCTCAAAAAAGGAAGTAAACCGTAACGTAAATGTAAAAATAATTGAGAATCTCACGTAAATTAAATTGAAATTAATTAAAATCAACAAACTTTGTATCAACATGGACCGATTGCTGACTCTACAAATATTTATTTGAACTCTGTTAATTTGGCAACTAAAAAGGAAATAAATTCCTTAAAAAACAAGGCCTTCCCCTAAACAAAAATTTTGTTCCCTGCAAGCAACTAAAAGGTAGCAGCAGCAGCAGCGGCCTAAAAAATTTTTTTTAACTACATGGGCAACGCATGCACCATGTTGACAACTACAGTTAGGATGTTCTATATTTTTCAATAAAAAAATTAATTCGTATCGGGTGGTTGCTGCGACGATGGTGGTGGTCGCGGCATCAGCTATCGTTCTTCCGGCTCCTTGTCGTCGAACGATAGTTTAAAAACCCGTTTAGCGAGTGACCTAATCCTCCGTGAATGCCTCTTACCATTATGACTAGTTTTACTAAATTTGGTTGCAAGGTAGTCTTGTATACGTTGCATGGCAAGGTTCAAGACGTCTTCGGACAAATTAGCGAAGCATATTCTAAACCAACCCGGTTCATTGCAATGGCAAGATGAACCGGGTGAAATATTTAGCTTCACTTTGTAAACCATCTTCTTCCAAAGTTTCATCTCGGCTTCGAATGTATTGGCTTTTAATAAGTGGCTTAAGTTCACCCAACAGTAAAGTCCGGCGTTACTCTTTAAGCAGCTGACGCCGGCCTCCTTAAGTCCCGCAACTAACATAGATTGGCGATGTCTGAGCCGGGTTTTATTATGATTGACGTATTCATCCATGAACGTGTCATCCGATAATAGCCCTGCGAGGAGGTACTGTGTTTGAGCCGAGACTAGGCCGAAACTTGACATCTTTGTGGCCGTGGAGACGACTAACGGATCGTTGGAGTAGATTCCCCCGACTCGAAATCCTGGAAGGCCTAAGTCCTTAGACAAGCTAAACACAATGTGGACACGTTTATTTAGGTCCTTGTTGTTAGACCATTTTTGGTCTGAGAGTGCTTCCATGACACTAATGTAAGTCGGGGTGTCGAACACTGTCCCTGCGTAGATTTCGTCGCTGATGAGGTGAATATTTTTGGACGAAATGAAGTTAAGAATGAGGGTAATCTCGTCTTTCGACAACGTGGTTCCCAGAGGGTTGTTTGGGTTAGTGACCAGGATACTCTTCACTTTAAGCCCACGTTTTTTGGCTGAATTGTACGCGTCCACCAGGGCCGACTCCGTAATTCTAAACCCGTTTCTGCTTGTACATTTAATTGGAACGATCTCAGCACCAGTTCGCCATTTAAGATCTCTATCGAACCTGAAATAATTAATAATCACATTGTAATTAACAACGTTGGTATATTTACTAAGGTGTTGCAGAAAACAAACTTTTGGTTGGAACGGTTTTTCATCCGTCAAATAAAATACACGATACTTACCCTGGATAGTAAGGCGTAGGAATGAGAATGGCCTCGCCCCGGTTAGCCAAACAAAAAACGAGCGTCTCATTCGCGGAGGTGGCACCAGCAGTAAGAACGAGTTTAGTGGGGTCGAATATCACCTTATCTCCTCTTAACTTAGACATGTAATTCACGAAAGCCTGTAACAAGTAAAGATAACTCTTAGTAAACTAGTTCAATTATTACAAAACATTCCCATTTACAAAATATGACGCATTGACGCCAAACTATAACTGAATATGTCTTACTATTCGAATGGATAAGAGTTGTAATGATATCGGATTTAAAAAGAACGACTTAGCTCCTGTTTTTTTTGGCTGAAATGTGCTGAATTGAATTAATTGGAGTAGAGCTTAATTAAACCAAATTAAGTGGAATTGAGGTGAATTGAATTTAGTTGAATTAGAAATTGTTTTTATGAAAAGATTAATTGAACATAATTGATCAAACGTAATAAATATAACGTAATACAACCAAGCAAAATTGGAATAAGTTGAAATTAAGCTAGAAAGAAAAGGTCTTACTTTCTTAAATTCGGGAAGACCATGATAATCCTGAAAAAGAGCAAGGTCTCGAAAAACAGACTGACCATTCTTCTGCATGGAAGAATGGTCAGGATTTTCGACGAGCCAAGACTCGAGAAGATCGAAACATAGCTGATTTTCAGCAAGACCCATTTGGATCATTCCAGTAGGATTAGTAGTCTCGTTATAAGGATTTTTTTCATATTCTTCCCATCCGAGGAAGTACGAAGAGTCTTGACCATGAGTATTGTTTACTGATAATCTCGACAACATCTTCATTAATTAGTGTTAATTACGTGAATTAAGGTGGTTAGTTTAGTTTAAGTGACGATAGTTAATGTGAAAATGAAGGAAAATGGAGAGATTATTAGTTACGCGGATGGAGGGAGTAGAGTAAACTTGAGAGAGAATGAAGAAAGAAGGCTGGAAATAAAGAAGTTGTTGAATGTTGTTGAGTGATATTTATAGGAGTTTTAGGTGCTGCCATGTCACCTTTTACTTAGACCATGGTTTGACACTTCTGACTTCAATTACTATATTTTATTATTATTATTGTCATATGTGTGTGAATACGGTCACTCTTGTTTTAGACGGATATTATCACTCTTAAATTTAAAACGGGTTAAATATTACTAAGTGGGGTAATAAAAATTAAAAAATTATTTTTCTTAGGGAATAAGTGGGGTGATTTGGTATATATATGGCGTATCTTACACTTAAATAGATAATTAAGGTTTGATATAAGAATTTGTGGCGTAAATACCGTCTGTTGAAACTCAATTATGATTTCGTAACATTTTATCACTTCATTCTTGCTTCAAATATCGATTTATACTCCTCTTAACTTTTATAGTAATGGTTTTTAAATGTGTATCATATAATCATATAATAATATAAATGTAAATATTATAATAATACACATTAAGTAATAATTTTAATATCGATAATTAACAGGAGATATTCAGCTATAAACACGCATTTATTACTTATCATGCGGCGGGATCAGGCCTCATATGATTGTGGCCCAACTACTAACTCTAACAAATTTTTTTTTTTGTATTTTAACAGGTTAGCCCCTCGTCAATAAAAATCCAAGTAAGACTATACTATAGACGTTACATCGGAAATAGGAAAAAAAAGTAATAAAAATGGGAACATCCCAACTTGCATAATGATTAACGATGATTCATTCATTCCCAAATTATAGCAAACTTGCTTAGTGATAGAAAAATTACTATTCGTAATTTATTAGGCGTAATTATTAGTGACTTTTGAAATTCCAAGCATGTGAAAACATTTCTCACAAGTCACAATGTTTTTGGAAATATAATAATATATGATCAATTTTTATCAATTTTCATTACTGCTTCCAGCTTCTGTTCCAGTCATTTGTTTACCTTTACGTTTGACACGGGATAAAATAAAGGGTATGGGACCGTTCGAGAGTAATGTTATTAGACACTCGAAAATGAAATAGGACAACAAATGACCGAGACGGAAGGAGTATATTTTTATTGAACTATAATCATTACAATAATGGAGATTCTGAGTTAAAATTTTAATATTTTATCTTAGATGTGTGACTTTTTGTGTGCGTGTAAAGATGTGTTCATATAAGAAAATGTGTTTATAAAACTCCTATTTAAACTATATATAAACGGTCGTCTATTTAATCGTAAGTAAAAATTCGATTATTTACTTTTCGGCCCCCTAGATAATATTTTCAAGATCCGCCACTGCGTCTAATTTTTTATATTATTGCTTGTAATTTTTGTAAAGATTATACGGAATATTACCATATTCTAATAGTTTAATATTATCTATGTTATTTTTTAATCGTCATTTTCAGTGTTCGACTCACTTATCTCTTCTGTATCTTTCAAAGTACACTAGTGTAACACCCGTGAGAAATCACGGGGTTGTGTACACTTATTTTTAAAGATAACTATAAATGTTACTTATTATATAACCAATTCTATTTATTTGAACATGTGTACTTTTTAAAAATAAAAAAGAAATAATATAATATCATTTTATATATATATTAAAATAAATACGAAAATTATAACATTCACATTTTAGAACTTCAAGTTAGGTAAGTTAATAAGCTAACACATGATAATGCTAATAGGAGTCACAATTGTAAGACATGATTAAAATGAAACAATTAAGACATGCTTAAAAGAGAAATTATAACATACAAATTTAAGTAATTTAAGTTATATAAATTATAAAAAAAAATCAAAATTAAGATAATGAACTTCTATATACTATAGAAAATGGAAATTATAGTCAAGAATGTGGTTATATTAGTTGCATCAAATTGTTAGATTTATAAGACGAATAGTTGGAAGGCGATAGAGATACACATTGTGTATGGAAAAACTCATACACGACCAATCACATCGCGCCACGTGTATAATCATAGTTAATTTGCATGAGTTAGTGTTAGGGTATATTAGTAATTATATAAATATAATTAAGTTCTTAACCACATGTAGTTAACATAATTTAGGAATACTTGTTATTTTGTTAAGATTTTATTATGTTTAAAGTAATTTATTATTTTTTAAAAATATTTTGTTATTTTTTGTATTTAGTTAAATTTTCGGGAATATTAATTAATGATATTGTTGGATTTTTTTTTGTAAATTAATATTCCGGAAAATAATTTTTTTCGTATTTAATTAATTTACACGATTGTTTTGTATTTTATTAATATTCTGTTGGAAATTATTTTGTAAATGAATATTCTGCAAATTAATTTTTTTTGTACGTAATTAATTTAGACATTAGTTGTTAGTAGTAAGAGTCGAACCTGGGATCATTGGCACACAAGCTAATGTTTGCATGTAAAGTTTTAACCATTTAATCAAAGGTATCAACACGTCTATTTATGAATTACAATTGTTAATATTCTGAAATTACAGTTTAAAATAAAAAAAAAATCGTTTTTTTATGTAATGATTTCGTTTTATATAATTTAATGAATTTCGTTTTTATAAATTTAATTAATTTTCGTTTTTTATTTAACCATTTTTGTTTTTTTTGTTATTTTTTGAATTACGATTTTCCAAAAATATTTTAGTAGAGTTCAAAATATTGTATTTTTATTTAACACGTAATAAAATATTACAAAATCTCACATTTTTCACCATATCTCACTACAATAGGTAACTAAATTATGCTAAATATAATAAAAAAAATTTAAATACAACCTAACAATAATAAGATTTATTCCCTAAATATCTTATTTAAAATATCTTAAAAAAATTCATTATATGCAATAAGATTTTCGAGAATATTATTCTAGTAGATTTCATTTCCTAAATATATTATTTTAGTAGATTTCAAAATATTAACAATTGTAATTCATAAATAAACGTGCTGATACCCATGGTTAATTTGTTAAAATTCTGCTTGCAAACATTGACTTGTGTGTAACTGATCCCAGGTTCAAACCCCACTACCAACATTTTAAAAAAATTTAAAGCTAATTTGTATTTTTTATTATAAGATTTCGTTTTTTCTAGTTTAATGAATTTCGTTTTTTTAATGTAATGATTTCGTTTTTTCTAGTTTAATGAATTTCGTTTTTTTAAATTTTAATTAGTTTTCGTTTTTTTAAAAAATTGTTAATTTCCAAAATAATAATTTCTGAAATATTAATTTTATTAATAACTAAACCAATTAAAAAAAATCGAAAATAAAATAATATTATTACTTAAAAAATTATTATTATTGATTAATTACTAACTAAAACAAATATTTAAAAATAAATTCCAAAAATATTAATTGATTTACATATTACAGAAATATTTATTTTACAAATAAACTCATTCAATTTTGTTAAGAGAATAAAATTTAAACAAAATTACCAAATTTCCTAAATTAATGCTAACTACACTTGTAAAGTTACTAAACTACCCTAAAACTAACTAATGTGGTTTAAGGCGGGTTATCTACGTGGTGCGACATGATTGGTCGTGTATGGAGTTTTCCATACACAATGTGTATCTGTAGCCTTTTCCCGAATAGTTAGGAGAATGAAAGAACAAATAAATTAAAATAAAAGATAAATTAACTTAAAAAAATTTTTAATACAAATTAAAATAGAATACTGTATCAAATAAGGAAAATCTAAGACAAATTTATAGTTTATCGAAAATCTCCTTATAAACAACCTTAGATGTTTTATTAGTCACTCCTTTGTCTTCATCTAGAAGGACTTTTAGACCATTCTTACTTGTAACCCTAGATAAGGCAACATACAATTGGCCATGGGTGAATACTGGTCTAGGAAGATAAAGTCCAACACGGGATAGAGATTGTCCTTGACTTTTGTTAATATTTCTAAATATTCTTAAGAAATACATCAAGCAATACAAAATAATAATCGGTCTGTTAAATATATAATCAGTCTTTTTAATATTTCTAAATTTTATTTCTAAATATTCTCAAGCAATACATCAAGCAATACAAAATAATAATCGGTCTGTTAAATATTCTCAAAATATTTCCTCAAAATTCTGTTTTTTTAGGGTATATCAAGTTTGAGCATTATACATAATGAAGCCATCATATTTTCAATGACATAATTTGTGATACATGCAAGGGTGCATTAACATAAAATACAATGACATACTGCTAATCTTGCTAGATGCTAGAGCTGCTTGGTGCGGGCCGGTCTGTTTAACTCGATAATTAACCGAGTTCGGTCATAAAAAAATATTTGATTAACGAGTAACGGACAACAAATATAGGTCTGGCAAAATTATGGGTAGGTAATCAATGAAAAATGACCATGGATCTTGTAAAGCCTTATTCCCTCCATTTTTTTCCATTCAATACATTTGTTTTTTGTACACTATTCACAAGTGAACATTCAATTTCAATTTGCTCTCAATACGTAAGAAAAAATATATTCATGTGGGATTTTGTTTAATTTGTCTTTACGAGTACATTGAAAATATATAACTTTTATAATTTTTACAAATCCGTATCTAAAGATATTAAGCACGTAAAATGTGTATTGACAAACGTGAAAAAATAAATGTATTGAATGGAATAAAATTGAGGGAGTATTATTTATAGTTGCCATATACTTTTTTACAGCTATAATAACATAAAAAAATGGATAATGACGGATTTCTTGTGTTGTTCTCTTTTGTTTTTAATACAAGAAATTAGGAAATCAATTTGAACCCCACAATACACATGACCCCATGTGAAGTTGATTTTGAACCACACAAAATTGCCCAAAAGAGTAAAGAGGAAAGATCATGTAATTAGACCAAAACGGAAAAATGAACATTATAGAAAATCGAAAGTAGTATACAATTAAAACTAATTTTTTACGTAAAGTTAGGCGAAATGAAATCGAGCACAAAAGCAAAAGTTTATAGACCTACTTTAATCTTCGTAGTAGGTAATTTTGTAAATTTAAAAACCAAAATTTTGTTTTAATTTTGTGCCCACGGGCCGACCCTTCTATTTAAATGGACGTGCATGGATAATCAATTTTGACCCGCTAAATGGACATGAGAAACAAAATTAAGTCCGCCGGACAATTTTATTTTTTAAACACAAACTAGGGTAACACCCGTGAAAATTCACGGGGTTGTTCATTTATAATTTTTTTTACAAGAAATGATCAATTACAGTTGTTAAAGAATAGAGAGACTAATAACTTATCTGTGTATATATATAAATGCTTTAATAAAAATAAATCAAAAAGTTTATATATAATTAAGATATATAAGAACTGTTTGCCATTTAACGTTTAAAATGTATTTTTTCAAACGTTAAATATAATTTAAAAGGGGAAGTATTTACTTTCTATACACGTAAAGTAGTTATGAACTGAAAGTTAATTAAAATATAAAAATTAAGTAATCTAATCACGGAATTCGTAAATATAACAATAATATTATAACCCACCTTTAATTAATTATTGAATATAATAAGTTAAATATAGGGTCAAAATTTTTTATTGTTTATAAACAATGTTGTTGTAGTTAGAAAATTGAAAAAAATGGTGAAATTTTTTTATGACTTGAACATTAATTAAGCTTTTAAATTAAGTAATCTAAACACGATATTCTCGAGCAACATTAAGATATAAGGGATTGTGGAAGAAGATTGATTGTTGGCCGTTGAAATTCTCAAGCAACATTAAGAAACAAAAGAGATTGTGGAAGAAGATTGATTGGTTGATATGGAAGAAGATTGATTGATATGGAAGAAGATTGATCGGGTGATATGAAGAAAATTATTTGGGAAAGTACATAATAAATGTAACTATTTTATCATACAGTATTTATTAGGATGTAATTAATGTATTTTGTACTCATTACGATGTAATTAATGTAATTATTTTGTAATTAATACTCTTTTCTCTTATTTAATTACTCGGTTGATTCTTATTGGTTGAATTATCAATAAGAAGCCCAAAGTGAATGAGAATGCTTCAAATGCAAATCCTGAAATATTGTTGCGCCACATCAGCATTTGTACATTCTTCTTTTATATATATATAATGATGATTGTTCTACAATTAAGACCTACATATAAAATTCATACACAACCAATGACGGTATGACAAACTCGTACACAACCAATCACATCATGACATATGACAAACTCAAGTTAATTTATTTTAGTTAGATTAGGGTTAGGTTAGTAAATTAGCATATGTAGTTAACCATGTTAACATGTATTTAATTTATTTATGGAATTTCTATTCTTTTACACATTATTTATTTTACTTAATTGTTTTACACATTATTTAATTTACTTAATTAATTTCACTAGTAAATTAAATAGTAACTTTGTTAGTTTTTTAATTGTTTCGTTTAAATTAAATTAAAGAGGAATTTTTAATTGTTTCGTTTGTTCATAAATAATTTATCTAATCAGTTCACCCTCAAATAACTCAATCAATCGTGATTAACTTAATCAAAAATTAATCGTGATCAAGATAAGAATCCATGATCAATTGATGAACACTAATATAATTTATCTAAATCAATTTACCCTAAAATTATTCTATTAATCAAAACATTAATCAATATCAAATCGTTAAATTAAATTTTGATTAACCCTAAATTAATTCGTCAAATTAAAATTAGTCAACACTAAATTAATTTGATTAATAATCAAGATCAACACTAAATATTATGATGAATCCTATTTTTTTTAAAAAAAAATCATTAATTTTAAAGATTTGTTAGGTTTTTATGAAAGATTTAATGTATCACCTTTTTTTTTTAAACAAATTATTGTTAGCTTAATTTTAGGAAATATTATGTGTATAATATCTTTTACTCTTTAAATATTTCCATTTCACCATACCTTTTGTATTATATCATATCTTTTCCGTTTATTTATATTTTCATATTTTTCAAATTATTTTTCTGATTTTTAATTATGAAAAGAAATCACGTTTTATTTTTATGCTTTCATATTTCGTTTAATTTATATTTTTTTTCCATAATACAAATCTCGGCCTACATATAGAAATTATTTTTCTGAAATTAAAATAAATATTATAAAAGTATTTTTTCATAATAAGTAGTTTTTCGTTTTAAAGGAGAGAAAAATAAAAATAAATATTATAATATAAGGAAAGTATTTTTCCCAACTTATTTGAAAAAAATGAAAGATAATACACTTAATCCTTTCCTAAAATCGAGGAAACAATAATTGTTTTAAAAGAGAAAAGTTCTTAATAAGTTAACAAAATATACAAAATAACAGAATTGAAAAAAAAAAGATTTTAGTCGGGTCTTTGCTTAATTATGTGATATACATATTACGCATGGAAAAGTATAATATAATGATATGTAATTACTGAATGGATGTGTTGAGACCTTTGCTTACATGGTTACGAGACTAATTGTAAAACATTATCTTTGGTTCTATCCTCAATGGCTACTTTATTTTCCTCCTCACTAACCTAAACTAGGGTTCATCAAATTTAAGTTAATTGATTTTGTCAATCGAATTAGGTTCATCGTTATAAATTAAAATAGCAATTAATGTTATGGGTACTAATCACTATAAATTCTAATCTTTATTAATAATTGGATTAATTGATGTAATCACCATAGAGTTGGGGTCCTTGCTTGATGATCGATTATGATTATGATCATGATTATGTTTCATTGAGTTTACTTATCAACAATGTTATTTGTCGATTTTGATGTTGATTAACGTTTTGATCATTCGATTTAATTAATTTAGTATGATTGAATTTAATCATTGATGATCGATTATGATTATGATTAAGTTTAATTCGATCGAGTGCGATCATGATTAAGTTAGTTTGATTGAGTTTAATCCGGTTTGATCAACAATAATGTTGCAGTTAATTAAAAAAAATTGGTTTAATTAAATCAATTAAAATAGAACTAGGTTGTAACCTGTGAAATTCACGGGTCTGTTTTTGGAATTTTAGATGAATATAGTTAATTATATCAAAGATAAACAGATTAATTATTTACAACGGTCTGTTTTTAGAATTGTAGATGAATATAGGTAATATTATCAAAGATAAACAAATTAATTATTTACGGATAAGTTATTTTTGAATTGTTTATCACATATATTGGTATACATTCGCTATCATATATTTTGTTCGTTAAGATGATCGACTTCTAAGAAAATTAGTACTCGTCTAATTACTTATTAAACCAAGTGGTGTTAATCCAGTGGCAACTGAGTTAAACCTTAAAGCTTGCAGAAATGCAGGAGTTGAGAGGTCTCAGGTTCGATTACCAGCTGGGGTGATGACCACTTGGCCACTGCAGCCCCCGAAGGGGTGACTTACATGGTCCATGTGGTGGTGCGGGAATGCATGGGCTCGGGGGGATCAAACCCCTCGTCATCAAAAAAAAAAAGTTGTATATTACATATCGTACAATAAAGGCAAAACGTAAATAATCTATTCAGAAAGAATTAGTAAATGGATAGTTGGGTTAAAAACGTAAATTTGAATATATACTTACTAAAGATGTTTATAGTAAACAACAGTTATCGCGTGCGACTGCCTAGTAAATTATCGGGAAAAGGCTACAGATACACATTGTGTATGAAAAACTCCATACACGATCAATCACGTCGCGCCACATAGATAACCCAACTTAAACCACATTAGTTAGTTTTAGGATAGTTTAGTAATTTTACAAGTCTAGTTAACATGTAGTTAGCATTAATTTAGGAAATTTTGTTATTTTGTTTAAATTTTATTTTCTTAACAAAATTGAATGATTTTATTTGTAAAATAAATATTTTTGTAATATGTAGTAGAATCAATTAATATTTATGGAATTTATTTTTTAAATTTTTGTTTTGGTTAGTAATTAATCAATAATAATAATTTTTTAAGTAATAATAATTTTTTAAGTAATAATAATTTTTATTTTCGATTTTTTTAAAAATAAAATCGGTATTGTTATTAATAAAAATTAATATTCTGGAAATAAAAAAAATTAATATTTTATGTTTTTTTCGAATTAATTAAATTACATGGAATATTTTTATCTTGTATTTTATTAAATTTTGTTTTAGTTAGTAAAATACAAAAAAAGCGTGTAAATTAATTAAATACAAAAAAGCGTGTAAATTAATTAAATACAAAAAAAATTATTTTCTAGAATATTAATTTACAAAAAAAAATTCCAACAATATTTACTAATTAATATTTCCAAAAATTTAACTAAATACAAAAAATAAAAAAATATTTTTTAAAAATATTAACTTAGTAAAACATAATAAAATCTTAACAAAATAACAAATATTCCTAAATTATGCTAACTACACGTGGTTAGAAACTTAACTACATTTGTATAATTACTAATTTATCCTAACACTAACTCATGTAATTAACCATGGTTATACACGTGGCGAGATGTGATTGGTCGTGTATGAGTTTTTCCATACACAATGTGTATCTCTATCGACTATCGCCTTCCAAATTATCGCGCACACATTAGTGTATAAACCGAGCAAAACTAATTTAGTCTGACATATATTTTCTAAGAATAAACAACACGTTTCACTTATCAAATTTGAATGAATCTCCATAATTTTGGCATAATCCTATCAAATTTCTAGTTGAAATGAATATTCCGTCTTCCATATGACATATTCCCCCATTTATTGTTGCACTTTTTCATCTTTTGAAGTATTTTTTTCCAAGTGATTTAATAGACTGACACCTTAGCTTTAACATGAAATGTGAGATGTCATGACAGCGGATTGGTTTCTGCATTAGATAAATATATGATACTTAAAATGGAATTAAAACAATAAACATTCCATAAATTTGGAGGAAACTTGAGCAACCTAAAATATTTTATTTTATTAATAAAATTAAATTGATTAATTAAAATGTATAAATTATTATCCATAAATATATTAACTACATTCCATAAGTAAATTAACAAAATGTAGTTAGTCAAGTTAACTACAAATATTAATTTACTAACTTGACCCTACACTAACCTATACATTCTAACTTGAGTTTGCCACGTGTCATAATATGATTGGTTGTGTATGAAAAAAACCATTCACATTGTGTATGTGTATCATCTTCCCTATATATAGGTAAGACTAACCAATAATATACGACAAACAAAATTACTTAATAAAAATATGAAATAATATTTTTATTTTAATAATTAAATATTTTAAATTATAAACTTACGTTTTAATTATGTTACTTTTCACTACAAAGTATAGTTTTATCAAAATAAAATCGAAAACTTATTATATTAATGTTTTAGCTTTAGCTTGAACTTTTTCCTATTAAGTATAGTCTTATACTTCTACTCCCTCCATTCAAGTCCACACTACCACTTTCTTTTTACACGTTTGTCAACGCGTACTTTATGCGGTAAATATTGTTAGCTACGTATTTTCAAAAATTATAAAAGTTAGATATTAATAATATAGTCGTAAAGACGAATTAAACAAGATCCCACATGGATATAGTTTCATTTACGTATCGAGAGAAAATCGAATTTGAATGAACGTTTGTGAATAGTGTGTAAAATGCATAGTGGCAGTGTAGTCTTGAATGGAGGGAGTATTATGATACGATTCTATAAAAAAATAGTATTTTTTTAAGTACATACCTAGTCATATTAGACCCAACCCTACAAAGATTACGGCTATACACTCATCAAGTCTCCCTTGTGACGGATACCCATCACAAGCTTACGACGGGTTAAATGTTATCATGTTGATACATAGTACAAAACAGTTTGCTAGTATATAAATATTCTATTTTTATCTTATTTCTCTCACATAAATATGCCAATCACAAATAAAAATGTATGGGATATTCTACATGGTACCCTCAATTTTTCGACTTTCTACCTGGTACCCCGATACTTTTTAAAACATACATGGTACCCTTAATTGTTGTCATTATCATCACGTGTACCCCTAAACTTTATTTTCCATCAAGTAAATTCATTTTTAAGCTTTAAGTGATAACTTGATCGCGTAAACAAGCTTGTCATTTATTATCACGTGACATAAGGACTCTATTAGGCTCAATATCCATCTCGATACTAATATTTATAGATATATATGGGCTAAAAAAATGTTGACGAAAAAATTATTGATCTTTGCCAAATTATCACGTACAAAGAATGGATATTAATTCTAAGACCATCCCCAAGCAAGGTCATGAGGTAGGTCATGACCTTGTTTGGTCATGGTTAATGGGTAATTAAGAGAATTAATTGGTGACCAAATTCACTAATTTGTGACCTTATGACCAACCAAGGTCAATTTGTGACCTTTGGCAAACAATCATGACCATATTTGTGACCACTTATGTGGTCACTTGTAATTGGTTGAAAAATAAAAAAACAATAAAAACATTAATTAATGGTTGAATTTTCAATGATTGAGAAGCATGTAAAGTGAAAAATAATTGAGTTGATGACCTAGGTCGTGACCTTTTGTTTGGGAGGGTGAAGGTAGGTTGAGATAATTAAAATGTGATTAACGGTAAAACCGGGTCGTGACCTAGTTAGCGTGACCACTGCTTGGGGATGGTCTAATAGAGTCCATATGTCATGGGATGATAAATGTCAAGTTTGCTGGTTATGCGCCTAAGTAATCATTTAACGCCTAAAATTGAGTTTAATTGGTGAAAAATAAAGTTTAAGGGCATACTTAATGATAATGACAACAATTAGGGGTATCATGTATGTTTTAAAAAATGTAGAAGTACCATGTAGAAAGTCGAAAAATTCAGGAGTACCATGTAGAATATCCTAAAATGTACTTCCTCCATTTTCAAATGGGCACTTTGCTTTTTGTACACTATTCACAAATCAACTTTCAATCTCAATTTTCTCTCAATACATAAGAAAAAATATATTCATATGGGGTCTTGTTTAATTCGTCTTTACGAGTACATTGAAAATATATAGCTTTTATAATTTTTACAAATACATAGTTAAAGATATTAAGCACGCAAAACGTGTGTTGACAAACGTGAAAAGGGTAAAATGTCTATTTGGATTAAAATGGAGGAAGTATCCTATAGACTAGTCATATACTCATATGAGGTAAATCCCAATATTAATTTGCTCAATGAAAAAGGTAAGCTTTTCCGTACAGCAACCAACATACAAAGCCCTGAAATGTGACAAAGTATAAAAAAGAAAAAAAATTAAACATAGTGAAGTACATAAAAATCTGACATACGAGTACTTATTACACATAGGCGAGTAGGCGACAGATCATTGTTGTCCTGGTGATTTTATATTACGACACATCGTCTCTCTCTCATTTTTCGTTTCATTTTATGTCCCGGCATTTCTCCTTCGAACACATCACCAATTTAGTAGAAATAACTACTCCCAGATTTTCCATTTTCATTTTGGAATAAGAAATAATTGAATTAATTTAAACCGTAAAATACACATAACTTCACATTAAATTAATTCTAAACCATATAAAATTGTCTAAAAAAAGAGGAACCAACAATAAAATTAGATGGAAAAAGAAGGGGAACATCATATATAAAATACAAAGCGTATTGCTTGTGAAGGACATATCCGTCACAAATTTAAGACAGATAACGTCTCTCTCACAATAAGGCATTTGGGAGGCAAGTGAGGGAAATGGAGTACCTGATCAACAGAGGGGGATGATTCAGAAGGAGCGGGCAGGGCCGCTTTCTTGGGAACGGGCAGCGGTTCACCGGACTCCAGCTTTCTCTTTGATAAGGGCTTCACTGCCGAGACCATGATCATTTTTCTGCGCTCAGCAAGCAGCTCTGCAGGGGTCTTCTTCGTCTGGGTAGAACTGGTGGACATCTCTTCAGGTTCCTCTAGGGCAAACAGTGTGTTAAAGCAACGAGCGTCAACGTCCAGACCGAACAGTTTGCTGTAAGTCTTAGTGATATCAGGCGAGAGGACCAGATCCTTCACACCTGCGCAGAAAGAACAGTAAGAACGTAAGCAATAATAGGAACAAAGGACGAAGCAAGGGACTGCCAATACCTTTACTCTCAGTAATAGGGTCCAGGTAAATGTAGTCAGCAGGCGCAGGAAGTGAATCCACTCGCACGTAGATAAATTGCGTGGACCACCCAACGTCCTTGGCCTTTTTGGGAAGAATAATGGGGAGGTCTACTCTGGAGTTAGCCCGGAGGGTATATTGGGCATCACCAAGACCTCTGACCTTATAAAAATGGGCCAGATCCCCTAAAGAGACGTCTAGAGAATAGCGGCTATTCAACGCGCAGAGGGAGAGGAGAATCCTCCATGCGTGAGGGTTTATCTGCCAGAGGGGGAGTTTGGAATGATGGAGGAACTGCTGCACAAGTGGAGGAATGGGGAAGGATAACCCCAGGGAGAACGGGTAGAGGTAGAAAGTCGTCCACCCAGGACAATGCGCGTCAGGCACCTGTCCAGGGCGAGGGATAGCTATTTCAACATTTTCATCGAACGGGAAAAAGTCCCTGACCACCGATGAAGGCAACAAAGCGAAACACGAATCGACACGATATTTATTATGCAATAGAGGACGTTCAGAGAACCCATTTGAAGTCATTAAGAATGCGATATGGAGGATCGTAAAAAAGCCGTACCTCAGTCAGGGAGAAGGCGGAAGACGGTTGGAAAATCGGAAATTGAGAAGTTGAAAAGTTGAAGGAAGAGGAAAGATAAAAAGAAGAGATGAAAAGTGAAAATGGAAAGAGGTAAAAAGTGAATAAATAGAGGAGTGAATTTTTGAAATTAAAGATGGTGGGGGACAGTTGGCGAGCGGTTGGAAGGCATTAATAGGGTTTCCTGGCAAGTTGGCACGCGTCACATCGATGTCCCTTCAATTACCAATCCTGCCCAGCTTTCCTGCAAAGGAAAACTGCGTACCAATCCTGCCCAGCTTTCCTGCAAAGGAAAACTGCGTACCAATCCTGAACCCGGAAGCTGTAGGAGTTCTCGCATAAACGCATTCATACAAGAACTGGGGGCTAATGTTATGCCCTAAAATTACCATTTTATAAGCTAACACGTGGCGTTACGTAATTGGGAGGAAATTGTATATTGGATACCAAAAGTCAATGAGACAAAGGGGAAAGGAAGTCAGCGCAAGAGGAAGAGTGTAGAGGAAGGAGGAGAGCAGCATGAACGAGGAAAGGGAAAAGGTTAAAGGGAGCATGGCTCGAGAATTGCCCAAAATGGCCACACAAGCAGAAGAGATCAGAAAAAGCACATAGAGGAAGGAAGCCAAAATGGGACAAGAAAGGAAGAAAGGATCCGTTGGATAGGAGCCATATCCAACGGTCCATACATATTGCCTTGTATATATATGACAACCTTGTACATAGGCATATTCATTCATCATCCCACTTAGCATACTTAACACTAAGAAAAACCTAAGAAATACTTGTAATCGTACACACACTCTGAAGGAGAATTCTAGTGGATCTTGGAGGAAACCTTCCTCCCGCAGTTTTTTCCTAAGAGGTTTCCAGCGTCATCAATCTTTGTGTCTTCCATACTTCTTTTCTCTACTCTTCTATATACTTGACATCTTCGACAAACCACATACTTGGCTTGAAATCACTATAACCTCATAAAAACAACATTAGGTAAATTGTCTCGGTGGATGTGCCCAAGGGGTTCATTCCCCCAAATATGACCAGCTACGATGGAACAGCCGATCCGATAGACCACATCAACCAGTACAAGCAGAAGATGATGGTGATAACGGCCTCAGGTTCCCTGAAGGAGGCATGTATGTGTAAAGGGTTCGGGTCCACTCTCTCAGGAGCCGCCCTCCAATGGTTCGTCACCCTGCCCAACTCCAGCATTTCCAGCTTTGCAGACCTGGTGAACGCGTTCAACCAACAGTTCGCCGGCAGTAGGCGGCCAGAAAAGCAGAGCAGCGATCTCTACGAGATCCAGCAAGGTGATGGAGAGTCCACCAGAGACTACCTGGCCAGATTCAACAAAGAGATGGTATCCATACCCTATTGCGAGGAGAAGGCTGCCATCCACGCCATTTGCTGGGGGCTACCACAGGCCTCTGACCTATACAAAGAGCTAACCAAATGGCCATGCACGGCTTATGCTCAGGTTCAGCAAAAGGCGTTGGACGCCATCCGACTGGAAGAGGACGCATGACCTAGAAGGATCAACTGCAGCTCCGCCTCCACCAGTAGGAAGGCACCAGCAGCAGACAGGCAGGAGAGATCAAAGCCCTACAGCAGGCCAGTGCATAAGGTCTCTGGCGGAAAAAGCTGGAAGAATGATCCGAACCTGCCACCAAAGGTACAAGAGTATGGTTTTACTGTCAATCTTGCAGGGCTAATCAAAACGCTGAAAGAGCTGGGAGAGAAGGTCAAGTGGCCCAAGAAAAGGGCAGAGGAAAGGAGCAAAGACGGAAGAGACACCAGCCTGAGGTGTGACTTCCATAACGAGGACATCGGGCACACAACCGAGGATTGCATCACCCTCAGGAAGGAGGTCCGGTATCAGTACGAGCAAGGTAACCTGAACCACATCCTGCCAAAAGGGACCAAGGTGAACGCAACTCATCAGGTAGCACCCTCTAGCCCTACTCTCTGCACTAGAACTATTAACGTGATAATAGGGGGCTCGGAACTGTGCGGACTCACCTATTCCGCAGCCAAGAGGCACGCTACCCGAGTCAAAGGAGACAAGCCAGAATCCTCGTGCAGGATCAGCGCCCAGGATCTGCCAGTCGTCAGCTTCGATGAGACGGACGTAGAGGAAAGCGCTGAATACCATGATGACGCCCTGATCATCACCCTATCTATAGGGAACTGCAGGGTAAAGAAGATCCTGGTGGATACGGGAAGTTCAGTCAATATCATCATGTTAGAAACGCTGAAGAGCATGGGGTTTGGAGAAGCAGACCTGACCAAAAAGGCGGTTCCGCTGGTGGGATTCAGCGGAGAAACAAAGCACTCACTCGGAGAAATCATGATCCCGACCTACGCCGGAGGAATCAACAAACAAGTGAGGTACCTAGTGATCGACGGTCCCTCCACCTACAACGTCATCCTAGGCAGGCCGTGGATACATGATATGAAGGCCATTCCATCTTCATACCACCAGTGCCTCAAGTTCCCTACATCGTGGGGAGTCCAGACTATAAGAGGAAACCAGGAAGAAGCAAGGAGCTGTTACAAAGTGGCACTCAAGCCCACAGCCACCCCTCCTCCAGCATAGCAATCACAGGCAAGGCATGTCAGGGGGCCCTATGAGGAACCTCCCCAAGTGGAGGTAGAAGAAGTTCCCCTAGACCCGCTACACCCAGAGAGGAAGGTGCTGGTGGGAGCAGAATGCACAGGTACTGTTCGTTCAGAGCTGTTAAATTTGTTAAAAACTAACATTGACTGTTTTGCGTGATCCCATGAAGACATGGTGGGAATGGACCCAAACATAATCTCACACAGGTTGAGCGTAAGCCCCGGCTACAAGCCGGTCCAGCAAAAAAGAAGGAAATTTGCCGCAGAAAGAAACCAGGTGATAAACCAGGAGGTAGACGACCTCCTGGCCGCCGGGAAAATCAGAGAGGTAACCTATCCGGAGTGGCTATCAAACGTGGTGGTGGTTCCCAAAAAGAATGGGAAATGGAGGGTGTGTGTGGACTTCACCGACCTGAACAAGGCGTGCCCTAAAGACCCGTTCCCTCTGTCGCACATAGACGCGATGGTGGACGCGACAGCAGGCCATCAGATGCCCACGTTCCTGGACGCCTGGAGCGGATACAACCAGATCAAAATGCATCCAGAGGACCAAGAAAAAACGGCATTCCGGTCTGAAAGAGGTATCTACTGCTATAACGGTATGCCATTCGGTTTAAAAAATGCAGGGTCCACCTACCAAAGGTTGGTGAACATGATGTTCAAGGATCAGATTGGTAAAACCATGGAAGTCTACATAGACGATATGGTTGTCAAATCCAAAGCAGCCAGCCAACACACCCAGCACCTGGAAGAGACCTTTAGCATCTTGAGGAAATACCAAATGAAGCTGAATCCCTCCAAATGCACGTTCGGAGTCTCCAGTGGGAAATTCCTGGGGTACATGGTCACGCAGAGAGGGATCGAGGCAAGCAGCGAGCAGATTAAAGCACTTCTACAGCTGGAATCTCCCTAAAAGCCGAAAGATGTGCAGAAACTGACTGGCAGGGTCGCAGCCCTCAACAGGTTTATCTCCAGATCCTCCGACAGATGCCGGCTATTTTATGACATACTACGAAAGAGCAAGAGGTTCGAGTGGACGGAAGAGCACGAAAAGGCGTTCACAGAACTAAAGAAATACCTCAGCACCCCTCCGCTCCTGTCCAAACCGGAGCAGGGAGAGCCATTGTACTTATACCTGTCAGTAACTGAGGTGGCGGTAAGCGCAGTGCTTGTACGGGAGCACGAGGGAACCCAACATCCAGTCTACTACATCAGTAAGTCTCTGCTTCCTACAGAGACCAGGTACACAGCTCCTGAAAAACTCGTTCTTGCTTTAGTTACAGCCTCGTACAAACTGAGACCTTACTTTGAGTCTCACTCCATGTCAGTCTTAACTAGCTACCCCTTAAGACCCATATTGAGTAAGCCAGAACTTTCTGGTAGAATGTCCAAATGGTCAATCCACCTGAGCGGCTACGACCTGAAATTTGAAACAAGAATTGCGATAAAATCACAAGCCCTTGCAGATTTTGTCTCTGATTTTAGCCCAGGAATGGAAAAAGAAGCAGCCAAAGAAATCCTACCCCCAGAAATGGACTCTGAAGGAAGCTGTTGGACGATGTACGTAGATGGAGCCTCCAAGGGCTCCAACAGCCGCGGAGCAGGGGTAGGAATGGTGCTCAGGTCCCCTCAAGGAGACATGATTGTGCAGGCGGTACGATGCGAGTTCCAAGCGACCAACAATGTAGCGGAGTATGAGGCCTTGATCCAAGGACTCCAATTAGCCCTAGACCTCAAAGTCAGATACCTCCAGGCATTCAGCGACTCGCAGCTCATAGTAAATCACATCAATGGCGAGTATGAAGCCAAAGACCCCAGGATGGCAGCCTACCTGGAGGTAGTCAAAGACAAGAAGGCAGGGTTCATCACCTTCAAAATAGAGCAAATCCCCAGGGAGCAGAACGCGGAAGCAGACGCGCTGGCTAACCTGGGGGCAACATTCAAGCCAGGAGATATCTCCTCAATCCCCATCACCCACGTGCTGGAACCATCAACTTCCCAGGAAGACCGGGAAGTTGAAGACTCCATCACCCAGTGGGAAGCCGGATTAGGCGTCCTCAGCAATACCATAGAACAACCAGAGCGAGAGGATTGACGGTCACCTTACCAAAAATGGCTGAAAGACGGAACCCTACCAGCATACAAGAAAGAGGTAAGGGGATTCAAAATGAAAGCTTCCAGATTCATACTAATAGACGGTGTGTTGTTCAGGAAATCGCTCGCAGGACCCTACCTAAGATGTTTGGGCGACGAGGAGGCACAAACAGTCTTGCACGATCTCCACAGCGGAGACTGCGGAAATCATGCAGGGGGCAAGAGCTTATCCAACAAGGCAATCAGAATGGGATATTTCTGGCCAACAATACGGAGAGATGCAATGGAGCTGGCCAGGAAATGCGACGCCTGCCAGAAGCACACCCCTGTCACGCACCAGCCCGCTGAACCCCTGCATCCAATCATATCGCCCTGGCCCTTCATGAAATGGGGGATGGACATAGTAGGACCGCTGCCCAGAGCACCCGGAAACAGAACCTACATGCTCGCGCTAACGGACTACTTCTCCAAGTGGATAGAAGCAGAGGCCTTCCCCCAGGTTACAGGAAATCAGGTGATATCCTTCCTTAAACGAAACATAATCTGCAGATTCGGTATACCTTCTGAAATAATGTGCGACAACGGCTCACAATTCATATCTAATAAGACCGAAGCATTTTGTGCTAGTTGGAATATCACCCTACTAAAAGCTGCTCCCAGGTACCCACAAATGAACGGTCAAGCAGAATCCAGCAACAGAATAGTCATGGACAACATGAAGAGAAGACTGGAAGAAGCTGGGGGCAAATGGGCGGACGAGTTGCCTTTGGTCCTATGGTCTGACAGAACCACACCAAAGACAGCAACATGCCAAACCCCCTTCAGCCTGGTGTTTGGAGCAGAAGCCGTCATTCCAGCAGAAGTAAAGGTGCCAACCCAGAGATATGGCTGCCTAACGGAAGAACGCAATCAAACAGAAATGGCTAGCAGCCTGGACACGATAGACGAGATCAGAACCAACGCCGCCATCAGAATGGCCGCTTACAAGCAAATGGTGGCCCGGAGTTACAACAAGAACGTGAAGATCAGAACCCTCCAGGTGGGGGACCTAGTCCTCAGAAAGGTGTTCCAGAATACGAAGAATACAAGCGCTGGAAAATTCGCCTACAATTGGGAGGGACCCTATCAGGTGGAAAGCACCACGGGAAGCGGGTCCTACAGATTGATGGACATGAAGGGAAACATGGTGCCCAGGCCCTGGAACATCCTCCATCTGAAAAAGTATCACATATAAGGAAACATGCTGGGATACTTCCATAACCTGCGCCCAGGATCTGCGTCTTAATTCTCGGGTACTTACTCTTTTATTTTATGGTTAACGTTTCATATCTTAGCTACTTTCAAATGTATCACCCCCAGGATCCAGCTATCCTGGGGGAGTTATCTGAAAAACTAATTTTCTTATCAATGAAAATCTACTTGAGGTATTTCTTATCATGAATACTTGCAATACGTCGTCTCTATAAAAAGCGAGCATGAGTCAAGTCACACTCAATCCTCCCCATCGCGTGAGTATGGCGAGGTACAAGCAACTGGGACACTGTCGCCCACGATACTTAGCACTCACGAAAGCCTGGTAGCCTCTGACTGAGATGGGTACACCCTGAAGCCAGCACCCACACATGGCCAAAAATACACGAGCATGCGCAAACAAAAGAAAACAAAACACACAAGGTATAAAAAGGCGTCCACAGACGCGTACTTAAAAGCAGCATAACAACTGCTAAAAATTTCTGGGAACTACCCAGTAGAAGTTCAAACAAACCGGTAGAAAATAATAAAGACAAGATAAAAGCCCGCCGCACAGGGCCCCGTGCACAGAAATGTCATGGGCACTAGCCCAGCCAACAACAACAAAAAAAAAACAACAACAAAGTTTAAAGCCACCAAGGGCGCAGAAATCAATCAACAACAGCTTCCTCCACCGCCTGCTCGCCACCAGAATGCCGAGTTGAGGAGGAGCCTTCCTCAGCAGGAGTATCAATAAGTTGATCCTGAAAGACGCCAGCTGGAGCGGGAGAACCTGGAGGAGCACTCTGAATCTCTGGAGAGCCTGGAATCGGGGAGCGAAGAGATCCGTCAGGATTAAGGTCAGAAAAGTCTAGAAGCACGGGATGGACGGGGAACATCTGCCCCATAAGCTTCTCTTCGTCTTCCAGATTCCACTTGTCGTGCTCCCCCGCCTTGAACTCCTTCATACAGGCTATCCTCGCCTCCAGGGAGGAGAAATGAGCCATATCATACATCAGTTTCTCCAGACTCTTCTTTTTAACCACCACGGCCTTCAGTCGTGCATCCTGCTCTCTGCACTGCTCGGCAAGGGCTTCGTCCTTCTTCCTGCACTGCTCCGCAAGGGCATCTTCCAACTCCTTCACCCTAGCCTGGCAGCGTGCCAGCTCCTCTGACTTTCTCGCCCTGAGCCCTCTCTCAGCATCCAACCCGGTCTGCAGGGACTGAGCCTCCTGAAATACGGCCTCAGCCTCGCTGCACCCCATCAGCATCTTCTGGAAGCCCTGGAGGAGAGATTCAAAGGCGATATCAGTCAACCGAAATGAAGACACAAATGAACGCAAGGGAAAGAGGGAGGGGGAAAGCTCACCGAGAAAACGTCCTCCGTAGCCTGACGCCACAACGGCATCACATGCTGACCCTTCAGCAACGCCTTAGAGCCGGGAGTCAGCAGACGGCCCATAGCAGGCCATGGGTCCTCGTCCAGGGCACAACTGAAACCCTCCGGCAGGCGAATGATGTCCTCACTCAGGTCCTCTATAATGGGAGCAGCATGCCTCTTAACCAGGGCGGTGGAAGTGGAAGCTTTGTTGCGAGTCCTGGAAGAAATAGCAGGAGGAGGAGGGCAAAAAGGGTTGACAGAGGGGGATGATTCAGAAGGAGCGGGCAGGGCCGCTTTCTTGGGAACGGGCAGCGGTTCACCGGACTCCAGCTTTCTCTTTGATAAGGGCTTCACTGCCGAGACCATGATCATTTTTCTGCGCTCAGCAAGCAGCTCTGCAGGGGTCTTCTTCGTCTGGGTAGAACTGGTGGACATCTCTTCAGGTTCCTCTAGGGCAAACAGTGTGTTAAAGCAACGAGCGTCAACGTCCAGACCGAACAGTTTGCTGTAAGTCTTAGTGATATCAGGCGAGAGGACCAGATCCTTCACACCTGCGCAGAAAGAACAGTAAGAACGTAAGCAATAATAGGAACAAAGGACGAAGCAAGGGACTGCCAATACCTTTACTCTCAGTAATAGGGTCCAGGTAAATGTAGTCAGCAGGCGCAGGAAGTGAATCCACTCGCACGTAGATAAATTGCGTGGACCACCCAACGTCCTTGGCCTTTTTGGGAAGAATAATGGGGAGGTCTACTCTGGAGTTAGCCCGGAGGGTATATTGGGCATCACCAAGACCTCTGACCTTATAAAAATGGGCCAGATCCCCTAAAGAGACGTCTAGAGAATAGCGGCTATTCAACGCGGAGAGGGAGAGGAGAATCCTCCATGCGTGAGGGTTTATCTGCCAGAGGGGGAGTTTGGAATGATGGAGGAACTGCTGCACAAGTGGAGGAAAGGGGAAGGATAACCCCAGGGAGAACGGGTAGAGGTAGAAAGTCGTCCACCCAGGACAATGCGCGTCAGGCGCCTGTCCAGGGCGAGGGATAGCTATTTCAACATTTTCATCGAACGGGAAAAAGTCCCTGACCACCGATGAAGGCAACAAAGCGAAACACGAATCGACACGATATTTATTATGCAATAGAGGACGTTCAGAGAACCCATTTGAAGCCATTAAGAATGCGATATGGAGGATCGTAAAAAAGCCGTACCTCAGTCAGGGAGAAGGCGGAAGACGGTTGGAAAATCGGAAATTGAGAAGTTGAAAAGTTGAAGGAAGAGGAAAGATAAAAAGAAGAGATGAAAAGTGAAAATGGAAAGAGGTAAAAAGTGAATAAATAGAGGAGTGAATTTTTGAAATTAAAGATGGTGGGGGACAGTTGGCGAGCGGTTGGAAGGCATTAATAGGGTTTCCTGACAAGTTGGCACGCGTCACATCGATGTCCCTTCAATTACCAATCCTGCCCAGCTTTCCTGCAAAGGAAAACTGCGTACCAATCCTGCCCAGCTTTCCTGCAAAGGAAAACTGCGTACCAATCCTGAACCCGGAAGCTGTAGGAGTTCTCGCATAAACGCATTCATACAAGAATTGGGGGCTAATGTTATGCCCTAAAATTACCATTTTATAAGCTAACACGTGGCGTTACGTAATTGGGAGGAAATTGTATATTGGATACCAAAAGTCAATGAGACAAAGGGGAAAGGAAGTCAGCGCAAGAGGAAGAGTGTAGAGGAAGGAGGAGAGCAGCATGAACGAGGAAAGGGAAAAGGTTAAAGGGAGCAAGGCTCGAGAATTGCCCAAAATGGCCACACAAGCAGAAGAGATCAGAAAAAGCACATAGAGGAAGGAAGCCAAAATGGGACAAGAAAGGAAGAAAGGATCCATTGGATAGGAGCCATATCCAACGGTCCATACATATTGCCTTGTATATATATGACAACCTTGTACATAGGCATATTCATTCATCATCCCACTTAGCATACTTAACACTAAGAAAAACCTAAGAAATACTTGTAATCGTACACACACTCTGAAGGAGAATTCTAGTGGATCTTGGAGGAAACCTTCCTCCCGCAGTTTTTCCCTAAGGGGTTTCCTGCGTCATCAATCTTTGTGTCTTCCATACTTCTTTTCTCTACTCTTCTAAATACTTGACATCTTCGACAAACCACATACTTGGCTTGAAATCACTATAACCTCATAAAAACAACATTAGGTAAATTTTGACTTAAACCGCTAATACAGTAATACTCCGTATAACATAAGAAGCTTGCGCGGTTAGGCCGTGTTAGTAAGATAAAACTCAATTACTAAATTACTAAATAAAAAGTAAACAATGCACCAAAGAAATGTTAGCATTAATTAATATTAAGATCTTAATTTATACTCTTTTCGATTTCTTGTGTTGTTGCCTTTTGATTTTAACATATGAAATAAGGAATTTAATTTGGACCACACAATACACATGACCCCACATGAAATTGATTTTAGACCACATAAAATTGTCCCAAAGAGGAAAGAGGGAACATCAATATTATTAGACCAAAACGAAAATGGGAACATTATAGAAAATTGGAGGTAGTATATTGTATAGGATGGGTCAAAGAAAGAAGAAAAATAAATAGGAGATGATATTGGCCGACAAAACTAGGAAAAGTGGGGCAACCCGGCAGATGGACAAAGGCACAAAATTGCACCCGCTGGGTCCGCCTTTGTATGGGCTTTGTGGGTCACTTTTTGCCCCTGTCGGTAATTGGTATGGCTTTCTTAATACTACTCCTAATCCTGTATTATTAACTTTACTTCTTAGTATTACCAAAAATTACATCATGTAATTTTCGGAGCGTAAATTATAAATTGCGTCAGAAAATTGAGTCGAGATAGTCTATTCTATTTTTGTGTTTCATTTCATGTTTTATTACTTTCATATTATAATATATCATGTTTCATTGTAGAAAGTCAACCTTAATGCCAACATTTCTTATACATTACTTTTTTTATTTAGTAATTGTGTTTTAATTTATTCACACAGCGTAACCGCGTAAGCTGTTTATGTAATACGGAGTACTAGCAAGTATATGGTTGATTACCTTTCTGTTACTGAAATTTAGTATCTCCTCTTATTTTTCATTTATAACATAGTCGTTAAAAAAAGTACTTCGTAGTTAAGAAAGAAAATATACACATTTTATAACGGATGTAATAAAATACGCCTAAATTTATAGTCTCATAATATAAAATCGTCTTACGTAATAACGGCCGTTAACTCCAACTAACTACACTTATCATTTTCAAATCAACGTCTAAAAAGTGATAATTTCGGTGCTTTTTGGGTGAAACACGTACTATTGTACTAATACCTCAATTAGGTATAGTCGCCTTGAGTGGAAATAAATCAAATAATCATATTATTTCATAATTACTTATAAAGTTGCCACGTTTGCCAAATTTTTCAAAGATACATCTAAAGACGGTAAATAAGGTGCCGGAAAAAAAAATGTAAACACGGTTTTCTAATGTGTTTTTGAGACCATATTAGTAACCTAAAATCGATACTCTTAGAGAAATTGGAGTATAAAATCTTTTTGGCCCGAATTAACGAATTTTAATCTTGTAAATCCCGCACATTTAGGGTAACAAGGTACACGTTTAAAAAAACATATTTTCATTATTATTAATTATTTTTTAAAAAATGTTTTAGCAAATTATTAGTACTAACTTAATTCTACATAGTACATTGAGAGGAGAGCATGCTGGAATGAAACTCGTCAAACGGTAACTTTTGTGTGAGACGTATTTATTAGTACTAAATAACTAATTTATTATAAAAATGGACCGTTTAACCGTGTGAGACTGTTTTATTTCAGAATTGGTATGTATGTAGTACAAAGTATAGCCTAGTACTTCTCTAACAAGATATGAATAGTCGAAAATTCTCATTTTTACCGTCACAAGCTTGTGACGGTTCAAATAAAAATCCAAATGGGAAGATAGAGACAAATCATTTGAAATTCCCATACATCATAGTTTTTATCTTATTTATTTCTGTAAGTGTTACTTGATTCGTGACAAATAAGACTTATTGATAAATAATACTGACTATATACTTGTTAATAATTAACGAACATCGATCTTAGGAATCATTAATGTTGGTATAGACCTAAAAACCAATTAAACGGCCATTGGTTTTGTAGCTACCTGAATAAAAAAGGACCTAATTTTTGCAAAATAATTAAACGTCTATAATTGGTCAAACTAACTTTGATTATCAATCATATTTTTTTTTTGTACAATTTGATTATCAATCATGACGTACTATTAGTTAGGCAAAAGCAAAATAAAAAATAGGGTGAACCACAAAATCTTAAAAGACGGTTTCAAATTAATGTCAACGAAAAATCACTCTCATAATAGGTAATTATTTTTTTTTATCTTTTTCTTTTTAAGTTTTTATTGTATTTATTAGGATCTTTTGTTAAAAACCACCTAATATGTGCATTTTTTTACAAAAAACCACCTAATATGTCTAACTTTACAAATAACCACCACCTTTTCAGCATAACTAACCAAACTCACACCTTATCTTAAATACGTTAAAGGTTTTATTATTTTCCGACTTGTTTACGAAACTACGACTCATATACGACTTGTGAATAAGTGAAATACCTATTTTGCCCTTTCTTTTGTTAATTTCTTATGCTCAATGAAACATATTATCAGCACACGAAGAACCCTAAATTTATAATCAAATTCATTATCTCCAATTACATTCCTGCAAATTTGTTCAACTAGTTGATAGAGGGAAGTGGTGGGCAATTACATGCTAATTTCCATTTGTCTGTTCGGCAAATTTCATATAGAAGGAAGTTATTTGCAGAATTTGTCTCTAAATATTCAACCTCTACTAGAAATTTATGGGCAATTACAGATTTGCCTTTTTTTTCTTTGTTAATTTGTCAATCCTCTACTAGAAATTGTTCACGTAGTTCGTAATTATGCAAAATCTCGTCGAAATTTTACTTAGGCTATTAAATTCTATCTAATCAATTACCTATCTAATCAATTACTCATTTAATAATTATATTTTCATAAAAACTAAGTTAATTAAGAATACTTACCTTTAAAACATTCTCAATTGAATACAAGTTGATAGATTTTCCTTCTACTGCAAATAGCTTCCTTCTAAATGAAATTTTGGTTGAATATTTCAAGTCAAATTCTGCAAATAACCTCCTTTTATGTGAAATTTGCAGAACGAACAAACATAAATTAATTGGGGATGGATGTGATTGTAAAATAAAATTAGGGTTCTTTGTTGTGTTATTATTTTTCAATAAGCAGCAACTAACGTTTTGGATAATTGGGAAAGTTATAGAGGAAGGGCAAAATAGGTATTTCACTTAATCACGAGTCGTATATGAGTCGTAGTTTCATAAACAAGTCGGAAAATAAGAAAACCGTTAACGTATTTAAAATAAGGTGTGAGTTTGGTTAGTTATGCTGAAAAGGTGGTGGTTATTTGTAAAGTTAGATATATTAGGTGGTTTTTTGTAAAAAAATGAACATATTAGGTGGTTTTTAACAAAAAATCCTATTTATTATTTGTATTCATTAATGTGATGATAGACGGAGAAGACTTACATGCCGACTGCCGTGAACAAAATAGATTTAGTAGTAGTTGGACGTAATTGTTCAAAGGTAAAACGTAAAAAAATTATCACGTTTAAACAATTGATAAACCAAGCCTCTAGCTCCTAGATTTCATGTTTCGTAAGTATACGGTTGTACACAATATATTCGGTGAGATTAGGAAATTCCGATTTAAATAATTGATTGTTTAATTAATTTTTTTCAATTTTTTTTATGATGAGGGGGTTGAATCCCTGGGCCCATGCATTCTCGCACCACCCTAGCTGGGTCGAAGCTAGGTCCTCTCAAGTCTCAACTTCTTCAATTAATTTAATCTCACGTGTTTAGTCAATTATTTGTTTTGATAATGTATTCATCAAAATCTTCTATTTTTTAAAATATATTGTTAATAATTGACATATCGTAACAGCATCAATGTATACATCAACACAAATTCTACAATAAGACGGCCTCACACCATGAAATCGTCTGTTTTTATAATAAGTTTCTCATTTAATACAAATAAAACGATGTAACCAAACAAGAAATAAATTGCAAAAGTAAAGAATTGCAACCAATAATAAAATGAGACGGTATTTAACCCCGGACAAATCCTTACAAACCAGAAGTACAGGTCGACTAGAATCCAATATAAAAATATTACCAATACAACGTAACCGTCCCAAATAAAAACCAATTCGAAATCCACACTAATAGAGTATAAGATAACAACTTCTAAACCTTCAATAATATTAGTTAAACGCCATCAACATTAACCATAGAATAACGTACTAAATTATTGTATTATTGAAACACCCATTATACTGTCTCTTGCCCTTAAAATCTGACTTTATTTTTATCCACTACTCTCCTTGTTTGATTATATTTTTGTAACATTGTTGTGTGTAATATATATTCCCAGTGGAATCTATCATTTATATAGAAACTAGTTTTATTACCCGTGAAATTCACGGGACTAGCTATGTTGTCGACGGTGTCATGTAAATCCGATTTTATGATCACACTGGACGTTAAGGGAAAAATAGACTTGTAAAAAAAAAAATTAGTCAATACGTATATTGTCATAATATACCGTCATAATATATATGCGAATATAACCACATTTTAGTAAACATTTGCAACAATTTATTAGTATTTTGCCACGATTATTGTTATGTTTGTTAATATTTTGCAATAATTGTTGATATTATTGTTTTCTACTTTTATTACCATACTTTTGTTACACATCCTCTATCTCTGTCATTTTTATACCTTTTACCCTCAAACTCCGACTTTATTTTTACCCACTGCTGAACTTGTTTGATTATATTTTTGTAAGATTGTTGTGCGTAATATATATTCCCAATGGAATCTATCCTTTATATAGGAATGCCTATCATGTACTGACATTTTCATAAAGACATTAGGCACCCTTGTCCATAGGCCCATAGCCAATCCAATGAACATATATAATTCATTGAACTACAATCCAGTATATACATTGTAACTTTGTAATGTATAGTAACATCTTGTGACATTGAACTAAATTTGTATTGAAAAGAATTGGTTTTTACCCAACACTTCTCTTACGCACGAACTACAAAGTCTTCATATCAAAGATGACCTAATATTACTGAGTAATCCCGTCATTCTGGTCAATTATCGTCCTTTAATTTTTACACAAAGACCAAGAAAAGAGGAGAAAGGCCTTGTTCTTTTGGACTTCAAGTCACTTAACTTAAGTTCACTTCAGATCCTATAAGTTCAGTTCAGTTTAGTTCAGTTCTTATAAGTTCAGTTCAGTTCCTATAAGTTAAGTTCAGTTCAGATCCTATAAGTTCAGTTCAGTTCAGTTCCTATAAGTTCAGTTCAGTTCAGTTCCTATAAGTTCAGTTCAGTTCAGTTCAGTTCCTATAAGTTCAGTTCCTATAAGTTCAGTTCATATAAACTCAATTAAGAAAAGTTATAAACGGAGTATTATTTTTAACAATCGATACAAACATTTCGCTTTAATTATTCGATACACGTCATCTATAAAAAAAACTCATTAATAGTTTACCCGTCTTTTACTCTCTAATTAATTTCAAACTATCATCCTCATTAATGCCAAAAAACAACTCATCATACGACGCCCTCACCCTCACCAATTGTCACTCTCCCATTAATCAGTTTATTCATCACCATTGTTAGAGAAAATAAATGGTTAGAGAAAATTGTAATAGTGAATTATTTTTATCGTAGTGTAATTGTAGTATAATGTAGGAACTATGAACAAACCATTATATATAAAGTTGAAAATATTTTAAACTACCTTGTGTTTTAGACTAATTTTTTATCAATGTCATCTATTGGATAAGAATAATAATAATAATAATAATAATAATCGGTTTTTATAAATACAACCCTATGGGTTGTATATAAGCATTAAATTTTATTAAAATTCTTTTATATTTTCCATATAAATTGAATCTTAATTGTTGGTTTCAATGTACAAAGTTTTGTTTTTCTCTAAACATTTATAGTCATTTATTCTCTCAATAAACATGCTCATCTATAAAAGTCCATCTTCTTCAACTATTAACCCTGTATAAAATTTTCATTACTAACTTTTCATTATAATAAATTTCAGAATATCATTCCGTATACAAGTAAGTTTTCTTGTCTTATTTATTTATACAATTGACAATAGTTGATTCATAAATTTTCATATTGTGAAAAGGAATTGCAGTAGCATATATATAGTTTGCCAAAATAGCGATTATTTTATTATAAATCTTGTAGTAACAGAGAAGATGAATGATTGATAATTGTGTTCTGTTTTATTGATTTGCAGTAGGTTAGCAATAGGCCATATTTATAATACAAATTGATCTTGTTTCCTAAACTACCTACTGAAAATACGGAGCAATATGCTGAGTTATAGCAAATAATATCAAAAGAAAATAGGCTAAAATATTGCGCCAATATTCTCGTCCAATGCAAACCTTTGAAAGTCAAGAATTGCAGAATTTATAAAATTCCATTCGTCTATGAATAATATGATTTTTTTAATTGCTGAAAATTTGGGACTTAATCCGGTCGTTACTTTAAAAGTCTGAACTTCGAGAACAATTTTGAATTTTCGGTCTAGTAAATTGTTTGGTTATTCAATAGTTAAATGACAATTTAATGATTACATTAGTAATTAGTGAATTAACATTTAATTGCTACAATAAATGTTAAGTTAGATTCTCTTGAAAACATAAATTAACATTAATTACAAGGATTTACAATTTCTTATGTACAACCCATAGGGCTGTATATATCGGGACCGAATAATAATAATAACAACAATGATAATAATAATAATAATAACAACAACAACAACAATAATAATAATAATAACAACAATAATAACAATAATAACAATAATAATAATAATAATAATAGTTAACTTAAATTAAAATAAAGTTAATTAAGTTCGTATTTTATAAGTTCAGTTCAGATCCTATAAGTTAAGTTCAGTTCAGTTCAGTTCCTATAAGTTCAGTTCAGTTCCTATAAGTTCAGTTCAGTTCAGTTCAGTTCCTATAAGTTCAGTTCAGTTCCTATAAGTTCAGTTCAGTTCCTATAAGTTCAGTTAAGTTCAGTTCCTATAAGTTCAGTTCATATAAGTTCAGTTCAGTTCCTATAAGTTCAGTTCAGTTCAGTTCAGTTCAGATCCTATAAGTTCAGTTCAGTTAACTTTCAGTCCAAAAGAACAGGGCCAAAGTCAATTATTAAGTGACAAGCGAACCAATTTAGGTGTGATTAATCAATTTATTTATTAAAAACATTATTAAAATAGAAAGAATAATAATTAACTGAAATAAACACTAAAAGATAAAATAGTAATAAATAATCGAGACACATTAACTATTTACGACCAAAAACTATTCCATACATACTGCCTTGCAGAGCAAGGCTACATACACTTTAGGTCATATGATGAACCTACACAAAGTTGTACGTAAGACTGAGGATACGTCGTACTTTGACACATATATTAATATTCTACGAAATATGTGTCAAAAAGTGACCATTCATTCAAGACTTGAGTATACTAATACTCCCTCCATTTTTATCCATATAATACATATACCTTATTGGACCATTCGAATCCATGTAATACATTACTAAAAATGGACCGGAAATAAGACCAAACTACCCTTACTACAAACTCATATTTACCCACATGCCATTGGTCCCCACTCACTTTCCACCTTAAAAACTACCCTAACCCATATTAATAACCAAACCTTACCCACTAATCCTACCCATTACCATTAACCTTTCCCTCCAAAAACCCAACAACCCAACAACCCAAACCCATCTTCCTTACCCCAACTACCCACCATTAATACCCATATTCTAGAGAATTCTAAAACCCTAAAATCCCCCCCACCAACCGTCATACTCATTCATTATCTCCTCTCTTTTCCTCTCTCTTCCGTCTCTCTATCTTATTCTTCATAAAAAACCCTGAAACCCTAGATCTCCCTCTCCTAAAACTGCCTCCTTCTTCTCCCCTTCATCATCTTATTGTTCATCGATATTAAAGATGAATGAAAATCATTACAAAGCTTCCAAAAAATACGACCTTTGCTCAGAAATCACGAGATGTGATGATGAGTTTGATGATTCTGGTGATTCATGTGATTCTATTCCAACTACTATTGTACCCGATACTTTAGATCCGTTAGATTTTGGGTCTCAAGTTGAGGAAACTCAATTTGATGTTGATTTTAGTGATAAACTTCGTGAATTTGTTGATGTCAGTGGTGATTTTGGGGAAATTAGTAGTGCGGTTAGGAGATGTGATGCTCCTGCGGTTGATGATGGTGTTGCATTAGTTGTTAGGGATATGGGTTCACCCAGATCTGACCCTGTAACAACTAAAACTACAAAGTTTAGTGACTATGTGGCTAAAGTTTTGAAGAGGGATGCTGAGAAAAGGAAGGCTGTTGAGGATGATTTTGATGCTGGTTTGTACGATGGTGTTGGTGAAGATCTGGGTCCATATCCTGCGACATTTTCTGAATATAAGCGACTACGACTACTTGAGAGACACATAGCGCGTGAGAAACAAAAGGAGAAGTAGGTAAGTTGTCTAAGTTTTCTTAGACTTCTGTTTATTTATTTTCATTTCTGATGAATTTGATTTACTCGGAAATCTAATTATGTTGTTTATCTTTTGCATGTTGCTGCCGCTACTTCGATGGATTCTAATTTTTGTGTTCCTGATGCTATTTCTCGGACGTTGGTGAGGAATCTTAATAAACAACCCTCCTCTTTTTAATAATACTGCATTTTTTAGTTATTGTTGTTGGGTTTGCGTTTTTTGGGCTACTGGTGTTGGGTTACTGCTGCTGAGTTACTGCTGTTTAGTTACTGGAGTAATTTTGTGGGTTTCCATGTATTTCATCTTCGTTGTTAGTTGCATATTGTTACGGATATGTTGTATATTTTGCGTTATTAGGTTACTTCTGTCCTTGTTACTTATCTGAATTCATGTTGCCTATTTAATGACCTACTGTATTTGAATCTGAATTGCTTTTTTGGTTACATATGAACTCATGTTGTCTCTCTTATGATCTTTATCAATCTGAAATGTTATCTTCCTTACTCAATATGAACTCATGTTGTCTCTCTTATGATCTTTATCAATCTGAAATGCTATCTTTCTTACTCAATATGAACTCATGTTGTCTTTCTTATGATCTTTATCAATCTGAAATGTTATCTTCCTTACTCAATATGAACACATGTTGTCTCTCTTATGATCTTTATCAATCTGAAATGCTATCTTTCTTACTCAATATGAACTCATGTTGTCTTTCTTATGATCTTTATCAATCTGAAATGTTATCTTCCTTACTCAATATGAACACATGTTGTCTCTCTTATGATCTTTATCAATCTGAAATGTTATCTTCCTTATTCAATATGAACTCATGTTGTCTCTCTTATGATCTTTATCAATCTGAAATGTTATCTTCCTTACTCAATATGAACTCATGTTGTCTCTCTTATGATCTTTATCAATCTGAAATGTTATCTTCCTTACTCAATATGAACTCATGTTGTCTCTCTTATGATCTTTATCAATCTGAAATGCTATCTTTCTTACTCAATATGAACTCATGTTGTCTCTCTTATGATCTTTATCAATCTGAAATGCTATCTTTCTTACTTGATCTGAATTCATGTTGCCTCTATATTGACCTTTATCAATCTGAAATGTTATATTCCTTACTCAATATGAAATCATGTTGTCTCTCTTATGATCTTTATCAATCTGAAATGTTATCTTCCTTACTCAATATGAACTCATGTTGTCTCTCTTATGATCTTTATCAATCTGAAATGCTATCTTTCTTACTCAATATGAACTCATGTTGTCTTTCTTATGATCTTTATCAATCTGAAATGTTATCTTCCTTACTCAATATGAACTCATGTTGTCTCTCTTATGATCTTTATCAATCTGAAATGTTATCTTCCTTATTCAATATGAACTCATGTTGTCTCTCTTATGATCTTTATCAATCTGAAATGTTATCTTCCTTACTCAATATGAACTCATGTTGTCTCTCTTATGATCTTTATCAATCTGAAATGTTATCTTCCTTACTCAATATGAACTCATGTTGTCTCTCTTATGATCTTTATCAATCTGAAATGCTATCTTTCTTACTCAATATGAACTCATGTTGTCTCTCTTATGATCTTTATCAATCTGAAATGCTATCTTTCTTACTTGATCTGAATTCATGTTGCCTCTATATTGACCTTTATCAATCTGAAATGCTATCTTTCTTACTCAATATGAACTCATGTTGTCTCTCTTATGATCTTTATCAATCTGAAATGCTATCTTTCTTACTTGATCTGAATTCATGTTGCCTCTATATTGACCTTTATCAATCTGAAATACTATCTTTCTTACTCAATATGAACTCATGTTGTCTCTCTTATGATCTTTATCAATCTGAAATGCTATCTTTCTTACTTGATCTGAATTCATGTTGCCTCTATATTGACCTTTATCAATCTGAAATGCTATCTTTCTTACTCAATCTGAATTCATGTTGCCTCTTTCATAACTTATTTGATTCTGAAATGCTCTCTTTGTTACTGATGTGAATTGATGTTGCCTCTCTATTGACCAATGTTAATCTGATTGATACTGTTTCTTACCTAATGTGAAATCATGTTGCCTCTTTGATAAACTTTATCAATCTGAAATAATGTTGCCTCTGTGTTAAACTTCATCAATCTGAAATGCTCTCCTTGTTACTTATTCTGAAATTATGTTGCCTCTTTACTGCAGTTGTTGAGACACTACACATGCTTATTCAGTCACTCATGTATGCTTATCACTGTTGTATGCTATCTGTTGTTGCTTATTCACTGCTGCCGGTATAAGGGAATGGATAAAGCTCAATGATGAATGCCCTTAATGGTTTGAGAGCAATATCTAGAAGTAGTAGTGGTATACATAGGGGTCTGGCCACGTAGTTAAAATAATTGTGCCACCACATGGTCTACCATTGATTGGGTGTGTGCGCATGTTCATTTGAGTTACATACTTGTAAGTCCACATTATGTTTGGGGTCTCAGTGATAACAACCTTTGTTTGTTTGAGAGCTGTTTGTTTACTCTATGAACATAGTGTCTACCCGTATCATTGTGTGTGTGTAGGAGGCACTTTTATTTTACGTAACTCGATGATGAGGCCAAATTAGGCCTGAGAGTTAATGTCATTGGATTTGTAATTGTATTCTTGGTTGCTGTATGATATGCTATTATTTGGTTTACTATGAAATTCAGATGAGATTGATCAAACTTAAATAAACAAGTAGCATTACATTCATAATCTGATTACAAGTTAAACATAACTTACGTCGAAATGTTTACACCCTAAACAAATTGACCCAAAACAAGTGACAATGCTACTATCTTTCTGCTACCCTAGTAACCTAATTCCCCCATTAGATATTCTAAACCTGCTGTTTCACCTAGACCTTGTAAATGTTCAATGCATTCCCTAACTAGCACTTTACTTACCTCCGAGTTCCTCGGTAATATTCCTAAATGTGCTAGATGACCTTTCTTCATGTGTGGTATGGCAAAATCATTGTGACCCTTGGCTTTCATAATCTCAACCATAACTGATTGTAGCGTCAAGAAGATGTTGTTTAATTTGGTAGGATTGTAGTCAATGAAGGCTTGCATCACACTATTCACAAGCTCGTCCACCGTCTTTGCTGCTTTCCTTGATTGTAATGACTGCAATGCCCTGAAATAGCCTAGGTCATTGCAGTTCAAATCTGGTGAGTTAGGAGGTTGAAATACCAGCTCTATATTGAACCCATCTGTGTTAGTCACTGCCATAAATTCTGGGTCGTCATTCTTGATATGTGGTCTAGCATTATCTTGTTGTATTAAGATATGTTTACTTATACCTTCCGGCCATTTGGTTTTAATAGCTGGTATAATTTGCTGAATTATGCATTCCTTGGTGACTTGTCTTGTTATTGATTCAATTGCTTTGGTCTCCAAAGTTCCCCTCGGTCTGTTTATGCTTGCTCTTGCTGCTGGTACCTCCCTTGTGAAGGAGAACATGCCTATTTTACCATCGAATAAAAGTTCGCCATTTTCTGAGTATATAGGCCTGCTCACAGCACACATGAACATTACCTTTGTAATGTACCTCTTCGATTGACAGCTTCTGTATGGTAACTCCTCCCCATCGACTACGTAAAACTTATGACCGTCGTATTGGATGAAAAACCATTTTTCATCCATGTGGATGACGTGGCTCATCTCTGCAAACTTGATTTTTGTTGCTGGAATTGCGTTTAAATCAAGAAATTCTTGAATAGCTTGCTCCACTTGTAAGTACATCAGTGCATGCTTCAACCGTTTCACTTTAGTCGCGTCTTTGAGTTGAGGATGTAATGGGCTTGAGTGGGGCTTGAGTAACCCTTGAGTTACCCACTTGTGAATCGTGCCCACTGAAACTCCGGTATTCTCTGCCACTCTTTCCATAGTATCGCGCTTTTCCCATTCAAGGGATTTTATGAACTCCAGATCAGGTAGTACCCGTTTCTTGTTTGTGTTTCCCATTTGACCACTTCTAACATCCAACCCTTCATCAATGTTTCTTGGTTTCTTTGCTAATTTCCAGATTCTGCCTATCACTTGTCGGTCTACACCAAACTTCTCCACCGCTTCCTTCAACATTCCACGAGTTAGCTCCCCGTTGTTGGACTTGCTTAGAAGATACACTGCGATTTCCTGTCGTTTTGGCTCCGTCAAGCATTTGTAATTCATGATAGTCTGTTTTTAAAGATATGTAAATTTTGGAAGGATATCTGTAATTTATTTTTTTTTTGGGGAAAATGAAGTGTAATTTCTGATGTTGAAACTATAATTTTGATGGACAATGTAAATTTTGCTAGGTACTATGGGTTATAAAGGGGCTGGGAAACAGATTTTTAGGAATTACAGCTGCCTGAAAAGACCTTTTTAGGAGGGAAATAAGGTGGGAAATGTGGTGGGTAATGGGGTGTATTTGAATAGTTGAAAAAAGGTGGGAAACTCTATTAATTAAATGAATAGTAATTCTGTTGAACTTTTTAAGTAAATGTGATTAACAACTAACTTGCCTAGATACTTCCCCTAATAAAGCTGTTTTTATTTCAAGTGGGTGTACCTTTTATAATTGTTTAATCTTACCTTAATTGTTGTGCACAATCCTTGTGTATTACATGGATAAAAATGGAGGGAGTACAATACAGTAGAAGTAAGTGTCTCTTATGATGGATATTATCTCTCGCAAGTTTCTAACAGGTCAAGTTATCTTACTTGAGCATATAAGACAAAGTATAGAAAATTACAAAAGATTTGTCTTTTCCCACTCAAGTGGATAATACTTGACCCGTCGCAAGTTTGCGACGGAAATGTCCGTCATAAATAAAAATTTGTGTACTAATATAAGTATTTGTTGAAACATTTAGGTTACAAATATCATGTTATTGATATATGTTTCTTACTTTATAAATTCAAATTTTCAAATTAGTTGAATAAGATTATTAGGGATTTGGAGGCGATTTTATGGGTAAATGTGACCACAGTGATCCAGCTAATATTTATCACTTACAGTAACTTTTTCTCGTTTAGTTGTAAAGTAGTCTTAAAATCTCGTATTATTATTTCAGACGAAAATTGTCCGGCTTAAAGGATATGTAACAATGAGTTGATTATACAACCAGATGTATATAACTAATGGTACATATTTTGAATTTTTTAATAAAAATTTCGAGCTTAAACAGAAAGAATATGAATTATATTGTAAATTTTATGAACTATTTTACAAATATATTAAGCTTGGAAAATTATTATACAACTAAAAACAATACATATAATTTCAATTATTATACAACTGAAAACAATACATATTACTTGTATGTTTTTTCTTGTATATCTCCAATCGTAAAGTTCGTACTACGTACTACCTTTACTATTGCGGAAGGGTATCATTAGGGTTTCTTATATTAGAGTTTTATTAACGCGAAGGTATTATAAATAACTCGTCGTATCAATATAAGAAATACAACTTCAATAATATATAATTTCTCATATGCAATTCTCCGTTTTATAATCTAAACATTGTAGGATACTCTTATACATCTGGTTGTATAATTTTTTTGTGAATATTTAGTGATACTTAAATTAGAAATATAAGATTTGTTGATATTGTTAATTAGGTTAGCAAAAGAGAGGGGTACAAATATCAAGTTATTGATACGAAGTATATGTTTCCTACTTTATATATACGTTCAAAATTTCAAACTAGTTTAATAAGATTATTATAGTGAGTAGTGAGGGACAGCTAGTACGTAACGTAAGTAGTGATTGTAGTAACACTTTTGGTTTGATAATTAGAAAAAGAATGTTGGTTAGTAAGTAATTCGTATCTTGGTTCTTTATAAAAGAAGTTGCTTATGAAGTTTCCCAATGTTGGGTTAGTCTTCTTCATCGTGTGACATTATTACTTTAATTTTAGGTGTTAAAAGTTGTCAATAACGCACGTACTCACGTATACTAAAAGTCTTAAAGTGATCTCATATTTGGCTTTATCACCTATTTTTTATATGGATTTGTTATATGTTGAAAGGAATATGTGACAGTGATTTAGGAGTCGTTTTATTCACTAGTGAAAGAAAAAATTCTCGATAAAATTAAATTTATATTATTTAAAAATCACATGAATTAGGTGGAAACTTCCATCCCTAAAGGATTAAGTAAGTGACTTACTACCTCATTTATAAATTATAGTTTCATAGGAAGTTCTAATTCCTATGAATTGAACACCCAAACAAGAATCAATTTTCCACTCCACAAAATTTTTCAATTCACGTGATTTTAAAAGGCAACCAAACAACCCTTAGTGTATTATTCCCCCTTCAATCTTAATTCATTGTTATCGGTTCGTTTTGGCATAACGATCAAGGGAATGAATTAAGTGTGAATAACAAATTGATAATCAAATTCATTTTTAAAATAGAGAGAACAACAAAATTGACCGTGACACCCAAAATAAAATAGAATAACAAACGGCCGAGATAGCGAGAGTATTTTATAAGTAAAACTTCATATGAATATCTTTTTAATTTGACTAGCTAAACTAAACTGATTTTTATATGCTTATTTTATTATTGTTACTAGGCAATGCGTCGAGAATTTTACACGGTCACTTCATTCGGAGTAATAAATTATCTAATATTGCTTGAATTTAAATAATTTGTAATTAGTTTAATTCGTCAAAAAAGATGTTTAGATGAATAATACAAATCAGTGATATATATTTATTTATCCCTTTAATGATTTATCCAACATAATGATGTGATTTGAACTTTAAACTATAATAAATCAATTAAGGATCTAAATTATCACAAATTCTTATTTGCAACGGCAATATCCTGCTTGCGACGGATACCGTTTCCTCTCACAAAATACCCATTTTTACTCTCTCTTTAACACTATTCATGTGATCCCCTTTTTCCACTAATTCATTTTCTATCCATTTTATCTCACAAAATATCCGTCACAAATAGTGACCCGTCGCAAGCAAAACTTACTCCTAAATTATTCATCTCTATTTTACATATTTTGTCATACATTTGCAAAATTGAAGCACGCGTTTAGCTATAAGGTGCATACGACTCAACTAAGACCGTGACAACTCTAACAACACTTATAGATTATATTATTCAATAAGTCTTGCTTGTGACATGTCACTATTTGTAACGGATATTTTGTGAGATAAAATGGATACAAAATGAGTTAGTAGAGAAAGGGGACCACGTGAATAGTGTCGGAGAGAGAGAGAAAAAGTGGGTATTTTGTGAGAGGAAACGGTATCCATCACAAGTTGCGACGGATATCTCCGTCACAAATGAGAATTTGTGTATATTATTTACATAAAAAAGTTTCAAATACTTATTGTTGATTGTTAGGTCCTGTTCTTTTGGACTTCAAGTCAGTTAATTTAAGTTCACTTCAAATCCTATAAGTTCAGTTCAGTTCAGTTCAGTTCCTATAAGTTCAGTTCAGTTCAGATCCTATAAGTTAAGTTCAGTTCCTATAAGTTAAGTTCAGTTCCTATAAGTTCAGTTCAGTTCCTATAAGTTCAGTTCAGTTCAGTGCAGTTTCTATAAGTTCAGTTCAGTTCAGTTCAGTTCCTATAAGTTCAGTTCATATAAATTCAATTAAGAAAAGTTGTATACGGAGTATTATTTTTAACAACCGATACAAACATTGTGTATGCTTTAATTATTATTCGATACACGTCATCTATAAAAAAACAACTCATTAATAATTTACCCGTCTTTTACTCTTTAATTAATGCCAAAAAACAACAACTCATTATATGACACACTCACCCTCACCAATTGCCACTCTCCCATTAATGAGCTTCTTCATTACCATTGTTAGAGAAAATAAATGGTTAGAGAAAATTATAATAGTGAATTATTTTTTATCGTAATGTAATCGTAGTATAATGTATGAATTATGAACAAACCATTATATATAAATTTGAAAATATTTTAAATTACCTTGTGTTTTAGACCATTTTTTATCAGTGTCATATATTGGGTAATAATAATAATAATAATAATAATATAATAATAACAACAACAACAACAATAATAATAATAACAACAACAACAATAATAATAACAATAAAAATAATAATAGTTAACTTAAATTAAAATAATAAAGTTAATTAAGTTCGGGTTTTATAAGTTAAGTTTAGTTCAGTTCAGATCCTATAAGTTAAGTTCAGTTCAGATCCTATAAGTTAAGTTCAGTTCAGTTCCTATAAGTTCAGTTCAGTTCCTATAAGTTTAGTTTAGTTCAGTTCCTATAAGTTCAGTTCAGTTCAGATCCTATAAGTTCAGTTCAGTTCAATTCAGATCCTATAAGTTCAGTTTAATTCAGTTCAGTTAAGTTTCAGTCCAAAAGAACAGGGCATACTCCTCAGGCTTTCTCATTCTATAATTGAATTTATTTACGTTTTAATATTTTGTGAGGATTATTTTAATAAACACTAGTAAAGAACCGTTGAATTAGAACGATTCTATTTAAATTCGTTGATTAGGAGGAGTGCTTACATTATTCGGATAGCTCTACTCGAGTAAGATAGGCTGATAGGTTGCGTGTGTCTAAATCAACACAAATTTTTATTTGAAACGGCACTATCCGTCGCAAGCTTGTGACGGATATCGTTTCCTCTCACAAAATACCCCCACTTTCTCTCTCTCCAACACTATTCATGTGGTCCCCTTTCTCCACTAACTCATTTCCTATCCATTTTACCTCACAAAATATCCGTCACAGATAACGACCCGTCGCAAGCAAGACTTACTACTAAATCAAATAGGAGTAGCTATAGCTCTTAAGTGGCTTTGAAATTGAGTGTTAGGATAAGAAGTACGGATCAAAATTTTACAAAAAAATAGCACAAATTCTAGTTTCTGACGACAATATTCGTTAAAAGTTTATGACGGCTCAAATAAAATCTACTTGAATAGATAAAATAAACTATTTATAATTTTTTATGTACTTTTATTTTTGTTTTATCTACTCATGTCGGTATACTTAACTCCTTACAAACTTATAACGGATATACTCGTCGCTAAAGATAAATAATTAGAGATGTAACTATCCAGTTGAAGTGGTCACATAAGTTTGTCTTTAGTAGCACAGTACAACTTAGCCTCCCAACCTTGAATTGTAGTATTGATGAGATTGGAAGCTCCGATTAAGATAACAATGGTGCTAAGTGGACCAATTATCCTATGTCAAATACCATACCTTAATATTCCTCGTAGGGGACATACCCATGCCTTCTCTGCCCACCCATTTTCCTAGAATACCTTAGGGGATTATTCATGCAAATTCTGTCTCGCTAAGGCCTTGCTCTTTCTAACATTTTAGAGTTGAACTGAATTGAATAAAGTTAAATTGAACCGAATTGAATTAAACTGAACTGGATTAAATTATATGAAACTGAACTGAACTGGATTGAATGTATGTAGCTGGTTTGAGCTGAAATGAACAAATTATAAACTGAATTGAATAGAGCTGAGTTGAACTAAAACGAGCCGGAAATAAGCCAGAAAGAATAGAGCCAAATGTTTTATAAAACGATTTTATAATAAATTAAAAGATAATAATACCCTTATTATAAAATTATGGGGAGTAGAATGTCATTTGGTTTCACAATAATATCATTGTAAAATGATTTTCACAATGGATCACTTGTGTTTTGTATTAGCATTAATATTTTTCCAATTCAAGAGTTTGAACGAATAATGTCATTTGTATTTGATTGTCTGCTCGCATTATGTTTAAGTTTAACCCCTAATGATGACACCAAATTTTCATGTTTACTAGTTATGTCGCTTAAATGAGAATTTGTTAATTACAACCAATAAAAATGTGACTTTAATAATTTTTCCTATACGGTTACAATAATATTACATTGTACATACATAAAATCTTTTCATCCAAGTCTCCCATCTAAAGAGGCGATTGCATATTCTCATTGTCGAAAAAAGAACATGTTGGGTCGACATGTCAAAATTAACCCTTGATGTTGTGAATATGACTAAACATGTGGGGAATGAATTACCAATTGATCTTGTGAATATGACTAAACATGTAGGCAATGATTGATACTTATGTAGTAACCAAACTAACTTTGATAAAAAGAGAATCGATCACCTCATTATAACGAGTTGCATATATTTAAAACAATATTTAAAATTTATCGTATTTTTTTTAGGATAACCAAAACTTCTTTATCGGATATCAGTAGTGTCTACATTGTATCATTTACAAGTACAACTAATAATAACATTATGAATTTGTAATCCATGACACTTCATGATAAAACCTTTTAAATTTGGTATTACTATAGAAATTAATGACAAAATTGTAAAAAAACCCGATAAATACAACTATTAGGACAATATTATCATTTTTCTCGTATTTCAAATAGTACTTAAAATTCATCGTATTTTTTCGAGTATAACCGAAAATTTATTTATCGGATATCAGTATATCACTACATTGTATCATTTACGAGTACAATTAGTAATAACATTATAAATTTATGATCGATGACACTTTATGATAAATATAGTGCTAAAGACTTAATTTAAGAATTTAAAACCTTTTAAATTTGGTATTACTATATATAGAAATTAATGATAAAATTGTAAAGAAAACCGATAAATACAGCTCTTAGGACAATATTGTCATTTTCCTCGAATTATGAGTGTCAAATATGATTGACAAAAGAAACCATATGAAAAATAAGAATGCAAAAATAAGGTTGGAACATTAGCAAGTGAGATTGTTTCATTAAATAGTGTCAAGAATAAGAAGTAAGAAGTATGGTCCATGCATAATAATTTATAAATGGCAGCGTTGTTGAGATCAAATCAAGGAAGGGCGTGTTAGGACGAAGTGTTTAAGATTCTGGTCCTAATGGCATGTCGACCATGTTTACAACCACATGACATACATGACACAACATGACATTCTTTGTATAACCATGTGTCTTACAATTCGGGTGTTACCTACCCTTCTAATTTTGTTAATCAATATGGGACATTGGGTCGAGCTCCTCCCTAGTAAATTAAATTAAATTAAATTAATATTGTTGAATTAAATTAAATTAAATTACTAAGTGGTGAACTGTTAAATTTACAGCAATTAAATTGAACTGAGTTGAACTTTTAAGAGTATTGAACTGCACTCATCATACGAGCTAAATTCACAAAAAATGGGCATGAATCAAACTACAATTGTCTTAGTTAAACTGAACGTATAGAACCTTAACTGAGCTGAGTTGAACTGGATTTATGTACCTGAATTAATAAACTTATAATAAAAGCTTAATTGAACTAAATTTATAGGAGTAGAACTCAATTTAACCTAATATATAGGAGCTGAACTAAATTTAACTTAATTTATAAGAGCTAACTCAACTGAATTTATCTAAGTTGAATTAAACTTTTATTAGAAAATAATCGCCTTTAAATAAATAAAAAGAACATGATCTTAAGGTCTGAATTCACGTTTCTCTATTTATCTATCTTATTTGATGTGGAAGATAAATATCTATGAAATTTTTATTTTTATTGCTTTTATTTAGAATTATCGACTATTTATTAGTAAAATAAAAGTGTTCAGTAACAAGATGATTATAAGAGAAATACAATATCACATTATCATTATATATATATGTAAGATACTAAGATTTGTATAATTTAAGAGTTAAGATGGTTCATCACTTAGTTTATGAAGTATATATTTTGAGAGTTTATAAGATAAATACTCTATTCATGTTTATATTAATTAATCGTTTATACACAAATAATTTTTATTTCTATATTAAAACCATTAAAATTTCTTTAATATATATTTTAGTTATTTGTTTACCGCTTACAATAAATTCATCTCATAAAAATAGAAATAAATAATTAAATGAAATGTAGGAAATAATTATCATCGGTCTTATTCTTCCAAAGTAATAATTATAATTGTACTCGTACTGATCTAGACTTGTAATTATATCGTGGACTTTGATCATAAGTGAAACCGAGTTAGAAGTTGATTATGGTGATGTTGATCGATTTTCATGGATTTGCTCAGCTAGCTGTAATTGGAATTTAGTATTCATGGCATGTATAATTATAAATTTATAATTATGCCCACTTTGACGTTCTGCATTTACTTATGTTACGACAAATGCTACTATTACACTGAAAGAAACATCCCTTCATTCCACAATACATAAGTATTAGAAATGGAAAGGATAGAATTCATAAACGCAATTGTGTTATTGATACTCGTCCGTGTCCTGAATGATTACATTAACACAATATTTATAATGTTTCTGAGATCTAAATCGTATAAACTATTATAACCTATATATATAATATAGCATTTTATAATACGATATTATTGTTCTGATTACGGCTAAGAAATACAACATGACATTCTCCTTATATCGTTTTAACATGGTATGACCCTCTAAACACGAAACCCTAATCTACAATTACATGACAAATAGAAATTATCAACACATTTTTATTTATTCTTGTACATCGACCAACTCTTTTTGGTTTTAGTTTACCATGTGGAATATGGTCAAACTTAATTTTGTAGCCATTGATATCTTTGGCAACAATTATTACAATGTATGTTGGATGCTAAAATACACCTTGATCATGTTAATGGACAATGGTCTACGTGATACTATTACTGTGGGAAATACTACATTACAATTTACATCAGCGAAAGAAATGTAAAAGCTATGATTTTGTGAAATATATGTGAACATTTAACCGTGAAAGATCCTTTTATCTCAGGGTTTAGGGTTTAGGGTTTAGGGTTTAGGGTTTACTGTTTATCTATGGTAAAACATTAGATCAAGAGATATCCCTAATTACAAAGTCAAGTTTAGCCATGTTCGACATGGAATACTATAAAGAAATAAAATTAAATAAATTAGGACAATACTATGACGAATTATATTAGAGAGTAAAAATTAAAATAACTAGTGACATTAATTAAGAGTTAATAAATAAAGTAACAAATTTGTAAGCTATAAATATAATACGTAAGCTATCAAATTATTGAATATGTGTAACTAATCTAATTTAATGTAGGGCTTGCTTGGGGTGGGAGTAATTATTAAGGGACTAATGAGAGCTAAAATAAGAAGAAATGGGAGGAGATTGGTGGTTTGTGGTGGTTGTGGAGGGTGAAAAGAGGGGGTGAGGGAGGAATTATTACCTCCGTGTGGAGGTAATACATTACTTGAGGGGGGAGGTGGGTAACAATTACTCCCTTAATCGAGGGACTTTTACACTATCTTTTCCTATTTCTATCCATTTCTATCTTCAATCCCCATCCCTTCCCTCCATTTTTTAGTTCATTTTAACTCTATTACTCCCTTGATAACTACTCTCATCCCAAGCAAGAGGGTCATTAGGGATGTTTAAAGAAAGAGATTAAAACAAATCTGAAGATGTGACGTAAGAAGATTAAGGCCGCGATTGCTTCGCGCATGGTATTGGAATCCGAAATCATATCCGAGTGGTATAAAATTGGAACTCCATATCGGATACTTTGTATTTATTTCAATTGTAACTTTGTAAGCAGTTGAGTTTGAAACTAATTTAAATTTAAAATATATAAAATCTAACACTTTAAATAATAATTAACATATAAAATTATTAAAATAAAAATTTAATCAAATAATTATATAAAATGTTTCGTTTACAATATGTATTAATATTTATTTTTCACATTTTTGTTTATTATAGTTTGATACACATGCTCATACCCATTCCCTTGATATGAGAAAGCCATACTCGTGGGTTTGAGATATGAATTTGAAATCCTCAAATTTCCCTAAAAACAAACACATATTCCTAACTCATCATCTCTTTTATATACTTTTTAAGTTTGAAAAAAACACTCTCTAAAGAAAATAGGAACAAAGAGGTTGGGCCGATTATTGAAAAATAAATTCGGGTTAAAGACTCGTATTCATAACGTGTTATACATAAAAAAGAAAAATAGAGAACAGAAAAGACTATTTATAATAGAGAAATATATTATTTTTTGATATTAAAATATGTTGTAGATATATGAATATTGATATAATAATGATAATAATATCTGTAATATTAAGAATAGGTCAATGTTATGGAAAATGGATGATTTGTATTTTGTGTTGATCAAGTACTCTGTCGCTGTATCCGTATCAAGTTTCTATTTCTCTGGGCGAGGCCCATTATTTAGCAAGGTTGACTCCAGATTTGGGCCAAACGGTCTAGCTATGTTACAAGTCTGTAACTGTCCAAATATTGACACAAACCTCCACTTGGTCGTTTACCAAACAGTTGGCCGGTTTGCTTCATAAGGCCCTTATTTTTATCTAAAATAATAAAACTGAGTTTTTTTGGTTCAATTGACGCACTAAGTCGCGGGTGAGAATCAAACCTCCAAATTTATAATTGGGGTAAGAAAAATCTTACCATTTGAGCTAACTCTTGTCCGCAATAATAAAACAAGATTTTGCAACTGTTGTTTTAAAATTAAGTGACATTATTATTGAAAAATTAGTTATCATAAATTATACAATAGGTATCTGGAAAGACCATCTTCACTAAATTAGTGGGGGATATAGTATAAGAGAAAGCAAAAGTTTAACATGTGAAAGATCTCTCGTTAACCTTATCGAGAAACCGTGTCTTTAAAGTTTTTTTGTAAATCGTAATATCGACTGTATCGATGTGGTTATATTTAACCATAAAATGATTGCATATTCCCGTCTGAACCTTTAGTTGAAAGTGTCTGTCTGAAATAAAATTTGCACAAATTCTCATTGAAAACAGATATAACCGTCACAAGCTGAAAACGGGTCAAGTAATATCCAAGTGGTTACATAAGGCAAAAGCATAATATCGCTCCCTAGGCAATTTGCTTTTATCTTATTTACTAATTTGAGTATCACTTGAACCGTGTTCAACTTGTGACGGATATATCCGTCGAGACTTAGTATAAAATTTGGAATTCAGAAATATGGAGGTCCATTCCGGCCTTCTCACAAATGGAGTACTCCTATCATATATTATATTAAAACAAATACCAAAAGCATATTTTATCGCCACGTGTCAGCTGCTATTCATGCGCCACATGTCAATAGCTATTAATAAGCCATGTGTCAAGTCCTAGAAAATAAAATCTACCGGTCATGTGGAGATTTCTGTCGGATTTGTGCATCATGATTATACGCATGATTTGCAGATCAAAATTATATATGATTGTCATGATTAAATGATTGTCATATTTAATTGACGACAAATATGGTATATTGTTTTAGAAAAGTAGATATATATTTTTAAAAAAATATCCCTAAAATCAGAAAATATTATTCCGTTTATTAACAATATTAACCTTAATTTTCGACCAAATTTGGTGAAATCAGAAACATGTTAATTCCAGTAGCAATATTAACCTTAATTTTCGACTTAAAGGAGTAATTCCGTTTATAATATTTTGTTTATAATATTCCGTTTATAATATTCAGCTTAAATCAAAAACTTGACGTAACCTAATCATATGTCACGTGTTAGCTGTTGTAATTATAAATCGTAATTTTAAAAGAAAATAATTTTAACTATAATTATAGTATTATAAATGTTGTAATTGATTGACCTATAAAAAACAAGTAAATCAAAATCAATTGTGTGATTTTCAAAAATATGTAAAGTTACCCAAGTATCACCTTACCTAATTAACTTATCTTGCCTAAATTTAACACCATTTGTCACGTGTCATGTCCAGGTTAATCTGCCACATGTCAATTTAGCAATTAAAAAAAAGATTGCATCCCCTATAAGATTATGAGCAGTATAAATAAGGAAATTCAATTGCATTTATTAATTGTCATTCAAAATTTGACTAGAAGATTCCTTACAAATTTATGTTAATATATGCATCCGTTTATATACTATAACATTTATAAGATAAATTGATGATTGATTGACTACTATAAAAAGTGCGCAATATATTCCATATATAGTCCATAAAAATGTCAAATTTATAAACTTGCTTTAAAAAAAATTGGATATGATAGCAAGGAAAAAAAAAATATTTTGTCATATATCAAATGCAATTTTTGGATATAATTATGGTCAATTAGTAATTTGAATCTCCGATAAGAAATATGGAAACATTTTCTCTAACCCGTAGCTATAGTAAAATATACTCCGTGCATTAAAGTTTACATTTTAAACTATGCAATAAATTTTGAAATATACAATAAATTGGGTAAGTTTCTAAAAATTAGAATAACCTAATTAGCTTCGTAATAATCTAAATTACCATTAGTCAATTCACAGTATTTAGGTAAGGCATAAAAATTATATCGTAATCTTAACAAATAAATATATTGTAATTCTAACAATTTCATCAAAAAATTATATTGTACATTCCACGGACTTAGTTATCACCAAAATCTTTTGGATTAATTAATAAGAATACTCTGAACTGTGGATGTCCTGCTCAAAATATCTCAAACTCTATTTTAACTACCAATATAACCAACTAATGGTCTTAAAATATTTAAATTAAATTGATAGCTACGAGATTGTGATTTGTAAAATAAATCACGCAAAACAATACCCTTAAAATAATCAACTAGCATAGATTGATCAAAGGGGATAGAAGTCTATAAGAGATGATGGTGGAAACTAACAGTGAGATGGTTGACAAATTTAGACAATTGGTAACATTTGATCATATTTATTTACTTTTATGTACCACAAAAATTGTTTACCTTTGATTTTAATAATACTTCTCACAAAATAATAAAAATGTAAATATTTTCTGAAGTCAGTTGAAATAATACATATCATTCATATATACTATATTGATCAAGGGTTTAGGATATGGATTACAAGTAGGTGATGGTTAGGAGGGGGACATCGTGGTCTGAGGTGTTGGATTCAATCACTTTTAGCGTGAAGGGCCTGCTGGCGGGTCTCAAATAAGTCATTAATTGATGGTCAAGATTTTTCCAGTAGTTCGGGTGTGGTGAGTGGGAAAGGAAATGAGAGATATAGTAGAACATCGAGAGGAGAACATAAAAGAGGGGTAATATGATTTTTAAAAAATGTAAAATAATTAGTAAAACTAAATGTATAGTGCAATTCCTACATAACACATCTTGTGAAAATTGAAATCTAAAATAATTTTGTATCAGTTTTTCAAATTTCACCTTTCATAAGTTAGAAAGTTGAGATAAAAAGTATAGTATTTCGAATAATATTAAGCAAAAGAAAAGTATAATTTTCAAATAATATTAAGCAAAAGAAAAGTATTAGTTTTTATTTTTAATAATATTTTCCGTTACTACCCGTGTAGTGCACGGGTTCAAAAACTAGTTATATACTTACATGAGTAACATGGCATGAAAGAAGAAAAGCAATTTACATCCATTAGAGTTAGAAATCAACTCCTTACCGTTAATTTAAACAATTAAGTCTCTTTTAAAACGGAAATATCTCTCTTAATTTAAGACAGGCAAGCAAAATATCCACTTGTTTAAATAGGACAAGATGAAAATCATTATTTAACTTGTTTTAAGTTTAAGATGGATAAACCGATTTTAAATGGATTTGTGTTATTTAAAAAATAAGAATCCTTTGTTGTTAATCCTTTGTTGTTATTTAAAAAATAAGAATCCTTAGTTGTTAATCTTGTTATCTTAAAATTTAAGATGGACAATTCTCTCTCCAAATTCTCTCTCTAAAAAACAAAAGCTAAACCCTAATTCAACCTTTTGGGGGCTGCCGTCTATCTTTTTTGGTGGAGGTAAGCCCCAAATTTTCCGTTTTCGTTTTTTCTTTAATTTCTTTACGCTAATAACCTCTTGCCTCTCCTTTATTGGAGAATTGTTCTCACCTTTGTGTGAGTTTTGTTCTCACCTTTGTGTGAGTTTTGTTCTCACCTTTTGGTGAGTTTTGTCCTCATCTTTTGGTGAGATTTTCCCCTCTATTTGAGAGGTTCAAGATTTAAGTGGAAGATCGGCGCTTTCATTGTTGGCGCTTTCATTGTTGATCCTATGGAGATAAAACTGCTGTCAGATTGCTCGTTACAAACTTTTGGTCAAAAGAACTTGATTCTTGTCAATGCCCTAGAAAATTTGGAGACCCTCTTGTGAAAAGCCGCAGAAGGCGATATGTTAGAGGATGTGCAGAAGCGTCTCATGAGCCCATCAAGTTTAGAAATTTTCTGTTGATCGAGAATTTAGTTTATTTAATTTTAATCGTTTAATGAAATGATTTTTCCCTTAAAACAAAAAAATAAGAATCCTTACAGTTACGGCAGAATAACATAATTATTTTTACCCGGAGAGAAGGAAACCAAATGACAGATGTTGTGGTAGTAGTAACTTAGTAAGCCACGAATCAAAGAGACGTGTAACGTGTAATTTTCCAGAGCAACCGTGCCTCTCTTCCTCCGACACCTACTCATTTACTCACCATTATTTATTTATACACAACTAAAGCTCTTACCATTTTATTCCTGGCCAAAAAATATCTTATACCTAGCTAGGACAATGAATCACGCCATTAAATTGGGTCGGTTTACCTCACAAACATCTTCATTTTTCACCTCATCATCTTCATCGTCCTTATCCTCTAAACGAAGTAGTGGTCGTGTCAGTTTCGTGAACGTTAGTAGCGGTAGTGCTGATCGTCCCAAGCAACCCGACTTTGGCAAAATGGACGTTAAGAAAGATGATCAAAAGGATAACAAGAACTTGTAAGTTGTCCTCCTTTAATTTACGTTATCGTTCCGTTCATTTCATTTTCATACGTTTATGTATAATTTTTTATCTTAAAATTGGTACGTTGTGTTGTATGTATAGGAACGTGATGGAAGACTCATTTGGAGCAGGGTACGCTACAAGGAGTGACGAAGAAGGGTTTGGTGGGGTTTACGGAGGCAACGATGAGGACAACGCTGAAATGAAAATCGTCCAAGATCCCGGTAATTTTTCTATAACTACGTTACTTTTGGATAATATAAGTTCAGGTCATCAGTTCAGTTTAACGTGTTTAAACCAAAGTAACGGGTCTTAGAGTCTCATTTATTTTGATTTTATTGTTTATCATCCGATTTCATTGATTTTACTAACATTTTAATATTTATGGTGAAATGAATGAACGAATGAAAAGCACACCATGACAGCAGCCAGGGAAGTGAGGTCAAGGAGAAGGAGGTTTCCCGTCACCAAACCAAGGAACACAGAGATCGCAATTGAGTCTATTAGTTCTAGTTATATTATTCGGACTCCTCCGTTTTATTTATTTGTTTACTTTTGGTCGATTAAAATACTGTCTTTTATTAAAAAAAAAAAAAAAAAAAAAAGTACGAAGTATTTGTTAGTGTGCTCCTCTTGGCTTGATTATTATATCATGCTCCTAATTAACGAGCTGATTAGTTGCATTCTGTTTTAGTAACCAGTCAAGGACAATATCGGACGATCGTTGTATTTAATTTTCATATTTCTGCCTCTTGTTCTTTTTGTAACACTACTTATGAATCATAGTTTGCCTGGCCTAGAGGAGGTTGTGCTTAATTTTATCTTTATTTTCATTTGAATTTAAACATAAATGATGAATCCACGCCTCTACGGTTTGGACCTCAACCACCAACCTAAACCTTTAATAGTCAAACCTTGATATACCAAACCCGGATTTTTTTGATCTGAAGATGGGAGCTAAAACAGGAAATGCGGATTTGATCGAGACTCTTCACAACACAAGAGCTTCATCTATAGTAATATCATCATCTCTTGTGTAAATGATGATTGATGACATTTTTATAGCTACTTCTAAATATGAATGAATGAATGAATGTTGACAATATATTCGAATATTAGTCCAAATCCACAGTTGTACCTCAACCATTAACTTAAACCTTAATATAATACTCCGTATTATAGTCGAGTCGAGTCGAGTCGGATCACCATGAGATACCGAGGTCGAATCTCGAGGCAATTATTATTTAGGCCTCAAAGCTAAGGAAGATATAATAATATCCTCCTTGTTTAGTTATTCGGCATGTTCAACAAGGGAAACTAGTTACTTAAATACTTACCAGCAGCAACATAAATAAGCGCGCTCTCGCTCCATCACTGATCACCTATCTCCTCTCCTCTCCTCGAATCTCCTTCGGTATGCTCGACTTAATCTGATCTTAATTCATTCATTTTGTGTTCAGGTTTGACTTTTTTAGTGATTTGTTATCTTAATTGAATTTGATGGAAATTAGTGGCTACCTATTGAGCAGATAAAAGTCAATGTGTTGACTTGTTTGAAAGGATACTTCCAAGTGTTATTCTCTCTTAACTTCTTCGTTATTCCGAATACTTGTGTAAGGTAGTTTTATTTCGCAAACAGAATTTCTGTTTGCATGCTGTTTTCTCAGGTTAGATCAATTGCAGATCAACAATGTTCTGGAGAAAATCTCAGGACCATGATGAAATTGATCCTTTGCAGCGCGACGCCAAGGTAATTGTTTTACCTGATCACAGTTATTACTTATTATAGTTGAATTTCTTAACTTGATCTCGTTACGAGCTTGCTGAATGCTGTAAATTTCATTCTTGATAAACTATGTTAGGTGTTTATAGCATGGAAATATACAGGGCGTGTCAACTTCCTTCTTATAATTGACACAGTTAGATGCATTGTCTGAGGCGGAAACCCTCTTCTCATTATCGTTCAACAGTTTTTTCCTTCGTTGGTAAACGACTGGAAATGAAACGGTTTTGTCAGACGGTCAATACAACAATAACATTGCTTGAGTAAACCAGGTATAGGTGTTGGACATATGAAATGTGACTTAAATCAAGTGGTGTTAGCCCAGTGGTAACTGAGTTAAACCTTAAAGCTTCCAGAAATGCAGGAGTTGAGAGGTCTCAGGTTCGATTACCAGCTGGGGCGATGACCACTTGGCCACTGCAGCTCCCGAAGGGGTGGCTTACATGGTCCATGTGGTGGTACGGGAATGCATGAGCCCGGGGATTAAACCCCTCGTTACCAAAAAAAATGAAATGCGAGTTATGTGACCTTACCCTGGGTTGGAAACGGGTATTATTGGTATATTTGGTTTGTGGGGGTATGCGTGAATTGAGCTATTGTCCAATTATGTAGGTGAATGAACTGAAGTTGGCTCTTGGTCCGCTGTCTGGCCGTGACTCAAAGTACTGTACTGAAGGTTGCTTGAGACGGTACCTGAAAGCAAGAAACTGGAATGTTGATAACGCAAAGATCATGCTAGAGGAGACTTTCAAATGGAGGGCTTCTTACAAGCCTGAGGAAATTCGTTGGGTAAGCTAAGCAATCTTTGCTTATTTCCGTTGTCCTGACTATTTGTTTTCCCTTCCGAAGTTTTATATAGTCTGGATTTGTAAATTCCAGGATGAAGTAGCACATGAAGGTGAGACGGGGAAAATTTCTCGTGCAAAGTTTCATGATCGTCAAGGAAGAACCGTCCTCATAATGAGACCGGGAAAGCAGGTGATCGTCCCATGTTACAGTATACAATACAGCATTGGGTTTGAATGGGAACTTATACATCATGTTGAGTTGGTTTGAATCGGGTAGTCAGTTGTCATTCCGATAGTTAACTCGTCATTTTTTTGTGTTTCAGAACACAACATCACCAGAAGGTAACATTAGACATTTGGTGTACATGTTAGAGAATGCAATCCTGAATTTGCCGGAGGGCCAAGAACAGATGTGCTGGTTGATAGACTTCACCGACTTTTCAATGGCTAAAAACTCGTCCATCAAAACGACTCGAGAGATCATTAATATATTCCAGAATCATTACCCTGAGAGACTCGCTGTTGAATTTCTCTACAATCCGCCTAGGATCTTTCAAGCCTTCTATAATGTATGTATTCAGTATTTTGCCTTTTATCCTTGTGAAGTTAAATAGAGCTTGCTTTGGGCTTCGGTTTTGAAAAACCTTTTGCAGCGGTTAATACTCTTAATAGCCGGCTCTGATGAATTTGATTTTACTATTTAGACCGAGTAAATTATATTTCGGTGCTCAATCTCATTTGACGATTGAATTCTCGATACTTGACAGATGTGCAAGTATTTTCTGGACGAGAATACTCGCGAGAAAGTAAAATTTGTTTACCCAGATTACAAAGAAAGTATTGAACTGATGGAGATCTATTTCGACATGGAAAACCTTCCAAAGGAGTTTGGTGGGGGGAATGCGACATTGGAATATGACCATGAAGAATTCTCAAGGTTGATGAGTGAAGACGATATGAAAACCGCCAAACTTTGGGGTTTCGACAACAATTCTCGAGACACTGTAAATGGTGATATTACTGATGGGCATACCAGAAGCTGATGTAGCCCAAAGCCATTGAGTGTCTCTGTAAGTATTATCGGTCAGGACTATCTGCGTGACACCTTTAAAGGAAAGCACACCTCTGTTTTCTTGTCATGAAATCTTATACGAGACGATCTCACTTGCAAGATTATCCCATAAATTTTTGTTATTTTTCTGTCAATATCCGCGACAGCTAAATAAAGAGAACTCTTGTAATTCATGAAATGTGATGGACTTTTTCTTATTTTATGAAAGCTTTTACATATTTGTAAACAACTTTACTCCAAAGATGCTTGTCTTCTGCTTTTATTCAGTTTAGTGAAACTTAGCATGGGACTCTCGAATGGACCGATACAACTTGTTAACCAACGAAAAGCGCCCATCACCATTTCGCTTCAAATCTTCATATCCAAACAAAAGATATGCTCTAAACACAGGAATTTTTCGTGATACAAATTGGATCGAGTATAAAGGAAATAACAGGATTTCGTTGCCCCAACTTCATTACAGAAACAATGGGTTATCTTGGTGTTTGATAAAAAAAAAGGAGTTTTTTACAGGAATCCCGTTAAAAGAAGGGGGCGAATAGATTACATGAGGTTTTTACAACTCCATAAGTTACATACATTGTGAATGTACATTGGGTGAAGGGGTGAAGGCTATGGTGTGAAGCTTCAACGTCAGAGATCCTAAGAAGGGAGTTCGTTTGAGAGACACTCATCTACGAGTTGGCGAAGGCTGGGATTCTCCAATGCTGCTGCAACTCTTTCTTTGTCATTCAATTGCTTGTTCACTAAAAACAAGATGCACAACAAGTGAAATTCATTCGAGTAATCCCAGAGTTTGACGCGCAATGGACGTGATGGGAACATTTCACAAAATGTAGAAACACAAATGAAAGAAGAAAAGATATATGCAGTGATTTACCTGATGCTTCATCTGCATGAGAGCCAGGTGATACTTTGATGTCTACCTGTTAAAAAGCTATATTGAGACAGTAGCCACAAGCCAGAAAACAATAGGGCATGGTTCAGACTGCGCAAAATAGTATGCTAACTTCGTATAGAACAATGTTCGTGTAAGAATTTTCACAAATCAATTGATCTAAATATCCCTTAAAACATGTAATTGTCATTTATTAGTGGTTTGGCATGTAAAACGCTTTTACGAGACATTCTCTATATAAAAACAGGCAAAGCAAAGGTCTAAACGACCTATTGGTTCCGTTAAAAAACCGTTTTACATAGTATCACAGATCACGCAAAGTATTGTAATTCATGTAACTAGACCTGGCAAACAGGTCGGGTCGTGTCGGGTTCGTGTTCGTGTCACCATTAAATGGGTCATGACCCCCTCAACCCTAACCCGACCCAATTAGATAAACGGGTTGCATTCATCAACCCTAACCCAACCCATTTATTTTTTCAATAACCCAACCCGACTTGTGTAACCCATTTAAGTTTTAACAGATCAATTTCAACCCATTAAACCCGTATAACCCATCCAACCCATATAAATATAATGCATTCAAAATTAAAATTTACAGCAAGAATAGACAATCTTCATATCTTATTTCAAATTCAAAATAACATAACCCGATTATACCCATTTAGATGGATATATCATAAACTATTTAAATTATTGGGTTATTCGTGTCGGGTTCGTGTCGTAAGGCCCCAACCCTAACCCGACCCATATAAGTTTGAGTCGTGTTCGTGTCAACCCAATTACTTAAACGGGTTGAAACACCTTGACCCGAACCCGCTAATTTCGTGTCGGGTTCGTGTCGTGTTTTCGGGTCGTGTCAATAATTGCCGCCTCTACATGTAACTAGTAAGGGTTCTCACTTCTCATCTACTAAGCAAGTGGTCATCAGCTCTAATTCAGTAATTCTGACTGGCAAATGAAAAAACTAAAGCTGGAAGGACCAAGTCACCGAGAAATCTAGCCATTAACTTCATTTAATTACCCAAAAGAAATCGTCATAGCGGTTGGCTGGAGTTAACTGATCAACGCCAAAAAATCAAAAGAAACAGATTCATAGGGCAATTGCTGTTGGATTGACAGATGAAAGGTCGAAAGTCAACCTCCGCTGGTATTAACATATTTCTTTGAGGATTCGGATTCACGCATCTAATGCTATCCATTCTCAACCATACACCGTTCTAGTGTAAAAACTAGAAATTTCACTGATGGCCGCTTTCAAACCAGATTTATGCAAACTAGGAAACTTCAACCAATGGTTCAGCCACAACAAATATGGGAAAAAATAAACCAGCGTACTTCTTGAGTTCTAGTAAAGACTAACTGGTAATTTGAGATAAAAGGAGGCGAGAGAACAATAACTCACCTTGTAATGTGGTGGGAAACAATGATTTAGCCTAACTCTTAGGCATAGACCAATTACTGTTGCCATACTGCAGTGTTGTATTGTAGGCGTAAATGTTATCCTGTTCAAGGACACACCATAATGCACAGCGTGATTAGAGATTTAGAGCTTTTGGTAAAAGGACCAGATAAATTGTACAAAAATACGATTCATTCGTCAATCTATACTCAGTAACCAGGTGCAGTACATTATTTCGCGACAACCAGTTTGTATTATTGTACTTCTTGTTTCAGATTATCCGGTGCTCTTGCTACAAGTAACACCTAGCAACATATGTACTCCAAATCCCCAATGTGATGATTTGGAATTTTGGAGCATTATCAAAAAAGTTCAGCTTTCACCTCAATTTTATTTATGTACAAGAAAATGTAATTTTCATTTTCAATGAGTTTCGAAGTCAGTTTTTTCCCGTCTAAGAGGCTAGCCCTCGGTTTTCGAGTGTAATGAAATAAAGCAAAATGCCAATTGATGGAATATTGAAATGTTTCCTATGGGCAATCGACCCATCGTAGATCACCATTTACTCTTCAAACAATACTTAGCTTGTTTAGTCATGCGCAATGCGCTTGCTAAAACTATATCCAAGCTAAATCTATACAGCAAAACTATGTTTGACAGTTTTCAGTTCAACTTCCAAGCACGCCAAAGAATACCAATCTCCGAATTTAGAACATCATAAAATTAAGCATACTGCCTGCGTAAACTAAATGAGCACAATGGTGGACTTCAGGACGTAAATTTCCCTATGAACCATCTAAAATGTGCATTTTCAACAACCGAGTTTACAAGCGTGAACCTTTGCAACACTATACCCACAAGGGCCCTGGCACATATACAATCACCCTAACCCATAACCTCACTACAAGCATGAAACTTTGCCACACTATACCCACAACCACAAGCCCCACAACTGACACGAGATTAATCATGGCATTGGTGAATTCAACAGTCAAAAATGGGGAGAACACATTACAAAATATAGTTAAAAAAACGCAAAATCTCATTGAAGACGGGTACTATCCGTCACAAGCTGTGAAAACAGGTAGTGCCCGTCTCACAATATGCAAGTGGCATTATCCCATGGATGCTCCATTTTCCCCCTACTTGTCCTCCCACTTACCTTATCGTAAGAGGCTATCTGTCTAAGCTTGTGACGGGCACTAGCAAGGCGCTTTGCTAAAAAAAGTAGAGGGAGCTAACACCTAACTGAATGTGGCCAATCGCAATCAATTATTTACCTTTGATTAAAATACATGTCGCAAAGAATATAAAACGTAAACAAACAACGGAAACAAAGGGCATAGGAAGCTCACAGAATACGGTGAAGAATCTCGTCAACAGAAATAGAATCGGGCGAAAGAACATTAAGCTGCTCCAAAGAATAAGGATGCTCAGGATCTTTAATATCTCTAATTTGATTTGTTACCCCACAAAATCAACATCAACTTCATAAGTCAAGGATTTCAATCTTAACTTAACAGTTAACCCCACATTTTTGACAAAGTAATCATTTTTTTACTTTGATTAAAATACGTATCACAAATTCACAATGAATATACGAGTAAAAGGTAAACAAATGATTAAGACGGAAAAAAAGTAAACAGTATAGGAAGTAGAATTAAAAAAGGATATCATAAACATCGAGAGGATCAACAGCGGCAAGGTGGGGATATTCGGTGCGAGACAGCCTTTCCTTCTTAGCGTGGATCACCGGATGAGGGTTTATCATTCCGACCGTCATGTTTGTTTCTGGGTTGTTTAACCGTGGAATGATGTTCGATCAGAAATTCACGAGATTGTTTCAGTGTGCTCTGGTTTGGGAAGAAAGACGGAATTCAGTTTTGGTTTGTGAAAAAGAGACATTTTGTTGAATGTATAATTTTCTTTTTTTAAGTATAACATCAAGCCCCGTAGCTCAGTTGGTTAGAGCGTTGGTCTTATGAGCCGAAGGTCGCGGGTTCGAGCCCCGCCGGGACTACTTTTTTATAAAAAAAAAAAAAATTCTGTTTTTTTTTTTTTATTTTTTGGTTTTTAAAAAATTATCTTTTTGGTTTTTAAAATTATTTTTTTCGTTTTTCTTTAATTATTATTTTTTTGGTTTTTTTTTCTTTTTGGTTTTTTTTCTTTTTTGTTTTTGAGACAATACTTGATTTTAGATTTTGTTATTAATTATATAATACATCACAAGTTTAATTGTAACTTACGCTAGTGTAATTGTAACTTTTTTTTTATCTTGGTATTGGATACAGTAATGGCGTTTAATGGGACGCGTATAAGATTATATTTTGCATTAAATAGTGACTAACCTTGTGAAAAGAAAATCAAATTAAGATAAAATGTTAGGGTTATTAGACTCCAAGGCATATATATTATTCTAGAGTCTAGACACACGTGGATTAATGAATGAATATACTAAATGAAAGACGTTATGTTTGATGTGCTTTTGTAGATCAAATAGCTTGCAACTTGCAGTCTTGCACGACTCAAATAAATACTTAAGATGAATATGTTGGTCTTATGATAAAATGGTTAAGTACCACCCTATACGGATAAACAAGACGCCCTGCCAAAATGTGGCCCTTAAGGTCGGCCCAATTCCGACTCGATAATATAAATCAAGTCGAGTTTTTCCGAACCAAAAATACAAGTCCTAGCCTAAAAAGTTGGTTTGGATGCGTACGGACTTTTTATCTAAATCCTTTCATAAATCCTTCTAATACACTACTCGTATTTAAAAAAAATATATATATATATGTGATAAGAAATGAAGAGATTAACTAGCAAATTAATTTCATCCTCCAAAATCACCACTTAATCAGCATCAATTTCTGGCAATTTCACTACACAATTCACAGATTTTTCATAATAACCAATTTCCCAATTAAGGATTATACAACCAGTTGTATAAATCTGATAATATAAATTTGAAGTTTTATACCAAAAAATTTAAACTTCTACATTTTACGAGTTTTATTTAAAAAAATTTGAGCGCGTTTATAAAAAATTGTAACTCAAAATATTATATTGAAATTCAAAAATAATACACACAAAATCCAAAAATTTTAATTTTAACCCCTGGAAAATTAAAATGTAAATCAAAAACTCCATCATCAATCAATATAATTGCCACCAAAGGTAAACAACGCACAAAATATTTGATGTCTCTCATAATAACGTGTATAATGTATCAAAGATACCTCATATAATTTGAAGTCATCGTTGATACATACCTCCAACCACCCAAAAGCCTATAACCAAACTCTTTCTAAACAAGCCTAAATGTCCAACCACCTACAAACCCACGACTCATAATTTTACCTAAAATTAAAAACACTAAATCCAACTCTCAAATCAATACAAATAGTCACAAAATTCCTAAACATTTTAGAAGACATACACCAAAATTTAGAAAGCTATGATGAGCATTGTCCCACTTGGTAGACTAACTTAAGTCCTTTTTTTTTTTTTTTTCTTAATTTCAACTCCTTTTAATTTTAGTTGACTATATTTCGTTAGGTTTTATTTACGTTCAATCAATTATGTTCAATTAATCTCTTCACAAAATTAACTTTTAATTCAAGTATATTCATTTTACCTCACTTCCATTCACATTCAATTTAATTCAATTAAGCTCTACTACAATTAATTCGTTTCAGCTTGTTTCAGCCGAAAAAAACATAACCTTATAAGTAATTAAGTTGCTCCTCATATCACCAATTAATTTCATAGTATAACACTACTTACTAGCTAGTGGTTCAGTCTTTTGGACCTAATATAATATTTAACTTAATAATTTACGTTAATGTAAAAACACTCTTGAGACTTTTTTTTGTACCGAACTTGAAATCTAAACTTTTCAAAAAGAATTTTGCTAAATCTTTTATAAATTGAATTTAATTTTGCCAAACTTTTTAAAATTGAACTTATAAAATCTTAAGTTTTCTAAAGTTATACTATTCATCATTTATTACAGGGCGTTTGGTTAGAGAAAGGGAATGGAAAGAAAATAAGAAAGGATAAGAGGGGAAAGTAAAAGATACTAAAACTTAATTGGTTGTTTGGTTACACTAAGAAAGGGAACTAATGGTCCATTCACACTCACTCCTACCACTATCACACACTACCACAAACAACCACGTATATACTAGCGGTGGTGATGGTAGTGGAGGTATCATGGCCATGGTGGTGGTGGTGGAGGTGTCATGTCGGTGGGGTGTCATGGCGACGACGGTGGTGGTGGCGGTGGTGGTCGCGACGTTGATGATGGTGGGGTGTCATGGCGGTGGTGGTGATAGAGATGTCTTGGCGGTGGCTGTGGTGGTGGTGACGGTGGTCACGACGGTGATGGTGGTGAGGGTGTCATGGCGGCGGTGGTGGTGGTGTGAGTGTCATGGCGGTGGCGTCATTGGGTGGTTTGGTGCGTGGTGGCAATTGTGATGGTAGTTGCAAGTGTGGTGGTAGGTGAAAAAAGTGGTTAGAGGGTAACAAGGGTAATGAAATCTCATATCCTAGGAGTGTAGGGTAAACATAAATGGATTGAGGAGTAAAGAAGAGAGTTGCATTCCCTTTGTTTGTGTCAACAAACTGCAACAAAAGGAGTGAAAATTTTTGTTTCACTTACTCTTTCTTTTAGATAGAATTAAACTGAAGTAAAAAAAGGGTTATGCTCATTCATATACACATTTTACTTAATCAACAACACATATTACCTAATTACCCTTCTTATTTTTATCACTTTCTTTCTCTAAACTATTATCCTCTCCTTAATCCTTCAAGTAAAGAAAACCACAAACACAGCAACATCATTACAACCACCACTCCAAACGTTGCCAATCGGCCGCCACCGACAACCACTGCATTTGCAACCAAAACCACTGTTTACGTCAGACTCACGACGCCCCGGCCTTCACGCTCACCCGCGTACCACCAACCCCAGATATCTATTAAACCATCCTCCGCCAACCCAGTTTGCTCGGCCATTACTAGTAGCAGAGAGACAATTGAAAAGTAGATCGGAAACAAATCAACTACAACCGATTATCGATCGAAAAGTAGACCAGAACAAAATCCGCCAAATGAAATTGCAGTCCAGCGCCCTTACCAACTAAAGATAGTCGAAAATGAAAACTATAGGTCGAAAAAAATATTTTCCGACCAAATCAAATTAGTCGGAAAATGTATGCCGGAAATTTTGCGTTTTCTTGCAGTGCTCGCCGACTATACTCCGACTCAAAGATACATCGTTTTCCCCGTCGCGGCCCTTCTCTGCCATGAGGCCCTTGTTTTTCCGCCGAGCCACCACCACACATTCCCCTAATTGAAAACTCTTAGACCTAATTGAAAAATATAACAACTTAATCCCAATAAAAATTAATGTAATTTGTTGACAAAATGAAGAATTTAGTTATTTGATGTGTTTTGATATTTATAATTGAAGATTTTTGGTAGAATTTGATGGAGTTTTGGAAGAGAGAAACTAAGGAGAATTTTGGTTTCTCTTTTAGATTGTAAGGGTAGAGAGTGGAAAAATTATGAAAAATTGTATATAATTGAGTAATTTGCGTATACGAAAGAGCAATTACGTAAAAAGAAGGACAGCTCAAAAGACAAAGTAGTGTAATTTTATAAATTTATAGTATATGAACTGAACTCAATTGATAGTAATCAAATTTTTTTTATGAAGGATGTTCTAAAACCAAAGCACCTGAATCCTCAACGATCACAACCATCAAAACACCACATCCCCTTCCCCACCCCGAAATAAGGCGCGATGGTTCACAGCGCGTATGACACAATCGAAGTAATCTCCGACAATCCCTCCAAAATCGACGCCGTAGAATCCCACGCCTCCAACCTCTTCCTCGCCTGCTCCGACGGATCTCTCCGCATCTACTCCCCCGATTCCTCCTCCGCCGCCGCCGCCGATCACTACGATGACGCGCTCGCTAAACAATCCTACGCGCTCGTCAAAACCGTAACGAATTTCTCCAAACGCCCTATTCTTTCTCTGCAAGTATTGCCGTCTCATGACCTGCTTTGTTCCCTTTCGGAATCGATTTCGTTTTATAATTTGCCTAGTTTGGAGATCGCTACTGTTATTCCGAAAGCTAAAGGAGCGAATGTTTATTGTTGGGATGATCGCCGTGGGTTTCTGTGTTTTGCGCGGCAGAAACGAGTTTTTATTTTACGAAATGATGGTACATTCTTTTATTTGTTTTGTATTTACTTTCTCCGTCTCAATTATTTGTTTTTATGACGGTATTTTAATCGGAGGTAGACAAATGATTGGGACCATCGGAGTATTAATTTGATCGTGTTGCCTAATTTACTAGCTTTCTTATCGATTTCATTCTGTACAACCGTCTCATTGAATGATTAGTGATGAACGAGGTGCATAAGCATTACAAAGCCGTTAATTTGTGTTTTTTGTTATTGTTCTGGTAGTTGTTTTAGGTGCATTTACTAGTTTGTACGGTTGAGCTGATATGAGCTTGCTCCGATAGTCGGATTTCGAACAAATGTCGGAAAGGAACGGAGCTATGAATGAAATTCTGGGGGAGCAAACTTTCTTTTTGTAGTTTAATATCTTTGCTAAGGCCATATGCTTAGAGGTTTTCCGGTAGTAGAAATCAATAATTTAGACCATTATTTTTGGGGGGATTTGGGGTAGCGAGTGCTACCCTTGGTACTATGTAGCTCCCTCGGTAAAGTAAGCTAGTCTCCGATGATTTTGGTGAGAATTTTCTTATAATTTAAGAATGTGTTATATATGTCTCATTGTACTTCACTAATATTTGACATTTGAGTTTTTTTTGCCATAATCTGACTTAAGCTTGATTTCGAGTCATTGAATGATTTAGAGAGTGCTAAGGCGAGGCTCATTCCTCTCTATTGTGGACGGTCTTATCCCTCTCAATTTTTTTATTCCCGAATTTGTTGTCTCATTTCTATTCTATTTTGGGTAAGGAAAAAAATTGGATTTTTGAGTATTATCCCCTTCTCCATCATTACATCTTAAATCCTCTCATAATAAAAAGTAGGACAATAAAAGTGGAGTGGAGGAATTAATTAGAATTTGCTTAATGGTATGGTATTTGTGATTTGTGTCGTCACTTAATGGTTCTTATCTTAATTCAAGTGAGCTGATGTAGATCAGACTGTTGAGTTGTTTCATCTGAATCTTTTTATAGAAAGTTGCTTGATTAGAGGAGTTTGTGGAATTAATTTTTCCATTTACTTGTTCAGGAGGAGGGGGTTTCGTTGATGTTAAAGAATATGGTGTTCCAGATACAGTGAAATCGATGGCTTGGTGTGGTGAGAATATATGCATTGGGATTCGTAAGGAATATATGATACTCAATGCGGGTAATGGTGCACTTTCCGAAGTGTTTTCTTCTGGTAGAATCTCACCGCCGTTGGTGGTCTCTCTTCCTTCTGGAGGATTGCTACTTGGCAAGGTATGAGTTTGGTTCAATTTGTCAACTGTATTGGGCCATTATGAACATTATGTTATACATTCTGCCATACTACTCCCTCCACACGAAAGTGTTCTTCCCATTTCTATAATATATGTGAGGAGTATTTTATTGAAATGGGAAGAACATAGGTGTGTGGAGGGAGTAGTGAACTGTGAAACATAATCTTCGATGTTTTGGCGGAGATTTTTAGTAGCACAAGGGGTCGTAATGTTTAAATATTGTAATTAGTTACTGTATCTTTCAAGGCACTGCCTAGGGTGAGCTGAAGGCGGAAGAGATACTTTTAGATGTCAGCCTTGTTTTGCAGACCTTGCTGACTAGCGTGGGTGCTTGTGTCATAACTATGCGTTGCTTGGTTCTCGTAGGATAATATTGGAGTTTTTGTGGATCAACATGGAAAGCTTGGACAAGAAGGTAGGATTGTTTGGTCTGAGGCTCCCACTGAAGTTGCTATCCACGAGCCTTATGCGATAGCTCTCTTACCTAGACATGTGGAGGTGGGCTTAGTGGTCTTTGAAAGTTGTATGTTTGTGTTTTGTTTTGTTGCAGTTTCTTATCGTTTAGTGCTGATGCAGATACGCTCACTTCAACAACCATATCCACTGATACAAACTGTTGTCTTGCGAAATGTTCGACATCTTGTTCAAAGCAATGGCACGGTTCTTATTTCATTGGACAAATCTGTCTATGCACTCTTCCCTGTTCCTTTGGGTGCACAGGTTTCTTTTTTCTACCATCCATTTCATGCAGTGTATTTGCATGATTCTATTTTGATATTGCACTTTTGACCGTCTTCTCAAGTAAATCTAGCAGGTCATCATCTATGTTACCCTTAACACTTCACTTAGACAGCGTCTCGTGTGCTGGAAGCTCTGACGTTCCAGCACACGCTACACGCACACACTCCATTTGAGTCCAAAAAACTTGATTTTTTCCAGCAAATAGCCGAGGTATGATGTTTGCTGCAGAGACAGAATAACATAAGTGCCAATAACATTGCATTACGATGAGAGCTTATCCACTTTTGCCTTAGTTCACCTGTTTTCTGAGTGCTGGGACTGCTGAATTTTAGTAACCAGACTGTGGATTTTATTTATTTGTCATGTCTTGAAATTGCTGATGATATGTCAGAGAGAATATATCTTATCTTCCCTTCATATTTCCCACATAGTTGAGATGTAATATAATCCACTTGAAACTTGATAGGTTTGTCATGTGTGGAAATATTGAGTAGAACCTTAAAAGCTTCAAATGTTTTCTAGTATCCTACTTGGTTAGCTGTTAAAGTAAGATCATTGTATAAATTTTGATGGGAAGTGCAGCAATTATCTACAAATTGTAATTTGGTTTTTTCACTTTTATGATACATGGGTAAAGGGCCGTCCCTGAGATTTTCGAGGCCCTGTGTGAGATTTTAGAACTGGTCTGAGGTCAAGGTAGTCCCCAGAAAATCCTGGCCCCTGCGTCAATAAGTTTATCTCGACCTTAAATGCTATAAAAAAAGTTACTTATAAAATAGAGTATATTAAAAAAAACTCCCTTTTAAAATTGGTTTTTTCAAAATTACTCCCTTATATAATTTTTTCCTAAACTTGCTCCCTTAAGATACACTTTTATTAAGAATTGCTTCAAAACTCCAATTTCGGTGACTTATTCCGAATATTTTTGAACTTATTCTTCAATGTTATACCTTTCAAAGTTTAAAATTGCTTATTTACACAAGGAATAAATTCATAAACATGCAGAATAAGTTGCCTAAATTGGAGTTTTGAAGCAATTTTTGATAAAAGTGCATATTAAGTGAATAATTTTAGAAAAAAACTTATATAAGGAAGTAATTTTAAAAAACTGAATTTTAAAAGAGAGTTATTTTTAATTTACTCTATAAAATATTATGGAATATTTTTCAGGGTTGTTAATCTTTGGCACAGTTGAGGGAAGGCTGCATGAAATCAGTCATCACCTTTGATTTTTCCTCTTATTCACTTTTTCTCATTTGTCAATCTTCCTTGGAGAATAACTGTTTACAGGTTAAATATTGACGAGAAAACTGTCAAATTGCAGATAGTGCAACTAACAGCATCAGGCGATTTTGATGAGGCGTTGGCTTTGTGTAAACTTCTTCCACCGGAAGATTCAAGCCTTAGAGCTGCCAAGGAGAGTGCTATCCACATTAGGTGAGTCTTTAAAAGGATTGCCGTTGGACTTCTTGATATCGCTGAACTTTTTCGGAATAGCTGCTTAATGCACCCAAGATATACCTCCCCGAGTTACCTAATTTTGGCCTAATTCTGCAAGCTGTAACATGCTGAATTTTAAATCTCTTTTTTGCTCTTTGTATGACATTGCTGATTGATGCAGATATGCACACTATTTGTTTGAAAATGGGAGCTATGAGGAGGCGGTAGAGCATTTTCTGGCTTCTCAAGTTGATATCACATATGTGCTTTCTTTGTATCCATCTATAGTTGTTCCCAAGTCAACGGTTCTTCCTGAGCCTGAGAAGCTGATGGATATTGGCGGGGATGCTTCAGATCTGTCAAGGGGTTCATCTGCCGATGATATGGAAGCTCCAGCCCAATCCTTGCTTCAAATGGATGAGAATGCTTCAGTTGAGTCCAAGATAGTAAGCCACAATACTCTTATGGCTCTAATCAAGTATTTACAAAAGAAAAGATTCATAATCATTGAGAAGGCTGCAGCAGAGGGAACAAATGAGGCCGTTTATGATGCGGTGGGCTCTAACTTCAGATCTCATGGCTCAGGTCGGTCCAAGAAAACAAATAAGGTGAGCTTACAATCACTTAATTGTTGTTGTGCGTGGGCAATCAAGTATTGTAATCACTTTAGTGATTAGTTGTTATAAGTTTTATCTATGGGATGATCATGATATATATCCTAGGTTCTTTGTTATCTCTGTTTTGAGCGATATTGTAAGGTCTTGTTTGGTGATGGGTTGTAAGTTGTCATGTAAAGTTTTAGGTATTTTGAATTATGGAATAATATGGTAGAGTACTATTAAAATGACTGATTGACTTCAATGGATATTGATTTTTCTATATTATTGAGTTCTTTTGGAAGTTACTTCCCTTGTAAGGCATGGCAGTGGCCAGTGGCTACTATTAAAAGAAATTTTACAGCAGTAGTACCGAACTAGGTTAGCCGTCTCTTAGTTTAGAGAGCAAGAACAACAAGACTTGGATTTTAAACTCTCTCTTCCTAAATAAGTACCATAGAAAGAACGATGATCACTCTGAAGTTTTAACTAAAGAGAGTACTTTTACAGCAAATTTGTTTGCTCCGTTTATAATTAGACTGTTACTGTGCATAAGGGTTCGATCTTTTGGAATAGATGGATCAATGTTGACCTACTTTGTGTTTGGTTTGTTATTGACCTCCCTTGTAAGATTTGATGTACTCGTAGTCTCTGATAGTCATGTGCAACGAAACCTTTGTTTCCCTCTGTTTTCACTCATCTACATTTATGTGTCATACAATTGTCATGTCATGGATCAGAACCATTGACCGTTATATTTTATGAGGTATTGCAGGGTCGTGGCAGTATTTCTTTAGGCTCAGGTGGTCGTGATAGAGCTGCTATCCTAGATACAGCACTTCTCCAAGCTCTCGTCTTGACGGGCCAGACTTCTGCTGCTTTGGAACTTCTCAAAGGTCTCAACTACTGTGACCTTAAAATATGTGAGGAATTCTTGCAGAAAAGAAACCAGTATATGGCATTGATTGAATTATACAGGTGCGCTGATATGCACCGTGAAGCTCTAAAGCTCTTACTGCAACTAGTAGAAGAGTGTAAATCAGATCACCCACGAGCTGATCTCACCCAAAAGTTCACACCCCAGATGATTATCGAGTATTTGAAGGTGATACTTTTTATGCCCGCTCTCTCCATAAAGAAAACGTTCTATATATTTAGAGTTGTTGTTGGCTCATTGACCACCTTCAAACTCCCTACTCTCGCTTATGGTTGGCCATATTCAAACTTCCTCCTCGGACACTTAGCTTTTTTGTAGGTTATTTATAGCCTACGTGATATTTTATATTACATCTTTCATCTACTTGCATTTTGCATGCATCTTAGTAGTGCTTCTTAATTGTTGTGCCAAAGAAACAAGAAGTTTACTTAAATAGGTGACATTGTATTAGTTTTCTATACTTTTTTGAAGAGCATACACAGCCATTGAATGTGTCTTAAAGTTTGTATTCTGCAGCCTCTTTGTGGGACGGACTCAATGCTTGTACTGGAGTTTGCCATGCTTGTTCTTGAAAGCTGCCCAACCGAAACGATTGAGCTCTTTCTGTCGGGAAATGTTCCAGCAGACTTGGTGAACTCCTATTTGAAGCAGCATGCTCCAAATATGCAGGCAACATATCTGGAACATATGCTTGCAATGAATGAAGATGGGATCTCTGGCAATTTACAGAACGAAATGGTGAGAGTCTCAATTTGCTTCTTTTTTCCCCCTTCTCTTCTTGTTTCTGTTTTGTGCTTTTTTTTCACCAGTAATCATGATATTGGTGATTGTCTGATTGCTCTCAAATTATCTGCGAAACAGGTTCAAATTTATCTGTCAGAGGTACTTGATTGGTATTCAGAGCTGCGCTCACTACAGAAATGGGATGAGACTGTTTACTCTTCCACAAGGAAGAAGTTATTGTCTGCAATGGATAACATCTCAGGCTTCAACCCAGAGGGTCTTTTAAAGCGTCTTCCAGCTGATGCTCTATATGAAGAAAGGGCAAATTTATTGGGGAAACTAAATCAACATGAATTAGCCCTATCTATCTATGTACATAAGGTACAAATTTCTATTTTCTTCTGCTTTTTTGTTTGATTCAGTGGGTGTGTGGAGAGTGGGCACCAGTGGTCTGTCCGTTTTTGGTTAGATTGGTTTTCTGTAGCTTGGATTATTAACTAACAAAAATCCATTGAGCAAACCTCACACTATTGGAAACATAGAATAGAAGTTTGAAGTTTGAAGTTTTACTGTTTTGGTTGTGATCTTTGAACTTTCTGCTTCATATTTGGGGAGGGGATTTTTCTTCTGTTTGCATTTTTCTGTATGTGCATATATCAGTACCCCAGTAAATCATCTCTAAAGGAATTGAAACCTTCTTTAATCGTCTTAGTTGAGCTGTGAGGATTCTGTGTCCTCACATTCTTGTCAATGACTTGTCTATTTTGCGTATCTGGAAAAAAGCTTTCTGTTCTGCATTGCAAACAGGAAAGGACTTCAATTGATTTGCATGGCGTTCTTGTGCACATTAGTCCACAGTGACATTGTTTTACTGGTCTTCAAAGTTTCTGTTGCCTGTGTATTGATGTCCCTCATATTCTTCCTGTGCACATATGATTGCCAATAATTTGTCTTCCCCTCTTCTACTGGTTGTAGCTTCATGTTCCTGAACTAGCTCTTTCCTACTGTGATCGAATCTACGAGTCTCAAGTTCATCAATCTTCGGCGAAAATTCTCAGCAACATATACCTCACTCTCCTACAAATCTATTTAAACCCTAGAACAACAAAAAACTTTGAGAAACGAATCAACAATCTAGTCTCAGCTCCTAATGCTGAAATTAGAAGGGTTAATTCCACAGCTTCAATCAGAGGCAGAGGTCGTTTCACTAAAAAAATTGCTGAAATAGAGGGTGCAGTGGATGTCCGATTTAGTCCTAGCAGCACAGACAGCGGAAAGAGTGATGGTGATGGTGATGGTGATGCAGATGCAGATGAAGCCAGTGACGAAGGAGGTTCTAATATAATGCTTGAGGAGGCCCTTGATTTGCTTAGCCAAAGATGGGAGAGAATTAATGGTGCACAGGCCTTAAAAATGTTACCAAGAGAAACCAAGCTAAAGGTACATTGATAGTTTTGTTTCACTATACAATCTGAAAAAAGTTTTCTTGAGTGAGTTGTTAATCTGTTATGTTACTCCGAGTCTTCATATTACCTTCCGACTTGCGTGCCCATAACCTATGTCTGACCCTCGACACTCGAGCATTGGTATGGGTATGACACTTCACAAGTTCATATCATTTTAAACCAAAAAAGAAAAAAAAGAAACTTCATGCCACATACTTAAGTTCTAACCAAAAAATAGTAACATAGGTGAGATGCATCTAAATAATTTTTGAGCTTGTAATACGCAGGGCATGCATACATTAGTCTGTTGGAAGTTGGAAGTATTGATTACTCTGCAAAGTGAATTTAGACACTGTTTGAAACCTTCCTTTGCTGTTGCCTGATTCTGCTGTATCATTTCTCTTTGCCAGAACTTGCTTCCTTTTCTTGGTCCTCTACTTAGAAAATCCAGTGAAGCTCATAGAAACTTTGCAGTTATCAAGAGACTCAGAGAGTGTGAAAACCTTCAGGTTTGTGTTTTGACCTTTTGATTAATCAACGTCCACATTATCCTAAGGAAAAAAAAAATCAAAATCTAATGATAAATCTTTTTTTGAGATGTATCATATGAGAACATGTGTTTTTAGACAGGCAACATGAAGTCCTCTCTTGTGTAATTCCGATGATGAATGACTAGGCCATTACTCTATTTATGATTTATCTTATGCCAGTCGAACAATTACATTGTCTCCACTTAATTGATGAAAGTAACTTTAACAAAGACTGAATGTAATTGATTTTAGATATAAGAAATAAGCTAAATGAGCGCTTATAGGCTAGGTTGGCTGTATCCTCATGGCTAAGCTTCAAATATAATTTGCAAACAGGTTAAAGGTGACCTATACAATAAGAGGAAAGCGGTTGTCAAGGTAACGGGTGATAGCATGTGCTCCCTGTGCAACAAGAAGATCGGAACCAGTGTTTTCGCAGTTTACCCTAATGGAACCACTCTCGTCCACTTTGTGTGCTTTAGAGACTCACAGACCATGAAGGCGGTGAAAGGCTCACAATTAAGAAAGAGATCCTAATCACTTTACTCCGGCACATTCTGAATGCGTACCCTTTCATCGTACAAATGTCGTTATTTCCTTTTCCTGTTAACCTATTTATTTGGCAAACAGTCTTCACTTTCCTGGGTTGGACTTGAGCTTTGTTTTCGAGTGGTAGCCTCTCTCAACGGAATGCCCCTTCCCGCTTACTGGTTGATTTAATCCCATACAGCTGACGGGAAGGAAAATGCCAGGAGGTATGACTGAATTTTCGTGTGTATTATGTTACTTATTCTGGGTGCTATATATGTAACCCTCCTGTATTTTGACGGGTTGTTGCAATTTTATATACCCCGATAATCCGATATTTTAAATCTACTCCGTTTGATTCAACTGTTGTAAATGTATCCTCATTGTACATGTATTTTTTGGAAAAATAATTCTTCAGATGTGCTTTATCCATTTCCGGTCCTTTCATGAATAAACCGAGTTCCCAGAATTTCATCAAAGATTACTTCAAACTCTTTTTCATGGTTACAACCTTACAATCAAGTTCAAACAGCAAATGCATAGCAGATTAACAGACAAAGCCGTCACCACTACGCGGCCACGGCCACCGTAAGTTCAGGAAATACAATGAGACATTATTTCCGAGGTTTGGCCACAAAGCGGTAAACAATGACACCGCCTCGTTTACCATCAACAGGAGGATCCCGGTGAATAACGTCCACAGAAAACACCTTCCTCGCTCTCTTGAAGAAGACCGCCTCTTTGTTCCATCTCTTAACGTGCGCCATAAGGAACACCTTCTCTTCATCTCCTTCGCCCAACAGAAAATACTTCAAAGTCTCCAATAACGGCTCATACGAATGATCATGATACACTAAATCTGACCCCAAAATGACGTCGAATCCCTTCCCAATCACCTCCATCTGCTCCATTTTCCCCCAACCTAACTCCGCCGCGACCAGCTTCCCTCCTCCCGAGCCAACAACCTCGGCATTGGCGGCAATGTTGAAGTCAAGGTTAGGGATAACATGAGCAAGGTCCGTGACGGTGACGTCAGCGCCGAGAATAGCGGCGGCGGCGATTCCAACAAGTCCGGTGCCAGAGCCGAGTTCGAGCAGTCGTAGACGGCGGTTGTTGTCACGGCGGAGGAAGGGGTGGAGAATGCGGTGGTTGTCGAGAAGAGAGAGAAAGGTGGAGGCGGCGGGCCAGAGTTGGAAAGCGATGCCTTGAGAAGTGAGTTGCCGGATGATAATTTCGGCGTTGACTGTGTTGACGTGATGCCGTATCAGTTGTTGGTTTTCGGAGGGAAGAACTTGGTCATTATCATTATCATTATTGTTGTCGTTTTCATTGTCGTCGCTGTCGCTGTGGAGGTTCAGAAATGAGATATCCATAGGTCGATGACGATGAGTATCGGCGTTTCAGGAAGTTAAGGTGTTCGCATCTCGATTCATTTCTTCCAAGTAGGTGTTTTATTTAAAGAAGGGTCATTTTTTTTGATGACTAGAAAACTCGAATTTTTTACTCCGTAGTCCGTATTTTTTGTGCGTATCTCCCTCCATTCAACTCCACACTACACATTTCTATTTTGCACACTATATACAGGTGAGCTTTTAAGTTCGATTTTCTCTCAATACGTAATTGAAAATATATTCATGTGGATCTTGTTTGATTCATCTTTGTAAGTACATTAAAAATATCAAATTTTTGTAATTTTTGAAATAACGTAGTTAAAGATATTTAACTCGTAAAATCCGTTGCCAAACGTGTAAAAAGATAAGTGTAGTGTGGAGTTGAATTGGGGGAATACGTGCGTGTATATATTAATAAGTGATGAGTAGTTGGTTTTTTTTGATAGGTGACACGATTGAGATTCAGAAGGGATACCTCAAGCCCTCAAGTCATATTATCCCGAAAGATGATTTGGTGAGTCTTAACTCTTAACTCTTATATTGTTGTTTTACATAAATATATATACTTTTTTTTCTAAATATCATCCTCTTTAACTTCATTGATTGTATATATTCAAATTAAGATTAATAAAATTTGTGACACTAAAATATTTATATTTGTCAAAAAATTCAAAAATAATTTATAAACAAATATTAAGGAATAAAGACTAATAATAATAAAGGATATCACTCTACTCCCTTCGATTCTTATTAATTGCTCAATCTACTTTTCGCACAAATATTAAGGAATTAAGCTGGTGTGGGTGGGTGGTGTCCGTGGTGAGTCTCACCATCTTAACTTCAAATTGTAGCCCGACAAATCCACATTCCTAAATAAGAATTGGTAAAGAATAGTAGAAAATAAGGTATTTTCTAAGCGTCCGTCTTGCTTGTGATGGTCACAAATTTGTGACCTCTTATATCCATTTCCACATGCCCTTTTGTCTCACATACAAGCTTGCATAGAAATATAAAATATTATTTAATGCGAAACGAAATACTCTGAACACTGGTCAGACTGTCATTAGAGAATTAAACATTAGTCATGCCCCAAATCCAAAAGCACTTGGAAGACAATGAAAAAGTTGTCACTTCCATACACAAATAGCACAATAAACTTTTGTTTTGGGTGGAAATATATATAGTCCTTACATAATACACTGATAACACAGCATGTAATCACTAATCAGTTAACACTCCAACATTCACAGAAGCCGCAACTGCAGCACTACCCAAAACAACAAAAGGCATAAGCTCCATTTTTCCACCAGTTGCGTAACCAGAATCGATAGTGTCAGATCAATTTTAGTGTCATTCTTGCTATGTTTCTTTGCATTATGGGGATGCTATAAAACTTCCATATCAAATAAATTTAACAATAAGACATGTCTATTACCCGAAAAGCCGTGGGGTCTGAAAATCATACTTTCCTTTCTTCTGTGGGTGGCATTATCACTGTTGCCAGCAGCAATTGCAATCACCACCTCCGATACCAGTCCTTCCACTGCCAGTTGCCTTATGCCTCATAACCACTGACTCGATTCATTTTGCCTAGTGCCTCAATAAGTCCCGTACTTGATGGGGGGAGTTGTTGTTCTCAAAGAAGGTCTACCGGACAGTATGCAAGCCAGCGTTTTGGGGCTGACATTGGAACAATCTTGGAGATCAATTCCCCGTAAGTTTGTGCAGCTTTCTACCAACTCTTTCACGCTCTTTGCCGTTATGTCCATACAATTTGCCAAGTTCACATATTGGAGTTTAGGACATGCTTTACCAATTTCTGATATGCACTCGTCACCAAATATTCCGTATCTGAGATTTAACACCTCCAAATTCATACTTGTACCTTCAAAATCCATCCCAGATAACACTGACTGCATCCATTCTATATCCAAGTGTTTCAGCTCGCGGCAGCAGTTAAGTAATTTTCTTATCCCTTTGCTTGTGAGATTCTTACAGAAGCTTACATCAAGATACTCTAAATTCGGGCACATGAGTCCAATTTTTTCAAGCAACTCATCCTCCAGAAAATCATTGCAAAAAAGGTTTAAGCACTTGATATTATTCATCTTAACCAATGGTTGATCCAGTTCTCCCTTACCAAGTTCTGTGCACATAGCATTCATCTCTTCAAGAGCGGGACAGTTTTTCACCAGCATTTGAAATGTCGAAGTTGAAAATCCCTCACAATAGTTTATATTAATCACAACCAAATTACCCAAGTAACAAACGATCCCTTTCATCACCTCATCTGTCAAGCACGTTTCTTCTGTAATATCCAATTTCTCTATCTTCGGATAAGCACTTATTAATGTTGAAAGCCCCCTCAATGCAACCGTACCGGAGTTAGTACAGTTAGACATCATAAACTGGGTTAAGGGCAAGGCAGCTTTAGCAATCGAACACAGCCATGTGTCCTCTACATTCATATCATAGAATTCAAGTTTCGACAAATTCTTACAAAACCCAATTGAATTCTCAAAACTAAACAACGAATCAGACTTCTCCAACTTTGACTGTCTAAATGCGCCCATGGAAAACCCGCTTAACTTGGTGCTACGGCGCATAACATACCCAATTCCATATTCAGTCAAAACATGGCACCCATTAATATTAACATGACTAAGATCTAAACAGCAGTTAGATAATTCTATCATTGACTTATCAGTGATCAGCAAATTTTCAAGATTAATCTTGTTCAAAAATTTCAAATGTTTGGCTAAACCCGATATACCCTCATCACTCAAGTTATTCAAACTAACATCAATCTCCTCAAGCAATGGAAATAAACGACAAACAGCAACAAGTTGTTGATCAGAAAAACCTTCAATTCTACACAATGTGAGTACTTTGAGATTATTTGGGTTGGAACTCAGGTGGCAGAGACCGTCTAGAGGGAGGGCATCAAGATCATGGAGGTGAAGGGCGCGGAGGAAAGTGGTTTTAGAGGATACAATGAAAGAGAGGGCAGCGTCAACGATGGAGGAGGAGTAGTAACAGATGGAGAGGGTTTGGAGGGAGGCGGAGAAGCGACGAAGGAGAGGGAGGAGGACGGAGATTTGGGGGAGTTGGAGGGGGAGGACTGGGATTAAGGTAAGAGAGCAAGGGTGTGTGTTGGTAATGGAAAGGAGGTGTTTGCAGGTTAAAGTGAGGGGGTATATGTGAGCATGGTTGGAGTAAATGTGAGTTTGGCGGGGAGGTTTTAGCTTGGATAGGATTAGGTTCCAGCAGTCTGTGGGGAGGTCTAGTATTGTGGTTATTGCGGTGGCGGAGTGTTGTTCCATGGGTGGGTGTAGCTGGTCAGATTAAGGAATGACAACCAAGAAAAAAGGTTGCTTGCTATTCTTGATTGTCTTGATTATGCACTGACAGTCAGACGTTGTTTAAGTATTATCCCTGAAATGATCTCACCCTAACTGGAAAAGTCTGCAATTAGAAATAGTCCATATACAGATGTTTCTAACATTATCTCATTATTTTACACGTTGTAAACGGCCTGCAATCAAAGAAAATTCCAAAGGCCCTTCAAAATATTGAAAGGACGAGTAAGAAACTCGAAAGCATACCGCTAGTCCTATGATAGAGAGGATTCCCAACATGCCATACAAGCTTGAATCTTTTGAACTGATATTCTGTTGAACATTCAAGTGTAAGAAGAAATCCTTGAAAACTTCCCGCTTTAACAAATTGTAAGGTTGGTTTGTCGGATTTACTGTGGTTCACAGTAGTCTAATACTCTAATGCAGTGTTTCACCAGGTCGTCATACATTTCAGTTCGGAGATGTGCAGGTTTGAACAACAAAGAATCTCAAATCATTGTGACGGCCCTGTCTTAGTTTACCTCTGAAGTCTGCTAAATCATCGTGTCCAGTGATTATCCTCAAAGAAGGTTTACCGGACACAATCCAACGATTAATCCCAAAAGCTAAAGAAAACCGAGGAAAATTGGAAAAAAATGAATTACATAGAAAAGTGTTTGGAATTCATACATAACAAATTAAATCCATCACCAAACTAATAAGTTTTGGTCTAAAATGAAACTAACATAAACAATAGTAACATACTTCTGATACTAACCTATACCCAATACTAATCTACATGGAAGACCTGCATCTTAGCCCAAGCCTTTTGCATTACCGCCATTTGCTCTTGATTGTTACGCATTTGTAATTGAGTGCTACGAACTTGTACTTCAAGAGTTTCTTGGGCGGCTCGCTCATTTTGTCGATCCATCTCAAGTTGAGTTATTTGTTGTTCGAGTTGCAAATTCTAAATGTTATGATCCTCCATCTTCAATGCCAAGTTGCTAATAAATCAGTCAGAAGGAGAAGGGTTGTGGCCACAAAGGTATTAGTAAAGTGGCAAAACTCTGAATTGGAGGACGCGACTTGGGAATTCTTGTTTGATCTACAACACAAGTATCCCAAGTTTGATCCTTGTAGACAATGATCTTTGGAAGGGGAAGGTAACGATACAAATCATACAATCCAGACCGATATCACAGCTAACTCTGGCTACAGTCTGAATATGGAGGGAAGACAGTTTACAAATGAAGGTGGGGAATGGTGCACATGAGAATGATGAGTACCCAAGGGATAACCACAAAGGCCGGCTCCCAACCAGCCGTAATCTGTCTTATTACCGCCTGTTATAATTCCGCATCTTACCGTTTTCAATTAACCTAATCTCAGCAATTACAATCTATAAATAACTGGTTATTGTAATTGAATTATCTTTTCTTGTCATACATCACCACAGTACAAAACGAAACTAAGCATACAAAACGAGCCATCGAACCCAAAAGAACTGTCGACCCCTACTCACAACATAAGATTATTGCCCATCGAACCATTAGCATCGTCAACCGTATCATTCTTGCTATGTTTCTTTGTATTATGGGGCTTAAAACATACTACTCGTATAAGACTAACAAATTTAACAATAAGACGCGTCTATTACGCGAAAAGCTGTAGGGTCTCAATATCATACTTTCCTTTCCTCTGTGGGTGACCCCTACATGGCCGTCTAGGCGAAGTGAACAAACCTCCCAAAGCCAGATTAAGCATTCAACAAATACTCCTGTATCTCATGATGGAAGCGCTCCTATAAAAGCAAGAAAGGCTAACTGACCCGCTTCATTTTGCCTAGTGCCTCAATATGTCTCGTACTCGATGTAGGGAATTCTTGTTCTCAGAGAAGGTCTACCGGACAGTATGCAAGCCAGCGTTTTGGGGCTGACATTGGAACAATCTTGGAGATCAATTCCCCGTAAGTTTGTGCAGCTTTCTACCAACTCTTTCACGCTCTTTGCCGTTATGTCCATACAATTTGCCAAGTTCACATATTGGAGGTTAGGACATGCTTTACCAATTTCTGATATGCACTCGTCACCAAATATTCCGTATCTGAGATTTAACACCTCCAAATTCATACTTGTACCTTCAAAATCCATCCCAGATAACACTGACTGCAGCCATTCTATATTCAAGTGTTTAAGCTCGCGGCAGCAGTTTAGTAACTTTCTTATCCCTTTGCTTGTGAGATTCTTACAGAAGCTTACATCAAGATACTCTAAATTCGGGCACATGAGTCCAATTTTTTCAAGCAACTCATCCTCCATAAAATCATTGCAAAAAAGGTTTAAGCACTTGATATTATTCACCTTAACCAATGGTTCATCCAGTTCTCCCTTACCAAGTTGTGTGCACATAGCATTCATCTCTTCAAGCGCTGGACAATTCTTCAACAGCATTTGAAATGTTGAAGTTGTTAATCCTTTACAACGGCCTATATCAATCACAACCAAATTGCCCAAGTAACGAACCAACCCTTTCATCACCTCGTCTGTCAAGCACGCTTCTTCTCCTACATCCAACTTCTTTATCTTCGGATAAGCACTTATTAATGATGAAAAACCCCTCAATAACGCCCCATCGGAGTTATGACAGTTGGACATCGTAAACTGGGTTAAGGGCAGGGCAGCTTTAGCAATCGAACACAGCCATGTGTCCTCTACATTCATATGACGGAATTCAAGTTTTGACAAATTCTTACAAAACCCAATTGAATTCTCAATACTAAACAACGAATCAGACTTCTCCAACGTTGACTGTCTAATCGCGGACATGGAAAACCTGCTTAACTTGGTGCTACGGCGCATAACATATGCAATTCCATATTCGGTCAAATACTCGCACCCATTAATATTAACATGACTAAGATCTAAACAGCAGTTAGATAATTCTATCATTGACTTATCAGTGATCAGCAAACCCTCCAGATTAATCTTGTTCAAATATTTCAAATGTTGGGCTAAACCCGATATACCCTCGTCACTCAACTTATTCATATTAACATCAATCTCCTCAAGCAAGGGGAAAACACGACAAACAGCAACAAGTTGTTGATCAGAAAAACCGTCAATTCTACACAATGTGAGTACTTTGATATTATTCGGATTGGAACTCAGGTGGTACAGCCCATCTAGAGGGAGAGCATCAAGATCGTGGAGGTGAAGGGCACGGAGGTGGACAGTGGCTTTAGAGGATACAATGAAAGAGAGGGCAGCGTCAACAGCGGAGGAGGAGGAGTAATGGATGGAGAGGGTTTGGAGGGAGGCGGAGAAGCGACGAATGAGAGGGGGAAGGACGGAGGTTAGGGGGAGTTGGAGGGGGTTGAGTGGGATTAAGGTAAGTGAGCAAGGGTGCGTGTTGGTAACGGAAAGGAGGTGTTTGCAGGTTAAAGTAAGAGGGTATATGTGAGCATGGTGGGAGTATATGTGAGTTTGGCGGGGAGTGTGTAGCTTGGATAGGATTAGGTTCCAGCAGTCTGTCGGGATATCTAGTATTGTGGTTTTTGGGGTAGCAGTCGCGGTGGCAGAGTGTTGATCCATGGGGTGTAGCTGGTTGGATTAAGGAATATCAACCAAGAAAAAAGGCTGCTATCCTTGTGGTTGTCTTGATTCTGCAATGATACAAGTCATAGACATTGTGTAAGGTTGTTCCAAAAATTGAAAAGGTCCTGGATATTACAAATAGTCTCTATACCCATGTCTGAAACTTTATTTAACACGTCGGAAACGGCCTGCAATCAAATAAAATTCCAATGGCCTTCGATAGATTGAAAGGACGAGTTTAGAATGGTCATATTTTTCGGTTTGAGTGAATCCATGAACATATGGTGAAATGTTCAGCGTTTGGTAGGAAACAACGGCTGATTCTCGAATGGATGTTGAAGGTTTATGGAGCATTTCTGTCACTATGCAATGTGTCACGGTCCCGGTACTTTTGCCTGATCGTGGTGCGCACCCTTACCCGACTCTAGAGCAAGAATGCAAGCAACAAGGGTCTCGTACTAGTGAGGGATCGCCCAATAGCACGTATCTCGGGTCTCGGGGTGTGTGTCGGAATCCTAGTCACGATTATCAACGTCGGCACACGAATGCAATAAAAGTAAGTAATACGATTATTGAAAGCAATAAGAAAGTATAAACAAGCTTAATGATGAGAAGCGGTATTTCATTGACTAGCACCTCTCGTAGAGGCAAATTTGATATTTCTCAATCCCAAATTCAGTCAAAGCATTGCACCAGTAAACCTTAACATCAGTAAGATCCAAGCAGCAGTCAGATAATGCAATCATCTAAAGTCAGTGACACATTTTCAGTCAAATTCATCTTCCTCAAAAATTTCAAATGTTGGGCTAAACCTGCGATACCCTCATCACTAAAGTTATTAAAACTTGTTGATCACATAAATCACCAATTCTAGACAATGTGAGTACCTTGACAGTATTGGGATTGGAACCCAGGTGGCAGAGACCGTCTATAGGGAAGGCATTAAGAGAGTTCAGGTGAAGGGCGCGTAGGTGGGTAGTGGCATTAGAAGATACGACGTAGGAGAGGACAGCGTCATCAGTGGAGGAGTAATGGATGGAGAGGGTTTGGAGGGAGGTGGAGAAGCCGCGAAGGAGAAGAGGGAGGATAGAGGTGTGGTGGAAGGTGGAGGAGTAATGTCCCCACAGTGTTGTCACTAAGGCCCTGTTTGGTAAATAGCAGATTAATTATAGCATAAGCAGATTGCAATGACGGATTATAAATGGCAGATTTTAATAGAAAGTTTGACTAGCATATTATAATTAGCAGAATGAATTTGAGTGTTTGGTTATTGGCAGATTAGGATTAGTACATTGTTTATTTTCTTTATAAAATGAAGTAAACTTTCCTATTTTACAATATGTTAACCAATATGCTGGGGTAAGCAGCATATTATAAAATAGCATATTGACCCCAAATATGTTGTTTACCAAACACAAAAATTAGCATATTAACCTGTCAAACATACTAAAACCCTTCAATATGCTAAAAATTAGTCAATATGTTGTTTACCAAACAGGGTTTAATACTAAAAAAAGTCTGTGTGATTATTTAACACGTCGAAAAAAGCCAGCAATCAAAGAAAGTTTCAAAGGCCCTTGAAATGTTAAACGAGTAAGAAGAATCGCATAGTTCAGTTTGAATGAAACTACGAACAAATTGAAAAAATTGAAAAATATTACAGTAAATTACAACACACAAGAATCTAGCAAAGTGATATCCTGTTGAACATTCAAGAGTAAGAAAATATGGTTGAAAACTTCTTGATTTAACAAATTGTAAGGTTGCTTTGTCGGAATTATTGGGGTTTACAGTAGTCGTCCAATGCGGTGTTTCACCAGGTCGTCATACATTTCAGTTTTCAGATGTGCGGGTTTGAACAAGAAAGCATCTCAAATCATTGAGACGGCCCTGTCTTAGTTTACCTCTGAAGTCTGCTAAATCATCGTGTCCAGTAATTATCCTCAAAGAAGGTCTACCGGACACAATCCCGTACTTAATAAGTCCCGTACTTGACGGGGGAGGTTATTATCCTCAGAGACGGTCTACCGGACACAATGTAAGCCAGCGTTTTAGGGCTCACATTGGAACATCTCTGCAGATCAAGTTCGCGTAAGTTTGTGCAGCTTTCTACCAACTCCTTCACGCTCTTTATGGTTACATTCGAACATTCTGCCAAGTTCACATAGAGCAGCTTTGGACATGCTTTAGCAATTTCTGATATGCACTCCTCACCAACAAATCCTCCTTTCAGTTTTAACACCTCCAAATTCAAACTCGAACCTTCAAAAGCCGTCCCAAATAACATTGATTGCATCCAGCCTGCTATATCAAAATGCCTTAGTTCGCGGCAGCACTTCACTATATTTCTTATCCCTTCGCTTGTGAGATTCTCACAAAAACTCACATCAAGATGTTCTAAATTCGGACACATGAGCCCAATTTTTTCGAGCATCTCATCCATCAAACGATAATTTGAAGCAAGTTTTAAGCACTTAATATTCCCCACCGTAACCAATGGTTCATCTAGTTCTCCCTTTCCAAGAAGTGTGTGCATAGCATTCATCTCTTCAAGCGCGGGACAATTCTTCAACAGCATTTGAAATGTTGAAGTTGTTAATCCATTACAATAGCCTATATTAATCACAACCATATTGCCGAAGTAACAAACCAAACCTTTCATTGCCTCGTCCGTCAAGTACGTTTCCCCTCTGATATCCAACTTCTCTAACTTCGGATAAGCACGCAAAAATGTCGAGAGCCCACTAGATGAAGCTTTAAGAGAGTTAGTACAGTAAGGCGCCGTATACTGGGTCAAGGGCAAATTAGCTTTAGCAATTGAACACAACAATGTGTCCTCTACATTCATAGTAAAGAATCCAAGTTTCGACAAATTCCTGCAGAACCCAATCGAATTCTCAATACTAAACAAAGATTCAGACTTCTCCAACCTCGTTTGTTTAAACGTGTCAATGGAAATCCCGCTTAACTTGGCGCTGTAGCACATAACATACCCAATACCATTTTCGGTTATATCCCTGCAACCATGAACCTTAACATCATTAAGATCCAAACAGCAGTCAGATAATGCAATCATTGACTTATCTGTGATCAACACATTTTCAGACAGATTAATCATCCTCAAAAATTTCAGCTGTCGGGCTAAACCTGAAATACCAGCATCACTCAAGTTATTCATACTAACATCAATCTCCTCAATCAATGTGAAAACAAGAGAAACAATAACAAGTTGTCGATCAGATAAACCGCTAATATTACACAATGTGAGTACTCTGACATTATTCGGGTTGGAACTCAGGTGGGCAAGACCGTCTAGAGGAAGGGCATCAAGATTGCGGAGGTGAATGCAGCGGAGGTGAGCGGTGGCATTAGAGGATACAATGAAAGTGAGGGCAGTGTCGATAGAGGTAGCAGAGGAATTGATGGACAGGGTTTGGAGGGAGGCGGAGAAGCGACGAAGAAGAGGAAGGAGGAGGGATTTGAGATGACGAAGGAGCGGTGGGGTTAAGGTAAGAGAGAAAGGAAGGGTGTTAGTAATGAAAAGCAGGTCTTTGCAGGTTAAAGAGATGGGGGGTATGTGAGTCTGGTGGTGGGTGTGTAGTTTGGACAGGATTAGGTTCCAGCAGTCTGCTGGGATGTCAAGTATTGTGGTTTTTCCGGTTGAGGAGGCGGTCGTGGTGACGGAGTGTCGGTGTCGCTGTTCCATTGATGGAGCTGGTGGTCTGATTATGGATTGTCAACAAAGAAAAAAAAGTTTGGTATGCTTGAGTTTCTTAATTCTGCAATACTTATAAACTCTTACACATTGTGCAGTAAACTGAAGAAGTCATGCCATTAGAATTAGTCTCGCTACACCTACATTATTTGCACGTCGAAATGATGGCCTGCAATCGAAAAAATAAGAAAATTCCAAAGGTCCTTTAAGAGATTGAAAAGATGAGTAATAATGATCATAAATAATTTTATCTACATTCCAAAAAAAAACTAAATAAAGAATACAGTAACGTAATTGGTTGAATAATGTGCACGAGGGCAATGAGGACCCAAAACGACAATGCACAAGCTGTCCTGTAAGTTTGTGTACATTGTACCGGAAATACTGAAAATGTCTTAGCCTAGTGGTTAAGTGTCAGGTAACCTAACAATAGGTCACGGACTTGAATCCTCACCATCATATATTGTACTATAGCATGCGCAAGCTGTCCTTGTAACACAGCATGTGATCAGTGATCACAACATTCACAGAAGCTGCAACTGCACACTGCACACTGCACAATACAGAAAGCCAGATCGAGCTTTCAGTAATACTCATATTTCTCATGATGGAACGCCCCTACTCGTGAGCGCCTTTTGCCCGGTGCTTCAGTAAGCCTTGAAATTGTTGTCGGGGGAAGTTATTATCCTCAAAGAAGGTCTAGCGGACACAATGGAAGCCAGTGTTTTAGGACTCACATTGGGACATGACTGGAGATCAAGTTCCCGTAAGTTTGTGCAGTGTTCTACCAATTCTTCCACGCTCCTTGCCGTTACTTCCCTACAATTTGCCAAGTTCACATACAGTAGTTTAGGACATGCTTTAGCTATTTCTGATATGCCGTCGTCAACTAACCTTCCGTCTCTGAGTTTTAACAGCTCCAAATTCAGACATGTACCTTCAAAATCCATCCAAAATAACAGTGATTCCGTCCATCCTGCTATATCCAATTGCTTAAGCTCGCGGCAGCAGTTCACTAAATTTCTTATCCCGTTGCATGTGAGATTCTCGCAGAAGCTTACACCAAGATGTTCTAGATTCGGGCACATGAGCCCAATTTTTCCAAGCAACTCATCCATCAAAAATTCATTATGAGAAATTTTTAGGCACTTAATATTATTCACCTTAACCAACGGTTCATCTAGATCTCCCGTACCAAGTAGCGTGTGCATAGCATTCATCTCTTCAAGCGCGGGACAATTCTTCAACAGCATTTGAAATGTTGAAGTTGTTAATCCATTGCAAAAGCTTATATCAATCACAACCAAATTGCCCAAGTAAGAAATCAACCCTTTCATCATCTCATCCGTCAAGCACGCTTCTTCACTAGTATTCAACTTCTTTATCTTTGGATAAGCACTTATTAATGTTGAAAACCCCCTCAACGAAGCCCCAGCCGAATTAGTACAGTTAGTCATCGTAAACTGGGTTAAGGGCAAGGCAGCTTTAGCAATCGAACACAGCCATGTTTCCTCTACATTGACACTATGGAATTCAAGTTTCGATAAATTCCTACAAAACCCAATTGAATTCTCAATACTAAACAATGATTCAGACTTCTCCGAGTTTGATGGTCTAAATATCCTAATGGACAACGCGGTTAACTTGGTGCTATGGCGCATAACATACCCAATCCCATATTCAGTTAAAGCACACCCATCAACCTTAACATCACTTAGATCGAAACAGCAGTCAGATAATGCAATCATCGACTTGTCACTGATAAACCCACTTTCAGTCAAATTAATCTTCCTTAAAAATTTCAAAAGTTGGGCTAAACCTGTGATACCTTCATCACTCAAGTTATTCAAACTAACATCGATCTCCTCAAGCGAGGGGAAAACACGACAAACAGCAACAAGTTGTTGATCAGATAAATCACCAATTCTATTCAGTGCCAGTACTTTGACATTATTTGGGTTGGAACCCAGGTGGCAGAGACCGTCTAGAGGGAGGTTGTCAAGAGAATGGAGGTAAAGAGCGCGTAGGCGGGCAATGGCATTAGTGGATACAATGAGGGAGAGGGCAGCGTCAACGGTGGAGGAGGAGGAGTAACTGATGGAGAGGGTTTGGAGGGAAGCGGAGAAGCGACGAAGGAGAGGACGGAGGACGGAGGTGAGGTGGTCGTCGAGGAGTGGTGATAAGGTAAGATGGCAAGGGTGAGTGTTGATAATGGAAAGAAGGTGTTTGCAGGTTACAGAGAGGGAGTATATGTGAGTATGGTGGTGGGAGTATAAGTTAGTATGGTGGGGTGTGTGTAGCTTAGATAGGATTAGGTTCCAACAGTCTGTTGGGATGTCTAGTATTGTGGTTCTTGCGGTTGAGGTGGAGGTGGCGGTGGCGGAGTGTTTTTCCATGGGTATAGCTGGTCGGATTAAGGAATATTAACCAAGAAAAAAGTTATTATTATTCTTGATTGTCTTGATTTTGCAATGATAAAAGTCATTTACATTGTTCAAGTATCGTCCCCAAGATGTTGTCGCGCTAACTGAAAAAGTCTGCGAGTAGAAGTAGTCTCTATATACATGTTTGTAATAACATTATCAAACACGTCGTAAATGGCCTGCAATCAAAGAAAATTTCAAAGTAGGAATGGCTACATTTGTCAGTTTGACTGAATCCATGAGCATATGGTGAAATGTTCAGTGTTTGTTTGGAAACAACGTAACGGCTGATTCTCGACCGGACGTTGAAGGTTTATGGAGTGTTTCTGTTAGGTAGTTAAAGGTTTACATATGCTCATTAACAATTAAGACACCGGCTGTCGGCTGAGTTGTTTTACCATTATGTTTCCATGAACCAAGATCAAGTCACGCCAGACGTATTCATTCTGTAGTGATGACAAAGTCCTAGACATCTGTTAACTGAACATTATCTGCGCGTCGAAATAGCAGCCTGCAATTCCAAGAACAAGGAAGTTCCAAAGGATCTTCAAACTGTAAACGAGTAAGAATAATCGCATAGGCCAGTTTGAATGAATTTATGAATGGCTGTTCAAGGTTTTATGCAGTGTTTGCTTTATTTTAAATGAACCCATTTGTTATTTAAGGTCCCTGGAACTGACATCAGAAGTCAGAACCGGTTCAGGCTGAGCTAATGCCGAGTATTTGACTTGGTGGTTGATACTCCGTCTATATTAATACTCCATCTATACCGATCTTAGTTATTTAGACGGGTTATAATGTCACGGGAATTGTACTTTGTTATTTAGTTTTCTGAATTCGTTGGAGACGAACTTCTGAAAAATAGGCGAGGACAAATTTCACAGGGCCGTTAGCTTGATCATAGGTCCTTCTGTAGGGCGCTCTGTGTACCTCCCGGGGCCTTAAAACTCTGAGTACAGACAAGCACGCACAGTACAGAAAGCCAACACTGAAACGTTATAACTGGAGATCAAGTTTGCATCATCCGCTATGCCTTGCCACCTGTGACCGCCTTTTGCCTGGTGCCTCAGTAAACCTTGGAATAGGCGTCGGATGAAGTTAATGCCCTCAAAGAAGGTCTAGCGGACACAATGCAAGCCAGCGTTTTATGACATACATTGCGACATGACTTGAGATCAAGTTCCTGTAAGTTTGTGCAGCTTTCCACCAATTCTTTCACGCACTTTGTCGTTACTTCTTTACAGTATGCCAAGTTCACATATAGGAGTTGAGGACATGCTTTAGCTATTTCTGATATGCAGTCATCTCCAAACTTTCCTCCGGCGAGATTTAACAACTCCAAATTCATACTTGTACCTTCAAAACCCGTCCCAAATAACACTGATTGTTTCCATCCTGTTGAATACAATTGCTTAAGCTCGCGGCAGGAGTTCAGTAAGTTTGTAATCCCTTTGCTTGTGACATTCTCACAGAAGGTTACACAAAGATGTTCTAAATTCGGACACATGAGCCCAATTTTTTCAAGCAACTCATCCATCAACAGATCATTTGAAGAAAGTTTTAAGGACTTAATATTATTCACCTTAACCAATGGTTCATCTAGTTCTCCCTTACCAAGTAGTGTGTTTATAGCATTCATTATGAACCTTGACAATACTTAGATCGAAACAGCAGTCAGATAGTGCAATCATCGACTTATCAGTGATAGGCACTTCGATCAATATAACCCTCCTCAAAAATTTCAACTGTCGGGCTAAACCCGAGATACCCTCATCACTCAAGTTATTAAAACTAACATCAATCTGCTCAAGCAAGGGGAAAAGACGACAAACAACAACCAGTTGCTGATCACATAAACCTCTAATATCAGACAATCTGAGTACTTTAAGGTTATTGGGTTTGGAACTCAGGTGGCAGAGACTGTCTAAAGGTAGGGCATCAAGACAATGGAGGTGAAGGGCGCAGAGGTGGGCAGTGGCATTAGTGGATACAGCGTAGGAGAGGGCCATGATTGTCTAGTTTTGCAATGAAACAAACCCGAAAAAAACACAGTAATTGTTATCTTGTTATGTTTGATTGTCTAGCTTTGCAATGAAACAATCCGAAGCATTTTGTTAAGGCCATGATACAACTGAAAAAGTCACGCCATTAGAAATAGTCTCGTTACACATGACTCCGTATAACATTATTACTCCTCGTCAAAACTGTGGCCTGCAAGCGGACAGAACCAGAGAAAATTTCAAAGGGATATGTCGACATTCAAAGGATGGGGTAAGAATGGTTAGTTAGAAGGAATCCATGAACGAATGACTGCTTTTGATGAATTGGTCTGCATTTCACGCTGTCAAAATGGCTTTTTGATTTGTTACTGAGCGTCAATAGATTGAAATTTGCAGCTGATATAAAATTGGGGGCATCAAGCCATCAAATGAATAATCTCTTCCTTGATAAAAACACAACCAAGTCATAGCTGCTTTAGGTTTGAGTCTATGCTCCTAAGCAGTATCCTGATACTACCTCTCGACGACGTGTTCTACTCTTGGCTCAGTGTTGAGACCAGAAACATGAATGGTGTGTCTTTTGCATCTGTCAGTTTGCATGAATCCGGCGTTGATGACGTTTGGTGGGGGAAGTTATTTATTTCTCATAATGGAAGGCCCCTACTCGTGAACGCCTTTTGCTCGGTGCTTCAGTAAGCTTTGAAATTGGTGTCGGGGGAAGTTATTATCCTCAAAGAAGATCTAGCGGACACAATGAAAGCCAGTGTTTCAGGACTCGCATTGGGACATGACTGCAAATCAAGTTCCCGTAAGTTTGTGCAGTGTTCTACCAATTCTTTCACGCTCCTTGCCGTTACTTCCCTACAATTTGCCAAGTTCACATACAGTAGTTTAGGACATGCTTTAGCTATTTCTGATATGCCGTCGTCAACTAACCTTCCTTCTCTGAGTTTTAACAGCTCCAAATTCAGACTTGTACCTTCAAAGTCCATCCAAAATAGCACTGATTCCATCCATCCTGCTATATCCAAATTGCTCAAGTAACAAACCAACCCTTTCGTCACCTCAACGAAGCCCCAGCCGAGTTAGTACATTTAGACATCGTAAACTGGGTCAAGGGCAAGAAAGCTTTAGCAATCGAACACAGCAATGTGTCTTCTACATTCATATGATGGGATTTTAGTTTCGACAAATTCCTACAAAACCCAGCTGAATTCTCAATACTAAGCAATGAATCGGACTTCTCCATCGTTGATTGTGTTAATGAGCTCATGGTAAGCACGCTTAACTTGGTGCTATACTGCTATGGCGTATAACATACCAATCCCATATTCAGTCAAAACACTGCACCCGTAAACATTAACATCACTTAGATCTAAACAACAGTCAGATAATGCAATGATTGACTTATTTGTGATCAACACATTTTCAGTCAAATTAATTTTCCTCGAAAATTTCAAATGTTGGGCTAAACTCGAGACACCCTCATCACTCAAGTTATTCAAACTAACATCAATCTCCTCAAGCAAGGGGAAAACAGCAACAAGTTGTTGATCACAAAAACCGGCAATTCTATTTAATGCGAGTACTTTGACTTTGACATTATTTGGGTTCGAAGTTCGAACTGAGGTGGCAGAGACCGTCTAGAGGGAGAGCATCAAGAGAGTGAAGGTGAATGGCACGGAGGTGGGCAGTGGCAGTGTCATTGTATAAGTGTTGCCTCAAACTATGGTCACTAAACACGTACTGAAAAAGTCATCCAGTTAGAAATAAACTTTACAAATTTCGTCGAAATGGCAGAGCCTGCAATCTAAAGAAGACAGAAAATTCCAAAGGACCTCCAAACTGTAAACGAGTAAGAATAATGGCATAGGTCAGTTTGAATGAAGTTATGAACATCTGGTGAAATCTGCAGCATTTGGCGAGGAAACAACGACAAATTCTCCCGGATTCTGTTGAGCATACAGTAAGGCACAGATAGATGTTTAAGGTTTATGGAGCGCTTCTTCGTTTATTTTAGATGAATTATTCTGGATATCCAATTAATTTTATTATCCAGACGGGCTTTTTTATTTGTTATTCAAAGTCAATTGATGGAAATTTGCAGCTGATGATTAGCAAAGGATATAAATTTAGGGAATCAAATATACACAAAAGATTGATGCCAAGTTACCTAACACTTGTGAAGTTCTGAGTTCTAACTTCTAACACAGCATTTGATCAGTGATCACTCGTTCACTCCCGACATTCACAGAAGCAGCAACTGCACAAGCATCGGCGGAAACAAGAAACAGCATAGTAACTATTACACACTACATGTCGAAAGTAGAGAAACCCAACACTTTAACATATAAACTGGAGATCAAGTTAGCATAATCCGCTTCGAGCAACTTTTACCTGGTGCCTTAGAAAGTCTTGTAAAAGTTGTCGACGGAAGTAATTGTCCTCAAAGAAGGTCTAGCGGACACAATGCAGGCCAGCATTTTAGGATTCACATTCGAACATGACCAGAGGTTAAGTTCCCGTAAGTCCACGCAGCTTTCTACCAATTCTTTCGCACACTTTGCTGTTATTTCACTACAATATGCCAATTTCAGATACAGAAGTTTAGGACATGCTTTGGCAATTTCTGATATGCAGTCGTCACCAAACTTTCCCCATTCGAGATTTAACAACTCCAAATTCAAACTTGTACCTTCAAAAGGCATCCCAAATAACACTGATTGCATCCATCCTCCTATATTCAATTGCTTAAGTTCGCGGCAGCAGTACAGTATTTTTCTTATCCCTTTGCTTGTGAGATTCTCACAGACGCTTACGTTAAGATGTTCTAAATTCGGGCACATGATCCCAATTTTTTCAAGCAACTCATCTAACAAAAATTCATTACAAGAAAGTTTTAAGCACTTAATATTATTCCCCTTAACCAATGGTTCATCTAGTTCTCCCTTACCAAGTTCTGTGCTGTTAACAATCATCTCTTCAAGAGCGGGACAATTCTTCACCAGCATTTGAAACGTCGAAGTTGAAAATCCATTACAAAAGTTTATATTAATCACAACCAAATTGCCCAAGTAACAAACCATCCCTTTCATCACCTCATCTGTTAAGCACGTTTCGTGTGCAATTTCCAACTTCTCTATCTTCGGATAAGCACTTATTAATGTTAAAAACCCCCTCAACGAAGCCCCAGCCGAGTTAGTACAGTTAGACATCTTAAACTGGGTTAAGGGCAAAGCAGCTTTAGCAATCGAACACAGCCATGTTTCCTCTACATTGACACTGCAGAATTCAAGTTTCGACAAATTCCTACAAAACCCAATTGAATTCTCAATACTTAACAATGAATCAGACTTCTCCAAGTTTGATGGTCTAAATATCCTAATGGACAACGAGGTTAACTTGGTGCTATGGCACATAACATACCCAATCCCATATTCAGTGAGAGCACGCCCATCAACCTTAACATCACTTAGATCGAAACAGCAGTCAGATAATGCAATCATCGACTTATCACTGATAAACCCATTTACAGTCAAATTAATCTTCCTTAAAAATTTCAAAAGTTGGGCTAAACCCGCGATACCCTCATCACTCAAGTTATTCGAACTAACATCGATCTCCTCAAGCGAGGGGAAAACACGACAAACAGCAACAAGTTGTTGATCAGATAAATCGTTAATTCTATTCAGTGTGAGTACTTTGACATTATTGGGGTTGGAACCCAGGTGGCAGAGACCGTCTAGAGGGAGGGCATCAAGGTAGTCGAGGTGAAGAGCACGAAGGTGGGCAGTGGCATTAGTGGATACAATGAGGGAGAGGGCAGCGTCAACGGTGGAGGAGGAGGAGGAGTACCTGATGGAGAGGGTTTGGAGGGAAGCGGAGAAGCGGCGAAGGAGAGGAGGGAGGACGGAGGAGAGGTGGTCGTCGAGGAGTAGGGAGAAGGTAAGATGGCAAGGGTATGTGTTGGTAATGGAAAGGAAGTGTTTGCAGGTTAAAGAGAGGGAGTATATGTGAGTATGGTGGTGGAAGTATAAGTTACTATGGTGGGGAGTGTGTAGTTTGGATAGGATTAGGTTCCAGCAATCTGTTGGGATATCTAGTATTGTGGTTTTCGCGGTTACGGTGGCGGTGGCGATGACGTTGTGTTGTTCCATGAGTACAGATGGAAGATTAAGGAATGTCAACCCCAAAAAGAACAGTAGTTGTTAACCTGTTATGTTTGATAGTCTTACTTTTGCAATGAACAAGTCCTAAGCATTTTGTTATGGCCTTGATACAACTGAAGAAGTCATGAAATTAGAAAGTCTCTTTTTGCACATTTGAACATTCTTTTGCACATCGAAACGACTGCCTGGCGTGCCTGCAGTCGAGATTTTAAGTACAAGCAATAATGGTCAGTTAGACGGAATCCATGAATGAATTACGGAATTGCTATATCACGCCCCCTATTTTACATGTTACGCCCACTGTTCTTCAATTTATTCCAAATCTAAATCTGCCCCTGAACCTCTCAAAGTTATATTTTGTAAATTTTAATATTGTTTAATTGTAAATGTGTTTTTGAGACCATTAAACAATATTTACGATTAAACAATATTGAAATTTAAAACAATTACAAGTCTTGTATGCAAGTGAATAATTAGAGTTAGATAAAAAAAACAATTAATAATTACGCAGCCAAACCACGGACTAGCCGTGTAACTCACGCACCCTCACCGCGGAGCAGCCGTGTAAATGACACGGCCACACCATGGTACAGTCGTGTAAAGTACACGGCAGTCTAAAATTTTTATTTTTTTCAAATTCGTCCCAAATCTTCATCCCCAATTGCTTCTACATCAACCTAATTGGATCTAATAACAATATTCATCCCTATTTGCTTCTAAATCAATCTACAAAAACTATAATCTGATCTAATTAAAAAACAAAGTTAACATAATTAAGAAAGACATACCTTATTAGATCTTGATATGGTGTGGAGTGTAATTGAGATATGTAATTGATCTCCTTCCTGTTCTTGTCTGCTTCTTGAAATTGAAATTGAAATTGAAATTGGGTTGCAGTGTTTAGGGTTCGTAGGGTTTAGGGTTTAGGGTTTAGGGTTCTTGTCTTCATTGTCGTTCATTGTTGTTGTGGCTGTATCACGCAACCTTTTCTCTTTCTTTTTTTTCATGTGAGATAACAACAAAATATGTGGCAAATTAATTACGGAGTACTTTTTTTAAGATCATCATAGGGGTTGTTTAGTTGTCTTCCAAAATTACGGGAATTGGAAAATCATATTAAGTGGAAAAATCAAGTCTTGTTTGGTTGCCTAATTTATGGGAATTAGAACTTCCTAGGAAACTCTAATTCCTACATAACGTAGGAACTCTATGTAATTGGAAGTTCCCGCATGAATTAAAATTCCTACATTCAATCAAACAACAATTACATAATTCACGTGATTTTCAAGTTCATATGAATTTAATCTTCCCGAGAATTTTATCTTCCGATGCCGAACCAAACGACTCCTTAAAATTTTAATAGCGATAAACCGTAAATTATATACAGTACATTATAATATAAATTATCGCACCAAGTAAATCAATAACGATATGCCGTATCATGTAAACCGCCTTTAAGATCGTCTCAAAAACACTTTACGATAAAACAAAAAATTTCTTTACTAAAGTTAAGGGTGCAGTCTAATGGTTAAAACTTGGGTGAAATTCCCAGGAGACTCGGCTTCAAGCCTCTCTAAGAGCAAAAATCTTGTGGAGCATTCTTGGTCCGAGTCCATGACTAAATAGACTTCGAGCCTGTCACTCTCGGGGGTGTTTTACTTGGTGTATGGGCTTGTTTTTTTTTTCAGTTCTAAAATTACTTATAAGCAATATAATTAGTAAGAAGTTTTAGAAGATTATTTCAATTGTCGTTTGCTATAGTTTTTTTGTATACACACACATTACAAGGTGAAAGCGAATTAGTTACTTATATTTTAGTAGCAAATCACTTGATTTCGGTAGCTAATTTCAAATAAAGACGGAATTTTTGACGGAACATGATCTGTAACTAATAGCCTTATCGGTAAATTTGCTATAAAATTGGCTACTAATTTTAGCTTCCAAATTTGAAATAGCTACTTTTGCGACAATAATAGAGAAAAAAGTAAAATTAGCTACATTAGAGACCATAAATTGTATCATAGCTAAACTAGTGCCCGAGTTAGAGATCAATTTAGCCGTTTCTAAATTAGCGATCAACGTACAAGTAAGCGCCCTATATGCCACAACCTCCTAGATAGGTCCCCGTGCTCAATATGCAATACGACACGTCGGACAACCGCTCACCGAACATGCATATATGACCTCCAAGCCTATAACTGATGACATTCTAACCATTGAGCACCGGAACATTAATGACTATTTGGGTAATAAATATCTACTTAAAGTCATTGTTACATATGTGAGTTATAAGGTATTTTTTAATAATAGTTATAAGAGGCGGTCTCTCAGGAGACCTACTGTAATATAAATAGCTTATAATAATAATTCAAAAGTATCACATTGGCATATATTTAATATGAAATATTAAAAGACATGATAATAAAAATTAACTTTAGCTACTAACGTATTTTCGTAGCTGAAAACTTAAATTAGATACTAAATTTGCAATTCACTTGGTTTTGTCTCCATAACTTTAGCTATCAATGTATATTCGCGTAACTTAAATTAGATACTAATTTGATACTCATTTTGTTTTATCTCTATAATTTTAGCTACCAACGTATTAAATAAATTATGTACTAAATTTGTTACGCACTTTGTTTCGTCTCTATAATAACTACGTACTTAGATACTGATAAATTTCTGTATTTAAAAAATTAAATTAGTTATTAAATTCGATACTGTCTCTACAATAGAGACATAATTAGCTACCATTCTAGTTTAGTCTCTTAAGGAGGGACTAAATATATTATTTGTCTAAAAATTAGTTGCTAAATTATCTATTTAACAACTGAGTTTTAGTCGGTTGCTTAACTAGTAGCTAAATCATCATTCTCTTATATATATATAGTGAAATACTTTCTCGTTTTAATTAATTTTAGAAGTTATTTAATTTTAACCGTTGCCTACAATAATTCATTAGTCATTTACACGTCCATAAAAACATTAAATTAAAATTGAAAGATTTTGCCCATTTTGGTACTATATGTGTTATTTAGTCAACTATTTATAAATCTCTACTCTCTGACTCTCTCTAATTAAAAACAATCTACGTTTTAATGCAATTTTCCTTCTATATTTGCGTAATTTTATGGATAATTTTCTCTAATAGAAAGTAATATATTATATTACGATTACTAATATATTTTGGTTAGTCTTAGTCATATATTTAATGTGAACAACAAATAAAAGAGAAACAATTAAAATCCATTCAATAGACGTCAAGGACATCTTACATTACATAAATACATAAAGGAGAGTTTTATTACAACAATGTGAAAGTCAAGTTAAAGTGCTTCATGCTAAACAAGTGACAAACGAAAATGCTACAATCTCATCGCTATCACACCCAATACCTTACGGCATTCACTTTAATTTCGCCCACGTTAACGATTTACCATCACCGCCACCACTGCCACCATTAGAGCTACTCCTCCGAATTAAGATAAACCTCCTTGAGCTTTATCAACCAAGTCGGCCACGCCGGTCTTAGTAGCTTCTAACATATCTCCAACAGCTCCGACAACATCATCTTTAACATTGCCACCTTGTTGTGTGGCGTTAGTCTTAAGGTCATCGGTAGCTCCGACAACATTATCTTTAACCTTGCCACCTTGTTCAACAGTGTCATCAGCAGCTCCGACAACCTTATCCTTAATGTTGCTACCTTGTTCGGTCAAGGTGGTCTTTATGTTATCGGCAGTTTCGGCAACCTTATCATTAAAACTGCCACTTTGTTCGGTCAAACTAGCCTTAGTGTTATCGGCAGCTTCGACAACCTTGTCCTTAATATTTCCACTTTGTTCGATCACGTTAGTCTTAATGTTTTCGGCATCTTCGACAACCTTATCCTTAATATTGCCACTTTCTTCGACCACGCTAGTTATAGTGTCATCCACAGCTTTGATAACCTTATTCTTAACCTCCTCATATCCTGCATCAGGAACAGGGAGAAAATATAAAAAGTTCAAAAAAAAATGGAATTAACTACCCATATTACATCTTTTATAGTAGCATTCTTGTTCTTTTCCACATCACTTATTTATCAACTTTAAAATTTTATGACGTTCATCAAATTCATGGTTCTAATCTATTTGTATTGAAGGGATATCCTGAAAATAATAATATTAACGGTAAGGATTAAATGTATTGGTAATTTGTGGAGAAATTTATCTCAAAATAATACTCTATAATTAGTGAGGATCTTATGTCTCATTTTGTGTCTCCATACACATTTTAACACATCATTTCTTGTAAATAACAAATAAACAATAAATGTGATAATGTGTTGGTGTGTCATAATCTATATGAAATAGGACACGAAATGTCAATACAAAAGTTGGATAGAGGATCTCATTGTTTTTTCCTCGAATTTTACGTGGTATTTCTACGTTTTTGAAAACATCGGTGATACCCCGAAATTTAGTAAATTGTTTTCAAAATAGCCAAACTACTAAAAATGACAAATTACTGCCAAAAAAATCAATAAAAAATGTAAAGTCTAAACATTTAAGAGGTAAATTAAAGCATATTAGGTATTTTAAAATTTTTTTATTAAATTTGAAAATACTACTGATATTTTTGAAAACCGAGATTAACACGTAGAATTCGAAAAAATTAAAAGGTACCATGAGAAAAACGAATGATAATATTAACATCAAGCAAAAGTATTAATATTAACATGCATACAAAAACAAGATTTTCTTCTAGTACACTCGTATCACTACTTAAGATCGTATATAAATACTTCAATTATATTAATAACAATAAAAATAATGATAACATGAAATAAAAAAAGTGACTTACCGGAAGAATTATTGGAGCAGGTCAAGGGTGTAAACTGAGAACGACGAAGAGAAGAAGAGAAACGAAGGAATCGACGGCTCTGAGGAGTCGCAAATGCGAAGTTGTCGAGTTTGGCAGTGGGTGTAACGACGGTTGCGGTGGAATTTACGGTGGCCATTATTAGGAGTTGTGTGGGAGATTGGTTGAAGTTGTAGAGTGACCAAAATATGCTACAGTTGATGATGCCAAATAATGCTGTATAATGATGATATAAATGGTTGATAAAAAAAGAATACGTCCAATATGGACTGTGACACTTGACTTTGGCAACGGCAGGTCGACCGAGTATCAAATATTTTTGTGTGCCGACGATACTTTTTCATTTTATCAAATTACTTTTATCTTTTTTTTACCAACAATATACAACTCTTTTTTCAACTAGTTTTGCTGTCACAAACTGATAATGGATAGTATCCTCTCACAATAATGTAACGGGAAGACTAGTGGAGAAAAATTGAGCATTTTCATGGGTTAGGTCACTTGTATTTTGTGAGAGACACACTATCCATTTTCAGCTTGTGACGGATAGTGTCTGTCTTGAATGAGAATTTGTGTTGTTTTTTAGGTTTGATATTTTGTGCAAAATATTTACATTTTTATCGAAAAAACTTTAAAAAACCATAATTTATGTTTACGAGCTCAAAAGGTGATCAATAAAATTTTCAAATTAATCATCTTCTCGATAACTATGACTCGAGAAGAAAAATTGCCAAGTTTGGAAGCCAAGAAATGTGGTTATTACTTAACGTCGGTTCGGTCAAAATAACAATGACATATAATAACCCTGAGCCACCTGATCCAAGTAAGACTTTTGTTTTTTGAAATCATAATTCTCGTAAAGATAATCGATTTGAATAAAAAATCACTTTTTGAACTCGTAAATATGAGTTTTGGCCTCTTAAAACTTTCCGGATAAAATTAGGTATTTCCGGCAAAATATTAAACCTCAGAGGCAATGCGTGCATTTTTCGTTTTCTTCAGGTGAGGGTCTCTAAATAACGATAATAAAAGATTTTCTTCCTAAAATTTGTGTTTTATTTTGACTATTTTATGGTGTGTATTTTCAAGGCACCAAAAACCTTGTAAAAGTATTTTATTAAATAGGTTTAAAATAAGTAACTACAATAACTCTTGTATGAGACCGTCTCACGCGTTCAACGGGTTCATTTATTTGTATTGAATGAGAAACTTATTACAAAAACAGATGGTCTCATGGTGTGAGACCGTCTTATTGTAGAATTTGTGAACTATTTATGGTACAACAAACATGTGGTTCTTTTTTATTGGACATGTGTGAGTAGGAGATGGGTTATTATAACCACACTTTTTTTTATCATAACTCGTGTTTACGAGTTGAGAAAGTAATTCTTCTGTATTTTCAAATTTACCTTATTTCGGTTTTTAATTTAGCAAAACAAAATCATCAATTTTGAGATTTATTAGTGCAATTTGAACTAAATACAGCCATACAGGTAGCGTACTACTTCACTGCTCGGTAGTTAAAGTTCAATTTTTGAAGGATGATTTTTTAAAAAAAGATATGTCATCGTGCCATCGGGGCCTCGATTTATAGAATTGTCGTTGTCATCAACTTATCATGCTTCATGCGAGTACATAGCAAACGGATGGTTAACCGTTCATGTACGTACTTGCGTCGCTTTCACAAAAAAAAGAGAACGCCCAAAGATGTCGGTACGTGACACATTAAATTTGACAACGGCAGGTACGTCGGCTGAATTTCATTCCCAAGTTACCAACTATATTACGACTTATGAGTTTACCATATATACTCAAATTTAGGTTGTAAAATAGACTCCTTTCAAAAAAAAAAGGTTGTAAAATAGACCGCTTAATCATTCTCTTTTTTGTGCTATCATTTTATTTTTGTTTTATTTATATATATATATATATATATATATAGCTAAAAGAAATATTTACATTATTTATGTTTCTTTAACGTAAATGTCTATAGTAGTATATTACTAGTTTAAAACTTTAAACCCGTATAAAGTTGTATGGGTATATATATATAAAAGCATTTGAAAATTTAACTTTATAATTTTATAGTAAAGCTAATATTTTCTCCATCCTATTTAAATTCTTTTAGTTTAGAAAATATTTTGAGCATTTTTGTCAATCTTTTGAATCCATTTTATCATATGTTTACTCACTGAATCTGGCGGTTAATTACACCAATAACGTTTCTTAAGAAAACAAAATCAGCGTACTTATATTATTACGATAATTTTTGTAACTCGTTCAAAGGCAGTAATCATGCATTAGAATTAGTTGATGATGTTAAAATTTAATCTGACCCAACTTTAAACCCAAATATTTGATCCATTTTATGGTCAAGTCTTGTAAATTATGACATGCAATCTGAAAGATACACGAGAACACGACTCTTAATGCCTCGTTATTTCATCGTCAAACCCGACACATTGAACCTAATAAATTAAAAATAACTTTATACTAAGCATATGTTAATATTACTAAAATATTAATTATTATTTTATAAATAGTTTTCTAAAAATATTTAATTTATTTTTTGATCGTGGGAAGATCTTTTGCTTTATTTGTGGGATGTGGAAGATCGTTTGAGAAATTTCTTCTTTAATCGCCATATCATGGTTGAATTTTCTACTTTCACGGAAGTGGGGTATTCTTGTGTTTTTTTGTACACAAGAGGGGCAAAGCTCCAAATTTATTCCAGTGTTTAAGTAATCAATAGCATAGTTGATTTTATGGTAAATTTGGGACATTCTTTTTCTTGTTCGGGGGTAAGTTGTCATTGATTTTCACCCATTTCATTCACTTAAAAAGTGAGATAGATTGATCTTAGTCGAAGTACTTACATAGCTAATAAAATAATATTGTAAATTAAATATTTATATGAGATTCCAAAATTATGTTTATTTTAAAGACGATATTTCTAATAAAAATAATTTCATGTATACGTTAAATATACATAATTTCAATCAGAGTTATCATTTAATTAATTTTCTTACCGCATAGTATATGTAACTATGTAAGGTTATTAGATAATTCACAGGTTTCTAAAAGATTGTCTTCCACTAAAATAAGGGAGACATAAATGAAAAATAGAAATTAAATAACTCTTTCCCTTCAACATATGAAAGGCTTTCTCAATAATACTACTAGTATTTTTGCCCGTGCGATGCACGGATACTAAATTAATTTGTGTTATTCATAAAATTTTCACCATGTAAATCAAAAGTAAATCATAAGACTTTTTTTTTATATATAAAAATATGTTAGTTCGTTCTATGCATGTGTTATTTTGTTAAAAAAATCACGTCATTTATATTCATTTCTGTTATTAATGTTACCACCAGCTCGCCATAATCATCTACAGTACCACACGAAGAACCCTTCAAACCACTACTCTTACTCTTTACACAACACATGAAACGGTCCACAATCAAAAGCCCACGCCTACTAACCTATCATGAAATTAATCATCAAATGTGATTTAGTCATCTTTATTGCTTCCTCAAACAACCATCTAATTCATCACCGACACTCTTTCTTAGCTTCCAATACACACCTAAAATATTAAAGATTTAAAGTCACTCCTCCTTCACGAAACACCCGGACTTATCCCTCAAAGTTAGCTCTCTTTTTGAAAAGTTCATCCATCTATCAGAAACCTAGCTAACTTCTGCTTTCAAAACCGATCTTGTTTGAATGAGAAATCCTTGATTGGGAAAACAAAAACATACAATTTTTTTGTTTGTTTAACAAAAGAGGTATGAGAGAAGTGTTAAGGAATGAACGGTGGATGCAACACTCTAGATGTTACATTGAAATTGGGTGTAAAATTTAAACCACGATGTTCCAAGACAAAAAAGTAACCTAGTTAAACGTTAACAATACTATATTGACATGATATTTATTAACATTTGATTACTTATTTTTGTGTTTCACATGAAAAAAAAAACAAAACTGAGTTTTCATACATGATATTTTGGAGATTTTTAAATTATTTTTATAGCATCTATGCCCAAGTCATTTACACATAATACAACCTTGAAATAAATTCATCTACTTCATCAGTTTTGTTGCTACATACCCCTCACCATTTTCCACATCATTCATACATTATTGTTCGTACCCTTTTTCACTCAACTAACCAACTTGACCATCAGAATTAACCGTATGCGCATTCCTGAACAACCCCATTGTATCTATATTTACTTGTACTACTCAAATCACATTCTTAAATATCGGATAATAACTCTATCCTCGAGACACTTATCTCCTACCTCCAGATAGAGCTGGCAAATAATGACACGACATGAAAACACGACACGAACCCGACACGAAATGAGCGGGTTTGGGTTGAGGCTTAATGACCCATTTATGTAAGTGGGTCGACACGAACACGACACGATATTTAATTGGGTCGGGTTTGGGTTGAGCTCTTTAAACACGAACCCGACACGAATGACCTGTTTACTAAATTAATCGTAATTTTTTTTATCTTTCATCACATAAGTATACTTAAACTTTCCAAATATGGACATGACACGAAAACACGACACGAACCCACACGAAATTAACGGGTTAGGGTTGAGGTTTGATGACCCATTTATCTAAGTGGGTCGACACGAACACGACACGAAATTTAATTGGGTCAGGTTTGGGTTGGGGTTTTGTGACCCGTTTACATGTGACACGAACACGAACCCGACACGACTCGATCTGTTTGCCAGGTCTACCTCCAGACATATTACCCCGATATAATACTGACATGACATATACTTCCTTCATTCTTATCCAATGTTCCCACATTCTAATTTTGTACAATTTAATCTAATGTTTTCCTTCCATACTTGGTAAAATAATTGACATAAATATCTTCTTCTATTTCTTGTATTTACAATGATATCATTGCAAATTTGCAACTACAACTCCACATTACGACATCTTTTTATACACACCCCTAAATATTTCAAAGAATGCTCCCACAAAAAACACTATAACGCCGTTCCACATTAAAAAATATTCCTCGACATAATGGAGCATTCAATAGGACTGAAAAGAGTATAACAATTGATTGTTTAGTTTTGTGTCCAACAAAGAAACAAAATTGAGTTTATACACGTGATATTTTAAATGTTTTTAGCCTATATTTATATATTTGTCGATTCTTTTCTCATGTAATACACATTTTCAAATAAAATTTATTCATTTACCTTCTCCAATCAATATCTCACGTTATCCACTTTTTCACGAATTCAACCCTTTCCACCACTAACCAACCAAACTCATCAGAATCAACCTTAACCATATTCATATCCCTATTCAAGTCAGCCCTACATATGAATATACTTTTCTATCTTCTAAATCACACTCGTAAACGTCGGGGAGTAATCCTACCCATGGAGTACCTTTCTCACCCACTTAACAAACTTAACCATTAAAATCAATTGTAAAATATATTCCTGGAAACCTCAACCTACCGACATTTATTTGTACTACTCTCACACTCTTCAACGTCGTGGAGTAACCTTACCCCCCAAGACACTTAACTCCTCTCTGAAAGCCTATTTACCCCATCGTTCGAAACAATAGATATATCCAATGTTATCAAACCCCGCCTTATAACAATCAAAATTAAGTATGTATACATGTTACTTTAGAGATTTTTAAACTCCTTTTATAACATCTGGCTTCTGTTATTATCATATTAAATAGAATTTTGAAATAAAATTTATCTACCTATGTACTTGCTTAGTTGTTCTAATCATTTTGTAGTACATACACAACTTTTTTGACACCGTTTAGGTATTTATCATACCCTTCTCACATAAATACCCAACTTGACTAACATAATCAATCATATCCCTGAACAACCCTAACTTATAGACATTTTCTTGTTCAACTTACATCACACTTTTAAACGTCGGAGAGTAACTCTATCCCCCAAGATACTTACCTCCTCCCTCAAGATCTATTTATCCTCATCCCTAAACAAATGGACACATACAATTTAAAATCAACCTCTACCCTGTAAAACAATGTCACACTGTAAAGAATAAGTTGAAAATATGGAGGAAAAAAAGAATACGGACTATAATAAACTATAATCTAATACTAATTAAAAAATATTTTTGATCTTTTTACGGCTTATTTTATCCGTCTCGGAAACACCATTTATTTGTCATTACTTTGTTGTATGAATACCTTCTAAAACCCACTTGCATTTTATCTCATCAACACAATTATTCCGCTTAACTCAGATCACCTACATACATCATTATGTTCTTTAATATCTATATATTTATATTTATACTTCTTAAATCGTAACTTGACAACACAGCTAACCAACTTGATCATCAGAATCGTAAATTGTATTCTTGAACATCTCTGACCAATTTGTTTGTACTACTCAAATAATACTCTTAAACGTCGGAGAGTAACCCTACCCCTGCAGACACATACCTCTTCCCTCAAAACCTATCTACCTCCGCCCCCGTAAAAAATATGTCATTTTATAACATAATGTCTCATCATTAAATAATAAGGTGAAAATATGTAGGAATAAATATTGTTATTTATGAAATATCTTTCAATACCCATTTAAAACACATGTCATCCACACAATTATTCCACTTCAGGCACCTATCTATATCATTATCGTGGTCTTTAATATTTATATTTATACTAATTAAATCCAAATTTGACATTTTTGGGGTTCTCTAAAGTATAATATATTTGACATTTATCTTATTTTCATTTTACTTCATTAAAGAAATTATCTCATTTCTTTCGCATAAGTACGAAAGTGCATAATATTCACTTGAATAGTAGTGCTACTCTTGTATCAAAAAATAGTAGTGTTGCTTAATTTGGTCGAATATGATTGATCGCAAATGTTCCTTTTAGGTAGGAATTTGTTTAGACTTAAATATTTAACTAATTAAGATGGAGGTATTCATTTTAAGTTTGAGTAGTCTAGTAATATGGAAAAGATGAGAACAAAATGTATAAGAAAAAGTAAAAGATTTGTCTTATTACTCTTATATCCCCGTGAGACTGTTTTGACTCATTTTAATGTTAAGACGAAGACAAACTAAATTAGTTCTTTTTTACGCTTTTCCATTTTCATTTTTAATAGAAATGCCGAATAATATTAATAACCTTATATAGTAAGTATATAAATATTAAAGAATAATATTCTAAGATTGAAAAATAGTAAATAATCAATTATTCTAATTCATTTCCGATTTTCATTTTTAATAAAAACGTTGAATAAAGTTAATAAACTTAAATAGTAAATATATAAATATAAAAGAATAATAATGTTTTAAATCAAATAGGAAAATTGTAAATAATCAACTATTTTTTATTTTTCTAAATCTAGTAGAAAAGTTGTAAATAATTTATTATTTTCTTATTTTCTAATTCTAATAGGAAAATTATAAATAAATTATTATCTAAACAACTATTTACTAATTTTCTAATTCTAATTGAAAAATTGTAAATAATTAATTATCTCCTAATTCTAGTAGAAAAATTGTAAATAAATCATTATTTATAAATAAGTGTTTTGTAATTTTCATTTTTAATAGAAACGCCGAATAATATTAATAACCTTATATAGTAAGTATATAAATATTAAAGAATAATATTCTAAGATTGAAAAATTGTAAATAATCAATTATTCTAATTCATTTCCGATTTTCATTTTTAATAAAAACGTTGAATAAAGTTAATAAACTTAAATAGTAAGTATATAAATATAAAAGAATAATAACACTACAAGAATTACCCCAGATAGCGACCAAACCTGCCACCGCAATGGTAGTCGCAAATTAGCGACCGAATAAAAAAAAGCGGGCGACCGACGTCGGTCGCTAAATTTAGCGACCAAAAGCCTATCCCAATCTTATCCGAAAAAATCCGCGGGAATCCAAAAAGTACCATTGCGCCAGTTTAGCGACCGAATTTGGCGACCGAAGTCAGTCGCTAAATTTAGCGACCGAGTTTAGCTACAGTCGCTAAATTTAGCGACCGAATTTAGCGACCGAATTCAGTCGCTAAATTTAGCGACCGAATTTAGCGACCGATTTCGGTCGCTAACCCCCTGTTATATTTTTTTTTTGCCTCTTCAACCCGTCATTCCCATTATTGCGTACGTTTTAAAAAGGAAAAACCTCAAAACCCCCCAAACTCGTCGACCGATAGTCCTTATACCGGACCACCGCAACGCCACCGGACCACCCACCACCGCCGTTCACCTACATTTTACTCCTTTTTCAGGTTTGTGTCGATTTACTAACTTTAATTATGTATTAAATCTCTTTATAGTATTATTGTAATTCAAACAAGTAATTAGATTATTAGGATGCTTTTAGTTAGTAATTAGATTATTAGGATGCTTTTAGTTAATAATTAGATTATTAGGATGCTTTTAGTTAGTAATTAGATTATTAGGATGCTTTTTAGGATGTTTTGAGTTAGTTAATTGAAAAAAATGGAGTGTTATTGTGATTAGGGTTAGAAATTTGGGAAAATTGGATTATGATTTTAGTTAGTAATTAGATTATTAGGATGTTTTTAGTTAGTGAATTGTAAAAAAATTGGGTGTTATTGTGATTAGGGTTAGAAATTGGGGAAAATTGGATTATGATTTTAGTTAGTAATTAGATTATTAGGATGTTTTTAGTTAGTGAATTGAAAAAAAATTGGGTGTTATTGTGATTAGGGTTAGAAATTGGGGAAAATTGGATGATGATTTTAGTTAGTAATTAGATTATTAAGATGTTTTTAGGATGTTTTTAGTTAGTTAATTGGAAAAAAAATGGGTGTTATTGTGATTAGGGTTAGAAATTGGGGAAAATTGGATGATGAGTATAGTTAGTAATTAGATTTCTAGGATGATTTTGTGATGTTAATTATTATGTTTGTATGTTATTGTAAGTTATTGTGAATATTTTCCATGCAAGAATTGAATTACTATTGACCTGGTACCCGTTCATGAATTACTCGTTAGGAGAAATTCATGAATAGTCCCCATTTTGGGACTGTCTTTGTATATTTCAAGTCACTTAGGTAGTAAATACATACTTGTGAATTTATTAGTGGGGAAAGAGTTTGGTAACAATTTCTTTATGTTCTTCGAATACATATGTGAAATAAATACAAATTTATTTCACATTGTGTATTTGAAGAACTTAAGGGAATTGCTGCCAAATTTTTTTTCCCCACTAATAAATTCACAATTATGTATTTGCTAGTGACTTGAAATATACATTGATGGGTTTAGGTTGGAGTGATAAGGACCCAATTGAAATCTTTAAGTACATATATTGACTTGATTGAATTCTTAGCTTGAACTTATTATTTGTTGAATTCTTATTGAATTGAAATTATTGTTGTGTGTTTGGTTTAATTATTATATATTATCTAGATTAAAATGAAGAGATTTGAACGTAGCTGGATGTACGAAGAAAGAGTAGATAAGAAGAAACGTCCCAATGCTAGATTTGTAAAGGGAGTTCGTGGGTTTATTGAATTTGCTAGATGTTCAGAATCATATGATTTCGAACAACGCAAACTTAGGTGTCCTTGTACTAAATGTAAAAACTTAAAATATTTACCTGAGGTAGAAGTAGAAGAACATCTTATTACGAATGGGTTTTTTCCAAACTATTACAACTGGATATCACATGGGGAAAAATACTCTTCTGATCCCGAACACTCTTCTGAACCCGAGAACCCATATAGAGAAATGGTACTTGATGCCTTTGAGTCGAATGTTTTCACTAATCCCGATCGTGTACCTATAACCGAGGAAGAAGATCCAAACCCAAAAGCCAAAGCCTTTTTTGATATGCTAAGGGACTCCGAGAAAACTTTATATGAGGGGAGTAGAATGTCATTGTTGCAAGTTGCATCGAGGATAGTAACGTTAAAATGTGAGTTCAATATGCCGTTTAAAGCGGTTGACAGTATTGCTACTTTAATTGAAGATGTTATACCCGATAATAACATTATGACCCGTAATTTTTACAATACCAAAAAAGTGGTCAAAGGTCTTCAGCTTCCACATGAAAAGATTGACGCATGTCCTGGAGGATGTATGCTTTTTTGGAAAGATGATGCGTTGCTAACCAAATGTAAGAAATGTCAAAGGGATAGATATGAGACAAGTGAGGGAAATATTATCTTGAAGGGAAAAAAGGGTAAGAAGAGTGGAAAAACAAAGAAACCAATATCATTACACCCATTAATTTATCTTCCCCTAGCTCCAAGACTTCAAAGGTTATATGCCACGAAAAATATTGCCAACCAAATGAGATGGCACAAAGAAAACCCCCGTACACCAGGAAAGATGTGTCACCCGAGTGACGGAGAGGAGTGGAAGCGTTTTGATAGTTTGTATCCTGATTTTGCCGAGGAACCTCGCAATGTGAGACTTGGCTTGTGTACGGATGGGTTTGACCCTTTTGGTCAATTTGGTAGACCGTACTCGTGTTGGCCTGTAATGCTTACACCGTACAACTTACCTCCTTGGCTATGTTCCAAAAGACAATTTATTTTCCTCTCACTACTTATTCCCGGTCCTCACAACCCAAAAAATAACTTGGATGTCTATTTACAACCGTTGGTGGAAGAACTGAAGTATCTGTGGGAAGTCGGTATCGAAACATTTGATGTGTCCAAGAAGCAAAACTTCCAACTAAGAGCTTCATTGCTGTGGACTGTAAGTGATTTCCCTGCGTACGGTATGCTATCAGGCTGGGCAACAGCGGGGCGAATGGCATGCCCTTATTGCATGGATAATAGCAAAGCATTTTATCTCCCTAATTCTAAAAAGATTAGTTGGTTTGATTGCCATAGATGCTTCTTACCGGATGGGCATGTCCATAGAAAGAACAAAAAAGCCTTCTTAAAAGGAAAGGAGGTGCTTGAGGATGCTCCGGATAGACTCCCAGGTGATGCAGTTTGGGAGGCTATACGTGAATTGCCATCTACCAACGATGGGACTGAAGAAGAATTTAGAGAGCTAAAAAAGAAAAAGAGTGGTTGGTTTAAAAGAAGTATTTTTTGGGACCTACCCTATTGGAAAACAAAGTTGATCAGACACAATTTGGATGTGATGCACATAGAGAAGAATTTCTTTGAGCTACTTATTCATACGATTATGGATGTTAAAGGAAAGACACGTGACAATATTGGCTCAAGAATAGAATTGAAAAAATTTTGTGATCGTCCTAAACTTCACATTCGTAGGGATGGGTCAATGCCAAAAGCACCATTTACCCTTGACAAAGCTCAAAGAAAGGTATTGTGCGATTGGGTAAAAGACTTGAAGTTTCCCGATGGCTATGCCTCAGATTTCAGCCGTTGTGTTGATTTAAAAGAATTGAAGTTAAGAGGGTTGAAAAGTCATGACTGTCATGTTTTCATGGAGCGCTTGTTACCAGTGGCTTTGAAAAATTTACTCCCGACCACCGTTTGGAATGCAGTTACAGAAATTAGTCAATTTTTCAGAGACTTGTGTTCTTCCACGATATCAGTTGATGACATGATTCGTTTGGAAGACCAAATTCCAGAAATTTTGTGTAAACTTGAGATGATATTTCCGCCTTCTTTTTTCAATTCGATGGAGCATCTACCCATTCATTTGCCATATGAAGCTAAAGTTGGTGGACCCGTTCAGTATAGGTGGATGTATCCTTTCGAAAGGTTTCTTAATCATGTGAAAAAGAAAATTGGTAATAAAGCTCGTGTGGAAGGTTCTATTTGCAATGCATATCTAACGGAAGAAATTGCCAATTTTTGCTCTTTTTACTTTGAAAAACATATTGGCACCAAAGCAAAAGACTTGAACATTGAAGAAGCGGATGAGTTAGATACAAGTATACCCAAGTGTTTTCATGTGCAAGATGATGAAGGGTGTTCTTCTGCTGGGGGAACAAGATTTCTGGATGACAAGGAGTATAATCGTGCTCACCTTTATGTCCTATCTAATTGTGAGGTTTTGGAGCCATATGAAGCAAAATTTGTGAAAGATTTCATGACTGATCACCCTAATGTTAAAAGAGAGGATGTTTGGAGTAAACACGAGGATCAGTTTCCAGGTTGGTTTCGAAAGCATGTAGTTAAGCTAAATATCCAAGATGATGTGGTTAGATGCTTGGCTTTGGGTCCTTCTCGAAAGGTTGTCACGTGGAAGCATTATTTAGTTAATGGGTTTAAGTTTCACACATTCGACTACGGGAAAAGTAAGGCTAAATGCAACTATGGCGTTACTATTTCTTCTCTTGATGGCAACGACTATTATGGGATATTAGAGGATATCTTTGAGTTGTGCTATAATGGGCGTGAACGGGGTTACAAAGCTGTCTTATTCAAGATTCAATGGAGAGATAATTCTGTAGCTGGAACGAGAGTCCATGATCGCTACAAGCTTGTAGAAGTGAATCACACTCGAACCTATTCTAAATATGATCCATTTATACTTGCACAACAAGCTCAGCAAATTTATTATGCATCGTCACCTAGCACAAGTAAATATAGACAACAAAAGAATTGGTGTGCGGTAATTAAAACAAAGGCGCGATCAGAAGTCGACACATCTTTTTTCCAAGAAGAAGTTGTATCAGAGTCCATTCTGTCCCCAATAGATCAAGAAGTCATTTATGGAAATGAGATAGAATCGGGAGAGGAGCTAGAAGATGATGAAATGGAGGGGCAAGATCAGTTACAAGATAATAATGATGAAGAGTTAGAAGAGGAGGAAGAGGATGATGACGAGGAGGAGGAGGTAGAAGAAGAAGAGGATGACGATGATGATGATGATGATGATGAGTAAAAGTAGTATGAGGTTTTCATCCTATATATTTATTTAGGTCCTGTTTTTTACCAACATTATTTATTATGTTATATATATGTATGTTAACATTTTTCCTGCAATAATAGGTTCACATGGCTCGTGGAGGAGGCAGGCAACGGGGCGGTTTTAGTGGTAGTGGCGGGGACAGTAGCTCGGCCCGATCACAGGGGGAGGAGGAGGTCCGTGTGTCGATTGACAGTGAGGAGGAGGAGGAGGTCCGTGTACCCCGCCATACTGACGGCAGGATCATCCTTGATCCGACGGGTCTTTGGTAATTTTTTATTCACTAGTTGTTTATTTATTTATTAATTTTATTCAAACTAGTCTTATTAATTAACATTCATGTTTGGTTTCAGGTTTAAACATCAAACAACGGTTCGTGGCGTCACCAATAGCATTCAAGAGAACATGGTTCACGGCGTCACTTGTTGGACGAATGCTAGTGACGAGGACAAGGAGATGTGGTACAACGCCTTTCGAGTACGTATATAAGTCTTTACTTTAATTATTTATTTTTTATAAATTCATGGTTGATTTGTTTCTCTAATAACTCTTCTTTTTTTGGTAGCGTGTCTTCTATTGGCCAAGTGCGCTTGATCGACTGGCTTGGGATCGATTCAATGATGTTGGTCAAAGGAGGCTAAAGGACATTATGTATAAGGTCTCGAAGAGAAAGACTCCGCCAACGTTCATGAAAGGTATTAATTTATTAATAATCGTATTAAAATAAAAAGTTTTTACATTTTTTAAATTTATAGTAATCGTTTCTATTTTATTGGATTGTAGGTCAGTCATATGAAGAATTCACTAAGTACAGAGAAAGTGCTGAGTTCAAGCAAAAGTCGGCGCGGAACAAGGCGAACAAGAGGGGTGGAGAGGATCCCGAAGCGGAGGTTGGCGCTACTCATTATGGTGGGTCTCAGTCATTCCATGATCGCGTGACGATAACTGTAAGTATTTACTCTTGTGATTTAATTTATCACTTTTATCTTGAAGTATATATTTAGCTTTAAATTTTAATTAACTGACTAACACTTCATGAATTTATTATTTTTTTTATAGGCAAGGAAAAATAAGGGCCAGCTACAATCGGTTGTAGATCTCTTCCTTGAGACACATGCCAAAAAGGGAAGGAAAGGGTTCGTCTTCGTAAATGCAAGAGATCGCGAATTATATGTAAGTGTTATTGTATAAAGCATTTAAAAAATGATTTATAATCAATGATTTATTTATATGTAAGTGTTATTGTATATATTATTAATAATGTTTCATTTTTTTTGTAGGAAACATTTCTTAAACGAAAGAAGGCGAACCCTGACATCTCCGGCAATCAGCTATGGTATGAATTGGTAGACGGTTTTCATAAAGGAGGAGTCTATGGGGCTGGTTCAGCTAAAGAGCTCTTTTATGAACCGCCGGCAAGAAGAGGGTCCTCGTCCCAGCATCAACCTTATGTTCCTGGTTTGGTCAGTCACCTTCAGATGCAACTAGCTGAGAAGGATAGAAGGGACGCCGAACGAGATGAAGAGGTGAGGAGAATGAAAGAAGAGATGGAAATGATGTCTTCCTACTTTGCTAATTGTAACAGCGGTTGGCGTCCACAGGATCGGGATCCAAGAGATCCCGATTATGGAGGTGGCAGTGGGGCGGGAGCATCTTTTCCAGTGTCGTAGCTTGTGACTCTTGTTTTTAGTGACTCTTATGTTTAGTGTTGGATAATTTTAAGTTTAGTGTTGGATATTTTTAAGTTTAGTGCTTGAATTTCGTACTTTGTAATCCAAATCACTTTTATTTATTTAAGCGATCAGATTTGGCATCAATTGGGTTGTGCGCTGCTCTTCTTTGGTTTGCTTGCAGGTTTTACAGTAGTAGCTACGGATTTGGCTAGGACAAAACCGAATTTTATGGGCAAATACATGTAAAATTAGCGACCGAACATGTAAAATTAGCGACCACTGTCGGTCGCTAAACCCCTGTAACTTTTTTTTCATTGGCGACCACTTAGCGACCGATGTCAGTAGCTAAATTAGCGACTGAAATCGGTCGCAAATTTAGCGACTGAAAACGGTCGCCAAATTAGCGACTGAAATCGGTCGCTAATTTAGCTACCGCAGTCGGTCGCTAATTTGGCGACCACTATCGGTCGCCCGCCTTTTTTTCATCGGTCGCTAAAATTGGCGACCAATATCGGTCGCTAAAAGCGACTACAGCCTGCGACTAAGGGCGTGCGACTGAAATTGGTCGCTAAAATTAGAAGGGCGACCGCTTGTGGTCGCTAATTTCAGTCGCAATCTGACGTATCTGTTGTAGTGTAATGTTCTAAATCAAATAAGAAAATTGTAAATAATCAACTATTTTTTATTTTTCTAAATCTAGTAGAAAAGTTGTAAATAAATTATTATTTTCTTATTTTCTAATTCTAATAGGAAAATTATAAATAAATTATTATCTAAACAACTATTTACTAATTTTCTAATTCCAATAGAAAAAATTGTAAATAATTAATTATCTCCTAATTCTAGTAGAAAAATTGTAAATAAATCATTATTTATAAATAAGTGTTTTGTAAAAGGTGGAGACTACCACATGCTTAGAAAAAAGCTTCCTTTAATTATATACTAGATTTAATGCCCGTGCGATGCACGGGCCACTAAGTAATTTCCGATGTGGAAATTGGTCTATTTTACTATTCAGGCCATTTTTTTATGGCATTAGTAAACAGAATTAATAACTTATAGTACTAAACTAAATTATTAAATGTCGATGAACTGAACAAAGTTGAATTTGATTGAATTAAACTGAATCGAGCATAAAATGATAGTGACAATGGTGGTGATGATAAAGATATCGAGTATAACTATAACAAAGTTGAATTAAATTTAATAAAGTTGAGCAAAATTAAATTGGACTAAAATGAACAAAAGAAAGTTGAAATTAAACTGAAATGGTCAAGTAGATGTGTGTCGTGCTATAGCTATATAACTTCGTAGGTTTTTCTTCGTCATTTTAGTACGCTTAGATAATCCTCTACGGGTAACTCTCATCTTAGTAGAAAAGCGAACCGAAAATCAAACAAAGTATGACATATATTTTCTCGGGATGATTTATTTGATGTACGTAGTACTTTCTTTACATAGTTTCATGGACATAAATTTCAGTGTAATATTGTTTGAAATTACTATAAAATCAAAGTATTCAAACAACACCGAATCAATAAGTTGGTTGTATGAGAATGAACAACCAACATTATTTGACTAAGCAAATAATAAATTTCTAAAATTAATCTTGAATAATATATTCAAGAAACTGTACTCCGTATATAGTGAGTTTTGGTTGATGTGAGAAACTCTCTAGTCTCTACAATAAAAACAAATCTTAATCTTAATGAGTATGACGTAAGAGAGTAATTATGTAACTACACCAAGAAAAAAAATATAAATATTGTATTATCGTATATGCTAATCAATGAGAATGTACCTTTTAATTTTACTTAGGGGTTGTTTGGTTGACTTTTAAAATCACGTGAATTGAAAAATCATGGGAAGTGGGAAAATTGAGTCTTGTTTGGTTGCCCAATTCATGGGAATTAGAACTTGCTATGGAACTTCTAATTCCTACATTATGTAGGAAGTCACTTACCTAGCCCCTCTAGGTAATTGGAAGTTCCCGCATGAATTGAAGTTCCTGCATTCAACCCAACAACATTTATCTAATTCACGTGATTTTTAAGTTCATACGAATTTTATCTTCCTGGGAATTTTATCTTCCCATGCCGAACCAAACGACCCCTTAGATTATCTTTAATTTATTAATCGAATCGAATTTTAGATGATATGTCAATTGGATAAAACGGAAAGCACATTTAACTTTTGAAAAATATTTTCCAGAGATATTGATTCTTCCAATACTTAAAATATATATAAATAAAAAAATTAATTTACAATATTTTTTCACACCAACAACACGTCTAATAAGACATCTACTAACTTGCAATTTGTCTAGGATTTGTTGACGCATAGGTTATTAAATTATGGGTAAAACTATATCATTATCATAACTAATCTACAAAATATTAGATTTATGTATGTAATACGGAGTTGAATTTTTTTGCTTTTTGGTGCAAAGAATTGAAAACGAACTACTCCATCTCTCCGTACATTGTTTATATACAATGATCAACCTCTTTTTCTAATACGATATATATAAAACTTTCAATTGCAACTTATTAATCACATGTACTCTCCCAATTATTTAATCAATGATAAAACAAATAATTGGGACGAAAGAGTGCTTAATATGAATTGCTCAACAACACTAATATGATACGATGCACTCCACTTCAGCGCTTATCATATACGGATATAATTTTAGAAAATTAGTCAATTTGTCATATGATTTTGAGAATTTAGTAAAATTAACAAATCATGCACTCAATTAAATGTTTTTAAAAATTTTGTCAGTAATTGTTGTTGTTACCATTAAGGAAATAAATAATCGTATCACATAATCATAATAAGGATTTTCTCAATTATTTTGCTAATAACTGATACAATATTTGCACCAAAAAAAAATAACTAATACGGTGTACAATATTATATATTGATTGTATGTATTATTTTATTTCCTTCCTTAGCTTATTTTACGCCCTAAGGATATAACTTATAGTTGCCCTAATCTTGTAAAATCTCTTACTTGCATCTAAGGATATAATCTGTAGTTATAAAAATTAGAATAGGAGATAAGACTCAACTACTCAAGTATAACCCTTCGCAAACTACGGTATAAATTCCCTTGATTTATTATGTATAATAACTCTATATAACAAAATTATTTTGTGTACAACTCTATGTAATAAAAAAAACATTGCATTATAACTACAATGCATTACAACTAAAATTTTATGTGCATATTTACTGATAAACAGAGAAGGGAAAATATGGGAAAAGCTTAAGAACATTTTTATGTAATCTGATCAAATACTCATACATTCAACATCCTTATATACTAAGCAAAAGGAAAGATGTAAATGAAGAAGACTATTCCCTATGCTAACTATTCAGAAAACAAGAAGGCTAAATACATTGGTCTTCAATGAATGAATGTATCCCAATTTAATATCTGAATGTATATTCCCTAAGACGGAATATCTGAATGTGTATACATTCGGAATATCCGAATGTATATCCGAATGTATATTCTTATACTCCCCCTTAAGTTGGAGCATTAGGAGCACGAATGCCCAACTTACGACTCAAATACCCGAATGTCTCACTTCCAAGAGCCTTGGTAAAAAGGTCTGCGATTTGCTCCTTACTTGAAACATGGCTTGCAGCGATATTCTTGCTCATCAAATGTTGTCGAATAAAATGACAGTCGACCTCAATATGCTTCGTCCGATCATGAAAGACGGGGTTTTTAGCAATATGTAAAGCTGATTTATTATCACACAAAACTTGCATGGAATGAGAGTGATCGATACCAAGTGAGGATAGAAAAGATTTTAACCAAACTAACTCACTTGTGACGGCCGCCATTGCCCGATATTCTGCCTCTGCGGTGGATTTTGCGACCGTGGGCTGCTTACGTACTTTCCAGGAAATGGGAGTCTGATCCAATGCCACGAAATAACCAGTAAGAGACCTCCTTGTTAATGGGCAACGAGCATAGTCCGAATCTGAATAACCATTCAGTTGTATAGCTGTGTTATTGCGCATAACAATGCCATTCCCGGGGTTGCCTTTGATGTACTTTACAACCCGAAGAGCGGCCTCCAAATGATCCTTTCGTGGTGCCTGAACGAACTGCGATAAGGTATGAACAGCATACAATAAATCTGGTCTCGTGATGGTGAGATAAACTAGCCGCCCTACCAATCTTCGATACATAATGGGATCCTTCAATAGAGCACTGGAAGAAAGAGCAAGATCGTGATTTTGAACAATTGGTGTCGTAACCGGCTTGGCCCCCTCTAATTTTGCTTCTTTGATAATTTCATTGGCATACTTGCGTTGACAAAGAAAGAGTCCCGACTTCCCGTGTGCCACCTCTATGCCCAAGAAGAATTTTAATCGACCAAGATCTTTAATGCCAAATTTGGCATCGAGAAATTCCTTCAACTTTGTACTGGCAGCGGAATTGTTACTCACAATTATCATGTCATCAACATAAACCAACAACCCAAGAAAAATTCCGGATTTGTTCATAGTGAACAACGAGTAGTCAGCGAGTGATTGAGTGAACCCATAGCCGCGTAATGCATCTGTTAACTTAGCAAACCAATTTCTCGAAGCTTGCTTTAAACCATATAAGGATTTCAAAAGACGACATGCCTTACCCTTCATGGATGGTTCGAATCCTTGCGGTAATCTCATGTAAACTTCTTCATCCAAGTCACCATGAAGGAAGGCGTTGTTGATGTCGAGTTGAGCAATGCTCCAATTCTTTGCCACGGCAACAGCAAGAAGAAGGCGAATGCTGGTCATTTTAGCAACCGGCGCAAAAGTCTCGTGGTAATCAACGCCTTCTATTTGAGTACACCCTTGTGCCACTAAACGTGCCTTATGCCTCTCAATCGTTCCATCCGCCTTAAGTTTGGTTTTGTAATAAACCCATTTACACCCAATTGGTTTCTTCCCATCAGGAAGATCAACAATTCTCCATGTCCCATTTTTTTCAAGCGCATCAATCTCGTTTTTCATTGCTTCTCGCCATTCTGGTTCTTTTACAGCTTCATAATAATTCCGAGGTTCCCGAATAGTATCAATGGCTCCAATGAAATTTCTGTGAAACAATGAAAAACAACTACTAGTGGCATAATTAATTAATGGATAACGAGTACCTTTCATAGAGGACGGAGATGTGGACGGATGAGTTGTGATGACACGAGTTGATTGGCAAACGTAGTCCTTCTTCCATGCCGGTTCAAATTTGTCACGAGCCCCTCTTCCTAACCTTGGTTCGCCCATATTTTCAGTCTCCCCCTCAACACTAGTACCCACATCGACGATGTTATTAGTGGTGGTTTCGGTATTGTTGTTGTCACTCTCGGGAGTACTATTAGTAGGGGGTTTCGGTCTGGTAGAGTGGTGGTGACAAGGGGGCTGTTTTGGGATGGAGGTGACGGTTCTCGGGGAGAATCAAGTAAAGGATCAAGCAAATAGGGTTGTTCGTTATACGTGTCGGTGCTACCCGAAGGGGAATTGTGGTTCTCATTGTCGAAAGGAAACACATTCTCATAAAACTGCACATCCCGAGAAACAAAATGTCGTTTGGTTTTGAGGTCATAGACACACCATCCCTTTTGGGTTTTCGGGTAACCAAGAAAAACACAACGAGTTCCACGTTCTTTAAATTTATCCTTTGGTCGTTGCTTGTTGTGAGCATAGGCCAAGCACCCTAGGACTCGTAAATTGTCAAGAGTGGGTACGTGACCATGTAATAACTCGAATGGTGTTTTCCCATCTAGAAGTTTTGTGGGAGTTCTATTGATAAGATAAACAGCTGTCAAGACACATTCCCCCCAAAATTCAATAGGTAGGTTGGCTTGAAAACGAAGGGCTCTAGCTTTTTCTAGGATATGTCGGTGTTTTCTTTCGACTCGGCCATTTTGTTGTGGGGTGTCAACAACACTAGTTTGAAACAACATGCCATTTTCTTTGTAAAATTGTTTTAACGATCCCGAGAGAAATTCGGTGCCGTTATCGCTCTGGATTATTTTTATTTGTTTTCCAAACTGTGTGTGTACCATTTTACAAAAATATCTGATCAAGTCATAGACTTCCCCTTTATCCTTCATAAGATGAACCCAAACACTACGGCTATGATCGTCTACAATGGTTAAGAAATAATGGGCTCCGGAAGTACTACTCACACTATATGGTCCCCAGATATCGCAATGAATTAAATGAAATAGGGTCTCATGTCTTTTATTATTAAGCTTAAAACTCAAACGGGTTTGTTTTGATCGACAACAAGAATCACAAATAAAATCCGAACTAAGGGACAATTGTTTGGGAAGTAAATTGCCAAAAGCATTAAAAATGTGACCTGAAGGATGACCAAGTCGTCGATGCCATACCCGCGCATCATCAATACCCACACGAGCAAGAACGTCGCCAACCCGTGTCATATAGTATACTCCATCACGCAACTCACCCCGTCCAATCTCCGTCTTCGTAGATTGGTCCTGTATTATGCAATAATTAGAATTAAAAACCACGAAGTAATTATTTTCACGAATAAGTTGCGGAATGGAAATAAGATGACACTTTAAATTCGGTACATATAACACGTCTTGCAAAATTAATTCTTTCGTGAGCACAACATTGCCGTGTTCATGGGCTTCAATCGTTGAACCATCGGGTAAACTCACAATCGAAGCGACTCCTTTCCACGACTCATGGAACCGTTTTCGACAACCTGTCATATGATGAGAACACCCACTATCGAGCATCCAATCACTGAAATTAACGAGATGATTACCTTGTAATTTCTTACTAATGTCACTCTTAGTACCAAGAAGACCACGCAACTGTTCGATTTCATCTGCTGTAAAAACTTGTTTAGAAGAGGTACCTTCATCAGTAGTTGTGGTGGCATTTACCAACTCATAATATTGTTTACCAACTCCAGAAGAAAATATCCCCATTTCAATCAAACCAATCTTCCCAAATCCCCTTTTCGTCAAAGTGGCAGGAATTGGACCAATGTCACAAGATTGGGAGCCTGTTGTGGTGCGCAAGAAGGCTCCTAACGCCGCCACTAAGAAAGACGAGAAACTCGTCAACGCTGCTCGTCGCGCTGGTGCTGAAATCGAATCCGTTCGCAAAGCTGCTGCTGGAACAAACAAAGCTGCTTCAAGTGGCACCTCTTTGAACACTCGTAAGCTTTTTTTTTTTTTTTTTTCTTTTTTTTTTTTCGGGATTAGGATAGAATTAAAACCCGCTCTGGTACCATGATAAACAGAGAAGGGAAAATATGGGAAAAGCTTAAGAACATTTTTATGTAATCTGATCAAATACTCATACATTCAACATCCTTATATACTAAGCAAAAGGAAAGATGTAAATGAAGAAGACTATTCCCTATGCTAACTATTCAGAAAACAAGAAGGCTAAATACATTGGTCTTCAATGAATGAATGTATCCCAATTTAATATCTGAATGTATATTCCCTAAGACGGAATATCTGAATGTGTATACATTCGGAATATCCGAATGTATATCCGAATGTATATTCTTATACTCCCCCTTAAGTTGGAGCATTAGGAGCACGAATGCCCAACTTACGACTCAAATACCCGAATGTCTCACTTCCAAGAGCCTTGGTAAAAAGGTCTGCGATTTGCTCCTTACTTGAAACATGGCTTGCAGCGATATTCTTGCTCATCAAATGTTGTCGAATAAAATGACAGTCGACCTCAATATGCTTCGTCCGATCATGAAAGACGGGGTTTTTAGCAATATGTAAAGCTGATTTATTATCACACAAAACTTGCATGGAATGAGAGTGATCGATACCAAGTGAGGATAGAAAAGATTTTAACCAAACTAACTCACTTGTGACGGCCGCCATTGCCCGATATTCTGCCTCTGCGGTGGATTTTGCGACCGTGGGCTGCTTACGTACTTTCCAGGAAATGGGAGTCTGATCCAATGCCACGAAATAACCAGTAAGAGACCTCCTTGTTAATGGGCAACGAGCATAGTCCGAATCTGAATAACCATTCAGTTGTATAGCTGTGTTATTGCGCATAACAATGCCATTCCCGGGGTTGCCTTTGATGTACTTTACAACCCGAAGAGCGGCCTCCAAATGATCCTTTCGTGGTGCCTGAACGAACTGCGATAAGGTATGAACAGCATACAATAAATCTGGTCTCGTGATGGTGAGATAAACTAGCCGCCCTACCAATCTTCGATACATAATGGGATCCTTCAATAGAGCACTGGAAGAAAGAGCAAGATCGTGATTTTGAACAATTGGTGTCGTAACCGGCTTGGCCCCCTCTAATTTTGCTTCTTTGATAATTTCATTGGCATACTTGCGTTGACAAAGAAAGAGTCCCGACTTCCCGTGTGCCACCTCTATGCCCAAGAAGAATTTTAATCGACCAAGATCTTTAATGCCAAATTTGGCATCGAGAAATTCCTTCAACTTTGTACTGGCAGCGGAATTGTTACTCACAATTATCATGTCATCAACATAAACCAACAACCCAAGAAAAATTCCGGATTTGTTCATAGTGAACAACGAGTAGTCAGCGAGTGATTGAGTGAACCCATAGCCGCGTAATGCATCTGTTAACTTAGCAAACCAATTTCTCGAAGCTTGCTTTAAACCATATAAGGATTTCAAAAGACGACATGCCTTACCCTTCATGGATGGTTCGAATCCTTGCGGTAATCTCATGTAAACTTCTTCATCCAAGTCACCATGAAGGAAGGCGTTGTTGATGTCGAGTTGAGCAATGCTCCAATTCTTTGCCACGGCAACAGCAAGAAGAAGGCGAATGCTGGTCATTTTAGCAACCGGCGCAAAAGTCTCGTGGTAATCAACGCCTTCTATTTGAGTACACCCTTGTGCCACTAAACGTGCCTTATGCCTCTCAATCGTTCCATCCGCCTTAAGTTTGGTTTTGTAATAAACCCATTTACACCCAATTGGTTTCTTCCCATCAGGAAGATCAACAATTCTCCATGTCCCATTTTTTTCAAGCGCATCAATCTCGTTTTTCATTGCTTCTCGCCATTCTGGTTCTTTTACAGCTTCATAATAATTCCGAGGTTCCCGAATAGTATCAATGGCTCCAATGAAATTTCTGTGAAACAATGAAAAACAACTACTAGTGGCATAATTAATTAATGGATAACGAGTACCTTTCATAGAGGACGGAGATGTGGACGGATGAGTTGTGATGACACGAGTTGATTGGCAAACGTAGTCCTTCTTCCATGCCGGTTCAAATTTGTCACGAGCCCCTCTTCCTAACCTTGGTTCGCCCATATTTTCAGTCTCCCCCTCAACACTAGTACCCACATCGACGATGTTATTAGTGGTGGTTTCGGTATTGTTGTTGTCACTCTCGGGAGTACTATTAGTAGGGGGTTTCGGTCTGGTAGAGTGGTGGTGACAAGGGGGCTGTTTTGGGATGGAGGTGACGGTTCTCGGGGAGAATCAAGTAAAGGATCAAGCAAATAGGGTTGTTCGTTATACGTGTCGGTGCTACCCGAAGGGGAATTGTGGTTCTCATTGTCGAAAGGAAACACATTCTCATAAAACTGCACATCCCGAGAAACAAAATGTCGTTTGGTTTTGAGGTCATAGACACACCATCCCTTTTGGGTTTTCGGGTAACCAAGAAAAACACAACGAGTTCCACGTTCTTTAAATTTATCCTTTGGTCGTTGCTTGTTGTGAGCATAGGCCAAGCACCCTAGGACTCGTAAATTGTCAAGAGTGGGTACGTGACCATGTAATAACTCGAATGGTGTTTTCCCATCTAGAAGTTTTGTGGGAGTTCTATTGATAAGATAAACAGCTGTCAAGACACATTCCCCCCAAAATTCAATAGGTAGGTTGGCTTGAAAACGAAGGGCTCTAGCTTTTTCTAGGATATGTCGGTGTTTTCTTTCGACTCGGCCATTTTGTTGTGGGGTGTCAACAACACTAGTTTGAAACAACATGCCATTTTCTTTGTAAAATTGTTTTAACGATCCCGAGAGAAATTCGGTGCCGTTATCGCTCTGGATTATTTTTATTTGTTTTCCAAACTGTGTGTGTACCATTTTACAAAAATATCTGATCAAGTCATAGACTTCCCCTTTATCCTTCATAAGATGAACCCAAACACTACGGCTATGATCGTCTACAATGGTTAAGAAATAATGGGCTCCGGAAGTACTACTCACACTATATGGTCCCCAGATATCGCAATGAATTAAATGAAATAGGGTCTCATGTCTTTTATTATTAAGCTTAAAACTCAAACGGGTTTGTTTTGATCGACAACAAGAATCACAAATAAAATCCGAACTAAGGGACAATTGTTTGGGAAGTAAATTGCCAAAAGCATTAAAAATGTGACCTGAAGGATGACCAAGTCGTCGATGCCATACCCGCGCATCATCAATACCCACACGAGCAAGAACGTCGCCAACCCGTGTCATATAGTATACTCCATCACGCAACTCACCCCGTCCAATCTCCGTCTTCGTAGATTGGTCCTGTATTATGCAATAATTAGAATTAAAAACCACGAAGTAATTATTTTCACGAATAAGTTGCGGAATGGAAATAAGATGACACTTTAAATTCGGTACATATAACACGTCTTGCAAAATTAATTCTTTCGTGAGCACAACATTGCCGTGTTCATGGGCTTCAATCGTTGAACCATCGGGTAAACTCACAATCGAAGCGACTCCTTTCCACGACTCATGGAACCGTTTTCGACAACCTGTCATATGATGAGAACACCCACTATCGAGCATCCAATCACTGAAATTAACGAGATGATTACCTTGTAATTTCTTACTAATGTCACTCTTAGTACCAAGAAGACCACGCAACTGTTCGATTTCATCTGCTGTAAAAACTTGTTTAGAAGAGGTACCTTCATCAGTAGTTGTGGTGGCATTTACCAACTCATAATATTGTTTACCAACTCCAGAAGAAAATATCCCCATTTCAATCAAACCAATCTTCCCAAATCCCCTTTTCGTCAAAGTGGCAGGAATTGGACCAATGTCACAAGATTGGGAGCCTGTTGTGGTGCGCAAGAAGGCTCCTAACGCCGCCACTAAGAAAGACGAGAAACTCGTCAACGCTGCTCGTCGCGCTGGTGCTGAAATCGAATCCGTTCGCAAAGCTGCTGCTGGAACAAACAAAGCTGCTTCAAGTGGCACCTCTTTGAACACTCGTAAGCTTTTTTTTTTTTTTTTTTTCTTTTTTTTTTTCGGGATTAGGATAGAATTAAAACCCGCTCTGGTACCATGATAAACAGAGAAGGGAAAATATGGGAAAAGCTTAAGAACATTTTTATGTAATCTGATCAAATACTCATACATTCAACATCCTTATATACTAAGCAAAAGGAAAGATGTAAATGAAGAAGACTATTCCCTATGCTAACTATTCAGAAAACAAGAAGGCTAAATACATTGGTCTTCAATGAATGAATGTATCCCAATTTAATATATGAATGTATATTCCCTAAGACGGAATATCTGAATGTGTATACATTCGGAATATCCGAATGTATATCCGAATGTATATTCTTATATTTCCAATCTTAACTTGTTTATGGGTGTATATATCTTTTCTTAATTTGCAAATCCATGATACGAAGACTTTTACATCGTGTGAAATTGTATGTATTAACAATTTGATAATGTCTCTCGTCATTATATGTTGTTAAGCATGATATGTCAACTATAAAATTCACGATTAACATACCCCATATGGAAGAGTTAAAGGTAGACTCTTTATTTACGACTTTGCAGGCTTCCTTGCTCAATTATTAAAAATATTATCTTTCTAATTTCGTGTAGTATATTACTACTATTGTTAGGCGTCGGAGTATTTGTCCCTTAAACATTACATGTAGTTCATAAAACTTATGATTTGTAAGTTGTACTACAATATGATTCCTTAAAACATGAAAAGTATGGATGTTGAGTTATATTTGGCGGAGTTAGGTATCGAATAAAAGATGAGAATATGCAGAATAACATTACAATAACTATGTACCTAAATTTGTTTTTCTCTAATTCCGTCATTTATTTACGTAATCCGTTTTAGAATATCTCATTCATTTATTTACTTTTATATTATTATAAAATTCAAAGAGGGAGTATAAGACTTCTAAGGGGTCATATTGTATAATTAATTGAGTTATACTTTAAATCTTAAAGGTATTATTATAATCGTATGATTAGTAGTGTCTCATCATAAACTAACAATTGCATTATATTATTCAATTAGAATTTAAATTATTTTCATGCAATCTATGAAAAAACCAACAACTAAATTAAAAAGCATGATGTAAATCAATTAATCAATCATGAAAAGTGTTACTCGCTAGCTTGTAACACTAAAGTTTATTGACAAACTTATAGAATAAGCACTTTATATTACCTTAATCACGTATTATGCTCTTCAATTCGTAGCATGGGATGTCCGCCGCCTCCATCTGAATCCATATTATGTATACAAACAAAACATATCAATGAATATAACTAATAATTATTACTAATAAAAATACGCAAAAAAACTTCTTGTATTTCACACCAGACCAAAACCAACAAAGTACAATTGAACAAATACAATCCAATGGAAATATTTCAATACATAAGGGGATAATGAGTTAATAGTTATGACCAATATCAAGGATGAAAAGTTGCATATATATATAGAACGTAAAGTGTAGTAGTTATTGGAGTTGATCTTCATATAATCATAAAAAACTAATTTGTTGTGTTTTGATTATAAAGAAACTCTAATAATACTACTTAATTAGCTTACCCAAATTCCACGTTCATATAATTATTTTATGTTATAATTATGTTATAATTATATTATCTTATTTCATATAACTCGGAGTAATTCGCAAAAGTTGGTCTCTTTGTAATCGCTCGGAGTATTGTACTGTAACTATACTACAATACGGAGAAGCGCCTAAAGAAAGCAGCCAATGAAATCGTCTGAAAAAATCAACCAATAAAATCGCTCGGAAAAAGCCTCCTTTAATAATATAGATAGATAGATAGATATTGATTAAAAAACCGCCTCTTTATAGTGTTTGTCTCACATTAAAAACGATAAAAACAATTAATATGGCAAGTTACAAATTATAACCATTTATTTATGTTTTACTTGGCCAAGTAGGACTCCGAGAACGTCGAAAATATATAACTTTTGCGAATGAGGAAACAAATTTAGATTTTTATTTTTTTTATTTTTTTATTTTTTTTGATAAAGTGCTTCAATTTAGGAATTATTTTATAAAACAATAGTTTTTTTCAATAGAAATGATGAATGGATAGTTTAGAGGGGAAAAAATGTGGTGGTGGTTGTTGATAGTCTCAACAGAAATACAAGTATAAGCTTAATTTTATCATAATGAATGAGAATATATTATAAATATTTCTTTATTGATTTATTAATATGTGTTTCAGGATACTTGCTAAAAAACCATATTTAAATTATAAAATACTGATTCATTGAGGAAAACCATACGGTAATAAATGTATTCCCTTATGGAATTTTCACAAGTATATTAAGCCTTAATGGATTATCTTAATCCATAGTTAAAAGGTCAACTTAACTTAATCTCGTTGGTGATTTGGTAGGTGACACTCTTTAGTCTCAAATTAGAGCGGATCAGATGGCTCAGGCTCGATGGCTCGATCGGTCCAGCCCGATTTTTTCTCGGATTTTGCCTAATATTGTGGCCCAAAAAGCCCGTGGCCCGGCTCATAAAAACCCGATATAAATATAGGGCCGGGTTTGGGCCGACCTTTTCAATGGGTAGGTTCAAATGAATTAAGGTAAAAAATTAAGAGAAAATGGCTAGTATCCAATTAACTTTATCTTTTATTTGAAACGTTCTATAACATATAATATCATTTTGCAAACTCTTCTATACTTTATAACTTTGATTTGCAGGGGTGTTTATTGGTTCGACCAGACCAATTTTTTTAGACCGATGACCAAACAAAGGTTAAAAGATGAACTCCGAATTGGACCATATTAATATTGGCTTGGTCGGACCTGGACAATACAAACGTGTGGATCAAACCGGATCAAATGACTCAATTAAAATTCAAGAAGTACGTAACAATCAAAATAAGTAACATTATCTTCTTACAAGATTTAAGCACATAATTACGCATTTAGAAATACATGTAAACAAAATAGACAATAAAATCAATAATGTTCCGATTGTAAAAAATCTTTTTTCTATAAGTTCGGTCCATAATCTGATCCGTTGTCTATTGAAGTTGGTCCTAAAGCGGAATGAAGACCAAAATAGAATAAACTAGATTTCATGCCCGGGCGTTGCCCGGGTAATATTTTGACATGATTTCAAAGTAATTATCGTAACAATTAATCTTCTAAAAATATTTAGTATAATAGTCATATATAGGGAATAATTCAGGTATGATTGTTTTTTATGGCTAATAAAACATCAGATGTATCAGGCTCATATTCTTTCTTATTAGTTCATATTCTTCTTACATTAACTCGTATTTTTTTTTATATTAGCCTGCATTCTTACATGCTCATATTTGTAAGTTCGTGATCCTCTTATACGCTCGTATTTTTATTTTAATAGCTCGTATTTTTTTAAAATTAACTCGTACTTTTAGCATAATAGCTTTATTAGCTCGCATTCTTACATTAATAGCTTGCGTTCTTGTGTGCTCGTATTTTCTAGTTCCCGACTATCTTAATTTCTTATTCCTTTTACATTAACTTGTATTTCTTATATATTCGTAATTTGTAACTCGTATTCTTTTAATATTATATCATAAAATTAGTTCATGCTTTCGTATTATGTTTACATTAGCTCATATTTTCATCTTAATAGGCCGTATACTTATGTGCTCGTATATTTAAGTTCGTAATACTTTTAATTTCGTATTCGTATTCATTTGTGCTCATATTTTAAAACTCGTCTTATCTTAGTAGCTCGTATTGTTTTTTCATTAGCTTGTATTCATTTGTGTTCGTATTTCAAAACTCGTTTTATCTTAATAGCTCGTATTGTTTTTAAATTATCTCTTATTCTTAGCTTAATAACTCATATTCTTTTAATATTAGCTCGTATTCTTAGGTTAATAGCTCACATTCGTCTGTGCTCGTATTTTTTAGTTCGTGATTTCCTTAAACTCTTATTCTTTTTACATTAGCTCATATTCTTATGTGTTCGTATTCTGTAGCTTGTATTTTTTTAATTATACCTCGTAAACTTAAGTACTTAATGTATTCATCAATACATCTATTTATGCTTTTAACTAAATAAGAGAAGTGAAACAACAAATTATACCATAACTTTACGGTAGCCAAAATTCTTACTTATCAATTATTTCATTAACTAATACTCACTCCTATTTTAGCTATTTTTCCCTATTTCCTAAAACGGATTATTCAGGTTTTCTTCCCCTGTCTTATTTTGAAAACTTTTACTCTTATTTTATTCATTTCTCTTCTATTATCAAACTCCACCCAACTCTTTTACTCATATTTTATTCCCTTTTTAATCTTTGTGGCCCACAATTTCTTATTTAATTCCTAATTATTTATTTCTCTCTCCTATCACCCAACCCCACCCAATTTTTTATACTTATTTTACTCCCTACCTTAATTTTTGTGTCCCACTCAAAGGGGAACCATACATAGAATATGAGGGAGTATAATTTATTACTATTTATTTATCTTTTTATTTATATACCTAATTTATTTAACCAAAGTAATAGCTAATGTAATCCATCTAAAAACAATAATTATCCGACTGATATTTTATTACTATTTAATTATCTTTTTATCTTTTTATTTATATACTTGATTTATTTAACCAAAATAATAGCCGATGTAATCACTCTAAAAACAATAATTATCCAACTGATATTTTATTAGTATTTAATTATCTGTTTATTTATATACTTAATTTATTTATGTAAAGTAATAGCCAATGAAATGGAATCAATTTTTTATTAACTAATTCAATAATTATCCAACTGATATTTTATTACTATTTAATTATCTTTTTATTTATATACTTAATTTATTTAACCAAAGTAATGACCAATGTAATCGCTCTAAAAACAATAATTATCCAAGTGATATTTTATTACTATTTAATTAACTTTTTATTTATATACTTAATTATTTAACAAAAATAATAGCCAATGAAATTGCTCTAAAACAATATCCAATAAAATCGCTCGAAAAGTTAAATATATATATTATATTGATTGATTGATTGATAAGTGGACTGGATCAAATAAAATCCGGTTTGATTTGGTCCGAAGCGATCTACAGTCCGGACTCCGGACAGGAGTCACAGGACAACTAAATGAAAACCCGTATCCATTTGCCATGTTAGTTGCGATCCGTTTACCGCATTTTACTTTCATTCTTTCCTCTTCTTCCCTGTCTCCCTTTCCTTCATTCCTCCGGCTGCCGTGACGCCATCCCTCCGGCGACCACCCCTGCTACCTTGATCGCACTCCTCCGCCCGCTCGTTTCCGAATTCCGGTAAGCAGTACTCCTGTATTCTTTTTTTTTTTTTTTTTTTTATTACGGACTAGTATTATTTTTGATTTTTTTCCTAATTATTGTTAGTTTTATGTGTCATTTTAATTAATATTATTCTTAATTTACTTTGTTTGTGTAGGATTAAGCTAATTGTTGACGATTTCAGACTTTTAGTTAATATTGTTGTTAGTTTGAGAAGTAGGGTTGTTTATTTTGAAATTTAAGATGAACTTTTACTCAAATTTGAGTTGCCTTGGCTTTTTACTATTTGAGGATTCAATAACGATCACATTATAAACTAAACTGTATACAATTACAGTAGCATTTACTCCCTTCGTCTCGATTATTTGTTAGACCAATGACAGGGGAGGGTTCCAAACTTCCAATTGCGGTGAGTGGTGAGTGGTGAGTGGTGAGTGGTGAGTGGTGAGTGGTGATTGTTATTGGATGACAAGTCGACCATAATGGATATGTATGAACAATTACCCATTAGAAAACCTTCCTATAGCCAAATAAACGAGACATTATAAAATGGAATAGGTAAACAAATGAATAGGACGGAAGAAGTACGTAAAATGAATCTAAAAGATATGGAAAAAGATATAGTTCACTGATAACAAACAGTTCTAACACAGCATGTGATCAGTCATCACTCTGACATACACAGAAAAGCCAAAACTGCAATAAGCAATAGCAAAAGTAAGAAACAAATTTAGTAAGGAAAGCTAACTTAGTTCAGCATTTGGATGGAAACAACTTAGTATAGTACTTAGTAAGGAAAGCTAAAGCTAACTTATTCATCTCAACTGATACTGGATCAATTCGAGTTATTTGTGATTTATTCCATTTTTGGGTGAGGTGATTACGGATTGTCTCATTTCGAGATGGGTCAATAATTGGTGTCGAAAGTGATGACCAAGCCATTCCTACGTTGGGTGGTCAGGTGATTGGTGGTCCAACCTGCTGTCGGAGCATCTTCTGCCATAGTCCCAAATGAGTAGGTGATAGTACATGAGTAGTGCTTCCATCATCGCATTCTTCATGGGGCATTCTGAATTTCTGATATCTTACAATTGTACCATTTTAATTGAACATTATTATTATGCAAAGTAGTGACGTCAGCTTGGTGAACATAATTCAACAAGTAACATAGAGTTAGAGTTTAGGCCTTCATAAAGTCACAAATTTGTGTGCTTAATGTCCAAGTTTAGGGGGGTAACTTTTTGCCATCTCTTCTGATGAAACCATCTCTTATTAAACCAGCTGCTGGAACTTTTGAAGACCAATTTTTCATATTTTTTACTTGAATGACTTGGATTGCTTAGTTTGGATGCATGTGCTACTAGGGTTTTTATTTTTTCATCTCTCGGTGGCGTCTCTTGAGTGTTCATCCATTTTGTCTTACTTTGTCTCCAGGAAGAATGAGCAAGTCGGTAAAATGTGCTATGAAGTCTTACAAGTTATGGGAACTTTCTGTGTCTGAGTTTGATAACCTGAAAGCTCGTCCTCGCATTGATTTTTCTTCTATTTTTGGTGTGGTAAGTTGTCGCTTTCTTTACTCTATTTTTGCTCCTCCCCCTATTAGTATGACGTGGAATAAGCTAGAGTTGGATGAGTTATTTTGCCTTTCGGTACCTTCCTTGTCTTTAAACAGTTGGGGCCATTTCTTTCTTGTGTGTCTTGTATGAGAATATCTCATAAATAAGAGCAAGCCAAATACTTAAGAGTAATCTTCATTTAATTATATAGTAAATGGTTTGGTCTCACATGTATAACCTCTCAAGGCTCTCGTATAAGTTATTGTGTTCATGTTTTTGTACCCATAATTGAAAATCAAATTACCAATTCCTAAAAAACCCCCTCTATCAAAACTGTAATTGATTTGTGCCTCTAACCAATTTTCAGGTCCAGCCAATTGTCGATGATGTTCGCACACGTGGTGATGATGCAGTGAAAGAGTATGTGCTTTACGCAGTTTGCTACCATATGAGAATCTTGTTTCTTTGCTTTACTGCTTCCGAGTTCTGATTGTGCATCCAATAAACTTATGCAACCAGCTTAGTCGCTAATAAGTTGTCTGTGCAGATTCACCTCCAAATTCGACAAAGTTCAATTGGATCAAGTAGTTGAAGATGTTGCTGATTTAGCAGACCCACAGGTGCACTTAAGAATGAGAGTAATTTTTATTGACAAAAAATGTATCATTTCTGAAAATTAATACTTCCTCTGTTTCTTTTTTTTTGCACAATGTGCAATTGGCTTTCTTGCATTTCATTGGTTCGTTTTACAACACAGCTGCTTTTATGAACCTTTTCTATACTACAGCTTGACCCTCATGTTAAGGAGGCATTTGATATTGCATACGACAATATATATGCATTTCATGCTGCTCAAAAGTCTGAAGAGAAAAGTGTTGAGAACATGAAAGTAAGTCTCTGTTAAACCCTTCAAATCTTATACCACAGTAGATATGTCATTTAATTTCTCTCTTTTTTTTTCCCTTTTTTTTCAAGTTATTGCTATGACACATGAATTTTGTAAAGTCAGGGTGTTAGATGCAAACGTGTAGCAAGAAGCATTGGCTCAGTTGGTATTTATGTCCCAGGAGGAACTGCTGTCTTGCCTTCTACGGCTCTTATGCTTTCAATTGTAAGTTACATCATTTCTGGCCCAATGACTTCAAGCTCGTGAATACTGTGACGAATGTAATATTGAAATGTAACAATATACTGCTTTCATCTTAGCCAGCTAAGATTGCTGGCTGCAAGACAGTTGTTCTTGCAACACCCCCCAGTAAGGATGGTAGCATATGCAAGGTATATGTTTCCCCTCTTTTCCATGGCATTGGTGTACTACAAGGAGTTCCCTGCTGAAAACTTCATTCACTTTTATTAGGAGGTGCTTTACTGTGCCAAGAAAGCTGGCGTCACACATATCCTTAAAGCTGGAGGAGCTCAGGTCTGACAGGATGTACCATTCTCCACTGGGAAATTCTCACTTTTTTCCCCATAACAGTGTGCAGTGTACTAGTTTGTGCTCATTGTCCTTTCTCTTTTGATTTCTTTGTCACACAGGCCATTGCTGCCATGGCGTGGGGGACATCCTCTTGCCCCAAGGTAATAAAACTTTGACCTTCCTGTTAAATGTCGCGTTATTTTTTTACCTTTATGTGTACTTTTTCAACAAAGGGTTGAACTTCGCACATTGTTTAGCACCAGCACACAGATTATTTTTTACCTTTATATGTACTAGTAGTTGTTTTGTAGTGGTTTTCAAAATTTATTATAAAATCTTAACCTATAGAAATTCTCTAGTTCAATGCCTTCACGGCCTCATGTATAGTTGTTGACTTGTTGGTAATTTTTCCTTGAATATGCAGGTTGAGAAGATCTTTGGACCAGGAAATCAATACGTAACAGCTGCAAAAATGATTCTGCAAGTAATCATCGGATTTTTTTACTCTTCTGATTCTTGACTTTGTTAATTTCCACTGCATAAGTATTGACTCCCTCCTTTCCTCCCATCAGAATAGTGAAGCTATGATCTCAATTGACATGCCTGCTGGCCCTTCTGAAGTTTTGGTCATTGCTGATAAATTTGCTAATCCTGTTCACGTTGCAGCAGATTTGCTTTCTCAGGTTCTGCTTATCTCATTCAGTCTTCTGCTTTGCCTTCATAAATCATTGATATCTGCTTTTTCTTGAGAATCCTTTTTTGCATGTGTTATTTCGTATCTAGAATGCCTTCTTCATGCTCTGATTGGTGACTAATTCTTAATCATCAGGCTGAGCATGGACCGGATAGTCAGGTTGTGCTTGTTGTTGCTGGTGATGGTGTTAATCTAGCTGCTATTGAGGATGAAATTACTAAGCAATGTGAAAGCCTTCCAAGAGGGGAATTCGCAGCAAAAGCATTATCCCATAGTTTTACTGTTTCTGCCCGGGATATGACTGAGGTGTGTGTTCTTTATCTTCCCTAGCTCATAAGTTATACTGTAACTCAATACAATACAATTATACGTCACTCTTCTAAAAAGGTCAGCTCTCTTTGCAAAGACGTTTTACATTGTGGCCTTATGCTTTACTTGGCCTTTCCTTATCTTTTGAAATATCATGTTTTCTTCTCTAAAAAGGTGCATTATTTGCTCAATTTGTGGATCTATTTCAGGCCATCTCTTTTTCAAACATGTATGCTCCAGAGCATCTAATCATCAATGTGAAAGATGCTGAGAAATGGGAGAGTTTCATAGAGAATGCAGGTATTCTTGTCATTCTGTGGTGATGCTAAATATGATATTACTGATACAAGAAAATAAATATTTCCACTTTGATGGTGTTTGGTTTGGGTTAGTGTCACTTTGGTGCCCTTAGATTTGGTGGATCCCACCTCATTACCCTAGAGAGTTGAGGATTTTTTTACGCTAGTGACCTACGGCTTGAATAATTTCTCACTTTGGTAACCTAGATTACAAGCAGTCAAAATTTATCCTAATCAATACTCCTTCACATTCGCTCACTAAGCAGCATTTGTGTTTTGTTCCAATATCTAGGCAGGTAAAATATTTACCATATTACCCTCACCTCCCTCTTCAGTCTTCCCTCTTAGAGTCTTGATCAACCACCACAATTCCCGCATCAACTTTTTATCCCCACCCTACCTCAGGCACCTACCACCATGCCTCGCGACTACCACCACCAACTGCAACCATCTTGCCCCTCTTAAACCGCCCCTGCTCTGAACCACCACCCCATCTACTTGAAAACAGTACCACCCAACCGAAAACATCCCTCAACCACTTGAAAAGAACCCCTTACTCGAAACAGTACTCAGCCCCGAAAACCCATCTCCCACCCCGACTCTAGGCCAGCAAAGTTTGTGATTTGGAGGAAACTTTGGTTGTAGCCTGTAGGTCAACAAGGTGGGAAACTATTACAAACCTCTAATCACCCATGTGAAATTAATGAAAACCTAACGGCATTAGAGTGTGAAATTAGGTCAAATATAAGGGGACCAATGTGGAAATGTTTGTAAAAAAGGATGCTACAATCAATATTTTCATTGCTAAATTGCTAATATTGCATTAATGCATCAGTGGCTCCATTCCTCGGCATGTAGTCTCTTCCAAAATTCAAATAAAACTGTAAAAACGAGGAAAAGTTCTAACGGTTACTCGATCATTCACCTCATGTTATAATATATTCAGGATCGGTATTTATGGGGCAGTGGACACCGGAGAGCGTCGGAGATTATGCAAGTGGAACAAATCATGTTCTCCCTACATATGGGTATGCAAGAATGTATGGTGGAGTGTCTCTAGATTCTTTCCAGAAGTATATAACTGTACAGTCTTTGACGGAAGAAGGTCTCAGAAATCTTGGCCCATACGTGGCTATCATGGCTGAAGTTGAAGGTCTCGAAGCTCACAAGCGAGCGGTCACGTTGAGGCTGCAGGACATTGAAGCAACACAAACGGCCAAAATGAGATGATATAGAGCATGAATAACGTGCTAAAATAATTTGTCAGTCATACACTTGTGCCATTGACGTGCATTATGTGCTACTTATGAAACTTGGTGCATCACACCTGAACGTTCCTCCGTTGCGTGATGCTTCTGGGCCTGTGGCCTAGGTTACAGCAAAATTAATAAATAAAAACTATGAGCAGTCGGGGGAAAATATTTGATGTTACTAAATACTTTTTTTTTTTTTGGGCAGACGTAAAAATAACAGTTATACAAATGCTAAAGCGGCCACATCGTGTGCCCGCTTATTAAGACAGCGCGGAATAAAGCTAATGCTAAAACAATGGAAATCACTCGCAAGGGCCTAAATATCGCCAATAATCCCGCTAGTCTGATGATGTGGCTGTGCACAACCTGCAAGCTGGAGAACAATCTGCAAACAATCAGACAAAGCATTAATGTGGAAAAGATTCTGATCTCTCACCCATTTGAGCGCTTCCAGAACACCCTTCGCCTCTGCTTGCGTAGGTGATTCAACATAAAAAGACCTAAAATCTTCCATTACCACCCTCCCTTCCGAGTTATATAGAACCCATCCCACTGAAGCTTTATCTCTTGACTTCCATGCTGCATCCACTTTGAGTCGAAACGAGATATCATGATGCTGATGTCCAACCAGAAAGAATGGGACAAAATTTCTCAAACTTGTAGCATCTATAGTTGGTCCTTCATCATGTTGTGTAGTTTCTGATGAAATGGTGCTTGCAATGCACTCCTTTTTGTGTTTAATTGATTTAAAGACCAAGTCAAGCTGGATCTGGATCTGTTTATAGAAAACAAATGGCAAAAAAGACCCACCATTAAGTAAGATGTTATTCCTTATGATCCAAATATGCCAAATAATAGCCATGAAAATCACCACCCGATCCATCCCATCTTCCAACTTCCATAAGTAATTAATCCAGTTGATCAACCATGTTGAGACATCAAGCACATCTATCCCGAAGCAGTTTATGCCTAAGGGTGAACATTGCCATATACGACCCACCACCGGACATTCCTTGAAAAGATGATTTAAGGTCTCAATTGTATTCCCCATACCAGCACAATAACCACAAAATTCATTGACATTAACGCCCCTCTTTAACAACTCCTCTCCCACAGAAAGTGAACCAGAAATAATCTTCCATAACAAAATCTTCCAACTTTGTGGCCCTGGTAAACTCCATAACCTGCGCTTACAAAACATCTCCGGAACATTATCAAGTCTAGTACCATCCCGTAGAGATTTCTTTTTCTCAAAGAAGTCCCTAAAGGCATTGTCATAGCCACTCTTGACCGTATATACCCCAGATGAAGTCCCCAACCAATACATGACATCCTCGTGCTGAGATAAACAAACTGGTTGAGCAAAAATCTTCACAACTGAATCTTCCTCAAAAAGCTGCTTTATCATAAGAGAATCCCATGAGCCATCTTCCTTAATCAGGTCTTTGATAGTCAAACTATAGATGGAAGAATTATCAATTGTCAACAAATGAGGGCGAGGCTCTGGCACTTCCCCATCAACCCATTTAACACTCCAAATATTCAGGGTTGAATCAATTCCTGGTTTTCACCCCACCTTTCCTCTAATAAGATCTAACCCATGTTACTGAATACTGAAGCTGCTAAAAGTGAAGAAACTGTGTTGCCATTTGGAGATACAATTGAAGTACTTGTTCACCTTTGATTTTGAAGAGATGAATTGCTGTTTGATTTTGAAGAATGTTGTTTGTAATAAATCAAAAGAATTCTAATTTAACTTGTATGTTGAGTAATGAGTATGGCTCTGACTCTGATTAAGGGCATCATTTATATATCCGCCGAAATTACGCATAGTCCATCTGATATATAAGTAAAATTATTTATTTACAAGATTGAAGCACGTAATTACACAGCTCAGAATACGTGTTAATAAAGTAGAAAATAAGATCTATTATGTTACGATGGTAAAGATTCATTTGTTATATAAGCTTGGTCCATACTCCTGTCCGTGGTCCATTTGATTTGGTCCGACTAAACCGAAAACCAAAGTAGAGTAAATAGGTTTAAATAGGTGGACCTTTGACAAGATCAAATAAAATCCGGTCTAATTTGGTCCAGAGTGATCTTCAGCTAGGTAGAACTAAAACGGACACAGATACGGACACGGGACACGACATCCCATTAAATTTAGCACACAGGACACGACATTTAAATATAATAAAATATATATTTTATGGTTATAAATAACGTATAACTTTATTTTTATCATGTATTTGAAGTTAAATCTAAACAAGTAAAACTACAATTAGATATTTACTACTCCTCATTTTTCCATCCAAACACATCTTCTAATCGATCGTTTTTAAAATTTTATTCCTTGTCTAAAGTATAATATGTTTAGCCATGTGTCGAACGAGTATCGGGTGTCTGAGTATCGGACACGATGTCGGACACGGAACATCTAATTAAGAGAAGTGTCCGTGCTACCTAGATCTTCAGTCCGGACAACTAAATAAACACCCGTATCCATTTGCCATGTTAGTTGGGATCCGTTTGAGAAAAGATTTGTGTAAAACCGCATTTTACCTTCATTCTTTCCTCTTTCTCCTTCTCTCATTTTCCTCTATTCCTCCGGCTGCCATGACGACATCCCTCCGGCGACCACCCCTGCTACCTTGACCGCACTCCTCCGCCGGCCCTTTTCAGAATTCCGGTAAGCAGTTCTCGTTCTTCTTCCTTTTTTTATTACGGAGTGTTATTTTTGATTTTTTTCCCTAATTATCGTTAGTTTTTATGTGTCATTTTAATTAATATTATTCTTAATTTTCTTAGTTTGTGTAGTATTAAGCTAATTGTTGATAGTTTTAGTTAATATTGTTGTTTATTTTGAAATTTAAGATAAAACTTTTTTCATGAAATTCGAGCTGCCTTGGCATTTTAGTGTTTGAGGATTCCCTAACAATCACATTATAAACTAATCTGTATACAATCACAGTTTAGAGTTTAGTACCTAAATGCTACTCCCTTCGTCTCGATAATTTGTTAGACCAAGGAAAGGGGAGGCCAGGGGACCAGTTGTGGTGGACCATAATGGAAATGTATGAACAATTACCCATTAAAAACCTTCGTAATATAGATAGGTAAACAAATGAACGTGACATTATAAAATGTAATAGGTAAACAAATGACGGGGACAGAAAGGCGTAGGTAATATGAATCTAAAAGATATGAAAAAAATACATAATTCACTGATAACAACAGTTCTAACATAGCATGTGATCAGTCATCACTTAGTACTGTACTTATTAAGGAAAGCTAAAGCTGAATTAGTAATCTCAAGTGATATTGGATCATTTCGAGTTATTTGTGATTTGATCGTTTTTGGGTGAGGTGATTATGGATTGTTTCGTTTCAAGATGGGTCAATAATTGGTATACGAAATAGTTGCTTTGGTTGAAGTATATACACAATACACTGATACCAACAGTCCAACATACACTTTTAACACAGAATGTGATCTGTGATCACTCCAACATTCACAGAAGCCGCAACTGCACAAACACTAGCAAAAACATGAAACGGGATAGTAACTAGTACACACCACACAGTACGGAAACCCAACACTAAAACATTATTAACCACATTTCCCAACACCAATTGCATCTTCACCTCTGATACCAATCCGTCCTCCGTCTGCAACATTCCCTCATCACCTGCGCCAAATCCCATATCTTAAAAGTTACAACCACACATGGGTGTCTAGAAACGAAACAAACAAACCTCCAGAAAACCAATAAATACTCCTGTTTCTCATGATAGGAGAGCGGCAAGAGCCCCTATAAAACCAATAAAAGCCAGCTGACCCGTTTCCTTTTGCCTAGGGACTCAATAAGCCCCGTACTTAATGGGGGAAGTTATTATCCTTAAAGAAGGTCTAGCGGACACAATCGAAGCCAGAGTTTCAACGCTCACATTGGAACATCTCTGGAGATCAAGTTCCCGTAAGTTTGTGCAGCTTGCAACCAATTCTTTCACGCACTTTGTCGTTACTTCCTGACAATTAGCCAAGTTCACATATAGGAGTTTAGGACATGCTTTAGCAATTTCTGATATGCACTCTTCAACAAACATTCCTCCTCTGAGTTTTAACAACTCCAAATTTAAACTCGAACGGTTAAAATCGATCCAAAATAAAAATGGTTCCATCCATCCTTCTATAACCAAATGCTTAAGTTCACGGCAGCACTTTACTAACTTTCCTGTCCCTTTGCTTGTAAGATTCAGACAGAAGCTTACATCAACATATTCTAAATTTGGGCACATGAGCTCAATTTTTTCAAGTACCTCATCAGTCAAAAATTCATTACGGGAAAGTTTTAAGCACTTAATATTATTCGCCTTAACCAATGGTTCATCTAGTTCTCCCTTACCAAGTTTTGTGCCATCAACATTCATCTCTTCAAGAGCGGGACAGTTCTTCACCAGCATTTGAAATGTACAAGTTGTTAATCTAGAACAGTAAGCTATATTAATCACAACCAAATTACCCAAGTAACAAACCAACACTTTCATCAACTCATCTGTCAAGAACGTTTCTTCTCTAATATCCAACTTCTCTATCTTCGGATAAGCACTTACTAATGTTGAAAGCCCCCTCAATGAAGCCCTATCGGAGTTAGTACACATAGACATCATAAACTGGGTTAAGGGCAAGGCAGCTTTAGCAATCGAACACAGCCATGCGTCCTCTACATTCATATCGTAGAATTCAAGTTTCGACAAATTTCTACAAAACCCAATTGAATTCTCAATACTAAACAATGAATCAGACTTCTCCAACTTTGATTTTCCAAATGTGCTCATGGAAATCCTGCTTAACTTGGTGCTACGGCGCATAACATATGCAATCCCATATTCAGTTAGACAGCAACCATGAACCTTTACATCAGTTAGATCCAAACAACAGTCAGATAATGCAATGATTGACTTATCAGTTATATACACATTTCCAGTTAGATTAATCTTCCTCAAATATTTCAAATGTTGGGATAAACCTGAAATACCTTTATCAGTCAAGTTATTAAAACTAACATCAATCTCCTCAAGCAAAGGGAAAACAAGACAAACAGCAACAAGTTGTTGATCACATAAACCTCTAATACGATACAGTGTGAGTACTTTTAGATTATTGAGGGCTGAACCCAGGTGGCAGAGACCGTCTAGAGGGAGGGCATCAAGATAGCGGAGGTGAACGGCGTGGAGGTTGGCAGTGGCGTTAGAGGATACAACGTAGGAAAGGGCAGCATCAGCGGTGGAGAAGGAGGAGTGATGGATGGAGAGCGTTTGGAAGGAGTCGGAGAAGCGGCAAAGGAGTGGGGTGAGGATGGAGGTGAGATGGTCGGGGAGAAGATGGGATAAGGTAAGATGGCAAGGGTATGTGTTGGTAATAGATAGGAAGTGTTTGCAGGTTAAAGAGAGGGAGTATATATGAGTATGGTGGTGGGAGTATAAATTAGTATGGTGAGGAATATGTAGTTTGGATAGGATTAGGTTCCAGCAGTCTCTTGGAATGTCTAGTATTGTGGTTTTCACGGTTGCAATGGCGGTGGCGGTGGCGGTGATGTTGTGTTGTTCCATGAGTAGAGATGGTGGAGTAAGGAATGTCAACCACCAAAAAACACAGTAGTTGTTAACTTGTTAGGTTTGATTGTCTAGTTTTGCAATGAAAAAATCCTAAGCATTTTGTTAAGGCCATGATACAGCTGAAAAAGTCCTGCTATTAGAAATGGTCACTTTTCACATTTTAACACTATTTCCGCACGCAGGGCCTGCAATCGGAAGAAAAACTTTAAAAATTTCAAAGGTCCTTGTCGAAATTACTCATAGTCCATTTGTTATATAAGCAACATTATCAATTTACATGATTGAAGCACGTAATTATATATCTCAGAATACGTGTAAACAAAGTAGAAAATAAAATCAATAATGTTACAACTGTAAAGATTCAATTGTTATATTAGTTCGGTCCATAGTCCAGTCCGTGGCCCATTCGATTTGGTCCGACTGGACCGAAGTCCAAAATAGAATTAATAGGTGGACTGTCGACCAGACCAAAGAATTTGGTCTGATTTGACAAAATATTAGTGTAAAACTGCCGGTTGAGTTTTGACCTTCATTCTTTCCTCTTTTTCCTTCTATCGTCCCCTTCTTTCCTTCTCTCCTTTTCCTCCCTCCTCTTGCTGCCGTGACGACATCCTTCCGGCTACCACCCCTGCTACCTTGACCGCACTCCTCCGCCCACGTATTTCCAAATTCCGGTATTCAGTACTCGTCCTGTCCTCTTTTTATTACGGAGTATTATTTTTGATTTTTTCCTAATTATTGGGAGTTATGTACATATGTGTCAAATTGTCAATTTAATTAATAATATTCTTAATTTAGTTTGTTTGTGTAGGATTAAGCTAATTGTTGATAATTTTAGTTAATATTGTTGTTTAGTTTGAGAAGTAGGGTTGTTTATTTTGAAATTTAAGATAAAACTTTTTTCATGAAATTCGAGTTGCCTTGGCATTTTAGTGTTTGAGGATTCCTTAACAATCACATTATGAACTGATCTGTATACAATTACAGTTTAGAGTTTAGTACCTAAATGCTACTCCCTTCGTCTGGATCATTTGTTAGACCAAGGAAAGGGGAGGGCCGAGGTGACCGGTGACATGTGGACCTAATGGATATGTATGAACAATTACCCATTACAAACCTTCCTAATATAGATAGGTAAACAAATAAATGAGATATTATAAAATGGAATAGCTAAACAAATGACCAAGACGGAAGGAATACGTAAAATGAATCTAAAAGATATGGAAAAATACATAATTTACTGATAACAGCAGTTCTAACATAGCATGGGATCAGTCATCACTCCGACATTCACAGAAAAGCCAAAATTGCAAAAAACAATTGCAAAAATAAGAAACAATCTAGTAAGGAAAGCCAACTTAGTTCAACGTTTCAATCGAAACAACGGTTGATTGGAAAGCTAACTTAGCTCAGCGTTTGGATGGAAACAACTTAGTCCAGTACTTAATAAGGAAAACTAAATTAGTCATGTCAACTGATATTGGATCAGTTCGAGTTATTTGTGTTTTGATCGTTTATGGGTGAGGTGATTACAAATTCTCTTTTCGAGGTGGGTCAATAATTGATATATGAAACAGCTGCTTTGGTGGAAGTATGTACACAATATAGTGATACCAACAGTCCAACATACACTTCTAACATAGCATGTGGTTGGGGTGTTCATATCAGTTAACCAAACCGCAAAACCGGTTAACTGACACAACCGGTTCACCTTAAAACCAAACTGAAAGCGAACCGTTTTTTACCGGTTTCTTTTCTTTTGGTTAACCGTTTTGCACCTTTTAAAACTTTTTTCAGAAATTTTTGTGACGATGTGCTAAATTTGGTTTGTGACGATATCCAAACTCCAAAACATAACGAATGTACAAAAGTCCAAATATTCAAATTACAATAAAATAAATACATCACAACATGTTTTCAAAATAACGAAATGTCCAGAAGTCCAAATGTTCACAATACAAATAATAAAATATCTCATGCTTCATCCATCACTCCAAGTCTTCAAATAGCAAATCTTCATCATCAATGGAGATCGCCAAAGACTCATCAATCATGACTTCGGGTTCGGGTTGATTGACCTTCATCTCTCCCAAATCTGTAATTAAACTAACAAATAAACACACGACGATGAAAATGCATATATCAAAATTATATTAATAAAAAAAATGACACCAAAAAACAAAATATAGGAGGGTCTTGGCTTACTCTCTTCAGTATCTTCCAAATCCTCTATTATAGGAGGTTTTTGAGACTTACGAATTCAATCTTGACAACAAATCAAAGATTCAACAATCCTAGGGGTTAAGGAGGTTCTAAATGAATCTAAGACCCGACCTCTGGTGCTAAAGGCGGAAGCAACGGTGCAAGTAAATTTTTTGCCAACTTAGCAAGAGTAGGATATCTTCTTATTGGACAATCTTTCCACCAACCCAACAAATCAAACTTACGGTTATTTTGCTCCAAGTTATTACTCAAATACGTATCTAACCCGGTTTTTTTTTTCTCCAAAACTAGTGAGGGGTGATCCCTTCTCCACTTATCTATGAGACGTTCACGTGCATCTAGTTTATTTTCACCTTCTTTATCACGAGTTATGGACAGACGAGAACTAAATGTAGAATTAGCCACATCCTTTCCTCCCTATGAAATAGGAGAAGATGTGTCATAAGCTTTAAACCATGACTTGAGAGCTTTCTTTAGTGTCACAAGTCACACATTTGCACTCTCGTCATCCAAAGGCTCTCTAATTGTCCACTCCACAAACCTCCATTTATGTCTTGGATCAAGTCTAACAGCCACATAAAATTAAATGTTTAAATTGTCAACATCACCCAATACTTGCCATAATTTGCTTTCATCTTAATAATCATGTTTCTTATTTGTTCATTTTCATGCTCACAATAAGAAGAAAGAAGACTCCCAACACCAACAATATGGGTATAAAAGCATTGCTAGTGGCATAAAGGCTACTAGAAACTTCTAAAGTGGCATCATAAAATATTTCAAGGAAGGGTAAAAAAGTTTTCACGGCATCCCAATCATTCTCTTTTGGCACACCAAGTTTAGTCAAATGCCTTGTAAAGGCACCACCTTTGATACTCAAATTGGCAAAAAGCTCCGTAAACTTCTAAAGTGGCAACATAAAAAAGGTTGAATTTTATCGAGTTTCTAACATCTACGGAGACAAGACCCTTATATTTTATGTTAACTTCTTTTACACTAATTTTGGAACATTTGGCTCTAGCGGGTGAAGATCTAACGAATCTAACACCAGCACGAATTTTAAGAATAGTAGTATGAAGATCTTTAAGACCATCTTTAACAATCAAGTTCAGAATAATATGTGCCGCACACCTCATATGCATGCACTTTTCATCCAATACACTTCCCTTCCAAAAGTTTACTCTTCTTTTCAAATATTGAACGCCCACATCATCTGCACTAGCATTGTCTATGGTAAGAGTCGAGATTCTTTTCAAATTTCATTCAAGGAGACATTATTTTATACTCTTACCAATAACTTCACCAGAATGACCAATTTTACTTGACACAAGTTGATGATTTGTTTATGCAAAGTCCAACTATCATCTATAAAGTGAGCAATTAAGCACATTTAACTCAAGTGTTGACCATATGTCAAATATAAGTTGTAAGACACACCCTTGAAATTAATTTGTTAAAAAACTCTTTCAACTTTACCCTCTCATCAATATAGAGACCATAACAATCTCTTTTTATGGTAGCACGAGAAGGAGGAATGAATTCAGGTTGTATTGCTTTCATGAAGCTACGAAACCCTTATCCTCAACATGAGCTAAAGGCAACTCATCGATAATTAGCATTGCCGCACACTCTTTTCTACTGAAATTTTGATCATGCTGCCATAGCTTAGGTACACTAACAACCTCAGTAGTGCCATCATCTTTTATAATAGTTCGACTCTCAAAATTAATCAATTTTTATTTTTTATTTAGATCGTCAGGAAACAATATACATCTTTCTATATGACTTTTTAAGGTAGTTGTACCATTACCGGATACATATTTTATAAGATTTGCATTATTTCTTATCTTTAATTTCAGATTTTCACAAAAATGGGCATGATACTTAGATCGTTTACGACTATTAGAATCATCACTTACCTCAACTTTCTCTCTACCTCTCCCTTTGCCTCGTCTCTTTCTCTTTTGTTGGGAGCTCTCTACTACAACCACCGACTCACTTTCTTCACTTTCAATATTATCATTGACGAAACTCCCCATAACACAGTTTTTAAGAGCTTAAGACAATAATTAAATTCATGAAAACAAATTACAATAATTATCACAAAAAAACAGATTACAATAATTGCGTCACTAATTAAAAAACATATTACATCATCTGTTTTTATGTAATCCGTTTATGTATGTATCAGGCAATGTTATAACTGCCTTAAAAAGTCACATAAAAAGATGCAAATTGTTTCATGCCAAATCTAGATAAAAAAACAAAAATTTGATCAATTTTGAGAGTCAAACTATTATGAAAGATGATGACACTACTGAGGTTGTTAGTGTACGTAGGTTATGGCAACATGATCAAAACTTTTGTAGAAAAGAGTGTGCGACAATGCTTATTATTGATGAGTTGCCTTTAGCTCATGTTAAGGGTGAAGGTTTTCTTCGCTTCATGAAAGCAGTACAACCTGAATTCTTTCTTCTTTCTCGTGCTACTATAACAAGAGATTGTTATGGTCTCTATATTGATGAGAGGGTAAAGTTGAAGAGGCTTTTTAGCAGATTAATTTCAAGGGCGTCTTACAACTAATACTTAGACACCTGGTCAAAACTTGAGTTATATGTGCTTAATTGCTCACTTTATAGATGATAGTTGAACTTTGCATAAACGAATCATCAACTTTTGTCAAGTAATTGGTTATTGTGGTGAAGTTATTGGTAAGAGACATGAGTATAGAATAATGTCTTCTTGAATGAAATTTGTAAAAATCTTGACTCTTATGGTAGACAATACTAGTGCAAATAATGTGGTCGTTCAATATTTAAAAAGAAGAATAAACTTTTGGAAGGAAAATGTCTTGGATGGAAAGTACATGCATATGAGGTGTGCGACACACGTATTCTGAACTTGATTGTTAAACATGGTCTTAAAGATCTTTGTATTTCTATTCTTAAAATTTGTGCTGCAGATTCGTTAGATCTTCACCCGCTAGAGTCGAATGTTTCAAAGATAGTGTAGAAGAAGTTAACATAAAATGTAAGGGTTTTGTCTCGTTAGAAGTTGAAACTCGATGGAATTCAACCTTTTTGATGTTAGAGTCATCTTTGAAATGTAAGGACGTTTTTGCCAATTTGAGTAGCGAAGGTGGTGCATTTACAATGTATTTGACTAAAGTTGGTGTGCCAAAAGAGAATGAGTGGGATGTCGTGAAACATTTTTACCCTTCTGTGAAATATTTTATGATGACATTTTAGAAGTTTCTGGTAACCTTCGTGTCACTAGCAATGCTTTTATACCTCATATTGTTGGCGGTTAGGAGTCTTATTTCTTCTTATTGTGAGCATGAAAATGAACAAATAAGAAACATGACTATTAAGATGAAAGCAAAACATGACAAGTATTGGAGTGATGTTGACAATTTAAACATTTTATTTTATGTTGCCGTTATACTTGATCGAAGACATAAATGGGGGTTTGTGGCGTGGACAATTAGAGAGGCTTGGGATGACGAGAGTGCAAATATGTTAATTGTTACACTAAGGAAAGCTTTCAAGTCATTGTTTAGAGGAAAGAATGTGGCTAATTCTACATTTAGTTCTCGTCTTCCAATAACTCGTGATAAAGAAGGTGGAAATAAACTAGATGCACTTGAACGTCTCATAACTGAGTTGAGAAGGGACCAACCCTAACTAGGTTTGGAGAAAAAACCCGGGTTAGATACGTATTTGAGTGATAATTTGGAGCAAAATAACCCTATGTTTGATTTGTTGGGTTGGTGGAAAGATTGCTCAATAAGAAGATATCCTACTCTTACTAAGTTGGCAAAAGATTTACTTGCATTGTTGCTTCCGAATCTGCCTTTAGCACCGGAGGTTGAGTCTTAGATTCTCTTAAGGCCTCTTTTGTTGAAGCTTTGAATTGTTGTCGAGATTAGATTTGTAAGTCTCAAGACCCTCTTATAATAGTGGATTTGGAAAATATTGAAGAGAGTAAGTTTGCTATTTGGAGACTTGAGTGATGGATGAAGCATGCGACATTTTATTATTTTCATTGTGAACATTTGGACATTTGGTTATTTTGAAAACATTTTGTGATGTATTTATGTTATGGACATTTATTTTTGTACTACAAATTTTACTCACGTAGTACACCCCTACACGATTTTACCCCTCCCATTTCCTCTAACCAAAATAATCAATTGTCACTTCAACGTCACCAACCTCAACCACCCACTTGCCTTCATTCTCACAACCTTCGCACCGCGTTCACGTTATCCAGTAATCCACCATGATGTCCCTCTCTAACGCCATCGTCAATGGTTACGCCCCCACTATATCTCCCCGGCCACCCACGCATCCCTGACAACGCCTCCCACCCACTCGTCAACCACAATACCAACGGTCCTCCACTTGCTACCGTTCAACGGTGCAACCACGTCGCCACCTTAATATCGCCCGAAAATCAATCCAAAACTGTAACAAATCTGCAACCAAACTAAAAACCCTAATTGAACAACTAAGTACGTATAAAAATATCATTGGTATGATTAATTAAATGTAATTTACAACTTAAATATTTTATATTTAATCAAATTGGGGTGTATAATCGATGAAGTTTCATAGATTTCAGACTTGGAGAGTATCTAGTGTTTGTTGAGAAAAGTAAGCTTATTTTTGGTTTTTAGTCCAACGGTAAGTAAATGGAATGTTTTGTGTAAAAAGTACTATGATGAGCAAAAAAACATAATGCGAAAATAAATTACGTATTTTATTTGTAATTTGAATATTTGAACTTTTGGACATTAGTTAGGGTTTGGAGTTTGGATATTGTCCCAGCAAATTTAGCACATTATCACAAAAATTTCTGAAAAAGTTTTAAAAGGTTAACCGACGAACTGTACCGTTTTAAACGGTTAACCGAAAAAAAGAAACCGGTAAAAAACAGTTCGGTTTCGGCTCGGTTTTTAGGTGAACCGGTTGTGTTGGTTAACTGGTTTTTCGGTTCGGTTCGTTTTGGTTTGGTTAACCAATATGAACACCCCTACCGGTCACTGATCACTCCAGTATTCACAGAAGCCGCAACTGCACAAACACTAGCAAAAACATGAAATAGTATAATAACTAGACCACACAGTAAAGAAAGCTAACACTAAAACATTATTAACCACATTTCCCAACACCAATTGCATCTTCACCTCCGATACCAATCCTTCCCCTGCCAGTTGCCTTATCCCTCAGTTTGCAACATTCCCTCATCATCTCCGCCAAATCCCATACCTTTACAACCACACATGAGGAGTCTAGAAGCGAAATGAACAAACCTCCAGAAAACGATATTAAACATTCAATAAATATTCCTCTTTCTCATGATTGAATCGACCTTATCAAACCAATAAAGGCCAACGACCTGCTTCATTTTCCCTGGTGTCTCAATAAGTCCCATGCTTGACGGGGGAAGTTATTGTCCTCAAAGAAGGTTTACCGGACACAATGCAAGCCAGTGTTTGGGGGCTCACATTGGAACATCTCTGCAGATCAAGTTCCCGTAAGTTAGTGCAGCTTTCTACCAACTCTTTCACGCTCTTTGCCGTTACATCCCAACATTCTGCCAAGTCCACATATAGGAGCTTTGGACATGCTTTAGCAATTTCTGATATGCACTCATCATCAAACCTTCCTCCTTTCAGTTTTAACACCTCCAAATTCAAACTTGACCCTTCAAAAGTTGTCCCAAATAACGTTGAGTGCATCCACCTTGCTATATCTAAATGTTTAAGTTCACGGCAGCAGTTCACTAATTTTCTTATCCCTTTGCTTGTGAGTTTCTCACAAAAGCTCTCATCAATAAGCTCTAAATTCGGACACATGATCCCAATTTTTTCGAGCACATCATTCATTAAAAGATTATTTGAAGCAAGTTTTAAGCACTTAATATTGGCCACCTTAACCAATGGTTCATCCAGTTCGCCCTTACCAAGCAGTGTGCTCATAGCACTTATCTCTTCAAGTGCGGGACAATTCTTCATCAGCATTTGAAATGTACAAGTTGTTAATCCAAGACAGTAGCTTATATTAATCACAACCATATTGCCGAAGTAACAAACCAAACCTTTCATTGCCTCGTCCGTCAAGTACGTTTCCCCTCTGATATCCAACTTCTCTAACTTCGGATAAGCACGCAAAAATGCTGAGAGCCCACTAGAAGACGCCTTAAGAGAGTTTGTACAGAAAGGCGCCATAAATTGGGTCAAGGACAAGTTCGCTTTAGCAATTGAACACAACAATGTGTCCTCTACATTCATAGTAAAGAATCCAAGTTTCGACAAATTCCTGCAGAACCCAATTGAATTCTCAATACTAAACAAAGAATAAGACTTCTCCAACCTTATTTGTTTAAATGTGTTTATGGAAATCCCGCTTAAGTTGGCGCTATTGCGCATAACATACCCAATCCCATTTTGGGTTAAATCCCTACAACCATGAACCTTAACATCACTAAGATCCAAACAGCAATCAGACAATGCAATCAATGACTTATCTGTGATCAACAAGTTATCAGACAAATCAATTTTCCTCAAAAATTTCAGATTTTGGGCTAAACCCAAGATACCCTCATCAGTCAAATTATTGATACTAAGATCGATCTCCTCGATCAAGGGGAAATCAAGACAAACAGCTACAAGTTGATCACACAAACCTTCAATGTTACACAATGTGAGTACTCTGATAATATTTGGGCTGGAACCCAGGTGGTGGAGACCGTCTAGAGGGAGGGCATAAAGATTGCGGAGGTGAATGCAGCGGAGGTGAGCGGAGGCATTAGAGGATACAATGAAAGTGAGGGCAGCATCGATGGAGGCAGCAGAGGAATTGATGGAGAGGGTTTGGAGGGAGGCGGAGAAGCGACGAAGAAGAGGAAGGAGAAGGGATTTGAGATGACGAAGGAGCGGTGGGGTTATGGTAAGAGAGAAAGGGAGGGTGTTGGTAATGGACAGGAGGTGTTTGCAGGTTAAAGAGAGAGGGTCGATGTGAGTGTGGTGGAGGGTGTGGAGTTTGGACAGGATTATTTTCCAGCAGTCTGTTGGGATGTCCAGTATTGTGGTTTTTTCAGTTTCGGAGGCGGTGGTGGTCATGATCTGTTGTTCCATGGATGGAGCTGGTCTGATTAAGGAATGTCAACCAAGAAAAAATAAAGGTTGCTATGCTTGATTTTCTTAATTCTGCAATGATGATAAAGTCCTTGTGCAACAAAATGAAAAAGTCATGCGATTAGAAATAGTCTCGCTACATAATTTTTAACATTATTTGCATGTCGAAAAGAAGGCCTGCAATCTGAAATAATAAAGTAAATTCCAAGGTCCTTTGAAAAATTTAAAAGATGAGTAATAATGGTCGTGTTCCCCATCTTTGTTACCTTTGAAACAGGGAGATGTTGTCATGGTAGAGTAGATGAGGGTGTAGAAAAGGCCGGGGTGGACACGTCAACAGCTAGTGGGTGGTTGTATTAAGTGTAGTTGGCCAGTTGGGTCAATCCACCAGGACAAAATAGACGGTGCTTGTTAGTTTTGCCTTGCTGGTGAGGATAGTGCTTAGTTGTGTGGCTAGGACAAGGTGCGGCTAGTCAAGGGAGTCTTAATCAAAACTTTCAAGTTTCACCTTAGCTGAGCCTTGGAACACAGTCTAATTTGCAGAATACAAAGACGGTGAAGTTTATTTTTATTTTGATGAATATGAACCACTACCATAGTAAATGTTAGGGAGTGGTGTCTGGGTTTGGATAATTATGTTTTAAGATGGGTATTTTTGGTTGTGATGATGGTTAGTGCCAACAGGGTGTGATTCGTGCCAACAGGAGTTCACAGCAGAAGAGGGGTTGTAGTTATAGGCCAAGCGATATCGAGTTTTGGTGGGGATGCTTCAGATCTGTCAAGGGGTTCTTCCGCCGATGATTTGGAAGCTCCAGCACAATCCTTGTTTGAAATGGATGGGAATGCTTCAGTTGAGTTGAAGATAGTTAGCCACAATACTCTTATGGCTCTAATCAAGTATTTACAAAAGAAAAGATTCATAATCACATTGTTTATTTTTAGTTTGTTTGTGTAAGATTAAGCTTATTGTTGATAATTTTAGTTAGTATTGTTGTTTAGTTTGAGAAGTAGGGTTGTTTATTTTCAAATTTAAGATAAAACCACAAACCTCTAGAAACCCAAATTGGGCATGCAATAAATATTCGTGTTTCTCATTGGGGAAGTTATTGTCCTCAAAGAAGATTAAGCGAATCCTTGAACATATGGTGAAATCTTCAGCGTTTGGTGGGGAAACATCGGCCAATTCTCCCGGATGAGCATATGGTGAAATCTTCCGTGTTTGGTGGGGAAACATCGGCCAATTCTCCCAGATGAGCCTGGTGAAATCTTCCGCGGTTGATGGGGAAACATCGGCCAATTCTCGCGGATGAGCATATGGTGAAATCTTCCGCGTTTGGTGGGGAAACACAGGCCAATTCTCCCACATGAGCATATGGTGAAATCTTCCGTGTTTGATAGGGTAACATCGACCAATTCTCCTGGATGAGCATATGGTGAAATCTTCCGCGTTTGATGGGGAAACATCGACCAATTCTCCTAGATGAGCATATCAGTTCGTGGTTTATCGAGTGTTTCCGTTTGGATTTGGCACTCATTTGTTTTACCATTTGAGTTCGATGAATCTTTTACCTCTTGTAAACAATATAAAGTTAGATGATTATGATAATTAGTTCATAAATAACTAGTGTAGATTTCGCACATTTGCCGTATATATATATAGAGGTTTTAGTTTTAGTGATTATGTAATTATATTTGAACTATGAAGTAATCAAGAGAATTGAGTAAAGTTATAAAACGGGTAATGAATTTTTTTCTTTAACATAAAACTAATCATTACCAATAATAATTATTCTCAAATTATGGTAAATGTTTTTTTTTTTTTTACGAATCTAATAATATTTTAAATTAATGTTTTGTTTTATACAGATTGTCTTAAGTCATTCTCCAATATTAATACGTAATGGAAATTTCGAAATTTATAGTTTATAAATTAATGTGAATTTATTTTATTTTAATTAAAATATTATAATTTAGCTTTTGAAAAAAAATAGGATTAATATCACTTCATCCTATCAATAATTTCAAATTAATTCATACTATTCACCCTTCTTCCCATAACAGTATAAAGATGAATTAAATCCATCTTATTCACGCTATCAATAATTACAATTAGACTGTTATGGGAAGAATGATGAATATGATGGATTAATTTGGAATTATTAATAGGATAGAGTGATATTTGCAGGGCACCATAGGATGGATTATTCTCATGAAATAATCCAAAAAAATATTATTATTTGATTAAAAGATTGTATTTTGATGAAACAATAAAATTTAAGGGATTTTCTACAAGGTAACCCCATGTTTTCTACAATTCTACGAGATAACCCTGCCCTTTTATTCAATACACATGATAACCCTCACTTTATATAAACTTATTAGCATTGACCTCTACTTTGCATTTTGTCCAATTGGGGCAAAATTTTCATGTTGATAGACAATTAGTAGACAATTAGCAACGATATGGAAACTCAAATAAAAAGAACACTTAGCCGCTCTCTTTCATTACCGTCAAAACACTAATGACATTCACATGCTCCTCTATCTCTTTTAATAATCCTATAGAAATTTTGTGGGAAGAAAATTAATTAACATTTTTTTTTATCAGTGGTTATTTGCTATTGTTTTTATAGAGAAAAATCTTAGCGTTTTTTTTAATGATATAAAATGGTCGTTCAAGTACTTTGTTGCTTGATTGATTTTCAATTCGGTTCACAATGATGTTCATTTACGTTGAACATAAAGTTTGGAAATTAAACGTTTTACTTTGAAGAATTGTGGAAAATGAGAAATTGAGATTGAAAAAATAGAAGAAAATGAGGATGTGAGAGACAATGAGTTAAATTAGAGGGAAAAAATTAAGAAGAAAGGAAACTAGAAGGGAGTTATTAACGGAGGTTAATGTCAGCATACAAAATTAGCCAAATAATCATACTTAACAATCCAATTTGACAGAATGTAAAGTAGAGGTCATGCTAAAAAGTTTTTATAAAGTATAGGGTTACCACGTGTATTGAATAGAAAGGTAAGGTTATTTCGTAGAATTTGGAAAAACACGGGGTTACCTTGTAGAAAATCCAAAATTTAAAGAAAGAAGTCTTCTGGTCTCCTTTAGTTTAATACTTTTAATAGGGAAAACTTTGGAGAGTTTTATTCTCTTGGTATATATTGGGAGATTTATATTATATTCCAAAAATCGCAAATACAAAAAAAACCCGTAACTTAATCAGTTGGACCCGTAAAGATAATGCGCAGGGTGTCCCGATCCAGTACTTTTGAGACGGAAATATGAAGCGCACCCTTATGTAATCTCATGACAAGACTGCAAATGTGAGGAAAAATAATTGGTAGGGGAAGTTATTATCCTCAAAGAAGGTCTTGCAGACACAATGCAAGCCAGTGTTTCAGGACTCACATTCGGACATAACTGCAGATCAAGTTCCCGTAAGTTTCTGCAGTTTTCGACCAATTCTTTCACGCACTTTACGGTTGCTTCCCTACATTTTGCCAAGTTCACATACAGGAGTTTGGGACATGCTTTAGCGATTTCTGATATGCAGTCGTCACCAAAATTTCCGTCTCTGAGTTTTATCATCTCCAAATTTAATGTTCTGTCTTCAAAATCCGTCCCAAACAACACTGGTGGCACCCATCCTTCTACATCCAACTGCTTAAGTTCGCGGCAGCATTTCAGTAATTTTCTTATCCCTTTACTTGTGAGATTCACACAGAAGCTTACATCAAGATGTTCTAAATTCGGACACATGATCCCGATTTTTTCAAGCAACTCGTCTGTCAAAAAATCATTAAAAGAAATTTTTAAGCACTTGATATTATTCGCCTTAACCAATGGTTCGTCTAGTTTTCCCTTACCAAGTCGTGTGCTCTTAGCCAACCAAATTGCCTAAGTAACGAACCAACCCTTTCATCATCTCATCTGTCAAGGACGTTTCGTATGTATGTAATATCCAATTTCTGTATCTTCGGATAAGCACTTATTAATGTTGAAAACCCCCTCATTAACGATTTAACGCCCTACCCGAGTTAAAACAGTCGGACATCGTAAACTGAGTCAAGGGTAAGGCAGCTTTTGCAATCGAACACAGTGATGTGTCCTCTACTTTCACGAAATAGAATTCAAGTTTCGACAAATTCCTACATGCAAAACCCAATTGAATTCTCAATATTAAACAATGAATCAGACTTCTCCAACACGGGTCCCCTGAATGGTTTAATGGACAGCGCGCTTAACTTGGTGCTACGGCGCATAACATACCCGATTCCATATTCAGTGAAACGACTGCAACCATGAGCCTTAACATCAGTAAGATCGAAACAGCAGTCAAATAATGCAATCATCGACTTATCAGTGATCGACACATTTTCAGTCAAATTAATCTTCGTCAAAAATTTCAAATGTTGGGCTAAACCCGAGATACCCTCATCACTCAACTTATTCCAACTAACATCAATCTCTTCAAGCAAGGGGAAAACACAACAAACAGCAACAAGTTGTTGATCACATAAACCAGTAATATTACTTAATGTGAGTATTTTGACATTATTGGGGTTGGAACCCAAGTGGCAGAGACCGTCTAGAGGGAGGGCATCAAGAGAACGGAAGTCTGTTGGGATGTCTAGTATCGTGGTTTTTGCAGTGGCAGTTGCGATGGTGGAGTGTTGTTCCATGGGTTTAGCTGGTTGCAGCGATTTCTCGTGATTGTCTTAATTCTGCAACGATGCAAGAGTTATAGATATTGTGTTGAAGTGATAACTGACCTGTTAGTTTAACTGAAAAGGGCTTTGTTATTAGAAATAGTACATGTTATAAGTTGTAACACTATTCAACACATCGGGATTAAAAACGGCCTGCAATCAAAGAAAATTTCGAAGGCCCTTGAAAAGTTAAAGAACGAGTTGGAACGGTCACATATGTCGTTTTGAGTGAATTCATGAATATCAGATGAAATGTTCAGCGTTAACGGCCGATTCTCAAACTGTTGTCACTATAACTAGACATTGTGCAAGTGTTGCCTTAAACTGTTGTTATTAACTGAAAAAGTCTCTCTACAAATATCTAATTATGTGTGCAGTGTGCGTCGTAATGACAGCCTGCAAACCGAAGAACGCGGAAATAATCGCATATGGTAAAGTCTGCAGCATTTGGCGGGGAAACAATCAAATAACGCCAAATTCTCCGGATCCAGTTGATCAGCATGGTAAAGCAACATGAATGTGTGTTCATGGTTTAATGACTGTTTCAGTCCACATTTTGCACTTGTTTTGCATTTCAGTTTATAATCAGGATCATGTTACATGTTACTAAATATTAATTTTTAACCCTTGTAAAATTGCAGAAATATAGTTTCAACAACATGATATAATGATTAATATTTAAAAATGATAAACCAAAATAGACGTATATTTTATACTCTATTTGCACATGTTTTAAATCCGTGAAAAAATGCACAAATTACGTTAAAACATGACAACAAAATTTTGAATCTACTCATTTTAGTGGAAAAGTTCAATATTTATAACGAACTCAATTATTATTATTTTAACGGAATTTTCTAAAATCTACTTAACAGAGATTATAGTTCATTTATTTTGTTAATAACTTTTTGTAAATCTCATTTTTTAAATTGAAAATTAAATTAACATTTTTTTGTTGAAAACTATTTCTTATTAAAAAAATTACTCAAATTTAGTAATATCTCGAAAATTTGCTATTATGATGGTAAAAGTATTAGAGCTAAAAGTCTGTCAAAAAATATAACAACGTTATTTGTTTTACCATTTTTTTATCATTTATATTTCCATTGTCTAATAATGTTTTTTGTTCATCTTTTTATTTCATTTTTTTTTATTATAGATAGACTATATGGACTATTGAGAATTCTGCATTTTATGGTGGGTCTTACATTTATTAAAAAATAAAAAATAAAAGAAAATAGACGTGATGATATGGATGCACGAAATTGAAGAAAATGTTCTTGTATTAATATAGATAAGATAGTATGCATAACATAGCTAGTTTGCAATTATAATAAGCGTAAATTAGAAATTACTCCCTTTTGAAACAATTTTTTTTAAAAATTACTTTCTTTTGAAATTTTTCCCGAAAATTACTCCATTATTTTCTATTCAGGCAAGAATTTGCTCCCACATTCCCAATTCAAGCCTATATTCCGACTTTTTTAAAAAAATCCGTCATTTTATCCTTTTTTATGACTAATATACCCCTAAAATACTTCACCCTTATATTATATCCCTTCATCAACCCCATATTCATCTAACTCATATTCATAATTCATCTATTATAAATCACTTCAAATTTCTACAATGTGGGAGACAAATTTATTGAAGGTGAGATCCCTATTTTGTTTGGGTATTTCTTCAATTGTCAATTTCTTCAAATTTCAATTCCAATTTCTGCAAATATAAGTAAAAACAATCAACATCATTACAAGGTTTAAATTAGGGTTTTCTGAAACAAAGAACAGTGACAATTAAAATTGAAATTAAAGCATCAAAATAACAATATTCAATTCAATACAAACAAAATCGAAATCGAAATCGAAATTGAAATTACAGAATCAAAACAGATAATAAAGAAGATAACAAACTCACCTTAATTTGGGGAAAATGGACAGATTAGGGTTTGTCGTGATTTCCGAATCTTCTAGTTATAATTGTCAAATTGAAACTGAAATGGTGAATTAGGCATTTGATTTTGTGTTGATAGAATAGGAAAAGGATTTTGGGAAAAGTAAAGAATTAGGGATATGTTAACTGAGGGGTAATTTTGTCCATTAAGTTCTTTTTTCACTTGAATTGGTAATGTGGGAACAAAATCTTGCCTGAATAGATAATAAGGGAGCAAGTGTAGGAAAAAAGTTCAAAAGAGAGTAATTTTTAAAAAAAAGTGTTTTAAATGGAAGTAATTTTTTTAAAAAAAAAGTATTTTAAAAGGGAGTAATTTCTAATTTACTCTTATAATAATGATTTGTGTCCCTTTTTTAAAAAGAAATTGAGAGTTTATTTCATTTAGATTGCATTTGACATCATCATCTAACGGTTTTAAATTTTATTTATGCGTAAAAATAAAGAAATAATGGTGTTTAGTGGAAAAAATATGTATTTGTTAAATCGAATTTTACTTAATCTTGCACACTTTGTCACCTTATTCTGAATTTACCCTTAGTTTAAAAAAAAACTTGCAAAAATTCTTTTTTCTCTTCCTTTTACTGCGAGCCAACTTGCTAATAATTTAACGAATTGTGAATTTTAATTCGCACATATCACAAGTAATTTCGTCGTTTTATCAACAAATTTATTAATACACGCCTTTTAATTGATTGAATTAATGTTTTTTTCATTTTAAAGAGAAAGATTTTTACAATTAAGGTTTGAAATTTAAGAATTTGAGATTTTAGATTATTGAAAGTGGTCGATTTATGGTGGTTGTTGGTGGGTCGATTTATGGCGGCTGCTGGTGGTGTGTTTTGTTGTGAGCGTCTAGTAGTGGGAAGAGTGGTGGTGGTGGGGTGGTTGCATACATGTTTATTGAAGATTTCTTTGCTTTTGATTATTGTTATCTCTAATTGTGTGTGAAAAATGAGAGGAGTAAAATCGGAATAAGACGATAAAGTGTGGGGAACTAAGCAAAATCGCGTACGGGATTTAGCCAGTACCAAAAGATATTATTAAATGGTTTAAGAAAGAACTCTTCATTTCCTTTAAAAAAATGGAGAACATCCTAAATATACTGTGTATAAATAGTAAGCAAATAACATCTCAAAAGATACCAACCAAAAAAGAAGAGAAGAAACGGGGTGAAGAGGAGAACCGGTAACTTTGTGAGTGCTTTTATTCACTAAAATTGTCTACTAATATATTTATGTTTTCCATATCATTTACCAAGTTCATCAAATGTTTATTTATTATTAGATAAAATTATGAATTACCATCTAATATGTTCAATTGTTTACAAATTACCACCTATTATACCCAACTTTACAAATAACCACCTAACTTTCTTATTTACCCACACCAATTCAACTTATTTCACATGTTTATGACGGTTTTGCGTAATTATCGACTCGGTTTTATTTTAACGACTTACGATCAATTTTTATGACCAAACTACCCTTACTAATTATTAGATACACATCAACTTTTTTTTTTTCACCTTTCCCTTCTATCGTTCACAATCAACAACAATTATTTCTTAACCCTAAAAATCGATTTAGGGATTTCTTATTTTACCCTTTTCAACACCCTTAATTTACAATAGTTTATCTTTAATGGAAAGAGAAGCAAGAAAATTACAGGTAGAGAAGCAAGGAAGGGATTTCTCTACCATTAAAGATAAACTATTGTAAATTAAGGGTGTTGAAAAGGGTAAAATAAGAAATCTCTAAATCGATTTTTAGGGTTAGGAAATAATTGTTGTTGATTGTGAATGATAGAAGGGAAAGGTGAAAAAAAAAAGTTGATGTGTATCTAATAATTAGTAAGGGTAGTTTGGTCATAAAAATTGATCGTAAGTCGTTAAAATAAAACCGAGTCGATAATTACGCAAAACCGTCATAAACATGTGAAATAAGTTGAATTGGTGTGGGTAAATAAGAAAGTTAGGTGGTTATTTGTAAAGTTGAGTATAATAGGTGGTAATTTGTAAACAATTGAACATATTAGGTAGTAATTCATAATTTTTCCTTATTATTATTATAATTCAAAAAAATTACATGGTAGATCATTTTTCTCTAATTTTTGGTATTTTGCTTAATTCCCATAAAACTTCAATTCACCCCTTGGGTCTCTTAAGTTCAAATGCTAGCTCCGTAACCGAGAAATTACAAATAGGACTATCCATCCAGATATATATGAGCATCGTACATCTAAATATCTAATACAAATCTAGCTAACTGAGCTTATATCGTTATATACAATTTTTTTTTGAGTTTTTTACAATTTTTTCTTGCACTATAATTTCCAGTGTTAAAATTAAAATAATCTTTGAATTTTATATGTATTATTTTTGAGTTTCAATATAATGTTTTGATTTACAATTCTTTATAGGGATGCTCATATTCTTTTCAATAAAACTCGTAAAATATGTGTAGACTCAAATTCTTTGTTATAAAGCTCAAAATCTATAATATTAAATGTATATATCCGTTTGTATAATCTTCTGTTTGCCGGGAAATAGCAACTCCGGGACCGTGTGACTAATTTGTGCTTGTGCGTGTACAGACGGCAGGCATACAAAAAAGATGGAGAGCAACCACATGACTCCTGGAACGGGCGAGGATAGCTACGGCCGCAACTCTATTATTCAAGTTAGTTCTACTCCATCCCTATAACAATTTCTCTCAATCACCCTCATTATAATCAAGTATTAATATAATTAATGTAGATCCCGTATTTTTTCATATACGAATTTTATTTTTTATACACGTTCTTTTGGTGCTTTACCTTTGACATTTTTTCCGTCCAACTCAATTTATTTTTTCACCTTCCTTCCTTCCGCATGACGATAACCCGCATATTAGATGTACATGATATAATGGTTGGAAATGAACACAATATGCCTAGAAATTGATTCTAACGCACCGCATACCCTTCGTCACCCATATTTACACTACTTTGAATCCAAACATTGATTCTAACCAATTTCAAATTATTGTCCAGAAAATGATTCTAACGTGTGGTTTGATTCTAACATATTAATAATTTCACTAGTTTATAAACCCTAATAATTAAAATATACTCCTTTCTATTACATATATTGTTCTCTGAGCTAGGCACAAAGAATAAGATAGGAAATAAAATAAGTGTAAAAAATTGGGTGGGATTTGATGATAGAAGAGATCGATGAATAATTATGAATTAACTAAGAAATTGTAGGCCACAAACATTAAAAAATGAATAAAATAAAAGTAAAAGAGTTGGGTGTGGTTTAATAATAGAAAAGAGAAATAAATAAAATAATAATAAAAGTTTCTAAAATAGCAAAGAGGAAGAAAATCTAATAATCTGTTTTATGAAATACGGAAGAATATATGGAATAAGAGGGAGTATTAATAATTAATGAACAACCAAATTATTCTTTTAATTGGAAAATGATGATTCATTATTCAAATTTTTAGGGCAATAATCAGTCAATATCAATCAATATATATACTTAAAAGAGGAACTTTTCGAGCTATTTTATTGGCTATTGTTTTAGAGTAATTTCATTGGCTATTACTTTGGTTAAATAAATTAAGTATATAAATAAAAATATAATTAAATAGTAATAAAATATCAGTTGGATAATTATCGTTTTTAGAGCGATTATATTGGATATTACTTTGGTTAAATAAATTAATTATATAAATAAAAATATAATTAATTAGTAATAAAATATCGGTTGGATAATTATTGAATTAGTTAACAATAATCATTGAATTAGTAACAAAATAACTGATTTCATTGGCTATTATTTTAGAGCAATTTCATTGACTATTATTTGGTTAAATAAACTAAGTATATAAATAAAAAGATAATCAAATAATAATAAAATATCAGCTAGATAATTATTGTTTTTAAAGCGATTAGCTTGCTATTACTTTCAAGCGATAAAAAAGTAAACAATTACCCAAAAGGCCAAAATACACAGAATTAAAAAAGATATCTGATAAACAAATAATCGGGACGGGGGTATATAATAATATTCCGGTAAACAAGAGACTACGTACTACGTAGTATTTAATATTGATAGAGTCCTATACTAAGAGTCTTTGTGGTTTATTGGCAATGTGAGTCTCCAATGTTTGTTGGTAGTTTGTTATGAGCTTGATTACAATTTGTTGTGACTAGAATTAACTCATGCACTCATGCGAGGCATACGGAAATTGCATTTGATAGCTTCTTTTTTTTATAATTTATTGTTGTTAATCATTGTAGTTTTGTTTATTTTTAAGCATATGTATGATAAATTGTTTACTTATGTACGAGTTCAATATTTATATGCATATTATAATCGGTATAATATAATGTCGTGGGTTTACATGTACGGAACAGATCTTCAAAATAATTACGTTGAAAAAGGTAACCCACATTATTTAACAATTTCTTACTCTGTAAAACGATTAGCGATTTGATTGGCTAATTAAAAAAGCTAATTAAATTAAGTTGGCTAATAAAAAAAATTCCTATCTAATCGAGTCTTTTTCTCCTATTCCAAATGGATGGATGTGTGACTTTCAGCAGTAAGTCTCAAAGTCTCCTATTTCATTCCAACCAGCGATATATGTCACTTAAAAAAATACGAGTTACAGAATACAAACATATAAAAATATGAGCTAATGTAAAAAGAATACGAGTTTAAGAGAATCACGAACTAAAAAATACGAGCACAAAACAATGCGAGTTATTAACATAAGAATACGAGCTAATATAAAAATTATACGAACTATTAAGCTAAGAACACGGGCTAATGTAAAAACAATACGATCTATTAAGGTAAGACGGGCTTTAAAATAAGAGCACAAATGAATACGAGCTAATGAAAAAACAATGCAATACGAGCTATTAACATAAGACGAGCTTTAAAATATGAGCACAAATGAATACGAATATGAGATTAAAAGGATCACATACTTAAATATACAAGCACATAAGAATACGGCCTATTAAGATGATAATACGAGCTAATATAAACAGAATACGAAAACACGAGCTAATTGAAACACTTCTCGAGCTAAAAAAATAGAACCAGATTTGCAATACATCAAATTTCATGATATAATAGGCACTTAAGATTACGAGGTATAATTAAAAGAATACGAGCTGCAAAATACGAATATATAAGAAATACGAGTTAATGTAAAAAGAATAAGAACTTAAGGGAATCAGGAACCAAAAAAATACGGGGACATAAGAAGGCAAGCTATTAATGTAAGAATGCGAGCTAATAGATTTATTAAGCTAAGAATACGAGCTAATGTAAAAAACACGAGCTAATGTAAAAAAAAACCCGAGCATATTAGAGGATCAAGAACTTACAAATACGAGCATATAAGAATACAGGTTAATATAAAAAAAAATATGAGCCAATGTAAGAAGAATACGGGCTAATAAGATAAGAATACGAGTTATTAAGATAAGCATACGAGCTAATGTAAAAACTATATGAGCTAATAAGATAAGCATACGAGCTATTAAGATAAGAATATGAGCTAAAGTAAAAAGAAATTGATCTAATGTAAAAAAAAATACGAGTTAATATTAAAAGAATACGAGCTTCAATTATCTTTATATATTAAATATTGGATAAAAAATTTTTTCAAGATGATGCTCAAATGAAAATTATAAAAGTTATTATAAAAATATATGTGCTTAAAATATTATTTTGACAGTAATGCGTAATATGTAAGTGTCTTTCCAAGACCATTGAATTGGAGGTACATGTTTCCGTTTTTATTGGAGTTTCATGCACTTTCAACGTTCCATGTTGTTCCAGTGATGCTACATCTGATATTCCATTAGCCATAAAAAACAATTATACCTAAATTATTCTCTATATATTCCTATTATATTAAGTATTTTTAGAAGATTAACTGTTACGATAATTACTTTGAAACCATGTCGAGATATTACCGAAATCTAGTTAGATTCAATTTTAGGGATATTGATACATATAAGAGTTAATTTGTTTAGGTTTACAAAAAAAGGGTGTGATAAGAAAAGTTAATTGAAAAGTGTATGTGAAAAAAGTAATTCTGATTTTAAATTGTGAAATGTAGAGGACTTCATAATTACAGCTAATATTAATATATAACTGAACTTTGAATTTTATTTTTAATCGTCTACTGTGTTAATTTGTAATACTAAGAATTAAAATAGAGCAGATTTTACATTTTTTTACTCTGAATAAAATTGACCATGTAATTGAAACCATTTTTTTGTTAAATAAGTTTATTATAAAACATAAGATTGTTAGTTTAATTACAAAATCTTATGCTTATTTTTAGTTTTTTACACATTTAAAGCCTCTGATAAAGCATATGACTATGTTTATAATTTTTGTTACGATATAGAGTAACAAATTTAAAGAATAAAAAAGTGAAAAGCACGCACTAATTTAATAAAATGAGTAGAATCTAGATACGTTTTAAATATAATATTCTACATTTATGATATATATATATTGAACTTATGAGATAATAATGAATAAAATACATTTGACTCAATTATAAAAGTTGCGGTATTTGATAAGATATTGTAATACATAAAAGACATATTTATCCTGTCCAATACCAATAGAGGGACTATACATCCGATGTACTACCACCACTTTTATACTTTTTGAGCATTTATAATAATGTTTTTGATTTTTGTTTTAAAAATTATGAGTATTAGCATAAAATTTGTGAGTCATGTTATTAAAACATTAAGCTCAAAAACTTATAATAAAACTCAAAAACATTACATATAAACTTAGTTATATTTTAGTTTTAACGAAAAAAATTATAATCTAACTCGTAAATTTTTATAAGCTCAGAAAAAAATACACATGTGCTCAAAAACTAATAAAATTTGACGTAATAAGCTCAGAAAAAAATTTATATGCTCAAAAACAAATAAAGTTTAAGGTAATAAGCTCAAAAAAATATTCATAAGCTCAAAAACATATTCATATACTCAATTCATAAGCTCAAAAAATATTCATATGCTCAAAAAAATATTCATATGCTCCATAAAAATATTCATAAGCTCAGAAAAATATTCATATGCTCAAAAAAATATTCATGTGCTCAAAAACTAAGAAAATTATGAGGTAATACCTCCGATGTATGTTCCTATTTCATCTAGATAAAAAAAATTGTTTGAGTCAGGTCACTGCCTAAAGTATACACTTCTTGTTAGTAATTTTTGAAAGCGTTGCCTAGACACGTACACAATGAAGTTTAATATAAGTAACCAACTTAAATAGATACTTTTTGTTAGTAATTTTTTTGGAACTAATTATTATGCACTTTTTATCAGGCAACCTCAATATCAAAGGTATTTCCGATGGTAAAAGATGCATTAGAAGGACTATATTCCACAAGAACCCCTAGATGTGTGATGGTGGCCGAGTTAGGATGTGCTTCAGGCCCAAATGCTCTAATGATGTTACCTGAGATTATTGAAATTACATACAAGACATATAGATTTAGGAAGTGTAACGATGTTCCTGAAATTAATATGTTTCTAAATGACCTTCCAACAAATGATTTCAACACCATTTTTACATCCCTTCCAACATTCCATGAAAAATTAAATAAAGAAAGGAAAGGTGATATTGGACCCTACTTCATTTCTGCAAATCCTGGTTCCTACTACAAGAGATTGTTTTCAAGTGATAGCCTTCACTTTATTCATTGTGCGAACAGTGCTCATTGGCTATCTGAGGTACTCAATTTAAACTTTTGCATTATATTATATGTGTGTTTTTCACGTTGTTTCAATCAATTTTTTATATACTGATCCTATATAAGTGTCAATAACTTCTTTATATTTTTGTAGCAAACATATTTTTACTTTTTTACAATGTTACATTACCAAATAACTCTTGTAAAAACCATGTGAAAAGTAAAAGCAATGAAATGGTTTATGAAAGACAAAAGTGAGACACGTAAAGAGGCCTCTCAAACCAAACACGACTCGGAGATCGGCTGGAACCTCTTCATGTAGATCTGATCTCAAACACCCGATTGGTGACAAAGGGTGCTTTATATATACCACTAGGCACAAACAGTTAAATGTGAATATAGTATATTACAGTCTCTTCAAAGGTAATTTATTAATATAACTAACTACTAGTTTTTAACCCGTGTACAAATATACGGATATATTTTTAGAAAAATTATCGTTGATAATTAACATTTACAGAATAGTGATCATAATACACGAATATTTTGGAACTTAATTTCTTTTATGTTGACAATATGTAAAACACACGTTCAAATTAAGTTTTAAAACATCGTATTGAGTACTTACAAATGTAAATATCACTATAAAATGTAATTTGTTAGTATTTATTGTAATTTATGATAATTATGTATTATTTATGGTACGACTGATTATTAGTCATAAATCGTTATTTAATAGTTATGTAATATATTATATAACATATAACATATAAGTTGACGTTATAAATGTAATCGTTTACGTAGAAATTATTGTTTACAAAATAAATCAGAATTAAAACGTAATATATTTACACCACGAAACTAAACGTAGGCGACTATTCGGAAATTAATTCAATAAAGTTTAGTGTAGGTCCTACCATAAATGACTTTAAAAAAAATTAAATCGTGGATTAATGATGTTGTTTCACCAGAAATCATTAAATACTTTTGTAATAATATAGATAAGATATGACAACTTTTTTGAATTTTTTCTCAACTCACGAGGAATATTTTAAAATGACTGGTAAAAAATAACTGAAGACTAAAATAAATCATAATACAATATTTAAGAACTTACATAATAAATATACTTAATTAATAATAAATTAATAACTACGGAGTATGTGGTAGTAATAGATATGATACCGAGTAATTAACTCAATAGAAATTTGTACTTGAAAAGTAGAATATATCACTTAAAAATGCAAACTTGTCTGATTTTGACAACAAAGTGGATGTTGTTGGTAGGTGCCGAAAAAGTTGATTAGTGAGAGTGGCGAATATGTAAACAAAGGAAATATATACATTGTTGAGACAAGCCCTCGTGAGGTTCTTGAAGCATATAAAGAGCAATTTGAGGAGAATTTTACAACATTTTTGAAATATAGAGCTCAAGAAATTGTGACTGGAGGTCGTATGGTCCTTAACATAATGGCATGTACCGAGTCTCACAAGCCTCAGAATTTCTTTATGCCGAAAGTGTTGAATTCAGCCTTAAGGGATATGGCTAATCAGGTATGCATTTCAGTAATTGAATCGTCTTCTCATGAGTCTCAACTTGTTAAACACGTATTTACACCGGTTTTAGGTCAGTTTAAGGTTAATAACAGGTCGAATTAACGTGTTTTGTGGTATAGGGTTTGGTTGATGAGAAGAAGTTGGACGAATTTGATATGCCATTTTACCCACCAACCGAGGAAGAGGTAAAAAGCTTTGTAAAAAGCGAGGGGTCATTTCATCTCCACCAGATTGAACTTTTTACCGTGGATTGGGATTTACCAGCAGCTAAAGAATATACCGAGGATGGTAACTATTCCAAGGATCATACAAAGATTGATGATGGTAATATTGAGGTACGAGCCAAGTATGTTACCGGACATATTAGAACAGCGTCAGAATGCATGATGGCTTCTCATTTTGGTGATCATAATATGGAAGAATTATATTCTCGTGTTACTAAACTTATTGCTAAACAACTTAGTTGTGGAAACTTGGAAACCTATCATCATGCTATTTCCTTGATCAAAATGTGAATTATTAGTTAATTAATTTTCGCGAATTACTAAAATACTTAAGTAATTATTTACCTTCGGTATTAATTATATATTTATATATATATGGAATAATGCGAGTAATAACTAATAAGGGTGTGGTGAAGATTTAGTGAATGTTTCTTTATTATATGATTGATTATTGTAATAATGTTAATCCAAAAAAAAAAAAAAAATTATTTGTATTGAAGTGAGTGTTTTTTCGTAAATGTATAAAAATAACAGAACATTTGTACTTTTAACCTTGAGCTTATGTGTAATTTTTCTGAGTTTTTTAACGTTTTTTTAAGTGGGTAAGTTCAAATAGTTTACAATATATAGCTCAAATTCTTTAAAATAAAACTAAAAATTTTTGGTACAAAACTCAAATTCTACAACGGGTTAATAATAGTATAGGCTATTAATTGTTTTTTACTCATTATAATGTTTTTTTTTATCCTATTCTCCATTTCTCTACCCTAACTAATTCTCTATATTAATCACTTTTACATCTTCTCAATCTAAAATAGCAAGAGTTGATAAGAGTCTCCAAATCAATAATCTAGTATAGAAATTCTAAATCTTTAAATCAACTACACAAATAACCAATAATCCACCCATTTTTTCCATTTTAAATCCACATCTACTCCGCAAAGAACCCTCTTATAACGAGTATAAGGCTCCGTTTGGATACAATTTTAGGAGGGAAAGGGAGGGGAAGGGGAGTGAGGGGAGGGGAGGGAAAATAAATTGATTTTGTTTGGATAACAAAATTGATGAGATGGAAATGGAAGGGGAGGAAGGAAGGGGATGGTGCAATGGAGTGAGATTATCCAAGAAAATATAACTTACATAATTAAATGAAGGTTCAAATGAAGTTTTCTCTCCAAATTTTGCCTCCCTTGGAAAGATTTTTGTTTGTTCTAAAGGAGAGAAATTACATTCCCCCATTTCCTTCACCTCTCATTTCCTACCCTCCATAAATTGTATCCAAACAAAGGAAAATAAATCACTCCATTTCCCTCCCCTCCCTTTCCCTCCAATTCTCTCAATCCAAACAAAGCCTAAAACTTGTCTTTAAATCAATTATACAAACAACAAATAATCTATCCATTTTTTTCCTCAATAATTAATCCACAATTTCACATCATCTTCGCAAAAGAACCCATGTTTATCTTCTATTGGAAATATAGGGTCACTACTCACTATAAAGATCAAAATATATTGAGAGAATATACGCTGTATGTTGTGTCGTGGTATGAAGGACACTGAATGAGAAACGAAATCGTCCTAACTACGATACAAATCGATATAGGCGTTGTCCCACAAGGTCGCACAACATTCTTAACATTCGTGTACTCTACTATTAAGAGCTGGAACTCATATTGCATGCATGCTCAAAATTAACATATAGAAGTAGATATGAATTATGAAGGGCCTCTATTCGGGTACAAACGAAAGACCTCTATTAAGACAGTCCATTTAAAGAAATTCAAAGCTAATAATAAACAACCAAATTGAAAGCTCTAACAATAATAACAAAAGTAATGATAACGAGTAAATGACGAACTCTAATAGGGAACATTAAAATGCAATTCGTTGTTTTCTCAAATACTTGAAAGGAACAACTGATTTGTACTTGCATTATGGTAAACTTTCTGCTGTATTAGAAAGATTTTGTGATGCAAATTGGATTTCAGGTAATGATGAAACCAATTCCACCAATGGTTATGTGTTTACTCTAGGTGGATGTGCTATATCGTGGAAATTTGTAAAACAGACTTGTATAGCGAGCTCTACCATGGAGACTGAGTTCATTGCTCTTAAGCTGGCGAGTTAAGAAGCGGGATGGTTGAGAAACTTACTAGCAAATGTGCCTATGTAGGGGAGACAAGTTGCACCAGTCTCCATACACTCTGATTGTCAGGCTGCCATTTGCATTGCAAAGAATGAAGTTTACAATGATAAAAAATGACATATTCGTATCACGCACGATGTAGTGAAATAACTCCTGAAAATGGTGTGATTGCTTTGGACTATGTGAAGTCTGAACATAACTTTGTTGATCCCTTTACAAAGGGGTTAATGGGGAGAGCAGTCTTCGACACGTCGAGAGGAATGGGGATTAAGTCCTGAGGTCGAGATAGAGTGTGATTCTTGGCAACTCGAAAGCTTTTACTCTCATGGCATTTTGATAGTTTATAGCCTTTACGGTAGTGCCTTTAAGACGTACTCGATGGGCTCTATTATAAGTTTGAACTTTTTCATTAATGACTCGCGTGAGAAGTGCTACTGAGAAGCAATTGAGTCACCTACGTGTATGTGACGGTTAGCCATTGTATATGTGAGAATATAAAACTTCTCGCTAGAGCACTCATCACTAGAACGAGGGTAAACGTATGGCTTTTAAAGCGTCGCACTTTGAACTTTGAAGGGTTCGGATCCCGAGTATATAGCTAAGAGGGAGAGGAGGTGAATTAGGTACTATTTAAAATTTAACTAGACTCAATTGATTTAAGCAAGTTAACTAAAATAATTTATCGAGTAAGATACAACACCTCTTTAAGAATGAGCTTTAAAGACGTGTTGGTTCAACTTAATCAAGGTAACGGTAATGCAGACTGTTACTTGTTATCTTTGCAAATGTTGTAGGCAATAGACCAACTTGACATTATTACAAACAATTATTACTTTGAATAAGAGAAAACCACGATGAACAAAACGATAAAGGATGATTGAAAGAAAGAAGAAAGTTACGATAGCATTGAAGGTTACGAATTCGTCTAGCAAATGAAGTAAGGCTACTATACGAATGTATCATCTCCTGGAACCGTTGTTTCCAACATAGAAACCGGAGAAAAAAACTTTAAAAAAAATAACAAGAAGGTCAACGCAGCGGTTTTTGAATTGGTTCGACCAAAACTCTAAGGGCCTACGACCTACGTCAAATCTTCTTTTATTGAATATTTGAGTAGTCTACCCCGAAAACTTAAAACCCGTAAAACAAAATGGACCAACAACCTCTGGTTGCGATAAGAGTTTTAAAACCACAATGTCTAAGAAACTCGACTTTCTAACTAAAATGTTTACAAGATCAAGTTTTCCCAAACTGATTCTACACGAATTGAGGAGGAAGCAAGAACTTATAGACGAAACATAACTAAATAAGAAGACTTGAACAGAAGACAACAGTAGTACAGATTGTTACATTTAAAAACTTAGAATATTTTGCAAAAGAATTTAAAACTTTTTCTTTGAAAAAAAATTACAAAAATAATTAATATCTCATGAAAGTCTTGACAATAAATTAAGGAGTACCATTTTTTATGGTGAAATCAAAGAGTCTTGTAATCGTGTTAAAGATTGATATTATCCGTCACAAGGTGAGGATGTTGTTAACTGAAAAGGTTGTGCGATTAGAAATAGTCTCTCTACAAATATCTAATTATCTGTGCGTAGTAATGACAGCCTGCAAACCGAAGAACGCAGAAACAATCGCATATGGTAAAGTCTGCAGCATTTGGCGGGGAAACAATCAAACAACGCCAAATTCTCCGGATTCAGTTGATCAGCATGGTAAAGCAACATGAATGGCTGTTCATGGTTTAATGGACTGTTTCAGTCCACATTTTGCACTTGTTTTGCATTTCAGTTTATTCAACTTATGAACCTATTTAGTCCTATAATCAGGATCATGTTACATGTTAGAATATAAAACCGGTAATGGGACTTGAACAAACCGCTTAAACTTTTGATTGAAATGGTTTCTCGGAAAGCGTTGCTTGTAAGACTATGGAATGGTGTTAACCGGAAACAGTGAAATTCAGAATCTGTTATATACTTATACAACAGAGAGAATATCTCATGATCATACAAGTACACAAAATATAACGAATTCTCGGTATTAAATACTCGTAGTTATCAACCAACTTGCGATTAGCTTGATCTGAAATATGATTGAATGTCCTCAAGAGTTCTTCCTTTTGTCTCCGGAAGCCATACCGCGACAAATATGGCACTAAAAGCACAGAAGCCTGTGTAAATGGCAAAGGTCCCTGAAATTGACAGCAAAACCAGTTCAGACTGAGTTAACGCAATTCAGATGGGGACAAACTTTCGAGAAATTAGGGAGTGCTATTGTCACGGCCTCACGGGGATATTAACTTGGTCCATGGGTCCTGTTACGCGCGTGTATCACCCCTGAGAGGATGAGCATAGGACTCATGGACAAGCTAATAATCCCGCGGATTTCTATTCATCCAAGAAATATCACCTCCGCTGCTCCAACTGAGCATCTGGTTAGCACTCATAGTGATCCCCCAGGATGTCAGGAAATTCGCCAATGTCGCTACACTTCCTGCCAACCCTTTTATACTCACAGGGAGAATCTGGCCGAAAACAAACAAATCGGAAAATCAGGGTGTTAGGGTGCAAACCCATGTCCCACATCGATAGTGTAAATATGAAAGATCATATTTATAAGTGTCCTGAAAATATAATAGTACGGGGCCTTTTGGGAAAGAGTAAATCCCTGAGGGCTTGGCCCAAAGCGGGCAATATCGTACTATCATGGACGCCGGCGCAGCAGAGGCCCAACACGAGGTATTCACGCTTCCGCAAAACATAGGGAGCTTACATAGGATCCAGCAAAGTGATCTGATATTTTAGTTTCTTAACTTCTAACAGCAATTACACAGGCTGGTTTCAAGTACGAGCTCACATATTCATATCAGATAAATTTCAGTAAATATACAGAAGAAGTGCATCGACATACCTCGGACATTATAAGCCATGGAATAGGTCCAACTCCTAAAGAAAAGAAAACTACCATGGTCTGCCATTGACAGATTACAAATCTTAGAATTGCTCTTATTATAGATCTCTATTTATTTGGTTTAGATAGTCGAAAGCATACCACTAGTCCTATGACGGACAGGATTCCCAACATGCCATACAACCGTGAATCTTCTGAAATGATATCCTGTTGAACATTCAATTGTAAGAAAATATCGCTGAAATGAAAACTTGTTGCTATGAACTATTGCATTTTGAAACGGCCCTGTCCTAGTTTACCTGTGAAGACGGCTAAATCATCGTGTCCAGTGATTGTTTTAGTAAATGAATGAAAGGAATCAGTAACAGTTACGGAGTATAAAAACAGCTTAACTAACCACGAGGAAAAATGAAACTGAAACGAGGAGAAGACTGAAAGCCATTCCGACAGATGATACCTATGAAAGGTTGCACCAGTAAAGTTAACTTTTAAGTCAGAAATGTGAAAATTATGCTAAATGAATGCATATATTTTTACTACCTAATGAAATTCAGAACTTACAATAAGTAGAACCCTTCGGCCAGCCTTATCCATCAGCCAAGTTGCGACACCAGTAGCGACCACCTGTTTAGTTTGTTACCATAGAGATGATGCTTGAGAATTATAATCGTAACATTCTGAACTAAGGCAATATAGTACTAGAGTCTCAAATTTGATTACCTGAATGCTTCCAAGGCCAAATGTGGCGACAGCGCTAGAAGAGATTCCTGAAGTTCAACATTAGTCGAAAAGACACGAGTCATTACCATTTTATTAACTACTGAACTGGAATCAATGTAAAATGATGTTATGGAAAGTATATAACCTGCACTTTCGAATATGGTACTTGCATAGAACAAAATGGCATTAATTCCACTGAGCTGCTGAAGCACGAGTAACCCGATACCTAGCTGAAGTATGGAAATAGGTAACAAGAGAACACATTCAGAACATTTTGTGAAGGTTAATTAATAGCAGAAGTGCAAAATAACCGTCTTAAACAAACTGGTTTACCATCAAGGGGAACCAATATCGTCTTCTCTGGAGATGAGCTAGACGGATTGTATTATTGTTGTTCGATGATGACACAGATTTCTGCAGTACAGCACATTTAGTCAGAACTTAGGCTTATGTCCGAAAAAAAAAAAGAATACCAGTGACTAAGTGATCTCTCGGTCTTGATAGACGGTCTCATCCATCGAATTGCTACCCAAATTAGGGATCTTATGGCTCAGTCTCGACAATACATTATAGGCGACCATCTTATTAGGAATATTAATAATAGTTGGGCCTCAACTATCACCTTAAGGTTTTGGTTGAGATCATCTATCATGTTATCAGAGCCAGTGTGACCGAAGGTCACGGGTTCGAATTCCGGCAACCTCAAAATCCCTCAAAAACCACGAGCTGGAAATAGGGATGGCAGTGGGTCGGGTACCCAACCCAGACCCTAACGGGTCGGGTATGGGTTTGAATTTTTAAGACCCACTCGGGTATGGGTCGGATATGGGTCTTACGTAAAAAACTTCGGGTCGGGTCCGGGTCTTGGTCTTGGGACCCTACCCGGCCCTTAGACCCTTATAATTATTAAAAAAAAAAAAAAAAAACACACACCTACGAAGGTCAATAACCCAAATAATACACACAAACAGATAATCCTTTTTAGTTATCATTAATATTCTATACGCATATTCAAATAACGAGGAAATTGATGAGTTTGGGTATGGTAAATGATATAATTTAGGGTCGGGTATGGGCAATGATCCAAATAAACAAGACTTTGTAATACTTTAATCAAACTTTGTAATTTAATTCGAACTTTGGTATATTTTATTTAATGACTCGTTAAGAAAAATTGGACCTTAGGGTAGACCCTACCCGGACCCAGACCCATTAGGGTCGGGTATGGGTCCATCAATTTCAGACCCTTTAGGGTCTGGGTCGGGTATGGGTCTAAGGTTTTTTACTTCGGGCCGGGTCGGGTCTTGCCGGGCCCTACCCAGACCCTACCCATTGCCATCCCTAGCTGGAAACCAGCACACGGTATGGGTGGGCCTGTGCAAACTACCCACTCTTCAAGCCCAATGGGCATTTGATTGAGGGAGCGTATTTTTGTTTACAGTCGGGATTTCTCACTATGAACTGAATCGAAAACAGAATTTCAAATGCAATGAAGAATATGTTAATAATAAGAATACTCTGATATCAGCAAACTCTGAAGAAATGTCTGTTTCAAATCCTCGTAGAACTTGCAGAGACGATTCACAAGCTTCAAGCTTCCCCATTTTTGCCTGGTAAAGCATGGAAATCGGAGTCAAACTCCATTTCATTATAACAAAGGAGTCTGAAAGGAAATTGGCATGTTATTTACCAGCCAGCGAGGTGATTCCGGTACAAAGAACAATCCTGGTATTAGTATCGCACAAGGCAGAACTCCTGAAGTAGACGAGGAAAAAACATAATACGATTTAGTAAAGATAAAGATAATGCCTCGTGATTTGATTAATGAATGAGCAACTAGAACGATAACACACCAAGTACTGCTAGCACTCGCCACTCGACAAAAATCCCAAGCAGATAAACCAGCATTATCCCAATCGTAACAGCAAGCTGAAAACAGACTATTTTGATCAGTGGTAGCAGCAAATTTGTCGATTGATTCAGATAATATGATATAAATACCTGATTCACTGATCCAAGCATGCCTCTCATGTCCTGAGGAGCTATTTCGGCAATATAAACAGGCACCTAATTACATTACGATCATCCAAACTGTACGTTAATATAATATGAAACCGTCTCATATGAGAATTCATGTTACACATAGAGCAACGCGACATAGATAAGCTAAATAATCGGGTTTACCGTGTAAGAAATGATGCCAACACCAAAACCATCGAGCAATCGGCCCATGTACAGAAACGAGATATCCTATCACAAAGCTTCAAGTTAGCGAAATGAACCTTAAGCTTAAGGAATATGCTGCTATAATGCTATATACACAATGTCCTGGCTCACTTACTTTCGAAACTGATATAACAAGCCAGCCTATTACATTAGGAATCGCGGCAATCATCAGTGACTGCATTTCAACCAGAAACAGCATAATCAATTACATATATCTCACCAACACGGGTTTTAAGCGATTAACAAAATCGCTTAGAGAAGTCGTACCCCTTTACGGCCAATGTACTCGGAAATCTGTCCACTGGCAATTGCGCCAACCATTGCTCCCACATTTGCTAATGAACCAAACATAGAGAACTGTCTCCTCCATAACAATAAGTTATTAGAATTCAACAATACTCAACAATAATACTCATCCATCCCAATTTTATCGTCCCTATTTTACTTTGTTGGTCAAACGATCTAATCTTTGACATTTAAGGTCTTCAAATACATGTTTCAATAAAATGTGAAATTTTTCGTGTTTAATAATAATGTAGCAAAAATATATAATTAAATATATTGGGTAAAATTACGGTCAAAAGTTATCGTTTGATCACAAAAATAACACGGAAATGAACTATCAACATTTTGCCCGCTAATCTAGTTGACATGATCATATCTTACTCACCTCGGATACTTTAAGACCAAGATCCTTAATAATGGCGGCTTGCGTTGGTGACGAATACCCAAACTACGAATTTAAAACAAAAAATCAAAACCAAAAACCCCAAAAAAAAATTAAAAAAAATTAAAAAAAAAAATTAAAAAAATTACGGTGTAGCCGAATTGGATAGGGCCAAGGGCGACGACGAGGACGCAAAAGACAATGGAAACAGCAGAGTCTCGGAGATTGGCAATTGAGCCGAAAATACTTGATTGTCTGGACCCAATGGCCATGCTTCCTCCAGCACTACTTGTGGTGGAATCTTTTACGGGGGCAGGGGGGTTGAACTTGTACCAGCTTCCTGTATGGAGGAAGGGCTTCGTGAGCTCCGCCCTGGCTTCCTCCGTGTTGCCGGCGCCATTCATTTTACGGGTTCAGGGGATGAATAATAGAAGATAGAGAGAAATGGAGAAGGGGAAGGAAAAGGATGAATAATGGAAGAAAATGTGAAGAAATGTCTGTTGTGATCTGTTATATGGCGCCAATTTTAGTTTATTTATTTTGGGTTTTGGATGAGTTGGATGAGGTGGACAGATAAATCTTAATTAATCTCGACGGCGTGATCCTCTCACCTGTATTATTAATTCAGGATTTCAATAATAAATTAACGTAATTGCTAAATCCAGCACGATAATTTGCTAAATCCCACACATATTACCCTAATATTCCATAATTACCCTTTTCAAAAAAACAAAATTAATTAAACTTCTCTCACTAAACCTAACCAATGCTTTAATCCTTCGACAATTATGTTATTCACACATATAAAATATAATTCATTGTTTTATGAACACTTTTATTAAGACCCGTATTTTAGACGATTTAGTTGATATTTTTTTAATTAGAAACGGTTTTGTAAAAATTAGGGATTTGATTGAGTTTGGTTGATGAATAGGTGGTTTGGGGACGTTAGGCCGGAAAAGGGTGGTCGGCGGAGGCGGGTTAAGTGCTAGCGTCACAGCGTGGAAGGTTGTGGGGCTAGGTGGTCGGCGGTCTGGGAGGATGGTGGGGGAAGGTTTGTCGGGGTTGGGTGACACTTTATGCAGATGAGTTTTCAGGCATATCGGTCGGCTCGGGGATGGGTGTGTGGAGAGGTGGTCGCCGTCGCGTGAGTGGGTGGTGTGGTGAGGTGTTTGTCGGCGCTGCCATGCAGGCCTGCAGGGATGGTGGTGGGGGAGGCTGTGATGGTGAATATTTAGGATTTTCATTCTTACTGTTTCCCTCTCTTATTTTTTTAATGGGTGGGGAAAAATGAGAAGGGTACCATCGGAATAAAGGGAATAAAGTGTGTGGAATTGAGTAAAATGATGTGCGAGATTTAGCATGTCCCTAAATTAATATGCACCAAAAAAAATTAATACTAATAGATTAATAGGTGTAATAAATATTCAAATGTAATGAGTGATTATATGAGAGGGTAGCATCGTATCACCATCCATTCAAATCCACGACTTCGTTGTCCATTCCGTGGATGTTTTGAGCGAACTCGTATAAATAAAAGTTTAAGGAAGTATAGAACGTGGGGAAGGTGTCTATAATTGTTGTCATTCTCGTTAGAATTCTTATGGTATTTGTTAATTGATTATATATATTTATATTATTCAATGAGATTTGTTAATTGATTATAATTATTCCTAGTTTGGTGATTTGTTTTGGCCTATATGTAATATATATCCACATTTAATTTAATTTAATTAATTTGAGTTTATAGATAACATCTTTTCTTGTAGTCCAATGGATGCCAGATCACCAAGTTTATCTAAAGTTGATCTAGCAACTAGTTACGAGTAATAGTTATTACAATTGTAAAAAAAGAATTTTGAGATAATTTCAATTTATCATAAATGTTTTTGACTAGTCATAATTTATATTCAAGAGTCGGGAATCAAAAAAAAATTCAAAACAAAGATATCATAAACACAGTCAAATTGGAAAAATAAAATGTTGCATTCGGAATTACCGTAATTCTTGTCACTAGTACATAAATTGAAATATTTTTTTCCAAAGTCAGATCTCGTAAAGGCGTAAAGCCAGTCAATTTGAATAAAAAAAGAACTGCTTTTAGAACTTTTGATCGTGAGTTATTATGCACGACTATTGCGCTTGAGCTGAATTCGGAATTTACTTAAATCCCGCACAAGATTTTACTTAAATCCCGCACACTTTGTCACCTTATTCCGAATTTACCCTTCATTAAAAAAAATCTCTCTTCTCTCATTTTCATCACCAACCAAATTACTAATAATTTGATAATTTAACAAATTATGAATTTTAATTCGCACATTCACAAGTAATTTTGTTATTCTATCAACAAATTTATTAATATACTTCTTTTAATTGATTGAATGAATGTTTTCAAAAAAGTGATTTTTACAATTAGGGTTTGAAATTTAGGGATCTCCTTTTCACCACCAACCAAATTGCTAATAATTTAACAAATTATGGATTTTAATTCGCACATTCACAAGTAATTTCGTTATTCTCTCAACAAATTTATTAATACCCGTATTTTAATTGATTGAATGAATGTTTTCATCTCAAAGAGCGTGATTTTTACAATTAGGGTTTGACATTTAGGGATTTTGGATTTTCAATTGTTGAAGATGCATCAGTTTATGACTGCTGATGGTGGGTCGGTTTATCGCAGCAGGTGGTGGGGCGCTTTGTTTGTGAGCGGCGGGTGGTGGGGCGAGTGGTGGTGGGGTAGCTAAACATATATATTTTTTTGAATTTTTTTGCTTTTGAATTGTCCTCTCCAATTGTGTGGGAAAAGTGAGAGGGGTAAAGTCGGAATAAGACAACAAATTGTGTGGGATTAAGCAAAATCTTGTGCGGGATTTAGCAACACCCATTATTAATTATCCATTTGTTTAGTACTAAATATTTGGTACGTAGACATACTACTATCTTCACCAATTTGTTTTTTTTTTCGTTTTTTTCAAAGTAGTACAATTGTTTTTTTTCAATGTTGTAAGTACTACGTGTTGTAGAGGGTGGGGCCATTCTAAAACTACTGCCCTACATGCTACCTTGCCTAAGACGTCTTTAGTAGGTTGAAGTATTATGTGTCCCCCGAAGCAATTAGACAATTACGTCGTTGGATGACCCCGTCACACATTGGCAGTGTAATGAGTGTGCTTTAAGGAGTACACATGGTCTACCGTGTTCACATAATCATGTTAATGTAGTACTAAATAAACAATTAAAAACTCAATGTAGTACATAGTTACATATACTATGGTTTTGATTATCAGGAATTTTGACGGTGATAAGATAATTTGATCGATAAGCCCTTAATTCGAGTTTTGATGGATCGTTGAAATTGATATAAATTGATAATTATAAGAATATAGAGATTTTCTCTGTACGTTTTCATATGAATTGATATTTTGATATTAGAAAGAAAACAATAAAGAGGAGTTTGAGAGAGAAATGAAAAAGGAAAATGAGAAGGTAAAATTGTCAATAGTGTACTGTTTTGGTAAAATTTCTACCGAGTCAATTGATTGTGTTATGAGTCAAAGTGCCAACCAATATGAAGGTTTGTGTAAAAGATAAATGCAAAGCAAAAATGAACAAAGAGCAACACGCAAAGTTTTTGGTGACGCGGAAAAACCCGTTTAGGGAAACAACCGCGGGGGGAACGGAATCCCACCAATATTTTCACTATGATCGAAGGTTTTTCACTGTAGGGACGGATTACAAGTATTTTGCTAGAGAAGTAGGGTTTACAACGTATGAACTAGATGATTAAGTTATGACCTAGTCTCTCTTTTTATAGCTGCGAATTATGCTTAACGGACTCAGTTTCTGGTGCTGAAATGGGGGAGAGAATGTAGGGGAATATTCTCTTAGGGTTTTGACCCATTCCTTTCCTTTCAACAGCTCTTTTTCTGCTCTGGGCTATGCCTGATCTGCATCTAGTCTGCGTCTAGTCTGCGTCTAGTCTGCGTCTGATCTGCCTCTGGCGTTGGGCTGCGTAATTATTTATCACTGGGCCCGATAGTGAGATGTAAATTTTGGGCTAAACAATTTCCCCCAAATTTCAGCCTAATCTTGGCTTTTAATTGGGCTGGAATTTCCTTTCGCGCCTTGAATAAGTTTCTGAGTTTAATGGAGGTAGTTGGGGTTTCGGCAACTGTTCACAGCCGCTCTTTTGTCACATCTGCCCCACTTGCCCCATCACTTCATTAACTACCTTGTCCCCCATTATTTACTCTCTTTAACCCTTCAGTTTGCCTTTTGAAATTTAACTTTCAAATTTAACCCATGTGACTCTCCTATAAATACCCCCTTTAACCGTGTACTTTATTTTACCTCTTTCAAAAAATTTACCTTCTTTCTTGCTTCCTCTTGCTTTCTTACTTTCTCTTGCTTTCTTACTTTCTCTGTTGTGAAACTCTTTTACTGCTTTCGTCTTTTTACCATGTCTGCTCCTGAATCCTCTTCTGCTACTCCTGTTGCTACTCCTGCCCCTGCTGGATCTTGTGGGTCTGTTCCTGCTTCTGAGGAGTATTCTGGCCCTTTCCCTTCACAAGGTCTACTTGCTGCGAAGCACTTGTGTGACTCTACCTTCAACGAGTTCCATGCGTCTCTCATCAAGGTTCGGTTCGGGTTTCCGGATGAGGTTGTCTACCACTTCCCCCGTGCCGGCGAGAAAGCCGACTTTGAGAGGGAGGGGTGGACTTGCTTCTACGAGTACCCCTTCCGTTTGGGTCTCAGATTTCCTTTCCCTGATTTAATTGTTGATTTCCTGAAGTTGACCAAACTGGCAATGTGTCAGGTTGCTCCACATGCGTGGAGGATCTTGCTCAGCATTTGCGCCCTGAACCGTGAACGAGGGCTGAACATCGGTTTAGCCGACCTGGGGCAGTGGTTCGCCCCTCGTTCTCTGGGCCATTTTCAGTGCACCATTCGTGGTCATGATAATATGCCTTCTGCCATTGTTTTCTCCACCACTCCTGATGATAGTAAGTGGTTCACTCGGTATATTTTTGTCAAGATCGACACTCTTCCTACCTCCCCAGACTACATTTTTGCCGACTGGCAGTCCGTGGAAGGTACTACCTCTGCTCTGGTGTTGGTTTTGCCAGATTACTTTGCTGTTGGTTTCATGCTGATGGTTTTTATTGGCTTCTGCATGGCATAGCTTGGCTAAGTTCCCCGATGCTGTGGATCCCCCTACTTCGAAGGCCAAGCTCCTGGACCTTCCTGCCGAGGAGAGAACTTTCTCCAGGCTGGTCCGGGATTCTGCTGTTCTGGCGGTAAAGAAGGAAGGTACGGTGTTTTGATATGGCTGTTTTTCTGGGTAGGTTTTGTTTGGTTTTATACTGACTTCTGTCTTTCCAGGCAAGCCCAGAGTTGATATAAGTAGGGTGATGCAGCTGCGTAGGAAGAGGTTAGCTCCTGGGGATGCTGGATCCTCGAAGAAAAAGAAAGTGGATGTTGTTGAGGGGAGCTCTGCTGGAGCCGGGTCCCAGGCTGCCCCAATTGAAGTTGATACCGTCGATCTGGTTCAGGAGTCTGTTCCTGAGGTTCCCTTCGTTGATCCGTCTCCTCTGGTGGTTCTTCCCTCCATTCCTACTCCTGGCTTTAAGCCTATTTTGGAACAGCTACCTCGAACATTTTCTGGAGAATCTTCCTCTCCTCCTCTGCAGCTGGAGTTTCCAGGAGATTTTGGAGGTTCCCAGACCAAGCTCTGGCCTACTCTGAACTCCCTATTGTTCCCAGCTTCTGCTTCCATTCTAAAAAAGCGTCCCTTCCGGGACTTGCCCAAGCGCGTCGCTGAAGTCTCCTTTGAGGTAGGTTTCTTTGTTTCTTTTTTTTTTTTCTTTTCTTCTTTTTTTTTTTTTTTTTTTTTTTTTTTAACTTGGCTCGGCGTGCTTTTAGGCTCTGGAACTGGCATTGTGCACTAAGCAGCAGAGCGAGGAGTTGCTGACGGATCTCCAGCGCATGAAGGTGGCTCATGACGCTGCTCTGGAGAGGATGGAGGAGATGAAGGCGAAGCTCAGCTCTGAGGAGGTCTTGAGGGCGAATCTGCGGCAGGCGGTTGATCGTTTTCGTCGGGAGGTGATTGCTGGCCAGGAGAAACTTAAGGCCCAGGAAGAGAAGCTCAAGGCTCAGGAGGAGGAGCTCAGGACCCTGGAGGGATCGTCCCAGGACCAGTTAGCCGCAGCTCAGTCTAAACTGGAGCGGGCTTTAGCCTCGGAGGCTGATCTGGTCCTGAAGGTGGAGGCCCTGGAGCATAAAAAGACTGGCTTGCAGAGAGCATTAATTGAGGCTGTTGCCTACACCGCTGCTGAGACCCGGGTGAAGTGTGTTCGGGAGTTCCAGGAGGGTAACCATTCTACTTGGGACTTGGCAGCTTTGGAGAAGGCCTTTGCTTCTGACTTTCCTGATGGTTTAAACATGGACCTGATTTCCGATGATGATGAGGAAGAAGGCGAGGTAGGGTTCCAGGATGCCGGAGAGGAAGTGACCTCTGACCCTACCAATGCCGATGCTGCTGCTCCTACTCCTGATGAGTAGGTTTTTCAAAGAATTTGTCTGTTGGGCCCTGATATGGGCGTTAATATTTTCTTTTGAACTTTGGATGCCCCTGCGTGGGCTTAACTTTGTAACTTTTTGCTGCTGGTCCGGGTGGACCAGTAAAAACAATTCTGCCACTGGTTCTGGTGGATCAGTGGAAATATTTTCGTTTTGAGCTGCCTCGAGCAGCTTTTAATCGTATGTCCCCGTTGTATGGGCTTTGTCTAATCTGTTGGTTTTTCTGCCGTTGTTCTGGCGTTTTTCTTTTGTACATGCATGTTTCGTTTGTATTTTGGCCATCGCTGCTTTGGTGTGCTGGCCTGGTGTTTTGTATACCCATCCCTATACTGGGGTGTCAGGCTTAACTTAGGTTCTCCTGCGATCAGTGCAGATTTCCTCTTTAGGTCAGTCCACTAGGATAGGTAAATTCTGGTCCAGAAAATAAATGATGAAAATTTTTCCTTTTAAAAGACTTAAAAGTTGAAAACGTACTAAGGTTTGAAATTACAAGACGTAAAAAATATAAAGGCAAGATATCACTCTAAACTTAGGTTTATATAAAAAATATAAAGGTAAAACAAAATTTTAAGCTGAACCAGAGTAAACTTTATACAGAGTAGAACCTGAGTCTAAGGGAGCTGCTCTGGTCTGGTGGAGGCACCTTTAGATGATATACTTTTTTAAGTGAAGTATATTCCATGATCTGGGTATCATTTCCCCTTCCATTGTCATTAGCCTGTAGGCCCCATTACCAACTATGCTTTCAACCTGGTATGGGCCCTCCCAGTTATAAGCGAACTTTCCGGCTTGTCTGTTTTTGGTGTTCTGGAACACCTTTCTCAGGACCAGATCTCCTACTTGCAGGGTTCTGATTCTGACATTCTTGTTGTAGCTCCGAGCCACCATCTGTTTGTATGAAGCCATCCTGACATAGGCACTGGTCCTGAGTTCATCAACAGTGTCCAGGCTGCTTTTCATTTCTACTTGGTTCTGGTCCTCAGTTATACTCCCGTATCTGTGGGTTGGGACTTTGATTTCAGAAGGAATTACTGCTTCTGCTCCGAATACAAGGCTGAAGGGGGTCTGACCTGTTGCTACTTTCGGAGTAGTTCTGTCAGCCCACAGGACCAGAGGAAGCTCCTCTGCCCATTTTCCTCCCATCTCTTGTAGTTTCTTTTTCATATTTTCGATAATGATCTTATTACTGGACTCAGCTTGTCCGTTGGACTGGGGATTTCTGGGGGTAGACTTTTGGAGTGATACATTCCACCCAGCACAGAATGCCTCGGTTTTCTTCCCAATGAATTGGGAACCATTGTCACATATTATTTCTGAAGGTATGCCAAATCTGGTGAATATATTACGCTTGATAAAAGAAATGACCTGTGCCTCGGTGGTCTGGGTGAATGACTCTGCTTCGATCCATTTAGAGAAGTAGTCAGTCATTGCCAACATGTACAACTTGTTTCCTGGTGCTCTGGGGAGAGGTCCCACAATATCCATTCCCCACTTCATAAAGGGCCATGGGGATATGACCGGGTGCAGGGGTTCTGCTGGTTGGTGGTTGACAGGTGCATGCCTTTGACAGGCGTCACACTTCCTTGCGTATTCCTTCGCATCTTTGCGCATTGTGGGCCAGAAGTACCCCATTCTGAGAGCTCTGTTGGACAGGCTTCTTCCCCCTGCATGATTTCCACAGTCGCCACTGTGGAGGTCATGCAAGACTGTCTGTGCCTCGGTCTGGTCCAGGCATCGCAGATATGGCCCTGCTAACGACTTCCGGAACAGGATTCCATCAATCAGTGTGAACCTGGAAGCCTTCATCCTGAAACTGCGTGCCTCTTTCTTACTGCTGGGTTGGATATCATGCTGCAACCAGTCCAGGTATGGCTTTCGCCAGTCTTGTTCTGACGCCTGGTCTAGGTTGCTGCTGCAGATAGGCAGCTCCTCCTGGCCCGAATCTGGTCCAGGAATGGCTGGTTTGAGGACATGGGTGATTGGAATACTGGCTATGTCGGCTGGTTTGAAGGTTGAGCCTAGAGTCGCCAGTGCATCTGCCTCTGCGTTCTGCTCTCTGGGTACTTGCTGGATGCAGAATTCCACGAATCTGTCGATTAGCTCTTTTGCCACGCACAAGTAGGCCGCCATTGTGGGGTCTCTTGCTTCGTATGTCCCATTGACATGATTCACAATTAGTTGTGAATCACTGTACACATTAACATGGTTGATTCCCATGTCCAAGGCTAGTTGCAATCCCAGGACTAGGGCTTCATACTCAGCCACATTATTTGTGGTCTTGAACTCACATCGGACTGCTTGGGTGATTAGATCCCCTTCTGGTGATCGGAGGATCAACCCAACTCCAGACCCTCTGGCGTTTGAAGCTCCATCTACTCGTAACTCCCAGGTGCCTGGTTTGGCACCCTGGTGTAGGTGCAGGATTTCCTGCTCTGCTTGGGTCTGGAGTGCTGGGCTGAAATCGGAGACGAAGTCTGCGAGGGCTTGTGACTTTATGGCTGTGCGTGGTTCAAACTGGAGGTCATACCCACTGAGGTGCACCGACCACTTAGCCATTCGTCCTGATAATTCTGGCTTTCTCATAACCGTCTTGAGTGGGTGATTGGTAACCACTGAGATGGTATGAGATTCGAAGTATGGACGCAGCTTGTAAGATGCTGTGACCAATGCTAATACTAGCTTCTCCAGTGAGGTATACCTTGCTTCTGCTGGTAGTAGTGACTTGCTAACGTAGTATACCGGGTGCTGAGCTCCATCGTGCTGTCGGACCAGAACTGCGCTTACTGCTGCTTCGGTTACTGAGAGGTACAGGAGCAGGACCTCCCCCTGCTCTGGCTTGGATAGCAGGGGTGGGCTGCTCAGGTACTGCTTTAGTTCCCGGAATGCCTTTTCGTGCTCTGGTGTCCAATCAAACTTCTGGCTTTTTCTGAGAATATCATAGAATAATCTGCACCGGTCTGAGGATCTGGAGATAAACCTGCTCAGGGCTGCTACTCTTCCCGTCAGACGCTGCACATCTTTTGGCTTCTGGGGTGATTCCAGCTGCAGAACTGCTTTGATCTGTTCTGTGCTGGCTTCTATCCCCCTCTGTGTTACCATATACCCCAGGAATTTCCCACTAGAAACTCCGAAGGTACACTTGGCTGGATTTAACTTCATTTTGTACTTCCGGAGGGTGTTGAATGTTTCCTCCAGGTGTTGGGTGTGGTCTGTTGACTGCTTGGTTTTGACCACCATATCATCTATGTAGACTTCCATATTACGTCCTATCTGGTCTTTGAACATCATATTGACGAGCCGCTGGTAGGTAGAACCAGCATTCTTCAGGCCAAAGGGCATTACGTTGTAGCAGTAGATGCCTCTTTCGGACCTGAATGCTGTTTTTTCCTGGTCTGCCGGGTCCATTTTGATCTGGTTATACCCGCTCCAGGCATCCAGGAAAGTCAACATTTCGTGGCCTGCAGTGGCGTCTACCATGGCATCTATGTGTGGCAAGGGGAATGGGTCTTTTGGACAGGCCTTATTCAGGTCTGTGAAATCTACGCAGACCCTCCACTTGCCATTCTTTTTTGGTACCACCACTACATTAGATAGCCACTCCGGATACCTGACTTCCCTGATCTTTCCTGCCTCCAGAAGGTTATCCACCTCCTGGTTTATGATCTGATGTCTTTCTGCTGCGAACTTCCTGCGCCTCTGCTGCACTGGTCTGAATCCTGGATCTATGCTGAGCTTGTGCGTTATGATTTCTGGGTCTATGCCAATCATGTCCTTGTGGGACCAGGCGAAGCAGTCCACGTTCTTTCGAAGCAGCTGTAGGAGCTGCCGGCGTAGATCTCCAGAGCACTCTGAGCCTACGAACACGGTCCTTTCTAGGTGCTGCTCATCCAGGTGGACCTCATCGATTTCTGCCTGCTGGGGCTCGATGTACTCCTCCTGGACGTGCAGTTGCTGTAATTGCTATGCTCTGGCAGCTGGTGGTCTGGTGGTCCTTTTAAGAGCTACTTTGTAACAATCCTTGGCCTCCTCCTGATCTCCCCGTATCTCCTGAACTCCCCACGGCGTAGGAAACTTCAGGCACTGGTGATACGTTGACGGGATTGCTCGCATTTCGTGGATCCAGGGCCTGCCAAGAATAACATTGTAAGTAGATGGACCATCAATAACTAAGTACCTTACCTGTTTGTTCAGCCCTCCGGCGTAGGTGGGGATGGTGATCTCCCCCAGGGTATGCGCCGTTTCCCCGCTGAATCCGACCAGGGGAATAGCTTTCTTTGTCAGGTCTTTCTCGTCAAATCCCATGCTCTTTAGTGCTTCCAACATTAGCAGGTTGACGGAGCTGCCTGTATCTATCATGACCTTCCTGACCTCACAATTTCCAATGTTCAATGTGATAATCAGGGCATCATGATGCTGTTCTGGTACAGCTTCTGCGTCTGTTTCGTCAAAGGTTACTGCTGGGAGGTCCTGCCTTGCTATTCTGCATGATGATTCTGGCTTGTCTCCCTTTGCTGCAGTTACACGTCTCTTGGCTGCTGAGTAGGTGAGCCCACACAGCTCTGATCCTCCAGTAATGACATTGACAATTCTATTGCAGGGAGGAACTGGTGAAGGCTGCACCTGGCTGGCCGCGTTGACTCTGGTGGACTTCTCTGGGAGCAGATGGTCCAAGTTGCCTCGGTCATACTGGAATCGGACCTCCTTTCTGAGGGTGTAACATTCGTCCGTGGTATGACCTATGTCATCATGGAATTCACATTTTTTACTAGCATCACGGCGGTCGTTGAGCCGCTCATCTCTCTTCTTTGGCCATCTGACTCCTTTGAGCTCTTTCAAGGCCTTTAGCAAGCCAGCCATTCCGGTGGTAAAACCATACTCACTGACCTTCGGAGGCGGATCTGCATCATTTTTCCCACCGGTGCTCTCGGATACTTTGCTCACTGGCTTGCTGTAGGGCTTTGACCTTTCGATCCTTTTTTCTACTGGTGCTTTCCTAGACACAGGTTCTGTGTCATAGGTACTTCTTCTGGAGGCAGCGTCCTCTTCCAGCCTCATGGCTGCAACTGCCTGGGCCTGTACATCAGCAAAGGCAGTGCATGGGTGCATTGTCAATTGCTTGTACAGGTCTGAATCGTGATGTAACCCCCTGCGGAAGGCTTCAATGGCAGTGGGTACATCACAATGCGGGATGGCAACCTTTTCCTTGTTGAACCTGGTGAGGTAATCTCGAGTGGTCTCCTCGAATCCTTGAACAATTCTGTATAGATCGCTGGTCTGCTTCTCTGGTTTCATGCTGCTAGCAAACTGCTGATTAAAGGCATTAACCAGATCTGCAAAGGAGGAGATGCTGCGATTGGGCAATCCTACAAACCAGTGCAGGGCTGCTCCGGATAGGGTTGACCCAAATCCTTTGCACATGCAAGCCTCCTTAAGTGCTCCGGTTGCGGTTACCACCATCATTTTCTGCTTATACTGATTTATGTGGTCCAGGGGGTCGGCCGTACCATCATATAGTGTCATGGTTGGTGGCACAAACCCCTTGGGTACATTGATCAGGGCAATGTTGTCGATGAATGGTGAATCTGCATAGCTATCCTGGGAAGCCTTCTCCATTGGCCTCGGCATACCAGGTATCTTGGTGATCATGTCTTTCAACTCCTGGTAGCGCTGGTCTGAGAGACTGCCTGCTCCAGGGAATGGATTGACCGGCGGAGGGAAGAAGCCTGGAGGGGCTCCTCCCCAGGGCCCTGGGGTCGGATTGATTGGCGGAGGGAGGAAGCCTGGAGGGGCTCCTCCCCAAGGTCCTGCGGCTGATTGATTGGCTGCCACGGATGGACTGAAGCCTGGTCCTGGATGCCAACCAACTGCTGACTGTGCTGGTGCTCCTCCCTGCCATCCTCCGGTGCTGGACTGGTTCACAGGCGCTGCTCCTACGGAGATCTCTGGCGTTCGTCCGATGGTGGGTTGTGGAGGGGTACCTGAAAAAATCAAAGGATCAGTCCCAGGAGGAAAACAAGGTGTAGGATTACCTGCAGGCTGAACTGGTCTGGACTGCGGTGCTCCAAACGCAGATGAGTCCAGATCCAGTATCTCTGGGCCACTGCTCGGGGTGGTGACACCTAGATCCAGCCTGGTGACGATCTCCTGGGGAATTGGCCGGTTCAACCCTGCTCTCCCGAAGGGGTTGAAGGTCTGCCCAGGTCCTGGCTGCAACATTCTGAACGGCTGCTCTGGACGTGCGACTGCGGCGATCTGCTCTCTCAGGTCCAGATTGTCCTTCTTCAGGCCCTCTATGGCTTCCTGCAGGGCACTCATTCCCTGGACCACCATCTGCATCGGATCGGTACGGGGAACCTGCGGCTGCTGGCCTGCTCCGGGCATCTGGGCTTCTCCGCTCCTGCTGGGACTGCTTTCTCTGCTCTGCCTTGAGGGAGCGGACACAGGGGGTGATCTGGGAACCTGAGGAGGTCTGCTGGATGGAACCACAACTTTGGAGGCTGTGGTCTGACTCACGACCAGAGATGGTCCTGCGAGTCCAGCGGATACAGTAGGGTTGATCCCACTGGACTGGGCTGGCATGCTCTGAGAGCTGGATGGGTTGGCTTTGGTCCCAGACATGCTTGTTGCGATGAAGTAACGTTTTGAAATATTGGAATGCGCACTATGCCCCACGGTGGGCGCCAAATTGTTTTGGTAAAATTTCTACCGAGTCAATTGATTGTGTTATGAGTCAAAGTGCCAACCAATATGAAGGTTTGTGTAAAAGATAAATGCAAAGCAAAAATGAACAAAGAGCAACACGCAAAGTTTTTGGTGACGCGGAAAAACCCGTTTAGGGAAACAACCGCGGGGGGAACGGAATCCCACCAATATTTTCACTATGATCGAAGGTTTTTCACTGTAGGGACGGATTACAAGTATTTTGCTAGAGAAGTAGGGTTTACAACGTATGAACTAGATGATTAAGTTATGACCTAGTCTCTCTTTTTATAGCTGCGAATTATGCTTAACGGACTCAGTTTCTGGTGCTGAAATGGGGGAGAGAATGTAGGGGAATATTCTCTTAGGGTTTTGACCCATTCCTTTCCTTTCAACAGCTCTTTTTCTGCTCTGGGCTATGCCTGATCTGCATCTAGTCTGCGTCTGATCTGCCTCTGGCGTTGGGCTGCGTAATTATTTATCACTGGGCCCGATAGTGAGATGTAAATTTTGGGCTAAACATGTACTATATTGAATAGCGCATCTAAAGGAAATTCGGGAGACGCAAGAGCTGGAGGAATTTTTCGAAGCAGTTCTGGTCTCATCTTGGGAGCTTTTGCGGAAAAATTAGGGGAAGCAACGGTGACTCGGGGGGGATTGCTAGCGCTTCGCAGGGGATTGATGATAGCTTTGGAACTCAATATCGAAAAAATGGTAATTCAGACATACTCGAAGACCATTATGGGATTCATGGAATCCCCGTCTACTGTTCAGTCAGCTCACTCTCATATGATTAAAATATGTCAATCGTTCATCCAGGACTCCCCATGGATGGTGGAAATGCATCACACTTACCGTGAAGCCAATTCGTGCACTGACTGGTTGGCTAACCAAGGTGTTGTGCAATCCCAGAAGTTAGTACGTTATGAGTGACTTATGACCTCTCAAATGTACCGACGCAAGTCCGTAAGCTAGCTCAACAAGATATTAGTGGGGGGTGGCATGGCCGCGGATGGTGCCGAATCTCCAGCCCCAGTAGCTTTTCCTTTTCGTGTTTGTTCTGTTTTTTTTCGCTTCTTTTCCTTAGTTTTTTGCCTTTCTTTGTTGCTTTGTAAGCTCCGTTTTCTTATGGGTTAATACCCGCTTTGCTTTATAAAAAAAAAAAGTAAAATGTGTACTGCGAAAATCAAAACCCTTATTAAGTAATGATATTCGTATGATTAAAATCGGTCCAAAATTAAGACATCTAATGAAAATTATTTTAGTCAAAAAGAAGTATGGCGATTAGATTGTAAAATTAGGTCATTTTTCAATGCAAGTTTGCTAACTTAACTAAAGACCGTTAAAAATACTCAAAAAGGGATATGATTTAAAAGTCAAAATGCTAGCTACCATAGTATGATAAAACCTTGAAAGGGCATCTATCTATACATCTATACATAAGTATAAAAGAACAACCACTATCCATTAAACTTGACACGTGTCACGCTACTGTGAATTTTTTTCCCGCCTAACCTAGGCCCTAAAGATACATGCAAATATATTTTTTAAATATGGCCATTTTAGATTATTACTTTCCTTAAAAAAAACTATCCTATCATTTTTCAAGATTATATTCCCCAAAACATAAATTCTTTAGGTTTTAATGTAATACTCTCAAGTTAGTCATAAATCAATTTCTGCAATTATTTTTTTTTTAATTATAGTTGAATTTTAATGTAAGTTTATTTTCTTCATCCCGCTAAGTTCATTTATACAAATATTATCCATATATCATGTTATACCTTTTCAAAACGGTGTAAATTTTTTCAAGATATTTATTCATCATAACTTTTATCAACGAATTTAATTAGTATTTTTACTTATAAATGTGAATTGTAGGTTTTAATATGATTTTGTCACTCTACTTCGGGAAAAAAAAAAGGAAGATACATCAGTTGTACTACTTCAGGCATAACTTTTAATTTTTAATTTTTAATTGAGATTATGTGTATTTTTCCGTGTTTTTAAAGTTTATCAGTTACATTTTAATTTTTTTTTTTTCCGTCAAAAGCAAATTTAATTGATCTTATATGTAATGTTTTTGAGATATATTGTAATTTTTTTAGCATAATATTTAAATAACAAACTTAGATACTTTATAATAAAATTTATAGTCTTTAAAACAAAACTCGAAAAATTTATTTTAAAATTCCGAAACTATACAATTAGAACTGATGGTACTACATCATATGAATAATCTACTTCATGCCGAGCTTTTAATAAATTTTGTACTTTGTAATATAATTTCACAGAGTTTAGGGTAGAAAATTACTTTTGGTGCTTATTGAATTCATTGACTGTAGTGCATGTCATTTACGTATCCTACTTTTTCTTAACTGCTACATATTTCTGGCAACTTTTATATTTTTTTTTCAATATTTTGTGTTAAATTGGATCGACAAATGGCATGAAACTTTGCTCTTTAATGTCAAAAATGGAGTTTAATTTTTGGCAGTATGGCTTGCTTAATACCGTCTTAACTTAAGACACTTCACAACCCTTTTTCCGTTTCCCTCTATTATAATCTATTGTGAGAGTCTACTTAAATTAAGACGGTCTTAAATATTATGATAAGGTTAACGACAAAACTAATACATGTATGATTAAGTTGGTATGGTTTTTTTCATATATGGGTAAAAGATTATTAATTATGCACTCGATCTTAAGCCTGTCAAACGGGTCGGGGAGGCAATTCTCGGGTTGGTCATACATATACGGATCGATCATATGGGTATCGGATCGGACCGGGGTCAAAATACGGGTTTGAGAAAAGTTTATAACATCTTTTATATTATCATTTTATATTAATAATATTATTATATTCATTATTTTCATAATTATTTTATGATTTAATAATTCAAGAACTATATAAAATTGACATTTAAGTTATTTTTTTAATTAAAATCTTAAAATTATATTCACTATTCCAAACATAATAAAAAAAATATTAATATTTTAATAATATTCTTATTTATCTTCAAACCATCGGGTCGAATGGATCAGTTCGAATTTCAACAATAAAATAACAGGTTATTTTAATTTGGGCTCGGGTCATTTCTTGTTGTGGGTCAAGATTTACGGGTCTTTGACCCTGAAAAATCGGATCAAATCGAGTTGGGTCGGTCTAGATTACGGGTCGAGTCATGTTTTAACTGGCGTAGAGCACACATAACCTTTTTTTATCATTTTAATTTTGGAAGCAACTGTATATACATGCCAATTTTTATGAGGCGGTCCTGAAAATAATACGAAGTATAGCTTTCTCTTTTTATAGGAGAATCTTGCATATCATTATTAAATCAGTTTATGGTTAAGCAACATTTTAATTTTAATATTTGGATCATTTATGTAAAATGTTATATACTTAGCTTATTCTATTACTAATTTACTACAATAATAACATAAAATTGAAAATTTTCATCTATACATGCCCGTGCAACTTTGCACGGGTTCTATACTAGTATTCATATAATAAAAATCACAACTCGTTCAAGAGGTGGGTATATATACTCCCTCCTGTTCTACTTAAGAGTCCCGATTTTTATTTTCGTCTAGTCATAATAATGTCTCATTGTCCATTTTTTATAAACTTTTATATCTATTTTAATTACTTTAACTCACAACAATACCCCAATTTACCTCACAACACTATTTATTTTAATCACTCTAACCACAATAATAATCGATATTTTCTCTCCAATTTTCCTATCACATACAATATTTTATATTATTTAATTTAATTTCTTAAATAATGTCTCGTTGTCCAATTAAACTCTTATGTAGAATAGAAGGGGTATTACTTGACGTTAAAACGGGTCAACTGAATAAAACAATTAGAAAGTTAAAAATTGAGAAGTGAGCTGGATGCATCACGAATTCACGATTGCCCCATTTGCATGTTGATCAAACATAAATAAAGGCACTCTTTCTTGAGGTGGTCTTCCATGCATCACGGATTATTTTGGACTGAAATAATAAGATGAGATTTTATAATTATTGGATAATTAAATATGAATAATTTTCAAAAACAATCTACTATAAGCTATAACATTAATCGAACCATTTTAATTACATTAGCTCCGTTTTATTATTTTAGATTAAAATGACAATCTAAAGCAAAAAAAAAATTGTGTTATTCGGCTTATTCCTGCCCTCGTGAAATCAAGCGTTTAACCGTCCAAACAAAGACACGAGTCATAACTAGAAAAATATGGGAATATATGTTTACCATATTTAGAAATGAAGCCAAAATGAATGCTTAGCTAGCTAGCATGATGATTTCTACTTTTGGTGGCAAAACTTATGAACATAAAAAAGGTTATGGGCCTAAAGCATGAGCATTTGCCCATTTTGGTATTATTATGCTTATCATATTAACTCTTGAGTGCAGGTATTCATGAAATAGCTTCACGTCGGCACATCTTAAGCTTATGGTGATTCATGTATTTTAAAACAAATAATAAAGAGGGTTTAGTCGTAAAAAAGTACATTCACTTGGGCTCTGTTTGACAAAACAGTTGAAAACCTACCTGAAATCTAAAAAAGTACCTGAAAACTGAAAAGTAGCTGAAACTTGAAAAAGTAGCTGATAAGGAAGTTGAAAATTAGAAGCTGATAAGCCGACTGATTATATAAAAAACTGTTTGACAAACTAATTGATAAGGTAGCTTATTTTAGTGAAAGGACGGAAAAGAATATAATAATTATTTACTATATTATAGATTGAAGGGTAAAAATGTAATATAACCTAGAATCAGGTACCTGAAATCTAAAATGCTACCTCATGTAGCATTTCATTTCAGGTAGATCAAATAAGCTATTTGCCAAATACTTCCAAAAAATAAGCTACCTGATTCTTTTGGCAAAAAAGCTACTTCAGGCAAATCAGGTACCTGGAGTGCGCTGCCAAACGGAGCCTTAATCACCAAATTAACAGGGACGGATGTTAATGTATTTAATGAATGAAATGGTTAGGGGGGCTCGGGCCTATTCCTAACAAAACTAAGATCCTTCATTACATAAAAGGTTGATTCAGAAATTTACTTTGTAATTATAAAAACGATTCATCTCAAAACCGCTTGATTATAGAAAATAATAATTCTTTAATTTTTAAAGTGATAAACTCTCTTAACGTAGAAATGTCAAAGGCTTAAGCTAAATGAAGCAATAAAAAAAGATTATACATTTGAATAAGGGTACAACTAATCGTATTGTTTCGGAGTTCTATAATAAAATTTTCGAATTTTGGGTTAAAGATTATTAGTTTTATTATGAAAATTATGAGTCGTTAACTTAAACATGCATTAAGCTAAAAAACTATGCATATAAATTCATTTAGTTTAGAGTTTTGACATTAAAAGTTAAAATATAATTTATAAACTTTAAAAATTTAGATAAAATACACGTAAATTCAATCGCTAAAAAATCTTAGATAATGCATAAGAAAAAAAGAGGATTACATGCATAATACATATACAATGCACACTTTTACTTCGTATGTGCTAGGCTCCACTAGTTAATATCAAATTCTTTTTCTTAGTGCTATAATGCTATATGCCTATATATAGTGAGATCTTATTTTTCATTTTGTGTCAAAGCTAAAACTTGGGTATTATATTAAAAAGAGGTGAGAAGAGGGGTTTAACATGAAGAGAAGAGTTGTTTAGCTAGCCAAGGATGACTTGCCTGGTCCTATGTATCGGGTGGATTAGCAAGACGATTTTATGTCGTGCGTCCGTGCGTATGATACTAGGCAGTCATCCTTGGCTATGTTGACGGACTCTTATCGGATCATGCTAGATCTTTTTCTCTAGTTTTACTTCAACAAATTCATTCAAAGGTATTGGAATATGGGAAATGGGATGTTATTGTTGGATTATACCGTTGTTTCGAGTTTATAAACCGTTTTAATTTATGTGAGAGGATGATAGCGAGACTCGGTATTACCAGTAACACCTTGCCATGTATTTTTGTTTTATTGACATATTGTTCTTACTATTACTTTGTTTAACATTTTACTATCATCGTCTTTTTTAATTTTATATTATATGAAAGTATTTTTTTCCGATCATTTGTTTATACTTGGATTTTCCACAAAAATCAAAGAAGAAAAGGGGATTAATTATAGGATGACAAGTAGATCAAACTGAGTATGGATAATCAAATTACTCACCAAATACACTCTTAAAATAAAAAGGTAAATAATTAATTGAGATATATTTCAAAACAAAACAGGTAAACAATGATCAGCATTATTTGTTTTATTAATGTTGTCTTTATTTTAATTTATGGTTAATTGTTGCTAATTTAAGTTTAGGAGTTAGGTGACTTGTCTACTTAATTTTTATTATGTCTCATTTATTATTTAGAAAAAATTATTATTGTAGTAGGTAATTTGATCATATATTTACTTTATTGTACGTATTTTATTCATTTTACATAAATATAATATAATTCTATACATTTGTAGCACTCTACATAATTTAAGTACTTCATTCATTTCATCTGATTTTATATATTATTTGCGTACGGAGTACTATTTCTAAAATAAATCTATCAGGTCCCAAAATAACATTATACGTATTTATAATATACTCCCTTCATCCCGATCTATAATTTACACTTTCTTTTGGGAATATTTTAGTCAATAAGTATATTTTACTCTTTATTTTATTTTTTAATAATATTAAAAGGAATTCTTTTTTTTCATACCTTGATCTTTATCTTAATGTATACGTATAAACAATATGTAAACATTTTATTGAGACAGATGAAATATCATACAATTAGGAACCAACCAAATTAAAGGCAAATCATAGAACAACAAACAAATGTAGCAACAAGAGAATGCAATAAACAGCCAAATGGCAAATAAAACGACGCCGTACTATTTTGAAAACGATTCTTACGGAGCTAAATTCTCTGCTCCTTTGCTTACACACAATTTCCTACATTTATAAGCCGCATTATTTACGTCCTAATTAACCTCTAACTTCACAATTTATAAATTTATAAAATTATCTTTTCTAAAATACTAAATAAAGGTAAATAAAAAGAGAGATGGCGGGTAAAAGGGCAGTGTCGACAATATGGTTGGTGGTTTTGATGGCGGTGATTGTGGTGGCTACGAACGTAGAATTGTGCAACGCGTCTGTTGTCGATGAGCAAACCGTCGAAAAACTAAAGGAAAGTGCTCAAGAAACCAAGGATGATTGGGGTGATTGGTTTCATAAGATTGCAGGATCCGAGTAATTATTTTCTCGCTTTATTTAAATATGTTCGACTTTGTTATCTAATATTTTTCATGGGTACGTAAACTACGTAAGACGTAGGCTTTCTTTGCTAAAACGAGCTGAAAAGTTACCTGAAAACTGAAAAGGTAGTTATAAGGTAGCTGAAAATTAGAAGCTGATAAATACGGATTATATAAAAAATTGTTTGGCAAACTAATTGAAAAATATCTTATTTTGGTGAAATGACATAAAAGGATATAATAATTATTTACTACGGAGTATATTAGAGATTGAAGGATAAAATGGTAATATAACCTCGAATTAGGTACCTGAAATCTAAAATACTACCTTACGTAGTATTTCATTTCAAGTAGCTTATTTGACTAAATAAGCTACTGGCCAAACTGTCCCAAAAAATAAGTTAACTAATTCTTTTGGCAAAAAACCTACTTCGGCAAATCAGGTACCTAAATGTATTGTCAAACGGAGCCATAATATTATAACGAATAAGAATGTATATTTCACATTTGAACTCAATTCAATTTAGACGGTTTTGGTCTAAAAGAACGAGGCATAAGCCAAGTTAAGGAATGTGTTAATTGATTGTTGACAGAAAAGAAGGCGTGGATACGGAAGACATGAAGAAAGGAGCTGAAGATATGATGGAAAAAGCGAAAGATTCGGCTTCTGGTAATTTGGTCCTCTCTTTTTACGCACATTCTCATTTAAGACGGAACTAACCATCCAGGAGACTTACTGCTCGTTTTAAGTTTTAACCATCTGAATCTGAACAATCAACTGGACTTTCATTGATGCAAATGGCTATATAGAATGCATGACGAATTGGCTGTAAAAATAATTTGATTAGAATAATGATGCCCTGAAGTGTTTTGTCAAGATCCGCGTCTGTATTGACACGAATTTCAACTACAGATGCATCAGGCTATGTATCTGACAAGGTGGAAGCAGCAAAGGACTCGGACACAATGTCCGATGCAAAGGGAAAAGCCTCTGATTTGTACGAAGGCGCCAAAGACAAAGCTGAGGGGATGTTCGACTGGGCCAAACAGAAATTCGGAGAAGCATATGGATCGGACAAGGAGAAAACCCCTGATACGACAAGTTAAGGTTGCTGAGAAGCGTAAATGAAGAAGCTGAACAATCGTTGATAATACAGATATGTTAGATATGTAGTCCGTATATGAAACAGATTTGTCGATGTGATCTTATATTCTTATATAAGTTGTCCTTGGATCAAATAGATTTTACTTGGAAAAAATAGGTATTATATATACGTTTGTTATGTCTGCTTTTTCTTCAATTTTTCTCGACTCTTGAAGTTGAAAGGAAGTATATGAGTATATATATCATCGTAGATTGGAACATTTTATCGATAATTCTGAAATGAGGCATTTTCAAGCATTGTCGTAGAGTTCGGACAAATCTACAGGATATGATAATTGCTACAGATTCTGGTGGCAGAGTTCTCTGATGTAGGCATTCCACCAGGTTGCGGTCTCTGTGAGAAGCAATTACGTACCCAAACAGGATCACGGTCTCCCTTCTTCAGATACAAAAATATACAGAGGTCTAGAGTTCCTGAATAGCCTCAACGTATTGTACCAATGGACGATAACATCTGAAACCGCCTTATTAACTTCTTGTTGCAGAACAATGGCGACTTGCTGCGAGTCCCCGTGACATAATTTAATGGCAGAAATTACATTGTATCGTCCCATACATACAAAAATGGTCGACATCCAACCAATAAAAAATCTACTTCCTTATTTCCGCACACACTAGTAAGCTCTGTCAGATCTCTCATAAAATGAATTGCATTCTGATACTGATTACTAGAACAAACTGGAGCATCAATTCTCCCCTTCCTCCACATCTCTCCCTGAACCGACAATCCCCCGTCAATAAATACCCTAATCGTATTAAAAACCTCGAAAGTTTCCCCAATCAAATCATTTCACATAAAAAGTTATTAAAGGGGAATATTCGAGAAAGTAGAAACTCAACCAAAGTGGAACTGTTTAAGAAGGTTGTCCGCCTTCGGTAGCCAGCTTCAATCTTTGATGGTGCTCGGAAACCTTGTAATCGACAATTTCCGCAAATAGTTGATTGTCTAAGGAGCAATCTGGCCTGCCATAGACGGCCGCTTGGATGCTGGCCACAAGCTTGGCTATTTCACGGCCGGAAAATCCATCGGTCTTTTTTGCGGCCTCACGAATCACATCGTCAGAGAGATCTGTAATGGTTATCGCCTGAGGCTTCTTTCTGATTTTAAATACTGGACCCCACTTGGATTCGTCACCATTTCCATTTTGGCCAGAGAGGTACTTGTTCACATAAAGCTTGATCAACTTGTACCGCTCTTCCTCCCCAGGAAGCGGGAATTCAATCACTTCGTCAATACGATCTGTGACAGCACTATCGAGATCACCCGGACGATTAGTGGCAAGCACGAGGACTATGTCTCTTGACTGGTCTCCCGTCCGGAAAAGCAATGCATTCAGTGCACTTCTCTGAGCTTCACTCATGTATGTGCTGTTCCGCCTATAAAACAGGAGGGTTATCATTAGCATTCAAAGCTCACAGATGCTATCTATGATGCTCAAGAACTATTTGACCGCTGAACTAATGTAAACCCTAGAAGTGATGTTAAACCAGGTACGGGAAACCGCCAAGTCGCCAACCTCATATAATGTAATATTCTCATCTAATTTTTTGTTTTGGTGTAAAGGCGAGCACAACAGTTTTGATGCAAACAGATTTTGAAGTAAGGTCATAAGTAATTAATCTAATTTGTTCAATACAGTGAGATCAGTTTGCTACGTATTTATTAGTGTTACCCTAAAACTTACTAGTAAACCCTCATTCAACTATGCTTGCTTCAAACTGGTCTCAGCTTAAAATTATTAAGGAAATTAAAGAGTTGCCAAACTAGCATAGGTACTAATATGCAGTTTGCATGAGTATACTGTATGCATCTTTTGAGATTCTGGTAAATGCAGAGCAAAATTTAACAGAATGTTGCCGACTTAAAAGCCTTTCATGCAATCATATGTTTATTAGAAATCTCACTCAGTTCCTATCATTCAACTACAATTTAAACGGAACTTCTTTTTCATCATGCATGTGATATGGATTCCAAATCCTGACTCAAGGTTTTTTTACCAAAGAGAGCCTGTTATTCCCATTAACCATAGCAGCTTGGATAATGGTCTTCCTAAGCTTGTCATACTCATTCTTGAAAGACATTTAGTTGACATACCTTACTTCCCAACCCCAAAACAGAGTATTCCCATTTTACGCAGGCAATACACTCAATTAATGAAAAGATATTGTACTTACTCGCAGAGGAATGCATCAGCCTCATCAATGAAGAGCAGTAAACCTTTCTTCGACTTTTTGGCCCAGTCAAAAATTTCATGGATTTTGGTAACAGCTTGTGGGCCCAAAGGTGCAACATCACCACCAGTCATCATGGCATAATCCAATCCCTGCTCAATATATGAAATAGGCAAGTGAGATAGGAAATGGGACGGAAATTATGTCATTCAAAAACCAACACCAGGGTGTAAAGAACAGTATTGTAAATGAAAACCTCGTACTCAGATTATATCTGGAATATGTAGCTAAAATAACCAAATGGTGTAATAGATACATAGAAGATTGTAGAGGCTCATGCAATTGGAACACACATACCAACTTGTCATTGGCTTCTATTAACATGAACATGCAGAAATTAGAACAGAATGAAAAACGACAACAGTTAAGCAAGTTCGTGGTTTGAAAATTAATGCCCTACATAACTGATAGTCTTATTGCATATATATATCAGTCTGCCCTAAAAAATGATCAACGAATCATAGAACCATGCAAAAACAAGTAAGCAATACTCAGCGATTGATCTCACACAAGCGCTACTTCATAGCATTGAGTAACTAAAAATGTAGCATAAATTTTATTTTATTTTAATGCAAGCTTCCAAAAAATATACCACCAAGTCACTCCAGAGTAGAAAAAAGTTGCAGAGACCTGCTCTAGATACACACTCAAGCTCACATCAATCAGATACATACACACTTCAAAATGAAAGACTGCTTCTAGGTTTTAGGTGGGCGCATTAGATTTAATCTAAATACTCACCTTAATAAGTCATAACATACGGGAGTATGTAAGTAGGTCCTAACAAAACTGCACATCAATGGCACAAATAAGGTTCGGATAACTAAGGTTGTCTAGGCTAAAGTTATCCAAAGTGATCAGACACCGCATGTGACGGTCTAGCACAGTTGAAGGAGAAATGTACAATAGCTTTCTAACCTAACAAACAGCAAAATCCTGGAAAGTGGGACCATACTTACCGATTTTCTAGCTATTTCCCTTGCAACTAGCGTTTTACCCGTGCCTGGTGGCCCATAAAAAAGCATATTACGGAAAGGTGCTTGGTGAACTTTTGTGTTTGCTGTAGCTCGTGCAAGTTGCTCAATTCTTCGTTGTAGTGACTTGTGAAGAACAACATTATCAAACCCAGACTTAATTGCTGAATCTACGGTTGCACCAGCTGATGTACTAAATCTCAGCAAATGTTTCTGCCCACGTGAAGGCAAAGCTAACGCAGGGAACTTAGACATTGATGATTCTCGAATCAGAGATGGTTGGCCTAGTATACGGTTAATGTATCCCCAGGAAACTCTAGCGCCTTCTCTGCAAGAGACAGCAAATGTCAGATGACATGAATGAGATCACAAGGCAACCTCTACTATTGAAAGTTCAACATACATGAAATAGTTTTAAATAGCAATAAGTCTCTCATAAGACGGATATAGATTAAAACAGGTCATATACATGCCACTTGCATAGATAAAGACGAGTCTTTTCCTAATATCTAGGCATTTTGTTTTTGTCTTATCTATAAAAGTGGTAGCTATTTGACTTACTTTGACCCGTCTTGAGCTTAAGACGGATAGCGTCCGTGTTCATTGAGAATTTGTGTTTAAATAGAAACATTTGCTTGTAATACCCCACTTGCAAATTCTCATAACTATTTGGTTCGTTCCCATGGAAGGTAAGTTAGAGCATAATGATGTATGGCTGGAGGCAACGAGCAAAAATGAAAGTAGGTACCTGGTTGTATAAACACCAGCAGCAAGGGCAGTTACTCCACCAACAGTCATAAATAACTTACTTCGATCGGTCAGTAAATCTCTAAGACCACCTGCAGAAAATTAGATAAGCAATGTATAAACGGCTTTAACAACATAGCAAAAGTTATATACTGAAAGATTTGCAGCCATATTCCCATGTGTGTAAAAAATAAAAGGAATTCGGTAGATCAACAAGTCTTGCAGAAAGGTGAAGTTTGATAGTAGTGTAACATCATCCACAGTGAAAAGAGGCAAGCTAACATCAGCGACTTCCAGGCGCCCGTGCAAGTAAGGACATCACTTTAAGGGTTTACATTTAGGTATTATTTGTCTTGACGGGCAAGGGGGGTTTAAATCCACAGCAGGAAATGGGGACAGTAATGCAGGTCATGACCACAATACATAAAATTTAAATTAACCAACTTTAAAATTAACTTTTATAGCCGTGCTCAACAATCAACATGTAGAGACCTATGATGCAAGACTGAATCATAAGAATATTAGAACACTTGCAAGTTACTGGCAGCCAAGCCCATAGCAAGCACGCGTTTTGAGTTTTAACTAAAACTCCATCATGCTTAGTAGATTACCTTCAATATGACCAAATGTTGTATTAATTGCTGCAAGCCACTTTTCTTTTTCCCCACTCAGCCGTTCTACAAGCATTCTCCTATTGTGATCCTCCGTCAATTTTGCTTCATGAGCCCGGGCTTCGGCTTCTGCCATGGCCTTAACTCGTATGGTCTCCTGTTCAATTTGAGCTCTCTCTTTCTCTGTTTGACGCTGTTGAGCCTGAATCTGCTCCTCCGTGGCTCGACGTGCTTTTTCTTGACGCCAGGAAGATTCCTCTTGCATTTTGACCAGTTCGGCATTATTTCGTCTTTGAGTTTCATGGTCATGCTGAAAAATGTGTCACAATAGTTATTAGGAACAAATGAATGAAAACATCTAAGAAAATAGAGTCCACTGGTATGGTCTGGAGAAAGAAAAGAATCAGCCTCAAAATTACTTACTAGATACAAAACATGAGAAACAGTGTGTAACAAGATACAAAACAAGAGGTTAAAAAAGAATTGCAGAAGTTGGTAAGAATTAGCGATTGGTAATGCAATAATTTGTGAGAAAAGTGATTGTACTTGCCTGCATTCTTTTTCTGGCCAGTTCGTCTTCTTGTCGCATCACTTGAGCTTTAACTTGGGCTTGTTGCTGATATAATTGCCTCTGTTCTTCAGCCATACCCTGTTGTCTTTCCTGCAAGCAAGACGATTGTCCTTGGTTATCTAACTTGAAAGAAATTATGTAAAATTTGCTGTATATACGACTCTCCATAAAAAGTATATAAGGTTTGAATAAGGATGACAAAACCTGTCCTATAATCAGAACTGATAATTAGGTCAACCACATGCTCAAAGTACCAATCTTGATGCCACAAAATCGATTTTAAGACCTGCCTTCGCATGCCCATCACCTTTACGTAGGATAGGGTGACCATTAAAAATTATAACCCATAATAGTCCCAAAAAAAGGCCGCACAAATTTGTTTACAAACTCGAAATTAGAACACGCTCACAACAAAATCAACTTAATTAAGTCCACAGATCTAAAGTACTGATTGCCAGTAGTTTGCCACTGACAATATTTACTCTGCAACAGGAGTTAGCTTCTATCTTTAAAAAACACGTCCTTCATCTAACTTTGAATCCAGCGGCACAATAGATCAAAGCTCCGGCAATAGTGTCTTTCTAACTTCCCAGATATAAAGTTATGTAAATATATAGCATAAATCATAAATTTCAAAGTTCTTTCATCAGAAAACACTTGAAACCCACCCTTAATCCTTCATTGATAAACTAGTACAATACGAAATGGACAAACATACAGCAATTAAAAAGGGAGTGACATCACAATTCACAACACAGCACCAACAACAACCTTATAGGCAAAACAACTAAGTGTGTGTTTGGCCTAGCTTTTTAAAATATTTTTTTGTCCAAACACTCAAATTGGCCAAGCACACAATTATTTAAAAGCTTAAAATAGTTTCTTAAAAGCTCAAAAATCATTTTTTACCCTTAAAAATAGAAGCATTTAGAAAAAAAGCTTGAGAGACAAAAACTCATTTTTAACAAACTCAGCCAAACATGCTCATATTCCGCATCAACAATCAATCTCTCTTACGAACCACAAACCCGTCCCAACTTTATAACACAATGGTTAATTTCATAAACCACATCCCATATTTTTTTAACTCTGAATGAAAACAATGTTCTTAGAAAATGTACACAAAGGTCTAGATAAAATAGCTTCTATCCAAATTCCTATATTCCTTACAATCGAACCAAGGCCTCTGCACTTTAAGCAACAAACTCTACCAGTTTTGCACCATATGTAAGCGAAATCATAATAAAAGGAGGGAAAGAAAGAAGAGAACAACTTACAATAGCTTTCTGAATATGATGAATCTCCATTTTAATTTTGTCAACATCAACCTCCTTTAATCGAGTCTTCTCCTGATTCCTCATTACTTCAAAAACCTAAAACCATCCAATCACAATAACATTCATAAATCATCATCAATTACTAAATAACTTTTTGTTTTCATTGTGAGCGGTATTTTAATCAAAAGGTTGAGATACACACAAAATTCGCTTTCTATTACAGAAACTATCAGTTTCATTAATAATAAGTCATACGACATGACAATTCGATATCAAAATTACAAACCTGTTTGGAATAAGGAGAGCTGTTAATTTCACGGAGAGCTTTAGCACCGCGCTCAAGTGCATCAGGATCGAAACCCGCTGTGCGACCAGTAGGTTCGTCGGCGGAGGTGGCGTCATTATCCGGCGAAGAAGAATCATCCGACGATGGCGGTGGCGGCGACGGCGGTGGAGAGCGAGACTTGGAGAAGGGGGGAAACCATGAAGATACGTCAGCGTAAGCGTGGTTAGAAGGTGTTGATAGAGACGCCACCGTTGCTGCCGACGCGGCGGCAGCGAGAGTTGAGAGCTTTGATGTCGCCATTGTTGAAGGTGGTAGAAGGTAGTGAAATAAAATGGGGGTTTTGGAAAAGGGGTTTATTTAGGGTTTAATGTTTGACGGAAAGGTAAGGGCCAAAGGGGCCATGGTTGAGAGTTGAGACTTGGCGAAAAAGAAAGAAGGCTAAAACAATTCCGGCATATCAAAAAAACGGATATCGTCTAAACATTAAAACACGTTAGTCCTGCATTCCAATCAATTCAATATATTTCATTTTACGGATAATTTTTTTTTTTAACGGACATTATTCAGTATTGACAAGTCGGATGAATTTTGACACAATCTTATCTTATCTATATAATTGCAAGAACATGTAGGAGGCTCTGATTGAGTCACGTCATCAACCCGTTTTTTTTTGTTAATTTACATGGTGGGACCCACAATGTTGTATGATGTGCGAAATAACTACCTGAAATTCAATTGTTTACGTACAAATTAATGTTTACGAAGTTATATCAAAAGTTTTACGTAATAATCGTAAACATTAATTTCTGTGTAAATTATTAATGTGTAAAATATGAAATTTAAATATTATATAACAAAATATAATAATTTTGAATACCGTATGTCCGAAACTATTACATAATAATTTATACCCAATAAATAATACGTAATTTACTATAAACAACAATAATTAACAATTTATTGGGTAATAGTTCAAAATTAAAAAAATAGACTAAAATGTTGGTCCAAAATATTATATGACTTGATAATAATTTCGAACATCGTCTGTCCGGACATATTACATAATAATTTATACATTTTTACGTTAGTTGAAATCCTTATCACACGATATCTATAATCTATATAATAACATAAAAAGCCTGGATTGAGTAGTATTAAAATGACATATGGCGCACTACATTGACATGTTATATCATTTTTTTCATTTTTATTTTAGAAAAATGTAAAAATAAAAAATGGAAAGACAAACTATAGAAAAAGTTTAGATTGAGTAGTTATTTAATAACATGTGGCCCGATATATTTACATGTTTGACAAATATTTTATTATTATTAAAAAAGTAAAAATAGAAGATGAAAAAGCAAATAAAGTATTAATCAATAGACTAATTATTTATGTTATTTAAAATTTTATTTATATTCTACATGATAATCATAATTTAGTGCTAAACTTTTTATATTCTACTTTTATGAAAAAATTACACCTATAAAGAAAAATGAATTGATAAAAATTCTGGAATATTCCTAGGAAAAACAAATTAATGAAAATTTTTGTTTATTTTCACCAAATTATTTCATTGATTTATTTTTCAACACCTTTTATATATTTACTTTGTGGTGAGCATAAATTAAATTGACAAGAAATAAAAAAATCTTTCATATATTTACTTTGTGGTGAGCAAGAATCAAATTGACAAGAAATGAGAAAATAAAAGAAAAATGGGGAATTTGATAAACATATGTATTATATAGTTAGTTTTAGGCATTGTTAAATGCTTATGAAGACAATTGAGATCCTCGATGATTGAATATAATTATCGGTGAATTGTGGTTAATTTTTTGTGAAATAAATCATAACTTGAGTAATTTGTAACTTTAACTTTTTAATTTCACATTTTTAATAGTGATAATTTATTTTGCGGATATTTTTAATATATTCATCATTGTTAATGTGTAATAAATTTATTAATAACAAATTACAAATATGACTAAGCACAAGTTTAGTACTCCGTATAAGTATAATATTATCTATATATTTAATTATGTTGGTTAAAATGGACACTTTTCGTAATGAGCCGTACCGTGTCCGACACCGAGACTCTACAGACACACGCCGAAACGTGTCCGAAACCTAAATAGTCGTGTCTAACTTTCTAAATTTATTTGTGCATGTGTCTGACGCGTGTCCATGGTATTTGAGCCGTGTCCGTCGCGTGTCCACGATATTTGGTTATCATTTGCGGGGAATGATGTTATTCAGACAAGAAATGCGCTATCGAAAGAAATTAATTAGAATATTGATTCAGATAAGGAATGAAAATAAATTTATTATCAAAGGCAAGTTTTACTTTCACTTATTTAAAATTAATATCAAATACTTTTACAAAAATAAAATCAAACATTTATAACTATCAAATGTATATTTTTATTAAATTTAAATGTCGTGTCCCGTGTCCTAAATTTCATGACATACCGTGTCTCGTGTCTCGTGTCCGTGTCTTGTCCGTGTCCGTTTTGGTGCTACCTAGATAATTGAAAACAATGACTGTCGCAAAAGCCACATCTTCTTCAATTTCGACTTTTAAAATCAACAAAAATCACAAAAATAGCAAAACATGTGATCTTCTTTCCTTTACTAATGACAATAAATTCCCTGTTTTATTGAGAAATGTTGGGCTTCAAGCTTAGATTACACAAAGAAAAGACGATGGGTTCGATTATGGGTATCCATCTAGTGGATCTAGAGCCTTTGGTTGTGGATGTGGTGGAGAATGAGGTGGCCACCGATGTCGTTGACTCTGTTGTACTGAAAGTTATCGAGGAAAAACAGTTCACTAAGATGAAGTCAAATTTGAGCTCGCTTATTTTTTTTTATGATGAGGGGTTGAAACCCCAGGTCCATGCATTCTCACGCCACCACTCATATCATGAACCCTATTTTGTTTATATGTAAAAGTTATTAATGATCCTACTTACGAAAAATTGTGTTTTATGTTGTTAAAAGGCTAAAATTCTAGTCTTTTATTGTATTGCTCTTGTTTAGCTTTTATGGCGAAAGTAAATGTAAATAAATGACCGGAATATAAAAAACAGTTTTATTTGTGTGTTGTTTATAATTATACTTATGCATCCAAAACAAAATCATGAGTATGAGTAAGTTATCTTATTTGGTACTCCCTTCGTCTCGGTAGATTTTGAGGTACATTTTATACAATCAATATCTTTCATTTTGCATTTATAAAAATTATAAAAATTTGATATTCTTAATGTATTCACAAAGACGAATCAAACAAAATTCCACATGACTATGTTTTTTCTTATAGATTGTCGAGAATATAATAGATTCTTTTGAATCGTGAATAGTGTTAAAAAGTAAATGTAAAGAATTTGCTGAGACGCGGAGGGAGTATTAGGCTTGAATGTTAGAAGTAGGGTTAGTCAGTAGAGTTAGGCTCTGTTCTTTCTGGCTTAATTTCAGCTCCTTTCAATTTTTATTGGTTGTATTCCGTTAGGTTTTATTTACGTTCAATCAATTATTTTCAATTAATCTCTTCACAAAAGTAACTTTTAATCCAACTAAATTCACTCCACCTCAGTTCCACTCAATTTAGTTCAATTAAGCTCTACTCCAATTTATTCAATTCAGCTCGTTTCAGCCGAAAAGAACAGGGCCTTAATGTAGTCGAGTTTGTTCAAGAATCTGCATAATGTGTGGTTCTAAATGAAATACGAAAGAAAAGTTGACATAGATTTAATAAGAATTCGAGAGGAGTAAAAAAGACAAGCAGCATAAACAATAAGAATAGTCTTGAGAAGTAGGAATGAATAGGACTTTCAATTTATTTTGGTCTCTTTGTCATACATGTTGACAAGTCCCGAAGATGCTAAACGTAAAATAAGCATGATGAATTGTAAAGAAATAATGGTCAAAGGTGGTACTCCCGTCAGTGGCGTATCTAGGATTTAGATGACGGGGGTGCGGAAATTTACTAGCTAGAATACATCAAATTATTAGCGAGATTTAGAGGACGTCAATGCTAGAATTTACTTTAAAAAAAAAAAATCTTTGCTATCATGAAATCGTAACATAAACTAATTATAAAACCATAAATTTTGGCATGAAACCATAACAATTAGTCCGTGACGTGGGACTTGAACCCTTGATGTCAAAGAAGGTGGCATCACAATTAACCACTCGACCAATATAGAAACATGATAACTAAGTGAACTATAATATTTATATTTCTAAATTTCAGGGGGTACGGGTGCATCCACTGCACCCGACGCGTCGACGCCACTGACTCCCGTAGTGAGAAATTAGGGTGGGACACAACAGTGAGCTAAACCGAGTGGCCATTGCATGCAACACCAACATCGTAACCCATTATCACAAGTGGTCAATTACACCGTAGTTCATCGATATCAATAGTTTAAGATGGGTAGTGACTACTCCGAATCTCCGATGAGAGTTTATTGCCATTGGAAGTGACAACTATAATAGCCAATGTTTGTCACTCGGTTTTATGGTTAATTGTCGTGAACTGAACATTGAATTGTTATTCATATAGACGGTTTTAATAGATAAGAACAATCGCTCTCAATAGCGGTTTATCATGTATTAAGGCATGTACAATCTACATACACAAATACACAAAATATAGAATCTTGCTTGTGACATCTAACAAGTAACAACCCTCCTCCATCTTTTCCGAGAAGTTACGAGTGAAGATTACTCTCTTCGGTAAAATCATTTGATTGCGGATGTTGAAGTTGAATTCTGTAGGAGTTCTCAACTACCTAGTAATCCAATTTTCCTATTATGTCATTTTACAAACAATGAGCGTTGTTGAATACTTCTCGTTCCCCGCCCTGGTAATACGACAATGCACGGACGATGTGCCGAACCTTCTCCCGTCTTCTATTTCTGCACTTAACAATCATGTTACTTGTATGCCGCACATGTCAAATTATCATATCCTAAATTGCAGTACCAAAATCCATATTCAAATTCAAATTTAACGAGAGATTATATATTATCCTTAAATTGGAGTGTATCACAATCATAGGTACACATTACACATGTATACGTTTACGTACTGAGAATTATACTCCCGCTATCCTGCTCATTTGTTTACCTTTAGTTCTAGCAACAAAAAAAAATCACTTCGCTGAGAAACGAGGTGGAGCATTTGTGATTTTAGTGAGTGGATGGCAAGTGCATAATAAAGCAATTGGATGGAAAAATATGAACGAGTGTTTTTTGATTTTATATGTTGTACCCGTACATTTTATAATTTCTATGGTATACCCCTAAACTTCTTATTTATTCTCCATAATGACCTCCTTTAAATCTCCAATAACTCTATCACTATAAAAAATCGTAATTGAACCTTTATTTTGACTTATAGAATTAGTATCACTATTCTATATAGAGAGTATCACAAATAACTTTAACAAAGTATAAAATTCTATTAAAACATATGTTATGAAGCATGAAATAACATACAGCAATTTGATGAAATTGAGTTCGATTTATATACTATTTGGTTGGTTAATGATAATTCGGCGAACTGATAAGTAAATGAGTAGGTTGTCGAGTAATTGAAATGTTAAATAGACGATTTGATAGATAAATTAAGAAATTAAGCTTGCAAAGCCAGTAACTAAGGTCATTGTATAGACTAATGTATGGAGTTTAAGGACATACAATAAAATTTAAAAAATGTAAGGTATAACATAAAAAATTGAAAAACTCGAGAGTACACAGTAGAATATCCCAATAAAATAAGTAAAGCAGATGATCAAAAGGAGTATCATTAAAATCACAAATTCTTATTTGCAACGGCACTATCCGTCGCAAGCTTGTGACGGATACCGTTTTCTCTCACAAAATACTCACTTTTTCTCCCTCTCCAACACTATTCCTGTGGTCCCCTTTCTCCACTACTTATTTCATATCCATTTTATCTCACAAAATATCCGTCACAAATGGTGACCCGTCGCAAGCAAGACTTAGGCCCTGTTCTTTTGGACTGAAACTTATAGGATCTGAACTGAACTGAACTTATAGGATCTGAACTGAACTGAACTTATAGGAACTGAACTTAACTGAACTTATAGGAACTGAACTGAACTGAACTTATAAGAACTGAACTGAACTTATAGGAACTGAACTGAACTTATAAGATCTGAACTGAACTTATAAAATCCGAACTTAATTAACTTTATTTTAATTTAAGTTAACTATTATTATTATTATTGTTATTATTGTTGTTATTATTATTATTATTATTATCCAATAGATGACATTGCTAAAAAATTAGTCTAAAATACAAGGTAGTTTAAAATATTTTCAACTTTATATATAATGGTTTGTTCATAGTTCATACATTATACTACAATTACATTACCATAAAAATAATTCACTATTAAAATTTTCTCTAACCATTTATTTTCTCTAACAATGGTGATGAAGAAACTGATTAATGGGAGAGTGACAATTGGTGAGGGTGAGGGCGTCGTATGATGAGTTGTTGTTTTTTTGGCATTAATGTGGATGATAGTTTGGCATTAATTAGAGAGTAAAAGACGGGTAAATTATTAATGAGTTGTTTTTTTAATAGATGACGTGTATCGAATAATTAAATCGAAATATTTGTATCGGTTGTTAAAAATAATACTCCGTGTATAACTTTTCTTAATTGAGTTTATATGAACTGAACTTATAGGAACTGAACTGAACTGAACTTATAGGAACTGAACTGAACTGAACTGAACTTATAGGAACTGAACTGAACTGAACTGAACTTATAGGAACTGAACTGAACTTATAGGAACTGAACTGAACTGAACTTATAGGATCTGAACTGAACTGAACTTATAGGAACTGAACTGAACTGAACTGAACTTATAGGATCTGAAGTGAACTTAAATTAAGTGACTTGAAGTCCAAAAGAACAGGGCCTTACTACATTAAAATTGGGTAACAGACATTTGAAAAGGCTAATTTATGACTTGGATAGAAAATTCAGTTGAATAAACATTACCGAGGGTAAATAGTGAAAAAAAGTATACCAAAGGTAAGTACTTCACGCTGGCTGGACTGCATTTCGTTTTGTTATGCTGGAAATCACGGGATCAAATATTTCCAGGGAACAAACTTACTCTTCCATTGGGAAATCACAATATGTCGTGTGACGCTTTGCACCCTTGATGCCCAGAATTTACTTTTCCGCATTTTAGTTTCTACTCCCTCTGTTTTGGTCATTTGTTTACCTTTATTTTAGAGTTTTGACACAAAGAAATGGAGAAGATAAACAAATGACAAAAACAGAGGAATTTATAAACAGAGGAATTCAACACAAATTCTCACACACAACGTATCGCTGTTTTGCATACTTAATGTACTTAATGTTTCATACATAGTACTTCCTCCATTCCAATCAATTCTATACATTTCACTTTATGATCACTATTCATAAGTCGAGGGAATTTTCGACACAACTTCTAATATATATCATAAAATATAGTCATGTGAGATCTTGTTTAAATTGTCTTACCGAGTACATTGTGAATATCAAAGTTATATAATTTTTATCGATGTGTAACTAAAGATATTAACAAAAGAAAACGAGTATTGGCAAACGTGAATAAAGTAAATGTATAGAATTGATTGGAATGGAGGAAGTACCATTTTGTTATTACTAAGAAAAGGGTAAACTCAAAGACCATCAGGAAGTTGAGAGGTTTATAAGAATTTCACAAATTCTTATTTGCAACGGCACTATCCGTCGCAAGCTTGTGACGGATACCGTTTCCTCTTACAAAATACCCATTTTTTCTCTCTCTTCAACACTATTTATGTAGTCCCCTTTCTCCACTAACTCATTTTCTATCCATTTAATCTCACAAAATATCCGTCATAAATGGTGACCCGTCGCAAACAAAACTTACTATAAGAAAATTAGTATGAATTGCAAACTGAGATATTTAATCAAATTAATTAAAAGTATGAAGTGCACACGGAAATATTTAATCAAATAAAAAACCGGCATATATTTTAGTTCTATGAAAAAAATGTAGGAAATTAATAATACATAGGCTCAAATTCTGGTAAATCCAGATTGACGTTAAAAACAGTGGCGTTGAACGTTGTCTGAACACGCCAAGAACCTGAAAAGTTAATTATAAGAGGTTAAGTATAAATTAAATAGAAAATATATACCGATCACCAGGTGTATATAAAATTGGAGGCAGATGGATGAGTTTGTAGACGTTTTAATACCTTCAAATTTTTTGATTTGAACACATTGGATCACAATGACTTTTGACTGGTTTGGATAGAGAAGTTTGGATATGAGATCGGGTATTTGAACCGCGAAAGGTTCCCATAATGTGCAGCAAAGCTTTGTTCCCCTAAAAAAAAATCATAATTTTGTAGTTACATAATTTGCAATTCAAGAATATTCAAAATGACACAAAGTGTACAATAGTGATGTAAGTGATGAACTAACTGGTAGTCTTCAAGCTTTATTGTGCGACAGATATGCTTGTTTTGAGTTTCTGTCATAGGATCAATCTCATACAGTTTTCCTATAACATCAGCATTGTCAAATATGGAAAAAATAAAAACCATAGTCGAAAATTAATAAAATTCCATAAATAAATTTAAATTTAAGAATCATAAATATATAATGTGTATGTGGAATTATATCATCCAATATGTCGTTAAAACTTGCAAAACGATAGACTTTTTGGTATTGCTGGATCATTAATCTTCTGAACTCTTGTTGAATATTCAAAGATCAAACGATAGGGATGAGGGGTTGCATTGTCAAGTCCTGTGTTGTTGTCTACGGTCAAGTTACGAATGGTGTAAACTTCACCAACACACAGCTGTGATCCAAATCCAAAGTGGAAAATCAATTGTTTCCTTATAGTTGTTTGGATAAAATCATTTTGATTTTTATTCTTTTCATAATGATTTTATCCAAGCAACTATAAGGAAACAATTGATTTCCCACCTTGGATCACAGCTGTGTGTTGGTGAAGTTTACACCGTTCGTAACTTAACCGTAGACAACAACACAGGACTAGACAAGGCAACCCCTCATCCATATCGTTTGAGGTTTGAATATTCAACAAGAGTTCAGAAGATCCATGATCCAGCAATACCAAAAAGTCTATATCGTTTTGCAAGTTTTAACGACATATTGGATGGTATAAAATTCCACATACACATCATATAGGTATGACTCTTAAATATAAATTCATTTACGGTATTTTATTAATTTTCGATTATGGTCTTTATTTTTTCCATATTTGACAATGCAGATGTTATAGGAAAACTGTATGAGATTGGTCCTATAACAGAAACTCAAAACAAGCATATGTGTCGCACAATAAAGCTTGAAGACTACCAGTTAGTTCATCACTATCACTATTGTACACTTTGTGTCATTTTGAATATTCTTGAATTGCAAATTATCTAACTACAAAATTATGATTTTTATTTTAGTGGAACAAAGCTTTCCTGCACATTATGGGAACCTTTCGCGGTTCAAATACCCGATCTCATATCCAAACTTCCCAATCCAAACCAGTCAAAAGTCATTGTGATCCAATGTGTTCAGACCAAAAAATTTGAAGGTATTAAAACGTCTACAAACTCAACCATCTGCCTCCAATTTTATATACACCATGATCGGTATATTTTCTATTAAATTAATAATTTGTACTTAATCTCTTATAATTAATTGTTCTTGGCGTGTTCAGACAACGTTCAACGCCACTATTTTTAACGTCAATCCGGATTTACCAGAACTTAGAGAATTTGAGCCTAGGTATTAATTTCCTACATTTTTTTCATAGAACTAAAATATATGCCGGTTTTTTATTTGATTAAATATCTCAGTGTGCACTTCATACTTTTAATTAATTTGATTAAATATCTCAGCGTGCACTTCATACTATAAAACTATAATCCAATGATATATCCGCCACCTCAAGGATCGTCTCCGCCTCGACATTATCTCCTCTTATGTAGACAAAAAAATAAAGCTCGAGATTTTTCACCTAATAAGTCGTCGCGTTTTTTGGAAGAAAGGTGTAATCAGTCCAAAAAAAAGTACAAAAATTTTAGAAAACTTAAAAACATCAAATGCTAGAAGTCCACATTTTTTGTCTACCTAGGGGGAGATAATGTCGAGGCGGAGGCGATCCTTGAGGTGGCGGATATATCATTGGATGATCCCATCTTAGAGGCCATAACATTTGAGGAGGAGGGCGCATGAAGCCGTGAAGCAAAATTATAGTTTTATAGTCCAAGAGTGTTTCTGTTGCTTGTTGCCACGTTTTGGTGTTTTTTATTTGATGAACAATTACAATTTATGTGGTTTTATTTTCATTAATAATATCCTTGGAATTTTTTTAATTTCAGTGTGAAAATTACATTTCTTTTTGTATCAACCGTGTCCCCGTGTCCAGAAGTCAACACCTGTCCAGTGTCCCCATGTCAATAATTTCTAATTTCGGAGTACCCGATACTTGGATCCGTACCCGTGTGCCGTGTCCGACCAGTACCCGAGTCTAAGTAAAATAGTATATTATATAGTTATTAGATATTAGATATTATTAATTACTAGGTGGGTATAAACGGGGCGGGGACATGTGGGGCGGGGCAGGCGGGGTTGGTGTGGGGCAAGGTGGGTATGGGGCGAGTCTCATGTGATACCCGCACCCGTCCCACGACCCGCAACGAATGATACTTTTGAAACCCATCGCCGCCCACGACCCAACAAATCATTACCCACAACTGCCCCAAGTGGGGCGGGTGTGGGGCGAGACCCGCCCCATTGACATCCAGCGGAAATTGGATGTAGATGATGGTTGTGGTTATCCAATTTTCAGGATCGATGGGTCAGGAAGTCAGGATAGTCAAGGGACTATGAAAACCAACAAACTACACCCATAAGAATGCCTATATAACATATAATCCTTCCCTTCAACGGATCAACCAAGTAAAAAGCCAGCCCAAGCCTCTTTTTTCTGTCGGAGCCCAACCATAAGCCTCAGAAGTCAGAAACAACGCATATCGATATTCTAAACTAGCTAACCCTACACAGGATTTCTTACTTCTAACGACAAAACAACCTTTCAACAAAACAGTTTGTGCTTAGCTAAAACGACTAATATTGATATGCATCCTAGCTAGCAAACATGTGCATCTTTTCTGAGAATGCACAATGTAGCACATCAACTCACACACCCAAGACAAAACAAACAACCCTATGGCTCTTGAAAACCAACATAAACAAAAATTGCTCACCTTCAGCAACTTCCATAGGCTGAAGCACAATCTTGCATTTCAGAGAAAAAGCTTCAAAGAAGTTAGCTTGTAAGTTGTAACAGAATAAGGGCTCTGCCAAGTTGCTATATCTGTAATCAGATCTCGCAGCTCACCTATGAGATGCTTTAGGTGCTTGTTTTTCTCTGCAAGCTCCTATATTCACAGAACACAACAAAATCAGTGTAGATCTTTCTTTGTTCACTAAACAGTTGGATCAAGCGAAACATGAAACCCTCCGTCCACTTTTCAGGTAGTGTCTTCCCAAGTAATGATAAATACACACTAACTATGCACACTATGCTGATTCTAAGCACTGGGGATTGATAACAAAAGGTTCAGTATATTATAGAGCAGAAATGTGTAACAACTCAGGCCATGAATTTATTATTAATATTCATCATTTTCTGGGTTTTTATTTCCAAATGAAGCAATAATGGATTTGGGATTTTCCACAATGTACCCCTGTGTTTTCCTGAATTCTCCAATATACCCTCGAATTTTAAGAAACATCTGATATACCCCTCAAGTCCCACATTAGTTCCTAAAATACCCCAAATGTCCAAATTCGAGTTTTTAGATCGTTACAAATTATCACAAAAATTGTGCATTGGTGAGTATATAAGGATTATGTTGATAGCTCTATGTATTCTAGATGAGTAATCAACTTAAACCACCCATATACAATATTTACAATTGTCAAATTTTAGCATTTAGGGTATATGTAGAACAATTTATTAGGTTCAGGGGCATCTTGTGTGATTTTGAAAAGGCAATGGTATATTGTATCCCGAAAAACACGGGGTACATCGTAGAAAAACCCTAATGGATTTAAGCATATGCCTCACTATTGTGTTAAAATTCCAACTAAATCCAATATTTACACATTCATTACAATAGCTATAACAAAACTTCAACTTTACCACTCTCATATGAGCTGTTTGTTCCTCTAACTTCATAATCTCATCTTCATCTTCCTGTGAAGGTGAACTATCCATTGTTGCCTGTATAAGAAAAGTATAAGAAAACACAATTTTATTAAAAAATAATTACTTCAGACAATCACGAGGATGTCTCCAATCACTTCTTAGTTCTTACTCATCACAAGCTAGTTAAAGTCTAGTGTTCCCTCCTAGTCTGAGTAATGGTTCCCCTTTCCATTATTTGGTAAGTTTTTGTGGTCTAAAATCAATTCCATGTAGGATAGGCTCTTTTTTGTGATCCAAATTCATTTCCTCAATTTTGGTGCCCAAAAGAAAGGGAACCATTACTCAGATTAGGAGGGAGTAATATGTTCATAATAGTAATACATGCTGTGGGTTTTAATTTTTCCTACTGAGACCGGATTGTTTTCCCCTTGATACAAGAGTATATTACTATATTTACAATCAAATTTCTCATTAAGACATAGCAACATTTCAGGCACGCAAAATCCACCCAGAGTTTTAACAATATAATCCTTTTCGAAATTAAAATTCAAAAAGTTATATTACCATCAAGCAACACACAGGAAATTAAAATGTCTAAAAGAAACCCAATTTTCACCGGTAGTCACAAAAAAAACACATCCAACAATCAAAATTAAATTCTTAATGACAACCAAAAAAGGCTAAAATTACCGGGTGGGAGTCAGGTATGGCATCAAGAATAGCACGAAGAGAGGCCACAGAAGACTTATAACGAAGCCGAGCTTCATCTAGAGCACTACCACCCATGTCGTGAGAAGGATCCGAAGAAATATCAGAGTTCAGACCCTCGGTGTGCCCATTGGTCAAGATACCATTAGCAATACCATTATCAGGAATAGCAGTTGCAGTAGTTGACCACAAGGCTGGGTTGCAGAGCTCATCGTTCATTGCAGAAAGGATTTGAAATGCTGCATCCACTGTATCTTCAAGATGTTTCTGCCCTTCTGCTGCTAGCTCTTTTACTGATTTGAGGCTTTCGCTAGCTATTTCATTATCTTCCATAGTTGTGTTTCTAGTGATTTAGAGAACAATAAGAGAACGAGGGAAGTCTTGACCAAAACTGTCCAAGACCAGCTCAAAAGCTTGATAAATGATGTGTTTATATCTTAATAAGTACGGAGTATATATTTGGGCGTCTTCACCTATACAGGATACTCAGCCTAGCTCACCACTCACCGACGTCTGAACCTTTACACCTTGTAGTCCATCAGCCTTCGTGTACTCTTTGTATATACAAGACTAAATCACATTTAGAGGCACAACTTTATTTATCTAATATAAGAACTGCAAGACAAACAAACACTAATACTAAAAGGGTAGTGATATAACAAGGATATTAAGAGTCCAAGGCTAATAAAAAAAAAACAATGGTGTACTGGGTGTTTACGTATCACTAGATACAGGAGTTCTGAGCTAATTATGTCATATCTAAAGTTATTTATAGAATGAAAGTTGCAGAATTCATCCTCTAGATGCCTGCAAAGAGCTAATTAACATACAGCACATACAGTGTTAGCTATATCATCCTTAATTACTCCTCGTCACATAGTTGCTAACTTGCTATCGCTATCCGACATATACTACGACATTACCCTAGTGTCCCAAGGGCTCTTATAAATTGCAAGGTAAGGGGGTATGGGGGCCGAAGCGGCATTACCTTGTGTTAATAATACAAAGAAGCTGTTTGTGAACGACCCAAGATGAAAATTGCTACAACTACTGAGACTATGAAAGCTGAGGTGTCGCTCTGTGGTCAAAAGGCAACAATTCAAAGGTGTTTTGCAGTTGCTAGATATCAAGCAGCACGTTCATACTATCAATTTAATTAGATCAGTTCAATGTTTATCACTCAAAATTGTTCAATTACCATACAACATCAAATAAGTTTGCATAAATTAATGCAATAACGATAAAAAAAAAATCAAATTTTGAAAAAATTGTAAAACAATTATAATTGGTATTTACCTATTAGATTGCCAAAATAATAATTAACTCATGATTACAAATTTAGAATGGTTGTATACCGTCTGTAAAATTTAACAAATTAGAATCGTGTGACTATTAAAATAATTTGATTGAACCGACTCATCGATTTAGCAGAAATAACCAAGAATAATATAATCCAATCTCCAAAAATACACTATAATGTTAACAAAAAATGCAGAAAATCCATAAATCAATGGAAGAGGAACATAAACAATGAAAAAAATACATAACAAATGCAAGGAGTTCATATCAATTCGTTGAGCATACATGCAAATGTAGAAAAAAAAAACATACCCACGAAAATCTTGATTCTTCAATTGGTGACAAAGATTGAAGATTTAGGAGGAGGGATTTGAGAGAATGAATCAATGGAGTTTGAGAAAGAATCAGATTAATTGAGCAATTGTCTGTGAATACTGAATATCTACGTGAATGAAAAGGCGGTATAGGGTTTGCAATTAGGTACCAAAATTGCTATATTCCGCATTGCCATCGATGGGTCGGATAGAATTGGGTTTTGCAATATCCAAACCCGATTCACTTACTCATTAGATCGCGCATCTGTTCATATACGATTCATATCCAAAATTTTAAAATCTCTACCTCATTCTTTGTACCTTTTCAGACTCATACCCGATCCACCATATAATCCAAAATTCAATCTGAAACTTTATTTGACTGCATAAAAAATTAATCTTGTATAAAAAAATAAAAATTTTAGATTTAATAAAGCCTAAACTTTCAAAATATCTGATTTGATCAGTTTCGGGCATGAATGGATTGGGTTTGGATTTGGTTCGGGCTTTCCAATATGGATATGGATTTTTAAAAGTGGATCGGGATGAGTTCTTAAAGGGTGAGTTTGGATCGAATTTTTTCTTCGGGTTCGATTTGGTTTGGACCATAATTGGCATCCTTAATTTCGCACCTATATTTGTCCCTCTTTGATGTTGAGCTAAAAAAACGTGGGGGTCGCCTCATATTGGACATTCCTTGGGGCTTGTGAGAACATGGTCGCAAGCTTTGAGTAAATTTCAAAGGTGTTATCTTTATAGCACTCTTTTGGTGATCGGCCTCCATTGAGAAAATCAAGACATTCCTGATCGCATAATTTGGACCATTTTGGGCTTGAATGCATTATGCTAAACTAGGATTAGATAGGGTTAACTTAGTTGTTTAGGTAACCAAGGATGTCTTAGTCTAGTGGTTTAGACAGAGATATTGTGGACAATAGGTCTCAGGATCGAATCTCACTCCCTCTATTGTAATGCGACTAAGTGCGCGCTTAATCAAAGATTTCTATTGTAATGCGACTAAGTGCGCTTAATCAAAGATTAATAATGAAGGTGCAAATATGATTTAAATATAATTACCTTGACTTTGAATTTGAATATAACTTAGAATTATAACTTGAAATGTAAGGAAATATTAAACTAATTAAACTAATTTAATATTAGGATGTTAGATAATCAGGCCCATTAGGGCTAATCAATATGTAAGGTATTATAAATACCTCATATATGCATCAGAGTCTCTTTATTAAAGTCTCTAAAAAAAACCGCTCCGCATTCTTAAGAAAAATTTGTGTAGTTGAATATGATGTCAATGGTCTGCCATTATTCAATGGTGGTGATGATGATATGGTAATGATTTGGCCGTCTTTCGATTCCTTTCTCTTTTTTTTTTTTCTTTTAGCATAAATAAAATGTACTTAAATTTAGAAAGAAAAATTAGTCTATATTTCGAAAAATGAAAACATTTTCGTTTAATCCAGGTGGCATCCAAAATTTACTGGCGAGTTACGCAAAGAAATTGTCTGGCGAGACCAATACGCACTGAAAAAAACTGTCGAGTTACACACTAAAAATTATCTGGCGAGTCCAATACGCACGGAAGTTCTAACATTTAAACTAAACTGATCTAACAACTAATATTTAGAGAGAATTATATCTGAAAAATGTGTAAAAGATGGGGTGTACACTACAAAAAAATACTGCATTTGCGACGGATAGAAAATCCGTCGCAAAAATGTATTTGTGACGGATTTTGCGACGGAATATTTCTTTGCGACGGAATTTGAGACGGAACTGAATTTCCCAGACCCGCGAAGTGAAAGTCAGATGGCGGATAAGTTTGCGACGGATTTTCCGTCGCAAATATTGACTTTTGCGACGGAATTTCCGTCGCAAACATATTGACCAGACTTGACCAAAATCTGGTCCAGGTCAAAGTTTGACCAGATTTGCGACGGAAAATCCGTCGCAGAAGTCAATATTTGCGACGGAAAATCCGTCGCAAATCTGGTCAAAGTTTGACCAGGACCAGATTTGCGACGGAATTTCCGTCGCAAATTTCCGTCGCAAACTTTTTTTATACAGACCCCGCGGGTCTTCTTTTTTTCCCCCAAATCGATTTCAGTTTATCTCTAAAACCTAATTGGCGATTTCGACGACGACAACAACCCACCCAACCCACCACCCCCGACGCCACCACCCCCCTGACACCGCCGGCCAACCCGTCGGTCACCTCACCGGAGTATCCCTCCTTCTCCTTCCTTCCTTCCTCCTCCTTCCTCTCATTCTCCTTTCTTCTCCCTGCCACCTCACCGCCGCCGCCACCACACCGCTGCCACCTTGCCGCCGCCACTTACTTCTTCATTCTCCATTTCTCTTAATGTATGTATACTAACTTTCGTTATTTATGTACCGTCTTAATTAGTTATTTTTAGTCCGTCGCAAAATTCCGTCGCAAATTCCATATTATTGTTTTTTATTGTTATTAAGAATAGTTAGTTTAGTTTAATTGTTATTTGATTAGTTTAGTTAGTATTGTTAGGTGGTTAGTGATATTAGGTTAGTAGCTAATTTCGTCCCAAATCCGTCGCATATTGTTGTTACGATGTTTAGGACGATTGATTTTTGATATAAAATTTGCATTGTTGTTGATTATTTTTGTTGTTGATTTGTTTAGAATATTCTTGAATAGTACCCGTTCAATAATTACACATTAGGTGTAATTGTTGAATAGTCCCCCGCGGGTCTTCTTTTTTTTCCCCAAATCGATTTCAATTTATCTCTAAAACCTAATTGGCGATTTCGACGACGACAACAACCCACCCAACCCACCACCCCCGACGCCACCACCCCCGACGCCACCACCCCCCACCCCACCACCCCCTGACACCGCCGGCCAACCCGCCGGTCACCTCACCGGAGTATCCCTCCTTCTCCTTCCTTCCTTCCTTCCTCCTCCTTCCTCTCCTTCTCCTTTCTTCTCCCTGCCACCTCACCGCCGCCGCCACCACACCGCTGCCACCTTGCCGCCGCCACTTACTTCTTCATTCTTTATTTCTCTTAATGTATGTATACTAACTTTCGTTATTTATGTACCGTCTTAATTAGTTATTTTTAGTCCGTCGCAAATTCCGTATTATTGTTTTTTATTGTTATTAAGAATAGTTAGTTTAGTTTAATTGTTATTTGATTAGTTTAGTTAGTATTGTTAGGTGGTTAGTGATATTAGGTTAGTAGCTAATTTCGTCCCAAATCTGTCGCATATTGTTGTTAAGATGTTTAGGACGATTGATTTTTGATATAAAATTTGCATTGTTGTTGATTATTAGTGTTGTTGATTTGTTTAGAATATTCTTGAATAGTACCCGTTCAATAATTACACATTAGGTGTAATTGTTGAATAGTCCCCGTTTTGGGACTGTCTTTGAATCTTTCATGCCATTTAGGTAGTAAACACTCTTATATTTTCTTGATTGTAATGAAACAAAAATTGGGCAACATTTCCTTATTGTTCTCCAAATACATTCTATATAATGTATTTGGAGAACAATAGGGAAGTGCTGCCCAATTTTTGTCTCATTACAATCAAGAAAATATAAGAGTGTTTACTAATGGTATGAAAGATTCAAAGATGGGTTTAGGCTGGAGAGATAAGGACCCCAGACCAATATATGTAAATTGTTTTTTTTTTGCAGGTTGGTGTTGGTGTTGGTGTTGGTGTTGGTGTTGGTGTTATTGGTGTTGGTGTTGGTGTTGGTGTTGGTGTTGGTGTTGGTAGTTGTAGTTGTAGTTGTAGTTGTTGTTGTTGTTGTTGTTGTTGTTAGTTGTTGTTATATATATGTAGTTGTTATTTAATTGTTGTTGTTAATTAGTTGTTGTTGTTGTTGTTGTTAACTAGTTTTTGTTGTTAGTTGTTGTTATATATATATGTAGTTGTTGTTATTTAATTGTTGTTGTTAATTAGTTGTTGTTATTGTTTGTTAAAATATGTAGATTTACTATGAAGAGATTAGAAAGAAAATGGATGTATGAAAGGTTGGATTCTAGGAAAAAAATAAGGCAGGATTTCGTAATTGGTGTTAATGAATTCATTAACTATGTTAAGCAACAAGACGAATACGTTAGAAATAGAGAAATTAGGTGTCTATGTTCTAAGTGTAAGAATACAAAGTATTTAGTTGAGCAAGAAGTACGGAAACACCTTGGTTTGAGAGGGTTTTGTGATAACTATTAAGATTGGGTGTGTCACGGAGAGAAATTCTCCGTTGAGGAAGAGGGAAGCTCATCAATGCACTCCGACAATCCTTATAGGGATATGGTAGAAGATGCGTTACGCGATAGCATTGATCAAATTAGGGAAGATGCTCTTAACGCCGAGGTGGTCGATGAATCTCCAAATCCTAATGTATTAGCTTTTTTCCAAATACTAAAACATGCCGAACAACCTCTTTATGTAGGAAGTCGTATGACATTGCTACAGTCGGCTTCAAGGTTGATCACTTTAAAATGTGAATACAACTTAGCTGAAAAATGTGTAGATGGTTTTGCGTCATATATCGGAGATATGATTCCTGAAAATAATCTTATGACGCGTAACTACTACGAAACCAAAAAAGTTCTTAAAGCTCTTCAACTTCCCCATGAGAAGATAGATGCCTGCTCGGGAGGATGTATGATTTTCTGGATGGACGACGCTCACCTTGATAAGTGCAGAAAATGTGGTACGAATAGGTACAAATTGGAGAAAAATGCAAATGGCAAAAGAGTTCCCGAAAAGTTCTTAACTTATTTTCCATTAGGACCACGGTTGCAACGCTTTTATGCCACAAAGCACATCGCGGGCGAAATGCGTTGGCATTATGAAAACCCTCGTGTTAGTGGAACAATGTCTCATCCAAGTGACGGGGAGGCTTGGAAACAGTTTGACCGGCTGCATCCTGATTTTGCATCTGAGCCTAGGAATGTCCGTCTTGGACTTTGCACTGATGGTTTCGCACCGTTTAGTCAATTCGGGAAGCAATATTCATGTTGGCCGGTGATACTTACTCCATACAATTTTCCACCCTGGCTCTGTATGAAAAGACAGTTTATGCTCTTAACATTACTTATTCCCGGTCCCCACAATCCAAAGAAAAACCTTGACGTCTATTTGCAGCCTCTTATTCACGAGTTGAAGCAATTATGGGAGACGGGGATCTTAACCTATGACGTCTCCTTGAAGCAAAACTTTGATCTTAGAGCCGCACTCCTATGGATGATCAACGACTTTCCTGCATATGGCATGTTATCCCGGAGCAAGATATCGACGACAACGAGATCTACTTCGAAGAACACGTCGGTTTCAACAAGAAAGGGTTGATACTCGGTATGGGAAATGCAGCCCCAGTTATTTACGAGCGTCGTCGTTATCACTCAAGTGCTGGGAACCCATCATCATACACCCCAGGTTTGTATTTTATAGTTTATTAAAAATTAAGACTAACCAATTATTTAACCGTTTACTAAATGAATATAATATCATGTTTGACTATTCATTGCAGGTATCGTCGGCAAAGTTCTTCGAGAGAATGCTCAGCTAAGAGAACGTGATCTCGAGACATCCCAAAGGCTGAAGGCAATTGAAGAGTACTTAAGTCAACGGGGGGAGTTCACTACTCAAAGCTGCAACCCGGGAGGCTTTTCTCAGCCGAGACGCGATTTCGATGATGATGGCGGCGACAATGCTAGGGCGGCCAGCCATTTCGCCACCCCACCGCCCACCGACACGACCGTTAGATAGGTTTTATTAGGTTGTTTAGTTAGTGTACCGCGGATTATGTTTAGTTTTTAGTTGGATGATCATTTGTAAAACCTTCATTTTAGTTATGAAAAGACGTTTTAAAAACCTCGTCGATATCTTGCTAATAGTTAACGTCTTTTGCATGGATTAATTGCTCCGGGATAACATGCCATATCCCGGAGCAATTAATCCATGCAAAAGACGTTAGCAATTAATCCATGCAAAAGACCATTACATTAATCCATGCAAAAGACTCTTGCAACATTACACTACTTAGACCCTGTTCTTTCTGGCTTAATTTCAGCTCCTTTTAATTTTTTTTGGTAGTATTCTGTTAAGTTTTATTTATGTTCAATTAATTACGTTCAATTAATCTATTCACAAAATTGACTTTTAATTCAATTAAATTCACTTCACCTCAGTTCCAATCAATTTAGTTCAATTAAGCTCTACTCCAATTAATTCAATTCAGCTCGTTTCAGCCGAAAAAAATAGGGCCTTAATCCATTCTTGCTCATGACTTAGCCTTGTTGCCTTTAGGCATTGAATGTGGCTAGTTGGGCTAGAATTAAGTTGGAAAGTTCTACGCAATTTATTTTTTACAGTACAATTTTACTCATTACAGTACATTTTACCCCAAATTTTCCATTTATTTACCCTTGACTAAAAATCATCAAACCTAATTCTCTCCCCCTTCTCTCTACCTTTACCTATTGTTGAAACCTTAAATATCTTTAATCTCCTTAAAAATTAGGTCAGGGCATACTGCCGCTTTTACCGATCTAAAAAAGTACAAAGAGCAAAGATTCAATATCATCGTATAAGCGAATACACTGGAAAGAAAGCCTTGAAAATCTAACAAGTAGCCGACTCCCGAATACGTCGTAGAACGCACGAACCCGCTGAAAGCTAGAAGGATTGCGCTTCAATTAGAGAAAATTCATGAAAATAGGGATAAAACCCCCTTGCTAATAGTAGTATTTTTGTTGGTCAGCATGTAGTACATGGTTGAATGATTTTTATTCAATGTACTATATGTGAGTATGTGCAGTAAACAAGTAATGGCTTTAATTGATTTAATTTTTCTATCTTTTTACCGAATGCCTTTTTTGAATGTAATATTTGCAATGTTTATGAATACATGACACAGTGTTTGTAATGTTAATTTAAGAATAAATAACATAATTTATTGATGCAATACATAGTTATTTGTGTTTTATCAAATTAATTTATCAATGCAGTACAAGATTTACTTACCCTAATTTCAATTCAATTTCAATTTTCAATTCAATACAACAATAATATGATTCACATACCCAAAACAAAGATTTACTTACCTTGAAAAAAATGGAAACTTCAAAAGTTGAGCAAGTAGATTGACAAATTACTTTTAATGAAGAGATTGGGTAAATTATATAGTGAGGAATTAGGTAGAGATGAAGATATTGGTAAATAGTTTGGAGAAGCAAAACTTATAACATGATAGAGTGAAAATCAGGGGCAATTTAGTCATAAATTTAGGGAAATAGAGTTAAAATTCCAAAATTGACGCAAATACTCGTCGGAGCTGCAAATTGGTAGCAATTTTTGACCTGAGACAAACTTAAGGGAGTAATTTAAAAAAACAAACTTATAAGGGAGTAATTTTAGAAAAGTGAAACATATAAGGGAGTAATTATTAATTTACTCTATAATTTATTTATTTTCATGTGAAATTAAAGGGGTGGATGTTTGAAATTAGAGAGAAAATATTAGAGGGATTACAGAGGAATAATGAAAAGAGAAACGAGAAGGGCATAATTGTCAACAGTGTACTACGATGAGTAAAATGTGTACGGCGGAAAATCAACACCCAAGTTCTATTATCATCTCAACTCGCAAACAAGTCTATCTTGTGATAGACATATCCGTCACAAATTTGCAACGGTAGAATACAACCAATGTAGATGGATAAGACAAAACAAAATATTATTTCCTAGGAACTTGCTTGATTTTCTCTACGTACATAAATAATATTATATCCGTTACAAACTTACGATGTACATATCCATCCCACCGTCACAACTGAGAATATTTTATCAAAGAATAAAAAATATTTATTTGTCCATTTATTTCCCTCTCATCACCTTACTTTCTCTTTCCTCTAGAGGTCCATGTTCCCTACCCAATAGGATTACTCTATTGTTGTATTAAGAGATCAACGATCTCAAAACCCCACCTTAAAATTCTTATCATCCAAAATAAAACGAAAAGTCTAAAAGCAAAATGTTGCATCAACCAAAAAAAAACATGACAAATGTGATATACTTTTTTATTTCTCGATCAATAATTTATACTATTTTTCTCGAGTGTTTCGATCAATAGTTTACACTTTTTTTTGAGTAGTTTTACACTTTCGCTTTTTCTTTTGATAATATTAAAAACGATTATTATCTCCTTGTACTTTGATCTTTATGTATAAAGTATATGTAAACATTTAATTAAAACGAAAGAGTAATAAGAAACTTTGGCACATATAAAAGTCACCAATGAAACCAAGTGATTTTGGTTTAGTGGAGATTTAGGTTTCCTCAAAACATCCATATGATGAACTGTGAGTTCCTGGGTTCGAATTTGCCTAGACGATGAGATTTGATCCATGTCTTTCGGTGAGGGATAATCCTATAAAGGGCTTACATGACACATGGTGGGTAACATGACATTGTTGCGGGATCAAACCTTCTCGTCATCAAAAAAGAAAAAAAAAAGTGGCCAATGAATGGACGTTTATTAGCAAATTAAACTTGACCAATTATTTCTCAGTCTTAGGTCAACGAGAACCTTGGTTCACTAGATTAAAGTCTTAAGCCAAGTGGGGTAAAGAGAAGACTATGGGTGACTTGTTCTTAGAACATCCGCAAAGTTTTTTTGTTTTTTTTTTCCTCTTTTTAAAGGGTTATTCTATTTGGTAACTTTCAGTTTTTTCAAACTCCACATGGTAATCCTATATTTCAGAAAACAAAAATGGTAACCCTATAGTACATTATTAAGTATTACCGTAACCCTTAATTATATTTCTGTCAATTTGCACCGTTAAATGATTGATGTGGCGTGTGACTGCTAATTAAGCAAATGACATGGTGAGACATGGAAAAAGCCCATTGCCGAAATAAGGAAAAATAAAATAAATAAATTAACCGACCTTTTATCACCCATCGACACCAACCCCTCCCCGAACATCAGCTACCACCTCCTCACGCCACTATCTCGGTCGCCGGTTGTCACAACTACCATCCACTAAACCATGTCATTACCATCATCTGCCTCTTACCTCGGCTCCCCACGCCAAAAACGCCACCATTCCCACTGCCAATTGGCATCCCACCCTAGCCCCCAGTTCTACCTTAGAAAACCCCTTCCCCTCTTTATAAATTTGAGATCTAGTGTTTTTGGGGAGTGAGTTGAGATTAGAAGGGAGTGAGAGAAGATTAAAGGTCGGGTTAACGACTTTGGAAGATGGGGATTGGTGTTTCAACGGGCGGTGGTGAACGGTGAAGGGTGGAGAGATGCCAGCGGTAGTTCAACGAAGGTCGGTAAATGGTGGGAAGGTGTCCCCAATAGTGGTGGTGGTGATTTTAGCGGAGGTTTTGATCGTGGTAGGTAATAAAGGGAGTAGGTGGTAGTTGGGGTGTATAAGGGTAGCCATCGCATACCAATGCCATCTCATTGACAACTTACTTACTTACGGTGTAAACTGACGGAATTATAGTTAATAGTTATAGTAATAAATAATAATGCACCACATGTTTACCATTTTTGTTTTATGAAATGCAGGGTTACCACATAAAATTCGAAAAAATTAAGGGTTACTAAACTTACTATATAGAATAACTCTTTTTTTATTTATTCGTCTATCTAATTTTCCATTAATTATGAATAAATTGGTGTATGAGTGAGGTTTTCCGTATGAGAAGAGAAGAAGTATATGGAGAGATAGTTATTTCCTTCACAAATACTAAAATTTTCGATTTAAAATTCTTTCTTTTCCCAATTTTAACTTTTAATTGAACTCCGAACTCATACCACCCAAAATTGAAACAAACACGTGAGTCGTGACAGCAGGAATCAAGTTCCAATCTCATACCACTTAGGTATGATTTCTAATTCTAAACTCATACTCATGTTTGAACCAAATACTACAACACTACTTAAGTATGAGGACTATGGTATTGATAAATGGAAATGCAATGTAATTATGCTCCTAATTCAGGAAACGACAATTTTTTTTTTTGGCAGTACTAAAGCAAGTAAACCTGAATTATACAGTTGTTATTTAACTCTTATGGTCAAATGCACTTTAAACTAATTAGGCATGGGCATTTAGTGGTGTAGTAAACATGAAATTTTCCAAGGATTTTTTTTTGTTCTGGTGTAGCAAATGCTACACCTTAGTTAAACGTGTACTCGAACCTAAGTGCATGTGTGGTTCTGTTGCACGACTTTCACTTAATGTACATATGACATATATATTATTGAATAAATTTACTTTTAGAGTATTTGATTATATTTTTTGATATGTAAAAGAGGTTAACCACAGTACGAAGGAAAAATAGTCGAAAAGATTGTATAGCCTATCTAAATTCCAACAAAGTAATTCGTAATAATATCTTGGCATAATTTTAAACTTTGGTATTTTTAAATGTATTTCCGATAATACTTAATTGGTCATGTTTCGAGGTGAGGTATTAGTTGAGTTGGACACCTGGCCATGTTGGTACGGGTCAGATCGGGTTGGAGTTGGCCGACTGATTCTGAGGGAGTCTGATCTCGTAACACGGGCTGAAGGTGTGCGGGTTTGGGGGGGGGGATGATGGCCCTGAACCGGCCCGATTTGGGAAATGGGGAAAAATGAGGGTTAGGGCCAGGCGGTCCGAGTAGTGTGGGTTGTGTATGGGGGAGCTTGGCCCTGACCCGACAGGAGAAACGAGCTTACGGGCCGAAAAATTTGTTGGCTCGGTGGATTGAACGGGTCAGTGTGGATCAGTCCAACCCGCAATTTTGTCCAACTCTAGGTATTAGTGAGAAGTGGTGGGGAAACATAATCATGTCACGATTCTCATAAATGAAGCGGGACAAAGGTTATCGAAAAAAGAATTTAAGGACAAAAAGTCGGAAACCTATGTATGAGCTGTGTTTGAATGAAGTAAGTTAATATTTTAATACAAAAGTATTAGATTTATGATTGTATGATTGATCTTGTGATTGATAGGAAATTATAAAAGGAACAAAAGAGATGAGAAGATGATTTAGGAAGAAAACAGAATGAATTATATTTCATAAAGTTGTATTTTCATTACAAAGTTTGAGTATATATATAGAAGTAGTCATAACAACCTTAACTACTTTCTAACTACTTTCTAACAACTTAAGTTAACTAACTTGTGTAACTAACTTTGAGTTGTAATAACTAACTAACTAGGTTAGTTAGTTCATACTCCCCCCTCAAGCTGGACTATAAGAACCAAGATTAAGGCCTAGCTTGACAGACAAAGAATGATGATCAGAACTGCCCAAGGGCTTTGTCATTATATCTGCTAACTGAAGTGTGCTCTTGACATGCTTGGTTACCAGAAACCCTTCTTGTTGCTTGTCTCGGACATAATGGCAATCCATGTTTAAGTGTTTCGTCCTTTCATGGAACACTGGGTTGTTAGCAATATGTTGTGCAGCAGTATTGTCACAAAAGAGGTTAATAGGAAGATCAACTGGAATCTGCAATTCCTGCAAAACATTAACTATCCAGACTAACTCACTAGTAGTGTATGACATACTCCTATATTCAGCTTCTGCTGAACTTTTACTGACTGTTTTCTGTTTCTTGGTCTTCCAAGACACTAAAGAATCCCCTATGAACACACATAATCCACTCAATGACCTGCAAGAAAAGGCACAAGTTGGCCAATCTGCATCTGTGTAAGCCTTGACGGTGAAGGATGAATGTGCAGGATAGAACAAGCTAGCATTGACAGTCTGTTTTAAATACTTGAGAACATGATAGGCTGCAGATAAATGTGTATCACATGGATTACTCAGAAATTGGCTGAGATGTTGAACACTGTAGGAGAGATCAGGCCTTGTCATGTTCAGATATAATAACTTCCCTACTAGACTTTTGTAAACCTCTGGTTCTGGTAATGGTATACCAGAATCAGTTGACAATTTGAGTCCTTTCTGCATAGGAAAACTGGCAGGAGTACAATTCTCCATAGAAATATCCTTAAGAATATCAAGAATGTACTTTCTCTGATTTAGAATGATACCTTTCTCATTTCTTGCTATTTCCAGACCTAAAAAATATCTTGCAGTACCCATGTCTTTGATGGTAAACTTGGAATGTAAACTGTCTTTAACAGACTGAATAGCTTGCATTGATGTACCAGTGACTAAAACATCATCCACATATATTAAAACAACTAAAAAAACTTTGGTAATAGTATCAAATTTTGTGAATAAAGAATAATCATACTTAGACTGAATGAAACCTAAACTAATCAAAAACTTGCAAAGTTCTAAATTCCACTGTCTGGAAGCCTGTTTTAGGCCATAAAGAGACCTGATTAGTCTACATACCTGTCCCTTTTTGGCATTATAACCTTGAGGAGGCTACATATATACTTCCTCATCAAGGTAACCATGCAAAAATGCATTATTAATATCTAACTGATGTAATGGCCAGTTATTAATGGAAGCAACAGCAAGGAGAAGTCTGATAGTAGTGAATTTTGCTACTGGAGAAAAAGTATGGTGATAGTCCTTTCCCTTAATCTGATTATAGCCTTTAGCAACTAACCTGGCTTTGAATCTTTCTACTGATCCATCAGGTTTATACTTAATTCTAAACACCCATTTATTTCCAATGGCTTGTTTATTAGATGGTAAAGTAGTCAATTCCCATGTGGAATTCTCTTCTAATGCTTTTAATTCTTGGTTCATCGTTGTAACCCATTTAGGATCAGTAATAGCTTGTTTATAAGAAGCTGGTTCAGATTCAGTTAAAACATTACATAGAGATCTGACATATTCTTTATCAAAGCCAGTAATTTCATTAAGGACTTTAACATGTAAAGCATTAGGATGATTTAAAGAAGGAGGTAAAGGACAATGATAACCCTTTAATCTTGTAGACTGTGTTCTGGGTCTACCAGTTGTTCTTTTAGGAACAGAATCAACAACTGTATGTGTGTTTTGTGCTGTATTGGTAGCTGACAAATCAGGAGAACCAAGACTATCATTCTGTAATGACAAATCTTCATTAGGAACCTGAGTTGCATCAGTAGTAACAGCAATTCCAGTAGCATTATGATGCTGGTTTGGATCTGTTATTGCTCTGTCAGTTGTATTGTTCCTTGTATTAAAAGGATCATTTAAACTGTCAGAGTGTTGATCTACCAAGGAAAAATCATTAGTTTCCTGGATTTGAAACCCTTCTTTAAAAGGAAAACAATCCTCTTTGAATATAACATCTCTACTTGTGAATATAACCTTTTTATCTAAATCAAAAAGCTTATATCCTTTTTGATTAAAAGGATAACCAAGTAGTATACACTTAACTGCTCTTGGCTGAAATTTATCAGTAGTAGCCTTAGCAGCAAAGCACAAAGAACCAAATACCCTTAATTCATCATAACTAGGAAGCTCATGGAATAACAATTCAAAAGGAGTCTTCCATTGAAGAATTTTTGAAGGCATTTTGTTAATTAAATAAGCTGCAGTTAACAAACAACCATCCCAAAATTTGACAGGCAAATTAGACTGGAATTTAAGTGCTCTTGCAGTGTCTAATAAATGTCTATGTTTTCTTTCTACACGGCCATTTTGCTGTGGCCTGCCAGCAATGCTTCTTTGATGCACAATGCCTTTAGATTGAAAGAACTCTTGACAGTCATGCTGAAAAATTTCTGTACCATTGTCTGATCTGATGATCTTGACTTTAGTATTAAATTGAGTCTCAACATAAGAAACAAACCCCTTAATGAGACCAGGAACTTGGGTTTTATTATGTATCAAGAACACCCATGTATTCCTAGAATAGTCATTAAGTATAGTTAAGAAAGATCTAGCACCTGAACGAGATTGAATCCTATATGGACCCCAAACATCTACCTGAATTAAATCAAAACAATGTTTGGCATGTGATAAACTCCTATTGAAAGGTAAAACATGATGTTTAGCTAACAAGCATGTTTCACAAAACAGATCTTTTATTCCTTTATCACCAAAAGAAGGTATATGCTTCAGTTTTTCCAAAGAAGAATGCCCAAGCCTGGCATGAAACAAGGACATAGTACATTTTTTACTGACAGAACTAGTTGCAGCAGAATGAAAAACAGTAGCTACATCATTAGCAGTATGTACTCTAAGTTTAGAAGCTGCAGTACTCATTGCAAGAGTGTAGAGGTTGTCATCTCTTTGAGCAACAGCAATTACTGACTTACTTAAAGGGTCCTGAAATACACATTTAGTTTTCAAGAAACAAGCTATTAAACCAGTTGCTGTTACTAACCTACCAACTGATAGCAAATTTTGATTAAAATCTGGTATGTACAACACATTTCTAAGAACAATCTTATCAGTAAAATATGCATCACCAGTTTTAAAAACTTTCTTAAGAGTACCATCAGCCAATCCTACATATATTGGCTTATGCAAAATTTTTATATTAAGCAACGGTTGTTCATGACAAATAATATGCTCAGATGCTCCAGTGTCTACTATCCAGAACGTGGTATTTAACATGTGAGCATTGGAAAGCTTGTCAAAAAATTTAGAATTAGATGTCATACCTGCAAAGTTAACTGAAGAACTCAAGGGTGAAGATTCTGAGTATGCTTTAGAAACTTGCTGCATGACTGAGTTTATAATTCCTTGTACCACATCTGAAGAAACAGTGGCAGGCATACTAGGATAGTGCACAGAGGAATGGTTAAAATGAACTACTGTGTCTAAGGGTGAAACAGCAATATACTCATCATCTTGCATATGATTATCAGTATTAATATTGTTTGCCACCTGAACAGTAGGTTCAACCTCTTTAGCCTTCCCTTTCTTAGCAAGGTAAGCCTTGTACTTATAACATCTTTCAACTATATGCCCCTTGATGTTACAATAAGTACAAGTCTTGAGCTTATAACAGTCTGCAATCACATGACCTGGTTTATTGCAATGATCACATACAGAAACCATACTATCAGATTCCTTTAGTTTCTTTGATGCCTGACCAGGATATGATGAATTATTGAATCGTTTCTTGGAAGCATAGGCAACAGTTTCAACAGAAACTTCATTGGAAACATCATTTAATACCTTTTGTTTCTCAATCTTTTGAAGTAACCCAAGTGTTCTATTTATGGAAGGAAGGGGATCCATAGATAAAACACTGGTTTGAACCTGCTCATAGCTCGAATTCAAGCCCATAAAAAGTTGAATTAGCTTAGAATGTGTCTCCCTGTCAAGAATCTTTTTCAATAATTGACAAGTACAAGCATTCATAGCACCACAAACACACACCGGCACTGGATCCATCCGATCAATATTTTCCCAAAGATTCTTCATCTTACTGTAATAGTCAATCAAAGGCTGATTATCTTGCTTTGCATTTATGAGATCTTTCTTCAATTCATAAAGCTCCAAGACATTTAGCTGCCCATAACGTTCAACAATCTCTGCCCATAATTTTTTTGCAGAAGCAGAATACTGCAAATTGTCACGCAAAGGCTGAGAAATGGAATGAAGAATCCATCGAAGAACCAAAAGATCGCACCTAACCCACTGATTATATGTCTTATCAGTCTTGGCAGGCATGGAACACTCTCCTGTAATGAACCCAGATTTGTTCTTAGACAACAAAGCCTGAACAACATCTCTTTGCCATTGAAGAAAATTGGTTCCATCAAACAGTATGTCAGTGAGTTTAAGATTGGGTTGATCATTTTGAGTAATAAAAAGAGGATCATCAAAGGGAGAATACTGAGTGGGAGGAACATTTTGAGTAGGAGTTTCAGACATGATTGATCTGAATTATGATTGTATGATGCGGAAGCGAAAGAAAAATGGATCAATTACTTGGTGACTGATACCATATTAGATTTATGATTGTATGATTGATCTTGTGATTGATAGGAAATTATAAAAGGAACGAAAGAGATGAGAAGATGATTTAGGAAGAAAACAGAATGAATTATATTTCATAATGTAGTATTTTCATTACAAAGTTTGAGTATATATATAGAAGTAGTCGTAACAACCTTAACTACTTTCTAACTATTTTCTAACAACTTAAGTTAACTAACTTGTGTAACTAACTTTGAGTTGTAATAACTAACTAACTAGGTTAGTTAGTTCATAAAAAGAGTATTTCTTTTGAGCATTAGCTTATGAGTTGTTTCTATAATCATATGATAAAGCTTTACATAATTGACACAAGTTAAAACTTTTTCTTTAGGGTTGCTCATAGATGAGTTTTACTCTTTTATGGCGCAAATGACCATTTTATCCCTCACATATTTCCACCCATTTCTATGCCATGTTTAGCAATCTCCTCTCATCCTCTCAATCACCACTCCTGTCGACTACTGCCACCACCAACCACTCTCTCCTTCCTCATGCAACCACCGACCAAACCACGTATCCCCGCCCTCCAGACCCGCCTTACTCGTCCCCACTCAGATCAAACTAGTCGCCACCCTACTAACCCACCCACCTAAACCCGCCCTCTTTGACGCTACCCGGCCACCACATAACCTGCTGATTTCAGACCTCTCCACCGCCATAGACTCACTGAGACCCACCCAAACTCGCACTTTTCCTCCCAACCCGGCTAGACACCACACCCAAACCTCCTGTGTGACAATCTCCTTCCCCCACCGTCCTCTCCGTGACCCAATCGCGACCATTAGCCCTTCCCCCGCCAGTTTTTCTCCATAAAATTTACTTTTTGTAACCTCCTATTTGAGTAACCCTAATTTAATTTATTTTACTTAATTGATATAAAAAGTTTGATGTATAACTTGTGAAATTAGAATTACTTGATTAATTGTTCAAAGAATATCCGCCATTACATCTCATTTTGGTAAGGAATATGAGCTCCCCACAACTCGGTGGTATAATAATGTTACGAGAGTACAAAAGTCATGTATTCGTGGGCACCATGTATTTTCTTATCACAAATTCTCATTTAAGACAAAAGTATTTGTCTTAAACTTGAAACGAGTCAAATAATAATCCATTTTTTTAGATAAGACAAACATATAAAACAAACATCTAATGTTCCCAAGATGTTTTCATTTTTGTATTATTTATAAGTGATAACGACCCTACCTATCTCAACTTAAGACGAATACATTCGTTTTAAGAGAGACTTATTATTTCTTTATACTATTAATTTTATTTTATTTTGAAATATTATACTATCAAAATAATTATATACTCGTACCTTTTTGTTTTTCCGTCCTCTAAATAATAAGTGATTAATTTAACACGTTCCAATATTATATTAACCGGAATAAACCAACCATGATCGTTCAACAAAAACGAGTAGTATTTGTTACACCTAAACTTCAAGAGCTGACAAATTCTTTGCGTAAATAATCTACAATTAAAAGTTTGAAGTTTCTGATAAAATATCATTTAATAAGTCAAAATAGTATGCAAGTATTACTTTGTCAATGTTCTGTAAGATCAGAGTTTTATTGTTGGTTCTACTATTTTGAACTTTTCCACGATTGAAAACCCAAGTACTTGTTTTGTTGGAATTAATTTTTTTACTAAGGAAAGTCCTTAATGTATTTATTATGAAAAATGGTGATTGATGTGGAAGTTTAAACTTGTAATGAAGGTTTTTAGGTAAATAATCAACTCGTTTTTACAATAGTGCTTATATAAAACGGTTTTATATAAGAATCGTTGTGTAATTTTTACAAAAAATAATCAAATTGTTAATTTGAATTTAAAGGCTTAAAATGTGACGTGAATTTGCCAAGCTAATAACAATTAACAAATAGTCTTCTATGGGACTTGTTCAATAAACAAATTCACAAAATTTAATTAGTAAGTCTTGCTTGTGACGAGTCACCATTTGACGGATATTTTGTGAGATAAAATGGATACAAAATGAGTTAGTGGAGAAATGAGACCACGTTAATAGTGTCAGAGAGAAAAAGTGGGTATTTTGTAAGAAAAAACGGTATCCGTCACGAACTTGTGACGGATATTGCCGTCACTGTTAGGGTGCAAACCCATGTCCCACATCGATAGTGTAAGGGTGAAAGATCATCTTTATAAGTGTCCTGAAGATATAATAGTACGAGGCCTTTTGGGAAGGAGCCCAAGAGTAAATCCGTGAGGGCTTGGCCCAAAGCGGACAATATCGTACTATTATGGACAATGGACACCGGCGCAGCAGAGGCCCAACACGAGGTATTCACGCTTCCGCACAACAAGTGGTATCAGAGCCCAAGGTTTGACTTGGGCTAGACACGAGGATGCATCAGCAAGCCCAAGACTTGAAGTTGTACATTGTAAGGCATGGAACTCCTAGCTCACGGTGAGTCCGTGAGCAAGCCCCATCCAGGCCTAAATGGATGAAAGGCGTCATAGGTCTTGTGGGACAAAGACCATTTGTGTACTAGAACTGTTGATCAAGTAGACCCTTATCAGATTGGGTGCCAAAGGTCTGGTGGGTCCTTTCCGGGTTGGATGCCAGAGACCATTTGTGTTCTAGAACTTCTGAAGTGGCGGACCCGGTCCAGGGTATATTGGATGCAGAGGAGGTTCGATATGCATGTGTAGCAAATACCCAAGAAGGGCACATGGACATGATGGTATAGGAGCATGTGAGGGCACTCACTTGACCAGGCGGTGACATGTGGTGCAAGACATGACTCGTGACAGCATGGTGTGTCGGCTAAGGGGAGGTTATCAAGACTTGGTGATGTTTCGGGTGTCTAGAAGTTGGGGCTGTAGACTGTGGGAATTCTCCATGGTGGTCAAGGTCCAAGTTATGACGATGGTCCTTGGTTTGAGGGGAGGATTAGTGTTGGGTCTATGCCTTGAATCTGTTAGTCGCCGCTTCGAACGACTATGCGGGGGTATCTGATTTATGTATTGGGTTAGGGTTTCTGTCTGGGCTTTATTATAATAAGCCTAATCTGTGTTGTATTAGGTTAAGAGTACTATATAAACTCTTAACCTCTACCCTAGCAGTCATACTTTAATATCGTTCTGAATCTGTAATCTGGAAAACTTCTCACATTAATAAAATTCTCTCCCTTTCTGCCCTGTGGACGTAGCTAACACACCGTTAGTGAACCACGTAAATCTGTGCGTTTGTTCTTTATTGTTTGTTTTAGTCTTTCTCTGTGCTTCCGTTATAACAAACTGGTATCAGAGCCTTCGGGTTCCTGAATTAGAAAGATGTCGGCGATGAACATAAAGATCGATCGTTTTACTGGGAGAAATAGTTTCAGTTTATGGCAAATCAAGATGCGGGCTCTGTTAAAGCAACAAGGGTTATGGACGCCGCTTCAGAAGAAGCAGGAAGGCGCAGCCGCCGTTGCAGTCACCGCTGAGATGACCAGTCAGGGGGAGAAGGCACATTCAACAATTATGTTGTGTCTTGCTGATGATATTATTACTGAAGTCGCGGAGGAAGAAACCGCCGCAGGTCTGTGGGCAAAGCTTGAGAGTCTTTATATGACGAAGTCTTTGACCAATAAGTTGCTTCTAAAGCAACGTCTGTTCAGTCTGAGAATGCAGGAAGGTATGCCTCTCCGGGATCATCTAGATCAGTTAAACACAATTTTACTAGAACTGCGTAATATTGATGTTAAGGTAGAAGATGAGGATGTCGCATTAATTCTGTTAGTTTCTTTACCACTGTCGTATGAGAATTTCGTACAGTCTTTTATTGTGGGTAAGGATACCGTGACTCTAGAAGAGGTTAGATCGTCTCTTCATACTAGAGAATTGCGCCATAAGGCGGCTGGTACAGTCACAGATAATCAGGCCGCAGGGTTAGTAGCTAGCGGGGGTTTTGGGCAGGGAAATTCTGGGAAGAAAAAGTATAAGAAGCCTTCTTATGTTGGTTCTTCTAGTTCTGTTGGTACCTCTACATCTGGTTTTAAGGGTCCTAAACCTACTGATGTTTGTAACTACTGTAAAGGAAAGGGGCATTGGAAATTCACGTGTCCCAAGAAAGATAAACAGAATGAATCTGGTACTGCTGGGGTAGCTAATGGAGATTCCGAGGAAGATGATTATGCTCTTGTTAGTAATAAGGTCACAAATCATACTGATGTGTGGATCTTAGATTCTGGAGCGTCTTACCATATATGTCCCCGGAGAGAGTGGTTTACAACTTATGAGCAGATAGATGGAGGCAATATTTCTATGGCCAACAGTGCTGTTTGCAGAATAGTGGGAATCGGCTCAGTTAAGATAAGGACACATGATGGTAGATTCTGCACATTGAACGAAGTTAGACATGTTCCACTGATGACAAATAATCTGATTTCCTTAAGTACTCTTGATTAGAAGGGTTTCAGTTTTCAGGGTGAAGGTGGAGTTCTGAACGTCTGCAAAGGTTCTAATGTGATTCTGAGAGGTATCAAACACGGTACTCTATATTATCTTCAGGGATCGACACTGTCAGATTCTATTTCTGTTGCATCCTCAGATGTTGATAAAGAAGATATGACTAGGCTGTGGCATATGAGGCTTGGTCATATGAGTGAAAGGGGGATGCAGACTCTTTCAAAAGAAGATCTTCTGTGTGGTCACAAGGTCAAGAATCTGGATTTCTGTGAGCATTGTGTATTCGGGAAGCTACATCGCAGCAAGTTTCCTAAAGCAGTGCATAGGACCAAGGGCACACTTGATTATATCCATTCTGATTGTTGGGGTCCTTCTAAGGTGGAATCTTTGGGAGGACACATATATTTTGTGTCAATTATTGATGATTATTCAAGGAAGACTTGGATCTTTATGATGAAGCACAAATCTGAAGCCTTTACTCATTTTAAGCAGTGGAAGGCATTAGTGGAGAATCAAACTGGAAAGAAGGTCAAGAGGCTGCGAACTGATAACGGTCTAGAGTTTTGTTGGTCTGAGTTCGATGAGTTCTGCAGGAATGAAGGGATTGCTAGACATCGTACAGTCCGAGATACACCTCAGCAGAATGGTGTAGCAGAACGAATGAATTAGACCCTTCTGGAGAGGGCAAGGTGCATGCTCTCTAATGCTGGACTAACTAGAAGATTCTGGGCAGAAGCAGTTAGTACAGCATGCTATCTGATAAATCGGGGACCTCACACAAGTCTGAATCTCAAAACTCCGTTTGAGATGTGGTCTGGTAAGCCTGCTGACTATTCTATTTTAAGGGCTTTTGGTAGTACTGCTTATTATCATGTAAGTGAGGGTAAGCTTGAGCCTCGAGCTAAAAAGGGAGTATTCATGGGTTATGGGGATGGTGTCAAGGGATATCGCATCTGGTCTCCGTCTGAAGGTAGGGTTATTTTAAGTAGGAATGTCGTTTTTGATGAAAATTCTATGGTTAATCCTACTGTGAAGTCCGTTGTTATGTCAGATAGTAGTAGTAGTGTTGATAAGCAGGTGGAGCAGAAAGACACTCTTGAAGAGAGTGAACCACAAGAGGAAAGTCAACCACTACAGTCTGAATCCGAATCTGTACCGTCCGTTTCTTCAATACCAATTCCGAATCAGCAGAGTTTGGCCCGTGATCGGTCAATCAGGTCCAATTTTGGTAAGCCTCCGAATAGATTGGGTTTTGAAGATATGGTGGGTTATGCACTAGAAGTTGCTGAGGAGGTGGATCCTGGCCTATCTGAGCCATCCACCTATACAGAAGCAGTTACATGCTCTGAATCTGCCCAATGGCTTGCTGCCATGGGAGATGAGATGGAGTCACTTCACAAGAATCAGACCTGGGAATTATCAAAGAAGCCTCAAGGCAGAAAGATTGTTACTTGTAAGTGGGTCTTCAAGAAAAAGGAAGGAGAAACTGTTGCTGAGGGTATAAGGTATAAGGCTCGTTTGGTAGCTCGTGGGTTCAGTCAGAAAGAGGGGGTAGACTATAATGAAATATTTTCACCAGTGGTCAGACATACTTCCATCAGGGTGTTGCTAGCAATAGTTGCACATCAGAATCTAGAGCTCGAACAGCTAGATGTGAAGACAACTTTCCTACATGGAGAGTTGGAAGAAGAGATATACATGACTCAGCCAGATGGTTTTCAAGTTCCGGGTAAGGAAGACTATGTTTGCATTTTGCAAGCTGAAGAAGTCCTTATATGGGCTTAAACAGTCGCCGAGGCAGTGGTATAAAAGATTTGATAGCTACATGTTGCAGATTGACTACATTAGGAGTCCGTATGATTGTTGTGTTTATCACACAAAGGTGGAGAATGGTTCTTTTATTTATTTGGTCCTATATGTAGATGACATGTTGATAGCTGCAGAGAATAAGTCTGATGTTCAGAAGTTGAAGGGTCTCCTCAGTGCAGAGTTTGACATGAAAGACTTGGGTGCAGCGAGAAAAATTCTGGGAATGGAGATTTATAGAGATAGAAGTAAGAAGAAGCTTTTCTTATCTCAGAAGAGCTACATTCAGAAGGTTCTATCCAGATTTAGTATGGCTACTGTAAAGCCTATAGATACTCCTAGTGCTGCAAATGCACATCTATCTGTTGCTTTCTCACCCAAGTCAGCTGAAGAAAGGGATTACATGTCCCGAGTTCCGTACTCTAGTGCAGTAGGTAGCTTGATGTATGCTATGGTCTGCACTAGACCTGATTTAGCACAGTCAGTCAGTGTTGTTAGTAGGTTTATGGTTGATCCTGGTAAGGAACATTGACAAGCTGTGAAGAGAATATTTCGGTACCTTAAGGGTACATCTGATGTTGGTCTCGTTTATGGAGGTGATATGGAGTGTCTTGTGTCAGGATACTCAGATTCTGATTATGCAAGAGATGTTGATAGCAGAAGATCAATGACTGGTTATGTTTTCACTCTTGGTGGTTCGGTCGTCAGTTGGAAGGCTACATTGCAGCCTACAGTTACTTTGTCTACTACTGAAGCAGAGTACATGGCCTTGACTGCAGCAGCAAAAGAGGGAATCTGGTTGAAAGGGTTGATCAGTGATCTGGGTCTACATCAAGAGCAAGCAATTGTATTTTGTGACAGTCTTAGTGCAATTTGCTTGGCTAAAGATCAAGTCCATCATGAGAGGACTAAGCATATAGATGTGAGATATCACTTTCTGAGGAATGAGAAGAGGATTAAGGTGAACAAAGTGGGTACTGCTGATAACCCAGCTGTTATGTTCACTAAGTCAGTGACTGAGAGCAAGTTCCAACACTGTTTCGACTTGCTAAATATTCGAAGCAACTGATTGCCCAGCGAAGGGCAATATCTGAGGGGGAAGGGAGAAGAGTTTCTGGTACTTCTGGCATCTATGGGATGCATCTGGTACATCTGTCTGTTTGTGAGAGAATTCAAGTCAAGGTGGAGATTTGTTGGGTCTATGCCTTGAATCTGTTAGTCGCCGCTTCGAACGACTATGCGGGGGTATCTGATTTCTGTATTGGGTTAGGGTTTCTGTCTGGGCTTTATTATAATAAGCCTAATCTGTTTTGTATTAGGTTAAGAGTACTATATAAACTCTTAACCTCTACCCTAGCAGTCATACTTTAATATCGTTCTGAATCTGTAATTTGGAAAACTCCTCACATTAATAAAACTCTCTCCCTTCTGCCCTGTGGACGTAGCTAACACACCGTTAGTGAACCACGTAAATCTGTGCGTTTGTTCTTTATTGTTTGTTTTAGTCTTTCTCTGTGCTTCCGTTATAACAGTCACAAATAAGAATTTGTAAAATTTAATTGTAGAAGAATATTATTCGTCACATGCTCAATAGTCAATACATAGTTTCACCCTCACAATATGTAAGTGACATGGATGCTCTATCCTCCCCGTGTCCTCCTACTTGCTTTATACATTTATCATTCGTCAAGACATTAAGAAAGGGACATTATTCCTTAAAAAAAAAAGACCTTATAAAAGCAAATAATAACGAGAATAAAATTGTAGCGCACCTAAAAGAAATATAGAGAATATTTAATTGTAATTTTGCATGTTATAATAATTGTTGACTTTTTCTTATGACAAATATAAATTATGACGAAGTAAATGTTACTATTTTAAGAAAAAAATAACCATCAACCATTCTACTGAACGGACAATAATAATAATTATTATTATATTTATGGTAAAACAATTACAAGTCTCCGTCACAAATGAAAATTCGTGTATTATCATCACAAATATTTTAGAAACGATTTTAAACACATATTTATCAAAAAATAATTTTTTTAATAACAACTTTAAATCAAAACAAAGATCATATTTGAGTTTATTTAACAACTTTCCTTATATAAAACCGTCTCACACAATTTACTCTCCTCTCTCTAAAAACTCTCTCAAAAACTCTCTAAACCCTAGCCTCTATCAACACGGGCTTCCATCGATTATTAATCGATCAATGGTAATCCCCAAAATTATATCAAATTTCAATTAATAGTATGTTTATCTATAATCTATTCAATAAAAATCTCCATCGATCGGTCCCTTAAAAATATCGTCAAGAGTAGTTCGTTGATGTTCCGTAGCGTGTTCTTTCAAAGGATACAAGTAATTTGTGAACAATTTATGTTTTATCTCATAAATCAAACGAATAATCCTTCAAAAGTTACATGAAGATAACGATAATAGGACGAACCGAATTGTTAGATGCTGTTTTGAGATCCTTAATCTATAAGAAAATTGTTTTTCTTAGATTTCCATTAAATTTGTTTTCCATTATACTTGTTCTTTAGACCATTCCCAAGCAGTGGTCACGCTAACTAGGTCACGACCCCGTTTTACTGTTAATTACACATTAATTATCTTGACCAACTTTTACCCTCCCAAGCAAAAGCTCACGACCTAGGTCACCAACCCAATCATTTTCCACTTTACAACATTTTCCACATACTCTACCATACTTTTCTCTCACTTACTCAAACAATTATTTTCCCAACAATATATAAAGTTAATTTTTTTTTTCTATTATGTTAAATATCTTAATAAAATAAAAACTACCCAAATACTTTACGGTTATATTAATCTTATGGCGTAATTTTTGGAAAAAAATATTAAATAACCTTTTTATAAGTTGAAAAAGTAAAAAGACGATTTTATCAAAGAAACAAGAAAAATTACTGAAAATATGGTTCGACATAAATTAATGTGCTTACATAAAAATAAAAATTGTATTTATTTGTACAAATAGTAATAGAGAATTAAAGTAGTGGAAAATATGTGATGTTTTAATTGTATTTATTTGTACAACCAATCAAAAGTTGACACATACTAGGTCAATTGGACAGCACCAAGGTCACAAATTGACCTTTTGTTGATTTTGGTCAGAGATTAACCATCCAAGGTCACAACTTAATCACACTAATTACATAATTAACCATGACCAAGCAAGGTCACGACCTACCTATTGACCTTGCTTAGGGATGGTCTTAGAAGTGCCGCATGGCATTCTATTACTTCCTCCCTTCAAATCCAATCTACACTTATTCCATTTTAATCCATTCATATCCAAACTACCACTTTCCTATTAAAGCCTAAAAAATTACTAAAGTGTCCTTATGAATATCAATTATTTACACAAAATGTCATTGAATGACCCACTATTAATCAACTATCACCTATTTAAATTAATAAAAAAACACCCTACACACCTCCAATTGTACTTTTAATAATTTTTTAACCTATTTCTTAATATTTGTGCAACAAGCAAAACTACACTTTGGATAGGAATGGAGGAAGTAATAAATTATTAAAAAAAAAAAAAAAAAAAAAAAGTCTCACACGAAATTAACTCGGATTACCATGTAATGATGTCCCCATTGAATAAAACGATCAAAAATGTGCGGCGGCCTATTTTAGTGCCTTTCCAATAATAATAATAATTCATGTCATTATCTTTTTTGGCTTTTTTTCATTTTAGCATCTTATTCTCAGCTCTCAACTCTTTAACCTTCATCTTTTCTTGGGTTTTTCTATTAACTTCTATATTCTATATTTTTAGTATTTTCATTTTTATCTCCCCAAAAAATACACAAATTTACACAATTGTTTTTGTTTTCTTTAATGGAAAATTAGTGAAGATGATTGTGGTTGATTAGCAGAAGTTGGAACATATTGATATTCACTTCAATTTCCTGGGATTTTTGGAATTCTTCGGTACTTTCCCTTTTTCTCTACTTGTCAAGTTGTTCAATTTCTTAAAATATTCACTCCTTAACCTTCGTCTTTTTTGTAGTAAAAATGATCAAATTCTTGTTTGTTCGTATTAAACTCAAAACGTGTCAAATAGATTAGCTAGGACAAGAATAAAATGCCTGAGACTAACAAGATAGTTATTAATTGACCGTTTTAATTTTAAGAGGAATATATCCGTGTGTTAGGAGTGACTGACTGAAAAATGATTCATGTATATGTTATTTTGTCTCCTGGTATGATTTATGGTACACGAGGGATTTGATGTGGGGCCACAAAGACTCGTTGCAAATTGCCACCCCTTCCCAACGTGGTAACGAATTTCAGTACTACCCGATGTTGTTCCGTTGAAAATCAAAGCATTTACAGGATGCACAAGTTTTTTACTATACATTTGGTGGGATTTTATTTATTTATGTAATATTTGGGGCAGCAAAACCTTTATTTATGTAATATTTGATGGTATATCCGTCACAAGCTTACGACGGGTCAAATACACTCACCTAATTAGATAAGACAGTAATGAAAGTGCATAGGGAATGACAAATTGGTTGTCTTTATCTTCCCAAATGGGTTTTATTTGACCCGCGCAAGCTTGCGACAGATAATGCCGTCACAAATGAGAATTATGGTATCTTAAGTCAATTTTTTTAAAGTTTGGGGTAGCGAGCTATACTATAGATATTGAATGCTTTGGATTTTGCAAATTAATTAAATATTATAAATACCCATGTTTGTGGTTTGTTGGATTTGCTTAGTGGTGTTAGGAAATTGTTTGATCAGGTAGTTGCAGGCCTACTAACTAGGTTTCTTGTTTGTATTTATTCCTATAAATTATACCTCAACAATCTTACTTTCCTGATTTGCTCCTAATATGATATGTTAGTTGCATGTGACGGGCGCTATCTATGTTCAGCTTTTGACGGATAATGTTCGTCTTCAATGAGATATACTATGGTATAATAAGAATATATAGAGTTTGTTTGTTTGTTGTTGGCATGACTTAATCATAATGTTAGAAATTTGTTTGACCAAGTAGTTCGAGTTCTTAGCTAGTCTAATGCGGAGAAAAGGGGCACTATCCGTCTTCATCAGTGACGGAGAATGTCCGCATTCAATGAGATTTTGTGGTGGTATACTATGGTATATTAAGAATATATAGAGTTTGTTTGTTTGTTGTTGGCATTACTTAATCATAATGTTAGAAATTTTTTTGACCAAGTAGTTTGAGTTCTTAGCTACTCCAACGCGGACAAAAGCGTAGTCTAAGAACTTACGATTCCAATAGCGTACTTTCTTGTAAGAAAGTGCTATAAAAACTAGGAAATATCGGGTATCATCAAAGTCCTTTGTGTCCGATAACAGTCCTGCTGGAAGGAAGTTTTAGTCACTGGAACAAGGTTTATGGTTTGTTTTCGGCGTCTTGATTCAGTAGCTTCATACTCCGAATAGTATTGGACAAGGTTGCCAAGAATCCGTGTTCAGTTTAGATTATTTGGTTATCCTTGTTATCAGACGGGTCATTTTTAAACTCGATTTTGCATTTCATATCAGACGGTTTCCTTGATGACTGAATTATAAGTTGTTTTTGTTTGATTATCTCCTTTGATCGTGCTTTCTTCCTTTCATTTTGTGTGCGTATTGAGTCGTCGTACTTAATTTTAAGGTAGTTAATTTCCTTAGACATTTTCTCAGCCAAAATATGTCTGTCTAATTTCTATGACTCTATGTTGTCCAGGGTTATATTGTCTTGGATGGGGTCTGATGCCTCCGAAGTGCAAGAAACACGATCACTTCTATGTAGCGTAAAGGTAATTATCATATAGTTCGCTCTTACTTATTCCTTTGGATCTAAAAGCATCATCTGGTAATGGTAGCAATGATTGTTTAGTCATTCCTCTGTTTCTACAAATTACTTAGATTCTCATCATCGTAAGTGATTCTTACATAGTATAATATGACTTGGTATGTTCGTGTACATGTAAAACAATAGTCCGATGAAATAGTAGGGAAAAGGAGAACTATGCAACAGAATTTAAGAAGTAAAAGTTCAGTGAGAAAAAATGACTTCTGCTGATAATATATTGACACTGGAAGCGATATTGAATAAATAATTTGTCTGCAGTCATCGATTCACTATCTTCCTTTAAATGGCAGCTATCATTCTGAAAAACATAGCTATATCTCATTTGTGCAGGCGCATCTTCGTATTTGTAAACAGCTCCTGAGAATAGTTGAAAAAATATCATGTATAATCCCTAAGATCGAGGCAGCACGGCCTGGGTCCTCACAAGGAATGGAAGCGCTCTGCGTTTTACGCAGCGCAAATGAAAGAGCCCAAAAACATGTTCAATACTGCGACTCTAGTAAGCTTTACCTGGTATGCAACAACTGTTGGTTATGACTTATGAGTCATTATTCCCATTGAACATTGTTGAAGTTTTTTATTTTATTTTTTGCGCCCAAAACAATTGTTGTTAGAACACTCATATAATAAAACTCTATATTAGCTACCTGATGAAATTTGAGCGAATCAGAAGAAATTAACTTGAGTGAGACCTGTTTCTGCTTGAAACCGCAGGAGTTTATTTCCATTTTAAGGATTAATTACTTCTAATATGGTTGAGCCCTAACTATTATTACTATTCCTATTACGCTTCCTCACTCAAATGTCCGTTGGGCTTGAAGAGTGGTTAGTTTGCACAGGCTCCCCCATACCGTGTGCTTGGTTTCCACTTCGTGTCTTTTTGAGGGGTTTTGAGGTTGCCAGGATTCGAACCCGTGACCTTCGGTCACACTGGCTCTGATACCATGATAGATGAACAATCTAAACCAAAACCTTAAGGTGATTGTTGAGGCCCAACTATTATTACTATTCTTATTATCACGTTCCTAATGTCTTTAGTCTTTTACTCCGTATTTCTTTTGAAGTCTACTTTTTTCCTGGATTGTGTTCACTATGAAATCAGTTTAATGGTTTATGACTGATTTCAGGCTGTTATAGGGGATGAAATGGTGAAAAGAATTGAAAGAACTAGAACTCTTATGCTGCAAAGCTTGAGCAAACTTCAGAATATGGTTCTTGTTGATTTGGGATCTCAGGTACGCTGTACGACCTTTCCTTGTGCCGTTCCATACCTTAAATTCACAAGTCGGAGTGTTTTTCGGTAGATAAAGTTGTAGTGTTGAGCAAGAAATGTTGTCATTGGCAGATTTCAGAACTAGTTGTTGAACTACGAGATGTGAATTTTTGTGTCGACTCAAACGAAGCACTGGCCGGCAAGGCATTAAAAGCACTACTGGAAGGAGATGTGTCTCCTGTAAGTTCAGTTGGGAATTCTGAGATAGAGTTGCTTCAGTTTGCTGCTTCAGCCCTACATATTTCGTCAAAAAAAGATCTCTTGATAGAAAGAAGATCCTTAAAAAAGCTTCTTGGTGAAGCGAAAGAGAAGAACCCCAAAAAATGGAAAACTCTAGCAATCTTCCTCCGATTTCTTAAGAAGTATGATAATCAGATTCTGCAAGGGCAAAATGCTCATAATTACCTTTCCGCGGAGTTTGAGAGTGAAAATATGAATCCCAATCCCACAGATCTCGATTTTCAGAGTTATGCTTTGGATGGTAGGCAGACCGGCATTTTTCAGAGACCTATTCCACCTGAAGAATTCAAATGCTATCTTTCTTCAGAGTTAATGTATGACCCTGTTGTTATATCTTCTGGACAGACTTTTGAAAGGTCGTATATACAAAAATGGTTTGATGACGGTCATGATACTTGCCCAAAAACGAACATGAAGTTGTCTAGTCTTGCTATGTTGTCTAATACTTCCATGAGAGACTTGATCTTAAAGTGGTCTACGGAATATGGGATTAATATTCCCGAGCCAAGTTTATCCACACAAGATTATGGCTCCCTAGAAACTTCGTACAACTCTATTTCAAGTAGCGTTAGCGCGAGTTACATGGGAGATCTACTACTAAGGACAGATATGAGTGGCTTATCCATCGGATCACTTGATAGCAGTTATAGCAGTATTTCGCGCAAAAATACAGGAGACAGCTTCAGTAAACTTAGGGAGATTCCTGATGTTGATTCCCGTCACTTTCAGTTTTATGATAGTATAGATGAGATTCAAGGACGGTTTTTGTCTAATGTTAATGGGCTTCCTTGGGAATCACAGTGCAAGGCTGTTCAAGATGTTAATATGTTTGTGATCGACAATAATCCTTCTTGTTCTTTTTTGTCCTCCGAAAATTTCCTAGATCCATTGGTTCGGTTCCTGCAAGATGCTTTTGACAAGCACGATGTTGATGCGCAGAAAGTTGGAAATCAGCTGCTTTTAACATTTTTGAAAGCAAGCAGGTATTTTTCCTCTGCGTTGATTGTGAATTTGTGATTGCCATCTTTCAGCATCTTTTAGGTGTTTTTAAAGTTTTAAAGTTTTAAATTTGTACAGTTTTGACATTTGAGACGATATAGTTGCTTTACTGTTGTATCCAACTTATTATTCTATAATGCAGAACGGAAATATCACAGCTCAACAGCGATGTTTACACTGTATTGGCATCTTTTCTTGCCACAGAAACCATGGAAGAAACACTTTCTGTAATTGAAGTATTATCTGCCCGAGAGAATGCTATTCCCCATTTGGCATCATCTGGTGTTCTGACATCAATAATCAAACTCCTCGATGCCAACAGCCGGGATTTTCAAGAAGGTGCCATTAAAATACTACATAATCTCTCAATCAACGTCGATGCTTCGACATGCAGTTTAGCTTCTGATTGGGTCCCTAAATTAGTTCCGCTATTAGAAGATATTGAATTTGGAGGAACATGTATAGCCATCCTGGAAAACTTATCAAACTTTGACGAAACTAAGGATGCTATTGCCGAGGCTGACGGGTGCATGGCGTCAATTATAAAGCTACTTGACTCAGGAAGCTCCAGTGTCAATACTCAAGAGCATGCAGTAGGTATTCTTCTTAAACTGTGTACGCATCATACCCGCTATTGTCAGTTGGTTTTATACGAGGGCGGTGTACCAGGGCTGCATCATGTATCAGTAAATGGAACTGTCAAAGGAAAGTGCAGTGCCCTGGAAGTGCTCCGACAGTTACGGGATCCTGACAATGAAAGTGAGCAGGAACTTGCTGTACAGGTACTAGATGATAACACTCCTGAAGGTCATGAGGACATTTCGGAAAATAAGTCCTCTAAGACATCTCGGTTATCCGGGTGGAAAAAGAAGATGTTCTCAAAGAAGAAATGATACCCTTTGCGCGCCTGTATGAGATTTTTGTTTAGTGAAAAGATGTGTGATATTAGCTTAATTTTCGGTTTGATCAGTAGATTAAAGGCTTAGATGATACTAACTCCAGTTTGTAAATGTAAAAATGTGTCTTGTAATCTTTTGTTGGTTTGTAGGCCTTCTAGTTGTATGCAATGCTAGGAAGAATTAGTAATATATCATCGTCCTTGTTTGTATAACATTCCTTTTTCTTCAATTTCGCAATCAATGGCTTTTGAAGGCGCTCTTGTCGTCCACGTCTTGCAGAATGTCATTTCGCTTTTTTCGAGTATCTGAACTCTGAAAAATTTAATTAAAAGGTTTAAGGTCAGAAAGGTGAGAAGTACCTTGTTGACGCGGTCTTAAGTTACGAGCTAAAAAAAAAATGTTGTCGCGTTCAATTGAAGGTTAGAAGATATGAGATTGAATAATTCAATGGCGTGAATGAGCGTTTCTTGCAAATTGTGGTCAATTCCAATAACCGGTTGGCGAACAGCCGAGACGGGTTCAGAGGTGGCTGGTGGCTAGCACTACCAAGGCGGACACCGCCACCATGGCACCACACTTACCGCCTTATTACTATATTTGTTTGTTTATACTGTGATTATTTATAGCCATCCAGGCATGTTGTGTGTTTTTATCACTCGTTATTTTTTATACAATTATTTCTAATACATTTATTATTGCATTGCGTTGCACACCTGTTTACCAAGTCGCACATTAAGTTCCATGATGATTGACTGAAAGCAATTCACCACCTACTCCTTGATCCAGGTTGAATTGGTCATTTGGCTCGATTTTGCATCACTACATCGCTTTCATTTGATACAGGTTGAATAAATTTAGGCCCTGTATTTTTAAACCTGAAACCGTTTAAACTGAACTGAACTTGCGGTCCGTACTACAAAAGATTCATAGCAACTTCCACGGAGAGTTAGTGACACTGGGCGGCCACTGGGGTCATTACGGCGTTTGATTTGATGCCATTGCCACAAGATGAGATTGTAGTAACCTTCAAAACCGTAATATTTCACCAATACGGAATACCTTGTTCGCTGCAGAATATCAGAAGAATGCTCACAAGACATGTATCTTTACATGTAAATTTCGAGTCAGGAGTAATAATGGTATTTCATTACTTAATCCTAATTATGACATACTTCCTATCTGCTAGTCAAATAGAGACCATACAATTGACTAGGAAGACTCTAACTCATCAAGTCTCAAGGTGATACAAGAGACAACTCAATGTATTGAGCGCGGGGGGGGGGGGGGGACTGAGTAAGAGAGATGACATACATGAAGATATCACAGGCAGTACCAACCTGATTCTACTGTACTTCAAAAACTTCAAGTGGAGGAGCAGTTGACGATTGACATCATCAATATTTAATAGATACCGCTTCGAGCTAAAACACAGATTTGATTTCTACATTGCCGATCAGATGTGATTCTGTAATGTCACAGTTGTACTAACATCTCACATGTTCAGTGACATCAGTCCCAAATCCCAATGGACGACTACTACTATGCATTTAAAATATACCTCGCAAAATTAAGTTGGTTTCCCCGCGCCTAAAACGTCATTAACGAAACTGTGGACGTATGAGGAGTACACATCAGGGAATGTCCTATAATGATCTACATGAGGAGATGACCCAAAGTTAAAGGACGTCACCTTCCTTCCCCTCATCTTTTGCTGTTCAATAAAGGACTCTACTGTTTGGTATCGGATAACCTTATCACCTGTGCTGTACAAATAAAGCTGAGGACAATCAGGCTGGTTTTCGGTTAGGTGAGAGATGATCTTCGATAATTTCCTGACAGCATAAAAAAACTTTCGTTAGACTTCTTTCATGTTAGTTGTTACTTTTTACCCCTCCATCTAATTTATATTGTTCCCATTTGATTTTGGCGGTCAGGCTATGTCAACATTGATCGAATTTTCTCACAATATACAAACTGTCACAAAATAAATATATGAAAAAATGTATTTCCATAAATAAAATGGAACACATTTTTATCATATCTCTCCATGTAATTGGAGAAATTAATGGTCAAAGTTGACGTCGATTGAGCGTTGAATGGGGCAGAGGAGTAATTAAAAACAGGTTGCAAAAACATAATACTCAACTGGTTAACACAAGTGAACTTAAATACGATAGTGAACATGGTCTCCAATGCTGCGAGAACTACATCTTCAAGAATGTCGGGATCTTCTTCCTGCAGTTTCGGCTTGTCATTATCATTACCTGTAGCAGGTTTGGACTCAGCTAAAGAGACTCGAGTGTTGCGTTTCTTCAGCAATGCAGCACCAAAACCAGCTGCCCAAACCTGAAACTTATCCAATCAATTTCAATAGCAACAACATGACTCCAATACTTCAATGGCTGAAAAAATCCCCAATGAGATGATATTTTGTACAGAGCATTTGTTGAAGCTAGTCTAAACAGCCAAACATCTTCCACACAGACAAAGCTGAAAGACAACAACAAGATTACACCAGCACCTCCAGTGGTTCAATAGTGGGGATACGAGGGTCGTACCACTCCTACTGTTCAATGCAGGGATGCCTTTCCAAATAACCAAAAATGAAAATAATGCCAGGAATTGCAATTAAATGACTGTGACTACATATTAAAGAGGATGGCCATCCAGATTAAAATCCATTTTTGTGTTTCACTGTCATATGCAGCACTAAAGGGAATAGAACGTTTTCGGCACCGTTGGGAATGGAAGCATAAAACTGATAGACAGGTGGATAATATTATCTACCATAATAGCTAAATCTCAATGTTATGTCACAAATTAACTGGTATTAGTGTTTTCCACTTTTCAAAGCTAGCTAACACCGAAACTGTTAGAATAGCATCATCATTTGCATCTCAACTTGCCATAATATCTAAGCAAAAATTATCAATTCACAGACATCAGCAATCTGAAATACCTGACTCTTCTGCAGCGGCCTTGACACACTGTACAATGCCTCATCATGTCAATTCTAGTGGGTAACTCATCTGTCTCCATCCGGAGTACTTGGCTTAACAATTTCTATACCATTGTCATCTATGCCTAATTTCTTTAAAGAAGTCCTCACCTTCTCGTTCCAAGTAGGGTGGTCGCTAGGAGTCAAAAGAATGCAGCCTTTTCCATTTGACTATAGAGGGTTTTCCATTAAAGTGACCCACAACAAACTTGGGTAACAAAAGGGTTTTAACAGCCGGTATTTACAAAACCTAAAAAAAAACAATGAATATTTGGGTCTTTCAGAATTCAGAAATGGAGAGATTCTCTAGTATTTAGTCATTTAGTGAGCATGTTCATATCTCTTCTTTGGGGAAAACAAATTATTAAAAGACGGAACTCAAAAGACACATGTAACCTTGAAATCATCCAATTTCTTCACTTTCCCTACAACATGTTTGGCTTACGCTTTACTGCAAAAGCTTCTGAGGGCAAGTTTCAAAGCAGAGAGAGTTTAAGCTCGAGTTACGGGTAACGAGGGGTGGACTTAGATTGAATTCCATTCTCCATTTTCTGCTTCTCGAATCCAAGTAGGACTTAACAGAAGGGAACACCCATATCAAATAAACTTTAGTGCTCTCGCCTTACTCACTAGGGCCGGTAATAGCTATCAGATTCATTCAATTAAACTCCGAAATGATCCTTCAAAATTCATTGGCATTTTATCACGCGGATTTTGAATACTGTGTGAGTCTTGGGAATTGACAATTGGGTTTAAAATTTAAGTATTCGAGTAATTAGTTTGCCCAAAATTGCTGAAGGGGCAGGAGCTTGTTGAGGATCACTAATACTCGACACTGGTATCACAAGCGCCCTATTAAAGTTAACTACTCGCATAGCAATAGCGAAAACAATTACCTTAGGGTTCAACTCTGGATCCCCACCAGAATCAACAATACACCCTTTTATCTTCTCTATAAGATCAGGTCTTCCTTGCAAATGAGTAAGAATAGAACCATATCTGCAATCACAACCAAAGACACCAACATTCACATTTCGCACAAAGAATCACATCCATGATAAAATTGATAATGCCGAGGGATAATACCGAGGTTTGAGTACAAGTTTTACTTCATCCTAATCCTATGTTAATGCCCGTATTGACAGTAGTACCTTCGTTTCCATTATCAATTATTTCCTCCGTCCTAATCCTAATCAATTGTTTACAGTGTGAACGGCATTTTGATCGATGGTAAACAAATAATTGAGACGGTATTAGGAAATGAAATAACTTTGAAATCATTGTAGATCAAACTAAAACACGAATTCTCACGTAAGACCATTGTATATAAATTAAAATTGTGAAATAGGTCCAAACCATCCCCGTTACCAGCAGCATTAACGACCTGTTTCGCAATAACGACTCATAAAACCGTCTTACACAAGACCAATTAAGCGAAACAGAATAACAGGATGATCAACCTACACAAGCCAACCAGTAGTACTGAAAGTATGAAAGATCAAACTCCGATCTCGATCTCCGCCATTATCATTCGACAACCACGAAACAATCTCATTCGCCAGAATCTCAATCCGCTTCTCAACCGTACTCCCTAAATCCACCCGCATCGCATCCGCTACCGGCACGACAAACGTAACAGCATCAATCCCTCGCGAAGTGTACAATTCCGCATACCTCCTCAAATGCTTCTGCGTCGCACCTAACCACCCTAGCACCACCGCCGCAGATTTCGGCTTCACAGCGGTGGAAACTCCTCCTCCTCCACCGCCGCCGCCGCCGCCTCCGTCACCGCCGCCGATGACGGAGTTCTGCGGAGAGCGGTGCCAGGTGAAGAAACTGGGATCCGAAGGGGTGGGCTTAGGGTTTGAGGAGGAGGAGAGAGAAAGGAGGAAGGATAACTTGGGGAAATTGGGGGAAGGAGGGAAAGCGGCGTTGTATGAGGAGGAGAAGGAAGGGGCGAAGGAAATGGATTTGGTGCGAAGAGGTGTACGGGAGAGAAGGTGAGGGTGAGTACGGAGGTGGAGTTTGGAGGAGAGAATGGTGGTGCTAGTGGTGGTTGTGACGGTGGTGATGCGGTGGTTGAGGAGAAGTGGGTTTATTAGTCTCATTGATGTTTCCATGCTGGTTGTTCTCGGAGTGTTGCGAGTTTTGATGGTTCAAGTTTTAGAGCTCTTTAAAACACTCCAAATTTCACTAAAATGTAGTACTGGCTTAAAATCGTAACTTAGAAAAGAACTCTTATTAATAACAAGAACATTACCTCACTAACTCAATGATTTCTGTAAATTGTGGAGTAAGGGAGAGTCAGATGTACGCAACCTTACCCTTGTGTTACCAACACATTTCCGAATAACACAAGATGAAAATTGCATCGAGAATTGCATTGGAGGACCGCTTCTTCACAAAAAAAAATAGCGCATCAACTTTACTAAACCATTTTGATTTATTCCATTATAATCCATAACCAAAAATAACTCGTATACTTTATTAAAATTGACAAATAAAAAGTGATCTACCTATGCTTGAGTAGAACGGAATAATCAAACTCAGTGTTTTGGACGAAATGTTTTAATTGATAGCGATTGAACTGGATTGAAGTGAAATAGAATTAAGTTCACAAAAGCTTATATTGTCAATGGCTCTTGTCGTAAATGTATATAATGTTTTAATTAAGGAAATGAACAGTTTTATTCTCATGGCTACTATTAGCTGACGTGACGGAGTGCTGGATCGGCATGTAAACGGAAACGCAATCACCAAATTCAACAGACAGTAACTTCCTGTTCCGGCATGGACCAACCAATGTACAGGTTTGAACACGAGGCACGATCCAACAAGCTCTATTTTCACGTAGTGCTTAGTTTCGTTTCAGTTACTGAGCATATTATTTCATCAATTTCGTGCCAATTTGTTTGGAACTTCACTGCGAGTCTGCGACTAGTCGACTACTGACGTTCTCATGTGAGATGTTCGGCACTGGTAGAGACCAGTTAACATGAGCCACGAGGAGAGCCGTGTCGTTCACTGAGTCGAAACTCGAAAGCATACTGTCCAAACGAATGTTACATACTCCGTATCAACCGTATATGATACGGAGTAGATAATAATAGTGTTATTAGTGTACATAACTGATCAAAGCAAGTCACAAACAACAGAAAAAACCAGTGTCATTTTGAATTTTTATCTTCCGATTCCCTCAGTTCGACCCAATTACATATTAATAATAGTTGGACCTCAACAATCACCTTAAGGTTTTGGTTGAGATGGTTCATCTATCATGGTATCAGAGCCAAGGTCACGGGTTCAAATCCTGACAACCTCAAAAACCACGAAGTGGAAACCCATTTGAGTGAGAGAGCGTATTAGGAATATTAATAATAGTTGGTCGTTCATCTATCATTCCACAACATCAAAGTAGTTTTCTAGGATATTAGAGATTAGAGAAGCTAAACTTGTGTACAAATTACAAGCTGCATAATATTGGTACTACGATAGGCAAGACGGTGGTAAAGACATTTACGAAAACCTTGGCTTTTGGCGGAGATATGGCAGGAACCGCCATATTATATGTCAAGTACAATGCCAGGAGACACATTTGAAGCTCAGTTTGTAACGGAAATTTGGAGGTGAGTTTGTCAATCATATAAAGCGAGACACAAAAACCAATCGAGTTGAAACCAATCAACAAGTCATATATTGCCAAATTATAAGTTCCCAAGATTGAAGTCCCGGCCATATGACCTTGACCGTCGTCCTGCCATACATCACCAGGAGGGTTAAGACCGAGTTGGTACGTTGCTGTCGCTACCAAGACCGCTATCACCAGTAGTGTACTTCGTACGTCACTTGGAGAGTCTCTTCCTTTGTGAAATTTGAAGTGTCGAATAAAATCATGTTCATCGATAGGAGCCAGTGGGGTAGAAGTTGGAGTAGGGTGGTTGACGCGTTTCAAGCCATTTTGAGCCGTTGATGCTCCGACACTTTGGAGTATCTCGTGGATTTCTCGATCCCCGGCTTCACTGGTAAAAATTGATAGGAGGTCTAGTGCAGTCAGGCCACAGTTGTTACTAGCATTCACCTCTAGAATCCCAGGACCGTTTTCAAGAAGAGATTCTAAAACCTGCTATTAGAAATATAAAACGAATTAAGGAACTCCAACCATCGGCTTAAACTTTTGGTTGAGTTGGTTTCTTGACATGGTATTAGAGCCATGTGACCAAAGGTCACGGGTTGGGATAATCCCACCCCCTCCCTTCTAAAGTGGATAATCAGAACAGGCAAGGGAATCCCGCTTGCACCCACACTTCAAGCCCAAAAAGAAAAAAAGGGAACGAATCAAGGGACTCCAACCATCGGCTTAATCTTTTGGTTGAGTTGGTTTCTTGACACCTGCACCCGTAAACAATCAAATGGAACGTCCTAGCAACAGAAACGTAAACAATGCAACTAAAGTACTAAACTGATAAGACTTGCCTGTCTTTGTTTCTTCCAGACAGCAAGATGAAGAATTGTGTTCCCATGATCATCTTTCATATTCAGAATATGTTCCTTGTTTGTTTGCCTTACCCAATCCATCATAACCCGGAAACAATCAACCTGATAATTCTTAACAGCAAGATGCAAAGCGGTCTCTCCCTGGACCGTCACAACCTCTATGCTATCGCCACAATTGGCTAGTATTTCCTGAATCACGTCAACCCGCCCTCTCGACACTGCAAAATGCAGAGGTGTTTTCCCGTCTCTTCCTTTGCGACAGAAAAGCATCGGGTTAACTGTGATCATCTCTCTCACAATTTCTATATGCCCGTTTGCAGACGCTAAATGAGCCGGACTATATCCTTCAGGATTCAACTCTTCTGCAAATTTCGGCTTCAGCCTTAACATTTCTTTAGCATAATCCAAGTGCCCTGAAGTCGAGACATAATGCAATGGATTCTCATCACAGGTAAGTCCTACTTGGTGAAGAACAAGGGGATTTTCCGACATTAATCGATGTAATTCTTCGACATTCCCTTTCTGTGCAGTCTCAAACAGTCTATCCATTATTGAACAAGCTTAAATTATCAACTTGCACTAATTTCAGACTGTCTGCAGCTGGAAGAAGGTCAAAGCAGAAACACAACAAAAAAAGAATGTTGAGAAAAGAATTGATCTTTCAGAAATAGTATACTTATTAATATAATCTGAGATGGAGACGTACTCATTTTACTAAAATTCCGACACGTATACTTATCAAGAAACCGTCTAAAATAAGAATTTGCGAAATAAAAAATGAAGCGGTCAAAGACGGAGAGAATTTAGAAGGTTGAATACAATGTGAATCCGATCATCCATTGCTTTCACTTTTCTGTATCCTAATTAAAATAGTGAGGGAGCTAAGCTGTCCATATTTCACACTTGCTAAATGTTAATTTGTTATGAGCAAAATCCATTTTAAATTGTTGAATATTTTTTTTCCAATCAAAGCGCGCATTAAGTCGGATTACGATAAAGAATATACGGGATTCGAACACGTAATATTATTTACAATATCTCTGTTTTAACTTCTAGACTAAAATATTTCGGTACGGATATTAAATTGCTGGATGTTGTATATTGAAAAACACAAATTCTTATTTGCAACGGCTCTATCCGTCGCAAGCTTGTGACGGATACCGTTTTCTCTCACAAAATACCCACTTTTTCTCTCTCATCAACACTATTCCCGTGGTCCCCTTTCTCCACTACTAATTTTGTATCCATTTTATCTCACAAAATATCCGTCACAAATGGTGACCCGTCGCAAGCAAGACTTGCTAATTGAAAAATATGAAAATAGGAAAGTTTGACAATGAATAGTCAGTCAACCTTTGAAATAGTCAACTCATTTTGTTAAGTTACACCCTTTGACGATCTTGTAACTTATTTGATCCAAAATGATCGTTAAATAATACTCTTTTCAGTCCAATTAGGATAACACACGTGAAAAATTACGGGGTTATGTACACTTACTTTTAAAGATAACTATAACTTTTACTTATTATATAACCAATTTTATTTATTCGAACATGTGTAATTTTTTAATAAACAAAAAGAAATAATATAATATCATTATATATATTGAAATATATATAAGGAAATTATAACATTCACATTGAAAACTTTAAGTTATGTAAGTTAATAAACTAACACATGATATTGTTAATAGGAGTAACAATTGTAAGACATGATTAAAATGAAACAATCAAGACATAGGTAAAAAAGAAAGATATAACATACAAATTTAAATTATTTAAGTTATGTAAATTATAAAAAAAATCAAAATTAAGATAATTAAGTTCTATATATTATAGAAAAAAAACTAATATAAAAATCGATTCTAACAAATCCTTTCATAATGAATATATAAATAAAACAACAAAACAAAATAACAGATTCTGAATCATGCTTAGAGATCGGAGAAAATGATGATGAATGAAGAGAAAAAGGTAGGGAATATAAAAGATGTATTTAGACTCGAGTTTATGGAAAATATGTACGAATGGAAAAGGCAAATAAGCAAATTAGAAAGTCCGACTTGTTTTACGTTATCTTATTTTTTTAATAACAAAAATAGAAACGTGATTTATTAAGCCGGTATTCAGGTAGAATAAAATCTTCTTAATTGTAGAGAAGATTAATTTCTCCAAAAAATTTGCTAACGATTGGATTTACGTCAAGAGTAAAAGGGAAATAATCATCAAATCTTTTCATATATTTAATAATCATATAATTTTATGATGATGTATCGATCATACGAAATTTTTTCATATATTCTCTAAATAACTGCTTAGAGAAAATAAAAGGCAAATTAGAAAATAAATAAATAATTATATGTATTTTTTGTGGTTTAAAACTACGCATAATATTCGATAGTCTAAACATTGATTAATTACTAATTTCTGCAAATTCCAGGACCCACTCAAGCTAGGGGTTCAGGGAGTTAAGGTCGAAAAAGATGAAATTTCTCGTGATTAGTAATTGCATATGGAGCAGGGGGTTTCAATATAGCTATAATTTAATCCACATTATTTTTTTTCTTTATCTTTTCTATTTTTTTTTTATTAATTTATTTCAAACAGTATACAAAATTTGGACTCTATATTTTATAACTTAAATAATTCACAAAACTTAAACCAATAATATCGCTCGAAACTTCCTCTTTTAAGTATGACTAGATTTCATGCCTGGGCGTTGCCCGGGTAATATCTTAATATGGTTTCAAAGTAATTATCGTAACAATTAATCTTCTAAAAATAAATTCATGTATGGTTGGTTTTGATGGCTAATAAAACATCAGATGTATCAGGCTCGTATTTTTTTCTTATTAGCCCGTATTTTTCTTACATTAACTCGTATTCTTTTTATATTAACCCGTATTCTTACATGCTCATATTTGTAAGTTCGTGACCCTCTTATACCCTCGTATTCTTATTTTAATAGCTCGTATTTTTGACATTAGCTCGTATTCTTAGCTTAATAGCTTTATTAGCTCGCATTCTTACGTTAATAGTTCGCGTTCTTGTGTGCTCGTATTTTTTAGTTCTCAATTTTTTTAATTTCTTATTCCTTTTACATTAGCTCGTATTTCATATATACTCGTAATTTGTAGCTCGTATTCTTTTACTTATACCTCTTAAGTGATTATTATATCATGAAATTTGACATCTTTCAAATCTGATTCTATTTTTTTAGTTCGAGAAATGTTTCAATTAGCTCATGTTTTCGTATTTGTTTACATTAGCTCATATTCTCATCTTAATAGGCCGTGTTCTTATGTGCTCATATATTTAAGTTCTTGATCCTTTTAATCTCGTATTCGTATTCATTTGTGCTCATATTTTGAAGCTAGTCTTATCTTAATAACTCGTATTGTTTTTTCATTAGCTTGTATTCATTTGTGCTCGTATTTTAAAGCTCATTAATAGTTCATATTGTTTTTACATTAGCTCTTATTCTTAGCTTAATAACTCGTATTCTTTTTATATTAGTTCGTATACTTAGGTTAATAGCTCGCATTCTTCTGTGCGCGTATTTTTAGTCCGTGATTCCTTTAAACTCTTATTCTTTTTACATTACCTCATATTCTTATGTGTTCGTATTCGATAGCTTGTATTTTTTTTAATTATACCTCGTAAACTTAGGTGTTTAATATATTCATCAATACATCTATTTATACTTTTAAGGGAAACAACAAATTATACCATAACTTTATGGTAGCCAAAATTCTTAGTTATCAGTTATTTTATTAACTAATTCAATAATTATCCAACTGATATTTTATTACTATTTAATTATCTTTTTATTTATATACTTAATTTATTTAACCACAATTATAGCCAATGTAATCACTCTAAAAACAATAATTATCAAACTGATATTTTATTATTATTTAATTATCTTTTTATTTATATACTTGATTTATTTAATCAAGTAATAGCTAATATAATCGCTCTAAAAACAATAATTATCCAACTGATATTTTACTGATATTTTATTACTATTTAATTATCTTTTTATTTATATACTTGATTTATTTAATCAAATTAATAGCCAATGTAATCGCTCTAAAACAATAATTATCCAACTGATATTTTATTACTATTTAATTATCCTTTTATTTATATACTTCATTTATTTAACCAAAGTAATAGCCAATGAGCGAGATTGCTCTAAACAATAGCCAATGAGATCAATTATTTTATTAACAAATTCAATAATTATCCAACTGATATTTTATTACTATTTAATTATCTTTTTATTTATATATACTTAATTTATTTAATCAAAGTAATGACCAATGTAATCGCTCTAAAAACAATAATTATCCAACTGATATTTTATTACTATTTAATTATATTTTTATTTATATACTTAATTTATTTAACAAAAGTAATAGCCAATAAAATTACTCTAAAACAATAACCAATAAAATCGCTCGAAAAGTTCCTCTTTTAAGTATATATATTGATTGTTTTACGTTATCTTTTTTTGATAGCATTAAACACATATTAAGACGTTATCTTGTTTTTTTAATAAATAGAAACGTGATTTATTAAGCCGGTATTTAGGTAGAATAAAATTTTCTTAATTGTAGATATATTTTCTTCTCGGGTTATCTAAAACTAGATTTCATACCCGGGCGTTGCCCGGGTAATATCTTGACATGGTTTCAAAATCATTATCGTAATAGTTAATCTTCTAAAAATGCTTAGTATAATAAGCATATATAAAGAATAATTTAAGTATGATTGTTTTTACGGCTAATTAAATATCATATGTATCATCATCGGAACAACATGGAACGTTAAAAGTAGGGCTGAGCAAAACCGGATATCCAATCCGGTTTTGGCATTCGGATCGGATATCCGAATTTGAAATTCTCATTTTTCGTGATCCACATCCGATCCGAATATTTCGGATATCCAATAATCTGGAATCCACAAATTCGGATATCCAGATTTCGGAAACCGGATTTGATCCAGATTTAAAAGTGGTGAAAGTTCCACAAAAGCTAATGGGCTATTAGCCAATGTATTGTTACAAACTAAAACTAAAGGCAATTTAAGTCCATTTCACATTTTGCAACCCACTTTAAAAGGGGTTTTCGATGGCATAAATTACAAGTTTTGAATCTCGATCACATAAATTATTAAATTACAAGACTCGATCGCATGAATTATTAAATTATAAGCCCCGATCGGATGAATTATTAAATTACAAGTCTTTATTACAAATTTCAAAATAAGTCCAAAAACCGCATAAACTAAACATGAAGTTTCAAAACATTTTTGTATAAATTTTTAAAATTCGGACCGGATTCGGATATCCAGTTTTATGAAAATCTCGATCCACATCCGGTCCAGTTTATTCGGAAAAAACCGGATCGGAGATCCATTTTAAACGGCATCCATATATTCAGAATTTTTTTTCCGGAATTCGGATCGGATTCGGATAAAAATTCGTATCGGATTTTTTTGCTCAGCCCTAGTTAAAAGTGCATGAAACTCCAATAGAAACGGAAACATGTACCTCCAATTCAATGGTCTCGAAAAGACACTTACATATTACGCATCGCTGTCGAAATATTATTTTAAGCACATGTACTTTTATAATAACTTCTATACTTTTTATTTGAGCATCATCTTGAAGAAATTTTTTATCCAATATTTCTAATATATGAAGATAGTTAAAGCTCGTATTCTTTTAATATTAACTCGTACTTTTTTTTACCATAGATCATATTCTTGTTACTTTAACTCATATTCTTATCTTAATAGCTTGTATTCTTATGTTATTAGCCCGTATACTTTTTACATTAGCTCGTATTCTTATCTTAATAGCTCGTATTCTTGTCTTATTAGACCGTATGCTTCTTACATTGACTCATATTCTTATTGTATGAACCCGTATTCTTATATGCTCGTATTTGTAAGTTCTTGATCCTCTAATATGCTCGTATGTTTTTTTTACATTAGCTCGTGTTATCTTAATATCTCGTATTTTTTACATTAGCTCGTATTCTTAGCTTAATATATATTTCTATTAGTTCGCATTCTTACATTAATAGTGCCCGTATTAAGTTCTTATTCATTTTACATTAGCTCATATTTCTTACATATTCGTATTTTGTAGCTCGTATTCTTTAAATTATACCTCATAATCTTAATTGCCTATTATATCATGAAATTTGACGTATTGCAAATCTGGTTCTATTTTTTTAGCTCGAGAAGTGTTTCAATTAGCTCGTGTTTTCGTATTCTGTTTATATTAGCTCGTATTATCATATTAATAGGCTGAATTCTTATGTGCTTGTATATTTAAGTCCGTGATCCTTTTAATCTCATATTCGTATATATTCATTTGTGCTCATATTTTAAAGCTCGTCTTATGTTAATAGCTCGTATTGTTTTTTCATTAGCTCGTATTTATTTGTGCTCGTATTTTAAAGCCCGTCTTTTCTTAATAGATCGTATTGTTTTTACATTAGCTCCTATTCTTGGCTTAATAGTTCGTATTCTTTTTATATTAGCTCGTATTCTTAGGTTAATAACTCGCATTGTTTTGTGCTCGTATTTTTTAGTTCGTGATTCTCTTAAACTCATATTCATTGTTACATTAGCTCATATTCTTATGTGTTTGTATTCCGTAGCTCGTAGATATAATTTAGCATTTAAGTATTTAATTACATCCATATTTAAAAGCAAACCAAAATAAATTCTTTTTCTTTTCTCCTATATTCCTATATTTTATCCTTCATTATCTTCTTTGTGACGGATTGTAACATGTCAAATATTATCCGTATTACCAGATTTATTATTAAGACATTGTATTTATATGATCAAGAATTGTATTCATGTTGGCTTACTATCGTTATCTTCATAAAATTTTTACAAATTTATTTTTAGCTCGAGAAGTGTTTCAATTAGCTTGTGTTTTGTATTTTGTTTATATTAGCTCGTATTATCATCTTATTAGGCTGTATTCTTATGTACTTGTATATTTAAGCCCGTGATCCTTTTAATCTCATATTCGTATTCATTTGTGCTCATATTTTAAAGCTCGTAATATGTTAATAGCTCGTATTGTTTTTTCATTAGCTCGTATTCATTTGTGCTCATATTTTAAAGTCCGTCTTATCTTAATAGATCGTATTGTTTTTACATTAGCTCGTATTCTTAACTTAATAGTTCATATTCTTTTTATATTAGCTCGTATTCTTATGTTAAAATTGGCAAAAATCTAACTTTCGATATTTTATTAGCTCGTATTCTTTTTATATTAATTAGCTCGTATTCTTAACTTAATAGTTCGTATTCTTTTTATATTAGCTCGCGTCGTATTCTTGTGTTTGTTGTTCAAATTGACAAGAATCTAACTTTCTTGTTTTATTAAAAAAAAGGTACTATATTATAATATTTTCTGGTATTTATCAATATTGGAGAAATACTTTTTGCTTAAATATATAGGAATAATATAATAACAAACACAATATTGTGGTAAGGTCGAGGTTATAATACAAAAGAGTCTTTACATATATAATTAGACTTTGTATCACACTCAAATAGATATTGAGTAATTGCGCAGCTAGAATTCTAATACATTCAAAATTATATAACCTATTATATTATTGTTGATCAAATTCTTGCAGTAATATTGCTCGAAATTGTAATGATTTTCTATTGATTAGATCATATCAAAGATTCAAAGGTACGGTAATTTTCAAGACTATAATAAGTTAATAACCTCTTATATCTCTAGTAGCTAGGCTTCTTATAGTCATTTCAAGCGTGCCGAATTGCTGACCGTTGTCCTGAAAAAAATTTCGTAGCAAAAACATACAGTAGTTAGTATACATATGTGTAAAAATGATAAAGAAAACAAATATATAAGATGGAAACAATATAAAGAAATTAAAATCAAAGCAAAAACATTGGAAAGACGAATAAATATTGATGCAAATATATATACTCCCTAATATAATAGGTGACGTGTTTGAGTCGCACTTGTCTTCTTTTATTTTATAATTCTAACCAGTTGTAAATTCTATCTATTAGCTACTTATTTTATTATTATTAGTTGTAAAGTATATCTAAGTACTTAATTACTTAATTAATTTATGGTTGGTCAATTCTCAAATTTTAATCATCTAAGATAATAGTCAATTAAATAAATAGTTTTCCAATTCTCATAATTATAACTTATATAAATCACAAAACTTGAACCAATCACATCGCTCGAAAAGTTACTCTTTTAAGTATATATATATATATATATATATATATATATATATATATATATATATATATATATATATATATTATATATATCGGTGAGAACCACCCTTATAATGAGAACCATGAGAACCCTCACTAAATCTCCACCATATCTCGTTTCGAATGTTTCGTTGGATCATTTACCATTAGTTTAAGTTATTCAAATACACACTTTAGTATCAATAAACAAAAAAATTGATTTAATTAACAAAATATATACTTAGTGTACGAAAATACAATTAGGCATACTAAAACGGCTATAAATGCATGAAAACAACCACTACGTGCATGAAATTTTTTACATGCATGAAAATGATTACTAGGTGCATGAAATAAGAGGCCGTACGTGCATTAAAACGAGTTCTAGGTGCATGAAAAATGATAAATGCGTAAAAATCGGTAGTAGGTGCATGAAAATTAATAAAACGTATCTCACCTTGATTTCCGTCACTAGTATATATTTGCTAGACCAAGAAATATGTTCTCAAGCCTTAAAATTCCATGCCGAATCCAAATATGTCATTAATTTTTTTCAAAAAAGTCCGTAAGGTAGAGTTCTCACGGTTCTCATTATATTGGTGGTTCTCATAGGATCCCAATTCTATATATATATATATATATATATATATATATATAGAGCGAGGATCCGGTGAGGTCTACATCTTAAATGAGGATTGAGGTCTACATCTTAAGCAAAAATCAAAAACTGCCAACGTTAGGAATTGAACCCGCGACCCCAAGTATGGAAGCCAAACTGCCTAACCAACAGGCCATATCGTTTATGATGATTAGTATAATATTGGATATTATTTATCACGCGACGATTTTACTACTAAGCAAAAATCAAAACCTGCGGCTATTAGGAGTCGAACACTGGACCTCCTGCATCAAAGACCAACAACTAAACCAATAAGCCACTCAAACTTTGATGATAAGTTTCATATAGTACAAGATTTATACAATCTTATACAAGGTATTTGTTTAGAATTAACTTAATAAGTAGACCCGTTTCGCATCAATTTCTTATTTGTTCTTCTGGCTTCTTCTTTAGTTACCTTGTTAATGACTTATTCTCGAGTTTTTTGTTTCAAATTTTTTTTTTCATTTTTTTCGAAATATTGATTTGAAAAACTTGTGATATTTAATTGAGTAACTTGAGCTATTCTAATAAAAAAAAATTCGAGAAAAAAAAAATTCGAATTTTTTTTTTCGAAAAGTTTCTTTTTCATTTCTTTTTTTATCGATAAAAAAACTTCGAGATGTGTACCTACACATTCAAAGTTGTGTATCTACGCATTTAAAGGTATGTATCTACGCATTTAGACAAGTGTATCTACGCATTAAGAGATGTGTATCTACGCATTTAGCCATGTGTATCTACGCATTTAAGGTGTGTATCTACTAGACATGTGTACCTACGAATTTAAAGGTGTGTATCTACGCATTTAGCCATGTGTATCTACGCATTTAAAGATATGTATCTACGCATTTAGAGATGTGTATCTACGCATTTAGCCATGTGTATCTACGCATTTCGACATGTGTATCTATGCATTTTGACATGTGTATCTACGCATTTAGACATGTGTATCTACGCATTTAGACATATGTATCTACGCATTTAAAGATGTATCTACGCATTTAGCAATTTGTATCTACGCATCTAAAGGTGTGTATCTACGCATTTAGACATATGTATCTACGCATTTAGAGATGTGTATCTACGCATTTAACCATGTTTATCTGCGCATTTAACCATGTGATCTACGCATTTAGCAATGTGTATCTACGCATTTAGCCATGTGTATTTACGCATTTAAACGTGTGTATCTACGCATTTAGAGATGTGTATCTACGCATTTAAAGGTGTGTATCTACGCATTTAGACATGTGTATCTACGCATTTAGACATGTGTATCTACGCATTTAGCCATGTGTATCTACGCATTTAAAGGTGTGTATCTACGCATTTAAAGGTGTGTATCTACGCATTTAGACATGTGTATCTACGCATTTAACCATGTGTATCTACGCATTTAGACATGTGTATCTACGCATTTAGAGATGTGTATCTACGCATTTAGCCATGTGTATCTACGCATTTAAAGGTGTGTATCTACGCATTTAGACATGTGTATCTACGCATTTAGCCATGTGTATCTACGCATTTAGCCATGTGTATCTATGCATTTAAAGGTGTGTATCTACGCATTTAGCCATGTGTATCTACGCATTTAGCCATGTGTATCTACGCATTTAAAGGTGTGTATCTACGCATTTAGACATGTGTATCTACGCATTTAGACATGTGTATCTACGCATTAAAAGGTGTGTATCTATCATTTAGACATGTGTATCTACGCATTAAAAGGTGTGTATTTACGCATTTAGACATGTGTATCTACGCATTTAACCATGTGTATCTACGCATTTAAATGGGTGTATCTACGCATTTAGACATGTGTATCTACGCATTTAGGCGTATGTATTTACGCATTTAAAGCTGTGTATCTACGCATTTAGACATATGTATCTACGCATTTAAAGGTGTGTATCTATCGCAGATCCGCATAATCTAACCCTAAACCTTTTCCCTTCCTATTGTCATTCAAACAGCATAAAAAATTAAAAGACACCCCAAAGAAGGAAAAGTGAACCGATTTTTGGGAATCGGGTATCCTAACTAACGGGAAAGGGTTTGGGTTGGATTAGGCGGATCCGCTACAAAAAAATAATTCTCGAAAAAACATTTCGAAAAAAAAATTTCGAGAACAAAAAAATTTTGAAAAAAAAACAATTCGAGAAAAAAAATATTTCGAGAAGAAGCAATTAACAAGGTAACCAAAGAAGAAGACGGAAGAGTAAATAGGAAATTGATGCGAAACAGATATACTTGTTAAGTTAATTCCAAATAAAAACCTCGTATAAAATCGTATAAATCTTTTACAGTATGAAATTAATCAATAAAGTGTATATGGAACAATGAATAAGCCTTTTGTACATGAAGCCGGAGGTTTCGAGCTCGATCCCCATCGGTGGCGCTTATGTTTTTTGCTGAAATCTGACCTAAAATTATACTTCAAAAATCATGTGTTAAATTTGGTACAATATTACATAAATAAGCAAGGATGCTGGGGCAGAGTTGGTAAAGTTCTAGTCTCTGTAGCGCGAGGTCGCGGGATCGACTCCCACTAAAGTAATTTTTGCGTTTTTTTCTTAAATTGTATTATCTACGTGGCATCATCTCATGGTTCTTCTTGTTGATCCAATGGTTCTTATTTGGATCTACAAGTAGACCTTAATCCTCATTTAAGATCATAGACCTCACAAGTAGGGCTGTAAATGATCTGAGCCGGCTCGTAGAGGCCTCGGAATCAGCTCGGTCAAAGCTCGGCTCGAAATCGGTCAAAACTAATTCCGAGCCGATTCCGAGTCGGGGTAGACCAAATCCGAGCCGATTCCGAGCTTAGTAGAGCTCGAAATCGGAAGTTCGGTTAGGCTCGTTTTATTTATTATCTTTAGTTATTTTGTCATTTTGTCATTTTTATTGTTCCTAATAAAATGTCATTTTAACATTTATAATCATATGTTTCTTATATATGATAAGTATTTTATATTTGCATATGTATTAAAATATATTTATTTTTAATTTGACTTTCAAGTTCAAGAAAGTAAAGCAAGAAATTATTTAACCGAGCTCGAATAGAGCTCGAGCCTAATCCGAGCTGATTCAGAGCTTTGATTTTTTAAGCTCGGATAATTCCGAGCCGATTCCGAGCTCAAGTTCAAACTTCTGAGCCGATTACAAGCCCACCCATGCTCGAACTCAAATCGGCTCGGTTACACCCCTACTCACAAGATGCAATCTATATATATATATATATATATAGAGAGAGCGAGGATCCTGTGAGGTCTACCTCTTAAATGAGGATTGAGGTCTACTGCTTGATTTAAGCAAAAATCAAAACTTGCCACCATTGCGGATCGAACCCGCGACCTAAGCAAAAATCAAAACTCTGCCACCTTTGCGGATCGAACCCGCGACCTCAGATATCGGAGGCTAACAACTTAACCAACGAACCACTGAGTTATTGTTGATAAACGTAATACGGTATAATATTTAACACGCGAAAAGTTTCTACCAAGAAAAAATAAAAACCTGCTGGTACTGGGGTTCGAACGCCTGACCTCAAGATACAAAGACCATCCCCTAAACCACTAGACCACAAAGTTTTTGTTGATTAATATGATATTGTATAATATTTAACACAAAAACATTTTTGAAGACATTTTTGTTCAAATTGCCAATTTCTTATTTGTTCTTGCGTCTTCTTCTTTGGTTACCTTGTTAATGGCTTATTCTTGATTTTTTTTTTCCGAATTTTTTTTTTTATCCGAATTTTTTTTTTTTCATTTTTTTCGGAATATAGTTTTGAAGAACCCGTGATATTGTATTGAGTAACTTGTGCTATTGTAATGAAAAATATTTCGAGAAATAAAAAATTTCGAGAAAAAAATTGGTGTTTTCGAAAATTTTCTTTTTCATTTTTTTTTTACCGATAAAAAAACTTCGAGATGTGTACCTACACATTCAAAGGTGTGTATCTACGCATTTAAAGGTGTGTGTATATACGCATTTAGCCATGTGTATCTACGCATTTAGCCATGTGTATCTACGCATTTAGAGATGTGTATCTACTCATATAGAGATGTGTATCTACTCATATAGAGGTGTGTATCTACGCATTCAAACACGTGTATCTACGCATTTAGAGATATGTGTCTACGCATTTAGACATGTGTATCTACGCATTAAGAGATGTGTATCTACGTATTTAGCCATGTGTATCTACGTATTTAAAGGTGTGTATCTACGCATTTAGACATGTGTATCTACGCATTAAGAGATGTGTATCTACGCATTTAAAGGTGTGTTTCTACGCATTTAGAGATGTGTATCTACGCATTTAGACATGTGTATCTACGCATTAAAAGATGTGTATCTACGCATTTAGCCATGTGTATCTACGTATTTAAAGGTGTGTATCTACCAGACGTGTGTATCTACGCATTTAGCCATGTGTATCTAAGCATTAAAGGTGTGTATCTACGCATTTAGACATGTGTATCTCCGCATTTAGAGATGTGTATCTACGCATTTAGCCATGTGTATCTACGCATTTAGAGATGTGTATCTACTCATATTGAGGTGTGTATCTACGCATTTAGAGATGTGTATCTACTCATATAGAGGTGTGTATCTACGCATTTAGAGATGTGTATCTACTTATATAGAGGTGTGTATCTACGCATTCAAACATGTGTATCTACGCATTTAGAGATATGTATCTACGCATTTAGACATGTGTATCTACGCATTAAGTAATGTGTATCTACGCATTTAGCCATGTGTATCTACGTATTTAAAGGTGTGTATCTACGCATTTAGACATGTGTATCTACGCATTAAAAGATGTGTATCTACGCATTTTTTTTCCAATCTTTTCGAGAAAAAAAAAAGGATTGGAGAAAAAAAATCGAAAAAAAAATTTGGAGAAAAAAATTCGGAAAAAAGTTTCGAGAAATTTTTTTTTAAAAAAATTTCGATGAAAAAAATTTCGAAAAAAAATTTCGAAAATATAATTCCGAAGGTTTCGGGTTCAATCCCAATTCGCAATTTGAGCAAAAATTGTTTTCGAAAATGTTTATTTCTTAAATATTATACAATATTATCAACAAAGACTTTGTGGTCTATGGGTTTAGGTGCAGGACTTTGAAATCCGAGGTTTGGTGTTCGACCCTAGTGGCGGCAGATTTTCATTTTTGCTTAGTAGAAAATATTCGCCTGATAAATATTACACAATACTCTATTTATCATCAAAGATGCTGTGGTCCGTTGGTTAAGTTGTTTATCTTTGATACTCAAGGTCGTGGGTTCGATCCCTGAACATGGCAGTTTTTTTTTTCATTTTTGCTTAGTAGAAAATATTCGCGTGTTAAATATTACACAATACTATATTTATCATCTAACACACTGTGGTCCGTTGGTTAAGTTGTTTGTATTTGATACACAAGGTCGTGGGTTCGACCCCTGTTCACAGCAGTTTGTTTTTATTTTTGCTTAAATCTACAAGTAGACCTCAATCCTCATTTAAGATCATAGACCTCATTTAAGATCATATATATATATATATATATATATATAGAGGCGGGATCCGGTGAGTCCACCTAAGTATTTGAGTCCATGAGTCTAACAATGATATCATAAGTTATATAAAAACCCAATCGCGAAAGATCGTCGACGTAATTCATTAAAAAGACGAACCTTACCCTTGCCTTACCACAAAACCTCTCAAATTCAAAACCCACCCATACCCCTCACCCACCTACAACCACCCACCTCACGCACCACCACCAACACCGCAAGCACCCGCACCACCACCGAGGACCACCAGTTAGTTTTTTTTTTTTTTTTTTTTTTTTTTAAGTAGACTTGTTAGTCTTAATTAGAGTTGTATTATGTTATTGTTGTTATTGTTAATGTTAATTGGGTTACATTTGTTAGTTGTAATGTTAATTGTTAATGTTTTTGGTGTTTTTGTTAATTTTTCAACTTTTGATTCATAATTTGTGTTATTGTTTGTTGTTGATGTTAGTTACATTGTTGTTAGTATTGTTGTTGTTGTAAGTTGTATTTTGAATCAAAAGTCAATAGTATGAATCAAAAGAAGTAGGAAAATCCGATTGAGGGAGGGGGGTTGGACGTGAGTTCTACACGTCTAGGGTGGGGGAGGACGTGAATTTGGGGTGTCCATGTTGGGTATGGACGTGAGGTTCCCACGTCCGTGTATGGTGAGGACGTGAGGTTCCCACGTCCGTGTATGGTGAGGACGTGAAAAGCGTGAGTCCATCAACGGTGATGACGTGAAAGTCGGGTGTCCATGTATGGTGTGGACATGAAATGTTCATGTCCTAACCATCAATGGACATGAAATGTTCATGTCCTAACCATCAATGGACATGAAATGTTCATGTCCTAACCTACCTAGGACGGGAATTTTTCAAGTCTAATGCAAAATTTCGATCAAATAGTTTGTCGTGTTCAATGGCTTCTACGTATAATTCAACCTAATATCAACCTAATTCAACCTAATATCAACCTAACATCAACCTAATTTCGATCAAAAATTTTAAAAAAAAATTTAGATTTTAGTTACTTAGCGATGAATCGTTGTTTGACATTGAATCGTTGTCGTTGTTTGATGTTGTTGTTCGTTGTTCTCTACCGATTTTTTTAGAATAGTTGATTATGTGAGGTTTTTGTTTGAGAGAATAAACTGTAGAGAGATAAGGAGAAAAGGGCAAACTTGGTCTTTTTACAAAAAAACGTCGACGATTTTTCGCAAAACGTCGACGACCTTTCGCAACCCCCTATAAAAAAGTATCACGTTTTTTCAATATCAAATTTTTTTCCTTTTTTTGTTTTTTCTTTTTCATTATTACTTTTTTTTTTCTTTTTTTTTGCCTTTTCTTTTAAAATGACATTTTCTTTATTAAAAAAATTCTCTTTTTCAGTATGCATTTTTTTCAAACAAACACGTTTTTTTTAATAAGGCGTTTTTTCTCGAATTTTTTTTCATTACAATATCACAAGTTACTAAATACAATATCACCTGTTTTTCAAAATAATATCACAAAAAAAAAAATCGAGAAAAAAATATTTCGAGAGAAAAAATTGAAAAAAAAATTTGAAAAAAATATTTCCGGAAAAAAAGTTCTTGAAAAAATTTTGTGATATTGTTTAATATAGTGCGTGATATTGTTTAACAAAAGACGTTTTTTCTCGAAATTTTTTTCGATTTTTTTCATTACAATATCACAAGTCACTCAATACAATATCACCGATTCTTCAAAATAATATCACAAAAAAAAATTCGAAAAAAAAAATTTCGGAAAAAAAATTCGAGAGAAAAAACTGAAAAAAAAAAAATTGAAAAAAATTATTTCCAGAAAAAAAGTTCTTGAAAAAATTTTGTGATATTGTTTAATATATTGCGTGATATTGTTTAACAAAAGGCGTTTTTTTTCGAAATTTTGTTTCGATTTTTTTTCATTACAATATCACAGGTTACTCAATACAATATCACCGGTTTTTCAAAATAATATCACAAAAAAAAATTATGTAAAAAAATCGAGAAAAAAAAATTGAAAAAAATCTTTTTTCGAAAAAATAAAAATTTCGTGAAAAAAAGTTTTGGAAAAAATTTCGTGATATTGTTTTATATAGTGCGTGATATTGTTTTATGTGATATTGTATTGAAACAATTGTGATATTGTAGACTTTGTAGTGTAAAAAAAAGTGATATTTTTTAATACAACTTGTGATACTTTAAATGGACTCATGGACTCAAATATTTAAGTGGACTCACCGGATCCTGCCTATATATATATATATATACTCCCTCCTATTCCCAATAACTGTCACATTTCGGGTTTGGTACGGGAATTAAGGAATTCATTTGTTTAATGTAAAGTAATGTGTGCGGTAGGAAGATTGGAGAGAGGGAATGTATTATTGATTATTATTATTGTGAGTAGAGGTGATTAAAATAAGTAGTGTTGTGGGGTAAGGTGGGGTATTATTGTGGGTTAGAGTGAATAAAATAAGTATAAACAATGTCCCAAAATGGAATATGTGACAATTAGGTGAATAGACGAAAATGGCAAATGTGACATTTATTCGGAATAGGAGGGAGTATATATATATATATATATATATATATATATATATATATATATATATATATATATATATTGATTAGAACTAAAATTTTCTTAATTGTAGATATGATAACGTGGGTGCACCAAAAAACTTGAAATGATCTTCCTTTTATATAGAAAAAATGTTCTTCCTTTAATTTAGATATAAGATTTGTATAGTTGGATCAATTGAACTAGTAGTTGGTAGTGGATAATTGCTATATGAGTCTGCTCACATATTTGACTCTTCACCATTGATTTATTTGTCATTAATTTACATAGTTTGCCCGGTTAATCAAATCATAAATTTCCCCTAAATTAGTTACTTTACACTAAATCATTATACACTTTAATTAAGTATTCCTTATGGGTTTAATTATTACTTTCATTGTATTAATATTTTTAGTAGTATAATCGAGCAAGTGATATAAATTTGTTTGACAAAAACTTAAGAGAAATGGTCCTTTCATAAATTTTTGAGAGACCAGTTTTTTGTACACTTTTATTTGTATTTCGTGACAATTTTGTCATTGATCGTAACATAATAATTTCTTACTTATTTACATAGTAAATGTACTCATTTTATCTTTAATCATGATTTGTACCTATTATATTACCTTTAATACCACTTTTTCTTAAATTTATATAATAATATCTCAATAAACTTATTGAAAGACGGTCTTTCAAGAGACCTACTGAATTTGTTTTGGTAAGCGCGCTGATATTTAGCCAGTCACAACTCTATATATGCCCAAATCCAACAACTTAAAAAAAACTCACTTCAATACAAATAATTTTTTATTTATTTTGGATAACATTATTACAATAATCAATCCATACAAGAAAGAAACATTCACCATATCTTCACCACACCCTTATTACTCGCATTATTTCATATATAATATATATAATTAATACCGAAGGTAAATAATTATGAACTATTTCGGTAATTTGCGAAATTAATTAACTAATAATTCACATTTTGATCAAGGAAATAGCATGATGATAGGTTTCCAACTTTCCACAACAAAGTTGTTTAGCAATAAGTTTAGTAACACGAGAATATAATCCTTCCATATTATGATCACCAAAATGAGAAGCCATCATGCATTCTGACGCTGTTCTAATATGTCCTGTTACGTACTTGGCTCGTACCTCAATATTACCATCCTTGATATATTTTTTAGTTGGTAAATCCCAATCCACAGTAAAAAGTTTAATCTGGTCGAGATGGAATGACCCCTCGCTTTTTACAAAGCTTTTTACCTCTTCCTCGGTTGGTGGGTAAAATGGCATATCAAATTCGTCCAACTTCTTCTCATCAACCAAACCCTATATATACCACAACAACGCGTTAACTATTCGACCTGTTATTAACCCTAAATTGACCTAAAATCCGTGTAAATACATGTTTAACATGTTTAGACTCATGAGAAAACGATTCAATTACTGAAATTAGGGGTGAGAATCGGTCCAAGACCGGACCGGACCGGACCGAAGACCGAACTTAAAAATTTGGTGGACCAAAGACCGGACCTAAAACTTTCGGTCTTGGACCGGACCAAACCCGAAATATTTGGTCCGGTCCGGTCTTGGACCGAAATGGACCTAAACTAATTTTTTTCAATATTTCGTATACGATATTTACATTTTAATTCCGCTAAATAATATGAATTTAAATAGTTAGACGACACTTTTTATAAAAATCATTGATAATACTAATTTATAATGACTTTGGAAGATAAAATGTTAATTTAATTCAAAATATTTTAATAATTAGTCTTAAAAGGCAAGATCTTTGGTCCATTCGGTCCGGACCAAAATTAACCGGTCTTGGACCGGACCGGACCGAAGACCAAAATTTCGAAAAATGAGGACCGAGGACCGGACCAAAATAATTCGGTCTGGTTTTGGTCCAGACCAAATGGTCCGGTCCGATCCATTTTTCCGGTCCGGACCTAAATTTGCTCAGCCATAACTGAAATAGTGAAATGCATACCTGATTAGCCATATCCTTTAAGGCTGAATTTAGCACTTTCGGCATAAAGAAATCTTCAGGCTTGTGATCTTTGGTACATGCCATTATGTTAAGGACCATACGACCCTCCGTCACTATTTCTTGGGCTCTACATTTCAAAAATGTTGTGAAATTTTCCTCAAATTGCACTCTATATGCTCCGAGAACCTCAGGTGGGCTTGTCTCGGAAATATATACGTTTCCTTTGTTAACATGTTCGCCACTCTTACTAATCAACTTTTTCGGCACCTATCAATAACATCCACTTTGTTGTCAAATTCGGACGAGTTTCCGTTTTTAAGTGATGTATTCTATTTTCCAAGTACAAGTTTCTACTGAGTTAATTACTCAAATTATACAGATTACAAAGTTCTTAAACACAGTCAAGTCATTTTAGAAGATTTCACGGAAATTAAAAAAGAATTGAAAAATGTTATTGTAGTTATATGTAATAAGAATTGATTGAAACGACGCGAAAAACATATATATAATATAATACAAAAGTTTAAATTGAGTACCTCAGAAAGCCAATGAGCACTGTTCGAACAATGAACAAAGTGAAGGCTATCACTCGGAAACAATCTCTTGTAGTAGGAACCGGGGTTTGCATAAATGAAGTAGGGTCCAATATCACTTTTCCTTTGTTTATTTAATTCTTCATGGAAAGTTGGAAGGGATGTAAAAATGGTGTTGAAATCATTTGTTGGAAGGTCATTTAGGAACATATTAATTTCCGGAACATCTTTACAATTCATAAATCTATATGTCTTGTATGTAACTTCAATAATCTCAGGTAATATCATTAGAGCGTTGGGGCCTGAAGCACATCCTAACTCGGCCACCATCACACATCTTGGAGTCCTTGTGAAATATAGTCCTTCTAATGCATCTTTCACCACTGGAAATACCTTTGATATTGATATTGCCTGATAAAAAATGCTTAATAATTAGTTAAAGAAAATTACTAACAAAAAGTATTTATTTAAGTTGGTTACTTGTGTTAAGTTTTACTATGTACATGTTTAGGTAACGCTCTCAAATATTACAAATAAAAAGTGTCCAGTTTAGAGTGATCATCCAATAATGCAGAGCTCAGCTCGGGCCAAATTATTAAGGGGACGGATGGGCTCTTATGTTTGGCAGTTGGCACTAACACGACTCAAGAAATAGTTTTTTTTTTAAATAAGAATTTAATATTTTAATGGACTCGTATGGACTAGGCTAGGAAACATTGGTCTAGGACCAGTACCAGACCGACGACGTGGTGGGTTGTGTATGTGCTATCACGAAAAAATTGTCCCAACATGGTGGGCAAACCGGGCCAAGCTAGCTGGTCACACGAGCGCGCTGGTTAAATTTCACAATGTGGCTCGACAACTCTCACGAGGAGAGAATATTGTCGCTTCATACGACTAGGAATTAATTAGTAATTCGAATTCCAGTTGACAATGATAAAAACTACAAAAGAAATATGTGAAAAAGTAAAATTCATATGAAAAAAAAATACGAAATGTGAGACGGTAAGGATGATTGAGAGATCTATTATTTTTGGTAGACAATTTTAGTGAATGTAAATAATCCAAATAGTAAAACAAGGATCTACCCTAATTAGATTATAGCGAGGATGATTGAGAGGAAGTGTGATAGAGACTAGAGAGTAGTACAAACTTGAATAATAGAATTGCGGCCGTAGCTATCCTCGCCAGTTCCAGGAGTCATATGATTGCTCTCCATCTTCATTTTTGGTAGACAATTTTAGTGAATAAAAGCACTCACAGAGTCGCACTTCTCTTCACACTCTTTCTTCTCTTCTTCTTTAGTTTTTATCCTTTCAGATGTTACTTGGTTACTATTTATACCCACAATAGAATTAGGATAATGTTCATTTTTTTTACGAAATAATCCAAATGTTCAAGTTGAAAACGGATAATGTTATTTCGTATTAGGCAAGTGACATTATTCATGAGTCTATGAGATGATCAATTACCCCCACTGGTCATCCCACTAGCTTTATTGTGAGAAAATTGTCTTCATCTGAAGATATTATCCGTCACAATTAAGACTTTTTGATTTAATAAAGAGTTCTCTTTTAATAAACTATTTAATACTCCCTTCGTTTCAGTAGGTTCTTTACATTTACCTTTGACACTATTCACAAGTTAAGAGAATGTGTAATATTCTCGACAATCTATAAGAGAAAACATAGTCATGTGAGATCTTGTTTGATTCGTCTTTGTGAATACATTAAGAATATCAAACTTTTATAATTTTTATAAATGTAATATGAAAGATATTGATGGTGCAAAATGCACCTCAACAAATGTAAAAAAGTAAACGTAAAGAATCTGTTGGGACGGAGGGAGTAATATTTTTTCCACTAAATTTCATTATTTTAATACATAAATAAAATTTTGAATCGTTTGATGATATAGTTAGAACTGAACTGAATGAAATGAACTCCCCATTTCTTTTTACAAAAGGGACACAATACAAAACTTCTTATTTATGAGTATCCGTCAAAAGTTGAAGATAAATAACCTTCCTCTTACAATAAGTCAGATGGGAGGACAAACAGTAAAAATAAAACACTATTCATTTTCAACATATGACAAATAGCGTGCATTTTCGATGAGATCGTTTTAGTATTATTATTGGAAGAGTTTCCCACATGGGATAAATCACGGAAGAGTTTCCCACATGGGATAAATCACAAATCACAAATATGCACGAAAAGCATGGAAAAAGAAAATGGTCCAATATTTCAAGGCACATTTTATTATTAAATGGTAAATTTATATTAAAAAAATGGTAATATTTTAATCCGTCTGAAATAAGACCGTCTGAAATAAGAATTTATATAATAGTAAACTCCGTACATCGTACAATCTAAGGGACAATAATTCAAGCCACAGTTGCAAACATTGTACTCCATTCAAGGGCCAATCATTCAAGCCATAATTGCAAACATAGATTATTTCTAACACAAATAGTACGGAGTATTACATTAGGACGTGCAATCGTCATAAGAAAAAATGACTATTTTTCGATAGACAATGACTATTTCTTTATTAAATAGTGACCATTTTTTGGTTTAAAAATATCTTATTTTTTGAAGGTGGTCAATATTTTTCAAAAACTGATCACTGTTTACCAAAATATGGTCACATTTTGAAAAAAAATACGAGATAAGACCGTAGTAAAATTATTGTATTTTTAGACTTTTCCAAATTCTTAAAATTCTCTTCTTTCGGGGAAAATGTAAGAAATCCATTAATAATAATGTCACTTTAATTTTTACACACCATACCATATTAGTAGATTACGTATATTAGTCAGTGCAAAATTATCTTTTTAGGACTTGATCAATTCAGACATGAACACTCCTATTCTTAGTGAATAATTCATACTGACCCAGCCTTATCCTAATCTCAGTCTTAACTCTCATACTTACCACATGATTACTTCCTGTACAGGGAGCTTAAACTTACACCAATTAGCCACTAAACTTGAGCAACGTTTTACGTTTACTCAACTACATTGAAAAAACAGATGCTTATGGTCTTTAGCATATTCGCCGGTCGTCACAAAGGAAGATTTTTAAAATTCTGCTAAAGTTTTTCACTAACTTTTATTATTTATTTTTCATTCAGACTAAACCTACCTTGAAATTTATAAATTATTTATCGTACTTACCTTATACCCTATTTCTTTACAATAACTCTTTTTTTATAGAAAAGAAATGATACATGAAATCCATTCTAAAATTTTCATTGAAAATGTAGTCAAGACTCACTCAAAATCCCAACTTAAAACTTTGTAAACCCTGGTAGATTATTGGTAGTTTTGAGCGATTTTTTTCTTAAAACTTACCAAATTCTTATTTCAGAACTATCGATAATCTTACCCTTATACCACAGTACAGTGCTATGCATTTGCAATGCATTTGCAACTCTTGGACTAAAAACCCGGAACCTCCAATAATTTGAGGGTACCAGGGCGGATCCCAACACATGCCGGCATAGGACGGTATATTGTACAAAATTTAAAACTCTCCATGTTTTAGTTGTTGAGTTGCAAATGTACAGTGACAGCAGTCCGTCTTGCTTGCGACGTTCACAAGTTTGTAACCTCTCATAACCCTTTTCACTCGCCATTTTCACTTACCCTCCCACTTGCAAGTTTGTCTCACGTCACAAGTTATAACGGATTTAGTCCGTCATAAATGAGAATTTGTATAGTGACATATATGAGTGTTTTAAATAAAACTGTTTTAGCATGAATTAACACAATGAGAACTTTCCTGCTAGGAATAATTTCTTTTTTTTTTTTTTGAGAAAAAGCCTACGGCTTACTTCATTGACGATAAATCAGATAAAAAAGCAGTATTCGCACCCATAGGCAGAGAATCTGACCAGTCAATGCTACCTGGGCCACACGTAATGCTATGAGCTAAAGCATGCGCTACCGTATTGTTAACTCTACTTGTATGCGACCAAACAACAGAAACAAAATCCGAACAAAAAGAACGAATGTCAGCTAACACTAAATGAAGCAAATTACGCCCTTGGATACGACTCTTGAGAGCTTCGATAACTTGGAGGCAGTCACTTTCCACGATGACGTTCCCATGTCCCCTTCGCTTGGCTTCTTTTACACCCTCGAGAACGGCTACTGCTTCAGCCATAAGCGGCGTCCACGCCCGGTCCATCTTCATCGACACTCCCTAAATAAGCTGCCCATGAACATCCCGGCACACAATTCCCAGCCCAACTCCTTCACCATTTTTCGCCCCTGCATCCACGTTGATCTTAACCCAATCCCTCGGTGGTCCCTGCCATGTTGCTATAGCCTCGCCTTGCATTGCCTCTCTCCCTCCCCTGCCGAGAATTCCTGTCCCACCCTCCTCCATCAACACATCTTTGGCCCTCTGTATAATCGCACTCGGGTCCACTTCTCTGTTCTCGAAGATGACCTTATTACGGTGTTCCCAAATAGCCCAACAGCCCACCATAAATTTACCATGTTCCACACCACCTAGCACCTTCCATTTTGTTTCCACCCAGTCCCGGATACCACCACCGTCCTCTTCCTCTTCCCTGTCCACGCCGAGCCCCATCCAGACCCGGTGTGCCACCCAACATTCCCGAAAAATATGGATACTAGATTCAAAAACAGAAGAACAAAAGGGACAGTAAGAAGACTCACCTCGAACTCGGGAGGCTATGTTTGCGCCTGTTGCTAAAGCTTCACTGCACAGTTGCCAGAAGAAAAGTTTAACTCGGGGCCACACCGGAACTTTCCAGAGCCTATTCCACATCCATTTTTCCCGTTCCCAACACGACGTATCTTCACTTCCATTTGTAGGCAGGTTACCGGCTAGAAGGTGATAAGCCGTCTTAACCGAGTAATTGCCATCTCTCTCTATTTCCCAGTACCATTCATCTTTCGGCCTTGACTCACTAAGGCGTATATTAAAGATTCTGTCTCGCTCAAATGGCAAAAAAACCGAGTCTATAAGCTCCTGCTTCCACACCCCATTCTCGGTATCTATTAAATCCACCACCCGCATATCTTCGAACCCCGGACTGCAAGGCGAAAGGACTCTCCCCGATTGAGTTCCTGGGATCCACACATCCTTCCACACCTTAGTCGTCAGACCATCACCCACTCTTCTCCGAAGCCCAAGAACCAATCCGCGTCTGGCCTCAACAATTCCTCTCCATGTGTAGCTGGGGTTCGGCCCGAGAGTAGCTGTCAGAAAGTCGCCATTCGGAAAATATTTGCCTCTCATTAATTTAGGCCAAAGGCTGTCTTGGGCCGTCATGAGACGCCATGCTTGTTTGCCCAGTAAAGCCAGGTTAAAGAGATTGAAATCCCTAAAACCCATCCCTCCCATTACCTTTGGTTTGCACAGGTTTTTCCAAGCTATCCATGAAATCCCTCTCTTGCCCTCACCGTGGTTCCACCAATATCTCGATATCATCGATCTAACTTCATCGCAAAAGTTCGTGGGAATTTTGAACACACTCATTACATAGGTAGGGAGCGAATTGGCAACTGCCTTAATGAGAACTTCCTTACCCGCTCTAGACAACATCTTCCCACGCCAACCCGAGAGTCTTTTGCTAATCTTATCCCGAATAATATCCGTTAGTGCTTTTTTTTATCGTTCTATAACCGTCGGTAGGCCCAGATACCGGGCCTGTTCCTCCACTTCGACAATCCCCAGCCTTGCCACAAGCGTATCACGTCTCTCCCTAGTTACTCCCTTGCTAAACGAGACCGTGGTTTTATCTAAGTTCACCATTTGGCCTGAAGCATCTTCATATTGCCGTAAGATAGAGGATATAACCTCCGTTTCATTCACACTTGCTTTAGTGAAAAAAATGCTATCGTCCGCGAACAACAAGTGAGAAATCGTAGGGCCTCCTTGGGATATACGGATACCATGTAGCGAACCATTCTCAACAGCTCGTCTTACCAAGTTTGACAGGGCCTCCGCGCATAGGATAAAGAGGTAAGGGGAGAGGGGATCTCCTTGACGTAGGCCTCTCGATGGTCTAAATTCACATGACGGAGTACCATTTATCATAACCGAGAAGGCCACCGTCGTGACACAATCCATCACTCTGTTAATCCATGAGTTGTCGAACCCCATCATAAGTAAGAGCCGCTCCAAAAAAACCCATTCCACTCTATCATATGCCTTTGCCATGTCAAGTTTTATGGCCATGTAACCCTCCTTAGCTTGCGAGTTTTTCATATGGTGAAACATTTCGAACGCAATTAAAACGTTATCAGATGTAAGCCTCCCTTTTGTAAACGCACTCTGGTTCTCCGACACAACATCCCCTAGGTACGGTTTCAGACGGTTGGCAAGAACTTTTGACACCACCTTATAGGCCACATTACACAAGCTTATGGGTCGAAAGTCTTTAATTTTATCCGGAGCTTTCTTTTTTGGAATAAGGATAATGTTTGTTTTATTCAGCTCTCTCACAGAACGATCCCCGCGGAGAATCGCCCTAACGGTATCAACAACTTGTGACCCAATAATATTTCAGTACGACTGAAAAAATAAGGCATTCATTCCGTCCGGGCCCGGGGCTTTGAGTGGATGCATTTGGTTAAGGGCCTCGGTAATTTCCTCCTCCGTATACTCCCCTTCCATACCCGCCTTAATATCATCAGAGACCCGGTTTTCCATGCCAGCAAGAATCTCCTCAAAATTAGTTGGGTTTGAAGAGCAGAACAACGTTTGGAAATAGTTATTAGCAACCCCAGCAATCTCTTTTTCGTCCGTGTATTCTGTTCCATCATCCCCGACCAGTTTGGTAATCAGATTTTTCCGTTGTCTCTCGCTAGCTTTGGAGTGAAAAAACTTGGTATTACGATCACCATCTTTCAACCATAAAGCCCGGGAGCGTTGCCGCCAATAGACTTCTTGTTGTTTCCGAAGACTCGCTAGTTCAGCTACAAGTTTCTTCCTCTTCCTGATACTACCCTCTGATCTGTCTCCTTCATTGAGCCTTGTGAGTTGTCTTTCTTTTCGTTCCATATCACGCTTGATCTTGGAAATATTATTACCCTTCCACGTTTTCAACTCTTGGGCACAAGCTTGTATAGTGCCAACCAGGTCCCCTCGACCCCGAATAACCCCTCTTTCGACCGCTTCTTTGCATTCCTCCTGCTCTAGCCAAATTTTCTCAAAACGAAAGCCTCTCTTATGCGTACCTTTCAATTCCTTACGATTCAGAACCAGTTTGATGGGAGCATGGTCAGACCATTCTCTATTCAGGTAGACCAATTTCGCAAAAGGAAAGAGATCGAACCATTTTTCATTGGCCATCGCACGATCTATCATGCTTTGCCGGTTGGCATCTCCACTCTGACCGTTATCAAAAGAAAAATTGTAGCCTTCCCAGGAGATGTCCCGAAGACCACATTCGTCAACTGCCGCTCTGAAATTGTTCATTTGCCATTGCGGTCTGCTACCCCCGGCCCTAACATTTCCGTAGCAAAGAGGATCTCGTTGTAGTCACCAATGCACACCCACGCCTGTGATGACTGGTGGTGTAAAACTCAGAGGAGCTCCCACGAAAGATGCCTCTCCCCAACCGAAGGCCACCCATAGAACCCTGTTAACCGCCATTCCCCATTCGAATCTTTGATACTAAAGTCCATGTGATGCACCGAAGCCGATTTGAACACACAGTCAATGTCATCCCTCCATAACATAGCCAAGCCCCCTGATCTTCCCATGCTGTCCACCTCCATACCATAGTAACCCGACAGTTTATCTTTCACTCCACGCATTTCACGACCACTAAGTTTGGTTTCACAAAGAAAAATGATGGCCGGGGCCTCCCTCCGAACAAGCTCACGGAGTCCAATAACTGTGTCGGGGTTGCCCAATCCCCGACAGTTGAGACTTAAGATGTTCATTGAGCCCGGCGGGGTTGATCATTGTCAACCACCGCCTCAGGTATAACAACGCCCCCGTCGATAGAAATTTTTGCCTTCTTAGCCATAGAATCCACTCCTTCTCCCTTTCCCTCTTCTCTCCACTACAATCAGCCCTATTATCCTCATAGTTCCTGTCCCCCTCTCTGTGCAACCTCTTCCAGTTCCTCTTTTTTCTCCCACCCCCTCTGTTTCTGTCGTCACCAAAGGTCTCATGTGACTCCCCCTCTGCATGGCCATCTTCCACCATTAGCAGATCTCCCGGGTTTTCATTAGGCATTGTAAATCTTTCCTCACCCAACAAGCCACGAGTAAGGATTACACTCTCCTCCACTGTACCTGTAGCCCCTTGCCCCAACACCTCTCCCCTCACCATTCCACACGCCTAACCCATCGCAGAATTGTTATTACCTCCCCCGTCTGTACTCACTGAAGCAGCCGCGACAGGTTCAAAATTGGAGCTTCGACCATAGTTTTTTTTCTGTCTAAGATCGATGGCTATGGCATTCAGCTTCTCAATCATTTTAGCGATATCCTCCTCCGCCCTTTCTTTATGGTGAACAGCATCTAAACTGGCTTGTAGGTTCTTCGCTGCCATGCCCGGCCCTGGTTGAGCAGTTTTTATCACCTTCCAAGGTGACGCACGCAACCAATCCCCATAAGATAGGTCCTCCTCTTCATACGGCCCCTCATCACAGTCTTTTTCCCCGTGCCCAATTAACCCACACCCATAACAGTACGTCGGGAGTCTTTCATACTTGACATCATATTTCGCTGTGGCCCCTTGCTTCGTTTTAAGGGAAATATGAGATTTCAATGGCAATCTCACATCGTGGAGGTATCGTATTCGAATCGCTCTATCCAACTCAACATTTGGTCCCGTTTCAAAGCTAACAAAAGAGCCTAGGCATTTTCCTATTCTGCTTGCATTCGCCAGACTTTTCCTCCCAATTATTGGGAGATCATAAACCCTAGCCCACAACGGAACTCGAAAAAGAGGGACATCCGAAATCTTACCCGTAGTATTTGGTTCGTTGAAGCACCATAGAAACTTATCAAAGTGCCATGGTTGTCCTTCCAAAACCTTAGCCTTATCTCGTCCCGTTCCGAAACGAAAGAGGAATATCTTCTCCTTTGCATCGATAACGTTTCCTAAAGCCGCCTTCGAGGGGTTCCATAATTTAATCATAGATTCAATAGCCGCTTTCACATTAACTGCCCTGGAAGCCCACAATTTCCCAACCAGTATGAGATCAGGCACCGCTTCTCCTTCCCCAGCCTCATCATTCCATTCCAATACGTCCCCATGGTCCCCGTCGTCTGAAGTCATAGGCTCTTTCCCATTCCGGTGTGGTTCCTTCGCTATCCTTTCCATCGACACCTGCACAGAGAAACAAAAAAACAAAAGACGAAAACAAAGCCACCCTACGTACGAGAACGTAGGACAAGCCTCGAAAACCGAGGAGAAAACCTAGTCAGTAGGATGTCAAACCCTAATGATTGGGACGAAACCCTAGAGAGCCCTAGGACCTTTTTTTTTTCAATTGGTTTTGGTTTTGGTTTGTGTTGAATTGTTTCTGTACGGGTATTATTAGACAGAGTAACTAACTCAATATGTTAGTTATATATTAAATAAGTTAGTTATGATGTAACTATAGTTTGTTAGGGAGTATATGATTACTTATATAGTTATATCCCAAGCTATAGTTGTTAGCTTGTACTATAAATAGCACACCATATACATCATGTAAGATTACATTATCATAATTAATAGTCCCTCCATTTTTATCCATTTGATACATTTGCTTTTTCACGTTTGCCAACGCACGTTTTACGTGCTTAATATCTTTAGCTACATATTTGTAAAAATTATAAAAATTATATATTTTCAATGTACTCATAAAGACGAATTAAAAAAGATCCCACATGAATATGTTTTTTCTTACGTATTGAGAGAAAATTGAAATTGAAGGTCAACTTGTGAATAGTGTACAAAAAGCAAATGTATCGAATGGATTCGAACGGAGTAGTATACAAGTATTCTTTTAATATCATCTTTCTAATAGCTATCTAGCTCAATTTACGAAGATAAAATGCAACAAATATATGAAAGATAAAATCAAAGTTGACACAATTGGATTTGTACGTATAACAACCTTTTAAATTGGGTAAAAAAACCATGGGCACCAAGTCAGGAAGGATTCTGATTATAAATTGATAATTCGAACGATCGAATACAACAATGATTGCTAGGAAAAATGATAGTAGATAGTTTATGTCGTGTAGAATTGTAGATGATGTAGCTTTGCCTTTCCTCCTCGCTCCTTATATATAGTTTACATGTAACGGTCAGTCTTTGTTCGTAGTGCACATTCGGGAAAATAGAGTTCGCTCCTATTCTCGCGCTTTGACTCTTTCTCTTTCAACGTACACTTCAGGCGTCATGTTTAACCTAGTTCTGCACATTTCTGGAATGTGGTAACCATGCACCCTTGGACTTGGTCTTTCTTCAGAATAGTTCTAGCTTTATTGTTGATCTTTCTTGCTACTACTGTAAGACTACTGCTCCTTTCCTGGTTACTTCTTTGTGGCTAATTACTGGACTGCTTCATTTATGTCATGGGATCATTTTTTGACCTGTGATAAGTGCATTATTTATATACTTTTACCCCCTATGTTAGCTTTATTTTACATTGTGTTATGCACTTATCTTTGTGTTTTGAGTTAATATTTGCATTTCTAGTATACTTTGTTGTTTTGTAGGAAAAAGAGCTTTAATTTGCTAAAATATTACAAAATGAGCTACCAGGAAAACAAGGCTAAGTTTTGACTTGCATGGAGACTAAGCATAGACTTGCATTAGGAGTTTTGAATGAGTTTAGATGGAATTGATGGATCAAAATTACAACAAATGTATAAATGTGAAGTAAAACCCATAAACTAAGGTCAAGAGAAGTCAACTGAGCATGGGATGCCAAAGTGTTTTAGATGCTCGGTCAAATAACATTTACCGGGTGAATAAAGAAGGCATTTAACATAAGTATTGAATCCCTTGAGCATTAAACCAAGGAATTAAGAGAAACAAGCTCGGACATTGTGATAGTATCAAATTGTGACGGGTTAATAGTTTAATTTTATCACAATAAACATGCTTGATACCGGGTTATAGCTAGCGAGACTTTCATGTAATACGCCGGTTTGCACTTTTGATTGTAATTTCGAGTTTTTGTTATATCTTTTGTTGGGAACTCGGTTTTCATCTTTTCTATACCAAGGAGGAGAAGGAGAGGCAAAGCTTAACCAAGGGAATAAGTGCAAAGTAAATAGAAGCAAGCAAAAAGGAAGAATTGAAACCTTGGCATACACAAACAAGAGCCAAAATGAAGAATTGAAAACTCGGTTTCACAAGGGTCAACTTCAAACGACTATATCTCGAGTTCTAGAGCTCCTATTGATGCAAGGCCAAGTGGAGGTGAAAGCTTGTGATCTTAGCCTTCCAACGATAGGTCACACGCCTCATTTGGATAAGAAACGAGAGAGATATGACCTTTCGAAGATGCTGCTGTCAGACTAAACCGCAGCCTGCGCTAAATACCGCAGCCCTGCGCTATTTGACGCAGCCTGCGCACGCAGCCTGCGCTTTTCTCTGGAACTTTCAGCTCTGTTACGCGTTTTGGGCTTTATTTTGGAGATGAAAAAAACCTAGATTCTCGTGCCTATATAACATATCATCTATTATCATTAGAACTTCAAACATTTTACTCTCTAATTTAGTCAAGAATCTTGTAATGAAACTTGAATCTTTCTTCATTTTGGGTTGTAATCTTTCAATGAGGAGCTAATCTCCTTGTTCTTGGTGTAATTCCGATCAAAGTCTCCGACTTTGAACCTTGTAAGACTCGAAGAACCCTTTCTTTTTATCTAATGTTGTTTCTTAAGTTTATATTTTACATTCTAAGTAATGATTTGTGTGGATTGATCACCCTTGCATCTTAGTTGCTTAGTTTTTGCATATGTTAAGTAATCGGTTTAGTTTACTTAATGTTATTTGAAGCAAGCTTGTTTGTATGTTGAGTTGGCTTAGATGAAACATACTTGTGAGTAGGAAATTACATGACTTTCCTTGCTTTCATGGTTTAATGTTAGTAAGATTAGTTTCTACATCACATCTTTTGGTTTAATCCTCATTGCTTGGTTTTAATCTTGTGTTATGGTTTAATAATTCGGGTTAGAATTAAAGGAATTACATATACGGTTTAGTTGTGTGATTCATTTTCTTAAGATGTTGGTTAGGGATAGATAGATTAGGGGTTGTTAGAGTCGAGCAAATCTTTGTCGGGTGACTTTGTGACGGTTACACCAAGTATTCCTCTCTTATTGATTTTCTGCACTCTACTTGTTTGTGATATTGCCTAACCCAAACTTTTCTCATTTATTGCTCATTTATTGTCATTTTAAATGCTTCCAATCATTGAATTCTCATTTATGTTGCCTCATTGTTGTTCACTTGTGTTAATATCGATTGTTTGTTGATAGGTTGATTATCTTTAGTCTCCAATCATCATTAAGTTTTCATTTAATTTTTGGTTAGTTGTGTTTAAGCAAGTTTTTAATTATTTCCCTTCTCTTGGGTTCAACCATTGACTTTCACTTTACTACTTTTGTTAGAGTCTATTAGAGTCTAGTTTAGGTTTTATATTTTGTTTGGTAAGATAATTAGTGTATAACGACCGCTAGTTTTAATCGGATCACATTGCGACCTCGATCGGGATTGGTGTCCCTAATCGGGGTTGAACAATCTTGTGGACTGTTCAATTCGGACGTTACTCCTAATATTCTCTTATAAATAATAGCTTTCATGCTACGACTTGAGCATCTTTTTATCATCCTTTTAGATAGCTTTACACATTTCAATACTTAGAAATCTCTCTTATAATCTTGTAATTCTCTCTTTAGTTTAAATTTTTCTTTGTTTTACATTTACATATATAGTTTTAATACAAGCTTTTCTTTGTTCTACACACTTCAACACTTGACCGGTCTTCAGTTGTGAATAGATATATTCGTTTTCGATGAGACTTTTTGATACGAGTATTAACAAAAGTACGTAATTTTCTTGGACAGGCTTTTGAGATTCGAATAGCTAAACCGGTGTACAAATTACTGAGAGGGGGCATAAAGAACCAGATACACATCTCTTTCTCTTGTAACCTGAGCTCAACTTCTACGAAACATGCCCACCACACGCGAAACAACTCTGTATTTACGCAACAATCTGCTAGAAACGGGTACTACGACGGCCGACAGGCAAGGCGGCAGTGATGAAGATATTAACGAAATCATTGGCCCTTGGCGGAAAAAATGGCCCGAACCGCCATTTTATATGTCAAGTACAATGCCAGGAGACGAATTTGAAGCTCAGTTTGTAAAGGAAAGTTGGAGGCGAGTTTGTCAATCATGTAAAGTGAGACACATAGACCAATTGGAGTCAAATGCAATCGACAAGTCCTTCACTATTTTGAGAGACGGTCCCTCAAAAAGCTTACTGATTGAAAATTAAATACGTTATGTCGACCGACAATCAGTAGTAGAGGTTATATAATATTGTATAATTGTATCTAGACCTTTCTCACCTTTAATTTGCTATTATAATTGGAAGATATGTAAGATTGAATATATTATTGATTTCGTGATTTACAGAGGTACAAGGTGTAAGTATATATATGCTATTGTTAAAGAAGGAAGAAATAATATTCACAGAGGCTAAACAAGGCAATTGATATTCTTTGCCTTAAGTGTGAAGATATGGTAGGAAGGATCCGTTGAAAGGCTTATAGCCGTTGGAATTGATGCATGGGCTTGGTGCTTGTTGGGCCGGTGTAATAAACCCCCCCCCCCCTCAAGCTGGTGCGTGGAGGTTCGAAACGCCCAGTTTGGAGAGTAAGTCATGGAACGGAGCGCGACCGAGTGCTTTTGTCAGAATGTCGGCAAGTTGTAGCTTGGTATTGACATAGCTTGGTCTAATTGTCCCATTTGTAATTTCGTCCCGAATAAAATGACAGTCGACCTCTATATGCTTGGTCCGCTCATGAAAGACCGGGTATAGAGCGATGTGGAGAGCGGATTGACTGTCGCATGAAAGGTCAATGGGCCGAGTGTGCTGGATACCGAGAAAGTTGAGAAGGCCTTTGAGCCATTTTAATTCACAGACGGTGTAAGCAATAGCTCGATATTCGGATTCGGCAGACGATTTGGAGACCGTATTTTGTTTCTTGGTTTTCCCTGAGATTGGGGAACCACCTGAGAACACGATGTATGCGGATAGAGAGCGACGTGTTGTTGGACAGCTGGCATAGTCGGCGTCGCAATATGCATGAAGACTCAGATTGCCAGTGTTCTTGAAGAGAAGGCCTTGACCTGGGCTATTTTTAAGATAACGAACAACTTGTAAGGCGGCTTGCCAATGGTCAAGCCGAGGAGTATTCATAAATTGAGCAAGGGTGTGAACAGAGTAATTAAGGTCAGGTCGAGTGATAGTGAGATAGACGAGGCGTCCTACGAGACGTCGATATGGTTGCGGGTCGGTCAAGATGGGCGAAGTGGAGACGCCAAGGTGGTGATTGGGTTCCATGGGAACTGTCGAGGGCTTGGAGCCAAGGAGCCCGGCTTCGCCCAATATGTCGAGTGTATATTTCCTTTGGAGACAAAGAGGCCGGTGGTATTGCGGGCTATTTCAAGGCCTAGGAAGTATTTGAGAGGCCCAAGGTCTTTCATGTGGAAGCAGTGACTTAGGTATGTTTTAAAATGAGTAATTTTGGATTGGTCATTACCACAAATGACTAGATCATCGCCATAAACTAAGACATGCATAGTGCGGAAGAGAGAGTGATCGTAGGGGCATTGTTGGAAGCCATAAGAGTTGAGTGCGGAAGCAAGTTTGGCATACCAACAACGCGGTGCCTGACGAAGGCCATAGAGAGACCTACGCAGTCGGCAGACTTTGCCATTTGTCGAGTGTGAGAAACCAGGTGGAGGTTTCATGTATACCTCTTCGTGTAGATCCCCATGGAGGAAGGCGTTGTGTACATCCATTTGATGGATAGACCATCGTTTAACAGCGGCTATGGCAAGAAGTGTGCGAACAGTGACCCATTTGATGGTGGGAGCAAACGTTTCATTATAGTCGACTCCTTCGACTTGCCGGTTGCCCATTACAACGAGTCGGGCTTTGTAACGCTCGATGGTGCCACCGGCGTTGTATTTAATTTTGTAGACCCATTTGGACCCAATGGCCTTTTTATTCGGGGGGAGGACTTCGAGGGTCCATGTGTTGTTTCGCTCGAGTGCATCGATTTCGGTCTTCATAGCGTCCCTCCATTGTTGTACCTGCATGGCATCGTGAAAAGTGCTAGGCTCGTGATTTTTAGTCACGGCCGACATAAAACATTTATGGTTAGTGGAGAATTTACGTAAGTAAGGAAACGAGAAATAGGGTGCTTAGTACCTGAGGAGGATGTGGACGTGGTTAGAACGTGAGTCGAGGGACGAGTGGTGTATTTAACGTAGTCTTTATGGTGGGAGTTCGGTAGCTTGGTGCGGTGGCCTTTGCCCATAGGAGGTGGACCGGGGGCTGGTTGTGAGTTGACCGCAGGGACGGACTCCGAGGTGGAGGAGACAGGGATCTACGGGGGTTCGAAGGAAGGAGGAGACGTGGATTGAGTGTTAGGATTGGGCTGGGCTGGTTCGTGGGGGGTGGGGGAAGAAAGGGAGTCATTGGGTGGGCCGTTAGAGGCCTGGTTTGGGGTTATGTGAAGAGAGTCTGGTGGGTCGCTGTTGGGCTGGTCTGGATGCATGGGAGGAGAGGCTGATGGGGGGCCGTTGTTGGGCTGGGCCTCAGTTTGTATGAAAACAGAAAAATCTGTTTCCGTGGGATCAGGTGAAGGAACATGTGGAGGTGATTTGTACGGGAAAGTATGTTCAATAAACTTGACATCACGAGAGCTAAATTGCAGGCCGGTGTCAAGGTCGTAGACGCGCCACTCCTTTTTGCCGATAGGATACCCAATAAAAATGCATTTACTGCTGCGTGGGGTAAATTTATTTGTCACGAGATCGAGTAACCTGTTTTGCATAGAAAAGGCACCCGAAAGTTCGGATATGAGTCATGGGGGGGGGGGGGTTGGTAAAAAGGATTTCGTAGGGTGTTTTCCCGTGATAAAGGGTGGTCGGAGTGCGGTTAATTAAATAGACGGCAGTAAGGATGTTTTCACCCCAAAAGGTGATGGGTAAGTGTGCTTGAAATAAAAGTGCGCGGGCTACATTTAAAATGTGTCTATGTTTCCGTTCAACCCGGGCTTTTTGTTGAGGCGTATCAACAATAGTTGTTTGAAAAAGAATACCATTTTCGGTAAAAAAATTTTGAAGGCTTGTAAATTCGGTGCCATTGTCGCTTCGTAAAATTTTAATTTTCTTATTAAATTGTCGGTTAGCGTAAGCAAAAAACTTTAACAAAGTTTGACGTGTGTCACTTTTCCGTCTTAATAAATATACCCATGTGGAGCGGGAAAAATCATCGACAAGAGTTAAAAAAATATTGAGACCCACATGACGCGGGAATGTTATATGGGCCCCATAAATCAACGTGAATTAAATCAAAAATAGTGTCCGCATTATTCAAACTTAAAGGAAATGGTTCCCGAGTTTGTTTCGCTCGGAAACAAATGTCACAATTCTTGCTATGAAAAGAAGACTTAACGTTTTTGCAAAAAGAAAGAAAACGGGAAATGGAAGAGGAAGGATGCCCCAACCGTTGGTGCCATAGTTCCGTCGTGTCGGGTATAGTAGTGGAAAGAGCGTGGGCTGCCGGAGCATACAGACCCGTTAAATAGTATAGTCCCTCGACTTGTTCATCCGCACCAATCATCCTCCTCGTAGAACGGTCCTGTATAAGACGTAAGAGGTGAGAGAATTGAATAGTGAGGGAGGAATCGACAAGCAGTGAGGAAACAGAAATAAGGTTACAGTGTAGTTTGTCACAATACAAAACATTATATAAAGTTAAATGTGGGGATAAGTAAATATCACCACATTGCGTGGCAATAGTAATATCACCATTCGGTAACCCGACTGACAGCGGAGTTATAGAACGAATTTTACGAAAAATGTGAGAGGCATCCCGACATGTGACGGGATGCTCCCGTATCAATAATCCAAGCGTAAGGTAAGAGTTTACCAGTCATTCGGGCAGCGGAGGAAGAGACGCCCTGACGAGCTTGCCAAACGTCGTGGATTTTGTCCAATTGAGCAGCGGTTAAGGTGTTGAGGTCCAAACGATCGAAGGAAGAGGGTTGGGTCGTGGCTGAAAGAGATCCAGGAGCGGCCAAAAGTTGGGCCTGAGCCGCAGCATCGGTAGAAGCGAGACCCGTAGGTGGCTGGGGAGCAGTAGTTACCAGATGGGCTCGGGGAGATGTGTTGGCTGCCTTCTTTTTACGGTCATAATTAGCACGACCTTGGACATCAGGAACAACAGTTCGACTCATATCGGTTTCATTAATATAGATACGGTCTCTAGGTCGATCTCCCCACCATTCGGGAAATTCCCCCGTAACTCGATAACAGACATTGTATAAGTGACCAGGCCTTTGGCAAGCAATACAGTGTGGTCGATTGGAACCGTTGGGGCAAGAGGAGCCTCCCCCCCACTCGGTGGTCGAGAAATAGTAGTGGTACGAGTGGCAAAGGCCATGGTATCGGGTTTGGGGTTGGTTACAGGGCAGAGTAATGGCGCATGCCCTCCTCTTGGAGAAGCCGATTATAAGCGAAATCTAAAGCAGGTAAAGGAGAAATACCGATAAGCTGGGAGCGAGCATTGTCATACCGTTCGTCGAGGCCCAAGAGGAATTCGCGAACCCGCTGCTTTTCACGACGGATGTCGAGGATGCTCAACAGATTCCAGGGACAGTCTTTACACGAGCATGGCGGCACAGGATCAGCGGCGTGTAGGTCATCCCACAGTCGAGTGAGACGGCCGTAGTATTGTAAGAGAGACTCGGTGGCCCCCTGTTTACAGCCGATAAGGTCCGCTTGAAGCCGCAGTATTCGAGCCTCGGTATTTTGACAAAAGCGATTTCGAATATCGTTATAAATTTGTTTGGCCTCGGGACGATAGGAAATGGTAGTGCGAGTAGAGGTTTCGATTGAGTTAAAGAGCCAGGAGGTTACGAGAGCGTTCTGAGAACGCCATGTTTCATATTCGTCGGATCCGAATTCGAGTTTCGAGGTGGTGCCGTCAATGAAACCAAGTTTGCCTTTGGCTAGGAGAGCGAGGGTGATACCGCGAGACCAGTCATCAAAATTGGTTCCATTGAAAGCAATTTGAGTGATGTTGGCGCTCGGATTTTCGACCGCCACATAGGAGTAGGATGGAGTTTTCGCTGTGGGTTTTTCGGATTCGGGGGTGACATTATTCGTCATTGTATGGACAATGACGAGATCGGAAAAAAAAAAACGAAGGAAGTGAGGAATTGTTAAGGGTGTGTGAACCTGTCTGATACCATATTATAATTGGAAGATATGTAAGATTGAATATATTATTGATTTCGTGATTTACAGAGGTACAAGGTGTAAATATATATATGCTATTGTTAAACAAGGAAGAAATAATATTCACAGAGGCTAAACAAGGCAATTGATATTCTTTGCCTTAAGTGTGAAGATATGGTAGGAAGGATCCGTTGAAGGGCTTATAGCCGTTGGAATTGATGCATGGGCTTGGTGCTTGTTGGGCCGGTGTAATATTTGCAGTTTACATTTTAGTTTTCTTACTGATTACTACTTTATTTGATAAAATGAATAAAATCACTTTGGTTGTTAATTGACTCTAGACGGAAGTTTATTGTAATTGTTGGAATTAAACAATGTTTTGAGAGTTTGTTGTCCTACATCGGTGGGCAACAACTCTCAACTCATGTTTATATTGATTCCTTCCTTAGTATGACTAAGACTTTAAGAGATTGGTTTAAGGTGGGTTTTGTGTGTGTTTGTTGGGCCAGTAGGTTTGGGTCCAACATGCACGCGCCGGCCCGGTTGGGGGGGCGGGCTGATAGCCCTCTTTTATACGGCCTTTGACCTCTGCTATTTTCCTATCTATCTCTCTGTTTTCTTCTGTCTCGAAATTCTGGGTATTGCTAAAATCGTTCCAGGTCAGTAGTGTAATCGTTGGGGAACTACCGGTGATTTGGGTCCAACATGTGCACGAAGTCGGCCCGGTTGGGGGGCGGGCTGAAAGCCCTCTTTTATACAGCCTTTGACCTCTGCTATTTTCCTATCTATCTCTCTGTTTGTTGGGCCAGTGGGTTTGGGTCCAACATGCACGCGACGGCCCGGTTGGGGGGCGGGCTGATAGCCCTCTTTTATACGGCCTTTGACCTTTGCTATTTTCCTATCTATCTCTCTGTTTTCTTCTGTCTCGAAATTCTGGGTATTGCTAAAATCGTTCCAGGTCAGTAGTGTAATCCTTGGGGAACTACCGGTGGTTTGGGTCCAACATGCACGCGCCGGCCCGGTTGGGAGGCGGGCTGAAAGCCCTCTTTTATACGGCCTTTGACCTCTGCTATTTTCCTATCTATCTCTCTGTTTCCTTCTGTCTCGAAATTCTAGGTATTGCTAAAATCGTCCCAGGTCGGTAGTGTAATCCTTGGGGGACTACCGGTGGTTTGGGTCCAACATGCACGCGCCGGCCCGGTTGGGAGGCGGGCTGAAAGCCCTCTTTTATACGGCCTTTGACCTCTGCTATTTTCCTATCTATCTTTCTCTTTTCTTCTGTCTCGAAATTTTGGGTATTGCTAAAATCGTTCCAGGTCAGTACTGTAATCCTTGGGGAACTACCGGTGGTTTGGGTCCAACATGCACGCGCCGACCCGGTTGGGGGGCGGGCTGAAAGCCCTCTTTTATACGGCCTTTGACCTCTGCTATTTTCCTATCTATCTCTCTCTTTTCTTCTGTCTCGAAATTCTGGGTATTGCTAAAATCGTTCCAAGTCAGTAGTGTGATCCTTCGGGAACTACCGGTCATCGTTGATCGCCACCTCGGTCGTACCTCGAAATTCTGGGTATTGCTAAAATCGTTCCAGGTCAGTAGTGTAATCCTTGGGGAACTACCGGTCATCGCTGATCGCCACCTCAATCGTACCGGAAATATAATTTTCAAGGTAGTGGTTTCACCGCGCCACTACCTTCTGTTACGGTATTTCTAAACTTCTACTTTTATTACTGCAACTTTCAATTCTGTACAACTACAGTATTTCCATGTTCCGTAATTTCGGACCAACAGTAATCAGTTCACAGAAACGTGAGTATATTTTATGATCCAATTAAATAATGTGCATTGACTTTGGCAGTTGTGCTACACAAGGTAATAAAAAATGTAGACATTTTAAGTAAAATATAATGAGTAGCAAATATGAACACGGCATTACTATAAAATTCTGAATACATATCCGATTAAAAGTTAGATATGAGTGACTAAGTATTAATCGAAACACAATAAATCAAATGATGTTGAAGTTTAAACCGGATTTGAAATTAATTGAGATTTGAATTTTAGAAAAATAAAGAGTCATTTATGATCCGAAATAAAATGCCAAATCTTTTGACACACGACACAAGAAAATAAATTACGACTTGAAATTTTCTTGAATTGATAACGGGTAGCTCTGATCTTTATCCAACTCTAAATACAACAAACTTAGACATGGCAAACGAGTCATTCGATTCAGTTTCGGATCAGTTTCATTCGGATCGGGTTATTTCGGTTTACCTTCATTCTCGATTTCAGTTCGGTTCAATTCAGGTTGGAATCAGTTTTCGCGTTTAATCGGTTGTAAATATTTCGGGTCAGTTCAGGTTAGAGTCAGGTTAATTTCGGAACAGATAAGGTTCGGGTCGGGTCAATATCAGAGCAGATGAGATTCGATTCGGGCCATATTCGGATCGGATGTCAAGGGATTAATAATGGATTATAATTTTTAAATTTTTGTCCGATAATATTTCAAATTTTTTTAATAGTAATATTATTTGATTCCACATTTTTTTCTTATCTATTTTTTTTTTATAATTATTGATATATTATATATACAAATATATGAACATTAATGATCTTGATTGATATGATTGATGTTATGAATATAAAGAGGAAGAGAGAATTGAAGTAGAAATCAGAAAGATTTATTATTAGAACTTGTGTTTGATTACATGATATTGGTGTGTATATATACTACTATCCAAGTACAATTCTGACAACCTTATAACCAACTATCTAACTACTTTGAGTTAGTTACAATATAACAACCAGAAACTAACTATTAGTTCATAACCCCCCCCCCCCCCCCCCCCCCCAAGCTGGACTATAAGGACCAAGATCAAGTCCAAGCTTGACAGATAAAGACAGATGATCAGAGGCCCCAAGGGGTTTGGTCATGATGTCTGCCAGTTGTGTAGTACTCTTGACATGCTCAGTAATAAGAAAGCCCTCTTGCTGTTTATCTCGGACATAATGACAGTCCATATTCAGGTGTTTCGTGCGTTCATGAAACACTGGATTGTTGGCTATGTGCTGAGCTGCAGTGTTGTCACAGAACAAAGATATAGGAAGCTGAACTGACACCTGCAATTCTTGTAAAACATTTACTACCCACACTAATTCACTGGCTGTATAGGACATACTCATATACTCAGCCTCAGCAGAGTCTTCTGTTTCTTGGTCTTCCAAGAGACTAGAGAATCCCCAAGAAAAACACAAAAACCACTTAAGGATCTGCAGGAAAACGCACAATTTGCAGGATAGAAAAGACTAGCATTAACAGTTTTTTTCAGATACTTTAGAACATGATATGCTGCAGCAAGATGAGTATCACAAGGATTAATGAGGAACTGACTCAAATGTTGAACACTGTAAGACAAATCTGGCCTTGTCATATTAAGATATAATAATTTGCCTACTAAGCTCCTGTAAATCTCTGGTTCTGGTAAAGGTATACCAGAATCTGTAGAGAGTTTCAATCCCTTCTGCATTGGAAAACTGGCATCACTGCAATTTTCCATTGAATTCTCTTTTAAAATATCAAGGATGTATTTCCTTTGATTTAAGACAATTCCTTTTTCATTTCTAGCAATTTCCAGACCTAAAAAATACGTTGCAGCACCCATGTCCTTAATAGTAAACTTAGAGTGTAAACAATCTTTAACTGACTGAATAGCTGTCAATTATGTACCAGTTATTAAAACATCATCAACATAGATCAGAACAATTAGAAAAATCTGACTGACATTATCAAACTTTGTGAATAAAGAATAATCATATTTGGATTGAATGAAACCCAAACTTATCAGAAACTTGCATAACTCTAAGTTCCATTGTCTAGAAGCCTGTTTAAGGCCATAAAGTGATCTAATTAACTTACATACTTGTCCTTTCTTAGCATTGTAACCTTGAGGAGGTTTCATATAAACTTCCTCATCAAGAAAACCATGTAAAAAAGCATTATTAATATCTAACTGATGCAAAGGCCAGTTTTTAATGGCTGCAACATCAAACAACAATCTTACAGTAGTGAATTTAGCAACAGGAGAAAATGTGTGTTGATAATCTTTCCCTTTAACCTGATTATAGCCTTTTGCAACTAACCTAGCTTTAAATCTTTCTACTGAACCATCAACTTTGTATTTGATTTTATAAACCCACTTGTTGCCAATAGCTTGCTTATTAGTAGGCAAAGTAGTTAACTCCCATGTATTATTGTCTTCTAAAGCTTTTAATTCCTGATTCATGGCTAAAACCCATCTAGGATCACTGATAGCCTGTTTATAGGATGTTGGTTCAGACTCAGTCAGTACAGTGCATAGGGATCTAACATATTCTTTGTCAAACCCATTTATACTGTTAAGTACTTGAACATGTAATGCATTCTTATGAATCAAAGAAGGAGGTAAGGGACAATGGTAACCCTTTAGCCTTGTTGATTGAGTTTTAGGTCTACCAGACATTCTGCTAGGAACAAAATTATTTATAGCAAATGAATCTTGTGGCGTTTCATCAGCAAATGAACCTTCTGGTGTTGCATCAGCAGACATACTGGCATTAGTATTATTATTCTGTATATCTTCATTATTATGAAGAGTATCAATAGTGTTATTAGTTGGTATTTGGTTTGGATCTGTAACCATTCTGTCAGTTGTATTGTTCCTTGTATCAAAAGGATCATTTAAACTGGCAGAATGTTGATCTACCAAAGAAAAATCATTAGTTTCTTGTAATTGGAAAGCTTCTTTAAAAGGAAAACAATCCTCTTTGAAGACAACATCCTTGCTTGTAAACACTACCTTCTTATCAAGATCATAAAGCTTGTAACCCTTTTGATTAAAAGGATAACCAAGAAACAAACACTTGATTGCTCTTGGCTGTAGCTTGTCAGAAGTGTTATTTGCAGCAAAACATAAGGAACCAAAGACTCTTAATTCATCATAATTAGGAAGTTCATTAAACAGTAACTCAAAAGGAGTTTTCCACTGAAGTAACTTTGAAGGCATCTTATTGATTAGATAGGCTGCAGTTAACAAGCAATCATATCATCCCAAAATTTAACAGGCAGATTAGACTGTATTTTAAGTGCCCTTGTTGTATCAAGAAGATGGCGATGTTTTCTTTCAACACGACCATTTTGCTGTGGTCTGCCAGCTATGCTACGCTGATGTACAATACCTTTTGTGTTGAAAAAATCCTTACAATTATGTTGAAAGATTTCTGTACCATTGTCTGATCTTATGATCTTGACTTTGGTGTCAAACTGTGTTTCAACATAACTAACAAAACCCTTAATAAGACCAGGAACTTGGGTTTTATTATGTATGAGAAACACCCATGTGTTCCTAGAATAATCATCAAGGATGGTGAGAAATGATCTAGCACCTGAACGTGATTGAACCCTGTAGGGTCCCCAAACATCAATATGGACTAAATCAAAACATTGTTTAGCATGTGATAAACTTCTATTAAAAGGCAAAATATGATCCTTTGCTAACAAACAAGTTTCACAGAACAATTGTTTTATTCCTTTGACATCAATACAAGGGATATAGTTCAACTTCTCTAAAGATGAGTGACCAAGCCTAGTATGTAACAAAGACAAACTACATTGATGCTTGTCAGAACCAGACTGGTTAACACTAACAACATTATTATAGTAGTAGAAACTGCATGATTCAAAGCAAGTCTATATAAGTTGCCATCTCTCTGAGCAACTGCAACTATACTTGAAGGGTCCTGAAACAAGCATTTTGAGTTCAAGAAACAAACAATTAAACCAGTAGCTGTAACCAATCTACCAACTAACAATAGGTTTTGATTAAATTCTGGTATATATAAAACATTCTTAAGAATAATTTTATCATTAAAAACTGCATTACCAGGTTTGAAAACTTTTTGAATACTACCATCAGGCAAACCTACATAGATTGGTTTAGACAGTACTTTGATATTATGCAATAACTGATCATGGCATATAATATGTTCTGATGCTCCTGTATCTACTATCCAAGATGCAGTGTTCAACATATGAGTGTGTGACCATTTATCTGAATAGGCAGAATTAGTAGTCATACCTGCAAAATTGATTGATGAACTCAAAGGAGAACTATCTGAATAGGCTTTAGAGACTTGCTGCATAACAGAATTAATAATCCCTTGCACCATATCAGACGACACATTTGCAGGCATACCAGGATAATGAGAAGACTGCTGAAAAGGAACAACTATGTCTAAAGGAGAGACATCAATATACTCCTCATCTTGATCATGACTAGTCAACACAACATTGTTTGCAACCTGAAGAGTAGTGTCTGCCTCCTTGGTCTTTCCTTTCTTAGCAACAAAAGCCTTGTACTTATAGCATCTCTCAATAATGTGTCCCTTAATGTTGCAATAAGTACATGTCTTGAGTTTGTAGCAATCTGCAATAAGATGACCTGGTTTATTGCAATGATCACAAACAATGACTGTACCATCAGATTCTTTTTGTTTCTTTGATGCTTGACCAGAGAAAGAAACATTAGTAAACCGTTTCTTGGAAGCATAAGAAAGTGTTCCAACAGAAACTTCATTTGCAGAATCATTTAAAACCTTCTGTTTCTCTATCTTTTGAAGTAAACCAAGTGTCCTACTAATGGAAGGAAGAGGATCCATAGAAAGAACACTAGTTCGAACTTGCTCATAGCTTGAATTCAAACCCATAAGAAGTTGAATGAGCTTAGAATGAGTCTCCCTGTCTAAAATCTTCTTCAGTAATTGACAAGTACACGCATTCATAGCCCCACAAACACACACTGGAACAGGATCCATTTGATCAATGCTCTCCCAAAGGTTCTTCATCTTGCTATAATAATCAATCAAAGGTTGATTATCTTGTTTAGCATTAATCAAGTCCTTCTTTAACTCATAAAGCTCTAGAACATTTAATTGTCCATAGCGCTCAACAATCTCTGACCACAGATTCTTTGCAGATGCAGAATACTGCAAATTATCACGCAGTGGCTGAGAAATTGAATGGAGAATCCACCGAAGAACCAAAAGATCACACCTAATCCATTGATTGTAAGTTTTGTCAGTCTTGGCAGGCATAGAACATTCACCAGTAATAAAACCAGACTTGTTCTTGGATAATAAAGCTTGAACAACATCTCTTTGCCATTGGAGAAAATTCGTGCCATCAAACAAAACATCCGTGAGTTTGAGATTGGGTTGATCATTTTGTGTAAGAAACAAAGGATCATCGAAAGGAGGGTATTGAGTAGAAGGAGATTCTGATGTTTCAGGCATCTTTGATGTCAGAAAAAGAAGAAAAACTGTAAAATTGGTGCGGAAGCGGAAAAAAATGATCAATTAACTGGTAACTGATACCATATGAACATTAATGATCTTGATTGATATGATTGATGTTATGAATATAAAGAGGAAGAGAGAATTGAAGTAGAAATCAGAAAGATTTATTATTAGAACTTGTGTTTGATTACATGATATTGGTGTGTATATATACTACTATCCAAGTACAATTATAACAACCTTATAACCAACTATCTAACTACTTTGAGTTAGTTACAATATAACAACCAGAAACTAACTAACTTATGTTAGTTAGTTCATACTCCCCCTCAAGCTGGACTATAAGGACCAAGATCAAGTCCAAGCTTGACAGATAAAGAGTGATGATCAGAGGCCCCCAGGGGTTTGGTCATGATGTCTGCCAGTTGTGCAGTACTCTTGACATGCTCAGTAATAATATAAAGAACAGTGTGCAAGCAATTGGATGAGAATAAACGAGAGCATTTGTTGCTACTTGCTAGTGATATAGAGTACAATCAGTGATACAGAGTACAATTAATTCGAGAATTATATTAGCAGTGCCTTGGAGAAACAAGTAACTAATAAGCAATTGGATGAGAATGTGCTCTTGGTTTTTGACGTTTAGGATAACTTGACCATAATTTTCGTAACAATATAAAAATATGTATATAAATAATTAATTTTTTTTCGTGTGTTTGACAAACGACAATTACTACATTCGGGTAATTTCGGGTTTCAGTTGAATTTCGGTCATCATTAAGCAGGTTGAAAACGGTTCGGGTGTGTTTCGATTCGGGTCAAACCAGTTCAGGTTGAAACAGTTCAGGTTTATTCAATCTCGAGTCTATTTCGGATATTACAAATTCAGTTCAATTTCGAATCAGTTCAGGTTGATTCAGGTTTCGGGGTAAAGTTCAGTTATACCTTTCGGATGTACGGTCAGGTGTCAATTCAGTTATTTTCGATCGATTTTTCGAGTTCGGTATACTTTTGGCAGGTCTAAATTTACAAACTGATTAAATTGGTTAACTGAAATCGAACCCAAAGCGAAACCCAAACTATGTCCATTAACCCAAATCATACATGCAATTAGGGCCGTACAAAGGTCCGAACCCGGACCAGACCGACTTCTACTTATTTCTCAACCCTCAGACCGGGCGGCTGATTTCTTACAACATTAGGTGCAAATATTAATAAGAAATTTTGAAAATTCAAATTATAAGTTTAGCGAGTAATAATTAAAAAAAAATACGAAATTATATACATTCGGTCCATCAACCGGTCCACAGGGTTAAGGTCCACGGGTTACCAGCGGGTTTAGACCGGCTAGGACCGCAGACCGATTCTCCACATTTTGATGACGCGCAGACCGGATCTCTAGATATTCGGTCCTGTCCGATCTGACCCTTAAGATCCAGTCCGATCCAGCCCAACGATCCGGTCAATATTTGTACAGCCCTACATGATGCAATTATGTTAATCAATACCAAAAACGCAAGTTTATTTTATAAGTATGGAGTCAATGGCCTAGACATGGAATTGTGGAACACAATGCAATAATAAAAAATGAAGCGGAATTTTTTGAAAATGTTAATGCGTGAGTAATGCAGACACGTAACATGCCGGCATGGCTATAAAAAAGGCCGGGGTGAAACTTGGTATTCAACACAACCAATCTATACATACTATAGTACTACATACCCTAAGATATACTTATAGATATTGTATAATGGAGATGAAGAATATGAAGGTGGTTAGTGGGGTGGTGGTGGTGGTGGCGTTGGTAGTGCTAGCCACCGCTCCTGAACCCGCCACCGCTGCTCGTCAATCAATGATTCCACTCTTTGATATTATGATTGATAGTCTTGATACCTATAATACCCGCGCTCTTACTTGCTTGGGAAGGCGTCAAAAGTGTGATCCTAATAATGATCAATGTTGCCCTGCGACTCATTGTGGCTCCAATTGGTTTTACACTAACATATGCATGTTAGAAGGTCTTATAATATAGTGCTTCACCTCTTTCCTTTTGTTTCCTATTTTGTGTTTTCACTACCACTCTTTTGATGTTGTTTTCTCCTCTTGTTATCTTGTTTCAATAAAACTGATGCTATTTTGTTGCGTCTAATTAAAATATTAATAATAGTTGGGTCTTAAACATAAATTTTTGGTTGAAATAGTTTATATATTTTTTCCCAGGCCCGTGTATTCCAAAAACGCCACATGGACCATGTAAGTCACCCTTCGGGCGCTACAGTGATCGAGTGGTGATCTCTCAACTCCTACATTTCTGCAAGTTTTAAGTTTAACCCAGCTACCACTAAATTAACACCATTTGGTTAAATTTAAATCGCCCTTCTTAGTTGGTATTTGACAAGGTGATTAGAACGGAAATCGATGATCCAAAATTAATTTTTAAAGGAAATGCATCTAATCTAAACATCAAGAGCTTCGAAATTTATCATCGTAAAAAAACAGAGAGAACGTAATTCTCAAGTGAAATGAAAAGCTAATTTAGGTCACTGAATAGGGTCAAATGGAACATCGTGAGTCATGACATTAGAATATAAACTTAAACATTTAAGCGAAACAGATGAGTAACTAAATTGTTTAGGGTATCGACAATGGATGAACTCCCTACGAACAACACCCAATTAACAATAGTGTCCAGATAGTTTGTCATTAAGAACCCCCTCACAAACGACCATTATTGTTGCTCAAAGAGTTATTTCAACTTCATCTAAATTTACGAGTTTTGACACTAATTAAGAAAAGGATCAGACCGGATTTGGTTAAGTTTTAACATCCCACCAATTGGAAATAAGTTATTGCAAATGGCAAAATAAAATAATGTAAACAGATTAAATAAACTTCAAGAGTAGAAACTCAATTTTCAAAGGAACAGAGGGGAAAAAAGAGGATTTGATAAGAATGAATTTAATGACAATACTCTAAACTATTAAGCTGCTTCTTAAAATACTCCGCACTTCATTTTAACTACGAATATACCCAACTTTAATATTTATTCTCTTATACTAAAACGGGTGAACGAGTTACCTGCTAAACCGGTTATTTCTATTTTATCCCTTACTTTTCTTCACCTATTGTATTTACTTTATCACAAATAACACCAACATCATTAATGTCGTCTTTTTCTCCAGAACACCAACACAATTAATCTTAGCCAATTTATCCTTTTTTACCATCTTCATTCAAATCACCATCATCTACCTCAACCTCTCGCTACTTGTCATCATCCTTTCGCTTCTCGTCATCATTTATCTCCACATTCGTCCCTAAACTTACATTATCATCCCTAAAATCACTTTATTATCTTCAATTTTTCTCCAGACATCGATCACTATAGTGTTTCTCAGACACAACTCCACCGAATCCTCGTCCTAACTCTAAATTCCTTGATTGTGGCAGTCTTCTTATTTCCCTATCATCATTATTAGCAGCACCAATCTCAACAAGAACATCTTCAACACCACAGTCACTCACAAAATTAATGAATGGGCGGTACGATAACGCGTATCAGAATCAGCGACGAAGTTTCAGAACAAACTTTAGAATTAGTTGTGTTTGATTTGGTAATTAGTGGGAAACATGAGATTTGATATTCTAGTTTTGTATGGTTTTTAAGGTTAATTTGTTACAATTTTAGTGATTTAAGAAGAGTGACAATGAGGAGTAAAATAGGGGGGAGTACAATGCTAGTAGGAATATGGGTTGGGGAGAATTTTAATTAAGAATGAACAAAGTAAAAGTTTTCTATATTTTGTTTTTAAGTTAGTTGTACAATTTGGTATTCTTGGCATGTATGGTGATAGATTCGATTAGGTTAATTAGGGTTTTGTGGAATTTTTAACGATTTTGGGGTATTTTAAAGTGTAATATTCTGAATTTTCTGGACTTTTTTTAGTATAGGTAGGAGGAAGAAGATGAAGATCTATAGTGTCAGAAAGGTCAGCTCTTTCTAAAAGTGGAGGGGTGCAATAGATTGTTATATTGATAGTTAAATTATACTCCGTAGTATAGAGTATTTTGAGAAGCACTCCAATAGTTTGGAGTATTTCTATTAAATAACCCTTTTATTTATAGTTAGAAATCGAATTCAGAAACAATGAACGGATTAAATGCTTCGCAATTTTCAAATTGTCTTCGGCGCGGACCGCACCACACGACGCGTGCGAGCCGAACCGGACGGACAGCGGTGCGCGCGTGGGATGAGTACACAACTACACACTATCCTCAATATAGACAACTAGACAAGTACTTAGTTGAGAAGTGTTAAGTATATAAACACAACCAAAGTTCCTTATTTTTCCAACGTGGGACAAAGCCAAAAATATTTTCTTAGATTTTCAATATAAGACAAAATTTTTGTATTCTTCCAATGTGAGACAAGCATTTTAGCATTTCCAACATTATCCACGTAGGCCACATGCAACTAGATTCTAAAAACATATCCCTAGTAAGTTGGTAAGTTTCATCCCCAAGTGCCCAACGCCCAACGGACAGTGGCCCAACCTCCCGACTCCCGAGTAATTCGGTTCTTAAAATTCTTCTAAAACACCTATGTATAGTGCTTATTTCGTCGATTTTTAAACTAATACATTTTTTTAATTTAGTAATTTATACAGAGGTATTATTCACATAGACAAGCAAAAAGAGACGAATTTGAGCCAAGTTTAAACTAACCAAAGCTGAATTCAAGCTTAGTAATTCTCATATTCAAAGCTTGTGATTTTTTTATTATTTAACTTTAGTGTGTAATGCAATTGTTATTTTTCATAATCAAATGTAGTTATATGATTTATTATTATATTTTTTTATTAAAATAAATAAATTATTATATTTACTCAAAATAAATTATTTTAATTTCATCCAAGGAAAGAAAGTAAAGAAAATATATAATGAGTTCATCGGGCTTGAGTAAACCTTGAGTCCAACTCCAGCTATTCCTGAGTTTTAACTTTTTAAACTTATAAAAATCCAAGCAAACTCAAAATTTCAAACCAATTCTTAACCATCCAGACTTGAGCTTAAATCGGCTAAGTTATACCATCAAACAACTCTAACGTCTTTATCAACACAACTCTTAGGGGCGTTTAGTTAGAAATAAGGGAAGGAGATAGGAAATCATAAAGTGTAACAGGGGAAAAGATAAGGGTTTACCTAAAACTTAATTTGTTGCGACATGAGTTCTAAGACCACAATGTCTAACAAACTCGACTTAATAACTAGAATGTTTACATGATCAAGTTTTACTCAGACGGATTCTGTTTGTTTGGATTGAGAGAATTGGAGAGAAAGGGAGGGGAGGGAAAAGGAGGGATGTATTTTCCTTTGTTTGGATACAATTTATGGAGGGGAGAAAATGAGAGGGGAAAGAAATGAGGGGATTTAATTTCCCTCCTTTAGAACAAACTAAAATCTTTCCATGAGAGGCAAGATTTGGAAGGAAAACTCTAATAAGTCTAATTGAACCCTTATTTACTTAACAAAGACATAATTTCTTAAATAATCTCTATCCATTAGTCATCTCCCTCATTTCTCTCTTTCCATTTCCATCTCATCAATTTTATTATCCAAACAACCCCAATTTATTTCCCCTCCCCTCCCCTCCCTTTCCCTTCCCTCCCCTCACTCCCCTTCCCCTCCCTTTCTCTCCTAACATTGTATCCAAACACACCCTAAAAGAATTGAGGAGGATGAATTTATAGACCAAGCTTAACTAGATAAGAGAACATAAATAGAAGACAACGGTGGTACAGACTGTTACACTAGAAGACTTAGAATAATTTACAAAAGATATGAAATGTTTATTCTTTGATTTTTTTTTTTGCAAAAACAATTAATATCTCAAAAATATCTTAACAATTAATATCTCAGAAAGTCTTAAAAATAAATTAAAGAGAAGTACTCTTTTTATAGTGAAACAAAAGGTTTAAAAGCACATTGTTTTATCACAAAATAAGTACTTTTTAATGTGGCTAATTTTCAATGGATAAAAATAAAAGTAAGCTTTCGAGATTGTGTGATCAACTTTTCCAGAAATTCTGAAATTGCGTTTTTATGAAATCTGAAAAATAACTCTTTACATTTTATAAAGGAAAATGATTTTAAAATCAAGAAGTTTCAAGAGTACAATTTGTAAGTAACGGTCCGTCTAACTGTTGCCAGTGAGACAGACTGTTACGACAACATTTACTTAAGTTTACGACATAGTATCTTTAAATTAGGGATGCAAAATGACTTGATTTCTTAGGCGGTGGAAAATCAACGACTAATCTTGATTATGATTCAACTTGAAGAAAAGATTAATTTAGGTATGTCATCATCAACATGTAAGAATTATGGGACTAATACAATAATGTACGTGGACTTTATTCGGTAGTAATTGTATTTATGCATTATCAATTAAGTTAACCCCAAATATAAAGTGATCCACTACGGTGATTTAAATACGGGCTTATATAGGTCTTAAAGAGTATGGGTCTGACTATTATCTAAGTGTAGATACTCATTAGGTTTCTAATGTATAATGAACGCATTAGACTAAGGAGACTATATATATGTCATCTAGGATTATGGTGCCTACTGCCTAGTAGACTAGTAGCACACAATAACCTAATCTCCACATCCCATTAATAGAGACATCTTGTCGGTATATGTGTCTACTAGAAGTCCTAATCCAAAGACCGTTCCTTCAGACGGTTCATCCCAACGATTCGTCATGTGGTATTTACCGAATAATTTAATATGAAGTTTATGGCTATTAATCGGATGGATAAATCTAACACAACAGATTACACCTAACAACAACATTTCAAACTTTGCATCGCTTTGATTGGTTTAGTTCGGTGAGTTCGGTTACAAATCATTTTTAAAATGTTTTGTTCTATTCAAATTTAAGGTTAATAATTTGATCAAATAATTAATATTATCACATGTGATCATTAGCCATGATTAGAAAAAACATATCAGAACGTGGATATTAAATGTCTAATGGAGGAGAGAATGGTCCCAAAGGCAACAAAGGGAGATAGTACAAAATAGTAAGAAGAGAGAACAGGAGGTTTCGAGTCTTTAAAGTAGTTGCTATGATCCGATCGGGCATTATTCGATCGATAACAACCATGTTAAATTGTGTAAACAGGTTTGGATCACAATAAAATAGAAGACCGTTGAGCGATGATGATTGTTCAATATTTTATCGAGAGTTTAAACTTTAAAATTAACAATTTTATTGAGAAAGTATGTGCCATATAGATCAATTAGGAGTCGTTGGTTCGACATGGGAAGATAAAACTCACGGGAAGATTAAACTCATATAAACTTGAAAATCACGTGAATTATGTAATTGTTGTTTGGTTGACTGTAGGAACTTTAATTCATGCGACAACTTCCACTTAACTAGAGGGGACTAGGTAAGTGACTTTTACATTAGGTAGGAATTAAAGTTTCCTAAGAAGTTCTAATTCGTTACTAATTCCCATGAATTAGGCAACCAAACAATACTCTATTTTCTCACTTCTCATGATTTTTCAATTCCCGTGATTTTGGAAGGCAATCAAACAACCCCTTAAAGTTTTTTGTCAAGATCATTAGTATTTCATTGAACCATTTTAGCATGTTTGGCCGAAATTACTAAAAATAAGTTTTTGTTTTTAAACTCGATCTATTTATGCAAACATGTGAATATGTGATGACGATAACAATGTGAATTGATATTTTTAGATATGAGTTACTTAACCGGAATCCAAATCTAAATCAGTTCAAAACAAATCAAAATTGAAACAAATTTGATATATCTGATAACCCCTTAAACTTAATATATCTAAATCAATTAGCTTAGTATCCGTGGAAAAATGCACGGACATGTATAGCCGATAGATGTAGACAAGTTTTAAATTTTTATAATATAATATAATATGTTAGTTTAGTTTAGTTTTTATATATAAACGTTTTATACTACATGGAAAATATGTAATAAAAAACCAACTTTGATTATTTCATCGAATTGTAATTGGTATATTTTAATCATCCACAAGTTTTGTTTACAAAAAATCACTAACTTTTTTTATTGCTTTTTCATGTTGTTAGACAATATTAGTATCACGAAGACATGTTCACCACTTTACGTTCTTCACACAAGAAGCATCGAATTTATACCAATGTTATATATTTAATCTACAAATTGTTGTTTAAAACAAAGATATTCGTCATAAATAATAAAACAGGTTTCAAATTGATGAATGCCAAAAAAAAAAAAAATCAAATCGAATGACTAAAATATTTAAGACTTTTATCTCATCCACCAATATATATAACATAGCATTTGACCCGCATTTAACTAAAAAAATAGACAACTAAATGAGAATATGAACTATCAAGTCCCTAATAGTGTTGTATAATTATCATAGTGACTAAAGACTCTTAAAATAGACTAATCCAGATTTAAATGATCAACCAAAAAGGCTAACTTCATAATTGTGAAATCGCATAATTAAGACATCTTTTATCAACTGGTACTTTGATAAATAAGTTGGGCATGGTAAGATCATGCTTGGGCGACATGATGAAGCATCGGAAGAGTACGTACTAAAAAGGACGTATATGAATAGTCAATAGTCTTACATATATAATTTTAGGGTGTGTTTAGATTGAGAGAATTGGAGGGAAGGAAGGGGAGGGGAGGGAAAGGAAGAGATTCAATTTTCATTGTTTGGTTACAATATATGGAAGGAAGGAAATGGAAGGGGAGGGAAATGGGAGGATTTCTTTTTCTCTCCATTAGACCAAACTATAATCTCTACATTGTTGACAAAATTTGGAAGGAAAACTATCCAAATAATCCATCTTCATTCCCCCTCCCTTTCCTTTCTTTCCCTTTCCCTTCCCTCAATTCCCCTCCCCTCCCTTTCCCTTCCAATTTGTTATCCTTAAGGTGTGTTTGTATACAATTTTAGGAGGGAAAGAGAGGGGAAGGGGAGTGAGGCCCTGAGGGGAGGAGGGGAAGGGAAGGGAGGGGAGGGAAAATGAATTGTAGTTGTTTGGATAACAAAATTGATGAGATGGAAATGGAAGAGGAGGAATGAGGGAGATGGACTAATGGATGAAAATTATCCAAGAAATATGTTTTTGATAGTTAGATGAGGGTTCAGATAGAGTTTTCCTTCCAAATCTTGCCTCCTATGGGAAGATTTTAGTTTGTTGTAAAGAAAGAAAATTAAATTCTCTCATTTCCTTCCCCTTCCATTCCTTCCCCCCATAAATTGTATCCAAACAAAGGAAAATAAACTCCACCCTTTCCCTCCCCTCCGTTACCCTCCAATTCTCTCAATCCAAACAAACCCTTAAAGATGAAAAGAAACTCCATCTATCTCAATTAATTGTCATATTTGCTATTTTAGGTGGATTTGAAAAAAAAACTACTTTAATAGAATAAAAATGACAGTAATTTTTAGTTTATATAAATGCTTAGTTAAAGCCCCGCTTGGTAAGACACTTAAGGTAGCTTATTTGGCTAAAATTTAAGTTACCTGATTTTTTTGCAAGTATTCGATAAGTACCTTATTTGACCAAATAAGTTACCTGGAATGAAACGATACCTCATGTAGCATTTGAAAAAATAAGGTACCTGAAATGAGATATTTCCATCTTTTACGACTTTAATTTTCAATATTAAATACGAGTAATTATCATATCCTTGTACGTCATTTTAGCAAAATAAGTTACCTTTTCAGCCAGTTTACCAAACACATTTTTATATAATCAGTTACCTTATCGGTTATTAATTTTCACCTACTTTTTCAGTTAAGTTTTCAGGTTTCAGTTACCTCTCCAGTTTCCAGCTCTCTTATCTGGTAGTTTTACCAAACAGAGCCTAAATAAGCAAGAAAACAATTATTTTAGAATAAATTTTGAGAAAAGGGAACGATAAAATTAAAATGAATAGAGTACTAAACAAAATCATACTATATGTCATCGGGAAGATTAAGATGAGTGATGCATAACGTCTTTCGGATACGCTAACAACTAAAGCAAAAATCCAAACCTCACTTAAACTGACGTGATCCGCGCTACTTAAAATACTGCAAACTTATTAGAGTGGATACCATAATTAAACCTAACCAAAATAGAACTAAAAATGAAACTAAATTTAACCCGCAACAAATCGAATCGATGTATAGTGATCCAAGAACGGAACCGAATAACCTGTTTACTGGGATCATTATAATCATATAGTAACTCATTACAAAAGCGATAGAAAATAGAGAAAATTTGTAATTATAACTTTTTAAAAACCACTTTATGAGAATTACAGCCTTATAATTTTTTTTTGTAAATTACATCCACAATATTACTTCTGATCATAAATTACAGTCAAAATATTAATTCCGGTGGAAAATTAATACCAATTTGAATTTTTGGGACTTAAGTTCATTTTTTATGACCAAAAGACCCTTACCTTCATCTTGTCTATTCTCTTACGATCATCTCAAATCAGATTTTATAACTCTATTTTTAACTAATTCTTCATTTCTTCAATAATTTCACCTAGTCTAATTCTACCTTATTCAATTTAATTTAATTGTATTTCTATTATTTTCATTGTATCTTAAAATTAATTAGTGTTAATCATCATCATTTTTTCCCAAATTCAAAATAATTAGGGTTCTTCAATTTTCTCCAACTTAAAATAATTAGGGCTCTTTAATTTTCTCCAACTTAAAACCCTAAAATTCGATTCAAGCAATTGAAAAATAGCAAATTAATTTCCATTGTATCTTAAAATTATTAATGTTCTTCATCATTAATTTTCCCCAGAAAATAATTAGGGTTCTTCAATTTCCCCAAGTTGAAACCCTAAAATTCGATTAAATCAATTGAATTAAATTTGCATTAACTGTAACAACAACAACAACAAAATAAAAATAAATTTAAGAGAAAGTAAAATGTACGATTTGGGTAAGATTTGGGAAAAATGTTAGAGGAGGAAGAAAGAGGTAAATGAAAAAAAATCTGGGTAAGTAAAGAAATAGGACTGCATGGCGACTGCATGGCGACTCCAGCATCTATGGCTAGATCTCCATCTTCCCCGTCACCTGATCTGCAGAATGTGACACAGAGAAAGAATAAGAGGAAAACAAAGAGCAATAATGGAATTGTGGCAACACCTGTTACGCAGACTTTCCAAAAGGAAAAGTCTATCCAAGATATGTATGGGATGGCTGCGTATGACATTGAAACTGATCAATCTGAGGATGAAGAGGATAGACCATCGGACGAGGGCATACACAATGACTCTGAAGGACAATGGTTCACGAATAAAGGTAAACCTATTGACTCTGTTATAGAAAGTGAGGAGCCTCTGTTTCGAGTAATACCAGAAGATGTGCAGACTGAAGTCAATTTCTGGGACACTGCCATCTATGGATTTGTGGTAGGAGCAAACCCACCATGGCCATATTTGGAAGGATATCTTAAACGGGTATGGGCAAAATACAAAATTGATAAGATATCCTTTATGAATAATGGAGTATTTGTGGTAAGATTTGCCACAAAAGAGATGCAAAGTGCAGTCCTACAAAGTGGATACTATATGTTTGACAATAAACCAATTGTTCTCAAACCATGGACCGCGGAGGTGAAACTAGAGAAAGTTGAGGTGAAACAGGTACCTGTTTGGATCAGAATGCATCATTTGCACCTCAAATTCTGGGGGGCTACCTTACCAAAACTAGCAGGTTTAATCGGAAAGTATATTCAGTTGGATGAAGCCACCAGAGCTAAGACTAGGATTGGATATGCCAGGGTAATGGTAGAAATGACTGTAGGCCAAAAACTACCATCTACTATCCAGTTCCTAGATGAACATGGGCTCAAAACGTCTGTGAATATCGAATATGAATGGAGACCAGTGGTATGTTCTCATTGCAAAAAAATGGGACATGATAAGGCTAATTGTAGGGGACTACAACCAAAGACTCAAACAAAACCAACAGATGCCCCTGTGAAGAAGATTTGGCAAGCAAAAAAAGTAGCCTCAACTGTGCCAACAATGCTACCAGGTCCAGTAGCCAATACTGACAAAATCCAGGGGCCTGAAGATGAAGTCCCACAGTCTAGGGTACCAGAGGAACCAATCCAGGTAACTGGCAGCCCCACCTATAAGCAAATCTTGCAAGACAACATGCCAGTGGTGACAATGGCAGGCAAGGTTGTAGCACAAAGAGTAGACTCCCCAACCACCAGTTCCCAATGATGCAAATGGGATTCTGGAATGTTAGGGGGATGAACAATGTAGATAAACAGAAAGAAATAAATCAGTTCATGCTGAATAATAAGGTAGGCCTCTTTGGCTTGCTGGAAACAAAGATAAAAGCTAATAAGTATGGTAGAGTATGTAGTACTACTTTTAATAACTGGAGTGTGACTTCTAACACTCACAAGCACCATGGTGGAAGAATATGGTTGATATGGGATCATTCTCAATGTACTGTACAACCTCTTCTTTATTCTTCCCAACTGATTCATGCTCATGTTACTGATCTCAATCTAAGATGTTCCTTTTATATCACTTTTGTTTATGCTTTCAACCACATTGGGGAAAGGGAACCCTTGTGGCAGGACCTTCAACAGATTGCTGGAAATATGAATGATGCCTGGTTAGTAGGGGGTGATTTTAACTGCGTTTTATCTCCTCATGAAAGATTAGGGGGAGGCTTTGAACCTGCTGAAGCAACCCCTTTCCAGGAATGTCTAACAGAATGTGGGCTTATAGATAGTCCTGCTCTTGGGGCTTTTTATACTTGGACGAATAAACAGAAACCAGAAGACAGGACCTACAGTAGGCTGGACAGATGCCTACTCAATGATCACTGGCTACAACTATTCCCTAGGAACCAAGCCAATTTTATGCCAGAAGGTCTTTTTGACCATTCACCATGCCTTATATCTCAGGGGCCTCAAGTGGAGAAAGTAAAGAAGAGCTTCAAGTTCTTTAACATGTGGAGCAAAAGTCCTGAGTTTATCCCAATAGTACAACAACAGTGGAATGTGGCCATCCCAGGCACCAAGATGTTTTAAGTGGTTAAAAAACTTCAAGGACTCAAGCAAGGGTTGAGGAAACTTAATAATACCCAGTTTGCTGATATTGAAAACAAAACTCATATTGCTCATCTGAATCTCCTTCAAATCCAAAGAGAGCTAGCAAACAGTCCAACTAATGCTGTTCTCATAGAACAGGAATATGAGGCACAAGGAAACTATAAAACTCTGAACCAAGCCTGCTTAGAGTTTTTGCAACAGAAGTCCAAAGCAATGTGGGTAAACCAGGGGGATAACAACACAGCCTACTTCCATGGCAGTCTCAAACAAAAAAGAGCAAGGAATACTGTGTATCAGATTGAGGACAAACTTGGTCACATACACACTGAAAAACAAGGGATCCAGGATGCTTTTCTTGCATATTATCAAGACCTGCTGGGTAAGAACACTCCCACCATGAAAGTTAAAAAGATTATCATGCAATATGGAAATCAGTGTACCACTGATCATGCCCAGATTCTTTTACAACCAGTTACCCAGGAAGAAATTAAAGATATTCTTTTTGATATACCAAATGACAAGGCTCCGGGGCCTGATGGTTATTCAAGTAAGTTCTTCAAAGATGTCTGGCCAACAGTTGGGAATGAAATTAGTGAGGCCATTCAGGACTTCTTCCAGACAGGTGCTCTTTTAAAACAGCTAAACACAACTGCAGTCACTTTGATCCCTAAGGTAGATAGACCAGCCACAGTCATGCAATTCAGACCTATAGCATGCTGCAATGTTATCTACAAGGTTATTTCTAAACTGCTTTGCAAAAGACTAGGACAAGTCTTGCCTGATATTATTTCACCAGTCCAGGGAGGGTTTATAAAAGGCAGAAGCATCATTGAAAACATTCTGATCTGTCAAGACCTTGTCAGGTTGTATAACAGGAAGGCTTGTTCCCCAAGATGTATGTTTAAGCTGGATCTACAGAAAGCATATGACACTGTTGAATGGGAGTTCTTACAACAAATAATGCAACATCTCAAGTTCCCAGAGCATTTCCAACTCCTCATAATGCAATGTGTGACAACTGCCACCTATACCCTTAACCTCAATGGGGATGGGTTTGGTTTCTTTCCAGGGAAAAGGGGCCTTAGACAAGGGGACCCCTTATCACCCTTGCTCTTTACTATTTGTATGGAATATTTGCATAGACTCTTGCAGTATACAACGTCCACAATGGATTTCAGATTTCATCCCCTATGCAAGCCAATGAACCTCTCTTGCCTTATGTTTGCAGATGACCTATTACTCTTTAGTAAAGGAGATCTTAAATCAATGATGGTTCTCTTAAGAACCTTTGCTACCTTCTCCAAAACGTCTGGTCTTCAAATGAGCAAGGGCAAATCTAGTGTCTATTTTAATGGAGTAGCTCAACAGATCAAGGATGATATTCTACAGGTCTCTGGTTGTAGGGAGGGACAGCTCCCTTTTCATTATCTGGGAGTGCCTATCAAACCTTCCAAGCTCACCATTAGGGACTGTCAACCTATTGTTGAGAAGATTGTGGAAAGAATTAGGAGACTGGGAGCTAGAAAGCTTTCCTATGCTGGGAGACTGGTGTTAATAAGGGCTGTTTTGGCTACTTTACACAACTACTGGGCCTCCATATTCATTCTTCCCAAAGCAGTGATGAAACAGGTCGATGCCATTTGCAGAAACTATCTATGGGCAGGTACTGCAGCTTATACCAGAGTTCCTCTAGTGGCGTGGGCAAAGATTTGTAGTCCATACACAGAAGGAGGGCTTAATTTGAAACAATCTGCTGCTTGGAACCAAGCATCCATTGGGAAACTAGCATGGTGGATTGAGGCTAGTGCTAATAGGCTTTGGGTGAAATGGATACATCATGTCTACTTAAAGGGCCAAACTTGGGCAGCCTATCAGCCACCAGCTGATACAAATTGGTGTTGGAGGAAGCTTTGCAAGATGAAAGAACAGATACAGCAGGCTCAAACAGAAGGGGCTTGGACAAATCAGGGGCCTAATAGCTACACTGTGGCAAAGGGATATACATGGTACAGAGTCAAGCAACCACTGGTTAACTGGCAGAAACTAGTCTGGACACGTTGGGGTCTACCTAAACACAGTTATGTAGCTTGGATGCACCAACATCAAGCTATGAACACTAGAGCCAAACTTAAGCAGATACAGCTATCGGAGATTGACCTTTGTTGTATATGTGAGGCGGGCACAGAAACTCTGGAGCATCTGTTTTGTAACTGTAGGTACAGCAGCATGATCCTGCAGGGAATAGCAACTTGGGGCAAGTTCAGAACCTACCCAACTATTGATAATCAATGGCGTCTGAGATTAAAAGGGACAAAGCTTCAGAGGGCTCTCAGGAATGGATTGATTAATGCAGTGATCTACCATATTTGGAAGCAAAGAAATTTGAGTAGAATGGAGAAAATGGTGCTTAAACCAAATGTTGTAATAGGAACTATTAAGAATGAGATTAGTACGATGATAAAAGCTAGACTGGGAACAAATTTGAGTGCCAAAGACAATGCTTATTTATTAAGCCTTGTCTAATCACTCTTGTACATCCTTTTTTGATTTGTTTTTTTTAATATACTTACCTTACACCAAAAAAAAAAAAAGTAAAGAAATAGGTAAGGGTATATCGGTCAATTTTTGACAAAATTGGCCGAAAACGTCATCGTGGTGCAATTTTCAAAAAAAAGTAATATTATAGATATAATTTTCAAAAAAAAATTATAATGCTGTTATTTTCAAAAAATAATTTTTAAAAGGCTGTAATCAACACTATTAGCACTCCCATCCCTCTCACTAGACAAAGGGATTAGAAAATTTTAAAGAAAATGGAGTATATAAAATGGGAAAAAATATAAAAATATAAAATGGAAAAAAATAGACAGCGCATGTGAAGATGGCTATAAAATGGGGTGAACGTAGTTTAGTATTAAAACACACCAAAACTCAACAAAAAATAGTAATCATCAAGAAAGCTATATAATACAATGAAGGTTGTAAGTGTGGTGGCCGTGGTGGTCCTGGTAGTGCTAGCCACCACCGGCCCTGAACCCGCCTCGGCTGTTCGGCAATCAATGGGTCCACTGTCTGATGCTATGCTTGATACCTACAATACAGCAGGGCAGCCTCTGACTTGCTTGAAAAGGGGTGCAAAATGCGATCCAAAGAATGATCAGTGTTGCTCCCGTTGTAGGTGCGCCTCAAATTCCAAATACAAGGACGTGTGCTTACTGCTTGATCTTAGATGGGCGATTAATTGCTAATCAAGTAATCAACCATCAATGCCAATCAATCAATAAACGATAATCCCTGTTTTAAGCACAATAATAATAATAATAATAATAATAATAATAATAATAATCAATAGTCTTGTTGTATTTGTCTTGGGTTCTTAACTCAAAGTCTATTTCGCGTTCGTGTTCGTGTCCGTATCCGTGTCGTTGATGTTCTCATTTTATCGGTTTGTTTGAATAAAACTCATGTTTTCCGTGTGTGTTCTTTCAAGTCTTAATTGTATACCCTAGCCATCAACTTGTAAGCAAAAAGATTAAATACCGTTCTTAGTAGCCTTGGTAGAGGTGTTTATAAAATCAACAACAATAATCAAATGAACTTAAAAATAAACAATTCAGATATTTTATGTATATGTAAAGGCCTTAATATAAGGAGATAAAAAAAGTATATAAATAATTATATATCTATAAAATCTTATTAAAAGGGTAACTAAAAAATGTGACATGTCAAATTTTAATGTGACGTGGCATAATTTTAATGTGACTTGGCCAATTTAAATGTGACGTAGCATATTTTTTATATGACATGGCGAATTTGTGTGATGAATTATCAATTTATTATTACATGACATTAATTTAATTCACTTATCTATAATATTAAACGATATTATCAATATTTTTAAATTAATTTTGCATGTTAAATATATTGTTTTCCTAAATTTATGTAACCATTCAAAATTTCAAAATTTATAATTAATATTGACATTTTAATTGAAATTTTTGTAATAAAATATGCTAATAAATTTTATAATTATAGTTAATTATTTTTAATAAAACATGTTACTAATTAATAAAAACTCTTCATATTATTTAACACCCACCTTTTTTATTAACATTTTTTTCCAATTTATTTCATTTTTGTCTTTAAACATGGTAATGAATTGATTAAAACTCTTCATAATACTTAATTCCCACCAAATTAATTACAAGTTTTTCTTATTTAATTATTTTTTGTAATATAATATGTTAATAAATTGATCAAAACTCTTTATATTAATTAACACTCATAATTTGCATTAACATATTTTCCTATTTAATTCATCTCTTGAGTTTCTCACCAATCAATTATCTAATATAATTATACCACAAAATAAATTAAGATTAAAATTAAAATATGGAAATTTATGGTTGTGCGATGTCTAAAAAAACCATAATAGCTATAATAATTTCTATTCACTCTAATTATTTAAAATATATTGTCAATGAGTTTCTACGTTGTGGATTATATTTCATGGTTTAATTTATTTATTTGACGATAATGAGTATATTGAGAATTATTGTTGAGTGTTGCTGGCGTTGTTGTTGTTGCAGCAGTGGTGATGTTCAATAATATATATTTTAATTTGCGATATATTTTAAATCACTCTAATTTTAAACTGTTTATATGTGCAATTTTCTCTTAACTCTTATTGTTATATACTTGCTCAATTTCGTTTAATTGGATATAATTTCATTAAATAAAATACATATATAAATCTATAAATATAATAAATAAATAAATAAAAAGCAAGGCAAACAATGATTAAAAATTCTCATGCAAAGTAGATTTTGTAAAAAAAAAATATATAAAAAAGGGAAAAAATAATTAAAGCAAACCTTTTACATATAATTTCTCCCTACTTTTTATTTATGTCTATTAAATTTGCTAATAATGAAAAAGGATGCTTAAAAGTCACAAAACATTACTACATATTTATGTATTTATTAAATTTGATTATAGTAATAAAAAATATAAGTCGTCCAAAAGTCATAAAATGCATCATCACTTGGCTATAAATATTTGATGAAAGACAATATTTGTGAGCCAAAATTCAAGCCAATATTTTGTTTAACCCATCACCGAGAAAATTATATGTGTAAATAATCATTTTTATTATTGTAAGTGTATTACGGTAAGATAAGTGTCTTAAGGTGTTAAATTAATAGTTTATTTATTTTTATTTTTAAGTTATATTGGTTATGAAGTACTATGACATTTTTGAACTTCACATATATGTTGTTTTGTTGTTATTTAGGTAGGGGCTATCAATATTTGTTGAGTTGTGTTGTTGAAAGGTAAATATACTTATATTTTTATCATTCAATGTCTTATTTCTTTCATTATTTAAGGAAAAATTTAAATTAATATAATCATAATGTAATATTAAATAAATGATCAAATTCCACCATTTTATTTGTATTAAACGTTCAGTGGATTTATTTTGTAGGGATGGTTCATTGGAGAAAGATAACTATATAAAGAAGGGAATAATATAATTGCTTGAACAAATACTCTCCATTTCCCTCAATCTATAAAATCAAAATGTGACATGGCAAGATTTAAATATGACATGACAAGTTTAAATGTGACATGGCAAGTTTAAATGTGACATGGATTAAAAATTTATTATATGACATTTGTTTAGTTCATTTACCAATAAATCTATAAATAAAATAAAAAGGTTAGCCAAAAGTATTTTATTTCACCACTAGAATACTAACAAGTCACCCATTATTTCTTTTTTTAACAGTAAAAAAAATTAAACTTTTACCTCTTAAATTTCTAGATAACTTAAACAACAATTAAAAATCAAAATCAAAGTTCATACAATACTAAACTTTAAATTTCGATGTTTATTGTTAGAATATTTTAAGAAACAAACTAATATACACGACTTATAAAATAATAATATATAAGTTTTAAATATTAAGGAGAAATAGTATCATACTACATTAAACATTTGACCTTTTAATTTTTAAAATTAGAAAAGTTTAAACGACAAATAAAAATTTACACCACACTAATTTTAAACATTGACCTTTTAATATTATCATCATTCTTAAATTAGTTTTGTATATTAAATGTACTATTTTCCCAAATTTATGCAACCCTTCAAAATTTCATAATTTATAATTAATATTGACATTTTAAATGAAAATTTTGTAATACAAATTTCATAATTTATAATTAAAATTAAAGTTTTAATTACTTTGTTTTAATAAAACATGTTAATAATTAATTAAAACTTTTCATATTACTTAAAACCCACCACTTTTTCCTATTTAATTCATTTTCTTAATTGAACATGGTAATAAATTAATTAAAATTATTCATAATAATTAACCCCAACCAAATTAATTAAAATTTAAAGCAAACCTTTTACATCTCATTTATTTTACTTTATTCTTATGTCTATGTAAAATTTGCTAATAATGAAAAGAATGCTCAAAAGTCATAAAACATTAAAAATCGTGCTACATATTTATGTATATATTAAATTTGCTAATAATGATAAAAAAAAGAACTTCCAAAAGTCGTAAATTGCATCCTCAATTGGTTATAAATGTTTCATGGAAGACAACATTTGTGAGCCAAAATTCAAGCCATTTTTTTTTATGCCTCCATCACCAAGAAAATTGTATGTGTTAATAATGTTTCTTATCATTGTCTCAACATTAAGGTAAGCTAAGTATATTAAGGTTTTATTTATTTAATTATTTATTTATAAGTTTCATTGGCTCTGGATGACTCATTTAAATTCACATATATGTTGTTTTGTTTTCATCTAGGACTATCAAAATTTGTGGTTTGTGATATTCAAAGGTAAACATACCTACATCTCTATGACTCAATGTCTTATTTCTTTTATTATATAAAAAATCTTAAACTAACAACGATAAGGTTAACAATACAAAAATCAAATTCTACCATTTTGTTTATTAATAATCATTCAGTGATTTTTTTTTTTGTAAGAATGATTCATTGGAGAAAGAAGACTATAGGTCTACCCCATCACCGGAAGAATTGTATGTGTAAATAATCATTCTTATCATGGTAAATGTATTACGGTAAGGTAAGTGTATTAAGGTGTTAAATTAATAGTTTATTTTCTTATTGTTAAGTTCTATTGGTTATGAAGTACTATCACATTTTTTAACTTCACATATATGTTGTTTTTTGTTATTTAGGAGCTACCGGAATTTGTATTTAATGCACTATTTCTTTCATTATTTAAGAAAAAAATTAAATTAATATAATCATAATGTAAATATTAAATAAATCAAATTCCACCATTTTGTTTGTTATTAATCGCTAAGTGGATTTTTTTTGTAGGGATGGTTCATTAATCATTTGAGAAAGAGAACTATATGAAGAAGAGAATACTAGAATTGTTTAAACAAATACTCCCCATATTTCCCTCAATACTATATTATAAACTAACGACATGATTGACAACATGAATGTTCAATTGACGATATGGATAAAAATAAAAATAAAAAATTGATTTAATCAATTTAAAACCTTAATACCCTTAACTTGATGTGAATAGATAGATAAGATATATTAGTGACACATGCAATTCAATTGACGATATGGATAGAAAAAAAAATTGCTTACAAATTTTTTCCCCAATCGAATATTATAAACAATTAGAGATATGTTTTATGACTTTTGAGCATCTTTTTTTTATTATTATCAAATTTAAGATAGACATAAATATTAATCAAGGTTCGTGACTTTTGAGAATCAAAGTTAAAAAGACAATACTAAGTATCTTACTATGTTATATTGTCATGTGTTATTAAAAGGACAAATTTAAAATCATGTGTCACATGCTTATTAATACAAAATAAAAATAAAAAATGTTAATTACAAACACAAAAATAAATTAACACAAACTATTTAGTTTCCTTTCCTAAATTTGGTTATTAACCTAAATATTTATTTGACTTTTATTTCTTTTATTTAATAGGATGACTTTTTTGGTTTTCCTCACCAATTCACCATTTGTAGTAGGCTACTATTTAACTTAATTTATCATTTTTGCAAAATTAAAATTTAGGATTTTTGACAAACTGATATAGATGTTATATTAAAATTAGCATTTATTAAACTTGATAAATATGCTACTATCAAAAAATATGATTTTATAAGAAACAAAATATTGAGATTAAAATCCCTCTAATTTAATCAAAAAATATGGTTTAAGCTATTTACACTGGGAATTTTATCATTCTAAAAAAAAAATAAAAAAAAATCAAACATTATGCATTAATTTGCCCTTTCGTCTTCACTCACTAACTTCATATAGCTAGTAAGCTAGATACCAAAGGATCGTTGAAGCTTTTATGTAGAAAATTTTGGTACATAATTTATCTATACAATCTAATCTAATTTAAAAGCAACCTTAAACATTTAATTTTTTGCCACATAACAACTACACTAAATTATTAAAAAAATTACATTCAAAAATGTATTAATAATTATTTTGTTCATATTCATGGACTATGTTGTTGGTGGTTTTGAAGGTAAAAGTTTATAATTATAGGATCAACAATGTAGAATTTAATTTCCATTTATTTATTATTTATGTTTCGCTAACGACTGTTGACACCTTCTTTTTTAAAAAAAAATACATGTTATTAGTATATTAATCAAATTAACAACTAAAGTACAATATATAGCTTTAAAAATAAATCTGAGTTGTCAAAGAAATAAGACATTAACTATCTAACTTTTTGTATTTCAAGACTATATCTTTTTAAATGGATAAACTAATTGCTCGGACAAATCTTAACAATAGATAAAAGAATAAAACTAAAACAGATAAACACGTGAATTTCACGGGTCACAAACCTAGTTAAAGTATATTTAGAAAATTTCGTGAAAATAAGTTATAGGAAAAGTTATAAAAACGATACCTGCAATATTATGCGTTATTAAGTGTGAATGTCTTATAAAAATAGTTAATGTCTTATAAAAATGTTGTCAATTAAGTGTGAAGCACTCATAAAACTTTGAGTGCTTTTAACGGAAGTAAAAAGTATGTAATACAACAAAGCAAAACATGATATATTTTAAAAAATCATTAAACATTTGACATTTGGCATATCACTTGAGAAAATATAATCTATACATCAGAAATGTAAAATTATTAATTTGCAGTAAAGTACGTTTTAGTTAAAAATTTGGAAAAAAATTATTTCGAATAACTTATAATCTGCAATTTAATTAAATTATTTAACTTAAATAAACGGAAAACGTTATTCCGAAATCAAGTATATTTATTATACCCGACCATAGACAAACTCGAATACAATCATTTTAAATAAGAAAAAAATAAAATAAAAATGAGATCGTGATTCATTATTTGTCATATTGTATCGTATTCTCGAGCAATTTAGAGAATCAAAGATAATTGAGTCACTTGTTATACGTAATCATTAATGAAGTGTAATTGATATTGGAAACTATCAACTGAGTTGTGATTGGTTTAGAAAAACTGATTTTGTGAGAGTAAATGAGAGACCTTGTAGAACAGTTTTCTGAAATCTTGTTGCGCCTCCTCAGCGAAAATACAAGATTCTTTTATATATATAATGATATAATGATGGTTTCCGGGTCATCCCTCCCCTTCTCCCGAAGGTTGATTTCAAATACAAGACTAGGGCGCCCTCCCTTGGTCCTCCCTCTCGGTCTCAACCTCGGTTGGCAATTAAACGTAGATATGGTAACCCGATTCTCAACCTAATCGGCTTCCGCCAACGGATAAGGGTCAAAACTCAACAATTACCACAATTACGACTATAAGACAAAACGAATACCCCAGTCAACCTTTACTACACTCCAAAAACTAATTAAAATAAAATTTAATAAAGTAAAATACACATGTCGGGGTTAAATCGAGTCCTAGTGAAAATACTACTCACTAATCTTATTTAATCTAACACAAAACACTTTAACAACTACACTAAACATGATTTTAAGCATAATAGAACAATAAAGATTGAAAGTTTAATACTCCGTATAAAGTAGTGACTAAACATAAATAAACTACGCTAAACATGGTACGATTAATAAAGACTTCCGATCACATTTTTTTTTTATTGTGCTTACAGTTCTCGCGTGGTCCAGGCTGTGAATCACGTAGCAAAATTGCAGATTCCCTCGCATCAGATAGTTACGTGGTGTTCGCAATGGAACGGAAGTAGGCTGCAATGCGATGTACAGGCCGCTGTGGTTCTGGGTCTGATTTATTATGTTTGGTTTCAACGAAATCAGTGTAAACGGGTTTTGATGCTCAATTCTCCAAAGCAAGTGGCTCTGCAACTTCTCGAGGATGTTCGGGCCAAATTAAAGAGCAAGGACCAGGCTAGTTATAATAAATATGATAGAGAATGGCTTAGACAAAGAAAGTTTATGTAACATCTCGTTGTAAACTTTTTTTGCGATTTTTATATAATACTTACCTTTTACCCAAAAAAAAAAAAAAAAAAAGACTAAAACATTGACTAATTAAAGATTAAAATTATCTAAGGAAAGATAAGTACATAAATAATGTAGATTTATTCTTACTACCCAAAAAATTAAAACTTGACAATAATTAATTTACTCCTATACTAATTTTAAGAGAGTATTTTTTAGTGAAAGTTAGAAACAATCGTAAAATAAAATCTAAAAAATATGGAATTTCCCCAATTTCAGAGAATAGTTTTTTTTTAATATGGGCGAGTAATTTTTCTAACTATTTTTTCAATATGATACCATATAAATATTGATATTTTAATAAAATTCTTGATTTACCTAATTAACTTTAACAACGGGTCGACCTGTTTAAGTCTGGTCTCTATTCTAAAATAACTAAAATAACGGGTTATTTTTGAATTTGGGTCAAATGGATCTTGGGTCAAAAAACGGGTTTAATACCTTAAAATGGGTATGGCGGGTTGAGTTTTTGGGCCGGGTCAATTTTGATGTATCTCGACCCGAACTCCTTCACCCGAAATAATCCCAAAAAAAAAGAAGAGAAAAGAATAAGAAAGCAATCCAGTGAAAGAGGATAACATATCTTCTTCAACGAGCTGGTGCATAAAAATGGCGGCAATTACAGCTCAAATTCCACCATTCAAACTAGAACGGAAGATACTCCACCATTATCACAACCTATTCTTTACCTGTCTCACTCCACTTCCGCCACAAAAATCCTCTCATCTCTCCTCCTCCGCCGCTGCATACATTAAATTCACGGCCAGAAGTAATCGACTCCGGCACCGCAGCGCCGTCATCTTAGACGAGGAAAGGGAAATCGAATACGAAGACGATGAAGATGAAGATGAAGATGATGATGATGGAGGGAGTGAGTTCATCCATCATTCTTCTTCCTATGGCGAAGCCGTTCACGACGAAGCGGAATCGACGGCGGCGGCGGGGTTTCTGTCTCTTAGCGAAAAGCCGGACCGGAATATTGCGTTGCTTGATGAGTATGAGGCGGAGGAGAATGGTTTTGATCCTAATTCTAATCACCGAAGCGGTCTGTATTTGCTTTTACTCTCGTTGTTTTAATTATTTTGTTAATTGATTGTTATTAGGAGTAATGTTAGTTTTAGGCCTGTTCTTTTGGACGGAATCTCTCGGCTGAACTTACTTGAACGGAATGAAAATGAAGTAAAGAGTAAATATGAATTGAGCCGAATTTATAGGATTGGAACTGAACTGAACCAAATAAATCGGAATTAAATCCAAAAGACTAGGGTTTTAGTAGAGTATATTTATTGGCTTGTGATTTAATTAAAATTGGAGCAATGGAGCAACACTAAATAGTTTCTGGAATTATTTTAAGCAAAGGTAAACAATTGATTGGGACAGAGTGAATATAGTACTGTATACTGAATAGTATTGTCTGTCAAGTCTGAGCTGCAATGCCTGGAAGTGTGATAATATTCAGGAGAAAGAAGTAAGTTAATAGCTAATGTATGATCGTGGTAATGGAGCTCTACTAGCAAATATGTGAGATACTCATAGGTTGTATTAAGTGGTATCGGAAATTGAAGAAGAAAAGCTAGTAAGTGATGGTGGTAAGGAATCCAAATGGAGCATTTACGTTATATTCTTGTACATGTATAGTGCGCTCTGATTGCGGGTGAAGTTAAGTTTGTCGATCCCAATAAACACCCAAGTCCGTAAAGCCTATTTCTATGGTATATTGTTGTCTGGTGGATTCTGTTGACATCATGCTGTCATATGCAGGATATGTGGCTGTCGTTGGCAAGCCAAATGTCGGGAAGAGTACTCTTTCTAACCAAATGATTGGCCAGAAGCTCTCAATTGTCACTGATAAACCTCAGACTACCAGACATCGAATCCTTGGTATATGTTCCGGACCAGAATATCAGGTATGCATTTTACTTGGAATGATGACCTTGGTGACATATGTTTTGTATTTAAAGACGTGGATCTCTGTACTATGGTATGCCTGTTCCGGGTTGTTTTTGTGTCAAATACGAATGCTCTAAAATGAACCTTTATTACTTTGAGCACATGTTCCCAATTTGAATCTATCTGTGTGAATGTATATTTCTAGTGTTAATTTGGTACTGTTGGGAAGATTTAATAAGTGCACCCGACCAAATTTGGCCAGTAATCTGTTTTGTACCCTTCTCTTGATTTTTAATTTTTACGTGGTTCTAGTAAAATGTTTATGTAATGATGAAAACTCACAACTCTACATGTTAGAGAAAATTCTAGAATATGCGCGGTTTTGTACTAACAGTCAAGTGATAGTACCTCTTTTTGTGTCATGCATAAGGTTATCAATTAGCTTCTAATAGCTTGCAGATGGTACTTTATGATACACCTGGAGTTATTGAAAAGAAAATGCACAAACTGGACACTATGATGATGAAGAATGTTCGAAGTGCTGCGGTGAATGCTGATTGTATGGTCGTGGTGGTTGATGCTTCTAAAACACCAGAAAAGGTACGCTTGGTTCTTGACTTCTTACCTTATCGCCACCTCGTAATATCCGATTCATCTTACATGTCGTACTATATTGTTTCAGTTAGATGAAGTATATAACGAAGGTGTTGGGGAACTTAAAGATAAAGTACCCACCTTACTTGTCTTGAATAAGAAAGATCTCATTAAACCGGGTGAAATTGCAAAAAAGCTGCAGGTCTGTACTTATCTAAGTAGTTTTCTGTCTTTCTCATTATTTCAGCTTTCTTGTTTACCTTGTACGCAGCCGTACCCTTGTGTTAGCAACACAAAGAGGTGGTTTCTGATTGACCCAAGATGAAAATTGTGTCAAGAACTGCATCCGAATTATAAATGTTTCTGAAATTTTTTTTATTGCTTGCTATCGTATGTGAGTCTGTGATGACATGTAGTTTTATTAAATGTATCTGTAAATTCTGCAAGAGAAAAAATAATGGAAAACACAAGCCAGAGTGCTAGAGCATTGAGGTCCTGGAAAACTTATGTATACTTAGTATGACATATATTTTATTTTTAACGGCCTTCTCATCGACCCTCAACATAGTGTCCTTGAGACTTGAGAGAGCATCACTTTCTTAGTGGTGGATTGAGGGACGTTTACATATCATTTATTTAGCGTCATGACTTCGAGGTGTTAAGGAAATAGCAAGATGTACATATTCACTTTCTTAGTGGTGAATATGTTAGAATTTGCTGCAAACGAGCACTGAAACTTCATGCTAAGGAAAGCATTGGGAAAGACCCCATTTTTCACGCACCAGATGTTGGTTCAGATTTTACCTCTCATTTGCCTACTACCCAATCCAATGATGTGAGTTGGCTGTGAGCCAGGATGTTTGGTTGCCCTAACATTTTCGAAAAGAGTAATTGAAGAAAAACCGTTGTCGTTAATGTCTATTCCTTCTGATAGAAAAAATTACATCAGCCCAAACGCAGGCTAAACACAAAATTAAGAAGACATTTTTGGATATGCCATGTATTGGATCTGGTGTGTGTTTATGATGAAATATTATCTGTGTGTGTAAATCTTGCTATATTTTAGTGTCCTTGATGTTTGTCATACAACCTCACATCCCTCTCTTGCTTGTTGCAGTGGTACGAAAAGTTTACAGATGTTGACGAGGTGATACCTGTGAGTGCTAAATACGGCCATGGAGTTGATGATGTTAAAGATTGGATCTTATCAAAGCTTCCTCTAGGACCACCCTATTATCCTAAAGTATTTGCTCAACTTTCGATTCTTCTGAGTTATTCTTCCGTGAATATACCTTATGTTTTTAACCCTTTTTGGTCCGCTAACTGTTGTCCTTGGATGATAAGCCGTCTTATACTTGATCTGTAGGACATTGCAAGTGAACATCCCGAAAGATTTTTCATTGCTGAAATTGTCAGAGAAAAGATCTTTTTGCAATACAAGAATGAAATTCCATATGTATCCCAGGTAAACTTATCGAAAGTTCATTCACTTCATTGTCCAGCGAAATCTTTTATTTCCAGTGGTAACTGTAATGCCAAACTTTGCAGGTTAATGTAGTGAGTTACAAAACTAGGGCAGCTGCAAAAGATTTCATTCAAGTGGAGATTGTTGTTGAGAGGAACTCTCAGAAGATTATACTTATTGGAAAAGTAAGGAATGATGATATCGTATCCGATTGTTGCATATCTATTCAACTCCTGTAAACAGTAAATTTCACCGCCCCAGATTCCTAAATCCGCCCTTCTGACCTTCTCTCCTTCAACATCCAAAATATCATTACAGGCCACATTCCAGAAACTGTTCTTTTCCCCCCCTCTCTTTTTATATAACCTTTGGTAATTATCAGTTGCATTATGGATTGTTGTTTGTGGAAAGTTATTGAATTCTCCTTTTTACCTCATCATATCAAATGTTTTGAGCTACTCAGCTACTCATTCAATACATTTTAAGAAATCCTTTTGCTAATTGCTATAAATACCTGATCGTGCTAGGATCTTTTGCATCATCTGCAGTCCGATGAAAGTTCTAAATTCTTGTTAATCATGAACCTTTGCAGGAGGGAAAAGCTCTGAAACTTCTTGCAACTGCTGCACGCCTTGATATTGAAGATTTCTTGCAGAAGAAAGTGTTTTTAGAGGTGAATTATTTTATTACCTTTAAGGTCCATACAAACAACAATTAAAAAAATCATTTGACAAACTACCATTGTCGACTCTCTTTTCCATCATCAACAGAGTTTAACCATAATGTTTGAATTTCGATAGAAGATTTGTAGTAGCCTTTATTTAACAATGGGAATCGATATTGCTAAATAACAAGGCCTATATACACTCTTCAAAGGGAATTATTAATCATGACCAAAATGGGTACAAAATTTTCCTATGTTTCGTTTCATATTGTTTACTAGAACTCCGCCTGAGTGTGTTTTTGGACATTCACTGCCAGTCCTAAGCCCGGAGAAAGGAGGAGGGTTGTGGTAGGTCTGTGGCAGCCAGCGTAAAAATCAGTCACATTTTTTGGACATTCATCGGAATTTTGTTCCAAAAGATGATTCATGTCAGCCGACCCCAAAATGGGACTAAGGCTCTGATGTTGTTGTTGTTGTTGTTCTTTTCATATTGTGGAATCGTAATGGAATTTAAGTCATACAGTTATTCAATCCTTTGGAAGACTTTATTAAGCTCTGGCATTAGGGTATTCCTTAAATTAGTTTGCTTTTTGCATATTCAACATAAAAGCTAGTTTTGGTTGATATAGCATGAATCAAGGGGTAGAGTGCTTCAACCTTGACGGGAATTCTTGTTTACATCGTTCCTGATTTTGGGTTTTTAGCTGAATTACTAATCTAGTTTTTTGCTTAGGTTGAAGTCAAAGTAAAACAAAACTGGCGACAAGATGAAGGACTTCTCAAGGACTATGGATATGGTGGTCAAATAAAAGTTCTATGATCCCAGGTTTGATCTTTTAGTTGTTGTACTATACTCTCTCTGAGATCTGCAACTGTGAAAGTTAGCGTGAAGAATGTGGGAAGGTAAAATCTACCTTACCGGCGTTTTTGTAGAAGTAGAGATAAAGTGACATTTGTTTTAGTCTAATCGTGTCGTTTCCTGTCGAATATGTGATTACTCGGATCTGTTTACGTTCCTGCGTTCGCGCGCTCCTTTCAGAGTTAAACCTAGGGCCTGTGTTTGTATGTGGTTATTTTCTTACGGGCTTTAGTGAAGAAGAGCTTCATAGACTCTATCCGTCCTCAACTCCTCCCTCGTGGAGGATGAGCTGGTACCTCTACGGCTCTACTTTGTGCGTTTAAGCCGGAGGTGAAGCCCATGTTCTTGGTATCATCGTATCTTGTAGCGATTATAAAACTTATAACGTCATGTTTTGTTAATTGATTTGTAATATTCTTAAAATCTTAAAAGACTTGTCGCTATGAGGTATATAATTCATTTGTTTATGTTTGTGAAATGAATTCGTTGTTACAGTAGCAGTAATGTCACTTTTCATCGCCTTCTTGTCTCAATAAAACCAAATACCTTCACATAAGTCATTCTTGCCTAAAGTGTAGTATTGGTCGCTATACCCGTTGATAGGTATTTGACTCTCTTCTCTGAACTGAAACGATGAGATATGTTGGTTTTATTCTAGAAAATTGAACTACTCGTAATTTTATATACTTATTAGAAAAAAAAATCCATAATGTATTTTGTGGTTATAATTTCGGAATGTTTTTGCCATAATATATGTTTTGTACATGTAAAGAGTACCAAGAGAAAAAAAAATGTCATGGACAATATACTAACCGTATTTAATAATTCATCGGCTAAATTAACTGACATTGAAAAAAATTTACTTACAAACTTTATACTTGATACATGGTAGAAAAAGTAGTAATTGTCATTAGTTACAGGGATAGAATACATTAAAATCAGAGATTATTACAATAGAAAGAAAGAGGAATTCGAACCTGAAACCTATTTATCTACAATACCTCCGTCTTAACCACTAAGCTAAAAATATCTTCGGTTTAAAATAAGTGAATATGTTAATAAAACAGTCATACTTTGTTAAGAACTAGAACGAAGGTAACAGGCCTGATATCCTGCTTAGACATTTCTTCATCTATCAGTTTTGCATATGTATCGAATACATCGTCAAGAATGTCTTCGCCAAAATGGTGACTGATCATCGATTCCTGTATCGCCCTCACCGTTTTCGCAACTGCTGTGCCATAGTTATCTGCATAAGTTTCGTCTCTTTCGATTTCAAACATTTCGAAACGAGACATTTTGAACGAACCCTCCTTTCTCACTTCTTCCTGCATTTCTTCTTTCGATGGTGCGTAGAAATGAACATCATAAGAATTCAGCTTTTCTTCTGGGATTAGTCCCTGTACGCATTCATCGTTGCATAGCGTATTAGTAAGTATCGACTCTATAGTATGTATGTCATGCAGATATCAGCTAGCCTAGTTGGTAAAGTCAAACAAACCGTTCTGAATGGTAGTGAAATACCTTAGATACCAGAATTCGGAATGATTGAGCAAGAAGTTGCCATATAAATGAATTGCCTCTATCGATGTGGTTCGTGTTCTCCCTACCAAGTAAAACTAACACCATTCGACCTCCATTTTTAAGCTCTTGGGATCTCAGTCGAAGAAATCGCGAAAAATCATCCTGGAATTGTTGTACATAAGCTTGTATTATTGACGCAGGACTCTCTTTGCAAATGTAAATACAGCCTTTGTTCATGGACTCTCCATTCTCATTATAAATCCCTTTAGGGACCTGAAAAATTACACAAATGATCAATTTAAATTTTTAAATGCTCTATCAGTCACAATCAATTATTTACCTTTGTTTTATTTTTTTTCTAGGCAATACTAAATAAAAATAAATAAATGACTGAGATAGAAAAGTAACGTAGGTTTTGTCAGTAGCTATATAAAAGTTGAAATTTTATTCGCTCTTATTTTCTTATGCATTATTGGTTGAGATAACAATCTTACTCCGAGTCTCTGACCATATAACACAAATTCTTATTTGTGACAGCAATATTTCGTCAAGTTTGTGATTTCTTACAAGGAGCAAGTGGAAAAGCAGATGAGAGAGGACTGTAAAAGGTCACGAGATTGTGACCGTCACAAGCAAGACAGTCTATTAAAGTCTTGCTTTTTTATATAGCTTTCGCATTATCTTCATCTTACCCCATTAGCCTAGTCTATTTTTGGTAACCTCACCCCCATTACGTTTCTTCGATTTAACGGGGTAGGACTTAGGAGTAGGAATGGAGGATAGAAGATTATGGAAAATAGAGGCAATTATAAGGGTGTAGCATCAATACAAGTTGGCTAGTGTTATACAAGTGATCTATTACCAAACAATTTGCCCAATTTTCCAACTTATGTGCTACTTGCTATATCTCCCAAGCAATATTATTATGTTTATTTTATTTTATTTTAATTAATAGTTTATATTTTATTTTATTTTATTTTCTCCCACAAAATAAGGCAAACTATTGACACGGATTGGGGAGTATTAAGTTTCTTTCCTCGACCTTTATTTTCCTCTAGTTTTTATTTTGGGGTAGGGATATCAATAGATCGGGTTCGGTCGAGTGAAGTCACATCGGTCATCCGTCTGTCCCTTTAAAATCTCATTCAACCTGTCCGTCATTGGTAAAACATAACATCCGTCGCCCATCCATCTGTCGTCCATGGATGAAACGGTGTTGTTTATTTATATGTTTCAAATTAAAAAAAATGATGACTTATTGACTCTACAAAAATAATGTTGAATAATTATTTTAGTTTAACTTACTAGCGTGTAATTTGACAAAATATAATTTTGAGAGATCAATCCATTAGCCGTTTAAATAGGAGTTTTATCTATTTTTAAAATTAGGTGGATCGAGTTATGACTGGGTGCAGTTGGATGGAGAGATGTAGCCAACTCTTTTTTTTTTTGGTGCTAGAGAGGGGTTAGAACCCCGGTAAGAACATGAGTAAATTAAATAGGAATTAACCGAGGCATGGAAGCCCCGAGGAGGTCATCACGAAGAATGGCACGGAGTCCGTCTGGAGGAGCATTGATCACAGTGGTGGATGTAGGTGCCTGAACTCCCAAATTAGCTAGCCAATCCGCTGCTCGATTAGCTTCCCTATAGACATGAACAACTTTGACTTCCCAATTCGGTAGATGTATAAAATCGAGACATTGTTGCACTAGAGGGCGCAAACCATTGCTTAGCAGCTGATTTCTGTTAATAACGTCGACACAAGTAGCCAACTCTTTAACGACACCTTCGACATTTCCATCGGAGTCCATAGCCAGCTAGTCAAGCTGTTGACACTGATACAGAGTTTCAATACTATCCTTTGCTCATGCATGATGTAGGGGTTACACAAATAACACAATGCTAATAGAATTGTATATGATTCACGGTAGACATATGAAAGGACGATATTGAAACTCGATATATATGATTGGATGACACACTATCTTATTTAGCAAAAAATAATGCCAAACTACTTTTTCTAGACCACAGGGGAATTGCTCTCAAGATATGGAAAGTGTTGGATCTACTCTAAAACGTACCTACCTTTAGAAAGCATGATGAAGAATTGTTCAATTTCACAACCCAAACTAACTTACTTTATCACAAACGACAACTTAATAATCCGAAAAATTCACGTCGTATTTCTTAATTATGTCAGCCGATCCCAAAGCATTTTGAAACTAAAACTCTGATATTGTTGTTGTTGTATTCCTTAATTATGTCATTTTGGAGCTGATATCCAACTTTTTAAGTTTGTGGAGAGAATATTTTTATGGTTTGATTTTTATGTATGATGTGTTTTTTTTTATCGTTTTAAAAATTTTCAATTGAGCATAAATTATCGACCAGAAATTGGATTCTGCCAATTCTATTTTTCAAATTGATTAACTCTTCGAGATCTATTTGACAAAACAAAAATAGATATTCGGAAATCTAAAATCGGAGTTATAATTTAGTTAAGGTTTTCGTACGAAAAAAATTTTGAACAAAACGTCAGCCAACATTTTTTTCCGCTCAAATTATAAGGTATGACGGGATAATCATTTTAGAACAAAAATTGGCCAGTTCTGAATTCCGATTTAAGAGTTATGCCAAACTAAATTTCTTTAAAGCGACAAAAATGATATGTTATGTGCAAAGTGATAAAGTTCAGGGATACCACGTGAATTATGTAACCGATGTAAGTAACTTTCAACCCGGACTTTTGTGGATTGATGGATGTTACAATGTAAAAGTTTTTCATGAGAAAAAGCCATAAGCTGGTCAATTTATAAAGTTGTAAGGCAATTGATAAAAGCACAAAGCAGTTTTTCAATTGGAAGGAAGAGTAAGGGGGGCAGTTTCGAGTAGGTTAAGAGTTACTTTTAGGTATAGTTGTAGTATGACATCTTGTTTGTTTTTTTTGTTTTCCAAAAGACCAAAAGTAAATAAATTAAGTCGATACCGTCGAATATGGCCAATCCATAGTGTCTTTCGGACGATAGAGGAAAAATAACATCAATCGCTTCATAATATCTCATGAGTGATAGCTCAATTGAAAAATTAACTATCACGAAAAATTGAAGATATGTTTGGCATGTTACTTCAGCTAGTTTATTTGATTAAATTTTGTTAAACGGACAATTAGTTATAACAATATTAGCTACCAATTTTCAGCTAATTTTTTAGCTTGCTTAACTATTTGAGCTACTTTTTAGGTTTGTTACATTTTCAGCTTGCTTAACAATAATATCAAATAATAATTTGAAGTGTTTTTCGAGTTTTTATACTTACAATCTTGTTGGTTTAGAAATTCGTGACACAATTATAAACAATATGTTTATACAAAAATAAAACCGAGTAACCTATTTAAGAATTTTCATTTTTCGGAAAAAATATTTTCACAAAAATAAGTAATACATCAAGTACAATAATGAACATAGTTATGGTCAAAATTAGACCTGGTAAACAGGTCGTGTCGTGTCGGGTTCGTGTCACCTTTAAAAGGGTCATGACTTCCTTAACACTAATCCGACCCAATTAGATAAACGGGTTACATGCATCAACCCTAATCCAACCTATTTATTATTTCAATAACCCAAGCCGACTTGTGTAACTATTTTAATTTTTAACATATTAATTTCGACCCATTAAACCAGTTTAACCCGTCCAACCCATATAATTCGAACTAAAAATAACATAACCCGATTATTACTAGAGCTGGCAAAAGTTGACCGACCCGACCCACCCGAAACCCGACCCGATACAACACGAGAATTGGGCGACCCGAAACCGAACTGACCCAACCCGAACCGACCCGCTAACCGATAGCAGCATTATTTTGTCCAACCCGAACCCGACCCGAACCAAACAGACCCGGCCTGTGACCCGATATTTCTCAACCCGATAGATGACGTTATAATGAACTGGCTTAATAATGGTTTAAATGACACCAAATTAATAATTCTTCTTAATTATTTTAACTTAAACTTCAATTAATACATCTATTAATTAATTAATTAAACATAAAATCATCATCTAAAACTAAAAATATAAGATAAAATATATGTCAATAACCTGACCCGCTAATGACCGACCCGAATTGTCACCCGGCGTTGACCCGACCCGAAGAAGACCCGACATGAACCGAACCGACCTGAACCCGTCACTAACCGACATAACCCGTACCCGATATGACCCAACCAGCTTTGACCCGACCCGTAACCGACCCGAGTGACCCGATTGCCACCTCTAATTATAACCCATTTAAAAGGATCTATCATAACTCATTTAAATTAATGGTTTATTCGTGTTAGATTCATGTCACAATACCCCAACCCTTATAAGTTCGAGTCGTGTTCGTGTCGACCTAATTACGTAAACGGGTCAAAGTATACCTTGACCCGAACATATTAATTTCGTATCAGGTTCGTGTCGGGTTTTCGGGTCGTGTCAATGATTGACACCTCTACTAACCGGATAATTTAGTAGAACATACATATTTCCTCCATTCTACTGAATTCTTTGTAGTTACAATATGATAAAAAAACAATTTGGACTTACCTTGGAAAGCCAATGCAAACTGTAGGAAGAGTAGACAAAGTGCAAAAAACTTGGAGGGAAAACAGGAGCATAGAAGGAGCCAGGGCAAGCTGCAACAAAAACCGATGGACGAATAAAACCCGGTTGATCGCTCCCATTTACGCGACTGCTGCCATCATCGTCTTCCTTACAAATATCGTTTTGGTAGAATTCAGGCAAAGCCTTGAATATGGAATTGAAGTCATTGGTAGGGAGATCATTAAGGTATACACAAAGTTGAGGACTCGATTTTGGACCGATGTTTTGAGCCTTATTATATGCATTTATCACGGCCTCATATAACTCTTTTATTATCGATAATGAGTTTGAACCGGTGGAGCATCCCAAGTCTGCTACGGCCAGGTTTTGAGGGCTGCTTCTTAAGTACACTTCTTGTATTGTATCCATTGTTATTTGCTTTACCATTTCTGACCCCTTCTTCTGTAAAAGTTTAGTGCGTCAAAATTTATTTATAGGTAAACAAATACAATAAGTCTCTCTTAAGACAGATATAACCGTTTTAAGAATAAAACGGGTCAAATATAACTCATTTGCATAGATAAGACATTTTTTTGCTAATATCTAGACATTTTGTTTTGTCTTATATAGTTATATATAAAGTGATAGCTATTTGACCTGTCTTATTACTTCAAACGGATATATGATTTGAAATAAGAATTTGTGAAACAAATATACCCCATTTTGATACGACGTTCAATTTCAGGGTCACCCTCTCATATATACCTTATTTATTGGACTTTTTACTTCTTCCATGTGATATACACTTTATTATTAAGACAAGACTCACTTATTGGATATGAGAGGGTGGCGCTGAGGATTTGGCATCGCCGGGTGACGCTACTCAATTCGAGCATTTGAATTCGCTATTTTTGTATTCTGAATTGAAGTTTTAGGTGATAAATGTAAGCCGATCAACAAAAAAAACGTGAAATAAACATCTGGTATGAGTTTGGTACGCATGCGTTCTAAACTCATATCTCATACCAGAATTATATGAATCGAGATGAAACAAAATGTAAAACAAAACAATAAGAGAGGAAGGGCAAAAACCTGAAGAGAAGAGTTTTTGGTGTAGCTATCATCACCATGTCCACCTTTCATATGAAATATTTTTTCTATATCCATTATTGTTATTTAATTGGTATTTTTCTTAGACTATTAGTATGCAGGGTAATTTTTTATATTTTCGCACCTGTATATTGAATTTTTAGAATCACCACTGCTTAGTTTATAATGTAATTTAAAATTGTGTGCAAGTTTTAGTTTGGAATGTGATCACAAATAATGTGTACAACTAGTAGAAGGCTAGTATGTGTTGTGTGCAAGTTATATAGTGCGCATTTTGGCAACATTAGTTTGTTTATTTGTCATTATTTAATTATGTTTTTCTAAAAGGTGCATGCTTTTTATCTAAAAAAATAAAATAAATGAAAGGTGCATGGTTGAACACTTGAACTAAATGGAAACACCAATTCTTATTTCCGACCGTCATATCCGTCTGAAATAATAAAACGGATAGCATTTTAGCTCACAAAAAACCCATTTAGGGAGTGAGTGGGAAAGCACATGGGGTGGCCCACTACCCATGTACTTACACACTCGTGAGAGGTTTTATTGTTTCAGACCGAACTTACGGTCTGAAGCAAGATGGACTGAAATGGAAAAGGGTCTTTTATGAGACGGACGCTATCCGTTACAAGCTGAATACGGATATTGTCCTTCTCACATCATGCAAGTGCAGTATGCATGTGAAGCTACATTTCCTTCCACTTGTTTTTCTGCTTGCTTTATTATGAGATGAGAATATCCGTTTTCAACTTGTGAGCTATATTATCCGTTATAAACAAGATTTTTTTGTATTATTATATGTTGAATGCTTGATTATAATTATTTGGAAATAGGGAAACAAGTCACTTTGCACAATATATATTTTAAATAAAGTTGCAACTTGTCCAAGGAGATGCAACATAATATAATACCCACATAACTATGTAAATTATATAGGTATTGTAAAAAAATTAGGTAAAAATTTAGGGTAGATCGGGGATGGAATCAGTGACAGATCAGGTTGGATCGATTTTGCGAGAATTAAATCCGATTCATTTTCTTATTTGATTACGGGTTTATATTCAAAATCTATATTTTTTTTCAGTCTATACCGATCCACAAATAATTCAAATCCAATCCAAAACTTGTTTTGACTATATCAAAAAATCATCTTATTTGACAAAATTAAAATTTCAAGGTTAATAAAGCCTAAGTTTTCAAAAGTATTTAATTCAATGGATTTGGGTATGAATGGATCTAGTTTGGATCTAGTTCGGGTTTTCCAATCAAGATTGGATTTGGATACGGACTTTTTAATAGTGGATCAGGTATGAGTTATTAATAGCTGTGTTTGTATCAATGTTTTTCCTTCGATACGATTTAGGTCCGGTTTGATTTGAGCCAAAATTAGCATAGGCTTGAGATATAGATTCAAATTTGTTCCGAACTCGGACTCGACTCGACTCCTAGCTCGTTCCGTGTTTACAAAATTGATGATCGGTTTCACATTGTTATTATATTTTCCCATTTTTTTTTCTTTAAAGTCTAACTAAACATACATTATTTTAAAAGAAAATATAATAATGAAATGCTAAAACAAATGATTTTTATACAAAAGTAACAAAGCGTGGCCAAACAAGCTTCTAATCCAACCCTTATTGAGCTCAGGGTCTGCTCATATTTCGCCAAGCTTGGCTCGAGCTCAGGCATGCCCCCTACCAAAGCAAGCTCGAGTTGAGTATTGATTAAGCCAATTTTAGTGACTTATTGATCGAGTGAACTCAACTATTTTACACTTCTAATTATAAGTTTGCGATTTACATAAATAATATGGTAATATAACTAAAGTATATATTTCCTCCTTCCTACTTTTTTGTTACTTATTTTATTTTAGGGTATCACGTTATGTGTTTACCTTTTTATATTAGCTATTTTTTTTTTGGTAATTTGATCATACACATTACATTATATTCACTTATCATCACTAACAACCATCGCAAATGATCTCCTTTCATTTTCTTGATTTTTGTGTCAAAATCAAAGATAAACAAATAACCTAAACGAAAAATGTAATGGTCACATGTGTTAAATGCCACAATTTTTTATTGTATAATAATTAAAGGAGTAAGAGAGAGGTTTTGTGGGATAGAGAATGTATAAAATAATTGAGAAGGTTGAAAAGTGGAAAATTGATTAGGTTGGTGACTTAGGTCGTGACCTTCTGTTTGAGAGGGTATAAGTAGGGATGTCAATGGGGCGGGTCTTGGCGGGTCTCGCCCCGCACCCGCCCCACGCGGGGCGGGTGTGGGTAATGATTTGGTGGGTCGTGGGGTTGGGATGGTTTTCAAACGCATCATTCGTCGCGGGTCGCGGGGCGGGTGCGGGTATCACATGAGACCCGCCCCATACCCACCCCGCCCACACCCACCCCGCTCGACCCGCCCCACATGTCCCCGCCCCGCTTATACCCACCTAATAAATAATAATATCTAATAATAATATATAGTTAAAAAAATATAACTTAAAAGATTAAAAAAAAATTTTAATAAATAAGTAACCCCTAACTAGTAGTTCAATCAGGCCCAAAAAAGTAAGTAACTTCTACCCACAATAAGGCAATAATCACTAGTTCACTACACATTATTCCGTATTTGGGCTGCTGTTTGTGCATGTGTTTTGTGGTATATTTGTATGTAAAACTGTTTCATGGCTCAACGGACTCTTGTTAATTGAATGTTAAGGCATTTTGCGAAAACTTATTTGTATAAGTAGTACGACTAGTATACTTTAGATTCACGATTTACATTTCTTGAGGAGCTAGGCGGGTCAACGGGTCCCCGCGGGGCAGGGACGGTTTTGAAAGGTTCAACCCGCCGCGGGTCGCGGGGCGGGTGCGGGTGTACATTAAAAGTTCGCGCGGCGGGCGCGGGTTGACCCCCCTCCGCACCCGCCCCGCCCCATTGACATCCCTAGATATAAGTGGATCGTAATAAATAACGTGAAATTAAGGATTAATATGTTGGTACTCGATTAAGGCGACCTTCTACTTGGAGATGGTGGGGAGTTGGATTAGTAGAAGCATGGTCACTAGTGACTACTGACTAGTGAGTAGTGACTAGTTAGACCATCCCCAAGCAAGGTCACGAGGGTGGCCATGACCTTGTTTGGTCATGGTTAGTGTGATAATTAAGCTAACGAATTGGTGACCACTTTGCTAATTTGTGACCATATGATCAACCAAGGTCAATTTGTGACCATTGTTGAACATTTGTGACCATATTTGTGACCACCATGTGGAGAGTTTTAATTGGTTCAAGAATAAAAAAACAATAAAATGATTGGTAAAAGAGATATTTTGGTGGGTAAAAAATGTGATAAATGATTGGAAATGTTGGAAAGTGGAAAAATGATTGGGTTAATGACCTAAATCGTGACCTTTTCTGCTTGGGAGTATGAAAGTAGGTCAAGGTAAATAAGGTGAGTTTAGAGTGAAATCGGGTCGCGACCTAATTATCGCGACCACTGCTGGGGATGGTTAGTGAGTAGGTGATGCTTTTTTATAAACAAAGCACATTTGTTTAAAAAATAATTAAAAAAACTTGATTTTTATGTAAAGTCCCCCTCCTAATTGGACTATTACCCCCAAAGTTGTGATAAGTAAAAGCACTTTTTGTTAAAAAAGTAAAATTTTAACCGACTTTTTCTCTCATTTTATAGACTGTCCCTAATTATTGTCCAATTTCAGCTCTCGAAATTGTGGATCATGTGAATCATAGCTTGGTCTTTAAAGCGTACTAAGCTATTACTATGAGTTACTTCTAGAGTAGGTATTTTGGACCGGACTAAAGTGGGCAGCACGAATCCGGTATAGACACAACACGATATGGTGAAGAGAACGTGGTGAACCGGGTCTGGCACGACCAGTCGACCAGGTTAAGAGGCGGTTTGCGATGCCAAATTTCCACACAAAAAATGTGTGCTTAGGCACGGCACGATGGGTCAGGCACGACGGACACGGCGATTTTAGGAGTAAATAAATAAAAATTAATAAAAATATCCGAAGTACGACGGCAACACGAGCCTGCCCCAACTTCCCGGGACACGGTGGGGGTTGGGAAAAGCAAGCCGACACGGCACAGCCCGAAAGTACGATTGACTGCATGGGCCGTGCCAAAATTGTGGCTAGGCACGACAAGCCAGGACCCGTGTTGGCACGGTTCGGCTCACTGCCTTATGTAGTAACTTCCATTGTTTTGATGCATACTACGTAACATACCGCATACAAATTCTTATTTTAAAACGGGAAACAATTTTAAACATAAAACAGGTCAAATAGTTAGATAATATCAAAAATCAATTGTTTGGAAAATGACAAAAAGCTTGTTTCATTTGTGCTAACAATACGAATTGGTATTAGTGCAACCGTTATTTCTGGCAGTCATATCGGAAGCATAGTCTATATTCCCTGCATCACCTTGACTCCTTCCGATCAAACCAGGTTCCCAATTAAGTTTGAAAGAAGCAGCCAATTTCCTTTAGCAGTTTGGTTTGCTATGACTATTAACAAAAGTCAGGGTCAATCTCTATCCCGTGTTTAACTTTATCTTCCTAGACCAGTCTTTACCCATGACCAATTGTACGTTGCTATATCTAGGGTTACAAATAAGAAAGGTCTTAAAGTGCTACTTCTTGATGAAGAAGGAGGAATGACTAATACAACAACGAATGTTGTTTACAAGGAGGTTTTGAGAAACTGTAATTTTTGTCCTAGATTATCGAATTTTAATACACTCATTTAATTTAGATTTCTACCTGATTAGTTATTTTATTCATCCTATTTGTCCGTCAACTTAAATTCTGTCACCAATTCACCACAAGACAATAACTTTCCAAATTAATCATTATTAATTATTTAATCTTTTTTTATAATCGTTTATTGTTTTTTTTCTTATAGAGTATATCTTATTCATTCATGTTATCATAACGCGAAAGTGGTGATTAGCCCCCATAACTTTCAGCAATTGTGAAATTAAGCCCCATAAGTTACAAATGTAGCAATTAGGCCCCGTAACTTTGACAAAAAGTGAAATCCAACCCTATTTTTAATTTTAACATAAAATATATCATAAATAACTTTATATTTATATTCATTGTACATTAAATAATTTTTAATATTTTACAAGAATTTAAATAATATATTAACTAACATAGTTTTTATATAGGATATTTTAAATATTTTAACTAGTTGTAATATAATTGATATACAAATAAAATTACTTTATAAATTTTAAATTTTATGTAATTCATTCAAATATTAATTTTTCCCCAAAATGTGTAATAAGTTTCATACAATTTATAAATTTATAACAACTTTTATTGTATTGATAAATTGTATAAATGAATGAAATTGGTTTTTCTTGGTGCAATTTTTGTTGGAAATAAAAAAAATTGGATTCAATTTCACTTTCACTCAAAGTTATGGGGCCTAATCACTACATTTGAAACTTATGGGGCTTAATCTCACAATTGCTTAAAGTTATGGGGGTTAATCGTCACTTTCGCGGTTATCATAATTAATCCAAATATTTTCATGATTGCTAACAGATATTCGAAAATTAGTGCACCAGGAAATTCACCTTTTGACCGAACATATCTTATATATGCAAAACCTCCCCGTTAAAAATCAATTTGTTCGAATAAATAGAATTGCTATATAATGAAATGAATTTACCTTTGTCGTCTTTAAAAGTAAGTGTACTCAACCCCGTGATTTTCGCGGGTGTTACACTAGTTTTATACTTAAAATCGGATATAACCAGTTCAATGAAGATTACCTTCTCATATTTTATTACTATATATTGACAATGTTATGATTATATTTCACCACAACTTAAGTGGTTGTTTGGTTGCCCCTTTAATTCATGGGAAATGAAAAATCTCCTAAATTACTATTTTGTAAACTTGTTTGGTTGCCCAAAATGGAGGAATTAAGTTTCTCCATGAGTTATACGAAGTACTTCCTAAATCATGTGGGAAGTTGTTTACCCACTCCTCCTTGGTAGGTTGTACTTTCCACATCATTATTAGGTAACCAAACACTTTTTGCTATTTTCCATGAATTTCATTTAGGAATTAATTTCATATGGATTATATCTTCCCACATAAATTTACTTTTCATATGAACCAAACAACCCCTAATTATATAAGTAATAACCACCCTCGGAAATGGCGAAAAATATGGAAAAAATTTCTATAATAAATCCATCTTTAAAAACGAATCTAAAAGTTTGTCAATATAAAAGGAATACCGTTTAAATGATAAGTGACATATGATGAAGATATCCCACTAGACAATGATACAAAAATACAAAAATGTGGAGTATTAGGTGCATTGCATTATTTGCATGAACAAAGATTGGACCACAAATGCATAAGAAAATGAAAGGTTCCGGTGCATTCGGCAACTCTTTTGGATCCACTCACGCCCTCCGGCTATCCTTCTTTTCTGCTCCCTTTTCTACGGAATTTGCTATCTTCCCTTCCTCTCCCGTCTCCTCCCCTACACTTTATACACAAGCTAAGCCACTCCACAATTTCATTCCTAAGGACCCAATTTTGACGATTGAAATGGAATGAAATGGAATGGATTGGCGTTTCATATCATTGAGGAATGGATTGAGATTCTTTATACCGCACTAAACTATGTAGTTGGAAATTTGGAGTAGACTAAAGGTAGGTATGAGATTCTAAGTGGTTAAATGGAAATATTAACTCATTCCAAGCGAAGCCAACCAAACACTAGATTTTCTCAAATCCATTCTTATTCACTCCAAATCCTTCAATCAAACACCCTATTATTGTATTTTCGGTGATAACTAGTAGATCTGGCAATCGAGTCAGTCGGGTTGGGACAAGTCGGGCAAAGTCATATTAGGTTGGGGTCGGGTAGGGTCGATTCAGGTTATTTCGGTCCAATTGATGTGTCGAATCGAATTCGATCGGGTTATGTCATTATCGGGTCTAGTTACTTTATCGGATTACTTCGATGATTTTGTCAATAAGTTTAATTGTCACCATTATTTGGTTTAGTTACTTTGTTATGAAATCAAAACTATCAAGTAAAAACTAATTTACTTTCATTTGAATCAATATTAAACTTAATAATTGTCAAGTTTCGGTTCGAGTCACTGATCATTAGATTGTATCAGGTCAAAACGAGTCAAGTTAAGTCGATATCAGGTTTCTAAACTTTTTTATTTGGTCGGATCGAGTTTCTAACGTGTCAAGTCGGATCAACATGACCTAAAGCCCATTATGACATGCACGAGATTAACATAATCCAGCACGGTATTACATACTTGAGTTGCAAGTCGTGCTTACGCCAATATCTCATTAAAAGGTTTGTGCCTAAGCCCATCACGGCATGGACCACCTCTGCTTTCCCATTGATAACACATGAGGTGGCACGATGTGTTGGCCGACTGATACGCCCTCATAAACGTGTAAAAATGATAGTATTTGGTGGGTTAATATGCACACATTCGAAAAGAAAAGCTAATTGTGGACGGATTGACCAAATACAAAAAGAAAACAACATTTGTGGGCTAGCATGTAAACTTACGAGGCCTATGTACAACACGATCCAGCCCACCGTGTCATCGTGCTTGTCCTATTGATAACACACGAGCTAACACAATGGGTTGGCCAATTGGTGCACCCATCTCGAACAAGTCAAAATGATGGTATTTGGTGGGTTTGTGTGCACAAAATCTGGAAAGAAAAGCCAAGTGTGGATTAACACGGCCAAATACAAATACACAAAGAAAACAACATTAACAAGGTCCATGTAAACCATGATCTAGCTCATCGGGTCATCATGTTGGGTCGTGCCAAAGCTATAAAGCAATAAAACATTAATATTGGACATGACTTGGCGTAACAACCCCCTTCCCTCGCGCCCGTGTTGTGCTAGTTTTCCTTCAAGCACAAGAGATCTAAACGAGGCACGACCCAACCTGATCCACTTCCATCAATACCAATTGATAAAAAATTAATATAAATTGATTTAAATTATATTTTTTTAAAACATAACAACTAACACAAGACCTAATCTACAAAATCTCATGAAAAAACACTTTTGATGAGCATACTTTAACAAGTATAAAGTAGAAACACTTTTATCTCCTTTTGACTTGATTAACCAATGGTTTGAAATATATGTGGTGAGGGGATGTGTCTTTACTCTTTGTAGTTGTCGTGTTAGGGCACTATATTGGGTTACTATGTGCCTTTTACAATGTCTTGTCATTGAACTTCACAAGAGCTCTTTTTAGCCCTACTATCCACTCAAAAGTCCAACAATAGTGCTAAATTGTGGGCCCATTTGGCCCATTATTCGACATCTTTAATCTTACTAGATCTTCCCAACCATATGTTTTGCTTCGATTTTCTATCATTTTGACTCCAATTTCTACTTTTCATCTCCTATTTTGTGATTTATTTGTTGGATTGTTGGATTGTCATTATATTACACTAGTATTGAGGTGGTTTTTTGGATTGTTTACCGACTTATAAAATACACTGACTTAGTATTCTTTGGGTAGATTATCCGGTTTAATTCAGATTCGCGTAGGTAAGATTAGTAGGTCAGTAAATTTCTTCATCACGAATTTTAATATTGCATTTTTGAAACCGGATAAAATACATTGATTTTTCTAAGTAAAGTAGATGATGAATCCAAAATTCATTGTTTTAGAGTAAGAGATCGTTTCATTACCCATTAAAAAATATGGTAATTTAAACTCATGTGAATTGTATGATGGGTTTATCCACGTGAATAGGGGTGTTCATTCAGTAGTCCGGACCAAAGACCAGACCGGACCGGGCTACTTGGTCCGGACCAAACCGGACCGAATTTTATTTGGTCCGGTCCACGGTCCACCTATTTGCTCTAGTTTTGTCTTCGGTCCGGTCCTGGACCAAACCGAATGGACCGCGGACCGGACCATGGACCGAACTCATATGAAAAATGAATTTTCTAAATTGTAATATTATTGATTTTATTTCGACTTTGTTTACGTGTATTATAACATGTATAATTATGTAGTTAAATCTAGTAAAAAGATAATGTTGCTTATTTTTATCGTTAAAAATTTCTCGAGTTCTAATTTACATATCAAATTATGTAATGACAATCATATTTGGTCCACTGTGGTCGATTTGGTCTGGTCCGGTCCACATCATTTTATGGCCCAGACGAACCAGACCAATATTAATACGGTCCGGTCCTCGGTCCATCCTTTACCCGCCATTGAACCCGGATCTAACCCGCCCCGCCTCACCAGGGTCCAAACCCGACCCGGCCCGTGTGTGAAGTAACCGGATCCGGTCCAATTTCTGAATCCCGGCCCGGAAGCTGATATGTAGACCCGCCCAAGACCCGCCAGACCCGCCCCAACCCGTCCCCAATCCGCCCTAGGCCTACCCCAGACCCGCCCCCAACCCGCCCCGGGCCGGGTCCGTGTTACACTTCCCGAGAACCGGGTCAACCCGTCCCGGACCCGCCCTGACCCCAAGCCGTGTCCGGGTCTCCATATCTTGAACCCGCACTGCCCTCGACCCGTCCCGAACCCGTCCTATCCGTACCATTGACCACTCCTACTTTGCACATCCTTCATTGCAATCAGACAATATTTTCTAATTTACATTAACTCTAAATTCACGTGTACTTTTACTTTATAGGTAATAAAAATTTCAAAATACAACCAGACGACTCCTATGAATTTGGGATGTCGAATTAGTAAATAAAAAAGTTAAATTAAAGAAACTTTTTTCACAAACACTCTTAAATTTTCAATTGTTTAGGTAGAAGAGAGACGTGTCCTTACGAGCCTCCCTTCCAACACTAGTAATGGGCATATAGCTAGTAGCTAAGAGCATCTCCAATAGTAAGCCACAAATCTACTAGCTTAACTTGCCACATCACTTTTTTAAGCTACAACACTTTTAAGTTACAAGTTCCTCCAATGGTTAAGTTATAATAGTTGTTGCTTAAATATTATATATACATTTATTTGATTGACACACATCTCTTTGTGGGCCCATTTAAGCTACTAGTTCCATGGAGCTAGTTGCTCAAACTAAGGGTAACATTATTCGTAAGACTCTCCAAAGTCTTAAGACTCTGCCACATCAGATTTCCACTAATTTTTTTTTATTTTTTTATTGTTCAGACTCACCCAAAACTTTATACATTATCCGTCAGACTCACCTCAGACTCTACTTTTCCATTTTACTTTTTGTTTTTACATACTTATTAAATTACTTCTAGTGCGGTCAAGACCCTCCAAAGTCTTAAAGACTTGGATTTTCAAGACTCGAGTTAAGACTTCCTCAAGCCTCGGTTAGATTATTGGTAAAATTGAGAGAGTCTTGTCTTAAGACTTGAGAAAGTCTTGTCTTAAGAGCATCTCCAATGGTTCTCAATAGGGACTTGCTTGCAAATAAAAAAAATTCCAAGCTACTAGCTTGACCATTGGAGCACTTTTCATGAAGTAGCTCAAAATGAGCAACTAGCTCCATGGAGCTACTAGCTCAAATGGTCCCACACAAAAAAAAATACCAACTACAATTATACATGTGGAAATAAAAATAACATATAATTATATTTTTTAAAATATTGTTGTGCATTTAGTGGGATCACTAATTAAATTAGTTGAGTATGCAACAACTTCATTAAGTAAAAAACGGCTATATTTGACAGTATTTTCATTGTCAAAACTCAAGATACACTACTATATATACATACAGTAATACACAGTAGTTGTATATCAGTATATCCATCCTTCTATACAAATGGATAATTCTAAGGAAGATCCATATAGTCAATACTATTCTTTACTAGCAAACTCACCAAATAATGAAATTCAAAACTCCCAAGCCCCTAATCAAACATCTCAAATCCGCTCAACCTCACGAAATGTTGATTTAAGAAATATGCATCAACCCCCCATATTATTATGCAACGTATGATTCAAATTTTACTAACCCTCAAATGGTTTATCATGGCTATCACCCACCTCTAATTTGTCAAGATAATCGCCCTATTAGGCCTTATTACTTACCTCATCCTCGATATCCACATGATATGTATATGCCACATGAGAATACTAGGAGAAATAGTCTTAATGGTTCTAATAACACTAATCAGGATACTCCAATACCTATTTCGGGACCGGGCTCTGGCTCGGAGTTCCAGACTCGCGAAATTGAAGTTGAAGAAGAAGATGACATTCAAATAGTAGAAAATGCCGTAACAGGAAAGTTTAAATGGAGTCAAATACAAGACGAGGATTTATGTAAAAGTTGGATAACCATTTCAAATGATGGAGCCATAGGTAACCATCAATCTTATAATAATTTTTGGCAAAGAATCGTTGACTACTATAATGAATGGAGGAAGGAAGTGTTGGGAAATGTGTCCTCAACAATAGTGCGATCACGTAATTAAATCTCATAACAAGAATGCGCGAGGGATGATGCGATTTTATATTAGTCAACTGACCAACATTAATCGGTAATGATTGACTAGCTAGAGTTTGACATTACTGTCGTATGACGGTGGTGGTCAGTTGATCCCTTTAGGTCACACCTTTAGGACAATTCCCTTAATTGATAAAATGATCAAGTGTATATTGATACGATTTGATCACATTCCTTAAACCTGTATATCGGGAAATCAGAGGTTAAATCTTATTGTAAGATTTATGTTTAAAATTGAAACGTGTCAATTGTTAAACATTAAACGATACTTTATTATATCGTTATTAGAAATGAATCGGGTTGAATTTAATACAAAGGTTGTAAATCGTATTGACGATAAATAATTACTTTACATTTGTAATTTCGAATTACATGTCAATTGATAAATATGATTTATTTAATACTTCCTCCATTCAAATCCACTCTACACATTTCTATTTTACACACTATTCACAAACAACCATTCAAATCCGATTTTCTCTCAATACGTAAATGAAATTATATTCATGTGGGATCTAGTTTTATTCGTCTTTACGAGTATATTATTAATATCTAATTTTTAGAATTTTTGAAAATACGTAGCTAACAATATTTACCGCACAAAAGACGCGTTGACAAACGTGAAAAAAGAAAGTCGTAGAGTGGATTTGAATGGAGGGAGTATACAATATTTATATGATAAATATTTATATAATTATTATTGTATTACCTAGTGACATACAAGATGTCACATTTTATACAAATTAAACAATTGACAAATTGTAAAATGTAGTCCATTTTAAGTGTGATTTGGGCGGCTAAGTGGAGGTAGTTGTAGTTGATTAGTGTTTTAATTAACATGCTTTAATCATTGTGTTTAAAGCATGTATTGGAAACACTAACTAGGCAACCCTATGAAGCATGGGTAAGAGAGTTGTCTCCCCTTTTGTTCTTCTCTATGCCGGCCACACAACACCCCAAGACACACCTTAAATAAGTATGAGATACTAACCTAAAAACCCTAGTTCTAATTTTTTGCATAATTTTCTAAGTGTAGAAAACTCATAAAACCTCTTCTCTTAGCCGAAATATACTAAGTAAAAGTAAGATTTTACAAACTCAAAATATATATTATAAGATAATATAAACATACTATTTGTAGTATTGAGATAATATTCTAATTAGAGAGATTAAAATAATTTAAGGAAAACCGATTTTGTGCTAGCTTGTTCAAGATCTCGGTTGGTTAAGGGATTGTCTTGGTGCATCTTGGAGGAGGTGTTCTTGTTGAACATTGGAGGATCATCCTTGCTAGCATTAGGACCGAGTGTAAGGACACGAAACTTCTCCCATTTCCGCATTTTATTAGCATGCATAAGATCACTTAATAAGTTAATTAAAATGTTAATTAAAGTATTTCTTTAGTATGACTAAATATTTAGTTTATGAGCAACTAAAAACCCTTCAATTGGTATCAGAGCAATAGGTTGTTTGCATGCTTTCCGTTTACGTTTTTACGGAGTTATAAAGATAACAAAATAAAATTGAAATTTTCGTTTGATATAAGATATGCACGAAATAATTTAAGCATGAATACCTACTGTTTTCTAAAATGTTTTAGAATATTTGGAATATATTTTGCATGAATATTGATTAATGGTATATTAAATCTCGGTTTTTATAAAGTTTTAATGGTTAAAGTCGTTTATTTTGGGAAAAATAGCTAAAATCATCTTTTGGCCGAGATTTTTCAGTATGTTATCACATGTATATCCTATGTTATGAATATGAATTTTCGTAAATTATGGACTTATAAAACATGTGATATGAATTTTAAGGGTTAAAATGCAATAAGATGAATAAAAATGGGTTAAAATAGTTATATTATGAATTTGACTATAAAAATTTATGAGTATGTCACATGCAATATTTAAAATATATTTTGAATTTTCCAGAAATTTATCTCAAATATTGCAATATTATAGATTTTTAATGTAAAAATCGGGTAATTAGTGACATAATTTCGACTTTAATAGTTTAAGTTGGATTTTGGCCATAAAAATTTAACACGATGTCATATATATTATTTCCAGCATGTATAAAAATTTCGAGATTTTTATCTTATTTTATGCTTGAGAAATAATTTTAAAGGTTAAAATCGTACGATATATGACGAAAATCGTTAAAATTTGCAATAGTTGTTAATATGGCCGAAAAATTTAACCCATATTAGTCATATATGATATGTTCATCATGAAAATATTCTTGGGAGCCAAAAGTTTCAGATTTGATTTAATTTTAATTTGTTAAAAAGTTACATTTAAAATTAAATAAAAAAGAGTCATGCATTTAAATTTCGGCTCATTGGGCAGTGTACCATTTAATTTTCTGTCCATTTTATGTTCTTAAAGTGTTTTGGAAAGTGTAAAAATATTATTAGTATTTTATTTGCATTTATGGGGTTAATTATTGATTTTTCCGACTTAAAATGCTCGTTTTACGTATTATTTTCGAAATAATGTTAAAACCGTTTAAATAGTAATATTTTTTAAAGTTCTGAAATTTTAAGAACATTCTGGAATTTTCAAAATTTGAATTTTGAATTTTTCGATATTTTATGACTCTTTCGGATTTTTATATTATTTTTCCCGTAAAACCGAGTAATACCGAACAATATTAAAATATGTTAAGTTAAGTCATGTTCAAAGTTTGAGTAAGACTAAATTTTGAAACCTATATGAGTTAGGATGATTAACTTAAAGATGAATACCGATTCATATTATGCATAGTGTTGTTAAACGTTAAAACACGCGATTCCATAAACCGAGGTATACGATGACTATTTATATAATTGATATTTAAATAGGACGATTTGGCTTAGGATTTGCATGATAGTTTATATATTTATAAGCATTGCATATTTTAATTATGAATGTCATGATTTATTTACGTAATTTTGGGAATTATGTAATTTACTTAGTATGGCCTTAGTTTTTAATCGGTATTTCCCGTAATGTAAGGGGTTACCGATTGGGTTGTAATTTTGTGATCTCGTATCACCCAATTGTAATTTATTTCTATTTTATAATGTATAAAGTAGACTAGAAAAGTTGTAATATTTGTAAATTCCGGAGTTCCTTAAAGACGGTGCCATTCGGAAAGGAGTTCCGACAAAGACGGTGTTTACCTCGAAGTGCGTGCCGCGTGAAGTTCAAGGGACCAAAGGAGTTGGTTTCCGAATTTGTACTTTTATTATTTCTTTTCTAGGAAAGGCCATACTAGGGTTTATTTTATGCTTTTATTTTTGCTTTTTATATGTTTGCATGCATAGCCAAATCGTCATATATCGTCTCATGCATTTTCGATTTAATCGACCTAGTCATTTATTTTATCGATAATTCACCGACTTAGTTCACTTATGCGGAGATAGATAATAATTTGACTAGATCTCTTACATATAAATATTGAGCTTAGCCTTACCAAAAAGTACGGACCAATGAATCCCTTCTTCACAAGAACGTAGGCTCGGCTACACCGGGGTACTAAAATTGTCACGTTGGGTAAGTGGGGTAATAAGATTACACCTTGAAATTTGGTTGATCTCAACGAAAGTATTCGTAACCGTAGTTGCAATAAGTTCGGGCTAAAGACGATTTTTTAGAAAATTGTCGACCGAGAGTTCTAAAGTAGAACCGATTAAAGGGTTAATCCACCAAATTATACCGATACGGGTTGAATCGGCTACACCGTGCCCGGATTAGTATGGGTTTGGGTCTCGGGATTGTTTGCTTAATTGGGTAAGAGATCATTAAGTAAATATACTTAACATGTTTACGGTTCTTAAATTTAAATTATGAATTTTAAAATGATGTTGTTTTATTTCCTTCATTTTATTGTAGTTTAATTTTCAACATCATCAATGGCAACCAACGCTCCACCTCTCACTAACGTATCATGGCTTCGATCCTTTATGGATCGTTGCAAACTCGATAAGCATGGTTCCAATTTTAAGGATTGGGATGCGCAATTACTTTTCGCCGCTTAAGGTGACGATAAGAGTCGTTACCTATCTGAAGCCGCTCCTCCCGCTCCGACCGCTCGTTCATCGGTCCAAAATCGTGAGGCCTATGAAGCCTACATAAAAGAGTCCTCCGCTCTTAAAAATTTGCTCATCTTCTCCATGGAGCCGGATCTCCAAAGGAGTATGATTAAGTTGACCACATCATATGAGATATACACCAAGCTTGCGACCATGTTTTCGCAAACTCCAAGGGTGATCCAATATGAGGCGGCTTCCGCCTTCTTTGACATTACGTTCAAGGAAGGACTAAAGATAAGCCCTCATGTGCTCAAACTCGTTGAGCTCGCGGAGACTCTGAAAGCGCAAGACGTTGATGTACCCGACTCTCTCATTATTGACCGAGTTCTTCACTCGCTCAATAAAGTTAAACCGTATGCTCAATTCCGGGTGAATTTTAATATGCGAAACCAAGAGACCACGTTGGATGAGTTGCATAAGATGCTCGTCCAAGCCGAAAGGGACATGGGACTTCATGAAAGTTCCACCAAGGATGTTTTAAACATCGAAAAGAAAGGGAAAACGAGCTTCAAGAAAAAAAATGCCTATAAAGGCAAGGGCAAGAAAACGTTCAAGCCCAAAGCGACCAAAGAAAAGACCTTTTCGAAAGGCGCTTCCACCTCGTCTTCAAAATCGGAAGACAAGTGCCATTATTGCACGAGGATCGGTCATTGGAAGCGTAATTGCCCCAAATACTTAAGCGATCTCAAAAATGGGAAGGCAACCGCCGTAGGTAATAATTCTCGTTTATGATTCATGTCATTTATCAACTTATGTATGGTGATACAAATGTGTTGATGTTTACCCTTTTTAATTGTTTTAAAGGGCCACCCCCTAATAATGATAAGGGCAAGGAGAAGGAAGCATGAGGTTCCTTACTTGGATGGCTACGGTAGCATCCAATTGATCGAAAACTTGAAGAGCGAGGCTCTAATTTTCATATCGTCTTCTTTCATATTTTGCATTTTATTTATGGAAAAATTTATTCTCTTGTAAGACAAGGATTAAAATCCTAAAACAATGGTTGTAATTTTGGATATTGGTGACTTGGTTTTCAACCCAAGTCACTACTTTTGTTCTTAATCAATGTCTTGATTTTTCAAATAAATTGCATACCTTGTTTAAACATGAATAATGGTGATTTTTATCACGCAATAAACAATTGATACGATCAATATAATATAATCAAAGTGTAGATTAAAACGGAGAACTACACCCCATGAGATACTTTCAATCAAGTTAAGAAATCGTTAATTCATTATACGATGATCATTTTAAGTGAAAATGAGAATGTATACATCACACCTATAAAACTTCAAACATTCATATGCATTGGTTAATCGAAATAGCTATCCTTATACGAATAAAGGTTATTGTTAAAAGGATAGAGTGGGAGAAAATATTTCGCTCGCAAACCAATGATATAAATAACGGATCTTAGAGAAGATTCCTACTTGGGAGTCTTAAGAAGAGCCCTAAATGATTTGAAGAAACTACGAGAGGACACTGAAGAAACTACGGGAGGACACTCGAAGAAAGGTTCTTTGTGTTCATTGTTTCTAAGGGAGGAGACATGAAACCCCGTATGAATTCGGAAGGAATATCGGCTCCTTGAGATAATGATTTTTTAAAGATTATAAGATAATAGAGGAGAAATCATCTACCTATATAGGGGAAAGACCGGTTCCTTAATAAATGATTTTTCTAAGTTTATAAGATAAAAGAGAAGAAATCATCTCAATTCTCTCAAATGTAGTTATAAGGAAATTATCATGTCATATTCGTCTCGAGGAAACGAAGACATGAAAAGAGGGTGATGATTGATTGAATGAAAATAGATCACTATAAGGATAGTGATAGTAATAATGATTCAAGTGATAAATAAAGATATACATGCGAGAAATGAAAGGTTCATTTAAGAGATCGAGTAATATTGATTTTAGTGGGAACAATGTTCATTAAAAGAATTAAGCCTACCATTTAGAGAGGATGGGTGATTCTTTAAGGTGTAAAGAATAAGAGGTTTTCAATTCTAGATGATCAAATACCTTATATCATAAGATGATGGAGCTTTACGGGAAGGTTTATTATATGGATAATAAAAGGTCGCCCACTAGAAGTCAGAATGGTTGGAAACATTATTCATAACGATGAATGAAACCATCATCAAATAGCCAAGATGATTGAAAATTATTAGAATGATGAAATCATAAATAGACTACAATATAGATTTCAGTACATAAGTGACTAAAGAGAGTGATTCTTTAATCCCTCCAGTATATTGATACGTCACAAGTTATAAGATAACAGTGGGAGCTTTCCTCCGGAAAGGAAACTCAAAATCTAGAAAGAGTTCTAGATATGTACTGAAATAGAATCATATTATACGGGATAATATGAGAATGAAGGAGACCAAAATTTGTAAGTTTTGCAATCATGAATAAAGGTTATTCGCAAAACACTAATACAAATAGATGATTGTGCATCAAATGCAATGTAATAGTATTGACGATTGTTGCATGACAACATCATTTGAGTTATAATTAACTCAAAGTAAAAGATACTTTGTAAGAATCCAAATGGGTTGTAAGAGACAATATTGAACCCCATAAGTGAACTGGATTGACTTAGTATAGCCCCTAGCCGCTTACATGAGGTGACATCTCAAAGTGACTAGAATGTGAGGCGATTGATGGCAAGTTCAAGTGCCATAGAGTAATATGTGATGACTAGTCGATCACATAGGCAGACTGCAAGGGACACTCTGTCGGGCATAGTGACCGCTTATAGAGTTCTGGAAATTTTATAATAGCCGGGTCGTGGCGAGAGCTGCTATAGTATTCTTGTGAGTCAATTCTTAGACTAAAGACTACTCTCCCAAAATGGTACAGTTTAGGCATAACCTTGATCCATTCTCTACGACTTTTCGTAACTGGAGTCAAATGGGATTGCTTCAGGCTGTGACTGACTGTGACTAGTCAAAGGAAAGTAGTGCGATAGAAATTGTCCACCCCTTGTCAGGGTTGTTCAAATCTCAAGGCCACTCGAGGAGAAGTTAACTGGAAATGCGTGGCCACGCTCGGAAGGTATCTATGGTAGATAATTCCGGTCAACCAGTTATTCTCCAGATCGAGGAAACCACTCATGATATGATCGAATGCAAGTACGACCTCAGAGAGACATCTTGGATTGAGTGGGAGATTGTAATAGGACAAGAGAATTGGTGACGCACACTTGTCGAGGACAAGTGGGAGATTGTTGGGAAATGTGTCCTCAACAATAGTGCGATCACGTAATTAAATCTCATAACAAGAATGCGCAAGGGATGATGCGATTTTATATTAGTCAACTGACCAACATTAATCGGTAATGATTGGCTAGCTAGAGTTTGACATTACTGTCGTATGACGGTGGTGGTCAGTTGATCCCTTTAGGTCACACCTTTAGGACAATTCCCTTAATTGATAAAATGATCAAGTGTATATTGATACGATTTGATCACATTCCTTAAACCTGTATATCGGGAAATCAGAGGTTAAATCTTATTGTAAGATTTATGTTTAAAATTGAAACGTGTCAATTGTTAAACATTAAACGATACTTTATTATATCGTTATTAGAAATGAATCGGGTTGAATTTCATACAAAGGTTGTAAATCGTATTGACGATAAATAATTACTTTACATTTGTAATTTCGAATTACATGTCAATTGATAAATATGATTTATTTAATATACAATATTTATATGATAAATATTTATATATAATTATTATTGTATTACCTAGTGACATAAAAGATGTCACATTTTATACAAATTAAACAATTGACAAATTGTAAAATGTAGTCCATTTTAAGTGTGATTTGGGCGGCTAAGTGGAGGTAGTTGTAGTTGATTAGTGTTTTAATTAACATGCTTTAATCATTGTGTTTAAAGCATGTATTGGAAACACTAACTAGGCAACCCTATGAAGCATGGGTAAGAGAGTTGTCTCCCCTTTTGTTCTTCTCTATGCCGGCCACACAACACCCCAAGACACACCTTAAATAAGTATGAGATACTAACCTAAAAACCCTAGTTCTAATTTTTTGCATAATTTTCTAAGTGTAGAAAACTCATAAAACCTCTTCTCTTAGCCGAAATATACTAAGTAAAAGTAAGATTTTACAAACTCAAAATATATATTATAAGATAATATAAAGATACTATTTGTAGTATTGAGATAATATTCTAATTAGAGAGATTAGAATAATTTAAGGAAAGCCGATTTTGTGCTAGCTTGTTCAAGATCTCGGTTAATTAAGGGATTGTCTTGGTGCATCTTGGAGGAGGTGTTCTTGTTGAACATTGGAGGATCATCCTTGCTAGCATTAGGACCGAGTGTAAGGACACGAAACTTCTCCCATTTCCGCATTTTATTAGCATGCATAAGATCACTTAATAAGTTAATTAAAATGTTAATTAAAGTATTTCTTTAGTATGACTAAATATTTAGTTTATGAGCAACTAAAAACCCTTCAGGAAGGTCAGCCAGTAGATGTTCAAAAAGCTTCTAATTATTGGTTTAAGATGAGTGCCGAAGTATCGAAATTTAATTGGTGTTACATACAACTCAAAGACAGCCATCCTAGTGGTCATAATGAAGCATCTTTGAAGAATATGGCTAATCAACTATGGCATAGTCGTTACAAAAAAGGCAAACAAAAGATATTTCCTTATATGCATTCTTGGGAAATACTCTGTCACGAACAAAAATGGAAGGACTTTGCGAGTAGCAGCGGTAAGGTGAATATTTTGTCGAAAAGAACCAAGATTTCTACATCAGGAGCATATACTTCATCAGGTTCTACTAATCCTGATGTAGTTGAAATTGACGATGGCGGAGGGGATTCGGACAAACGTCCGATCGGACAAAAGGCTGCTAAAGCGGAAACACAAGGTAAGGGAAAAGGTAAGAAGCGTAATGAACAGTTTATACATTCATTCGGAGAGTATAAAGAGTTGCAAACGAAGAAATTTTCATTGTGGGAAGAACATATTCGCATATCTGATTTCGAAATTCTTTGTGAGGACACTTCAAATATGGATGAAAGAGCAAGAAAAGATCATGAACAAGTTTGTAAGATTATTAGAGCTAAGTATGAAATAGAATGATTTTAAATATTTTTGTATAAGTTTGATAAGTGGCTGTGTATGAGGTTGAAGTAATGTATGAAAGTAGCCGTTGGAAATTAGGCGTTAAAATATTACCGTTATTTATGTAGACGTTGGACATTTGGGTATCATCTATATAATGTCTTATGTTTGTCTTATTCAGTTATCAATTTTCAATTATCCAACAAATCAAACTCATCATTCAACTCATATCTCCCTGTTTAGATACATTTTCAATATAATAATGTTTCAAAATAATTGGAAGAAAGAAATGAACGACGATATTTGGGATGAAACCGATGACGAAATGGCTTTATATTTACTCCAACAAATTTCAACTCCTCAACGATTATATGTGCCTCGTGACCGTGAAGGAGGCGCATTTCGTTTATACGAAGATTACTTCGCTCCCCAACCAGTTTACTCTGACGACATGTTTCGAAGAAGGTTTCGGATGAAAAGAGAAGTTTTTCTTCGCATAGTTGAACCCTTGGAAATCATACAAAATTGTTCCGACAAAGAGTTGATGCTGCAAAAATTGTGGGTTTGTCTCCACTTCAGAAATGCACGGCGGCTATTCGCATATTAGCTTACGGAACCCCTGCCGATTCAGTTGACAATATATTAAAATTGGTGAGTCCACGGCTCAAGAATGTTTATTTGAATTTTGTCGTGCTATTATTGAAGTTTTTGGTGCAGTGTACCTAAGAAGGCCTACAACAACAGATGTCCAACGATTGCTTCAAATGCATGAGGAATGTCATGGATTTCCGGGCATGCTTGGTAGTCTTGATTGTATGCATTGGACATGGAAAAATTGTCCAAGTTCTTGGAAGGGGCAATACACCCGAGGTGACCACGGTCATCCCACAATCATGCTTGAGGCCGTTGCCTCAGTGGATCTTTGGATATGGCATGCATATTTTGGTGTCGCTGGTTCAAGCAATGATCTAAATGTGCTTAGTCGGTCAAATTTGTTTCAAAACACATTGGAAGGAAGAGCTCCACAAGTTAAATTTAAAGCTAATGAGGTTGAGTATAATATGAGATATTTTCTTACAGATGGTATATATCCAGAGTGGGCGGCATTTGTGAAAAGCATTCCACATGCCAAAGATCCCAAGAGAATTTATTTTAAGAATAAGCACGAAAGTGCAAGGAAAGATGTAGAGCGAGCCTTTGGAGTTCTTCAAGCCCGTTTTGCAATAGTCTGCGGACCATCACGATGTTGGCATAAAAATAGAATTCATGATATAATGGAGGCTTGCATTATACTTAATAATATGATTGTCGAAAATGAGCGGCACACATACTCAAGAAAGTTTCCAGATGATACATTTTCACCAACCGTTCTTAATGATGTTCAACATGGTCATATAGAAGATTTGGAAGCATATATTTCTAGAGATGCAAGCATTCGAGATAGACAAATACATCAACAACTAAAGGCTGATTTAGTGGAGCATCTTTGGAAATATTCTAGTGGAGAAAACCATAATTGATAGAGTTTTGCACTAGTTATACGTGTTGGGGCTGGTGTCCTTGACAATTAAGTACAATGACTTATTAAATCTCTTTAAGGATCACAAGGGCATACTTCTGTATTATTACCATCCACGTTTATCAATAACGGTTGGCTTGCTAGATAAGTTTGACGTTATTGTCATACGGATGGCGGTGATCAACTGGTCCCTATACGTCACACCTATAGGACACGTTTGAGAGATGTGAAGGTATGAAAATACAGTCACATTTATGCCGAATATGACTAAACAGTTAGTCAGAGGTATTGACTATTAAATTAGTCAATAAGATGTTGAGATTATTATTTAATACGGATTAAATAATTTTAGCTAATACGGATTACATGTTTAATTCGTAAAATTAAATATAAGCAGTTATATTTAATTAAATATTGTATTCGCGTATTAATATAAACAGTTATATTAATTTGGGTAATTATACAATATCGTAATTTTATCAGACCGTTATTAATACATCGACTGCATTAATATCTGATAACACGTATGCGATCTATAATAAAAATCCCGCAAATAATATTTAGCAAAACGGGTCGAATCACGCAAAGGAATAAGGTAAGAGTGGAGAAAGCCCACCCTTACCCAAGACCAATTCGGCCGCCCCTTATAGCTACATAAGGAGAGTCTTTCTCCTTATGTCAGTTACAGGAATCACAAATCTTATAATTAGGGTTTTGAGAGCATTCTTCTCCCAGAACTCAGATCTCACATCTAAAACCTCAATAACTCTCCCCATATTGCAAGGCAATTGGAGAGTACTTTCTAGCACACGCGGCATCATCTCAAACAAAGTCTTGGGTGCAAGTTATAGGAGGGAATTTACTTTAATTCCTGTTCTTAGGCCTATTCAAGCAAGGACCAAAGGTTGATTTCTTTTTCATGCTTTTTATTAACTTATGACAATAATCACAATTGTATGTTTCATTATAATCCTGCAAGTTTAGGGCAAATACATGCTTTATTCCCCACAAGTGGTATCAGAGCCAGGCCATGAAAATTTTACTTTTGTGTTTTTCATAAGTTTTAAAACCTGAAAAACCGTTTTCTGTCGCTGAGTCGGTCGATCGACCTCCTGTTGCGGTCGGTCGACCGCCTCCTGTGTCTGTTTCTGTTTCGAAAGTTTTTTTCTTTTGTGAGTAATCGATCTTGTTTTTCGATTCCTGTTTACATATTGTTAATTAATCGATATTCTTGACAATATGTGAACCCTTTTTGATGTTAATTTTGATTTACTTGTTTTAATCAAAGTTTAAAAGGTAAAAATTTGTTTTGATTTCAAAAGGTGCAGCGTTGTGCGTTTTCTGAAATTCGTTTTTACTGCCTATTGGTCGGTCGACCTAATTGATAGGTCGGTCGACCGATTTTGCTGTTGCAGAAAGTTTCTGTTTCTCGACTGGAGGTCGGTCGACCACTTGTTTAGGTCGGTCGACCTCCCCCCCGTAACAGACTCGTTTTTTTTATTTTTCGAAAATAACATGTTTTATTTTCACATGGCCTTTAGTAATATACTATACGGAAATAGTATATTATTAATTTTGTGAAACGGTTCACCCTCGTATGGTACATATTATTTTAAAACGGTTTAAGATAATAGGATTATAAATTTATTAAAATTGGGTGATTAAAACGGTATAATCACATAATTTTAATCCCGTAAGGTGGTTTGGTAAAAATTTATTAATCATAATAACAGTATTATGTCATGTATGAATTTTATTTAGTTGATGCATTTTATTTATCGTCTTGTGAATGCCTTGAATGCTTTCAATAACGTATTTAATTTTTGCAAACGGTTGTAACTTAGTGTGGCCTTAGTAGATTGTGTTACCGTAATAATGGAACACAGTCTTGCTTGTAATTTTGAGATCTTGAATCTCCGTTTTGGGTTTTTGCCATGTAATTACTTTTGTATTTAAATTAGAATGTAAATAGGGTTATATTTGTAATTTAAATTAGTAATTTTGTGAAGACCAAAGACGGAGACCGGATGCTCACTCCCGCTGCAAGGACCAAGATGGAACATCAAGACAAGCTTCTAGGGTCCAACGGTGGATTCCAAGTTGTTTTATGTTTATTTTGGTAGGATAGGCCACACTAGGACTTTTATTTACGTTTATCGCTTTTATTTTATGCTTTCATCGATAATAGCTTGCATCATATTCCGCCTAAAACCAAACCACCTATAACATGCCTGAAAACTGACTCATGTAGAGGTTACGCGTTAGTTTTCTGTGACAATACAGATGTCACGTGTCACATGTAAAGCCATCACTTTATTTAATTCATTCACGCATATGCTAGATTTTAGTTCACTTAATATGAATAAATATAAGTCGATGGGGTCTTCCTAGTATAATCAAAAATTGAGACTAGTCTTTATAAATCAGACTCCCATGAATCCATTCTTCGTCGGTAGGCATAATATGACCCCTTCTACGTCGGGTAAGTGGGAACAGATGATTTATTTTATCTCAACATCATGGTCACTCGATAATATCTAGCGACTGAGATGGACTAATAGATAGGATTTACGGAAATCTATCGACCAAGAGTTCCAACGGTGGAATTAGCCAAGCTGTGGGCCTATCAATATACGGAAATTGAGTCTTGGGATCATTTATATAATTCTTGAGGGAGATCAATTATATAAATGCTTGAGTCTACGAGTTTAAATTTCAATTTAATATAGACTTAAATCACAACAATGAGTTGCTTATATGGTTCTGTTTTATCTTCTTTTCAGTGTAGAACACGTTCAATTAAACTGCTGTATAACTAAATGGCTGGTGAAGACCCAATGCCAAGTGCCAAGCTAGCACGTGAATCCTGGCTAAAAGCCTTCATGGACTCCATGAATCAGTCTACTAGACTGAGGAATGATGGGTCAAACTTCTCTGACTGGGAGGCAGCACTACGGAATGCTGCCATTGCTGACGGAAAGCTTAAGTATTTAACTGAGCCAATTCCGGCACACCCAGGAACTGGAGCTAGAGCTAACGAAGTTCGCGCTCATAGCGACTTCGTCATGGAAGCGGGTGCGATAAAGAACGTACTCATCTATGCAATGAAATCCAATTTGCAAAGACGCTTCATAGCCCATGGTGCAAACAAGATTTTCACCACGCTCACTAACGAATTCTCAAAGGCTCCAAGGATCGTTTCTTATGAGCATACCTGTCGCTTCTTTGAGGCGAAACTCCAGAAGGGCCAAGCTGTTAGCCCACATATTCTTCACATGATTGAGAATATCGAAAAACTGGAGACCCTAAACTACAAGATCAGTGAGAACATAATCGTTGATCGAATGCTTCATTCGCTTCATGATGGGTTCGCCCTCTTCAGGGCCAACTATTACATGAACGACATGAAGAAGTCTCCTCATGAGCTCCACTCCCTTCTCGTACAGACCGAGAAGGATCTGAAATTAAGTGGGAGCGTGAAGCAAGATGTTCTCATGATTTCCAGTAAGGGTAAGGGTAAAGCTAAAGCTCAGGGCGACCTAACAGTAGGCAAGCCCAAGTTTAAGAAGTCAGGATTTACTAAGAGTGGGCCAGGTGAGTCAAGCAACTCACAGGGCAAAACAAAGAGCAAGGATACTAGCATGGAATGTCACCATTGCCACAAGACTGGGCATTGGAGGCGCTCATGCCCCGTGTATCGTGAGGACATTAAGGCAGGCCGCGTTACTCCTGTTGGTATGTCTTCTTCTTCTTTTATTCACATGATTGAGATTAACCATGCAAGTTACGGAACTTGGGTACTAGATACTGGTTGTGGTTCTCATCTATGTAATCATGTGCAGGGCCTCCGAAACCAAGAACCCCTAATCAAGGGTGAGGTTGACCTGCGTGTCGGGAATGGAGCACGTGTTGCTGCAATCTCGAGGGGAACATACGTGATCCAGCTTCCAAGTGGATTCGAGCTATCTTTATATAACTGTTATTATGTTCCTTGTTTGTCCAAAAACATTATTTCAGTTTCTGCGCTTGACAAACTCGGTTTTTCATTTGTAATAGAGAATAATAGCTGTATTTTCTCCTCACACAATATGATTTATGGCAAGGCAGTTTCCATGAATGGAATTTATGTTTTAGATCAAACCACTGAAATATTACATGTGAATAATAAGAAATTAAAGGTAGGTGACAAAGATCAAACTTATCTATGGCATTGTCGTATGGGACACATAAATGAGAAACGCGTAAAATAGTCATACAGAATGGAGCTATCTCGGCCTTTGATTTCGAATCATATGGCACGTGTGAATCATGTCTCATCGGTAAGATGACTCGTATTTCCTTCAAAGGTGTTGGAATGCGCGCTACCGACCTATTAGGACTCATACATACGGACGTATGTGGCCCTATGTCGATCAATGCACGAGAAGGCTATAGGTATTTCATCACTTTCACGGATGATTTAAGTAGATATGGCTATGTCTACTTAATGAAGCATAAAAGTGAATCCTTTGACAAGTTCAAAGAATACCAGAATCGGGTACAGAACCAGCTGGGTAGAAAGATTAAAGCACTACGTTCTGATCGTGGTGGTGAGTATCTTTCACACGAATTTGATCAACACCTTAAAAACTGTGGCATCGTGCTACAGTTGACTCCACCTGGAACACCACAATTAAATGGTGTGTCCGAACGGAGAAATCGAACTCTACTCGATATGGTTCGATCCATGATGATCGAGTCACACCGTTGTGCCTGATTCATTGTGGGGCTATGCTCTTTTGTCGGCCGCTCTAATTCTTAACCGAAGTCCGTCTAAAGCTGTTGACAAGTCTCCATACGAATTATGGAAGGGAACGGTCCCTAACTTGTCCTTTATTCGGGTTTGGGGCTGCGAGGCTTATGTCAAGTGGAGACACGAGGATAAGCTCGGCCCGCGATCGGTCAAGACATACTTTATAGGTTATCCAAAGGGAACTTTTGGTCATTACTTCTACTCGCCAACCGAACAACGTGTTTTTGTTGCGGCTAGTGCGACGTTCTTAGAGAAAGAATTTCTCGAGAACAAGTCGAGTAATAGAACCTTCGATTTATCGGAGGTTCAAGAACCAACTACCGAGCAACCATTGGAGGAAACAGTTCCTTCAACCGAGGCTGCGGTAGATATTCCTGAGGAACCTAGGAGGTCGGGAAGAGTCTCCATTCCTCCGGACAAATACATTGGTATGGTCGAGGAACATGATATGGATGACGTCTTACTTCTAGAGGGTAATGAACCCACAACCTATAAAGGTGCCATGACCAGTTCTGACTCAAAGCTATGGCTAGATGCCATGCAATCCGAGATGGACTCCATGTATGAGAACAACGTGTGGACCTACCTGCAAAGGTGCGTCCCCTTCAATGCAAATGGCTTTACAAAATAAAGCATGCCGTGGAAGGTAAACAAGATATCCATAAGGCAAGACTAGTGGCTAAAGGTTTCACCCAAGTGCCAGGCTTGCACTACGATGAGATTTTTGCACCCGTAGTCATGCTACGTTCCATTCGGATTATCTTAGCGATAGCCGCATTTCATGACTATGAAATATGGCAAATGGACGTTAAAACCGCCTTCTTAAACGGTTATTTGGAGGAAGAGTTGTACATGGTACAACCCGAGGGTTTTATTTATCCAGAACATCCTAAGAAGGTTTACAAGCTTAAGCGTTCCATCTATGGACTTAAGCAAGCATCGCGGAGTTGGAATCATCGCTTCGACCAAGTGATAAAAGAGAATGGATTCGTTCGATCAGTCGAGGAACCATGTGTCTATATCAAGTCGAGTGGGAGCAAGATTGTATTCCTAGTACTGTATGTCAACGACATACTCTTGATTGGGAATGACATACCTCTCTTTTCTTCGGTTAAAGCATGGTTGAAAAACCATTTCCAGATGAAAGATCTGGGAGAGGCACAAAGAATTTTGGGCATCCGTATCTACAGGGATAGATCACGACGGATGTTGTCTCTCAGTCAGGAGTCTTACATGGATAAGATTCTAGAGAGATTCAGCATGACGAACTCAAAGAAAGGGTTCCTTCCTATGACTACTGGGCTTCACTTGAGCAAGTCTCAAGAAACTAACACATTGGAAGAGAAAGAGCGCATGAGTCGGAGTCCTTATGCTTCGGCAATAGGATCGATCATGTATGCCATGATATGCACACGTCTAGACGTTGCATATGCATTGAGTATGACCAGTCGATTCCAAGCTCATCCAGGTGAACAACACTGGATGGCCGTGAAAAACATTCTTAAGTACCTACGGAGGACTAAAGATTGGGGATTGACTTATGGAGGCGACTCAACGCTCTGCGCCACGGGTTTCGCAGATGCTAGCTTCCAAACGGATCGAGATGACTCGAAATCTCAGTCTGGATTCGTTTTTACTCTTAATGGCGCTGCTGTCAGCTGGAAAAGTTCTAAACAGAGTGTTACAGCAGATTCTACGACTGAGTCCGAGTACTATGCCGCCTCAGAAGTAGCTAAGGAAGCAATATGGATGCGTCAATTCTTACAAGGACTATCAGTAGTGCCTAGTTCGAATGACCCAATCACCGTTTATTGTGATAATAAAGGTGCCATCTTCCAAGCTAAGGAGCATAAGTCTAGCAACAAGGCTAGGCATGTACAACGGAAAGCTCATCTAATCAGAGATTACGTGGAGCAAAAGGATATTTTCATTGATAAGATCGCTACGGATGACAACATAGCTGATCCTCTCACTAAAGCATTACCACGTGATAAGCATGAAGGGCACATTCATTCCATGGGAATTAGATGTGTTCCTAAGTTGTAGTACTCTTTTATGAATTCATGTAATAATTCATTTTCCCATGTACTCTATTCAACCTCATTGTTATGATATATAATGTTTTGTTTTTCATGTGGAATTGTACGCCAATTTTGAACACCACAAAGTGAACTGAATAACATTACATCGTTTTAGTCCTTGATTACCCACTTGAGCTGATAACTCAGGTAATCATTTTGTGACGTTGGTTGATGGTGGGTTCAACGAGCCATAAGTCACGCGGATGACTGACCAATCACAAAGGCGAGTTATACGGATATCTCGTAGGACACCCCGTGACAACGTTATGGAGTCCTAAATGTTTTATAACATTGGGTGTCAGGTCGTGGATAGGACCTCCATAGTGTTCCTTAGAGTCGAGTCTTTTGACTTTCAACTTTCTCTTGAGATTAAGGCAGATTTTGGGTAACTTTGGTTTCTTTCCCACGGTCATCGTAACAGGGGCCAAGAGGATTTTTTCTGGGTTATTTCATGCTGCGCGATATCGGCAGGATTCGAGTTGAGGGAAATATCCAAACCCTTATCAGGATTTTATCATTTCTCAGGGCCACTCAAGGAGTAGTAACTGAAATGCATGGCCATGCTCGAATACAGATTCGTTTTATCAGTTAAGTTACTCTCTAGTCGGGGAAACCACTCTTGATACAGATCGCTTGTGAGATACGACCTTTGCGAATACGGATTTGCAAATTGTCTTGCATTGAGTGGGAGAAATTTTAAAAGGATATGAGAATCGGTTATCGCACCTACACTTGTACGGACAAGTGGGAGTTTGTTGGAGCCTTGTGTCCTCCACATGTAGTGTGATAACGTCATTGCACATACCCTTGTACGGACAAGTGGGAGATTGTTGGGGCTGGTGTCCTTGACAATTAAGTACAATGACTTATTAAATCTCTTTAAGGATCACAAGGGCATACTTCTGTATTATTACCAGTTGATCCACGTTTATCAATAACGGTTGGCTTGCTAGATAAGTTTGACGTTATTGTCATACGGATGACGGTGATCAACTGGTCCCTATACGTCACACCTATAGGACACGTTTGAGAGATGTGAAGGTATGAAAATACAGTCACATTTATGCCGAATATGACTAAACAGTTAGTCAGAGGTATTGACTATTAAATTAGTCAATAAGATGTTGAGATTATTATTTAATACGGATTAAATAATTTTAGCTAATACGGATTACATGTTTAATTCGTAAAATTAAATATAAGCAGTTATATTTAATTAAATATTGTATTCGCGTATTAATATAAACAGTTATATTAATTTGGGTAATTATACAATATCGTAATTTTATCAGACCGTTATTAATACATCGACTGCATTAATATCTGATAACACGTATGCGATCTATAATAAAAATCCCGCAAATAATATTTAGCAAAACGGGTCGAATCACGCAAAGGAATAAGGTAAGAGTGGAGAAAGCCCACCCTTACCCAAGACCAATTCGGCCGCCCCTTATAGCTACATAAGGAGAGTCTTTCTCCTTATGTCAGTTACAGGAATCACAAATCTCATAATTAGGGTTTTGAGAGCATTCTTCTCCCAGAACTCAGATCTCACATCTAAAACCTCAATAACTCTCCCCATATTGCAAGGCAATTGGAGAGTACTTTCTAGCACACGCGACATCATCTCAAACAAAGTCTTGGGTGCAAGTTATAAGAGGGAATTTACTTTAATTCATGTTCTTAGGCCTATTCAAGCAAGGACCCAAGGTTGATTTCTTTTTCATGCTTTTTATTAACTTATGACAATAATCACAATTGTATGTTTCATTATAATCCTGGAAGTTTAGGGTGAATACATGCTTTATTCCCCACAATACGTATTGCTAGTATTTGTTATTTGAGTGTGTTTTTTAATTAATTTTTTTTGGGTAAAATAAGTAAATGTATTAAATTTAAAGGGTGATGTGGAAATTAGTAGACATGTGGGTCCATTTAAGCCACAACACTACTAGCTTACCATTGTAGTACTTTCTAGCTTAGAAGTATTGTAGCTTAAAAATCCTAGTTGACACCTAGTTGGCAAAGGTAAGCTAGTACCAACTAGCTTACCATTGGAGATGCTCTAAGAACCCCAATAATGTTACCCTAAGCTAATTGATATAGAGTGCTCCAATGGTCAAGCAACTAGTTTGAAACTTTTATAATTTGCAAGCAAGTCCTTTTGCTCAACCATTGGAGATGCTCTAGTAGCCTAATACTCCCTCCATTCAATTCACATTACACATTTCTATTTTACACACTATTCACAAACAACCATTCAAATTCGATTTTCTCTCGATACGTAAATAAAATTATATTCATGTGGGATCTAGTTTTATTCGTCTTTAAGAGTATATTATTAATATCTAATTTTTATAATTTTTGAAAATACGTAGCTAACAATATTTACCGTACAAAAGACGCGTTGACAAACGTGAAAAAAGAAATGTGTAATGTGGATATGAATGGAGGGAGTATATTGTTAGGTTGATAAAAAATAAAAATAATTAATTGGAGAAAACTTTATTATGGTACAAATTCTTATTTAAAACGGATACTATCCGTCGCTCAACTATTATTAATATTTCTAATACTCCCTCACTCAAATGCCCGTTGGGTTTGAAAAGTGGTTAGCTTCGTGGTTTTTGAGGTTGCCGGGATTCGAACACGTGAGCTTCGGTCACACTAGCTCTGATACCATGATAGATGAACCATCTCAACCAAAACCTTAGGGTGTTGAAGTTAGAAATGTATACATCTTCATTCACATTCAACTACCTCGAACGGTTTGCTTCAAATTCATCACGTTAGATTGTCCTTGTGAAATCATGGAAATTTGCATGAATTATAAAAGTAATACTACGACTCCTAAAATTGACAAAGGAGCTAATTTTTTTTTAAAAAAAGTCTAATTTTATATCGAACAATGAAATTAAAAATTCAGATGAGAGCATATATAGCAAATAGCTAGAAATTACCCAAATAATGATCAAAAATATATTGTTTAAAAGTATTTTATTTTCCGGAATCAAAAATTTATGCTCCAAATTTTGTTTAATATTCAACAAAATGGCCATGAGATGTTTATAGGACACATACATGTATATATTTTCTTTTCACAACTATTAATGTGTTTGAGATTATCAATGTTTTGTTTTACACAAATTCTCATTTGTGACGGCAATATCTGTCACAAGCTTGTGACGTATACCGTTTTCTTTTACAAAATATCCACTTTTTCTCTCTCTGACACTATTTATGTGGTCCCCTTTCTCCACTAACTTATTTTATATCCATTTTATCTCACAAAATATCCGTCACAAATAGTGACTCGTCACAAATGGTGACCCGTCACAAGCAAGATTACTAGTTGTTTTAGGGACTTGCTAAATCCCACACACTATTTTGCTTAATCCCGCACATTTGGTACCCTCGTACCGAGTGTGCCCCTCTCATTTTTCACCTCTTGGAAAAGAAAACAAGAAAGAGAAAAAGAATAAATGAAAAAAAATATACAGAAATTGTACAACTACCCTAAATCCCAACCCGACAACCCATCTCCACCACCATCCGGCGGCGCCTACCACCCCTCCACAGCCCCAACCCCATCGATCATCCTTCCACATCCCCAGTCCCCGTCGTCCGTCGACCACTCCTCCCTGATTTTATCCCGCGCCGACGACCTTTCTCGCTCCCTGATTTCATCCCGCGCCTACAACAGCAACAAGTGCTAAACTCAACAACGACACATACCTGACACAACTATTCGACGCCGCCCCTCTGACTATCTTACTCCGGCCTGGCGAACCCACAACCACCCGTTCAACAACTCAACTCAATCGAAACTCTAATGATTGATAAAACAACGCGGGAAGGGATGAGGGTAGTGACGGTTTGTGATGAATTTAAATCGGGGATCGGTAGTAGACAGACCAGGGTGGTCGACGAGCCAGGGTGGTCAGGGTTGGGGAATGGGTGGTCCGGCCGTCGGGAATGGTGAGGGGTTGAAGGTTTGTGGTTAATTTTTTTTTTTAATAAAAGGGGTAATAATGGAATAATAGGGGAAAATGTGTGGGATATAAGTAAAAGGGTGTGCGGGATTTAGCACTTACGTTGTTTTATTTACATAGAACATGTACAATGGAGGGGTTACCTTTTCCCCTCAAATTTTCCTCTTTCCTTCTATATTTCTTACACCTCATCTTCTCTTTCATCCAACTCACTCTCCCATTACCTCTTAATTTTTACTCAATTTTTTCTACCTCTTCATTTAGTTGGACCCCACCATATTAAAACATCCACCATTTATTTTAAATAAACATCTAAAAACAAAAGTTGAGTTTGGTGAAAAACTTTGTTGTTGAAAACTTGGTTGTTGATATTGATTCGGGAACATAAGTGGATTATTGAAATTTGTATATGGGTTATAGTTTGGAAAATTTGGCCTCATTGGATTGTTTAACATTTGTAAATAAATTTGACCTTGAGGGGAGTTGAGAAAATTCGGATCAAACTGAAAATTATTTGGGTTGGATTGATTGTTTGAATTTTCTTGAGAATATGGATTATTTCCATAATTTCGATTACTATCATCCAGTATTACTATCAACTAATTAAATAAAGAAAAGAGTAAGAAGATGAAGTTTGAAAAAGTAGTTTGATATTGGACACTATTTGTAGAGGAAGGAAAATAAAATATTTTTGTATTTTTTTTTTAAAAAAACTTGCACAATTGATATATTAATCATAAACAAGTTATAGTACATTTACAGAATAAATAAAAGAACCAAAACAATTAAAAAAAAAAAATGGATTTGCGCACACTCCAACGTAAGAGTGTTGCCCCCAAACAAGAGTCCCCCCCTTCCCCTTAGAAAAGTTAAGAGGTAGTTACAATAGAGGGTTTACCTCTTTAGAAGTGAGGGGTGATAAGAGGTAAACATTTTCCCTCTATTGTGTGTGCTCTAAGTGGGAGAACTTGACCCGTTATAAACTTGGGACGGATACAGCCGTCGCAAATGAAACTTACTGTATGTGTAAACTCTATAATGAAAATTTAGAGAACTCACACATGTGAAACCAATAATAAAAATAAATTGGCCTCAAAACTTCTTTTAGGTAGTTTTTAACAAAAAATTAAAATGAAAGGTAGTTTTTAACAAAAAAAAAAAAAAAAAGTAAGGTAGTTGTTCACAAATGGACACAAATGTAAGGTAGTTTCTCACAAATTATCCTTTATTTTAATATATTTTCTTTCTCCATTCAATAAAACATTACTTTTATCGGGACCGTAGGTTTTCAAACATGTGCAATTAAGCCCAATCAATTTTTTTATCATTTCTTTAACTAACACCTTTTATATTTATTATAAATATCATTTAAAGAATATCTAATAAAAATTAAATACAATATTTACATATTCACGAAAAATGTAAACTAAATTTAATATTAAAAAAACTGGTTATATAACTTTACATTATAATTTCAATAAAAAATCTCATATTATGGATATTTTTCTATCAAAATAAATTAAAAGAATATTTAGACATGTTTTCTAATAATCAGGAATTCAAGGATTAATATTTGATCAATAATTTGAACTTTCAATAGTAGTAAAATATTTAATTTAGTAAATTTAACTGTTAAAATTAAAATATGTGTTTAATTGCACATAAAGTTTCATGTTATAAGTAAGATGAATTTGTTACATTGATAAGTCACGGTACTTGATTGCACATAATGACAAATTTAAGGGGGGATTTCCTATATTTTTTTTATGACGAGGGAATCCGTAGCCGCTAGGTAAGATGACAGGTTCGAGGTTTATTTAGGCATAGACTCGGGCCAAGAATGTTGCACAAGATTTTTGCTCTTGTGAAGGCTTGAATACGAGTTTCCTGAGAATTTTCACTCAAGTTTTAACCACTAAACTCCACCCTTTGCGGGTAGATTGTTACCATCAAGACAATCAAATCAAGTAACTAAGAAACGTAATTAAAGTAAGTGGGTTCACAAATTGTTACACAATGCAATTTTGTAATTAAAGTAAGTGGGTTCACAAATTGTTACACAATGCAATTTTGTGTATTATAGAATTTTTTTTGTTAACTAGTGTTAATTAGCAAAATAATTAGCTAATTAGTGTTCATTTGAAATTATTTGGGTCTATAGTTTCCACGTCATCACTTTTTTATTTTTATCCGATTTTTTATATGAAACCGCTAAAAAACTCAGCGGTTTCACTTAGTTTTTTTTTATATATTCAAAAGGTTAAACCGCTAAGAATCTTAGCGGCTTACCATATACGGAGTATAGTGTAGTGTACCTAGGAAAGTCAATGGGGCGGGGCGGGTGCGGAGGGGGTCAACCCGCGCCCGCCCTGCGAACTTTTAATGCGCACCCGAGCCCGCTCCGCGACCCGCGACATGTTGAACTATTCAAAACCATCCCCGCCCCGTGGGGACCCGTTAACCCGCCTATCTCCTCGAGAAATGTAAATCGTAAATCTAAAATATATTTGTTGTACTACTTATACAAATAAGTTTTCGCAAAATGCCTTAACATTCAATTAACTAGAGTCCGTGGAGTCATAAAACGGTTTTACAAACAAATATACCACCAAAAACATGCACAAACAGCAGCCCAAAACCCAAATTCTGATAGAGTACTAGAAGAGTAAACAAAACTACACAATAAATATTCTTCAATTCTTCATCTTCAGTTATTCAGCTCCGTTTGTTTTATCAGTTTGGGAAAATGGGGATTTGGGGGAATTTTGGTAGTTAGTGAATGACCTGAATGCAGTGATAACGATTTACCATTGATTATTGTTTATTGCCTTATTGGACTGGGGAAGTGGGTAGCCTGGGTAGTGGGTAGTCTGGGTTAGTGGTTATTTTACTTATTTACTTGTTTGGGCTTGGGGAAGTGGGTAGTTGGGTAAGATAGATTTAATTTATTAAAAGTTTTTTTTTATTATTTTAAGTTGTATTTATTTTATCTTATTATTCTTATATATTACTATTAGATATTATTATTTATTAGGTGGGTATAAGCGGCGCGGGGACATGTGGGGCGGGGCGAGCGGGGTGGGTGTGGGCGGGGTGGGTATGGGGCGGGTCTCATGTGAAACCCGCATCCGCCCCGCGACCCGCGGCGAATGATGCTTTTGAAACTCATCCCCGCCCCACGACCCGCCAAATTATTACCCACGCCCGCCCCACGTGGGACGGGTGCGAGGCGAGACCCGCCAAGACCCGCCCCATTGACATCCCTAAGTGTACCCATGCATATTGTAGTGTACCATCAACCATGCATATGGTTGGAAATTTGTGGAAGTCACTGAGATTCTCAGCGGCTTTCACACTTTCTCTGTTTTTTTTTTTAATAAATTAAAATAGATATAAATATTTGGACGATGACATTTTGGTAAAGTCGCTAGGCTTCTTAGCGGTTTCATGTAAAAATCGGACAAAAATAAAAAAAAGTGATGACCATAGATTCGATTCAAATAGTTTCAAATGAACGCTAATTACCTAATTATTTTGCTAATAAACGCTAATTAACCAAAAAAATATGTATTACAAGCAATGCAATGTTTTGATAAATCGAAGTAATTACGTACTTACTTGATACGGGAAATAAGATTCATAATATAAAACATTGAATAAAATTGAATTTTGAAAAAATAGAAAAAAGTGAAATCAAGTTTTTTTGGTCGGGGAGATGGTAATGTGAAGACATGGTAAAAAAAAAATGAATATAAAAGAGTAAAAATGTATTCAATCACATGTAAGAACATTTGTATGGTGTATCTAAAACTTTGTGACATACCCTCAAACTCCGCTTTGTAGCAAAGTTTAATATCGCCACAACATACATACCGACCACCGGGATCATGTGAGCCAAAGGTCTTATTCAGCCACGACTCCACGAGCATGGGACTGAATCTCCGATTTTAGTCATCAAATTTATTTATTTTATTGTATGATCTTCTATCTTCGATATCACTGACTCATTGTCATATTTTGAAAAAATACACTAAACAAATGTTGTATAATGTAGAGATATTAACTCAATAATTAATAGTCCAGAGTCCAGAAATAAGACCAGATCGGGCCACACAATTTGATCCAAACCAGACCGAACCATAATTTGTTTAGTTTGGTCCATGGTCCAGCTATTCATATTAGTTTAGTCTTTGGTCTAATCCTGAACCAAACCGAATGAACCGTAAACCGAACTAGTTTCCAAAATATACTATGGGCCTATAATATGAAATACATATATTCGAAGAGTTCTAAATTTTAGCTAATTATTTGGGATTTATAATTTAGACAAATTATCTTTGTTATTCCATCCACGAAACAAATGTTAAGTGTGAGGAGTCAAGTTTCAACCCCGTATCACACAGGTATAATTACTTATTTCAATTTACATTCATCCACGAAACAAACGCCTATTAAAAGTCTAGTTTTCAAATCACGTTTTGATTTAAGTTTTGCACATACATGACAAAGACAAAATATGGGCTAAGGCCCAAATCAACCCCAAAAAAATTAATCCATTGTTTCGTTAAATTTTTATTTATTTGTTTACAAGTTTGTGAATAATGCTTATTACATTTTGTAAAAAATTTTAGTCACGCGTGTGTAAAACTTAATTTTTTTATATTTTTAATCCTTGTGAAGACAAATCAAACAAATTTTATCACGGCTATATTTTATTTTATGTAATAGAAGTTATTTTAAAAATTATCTTCCTTTATAAATAGTGTAAAAAAAAAGAATGATAATAATTGATCAGACGAAATCTAAGAGTATCTCGTACCAAAGTTTCTTGGTAGTTAGGTCGTTGGTACCATGTAACTAGAACTTGAATGAAGTATATTAATCAACTACTCTAAGACATTAGACATAGTAATTTATTCTCTATTAAAAAAACCTTGGTTTTCCACCTAGTGCAGGAGCGAACCCAACAATGAAAATACATATAGCTGGATTCAAACCATGACCAATAGGTGGGATTTTGAGACCTTTACCATTAAGTCTAATGATGTTTATTGATCATCTAATGAGATTAGTAGATTACCTTTACTTATTTACTATTCAGCAATATTTGGGGTAGCAAAAACCCTCCTTTTCAACCAATTTTTTTAAAGTTTGGGGTAGCGACCATCACCCCTTACTACTAGGTAGGTTCGTCAATGCTTGGGTGAATCTTAGTTATCTTACTACATCATTTAATTTTTTTATTTATTTTGCTACCACAAACATTCATTTCTAGGTTCCTCCATAGGACCATACCTTAAATCCTGATCGTAATTTTCGAGAGGACTCGAGCAGAAATGTGGGAAGTTACCACTCGATTTCCTGGTCTTTACCTACAAATATTGCCATCCGTACGAATACCAAAACCACAAAAGATGACTACTACGTCTCCATCATGCATGCATGGCCAACATGGGAAGTTACCACTTGATTTCTAAGTCTTACCTACAAACTTACGTAAACTTTGTACTTTATCTTTATTATATTAAATATTAGTCATACAAAATACGCAAATAGGCAACTCAGATTAAATTCCAAGTTAATTATCACGGTTCGTCACTAAATCAACGATAACTGAATATGAAATGTATGACAAAATAAACGACTACAGAGACCCGGATGTCAATTATTTTCTTTAGTAATGAGTATATTACTTCTCCACGATCTTTTTTGCATTTCCGCACCACCATATGGATCAGGTAAGCCACCCTTCGGGGGTTACAGTGGCCAAGTGGTCATCGCCTTAGCTGATAATCGAACTTGAGACCTCTCAACTCCTGCATTTTTGTAAGTTTCAAGGAACTCAGCTACCACTAGACATTTATTTATTTTTATTTTAACATAAAGACCAAAAATAAATAGAGTAAATTTAGACTCCGTTTGACAAGACATTTCAGGTACCTTATTTTTTCGTAAGCGTTTGGCAAGTAGCTTGGTAGCATTTGATATTTCAGGTATCTAATTTGCATTTATTTTACTTTTTTGCCCCTTAAATCTATATTATTAAATAATTATTATATCATTTTATGTTATTTCATCAAAGTTAGTTACTTTTTCAGTTAGTTTGCGAAACATTTTCTTATATAATCAGCTAACTTATGAGTTTTTAATTTCCAGCTACCTTATCAGATACATTTTCAGGTTTCAATTAGTTTTCCAGTTTTCAGATACCTTTTCAGTCAATTTTACCAAACAAAACCTTAATTAGTGTGGAGAATCAAATTATCGAGGAAGATATTTTCAAAATAAAAAGATAAATAATTGACTACGACAGATTAACATTAAATAGGCAAATAAATAACCCGGATTGAAGGAGTATATACTATATAGGCAACGGTCTATTAGAGTTAGTCATCAACTATATCGTTTTCGTTAAGTAGTTAGCCAGTATTAATTTACGGTTAGGTATGATCAACTTATATTGACATTTGACCATAGAGTAATTTCTTAGAAGAGTCTTCCTTGATATGATAAGTCTCTAATAATAATAAAATCAATTAAATAAATCATTGAAAGTACGATGAACACAAGTTGGAAAGAAGGCCAAAAGATGACAAGCTATGAACAACTTTTGATGAGGACTGCCAATTTATCTATACGATCATTGTAGTTGATATACAACACAATTGCTCAAACCGGGCATAAAATATTGGAAATATAGTAATGTTTAATATAGGAAACAGTAACGTCAAACTTGAAATAATGTAATATGTCATTCGATATGTATGTGAGTGTATTATCTTAGCATTTTAAGTGTTTTTACTTTTTTAGCGATGGGGGAGTCAACTTAAATCCGAACATGTTTCAGTTGTCAGGAAGCTAAGCTTTGTTATCCAGAGATAATGAATAAAGTTAATATCCAACAAACACGCTTAATTCCAAATTAAAGTTTTTATCATGGACTTGGAGAAAAAAAATGTGTAAATTGTTGATATGAATAATGTTTTCAATCCTTAAACATTGGTGTCTACCCCGTTGTTTTCGACTCTTGCCGCCAATCATCAATCCACATCTTACACCATCCAACGATGCACACCTACGCTGCCCACCGATAGCCCAGACCACCGCCATCTTCCAACACGTACCACTCTTCAATCTAGTCTCAGGCTAAACACACAAACAAACGTTATCATTGGCTCTCAAATGCGTTCGTCTCTTCCCCTGATCTCCCCTACCTCCAGACACCTCATAACAACCGCTCTCACCCTAATAAATCCAAATTCTATTGTTAAATCATATAAATGGACCTAAGCCGCACCCAAATGCAAGAGAGAGAGAGAGATACCGCTTCAATTCATAAGGAAGTTATTACACTCAAAGGCCATATTTAATAAACAACATATTGCAAAAATTTTAGCATATTTGACCAAACAATATGCTATTTGGACTGTTTGGCAAACGACATATAAAAATAGTAGATTGAGGTTTAATATGCTATTTTAGAATATGATGCTCCACCAGCATAATCAAAGAGTAGATTGGGAAAAATAAAAAATTACCGTTTTACCCTTCAAAAAATATTAAATCTACTTTTGTTCCCTAGTTCTTCATTTTCTCTTATTTCTACAAAAGGTATGTTTTTTGTCTAACTTATTTTTTCAATTTTTCTAAAAAGTACTCATTAATATATTCCATTGATGAACACCTGAATTTTATACTTCCAGATCTATTACAAAATGTTGCTAATCTTTCTTTGCAAACTGCAGCCGAGTCTCTAAGAACTAAAGAAATGTCAACTGCCCGCGATAACATTACTTCTAGTTTGATGACGGGTAAAAGAAATCGACATTAGTCATTAAAGTTGTTTGTGTGATGTATTTTGATAAATATTAGTCAATAATTTATCCATGTCATTTCTTGTCATACGATTGAGATAATCTGTTAATTACCAAACACTCTTGACAAATTATGCTAATTGAATATGCTAGTCAAATCTGCCAAAAAATTCTGCTAATTACAATCTGTTTTTACAATCTGCTTATGCCATTATTAATTCGTTGTTACCAAACAAGGAAGTAACCCCTAAGCTTGTAAAGTGGTAAATTCTCTTCTCCATTTACAATAGCAGATAATATTAGCAGAATACGGTTGACAGACTTTCGCATTAGATTTGACCATCGAATTAAATTAGTAGAATTAAGAAAACGTGTTTGGTAATTAGCGGTTTATATGACAAATCTATCATTTTCATGTATAAATGAATATGCTATTATGTTGCTGCATATTAAGTAGATTCTGGCGAATATGCTATCTGAATATGCCATTAACCAACCACATAAAATTGGTAGATTGTTTGGTCAATCTATTATTTATGTCGGAATCAACTAATTTCACCTAATATGTTGTTTACCAAGACGTCGCCTTAATTATTTTTGACGAGTCAGTTACATTAGACCGTATTGAAACTTGTAAGTTACTCCAAAAAGATTCCTTAAATATTCTATAGCATGTTATGATAATACCCCTAATATACTTTTATTTCCCTAATAAAGATTCTATTCTAGTATAATAATATTCTCTAACTAGTCTCTTATATGAAGAAATTTGATATATTAAGAGGTTCTAGAGTTTAAGGGGGTGTTTGGTTAGAGAAAAGGAAAGAGAAAGGGTAAGAGGGGAAAAGGAAAGAGATTACCTAAAATTTAATTGATTGTTTAGTTACACCAAGAAAGGAAACTAATGGTTCATTCACACTCACTCCTACCACTATCACACACTACCACAAACAACCACGTATATACTAGCGGTGGTGATGGTAGTGGTGGTGGTGAGGGTGTCATGTCGGTGGTGGGGTGTCATGGCGACGATGGTGGTGGTGGCGGTGGTGGTCGCGACGTTGATGATGGAGGGGGTGTCATGGCGATGGTGGCGATGGTGGTGATAGAGATGTCTTGGCGATGATCACGACGGTGATGGTGGTGGGGGTGTCATAACAGTGACGATGGTGAGGGTGTCATGGCGGCGGTGGTGGTGAGGTGTCATGGTAGTGGTGGCGGCGGTGGCGTCATGGGGGTGGTTTGGTGCGTGGTGGCAATTGTGGTGGTTGTTGCAAGTATGGTGGTAGGTGAAAAAAGTGGTTGAAGGGTAACAAAGGTAATGAAATCTCATACCTAGGGGGTGTGGGGTAAGTAATTAGTTGGATTGAGAGTAAGGAAGGGAGTTGCATTCTCTTTGTTTGTGTCAAACAAACAGCAACAAAGGTAATTAGTAACTTTGTTTCCCTTTTCCTTTCTTTTAGACCTCCAACCAAACGCCCCCTAAGTCTGAGAGAATTAGGTTATAAGTTGTTTAACCAAATATGCGTTAATGTCAAAAGAAAATATATGAGCAACTGCGAAAATATATAGGCCCTTAAATAAAAGGTTTTGCTTAAATGATGTTAAAACTCAAACTTATTTGATGAAATAGGATAATTTCAAACTAGTAAGCAAATAAGTGTGAACATTATTATTTCGGAATTTTTCTTTTTTCTCTTTAAAAATTAGGACAAGTCATTGTCTTAGACATCGACAAGTCAAAAGACTAAGTGAACAGAAGGAGGTCGAATGTTTGTTTATATGATGTCTTACCTTATCGCTGTTTGAGACAACTACTAATATGTTTAGGTGGTCGACGTTGTATGGGATGGCGAGAAGGTAAGGTGCTCTAAGGGTATACATACTTAGGGGGCGTTTGGTTGGGGCTATAAGAAAGGAAAAGGGAAACAAAGTTACTTATTCCCTTTGTTGGTGTTTGTTTGACACAATCAAAGGGAATAGAACTCCCTCCCTTACCCCTCATTCCTTCTAATTCTTTACCCCCACCCCCAAGGGTATGAGATTTCATTACCCTTATTACTCTTCAACCAGTTTCTAGCTTCACCTAGCACCACACTTACAATCACCACCACAATATCCACCACCAAACCACCACCATGACGCCACCACTACCGCCGCCACCGCCATAACACCCCTCCACCACCACCACCGTGACACCCCCACCACCATCACTATCATGACACTCCACCACCACCACCATCACCATAACACCCCTCCACCACCACCACCACCACCACCGCCACGACCGTCATGACACCACCACCACCATGCCACCTCCACCACCATCACTGCCGCCAATAGATAAGTGGTTGTTTGTGGTGGTGTGTGTTAGAGGTAGGAGTGAGTGTGAGTGGACCATTAGTTATCTTTCTTAGAGTAACCAAACAACCAATTAAGTTTTAGGTAATTCATTTCCTTTCCCCCTCTTACCCTTTCTTATTTCCTTTCCCTTTCCCTTTCTCTAACCAAACGCCCCCTTAGATTGTTGTTAGTTAGTCCATGTTAAAACGGATGTATACTTTTTAATAATAAAACAGTAAAATATCTTCGCACTTGATTATGCATATATGACAAATTTATTATTTTTTTCATGTTTTTGTGTTATTCATATTATTAACTCTCATATTAAATTTAAAATGAATATATCAATTTTAAATTAAAATTTGGGTATAATTATATCTTCCTGGTTTCACCTTAGTTACGAAGTTATTTCCTACAAGTTGATCTACAAGCCTCAAACTAAGGACGTAATTACGTCGGCATTTAAAGAAGTTGACGAGATGTATAAAATAAATTAGAGAAATCAAGGTAAACAATAAACACTTGACGACTTTGTAATTAATTATTTTTCAGTCATGTTGACCTTGACTTATTTTATATATATATATGGTGACAACTAATTACATTTTATTTGCATGATATAACTCAAAGTGTGTTAACCATGGTGCATAAGAGTGTGTTGAAAGTCGACGTATCTTGTGATCGTTGCAAGCAAGAAGTTTTAAGCATTGTTTCTAGTTTAGAAGGTACTTATCTTTTGCTTATGCTTAATTAGCTATATTGCGTTTCTTTTGGTAATTTATTGGCTCGTTCAAAATAATGTCAAAACAAGATAAAATTGAAAAGGTTAGTTTAGTGATTAAGATGAGAACACCTTAGACGCAGTGGTGGAGCTAGAGAGGTTAGCAGGATTCCACGCCCATGTGACGGTTGAGATTTTCAAAACTTTTAGTTAAATTTTCCGAAATTTTTGGATACACCTTATATTATTAGTTTATTACTCTTCCTTCCTCTCTAAAAATTTTCGGCACTCCTAAACTCAAATCCTGACTCCGCCACTATAAGCTAGACAGTAGGTTATGTACGATTTGAAAATCCTTATCTTTTGTATTATACTATCTTTGCAGCTCATTTGATGCAAAATAGGTGTCTGAAGTCATGAATAAAAGAAGGTTAAATGAATAATGCTTAAATCTCCGTTAAAATGAGTTTACTTTATAACTTTAAAAACATTCCATTATAAAACTAATTCGTGATAGAAAAAGTAGATTCTTAGCTTATAAATTAGTGTTTTTTCTCCTCGTTTTGTCCAAGTAAAGCACACGCTAGGCCAACATGTAGAGCTGGACAACGTAGCAGGCCAGCCCGACCAGGCCCGGCCCAACCCTGTTACATGTGCCAATTTTTTCTAGCCCACACATGGCCAGGGCTGGCCAGCCCAGCCTGGTAGCGATTAGGGCCAAGGTCAAGGCCGAATTTTGTCAGCCCAGTCCGATCAGCAGCCTATGCGAAACTCAGCCCCGCCTGGCCCGACCCAGCCCACTAACACAACTAACACAACCAACACAAATTCAGCCCACTAACACAACTAACAACTCCATAGTGCTGGGTCAGGGTTGACTTTTCTTGGCCCAGCCTATATCCCTTTAATATTATAACACAGCCCAATCCAACCTTATTTTAGGGCTGTGCCAGGACTGCCTTTTCATAGCCCAGCCCGCCTCCAACCCGGCCTGCCCCGCCCCGGCACAATGTACAGCTCTACCAACACGATCTTTTTTGTAGCATATAGGTGTCGCGCCCCTACTGCTTTATTCATTATAACAACCATCACAAATGAAAATTTGTGATGAGCAATTTAGAAAAACAAAAAAGTTAATTATATTGAATATAATGTTTCAGGAGTGAATAAGATGGAAACAGATCCAGAAAAGAATACACTAACGGTAATTGGAGAAGCAGATCCGTATGCAATAATTATGTGCCTTAAGAAAGCAGGCAAGAACGCCCAATTTGTAACTGTTGGGCCCCCAGATAAACCGAAAGAGCCCGATCCTCCTAAATGTAAATGTGTAGTTCCATGTTCGTGTTCGTGTTCGTGTTCATATCCAAATCCATATCCATATCCATATGGATATTCATGTCCGTATCCATATTCGTACCCTTAGCAAAGGTGTGGTTTGGTCTGTGAACCTATTGCTCTAATGCCTACCAATTACCAGGATCCGTCTCCTTCACCCTGCTCCATTATGTGAATTTACGTCATTTAATTCTTCTTATTTACTTGCAATCATACATTTTAAGCAAATAATGTATAAATTTATGTTGTTTGGGATAGTAATATTTTAATGTTGCTTGAAAAGTTAGTAATATATCATTTGGTTTTTGTACTTTTGTTTATAAATACTTCTCTTTTTCATTCGGGTTTCAACTGTTCGATTACCAATTTCATGTTAGAGATCTTTTCATAGGACTATGCAAGTATTCAACTTATGTTGTTAGATTGCTTATAAATATGTAATGTCGTCCATAGACCATATAGTAGAGTAGACATGACAAGGTGGTCAATCGAGATGGATTTATGTTAGAGTTGTTAGGGTTTGCAAAAATTCGTGTCCAGTCAGTCAGGTCATTTAGTTGGTTTGTTTTCAAATTATTTGGAGATTACGGTTATTTACGATGATAACACATTCGAATCGGGTTGAATAGATAATTCAGGTCAATTTGGGTTACGAAAACTCAATTGGTTGTGGGTTTGGTTGGGAACGGGGTTGTTTGTGTAACACCGCAAGCCAAACCTAGGACCGAAAATGTTAGGCACAGTAGCTCGTCATTCTTTATATATCTCGCGGACCAACACGAGTCCCTTGTACCGCATTTTGTCCTCACTCATGCACATTCCGAAAACTTTCCAAAATATCACTCATCCTAAGACTAATCTCAGTCTAGTACGTTCAACGGTTGAGTTCTTTCGCATTCATAACCAGAAAAAAATGTAATTTGTTGATACAAGTAATATTTTCAATCTTTTTAAGCACTAGTCAAATTTTAAATCTATCAATAAACATTTTTAAGGATTCAACCCACCCGAATAACGTATTACATTTGGATTAGATTAATTTCATCAACCCTAATCAATAATCATTCACCCTTAAGATTTTCATAATAAAGGTGTTTAGAACCTAAAAATAAAAGAAAGTAACAAAAGGGATAAGATTGAGAAAAACATTGGAAATGTTTAAGGGACAAGTCGTGTCTTGTAGCTGTGCGAATTGACAACAAATCACAACCATTCCTAAAGGAAAGCTTATGTCGTTGCTTTCGTTCTTAGGAGGATTGACTTGATTTTATGAACAATTGAACATTACATCAATAAAGTATACTTTTGGTTTCCACAAACAAGTACGGAGTAGTTACTTACGATCTACGCAGTGTGAACACTTTTTCAATCGGTTGGTTACTTGGTTTATGTCTGGCATTATATTGGATATGCACAAAAATTTCTATAAGACCGTCACACGTGCAACCAATTGAAAAATGACCACATTGTGATAAGTAGTGACCATTTTTGAGTAAATAGTGACCACCTTGTTTTAAAAAAAATGACTTACTCCCTCCATTCTTTTTATATCACCCCAATTATCTATACACGTTTGTCAATACTCATTTTGTTTCGATTATATCTTTAGCTACATACTACTAAAAATTATAAAATTTTGATATTCTTAATTCTTTTATCAAGACAAATTAAAAAAGATCTCACATGAATATATTTCCGTGAACGGATTGAGAGAAAATTGACGTTGAATACTCGATTGTGAATAGTGTTAAAGGGGAAATGGGGTGATATAAAAAGAATGGAGGGAGTATTTTTTAAAGTGGTCACTTTTTATCAAAAAGTGGTCACATTTTACCACAAAATAGTCACATCTTGTAAAAAAGCACGGGTGAGACCGTCGTACAGAAAAAGTACTGGTGTGTGAATTGAGAATAAGTTTTAGGACTCGTTTGGTTCATGCAGGAATTAGATTCATGTGGTAAGTTTAATTTCACATGAATTGAATTCCTGGATGTAGTTCATGGGAATTGAACTAAACTTGTTTGGTTGCTATAAAGGAATATATAATTCCATGAATTAAGTTTCTACAAATTGTTTGGTGTATTATTTAAATTCCCATTATTTTTGTTGATAAATACTCCCTCCATTCAACTCCACACTACACATATCTTTTTGCACGTTTGTCAACGCTTATTTTACGGGTTAAATATCTTGAGCTACGTTATTGCAAAAATTATAAAAGTTCGATATTTTTAATGTACTTATAAAGACGAATCAAATAAGATCTCACTTGAATATATTTTCAATTACGTATTGAGAGAAAATCGAATTTGAAAGCTCACTTGTGAATAGTGTGCAAAATAGAAATGTGTAGTGTGGAGTTGAATGGAGGGAGTACCATTTTACCCTTTAGTTTTAGCAAATAATAACTTTGTCTTGTAAAAATTATTAAAACTAAGGGTAAATTATTAATTTAAAGAGGCAACCTATGTGGTAATTCTGAATTACCGAGGGCTAGGTAATTGAGTTCCCACATTATGTGGGAAGTTGCAATTCTGGTGGAACAATCACTTCCCCATTATTAGTTTTTTTTGGCAACCAAACAACTATCTAAATTCATATTTCTTAGGAATTTGAAATTATTTTCCAGTACGAGTTTTACACTTTGTAATACTTTTTACTCAACCATTTGTCTATCCTTGACTAAAAAAACTACAAACCCAATTTTCTCTATATTTTTATCGCTACATCCCATAACCCTCTTCAAATTCTTTATTTTTGAACTATAAAATTCAAATATGAAAAAGGTATTTAATCCATTATATAAATGTCATGTAGAGGCTTTGCAATACGATTTTCCGTCTATTTACAGTAATTTTCTATTTCTATTTTTAAGAAGTGTGTATGTAATCCAAAATTCCAAATTTAATTGTATCATGGAATAGTAAGTCTTGCTTGTGACGGGTCACCATTTGTGACGGATATTTTGTGAGATAAAATGGATACAAAATGAGTTAGTGGAGAAAGGGGACCACATGAGTAGTGTCGAAGAGAGAGAAAAAGTAGGTATTTTGTGAGAGGAAATGGTATCCGTGTCCGTCACAAATGAGAATTTGTGATCATGGAATAATGTGTTTTTTTTCTTAGGTTGAAAAAATGAAAAAGTCCCATACTTGTATTTAGAGAGGTTTTTTATCTTGGCAAATGGACTCGAATAGTTGGGTTAGTTTATAAACTTGACTTCATTTTTTAGCCCAATTAACTATTTACTTTGCATTAGGACCCAACTTACCCCAATTTGCATACGAGTCGATGCAGATTATATTAAGGCTCCGTTTGGTAGTACATTTGATGTATCTGATTTGCTGAAATAACTTTTTCGCAAAAGAATGAGTTAACTTATTTTTTTGGGAGGGTTTGACAGGTAGCTTTAACTATTTACTTTGCGTTAGGACCCAACTTACCCCAATTTGCATACGAGTCGATTCAGATTATATTAAGGCTCCGTTTGGTAGTACATTTGATGTATCTGATTTGCTAAAATAACTTTTTCGTAAAAGAATGAGTTAGCTTATTTTTTGGGAGGGTTTGACAAGTAGCTTATTTGGTCAAATAAACTACTTGAAATGAAATACTACCTAAGACAGCATTTTAGATTTCAGGTAACTGATTCTAGGTTATATTACATTTTTACCCTTCAATCTATAATATACTCCCTCATATTCAACATAACCTTCCCTATTTGGGGAAGGCACGGAGAATAAGGAGGGAATTATTATATGGAAAAATATTGGTGTGGGGTTGGATAATTGGAGAGAGGGTATGTATTGTGAGGTAATTGTTATGACTTGTGAGTAAGGTGATTAAAATAAGTATAAAGTATGAGTATGGTGGGGTATTGTGGTGGGGTGAGGTGATTAAAATATGTATAAAAACTTTACTAAATAAGGAAATAGGGAAGGTATTATGAATAGACGAAAAAAGAAATAGGGAAAGTTATGTTGAATAGGAGGGAGTAGTAAATAATTATTACAGTATATCATTTTTGTCATTTCACCCAAATAAATTACCTTTTTCAGTTAGTTTGCCAAACAGTTTTTTATATAATCAGTTTAGCTTAGGGATGGCAACGGGCCGGATCTGGATAGGGTCCAATAGGATCCAGATCCAGATCCGTTTTTGGCAATAAGATCCAGATCCGACCCGGATCCGACGGGTCCAAAAAAATCAGATCCAGATGAAAAAAAGAAGAAAAAAACTTGAATCGTCCATTGTAACTAAAGACCATCACTGTCAATACTTAATCGACAGCACTCAAATCAACGATCCAGCTTCCTCCACTCTACCATCATAATTGCGAGTATTGAGTTGGATTGACTGATATCCACCCTCTGACTTCCTTTTACTAGTACTAGGAAGTCTTTTATCCATATGAGCCTATCCGGGTGGGAAAGGATTAAGGACGAATCTAGGAATTTCGAAATAATTAAAATGTTTTATGCTTGTACCATCAGAGAATGCTTTGAAGTCCTTGTTTAGCCCTCTATGTATTAGAAGGCTTTTTTACTTGTGAATTTCATCCCTTTGTTGAGGCTAAAGCACCCTTTCCTTTTAGATTAGATTCTGGCGGCTTTAAATTGAAGGGCGCTAAGACAGGTTGTTAGTCTCTCTTATCTCCGTGGTAGTAATCTTCCTCTATCCGGTAAACAAGCATTCTACTACTGAGGCTTAGTCTCTTCTGATTCCCTTTGAGCCAAGTATGCACCTTTTTTTCTTCTTTTAATTGAGCATCACACCTATGTTGAAGAGAAAGGTGAGCAGCGGCATGCGGCAACGGCGGCGGCATGCGGCTGAGGCAGGGTTTTGATTTAGGGTTTGGGAATTGGGAAGAATTAGAGGGAAAGTGAATATGAGTAGTCGGGTAGGAAATTAGAAATGAATGAGGCCCAGACGCACTCTAGGCAAACCGCGTAAATTAGAATATTTTTTTTTAATATTAAAAACGGGTCTCAGGGTCGGATCCGGGTCTTGTCAACAAGATCCAGATTCAGATCCGTTTTTAAACTCGTGGATCCAAATCCAATCCAGATCCGACGGGTCCAAATTTCAAGGATCCAGATCCGATCCAGCAGGGTCGGGTCCAACGGATCTGGACCGGATCCAGGATCCGTTGCCATCCCTTTAGCTTATCAAGTTAGAATTTTCAGCTCCCTTGTCAGCTACATTTTCAGGTTTCAGGCACCTTTTTAGTTTTGAGGTATCTTTTCGGGTTTCAGATAGTTTTTCAGCTCGTTTTACCAAACAGAGCCTAAATGTGTCAAATATAATTAAGTTAAGCTAGAATTTAGAACTTTTTTATCTTAAAATTATGGGTTATTTCATTGGAATAATCCAAACTATGTCTCATCTTCTCATATTAATTCATACTAACGATTAACTAAGAAAAATCCAACCTATAACCTCAATTATCTTTCATTGAATTTTGGCTATTTTTAAACTCTTATTATCGGTAGGCTAGCACGTCACCTTCACTTACTTTTTGTACAGGAAGAAGGAAAAACAAAAAGTAAGTCAAGATGACGCAAGATAATTCAGGTTATAGGCTGAATTTTTCTCAGTTAATCGTTAGTAGAGTCTAATATGAGAAGACGGGTATATGTTACATTATTCCTATTAAATACCTTTAAAATTATTTGTTTTTTCTTTTAATTTTCGCATTTTAATAAAAATGTCTGTTTCCTGCTTTTATTCATTATACTCCGTATATGAAATAGTCTCAAGTGAGACTTAAACATACTCTGTAAATGATTTACGTATAATTTTACTTGTTCAAGTAAGCATTTGTAAGAACTTACTCCTTTGATCTCGTAATTTTTTATCATTAATTTTAATATAAATACCTAATGAAGAAGAGATGCTCAATTATTTAATAACAGGTTTACTAAATTGAGTATAGATGACCAAATTATTCACCAAAAATATTCTTAAAATAAAAAGGTAACAAATAACTGTAACGGAAGCCGTATATATACATATTCGTAGTTCTTTCATACAAGTTGGTCTAGAATGCAACCAAAAAAAAATACAAGTTGGTCAAGAAGCCTCTAACTAACGTAATTAAGTAATTACGTAATACGTAGGCAACTAAGGAAGTTCACCAATTCTAATTTGTGACTGACATATCCGTCGTAAGCTTACGATAGATCAAATACTATTTATGCGGGATAGATAATACAAAACATGAAAACCTAGTAAATATCAACCTATTTTATCTTATTTATTCACATGGATAGTATTTGACCCGTCGCAAACTTATGACGGAATATTCCGCTATAACGGAGACCTATTGAAAGAAAGTTGACGAGACGTAGAAATACATTATAAAAAAAAAATGAATATAAAACAATTAAACCTTTGAAGACTTGCAATTATTTTTGTGTCATGTTGACCTTGTTGACTTCTCTTATATATATAGGGACAGCTAATTACATTTTATTTGCATGATATAACTCAAACGTGTGATAACCATGGTGCATAAAGTTGTGTTGAAAGTCGATATATCTTGTGATCGGTGCAAGCAAGAAGTTCTAAGCATTGTTTCTAGTTTAGAAGGTACTTATTATCTTTTGTTTATGTCTAGCTATTATATTGTTTTTCTTTTGGTAATTTATTGGCTCATGCAAAGCAATTTTATCATAGTAAGATCAAATTTGAAAAGATTTTAGACTCGTGATTAAGGCGAGAAGGCGAGAAGCCGAGAACACCTTAGAAAATAATAAGTCGTGTTTTGAAAACGTCTTATTTATTGTATTACACTGTCTTTGTAGCTTGTTCGGATATAAAATAGGTATTTGAACGCATGATTAGAAGAAGGCTGGTATTGAATCAGTATGTTATCTCACAGTTAAAAGAGAGTCCACTTGATAAGTTCAAGAAAGTCTCATCCTTAAACCAATTACTGATAAGAGAAGTGAATCCAAAGTTTATAAATTAGTGTCTTCCTTCGGATCTACTTACAATGACCTTTTTTAGTTTAGAAAGTGACCAGATCCAAAAATGACCCAAATGATTCGACTCAAATTGACCTATCTCGAAGGTGGTCTAATATGATATTAACCTGAAAAATATCTAATTCGAAGTGACTCGACTCGAACAACCTATTTGTCAGATATATTTACAAATCAATTACAATGACCTTTTTGTTTATGAGAAACTAGTTTTTAACCCGTGCAAAAATGCACGGATATATTTTTAGAAAAAATTGTCGTTGATAATTAACATTTGCAGAATAGTGGCCATAATACACGAATATTTTGAAACTCAATTTCTTTTATGTTGACAATATGTTAAAACACAATTTAAATTAAGTTTTAAAACATCGTATTGAGTACCTAAAAATGTAAATATCACAATAAAATGTAATTTGTTAGTATTTATTTTAATTTATAATAATTATGTATTATTTATTGTACGATTTACTATTAGTCATAAATCGTTATTTAATAATTATCTAAAAGTCAACATCAACATTATATTTTAATATATAATATATAACATATAACATATAAGTTGACATTATAGATGTTATTGTTTACGTAGAAATTATTGTTTACAAAATACATCAGAATTAAAACGTAACATTTACACCACGAAACTAAATGTAGGCGACTATTCGGAAAATTAATTCAATAAAGTTTAATGTTGGTCCCACCATAAATCACTTTGAAAAAATATTAAATTATGGATTAATATCGTGGTTTCTAAATATTTTTGTATTAATATAGATAAGATAAAATTGTACGGAGGAACTATAGGATGGAAAAGACCATCTAACAGAATTGGTATAAAAAAAATGTTGGATGATATAAGTTGACAATAACTGGTGGTAGTATCATAACAGTACTATGCTTAATTATGACAACATTGACATTACAATTTTAATTTTGTTCGTTTGTTTATTTATACTTGTGTGGTTCTTGTAGTTTTGTCTACAATTATTGCATTTTGACCAATATTTTAGAGTCAAAATTCTTGTAATTGGGGAAGAAGAGAAGGAAAAAACAGAGATTTCCATAAAGAAATCAAGAGTGTTCCAATGTTTATATTCGTATAAAATATTTTAATACGATTCTTGTATAATTAAATTTAATTTGGGTAAAATGGGTAAACTCAACGCCATTAAGTGACGCTATCTCTTTTTTATGATGTTGACTTTGCTGTCCAAAATTATACTCCCTCTCATTGACCATCTAGGTAGCATCGAAACGAAAATGAACACGGACACGGTATCCCACGAAATTAAGGACACGGAACAAGCCATTTAACTATAATAAAATATATTTTATGGTTATAAATAACGTATAATTTTATTTTTATCATATATTATTTGAAACTAAATTTAAACAAGTAAAGGTAGAAGTCGACCTTTACTCTAACTAATTTTCATTTTCCACCCAAAATCATCCTCTAATCGATCTTTTTTAAAATTTTATTTCTTGTCTAAACTATAATATGTTTTGCCATGTGTCCAACGAGTGTCGGACACGGTGTCAGGCAGGGACGACTTATTAAGAGAAGTGTCCGTGCTACCTAATTGACCATTTTCTACCCTCTTTCCTTCTAGTAAGTCTTGCTTGTGACGGGTCACTATTTATGACGGATATTTTGTGAGATAAAATGGATAGAAAATGAGTTACTGGAGAAAGGGGACCACATGAGAGAGAGAAAAAGTGGATATTTTGTGAGATAAAATAGTACCAGTCGCAAGCTTGCGACGGATATACCCGTCGCAAATGAGAATGTGTGCTTTCCTTAAACCAATTATTGAGGTTTTATTCTCTATTTTTCAGGTTGATTTGTGTGGTCCAAATTCAATAGCATGAAAACAGTGCGTTATGTGTGATTTAAATTTAGCTTCTTATTTTTTGTGCAAAAAAAAAAGAAAAAAATGAAGAAAACAAGGGAGTAAATATTTTGGAAGTGGATAAATAACTAATTTAACCGAAATAGTTAAAAAGTTGTGATATTAATTAACAGACAATCTTACTTGTAAGTTGTACGATCACAAGCCGCCTGTGATCTCTCACACCCCTCACACTTGTTATCCCGATTGTTTCTTGTGAGAGGTCACAAGTTTGTGATGAAATAATATCGTCACAAATGAAAATTTGTAATTAAAAAGATACGCAATTTCTTATTTATTGATTTACTTTAATTAAAATTTCTTAGAAAAAATAAAATGGTAAATAAATGAGTAGAACGAAAAGTGTCTCCATTTTTGTTTATAAATTAATTTTCTATGATATGTGATTGTCATTAACCATTAACAAGAATAGTAAGTCTTGCTTGCGACGGGTTACTATTTGTGACGGATCATTGACAATTTGGTTTTATTTGAAAATTTGGTTTTATTTGAAAAGTTTACAATAAAAGTAACACGATTGATATAATATTTTAGGAGTGAATAAGATGGAGACGGATTCAGAAAAAGACACACTAACAATAATTGGAGAAGCAGATCCGTATGCAATAATTACGTGTCTAAGGAAAGCAGGCAAGAAAGCCCAATTTGTAACAGTTGGGCCCCCAGATAAACCGAAAGAGCCCGAAAAAAAGCCCGATCCTCCTAAATGTATATGTGGTGCTCCATGTTCATATCCGTATCCGTATTCATGCATGTGCAAAGAGAAAGCGAAAGAAAAAGAGAAAGAGAAAGAAAAAGAAAAAAAGCCCGATCCTCCTAAATGTAAATGTCCAGCTCCATGTTCATGTCCAGTTCCATATCCATATCCATATCCATATCCATATGCATATCCATGCCCGTCTCCGTATTCATACCCGAGCAAAGGTAGGGGTTTGGTCTGTGAACCCATTGCTCTTATGACTACCGATTACCAAGATCCGCCTCCTCCGCCCTGCTCCATTATGTGATCTCCCATCGATTAATCCTTTCATAATATCCGTCGTTAGTTTATGACGAGTTAAGTACTACTTGTGTGGGTAGATAAGATAAAAATAGGGTGCATAGGGAGGAACAATATGTTTCGTCTTATTTATACACAAGGATATTATTTAACCCGTCACAAACTTGTAACGAATATACCCGTAAAAAGAGTATCTTGAATTCTTCTTATTTACTTGCAATTTTACATATTCAGCAAATAATGTATAGATTTATGTTATTGGGCTTGAAAAGTTGGTAATATATCATTGGGCTTATGTATTTTTTTTTAAAGAATACTTCTCTTTTAATTCAAGTTTTAACGATTGGATTAACTATGCAACGTAAGTATGCAACTTTTGTTGTTAGATTGCTTATAAATATGTATCGTAGTTCATAGTAAATCTAATAAACGGATCTGGAATGAATTTATGAATTATGATCGAGTAGTTAGAATTTTCTTATTATTAAATGGTGTTTAATAACAAAAAAATTAATAACTAAAGAGACAAGGTTGAAAAAAGACATTGAAAATGATTATATAGGACAAAAAAAAGTTGCTCAATCACACAATAATTTTACAAGGAGTGTTGTTTGCTTGATCACAAATAAGAGATTTGACGACCATTTCCTAAAGAAAGCTAATGTCGTTGCTTTCGTTGTTAGGATTGACATGATTTTATTAACGTTACATTAATAAAACGTACTTTTGGTATCCACGAACAATTGGTCACAGTAATAATCCCTTTTTTATAAAAGGAATAACATATCAAGCAATCTAATTGCCTGGATTTTTTTTTTTAAATCAACTCACGTTCTTCACTTCAATTAATTACTCTACCTCCATTTCAAGCAATCTGATTTGCTGAATTGTTAAAAAAAAAAATAACCCATGTTCCACACAAGATTTAATTACTCTCTCCTATATTATTTTTCTCCAATTTATTCTCTCTAATTTATTTTAAATTTAGTTGTTTAATCATGTTGTCGAATTATATTATAATTCTTATAACATATTGTGATATAATGATATAATTACAAATTACAAATTACAAATAATAATTACATGTCAAACAATTTAATCACAACAAAAAATACAAATAAACAAAACTTCCGATCTCTTTGTACCTGCATCAAAGACACACAAAACAAGTATTAAATATTAAATATCATCAAACCAAATACGGTATTAGGGTAAATCAAAATTTTTAGTTTTCGATTTTAACTAATTTGGTTAGATATATAAGTTTTTTATATATATACAAGTTTTTTTGTACATAACTTTCCTACTGTATATATAAGTTTATGTGCTTTTTTAATTTATTTAATTATTTATTTTCTGAATTAAACATTAAAATTATTAAACCATACAAAATATTAAGGTAAATAACAAAAATAAAAGATGACGGTCTGAGCTAATGAAATTGTAATTTAGTCTTGTAAATTTTGATTGAGGATATATATCTGATTGTGAAAAGCGTGTAGATTGAAAATAATTGATCGATTCATATCATTTTCGTAATTTTTTAATTTATACAAATTATTTTTGTAAATTTGTAACATTTCATTTCTATTTTGTTAATGTTTATTTGATTCATTTTACGATGGTTTAAATTTATACAAATTATTTTTGTAAATTTGTAACATTTCATTTCTATTTTTTTAATGTTTATATGATTCATTTTACGATGTTTTAAATTTATACAAATTCTTTTTGTAAAGTTGTAACATTTCATTTCTATTTTCTCATTTTTCGATGTTTTAAATTTATAAAAATTATTTTTGTAAATTTGTAACATTTCATTTCTCTTTTCTTAATGTTTATATGATTCATTTTACGATGTTTTAGATATAATTAAAAACCCAAAAAATAGTAATTTGTTATAAAACAATTATTTTACATCATATTTTTATACTTTAAAGGTTTTTCTATTTTCCTATTTCACATCATATTCAAATCACATTTTTATATTTTCCTATTTTTCTGTTTTAGATATAAACATTAAATTTTTATAAAACAGTAATTTTATAAGAACGAATACATAACGAGTCATTATTTAAAAACGAGTAAGTCATTAATGTTATTAATGTTATATTTCACTAATATATTGTCATTATTAAAGATGAGTGATATCCATGTTAACTTAATTCATTATTAATAAACTTGTAACCATGTTAACGAGTAAGTCATTAGACCATCCCCAAACAAGGGTTATACTAATTAGGTCAATATACATTTTTACTCTTAATTACACTATAATTATTTTGACCCATTTTGACCCTCTCAAGCAGAAGGTCACCACCTACATCATTAACCTAATTAGTTTTTCACTTTCCAACATTTTCAATCATTTCCTACATTTTCTATATATCCCACTAAAACCTCATTCTTACTTTATCAATTAATATTTGCTAACAATTATAAGTAAGTTAATTTTGTTATGTTACAAATATCATAATAAAATACTTACTATTAATTTTATATCGTATATGGGGGAAAATTAAAATAACAATATTAAAATTTTAAAAAGTTAAAAACTATTTCATTGACGACAAATTAATTTAATTGAAAACATGATTAAAATTATAAAATACGACATACATTAAATAAAAATGTTCCTTTTATAAAAGATTAATAAGACGGTTTCACACTCTAATACAATATATTGTAGCGGTAAACTATTAATAAGACGGTTTTACACCATTAATACAACGAGACTTTAAAGTACACCGTAACACGGTCTTTTTTATAAAGTATTAATAAGAAAATGGATCGTTACTCTTTTTGCCAACCATACAATTTTATCATCACCTTCATCTTAATCAAAAGGCATCCCCAAATCAGTGTTTTATACTTCTTAGTCAATCTTAAACTCAATCTAAAATTAATTAGTGTTAAATCTGTGCAAAAAATGCACGAGCTGAAATAACAATTATTATTATTAGATGCAGAAAAATATAATTGAGCATGGTTAATTTGCAATGCCAAAATAATTCAATAAGTTCGTATTTTAAATTTAGTTGTACGCAGATGAAAGCATTCTGATTGGTAGAAAATAAATTGGAGAAAGAATGTGGAGAATGAGTAATTAATTGTGATTTAGAACGTGGGTTTGATTTAAAAAAAAAAAAATCTACCAATCACAATGCTTGATATGGAGAGAGATTAATTAATTCTAGGGTTGAACGAGGGTAGCTTTTTTTTTTAAAAAAAAGGAAAAATTTCGACCAATGAGATTGTTTAAAATGTTGTTCCTTTTATAGAAAGGGATGTTGAAAATTATATAAAGATAATAAGTTAAAACACGTGCAAAAATTACACGAGTTAAAATCTATACATGTTTTAAATTCGTGAAGAAATGGTTGAATCATCATTATTACTATAAAAGCAGAATGTCGAACTGCATACGTGGCGCAATAATGTTTCACCATTCACTCTTTCTCGCACTCACGTTCACCCTCACAAAAAACAGTTTTGTAGACCAATCAGAACCCTTTATTTATGCCACGTCATATTTTTTTATGTATTATGATATTATAATATTAAAATAAAATATAAATATTCACGTCCTAAATATTCCTTAAATCTTCCATAAAATAGAACCGTCCTAAATATTCCACTAAATATTTCTTAAATCTTCCATAAATATAAATATTGTTCAACTATTTTAAACGTTTAAACCATCTTTTAAACCGTGTAAATTTTTTTGATTTTATTCCCTAAATATTTCATAAAATAGAACCGTATAGACGATTGAACAATCTTTCCATAATTCACGGCTGAACAGAAGTCTAATGTAAATACACTAGTCAACATACATCTTTCCAAACCAAATGTGTTTGGTGTGGTGGTTGCTCACCTCATCCCTTAACCATGAGGTCAGGGGTTCGATCCCTGCCCATGGGAATGGAGCAACACTTTGGCCAGCCGTTTACCTCTTCGTGAGAGCACCCGAGAGCACCCGCGGCGATGGGATTATACACAGTTGTCGACGGTGGACACCCCAGTTTAAACCAAAAAAAACATACATTGCATACATCTTTCCAAATCAAAACTATTCGATAAATATTATTGACTAAACTTGTAAACGCGATTCAGTCAAATAACATGAAATTAGGTAACAATACTTAAGATAATTATTCATAAGCAACGTGCTTTCATATGGAAAAAAACGCAATATCAATGTTATTATGCATGTTATTATGTGCATATATACGACGCACGACAGTAAGTTGAGCCACATATTAGGAGTGGCGACAGATCTTAGGAACTTTTTACTTTAACGGGTTATAAACCAAAATATTTAAAAAAAAATGAGATTCATTTCAAACTATTTACCCGGAGTAAGTTTTCGCCAATTAAGTGAACGAGTTGTATTTTTTTAATTCAACAACTCTGGCTATTTCACTTCAATCATCGTTTCTATGCTATTCATCCATCACCAACGATCACCATTGTGACATCGACATCAGCTCCAGCGGCACCGAGCTCTGCGCAGAACTTCTCCTAATTATGAGCCCATTTGTAGCTACTCAGTCCGACTCGGTTCCGAACCCGCCATTTTGTACTATCTCCCTGTACCCCAAAGGTAGCCCCGAACAAAACCCGAGTTAGGAGCCGCTCAAATCAAGCCGGCCACCATCTCCCTGTACCCCAAAGGAATGCCATATCTCTTCAATATCTTATTGAATACAGAGTAAATATTTAGAAATGTATAATCAGACGGAAGCATATTTTGTTACGTTCATTTTAGCGTATTCGGGTTTGATTCGTAAATGGGTAAGTTCGCTAAAATATAATGTAGATTCGGATAGTACGGAATCTACACTTGTATATTTATTTAATGTATAATTTTCACTGACGGGTTCCGAGGCAATGCCCGGGAAACTTTGGTGGGTTTTAATCTTTTCAATAGAAATTAAATATGAGAATTTGTGAATAATTACAACTCTTCACAGCTCGTATCATTCCCCATGCAGCAAGTCTCCCTTGCTCGCTTAGGATGGGTCAAATACACAAAACAATTTGCTATTACCAAGATATTCAGACAAAACAATTTTTTATTACCAGATATTTTACTTTTGTCTTATCTTTCTTTGTGGTTATTACTTGACACGTCATAAACTTACGACGGATATATCCGTCACAAATGAGAACTTGTGTTCCCCATGTAGCTTTGCATATCTATTTATTTATATAAATAGGCATGGATTGAAGATGTTGAAACATATAAAAAAAAATATCTTATCTTTGCATCATTAAACTATATTCATCTATGAAATTCGGTATAATTCTGGCACTAAAATAAGATCAAATTGTACGTTAAGAAAACAAAATCGATTCGGAGTGGTTTATTTTAGCGATTACGTATTACTCCATGTCTCCATCCATTCTCTTTTATAGTCCTTTTTTCAAAATTAAATCTAAATCAAGAATCTCCCAAATCAATTGTTTTCTTTCTAAACTTGGTATGCCAAATGGACTGACTATTACTGTTAACTCTAATTCTTAACTATCATTCCCTCCGCCAAAATAATTATTGTCCTTAATTAAAGTGAGTATAATTTACTATGGTTTTCAAAACGTGTATCAATAATCAAAATATGGAAAGATTTACAACATATTCCTATCTGATTCTTAGTTAGAAACTCAACTTTATCATAATTAATGAAAATAGGGTGCGAATCTTTTCGTATTTTCTAACGTGTGCCATTCGGGTACATATTAATAATCTAAACTAGGTTGTAACCCGTGAAATTCACGGTCTACTTTTAGTATTTTAGATGAATATTATTAAATAAAATCAAAGATTATCTATCATGTTTCAATTCACTATATAAAATTCATAATATTTAGGAGATTGAGTGATACGTAATATTAAATTGAGTTGGAAAAAATATTCCATTAAGTGGTATAGAATATCGCTAATGGAATATTTAATATCAGTTCCAAAAATTGTTAATGTTTGGTAGATTGATTGGTAAGTAATACTATTAAATTGAGAAATGAACCTTTGAATCGGCAATTGCAATTGTATTTCACCATAAATTAAGACGGTAGGTAGAGGAGACGTTTGATATCCAAAAATTAACATAGCAAATTAATTACTTATCACCAACCTACGTTGGATTCTGATCAAACGCGATGCTAGCGTTTTACAGGGAGTTGTAGGTAGAGGAGTTTACTTTGAAATTTTGTTGAAATGTGAGTTTGTCCTTTCACAAAGGATTGTAGGTGGAGAAGTTCAATTTGAATTTTGATGATGTTTTGATCGGTTATTGCTATTATTGGGCCTTTGGGCTACGTCTTGAATATATGTAAAATGGCTAGGCTGGAACAGATAAAATCATTGTATAATATTATTGGGCCTTTGGGCTCCGTCTTCAAATTTCTATAATCATTGTAAAATGGCTCCGTCTTCATGGTTCTATTATTGGGCCTTTGGGATCCGTCTTGATATGTTTATTCATCCTTTAATATTGGGTTGGACTGTACTATTTTATCAAAAAACCAATTTATTGGGTTGTTATCATTATATCGGACCCCTAAGAACGATCAATAATCTATTATTTTATTTTATTGTTTTATTTACATATTTATTATGAAAAGATTTGTCAGAATCGATTTTTATCTAAGTTTCATTTTCTGTAATATATAAAACTTAATTATCTTAATTTGGTTTTTTTTTTTTTTTTAATTTAAATAGCTTAAATTACTTAGATTTGTATGTTATAAGTTCATTTTTTTAGCTATGACTTAATTGTTTCATTTTAAACATGTCTTAAATTTGTTAATCTTATTAACATTATCATGTGTAATTACATAACTTAAGGTTCTCAAGGTTGAATGTTATAATTTCCGTATATATATTGTAATATATACAATGATATTTTATTATCTTTTCTATTGTAAGAAAGTACATATGTTCGAATAAATATAATTGCTATATAATAAGTAAAATGTATATATGTCATCTTTACAAGTAAGTGTACACAACCCCGTGATTTTTCGCGGGTGTTACACTAGTGCATTATTAAAACATGGTATATAGCATATTAAATCCATTGTATCGAAAATTTTAAGTATTTAAAGATGTAAATACAGTAATAAAATAAAAAGAATTATCAAAATTTAAAGGGTTTACAATACGATTCAAAAAACATAATTATAAAATTTACTAAAATAGTTTAAATATCGTTTCAAATATTGGAAAATTTTATAATAGACTAAATTAGTTATTATATTTAATATCAACTATGATTTAATACACAAAAAATGTATCTGATTGAATATATTAATGAGGTATGTAATAGCTTATTTATTCATTTTTTAAAAACTAAAATTCTAATATTTCGCATCTACAGTTAATTTATAATTGCATTAAATACTTTAGTATTTTGTAAAACAAATTTGTGAATTTTGCCATAATTTCTAGTACTAAATAGGTTGGTCCATCATTGATAGGGATTTTATAGATTAGTAATAGATTTTAGTAATATATTAATTTGTTTCATTTGTATTATTGCCTTGCCAAACAATAATTTGACAATGTTTTCTCTTTAAAACCGTTAAGGATAGAGAGTTTAAGGTTTGTAGTCGGCTAACACTACAAAACAATACGCTCTTTGCGACGGAATGGTCCGTCGCAAAAAGGGTTAAATCCGTCGCAAATGATGATTTTGCGACGGAATTGCGACGGACTGTGTCTGTCCCTTATTTTTGTCGCAAAAAGTTATTTTGCGACGGAATTTTCCGTCGCAAAACATTTTGCGACGGATTGACCTTATTTTGCGACGGACTGACCTTGACTTCTGGTCAAGGTTTGCGACGGAATTCCGTCGCAAAGTGAGACATTTCCGTCGCAAATTCCTGTATGATTTTCCGGTTTCAGCTCTTTTTCCAGCCCCCCATTTCCAATGAAATGGCTCATTTTTCCCTTTTGCAAGCTCTCCAAACCTGCAATTTCAGCAAAAACAACCCAGTAACAAAGAACTTGTCGGAGACAAGGTTTTTAAAACGTTTTTTCATAACTAAAATGAAGGTTTTACAAATGATCATCCAACTAAAAACTAAACATAATCCGCGGTACAACAACTAAACAACCTAATAAAACCTATCTAACGGTCGTGTCGGTGGGCTGTGGGGTGGCGAAATGGCTGGCCGACCTAGCATTGTCGCCGCCATCATCATCGAAGTCGCGTCTCGGCTGAGAAAAGCCTCTCGGGTTGCAGCTCTGAGTAGTGAACTCCGCCCCCCGTTGACTTAAGAACTCTTCAATTGCCTTCAGCCTTTGGGATGTCTCGAGATCACGTTCTCTTAGCTGAGCATTCTCTCGAAGAACTCTGCCGACGATACCTGCAATGAATAGTCAAACATGATATTATATTCATTTAATAAACGGTTAAATAATTGGTTAGTCTTAATTTTTAATAAACTATAAAATAAAAACCTGGAGTGTATGATGATTGGGTCCCAGCACTTGAGTGACGACGACGCTCGTAAATGATTGGGGCTGCATTTCCCATACCGAGTATCAACCCTTTCTTGTTGAAACCGCCGTGTTCTTCGAAGTAGATCTCGTTGTCGTCGATATCTTGCTCCGGGATCCCTTCACTTATCATTTTCGACTTTCTTTGAAAAACTTTGTCCTACAAAACAAAAATAAAGTGTTATTAGTATACGTTAATTAATTAGTAAACCAAATTACTAAAACATAAAGAAAAGTTTCTGTTAACTTACAAAGAGTGCTTTGGGTTTCGTTGATAGCCAACCCTTCTTGGCATGCTTTTTTGTCTTCTCCAGCAACTTCAAAGCGGATGGTACATCCCTCCCATCTTCTCCAGCCTGCAATTTAAATCCAACGACACTTGTTAAAAAAAACACTCAAGATTGTCAAAGGGTGAAAATTGTTTAAAAATTATTCAAGACAAGAAAAAGTGAAGTAAAAACTAAGAAATTACCATTTCATCCATCAACTGTAGGGTGTTTTTACGACCCATAATGTGAGTACCTAAGGCCTTGCCTTTTTCGGTACTTCCTGACATCAGGTTGGTTTTGTTTTTATCGGATTTGTCTTGAAATTTTGGATCATCCTTTCTAGCCTTAAGTTGTTCGAAAATATCGGCCAGTATCCATTGAGGCCTTTGCTCCGTAGGTTTCTTCATAGCGTAGTGGATTTTTTTGCGGAGGCGGTCTTTCATCATGTCTTCCCACGCCGACTTAACCGCTGCTCTATCACGAGGGTGAAAGGTAACATATTTCTGTTTTAAAAAAAATATATAGTTAAATAAATATGAAATAATAAATAGGTAATAAATAATAAAACGGAAATAGGTAACAGTTAATAAATACCTCAAATTAAACCAATTCCACCACTCTTCCTTGATGGCATCCGACGCATTTGACCAGTTGGGCGCATACTCCTTGTAGTTGCAAATAATGGTCTGTGTTATAAGAGTAGAAACGTTTTTGTCACTGAACCTGAAAAAGAGTTAAATGTGAAAATAAAATAGTCAACAAGTAATCATATTATAATCAATATATATATATATATATATATATATATATATATATATATATATATATATACAATCAATTATCCGTAAACAAATAAGATACTTATCACTTGGCGCCTTCGTAATCAGTCGGATCGAGGTGTACTCGATGTGTAGGCGCCGGCGTCTGAGGCTCAATTATCTCGTCCTCGTCACTACCTCCCGCTCGTCGTCCCTCAGTCTGACGACTACCACTACCTCGTCGTCTTCCGCCCGACATATTATCAAACTAATATAGCAACAATTAGATAGAAATGTTTTACATAATTAAAAACTTGAATAATAAGAATAATAAGATAATTTCATTGACATTAAGCCATACGGCATCTACAATAATTTCAACAAATACAAGATTATCGAATCTAATAGATAGTAGTCCTAATCATCATCATCATCACTTGAACAATTTATTCCTACATCCTTACAAAGAGAATCTATAATATCTTCATCCTCATCCTCATCCTCAACCTCGTCCTCATCCCCATCCTCATCCTCATGTTGCTCCACTGTCACAATTTGTATGTATTCTGGTTCCTCCACAATTTCATCTTCATCTTCTTCTTCTACTTCAATTGGTGACAGTATTGTTTCACCATTAGTAACATTTTCTTGAAAGAAAGATTCATCAACGGGGGCATCGACATGTGATCTAGCCTTGGTTTTGAATACCGCTGACCATTGACTTTGATCCTTTTTTATACCTGGATAAGGACTATAGTAAACTTGTTCCACTTGATATGCCAACACAAATGGGTCGTACTTTGCAAATTTTCTACTCCGGTTAACATCCACAAGCTTATATTCCTTATGCACTTGCATGCCTCTTTCGGAGTTATCTAGCCAATTACATTTGAACAAAATGACTTTGTAAGTGCTTTGTGGGCCTGTATAAGTCATTTTAACAATTTCGTCAAGGGTCCCATAGTAGTCAGCTCCTTCAGTGGAACTCACACAAACTCCATTGTTAATTGTGCACTTTTCCAAATCTTTTCCTTGAATGAAAGCTCGAAATTTGTAGCCATTGATGGAATAGCGTTTCCATGTTCTGACTCTTCTTGAGGGACCATTTGCTAAGGCAATTAGAACTGGATCTTCTATATTATTAACCTGAGATCTAAACCATCTGGGAAATCTTGTTTCATATTTTTCCCAAACATCATTGCCTACGACACATTCAGGATGTTCTCTCATGATAAAATTTTCAAACAACCTATATTCAAATTAGGGGAATTATTAATTTTTGAACAACTAATAAAGTACGTTTCAAATATAAGAATTTAGATTCACCACTTACACTTCGTTTCGTTTCAATTCATCAGAATCGCAGTTAGATAAAACGTAGAGGTGTGCACGCTCATATTCGTTATCCTCCAAAAACCTTTCACGACACTTTCCAGAAGTAGTGCCATCATGATCTTGAAATATCTCAGGCAAGTTAGATTGTGTCGGCTTTTTTGAACCAACGTCAAGGTCCTTTGCCTTGGTGTCTATGTGATCTTCAAAGTATAGGGAACAGAAATTTGCTATTTCCTCAATTAAATATGCATTACATATAGACCCTTCAACATGAGCTTTATTTTTGATTTTCTTTTTCAAATGATTCAAAAACCTACAAACAAATTAATTTAGAATGAAAAATATGATGATATATATGTATTATGTAATATAAAGAATTGAATAAGGATGATGACATTACCTCTCGAAAGGATACATCCACCTATATTGCACAGGACCACCCACTTTTACTTCATATGGCAAATGAATAGGTAGGTGTTCCATTGAGTTGAAAAAAGAAGGAGGAAGGATTTTCTCTAATTTGCAGATAATCTCCGCAATGTTATTTTCGAGACTTGTAATTTTTTTCAATTTGTACTGATGAAGTACACAAATCTCTGAAAACTGACTAATTTCAGTTATGGCATTCCACTCATTTTTTGGAAGAAGATGTCTCAAAGCAACTGGGAGTAATCGCTCCATGAAGATGTGACAATCATGACTTTTCAAACCGTGTATCTTCAATTCATTCATATCGACACACCTTCTCAAATCTGAAGCATAACCGTCGGGAAACTTCAGTTTGTATACCCATTCACATAGGACTTTCTTTTGTTCCTTTTTCAAAACGACCGAATCCCTTTTTCTTCTACTTGAACAAAGAAGTAACATGTCTTTCTCTGCATTTGAGTTTAATTTTGTTTTTCCTTTCACGTCCATGACAGTGTGAATTATTTGCTCGAAGAAATTTTTCTCAATATGCATGACATCAAGGTTATGTCGAATTAGTAGCGTGCTCCAATAGGGAAGCTCCCAAAAGATGCTTTGTTTCCACCACCCAATCCGTTTCCCTTTAAGCAAATTCAGTTCACGTTCAGATCCATCCACAATTTTCGGTAGATGTTTGACATAATCCCAGACTTCATTGCCTGTTAACCTCTTCGCAGCTACATCGTGCTCAACTTTCCCTTTTCTAAAATGCACCTTATCCTTACGAAAAACATGATTACTGTCTAAAAACTGTCGATGACAATCAAACCAACTCCATTTTTTGCCATGTTGTAGCCAAACTGACTTAGTCTCATTTTTCATACAATATGGACATGCATGCTCACCTTGAGTTGTCCAACCAGATAACATGCCATATGCAGGAAAGTCGTTGATCGTCCATAGAAGTGCGGCTCTAAGATCAAAGTTTTGCTTCAAGGAGACGTCATAGGTTAAGATCCCCGTCTCCCATAATTGCTTCAACTCGTGAATAAGAGGCTGCAAATAGACGTCAAGGTTTTTCTTTGTATTGTGGGGACCGGGAATAAGTAATGTTAAGAGTATAAACTGTCTTTTCATACAGAGCCAGGGCGGTAAATTGTATGGAGTAAGTATCACCGGCCAACATGAATATTGCTTCCCGAATTGACTAAACGGTGCGAAACCATCAGTGCAAAGTCCAAGACGGACATTCCTAGGCTCAGATGCAAAATCAGGATGCAGCCGGTCAAACTGTTTCCAAGCCTCCATGTCACTTGGATGAGACATTGTTCCACTAACACGAGGGTTTTCATAATGCCAACGCATTTCGCCCGCGATGTGCTTTGTGGCATAAAAGCGTTGCAACCGTGGTCCTAATGGAAAATAAGTTAAGAACTTTTCGGGAACTCTTTTGCCATTTGCATTTTTCTCTAATTTGTACCTATTCGTACCACATTTTCTGCACTTATCAAGGTGAGCGTCGTCCATCCAGAAAATCATACATCCTCCCGAGCAGGCATCTATCTTCTCATGGGGAAGTTGAAGAGCTTTAAGAACTTTTTTGGTTTCGTAGTAGTTACGCGTCATAAGATTATTTTCAGGAATCATATCTCCGATATATGACGCAAAACCATCTACACATTTTTCAGCTAAGTTGTATTCACATTTTAAAGTGATCAACCTTGAAGCCGACTGTAGCAATGTCATACGACTTCCTACATAAAGAGGTTGTTCGGCATGTTTTAGCATTTGGAAAAAAGCTAATACATTAGGATTTGGAGATTCATCGACCACCTCGGCGTTTAGAGCATCTTCCCTAATTTGATCAATGCTATCGCGTAACGCATCTTCTACCATATCCCTATAAGGATTGTCGGAGTGCATTGATGAGCTTCCCTCTTCCTCAACGGAGAATTTCTCTCCATGACACACCCAATCGTAATAGTTATCACAAAACCCTCTCAAACCAAGGTGTTTCCATACTTCTTGCTCAACTAAATACTTTGTATTCTTACACTTAGAACATGAAAACCTAATTTCTCTATTTCTAACGTATTCGTCTTGTTGCTTAACATAGTTAATGAATTCATTAACACCAATTACGAAATCCTGCCTTATTTTTTTCCTAGAATCCAACCTTTCATACATCCATTTTCTTTCTAATCTCTTCATAGTAAATCTACATATTTTAACAAACAATAACAACAACTAATTAACAACAATTAAATAACAACAAATACATATATATATAACAGCAACTAACAACAAAAACTAGTTAACAACTAATTAACAACAACAACAACAATTAATTAACAACAACAATTAAATAACAACTACATATATATAACAACAACTAACAACAACAACAACAACAACAACAACAACAACAACTACAACTACCAACACCAACACCAACACCAACACCACCAACACCAACACCAACACCAACACCAACCTGCAAAAAAAAAACAATTTACATATATTGGTCTGGGGTCCTTATCTCTCCAGCCTAAACCCATCTTTGAATCTTTCATACCATTTGTAAACACTCTTATATTTTCTTGATTGTAATGAGACAAAAATTGGGCAGCACTTCCCTATTGTTCTCCAAATACATTATATAGAATGTATTTGGAGAACAATAAGGAAGTGTTGCCCAATTTTTGTTTCATTACAATCAAGAAATTATAAGAGTGTTTACTACCTAAATGGCATAAAAGATTCAAAGACAGTCCCAAAACGGGGACTATTCAACAATTACACCTAATGTGTAATTATTGAACGGGTACTATTCAAGAATATTCTAAACAAATCAACAACACTAACAATCAACAACAATGCAAATTTTATATCAAAAATCAATCGTCCTAAACATCTTAACAACAATATGCGACGGATTTGGGACGAAATTAGCTACTAACCTAATATCACTAACCACCTAACAATACTAACTAAACTAATCAAATAACAATTAAACTAAACTAACTATTCTTAATAACAATAACAAACAATAATACGGAATTTGCGACGGAATTTTGCGACGGACTAAAAATAACTAATTAAGACGGTACATAAATAACGAAAGTTAGTATACATACATTAAGAGAAATGGAGAATGAAGAAGTAAGTGGCGGCGGCAAGGTGGCAGCGGTGTGGTGGCGGCGGCGGTGAGGTGGAAGGGAGAAGGAGAAGGAGAGGAAGGAGGAGGAAGGAAGGAAGGAGAAGGAGGGAGTGCTCCGGCGAGGTGGCAGGGTGGCCGGCGGTGTCAGGGGTGGTGGAGTGGGGGGTGGTGGCGTCGGGGTTGGTGGGTTGGGGTGGTTTTGGTGCTCGTCGAAAAATCGCACTTAGGGTTTTAGGTAAAAGATTGAAATCGATTTGGGGGAAAAAAGAAGACCCGCGGGGTCTGTATAAATAAACTTTGCGACGGAATTTCCGTCGCAAATCTGGTCAAGGTCAAACTTTGACCAGATTTGCGACGGAAATTCCGTCGCAAAAGTCAAAATTTGCGACGGAATTTCCGTCGCAAATCTGGTCAAAGTTTGACCTTGACCAGATTTTGGTTAAGTCTGGTCAATTTGTTTGCGATGGAAATTCCGTCGCAAAAGTCAATATTTGCGACAGACTTTCCGTCGCAAACTTTCCCGCCATTTGACTTTCACTTCGCGGGTCTGGGAAATTTAGGTCCGTCGCAAAATTCCGTCGCAAAAAGAATTCCGTCGCAAAGTCCGTCCCAAAACCCTATTTGCGACGGAATTGCTATCCGTCGCAAATAATCCGTCGCAAGGGCAGTAATTTTTTGTAGTGTAATTTCATGAACATTGCTTGACACCAAAACTTCCAACGGTCTCGACATTTGAGTTGGTGCATATGAGTTAATTTTTTACTCATTTGATGGCTTACTCCGCCAGTTGACTACATACCAACGTTGGTATGCTTTAATTTTCAGCAGCGGCGATATGTTATCAGTTGCTAATGAGATTGATGGAAAAACAGTTCTCTATTCTTCCCTTTTCAAATGTGTGCGTATGCGTATTATAATATATCTCTCTAATCCTTTGATTTGTTTTGGGCTATTAAATTGGCAGTAAATCCGCAAATTTTTAGTTTTTGGGTATCAATCTTTGATACGCATTTTATATATTGGTCTAACATTGCTAGTTTTTAGTAGTATATCATTTTTTTTCATTTGTGTATTATTGCGTTGCCGAGCATTAATTTGACAATATTTTCTCGTTAAAACTGTTAAGGATCGGGAGTTGATGGTTCGGAGTCGGCTAATTTCATGGATATTGCCTTGACACCGAAACTTCTAACGGTTTCGGGATTTGAGTTGGTGCATACGAGCGAATTTTCTACAAGGGATCGTTTTAATACTTTGATGGCTCACACCGGCTGCGGAACACATCCCCACTTTGGTATGATTTAATTGTTGTGCTTTGTTGTCTTTTTTTAAAATCTATTATATTCGTATGTATGGAATATTGTTGATTTTGCGGGCTGAGTTTTAAACCCTCCCATTTCAGCTCAAGTGTGGATAAAGAATGATAGCGAAGGGTTTATCACAACCTCTACTATTGACTTTCCTTTCTACACCCCTGATATTGAGCTAGTTGAAGCTAGAGCACTTGGATGTAAAGAAATGTATACATGGAGGGAAATTTGGCTTTTGCTCACCCTATGCACATGTATGAGAACGCACCTCGACTGAGGTTACTCAAGGTTCTACATCGTAAGAAATCCAGGAGAATATATTATGCGCGCAACTCACTTGATGGCTTTGGTGAATTTATCCTTCTCCAGACATTGAGTGAGAGCTAGTTCATGAACCCACATCCAGAAAACTACAACTTTTACCCAAGAACCTAAGTTTGTTTATCACTCTGGCTATGTTGTCATTTGGTAATTTTTCAAAAAAAATGTACGAAAAAAAATAGAGGGGTAGTTGTCAAAAAAAAAAGCAAGGAAAAATGTGATTAATGGTTTGGTAATATTAAATAAAATTGTGTATCCATAAAATTATCGTTTCATATGAGAAAATATGTCATAATATGAACGCATAATTTGGTAGTATTATTTTGGATGAGCAACAAATACTATATTGTCATAATATATAGTCAAAATATATTTTCCACAATTTATTAAATTTTTGCCACATATTATTAGTATTTTGCCACAATTATTGTGACGTATATTAGTGTTTTACCACAATTGTTGTTGTTTTTTATTTTTTTTGTTATGTAATTAATTCAACCTAAAAGATATTTATCAAAATAAAAAATATTTAATTTTTATTTATGAAGTATAATTCAAAGTAATTGAATGATTAATTAACATTGTTTTGGAAAATTACTGGTGTTAAACCTGTGTAAAAAATGCACGGGTTTAAATAACAATTGTTTTATTATTAGATGCAGAAAAATATAATTGAGCATGATTAATTTGCAATGCCGAAATAATTCAATAAGTTCGTATTTTAAATTTAGTTGTACGCAGATCAAAGCATTGTGATTGGTAGAAAATAAATTGGAGAAAGAATGTGGAGAGAGAGTAATTAATTGTGGTTTAGAATATGAGTTTGATTTTAAAAAAAAAATAAAATTCTACCCATGCTTGATTTGGAGAGACATTAATTAATTTTAGTGTTGAACGTGGGTAGCCTTTTGAAAAAAAAAAAATTTCGACCAATGGGATTGTTTAAAATGTTGTTCCTTTTATAGAAAGGGGATTCTCAGTCATATATTTTCCCCAAATCATACAATTTTATCATCAATCATTGATCTAAAATCGATCTTCAAGCATCATTAATCTAAAATGGATCTTCAGCATCACAATAATGATGATGTGGGTAATAACGCCGAGTAATTTCTGAACAATCAAACATCATCGAAGTCCATGCATCATCGATCATCAAGCATCATCCATCAACAATATCAATCACGTTTAATGTAGATTGATAACACAATATTTATATTCCATAATTGTATCAATCTTTGCTAATTTATAGGTTGTAATTTAAGATTCTTTGTTTTATAACATACTAGATTTCATGTCCGGGCGTTGCCTGGATAATATCTTGACATGTTTTCAAAATAATTATCGTAACAGTTAATCTTTTAAAAAGTATAATAGGCATATATAGAGAATAATTCATGTATTTTTTTATGGCTAATGAAACCTCAGATGTATCATCCTCAATGGAACAACATGGAACGTTGAAAGTGCATGAAATATCAATGGAAACGAAAACTTGTACCTTCGATTCAATGGTTTTGGAAAGACACGCACTTACATATTACGCATCACTGTTGTCAAAATAAGTTTTTAGCACACATATTTTTATAATAACTTATATATTTTTCATTTAAGCATCATCTTGAAGAAATTTTTATCCAATATTTCTAATATTTGAAGATAGTCGAAGCTTATACTCTTTTAACATTAACTCGTATTTTTTTTACATTCGATCGTATGTTTTTTACTTTAACTCATATTATTATCCTAATAGCGCGTATTCTTATCTTATTAGCTCGTATACTTTCTACATTAACTCGTATTCGTATCTTAATAGCTCGTATTGTTATCTTATTAGCCCGTATTTTTCTTACATTAACTCGTATTCTTTTTATATTAGCCTGTATTCTTATATGCTCATATTTGTAAGTTCGTGATTCTCTTATATATATGCTCGTATGTTTTTTTACATTAGCTCAAATTCTTATCTTAATAGCTCGTACTTTTTTATGTTAGCTCGTATTCTAAGCTTAATAGCTCTATTAGCTCGCATTCTTACGTTAATAGCTCGCGTTCTTATATGCTCATATTTTTTAGCTCCTGATTCTCTTAAGTTCTTATTTCTTTTACATTAGCTCGTATTTCTTATATATTCGTATTTTGTAACTCGTATTCTTTAATTATACCTCGTAATATTAAGTGCTTATTATATCATGAAATTTGACGTCTTGCAAATCTAGTTCTATTTTTTTAGCTCGAGAAGTGTTTCAATTAGCTCGTGTTTTGGTATTTTGTTTACATTAGCTCGTATTTCATCTTAATAGGCCGTATTTTTATTATGTGCTCGTATATTTAAGTTCGTGATCCTTTTAATCTCGTATTCGTATTCATTTGTGCTCATATTTTGAAGCTCGTCTTATCTTAATAGCTCGTATTGTTTTTTCATTACCTTGTATTCATTTGTGCTCATATTTTAAAGCTCGTCTTATCTTAATAATTCGTATTGTTTTTACATTAGCTCGTATTCTTAGCTTAATAGCTCGTATTCTTAGGTTAATAGCTCGCATTCTTCCGTGCTCGTATTTTTTAGTCTGTGATTCTCTTAAACTTTTTTTTTACATTAGCTCATATTCTTGTGTGGTCGTATTCTGTAGCTCGTATTTTTTTTAAATTATAACTCGTAAACTTAAGTGCTTAATATATTCATCAATACATCTATTTATGCTTTTAATTAAATAAAAGAAGAGAAACAACGAATTATACCATAAATCTACAGTAGCCAAAACTCTTAGTTTACAATCAATTATTTTATTAACTAATTCAAAAATTATCCAACTTGTATTTTATTACTATTTAATTATCTTTTTATTTATATACTTAATTTATTTAAACTAAGTAATATCCAATGTAATCGCTCTAAAATAATAATTATCCAACTGATATTTTATTAGTATTTAAATATTTTTTTATTTATATATTTAATTTATTTAACCAAGGTAATAACCAATGAAATTGCTATAAAACAATAGGCAATGAAATCAATTATTTTATTAACTAATTCAATAATTATCCAATTTATATTTTACTACTATTTAATTATCTCTTTATTTATTTACTTAATTTATTTAACCAAAGTAATATCAGCCAATGTAATCGCTCTAAAAACAATAATTATCCAACTGATATTTTATTACTATTTAATTATCTTTTTATTTATATATGTAATTTATTTAACCAAACTAATAGTCAATAAAATTGCTCTAAAACAATAGCCAATAAAATCAATTCTTTTATTAACTAATTCAATAATTATCCAACTGATATTTTATTACTATTTAATTATCTTTTTATTTATATACTTAATTTATTTAACCTAAGTAATAGAACAATAATTATCCAACTCATATTTTATTAATATTTAATTATCTTTTTATTTATATACTTAATTTATTTAACTAAAGTAATAGCCAATAAAATTGCTCTAAAACAATAGCCAATAAAATCAATTCTTTTATTAACTAATTCAATAATTATCCAACTGATATTTTATTACTATTTAATTATCTTTTTATTTATATACTTAATTTATTTAACCAAAGTAATAGAACAATAATTATCCAACTCATATTTTATTAATATTTAATTATCTTTTTATTTATATACTTAATTTATTTAACTAAAGTAATAGCCAATGAAATTGCTCTAAAATAATAGCCAATGAAATCGCTCGAAAAATTCCTCTTTTACGTATATATATTCATAATATCTTATCCGTTATATGTGATACCTTATTCATTTTCTCATTTTCTCATAATCTTATTAGCAATTTTTATAGACATCCACAAAATGATTGTATTAAATATAAATACTCAGAAGAAAAAACTTGTTCAAAATATGCCAAGATTGAGCTCATTTTATAGACATTCACAAAATATAGCTGTTTTTTATATTTTTTTATTTTTTATATGGTTCACTATAAATTTTATAATGAATACTAGTTTTATACCCGTACAACAAATGTACGGTCTGTTTTAAAATATTTGGTTACTCATAAATATGTGACTAATTAATACAAATATAATTCAAAATAAAAATTAAGTAGATAATATATAAATTATTATAAATCAGCAGTTACTAAAATAGATCATTTTTTTCTGCTATAGAATCCGATCTATTTCATTACTAATGTAAGAGGCATATTTTATTTGTTATGGTTTCAGAATTAACGGCTTTTTTTATTTGAAATATCGATCTCGTGTTTTGTTATTACCTACTTATGTGTTCTTTCTAACCGTCAATGATTTGATTATTATCAATATCGTCTCAATCTCTTAGGAGTAGATCTACATGCATGAATAACATTAATTTGCAGTTTTTTTAGCATAATAAAATTATAATTTTTAGATTTTCAATTTATTTCCAATATTTTATTCCAGTATTTTATTATTATTAGTATTATCATTAATCATTAATATGCAACCTGATTAATAAACGTAATATCCCCACCTGAATAATTTTTAGTTGACTTTGAGTTATTTAGGTTGGAATTCCCGTTTTGTTTATTTTTCGTGCTGATTTTTAGTTTTTTTCTACTATACAAGATTTTTATTTCGACATTGGCGAAAATGTAATAATTATTGGACTGTTGTATATCGTATTTTATTTTGTTTGGTATCTTAATTTATATTTGATTTGATTGGAAAATTGGAGAATATAATGTAATTTAATTTTCGGACTGTACCAATTATTTTTCGTGTTTGTAATTTTTTGTTTTTCGGATTTGCTTTTTGGACCGTCCTATATCGTATTTTATTGAAACGTTGTATGTTGTTATTTATATTTTCGATGAACAATAATTTGATTGTATCGTATTTTATTATGACAATGACGAAATGTAATACTGCAATTGATTACGTAATTAGGAATGAGAATTCTCAATTTAGGAGAGATATAAATTAAAACAAACTAAAAGTTAGTGAGTAGTTTTTTGCCTTATTTTAATAAACCAATCAAAATGAGTTAAATTCTACTCTTTTTATAGAGATAGATCGTTATTCATTTAATACGTTTTTCATATTATTGCAGAGCAAGTGAAGAAGCCGACAACTCCTGCAAATCCATTCCCAATTTCTCTTCCCAATTAATTTTCAACGCATATTTTGCACTCTTCATATTTGTAGCCAAGGGGAATAGAACAACTATTAGGTTATTAGGTAATATCAAGAAACGAGGTCATCAATTGACCATATGTTATAGTGGGTTGTGATAATTAAGTTATTAATACTTAGTTAATTTGACCCAATTAACTATTGACCCTTCAATTCACTTGGGATCGGTCTTAGAGTTATTTATGTTATATTTCACTAAGCAATTGTCATTTATTGATTCACACTCATAAATTAAATAAAGGCCTAAAAATTAAATTGTTGATGAATATAACTTGAGAATTTGTATAAAAAATTGAAAAGTTACTCGGACGGGGTCTGGACCGGCGGACCGACCGGGTCCAAACCGGCGAACCGACCGGGTCCGAACTGGGTCTGGACTAGTGAACCGACCGGGGTCTGAACCGGGTCTGGACCGACCGGGTTCGAACCGGGTCTGGACTGTTGAACCGACCGGGTCTGGATCGATGAACCGACAAGGTCTGAACCGGGTCTGGACCGGTGAACCGACCGGTCAGGTTAAGATTGAAGAACCCCTTACTGCCCCTTTTTTTTTTGAAGGTAAAAGCCTAGGCTTAATTTATAGACGATAAGTCGTAGAGAATAGCGTTGTTTACAGACTCCGGAAACAAGTCCAACCACTCCTCTCTACCCGACTCCGGACACATAGAATGAGCTAAAGCATGGGCTATAGAATTATTCGCCCTACAAGTATGAGACCATAGTATCAAAGTAAAAGAAGAACATAAGGAAAGAATATCATCAATAACCAAATGAAAAATACTGCGGCCTCGTCGACATTTCTGGAGCGCTTCAATAACCCCGGAATTATCACTTTCCACTACGACACTTAAATGGCCCCTCCTTCGAGCTTCACGTACTCCTTCCAAGACTGCTATAGCTTCGGCCAGCAAAGGATCCCACATCTCTGTAAAATGGAGCGATAAACCCAAAAGCACCGTCCCAACTCCATCCCTACAAACAGCACCAATCCCCACTCCCACACCATCCTTAACCCCAGCATCAACATTAATTTTCAAGCACTCAAACGGTGGGCATCTCCATCCTCTCTGACCAATGTCTTGTGTCTGAACTTTCCGTAGTTGATTTATCCCTTGCAAATCCAAAGATCCCTCACCTTCCTGCGCTACCTCAATAGTCCTTCGAATTATCGCCTCAGGGTCCAGTCTTCGGCCATCAAAAATAATCTTATTACGGTGCTCCCACAACGCCCAACAACCAATCATAAACATCCTATGCTCCTCCCAGCTCAGTGAACCCCATAGCACTTCCACCCAGTCACGCATAGACCCTTCACAATCTTCTGTCACACTCGGTATATTCAGCCCCTCCCATAGTCGGTTAGCCACCCAACAATCACGGAAAAGATGAAGACTCGACTCAGTATTTGAAGAACAAAAATAACAGAAAGGGGACTCACCTCGTAAGCGGTATGCAATGTTGGATCCAGTTGCTAGAGCTTCACTGCATAGTTGCCAAAAAAAGAGCTTGATTCGGGGCCAAACCGGAACCTTCCAGAGTCGATTCCAAAAGCTTTTCTCCCTCGCCCAACTCGAAGAGGACCATTATTCATACCAAGCACTGTCCCAGATAAAATACGGTAAGCCGATTTTACAGAATACTCCCCACTTTTCTCAGCCTCCCAATACCAATCATCACTTGGCTGGACCTCACTCAATCTGATATTTAGAATTCGATCCCTTTCAAATGGCAGAAAAAGAGCCTCAACTTTGGCAAAATCCCAACCTATACCGTACTGACGAAAAAGCTCAGCCACCGTCATATTTTCCCGCCCTGGACTGCACGGAGACAAAACTTTCCCAGTCTCGGTTCCTGGAATCCACGCATCCTGCCAAATGTAGGTGGACATACCGTCCCCCACCCTCCTCCGAAGCCCCTGAATTAAAACCCGCTTCGCCTCCTGAATACCTCTCCAAGTATAACTTGGGTTGTGACCAATATCAGCATCTATGATAGAAGAAGTCGGAAAATATTTAGCCCTCATGATTTGGACCCACAAGCTATCCGGGTTAGTAAGTAAACGCCATACTTGTTTACCAGGTAAGGCAAAATTTGTGGATTGAAAATCTCGAAAACCTATACCTCCCAAGCTTTTTGGCCGACAAAGTTTTTTCCAAGCCACCCAGGATATCCCTTTTCTATGCTCATTATGATTCCACCAAAATTTAGACACCAAACGAGTAAGCTCAGAATAAAATTGAACGGGAAGTTTAAAAACACTCATCACATAGGTAGGGAGTGAATTGGCCACCGCCTTAATAACAACCTCCCTACCCGCTCTTAACAACATTTTCCCGCGCCACCCAGAAAGTCTTTTAGTGAGTTTATCCCGAATAATGTCTGTTAATACCTTTCTCGACCTACCAATGACAGTAGGTAAACCAAGATAACGGGATTGCTCCGACACCTCCAACATACCCAACCGCGAAATGACAGAACTTCTACCCTCTCTTGATACCCCTTTGCTAAAAGAGACCGTGGTTTTGTCAATATTAACAAGCTGAACCGAAGCTATTTCATATTTGTTCAACAAATCCATAACAACCCCTGCCTCCGTAACATTTGCTCTGATAAAAATTATACTATCATCTGCAAACAATAAGTGGGAGACAGTAGGTGCTCCAGTAGCAATCCGAATACCATGCAAAGAACCATGTTCAACCGCACGCCTTATTAAGTTTGATAAGGCCTCAGCACATAAAATAAAAAGATACGGAGATAGAGGATCACCTTGTCGTAAGCCACGAGTCGGTGTAATTTCCCGAGATGGTGTCCCATTTATAAGCACCGAAGTCGAAACACAATCCATAACCCTTTCCACCCAAGTACGATCAAATCCCATAACTCTCAAACAGTGCTCCAAAAAAATCCACTCGACCCTGTCATAAGCTTTAGCCATATCAAGTTTAATAGCCATAAAACCATCCCCCGCCGTCGAGCATTTCATATAATGGAACATCTCAAAAGCTATTAAAACATTGTCTGAAATAAGTCTTCCCGGAGTAAAAGCACTCTGGTTTACTGAAACAATATCCCCTAAAAAAACTTTTAGTCTATTGGCCAAAACCTTGGAAACTAGCTTATAGACAACATTACATAAACTGATAGGACGGTAATCTTGAATTTTATCCGGAGCTTTCTTTTTCGGAATAAGGACAATATTTGTTTTGTTAAAATCCCGTGTCGATCTCTGACCCCGTAAAATAGAAAGAACCGTGGATACAACATCTGGACCAATGATATCCCAGTAACATTGGTAAAAAAGCGCATTCATACCATTTGGCCCCGGGGCTTTCAATGGATGCATTTGATTCATACCATCTGACCCCGGGGCTTTCAATGGATGCGTTTGATTAAGAGCCGTTTGGTTTGCCTTGATGACTTAGTTCTTTCATATAAAGATTCTCCAAGATGGGAAAACAAGTTACGAGAACTAGACGGGCACTCGTACCTTAAGTGCTAGCAAACAAGATTGCTGTTTAGCATCTTAAAATTCAATGAATACATTGAATACATGGAAAAAATATCTTCTTAAAATTCATACCCAAAATCATAAATTGAAAAATTAAAATTCAATTAATACATTAAATTGAAATAAATAGCAAAATTTTAAAATTCATCCCCAAAATATTAAAATGAAAAATCGAAATACATGAAAAAATTCATAGAAATATCAGAACTCAAAATTCATCTAAAAAACCCATAAACATACAACAATATTTACACTAAAATGAAAAAATTTGGGAAAAAATTAACATGCAAAGTGCAAACAAGTTAATAAATAAGCCTTAAAATTCCCTGCAAAAAAATAAAAATAAAAAAATAAAGCCTTAAAATCGAAAAAGCCTTAAAAAAATTCAACACCTTACATGCAAACGAAAAAGCCTTAAAAAATTGAAAAAAAAATGGCAAAGCAATACATGCAAACGAGTTAAATTAGGATAAGTATCATTAAATGATAGATTGAAAAAAATGTACACAATTTTTAAAATAAAACAAAAATCATATAGATTACAAAAACTTGAGTTTTAGAAATATATCCATTAAAAAGTATCGAAATAAATGAAAATAAAACAACATAATAAAAAAATCGAAAGAGATGAAAAAAAATCGAAACATAAGACCATACAATGTTTCGAACTCAAAAACGAAATACATATAACATAAAAAAAATCGAAACAGATCCATGAAAAGATAATCATATAACGTACAAAAAACTCGAAACAATAATCATATAACATACCAAAAATCGAAATACATTATTTGATTCGTTTATTTCTCTATTTTGACTTGATTTTAAGCAAAAATATAGGGAGAATAAGTAGGTAAAATTTTATTTTATGTATATTTTTTTCGTATGATTAGAGAAATGAGAACAAGATAGACAAGGGATGAGAAGAGAGACAGGTGACGGTTGAGTTGTGAAGGATTGAATGGGGAATTTATGGTTTATCTAATAAGTAGGTTGAGAATTTATATGTAAGTTGGTTATGGGTATAATAATATGGGCTGATATAAGAAATGGGTCGTTCATTATCATTATTACTTATTACAACCGTCTCTTTGGAGATTAATTGTGGGTTATGGGCATGCCGACTGGTATAAGAAACCATGAGCTGATATAATATGTAAGTCGGTTATGGGTATACTGTTTATGCACAAGTGCTATGATAAATTAACTGTGGTTTATTTAGGATAATTTGAATGTTTAAAATTTTTAATTAATTATGATAATTTATTACATTATATTTATACGGAGTATTTGATATTATATTAGCTAGAACAAGACGACGATCAGCACCCGTGTCTTCACCTGCCAATCTTCATGTGAGCATTTATCTTCCAAGGCCGGTATTCAGTCATGGACAACTTTATGTAGCGATCTCTAGTATTACTAACAAACAAGACCTGAAGCTATTGATTTGCGTCAACAACAAGCGTACATCGAGTACTACAACCAACGTAGTTTAACGTGAAATTGTTCACAGTACTTGTAAAGTTTATATTACTTATAAAATTGTAGGATAATTTGCATCGTTTGTTTTATTTGTATCGTATGATACTGATTAGTACTTTAATTAATTTGTTGGTTGAATACAAACTTATTGGATTATTTCGGCGTTGCAAATTAACCCTGCTCAATTATGTTTTTCTGCATCTAATAATAGCAATTATTATTTCGACCCGACGACCCGTGCATTTTTTGCACGGGTTTAACACTAGTAAATTTTGTATTGCAATAAAATGGGATTATAAGTTCATAATAAAAACATAAAGAAGCAAAAAATAAGCTTGAATTAATATAGGAAATTATTTGTATGATCTCTATTTGTCCTCTGATTTTATTTCGTTACTATATATACGACTTTAGAGTCTTTCAAGGGAGTGCATGACTTTAGCTTATTGAGACTTTGAGAGGATTGCGTTGACTTGATTCTCTCTTCGGTGATTGTATATGCTCTGATCTTTATATAGGCAACACGATTTTGTAGTTTTTATTGTCTAGCTAGTTGAAAAGACGGTTTGTAAATTCCTTTATGTCGGTAACGATTGATTTTCTACTTTTATAAAATGTTCTTTTTCCCGTCCTTTGAAAAAGGCGGAGGAGCCTCATACTTGTATTTGTAGAATTTTCTATCTTGACAAATGTAATTGAATACTTGAGTTTGTGTATCAGTTTGACTTCTTTTTTCGGCCTAATTAACTACTGTATTTATTTTGCTTTAGAACCCAACTTACCCAATTTGCATATGAGCCCGATCAAATATAATTAAATTAAATTAAAATTTAGTAGTTCCTTTTAACCTAAGATTCTTTGATTTTTATTTCAAGAATTTAATAAAAAAATTGTGCCTATAGTTAACCCTCTCATCAAGTTAACTAAAAACTTAAATACGAAGTTTCACTTAAAATAAAGGCTGTTCATTCAATTGTTTCGGATCGGACTAGACCATACTTTATTTGGTTTCATCCACACTCTCATAATTTTGAGTAATTTAGCGTTTGGTATGATCCTGGGCCAAACCGAAATAATCAAATCGCAGATGAAGCTAATCTTTAATACTCCTATATTTTATGTGCCTTAATATGAATTATATATTTTTACAAAAGTTATAAATTTGGGTTAATATATTGGAATTTATAGTTTAAATAAACTATCTTTAATAAATTTATAATATTATGTAATTTTTTATTTATTTAATAAATTTCCATTAAAAAAATTGGCATTTATTCCGGGTTCGATCCGATCTACTCATATATGTGGTCCGGAAAGGACCAACGTAATTACAGTCCGATCTTTGGTCAAACTTTTTTCTTAATCTGGCTTTTAGTCCAATTAATTTGGCTGGTCCAATTCTAGATCGTAACAATAACAAACCATATTACGGTCTCAAGTTTGTGACGTCTCACAACTTCTCTCCTACTTGCCTTCCTACTTATTTATTATAAAAAAAATAGTGTCGTCTTGAGAATTATGAGCCAATAAACACCCTACTCAAAGGAGAAGAAAGTTAAGTTGGGTGAGTAGAAACTGTACATATTTTAAACTTTTTAATAGAAGTTTCTAGTTTAGTGAAAAAAATATGAGTTATATGTAAAATTTATGAATTCCTTTATAAAATATTTAACTTAAAAAATTATCATTATTACTATAAAATAAAAATGTAATTTTGCCTACGTGGCGCAATATCGTTTCAGCATTCACCCTTTCAAGCTCTCACATTCACCCTCACAAACCAATTTTTCGTCAACCAATCAAAAGCTTTGAAACTTGCCAACTCAGATTAACAAAAATATTATTCTAAATATTAACAAAAATATTATTTCAAAGAATGATTCAAAATCAATTTATAGAAAAATTTTATTCTAAATTTTATTCTTCACAGTTACATTGGTGGTTAACAAAAATATTAACACAAATATTATTCCAAAAAATTATTCAAAATCAATTTACAAAAAGATTTTATTCTAAATTTTATTAAGAAATGTACTGTTGCGTACAAATCATTAACTGATATTTTTACAGAAAGATTTTATTCTAAATTTTATTAACAAGATTTTATTCTAAATTTTACTATATTAACTATAACTATTTTTATTCTACTTAAAGATACAACCGTGTAACAAAAAGATTTTATTTTATGGATAAAGATAATTAGATATTCTAATTTTATTAATTTTGGAAAGATAATTTTAAAAAATATAGGTCATCGATCTCTATTAAAACCGTATATAAATCATTAGTTTTGGAAAGATATTTTAAAAAATAAGTGTATCTATAATAGGAATATATAAAAAACGATTAGGGTTGTAACAAAAAGATTTTATTTTATGGCTAAACATAATTAGATTTTCTAATTTTATTAATTTTTGAAAGATAATTTAAAAAAATATTTCTATAATCAATCAATATATATATACTTAAAAGAGGAACTTTTCGAGCGATTTTATTGGCTATTGTTTTAGAGTAATTTCATTGGACATTACTTTGGTTAAATAAATTAAGTATATAAATAAAAATATAATTAAAAAGGGCTATTAAGATAAGAATACGAGCTAATGTAAAAAAACATACGAGCATATAAGAGGATCAAGTATATAAATAAAAAGATAATTAAATAGTAATAAAATATCAGTTGGATAATAATTGAATTAGTTAATATTCACATTGTCCATTGCAGCGCAATTAATTAAGCCAAATTCATTATGTCCACTATGCCGCCATTAATTAATCAAACGGTGAGACATTGCCATTAAATTTGATTTGATGCTTTTGTATACAACTAATTACTTCACTAATTAATAAAATAGTAAGTTTTGTTTGCGACGGGTCACAATTTGTGACAGATATTTTGTGAGATAAAATGGATATAAAATGAGTTAGTGGAGATAGGGGATCACAGGAATAGTGTTGGAGAGAGAGAAAAAGTGGATATTTTGTGAGAGAAAACGGTATCCGTCACAAGCTTGCGACGGATAGTGCCGTTGCAAATTAGTAAGTCTTGCTTGCGACGGGTCGTTATTTGTAACGGATATTTTGTGAGATAAAATGGGTAGAAAATGAGTTAGTGGAGAAAGGGGACCACATGAATAGTGTTGAAGAGAGAGAAAAAGTGGGTATTTTGTGAGAGGAAACGGTATCCGTTACAAGCTTGCGACGGATAGTGCCGTTGCAAATAAGAATTTGTGTTAATAAAATTGGGTTCACCGTCACGTACTTGAACAATTAGGTTTAAGGTTTAGAAAATAGTTTGATATTAGAGTAACTTTTTTAGGCTCTAATTAAGAAGGGTAATAAATGGAAATTTAATGAAATAATGTATGTGAAAGACTAAAATCCGTATGTGAAAAAGTAATTCCGAAAAAAATAAGAGTTACAGAATACAAACACATAAGAATATGAGCTAATATAAAAAGAATACGAGTTTAAGAGAATCACGAACTAAAAAATACGAACACAAAACAATGCGAGTTATTAACCTATGAATATGAGCTAATATAAAAAGAATACGAACTATTAAGCTAAGAATACGATCTAATATAAAAACAATACGATCTATTAAGATAAGAAAGCTTTAAAATACGAGTACAAATGAATACGAGCTATTAACTTAAGACGAGCTTTAAATATGAGCACAAATAAATACGAATATGGGATTAAAAGGATCACGGACTTAAATATACAAGCGCATAAGAATACAGCCTATTAAGATGATAATACGAGCTAATATAAACAGAATACGAAAACACGAGCTAATTGAAACATGTACACTTCTCGAGCTAAAAAAATAAAACCAGATTTGCAATATGTCAAATTTCATGATATAATAGTCACTTAAGATTACGAGGTATAATTAAAAGAATACGAGCTACAAAATACGAATATATAAGAAATACAAGCTAATGTAAAACGAATAATAACTTAAGAGAATCAGGAACTAAAAAATACGGGCACTAAGACGGCGAGCTATTAATGTAAGAATGCGAGCTAATAGAGATATTAAGCTAAAGAATACGAGCTAATGTTAAAAATACGAGCTAATATAAAAAAAAAACATACGAGCATATTAGAGGATCAAGAACTTACAAATACGAGCATATAAAAATACGGGTTAATATACAAAGAATATGAGTCAATGTAAGAAGAATACGGGCTAATAAGATAAGATTACGAGCTATTAAGATAAAAATACGAGCTAATGTAAAAAAAATACGAGCTAATAAGATAAGAATACGAGCTATTAATTAAGATAAGAATATGAGTTAAAGTAAAAAGAATATGATCTAATGTAAAAAAAATACAAGTTAATTTTAAAAAAATACGAGTTTCAACTATCTTTATATATTAGAAAAATTGGATAAAGAATTTCTTCAAGATGATGCTCAAATGAAAAGTATAGAAGTTATTATAAAAATATATGTGCTTAAAATATTATTTTTACAGTGATGCGTAATATGTAAGTGTCTTTCCAAGACCATTGAATTGGAGGTACATGTTTCCGTTTCTATTGGAGTTTCATACACTTTCAACGTTCCATGTTGTTCCGAGGATGATACATCTGATATTTCATTAGCCATAAAAAACAATCCTACTTCAATTATTCTCTATACATGCGTATTACACTAAGTATTTTTAGAAGATTAACTGTTACGATAATTACTTTGAAACCATGTCAAGATATTACCCGGGCAACGCCCGGGCATGAAATCTAGTATCTATTAAAACCGTATATATGGCAGCGGTGGCTGAGGTTTTGTAAAATGGATACCTCATTGTTATAACCATGCTCATCGGTTAGTGTATTATATTGGACATTTGGGCTTTGGTTGCTGAGGTTTTGTAAAATGGATACCTCATTGTTATAATTATCCTCAAGTAATGTTCATTACCATATAATAATGGGTTGGGCTGGATATTTTATAAAGAAAACCAATTTGTTGGGCTGTTATCATTTTCTTGGATCTCTAAGGACGATCAAGAATCTATTATTTTTATTTTATTGTTTTATTTACATATTCATTATGAAAAGATCTGTTAGAATCGATTTTTATATTATTTTCATTTTTTGTAATATATAAAACTTAATTGTCTTAGTTTTGGTTTTTTAATATAATTTAAATATCATAAATTATTTAAATTTATATGTTATAATTTCCTTTTTTAACTATGTCTTAATTGTTTCATTTTAAACATGTCTTACAATTGTTACTCTTATTAACATTATGTGTACTTACATAGCTTAAAGTTCTCAAACTTGAATGTTATAATTTCCATACATATATTTTAATATATATATATATATAATGATATTATATTATTTCTTTTTTATTTTTAAAAAGTACAAATGTTCGAATGAATAACTTATTTATCTAAATAATAAGTAAAATTTATATATGTCATCTTTAGAAGTAAGTGTACGCAACCCCGTGATTTTTCACAGGTGTTATACTAGTTATACAACTAAAACACAATACATATAAGTTCAACTTTATTTTAATTTTAGGGATATTCTACACACAAAAGACTTACTGTATTCTACATGGTACCCCTCAATTTGTTGACTTTTTACATGGTACCCCTATACTTTTTAAAACACACGGTACCCCTAATTGTTGTCATTATTATTAAGTATACCCCTAAACTTGATTTTCAATCAATTAAACCCATTTTTAAACGTTAAGGGATAACTTGTTGAACGAATAAGAAAACTTGTCATTTATTATCACATAACATATGGACTCTATTAATCTCAATTTTCATCTTGATCCTAATATATATCGATATATATGGGCTAAAAACATTTTTGTCGGAAAAATTATTTATCCCTTACCAAATTATCACGTCCAAAGATGGATATTGATTCTAATTGAATCCTTATGTCATGGGATGAAAAATGACGACAAGTTTGTTTATGAGCCCAAGTAATCAGTTAACGCCTCAAACTGAGTTTAATTGGCGGAAAATAAAGTTTAAGGGTACACTTAGTGATAATGACAACAATTACGGTATCATGTATGTTTTAAAAAGTGTAGAGATATCATGTAGAAAGTCGAAAAATTAAGGCATAGTATCACGGTCCGGTACTTTTGCCGGATCGTGGTTCGCACCCTTGTCCGACTTTAGCGCAAGAATGCAAGCAACAAGGGTCTCGAACTAGTGAGGGATCGCCCACTAGCAAGTATATATCTTGGGTCTCGGGTTGTGTGTCGGGAATCCTAGTCACGATTATCAACCTCCGGCACACGAATGTAATAAAAGTAAGCAATATGATTATTGAAAGCAAGAAGAAAACATTAACAAGCTTAATGATGAGAAACGGTATTTCACTGACTATTACCTCTCATAGAGGCAAATTTGATATTTGTAGTATGGTAATAGTAAACATTGATGTTGCAGAATAGCGATACTCCAAGATTACACGCGTGAAGTAGTTTTAGAGTATTAAATGATACAAAAAACTAGAAATGAAAATACAAAAGCAAAATAAGAATACTAAAGGCTCGAAGTGAAAGGACCGCACGCGCAAATTATTGACTATGAGGCTAGATTTACGCCTAAAATATGCGGCTCCTTACACGTAGCATATAGAATATCCCTTAATTTTAATATAAAAAATTAAAATATAACTCAAAATAGTTTAAAACCTCAACAAATAAATCAATTAGAGAATTATACAACCAAATGTATACATCGGTTAGTATAGATTTTGAACTTTATAACAAAGAATTTGGGCTTATACGTATTTTACCAGCTTTATTGAAAATAATCTGAGCGTCTTTATAAAAAATGTAAATCAAAATATTATATTGAAACTCAAAAACAATACATATACAACTCAAATATTTTAATTTTAACACTAAAAAATTATAGTGCAAGAAAAAATTGTTAGAAGCTCAAAAAAAGTTGCATATAAACTCAATTAGATTTATATTAGATGCACGATATTCATATACATCTAAACTATACTCATATTTGTGCAAATATATATATGAGCTCAATTAAATATTTCATGGTTATATAATACTCCCTCCTATTCCCAATAACTGTCCCATTTCGGGTTGGGTACGGGAATTAAGGAATTCATTTGTTTAATGTAAAGTAATGTGTGCGGTGGAAAGATTGGAGAGAGGGAATGTATTATTAATTATTATTGTGAGTAGAGGTGATTAAAATAAGTAATGTTGTGGGGGGTAAGGTGGGGTATTGTTGTGAATTAAAGTGATTAAAATAAGTGTAAACATTTACCAAAAATAGACAATGGGACATTTAGGTGAATAGACGGAAATGGACAATGTGACAGTTATTGAGAATAAGAGGGAGTATTTTTATACATCGGGTTATATAAATTTTTGCGTGATTACTCCGGGTTCCCTAGTTACCCTAGCAAAAATTACATCTCCGATGTACATTCTCCACCACTCACTCTTGCCAAAATTTAGGTCGCATAATCTTGTTTATCTCTTTGTTTTTTCACTCTTGCATGCAAATGGAGAGAGAGAAAACATAAACAACAAAACAATTTTTACGTTCAAATCTCTCTCTTCACAATTTTCGGTAATTTTTACATTTTTTTCGCCAGGTATATTTAAATTTTTTACCCAATATTAATTATTACTGTTCTTCTCATCCTTTATAATTTTTTTTAGGGAAAAAATGGCTTTATATTCTCTAAAGCCGTATGATTGTAAAATTCCCTAGCAACAACACCAACGAATCCAAAAAATTTCTTTCAAGGATTTGAGATAATATTTAAACTATTTTACGTAATAATGGAGAAAATAGATAAGTAAATTTGTTTTCCGGTGTCCCGGAACCCCGGGACGTAACTCCTAGCTCCGCCCGTGGCAATATCTTATCTTATCTATATAATTGTAAGATTACTTAGAAGGTTCTGGTTGATCACGTCATCAACCCAGTTTTCTATTTATTCATGATGGTGGACCCGCAATTTGTTATAGTAATTTTAATTTGAAATAACTGTCTGAAATACTTGCATCTCCTATCAATAAAATAGAAATTGAGTACAAAATAATCACGTATTATTGACACTATCCGATAAATATTAATTATCCACCAGATTTTTATAAAAATATACCGTGCAAGTATTTGCTCAATTAGAGTACGTTGGATATTCATTGAATATGCATTATATGTTGTGTTTAGATTATTTTAAGTTGTTTATAATTAGTTTTTAGGTTCATTTAATATTTTAATTATAAACGAGTGTAATTAATTTTATTTTAGGAGTTATATGATGTCATTTTAATGAAAATTATATTTAAATTTAGCTTAATTTGCTGTAATTTTTTATTCAGGAACATTAAAGCAGCTTCACAAATCTATCTATATTCTTAGCACAATTTTCTTTTATTATTATTCTTAGAAGTGAAACAATCATTTTATTTGCACCATGGCGGACCCTCAAGGTGCTAACAAAGGTAAAATTTTACTATTTCCTTTGTTTTTTTTCAATATTAAACGTCTTTTCGTTAAAGATTAGGGGTTAATTATATCAAATGAGCCACAAATCCAATATAATATCGAAGGAGAGGGGTTAAAACCTAGGCTAGGACCTACAGTCCATTTTTTACCCTGGATTTATTAATTTATGTAAAGGTTGCCACTCGATAGATTGCGTATGTCTGACCCTTTTATATATCCCGCTTTGAATGGGAGCTCTAATGGTGATATCGGATGATGAAAATTGCGTTGGAAATTGCAAAATGATTAACAAATTAGCTAGGAAAATTGATGTGTAGTTCGAATGGAAGAAAGGGTCTTTAGTCGAGAACCAACTGTAATAATTTCCGCCTTCTGATTAAATCTTTCGCTTATATACAAAATGTATGCAGCGGTTGAGGCGGAGGGCTTAGATGACGAGAGGAAGACCGCCATGGGATCATTCAAGAAGAAGGCGATAAACGCTTCTTCAAAGTTCAGGACCTCATTCCAGAGGCGAAGGAGGAGTAGTAAGGTGATGTCTATTGATTTTGAAGATGTTCATGATGCCGAGGAGGCTAAGTCAGTTGAGTCTCTTCGACAAACTCTCATGGCCGAAGAGATCTTGCCACCAAAATTTGACGATTATCATATGTTGCTCAGGTATTTGATTTCCGCGTCCCATTAGTTTCAATATTCAATTATACTTCAACATCGTATCCTGGGAAGGGGGTCAAATGTACGCAGCCTCCAGCTATAATTACATTGGTAAATTATTAACACAGATTCTTAAGAGCGAGGAAATTTGATCTCGAGAAAACCAAACAAATGTGGACCGATATGTTGAACTGGAGGAAGGAATTCGGAGCCGACACTATAACAGAGGTAACATATTTCTTGGTTTAGAAAATATATTCTAGTGACGAAAATCAAGGTGAGATACGTTTTATTAATTTTCATGCATCTACTACCGATTTTTACATATCTATCATTTTTCATGTGCCTAGAACTCGTTTTAATGCACGTGGAGCCTCTTATTTCATGCACCTAGTAATCATTTTCATGCATGTAAAAAATTTCATGCTATTTACGAATTTCTATTTTTCGGCCTCAGTTAGAACATGTAATAATAATTCGCTTGCATTTGTGTGTTTTAGGATTTCGACTTCAATGAAATAAGTGAAGTGACGGAGTATTACCCTCAAGGACATCATGGAGTAGATAAGGATGGACAACCGATTTACATCGAGCTCCTTGGCAAAGTTGATGCAACGAAACTAATGCAAGTTACAACCTTGGATCGATATGTCCAGTACCATGTTCAGGAGTTTGAGAGGACCTTTGCGATCAAGTTTCCGGCTTGTTCAATTTCTTCCAAGAAGCACATTGATCAAAGTACAACCATCTTGGACGTGTCCGGAGTGGTATGTCTGTCTTCATTGAGAACTTGTGATTATAAATAACCTTTTACAGTTTAGTTAAGTTTTAAAATACTGTTATAGGGACTAAAACAATTCAACAAAGCCGCGAGAGATCTGATTGCTCGCCTTCAGAAAATTGATGGTGACAATTATCCTGAGGTAAGTACAACTTTTACCATGTTCAAATATGCTGAGGTGTTAAATACACGACTGTAAGCGCTGTTAAAATATGCTGAGGTGGTAAATACACGACTGTAAGCGCTGTTAACATATGCTAAGGTGGTAAATACACGGCTGTAAGCGCTGTTAAAATATGCTGAGGTGGTAAATACACGACTGTAAGCGCTGTTAAAATATGCTGAGGTGGTAAATACACGACTGTAAGCGTTGTTAAAATATGCTGAGGTGGTAAATACACGACTGTAAGCGCTGTTAAAATATGCTCAGTGGTAAATACACGACTGTAAGCGCTGTTAAAATATGCTGAGGTGGTAAATACCCGAATGTAAGCGCTGTTAAAATATGCCTTTGTTGCAGACACTAAATCGGATGTTTATTATCAATGCCGGATCTGGATTCAGACTGTTGTGGAATACAGTGAAGAGTTTTCTTGACCCAAAGACAACAGCCAAGATAACAGTGAGTTAATTATGTCTTTTACTTTGGTATTAATTCGCTACTGAAGACGAGTTTTATTAAGCTGTGATCTAACCTGCTGTAAGACAGGTTCTTGGTAACAAGTATCAGAGCAAGCTGCTTGAAATAATCGATGCTAGGTACAGTCTTTCACAAAGAAAACCGCGTTGTTTGCTAATTTATGGTTTTTATGTCTTCCTAACCGCGTTGTTGGATTTAATTTAATCATCAGCGAGCTGCCTGACTTTTTTGGAGGCACGTGTACTTGCGCAGACAAAGGAGGTTGCATGCGCTCAGACAAGGGGCCTTGGAAGGACCCTGAAGTAATGAAGGTTCGCTGCTGTCGCTTTTGTATAATCATGCTACATATTTAACCAATTTGCCTGTATTATCTCGGCTCAATCGCATTTCACTGATAAATGAAGCTGACTGAGTCGGGTCTCGATGATCAACAGATGGTGCAGAGTGGTAGTGCAATGTGTAAGCAAGATTCACATCATCACTGCGAGGAAAAAGTAATAACAGAAGATGAGACTTCTTCCAAGAAGGTGAGATTTGTTCGCTAATACGGAGTAACTGAGAGTAATTGTGTAACAACTTAAGGGTTGTGGCCGGCTTGTTAAATTGGATGCAGAATGATGAAGATGCTCCTGCAGTCCATGTTGAGCAAAGGCAACTTGTTCCCGTTGCTGAAGAAGTGAGTATCATTTTCTTTATTCCGTATGTTTTTGGCTTCATCGCAATGGAACAAGAACAACCATTTAGCTCATTTAACGCGTACTTAACCTGCAGGTTACAGTTACAAATACTGCAGTGAGCCCTGGAAGCATAGTGCCAGTCACTGCGAAACCAGTAGAAAACGCTTCCTGGCATAAGATGGTTGATCATGATAAATATGCCCTTGTTAAAGGTATGTGAAGCTTATACTCCTCATACGGAGTACTATGTATGCTGATGAAGCTGTTCAATTCATTTTCTGAATGGAGAATTCCGTTTTAAGGATGTTAATTACCGATAATTACCATTTACCTTGTACTTGAAACTTACCATGATGCTCGATATCAAACAATGTTTCATTTAATCACGTTCAGTGATTCCAAATCAATGTGAAATGAAGGCTTTCTTGTTGTTGTTGTTGTTGTTGTCGTCGTTGTTGATGTTGCTGTTGCATTGAGTATGTATCGCGTTTTTTTATAGCATCATAGTCGAGAAGCAAAGAGTAGAGAGTTTAAGGGTGAATCGGAAAGAAATGTAAATTGATGAGTTTCAGCTATATGATATGCCAAAAACAGCGGCAGATTGTTACGCGATGCACAATGGGTTCAAGCCGACAGACGGAATGAGCAATCAAATAGTGGCTGGTATGATGACTTTTATAATGGGTATAATCACAATGGTGAGATTGACTAGAAGCATGCCGAGGAAGCTCACTGATCCTACTATGTATTCTCCTCCCATGTACTGTTATGAACCGGCCAAAGTTTCAGGCAACGAGTTAGTCGCTGCACCTGGGATATCTAATGAAGAATTCATGACTGTCATGAAACGTATGGCCGCCATGGAAGAGAAACTCTTGGCCATGGCCGTCCAACCTGATGCTATCACCGAAAAAGAGGAAATGCTCCAAGTTGCTACTACTCGAGTTGATGCTCTTGAACATGAGCTTAATTCTACTAAGAAGGTACCCTCTCTATTCTTCTAAACCAACCCCTCCATAGTCCTAACTGTCTAGTTACATATCTGAGTCGGGTTTTCTAACCAAGTGGTGTTAGTCCAGTAGTTCTGGGTTTAAATCACGGGGGCGATGATCACTTGGCCAGTGCTGCCCACGCTGGGTGGCTTACATGGTCTATGTGGTGGCGCAGGAATGCATGTACCGGGGGATTCAACCCCCTTGTAAAAAAATGACTGATGATTGAAACTACGTAATTTGATTTAATTTATTTCTGAAGGCGCTGGAAGACGCCTTAGCGAAACAAGAGGAGCTACTCGCGTTCATGGAGAAGAAAAAGAAGAAGAAGATGTTTTGGTGATAGATACAAGACTATATAATGCTAACACAAAACACAATATTTGTGGCCATTTTGGAAGAACGTATATATAGCTGCTAATGTTCATGTTACATTGATAAGTATTGCATATTATAGACTAATTACGTCAAATCTTTATTCGTTATACACTTATACTACATACGCTACACTTCTCGACAGCTAAATCTAATCTCCGTCAAAATTTTCCCAGTTCTGTAAACGACTTACTCAATCAATGTATAAGAGATCACACCTCTATTTCGTTAAACAAATGTAATAACTTACTTATATTCCGTATAATGCAAATATTTGTATAAGACGGTCTTTACAAAAAAAGGTATCGGGAAGCCTTTGGTGACTTGCCTGAATAACCTTGTGTGAGGCAGTTATGGAAGTTTTCCTAGGAAAGCACTCCATAAAGCCTTAATATAGCAATAGGCTAATCATCCATAAACCACATTATATAATAAAACAAGAACATGTGAACAACAAAGTGGCTGTAGTTTAGTGGTAAGAATTCCACGTTGTGGCCGTGGAGACCTGGGCTCGAATCCCAGCAGCCACATTTTGTTTTCTATTTTATTTTTAATCCCAACAGCCACGCTTTGATGTGTTAATTTAAATTTTTTTCAGCCAAATCAGACTCCTTAATTTATTTTTAATCCCAATAGCCACACTTTGATGTGTTAATTTTTAATTTTTTTTGGTCAAATCAGACTCCCTATGATTTAACACAAATTTTCATTTGTGACGGCGATATCCGTCGCAAGCTTGTAACGGATGCCGTTTTCTCTCACAAAATACCCACTTTTTCTCTTTCTCCGACACCATTCATGTGTTTCCCTTTCTCCATTAACTCATTTTATATCCATTTTATCTCACAAAATATCTGTCATAAATGATGACCCGTCAAAGCAAGACTTACTAATGATTTAATTGTAGCAATTAAGCCCCTTAATTTTAACAACAATTGAATTTCAATCCCGATTTTTTATTTTCAATTAAATAGCAATTAAGCCCCTTAATTTTAACAACAATTGAATTTCAATCCCGATTTTTTATTTTCAATTAAATCTCAACAAAAATTCATTTTACATTTATATTATACAACTAATATCACATAAAAATTACTAATTTTAACTTTGATAGATTAAACAAAATTAATTATCCACCTAAAAGATATACATTCATTTATAATAAACAAAATAAAAATATGACAAAAATTTATGAACTATTTTTACATTCTTAATCAATTGTCTAACAATTGTAAAATTATAAAAGAAAACACAATTATTACAATTATATATTGTATAAAAGTTCTAAGATTATAAAAATTAGATTTGTAATTGATTAATTAGATTATAAAATGAGAACTTTGGTGGTATTTTCATGGGAAATTAAACAATAGAGTATAATTTCACTTTTAACTAAATTTTATTACTTGCTACAACTGAAATTAAAAGGTTTGATTTCATCATTGAACAAAGTTAAGTAGACAATTGTCACTTTCGCGATTTTAAATATTAAAGCTATTTTTTGTTATTTTGGCTGCATACCAATGTGTAAATGTTGAAACTTCATAAAAATTTCCGGCCTAATCATTCGACCAATTGGTTCGTACTAACTTTAAAGTTCGGTTAGTTGGCTTTTTAGTACTCTAAAGGACTTTGGTTCCCCGAAATTCGTATTATACTTGACTTTCTTTTATTTTAATCCCAATTTATCGTTGTTAAAAAGAACTTCGAACAGATGGATGCTACAATTCACGGTATAGGCCAGGTTGGATAATTATGAGAGCATATCTAGCAAAAGTTGTTGTGTTAACGGAAATAAACAAGTCTTTATTATGGAGTATGTGTTAACAACCAATAATTTGATAAGTGTACACAAAACACTATTTTTTTCATCTGGTATGCTTTAAAACAGGGTCGTCTTCGAGATTTCGGGGGCCCTGTTCGAGATTTTAAAAATCGACCCCATTACTTTATAAATTACTTTGTATATTTATAAAAATTATAATTTGAAATTATTGTTAATCCGTTTTTTTTTATAAATTATTTAGAACTTTATTAGTTAAACTAAAAATACTCTTTAATGTAAAGTATGTTCGATTTTATTTTCCATGACTAACATATAAAAGTAACAAAATCAAGAAACTTATGAAAGATATTTTTAATAACAGATTTTCTAAAATATTGGTGAAAGTATCTCATGATAAAAACTCATATTTAGCGTAATAAGTGAAAATAATGTTGAAAATCTTTCTTTATTTAATTAAAAGTTAGAAGATGCTGAAAAATAATATAAAATGTAACTATGGGGATTCGAAGTCCAATAGCCAAACCATTGAGACAAATTGATTTCTATACTATTTTATTGCAACAAATAATATAAAATATGTGTTTTCTTATCTATTGGGCCCTCAGAAATTTGGGATCCTGTGCGGCCGCACGGTCGCACATGCTAAGGGCCGGCCCTGCTTTAAAACTTGTGTATAAACTAGAAGTATTACAAATAATAATTCTAGGACGAAGGAGGAGAAGGGCAAAGGCCAGTACAAGCACAAAATCCGTCGACACAACGACCAAAGCATCGTCGCGCAGGGTTACAATGAGAAACTCCCCAACCTGCACAACTAGTTATGCCTTGGCATGCTTGCTTGTCTTCATTAGCAGCTAATAAGCTTGATTCCGCCATGATTAAGGATAATGACAAGCCTGCCAAAAGAATCAATATTCAATGGCAGAGTCAGGATTTGAAGTTAATAACGGCATAACGCCATAAGAGAAACTCCGTAAACATTTGGAAATTTAACTATAATTTATTATGAATTTTGAATTTTTCAGCGGGAGCGAGTGCTCGGGCTAGTTGGCCTCGCTCCAGTTTTGGTATATTTGGTTGTATCTTGTATGAAACTAAATAACTAATTGTAAGGAGAACTCATTTTGTAATAAAATGCTTTGTACGTAACTTTTAAATCTAATGCTGAAAATTTGAAAAGTTTTAGGTTAATGATTGAGAGGATGGTTGACTGACATAGGATGGGTATGAGACTCTTGTATATTTTATTGGACGTTGAAAATTAAATAACTGAGATAAAGAGATTAACACGCACTATAAACAACGTTGTAACTTCTTGTAAACGTTATTTGAAATGAATAATGATATAATTAAACCACAAAAACACGAAGAAAAAAAAAAACTAACTTGATATGAGTAAAAAAGCAAATAGGAAGGACTTCAAAGCGGCCATATTTCTTGTTAAAAATTATTGTAATTTGTTACTTTTGATGAGGAAATTGTTTTTGTTTTATGATTTACTAATTTGTAAGCTATTTATAATGTCATTAATTTGTTTAATTTGTCATTAAAAATACGGGATTATCCAAAGTACTTTGAATACGAGTTTATTTATTGATCACTTACCCAATTTGAATACAAGTAGATGAATAAAATTATAGCTAACCAAATATTGTTGATCACCTACTCAATTTGATTATCTCTATACAACGTATAAAATTATTTCAAACCATAAATGTTATTTAGAAATTAAGCGATTCGTTATAAAATCCTTTATCCATAAAAGGAATAGTTTTTCGTGCTTTCTCATTGATTCATTAATTTTAGGGATTTAAAAAGCTTATTTTCTCACCCTACCCCACCACTACACAAGTATCTTTAATTTGAATTCATTTTTTTCTTTTCCCACACAAAAATCATTCATCACTTAACATTTATTTACATTAACAAATTACAAATAATTATTATCGTCATAATAAAAAGCCAATTTTACTCTAAATTCGAAAATTAAGAGTTCACTAAAATTATACTCAGAAAAATTAGTCAAAAAATATTCTACAATATTAAAAAAAAGTTGGACAATCAGAAGTAATTAACAAATATCTGAACAAAAAAAGAAGTCACATAAATGTAAAAAAATCGAAAAAAATATAAAAAGTAAAAAATCAACAAGAAACGTTGATTAAGAAAACCCAAAAAAACAGATAAGGAAATAAAAATTAACAAAAAAACGTAGATTAAAAAAATGAAATAAACGTAGATCGATCTTTTTAAATAGGATCAAATAAACCTGACACATAGAATTAAAAAAAAAATATAGATCGATTTTCGAGAAAATATAGCAAGTCATATATATAAACAACAATCTTAAAGAATTAGTCAAATTAACACTATAACAATATTGACATTGAAAAAAAGGTCTTAATAGCAATACATTTTCTTTATAAATTAAAATCCTAAACAAATTTGTTAAGAAAATCAACAATATTGGACCCTTAATAATCATCAGATTTAACAACTTTTCGATAGCAATAAATTGAAATCCTCTTTCTATAAAAGGAACAACATTTACAGAGAGTTGATTTATTGATCGTATAATATCTTCAAATATTAACTTTTACAAAAATTAGAGAAAAAAGTACTCTATTAGCAAAATAATATCAGATCTGGAAAGGTACTGATTTTTTTAGCTACAAATTTAAATCTACAACAAAGATACACAACAAAAATAAAAAAATCTGAAAAGAAAGTTAAAAAAAACTTAGCGAATTTTTTTTTTAATTATGAAAATTAAAATCAAGTTATTTATATACATATTAATTATCAAAGTAGTTTATCAAAATTTTGAAATAAATATTAGAATCAAGTTATATTAACTAAATGCATACATTTTTATAAAATAAATGTACTTATATGTTTTTTTTATCCCGGCTAATGTTCCTCTTTTTTTAACATATGCGAGAAGTATCATTTTACTATAAAAGTTAGAGCATTTATGAGTTAAAAAGGCATACATTTTTTTCAAAAAGAATTAATTACCTTCTATTCTAATTTCAGCTTTTTTATATGGGTTTCTTTTCTCCTCTATCATAATGGTATATTATATTGATATATTGTATATCCGAAATTATAATATATGATATGATCAAAAAATTCCTTTTACATTAGTAATAAAATAGATCGAATTTTATGGTCGAAAAATGGTTTATCTTAGCCATTGACGATTCATAATAATATGTATATTTCCCACTTAATTTTTATGTTAAACTATATTACGCTATATTATTTAAACAGATTTATGAATAACCAAATATTTAAAAATATACCCCTACATTTTTTGTACGGGCATAAAACTAGTTATTACAAATGATGTATATTTCATTTTTTTTATAGAAATTAAACGATTTGGTTGATACATTGTCTCTTATTTTTATTTTATTTTAATTTTCTAAATGAAAATATCAATTAAATTTAGGTTAAATTTTATTCTTATATGATGTAAATTTGAACACATAAAATATAATTTAAATATATGACTTTTATATACCCTTTTGCAAAATTTCCGCTCTCATTTATCATCCTCTGTATAATATCCGATTAAACATATGAACGTATTTATATAAAATTTTCAAGAGAACGCTTGGTTAAACTAACCAAGGCTCACACAATTAACATACAAACGACGAAGTCCTGAAGCCTATAATAATTTAAGCTACGTCGGTTTACAAACGTTATAACATAATTTTGTTACCCGTCAAGTTGAGCATACGGATCGTAAATGGCCAACTTAACAATTAAGGACGTAAACTGAGCAACACCCAACGCCTTAGTAAGCACATTCGCAAGTGGAACAACGGTGGGCACATAATATAATGAAATTACGACATAACTCTGTTAATCAAGGATGTAAAAATAATTGTTATTTCACAAGGGGTTTACTATATTTCGCCCCTAGTTTTACACATTCCGCCACTATAAATTACAAAATTGCCCCTTCTTTTTTTTAATGATTACTTTTTTAGTAAAAGTTACTTTTATTAATTCGTTTCAATATTTACGTATATTTAAAAATCATTTCAAAAACCCACAAATCACACCGTATTAATAAATTAAAAAAAATTAACAAATTTGTACCCACTGCAAAGTAGCAACGTTGTAAAAGTTTTTTTAAAAAAGAAAAAATGGTCCATTCATGTAATTCACATGAATAGGCCTTGGCGAGTTCATGTGAATTACATGAACATGCCTGGACGAGTTACTACATGAACAGGCCTAGGCGTGTTCATGTGAATTACATGAACCCCTTCTTTCTCCGTGTTGGTGACTATTTTTTTTGGTGACGAGGGAACCCGCAGCCGCTACTACGGTGCGCACTGGGTTAACCCGCGGGTTTATGTGATAGCCTACAAACCACATACACCAGGTAAACCACCCGAGGGTGACAGACTCGAAGTCTATTTAGGCATGGACTCGGGCCAAGAATGCTCCACAAGATCGATTTTGCTCTTGGGGAGGCTTGAACCCGAGTCTCCTGGGAATTTTACCCAAGTAATATCGATAATGTTGTTCGGCATTCCAATCATTGTTAAATCGATTTCCGTCATTGTTATAAGAACTATTATTATGGTACGATTCAAAACTATAATCGAAAAATGGGTTATTGTCACCCATTAATCGATAAATATATTTGTTAAGTAATTTTTTAGAAAGAGAAATTGTTACAAAGTGATTATGTGTGGTAATTAAATTTCATCTTAAAGTTATTTGGGGTAATTATATTAACTCGTAATGTTTTTACCGTAAACAAAATTACTAAACTACGCGTATTCGTAACTATTTATATTTATCCTATACGATTAACCAATATATTAATGTGTTAAATATCTCTATACTATAAAAAGGAATAGAAATCTAAGCATTCTCATTGGCTATTGAATTTTAGGTGAAAATTTGATTAAAGCTAAGGTGGGGTCCCCCATAATCTTAAACTAATTAATTACTCTCTCTCTTCTTTCTATTCTTCTATTAATCCAATGATTTTTTACTTCTTAATTCAATAAATTGTAAAATCATAAAATTAATTAACTTTTAAAAATCATTAAATTTAATTACTTTTATTTTTAAAAAGCGAACAAGTAAATAGCCGAGAGAATGCATTGAGATAATGTTACTATTGTTCATCGAGTAGCGAGACTGTATAATAACCATTTTTTTAATCACATATTTACCTCAACAACAAAGATAAACAACAAAAATAATTTGTTTTTTATGAAAATAGAGTTGAAAAACGGATAGCAAAATTTTTTAAAGGTTGTATATTTTGAACACATACTTTATATCAACTTAAACGAGCTCAAAAATGAAAAAAATACATACATAATAAATAATTGAAAAATTGTTACAATAAATATTCAAAATAATAATCTGTATTATATATTTGACGGGGATAAATTAATTTTTCATTTGATTCTTTCTCTTTCGTTAAGCATTAATTAACAATCAAAAGAAAAAAGGCAGAGCCTTGAGTGAGTTGAAGTGAGGTGAGGCGGATATAGGTTTTATCAAATGAACGAACGTAGAATCTTCACTTTGTTATACTCACTATATAAAGTTTAATAGCTGGTAATTATCGATTGGACCCAATGCATACTAATAAAAGACATGCATCTGGTAAAATATACATAAATAAATTCATAGAGATCTGGATTATAATATCCTGATTATACGAACAAAAAAAGATAAATTAAAATTAATTGTCGAAAATAAAATTCTGAATAATTATTTTGCACGTGGAAAAAATCAATTTCATATATAGTCTGATGGTCAAAGGATTTTTTTGGATGGTTAGAAAAACGAAATTTATATTATATGGTCGGATTTTATTTTGGCAGTTAAAGGGTCGGGCCGGAATAATTTGGGTTAATTAAGACAGTTTAAAACTTAAACGGATAATAGCCAATAAACATACGTATAGATATGAAAATACGTATGTTTATTGGCTATTATCCGTTTTAAGTTTAAAACAAGTTAATTTTAACCCTTAGCTCTATATATATGTTTTAAACAAGAATTTTTGTATTTTTATAATATCGAGCTAATGCGATGTTTTTAATTACGTCTAAGTTAAACGTATAATTATTTTTACATTTATATTAGTATAACAATATTATTAAAATCATACTTTTATTTATTCACCATCTTTATTGATTTTTTAAGTTATTAAAATTAAACCGTGCATTTTTTGTACGGGGTAAAACTAGTTTTTTTACAAAGACAAGAGCAATCTTGAAACATTTAAAATAAAATTAGGGGCGGAATGAGTATAGTAGGGACGAAATATAGCAATCTTGTTCCATAATTATATTAATTTTGCACGATATTTACTCATCAACAATAACTAAGAAGGAGAGAACAAGAGTTAGCTCAAGTGGTAAGAGCTCTCTTATCCCAACCTCGAAGTTGGGGTTCGATTCTCACCCGCGACATAATGCGCTCACTTGAACCAAAAAAAAAAAAAAAAAACAATAACTAAGAAGGAATTATAATTAATTAAACCGCTTTGATTGGAGTTCAATTCTGTATTTGATTGATGACAGTTTTTCAAGAAACAGAGTTTGTTGAAGGAGTTTTAAGCAGCAGGATTATTATGGATTTCGGAGGGAAGAAGAGAGGTCTACTCTCTATATATAGCCACCGCTTCACCGCTTTTCTGCTTTCGTGTCTTTGGATCGGGCCCCACGGGCCACGGTATCTAGTATTACCATGTCGGTTTTTTATCGGTTTAGATATATTCAGATTCGGGTTTCGTTGGATTATTAAGGAGTTCGATTCAGTATCGGTTTCATTCAGATGGAGTCGGGTTTCGGGTACTATTTAGTTTATTCATATCGGGTGTTCAATGATTATCAATTCAGATGTTTTCGATCGGTTTATTTTGTCAGGTCTAATTAATTTGACCATAAAATGGCATAAAATTCTGTTTTATTGTATTAGATGAAAATAACTTGTCTGAAATCAGAATTTTTGTTATCGAAATCCTTTTATGTTAAACCGTTTTATAACTTTTATTCCACTTCTAAAATCAAGAGTGAATTTACCTTTATAACTTTCTTAAAATTATTTCTACCGCCAACCGTTTTTTAATGTGGGTTTCGTTTACCATTTTATTATAAACCCATTTTATAAGAGACTTAAATAAGGAGAACTAAAAATGATTATCGTTATCTTTTTATGGTTTTTAATAACTTTTTCGTTTTTATTTGTAAATGAAAGTGACTCTTTATTTATAATGAACTTACTAAATTATTCTTTTGTTGTAATTCATGTATGTAATCTGTGATACGGTTTTTACAATAAATTTATGATGGGAGCATCTCCCAACCGACTTATCCATCATCTTATAAGAGGACTTGTTTGCAGTGGAGTCGGAATTTAAAATCAACAGTGCGGGAAATTTTAAAGGGTCAAAAAATTAATAGGGACCTCAAAAAAGTTTGGAAATTTTTTTATTACTGGCACATCCATCAAGTAAATTGTTCTGTTACTGCAAAAGCATATATATTTGGGTAACAAAGTAAAAATTACTCTATTAACCAAGTAATGTTGAAGTTGAACAAAAGACCATAACAAGCTCACATAATTCGTTTCTGGAGCTCAAATTTGACTTGTTCTAGCAAGCTAGTAACATTCTTAACCGCGAAAAATTACCCAACTGCCTTAAGGGCTCGGAAATTGTGGGGCAACGGGAAATTGGAACTACGCACAACGCGGCGTTACCCTTCTTCCTGCCAGTAATAATATTCTTCAGTTAAATTAAAGTTGCTTCCAGTAATATTACCGGAGATCATCAGTGATCTGCTATTGTTAGCTACTAATCGTAATTGTAATGATCAAACAGAAAAACTCATGTTTCGACTAAACCATCAACCAAAGACCTCAACTCCCAAACTTTCTTCAACTTTGCCCTGCTTTCCGAGATGGTTTCCGCGGTTTCCAGCACTTGATTCTCTATAATAGAAATATCAGACTGAGCAGTAGAAATTAGGTTCTGAATATCGCGAAATTGTGCTTCTATGTTAGCACTATGCCTCTTATACTCTTCCAATTGCACATTCTTCTCGGCAAGTGTTTTCTTACGTTGAGCGTGTAGCATTTTCAGCTTAGAGGTAGATTGAAGCTGACCCATTGCCTTCTTTGCCTCGAAGATCTCATCGAGCCTGTTTTTCAGCCACCCAATCTCTATACTTACATTCCCGATATCAATAGCTGATGCCCTCATATCTCCAAGCTCGCGTTCAGTGATTGCTCCTATGCTCTTCCCCCTCAGGTTTTGAAGAATGTCACATAGTCTCTCCATGTAGAGCGAGGAAACTAAGACTGAGTTTAGAGAGCATTTAGCGCCAATGTCTCCATGCTTTGATAGAATTGAGGTTAGGGGAGCTACATACTCGGGTTTCACTTGGTAACCCCTTACAGTCATCAATGAGGATTCGCCGACTAGTGAGTCTATATCAGAAAACTCATCGGTGGCATTTTGATCAGCAAACTGTGTCATATTCAAGCTTATAGAAGCGGTTGTTGTGTTATTCGGAACAGGATCCAACTTCTCTGAGAAACGGATATTTGGCTGCAAAGGTTGCCTGATAGTAACTTGAGCAAGCGAGCCTGAAAGTTGATCATCTTCTAGTTGATGCTCAGCCCGACCATTTGCACCAGAATATTTGGCTGCAAAGGTTGCATCATCTGTCTGCTGTTCTAATTTACGAATACCGTGCTTCTCTGCAAATGGCATTACTAAATCCTGAAAATGTATCGAAAGTAATCAGAATAGTTATGAGATAAACCAGGCAAGACTGCCCGCCCAACCCGAAAAAAACAGCCTAAAGTACATCCAATCTGACATTCTGACCGGCAATGACCAAATCTGTAATGACTTGAACCAGCTAATTTTCTAGACTAGTTTAAAGTCCATACCTGTATTCTTGAATTCCTAATAGTAGCTCGAGCAAGCGAGCCTGAAAGTTGATCATCCTCTAACTGATGCCCATCCTGACCATTCGCACCAGAGTATTTGGCTGCAAAGTCTGCCACATCAGTCTGCTGTTCTAATTGACGAAGACCGAGCTTCGCTGCAAAGCTAGTCTCTGTCATGCCCGTTAACCTCCCTTTGGTGGCATCAATTTGGAACTTCCTTGGAGTGTTGGGCTTTCTGCGAGAAGACTGCAAAATACGGAATTTAATATACCCGCAAAGGGAGACCAGGAGTACAATGTTAAATTGACCACAACAACAAAATACAAACATGGCTAATAAAACAATGTTACTAATGCTTTGAAAAGGACTGAATACAGTCGCAGGACAAATGATCAGTTTTGGCAATACAAAATCTCCTATGAGACGGTTTCAAGATATCATTATCGATTTAGACGAGTCAAAAAGATCGTCTTCCATAAGACTAATTATTTTCACAATGCAAAATCTCTTATGAGACAGTTTCAAGATACTGTTATCAATTAAGACGAGTCTGAAAGACCGTCTTCCAAAAGACTAATTATACTGTAAATATTATGAGATATATGAGCAGATCTAACAATTGTTTCCTTACTAATGGTTACAAATAGCATAAAGAATTCAGAATTTGCAGGGGGTTTAAGCTAATCCTACAGATTAAAAAAAAAAAGCAAAAAAAACATTTTTAAGACTATAAGAACAACCCCATCAAGAAAATCCCTAATTATTATACGATTTGGGGTCAACTAAAATGAATCGTAGCGGAAATGGCACCAAAATAACTAAAGTTAACAACTTTCCCATAAGAAGTAAAGATTCAAAATTTGCAGGGTTTTAAGCTAATCCCACAGTAAAAAAAACGGGACTATAACAACAATCCCATAAAAAAAGACTTAATTTGGATACGATTTGAGGTCGACTAACATGAATTGTACCGGAAATGACACCAAAATAACTAAAATTAACAACTTTTCCATAAGAAGTAAAGAATTCAAAACTTGCAGAGGGTTTTAAGCTAATCCCACAGTAAAAAAGACATTTTTAAGACAATAACAACTTTCCCAAGAAAAATAAACCAAAATTCAACAGAAAACAAGAAGAAAAACAGGAAATAACAAAAAACCTTTGGAGAAGAAGCGGGTAATTTGGATGGTTTGACATGGACAACTTCTTCACAAGCTTTTCTTCTTGATCCTCTAGTTGAAACCATTTTCTCTCTTAAATTCAATGTGTTACTTTTTTACCTTTCGAATTTGTTTTAGCTGCGGCACAAAGTAAATGAAGGTCAGTAAACTTTAACTAGAGAACCGTTGAGATGGGTAAATTAAATTATTTTTTGTTTTGTTGCAGTTTTGCATGCTAAGGAGTGTCATGTACGAAGGAGTTGATATCAGAAAAAGAATATTTCTTGTTTGGGTAAATTATGATAAGGACTGTTTTTTACCCAAGCATAGGGTGAACCAAGATCGAACTTGAAGAATCCGAATTCGACCGATAGAACCTGAAAATTGCGTGAACCATGTACCCGATAACCGATAACAACCTTATTTTTTTCCAACTTGAATCCGGCCCGTGAACCGATATTATCTCGACCAATTAAATGACCCAACATGAACCAAACCGATATGAACCCGCCACTAACCCGATATGACCCAACCCGCTTTAACCCGACTTGTAACCGACCTGAGTGACCCGATAATCAACCTCTAAAAATAGTAAGTCTCACTGAAGGCATGTAGTGATGTAACATTGAAGCCGAAGCAAATTGTGGCTATGTAAGGTGAAAATATCGTCATTCTTAGATAAAAAGTTATCAAACATTTTTCATTGATAACAAACAGTTATTAAAATGGTCATGTTTTTCTCTTAAATGAATTATATTTGGCCCGTCTTCGTCAAAAGTTCGTTAGTGTCATTTTTTAAAGATGTTGAACATCGGGAGTTCACATTAAATAGCTCATCATAGTTGGTAGAGATCAATCTGCTTTTGGTGATTTGAGTTCACTGAGAGAGTTCGTTAGTGTCTAATTTCCGTGTGATGAAGCGATGAGTAATAAGACGGTTTAAATTAAACGCAGATTATGAGCATCATTACTCGTGATTATGCTACAATCAATTCTAACTTCGAAGGATGATAATTTCAAATTATTTATCATCTGAATAAAGGAAAAAGTCCTGGTAAAAAAATTACGGAGTTGCAGGGAGCCAGGGACAATGCAACATTACAGGCTTACAGCACAACTATTTAGATCCTTTTGGTTGAGATCGATCCGCTGCTTTTGGTGGTTTTAGTCACTCTTAAATGAAGTTCTTCAAAACTCAAACAGAAGACTCTACTTGTAAGACACAAAACTACTAACAAGAACGACAAGATGACACAGTAAACATGACTAACCTGAGTCATCTGATTCATCTGAATCGCTTCCATCTTCTTCAGCAGCATTACTGGCAGCACCTCGAGCGTTAGGTTTAGCCTTAGGAGTGGGGTCCGGTTTCTTTCCTGCGCTCCGGCCGTTATCCTCACCATCATCCTCTTGAGTGGGACCTTCATTACGTTTGCTTCAGTCAAGGAAAAGTAACAGCTAACCGCACAAGACAACACAAAAAATCACAAGACCTGTAATTCTATTAATTCTTTGGGGTTTGTACTGTAAAAGTAACCGGACATTAACCAGCTGAATTATATACTGAGTTTAGATAAACCTTCTATTTGGATGCAACCAGAAGAAGGAAAAAAGGGAACAAGGGTGGAGGTTTATGTTAGTACAATAATCATTATCCATCCTAGATTCCTAGCCCACTCCACATCCCCTTCAACCCTTGTTAAAATTGCCTCCTGTAACCTCTGATCCGTATCAATAACCCCACTAAGACTATTCTGAGCAGCATAAAGAAGATATGGATCATTTGCCTGCAGGTGACGTAAAACATCCTCATGCTCATTTCGATTCTGTTCAATATCATCAGAATCCTCCACTGCACTATGGAACTGTTCCATTCCTTCCTCCCCTCCATGTTGTCTATCCCTAAAAGCCGCAGCTGCCTGTCCTCCTCCGTGATTTTCTCCCACCCCATTGCCTTGCTTATCTTCATTTTCCACTTCCATATCCTACACACCTCCTGCATATATATATGCCCCTCCTGCAGCTCCTCCCCAGCCATTCTCATAAACCCCATACTCCCCATAATGCCCATATCCCCCTGTCCATTCTCATTCCTAACATCCTCTCCCAAACAAGTCTTACGTTATGAAACCATAAACCTCGCATTCTAACTATTTGTTTGGAGACAAAAAAAAGTTAAAGCAGAGAGAACGGGAGAGGAGGTGAAATAATTCAATCTCATTTTCCTTGCCATGTACGAGGGAAATAGAGGGATCCATTTCAGTCCCTACGTTTCCCTCAAAATCAGTTTGGTTAACCAAAGAAAAGAAATTTTGATAAGCACTTTAGCCACATCTACGAAAAGTAATTAAGTGACAAAGGATATCTCGACTTTGCATGATGTTCAAAAGATCGTTTTCCACACGTTGCACCACTTCGGGCTGCAAAACAGTAAAGGCATTTGCACCACTTCCACACGTTGCCCTATGTGCAATGAAGGAAATGTAATAAATGCTAGGAGTAAATAACACCAGTGATAAGTCGATTCAATAATGGTGCGACCAGGAAAGCACATAGGTTTACATAGAAATACATACAAAACATAAAACAAAATGACATTAAAAATTCCACCTCCATGGACATTGATTTTATCAGGCTAGAGCTATTATAACAATCCCGAAAACAATTTGTTCTACCAAATCAACCACACAATCTGCCTAACAAACAACGATCAACCCCACCTTAGAAAGCAACACCCACGTAACATTCCACAGCCTCAAGAAGGTCATTCGTGCAAACAAATAATTTCACATGACATAACCATAACGAAGAAGCATTGGAATAAAAATAAATAAAGGAGTTAAAGTAGCAGGGAACTATTAATAAGGGCGAGGAAGAACCAGAGAAGGACAAATCCAAAGAATTTTCCTTACAGGAATCAGAGATGAACAAATCCGACCAAGTTATTTAAGTTTTGAAGGTAACTGATCCCAAGATCTCTCAAACAGAGAATGCAATGATACACAACGATGGATCCATATTAAGTTTTTAATTTGATATGAGACTTCTTGTTATCATAATTGCATAACTTAAATCCATTAAGCCATCATTAAGATATCTCCTTCTTAGTTGCAAAAACTAAATGGCATTAAAAGTTACGCCTCCATGGCATTGATTGTATCAGGCTAGAGCTATTAGAATTACAGCTGAAAGCAATACATTTTTCTATATCACCTGATTATCTGGCTCGATAATCAAGAAGGGATTAAACCTGAAGAAGGGCTTAAACATTAAAAAGAAAGTTGAAAGCAATTCATTTTTCTTCAGGTTCGATAAGCATTAATGTTTAAGCCCTTCTTATCCCTTAGGGAACCAACAGCCACAAAAAATTCTTCAACATCACGTAAAAGGCGAGTGCAAACAATCAATGTAACATGACATAACCATAGTGAAGAAGAAGAAGACGTGAATAAAAAACTTTAGTTAAAGTAAACAGGGTACTAATAAGGGCGGGGAAGAACCGGAAAACGACAAATCCAATGAATTATCTTCAGAGGAAGAAGGATCTTCATTCAATAGACGTTCGATTCTTTCAGCGACAGATGGTGGAACTCTTAAAATGAACTGTTCTTCCATGCTTCTGCATATTGCAACACACAACCACACATAACCCCTCATTAGAAACAGAAAATGACGGCTTCTAACATTTAAAAATTACCCTTGAATTGGTCACAAATAAGATACTCCCTGCATCTCAATCATTTGTTTACCTTTGTTTAAAATACGCCCCTCACAAAGAATAAAAAGGTAAACAAATGAATGGGAAGGAGGGAGTATATCTCAAGCTCGATAAATCCTAACTAACATATGCACCTATCCTAATAACTACTTCAGAAAAATGGGTTGCAGTGACATTTACTCTACCAACACATCCACCTCACAAAGATCAACTCAGAACTAGTTTCCCTTAACAAAAGAGAACAGCAATTTGATCTCCCAAATCCAACATTAATGGAATCAAAGCACAGCGGTCAGTAAACAGGATCATGTGCATAGCAATGCTAATACATTTACAGGAACGCCGTGAGCTACAAATACAACAAATCATGGGCTAAAAAATTGGGCTACATGAGCAGAATGGTATTGGTGAAATCTGTTCTGAGTGTGCTGCTATGTTACTCCGACTCTTCTAATTTCCTCGCGTACCCGTGTCCGACACTCGACAGTCGGACATGGGTATGACACATGGACACCTCATTTTAGACCAAAATGTGCATATTTTTCAATAAAATAGCCGAATCCGGCACTTGGACACGTACCCGTGTCAGGTACTTCTAAACGAGTCTGAGTAACACAGGTGTGCTGCACCATTATTGGGCATCAATTTTCCTCCTACCAGCAGGCATCATCAAAAAAAATGGAGGCAGTTTGTCGAGATTACTTATGGGATGGGGGTGTGTCTCATAACAGAACACCACTGGTCTCATGGCTGAAAATAAGCAGGCCATATAAGGAAGGGGGTCTGAACATTCATCAGGCTGGTGCATGGAACAAAGCGGCTATTGGGAAACTAGCGTGGTGGGTGGCTGCTCAACCAACTAAACTGTGGGTACAATGGGTTCACCATGTGTACTTAAAAAGTCAGACCTGGCAGGAATATCAACCAGGTCAGAACAGCAGTTGGGGTTGGCGAAAAATATGCAAAGTCAATGAGTTGCTGGCTCAAAATTGGCGAGTGCGGAATGGGCTTCCATTTCTGAATGACTATACAATAGCGAAGGGTTATCAGATGCTCAGGGAGAGGGGAGACACTGTGAACTGGTTCAGATTAGTATGGAATAAGTGGACAATACCAAAGCATAGGATGGTAACATGGATGTACTATCACAAGGCAATGAACACCAAGCACAAACTGCATCAGTTGCATATAATACCTGATGACAAATGTTGTATATGTGACAATCACGCAGAAACGATTGAGCATCTGTTCTGCCAATGTGAGTATAGCAGACGATCTTAAGGAATGTGGCAGACTGGATTGGAGTCAGCATCTTACCTCAGCTTAATATTCGATGGAGAATGGGTCTGAAGGGGACTAAGCTTAAACGAGCATTGTTGAATGGCATTATCTATTCTATAATCTATCACACCTGGAATCAGAGGAATCAAAGCAGACTGGAGAACAAACTCTTAAGACCAGAATGTGTTGGGCAACTTATTAGGAAGGAGTTTATCATGTATTGCTATAATATTAAAACAGGTCTCTTGGCTAACAAGGACCGACAGTTTGTAACTAAACTTATAAGCTGATTTGTGTGTTTATAATACTACTTACCTTTCAACAAAAAAAAAACAACTCACATACAAAAATGCAAAATTACAAACTTGATTAGCCACCAAAATGGATACTAGGGGTGAATCAATACCAATTTAAACATCCAAACCCGATTTTCGCTAAGTAAAAATGTTACAATTGCTCAATTTTATCCAGCCTAATTATAATCATCATGAACATTCAACAACTGGAATGAAAGTTTCCAACTTTTCAATACTAGTTAATACTGCAACAAAAGGGCATCCTTCAATTCATCAAAGTTTTCGATTTCGACGGAACCCAGTTTGTATAACATTGAACTAAGCATCAAGATTCAACGATTTTAATCAAACTATATGAAAAACAACAATGAATAAGACAATGATCTTTGATCTATAGCTCGAATAATCAAAATTATATTAATTTTGCACGATATTGGAATTATAATTAACCCGAAACCGAAACCGGAAGATGATTAACAATATGATTCGTAGTTTATTAAAAATTGGTCATTAGCAGAACAAGTAACAATGATAATAGATACAATATTCATATCAAATTATGAAATTAACATAAACGAATACTTGTAATTACAATCAAATAAATCCCGAGTCTAAAATATAATACAAGAGAATGTGTAAACCCTAAATTAGAATGAAAATTCTAGAACTTCGGCCAACAGTCTGGACAGCTACAAGCCGATGGGGATAACGGTGTGTAAGATGGAGAAGACGGTGTGTAAATAGGTGACGACGGCTCATAAGTAGGGGAGGAGGGTGTATAAATTGGAGAAGACGGGGGGGTGTATATTGGTGAAGACGGGGTGTAATCAGGGGAAGACGGGGTGTATACTGGTGAAGACGGGGTGTAATCAGGGGAAGACGGGGTGTAATCAGGCGAAGACGGGGTGTAATCAGGCGAAGACGGGGTGTAATCAGGCGAAGACGGGGTGTAATCAGGCGAAGACGGGGTGTAAATTGGGGACGGCGGCGCGTAAATTGGGGACGGGGCGTAAACAGGGCAAGAAGGCGTGTAGGGGAAAGTAGGAGAAGAAGGTGGGTAAGAAGGCCATACCGGGGAGTATTCAGAAGAAGAAGAGGACGAATATTGAGGAGACCAGTTGAGAATGGAAGACGGAGAGTATGGCGCCGTTTTCGATTCTTTGTAAGATGGAGAAGATGATGATGATGACGACGAGCAGTAGGAATACGAAATCGGAGAAGAAGACATGGTTGTTGCTGAATGGAGTTCAATTCTGTCTTTGATTGATTGATGAAAGTTTTCTCAAGAATCACAACGAGTTTTTAGCAGGGATTATTATGGAGTTTGTAGCAGGGATTATTATGGGTTTGGCCGTTTGGGAGGGAAGACGAGATGTATATATAGCCACCGCCTTTCTGCTTTCGTGGGCCTGTGTCGTTTCTTTGGATTGGGCCTCACGTATCTAGTATCAAGTATCTACCGGTTTTTATCGGAGATATATTCAAGTTCGGGTTTCGTTGGGTTATTAAGAAGTTCGATTCAATATCGGTTTCATTCGGATTGAGTCGGATTTTGGGTACAATTTATTTTATTCATTTCGAGTCTTCGATGTTTATCAATTCAGATGTTTTCGATCGATTTTATTTTGTCAGGTCTAATTTGACCATAAAATGGTCATAAATTTCGACGAAAATGACTTGTTCAAAAAAAAGAATTTGTGTTATAGGAAAATTTTTATGTTAAACCGTTTTATAAGTTTTATTCCAGTTTTAAAATCAGGGGATAATTTACATTTGTAACCTTCTTAAAATTATTTCTACCAACGACAAGAAACTTAAATAATGAGAACTAAACATGTTTATTTTATCTTTTTATGGTTTTTTACAACTTCTCTGCTTTTAATTGTGAATGAAAGTGACGCTTTAATTTTACTCTATAATAAATTTACTAAATTAATCTTTTGTCGTAATTCGTGCATGTAACCTCTGATTCGGTTTTTACAATAAACTAGTTTTAATCCCGTGCACAAATATGCACGGGTTAATTTTCAAATTATGACATACGAAACGTACATATAATTCATGCTATGTGTTTCGGTAATCAATCAACTAAATGAGGATGCGTAAATAAGGATTATTTCAAATACTCGTAATAGTGTTTTATACAATGAAATATTACGGTCAAAGTTATTCCAACCTTGTGTTTTTTGACATATATCGGAAAATTCCTCCATTTAAATAGAATAAAATAAAGAAAGGATAAAAAATAGCCAAGGGGAATGAAAATACACATAAAAAATAAATAACGTCCATTGCTAAAAATAAAGCTTAATTAATAGTTTGTCTTTATTATGACACCCCAAATATGACCACTTTATAATAAATAATCACTCACAAAATGCACACTTTTTCATAGAAATTGTCACGTTTAAATTCGTCATAATTTATAATGAAAAGAACCCACTTAATTTGTCTACTAACTAAACTCATCTCAGTGATAGGAAATAAAGACCGGTGAGAATTATGGGCCCAAATCCGAATTCTAATTAAAATAACACAAATTCTCATTGGAGACGGGTAGTACCTCTCTCACATTATGCAAATCACACTATTCATGAGATGATCGATTTTCCCTCACTTATTATCCCACTTGTTTTATTCTGAGGAGACTGTATTCGTGTTCAGCTTGTGATAAATATAAAATAAAATATTCATGGTCACCCACTTAAGTTAACTCATCACTCATCTATATCTATATATCTATATAAAAAGGCAAGACAAAGCACCACATTTCACCATTTTACTTTTGAGAAATTCTAGCAAGCCACATCATCATTATCATTATTTAAAAAAGAAAAAATAAAAAAAAAACTAATGAATTTACAAACATTAAATGCATGTCAAATTTTTAAATAGCATAACATCATTATTTTTTAAAAAAAAAAAATAAAGCAAGCTACAAATTATATATAAGTTATGCATGTATTTTTTAATTAAAATATAAACTCGAATAAAAGAGCGCATATTTTAGGTTAATAAGTTGGAAACTTTTCGGTGCAAATTTTAGATAGCTATTTTGTTCAAATATATATATATGTTATTGTATTTAACAAGAAAATTGTTTCATAATTCAAACTATTCATATTTTGTTTACGTAATTGTCTTGTAATATAGATTGTAATTAACTTGTAATTTCAATTGTAGTTTCTGCAAAAATTTGTTATACATTTATATTCAAACGTTGACATTCAATTTTATGAATAAAAAAAAAGTCAAAATTTCAAAAAAAAAAAACGTAAAACTATCCCGTGCATTGCATGGGTAACAAAACTAGTTAAACATGTAAGAAGACATACTCCATAGCAATTTTATATTTCTAAACCTAACTAGTCCTTCATCTTCGAGACTCCAGCCATATCTTATTCTTGAGTCATCCCCAATTAAAATATCAATCCCTAAGCTCAGTCCCTCGTCTCCAAGACTCCAGCAACATCTTATTCAGGAAACAATATCTCATTGTCTTGCGTTGCTCCAAGCCTCCAAGGCTCCAACCGTATTTATATCTTCATTTTTATTATTTGATCTTCATGTACTAAACTATTTCAAGGAGAAAATAATTTAGAATCATGTATATATGTGAATATAATTCATTTTCTTTATATTTTATCTACCTCATTAACTACGGAGTATTATATTTAAATGTTTTATTTTTTTTGTTTGTTTCTTTTTTTTCAAAATGATTTTAGAAATCTAACATTTTAATTTTATTTCACTTTTCTAAAAAAATTTAAAATAGTAATGTTACTAACAAAAATATTTAAATATACTCAATTTAACTGCAGGTTTCTTAAAGAGAATTTATCTAATAAATCCAATAATCCAGTAAGTTGTAACAGTATAGTGCTCATTTTCCATTTTCTAAATTATAGTGAATTTTATAAATCTAGTAACTTTTAAATTTTTCAATATTATTCGTATATTAAATTTATACATCTATTTTTTTTTTACTATGTTAAAAATATTTATTTCATCTTGTAAACAAATATTTATTATATTTAGAATATTAATTTTTTCTAAGAAAGTATGCGATATTTTTAACGTTCTATTTTAAAAAAAATGTTAATTGTCTATATTTTATTTGATCAGTTACGGGCGAAATTTATTATATCCATAATATTATTTATTAATTTGTACTGTAATTTTTTATTTTGTTGTTTAGCACAAAAATAAGTAAGCAAATTTTCCTTTTTTATGCATATAATATGTTTTTGTATATGATTAGATTAGATGTAAATTAAAACATGTTAAACATAAAAAGATTGAAATTATAAACACGGGATGAAAGAGAAAATAAATAACCAAAAGTGAACGTGGGGTTTGTAACAAATAAAAAGTTTTTTACTCCTAAATATTAGGGACCAATAGAAAAACTTTAAAAGTTATTCCTTTTATAGAATAAGGATTTATGATACGATCGTCTCCCAGCCGACTTATACAACATCTTATAAGAGGATTTGTTTGCGGTGGAGTCGGAATTTGAAATCAGCAGAGCGGGAGTGAAAAATTCTAGAGGGTCAAGAGGATAATAATCAACCCAAAGCAGTTCAGAACTTTTTTGTTAAGGAATTTCATGTATGAAGGAGTTGGTATCAGAAAAAGAATATTTCTAATTTGGGTAAATTAGGATAAGGAATGTTTTTTACCCGAGCATAGGGTGCACCGTGAATCCATGATCGAACTTGAAGAATCCGAATTCGACCCGATAGAACCTGAAAATTGCGTGAACCAAGATCGAACCTACCCGATAACCGATAACAACCTTATCTTTTCCAACTCGAATCCGACCCGTGAGTCGATATTATCTCAACCAATTAAACGACCCGATAATAAAATAGCTTAATAATGGTTTAAATAATAGTACCAAATTAACGTTCAACTTAATTATTTTCACTTAAAATTACCATTAATACACATATTCATTGTTTAAATATAAAATTACTATTTAATAATAAATCTATAAGATAAAATATATGTTGATAACCGACCCGGCACTGACCAGCCCGATTTGCCATGCGCTGATGACCTGTAACACCCCCATTTATTTAAGGGCCTGTACTAGGACTCCCTAGATAAATAAGGATGTTACCATCTCGGTTTCCCGAGGCAGTAGATACAAAGGACGATAAACAGTACTTTAAATTGATAAAGTTAACTCAAACGGTTTTACACAACTGAATTATAAAACTGTCTTGCTAAAATAAAAGTACAACTCGTAAACAACTATCATGTGATCTAGACTCTAGGCAGGTCCGGATCCAAGCTTCTCTCTTCCCCTAGCTCCCACAGTCTCAACACCTGTCAATCTGTTCCCCAATAATTGGTTCATCACAGGTGATCACGAATACACAGGGTCAACCACGAGGTTGAGTAGAGAAAAACTGTAAACAAACCTGATGAGCTCCATTTTGGTCATCATTTCCTTTGCATTTTCTTTGTTTTCGGTCACGATTCGGCCTCGATTTGCGTGTCTTGAGATGTTTTTACGTCCGTTTCCTCGTATATTCCTATTCTGTCCACTTTTTGTAGGTATTACGGCGGGGGCGAAGAAATGAGAGAAATCGAGACGAATTTGGAGCGTTTTATGAAGATTTGTGAAGGAATGATGAAGAAGCATTCCCAGGCCCTGCCAGCCGGTCCACAACCGGCGGCCGGTAGGCCGGCTGGGATACCTTGACTTGTGTTTTTGGCGAAAAAAGAAAGAAAGTTTCAGAACCTTGAGAAAAGGCTCCCAGCCGGTGGCCTACCGGCAGCCGGTCAACCGGCTGGGGAGACCTTCCTATGCTTAGTCAATTTTCATAAGTTGAAGAAAATGCAAATGTTGGGCAGATTCGTGAAAAAGGGCTCCCAGCCGGTGGCCAACCGGCAGCCGGTCCACCGGCTGGTGGTACCTGTAGATGAAGAAATTGAAGAAGAAAAGTCAGAAGTCAAAATCAGCCTCCCAGCCGGTGCCAGACCGGCAGCCGGCCAGCCGGCTGGGCATCGTGGTACTTTGAAGAATAATGAAGAAATGTTTCAGAAATCCAAATTTGGACTCCCAGCCGGTCCACCACCGGCAGCCGGTCGACCGGCTGAGAGTCGCTTTTCAGATTTTCGCGCACTATATAAACCCGCACTTAGTCTTCCATTTACACACTTCTTATATTACGCATTCTTAAGCTTTTTTAGGGTTTACTACTGTTTTGAATACTTAGCACTTAGACTCAAAAACACTAAAAAAAATACTTTAATCTTATTTAGATCTTTACTTTATCTTTCATTATTAGTTAATCTCTCTAGAGTATTCTCCTTGAGTTTGTTTCAAGCAATTTAAGTGGATTATTTGGGTTGTAATTTTTGGGGGATTTGGAAGAATCCTTCAACTTGTCATCCAAGTCATTTCCTTTTCCATAGTTAATGGCATAATCTTCTTCATCTTTACTTTATTTTTGCATTTCCTTTAAGTTTTCCTTGTTTACTTGTTTACTCTTTCATTTTCTCATAATGTTTATCATTAATTCCTCATTTGTTCATGTTTCTTCTTTAATCATGTGTGAGTAGTTTCATTCTAGGGTTAGGGGTTTGCTTGGGTAGTTAGTAGCCATGAAAAATGCTTAGGGTTAGTCTTGTTTGCTTCTTTGGTTAAGTTTTCGCATCTTGCATGTTACGTGTTCGACAAATTGCCTCAACGACGGTTGGGTATTAGTCTTCGCTTTGTTTGCTTTAGACGATGGTCTTGAGTTTCATGAGCATGCTTATGTGTTAGGTTAGCTTGGTTTGTAGCGAAAGCTAGGACTAGTCTTAGCTTGACCTAAGGGTAGTCGACTCGAGAGAAGAGATGACCCTAGACTTACCATAGAAGTGACACGAGACCGTTGCCTTACGTTTGGCTACCGACTTACCTAGGGTGGTGGACCGGCTGGGAGTCGCTTTTCAGATTTTCGCGCACTATATAAACCCGCACTTAGTCTTCCATTTACACACTTCTTATATTACGCATTCTTAAGCTTTTTTAGGGTTTACTACTGTTTTGAATACTTAGCACTTAGACTCAAAAACACTAAAAAAAATACTTTAATCTTATTTAGATCTTTACTTTATCTTTCATTATTAGTTAATCTCTCTAGAGTATTCTCCTTGAGTTTGTTTCAAGCAATTTAAGTGGATTATTTGGGTTGTAATTTTTGGGGGATTTGGAAGAATCCTTCAACTTGTCATCCAAGTCATTTCCTTTTCCATAGTTAATGGTATAATCTTCTTCATCTTTACTTTATTTTTGCATTTCCTTTAAGTTTTCCTTGTTTCCTTGTTTACTCTTTCATTTTCTCATAATGTTTATCATTAATTCCTCATTTGTTCATGTTTCTTCTTTAATCATGTGTGAGTAGTTTCATTCTAGGGTTAGGGGTTTGCTTGGGTAGTTAGTAGCCATGAAAAATGCTTAGGGTTAGTCTTGTTTGCTTCTTTGGTTAAGTTTTCGCATCTTGCATGTTACGTGTTCGACAAATTGCCTCAACGACGGTTTGGTATTAGTCTTCGCTTTGTTTGCTTTAGACGATGGTCTTGAGTTTCATGAGCATGCTTATGTGTTAGGTTAGCTTGGTTTGTAGCGAAAGCTAGGACTAGTCTTGACCTAAGGGTAGTCGACTCGAGAGAAGAGATTACCCTAGACTTACCATAGAAGTGACACGAGACCGTTGCCTTACGTTTGGCTACCGACTTACCTAGGTGACCCCCGACACCCTAGTCCTCCTTATCATCAATTTTATCTTAATTTATTTGTTTTAATTGTTCTTTAGTTGTTAATCAATCTCAAACTTATTACCCGACTCAAGCTCGAACTAGAATTTAAATATACAACTTCCCCACCGTCTTTTGGGTTCGACCCTAAATTATACTACTTAATTTGGGAGTTTAAAAATTGTTTTTAGTGCCGGAATCGACGACAAAAACCGGTCATCAAAATGGCGCCGTTGCCGGGGACGGTGTTTAGAAGTTGTGTAGTTTAGTTTTAGTTTTAGTCTTGAGTTTGTTGAGCTTGTTTTTGTTTTGATCAAAGATTTGGTAGTTAATTGTAGAGTGCTTGTTTTATTGCTCACCCTAGTGTTTAACAAGCACTAGGACGACTAATTGGTTTGCTAAGTTTTATGCCTAGGGGTGACTCTAACTCTTTGTTGTCATCTTTCGAACCGGAGAGGCTCTTTCGGGCCCTAAGGAGGAAGACTATTGCAAGGGTAAGAATTGCGTCCCAAGCATCTACTAGCCAAAACAACCCCTCTTCATCCGAACCACCAAGTCCCAATCAAAGCAATCCTAGCCCAACATCCGAAAGTTTTGACAATCCGTTTTATCAATCACCACCACAATCACCACACTTTCCAAACAACCATCCAATTCATATAATGGCCGCTCTTCGTGATCATAACCGGCCCAATCACAATGACACCACCAATCCAATCAACTTCGGGGTCCTTGTTCCTCAAAATTTCGAAATACACCCTTCGCAAATGAGTTCAATCGAAAAGAATGCCTTTAGCGGGGCTTCCCACGAAGATGCTCATGGGCACTTGAGAAAGTTCAAGGGTAAAGTCGCAATGATAAAGAAAACCGGAGTACCCGAGGAGACACTAAGGCTTATGCTTTTCCCCTATTCCCTAACCGACAAGGCCGATAGGTGGCTAAATGTCCATGCTCCAAATACATTCACCACATGGGACGACTTGGCAACGGCTTTCCTTGCCAAGTACTACCCATCCTCCAAGACCGCGATGCTCCGGAATGAGATAACTCAGTTTCAACAAGACGAGGGAGAATCTTTGGGAGAAGCTTGGGATAGATACCAAGATTTGCTAGCCAAATGCCCACACCACGGGATACCACCTTGGTACACAACCCAAACCTTTTTTCAAACCCTTCTCTCCCGGACTAAGGAAATGGTTAATGCATCGGCGGGTGGTAGCTTTGACCACTTGCCACATGAGGAAGGAACGGAACTCATCAAGAAGATTGTTGATTCGGAGGAAAACTATGGTACTAGGGGGAATGTCTTGAGGAAGAGTAGTAAGTACCCTAGTGAGCACCTTTCCAATGCTAAGGCAAACGAAGAAACCAATGCCAAGTTGGACATGTTAACCAAGAAATTGGAAGAGTTGACAAAGGGCTCCACTACCAAAGAAACCAAGAGCAAAGTCCCGGGAATGTACCAAGTTAATAGTGTTGTTTCATGTGACTTATGTGGGGGATGCGGGCATACTTTTGATGTCTGTGCAAACAACAATTCCTATGAGGGAAGTGAGAGTATGGAGGAGGTATATGCTTTCCAAGCCTTTAACAACCCAAAAAACCCCAATACTTTCAACCCAAATTCGAACTATTACCATCAAGGGATCCGAGGAAGCCCCTATATGAGTTACAAGAGTACCAATGTGTTGAATCCTCATCAAATTCAACAACCTCAAGGGCAAAATCCCCCCGGTTTTCAACCAAGGGGAGGAAACTTCAACCCGAGAAACAATTACAACAACAACTTTTACCAAGGGAATCAAACCAACCAAGCCAATCAAGGCTTTCAACAAAGTTTCAATGACCCGAACTTTAGTCCAAATTTCCAAAACAACCAAAACCCACAAAATTTCAATGCAAATTTCAATAACAACAATCCAAACTTCAACAACCAAAACAACAACCAATACCATAACCAACAAAATTTCCACAACCCAAACCACCAACATAACTTCCACAACAACAATTTCAACAATCAAAGTCTCAATGACCAAAATTTCAACCAACCATTTCCTAACCACCACCAAAACCCAAACTTCAACAACCAAGGTCCCAAAGCAAATCAACAAAGTGGGGGTGCAAGGAATGACTACGGGTTTCCCTTGCCCCTTACCAACACACCTCATCAAGATCTCTCAAGTGACTCCCAAGTTGGAGAGTTGCTTAAACTTGTGAAAGGCATGCAAGCGACACATAATCAAGAAATGATGAATTTGAAGACGGCAAATCAAAAAGAGATCCGGGAGATGGAGGCTAGAGTTGCTTCACAAGCCTTAGCCAACCCACAAAGGCCACCGGGCGGCTTTCTTGCCCAAGGTCAAAGCTCCCGAGATGCTTCAAAACCACATGGTGTCAATGCTATTATGACAAGCAAATATGAGCAACCAATGCTTGAGAAGAGAGATGATGAAGGAGGATCCAAGGTAGAGCAAGTTATGACGGTATTTGGTAGTGGAAGTGAGGAATGTGTTGAGGAGGAGGTGATGGTGATGGTGCCCAACACTCCTCCGGATGATTGTAATGAAGTCGAAATTGATGACTTGAACTTTGTGATGCAACAAGTCTTGAACACTACGAAGAAGAATTGTGATGAAGGCCCTAGTGCCAAAGGAAAAAGGACTCATGTGATAAAAGAGGAAGACCATGGATATGTGGAGAGCCTCATGGAGAGAAAGATGTGCGAATTCTTTCGTAAAATCACCAAGGGGGACCCTCGTTGCAATGAGTTGATCAAACTTGTTGAGGAAGTAGAGGCCACAATCCCCTCCACCCAAGAAAAGGAGGAAGTCAATGCCATTTCATTAGTGGCGAAAAAGATCCCAAGAGATTTGCCAATTAAATTAGGAGACCCGGGGAGCTTCTCTATTCAATGCTCCGTAGGAGGAAGACACATTGAGCACGCCTTGTGCGATCTTGGAGCAAGTGTGAGTGTTATCCCACTTGCCATGGCCAAAAGATTGAACATTAAGCACTTGTCCCCTCCTATAACGGACATCACTCTTGCCGACGGGACGGTTAGACCTACTATTGGGGTCCTTGAAGATGCGGTGGTCAAGGTTGGATCGCTTTCCATCCCCACCGACTTTATGGTCGTTGATATTCCGGTCGGTGAAAGCTCTTTCATTATTCTTGGGAGGCCCTTCTTGGCCACCGGGGGAGCAATCATTGATGTAAAAAAGGGTAGGCTAACCTTTCAAGTCGAAGATGAGTGTTGTGAATTCGTGCTTCCGGAAGCTCCCGATACAAATTCCAAGGAGAAGAAAGTTGGCATGGTTGCGAGCTTGTTGGTGAATGATGTCCCTAAGATGCTTGATGAGAAGGGAATCATGAAAAGTATGACCTTGAAGAATGAGGATGCTAGTCTTACTAGCGGGAAGTTGATTAGTCCGAAGAAGAGAGACCATGATAAAGATCAAGGAAGACCAAGTTGTGCTAGTTCTTTTAAAGACCCTTTGGTTGAAAAAGGGGACCTAGAGGAGCTAATTGCCGGAAAAGAGGTCAAAGCTCGAAAGTTGATGATGAGCAAGATGGAAACTCGAAGTGAGAGCAAAGTGGAAGCCCCGTCCGCGGCTTTTGACCTTTTCTTAAGGTCACTAGTTAGCATGGACGAAGTTTCCACCTACAAAGATTGAAGTTTGATCATGAAAGGTTTGGTGGAGTCACTCAATAACCACCGGTTGTAAGTATTAGTTCCCTTTAGTTCATCTAGTTTTCATGTTAGTTTCTTTGTTAGTTCGGTTTTTAGTTTAATTTTTAGATTGCATAAGATATTTGGATATGTTTGTTGCTTGTTTGTGGATGATTCATGAGTGTAGTCGGAGGAATATTGGCAAAACCGTTGTAGGCAAAGTTGATTTTTATGTTCAAATTAAATTATTTCTCGAAATTGTGTACAGGTACTCCCAGCCGGCCCACCGGCCGACGGTACCCTACCGGCTGGGAGGCCCTGGACACATTTCTGTTTTTGATAGTTTATTTGGGCAGATTTCAGATTTTGCATCCCCAGCCTGTACCTAACCGGCAGCCGGTCCACCGGCTGAGAAGACGAGTACTTATTCAAAAATCGAAATTCAAGAAGAAGTGATTCCCAGCCGGTAGGCCGGCAGCCGGTCCACCGGCTGAGAATCATGTGATGTGTGAACCCAATTGAAGAAAAAGTAAGGAAAAGGAATCCCCAGCCGGTCGGCCGGCAGCCGGTCCGCCGGCTGGGAGTGTTTGTAAGTGAGGACAGCTGAAGAAAAAGAAGATGAAGAAGATCCCCAGCCGGTCGGCCGGCAGCCGGTCCGCCGGCTGGGAGTGTTTTGTGAGTTGAAAGAGAAGAAGAAGAGAAGACGAAGGATGATGAAGACTGACTTTGAGCCGGTCGGCCGGCAGCCGGTCCGCCGGCTCAGAATCAAGCCCCCTTAAAAATTCGAAAAAATTTGAAAAATCCAAACCCTCACTCTTAGCCGGTAGACCGGCCGCCGGTCCAAGACCGGCTGGGAGTGTTCTATCGCGGTTTTAAGAAGCTCGTGAATCCCCTTTTTTTTTTCATTTCTACCTCATTTCTTCTTCATTTCCCTTCATTTCTTCATCCCTCTTCCTTATTTCCTTCACTCCTCTTCATCCCTAACCTTCAAAAACCCCAACAAACTTCACCAAACTCTCTCAAATCAAAACCCCCTTTACTCCCTCATCACCTTATCCTTCAATTAACCATGTCGGGAAGAACAGAAAGGCGATCCAAATCAAGGCACGACCCTAGGGTGGAGCAAGAATATGAAAATGTAATGGGAAGTGGCAACATTGGCCCGGATCCTTGCTTTCCCGGTCTGACCTTTGCCTCAATCCAACAAAAAGGTAATTTCACATATTTTAAGAATCGCCCCCTTCACCCAACTAGGTTTATTGATAGAGCCGGATTGAGAGAATTAGGGATTGAGAAAATTACAGCGGCTCTTTTTGAGGGTTTAGGTATGAAAACCTTGTATGAGACAAAACCGGTTCACACATCTCCCCGGTTAACTTGGGAATTTTTGAGTTCTTTGGTTGTGACTAAGAACCGAACTTTGGGGAAAGTAGCATTTTTAGAGTTCCGATTGATGAATAAGGAACATCGTCTCACCTTAGATGAATTTGCTTTGATTTTTGGGCTAGACGGAAAATTAGCCATTAAGCCTCCGGAGGGCTTTGATACCGAGCTCATTTGGACAGCCATAACCGGTCTTGTAAGTGATAGAAGCCGAAAGAAACCGGCTAATAGGGTGCATTTGGCACCGATTAGAATTTGGCATAGGTTCATGGGGTGGACCGTTTTCTCTAGGGATGAGCCTCACAACTTCACTACTACTGAGCTTGAGATAATTGGTTGTTACTTGGTTGGTGGCCCGAAATTGAACATTGCTCACCATATGGCCCTTCACTTGAGTAGGTTGGCATCCCAACCTCAGCTTACTACCCCCATTTGTGTTGGGGGGATGGTCACCTTGATTGCCAACAACCGTTGTCAGAGGCACTTCACGGTCGACTTCATTCAGGGCGAGAATGTACTATCTAGCCGATACTTGCAGGATGCTTTGGGGTGGGTACGGTATAACCCCAGTGATCGCAAAGAGTATTGGCAGATTCGGGTTGACAACAAGTTCAAGAATTCAGTCCCTTTGCCAAACACCGAGTTGATGAAAGTTGTGCCGGGGAAGACCTCTTACCTCCTTGATATTGAGGCGGACCCCGAGGACCTCCCACCAGACCAGCGTGCCCCTAGAGTTTACACCAGAGATAGAGTCGGTGCCACTCCTACCGACCTCCCGTTTGAGCCTTTTCAGCAGCCCTCCATTTCCATGTCCCAGTTTCAGAGTGGTCCCTCATACTTCCAGGGATCCACCTCCGCCTCCGGTCCATCTTCTTCTTCATGCCCCCCAGAGCTTATTGATTTCATGGCCCGAGTTGACTTGGGCATGAAGAGTGCAACAGATCTAGCGGACCAGCGCCAAGCCATAGTCGATGAGCGGCATAGGGATTTGACTTATAGGCTTGATTACCTCTACTATGATCAAGCCTATGGTACATTTCCGAGTTATGATCGGTCCGTCCGCGAGGGTTACCATCATCCCGATGGTGGTCGCCCATCATACTACATGCCTCCTGATAGGGGTTATGTGCCTCCTGAGGGTCGTTTTTACGGGGAGATTAACGTCGCCCCGGGTTATTTTTCAAACCCGATCTTTCCCCCCAACTTTCGGGGAAATGAGGATTCGGGCCCTCCGAGGCATTCATCCTTCCACGGCGGGTATGGTGATGCGGGAGCTAGTGGATCTCATGCCTCCCCCTTCCGCGATTTCGTGAACAACCCTAGCGACTTCATGGTCGTTGATGGAGGCAATGGGAATGATGAAGGTGATGGTAATGAAGGTGATGGTAATGAAGATGATGGTGATGAAGATGATGATGCTCAGTGACCTCCTTTGGAGGTGGTAGGTGGTGATGATTATGCTCCCCTTGCAAAATCCAAAACAAGTCAAGTAACTCCCTTAATCCAAATTTCTCTTTTAGTTTGCATTTTACTTTCTAGCATGCATTTAGAGTAGTTAGTTTAGTTTACTTAGTTAGTTTTAGTTTCCTTTTCATGTTTTCACATCATTAGTTTAGATGCATATAGTTGCATTCATTTAGATGCATTAGATTTATATTTTTGTATCATATTGTCACAAATAGATTGCATACATGTAGTTTAGAGCATTTAGTTTGCTTTTAGTCTAGTTTTTAGTTTTTCTTTTCTTTTGTTTACCTTTGTTTTTAATGTCTTCTTAAAAATCAAAAATCCAAAAAAAAAATTGAAAAACCAAAAACTTTCAAAAATATGTTCTTTATTTTCCGGTTTTCCTCCTCACATTATGCATATAAATAAGTGTGGGGAGGAAGAACCGTTTATTTCAAAATATACAAAAACAAGTTTTTATTTTCTCAAAAATTTCAAAAAAGCCAAAAACATGTTGTTTTCGTTCTTTTACTTCATTTCCCCCTTTGCACTTTATTACATTGAGGACAATGTAAATCTTAAGTGTGGGGAGGGAAAATATCCACCTTGTGAATATTTGATTGCTTTTGTAAGTATGAAAAACTTCAAAAATACCAAAAAAATCGAAAAATTTGAAAAATTCAAAAACATGTTTTTACCTTATTAGCGTAGAATTGTATATACTTGTGTTTGCTTTCTCTCCTTTCGCATAGATAACACCCGCTTGAGCACCGCTTTGGATCTTGAAGACACCACGGTATGATCGTTCCAACCTCTATTTCACTCTCATTTTCTTCCTTTTGTTGCAAATGAGGAGGATGGGCTTGTATTTGGAGGCATTGTGGAGATTGTGTGTGGCTTGTGTGCTTTTGTGCTGTTAGGAGATGCATTAGCTTTGTTTGACATGTAGTTTGATAGTCTCACTTGCATTAAAACATGTCTATATTATTTGCATTCATGGCATATAGTTGCATTTAGGATAATGTTTTGAAAATGCCTAATTGAGAACTTGGACAAAATCGTTTAGGCCGTTGCAAATAATTCTTCTACTTGTGACTTTGTCTTTTAGAATGATTTCTAAAACACCCTAGGTCATGCTTTCCTAGTATCTTTCTAACCATGGTCCAATACCGAGTCAAGGGTTTGCATGTGAGTCACCTTGCCCAACCCCGTAATGCGAAATGGTTTTGATTATCTTGTCTTGGTGACCTTGTTCGACTCGGCGGTTTGGCAACCCAAAAATAACTTTCATGAATAAATTTTGGAATGCTCTTGTCAATGATCATAAGAAGTGGAAATGTTTTGAAAAAAAAAAAAAGGGGGAAACCTCAAGTGAAAAAGAAAAGAAAAGAAAATGGTTAATGAAAAAGAATAAGAACATGTTGTTTTGGTGGAGGCGTACCACTTCGATGTGCTTTGGAGGGTAGCCATTGAGTTGGCTTCCCACTTGGTTGTGAATTCGACCGCCCAAAGATAGAGTGATTGTCACCCCGATAAGCTATTGTCCGGAGGTTAACCGGTTGCCTAATAAGCGATTGGCGAAAGCAAAGGACATTAGCACGCGTGGGACAAACCCCATCCTAACTCATGGCATGAAAAAAGAGATGAAAAAAAAAAAAAGAGTTGAATGAGGTCAAATTTTGATTGTCATCCACCATTTTGTATTGATTTGAGCATTTCATTCCAAAAATCAATTTTGCCTTGCCGTTTTGTCGATCTTGGGACGACCCATGACCTTTACTTCGTGAAGAATCTAGACTTGTTGTATCTTTTGCCTTTAGCATTGCGGGGATCATCATTCCATTCCATCCGATCGCCCTTGACAAAAGTATTTGGATAACGGTTATGAAAGTAGCCTAGTTTAGCATGATTTGGCGGTGTTTTGTTGTCATCCTTCTTGCCTTAGTGACTTGTAGAATTAATATTTGTGAGGGGGTTTACGACTTTGAATTTGTTCCCTTTTAGTTGTTTTCCGCCGCTTGAATGAGGCAAGCGGTCTTCTTTCTTTTCCGATGCATGTTGCTTGTCTATACGTGTTTTGTTTTTACTTGTTGGCATCAAAAGTTTTGTAGCAAGACCTTACTTGCCTTGCAATAGGGCATTCTCCCTCATGAATGTCAAATTGTGAGTTGAAAGGGCTACGGGTGTAGCTAAACCCGATTCGGCTTATAGTTAGCTTAGTTAGTTGTTTCTTTGTTTTTTAATAAGGGTTATATAGTTACTTGATCTCTTACTCGAGGACAAGTAAGGTTTAAGTGTGGGGAATTCTGATGAGCTCCATTTTGGTCATCATTTCCTTTGCATTTTCTTTGTTTTCGGTCACGATTCGGCCTCGATTTGCGTGTCTTGAGATGTTTTTACGTCCGTTTCCTCGTATATTCCTATTCTGTCCACTTTTTGTAGGTATTACGGCGGGGGCGAAGAAATGAGAGAAATCGAGACGAATTTGGAGCGTTTTATGAAGATTTGTGAAGGAATGATGAAGAAGCATTCCCAGGCCCTGCCAGCCGGTCCACAACCGGCGGCCGGTAGGCCGGCTGGGATACCTTGACTTGTGTTTTTGGCGAAAAAAGAAAGAAAGTTTCAGAACCTTGAGAAAAGGCTCCCAGCCGGTGGCCTACCGGCAGCCGGTCAACCGGCTGGGGAGACCTTCCCATGCTTAGTCAATTTTCATAAGTTGAAGAAAATGCAAATGTTGGGCAGATTCGTGAAAAAGGGCTCCCAACCGGTGGCCAACCGGCAGCCGGTCCACCGGCTGGTGGTACCTGTAGATGAAGAAATTGAAGAAGAAAAGTCAGAAGTCAAAATCAGCCTCCCAGCCGGTGCCAGACCGGCAGCCGGCCAGCCGGCTGGGCATCGTGGTACTTTGAAGAATAATGAAGAAATGTTTCAGAAATCCAAATTTGGACTCCCAGCCGGTCCACCACCGGCAGCCGGTCGACCGGCTGAGAGTCGCTTTTCAGATTTTCGCGCACTATATAAACCCGCACTTAGTCTTCCATTTACACACTTCTTATATTACGCATTCTTAAGCTTTTTTAGGGTTTACTACTGTTTTGAATACTTAGCACTTAGACTCAAAAACACTAAAAAAAATACTTTAATCTTATTTAGATCTTTACTTTATCTTTCATTATTAGTTAATCTCTCAAGAGTATTCTCCTTGAGTTTGTTTCAAGCAATTTAAGTGGATTATTTGGGTTGTAATTTTTGGGGGATTTGGAAGAATCCTTCAACTTGTCATCCAAGTCATTTCCTTTTCCATAGTTAATGGTATAATCTTCTTCATCTTTACTTTATTTTTGCATTTCCTTTAAGTTTTCCTTGTTTCCTTGTTTACTCTTTCATTTTCTCATAATGTTTATCATTAATTCCTCATTTGTTCATGTTTCTTCTTTAATCATGTGTGAGTAGTTTCATTCTAGGGTTAGGGGTTTGCTTGGGTAGTTAGTAGCCATGAAAAATGCTTAGGGTTAGTCTTGTTTGCTTCTTTGGTTAAGTTTTCGCATCTTGCATGTTACGTGTTCGACAAATTGCCTCAACGACGGTTGGGTATTAGTCTTCGCTTTGTTTGCTTTAGACGATGGTCTTGAGTTTCATGAGCATGCTTATGTGTTAGGTTAGCTTGGTTTGTAGCGAAAGCTAGGACTAGTCTTAGCTTGACCTAAGGGTAGTCGACTCGAGAGAAGAGATTACCCTAGACTTACCATAGAAGTGACACGAGACTGTTGCCTTACGTTTGGCTACCGACTTACCTAGGTGACCCCCGACACCCTAGTCCTCCTTATCATCAATTTTATCTTAATTTATTTGTTTTAATTGTTCTTTAGTTGTTAATCAATCTCAAACTTATTACCCGACTCAAGCTCGAACTAGAATTTAAATATACAACTTCCCCACCGTCTTTTGGGTTCGACCCTAAATTATACTACTTAATTTGGGAGTTTAAAAATTGTTTTTGGTGCCGGAATCGACGACAAAAACCGGTCATCAAAACCACATTACTATAAATAGAAAGTCGAGCTTCTCCACTCCGAATCACAAGACCCATAATGCCCCACACCAATCACAGACCCTTTATCTCCGCACCAATCACAGACCCTTTATCTCCGCACCAATCACAGACCCTTTATCCCCGCACCAATCACAGACCCTTTATCTCCGCACCAATCACAGACCCTTTATCTCCGCGCCAATCACAGAATGATATAAACAGCACAATATAACAATCACATGATATTATGTAACAAACATGCTTAATATCAAATAAGAACAGATTACACATCAATATTTATCAGTATTTCCCCTACCTCGAATAGCCGAAGTGCAGACAATCCAAAGCTCGCTAGAAATGTTCTACGCGAAAACCGCTACCTAGACACGTATTCGTAATGAATTAATAAACTCCCCGAACCCCTTAACAAACCACATTTACTATATATAGAAACCTTCCATAAGTAGAAAGTTTCCAAAAATAGAAACCCTTTATAAAAGGAAAGTTTCCATAAATAGAAACTTCCCCAACCTATTGGTTTCCCGACTCATAAACTTCAACTACGCGATAACGAATTAATAAAAAGAACGAAGGACGGCTTTTATTACATAGTAGTAATATCACTTACTAAAATATTATTAATAAAATATTTAATCATAATAACAACAATAATAATAATAATAATAATAATAATACTTAAAAACATAGAGGTCGAATTAGACAAACAGCCCAAACTCGACTCCTCCTCTCTCCCCGACATTGACCCACAACAACACCATGTACCACCATCTCGACCACCGGCAGACACCCTCCCTCGACACTGCCGACAACCCACTCTCTCCCTGACACCACCAAGCCACGCGACGGCCGCCGGCGAGTCAGACCAGAGCCCAACAACCCAGGTCTGACTCCCACCTGCACTCCCTGCACTAAAGACACGAACCACCATCGACACCTCCAGGCGCCACTGACAACCCATGAAACCACCACCCAGACACGGCCTGACACACATACTAGACACCACGATGGTACCACCGCGTCGACCTCCCCCGAGTCAACAGTGGTACCACCCCCAAACTTACTCCCTGACACAAACAAACCGTGACTGACACTATCAGTGGTGACAAAAACCCCTTCTGACATCCATAGCGACAACCTTTACCTATCGTGACAACCCCTCACCCACCAGCCGTACATAAAAACAACACCGAGGTTCCAGAGACTCTCTACCACCCTTCGAACAGACGACAAACACGAGAAGACGCAACACAAATAGAAACGAATGTCAAAACCTTAACGCATACCTGCTTTCTGACCATGATCGACCAACTCTGACCGCCCTAAGTCCGCCGTGACCACCACCCTCTTACTTCCTGATATGACGGCTACAGGTAGGTGTAGTGTTTGTATGATGGGTAGGATAGATTAGGGTAGAAAGCATGCTCAAACATGACGGCAGGCGTGTGAAGGGAATTAGGTATTAGTGTGTTTCTAAGTTTGGGATGCCGTGTGGCACACAAAACGAGGCCCATACTAGGTGCCCATGGTCTCGAGATCAAACCCCCACATCAACATAACACACATGCTACCCAAGCAACACCTATCGCATAGCAAAGTTACTTAAATATAACGTAAATATAATAATATAAAATATACACTTATTCGATAAGTTAATTATCGAATATAACTTTCCAATCCCGTCAAAATAATTACGAAATATAATAATGTATAAAAAAATACTATATAAAAGAAATACGAGGCATTACAGTCTTCCCTCCTTAAAAGGAATTTCGTTCCGAAGTTCACCATCCCATGATCAACAACTGGTCACTAAGCACATAATGAACACCAAAGCGACACCACATAACGTCAAAACTAATAAAGGTAATTTAAAAAAACGAAATGTCACATTCTACCCCCGTTAAGAAAACTTTGTCCCCAAAGTTTAACGTAAAACTAACTCAAAGGACTTCACGAAACACAGTAATATTATGTATACTCAAACAATCACCACATACCAATTAGCCATGTCACAACAACTAGTCATATCATAGAATCATTAAGATTTTACAATCCTATCACCCTTAAAACATGGTTACGTCCCCGTAACCTCATAAAAACATTCCAGCTCAAAATTTCCATCTGACTCATTCCTCTACCTCATAAAATCTTACTCTAACCAAGTATCGTACTCATCGTCGCATCTAAGACCAAAGACAAGAGGTGAGTGAACTGACGGAATAAACCGCAATCAATACTTCCATCCCCATATCGATTTCAAATTCGAGATATAACTCAATAACCAAGGTCACACTGGGCCGTAACATAACATGGCACAACGGCCTAAGAACTCATATCTCAATTCCAGTAACCACTTCCCATCTCGATTTCAATATCAATACTGTCAAATGTCCTATGAAAGGAACTGCTCAACACTTAGAGGGTAAAACTCTAAGCTACTCACCCACAAGTCAAGGTCAAAGAATGAGACAACTCGATAAAACACTGAACTACAACCTCAACACAAGTCAATCAGGGTCTTCGGTCTGAACTCTATCCAATCAAACTCTATCCCATCCGTACTTAACTTCCAAATTCATTGACATGCTTTTATGTACACTTACAATACCACAGTTCATAACAAGAAATTGGACGCTATACCAAATCAACCTAATGCAGAACCATTATGCATAAATCAATTTAATCATATACCAGAAGTTTGTGCATCTCACAACTCAACCCATCTCACAACAAATTAATTATCTTACCAATAGGAAATATTAACTATCGAAATGGAGCAACTACTAATATTCAACTCAATAAGCACTCTTAAGAGACTCATATCAACTATCATGGAACATATAACCTCAAACAATAATGAGAGTAATAGGATCGGTAGAATCGTGTTACGCCGTAAACAGAATCGGAAAAGATAATACTTACATACTCTTGAAATTTAGCACAAATTTAATATATTAACAATAATGTAAACAACCAAGAAGCTTATAGTTCATACTTGCCAACTTAAAATGTTTAATGCTCATAAACATATTATAGAAGCAAATCATAATTAGGAAAAAAAAAAAACATAGTGCAAAATTAATTAACGTAATTAAACATGGAACATTGACATATTTCACAAGACATACATAACTCATAGACTCACAAGAACGTTTAACATTCCCAGATACCAATTAGTTAACAAAATCACTTAGGTACATTTCCCGTCCACTCATATTGCATCATTTATCATGAAAAGCTATTATTATATTTGACTTGCACAATAAGGGTTTATACAATGCGCAGCAATTAAATATTCAAGCAGGATTTCATCAACACATAGCTACATAATCTGTCAAATTGTGAACATTCAGCATAATTACCAAACATCAAGCTTTATCATGGTTTATCACTTCAGAATTTTTTGAAACGTTTGAAACATTGACGCGGTAATTTGTGACAATTTATAAAAACGAACAAAAAGGCAATTTCACAAGCTACAGATCATAACAAGACTACACAGAGACATTCTGATTCTTCTTTACTAGGACATTGTTCTTGTCGCTCTTGAATTATGAAAATTTTAACAATAAAAGTAAACGAATTCACAAGGCTAGTACTTCATATTTCACATGTTAACCAATTAATAATCCCACATATCTTGATCAAATTCCTAATATAACAATATGTAAGTCACTACATGGTATAACAATACACTTGAAAATAGTTATAAAAATTATATTCACAGGGAACTAGACAGAGAAACTCTCAATAGACGAAAGAACATCAACATATTCACACTGTTCAAATAATCACAATCACAATTACATATAACCATTAGATTGCTACGACATGCTAATAAGCTCACCAGTTATCTTTCATTTTGCCATCTGGCAAGACGTTTCTTAGTCAAACATGCCTTTGACATCACATACGAGCAGCACATCATTAAAATTAGACATATACTGGAAATGATTTTATATTAAACTTGACGAGATAAACAAGGTTTTGCTATCATATAGTGGGGTTCATACTCATACCCTATGCCTACTATTCATGTTACCAAGATCATATCAGGATATCACGTGGTCACATCACATAATTCACATTTGATTAAACCTTTTTGATACGAAACTTACACACCTTGCAACTTCACCAATTAAACGTTATGCAACAACTTACAAAAATAATAACAACGTAGCCAACGTGTGAGCAAACATAAACTTTTAGTAAATATAAGGAATAAGTTAAACAGAGGAAAAGTATCGTATGCATACCTCAAGGAAATTATTTAATACAATATTTACAATTCGAACAATTTGAACAATAACTTTACAGCATTTCAACAAAATTTTAGGCATCTTGCAAAAATCACAATTGAATAACAGCTCGTTAAGATTTTACATGGCGGAAAATTTTGAAAACGTGAACGAACATTCTAAACAGTAGAGTTGGAACTATGCACAAACAATAACAAAGTTTTAAATGATTTCTGTTACAAAAGATAGATCAAAACGGGACTATGCAGTAACAATCTGACTACTGTTGAATAAAAGAATTATTTCTCCCAAAGGCATCTCATATAAAGATAAAACACTAGTATTGTAAACCCAACTCAGAAGGTTACCATACATAAAATTTTCATCCTCAATTATAAAACACGTATAAAGTGACAACCCGGACAAACCAGGTAACATTCTGAAAATTTATTAAAATTTTGGTCCCTTTGCAACTACACATTACTACCTCCACACTCAACCTTTCTCATCCAAACACATTGACAATCATTTGAAGCATAGACATCACTCTGTACCATATTAACATTCATTCCTCATTTCAATTGTAGTTGGCATCAAAATACGGTAAAGGTTTCGAAACTGAAAATAAAATCAATTAAATAACTTGACAGTTATACATGTGTATCCAAGTACGGAAATATAACCTAGTGACTACTACGTATCCCTTATTGATGACAAACTTCATGACGGATTTAAATGTATATAACGGTATAAAATTTTAAATACGATATACGCAACACATGACTACATACATTCATAGCTTAGAACACACATTCTGCATATTACTAAACATGGATTGCTAAAGCAATTACTATCATAATAAAATCATAAGTCTCAAATTCCGATCACATTTGCCTAGTATGCCTATCAGTAAACTCTTGCAAAGTATAAGGCATGCCAATAAGAAGTGTATACACATAGAATAGTACAGGCAATTATCAACGCGCACGGCCTCCGGTTTGGTCTACTAGCTTTACCCATAAGACTTAGCTTGGTTCCACCTCCTATAACGACATAGCATATCTGGCTCTACTAACCATTCCAGTCAATCATGATCATATCTCTCCTACACCTATCCTTTTAGGTGACTAGCTCATCAACTTATTACACACATCATCATACTATATCTCTACTTAACGGTTCAAGGATTATACAGCCGCATGCATATCACCAGATATATACAAGTAAAGCTCATATTCAAAATCTCTTGTTCTCAATACCAGAAATAGTAGATCTCAACCAACACTCAACATAAATCTCATGATTCACAGTATATATTCCCATCCATATCACACATCGTAACTTACCTCATTCCTTCTCCTGCAAGAACGTTAGTACAAGACATCTAGGTTACTATATAATCTACCCCACTTTTCAATTTCTCTCATTGGGTTCCCGAGACAGAACCAAAAGGGCCCAGGTTTGGTGTGAGGGGGCCCCTAACTCATCCCGTTCCTTTTTGGGGCTCCTATCAGTTTCATCTCGGGGTTCATTTTATTAGACTCTCCCTACGTTCCTTATTATTCATTTGGTTTAGAACTGAGGATCGTTCGCTCTGATACCACTTTGTAACACCCCCATTTATTTAAGGGCCTGTACTAGGACTCCCTAGATAAATAAGGATGTTACCATCTCGGTTTCCCGAGGCAGTAGATACAAAGGACGATAAACAGTACTTTAAATTGATAAAGTTAACTCAAACGGTTTTACACAACTGAATTATAAAACTGTCTTGCTAAAATAAAAGTACAACTCGTAAACAACTATCATGTGATCTAGACTCTAGGCAGGTCCGGATCCAAGCTTCTCTCTTCCCCTAGCTCCCACAGTCTCAACACCTGTCAATCTGCTCCCCAATAATTGGTTCATCACAGGTGATCACGAATACACAGGGTCAACCACGAGGTTGAGTAGAGAAAAACTGTAAACAAACCACATTACTATAAATAGAAAGTCGAGCTTCTCCACTCCGAATCACAAGACCCATAATGCCCCACACCAATCACAGACCATTTATCTCCGCACCAATCACAGACCCTTTATCTCCGCACCAATCACATACCCTTTATCCCCGCACCAATCACAGACCCTTTATCTCCGCACCAATCACAAACCCTTTATCTCCGCACCAATCACAGACCCTTTATCTCCGCGCCAATCACAGAATGATATAAACAGCACAATATAACAATCACATGATATTATGTAACAAACATGCTTAATATCAAATAAGAACAGATTACACATCAATATTTATCAGTATTTCCCCTACCTCGAATAGCCGAAGTGCAGACAATCCAAAGCTCGCTAGAAATGTTCCACGCGAAAACCGCTACCTAGACACGTATTCGTAATGAATTAATAAATCTCCGAACCCCTTAACAAACCACATTTACTATATATAGAAACCTTCCATAAGTAGAAAGTTTCCAAAAATAGAAACCCTTTATAAAAGGAAAGTTTCCATAAATAGAAACTTCCCCAACCTATTGGTTTCCCGACTCATAAACTTCAACTACGCGATAACGAATTAATAAAAAGAACGAAAGACGGCTTTTATTACATAGTAGTAATATCACTTACTAAAATATTATTAATAAAATATTTAATCATAATAACAACAACAACAATAATAATAATAATAATAATAATAATAATAATAATAATAATAATAATAATAATAATAATAATAATAATAATACTTAAAAACATAAAAGTCGAATTAGACAAACAGCCCAAACTCGACTCCTCCTCTCTCCCCGACATTGACCCACAACAACACCATGTACCACCATCTCGACCACCGGCAGACACCCTCCCTCGACACTGCCGACAACCCACTCTCTCCCTGACACCACCAAGCCACGCGACGGCCGCCGGCGAGTCAGACCAGAGCCCAACAACCCAGGTCTGACTCCCACCTGCACTCCCTGCACTAAAGACACGAACCACCATCGACACCTCCAGGCGCCACTGACAACCCATGAAACCACCACCCAGACACGGCCTGACACACATACTAGACACCACGGTGGTACCACCGCGTCGACCTCCCCCGAGTCAACAGTGGTACCACCCCCAAACTTACTCCCTGACACAAACAAACCGTGACTGACACTATCAGTGGTGACAAAAACCCCTTCTGACATCCATAGCGACAACCTTTACCTATCGTGACAACCCCTCACCCACCAGCCGTACATAAAAACAACACCGAGGTTCCAGAGACTCTCTACCACCCTTCGAACAGACGACAAACACGAGAAGACGCAACACAAATAGAAACGAATGTCAAAACCTTAACGCATACCTGCTTTCTGACCATGATCGACCAACTCTTACCGCCCTAAGTCCGCCGTGACCACCACCGTCTTACTTCCTGATATGACGGCTACAGGTAGGTGTAGTGTTTGTATGATGGGTAGGATAGATTAGGGTAGAAAGCATGCTCAAACATGACGGCAGGCGTGTGAAGGGAATTAGGTATTAGTGTGTTTCTAAGTTTGGGATGCCGTGTGGCACACAAAACGAGGCCCATACTAGGTGCCCATGGTCTCGAGATCAAACCCCCACATCAACATAACACACATGCTACCCAAGCAACACCTATCACATAGCAAAGTTACTTAAATATAACGTAAATATAATAATATAAAATATACACTTATTCGATAAGTTAATTATCGAATATAACTTTCCAATCCCGTCAAAATAATTACGAAATATAATAATATATAAAAAAATACTATATAAAAGAAATACGAGGCATTACAGTCTTCCCTCCTTAAAAGGAACTTCGTCCCGAAGTTCACCATCCCATGATCAACAACCGGTCACTAAGCACATAATGAACACCAAAGCGACACCACATAACGTCAAAACTAATAAAGGTAATTTAAAAAAACGAAATGTCACATGACCCACCAAAAGATTCAACGATTTCGACGGAACCCAGTTTGTATAACATTGAACTAAGCATCAAGATTCAACGATTTTAATCAAATTATATGAAAAACAACAATGAATAAGACAATGATCTTTGATCTATAGCTCGAATAATCAAAATTATATTAATTTTGCACGATATTGGAATTATAACTAACCCGAAACTGAAACCGGAAGATGATTAACAATATGATTCGTATTTTATTAAAAATTGGCAATTAGCAGAACAAGTAACAATGAGAATAGATACAATATTCATATCAAATTATGAAATTAACATAAACGAATACTTGTAATTACAATCAAATAAATCCCGAGTCTAAAATATAATACAAGAGAATGTGTAAACCCTAAATTAGAATGATAATTCTAGAACTTCGGCCAACAGTCTCGACAGCTACAAGCCGATGGGGATAACGGTGTGTAAGATGGAGAAGACGGTGTGTAAATAGGTGACGACGACTCATAAGTAGGGGAGGGGGGTGTATAAATTGGAGAAGACGGGGTGTATATTGGAGAAGATGGGGTGTAATTAGGCGAAGACGAGGTGTAATCAGGCGAATACGGGTGTATATTGGTGAAGACGGGGTGTAATCAGGGGAAAACGGGGTGTAATCAGGGGAAGACGGAGTGTAATCAGGCGAAGACGGGGTGTAATCAGGCAAAGACGGGGTGTAATCAGGGGAAGACGGAGTGTAATCAGGGGAAGACGGCGCGTAAATTGGGGACGGCGCGTAAACAGGGCAAGACGGCGTGTAGGGGAAAGTAGGAGAAGAAGGTGGGTAAGAAGGCCATACCGGGGAGTATTCAGAAGAAGAGGACGAATATTGAGGAGACCGGTTGAGAATGGAAGACGGAGAGTATGGCGCCGTTTTCGATTCTTTGTAAGATGGAGACGATGATGATGATGACGACAAGCAGTAGGAATACGAAATCGGAGAAGAAGACATGGTTGTTGCTGAATGGAGTTCAATTCTGCCTTTGATTGACTGATGAAAGTTGTCTCAAGAATCAGAGTTTGATCAAAGAGTTTTTAGCAGGTATTATTATGGAGTTTTTAGCAGAGGATTATTATGGAGTTTTTAGCAGGAGGATTATTATGGGTTTGGGAGGGAAGACGAGACTCTCTATATATATCCACCGCTTCACAGCTTTTCTGCTTTCGTGGGTTGTGGGTCGTGTCTTTGGATTGGGCCTCACGTATCTAGTATCAAGTATCTACCGGTTTTTATCGGAGATATATTCAAGTTCGTGTTTCGTTGGGTTATTAAGAAGTTCGATTCACTATCGGCTTCATTCTGATCGAGTCGGTTTTGGGTACTACGAAGTATTTAATTTATTCATTTCGAGTCTTCGAGGGTTATCAATTCAGATGTTTTCGATCGATTTTATTTTGTCAGGTCTAATGTGACCATAAAATGGTCATAAATTTCAACAAAAATGACTTGTTCAAAAAAAATAATTTGTATTATGGGAAAATTCTTATGTTAAACCGTTTTATAACTCTTATACCAGTTTAAAATCAGGGGAGAATTTACGTTTGTAACCTTCTTAAAATTATTTCTACCAACGACCATTTTTTAATATGGGTGTTGTTTGCAATTTTGTTATAACCCATTTTATAAGAGACTTAAATAAGGAGAACTAAAAATGTTTATTTTATCTTTTTATGGTGTTTTACAACTTCTCTGCTTTATTTGTGAATGAAAGTGACGCTTTAATTTTACTCTATAATAAACTTATTAAATTAATCTTTTGTCGTAATTCGTGTATGTAACCTCTAATACGGTTTTTACAATAAATTTATGATTATGATGCGATCGTCTCCCAACCGACTTATACATCATTTTATAAGAGGACTTGTTTGCGGTGGAGTCGGAATTTGAAGTCAGCAATTCTAGAGGGTCAAGAGGATAATAATCAACCCAAAGCAGTTCAAAATTTTTTTGTTAAGGAGTGTCATGTTTGAAGGAGTGGGTATCAGAAAAAGAATATTTCTAGTTTGGGTAAATTAGGATAAGGACTGTTTTTTACCTAAGCATAGGTTGCACCAAGATCGAACTTGAAGAATCAGAATTGGACCCGATAGAATCTGAAAATTGCGTGAACCAAGATCGAACCTACCCGATAACCGATAACAACCTTATTTTTTCCAACTCGAATCCGACCCGTGAGTCGATATTATCTCAACCAATTAAACTACCCGATAATAAACTAGCTTAATAATGGTTTAAATAATGTACCAAATTGATGTTCATCTTAATTATTTTCACTTAAAATTACCATTAATACACATATTCATTAGTTAAATATAAGATTATTATTTAATACTAAATATATAAGATAAAATATATGTTGATAACCTGACCCGGTACTGACCAACCCGATTTGCCATGCGCTGATGACTCAACCCGAAGATGAACCGACATGAACCAAACCGATCTAAACCCGTCACTAACCCGATATGACCCAATCCGCTTTAACCCGCCTTGTAACCGACCTGAGTGACCCGATAGTGACCTCTAGTAATACTAAGTCTCGCTGAAGGCATGTAACATTGAAGACTGATAGAAGTCGTTATTGTGTGAATGTTATTCCCTGTCTTTCTCATTAATCTCATAATGCTTAAATAATACATTCGATGTGGGCTTAGCCCGATAATAAATAATAACCCTAATACCCCCCCCCCCCCCCTCAAACTGGAGCATGAGGGTCGAGAATGCCCAGTTTGTGAAGGAGGTAAAAAACGGTTAGAAGCTAAAGACTTAGTAAAAATATCAGCAATCTGGTCTTGTGTAGGAACATGAATAGGACGAATAAGACGATCACTGATGGCATCTCGAATAAAATGACAGTTAATCTCAATATGCTTTGTCCGCTCATGATAAACCGGATTTTGAGCAAGTTCAATTGTTGAGGCACTGTCTGAGTAGACATCAATAGGCAATGAGAAAGACACACCAAGAGTCGTCAACAATCCTTTGAGCCATTTTAATTCGCAAAGAATAGTAGCCATAGCCCGGTACTCGGCTTCAGCGGAAGACAATGAGACCGTGTGTTGCTGCTTTGTCTTCCAGGAGATTGGCGAATGGCCGAGAAACACAACCCATCCCGAGACGGACTTGCGCGTGGTAAGACATCCACCCCAATCCGAATCGCACCAGCCAGTCAAAGTGAAATCACTATCAGCCGGTAACAAAACACCCTGACCCGGACTTCCCTTAAGATACTGTACCACACGAAGGGCAGCACAGTGTGTATATGTAACAAAAATTAGAAATACCTTGGAATTAGATAAGCAGGAGATGATTAACAATCTGATTTGTAGTTTATTAAAAATTGGTAATTAGCAAACCAAGTAACAATGAGAATAGAAACAATATTCATATCAAATTATGAAATTAACATAAACAAATACTTGTAATTACAATCAAATAAATCGCGAGCCGAAAATATAATACAAGAGAATGCGTAAACCCTAAGGGGGCGTTTGGTTCAAATAGTGGTATGGGTTTTGAATCAGGAATCATTCCAGGGTGGTATGGGGTTGGAACTTGATTCCTGATACCATGTGTTTGGTTCAATACTGGAATCAATTTCATTCCTATACATTGTGTTTGGATTGAAAAATGTTGAATTTGGAATCAAATTAAATATTTTTATCATCTTATTAAAATAATTATTATATATCGTCTAAACTAAAAACAAAACATAAACTTTACAACTGTATAGAATTATTGGAAAAAAATATTACTAAATTAAGATTCGAATTTAAACTCCAAAAATACAAATGAATACAAAAGTAAATGACATCTTATTATAAAACATTGTTCAAATTATTATTTGATAATTGCGTAAGAAAAAAAACGAGTCTATGATCCGAATATAAACTATTTAGGCATTACGACTTAACACGTCAAGTACCACTTCTTTCTTCCAATCCTCAACGGGCTCGAAAAAAAATATTGTAGTGGAAAAAAATAGTGCACAGTAATGAACTCAAAAAAAATAGTGCGGATAAATTACAAATTAACTCAAAAAATTATTTTAGAATCAAGAAATACGAATTTAAATTGATAAGCATTCGAGTCAAAATAATTGTTGTGCAAAAGAAAAGTACTAATGTAAAAGGAAAAAATATCTGAATTTAAGGTTGAAGATGAACAATCATAAACGTAGAATGTTCCACAAACAATGAAATTTTTTATTTTTGTAAGTAATTTGATATCCAAGGGTTTGGAATGGTGATACCCACCTCCCCCCCTAGGGTTTCCGAAACTCATACCTCGTGGGTTTGAGGTATGGGTATGAAAATAAAAATAATCTTAAACAAACACTTAGTATGGGTTTAAGCCATTCTAAACCCATACCTCATTCCAAACTAAGTTGAACCAAACACCCCCTAAATTAGAATGATAATTCTAGAACTTCGGCCAACAGTCTGGACAGCTACAAGCCGATGGGGATAACGGTGTGTAAGATGGAGAAGACGGTGTGTAAATAGGTGACGACGGCTCATAAGTAGGGGAGGAGGGTGTATAAATTGGAGAAGACGGGGTGTACATTGGAGAAGATGAGGTGTAATCAGGCGAAGACGGGGTGTAATCAGGGGAAGACGGGGTGTAATCAGGCGAGGACGGGGTGTAATAAGGCGAAGACGGGGTGTAATCAGGCGAAGACGGGGTGTAATCAGGGGAAGACGGGGTGTATATTGGTGAAGACGGGGTGTAATCAGGGGAAGACGGGGTGTAATCAGGGGAAGACGGGGTGTAATCAGGCAAAGACGGTGTGTAAATTGGGGACGGCGGCGCGTAAATTGGGGACGGCGCGTAAACAGGGCAAGACGGCGTGTTAGGAGAAGAAGGTGGGTAAGAAGGCCATATCGGGGAGTATTCAAAAGAAGAAGAAGAGGACGAATATTGAGGAGACCAGTTGAGAATGGAAGACGGAGAGTATGGCGCCGTTTTCGATTCTTTGTAAGATGGAGACGATGATGATGACGACGAGCAGTAGGAAAACGAAGTCGAAGAAGAAGACATGGTTGTTGCTGAATCGGAGTTCAAGTCTGTCTTTGATTGATTGATGAAAGTTTTCTCAAGAATCAGAGATTGATCAACGAGTTTTTAGCAGGAGGATTATTGTGGGTTTGGTAGGGAAGACGAGATGTCTAATCTCTATATATAGCCACCGCTTTTATGCTTTCGTGGGTCGTGTGTCGTGTCTTTGGATTGGGCCCCACGTATCTAGTATCTAGTATCTACCGGTTTTTTATCGGTTCAGATATATTTAGGTGACGACGGCTCATAAGTATATTGGTGAAGACGGGATGTAAATTGGAGAAGACGGGGTGTATATTGGTGAAGACGGGTGTAATCAGGGGAAGACGGGGTGTAATCAGGGGAAGACGGGGTGTAATCAGGCGAAGATGGGGTGTAATCAGGCGAAGACGGGGTGTAATCAGGCGAAGATGGGGTGTAATCAGGGAAATACGGGGTGTATATTGGTGAAGACGGGGTGTAATCAGGCGAAGACGGGGTGTAATCAGGCGAAGACGGTGTGTAAATTGGGGACGGCGGCGCGTAAATTGGGGACGGCGGCGCGTAAATTGGGGACGGCGCGTAAACTGGGCAAGACGGCGTGTAGGGGAAAGTAGGAGAAGAAGGTGGGTAAGAAGGCCATACCGGGGAGTATGCAGAAGAAGAAGATGACGAATATTGAGGAGACCAGTTGAGAATGGAAGAAGGAGAGTATGGCGCCGTTTTCGATTCTTTGTAAGATGGAGACGATGATGATGATGACGACGAGCAGTAGGAAAACGCAGTCGGAGAAGAAGACATGGTTGTTGCTGAATGGAGTTCAATTCTGTCTTTGATTGATTGATGAAAGTTTTCTCAAGAATCAGAGATTGATCAACTGAGTTTTTAGCACGAGGATTATTGTGGGTTTGGTAGGGAAGACGAGATGTCTAATCTCTATATATAGCCACCGCTTTTGTGCTTTCGTGGGTCGTGTGTCGTGTCTTTGGATTGGGCCCCACGTATCTAGTATCTAGTATCTACCGGTTTTTTATCGGTTCAGATATATTTAGGTTCGAGTTTCGTTGGGTTATTAAGGAGTTCGATTCAGTATCGGTTTCATTCGGATGGAGTAGGGTTTTAGGTACTATTTAATTTATTTATCTCGAGTGTCTGTTCGATGGTTATCATCAATTCAGATGTTTTCGATCGATTTTATTTTGTCAGGTCTAATTTGACCATAAAATGGTCATAAATTTCGACAAAAATGACTTGTTCAAAAAAAAGAATTTGTGTTATCGGGAAAATCTATAAAATCTTATTAAAAGGGTAACTAAAAAAACGTGACATGACAAATTTTAATGTAACTTGGCAAAATTTTAATGTGACATAGCATATTTAAATGTGACATAGCATATTTTAAATGTGACATGGCGTATTTATGTGATGAATTTTCAATTTATTATTACATGACATTAATTTATTTCATTTATCTATAAATTAATTTAATTCACTTATCTATAATATTAAAGGATATTATCAATATTCTTAAATTAATTTTGTATGTTAAATATATTGGTTTCCAAAATTTATGTAACCCTTCAAAATTTAAATCAAGATTTCGTAATTTATAATTAATATTAACATTTTAATTGAAATTTTTGTAATAAAATATATTAATAAATTTTATAATTATAGTTACAATTTTTTTGATAAGATATGTTAATAAATTTTATAATTATAGTTTCAATTCACTCTATTTATTTAAAATATATTGCCCATGAGTTTCTATGTTGTAGATTATATTTAATGGTTTAACTAGTTTTGTGACCTGTGAAATTCACGGGATATTCAGTTTGTAATGTGATACTTTAGTTATTTGATATCATATTATACTACGATTAACTCAACTTACGATTTTCAAGTTCTAAGAGGTATAGAAAGCCAATTAGCCTTTTGTACAACAATTTATTAGAAATTAAAGTGATATATAGTAGATATTAAGGCACTCGCGCCAAAACTAAAGTAAATCGATATAAGCTAAAATAATTAATAATATAGGTATTCATATAATCAAATAATACAATACTATATTAACAATTATAAAATTTCAACAACAATTATAAAATTAACATAAAACACGCGATTAGAATGTTATGAATGACAAAACTAATATATCATGATCCCAACAAAATTGAAGCTAATACAACAATAATATATTGTGGAACTAATAATTTTAAAGCAGCAACTTGAATAACAACTTGAATAACAATTGGATCATTAATGTTGAATACTACGTCTATTAAACAATCTTATACAAAGATGTGAATAGAATTATAGCATGAAATATCAATGACATATACCATTGAATAGAATTAGATAAAAAAATGTTTCTTTTTCTTACAAGTTTGCCTTTTATAAAAAACATATAAACAATTGACGATGTGTTTTATAACTTTTAAATATACTTTTTTATTATTACTATCAAATTTAATATTGGCATAAAACAGATCAAGATTCATGATTTTTGAGCATCCTTTTTTCCATTATTATGAAGTTTAATATAAACATATATGGAAAAATGAGATATGGTATGTAAAAGGTTTGTTTTATTATTATTATTATTATTATTATTATTATTATTATTATTATTTTACAAAATTCCCTTTGCATGAAAGTGGTTTAAGAAGTTATTTTATGTAATTAAAAATATGATACATGGTTGATAGTATATAGTTTGGTTTGCCTTTTAATTATATTAATAGATAGATTTAGTCGCTTTATAATCCAAATTATTAGACTTTTTATTACTACATATAGAACTTTTTAGCTACTATATTTATGCTTAACGAAGAATTAGATGGAGAAATGGTAAGATTTAAACGATGAGAGTAAATTCGTAATTTATTTTTATAATTTAAATGAGGATCTTATGGTTTCCACCAAAAAAAATATATTAATAAACCTTATAAAGAATTTTAATAAATAGCTCTAAAATAATTTTAATATTAAACAATATAAACTAATAGAATTTAATTATGATAATCCTATGTGGCAAAAAATTAAATATTGTTAAGTTGCCTTTTAATTATATAGTACAAATATAGATAGAAGAATACTAATCAATTTATTACCATATTATATTAAAAAAAATAATTAAATAGGAAAAACTTTTAATTAATTTAATTTGATGGTTGTTAAGTATTATGAAGAGTTTTACCCTATTTAATACTATTTAATTAGATAGGACGGAAAAGTGTCAGTAAAGATGGTGGGTGTTAATTAAGTAATATGAAAAATTTTAATTAATTATTAACATGTTTTACTACAAAATATTCAATTAAAATGTTAACTTTAATTATGAATGATGAAATTATTTAACATGTTTTATTACAAAAAATTTCAATTAAAATAACATTATAAATTATGAAATTTTGATATAAATTTGTAAGAGTTATATAAATTATGAAAAAAAAAATATATTTAATAATAATAATAACATCCATTAATATAATAAATAAGTGAATTAAATTAATTTATAGATAAATAATTTAGATCAATGTCATGTAATAATAAATAGTTATTCTATGTCACATAAATTTTTCATGTCACATTAAAAGTATGTCATGTAACAATTAAATATGTCATGTCACATTAAAACCCTTTTAATTAAATTTTATAAATTAAATATGCTATGTCGCAACTTTAATTTTATTCTATGAGAAAGGAAAATGATTTATAAGAAAACAATAAGTTCCAAATAAAACATACATTTGAAAGTTCATGAAATACTAATTTTTTTTCTAGGATATAGTATTGAGTGGAGTGGATAAAGAATTTTTTTGCTAGGATATAGTCTTGTTTATCTCATTAACCATCCTACAAAAAAAACATTGAGTATTAATAATGGACAAAATGGTGGAATTTGATTCATATGTAATATTAACCTTATCTTTATTTATTTAAGGTTTTCCTTAAATAACGAAAGAAATATGACATTGAGTTATAAAGAATGTAAAGTATATTTACCTTTAAATAGGAGAACACCACAAATCGTGATAGCTCCTAAATGAGAACAAAACAACACTTAAAATAGGAAATTTTAAAATAAATAAATAATTAATTAATTCAAAAACTTAATACAATTACCGTACATTAATATACTTACCTTGATTTTGACACAACCCATAAGAAAAATTATTGACACACACAATTTGTTGACGATGGGAGTAAAAAAAAAAATATTGGCTTGAATTTTGGCTCACAAATGTTGTCTTCCGTAAAATATTTATAGCCAATTGAGGATGTGTTTTATGACTTTTGATCATCTTTTTATATTATTATCAAATTTAATATATACATAAATATGTAGTAAAGTGTTATAATTTTTGAGCATTAATTTTCATTATTAATTAGCAATTTTAATTTATACATAAATATGGATCAAGGAAACATGAAATGTGAAAGGTTTGCTTTAATTAATATACATAAATATGTAATATAATTTTATTACTTTTGAGCATTATATTTCATTATTAATAAGTTATAAAATTAGAGATTGTAAATTTTTATTTGAAGTATAACCTATTATAGTTTTAAAAATTTAAAAAGCTAATATTTAATGTTAAGTATGTTATTATTTTCCATTAATATTTACAAATTTTTATTTTCTTATAAACGGCGTAAAAATTAGAATTATATGTATTTATTTGTTGCTTAAAATATTCTAACAATAAACATCTATATTTTAAATTTATTAGAAATTTTGATTTTTAATTGTTATTTAATTAATCTAAAATTTAAAAATGTCAAAAGTTAATGTTTGTTATGTTATTTACATTCAATGTTTTAGTATTTTTTTTCATTTTTCTTTTTAAATAAAAAAAATGATGTGGCTCCATGTCATGTGTAATAAGTGACGTGGCTTTTTGTTGATGCTAGGTGGCATTGTCTACGTGGCATTTTATGTTACCTTTTAATAATATTGTATAGATTTATTTATTTGACGATAATGAGTATATTGAGAATTATTGTTGAGTGGTATTGTCGTTGTTGTTGTTGTTGTTGTTGTTGCTGCTGCAGTGGTGATGTTCAATAGAATATATTTTAGTTTGCGATATATTTTAAATCACTCTGCAATTTTCTCTTAAATCTTATTATTATATACTTGCTCAATTTCGTTTAATTAGATATAATTTCATTAAATTAAATACATATATAAATCTATAAATATAATGTATAAATAAAAGGCAAGGCAAAGAATGACTAAACAATTCTCATGCAAGCTAGATTTTCTATAAAAAAAAAATATATATATATATATAAAAAAAGGAAAAAATAATTAAAGCAAACTTTTTACATTTAATTTCTCTCTACTCCATATTTATGTCCATTAAATTTGCTAATAATAAAAAAGGATGATTAAAAGTCACAAAACATTGCTACATATTTATGTATATATGTATATATTAAATTTGATAATAATAATAATAATAATAATAATAATAATAAATATAAGTCGTCCAAAAGTCATAAAATGCATCATCAATTGGCTATAAATATTTGATGGAAGACAACATTTGTAAACCAAAATTCAAGCCAATATTTTGTTTACCTTATCACCGAGAGAATTGTATGTGTAAATAATCATTCTTATTATTATTTTTTTGTTTAACTTCTATTGGTTATGACGTACTATGACATTTTTAAACTTCACATATATGTTGTTTTGTTGTTATTTATGAGCTATCAAGATTTGTGGAGTTGTGCTCTTTAAAGGTAAATATACTTATATTTTTATTATTCAATGTCATATTTATATAATTATTTAAGGAAAAAATTAATTTAAATAATTATAATGTAATATTAAATAAATCAAATTCAACCGTTTTGTTTGTTATTAATTGCTCAGTGGTTTTTTTTGTAGGATGCTTCATTGGAGAAAGAGAACTATATGAAGAAGGAAATACTATAATTGCTTAAACAAATACTCCCGTATATTTCCCTCAATTTATATTATAAACTAACTACAAGATTGACTCATAAATGTTAATGATTAATTATTTTAAGTTTTATGAAAAAAATTAGTAATTCATAAACTTCAAAATCTATGTTTTATTTTTGTATGTGTTATCTTTTTATTCATCATTCTCCATTTGAAAAATAGCTCTCATAGAATGAAATTGGAGTTACAAAGATCTCAATCGTATTAACAAGTTGGATAAAATAATTCTTATTGATATGAATAATGACTAAATGTACATTATTATTAATATTTATACTTACAATATAGTTAAAAGGTTACTTAAAGCATTTAATTTAAATTCACATGACATTTTTATATTGGTTAATACATACATAATTCATCTATATTGATTACTAGATTCTTCATTTATTTATACTATATTGTAAAATATCAACTGAGTTATCTATTGATTTATACAATACTATAAAATGACAAGACTAACTATCTTATTAATGCCACAAATCTCGATAGCCCTTAAATTTAAACAAAACAAATGCGTACGATGAAGTTTGATGTGATGAATACTTACATAAAAAAAATTATATAGTTAATTTAAAACCTTAACCCACTTAATTCATGTGAATAGATAGATAAGACATATTAGTGGCATATAGAATTCTATTGACGATGTTGATAAGAACAATTATTGCTTACAAATTTTGCCTCTTTAAAAAAACTATAAACAATTGAGGATACGTTTTATGACTTTTGAGCATTTTTTTCTATTATTCTTATTATCAAATTTAAGATAGACATAAATATCAATCAAAGTTCATCAGTTTTGAGCATCGATGTTAAAAAGACAATACTAACTATGTCATGTGTTAATTAAAAATAAAGTCATATCTAAAATCTCGTGTCACGTGCTTATAAATAAATAATAAAAAAAGTTAGTTGCGAATAAAAAAATAAATTAATACAAACTATTTATTTTCCTCTCCTAAATCTGGTTGGTTATTAACTAAATTTTTATTTATTTTATTTAATAGGATGACTTTTTGGTTTCCTTAACCATTTGTAGTAGGTTACTATTTAATTTATTTTATCTTTACAACAATTAAAATTTAGGACTTTTGATAAATTGATATAGATGAGATATTAAGACTAGCATTTATTAAACTTCATAACTATGTATTACTAAAAAATATGATTTATAAGAAATAAAATATTGAGATAAGATGCCTCTAATTTAATTAAAAAGTTTGTTTTAAGCTTTTTACACTAAATAATTTATCATTTAAAAAAAAAGAATAATAATCAAACATTATGCCCTAATTAAATAACTTTTAAGTATTTCAAATCAAAACTGTATATTTTAAATGGATAAACTAATTGCTCGAACAAATCTTAACAATACGATAAAATAACAATACTAAAACATATAAACCCGTGAATGTCACGGGTCACAAAATTAGTTCTTATGTTAAACCGTTTTATGACTCTTATTCCAGTTTTAAAATCAGGGGATAATTTACATTTGTAACCTTCTTAAAATTATTTCTACCAACGACAAGAAACTTAAATAATGAGAACTAAAAATGTTTATTTTATCTTTTTATGGTTTTTTACAACTTCTCTGCTTTTAGTTGTGAATGAAAGTGACGCTTTAATTTTACTCTATAATAAATTTACTAAATTAATCTTTTGTCGTAATTCATGCATGTAACCTCTGATACGGTTTTTACAATAAACTAGTTTTAATCCCGTGCACAAATATGCACGGGTTAATTTTCAAATTATGACATACGAAACGTACATATAATTCATGCTATGTGTTTCGGTAATCAATCAACTAAATGAGGATGCGTAAATAAGGATTATTTCAAATACTCGTAATAGTGTTTTATACAATGAAATATTACCGTCAAAGTTATTCCTACCTTGTGTTTTTTTTTTACATATATCGGAAAATTCCTCCATTTAAATATAATAAAATAAAGAAAGGATAAAAAATAGCCAAAGGGAATGAAAATACACATAAAAAAATAAATAACGTCCATTGCTAAAAAAAAGCTTAATTAATAGTTTGTCTCTATTGTGACCACCCCAAATATGACCACTTTATAATAAATAATCACTCAAAAAATGCACATTTTTTCATAGAATTTGTCGCGTTTAAATCGTCATAATTTATAATGAAAAGAACCCACTTAATTTGTCTAGTGTCTACTAACTAAACTCATCTCAGTGATAGGAAATAAAGACCGGTGAGAATTATGGGCCCAAATCCGAATTCTAATTAAAATAACACAAATTCTCATTGGAGACGGATAATACTCTCTCACATTATGCAAATCACACTATTCATGAGATAATCGATTTTCCCTCACTTATTATCCCACTTGTACTGTTTTATTTTAAGGAGAGTGTATTCGTGTTCAGCTTGTGACGAATATAAAATAAAATATTCATGGTCACCCATTAAACATGTAAGAAGATATACTCCATAGCAATTCTATATCTATCTATATATAATATTAAAAGGCATGTTGAGTACCTTATTATCAAGTATTTCAATTTTCTAGCATGTTATGATGCCACCTCACCTCACAACCAATTACTAAATTACCCTTCTACATATACATAAATTAGTACAATAAATGTTAGGAAATATGACAAATAATTACCTAATAAGTCTAAAATTTTACATCTTACTACCTAATATAATTAATTTTGCAACTAACTACCTAAAATCACACAACATTAATCAGTTTACTACCTTTTTGACGGAAACCAAACTTAAGTTAGTTTTAAATGTTCGGGTTAAGTTAAATGACCATCTTACCCTTCCTTAATAAAACTAATCCATGTTGAAATTTTACCCATCCCTCTCCATCCCTCTCTTGTCCGGATAACCGTTATTTTATTTTGGACTGTTTTCCTTCAGCAACCATGAGGAAAAAAAGTGGGTTTATATTCTATGATTGACTCAAAATCCCAGTCAGACTGAAGACCTCTTTCATCACGTTGGGCTTTTTTTCTGCTTCTTCTCTCTAGCTGCACATCCCTCCTCAACCTACATATGGTGCTGTGAACCTGTGATTTGCATATCTAATGTGCTTATTCATTTGGTGCTTTGTAAACGCAGGTATTTTTTGTGAAGAGCTGCAATCGTGAAAATCTGGAGTTATCTGTTCAACAAGGTGTTTGGGCTACTCAAAGGAGCAATGAAGCTAAACTTAATGAAGCATTTCATTCTGTTGAGAATGTAATTTTGATATTCTCGGTGGCAGATGTTAATGAAGGTGTTTTAATGGAGGAAGGAGAGGAGGGTAATTTAGGTATTAAATTAGGTTTTAAAGTTAAAATGGACGAAATAAAATAATTTCCGTCATTTTTTAGCAATTTCCGCCATTTTGGTAGTAATCGTGTTTGTTTTTACACTTATTAGGTTGTTATTTGAATAATTGAACATATTAGGTAGTAAGATGTAAAATTTTAAACTTATTAGGTAGTAATATGCTAAATAGCCTAAATCGGCTAAATGTTATTATATCATCATTATTCTTAAATTAATTGTGCATATAATATATATTTTGTTAGTTAATGATCTAATCTTTACAAATTTTAATCCAAGTTTCATATTTTTTTAATTAAAATTGACATGTTAGTTGATTGTTTTTGTTCTAAAGCATGTTAATAAATTAATTAAGGTCCTAAAAGGTAACATAAATACGAAAAATATTATCACATGTCAACCTTATATAAGAAATCTATTTATCTATACAATATTATAAAAAAGAAATGCATGTTAAGGGATACTACATGCCACGTTGCACCTTTTCGACATATGATAAATAATTTCACACTTTTCCTTTTGTAAATTAAAATCGATTGAGAATTACCGAATGCTCAAAGTTGTTGTTGTTATTTTTTTCCCGTCTACTTTATGATTTTGTTGACATATAATTTCATGCGTTTTCTGACATATAGTATTTTTATTTGTAGGGTTCATTTGTGTACAATTTATAAAGTATTCATAGCACATGACAACATCATAAAATGGATGTGAGATAGTCAAAACACTAGCTAAGTATCCGTCTTTCTTGAATCTTTTGATATATTTTTGTTATAATATGAATATTTGAGTTTTTGATTTTCTCAAAAGTTCATTTGGTAGTTATTGTATGTACAAAACAATATTTCTTTTTTTTGCCTTTCCATGAGGTAGCAATAAGGAAAAAATATAGCGAAATATGGAATAGAGCTTGCAAATGAAAAACTTTGTATGAAACATGCAAGAGTAGGCGAGTAGATGAGTTTGAAAGAGAAACAATTGTGCGAAGAAACGAGTCCAAACCAATCCAGTGTCCCTTTGATATTACGTAGCTCATTGCATAGTGTAGTATTCTCTTAAGGGTGACCTAAAAATTAGAGATAACAACTTTTATATTTTTTTCATTTTTAAAAAACCTCATTTGTCCCTTTGATATTACAATATCGCCCGCTTTCACCTTATGATGTTCATGCATTTTTGTCCCCGAGCTCAAAAGGCATCCTTTCCCCTATCTTGCCACTACTTTTAATAAAAAAAATGATGTCCATAACAAACCCATGATTTTCACGGGGACAAAACTAGTTTATATTTCTAAACCTAACTAGTCCTTCATATTCCTTAAAAAAAAAAAAACTAGTCCTTCATATCTTCGAGACTCACAGCGATATCTTATTCTTGAGTCATCCCCAATTAAAATATCAATCCCTAACCTCAGTACCTCATCTCCAAGACTCCAGCAACATCTTATTCATGACACAATATCTCATTGCCTTGTGTTGCTCCAAGCCTCCAAGACTCCAACCGTATTTATATCTTCATTTTTATTATTTGATCTTCATGTACTAAACTATTTCAAGGAGAAAATTAATTTAGAATCATGTATATATGTGAATATAATTCATTTTCTTTATATTTTATCTACCTCATTAACTATTATATTTAAATGTTTTATTTTTTTTCAAAATGATTTTAGAAATCTAACATTTTAATTTTATTTCACTTTTCTAAAAAATTTAAAATAGGAATTTTAATAACGAAAATATTTAAATATACTTAATTTAACTGATTGCAGGTTTCTTAAAGAGAATTTATCTAATAAATCTAATATAAATCCAATAATCCAGTTTCTTAAAGAGAATCCCTTTACTATAAAAATAGTAGAAAATAAAGGCTTCTTATTGGTGGTTGATTTTAAAGTTGAAAAAATAACCTTTTTTCGTAGGTCCCCATGTTCCATCACTCAAATTTTTTTTTTTTTATAATGTTTTGTAACTACTTAAATTATGATTCCAAATTTAATAACACAAACTATACAACATCATACATTATACATTTGTTATTACTAATACAACACAATATAAACTTTAAAAAATTACAAATTAAATAATTACAAACACCAATTGACTATAATAAAAAAAAATTCACTGAAAAAGTTAAAAAGTTTTCTATGATATTACCAATATAATATAAAAAAAATCACAACCTGGATATTACAAAATATTACGGAGTACATTATTTGATCGAACCGGGTTATTTCAGGTTTAGTTATTTTTGACTCAATTATTATCAAGTTATTTTATTTTATTCAAATCATCTTTTAAAAAATCTCAAATGCCGAAATCGTTTTAAACATATTTTTCCCAAATAAAAAAATTACTCAAAAACAACAATAATTACTGGAAAATTTGTAATCAATAATATTTTTATAGAAAGGTAATATAATCACCAATATTTTTTTGCACGGATTTAAAAGGGCAAGTAGCAAATTTCCCCCATATGTTTGATGTTATGTGCAATTTACCCCCATAAGTTTCAACATGTGCAAACTAGTCCCATATGTTTTGGTTTATGTGCAAATCAACCCAATTCTAATTTTCTGACATATTTATACGCGAATTACGAAAACCTACCAACATAATGACGGAAAATATAATAGAATAAAAATAAAATCATTAATCTAATAAAATCTCACCTAATTTAGTCACCTCAATTTTTCTATCTAACTCAATTTTTTACTCTCTTTTCCTCAAAACCTAGAGCATGCACCATGTTAATTCAACATTCATCTATGGTTACTAGTTACTCTTTTTTTTTTTTTCTTTTGCATAAAATTAACTATATAATTATTTGTTACTTCTTCATAGTTGTTCATATTACTCTTTTAAAAAGATGATGATTTTCCTCATTTTTCGTTTCCTCTTGATTGTACAATCATTTATTTAATGATTATTTTGACATGGAGGAATCATTATTATAATTGATTCGAATGATAAACCAAAATTGACCAACTACTCAATAGGAATAACATTGTGATGATGCGAAAATCAATTCCTGAAACTAAGTATTTTGGGATTAAAATAGTTCAACAAAAATCACAAAAAGTTCATGATGAAAGAAATACATGAGAAGAAAAACAAAGGCGAACAAAGTAAAAGAGCTCACCGTATGATGAAAGAAAAACCATTTGTCTTTTGATTTTCTAGGTTAAAGATTTTATTTTTATTTTATTTTATTTTTTTCATGTGGTTAGCATATTTTTCAAGTGTAGGTAAGTCGAAAAATTAGAATTGGGTTGATTTGCACATAAACTAAACATATAGTACTAATTTGCACATGTTGAAACTTATTGGGGTAAATTGCACATAACATTAAACATATGGGGGCAATTTGCTACTTTCGCCGATTTAAAAGTCACCCGTGCATTATTTGCACGAGATTAAAACTAGTTTATCTAATAAATCGAATATAAATCCAATAATCCAATAAGTTGTAACAGTATAGTGCTCATTTTTTTCATCCTCTTTCTATAAAAGGAATAACATTTAGAGAAATCTAATTGGCTGAAATTTTGTTCAGACAAGAAAAAAACTAACTGCCCCACCCCAATCCCCACTATCATTAAGTAATTGATTATCCTCTCTCCTCTAGTCCTCTTCACTATCATTAAGGTAATTAATTACCACATCTCCTCATTTCTTATTGTTTTCCATATACGTACTTTCATACATTCATATGTTAAAAAGCTTATGATAAAAAAATTGATCACATTCAACCTTACAATAAAAATAAAATACAAAAAAATCGGAAAATATAAATTCATATATTAAAGGACAACAAATTTTATAATAACAAAAAAAATTACAATTCCAGAAAAATTAACATCTAGAATACCTTGACAAATAAAACTAAATAGAAATTCTTGTGTAAGACAGTTTCATACAATAAGACGTTCAACATATATAAAAAGAAAAGTGGTTTATTAACACCGAATGAACAACTTTTTATATGAGGCCGTGTTACTCTATCATTTGTGACAATTAAAATGTATAACGCAAATTTATATTGTTATACAAACTTATACATTAAATTTAACACTAGACCCAAAATTTAATATCTTGATGAAAATAAATCAAAAGGTCTATTTATAATTAAGATATATAAGAATAGTTTGTCATTTAACATTTAAAATGTACCTTTTCAAACGTCAAATATAATTAAAATTAGGGAAGTATTTACTTTCTATACACGTAAAGTAGCTATTAACTGAAAGTTAATTAAAATATAAAAATTAAGTAATCTAATCACGGAATTCGTAAATATAACAATAATATTATAACCCGACTTTAATTAATTATTGAATATAATAAGTTAAATACAGGGTCAAAATTTTTTATTGTTTAACACTGTCGTTGTAGTTAGAAAATTGAAAAAAATGGTGAAAAGTTTTTATGACCTGAAAATTAGTTAAGCTTTTTAAATTAAGTAATATAAAGACGATATTCTCGAGCAAGATTAAGATATAAGGGATTGTGGAAGAAGATTGATTGTTGGCTGCTGAAATTCTCGAGCAACATTAAGAAACAAAAGGGATTATGGGAGAAGATTGATTAGGTGATATTGAAGAAGATTAATTGAGTGATGATATGAAAGAAAATTGTTTGGAAAAATACGTAATTAATGTAACTGTTTTATTATATTTATTAGGATGTAATTAATGTGTTTTGTACTCTACGATGTAATTAATGTATTTGTAATTAATGCATTTTTATCTTATTGATTATTTGGTTGATTCTTATTGGTTTAAATGACAATAAGAATCCCAAAGTGAATGAGAATGCTTCAAAATGCAAATCCTGAAATATTTTTGCGCCACATCAGCATTTGTACATTCTTCTTTTATATATACTAGGGTAACACCCGTGAAAATTCACGGGTTGTTCAATTTTAATTTTTTTACACGAAATGATCAATTACAGTTGTTAGAGAATAAATAGACTAATAACTTATGTATGTGGTGTATATATGTAAATACTTTAATAAAAATAAATCAAAATTTATATATATAATTAAGATATATAAGAACAGTTTGACATATAACGTTTAAAATGTAATTTTTCAAACGTTAAATATAATTTAAAAAGAGGAAGTATTTACTTCCTATACACGTAAATTAGTTATGAACTGAAAGTTAATTAAAATATAAAAATTAAGTAATCTAATCACGGAATTCGTAAATATAACATTAATATTATAACCCAACTTCAATTAATTATTGAATATAATAAGTTAAATATAAGGTCAAAATTTTTTATTGTTTATTAACACTGTCGTTGTGGTTAGAAAATTGAAAAAAATGGTGAAAAAATTATTATGATATGAACATTAGTTAAGCTTTTTAAATCAAGTAATCTAAACACGATATTCTCGAGCAACATTAAGATATAAGGGATTGTGGAAGAAGATTGATTGTTGGTCTGTGAAATTCTCAAGCAACATTAAGAAACAAAAGGGATTGTGGAAGAAGATTAATTGGTTGATATGAAAGAAGATTGATTGGGTGATATGAAGAAATATTTATTAGTATGTAATTAATGTGTTTTGTACTCATTACGATGTAATTAATGTAATTATTTTGTAGATACTCCTTTCTCTTATTTGCTTAGGTTGATATTTATTGGTTGAATTGTCAATAAAAAGCCCAAAGTGAATGAGAATGCTTCAAATGCAAATCCTGAAATATTGTTGCGCCACATCAACATTTTTACATTCTTCTTTTATATATATAATGATAAATAAATAAATAATAAATAATGATGATAATGAATATGGTTACCCTATCTCTCCTCTCCACTATCATTAAGGTAATTAATTACCACATCTCCTCATTTCTTATTATTTTCCATATACGTACATTCATATATTCAGAAAAGCTTATTTTTTTTTTTTGCAAAAAATTATAATTCCTTCTTTTTTTTTTGCAGAAAAGCAAAGGATCTTATATCATAAAATAGGATTGAGATTTCAAGACCCTAGACTAAACTACAAGGGAGACCAGAGAAGCCCCCTCTAAAAAAAACCTTATAAAAAGGAAAAAAGACCAGAAAAACATTACAAGCAAGCTTGTAATGTTAAAAAACTGGCGAATACAAGAGAAATAACTATCAGAGTAATAGCTAACAACTCAAGTACTCAGAAGACCGACTACACATTCGAATATTGACCAAAACCAAAATATGCTCCAGGACGTGTTGAAATGATCTCCCTGGCCCCTTAAAAAGCCTGTGATTTCGTTCATGCCAAATCTTATTACAGCCATAAGCACGCATCGTCTTCGCTTCTTTAGCCAACTCTGTCCCCGGTTGTGGTCATGATACCATCTGAGCACACTCCCAAGATCCGTAGCATTCGTATTGAATGAATAGCATTCCTGGGCTGCTCTCCAAATCTGCACAGCATAAGGACACTGAAAAAATAAATGGTCATGTGTCTCAGCACTACATTCACATAGGATACATCGATTCACCCAATGAAGACCTCTCTTCACGAACTGATCAACCGTAGATAGCCTTTGTTGAACTGCCAACGACGCAATAATACGATGTTTAGGAAGCACCATAGAGTCATAGACAGTGGAGCACCACTGAACAGAAGGGCCAGAGCTTCTAAAAAAATCATACAGTGATGTAGGCTCATAATGCCGAGTGGCTAAGAGCTGGTGGGCAGAATCAGTAACCAAGCAAATCGTCCCGAACAGATAAGATATTGTGCCAATACCAAGAAGTAGCAGTAGTTCTTTGGGCAACCCAGATAGTAGCATCCTTCAAAATGTATGCTCTAATCCAGTTCGCCCAAACAGAGTCAACACCATTGTGAAGTTTCCAGACCCATTTCATCATTAAACATTTGTTCCAACTCAATATTTCCCGAATTTCGAACCCGCCTTCCCTCCTAGGTCTGCAAATAGCAGCCCAACTCTGGAAAACGTGTCTACGACCCTCATTTTCCACTCCCCAAAGGAAGTTTTTACATAAACGATTAATGTTCTTGACAACATTTTTGGGCAAAAGAACACTCGCCCCCCAAAAATTGATAATTCCAAAGAGAACCGAGTTAATAAGTTGGACACGGCCTGCATAAGAAAGCTGCTAATTAGTCCAAGCCCCAATACGATCATGAATTTTATTTAGTAAAGGATCAAACATATGCTTAGTCAAGCGAGAGCTAAATAGCGGAAGACCCAAATAAGTAAAAGGCAACTCCCCTTCGGTAAAACCAGTGGCAGCCAAGATCAGGCCTTTGACATCAGCACTAACTCCTCCAAAGTAGATAGAGGTCTTCATCGGATTGGCAGTTAAGCCCGAGAACTGAGAAAATCTAGTAAGGCAATCAGAAACAGCTTTGACAGAAGGGAGGTCACCCCGGACAAAAACTAACAAATCATCGGCAAAAACCAAGTGAGTTAACTTGATTTTTACGCATTTGGGATGGAAAGAAAAACCATGACAAGAGGGAAGCTCCCTTAAGAGACGAGATAAAACCTTCATACAAAGCACAAAAAGGTAGGGAGAGAGGGGGTCACCTTGCCTCAAGCCCCTCTTACCCTCGAAAAAACCTTCGACAGAGCCATTAAGATTAAGAGAGTACCACGGAGAAGTGACGCAAGCCATCACCCAATTCACAAACAAAGTAGGAAGGCCATAGTACATAAGACAAGTGTGAAGGAAAGACCAATTAACCGAGTCAAACGCTTTTTTGATATCCACTTTGAGAATACAACGAGGAGAAACATTAGCTCTTGAATACTTGTGGGTAAGCTCATGAGCAAGTAAGGAGTTATCAAAAATATCCCTATCTTGAACAAAAGCGGCTTGTTCAAACCCAATCACATCAGACATAAACTGCTTAAGTCTATTAGCAAGCACTTTCGTGATAGTCTTATAAAAGACCGTGCAACAAGATATGGGTCGGAAATCAGTAACACTGGCAGGGGTTTGGGATTTAGGGACGAGAGTGATAAGGGTACTGTTTGCGGCTTTAGGGAGCTTACATTTCTGAAAGAACTCAAGAATGGCCGCAAAAAAATCATTACCAACCACATCCCAAGAGGCTTTGAAAAACCCGGAAGTAAAACCATCAATGCCCGGACTGCTATTTTGATCAATAGAGTGAAGGGCATTTTTAACTTCAGCATTCGTGACAGACCCAATAAGAACAGCAGTAGCAGAGGAACAAAAATTACCAGTAGTGAAGTAATGACGGGGAAGGGAGGACACCTCAGTAGCAGCCCCCAACAAGGAAGAGTAGTAATCCGTAAACGCCTTAGCTACTTCCTGGAAACCAGTACAGACAGCCCCATTAGAAGATTTAATAGTCCCAATGGTATTGCTTCGTCTTCTAGCAGTAATACGGGCATAAAAAAACTTAGTATTCGAATCAAGGGGTAAAAAAGAAAGAATAAAGTTTTTACAAAGAGATAACCACTTAAGCCTTTTAAAAAAAAGGCCCTGAAAACACCTATACATCAAGTCTATACTATCAGAGTTATGATAAAAAAATTGATCACATTCAACCTTGCAATAAAAATAAAATACAAAAAAATCGGAAAATAGAAATTCATATATTAAAGCACAACAAATTTTATAATAACAAAAAAAATTACAATTCCGGAAAAATTAACCTCTAGAATACCTTGACAAATAAAACTAAATAGGAATTCTTGTGTGAAACAGTTTCATAAAATAAGACGGTCAACATATATCAAAAGAAAAGTTGTTTATTAACACCGAATGAACAACTTTTTATATGAGATCGTGTTACTCTATAATTTGTGACAATTAAAATGTATAAAGCAAATTTATATTGTTATAGAAACTTATACATTAAATTTAACACTAGACCCAAAATTTAATGTCTTGATGAAAAATAAAACCCAAAAATACCCATATTTTCAAAAATATGGAACAAAACAGAAAAAATGTGAAAACTTCAAATTAATATATTTTGATAATAATTTTGAAAAAAAAAAATGTTTAATAAGTTGAAGTAAGGAAGTTATTATATTGCCTTCTAACTTCATTAATATGCCCAAATCATTTCTAATCAATGAAAAAAATTGACTTCATTGTAAAATTCTCAGAGAAAACATTTTGAATAAAAAAAATCAAGGTTTTTTGCTTATAAACCTCACATACAACTAGATTAAATCTTGAACACTTACATTTTGTTAATTTAAAGAATTTCATTCAAATGAATAAAAATATGTCACTTTATAAGAGTAGCATGCATGCATGACGGCTATTGAATCTTTCATTGATTGATTATGAAAAAGATTGAAATTTAGCAACTTTGAGTAATATATTTTGATATTTATGGAGGCGGACAAAATAGGTTGATGATGTGGAAAAGTGAGTTTGTTTTAGGGTAAATGAGGATGGGAAGGGTTAATGTGAAGACTCAAAGTGGAGTAAATGGGTATGAGGTGCAAATTATGGTTTATCCTTAAGGGGTATGCATCATTATTAATTAGGGGGCATGAGTAATCGGCCCAATTTATATAAATGAGTAGCCAAATGGCCGCTAAATTAAGACTACATAAAATAATATGAGTAATAATTATTATTAGGTGATATTGTCGACTCATGTATATCGACCCATGTTTTAATGGTTGTATATTAGCCCAAAACATATATCTTTCCAAGCTCAGAAATGGTAGGGGTCTGCAAAAATATACAATGCGGTTTTATTCTATGCGGTTTTAGATTAATCATTACAGATCTATCTATATAATAACATAAAAAGCCTAGATTGAGTAGTATTAGAATGACACGTGGCGCATTATATTGACATGCTAGAATGACACGTGGCGCACAACATTAAAATGCTATATCAATTATTTTTTATTAAAAAAATGTAAAAATAGAAAATGAAAAGACAAAGTAGATAAAAAAAAATCTTAGGTTGATTAGTTACTTGATAAAATGTGACCACTTTTTTATTATTATTTTAAAAAAGTAAAAATAAAAAATGAAGAAGCAAAGTAGTATTCAATAAACTAATTACTCATTTTATTCAAAACTTTCATTTATATTCCACTTAATAATCATAATTTAGTGCTAAACTTTCTATATTCTAATGTTATGAAAATATTTCTCCTATAAAATAAAATGAATTGTTAAAAATTTTAGCACATTCCTAGAAAAAAATATTAATTAATAATTTTTATTTATTTTCACCAAATTATTTCATTATATTTATTAAGTTCATAAAAAACCTAGATTGAGTAGTTATTTAATAACATGTGTCAACTACATTTAAATGTTTGACCAATTCTTTTTTATTCTTTTTTAAAAAAAATTACAAATAAAAAATGAATAGGCAAAGTAGTATAATAGACTAATTACTCATCTTATTTAAACTTTCATTTATATTCACTTAATAATAATAATTTAGTGTTAAAAACTTTTTATATTCTAATGTTACGAAAACATTTCTCCTATAAAAGACAACGAATTGATACAAATTCAAGTACATTCCTAGCAAAAACAAATAATTTAAAAAGTTATTTATTTTCGCCAAATTATTTCATTAGATTTATTTTTCAACACCTTTATATCTTTACTTTGTGGTGAGCATGAATCAAATTGACAAGAAATAAGAAAATAAGAGATAAATAGAAGAGAAATATGGAATTTGACAAACATTTGTATTATATTGTTCGTTTTAGGCATTATCAAATGCTTGTGAAGACATTTGAGATATTCGATAATTAAATATAATATCGGTGAACTATGGTCAAATTTTTGTGAAAGAAATCCTACCTAGACGAAATTGTAATTTTAACTTTTTAATTTCACATTTTTAATAGTGATATTTTGTTTTGCGGATATTTTTAATATATTCATCATTGTTAATGTGTAATGAATTTATTAATATTGATATTAACAACAAATTACAAATATGACTAATGCAAGTTTAATATAAATATGTTATTATCTATATATTTAATTATGTTGGTTAAAATGGTAAATATATATTTTCCTTGTGATTTGAGTACTAATGAAATATGATGCATTTGATGTAGTTGTCTTATTGATGCTTTGATGATAACATGGCAAAAATATTGTATATACCTATCGATTTTTGATAATGTGTTTATATTAATTCTCTTAATATGTATTTACATTTTATCCCAAAAAAACAAATACTAATGAGTAGCATGCATATCTTTTCTATTTTGAATTTTCAATCTCAGAATCCATGTTGTTTTATCTATTTACTTACCTCATTTATTTTATTTTTATTTTATTAAACATTACAATAGTTTAGAGAAAATGAATGAAGAATAGTTTAAGTCTTAAATATCATCATTATTTCCAAACTCGAAAAATATAAAGGTATCCAAACTATAATTAATATTTAATATTACATATTATTTTTGTTATTAATACAGAGTATCATCGTTTTAATAAAATTCGATAAACAAAATATCATTTTGATGTTGAGCAAAAATGATATTTATCAAGGAAGAGTTTGCAAAATCCCGTGATTTCACGGGAAACTAAACTAGTTAAAGGTATAACAAATGGAAAATAACTAATTTAATGTACCTAATTTCTCAAGTGTTACCTTAGGTATCATTTGATTTCGGGTTGCTTATTTACTCAATACTAAACACTTGCAAGATAGCTAAAATTTTGGTCAAATAACCCACTTTGATCAAATAAGTTACCTGAAACTTCTTGCAAAACAGAGCATTTATCACAGACATTTCTATGTGCCAAAATGCGAAAATTACAAATGAATATTGGAATTTTAAATTTGTAACAATTAAGTGAAATTGGTATATTGTATCCCGTGCAATTGTTGCACGAGTATAAAACTAGTTTTCTAAATTGTAGTGAATTTTATAAATCTAGTAATTTTTAAATTTTTCAATATTTTAAATTGTTCGTTTATTAAATTTATAGAATCAATTTTTTTTACTATGTTAAAAATATTTATTTCATCTTTTAAACAAATATTTATTATATTTAGAATATTAATTTTTTCTAAGAAAGTATGCGATATTTTTAATGTTCTATTTTAAAAAAAAATGTTCATTGTCTATATTTTATTTGATCAGGTACGGGCGAAATTTATTATATCCATAATATTATTTATTAAGTTGTACTTTAATTTTTTATTTTGTTGTTTAGCACATAACTAAGTAAGCAAATTTTCCTTTTTTATGCATATAATATGTTTTTGTATATGATTAGATGTAAATTAAAACATGTTAACATAGAAAGATTGAAATTATAAACACTAGTTTTATGCCCGTACAAAAAATGTACGGGTCTGTTTTTAAAAATTTCGTAAATATATTGATTAATTAATGCAAATATAATTCGATATGAACTTAAGTGAGAAATATATAAATTATCAATTCGGGATGATTTTGACTCCAAATAATAGATTTGCTTGTATAATTAATTTTTTTTAAAAGATTTATTATAAAATGTAATTTAATTTTATGACTGATTATTTGTGCAGTTTGTAATTTTTTGTGTGTTGGATTTTATTTCTGGATTATCGTATTTTATGGAATTACGGATTAAAATTAGTTACGGACAGAAACGATTAAGTAAATAGAAATAGAAATAGTACTCAGGTAATATCAGAATACAAAATTGCGGATTACGGATTAAAATTAATCACGGAACAGAATACGGAATTATGGATGGATTAAAATTAATTACGGAATTATGGACGGATTAAAATTAATTACGGAACAGAATACGGAATTACGGAATAGAGGGAATATATATGGAATAGAACTGTTTATGATCAGAGAAATTAAATCAGAGTTGAAAATGGTGGGGCCATAATTCCCTTAATTTCAGGAACCAATGAGAAGCCTAGAAAATCTATCCCTTTTATAGAGATAGATGGGATGAAAGAGAATAAATAACCAAAAGTGAACGTGGGGTTTGTAACAAATAAAAAGTTTTTTACTCCTAAATATTAGGGACCAATAGAAAAACTTTAAAAGTTACTAGTTTTAAACCCGTGCAAAAAAATGAACGGGTCGAAACTGCAAACGTTAGCTCGGATACTGAAGCATATAAACTATCATGATTAAATGTGCTATGCGGTGACAATGTAAATAGTCTATAATTTGATATTCGACATACATACTATTTAAGTTACTAAGTGCTAAAAAAATATGTTACAAATGTAAACGTAATATGTAACTTTATAAATGTGTTACAAATGTAAACGTAATATGATCATTTTTTATATATATCGGACTGTTGTATGTATATCGTATTTTATCGTATTTTATCTTGTTTGGTATCTTAATTTGTATTTGATTTGATTGGAAAATATAATGTAATTTAATTCTTGGACTGTAATTATTTTTGCTGTTTGTAATTTTTTGTTTTTTGAATTTAATTTTTGGACCGACATTATTTTTGCTGTTTGTAATTTTTTGTTTTTCGGATTTAATTTTTGGACCGATATTGTATTTTATTTGACCGTTGTATATTGTTATTTAAATATTCGATTAACAATAATTTGATCATATCGTAATTTAATATGACAATGACGAAATTAAATGTAATACTGCTGCAATCGATTACGTAATTAGGAATGAGCAAATATTAGAATACGTAATTAGAGATGAGTAAAGGTCGGAATTAATTGAGAATACAGGAAAGAGAAATTAAATCATTGTAAAATTGGTGGGGCCATGCATTCCTTATTTTAAGGAACCAATGAGAGAAACTTAAAATCTACTCCTTTTATAGAGATAGATCCTTTTATAGAATAAGGATTTATGATACGATCGTCTCCCAACCGACTTATACATCATCTTATAAGATGACTTGTTTGCGGTGGAGTCGAAATTTGAAGTCAGCAAAGCGGGAGTGAAAATTTCTAGAGGGTCAAGAGGATAATAATCACCCCAAAGCAGTTCATAATTTTTTTGTTAAGTGTCATGCATGAAGGAGTTGGTATAAGAAAAAGAATATTTCTTGTTTGGGTAAATTAGGATAAGGACTGTTTTTTACCAGGATGAACCAAGATCGAACTTGAAGAATACGAATACGACCCGATAGAATCTGAAAATTGCGTGAACCAAGATCGAACCTACCCGATAACCGATAACAACCTTATTTTTTCCAACTCAAATCTGACCCGTGAGTCGATATTATCTCAACCAATTAAACGACCCGATAATAAACTAGCTTAATAATGGTTTAAATAATAGTACCAAATTGACGTTCATCTTAATTATTTTCACTTAAAATTACCATTAATACACATATTCATTGTTTAAATATAAAATTACTATTTAATACTAAATATATAAGATAAAATATATGTTGATAACCTGACCCGGCACTGACCAGCCCGATTTGCCATGCGCTGATGACCCAACCCGAAGATGACCCGACATGAACCAAACCGATCTAAACCCGCCACTAACCCGATATGACCCAACCCGCTTAAACCCGCCCGGTAACCGATCTGAGTGACCTGATAGTGACCTCTAGTAATAGTAAATCTCGTTGAAGGCATGTAACATTGAAGACGAAGCAAAATATAGTCATTCTTAGATAAAAAGTTATCAAACATTTTTCATTGATAACAAACAGTTATAAAACGGTCATATTTATATAAGTGAAATATATTTAGTCCATCTTCAACATGTGACGAAAAGTTCCTTAGTGTCATTTTTTTAAGATATTAAATATCGGGAGTTCACATTAAGTAGCTCATCATAGTTAGTAGAGATCAATCTGCTTTTGGTGATTTGAGTTCACTGAGAGAGTTCGTTTGTGTCTAACTTCCGTGTGATGAGGCGATGAGCAATAAGACGGTTTAAATTAAACGCGGATCATGAGCATCATTACTCGTGACTATGCTACAATCGATTATGTAGTATTACTCGGTAATTAATTCTACCTTCTAAGGATGATAATTTCAAATTATCTATCGTCTGAATAAAGGAAAAACTCCTGGTAAAAAGAATTACGGAGTTGTAGGGACAATGCGACATTACAGGCTTACAGCACAACTATTTAGATCCTTTTGGTTGAGATCCCGAAGAACTCTACTTGTAAGACACAAAACTACTAACAGGAATGACAAGGTATATTTACTTGAACCCTTTTAGTCTTTTCCATGACACAGTAAATATGACTAAACCGAGTCATCTGATTCATCTGAATCGCTTCCATCTTCCTCAGCAGCATTACTGGCAGCATCTGATTAGTGGGGGCCGGTTTCTTTCCTGCGCTCCGGCCGTTATCCTCACCATCATCCTCTTGTGCGGGGCCTTCATTACGTTTGCTTCAGTCAAGGCAAAGTAACAGCTAACAGCACAAGACACTTGAACATTTCATCGTGAGCCAAAAACACGAGATTTTTACATAAAAGAGACGAGTCAAACACTTGGACATGAACTTGTGTCGGGTGCATCTAAGTTCTAACCAAGTTTGGTGAACTTGTGTCGGGTGCTTCCTAGGTTCTTGGGTAAGAGAGAGGAAACCTATATACTAAGCAAAAAATAGAAATTAGCCGCTCATCAAAAGCACGTCTTACATTATGAAACCATAAACCTCACATTGTAACTATTTGTTTGGATACCCAAAAAAAAAAGTTAAAGCGGAGACAACGGGAAAGAAATAAAGGGATCCATTTCAATCCCCTACGTTTCCCTCAAATCAATTTGGTTAACCAAAGAAAAGAAATTTTGATAAGCACTTTAGCCACATCTACGAAAAGGAATTAAGTGAAAAAGGATATCTCGACTTTGCATGATGTTCAAAAGATCGTTTTCCACGCGTTGTACCACTTCGGGCTGCAAAACGGTAAAGGCATTTGAGATCCAATCCAGTGCAGGCAATGAAGGAAATGTAAGAAATGTTATGAATATTAACAGAACAACAAATATGTGCCTATAATAGTCGTTCTCAGGATATGGTATGCAACTTACATTAAGATCTGGTTCCCTTCTAAATCTACGACGACGAGCATCCCTCATAGGAGGAGTCAGGCCATGTCTATATTCCACCATATCAGGTTTACTGTCACCACCTTCCCGGACTAAAATCATCTGATGTCAGCAGCAAAAGTCATGAAAATGGCTACTCAAAAATGCTTATCACCAAGCAAAATAATAAGCTGTGTACAGAAATCAGCTTTACTTGACCAATATCTGCAATTTTGATGAGCACACTATCATCATAACTTTTATAAGACTCGGTAATGGTAGGAAGGTCGAAAAGGGAAGCAGGAAAATTGTCATTTCCAATTGCAAATGTACCGCTTCTCCCATCCTCTGCAAGGTATTACAGTAAATAACAGCAGTGATAAGTCAATTCAATGGTGCGACCAGGAAAGCACATAGGTTTACATAGAAACACATACAAAACATAAAACAAAATGACAATAAAAATTCCACCTCCATGGACATTGATTTTATCAGGCTATTAGAATTACAGTAATCCTGAAAGCAATACATTTTTCTATATCAACCCCACCTTAAAAAGCAGCACCCACGTAAAATTCCACAGCCTCAAGATTCAAGAAGGTCATTCATGCAAACAAATAATTTCACATGACATAACCATAACGAAGACGCATTGGAATAAAAATAAATAAAGGAGTTGAAATAGCAGGGAACTATTAATAAGGGCGAGGAAGAACCAGGGAAGGACAAATCCAATGAATTATCTTCAGAGGAAGAAGGATCTTCATTCAAAAGACGTTCGATTCTTTCAGCGACAGAAGGTGGAACTCTTAAAATGAACTGTTCTTCCATGCTTCTGCATATTGCAACACACAACCACACATAACCCCTCATTAGAAACAGAAAATGATGGCTTCTAACATTTAAAAATTACCCTTGAATTGGTCACAAATAAGATACCCCTCACAAAGAATAAAAAGGTAAACAAATGAATGGGAAGGAGGGATTATATCTCAAGCTCGATAAATCCTAACTAACATATGCACCTATCCTAATAACTACTTCAGAAAAATGGGTTGCAGTGACATTTACTCTACCAACACATCCACCTCACAAAGATCAACTCAGAACTAGTTTCCCTTAACAAAAGAGAACAGCAATTTGATCTCCCAAATCCAACATTAATGGAATCAAAGCGCAGCGGTCAGTAAACAGGATCATGTGCATAGCAATGCTAATACATTTACAGGAACGCCGTGAGCTACAAATACAACAAATCGTGGGCTAAAAAATTGGGCTACATGAGCAGAATGGTATTGGTGAAATCTGTTCTGAGTGTGCTGCTATGTTACTCCGACTCTTCTAATTTCCTCGCGTACCCGTGTCCGACACTCGACAGTCGGACATGGGTATGACACATGGACACCTCATTTTAGACCAAAATGTGCATATTTTTCAATAAAATAGCCGAATCCGGCACTTGGACACGTACCCGTGTCAGGTACTTCTAAACGAGTCTGAGTAACACAGGTGTGCTGCACCATTATTGGGCATCAATTTTCCTCCTACCAGCAGGCATCATCAAAAAAATGGAGGCAGTTTGTCTAGATTACTTATGGGATGAGGGTGTGTCTCATAACAGAACACCACTGGTCTCATGGCTGAAAATAAGCAGGCCATATAAGGGGGTCTGAACATTCATCAGGCTGGTGCATGGAACAAAGCGGCTATTGGGAAACTAGCGTGGTGGGTGGCTGCTCAACCAGCTAAACTGTGGGTACAATGGGTTCACCATGTGTACTTAAAAAGTCAGACCTGGCAGGAATATCAACCAGGTCAGAACAGCAGTTGGGGTTGGCGAAAAATATGCAAAGTCAAGGAGTTGCTGGCTCAAAATTGGCAAGTGCGGAATGGGCTTCCATTTCTGAATGACTATACAATAGCGAAGGGTTATCAGATGCTCAGGGAGAGGGGAGACACTGTGAACTGGTTCAGATTAGTATGGAATAAGTGGACAATACCAAAGCATAGGATGGTAACATGGATGTACTATCACAAGGCAATGAACACCAAGCACAAACTGCATCAGTTGCATATAATACCTGATGACAAATGTTGTATATGTGACAATCACGCAGAAACGATTGAGCATCTGTTCTGCCAATGTGAGTATAGCAGACGATCTTAAGGAATGTGGCAGACTGGATTGGAGTCAGCATCTTACCTCAGCTTAATATTCGATGGAGAATGGGTCTGAAGGGGACTAAGCTTAAACGAGCATTGTTGAATGGCATTATCTATTCTATAATCTATCACACCTGGAATCAGAGGAATCAAAGCAGACTGGAGAACAAACTCTTAAGACCAGAATGTGTTGGGCAACTTATTAGGAAGGAGTTTATCATGTATTGCTATAATATTAAAACAGGTCTCTTGGCTAACAAGGACCGACAGTTTGTAACTAAACTTATAAGCTGATTTTTGTGTTTATAATACTACTTACCTTTCAACAAAAAAAAAACAACTCACATACAAAAATGCAAAATTACAAACTTGATTAGCCACCAAAATGGATACTAGGGGTGAATCAATACCAATTTAAACATCCAAACCCGATTTTCGCTAAGTAAAAATGTTACAATTGCTCAATTTTATCCAGCCTAATTATAATCATCATGAACATTCAACAACTGGAATGAAAGTTTCCAACTTTTCAATACTAGTTAATACTGCAACAAAAGGGCATCCTTCAATTCATCAAAGTTTTCGATTTCGACGGAACCCAGTTTGTATAACATTGAACTAAGCATCAAGATTCAACGATTTTAATCAAATTAATCAAATTATATGAAAAACAACAACGAATAAGACAATGATCTTGGAATTAGATAAGCAGGAGATGATTAACAATCTGATTTGTAGTTTATTAAAAATTGGTAATTAGCAAACCAAGTAACAATAAGAATAGATACAATATTCATATCAAATTATGAAATTAACATAAACGAATACTTGTAATTACAATCAAATAAATCCCGAGTCTAAAATATAATACAAGAGAATGTGTAAACCCTAAATTAGAATGATAATTCTAGAACTTCGGCCAACAGTCTGGACAGCTACAAGCCGATGGGGATAACGGTGTGTAAGATGGAGAAGACGGTGTGTAAATAGGTGACGACGGCTCATAAGTAGGGGAGGAGGGTGTATAAATTGGAGAAGACGGGGGGGTGTATATTGGTGAAGACGGGGTGTAATCAGGGGAAGACGGGGTGTATACTGGTGAAGACGGGGTGTAATCAGGCGAAGACGGGGTGTAATCAGGCGAAGACCGGGTGTAATCAGGCGAAGACGGGGTGTAATCAGGCGAAGACGGGGTGTAATCAGGCGAAGACGGGGTGTAAATTGGGGACGGCGGCGCGTAAATTGGGGACGGGGCGTAAACAGGGCAAGAAGGCGTGTAGGGGAAAGTAGGAGAAGAAGGTGGGTAAGAAGGCCATACCGGGGAGTATTCAGAAGAAGAAGAGGACGAATATTGAGGAGACCAGTTGAGAATGGAAGACGGAGAGTATGGCGCCGTTTTCGATTCTTTGTAAGATGGAGAAGATGATGATGATGACGACGAGCAGTAGGAATACGAAATCGGAGAAGAAGACATGGTTGTTGCTGAATGGAGTTCAATTCTGTCTTTGATTGATTGATGAAAGTTTTCTCAAGAATCACAACGAGTTTTTAGCAGGGATTATTATGGAGTTTGTAGCAGGGATTATTATGGGTTTGGCCGTTTGGGAGGGAAGACGAGATGTATATATAGCCACCGCCTTTCTGCTTTCGTGGGCCTGTGTCGTTTCTTTGGATTGGGCCTCACGTATCTAGTATCAAGTATCTACCGGTTTTTATCGGAGATATATTCAAGTTCGGGTTTCGTTGGGTTATTAAGAAGTTCGATTCAATATCGGTTTCATTCGGATTGAGTCGGATTTTGGGTACAATTTATTTTATTCATTTCGCGTCTTCGATGTTTATCAATTCAGATGTTTTCGATCGATTTTATTTTGTCAGGTCTAATTTGACCATAAAATGGTCATAAATTTCGACGAAAATGACTTGTTCAAAGAAAAGAATTTGTGTTATCGGAAATTCTTATGTTAAACCGTTTTATAACTCTTATACCAGTTTAAAATCAGGGGAGAATTTACGTTTGTAACCTTGTTAAAATTATTTCTACCAACGACCATTTTTTAATATGGGTGTTGTTTGCAATTTTGTTATAACCCATTTTATAAGAGACTTAAATAAGGAGAACTAAAAATATTTATTTTATCTTTTTATCGTTTTTTTACAACTTCTCTGCCTTTATTTGTGAATGAAAGTGACGCTTTAATTTTACTCTATTATAAACTTACTAAATTAATCTTTTGTCGTAATTCGTGCATGTAACCTTTGATACGATTTTTACAATAAATTTATGATGTGATAGTCTCCCAACCGACTTATACATCATCTTATAAGAGGACTTGTTTGCGGTGGAGTCGGAATTTGAAGTCAGCAGAGCGGGAGTGAAAAATTCTAGAGTGTGTAGAGGATAATAATCAACCCAAAGCGGTTCAGAATTTTTTTGTTAAGGAGTGTCATGTACGAAGCAGTTGGTATCAGAAAAAGTATATTTCTTGTTTGGGTAAATTAGGCTAAGGACTGTTTTTTTACCAAGCATAGGATGAACCAAGATCGAACTTGAAGAATCCGAATTCGACCCGATAAAACGTGAAAATTGCGTGAACCAAGATCGAACCTACCCGATAACCGACAACAACCTTATTTTTTTCAACTCGAATCCGACCCGTGAGTCGATATTATCTCAACCAATTAAACTACCCGATAATGAACTAGCTTAATAATGGTTTAAATAATGTATCAAATTGACGTTCATCTTAATTATTTTCACTTAAAATTACCATTAATACACATATTCATTAGTTAAATATAAAATTACTATTTAATACTAAATATATAAGATAAAATATATGTTGATAACCTGACCCAGTACCGACCAACCCGATTTGCCATGCGTTGATGACCCAACCCGAAGATGACCCGACATGAACCAAACCGATCTAAACCCGTCACTAACCCGATATGACCCAATCCGCTTTAACCCGCCTTGTAACCGACCTGACTGACCCGATAGTGACCTCTAGTAATAGTAAGTCTCGGTGAAGGCATGTAACATTGAAGACGAAATAAGTTGTGCCTATTTAAGGTGAAAATATAGTCATTCTTAGATAAAAAGTTATCAAACATATTTCATTGATAACAAACAGTTATTAAAATGGTCATATTTCTTTAAGTGAAATATATTTGGCCCGTCTTTAACATGTGACGAAAAGTTTGTTAGTGTCGTTTTTTTAAGATATTTTTTTGGCAGATGGATACATATGGCTTACTGCGTTTACAGCAGCTTTTGTCATATTATATGCTCGATAATTTTCCTTTCTACTTTAAAAAAACTAATACTAAGACAATGAAACAAAGAACATAACTTTTTAATTTTATCTACGACCCTTAAACCAAAATGTGAAACTTGTTGAAGACCCGCAATCTGCAAAATAACATTCAAGCAATCAGAGGCAAGATTGAGATGATAGATATTGTTGGTAGCTGCCCATTCCATTGCTTTAAGAATTGCCAGAGCTTCAATTTGTTCACTATTTTCCTCCCTAATACTTTGATTGAAGCAATTCCCTTGGAAAGAAGGCATGCTTGCGTCTTTAGAATGTGAGACCGTTAAACCTATACCCGTCAAACAATTCGCAAACCAGGCTACGTCGACCGTGACCCAAACTGCAGTACAGTTACCATGCTAGCCTACCAACATAAAAGGATTCCCATTCTTTAAAAAATCAACATCGTCTTGACACTTAGATGGAATATCAGAGCCACCATCAGAGTTTGGTGAATACTGAGAAAGGATATCAATCCCTTTCTTAACTCCACTCTGATAAATCTGAATGAAAGAGTGTTGATTCACCGCAATGTGACGGAAAACAAGGTTGTTCCGTGTTCTCCAAATAGCAGACAAAGTGGCCATGAAATGCAGCAGAAGTTCATTTTTGTCCTCTTGTTTGTTAAAATAAAGAAACCAATTTTCAATCTATTGATTCAAATCCAGAGAGCAAAAAGGGTTAATTTGAATTCCTAAATCCGAAACTTTCCACATCCTTTGTGTTACCTCACACTTCCTAAAAATATGATTCAAAGTCACTACCATGCATTCTTTTTCACAAAACGGACATTATGAATTACGAGAGGAAAATCTTTCTTGATATTCGTTACCCGTTGGCAGAGAGTTTGTAAATATTTTCCATAATAATAATCGTCATTGACCCTTAAATCTCCAAATTTGTTTGGTCATATATTTTGTAAACTGAGAGTCTTCTTTTATCATTTGTGGTTCCACAATCATCCAGCAAAGAGAGTACAGCCAAAGAGTACCCTTGTTTAACCTTATAAATGTCATCCCTGGATAAAGTCCAAAAGCACACGTCACTGTCATTAACCTCTGGTATTTGTAAAGCCAAAATCTTCTGAATTGAGTCCCCGTGGAAGAGGCAGTTGAGAAGCTCAGTACTCCATCCCTCTTGCAGAAGAAGATGTCTAACCCGCATATTTGAGATTGATGGCTCAGAGGAAGTTAAGTTTTCATCCTTAAGCACAGGTACTTGTACATTAACCCAATTATCATGAACAACACTGATATTAGAATTGAACCCAACTTTTCATCCCATATGTTTTTTAACCAGATCCCAACCCCACAATAAACTTGTACCACCCCATGAACAATTTGCAGGTTTCCTAAAACCTCTAAGGGGGCGTTTGTTTTGCGCATGGGTATGCGTTTGGAATCAGGAATCATACCTGAGTGGTTTGGGGTTGGAACCAGCCACATGTCACGCTATATATTTTTGCCACCTAGCATACATATTTATACTATTACTCCAAGAATAATAATAAATTTTGTGTAAAAAAGGACTAGTAATAATTTCACTTAATAATACGGAATAAATACACATAAATCTAAATAAATCAATAATCAGCTCCCCGCCCTTCAATCTTCCCAAAAAAAAATTAAAAGTCAAAAAACACTCTTACACAATTTTAATGACTTTTATAATTACAATCTACCCTATATAATGTCCTCTTTTTATTTTGTGTGTTTCCAAAATATATTAATAAATTTCAAACATAAATCAGAATCAACTCAAAGCACGCATTTTATCCTCATCCTAATTATCATAAAAATAAGGTAGGTGTGAAATTTGTTTTTTAAAAAAAAAATATTATTGTTATTAAATTAATTGTTTTACTTGTATTTTGATAATATTATTTTAAATTGAGATTTTTAATCATGAAATGCTTTAATGTCTTTAAAAGAAGGTATCATCAAATTTATTACTTTGATCATTTAAGAATTAAGTTTTCTTTTTCAATTAACCAAGTGTCAAAATATATTTATATATCGTTTATAAATGATTAAAATTTGAATGACATGTAAAATAAAGAGAAGAGAAAAATCACCAAAGTTGAAGCAAAAAAAGTAGAATATGAAAGAAATAATATAATTGGCTAGGTGAAAACTTTTTCTACTATTTGAGATAAAACAATTTTCTTTTTGAGTTTTGAATCAATTGGTACAGTAATTTGTTGTAGTGAGACAATTTGGTAAATTTAGTATTTAATATGATAATTCGTCTTTTGAATCAATTGATTTGTATGTATGTACAAGACATTATTATTATGATAATGAGTTTTATTGATAAAATGCGGATATGAAAAACAATTATCATGCTCGTAAATTTCTAGCTAATTTCTTTGTTAATAGTGTATATGATTATTGTATTATTTTAATCTCTCATGTTTTGTTTACTCTTCTAATTAGGCGGTCATTTTTTTGTGGCTACATATATAAAATGCTTTCTTTTTCAGATCACTTTTTTAAAATTCTTATAAAGTTCCGCCAATTACAAAATGGATTGTGAAAAATTATTGAAAGTATCTTGCGACTACTACATTTTCTTTTGTTTTTTCAGGACCGAGGTATTTGTATCATGTACTTCTATTTATGAGCCACCTTAAGTTGAAGATATAGAATCTACATATCTATCATTTGATTAATTCATGATTAAATTTTTTATTAAAACCACCACAAAAGAATCATATAATAGTAATAATAATATAAACATAAAAAATGTCCTTACAAATCCCGTGATTTTCACGGGATACAAAACTAGTATTATATTAAAGCAAATACCAACTTCCCCATACGTCGCCACGTGTCAGGCCTTATTCGAACGCCACGTGTCACACCTTATTCGAACGCCACGTGTCATTTTTGGGTGTATTATTGCGAGATATTATAGGTGAATGAAATAAGTGGAGTATTAATACGGAATAGTGTTTTTAAAAGTTAACAAAATAAAGTTTGACCAAAATTGATTCTAAATTTATCCCGTGAATAATGTGAAATGAAAAATTATGGAAAAGTTTCATTAATGCTACAAATGAGGTAACTTTGTAATCGTGGTTAATGTTATATTATTTGTAGTCAATTTAGTATAGAATCTCGAATATATTAATGCGAGATATTATAGGCGAAATAAGTGTAGATTAGACGGAATCGTTATTATAGACAGATATAGTTGCCTATTATGGAATTGTGTATCAGTCAAATTTTGCCTAATTTGCATTGTCAGTCAAATTTTGTACATGATTTTGCATGTATCAATTTTGCCTAATTTGTGAGTCAAATTTTGTACATAATTTAAGACATATCGATTTTTATACGTGATTCCAGGATTTTGTACAAAATAATGTACCATTTTTTTTTACTTATTCTTAGCAAATAAGGAAACAAACAAAAGACATATCACTTTTTACGTGATATTATTATACTCGAATTTTTTCTGTTCCTAATCACATTATTATATTTTTTAAAAATATTCTAACTAATTAATACCTCAATAGTCTTACTCATCCCTATAATTATTGGTGCCAGAGTATTTAATTTTCTTCTTTAATATCACAATAATATTACAATATTACAAATTTACAATAACACATTTTAAAAATATAAATGTTACTCCCTTTATCCCACTGAATAGTTTGCATTTGCTATGGGAGATATTTTTCATAAACCGAGTAATGATCATTTTGCCTATTTTATTCATAATTTAAAATGCTCATTTTAACCATAATATCATTTTATGTAACGGAATTGTTACATAACATCCATTTAGTTTCTTCGACGATATTTCTTGGATAGTATATATTGAGATTTTGTTTTGTTTGTTTTGGTTCGAATATAAACAATGATTATATTTTTTGATCACTTGATGGGAAGAAGTGTTTCTTTGCAAATGATGGTTACACTATCAAAGCTATTTGATGAGTGAACAATAAAGAATTAAAAGATGTCTTCTTGTGTCATCGTTGCTTTAAGTACGCATTAATAAGCCGTGTTAAAATCGATTTTTAGAAACTAATGTACTTCCTTTGTCTATGTTTAAGATCGCTATAATCAGCAAATAAATAATTCGGACAAAGAGAATAACAGTTTAACTATTGTTGATATATTATTATTCTCCAATTTGTGAAATTAAATAAGGTGGAAAGGTTTTCTGTAAATTGTCAAAAGTTCAAGAATTTTTTTCCAGAAATTTACTCTCCTAGGTCTATTATAGTTTTATATTCCTTCCATCAATTGTGTCATTATAGTTGGATTGGCTTTGAATAAAAAAAAGTGTTAACTTTCAGTAGAGCATGAAATTATGGTTTACTTTTTTTATATAATGGTTTGATGCTTCTAATTTATATTCTCTCGATTTTTTATATATATTAATTTTACGTTTCGATGCACTTTCTTTTTTCTTTTTTTCGTGAGATAAATTGTAGCTCGACTTAAAATTTAGATCAGTTATGTTGAATCATAAAATTCATGTTTAAAGATTTATACCTTTCAGTTATATGGACATTTTTAAAGACGCATTGAGATCAAAACTCAACGAAGACCGTCAAAGAGAAAGGGTATAATGCAAGAGTAAGTATGCAGTTACAAAACTACAAGATCTATGAGATAACTATATGCGTATAGAAATACAATCAATGAAGTAAACTGTATCTTTGAATTTTAATCACTTTTGCTTCTTTCTAGCCTTTTTATCGTTCATTTTTTGGTGTAACATACAAATAATACGAACTTAAGGGGTCAAATTTAAATAGGATCATAAGAGTTATACTACTCAATATCGTTATAAATATGACTTAAATATCGAATTTAATCTCTCAAAAATTTATGAAAAGATGACAGTGCTATTTAGAGTAACACAAAAACTTCAGGGAGACGGTCTCTCAATAACATTATTGAGAGACCTCTCACGAGACCTACTATTAGAGTAATAACATGAATATATTCTTTTATATATTCGGATTTTTTTACTGTAATACCTATATATTTATTCTTAAAATAGCATGTGTATGTAAATTTTCAATCAATTATTGTACTTCATTGTGTACAATGGAGAATAAATTAGATAACTTATAACTATACCTCGCTGAGTACGTAGAAGTTGATTTAGGTTGTTTTTTGTATGCATCACAATTCATTAAGTAAGTAATTATTTGGACATAAATTAAGTTAAGACAATTAATTACAACTGTAGTACCTATAAACCTATAATTGGATTAAAATTATCTTAGAAGAGAAAGTGAAGACGACATGCATCAACCAAAATAAAGGTCCTAAAAGTATTGTTGAATTAAATTAAAGGTTACGACATATTAAAAATATTTAAATTAAATTTGATGGCTACGAGATTGTGATTTGTAAAATAAATTACGCAAAACAATACCCTTAAAATAATCAACTAGCATAGATTGATCAAATGGAGTAGAAGTCTGATAGTGGAAAGTGGAAACTAACAGTGAGATGGTTGACAAATTTAGACAATTAGTTTACAAATTTAGACAATTGGTAACATTAGATCTTATTTATTTACTTTTATGTACCACAAAATTTGTCTACCTTTGATTTTAATACTTCTTGCAAAATAATAAAAATGTAAATATTTTCTTAAGTCAGTAGAAATAATACATGTCATTCATATATATGCTATATTGAGAGGTATAGAATATGGATTACAGGTTGGTGGTGGTTAGTTGAGGGGAACGTCGTGGTCTGAGGTGTTGGATTTAGTAACTTTTGTCGTGAAGGGTCGGCCGGTAGGTCTCAAGGAAGTCATTCATTGACGGTGAAGACTATTTCCAGTAGTTCGGGCATGGTGAGGAGTACAAAAGAAAATGAGAGAGATAGTAGAACATTGAGAGGAGAACAAAAAAGAAGGATAATATGATTTAGAAAATGTAAAATAATTAGTAAAATTAAATGTATACTTCCTACATATGCAGGTAATGAAAATTGAAATCTAAAAAATAATTTTGTATCCGTTTTTCAAATTTCACCTTTCATAAGTTAAAAAGTTGAGAAAAAAGTACAGTATTTCGAATTAATAATATTAAGCAACACAAACTTTTATCTATTGTATATGGATAGACAAATTAAAATTTTCTAATAATTAATTATTTACTAAATCCTAAAATATATATTAGTTTTTACTTTTAATAATATTTTCCGTTACTACCCGTGCAGTGCACGAGTTCAAAAACTAGTTAGATTGAATCGAAACTACGTCAGTTTCAATTTCATATAAAAATCTCAATTATACACTTGAGTTTGAAAGAGATCAAAATAGGTAATTTTGTTTCGTTATCAAACTTCTAAAAGAGGCTTTATTTACATTTTTTATAAAGTTTTTGTTATTATTTGGTTTTCATGGTTAAATTTTGTCAATTTCAAATTTTTGGTCTATTGGTTTTTAGTTTGTACAATTATTTGTATATTTCATAGTTATAAGTTTATACTTTTTTGCCTAAATAGAAAACATGCTTGAGAAGTCGCTTATGGTTTAATCAACAAAATTACCATGTTATAGAAAATTTAGTTACTACTATTTTTTGTATTTGTTGTATTAATTGTTATTTGAATTTGAATTTTTATCTTTAGAGTTACTGAATGTCGACAATTTAAAAGCTTCTACGGATTTGAATATATTGAAGACAATATTTGGATTGCACAATGTTACAAGATCGACTCAATTGATTAGTGATGATAACTATCGATATCGAATAATCGGGTGGAGAACTTATGATGAGATTTTGCATTCGAGTATACAAGAGCTTTAGTTTTTCCATGAACTATTTTAAGTTATTTATGATCGATTTTGCATCGTTTATATAAAGACATATATGACGATTTGTCTATATTTCGTATTTTTTATTCGTTTTTTTTATTGTAAGAGAGGCCTATTTTTTAAGTTTTGCACCGGGCCACCTTAATCTCCGAGACGGCCCTGGTTGGAACTCCATACCCGATATCTTGTGTTTGTTTCAATTGTGAGTGGTATGTAAAATTTAATACTTTAAATAATAAATTTATCATATAAAATTATGAAAATAAAGATTTTATCAAATAATTATATAACATGTTTCGTTTACAATATGTGTTAATATTTATTTTTCACATTTTTTATAATTGTAGTTTGATACCCATGGGTATCAAACTCATACCCACCCCCTCCCTGGATATGAGAAACCCATACCTCGTGGGTTTGAGGTATGGATATGAAACCCTCGGATTTGCTAAACAAACACGTGGTATGAAACCCATACCTCGTGGGTTTGAGGTATGGATATGAAACCCTCGTGCCTTCAACAAGACCCCTAATAAACCCTCTGTACATAAAACAAAAAGATAGGGTGATAAAGGGTCATCTTGACGTAAACCTCTTGTAGGGAAAAAAAACTCTCAGATGGTAACCCATTAATGAGAATGTTGTAAGAGACCGTAGTTACACATTTCATAATCAGATTTACCATAGAATCTGGAATTCCCAAAGAAATCAAAACCCCTCGAACAAAATTCCAACTTAATCTATCATATGCCTTGCTCATATCAGTTTTCATTGCCATATAACTATGTTTCCTCGTCTAGCTGTTCATGGATTTTTGCCATGATTTCATAAGCAATTAGAATATTATCTAAAATAGCTCTCGTAGGTACAAAAGCTATTTGGTAGGGGCCAACCATAGAATTCATAAAAGGCTTAAGCCTATTCGTAATACATCTTGTCACAATCTTCATACTAGCATTACAAAGACCGATAGGTCTATACTATTCAGCTTTTTCCGGATTGTCGATCTTTGGAATAACGACAATGAAGTTCGAGTCATTTCATTAAGCATATAGCCTGAGTTGAGGATTTTTAAAACCGCATTTGTAACAAAATGCTTAACACTATGCCAATATTTTTGATAAAAAATAGCTTGGATACCATCAGGTCCATGTGATTTTAAACCCCCTAGTTGAAAAACCGCAGTTCTTACCTCCTTAGCCGTATAACGTGCACTCAGAGAGTCAGCTGAATCAGGCTTAATTTTCCTTTCTTCACAAATACAATTGAAAATCCCACCATGCTCAGTCCAGAATGAACTAAAGCTCCTTTGTTGTTTCCTAACTTCAAACAAATTTTGAAACAAGCTGGTGAATTCATTATCAATATCCCTTTGATCAAACGACCATCCTCTGTCCTTAATATTGACCCCTTTGAAAAAATTCTTTCCTTTTCTTCCTTTAATCCAATTAAAAAAAAAATTCGTACAGTTATCTCCTTCAACATCCCACTTTATCTTAGCTCGCTGCCTCCAATAAATAGCTCTATTCTTAGCAAAATCTAGCAGCTTACTATGAGTCTGATTATAGTCTTGTAAATGTCCATCCAAAAAAGATGAGTCCAAATGTTGTAGTAATAGATCATCAAAGTTAGACCATTGATAGTTCATTTTCTTCTTCCGATCCATCGTCCAAGCCTTTACCCGTGAATGTGTGTATTGGAATTTCCGACATAACACAAAAGGCTTTGTACCATTGTATGGTTTTCTCCCTGCATCCTTAATTACCTCCCCGCACTCTTGAATTTCGAGGCTCCAAGCTTCTAACTTATAAGACTTTCGGCCATTAAGAAGTAGAAATTTTTTTAAGATATTAAACATCGGGAGTTCACATTAAATAGCTCATCATAGTTAGTAGAGATCAATCTGCTTTTGGTGATTCGAGTTCACTGAGAGAGTTCGTTAGTGTCTAATTTCCGTGTGATGAGGCGATGAGCAATAAGACGGTTTAAATTAAACGCGGATCATGAGCATCATTACTCGTGACTATGCTACAATCGATTATGTAGTATTACTCGGTAATTAATTCTACCTTCTAAGGATGATAATTTCAAATTATTTATCGTCTGAATAAAGGAAAAACTCCTGGTAAAAAAAATGACGGAGTTGCAGGGACAATGCGACATTACAGGCTTACAGCACAACTATCTAGATCCTTTTAGTTGAGATCGATCCGCTGCTTTTGGTGGTTTTAGTCACTCTTGAATGAAGTTCTTCAAAACTCAAACAGAAGAACTCTTACTTGTAAGACACAAAACTACTAACAGGAACGACAATGTATATTTACTTGAACCCTTTTAGTCCTTTTCCATGACACGGTAAATATGACTAAACTGAGTCATCTGATTCATCTGAATCGCTTCCATCTTCTTCAGCAGCATTACTGGCAGCACCTCGAGCGTTAGGTTTAGCCTTAGGAGTGGGGGCCGGCTTCTTTCCTGCGCTCCGGCCGTTATCCTCACCATCATCCTCTTGAGTGGGGCCTTCATTACGTTTGCTTCAGTCAAGGCAAAGTCACAGCTAACAGCAAAAGACAACACAAAAAATCACAAGACCTGTACTTCTATTAATTCTTTGGGGGTTGTACTGTAAAAGTTATTGACATTAACCAGCTGAGTTATATACCGAGTTTAGATAAACCTTCTATATGGATGCAACCAGAAGAAGGGAAAAAGGGAACAAGGGTGGAGGTCTATGTTACTACGACACTTTACTCGACACTGTTGACATGTTTAGGACGCTTGAACATTTCATCGTGAGCCAAAAACACGAGATTTTTACATAAAAGAGACGAGTCAAACACTTGGACATGAACTTGTGTCGGGTGCTTCTAAGTTCTAACCAAGTTTGGTGAACTTGTGTCGGGTGCTTCCTAGGTTCTTGGGTAAGAGAGAGGAAACCTATATACTAAGCAAAAAATAGAAATTAGCCGCTCATCCAAGCAAGTCTTACATTATGAAACCATAAACCTCACATTCTAACTATTTGTTTGGATACCCAGAAAAAAAAAAAGTTAAAACGGAGAAAACAGGAAAGAAATAGAGGGATCCATTTCAATTTGGTTAACCAAAGAAAAGAAATTTTGATAAGCACTTTAGCCACATCTACGAAAAGTAATTAAGTGACAAAGGATATCTCGACTTTGCATGATGTTCAAAAGATCGTTTTCCACACGTTGCACCACTTCGGGCTGCAAAACAGTAAAGGCATTTGAGATCCAATCCAGTGCAGGCAATGAAGGAAATGTAAGAAATGCTATGAGTATTAACAGAACAACAAATATGTGCCTATAATAGTCGTTCTCAGGATATGGTATGCAAAATTAATCACGCAACTTACATTAAGATCTGGTTCCCTTCTAAATCTACGACGACGAGCATCCCTCATAGGAGGAGTCAGGCCATGTCTATATTCCACCATGTCAGGTTTACTGTCACCACCTTCCCGGACTAAAATCATCTGATGTCAGCAGCAAAAGTCATGAAAATGGCTACTCAAAAATGCTTATCACTAAGCAAAATAATAAGCTGTGTACAGAAATCAGCTTTACTTGACCAATATCTGCAGTTTTGATGAGCACACTATCATCATAACTTTTATAAGACTCGGTAATGGTAGGAAGATCGAAAAGGGAAGCAGGAAAACTGTCATTGCCAATCGCAAATGTACCGCTCCTTCCATCCTCTGCAAGGTATAAGAGTAAATAACACCAGTGATAAGTCGATTCAATGGTACGACCAGGAAAGCACATAGGTTTACATAGAAACACATATAAAACAAAATGAGATTAAAAATTCCACCTCCATGGACATTGATTTTATCAGGCTAGAGCTATTAGAAGAATCCCGAAAACAATATGTTCTACCAAATCAACCACAGAATCTGCCTAACAAACAAGGATCAAACCCACGTAAAATTCCACAGCCTCAAGAAGGTCATTCGTGCAAACAAATAATTTCACATGACATAACCATAACGAGGACGCATTGGAATAAAAATAAATAAATGAGTTGAAGTAGCAGGGAACTATTAATAAGGGCGAGGAAGAACCAGGGAAGGACAAATCCAAAGAATTTTCCTCACAGGAATCAGAGATGGGCAAATCTGACCAAGTTATTTAAGTTTTGAAGGTAAATGATCCCAAGATCTCTCAAACAGAGAATGCAATAATACACAATGATGGATCCATAATTAAGTTTTTAATTTGATACGAGACTTCTTGTTCTCATAATTGCATAACTGAAATCCATTAAGCCATCATTAAGATGTCTCTTTCTTAGTTGCAAAAACTAAATGGCATTAAAAGTTACGCCTCCATGGCATTGATTGTATCAGGCTAGAGCTATTAGAATTACAGTAATCCTGAAAGCAATACATTTTTCTATATCACCTGAGATTATCTGGCTAACAAGTAATGTTTAAGCCCTTCTTATCCCTTAGGGAACCAACAGCCACACAAAATTCTTCAACATCAAGTAAAAGGCGAGTGCAAACAATCAATGTATCATGACAGAACCATAGTGAAGAAGAAGACGTGAATAAAAAAACTTTAGTTAAAGTAACAGGGTACTAATAAGGGTGGGGAAGAACCGGAAAACGACAAATCCAATGAATTATCTTCAGAGGAAGAAGGATCTTCATTTAAAAGACGTTCAATTCTTTCAGCGACAGAAGGTGGAACTCTTAAAATGAACTGTTCTTCCATGCTTCTGCATATTGCAACACCCAACCACACATAACCCCTCATTAGAAACAGAAAATGATAGCTTCTAACACTTAAAATTACCCTAACATTTGTATTCTATACCATGTCCCAAATAAGATACTTCCCCGTCTCAGTCACTTGTTTACCTTTACCTTTGATCAAAATACCCCTCACAAAGAATAAAAAAGTAAACAAATGAATGGAACGAAGGGAGTATATCTCAATTCTCAAACTCGATAAATCTCAACTAACATATGCACCTATCCTAGTACTACTCCTTCACAAAAATGGGTTGCGGTGACATTTACTCTACTAACACATCCACCTCACAAAGATCAACTCAGAAATAGTTTCCCTTAATAAAAGAGAATAGCAATTTGATCTCCTAACTCCAACACTAATGGACTCAAAGCGCAACAGTCAATATCATTGTATAGCGATGCTAATTCATTCACAGGAACGCCGTGAGCTACAAATACAACAAAACACATACAAAAATGCAAATTACAAACTCGATTAGCCACCAAAAAGAATACTATGAATGAATCAAGACCAATTTGAACATCCAAACCCGACTTTCGCCAAGTAACAATGTTACAATTTTGCTCAATTTTATCCAACCTAATTATAATCATCGTGAACATTCAACGACATTCAACAACTAGAATGAAAGTTTCCAACTTTTCAATACTATCTAATACTGCAACAAAAAGGGCATCCTTCAATTCATCAAAGTTTTCGATTTCGACGAAACCCAGTTTGTAAAACATTGAACTAAGCATCGTGATTGAACAAATTTAATCAAATTACAGAAAACAACAATGAATAAGGCAATGATCTTTGATCTATAGCTCGAATAATAAAAAACATGTACAGTATGTATGTAACAAAAATCAGAAATACCTTGGAATTAGAAAAGCAGTAAAATTGGATGATTTCTGCAAGTTTTTCTTTTACTATGTAATGGAATTTTGAGGGACAAAATATGAAGTTTGATACTTTGATTGAATAGAGGTTTGGATAACCTGGATATGAATACCGCGATTTTATATGCATACTACTGTCTTCAGGCCGGGCTCGGGCCGAACTCATGTACGGGTCGATGCCGGGTCATGGTCGGATTAAGGGTAGGTCAAGCTCATATGATATGGCTATACCCGGGCTACGCCAAGGGAGGGCTTAGCTGGGCTAGACTGGGAGAATGTTTGACCCGGGCTAGGTTTGTGGTGGATGCAAGGCAGAGCGGGTTGACGAACTCGTGTAATTTTTTTTAAAATACTAAACGAGCGGGCTAAAGGTAGGTCGGGTTTGAGTTTCGTTACCCATGCCAGGGAGAGGAGGTGGGCTGAGCGGAGCGGGTTGGGTTGGGTTGTTGAGAGATTGAATATTGTTGCTCGATTCAGGTCGTGTTGATGCGTATATATCATAGATCGAGGAAAAACGGGTGAACTGGCCAGATTTTAGGTCATTCATATTCGACTTTAGAAGAATGGAGTCAAACTGGGTTGTTTTGTTCATTTTCGAGACTACAATTTTCATATTCTTCAGTTATGTTTGCCAGCTTGCGATTATAAACATTCAGTTGAGTCATACGTTCAAGGTCAAATTGGAATATGATTTATGAGTCACTTTCGAGTCCTTAGTGTAGGCGGCGGGTTGGATTATTCGGGCCATGTCAATTTTTCTAGGTATAGTATCTGATCGGGGAGAACTAATAAAAAATCCCCTGTAAGCAAACTAAAATTAATTTAAAATTTTGTGTGTGTGGAATAAAAGCTAAATAAGATATAAGGGGGCGTTTGGTTGGGGGTCTATAAGAAAGGGAAAGGGAAAGAAAATTACTCATCCCCTTTGTTGGTGTTTGTTTGACACAATCAAAGTGAATTGAACTCTCTCCCTTACCCCTCAATCTCTCTAATTTCTTACCCCTCACCCCAAGGGTATGAGATTTCATTACTCTTGTTTCTCTTCAACCACTTTTCTCACATACCACCACACTTACAATTACCACCACAATAGCCACCATCAAACCACAACTGTGACGCCATCGTTACCCCCGTCGCCACCCCCACCACTACCACCGCCACCTCCGCCATAACACCACCACCACCACCACAGTGACACCCACCACCATCATTACCATGACACTCCACCACCATTACCGTCGTGACCACCACTGCCACCGTCACCACCATGGTAACTCTACCACCGCCATGACACCCCACCACCACCACCGCCGTGACACCCCACCACCACCACCACCGCCGTGACAACCCCCCACCACCACCACCACCGTCGCCGTCGTGACACTCCCACCACCATTACTACCATGACACTCCACCACCATCACCGTCGTGACCACCACCGCCACCGTTACCGCCATGACATCTCTACCACCACCGCCGCCACGACACCCCTACCACCATTACCGCCGTGCCATCACCACCGCCGCCATAACACCCCACCACCGCCACCACCGCAGCCACCGCCATGCCACCTCTAGGCTCTACCACCATCACTGCCGTCAGTAGATAAGTGATTGTTTGTGGTGGTGTGTGTTAGTTGTAGGAATGAGTGTGAGGACCATAAGTTATCTTTCTTAGAGTAACCAAACAACCAACTAAGTTTTAGGTAATCCCTTTCCTTTCCCTCTCTTACCCTTTCTTATTTCCTTTCCCTTTCCCTTTTTTTTAACCAAACGCCCCCTAAATAGTGAAGACATCAGTTTACAATTTAGTGTAAAATCGTTCTATTCAACAGCATGCAAGGAGCTGCGTAGACTTCGAAAATTAAGTCACTCATAATAACCTAACTTGTAGCTGACTCGACTCGTATCTATACATAGACATTATAACACTCGAGCTTATTCCAAACTCTAATCGAATAATCGACTTAAATTCTATCAACTTGAGCTTACTCGATAATATCAACTCTATTAACAGTACATAAGTATATCAAAATAACTTACATGTTCAAACACAAATGAAAATATTTCTACAATGATATTCACCCTAATGAATTCAAGTGCTCTCAATATCATCACAAAAATTCTCATTTGTAATGGGTAGTATCCATAACAAGTTTATAATTGGTCAAAATAAAATCCCTATGGATTAATAAAGACAAATTATTTATAAATTGTGATTCCACTTACAATTTTACATTATCTAATATTTAACCGTTACAAAGACGACTTGTCGGATACGACTGAATGACCCATTTTCCATGTCTTTTTACTAATGGCGCCCGACCATGTTTGATCACTTCCGCTCCTAAGAGTCCAAGACACGCTCAAGGAATAAAACCAAGTACAACGCCACCAAACACAGATTTAAAGCGAAAACGACATCGTATTCCGTACAACTGCAACTGCGGCTGTGGCGGCGACGGAGGTGAAATGGCGGGAACGTCGCAAAGCGGAGGGAAGTGGCAATGGGAGAACGCCACCGCGGGAGCCGTCGCGGGATTCGCCACCGTCGCAATCATGCACCCTCTCGACGTCGTCCGCACTCGCTTCCAAGGTCCAATTTCTCCCTCGATTCCGTCTCAATCATTTGTTTACTTCCGATTTAAAAATAAAAAGTAAACAATTGATACATTTTTGGTGTCGTGTTTCTGACGTTTATGTATGAAATGTGAATTGACAGTGAATGATGGAAGATTAACGAATCTTCCGAGCTACAAGAGTACTCCTCAAGCTCTCTTCACCATCGCTCGTTCAGAGGTACGGAACTACTTATACGGTTGTCTCAGTCATTTCTTTACGTTTCAGTTCCTAAAAGTTATTTTTAGCAATATATATGTCTTCTTTCATTGATCTTTCTATAAAAAAGCAAAGGTAAATAATTGATTTTGATGGAGGGAGTACTTACCCTAATTCATTAATTCATTAGTTGATTGATTAATTTGTTTGAAATTCGGCATAAATTTTCATTGTTGCATATGTGCAATGTTGATAAAACAATAAGATTAGCTTAGTCAATTAGTTGCCTGTCTATGGCGAGCTAAGTAAGGGGTCGAATACATGCAACAATTAGAGAGAGAGAGACGGTTCTCCAATGCCGCGTATTGCATTCAATGACTTGCCACTTTAGATCAGGGAAAAAAAGAGAGTTTAATGATTCATTTTGCTTTATTCAATTATAGTACCGAATCAACGAATGAGAAATGAGAATGTGCAATGTGGATTCCTTGTATAATGGTGAATGAAACTAACCTTACCCTAATAGAGTAATAGCATCCCTTGTACGAGTAAGTTGCAACTTGATTGTAGTAGTAAACACTTTGATAATTGCATGAATTTTCGGATTTTCTTGAAAGTGATTAGAGTGGACGTGGCTGCAGCATTGTTTGATCAAGATGTTGCTCAAACTTTTTTTATAGGGATTGAAGGGGCTTTATGCAGGCTTCTCTCCTGCTGTTATCGGATCATCTGTTGCTTGGGGACTCTTTTTCTTCTTGTAAGTGCATGTTTTTTACTGTTGGAGTTTTGATCCTTATTCGTTGCTTGGATACCAAAGCACGAGTGAAGAGGAAGTCAGGGAGGGAGAGGGGGGATGGAGTAACGGCATTATCCATTTAAATCTTTCCCATGGCTGAAGAGATTTCGTTGTGGCTTATAGGAGGGAAATTGAGGGATCCTTTTCCTTCCCCTCCATTTACTTGTAACTCGACTTTGCTAACCAGATAATCGAAAATGTTCCTTCCGAATCTCTCAATTTCAAGGTGACATGTTCAGATAGGTTGTCCGTTTTACATTAACCTTATGCGGATACTGCTGTTTAACTTTGAGGTCCACTATTCCTCCACTTCAAATTGCCTAAAGCTGGAAGGTTTTGGTGTTGCTAAAGTATTTCTTGTCAAGACTGCCTTTTAGCCTCTTTTTCATTTGTCAACCATGCTACTAGAGAGCATGTGTGCCTTGAAAGATGCTGATATAGGGGTTTACTGACAGCTACAGCCGAGCTAAGCAAAGGTACTCTCATAATGCAGAGGAAAAGCTTAGCCCGGGTCTTCATCTGGCAGCAGCTGCAGAAGCTGGAGCACTGGTAAGTGTGCAAAGTTATGTTCTTGTTGGCTATGAAAGTATGTTTGTGAAAATATGTTAAGCTGTAATCTGGTGGAAGTATCTATAGTGTTCTACTAGAATCTTGCGGTCAAATAATTCATATATTCCTCCCCTATTCGCTCTCTTATCTCAAAAGAGTGATAATAAATGAAAAGATATTGTGAAGAAGATGATCATTGAGTTCACCATTGATGCTAAGATATACATCAAGAGTAAATATAAATGGTGTTTGTTATATATTGAATCAACTTAACTTTACAATGTGTGGTAGTTGTGTATATATACAAGCATAACAACTCTAACAACCTTATAACAAACTATTAACTATAGTTAAGTATAACTAACTAGAGTTAACTATCTTAGTATAACCAGCTTGACTATGTTAATAGATATCCAACAACCGCTTTAAGTATTTGAATCAACAATCGAGACAAGTGTACAAGTGTAATTAGTATGCTCAAAACATGAGCAAATGGCTGGTTCTTTCAATCTTTATCATCTGGTAACATATAGAGGGATTCTTAGGAGGGATAAAGTATCTTTTTCACACACAATAATTAAGAGAAATCTAAATAATATTGATGACTTTAATTTAACAAGATTTATAAATTTGGCGACATCCTCATTGTAGTTGAACTTGGATTTTGTTGATCTCTCGTAACGTAAAATTGAGTTGAAGGATACCATACTCGAGAGAGTTAAATACTCTTATTACTAACTATTTACTATCCTTATTTATCTTTAGAGGAATTGAAAGATGCCAATATTTGCTGCTCCTCTTCCTCTTTTATACCAAGTAGCCAATTACCCATGCAAGCGGAAGGAGTTTATTATCATACTTTATTCTAGGGTCTGATATTAATATATTACTTCAAAGCTATTTTCATATTCATTTTTCTGAACTGTACCCTGCGCGGACTCATTTACCATGAACAGGAAAAGAAATGCTTGATTTTGCATTTAGCAGTCTTTGTTTTATGTGCTCAGTTACGCTTTTGAGTTAGAACACTGATCTTCTTACTAAAGCATTTGTAACTCTTTGCAGGTTTCTTTTTGTACAAATCCTATTTGGCTCATTAAAACAAGACTACAACTTCAGACTCCTCTTCACCAAACTCGTCAATATTCTGGAGTTTATGGTTGGTTTTATGATTAATTGTTTCTCATAGATCATGTCTGATTGGTAACCTTAGAATTTAATAAAACTTAAATTTACTGTCATAGTTGGTTGGAATTATCATTGATGCTTCTCAGCTTCTCCACACTTCATGATGCCATTTTATCTTCCAATAGCAGTTACAACTTACAAGGGATGCTAGCAGCAAGCCCAGTTAGAGAAGTTCCTAATAGATACGATTGTCATTAATAAAATTCATTTTTGTGTGAGATAAAAAAGGAATTTCAGCTTATAATTTAGGGCATGAAGAAATGTGCACCCACTTGCTAATCACAGCTCTTTGGAATAATAATTAGTGCATTCTTTATCTTATTTGCTTGTTTTTAGTGAATGTCATACCAAAAATATCGATTGTAATGTTACCCTGAACTCCTGTAAAACAAAGGATCCTTCTGTCCTCATGAAATGCTGTCGCTATGACACTCTTACTTAAGCTCGTGATGTTATAAATATGTTTTATTCTTATTTTTTCTTAAAATCCAAATGTTCCCTGAAACGCCATTCGACGCTGGACACTATTGACTACTCTGTGTAGCATACTTTGGGGGATTCACTTGTTATTGAAGGTCAACTAGATTTGCTTACTTATGTAACCCCATGCCAAAAAAAATTGTTTACGACTTGTTCTCCGTTGTACTTAATGGGAGGGTTAAACTCGGTATTGAGAGAAGAATTCGCTCGTGACACGGGACTCCACCTTGGTTTTTGAAATTGTTATCTATGATTTTTATGGCATTGTTCTTCACTCTAACCACTGTTATTTTATGTTGCTTCAGATGCTATGAGAACCATATTAAAAGAGGAAGGATGGACTGCGTTATACAGAGGAATTGGGCCCAGCCTTTTCTTGGTTAGATTTCACGCCTGATTTATGAGTTACTCTTCTATTCTTCTTCCTTCCCTGATTGCTGTAGTTTTCTTTGAAATCGACAATAGCTTTAATATTAATGGTTTCACGTCTGCCCTTTTCTTTTTGCAGTTTATAATGAAATTTTGTCCTGTACTTGGTGAAAATAGCTCATGCACACTTTTCTCGAATCTAAGTCAATCTAGTTTAATTTTCTCTGCAGGGTTTATGTATAATGAATGGGTCAGTCATAGTTTATAAGTCAATTTTGTGCATATGTTAGCTCATCAAATCTTTATAATTGACTTCACCAAGTAGTTAATGTTCATCAATCTCACTTGTCTACTCGGAGTCGTATGTATTGAACAGTGTAATGGCTAATGACATTTAAGTTAATATGAATATGCTTGATATCCACATAGGATTATCTTCTGAGGTCAAATCAGATCAGAGGTGTTTATCTTTCTTTGCTCTGTCTAAATTCCACGAAGTTATAAAGGCATTTCATCGCAATCCCTCATAAATCGAGTTTTGAAACTTTTCTGTGCTCATTTTAAAGTAAACGATGCTTTCAGCAGGTCTCTCATGGCGCCATTCAGTTTACAGCGTACGAGGAACTACGTAAAGTTCTTGTTGATTTCAAGTCTGAAAGGACTAAAACAGCCAGTGCTGAGGCATTGGTAGGTTTTCATTACTTTCCTTATAACCGTGTTACTCTGTAACAATTTGAATTTGTTCAGCATCTCTCCAAGTGTCTAAATGCATTGTCAAAAAAATTCTGATTTATGTGAACTTGGAACAGAATTCAATAGACTATACTGTTCTTGGGGCATCTTCTAAAATAGCTGCCACTCTTTTCACGTATCCATTTCAGGTATGCTTACATTTAAAACTCCAATTTGCCTTTATGTCAGCTCTCCAGTTTCATCCCTTTCATTGAAAGATATTGTGTTCTCTCTTACAGGTCATTCGAGCGAGATTACAGGTAAAATGAGGGTTCTGGGGAAGAAAAAGTTTTGATTCCTGTGGCTGCGTTTCTTGAGTGACTTTTTAGACTATACATTCTGTTTTAAATATTATGCAGCAACGGCCGAATACTGATGGAGTTCCAAGATATGCGGATAGCTTGCACGTGATAAAAGACACTGCTAGGTGAGTTAGAACCTGATTGCGTTTCTCTTTTTTGGTGTAAAACAAAAACAAATTCGATAGGGAAGGGCGAAGAGATTTAAACCCAAAACACAAGTGTTACAATATGACTGTCATGCATAGCTTACATCTGCATTAACTGTTCCCTGTGTTTCTGAAGGATTCTAATATTTGCTGCCCATTGAGATGAAAATACGCATGCTGAGAGGAGGGTAAAGGGGTCCGAAGGTGGATGTATACAACCTTGTCTTCTGTTGAAAATACGGATAAAACGTTCAGAATGACGTAATTAAGATTCATTTAGAATTGTATGGCCTGCTGCTACCTCATTTCCCGAATTAAAATTTGCTTAAAGGCTTCCGTAGAGAGAAAATGAGTTCAACAAACCTTAACATTTGTTGAAAACACGTATAAAATGTTCAGACTAACCCATAATTAAACTTTCGTCTGGAATTGTATGTCCGACTGCTACCTCATTTCCCAAACAATTTTTGCTGGAATCATCAATTCATCATATCTCAAAGCGTTTAGCTCCGTCAATGACAGAATTTTGACTTTTTAAAAATATTCACATTTATTCAATTTCATGAAATGTGCAGGTATGAAGGTTTTCGTGGCTTCTATAAAGGCATCACAGCGAACCTTTTGAAGAATGTACCTGCTTCTGCGGTAACATTTGTTGTGTATGAGAATGTACTAAAGCTATTTAAAGTGAATAGAAAGAAAGATTAGTAATATCTTCCATTCATTCATTGGTTCGTTTATTATTTGTCACACCGCTGTTTTTTTCCCCTTATTCAACAATCGAAACATAGGAGGAGCGAAGGCAAAGGTAATGCTCTCGATGTATAAACAGTTCAATAGTTTCCACGTTCAACCCGCTTGGTAGTGGTTTTTAGACGGGAAGTTGTGTTTCCCCTCCAGCGGCCGACGGCCGTCTTCTTTAAATAAGTTGTAAGGGCTTCAGTTTTTTACTATTGGGAATGAAAGAAGCCAAACTCGGGATGAGTGTACAGATTAATTTGCCGGAGACCGGTTTCTGACTACTGGGAATTATTTTCCTTCAGTTTTTTGATTTAATGGAATTGTTACATTTCCTTTTTTATGCCATAAAAATGAAGTCGAATAATACCAGTAGAATCCATATTGTTCATGCTTAGTTTACTCTTGTTGCGATATGTCAGCGATTACCTCCACTTACCAGTTACCACCATCGTTGCCGCCACAACTATTACCTCTCTCCACTTGCCACCACCATTACCGTTAAAATCGACTGCCATTGCACCCCCAGCCGATAATCCTCCTTCAAGCTGTCCAGTGTCCACTTCCACACTTGGAATCATCGTACACCTTTTTGTCGGCCCTGGCAACTAAAATATTACAACCCTCTGTTTTAGCGTGTTCTTCTCAGTTTTAAAAATGACTTGAGATCATTTGTCCTACTTTTGGGTCTCATATTGTGTCATATCTTAATATTTTGACACAACACACCTTCAATTATAAAAATGGTAATTATATATACCAAAGTATGGGTTGTTAGGAGAAGCAATGAGGCATAAAATAAAACACAAATGTGACAGGAGATTTATACACAATATTTGTTATTTTAAGTTCGTATACATCATACCCTCCATGTTTGATTTTCATGGACAATATGCCTTTTTATTGCTATAAAAAATTTCAGTTGAACATGACTCTAAACCGGAATTCACAATTGGCCAATTTTTTCTAAAATGAATATTTCGTCATAATTTACGATTTTATAAAAAGATTGTCATCGAATCTTTTTAGGGTTCTTTTTTACAAAAATCTCAAATCAATCATAACTCCAATCGTTTTCGATTGACCATTTTCTTTTTTTTTTAATCAAAGTAAGGATCTCAAAGAGCTAATCAATTTAAAAAGGAACTATCGATTTCTGGTTTACGATTTATACTCAATTGAAGATTTTAAGAACGTTAAAAAGGACATGTACTTAAGAATCAAATATCAAGAATACCATGTACACAAACTTAAAAGTTGGGTACTATATGCAAAATAGCAAAGTTCAGCGGCTTTGGTACCACATGAATTTTCCGTTATTTTATTTTTATTTGTAGTAAAGAAAAACTTTTGCACCTCAAATGTGCTATAGATCAATAATTAGATGGTATGAGCTACTTATACGAGACTTGCTATAGCCAACCACCATGGGGTCTGGCAGTCTGGCTGGGTAAGAACAAAACAATAAAGGTGTGTGAATGTACGACAGAGAATCAAGGAGCGGAGATGTACTGAAATACAGAAGCATAAGAGCGAGGCGATGGGCAGAAGGGGCGACGGTCTTAAATGGGTAAAGGTGTCGAAAATGGCAGAAGACATGGGTAATCAATAATGGTTAGAAGACTTGATTGAAGTATCAAAGTGACATGGATTATGATGGACATTGTATCGTAACAGTGTCATTCTTTTCGTGTTGTCGAACAGAGACCACCCGCCACTTTCACGCTGGCCGATTTGAAGCGCAAGATGGATCATAGTTTATTCTGGCCAATTATATGTCGAAAGTTGGCCGAAAAAAACTTTTTTTTAATTTTATACATGAATACACTGAACAATCTACTTGCACAACGCAGTTTTGTGCAATACAAAGCAAATTTTCGAAAATCGTTTCAAAGAAATGGAAAATCTCATGGAGTATTGAGTACTCGAGCGCGGTATTCGCCAAGTGCCCAGATCGGAAAGATATTTCTGTATGCAGCATAAGTGATCATACAGTTCTTGTTGAACACCCCCATGATCTCCTGTTAACACCCACACGAGAATTTAGCCGAACTTCCACATGTTGTGGAGCAAAAGTAGGGATCGGAAAGAATGACTACAAAATACGTGTAAGAGATTAACCTGTTGTGGGAAATCCCCATTTTCCATTTGGGAATTGATCAGCAATTTCGCTGCCCGGTGTAATGGTTCTGGATCTCTTTCAGCCTGAACACGGAAGAAACGAATAATGAAGACAGAAATAATGGAAATTTCTAGAGGCGAAACTATTGTTCAAAAGTTAACCTGTCGAGCATCAATAAGACTCAACAACGCCCATGATGTGTTCACCAAATGAGCTGTGTTTCCCTCGATATTTGTATACACCTGAAAAAGGGATTACAAAGGAAGACTTGGTGAAAATTTGTAAGGTAAATCACAAAAGGCAAGTATTATTATATGGACTTGCACTACAATGCAAAAATATTTGGCAAGAATACGGGCAACAATACTTCACAAAACTGACCCGACTCAAATAACATGCTGAATTGGACCCAATTTCACCTAAGTAAAATAACCCGAAACATCAAATTGACAAAAACTGACCCTGGCTGACTCAAACTTTGTTGGATCCAACAGTAACCTGACCCCAAAATGACTCGACCAATATTATCAGTCAACCTCAAATGTCTAATCATAAATTAAATTCAAGTCCAGCTGCATAACAAATGAATTTTTTTTGGAATGAGACGCAAAATGACCCAACTGAAATTTGTATGACACGACTGGTTCCCGACCAGAATGACCAACCATGGCACTTCACTCACTTGAAAAGAGCAAAAAGAACTCCGAGAAACTAACAACATTGAAAATAATAGCACTAGTTAGAACGGAACAGTGCAAACCATAAATATCATACGAGAAAGATGCCAATGACCTATGGAATATTGTTCATTCAAGAATTATGACATCAAAATTTTATCTCTAAATGTTAGCTTGAAACTCAACCTTGTCCTGACATGAAAGGTAGCTTTCTCCCCAGCCACCTGAAGGCAGTTGTTTAGACAACAGAAAGTCACAGGCTTTACGGATTGCTGGACATGTGTCATAGTTCCTGCCAGTTGCAACCAAACCTTTAACCCCAAACCATGTCCCATAAGTGAAGCAAACTCCCCATGAACCGTACCTGGAAAATGGATGTCAGACACATCAGTCTTTTTGTGAAGCAACAAAAATAGAAAGCATTGAGATGATGGTGGCAACATCAAGCTTAAGTAGCCAGAATATAAGTAAAAAGCTATAGAGATTACGTAAACTAAATTGTGAACGGGATAACAAGTGATAAAAAGAAAACCAAACCATGAACCATCTGCTGCTTGTATCCTCTCAATAAACTTTGCAGCCTCTTTGATGCACTTCTCTATTTCTTCTCTCCGATGACCAGGATACAACTTTTTGAATGATACAAGGGCTTGAATGGCAGCTGACGTACACTCAACATAACTATACAAAATATAAACTTGCATAAGCAACTAAGACAACCAAAACACCCAGCTTGATGACAACCTCCAAATTGATATGAAAGCTAAGGATTTCATCACTTACGTATAATCAATAACAATGTCACCAAAAGTTTCAGCTGGGTTAATTAGCTGAAACAGAGAGAAGACACAAATTAATCCGATGGCCTTTGATTCAGGATACAAAGGTGTTGAAAAACTTATAATAACATGTGCATTGACGAGAGGTACGGGGTCGGGGCATGGATTTTATACAGAAGAATATTGTGTACAGCACAATCAAAGGCTTCTGCCTATGGCAGGATCAGGGAGGTAAGATGTCCAGTGTCTTAGCTCTTTTTTGATAGAACACAATCACGACCAAACAGGAATGCTACAAATATCAGAATACATATACCAAAGAGGGCAAGAAAAACTTGTCATCTAGATCTTTAAAAAAACATCCATAACAGACACCACGTCACATGCTGAAAAGCACAGAAAATCAAAGTTTGCAAGAAATTAAACAGGTAAAACACAAAGAGACTTCACCTCTAGCCAAGGGTAGGATCGTGTAAGTTCATATGTAGCCAACCCTCCATCGGCATTCTGCAATTACATGAAGAAACAGAAATATAAAGAACAAATAAAATAAATATATAGAAAGAAAAGGTAAGTGATACAATAATGTGTGAGTGTAGAATTGGTACGATCCACACATTGGTTTTTCAGTACTTCCACGAGGAACAGAGAGCAAATGAAATACTGAACCAAATTAACCTGACTGGTGAAACAACAACAATTTCTAGTCTAGACCTAGCAAACAGATCAGATCGGGGTTCAGGTTCACTTAACCTTTATGGGTCATCATCACACTTCAACCTAAACTCGATCTAGTTGATAAACGTGTCATGCATCAAGACCCAACCCCAACTATTTGAAGAAAGAATACAACTAAACAGAAGTAACAGAGTGTGGATGTCTTCTCGTGCAATAGAACGGGAACTATGTGAAGAAAGAGTACAACGAAAATAGAAGTATGGACAATACTTGGTTATTACTCTTATTAGAGAAGCTCCAGATAAATTACCTGCAAAGAAATAATAACGTTCACTGCATCATACAAACGCTTCACTTCTATAGGCTCGCCAACTATTTGTGAGGGAAGTTTCGAGAGGGAGAGAGCAGCCTGCATAAAAATAAATTAGACTGGGAAAGTTATGTTCGAAATCAAATTTAAGTTCGCTATATCTTTACTTTCAATCCTTCTGCTGTACAATCTGAGATGGGCCACCCGTGATCTGCAGTTGAAAACGGCCAAGCACCTTTAGAAATATGACGATACCAATAATTCAGATCACCAGGGCAATCGTCAGCAACCTTCATATCAAAGAAACCCATCAAAAGTAGAGATGAGAAGAAATACAAATTATCAGGAGCAACAGCAACTACCAAATGAATATTATAGCGAAAACAATTAGCAAAACCTATAACCACCTGTGAGTTTTTGATGAAGGTATGTGCTTTTCGAACAGTTGTGTCATATTCTTCAAAAAGATTTGTTGATATAATGGCTTGAACAGCAAAGGCGGTGTCCCATAACTGACTGCCATTATAACCCTGCATCAGGCAATTAAGGTCCATAAATCACAAAAGAAATAGTTCTATTGGTGTCACATCGAGTTATTCCAAACATGTTCTCAGGTCTTCAACCTAACAGAAACCTTACCAGCACTTCCAGTGCAACATATCAAAAAAAAAAAAAAAAACCACGCAAGAGCAGGAAGAAAATCAAATGACAGACCTGCATTTTCATGCCATCTTCAGCTAGCCAAAGATAATCATTTACACGGGGAAGATGAAGCTTAAAAGCCTCTGAGTTAGGATCTTCTGCCCAGCAACAGAGCATATTCAGCACCTACATGCAATTGTTTTCAAGCATAAAACTTAGGAGGACGAAATATATGTAAATTAAATCAGAGCGTCTGGGGCATAGGCCTTGTTCTGGTTAGTACAATTAGTCTAGCAGCCTTCTGATTCAGGCCTTCTATTAAGAAGAATAAAGACAAGAACTGGGTATGCGATTATAAAATCTATTTTTTCCCCGTGTTAGACTACAGTTATGGGTCATTTGGAAACCGTCTATACGGTGTCTTAGCACATCTTTAACACAAGGGTAAGGCTGCATAGATAGCTGTTCTGACTCCTATAGAGCACTTGCTATCTGGAGCAGAACCTGATCGACCAAAAGCCAAGGTGGCCTAGGTTTTTTTCACACCGTCATGTTTCCTTGGAAATTTCTGTGCACAATTCAGATATTCAGATTAATGCTTTCTGTGTGACAAATATGTTATTCAAATTACTAGAGGAATGTTAGCACTTAGCATGTCATGCTCTTTAAGGTCTGTCTTATAATGTTAGCAGCTCAGAAAAGAGCAAAAACGTATGATAGCCTCTAACTAGCCACAAGATTGGTCTAAAATTGTCTGGAAGAGATGGTACTTGTCAAAACATAGTTTACACGTATGGCCTAGGTCACTTCAGCTCTTCATTTATGGAGTGGGACATAACAGTCAAGGATATGGATATGGAACCGCTACGTAATCATTACCCATTCAATACATCTAAATGGGACAGAACAAGAGAAACGCAGGACAAAAGTAGAGAAAAATGCTAGTGTATGAAGTGGTGAGTATGAGTTGTAATAATCATGCAACTCACTGTTTCACATCAACTGAGATATTATATCTTGCAGACTTATAATTAAATTTATGTGCCTATCACTCACAATCTTTCCAGCATAAACAGCTAATAAGGTATTAGGTATTAATTCAAAACTTGCTCACAGTCCTAACCAAATACATGCGCATCAAGTAATCAAGTATTCTCATCTTCACAGATGAAACAATAAATAAATCGTTTTGCCGAACCTTGTTCACGGGCCCAATGCATATGTATCGAGTGTTCTCATCTTCATAGTGTATGTGCTCCATAACAGTGGTAAGGGCCTTTTCCCTCAACCTTTTCCCCGGCCACCGCAACAAAATAGGTTCAACAACCTTGTGAAGCGATGCCCAAAGGATATCTTGAAGTAATGGGTGAGGATAGTACAGATCTTCCTGCACAAGAAAGCAACAAATATTCTGAGACACATGCTGGTAAAAAAGTACACCGGGATAAGAATTGAAAAAACCAGGAGGATGTGAGACAAATAAGCATGCTTCATTTTCTTGTATGTTTAAAGGCAAGATGGATCTATTCTCATCAGCATCAGAGACACATGTTTTTCTACTTTATTATTCTGGCTAATTGAACATGGCATCGTGAATGGGTGGACAAGAAAGGCCATACTCGGAGTCCCCGATCTGGTCAATATCCCAAACCCCCTTTGTTATATTTTCAGATGATTTAGTGGTATAACATATACCTTTATGCTTCCATTTTATCGCTCCTAATCCTTCTCTCTATAGGATAGAACTTATAAAGAAGTCTATGACGGATAACCTGCATGACTAACATTACTCTGATCTGCTTGAGATGGTGAGAGAATTATAAATTTCAATGGTTCACAGTTTTACTGGAACTTGGAAGTTATTCCTGTAAAATTGTATCAGCAGAGGCATAAGTCTTGGCCTAACTCTCAGTCTATACTTTATTGGAAGGCATGGTTTCTTGGATGGAAAAGCTTGTATTTCAACTTTTCTTTAGCCTTCACAGATATCCTACCAAAAATGAGGTCATAGCTAAACACTTTGAGCCTTGGTCCAAAAAGTTATTGACAGCTAATCACCTTTGCACATTCGTTGCGAGCTCGATCCCAATCTATTTCATGATATGGCACATTGAACAACTCCCTTCGAAGAGACAGAACAGTCGGTGTAAGAGGCCCCACAAATCTTTTCCCATAAAGGTATGACATTGGCAAGTAAACCATCCGACAGTGACACCACATTCGTCCTGTAAAGTCCAAGACACTGCCCATATTTAGACAGCTAAAAAGACAACAAAAAATGTGAAAGTTATCAGGTATTCAGGTTTGTGAAAGTCGTATTCAACAATTTCCTAATGCATTGAAAAGAGACAACATGTGAGACAAACCAAGTTTATCGAAATGTTAAACGAAGAAGAAGAGAAATAACAGAAGGAGGCAGATCATGGTTTCACAGACAAAAAGTGCTGGCTTACAATGCGAAGAAATTGGAATAAAATGCGTAGGCTGAGTGTAACCTGGATGGAATGGAAGCATATATGGTAGAAGCCATATCTCCGGAGGTAGTGGATTATTGCCAGTCCATTCAAATACCCCAAGCACCTGCCAAAATCATAAATTAAAGACATCAATTAAGTTAAGCCTAGAACTAAGGTCGTCGAACAGGAAGGATAGAAAGATTAAGAACTAAACTGAAAGCCACATTTTCCCCCATGATGTAATTGCGGTAGCACTTCCATGATCCAGAATCCATTGGCGTCCTTTCTCCATTGCTCCATCACCATCACTTGGACCCTCGCCTAACAACCTTAAAGTAACATAGGTCAAGGCAGTACCAAACATGGTACTATGTCCTTCAATGTGCAAACCCCATCCACCATCTTTGTTCTGCAAAAACAATTCTTTCAGCCCCTCTAGTCATGCCATATCCACATGAAAAAATAGTAGTGATGCTTAAATAAGAACACTAAAAGACACTTTTTTCCTCACTCTGTTGCCTTAAAATTTGTTGTTTTAACACTTCCAACTGCATTCCTTTGATTCAAAACAATTGTTTTACAAATTCACTGCCAGAATCGGCTATCTTGTTTGACTTTCGCACATTCAGACTCATATTTAATCATTCCAAACCTAAGTAAGGTTACATTGGTCATTTTCTCCAGCATCTTAATTCAGATGCACATAACTATGACGACAACCAAAACAGTGAGAGTGTTAATGTCTCAGGAATGAAGATATATAATGGGGAACATAAAAAAAAAGCAATATTTTTAGAAGTTTTCTTCGTTTCTTACTTGATGGTTGTACAGATAACGGCACATTTCACGCTGATGTTCTTTTGATAACACTGCACTTAGAGCTCCAGTCACTGATAAAGCAATAACCTGATGAATAAGTAGATATGAAAATCTTCACTGATCGCGATTTTTATAGGATTGCATACAGTCACTGACAAGACTGTTACGTGCTAATGGGTATCAACTCACCAAAAGAAGAATACAACAACATAATGTCTACGCCTCAAAAGGCTCTCGTCTATGGGTCACCATAATCACCATCATATTTCAAAGCCAACATTAACTCATTAAGCGAGATAACCAAAAAGTCAATACAAAGTTAAAAGAACTTTAAAAAAAATAAACAGTAATAAATGTATGTAGTAGAGTTTAATTACCAAGCCAGGCATTAGAAACATCGGGCCACCATAATCACCAGGCCAGTGCCCATCATGTGCTTGGATTGTTGAGTAATAGCTGATAGCCCTTCTCAGAGTGGTAGTAATAACTTCCTCTGTTACATCATTGTCGTCCTTCACTTTAACTTGAGGTAAGACCGCATTTTGTGGATTTTCCCTCGCAAACTATAGATTGTAATTAAAAAAGAAAAAAAATTAGATAGGTTAGTGTCATTCGCTCGCATTATTGTATTCAGCGAATCAGCATGTTAAGTGCCAAATAGTAACACCAAAGTATGTTACTCCGACACTTCACTTAACTACCGTGTCACGTGTCGGACACCAATTGGTGTTAGGACACGACACTTCAACACTTCAATTTAGACCACAAAATAGGAAAGTTCACCGAAAATAGCAGTGTCCGACACTCCGACACGTGTCAATACGACACCGTTTTGGAGAGTCGGAGTAACACAGCACCAAACTAAGATATGCAAGCAAGCAGGAAATCGCAACATCTCCACAAGACAAAATTAGAAGACACTTCAAATCCAAATTCATCCGTTTGAAGTAGGCATATATACCGCATATGCATTTGTCATTCAAGAGGATGACCCACATTCACAATTCGAATAGTTTCATGAGCGAAGGTGATGATCCATCAGCACATCATCCTCATTTAATTTTTTCTTTAAGTTCTAAATGGTCAAATTAACTGACCAAAATGAAAACTTTTAAGAATTCATTTCATAGATACTTTTCCCTAAAAAAAATGTTTTTAACTAGTAAACGCCACCAGGGTTTTTACGACTAGCAAGTGAAGTGTATAAACCCATAACTTTCATAATCCGGCTTGGCTTCCACATTCCAATAACAAAGACGGATTTAAATTCTTATCTAATCGATAATTTTTTTATCAGAACCTTCTCATCTTCTCTCTCTTAGTAAATGAACTAATGACATCAGTCATCATTTCATTCCATCACACTAAATTTATATCAACATTACATCATTGTAGCATCTCATCTTCAAAAAGTTGAAACATTAAATCATACAGTAATTATTGCAAAATTATTGCGTGAAACGGTCTCCCGTTGTCTTATCCTAGAATTTGGGTAAATCATAACAAGACAAGTCAAACCCCATCATAATAAAATCAAGGGGCGTCTTCAAACAAACGGAATTCCCGTGCTTCACAAAAATATGATTCCCTAAGTATGAATGCACAAGTGTACTAAAACTGGAGGCCCGGTTCCCGGCTCATGGCTGAACATGACCCTAGACGCCTCTCTACATGATCCACCATAACGAGAACTAGAAATTCTTGCTTCAGACCGTCTAATTTCAGACGGACCAAATGTCACCATTTTTTTAATAAAATTAACCATTTAATAACAAAATGTTATTTCGCAAATTAGTTACTTTTTATCCTGAATGATGTTAACCTGAATGATGTTAACATTTTATAAGAAATGGTAACATTTTACAAATTGTAAAAGTGGCTACAAGAAAGCTTCAGACCAAAAGTGATGGTATGAAATAAGAATTTGCCAACGAGAACCAGAGAAGCTTTCCTAACCAACCGAAGTTAACCGTTCGATTCTCATCCGCGATTTAGTGCGCTCGTTTAAACCAAAAAACATGAAATGAACAAACGTATGGAAATTAAATATTCCTCCTCGTATATTTTAAACAAACGTACGAAATGAAATGAACGGAACGGCTACAAACAACGGAATTATAAGCAATGGCTAAAATATTAACTGATAAACATGAAAAACAATAAAAACAATAAAAACAAGAGAAATGAAGTACCTGAATTCGCATAAGTAAATCAGAACTATGTTTCTTATCGAAACGATTTTTACGAAAGATCTGACGAGCTTCATCAATCTCACGAAGTTCATCAGGAGTACCAAGATCTGGATCATACTCCCAAATTTGTCTACCTGCATGATTGTTCAAAGTCCTTAACCATGGACTAGTCCCTTCTGCAATCTTCAACTTCCACATTCCCAATTCACAGTTTATTTGATCAATTTTTGTACTCAGAATCTCAGATGATCAAATTCAACTTAGAATTGACAATTTAACTCTTGAATTAGTGTGTTGTTCTTGAATTCCGATCTGTGAATTTGATTGTTCAATTATTATTATTGATAGTATTGTGAAACTGAAAGGAATCTGGCTGGGTGTATTTATATATCTGAGATTTATGAATGGAGAGGGATGGAGGAAGAAGTAGTGGGCAACTGAGGTTGGACTATATATTTACGGGAGATTATATTTGTATTTAGCAGTTACCAACTTACCACAACACAGAGCCAGAGAGTTGTACACCAGGGATGGCAGTGGGTTGATACTCAATTCAGATTCTTAGGATTGGATCTTAATGGGTCGGTCGGTCGGATATACTTCTGAATTTTTGAGATTTACTTGGGTATGGGTCGGGTATGGATCTTATATAAAAACATCGGATCCGGATTCGGGTTTGGTTGTTGGGACCCTACCCGACCCTTAGACCTTTATATTTATTTATTTATTTAAAAAAAAAGACACATACGAACGTCAATAACTCAAATAATACACACATACATACGACATTTTTTAGTTATCACAAATATACTATAGTTATCACAAATATACTAGGTAAATGATACTTCCTCCGTTCAAATTCAAACTGTACATATGCTTTTTGCACAAATATTAAGAAAGAATTAAAATATGATTGAAAGTACAATGGGAAGTGTGTATGTTGCTTTTTTTATTATTTGTGGTGGAGTAATGGTGGACCATTGATGGCATTTTGTGTAAATAATTGATGTTTATAAGGATATTTTAGTAAATTTTTTTGGCTTTATTAGGAAATGTGTAGTTTGGATATGAATGGATTAAAATGGAATAGTTGTAGTTTGGATATGAATGGAGGAAGTATAAGTTAGAGAAAAAATTATTTTGTTAAAGAAAAAAGCATAATCTAGGGTTTACCTTACCCAAACCCGGACTCTTTGGATCGAGTATGGGTCCATTAATTTCATACTCTTTCGGGTATGGATCGGGTATAGGTCGGGCATGTGACTCAGGGTCAGGTCCGGATTTTGCTGGACCCAACCCGTTGCCAATCGTAGTTGTAAGTGTGGCCCAATTTGGCAATTTATTAAGTAGTACCTCACTTGTTCAAGTTGGGCGATGTGGTCATGTGACTCATGTGACTAGGGCGTGGTCCAGAGTGTTGTAGACCAGATAGCATTAAAAGTCTAAAACCGATAAGGAGATACGTGACATTATATTTCCACATCTATTAAAGACGGGCAGGAAAACACAGGATGGTAAATGGAAATGGGCACTGGGTTGGAAAACAATGTCTTTATCATTCTATTGTAAGATATGTATTGTATTTTAATTCGATAGTAATTTATCTACAATTCAACATTACTTGGGATAGCAAAAATTCGTCTTCTAAGTCAACTTTTTTAAGTTTGGGATAACGTCCGTCACCCCTTGCTAGTTGCTACTACCTATGTTCACCCATGAAGACGGGTACTGTCGATTACAAGTTGAAGAAGGATAGCATCTCTCACATAACGCAAGTGGGGTAGTATCCATAAGAGCATGTGTAATAAGGACTCTCTAAGTGCTTTCCAAGGTGCTCTCCAAATGGTCTCTACAATTGGAGAGCACAAATGACAAATAGTGTATTTTTCTCCTACGAGGACTCCAAGCAACAAGAAGGTGTTCTCCATGAAAGAAAACGGAGAGGAGCTTGGTGCTCTTAGAGGAGAGCACTTGGAGAGCTAGCTCTCCATTTAAAGTGAGTCATTATAAGTAGTAAAATTTGTGAGAGAAGAAAATTTATTTTGCAATATTTTTTAATACAAGTATAAAAGAGGTGGGTCTAATATTTAATATGGGGAGCGTACAAAAGAAATTTGTTATTGTAGAAAGAAATTTGGTTGTTGCTCTCCAATGGAAGAGGGTGTAAATGAAGAGCACACTTTTTTAATATCCGTCACAAGCAAGACTTTTTGTTAAATCACTAAATTGGTAAAAAAAAAAAATAAGGGGTGTTGAACAGATTGGTAAAAAATATCTTGGTTGGGACAAATTGGTGAAAAAACTTGAAAATTGGACAAATTGGTAAAAATATACACGATTTTATTGCATGTTTAAACAAAGATTAAATATTTAAGTCAAAATTTAAATAAAAAATCAAAGTAAGTATTCAGAATCAACCTGTGCTAATTTTTTAACCTATTATTTTCTCGACCAAACTCCAATATTTAAGTCAAAATTGAACTTTTTTTACCAATTTTGTAGTTTGGCCTTGAATTTCATGATAATGAGAAAAATGAACATACATCATATGTCACAAATTGGATTATATATCGAGGTGTATATAAACATTGTACATCTATTACAAATATAATTGAACTTTTATACGGAGTACAATTTTTTGACCTTTTAAGAATCTGGCCTATATTTTAATTTTGTACGTATTAAAATCAAAATATTGTTGAGTTTATATGTATTATTTTTGAGTTTCAATATAAATATTTTGAGCTAATTGAATTAGATGTATTTCTTCAGATTTTACTTGCTTTTAAGTATATTTTTTCCTGAGCGCATTACCTCAAATTTTATTTCGTTTTTAGTATATGTGTATTTTTTCTGAGCTTATTAAAATTTATAAGTTGTATTTTAATTTTGTTTCCATCAAACTAAATTTAAAATTTTTATATAATGTTTGAGTTTTATTTAAAAACTGGTGATATTACATCGAATGCATAATCCATCACTGCATGAAACTTAAGACATGGGACACTTTATAAATAAAATCAAATCTAATTGTGTAAGGGAAATAATGAAAAGGTGGATATCCAACTAAAACTTCACTTTTGAGTTTTGATTGGCGTTATTTTAAATTAATTTAACAATCACATTAATCATCCCTAACACGTCCCTTAGTGATTTACGTGCACTATGAATTATGTGCACAATGAATTACGATGGATAAGATATTATTGGAAATTACATTAGGAGAGAGTGGTAATGGAAAATTATACATGAAGTAGACATGTCAAAAGCTTCCCTGATATGTTGGTCAATCCGAAATTCACTCGCTTTTAACACGAGGTTACATAACTTAATTTTCACGAAAAGGATTATACAACCAGATGTATAATAACATTGTACAATCATTTTGGTGACGAGGGAACCCGAAGCCGCTACTTTTGGCGCGCACTGGGTAAACCCACGGGTATAAAAAAACATTGTACAATCATGATTTATTTTATTGAGTTTATGTGTATATATATTTGTTGAGTTTTTAAACTATTTTGAGTTATATTTTAGTTTTTTTATATTAAAATTAAAATATACTTCAACTTATATGTATTGTGTTTTAGTTGTATAATAATTTTCGATTCCCAATATTTTCTCAAGGAGTTCATAAATTGTACCAAATAGCTCGTATTTTTTTTAATAAAGCTCGAATTTTCTATTAAAAAGCTCAAAATATGTACAGAAAAGTGTATACCTCTGGAGGTATAATCCGCTTATGATTCACATCACATTTGACATTAAACCTTTGACTTATACTTTTACACAATCAATTATGTGAACTATGACATAATTTTAATTTCTTATTAAAGCACAATTATGTAAAAAAAAATAATGATTGGGAAAAAAACATATTTTTTCGAATTTGAAGTTATTTGTTTAAATTATTTTCATATACGCTTGTAATTTTATCAACCTAATATGTATAATAAACACGACGTTAAACACATAGTTTCAATGGATAGATGATGAATTTCTTCATCTTCTCTATAGACCTAAAAGAAGAAAAGCGGACGGGTTAAGACTGCTTCCGGGAAAAAAAAAAAACACATTTAAACTCAAAAATTACACAATGAATTATCTTTTGAAGATAATATTTAGATGTATAATCCACCTACTTATGATATAACGATAATTTTTACAAATATTGATTCTATTATATACTCCGTAATTGTGAACCAAAATTTCCTTGATCAGGAAGTCATCAACCATCCTGAAACAGTTTTAACTATTTTTTTTACGTTTTTTTTGCATATTTAATTTTAAAGAAATTTTGGTCTTAAACTCTTAGCTTCTACATTAGAGCATAACTTGTTTCATCCTCTGAATAATTTTCTTCTCTTCACTTTTTCATAATGAACGACCATGAATTGTCATGAACTTTGGCGGCGAAAATGGTTGAAAGTTGTCTATAGTATTATCCATCAACAGTTTGCATTTACTATACAAATGAGGGGTTATCATTTATCAATAGATGAATACATTCCTACCTTTGTTCTATACAAATGAGGGGTTATCATTCCATTGTTCAACCATTGCTGCAGCCTGCAAATTTGCATTGCTAGCCCTAGATCATTGAAATGACAGCAAATTTTTTGATCAAAGCATTCTTGGTAAAGGTCTTTCAGAGAAAGAATCCTTGCAAGGCTGATTTAGTTACATCAAATGACCCTGTAAAAGGACACAAATAAGCACAAACACAACTGACCCAATAATAGTACACCAGAAATGGCCATATCCTAACCGGAAAAACTTGTTTAGCATATTTAACCCATCTTACACCACCAAGTTTCAGACCTATGATTCCAAAAATAAATGAGGAAATTTGCTAAAAATTACATAGACAACATCTCAGTATCTCACAATGTCGGGAAAATATAAAGAGTATAGCACTAAAATGAAGGTGGCAGTAACACAAATAGATGAGAAGTTCTTTCGTGCATTTTGCTGATCAGTGATACTCGATGAATGAGTGGCTGATCAGAAGATCGACTAATGTGAGAAACAATCCCCATGGCAGACTGCTTTTCTCTGTAGGATGCCCAGGTAACCAAGTATAAACAGGCAATAATCAAAGAGCCTCCAAGCACACTGCAAAGACGAAAATTACTTCCAATCACAAATTAACCCAAAGCTCTGTTAATAGACACATTATCAAACTAAATGCTCTCATAGAATACTTTTTGTGAGATCTCTCCAATTACCATTGATTAATCATTAATATATTAAATTAACCCCTTACTAATTGTATGGCTCATAGTTTTAAATTTGTGATATATTTGCACGACAGTCACAGTGACAAACTCTGTCATATTATACTACATTGCCAACCCATCAATTTGGTCGGAAACAGTATCAAATGATAAACAGCACAACAAATTACAACAAATTAAATCTACCTAATTCATCCATTCATAAACTAATTGAAATAAACAAACATTCAATCTAACAAACTAATTTCTAACTAAAATAAGGTTACTAAACATATAATCATATGACTATAACATTCATAAACTAATTTACGATTCAATTCATCCACTCATACACTAATTTACGATTCAATACAAAAAAAAATGAAAAAAAACATACCTGAAGTTGGCAGAAATATCGTATAGGGAGGTTGGTGTGGTGGAAGAGAACGACGGCGGTGATGGTGAAGGTGGTGGTGAACGGTGGTGCAATGTTAGAAGAAATTGAAAAGAGAGGAAAAAAGGAAGGTAGTAAGAGAATGATAGCGACGGTCGGTTTTTTTAGGAGCTATATGCAGGTTGCAGTGCATTTGCAGAGAAGGAGCGAATTATTTTTTTTTTGTTTTCTTTGCTAATCTTTAAACATTATTGATGGTTTGGTAGATGGAAAAACTTAATTAATTGAATAGATTGACTTCTTTCTTTAAACAATCACTTTTAATGTGGGAGCTTCATTATGTGTTTGCTGTGATTTTATGTTGTCACATCAGCGGTTGTGGTCTCTTCTTTAAGTAATATAATGATAATGATGATGAGTGGATGTGATTAGTAATTTAATTAGATTTAGTGAGTTGGTTAGACGATATTTTTGTTGATATGCCCTAGCCCCAACTCGCCGAACACTTTCAAAGTTTTGTTGATTAACTAATACTGGACTAATAATAAAATTAGTGAAAGACTGAAAATACAATTACAGTTAATATTTTATGTAGAAGTGACAATCATTCACACGAGTCACACGACCCAAAAATAAGATACAAAGTTAATCATTTAGAGTTAAGACGGCGTGAGACTTGTGACCTATTTAAGTTATTTGGTTGATACAAACATGATGTTAACTTAAATGGACTGGGTTAGGGACTAGGGTTAAGCTTTTTTTGACACAGACTCGAGACGAATAGCTCATTCATTTGAAAACGTCGTAATATAACTGGGTAGAATCAATAATCCAACCAACCAACCCGTTTATGTAATTGGGTCGGGGTAAGTTTGGATAGGGATAACCCATTTAAAGCTGACACAAACATGACACGACGTGATTTGTTTGTTAGCTTTAACTATGTCTACATGACAATTTTGTTATCATATTTTATTATTATTTTTGTATTTATGTTTAATTCAAGTGGTTGAACGAGTTGGATCGGATTTCGAGTCTAAAGTAACATAAAAACATTGGTTGGTAAATAATTTAAGAAAATTAATAATTGATCAAAATCACTCGTTTGTCTTAATTATTTGTTTTTATTTAATTAATATACTTTGGGGTCGTTTGGTTCACAACGGGAAAATGCAATGTCCAGTAAGTTCTAATTACTGTGTTATTCTATTTCATGTGAACTTGAAAAAGTTGTTTGATTGCACGTGGGAACTCCAAATCCATAGGAATTTCCACTTACGTAGAGGTCTAGGTAAGCAACTTTTTCCGTTACGGAGAAATTAGAGTTCCTAAGAAGTTCCAATTCATGTGAATTGAGACAACTAAACAACAAGATTTCGAGTTTAATGGTTAAAATTTGGGTGAAATTTTCAGGAGATCCGGGTTCAAGCCTCCCAAGAGCAAAATCTTGTGGAGCATTTTTGGTCTGAGTCCATGCCTGAATAGATTTTGAGTTTGTCACCCTCAGGTGAGTTACTTAGTATAGGTGGTTTGCACGCTATCACATAGTACACACCGAAGATAGCGGCTGCGGGTTTATTTGTCACAAAAAAAACAAGTTATTTTTTACACTTCTTATGAATTGTAAATCATGTGTTTTTGATAGACAACCAAACAAGCCATTACTAAAAAAAATAAAAAAGAGAGACAAATTATTAAGGTGATATCATTAAAGCATTAATTGTTAGTAATACATTGCCACATACTCAATCGTTCAAAATTTATAATATAAGTGTGAAAATAAAATATAAAAATGTCAAAAGTTTTCAATTGACCTGCTGAACAATTTAAATCAAGTACTAACTACATAACGGTTTTTATACACTTTTGTATAACACAAATTCTTATTTGCAACGGCACTATCCGTCGCAAGCTTGTGACGGATACCGTTTCCTCTCACAAAATACCCACTTTTTCTCTCTCTTCGACACTATTCATGTGGTCCCCTTTCTCCACTACCTTATTTTGTATTCATTTTATCTCACAAAATATCCGTCACAAATGGCGACCCGTCACAAGCAAGATTTACTATTTGTATAATACATAACGATTTAAATGATCAACCCGTGTAATTCGCACGGATTTAAACTAGTAAATTTTAAGTGTTTAAAAACTTAATTTTTAATAATTTGAGTAATTTAAGAACATTATATAAAATTCAAAAAAATATTAAAATACCACGTAAAAAAACCCGATTTTATATGAACCAACCCGTGTGCGTGACCCCAAAATCTTAAATCTACTAGTCTTTCTCGAGTAACACTCGATCAAGGTGATCAGTCCACCAGGTCAATCACAATTCCGACAACCAAAACAAAGAAGACACACACAGCAACGGAATCAATAATCTCAATTCTCACACGATGAGAAAACGGGATTTGGCGATTCTCATGCTCGCCGCTTTCGCCATTTTCTTCTCTCTCCAGGTTTCCCCCAAATTTCTCTTAAACCTCTCTAAACCCTAGCCTTTTCTCCTAATTTTACCTCTGCTTAATTCAATCAATCGATCTTCATTGCTATTTTTAATCGTATTTGATTTTATTATATTAATTGTTGTTTAATTTGTTTGATTAGCACGAAGGCGATTTTTCGTTTAGAGAGTCATGGTTTCATCTATTAGATGATTATCCGATCAAATATGAAGGTGAGCGTCTTCCTCCGCCGCTTGTCGCCGATCTTAATGGCGATGGAAAGATGGAAGTTCTTGTTGCTACTCATGATGCCAAAATTCAGGTTTTGTTGTAGTTTTGCTGTATTTCGTTGCTATAAATTTGTTGTTTTTTGTTGATTTGGAATGATATTTATGCGGTTAGATCGTAGATGCCCTAAATTTCGTTGCTTTGCTGGTTAGTTTAATGTGGTAGTGTTTATTTGTGTGAGCCAATCAATATTAACTAATCACATTGGGAGTTTATGTGTCTGTCTTGATGATCAGCTTTTGTAATTCAGAATTATTGGTTTTTCGAGCTTTGCCAGATAATATTGCGTGATAGTATCTAATTGTAAGAGACAACTCACTTACTCACGGTAATGAATTAGATTGGGAGTTTACTAGTTTTTCTTAGTGATAATCTTTTGAAACTCAGAATTATTGGTTTTTTTGAAGCTTTGCCAATTAATATCGCGTTATAATGTCTAATTGTATGAGACAACAAATAGTAAAACCACATTGCTGGTTTGCGAGTTTGCCTTTATGATGAGCTTTTGAAACTCACATTTAGGTTCTTCGGCTGAAACGAGCTGAATTAATTGGAGTAGAGATTAATTGAACTAAATTGAGTGGAACTAAGGTGAAATAAATTTAGTTGAATTAAAAGTTAGTTTTGTGAAGAGATTAACTGAACATAATTGGTTGAACGTAAATAAAACTTAATGGAATATAGCCATGCAAAATTGAAAGGAGAAGGACTGAAATTAAGCCAGAAAGAACAGTCCTTAGTGGTTTTCATAGGGCTGCCCTAATATACAGAGTATGGCACTATCTCATTAAAGGCTACGCCTAGCGATTGGAGCTATCAGTATCCAATGAATGAACTGAAATGAAATAAATGGCAGAACCCTTGATTGAGACACATATTGCGAGAAAGAAAGAAGGTTGATGCAGTTTCTAATAGTGAGGCTAGGAAATATCTTCTTGAAAACAGAAGTCCTTTTTATCTATAAGGTTTAGGATGAATAAATAAAACTGTGCGTAATAATATTGAGGGGATAAGTTGGGTCTATTTTAGACAGAAATGCAGAAGGTTTATTGGAGGTTTGATGGGACTTGCCATAGATTAGATCATGTTTTTTGGGGGATTTTAAATCATAGGGAACATCTAAGCTTCCGGAACAAAATGTTTTTATTTATACGAGAAAAGTCCGTTTTTATTAATGTCTTATGTTTAAAGGGGGAGGGGGGGAGGTTGTTTCTGTTGGTTGTTCCAAAATATTCAAAGCTCCTCATGTTTCTCGATTATAAATATATGGCTTGCTGACGTAGAAAGCCATATATTAGAGCCTCATGTTGCCAGCCTTTATTGTTTTTAGATGCGTTCTAGTTTGTGAGTGTTACCAATGACTGTCTATTTCTAGGTATTAGAGCCTCATGGTAGACGTGTTGATGAGGGATTTAGCGAGGCACGCGTTCTTGCTGAAGTGTCCTTGTTGCCTGACAAAGTCCGCATTTCATCTGGGAGACGTGCCGTTGCTATGGCAACAGGTGTTATTGATAGGTTTTACAAGCCGGGTCAACCACAGAAACAAGTGTTGGTGGTTGTCACATCTGGATGGTCTGTGATGTGTTTCGACCACAACCTCAAAAAGTTGTGGGAATCGAATTTACAGGTATGAAGATTATGCACCCTTAAATTTTTCTTTCGGTTACTGGTTATGAGCTGTGCTAATATCTTATTGGATGATCTGCAGGAAGATTTTCCTCATAACGCTCATCACAGGGAGGTTGCTATCTCAATAAGCAACTATACCATTAAGCATGGAGATTCTGGATTGGTAATTGTTGGAGGAAGGATGGAGGTCCAGCCACATGTACGCACAACTCTGTTCACTATTTTATAACATTTATTTCTAAGCAACAACGTTACTTATTCATCTAGGCATCCAAGTCCTTGTCATCATCCCTCTAGTTTAATTTTTTGTTGTTGAAGGAAACATACCTCCAGTTTTAGGCTGCTTTGATTGTATTTTTGATTCGAAGAAGAATAATTCTACTTTGAGTCTTTTGTTGTTTGGCTTCTTTCTTCTGATTGATATTCTTTGTAAAGTTTCTCTGGGTAACCTTCTCAGACAAGTTCGTTTGTTGCTGGCTTGATGTTAATTTTTGTTTTTAAACTGGCTGTAGATTTTTTTAGATCCTTTTGAAGAGTTGGCTACAGAAAAGAAGAATACTGAAGAGCATAGGAGAAGTGCAGCTGAAGCTGAGGTATGAATAGTGTAAGGATGAAATGCTAGATTGATGAGAGTTGTGTTTCATAATTGGTTTTTTGAATTATCGAGGTTGAACGCCTCGTTATGGTAGCAGAATAAGCTAGGTGTTGAAACTTAATTTCTTCAGATGAATGCTATATTTCCATACGCCAGCTTATTAGCTTGTGAAATTGAGCCTGTTAGTCTTTAGCAATTTACATTTGTAGCAGTTCCATTTTTCAGTGTTTATTTTGCTTTTGTGTTTACATAATGAACTGGATTCTTGGCTTGTTATCTTTGATCGCCCGTTCCTAGACCTGGAAGACTAATATCACTCGTAAGGTACTTGTGATGATGTAGATTGTTTGTCTAATTCATAAAACGCATAAAACGCCTGATACAAAGACCTAGTATGAATATATTCAATACATATTATCAAGTGCCATGATATGAATACACAATACAAATTCACTGTTCGCTCGTGTTTTAGCTAATTTGGTAACCCAGGCGGCTAGGCCTAGGTAGTTTCTTCCACAATAACTGCTCCAAGATGGGTATGGGAAGGTGTTATGCGTTATTTCTTCTACAGTAACTGCTCCAAGAGGGGTATGGGGTTCAGCCTTACACTACTTTCGCTTAATAATAGAGGGTTGACTCCATGAAACATGATACACAGTATTATAATTAGCCATTTTTGTCTAGACCATTGTATATTTGTATCCAATGCCAAAAAGCACAATAAATATTTGATTACATTGCATAGATGAGGTAGACAGATTTTTGTAGGGATTCTATCTTATTAATATAAATCATGCTGTCTTACAAATCTTGTTGATTCAGCCTATCCTTTCATCAGCACCAAACCTTTTGTTTCCTGATGTTGGTGAAGCGTACTGTAGCATATGTTGCTTTACATCGAGGATTACCAATTGCCATAGAGTTACTTGAAATGACTGAGAGACCTGCATAGTTTTCTGCTGATAAAAATGTCAGTTGGGCAGTACCTGTTCTCTTAAGCCATGCCACTAACTATTATTTTTTCCTATATTTGTCATACTTAACAATCGCCTCTCCTCACCTAAAAAAAGTGTGCAGTCCGTGCTTGCTAAAACCTAATAAGGGGGTGTTCGGTTCACTTGAAAAAGGTATAAAGCATGGTTTAGAATGAGCTAAATCCATACCATGTATTTGGTTGGTAAATGTAGGAGTTTCATACCCATACCTCAAACCCATGAGGTATGGGTTTCTCATACCCAAGGAGGGGGGTGGGTATGAGATTGATACCTGTGGAAATGAAATTAAAATAAGCAAAAATGTGAAACACAAATTATGGCATAATTTAAATCAAATCTTCTATATAATTATTTGATTAAATTTTTATTTTCATGATTTTATAATACTAAAGTTTTCGACTTAAAATATTTAATTTTACTAATTTTAATTTTTAATTAAACTCCAAACCCATACCACCCATAATTATTGAAACACACGCATGGTATGAGGAATCAAGTTCCAACTGCATACCAGGTATGATTCTTGATTCCAAACCCATACCCATGTTTGAACCAAACTCCCCCTAAATGGTTTTTCCGCCCCTATTCTTCTTTTTATCACCTCTCTATGTTGCAGCTATAACATTTTTGGTACAAATGATCTACTTTTTGGGGTGAAGTTATCCTTCCCTTCTCTGCTATATACTTGAAATAAAATGTGTACTTTTGATGTAAATGAACTAATTGTTTCAGCGTCCATTGTCATTTTCTGTAGGCAATAATTCTACCTTTTCTGACGTTACTATTTGTTCTCTCAGCCTGTGGAGAATGCTGAAGTAGTTGATTTACGACATTTTGCGTTCTATGCTTTTGCGGGTAAAAGTGGCCAGCTCAGATGGAGTAGAAAGAACGAGGTATGCCTAATGAAGGATATATGCCTGTGTTCTCCCTGGATTGCACACATTTGATGTTCTAACTACTGCATGAATGCAGTTGAATTTTGTTCAAGTGCATTCTATTTTGTACATAGATAAACACTCTTATGCCTTCGGGCCTCATATTGTCCTCTGCATTTGACTATTTTTTTGTGTGTGAAGAAAATTGAAGCCCAATCATCAGACGCATCCATGTCGATGCCACAGCATAATTACAAGCTTGATGTTCATTCCTTGAACAGCCGTCATCCTGGAGAGGTAGGCTCATACATTTTCTTATTTCAATTTTCCTAGCCTCAAGCCGTCACTTGTTGAATTATTCAAAGTTTAGGCCATTTTTATTTCTCTTCCACTTTTTCAAAAAGGTCATGAAGATTGGTATTTTCCTCTTTGCAAACTAAGTGGCCCATGAGATACGGTCGTGATAGCATTGATGAGCTTGTTGTCAATATGAACAGTTCCATGAAAATGATAATTCCAGTTAATTTAAAATTGCAGAGTTCATCTATCACTGCATACACACCTTTCTACCAAGTACCTCTGTCAAACACCTGTTGTCACTGGTCAATAATGTTCTTGTAAAGCACATTGCGGGTTTCTAGCTATTAGCCTTACATCATGGAGATCATATAACATAATGTACATTTTTATCTGCGTTGAGAGTATCCAAATGCAGTACGCTGCTGTTTGATGACATACAAATGTCAAATTGTATGCTTGGATATTGTTTTTCACTGTGCATGCTCTTCCCACTCCTAAACTAAAGTGTAATACTGCACTAAAAAAATGTTATCCTTCAGTTTGAGTGCAGGGAGTTTAGAGAGTCCATCCTTGGAGTAATGCCTCATCATTGGGTAAGTTGTATTCTTCTCTTGCCGTGGTGTTAGATTGATTTCTATTGTTTGCAGATTGTGACAATTACCCGGTTTTTATCAACAGGATAGGCGTGAAGACACTTCTTTTCAGCTCGCACATTTTAGACGCCACAAGAGAAAAACATTGAAGAAAACTTCTGGAAAAAATACTCACCACCCTTTCAACAAGCCTGAAGAACACCATCCTCCAGGAAAAGATTCCACAAATAAAATCTCTAATTTCATTGGAAAAGCTACAGATTATGCTGGGTCTGCAAAACCAAAGAAGGTACAAAATTGTGGATTTTCTGATTCAGTAATATGACGTTCCACTTGAGTGCCTTTTTGCACTAAGGATATGTTGTAACAGTGTAACACTTTATGTGCAAGATGCCTTTGTTTTGTTTAACCCAACAGTTACGTAAACAGTGTGTGTGTGTGCGCACGAATACTGGTACATACGACTGGCCTGTGTGACATGCCAATGTTGCATGCAGTACCTTCTCGTGATTTAATCGAAAAGGGATTTTCGTCATAAACTACATACTTATGATCATCTATGATGATCGGTGACAAACAATGTCTTTCTTCTACTTTGAAAGATCCCTTTTTGCCTGGTGATGTCTGAATGGCAACCGGCGGAGGATTGTTTGATAATTATATCTTGGTAAGACTCTTTGTTACCTCATTTACCCATGTTGGATACTCAACTCCCATACATGGGTATGGATATTGGATAGAACACTTCTTTTAGAGTCAGAAGCTGTATTAATTTGTTTAAAAATGGTCAACGATGACAGCTTTATACTCACCTATGGTAATTACTTGTTGCTAGTGTCTATATGTATTGTTATCAAAGGGGTAAAAGAATGTATCAGTCGGCCACTCGTCCCCATGATGCCTTTGTGTCCCTTAATTAAGATTATCTCTTAATAAAAAAACTTGATGATTATGTGCAGATAAACCCATATGTACCCACAATAACAAATCACACAAAACTCTGGTGGGTTCCTAATGTTGTCGTGGCGCATGAAAAAGAAGGCATTGAAGCTGTTCATTTGGCTACTGGCCGCACAATATGCAAGGTTTGGAACATCTGTTCTTCTGCTTCGGCTTTGATTATATGTGCTTCTACATATTCTGAGATTTTCCCTGGGGACTTAGTAATGTCCGTTTAAAGTTATAGCTTATTGGATCCCCAAGCCCTCAAATGCTTATTGTACACACAATACAAGAAGCATTAATGATGATTTTTCACGTTTCTATACCTTGGAAGTTTTTGTTCTTAATCCCTGAAGGTATCTCATCTCAATGTTCTTAATTGTGAAAACAAGCAAATAAATATTTGAGTGATAGTTAAATAAATAGCATGGTCGACCGTGACGAATATTGTGAGATAGTCTTACTTTGTTATTAGCTTGGCGACAAAGAATGTTGTGAGATAGGGTTCTTTTTCTATGTTTGGACATTTTGTGCTATTTGTTTCCCCAAGGTATGTGGGTTGGGGAATTGGGGTCTTACTTCTAGTCATCTGTTGTTTGATAGTGTTGTTTACTTTGAATATCCTTAATTTTCACTCAACCAAATAAACGTAAGAGTCTTTGATTAACTTTCACTCACTCTTTTAATGCTCCATGGACAGGGAAGGGATTATATATTCTTAATCATGTATGACATGCCATTTTTCTGCATTTGGTTTAATAATTTTTTGTCTGACAAATTCATAACGTATTCAGCTTCATCTTCAAGAAGGTGGACTTCATGCTGATATCAATGGGGATGGTGTGCTAGATCATGTACAGGTATGTGATTTCCCCCTGATACTCGTTTGTGCATTTGATGGAGGCTGACATGTGTTTTTCAAATTCTTGGTGTGCGGAAGGCACGTGCGATGGTTTTCACAGAAAAACAATCTTTTTTAAATCTAGGAGTCATAATCTGGAATGTTTGTAAAATGGTTTTAAAAGACGAGTGAACTTCTTATGCTCGGAAAACTGTGTTACGTGGATATTATCATGCGGGAATAGTAGTAAATTTAAAAGACGAGTGAACTTCTTATGCTCGGAAAACTGTGTTACGTGGATATTATCGTGCGTGAATAGTAATTTTATTTCATCTATGTTGGATTGATGGTTTGAAAACTTAACATGGTAATGACTAATGTTAGCGATATAAAGGGGAGATCTTTCCAAGGTTTGGCGAACTGTTCTTTGAAAGAGATCCATTAACTTGTGGAGTATAATTTTGCTGCATCAATTCTAGGATGTGATGGAATAAAGTAAACAAGTGGTCCCTAAATTTGTTGTGCTCCTTTTTATTGCGATATACTCTCGGCAATTATTGAAGGCAATTCTCAACGTAATCTTCATTAAAGGTCACCTGGAAACAGCCTATATGTCTTAATGTACACATAAGTAAAGCTCCATATATCTGACCCCCTTTACGGCTTTACGCCGCCATTAGCGGGAGCATTTGAGACTTTGAGTCTTTGGGTTGATGTTTCAGTGCTGGAATATCTATGCATGATTTTAATTGCTGCAGGTGGTGGGTGGAAACGGTTTTGAGCAAACTGTTGTAAGTGGATCTATGGAAGTACTTCGACCTTGCTGGGCAGTAGCAACCTCCGGAGTTCCTGTGCGAGAGCAACTCTTCAATGCTTCTATTTGCCATCATTATTCTCCACTCAATTTCTTTCAACACGGTGAACTATCTCGAGGCTTTGGTAGGACTCAAGATTTTAGCTCCTTAGAGGTTGCCACACCAATACTCATCCCTAAAGATGATGGCAATCAACATTGGAAGGGAAGCCATGGGGATATTATCTTCTTAACAAACAGAGGAGAGGTAAATTTTTCCCGCTTTAATTCTTTATGGGCTGTCTTAGTTTTTATAAATTTCAGAATGCAAGTCGGGCTTATTACTGCTTACATTTATACAATTTTGGTTTTGTTAAGGTGTTAAGTACATATGCTATTAAATGCCTTTTAATTGGCCTCCCTTGGCTCAATAGTTGAGTGATGAATATTCAACCTTGAGGCTAAGGACTCAAATATCCCCCCTCCCTCCCAATCCGCTGTTGTCTTTTAGAAAGACTACAATCAAGTATTCCGACATTCATTTGGAAAGCTGGACGCTTACATTTCACATGTTTGTTGGCTGCGTCATTTGTGTTACTTGGAGTTCTGATTTCAATTTTTCAGGTGACATCCTACTCTCCTGGTGACCATGGTCATGAGGCAGTTTGGCAATGGCAGATCTTGACAGGAGCGACATGGTCTAATCTCCCATCACCAACAGGGATGATGGAATCGGGTATGGTGGTGCCGACATTGAAGCCATTTTCCCTGAGCGTACACGAACATAATAATCAACAAATGATCCTCGTGTCGGGAGATCAAGAAGCCTTGGTCCTTTCTCCTGGTGGAACCGTTATGACAACAATAGAACTTCCTGCACCACCAACACATGCTTTGATTTCAGCTGATTTCTCCAGCGATGGTCTAAACGATTTAATTGTGGTTACCGAGAATGGCGTGTATGGCTTTGTTCAATCAAGGCAACCGGGAGCCCTCTTCTTTAGCACATTAGTGGGTTGCCTCATAATTGTGATGGGAGTCATATTTGTGACCCAACATTTAAACTCTGTGAGTGGAAAACCGCGTGCTCCCAGGTGATGGACAAAAGGCCCGATTTTGAAACATGGGTGACAAGTCTGACAACACTATTTCAGGACCATCAAGCCCAAGGTAGTAGAAGAGCATACATTTCGGCGTGGGCTGGTAGAATTTTCCAGGTTACCCGAGGAGGGCGATGCTCGAAAATTTCCTCTCCTGGAGTTGAGCTTAAGGTCAATTGGAAGTGCAAATATATTTGCCATGTTAAATTAACTGTGAAAGCAGTTTTAGATCTTTCATTTTGTAAACCATTTTATACCATTAGTGTCCACTTACAAATTTTACTGACCCCTTTTACTTTTAACCCGGCTCGTGCTAATTTATTACAAGACCGTTTTACAAGAGATTTTCAATACTAATGTTCAACGTCAGAGGCGGCTTGGATCTTTCGTATAGTTTGTTTTTGGAACGCGGATTATTTGTTTAAATGTTTGAACTCGGGTTTAGAGGTGGTAATTTAAATGATGGTGAGGTTAAGTTTCATTTTATCTTTTGTCGATATCCGATAGCCTAATATACAACATAATCTAACATGGTATGCATTGTCCGTCGTAAAAACACGCAAATCTTCTAGTGTAGTTTTTTTTTGTTTTTTTGGCAGTAGTAAAGGAAAACGTATTACATAAAGTTCGGGCAAACTACGCCCTTAATACATTTAGAAGCAAACCTCACAACGATACAACTATTAAACACTAGCAAAAGACCATGTCGGGCATGGTAATCTTCAATACAATTTTCTGTTATTCAAAATTTGCATATACAAATATAGTTGTATCGAACAGACATTCGGACATATGGACAAGTCCTTCAGATTCCTCTAAGCTAACCTCGCAATGCATCTCAAGGCTACAGGCTTGTTTAGCTAGACGGGTTAGCGTGAATGCGAGGAGAGGGAGAGGGAGAGGGAATGGACGACAAAATCTCTTGTTTTGTTAGTAAACGAGGACGAAAATAGACAAGAGAGAAAATCATCGAAGATAGAAAGACTTGAAGATAAACCACACCTAGTCAATATTTTTAGGTCCAACACGAACCCTCCGCCGATCCTATTTATTCTGTCAAATATAACAAATAGTATTTGTCTAGGAGAATTAAGAACGTGTTCTTCATATTTGAAGTAAGATTATTGAGGGCCCCACAGTTAGCTTGAAGTCAGGAATGTTTGTAACAAATTCCTAGTCTCTTGGATCTAACAGACATTTCACCTGAACCCTGTAATCCTGCATCAATCAATCTTCCATTGAACCAAAACATATCCTCCAGTGTTTAGGTAACCTTCCTAAAACACACCGTTGTCGCCACCACCACCACCACCGCAAATCATTCTTTTAATGGCTCTAGGAAGGGTGAGAAGTGGCAGGAGACCGTCTTCGACTTCATATGTGTCAACCATCACGACCGTGATGTTCATAGCTCTTTGTGCCCTGGGTGTATGGATGCTTACCTCTGACACTCTCGTGACTCCTGAGGCCACCAATCGTACCACAGCGTCTGTTAAAACAACTGAAAAGTCTGATTCCGGGACTGTTGAAGACAATCATGTCGATATTCCGGAGGATGCCACTAGAATAGATGATTCTCGGAAACGCAAGGATGATGAAATTTCAAGTCAGGGGACGGATAAGGACTCCTCTCAGGAAACCAACATAGGTGTTTTGTATCAGCAGGCTGAGAATGAAGGCAAAAGGGAAGAGAGTGATGGAAAAGTAAAGGAGAATGAGCCTCGGATTGATGAAAATGCTCATGGCATGGGTCGGGAAGAGTCTAATGAAGAGCATGGAATGCAAAATGAGCAACACGTACAGGTCTCAGAAGAGAGTACACTTACCCAAAAGCAGAATATTGAGGAGATTGATACTCTAAGGAAAGGCCCGGAAAATGATCAGGAAGAAAGCAAGCCTCAGCAGGAAGATCATGCTGAAGAGGGCAAAGAAGGCGAACAAAGTCAGCAAAATGCTAATGAGCAAAGCAGTGAGCAGAAGGATGATAACCAACAACAGATTGCGGAGGAACAACAAAGGAATGAAAATCGTCAACAACGAGATGAAAACCAACAACAGATTGCGGAGGAACAACAAAGGAATGAAAATCGTCAACAACGAGATGAAAACCAACAACAGATTGCTGAAGAACAGCAGAAAAACAAGCAACAGGCTGCAGAGGACCAACAGCTACAACAGACGGATAAACCAATCACTTTCAGTGACGAAACCAAGAAAGACCCACTTAAGCAGGATGTCAATGAAGAAACAAACATAAAAGTAGAGAAAGATGATAATAATCAGCAAGATTCATCCATGACGCAGCAACAAAAAGAAGGAACAAGCAAGGAAGTTGATCGTCAGCAGGAAACAGATACTATTACTACTCAGGTAAGAGATGATAAAGCAAGTGACGCAAATGCACTCCTTAACTCCGGAATCCCAAAGGAGTCCAATGAATCGAAAAGCGCATGGGTGACTCAGGCAGCCCAGTCCCTAAATGAGAAAGAAAGGCGGAAGGACAAAGTCGAGGAGAAAGATGAGAAGAGTCTCTATGGTTATAGCTGGAAGCTATGCAACGTGACAGCTGGTCCTGACTATATACCTTGTTTGGATAATGAGAAAGCAATCAAAAAATTGCGTACAACCAAACATTATCAGCATCGTGAAAGGCACTGCCCAGAGGATCCCCCAACTTGCCTTGTTTCAGTTCCTCAAGGGTACAAGAAACGCGTCCCATGGCCACAAAGCAGGGACAAGGTAGCTCACATTATCAATAATTGCTATTGCATAAAATTAACAGGATGCAAATGTCACATTTTTGTTCACTAGAAACCTACAGACAAATACTCTAGATTAGCAGACAATAAGTTGGGCTTACATCAGCTGGCATTTCGTGTCTGTCTACTTCACTACTCACTGACAATTCATGATGATTTGGCAGATTTGGTTTCACAATGTGCCGCACCCAGAGCTAGCAAAGGTGAAAGGTCACCAGAACTGGGTGAAAGTTTCAGGGGAGTTCTTGACTTTTCCAGGAGGTGGAACTCAATTTATTCATGGTGCGCTGCATTACATCGAGTTCATTGAAAAGGTACATCATGCATTTCCATGTTTTTGCTACAAAGAATAATTGAAGGAAGGGAAAGTAAGATTTATAATCCTTCAATCCCAAGACAGATAAAAATCAGCACAATTAATGGCGCAGCAACTGCTGCTTCTTGCACGATGTGTCATCAACTCATCACAATATTTTGCTTCTTAACTATCAACAAAAACATTACCCCAAGACCTCAATGGCTACCGCAAATTCCGGGGTAGAAGGGCACACATCCTTACCCTAGAGTTAGCAACACCATGAGGTCGTTTCCAAATGACCCAAAATGAAAATTGTGTCGAGAAATGCACCGAAGGACCGGTAATTCACAATTGAAAGAAGTGCGGCCACTTTAGTGAGCCATTTTGCATCTTAACTATACATTGACAAAATAAGTCAAATATGAAAAATTCACCCACAACCGCTCTGTGAAATACAGACAGTACAGGCATACAGCTGACTACTGTTTTTTCTTATTACCACAGATTGTCCCAGGAATAAAATGGGGTAAGCATACAAGGGTAGTACTGGATGTTGGATGTGGTGTTGCAAGCTTTGGAGGTTTTCTATTTGACAAAGATGTTCTTACAATGTCATTTGCTCCTAAAGACGAGCACGAGGCTCAAGTCCAGTTTGCCCTTGAAAGGGGAATACCTGCTATATCGGCTGTGATGGGTACTCAAAGACTCCCATTCCCAAGTGGAGTGTTTGACGTTGTTCATTGCGCCCGTTGTAGGGTTCCTTGGCATGAAGAAGGTCTGTACTCTTGGGTTCTATTAATTGCTCTAGTCCACCCCTACCCTTCTACACCGAACACAATTAAAACACACATTATTGAAAGAGGACAAGGTATTGAGTTGTTTGGTATGTATCTGAAGGTGGTCGCCTCCTTTTGGAACTGAACCGTGTACTACGACCCGGGGGATTTTTTGTCTGGTCAGCTACACCAGTGTACCAAAAGCTTGAAGAAGATGTGGAGATATGGGAAGGTATAGTCTCTGAACTTCAAATGTTTACTAAGAAATTGTGCGTCAACAATATAACATCAAAAGGTTTTTAATACCATCAAATAGTTTTTACGGTCAGACAGAGGCAGGAAATTGACAATGTTGTTTTGCTAATCAGCAATGTCCAAGCTCACTGCATCAATGTGTTGGAAGCTCGATAAAAAGGAGAAAGATGCTATAAATAAGATTGGAGCGGCCATATTCCGCAAACCGATCAACAATGACTGCTATAACAAGAGGAAGGAGAATAATCCTCCAATGTGTAAAAGTGATGATGATCCGAATGCTGCATGGTACACATCTTACCAATTGCGACCCCTTCTACCTTAACAATGGGGAAATAAAGTAATAAACTGACGTTATCTATTTGAATCTACACATAATGCTAATCCTTGATGATGTTTTCTCTTAGGTATGTGCCACTCCAAGCATGCATGCATCGGGTGCCAACTGAAGAGGCAGCAAGGGGAAGCAAATGGCCCTTGAGGTGGCCTAGGAGGTTGCAGACGCCTCCAAATTGGTTGAACAAAACTCAGATGGGAATCTATGGAAAACCAGCACCGGATGATTTTGTAAAAGACTACGAACACTGGCAAACTGTGGTAAACAAGTCGTATCTCAATGGACTTGGCATCAGTTGGTCAGACGTGAGGAATGTTATGGACATGAGAGCTGTTTATGGCGGGTAACAATCACTTTGTTGATTTATGGACTAAAATTTAAATTCATTCTAACAAGGAAATAAGATAGAGATGCTAACTAGTGCGCACCTTCAGATTTGCAGCCGCTCTGAGAGACCTCAAGATCTGGGTTCTCAATGTTGTCAACGTGAATTCACCAGACACACTTCCCATCATCTATGAGCGAGGCCTCTTCGGGATCTACCATGACTGGTGTGAATCTTTTAGCACATATCCTCGGAGCTACGATCTTCTGCATGCTGATCATCTTTTCTCGAAGCTGAGAGAAAGGTAAAGCCATTGAATAGCAATAACAACTGCATACTTTTCTTTTATAATTCAGGTGGTTCATTTCTGCACTGCTTTAAAGCAGGTGCAAACTTGCTCCTGTGATGGCAGAGATAGACAGAATAGTTAGACCTGGAGGAAAATTGATCGTTCGTGATGAGTCCAGCGCAATTGGAGAAGTTGAGAACTTGCTAAAGTCACTGCATTGGGAGGTGCATTTGACATTCTCCAAAGACCAAGAAGGGATACTCAGTGCAACAAAATCTGACTGGCGACCAGTACTCTACGCATAATCCTGATTCTGAACTGCATTGCATTGGATTCCAGGTTTGGCTCAACAGGTAAGAAAGTGCCACTTGGACAATTTGGCATTTTCCCTTGTCATACTGCAGGAGATAACGCAGAGCGCGAGATAGCATACTATAAAGTATAAAGCAACTCAGCTGTCACTTTATCAGAGGAGTCACAGGACTAGTGAGTAGAGTCAGTAGACGATGAGCTCTAGCAATGGAATTAGCATAGCTATTCAATTGAATTGTACTGTTTCCAAAGGTTCATAATTTTTTTTTTGGATATATACACTTGCTTTCAAGGATTACCCACATGTTAGGAAAGCTGATTGGTTCTGCTCCAGGTTAGACAAAAGTGGCCAGATGAATGACCCTGTTATGATTTTTATTAGTAGAACAGTTGCGACTGATGACCAGAAGCAGGAAAAGCCCCATCCAATAGTAATTTATCTACTGCCAAACTATTACTATCTTTTCAATCGTCAAACCATACAAAAATTTAAGAAGGTGACAGTTTGTGTCCAATGCTATCTTCCATCAAATTGTGGATAGAACCCTATCGCATTTGATGTTGGCTTAAGCATAGAATCAAGTACCCAAAAACAAGGCAAAAAAAAGTTGCACAAAGACCAAATATAGAATTTGATCCAAAAATCATTCTTTAATACAGAAACGGTTTAATTTACAATGTATGTAGTAAAATTACATTAGTGATCTTTCTCTTTGTGGATCAAGGGAACAATGGCACAAACAAGTTTAGCGACAGGAGTCAGATGACATTGTTTGAGATATACGCCTTTAAGTCCGCACACAGTACTTACGAGTTTTAAGCAGCCCATGGACATAAGCTCAATGGTCTTAGCCCTTTGGCAAAACTAGAATAAGATTGTCCTAACCTCATCAAGCACAATTAGCTACTAGCGAGATACTTCTGCAATTGTCCACTTGTAACAGCACTCTGGAGATCTGAGATGACCAAGAGAAAACTGATGAGGAATGCACACTAAAAAAGGATTAAAAAAAGAGAGACTGAACATCAAGCATGAATATTATGCTACTGAGGAGAGCAGAACATCTCAGATAGAAGAATTGACCTACCATCAGAACCTCCTATATGTTTGCCATTCACAAAAACTTGTGGGACTGTGCGGCGGCCAACAAGTTCAAGAAGAACATCTTGAATTTCCGAGCCATCATCTGAGATATAGTTTAAAACAGGAACACTTAAAATCGACAAAAAAAATCGCCAGCCATCATACAGCTCAAACAAACATTGTTTCAGAACCTACCTCGAAGGTCCAGCTCCACAACAAATGGCTGCTCATGTAAATCCTTGAAAACACGCTTGGCACGTAAAGAGTATCTAGTCAAGGTAAATTATCAAATGTCAATCTTCTTAGTTCTATTCTTTTCTCTCTAGAAACCAAAAATATTATTAAATCAAAGAGCAATACAGAGAACAAGAAATCCTCGAATACAAACAATTGGCCAGATCAGTCGTTTAAACATAATCGGGAATCGGGATACCCTTAAAAGCACCTATTGCTAATTGCCTACAATGAAGCTTACAAAATAATCTCTCCCCAAGTATAATCAACAGAGCATAGTAAACAAGAGAGCAAGCAAATAAAATACAAGATCTAAACATCAAAGCAACAACATAATCCTAATGCCTCTAGGGCTCACGAAACTGGCGAGATATGGGGATAGTATGTATAAAGGGTTTCTCCCTAAAAACATAGAGACACTTCTTACGAATAGCCAAAATGAAAATTATGCCATGAACTACACCGAATAAGAGCTACTTCACGTTAAAAGAAACGGAGGTAACTTAATGAGTCATTTTACTTTATTCCAACACAATCCAAGTCGAAGAATAATGAGACTTTAGATCCATCGAAAATTTGGAAGTAAAGCCTAAAAAATCAGGGCGAATTCGCCAATAAAAAACCCACTCAATACATATAGCACAGTAGCATGGCCTCGTAAATCATCACAAGGAGCATATGTGCAGGACAATAACATGCTAAACAAGTACTTAGCCTCATCAAAGCAAACCCATCTCCAGCGACCATTTTAAGCATTGATTCCCATCATAAGCCAAAGTGAATTTCATCTGAAAATCAATTGGTTATTGATAGTCAAAGTGAACCCATCTCGGCTACCACCGTATGCATTGAGCCATGTTCTAATCAGCACAATTAAGTTTTCATCCTAAAAACACTTATCGAGTTATAGCTACTCATATCAGCTTCGCACCAGAAATAATAAGAGAATTCTACCACTTAACTAATTGTCTAGTTCATATCATTAATCCCCGCCTTACGGGAAAAAAAATCACTACTATTTCAACTTTCCAAACTCCAAATCTAGGGTTCCAGACTTCCATTCATTCGGCAATTTACTCATATTAAAGGATTAAATCGCTTTTTATGAGCAAGATCAGGTAACTACAAACTGCATTTGTACAATTCAGCTTCCCTCTTCAAACCAAAAATAAGCGCAAATGAGTTTTCATCCTAAAACCAATTATCAACACTCATATCAGCTTCGCTCAATATAATTATGAGAGAATTACTACTACTTAACTAATCCATGTCATTAATATCCATCAATTTGGTGGACTCTAAATCTAGGGTTCCGTCTCTTTGCCAATTCACCCCATAATACAGGATCAAATCACGTTCTATGACCTTAATCAGGTAATCACAAACTGAATTCAAACAATTCAGCAAACTAACACAGAAACAACGAGCAAGTGATAGAATTAAAAACTAGGGTTTAAATAAAACAATAAAAGAGGTAGAAAGAAAAATACGGGCAGTATGATTTAGAGAAAACGGCGATGCGATTGGAGTAGATGACATTGTTGACGAACGCCGAGGGTGAATTCTCCGCCATTACTGAGTTATTAACATCTATCGCCAGTATAATCGCCATTAATATCACTGGAATTAACTTCATTTTACACATATTCATACTTTTCAAGAAATATTTTCACTTTCTCTTAACTCCTCTTTTTGCTTTCTTTTTCTTCTGTGTCTCTCTAGTGTCAACACGACGACACTTTCACGTTCATGTTTGACTGAGGATCGTAAACGGTTTAATTGGGTCGGGTTTTGATGGATTCGGGTTTCGTGTATGCTTTGTATGTGTCGGTAAGAGTTTGCTGGGTCATTCCAGATTTATTTTCGATCGTCATGGACTAATCGGGTATTTTATGTATCAATAAGTCTCTCTTGTAACGGGTATATTCGTTATAAGGCAAAAATAAATGTGCATAGAGAATCACAAATGATTTGTCTTTTATCTCCCAAAATGGGTTTTATTTGACGGATATTACCGTCACAAATGAGAATTTGTGTTTATGTAGAGGTGGATGGTTCAAGATCTTTGTGGTGTAAAACTTTTTGTTTGAGTTATTTTCAGATCAAAGTTTAAGAGCAATTTTATTAATAAATTTGACTAAAAAGGGTATGTTTTTCTGTTTATTTGCATAATCACTTTTTTATAAGGATGTTTGACGATTCATCATAAATTAAAGTACTCCGTAATTTATATGTCTTAATATTAGGGTCATTCGTAAATAGAGATTATAATGCATTTGGTCATCTTTAAGTCTGATGAGTTTAAAGAGTCATTTAAATCAATTCAATTTAGGGGTGTCCGAAAACAATGGGAACCAGTGTGACAACGGAAAATGAGACCCAAAATATAAATGCACAAGTCTATTATATTTCGATGTTTATATTGAATTTTAGTAATAAAAATTGGTAATCCGGTGACGGAAAGTGAAGGCCTGCTTTCCATGCCCGTGGTCACGGGCACCCTTGAGTCAATAACGTGTTCAACAACATCTATGATCCTAAATTAGCAATATTGACTTTGAGTAATCGTCTAAATGAGAGTTCTATCCCTCAAAAACTTCGAGGTCGTACAAATACTTATTCTCTTATCAAATTTGCTAATTTTATAAACATGATTGGAAATTCTCTTTCAAATGTCCAATAGATAAATATTATGTCATCGGATTTTCTAATTTTGTAAATATCAATGAAATACTCTGCCAAACGTCCGATCATTTTATAATAACTTTGTTAATAAATGGTTGACTGGGTTAGTGAACAACAAAAGCACCAGTGGTCTAGTGGTAGAATAGTACCCTGCCACGGTACAGACCCGGGTTCGATTCCCGGCTGGTGCATTTCTTTTATTTTTTTAAAATAACACAACACTATTCTAATTTGTAAACCTTCGTGATTCCATTTCTAATTTCAGATTTTGCTGCACTAATCAGAAGATTTCCTAAAAATAACAAATCTAGATTCATTTGTTTTGGGCAATCCCTGCATTCTCGCGTCACGGAGATGGACCAGGTAAGCCAACCATTAAAGACTGTCGGCCAAATGGTTGTCGTCCAAGCTAATAGTCGTCGAACTTGTATATTTCTGCAAATTTTAAGGTTTAAAACAGCTATCACAAGATACCAGTTGGTTCAGATTCATTTGTTATCAATAGAGTAGAAAAAAGAGAAAAAAAAAGCGTAACATTGATTTTAAATAAGAGTAAATTAATAATTACTCCCTTATATGTTTCAATTTTCTAAAATTACTCCCTTATATGTTTTCTTTTTAAAAATTACTCCCTTAAGTTGATCTCAGCTCAAATATTGCTACCATTTTTCAGCTCAGATGAGTATTTCCGTCAATTTTTGAATTTTATCTCCATTTCCCTAAATTTATGACAAAAATGCCCCTTAGTATTTGAGTATCTCGTTATAGCCTTTGCCCAAAACTTACTAATATCTTCATCGAAACTAATTCCTCACTATTTTACCCAATCTCTATCTTAATTAAAAGTAATTTCTCAATCTAATTGTTCAAGTTTTGAAATTTTCATTTTTTTAAGGTAAGTACATCTTTGATTTGGGTATGTGAATCTTATTGTTGTATTGAATAGAAATTGAATTGAAATTAGGGTTCTTTATCTTCATCAAAACTGATATTGTATTGAATTTAAATTAGGGTTTCAAATTGATTTGGGTATGTGAATCCATCTTTGATCTGGAAAAAGAATCTGAAATTGTTTCATGTAATTATCTTTCTGATTTATATTGTTGTTGTTTTGCATAAACCATTAACAATTAACAATTAACTTACCTTCTTCCTCTTTGAATTCATTGTTGTTGTCCACTTCTAGCAATCACCTTAAATCTTTAAGTTAGGGTTAAAATTATTTGAGATTAATTTGCGAAATTTGAGGTTTTCAATTAGAAATTTGGGTTTTAAATTACAAATTAGGGTTAGGATTTGGGATTTTCAATTACTGGGCAAAAGGAAAGGTGTTTGTTTGATGGGTTGGGATAAATACACTAAAGGGCAATTTCGTCCATTCTATAAATTTTTCACTGAAAAACGTAATATGTAGCAATATTTGACCTGAGATCAACTTAAGGGAGTAATTTTAAAAAAAGAATATATAAGGGAGTAATTTTAAAAAACTGAAACATATAAGGGAGTAATTATTAATTTACTCTTTAAATAAAGTAGATGGAGTGTGATGCAAAATACATTTATAATAATTAGAATATATGATGAATTTACAAGTACAAACTACAAACTTAAGTAAACTAATAATTAAACAATATTAATTTTTTTTGGTATATAATAATTAATTAAAATAACAAATCTAAATTTATTTGTTCTCACGGAGAGTTCAACGACTAGCCAAAGAGTTCGCTCCATTTCCATTTGAAGAGATGGAGCCCTAACCTCATAGTTAAGGGAGGTGGGATAACCAAACTCATTTGGTTATTAAACAATATTAGTAAGAAGCATAAAAATGAAGAAGACTAGCTAGCTATGGACAAGAAAAAACATCTCCAAGGTCAACCAAACGCTGATCTAAATTAAATGACGGCTTCCCGTTGGAAGACGATCCATCATTCAAGCTGAGGAGCGAGGTGAAGGTATTCTTAACCTTGTTCACGCATTTGCGATGCCGTATTCTCCGTAAAATAACGTCTTTTTCAAGCGATTTCGATGTGGATGAGAGGTGAAGTTGAGTGGACACGGGTTGTTGTTTCTCTTCTATTTCTTCATTATTTTCTGATATCTTCGTGGCTTGTCGTCGGTCTACCTCTAAGTTACTAGCCTCCTCTTTCCCCGCCATCTTTACCAATTCAATCTGCTAGTCTTCGTAAAACGGTTTTACAATTTTTAGTATATTTTATTAAGGTGCGTGGGGTTTTAATTTGAGGTATAAATAAGGAGGAAGTGGCCACTGGTTTTGTATTGGGACTGTGGGTAGTGCCGTAGTGAGGTTAGAAATCCAGGGGTAGAATAGTTGGGGAGCAATGTTTTTGAGAAGGATATATCCGTAGCTGGTTTTGGCATAACTATGGTTTTATAGTAGAGTAGTACCGTTACCCGTTAGTTTACTTAACCGTCATTGCATGGAACTCCTTTCTTTACAACTTGACATCTATACGTACTGCCATACATACGTGTTGAGTCACAAAGGGATCGAGTTTTTTTTAAGGATAAGAGCATCCACATGACGATGCATCCTCTTAGTACCTTCTCTCCTTAAAGAGGATATCCTCTTTAATCTGGGATTAATTTTTACATCCTCTTTGAAAGAGGAAGAGAAAAACTTCCTCTATTTTTAGAGGAAATACCACCTTGGCCCAAGTGCTCAATAACCTATGAAGTTGACATTTGATTTTTATTTTATATAATTATCATTAAAAAATAATTAAAGAATAAAAGAGGAATAAAAGAGGATCTTTTTGATGTGGAGAAAAATTTAAAAGAGAAAGAGGCGGAGGATGGAGATAGTGGGAATTGGGAAATGAGTTGGACGAAAGAGAATGTGACGTGTCAAAACGATAATGAGTAAAAGAGAAAATAAGAGGAAGATTACTTGCTCTTCAATGTGCATGCTCTAAAAGACATTCTTTATTCATTAAAAAACTCAATAAAATTGCTTGCAATAATATCGCTAATATAGTCCGGATAGAGTTTTTTTTTTTTTTTATCATAAAGGTATGGTGTGTTTGGATAACAAATTGGGAGGGAAAGGGAGGGAAGGGAAAGGGAAAGAAAGGAAAGGGAGGGGGAATGAAAATGGATTGTTTGGATAGTTTTCCTTCCAAATCTTGCCTACAAAGGAGAGATTATAATTTGATCTAATGGAGAGAAATTGAATCCTCTCATTTCTCTCCCCTTCCATTTCCCCTCTTCCATATATTGTAACCAAACAATGGAAAATGAATCTCTCCCTTTCCCTCCCCTCCCCCTTCCCTCCAATTCTCTCAATCCAAATACATCCTTATTGAATGGGTGGATCATACCCCAAATTATATATAATTAACTGTATCTATTTTGAGATTTTTAATAAAAATTTTAAGCTTTAGGGGAAAAAATATAAGTTTTATTATAAAGTTTATGAACTCTTTACAAGATATTAAACTTAGAAAATTATTATACAATTAAACTACAATACATATAAATTCAACTATATTTTAATTTTAATATAAAAAATTAAAATATAACTCAAAATAGTTTAAAAGCTCAATAAATATATATACATAAGTTTAATTAAATACATTATGGTTGTACAACACGCACAATACTCTTATACATCTTGTTGTATAATGCCTTTTGTGACTTTTGTTATATCCTTTCACAAAAACTTATAATAAGTACTACCTTTTATAATAAAGATTATAATAATATTTTTGTTATATAGTTTCTAATACCATTTTATATGAGACTTATTATATACTAAGCTGCCTAATATCCTTTCACAAAAACCATTTTATATGACACTTATTCATAAGTGTTTATTTTTGTAGTACCAATTTTGGTTATGAAGTGACGGTTTTTTAATAGATTTTTGACAACCCAACCAAGACAAGAAGCAATTGTACTATCATGTTTTGATAATTAACATAACATGGTAATTATTTGTATTACTAAGATACTAAGCTGCCTAATCGCGAGTAGCACAGTGTTATATGTATACTAAATCACCCTAAGACCGTGGTATAACATTGCGCTACTCGCGATTAGGCAGCTTAATATCTTATTAATACAAATAATTACGGTGTTATTATGTTAATTATCAAAACATGATAATTAAAAACAAGGGTTTTAATTAAACCTATCTCTAAAAGAAGTAATTTAATAATTATTTTGGTTTAATTTTGTGTACCTTCACAAAATATAATTTTGAGAATAAAAAAATTAGAAAATTGATGATTTGTATTTTAAGAATGTTCTACATGTATATTTTGTTAAAATAATAATTATTAATATTGAATTGTAAGTGGATGATAGGCGAGATTTCTTCATCCATTATCTATTTAAGTCGGGTTTTTATTCATTTTTTTTGGAGCGTCCCTGCAACCTCTAGATCCACCATTGCCACTATTACTCCCACCAACGCGACCCCAAAAAAATCTCATATACAAAAAGACATAATTTCTTTTAATTCTATAAAACCACCCTATTTATTTAAAGTTTTCACTATAAATTTCAAAGAATATGACAATTTCATAGAATCAAGCTATAAACCATAAATTTCTATACCTAAACTAATAAATAAGAAGAAACAATTAACTAACAGAAAAAAAGTATTCTACAATTTTCTTCGATTTTAAATTGAATAGGACCACTAAAACGTTAAAACTCTGACTCGTAGCCCATACCTTTTTGTTTTTTCGTAATTTCTCTTTCATGTACGTTTTTTTACTCAATTATGTACATTTTCCATTAATTATTCGTACACTACCCGTCTACCCTTCTTCTTTATAAAGAAAACAAAAGTTCTCATATCTCCCTCTAAAAATCTATCAAAATTCACTGAATTTTTTCGTATATGAATCTTTATTTGCACATTAAAAAGTAATTATTTCAATATGTAAATTGAATTACATAATATTTGGGGTTTCAATTGAATTAATTAGGTTTCTTTTTCAATTAATTAGGTTTGAAGTTCATGTGGACATGTGGTAGTGCATTTGCTACTACCGAATTAATCCTACATTATTAAGTTATTGATTGATTCCATTAATTCTGATTAACAATTTATAAGTAGTTGAATTACCCTTTCATCAAGCTATATTTAATTGTGCTGCAATTCATCATGTTGACAAAATTTAATGGCTCATTATAATTAAAGCATAGTATTGTTTGACTATAATTATGATCTAAGATTGTTAGAGATGATTGTTCGCTGGTACCAGTAGGTGTTCGTTAGTGGTTGTTGGATGGTAGACTGTAGAGGAGAAAACTCAAATGGAGAAAATTGAAATTGTAAAAAATTGGAAAAGAGGGAAGTTGAAATAAGAAGGGTAAAATTGAAAGTTATGTACATGATTGAGTAATACTTCTTTTTTGTGTAAACCGGGGTGTCCACCGTCGACAACAGTGTATAATTCTCTCCTTGCGCGTGCTCTCACGAAAAGCTAAACGGCTGACCAAAGAGTTTACTCCATTCTCATAAACATCATCGATCCGTTGATCTCATTGTTAAGGAATAAGGTGAACTAACCGCCACACAACCATATTTTGTTAGCCCATACTTTTTGTGTGGTTGGTGAAATCACATCTGAATCACACCTTTGCTTGAGTAGTGCTCTAAAAAAAGACACTCCATCCCTCCATAGACATTGTAGATAAGGCAATAACACCAAGCACAATTGAGCAACACACACATTCAAAAGAGTAACAAAAACGACAAAAAAAAAGAAAATGTAATTTAAATTCCAAATTAAATCTTAAAATAGCAACCACTGAAAATCCACCTCAAATATCATCTCACCATTAAAACTCCCTCTTTACCACTCATTCCCGCGCTCGCGAGAGAGAGAAAAAAAACCTTCAAGTTTCAACAATGGCGATGGCTATGGCGCTTCGCAGACTCTCTAATTCTGTCGATAAACCTCTTCGCAATGCCTTCAATGCTACTCCTTCTTTTTATATGGTACTTTACTGTTATCTCCTTTTCTCCGTCGTTTCATTTCATTTTCATACGTTGTTTAAATTATGCGACAAGAATTTGAATAAACGTATATGAATGAGTGTGTTGAATTGAATTTTTGACATTTTGATGTGCTGTTTATTTGATCAGTCTTCTGAAGCTGCGTACGATACGGAAAATCGCGTTTCTGTTAGTACTTCTCTCTGTCTCTGTTTGATTTACGTGATTATTCATTCGTATCACAAATACTCGTGTAAGACGGTTTTACGAGTATATTGTGAAACTGCTCTTTTGATAACTACTTTTGTATGATACGGAGTAACTGAATTATTTACTCCTGTGAAAATTTTGATTTTGTTTTGTTTTAATTAAATAGTGGACAAAGCAATTGAATGCACCGCTTGAGGTTGTTGATCCGGAGATTGCTGACATTATTGAGCACGAGAAGACCAGGCAATGGAAGGTCTAATCTCTCTTGTTTTCTCTTTAACTGTTCTATTATTTAAATTCCTCGTCACCAGGTTTTATTCATTGGTTTAGATTAGGTGTAGTCGAGCCGATTTTAAGCTTGAATTGACTTGTTTGCATACCTAAATATTACTCCTTCCGTTTCAATCATTTGTTCAATTTTGATAAAATTATCCGTCAAAGGATAAAAATGGTAAACAAATGATTTGGACGGAGGGAGGGAGTATCCGAGTATCAGCTTTGACATATTGTGGGTTGAGGAATTAAATTGGGATTAGAGGAGAAAGTTTGATATGTACTCTCTCTGTGTGAATATGAGAATTTTTTGTGGTAGTTCAGTAGTATAGTGTAGTACTCGACTACTCGGTATTTATGCAAGACAGTTGCAATCAAACAATGGAAAAAAAGGGACAGTTAATTTTGGAGAAGGGACTGAATTTAATGACTTCATCCTTAACTTAACTTTGCAAGTGTGAAGTGTGATGTGGGTCTCTTTAGACTTAAATGCTAATGTTTGATGAACTTAAGCTATTTGCATTTATAGCAACCTACAACTGTGGCCCGAAAATGAAAATGTTTCCAGTCTTGGTATATTCCTACTAATACTGATGCAACTGTAATATTACTCCCTCAGGGCTCAGGGAACAAGTTATTATTCCCTCCATCTCATTTGGGCCTATGAAGCTTTAGTGCTCAGTTGAAATCTACTTGGACAGATTTCACACGTATACAATGCTATAATGTTATAGAAATTATGATGTCAAAATAGTTGTTTTGTTCAATTAAACATGGCCGATTTTATATTGTTATCTCTGTATATATTTGGAGATATTAATGGTCAAAGTTGACATCGTTGACCACCAAAGTAAATGTTGTCTATAATTTCTAGTGAATAGAAGTTATATTGATATCTCTTCTTAGATTATTGTTTAATGATCGAATTTCTATATGTAAGTTTGGAAGAGTAAAAGGGTTTGTTTTATATTATAATTTCCAATAATCAACAATTTTGCAAAATGGGACGTAGAAAGATTTTCCATGATTTTTCTTCTGATGATTATGATAAGTGAATATATCTGCTATGTGAGAATGAGTGGTGTGAAAGGTCAGGTATAACCATATAAGTATGCATATCTCAGAATGTTTAAGTAACTATTTTGTGTGTAGGTCATTTTATGTTTTCTCACTATTTACGATTTTTTGGGTTTAATATTCAAATAACAGGGCCTAGAACTTATTCCATCCGAGAATTTCACTTCAGTCTCTGTGATGCAAGCAGTTGGGTCTGTTATGACCAACAAATATAGTGAAGGGTATCCTGGAGCCAGATATTATGGAGGGAATGAGTATGTTTCTTGCTTTTTTTTTGGTACCAGCAGCTTTTTTCCCCTCTATCACCGTGCATCTGTAACGCTACTTTAATTTTCTCACAGATATATTGACATGGCTGAAACCTTATGCCAAAAGCGTGCATTGGAGGCATTTCGGTTGGACCCTGCAAAATGGGGAGGTACACTGTTTGTATTCTGATTCTGATGAATGAATATGCCTTTTCTCTTTGAAATGCATGAGTGCTTCAAAATTCATCTATCAATACAGTGTTGCTGTGTTATTGCCATGGAAGTAGATAGTCTAGTTCCTGAAAGTAAAGAATGTCATTTTTGTCACGAACATATATATACAGTTCTTGTCTTTCGTTTATATTGTATTGATTTTTGAGGTCCTGTAATTTATCTTCGTACAGTGAATGTCCAGCCTCTTTCTGGATCACCAGCTAACTTCCATGTTTACACCGCTCTTCTGAAGCCTCATGAAAGAATCATGGCACTCGATCTGCCACATGGTGGACATCTTTCACATGGGTATCAGGTCTGTTGCTCCAGCTTGCTTATCTTAGAAAAGTTTAATGATTCTTGTAAAGATGTTTGTGGTTTCACTCTGTACCAATATTTAATTTATAGTCAAGATGAACTTAACTGACCTTGTAATTGCTTTATTACGTTGCAGACCGACACCAAGAAGATATCAGCTGTGTCTATATTTTTTGAGACCATGCCGTACAGATTGAATGAAAGCACTGGATATATTGATTATGATCAGGTGGGATATTGTTTCTACTCTGAAGAGTTCTTCTCATGCTTTTGACGCCTCAGGCTTTTTTGTTGTTTTTTTTGTGCTGTTAGCAATGAAGATAAATTGCTGTTATTTCTGCAAGTGCAGTGCAAGTGGAGACATGATTTTGATAGTCACCAAAACTGTTTGTGTTAGAGTAACAATTGTTATTCGTTTTTAATTCTTTTTCAAGATTTCTGAAGGTACACCCGGTGTAATCTTTTATCCTAGGTAGAGAGGGTCGTTGGTTTCAAGATCTTTTTTATGCTGATATGAAATTCCAAACATTTCACACGCATCTAGCCTTACTAATTTTGCTGGGAGAGTTTTTTTTGCAGTTGGAGAAAAGTGCCACACTATTCCGGCCAAAACTAATTGTTGCAGGAGCCAGTGCTTACGCAAGGCTTTATGAATATGACCGTATCCGCAAGGTAACATTATTGATGCAACTTTGGTCTCTAGTTTTACTGCATGATTTTTTTGCATAGCGGTGGTTACCTTTTCTCCATGTATGAGCTCTGATTTTGACCTTGTATTCTTATCTTACTGATTGATTCAATGCTCTCACACCAGGTGTGTGACAAACATAAAGCAGTCATGTTAGCAGATATGGCTCATATTAGTGGATTGGTTGCTGCTGGGGTTGTACCATCACCATTTGATTATGCTGATGTTGTGACCACCACAACCCACAAGTCTCTCCGTGGACCTCGAGGAGCTATGATTTTCTTTAGGAAGGGACTGAAGGAGATTAACAAAAAAGGGGAAGAGGTAAATATAATGTCACATCAAAGCTGACAGCTGCTCTCTGTAGTAGATGTTCTTGTGAAACTTGTCCGTAACAAATTTGCTTTGCAGGTGCTGTATGACTTTGAGGACAAAATTAACCAGGCCGTCTTTCCTGGTCTCCAGGGTGGTCCTCATAATCATACAATCACTGCGTTAGCAGTTGCTCTAAAACAGGTGCTTATTCCTACATTTTCTTGTGTTTATTATTATTATTGAATTTGCTCAGATCTCTGCTTTGGACGAATTGCTTTAAATCTTTTATATGTTTCATAAACTAGTTTACATTTGAATTTGAAATTTTGGATTTTTCTTTCAATCTTTTGAGTTTGGTTTTTGTACCTTTCAGTCTCATTCTTTTATTATGTTTAGTATCAGTCCTGTTTGTCTTTTTCTGCTTTATGTAATTTACACACCATTCTTTTGGACTGGAACTATCTTATCTAAATTGAACTGAACTGAAATTAAGCCCAGAAGAAAAACGCCGTAGTGTAGATGAGAGCAAATAGAAGTTTCAATTTCGATTGATGTAGGCGGCTCTGCTTTCTTCTCTTTGGTAACACTGTGGACAGCATAAAATTACTACAGAATGACTTGACAGATGAGAGCAAATAAAAGTACATGATTCTACAAGAGGCATATCGGCTTAAGTTTCATTTGTTAGCTTTCATGCATTCTGTAGAATTGTAGATTTTATTCTCCTCTGACATTATCTGTGTGCTCCTACGCTTACGCTCTTTGTTCTTCCCCTTCCTTCTTAACAGTTTCTGTGAACTTTTGTTGTATGGATGTCTAGCTGCTCCCAAGGCTTGTATGAATTATCCAAACTTAATCATGAAAATATTGTGCTAATGCAGGCTACGACTCCTGAATATAGAGCATACCAAGAGCAAGTCATGAGCAATAGCTCAAAGTTTGCAGATGTAAGTTACGAAGCCATGTTAGGCTGCTACTCATTAGAAATTTCAGATCTTCGGGATTATGACCTTTCTTTGCATGTCTACCATTTTGAAATACGTAGCTATAAATGTAAATGTTGAATTTTTTAAAATCTTGTTTCTGTCAACACTCTGCAGGCCTTGGTAGGCATGGGATATGATCTTGTTTCCGGTGGAACGGAGAACCATTTAGTTTTAGTGAACTTGAAGAATAAGGTGATAATAATCTTCTTTTTAGTACCTCCCCTTCATTTACGTTGCTTGTGTGCTTCCGTTTCAGTAATGCCTGGCTACTATTTTCATTTAACTTTCCACTATGCTGAACCATGATTTGATGACGATACATTTTATCCAACCTTCATAATATAATCTGAGCACTTGATCAACTGGTAAGTGGTTGACCTAACTTATGTAGAGGTCTCGAGTTTGATTCTCTGTGAATGTGACACTGTTAAAAATCACTCAGGATGGAAAGTTCTGCCTCCCTCGTGTTCCAACGTGGCTCAAATCCGAATTTAACTGGATTGAATGGTGCAAAGAAAATGAACATTTATAATACACTCGCAAAACAGTGGAGACTGGAGTTATTTCCCTTACGTGCAACCTGTTAGACAGGGTAATCTGATGTTGAACTTACATGAAGATATATTTTTTTTGTTCAGGGTATTGATGGCTCAAGAGTAGAGAAGGTTTTGGAAGCTGTACACATTGCAGCCAACAAAAATACAGTGCCTGGGGATGTGTCCGCTATGGTCCCTGGTGGCATCAGGATGGGTAAATGATTTACATATATTGGATGCACTACATTATTCGAAATCCTAATAGATGATAGTACTTGTATTTGATAAGCACAGTGTTTTTGTTTATTAGGAACCCCGGCCCTAACATCTAGGGGTTTCATCGAGGAAGATTTTGTTAAGGTGGCTGAGTTCTTTGATGCTGCTGTGAAACTAGCTCTGAAAGTCAAGGCCGAGGCAAAAGGTTTGTGCACTTCATTATTGTAATGAGTCGAACACTTGGGTTTGTCACATTCTCATGTGACACGACTCGTGAAAAAATTAATCTTTCAACATCGTGGATGATCCTATTAGTTAACGACCATTTTTCATGTTTTAGTGTATCATTTCATTATCGGCAGTGACCCTTTTTTATATCAATAAGACCATCTCAAGTGACAATTATTATAAAAACACCCAGTCAATTCTGAAGCATTTAAAACAGCCTCTCTAATGATGATGATTACTTGCACTAACCAGGAACAAAGCTAAAGGACTTCGTAGCCAGCTTACAGACAGATGGCTTTCAGTCCGAGGTCTCAAAACTCCGCCAAGAGGTCGAGGAGTATGCAAAACAATTCCCAACAATTGGATTCGAGAAGGAAAGTATGAAGTACAAGAACTAATGTATGACTACACGTTACAAGGTAGGTGTTTTGCATAATTTTTACTACTGCGCCTTTGGTACGCAAATGTTTCAGTTTTATTTGTATACTCGTATCTAATTAAGTGATAAATGAAACACTCTTCTTGATTAAAACACAGTCTTGACTGTAATAATGTCGTGCCCACATTGAGTATATAGTAAGTCCAGACTGTATGATGCTTAGGACAATTCTGATGTCGTTTGTCCGCTTGCTAGGAACTCATATGGATCTGATGGTGTTGAACTTGGAAAGGCATGGACTGTGTATACATTCATGTACAATGTCGTCTCTCAAAAACCCGATCCATGAGAATGCGAGACTTGTTTACTGATCTCCGTTATGCTGTATATGTGATTTCTCATTTTTACTGTTACTGTGAATTGTGAAAGTATATATGCAAAGGAGATACTGCATCAATAAACTGGTCTTTGGTCACTGATACTCCTATATTAACGGGTATATAGAGTTGCTTCGCAATTTTTTTTTCTTTTCGACAGATGTTGCTTCACAAAGTTACTGTTTGCGACCTTTTGAACTTCACAAATTTTAGTACAAAACCGTCTTACAATGCCAGATGACTTTAAACTCATTTATTAGGATCGGTAGATGATACATATATAAATCGACTATTTTATATTGTAAGAGGATCTTATACATTAGTTTATTTACCCTAAAGACCTTGATATACTTCTCTTACACAAATTCGTGTTTAAACCGATCCTATAATTTTAAGCTATTGGTCAAATCAATAATTTGGACAAATGTACTATACCGGTAAATTAGCATAAAGTTTATTTAATCTATCTAAATATGATGCTACAATATAACACTCTTTTTACACTAAAACTCGGAGAGACAATTTTTCAATAAGTTATCGAGAAACCAATCTTTCGTATCATTTTATTTGTATTTTGTGACCCTTTTGTTGTCGACCGTGATATTGTAATTTCATACTTATATCCATTATAATTTATAAATGTATCAATTTTATATTTAATCATGATTTGTGCCTATTTTATAATTTTATTACATTTTTTGTTTATGACGAGGAGGCTTAATCCTCGTCGGGTACGCAATAATACCATGCTAAGTGCTAACCACCATGCAGTGCATCCTTTTGGATGTTTGGAGAGAACCCGGATTTCCACCAAACCAAGAGCACTTGATTAATTCAAAAATTATAATAAAGCTCAAAAAAATTATATATGAATTTAGTTAAATTTGAGTTTTGACTGAAAAAAAAAATTAAAATAAACTCAAAAAAAAAAATACACATAAACTAAAAAACAATTACAATTTAAAATAATAAGTTCCAAAATATACACATAAAGTTAACTATAATACTTAAACTAGTTTTTAACCCGTGCAAAAATCCACGGATATATTTTTAGAAAAATTGTCGTTGATAAGTAACATTTACAGAATAGTGACCATATTACATGAATATTTTGCAACTCAATTTCTTTTATGTTGACAATATGTTAAAACACACATTAAAATTAAGTTTTAAAACATCGTATTGAGTAACTAAAAATGTAAATATCACTATAAAATGTAATTTTTTAGTATTTATTGTAATTTATGATAATTATGTATTTATAATCAATCTTTTTTGACATCACATTGCCCGCCTAAATACAATCAATTGCCCAATTACCCCAAATTCAACTTATTATCTCACCTAATTCCATCATAATAAAACAACCCACACCATTAATTTTAAATTCAACTTGATTCCATTTCAAAGCGTGTCCAAATATCATGGATACATGTCCAACATTGACACGTGACCAAATAAAATAAGAAAATTAGACACGACTTTATAGATATTCGATATTCTCTCCGATTCAGACAAGTGTTAACACTTACCTAAACAAACGACCAACACAAATAGTATTATACCTTATTTAGCCTAAAAATGATTAAATTAATATTATAACTACCATATATTTACTACTTTACCATCTAATGACCCACTCACTCACTCAATCTTTAATTAAGCATTACATTATTCACGTGAACCCAATCAAAAATTTCAACTATCCTTCTGTTTTTCCATTTTCTAAATTCAAATTCTCATTAAAGACGGGCACTATCCACTATCCGTCACAAGCTGAAAATGGATAGTGCCCCTCTCATATAGTGCAAGTCGCACTATCCATATGATGCTCCAATTTCTCTCACTTACATGGCCACTTGCATTTTTGTGAAATTAAACTATCCGTTTTCAACTTTTGACGGATATTATCCGTTACAAACAAAACTCTTTATTTCTAAATTTTTCAATGTCAACATTTATTTGATATAAAGAAATACATTTTAACTTTTAACCATGTCCAACAACTCAGCAAATACCGTATCCAACAAAAATATACGGATTAAGAAGTGTCCGTATAACCAAGGTGATTAGTGAGGAAGCGAGGAGTGCATTAGTGCTAAACCAGGTGTCCACAATCCAGTAATGAAATTATAAAATAGTGGTGTTACTCGTGTACCAAATCCGTTATAAATAAATGTCCATGTCGTCTTCCGTTTTTCTTTCTCTTTCCCGTTCTCTTGTCTCACTCTCACCTCGCTCCCTTTCACTCTCTCTCCTTCCCTACCTCCCCCCTTCTCCTCCGAACCACCGCCGCACCTCCTTCCCCTCCCGCTTTCCCCCCGCCGCTTCCACCACCTTCCTCCGCCGTCTTCACCACCAGGCCACTACTTCGCCGTCTTCTCACATGGCCGCCGCTGCCGTTACCGCCGCCGCTCACTCTAATCCTCTCTTATCCGACTTTGATTTCCCGCCTTTCGATTCTGTAACAGCCGATCATGTCCGTCCTGGCGTCCGAGCATTGCTCCAACACCTCGTAATCATCTCCTTTGATTAATTATTAATTTCATTGTAGTCGGTAGTTTCATTCAGTGCATTTAATACTCGTCTCGTCCCTATCATTTTGTCTACTTTCTTTTGTGCTTTTGAGTTTTGAATTTTGATTGATGGTGAATAAATGATTGCGACGGAGAGATTGATGAATTAGTGCTTGATTGTGTAGGAAGGTGAGCTGGATGAGTTGGAGAAAACGGTGGAGCCGACATGGGAGAAGTTAGTGGAACCGCTGGAGAAGATTATTGACAGATTAACGGTGGTTTGGGGAATTATTAATCATCTTAAGGCTGTTCAGGATTCTTCTGAACTTCGTGCCGCTATTGAGGAAGTTCAGGTTTGAGTTTTTCGCTGTTTGATAGCCGCGATTAACGTTTTGTATTCATCGATTTTAGTTTAATTTGGTTGCTATGTTTCGTAGAAATCATCCTTGCAGTTATGTTTCTGTGCTGTTTATTGCTTACTCTTACAACTTTTGACGACATAAGTAGTCTCGAAATGCTGCTAACTGCTTAGTGCTTATTGATAGGAATTAGAGGGTGTTTGTTTCGCGCATGTGAGGAGTCTGCATGTGTCATGCATGTGTGTTATGGGGTTGGAACTCCATTTCTCATTCCTCATACCTCGTGTTTGTTTCAATTGTATGCGTTATTGGCTTAAAACTAAGTTAGAGTTAAAATATGTAAAAGGGAATACTTTAAATAATGATTTTAATATATAAATTTATGAAGATTAACTTTTAATCAAATAATTATATAAAATGTTTCATTTACAATATGTCATACACCCTCCGAGTTGTAGTGATGGTTCCTATTTCGTTTTTTATGCGAGTTTAGTGATTGTTCCTCTTTTCATTTTTAGTAACTTTTTTGTGGTTCAAAATCAATTCAGTATGGGGTAGTTTGTTTTGTGTGGTTTAGAATCATTTTCTTATTTTTTGTGCATAGAGCTAAAGGAACAATCACTATAACTCATGGGGAGTAATATTTATTTTCACATTTTTGTTTATTATAATTTGATACCCATGGGTCTCAATCTCATACCCATCCCTCTCATTGAGAAACCATAACTCTCAGGTATGGGTGATGGACTGATGGGTAATACAAGGGGTACCACACTGAATAAGGGTATATGAGAGAAACAGATAAGGTAGGTTAAGATAATAATTGAGAGAAGTTAATCAAATTATCCACAGCTCAACACAGGATAGAATGACTAAATTCAACAACAGGAACAGGTGCAACCACAGTCTAAGCACAGTTGTATTTGTTCTTGCCACAGGTACTTAATCAATATTCACAGTCTAAGCACAGAGGCACAGAGGCCTGACTCTTGACTCTTAAACTACAGCCTAAGCACAAGTTTTTCGAGATTTAAAATGAGAGAATTCTCAGTTTTCATTCATTAATCCAGTCTGCCTTACAATGAGAAGGGGAAGGTTCTTATATAGCCTTCATGCCCTTTAATCTCGATCGTAAGATAAATAGTAAGTCTTGCTTCACCATTTGTGACGGATATTTTGTGAGATAAAATGGATACAAAATGAGTTAGTGGAGAAAGGGGACCACATGAATAGTGTTAGAGAGAGAGAGAAAAGTGGGTATTTTGTGAGAGGAAACGGTAATTTCGGGTATTTTGGTTATAATGGGTTTGGGTCGGGTAATTTCGGGTCACGGAGTCTGGTTACTTTATGACATTACTTCAATATTTTACCATTAAATTTTAGCTTTTAACCATTATTTGGTTTAATTACTTCATTATTAAGTCAAACCTATGAATCTAAGCACTAAATCACCTTTTCATTTCGATCAATATTAAGCGGTTAAGCTTAGTAATTGTCTCGGAGGTCGTGTTGGGTTACGGTCGTCATCGGATCCGTTTCGGGTTGCAATATTCTTGTCGGGTCGGCTTTTCTCGGGTTTGGGTCGAGCTCTATTACTGAATCTAATGTATTTGTGAAATTAAAAGGCGAATAACAATAATAAGGAAGAGCTAGGATTCTAGATTTACTTACTACATGATTCATATGACGAGGCAAAAGTGGGTATTTCTAGCCATCTAGGAGCCTAATTTAACGTTAGAAGGAAGGAGCGATTTAGTATTTACTTGCGGTACTTGATAGCATGTCACTTGAAAAGGTGAGTTGAGGAGGCCGCAATGTAGCTCAAATTGTGAGTATTTTGGGTTTCTTTCGAGGAGGGCTTGGTACCAATTTCTTCCCAGCGTGTTAGAGTGGATTAGTGATGAGAAATGTTCGAGGGCTTTTACATAGGTGGATCAGAGGGAGAATGGGAAGTCCATTTGGAAAATTGATGGTCACTTGCTACTGAGAGATTAAATCCACCGTCTTTTAAAGTGACATGCTACCGCGTATAAGTATGACTACTTGATGCTAAACCGCTCCTCTCTTCTTACATTAAGTTAAGGTCCTATAATACCCATTTCTTGCCTCATCACATTGTGGGTTACTTTTTGGCCAAAGATCGTATCGATAATAAAGTGCTTCCAAATACGTATCACCAAAGGCGAGACTAGGAAGGCGGAGGTGGTATACAGTTTGATAGGATTTGGCCATATCAGTGTAACACCTAATAAAAAATATTACCTAACAATCCCAACCTAGGCTACTATAATCGGGGTCGAACACAAGGAGACAAAAGTTACTACAAATTACTATAAGGTCTATAACTACTCTAAATTATTCCGAAATCATAAGGTCTGGAGTTTTGTGGAGGTTGAAGGTACAAATGGAGATAGCTTCAAGGTCAATGGCCAAGTCAACGATTGAAGAGTTACTATACCAATTATATGACCTAATAAAGGTTGTACGAGATCTTAAAAGGCAACCCCGCTATAACATTTTGTTTTTGTAAATTTGTCTTTCTTCATTTGTTTGATTTCGTTTAAGAGTGTGTGTGAGGGAGGGAACTTAACATTTTTGTGAACGTTCATGTGCACTGTGTACGTGCGTTTCATAACTTGTTTCGTAACCTGAACGGTTATGTGTCCTAGACATCTCCACGAATGCAAGTTAGAGTCGTTAAACTTTAAAACCACGAAAAAATATACTCCGTGTTGGAACCGATTGGCTAAGACGGGAGGCGGTCGGATGACGACGGATGACGAAGGAAGAAACCGTCGGTTCAGAAATCGGGTGGTTGGTGTTTATTCTATACGGAAATAGTAGGATAGTAGCGTATTGTCAATTTGTCATTCATAAATCAAGGAGACAATAGTTACTACAAATTAACAACTACTTTAAATTATTCTGAAATCATAAGGTTTGGAGTTCGGTGGAGGTTGAAGATGCAAATGGAGATCGCTTCAAGCTCAATGGCCAAGCCAACGATTGAAGCGTGTTACTACTTACTACGCCAATTATATGATGTAATAAAGGTTGTACGAGATCTTAAAATGCAACCCCGCTAGAACATTTTGTTTTTGTAAATTTGTCTTTCATCATTTGAGTGTGTGAGAGAGGGAGCTTACATTTTGTGAAGTTTCATGTGCACTCATACGTGCGCTTCATTACTTGTTCTGTAACCTGGACGGTTATGTGTCTTAGACCGCCCCCACCAAAGCAAGTTAGAGTCGCCAATTTTTAAAACCACGAAAGATACTACTACTTTTTGGAACTGATTGACTAAGACGGGAATCCGGCCAGCAGGATGACGAAGGATGACGAAGGAACTTGCGGTTATGTCAGAAACCGGCTGGTTGGTGTTTACTCTATGCGGAAATAGTAGGAAAGCAGGGCATTGTCAATTTGTCTTTTGTAAATCGAATACGCCTCTTGTTTTCTTATCTTTCCTTCACCTCTCCCACTACCTATTTCATACCCTATCCTTCCTTATTTCTCTAACCTCCTATTAATTCCATCAATCTTAGAACTATATAAACACTTTACACTACTACTTCCGTTCAACAAACAATTTTCCCAAATTATTTTTTCCTAAATACCTTGATTTTTTTGGTAATTAAGGGTTTGGTTTTTTATTGAAGTGTTTAATAATTATGGAGTATTTTAGGAGAATGAGCAAAAAGCCGAAGGGGGATGCATCTATATCCCAGGAGTATGAAGAACGGGAGTATGAAGATGTGACGGAGGAGTCTCCTCCATAGCTATCAGCGCTAATGGTGCTCGGACTCGCCATGTTACCCCGGCATACCCGTCTCCGTACTACACCGTCGTGTCTGGTTGGCAACAAGAGAAATGGACACTTCGAAGGTAAAGAAGATGGAGTTACCACATTGGTTGGGTATGGTCTTAGAGGGAAGATGGAAAAATCATTTTTAATTGAGAGTAATTAAAATGGTTTTATGGGGAAGAGGGAGAATTTATTTTCCTTATTGATATTTTATGATGTTAAAAAATTTTATTTAAAATTTTATCCAAATATACAATTGCACAGGAAAATCGTATACTTTGATTGTGTCCAATAGTTGTCGTATCCGGTTATATTAACCGTGTTTATGACTAAGTGTCTGACACAAGGATTTGTACGTATCCGTATGTCGTACCTCTGAGCACCATAGTTCACCGCCTCGCAACAACTAGCTATCCATCCCATATTTGGAGGAGGTTGAATTTTTATTTTTGGAGCAACGAGCTAGCTAGGTTCAGTCACCTCTAAGGTGAACCAATAATTAACACTCGGTTTCTAGCCATGCTTATTCAAACTGTCTTGGGATGAATGTAGCCATGGAGAATTCGTGTAACCGAGAATCATTCTTGAGCACTTTAATCTCCAATCCGACCGTATGGATTATTTTTCGTCTAATGAATACAAATCTTGAGTATTAATTGGCTGCATTTGGTAGCTTGGTTAATTTTGGTGACCAAATTTGTTTCCGCAATGAGTTTGCTTTTGCCCTGACTTGGCTCGGTATCTTCTGGAGAAATTGCAGCATGTTCGTGGTCGTAATCTTGAGATACACCATCCGGTGAAGCTGTTTATTGCCCTTAACCCACAATATGACAGAGGCAGTTGTGGGTATTTTAGGAGCCTACCTTAATGTAAGAAGGAAGGAGCGATTTAGTATTAACTTGTGGTACTTGGTAGCTTGTCACTTTGAAAAGGTGAGTGGAGGAGGCTGTAATTTGGCTTACAATGTGAGGTATGGATTTTTTCCACGAGGGTTCGGTACCGATTTTCTTCGGTGGTGTTCCGCAAATTAGCGATGAGAAATATTTGAGGGATTTACATAGGTGGATCAAAGTGGAAAATGGTAAGTCCATTCGGAAAATTAATGGTCACTTGTCGTTTAGTCAACCTTGCAATAAACTGCTGCCAAATACGTATCAACGGATGGTGAACTGAAGATTACGAACACATGGTCATGGTTGGTCAGACTGAGACTCTCGTGTAAGTAAATACCATTACACTGTTACCGGACACAAATTGTCTATGGCTACATTTATCCCAATGTTGTTGAACTAAGTATGGCTTAGAAACCAGAGTGTTAATGATGGGTTTTGCCTTTGAGATGCTTGAACTTAGCTTGTCGCCCCGAAAATGAAAATTCGACCTCCTCAAAGCTGGACGGATAGCGGATTGTTAAGTAGACCGAGGCGGTGACAATTGTGGAGAAGACTCTTTCGCTAGTTTGGGAGCATGTAGATGCCTCCTCTTTCGCTTCTTGCTCCTTCTCCGAAAGTATTCCATAATAATTAAGAATAAAAAATCAGACCCTTGAGGCCCCGTTCTTTCTGGCTTAATTTGGCTTAATTTAGCTCGACGCTATTCAGTTCATTTCAACTCATCTATTCACAAGGTAACTCTTGCTTCATCTCTGTTCAACTTAGCCCCGCTCCATTCAATTAAGTTCACTTTATCTCAACTCCATTAAGTTCAATTCCGCTCTATCAGCGAGCCGAAAAGAAGAGGGCTTAATTACCCCAAAATCAGATTTTGTAATTGAAAGGTAAACCCTAGAAAGTAATAATTTTTAGGTATTTTGGGAAAATTAATTTCGGAAATTGATTACTGAAGAGAAGTAGTAGTGTAAAGTGTTTTTGTACGATGTTTAATGATAGTTATATTAACTATGTTGTATGCCTGAGGGTGTAATTTCTATTAGTAATGCTTTTTTTTATCCTGTACTGTTTGATGAGTTTGACTGTGGTTACACAATGCTATCTAATTGACTAATTCCTTAGATTGTAGTTGTATGAAAAAACGTGGTTGAGATGGTCTCATGGCTAGGGATGGCAATTGAGACCGAAACTCAATCGAAACCGATGGCAAAACTCCAATCTAATAAATAACAATACTGGATCCTCTATTTAAAAACCCATATAGTGGCCATATCCAGACCCTTTTTCGGGAAACCCAAACCAAATCTGTTACTGATCCCCTATTCATGCTTGCTGCCAGTCTATTGGTCATAGTTGTTGTACTTGTGCTTATGCACTCGGTTAGCGCTTGCTTTGAGAAACCATTGTGCCATTTATTTGTGTTGTGCAAGCCAGTATCATAGTCTACCATGTGCTGGTCTTTTGGTTGTGGTTACTTTCCTACTTTGGTTCAACTGAAATTATAATGGCGAGGCTGTATTTATTCACCCCGTCTTCTTAGTGTTATTGACTGAGTTAGTATGTCCGTCCTGTTTTCTAAACTTTCTTGAGTTTTTAAGTGTCAGCAGGTTGAGTTCTTAGAGGCATAGCTTAGTTTTGTTACTTCTGGTGTGACTTGTAGTTTTCTGGCCACTTATATTTTTTAGTTGTGTGTGACTGTGTGTAGCCCGAGAAGGTGAAATTTGAGCTAAGGTTGGGCCAAAGCAAACCCCTTTACAATGCATTCAAAGCTATTCGTGAATCCTCTGAGTGGCCGCAACTGAGTGAAGCTCGGAAAAGGATTGTTGAAAGTGAGACTTCTAATTTCTGATTTCTTTTGATTTAGGCCTTGCATCAGAGCGTCACAGATTGGAGATTAGTTGTGGTTTACATTTCTTTTTAAGTACAAATGGCCGACATATAGATGATGGGCTTCAAACCTTTTGGTTAGAGTCTTAGAGACTTGGTTTAGTTTTCACAATAAACTTATTACGTGAGATACTCCCTCCACGCCATTTATATCATACCCATTTCTTCCTTGGTTCATCCCTAATTAATTGGCTCCATTAGTATTCAGTAAAATAAAAGGGAGAGCATCCAATACTATTTGTAGCTAAATAAGGGTAATGTGGTAATTCTAAGTCGAGGGATAATAATTATAATTTGTCATTATTTCATAAATCTAGCCTCTAGTCAAATGAAGAATACCTCTTTCCGTTTTTCCTTCCTTCAACTGCCAGTTATTTTTCATTTTTCAATGCTAATTTTGCCCGCCTGCCTAATGGCTGGAGTTGAAAGTTATTTACATAAATTATTATTGTATGATGCCTAATGGATGTTTATGACATGTTCTGTTATGAATCCATTTAAATGACTGGTGTCCTTTGCCATAAATGACTGGTGTCCTTTGCCAGCATGTGTACCAAACTACTGATATGATCAATGCTATGAAGGCTGTGTTTTCGACTTTCTCTTCTCACATAAACATATAATAATATTGAGTAATACCTCGCGCTTCAGGCTTATTGGTTGCACAGAACATTCTGGAAGATTATTGGTGCAGTCTATGTTTCGTGGTTCACAAAAACCCATTTGAGTAATACCTCGCGCTTCAGGCTCTAAACTTGTTTTGTTGTATTTCAGTCAAACTAAAGGAGGCTGTTCTTAGTGGTGTTTCTCTTGATGATGACAACAGAGAGCAATTTAACCAAATTCAACAGGTTGGTTCTCAAACTACCAATCAGCATACTATATGAATCCTATATGTTTTGTTTTGTTTTGTTTTGTTTTGTGCCCTTCTTCTTTTCCCATCTGATTTACCCATGTGTAGATTCAATTGGGACTTTAATACTTAATATACTGCAACAAACCTCTTACCTTGCTTCTCCCTTGTCTACTCTAGAACCTTGGGAACCGGTACTGCCAAGTGCCAATGGTTTTGCTTGTGGTGATAGTTAATTTGTTATTTATGTATGTTATGATATTATTGCAGGAATTGAAAAAATGCTCTCAAAAGTTCAGCGAAAATGTACTGGATGCAACAAAAAATTTTGAGAAGTTAGTGACTGACAAGAGAGAAATTGCAGGATTGCCTGCAACGGCTCTAGGGATGGCTGCCCAGACAGCTGCATCGAAGGTGTTCGCCGGCTTTTACTAATGTAAATTGTTTTAGTTAGTTTTCTTCGTTTGCCTTTGCTTGGATGCTGGAGCTTGCTTGATTGGACTTTAGTTTCCCATTGGGACCACAAAAATATTTCCCTTCTGATCATGCCTTGTCCTTTATCTTTATGAAATGTGAAGTGAAAAATCAGCTTGCTAAACTAATGTTGTACACTAGGGACATAAAGATGCTAATGCTGAAGATGGGCCATGGATTATAACATTAGATGGGCCAAGCTTTATGTCTTTTATGCAACATGCTCAAAATCGGTCTTTACGAGAGGAAATATACCGGGCTTATGTGACCCGTGCTTCAAGTGGTGATCTCAATAACACTGAAATTATCAACCAAATATTGAAACTCCGATTAGAAACGGCCAAACTACTTGGTTATGAGAACTATGCTGAGGTATTTACTTGCTATCTTCTTATGAACACTTTAAAACTACCAAGTCTGACATATTTGAGCTCAATAAGGTCTGTTCTTATAGGTGAGCATGGCAATGAAAATGGCTACTGTTGATAAAGCAGAAGAACTCTTAGAAAAGCTTCGTGCTGCTTCCTGGAATCCTGCTGTTCAAGGTAATTCGGTAGGTGTTTAGAAGGAAGAAGAGGAGATGTGTAATTTGGAAAAAGCAATAATGTTGTACGGAGTATCAAATAAATTTGGCAAGGACTGTATGGCAATTGGCATCAATAAATTTTTTCTTAACATGAAGTTGGAAGATAGAAATGTACTCTCTAACAACCTAAAAAGGATACTGCCTCCTTTCAAGTTATTTCCATACATTTGTTCAAAATATGTGAGAGGAAATGTAAACAAACATATGGAAATGACTTGAAAAGAAGGAGTATAAAGATACTTTTCTGGTTGCGTAGGTCTCTTTAGTTTAAAGAGTTCGTCTGAACTCCTTATTTTGTTAGTTTAGAATGACACTTCATTTAAAGAAAAATTGAGTCGCAAAAAACAAAATGACAGCATTAGTCTACTGTCTCAAGGGAACTTTCAGATTTGCGTTAGAAGTGATCCTTTCACCGTCTTTGGGTGTCTGCTCCTAAGTTAGGTCAGGCACTCCGGGAATGTCTGTGTTTTTGCTTATCTCAAGTCTCTCAATTGTGTTTTTGCTAACCTTGCAGATATGGAAGAAATTAGGAATTTTGCCAAGCAGCAAGGTGCAGCCGAGGCTGACAATTTGAATCACTGGGATATTAGCTTTTGGAGTGAGAGGCTTCGTGAGTCTAAGTATGACATAAATGAGGTTAGACAGCTTTTCTTTCACTTCTCTTTCCTTTTTTGAGCTGTTAGCCTGCTTTGAGTGCTCTCTCTATCACCTTTCCTTTTCGTTATGCTTCTCAAAGTATCCATCAGTGATCTTAATCTACAGTGTTTTTGTGAAAGATGAATCTGCAAAGGGGTAATTGTTTCATTCTGTGACTTAGATTTTGTTTCAATTTGAATATGCAAATACCTGATTAGCAAGACTTGTTTGTGAAGTAGTTGATGACATATCTGTATTATTCCAATATCATTTATTAGAAGGATACTAATAAGGCTGAAGTCATATCATCGAAATCAAAGTAAACCTACAATACTACTAACAAATAGATAGTGGTAAGACATGCATCGAATCCACATGGAGGCGGTAATTATCTAGTTTGCTAATATTTAAGGTGTGGTAACAATTTCTTGAAGATTTGTTTGTTTGATATCTAACAACTAATCACAATATGAAATAAAGATGTACTCAAATATATTAAAAAGGTTTAGGGATTGGGTTCACTACGCCAGTTATCCAGTGTTTAACCAATTAAGAGAGATAAATCTAACTATCTAAGGTCACAAGATCGTCGATTCAATTATGCCCTTTAAGTGTAGATTAACATTCGATTACTATAATTAATCTATTCCTTTCTAATTGTCGTAGCCTATATTAGTCTTAATCCGCTGGGTGATAATTCAAATTCACTTCACCAATCAACAATTCAGGCCTTAAATCAATTAGAATAAAACAACAATCAGACAATAGTTTATACGATTTGACAATTTAAACAATTAATCCCTTTCTAACAACCTAGACCCCCTTTCTCCCTAGATGAAAGGTTTAACTACTCATATTAATCATACTAACAATATTAAGAGGAGAAAACATAATTAAAAACATAAAAGATAAATAAAAGGTAATTGTAGTAACTTGAATTGAAGATAACTAAAGTGCAAAGATTGATTACCGTAACTAGGGAATTAGTGAACACAATACGTAAATCCGAATGGAGAAAGTGGCAAACTAGATCTCAGATTTTAAATTTCAAATTTCAGAGAATTGATTGGAAAGTAAAGCGAATAATAAAACACGAGTCTCGCGTAATGAGGATCCTGGATCGAGTTATGCATACTCGACCGAGCTCAACAATACTCGATCGAGGAACTTGTCTCAGCTACTTCGTCTTGTGATTTCTTCTCTTCTTTCCATCTTTCTACTTGATTTCCATGCTATCTTCTTCGTACTCCGTCTACTCGGTCGGTGCTCATTACTTATCCAATTGCTCCACAAAATGCATCCGCAGTTAAACACCACAGAGCGGAAGTATCGACATTCTAACATAAACGACATATAAATGACATATTATAGCATAAAACCGTCTCAAAAGTAACTAAGGGAAGACATAAAAGTGTATATAAATACGACTCATCAAACTTCCTAAACCATCTCTTTTCTTGTCCCCAAACAAAACTTACCCATAATACAAACGACAATCATACAAATGATGAATGAATAATTCAGAGCTATGTTAATGCACATACAAATCTCAAGCTATCTATATCTATAACAAAGTATCTATATCTATAACAAAGTGATGACCAAATTGTACCAATAAAGCAAATTCAAAGGCACGGGTAAGTAGAAAATGCAGCTAACATCCCAAGATGTTACATGATACCATAATATAGACAATAGCCAAGCACCTTTCAATCTTCGAAGACGTCGGATTCTCGTGGATTCACTTGTGCACTCATAAGTATATGTAAGGGTGAGTTATATGTAAAGATAGAAAGAAATAAGAACACTCACTCGACTTATAAAACATGCAGGCAATCTAATGTGATAGAAAGTTCTCTAACTAATACGCATTCACAATATACACAAAAGTACATGTACCAAGGACAATAAGATGGTAAATGGCTGGAGGTATAAAAGTGGTTTGTGCCAAGGCACGTAAGGTACGTATGGCTATGTGAGGTTAAACTCCACTTGCTAACCAAGACCAATTCTACAACATTAAGCATAAATTAATACCCTCGAAAGAAATCATTTTATCTTGACAAGATAGAGAAAACAAATGACACTCCAAAAATAGATTAGACTCTAGTAACCATCTTTTTAATCTTATAACAAAACCTAATAAAGCAACTCTTTTTCTTTTCTTTTCTTTCTTTCTTTTTCTTTCTTTTTCTTTTCGAAATTTTCTTTTCTTTACTCCATTTTTTTTCAACGTAAGAGATACCACACAATTGCCAACAAAACTTGCTACAACAACAAGACAAAATATCCCCCCATTCCAACCACAATAGCTAAGTAGACATGACAAAGAGGACATTACGAATAAAGGGAAAGGGAAGAAATAACGAGCTAAAGATAAAAAAAATGAAATAAGTACAAGGAAAGATACTACCTTGAGTAAGGTAGAAGCTCCCTCAAACCTCCTTTAAAGTTGGGGAGATAGTGACCAGTTGTGCTCAGCGCCATCATCATCGAGAGTCTCATCATACTCATCAATCTGCCTTTCTACACTCCCATTCGTCTTGACGAGTTAGTTGCTGGTTTTGGTGGTCCTTTTGCTAGTGGTTCTCAGGGAGGACAGTTTGGTTCCGTTTGATGCTGGTACTTCCAGTCACGGTGTCCAGTTTGGTGCTTCTTCACATGCAAAGCTGGTCGCGGTCGTGGTGGCTGTGCTACTGAGCCGGAACTAGAAGATTGGTTGGGCCGTTCGGGCAGGTTCATGAGTATGATGATTCTCTTGATGATGATGGCGCTGAGCACTAGTGATAGCTGGTCACTATCTCGCCCACTTTAGAGCTGGTTTGGGCGAGCTTCTACCTTACTTTTGTACCATTGATCCACATCCAAATTTCTAGTATTATCTTTAGAGAATGGCGTGTGTACTGTGTAGGCATGGCATACACAATGGATCGGGTTTTAAAGGATCCAAATCTGATCCAGTTACTTTTGTATCATTGATCCACATCCAAATTTCCAAATCCGATCCATATCCAAAATTTAAAAATCCATATCTGAAATTTTAAAAACCCATATCTAATCCATCTTATGTTTTTCCAAAATCATACCTGATTCACAATAGATTCCAAACCGAATCCTAAACTTAATTTTACAATAACAAAATTCATTATATATGACAAATCTTGACATTTCAAATTTAATAAAGCCTAAATTTTAAAAAATAATGATTGGATCCAGTTCATGTAAAGAGTGGATTGGATAGGTAATTAATTTGGTATGGGTTTCCCAAAAATGGGTTTGGATATGGGTTTTTAAATAAAGGATCGAGTATGTGTATTTATTTAAATTGGATTTTTTTCCATCGGTTTCGATTGGGTTTTGGTCTCAGGCGTGTGACTCAATTTTCAGTGACCTATGGTTGCAAGTAAACACTATGGCCATATGTCAATTATATTCGTGTTTTATTTGTAGGAAGCGCTGCGGCCATATTTTTCATTGCCAAAGGTTATGGATGGCTTGTTTTCTCTAGCGAAGAAATTATTTGGAATCAACATTACGCCTGCTGATGGTCTAGCTCCTGTGAGTCTGATATATACTTTACTCAATTTGTAGCCTTCATAATATTATCCTGCTTTGGTCATAACATTGTGGTGGTTCTAGGTATGGAACAAAGATGTTAGGTTTTATTGTGTCAAGGATTCCTTTGGAGCTCCTACTGCATACTTCTATTTTGATCCATACTCTCGTCCTTCAGAAAAACGAGGTGGTGCATGGATGGCTGGGGTTTATTCAAGAAGCCGAGTGCTAACACGTGGTGGATCCCCTGTGAGGCTGCCTGTTGCGCATATCATTTGCAATCAGACTCCCCCAGTTGGCGAAAAACCAAGTCTTATGACATTTTATGAAGTGAGCTAATTTCTACCTATAATTCAAGTTTATGATCGATTTTTTTTATAATGTTACAATCAAGTTTATGATCTGCAATACCTTTGCGCTACTGATTTATCTCTCTTGATATGCAAGATTACATTAATACCATTACCCATTTATTTTAGTGCTATGGAGGGGGTACACTGAACTTAAAGTTTTAGAATCTGGCTTCGTGATAAAATTGCATATTATTGCAACTGTTGAGTGGTGTGCTAAGAGGGTGTTCTCATATAGGTTTATGTTATGTCTAGTTTTTTAAATCAATGGAATAGTCGAGCATAGTAATATAATAGTTGAAAACACTCTTTGTTGCCCTTAAATTGGTCATATTAGGCTTTTGAGGTAGTAGACAGAAACTTGCAGTTATTGTAATGAATAACTCATTATATGCTGAAGCAATGACAGTTCTCTTGATTGTATTTTTCTGCGACAAGTACCAGCTTGATGAGTTCTGATTAGAGTTATCTCGTTTCAAACGGATTTGCTTCATACCCTTAAAGTCTTAAACATACCCTTATTGGTAGATTAATGCTATTTTCTGTTCTTAATATTTGCTAATATACAGGTTGAAACTGTTTTCCATGAATTTGGCCATGCACTTCAGCACATGCTTACCAGGTGCCACTCTTTTGCAGTTCTCTCTTCAGCAGCTCTATACTCTGTATATGTTTATTGTGATAAAGCTTCTTTTTGATGAAGTTTAAAACTAGTCATACAAAAGGTTTTTACTCAACCAAAAATGATGTTTTCAGGCAAGATGAGAGCCTTGTGGCTGGTCTTCGTGGAATAGAGTGGGATGCTGTGGAGCTTCCTTCGCAATTTATGGAAAACTGGTGTTATCATAGGTGAAGATTATTATATTAATATTACAGAATTTTTATTTATGATACTACGGTGAAATGTTATCCCATGTGCGAGAGTCGGACATGGGAAGAGGAGGATGCGGTTGATCCCTTTACAAACCAAATTTTTGCTGCCTCCATTGGCAGTCGGTTTTGAGATGAAACCTCCTTTAGGAGTTTCGGGCCTAGAAAGTGGTTCTCTCTCATCCTTGCGAGTAAAAATTATACTCTTTTGATGTGGAGTTTCTCATGGTATCAAAATCCATGGTATGACCTTAGTTGATGAATTTGGACTGCCATTTATCTAGTTGGAGTATGGCTTCTGCCTTGAGGGCTATCAATGGTTACTTCGGCTATAACATGTAGGAGAGTGTTAAATTACTCCTACAGTGATATGTTTGCTTCGTGTGAGTGCCACACTAGTAAAAAGATTGTTCAATCACTTCATAACCAAGCAGTTGCTCTTCCCATCAACTTTGAGCTTATAAGTGCATTTTATCTAATCTTTGTGGCGTAGTCATGAGTGACTTCTTTTGTGTCTTTCTTCAGAAACACCTTAATGGGCATTGCAAAACACTATGAAAGTGGAGAGATCCTTCCAGAGGATGTTTACGAAAAAATCCTTGCAGCCAAAACTTTTCGTGCCGGTTCTTTATTCCTAAGACAGGTAAGAGCCATCCTGTCTATTGTGCTTACATGTTCGCATAATTTCATGACAGTTAATGTCGTCGTTCGATGTGCTTAGCTATTCAATTCGACAATCTTGGTTTATGTTCATCTTCTTACGGCTGGTTCCGCTATTATTCGCAGCATCATATCTCTATTAAAAGCTTTTCCGTAATAATCTACTCTAGTATTTTTGAGACTCCTTCCATTGGTTTTGTTGGTTCTGCGATTTTGCAAGGAAGGTTTCTCGTGAGTTACAAGGTCTGGGAAAGGCTCTTTATATTACTCATGAATAGCCTTACCCAGTAATCTGTCGGTATTAGTTGCTGGAGGTCCATCAGGTTATGCGTATAGATCACTTAGGAGCTTTAGTTGCGTATTCCATTAGTTTCTATAATCATTTTTGATCTGCAACTTTGAAGCTTTAAGTTTAGGTACCCTTTGATAAATAATCGACCAGTTGTAAGTGAACTTATCAACCTCAAGGAATAGGGTAACAGGGGTGATCTTGAAGGTGAAAGTGTCTTCAAGCCGTTACTTGCAATATAAATGGATGAGCCATAGTTCAAAGGAGGGTAAATAGTTTATGTGTTTAGAACCCCAAGCCTCTGCAAAGTAGATGGGTCATTGTGTATTAAATTTCCAGAAATTTAAACAATCAACTTGCTCTGTTTCATCCTCCATCACCCTCTTGCCTTCCCAACTTCCTCTCCTGCTCGATTGCCATCCTCCTTTTCTTGTTTGAACATCTACTGAGTTTGCAAACTTGCTGAATGGTTTTGAGTCCCTTCTTTTGCCTATTACTAGATGATGGCTGTTACTTTTGTCATTTCTGGTGAAAATCATGCTCAATTCCTAGATCCACTTTTGGATGTAGAAAAACAGAATATAAGTTGCGTGAACTTGTGTCATTAATTCTCTCTTCCTGTCTTTTTTTCATCTTCACTTTATGAGTTGCGACTTTCAGGCATTTCAGCCTTTGCTATGGTTTGGATTTGTTCTTTCTTTTTTAACTATTTTCCCCCTGATAACAAGATTATAACCCTTATTCACCCTCAGAGGGGCCGTATCAATATAGTGATTGACTCCAAGTTAGGGACACCTGTAACGTAGTAGTTTCTTGTCGATGTCATCGGGCCCAAACTAGCAATCTATTGATTCTATACTGTCGCTGTTAATGCCAACTGACTGTATTGTGAGTCTAGTGACTTTTATGTGGGATGCTATTAGGGCCAAACTGGTAGAGTTACATATATAGTCGTGTGTGGGATATTTCCTCGTTTGATCCATGTGAAGAAACTTGCATAATCCTAGCAAATTTTTGTTTATTTTCTTGACTCTGTATTTCCTTTTCGTGCTTTAGTACTCCGCTATTTAATAGGTCGTAGGAATATTAAATACTACCTTTGAGAGTCTTATCTGGGTTTACAGTATAGAATATTGATTATTTCTAAGGGTTGCTTTATTTCACAGCTACGATTTGCTACTTTGGATTTGGAGTTGCACTCACGGTATGTTCCAGGAGGCTCAGAATCCATATATGATGTTGATCAACGCGTCAGCAATCGTACACAAGTTCTACCTCTGCTGCCAGAGGATCGCTTTCTTTGTAGTTTTAGCCATATATTTGCAGGTTTGTCTCTAGTGCCTTCAAAAACTTCAGTTTGTACGCATTGGGACAGTGAAAGTGCGTTCTAGTAATTTTGTTCTAATTAATGTTTGGTTGGATAGGTGGTTATGCAGCTGGATACTACAGTTACAAGGTACTCAATCTGTCTTTTCTAGTGCTTATGATTGGCTTTGTATTATACTATTTTCCATTGTTTGGACCAAGGTGACCAATTGAGAAACTTGAAAAATGAGGAAGTAATTAAAATTGAGGGGTTGGGGAAGGCTTAAGGAAACATGGATCAAAGCTATGTTACGGCAAGCCTTCTTATTCCCTCGCGTACCAATGTCTGACACGCGGCACTTGACATGGGTGGCATTCGGACACCATTTTATAGCATAGTCTGCGGATTTTTCATAAAGCGGACTCCAACAGGACATACACCTTTGTTGTATACCCCTAAATGAGTCGGAGTAACATAGGATAAGAGTGCTTTGTAGTGACTATAACTTGGGATTGAGGAATATACGGTATCGGAAATGATGAGTGAAGGAAAGAGTGAAAGAGCTCACTTCGACGATGTAATTTGATTTTGTTAGTCATATTATTTGTTTCATTTTACTACAACAGTTTGTTTATCTCAATAGTTTTTCATTTCATCGAGTCTCTTGTTATTTTTTCTAATGTCCTGTAATATTTTTTTCACTTTGTTGTCTTGACACTTGTTTTTCCCATTTGAATTTCTATATTACTTTGTTTAAAAACCATTTTATGTCTTTGCCTTTTTTTCTTCACATTTTTTTGCCTATTATATTTTTTCATTGATTTACCTATCAATGATGATTCCATTTGTCGATTCAAGTTAGCCAGCCCCAAATCATTTTCTGGTTAAGGCTGTGTTGCTATCTTTGGTTGAAGCATTAGCCTGTCCCCTTTTTTTTGAAGCACTGGGACTGGAGCTTATTTTTGAAATCTGCATGGTATCTATACAGGCTATATTCCTTTTCCCACCTCCGACAAAATTGGAAGATCTGAATATAAAAATTTATCTCCTTACAACAATTAATATAGGTCAAGCCACAAAAGGTTTTTCCGTTGTTCTTATGCTTAGATCTATTATTGATATATATTACTATCGGTTTTTGTTCTTCGTTTCATTTTCTTGAGTGGACATACCACCTACCGGTCTCTTCTTATATTGTTGTGAACTTGTGAGGGTTACCTTTTGATTAATATTGTTTAAAAATCGTGATCTTGGGTCTTCTAATGGGTTTTGCGTATTTCAGTGGGCTGAAGTTCTGTCTGCTGATGCCTTCTCAGCATTTGAGGATGTTGGATTAGATAATGATGAGGTATTGTCCAAACACGCATTCCTGTTTTCTGTTCCCCTTATTTGCCCTAGAGATGCCCGTCTTAGGAGTTTCCTTTTATTCCCCAGTTTAGAATATTTTTGGTGCTTGTCAAGAACTGGCTCTCTAGAAGTCGCATGAGATTAGTTCGGCATATTCCTGTAAGACTGTGTTATGCTTAAAACTTCCATTCAGATCCACATATAGTAAGCTCAGCGTCGGTGGTGCTGTGTGTGAACTTGTGGAGTGTATGACCGGGATGTACTCATGTACCGATGTATAAATGTATAAAATGCAGTCTCAGTGATAAGGGAAAGTCGCGTCCCTAAATCAAAGTAAGCCTAACCCGGTATTAACCAAATAACTAGTGATAAGAAAGCTATCGAATCCACAAGGAGGCGGTAGTTAACTATTTGCTGAAATTGAAGTTCGTCTTAAAGATAGCAAGTTCGTCTCAAAACAACTCAAAAGTGTATACAAAAATGACGATTTGGGCATGAAAATGTGAAAATTAGCGATTTTAACTTGCCAATATCATAGCCGTGGGACCATGGAGTTTATTTTGCTAAACTATGCTAATGTTTAACCGAAGTTACTAAGATTCATCCTTTTTTCCGCGGAACAACTAAGTACCGTCGTCCTCATCATCCATAATTACCTTCATCCTAGTGATATGAGAACGAGCCTATATTTTTAGAGAAGAGGTTAAGCATTAGTATAATTAAGCAAATTAACTCCGCGACTAACATATCGGCAAGTTAAAATCACTAATTTTGAACTTTTCATGTGTGAATATTGATTTTGGTAGGGTTTGACAAAAAAAATTAATCTTAACTTCAGGTATCGTTTGACAAAAAAATACTTCCTATAATTTTAGGTAGTTCTTCGCAAAGTGACCTAAATTATAGGTAATGTTCGACAAAAAAAAACTCGACTATAAATGACTCTTAGGGGCTCGCTTGGAATAGGAGTAATAATTATAGGAGTAATAGAGCATAAATGAACTAAAAAATGGAGCTAGGTGATGGTGTTGGAGATTGAAATGGAGGAAGATAGTGTAATAGCTCCTCCACTAAGGAAGTAATAGTTACCTACCTCCTCCCTCAAGCAATGCATTACCTCTAGAGGTAATAATTCCTCCCTCACCTTTTTCCACCATTCACAACCATCACTAACCACCAATCTCCTTCCAGTACTCCAGTAATTATTACTCTCATTCCGAGAGAGGCCTAAGAGTTGAAGACTCTTTTACGAGATTTTGCGGAGATGGACAGTGTGTTTAGCAGTTACCGTGGCTTTATGTGTTGACTGCCTGTTACATTGTTATCCGATCTGAAGTTCATTTTCATTTGTCAGGCTGTCATAGAAACAGGACGCAGGTTCCGAGAAACAATTCTTGCTCTTGGTGGCGGTAAAGCTCCATTAGAGGTGAGTTGAACTTAAAAAGGAGAATAATCTCAATAGCCCTTGCTTTCTTTCATTCTTTCATCCCTCGATTTCACAATACCGGTTCGCTCATTGATGGATAGGTTTTTGTGGAATTCCGTGGCCGTGAACCATCACCAGAAGCACTTCTTCATCACAATGGTTTATTGGCAGCTCCAGCTTCAGCGTGATTGACCTACCTGCTGGTTTCCATTGCCCTTTTGTGTGTTGACGAGGTTCGTGGCTGATCGTCCTTAAGTTGCTTCTTTTCCTCTGACAACTCGGATGAGAATAGGGTATGCTGGTTCAACTGCCGAGACCCTGAGTAAAAATAGGCCATTCCGATTATTTTCGCTAATATTTGAAACATCTGTTGGGATAATACTCTGTTGTATCTGAATCATCTTGTGCTTTAGGAAACATTAGCATTTTAAGGGATGCAGTTGGTCTTGCGTATAACGGTTGCATGAGTCGCTATTGCCAAACCTTATATGGACACTATATGGCAATCTTGTCGGTAAACGATGTTGGGGAGATTTATAGGAAGACTAGTCCAGCTACTCCGATTTCTTTTCCTTTAAATCGAGTTAGTTAGAGGTTTAATAAACTTGGGAGAAGTTCACGCAATAAAATGTCTCCGTTTTCGATGGAGATTAGAAAATAAAATGTCAGGGGAATGTTTCATTCTCATTCTCTTAAACAAGCAGTTCGAGGTTAATTTTTGATTCTTGTGATTTAAAAACAAATTTCGGAGAAGTTCATCCTATAAATTGTCCCCAGATTCGATGGAGATTGTCGTAGTAGTCGATGGGAGATATTCTTGGTTGAGAAAAAAGAAAAGAAAATTGTGGGGAAAATTGAATTTCAGTAATTTGGTAAATCGATAGCGTCCAAAGCAACAAAGCAGGCAATATTGTTACGGAATTGTCCCAACCCAATACCTCGTTGTATCGATATCAGGTGAGCCAATTCATGAGCCGCAACTAGAGATGGTAATGGATCTCGGATCCTACTTAGATTCACCAGACCCTATACCCAAGGGTAGGATATGGATCCCATTATTTTAGATCCTTAGGATCTGGATCGGACCCATATCCTTATACGAGTACGAGGGTCGGATCTGGACCCTCTTTTAATTTTTATAAGGGTAATTTTTGGATAGATTCGACCTTTCAGAGGTAGATCATGGAGACAAGCAATGAAGTATTAGTGTTTATTTTGTTTGGACAATTTGTTTTATTATGAATTGTTGGAATTATAATTATTTTGTGGTTTGTAAACCTTATTTGTAAGTTGCTATAAGACTTTTTAATACTTTGTACACTCATTTTATTTCTTTTAGACTATGATTTTTAAACCAGTGAAGTTAATAGAGGGTAATTCGACAAAAACATCGTCTCTAATTGACAAGTAAAAGTGAAATAGTGTATAATAGTGACTTGGTGCGGTTTCATTTGAATGTATCGTTGAAGATTGATGTATCTGGATTTTATCCAGATCCTACCCAGATCCTTAGGATGCGGATATAGATCTACAAATTTTGGACCCTGAGGATAAGAGTAGGATCTGGATATACCATTTTAAAATGGATCTGGATCTGGATCCTATAGGATCCTGTCCAGATCCTACCCATTGCCATCTCTAGCCACAACGTTACCATCTCTACGGGTAAAGTTAAGTTGAACACAATCGAAAGTGCTAGCAGAAACGACTCTTCCTATTCTTCCAAAGTAATTCAGGGCTCGTTCTTGTAAACCTAAATTTAGAAGTGACGTGTTTTTTATATACGAATTTTACTCTTTATATATACATTTTACTCTTTCATTAATTAAATTTGTTCTTCCTTCGCAGCTAACATCACCCCTTTCAACACCCCTTGCCCCGTCAGTTTAGTTGTCGGCCAACGACCATCCTCGCTCTGGGAGATCCCTTGCGACGCCAGTATTAACAATATATGTAACCCTGTATAAATGAAAATTAAGCAGAAATACAATGATTGAAGGTGAAGTAAGGTGTTTGATTTAGAGACGTATTTTCTCACATGCGGATTTTACTCTTTCACCTCCTATCCCGCAATTGCTCTGGACGACCACGCTTAGACCGACCATACGCCGACCGTCGACCGACCTCCTTCTCTCCCGCGCTCTACCTTCCTTGCCTTCACTCTCTTCTACTCTCTCCATTCAACAACTCTAGCCTTCATCCACTTGTTGCGCACTCCCCCCCACCCCCCACTTCTTCACTTGCACTCTCCCTAATCTGACCCGATACCGACAACCCGTCGTTGCCATCCCCAGCCGACACCAACAACAACCCGTCATCTCCATTTCCTTCACCATAGACCTCCATTCAAGTTTTAACACCCTTGTCCCAGACGACAACCTCCCTAACCACCACACATACTCAAAATAACCGCCAACCACTATGTCTTCTCCACCCATAAACTGGAATTAACAATAATTGCTTAACATATTAATTTGCGTAATTTAACCCTACTAGTTTCAATCAAACGTATTAATAATTGTAATAAATAAAAGAGATTTCTGTAAATAACCCCTTTTATGTACCAAAGTTTATAAATAACCCCCTTATATGTTTATTTTTACAAATAACCACCTTAAATCGAACTTAATTCAAAAATTCACCCCCAAATCAGAATTAGGTTGACGATTTTTATTAAAACCGATCTATTTACAACTTTACGACTTAAATTTAACTAAATACATAAATTGCCCTCACTTATAACCCATCCATACCTTTGTTTTAATTTAGAACACACATTAAATATCCAAAATTGGAATAGATACCTTGATAAAGAGTATTCCGATTACATAATTGGGATGGACTTAAATTTAGAATTACAAAATTAGAACCCACCCCAAACTCCAAATGACTACCTAATCGGGTGAGGCGTATGTTCTAAGTCCTCCTAGCTGTGGGACAATGGAAGCAAGATTAATAATATTTTCTACAGTCTCGGTACATGGCAGACAGGAAGGTGGCGTGAATATATTGGGGCCACTCTAGCTGCATCAATGAAGCTGGTGATGCGAACTCAACTGACTTTTTTACTATACTGGGGCCAGGATAGTAACCTGCATAAATGAAGATTGTTTTTTATTATCGTCAGCCGCTCGAATTCTGGAACTACTCTGCAGGTATCGACGAAGGGCAATGCTTCTTTGCCACGGACTTGTACTGATCAAAGAAAAATATACATCCGCAAGATATCAATATCAAATGTTACAATCACAAAATTCTCAAAAACTAATGACTTGAGAAATATATAAGGGGGTTATTTGTAAACTTTGGTACATAAAAGGGGATTATTTACAAAAATCACTAATAAATATATAAGATCAAATATATGGAAATTTAACAAATATAATCCCAACTATCACTCTTCTTCTCAAAATAAGGGGGTTAGTAAACGTAGTCGGCGTTTTAGTAAACGTAGTCGGCGTTTTTCAAAAAAAAGACGAAAATGCCCCTGGACACATTATGAACATTTTATCTCTCTAAAAATTTTCTCTGAAATTCCTCAAAAACCCAACAAATTCATCAAAAACCTAAAAAATAAAAAAAACACCAAAATCATCTAAACTCGCTAATTTTCATGCCGAAATCAAATTCAATACAATTTTCGGTTAATTATCGACTTCTTAACATCATTATTTAATTAATTTGTGTTTAATTAATAGTTACGTGTTAGTTTAGAGGTAGATTTCGAAATTTTTAACCCGTTGTAAAAGGATCACGACATTCTTCATCCCCACCATGGAGTGGACAACGACATTCATCATCCAACCATGGTAGGATGATGAATGTCTTCATCCCCACCATGGAGTAGACTATGAATGTCTTTGTCCACTCCATGGTGAGGATGAAGACATTCATCATCCAACCATGGTTGGATGATGAATGTCTTCATCCTCACCATGGAGTGGACAAAGACATTCATAGTCTACTCCATGGTGGGGATGAAGACATTCATCATCCTACCATGGTTGGATCATGAATGTCTTCATCCTCACCCTGGAGTAGACTATGAATGTCTTTGTCCACTCCATGGTGGGGATGAAGACATTCATCATCCTACTATGGTTGGATGATGAATGTCTTCATCCCTACCATGGAGTGGACAAAGACATTCATAGTCTACTTCATGGTGGGGATGAAGACATTCATCATCCCAACCATGGTTGGATGATGAATTTTTTTTAAAAAAAAATTTGTTTATTTTTCATCAATTTTACGTAATTTATTTTCGTTGTCTTCCGTTGAACGTAATTTATTATATTTAATCCATAGAAAAACAACTAAAACAATACTTTGAAACAACAAACTAATGAAAAATCGGTCCTAATCATCATAACGGCCGAAATGCGGATCCAACTCTGGCTCCTCGTGCATCGGAAGTGTGCGCATCTCCAATCTCAGATCGGGAGGAAAAAAGTATGGGTGAGATACATCCAATACCACTTCAAGTAACCTCTCTCTACCTCAAACGGCATATACACAGGAGTAGAACGGTGATGAAAAGCTATGTTCGCCCTATCGAATCCCCAACTCCGATTGACATCTTCACTGAACTTAACTCTGTAGTTGCCCTTAGCCGGGCGCTGCTCGATAGAAGGAGGGGGCATTGGGGATGAGATTACCTGACGATACCCAAACTGACGCATGCACCGATCGGGAGAGTACGGCTCAACTATGTTGAGAAATATGATAAAACCGGAGTACAGGGATACCCTACACTGAGCCTGACGACGAATACAGTAAGGCAACCATCGGACGTGATGACGCTTAAGCGCGTCCAAACTCTGTCGATGCAACTTCAGCGGTTTTAGGGCTTAGGGTATAGGGTTATCGGTTTAGTTTAGGGTTCTAATTTGAATTGTAACTGTTAATTTGAATTGTAACCGTTTTAATTTGACTTGTAATCATTGTAATTCGAAAAAGTAGCCACCGCACTGACTATCAAAGACAACTTCTAATTAATTTTTTTTAAAATTAAACATTTAATTGGATAAATTTCATCAAATATCATGTTATTTGATAAATTTTATCGAATATCAAGTTAATCGATAAATTTCATAAAATTCGTAATTAAACTAGTAAATAAATTAAGAAAATTATAAAACTACCTAATAAATAAGTTAATCGATAAATTTTATTGAACCGGTCAAGGCGACTTCCGGCTCCTCGTGCATCGGAGTGTGCGCAACTCCAGCCTCCGTTGGGAAGGGAAAAAGTACGAGTGAGATAGCTTCTTCCAGTCGAAATATTCTGAGACTTAAAACTAAAATAGCAAAATTTCAATGTTACAATTCAAGAGTACAATCCTAAATATTCTGTCTTTTCAAGAATCAGACAAATCTAACTAAGGACTTCGCATTTAGCAGGGTTATTAAGTACATTGCAGGTAGACAAACTACAACAGGTACATCTCACAAAGTGTTCTTGAATCCTCCAGCTACTTCCTTTTCCCAATCCTGCAAGTCGAGCTTTTCCGTTAAGAGTAGCATATCAACTGTTGGTTTTCACTCATTTCATGGCAGGCAGACAATTTGTTATCGACGTTCATTCACTACAAGATAAAGACGGATACAATTTTCCGCGTATTATCCAAAATCTGAGATTATGATTAAAATTAAATTGATAATTGGTCCGGGTGAGCATGTCCATATCAAGGTAAATTTCATTACTTTGATAATGTAACTGACATCAGAAACTCTCAACATGGTATTTAAAAGACAATGATAAGGTTTTACAACAATGGTGGAGAATAGCCAGTAGGTAGGTGTCTTGGCATAGACCAAAAATTATGAATCTTTGTAAACTAAGAGTTGAGAAGGAAATCTTTCACCTTAAAACTAATTATTGCAGTGCCTAAAGCTGAAAAGACCAAGTTTCAAAAGAATATATAGATAGTCTCCAAGCAATCAGAAAATCATAAACTTATTTAACCATAAGACTATGTACATCGACAATCATAGAGAAACTTAAGAGCAGCTTTGATGCAGCTTTCTGAAAGCTAATGTATAGGAATCTTACCCATTGTAATGACATTCGCTCCAACTTGCACTCTTGGTTGCCTTCAGTTTTTGGTGCGGTAATGGCCATAGAATTCTTTCGAAATGATCTGATTGGTGGCCATCCTACCACTTGCATACTTAGGTAACCATCAATTGAAGTAAATTTCATCAAATGTAGAATAGGAAACAACGTTGCATACTCCAACATTGCACCAGTATGCAAGTTTCCTTTCCAGTACGTGAAGGGCTCCCTAGATGCCTGAGACGAAAATAAATTTTATAAAATATCCAATTAAACGAGTAAATAAATGAGGAAAATAATAAAATTACCAAATAAATGAAATTAGACAATTGAAAAGTGTTAAATTAAAGCAAATAATCGACTTTAAAAGCGAATTATGAAAAAAATACGAACCATGGTCGAAACGTTGAACATCAACGTTCATTCCATGGAAAGACGTTGACATTCAACATCTAACCATGGAGAAACGGTAACAATGAATGTGCAGACCATGGCCAGACAATGAATTCTTTCGTCTTCACCATGGCGAGACGATGAATGCTGTGGTCCAGCCATGGCTAGACGATGAGTATCATCATCCTCCCCATGGGGAAACGATGAATGTCATCGTCCAAACCCCAGGCCTGACGAAGTCCTCCAACGTCCAACCCAGGTTGGACGAAGACCTTCATCTTGCATCCTAAATTTGCGACAAAACCCAGATTTTTCACATAAAATCGACAAAATCAACCCAATAATTCAACAATTAACACCACTCCAACGCAAAAACTAACCTAATTAACAATAATTAAACTTCAATTCATGAATATAACAACAAATTCGAACTAAAATCAAACAAATTACAAACAAATTGAAATTTCACAAAAAACTCATTCTAAAACTAATTTCTAACAAAATTGAGGCTACAAATCATATAATCATATCAATATATCATTCAGAAACTAATTTAGGATTCAATTAAACCATTCATACACTATTTTTGCAATTGAATACAAAACGCCGACTACGTTTACTAATCGGGCAAAATAATCCCAACTATCAATATTCCCGCAATAATCCCAACTTTTATACCACTCTTCTCAAAATAGTTTAGTATGACCGATAAGTCTTAAGAAAGGTTATGTTTATTGAGGAAATAGTAATCCCAACGTTACGTTTACTACGTTTCCTATAACACAAATTCTTTTTTTTGAACAAGTCATTTTCGTCGAAATTTATGACCATTTTATGGTCAAATTAGACCTGACAAAATAAAATCGATCGAAAACATCTGAATTGATAAACATCGAAGACTCGAAATGAATAAAATAAATTGTACCCAAAATCCGACTCAATCCGAATGAAACCGATATTGAATCGAACTTCTTAATAACCCAACGAAACCCGAACTTGAATATATCTCCGATAAAAACCGGTAGATACTTGATACTAGATACGTGAGGCCCAATCGAAAGAAACGACACAGGCCCACGAAAGCAGAAAGGCGGTGGCTATATATACATCTCGTCTTCCCTCCCAAACGGCCAAACCCATAATAATCCCTGCTACAAACTCCATAATAATCCCTGCTAAAAACTCGTTGTGATTCTTGAGAAAACTTTCATCAATCAATCAAAGACAGAATTGAACTCCATTCAGCAACAACCATGTCTTCTTCTCCGATTTCGTATTCCTACTGCTCGTCGTCATCATCATCATCTTCTCCATCTTACAAAGAATCGAAAACGGCGCCATACTCTCCGTCTTCCATTCTCAACTGGTCTCCTCAATATTCGTCCTCTTCTTCTTCTGAATACTCCCCGGTATGGCCTTCTTACCCACCTTCTTCTCCTACTTTCCCCTACACGCCTTCTTGCCCTGTTTACGCCCCGTCCCCAATTTACGCGCCGCCGTCCCCAATTTACACACCGTCTTCGCCTGATTACACCCCGTCTTCGCCTGATTACACCCCGTCTTCGCCTGATTACACCCCGTCTTCGCCTGATTACACCCCGTCTTCGCCTGATTACACCCCGACTTCGCCTGATTACACCCCGACTTCGCCTGATTACACCCCGTCTTCGCCTGATTACACCCCGTCTTCTCCAATTTATACACCCTCCTCCCCTACTTACGAGCCGTCGTCACCTATTTACACACCGTCTTCTCCATCTTACACACCGTTATCCCCATCGGCTTGTAGCTGTCCAGACTGTTGGCCGAAGTTCTAGAATTTTCATTCTAATTTAGGGGTTACACATTCTCTTGTATTATATTTTAGACTCGGGATTTATTTGATTGTAATTAGAAGTATTCGTTTATGTTAATTTCATAATTTGATATGAATATTGTATCTATTCTCATTGTTACTTGTTCTGCTAATTGCCAATTTTTAATAAACTACGAATCATATTGTTAATCATCTTCCGGTTTCGGTTTCGGTTTCGGGTTAATTATAATTCCAATATCGTGCAAAATTAATATAATTTTGATTATTCAAGCTATAGATCAAAGATCATTGTCTTATTCATTGTTGTTTATCATATAATTTGATTAAAATCGTTGAATCTTGATGCTTAGTTCAATGTTATACAAACTGGGTTCCGTCGAAATCGAAAACTTTGATGAATTGAAGGATGCCCTTTTGTTGCAGTATTAACTCGTATTGAAAAGTTGGAAACTTTCATTCCAGTTGTTGAATGTTCATGATAATTATAATTAGGCTGGTTACTTAGCGAAAATTGAGCAATTGTAACATTGTTACTTGGCGAAAATCGGGTTTGGATGTTTAAATTGGTATTGATTCACCCCTAATATCCATTTTGGTGGCTAATCAAGTTTGTAATTTTGCATTTTTGTATGTGATTTGTTGTATTTGTAGCTCACGGCGTTCCTGTGAATGAATTAGCATTGCTATACATATGATACTGTTTACTGACCGCTGCGCTTTGATTCCATTAATGTTGGAGTTGGGATATCAAATTGCTGTTCTCTTTTGTTAAGGGAAACTAGTTCTGAGTTGATCGTTGTGAGGTGGATGTGTTAGTAGAGTAAATGTCACCGCAACCCATTTTTGTGAAGAAGTAGCATTAGGATAGGTGCACATGTTAGTTGGGATTTATCGAGCTTGAGATATAATCCCTCCTTCCCATTCATTTGTTTACCTTTTTATTCTTTGTGAGGGGCGTATTTTAAACAAAGGTAAACAAATGATTGAGACGGAGGGAGTATCTTATTTGTGACCAATTCCAGGGTAATTTTTAAATGTTAGAAGCCATCATTTTCTGTTTCTAATGAGGGGTTATGTGTGGTTGTGTGTTGCAATATGCAGAAGCATGGAAGAACAGTTCATTTTAAGAGTTCCACCTTCTGTCGCTGAAAGAATCGAACGTCTTTTGAATGAAGATCCTTCTTCCTCTGAAGATAATTCATTGGATTTGTCCTTTTCTGGTTCTTCCCCGCCCTTATTAGTACCCTGTTTACTTTAACTAAAGTTTTTTTATTCACGTCTTCTTCTTCTTCACTATGGTTCTGTCATGTTACATTGATTGTTTGCACTCGCCTTTTACTTGATGTTGAAGAATTTTTTGTGGCTGTTGGTTCCCTAAGGGATAAAAAGGGCTTAAACATTAATGCTTATCGAATCTGAAGAAAAATGTATTGCTTTCAACTTTCTTTTTAATGTTTAAGCCCTTCTTCAGGTTTAAGCCCTTCTTGATTATCGAGCCAGATAATCAGGTGATATAGAAAAATGTATTGCTTTCAGGATTACTGTAATTCTAATAGCTCTAGCCTGATACAATCAATGCCCATGGAGGCGTAACTTTTAATGCCATTTAGTTTTTGCAACTAAGAAAGAGACATCTTAATGATGGCTTAATGGATTTAAGTTATGCAATTATGAGATCAAGAAGTCTCATATCAAATTAAAAACTTAATTATGGTCTTATGGATCCATCATTGTGTATCATTGCATTCTCTGTTTGAGAGATCTTTGGATCAGTTACCTTCAAAACTTAAATAACTTGGTCGGATTTGTTCATCTCTGATTCCTGTAAGGAAAATTCTTTGGATTTGTCCTTCCCTGGTTCTTCCTCGCCCTTATTAATAGTTCCCTGCTACTTCAACTCCTTTATTTATTTTTATACCAATGCGTCTTCGTTATGGTTATGTCATGTGAAATTATTTGTTTGCATGAATGACCTTCTTGAGGCTGTGGATTTTTACGTGGGTGTTGTTTTACGTGGGTGCTGCTTTCTAAGGTGGGGTTGATCATTGTTTGTTAGGCAGATTATGTGGTTGATTTGGTAGAACAAATTGTTTTCGGGATTGTTATAATAGCTCTAGCCTGATAAAATCAATGTCCACGGAGGTGGAATTTTTAATGTCATTTTGTTTTATGTTTTGTATGTGTTTCTATGTAAACCTATGTGCTTTCCTTGTTGCACCATTGAATCAACTCATCACTGGTGTTATTTACTCTTATACCTTGCAGAGGATGGGAGAAGCGGTACATTTGCGATTGGAAATGACAGTTTTCCTGCTTCCCTTTTCGATCTTCCTACCATTACCGAGTCTTATAAAAGTTATGATGATAGTGTGCTCATCAAAACTGCAGATATTGGTCAAGTAAAGCTGATTTCTGTACACAGCTTATTATTTTGCTTAGTGATAAGCATTTTTGAGTAGCCATTTTCATGACTTTTGCTGCTGACATCAGATGATTTTAGTCCGGGAAGGTGGTGACAGTAAACCTGATATGCTGGAATATAGACATGGCCTGACTCCTCCTATGAGGGATGCTCGTCGTCGTAGATTTAGAAGGGAACCAGATCTTAATGTAAGTTGCATACCATAGCCTGATTCCTGAGAACGACTATTATAGGCACATATTTGTTGTTCTGTTAATATTCATAGCATTTCTTACATTTCCTTCATTGCCTGCACTGGATTCGATCTCAAATGCCTTTACTGTTTTGCAGCCCGAAGTGGTGCAACGTGTGGAAAATGATCTTTTGAACATCATGCAAAGTCGAGATATCCTTTTTCACTTAATTCCTTTTCGTAGATGTGGCTAAAGTGCTTATCAAAATTTCTTTTCTTTGGTTAACCAAACTGATTTTGAGGGAAACATAGGGACTGAAATGGATCTCTCTATTTCCCTCGTACATGGCAAGGAAAATGAGATTGAATTATTTCACCTCCTCTCCCGTTCTCTCTGCTTTGACTTTTTTTTGTCTCCAAACAAATAGTTAGAATGCGAGGTTTATGGTTTCATAACGTAAGACTTGTTTGAACGAAGGGGTTTCAAGGAGCGGATAAGTTTCTATTTTTTGCTTAGTACATAGATTTCCTCTCTCTGAGCCAAATTAAAATCATTCTAACATAGGAATGATTTAAAAGAGACATAAACATACCTCCATTCCCCTTTCCCTCTCGTCCACCAAACTTGGTTAGAACTTAGAAGCACCCGACACAAGTTCATGTCCAAGTGTTCGACTCGTCTCTTTTATGTAAAAATCTCGTGTTTTTGGCTCACGATGAAATTTTCAAGTGTCCTAAACATGTTAACAATGCCGAGTAAAGAGTCGTAGTAACGTAGACCTCCACCCTTGTTCCCTTTTTCCCTTCTTCTGGTTGCATATAAATAGAAGGTTTATCTAAACTCAGTATATAATTCAGCTTGTTAATGTCAGTTACTTTTACAGTACAACCCCCAAAGAATTAATAGAATTACAGGTCTTGTGATTTTTTGTGTTGTCTTATGCTGTTAGCTGTTACTTTGCCTTGACTGAAGCAAACGTAATGAAGGCCCCACTCAAGGTATCTCCGAAACTGGTGAAACTGAAAACATAGGAAAAAACGGAGTTGTTAATGCTGACGACTGTCGTGACTGTGGTACAGGTTGTGATCATTTTGACATGGTACAGATGGATGGATTTTCTGAATGCGCAAAATGTGACCAATGTGGGGACCTTGCTGGCTATGAAAATGACGGCATGGCAGACTGTGAAAATTATGGTGATTTAGGAGACAAGTTAAAAACTGATGTAGCTGCTTCCTGTCTTGTGTGTCACTTATGTACCGGGCGCCTTTCCGCTGACAAATTTGCAGACTGTTCCAACTGTTACCAATGTGTAGCCGAAGCTGGTGGCGTAAATGACAGCTATGGTGATTATGGAAACGGGGTAGGTGATGGTCGGGAAATTGGAAACATGGAAAAGTATGCTGATATAGGAGACAATCAAGTTCAAAACTGATGGAGCTGCTTCCTGTGTTATGTGTCACTTATGAACTGGTCGCATTGCTACCAACAAATTTTCTGACTGTGCCAAATGTTATCAATGTGGAGTCAAATCTGGTGACGGAGATGGCGGGAATGGTGACAATTGAGGCATGGTTGAAGGTGGTGGAAGCGAGTAGTGATGCCGGTTGTTGGTGCTAGGTGCTAGGTGCTAGGTGCTAGGTGCTAGGTGCTAGGTGCTGCTGTTTCTGGTTGTATCTTGGTTGTACTGGTTGCTATGTTAGTTGAGATACCAAATAATAAAATAAGACAGAAGATGTTAGTTTGTTATCTTGTCTTCATTGCTTGCTTTGACATACCCAATCCGTCTTGATCATTTGTTTACGTTTGATTAGAATACACCTCGCAAATATGAGTAATAAAAAAGATGAACAAACGGTTAAATATAAGAAGTAATTTTCATCTTGGGTCATTCAGAGACAAACTATTTATGTTCTAACACAAGGATAACACTGTCTACATCGACACACCCTTACCTCGTAATTTAAGGGAGCCTTGAGATACTAGGTAATGTTCTTAATGTTAACTAGGTCAAACTAAAACCTGACAAATAGGTCATTCAGGTCGGGTTAAATTCGAGTTGGGTTATTTTTGGGTCAACAATTTATGGGGTCACTTTTAAGTCGGGTCACTTTAGATCAGTCATTTAGTTATTTAGGGTCATGATTTTGTCTTTATGAAGTCATTTCTGATCATTTTGGATCAAATGGGTCTTTTGGAGTCACTAAAGCGTATAATTTCACGTCGGGTTATTCAGGTCGGCTAACTTTTTCCAAGTCTACGAGTGCTGTAATGGACTCTACTAGGGATGGCAGTAGGTCGGGTTCTCGACTCAAATCCTTAGGGTCGGACTCTAGCGGGTATGGGTCAGACATGAGTCTTGTATAAAAACTTCGGGCCCGGGTCCGGTCTTGGTGTTGTGACCCGACCCGACCCTTAGACCCTTATATTTATTTAAAAAATAAAAAAACACATATACGAACGTCAATAACTCAAATAACACACCTACAAACGACATTTATTAGTTATCACTCATATCTATACGCATATCTAAATACTCATTAAGAATAATGAGGAAATTTATGAAAATGATAAGTTTGGATATTAGGGAAATGATATAATTTAGGGAAAAAATTGTTTAGTCAAAGTAAAAAGCAGACCCTAGAGTAGACCCTATCCGGATCCGAATCCGGACCCTCTGGCTCGGGTATGGATCCAAGGTATGTAACTCAGGATCGGGTCCGGGTCTTGCGGGACACTACTCATACCCTACCTATTGCTAACCCTAGACACTACTCATACCCTACCTATAGGCAACATGAGAAAGTTGAGAATTTTTCGAAACCGAGATTGTTAGTGAACGGGCTATATTACGAGTCTTTTTTTGCACAAATTATGGATCAAAACAACAATGTGAATACGATGAGAGAAGTGAGAAGATGAGAGTGGTGGCGTATTTCAATTTTTGGTGGTCGGAGTAAGGAGAACGGACATAACGAATGTAGCTTCTCAAATCACTGAAAATGGAAGCAACATGTCGCTCCCCGGACAGCGACATGTTCTAAATTTCTGAAAAAAATAAAATATTCGGAATTAGTGGGGTGGACCTATTTTTGATAAATAGTTTGATGCTATTTTAATAGATAATTTAATTTTCGATACCATTTAAGAAAAAACATTCTTTTTTTTCCGCGACGGTTTTTAGGAGTAGGGGCCGGGACTTATCCATAACTCACGAGAAACAGGCATATCTTCCCATGTGGCCACTGTAAATCTGTAAATGCCCAAAAAAAGGTTGAAAAGCCTTATAATCTGGTTTTCAAAAGGAAACACATGCAGGTTACTGATTTCAGTCCTACTATATAAGGCATCCACTCACCAACATTTTTATACAACACACACAAATACAAAAATACAAAAATACAGTCAGTAAAAAAGCATTTTAATCTAAACTTCTTAAAGTATTTACCTTTCTTTGTGAGTTGCTTATCGCTTTTATTACCTACTTAAATTTGTTATCTCCATTTTTGGAGTTACATACTTACATGTAGTATAATGCTTACACACGTGTGACCGGTAAATTAATCAAGAGAATTGAACGTACTTGGCTTTGAGTGTGTCTAAAACACATACGGAGTAGAATTCAATCATTTGAGTGTACTACTCGTCTTAGATTTGTTATCTCTAATTTTCTCGTTACATGTAGTATAATGCTTACGCTCTCACCTGTAACGGGTTAATCAAGAGAATTGAACGTACTTGGCTTTACCTCTAAAACACGGTGCTTTGTAATATGAATATTAATAGTAGTTGCGTCTGTGCAAACTAACCACGAATTTTGGTTGAGATGGTTCATCTAACACCCTGCATGGTTGCGCATAATATTTTGGTTCAGAAATTGCATTTTATTTACGTAGCACGTTTAGTTGCGCTTTCAAAATAGATTAAAAATCCCGGCATTTTGCTCATTGCAGGCTGCAAAATGGAAAAAGAGCAAGCTAGGGAGTGGGCTGAGGCACAAGCAATAACATTTAGTGTTGATCTTGTCGAGGCTGCGAAAAAACACCTGAATTTTCTTGCTGTTGTTGAGCGCAACCGCGATCTCTATGAAGATCATGTTTTAAAAAGGGCTATTTACAGGTGAAGCATCATTATTTGTTTGTCATCTGCAATTTTTCGACTCATTGTTGTTTCTTGTTCTTGATCTCTGGTTTCAGGTACAACGCCTTTTGGCTTCCGTTGCTTGCCAAGCATTTGGAGAATCCTGTTACCGAGGAAGAACCATTGGTTGTTCCTTTTGATTGTGAATGGATATGGCATTGCCATAGGCTAAACCCGGTATGATTTCAGATTAATTGTCTGCATTTAGCTTTCACTGTCACTTGTTAGATATTTGGAATCTGATTTATCTTGGACATGGATTTGTGATACAGTTACGATACAAATTTGACTGCGAGAAGCTGTTTGGAAGAACTCTTGGCAATCAGAATGTCATATCGTCTGTACAAGCGACATCAAAGAGCAAAACTGAGGAGATATGGAACAGAATGTATCCTGAGGAACCCTATGAGCTTGACATGAGCAAACCCTTTTCGGAGGATGGCCTGCAAAAAGGTTCTGAAAATGCGAAATTTACCAGTTATGATCTGGTTTCCGCTGTCAAACGACAAATGTCTTTCACATACCAGGTATCAAACAGATGTTATATTGCCTGTCAGCCTGTGTGACAGATTTTCCTAGCGGTGAGAATCGGTCCAAGACCGGACCGAAAACCAAACTTAAAAATTTGGTGGACCAAAGACCGGAACTAAAACTTTCGGTCTTGGATCGAAATGGACCTAAACTATTTTTTTCACTATTTCGTATAAGATAATTACATTTTAATTCCGCTAAATAATATGAATTTAAATAATTAGACGACACTTTTTATAAAACCATTGATAATACTAATTTATAAGGTCTTTTGAAGACAAAATGTTAATTTCGTTCAAAATATTTTAATGATTAGTATTAAAAAACAAGAACTTTAGTCCATTCGGTCTGGGCCAAAATTAACCGGTCTTGGACCGGACCGGACCGAAGACTAAAACTTGGAAAAATGAGGACCGAGGACCGGATCAAAATAATTCGGTCTGGGTTTGGTCCAGACCAAATGATTCGATCCGGTCCATTTTTCCGGTCCGGACCTAAATTTGCTCTCCCCTAGATTTTCCTATGCTGGTCGTATTCTTGCGAGACTGATTTAATGCCTGTGTCGGCTGTGTGACAGATGTCCAGACCATTCGCAACTGACGAACTGTATCTGCAAGAAGGATTGCGTAGATACAAAGGGTTTTTGCATATGATCAGAACGAACGATCAGAAAAACAGACAATGTTTCTGTGTCCCGACTTATGATATCGACCTAATGTGGCACACACACCAGTTACATCCAGATTCTTACTGCAAAGATCTGACTGAAGTTGTTGGCAGGGTGTGCCATCATAATGACAATGTTTCTGATCGTTCCCCCGGGAAGGCGCTTCAGAATGGATTTTCGGAAATTACTAAACTGTGGGAAGAGGCTTATGGCAAAAGTTATTGGACTGCTGGTACACTTCATAGAGGAGATTCTCCAGCTCCAGTCACTAAGTTACCTGTCAATTTCATTGGTAATGTTAAGGACGCCTCTTCGGACAATTTGGGCAACCCGATTCAGTTTTCATCGATGAAATTTGTCGAGGTAATCTTGACATTCGACCATCTTTACGACCCTGAACTTCCATTTTTAGCAAACCTCAATACTATTACTGTTAGGGATCCGTCCCCTCACCCTTATTTTGACGGGAGCCCTCGAGGCACTGGGGTAAAATCCGCTCAAATGCCCGTTGGGTAGTTTGCATAGGCCAAACCATACCGTGTGCTGGTTTCCACTTCGTGGTTTTTGAGGGGTTTTGAGGTTGTCAGGATTCGAACCCGTGACCTTCGGTCGGTCACACTGGCTCTGATACCATGATAGATGAACCAACTCAACCAAAACCTTAAGGTGATGGTTGAGGCCCAACTAATATTAATATTCCTAATAACTTTGATATTTTTATACAGGTTCATTTAGAGTTTGTGGAAGTGAAGAATTTACCAGAAGGGCATAAAGGAAACCTCGTTGTCCGCTTCAGTAAGAAACAGACTGATAAGCTTTTCAAGGGCAAGAGATCTTTGAGCATTTCATCCGAGTCTGGTGAAAAAGAGGTCGCTTCTTTTGAATGTGAACCTAAAGGAGAGTTTCTCTTCGAATTGATGTCCAATGCTCCTGGTTCGGATAACTTGAAGCTACTTGCATCATACACTCTTTCTCTGCAAGAACTAATGGACTCTGGATCCCAACTTTCGGCTGAAATGTGGCTAGCTCCCGAACCTGTGTTTGGCAACATTACAATTTCTGAGCCTATCCTTGTTCATGCTTCTATTTCATTTACTCCTCCAACTCCGGCACCTCAAGTATTTCGGTTGGCTAGGCCTAGGCCTCAGTCTTTCTCGAAAGGTGCAGATGCTAAGATACTTACGCAAGTCTTGGACCAAGACGGAAAATTAGTCTGTACGCTTGACATAAGGTAAACCTAATGTTATAATGGAAGCACAGAGAAAGATAAAAACAAACGGTGTGTTAGCTACGTCGAGTTTTCAGATTACAGATTCAGATCGATATAGAATAGGATGACTGCTAGGGTAGAGGTTAAGAGTTTACATAGTACTCTTAACCTAATACAATACAGATTTGACCTAATCTAATAAGGCCCAGACAGAAACCCTAGCCAGTAGCCTTTTGCTTTTACTCGAGTATTAGAAATTAATAACCCGTTTGAATATTATTGTTTACCAGGAACATCGAGAAGGACATAACAAAAGGCACCCCTGGCCTTATGAAGGAGGTGTACTGCATTACAGACGCTGGTGAAACGCACAAATTAGCTGAATTTGTGGGGAATCACTGCGCTGTAGAGGGATCCAACGGGTCATTCACGCTTCAAAATAGTTCCGGAAATGATGACAGTCTCTTTGAGCTTGTTGGCTATAAGATGGTATACACCAGTTTAATAATCTTAGTTCAAAATTCAGCATAATATAGAAATGTAATTACAACCAACAAAACGTATTTGTAGGTGAAAATCTTTCCTGGACGGAGACTGGACTTTGAAACCGTACCCATGGAAGAGCAAACGCTTGGACACGGTTTCATGACTATGGTCGAATTCTCTACGGAAAACCCTTATGGAAAGGCTGTTGCATTGATCGACTTCAGGTCGCAAACTATCAAGGTTTTTCTTCGAATCTTCCTAACTATATACTGTGATAGATGAACCAAAACCTTAAGGTGATGGTTGAGGGCCAATTGTGTGTTGGTTTCCACTTCGTGGTTTTTTGAGGGGTTTTGAGATCGTCAGGATTCGAACCTCTGTCTCTGATACCATGATTGATGAACCATCTCAACCGAAACCTTAAGGTGATAATTGATGCCCAACTATTATTAATATTCCTAATATATTGTTTCAACTTTCAAGCCCTTCGACAGACGATAACAGCATCATTATCTTATACATTACTTTATTCTCGGTCATGTATCGATGTGAACAGGCAATAGAAGAATGGATAATCCTACCCGGAATTACCATGGCATTCATACTATCTGACATTATGAAAGAAGAGGTAAATGTCAAAACAGGAAATATCGTACAAGGCATCTCCGAAACTGGTGAAAATCAAAAATCGGTGAAAAATGGAGTTGTGGTAACTTCTAGTCACCCACCCTGTAGTGAATGTGGTTCGGGATGTGGTCATTTAGAAAATACAGTGAAAAAGGTCGGACTTGCTGACTGTAACACATGTTACATATGTTGTTGTCCCGTTACTGCTAATGAAAATGGCGGCATGGTAAAGAATGTTGTTACTGCTAATGAAACCGGAAACATGGTAAAAAATGGAGTTACTATAAATTATACTGATGGTAGTGATTGTGGTTCGGGATGTGGTCATTTAGAAAATGCAGTGAAAAAGGTCGGACTTGCTGACTGTAACACATGTTACATATGTTGTTGTCCTGTTACTGCTAATGAAAATGGCGGCATGGTAAAGAATGTTGTTACTGCTAATGAAACCGGAAACATGGTAAAAAAAGGAGTTACTATAAATTATACTGATGGTAGTGATTGTGGTTCGGGATGTGGTCATTTAGAAAATACAGTAAAAAAGGTCGGACTTGCTGATTGTAACACTTGTTACATATGTTGTTGTCCCGTTACTGCTAATGAAAATGGCGGCATGGTAAAGAATGTTGTTACTGCCAGTGAAACTGGAAACATGGTAAAGAATGAAGTTACAAATTATGTTGATGATAGTGTGTGTGGTTTTGGATATGGTCATTTAGAAAATACAGTGAAAAAGGTCGGACTTGCTGATTGTAATACTTGTTACATATGTTGTTGTCCCGTTACTGCTAATGAAAATGGTGGCATTGGTGGCGGAAACAAGGGTGGTGAGTATGGAGGCATGGTTAACAATGGTGCTATCAATGACGGAGTTGGCATTGGCGTTGGTGTAATCGTCGAAGGTGTTGGTGGTGGTGGTAGGTGCTTCAGTTGAAGTTCAGCAAACAAATCTATCTTTCTGGTTGTGTATTTGGTTGTACTAGTTGCTATGTAAAATTACCAACATAATAAGCCAGAAATGATCAATAATATGGTGGTGCCAATTTGGTGGTGAAAATTGATATGGAGTTTTAATTATCTAGTTTCAAGTAATTTTAACGGGACTTAACGATAAAGTAGACGTTATTACTAATCGAAAGTAATTAAAACGAGAAAAATAACAGTAAGATACCAAGTATGAAAACAAAATACTAAAAAATTCAGTATATCTATAGGCATACGAAATGAAATTATTAATTTTTCTTTTAGTTATTTTTTTCTAACCGTTATTTTAGCATGAGTAAAGTTTACACATTGAGATATTTCATTTACTCAAGTTATTGGTTCGATATGACAGTTGAAGACGGTGTACCAATATAATACACGAAAATCCAATGAACACTTCAAAAGTGTAAAATACAATATGCAACATTTTAAAAGTTATCTTATTCAATCTAATATTCTAATTTCTCTAGCACATGTAAGAAGTATTATAATGAAAGAATAACGTTAGGGATAGAAGGAGTAAATAATTGATCTCATAACATTTGTAACGATAAGGTCCATGAAATTGTTAAAAACCTCTAGTATAATACTATAATGAATCTTGTACCGTTCGGTTCTGGTCCAGAATTTTTTATTTCGGTCGTTCATTGCTTGTGATCCCAAGTACATATATAGAATTTTTTACCTACGTATTAGACTATCTTATCTATATAAATACTGAATCATTTATCAAATTGTGGTTGCGCCACGTCATTCATCCCAGCTTTAATTTTTTTTTTTATTTCACTCAGGTGCGTCCCGCATAATATTTGATGATTTTCCTGCACCATAACCGCCCAATATTCTACGTATTCCAAATAAATGCCTAAAATCGTAGATTCAGAAACATTACGAACATTTTTATATAAATCATGAATTTAAATAATTAGAAATACACATTACCTGCGTGATAATTAGACCACAATTTATTTAAATAATTAGAATATTACGATTAATAACAATTTACAACAATAAAAAACCGAACATACAAAATTTTAAACAAGATTAAAATAACGTAATATTAATATACAACCAGGAAAAATGTACAAATTCAAATATTCTACGAAAATCAAATTATAAACAACACCGTTAAAACTAAAACTTAAAATCAAATATAAAAAGATATTATAAACTCCTCCACAATTTTCTGATTCATCAAAAAATCACGGGGTTGTTATTCGTGCAAAAATGCAGACAGTATAGTTCACTCAGGTGGAACTATTATCGTGCACGGGTAAAAATATACCCGTGCAATTTTGCACGGGTTTAAAACTATTTTACATATTAGGTAGTATCAAAAGGGCCATGATTACGTGACATTGTATCCCATGAAATTTAAGACACGGAACACATTATTTAAATCTTAAATTTAATAAAATAATATCTTGGCTATAGTTATAATTAATGTCCGGTAAATGTATTTGATATTACACTTAAATAATTGAATTTGACTTTGTACTTATTCTTCTATTCTTGTTTCTCACTCAAATCCGTCTTTTGTTCAATGTTTTTTCATTTTTCGTCATCATTTCTCGTTTATAAGTATCCGACACATTTAAGCATGTCAATACATATTCGACACGGTGTAAAACACGTAATGACTGGTTAAGAGAAACGTGCGTGCTAGCGAGTTAAATACATTCAGTGCCATCATAAAATGTCATTTTTTTTTATTATTGCCATTATAGAATTTTTTTTTCTATTACTGCCCCTCTAAAATTTGTTCCTCAATGTCATTTTATATTTGCTTTACCTGCAATAGAAGGTTACCAAGCATTATTAGACTTAATAAAGTTCAACAAGTCTTATTTAAGACAGGTTTATCCGTCATAAGTTTGCGACGAGTCAAATTTTACTCACGCAGGTAGATAAGACAAAACAGTTAGCTAATCACAATACACTATGCTTTTGTATTATATATCCCCATGATTCTTAACCCGTCGCAAGCTTGCGACGAATATGTCCGTCACAAATCAGTTGATTTAGGAATTGAAAAGGGATTGACAGAGGTTAGGGACTTTGTTTAATATTGTACGCAGAAATCTCAGAAAACAATTGATTCATCGAAGAGTCTTGCTGAAGACGGATATTATCCGTCACAAGCTGAAAACAGATAGTATCCCTTTTACAATAATGCAAGTGAGGTTAAATGGAGCATTTCATGGATCATCCCACTTGCATTTTGTGAGAGAGACACTATCCGTCTTCAACTTGTAACGGATAGTTTGTCCGTCTTCAATGAGAATTTGTGTTGATTCATTAGGGCCTTTAGGAGGTTTGTTTAATATTATTTAATCTTGCACTACATACCGTATCATGCCATATGTCATACGCAGAATCTTTCTTTAGCGAATTTGTTTAATATCATTAATTAATTAATTATAAGATTTATATTTAGTTTACCGGCTAAGGCTAAGCAGGTAAAAGGTTAACTAATGACAATTAAATAAGTAAAATATATTAGAGAGGGACAATAATAGAAAATAATAATTCATAACTATATTTTTAGAAAAAAAAATAATATATTACCGTGACAATAAGAGCCCCAAACTAGCGTGCTAACTAATTCACGTACACTTAAAATTAAAAAAAAAGGGACGTGCTTTTTCACATACGGATTTTACTCTTTCACATACGATTTTTACCACCTTACCCTTGTCATTTTTTTTAACATTCACCCCATCAATTTTAATTTTATCTCTTCCTTCATCTTCTTAAATCAACTACTCCATTCACCGTCCCTCCGTCATTAACTTTGTTCACCGCCGATCACGACCGTCCAAACCGCCGCCCCCTCCCCTGCGCCGACATCCAACCGCCGCCCTTTCCCCTCCTCCTGCCGTGCAACCCTTCCCCTCCCGCCGCCCCTTCTCTCTCTTAAAAAAACTAAAAAAAGGAAAAAAAAAAGAAAAAATTAAAACAAAAACAAAAATCAAAGAAATAAGGAAATAAAAACTAAAAAAAGAAAAAAGAAAAACTAAAAGTTGAAGATTTGCAGACCAACGAAAGCAAATTGACGACGACGCAAGTAGCAGACAAAACAAATTGAAGAAAAATACATACGAAGACGAAACAATTGAAGACGGATGTTAAACAATCAACAATATTATAAAAAATTGTAATTCATTGTTTAAGTTTTTAGAGTAGTCGTTGTTTTGTTTAGGTTTAGGAGGTAGACTTTTGATTTAGGAAGGAAACTTTAGGTTTAGGAAGAAGGGTAGAAGATGAAAATTTTATGAAAAAGTGGATGTGAAAGAGTAAAGTTCGTATGTGAAAAAGTAATTCCGAAAAAAAAAAGATTAGTAAGTCTTGTTTATGACGGGTCACGATTTGTGACAGATATTTTGTGAAATAAAATGGATACAAAATAAGTTAGTGGAGAAAGGGGACCATATAAATAGTGTCGGAGAGAGAGAAAAAGTGGGTATTTTGTGAGAGAAAATGGTATCCGTCACAAGCTTGTGACGGATACTGCCGTCACAAATGAGAATTTGTGAAAAAAATTATATAAATGATTAAAATGATGAAAAATCGCCACCCTCACAATAACATTACGCTTTTGCCGTTGATCCTCATCAACTCTCTCGGACTTTCCCAAATCCTTCAATTTCAATCAAGTCTTTCCCTCGTCCTTCAAATTCAATCAATTCCAGAATTGGAGCTTCTGATCGGTAATTCATTCTTTATTACAGTAACTAAATTGATTTTCTATCTTTTTTTGCATAATTAGTTGAATAATTAATGGATATTGATTGCTTTTCCAAGTTTCGAGCAAAACACTGATGTTAATTAGGGTTTGGGTTCTAATTCAATAAATTCAGTAATTGTTAGTACTAAATTCAAATTTATCGAGTCGAGAAATTGCGGTAGGGAGGATGATAATGAAGACGTTGCTGCTCACTGATTTAGAGAAATATATTCCCTTTGTCGTAGTCATTTTTTTACTAATTACTTAAATTGAGAAAAATATTCTCTTGGTTGTAGTCATTTGTTTACTTTTGTTTACATTGCGAGGGATATTTTAATCAGAAGTAGACAAATGATTGGAGCGGAGCGCGTATTTAGCTAGCTAACCAGTAAGAGCATTGTTTCTTAGGTCCTCATTATATCGATACCAAATGTCACAAGCTAAAGAAGATATAGTATAGCCCCGTGTTCTTTTCGACTGAAACGAACTGAGTTGAATAAATTAGAGTAGAGCTTAATTGAACTAAATTGAGTGAAACTGATGTGGAGTGAATTTAGTTGAATTAAAAGTTATTTTTGTGAAGAGATTAATTGAAAATAATTGATTGAACGTAAATAAAACTTAATGGAATACAACTAGACAAAATTGAAATGAGCTGAAATTAAGCCAGAAAGAACAGGGCCTATAACCGACTAACTGCGTCCCAGTCATTTGTTTACCTTTTCTATTTCTTGAGAGAGATATTTTAATCGAAGGTAAACAAATGGATTGGACGGAGGGGTATCTGGTACCTTGTGTTGTGTCATGTTCTTGGCAATTTCTTTAGCTCTCGATTCGTCAGCCTCACGGTCAAGTCATGTTCAGCACTAAAGTACCAAGCACCAACAGAAGGTTATTATTAGTTTTCAACATGATTCAGTAACAATCATGGTTGTTAATAATACCTTGCTCGATAACATTCCGGAACATTTGAAAAATAAAATGTGGATTTTAATGAGAAAAATGTGTCAATTGTAACATGTAAAGGGGGGGGGCTTGGCTTAGGTTTTCTTGTATATTGACTTTGTTTAGTAGTGATTTTTAAAAGCTAATGCGGAATTATGTTATTTCACTTGTTTGACAGATTAGGGTTCTGGCAATGTACACCAGTGTTTTTGATTATTCCTTGTTTTTCTGTTACCAATTCATGTTTAATATTATTTCTGGTGGGACTGAAAACAGCTCAGGATTGTGGTAATGGACAACAATGTTGATGCATTAAGTAACGCGTATCAGGATTTTATTGTTGCTGCTGCCGGCGTGCTAGAAGCTAAAGAAGCATCAGGAAGTCAGAAAACAGCATTGACTGATGCTGCTCTCGAGAACTTCAAACAACGATGGGAGTTATTTAGGTTAGCATGCGATCAAGCAGAGGAATTTGTGGAGTCAGTTAAGCAGAGAATTGGGTCAGAGTGTTTGGTGGACGAGGCCACTGGGTCAAGGTCCGGCCAGCCTGTTCCTGGCCTCCCACCAATTAGCGCTGTAAGATTAGAGCAAATGAGCAAAGCAGTGAGATGGCTTGTTATTGAGTTGCAGCAGAGCTCCGGGTCTGGGTCATCGAACGCAATCCCTTCTGCTCCCTTTGATGCCAGATTTCAAGAGGATACAACTCAATAGGTATGAGGTATGCGGTATGCCACTCTATAGGAAAGCAGGGTAACTTCGAATAAAGAAAAGGCTTGGCTTTCAATTTGTTATGAATTTATGATATAAGCAGTATTACAACTTCTAGTCATTAATCCTCTGTCGACCTGACGACCTCCTCGTTACTGTCCGAACATGTAATTTGAAAGTTATCTTTAGATTTTCGGAGTATTTACAGACCCAGAGGGTAGGAGAGGGTTTCTGGAACTGCTTTCTCTCGTAGGCTCCTTCCAAGCGGTACTCCTTATCGATTTGACAAGACAACACCACCAATGCAAGGGTTCTATCGGGATGAATTCTCTGTATTTCATCTTCTTGTTATTATTGTTCATTATGCGACTTTGCAGTATTTTCAATGGCCGCACTTCTTGAGGCATTGTTGTCGGATTTTGAATCCGTTTGAAAAAATGTGTAACTTCAGTTGGACTTTCTGATCTTCTTTCTAATTTAATATTTTTATTTATGTTTTTTGCTTTGTAATCGCAAATATTTTCCGGAACAATATTTATTTTTTTCAAATAAAAATATTACGCGACTTTGCAGTATTTTCAAATAATTTCAATGGCCGCACTTCTTTCTTCTGTAAAATAGCGTTCTTTCAATGCAGTTCTCAACGCAATTTTCATCTTGTGTTGGGCCTGTTTTTTCGACTGAAACATTGAATTAATAGTAGAGCTTAATTGAACTAAACTGACGGGAATTGAGACGAAGTGAAGTTAGTTGCATTTAAAGTTAATTTTGTGAAGAGATTAACTGAACATAATGGATTGAACGCAAATAAAATTTAACGGAATACAATTAAAGAAAACTGAAAGGAGTCGAAATTAAGCCAGAAAGAACAGTTCCTTATTTAGGAACAACCTCTTTGTGTAGATAGCACAAAGATAAGGTTGCGTACACCATACTCCGGACTCCGCGATTTGCATGACGCACTAAGCCATTGGGATATTGTTGTAAAAATATTATGTGACGTCAACCTATACCCATCTCACTAAATTCCATTCTAATTCCATGTGTATCTCAAAACACAATCGAGAATGAAATTCGAAATCGAGTCTCACGTGATCTCCAAAAGAATTTTTGGAATTGATTTTAAAATTAGTTAGCGTTGCTTGTGACGGGTCGGATGGAGAGACGGATAATGACACTCACAAAATGAATAAGGGACAAGGTGGGGCACCCCATGTGCTTTCCTCTCTCTCCTCTAAATGGGCATTTTTTGAGACAAAATGGTATCCGTCTTCTCCTTGTGTCGGATACCCTCCGTCTACAATGAGAATTTGTGTTTTAAAATACCAAACATTTTAATTTTTTCAATCTTATCTATATAAATAGAAAAACATTTAACCCATCCTCATGAAGTCACCTCATGTTTATGTTATGTACGTAAATAATTACATTTTGTGTTTCGTACGTACAAAAATCAATATATATATATATATATATATATATATATATACTTAAAAGAGGAACTTTTCGAGCGATTTTATTGGCTATTGTTTTAGAGTAATTTCATTGGTTATTACTTTGCTTGAATAAATTAAGTGTATAAATAAAAAGATAATTAAATAGTAATAAAATATCAGTTGGATAATTATTGTTTTTAGAGCGATTATATTGGATATTACTTTTATTAAATAATTAAGTATATAAATAAAAAGATAATTATATAGTAATAAAATATCAGTTGGATAATTATTGAATTAGTTAACAAAATATTGATGTCATTAACTATTGTTTTAGAGCAATTTCATTGGTTATTACTTTGGTTAAATAAATTAAGTATATAAATAAAAAAATAATTAAATAATAATAAAATATTAGTTGGATAATCATTGTTTTTAGAGCGATTACTTTGTTTAAATAAATTAAGTATATAAATAAAAAAGATAATTAAATATTAATAAAATATCAGTTGGATAATTACTGAATTAGTTAATAAAATAATTGATTGTAAATTAAGAGTTTTGGTTACCGTGGAGACGTGAAGTTATGGTATAATTTATTGTTTTTCTTCTCTTATTTAATTAAAAGTATAAATAGATGAATTGATGAATATATTAAGTACTTAAGTTTACGATATATAATTAAAAAAATACGGGATACAGAATACAAACACATAAGAATATGAGCAAATGTAAAAAAATACGAGTTTAAGAGAATCACGAAGTAAAAAATACGAGCACAAAACAATGCAAGTTATTAACCTAAGAATACGAGCTAATATAAAAAGAATACAAGCTATTAAGCTAGGAATACGAATTAATAAAAAACAATACGAGTTATTAAGATAAGAGGAACTTTAAAATACGAGCACAAATGAATACGAGCTAATGAAAAAACAATACGGGGTATTAAGATAAGACGAGCTTCAAAATATGAGCACAAATGAATACGAATACGAGATTAAAAGGATCACGAACTTAAATATACGAGAACATAAGAATACGTTTTAATCATCTTATTAAAACAATTATTATATATCGTCTAGACTAAAAACAAGACATAACTTTACAAATGTATAGAAGTATTGGTAAAAAAATGCCAATAAAGTAAGAATCGGATTTTCAAACTCCAAAACTACAAATGAAAATCAAAGTAACAACTTATTATAATGCGTTGTTTCAAATATGAGAATACATATTATAAAAATATTATTGATTATGAATTTTCCAGTAATTATTGTTGTTTTTGATTAATTTCCTTATTTGAGAAAAAAATGTTTGAAACGATTTCGACATTTGAGATTTTTTAAAAGATCATTTGAATAACATAAAATAACTTAATAATAACTTGATAATAATTGACTCAAAAATTACTCAAACCCGAAATAACCTGATTCGATCAAATAATGTACTCCATAATATTTTGTAATATCCAGGTTGTAATTTTGTTTTATATTATATTGGTAGTATCCTAGTAAACGTTGTAACTTTTTCAGCGAAGATTTTTTTATTATAGTCAATTGGTATTTGTAATTATTTAGTTTGTTATTTTTGAAAGTTTATATTGTATTGTATTAGTAATAACAAATGTATAATGTACGATGTTGCATAGTTTGTATTATTAAATTTGGAATTATGATTTAAGTAGTTACAAAACATAAAAAAAATAAAAAAAATTAATGATGGAACATGAAGACCTACAAAAAAGTTACTTTTTCAACTTTAAAATTAAGAACCAATAAAAAAGCTTTATTTTCTATTCCTTTTTAATAAAGGGATGTTAAAACTAGTTCAAATCATAAAAATAAAATCAGCTTCGCATTTTCCCGCAATACATCATCTAATCTAGTTCCCGTCAAACTAGTAACTAACCAAATTACATTCCTTTTCAAAAATCCCCAAAAAAATTGCTCTTGTGTGTGTATGATGTTACTTATCCATAAACTCACGAGGAACAGCAATTGTTACCAAGTGTTCACATTTAACTGCCTAAAAATAAGGTTGAAAAGCCTTATTCTCTGTTTTTTCAAAGGGAAATACATGCAAGGTCACATTCTACATGTTCTGCTCCCTTCCTACGTTACTAATTTCTGTACTATATAAACACATACACTCACCAACATTATCATACAACACACACAATTACAGTATTACAGTAGTTAAACAAGCATTTTACTCTAAAAGTTAATTAATATTTACCTTCTTTGTGAGTTGCTTATTTCTTTCAATACCTACTTAACTTTGTTATGTTAATATATCTCCTGTGTCGGGTTGGTTAAGAGAATTGAACGTAGTCGGCTTTAATTTACGTGTGGCTAATGCACATAAAATTGAAAGTACTCGACTTAAATTGGTTCTCTCTATTTTTCCTGTTAGATAGACAGGGCGGATCTAGGGGTGGGCCTGACTGGGCACGTGCCCCCATGAAATTTTCGACATTAATTTTTATAAATCTCCAATATAAACATATAGTTATCATGGGCGGATCTAGGGGTGGGCCTGGCTGGGCACGTGCCCCCATGAAATTTTCGACAATAATTTTTATAAATCTCCAATATAAACATATAGTTATCCTGGTATAGTTGGTAGAGGTGTCAATTTTTATTTAGAAGATGGAGGTTCGATGAACCCATGACCTTTAGACTATGTGGCAAATTCTAAACCATTTTTATTTATTATTAAAAATATTCAAAATATAAAAATATTTCCTTAGACACGCGTAGATAACGCATCAAAAATTTTTTTGTGCCCCTAACACAAAAGTTCTGGGTCCGCCACTGTAGATAGAGTATAAATGCTCAGGTCACACCTGTGGCGGGTTAAGAAAATTGTATGTACTCGACTTTACTGTGTCTAAAACGGAGTGGTTTTGCTCTTTACGTATGTTTAGTCGCGCTTTGTAGTAAGATTGAAAATACTGAGATTTTGTTCAATGCAGGCTGCAAAATGGAAAAGGAGCAAGCTAGAGAGTGGGCTGAAGCACAAACAATAACATTTAGTGTTGATCTTGTTGAGGCTGCCAAAACACACCTGAATTTTCTTGCTGCTGTTGATCGTAATCGCGATCTCTATGAAGATCATGTTTTAAAAAGAGCTATCTTCAGGTGAAGCATCATTATATGTTTCTGCAATCTGCAATATTTCGACACATTTCCGTTTTGCGTACATGAATGTGACAGGCCCCGAAAATTTGTTTATCAGTTTATGATGTCCCCGGGATTAAATTGAAAGTATTATATACAAGTCATACCTTTTATTAAAAATAAAAGGTAAACAAATGATTGGGATGATTGGAGTAAATTTCCAGTATCCGTAGACCTCGTGTGACTGCAGAGTGAAGTAGATTTCAAAAGCAGATTTGACTAGCAGAATGATTTAACGGATTTGACTAGCAGAATTATTTTAGAGGTGTTTGGTAATTGGCAGTTTAGATTAAAAGATTGTCTAAAATCTTTATAAAATGACATATAAGGACATGAAAAATTATTTATTAGTAGATAAGACAATTTTTTTTCTTTCTAATATGCTAATCCAATATGCTGTAGGAGCAGCATATTGGACCCCAATATACTATTTCAATATGTCATTAACCAAACACTGTAAATAACATATTGGTAAGTCAAACATGCTAAATCTCTCAAATATGCTGAAATTTGGCCAATATGCTGTTTACCAAACATAGCCATTGTTGTTTCTTGTTCTTGATCTCTCGTGTCGCGCTACATTGTCTCTTTCAGGTACAACGCCTTTTGGCTTCCGCTGCTTGCCAAGCATTTGGAGAATCCTGTTACCGAGGAAGAACCGTTGGTTGTTCCTCTTGATTGTGAATGGATATGGCATTGCCATAGGCTAAACCCGGTATGATTTCAGATTAATTGTCTGCATTCAGATTTTAGATTTCACTGTGTCCCTATTAGAACTTCTGAATTCAAATGATGGTTTGTTTATCTTTGACATGTATTTGTGACACAGTTACGATACAAATTTGACTGTGAGAAGCTGTTTGGAAGAACTTTAGGCAATCAGAATGTCATATCGTCTGTTCAAGCGACATCAAAGAGCAAAACTGAGGAGATATGGAACAAAATGTATCCCGCGGAAGCCTATGAGCTTGACATGAGCAAGCCCTTTTCGGAGGATGACCTGCAAAAAGGTTCTGAAACTGTGAAATTTACCAAATATGATCTAGTTGCCGCTGTCAAAAGGCAAATGTCTTTCAAATACCAGGTACCAAAAGTTATGCACAGATTTTTCTGCAGCGGTTATATACTTGCGAGACTAATTTACTGTCTGTGTGACAGATATCCACACCATACGCGACTGATGATCTGTATCTCCAAGAAGCAGTGCGTAGATACAAAGGGTTTTTGCATATGATCAGAATGAACGACAAGTTAAACAGAAAATGTTTCTGTGTCCCTACTTTTGATATTGACCTAATGTGGCACACACACCAGTTACATCCAGATTCTTACTGCAAAGATCTGACTGAAGCTGTGGGCAGGGTGTGCCACCACAATGACAATGTTTCTGATCGAGAATCAGGGAACCCGCTTGAATCTGGATTCTCGGAGATTACTAAGTTGTGGGAAGAGACTTACGGCAAAAATTATTGGATGGCTGGTACAATTCATAGAGGAAAACCTCCAACTCCAGTCACTCAATTGCCTGTCAATTTCACTGGTATTATTGAGGACAAGAAGCTACGCTCTTCGAACAATTGTGGCAACCCAATTCAGTTTCCATCAATGAAATTTGTCGAGGTAAATCATGATATTTCGACCATCTTATTCAATCATATACTTATATATTTCTCGGAAATGTCTGTGTGTAAATTATGCTAGTCAGAGGAGAATTTAGAAGCATTGTTTATGAGGATGGCATGTAAATCGGAATCCTTGGAGAGTAAAATTGTGATATTTGTTTACAGGTATTTTTAGAATTTGTGAAAATCAAGAATTTACCAGAAGGGCACAAAGGAAACCTCGTTGTGCGCTTCAATAAGAAACAGCCTGATAAGTTTTTCAACGTCATGAGATCTGTGAGCATTTCATCCGAGTCTGGTGAAAAAGAGGTTGCTTCTTTTCAATGTGAGCCTACAGGAGATTTTCTCTTCGAGTTGATGTCCAATGCTCCTGGTTCAGATAAATTGAAGCTACTTGCATCATACTCTCTTTCTCTGCAAGAATTAATGGCCTCTGGATCTCAACTTTCGGCTGAAATGTGGCTATCTCCTGAACCCGTGTCTAACGACATTACAAGTTCTGAGCCAATTCTTCTTCAGGCTTCTATTTCATTCACTCCTCCAATTCCAGCACCTCAAGTATTTCGGTTGGCTAGATCTCAGTCGTTAACAAAAGGTGCAGATGCTAAGATACTTACACAAGTCTTAGACCAAGACGGAAAACCAGTCTGCACGCTTGCCATGAGGTAAATCTTATGTTTTTATGTCATATGAGTTTTCTAACTGTTATAACGGAAGCACAGAGAAAGATAAAAACAAACAATAAAGAACAATACACACAGATTTACGTGGTTCACTAACGGTGTGTTAGTTACGTCCACAGGGTAGAAGGGAGAGAGTTTTATTAATGTGAGAAGTTTTCAGATTACAGATTCAGAACGATATAGAATATGATAACTGCTAGGGTATAACAAAATGCACTCTTGATCTGAATATTATTATTTTCCAGGAACATCGAGAAGGATATAACAAAATGCACCCCTGATCTTGTGAAGGAGGTTTACTGCATAACAGACGCTGGTGAAACGCGCAACTTAGCTGAATTAGTGGGGAATCACTGGTGTGTAAAGGGATCCAACGGGTCGTTTAACCTTCAAAACAGTTCTAAAAATGATGATAGTCTCTTTGAGCTTGTTGGCTATAAGATGGTAAAATCTGTTTCATAATCTTGTTTGAACTTCAGCATACATTGAAATATAATTTTATTCAATAAAACATATTTGTAGGTGAAGATGTTTCCTGGAAGGAGGCTGGACTTTGAAACCGTACCCATGGAAAAGCAAACGCTTGGACAGGGCTTCATGACTATGGTCGAATTCTCTATGGAAGACCCTTATGGAAAGGCTGTTGCATTGATCGACTTCAAGTCGCAAACTATCAAGGTTTTTCTTCGAATCTTCCTAACTATATTGTTTCTAAGCCCTACGACAAAAACATCATTACCTCACTAAATGTATTCATGTGAGCAGGCAACAGAAGAATGGATAATCTTACCCGGAATTACTATGGCATTCTTACTATCTGAAATTCTGAGAGAACAGATAAATAGCAAAACAGGAAATATTGCACAAGGCATCTCCGAAACTGGTGAAAATGAAAAAATGGTGAAAAAGGACACATTTGCCGACTGTGCCAAATGTTTCTCTTGTGGTGTTCATGCTGGTGATGAAAATGGTGGCATGGTAAAGAATGTTGATACTGCTGGTGAAAATGAAAAAATGGTCAAACATGGAGTTAAAGTAAACTATGCTATGTGTTTATGTAATGTACGGTGTGTTCATGAAGAATACAAAGTAGAAAAGGGTGAAAACAATAATGTTACTGCTGTTGAAACTGAAAACATGGTGAAACATGGAGTTAACTTAAATTATGCTATGTGTTTATGTAATGTACGGTGTGTTCATGAAGAATACGAGGTAGGTGATGATCATGGAGGCATGGCTAAGGATTGTGCTATCGACAAAGGTGCTGGTGCTGGTGTTGGTGCTAGGTGCAGCTGGTGCTGGGGTGCCTCTGGTGTTGGTGTTGGTGCTAAGTGCTTTAGTGCCGTGGGTGCTGGTGCTAAGTGCTTCAGTGATGCGGGTGCTGGTGTTGGTGCTAAATGCTTCAGTGCCGCTGGTGCTAATGCTTGTGCTAATGCTGGTGCTAAATGCTTTAGTGTCGTTGGTGTTGGTGCTGGTGCTGGTGTTGGTGCTGGTGCTGGTGCTAAATGCTTCAGTGCCGCGGGTGCTGGTGCTAAATGCTTCAGTGCCGCAGGTGCTGGTGTTGGTGCTAAATGCTTCAGTGCCGCTGGGGCTGTTGTCGGTGTTGGTGCTAAATGCTTCAGTGCCGTTGGTATTCGTCCTGGTGCTGATGTTGGTGTTGGTGCTAAATGTTTCAGTACCGCTGGTGAGGGTGTTGGTGCTAGGTGTTGGTGTTTGTGCTAGTGCTGCGGTTAAAGTTCAGCAAACAAGTCTATCATTCTGGTTGTATTTGTTGCAATGTAGTTGGATTATCAAAATAAGCCAAATGATAGTTTGTTATATTATCTAATGTTCTATGTTCTTGCTTCGACCAGGAGATTAATAAAGAATAAAGAATAATTATTTGTTTGATCAAAATTGATTGGGTTTTTAATTATCTAGTTGCAGATAGTTTTGATGTGATTGACAAAGTAATAATAATAGTAATACAAGTCAAGTCACAATTGAACGGAAAAAAAAAGAAAAAATACTTTTAAACATACGAACTTAAACTACTCCGTATTAAAGCTTCTCTTTTCATTCTTTTTAAGCTTCTCTTTCCATTCTTTTTATTTTTACCCGAGTAAAATTTATGAACCTTTTATCAGCTCTAACTCTCTAAGTTATCGGTGTGATATGTTAACTAATGCACGATGTTCCAATGTAATATACGAAAATCCAATGGACTAATATAAACAGTCGCATTAAACCATGAAAATTGTACGAAAATTCTCATTAAATCATACGGAATAACATTTATAGATTTTGTACGAAACTAATATAAGCACGAGTACCATAAAATAGTTATAAACCCGTAACATTTGTAGATTTTGTACGAAACTAATAATATCAGCATGGACATCATAAAATTGTTATAAACCTCTACTACAAATCATCTATATATATGATGCATCATTATCTCAGTAAGATCAGAAACATATAATAGTTGGGTCGCAACAGCACTCGTCCATTAGGAAGCAGCAGCAAAAAGCAGCCAAACTGTAGTCACAATACAAAAAAAAAAAACCGGAATAAGAGTGTTGCATGCATATAATGATCTCATTTCATATTATATACCTCGGACTTAACCGTCAACGGTTTAACACTAACTTGTAACTATATTACCCTAAAGTAATATGATATTGTAATTTGTAAGCATGCAAGTGCTTTATTGAGATGATTCGGTTCAATCAATTGTTTACTATTTACGTTCAAAAGTGAATAAATGATTGGGATGGAAAAAGTATAAATAAAAAGTAAATAATAAAAAGGGAGTTGTGGAAAAAAGAAGTACCAGCCATTAAAGAAACCAGTATGCCTTTGCGGAGGCGGAGGCGGAGGGGCGGCATAATATTGTGGTGGTGCCATCACCGGTCGACCTTGATAATAACCTGTTTTCATTTAAAATTAAAAAGAACGTAAATAAATAATTCGGCCGAAGGGATTTGAGGGAGCATAACTTTGCAAACATCTAACATGAATAAAACCGGGCCTGTCGAACAATGAAAAATATGACTTTCTAAGTAAAAAAAATAAAACAAAAGATACCGATTTCTTTCCCGAGTTATTCTATAATGTGTACATTCGACGTGTTACCTCTAATTTTATAGTTTTTGAGCATTATAGTAAATTTTTTGAGTTTTGCTTTTGAAACTATGAGTTTTTCTATAAAATTTCTGAGTTTATTTATTTAAATATTAAACTAAAAAATCACAATAAAACTTAGAAATATAAATTTAGTTAAATTTGAGTTTATGATGGAAAAAAAACTAAAACCTAACTTATAAACTTTAATATACTCAAAAAAATATACATTTGCTTAAATACAAATAAAGTTTGAGGCAATAAGCTAAAAAAATACATTTTTTTTTTTTTTTTGACAGCAGTAATATGAAAACCTAGCATCTAAGAAAACCTCGCACTTTGAGCAAGATTATGAGCAATCTTGTTCTGGTTCCGAGGAATAAAACGAAAACTTAAACAGTGGAAATGAGAAAAAAGACTAGCAATATTAATAATAATGTCCTTCGTCAGCCGATGGTGTTGCTCGCATCCCACAATCTGCAAGAGTAGTTGAAGACAGTCTGTTGCAATTTGAAGATGATAGATTTTAGCCTCAATAGCCCACAGAAGAATGTCACGAATAACCCATGCTTCAGCTTGACCTGGTGATTCTGCCATGAAGTTGAAAGTACGTTGAAATAAAATGTTGCCAAAGTGATCATACGAGATCCACCCACCCGTACCTTGGAGATTAGAAACCCAACTAGCATCTCCCACAGCTTTGACCGGAATACAAATATCAACAAATCCCACAACCGAGATAGGTTGACCATTTCTTAAAGAATCTTTAGTCAAGAATTCTTGTGGTATGAATAAAGACCGAATATTACTTTTAGCACAGACAGTATGATTAAAAGCCTCCAAAGCTGTCGTTGCAATACTATTTTGATAATTGAAGAAACCAGTAATGGAGAAAGACACACCTTCAAAGATAATCTTATTACGAAAGATCCAAATACTCCAAAGAATAGAGATGAAAGTAATAATTTTGAAGTTGCTCTCCCCATCCTTAGCAAAGTAGCAAAACCAATTAACAAGCCAGTCCGAAATCGGGACCGAGTCCATGTTGATAACTCGAATTCCCAAGATCGATGCCGCCCAAATCCTTTTGGTGATACTACAATTCCTAAATAAGTGATCAAGAGTTTCAGGGTAAAAATTCAAGCGGCAGAGAGAGCAAGATGGATCTAAAGCAAAATTCCTCCTTCTAAATTCATCTTTTACAGGCAGAGTTCCTGTAATAATTTTCCAGATAAAAATCTTCCAGTTATTGGGCCCTGGAAGAGACCAAAGCTTTCTTTTGCAGAAAATAGTAGCTGAAAGGGTCAGACGAGATTTGTCCTTAAGAGAAGTATGTTCAAGAAGATAAGAATTAAGACCGATACCGTATCCACTTTTAACCGTATAATCACCTGAAGAGGAGGCTGACCAAACCAAATAATCATTTTCCGTAGTTGTGCACAAAGGAATGGCAAGAATACGAAGGCCCCAACACTCTTCAAAAACCTCAAAAATAAGATCATTGTTCCAGACACAATTCGGAAGAACAAGATCCTTAACCATCAAGTTTTGCAGAGAAGGCGGGTAATGGAATCCAAAGCTAGTCATAGGAGATGGTGAAGAGCCATTAATCCATTTTGAATTCCATACATTAAGCGAAGAATTGCACCCAATTTGCCAAGAAGAGTATGGAATAATAAGAGAGGAACCATGAGCAATACTCCGACAACCCCATGAAGACCCAGTCAATGATTTTAGAGTGAACGAAGAATCATCTTTAAAAATCTTTGGATAAAAAATACGACTTAGGAGCGTGGATCTATTGCTCATTACTTTCCAAGCAATTTTTCCAAGAAGGGCTTGATTTAAAATTCTCAGATTCCGAATACCAAGACGTCCTTCGGACTTCGGCATACTAATGAAATTCTTACTGCACCAGTGAATAGTACTCGTGTTGATATTTTTAGTACCCGCCCACCAAAAATGTGATATTAAAGATTCAAGCTTATTAATCACACTTACCGGAATTTTGAAAACCGATAGAATAAAATTGGAGAGGGAGGAGAGTACCGAATTAATCAAAGTAAGACGTCCAGCTGGTGATAAGAAAATATCATTCCAAGAGCTAAGTCGTTTTTTAACTTTTTCAATCATCTCTGTAAAAATATTTTTTTTAGAAGATCCCATTTCAGTACGAATACCCAAATACTTGCCAATTCCTTTAGAGCCTGATATTTCCAGAGTTCTTAAACCGTTAGCCGCAGATCCCAGAGAAGTACTTGGGCTAAAAACAATACCAGACTTAGAAAGATTAATAGATTGACCAGAGGCCAAACAGAAATCATCCAGAATATTTTTAAGTTTTTGAAAAGCATTGTCCTTATCATCAAGGAAGAAGACAGAATCATCCGCAAAAAGCAGATGCGAAATAGATGGCGAATTTCTACCCAGAGAAATCCCTCGAATTAAATTATCCGTTTCAGCAGCCTTAATATTAACAGAAAGTACTTCCATGCAGAGAATAAATAAGAAAGGTGAAAGGGGATCACCCTGTCTCAGACCACAAGAAGGTAAAAATTGTCTTAAGGGTGAACCATTAAAAAGAACTTCGTAGGAGACAGTCGTCACACATTCCATAATAACGTTGATAAAGGAGGCAGGAAAGCCAAAAGCAAAGAGTGTATTTTGAAGGAAAGACCAATTGACACGATCAAAAGCCTTACTCATATCAGCTTTAAAGGCAAATCTACCTGAATTGCCATTCTTATGAGTCTCAATCTTGTGTAGAACCTCATGCGCAATAAGAATGTTATCAGAGATATGTCTTCCGGGGACAAAAGCGTTTTAAGAATCACTAATAAGATATTTCATGACTTTAAGAAGACGATTTGCAATACATTTAGTAATGATCTTCATGATAACACTGCAAAGGCTAATAGGTCTATAGTCTTCAACCTTTTCCGGAGACTCAAGTTTCGGAACCAAAGTAATAAAGGAGCGATTAAGTTCTTTTAGTACTTTACCCTTATTAAGAGATTCAAGAGCAGCATTAGTGACATCCTCCTTAACAGTATGCCAACATTTCTGATAGAAAGCTGCTGGTATACCATCTGGACCTGGTGATTTCAAGGGGCTAAGTTGAAAGACAGCTTTCCTAACCTCCTTACGAGTGAAAGGTTTACGTAGGAAATCAGCATCATCATCATTCACCTTAACATTTATATTATTCAGAAGATGAGTAGAGATCGAATTAGGAGAATTTGAAGTTGTAGAGGAAGCAAAACGAGAACAGAAATGATCACGAAATAAATCCGCTACTTTCGGAGCTTCCAATTCCCAAATTCCTTGATCATTTTTAATTGCAAGAATAAAAATTTGACCGGCCCTATTGTAACATCCCGTATTTTCGTAAAATCTAATTTAAGCATTTTAAATTATTTTAAGTAATAAATAATAATTTAATAATTTATTGTGAGATGTTTTAATTTAATTAGTAAGATCCGTCTTAAGAACCTTAAGTCCTTAAGACGAATGCTACTTGGTGAACTTAAACTCGTATCATAAATACCCGTTCTATTTTCCTAACCCGTTTCATAATACGGAAAGGACAGCTACATAAACCCCTAAAAACCCTTAAGTTGTCATAATTCATCTTCCTCACAACTCCTTTCACTGTAAACAACATTTCTACAAAACCTCCATAAAACATCCTCTTATTTTGATCTTTTCTTCATCATCCATCGATCAATTCAAGGTAAAAATATCATTTTCGGAATCCTCATTCAATTTCCAATCCATCTATCACTTCTGTTTCTCAATTCCTCCATTTCGAAATTTGGCCTGTTTTACACAAATTCCGTTTTTGTGTTCTTAAACCCGTTTTTCATGTTTGTAGGTGAAGGATTAGACAACCCGGACATCGATAGCTACATTGTGGAGGAAGATCTTTAGCCGGAAAGCTTGAAAGGTGACGATAATGAGAAACTCGGCCTTTATGTGTATATTAGCATGTTTGATGGATTCTCATGTTTGTTTCCGATTTTATTTAAGTATTAAGATTACTAGACTTAGAAACATGCTTAGGTTTATGCTTATGTGAAGAATTCATGCTTGGAAATATGGTTATGTGTTCATAAGTATAATTTCAGTTTTTCATATGTTAAGACAGATACATGAAATTAATCGTTTGAGGATTGTTGTTGGTTTTGTTTGCTGATAATTAGTACTATTGGATGATCCTTAATGTTGTGTAAACATCAATGGTAGCTATTTTGGAGTTTGAGTGTCGATTTAAGAGATTATTGAAAAGGCTGAAAATGGCGATTTTTCGTATCAGGCTCTCTGAGCCGGTCGACCGACCGGCCGCCGGTCGACCGGCTGGGAGTGTTGTTTCGTGTTTTTACGAGTTTTGAGATTTTGGCTTAGGACTGCCAGCCGGCCGACCGGCTGCCTGCCGACCGGCTGGTAGTCTCTTGTGTGTTATATTTTTGGCGAAAAACCTAAGTAGAAAAGGGATCCCAGCCGGCAGACCGGCCGCCTGCCAGCCGGCTGGGAGTGCATGTGGGGATGGTTACGAAGTTGGTGAAGGCTAGGAATAGGGTTCCCAGCCGGCCGACCGGCTGCCTGCCGACCGGCTGGGAGTCCGTGTGAGTTGTTTCAGAAAAAAAAAAAAAAAAAAGAAGAAGAAAGGCTGAGGAGGTCACCAGCCGGCCGACCGGCTGCCTGCCGACCGACTGGGGACCCCTGTAGGCTGTTTTGAGTTTTGAAATTTAATCGTAACTTTCAAATGGTCAATCGGTTTTGATTGAAACTCGTTTTGTGTACCCTTGACATGTATTTGAGGTCCCCGGAGGATGGGCAACATTATATTGGGTTCGGGGATGGAGTAAGGATAGAGACCCCCCGGTCGGGCAACCGAAAGGGAAACCGGCTCTCCCTCATCTTAGTTCCCGGGGTCAATTAAGTGTTGATTAGGGTTTAAAAGTAGAACTATAGGGTAGTTCCTAGACTGGATGATATTGTTTTGATGCGTATTAAGTTATGCCTTAAGCTGGCCTCTGAACTTAATACGTGAGTTGTTTGTCGTGTATGGGAACATGCGTTGAGTTTTCGCCTCTGAGTTCCATACATGTCTGTTTGTCGTGTCTGGGACATGCGTTGAGTTTTCGCCTCTGAGTCCAGACATGTATGTGTGATCGCGTCAGGACATGCCTTAAGCTGGCCTCTGAGTCTGACGAGTAGAGCAACTGCACGACGGGGCAGTCAGGTTGTCATACCTTACCCGGAGTGCAGGTGTTTGGTGCTAGAACATGCGTTGAGTTTTCGCCTCTGAGTCTAGTATCTTGTGATGTGGTAGGGGAACATGCGTTGAGTTTTCGCCTCTGAGTTCCTTACTTGTGATAGTGAATTGAATGCTAGTCCATGCGTTGAGTTTTCGCCTCTGAGTCTAGTGTTCTGTGATAGCCAGTCCATGCGTTGAGTTTTCGCCTCTGAGTCCTTGCTTGATATTGTGAACTTGGTATTTAGGTTATGCGTTAAGATGTCGCCTCTGAACCTTTATACTTGTTGAATAATTTAGTACCTAGGTTATGCGTTAAGATGTCGCCTCTGAATCTTTGTACTTGCTGTTTTATATCTGCTTGCCTTGATGATGGTACAGTGTCAGATATGCATAATAGGTTATTGATGTTTATATGATTTGTGGTTAAATCATCCAAGGCATTGGATGACTCTTAGTTCGGTTTCATAAATAATTGGATTGAAAGACCCCCCGACTGGGTAACCAGTAGGGAAACCGGCTCTCCTTCCTATTTGTTTATGAAGTTGGTTGAGAGCCGTGCATTGTAATCGCATGTTAGTAAGAGATCAGATGATGAGATGTTTATGCTTCACATGTTGTTATATGTTGGAGTATTCTGTATTGTTTTATATGTTACGTGTTGTCACAAAAGGTGGCTAGGAGAACTCTAGTCACTCCCCACTGATTGTGGCGTACATGTTTTCATGTATGTAGGTACATGCTGGTTGGAGATGGGTTCACGAGAGGGCTAGCGAGTGATGATCCTGCTGTCATCATATGACTTACCTTATATCGCATAGCTAGACTCTTAGACTTGTGTTACTTTCGTTTTGGTGCCTGTAGGGATGTTCCATCCCAGGCTGATGTACATATTGGTTTTGATACTTAGAACTGTTACTTATCTATTTTGGTTTTAATCCAGTTTCAGTTTCTGTTCAGTTTAAGACTTCTCGCATGTTGTTCAGTTTACTTTAAAAAGTTTTAAATTCCGCTGCATTTTTGGTACTTTTGTGTGTTTATATTTCCGCTTTCGCGAGGGGTTTTACACCTACCTTTAACCCAATTAAAAAAATACTTCGTACAAGTGTCACCATCAATACTGTCCATTTAAGTTTTGCTCTCTGTTTCCAGTAAATACTTGAAGCAATAGCAAATTCCTTTACCTCATTCTGCACTCTAACATAATCAGTGTCATTACCAGAATTCACCGCAACATCAATAGCTTCAGAAATACGTGCATCAAAATCATCCCATTTGAGAGAACGTTCAGCTTTCCAATCCAAGCACCATTTTTTTAAGATAGTTCTAATATTTGAGAGACGACGAGCTAATCTAAAAGAATGTGTACCAACGATATTTAAATGCCAATTATCCCTAACAATCGAAAAACCTTCCTTATTTTCCAAACACCAACTTTCAAGTTTATAAGGTTTACGAGATGGCCTACGTACTAAATGAAGATCGAGTTCAATAGGAGCGTGATCCGATATTTGTATAGGATGATGTTTAATACCCACATCCGGAAATAAAGAGAACCAATTCGATGAACATAGAGCTTTGTCAAGTCTTTCGTAGACTCGATCTTCCCCATTACGATTATTACACCAAGTATATCTTGGTCCTTTGAAGGGAATATCACCAAGCTCAAGATTAATACGCCAATTATGAAAATCATTAGCACCCGGCAAATTTGTTGCATTTCGACCAGTTTTATCAAATGCAAACTCAATCTGGTTGAAATCTCCAAGGATAAGAAAAGGATGATCCAATGAAGAAAGAAAAATACCTAAGTCATTGAAGATATCCATTCTTTTTGATAACTCGGATTCAGCATAAAACAACACGAGATACCAAGGAAGCCTCATATTCGATTCATTCAAAAGAGCTACATAATTATTTTTAACACAGATACTTCGGAAATTACTACCCGGCTTCCAGCCAGCCCAAATACCCCCCGACAGTCCAATAGCATCAGCACCCGCTGATTCTGAGTACCCAAAATTTCTAAAAAACGGACTGATCTTGCTACAGCAACATTTAGTTTCCATTAGAAATACAAAATCATACTTATTATTAGTAATAAGAGCTCTAAGTTTAGGATAAATAGGGGCGAGCTCATTATTCATACCCCTACCGTTCCACGATAAGCCTTTCATTTAGTGTCTGAAGATTGCTTTGGTGCAACCTTCGCAAAACCCTTAGAGTGAATATTGTCAATAGAGCTGTCACTTGAACTTTCCATCATGACATCTTCAAGCTGGATATGAAAGCCACTGGTACCGTCTTCATAGGGCCATAATGTGGAACGCTTTGCCAAATGAATCAAATATGATTTAGCGTGTCCTATAGAGACTAGAGCATTATCAGAAATATACTCCTCATTCACAACAGAGCTGCTTCTTTTACGCGTACCAGTTGCAGCCATTGAATCCAAAACCACCCCTGCAGAAGCAATGACCTTACCTGGACAAGAGACAGATTGTTTTTCCAGCGCAGGATCTGGTTCCTCGGGAATAACAAACACGGCATCAGTCAGATTGTCGTATATGGCAAAATTAGATTGATTCTCGCTCCTATCAATAAAGAGTGGTGCGGTAATATCAAAACCATGAACAATGTTGTGATTATCTCCAGAATTATCAGAGGAGAATGGCCATTCAGGTGTTGAATACACTGAATCCGACGAATCATCGATATTAATAACCAGAATAGGACTATCATTTGGACGGAAGTGAAGATGAGTATGGTTATGATGAGCAATATTATGAGAACCTTCAACATCAGAAGCAACCCCAATCTGAAAATCAGACTGCGAGTGGGCATCAGTTCCTTGATTATCAGTTCCTTGAGCATCTGCATTACCAGTTGTATGAACCTCATTAACAGTATCCTGCACCTCATTATCATCATTAATGTCATTGGCCACATTAACCACATCATTAGGAGAAGGATGATCCCCTACTGCATCATTTGTTACATTATAAAGATCATAATGATAAATAATTGGAAGACCTTCGGGAGGTGGATCAAAAGTTTGACTATAGCCTCGGCCTTCATCATCCATTCGCCCCATTAAAATCATTTTCCACTCTTCTAAGAATAGTTTCTTGTATATTAACATGTCTATCATATGGAGTAGTCATACCAGCATAATTTGAATAAAGAGAAATAGGATCATTTTCCATATTAATATTACCAAACAGATTTGCAGTCTCATTGTGAAAGGGAGGTGACTGTTGAGGCTGATCTTCATTAAACTCATTATTAGCATCATGAAATGCATCCTCAGAACCCTCAACATTCCTAGCACGTGAACTTTCTCCCAACTCAAAGTGGATATCATTTTTTTGTTTATCAGCCAAACCAGAAATAGCCTCAGAGACATCTGCAATACCTTTCCCCTTATCCAGAAAGGACTGTTCTAAATCAGGAATAGAAACTTTGATGAAATTGTCCTCAGGAGTATCAATCTTCATATCAGAGGAGCTCATATCCCCATTTTGATTATTGTTGATATTAAACAGAATAGGACCTGCAAATGGCTGCGCTGTCACTGCAAAGCGCATACCAGGTAACACCTTACCTCCCGGTGTAGTTCCTAAGTTGAAGTCAATAATGTGTTCTTCCTCAAATGGATTATCAAAATCCTCAGAAACCGTACCTAGACGAACTCTTGAAGTAACAAATTTGGTAGTAGAGGGGGTTGCTCGAAGGTCGAGATTAAACATAGTGTGTGCACTATCAGCCTGATAAATAACAAAACCCTTAGCAGATGCTTGATCCAGCATTCCATTAACACTTGACACTATGGTTGTGATGCTCTCTCGACAACAAGCACTAACATGCCCAATTTTCCCACACCGGATACAATATTTGAAAATATCTTCGTATCGAAACTGGACCCATAATAGATAACCTGCATCCATAGACAAGAAAAAACCTGGGACAAGAGGAGCATTTAGTTGAATCCTTACCCGAAGCCTAAGATAGTCTTTATCAGGGACCAGATTAAATTCATCCACATAAAAGTGAGAACTCAGCAAGTGACCAGCAACATTAGCCACCTCCATAGTAAGATATTCGAATGGAAGTCCGCAAACTCTTACCCAAATATCAGCAGAAGGAAATCTTATTGTTCTTGGTACACTATCAGGGAACCATTTCGAAAAGACCATTAACGCACCGTGGAAAGTAGTATAAGTTTTTTCTAATAAATCATCCCTATCCTCTTCAGATTCACAATGTAGAGCATATAGATCACCTAACATAAGAACAGTAACCCGGCCCCTTGTTTTCCAATTAAGTCGAATCATACTATTCAATTTCTGAACTCCAAAAAGTCGATAATCAACAAGATAACCAAGAACACACTTACTCCAGAAGCTTTGACTCTTCCCCAAACTTTCTGAATCAAGCTGGAAAACTGGTCCTGATCTTGGAAAACGCCAAGAACTTGCATGCATGGCTTCCGATGGTTGAAATGAAGCATTGGGGTAAGTTTGATGAGAATCTTGATCCATCAAGTTATCATCTGCATGCATTGAATAATCCATAAAACTGGATAAAAAAGACAAAGAGTTAATGATTAGATGATGATGGAATAAAGAAATTAAAAGCTGATGAATGATTCTAAGAGCAATAAATGAGAGCTATTTATAGCCAAAGTCCGCCCACTGGAATTCCATGGAAACCAGCAAAGAAACTCTTCCAATCTTCAATAATCTTTATGTCAGAAAGGGAGATTGGCTGAGGCAGATTTCGAAAGATGATAAAATAAAATGGCCAATAGAAGAAAGATAAACCAATGATTATAGCTTGAACATCACGGAAGAAATAAAAAAGAAAGATTAGGGACTCTTGGAGAAATGAACAAGCCAATAAGGAGAGAAGAAGCTGCAGAGATGCAATGATGATGGGCAGGCTCTCGCAAGGAGAGAAGTAGGCTCTCAAAAGAGAGAAAAATCTCTCTATATTTTTAGAGAGATAGTGTTGCTAAAAAAATACATATATGCTCAAAAAATAAAAAAATTGGAGGTATTATATCCAATTAATCCGATGCATATATCTTTTTAAAATTAGCATTTTTAACTTCAAATCCAGACTCCATATATATTATACTCCGTATAAGATAAAGAACGAAAGAGCGAGGGAGAGAAGAAACCTTGAGCAGGGTACGGGTATGCATACACGGGGTTACTCATCTTTTGGTATGAAGCAAAAAAGCTAAGAATAATGAACAAAATATCAGAGAGAAGAAATCCGTAGAGAATAGCGATATGATATTGTCCGTCTTTAATGAGAATTTGTGAATATATAAACTACTGTAGTCCTCAATAGTGTTGTTTTTAAGGTAAGTTACCTTAAGAAAGTACAATATTAGGAATAGAGTATGGCTGAATATAGTATAATTTGTTAAGAATAAGATAGGTAGTATATTAAAAAAAAATTGAATTTTAATTTTTGACGAGTTACTTTCTCCAATCAATATTGAATTTTAATTAATTGGTATCATTAGGAAAGATAAGTTTTTACTTCCACTTCCGTCATCTGTTTATTTTTTATTAAAATATTCCTTGAAAAAAAAAAAAATAATAAATAATTGAGACGGAGAATAGTAGCCTAGGTAGCATGGACACTTCTCGTAATCAATCGTACCGTGTCTGACACCGACACTCCACGAACACATGTCGAAACGTGTCGGACACCTATAAAGCCGTGTCTAACTTTCTACATTTATTTGGGCACATGTCTTTAGACGAGAAATGCGCTATCGAAAGAGATTAATTAGAATATTGGTTCGGATGAAAAATGAAAATAAGTTATTATCAAGGGCAAGTTTTACTTCACTTATTTAAAATTAATATCAAATATTTTACAAAAATAAAATCAAACATTTATAACTATAAAATATATATTTTATAAAATTTAAATAACTTGTCCCGTGTCCTAAATTTCATGACATGTCGTGTCCCGTGTCCGTGTCCGTTTTGGTGCTACCTAGATAATAGTTACTGCTACTACGGTGTTGAGATCCTTTATGAGGTTATGGCAGTGTAGTCACGGTAGACTAGAATCACTAGATTATTGTGAGAACTGAGAAGTGATATGGGCACACCTTGATAGTTCGTAAGACGGAAACGACATTATCGCGTTCGCGTAAAGGATATTTTCTTGTTAAAGAGAAGATAATTGCTGAGATAACGCAATTTCATAATGAAACCACCACAAGAATTTATGAAGTAATGCTATAAATCTCAATTCTCCACTGTAAACATCCATAAACATTTAGGTATTGAACCGCGTGAGCCATGAACACTTAATCAGTTAATCGCAATGAGATGGTCTTATACAAGAATTTGTGTATGAGAGAATCGCCAGCAGAAATGTATGCTTGCTCGCTTACACTTCAGCAGTTCCACTTTTGCTTTGATGTGCACAAGTTTAAGGGATGCTGTGGCGAGGCCTTCTGAGTTCTGCGTCACCGGACAAAATGAGGTATAACTGTATAAGTGAGTAGAACTGTAGAAGTAGAATACCTCTTCTGGAATACTGGTGGTCTTTGAAATTATTAAGCTTCTCGTACTAACAAATTATCATTTAAGACGGAAGTAACAAAAATTGTCGTACTACATACCCCACAGGCCAAAACACTGATCATACTTCGTATCATATACTTTGTATAACTCAATACCGAGTATAAGAATGAGTTAATAATTTGATTATACACATACAGTAGTTCTACACAAGGGTAACCGAGTTGATTAACGACTACTCCTTTTCCTTAGGATAATTCATCAGGTACATTGTAAGATGGGGCAGCAAATGATTAGGAGGTAATATGAGGACAGTTTACGGCAAGACTTGTTCTCCAAGTCATTTTGGGTCTTAACATTAGTGATGGAGGGCAACAGTTCTAATTCCCTCCGATTCTTTCAAGCAAATTAGTGTTGATGATGAAGGAATTCTCATTTGCTCTTTTGAGGTTCAGAAAACTCGGCTTAGTTCCAAATACATAGCACGGTAAGAACGACCAGGACTATAATAAAAGAAAGTGATTCTGTCGAAAGTCCTGGGAATAGGAAATCTCCTTTTAAGATAGCAAATCAAGATGAAGAGAGTAGTTGAGAACAAAAACATACATAATTTCGTTGTGAGCATTACGTGTCATCTGCGCTACTATTTAACAGCAACCTGCTTCCTTGGACAAATCGAAAGTACTCCTCTTCTTCATACAGGTTCCTGAAACATCATTGACACATTAAAGAGGCAAAGAAGGAAAATCAAGTGAGTTTATTGAACAGAAAGAGCAATATTAATTAATAATCGACCCTTCAAGGCAATATTTCCAGACAAAAAAATCTGTTCAACCATACATACTCAAACAGGCAAACCAACGTGAAAATGCACAGCAGTATTTCCTACCCTCGAGATTTTAAAATGGTCACAAGAACAGAAAGATCTTACAATTCCACAATTCGGCCTCTGATGTTGTAGAGGTGTTGAAGGAAAAAATAAAAAATAAATAAACGGAACAGAGTAGATGAATCCTACTCATCATGGACTCTTCTAGAAAAACTTACTTTACCCATGACCAAAAAGGGTGCGAAAGACAACAGAGGTAATAGTTTACTCAGATACAGATGTTAATGCAACACTCAGAAAACTGAAGATATTTTGTGGAGTCAATTGGCAAAGAATTGAAGGGAACACTCTAGAAAACTGAAGATATTTCATTATTTTGTGGCTAATGAATCAATGACTCAGAAAGTGGCAGTCCCAAATCTACGTTTGTCAGAGTCAGCATCAAGTATCAGACAGCTGCACGTGTCTGAATGCCAATACGAAGGTATTTCGTAAGTTTTGGATTCAAAAGGAAGTGTCAAAGTCTGGCCTCTTATCAGATAGTGTGACATGGCAACACTAATCTGTGAAGGAGTCATGGAGATAAAAGAGTTTGAGGGAATCAAGCAATAACTTTAACAATAATGAGTCGGAATATTGAAACTTACGCAAGGTGCTCCAAATTTTCTGACTTAATCACAGCCTTCCCTTCAGGTAGCTCAAGGCAAGAGTGGTGCATTATCATTTCCTTCAAGGTATGCTTTGTGCTTTTAACATCATTATCCCATAAAATGCTCTGAAATTATGTATTCGTGTATGGAGGAAGATTAGTTCAGGCTGATCAGGTTCAACACAGGATGTTGAACGTTCGGCTTCCAGTTCAACTCGATTGAGTTCAGGTTGATGAACTTGAACATATGATGTTGAAGGTTCAGGCTGATTAGGTTGAACACAAGATGTTGAACGATCGGGTTCGGGTTCATCACAACATGTTGAATGTTCAAGTTGAGGTTCAGGTTCAGCTTCACGTTCAGGTTCAGGTTCAGGTTCACGTTCACGTTCGGGTTGAGAGAGTTCACGTTCGGGTTGAGAGGGTTGAGATAAAAAGTGGTCATCAACTGGAAAGAGCCTAAAGGTTGGCATTTCTGATTTTGGTGGTGAACAATGTTGATGTATTGGTTAAAAGGAGTCACCCATTATGTCTAATGCCGCCAACAATTCAGCTTCAGACCACCCATAAATATTATCCACATCCTCATGAATATTCTCACCAATACCATCCACAATCGCCTTCTCGTTATGCTTCTCATTATCATCATTCTCCCCACTATCCTCATTCTGCTCATTATTTGCTGTCTCAACATTCTCCTCATTGTGCTCATTATTATCTTGTTGAGACAACCTAAATCCATCTGCAATACCATCAACAGCTGCAACTAGTTTAGAAACTGTTGCTGACGAAGGTAATTTGACGGAAGCTTGACTGACAAGACTTTTGTAGTTCATGAAAGCATGAGCCATTACTTTTGCTGAATTCGCAAGCTTACTAACAAGTAACAAGCTTCACATCACTGTTATCTTCAGAAATGCCAGGCTTTTCAGTTTCTCCTTCATGTTTGGGTTGTTCAGATTTTTCAGATTCTTCTTGTTCAGATTCTTCTTGTTCAGGTTGCCGAACAACAATTTGCTGAACAGATGATTTAGATTTTTGTGCTTGCTTGGCTGTTGTAAACTCAATAGCAAACAAAGGTTCATGCTGCTCACGGCTGACAATTGGAGGCTCAACAGAACCCCTGCCGAAAGTTCTCTCCTTGGAAGTTGGGTCATTCAATTCCTCCTTAATTCTCTTGGATATAGCATTTTTTGTCCAAGTCGATAACGTAGGAAATTAACGACTCACAATGCGGGATTTAAAGACACAACGGTCAGCCGTGAGCAGCATGAACCTTTGTTTGCTATTGAGTTTACAACAGCCAAGCAAGCACAAAAATCTAAATCATCTGTTCAGCAAATTGTTGTTCGGCAACCTGAACAAGAAGAATCTGAACAAGAAGAATCTGAAAAATCTGAACAACCCAAACATGAAGGAGAAACTGAAAAGCCTGGCATTTCTGAAGATAACAGTGATGTGAAGCTTGTTACTTGTTAGTAAGCTTGCGAATTCAGCAAAAGTAATGGCTCATGCTTTCATGAACTACAAAAGTCTTGTCAGTCAAGCTTCCGTCAAATTACCTTCGTCAGCAACAGTTTCTAAACTAGTTGCAGCTGTTGATGGTATTGCAGATGGATTTAGGTTGTCTCAACAAGATAATAATGAGCACAATGAGGAGAATGTTGAGACAGCAAATAATGAGCAGAATGAGGATAGTGGGGAGATTGATGATAATGAGAAGCATAACGAGAAGGCGATTGTGGATGGTATTGGTGAGAATATTCATGAGGATGTGGATAATATTTATGGGTGGTCTGAAGCTGAATTGTTGGCGGCATTGGACATAATGGGTGACTCCTTTCAACCAATACATCAACATTGTTCACCACCAAAATCAGAAATGCCAACCTTTAGGCTCTTTCCAGTTGATAACCACTTTTTATCTCAACCCTCTCAACCCGAACGTGAACCCTCTCAACCCGAATGTGAACGTGAACGTGAACGTGAACCTGAACCTGAACCTGAACCTGAACCTGAACCTCAACTTGAACATTCAACATGTTGTGATGAACCTGAACCCGATCGTTCAACATCTTGTGTTCAACCTAATCAGCCTGAACTTTCAACATCATATGTTCAAGTTCATCAACCTGAACTCAATCGAGTTGAACTTGAAGCCGAACGTTCAACAAATGATTGGGATGGAAAAAGTATAAATAAAAAGTAAATAATATTAAGGGAGTTGTGGAAAGAAGAAGTATCAGCCATTAAAGAAACCAGTCTGCCTTTGCGGAGGCGGAGGCGGAGGGGCGGCATAATACTGTGGTGGTGCCATCACCGGTGGACCTTGATAATAACCTATGTTTTCATTTAAAATTAAAAAGAACGTAAACAAATAATTCGGCCGAAGGGATTTGAGGGAGCATAACTTTGCAAACATCTAACATCAATAAAACCGGGCTGTCGAACAATGAAAAATATGACTTTCTAAGTACAAAAGAAATAAAACAAAAGATATCGATTTCTTTCCCGAGTCATTCTATGATGTTTACTACATCCGATGTATTAATACAATTTTATAGTTTTTGAGCATTATAATAAAGTATTTAAATTTTACTTTTGAAATTATGAGTTTTCTATAAAGTTTCTGAGTTTATTTATTTAAATATTAAACTCTAAAAAATCACAATAAAACTCAAAAAATATTAAATATAAATTTAGTTGAATTTGAGTTTATGATGGAAAAAAAAACTAAAATCTAACTTATAAACTTTAATATACTCAAAAAAATACACATTTGCTCAAATACAAATAAAGTTTGAGGCAATAAGCTAAAAAAAATACATATATGCTACAAAAAAAAAAAAAAAAATTGGAGGTATTATATCCAATGCATATTCCTTTTTAAAATTAAAATTTGTAACTTCAAATCCAGAGTCCATATATATTATACATTTATACTCCATATAAGATAAAGAACGAAAGAGCTAGGGAGAGAAGAAACCTTGAGCAGGGTACGGGTATGCATACACGGGGTTACTCATCTTTTGGTAAGAAGCAAAAAAAGCTAAGAATAATGAACAAAATAGCAGAGAGAAGAAATCTGTAAAGAATAGGATATGATAGTGTCCATCTTCAATGAGAATTTGTGAATATATAAACCACCGTAGCCCTTAATAGTGTTGTTTTTAAGGTAAGTTGCCTTAAGAAAGTATAATATTAAGGAATAGGGTATGGCTGAATATAGTATAATTTGTTAAGAATAAGATACGTAGTATATTAAAAAAAATTGAATTTTAATTTTTGACGAGTTACTTTCTCCAATCAAAATTGAATTTTAATTAATTGGTATCATTAGGAAACATAAGTTTTTACTTCCACTTCCGTCATCTGTTTATCTTTAATTAAAATATTAAAATATTCCTTGAAAAAAAAAATAATAATAAATAATTGAGACGGGGAATAGTAGCCTAGGTAGCATGGACACTTCTCGTAATCAGTCGTACTGTGTCCGACACCGTGTCAGACACCGACACTCCACGGACACACGCCGAAACGTGTCGGACACCTATAAAGCCGTGTGTAACTTTCTACATTTATTTGGGCACGTGTCCGACGCGTGTCCATGGTATTTGAGCCGTGTCCATCGCGTGTCCACAATTGATTATCATATGAGGTGAATGATGTTCGAAATAGATTAATTAGAATATTGGTTTAGATGAGAAATGAAAATAAGTTATTATCAATGACAAGTTTTACCTTACTTATTTAAAATTAATATCAAATACTTTCAAAAATAAAATCAAATATCATGTATATTTTATAAAATTTAAATAACATATCTCGTATCCTAAATTTCATGATATGCCGTGCCCCACGTCCGTGTCATGTCCGTGTCCGTTTTGGTGCTACCTAGATAGTGCACAAGTTTAAGGGATGCTGTGGCGAGGCCTTCTGCGTCACCGGACAAAATGAGGTACAACTGTATAAGTGAGTAGAACTGTAGAAGTAGAATACCTCTTCTGGAATACTGGTGGTCTTTGAAATTATTAAGCTTCTCGTACTAACAAATCATCATTTAAGACGGAAGTAACAAAAATTGTCGTACTACATACAGCTTAGTAGCTTACCCCACAGGCCAAAACACTGATCATACTTCGTATCATATACTTTGTATAACTCAATACCGAGTATAAGAATGAGTTAATAATTTGATTATACACATGCAGTAGTTCTACATAAGGGTAACCGAGTTGATTAACGACTACTCCTTTTCCTTAGGATAATTCATCAGGTACATTGTAAGATGGGGCAGCAAATGATTAGGAGGTAATATGAGGACTGTTTACGGCAAGACTTGTTCTCCAAGTCATTTTGGGTCTTAACATTAGTGATGGAGGGCAACAGTTCCAATTCCCTCTGATTCTTTCAAGCAAATTAGTCTTGATGATGAAGGAATTCTCATTTGCTCTTTTGAGGTTCAGAAAACTCGGCTTAGGCGAGGATGTGTGTGTTCTCAAGTCATTTCCAAATGCATAGCACGGTAAGAACGACCAGGACTATAATAAAAGAAAGTGATTCTGTCGAAAGTCCTGGGAATAGGAAATCTCCTTTTAAGATAGCAAATCAAGATGAAGAGAGTAGTTGAGAACAAAAACATACATAATTTCGTTGTGAGCATTACGTGTCATCTGCTACTATTTAACAGCAACCTGCTTCCTTGGACAAATCGGAAGTACTCCTCTTCTTCATACAGGTTCCTGAAACATCATTGACACGTTAAAGAGGCAAAGAAGGAAAATCATGTGAGTTTATTGAACAGAAAGAGCAATATTAATTAATAATCGACCCTTCAAGGCAATATTTCCAGACAAAAATTTGTTCAACCATACATACTCAAACAGGCAAACCAATAAGATACAGGACCTCGTTGCAACTTGAAAATGCACAGCAGTATTTCCTACCCTCGAGATTTTAAAATGGTCACAAGAACAGAAAGATCTTACAATTCCACAATTCGGCCTCTGATGTTGTAGAGGTGTTGAAGGAAAAAATAAAAAATAAATAAACGGAACAGAGTAGATGAATCCTACTCATCATGGACTCTTCTAGAAAAACTTACTTTACCCATGACCAAAAAGGGTGCGAAAGACAACAGAGGTAATAGTTTACTCAGATACAGATGTTAATGCAACACTCAGAAAACTGAAGATATTTTGTGGAGTCAATTGGCAAAGAATTGAAGGGAACACTCTAGAAAACTGAAGATATTTCATTATTTTGTGGCTAATGAATCAATGACTCAGAAAGTGGCAGTCCCAAATCTACGTTTGTCAGAGTCAGCGTCAAGTATCAGACAGCTGCACGTGTCTGAATGCCAATACGAAGGTATTTCGTAAGTTTTGGATTCAAAAGGAAGTGTCAAAGTCTGGCCTCTTATCAGATAGTGTGACATGGCAACACTAATCTGTGAAGGAGTCATGGAGATAAAAGAGTTTGAGGGAATCAAGCAATAACTTTAACAATAATGAGTCGGAATATTGAAACTTACGCAAGGTGCTCCAAATTTTCTGACTTAATCACAGCCTTCCCTTCAGGTAGCTCAAGGCAAGAGTGGTGCATTATCATTTCCTTCAAGGTATGCTTTGTGCTTTTAACATCATTATCCCATAAAATGCTCTGAAATTATGTATTCGTGTATGCAGGAAGATTAGTTCATGTTTGAAGTGGTAATGAACATATTGCACATAAGTTTCTGCATATTTCATTTAATGAAAATATACCTTCTTAAGATATTCTTTTTTCACCTCTTCCCATGGCAACTTGCCATATGAAGAGAAAATTGAAGCATTCCAAAGAGCACCCCTTGCGACCATCACAGAAGCAGCACCTAGTATATACAAACATCAGTAAGAAAAGGAAACCCTACTGTAAGCACTAGAAAAAGGTAGCAGTATCCACGGCTATTAACTGATCCTAAAAATAAATTTCAAACTGATGTAGGTTAAATGAAGCAATTGACTATTCCACTAGGAAAAGCCATAGAATATATGCCTACTGAAAAGTTAAACCTACAAAAATGATCCATTATACAGTTTGTTGGGAGTTGGACCTGTGGCAAGTTTAATGCGCTGAAAATCTTCATAATCAAAGATATCTCCATTTGCTATGACTGGAATCGATACGGCTGCAACTACACCAGCAATTTCATTCCACTTTGCAGGATCCCTCGGCCTATCATGAACTCTTCTGCAGTATTACAAGTGTGAGGGTTATAACAAGAAAATTTTAAAATAGAAAAGCATATTGATATGTATTTATTTAGTCATAATCATCCCTTCTTTTCTATGCGTTTTGACCCATTTCGGGACAGTTTACGTACCTCTAGTTGCATTTTGTGTCCAAGCCGGGTAGGCCGCCGGAAACCGGTCAATCGGCTGAAGAATGTCAAAATGTGAAATTACCTGATGAAATTACCTGATGACAAACTTTGACCTTCAACTAACAGACGCCACCGGCGGCTGCTCCACCGGCTCGGACCCTTTCTCCGCATTTTCTACTCCTTTATAATTTTGAGCTATTTTGTATGAAAACTATAAATACCCTCTCTAATTTCAATTGTACAGACAATCCTTAATCAAACTTTAATTTTTCCCTAATTAGCACTTAATAACTCTTAGCTTCCATTAGATCTACTAGTTTTCAACTGTTTACACTTTAGTAGTTGGGTTGTAAAAGAATATATTGAAAAATTTCTTCCATAATCAATCCAAGTTGCAATGTTTCCTTATTGTTTGGTATAATCGTCTTCTCTATTTTATTTTGCTTTCGATTGTTTACATTTCCTAGTTCATCTTTTTTGTTATTGGATTTATACCATGTTTGTCACCATGTTCATGCTTATCTCTTCATTTGTTTGCATTTGTTTGCATTTGTCTTTCGAAGTATGAGTAAGTAGTCCTCCCTAGAGTTTAGGGGGATCTTGAGTGAGGGTTAGATAATGAACATTAGTAATAAAAATATGGTTTTGGGTAGATCGTTTGGCTTTCATTAACATGAATACAAGGTGTTTGATGAAATGTGTGACCGAAAGCTAACACCTTTCCTTGATATATGCTTGACATCTCTTAAAGTGAAAATGATAAAGAACGTTTGATAGAGTCGCGACCCAAGGCGAAAGGTTTGTGTTTAGCTTTGGGTAAACTAAGAAATTAGTGTCAACCTAAGTCATCTTACCACCCATTTCTTGTTAATTGTTTGTTTGTGTACCTCACTTGGGTACACCCGACTACCCTAGTTTTTCATCCATTATTTACATTTAATCTTAGTCAATCTCATTCCTCCTTTGCTTCAGTTATAATTTAGTTAACTGAATCACCACTTTTTTTATTACTCGACTAGACTTAGTTGGGTTTTATAAATTGATTTTGAGCCGGGAACGACGACTAGAACCAGCATCACATATATGTTATATGATGACGAGGGGAATGTTGTTGATTGGTGATCATATTCCTTCAAAATTTTTAAGTTGTTAAAAGGATTTTAATGTGGCTTGTCGGAGGTAATAGATCCCTCTATTTCCTAAAAACACACTTGGAGACCTAATATCGTACGTTGTCCCCCTCCCTCTTCCTCCAAATCCCCCGATTTCGTCAAAAGGCAGATGTGATCAAAGGCGTAATAAAAAAAAGAACACAAGTTTACAAAATTTGGAGCATACAGGCCATATGAATAAATAATAAATATGACATAAGGGCCTTGTTTGGTAAACGGCTATTATAATTAGCAGAATTAGTTTTGGTGTTTGGTAATTGGCAGATTACGATTAGTACATTGTTAGTTTTTTTCTGTAAAATGGAGTTAAATTTCCTATTTTAGAATATTCTAACCAATATGCTCGCAGCATATTGTAAAACAACACATTGACGCCAAACATGTAGTTTGAATATGTTGTTTACCAAACACTAAATTTAGCATATTCATTAGTTAAACATGCTAAAGCCCTTGAATATGCTAAAAATCGGTCAATATGCAGTTTACCATACACCCCCGATAACATTTTGTCTAATAGACTGGATACGTGACCAAGGTAGGCCAACTTACCTTCCATGGACACCGAGGGCTGAAACCCCTGTTTTCTCAATCCGTCGGGCCAATTCTGTAGTGTCGTTCAATGTCTTTAAAAGTCGTATTTTACATGTCACAGGAGTATTCAGATTCCTCTTCAATGTTGTCAAAATCTAATGACAAGAGCATTAAGAGGATATCAGCAAATAACACGAAGAAATTAGCAAAACTTTGAAATAACTTGGAACTACAAAAAGTGGGACTTGTTTAAAGAAACAGCATGAGGCAAAGAAAGAATCTTAAATGAGTATATGAAAGCATACATCATGGATAGTCTCTGGCTTCGACAACAATGCGGCTCCCATGCCTCCGCTAATTGAAAATGATCTTGGACAACCCATATTGATATCGATAGCGGCAACATCATTGCACCTTAAGGAGATTTCATGTAAACCCAACACACATAGTCATGCACTGGAATCATCTTTGCACCTTCTGAAGACAATCAATACAGTTCACTCAACTTACTTTGTGATTCATATTACGCTTATTTTGGTTGAGACTTACTGTTTCAGTCCTATTAAAAATTACCAAGTTTTTTTTGACGCAGTTGTAGGAGAAATCTATTTACCTAGAGCTCTAGAAGGAACTACGTGAGTAAGGCTCCTTCTAAACGAGTACTACTCATGCTCAATCAAACAAACAAAGTAAGACAGATGAAGTTTCAAGAGCAGAGTAAGCCTTGCGTAAGACGGAGTATCCGTTTTATCTCTAAAACAGATCAAAATATTACCGCGTGGTGCTAATACAGACCAAACTTTTGGTATTTCCTAGACAACTTGTCATATGATTTGGTATTTATCTAAGGTTTAAGACAAATAACTCCATCTTAAGCAAAAATTTGTGGGACGCATTATCAGCAATTACTACGATGAATGTCACAGAACAAGCAAAAGGAAACATACACGAGTTTCGCAGCCTCAAGTGCTCTAACAGCATCACAAGTCCCAATCTGAAAAACAACACGATCTTTCTCCTCTGGACAAGTTCGAAACACCACACTCCCTGTCCCTCTCTCCACTATATCAGTAGTACCTAAATAATCTGAACAAAACACACCATAACACAACTAATCAACATCAAATTCGACAATTCACGCCTTAAAAATCGAAAATTCACAAAAACGGTAGCAACAGCAACGAATTTAATCACCATTGACAACGCGATCGCATTTTATAAGCTTATGATCAATAATCTCCTCTCCATAAGTAATATCTGCACCATAATCAGCTGCAAGTAACCTCAACGGTAATGTACCCTGACAATTATCATTTACATATTCATTTAATCGATAATCATGAAGAACAACAAAATATTGAATGTTGAGCACCTAAAATCGATTAAATAACTTAGCATAAATCAGTGATTCGTCATAATTTACGAGGTATAGCATTTTCAATTTTCAATTAGGGTTCTTAAGTTCGATAGAAGAAAAGAGGGGAAAATAGAGAAGAACATACAACGCGAACCATAGGAGCGAGAACGAGTTTGTTGTGGTAGTCCATGCTTGGTGGTTGTCACGGTGGCTAATTTTTACGGCGAGATCCCCGCCGCCGTCGACAGTTTCACCTGGATTGTGCTTCGACTGACACTATTTTTGCTATATTTTCGGCTTCCGGATTGAGAGTTGAGAACTTGAGGTTGGGTAAATTGGGCAAACCTTGCAGATGGGTCAATCAAATCGAATTTGGGTAACATGAGTTCGGTTTGGATTAATTTTGGGTTTGTGAGAACCCAGGTTGATTCACTTTTTAATGACAAGAGGTTATAACTAAATTTGTCACTTTTTTGATCATATTTGGTAAATAATATATTGATTAATTTTTAAGGTTTTAGCATGTTTAACGAGTCAATATGTTAATTCGAGTGTTAGTCAATAGGTTAATATGAGTATTTGGTAAGCAGCATACTAAACAACATACTTGGGACCAATTAATATGCTAATGTGAGTGTTAATCCATATGTTAATTTGAGTGTTTCGTAAGCAGCATATTAAAACAACATATTTGGGATCAATATGTTGTTCATAGGATGCTTACCTCGCATATTTTAAACTATTAAATTTTGCTACATTTAAAAAAAAAATAACAATCTATTAACCGTAATCGGCTAGCTACCAAACACTCAAATTAATTCTGTTAATCTTTTATATATAAATACAAGAACATTTAAAGCATTTTCATACATCCACGTCATCACATACAATTTTTATAGGGTGTTGCTCATTCATATACATGATTTACTCATTTATACACATATTTCTCATTTTACCCCTTACATGCAACACTCATTTTTCAGTTTTCTTCTCATCTTAACCATCCCTTCAATTTCTCCCTAGTTTTAATACAAGTCTCACTGTGATCCAAACCAAAATTCATCATATCTACATACCAAGTTGAAATAACAATCAGATACACAGGAACAACAATTATTTGCCACAAATCAAACAAACCCAGATCATATTAAGTCCTAAAATAACAGTTTTCCACAAAAACGGAATTGAGAGAGTATGATGATGCAATTGGCTGCGAATGACAACAACATTTAAACCAGGAACCATATATTGGCCTATATTACTTAAAGTCTGAGACAAACTTTCCTGATTGTTTCCCCAAAACATAGGGTTTCTTGATTAAAGAATGTCATTCATTTAATCATTTATCAGTTTTGATTCTGGATTTTTTACTGAATCAGAAATTAGTATCCCCTCCCCAATTAGGTTAAAACTGAAAACGATTTAAAGAAACCCTAATCTAATTAGTCTAAATCATTTTCTTAATTTCATATAATATAATTGATAAAGGTAGAGATTAGAATTATTACCTGATCGATACGAGAGCTAGCAATCTAGCATCCATAGTTGTGTGGTTTAGGGTTTTCTTTTGTGGGGGAGAGAATTAGAGAGAATTAGGGAGGAGAACTTTTCTTAGGTAGAGGGCATAGAATGGAAAAGTAATGGAAAAAAAGGGTATGAATGAGTAAAACTCGTATATGAATGAGCAATTACGTTTTTATATTTATTTTTTACAAAAAATAAGGGACCCACGGCAAATAATATAAAATTAATTACTAAAACCTCCATGTTTATGTTTTGTACGTAAATGTTTATGCCTATGTTTTGTACGTAAATATTAATGTATAACGAATAATGAATAATTTAAAGCAAAACAATTCAATTCATATTTTAACTACAATAATAAATCGCAATAAATTACATCAATGGATTAAAATTTCAATGAATTTATTATACAACCAGATGTATAAAACTAATAATGGTACATATTTTGAGCTTTTTAATAAAAAAATTGAGCTTAAACATGAAGAATATGAGCTATATTGTATATTTTATGAATTCATTTACAAATTTATTAAGTTTAGAAAATTATCATAGAACTAAAAACAATGCATATAAGTTCAACTATATATTAATTTTAATGTCAAAAAATTAAAATATAACTCAAAATAGTTTAAAAGCTAAAAAAATTTATACATAAGCTCAATTAAATGCATAATGGATGTACAATACTCTTATACATCTGGTGTATAATCTTTTTTTTTGTTAAAATTCCTTCTAAATTTTAAACTAAAATAAAATTACGATAACAATGAAAGTTAAGTACGAAAAAATAACACCAATTGATAAAAATCAATGTTGTTACAAAAATCACAATATTTGACTAAAGTTATTAGATAATAAACTATTAATTTTCAAAAAATTTAAATACTAAAATACAAAATGCAAATATAAATTAACTGTAAATACAAAATATTAGACTTTCAGTTTTTTTTTAAAAAAAATAAGTTATTACGTACGTCATGAATATATTCAATCAGATATAAGTTTTTGTGTATTAAAACATTGTTGATATTAAATATAGCAACTAATGTAATCGATCATGAAAATTTTCAATATTTGGTATGATATTTAGACTGTTGTAGTTAATTTTATAATTATGTTTCTTGAATCCTATGGTAAACTTTTTAAATTTTGATAATCATTTTTATTTTATAGCGATATTTAAATTTTTAGATATTTATTATTTTTATTTCATTAAATTTAATATACTATATATCATATTTTAATACTGCATCCGTGCATTTTTTTCACGGATTTAAAACATGTAAGTTTCAACCAATATAATTTTTGCATTTGTTTTAGCTTATTTATTTTTAAGTTTCATTGACCATGGAGAACTCATTTAACTTCACATATATGTTGTTTTGTTTTTATATAGGACTATCAAGATTTGTGAAGGTGTGATTTTCAAAGATAAATATACTTACATCGCTATGATTCAATGTTTTATTTCTTTCATTATCTAAAGGAAAACTTAAATTAATAACGATAAGGTTAATATTACATAAATCAAATTCTACTATTTTGTTTGTTATTAATCACTCAATGAATTTTTTTTGTAGAGATGATTCATTGGAGAAATAGAACAATAAGAAGAAGGGAAATATCAGAATTGATTGAACAAATACTCCCTCCATTCCATTCAATACTATATTATAAATTAACTACACGATTGATAAAATGAATGTGAATGACTAATTGGTGTTAGATACATAAAAAATAGTTTTCAGAAACTTTCAAATGTATGTTTTATTTTGGTATGTGTTATTTTTTATTCATCATTTTCCATTTGAAAAATAACTCACATAAATTGAAATTGGAGTTGTGAGATCTCAATCTTATTAACAAGTTGAATCATATTGACATTGATAATGACTAAATGTACATTATTATCTGATATTTATGCGTATGTACATTTCATATTATTCGATGTATATGTCTCATAACACATAATAAGTCTACAGTGAAATCCCAGTAGGCTACTATTTAACTCAATTTATTGTTTTTGCAAAAATTGAGCATTATATATTTATAGCCTATATTATCTCATTGCATTTAGTATTTTTATATCTTAATTAATAAATAGCAAGGTAACTGGTAAGCATTATTTTCATTCAATTAGTTTATGTTTGTTCCTTGAATTATACATTTAATTAATCAATAGATTATCTCATTGTAGTTCGTTGTAGTTGATAACTATATAAGTTCAAAAATAAAAAGTGATGTAACCTCTATTATTTCAAATCCAAGTTTCGTAATTTATATTTAAAATTGAAATTTTAATTAGAGTTTTTGTGATAGAACATGTTAATATTTAAGGTTCTTCGTATTAATTTTTTAAATATTTTCATTGAAGAAATGTTTGTTGGAAATGTTATATATTTTTTCCATAATAAATTTATAAGGATTTTGCGTTTCTAGACTACCATAATGTCACCTGATAGTTATATAAAAGTATTAAACTTACCCTTCTACATAAATAAATATTTACTCGAATTTCTTACAAGAATGACATTATATATTTTGTAACATCCAAATTAAAGAAAATAAAAAGACATCATTCTTATTTTAAAATTAAATGTGTATATTAAATATTTTTTTTTTTTGCAAAAAAGTTATAATCTTCTTATTCATCCGTTAAGGGCAAAAAGAAGATACAATCATACAAAAAGATATCCCCAAAGCCTAAAAAAGAGACTATTAACCATGAAGGGCATTCAAAATCTTAAAATCATACCTGGGAAATTCTCATTCAAAAGAAAAGCACATAATGTAAATTTCAGGTTGAGAATAATCTGATCAGGAGGAGTCCCATGTCCTTCAAAAATCCTTCAATCTTCCACTGTTTTCTATTTCTTTGGCACATTTAATATAACTTTTAAAAAAAAAATCACAATTAATATAACTTTTACAAATTCATAACCGATAATGATTTATAACTAAAAGTGACAATTTAGTTGAATTTTTTTTGTAAGAAAAGTTGTTACTTGACTCTATTAAATTATTTATACACATTTTTCATAACTGATTTTCATATAACGAAAGGTTGGTTAAAAATGTTATATTTGTTTTCTTATATAGTTGTTAAAATTGACTTTTATGAGATCATATCAAAATCTATAACATAACATTTATTTATTTATTTATTTAAAAGTTCTCAACAAACTAAAAATAATAATTGTGAAGCTTAATGATTTTCTTAAAAATAAAAAGTATGACATTTTAGATTTAAACCACAATCTTTCAACGACCAAACTATCTATCATCATTCATATGTCATATTTTAATTATACATAATAACTTCTTAAACCGCTTTCATGCAAATTGGATTTTATCAAAAAATAAATAGTAATAATAATAAAGTTAATAATAGCTTAAACTAATAACGATAAGGTTAACCTTACATAGATCAAATTCCACCATTTTGTTTGTTATTAGTCATTCAGTGATTTTTTTTGTAGGAATGTTTATTGGAGAAAGAGAACTATATCAAAAAAATATTAGAATTGCTTAAATAAATCGTCCCTCCATCCCACTCAATACTATATTATAAATTAATTACAAGATAGATAACAAGAATGTCAATGACCAATTATTTTTTGTTTCATAAAAAGAATAGTATTTTATAAACTTCCAAATGTATGCTTTATTTTGGTATGAAAAAAAGCCACGTAAGTGTGACGTGGAATGTGATTTGGCTCCATAATTTAATTGTGACATTGTAAATTAATGTGACATTTTTATCATTCTTAATAATAATAATAATAATAATAATAATAATAATAATAATGTCACATTCAAGAAAAGGTTAGCCAAAAAATGTCACGTTGACAATGCCACGTAGAATGAAAAAAAAGTCACATAAATGTGACATGACATGCGATTTGGCATGGCCATAATTTAATTGTGACATGCTAAATTATTGTGACATTTTTATTAGTCTTAATAGTAATAATAATAATGCTCAGCTAGTTTCGCGGGTGCCCACAAATTTCATGTAATTTTTCCTTTATTTTTAATAAAAGTTCACGGTTCGTAAAAAAAAAAAAATAATAATAATAATAATAATAATAATAATAATAATAATAATAATGTCACATTCAAGATGCTTTACTAGGGTTAACTCCAATTATACTTTTCCTATTTCCACACTATAATAAATTTGTATTTACTCCAACTCTTATCATCATCTTGAATTCTTATTGAAGGTTAAAAACTATTATCTATTATATTTTACGAGTATATATTTATCTTTATATCCCGCTTTATTTTCTAGATTTGTAGTTATATAACTTATATTGATAATTCAAGTCTAAATTCTTTATTTGGTTACATTTTTATAGGTTTATTTTAAATTCGGAAGCGTGTCACAAAAACCATCATCATCTGATGAACGTCCAGCCCTGCACACGAGGCGAACCTTAAACCGCACCAAAGACTCAGAAGTGTGAGTCACATTCCAAAACACTCCTCCGAATAAAATCCGCCGCCCTCACCCTATAACTAAGAATATAAAATCCATCACATTTCTCCAGACTGCTTCTTCTTCCTCCTCCATAAAAATCTCGATTAAAATTTTACAGATCTTCTTAATTTGTTTCCTAAAGAAGAATCAACATGTCTACGACGATCATCATTTTGAGTCATATAGACAATTCTTAAAGAGTCAAATATAGGAGATGATGAGTCTATGTGACAAATTAGAGATAAATTTAGTCATTACTTAATGATGTGGTATTAAATAAACTTTTTTTCTAGAATAATGATCTTTCTTGTACAATTTGTCATAAATGTTGGTAATATAAAAAATACTACCCACCGTATATTGTTTTTCATTTCATGTCATGTCATGTCATGGTTTAAAGTTTACAATGATCATCTTATTCAGTTTAAAGTAAAATCTCTATATGTTTACTTCATGCATAATTTCTCTACTTACACGGAGTACTTAATGTTACTTTATATAGAGTATTATAATAGCTCATTTTTCACGTACCTGCATGTAGTATCTATTTTCGTTTAAAAGAAGCCCCTAATTTTTGAGAAGCATGAGTAACCTTACTATTCCACTAGACATGCAGGCGTACTCCATATACGATTTTCAGAAGCATGAGTAACCTTACTATTCCACTAGACATGCAGGCGTACTCCATATACGAGGATGAGAAAAAAGTACAATTTTTAGGGGTTATTCTTTATACCAATTATTTTTTTAGTTAATTTTGATTTTTCATTTTACAAATATCAAATTGATTATAAGAAAAAATTCGTACCTATTATCCTTTTACTATAAAAGGAATAACATTTCAAAGCTTCATAATGGCTATTGGAAATGAGGGAGACAGACCACACTATACTCAAAATATTTAATTATTCTCTCTCCTAATCTTACCATGTAATTTCTCTCTCATTTATTTCTTCATTTAAGTATATTTCAAAATTTATTTTCGTATATTATATGTTTATATGATTATGTTATGCTTGTGCTTATATGTGATTATATTATATGAAATGATGACGATAATGTAAAAGAAGCTCAAATATTCAAATTCAGAATTTTATCTGCAAAAAAATTTAATAGTCGTTAAAACAAAAATAGAAATTAAAAAAAAATCACGATTTCAATTATTTATCATAGACAAAATAATAAAAAGATAATAATAATAACACCAAATTCATGAAATTCACTATAAAGTACAAAGCCATATATTCTAATTACCAAGTCTAATATTAACATTTTGAACTAGATTTTCTGTTTTGTTATAGTTTTATAGTTGTTTCGTTATATATTTTTTGCTTCTATCTCCAGAAAATGGCGGACGAATAGAATCCAATAGCGTATACACCGGCAGTGGCGGATCTTCAGCATTTTATTAAGGGGGCCGAGGTATATCTCAGATAAAAGCTTGTATACGTTATAAAATTTTGCAAGTCCATTTTTTTCTTGGTGCGAGGAAATATATTTTGAATTTCATTTTAAATTAAGAAAAGGTAGTGTATCCCTTTGTAGTATAAAGGAATTTTATGTTCCCTCTTAAATAAAATACTTTATTTAATGGATTTTTTTACAAATAAACGAAAAGTTATTTTTGTAATTTTCATTATCTTGTAACAAAATTTATAAGTAAGTCTAGAGTATTACAAAATTTTCTTTAGCGACCGAATATATTAATAATTTTAAACATATAAATTATCCAAAATATCTTCAGCTGATATTTAAAAACGGAATTACTTTTTCACATACGAACTTTACTCTTTCACATACATTTTTTCCATAAATTCCATATGGTACCCTTTTTCCTAAATCTATCTCTTTTTCCTAAACCTAGACAAAACAACTCATCTATACGCATCTTTACGCTAAAATTGAATCAATTATTTTAAAAACTTAAACAATGGATTACAATTCTCCAATTATTGAAACAATATTGTTTATTAACGATTATTAATAAGTTTTATTGAAATTATCAAGCTTATATTTTACTGAAATTATATACATAGCGGATAACGGTGGTTGTCGAGTCTTTAGATTGTCGGTATATATCGAGTTATCGGAATCCGTGGATTTATTGTTGATTGTTTATTAATTGCCGGCCAACCACGTCTTGTAATTGCTACGAGTATATTGTTGTTGTCGTGCATTGCTGCGTTGCGGCGTTCCGGCGTTTAGCAATTTCTTTTTCATTTTTCTTTTTCTTTTATTTTTAATTATTAACTTACTTTTATTTTTAAAGTTTTTTGTCTTTCGTTTTTCGTTTCTCTTTCTTGTCTCTTTTTCTCTTTTTATTTTAGATTTAATTTCTTTTGTAGTTTTCCGGTGACGGAGGGGCGGTGAACGGAGTTCGTGACGGAGTGGTGGTGAACGGAGTGGTTGGTTTAAGGGGATGAAGGGAGAGAGAAAAACAATAAAGTAAATGACAAGAAGAAATGACAAGGGTAGTGTGGTAAAATCCGTATGTAAAAGAGTAAAATCCGTATGTGAAAAAGCACGTCCCTTTAAAAATGAATCCAATTTTAATTAGCTCTTTTACGTAGGGAAAAAAAACATAAATGAGATGATATAGAATTGCAAAAATTCTCATTTAAGACACTATGTCCATTTTTAATTTAAGAGGTGGTCAAATATCACGCGTAAAACCAAAAAAGAGTACAGTGAGATTCTTAAAAAAATTATCGCGTCTAGGCAAATGAGGTATTATTTGTGAGTTTTATGTGTGAAACTATTGAAATTAAATGAAGACATTAACAAACAAGGACACAAAAAAGAAAATGAACGTAAGAAAGTGAGTCATAGACTATGGGGAATCAAAGGTTAAAGATAGTTTAGCCTAGGACAATTAAATTAATTTTGGGTAGTTTTTTTAGATGACACATGCATATTAGCACTTAGGCCATAAAAATGGGTCAATATCTTTTATTTTGTTGTGCATTTAGTAGTACTAATGAGTACCAAACATTAAATCCTACATTAAAATAGAAAAGGCCCAATAGTGTATTATAGTTGCAAGAGTTGGGTGGTGCCTTAGTTTGGGTTGAGAGTTAGGGGGCTTGGCCCCGGCCCAACTAAATGAAGATCCGCCCCTGTACACCGGCGAAGGAGGATGACCGTTGGGTTTGTCCCATGTCTCTTAAATATTAATTTAACTTGTTTATAATATTGTAAAACAAATTATTTTTTATGATTTCAACAATGTCTTGCAGGAGATTTTCAAATCAAAAGGCACATATGAATTAGTTGCTGAAATTGCAAATCACGAGCAATTAGACATCTTTCCTGGTTCAGTTAGGCAAATTCATCCGATCGACAACGTTTTGTTGAGAGACAAGAGGTGTGAAAATGTCTTGTTAATGACCATTCATCCAACAACTCTTCATATAAACCCGCCTCGTTTTATTCCCATCCACGTTCCATAAGTAATTCTTACGGCAAATTCTATTCCCCGAAACGTGATTGGACTCAATAGAGATTGGTATCTCTCTTTACGACTGGGTTGGAATTTGTTGCGGACAAGTTGAGAACAACCAACGGTTTCCAGGGATGTGAGATTAGAGCAATCTCTAAGGACACTTGGACTGTGGTTTGCTTCTGTCTTGTTTGAGCATCATGACAACGGGAGTTACATTCAAAATCTCATTGAATCGACATTCGTTCAAGAAACAAATATACGAATAGTATTTATCCGGCCTCTCCAAAAAATCACGGTAAGTATTTCAATAAAAAAAAATCGAACTTCTTTTATCGGTACCACTTATTTACGGGTTTAATTTACTTGAGACTGACAAAATCACTCGTATGAAAATAAAAATTTATTAATTAAATACCTACATGGCTACATTGTCATAATATATAGTCAAAATATATTTTCACAATTTAGTAAATCATTGTCACAATTATTATTATTTTGCCACGAATATTGTTATATTTATTAGTGTTTTGTCACAATTATTGTTTCTTTTTATAAAATAAAAATTTCTAAATTATTTGTGAATTATAATTCAAAGTAGATTCACTACAACGATTATGTATGTTGTACTACTTATCAAATTTATTTTATTTTCTAATACTATTTTTTTTTATTTAATAACATAAATGTGTGTTTTCGATGATGAAGGTTTATTATGTTAATGATCGGTTGTGTGATGAAACAATTGATCAAAAGCTATTTGGCCGTTTTCTGGATGCAATACCTGAAGCATATCTCACAATGCATCAAAGACTGTAATAATAACTAGTGATCTATGATGAGCTCCATTTTGGTCATTATTTTCATTGTATATTCTTCATCTTCGGTCCCGATTCGACCTCGTTTTGCGTGCCGTTGATTGTTTTTATGCCCGTTACCTCGACTATTCCTATTTGATTTACATTTTGTAGGTATTGCGGCGGGGGCGAAGAAACGGGAGAAATCGAGACGATTTTGGAACGATTTATGAACAAATTATGAATGAAGAATCCTCCCCAGTGCCTCCCAGCCGGTTCCCAGCCGGCAGCCGGTAGGCCGGCTCGGGATCTTGACTTGACTTTGGGTGAAAACTGAAGAAATTGGACAAGCCTTGGATTTTGCCTCCCAGCCGGCAGTCGGTAGGCCGGCTGGGGATCACTTCCCATACTTAACCATTTTTCGTAAGATGAAGAAATGCGTTTTTGGGCAGATTCAAGAGAAAGGTCTCCCAGCCGGTCCACCACCGGCGGCCGGTGAACCGGCTGCGGGTACCTGTGTGTTGAAGAAATTGAGCAAAAAAGTCAGAACTTGTAATTCAACCTCCCAGCCGGTGCCCGACCGGCAGCCGGCCGGTCGGCTGAAGAGCATAGTGCATATTGAAGAAAAGAGAAAAAGTTTCAGAATTCTACATTTGGACTCCCAGCCGGCCCACCACCGGCAGCCGGTTGACCGGCTGAGAGTCATATTTCAGATTTCCGCACTCTATATAAACCCGCACTTGTGTCATTTATTTCTACGCTTTTGATACGCAACTTTTTACGCATATTTCTAGGGTTTTACTGTTCCATTGAGATTACTTAGCCATCAAAAACTCTCTTAAACATTTTAATCCTTCCTTAGATTTTCATCTTAATCTTTTAGTTCTTGTTAATCCTTCTCTAGTCATTTACTTAGTTTTGTTCTTAGACATTGTTAGAAGATATTTGGGTTGTAATTTGAAGGGATTTGAAAGAATTCTTCATCTTGTTATCCAAGTTCATTCCTTTTCCATAGTTAATGGTATAATCTTCCTAATCTTTACTTTGTCTTTGAATTTCCTTTAAGTTTTCCTTGTTTACTTGTTTACCTCTATCATTCTCATAATGTTTATCATCAATTCCTCATTTGTTCATGTTTCTTCTTTAATCATGTGTGAGTAGTTTCATTCTAGGGTTAGGGGTTTGCTTGGGTAGTTAGTAGCCATGAAAAATGCTTAGGGTTAGGGGTTTGCTTGGGTAGTTAGTAGCCATGAAAAATGCTTAGGGTTAGTCTTGTTTGCTTCTTTGGTTAAGTTTTCACATCTTGCATGTTACGTGTTCGACGAATTGCCTCAACGACGGTTGGGTGTTAGTCTTCGCTTTGTTTGCTTTAGACGATGGTCTTGAGTTTCATGAGCATGCTTATGTGTTAGGTTAGCTTGGTTTGTAGCGAAAGCTAGGACTAGTCTTGACCTAAGGGTAGTCGACTCGAGAGAAGAGACGACCCTAGACTTACCATAGAAGTGACACAAGACCGTTGCCTTACGTTTGGCTACCGACTTACCTAGGTGACCCCCGACACCCTAGTCCTCATTATCATCAATTTTATCTTAATTTATTTGCTTTAATTGTTCTTTAGTTGTTAACCAATCACAAACCTATTACCCCGACTCTAGATTTAATTAGAACGTAACTATACAATTTCCCCATCATCTTCGTGTTCGACCCCGAACTAAGTACTACTTTTATTCGGGTTTATAAATTTGTTTGAAGGCCGGTAGTGACGGCAAAAATCGGCCATCAAAATGGCGCCGTTGCCGGGGATGGTGCTAGAAGTTGTTTAGTTTAGTTTTAGTTTTAGCTTTAGTTAGTTGTGCTTGTTTTGTTTTGATCAAAGCTTTGTTAGTCAAGTGTAGAGTGGTTGATATATTGCTCACCCTAGTGCCTAAAAAAACACTAGGACGACTAATTTTGTGCCAAGTTTTATGCCTAGGGGTGACTCTACTTCTTTGTTTTCGACTTCCGAACCGGAGAGGCTTTTTCGAGCCTTAAGGAGGAGGACTATTGCGAGAGTGAGAATAGTTTCCCACGCATCTACTAGCCACAACAACCCATCTACATCTCCCGAACAACAAAGCCCAAATCAAAGCATTCCTAGCCTAACCTCCGAAAACTTCGACAACCCATTCTACCAATCACCACCACCCTCACCTCACATTCCAAATCACCCACAAATTCCCATAATGGCCGCCCTTAGAGATCACAATCGGCCAAACCACAATGATACCACAAATCCAATCAATTTTGGCACTCTTGTACCCCAAAATTTCGAGATTCACCCTTCGTAAATGAGCTCTATTGAGAAGAATGTTGTAGAGCTTCTCATGAAGATGCTCATGGACATTTGAGAAAGTTCAAGGGTAAAGTAGCAATGATCAAAAAAACGGGGGTGCCGGAAGAAACCTTAAGGCTAATGCTCTTCCCCTACTCCTTGACGGATAAGGCGTATAGGTGGTTGAACATCCACCCCCCCTAATACCTTCACTACTTGGGACGACTTAGCCACCGCTTTTCTCGCTAAGTACTACCCATCTTCGAAGACCGCAATGCTCGTAATGAAATCACCCAATTTCAACAGGATGAGGGTGAAAGCTTGGGAGAGGCTTGGGATAGATACCAAGATTTGCTTGCTAGGTGTCCTCACCACGGGATACCCACGTGGTATACAACTCAAACCTTCTTTCAAACTCTTCTCCCACGCACCAAAGAGATGGTGAATGCATCTACGGGGGTATTTTTGACCACCTCCCAAATGAAGATGGGATCGAACTTATCAAGAAAATCGTTGATTCCGAGGAGAACTATGGTACTCGGGGAAATGTCTTGAGAAAGAGTAGCAAGTACCCTAGTGAGCACCTTTCCAACTCCAAGGCAAATGAGGAAACCAATGCCAAGTTAGATATGTTGACCAAGAAGTTGGAGGAATTGACTAAGGGGGCTACAAGCAAAGAGACCAAGAGCAACATCCCGGGAATGTACCAAGTGCATAATGTTGTTGCTTCATGCGACTTGTGTGGTGGGAGTGGGCATACGTTCGATGTATGTGCCAATAATTTTATTGAGGGAAGTGGGAGTGAAGAGGAGTTGTATGCTTTCCAAGCATTCAACAACTCTAGGAGTCAAAACACTTTCAACCCGAACTCCAATTACTACCATCAAGGCATTCGTGGGAGCCCTTACATGAGTTACAAGAGTACTAATGTGTTGAACCCACACCAAATTCAACAACCTCAAGTGCAAAATCCACCCGGTTTCCAACCAAGGGGTGGAAATTTCAATCCGAGAAACAATTACAACAACAACAATTTCTATCAAGGTAATCAATCAAACCAAGCCAATCAAGGCTTTCAACAAAATTTCAATGATCCAAATTTTAACCCCAATTTCCCAAACAACCAAAACCCACAAGGCTTCAACCCATCAAATCAAAACAACCACAACCAACAAAATTTCAACAACCAACCCTCATTCCAAAACAATTTCAATAACCCAAACCCACAACAAAACTTCCACAACAACAATTTCAACAATCAAAATTTCAATGACCAAAATTTCAACCAACAATTTCCTAACCACCACCAAAACCCAAACTTCAACAATCAAGGGCCCAAGGCAAATCAACAAGGTGGGGGTGCAAGGAATGACTACGGGTTCCCCTTGCCCCTTACCAACACACCTCATCAAGATCCCTCAAGTGACTCTCAAGTTGGAGAGTTGCTTAAACTTGTGAAAGGCATGCAAGCGACACATAACCAAGAAATGATGAATTTGAAGATGGCCAATCAAAAAGAAATCCGGGAAATGGAGGCTAGAGTTGCCTCACAAGCGTTAGCCAACCCACAAAGGCCACCGGGCGGCTTTCTTGCCCAAGGTCAAAGCTCCCGGGATGCTTCAAAACCACATGGTGTCAAAGCTATTATGACAAGCAAGCAAGAACAACCTATGCTTGAGAGGAGAGGTGATGAAGGGGGGTCCAAGCAAGAGCAAGTTATGACGGTATTTGGAAGTGGAAGTGTAGAATGTGTTGAGGAGGAAGTGATGGTGATGGTGCCCAACACTTCTCCGGATGATTGTAATGAGGTCGACATTGATGACTTAAACTTTGTCATGCAACAAGTCTTGAAAATTCCAAAGAAGAATTGTGATGGAAGCCCGAGTGCCAAAGGGAAAGAAGTCCATGTGATAGAAGAAGAGGACCGTGGATATGGGGAGAGCCTCATGGAGAAAAGAATGTGCGAATTCTTTCGTAAAATCACCAAGGGGGACCCTCGTTGCAATGAGTTGATCAAACTTGTTGAGAAAGTAGAGGCCACAATCCCCTCCACCCAAGAAAAGATGGAAGTTAATGCCATCTCATTGGCGGCGAAAAAGATTCCGAATGATTTGCCAATAATCAAGTTAGGAGACCCGGGGAGCTTCTCTATTCAATGCTCCATAGGAGGAAAAAACATTGAGCACGCTTTGTGCGATCTTGGAGTAAGTGTTAGTGTTATCCCACTTGCCATGACAAAGAGATTGAACATTAAGCAATTATCCCCTCCTACAACGGATATCACTCTTGCCGACGGTACGGTTAGACCTACTATTGGGGTCCTTGAAGATGCGGTGGTTAAGGTGAGATCGCTTTCCATCCCCACCGACTTTATGGTCGATGATATTCCGTTCGGTGAAAGCTCTTTTGTTATTCTTGGGAGGCCCTTCTTGGCCACCGGGGGAACAATCATTGACGTGAAAAGAGGTAGGCTAACCTTTCAAGTTGAAGATGAGTTGTGTGAATTCGTGCTCCCGGATGCTCCGGACAAGTACCTTGAGGATGCAAACAAAAGCGTGAACTTGATTGCTACAATGGGGAGAGTTGAGCCCTCGGTGAAGTTTGATGAAAAGGTCCCAAAGAAGATGTTAAGCTTAACCATTGTGAGCCATTTTGTGAGAAAGTAGAAGAACCCGTTGGCAAGGAAGAAGAAGTGAGTTCAAGTAGTTTCTTCAAAGGCCCCGAAAGTGAAAGGGGATGTTGAAGGAGCTTCTTTTGGAAAAGAATGTGAAGGTTCGAGAACCGGGGTTGAGCAAGATGGAAACCCGAAGTGCGAGCAAGGTCGAGTGCCCGGCCGAGGCTTTTGACCTTTTCTTAAGGTCCCTAGCTAGCATGGACGAGGTTCCCGTCTACAAGAATTGAAAATTGGTCGTGTAAGGTTTGGTGGAGTCACTTAATAACCACCGTTTGTAAGTATTAGTTTTCTTTCTTTCATGTAGTTTGCATATTAGTTTAATTGTTAGTTCGATTTTTAGTTTGATTTCTAGCTTGCATGTGAGTTTTGGATGTGTTGGTTACTTGTTTGTGGTTAATTCTTGAGCATAGTCGGAGGATAGTAGGCAAAACCGTTGTTGGCAAAATCGATTTTTATGTTCAAGTAAATTATTTTTCGAAATTGTGTACAGGTACTCCCAGCCGGCCTACCGGCTGACGGTCTCATACCGGTTGAGAGTACCTGGACACATTTCTGTTTTTGATGGTTTATTTGGGCAGATTTCAGATTTTGCACTTGTAACAACCCGACCCGCCACCGTCGTAACACAAACCCAATAAGATGGGTGCACACTTTTGGGCCCATTATTTGTCCTCACTTAAGCCCAAAAGCACAAGGCCTTGTTACTAAGTGGTGGGTGGAAGTTATTATAAACATATCACAAGCCTCACATTCTACCTATGTGGGACAACTCAACTTTCCTCTCATACTCTTGGGGTGTTACAAACTCCCCCACTTAAAGAACACAACGTCCTCGTTGTGCCTCAACCTTGACCACAACCAGGGCCAGAATACTCCCCCGCTAGGTGTGTGACCCGGGTACTCCCGACCACAGGCTCACCACACGGTCGCAAGGTCGCTCTGATACCATTTGTAACAACCCGACCCGCCACCGTCGTAACACAAACCCAATAAGATGGGTGCACACTTTTGGGCCCATTATTTGTCCTCACTTAAGCCCAAAAGCACAAGGCCTTGTTACTAAGTGGTGGGTGGAAGTTATTATAAACATATCACAAGCCTCACATTCTACCGATGTGGGACAACTCAACTTTCCTCTCATACTCTTGGGGTGTTACAGCACTCCCAGCCTGCACCATACCGGCAGCCGGTCAACCGGCTCAAAGACGTATCACTTGTTCAAAAAGGCGGAAAATCAAAGGAGAATTGATTCCCAGCCGGTAGGCCGGCAGCCGGTCCACCGGCTGAGAATCGTGGAGTGTGAACCAGTTTTGAAGGAAAAAAGGTGGAGAGGGATCCCCAGCCGGTCGGCCGGCAGCCGGTCCACCGCCTGGGAGTTTTTGTAAGTTGAGAATGAAGAAGAAGAGAAGGCTGGGGAAAAGTTGAAGGCGGATTTTGAGTCGGTCGGCCGGCAGCCGGTCCGCCGGCGCAGAAGCAAATCCTTTGAAAAAAAAATGTTCGAAAAATTTCAAAAAACATCAAACCCTAACTCTCAGCCGGTAGGCCGGCGGCCGGTCCCGTACCGGCTGAGAAGCATCTGCTCGCAAAAATAAAACCGTGAATTCCCTTCATTTCCTCATTTCATCTTCATTTTTCTTCTTCTTTCTTCCTTATTCCCTCTTCTCCCTCACATCCCCTACCTACAAAAACACCACCAAACACTCCAAATCAAAACCCCCTTTCATTCCCTCATCAAATCACCTCAAAATAACCATGTCAGGAAGAACGGAAAGGAGATCGAAATCAAGGCATAACCCGATTGTGGAGCAAGAAGTGCGGAATGTACTTGATAGCAGCTTCATTGGTCCGGATCCGAGCTTTCCCGGACTCCAATTTGCTAGTATACAACAAAAAGGTATTTTTACTTACTTTAAGCATCGCCCCCTTCATCCGACTAGGTTCATTGATAGGGCAGGTTTGAGGGAACTTGGTATTGAGAGGATTACTGCGGATCTTTTTGATGGTTTGGGGATGAAAACCTTGTATGAAACTAGACCGGTTCACACCTCCCCCAAATTGACTTGGGAGTTTTTGAGCTCCCTTGTAGTTACTAAAAACCGGTCTTTGGGGAAAGTGGTCTTATTGGAATTTCGTTTGATGAACAAGCAACACCGTCTTACATTGGAAAACTTTGCTCTAATTTTTGGGCTCAACGGAAAATTGTCTATTAAGCCTCCGGAGGGTTTTGATACGGAGGCTATTTGGACCGCCATAACCGGTTTAGTAAGTGATAGGACAAGAAAGAAACCGGCTAATAGGGTGCATTTGGCACCGATTAGGATTTGGCATCGGTTCATGGGGTGGACCGTCTTTTCTAGGGATGAGCCTCACAATTTTACTACTACGGAGCTCGAGATTTTGGGGTGTTATTTGGTTGGTGGCCCGAAACTTAATATTGCTCATCATATGGCGCTTCACTTGAGTAGGTTGGCAACCCAACCTCACACTACAAGAATTACCCCAGATAGCGACCAAACCTGCCACCGCAATGGTAGTCGCAAATTAGCGACCGAATAAAAAAAAGCGGGCGACCGACGTCGGTCGCTAAATTTAGCGACCAAAAGCCTATCCCAATCTTATCCGAAAAAATCCGCGGGAATCCAAAAAGTACCATTGCGCCAGTTTAGCGACCGAATTTGGCGACCGAATTCAGTCGCTAAATTTAGCGACCGAGGTTAGCTACAGTCGCTAAATTTAGCGACCGAATTTAGCGACCGAATTCAGTCGCTAAATTTAGCGACCGAATTTAGCGACCGATTTCGGTCGCTAACCCCCTGTTATATTTTTTTTTTGCCTCTTCAACCCGTCATTCCCATTATTGCGTACGTTTTAAAAAAGAAAAACCTCAAAACCCGTCGACCGATAGTCCTTATACCGGACCACCGCAACGCCACCGGACCACCCACCACCGCCGTTCACCTACATTTTACTCCTTTTTCAGGTTTGTGTCGATTTACTAACTTTAATTATGTATTAAATCTCTTTATAGTATTATTGTAATTCAAACAAGTAATTAGATTATTAGGATGCTTTTAGTTAGTAATTAGATTATTAGGATGCTTTTAGTTAATAATTAGATTATTAGGATGCTTTTAGTTAGTAATTAGATTATTAGGATGCTTTTTAGGATGTTTTGAGTTAGTTAATTGAAAAAAATGGAGTGTTATTGTGATTAGGGTTAGAAATTGGGGAAAATTGGATTATGATTTTAGTTAGTAATTAGATTATTAGGATGTTTTTAGGATGTTTTTAGTTAGTGAATTGTAAAAAAATTGGGTGTTATTGTGATTAGGGTTAGAAATTGGGGAAAATTGGATTATGATTTTAGTTAGTAATTAGATTATTAGGATGTTTTTAGGATGTTTTTAGTTAGTGAATTGAAAAAAAATTGGGTGTTATTGTGATTAGGGTTAGAAATTGGGGAAAATTGGATGATGATTTTAGTTAGTAATTAGATTATTAAGATGTTTTTAGGATGTTTTTAGTTAGTTAATTGGAAAAAAAATGGGTGTTATTGTGATTAGGGTTAGAAATTGGGGAAAATTGGATGATGAGTATAGTTAGTAATTAGATTTCTAGGATGATTTTGTGATGTTAATTATTATGTTTGTATGTTATTGTAAGTTATTGTGAATATTTTCCGTGCAAGAATTGAATTACTATTGACCTAGTACCCGTTCATGAATTACTCGTTAGGAGAAATTCATGAATAGTCCCCATTTTGGGACTGTCTTTGTATATTTCAAGTCACTTAGGTAGTAAATACATACTTGTGAATTTATTAGTGGGGAAAGAGTTTGGTAACAATTTCTTTATGTTCTTCGAATACATATGTGAAATAAATACAAATTTATTTCACATTGTGTATTTGAAGAACTTAAGGGAATTGCTGCCAAATTTTTTTTCCCCACTAATAAATTCACAATTATGTATTTGCTAGTGACTTGAAATATACATTGATGGGTTTAGGTTGGAGTGATAAGGACCCAATTGAAATCTTTAAGTACATATATTGACTTGATTGAATTCTTAGCTTGAACTTATTATTTGTTGAATTCTTATTGAATTGAAATTATTGTTGTGTGTTTGGTTTAATTATTATATATTATCTAGATTAAAATGAAGATATTTGAACGTAGCTGGATGTACGAAGAAAGAGTAGATAAGAAGAAACGTCCCAATGCTAGATTTGTAAAGGGAGTTCGTGGGTTTATTGAATTTGCTAGATGTTCAGAATCATATGATTTCGAACAACGCAAACTTAGGTGTCCTTGTACTAAATGTAAAAACTTAAAATATTTACCTGAGGTAGAAGTAGAAGAACATCTTATTACGAATGGGTTTTTTCCAAACTATTACAACTGGATATCACATGGGGAAAAATACTCTTCTGATCCCGAACACTCTTCTGAACCCGAGAACCCATATAGAGAAATGGTACTTGATGCCTTTGAGTCGAATGTTTTCACTAATCCCGATCGTGTACCTATAACCGAGGAAGAAGATCCAAACCCAAAAGCCAAAGCCTTTTTTGATATGCTAAGGGACTCCGAGAAAACTTTATATGAGGGGAGTAGAATGTCATTGTTGCAAGTTGCATCGAGGATAGTAACGTTAAAATGTGAGTTCAATATGCCGTTTAAAGCGGTTGACAGTATTGCTACTTTAATTGAAGATGTTATACCCGATAATAACATTATGACCCGTAATTTTTACAACACCAAAAAAGTGGTCAAAGGTCTTCAGCTTCCACATGAAAAGATTGACGCATGTCCTGGAGGATGTATGCTTTTTTGGAAAGATGATGCGTTGCTAACCAAATGTAAGAAATGTCAAAGGGATAGATATGAGACAAGTGAGGGAAATATTATCTTGAAGGGAAAAAAGGGTAAGAAGAGTGGAAAAACAAAGAAACCAATATCATTACACCCATTAATTTATCTTCCCCTAGCTCCAAGACTTCAAAGGTTATATGCCACGAAAAATATTGCCAACCAAATGAGATGGCACAAAGAAAACCCCCGTACGCCTTTCGGGTACGTATATAAGTCTTTACTTTAATTATTTATTTTTTATAAATTCATGGTTGATTTGTTTCTCTAATAACTCTTCTTTTTTTGGTAGCGTGTCTTCTATTGGCCAAGTGCGCTTGATCGACTGGCTTGGGATCGATTCAATGATATTGGTCAAAGGAGGCTAAAGGACATTATGTATAAGGTCTCGAAGAGAAAGACTCCGCCAACGTTCATGAAAGGTATTAATTTATTAATAATCGTATTAAAATAAAAAGTTTTTACATTTTTTAAATTTATAGTAATCATTTCTATTTTATTGGATTGTAGGTCAGTCATATGAAGAATTCACTAAGTACAGAGAAAGTCCTGAGTTCAAGCAAAAGTCGGCGCGGAACAAGGCGAACAAGAGGGGTGGAGAGGATCCCGAAGCGGAGGTTGGCGCTACTCATTATGGTGGGTCTCAGTCATTCCATGATCGCGTGACGATAACTGTAAGTATTTACTCTTGTGATTTAATTTATCACTTTTATCTTGAAGTATATATTTAGCTTTAAATTTTAATTAACTGACTAACACTTCATGAATTTATTATTTTTTTTATAGGCAAGGAAAAATAAGGGCCAGCTACAATCGGTTGTAGATCTCTTCCTTGAGACACATGCCAAAAAGGGAAGGAAAGGGTTCGTCTTCGTAAATGCAAGAGATCGCGAATTATATGTAAGTGTTATTGTATAAAGCATTTAAAAAATGATTTATAATCAATGATTTATTTATATGTAAGTGTTATTGTATATATTATTAATAATGTTTCATTTTTTTTGTAGGAAACATTTCTTAAACGAAAGAAGGCGAACCCTGACATCTCCGACAATCAGCTATGGTATGAATTGGTAGACGGTTTTCATAAAGGAGGAGTCTATGGGGCCGGTTCAGCTAAAGAGCTCTTTTATGAACCGCCGGCAAGAAGAGGGTCCTCGTCCCAGCATCAACCCTATGTTCCTGGTTTGGTCAGTCACCTTCAGATGCAACTAGCTAAGAAGGATAGAAGGGACGCCGAACGAGATGAAGAGGTGAGGAGAATGAAAGAAGAGATGGAAAGGATGTCTTCCTACTTTGCTAATTGTAACAGCGGTTGGCGTCCACAGGATCGGGATCCAAGAGATCCCGATTATGGAGGTGGCAGTGGGGCGGGAGCATCTTTTCCAGTGTCGTAGCTTGTGACTCTTGTTTTTAGTGACTCTTATGTTTAGTGTTGGATAATTTTAAGTTTAGTGTTGGATAATTTTAAGTTTAGTGCTTGAATTTCGTACTTTGTAATCCAAATCACTTTTATTTATTTAAGCGATCAGATTTGGCATCAATTGGGTTGTGCGCTGCTCTTCTTTGGTTTGCTTGCAGGTTTTACAGTAGTAGCTACGGATTTGGCTAGGACAAAACCGAATTTTATGGGCAAATACATGTAAAATTAGCGACCGAACATGTAAAATTAGCGACCACTGTCGGTCGCTAAACCCCTGTAACTTTTTTTTCATTGGCGACCACTTAGCGACCGATGTCAGTAGCTAAATTAGCGACTGAAATCGGTCGCAAATTTAGCGACTGAAAACGGTCGCCAAATTAGCGACTGAAATCGGTCGCTAATTTAGCTACCGCAGTCGGTCGCTAATTTGGCGACCACTATCGGTCGCCCGCCTTTTTTTCATCGGTCGCTAAAATTGGCGACCAATATCGGTCGCTAAAAGCGACTACAGCCTGCGACTAAGGGCGTGCGACTGCAATTGGTCGCTAAAATTAGAAGGGCGACCGCTTGTGGTCGCTAATTTCAGTCGCAATCTGACGTATCTGTTGTAGTGTCAGCTTACCACCCCTATATGTGTTGGGGGGATGGTCACCTTGATAGCCGAAGACCTTTGTCAGAGGCATTTTACGGTAGACTACATTCAGGGTGAGAACGTGTTATCTCGCCGGTACTTGCAGGAGGCTTTGGGGTGGATCAAGTATAACCCCAACGATCGTAATGAGTATTGGCAGATTCGCGTAGATAACAAATTCAGAAATTCGGTGCCTTTGCCTAACACCGAGAGGATGAGAGTTGTGCCAGGGAACACCTCCTACCTCCTTGATATTGAGGTGGACCCCGATGAGCTCCCTCCCGATCAGCGTGCTCCGAGAGTATATGCCCGAGATAGGACCGGTACCACCGCATCCGACCTCCAGTTTGAGCAGTTTCAGCAGCCCTCCGTTACCATGCCCCCTTTTCAGAGTGGTCCCTCATACTTCCAGGGATCTACCTCCGGCTCCGATCCATCTACTCAGTCTTTCACTATGCCTCAGGACCTCATTGACTTCATGGCCCGGGTTGATTTGGGTATGAAGACCGCGGCAGACCTTGCAGACGAGCGCCAAGCATTGCCGGATGAGCGGCGTAGGGATTTGACTTATAGGCTTGATTACATATACCACGATCAGGCCTATGAGACATTTCCCAACTATGATCAGTCTGTTCGCCAGGGACTTCATCATGCGGCCGGTGGTCGCCCGTCTTACTACATGCCTCCCGAGATGGGATATGTGCCTCCAGAGGGGCGTTTTTTCGGGGAGATCAATGTTGCCCCGGGCTACTTCACTAGCCCGATCTTTCCCCCCAATTTCCGTGGGAACGCGGACTCAGGCCCCCGCCCTCAAGGGCACCCTTCTCCCCATGGCATGGTAGGTGACCCCGGGGCTAGTGGCTCGCATGCTTCGCCCTTTCGAGATGTAATGCTTAACCCGGGTGACTATATGCAAGTGGATGGCAATGGAGATGATGATGATGATGGCAATGAGGACGAAGGTTATGAGTCCGAGGATCATTTTGATCAGTGACCACCTTTGGAGGTGGTAGGTGATGGCTATGCTCCCCTTGAAAAATCCAAAGCAAGTAACTCCCTCAATCCAAATTTCACTTTACTTTGCATTTTACTTTCTAGCATGCATTTAGAATAGTTAGTTAGTTTAGTTAGATTGTTTTAGTTTTCAATTCATCACTTCATATCATTAATTAGTTTAGTTGCATATAGTTGCATTCATCTAGATGCATTAGATATACTTATTTTGTATCATATTGTCACATGTAGTTTGCATACATATAGATTAGAGCATTTAGTTTAGTTTTTAGTTTTTCATTTCTTTTGTTTACCTTTGTTTTTATTGTTTTCATAAAAACCAAAATCCAAAAAAAATTGAAAAACCAAAAACCTTCAAAAACATGTTCTTTATTTTCCGGTTTTCCTCCTCACATTATACACATAAATAAGTGTGGGGAGGAATAACCGCTTATTTCAAAAATACAAAAACAAGTTTTTATTTTCTCAAAAATTTCAAAAAAGCCAAAAACATGTTGTTTTCGTTCTTTTCCTTCATTTCCACCTTGCACTTTGTTCCATTGAGGACAATGTAAATCTTAAGTGTGGGGAGGGAAAATATCCACTTTGTGAATATTTATTTGCTTTTGTAAATATGAAAAAAAAACTTCAAAAATACCAAAAAAATCGAAAAATTTCAAAAAATTCCAAAAAAATTTGTTCTTCCTTTCCTTTGTTTTTGTTCTTTGCTTGTTTTGTATATATATGTTTGTTGGATTAACAAGTGGCAGATGCGACGGCAACCCGAGGTATTAGGAGAATGAAGATGCTTGGTATACTCTTTCCTACTTCTTTCTCCCCCTCCCGATTTCTTTTTATGTTGATATCATGAAGGAGAACGAGATTTTTGTGCCTTGGATGTTCCTTTGGGGAACTTTTGGTTGTTGTGGTTGATGTGCTGTTAGTTTAGCCTTCTTGTTGTTGCTTGTTTGTTGTGTTTAGTATTAGTTTGCTTTTGTTTCACATGCCTTTTCATTTTTATAGTTTTGTGAATATGTGTTAGTCGGTTTTCCGTTTTGCTTTTGTTTGTAAATATGCATAGGAGGTTGAATAGTGGAGGATATATGCCGTCAATGATGATATGTGTCTTGCTTGTGTCTTACCCCTCCTAATAGCCTGCACCGTTTGATGTCACCTTGTTAGGGTTCTTGCTTGCAAGGACCCGGAAGTCTATGCTTAATGACCAAGTTTTGACCACCTTGTGAGACCGTGTTAGACCTTGACTCGACCTAGGACCGACATTAGCTACTCAAATGTGAGGATAGAGCCTCCTTTATAGTCGGTCCATCAAACCGACTCAGTTTAGGATTGTGAGTAGTCCTCCTTACGTGGGGTGTTATGTCTATATATACGCATAAGTATGGCGCTCGTTCCTTATTTCCTTGTTAATGTTCATGTGCATGTGAGACAACTTTTGTTCTAAATAAATCAACTTCACATTTGCCAAATCAGCCTTGTTTTGACCCTTGCATCTTATTCCCTTTTTGTTTAACCACTTTGAGCCTTAATTAACCTTTTCATTTGGCCTAAACTACTAGATGAGCTACATCCCAAAAACATCCTTCCTTGATCAAGAATGGTTGCTTTTGTGGTACTTTGTTGGTGGTAGAGTCGGGAATTTAGATGTTGGTTGGTGCACTCTTCCGTTGTGGTCACTACTTGTTGTTTTCTTGGTGTTTGGAAGTTTGAGAAAAAGAAAAGAAAAGAAAAAAAAAATGATGAAAAAAGAAAGAAAGTAGAAAATCAAAGAAAAAGTTGAAAAAGTTTTGAAAAATCCAAAAAGAAAATTGTACATATGTGTTTTAAACCCCTTTCATCAAGGGGACATTGAAAAAGCCGTTGCTACAATAATGTGGTCTTTTGATGTTTTTGCACGCGTGCCGGGTTTACACAATTTTTGCATTTGATTTGATTTTCAAGTCGTATGTTAGGGTGTAGACGTTGTTCGGTGTTCTTAATAATGACCATTTTGTTTAAGGTTGTGACGGGTCCGATTTTTCCAAAGTAAGTTGGGATTTATACAATTTTTGCTTGTTTTTGTTGAAACCAAAGTTAGGGCATAGACGTTGCTTAGTTGTTGTAATAAGGAGTTTGTGTTGATTATGGCAATCATTCTTGTTTTTGAGCCTCAAATCCTAGAACGGTGCTTGCACCAAACCATTTTCACCCAACCCAAGCCCCGTTGCATCCTTGTTGTTGTTCTCATCATGTGCATTTGCATTTTTCATGGATTTTTGGATGGAGTACCATTCTAGATTGCGGGCATGCTTCGCAAGTTGAGGTAGGTGAGCGATTTTGGTTACTTTTTGTCACAAAAATCAACCCCCCTTTCTTCCCTTGTGTGTTGAGTGTCTCCCGTGAGAGTCGGTACTTAGGGTTCTTTTATCGGTTATGGGTCTTGCATGGAGTCGAATCATGTGTGTCGTGTCATTCTTGGAAGTATAGCTTAGTACTTCCGTTTGCCCGCCTTGAATTAGTTTCTTGGTCTTTGGTGATGTCATTCTTGATTGCTTGAGCTTGATTTAGGGGTTTGACACCATGGTTAGACTTTGAGTCGGCATCCTACATGAGACTGACAAAAGCACTCGTATGAAAATAATAATTTATTAATTAAATACCTACATGGCTACATTGTCATAATATATAGTCAAAATATATTTTCACAATTTAGTAAATCATTGTCACAATTATTATTATTTTGCCACGAATATTGTTATATTTATTAGTGTTTTGTCACAATTATTGTTTCTTTTTATAAAATAAAAATTTCTAAATTATTTGTGAATTATAATTCAAAGTAGATTCACTACAACGATTATGTATGTTGTACTACTTATCAAATTTATTTTATTTTCTAATACTATTTTTTTTTTTTAATAACATAAATGTGTGTTTTCGATGATGAATGTTTATTATGTTAATGATCGGTTGTGTGACGAAACAATTGATCAAAAGCTATTTGGCCGTTTTCTGGATGCAATACCTGAAGCATATCTCACAATGCATCAAAGACTGTAATAATAACTAGTGATCTATGATGATCACTGTGTTCAAAATTCCAAGTTCATAGTGTCTCGTGCCTATGAAAAACCTCGCAATCATGGTGAAAGAATCAACTGGTTTAAGAGCATTACTAGATGCGAAATTATACCATGTCATAGCATTATTGCAGGGCTTGCTACCCATCTACAACTAGCCACTCTTGATAATGTTGGTAAGAAGGGGATTGTGATAGTTAACCGATGTTGTTTGTGCAAGCAACAAATGGAGACACACCATCATCTCTTTTTCAAATATAAGTACTCTGCTTATATCTAGGATGAAGTGGTGCATTGGATAGGGATATATAACTGATATTGGGCAGAGCTATATTAATGCTCTCAAATGGGTTAGCAAATCTACTCATCGGAAGCATTGGAAAGCTCGATGGCTAAAAAGTAACCTGGCTGCAACAGTCTACTACATTTGGAGGGAGCGAAATAGAAGGATATTTGCCAATCAGGAATGTGCAGAAGCTCGAGTGCTGCATCAAATCAAAACAGCGGTCCGCATAAGAGTGTATCCTCTCATTCGAGACAGCTACAAGCCATTTATGAACTAACTTCTCTAGATTTGCTATTATTTTGGTTTTTTGTTTCTTGAAGCTTAAATGCTTTTAGTGGTTATTCCTTGTAAGAAATCTCAATCTTTTATTCCCCTTTGTGGATGAATATAAAGTGTAACTTCTTGCAAAAAAAAAATCATTTAACAAAATGTGGAGGTATATTCGGATGATGTAGGAAGGATTGTTTTCACTTGCCAAATTCGTGCCTATGAAATATTCGACGATGCTATGATGACATTTGTTGTTCTAGTTAAGTATGGGTCGAACCTAATCCTCTTTGTTGAATACTATTATTTGTATGGAGAAAAATCAAACTGAAACACTATATAAATCTTTTGACGAAATCAAGACTAAGATTCCACATGATAGAAATTCTTCGCAATTTTGTTATAAGGTTGGTCGAATAAGGGATGCTTCCAAGGCTACAATAATCTGATTTGGATGCTCGTTTTGGTTTACGTTCGATAGTAGACATATCCACCTGTTTCAATTACGTCGAGAATATAATTTGTATACAAAAGGTGGCTGTTAAAAAGCGTCCTTAATTTAAGATTAAAATAAAGGCGAACAAATTGTAAAATCCGTCAATACTTCGATAACGAAACGAACTTAAGGCTGTGTTTGGCAAGGCAAATAAGTTACCTGATTTGTCTGAAATGACTTTTTCGCCAAAACAATCAGGTAGTCAGGTGCCTTATTTTTTTTGGGTGTTTGGCAAGTACCTGATTTGAGTGAAAAAAAGGTACCTGAAATGAAATAAAAAGCTACCCCATGTAGCATTTGAGAAATCAGGTAACTGTTTCATTTTCATCTACCTATTCTACCCTCAATTGTATAACGCTAATTAACAAAATCAAATACAATACAAAATAATTACGTACTTCCCAAATATAACTCATAATCACCTCTAGTTTGTTCAATATATTTTAATGGTGTATTGTTTGAATTTTTTTTACCTAATCGTTATATATTAATTATTTTTTCACTCTCTTTCAAATATATTGAAAAAACTTCATTATAACTTGTTAAATTTATACTTGAAATTAAAAATCTAAGATAAAAATTTAAGAACTGGTATGTGAAGCCCCGCCTTGCCCTCAGCCTTGTAAAAACGTAACGCCGCCAACGACAATAACACAAGAATAATAGTAAAAACGTAAAAGATATCAATAATAAACCATGTTCTTTTCCGTCATTTTGTTAAATATCAGCTAGTTTCCAAACAGTTTTAACAAAAATCAGCTACCTTTTCAGGTCTTAATTTTCAGCTACCTTTTCAGGTAGTTTTTCAAGTTTCACGTACCTTTTCAGGTTTCAGGTACCTTTTCAGGTTTTAGCTAGTTTTGCCAAACAGACCCTAAATGAAACATATTAGTAACAACAACAAAAATGTAATATTTGCTCAACCATCTGTACACAATGGTGTTCTTTATTAACTAAAAAATATGATCTATCCAACAAAAAAATTCACCAAAAATCAGTCCAAAATATATTTATAAACCAATTAATCTCTCTTGTAACAGGTCACAAATTATGACAGAGAAAATGTGACCATTCACATTTCTCCGTCACAAGCCTAGGCGTGTCACAAATGAGAAAGTGTGTTTAGAAACTAAGGGCAAAAAGGTTTCCCATTCTCATTCTTTTGACTTGGAATAGTAAAATGTCTTAACTTCTGAAACGACTCTTGACATGTACTACAAAAACCAGGCGAAAAAGAAGCACGGCCCGGTTCGGCCTCTCAAACGGCACAAATTGAAGTGTATAATACACGGTTTTGGAGATTTCGTGATTTCGGAACAAAAATGTTTGTAAATCACAAGGACGGTTTCTCCGGTCTATTTAGGCAATCTCGCAAATTTGAGAAAAAATAATGAATATTTTAGGCTGCTAGTGTGCAATAAACAAGTCTCGGTCAGAATTCGGATAGTCGTTAAAAAATGGTTTAATATTTGTTATTTTGGCCAGAAATTGAATAAGGTAACTTCCGAAACGATCCGAGAAACGTACTAGAAAAAGCCGTGAGAAAAAGAAACACGGCCCGATACTGCCTCCCGAAAGGCTAAAAATGGATTGTATAATACACGATCTTCAGGATTTTAGGGTCACAGGACAAAAATGTTTGTAGATTACACGGACGATTCTCGGGTTAAACTACACGGCCTCCAAACTTTTGAGGAGCAATGGATGACATTTCAGACTGTTTGTGTGCGATAAACATGTCGCGTACATAAGTCAAATACTCGTTGTAATTAATTTAACACTTTTAAGGTTTTAGCATGTTTAACGAGTCAATATGCTAATCCGAGTGTTAGTCAATAGGTTAATTTGAGTGTTTGGTAAGCAACATACTAAACAACATATTTGGGACCAATTAATATGCTAATGTGAGTGTTAATCGATATGTTAATTTGAGTGTTTCGTAAGAAACATATTAAAATAACATATTTGAGATCAATATGCTCTTCATAGGCTGCTTACCGCACATATTTTAAACTATTAAATTTTACTACATTTTTTTTAAAAAAAATAACAATCTATTAACGGTAATCTACTAGCTACCAAACACTCAAATTAATTATGTTAATTAAAATATGTTTGTCAAACCTTCTGTCTAAATCTGTCATTTACACTTTACCGTTACAATCTGTTTATGTTGAAAATAATCGGCTGTTTACCAAACAGACCTTTATCCTAAGGATGATGATAACATTTTATCAAAAAAATAATATTTTATAATATAATAGCTGAAGTGAGAATTTGCGTACCCAATTTGATGTTGACTTACCGTTGGATTATGTGTTATGAGCAGTCAAAATAAGCAACAAAATTCAAGCAACCACGTTTCAAAAAGACACTGCAATATTTCTCCAACAACTTATGAGATTAAACAAACCTTAAATATCCAAACTTCCGTCGTCGGAATTTAAACATCGCCGGAAAATGTCGAAAACTCCGGCGGATGACCCGCCTTCATGGTTCACTCCTAAAAGGTAGTAGTACTCAGTTTAATTTATTCCGCAATTTTGACCTAATTAGGTTTCTGATTGATTGATTGATTGATTAATTATGCTTCAAGCTTTGTAATTTATGCGTAATTGTTTATTATTATGGATTTCGTAGTAGCATGTAGTTAATCAAGGTTTTACATTGCTATTTTAGCTTCGGAAGTTTTAGTGTATTTCGATTTGGTCAACGGAGTTAGTATGCATAGGTTGGTGAAACGTAGATTTGAAGATGTATATGCGAAGCTGGGTTGGTTTGAGGTGTAGAGGGTGTGATTGATTAGTCTCCGAATTGAGTTGAAGATGTTGATGTTAGTTCAGTTGGTCAATGGGGATATTATGTTGTTTGCCGCGTAAAAGAGATCCACAACTATGAAAAACTTCAGACATTTGAGTTTAACTGTAAGACAAGTGAAAAAAAAGAGGTTACAAAGAACCCATTCTTCGCAATCTCTTATGTAAGGCGGTCTACGGAAGGGTTTGTAGTGTAGGAATAGGTGGTAGGTTACTTTTACGAGTGATTGGTAGAGTCGGGTTGTGCTACGATGGGATTGAGTATATTGATATCTCTTCGTTGGAGTTGTAAGCAGTTTTTGGCAGCTACAGATGCGTGGTGTGGGTGATCAAAATTTGAGTTCTGTGGATGTAAACCACGCAATGGAGTTATTTTGTGAGTGTACCATAAGGTTGGGATACTGAAGCAATTCGTGTGAGGTTTCTGAGTTTTGTCTGTTACATTCTTCACTTTATTTATCATGTTTGTTACTAGTGTTATAAACAATTCTTATTATGTAGTTACTTCAGTGTTTAACGTAAATCCTTGATGCATGGACCTGTGAATTTGACTGTAGCTTAACTCTACTATTCTTGTGTGCAGGTTACTTTTGATATTTTGCACTATTAACATGTTAAATTATGTGGATCGAGGGATAATTGCCAGCAACGGTGTGAATGGGAGTTTGGGAACCTGTACAGACAGTGGGGTTTGCACTGCTGGTAGCGGGATTCAGTAAGTTTACATGTGAACTTTATCATATTCTCCTAACACAACAGTTTCGGGTTTGATTGCTTTATGAATATTAGGCACGCCCTCTCATGCACAATGCATTGTTCTTGTTCTTGCTGTTGTGTTTGTTTAATGAAATAGCAATATATACAAACTTGCCTTTTCTAGTTTCAAATGTATCATGTTCATAACATGCTGACTCTTTTAGGGGGGACTTTAACCTGGACAATTTTCAAGATGGCGTTTTGTCTTCTGCGTTCATGGTTGGGCTTCTCTTGGCTTCTCCCATTTTTGCTTCCTTGGCAAAGAGGTATTTTCTATTCCGAAGTAATCAGAAAAATTATTCGAAATATAACATGGTGTCGTAGAATAGTCCTCTCGGCCATCGCGCTTTGAGTCGTGCTTATCGCGGTTATATTTTGTAGATATTTTATTATCCATTTGCTATTTCATATAATATTAAGATTAATTATATTTAGAATAATAAGGTTTCACAAGTACTATACAATTCTTAAGAGCTTTTTATTACAAATTTGGCCGGGAATTTTAATTTACCCGATAGATATCAGGATATCTTGTATCGACCGCCTCCAATACCAATAAATCTCGGCCGATAGGATACGTCCCGGCCGAGATTTAAAACCATGAACGGTGTCTCCGGAAATAAGCTGTTGTGGTGATCGTGGATCTTATCGTGGTCTAGGTCGTGGTCGTATGCTAATATGCCATAGATTTATTCATATTTGAATTTTCGGAACGTAAGCAGCCTTGTATAATAGGGAAACTCCCTAGTTATTGACCATTGTTGCACGTGACCCTGTTTCACCGCCAACATTCAGTACCCGTTTTTCTTTTTTGCATCTCAAGTTCAATTATGACAATATTCGTTGAGCAAAGAGTGAGGTTGTCTTATCTTAAGTAATTCGCGAATTAGTCTCACACGAGCATTGTACAGTAAATACCCTGCCTTTGTACAGCTTCTCTTTCAACATGGTTGAGGGATTTGGGTTATAGCATGTAATGAGGCGATGAATTTGTTTTCTATTTGTAAAAAGGTTTCTACGAAGATGATGCCATGTGTGTTCTGGATATTTTGATACACCATTGAAATTTGATATATAATCCTGACTGTTGTGATTGAGAGACCAGTTTTCTAGCTATGAGACTATGAAGAATCTTCTTGCGGTTGCTGTATTAAGTATCATGTGGCGGCTGAATAGTGGGCGTCATGAGAGTACCTCACATGCTCTTATGACTTACATAGATGACCATTCCCGTACAACAAGTTTCTTGTACGCCCTCCAAAAACAATATAAGCTTGTTTTGGGTCTTCGCTTAGCCCCGCAATCAAAGCATGATGCTTGCTCTTTTCTGATTTTGTATATAGAACTCTATTCTCAAAATATGTACTTGCTCTTGATTTCTAATTATGATGAGGGTAATTGTTATGTGTGTTTTCTCTTTGCAGCCACAATCCTTTTAGGCTCATTGGGGTTGGGCTATCTGTTTGGACTTTTGCTACAGCTGGGTGTGGCAGTTCTTTTAACTTTTGGTCGATTGCAATTTTCCGCATGTAAGTTTAACTCCAACCCCTTCTGCTAAAGCTTGATAATACTTCCTTCCCTGGCTGACATTACTGCCTTGCCAATGTAAATGATGTAGGCTGGTTGGTGTTGGTGAAGCTTCATTTATAAGTCTAGCTGCTCCATTCATTGATGACAATGCTCCTGTTGCTCAGGTTATATTTCCATTTTTTATTAATATCAGACAGCCAATGAATCTATACAATACTTACCGCTACTGGTGCCCATTCTATGAATTTTTTTTACGTGATGTGTTGTCATCTTAGGTTATCAGTTATCTTTTACTCCCCCCGTCCCATTTATTTGTTTACCTTTGGTTTAAATATCCCTCACAAAGAATAGCACAGGTAAACAAATGATTGGAACTAAGGAGTATTATCTTGCTGCGAACTGCGGTTGGTATTATCATTTGCTTTATAGAGCCTATGTTGACTAATTTCACTCTTTGCCATGTTTCAGAAAACAGCATGGCTTGCAATGTTCTACATGTGTATCCCATCTGGAATAGCTTTGGGATATGTATATGGTGGACTTGTAAGTTAGGAAGTTCTGTTCTTTACTGTGAATTTACATATGTACCTATGTAATTTGGTGTAGCCTTAACCCCATAGAAGCATAGACATTTTGATGATCATGTTGAATAAGCAGTGCCTTCTGTTTTATTGTCCTGTTAAATTCTGTGTCACTGCATTGTCTATATAAGCTTCCGATGATACCGTTGATGCAAAGATTTGTTTAGTGTGACAGATATGCACATGATTTTTCAAATTCTTTTAACTGCATGAGTGCTTCATTGAGTTTGTAAAGGGTGTATGAGAAGGCACCCCTTCCGAAGTTTTGGGGCTATTTTGTCGAGTTTCTTAGAGAGAGTTGTCTCGCGCCTCAAGGTATTCTCTACCTACCTACCTACCTACCTGTGTCGGTTTCTGGTACAGGTTGGGCCCCGTGATCACCAATCTAAAGCTAGGTAGGATCCATCCATCCATCATGGGGTAAATTACCAAAGACGAAAAAGATTTATTTGATATTATGGATGACTGGTTAGTCTGATGAGAGTACGTGTTGTACCTTAAATAGTTTTCAGTGGAGCAGTTGCATGTGCATGATGTTGTCTTTAAACAGAAACGAGTTGGGCCAAGAGAACTGTTAGGATTGCTGATAATATCACCAGAATGCCGAATATTATGAAATCTTTTGAATGAGTACATGTATATAAAGTATTTGTTACATTTTTTGGCGGGACTGAAACGTTTTTTGATGTCATAATTTACCTCTGCAAGCCCACAATTGATATTTTACATTCTCACTTATCTTATCAGTTGCTGTATTTCCACTAGAATGGTCTGTTCAGCAGATTGCTTGTTAGTAACTTTCTCTTGTTACCTGTAGGTTGGCTCTAACTTGAATTGGCGTTTTGCCTTTTGGAGTGAAGCCTTTTTTATGCTTCCTTTTGCTGTGCTGGGTTTCGTAATGAAACCATTGAATTTAAAAGGTGATTCTATTTTTGTTCTTGCTGACTGCACGTTCCTTTTTTCCCCTTCATTGATTTCTGCATTTATGCCTTAATTCGTGGTCACAGGCTTATCGGGTGGCAACATTGTGGAAGCTTTAACTGATGAAGGTATGTTCTTGCTTATCTAGTTATCTGTGACAGCTGTGACTTATATTTCTATGTGTGTTGTCCATGTGTATCACTGAAACCCTTCTTAACGTTTCACTTGTAGGTGTTGTCGCTATTAGGCTATTACACTATATGTTGTCGGCTTGTCGCATAGATTTTAAGAACATCAGTCTCGCGTAAAGTATATGTGTTCTCTTTTTTCACCTTTCCAAGAGGGTTGGGACAATTCATAGTGTGTATTTCATGGAAACCATCAGTTGTTTCCAACATCCCTAACCCTAATAAATATTGGAGCGATGACATAAAATAATTCACATCGGCCAAGTATCAGCTATGTTTTTCGGCCCTTGATATCAGAAAGTTATTGGTGCTGTAAGCTGAGTATCCTATACACAACAGCAATACCCCGTGTGATAATTTAACTGGCTAATTTCTACTTTAGGGCCCTGAGGTTTGTATCACAAAAATTATGTTGAGGACAAGATGTAAAGAGCCCAGCATCTGTATTAAATACTGTATATTTATTATTGAAATATTCATTATTTCTGAAACTAAGAAGTAGCCTGTAGATATGTACCTTGCTGAAAGGATTTAAGGTTTTAAATTTAACGCATGATTTCCTTTTAAGTGACCATTTACCATCTATACTAAATGTTTCATTCTAAAGGAACATGTAGAAGTTGGTAGCTAGAAATTTGCTCATAGAACACGTAATTTCTTCAGCCAGCCAGCCAATATAACTTTAATCTTAGAGGTTTACTTTCTCATTATAGTTTTGTTAGTGTTATTTCATGAAAACAGGCCAGGTCACCTCCCAAGTGAAGGAGAGAGAGTCCACTTGATAAGACCAACCTAGGTTCGTCCTAAAGAGGCCCATTAGAAAGCATAGATTGGGCCATAGAGAGGCACAAACAAAGCCTCATAAAGACTTAGTTTAAATCATCATACATTCATACCCATAATCATGGGCTCTTATACCATGTTAAATCATGAAAACAGGCCGGGCCACAGCCCAAAGGGAGGAGAGACTTAGAGAGAGAGACCATTTGATAAGATGGGGAGTTCCAACTACTTCCATCCTAGAATCAATTGGTAATAGGAGGAGTAACCCCTTGGTTTATAAGATAATAAACTCTCTTTTGCATGATCAATGTGGGACATTCACATTGTGAGAATATGGGGTTTCTTCACAGTTAGATAGCTTATAATTTTCTAGTACGTTATTACTTACTATTTAGAAACTTGTTCGACGAATAGCATATTCTTTCTAAAGTAACATATTAAGTTGAAGAGGTCGAGCGTAAATATTTCTCCCTCATGAGTCATGACTAGAGGTGATTTTTAAGATTTGGTGATAAAATATTAAAATATCATTATCACCCTGTGTCTTGAAGAATCTACAGGAAATGATAGCAAATTAGTGTCACCAGAGCTTCACTGCGAGCATCAAGGTCATGGAAGGAGTGTGTTATAGAGTACTTAACTCTGGATTTAGGGGAAATCTGATTTTTTATTTTACTAGATATAGAAAGGGAGTAATTACATAGGATGGAGCTATGTTACTTCGACACTTCATTCATATGATCTCCCGTACCCGTGTCCCATACTTGATCCTTGGACATTGGTATGACACTTAGACATTTCATTTTAGACCAAAAATTTCAACTTTTTTCATAAAATAGCCTGTCCGACACTTGGATACATACCGTGTCTGACCCGTCAAGCCGGAGTAACATAGGGATGGAGTGATGGACTAAAAATAAAATTGGCACAATGTAAATGGGATGGTAGGAGTATCATATATCTTTAGAAAGGGAGTAATTACATAGGATGGAGTGATAGACTATGTTACTTCAAATCTTCTATTTAGAGCCGCAGCCGTGTCCGACACGACATGGATATGGGTATGGAACACGCACCCGACACTTCTCAATCTCTCAATCTCTCAATCTGACACTTCCCATGGAAGAGCTCCTAAGGAGGCTTAGATGATAAAAATAGAGACAAGGAGTGTCTATGAAGTATCTAGTATGATATTTAATTATGTTCAGCCTTATCTGTTGAATTACTTCACATTTTACTTTCAGAAACTCTAATTTCAATTATCTAAGTGTATTTTCGCTTTGAGATTTGTCCCCGCACCTGTATCCTTATTTTCGGACAAGGTCCAGTGTCTGAAAAATTTAGTCACAACGAGTCCGACACTTGGATCCACACCCGTGTCCGACGCTCATACCTGAGTCTAAGGAACATAGGTGATGGACTAAGAAGAAAATTGGGACAATGTAAATGGGATGGAAGGAGTATCATATATCTTTCTGAACCTCTTTTTACGTGAGAAGTGGATAGAACTCATAGTAGTTCCTACAGTGAAAAGATGAGATTTGGAAGATATCAGATATGCTTCCCAATTGTACAAATTCTCACTACATAGATCAAACTGTTTCTCAATTGTGAAATTGACCCAAACATCCCATTTACCAATAGGATTATCATTTAAGTAGCCTAGAGACACTTTATTTCACTGTAATGACCCGGACAATGGTCTCAAGTGAGATCAATTATTCAAATTGAGATAAATCCCATGTAGTTTAATTTGTGATTGTTTTTCCCAGCTAACTTTAGCTTATGCGGCATTTCTGTTGATTTTTAATTTGTATTTGATGATCTCAGATGCCATTGTCTCTCACGAGCATCCACCAAGTTCAGGTTCCAGTTATAAAGCTTCAAGTAAGGCACCCAAGTGAGTGGCTAATTTATAGCTAAATGCATTTTAGTTTATTTGTTCCAAGCTAGATGGTAAACTTAGCATTACACTCCTAATATGTAAACTTAGCATTTTAGTTTATTTGTTCCAAGCTAGAAGTGAATATTTTAGTATCCCACGATCAGATGTCTTGCACGCTCTTGTATGACTAATATGTGTTTCATCCCTAATTTGTTCTGCCAGGCTGAAAGTCGTATCCAAAATTAGCAGCCAGTTTTCCAGATTCTATTATGATATGAAGGCTCTCTTGCGTGAAAAAGTTTATGTGGTGAACGTCCTAGGTATGTTGCCTATCATATTTGTATGTCATTGCAATAATCTAGTATTGAGCTTGTAAATAGTTATAGGGAGTTTCTCTTTTTCAAATATGCTCATTTGATTTTGTCATAACAGAGTGGGATGTTCTGTAACTATTGCGTTGGCAGTTGGGACTTCAGTTAAAGCATCTGTATAGGGATCGCTATGTAGATGGTTTGCTTGGTAAAAAGATAATCTTTTTGTAATCTAAGTAACCTATTTTTTGTGGTTTTGTAGGATATATATGCTATAACTTCGTTATTGGAGCATATTCATACTGGGGCCCAAAGGCTGGTTATAATATATATCATATGGTATGGAACGCCAGTTTTGTTAGTGGTGGTTTTTTATCTTCTATAGCCTCCTAAAGGCAGGTCAATTCCTCGTACTCATTGTAGAGATGTATTGTTTTTTTTAACACGTATTTATTAATTCTTCCACTACGACCATAATAATCTCTGTTCAGGTTTAAGCTGACTCAACTAACTATAGGGGAGTTTATACAATGCTTGTGTATAGAATTTCTTGCAGTGACCGTTGGTGACTTTTGTCACTTCGTCTGTATTTGTTCACTGATCAGGTATTCTAAACCTTCATCCTTTGATGTGACTAATCTGTTATTCGCAGAGCAATGCTGATTTGTTGTTTGGAGCGATTACTATTGTCTGTGGAATTTTTGGAACTTTAGCTGGGGGCTACATTCTCGATCACATGGATGCCACCATGTCAAATTCATTTAAGGTAATTCTCTTTCTGGAGTTGTAAGGATTTTATCGTAGTTTTTATGACATACCATATTTACAAAAGATACTTTTGTATGTCCAGGAGTCTTTCAAGTTCTAATACAAACTTTGAAAGAGTGACATGACTAGATTCATCTAGTCTGAGTGAGAAATGTTAATCTTTGAACTTTCTCTAGGTGATACAGAATTTCATTTTTCATTTTTGCGCGATAGTGTGAACATTTCGAAACAGGAGTTCTACTGTTTTTTCTTTTGTTTGGTTTTGAACTAATTGTTTAAATATTTATTGGAATGCCATCAAGAAAATATAAAATAGACAAGACGACATGAATTTTTGTAATGAGCTGTAATTTTATTAGGGGGGGGGGGGGGGGGGGGTCTGAAGCTCACCTAGCTGTAAATTTCTTATCAATTAATTGTGGTTGAGCTTTGACCCTTGATCCATATTACTCCTTTATGTCAATGACCGAGTATGCTTGTTACCAGGAGCCTAACATATGATTCTCTCTGTCTCAGCTACTCTCTGGAGCGACTTTGTTGGGTGCAATATTTTGCTTCAGTGCCTTTTGTTTTAGTAACATGTATGCTTTCTTGGTGCTGTTTGCAGTTGGTGAGCTATTTGTCTTTGCCACACAGGTAAAAATAGTGGCTAAAACCTTTTTATTTTGCTTGCAATGTCTTTCAATTTCTGTACAAACTCTTGTAGCTAGTCTTTCCGACTCAGCTTTACCTTCATCCTCACATTAAAAAATGCACGGGTTTAGTGTCTGCCATCTTCCTTTATGCTCATGTTGCGAACTTACCTTCTGCAAGGTTATCCTAGTCATGTTTGGCAAAATCAAGATCTTCATTTGGATAGTAAAACAGAACTTTATAACACGTCATGTTGAGTATCAACATCAGTCTTCGCAGACATGTGAATATGTGATTGATCATGTTGAGTTGTCCTAACGAGTTCCCTATTTCCACAAGGAGAATCGTAAGCTAAAGGTAATAAGATGATAGATAAGAAAGAGGGGCTCAACTAACAAAACCTTCAGTTGCCAGTCAGCCCGTGGCCTTCCTTAATATATTGATATGCTGGAATTGATCTTTTTGACTTTCTGCTGCTTTTTTGCTGGACATATCTCAAATGGAACCAGGAATCGTAAAGTTATTTGATTTATACCATCTTCTTGCCTTAAACTTTGCAGGCTCCAGTTAATTATGTGTGCCTGCATTCTGTCAAACCAAGTTTGAGACCATTATCAATGGCAATATCAACTGTTTCAATCCACATATTTGGCGACGTGCCTTCTGCGCCATTGGTTGGCGTTTTCCAGGTATCCCCTTAAATACAGTTCTCTTACTCTGCTTGTTATTCTGTCGTTAGTTATCTCTTGTGTTACAATCAAGTGTTTAGATTGCGTAAAGTGTTAAATTGTAGGCTAGTACTAAGCTAATTGCAACACTTAAGCAGAAATTTAATGAAAAAATTTGTTTATCGATTCTTGCTACTTATAGCTGTATTACTGCTCTGTGATATGTGCAGGATTATGTTGATAACTGGAGAGAGACTTCACTCATCCTGACTTCAATTTTATTTCTTGCCGCTGGAGTATGGTTTGTAGGTAACAACCATAACCATTACATATTTCCTTACTGATAATCTTTTCCTTATAAGTTTTGCGCTCTCCGAGGTTTCATTTCTTCCTTTGGTTAGCCTCGGTGGTGTTTGTACATTGTCTGCTTGAAATTTGGTTGATTTTTTTTCCGAGCTACTATGTTTTTGGTCGTAAGAGAGCCACAAGGACACTTTTGATGTTGACAGGATCATGAACTCATGTCATGAGCACCGCTAGTTGTTACTTCACGAGTTAGGAGTCTTAGGACATGTGCTCTTTCTAGCTAGTTTAAGGCCTTTTACTTGATTAATTCTTTCCTTTTTTGAAGAAACAATCCAACATTTGGGTTGCGTACTTGCGCCACAAAGTTGGTGTCACTAGTCTTTCTTGTGAATTAGTCCTTATTTAGTTATTTATATAGGTTGTGAGTGCGGTCTTAACTTACAATTAGACCGGACAAATTCTTACCCGATCCGCAAACCCGACCCGTTTTAAGGGTCAAGACTCGAAGATTTCGACCCGATGACCCGTTTGACCCGAAACTGAAATGACCCGTTATTTTAGGGTTGAGACACGACCCTAACGGATCGACCCGTTGGGTGAAAGGTAAATTAAGAATTTGAAAAAATATTTAAAGAACTATTTTAAGAATTTGAAAAAATATTTAAAGAACTATTTTAAGAATTTGAAAAAATTACAAACACGATTAAAAAGTCAATTTGAAAAAGTATCTTATTATATCTTATAATAAAATAATTATTAAAAAAAAATTCATTTTAATTATTATGTCAATATAATTAATGTCAACATTGAATATGATTAAAATATTGATTTTAATGTGTTCTACATTTTTAAAAATTATTATTTTTGATTAAAGGAACCTTTAAGAAAAGGCGCGTTAGAAATTATTTCTTGACTCGTATTATAACCCTAAACCGCCCCGACCCGTATGGCCCGACTCGTTTGACAGGTCTACTTACAATAGTCTTAAACAAGAATTTGTACTCTTCTTTTATACCTTAATTTTTCAGACTCTAGATTCTCTACTCTAGTCATATAGTGTTCTAAGGCCTAGCGTCAGTTTATACTCCATTTAATTTCCAGTCATTTTTATACTTCTGTTTAAAACAGTATCGACGAAGTTCTGGCTTAATGGTTGAGACTAAGGACCTGTTGACGATGAGTCACAGGTTCAAATCCTCTTCTCCTTTCCAATATTGACTCGTGTGCTTCATTTTCAAACTCCGAAAAAGGAAGACATTATAATATTGAGAGATCAACGAACTGATACATTATACAGATTGAGCATTTATATCTGACTAAATTTGCAGTTGCCATTTAATATAGGCTGCCAAAGAAATTACCCCATCAATCCAACATGTGGCCCTTATTTAGGGCTGTGGGGAATGGTACTTTATGTTACATTCGACGCCTCTACCCATCCTTCAAATCTCTCTCCATTATAATGGTGGACCTTTGTGTAGCACTTGTAGAAGAACCACCAGATCCACGCAAAGAGGAATTCAATGTGATTTCTCTCTACACGACTGTTTTCGGTTTTTGAAAAAGTGTTTTCGAACATGATGTCTTACATATGCTTAGTTGGGCTTCAAAACTCAAATGTCAACCTAACTTAGCCACTTTATTATTTTACCAAACTCCACCTCCCAATTCCCATGCTTTTGGGGCCATTACTGTGACATGGCCCGAACATCAGATTTTCCCGCAATAATGGTGGCTAGTTGGCTACACAACAAATTGTCAGCTGCTCTTGGCACTTGGTAGATGCACTGGCTTTTGAACGAGTATTTGTACTTCCGTTACCGGCCTACCGCTCTCTGATGTACGCCTGTAGCTTCAATTTTGTGGCCATAATTATATTTTTTGAAAATTGAAAAAAAAAACTGTTGCTTCTAGAAGACAAAATATCCGATAATTCTTGTGCATCTTTCGTGACCACAAAGATTTGGAGGCATAATTTTTTTTTTGTATAAGAGTGATTGAAAATTGGAACTGCATTATGGCAAGTTATATAGTTGAAATTGTAACTGGCAAGATTAGTCGTAGCTTCATAAGGTTAATAGCATTTGTTTCGAGTTTAGCATAAACTTAACTGTTCTAGATCTATGCCATGTACTCATTTTACCTTCTAATTTTATTGTATTTTTCACACTATTAGTTGCTAATGGAAGTTTAGATAAAAAATTTGAAGTTTCACATTGTTTAAATCTCGAGGTGATTCTTTATTTGTTCAGGAATCTTTCTCCACGGGGTGGATCGGTCTAATGAAGAAGAGTCGTCTGATATTGGAAACGGAGAAGTCTCTACTGAACCCCTGCTTGCCGCACTATAGACAGAGCCGTGATCACCCAAGTTTCCCTCTACTTGTATATCTTTTTACACTACTTGTACAGAATAATTTATTTATGTATTTAAAATCGTTTTTTTTTTTTTTTTTCTGTTAAATGTATTATTACAAAGGCATCAAAACTTTTCCTTGCATTCCCAACATTTCGAACTTCAGCCATCTTCTTGTTCCAACTTCTAACAGCGCATTTCTAAATTGGAGCATTTAAAAGTGGGAACTGGGCATTGTTGTTCAAATCGCGATCCGGATCGTAGGATCGTACGATCCTACGATCTAACAAGTGGAGAACGGTTCAAATCGTCGTAGGATCGTTTTGGTGGTAGGATCGATGTAGGATCGGTCAGGATCGATGGTAGGATCGTTCAGGATCGTAAAATGCTTACTTGTGTTACGAATTTGTGGGTATATACAACTTGTTGATATGATTATTACAACTTTCATGCCATTAAATTAACTTTTAACATTATGCATCATAAATTGTATCAAATTTTATTCATAAATCTACTTATCCAAGCTATTTGTAGGATTTTACTATCCTACGATTTGATCCCGTGATCTGATCCTATCACCCCTCTTTGATCCAAACTAGGATCACGATCCGACAACATTGGAAGTGGGCTTTAAAAAATTAGGAAATTTGAGATTTTTTTGTCTGAAGTGGTGAGCAGGGTGAGCACCCCTGCTAGCCACCAAACTAGTGTAATCTGTGTGGGTCAGTAATTTAGAAGAATTGAAAGCTTTTTCTTTTTATAATCTGACAACAGCTACGTAAACCTGTTGTGCATACAATTTCACAACTCTGGACCACCTGACAAGCAATGCACACATCCTTGAGCATCGCGCTTCATTTAAGTTGTCACCAAATTGCTGTCCAATTTTATTACTCTTTATTACAATTATTTTCATCCCATTTGGCCATTTACTTTACACTAAAATTTAAGAGAGACGGTTTTTCAATAAATTATTGAGATACCATTCTTTTATACTCTTTTATTTGTATTTCGTAACCATTTTGTCATTGATTGTACCATAGTAATTTTGTACCTATTTACATAATAAATGTACTAAGTTTATGTTTAATCATGATTTGTACCTATTTTATTACCTTTACTATCATTTTTTCTTAAATTTGTACAATAGTCTCTCAATAAGCTTATTAAAAGGCGGTCTCTCAAGTGACCTACTGGCTTTACTTTATTGTGATCTTCTAAATCTCACTTTAATCGTATTTTCGACATTTATATGTTACCTTTTTTCTTGAATTGTTTTTTTCATGAAAGATGTTACGAGCATAAGTGTAAATGATTTTATTTTATAATTTAATAATATTTATTCTCCAACTTAAGGGAGAAAATTCGAAAGCTTTGACCGCCCAAAAGCAATGGAGAGAAAATAGGTTTGGAGGGAGTATGCAACAAGTCTCTCTTGAGAGCATTAGAAACTTTCAGACTTGTATATTTGATCATTTTAGAGTTCAAATTTTAAGTGGACTATGTTCTTATGAGAATCATTTTTGTTGAGGTTAAATGTCTAAAAATAGTTTAAAAGGGCACATCAAAAATGGAAAAACTGCGAGCAGCACCGACAACATACCTTGAATTTGTTCAATTTTTCAAAATATAAACCCATGGCACGATTGCCAAACTTAGGCAAAATCCTCCTACCCGGAATCTTCTTTTTCCTCTACTAGGCGACTATCTTGGCACACTTCTCCATGCAAATTATATCCAAAACTAAACCCATGGCACGATTGCCAAACTTAGGCAAAATCCTCCTACCCGGAATCTTCTTTTTCCTCTACTAGGCGACTATCTTGGCACACTTCTCCATGCAAATTATATCCAAAACTAACATCTTAAGAAAATAATTCACACGACTAAACCGTACATGTAAACCCTTAAATTCCAACCCCAATTCATTAAACCACAAATGAGATTACAATCAAGCATTAAGATTTAAACCAAACGGTGAAACTAGAAACCTATCTTACCATATTAAACCATAATAGCAAGACAAGTCATGCAATTTCCTACCTAATACATGCATCTTTTAAACAAATTCAACAAATATCAAGCTTGGTTCAAACAATTCCAAGTAGACTAAACTGTTTCCTTAGAATTTGCTATATTCGAGTAAATTAAATGCTAAGGTAATCCATACAAACAATCACTCAAAATGTAAACTAAAACACAGAAAAAAACATTAGATAAATTAAAAGGGTAAAAGAGTTGTACAATGTTAAAGTTGAAAACTTTGATAAGATTTCATCAAGATTAGAAAGATTAGCTCCTTATAGTATAATTACAGCCCAAAAATAAGGAAAGTTTTGCATAAACAAAGAAAGATTAACTATTTTATTACAAGATTAGTATCTTAAATTCTTAATTAGGGATGTTGTAGTTGCTTCAATATGTCTTCTCCTCTCTTCAAAACTAACTCCTTATATATGGCTGCACTCATTTCTAGGTTAAACACCTTCGTGGGCCTCAAGGGAGAAGTCTAAAAACACAAAACCCGTCAAATACAGAGTAAAACCCAGGTTGCGTTGTGAAGCGCAAGCCTGCGCTGTGCTGCGTCTGGTGCCGAAGACTGCGGTCTCAGAAGCAGGCTGCGTTTTTCACTGGACTCTGCTGCCTTTTTCCATTCGTTTCTTTTTCTTGCCTTAATTCGTGCCTTGGTTCAAATAACTTGCCAAAAGGTTCCAAAGACCAGAGACAGCTAACAACTTGACATTACAACTACAAAATGCAAATGATAACTACATAAAAGTAAAAGTAAAAACCGGGTAAGCATGTTTAAAATGATAAAAACGTCCTATTAACTCGTCATTATTTGATACTATCAATTGTGCACGGGCTTGGGCAAATTTCCTTTGATATTTCCAGCAAGGTTGTTCATTCACCTCAACTCCAGTAAGATTTTTTTATCTTCAAAAGAAAAAAAACACAACTTCAGAACCTAAATGATACTCCTAGTAAACAACAAAGATACTTTGCGTGAAAAATAAATCACGTACCACAGCCAGGCGCTCCTTGTGGATCTCATTAGCAACCTGCAAAATCAGCAAAGACTAAGATTAAACAACACGGTCAAAAAATAAGAAAAAGGAAAAAATAGAATTAACGTAAAAATTACTCCCTCCATTCCACTTTTATTATCTCCATTGAATTTAAGAGAATGACAATAATGTTATTTGATGAAAGGAGTGGTGTTAAATATCAAGAGGTATTATCAGATGTTCACTTAAAACTTTATTTCAAAACAAAATAACTTTAGAAGGAGATAATTAATTAATATAAAAATAATCTAATTTTTTTTTTTTGTATAATAGCACATTCGAAACTACATATCCTTTAAATGCCGCACTGAACAAACATTTAGCATAATAAAACATTTGAAATATATGTGATACATGATATTAAATGAGCAAAGGTTGAGACTGAATATTCCTGATTTGCGATAATAATTTACTTATGACTGTACACTTGTAATAGTTCATTTTTGTTTTTTTCATTCAAACTACCTTTGTTATGTTTTGATTTATAACTATATAAATTGCAGTTTTATTATTGTCATATTTTAGATACCCTCGATAGGTACAGATGTGGTAATTGTAAATAAAATTATGACGCATTGAAAAAATTAAATATGACTTCAATCAAAATGCAATTACCACTGTTATCACACTTTGCAACAATACCCTAAATAACAAACCCGTGCAATTTGCACGAGTTTAATACTAGTCACAATATGAAAGGAACAAACACTTACTGGCTTCTTATATGTCTTGATTTCATCTCCACTAAACCCAGGAAGTGTCATATTCCAAGTTCTTTCTGCATAGACATTGTAAATAACAACCAAATGAACAAGTCGGACACTAGATTTCCTTATTAAAAAATCAAGTACTTTTTTTTCTCAGTGCTCTCGTTGCAACATGGGGAAGATATATTTTTTTAGTGTGAGACTGTGTGACTGACCTAGATGGAGCAGTATGTCCTTCGCTTCCAGCGTATTTGACTTCCTATGTTTGGCCAATGAGCACCCAAATGTTGTAACCTGCTCAAATATGAAAATAAATAGGCAAGGAAAGACTGGTCAGTTCATAGATGGATATATCATCTAAGTTATGGATTACTCCTTTTGATTTAAAGAAAACAGAAAACAAGTTACAAGAGTAAAGCTTGAAACCAACTCTCTGATATACACTTAAATCAGTGCATATTATAGTCAACGTCATGATTTTGTGATAAGCAACCAAAATGTAGTTGAGTTATATGAGGGATTGGGTAAAACAAATATAATGCCATTCTGCCATGCTCTCGTGTCACTTTGTATCTCAAAGAAATACTTCCTAACAAACTAACATAAACAAAGGCGGAAAGGACATATGCGATCATAAAGTTGCGTAGATCCCAAATCCATACCCCTCCATAAGCGATATACAAAGGCATTGTCGTTCATGACATAAATACGACGAGAAATTGCAATGCATGGAATATGACGCTTTAAAATTGACACGCTGTGAATAAGAACTCCTAGAACACACAATTTACTGAAATCACAGATGCTTGTATTTCAAGGATTATCCATATGCGATTGTACAACAGCCCTCTGAGTTATTCTCTATAAACATACTGGACACTTGGACAGTTTTAACATAGATATATCTACTATGAAATTGGGTTATATATGTCAGATAGCTAAGTTCATGTACAGCAACTTTACATTTAAATTGGAAGCTCAATAGGGAGAGAAACAAAAGAAAGGTCAGGGAAGTCAGTACACAATGCAGGAAATTGGAAAAGAAGAGGAGCAGAGATCAGGAAATACAGCCAAGAGGAATCCCTTCAAAATCTCTCCTACATAACGAATCTGTTTAATAAAAATGAAGAGGGAATGGTCCACACCAATTCCCTACCCTCCCCCTTCGTAGGCCCACTCACTTTCGTTACCTAAAAAAGAGTGCCTTGCATATTTCCCCCTCCTCTCTCTCTCCGTTTCCGTCATGCAAAAGAAGGGTTACTACCATCGCCAATGTTATAACCTTATGAATTCCGATAAAGATAAGTAGAGTTTGAAGTTTGAAGTTTGAACTTAGAAGCATGGCAGCAATCTCCGTTAAAATCAGCAGGGTATCCTAAACAATTAAGCCTCTTCAACAACCCCAGAAAAAAAAGTAGTTGGCTTCATACCAAAAATAAAAACATGTAGGAAAGATAAATAACGTTATCAACATTTGAAGCATTTAAGTTTCTTCTTGTTCTGAATAAAGATTAACATTTAACAGTTTGTAAGCAATTGTTTCAAAAACATAATTAATACTACCTCCGACTCTGAAACCTTCCACATATCCTTTTTGAGTGGATTCACTCAAAGCTTCCGATTTCCATTTTGGTACACTATTTTCACATAATATGACTATCATACCCCCAATCCATCTTACTCACAAGGACAGTCCACCCATCCACCAACCTACACCACTAAACCCACTACGGTACTCGCTGCACCACCTGATCGAACCCGCTGACCCACCTTAGGCCAGCTCATCCCTTCTCTTGTTGCCGCCACCCCTTCCTCTGCCCTCGAAACCGTCTTCCGCCAACTCATCCACTACCAAAAAAACCAAGCCCCATTCACGAAAATCTCCCTCTCCATAGAAAAACCCTTCCCTACTCTTAGAAACCCTAGATATAGGTGGCAGTGATGCATTGTGTTTAGGATGGTGGGTGAGGTGTGATAAGAAGATGAGTGGGTTATGTGAGGGTACTCTAGACTTTCTTTGTTCCGTAAATTTGGTCCATTTGAAAAAGTGAAGCTTTCAGAGCTTTGGAGGAAGCAACAGTTTCTTGGCATTTTTATACCCACCCAACAAATTCCATGGAATCTGCATGTCGACAAGAGCATCGTTCTTGACACTGGCCAACAGTTTAAAGGTAGCTCAGAGGCTAGTCACAAAAAAATTTTGGGTCACACTTTACATCCACAAAAATTGTAAACACAGATGATTAAAGAGAGTGGAGCCACCCATGGACCTTTGAGAACTATAGTTATCTATTGGTCAAACAGGAGTTATGGTAGATCAAACTCAAACATGTTTACCGAAAAGCACACAGAGCCAATGACTAGTTAGCAGATCGAGAGAATAAGAGATCTCACAGGATTAGAGGACAATTATTTCTGGATAACAATTTATCAGAGGAAGGAACTACATTCCATGAAACGACTCTTTAGGAACTTCTTGGCCAAAATTAGTAACTTAGGAGTTAGGATTGTTCGACGGGACTAAACCCGCAAATGAATTTTTTGTAAGAAAGAACATATAAATTTCCTAGCCAATGTCATTCACTAAGAGTTCCAATAAAAAGTATGACTTGCATATACCAACAATAACAAAAACGGAACAAAAGAGCTCGAATGATTATGATATGGAATGAAAAGACAGGATTAGTTAACCCCTTTTCTCCTCCACTGGCACCGGTAGGCAGCAAATTGGTATGCCATACATTTCCTGTGGGTCTGTGGAAGACATGAAAACAGAGACTAGAAACTTACTGAATCAATGAAGTCATCAGCAATATCAACTAGAACATCTTCAACTTCAGGATCTAATTTCTCCAATGGATCAACCTGTTCAAAAACGTTCAAAAAACAGAGTAAGGTTATATTCCCTCCAATTTTTTGGATGTGGACTTGCTACATTTCTATTTATTACCCTAAGTTGCTAACTATTTACCAACAGAACAGCTTTTCCCCCCACTTGCAAAGCTAATAAAGTAAATCATCTAAGAAGTTGTGCAAAACCACAATGATGTAAGTCTAAACAAATTGAGGTTGTTGACAAGCATCATAAAACCAACTAACCAAGTATAGATATTTTCATACATCCATGGCAAAACTATCATAAAAACTCGGCCAAGGCATATCGTATCGCCCGAGATGTATCGGTATCGGAGGCGGCTGATACAAAGATATCCTGAGATGTACCAGGTAAATTAAAATTAGGAAAATATTGCCTGAGATGACTGATTTATAACATCTATCAGCCAACTCAACCAGATAACGCCCGCGATGAACTCGATATGAACGAGTTATAACTTGTACTGGCCAAACTTTGTAGTGAAAAGCTCTTGAAAAATGTGTAACATTGGTCAAATTAATTACTCTAAATATAACTAATCTTAATTTTATATGAAATAAATAATAGATAATAATATATCTACAAAAACTCGTAAATAAAAACACTGCGACAACCGCGGCTCCGAGCTCGACAACCACATCATGAACACTTAAAACCAACAAATCAACATGGTCTACATTCACAATAGTCGAAGGATTTTATATTCCAAATCACAAAGCTGATAATTTTTTAATATGCATACCCTATTGCAAAATTCTTATACAAAATCAAAAACATCAATAATAATTCATACATGTGACAATAACTTGCATACTTTAGCAATATATATTTTGTTGACATTACATTATAGGAGATGTTTCTGTTGGAGATTAAGTGTGATTAAGTATCTAAGGTTCATTAACCATTCCATAGATCATAGTATCATACATGTCAAAAACAGAAGCCAATCATGCAAACATAGTTTTTAATCGTAAACCCCTATATACTAAAAGATCAACAACAATAATTTTTCCCACTCAAGTTTCCCTTTAAATATTCACCTTCTAATAGTGGTCCCCACTCTCATTAATTGATCTCATCATCCTCTTTTATATATATCTTTTATTTATATGCCATAAATACAAATTATCTTCTTACCGTTTAATTAACTAATAAGGGGTCTTGGATATTAGTACAAACTCTTTTAAGTCCCCACTATCGAATGAAATAACTAATATGTCATAATTACTATCAGACAATATTTATCCCCAAATAATATAACAGTTTTCCATGATTCTTTTTTATAATTTTGTTTTTAAATTGTTTTTTAGCTTAACCGTCTTACACAAAATATTTTGCACGTATATCCATTTAAACAAGGATCCTAACAAAGGTGTAAACATAAAATCTTAGTAGATGATACGGGAATGTGTAATGAGATAATATCATTGTCTTAGTTTCAACAAAACATACATCTTATTTGGGGTATTTTTCAACTGTTAGTATGAAACACAACATGGATTCCACCATGGGCATCAATGATAGGAACCCCACATGTTTTCAGCTTTACCCCCAAAACAAGTAAAACTCCTTCAGCAACCATTGCACATTCTTATGCTGTTACTAAAATGAAAAATCACTATACTGTCTCTCCTCCGCAGGAGAGCATAATTTTGCAAGGGAAAAGAAACTGGTCCACAAGCAAAACAAAAAGGTGCCGCTCCATAATCTACTTTTTCGAAAAAATAATTATACTAAAAGAACTACCTTCAGTAAACGCTGATCATCTGGACAGGATAGCAATATGTTCTTAGAGTAGTGAGCAATACACCAAAAAAAAACCTACTGGATAGTCTCCAGGTCAGTTCTTATATGAAAGGCGATGAAGTTAATAGTTATAGACACCCGAAACAAAACAAGATATACAGTACTCCCATAGTATACCAGAAATATGAAAGACAAACAGTGATATGGTGCACAGCAGGGTTTGCTGGGGAGAAGAAAGAAGCTTATTGTCATGAAAAGACAACTGAAAAATCCCACCCGTCAACCCCAAGTAAAAAGGAGATCAATAAGTTCACCTGGCTTACAAGCTCCTGAATACTTCTCTTACTCAGAATCCGGGTACACGATTCAAGAGCCTCTGTAGTTGCTATATTATCAGTTGGACCAGAATGCATGATGCTTGTCTGCCCCATCGCAGGGGGCGGAGGCCTTTGATTACCTGATGCCTGAACTCTGGAAATTTGTTGTTGGCTTATTACAGGTTGAGGATTTCTTGATGATAACAACTGCTGCCCACCGTTATCTTGGGAGTGAAGTGATGCTGAAAAATGTTGTTGCGGCGGTGGGAAAGACAGCATTGGTTGTGGCTGGGAAGATGCTGGCATAGACTGTAACAACTGCTGAGGAATATGAGGTCTTTGCTGCAATGTTTGTGAAGTCACCTGGGGTCTCAAAGAAGACATAGATGGCCGCCCATGCTGAGTAGATAGCCATGGCTGACGGGACGACAGCTGGCTTTGGGAATTACTAGGAGTTGATGTACTAGGCAAAACCGGGGGAGCTCTTAGACTGCCATGACCTTGAAAATTCTGTAAATTTTTATTTTTTTACAAAGAATTAGGGCAGTGTTGTTATTGTACTCAAATTATATTCTTCTAGTGATTTCTTAGAAAAAGCACAAATTTTCACTTTTGACCTAAATGAGATGTAACTTGATGGCTAAGATGAGAGTATAAGAGTAACATTTAAAGATGGCAACAACAGAGGTGCTCGGAATAGAATAGGGAATCACATCACTCAACTGCTAATTTGAAATAAATTATATCAATGAGCCACCAACAACAACATTGGCTTATTCATAAAATGATTTAGGGTGTGTTTGGATAGAAAGATTTGGAGGGAAAGGGAGGGGAGGGAATTGGAAGGATGAGAAATACATTGTTTCGTTAGCAGAAGGAAGGTAGAAGGATTTGGAGGGAAGGGATAAGAAAAAATGAATCCCTCCATTTCCCTCCTACAAGGCAAATTATTTCAATCACCTCCTCCATTCTCCCTCCCCTTCCCTTCTCTCCCTTTCTTTTCCCTCCTTCCCCCTCCCCTCCCTTTCTCTCCTTTTTTGCTATCCAAACACACCCTTAAGATGCTTACTTGAGATCCAAATCCCGCATAAATAAACACCCCCCATAAAAGTGGCTACATTACTCTGAGAACCCAACCTATTATCCCCGAGTAAACAATCAAAAAGTCAATATCAGTACCACATGACACCTGACTAATGGCCGTACCCGTACCGACAATCATGCGCCTCAAGTGACACACATCCCGTTTACAATGAGCACCAAACTGAGCATGGGAACGTCAATGAGACAGAGAAGCAAAAGGGTAAAGATACCTGGGGAGGAAGAGTAGTAGGCTGAGGGGGAGGTAGTCCAACAGCTGGCGACATAGATGTGTGTTGGGGCATCCCAATGCTCGCTGGCATACAAGGCCTTGCCTGTTGAAATCAATCAATCACTCAATCAATCAATCCATCATCACTCAATCAATCACTCAATCAATCAAGGATTACTAAATCTCGATAAAAAAAGTAAGTATAACAAAACAAGATTGTTAAATTGAACAAACCGAGGATGGAGGATTGGCAGGGACACCAACAGCCATGCCACTTGAACAAGACTGCAATTGGAGTTGTTGAGACCCAACCCACGCCGGTTGCATGGTGTATGCTTGATGGAAATTAGGGTTAGGGTTATGGTTAGGATTAGGGTTAGGGTTAGGGTTTGAAGAAGGTTGCTGGTGTTGCTGTTTCATCTGAGAAGGGTCTGTAGGCATTGAAGCTACTACTGGTGGTCGTTGTCGCGGAGCTGCTTCCATTCCTGCATCGGCAGGAGGCGTTGCTGCTTCCATCTTAAATGTTGAGACTCGCTCCGTATCTCTGATAACGGGACAGAAGGGCTACGGTTAGTGTATACCCTCACACCATTGTTATCGTACTAGCTCTACCACAGAAAGGGCTACGGTTCGTGTATAGAATCTTCTATACCCAATGTGGCCATGGTAGGAGTATAAACTACAATTTGAGTATAGCATTTTACTATTCGTAGCCCTAAACTTAATTAGTTAATCCCATCCATAGCCAAATATGTTTATGCCGTCTGTTTTAGACGTTAAGTGTCATGTTGGCACTCTATTTTCCAAATAAGCACCTGACGTAGCAAAGGGTTTTCCCATTGATGCCATTGTCATTTCCTTCTTTTCCCACTTGTATCCCTGCATTTTTGCATTTTTGCATTTTTTGTTTCGATGTTGAGTTGATATCTTTAAAACCGTATTGCTTATTATACCCTTTTAAATTCATAAAAAAATGTAATATATCGTTTATTATATCTCTTTTTATATCACATGAGATAATACCGTTATATATTATCTTTTATGTTATCCAAAAAAAAATATTATCTAACATTCACAACTTATTTTATATTAAGTGGACCAAGACGAGTGTCATTACTTGTCAATGCTCATATTGATCATGCGGCGTCACTTACCTATTTCATCATTGAACCACCAACTAAATTTTAGATTCTCAATCCGCTTTTTTTTATCTATCACAAATTTTTCCCATATTTTTTCGGTGTCGATAAATTTTGTATTTATAGTCTTTTATAGCTAATTTGAGGTTGGGTAAATTTTTAATTTTTTAATCAAAATATTTCTGACACTTATACTATTTAAGTAAATTTAACAATTGAATGTTTCGGTAAATCTTCTGTTATTAACAATAAGATATATTTGTAATGCCTTGGATTAAACATCGGAAAATTTAAACTTTAAATCGGATATCCGACTAATGTAATTTCAATTCCAACAATTTTTTCATTCCTTTTAATTATTTTTTACGCAGGGGTACAAATGGTAAAAATGAAAACCACAGGGGCATCAATGAGAAAATCCTTTGCCAAGTCAGGTGCTTATTTAGCAAATAGAGTGTCAACATGGCACTTAACGCCTAAAACAGACGGCATAAACATGTTTGGCTACTGATGGGTTTAACTAATTAAGTTTAGGGGTACAGCAAGTAAAATGCTATACGCAGGGGTACAAGTGGGAAAAGTGAATACCACAGGGGCATCAATGGGAAACACCCTTTTTTTTTATTATCATCTATTGTCTCTTAAATTTTATAAATTACTCCCTCCATTTTTTTTTATATCACCTCATTTCTTTATACACGTTTGCCAATACTCATTTTGTTTCGATTATATCTTTAGCTACATATTACTAAAAATTATAAAATTTTGATATTCTTAATCCTCTTATCAAGACAAATTAAAAAAAGATCTCACATGAATATATTTCCGTGAACGGATTGAGAGAAAATCGACGTTGAATACTCGACTGTGAATAGTGCCAAAAAAGGGAATGGGGTGATATAAAAAAATGGAGGGAGTATCATTTAGGCCCTGTTCTTTCTGGCTTTTTTAGAGCTGAACTGAACTGAATGAGGCTGAGATGAACTGAATTGAACTGAACTGAACTGAACTGAGCTGAACTAAATCGAGCTGAACTGAACTAAACTGAGCTAAACTGAATCGAGCTGAGCTGAACTGAACTGAACTGAATTTGCTGAATTGAACTGAGCTGAGTGAAGCTGAAATTATTAGAAATAACTTAAGTTTAATTAAAGTATACTAACTAATAATAATAATATAAAAAAATGTTTGATTAATACAAATTTGCGATTTTTTAAAAAACAATTATATTAAAAAAAATATTAAATTTTAAGTAATTTTTTTGTAGTAAACTCTAATAGACTTTGCTTTTTTCTTTTCTTGTGTTTTAAAATTAACAAAAACAACATTTGAATATTTTACGTCTAATTAACATTAATTATTTTTTTTTATTATCCAAACACTTTACGTCTAAATGTGGTAAATGTGGCATGTATTTCATTTTTTTTTATTATCTAAACATTAATTATTTTTATATATTAACATTTATAGGTAAATATTATTTGGTGGATTCGGGATACCTGAATACATACACTAGGGTATTTGTCTCCTATTAGTCATCCAAACGTGAGAAACCATGTGCCTGAATATAAGCATGCACCTCCTAGCGGAATATTTAAACATTTTAATTATCGACATTCATCTTTGAGGATGACGGTTGAAATGGCGTTTGGTCACCTGAAGAGAAGGTGGAAGGTGTTAAAAAAACATGCCACAATTATCGTATCCGCTTTTACACTTCACAATTTCATTCGGATGCATAAACTTGGTATTCCAGTTATACAACATCAAAGTATTCAAGGAAGAACATATTCAAACATGGATGATAAAGAACGGAAGAAATTCATGGACAAAGTTCGAAAAGAAATTGAAAAAAAAAAAGGTGCGATATCGGTGTCCATAATGACCTCGAAGATGAAGTACATCAAGATGATAACAATAATGATCATAATAAGAATTATTAATTAATAATAATAAATAGAATAATAAGTAAATAAATATAGTAATAATAATAACAAAAACAATAATAATAATAATAATAATAATAATAATAATAATAATAATAATAATAATAATAATAATAATAATAATAATAATAATAATAATAATAATAATAATAATAATAATAATAATAATAATGTGGGATGTACTTAATAAAGTCGAGCTGAACTGAACTGAAATGAATTAAATGAAGCTGAGCTGAACTGAACTGAATTGAACTGAACTGAATGAAGCTGAGCTGAGCTGAACTGAATTGAGTTGAACTGAACTGAGCTGAGCTGAGCTGAACTGAACTGAACTGAATAAAGCTGAGTTGAACTGAAACGAACTGAAAATAAGCCAGAAAGAACAGGGCCTTATTAAGTTCATTTTTGCTAATAACAGCCTAATTTTTTTGTGTTTTACGACAGTTGTTGTCGTGTTTTCTTATCTATCGTCTCGACTCTCAGGTACGTTTTATCGACTCTCTATTATTACCAAATATTATATAGCTAGCCTATATTCTCTACCCATATATAATACAACATATTGGAGGCCAAGTACAATAGGAATATGATAACCCAAAAAACTTACTCTATGAAAATAACTTCTAGCAAGAATGACGAACATCTCCGTTTAATGTCTATCGAAACTCCAAAATTTATCTCCAGAGCTTAAATCTGGGTAAGAAAAAACTTAATAGTGCCTCAGCATAGAGAATTCCAGCAGACGGGTCCATAGGGATGAACTACACCTTAAATCCTCATTTTACATTATCGAATGGATGTGATACTACCGTATGAATATGGCATTATTCTTACCACAGTTTTGCCTAAATCCAGACCTATATTACAAAAACTTACAACAAATTGTCCTACATGTGAGATCAACACATTAATTCTATAAATAAATGAGCATATATATGCGAAACTATCTCATACAAGTCTCACTAAACCCTCTAAAAGCATGTAAATGATCTCGGAAATTTTGTTGTAGCAGGTCGAGGCTATGGGTCAAGCGGGACAAGATTTCATGGATTCCTTGAACATGGACCGTGTATTTTTTTTTTTTGAAAGAAAAAGCCTAAGCTTATTTCATTAGCGATAAATCGTAGAAAATAGCATTGTTTACAGACTCCGGAAAGAAATCTATCCACTCCTCTCTACCCGACTCCTGACATATACAATGAGCTAACTCATGAGCTACTGAATTATTTGCCCTACAAGTATGAGACCATTGTATAAAACTAAAAGAAGAGCATAACGAAATAATATCGTCAATAACCAAATGAAAAATACTCCGTCCTCTACGAGTCGTCTTGAGTGCTTCAATTAATACAAAATTATCACTTTCCACTACCACCCTTAAATGGCCCTTTCGTCTAGATTCACGTACACCTTCCAAAACTGTTATGGCTTCGGCAAGTAACGGATCCCACGTTTCCGTAAAATGAAGCGATAAACCCCAAAGCACCGTCCCAACTTCGTCCCTACAAACAGCCCCAATTCCCACCCCCACGCCTTCCTTAGTCCCAGCATCGACATTAATTTTCACGTACTCAAATGGTGGCGCTGTCCATCCTCTCTGACACCTACCCTCCGTCTGAAATTGCCTATGTTGAGCCACTCCTTGCAAATCCCAAGAACTCTCCCCTTCCTGCGCAACCTCCATAGACCTTCTAATAATAGCCTCCGTATCCAGTCTTTGGCCATCAAAAATAACCTTATTACGATGCTCCCACAACGCCCAGCAACCAATCATAAAAAGCCTATGCTCCTCCCTGGCCAGTAAACCCCATAGCATTTCCACCCAATCTCGCACAGCCCCTTCACCTTCGTCTTCAATTCTCGGCACATTCAGCCCTTCCCACACTCGGTTAGCCACCCAACAATCACGGAAAAGATGAATACTCGATTCAATATACGAAAAACAAAAATAACAAAAAGGTGACTCACCTCGTAAACGGTATGGATATTGACGCCAGTTGCTAGAGGTTCACTGCATAGTTGCCAAAAAAAGAGTTTAATTCGGGGACAAACCGGAACCTTCCAGAGTCGATTCCAAAAGCTTTTCTCCCTCTCCCAACTCGAATTGGAACCAATATTCATACCAGTGACGGTCCCAGCTAAAATACGGTAAACTGATTTTACTGAATACTCGCCACTCTTCTCAGCCTCCCAATACCAATCATCACTTGGCTGGAATTCACTTAAGCGGATATTAAAAATACGGTCTCTTTCAAATGGCAGAAAAATGGCTTCAATTTTAGTCGAATCTCAGCCTATACCGTCCTCACGAAACAGCTGAGCCACCCTCATATGTTCCCGCCCCGGACTGCACGGAGATAGAACTCTCCCTGTCTCGATCTATTCCTGGAATCCACGCGTCCTTCCAAATATAGGTGGACATACCGTCCCCTACCCTCCTCCGAAGTCCTTTAAGTAAAACCCTCTTCGCTTCCAGAATACCTCTCCAAGTATAACTTGGGTTGTGACCGATTTCGGCCTCAATGACAGAAGAAGTTAAAATCAATTAACGTTTTGTAGGGAAAATGAGATAATACATTAATACAATTTCTTAATGTTCAAATTCGGTCTTATGTGGGGGTTCTTAAACTCAATGCTAGTTACCCTTAGTTTTTTTTTTTATCTCGAAAGGAAAGTGCCTAGATAGCTACCCTACATATCCGACATTGTTAGAGTCGGGTTTTATTAATACTTTACTAGGAAAAACGATTAAACTACATATGAGGTTGACAACAAACACCGGCTTCTTAAAAGGACTAGTTACCCTTAGTTAAACAATGATAATAAGTAATACATCATCTGTTCCATTAAATTGTTTATACTTTTTTAAACGTGTGAGAAATTTTTAAAAACATGAACAATTTAATGATAAGAGCTCTAGAAAGTACTTTACGAGTAAAACCGTCCCTATATTCTGTTTTTGGATAAAATTTATTTGAACTAAACATAACTTATTTGATAAACTAAAATGAATTAAGCTAAAATAAATTTTAAAAAATAAAATAGTTACTTTATTTGTCCCAATCAATTCTTTAACTATATGTTTCCCTTTTCTTCCACAAAGATGAACAAAAAGCAAATGCAAGGAATCCAAAATTTTAGAAACTAAAATGCACAATTGCACATGAAAGCAGAAAAATAATTTTTACACCCAAAAACAAAAATTTTAAAAATTACTAAAACAAGTAATTAAAATGTAAGGATTAGTCGAGACAACAATCAATGGTGGGTTTAAGAGGGCTAGCAAGAGCGCTCGCTATAGAGGACAAACTTGACCCAATGCGACCCGAGAAACCAAATATGACGCATCCAAAAATCGACCCAATAGAACCCGAAAACTTAACAACCCGGCCCGCATACAACTCGATACCTAATACAATATGATGATAAATGTCCCAGTCCCGACCTAATTTGATATGCCAATATTGACTCAACAAAGTGGATGACTCGAGTTTATTGTTGAAAAATTTAAAGTAACACGATAAAATTACCAGACTAAATAATGTACCGGCCCGAAACATCAATTGATTCGAGATTCGATCTGATAACGACCCAACCTGACTCCGATCCCAACCCCGAGCCAAAAAGTATGTTGACCCGGCCCGATACGACTCAAACCCGACCCGACTCGATTACCGATTACCACCTTTAGGCCGTCTACAGGACTTATGGATATTTTTGTTAATTTTTCAATTAACACTAAAACATATTTGCTCGCTTAAATTTTATGTTCCCTAATCGAAAATCCCGATTTTTTTTAAAAAAAGAAAAAGAATACATGTAAACAAAGTTTTGATTTTGTACTTAGGTGTACCTCTTCATCTTTTCCCTCCACTCAAAAGTAAAACAAAAAAGATTACCAAAAAAATAGGTCATTGCATTTAATTAATTTCTATCAACTCCAACTTCACTCATCATAACTTTCAACTTCAGTATTGTAATTTGTAACTTGCAATTCATCAATTTCTTCACCCAGATTTTCATTTCTTCATTCAGATTTCTTACCCTTTTAAAAAATTCCCTTTCAAATTTTACTGTCTTTAATTACTCTAATTGATTTGACTTCCATTTATTACTATTCATCAAATTCAGGATTTGTAATTGTAACCCACAAATCTTAACTAATTTATTTGTATAAAATTACCCTTTTCCCTAATTTTTGATTTTACCCCTTTCCCTTCTAATTTAAGATTAATTTTTCAATTTTGAATGTTGTTTCAAATTTGAATTGTGAAGTTAACAGTAAAACGTTTGAATTTCGTTGACAACATTGTATATATTTGTGGGTTGATTGTATTTTATTTTTAAATGTGGAACAAAAATGCCAAGTATTAGAGCTCCATCTTCTACCAAGAAGACCACTACCCTAACAGTATGATTAATTATTTTGTGTTCTTATGTTATATACAGTATGTGTTATTTATATAAGGATACGGTACAGCGGGTCTTACACAAGTATATTGTAAAACGGGTTTTTTAATTACCCTAATGTGGGATTGTTTTTGTTGTGATTCGGTTCCGTTTTATACAATCCTTTTGTGTAAAACCGTCTTACATGAGAATAAGTGGTAGTATTAAGTCTCTAGTTTAGCTGAAAAGTTACAATTTTGTGTTCTAATGTTATGTATGTGCAATATATAGGATGTATCATAGTATTAATTCCTTCATTTAGCTGAAAAGTTACAATTTTGTGCTCTTTTCTTATATACATGAAACATATACAGGATGCAATATAGTATTGAATCCCTGATTTGGCTGAAAAGTTACAATTTTGTGCTCTTTTGTTATATACATGTAGTTGATAGGATACAATATAGTATTAAATTCCTAATTTAGCTGAAAAGTTTCAATTTTTGGGTATAGGTGGCAGTAAGATGTAGGCCATTGATGGAGATAGAGAGGCAAAGGAGTAGACATATTGTTCAAGTTATAGATGAAAAGGTTTGTTTTTGTTTCTTCAATGTATGGTGGTTGTTGAATTAGGTGTGTTTTGGGTTCAGTGTGTTTGAATAAATGTTGGCTTTTGTAGGAAGTAGTAGTGTTGGAACCGGAACTAGCGAAGGATTACTTGAATCTGTTACAAAATCGAAACAAGGAACGGAGTTATTCATTTGATTATGCATTTGGACCCAACTCTTGTAATTTGGTATGTGGTTGTGGCATTATTTGGGAGTTTTCAGTTTGTATCATTGTTACTACCGTTTTCCATATTGATTGATAAGCAACCGTTTCATGCACTGTAGATTCTATTAGTCTGACTGGTGATATACTGTTATTTTGTCAGGATCTGTATAAAAGAGTTGTATCCTCTACAATAGCTGGGGTTGTTCAAGGCATCAATAGTACTATATTTGCATATGGTTCAACCGGAAGGTATTAGCTTTTTGCAATATTTTTTTATATTTATTTCCTCTGCTGTATGATCTGTATAAAGTTGTAATCAATTTGATGCAATTCACGACGCAATTCTCATTTCTCATTATGGCTCATCCATGACAAGACTATAGGGTAAGGCTGGGTTCCGACCTCCCTTACCCTATTATTTGTAGGATCCCTCGAGGTATTAGTGATTTGGTGTAATGAAGTTTTTTGTTGGTATACTATCTGCATGAAGATAGAGCTTATGTGAGAATGAACATGATGCATAGTAAAAAAAACTGCTATGATTTATTTCAGTCACGGGTGCACTAATAATCAGCATTTTACATTTGACAGTGGCTTATTAAGTTTTCAAAAAAATTTCTTTTTGGATTTGCTACACTTTTCCCCCCAAAACTCTTATATTAAATTTTACTTCGTTTCTCAAAATCACTTTAAACTTTATTCTTGATTTATTTTTTTGGGTCTTTATACATGTGATAAGTTTGATTTAAAATCTATAAAAATCCTTTGCCTTTCATTTTTTGTTTCACTCCACTTCCGTTTTTTTTTCTTCTCTTTCTTTTTTCTCCTGTTGAGATGAGAGTTCACTCATGACGGTTCCAAAGGATGATTCATGTCACCCGACCCAAAAACATTTTGGGACTAAGGCTCTGATGTTGTTGTTGTTGTTGTTACATTTGGCAGTGGTAAGACACATACAATGGTTGGGACCCAAGAAGATCCTGGGCTCATGGTTCTGAGTCTGCATACCATTTTTGACTTTATCGAGAAGGATGGTAGCCCTGGCGACTTTGAAGTTACCTGCTCCTATCTTGAAGTTTACAATGAAGTACGATATCATCAACTTTCATTTGTACTCTAGTGATGAATGCAATTGCTTTCTCAAGTGGAATGTAATGAGTGTATATTAATTCAGGTTATCTATGATTTGCTTGAAAAATCATCAGGGAATTTGGAGCTTAGAGAAGATCCAGAGCAGGGAGTAACCATTGCTGGTCTTAGGTCTATCAAGGTGAGTTTTTGCTAAATTTTCTATTGCGATATACACGCCCGGCAAGACTTTCTAGTTAATGAACCTTAAAATGGAACTCTTTGTATGACAATAAGATTTTTATGTAATGCAAGAATGCAGCCTTAATGCTAAACTTACGTAGCCCTTTTTTAGTCTTCTAATAACTGATGAGCTTCATTCATGATAGATGTAGTAAAGTGTGACCTTTCTGTAGGTACATTCTGCTGTAAAGATTCTTGAGCTCCTAACTTTGGGTAACAGCAGACGTAAAACTGAGAGCACAGAATCCAATGCTACTTCCTCACGGTGAGTGAATATTCGCTTGGTATTAGAGTCTTGGTTTACATGTTTAATGTTCAAGCATTTTGGTTGTGTATGTACGACTACGACAATTCTTATAGGTTGAATTTTTTTTTTGCATCTCCTGAAAATTTATCATTGCCATATAAAAATGTCTTTGGTGGACAAGGCTCTTTGAGTGAAATAGTAAAAGCAACTTTTTTGTAATAACATGCTTACATGCATCTTCATGTAAGCCTCCACATGCCCTCATTTATATTCTCCCCATTGGACTAGAGGCCACATTTAAGTTTTAGTGCTTAAGTATTATTATTATCCACTTGGCTTAGAAAATTTTACATGTAGTGATGCCACATGACCCTCATAATTTTCTCCCCACTGGTAGTATCACTAGGATGGAGGGAGGATGTTACTGAGTACTTACTAGGGATTATACAGGTGTCACTTTTTTTAAATTTTATTAGATATAAAATAGGTGCGTATTAATTGGGATGCAACAAAATGGAAATTGGGCAACATAATGGGTGATGGAAGAGTGCTCTCTTTAGGCATTAGCGACAAGTAGTATATGCTATATTATACTACAAAGTTCACTTAGGAAGGATAGTGGATCTTAAAGTGTAAATTCTTAAGTGAACATAAGAGAGCAAAGCAGCCAACTGTTTTGAAAATTATTCTCTATTTACTTCGTCCTATTCCTAATCACGAAGATTTTGAAAATTGTTTTGCATTTTTGTCCTAGGAATCTATCTAGAATGTCTGCAATAGTTTATCAGGGATGTCTGCAATATTTTGTTAATTTCTGTACACTCATTGTTTGATTGGCATCCGCATCTTCAACAGAATTTATAGTGAAATTAGTTCAAAAAATACCCTCAAAAAAAAAAAAAAATTAGTTCTAAAACGTGTGTGAATTTTTTCTCCTCATTAAGCTTAATTCTATTTTACCTTGGTTGGACTTATGAACATAATTGTTTGTGCTTCAGCAAGCAATTCTGCCTATCTCTGTCTGCTCTGGAGTAAATCTGTTGCTATACACATTACCCATTTACCCTTGTTAGTTTCGAAGAATTATTTGATTAACTCTTTTGGCATAAAGATTATTACATACATTTTTGTTCGCACCCAGTTTTCAACGTTTTTACTTTTTGCAATACGTATGAAGTTGTTTTCATGTTTGCTTCTCTCTTGGTTTAAGGCTTTAAGCTCATGCAAAATTGTTTTTTTGGAGACAGTTCACATGCCGTGTTGGAGATTACTGTTCAGAGGAGGCAGAACGCTGATAACAGAAGTTGTATTTTGAAAGGAAAACTTGCACTTGTAGATCTTGCTGGCAGGCACGACCTTAACCAAACTGACGTTTTAAGTTATGCTTTCATCTTTTCTTCTCGTGTGTACAAAGTTGTCATCTGATATTTCTTATGCAGTGAAAGAGCTTCTGAAACCAATAGTAGCGGGAAAAAGTTGCGGGATGGTGCCAATATAAACAAGTCACTACTTGCCTTGGCTAACTGCATCAACGCTTTGGGCAAACTACATAAAAAGGGTCTTGCATATGTCCCTTACCGTAATAGGTACTTTTCTTGATTGCAACTGCAACATTACCTACATGTGCTCTTAGCCTCTTATAAATTGGATTCTAAGGCTTATATATATTGAATTTGATACTCTGGCAGCAAGTTGACACGGATTCTTAAAGATGGTTTAAGTGGCAATTCTCAGACTATCATGGTTGCTACAATATCCCCTTCTCATCGGCATTACCATCATACAGTAAATACTTTGAAGTATGCTAATAGAGCAAAGGAGATCAGAACTCATGTTCAGGTTTTTAACTTTTATCGATCTTTGCTATTTAATACAAAGTATCAGTTTCTTTGGTCCCTCTCTCATAGTGTTTGCTGTTAAGTATCCAAGCAAAATGTGAACTCTACTTTATTTGCTTTGCAAAAGAATTCCCGAAGTTCTTCCATATGAGAAGAAGATAGGTGATGCACCAGTTAGGAGGATTATTGGGTGTCAAAGTGACGAGAATGTGAAGGCTACTTTTTGTGGCTTATTTCTGTCTTTCCTCGTTTTCTTTCCCAAGTTTTCTTTTCACTTTTTCTTTCATTCTTTTTTTCTTTATACTTCTTCCTCTCATATGAGCCCATTAGCTTCATTTCTTCACTCGTTTGTTTCCATTCCAATGGAGCCAAAGACCCAATTTGGTTCACCAAACTAGATGCGTTTTTATTTATTACTCCTGTTTTATTGTGATCTGGGAAATTTTGAAAAGTTAGAAGAAAACAATATAAGGAAGGAGTATAACGTAGCAGTCATTCAATGCAATACTCTTTACGCAATTTTCATTATGGTAATGTTGTATTTTTTCACTTTAATTTCTACTTAATAGCTTCCGTTATTTTCTTATTTTCCTTTGGTTTTCTCTCTCCTTATTTTCCTCTCTTTCACTTTCTCACTTTTTTTTCCTCTCCTTTTTAAACTCCCTTTTTATACCGTAAATTATGTTAGCTGACATCACATCATTTTGGGACTGAGAGTTCGTATTGTATCACTATCCAGTGGTTCTGTTGGTGATACATAGTGAATTGTGTTTCTTATTTCTTAACATCCACTATGTATATAATTTTCGGTCATAAAGAGAATCATAGCTATATTGTAGAGTAAATATAATATTTAGAATATGCTAAATCTGGAAAGGAGTTATATTAAGAATGCAGTAAAATAGTTAGTGAGAAAGTTTTGTGTTAAATGTATGTCACTCGTTTAATAGTAGGTAGACTACTATATATAGGGCTGAGTAAAAAATCCGATTATCCGAATTATCCGATATCCGATCCGTATCTGTTTCAAATAATGGATATCTGATCCGAAAAGTGGTTCGGTTTGGATACCCGTATCCGAAATATTTGGATATCGGATCAAATACGGATATCAGGTTTAAAAATTTGGATATCCGATATCCAAAAGTTATTGGATCAGATATCAAATATCGGATCGGATACTCGATATCCGTTAATATCCGATCCGTATCCGAGATTTGATCCATAAATAATGCTAGCTAATTTCACAAAATCGTAAATAAACCTATCCACAATTTTAAGTACTAGCTAATTTCAGTTATTCGATATCCGATATCCACAAATATTACGCTAGTTTTCCTTGATAGGTAGCGGGTTTATGTTTTGTAATATATACCGAATGAAATTAGTATTACGCTAGTTTTCTTTTTTATTACAGTTTGACAATATATAAAATACATAGAGCGGATATCGGATATCGGATATCTGATCCGAAATTTTCGGATATTTTCGGATACTAAATTTCGGATATCCGATCATTTCGGATCAGATCACGGATACTAAAAATTTGGATTTTCGGATCGGATATCCGATCCATACTCTGCCCTAACTATATAAGCAATTCGTGCTTATGTTGTTAATTATCACAATATACATCAACAAAATAGAGTGTAACGGTAACCAGTAAATTATGAGTAAGAAATAAAATCTTTCTCCGTAGACATTTAAATTTCTTCGTACAAGTTTATTGTTCAGCTACAATATTTCTTATTCAACTTTAGCGAGGATATATTTCATATTTATTCTATTAGAAGCCTATAATTTCCGCTGTAGTAGGACTTAGGAGACTGATTTCCTGAGAGCCTAAAATGTGGTGCTAATGGAGTAACCACCGACTTGGTACGTTTCATCCCAAACCTTTCAATAACCCGTTCTAAATAGCCTTTTTGACTCGAGAACAATTTTTCGTTTGACCGCTCTCTCCATACCCAGTATTTTCTTTGCCGTGCCTAAGTTTTACCAAGTTGAAACTTTAGCCTAGCTTGCTTTTTGAAGGAATACGCATGTCATCCACATATAACAAGAGATAAATATAATTACTTCCAGGATGTTTATGAATATATGAATATATACACAACTGTCATAAGAACTTCTGGAGAATCCTTGCGTTATCATGAAAGGAAAGTCGGGTTACATTATTTCTTAGATTTCACATTTGCCAACCTTGACGGTTCCATAAAAAAAAGCCATTATATTTGGCTCTGATGCCAATTGTTGGAGTAGCCGCGGAAATTATAGGCTTCTAATAGAATAATATGAAATATATCCTCACTAAATTTGAACAAGAAATAATGTAGCCGAACAATAAACTTGTATGTAGAAAGGTAAATGTCTACGAAGAATTTTTTTTTTCCTTACTGATAATCTACATGCTACACTCTATTTTGTTGGTGTATATTGTGATAATTAACAACATAAGCATGGATAGCTTATATAGTAGCCTATATACTATTAAATGAGAGATCTACATTCCACACTCACTTAAACGACTCCTTGAAAATAGTTAACACAAAACTTTCTCACTAACTACTTTACTACGTACATTCTTAATATGCCTCTTTTCCATATTTAGCATATGCTAAATATTTCATTTATTTTACATACAGTGTCAACATTTTAAAGTTTAAGTTCAAGCTTACAAGTTCTAGTTCTGTCCTCTGGGAGCTCAGATTTGTTCCCTTTCATGTTTTGGCATATTTCAAACTCCAAACAGAGATTATCTCTTGTAAACGTAGACTATTGCCTGACTTGTTGGAGAAGATCTACCATCTAACTTAAATGCGAACCATTTAACATTTTCTACTCCTATGATTTTTCAGAAAAACTTTGCAACACTCGATACTCATGTATCTGATTATCAAAGAATAATCAACAGTCTTCAGGTGAGCTTTCAGCTGTTTCCTTGCTGATCTATATCTGGCATTGTGTATGTGAGCTTATAAATTGAAACAATGTGGTGATTCAGACAGAGGTGTGCCGCCTAAAGAAAGAGTTAGCTGAAAAAGAGTCACGGCTAAGGGTTAACCCTACTGAAAAATCAGCAGATGTTGAGTTGTCGTGGCTGAATATTGTGAGCCGGGAAATAAGTGAAAATGTACAGGAACGTATCAACTTACAAAAAGCTGTACTTGAGCTGGAGGAGACTAATCTACGTAACCGTGTGGAACTTCAACGTCTTGATGAAGAAATCTCACAGCAGCAGGTAATGTCACTGTTATATGTATCTGAATGTCTGTCTCTTTTTGTCTGAGTCCTTTCCTGAATAATATTATGGCTTACAAAACCGTAAATTGTATATTAATCAATTTAATCTTACGTTTCATCTATCTCTCTACATTTGCTTTTATATTGGGTTTTAGATGCATCGGATTTGATCAGTCCAATTACAAATCTACCCTTATCCCACCCCACCTTTCCGTCTGCATCCAGGCCACCGCCTCATCATCTACCCTACTCAGGGGCTTTCAAGGGCGGGCAGGGCGTTTACACATTTGGTGCTTATTTTGGAGTGCAGAGGATGGCTTTAGAGGGCGAATTCCAAGGTGACAGATTTTTTGGGGGGGTTTGGGGTGAGCCCGTGGGGGGTGGGTTGATGTTGGAATGAGATGGAGATGGATGATGGCGAAGTAAGTGCGATAATGGTAGATTGGCAATTATATTGTCCTTGCCTTACTTAAAAAGGAAATGTAAAGAAATGGTTGGGGTCGCCTAAAAATGAAAACATAAATAAATGGATGAGATAAAACGAGTCATAAAGTACATCATAGAAGGACTAAAAGCTTAGCAATCCTCTAAATATCAAGAGAGAATTGTACGAGTATGAACCATGCTGTACAGCGGTTTACAAATGAAGAGACACTTTGAAATACTCCGTTCAGTGGCCCCTTTATGTCAAAACTACTCAAAAGATATAAAGTTGAATTCTTGAACTCATTCTTCTGCTCTGAGCTCGTTATCATTTTTTTTTGCATATTGTTGCTCAGGCTATTGAAATGGAAGGAGTAACTGTCAAAAAGTTAAGAGAAAGAAGGCAAGTTGTTCTTGATAACATTCGTGATAATGATGAAGTTGGTGCCGAATACCAGAAGGTACTGGAAACTGCTTCCATCAAAACTTGTCGATTGTAAAGTAGTTGCTAATTGGGACCTTCACTTTTCATTATTCAGGAAATTGAAGCAAATGAGAAACAACGCTGCCAACTTCAAGACACGATTGATGAGGCTATTAAGAATAATGGCAACACAACTTATCTGCAGATTCTCAGTCAATATAGGCTTCTGGTAAGTGTGAATGAATCACGTTCTTATACTTTTGATGCTTGACTCACATTTAATGCTTCGATTTATACTTTCAGACTCTTGAAATTTAGTTTAAAAAACTTTCGAAGGGATACCCCATGTAACAATTTTCCGATGTGGGAAGACTGGCAATTGCCTTCCATATATTGGCCATTTGTTCATGTTGCCTCTTTCCACTCCTGAATTTTTCAAGACTCTTAATTGCCGGCACACATCATTGATGAAGAATAACATTATGAAATTATATTAGGATTTACTCATAGGAAAAATCCAACCGAAGAGTGGTCTTCCTATAATAAACCCAATTTCATTTAATTTTACAATAAACCTTACTATTAACCCTTCTTCTCATACTGCACCCGGGTGACTGGTTACCTACTCTGCAGGTCACAATTTCTTTGAAACAAATCTATAATACTAATGTTTGCTATTGATTTATAATAACAAATTACAAAATATTAACCATCCCCTCCTACCTTTCCAATATCCTCCTTTCAACCCACCACCTCATTTCGAGAAACACTGCTAGCCGCCCTCAACAATACCCCACATTCCCATGCCACCGTCAATGCCATAAACCACCATCACTTCTTTTTTCCTCTTTTCCAACAATGCCACACCGCTAACGTACTCTCCTTTACCAGATTTATTTTATCTCCAATCACCATTTCCCCAATATTTACTCCCAAATTATGAATCCCATTAACATAAACACCGTAAAATCAACCCAAAGGCCAAAACCCGCTCTAATGTTGTCGGCAATAAAAAATTGTTAAAAGAAAATTCCAAAATTGGTAAAAGAAAATTAATGAACTTGTCAACCGTAATTGAAAATTTTCCCCAAATCAGTTTGAGGGTTAGAGGAACAGAAACACGCATCACTGCTGGTAATAAATGGCAGATATAAGTTGGAGGAATCTGATGTAAATGGCATTGGATACATGGGTGGTGAGGGTTGTCATGGAAGCTGGATGTACCATTTACCATAACAAAATTGCAGGAAAACAAAGACGTTCTCAATTTGAATGTAAATGCAGGGGCGGATTTAGGGGGGTGCCCGAGTGGGCAGGTGTTCCCCATGAAATTTTCGAAATAAATTTTTATAAGTCTTCAATATAGACATATATTTTTCATGGTATAGTCGGTAGGGAAGTCAATTTCCATCTAGGATATGGAGGATAGACACCTACTAACTACATTATATTGATAATAGATTCGAACCCATTACCTTCAGACTATGTGATAAGTTCTAAGCCATTGAACTACTTCTATTAATTGTCAAATTTTGTACCAAAATGTATTATATTCTACAAGTTTAAGTCATTATTTTTATATATACTTAAAATATATATACTTCGTAGTATTTTAGAGAAAATGTTATTTTTGAAAAAAGATATCTATAAGTCTAATTTTTTTCCCATTTTTACTTAAATATTAAATAATATAGGAAAAAAATTCAAAATATAAAAATGTTTCCTTAGACACGCGTAGATAACGCGTCAAAAAAAATTGTGTGCCCCTTTGCACAAAAATCCTGGGTCCGCCGCTGTGTAAATGTGTACATAAAGTTCTTTTCAATCATTCATTCACATGATATATAGCGTAAATAATTAAATACTAGGAAGATCAATTAATAAAAAGTCATATAATGTCCGACTGTAGGTAATGGCCATGTCAGAGCTACAATCAACGGATGGTTGAAAGCCTAAATACTAGGAAGATCATGATATATACCAGCACTAAATGAATATGAAATCAACGGATGGTTGAAAGTGTAAATAAGTGGAAAATATAATTATAAATTTACAATTATTATTATTACTACGGTTTTTTTTAAAGTGAACTAAGAGTCATTTGATGAAATTCTTGAAGCAATTACCGTTCTAGGTTATTCAGAAGCAACCTATGTTGTTTACACGAGTATGGTTGTGTACATTTGACAGAATCATTATTTTTCGTTGGTGTGATAGAAATTGACCGACATATTTGAAGCCATAATAGTAGTATTTCTGCTGAAACTTCTGTATTTTATCAGAATTTGACAGCTCTTCTCCATATAATGTCGGACTGTAGGTAATGGCAAATTCAGAGCTACAATTTGAAATGGCAATGAGGGATCAGGTCATTCATGACCAAAGGGAAGCTCACCGCAACCTTTGGAACTTGCTCCTTGGGTTAAAAGTCGACCAGGAACGATTGTTAGAGTATGCTTCAAAGGAAGGAATACCTACAGATGACACGATGACGACTAGAGCACACAGTACATGTCCTGGCAACCACATGTTACTTAATGCAGGACTCCATAAATTCTCTTCTTACTCCTCTAGCCCTACTGGCCGACCCTACTCTGGACCATCATCCATCCCCATTCATATCCGTAGCTCTATGCCGGAGACCAGCTTAGACGGAACGTCTGATTACCCGTCCTCTAAGCAACGATATGAACGCCCGTACTTGTCATATGATCAATCCTTGTCTTCCCACTCAAGGACAATTACGCGTCATGAGTTCTCGGGTGATCAAATTAGAGACTCGTCTTTGCTCGATCATTCTAGGTGTAAAATTCCGATAAGTTTAGTTGAATCATCCCCGACAACTCCAGTCATTATCTCATCTGTACCTCTTAGTGCTCAAACTGTACATGCACATGAAGAAAAGGTATACTTTCTCTAGTGCACTTTACTCCTGTCAAATAAGATTATTGTTGTCTCTGTCATGTATAGAAAATTCTCACTTCCCTTCCCTTTAGTTATTCAATGGAACTTTCACGAGCGATGGCAGATTTGCGATTCATAAAAACTTCAGAGAGACGGTTTCTCCCACTCACATGATGGGGTGTGAGGACCTACTGAAGATAGTGAGAGACGGTCTCTCACGAGACCTACTGTTTGCAAATTTAGCGTTATAGGTCTTATCTGAGACATACCCCTTCCTTCTCAGGACTTAAAATGATGTTTACAAATGCCCATCAATCAGGCTAATTTTCAAGGAATCGAACTTTTAATTTCTAGGTCAGAACATAGATTCTTTAGGCTCTGTTTGACAAAACTAGTTGAAAAGTTACCTGAAAAGGTACCTGAAGCTGTAAAGGTAGCTGAAAAGGATGAAAATTAAGACCTGATAAAGTAACTGATTTTTATAAGTAGCTGATATTTGACAAAATGACGTAAAAGGACATGGTTTATTATTGATATTTTTTTACGTTTTTACTATTATTTTTGTGTTATTGTAAACAAATGACCAAAACAAATAGGGTAGTAACTTCTGAATCGAATTGTGCACTTAAAATGGTACTGGAAAATGCTTGCATTACTACTTTCATGATTTCTTCATGCACACTATTTCGAATGAATTGACCATTAAAATCAAGTTACGGAAATAACTTCAACTACTAGCTTTTATATACACATGATTCATGCCCAAAGAATTTCACAAATTAATATATAATGATTAGGTAGAAACAAAATTCAAACAATATATCCTTAAAAATATACTATTGATATAAAATTAGTTTTCTATTAAAGTCATACACACAAAATTTTTTATTAAGTACAAGGTTTTGTATTGTGTTTAATTTTATTAATTAACGTTATAAAATCTAAGGGTATAATAGGTAGATAAAATTAAATCAGATACCTAATTTGTCAAATGCTACACAAGATAGTTTTTTTATTTCAGGTACATTTTTCACTCAAAACAGTTAGTTGTCAAACACTACAAAAATAATAAATTACCCGATTGTTTTGCCAAAAAAGTCATTTCAGACAAATCAAATAGCTGAAATGACTTGCCAAACGGAGCCTTACTCACTCCCATTGCGATCAATTCTTAGGCCCTGTTCTTTTGGACTGAAACTTAGCTGAACTGAACTGAACTGAACTTATAGGATCTGAACTGAACTGAACTGAACTTATAAGAACTGAACTGAACTTATAGGAACTGAACTTATAGGAACTGAACTGAACTGAACTTATAGGAACTGAACTGAACTGAAAGGAACTGAACTGAACTGAACTGAACTTATAGGAACTGAACTGAACTGAAAGGAACTGAACTGAACTGAACTTATAGGATCTGAACTGAACTTAACTTATAGAATCTGAACTGAACTTATAAAATCCGAACTTCATTAACTTTATTTTAATTTAAGTTAACTATTATTATTATTATTATTATTATTATTATTATTATTATTATTATTGTTATTATTATTGTTATTATTATTATTATTGTTATTATTGTTGTTATTATTGTTGTTCTTCTTCTTCTTCTTATTATTATTATTATCCAATAGATGACGTTGATAAAAGAATTAGTCTAAAACACAAGGTAGTTTAAAATATTTTTAACTTTGTATATAATGGTTTCTTCATAGTTCATACATTATACTACAATTACATTAGATAGAAAATAATTCACTATTACAATTTTCTCTAACCATTTATTTTCTTTAACAATGGTGATGAAGAAACTGATTAATGGGAGAGTGACAATTGGTGAGGGTGAGGGTGAGGGCGTCGTATGTTGAGTTGTTGTTTTTTGGCATTAATGAGGATGATAGTTTGACATTAATTAGAGAGTAAAAGACGGGTAAATTATTAATGAGTTATTTTTTTAATAGATGACGTGTATCGAATAATTAAAAGAAATGTTTGTATCGGTTGTTAAAAATAATACTCCGTATATAACTTTTCTTAATTGAGTTTATATGAACTGAACTTATAGGAACTGAACTGAACTGAACTGAACTTATAGGAACTGAACTGAACTTATAGGAACTGAACTGAACTGAGCTGAACTTATAGGAACTGAACTGAACTTATAGAAACTGAACTGAACTGAACTTATAGGATCTGAACTGAACTGAACTTATAGGAACTGAACTGAACTTATAGGAACTGAACTGAACTGAACTGAACTTATAGGATCTGAAGTGAACTTAAGTTAAGTGACTTGAAGTCCAAAAGAACAGGGCCTTAATGATCCCAATTCCCAACGTGAGTTAGGCAGGCAGTTGATTAATAACGGAAAATGATAAATACGGTATTTAAAGAGCCAACCAGAAAAAAAACCTTAGTAATGCATTAAGTACACTGATTTACGTGCAATTTAGTCGGTTAATTACTAAATTAATAGAAGTACTAAATATACATGTTACTAATTATTAAACACAAAAGAAAGTTAATTAAACGTGGAGATTTACAATGAATAATACTAATATAATACTCCCCAACACTTTTGAGAGATATAGTGAACAAACCACATGCATGCACCTAAATTAATCTCTCCAATTTCCTATGGTTTGACTTTCATGTTTAAGAGATTATTAACTTTAATTTTACGCTTAATATGTTGAAAATCTATTAGTCTCTCCGTTCCCTACTATAAATTGTTTTTAAATTTTATTATACAACTGTTTCACATGCGATCAAAAAATATTATCACTTTTTCATAAATTGTGATAATATTTTGGGTAAAAAATGACCACTTTTTACTACTAAAAATTAGCATTTTTTTCAAGGAGATCATTATTGATAAAAAAGTGGTCATATTTACCAAAAAACATAAGAAAAACAGCCACACGGATTTGCTATAGTTATTTTAGGAAAAAAAAAGAATTTTTATTATTTTTACAATTTTCCATATATTAAATGTTGGCTTTTATTTTTTTAAAGTACTAAGAGCACCTTCAGAGCAAGTGCAATGGTTTAGCTAAGGGACTTGCTTGCAAATATGAAAAGTTATAAGCTAGTAGCCAAACCATTGTACCTCTACTTTTGGATTAGCTTAAATCAAGCTAGTAGCCCCATTAAGCTACTAGCTCAAATGGACCTTTCCAAAATTTCAACCTATCAAATTAAAGTTTTTATAAAAAATAATTATTTAAAAATAAAAGTTGGAATTTTTTTTTCATGTGGGAACATTTAAGCTAGCTTGAAACCATTGTTTGCAATTGTTGCTTAAAATGATATAGCTTAAAATATATGATGTGGTCATTCAAGCTAATAGTGCATTAGCTCACCATTGCACTTGCTCTCAATGGTTTGCTTTAGGGACTTGCTTGCAATATTTATAAAATAGCAAGCAAGTAACTTAGGGCAAGTGCAATGGTTGACAAAAATGTTGTAGCTAGAAATTGCCACCTCACATTTTCAAGCTACTCTCTTTTTAAGCTATACTTACATCCAATGGTCAAGCAATAGTATTTGTAGCTTAAATGACCCCACAATTTTAAAGTATAATAAAAACATTGTATTAGGATTGGTTAAGTGAAATTGTGGGCCTTCTCAAGCAAGTAGCTCCATGGAGCTACTAGCTTGGATTGAGCTATTCCACTTGAAGTGAAACAATGGTTTTCACACTAGCTTAATATTTTTGTTAATTGCTAGCTAGTCCCTGAGCAAAACCATTGCACTTGCTCTTACCATTGGAGTAAGGAAATGTTCATGTAGTTTATGAGCATTGTATAGCTCTACCAAACATGTAGCTAGCTTTAAAAAAAATAAAAATAAAATAAAAGGTAAAGTTTATGATTGGAGGAAAATTGTATTGTGGGACCCATAATATTAGAAAATGTTGTATCTTACCATTGGAGCAACCTATAGCCGAAGAGCAAAATAATTTAAAAAACCGTATTGATAAATCAAGCTACAACGTGTTGTAGCTGTCCATTGGAGATGCTCTAAGAGCATCTCCAATGGTTGAGTAAAAGGACTTGCTTGCAATTTATAAAAGTTTCAAGCTAGTTGCTTGACCATTGGAGAACTCCATATTAACTAGCTTAGTTTGAGCAACTAGCTCCATGAAACTAGTAGCTCAAACGGCCCACAATGAGATATGTGACAATTAAATAAATGAATATATAACATTTAAGCAATAACTCTTATAGCTTAACCATTGGAGCAACATGTAGTTTAAAAGTGTTGTAGCTCAAAAATGTGATGTGGTAAAGGTAAGCTAGTACCAAGTAGCTTACCATAGGGAGCATCTCTAAGGGTTACCCAAAAGGACTTGCTTGCAAATAAAAAAGATTTCAAGTTACTTGCTTAACCATTGGAGCACTTCCCTTGAACTAGCTTAGTTTAAGCTACTAGCTTCATGGAGCTAGTAGTTCAAATGGACCCACAAAAAAATATACCAATTATATACACTTAAATAAGAAATTAGATGGGTATTGTGGAAGATGGTTAAAATGTGGGTTCATTTAAGCCACGTGGAATAAGTTGTAGCTTAAAATTGTTATAGCTCAAAAAAAATGATGTGACAAAGGTAAGTTAGTACCAACTAGCTTACCATTGGAGATGCTCTAAAAATTAGGAAAATAAGGTAATTTAAACCATTTTATGGGTGGAATAAGAGCATGTTTGACCCTCTTTTTAAAATATAGGGTCTGTTTGGCAAGTCATTTCAGCTACCTGATTTGCCTGAAGTAACTTTTTTGTCACAACAATCAGGTAGCTTATTATTTTTGGGTGTTTGACAACTACCTGTTTGGACTGAAAAAAGGTGAAACAGGTACCTGAAATAAAAAGCTACCTCATGTAGCATTTGACAAATCAGGTACGTGATTCATTTTTATTTACCTATTCTACCATCGGATTTTATAACGTTAATTAACAAAATTAAACACACTACAAAATCCTTAAACTTAATTAGTTTTTTTTTGTGTATGACTTTAATAGAAAACTAATTTTATATCAATAGTATATTTTCGAGGATATATTGTTTAAATTTTTTTTTCACCTAATCGTTTTATATTAATTGTGAAATTCCTTGGGCATGAATCATGCGTATATAAAAACTAATAGTTGAAGCTATTCCTATAACTTGATTTTAACGGTCAATTCATTCGAAACCGTGTACATGAAGAAATCCTGGAAGTAGCAATGTACTAATGTAGGCATTTTCCAGTACCATTTTAAGTGCACGATTCTCTTCAGAAGTTACTACTTTATTTGTTTCGGTCACTTGTCCACAATAACACAAGAATAATAGTAAAAACGTAAAAGATATCAATAATAAACCATGTCCTTTTACGTCATTTTATCAAATATCAGCTACCTTTTCAGCTAGTTTCCAAACCGCTTTAACAAAAATCAGCTACCTTATCAGGTCTTAGTTTTCAGTTACCTTTTCAGCTACCTTTTCAGGTTTTAGGTACCTTTTCAGGTTTCGGGTACCTTTTCAGCTAGTTTTGCCAAACAGGCCCATAGTTTATGTTTTTCAAAAGTGATTTTCAAAAAAATATTTTCTTTTTCTAAATATTAGGGTATGTTTGGTTAAACTCATAATAAGTGTTCTAGATAATTTCTAGTGTTTGCCTAATTTACTTGTTTTATTTACTTTTTTTAGTATTGTATAAATATATTTTCCATCAAAATAGAAATATACGTAGAATCAATCATAGATAAATGAAATAGGTACGATTATACTTATATTATAAATTATACTATAACACCGTTGTATAGTACGATCACTTTAAAAGTAATCATTTTATGTCAGTTTATGTTAAAAAATGACAATTTTATATTTATTTTATAAAGTGACTAATTTTTAATAATAGTCACTTTTTAACAAAAAAACACTCCTTCCGATCTAGACAAAAGGTAACGCTTGCTTTTTGGCACTATTCATGATCGTAAGGAATCTTTGATATTACCGTTAATCTATAAGATAAAACATAGTCATGTGTGATCTTGTTTGTTTTATCGTAATGAATGTTATAATAATATCAAATTTTTATAATTTTTAATAAAGTGTAACTAAAAATATTCACGCTGCAAAATGACGTGTCTCGACAAGTGTGATAAAGCAACTGTTACCTTTTGTCTGGATCGGAGGGAATAATAATTACTATTTATCGTAAAATGCTCACTTTGTGTCTCTCGCAGTCTCGCTCCATACAATGATGACGTCCAATAATTACCGTAATTAGTACAATCTAATTTATTGTGAATCTGGTTTACACATAAAGAATGTGACATTTTTTTTAATTTTTTTTAATCTTTTCATGATACTTATAATATTTTTTAATTAGTATCCCTTCTTATAATATTAGATTATAAATATGTATTTTATTGTATGTATAATGTTACAAATTAACATAAAAGATCATAAATTTTTGTTTATTAACAAAAATTGACAAAAGTAAAAAAAAAAAAATTCGGTAACGAACGTCATGCCTTTAAATAATAATTAACCTAAAAAAATGTAGTAAAGGTCATAAGAGAATCATGAAAAAACGAAGTTATATTTTTTCGTTTTGGAAGAAATATAAACAGAAATATCAAATTGGTGTGAAAAGTGGTTTTGACCTTTAGAACACAATTTTTATTTTTCAAAAACTGAGTGTTTGGCACGACTTCTGGTTTTGAGAAACAAATAAAACCACTTTTTAAAACTTGGCCAAACACATAATAAGGAGTCGTTTGGTTACATACATGAACTTCCAATACCTAGGAAGTTTCATATACATAATGTTCCAATTCATTGAATTAAATGTTACTCCATCCTATTCTAAATAACTGTCACATTTGTCGTTTTCGTCTAGTCACGTAAACGCCACATATTCCATTTTGGAACATTGTTTATACTTATTTTATTCACTCTAACCCACAATAATACCCCACCTTACCCCACAACACTACTTATTTTAATCACCTCTACTCACAATAATAATCAATAATACATTCACTTTCTCCAATCTTCCCACCCCACACATTACTTTACATTAAACAAATGAATTCCTTAATTCCCGTACCCAACCCTAAATGTGACAGATATTCAGAATAGGAGTGAGTATTTGGTTACATGTAGACATTGTAATTCATGTAAACATTCCCACTTATCTAGGGGATCTAGGTAACTAATAACTTCCTCTATTACGAAGAAATTGGAATTCATGAAAATTACAATTCATGTGAATTGGAGTAACAAACAACCTAAACATTTTGCAATTCACATAAATTGAAGTGACTTTGTAATTTAGTGGGTAACCAAACGAGTAAACGACCCCTAAGTTTGCTTACCAAATTCTCAAAAAGCATTAACACGCTTAACTAAAAAATAATAAGGTAATCATTTTTCTCTCTAAAAAAACTCCCCCTCTCTTGTCTCTAAAAAAAACCCTAGCCTCCATCAAGCAAATATGGGGCTTTCATCGACGTTTGATCGATGGTAAGCCCCCATAAAATTTTATTTATCAATTTTTACTATAAAACCTTACGAATTAATCAAAAAAATTCTCCTTTTGGTGAGAACCGTTCGTTTGTCTCAATTTTCGGAGTTTTTTCAGTCCTTATTATTCAAGGTTTTAGTTCTATTGGTAATATAAATATGAGCGTCTTGGTCGTTTCTTATATGGTAAAGATGCGGAAGATCGGTTTCGTAATAGATCGTTATATGGTATATTACATATGTTGTCGATTTGTTGGTTGCACTAAATTTGCTCAGATGAAATCATCTCTCGTCAAGACTCAAGATCCCATGATCCTCTTGTGAAAAGCTGTTTGCGGCGATATGATAGAGGACGTGCTTTGAAGCAATTCAAGTTTACAGATCTTTCTTTGAACAAAATTTTATTTTATTTGATTCTAGTCGAGTTGTATCCGGTCAAATTACACATATATTGTAGATGTCGTATGATTATATATTAATGGATTGATCTTTCTTTCAGAAAAAAAATAATAATAATGTAACTAGAAATAAAATTACACATCCAATTGTATATAAGCCTTGTACAATTAAAGTAAAAATATTTGAGTTGGTTGTATTTTTTTTGAGCTAATTTAAAGTTTAAAATTTTAATTCCTAAATGAATGATCTCAAATACTTTTTAATAAAGTTCATATTCAACTTGAATACTTTATTACAAAGCTCAATTTCTACTCTGTGTCACTAGTACAATCAGTGTGATAGTCCATGAATTCAAAATGCAACATTTTCCATTCTTGTGAAATAATCTTAAAAAAAGTATTTTAGGAAACAGAGAGAGTAATTTTAATATAATATCACAAAAATATTCGCGATATTTTACGAAAATAAATTATTTATTTAATAAAATTAATAAATAGTTATAGATATAAACACAAACGTGTAAAGTCAAAGAGATGGATTAATTATAGTGAATTGGAGGGAGCGATAATTTATTATAACTAAAATTGAAATTAAATTTATTTTTTGTTGTTGAGTAAAAACAAATATCCTATTAAACGACAGTTCTACAATAATCATAATACGTGTTAAAATTGTGCAAGTACGAATTGTTGTTATATTTAACCATCTCTACGAAATATCGAATAATTTGTGATAATTTTCATATTATTTCTACTATAGTCTTTTAATTACCCGGTAATTCCTTTTTTTTCTGTCATTTTTCTTCGTCGGAGTCGTTTTAGGTTATACGTAATTTTTGTAGATGTGATCTTATTTGAGGATTAACTTAACTTACTTAATTTGACGATGGCAGATTCGATTAATGTGGTAAGCGACTTAATTTGCAAAAATGATTTGGGTGTTTAGCGTGAAAAAGGCTCAATTATTTTTTGTTGGTTCAACGAAGCACACACTTGGTCGCATTACAATAGAGGGGAGGGGGAATCGAACCTAAGACCTATTTGTCCAGGATACCTCCGTCTTCACCAGTGAACTAAGACATAAAAAAAACTTAATTATTAGACTATGCAATTCTCCAAATTAACTAATAAAGAAATAAACTTGATTAATGGTGGCAAGTCTATCTCCAAAGAAAATCAAGATGGCAGCATTATTTGGTATTGTTTCTGTTGTAAATTTGTGTCGAAGACGGATATAAGTTAAGTGTCTTATTAAAACTTGGTTTCTTAGTTTATTTATGGTAGGAGAATCTTGAATTAGATTAGGAAACTATTATATTAGTTTCCTAATACTCTTTGGTTTCTAATTAGGTTAGATATTTTATCTTGGGTGGAATAACTATATAAAGACTCAAGTATTATTCTAGGTTAATTAGAAGAGACAAAGATGTGAGAGATTTGAGAGCACAATAAAGAGGGTCAATTTGTGAGGTTCCTTCCGGAGAAGAAAACTCAGTTTGTCTCAGGGCTCTATTATTGGTATTCGTCTGTCTCGTTTGTCTTTAAAGATTGAAGGAGTTTGTTTAGATCTTGGTTGGCCTCAAGATAATTTGACGTTCGTCTTATTTGGGTAGTCTCTTTTGTCTCTTTGAGACTATCATATTTGTTGGTAGAATAGGGTATACTTTTGGCTCATATTGAGCGCGTGTGTAACGGTCTACTGTTGTACTATTTTCTCCATTATAGTGAAGTTTGATCTCCTTGAAGGGTGGACGTAGCCAGTTATTTTACTGGTGAACCACGTAATTCTTTGTGTCAACTTTATTTACATTCGTTATTTATTGTTCTTATCACCTTATCAATTAACTATTTGGGTAACGGGACGCCTCCGTTACAACAGTTTCTTATTTCGGTTGTGTTTGCTTATGATTTAAGGTGAAATCTAAAGATGTTTAACTTAGTTGATTATGAAATGACTGAATATCGAAAATTAGGGGTCTTTGTTTGATTTTTAATCCAAAAATTATAGTCGGAGTGATCCGAGATTAATGGTTGTAGAGGAGTTTAAAGATTATATACACAAGTTTGATTAGTGCAATACCATCTCTTTTTGATTTCTTAACATTTTTTTTTATCTCCTTTGACATTTAGTTTTTCAGTTGTTAAATTTGTAGTGTTCAATTGTTCATATTCACTTATACTAACATTTGACATTCTTATAAGGTCATAATTACAGTTTGTTTCACCTTGCATAAATAGCTCATCTAATAGACCCTACAACTTTACCAACATCTTCTAATAAGTTAGCTCCAAACTACTAAGCTTTAGAGGAAGGAGTTGAGAGTTTTAACAATTTTTAGTTTGCTTAGTAGTAGCCGCTAACAGCTTTAACAGAATAAAGCCTTAACAGAATAAATAAAGTTGGCTATTGAAGTCTTGAAGTGGACGATAATGAAAATTTTAGGTAGGTAACTGGGGTTTAGACCGTTCTTATAGATGAATACGAAGTAAGTGATTTGTATGTTGTCACTATAAGTCTATCTTGCTCGAACTCAGTGAGAAGTATCCTACACGAATACGTGTCCAGGTGTCGGATTTGACTATTATATGAAAAAATATCATGTTTTTGGTATAAAATTCAGTATCCAAGTGTCATACCTATGTCCGAGTGTCCAGTGTGCGATTGTCTGCGCAATATGGCTATAAGTATTGGTTGTAAAATTATGGTTATGTTACTATCAATTATACGACTACCAAATTAGGAAATGCTCATTTTTATTTTGATTTAATCATTGTGAGACTACTATTTTAAGGCATACACCCTCCGACTCTAAATCATTCCATTTTTCAAAATTTCTGATGTGGATTTTGAACAAATAGGTCAATTCAAAGGAATTAGACGGAATAATATGTACTAAATTTATTACTCCGTATATTTTAATTTGTTTCACCTTGCCAAATTAGCTATATCATTGTCATTGGGTCAGTGATCAACGTATGGAAAACTTATTGGAGGGCTATTTAATTCTTTGATTATAGTCATTGCCTCATTGGTGTGGGCCTGTATCATCCAACACTCTGTTGGTATTTATAAATATTTAGAATTGCACTAATATGTTTGATATTGTTGTACTTGATGGAATCAGTCTCATTAATTCATTGATTTTGGACGGAATATAGAAAAATGACTATTTTAAACGAGATTTTTCTTACGATGAAGGAATAATGATTTGAATCATCTCTGTTTTTATTTCGGGATTATCATTCGGAAACAATCTCTATGTTTTGTTAATGCAACTTTAAAATTGAGTATCTCCGACCTCTTACATCATAGTTTATGTGAGTCATTCAGGTATAACATAATATTGTACCTTTTCACATTAACGATGAGATTACCAGTGTCTAGACCTGTGAAAACCGACCGTAACCCGACCCGAAAACCGACCGTAACCCGACCCGTAAATAACCCGTAAATGACCCGGTTTTTTCAACCCGAACCCGTTTTGACCCATAAACAGCGGGTCAAAACCCGACCCGCGGCGGGTTGACCGTTGGGTCAAGACAATATATCGTTTTTAAAATATACAATGTCAAATAAGTATTGATGACTTATAAATTTTTGAGGAGAAATATGTATATATATGCGGTATGTCACGTCATCACCTCAAACAACATGCCACGTCATCACCTCAAACAACATGCCACGTCATCACCTCAAAGTGTGTGTCACACCGTCACTTTCACCGTAGTACGTCGAATTGCATTCCACGTCAGCAGCGCCAACCCATCACCTCGAATCACATGCCACGTCATCACATCGAAGTGTGTGTCACGTCGTCACTTTTAGTATAGTACGTCAAGTTACATTCCACGTTAGCACTGTCACCTCATTATTTCGACGGATCACATGTCACGTCATTACATCGAAATGTGTGCCACTATGACTTACACCTCATTCCACATAATTGCCTAGGACCACATGTCATATCATCACCTCAAAATATGTGTCATACCGTCACTTTCACCGTTCACCGTATTACGTCGAACTGAGCCGCACTTCGCGTCAACACTTCCACGTCATCACCTCAGATCACATGTCACGTCATCTTTGTTAACTTATTTGAGTCTCATTATCGTACTAAGCGAGTTAGTAAGGATGATGATGATGATAACAATGGTGATGTTGGTGGTGAGGGCAAAAATGTTGGTGACAATTAGGTTAACTAAGACGAGCAAGAGAATAAAAACGTATAAAGGGTAGGAATTACGATATAAAATAAGTTTTAAAAAATGCGAGGAAAAGATGTTGATTGACCTGTATTTTTACCCGAACCCGACCCGGAACCCGTATAGACTTGACCCGTATTTTACCCGACCCGAAATACACCCGACCCGTATTTTACCCGAACCCGTATCTACCCGACCCGCAACCCGCCCATTCGACCTGTTTGACCGGTCTACCAGTGTCGTCTTCCTCCTTTGATTTCCCTAAGGACTTTTATTATCTTTACGTTTGTTTTGTCTTCAATCAATATTTAAGGTGTAAGAATGGATATCTATTTAAACTATTTATTGATTTTATACATATATATTCACTTATTTAAACATTTCCATATTTATACAAAATATTTATATTTTTGAGTTAAAACTGTCATCTACATAATTTTTTTATACATAAATTCATATTATAGTCGTGCATTTATCCAAGAGTTACACACTAGTAATTCTTAAAGTGATTTCTACTACTCTTTATTTAATTATAACAATACCATTTTTTCCACAATTATTTCATGGGAAAGTCTATGAAATTGTCATTGTTTTCAAAAGCATAAATTTTGTTCAATTTGGCATTTTTTAAGTCGAAATTATCGACATCAATCACAATTACATAGTAGCAAATTAATTAAATAATTTTGTTTTAAGACCATTATTTATCGAAAAAAATATTCAGGTTACAGTGGGGTAAAGTTGATATCAATCTCAATGATTCTACATTTCTACTATAGAATTATTATGCACCTCAATATAAATCTAAATGACTTTAAAGCCTTATACAGTTATACATTATACCTAGAGATGGCAATGGATCCCGGATCCTACCCAGATCCACCAGACCCTACACCCAAGGGTAGGATATGGATCCCATTATTTTAGATCCTTAGGATCCGGATCAGACTCATATCCTTATACGAGTTCGAGGGTCGGATCTGGATCCCACCACTGAGATCCAGATCCTACCCTTGGAACCTCTTTTAATTTCTATAAAGGTAATTTTTGGATAGATTCGACACTTCAAAGGTAGATAATGAAAACAAGGAATGAAATATTAATGTGTATTATTTTTGAACAATTTGTTTTATTATGAATTGTTGGAATTATAATTATTTTGTGGTTTGTAACCTTATTTGTAAGTTGTTATAACACTTTTTAACACTTTATACACTCTTTTTGTTTCTTTTAGACTATGATTTTTAAATCAGTGAAGCTAATATAGGGTAATTAGACTAAAACATCGTTTCTAATTGACAAGTAAAAGTGAAATAGTGTAGAATAGTGATTTGGTGCTGTTTCTTTTGAATGTATCGTTGGAGATTGACGGATCTGGATTTTACCCAGATCCTACCCAGATCCTTAGGATGCGGATATGGATCTACAAATTTCGGACCCTAAGGATAAGGGTAGGATCTGGATATAGCATTTTAAAATGGATCTGGATCTGGATCCTATAGGATCCTGTCCAGATCCTACCCATTGTCATCCCTAATTATACCGTACAAAAATTTCGTAATTAATTTAAAACTAGTTTTAATCCCGTGCAAATTGCACGGGATTGCAGGTTCAAGCATTGTTATTTATGAATAATGTTTAAAATAATGATTAGTCGTATTTAAAATTTTTGATTTGTAATATAATTTCATATGACCGATATATTAACAATAATGATACTTAACATAATATTTCTTATGGCAATATTATATTACGCTGATCTTTTCTTTCCTTTCTCATGTATATCTTTATTCTATGTATCTTCAATCACCTTTATTCTCTCCTACAATCATGTATATTGTAGACTTATATTAGGCATAGGATTCTTTCTCTTGTATAAATACCTTTGTACTACTCTACGTTTGAATATACAATTGCAATATAACTTTCATATCTCTGCACATCTACTTTATATGGTATAACAGAGCCAATTTTTTTTCGATCCTCTGCTTCCAAGCTTTCACTCCTCTGCACTTTATATTTCTCATGGCAAATCACCATGCACTTGTTGTCCCTAACAACAATCAACCCGACACTCCCATAATTTTTGTAAACCTATCCCAATGTAAAACCTTAACCGCTACCAACTACGTTCAATGGTCGTTCCAAATCCGATCGTTTCTTGAAGGTCTCGCCCTTTTTCCCTTCCTTGATGGCACACACGCCTGCCCACCCCGTACCACTGTTGTCGAAGGACGCACGGTCACCAACCCCGCCTTCACAACATGGTCTCGTCAAGATCGTCTTTTACTAGCCTCCTTAATGGGTACCCTCGACAGTAACATTGCCCCACTTGTTACTGAATCCACCACCTCCCGTGAAGCCTGGCAAACACTAGCCTCAACCTTCGCCAACCCCTCACGGGGACACATTATGCAAATTAAACAACGCCTTGAAAACATCACAAAACGTCCCGATCAATCCGTTACCGACTACATGCACCAAATTAAAACTTGCACCATTGAACTCGCCAATCTCGGAAAACCAATGGATTCCGAGGATGTCATTGCCAAGGTTCTTCGTGGTCTTGACAAAACTCACTACCGTGCCATACGTGAGACCGTTGAGGCACGAGACACTCCCATCTCTTTTGAAGCCTTGCACGAAAAACTCATAAATCATGACCTCCAAAATCCCGAAAACACAACCACCACACCACTGCCTACCACTGCCTTTGCCGCTCAATTTCGCCCAAATCAAAACCGCCACAACCAACGATCCACCGACAACTATACCACTTCCAAAGATACACCCATCTGCCAATACTGCAACTACAAAGGCCATACATTCCTTAACTGCCGTAACTTCAAAAAGGCACACCCTACAGTCTCTGTAAACCCATATGTCCGTCCCACCCGGCCTCCTACCAATCAACCTCAAGCCCACACTGCCTCCGCAACCCCATCCTCTACCAAACCGTGGCTCGTCGATAGCGGAGCAACTCACCACTTAACCAATGACCTAGCCAATCTCTCTCTCCACGCTCCCTACGACGGACCCGACGATGTTATCATCGGTGATGGCTCATCTCTACCTATCCATAATATAGGTTCTTTTCAACTCCCTCTTAATACTACTACTCTTAACTTTTCTAACGTTTTACATGTTCCCAGTATCTCCCAAAATATTCTTTCTGTCTCACAATTTTGCACCGATAATAACGCTACCATTGAATTCTCATCCACTCGTTTCTTTTTTAAGGATATTCCGACGGGCCGGATACTACTCCACGGTCGACTTGAACGTGGCATCTACTCATGGGATCCGCGTCCGCCCCAAGCTCTTCTAGCCTCCCACAGTTCATCCTCGGCGCTGTTATGGCACCATCGCCTTGGCCACCCCTCTTTACCAGTTTTTTCGTTTCTTAGCACTACTTTTAATCTTTCTTTTAATGCTTCCACTTTTGAATTCTGTCATGCATGCAAAATTAATAAGTGCCATAAATTACCGTTCAATGTTTCAACGCTCAAATCCAATGCACCTCTTGATATAATTTTTTCGGATGTTTGGTCATCACCTATTTTGTCTTACGACGGCTACAAATACTATGTCTTATTTGTCGATCACTACACTAAATATACTTGGCTATACCCCTTGAAAAAGAAATCTGACACCTTTGCTATTTTCCAACAATTCAAACTTCTAGTTGAAAAACATTTTAACAAACCCATTCTTACCATGTTCTCCGACAATGGTGGTGAGTATATCAAACCCACGCCCACACTACTTCAACACGGCATAAGCCATCTCACTTCTCCACCCCATACTCCTCAACATAATGGCTATGCGGAGCGCCGTCATCGACACATAGTCGAAACGGGGCTCTCACTTCTAACCCATGCCAACTTACCCATCACGTTTTGGCCCAAGGCCTTTGCCACCGCTCTTTATTTAATAAATCGCCTACCGACTGCTACTCTCAATAACGACTCCCCATACTATCGACTTTTCAAATCACACCCTAACTACACCAAACTCCGGGCCTTCGGTTGTCTTTGTTACCCCTGGTTAAAACCATACACAACCAACAAACTCGACCCAAAATCTATTGCTTGCATTTTTCTTGGTTACTCGTTATCTCAAAGTGCTTATTTATGTTACGATCCCAACACAACCCGTCTCTATACGTCTCGTCATGTGACCTTTGTTGAAAACACTTTTCCATACAACAAACTCTCGGCTTCCTTATCCCCACCTACTCCCACTACTATAAATGATTGGTGCACCCCACCTTTAATTATTCTACCATCTTCCACAACTACTCCTGCTAGCACCTCCCCACCTTCTCCTACGGTTCACCAACAGCCCTCCTCAACTCCATCCACCAGTATCCCGTCCCCAGCCGTCCCTGAACCCGCACCCCCCACCGTCGAACCCACTGCCCCCTCTATACCCGACACTCAAACACCTTCCCAGTCCGCGGCTACCTCTTCCCCCGTCCCTGTTCCAGCCACTTCTACTCGCACTATTGTAACCCGACTCACTAATAACATCCGTAAACCTAACCCGAGATATGCCAACCTCGCCATTGCTTCCGCCTCCCACTCCCTACCAACCACAACCAAACAAGCCCTAGCCCACACACAATGGCATGGAGCTATGCAAGAGGAATATAATGCCTTAATAAAAAATCAAACATGGACTTTAGTCCCACCGCAAGAAGCTAAACACGTTATAGGTTGTAAATGGGTTTATCGGGTCAAATATAATCCCGACAACACCATTCACAAATACAAAGCACGCTTGGTCGCGAAAGGAGTCCTTCAACAATATGGAATTGACTACTCCGAAACCTTTAGTCCGGTTGTAAAACCTATTACAATACGACTACTACTCTCACTTGCTCTCAACCATGGCTGGGCCATTCGGCAACTGGATATCAATAACGCTTTCTTACAAGGTACACTTCATGAAACCGTTTATGTTTCACAACCCCCTGGTTTTATTGATGCCTCTCGTCCAACTTATCTCTGTCGCCTCAATAAGGCCCTCTACGGTCTTAAACAGGCGCCAAGGGCCTGGTATACTGAACTACGAAATTACCTCACGGCCTACGGTTTTAATGTGTCTCTTGCAGATCCTTCCTTGTTTATTCACAAGAATACAGACTACCCACTTTACGTACTTGTTTATGTTGACGATATTCTTGTTATTGGACCATCTCAATCCCATTATACTGTTTTCTTAAATGCTCTTGCTACACGGTTCTCACTAAAAGACCTTGGATCGTTATCGTACTTTCTTAGAGTAGAAGTTACACCAAATACCAAGGGCATTCTTCTATCCCAGACAAAGTATATTTATGACCTCTTACAAAAACACAACATGGCTGAAAGTAAACCATCCACGACCCCCATGGTAACCCACCCTCCTCTTGGCCGTGACTCTGACTCGGCTACGTGTGACGCTACCAGTTTTCGCTCTACAATCGGCTCCCTTCAATACTTGTCTTTAACTCGGCCCGACATCTCCTATACGGTCAATCGACTAGCACAATTCATGCAACAACCTCGAAACACTCATTGGTCCGCTCTTAAAAGATTACTACGCTATCTTCATGGCACGATGCAACTTGGCCTTCAGCTGTATCGTGACACACCACTACAACTACACGCTTTCAGTGACGCCGACTGGGCCGGGGATAAAGATGAATATGTTTCAACCACAGGTTATTTTATTTATTTGGGTAAAAACCCAATTACTTGGGCTTCTCGGAAACAAAAAGCGGTTGCACTTTCGTCAACCGAAGCAGAATTCCGAGCTGTTGCAAATGTCACGTCCGAACTCATGTGGATCCAGTCTCTACTTTCCGAATTGCATCACGACTACAAATCTACTCCTACAATCTATTGTGATAATCTAAGTGCAACTCACTACTCTACTAACCCCGTTTTTCATTCTCGTATGAAACATGTGGCTCTCGCTTTCCACTTTGTTCGTACACAGGTTCAAAACGGGTCTCTTCGAGTCGCTCACATAAGCGGGAACGACCAATTAGCTGACATCCTTACCAAACCACTCGCGCGGTCTCGCTTCGCCATGCTCTTATCCAAGATCGGACTATACGACGGACCGTCCGTCTTGCGGGGGAATATTAACAATAATGATACTTAACATAATATTTCTTATGGCAATATTATATTACGCTGATCTTTTCTTTCCTTTCTCATGTATATCTTTATTCTATGTATCTTCAATCACCTTTATTCTCTCCTACAATCATGTATATTGTAGACTTATATTAGGCATAGGATTTTTTCTCTTGTATAAATACCTTTGTACTACTCTACGTTTGAATATACAATTGCAATATAACTTTCATATCTCTGCACATCTACTTTATACGATATACTAAAAATACTGTAATATTAACATACAGTTGATCTTCAAAACAAATCAAAATGCAATCAATCTATATAAATTTGAAATATCATAGTAAAATTACAATATACAACGATAAGTAAATGTTAAAATAAAAATCTCAAAATTTTCTTCATTATATATACATTTTTCATTGTCACAACTCACTCATATTTCAGAGTTGTCAACATGTCGAATTCTTTTGAGATAGTTTGAAAGTCGATGGTTTCAACTTACCTCATTCAAACTAATGAAATAGGTTGGTTCTACTCTAGAGAATCAATATCGTTTTTTACCTTATCATAAAAAAAGATGACTGCCCCAAAGCTCGTCAATACGCGTGTTTTTGTGAATGTTAACCTTGTTAAGTATCTATTATGATACTTTTCTTTTGCAATTTCAATATCCCATTTTTTTTATCGTGTCATTATTAATTTAATATTTGGAGCGTTTTTTTCAAATAATATTTATGTGAAGTTTTACACATAAACTCTTGAATGGTTACTTTTTACAGTAATTAAACTTTTATCCATGAAGTTTTATGCTAGAATTTTGTGGTATATTTTTCGTATTTTTATCATTGTCTTCTTTTGTAGTTTTAAATAAACTTTTTAGATTAGTTCTTATTTTTAATATTTTGGCATGTTGATATCGATATGATTATAGTGAAAAATAAATGTATGTTTGTTATTTATATACAAATTAAAAATCAATATAACTTTTCTTGACTTACTTGATATATTTAACAAACATTTTTGGTCATATTGTTCCATAAATACTTTAAAGTAACTAATTTTAGGATGTTATTTATTTGATTAACTTGATTTGTTAAAATTGAAATTGAAAATAATACTAATTAACATACAAAATATTTACTAATAAGTCATAAACACTAATATAAAATCAACCAAACAATTAATTCTCATGTATCTCGACATGGCCTACCATTACTAATTTTTTTACGGAAAAGAAAAAAGTGTTAATTATGACGTGGGTTAATGATGATGCTTTAAACGTTATTGTATTAATAAAGATAAGATATAATGTGAGCACTGATATTTGGGAGAAAAAAACAATTTATTTTTTGTAATTCTTATATTTTTTAATTATGGTCGGTTTTTTATTGCTGTAAATTGTTAATAATCGTAATGATTATTCTAATTATTTAAATTGTTGTCTAATCGTTTTAGACGGGCCATATATAATATTTAATTTTATATTATACAAATTGACCGTTTTTAGTAGAAATTCATGATTTATATAAAAATGTTACGTAATATTTTTGAAACTACGATATCAGACATTTATTTAGAATTTTAGGCGGTTATGTTATAGGAAATTCATCAAAATTATTGTGGGACCCACCTGATAGAATGAAAAAAATAAAATTAAATCCTGGGTTGATGACGTGGCTCAACCAGAGCTTCAGAAATGTTTCTGAAATTATATAGATAAGATTGTTAAGACACTCAATGGTTCAACTTTTATTTCTGAAAATTACTACTTACTCACATGAAAGTGTGACTCATGGAATTGCATAACTTAAACTAGTTAAATTGAAATTTTTTTCAAAGGGTTATTTCAAAATACTCCCTCCGAGTCGGAGTAATGGTTCTTACTTTCTTTTTGGTGCGAGTTTAGTGATGATTTCTCTTTCCATTTTTAGTAACTTTTTTGTGGTCCAAAATCAATTTAATGTGGATAGGGTGTTTTGTGTGGTTTAGAATCATTTCCTTATTTTTTTGTGCATAAAGGTAAAAGAACCATTACTATGACTCGGAGGGAGTAATAATTATCCTATAATATCTTTTCTCATATTAAGTGTGTGTTTGACCTAACTTTTTAAAGTATTTTTAGACTTAAAAACACTTAAATACTCTCTTTTTGCCCATAAAAATAGTAGCAACAATTTGGTGTTTCTAATTCTTGAAAACTATTTTTAAAAAATTAAGCTCTAAAAAAGCAAAAACTCATTTTTAACAAGTTAGGTCAAACATGCTCTAATTCATACTAGTGTTTAAATGTGAATAGTACATCTTTGATCTCAATTAACTTCCAACAAGTCATTTTTTTTTCCTTGGTTCTTCTTTGTGCATTCTTCATCTTCATTTTCATGTATAACAATATCATCCTCATGCTTTAATCAACAAGCCCAAATCAAAATTCCCGAAAGAAACATGAATTGATTAAGGAACTTGGTAAGAGACAACACAATTGATTTAATCATCAATAACCTGAAATAATCAGCCCACTATCTTTAATCGATTTTAGTTTCAACAAACTCAATCAATTTTTTGGAGGGCAAACCCATAAATCGTTTAAGTTTACCCAAATTATCAAAAAAAACCAAATCAATTAAGAACCTAGCTTTAAAACCCAGATTTTTGGGTGGTTTAATTATCAACAAATCCATAAATAATCGGGAGGAGTGGTGTAATCGTGTAAGCTGTCGATTAAAATAGTGATATTCATGTTTGATGAGAATTGATGATGATTGATGAGAAGCAAAATGAGAGATAACATAGATTCGTTCGTTGTCTCGTTTCAAGCCTTTTAGCCCCAAATTCCGGTTTTCCAGATTTTTTTTTAGGGTTTGATGAACCCAGAATGTAGTGGGTGTAGAGTGAAATTGGGTGGTTAAATTATATATATATTGTGTGTTATTTGATGAAATATTGAAGATAGTGCTGATAAGTGAATGATAGTATATAATAACACCTTGGAATGTTAATGTTAATGTTAATGGAAGATGAAGAAGTGGTGAAGAAATGGTGTTAATGGAGGATGAGGTACGAAGACGTACTATGGAAGAAGGTGGAAAATAGTTTAAGAGGAGAGCTAACCGGTTTTACAAGTATCTCGTGCAAGAGATCAATACTTCCTCTATTTATATCCAAACTACATATATTCTTTTTTAACTCATTTATATCCAAACTACCACTTTCCTAATAAAGCAAAATAAATGACTAAAGTGACCTTATGGACAACCTTTATTTACATAAAATGTCATTAAATGGCTCACCATTAATCAACCAAAAAAACATATTCGTCAACAAAAAAAGATCTTACACACTTCCCTTTGTTCCTTAAATAATTTTTTAATCTAAATTTTCATTGTAGACGGACACTATTCCTCACAAGCTGAATACGGATAGTGCCCTCTCACATAATGCAAGTTACACTATCCATAAAATACTTCATTTTCTACCACTTGCATGTCCACTTGCTTTATTCTGAGAGTAAAATATCTGTTTTCAGCTTGTGTCACAAACAAGACTCTTTGTTTTTTAATAATCTTTTAAAACTTGTGCAAAAAACATAACTACACTTTAGTTATGAATGAGAAGTATAAGCTAAATGAGGTCAAATATGAGATTATTCTCGGTTAAACACGATGGTGGATTAATCTGAGAAATGAGGACATAGAATTGGTTATTCTTATGAAATAACCATTTTTTTAAAAATGACTTCTATGAAATTATCATTAAGGGGTCGTTTGATTCAACAAGTCGGAATTGTATGGAATGGAGTTTGATACTATGGGGGTATGGGGTTCTAAATCCATACTTTCATAATCTTGTTTGATTCACCATAAATAATAGAAGTGGGGAATGAAATTTGAACCCAATGGGGCCATGGGGGAGGGTGGATATGAGATTCCAAGGGGTTAGGGTGGAGTTAGAATCCATTGGATATCTAACTCCATTCCAAAATCACTCAACAAAACACTTGAATGTCCTCAATCTATTCCATTTCATTTCAAAGTAGTCAACCAAACAACCCCTAAAACTTTAAGAGTGATATACAAACAATTTTAATAGGGTTTTCTTATATTATACTCTTGTATTCTTTCGAATTGTACACAATACTCTTGCGTTTTTGAAAAGATTAATAGTTTCTTTAAAATTATTACAATGTTCCTAAAATAAATAAACTACTAAATATTACGTTTTTAATCAGATAAATTTAGTAATGAAAATAAGTTTAGGATTGAGTAAACAAGGTTTATTTAATGACATAACAAATTATATCGATTAAAAATGTATAAACTATACATTTAAAAGAGACGAATTAGAAAAGTTTGGGTATTTTAAAATGTTTTCATTAAGTTTAAAGTTACCGAATATTTTTGAAAAGTTGGAACAAAACGTCGTACTTGTGACCGATACTATCCGTATAAGTTGAAGACATCATAATGTCTCTTTCACATTAAGGCAAGTTGGAGTACAAGTGAATAGTGGTTATTTACATATTGTGAAATGGATAGTATTTGTCTTTTCACAATTAGTGGATTATACCACCAGAGGTATACAATTTACTGTACATATGTTGAGCTTTTCAATAGATATTTCGAGCTTTATTAGAAAGAATATGAGCTATATGGTAAAGTTTATGAACTCCTTGACAATATATTGAGAATCGAAAATTATTATACAACTAAAACACAATACATATAAGTTGAACTATATTTTAATTTTAATATAAAAAAAACTAAAATATAACTCAAAATAGTTTAAAAGCTCAACAAATATACACATAAGCTCAATTAAATACATCATGGTTGTACGATGCTATTATACATCTTGTTGTATAATCCTTTTTGTGGTCTTTTCATATTATAATAAATAGTGTTCGTCTTTAATGAGAATTCGTGAAGGAAGAAATAGTTAGTAAAATTTGGAAAGTGGAGTATAAAACGTAGAAAAACCATATGATGACAAGGTATTAACAAATATAAACTCAAACTATGTGTACCAAACATATCTCATGAAATCAACTTGATTTGATCAGTCAGGAATCGGGATATCGTCAAAGATGCATGTGAATATGTGATACCTCTTGAAAACTTAAAACACATAAAAGAAATTGCATAATTTTAAATTATTTAGAGAGAGAGAGAGGCGTATATCAGTTTCACAAATTTTAGAATAAGTTTGTGTATGTCAGTAAGTCTACCTTGTAACGGATTTATTTGTAAAGTTTTTAATGGGTCAAATTTTCTAACTTGTTTAATGAGATAGAACATAAAAAAGTTTCAAAAGCTTGTCTTTTCTTATTCAAGTGAATAATATTTAATTCGTCGCAAGTTTACGACCGACGTCCGTCATAAATGAAAATTTATGTATGTACAATGTGTTATACGAAGTATTATGTTATCTTGTGCTCTCATTGGGAGCTAAACGTTCTCACCATATAAGAGTAGTTCTCTTACATCCCCACGATTATAGAAGTATATTACATTCAATTCATACAAATGATTTATGTCCATAACTTTTGGGTCCACGACATATTGCCCAAATTTTAACAATAAAGAGTTGTTTATGACGGATAATAATACAAATAATATCTTTCTTACCAAGCTAAGTGGGAGGACAAGTGAGGAAAGACGGAATGGAGCATTTACGAATCGTGTCACTTGCATTTTTCCTTTTCAATTTGTGACGAATAATATCCATCTTCCGTATTGTAACAAATATATTGTCTTTTTGTTCTCAAGCGATCTCTATATTTAGACATTAATTAGTTTCAATAAATTTATCAAATACTTGGTTGTGTAGTGGTTTGATATTGATTTTTTTATTAGTTTGGTTATGCGTTCGATCCCCATAACTATCATTTTTGCCCTTTTATCTCATTTAGTAATAAATTGACTTTAATGCGTATTTAATATTGTAATATCATATTATTGGACTACAAAATTCGATGATATTATAAAAACGTGCTCTTTCCACACTAAAGAGTTATATACTTATAAATTTATACAAAGTATTTGATATACCTTCTTGAATTATTTAGAACCATTTTTTCTAATTTTGCGTTTTACTTTAACCTCACAATTTTTTTGTGTTTAAATTTAAATTCACATCGCCGAAATAATTGTTGAATTTTTGCACTCATGTGCTCTAGTCCTAGATACGCCCCTAGGTAATAATTAACAAATTACAAATTACAAAAATTAGTAAACATTTTCGAGATGGTTTGAAAGACGGTTACTTTAACTTATCGTAGATTCTCAATCGATGACAGATGTCCTCAAATGATCAATCTAGTTTTTCTAACCTAATAAAAAAATTACACGAATTTGCAATCTTTACCTTCTCTTTTTAATACACTCATATTTTCCGTTCATTAAAAAATTAGTTTTATAAAATGATTACAACCACTCGTTACAAAATTTAATCCACACCTTTATACAAAACAAAGATCCGTTTTTTAAAGAAAATGAACAGAATCAGGCCGAAATAAAATAACGTACATTTCGTGGCTTTTTCCTAGTGAATAAAGAATAATATTATTTTTGACATTTTGTGTTGGTGGACCTATAATAGGGAGTATAACCATTTAATATTATTATTTAAAATAATAATATTAATTTTGCCAGTAATCACGTACTCTATAAGATCTTGCTGAAGTGCATAACTCTCTGCCACACTCACACACCAAAAAAACAAGGGTGCAAAATTAATAAGAACATCAATAATTACGAAGAAGGAGTTTAATTAAATAGCAAAGAAATTTGAAGCGCATTATGTCATCACCTACGTCATATGAAGACTGGTTTGCTGAACTTGTAAGTGTGCTTAGCTTCTACTTTCCTCTCCCTTTTTTTTTTACGGGTTTTTATAAGTTACGTGTTTTGGGATTAAGGCTCTGATAGTTAAGTGTCGGATTTAGGGAGGTAGGCAGGGGTACTTGTCTCTATTAGCTAAGGAAATATTCGAATGTTTTAGTTAACATTTTTGTTTTTATTTAAGTTTAGATACATTATATCATTACTTGTTTGTCCCGAGTTCCCGACTACCGTGTTACTCATTGAGAGGCAATAATGAGTAACCGTTCTTGAATTTCAATAACGTGAGTTCAAACCAAGTCGTGTTAGTGCAGTCCTTGAAGCTTGTTAAAGGCAAAAAAATAATAATAATGTGGGTTCGAGTTTAAACGCGAAGATGAATCCTTAAAGACACTTATTAATTCCTTCTCAAATTAGGGTACCATTTGCGTACATTTTAACTTCTAATATTAGTTAGAAAATTTAGTAAAGTCATGAAACGTGATACTCCTTCATATTCTGAATAAATGTCACATTTCGGGTTGGGCACGAGAATTAAGGAATTTATTTGTTTAATGTAAAATAATGTGTGGGTTGGGAAGATTGGAGAGAGTGAATGTATTATTGATTATTATTGTGAGTAGAGGACAGAGGTGATTAAAATAAGTAGTGTTGTGGGGTAAGGTGGGGTATTATTGTGGGTTAGAGTGAATAAAATAAGTATAAACAATGTCCCAAAATGGAATATGTGACGCAAATGTGACAGTTATTCAGAATAGGAGGGAGTACTTGTTAACTTGTTTGTCAATGTGTCGTGTATGTGACGGTTATAAGCTAATCACATTTCATAACTCTTTACTTGCCCTCTCATTTGGCTCTTCCACTTACTCTTTGTCTCACGTGACAAGCTTTGTGACGTATTTTGTCCATTACAAATGAGAATCGGTGTTTGTTTAAAAGTGTTTGTCTTATAATTTGGTTTTATACAAATTGATGGGGTTAATATCAAGCTTTTATGATTATTTTGTTTTCATATTGACGTGTTTGAAATAGAGATAGTAATAATATTGCACGTGATAAAATAACTTAAAGAATTGATACTCCATTTGTAACAACATACATAGTTATTGTAAATAGTTTATGGTGTTGTACATGGTCTGAATGTGCGATAGATGTATAAAAACGTGACCACCACTTGACGATTACTAGGTTTCATTTTCTTTTAAAAAAGAATAGTGGCTATTTTATAAAAATTTAAAAGTTTTATTATAATATAAACATTTATTACCGTAATAGTATCACACAACAATTTTGTAATGTGTTTTTTTAATCTGTGTCATAAAAAGGGAATCTCGTCGTAAATAAGAGAAAATAATAATTGCTAGCTGAGATACGAAGGAAAGATAATGTGAAATAGAGGTACATTAACTTTTTAATTTATAAATTATAATAATATTTTAATGTAAATTAAAACTTAGGTCCGAAAAATAAAAGATAATCAAAATCGGCCCCAACCTTGAGAAAAATTTAACAGTTTAACACAGACAAGTAAATTAAATTTGTTTCAAGCTTAATAAGATCAAATAATCACCCATCCGCGTAAATAAGATAGACATTTGTTTACTTCTTAGGGATTCGCTTTTTTATTTAATATATTTAAGTCTTCTTAATTATATTCGTCATAAAAAAGACAAATTAAGATAAAAGTTAAATGACCATAAAAAGTTAAAATGACTATTAAGAACCTAATCAAGCCAATTGCTTAAGTACTTTTGTGTAAGCAAACATAGTCTCTAGTGGGGTTAAATATATATCCACTTGCGCATATACAAAACGATTTTTTGTCATTTTCTATGCATGTTATCTCATCAGTCGTAGATCCATTTTAAATTTAAGGTCAATCTTGTCTTAGATTTGTGTCTGAAACTTTAACTCTAGGAAAATCAACCCGACTTGTAACCTAAAATTCGAATTGTTTCGGCCTGTCTTGAAAATAACCTGAGCTTTTTTTACTTATTATGGTCGAACTAGTCAACCCGAAAATAAGCCAATCAAATATAACTCTAATTGACGTAGATCAACTTGAAATGACTTTTTCCTATTTTAAAGAACACATGAAAATAGATTCAATTTATAATAATCCGACCCGCTTAACCTAAAATAACTCAAATAAACTTGAAAATGAGACGAGCCTGAAATTAACCCAAAACCATACCCAATCGGCCAATCCCACCTAATCAGTTATGTCCCAACCCCATTAATTCAGCCATGATTGCTTTTTTGTCTTCCCTTGATCAATTACTATATTACTGCGTATATTTTAGGAAAAATGGCAAAATACTACCTAATATAGTTAATTTTTTTCATTTTACTATATATATTATGCTTAATTATTCAAACTACTACCTTAAAGTTGCAAAAATTCTCAGTTTACTACCTATACGACAGAAAACACAACTTAAACAACGAAACTCACCCGAGATTGACGGAAATCCGTTTTTTTGCAAAATATCAATAGATTTATACCTATACTACCCCTTAATAATAACTCAAGTAATAAAGCTTTCCTCTCCCTCCATTATCAACTTTAATCAACCCAAATTTCCCCTCCTCCATAGAATGATTAATTATATACAGCAATCATCAATGTATAAATCAATCACAATAAGAACACAAATTTAGGCCATTAATCATCAAGCAACAAAACCCCCAAAATTTTACCAATAACAATGGTAATTATAAAGGTAGGGTTTAAAATTTCGGACATTAATAAAAATAACAAGATAAAACAAGTAAGAAATAGAAGTAGTTGATCCGAATCTACGATGGGAAGATGATCTAGGATGATGACGATGATGAAAAGTGTTGAATTTGGTGATTAATGACTGTAATTTTGATTTACAGCGATAGTTTAGGTTAAAAGTAAATGTGAGGGAGTGAAAGTGGGTAATTGTTAGAGTGTATTAGTGAGTGTAGAATAGTCTTAACATAAGTTCGGTAACTTATTAGTTGCAAACTCTCCTTTTCCGTCTAATTTGTAGTAATTTATATTTAGTTGTAGGATTTTAGGTTGTATTTTTTAGAAATAGACTTATTAGGTAGTAATTTGTAAATTTCTAACTTTAATAGGTAGTGGTATGCAAATCGCCCTATATTTTAACCGGTTAATAGAATAAACAGTAAAAGAAAAGGTAAATACGGAGTAATAATTTTTACCTTTCCCCTTTTCCTACTCTCTCTCACACCTTCTTTTTTTACCATATCAATCTCTCACGGTCGATTTAGTTATATTTATAAAGTGATTTTAAATAAACAAAATCTCAAAAGAAGACGAGATATCCGTCAATTCGAAGTGACGAATACTATTTTGTCTCATAAAATGTCCATTTAGAGGAGAGAGGGAAGAACAAGAGGGTAACCGCACCTTGTCCCCTTTTATTTTGTGAGTGTCATTATCCGTCTCTCCACTCGACCCGTCACAAGCAAGACCAACTGTTTTAAATAATACTTCCTCCATCTTAACAAATTCTATACATTTGTTTTACTCAGGTTTCACAATATTCGTTTTCTTTTTGTTAATATCTTTCGATAAAAATTATAAAATTTTGATATTCACAATGTACTCGGTAAGACTATTTAAACAAGATATCACATAACTATAATTTATGTTATATATTAGAAATTGTGTCGAATATTCACTCGACTTATAAATAGTGTTCAAAAAATAAAATGTATAGAATTAATTAAAACGGAGGAATAAGTAAGACAAGCCAAATATATTCCTCGCATATTTTAATCGGTTATTAGAGAACACAAATTTTCATTAGTGACGTCGATATCCGTCGGATACCGTCTCCTCTCACAAAATAACCATAAGAGGTGAGTGAGAAAATACCTAAAAAATACGCATCTTATCTCTCTTCTTTTTTATAAAACTTTATAAACTTGTGACGAAATTAACCCGTTATAAGTATAACTTGGTGGAGGATAAGTCGTTAAGACTCAGCCTAGTCACCTAACTCCAATCAATACTGTACTGAAAGTGAACGAGAGCCCAGAGGTGTCAAATGCCGGACCACATTGAAATGCCCTTTCCACCTACGCAACATTTTCGTCTTAAAGTCTCTTCGTCCTTATATATCTTTTTGGTTATTCACCATGTTCCTTTATTATTTTTTTGAAGGGAAAAATCGTTTCATTAATCAAAAGTCTCATGGTAGTTACAACATATGTCAAGAATAACAGGATACAAAACGATTAAAATCAAATAAACTAAATTCTCGATCAACAGAAAATTTCTAAACTTGATGGGCTCATGAGACGCTTCTGCACATCCTCTAACATATCGCCTTCTGCGGCTTTTCACAAGAGGGTCTCCAAATTTTCTAGGGCATTGACAAGAATCAAGTTCTTTTGACCAAAAGGTTTGTAACGAGCAATTTGACAGCAGTTTTATCTCCATAGGATCAACAATAAAAGCACCGATCTTCCACTTAATTCTTGAACCTCTCAAATAGAGGGGAAAATCTCACCAAAAGATGAGGACAAAACTCACCAAAAGGTGAGAACAAAACTCACACAAAGGTGAGAACAAAACTCACACAAAGGTGAGAACAATTCTCCAATAAAGGAGAGACAAGAGGTTATTAGCATAAAAAAATTAAAGAAGAAGGAAAACGGAAAATTTGGGGCTTACCTCCACCAAAAAAGGTAGACGGCAGCCCCCAAAAGGTTGAATTAGGGTTTAGGTTTTGTTTTTTAGAGAGAGAATCTGGAGAGAGAATGTTCCTTTATTATTATGCACGGAGTATGGAGTGTTTTTTTATGTCTCGATTTTTTTTTTAAAGCGGTGTTTTAATTAAATGTAAACAAATAGTTAAAATGGAAGAAGCACATACACACTCTTATGTCATGAGTAATATGACACTTATAAAGATTTCTTTCAAGTTTCACTTATTAAACTCTCCAATCGCATTATTATCATAAAAAGAGCATATAACATGGAATGTGACAAGCTGAGAAAATAATTTTACACAAATTCTTATTTGTAACGGATAAACTTTAACATAAGACAAAAGGGTAAGTGGAAGAGGCAAGTAGGAGGACAAATGGAAAAAAAAGGTTACAAGTCACGAGTAAAACAGAGTGATAATTTTATTCTAGGTTTTTCCAAAAGTGAACATTGATGTATTATCACCCCTACGAGTCATTTTGACTAGAAGTACTTTGTAGTATGTACCATAATCTTAAAAAAGAAAATACTGAAAAACAAAATAACTTCCAAATAATAATAAGTCCCTCTAATTAGGATAATAATGTTCATCTTAAGCATGAAAACGGGTGAAATATCCTCTTATTTACTTCAGAATTTTCGAACAAATCCTTACACATTGTTATATTTGTATAATGTAAATGTATAGAATTGAATTGAATAGATAATGTATACTAAGTATTACTCCGTATATAACAAACTCCTTGTTAGACCTTGCACATTTTTCCTTTGTCTTATCTACCATCTTTAACCCCGGCGGGGATACCCATCCCCGCCAGAAGACAAACGTTTTTCAACGCTACCTTACACTTATGGTCCATTTACCTCTTTGAAAATTTTCTCCCCTTATTAAACTCAAATGTCAACATTATAACTATTTAAACCGTTTAAAATTTAAGACGAATATCCTTCATCTTTTCCTTATACGTTGTACGGAGTCAATATGGTTCACAAATCACATTTTATATATAGGGTTGTTGTTAACTTTGGCTTTAGCAGATAGGAGTAGTACAATGTACATTAGAGTGTGGTGGTGGATTGATAGGTACATAGAGGTCGTGTTGTGGAAAGTGTTATCACTTTTATTTGGAGGCTTAGACGCCCACAACCGTTAGTGAGATTGTCGCAAAAAATGGGGTATTAAATAAAATGAAATATAATCTGAGACAGTCACATGCACCACGAGTTATAATATTGGTAGACCGCGTTTATAGTGTCCTTTTCATACTTTGTCTGACCTAAACCCTTTCGAACCTGACAAATCGTGGAGTTGTTTTCCTGCTTTTGTGGTCACCCTTTGTCCTTTTACTCCTTTTCTTTTGGAATATTCAATCACACAAATCATTATCATTTATGGCTATCATTTTGTACGATTTAAGTGAGACAGTGAAACCCGACTCAAATTAGTTTAGTTAAAGTTAGACTTTGTTTGGTTAAACGAGTCAAAAAATTAATTAAAATTTGAAAAATTACCTGAAAATTGAAATGGTAGCTGAAAATTGAAATGATAGCGAATAAGGTAGCTGAAAATTATGAGCTAATAAGCTGACTGATTATAAAAAAAACTATTTAACAAACTAATTAAAAATGTAGCTAATTTTGTTGAAATGACATAAAAGAATATAATAATTATTTACTACAGTACTATATTATAAATTGGAGGGTAAAAATGTAATATAACCTAAAATTAGATATCTGAAATCTAAAATCCTACCTTACGTAACATTTCATTTCAGTTAGTTTATTTGACTAAATAAGTTACTTGTCAAACACAACAAAAGAATCCCGAAAGAATAAGCTACTGGATTCTTTTGGTAAAAAAGTTACTTCAAGCAAATCAACTGCTTGAAGTGCACCGCCAAACGGAGCCTTAATGAAGTTGAGCCGAAGTGAATTTAATTGAATACGGAGTAGAACGTAGATAAATTGAATAGAGTTAAAGTAAGAGTTATTTTATGAAGAGATTACTTAAATTAAACTGAATGAAAATAAATTGAATTGTACTGAATAACTGCTAAGCAGTAATGAAACCAGAAAGAAGATGTCACACGCTTATAACCGTTACAAGGAACACGCATTAATATTGAAATGACTAGCTTCCTGTTTTGTCTTTCAAATATACTCCGTCTTATTTTCAATAACAATTCTATTTAATTTTGGCACAAAGATTATTAAGAAAAACCAAATTTAGTCACTAGTGGAACACTAATATACTGCATTATTCATTAATTTTTATGTGAGATGGTCTTACACTATGAGCGGTCCATTATATTCAAAGACAATTCATTTGTTAATACTAAATGAACAACCTTAAAAAAAAAATAGATTGTTTTATAATGTACTGCCTTTTATTCTAAAATTTCTACAAAATTTTAGGTTTAAGTACAATAGTCCATAAATATCAAATACTCCGTATTTCGTAGCAAATAGCCAAATACCACATAGACTATTCAAATACAAACTTAGTTTTACCATAACTAGTGAGAATATTTTATAAATATTTTCATACTCAACTTATTAACGTGTGCCTTTTAATCAATTGTTTTTTAATAATAAAGTTTAAAACCGTCAATTATCATAGCCTTATTAAAACTTGCAAAAGATATTAATGACTCAACTTCGGGAACAAAAAATTTAGATTAATTAACAATATTTAAATTTTTTGACTATCTAGAAATCAACCCTTTCCTTTTATAGAGCTAGACTCATCTTACGTTAAGGTAAATTTATTGACTTTATTCTCCATATGGTATAAAAATTAGCAATTCTTGCCTTTTTTCAGCAATTTTTGTTATAAGTGCTACACCTAAGTTTAAGATGGGTTCGCTTTTGCTCGGGTTCGATAATCCGTTTAAACTTTTGACATTATTAATACACAATAGTCCACGAATTTTGTTAATATGATACGGAGTATTATCAAATATTATTGTCCGAGGCTAGTGACTTGGAGATTGCGAGTTCAAATTGTATGAGCTTTTAAATTTTATAAATTGACCTGAACACGTGATATAGAGAAGTTGTTGATGTAAACTTTGGATCCCTAATATTTGGTAAATAATTATATCACTTTTAAACTTTGGTTTTGTTTGAAATTTTAACAACTATATAAATGATTGGAGTATAATTAATGGACCTATTTGTTCTATGATCTCATGCATAGATGATTGAAAAGCATATTCTCAATTTACAACTTTTTGAAACCGTGTGTCCATGGACCCTCTCTCTTTTGTTTTTTTCTCATCGTCCGAGTCAATTATTATTTTTGGTTTTGACATAAATATCAACAAAAAAACGAGGCTATCGATTATTAGATGACAAGTGAACCAAATTATTATTGTATGGATTATCAAATTATCCATCAAATTCATTTTTAAAATAGAAAAGAAAGCCATTAACGGACATCAAATTCATCCTTAAAATAGAAAGGAAAACAATTGACTGAGACACCTCGAAATGAAATAGCACAACAAATAACGAGTATAATATCTTCAACTCCTTAGGTCTTCCTTAAAACGTAAGTATCTATCTTAACATTAACCCGAGTTAAATATTACAGTTTAAAATATTATACTGTCTACTCTTATGTAAAAAAACGGTTTTACACAATAATTTGCGCGTTTTTAACGATCATACTGTACGTCTTAAATGGGGAAATTAGCAGGAGAACATGGAGGATGATCCAATGCTATTACAAGAGTTCGTAGGAGACTGTTTAGTGGACTATCAACCCGAAAACATGGCGGGTTTTATGGAGGATCCGGAGCTCCAAAGCTACACTCTTTCAGCAGGCTCAGAATGCAACTCACCAACAGCTGCAGGGCCTGCAGTAACAGTAGTCCCCCAACAACAGCAGCCTATTGACGACTACTTATCCGGTCCTAGCAACGACGACGTAGGCCAGAAGCGTCCACGTCGTGCGACCACCAAAACGAATAAGCGACCTCGGAGGGAGCCTGATGAATGTCATAACCATATCATGGCTGAACGCCAACGTCGTCAGAACCTTAGCCAGCGCTTCATTGCTTTATCTGCTCTTATCCCTGGCCTTAAAAAGGTACACTTCTTACACTCGTCTCATACAGTTTCCATTACAGGTGTTTCTGAACAAAGAGTCTTGATCCGTCACGAGCTGAAGACCGTTTGTCTAATACAATCTTCAGTATAAGGCTCTGTTCTTTTCGGCTGAAACGAGCTGAATTGAATAAATTGGAGTAGAGCTTAATTGAACTAAATTGAGTGAAACTGAGGTGGAGTGAATTTAGTTGAATTAAAAGTTACTTTTGTGAAGAGTTTAATTGAAAATAATTGATTGAACGTAAATAAAACTTAACGGAATACAACCAACCAAAATTGAAAGGAGCTGAAATTAAGCCATAAAGAACAAGGCCTAAGTGGGGTAAAATGGAACACCCCTTGGATAGTGTCACTTGCATAATGTGAGAGTGACACTATCCGTCTTCAGCTTGTCACAGATAATGTCCGTCTTCAATGAGAATTTGTGTTTTCTGAAACTGTAACTCGGGTTTTCATTAAGTCGGGATGGCTAATACAGAGAAAATTCGAATGAGACTAGGCCCTGTTCTTTCCGGCTGAAACGAGCTGAATTGAATTAAGTGGAGTAGAGCTTAATTGAACTAAATTGAGTGAAACTGGGATGGAGTGAATTTAGTTGAATTAAAAGTTAATTTTGTGAAGAGATTAATTGAATATAATTGATTGAACGTAAATAAAACTTAACGAAATATACCAAAGAAAAATTGAAAGGAGCTGAAATTAAGCCAGAAAGAACAGGGATTCACTGAAACGGAGGCAGAGTTAGTAAATTCCTGATGAACTCGATTTGTTCTACTAATTTGTTCAGATGGATAAAACCTCGGTTCTTGGAGAAGCTATAACTTACATGAAGGAACTCAAGGAAAGAACGAAATTCCTGGAGGAGGAAAGCGCTAGGAGGCCGGTTGATTCCGTGGTCGTGGTAAAGAGATCTCGAGTTACTACAGTCGAGAATGAATGCCACTCGTCGAACAGCCACAACAGTCCTTCTAGCTGTCTAACCAATGATGACCAACTCCCTGAGATTGAAACTCGATTTCTCGACACCACTGTGCTGATTAAGATACACTGTCAAATGGAAGCCGGTGTTCTCCCTAAGATCGTGGATCAAGTCGAAAATCTCAATCTTCTAGTGACCAGCAGTAATAGCATGCCTTTCAACAATACTACAGTTGATATAAATATCGTGACTGAGGTAATTATTCTCGTTAATCTGTTTTGCTAATCACGATTATTCTCTTGATTATGAACTCGGGACTTATATGTATTGTCGTCAATGCTTCAGATGGAACCGGATTTCGACATGAGGCCCGAAGAACTAGTTGCCAATCTCCGTTCAATGTTCTGATATGTGTTGTAGGAGTTTGTCGTCTCCGATTCATTCCGGGTTTGATTTGGAAATCTGTAGTTTTGATCTTTGAGTGCAATAAAGATACATTCCTGGTCTAATTCAATAAGTTGTATAGTTTTCGATCTTTTGGAGTGCTTTTCTACTCAAGTGTGGTTTACGTAGTTGTTAGTACTGTAATATCGTTTAGCTGATAAAAGATCGTTTTAGTTAATCGCGGATAATTTAATAAGTCGAGTCGTACCCTTGCCTGACCGAGGCAACGAACCATCCAAACGCTACCGATGCCTAGGATCCAAGACTTTAACGGCACAAAAAAATTGACAGTCGGCAATAATTGGACTGAACCATGACAAGTTCACAACAGTCCCAACTGCCACGCGATGCAGGAAATAGTCGGGCCAAGTATCGTGTCATTTAGTCTTCGGATAACCAGTTTTGATGCGAATAGCCGGGCCAAATATTATGTCATTTGGCCCTCAGATACGCAGTTTTGACGACAAACCATAGTCTAAGTTGGAGTCTTGGAGACGGGGATTGCGGTGTGTTTAAGGATTGAACGAGATTCGAGCTACAAAAATGGTGGAATTTGCCAGCGGTGTGAAAGGAATAGGCTTAAGAGCCGGAAAACAAGATGACCTTCCTTATGAGTATTATCTTTTACAAAGGGATTTATCATATGATTATACACTAACTATGTACGACAGGAAAAAAAGTTATAAACTGTTTATTTCAAAGACATTAGACAAACAGGAGAGAAGCGGATCACTTGTTCATGAACGCAACACCCTTCTCAATGCTTACTGCTAGCTCTTTCTTCGCTTTCTCCAAGCCAACCCTGTCATATTCATGGGAAGAAATCTAATAACTACACGAACCAAACGAATCTAAAAGCGAGGAACAAACAAGGCATATATAAAACATACGGAGTAGTTGAGTAATAAAATACCTCTCATACTCATTTAGGGGGCCTAGTGGGAAAATCTCCTCAGCTCCGCTTCGACCCAACCTTACTTTCGTGGCAAAGAACGGTAAGTCCGTCACCTGGAACAAATTTACCCTTACTGCTTCATGAATCCAATGTAAACTTCCCAGTGGATTTTAATAATTTCACCAATAACGGAATTTCTAAATTTAACCATGTGACCTACTTGGTAGATTTAAGTGCGGAAATATGGACGTGCAAGAGATATAAGGGGAAAATATAGCATACCTGAGAGTCCACGAATGCACACTCAATTACACCAGCATCTCCCCTCAAGCCACGGAGGCAAGCATCAGCAAATTTGACAGCAGCATATGCCTGGAGTTTGAAGAAACCCGTCAAGGTTTAGCATTAAAGTAAAAGAGCTTCTAGACACAAAGAAAAGTACTTTTATCTAAACAGTGTTTGTAATGTGCCAATATTATGATGGCTCTCACTATTAATATTGCCAGGCAACAATTTACTTGGACATTGGAGTTAGAAGTCAAATTATCACAATAGCTTTTCGAAAAGTTTGTTCTGCACTGTGAAAATCAATTTTGGAGATAAAAAATCACAAAGACCAACCATTGACAGTGTTGCTGATCCAGCTCCGGCTTTTGCCTGCAAAAGACAGCATAGCATAATAATCAAAACCAGAGAGACAATTACGGCAAGCTAACCCAACATGATTTAACAACAAATTTCATTCTCGTATAGGACTGACAAATTAGATACGGAGTATGTTATGCTAATACAATCTAAAGTGTTTTGCAAATCTTCAAGGGAAAGTTGAAGCAATGAAAGCTTTTGTTATTTAAGCTTAGGTTATGGATTAAAATGGGCCACCAGCCCACCAGGAACACACTTTTACAGTGATTTTGCAGAGCGATTAGATGCAAAAATCAAGATTGTTTCAATTTAGAACAGTAATTTGGTTATAATTTTGGCTATAATCACTAGATCAATATTCAATGGGAGAAGAAATCCTATTTAAGATCTACTACAAGAGTAACATATCCATAGTTAACTAAAAAAATCAGGTAAACAAGGAACAGTTGTCATAAACTCATAATTTGCAAATGTGACGCCTAGTTAAGGGAATGATATAAACCTCAACAACTTCAGTTCCACCATTTTGAATGCGGTCGGTCAGATAATTGATTTCTTCAGGAGTAAAACTACAAGGTGGCTTAACCTGTATGCAGGGGAAAAAAAATAAATATAATAATCTCAGTAAACAGAATCATAGCAGAATATGCATTTTTATTATCAAACCTGGGACAAGAGAGGTAAAATTGTAACACCAGCATGACCTCCTACAACAGGAACATCAACTTCTCTGGGATCAAGGTTCAAAACTTCAGCCTGGAAGAGGAAGACAGAAAAATCAAGTCTAAATTTTACGGAAATCCATGATAAAGAGAAAACAGAATGCTTCATGTCTAAATTTACAGAAATTGGAGAGATGAGAGCATACCACAAAAGTGTTGGCCCTGACAACATCAAGCATAGTCACACCAAGCAGGCGCTTAGGGTCGTAGATGCCAGCTTTCTTGAATACCTGTGCAGCAATAGGAACTGTCGAATTCACAGGATTGCTAATCAAGTTAACGACCGCTCTAGGACAACACCTGGCAATTCCTTCACAAAGTGTCTTAACAATTCCAGCATTGATGTTGAATAAGTCATCCCTAGTCATCCCTGGTTTTCTTGGAACCCCAGCTGGAATGATGATCAACTCCATTCCTGTTAAAGCGTCGTCTAGTTTATCTTTCCCAACAAACCCACGTACCTACAATGCGACGCACAAATAAGTTTAAATTCACCAAAAAAATAGCTAATCAATGTCTATAGGATTTACATTAACAAATATATCAGAACGAAGGCAGTAAATAGAAACAAGTGTGCGTAGAGAGGAAATGTTGAAAAGGTGAATTCCTGCTACGAGGAACTTAATCTTAGTGGGACAAATTAGGATTGTTCCATGTTTCTAAGCACATGTCAGTATGTCACCATCCCATTAATATTGTCCAAATTTGATTTTAGTGGTTAAATATTATTGCTTCAACAGATACTTTCAAATAAAAGTGAAACTCTGTTACCCTACATTTTAAACTCAAGAAAACCGTTTAAATAGAAGTGAATACAAAATATATATTTGCATCATTATGAGCTTAATGTAACATCAACCAATCATCTCTTAAACATTATCCTCCATACTCGAGACCTTCTAACATCAATCCACCTAACACTTTTCTTCCTCTCAATGAACAGAAGAATGTCTATCACTCACACGTATGCAACCTTACGCTCAATAGATTCAAGTAGTCCCGAAAAAAACTATCCCCATTTTCTTTTCTTTTTTCCCTTTTTTTAAAGATGATTAGCTAACACGCAATTGCTGCCTTCCTACCAGGTGTGCACAGGGTAAATTACGCGGATTAAGTCAGCCACCCTTTTTACCAGCGTGACACACTCAAAGTCTAGAAGGCATGCAGGGGCGGATTTAGGCGGTGTCGGGGTGGGCACGTGCCCCCCGTGAAATTTTCGAAATAAATTTTTTTAAGTCTCCAATATAGACATATAGTTATCATTGCATAATTGGTAGGGGTGTCAATTTTTATCTTAGAGATGCAGGTTCGATTCCTCATAGGAACATCATATTGATAAATTTACCTTTAAATTATATGGGAAGTTCTACACCATTAAACCACCTGTATTTATTGTTAAATTTTGTACCAAAATGTATTATATTCTACAACTTTAAGTCATTATTTTTATATATATTTAAAATATATACTTTGTACTATTTTAGAGAAAACGTTATTTTTGAAAAAAAATATCTATAAGTCTAATTTTTCCCATTTTTTACTTGAATATTATTTAATATAGGAAAAAAATTTAAAATATAAAAATATTTTCTTAGACACGCGTAGATAACGCGTCAAATTTTTTTTGCGCCCCCTTGCACAAAAACCCTGGGTCCGCCACTGAAGGCATGGCATAATTAAGCAACAAGATTGCTCTTGGATGGGTCAAACTAGAAAACCTACAAATTTCACCCAAATTTTAACGACTTGATTCCTCACCCTTATGGACAACTACCCCCATCTTCTTTATTTGGCATATCCAAATGAAATTCTACATTTTGCATATAAAGTGACTATCAACTTACAATTGAATTATCATATGATCTACCTCGTCAACAATCAATTATCGAAAGTAAATGGGGAAATTCCAAAGAATTCAATCAAAAAATAGAAACACCGCCAACTTACCACAGCACCAGTATCCATATGACTAATATCAGCAGTAACACCAGGAGTATTAACGACGTCGTATAAATGAAGAACAGAAACAAGTGGATTCATCTTCATCAACATTGACAAAGGTTGACCAATTCCACCAGCTGCGCCAAGTATCGCCACCTTAAATCCCGGTGCTGCCCCCTTTGCCCGACAATTTGCCCGACCAATGTTCGATCCTCCTTCCATCACCTGCCAATCACATCCTTACATCTCATCAATTCATCATCCTCATCATCATCATCAATAATTTATTAATTACTCACTCACTCCCTCCGTTCAAGCCAATTTCATATGTTTGATTAAAATATGCCTCGCATATACCAAAAAAACGTATAAATTCGCTTGAACGGAAATTTATCAAATAAAAGTACAAATGTAAGAGAAAAGGGGGAAAATTAAAACCTGGAAATTGGGAGGAGAGAGGTGAGCGGCAATTCGGGCGATTCTTTGATTAGCTTCGGAAGTGCTCTGCATGATTGATTTGTGATCAATCGATTGATTGATTTAGGGTTCTTGGTGAAATTGATTTGGGGATTTATTTATTTAGGGATGATCTGGGAAATAATAAAAGGTGAAGGAGTTTGGTATGGGCCAGTATTCTTATCCTTATGAGTTTTTGTGTGTATTGGGAAGTGTTAAGGGTGACAAGTCCAAAATAGTTTCAACCTTCCAAAATTTTATGGTTCTTAGCAATTTCATCTTCTTTGTCATCACTTCTTGATAATATGTGTTTTTTAGTTTGTTTCTTCTAAGGTTACAACAATTTTAGGTATTGTCAATACTAATTTTTATATAAGACGATTTTAGATTGGAATTATGTGCTGATCTGATGAGACGTTTTTTGATTTTGGTTTAAAGTATTGAAATGGATTGTAATATTATGGAGATATGGAGTTATCCCTATACTTGCTTAACAATGTTTGGTTTGATCTTGGAATGGGATGAGTGTATTAATAAGACCATTCCCATGCAACAAGTCAATTTAATCGGGTTAATTGCATATTAGACCTTAATCTTCCCTTATTGACCTTGACCCACTTAAATCCCTCAAGCAAAAAGTCGGGACCTAGGTCAATAAACCCTCCCAAACAACCACTATTTCAGCTTTCTTTTTTTTCTTCTTTTTTAAATGATTCGAGCCAATTACAACATGCCACGTATTAAGTGGATTGTTGGGTCAATTTACTTCAAATTGGGTCGATTTGTGACTCAAATCAACTTGAGTCAATTCTAATCTATTTCTTAATTACAAGTAACTTGACTCGACTCCGTATTGACCTTGCTTGGAGATGGTCTAAGCTGTAATGGATTTAGAAATTTGGGTTTATACACGAGTATGAGATTTTAAGAGGTTCATATGGAGTTAGAATTCATGGGTATCTAACTCAATTCCAAAGCTCTCTTACCAATCACTATAATGAATTGACCCCATTCCAAAAGCTTCAGCCAAACACTCTCATCATTTTGTTACTTATGATTATTTGTTAACGGTTTTGTGGTCAAAAGAATATGACAGAAAAACTCTAAGATTTTCATTTTTTCGATGACTAAAGCTAGAAGTTATGAGTCAAAAACAGATGTGATTCATACTTAGGGTGAGTGCATAAGTAAGGTAAGGTAAGTGATTCGTATATTCTAAGGATTTTTGGTTGTGTAGGACGAGGATTTTAAAGGAAGGATTATTTTGACTTTTAATAGCAGGCCAACATAGTTATGTATTGATACCAAACTTTCGAATGGAAGTTAATACTAGCTGTCTAATTGAATATTAATCTTAATGACTCTACAAATTAAACTAACTGACATTATAAACATATAGTTGTGAAAATATTGTAATTTATACTATCGTAATTTGCGTAGAAAAGCTCCTTGAGGTGGAGCACGACTCAAAACTCAAAAGGTATGGTAACATGAACCAAAAGTCCAAAATCTATTTGATCTACTTATCTATAATCTATTATTATGTTAGTATATCAGTCTGAAAAGGCAAAGTGTAATCGAAAAGAATTAGAAGAAACTATTAAGACCTTGTCGCGTTTGAGGTAATTCTTATGACATAAACTAAATTAAATAAAACTCATCTAAACTGAACTAAATTGAATAAAGTTATACTGAACTGAATAAATTGAAATTAATCCAGAACAAACACGTCATGCTTAAATTCGGGAATCTCGAATACTAAAACAATTTGTGGTGCAATAATGGGTCAATGTCCTCTTTACTTATGGACTAACCTACCTTTGCTTGGACACATTTTTCCCAAAGCACATGGGGTTTGAACTTGAAAAAGGACCATGAAGCATTGGTATGGGCTACGTGGGTAAGCCCAAACTATATGGGCTAGTTGCCTTGATAGACACAAAGATGACATTGAGTGTTGCATGTAAGTTTAATGTTTCCAATCATTTTGTGTAATTTGCTTTCTTCCATTCTTGATCACACATCATTCACATGGTGTGTTTTCTACTTTTGCATGAAAGATGGTGATATTCAGTGAGGAATAGTTACTTGCTTGGCTTTCAAGCATTGTGTATGATGGGAGACTCGTAAATATAGTTGTATATGGAATGGGACATAAAGGGGATTGCTATATCACGCCCCCTGTTTTACTTGTTACGCCCCCTATTTTTATATTTATTCCCATTTTGCCCTTCCGACTTGTATTTCGGTTATGGATTTCTGACGTTTGTTACGGATAATTTTTGAGACGGTTAATTGTAACATGATTTTCGGTGACGGTTTTTACGGTTAAATGTTGTGACGGTTTTTATAATAAACAATTGTAATCGGTTTTTAGGAATGGTAAACAATTTTTGAGACGGTTTTTATAATAAACAATTGTAATCGGTTTTTAGGAATAATAAACAACTTTTGAGACGGTTTTTGAGACGGTTTTTACAATAAACAATTGTAGTCGGTTTTTACGAATAATAAACCATTATTCACCCATCTTCCCTAGCTTATTCATCCTGCCATTTCCATCTTCAGATTTGTAATTAGACTTTTTGGTTCAAATTTAAATCACAAGAACAACTTCTTCAATTTAAACAAAAACAATAAGAAGATATGTTAAGACACCGCAAAAACAATCAATCAAAAGAACATCAAAATCTAATAAGGTTAACTATCAAGATGATTATTGTTGATTTTCTGTGATTTCTGACACATTTTGTGTTAAAAAAAAAAAAGCTTGGTCGTGTGAAATGCACGGCGCAACCGTCGCCATGTCGCGTGACTTACACGACGGAACCTGGGCAATGTCGCGTGACTTACACGACGGAACCTTGGTAATGTCGCGTGACTTACACGACGGAACCTAGGTAATGCCGCGTGACTTACACGACGGGTCCATGGTCATGCCGTGATACCTACACGACACTATCGTGGTGAGGCCGTGAAACCTACACGGCTGGTGCAAAAGATGGTTTTCATTTTTTTCCTTTTAATTTAGGATTATTTAATATTGGATTTTATATTTACTTGGTGTTATTGATTAATTAATTGTTTTATTAGGACAAATCCAAGGTGACAGGCAGATTTCTATTTTTCCCATTTTTTCCTTTTTCTTTTTTTTTTTTTTTCTTTTAGTCTTATAAATTGGGTTTTGAGTTTATTTGTGTTGATTACGGGTGGGTTGATAACTTTGTAATGCTACTAAAATTATTAATTACTCCCTCCTATTCCGAATAAATGTCACATTTGCCATTTTCGTCTATTCACCTAATTGTCACATATTCTATTTTGGGACATTGTTTATACTTATTTTATTCACTCTAACCCACAATAATACCCCACCTTACCCCACAACACTACTTATTTTAATCACCTCTACTAACAATAATAATCAATAATACATTCCCTCTCTCCAATCTTCCCACCCCACACATTACTTTACATTAAACAAATGAATTCCTTAATTGTCGTACCAAACCCGAAATGTGACAGTTATTGGGAATAGGAGGGAGTATTTTTGTCAATATTTACTGATCATAATTGTCGAAATTAGTTTATATTTTTCGACGTTCATTAAATAAGACAACATTTTACCTCTATTGCATTTGTTTGTCATTAATCATAGTCGAAATCGTTACGAGTGCATCTTTTTTAAGAACCGTCTACTAAGACTAGTTAGCGTCTCAACAACAAAATTACGATTAAAGAATATTTCATTTTTATTAAAATTTATTATGTGCTGAAGGGCAAATTTGGCATAGATAAAAAAATAGGGGGCGTAACAAGTAAAATAGGGGGCGTGATATAGCAATTCTAGACATAAAACCCAATTTTCTTTTCATTTGCCACTTGCCACTTGCCACTTGCCACTTGCCACTAAGATACCATGAACTTGAATACTTGATTGGAACAATTCAAAATAATGAATAAATGACTGATTTTGTAAAACGGTCTTATTATAAGTGCAGGGGTAGAGTTATGTTATAGGAAGAGGGTCTTAAAACACCCAAAATTAAGGAAAATTTGAAGAAACTTAATTGTCATATCAGAAGAGATCAGAGTAAGTGATAAAAAATGATCACTTACAAGTTACAACTAAGATACCATGAACTTGAATACTTGATTGGAACAATTCAAAATAATGAATAAATGACTGATTTTGTAAAACGGTCTTATTATAAGTGCAGGGGTAGAGTTATGTTATAGGAAGAGGGTCTTAAAACACCCAAAATTAAGGAAAATTTGAAGAAACTTAATTGTCATATCAGAAGAGATCAGAGTAAGTGATAAAAAATGATCACTTACAAGTTACAACTATGCAAAAAATATACTCCCTTCGATTTCTTGTGTTGTTCCATTTTCATTTTGACACAAGAAATAAAGGAATCAATTTGGACCACACAATACATATGACCGCACATAAAATTGATTTTGGACCACACAATATTATCCAAAAGAGGAAAGAGGGAACATCATTGTTATTAGACCAAAATGGAAACAGGAACAACACAGAAAATCGAGAGGAGTATATATATATATATATATATATATATATATATATATAAATCATAGTATAAATTAGATATATTATGGGTAAGATATAGCGCCTTTTATTATTTTTTTCTTAGTGAGTAAGAATTGACAACCCTGTCACATAAGACAAATACTAGTATATTGAAATGTTGAATTCATTTTCAAGTACATACTAAAATAATTGGACAATCTGAGTAATGTTAGGGTGTATTACCCCTTAAGTTGGTATGACTAAGATGGTTGGAATAAAATTTAATAAATCAGAAATAGATCACTAGTCAAAATGCTTACATGTAATTTAATCAGGTGAGAGCAGAAATTGAGTTGATTGTTTTTCAATCTAAGTTAAAACTGATATAATTAGCCTGATAATGACGTTACACATGTGAGCCCCTGAGCTGGTGGTAATACTAGTCTACCCAAGCTTTATTCATGTTGAGGCACAAATATCCACTTTTTTAAAAAATATTTTAGGCAGCTTAAGAGCACCTGTAAAGGTGGAACACATACCTCCCCAAACGTCTTCTCTCTTATCGAATGGGGAACCTCACTGTTGCTCGTACTTTCCCATAAATGAGGTTCTATTGTTTTTAGAGGAGGTCTCGAGAGAAAAAGTAAGGGTAAATTCGCATATTTTTGCGGAGGTTCCTAATTTTTAGGCATAAATTAATATAGTTGGAGAGTCTCGTTGCATAGATGTAGACATGTAGTTATAAATTAGAAGGGCTAGATGAAAAAATAGGTAAAAAAATAAGATGGACGAATAAGAGAAAGAAAGATAAAATATGGGAAACCTCATCATTGCAGATGCTATAAACAAACATAACGAGAGGTGCTACTCAATAAAAACCGCTTCTCATCATTAGGCTTGATATTGCAGGTTCTTGCTTTCAATAATCATATTGCTTATTTTTATTACTTCCGTATGCCGGACCTTTGATAATCGTAGCTACTATTTTCGACACACACCCCGTGACCCTAAGATATGTGCTAGCGGGCCGATTCTTCACTAGTACGAGACCTTTGTTACTTACATTCTTACTTTAGAGTCGAGTAAGAGTTTACACTACAATTCGGCTACAAGTACTGGACCGTAATACATGGCCTATTAAGAAGAGCGGATTATGCCGAGTTAGACCAACGGGCTGCCATTCGGTGACAGCCCAGCCCAGTCCACAGTCCGATCCATGACCCATGAACAAAAATTCAAAATTCAAAATTCAAAAAAAACAAAAAACATACATCTCCCCCACTCCTCCCCCGCAAAACAAGCAACAACCCCAAATTAATTAACCATGGTTAAATCCAACCGTTAACCTGTAACATCATCCACCAACACAACTGGCAACCAACCAATCCAACCTGTAACCATAGTTAAAAAAAGAAACCCTGATCAACCCTCTAGTATAAAACACCACTTCATCTCCTTCCCTCTCGCAAAACGCAATTCTCTCTCTTTTTACATTTTCTCTCAAGCTCTCTTTTTCATTTCTCAGATTTAGTTCTCAAAGAAGGCGTCTTCATAAACGCCTTCCTTGTTCGTTTTAGTACATTTCTCAGATCTAGAATTTCCTTTTTTAGTAACCGAAAATGAGGGAGTGCATTTCAATTCACATCGGTCAAGCCGGTATTCAGGTCGGAAATGCTTGCTGGGAGCTTTACTGTTTGGAGCACGGCATTCAGGTATTTGCGATTTTTTTCGGCTTTTGTTCGTTCCGTTTCAATCATTTGTTTAGCGTTGATTAATCAAAGTATGTGCAAAAAATGAAATGTAAACAAACGAATTCCTAGATCGTTGTAGATTTAACCTATTTAGCACTACATTGCTTGTGTTGATTCGTTTGAATTCCGATAGATCGTAGTTGATTAATGACGGCGTCATTTTGATTATGAGTTTGATGTTTAGATCTGTATTTTTATTGATTAGATCTGTTGATTTTGGAATTTAGGAATTGCTTGACAAGTTCAACATTTTTTGTTTCGATGTTTTGTTTTTGTTCGACGATTAGATCTATCGTTTTCGTTCGATCATATACTTAAACGTGTTACTTTTGAAGGTTTGTAATGGAATGCTTATGTATACACAAGATATTTGTGCGAAATCGGATTTTCAAATGATTTAGTAGCTATGGCGATGTATACTCTTGGCTATTTTCGCGAAATCGGACCTTGAAATGATTCAGTAGCGATGGCGATGTATACACTAGTCAGACCTTGAAATGATTCTGTAGCGATGGCGATGGATACACTAGACATTTTCGCAAAATCGGACCTTGAAATGATTCTGTAGCGATGATGATGGTGATGTTGATTGTTCATCGTATCGGTATAATTATTTTCAGATCTCAAATACAGAGATATTGAATCATCATTTAGATTTGAAAACGGATGTTTTTGAATAGGACGCCGATGATTGTGATTTAATGTTTTTATGTTTCTCTTAGGATCAGATCTAACAATGTTATATACTAAATAACCTAGTTTTTGTTATTAAAGCTGATAATCTGATTGATGTTGCCACTGGAGTTAGTCCTGATGAGTATAGGTGATTTTGTGGCGATTAGTCAATTTAAATAGGGATGTTGTGATTGGGAGAGAGGGAGTATGATAGTTTTGACGAGTATATACTTGATGATGATGAAATCCGGAGGGCGTTTGATGACATTGGCGATTACGATATACTAACCTTTGTTTGCATTTTTACGGGTTTGAGTTTTGATCTTTCATATATGTGTCTGATGCAGATGTTGTTAGTGATAGTAATGTTATGTTTATGATATTCTTCATTTCTAAGCTCTGTTTTAAAATTCTGTGTAATAGGCCGATGGTCAAATGCCAAGTGACACAACTGTCGGAGGAGGAGATGATGCATTCAACACCTTCTTCAGTGAAACTGGAGCTGGAAAGCACGTTCCCCGTGCTGTCTTTGTTGATCTTGAACCCACAGTCATTGATGAAGTGAGGACCGGAACATACCGCCAACTCTTCCACCCTGAACAGCTCATCAGCGGCAAGGAGGATGCTGCAAACAACTTTGCCCGTGGTCACTACACCAGTGAGTAAACTTTGCGATAATAGTTTGTAATAACTTCCTCCTGTGAAGATTTTTTTCAGTTCTGTTAGCTGATGCTTATGTGGTAATCTGAATTACAGTTGGCAAGGAGATCGTTGATCTCTGCTTGGACCGTATCCGTAAGCTTGCTGACAACTGCACTGGTCTTCAGGGTTTCCTTGTTTTTAATGCCGTTGGTGGAGGTACCGGGTCAGGTCTTGGATCCCTCCTGTTGGAACGTCTCTCTGTTGATTATGGAAAGAAGTCTAAGTTGGGTTTCACCATCTACCCATCACCCCAGATCTCTACCTCTGTTGTTGAGCCTTACAACAGTGTCCTTTCCACCCACTCACTCTTGGAGCACACTGATGTCGCTGTTTTGCTCGACAATGAAGCCATCTATGACATTTGCAGGCGTTCCCTTGACATTGAGCGTCCCACTTACACCAACTTGAACCGTCTTATTTCTCAGGTACTAATCAATAATCATTAGACCAAACAAACGTGTCATGTTTTTGCAGGAGCACTGTCATTGAGTCGGGGTTGTGTTGTTAGGAGCGCTGTCATTGATGTATTTTTGAAATAATGTTCAGGTGATCTCATCGCTGACTGCTTCTTTGAGGTTTGACGGTGCCCTGAATGTGGATGTGAACGAGTTCCAGACCAATCTGGTGCCATACCCAAGGATCCACTTTATGCTTTCCTCATATGCCCCCGTCATCTCCGCGGAGAAGGCTTACCATGAACAGCTCTCAGTGGCTGAGATCACAACCAGCGCCTTTGAGCCTTCATCCATGATGGCCAAGTGTGACCCACGTCACGGCAAGTACATGGCTTGTTGTCTGATGTACCGTGGTGATGTCGTCCCCAAGGACGTCAACGCTGCCGTCGCAACCATCAAGACCAAGAGGACCATCCAATTTGTTGACTGGTGCCCTACTGGATTCAAGTGTGGTATCAACTACCAACCCCCAAGTGTTGTCCCTGGTGGTGACCTTGCTAAGGTCCAGAGGGCAGTGTGCATGATCTCCAACTCGACCAGTGTTGCAGAGGTGTTCTCGAGAATTGACCACAAGTTTGATCTCATGTACGCCAAGAGGGCCTTCGTCCACTGGTACGTGGGTGAGGGTATGGAGGAAGGTGAGTTCTCTGAGGCTCGTGAGGATCTTGCAGCTCTCGAGAAGGATTATGAGGAGGTTGGTGCTGAGGGTGCCGAGGATGATGAGGAGAACGAGTACGAGGACTAGATGTACTACTCTGATCCGAAAGTTACCTGTTAATGTTTCTTTGCTTGTTACCAGTGTATTGTGGTGTTGTATCGTGCATTCTTTATTTTCATTAAGACTTTGGAGTATTAAGCCGTTTGTGGTCATTGGATAATATCTTCTTATACAAGGCTATGAAAACGTGAATTTCTAATTTGGTTGTTACTGTGTTAAGAGCTTCTCTTCCTTCTATGATTTCATCTTCCATTAATCTCTGCAACAATAGGTATTTTCTACTCTCACTAGCCAAGTCATTTGTTTACGCTATTTATTGATTTTTTTGACAGTGTTTTTAATCGTAAGCATATTTTCATTACGAAATTTGACTATTAAAAAGGTAATTTTTTAGGAAAATGAAATGGAAAGGAAATTAGGAAGGGTAAGAGGGGGAAAGGTAAGGATTACTTTTAACTTAATTTGTTGTTTGGGTTCATCAAGAAAGAGAACTAATGGTTCACATAACCACCATAAACAACCACTTATTATTGGCGGTGATGGTGTAGGGGGTGTCATGGCGGTGGAGGTGGTGGGGGTGCTATGCCGGTGGGGGGTGGCGGTGGCGGTGGCGCCATGGTGACGGTTTGGTGGTGACAAGTGTGGTGGTATGTGAAGAAAGTAGTTGAATGAATGAAAGCTAAGAAGGGTAAAAAAAAATTTCATATCCTAAGGGTGTGTAAGGAAAAGAGTTTCGTTCCCTTTATTTGTACTCCCTCCTATTCCATATTTTCTTCCCTTTTGTATTTGGCACAAATATTAAGGTGGAGAATAAAATAAGTGTAAAAAATTGGGTGGGGTTTGGTGATAGGAGAGAGGGATGAATAATTAGGAATTAAATACGAAGTAAGAAATTATGGGACCAAAAACATTAAAAAGGAATAAAATAGGAGTAAAAAAGTTGAGTGGGGTTTGATAATATGAGAGAGAAATGAATAAAATAAGAATAACAGTTTCCAAAATAGGAAAGGGGAAGAAAACCTGAATAATCCGTTTTAGAAATAGGGAAGAAAATATGGAATAGGAGGGAGTATAATTTTGTTTCTCCTTTCCTTTTTTCCGGTCCCCAAATGCTCCGTTAGTATTTTGGGTATTTTTGGAATACTTCACTATTTCTAAAAGTACTATTTATGTTTTCAAAAATGAAATAATACTACGTAAAATTCGAAAAGACGTAGAGATACCACATAAAATTCGAAAACTATTAATAATGCATTGAATGTGAAGAACAAAGCTTACAAATTGGCTCTTCCACATTTTCAAACTCCATGTTACTGTATGATCTTTTTTATTTTTCTACTGTTATTTTTTTACCCTATATAGAAGTAATTGTATTTCCATAAACTACAGTTAATTTATGCCTATAATGAAAATCTGGTTGTATCAAAAATCGGTCATCAAAAGTCTTATGGAGGAATTGCAGTATTATGTGAAATGTATAATTGGTGTAGATTGTCATATTGACATGAGTTTTTTTTATCTCATTGGTAAAAATAAATGAATGATTGAGTCATTCAGATATTTTTTTCCTTTTGGTTGGGGTTCTATAAGAAAGGGAAAGAGAAATAAAGCTACTCATTTTCTTTGTTGGTGTTTGTTTGACATAAACAAAGAGAATTGAACTCCCTTTCTTACCCCTCAATCCATCTAATTCCTTACACCCTCCTCATAGGGTATTAGATTTCATTACCCTTGTTACCTTTCAATCACTTTTTTCACCTGTTACCACACTTGCAACGACTATCACCACAATAGCCACCACCATCACATCACCGCCAACGCCGCCGCTGCCCCACCACTACCGTTGCCATGACACCTCCACCACTACCACTGTCGTGACAGTCCCAACACCATCATTGTCATGACACACCCACCACCATCTTCGTCGTGAGCACCGCCACCACCGCCACCGCCATGACATATCTACCACCACCACTGCCATGACGCCCCTACCACCATCACCGTCGTGACCACCACCGCCGCCCCCACCATGACACCCCACCACTGCCACCATCGCCATGACACCTCCACCACCGCCGCTATGACACCTTCATCGCCATCACCGCCGCCAGTAGATAAGTGGTTGTTTGTGGTGGTGTGTGTTAGTAGTAGGAGTGAGTGTGAGTAAATCATTAGTTCCCTTTCTCAGTATAACCAAACAACCAATTAAGTTTTAGATAATCTCTTTCCTTTTCCTTTCTCTAACCAAAAACCTCCTTAATGTGTGAATTGAGAAATAAGAGAGTTTTTAGCATTTAAAGTAACTTTTATTCTTTTCTTTTTTTCTTTTTTAGTGTAGTTGTAATAATTGTGTAATGGTTGTAATAATCATTTCAGTCAATTTTATTTTAAAGTAAATATGTGAAATTATAAAATTATAAAAGTAGGACTTTACAAGTTATCTGATCATACTCCATATATGATAAGTTTTTTTTAAGTTGTCATTTCACTTGATTGGTCTTAATAGTACTATTAAGAGACCTCTCACATGATTGGTAAGTGATCCACTAAAATTTTTGTTTCCTATTATATCTCTCAGTAAATTAGTGAGAGACGAGAGACCTACTCTCAATCTATCTATAACGTAATTGGTTCTAACTTCTAAACCATGAGAATTACATAATGACTTTTCATTCATCGATTAAGTTTAGTTCAGCTTATAGTCTTAAATGAGCCGATCTAAGTTCGAATTCGGCTCAAGTTTGAATCGAGCTCGGTCTCAACTCGAGTTCGAATCGAGCTCGTTTTGTCATTACAAGATCAATGATTATTTTCACTTTATCACTCCTATCTAACTAAGGATAAATACTTTTATAAAAATAAATAATGTTACTCTCTTCACACATTCATGTTATTCTCATTTCATTATTAAATTAATACTCACATATAATAAAAAAAATAGGCTTAGATAACAAACTTATAAATGCCTAAATTACATTTAATTTGAAATAAAATTAGTATTATTAGGAGTATAAAAATCATAAAACAAAATAACAAACGAGCTTCCAAACTAAACCTTGTTAATCTCGAACTCGGCTTGTATTTAGTTGAGCTCCGCTTGAATTCGAGTTCGGTTTGACCAAGCCAAATCTGTGGCTTGTCGAGCCGACTCAGATCATTTACGATCCTATTTCACCTTACCTTCATTTAGTTCAACACTTTAATTAAACTCATTTAGTTCAGATTAGTTTAATTAAACTCATTTATTCACAAATTAAATCATAATTCGATTTAATTAAGTTCGATCATTACGTTTCCTGTTCAACATTTTTCAACCGAATAAAATAGGGCCTATAATCCGACTCATTAATAAAAAGCAAGAAGACGAACTTGAAACAACAATAAAATTCCAAATCAAATACGTTTGATTTACGATTGTCCGGTGATTAATGATTGATTAGGTTAATACGCATGATTTTAAGCAAATCCTAGTCATAATCAAATGTCATTACATAAATTAATCAAGGGATTATGTCTGCCTTCCAAAAGAACGGCATAATTTATGTACAAACTTGACCTTAACTCCATAACATCCAATGTAATTGTTAGCTATTTATAGTTGATTACAAGACATAACAAAGATTAGGTGAGTGATTAAAGTTGTCTCTTATGCTTTGTCCAACGATAACCTTGGTAGTCCCAAGTCTAAAATTAGCTGGATAAACGATAACAGTAACTCTTCTGTGAGACGGTTTTACACGTAAGACGGTCTCTTCATGTGTATATTGTACGAGTTCTATTTAGGGATGATAATGGTTGGGATATGAATGGGGTGGAGCCATATCCATATCCATTTAGTGTATGGTCATCCATATCTCATCCTTATCCGTTTAATATTTTTTATCTATTCATATCCATATCCGGTGAAGTGGAAGGAGTGGGCACCCTTGGATATTTTCACGCTCATAAATTTAAAGGCGATATATCAAAAATATAAACCTAAAATGATAAAATTTAAAATGTACATTACCAAACAGTTCCGAATTACATAGTTTTTTTGAGAAAATGGAACATAATTTTTAATTCTATTTACCAGACTAATCTACGCAAGTTTTACACCCCATAAACAAATTCAAAGTTTTTTTAATCAAAATATTTATTTATTTTTAGAAAGAAATAGTTGTACTTATTAATTTAGGATATCTACCGGGTGATTAAGCGGGTGATTGACCATGATCCATACCCACCCTAAATTCACCCATATCCATATCCCACCCTAAATTGTAAAAAAAATGTTCATCCAATCTCACCTATTTAATTTCGGGTGGATGAATATATATAGGGTTAAGGTGAGACTGACATCACTAGTTCTATTAAGAATTTGACTGCCTTTATAAAAATAATTTAACTCAAAATATTATATTGAACATCAAAAATAATAAAACGTATAAACCAATAAGATCTTAATTTAACACCTAAAAACTTAAAATGTAGGTCAAATATTTAAAAGCTTAAAAAAATTGCATATAGACTAAATTAGATTTATATTAAATGCACGATACTCATATATATTAGATGGATAATCTTATTTGTCCGAAAAACGCTACATATAAAAATAAGTTAATTGTATTTTAAATATATGTGTAAAATTCATTTGAACATGAAATACTCCTAGCAGCAAATCTCCCTTGCGGCGAGTATATCCGCCACAAGTTTGCGATGGGACAAGAAAAAACAATTTGTTAAAATCTAGAAATTCTACTTTTGTCTTAACTCCTCATATGTGTATTACTTGACCTGCAATTAGAGGATTATACAATACATCTGATAGTATAGATTTCGAGCTTTATAACAAAGAATTTGAACTTATACATATATTTAACGAGTTTTATTGAAAAGAATTTGAGTGTTTTTATAAAAAAGTGTAACTCAAAATATTATATTAAAACTCAAAAATAATATACATAAAATTCAAAGATTTTAATTTTAACAATAAAAAATTATAGTTTAAGAAAAAACTAGATTTCATACCCGGGCGTTGCCCGGGTAATATCTTGACATGGTTTCAAAATAATTATCGTAATAGTTAATCTTCTAAAAATGCTTAGTATAATAAGCATATATAAAGAATAATTTAAGTATGATTGTTTTTACGGCTAATTAAATATCATATGTATCATCATCGGAACAACATGGAACGTTAAAAGTGCATGAAACTCCAATAGAAACGGAAACATGTACCTCCAACTCAATGGTCTCGAAAAGTCACTTACATATTACGCATCACTGTCAAAATATTATTTTAAGCACATATATTTTTATAATAACTTCTATACTTTTTATTTGAGCATCATCTTGAAGAAATTTTTTATCCAATATTTCTAATATATGAAGATAGTTGAAGCTCGTATTCTTTTAATATTAACTCGTATTTTTTTACCATAGATCATATTCTTGTTACTTTAGCTCATATTCTTATCTTAATAGCTTGTATTCTTATGTTATTAGCCCGTATACTTTTTACATTAGCTCGTATTCTTATCTTAATAGCTCGTATTCTTATCTTATTAGACCGTATGCTTCTTACATTGACTCATATTCTTATTGTATTAACCCGTATTCTTATATGCTCGTATTTGTAAGTTCTTGATCCTCTAATATGCTCGTATGTTTTTTTTACATTAGCTCGTATTGTTATCTTAATAGCTCGTATTTTTTTACATTAGCTCGTATTCTTAGCTTAATATTTCTATTAGCTCGCATTCTTACATTAATAGTGCCCGTATTAAGTTCTTATTCATTTTACATTAGCTCATATTTCTTATATATTCGTATTTTGTAGCTCGTATTCTTTTAATTATACCTCATAATCTTAAGTGCCTATTATATCATGAAATTTGACATATTGCAAATCTGGTTCTATTTTTTTAGCTCGAGAAGTGTTTCAATTAGCTCGTGTTTTCGTATTCTGTTTATATTAGCTCGTATTATCATATTATTAGGCTGTATTCTTATGTGCTTGTATATTTAAGCCCGTGATCCTTTTAATCTCATATTCGTATTCATTTGTGCTTATATTTTAAAGCTCGTAATATGTTAATAGCTCGTATTGTTTTTTCATTAGCTCGTATTCATTTGTGCTCATATTTTAAAGTCCGTCTTATCTTAATAGATCGTATTGTTTTTACAGTAGCTCGTATTCTTAGCTTAATAGTTCGTATTCTTTTTTATATTAGCTCGTATTCTTATATTAATAACTCGCATTGTTTGTGCTCGTACTTTCTAGTTTCTGATTCTCTTGTGTTTGCATTCCATAGCTCGTATTTGTCAAAACAAATTTCCACTGACAAAAATACGAAGCTAATGTTTTACTCCAAATGGATAATGTTGTTATAAAATTAATTTTGTTTTATTAAAAAAAGGTACTATATTATATCGAAAGTGGCTAGCTCATATCTCAAAGTCTCCTTAATCCCTATAACTCTACGGTAGCCAAAACTCTTAGTTTAAAATCAATTATTTTATTAATTAATTCAATAGTTTACAGTCAATTTATATTAACTAATTCAATAATTACCCAACTGATATTTTATTACTATTTAATTATTTTTTTTATTTATGTACATAATTTAAGTAGGTAAAGTAATAGTCGAAGTAATCGCTCTAAAAACAATAATTATCCAACTGATATTTTATTACCATTTAATTATCTTTTTATTTATATACTTAATTTATTTAATTAAAGTAATAGCCAATGAAATTATTGCTCTAAAACAATAGCTAATGAAATCAATTATTTTATTAATTAATTCAATTATTATCCAACTGATATTTTATTACTATTTTATTATCTTTTTATTTATATACTTAATTTATTTAAACAAAGTAATAATCAATTTAATCGCTCTAAAAACATTACTATATATTTAATTATCTTTTTATTTATATACTTAACTTATTTAACCAAAGTAATAGCCAATGAAATTGCTCTAAAATAATTGCTAATGAAATCAATTATTTTGTTAACTAATTCAATTATTATCCAACCGATATTTTATTACTATTTAATTTAATTATCTCTTTATTTATATAATTAATTTATTTTTACAAAGTAATATCCAAGATAATCGCTCTAAAAACAATAATGATCCAACTGATTTTTTATTACTATATATTTAATTATATTTTTATTTATATACTTAAGTTCACGCCCGGTCGCTGGCCAGGTAATATTTTCTGGTATTTATTAAAATTGGAGAAATACTTTTTGCTTAAATATATATATATAGGAATAATATAATAATAAACACAATATTGTGGTAAGGTCGTTGTTGATCAAATTCTTGCAGTAATATTGCTCGAAATTAACTTTTATGTTTGGCTCTTGAATTAATCCCACGTGCATAAGAATTTCTTAAATATCAATGTAATGATTTTCTATTGATTAGATCATATCAAAGATTCAAAGGTACGGTAATTTTCAAGACTATAATAAGTTAATAACCTCTTATATCTCTAGTAGCTAGCTAGGCTTCTTATAGTCATTTCAAGCGTGCCGAATTGTCGACCGTTGTCCTGAAAAAAAATTCCGTAGCAAAAACATACAGTAGTTAGTATATATATGTGTAAAAATGATAAAGAAAACAAATATATAAGATGGAAACAATATAAAGAAATTAAAATCAAAGCAAAAACATTGGAAAGACGAATAAATACTGATGCAAATATATATACTCCCTAATATAATAGGTGACGTGTTTGAGTCGCACTTGTCTTCTTTTATTTTATAATTCTAACCAGTTGTAAATTCTATCTATTAACTACTTATTTTATTATTATTAGTTGTAAAGTATATCTAAGTACTTAATTACTTAATTAATTTATGGTTGTTTAATTCTCAAATTTTAATCATCTAAGATAATAGTCAATTAAATAAATAGTTTTCCAATTCTCATAATTATAACTTAAATAATTCACAAAACTTGAACCAATAATCACCTAGCTCAAAAAGTTCCTCTTTTAAGTATATACTAGATTTCATGCCCGGGCGTTGCCCGGGTAATATCTTGACATGACATTAAAGTAATAAACGTAACAATTAATCTTCTAAAAATACTTTGTATAATAGACATATATAGATAATAATTGAAGTATGAATTTTTTCAATGACAATGAACGTCAAATGTATCATTATCACTGGAACAACATGGAACATTGAAACTCATGAAACCTCAATGAAAACGGAAAGATGTACCTCCGATTTAATGGTGTTGGAAAGACACTTCCATATTACGCATTACTGTCGAAGTAATTTTCTAGTATCAGAAGACAAATTGAAACTCATATGTTTTTAACGATATGTCGTATTCTTTTTACATTAACTCGTATTTTTATCTTAATAGCTCGTATTTTATCGTATTAGCTCGTATATATATTTTTTTACATTAGCTCGTATTCCTATCTTAATAGCTCGTATTCTTATCTTATTAGGCCCGTATTTTTCTTGCATTAGCTCGTATTCTTTTAATATTAGCTAATATTCTTATATGCTCATATTTTTAAGTTCGTGATCCTCTAATATGCTCGTATATTTTTTACGTTAGTCCGTATTCTTATCTTAATAGCTCGTATTTGTTTTTTTACATTAGCTCGTATTCTTAGCTTAATAGTTCTATTAACTCGTATTCTTAGGTTAATAGCTCGTGTTCTTATGTACTCGTATTTTTTAGTTCGCAATTCTCTCAAATTCTTATTCTTTTTTACATATTTTTTATATATTCGTATTTTGTAGTTCGTATTCTTTTAATTACACATCGTAATATTAAGTGCTTAATTTATCATGAAATTTGACGTGTCGCAAATCTGATTCTATTTTTTTTAGCTCGAGAAGTGTTTCAATTAGCTCGTGTTTTCGTATAGGTCGTATTTTTATGAGCTCGTATATTTAAGTTCGTGATCCTTTTAATCACATATTCATATTCATTTGTGCTCATATTTTGAAGCTCATCTTATCTTAATAACTCTTATTGTTTTTTCATTAGCTCGATTTATTTGTGCTCGTATTTTAAAGCACGTCTTATCTAAATAGCTCGTATTATTTTTACATTAACTCGTATTTTTAGCTTAATAGCTCGTATTCTTTTTATAATAGAATGTATTTTTTTTATATTATTTTTCTCTGTGATTAGTAATTGCTTGTGGGGCAGGGGGCTTCAATATAGCTATAATTTAATCACATATTCATATGCACTTAATTTTACTGAAAATTAAGATATAAAAGTTGAACTAAACTTATAAAAGCTTACTTTATGTGGATTATACATATAAGAGTTGAATTGAACTTATAACAAAATAAGTATAAATTGAGTTTTATTTTTTGTAACATAAATTTATATGACTTGAACTAAATTTGTAAAAGCGTAACTTTTGTTAATTGAATTCGTAAAAGTTTATCTTTTTTCAACTTAACTAAATTTATTATGATGTAAGCGAAGGAAATTCAAATTTTAATAAAAGCTTTTGAAAACTCAAATTTAATGAGAGCCCTTAAAAATTGTCTGTGATTGTTCAGCTGTTTGTATACAAAGTAGAATTGGTTGACTTGTAAACATTCTTGTATGCATTGAGAATTAGAGATACAGTTAGGAAAGCATACCGATTCGACAACCAAACACTCCTCTAAATCTGTCAAACAGAAGAAATTATTTTAGTTAGTGATAATTATAGACACAAAAAAAATAGAATTATCAGGAATCAAAAGTTCTCTTTTGTGGGCGTTATAAAAAAAAAAGAGACATTAAATAATATTTGGCTAAAAGACATGTATATAATTAGATATGGTAATAATAGTCGATAAGTCTTCAGGAATACAAAATTTAAATAAACTTGACATAAAATAAAAATTAAAGTTACCTATAATGAGGATAAGAGCAAATTCATAAAAACCGTAAAAAAAACCGTGATCATCAATCTATATATACCATGCGAAGTGAAACCTGAAAAAACAGAATTCAATTGACATGTCAAATTTATATAGTACAAAATTGATTACTAAAAAACAATCACTATAGAATATGCATGGTAAGTAATAGTCATATAATTATTGGTAAGTTTCAAACGTGGCCAAAACCACATTTAACACAATTTTATGCATTATCATTTATGCGTATATATATGCATAGAAAAGTGTTTAATCACAAATAAAATTCTATTATTTTAAACTATCATTTATTTTGAACCCTTTTATTATATTATTCAACCAATCCTTCTTATTATATTATTCAACCAATTATATCGCTCGAAAAAAGTTTCCTTTAATAATATAGATAGATATATTGATTGATTTTTATAACTCAAAAAAATTGCTTATAAACTCAATTAGATTTGTATTAAATATACGATATTTCATATACATTTGAATGTATTATGTGTAATCCTATTTATACTTGGCCTGTCACAAGTTTATGTCAGATATATACGTGCAATTTTTATACTCGTAGTGGCTACTTTTTACTCGGGTACCGGGTAAGTCCAAAATGGAAATCAAGGTGGAACAAGTAACCGAAAAAATTCAACAGAAAATAGCAAGAATTACATGCTTTTCATCATCCCATAATCAAAATCCATCACATTTCTTTCCTTCTATTTTTTCCATTTAAAGAATCCAGATTCAAATACATGTCCTCCATTTCCGCAACAACATCAACCCAATTTTAAACAAAAAAACTAAAAATAAATAATTACACCAACAAAATATATCAAAATTCTATAATTCTCCATTTCATTAACCACCATGGCGGCAGCAACACCACCACCAACAACAACAAAACCACGTAAAGTCATATTCTCCTTTGCAGCATACGCTAAGGAAATCATATCCGTCTTAAATAAAAACGTAATTATAACCGAAGGCCTAAAACCGTCGGAGATAGCCACCATAGAATCCACGGCGGGTTCTACATTTCCTCCCGACTTACGGTCTATTCTCGCCGAAGGATTGCCGGTTGGACCGGGTTTTCCTAATTGGCGGTCCTCATCTCGGCATCAGCTTTGTTTGTTATCTTCTCTTCCTGTTCTTTCTCTCGTTAAGGAAGTTTCCCGGGGGAATTTCTGGTCCGATGCGTGGGGACCGCGTCCTCGTCATGATGAGGATGCGGTTGCGGTGGCCAAGGGGTTTTTAGGGAATGTTCCACGTTTGGTGCCCGTGTTTAGGTAATGTTGTTGTTGGTCCATTAATTTATGGATAACGAGATAGCGTCACCAGGTCCAAATTAGTACCACCCTCTCGTTTTATTTTATTTTGAATATAAAATAAAATATATGAGAGGGCGGAATTAAAACTCATATTTAAGTATTTAACGTGATTGTGTTGCGATTTATATTATACTTGATTTATTAGATTGGATTAAGAACATAATTTTGACCATGTTAATTATTGTTGAAATCTTTTTGGTGTGGTCGGATTAATTATTATTACTCCGAACACAAATTTTGTTTAAAAATTTGTAGTGTGGATGTTAATTATTATTAATCCGAATACAAATTTTTAAATGATAAAATTTTTCATTAATGTTAGTGAAATGCCAAATATCATTTTTAATTAGTTTTCAGTTTATTTATTAACGGCTCTTATTAATGATAATTTTATTTGATTTTTTTAATTAGTTTTTAATGTGTTTATTGGCTGTCCACTTGTCCCTCATCAATGTACTGAGAGACGATTTTTCACTAGATTTATTGCATTTTAAAGACTTTTTTATATGATGAAAGTAAATATTTTGTTATAATGTTTTACGAGTCATTTTTATCATGATAATAAAAAAAAGGGAGGATTATCAAAATACGATCACTATAAATATTTAATGATAGAATCAGAAAAATCGCGAATATTTATTATATTTTGTACCCGTATTTGTCATTTTATCGAGCCAAATTATATGTTATCGTCAGTACTAGGTAGCACGGACACTTCTCCTAATTAGCCGTCTCGTGTCCGACACTCGTTGGAAACATTGCTAAACATATTATAATTTCGACGAGAAATGAAATTTTTAAAAAAATCGATTAAAAGATGAGTTTGGTTGAAAAAATGAGAATCACTTATAGTAAATGTCGAATTTACTTGTTTATATTTAGCTTCAAAAAGATGATAAAAATAAAATTATACTTTATTTATAAACATAAAAAATACAGTATATTTTATTATATTTAATTTCGTGTCCCGTGTTCTAAATTTCATGGTATGTCGTGTCCGTTTTGGTGCTACTTAGATTGTCACACTATGTTAGTATCGATTAAACTAAGAAAAGTCCTTTTTAAGTACTACATTACCGTGCACCACTGCACCCTAACTAAAAGCCAATTAAAAAGTCCAATTTATATTTTATTTAGTTTTTTCTTTTACGAGGGATCCGCAATCGTTACTTTTAATGGACACGGGGTAAACCGTCAAATATATAAGAAAATACACTCGATTTTAATTAATAGTTTCAATATTTTCATTACGTTTTGTTTACTAAAATCTTAAGAAATGTTATGAACGAACAGGCATTGTTACGTACCTTGCGAGCCAAGTTTAGCAGGAAATCCAGTAATCTACGTGCATGGCGGAGAAATAAAAATACTATCCCTCGACGTAGGCGACTTCTACAAAACACCGCAATTCTGGAAAAGCGATAAACTACTCCACCACACCACCACCCTAACAAACGCCAGAAGGGTATCATTTTGGTCGGAAGCGGCCGAGAACAACGACACGAGGGAGCGGAGAGGGCGGTGGTGGAGAGGGGAGTTAGGAGAGTGTATGGAAGAAGTCACGTGCCGGTTACGGGAAGGTGGATGGTGTGAGGATGACGTAAGGGAGATGATGATGATGGATGGTGGGGGTGGAGGTAGGGGTAGGGGTGATGTGAGGCACGTGAGGGGTGGTAAGGAGGGTGTTGTAAGGCACGTGAGAGGGTTGTCTATTGAGCTGCTTAAAAGCGGGTGGAGTGAAAACGACGTCGTTTATTCACTTGGGGAGATTGTGGGTAAAGGTGGTGGAGATAATGTTAATGGTGGTGGGTTTGTTGATGGGGAGAGTAATTGGGTTGATATTCATTGTCATTCTACTAATGATAATTCTCCTATTTTGAGTCGTTGATCGTGATATTGAGATAAACGTAGCGGCTATGAATTTACTTGGTAAAAAAAAAACCATTGGATAGGATATTTGTTTTGGAAATTTTGTAGGGTTGATGGAGTAGAGTTTAACTGTCTTGATTTAGATTAGAATGGTTGATTTTTCTTATTGTAGTATAATGTACATATTAGATCGGATTTAAAATGTTATAAAGAATTTATTCAATTCAAAATTTAGTCAAACGTTATATTTTATGATTTTGATCTATTCAATTGCTCTTACGTAAAACGGATATATGCTCGCTACAGTTTATCTGTTAAAAAAACTTTTGACCAACCATAATTATCGTTTACGAGTTCAGAAAGCAGTGTTTTTCAAATTCAAGGGGTTTCCGTGACAATTGATTTGAAAAAAAATGAGCGCTTCCTGAACTCGTAGCAGATAATTATTGTCGTTAGTTGAAAGATATAAGCGAGAATATCTTTTCTTAATAAAGCGTATTTTAAGTTGATTAGAACTAGAGATAGCAACTGGTAGCCATAGTAGAATTTGAACCGAATCATATAGAATCCAAATCCAAATCCATTTACACATGGTGTATCCAGATTCTATGCGGATCTAATTAGTCAACATTATACTATACCAGGTTGTCTATTTGTCCATGAGAGACTAATATGTCTCATTCAAAGTGACTAGAATTACTAAACCAACCTACTAACGTCGTCGACAAATTACTAAGTATCGTCGACACATTTTAATGAATTACCTAAACTACCCTTCTTATCTCCAACTCAAATTTCATTCTTCATCTCACAAATTTTATGCCTTAATTTTTTACGGAATTAGGATTGAATCGTAATTTGAATGTCGGATTTTTAGTTATTTTTTACCCGGATTTGTGACTTTATCTTGCCAAAAAACGCACCAAAAAAAGAAAATATGAGACGAAATTTTTTTCGTCCATGGTAGGTGTGGGACGAAATTTTTTTTTCGTCTGGTACCTTATTGGGACAAAAAATATTTTCGTACTTGAAAGGTACCTGAAAACTAAGACCTGATAAGGTAGCTGATTTTTGTTAAAACTGTTTGGAAACTAGCTGAAAAGGTAGCTGATATTTAACAAAATGACGTAAAAGAACATGGTTTATTATTGATATATTTTACGGTTTTACTATTATTCTTGTGTTATTGTAGACAAATGACTGAAACAAATAGTGTAGTAACTTCTGAAGAGAATCGTACACTTAAAACGCTACTGGAAAATGCCTACATTGCTACTTGAAGGATTTCTTCATGTACACTGTTTCGAATGAATTGACCATTAAAATCAAGTTATAGGAATAACTTCAACTACTAGCTTTTATATATACACATGATTCATGCCCAAAGAATTTCTATAACGATTAAGCGAAAAAAAAATTTAAACAATATATCCTCAAAAATATACTATTGATATAAATTAGTTTTCTATTAAAGTCATACACATATAAAAAATTAATTAAGTTTTCGTAAGGATTTTGTAGTGTGTTTAATTTTGTTAATTAACGTTATAAAATCCGAGAGTAGAATAGGTAAATAAAAATGAATAAGGTACCTGATTTGTCAAATGCTACATGAGGTAGCTTTTTATTTTAGGTATCTGTTTCACTTTTTTCAGTCCAAACAAGTAGTTGTCAAACACTCAAAAAATAATAAGATACCTGATTATTGTTTTGGCAAAAAAGTTGTTTCAGAAAAATCAGGTAGCTGAAATGGCTTGTCAAACACCTAAGACCATCCCCAAGCAAGGTCGCCAAGGAGGTCGTGACCTTGTTGGGTCGTGCTAATGACATAATTAAGTAACTAATGTTGGTGACCTTGAACTAATTTTGGCGACCTTGAAAATTTGAGAGTCAATTTGTGACCTTGAAGTAATGTGGTGACCTCTTTGGTGACCTTACACGTGTCACTCTGTTATTGGCATACAAAAAGGACAAAGCTGGGTTCACGTGTCACTACGTGAAAGACTCATTACGTAACAATAAAGTTCGCTTCATTTTCTAAGTTTCTTTGGTATATGATTTATAATTTTTAATTTCATCTAAGTTTCTTTCATAAAATAAAGTTCGCTTCATTTTAAATGTTTATGTATTGAAATTACAACAATATTTTAAATGAAGTTCGCTTCAATTTTAAATTTCAAATAAAACCGTCCGCTAATATTTTATAAATAAAGGTCGCTTCATTTTTAATTTTTATATAAGCAGATTAGTTTATGTCGAATCATGTTTTTAATAATTTTTATTTCTTGTCAATAAGATCATCTTTTTACTTTTTAAAATTTAAATATTGTTATTTAATAAAATTTTTAGCCATATGTACTAAACATATTCGACTAGTTTTTATTTTATCAAAATTATAAAAATAACTTATTTATAATATGTTATTAATAATAAATAAAAAAGTAAGAGTGAAATTTTGGTAAGTTAGAAAATGTAATAAAGGGTTGAAAATGTTAGAAAATGGAAAATTAAAGGAAAAATGATTGAGTTGATGACCTAGGCTTGGGAGGCTGAAAATGGGTTGAAAGTGGGTCAAGATAATTAAGGTGAGATTAAGAGTAAAAATGTTGGTGACCCGATTATGGTGACCTTCTGCATGGGGATGGTCTAAGAAGAAGGTTACATAAGGATAATTGGAGGGAAATTAGGTGTAATTGAAGGGAAATTAACAAAAGGGAAAATTGGGTTTAGAAAAGCATGATGAGGAGGGTAATGAAATGCATTAGGGAAAATAAAGAAGCGTCAAACCAATTTTACCGTTAGTCCAGACGAAATTTTGACAGAAAACTGATTTTGGTGTTATTAAACAAAAAAAACAGAAATGTTAGAAGTTGTTAGACAAAAAAAAAATAACTTTAGTTCCTATGTTTATACGGTGTAAATGTTAGCTGTTATCTATAAAAAAAAACTTACTTCGGCTGTGTTTGGCAAGGCAAATCAGGTACCTGATTTGTCTGAAATGACTTTTTTGTCAAAACAATCAGGTACCTTATTTCTTTTTGGGTGTTTGGCAAGAACCTGATTTGAGGAAAAAAGGTACCTGAAATAAAAAGCTACTCCAGGTAGCATTTGAGAAATCAGGTACCTGTTTTATTTTCATCTACCTATTCTACCCTTAATTGTATAGGATCGCTACTTTAATTTGGGGTGAAGCTTAATTAATACGGAGTATTTTTTTTGTATGATTTTAATAAAGAATTATTTTTGTATCGCTAAAATATATTTTAAAGGGTGTATTGTTTGAATTTTTTTACCTAATCGTTATATGTTAATTATTTTCTCATTCGCCTTGACCTCAGCCTATTAAAAACGTAACGTCGTCAAAGACAATAACACAAGAATAATAGTAAAAACGTAAAAGATATCAATAATAAGCTATGTCCTTTTCTGTCATTTTGTTGAATATCAGCTACCTTTTCAGCTAGTATCCAAACAGTTTTAACAAAAATCAGCTACCTTTTCAGGTCTTAATTTTCAGCTACCTTTTCAGGTAACTTTTCAGGTTCCAGGTACCTTTTCAGCTTTCAGCTACCTTTTCAGGTTTCAGCTACCTTTTCAGCTAGTTTTGCCAAACAGAGCCTTCGTATTTAAACACCGTTTTATAATACCCTTTATATAAGCCCGTTCGACAAATTAAGGTGCGACGTTAAAGTTGCAGCAAAAAAGAGCGAAGGAGCACGCGAAAATGGCGATAACACTAGGCAAGCTTAGATCAAGCCTCCAATCCGCCGTCTGCAATCGTCGTTCCGTCGACATTATCAAGCGTTCATTCTCTTCTTCCTCTCACAGTGATCAAGCCTGTAATTCTCTCCTTTTCCCGCCATTTTTAGGGTTTAAATGTCGTTTTTCATTCGAATTTGATTGAATTTCTGTTTTGTCAATTTCGATTTAATTTGAATAATAGATGAGGCGAAAGAATCAGATAAATGGGAGAAGATTACGTATCTTGGAATGGTATCGTGTACTGCTTCGGCGTTCTGGATTTTGTCTAAAGGTCATCCTCATTTCGAAGAGCCTCCTGTCAGTAATCTTCTCTTTTTAGTTCTCGTTGAATTTTTCATTGTTGTTGTTGTTTCTATCATTGATTTCGCCGTTTAATCTTAGATTAGAGGTGTTCTGTATGATATGAATTGTTTTGGAATTTGTTATCGCAATTCGCGACTGGTAATTGTGGAATTTGTGTTTGTATCGGCGATTAGAACAGTCTTGAGCGAATTGTGTACGATATGATATAATAGTTTTGGTTTCTATTGTTGATTTAGGGCTTGCATTGCGGGTTAGAGGATTAGCCGTGTCAGACTCTGTATGATATACTAATAGTTTTAGAATTTGTTTTCGTGATTGGTAATTGTGGATTAAGTGCTTGTATTGCGGGTTCGAATAGTCTTGAGTGAGTTGTGTTCTGTATGATATAATACTTTTGGTTTTTATTGTCGATTTAGGGCTTGTTTTGCTGGTTAGAATAGTGGTGAGAAAGTTGTGCTCTGTATGCTATAATAGTTTTGGAATTTGTTCTCGTGATTGATAATTGTGGATTTAGTGCTTGTAACGGCATTTAGAATAATTTGAGAGAATTCTGCTCAGTATGATGTAATAGTTGGGGAATTTTTTATCACGACTGATAATTGTCTATTTATTGCTTGTATTGCCGAGTAGAATAATCGGGAGTAGTGAGTGAATTGTCTTCTGTATGATATGATAGTTATGGAATTTGTTATCGCGACTGATAATGGTGGATTTAGTGCTTCTATCTCCGGTCAGAATAGTCATGAACGAATTGTGCTATACTCCGTATATGTTATGATAGTTTTGCAACATGTTATTGCGATAGATAGTTGTGGAGTGGGCTGTATCGCCGGTTAGAATAGTCGTTGATTGGAATAATGGTGATGAGATTTGCGTTTATTACGAATTTTGTCTTCAAGAATTTTTGGGAGAGAGATATACGCTATAGTGATATATACTCGTTTAGTGTATTTTTATGCAGCTACCATTGTATCAGGATGTTATATGATTGAAGGATTTTTTCTGCAGCTAACATTGTATTTCTATGCATTTGCGTCCATTACACTGACTATCGGGATGCTATATGATTAAAGTAACAGGCGTTGGAGCAGTTGTTAATGTAATTTATAGAGTATGAGAAATGATGAGTTGTATTTCTGTGAGAAGTGTACAATTACAATATATACTTACAGTCATAACTCGTAACAAGTTAGTAATTTATCGAAGGAGTTTCAGAAGATATGCTTCCCAACCATAACCTCTATAAGTATGTCGACTAAATCACGGAAATAACAGGGAATTGTTGCAACAAATATAACTATTGACTAAGAGTCTTCAATATCCTTTACATAATTCCCTTTTATGGCCCTACATACACGACGGTCCTTTGTCTCAGATTGACGATTTGACACTGTTAAGCTAGATGAATCGAAGGATTCTTTTTTAATTTTTTCATTGTGACTATGTTTGCAGGCATACCCATACATGCACATTCGCAACAAGGAGTTTCCATGGGGTATGAACTTACATCGTTATACCTACTCTAATTTACTTAACTTCTCTCCATTGTTCGTTACTGTTTCACCTGATAAGGAGGCTATTTATTTGCCACACAGATGAGATGCTTAATGTTCTGATCGCTAGTGCAGTAGGTCATACATAGATTGAAATATAACCATAGTAACATTTGTGGCACTGCATGGTTACAAAACCAGTGAAAATCTCGAATGGCCTTGTGCTTTCTTCCTTTCTCTGACTAACCCAGAGGTTGGGTTACGCGGGGTATGGGATCAGCTATTCAGCTAGACCACTGTGAAAATTGGCTTTGTAATCCATTTTTTCATGTAGATTAGAATTTGAAGTTTTGAACCCTTACCATTCACGTGTTTGTCGTGTGATTGTATTGTTACCTCCAGTTTCCAGAGTTCTGCTCTACATTGTAGGATAAAGTAGTTCTTTCATTATTTCAAATCTGGTTTTACATTTCTTGTAAAGGCTTAAACTTGGTTTTCTACGGAAAGTCGTTCAATTTATATTATTATTTCTTTGAGTTGTTATGCTGCCTATTTTTATCGGTTTAATAACATTTCAGAGGTTTCTGCTCAGTTGACCGTTGCTTTTTGCTGTCCACTTATCCTACACCTAAGACCATTTTTAATCTAATGGAAGACTTCTTACGATGGTAAATGTAATTTATTAAAGTTTGTTGTCAGATTGGTTTTTTTAAACCCGTTGACCTCTGTAAAAAAAACTTATGCTGAGGGCTGAATTATTTGAGGATATGTTAGGATAGATGAACCATCTCAACCAAAACCTTAAGGTGATGGTTGAGACCCAACTATTATTAATATTCCTAATACGCTCTCTTACTCAAATGCTCATTGGGCTTGAAGAGTGGTTAGTTTGCACAGGCCCACCCATACCGTGTGCTGGTTTCCACTTCGTGGTTTTTGAGGTCACACTGGCTCTGATACCATGATAGATGTACCATCTCAACCAAAACCTTAAGGTGATGTTTGAGGCCAACTATTATTAATATTCCTAATATTAATGTTAGTGATTAAGTCTGTAGCTGGTTTCATTTTATTTATAGAGACTGCAAACCCAATGTAGCAGGCCTAGTAGAATATTTAAGCAGTGGAGCTGCTGAATGTTGAGGGACTAGTATAATTGACGGCCATTTCATAGTAACTTTGTGATAAATGACTGTTCCTCACCTAGAAAAAGAATGGCTAGTCCTCTATATGTTTCATTTACTTCATTGTACAACAAATTTAAATCATTTGGAGCCAAGTTTGTACATTTCTTTTAAGTGTTCAAGATAAATATATGAAGTCACATGATGGAGACAACATGCAAGATTTTTTTCCTTAGTTTCACATACTAGTGTCAAACTGTGAATAGTACGCGTTTGTATATTTGGCAAAGACCTGGCCGAATTTAACCAATATTGTACCAACGTGACTGAAAACGCTAATTGAGCTGATCATGGATGTCTACAAAGTGGCCCTTATCTCTCAAGGACATGATAGGAGCACATCTGAAACCTGTTTTACTCTGACTCTCCGACTCTCCGACACGGTGTCGTGTTTGACACGACACGGCTATTTTGGGTGAACTTTCCTATTTTGTGGTCTAAATTGAAGTGTTGAAGTGTCGTGTCGTGTCTGACACACGACACGACAGTTAAGTGAAGTGGCGTGGCGGAGTAACAGTGTCTGAAACATAACCTTGTTCAAAATTACTCAACTCTACCCAAATTCAAACATACCTAAACTGACCCGAACCTAAATGATTGCAAACTGCAAACATCACTTGTTTGCAAATTGCAAAGTATACTCAGTTCTTCGTTTTCAACCTGAGGCGTTGAGTTTATGAATGTTGCGTGACGCATTTAAGAAACACATGATCTAAATGATTGTGATGATTTATGTTTCACCTGAACTTCGCACTTCTGTTTGATTTATGTTTCACCTGAACTTCGCGCTTCTGTTTTTTTCCCATGTTAGCTGAAACTCAGTGTTGTGATGATTGTTTAATAGTTATAGTTACCCATCTACGTGTCATAAATGGTGTGATTGTTGTTGTGGTTATGTGGTATGGGTTTCGGTGTTTGATGGAGTCAAATACTCATTATTATGTGATTATGGAAGAGTATGATGGAAGCAGAATGGCTACTTACGCTTGTGCAGTTTGATATATATAATTTGTTAAGTTGTACTCAATTTGATTAAATTACCAACCTATTTTTCATTATGGGCTATTATACTTCGAGTATTTGATGCTACACTTTGTTTACCTGTCGTGTGTTTGGCACTCCGACACGACATTTCACCCCCAAAGGTTTAATTTTGTCCAAAATAATTGCTCTTTCAATGTATTCGACCCTTGACATTGTATCCCATTCGACACTTGCAGCCGAGTGGTGGTATCGTAGTTTATGTGTCGTCCTTAAACATTCATATCATGTTTCTGCATTTGATATGACTTTTTATGTTTTCAGGTCCTGATGGGCTTTTTGAGGTGAAAGAGGATCATTAATCAACTTTGGCGAGTAGATTTTCCTTTGCCTTTGGCCCTTGATGGAAGAAGGCGTCTCTGGTTTGACATTATGCCTAATACTAGCTCCTACTGGTTTTACATTAATCTTAATAAATGATCAGCTCTTACCTTCCTGTGACGCAATTTACGCCATTTTGGCAGCTCATTTATTTTAGCTGTCTTATTTTTTGGTGGTGCTCGGCCAATAAATTATTGTTAATGCTCATTTGAAATGCCTATTGGAAATTACTCAATTGTATTTCTAGAATATCAGCTTTTATCAAATAACCCAAATAACTAAACCAACATACAACTTTGCAGTCTTTTTTTTAAATGCTGAAAATATGAGCATTCCCATTTGGTGAGAGCATTTATTTTTATCTCGAGCGCAAGGAGACCAACAAAACGGGATTAGAATTCATGAGGAGCACTTCCTATTGACTTTACTAACTCATCTAGTTCGCCTAAATCGTTAGATACTTGGTTGGAGAGTCGTACAATCATACTATTTGAAGTAGCTTACAAATAAGGGTTCCCACTTTTGCCTAGTCACAAAATGGTTCAAGGCTATTTTGGAAAACTCTCTGTAGAGTTGAAAGTAAAACCATTGCGTATCGGCTTATATTTCCGCCCCTTAATTTCGGTGGTTGCACGATGAACTATTTGTAACACAATCGCAAATTGTACAGTAATATGCTGGTAGCCTGATACGGTCTAGATTTTATATAATGCATGCACTTGATTCATACCGTCCTTCCCTCTTTGTGGTCCTCCCCTTCTGACTTTATAGTAGCACCTCCTGTATTTTCAACCCATGATATTAGTATTACTGTCAATCTTGATCTTATAATCAGTCATGGCTGCATTACACTGATGGTTACGCTATAAATGTGACGGATACCGTCTTAGATGCAATAGCGATAGTTGCCCAGTAGTTGTATGTGGTCCGACCCGGTACTGAGAGCAGTAAATGAGGCTTTAGGTAGGCTTTCACTGAAACATGTATAGAGTATAGGTCTGACAATTAGATGCTTCAGATTCACTGTAGGGAATTAGGAATTGGCAGCATTTGAAGTTGTGGTGCTGTGCTGTGAATTGGTGTACTTGGTAGCTGTAACTATCATGCATACAAACAAATTCCCTCCCCTTTTTCTCATTGTGACACCCTCCATACCTTCTGACTTTTTGCTTTTTTTTTGGTTCCTAGTTTTTATTTTCTGATTCCTTGGGATTGTTAACTCCTGTGTCTGCAATTTATCCATCGCAAATTCTTATTTGTGACGGTCACAAGCTTGTGACGTCCTTGTTTATCCATTGCCACAGAAACGTTTTGAGGGAGATAGAGCTTTAAATTCTGCTAAGATTATTGATATCTACCCTCTACTCTGTTTGTCTGGTGAATTCTATACGTTTGATTAAAATATACCTCACATATATTGAACAAACGTAGGGATTCAACCAAACATGGAAGTATTATCTAAGGTTTGTTTCTTTGGTTGTGCATTTGAACTAGGCGCGCTATTACAGCCCTGCTGTAACTGAAGAGGCCCTGTATGATTCGTAGAATTGTGATCGTGTGACTAAAATTTGTAATTTTAACCTGGTGTAAAACTGAACGGTCTTGCCAAACACAGCCGACTGTTTAGCTTTTTCTCGATATTGTCACTATGCTCAAGATTAAAAGATAGGACTCTCTAGACAATCATTGATATGTTTATCTTTTTTTTTTTTTTTTTTTGAAAGAAAACATGGGATCATTATATTAAGTCCAACTCCGCCAAGGTAGTGACGGAGGGCGGAAAATCATCGATGAGGATCAAATCCTCCCCTACATTCGAACACAAACGCGCAGCCATGTGAGCTACCGTATTACCCCCACGCTTCACATGAGAAAGACCACGAAAAGCAAAAGACTCGACAAAGCTACAAATATCCCGGATACATAACCCAAAACTACTACGGAAAACAGCCTTATTACGAACAGCCTGAACCACTGAAACTGCGTCCGTCTCCGCCATCACACACTCAACGCCAAGCCTCCGAGCAGTCTCAAGGCCAAACAGAGTAGCCCTTGCTTCCGCAACCTCCACCGTCCACCTAGCACGAACCCGCTTACTAGCCACGAAAACAACGCGCCCCTGAGAGTCTCGCCCTACCGCCCCTAAACCAATTTCACCCTCTTCGAAAATAGCTGAATCCGAATTAACTTTAAGGACATTCAAATCCGGCGGACTCCACCCATTACCGCCCAGCACAGAATCCGCAACCCTCCGACTGCCCATACCCCTTCCATCCATCGAGTCCATATACCCTTGATAATCCGAGACCATACGTTCCAAGCCAACAATCACCACTTCAGCCTGCGGTTGTGATTCCTCGAAAATTCGCGAATTACGCAGGGACCAGATAGCCCACAACAATGCCAGGAACCTACCTTTGTCTAGTTTGTCAATCCGCTGGAGAGACCCCACCAGCCACCTCGCGAAAGAATCCTGTGGGACATCAGCCAACGTTTCTGCCCAGCCACTAGCGCCCCAAAAAACTCGCGTCCACTGGCACCTAAAGAGAGCATGGACAGTGGTCTCCACTTCAGACCCGCAGAAGCCGCATAACTCAGAGTCGCAACAGTGCCGTCTGAACAACGCTTCCTTAACAGCCAGCATCCCCGTACATCCCCTCCAAATAAAATGAATGAGCTTTGGCGGAACTTGAAGACTCCAAATCTGGCGCCAGACATCCTCTCCCAGCCCCGGTACAGCCAACATATTGCCCTCAGCTGGTTCCCCCATACCCAACCAGTACCCCGTCTTAACCGTGTAATTCCCGTCCCTTGAAGGCCACCATGCTAATTGATCCGGTGGTAAATTTCTGCTTATGGGGATACTCATGACCCTATCCACTTCATGAGGTAGTAAAACATCTCGCAGCTCCGCTTCCTTCCACAGTCCACTCTGGCCATCTATGAAATTGGCCACTTTCATATCACCACTGGATTCCAAATTTGGGGCAGGTTTCAGAAGCCCTCTTTCTCCTGGTATCCAACAATCATTCCACACGTCCGTAGTTTCGCCATTCCCAATTCGCCACCCCAGCCCTTCCAGTAAAAGCGCCTTCGACCCCCATAGGCTACGCCAAGTAAAACTCGGGTCATAACCTCTCCTAGCTTCAAGCACCGAACCATTCTTAAAGTAGCGAGCCTTCAACACCTTGCCTACTAAAGAATCGGGAGTAGTCACTAACCTCCAAATTTGTTTAGCGAGAAGAGCTTGGTTAAACACCCGAAGATCACGAAAACCCATTCCCCCTTGTGTTTTAGGTTTGCAGAGTTTCTGCCAACGCCACCAGTGTATACGCCTCTTCTCTGCACTTGTGCCCCACCAGAATCTCGCGAGCATCGCGTGAATTTCGTCTATCCATCCCTCCGGAATGGCAAACATACTCATCATATATGTGGGGATTGCTTGGACAACAGACTTAATGAGAACTTCTTTACCCGGCTGAGATAGGATCTTTTCTTTCCACCCCTGTAATTTTTTCCATATTCTATCCTTAAGAGCAGCAAAAACAACTTTCTTGGACTTACCAATAATTGTTGGGAGTCCGAGATATTTCTCGTGACGATCAACCTCACGAACACCCAGTGTGTGACATAGGACCTCGCGGACATCAGTAGGGACTTTTTTGCTGAAGACAACATCTGATTTTGAGTAATTAATTTTCTGACCCGAAGCTCTTTCGTATTTGCTGATCACGTCAGCTATGGCTGAGCATTCTCTTAAATTGGCTCTCGCAAACAAAATACTGTCATCGGCGAAAAATAGATGAGATATCCGCGGAGCCCCACGGCACACAAGGGCCCCATGGAGCTTCCCTTTCGTCACGGCATCACTGAGCAAGCATGAGAAGGCATCTGCACACAAAAGAAATAAATATGGGGAGATGGGGTCCCCCTGCCGAAGACCACGGGATGGCCTGACCATTCCCGACGCCTTACCATTAATGAGAAGAGAGTGTGCCACAGTTGAAACACATATCATAACACGATTGCGCCAACTCGAAGAAAAGCCCATTCGTCGCATAACTTGATCAAGAAAAATCCATTCCACTCGGTCATATGCCTTACTCATGTCGAGTTTCAGAGCTATATTGCCGTGGCGACCCTCTCCACCTCTCTTCATGGCATGGAAGATTTCGAAAGCAAGAAGGGCATTATCAGTAATAAGTCTCCCCGGGGTAAAGGCGCTCTGATTCTCCGAAATTATCTCATTCAGGAACGGTTTCAAGCGGTTAGCTAAGGTCTTTGAAATAATCTTATAGATGACATTGCACAGACTTATGGGACGGTATTCCGTGATTTTTCTCGGCGAGTTGCATTTAGGGATCAGTACCACATTTGTGGTGTTAATAGCCTCAATATTTCCCTCGCCAGTCCACCAACTCCGTATAAAATCACATACATCACTTCCCACCGTATCCCAGTATTTTTGATAAAAGAGCGCGTGCATTCCGTCCGGTCCCGGCGCCTTGGTGGGGTGCATACAGAAAAGAGCCGCCTTAATCTCCTCGTTTGAAATAGGTTGATCAAGACTAAAATTCATCTCTGCCGTAACCACAACCGGCATGCATTCAATAATTTCATCAAAATCCGTGGGGGAGCTGGTAGTAAAAAGATTAGTAAAGTACTCCTCAACGACCTTCACGACTTCCTCCTCCTTCGTACACCACCGCCCATCCTCCTGCTCGATGCCCCTTATAGTATTCTTCGTCCGTCTTTGTTTTGCCTTATGATGGAAGTAGCTCGTATTTTTGTCACCGTCCCGGAGCTCTGTTATTTGGGTCTTCCATCCGTTGTTCCTTAACATTAGGGTTGCTTGCCGAATGTATTTATAATCAATTGTAACGACGGATTAAGACCAATGTCAACTTTGTTATGAGGATTGGTATAGTTTCTTAATGTTCGAGAAATTGACTCTTCACTTTAGAAAATCGGAATAGACATGGAAGGTGAAGAAACTTCCGTTACAAGACCGTTTGGAAAATTCCGATTCTTCACTTAATAATCCACACATAACATAATCTAATTTATGATGTCCATCCAATCCTCCAATGTATAAAAGCAAATATATTGGGAATGACGTGATTTAACTTATGGTATGTCTGAGAAGTTTGAACACCCAATTCACTCATATCGCACTCTTAAACCGTTTGCTCGGTCTGGTCGGAGTAGTCGTATATATAGGACTAGGACGTGAAGGTTGAGAAACAAGTGTGATAAGTTAGTGTAAAGCTGGGGGTTGGTCTATGAATAGACACAGCATAAGCATAAGCATAAGCGGAGATGAAAGAGTATCTTACCCTGACACCCTTTAATCATCTTCCGTCCTTGCTTCTCATTTGGTCGTCCTGTCTCTTCTCATTTAAACTCCCCTTGAATGATTGCTACTATTGCTCTTTCAAATTTACTAATGCAATCTCATGAATATTTGGTCAAATATTTAGCCCTTTTTCTTTTCGACGGCTAAGCGCTGAAATAAGAGTTGATTTATGAAAAGATGAATTGAATTTAACTAAATGAAATTAAACTGAACCGGATATAGATGAGCTAAACTGAAATAAACTGAAATTGAGCCAGAAAAACAGGACCTAAATTGAATCATCAATATTTGATGGTCGAACTTTGACGATGAACTAAATTGAATAAAACTGAATTGAACTGATTGAAGCTGAAGTATGAGTTAATTTGTGAAGAAATGAGTTAAACTGAACTAAAAGAAAGTAAAATTAAACGAAATTGAATAAAGTTGAGCTAAATTGTAATGGACTCAAATTAAGCCATAAAAAAACAAGGCATAGTACTTTCTTTAATCCAACCAAGAGAGATAATCTCCTTCGATTAAAGGAATCGGAGCTAAAAGTCAATATCGTCTTCTCTTTTATCTTATAACTTTGAGGATGTGTGGATGACCTATATTTTAGCAGGAGCTAAAAGCCGAGGGTATCTTCTCAACGTAATCATAGATAGTATGTGGAAAATGAGGTTGCGTCACAACTCACAAATAAACCTAATACTCGATTTCATTCCTTCACATGCAATATATGTTCTTCCACTAAAATAATAACCGTACATTAGAGCATGTCAGCGGGTGCCAACCGGTGACACTAACAAACAACAAATATGAAGTAAATACAAAATAAATTTCTTCTTAACACATACGTATATACATTAACATGGTTAAAAACATATACCAAGTACTAATTATTACTAAGTACAAATATGAGACAAAAGTAATTACAAATCTCACATCCAAAAAGAAATGATGAAATAATACTAAATTATAAATAGAAATAATAAATAATTAAGGATTATTGAAGAGGAATTGAGAACACTTGCATTTCCAAGTGATGGGTTTGTAATCAGAAGAAAGACCACCTCTTGCATATTCAAGGTTAGTGACTGAAGGAACTTGAACTGCTTCACAATGACCACCACATGAACCACATCTTCCTTCACACCGCGGCGGTCTCGAACCCATCATCTTCCCTCTTACCACCACCACCGCCACCTTCTGCACCTCTGTTATCTACCAAGTGTAGCACATTGTCCATTATTACCACCAATTATATGTTATGTCAAAACTAATGTTCTTATGTCACAAGTTGTATAAATAATTAAATACTGACGGGTTTTGAACTCAGATCATAAGTTGAATTAGTTATATTGATTGAAAAAAATATATATGTAAATTTTTAAACTCACATTTACCTTTGGACATGTAGTTGTTGAACTCACATTATTAGCAATATTGGGCACCATCGTCCTACCTGCATTCATACCAAAATTTAGTGACACGTATTCTTCATAATGTTGTCACCAATAATAGTATCGAGTTTCAGCACCACCATGCTCATATAGTCATATTCCGTATAATATTATTGTTTTAGTACGTTCCGTAAAAATGGAATGTACTAAGCACAATGTAAGTTCAACTAGGTTGGATTTGCTCAAGTACCCTCCAAATCGTGAATCGTAAAGAGCGAATTTTATATTGTCTCTTTCTCAAAGTACATATAGTAGTATAACACACATTTTATAAGAGCGAATTGAAAATTATGTTACCTTGAATTGTAGGAGCAAAAAGCTGAACTGAAATGAGTGACGAAATAATAAGTAGGGTGATTGTTATTAAATTGAGACGAACCATTTTATAAATATAGGTTAGAAAAATGTATTATTTGACAAAAAAATATGGGGCAAAGAATAGGAAAATGGTAGAAGAAGAGAAACAAGGAAATGAAATGAAGGAAATGAAAGGATACATGAAAGAAGGTTATAGCTTTATAGGAAGCACAAATTCTCATTGAAGACGAACACTGTCTCTTTCATAAGCTGAAAACGGATAACGTCTCTCTCACAATATGCAAGTGACAAATCAATTGAAATTTCAATAGAGAACCCACTTGCCATTTCACTTGTAATAGTGTGAGAGGTTGTTATCCGTTTTTAACTTATAACGAATAGTACACGTCTTCGTGACACTAGTTGTATAAGAAGAAGAAGGAAGATGTGAGTAGTAGTAAAAGAGTGTTGATTTATTAGCATTAAAATAGGAAAGAATGTAGAAATTGTATTAGAACGAGACATTACAGACAAATTATTTATTCCCTACAACTAAATTCCACCCTACTTTTTTAGCCTGCCAATTTTTGAGATACTACTCATCTAGGCTGACATCAACACACAAATGCAAATTTAAAAAACAAAAAATCATCCCCAAAGATTTAGGTATCACAAATTGTTATTCAAGACAGGTTTTCCGTCACAAGCTGAATATGGATAGTGTCTCTCTCACAAAATATAAGTGATTCTACGTCTCTACCTATACCATTTTTCCCCACTCCCCTTACTCGCCTTTTTTTTTTTTTTTTTTTTTTTTTTTAATAAGGTAAGGAAACTAGGTTGATCCTCTTGGATAGGACTAACCTATCTCATCCTTTCGAATGAATAAGGTAAGTTGAAGCCACCGGCTTTCAACCCACCTCGAAAGAGTTGGACATGAAAGTCCAACGGAAGCCATGAAGTCAGCAACCTTGTTGGCTTCACGGAAACAATGTTTAATTATCACTTCATCGAAAAGATGAAGATCAAGTTTCACATCCTTGATAATACTAGATATTTCTCACGGGATTTGCCAAGTGCTACGGAGGGAGTTGATAACACATAAATTATCACCCTCCACAATTAACTTAGAGATTCCTAAGTGTTTAGCGGCTAAAATACCTTCTTTTAAGGCGAGTGCTTCTGCGACAATAATACTATTAGATCCGCACTTTTTTGCACCTAGCAACACGACTTCACCATTATGATCTCTTATACAATATCCTAAAGCAGCTTTATTGCCATCTATTCTCGATCCGTCAAAATTTAGCTTTAGAAACCCATTTCTAGGTTTCTCCCACCAGATTTCCTTCTTACTAGAAGTGTTTCTAACACACTTTACTTTCTCAGGCTTGTTGAGATCTTTATATCTAGTTTCGTTCCAGGCCTTAATGCTATTATTACATAACGTAATAAGTTTGTTTATATTGAGATTAACATTATTAAAGATAATATCATTTCTATAAAACCATGCATTCCACCAAATAAAAATGATCTTAACGAAATCATTTTGTGGAATTAAGTCTTTTAGATAATTAAGCTTCGTTAGAAAACTTTGACTTGCAATATTATCATACTTTGACAAAAAGTTATTGTAGCTAGTAATGTTCATTTCTTGGATAATGGACCTAATCAAAGGACATTCGTAAAAGAAATGATCTTTATTTTCACTAGGATGATTACACAAAATGCAATGAGGTGGGACATTAATATGACTTTTGAGAAGTCTATCTTTCGTTGGAAGGCCGTCAACACATGCTTTCCAAAGAAAAAATTTCAATTTTGGCGGAATATTCAATTTCCAAACCCACTGAAAATTACATTTATCATGAGCGTGATCGAACAAACCTTGCGCTAACCAAGTTGCTGTTTTTGTAGAAAAATTTCCATCCACGGACAACCCCCATATGAGGGCATCTGGAATATCATTATGTGGCAGTGGAATGTTAGTAATCTGATTCACAATATCGTTATTTACCACATTGGCTAATTTACAAACATCCCATTGTTTGTCAGAGGTTATGTAATCTTTAACCAAAAGATTAAGATTGCGGCTATTAACATCATCACTCATAATGCTGGTAAGTGGGTGCGAGAAAACCCAATTATCAGACCAAAATTTAATATTGCTACCATTACCTACCTGCCATCTCAATCCTTTTCTAAAAAGAGTCCGAAGACTCACAAGCTTACGCCATTGCCAAGAAGAGACTGAGTTAGGCTTATGATCAAATAGTGAACAATTTCTCAAGTATTTTTTAGTTATCACTTTAACCCATATACTCTCCTTATCCATAAGGATTTTCCATAGAAGTTTCATTTGAAGGGCTTTATTAGCGGCTTCAGAAGATTTTATTCCCAATCCACCAATCGATTTCGGTAAGCAAACTTTATGTCAACCAATCAAACTAGGGGAGCGTTGTGAAGGATTCTTATTCCAAAGAAAGTCTTTGTTAATCTTATCTAATCTCTTATGGATTGATGAGGGAAGAAGAAAGCTTTGCATTTGAAAAGTTCCCTTCGAGGCTAAATTAGCATTGATCAGAACTAGTCTACCTGCTTGTGATAAAGAATTTGCTTTCCATTTCGATAATTGGGTGCAAAAAGATTGAATAATACTTTCGAAAGTATTTTTAGTTACTCTGCTATCTATTATAGGACATCCTAAATACTTTCCCAAATGAGTTTCCTCGTTCATAAGGAGAATACCTCTAACGGATTCCCGTTGAGATCGCTCAATATTTCTAGTGCATTGAAAAGTGGATTTGTCAAAATTAACAAACTGTCCTGAAATTGTGCAAAATTTATCTAAAATAGACTTAATGGTTCTACAACTTTGGTTTGAGGCTTTAGCGAAAATGATCGTATCATCCGCAAAAGTAAGAAAAGGGATTTTCTCAATCCCACATCCAATTCTAATACCAATATCACTAGAACTAAGATCACTATTCTTTTGTAGAGATCTTGCTAAAATCTCCGCAGACATAATAAAAATATACGGGGATAGTGGGTCTCCCTATCTAATACCTCGAGTGGGTCTAAAAACGTCTCTCGGTCTTCCATTTACTAACACTGAGAACGAGACAGTTTTTATACATTCCATAATCCAAGAAGTCCATTTGATACTGAAACCCATTTGTTTAAATGTTTCCTCAATAAAACTCCATTCTAGTCGGTCGTATACTTTCTCCATATCAAGTTTAATTGCAATCCAACCCCCTTTACCTTTTTTACGCTTAAACGAGTTAAAAATCTCGTGGGCAAGAAGAATATTATTTTGAATAAAACGATTAGGCGTAAAGGCCCCTTGAAACGGGTGGATTATCTTATGCAAGACACTCCGAAGACGAGTAGCTAAGATTTTCGAAATAATTTTATAGATTGTTGAACAAAGACTAATAGGTCGAAAATGATTTGCTGTTTGAGGATTGTCAATTTTAGGAATTAATGCTATGAAAGTATGATTTATTTCTTTTAGTAATTTTCCTGAATGGAAAAAAGCTAAAATCGCTTTAGTCACCGAATTTCCTACAATATCCCAATATTTTTGAAAAAATTCTATAGGAAAACCATCGGGACCTGGAGCTTTATTTGCGGCTAAACTAAATACAGTTTGTTTAACCTCTTCCACACTAATATTACTTGTAAGAAAATTGTTATCTTCGTCTGAAATTAATCCGTTAATAGATTTAAAATCTTCAAAATCTTCATTTTCGTCAAAATGACAAAGATGATTCTTTGTAAACCTAAGATTAAACTCGTCAGATATTTCTTGCTTAATAAGGTTTTGATCAGTAATATAAGCACCATTTCTATTTATGAATTGCTTAATCCCATTTTTGCTACGTCTAATAGTGGCATGATTTTGGAAATATTTGGTATTACTATCTCCAAAATTAGCTTTATTTATACTAATTTTTTGTTGCCAATAAATGCGCTTGTAATGTAGCAATGCATCTTGTTTTTTCAGCCATTTCAACTGAGCAACTTCTAGAACTGTAATATGGGATGAACCAAGTTGGTTTTGTATAATTTCTAACTTTTTTTCAGCTATAGAAAGTTGTCTAAAAATATTGCCGAAAGTAGATTGATTCCATTTTTTAGCCTTTTGCTTTACAAATTTGCATTTTTGAGAAAGGCAAAACATATAGGACCCCTGAAATTGGTGTTGCCAACACTTTTTTACTAACTTACTAAAATCGTCTCGAAGGGTCCACATAAGCTCGAAACGAAAAGGAGGAGCTTTCGCATGAGCTTGGTCATGAAACTTTACAGAGATAGGACAATGGTCGGAACTAGTAAAAGCATGGTGGACAAATTGCGTATTTGGATAAATACTCATCCAATCAGGAGATGCTAAAGCTCTATCGAGAATTTCAAAAACGTTATCAGACCCACACTTCTTTTTCCTCCAAGTAAAATAATTATCGGAGAAAGGGAGATCTATAGAATTAGTATTATTTAAGAAATTAATTAATCTTAAACAACGCGCATTGTTAACGATTGCACCCCCTTCTTTTTCACTCGGGTTTATAATCTCGTTAAGATCCCCTAAAAATAAAAAAGGCAAATCAAGATTAAGGACAAAGCTTTGAAATTCACTCCAAAAGTCCGATTTCTCAGATGGTTGAGCCGGAGCATAAACAAAAATGAGGACAAATTTGACATTAATAGTTAAGTCACAAACTTCACAAGCAATGAAACGATTCGACTTAAACATGACAATTAACGAAAAGGTCATGGATACAGATTCTTTCCAAAATAACCAAATACCACCTGATAATCCAATACTGGGAATAAAATCACACACATTAAACCCAAAATTTGCTATAAGGTGGGGTTCGGGCGCAGACATTGATTTAGTGTCACAAATAGCTAAGATTTTAATTCCATTTGATGAGCCAAAGAAATTTAGCTCTTCGGCAAAATTCTTTCTTTTTGTACCTTTAACATTCCAAAAAGCAATATTCATTTGGGACAGATTATATTTGTAACCAAATTTCGAAATACAGACTTGTACCCGAAAGTGCTGCATGAAAGAAAATGATGCACAATCGATTGTGACCAATATTCTAAAAATAGACTTGTAGCCATACTCAGAAGGTGAAGGACAAAAACGCAGCTATAGAGAGATTGCATAGAAAAGTCATACGTAAAAGGCATGTTCCATGGAAAATGAATTGTTAACAAAATCTCATCACTTGCCAAGACAATCTTGCGATAACCCACAAAAAAGCTATCAGCTAGAACTGTTCCCTTACAAACAAGTAAATGAAACTTTGCTCTAGCTGTCATCCAAAGAGGGTTCAGATCTAATATTGGGCTATCGGTACACATATTCCCATCAACAGACGTAACATTTCTTAATTGAATCCCAGCAAACCAATTTAGATGCTCTATGATTGTAGTACATGATGATATTTCATGGGCAACACACTCTTGAGAGACTATTTCCAGAGATCTAACCGTACAACCTGTTTGGTTGTCCTGAAACTCATCGAAGCTTAAAAAAATCGCAAAAATAGACCAATAAAAAAACATTGGACCATCATCTATCTCAGCAAAGACGAAGATCAATTGAGTTCTTAAAACAAAACACAAGACTGAACAAAATCCAGCAGCTAAAAAATTCCAACTAATCTGATACATGCTCGCGGCTAACAAAATCAGCATCAGTGAATAAACATAATAATGGGGCTCACACCTGGAATAACCATAGTTATCTGATAAGGTACTGACTTGATAAAACTTGGCTTGTAAAGGACCTAATTCCAAAATTTCTTTGGAGTAGACACAAAGCTGATATAAACTCTCCGGTGCTAGATTGGAGAGCAAATCAATGTCTACAAACAAAGAAATTGGAGGAATAGGCGAGAAATCGGTCTTCAAATCAACGAAAGCCACAAGATTTGACAAAAAGAAAGGAGATTTATGACTTACTCCTGAAGCCAAATCGCTATTTCCCAAATCTGCCCTACTCGCCTAGTTGAGAGGGAAACTATCCAGGTTCAGTTTATGATAAGCAAGACTCATTGTTTAGATATAGGGTTATTGTAAAAATTAGACCTGTTAAATGGGTCGGGGCCAGGGTGGTCGGATCCCATGTTATGTAAAATACGGGTCGGGTTAGGGTCAGAATACAGGTCAAGAAATAATTTCAAACGTTTTTTTTTAAAACAAACTTTTTAATTAAAACATTAATTATTGACATAATTATTAAAATAAAGTTTTTTTCATAATTATTTTATTATAAAATATTATAGAAGTTATATAATTTTAGTTGTGTTTTTAATTTTAAGTAAAAAACTGCTAGTATTTTTAACAAATTTTTCAAATATAATGTATAAATATTAATATCTTAATAAAATTCCTGATTTACCTTTGATTTAACGGGACCCATTCAGGTCAGGTCTCGACCCGAAAGTAACGGGTCATTTCGGATTCAGATCTAATGGGTCGTGGGTCGAAAAAACAGACTTGAACCTTAAAAAATGGGTCGCATGGGTCGAGTTTCAACTCGGATCAAATTAATTTTAACATGTTTAATAACAATCATATATTTATCTAATGCAGAAGCCAAGCTGCTGACGTGGCATCACATGAAACAATCTCCGTCTTACGTGGCGCGATTTAAAGCCACCTAACATATTACTAAACTGATGGTCCAATAAATTTTTTAAAATCCGTCAAACATGGTCAATATCCGTGAATCATGCACAAAACAGATTATGGTTTTAAATTGTTTCCTAAACTGAAAAGAATAATAATAATAACCTAAAGATTTGATTGAAATTAATTTCCAAAACAAAATTTTTAAAATCTGTGAATCATGTTGAATAAATTTCCTAAACTGAAAAGAATAATAATAATAACCTAAAGATTTGATTGAAATTAATTTTCAAAACAAAATTTTTAAAATCCGTGAATCATGGTCAATAAACTAAACTGAAAAGAATAATAATAATTCCGTGAATCATGATAAATTCCGTGAATCACGTTAATTTTGTTTAAATTTCCTAAATTGAAAAGAATCATAATCATAATAATAACTGAAAGATATGTTTCACAATTAATTTCCTAAACAAAATTTCAGGATTCCGTGAATCCATGAATCCATGAATTATGCACAAATAATTGACCTAATCTGAAAAGAATAATAACTGAATGATTTTAAATATGGATAGATTATGGTTTGAAATTAATTTACTAAACAAAATCCTAATGTGAAACAATAACTAAATTAGGGATTAATGAGTGAGTGTGAGATTGTATAATTAGGGATTAATGAGTGAGTGTGAGATTGTATAATTAGGGATTTTGAAAGGGGGCGGGGAAGGTGACTGACGAGATGAACATAGAATAGTAATTCAATTTGAGTTTATGTGATGAAAATGAAAATCTCTGATAAACAACAAATGATGATGATGATGGTTTCTATTTGGTGGGCCATGATGCGCCGACAATGAATAGTTAGATGATTAATATTGTTTTTTCATTATTTTGTCTTTTAACTTATAAATATATAGGTCGGATTAATTTAATCCAACTCGGTTTATATATTAATGTGTGCGTCTTAATTTATGCGAACTCATTTTAGTTTTAATCTAACACGATTTTTCACATAACACTATGTAATTTTTAAACTAAAAGTATTTATATTTATTTAATATTATTAACAATATTAATTTCATATTATTAAAGTACTAAAATAATCAATTTCTTTATCTTTATATTAATTTCATATTTTAAAATTCTAAAATAATTAATTTCTTTATCTTTTAATTATTAATAATATTAATTTCATATTATTAAAGTTCTAAAATAATTGATTTCTTTCTCTTTATATTATTAACAATATTAATTTAAATTACTAAAAACAGATCCGTGAAGTTCACGGGTTACAACCTAGTTGTATCCAAAATACGTATGTAATATGAAATGGATGATCAAATAGGTAACAAAGTGAGAACACTACATTATTTTTTCTTTACAAATTTGTTTTTACGATTCTTTGAACCTTACACGAATTAGTAGTTATTTAACTTTACTTTAAGAGTTTACTTTGATAGAAACTCAATTGTGTCATCCTAGGTAACATCAAAATGGACACGGACATGACATAGACACGTGATACGACATGTCATGAAATTTAGGATATGAGACACGTTATTTAAATTTAATAAAATATATACCATTTATAGCTATAGATGTTTGATTTTATTTTTGTAAAAGTATTTAAATTAATTTTAAATAAGTGAATGTAAAACTTTCACTTGATTATAACTCATTTTTATATCTCATTCGTTCTAATTAATCTCTTCGATATCGCATTTCTCATCTGAAAAATATCATTCACCCCAAATGATGACCAAATACCGTGGTCACGGTCAAATATCATGGACACGAATCGGACACGTGTCCAAATAAATGTAAAAAGTTAGACACGGCTTTATAGGCGTCGGACAGTTTGGCGTGTGTCCGTGGAGTGTCAACGTCGGCCACGGTATCGGACACAGGACGCCTCATTACGACAAGTGTCCATGCTATCTATGGACACGAATCGGACACGTGTCCAAATAAATGTAAAAAGTTAGACACGGCTTTATAGGCGTCGGACAGTTTGGCGTGTGTCCGTGGAGTGTCAACGTCGGCCACGCTATCGGACACAGGACGCCTCATTACGACAAGTGTCCATGCTATCTAGGTGTCACCTACCGTTCCCTAAGAACTCTAATATGGACTCATGATTGTTTTTGTATACTACTATGAGACAAATAAGATTGTCTATCAAATGCAAGGCATCTGGTGTCGTGGTGTAGTTGGTTATCACGTCAGTCTAACACACTGAAGGTCTCCGGTTCAAACCCGGACGACGCCAAACTTTCAATTTTTTACAAAATTCTGTATTTTTTTTGGGAGCACAGATCTGATTACATGTACATTCATTCAATCATCGTGTTCCCCAATTCTGTAAAACTCCCACTTCAATCTTATGAGTTTATGACCCAACACTCCAACAGCATCGCTGGAATTCTAAATTCCGACATACCCAGATTCCAGAAGCATAAAATGAAACGATAAATGTGATCTCTTTTTTTGCTAGGAACAGCAAATTTCCGAAAGACTTTGGAAGGGATTCGGAATTTGTGTGTGCACACGCTTTGTTATGATCCCTGAACAACGCAAAAGAAATTTGGGGAACTGAAAAAGTGGTTCACTTCTTTGTTAAAGTACGACAATTTTCTAACCGACTTCTTAGGGAATTCAGTATTTCCGTGTGAACGACATGTCGACATCGTCGTGCTCGACTTGGAACTTTGATGCAAAAATAGGTAAATATACTCAGCATTACATACATCACATGAGTACATACATGACCATAATGAAACACAATTCCAGAGTAAGAGTTCTCCAATTATTAAGAACAGATGATTGACCGTTGGGTCGCAAATCCCCCGTTCAGAAGTTTCAAGGATTTGTGGTATGTCACTAGTCGAAAATGGAAGATGAAGTCGAACTAATTACATTTTGGAATGACCGATCCGAACATGAACCCTATGCCATGATGTGTTAAGTATGCCTCTCAAATTCCATATGCTTTCCACACTTTCTGGTTGAACATTAGCTGCAATATCCACCTGCCATTTCGATAAGATTAAGTTATACACACACCATTTTTCGACATATTCAAGGTCTCTCACAAATGTTGGGGCAATGGGGGTCAAATGTACTCAGCCTCACCCCTGTTTCAACAACTATTGTACTTCGACGCTAGACTTAGGCGTCATGTCGCATTTTCGACATTCCGACAGGTAACAACATTTTCACTTCTTAAAGTATGAACACTTACATTAGTTGCATAGCATTAGATTTTTGGTTAATGGGAGTACAGAGAGGATATTTCCTATAAAAAAAATTAGGAATCTTAACTCACCGCTTTGGCAACTATCTCAGCACTGTGCAACACCTCGACTTTGGCCTCAAACAGTACCCATGCCCACTTGTCACTATAAGTCCCATCCGCTACATATGGTACATCCGGTTTCTGGTATCTGGAGGCTTCCAGCCAGGTTTTACCACCATCTATTGATATATCTACTCTTTCAATTCCGCGCCCACCTCCTGATACTGCATATCCCTTGACTGTTACCTACAACTCATAAAGTAAAAGAAAGACTTGAGGTTTTGTGTTTTGGAATTTTGGGCCTAACTCGAATACAGAATGTAATAAAATGCATTTAGAGGAAAACGACACTGGTTCCAATAAGAAGAAGTTCTATCCTAGCTCACTTGCTTTAGGGATAAGTGAAGAGGATAGTATTCAGCACTTAACGTTTCAATGTTCAATGCTATACCATACAAGGCTAGATGAAATTTCAAGGCTGTGGATAATTGAACTCGAGCATCCCCAAAAGAGATGAACTTTTGATGAAATCCAGACTATATATATACTTGGGTGAACAAACAGATTACTCCATCCATTATAATGGTATGAATCACGAAGCCGACAATAAACTTGGGTATGTTTAAGAAGTTTAAAAAGGCCTTGGGGCCGGCCCGAGAGCCGACTGATGACGGGAATGATTCTCGGGACCTCGTGCAAGAACAGTATTCAATCCATTGAAGATAGAAGTGACGATAGTCGACAGTCATTCACACCCCCGAGTCCTACACTATACTACTCAAAATTTGACACGAACTTTTTATATTTATGACCTTTGTCATCAGGACATGTGAGATTATCGCATAAACGGTTCACATAAAACAAAAACATATTTTCCAAAGGAGGCTATTTCAATTACCTGTCCATCCTTTAAAATGTTGGAGTCTTCTAAGGAACAGATGACACACTGTTAAATAAAAAAAACTGTCAGTTCCCGAAAAACAAATTTAAATGAAAAGAAAGCCAATATGGGTTTCTGTTTCCAGAGCGAAAATTCACTATTGTTTGGCTTTGGATTTCGGATGTGTGAAATAAATTATAGTGGCTCATTAAAAACTTAAGCTCGCATTAGTTATCTTATAGTTAAAAAGGGGAAAAGAATCAAGTTTTGGTGAGAATGAAGCACTTGTCTTGAAGACTTCAATTATAAAACTACTTCAAAAGCACACCAAAATATTAATTGTGTAGCATTTGCATTTTGCAAAACATATCTTTAAGCTTTTTGAAGACATAAATCACTTTCGGTAGAAAACATATACAAAAAACCTATAAACATATCAGCCACCAAAGCAAGCTACCTGAACAGGGAAATCCATTTGAGGCCTTCTGGTTGACCAATTTATATTATCCCAATTAACTGAAGGAGGGAACATTTTGTAATCCTTCTGCATGAAGAAGCCCTGTCGATACAACCAAAAATCAGGCTTCCAAGTGCACCAGTGCACAAGCATACCAGTTATAAAAAGTCCAGCATCAACCAACCTGACATTCTTCTGAAATCACAGCAATGGAATCCAGCCATTTCACTGATCGTGCACCTATCACACCGGGGACAACTACACGTAACGGATAGCCATGATCCCTGTTTAGCGTCTATGATAGCACCCAAGAAACAGGAAGATTGAGTTAAGGGGAGAAACCATAATCCCGATACTTGACTACTATCTAATTAGACATGACATCAAGTATAAGATACACGATACAACAATAACCAGGATCACAATCAACGGCTAATAATCAAAGAGACAATTTAGATCTTTTTTTCTCGTCAAGTCATCAATAATCAATTTTCACAAACCACTGGAAGCTTAAACCACCAATTAAGAGAGATAAAAAAAAATGGTTATAATCTACTGTTACTCAATCTTTCAGATTTCACATGGATCCAGAGAATAGTGATCGGACTCGTCTATTCATTTCTGTGTTCATGTATCTTTGAAAAATCGATAGATAAGAAACTTGTGGTAAAGGTGTCGAACTCTTGGATTAAGTATGTTAATGACAAGAAATGTATAATACACAATTTGTAATACAGAGGTCATATCCTTAATTCTTAAACGTACATGTTATTTAAAGGGTTAAGGTGGGGTGAGAGAGTCAGTCTTATTGACATATCCAATACATGAGAAGTTCACGATCAAGATATGACTTACCTCTCCATTCATTTCATAAGCAAGCAATACATCGTCTTCGGGATTAGTTGCTTGAATCAATGGAATTGATGCCTTGTAAGGACCACCATTCTCCTCCTTTTATTAAATGGAAAATAATGATACATTTGTCAATCAAGTAGGTATAAAAGCAATATCCAGTCCTCTAGCTAGTGTGAATAAGAAATCATGAACCAAATGAAACATTCAAGGAAACAGAGATTGAACACGACTTCACCTTGCATCTGTCAACACTAACGAATTCAACATGCTTGCCACCGCTTGGTGTAGCACTTGACAGCTTAGGAATACCAACAAGTTCAAGCACATCCGCCAATTTGGCTCCACTCCATACAGCTGAAAACAGTTTGCCTAGTGTAAGTGTGTAGCTACAGTGGTTCAATAAGTTATTTACAAGAAAATAGAGGGAGGGAACTAGATAAACAAATCCGGTACAAATGCCTACATAGGAATTAGGATCAGCTTATTATATAAGCAATGGCTCATCTTAAATGTGTGAGATCTACTCTAAACCCGTCAATAAGTATGTGACTTTTACTAGGCTACTGTACTTCTCTTAATTTTTGAATCTAAACAGCTATCTCCCTATTAAACCATAGTTACTTGAGTATTTTTACTTGAATAGTACTCCATACTGCATAAGAGTCTTATGAAAGGTCACAGTATAAAACAGCCACAATTTTTCCCCAAGTTATACTTCGTACGATTTACTTAATTGAGAAGCTCCTACCATTTCCAATAGCAGAAACGTCCCAGCCAACACCTCTTACTTTCTGTACTTTGCTCATCGCTGTCCTGCGATTTCCTGCACACTGAAATGTCAAAAAATAATCTAATCAGTCAACTTGATTGGTTTTACCGAATGCGGTCACAAATTGCATAGAACATATTCACTATTCAGACACTTAACATACTGACAAATGTATACCAAATTACCAACCTGTAAGGTGGCAGCAATTGTATATTTTGGAAGGTTCCTGGCATAAAGAAAACAATAAGTTATGAACAGTGAGCTCACACTTGTACGATGTGAATGATGGAAAATATTATTGAGGTTAGGTTTATAAGAAACTCGGGACTGCAGAACCTTGACATATAAGATGCACAAAAGAGTTCAATAACTACGACTTTGTATAAGGGAATACTAAGTACTCTGTAACTATTAGTCTATGATCTCAACGGACACTGACAGGAAAACTCTCTCTAGATTATTTAAACCCCTACTAACCTGATGTCTTTCATTGTGAACTCCGATTGCGTTTTCACTAAGCCAGTAACAGAAAGACGATATCTGCATAACCAAGTAGAATACATAAGATATAAGAGCATTAGATAGTAAAACAGCAAAGACGCATAAATGACACTGGAGTAAAGATGACCTCTCAATGTCATCAACAATAGGTATTGGCCCATGATTCCTCTTGTAAAACAAATCGACTGGAGTCACATAGGAAGATATGAGCGCAGATCGGTGTGGCTCTGCATTAAAAGGCTCCTGCCATAAATGAATGCACAGATTACTATCGATTCAAATATCAACAATATGGGACACGTCCAAGTATATGTAATGGATTATCAACGCAACATAATGGTATTTTTATCGAAAAAAGCTGTCAGAGTCTCAAAGACAGGCAGTAAAACTACAGGGGATCAATATGGCAAATACTAGACGATAATTCAACGTGAACATGAACATGAACATGAACAGAGACAGTGTTTTCAGGGGGAGGCATATCACATCTATGCATATACCACTTCTAGGAGACTATTAAAAACTAACTGTTGGCGAACCATTCATTAACTAATGCATTAGGGCCTTAACGTGATATCAATTAAGTCAATTTGACGCGGCATAATCTTACTTAACATGTCATAAAATGTGGTCGTAATCATCTCTAAAACTTCTACACAACATTTACATTTCAGTGTATTGGCCTTGAATTAATGTCATGCATTGTGGTAACTGAAACTCGACCAAAGGTCCAAAACTAATGAATCAACAAACAGTGTAATTTTCGGGTTAGATGACCAAACAACTGAGTGTCTCATACTCTCTCCGTCCCAATCACGGGTTTAACTTATTTATTGTCTGTGAAGAATATTTTAATAAAAGATAAACAAATGACTAGGACCGTATCCAAACCAAAGGAAAACAAATCTACCACTCGTACTCTGATGTTAATCTAGTTGAGACTAGATATAAGGGTTTCTAACAAGGAAAACGATTCAATACGGGTCCAAACCAAAGTCATTGGACTAACGATTTTACATACAGAAAAATGAGCATTATAGGTCGAGTGTTGTATACGGGGCAAATACGATTCTAGTATACAGTATACTGACTACTTGTCACGCCACAACCGTCTTGTATCCTCGTTCCTTCTAATTTTATCACTTGTCCTATTATTTCAACTAAATACAATAGTACTCCCTCCAACCAATTAGAGGATTATACAACCAGTTATCTACCACATCTGGGAGTAGAGATTTCGAGCTTTATACCAAAGAATTTGAGCTTATGAATATATTTTACGAGCTTTATTGAAAAGAATTTGAGCGTCTTTCTAAAAACATTGTAACTCAAAATATTATATTGAAACTCAACAATAATACATATAAAGCCCAAAGATTTTAATTTTAACACTAAAAATTATAGTGCAGGACAAAATTGTTAAAAGCTCAAAAAATTTGTACATAAGCTCAATTAGATTTGTATTAGATATAGTATGCTCATATACATCTAGATGTATAATCCTATTTGTGCCCTCCAACTCGCTGTTTTGTTCCTTTTTTTTTTGGACACGGGAATTAAGCAAATGAATTTAGACTACAAAAAACGCCCTATACATATGGAATTGAATTTGTACCACACAAAGGTTTCCAAATAAGGAAAGAGGTAACGAAACTCGACTTGCATGAAAAGGAAAGAGGGAACAAAACAGTGACATGGGGACTAGTAAATCAATAAATCATACTGCTTCGTTCTCAGCCATTTGTTTACATTATAAACGGTATTTTAATCAAAGAAAAACAAATGATTGGGAATTGGGGAGTATCGAATTATCAATGATCAATAATAAACAGATTAACGAAAAAATCAAATTAAGAAGATGAATTAAATGAAATAATGAGAAAAAAGAGACGAGCCTTGGAATTGATTTGAAGAGAAGGGATTCGTGGAGGTTCAGAGGTGTAATCGGAAGGTGCTCTGAGTCCCGGCATTTTTTGACTCGATCACTGAGTCGAGTACAGCGAGTCACTCACTTGTTATTTTATGTTGTCAAGTTTTGCGATTGGTCTCTCTTGTTTCTGGCTATATCAATATGTCACCACTCGCACTCGCCATGTCCATTAAACCCGGTTTGTTTGATAGATGAAAAAATCCAACTCTCGAAATCGGTTCGGTGAAAGCTCAATTTGAGCTCGAGTCTGAGTCAAGGCTCTTCGAAATCGAACCGACTCTAGGCTCTTCGATGTTGGATCGTCGCAGCTCGTTTGGGTTTGGTTTTAGGTTCTTTTTAGTTTTTTCTTTAAATATGATTAATTTATATTATTAAAATAAGGATAAGTAGAACGCAATTCAAGCTTGAGTCAAGCTTTAATTTTTAGTCTCGATGAGTTTTTGGCTTTTTGCTCAAAATTTCTAACCGATTTCAATCTCATCCATCATACAAGGTTGATTAAACCTCTATGTACAACACTCTTACAAAGTAGAATTCTTTAATTCCTACATGAGACGGTTGTGTCCGTATCCATGATAAAAACTCATGGAAGTTACTAAGAGGCTTTTAGTAATTTTTATTTAAGATGGTGTCAAAAGAAAAAATATTTGGCAAATTAAGCCTGGAATAAACGCATTTTTATAATGTGGTGTCCATATAGAGTAAGAGTATTGGGATGGAAATTGAGAGCGTTTGCCGTTTCACCATCGTGAATGACAACTTAATAACTAGGAATTCACTCTTAATGATGATTTTATGTTAAGTAGGTTGGTGGAGGGAATTTAGAAGGCTGGTGACAATTAAGAGTTTTGTAACACCCTCATTTATTCGAGAGTCTGAACTAGGTTTTCCCGGATAAATGAGTGTGTTACCATCCCGAAATAACCAATGTAGTAGATAATCAAAGGGAATGAAACACGGTACTTTACTTCAAATATGAAATTTATCACATCGTAAAACCTTTAGAAACTAAAACAACGGAAAGAAAATACAACTAATAACTTTTAAGTATGTAGTCTAATTCTAAGTCGGTCCATCCAAGTGCTCACGACATCCCATGCTCATACAGATTTATCTTTCTTGTCAAATATGCTCCATGTTACGGATTATCACATGTGTCAAACGAATACACGGTCAACCTCGTGGTTGAATAGGATAATATTCAAACCAATGAATATGCAAATGAATGAGTATGCAAATGAATATGCAATTGACATTGCCTTTCTACTAAGCTCATCAACCCAAAACACCCAATCGTCGATCCCTGACCGGGTATACCTCGACTGTCGTCAAGCAACCAACATAACAGTTGAGGTTATCCGGAGACAAGTCTGCAGAACCAGTACGACCTTTTAAAATCACAACAGATATCCAACTGATATCATATCCAACCTAATCATGCATATGTAATGCTCATGAATGCAGTATCATATTACAACTTAAATTATAACCAACGATGAATAATACATAAATCAGAACCATGTAAACAATATCAGTAACAATTCCACCACATATGGTAATGCATCCAATCAATCATAGCACTCAACACCCAACGGTATAATCATAAGAACACAAATTAATTATCCTAATTCCTACCTTTCAGCAGCAACCCATTACGCAGTTAAAATCCAATTTGAAACATTCTCCATGTAATCAACACCTAACAAATATAATATACATAATTTAATAACTAATATAATTACGTAAACAAAGTATAATATATCAATTAATCAAATTAATTTGCTAGCAATGTCAAAAGTAGAAACAATGTAAAAAATTGGGGTGATAATCGGGAAAATCGAGATGATAATGCTTCGATTATCTCGGTCGGATAATCGTATCTATGGTGTTACAACCATAGTCATTATAGTCATATTTTAGCTAGGGTGTGTTTCTAGTTTGGTGATATATTATTTCCCAATTGATAGTTTTGTAAAACAATGAAACTTATTTCTTAATAATGAATAAAATCCTTTTGGGAAAAAAAATCGACGACAATAAGACAATAAAAAGTCGTCAGTGTTGGTGTGGTTGTAGGGATCAATAATGACTTTAGTGGTGGTGTGTGTAACACCCCCATAAGTTTGGACATGATCCATTGGGTCAACCCGACTCATGGAGGTGTCACACACTTGGTTTCCCAAGTCTGTAGTGCGAAATTACGATAATGCAACAATTTAAGAATCCGAAATTTAACCATAACATGCATGTAATAAGGTACAAAGTCTTAGATAATTAGTACATCACCAGGAGGTGCAAGGTTACGACCATGAATATAAAGTAATACGATATACAATGTTGTGGAGTCTACTAACCAAAAGAATGAAGATAACAGATGGTGACACGCTATGAAGACTGCTCTCAAGCCCTCGTGCTTATTAATCTGTGTATGCCCACCTGTCAACATTGCTCTCCATATGGGCAGAAATCACCATATAGTTCACCACAGTCATTTGAAATCAAGTTGGTTTTAACAATACAAATTTCCTAATGATTGATAATATGCTAACATGTAAGTACTTAAGGCAATGCAACACATACATGTAATAAAATGTCCAAACTCCACACATATTCAACACCACAATCTATCTCCCAACTCTGGTGTCAGGAACACGTCCACGACACCATGATAACCAAGGTACTTGGAACACGTATGTGGTACTGGGCTCGAGTGCAACTTGGATCCCCTGCTAGACGTCGTGCCTCACCAATTCTCATTTGTGACGTACATATCCGTCGTAAACTTACGACGAGTCAAATATTACCCACTTAGATAGGAAAAGACAAGGTATTTGAGATTTTCAATGTTTTGTCTTATATACACAAGTGAGAGAACTTGACCCGTTATAAGCTTGCGACGGATATATTCGTCGCAAGGGAGACTTTCTCGAAAAAATAAGAGCAACAACAATGGTCAAACCGAAAATGGGTTTGTTCTTCGATACATCATTGGTACATCAACAAATAACAAACCTAACCCTCAAAGACAGCCACACCGTAAATCACCCGCTTATCTCTCTAAAAAAATTCTCTCATCTCTCTACAAAACTCAAACACTAAAAACCCTAATTTTCTGCCGCCGCCGTCGCCTCCCCCCCAAGCACACCTAACCGCTGCTTTTCCTTCCTCTTCATCGGAGATGGGTTCTTCTTTGGACCTGTCTCCGGTGAACAGCCACACCGTGTGTTGTTTACAGCTACATTGATCTCGTCTTTCGCCTCTTCCTTTTGGCTCTTGGCCGTTCCTTGTCGCACGGTGGTTTTGTGGGTTCGTTGGTTGATCTGAGGTCGGTTCATTCCGTCGTTCCCATGTCCAGTCTTCAAATGAGGTACATGCAACTCAAGGATGCCCCCTTTCCCTCGCCCCTTCCCACATCCCTGGTATATGATCCTTGTGAGGCTAGATGGTTGTGGATGGTGAGTATAGCTCATCTTTGGTTTATTTTTTATCGTATGTGGTCGGGTCTTCGTGTTGATATGTGGTTTCCCTTCCCCTCACCCCTCCCCCACTAATCGGACTCTTCTACTGTTTTCTTATGGGTCGTTTTTTGGTCTTCCTCTTGTGGTGGTTTGTTACATGTACTCTGAGGGTCCTGGGGGTTCGTTTGTCGGAATTTGGAGTCTCAGAGAAATGTTGGGGGTGGTAGTGGTGTCCGTGTGAGGCAGCGTCTGGGCGGTGGTTTGAGTCTAGGTGACTGGGGGTGTAAATGGGTTTGTGTGGTGTAGCCCTTGGTTTTTTGAGTGGCAGGGAGGAGGGTCACGTGTTGTTTGGTCGTGTTCTTAGTTGGTTTGGTTGCGGTGGTAAATAAAATAACCCAGTGTTAATGGTTTTTAAGATCACAAATTCTTATTTGCAACGGCACTATCCGTCGCAAGCTTGTGACGGATACCGTTTCCTCTCACAAAATACCCACTTTTTCTCTCTCTCTCTGACACTATTCATGTGGTCCCCTTTCTCCACTAACTCATTTTGTATCCATTTTATCTCACAAAATATCCGTCACAAATAACGACCCGTCGCAAGCAACACTTACGGTTTTAAGATTAGTTTGTTAGTTATGTTTTGCAAAATAATAACGACCTTAATAACTTTCCATTGAAGGTGTGTTGTTTTCATGTTGATGTGGCCGTCTTGGAAGGTCATGGGTAGGTGGCTTATCTTATTGTCAGGATTCTCCTTGCTCACTGGCTCAGTCTATGGTTTACGTACCCATTTTGAGTGGTTCCAAGATTATTATGGTCTTTGTCCCTCTTTTTCTTTCTACGTCCTTGTGACGTAAGTACATTTTGCTCCCTCTCTTTGGATCACGAGACTCATTGGTTTCTGAGGTTTCTGCTGAGTAATGATTGTACCTTTCGTTTGACAAGCTTTGTTCGCCCCCGAAAAAATGGAGGTTAAAGATGATGGCTTCGGGACTACATTAGTCGTTAGTCATCAACACATGTTTAGTATCCGATGTAGTTACTATTATGTCTTTGTTTTTCGTTTCAGAATTAAAGGTACATTTGACCAAATGAGTCAAATGCCGGTTGTATAAACCTTGTTTTTACTAATGCCAAAAAAAACCTCAAAGACATTATAACAACAATGGTAAAACCAAAAAATATGGTTAATGGGTGGATCCCAAATTGTGCATTCATGAGTGCTGGCCCCACGAATTTGTTTGTCTGTTTTGAATAAATGAGATGTTTATTTCGGAAGTAAAGTGCACACACACAACATATGTGCTTCGATCTTTACACGCTCCAACAACTTCTTTATTTTTATTTCCTTGTTTTCTCTCTCCTTCCATATACGAACTCGTTCGTCAGTAAAAACACTTAAGAATGAACCATGAAAGAACTGCACTCTTCAATGGTGTCAATTTATCCTTGGCTAAGAACTCCATCAACGAACGAGCCATTGTTAATGCTCTAAGGTTGGAAAGAGAAAACAGGGACCACTAAGGGTTCACGTGCTTTCTCGCTGAAAGCGCACGACTCTCGGTCGAGTGAAAATTCACTCGATTGAGTGAAATTCCACTCGGTTGAGTGACATTTTCCAGGAGGTCTTCGTGCTCCACCCAATCGAGTGGAATTGAGCAGGAACTATTATCAACTTTCAAGCAAGTTCACTCGATCGAGTGAACGCTAAATTTTGGGTTATTACAGTGTGGGTGTTACTGTCATTTTACGTTGTGTTTAAACAGCGAGTTTAATTAAATGATATAAATCTCTTTCTATTTTCGTCCTTTTTTATTTCTCTCTTTTATTGTTTCGCCACCCAAACACTTGTTTAAATGAAATATTTGAATCTTGAGGTGGTTTTACAACGATAAACCTGATTAAAAACGCATGGTAGAAGTATCTGTGATGAATCTTCTCGCGTATGGAAACATAAATAATCATTTTCATTTAGTTAAGCTAAAACCTGACTAATCCCCTCTATATGAGGATATAACAGTAAGTAACATTCTTTTATGGATTTTTTTGCAGGACAAATGTAGACTTTGTTACGACTATGGTTTTACTTGGTGTATTTATGGTTATCATCATGTATGTGATAGTCTCCGTTCAACGTATAGGAGGTAGCCTCATATTCGCAAAACAATTGCTTTTATGTGTGTTTGAATTTCGTTAAAATTATTGAGTTTTTCCTTAATGTTTTATCCGGTTGATTAATCTCATACAATCACTAAGATTATGAAACCAACATTATTATTACATGAAATTGAATGCATACCAAAATTACATGCATTTTTTTTTGACATGGGATCTTTCACATCTTTGTGTTATAAATATCTCTTTATCAATGTATATATATATAATCATTGTATTACTTTTTAGTAAATATATACCGAGTACATTAACTCACTATTCATTATTCATTGTAACAAAAATTATATTGTGTTGACCACATCATCTAACATACTGAAAAATAAAAAGTGAGATGGAAAAAATGTCACCCTTTTGACATATACAAACATGCTAGATATCTCAATGAAGATGTTAATATAATTTAATAGGTTATGCACATGCACAAGGGTAACATACTTTTTAAATTTGTCCGCCATAAAAGGTACACTATGTCATATAAGGGAGAGGCTGCAGCCCCTGCAGGTGAAGCTACATGTCACTTCACAGTTCACACACATCTCACAACGCGATGCAGATTTTCTACATTGACCAATACTCAAGTTCATCTTTAAGACTATTTTAATATCCGAGATTGCAGAGCAGATACTCAACAACACTGGTAATCACCGTCTCACCTCTTAAGTACTCATATTCATTCCAAAATCTAACTTCTTCGTGATTGCTAAACTAAAGATCTACAATCAATCATACGTCAACTACAACACTGAATTACTGTCATAATTACTGATTGGACATAATTTTTCTTCTTTCCAATCATCCCTGTCACACAAAACTATACAACCAAATTTAATACTCTGATACTCACCAAACTTAACCAGTAAATATTAATATATTCGCCACCACCGATCTCCACAACCCATCAATCATGTCCAATGGCACAACCAAAAAACATCGAAATTCCAAACAAATCCAAATGGGTTCATGACCCATGACCCATGACTCACGACTCACGACTCACGACTCATGACCTAACAAGACGTGGTCAATATACCTTAATTTCTCATGATTCAAAGTCTCATACATTCACAAACACAAGCCATAGATCAAGCCTCAAGCCTCAAGCCTCAAGCCTCAAGGCCCATACATATGACCATAGGCCATAGTGGAGTAGTTCAGTCTTTGCTATTTCCTTGATGTTCTTGTAAAAACAAGCATAAAAACTGGACAATCCTCCACATTTTTTTCAGCAAAACCCTTCATCAATTGCACTCTACAACAATTATTTCAATTTCATTTCATTTTCCCTCTTCAAATCCAACTCTAAATCACTCTTCAATTTCATCACTAACATACCTAGATTCTCGTGCGTATATATTCTCTCTCTCTCTCTATTTATTGTTTAATTCCCCAATTTTGCTGTATTGTTTTAGATTAATTGTGTTTTTGTTTTTGTTTTTAATGTTATCTTGATTAATGATTAATGTAAGATGTTAGATGATAGATTCACACATTTGTGTACTAGTAAATTTGTTTTAACCATGCGATTAGTTCTGCTGTTTTTACTGTATATATATGGGGAAGTATATGGTGTTTGTTAATTTTTACTGAGGTTTAATGATTTGTACATTGAAGTTGTTTAATTGGGTTTTACTGTACTAATAAATGATGCTCAATTGTTGAAAGAAATCTGAGTATTGATGGCACAAGTAAATTTTTACTGGTAAATTTTAAAATGGTGAGTAAATTTTGTTCGGAAACAGACTCTCTGTAATGGGTTGCGTACATACGACCCCCCTTTAGCCCCCTTTACCCCTCAAATTGCGCGTGTCGTTGAGGCGCTAAGGTATTGTTGTTGAAAAGGGTAAGTGTGGATTCTATGATTTCCCCTTTTTTTGTATTTTTATTGTTGAGGATACTGCATCTGTGGTTTTTGGTGTGACTATTATTAATTATTTACTAATTTGATCGATTTTTTTTTTCTGCTTTACTATATCTTCCTGATTCAGGGTTTAAGCGCGAAGATAAGGGATATAGAGATCATTTACTTTGTGTTGAATAGGAGTCGCGGACCGGATCATTTATTGTTGTAACGCAGGGAATGATTTCTGATTGACATACTAAAATTCTGCAATGTCGGGCGTACATAATGTATGCATTTCGTTTCTATATTCTACATAGCTAGTGTTTTCATTTTAGCTCTTTGCCGTATAATTGTGATTTTAGAAGCATAATGTTCTGTGTTGACGTGCACATTTTTTGAAAATATGAAGGGCACTTTAATATGTTTCTGCTGTGCTGCTCTTTTTTGGGACCTTTACTTAACAGTGTTAGTAGTCCTTTTGTTTGCTTCACTAAACTTACCATTGTTTAAAGATATAAAAGGGTAGCACATGTATTAACACTGTAAGCTAAGAATTGCAAGATGACAGAGGTGTGGGGAAATCAGTACCATGCTACATTTCGCATCCACAGGTACTGGTGTATATCAAGTGTTGGGATTTAAGATGGTACAAAATTAGGAGACGCCGGGATTGTGTTCTGTTATGAGGATAAGAGGACACGTCTTACAAATATCTTGCGTTATTGCAATTTATTGGATCAACTTTCATTCATAAATGTACAGAGGTACCAGCAGAACAACATGTTATTCTCACATTAAATTGATTGAACCAGAAAGAAGCATTTGGTGTTTTAATGCACATTCAGTGTACTAGACTTTTTGCATCATGCAGTTAAGGGTCATAGCGTTGTACTATGGAATCGAAAGACCATAGAAACTTGTGGTTACAAACCTATTATCTCAGTCTTCAGGTAAATGGATCATGGAAATAGACAATTATCAAGTTTGTCATATCTTGTAATTTTGATAGCATGGGTTTGGGTTTTGGTGGATTCGTTGGTGGTTCCATATATTGTCATATTGTAGTAATGGTTTACAGGGAGGTTTGCTCTTATGTGGTTGCTGCTAGTTGATGCTTAACCCTGGCATTTGACACGTATCATTCTTCTGCTTGTAGTCTTCTTTAAATGGATCGGCTACAAATTTAACAGATGGCGCAGGGAGATCATTTTCCTCATCTTTCGCTGCTCAGCCCGGTGCTGGCACTCCTGTGTTTCATCACACCGGTGAGTATAATTTTGAAGTTTCATGCATTAAACTTGTCTTTATTCACTGCTGAAATTGATACGGTTCTTCATGTAGGAATTCAAGGGCTTCATAACATGCACACTAACTTCAACGTTCCCAGCATGGCTGGTTCACTTTCATCAAGAAATTCAGCAATAAACGGTGTACCTTCTGGAGGGATGCAACAATCTAGTGGAAATCTCCTTGCAGGACGATTTGGGTCAAATAATATAACGGATCCTCTTTCACAGGTACGTCTTATTTTCTCATTTGATGTCATCATCGTGCATTCATGCTCCAATATATGTAGATTGCGTCTTCATATGATCTCTTTTTAGGATGCTAGGATCAATTGTAAGAATCAACAAATTTGCCACAACTTGGCAATACTATTTAATTTGTTTGTATATTTTTTTCTAGATTTCTCATGGTGTCTCACATGGGCATTCTGGAATCAGTAATAGAGGAGGTATGAACATCGTTGGAAGCCCTGGCTATAGTAATAGCACAAATGTTGTTGGCGGTTCTCTTCATGGGGTTCTGCCGACTTCTGCTGCTGCGGGTAATCGTGGAGCTATGCCAGGCCTTGGCGTGTCACCTATGATGGGAAATGCAGGCTCTCGCATCACAAGCTCAATGGGAAATATTGTGGGCTCTGGCAATATTGGAAGGAATATGAGTTCTGGTGGGGGAATATCTGTGCCTGGTCTTACTTCTCGTCTGAATTTCGCTACCAACAATGGCTCTGGAAGTTCTAGTTTGCAAGGACCAAATGGATTAATGGGCGGTGTCCTTCAACAAGGTATAATTTGTTTGTCATATCCTTTTTGTTCGTTTTGGCTTATGAAAGAAAATGTCATATAGTGGTTGTAACACTAAGCTTCCATATACTCCCTCCAATCCACACCAAACCCCCCATTTGCTTTTTGGAGGTCAAACTTTGAAAAGTTTGACCATTAATTTTCTTAAAAATATAAAACTTTGAAAAGTAGAACTTACATATTTAGTTTTGTTATGAAAATATCTTTCACAAAATTATATTTTTTGTGAAAAATTGCTACGTTTAAAGGAAGAAAATTACGGTCAAAGTGTCGCCTTGAACACCACCCAATAGCAAATGGGGAGTTTGGTGTGGATTGGAGGGAGTATTATTTAGCGGCATCACTCTGGTCATCACATCATTTTGCTATAGTTTTTCCCCTTGCATTATGCGATCTATTTACTGTGCCAAATTTAGTACTTTGACTTGTTATCTAACAACTTCCAAGATACCATGGGGTCAGTGAAGATGTGGGACCACCATGAGAAAATTTATATTGAGTAGAGATACTATTATCCGTGGCTGTTTGGGTGACAGTTAGTTTCTTTGCAATTACTCCATGAAGGTTCTATGATTCTAGATCAAGATGTGGTGTGCATTATGTGTTGTGCTGCTTACGTACTCGTGATTTTGTGTCTCGCATCTTCAATCTACCTCACAAAGATTTCTTTCCATCAAATTTTTATTACATTTGAGAGACGCCGGGTAGTAATATGGCATGGCATGGCATGCTTACATGTGTGTTAAACCATGCCTATGATTAGCTTATTGGCCAGTGCAAAATGACCTTTTAGAGTACATTGGCTAGGGGGTTGAGAGCGAATCCTGATGAAATGGTCAAGTGGAAATTTGTAGACAGTATGACATTACAGAGGTAATTGCAGACTGATTTATATTTTATCTTTTCTGATTCTTTCACTTTAATTTTTTTTGTTTCTCAGGCCTTTTTGTTTTCATTTGAATCAATTGTGTTACTTTTCCTAATGTCTAGTACTCCGTATTACTTTTAATTTGTCTTCATAATTATTTTTCGTCATTCCAATTCATAGTACTGAACTATTCATTACGAAGATTTCATCACTTCTACAGTTTTGCCTTTTTCTTGACTTCTTTTGAGTTACTCTTTTTTCTTTTTTATATCTTGCTTCGCTTAATACTTTTATTATAGTGTTTTCCATTTTCTCTACTTTTTCATTGGTTCCTTATTTCATATTGACGGTAGCCTAACTTGTTTCATGAGTTCAATTTCTGGAGCCAAAGTCTTGTTAATTTTTGCTTTGGAATAAAACAAATGGCCGATATGGCTATGTAGGCATGTAGCAGTGGGTCAATGCAATTTTTGTTATGAGCCATCTGGATGCATTTTGTGTACATCTGATTACCCCTTACCTCAACATGGCTGAAGCCTTTTTAGGCATTGAGGCTAATGTTGTTTTAGTGACATTAAAAGACCAGGAATTATACTAGTTTATGTATTTGTTCTTGGCACCCTCTGTGGGCCAATTGCCGGATATATTAGGCTTAAGAATCACCGAAAAGTGCCTTTTTTGCTTTCAGCATCTCCACAGGTACTTTCGATGCTTGGGAACTCCTATGTGTCTGGAGGAAACCTGCTATCCCAGAACCATGGCCAAGCTGTTAATAACCTGAGCTCACGGGCAATGCTACATGACATGAACTCCAATGATACACCTTTTGCAATGGATGATTTTCCTTCATTAGGAAGTCGACCTAATTCTTCTGGAGCACCTCAAGGACAAATAGGTAAAACTTGAAGGCCTTATATTTATATTTTCCTGGTATTTTGTTTTCCGGTGCATACTGGTGTACTTGGTCTGAGAGACAAACACCACGGCAGGTTCAATGAGAAAACAAGGTCTTGGTGGTCCTATAGGTCAACGGAACCAAGAATTCAGCATCCAGAACGAAGATTTTCCTGCCTTACCTGGATTTAAAGGTCAGTACTTGTTGAAGTTTGTAATAAAAATATCATGTCCGGGTAATTAAAATAATTGCATCTGATGATAATGTTTGTGAACAGTTGTCCGTGAAAGGTGGGTTTCTCTTTGTTGCGCTCACAATTTTAAGTTAAAATTATGACTAACATGAAAATCTAAGGACCCGACTTGAACAAGAAGGCGACATATAGGAGATTGAGAGGAGGGCAGAATGATAATTATTTCTAAGTCCATATCCCTCATTATAATATGCTGTTACAGGTTGTGTGTTGGAAATTAGTGCCATCTTCATTTTGTTCTTATTGTTTTTCATTCACATGCATGCAGGTGGAAGTGTAGATTTTGGTATGGACTTTCGTCAAAAAGATCAACTTCAAGACAACAACGTATCGATGATGCAGTCACAGCATTTTTCGGTGAGTAGTTTTTGTACAGCTAGATGGTTCTCCTTCTCCCTCTGAATGTTCTTACTCTAGCAAGGCGTTATGTGCAGATGGGAAGATCGGCTGGATTCACTCTCGGAGGCACATACTCATCTCATCAACCACAGCACCAGCAGCAGCATATGCCATCAGTCAGCGGTAGCGGCGATTCATTTACATCAGCAAATAACCAGAGACTTCTACAGTCGCATGGATCCGACATGTTTCCATCTTCAAATTCATCGTTTCATATTCAGGTGCATACCGATAATTCACTAAAATTAATATCATCCATGGCTAAATTCTCTTTCTTAAGCAACTGTTTAGCATTAGTTACTGTTTTTAGCACCCACCATTAAAGATGAATATTCCAGATAATATTTTGAGTTAGATTGTGTTTGTATGTCCTACTATGTAACAACTTCAGAGATTAGAAGTCACTATACTGATGGCAAAACTTCATTTTTGGGGAAACAAAACCATTACTCCAACTCCTCCGGGATACTGCAAATGGTGGGGTTGGGGGATTAGTTGTACGCAAAATTATTTTGTATTAATAACATAAACAGGTTATTTCCAGATAACCCATACTGAAAATTACATCAAGAATTGCATTGAGTGATGGCTAGTAAATAGATATTTTCCCTAATAATCCAGAATCTATTTATAGTGTGTCGTTGATTCCAATGGATGAAAACAATGTCACGAGAAAAAGCAGAATTCAGGGTGTCCTTTGTATTGGTGATAGAGTCAATCCTACATCTACAATGGCAGATAGTGTTTCTTGCACTGTATTATACTGGTATGGAAATGTTCCGTTTGATCTTCTCACCAGATCGATCAAAATGAAAAAATGTCTTGGCAAGGCATGTTTTATTATGATGCTTGTCAAGGCTCTGCGGTGCCCTTTGGCTTTTTTCTCTGATCTTGGTGGAACTATAGGACATTTAATATTGCAAATATTGGATGAATGCTCTTTTAATAGGCTGTGCAGATAAAAGGAATACTTTTAAGTGTTAAGTTTGTCGAGATCATCATACGTCCTAGACTCCTAGCTATATATAAAAGGCAAGTTTGTTAAGATCTGAATTTTGGCGCGTCTAAAATATTGTTTGAATGGGGATTGAAGATGATTCTGAATATAGTTACGGATTCTTTGGATACTAGAAGATAGTACTGTTTTTAAAACGGAATGATCATGTCTAGTTTTTCTTTCAGTTACTATAGACTAGGCCATATATACTGCTTTCATCCCTCTCTGGATGAAGTAAAGGTTAAATGTGCCTTGACACGAGTCACGAGAAACTTCTTAAAATTTCGTTTGAAATTAATAGGTATATTATAATTATGTATGTATGTCTCTCTAAGTTTTATTGTAATTATGGTAAAACAGTCATGTGCTCTTTCCAGGCAAATCTGTTAATGCTGAACTGCAGTTTTTTATACTCTCCTTGCTGTATTCATTTTTTTGTGAGATAGGTTGGCTAAAGTCACATGTCCTCTGTTAATTTCACTGTGATTAGATGACATTTTAAAGGCTAGTTGTGAGGCACAAGTGCACAACTAGTAGGCTTCTTGCCTCTATAGTCTATACACTACAAGTCTTGACCTAATCCGGCCTGCCTTTTGAGGCGTGCACGTGTAAATCCTGACCCATAACTAAAACGGAAAATGACCTGCAATTTCACGGGTTTGAATGTACCGGGGCCTGTGATAACCCAACTCGAATTGTTCTGACATGACCTGAACATGTCAGACCCATTTAACGATTCTAGTTATTGTAATCGATATCAGTCATCAATGCATTATCTTGTTTTTTGAGCAGGGCAACAGACCGTCTGATAATAGCCTGAGGAGTGTTAACAATATAAGCACTATTTCTAGTGCGGCATCTTATGACCAACGAATGCAGCAATATCAACAGCAAAGCCAGTCTCAATTTCATTTACGCCAGATGCCCGCAGTGAACCAGTCGTTTAGGGATCAGGGAGTCAAGTCAATTCAAGCTACACAACCTGCTGCTGATTCATTTGGACTGTTGGGGTTGTTGGGCGTCATAAGAATGAGTGATCCTGATTTGACATCCCTTGCTCTTGGCATCGATCTAACTACCCTAGGCTTAAATCTGAATTCCTCTGATGACCTTCACAAATCGTTTGGTTCACCCTGGTCTGATGAGCCTGCCAAGGGAGACCCTGAGTTTGTCGTACCCCATTGTTACCTCGAGAAATTAGCTCCTCCTCTTAATGTAAGTGCTCTACTTATTGAGGTTTTCAATTTGTAGTATAACTTTACTGGCTGGCCTTGGTCAGGGGAACGTCGGAATGTCTTACGTTCCTTCTTTTTCTAAGGCCTGGTCACTCACTCTACTGGGCTTGGGCCTATATAGTAGGCATCTAGCTAGGGGCCTGGTTCTTGCATATAAAAAACCGGCTATTTCTCATATGGAACTGTCATGATTATTTTATATTCGAAGGCCCATATATGTAAATTAAAGGTTTTTGAGTTAATGGGTCAAGGTATAAGGGGGGGAGTTCAAAGTTAAATGGGTTAGTTTGACGTTATATAAATATGGGACCATCTTACAAGAGACTAATTGATCAAAAAAGAACTTAGTATTTAAGTTTTTTATTTCTTGTTCTGGGATTCTTGCAGTATCTCAACTTCATGAAGTTTCCGATAGCAACATTGTTCTACATATTTTACAGGTGGGTTTGTCTCACTTGTCCCTCTATTTCATTCCTGCAGTATTTCAACATCACGGATTATTATTTTGGTGCTAACATTTTTTTTTGTCCCTTGACCTGTCCTGATTGGGCGGCAATACAGCATGCCAAAAGACGAAGCCCAGTTGTATGCAGCTCATGAACTGTATGTTAATTTTTTTTATACCAAATTGATTTTCTTGTAATGCTTATTCGCCAGGGAGCTGATGTCACTTTGTGAATCGTTATGTCCTTTCCTTTATTCCCCTTAGTCGAGTAAAGCAATGTTCTGCTGTATGTTTGTCCGACTTTGCTGTTATAGATACGTGTGACCTTGGTTTGCAGTCATAGGAGAGGCTGGTTGTATCACAAGGAGCTCCGGGTTTGGTTGTCGAGGATAACTAATGTGGAGCCTCCGTTCAAGACTGCAACATTTGAGCGAGGATCGTACAAGTTTTTCGATCCAACTACGTGGCAAGAGACACAAAAGGTATGCACGGTCAAATATAATTGCTTTAGGTTACATTGTGAGTGTCATTATTGGACTTGAGTATGGGTGTCATGGACTTGGGTATGTATCCAAGTGTTGGACTTCCGTGCAACGTGAATTGAGACATGTAGACTGATCATAATCGAGGATACTGTAATGGGGACACATCATTGACCGTATACATGGTCGAAGTTTGAAATATTAAGTTTTTAAGTGATACACTCCCTTTGTTCCAATCGTTTGTTTACCTTTGATTAACATACTCCTCAGTCCTAGCAAAGAATATAAAAGGTAAACAAATGAATGAGAGGCAGAGGGAGTAACAAAATATTTGATGAGCAAAACTTAAAATCGCTTATCATACTTAATGCTTCCCACATCATCTCCTCCTTTACTATTGCTAGCCTTGCTTTCTATATTTGCACAAGGAGAACCGTCGATTTAGGGGTTGGTGACGAGCTATGTTACTCAGACTCGTTTAGAAGTACCCGACACGGGTACGTGTCCAAGTGTCGGGCTCGGCTATTTTATTGAAAAATATGCATATTTTGGTCTAAAATGAGGTGTCCATGTGTCATATCCATGTCCGAGTGTCGAGTGTCGGACACGGGTATGCGAGGAAATTAGAAGAGTCGGAGTAACATAGGTGACGAGTTCCATATTTATATCCTGTAGAGTCACTCGAAACACGAGTACGAATATCACAGTTGACCCTAGAAGTAACTAGTCAGAGTAATATAGATAAAAATACAACAATAACATCAGTAGCGCGATGCCTCAGGCGCCTAGGCCGGAGTTCTTCAGTTATTCTGAATATTGTATTACTGATGTTTGGCTTTATTTGCAGGATAACTTTGTACTGCAATACGAGTCGATAGAGAAAAAGGTTACGCTAAATCAGCATTAGTTTACTAGTCGGATGTAAATTCTAATGAAATTAGCAACTGTCAGAAGCAGAGTTAGTTTACTGCTGCAACGAAATCTTGTATTCAGGATTTACAGTTTATGATGTTCCATACATCCAACTTGCAAGTTGCCTTGACAAATACTAGTACTGTTTTAGGGAGTAACTGAATGTGATAGTCTTGAATTATTCATAGTTCTATTCAATTACAAGTTCTTGTTGTCACCGGCTCACCGATCCTCGGAATTATGCCGTGCCGCCGGACTCAGTAGATTTTACTGCAACATAATCATCTATATTGTTCAGTTGTAAATTTTATTTTCTTGTGCCCTGTGTTTCATTTAGTAGGTTCAAGTAATTTGCACTTATCCAGTTACCATAATCATCTACCCGTCACCAAAAAATGTCATTCTTTCATGTATGCATTTACCGTTTTACCTTCCTCTTTTCCGAATCCATCTTCCCTTAACACTTGCTTACCCTCCGTCTTAAGCACCTTTTCCGCCCAACGACCACCACTAGTCCACTACCATGACAGGTTGGATCAAAATCGACCAATGGTAACACTTTCAGTTCAGAATAATGAAAACATTTTCCACAAATTATATTATTGGAAAAAAACTAACGTTAGTATGTTGAGATACGGTTCAAATATTGTCTCCAAAACAGTTAAAAATGAGTGTTTTTTTAAAAAGAAAGGGGAATTTGAAATTCCATTTAAAATACATTATACCTATTACACTTTAAATTATATTACTCTCTTTGTCCCTGTTATTTTGTTATAGAGATCAACGAAAGAGAATGGGGTTAATTATTAAAATGATTATCAACTTAAATTGCTTGCATTACAAAAATAGAAAGATAAATATTTAACTGCAATACCCAAAATTGAATAGTCAAACAAATGACACGAATGAAGAGACTAGAGTGTTCATTATACGAGTATTTAATTAACGGTAGTCGTGGGTTTCTCGATTAACTTCTCCGACAACTCAAGGCACAAAAACTTGAATTAGTCCGTTCTTACAATATTAATATGTCCGTTATTTTACGTAAATACTCCTATAAATTTTCCAAATTTATTTCACACCCTTCATAAAAAAAGATTTAAAATACGCCCATCCGGTCTTTAGTTGTCGAATTCTCATTTGTGACGGTTATAACATGACAAATTCTAGAATATGACCGTCTCATACCGTGAGACAATCTATTTTTACAATCAATTTACTCATTTAAAATTAGTAAATGAGTTTTTCTTTTCTATAATAAGATTGTATTACAGATAAAGTTGAAACCGTCTCACACAAAAGTTACGATTCCTCGTAAACAAGTTACGTTTCATTACAATTCAGAAGTAAGAATATCACTCGCCAACGCTTGGTTGTCATGAGAAAAATTGTGTTAAAAACGTGGCTCATCGTTCAACACAATTTGAGAGGGAAACTAATAAAAAACTCCCGCTTTCGATTCATTCTCCCGCACGCTTCTCATCTCAAATTTCAAAACTCCCTCATTTTTCATTTCCCCCAACTACCTCTTTATAACCTCCCCCCATTATCTCCATTCTTTCTCCACCACACCTCTAAACCCTAAAAAATATACCCAATTATCCAAAAACCCTAATATTATGCCTGCAATTATGGAACAATCTGAGCCCTTACTCGCCCCTAACCCAGATCGATTCTGCATGTTTCCAATTAAATTCCCCCAAATCTGGGAAATGTACAAAAAAGCTGAAGCATCTTTCTGGACTGCTGAAGAAGTTGATTTATCTTCTGATTTACGTCATTGGTCGGAGACTCTTTCGTCCGATGAACGTCATTTTATCACTCACGTGCTTGCCTTCTTCGCCGCGTCCGACGGTATTGTGTTGGAGAATCTTGCGTGTCGGTTCATGAAGGAGGTTCAGCTTCCTGAAGCCAGAGCGTTTTACGGGTTTCAAATCGCTATTGAGAATATTCATTCCGAAATGTACTCCTTGTTATTGGAGACTTACATTAAGGATTCGGATGAAAAGGCGGGTTTATTCCGTGCTGTTGAGACTATCCCCGCTGTTAAGCGCAAGGCTGATTGGGCCTTGCGCTGGATTGACGGCGGGGAGAGTTTCGCGGAGCGGATTATCGCTTTTGCTTGTGTTGAAGGGATATTCTTTTCCGGCAGTTTCTGTGCGATATTTTGGCTTAAGAAGCGTGGGTTAATGCCGGGTCTTACGTTCTCGAACGAGTTGATTTCTCGAGACGAAGGGTTACATTGTGACTTCGCGTGTTTATTGTATTCCTTATTGAACAATAAGTTGACCGAGGAGCGTGTGAAGGCGATTGTTTCAGAGGCGGTGGAAATCGAGAGGGAGTTTGTTTGTGACGCGCTGCCGTGCGCGTTGGTTGGGATGAATGGGGAGTTGATGAGTCAGTATATTGAATTTGTTGCTGATAGGTTGTTGGGAGCGTTAGGGTGTGAGAAGGGTTACGGTGTTTCGAACCCGTTTGATTGGATGGAATTGATTTCGTTGCAGGGAAAGACTAATTTTTTCGAAAAGCGGGTTGGGGAATATCAGAAAGCTTCTGTTATGAATAGCTTGAATGGGCATGGTGGTTCTCATGTTTTCAAGCTTGATGAAGATTTTTAAGGAGTATTGTTTTTCGATTGATTGTATCGGTTTTAGGTTAATTGTTTCCCTGTGTTTTGGGTTTTATTGATGATGAAGTATTAGTATTAGTATTAGTATTAGTAATGCAGTAATCCCTGCTAGTAGTGTAAAAGTGAAATCCTAATGTATTCTAGTTATTTATTGTTCACTATCTATCTATCTATTGTGTTTGTGCATTTGGCTATTAAATTTGATGCATCTGTGTTGGATTCTTTCTGACTGTGCTAGTCGGGTTTATGTATGAGTTTCGCAAATTACCATGTAAGACGGTTTTATAGTGTTAGTATGGTGCCGGACCTGCCGGTTTTAACACTTGTTTGCCTCTACTGCTGTCATTCAATGTGGTGTAAAGTGTGGGAAGACTGATGCTCTGATAGTTTAAAGAGTAAGCATCCTCTGCATTATAGCAGAAATTTTCCGATATCTGGTTGACAGTGTATTGATGATCGGAATTCCCTCTGATTTTTTTCTGGATACTTCCTCGCCATTGGGTTATGACTTAAGATAATTGTACACCATAACATACACAGGGTTCATGACTAAATGTTGAGTACTCGTAATTTCTGTTTGAATAAGTTCATCCCTTGTGCATTTCTGGTATCGAACCAGTATCCTTTGTATGTTGAACTGCTGCATTTCTAAAGGTCTGAACTCTCAAACGAGAGGCTCAAGCGTAAGATAGGGAACGGTTTGTGCCTCGACATTTTAGTTGGTTTGCGTAGAGCTGAGAAAGGGACCATTGCTGCTGTCTGCTAGGGTGAATGGTGATGATGAGTTAGAAGTATGGTGTCAGCCTGTGTAGGACTGTGTGGCAGTCTGTTTGTCATGCGCTCATGCCCGTGACCAAAAGTAAGAGGTTACTCAGAGACTCAGAGTCACGAGTAGAGTACTAGAATACATTAAAATAGTTCACTAATACTTTTCTTCCTCTTGTCAAATAGCGGTGTTGATGCAATTTTATCTCGGCTTATTTGGGCTCACCCTTTTTGTTTTGCTGACACAAACTCGTCCCAACGCTACTTTACAATTTGCGAGAGTCATTCAGACATTAGGATAATGTTGTTGTGTTTAACTTTTTAAATACCGTGTATAATTTTGATTGTAAATATAAGTCAAAAATACGAGTATTAAAGACTAAACGTAGTTATAAGCTATTAAAAAGTACTCCTAATTCATAAGACTACATTGCTTTTTTCTAGGAGAGGAAGACTACATTGTTAGCAAGAGTTGATATATTCCAATTTCCAAGTATAAATGAAGAACAATATCGTCCAAGTGTGGTATAAGAGAACAAACATGCATTATATATTTCCATAATAAAATATTATTATTTAAATGCTGTTTTATAATTTATTATTTTATGCATTCATTCATATTCTTAAACAAATCGAGGAAGAGGGTTAAATCCATTTAACATAAGAAATATAAAATACTCAGAGAAAAAAGAAGCAAGAAGTTGAGATGGCCGAGTTGGTCTAAGGCGCCAGATTAAGGTTCTGGTCCGAAAGGGCGTGGGTTCAAATCCCACTCTCAACATTTCTTTTCTATTTTTGTCATTTTATTTGTGTGATTTGTTTTACCTGTTCGGCAAACGTATTTATTATTCCTGCTTATTGTTTCAAGAATTCTTAAGCTCGTGTGTAGAATATTTGTGATGTGTATAGAATATTTCGTGTTTTAGTTTTGAACTTCGGAATAGGAAGGAAATATATCGTATTTTACAAGAATTGTCGAACATTTCATATTAAAACCCTTTTATAACATCAGTTCATTTCTTATCTAGGCTGCGTTTCTTACTCTTGTGAAATAGCGGCGATGCTGCAATTTCATCTTGGGTTATTTGAACTCAGACTTTTTGTTTTGCTAATACTTTGCAATTTGCGGGAGTCATTGAGACACTAGGGTAATGTTGTATTTAACTTTTTAAAAACCGTGTATAATTTTGATGGTAAATATAAGCCAAAAATTAGTAAGAATAAAAGATACAAATATTAAAGACTAAACGTATTTATCTATATGCTACTCCATTAAAAAGTAACATAAATCTCATTGTAGACGGGAGATATCCGTCACTTCGGAGTGACGGATATCATTTTGTCTCACAAAATGCCCATTTAGAGGAGAGAGGGAAGCACATGAGGGGTGTCCCACCTTGTCCCCCTATCCGTTTTGTGAGTGTTATTATCCGTCTCTCCACCCGACCCGTCACAAACAAGACCAACTGTAAAAAGTATTCCTAGTTCACAAGACTACATTGCTTTTTTAGGAGAGCAAAACTACATTATTAGCAAGAGTTAATATATTCCAGTAAACGAAGGAACAATATCCTCAAAGTATGGTATAGAGGACAAACATGTATTATATATTTCCATAATAAACGACTATTTAAATTGTTTTATAATTTATTATTCTATGCATTCATTCACATTCCTGAAAAAAAGAGGGTTAAATTCCCTTTGCAATTGGATATATAAATTACCCAAGAATATTAAGCAAAGAGTTGAAATGGCCGAGTTGGTCTAAGGCGCCAGATTAAGGTTCTGGTCCGAAAGGGCGTGGGTTCAAATCCCACTTTCAACATCTTCTTTTTTATTTATTTTTCTCATTTTATTCGTGGGTCATTTGTTTTACGTGTTTAGCAAACGTAATTCCTGCTTATTGTTTCAAGAATTTCGTGTTTTAGTTTTGAACTTCGGAATAGGAAGCGTATTTTACACGAATTGTCGAACATTTGATATTTAACCCTTTTATAACATCAGTCCATTTTTTATCTAAATCTTGAACTAAACACTGTTTTACTCCGTTTTTCACGAGTCATCTTCATTTACCGTGCATCTAAGGAAGAATGTGGGATCGGCATGGAGCACGCGATCTGCTCAGTACTTGATAGGTTAGCCAAAATCGAGAAGTACCGGCCTAATTCTCGTTTGTGACGGGCTTAATCCGTCACAAGCTTATGACGTGAGACAAATTTGCAAGTGGGAGGAAGGATAAGTGAAAAGGGCAAATGGGAAAGGTTGTGAGAGGTCACAAGCTTGTAACCGTCACAAGTAAGACAGACTGTTTCGTAAAATAGTCGAGTCCGACATTAGGGTACCCAACTACCCGTATCCGACCTTTTGAATCGAGTCTAAGTAACATAGATGATCGTGGATATTGTAGATACCCGGTATCTGCGGAATCCCAACAAACGATTAACGGACTACAACTTATCTGAAATCACAATGTCGACATTTACTATGACGGTATGTCAGAAAGCTCTAAAAACCGATTTCAAAAATGAAAAACTTTTCAAAATATTTTAAAAATACCTAGAACGTTCTACATCAACAGCGTCAGAATGATACTAATTAGAATCAAAACCGACTCCAAATCCAAAACCGTCTCAAAATTCAAAATTCAAAACCCGACACAACCCGAGCACAATCTCGAAGACAATGACCTAGAAGCTTGACAAAACCATCACCAACTTAAGTGGGACACAAGAAGCTTAGTTGGCTCAAATAGAGTTCACAACAACCTTATCCACCTTCACAATCTAATCTTAGCATCATCCACTCCCCACATATCATACCATCTCACTCAAAACCCAATCAAATTTCCATTAAGAAACAAAAACATTAATTGATCCAACTGAGCGTGTTTTGTGTGTGATAGTGATACAAGAAATGGCCTCAACAGCATGCTTCTTACACCATGCAGCCATCTCCACCCCTGCAGCTGGTAAAATCCCGTCTTCGCGATCCCCGGCCCTGATCATTAAACCTAACGTGGTGATCTGCAAGGCACGGAAGCAAGACGAAGAGGCCCGTATTGATAACTGTACCGTTTCGAGAAGGTTAGCTTTGACTGTTCTTGTTGGTGCTGCTGCTGTTGGTTCTAAGGTTTCCCCTGCAGATGCTGCATATGGAGAAGCTGGTATTTTTCCCATTTTCATTCTTCGCTTCTTTATACAGTCTCGCTAATTACGTGATAAACGTGACCTGAGTTGAAACCGTGTCAGCATTACAACTTATAGTTGTCGTCGTCATTTTCCTCTTTGTAGGGGGTCAAAAAACTGGTAGCCTAAGACCATATTTATCCGTAGGTCTTGTAGCTCTACTTAGCCCTAGTTCCTATATTAAAATACTAATTTTTTTTCTTAACCTACTTTCAAGCTCTACCTCTTCATTTCTATCTTTTATCAAGACCTACCTTAACCTACCTTTAACTTACACTTTTTTACACTAAACAAGGTCTAGAACGAGGTCTGGAAAGTGTTTCAGGAGGTCCAGATTGGACCGTATGGACCTAGTTTCTTCAAAGGTGTTCCAACCTTTTAATATCTTTTTCCTTTTTTTATTTGCTATTATTTTGTCCTTATTCCAGACCTAGACCTATTTAGCCCAACCCATAAACGTAGTCTAAGGGCTAAGGGGCTTGGTCAAGATGTCGAATATCGGATTAGGAAAAATCTCTGATAAAACTTTTTTAACAAAACTGAAATGCAGCAAATGTATTCGGAAAGCCGAAGACCAACACCGATTTCCTAGCCTACAATGGCGATGGATTTAAATTGTCAATCCCGGCGAAATGGAACCCCAGCAAAGAAATAGAGTTCCCTGGTCAAGTTTTAAGGTTCGAAGACAACTTCGATGCCACCAGCAACGTGAGTGTCATGGTACAACCGACTGACAAGAAGTCTATCACTGACTTCGGTTCTCCCGAGGGTTTTCTCTCCCAGGTAATTCACCTGTGTGTGACTATCTTCAAGCACTCTCTCGCTCGCTCCTTAAGCGGTGTAACAGCTAACTAAACGATGCAATAATTTCGCAGGTTAACTACTTGTTGGGACAGCAAGCCTACTTTGGCAACACCGATTCTGAGGTAATTCCTCAACGATCCTGACTCGCAGTTTGCGTTGCAGTTCCCGTTTTATTTGCTTGATGATATGCATCACCTGCAGACTGAATTATACTTGAACGGAACAACCCTCAGAAACGAGCTCAAATTGACCCAACTGAGCCTACACTTGGCGCTTCATTGTTCCTTGACCTGATCCGAAATGACTTGACGGCAATCAATGACCAAAAAAACCGAATGACTAATGCCAATAATCTTACTAGGCATAGCTCAAAATGATCGGACTCTGACTACCCATCTGACCTCGGAACATTTAGATTCAAACTCGAGATGAATCTCAGTGAGCAACCCACAGTGTGATAAATGAGAGAAGATTTATGCTTACTCACTGGCAAAACATTTAACAGGGTGGCTTCGACTCTGGAGTTGTCGCATCTGCAAACATCCTTGAAACAGACACACCAGTAGTTGACGGAAAGCAGTACTATTTCTTGTCAGTTTTGACAAGAACAGCAGACGGTGATGAAGGTGGCAAACACCAGCTGATTTCAGCCACGGTTAAAGACGGTAAGCTTTACATCTGCAAGGCTCAGGCTGGAGATAAGAGATGGTTCAAGGGAGCTAAAAAGTTCGTTGAAAGCGCTGCCACTTCTTTCAGTGTTGCTTAAACTAGCCTCCTATGTAATTCAGAGTTTCTATTGTATATCAACTTCCTACTTGTTTTGGGCATCTAATTCATCTGGACACTGTCAATTTGTTAAGATGTCGCCTGGGGAGAAGCTCAAATATATGAACACCCAAGTTCAAAGTGCAAATATCACCTTATTCATTCAGATTTCAGAGTAAAACTGTCAGCTGGTAAAGTTACTGAGCAAATATCACCCTTACATAAAAATCAGCATTCCGCAAAGTATTTCCTACTGTTCACAGCATCCTAAAGATTATCCGATCATATCCATACGCTTCAACCGGTTGGTACGGCTGTCTTTATCATCAACCCTTCATTGTTAGGTTGCTGACTACGACAATAATTTCTCACACCAACACAATCGACAATTACCATATACTACGTATAATTTCTCCCCTACTCTGAACAATTCAAACTCTTTCATTGAAAGATTATGTAAATACAAGCAGCAGTTTCAGAGTGCATGCAATCAATTGCTTTTCTGTAAGAATAACCACGACTTGCGTTTCTTACAGCCAAATGATGCTTCCCTTGTGTGAGAATGCACCGCAACTTCTTTTCACAACCCAGGTCATTCCATCGTCTATTCGCCTTGGGTTCTTTTATGTATTTTATTTTTTTTCCTTCAATCCTAAGGGAAAATTCATTAATTGGTCCGAGACCATGAATAAAAAAGTTCACTACCAAATTTTAGGGGTGAGCAAAACCGTATACCCGGTACGGTTTTAAAAACCGTATCGGGTATACGGTTTGAAAAATTACAAAAATCACTACACGGATCCGATACGGTTTAACCGTATATACGGTTTTCGAGTACCCGAAAAAACCGTGTATATGAAATTCGTATATACGGATACGGTTTGGTGAGGAATGCCCAATTAAATATTGTAGTTATTCAAGTGCTAATAATTACATCTAACATGCCTACATCTAATGAAAGACTAATTTTTTATTTATTGAGATAAGTTAGTAAAATAAGTCATAAAAAAACTATTAAGAGTGGAAGTTGAAAGCTGAACTTTGCATTTCATTAATTTTTTTATACAAAAAATTCAAACCGTGTCAAAACCGTATATACAGAAATTCGGTTTCCTTTTCGCCCGACCCAAGTACACTTTTGTGAAAACTGTATCGTATATACGGAAATTCGTATAATTCAAACCGTATACCGTATCGTAACCGTATTATAAAACCGTATCGGAATTTTTTGCTCACCCTACCAAATTTAGGGTTTCATCCTCCCGCCTAATGCAGGTCAAGTACTTATAGATGTATGTTAAAACCCGACATGCACACGTCTAGACAGTCATCTGAGAGAGAATAATTTAGGGAGACCGAAAAGTTTGGCAATATGATAAATTTGCATCATTCAATGTTTCAGTCAAATTTGAATCATGTTTAATCAACGCGGTTTTTTTTCAGAATATCTCATCCAGCTGATGAAAACGATACAGTTAGCCACACAAGGGGAAAAAGAATTGCAGGGAAGAAAAAAAAAGATAACAGAATGATTGTCACAATTAAAGGCATAATCCACATTTTCTTGGCATGTATAGTCTCATTGAGAGATATCTTAACGAAATTTACAGGAAATGAACCACAATAGAAAAGAACGATTACATGCCTCAATAAGCTGATGATGGCTCTGACTAAGGCAAAGGTTTTAAATTGTGCCATTGCCATTGCAATGGTGGTTTCCATTGCTCTGAGTAATTCTTGGCCTGATATTCACTCCATTTAGACCCCAAATCCGTATTGTATGGTCATCACTAGCCGATGCTAGCATGTGAGGGTCTGCCGGATTCCAGCTCACACAGTTGACAGCTCCAGAATGGCCCGGCAATATGTCTACGAGCTGTCCTGAACCCCGATGCCAAATGTACACCTACAAGATAAGTTGAATCATCAATTGCAGTGGCAAATTATACCTTGTCAAGAACGTAGGAGTGCATACACTGATCCTACGTTACTTCGACACTCCACTTTTGCAGCATGCTACATGCTACATTCCTTACGCTCTGACACATGTTACGACACTGCCACTTTAGACCAAAATTCAAAACCTTTTTCAAAAATAGTCGTGTCGATAACATGTCAAGTCCGACACTTGCAGCCAAGTGAAGGGCAATATGGCCCTATTTACCCAACGTCTCATTTTCGCAAGGCTGTAGCAATCCTTGATTCTCATTCAAATCCAGATGACAAACTTTTCTGACAAAATTCCAGTTTTGGCATCAAAGGCCATTAACAGTTGGAAAACTTAGTGATCATTTAAGAGTAACATGAGTATTTACTAATTACAATAGAACAGATGAAAATCTATCAGACAACCCCACACAATCAAGCTGAAATGACCTATATTATGTCGACAAATGCTCGCTATTTGTTTAACCAGCCAGAAGTAAATCTCCTTATTGCAATGTTTGGTACATGTGGCATTCCATATTTCCATACTCATGAGCCCATGACCTCTTAAAGCTAATTTAGAGCTCCATGGGCTTAAGTCATGATCAGAAAACAAATTCTCACAATTACGCTTCGATTACAATGAGAACAGGATCCACGTTACTCCAACTAGGCTGGAAGTGTAAAATGGCGTCAGAGAATTAGACATGGCCATTATGAAAAAGTTTCATGTGTGTGGCCAAAAAAGAAGTGTTTATTGTCGTGTTTGATGTCGGAATGTTAGACATGTGAACTCAGCCAAAGTGAAGTGGATAACTTATATAAGTGGGTAGAAAAAGGTCTCGCAGATAAGTAACCCTATAATCAACGAATTCATCTGCTCTCTTACAACTCTTAACATTTCACACGTTGAACATATGTGCTTATTCCTCCGTCAATTTTCGAAGTTCCCACTTCACTGGAGAAAAATGTGGGCAACGAAACATAATGGCCACAAATAACAAACAAAAAAAAAATTGGGGCGAGAAGTTTGAGGAAGTTTGACAATGGCCACAAATAACAAACAAAGGAGGAAGTTGGACGATGGATGAAGCATGAAATAAGTGTTCTCCCTCAACCACAAGGTAAAGGTGTCCAGTGGTGAAGAACATTATACCACCGCAAGTCCACAGCACAGCAACAGGTAAGAAGCCAAAAAGTTACCAAAATTAAGAGAATCGCCAACAAAAGTAAGACTACCGTAAGCGTCCCAACATAGCAGAACCATAACTCCTAACAATATAAATGTACACCCATGCTATTTGTCATGACATCAAGATAAACAGAAGTAAAAAATATCGAAACTCACCTGTGAATCCTCACTCCCACTGGCAATGAAAGATTGCTCAAGCCCACCGAAGCAGGATCTTATTAGGAATCTAGATCGTTTATGGCCTTTGTACTTTGCCACAAGTTTGGCATCCCCATCTATTGTCCAAAGATGGATTTCCTGGTTAATAACACTAACCAGTAAAAATTTGCTATCATTTGAGAGGCAGAATGAAGTTATTGGGTGGTCTTCCTCAATAAAATGTTCCACATTGGTTTCCGTATTGTATATCAGGATTGATTTTTCTCTGCACATGCTTATGATCTGCTTCCCATCACGCGTTATCTCCAGATCCGAAATTTTAAGTGTTCGTTGACCTTTCCAGCATTCAACCTCTTTTCCATTTAGATCCCACATGCATATGCTCTTATCGGACAAGCCACCAAATACTGTATTTCCGTCAGGCGACCAAGCACAGGAAACTACAGGAAAACCTGCCTTCTCGTATACTTGAAGGCATTCACCGGACGAAACATCCCATCGACGTACAGTCTCTTCTGTGCCACAGGTGAGAAGCTGTTGGTCATCTGGGCTCCATGATACTTGTGCAACTGATTTCTGGTGTCCATATAGTCTCTGCTTCAAAATAACTTCTCCGTTTACTACCTATTTACACAAAAATGAACGATCATGTCAGCTAGAAATCGAGCAGTGCACACAATGCGTCTCAACCACTTTCATTTGTTTAATTCCTAAAATGAAAGGCCAATTTTTCCTTTAACCAAAGCAAAATGTCTGTCAAATACTCAAATTTCTTAAAACCAGCAACAAATTTGAAATGCAATACTCCAGCTAAAAGAAGAGGTTTATTTATGGATACAAAAGAAGCCAACCATCAGCAGGCAGTGCAATCAAGCTAGCTACAACTTACAATCATCCAAGCTTGGGAGTTTGTATTTCTAAGTTGTTTCTATTCTAAAATGTCCTTATTCATTAATAATTTCTTTTGACAATGTGATGTTGCATCACACAGATAAGAAAAATCAGAAATAGAAATCAATCCACCACGTCTTCAACTGTGAAGGGAGATATTACCTCCCATATAATAGCTGACCGATCATTGGAAGCTGATGCTAAATATCTTCCTTTATGAGAAAATTGTAAAAACCAAACTTCATCCTGATGTTCTTCTAATATCTGCACATAAATCAGTAGAACATCCTTAGCAATTTGTTTTCAAGAGTCTGGTTTAGACATCAACATGAACCTGAACACGCTCAATTCTCATCACAATTTTCACTGGTTCTGGCAAGAGCCTTGAAACATTGGGATTTGGGAACTTGAGATTATACCTATACCTAACACACGAAACATGGAAACCAAATACCAGACCACCCGAAAGATATGTGACCTCATAAAAAGCTTCCATCGAAAGTAGGTGCACCCTTAAAATTGAAACCATCTCAAATTCTTTGACGTAATGCTTGAGAAAATCATCAGATTCATCACCCTTCCAAATATTATAGAATGTAGTTTAGATTCTTAGATTCAGGCGTTCAGACAGCCACACTAGCCAAGTTAATTGGCTTGCTGCGTCAACAAAGTCAAAGAGGGGATCCATAGCCCAAGAACAATAGTTGGTGCTCTGGTGCAAAGGCTAAACTTCGTTAGTTTAGACTAGTTTAGGTTAGCTTGCTTAGCTACTTATCATCTTTACTTATGGTGTGGTTCATGTCCACAGCTAGGTAAAGATTCAAACAAATCAAATGAATCGGGAGTGACAAACCCCAAATGAGGATTATACGACTCATAACTATCAAGAAACATGTGAATCTGCAAATGTAGGATGTATTATGAAAAAAGAGGTCAAAAGAGATTGCGAATAGACTGCAAAACATGGACGATCATCTCACATTTCAGATTGTAAGACCAAGCGAAAATTTAACACATTTGATTAATGTTACAAAATACGGCAAGAAGGATGAACTCGATACATAACATCTACCATATCACAGATATATCCCAATTGATACTCTCATAGAGGAAACTTCACCAAATACTAAATGATATCAAGTTTAGAGTAGATAGAACATAGAGTGGGAAAAGATAAGGTGGTGAGGCAAATATCCTTAAAAAGAAGACCAAAGATAGTCACGGCATCACGTACATAAGGCACGAAATATGACAGGATAAACGGGACGTCACTGAACAAAGAGATACAGAATTCATGAAATACTTTCTGACCTGAGAAGTGTGACTAGGAATATTATTTTTTCCACAGTGATGATCTGCATACAGCGACATCTCCTGGTCAGAAGAATTGTGAAATATGCAGGTACCACGCTGCAAAGTCAAAGCCTGTTCAACTAGTTGTTCTAGCCTTCTCGCTGGTACCATTATAGAGGGAGGGAGAAGTTGCTGAAGTTCTTCAAGAAGTTCTGAGCGCGGTTTCGTACTCAAAGAGTCCATGTGACCATTTTGACTCTCTGAGTGAGAAAGGAGACAAGAAGAGAGCTCGTGTACTCTATTTGTCTTAATATGCAGAGTTGAAATTTCCATTCTCAGTGTCGTTAAAGCATCCATGGTTTTTCCATCATTTAAAAGCTCAAAAAACTTCTGCTCCAAAATTAAAAATTTAGCTGACTTGATTATCGTTTCATCCTCTAAACCAATTTTGTGCAATGTAGAGACACTTTCATCCCATTTTCCATCAAGAACATGTTGCATAAGCAAATTAACTGTAGTAGACTGCAAAGGTATATTTGACTCTTCCTCAAGACATGCACCTGTTCGCTGATATCCAAGAGCATACAAAGAGCCAGCAATAAGTCGAACAAATTCATTCCGTCTTATCACCCCTCTAGAACCAATCACCTCTTCTTCCCCTTGGCATTGTATGGGTCGGGCCATCAAATCCCCCAAAGAGGTAGAATCTACGGGTTCCTCAGCTATTAAGTCACCAGAAAGACTATTCGAACCTGAAAAGGACAATCTTAGCCGCTTCAATGGTGGTTGACCATCCTTTACACCTCCCATGAAAAGTACAAGTCAGCCCATGCATAAATTTGGAAGGACGACTTTTTCAAAGGAAAATACTACACCTGAAATAACATAGAATTTGGGATGTTCAAATTTTCAGAAAACCAATCTCTACGAGAAAATAAGAACTATAAACTCTACTACATTGTTTATTTCTGCAATGGAATCAAAGACTCGCTATTCTTTAATTTTGTATTGAATAAATCAAAACGGATCACTGAACTAGTCGCACCTAGCAATCACTGACACAATTCTTGACTCACTTTTTCATGATGGATCATCAGATAACAGCATTAAGTGTTATTAACATAGGGCTAAGACTGCTTACATCCAATCCCTAACCCCAGCATTTGCAGGACTCGCGTACCACCATTTATATCAAGAAAACTTGACAGAGATACTGACACCATTAAAAACATCAAGTACTAATTCAAATTCTACACAAATATCGACATTTGACATTCAGTTTACTTCTCAATTGCTCATGCTAGAAAGAACAGAGAAGTAAAATGGTCAACAAATGCTCCAAGATACCCTCGAAACTTCCAAGAACTATACAGCAACATCAACATTCCCCATGTGCCTCAATAGCTCCAGCAAACATATATATCACTGAATGATTAGTGATTTTAGTGATGGATAAGGTATAATCCAAACCAAATAGATCAACTACATTTAACACTGATAAATCCCTTTTTAACTTGGGATTCATAGTACTCATGGAGTATCAAGACAACCATCATTCAAATCAGCAAATGTATAACCAAAACAATCAACACACCCAACAGATATCACATCTTCATTAAACTGATATCAATTGAAAAGAGATTCATCAAGACTCAATAAGGGCATTTTGGGACATTCAACATAAAATAATTAACATCTAATAACCCAATAATCAATCATCAAAAACAGCATTAATCCAAATAAACCCTCAAACAATCATAATCAATCATCTACTTTTAATCAAACTAAACTAAACCAAACCATCATAGAACAAAAACTTCCCTCAATCTTACAAGAATCAACTAAAACATCCACAAAATCAACAAAACACAACAAACTAATCAAAACCCACTACTCTAAACACAAATCCCATCATAAAAACCTAGAAATTAACATCCAATCCATCAAAATTAACGATGATTCTCAGTAAAGATTGCTTTTTAACAAGAAATTAAGCATAAAAATGAAAAGGGCATTAATCAAAATCAACATAAGTCCAACCTAATGATGAATAAATTGGAAATAAAGAAATTGAAGGAATTTAGTATGAAGAAATTGGGTATTTTTTTTGGTGACCGATGAAATTAAGCACACCGCCTTAAGAGAGAGATCTTCGTTTCCGTGGTATTACAGCACTCTCATAATATGATATGATGGTATTGGTAGGGATTTGGGGAGTTTATAGTTTATACTACTTTGCTACATTTTTCTCATTTCCATTTTCTTTTTTTTATGTTTTTGTTTTTATTTTTGATTTGGAATTGGGTTTTCTTTTCTTGAGGTAGGTGTCAACTTTCTAGTTTCTACTCCATCTCTTGTTATTGAGAGAATGAGAGGGGTGGGGGAATTTGGGAATTTGGGAATTGAAGAAAGGAATATTGGGATTATACTTGAAGAAATTTGGAATAATATAAATGGGTGTTATTAGTCATTTGGTAGGAGAAAATGTTTAGGGTGCGGGACTCCGAATTGGGGGAAATTGAGGTGAGAAATGTGGTTGGGTGTGATTTTGAGGATCAATTAAGTGGAACAGAGGTATGTCAAAAGACAAGCCTATATATAGCAGAGTGGGATTAAGATGGGTCGATACTCGATATTATGGTAGATTGATCAATTAGTTGTGGAAATGGAAGTGAACGTGCGAGTTGTTGCAATGGTACGTCCCGCTACGAAACATGACAAGTTTTAACATGATGGGAGATTGACACAGTCTAGCAGCACGTCACACCATAAACCAGACTTGGGTTGAAGTTTGAGAAAAAGGATCGTGTTTAGCCTACACATGGCAAAACCCACTTAACACGCTCAAAATACAAAGAAATAAGGTTGAAGTGGATGAACTGCTTGGGAACACTAAAGCACGACATAACACACCACACACTAGGACGTAGGTTGTGTATGGACCTTGGACCATCATTTCCATTTCACCGGCATGACACGAAACCCACCTTCTTCTTGTAGCATGTGACACGACCCGATGCTATCCACTTTCATCTTTAATGAGAAGAACGACCGAAAAATTGTTGGTGTCAACGTGTCATTAATCCACGTGCCATTTAACGACAAATATATTGTTTTCTATGTCCACTGTGAATAAACATTTGTAAGTTGTAAGGTAACTTATATTCAACATGTGTACAAATGTGCGCTTTAAATATTAAGGCGAAAAAAAAATTTTAAGGATAGTTTTAGCCTTATCCACAACCCTCTTACTCAAACAACTCAAATGGTGATCCAAAACATACCCTAAGCCCAAAATATCGATAGTCTTCGACCATGGAAAATAACATAAATGAATAGTTGATGCTCGATAGACGATACGTCAAAGAGTTTAGTGATTGTTTTAAACTCGAAACAAAACGTATATGCTAACAGATAAAATATATGGATACATCATACACTATATACTATCTTATGACAAATTTTTCATTTAGTTATATGCAAATTCTAATTATGTCACAAGTCGAAATGTAAGATGGTTCTAGTTGGTCAATGGTCAAATAGTGGCCAAATAACCGATAATGGGAAAAGAAAAGCCAAATGGCAAGTGATATACTTTTTTGGTAAAAAACTAGCGTAACACCCGTGAAAATTCACGGGTTGTTCAATTTTAATTTTGACGGAAAATGATCAATTAAAGTTGTTAGATATACTAATAATGTATGTGGTGTATATGTAAATATTTTAAAGAAAAATAAAAAGGGTATATCTATAACATAAGATATATAAGAACATGTTGATATTAAAAGTTTGACGTAAAACTTGAAAAGCGTAAAATATAATTAAAAAATGGAAACTTATAACTTTCCAATAAAAGGAGGTTTTAGTAATAGAATAAAAATTTCGCGTAGAACGTAGTTGGTTAATAGTAAGTAACGGTGCAATAGCCATGATGGTAATTCGATTTTGTGATTTTTTAGAAGAGAAATTGTATTGTTTAGAGACTTACAATTTCAGAAGAGGAAGAATTATGTTGGTCAAATTGGTATTTTAACTATTTACATATTGTAGAAGACAAATGAGGAGAAAAAAAAGAGAAGGCTGGCCGTTGCACTTTTCGAGCGACATAGAGAAACCAAAAGGGTTATTGAAAATATAATAGTTAGCTCTATAATTAATATTTTGTTGGTAATTACATTATGTAATTAATAGTAACGGTTTTATTATTTGATTGTGTGGGAAACCAAAAGAGTATAATATAATGGTTTTATTATTTGATGCGTGGTGCTCCTGCATTTTGATAGTCAGTATTCCTAGAACTATTAACTACAATAATTAATACTATTGGAAATGTTTCAACAATTGTAGTTAATAGTATCATAATTATGATAATTATTGTAGTTAATACTATCATAATTATATGCATTGGAAAATCAATCAGCATTATTATTATTATTATTATTTATTATTTATTATTATTATTATATTATTATTATATTATATTAAAGTCGACTTACTTTTATTGGTCAAATTGGATAATGTAACATTCTAAGAATGAATGAGAGGTCTCCATTATGCAAATACTGAAATATTATAGTGCCACGTCAGCATTATACAATATTATGCGTTATTAAAAGAGTAGGTTTTATAAAAATATTGTCAATTAAGTGTGAAGTAGTCATAGAACTTTGAGTTCTTTTAACAGGAGTAAAAAGTCGAAAATACGACAAAGTAATACGTGATCTATTATTAAAAAATGATTAAATATTAGACGTTTCACTTATCACTTGAGAAAGCGTAATCTATACATTAGGAATGGAAAATTATTAATTTTTAGCAGAATACGTTTTAAAAAAATGGTTTCAAATAACTTTAATCTGAAATTTAATTAAATTATTTAACTTAAATAAACGGAATACGGTATTCCGAAATTAAGTATAATTATTAAACCCGACCATAACGTTTTTGTAATTATAAGATTATGGTGAAAGTAAAACAATTTTTTATTAGGTTTTGAGAATTGGATGGACATCTTGGTAATTGTGAGATTGAATGCGAGACTTGTATTACCATAATTCTGCATCCACGGGATTCGAACCCGGGGCACCAGGTTGAAAAACAAAGTCTTTACCATTGTACCACAAAATATTTGCTATACATTTAATTTTTTTTTTTTTGGTGAATGCTATACATTTAATTGGATATGAGTAATTTATCTATAATTCAATAATATTTGGGGTAGCAAAAATCCGTCTTCTAAGTCAATTTTTTTAAGTTTGGGGTAGCGTCCGCCACCCCTTGCTACAATCTAGTTTCGCCCCTGTATATAATGATGATAGTGATCAATTTATCGGGTGGATATACTAGTATTATTATATTAACGAGCTAACAAAACTAATTAGACGGGGTTGGTACTCGTTCAACAATGGTACAATTCACAATTATCCCTCATTTTTCAAGTGTTATCCCACCAACTTATTTTGAATTAATATCGACTATGCATATCCGCGTACAACAAAAACGAATGATCCTTTCCTTCAAAAACACAAATAAAACACTACTAAAAAACGTTTCCCCTTTATAGTATAGATATGGTCCATTATCAACAAGATACATTCCTATCTAATACGAAGTACAAGCTCATAGCAACACAATTTATCTCCATATTTCGTATTCAATCCTTCTCTCACCCGGTAAATACTCGAATTAATTAAGACAACTCAAAAGGCATTAACAAAATCCAAAAACAAAACAAATAATAATACACAAAATCCAAATCCAAACAACATTCTTCCTCTTTCATTTGCGAAATTTCCTTCCTTTGCCTCATTCCCACGTTCAAAATTTCACACAACTTAAGGAAAACAATAAAAAATACAAACACAAACAAAAAAAACCATAATCAAAACTTCCCTATTGCCCTCAATCATCAATTCTCTGTTTTTCTGTAGGGAAATTTGATAAAAAAATTGATTTGGGAATTTGAATTTATTGATATTTAATCTGGGATTTTGATGATGGAGACATTAGACCCTTTAATTGCTGTGAAAGCTTATATTTTGAAAGATGGTTCAAGTTGGTGGAAGGATATTAATGCATCATTAGTTTGGCAAGATCGAATCTTTCACGTTCTTGCTGCTTTATATGGCGTTGTTTCTTTTGTTGCATTGGTAATTCTCTTTTAATTTGATTAATTTCTGGGTTTTTTTATATGTTATTTGATTGATTTTGTTGTTTGTTTTGGTGAAATTTATTAAGTTTTTGTCATTGTGGTTTGAATTGTGGTATTTGGGTGCTAAGTTGTGATTTTTTTGATAGAATTTATAGTGGGGTTGCTATAATGTTGATGGGTTTGATGTAGAATTGGGTAAAGTTTGAATTTGGGGTAATTGATGTTTTAATTTTTATCCAAATAGTTATCATGTGATAGGTTTGGTGTAGAATTGAATAAAGTTTGGTTTTTTTGGTATTTGATTTGGTGGGTAATTGAGTGGATATTAGCCTATTAGGAGTATCATTTTGAAGTTCAGTTAGTCTTGTGTAACGCGGTTTTACAATGCTCTTGTGTAAAACGGAGCCCATTGACATGAATCATGACCCACAATTGTTGAAAAACAGTTACCAAAAGGACCCGTTTTTCGGTATACTTGTGTAAGACCGTCTTAGACAGGTATCTGTGTTTGAAGTTTAATTTGGTTGGTTTTGGTGGGTGTTATAGATCCAATTGGGGAGAATACAGTACAGAGTTCCGGATTATGGATGGACCACTCAGAAGGTTTTCCATTTTCTAAATTTTATTGTTAATGGAGGTCAGTTAACTGTGTTCCTTTTGATTATTTAGCAATTAACATAGTGATTTAGTTGGTTTTTATATCACTTGCTTATGTGGGCATTAGTTAGTTAATTAGCTAGCTTGACAGATTGTTCATGATGTGCAGTTAGGTGCGTAGTGTTTGTGTTTCGCCGTGATATTCAACATTTGCAGCCTGAGGTCTGGTTTCCTTCGTAGGCTTCTCTTTCAATGTTGAGGTTTTTGTTTATGTTGTGTTGATTTAGTAAGATATGTGTCTTATGGTACTTTTTGTGTTACGTGATCTAGATAGTCCAGCATGTCTTGCTCGATGTCCCAAGTCTTGCATTCTTCACAACGTATGCGCTTTTGGTCTTGTTTTGGGCAGAGATATACTATCAGGTTTGATTTGTTATATTGGTCATTTACTTGTGGTTTTCTCTTATCCTTTGGCAGTTGTCTTATATTCGCTGTCTTCTTATTTGACGTGTGTGGCAGGCCCGTGCAGTATCAACTGATGGCCTCAGGCCTAGTTTCTATACAATTAATGCAGTTGTGTACATGATTCAGGTGTCTCCCTTTCCATACATAGAGTATATTAGGAGATTTTTGGTTTCTCGTCCTATCTCTAAACTGTTAATTTCTCCAGGTTGTTTTGTGGTTGACCTTATGGTGGAAGCCTATCCATGTTTTGCTCGTCTTGTCAAAGATGTTCTTTGCAGGTGGGCTCTTTACGGTTCATTCATGGTTTATCATTTTTTCTTATTACTTTTAACTCACAAATACATGCATTTTGGCAGGCGTGTCTTTGTTTGCAGCTCTTGGGTTTCTTCTTTATGGAGGAAGGTGAGAACAAACATGTCTCTTACGATTAGAGGACCGTATATCTGATTTTTGCAGTCTATAATCTAAATGAATAATGTGGTGGGATTTGATTCTGTAATTAGTGATTAACACATAGTATTTGGAATATTCCCTTATCTATGCTGTTGGGTTGATAGTGCCCTACTTGAGTGTCAAAGCTTGTGCCACCATCTCTGAACATGTAGAAGACACCGTTTAATTAAAAATTCTTCATTTCAATAGCTAGGGTTGCAGCTACACAGGCACACTGATCAAGCTGAGCAAGCTTGAGCTCTCGTACTTTAGCTTGCCTTTGTGAGAATTTTCAAGGCTCATTTCAATAGAAGGGAAAAAGGGTTATTCTGTAAAAGTTGAGTTACACGAAGTCCTTCAAGTTCATCATTGGGAGGCCTGTCCCTTTTATAGTCAATCATCAGATATACCATTTACTTTCAAAAACGTGTTCCGTCCTTAATGTTGACCAAAAGATTAAAGTAGACCAATTTATAATAACTAACATGGTTACTAACCAGCAAGCCTCATGGTCGGTTAGTAAGTTACCCCTTTAGGCCCTGTTCTTTTCTGCTGAACGAAAGTGAATTGAACTTAATGGAGTTGAGCTGAAGTGAACTTAATTGAATGAAACTAAGTTAAGTTGAATAGAGCTGATGAGTTAACTTTTGAAGAGATGAGTTGAATTGAACTGAACTCAACTGAATAGCGTCGAACATTAATGAGACGAGCTGAAATTAAGCTAGAAAGAACAGTGACTTCACTGTAAAAGTTAGGTGAATCTTTGATTCAGAAAGACACCTAGGAAACATTGGCTGTCATTTCCAAGTTGCAATCAGGGGTTGTTTTGGACTGGAAGACTTTTGTAAAAGTTAAGTTTTTTTTGATGGGATGATGATGTTTCCCTTCAAATGTGAGGAGCTTGTAATCTATTTCTGTGTTTAAGCTTTGAAGGCTCGAGGCAACGGTGCTTCCTGTTCCGATGGAGAGAGAAAGAGTGAAAGACAATTGTTAACAACATAGTTGCTGATGGTGAGGAGGTGAGAGAAAGAGAGAGAGGAACTTTTTAGCAGAAATCTCGTTAGTGTCTTCTGTCCTCTCCCTGATCCAATCATGGAGTAAACTGACCTCAATTGTTTATTTACTTTGTGAAGAGTGATGGTCAGTCTTCATTAACTGTTAGTATGTTACTGAGAATGGTGTTGTTATGTCGGGGTTTCATGATTGTGGTCATTGCGATGCCTTTGAGATATATCTTTTGTTCATCGACTTTCATGTGGCTCCTTTAGACATTGTTTCTTTTCCCTTGGTTGATTAAATAGGAGGCCTTCAGAAAGACAGCGTCAAACTTTTTTCGCCAATGCTCAACATCTTAAACGTATGAGCAACTTTTTTGAAGGTGGGATATCAATGAGCAATTTTTTCTAAAACAATTTTCTTTTTGGATTTGTTACATTTTTTTCACCAAAACTCCTATATTAAATTTTACTCCGTTTTTCAAAATTACTTTAAAGTTTATTCTTGATTTATTTTTTTGGGTTTAAAATCTATAAAACCCCTTTATCTTTCATTTTTGGTTTCACTTCACTTCCGTTTCTTTTCTTCTTTCTTTATTTTTTTTTCTCTTGTCGAGATGAGAGTTCACCCTGGACGGTTCCGAAGGATGATTCATGTCAGCGGACCCCAAAACATTTTGGGACTAAGGCTCTGTTGTTGTTGTTGTTGTTGTGGATATCAATGAGCATTTGCTGTTTGTTGTGTGTATGGTTGTTTCCCACATAATATTCGAGCTTTATTAGTTTGTGCGGTGAGTTAGTTCATATCTGCTCAAGCGTTTATCAGAAATTCCGTCTCCTCAATATTGCAAGTTTGGCACCATGGTCCATTTTAAGCATACAACATATATTTCATCCAATTTATCAATTTTGTCCCACGTCCGATGCTATTAAGCTGCCTGTTTTCGTGTGTCACACTGTGTCGGTGTCAGTGTCCATATCTATGCAGCCTAGGTGTTCAGCAACTATTTTTTGTTCTTCTTTCTATCCCATCGCTTCTTTACCTCTGTGGTTAATAAAGCACATCGTTTTGTATATGTGGAAGTTATTGACTCCCTCTTTTTACATTAAAATATAGACACGGTTTGTAGTTATTTGAAGTCTTTTACGGTCTTTCTTGGCAGACTTTTCTTAATGTTGCAACGTTTTCCGGTAGAATCAAAGGGGCGGCGTAAGAAGCTTCAAGAGGTACATTGCTCACCGTTCTTTATATTGGCAGCGACAATCTGACACCGTATTGTGACCAAGTTATCAAGGTTTTGACGGTTGACTACCAGCCGCATTTATAATGCAATGACCAAGAAACGACCAATTCCAATATCAAGTTTTATTCCAATATTTTACCCGTGCATTCTCTTTCCCTCGTTCTTATGTACTCCGTATATAGAAATACCAATCTATCTCTGCAATAATTGTATATCATGTTATGACTTCTCGCAGGTTGGCTATGTTACCACAATATGTTTCACGTGTTTCTTCTTAAGATGTGTTATGGTAAGTGCCGGTATCTTGTAAGTAAATTAATTTTTTTACAAAATAACAAGATCAAGTAGCACTTTTAGTTTTCCTAAGTCGATGATGTATCATTAAATTATCGTTTCCGCCAATTTCTCCTACAGATGTGCTTTAATGCTTTCGATAAAGCTGCCGACCTTGATGTCTTGGTCCATCCAGTTCTCAATTTCGCTTACTACCTAGTGAGTTTCTACTTTCTAGCTTCTATTTGTTTCGTGTGACGTAACATCAACTATTAACAATATTCACGCTGCCTTGTAAATAATCCCCTTATTCAGCTTGGTATTTGGTCGTTGATGAGGTGTCAGATTGTCGGTGTACAAGGGGAGGATACGGGACGGAGTTTTAGATAACTTTTCTAGGGTTTCCTTTGACACAAGGTGACAAGGCTAAGGTGTTAGGTCATGCATTATACTTGTGCACAAGGTGTAGCAAGCAATGCAAATTCTTTTAAAAAAATTCCTAACGCTTATTTTACCTTCCCGCTGCCTCATTATTATCTGTATCTTACATTTTAGCCGTCTTTAAAATAAATAAATAGTGTATTTTTCGCTTCTTGCTCCTTAGTCATTATTTCGATTGTAAAAATGATACGCCTTGCTCGCGTCTTCGCTTTGCGTCGTACACCTTGTTTCCATGGGTTCGGGTTCTCATCGCCTCAATGCAACCCGTGCCTTTTAAAACTGTGCTTGGAACAGACCCTTAAATAGAGGCTATCTCACTCCCACAGCCGCCAAGTAAAATCTCCACTCACACCCGCCTGCTACACCCCACTGAAATGATTCGGAACATACTCGCTTCGCATACCTGCGAACCTGCCCCTACTAGCCTACTACACGCCATTGTTAAAGTCCCCAAACCACACCCAGCGAATAAAGATTTGGAACATACTCGCTCCTCTTACCCATCTAACTGTTAATGTTAGACCGCCACTGTAGTAAACTTAATTGAATTATTGCTATTTATAACCATGCCAAAGGCCACGACGTACCTTGTGTAGGGGAACTTAAACAGGGAGTCTTTTTTACCAAGTATCTCGATCTTAGCTATTAGGCCGAAACCACTCTAAAAACTGGATTAGGTTAATACCGACTTAGCCGGCTCAGCCTGATTTCGAAAAATAAGAAATGGAAGTGTTTTGGAGCAGTCTTTGAGAATGGCTTTTTATTGCTCCCAAGGCTCCTTGGAGCGAGCAACCAGTGTCTTCGGTGCACGAGGTTAACCCTTGAGCATGCGTGATAGCCTGCAAAGGCTCCGGCCCAAAAGGCGTAATCCCAAACAAAGGTGCCCCATAAGGATTTGAATTTGAGAGAGTTGTTTATATTCTCATACTCATTCGCATGTTTCTCGTTGCAGTTGGTGGAAATACTACCGTCTGCTCTGGTTCTTTTCATATTGAGGAAACTCCCTCCCAAGCGCACGGCCTTGTATTCTCAAATTCGCTAAAGGTAATGATTGAATGGATAATACAGTATATATATTTATATATGTAAGGCTCAAATGATGATGCGGGTCCGCTACTCTTATTCTTGAAGACTCACGTAAGGACGGGCGGAAGAGGTGAACACCGTCTCATGTCCAACAGAAAGTTTTCGATAATCTGGCAAATGCTTGTAGATTGATAAAATTCGGTCCGTCTCATTATGGATGTAACAAGAGATTGTGGTGTAATGAATCCTTGGTTCATTTCTATACCCGGGTATCATAATCTACATGTTTATTGAATTTATCCCTATGATACAAACACTATCATTCATACATCGACAAAGAAATGAAAAAAAGAAAGAAAAGGAAACTTACTTTTGTCTGGGTGTTTCAGATCTTTTGATCTGTTTGTGTGGTGTATGTTAGATTTTTGATGGCGGTCCGGAAACCTTACATGTAAATAATTGACAATTGAAGATGGCGGTCGGGAAACCTTGTATGTTAGATTTTTGATGATTGAGTCTAGGTGTTGGAGTGATTTTATGATCAGCAAGAGAGAGCTATCGGCCGAGCTAACATTATACATTACTTTCATACTCAGAATTTTCTCCTAGTCTAATTAACTGGAATCTGCCTCGTGATATTGCTTGTAACGAGATCTTGTGGTAAAGATAGACCTGAAAATGGGTCATTCAGTTTGCTCTTTGACACCGAAGGATAAGAGCTAGCCTCTCCTGCTGAGGTTATTCTATTCATTTGGATCGAAAGAACTTAGTTTTCGTTTCAGTTTGGTATTGTTGTAAGTCCATTTCGGTTGGCCATTTTGAGTCGGGTAAATATGAGTCAGGTAGGATGTTTTGGGTTGTAATTTTGGTAAAAATTCAATCCGTCTCATTTCTATACACCGGGTATCATAATCATGGAATAGCGGTTAAACTTGATAGCCAAAGTCAAATGAGGATAATAGAAATGCGATTTATGAAATATTATGCCGAACATGGAGTCTTAAGATGGGAGCAGGATATACCTGTTCCCATCTTAAGATCATACGAGGCATTGTTCGGTTCTTAATTTGCATAAATTCTTGTATAAGACAAGATATACCTATTCCACAATTAAAACGAGTCAAATAACTACCATTTAATACGACAAATTTGTTCCACCATCAAGTAGGACAATGGATTGATTATTTTAATTCTCGCGATAGGTGAAAGTTCATCCGGAGAAAAGGAAAGCGCGACAGAGTAAATGTGTGCTGTGTGGAGTGTTCTTTTACAAGACCTAAACGAAAAACGCGACTAAAAGAAATGTATAAATCCACGGGTTTCTGAAAGAAAAAACGCGAACTGATGAAGGCATCGGGAAGATATACCGTGAAGTTTGAATAATCGCTGTGAACGTATGAATAATATTGACACACATATATACACTACGCGATCCAACTGAAAAGAATCATTTAAGAGTTTCATCTAACTGTTTTCTGTTTATATACCAGTCTGGAGAAACTCGTAAATGGCTGGTTTGCCTGAGACTGCTCCAGGCCTTGCTTCATCATGCAATCAGTCGATGGGTAATGCATTGATAATATTTTGCTATGAATCAGCGTATGCACACACACGTTAAGCAGATGGGTAATGCATTGATAATCTTTCCTTAATCTCGCTTTGCTGCCAAAGTTTTCAGCATTCCTTTGGTAATCTTCGCAAACCACATCAAGTTCAAAACTCCGAGAACACACGGAGAGACCAACATCAAGTAATAACCAATTGTTGACAGCTGCTTAATCTGTCGGATTAACAACGGGATAAAGTATTAGGACAAAACTCAACTTCTTGATGATGTCAAATTGTTAATCATAAATTAAGTTTTGTATTTCTCCCTTTCATCGGGATGTGTCCAACAATGGTTAGTCTCACATGAGTTCTCTTTCAATTTATTAAAAGGAAGCAAGGTGGGATTTATGGTTTTTACAAGGCGAGAAGGGGCAGAAGACGGTTTTTACACTCTTGACGAGTGTTGCTTAGCATAGCACATAGTTGCGTAAATTAAAATGGAGAACTAAAATGATTAAATTCCCAGATATAAAAGCACTCACCTAGTATCTCAATGATACTAGGCAATGGGCAATGGGCACAGGAGAATATGAACTAGACACTTATAAATGGACACAGGGAGTGACTAATTAAAATCAAACAATCAACAAGAAATTCTCTTTGCAGATTAACAGACGTTCTGGACATCGTCATCTATGCAAATTACTCCATATTAAACTGCATACGCATAAATGATTTCACATCCATGAAATTTACTATGCAAGTATTGTTGACTAGCTCGCTTCAGGGGCGTGTGGTATCATGGCATGCAAATAATACCTAAGGACTTGGGTCATTTTTATATCTGGATTAGAAATTACTCGACAGTTGTTAACCCACCTTAAAGGGTGTTCATAAGCACCAATAAGTTGAACTCTAAATTGTTTAAGATTAATTACAAAGATGTCCATTGTCCGAATACCAACCACAGTAAAAAAAGGGAAACCTGATGACATACAGCATACCAATTGTAGTAACATTACCAACCACAGTAAACAAAGGGAAAACAAGGCCATAACAACTTTACCTGATCGAAATGAGTATAGATGTGGTAGAAAATGTACATGAAGAGAAGTATCCTAGCAACCTGCAAAAAGTGCAACTATTTTGAAATCCATGTAGGCTAGCCATGTCAACCATTAAAATAGATATTTCAAAATTATTTCATCGGCGGCGGAATCATTTCAAAAGTACTTCCAAATTATTAACTAGTTAAACATTCAAAAACGTCAAGTTAGTGTCAGAAGACATCTAAATGAAGATAAGCCATGTTCAACTTGCCTAAAATAATCAGTTTAAGATACACATCCTTCTTTTAAGTAAATGACTAACTCACCAGCCAAGTAAGGAATACAGCAACTCCATTTGCAACATAAGCTCTTGATTTCTTCATACCAACTGCGTCAAGATACCTTCGCCAACAGAAGAATTATGCAATCTAGGAAAAGACAATGTATCCCTGTCTATATTAGGCGAATACTGACGATGTCTTACCATCTCAAATTGATCCCAGGTGTCGTCAACTCAGAGATAAGCGCCAGAAAAGTATAGATTTGTCCCTCCTTAGTCAATATAGCATAGACTAGTGCTGACATTGATAGAAGATGATGAAGCACCTGAAGAGTCATCCATCATTGAGAGCTACTTAACATTGATCTCCCCACATAGCAGCTTTTATAGTTACATTACATTTCTATATATTACTCCCTCCTAGTCTAAGTGTTGGTTCCCCCTTTCCATTTCCATGCTAGTCGGGTTTTGGTTCCCCTTTCCTTTTTTGGTAAGTTTTGTGTGGTCCAAATTCATTTCCTAAATTTCGGTGCCCAAAAGAAAGGGAAGTAATGTGAAACATCTTTTGACAGGTTTGAGTGACATAGGTACAAAGAAGCTTCCATGTTGGTTAAAATCTAAATATATTTCTCATGAAGGGGTAAATTAACACAAATAAAAAAATCAACTTACATATTCCATTCCTCCCAAGGCAGGATAAAACCACAGAATCATGGAAATATCAGAAATGAAGTATCCAACAGAAACCTGTTTACACAGATATGTTACAGAGTAATTAGGAGTTTAGAACAGTGCACTTCCAATCAAATTGAGACAAATTATGATAACGGATGAATTAAATGACACTACTGAGGACAGTTGATAAAAATCTCCACAAACTCAGTCAGAAAGAATTAAAAGGCATATAATGAGTTTTAATTTTATGATTTGATTTACAAGCAATTGTGAGACGATAAGTCGAGAATGAACTCTTTGGCAACAAAAGTTTCATTAAAATGCTCTGCACACAAACATGTATGTTTTTTTAAGTACTAATGAAGGGATACTGAGGTGGTGATGCCGATGTACAAAAAGTTATCATAGATGTGATGCTCATCTACAAAAAGACACCATAGGGGTTAACACCCTTGTACATTTCCCACCATAAGAGTTATGCATACCATGACACCAAAGATACATTCTGCTTCAAACAGATAGTTTGTAGTTTGTGTCGGCCTATGCTTAAAAACTATCCCAAGCGTGCGAGGTGGGTACACATGCAGTCATATGATGATGCACTGGGCTACCACCTACCAGAGTTCCTATTGGCCTTGGCATTCAGGTCTGATCTGCTGCTTGTATTGTGATTGATAGGATAGAGTCGGATTTGATGTACATTTCTAATGACTGAAACGTGTGCTTCCAATAGTATGCTTGATTCTTCCGGGTAGACCCATCAGAATTTAGGTTTTAATTTCATTGTGATTTGTCTATCCCAGGGTTTTGCTTTTCTTTGGGGACTCGGAACGAACTGATCCACAGTTAGTTGGCTTATCTAACAGGACAACACAAGTAATTAGAAAGGACAGGGAGTTGTTTCATGGATGACTTGGCTCTTATTTGGTTAGTGACCTTAACGAAGGTTCGAATGTGGAAAACCCAGACATAAGCTGATTTCTCATGACATAGAACAAGAGATGTCTTTTTGTATCTAAAGCTTTAGACTGTACTTGGTTAGAATAGGTATATGCTCCCATACCCATTCCAAGTACCAGAACACCCGACGTATAGGCTATAGCAATAACACTGGATCAGACTTCCAAGACTAGAGAGAAACCAAAATAGATACTGAACTCTGAAGCAGAGGAATATTAAAGCTCCCTTATTGGAGTATTATACTGACTTTTCTTAAGAAACATGTACAAGGCAATGGGAGGAACAAAACAAATCTAAGGGAGTACTTCGTAACAAAAAGAAAGCCAAAGACTATTTAGCATTTTGGCTTCACCGGAAATCTAAATGCGCAAGTCGGAAAAGTAATGAGCACCAGAAGTACAACTAAATACCCATGTTAAGGAAAATTGAATGGGAAAGTGAAACACACTGTAAACAGAATCCAGAAAACAAAAGATGGGAAGTCCAGAAATGAAGATTACCCCCAAGACAAATGTGGAGAATGCTGAGCTCCTAAAAAGAGCAGATCCACGTTGTTCATCATCAGCGTAGAGATCTGACCAGAATGCCAAATATATTGACAAAGCCGCAACAAATACTGCATGCAAGGTTGAAATGACCCTACACATGGCAAAATCCTGTAAGAAATATAGGAAGCTTGAAGAGAAGTATTGATAAGCAGCAAGTGTTTGGAAAACCACCTGTTATCCCATTCAACTCGTTTCATTCTTGGTAGGCTAGCGTAATGCTTGAAGCACATTGCACTGAGTAACTGAGAAGAATCATATACCTGGATAGAAATGTAATAACAAATCAAAAAAGTAATACTAAAAAGAATTTGGCAATCCCTTCATCTCATTTCATGGTAGCACTACAACTAAAGGAAGACCTTCACATACAAGTTACAAAAGTACAGTTTCATCCCACTATTACTGTCTCCATTTTAAGTACAGCTCATATTAAATATTTAGTGACGAAAAGTCATCGCTACCCGCTGACCTGCCAAGAATTTATATGTAGAGAGCAAAGCACCAAATTACCCTTACCAGTATGTTACTTAACTATAGATCACTTTTTTTACTAGATATAGAAAGGAGTCAATTAAGTTTGGGATGGAAATGGGGACAATAAAAGTGGGATGGAAGAGTAAGTACCAATGTCTATGCTGTAAATTATTGAACTTCTGCTAAAGGGGAATGAGACAATACCAATTTGCAGGCTAAGATACCACATAAAACAGAAGTGCATGGATATGCTGAAGGATACTCTTTCAGTAGCTCAATAACCCGATTTTGATAATCAGTTACCATCATTAGAGGTTGGTTCTACAAAAAAAAATCACTGCAACAAGAAAGCACTCGTATTAGCAATCTCACAATAATCATAAGCCTCGGAGAAAGCACATAATCACATAGATAATCTCAGAATGAATGAAACATCTGATTCCACATGATCTGCAATATGACACTACTACAGACTACACAGTAGCATCAACTGCTTCCATAAAAGACAATGCACACATCGCATACATAATATCAGTTCAGAACTTCAGATGGTATGTGACATCCACAACAAGTCACTTGGAAGCATTCAGCAAATTCTTATTAACTTTCAAACCAGAGTAAACACAGTTATGTCCACATTACATGCATTATCCAAGGCAACTCAAGTGTTCCAACAATAGCCAGTACAGTAGTTCAAACACTACCAACGAAAAAACTGACAGCAGGTACTCCAAGCTCCTTAGAGGAGCCAGAATGGAATGACGTTCTCTGTCCACATATACATGAACAATCACAATAATAAAAGCTATGGCTAACGATATTGCCATCACTAAACATAAGCAATTCTTTTTACAATTAGTCTGAAAGTCTGAAAGTCTGATACTCAACACGTTACGCTTCGCTGCTATCCATTTTCTAACATCCTCTTCCACAAGAACGACAACCACTTATTTTCTAAACCTTTCATTCTCCTCCACAACCACGGACTAAAACTTTCATTCACCTATGCAACCAACTAACCAGCCTCGGCCACCCAAGAATTTTAGCCTCAAATATGCATATAACGGTTTCGCCCATACGAGCTTATAACGGTTTCAAAGATTACTGCAACCGCATATTACCGCATTTTCAGAACATCAGCCACATTTAGTGAAACTAGGCTCTGATCGTCAATATTTCACAAGCATGACTTCAACCGAGAGTTAATACTACGAATTCAAGAAACTTAAACGCAAAAGTTCAGAAGAAACTCAGCTCTCTATTCAATCATAGACGAAAACGATCAACAATAACAATACAAATGCTCAAATTACTCAAACTAAGTAAAACAAATACGAAAATCAAACGAAACACAATCTCGCGAATTCAAGAAACTTAAACTCAGCTCTCTACTCAATCATAGACGAAAACGATCAACAAAGTACTCAAACTAAGTAAAAACGAATAGGAAAATCAAACGAAACCTAATCTCACGAACTTAATAACTTGATACATGAATGAAATACGCATACGAATACATTACCAATAAATTGCAGGAAAATGCTGTAAAATATGCAAAAAAAATTGATGGACTATTCAACTACGAGTAGTTCGTAATCAACACAAAAGAAAAGCAGAATCGAAAACCTCGAAAACGATACAAGATTAATACATATACATAATCATAATGATAATAATCGAAAGACTATGAAAAAGAAGAAAAAGAAGAAAAAGATACATACGAGAAAGCGAAGGAAGGTTCTGGAAAGCGAAGAAAAAATTGTTGGAAAGATGGAGGAAAGAGGGAGTACGGTGTGGGGTTAACGATGTTGATTGGAGAAGAATTTATAGTAATTTTAATAATGATATGTAAAGGAAGATTATTAGGGAGGGAGTACTTATTATTATGACAACAAATTGTTTGCAGGTAATGAAGAAGAATAGAATCTTGACGGGAATGGAGTAACAAGCAAGGGGATGACCACCACGTCAAATATTTATTTCTCCCCAATTTTTTTTCTTTTTTTTTTTTTTAAAAGACAGACACTATTCGACACCCGTTAAAAGCACATAATCACAATATGTTAGTGACAAATCAAGTGAGAATTAAATGGAGCACTCTACACGTCTTTGAGTTGTTATATTGTGAGAAGGGTCTTATTCTTTTTCATTTTGGGACGAATAATGTCGTCTTCAATGAAAAAAGTTGATAATTTGTTTACCTAGCCGACTATGTGTATCTCTTGAGCTGATCACCTTTTCTTAGTCGACCAAGTGGGTCACTCGGGGACAGGGTGAGTTTTGGATTTGGAAAGTTTTAGTAGTTTTAAATTATTCAGGTTATATTAATCGGGTCACCAATATTTTTATTTTTAATCTCACATTAATTATCATGACCCACCCTCAACTCACTTCCACCCTCCCAAATAGAGGGTCACGAACTCACGATCTAGGTCATCAACTCAATCATTTTTTACTTGTTTATCATTTTTTATTTATTATTTATTAAAATATGATAAATAAGTTATTTTGTAATTTTAATAAAATAAAAACAATTCCAATATGTTTAGTACGTATGGCTAAAAATGATTAGAAAAACATTATTTAAATTTTAAAAAGTAAAAAACACGATTTTATTGAAAATAAATAAAAATTGCTAAAAACATGATTCGACATAAACTAATGTGCTTACATAAAAATATTAGTTAACGTGTACATTCATTTAAAATATTACGTTGACGGTTTTAATTAAAATACTAGTTAACGTATATTCATTTAAAATATTATGCTGACAGTTTAAATTAAAATATTAATTAATGTATATGCATTTAAATATTGCTTTGACGGTTTTAATTAAAATATAGTTAACATATATTCATTTAAAATATTACGTTGATGGTTTTAATTAAAATTAAAATATTAGTTAATGTAAATCAATAACATTTTGACACATTTCAAGGTCACAAATCGACTTTAAAATCTCACCAAAATTAGTTACTTAATTACGTCATTACCATGACCCAACAAGATCGCGACTTCTTCGGCGACCTTGCTTGGGGAATGGGGGTGGTCTTAGAGATGCGAGACTTTGTTATTTTGGATTTAATGAAGCTGAATTAAATTGAAATTTGTTTAGATAAATAGAGTTGAAATAAGTTGAAGTGAATGGAAATGAGTTGAATGAAAGCTGAAATTAAGGCGAAAAGAATAAAATTTTATTATAGTATCATTTTTGTCTTAGTTGGAGGCAATTTAAATACGTAGTTGATTTGGGTAGAGTAATTTATTATGAAGCCTTTTGTTTTAATTTGATAATTTGAATTGTTTGGTTGTTGTCGGTAAGTTTAGTCATAATTATAGGAAATTACCGTCTGTGGAATTACTCTTGACAAAGACTCAAAAGTAAAATTTAAGGTGAATTGGAAAAGTAGAGTTCAAGACGAGTTTGACCAATATAAAATCTGATGTGCATTTAAAGCGAGCCTAAGCAATAAAAAAATAATACTAATGGGACAAAATCTTAAGACTCGTGAGAATTTGACTTATCCTAAAGATCCTAGGATAATGTCATGCTATAAAGATTACATATCCTTCCCAAACAAACAACAAGAGCCACACAACAATAGAGCATAACATTTGAGTCAATAACAGTGATAGAAGCAGAGAAGAGAGAACACAAATATAAAAGCAAAAATGGATGCCATGCAGATAGTAATACCAGTAGTAGGAATCATAGCTGCAGCTGCTGTTACCTTTTATGCTGTTAGTTTCTCTGAAATACGTGAGGTAAATATACACTTTCATCCTTTTTTATCCGACCATTATGGTCACATTTGACTATCAAATAATAATCTCAACACCCCGTTTTATCAAAATGGCCGGTCTGAAATAAGAATTTGCGTTTGATAAATGCTTCATTTGATTTTGCTTAACGGATTTTGGAATAATGAAAATGGTGAGCAGAAAACTTTAAGACAATTGGATGAAGATGATGATCGAGATGGATATGGCTTCAGCTCATCTATGAGCTCCAGAGAGCGCCGCGCCAAAAAGAAAGCTGATAAGAGATCTAATACCTGATACTCTCTGTACATTCTGTATGCCTGTATTGAATAGCATGTCTTTGCAGTTTTTGTGTATTTCCTGTACAATCTTGCTAATCACAGAACGTTGAGCGATGGACCGTACAAGCGGCTTTCATTAGAAAATATAAACCAGTACAGGTTACATTGGCAGTTTGGAAACCATAGATGTAATTCACTTATTCCCATCCCGATTACAAGCTCCGTCCCAGAGAAAGAAATAAGAAAAAATGTTTCATTTTCGCCATCATCATTCATAGCTAACATTCTTACTTCTGCTGAGCTTTGAGTTCCTTCACTCTATCCTCAGTGTCCTTGAGCGCTTTCCCAAACTTGATAATTAACTGAAACACGGTAACACGTTAAGAGTAGGCATGGAAATGAACATCGGCATGTATTAGCCACAGGGGCACAGACTCCAGAGGCACAAGCTTAAAACATCGCCCTCTCCCACCAATTGGCGAGATGGGGAACCAATGGGAGGTGAGTTGTACGAGTCATGCCCCTGTGCTGAAAAAGGCAGGGAAGCTGTTTTCGGATGCACATTGCATTGGAAAACTGAATGGGCTTATCGCTACTTTATATAAACTCCCATCAATATCGTCTCCACTTCACTTTGGTAGTCGAAGATTATGTGACAAACCAGTAATTTCTCATTTATTACAGTTCTACGAAATCATGATATTGATGGTCATAATCGACAAAGGCAAATGGGAATAATAATCTAGGATAGAGGAAGTAATCTACAAAGAACTGAGCGATACTCATTTAATTATAGGTATCACTGTTGGTCTCACATGTAAGACCATCTCATATAAGTTATATGTAATGGAAATTACGGGCTAGTGGGCAACCTCATCAACTTCTTCCTCGGATATTATTAACGGAGGGCATAGCATGATGTTATCGCCAGCCACTCGAATTAGCATCCCATGCTTCTCACATTGAGCCCCAAAATATGCACCTATTCCTGTATATTCAAAATTACCAGATTTACATCGACGCGTGACAATGTTAATGTAGCATACCTCTAAGATGTAGAAAACACCACCATGGAAGAAGTTCTAGTTTTAAATTCTTAAGAACAATAAAATATTGATTGAAGAAATTCACTGATCTCAAATAAGATTACAAATGGATTTATATTTACCCCATTTAGCAGGAAACGGATCATTTGGGGATTTGTTGTCAGTGAACTCGGTTCCTAAGATCAAGCCTGTTCCCCTTATCTGTACGATCAATTTTTGAATATCGATAAATGCCAAGAAGAACTAGTAGTTGCACGATGAAGACATCAACTATGTGATGTAACCAAAAAGATGTAGATACCTCTCCGATAATAGGACTGACAGCATAAGCTTTAATCCCATCTTGGAATCTTGGTGCAATGCTTTTTACTTTCTCAACAATATTTCTTTCCCTGGAAAGAAGGATAATGTCAACTCAGAACATGGTCCAAAAAAAATTACATACATGTTAAGTTGAGCTCTAAGCTGTAACAGGGAAAGCAATGCACATAAACATGTAAATGAATCGAGGTTCTGTTGCCTAAATAAATATTTCCTGACTAATACTCCGTACAGGTTATAGTCAGTTTTTTTTCCCAGGTATGACAATTTCCTTGCAGGTGTTCTTAATTATAAACTCCAAATGCTTGACAGTAAAATATTGCTAAAAAACGGAACGTTCCCTCTTTATGCCAGCCCTGCACGATCCAATCTAGAAGATAATCACTCTGAAGTTTAGGAAGATCACATCTTAGAGAGATTGGGAATGACGAAACTAATGTAATCTACTCGAGATTCATAATATGCACAACAGATTTTTCTTACTTTAGGTGCTTGATCTGACGGTAATCTCTTGGAAGTTCCAGCATAGAAACATATAGGAAAGATTAACTACTAGAAAGGTTATAGAAATCTAGCAAACATCCATTCTTGCAAAGAATGGTCAACGATCAACATGAAGGCTTGATACAGAAAAGATCTTTGGGAAGAAAAATGCACAATGATCATACTTGTACAACTTCAGTGCTTCAATTGCGACAGCACATGATACTGGATGTCCCGAATATGTAAATCCATGAGAAAACGATCCTACAGCCGAAGAATGGGGTCTAATTAGTGGTTTCCAGGATCCAATAAGGTGTAAAACAGATGGTGTCTTTCAGTTACTCTTGGAAATGTGGATACTGATTGAATAGAATAAAATGTATACTTACCAAGTTTGTTGCTTTGAGAGTGTATAACCTCCGAGATTTCAGGGCTTACAAGAACTGCTCCAATGGGCATGTAAGCTGAAGATAGAGCCTATAGAAACAGGGGCTTAGATCACAAAGACCTAACTATATGAAAAGCTATTTTTTAAGACCAAGTCTACCTTTGCCACAGAGACGAGGTCCGGTTTAATGTTGTATTTATCACACCCAAACATCTCTCCAAGCCTTCCAAACCCACAGATAACCTGCATGATGAAACATCTTTGCATGAACAAGAGAATGAGTAATGCAACATCATGATTAACGAGATACTCCTTCGAGGACATAGGGGTTGTTTTATGCATTTAAATCATAATAAAGAACAATGTTTTGACAAACTAGCACAACATGATTGACATAAAAATATACCTCATCTGCGATAAGGAGAATGTCATATTTCTTCAAAACAGCTTGAACCTGTACCAAATACAATGACATGACCAACTTTTCTGGCCTAAGAACATCTAAAATAAAGCAACATAAATACACAGACCACGGACAATTCGACAAAGATAGATGAACATCAAATCAACAGATACCGAACACTGCTGTCATAACATGAAGAATCTTAATGAAGAGGACTATTGCAGAGCGTATTGAGCTTCATATGCAGTGCTTGACTCACAGGTAACCATCATACAACTTTTATGGCATGCTACGCTAAGCATAATACGAAACCGAATTGATAACAAAACTGCTTTCAAACACAAAAGTGCAAGGTACAATACAATATTAGGCTTACTGGCGTGCTAGGACACCCAAACCAATCGAATATTCGAATATACAGTTCTATATCAGTGAGTGATAAATACACTTCTTCAACCAGAAGACGGATAAATTTGAAGGAAGTGTATCCACCCTAACTTTTCATCTTTCTGGCTGGCAACAATTTCACAGTTTATTTTGTGAGAAATATACTTCGTAACAAGACAACAGATCTAACAGTGTCCACCAAAGCAGACCTTCACTTCTACAGTAATACCACATCTTCTGCCCTACACGACAACTAGCATAACTGTATCCATTACTTCACTTTGATCAATTTCGAAAAACAAATTAAGAAACTATTAAGGCCCAGGTATATCATAGATGTTCAAACTTATACCACAGCTGTACCTCACAAATCTCACTTTCCTTTGTTTCCACGGATCTGATTTTTTTTCCAGATTCTCTATCTTCAAAGATTGCTGATTACCACTACTTCAAAGCATGAATAAATGCGATAAATTGTTTTCTCACATAATTCCATCCACTGGGATGTCAAGTTGCTAAAGTATCAGTGCCAAACCTTTTCGAAATACGTTGCAGGAGGAAGCATCACTCCACCTGCTCCCATAACTGGCTCAGCAATAAATGCAGCAATCTGAAATAGTAAAACAGAACATGATCCTAAATAAGTAACTTGATAAGATACATCATTAAGATTTACATATTTATATTGTAATCTGTATTTGAAATAAAAATAAGGCTAAGGATGGTCAAGTTTCGATACCGTCTCTGGTCCCTCTTTGAGGATAAGGTTCTCCAGATTATTAACCAATCTGGTTGCAAAATCTTCTTCTGTCTCACCTAAAATTGATAAAATATTCCGTACCATACTTGTATCAGCAATTAGTTATAACAGAAAATGGGAGAGCATAACACAGGAAAAGAATCCATCACAACCTGGCAGATGATAACGCCAGTAATGAGGACAGTCGGTATGCAAAACAAATGGAGCTGGCAGATCAAATTGCTGATGCAGAGCTGGAAGTCTGATAAGAAAAGTTATTTAGTTGCTGCAACTGCGTTCATGAACAAAACTCGCACAGTAAAGTGACCAAGAGTTTACCCTGACAGGCTAGCTGCTATGAGAGTGGAACCATGGTATCTGTCAAAAATCCAAGGGCTAAAGTTAATTAATTGTCAGAGTTACTAAAAGATCTGTTAACTTCGGTTGATAAATTACGATTTTGATCGAGCGATGAATTTTTTCTTGTTTGGCCTTCCAAGGGCGTTGTTGTAATACCAAACCAGCTTCACCTGAACGCAAAGTTGCAAACTAATCACAAACACTGAATGTCTTTATATTTGACATTATTTGAGTTTCTAGGGCATAAGCTAGTAACGATTGTAATTTGTGATATTGAACATTGAAATACAAGTTCAGAGTTTAAATCGAACATGTCAATGATGTCACTAAAAGTCCAAGAAAGTACAACCAAAAATGGTTTTCTGGAGATGCAAGGCGCAAGATGATGGCCACATAACATATCTCTGCTATAGCATTTAAAATTTGAAGTAGGTAAGCCTAAATTAGTTTTGGTCTCCAAGCAGCTACAACAAGTATAAAACACGTTGAAATTTTTCCCGTAAGTGGACAAAGCTTTCACCATCTGTTTACTGTTTACAAATGCAGCAGTTTAAAAAAGTGCCTCTGCAGTCTTTCCCATGATCATGTTACAATAACGGAAGGCCTATGCATTTAAAATTTTAAAAGAAATATCATAGAACTATAGATTTATAAGTACCTGAGTGTCATTGGCTTCTGAACCACTGTTTACAAAGAATGCTTTAGCCATTTTTCTAGCTGTGAAAGTTTCCAAGAGGTCTCTAGCAAGGTCCTGGAAAATAGATAGGAGTGAGCAATATTAGCTCCTTGCAAAATTGAATCTATGATGAAAACCTCTCTATTGACGAGAAATAAGGAAACGACTAAACAATTTACATTATTTCCATTATGTTGGTTGTGATGAAAAGGATTTCCAACTGTTTAACCTAGTGAGATATTTTGACTCCAATACTATGAACGAGCAAACAAACATGTCATAGGTCATCCGATAAAATGGGCCTAATAAACCATTACATCAGGACTTCAGGAGGGAAATATGGATCTCCATATAGAGGATACAAGCAAATGAGCAAAAGTAAAAGCACTGCAGCAAAATGAGAAGTTAACCTAAACTAGAATTTCCTAGCACAAGCTAGATGGAACTTTCTTACATCCAACCCACAATGAAAAAATCTGGCAAATGGAGATTCAATACAAGAAATAAGTTTAGATTAATTTTTACTTTTCCATGCGCAAATATTCCTATGTAACCTATCCACATCAGCTTTAACAGCCAAAAGTTAAATTTTAATCATGTAACCAGCTTAAGCAAAATTTTGATCTAAACCCAAATGCAATGAATCCAACGGAATGGAGGGAGTAACACACCACAGCACCCATTTAGTTAGTGAAGTCTGTACAAAAAAATGTTATTCACTTTTAGTACAAAGTCGTGTCTGTCAGCTTTCAGGAGCAGGACAAATATGAATTTTAGGGTTGTTGAAGTCATACTAGATCTGAGCCTAGATTCATAGCATCATCCAATCCAAAGCCTCCATTCCCTCGCTAATTATTTCAAACGGAATGTATAACAATTCCTTCAATAAACAAAGGCACAAGAATTATATGAATTTTTATTTTTGTGAAGCGAACATTTGTATTGACATGCCAACAAAATAGCTGACTAATGGAGTAAATTATTCACGAGATTCTTATAAACTGAAAGAAGTATCGAAGCTTGATTAACACAAGTAACGGAGGGAGAGTTTTTAGCGCAAGAAACTCCACGGGTAGGGACTGTAGGGTTTACCAGAGACACTTTTGTAGTTCGGTTCCAAAAAGAATGATAGAACGGCAACGTCTTCAACTGCTTGATTGCAGCGTCAATTAGTCGGGGTTCATTTCCTCCTGCAAAATTCAGATCAGATGTTGCATGGCTAAAACTTGCAATGTAACAGCAATGAATCTTTACTAGTATCAAGAGCATCAGTACCTAAAGCTAAGCACCATAGGCCAGCAAGTGCATCAAGATACTTCTTGCCATTGATATCATATGCATAGGAACCCTAGCAGTAATAAAGCACAGAAGCAGCGATATTAAATATCTCAGTTGGACAAACTAAACTTCATTAATTTTTCAAAATCTAGCCATATGGTCCTACACTCCACTCCAGAAAAGTATATGACCAACATACCTCAGACTTGTCTATCACCAATGGATCTGTATCTGTTGTTTGCCAGCCAGCAGTGAACGGTGCCAGCATAGAATGCCCTTTGTAACTAAATCACAACGGTTACAGAAATGAGTTTAAAAATAAAGTTCTCCATGGGAAGGTAGAAGAATGCAGTTGAAGCCTAAAAAGGAACATCGACCTAGAACGACTTGAAAGAGTGAGTAAATAACTCTTAGTCTTCCAGTGAAGAGAAGTGACTAAATTGCAAACATCGACCTAGAACGACTTGAACGAAATATGACACTCGTAAGGACACATAGAATCAGATATTGGAATGCCAACTTTAACATGGAAAATTGCAAAGACGAATGTAGAAGTAAGATATACAATGAATACAACATGAATTAGTTGACACTTAATATGTACAATATACAACCGTAGAAATTACCCAAACCATAGAGCCCCATGTGAGTCCCTAGAGACATTGAGGATTCAAAGGACAGTGGCTTCATAATACTGATCATGTCATTGCACAATGCAGCCACATTTCAACTTAAATGATCAGTGACATCAGAAATCTAGGTTTATTGTAATTTACACATCAGTTACAAGTACCTTTTTCCCTTGCTGGACTCCTCTGGCTGTGATGGATTAGTGCTGGTGGTGAAACATCTCACAAGGTCAGAGCGTTGGCCATGAGAAGCAGCTGCATTTCTTGTATACTGCAAATAAATCATCACAGTCATGAAATTTATCACACTTAACAACTTGATGGTCTCCAAAAAAAAGATACGGGTATATGATATCCTCCATCCGTCTGAATCATTTGTTTAACTTTGGTAAAGTATTCCTCACAAAGAATACAAAAGGTAAACAGCAAGTCAATTATGTGAACTGACACACTACACTATCCCTGTACAGGTGTCCCGCTATCTTGAAAACTCTACTACAAGTCCTACCTTACAACAAGACTAATTTGCTCAAAGTGCTCGAAGTTGCGTCAATGCTATGGTATGGTTCACATGATCTCAGTATTTGTGTATACGATACTTCACAGTTCGCACTGTTTAACTCCACAAACATAACCCTAGTGTACAAGGGCTCCCACAAATCAAATGATGGGATAAGGAGTCGTATATACACAACCTTACCTAATAAGTTTCATAGAAATACGTTTTTCCACATGTCTCATAATGAAAATTGTGTCACGAATTGCATTGAATAAATGACATTTGACGATAAAAAAGACACGCAGCCTCATAAAATAAGTTACTCGTATTTAGCTTTATTTCAGCATAATCCAGAATCAAAGTAGAGCGTCTCTTTGGTTTTCTGACACTCAAAAAATGCATTATAGACAATGTCACAATACTAATATTGCACACGGAGTATATGTAATGAGTATATGTAATAAGTGAACTAACCCTCCACATTATACATTTGTACTCTCCAAGTTCAAAATATTTATTGTGCAAGGCCAAGGGCCACTCACAAATTTGAGACGGTCCTTTTATATTTAAGAACTTTCGATATCATAGTAGTAATGAATGCTTACCACTAAAAGGACCGTCTTCCATGGCGAGACAGTTTTATTCTACAATATTACCATGTACGGAGTACTACAATTAACTCCGTAAATTTGATCAACAACAACAAGAAAATAAATGTCACCATTTTATAATAAAAACGAGTGTATTGAATGATAAAAGTTACACAAAAGTGTTGATTAGCCCCCTTAACTTTGAGCACTTGAGATTAAACCCATACATTATAAATGTAGCAATTAGCCCCCATAACTTTGACAAAAATTGAAATTCAACGCTATTTTTAATTTTAACATAAATATATTATTAAATCATTTTATATGCATTGCACACTAAATAACTTTAATATTTAAAAAGTATTTAAGTAATTTATTAATTAACATAGTTTTTATAGAGTATTTTAAATATTTTTACTAGTTTTAATATAATTGATATACATATGAAATTACCTTACAAATTCTAAACTTTATGTAATTCATTCAAAATATTATTTTTTTCCAAAAATGCGGAATAAATTTCATACAATCTAAAGTTGTATAACAACTTTTATTGCATCGATAAATTGTATAAATGGAAATTGATTTTTTTAGTGCATTTTTGGTAGAAAATTTAAAAATTGGATTCAATTTCACTCTAACTCTAAGTTATGGCCTAATCACTACATTTAAAACTTCAATAACTCTTGAAGAAGAACGTCATAATCCGTCCCTTAAAAAAAAGGGGCCAAATGTCACACTTTTAAGTTTTAACGCTAAATGTAACCCGTATAATTTTTTTTTAAGGTAACAGTTTGTTTTTTCACGTGGTAACATTTAACTCGTTTTATAAAAAAGACGAGATTGACTCATCTTCAACGAGTATTTGTGTTAAAACTTACTTAATTCCACATTTGCTCAAAGTATGACACTCCCTGACTATAACATTTTATAATAAAATGTTTGATTTTATTGTAAAATGGTCGTATTTTATCCGTTTCACTAATCAAAACACCCTAACTTCTCAAAATCCGCAGATGATAAAATAAAAACAGAGACGCGCCAATCAAGTTCATAAGTTGACTATCACTCCATACATTACACTCTCCAATTATACAACAAATTCAAACTACTTTTCAGATTATACATCATCGATCAAAACAAATGGTACGAAATACAGTTCAATTTCTAATCAAAACAATCAAATTACAACGATGAAGCAGCAAATTAAACATTAAAATCAAACAAACAGGAAAAACACAAAATTAGAAATACGAAATTAAACAAGAAAGAAGAATGATCGCAAACCTCAAGTGTTTTGAGAGAAGATTGAATTAAACGTTTCATAGTTTTAATGTTGTTGCAGCGCTGAAAATTGCAGAGAGAGAAAGGGAGTGATGGAGGAAAAATGATGAAAGAATTTCAAAGTGAAGAAGCTGACGAAATCAACTTTAAGTCTTACTGTCTTAATATTAGTTGGAATATCCCTCCCCGCTATTGTAATACGACTAGGTACGTTTCTTAGACGGAAAAAGAAAATTATTTATGTTTACGAATTATATTACTTCTAAAAATAGAATTAAATAGAAATTTATGACACATTTACGTGTAATTGATGTCATTAATATTTAATTTAAGCTTTTTTTTTTCCGTTTTTGGTAGTAATTATTCAACAGTTCTCCTGTACGACGGTCTCACTCGTGTTTTTCTACAAAATGTGACCATTTTGTGGTAAAATGTGACCACTTTTTTGATAAAAAGTGACCAGTTTTGAAAAATATGTCACTTTTTTTAAAAAAAAGTGGTCACTATTTAGTCAAAAGTGATCACTATTTATCATAATGTGGTCACTTTTCAACTGGTCGCGTGATTATTATTTCTTAGTTAAGTAAATTAGGATTTGAATATTGATTACCAACTTTGGAACTTGGAAGTACATACTTTAGCAGCTATAATTAGCAAGATTAACATTAATCAGTCGTCAAACTAATTATGTACTCGGACATAAATATGCACCGTATTCATTAGATCCGAAAATGGGTTTTAATTTGGTCGGATTACTTTGGGGTTTACACAAATTTGGGTTGGATTGGATGGTTTTGGGTTCGGATCAGTTGATTTTAAGCTATTTAGGAATAATAGATTTTGTGTAACAATAAACATTCAAGTCGGATCATTCAAGTCAAATCTTCAGTTCGAGTGTTTGGTCGGGTCATTTAAATCGAGTCAGCTTTACCAAATCCAGTATTAGTATATATCGCTTTGTACTCTCCCGAAGAGTCTTGTTAGTTTTCCATACACTTCCATTCATCTCAAAACGAAATTTAAACACTCTCTTGTCCTCATCATAAAATCGAAGTAAATACACCAAAATTCTCAATCATATATAATCATTATTTGCATATCAAACAACTATTTCAGTATGTTAATTGAATCTCGTACATAAAACTATAGTTTGTAATCATAATTCATACTCTGTTATCCCATTTACGTGACGAAAACGACTATATATTTACCAAACAGACAGATTTTGACGAATACCCAATTGAGAATGAGACCAATTGAAGATTTGAAGAAGTAAACAAATTGGATCAAAGAACAAAATTAGTTTTGAGATGCAAATTATAATGTCGAGCCCATTCACACAAGATCTTGTACGAGCCCGAGTACATGTTACATACCACAACGCGTTTTAACAGCCACTAATACATAAAAAGGTCTCCAAGTTCGAAAATCACATTGAGAGAACTCAGCGAAAGACGAGTTTATGTTGAAAATCATCTCATTCTGTAACTCCATGTGTCGACAGCAAGACTTTACTTCAGGAGTGTCTTAACGATTGATTTCACGTTGAGTTTCTTCAAGTCCGTGTAGGACTGTCCACAGCCGACGAACATGACAGGCGCCCCTGATATATAGACCATGGACAATGCTGCTCCGACCTGAAACACCAATATCATGAAATGAATAGCAAGTACATAACAACAATAACATTAACACATATTTCGAAGGCTCTTGCTTATGGCTTTATTGGAGGAGGAGGTCGGATGAACACATGTTTATGCTATGTGAAAGACGGTTTCTGAATAATCCAGAAACAATATGCACCAAGATTGCATCAACTGAATACAATAAGTATTAATGATCTATCTTTCTTGATTACATTATAATATTATATTTCAGTCACCGAATAGCGAGTCCTTAAGGCTACAAAGAAAATGAGTATATTGAAAAAACAGAGAATACATTGAAATTGTTACAGCAGAAGCTTACCTTGTCATCAATGGTGTCAAACTTGGTAAGAAGGATTCCGTCTATTAACCTGGGGTTTGGCGAGGGAGAAAGATCTGCAAGTTTCTGTCGAAACAAAATGATGCGAGGAATAAGAAACTAACTACTAACAAGAAACAAGAGCTCAGATCTAAAAATTCGCCTACAAGGCCTGCCAAGTGCCAACTGATCCACGTTCCACAGTATACAAACCTGATTAAATTTTGAAAGTTGATCCACAGCATCATTACCAACAAGAGCTTCACCGACAAAAAGGATAAGATCTGGATTGTTGAGGTAGACAAGCTTTGAAAGTGCACGCATCAATGGTTCATTGTCCTGTAGAAAAGGAATATTTGGTAAGCCTGTGTTAAGCTGGATACAGAGTATACATTGAACAGTCCAGCAAAAAAAAACAAAAGCATCAAACACCCAAATTAACTTCAACTGCATAGAGCACGCACCCAGAGGACTTGCGTCATACTCCCTCCTTTAAAATGAATTTAAATGAACGTCATACGTTTGATTAGGCTATACCTCACATATATAAAACAAATATATGGAATTCATAAATGGAGGGAGTAATTAATAAGCACTACAATAGAAAAGGGGTCGAGATAGGGCAGACAAAAACCTGCATACGTCCAGCTGTGTCCACGAGAACAACATCCGAACCATTGCGGGTGGCCTCTTGGATAGCTTCTTTTGCTACAACAGCGGGATCTTTCTCATAACCTTTCTCAAAAATTGGAATCTGTGAATGCCAACATCCAAAAAAATATTTTTAAAAATAGTTAACGAAAATCTGACAATTAGAGCTGCTTAAGCTAACCATCTTACCTGAAGTCTTGATGCATGAGTTCGAAGCTGCTCAACTGCACCAGAGCGAAAAGTGTCACACGCAGCCATCATGACACTGACTTTGTGTTGTAACAGCCAGTATGCAACCTATCGAAAAACAAAGAATTAGTTTTACATTTCAACTTGAACAAATTTCATACAAATACAAAAGGCCTATGTTTAACTCACTTTTGCGAGATTTGTGGACTTTCCAACTCCATTAACACCAACAAACACGACAACATACGGCTTTCCTTGTTCTTTGGCGGCATGGACATCCCTGAGTATGTCAATAGAGCGTCTAGGAGTGAGAATACGAACTAGGGCATCCTCCATGGCAGCCTGAAACGTACAAGGTAGAATTTAGCATAACTGCTAACAGACGAATAAGCTCGACATATATACTTAAGATTTGAATAAGATCCAAAGCAAAAATAATGTGGAAGCGGGAAATACCTGAGCAGTAGATGATATCCTAGTAAATGAGGCGAGCTTTTTGCCCTCAAGGCTCATCGCAACTGATTCACATAGCTTCTCAGCAATCTCTTCAGCCTGTAAACACCACAACCCACCACAGATTACATAATATACGATTCACTATTGCTTATTCTATTGCAATTTGCAAACATGAAATACCAATCTATATTTTTAAACCATAATGCTTAATTTGGCTGATCTTTCAAATACAGACAGTCATCATGTTTTATTCACTGAGTGGGGTGTATAACATGAAGTTATGAACAAGACTTGAAGTATATTGCAAACAGAACCCATGATAAATAGGTTAAAGTAATGGCATCACAAAATGCACTGCATTGCATCCATATGGAAGACAGTTAAGAGAACCTAGAATACCTAGAATAGCTACAGTGCTACACTCTAGTATGAAGGTTGATGCAAGTTTTAGACATGAGCAATTCATGTCCATTCATAAAACACCTAGAAACAAAGCCTTCACAATTGATAACCAAACACTCTTCAAAACGACTCCAATGAAAAATTAGTTCTTTTGTAAAACAAGTTGGTTGAGCAAAGAAGCCTAAACACCCAGATCAAGTAGAACAGCTGAATATTTAGATCAATGTCATCCCAAGGCAGAAGTTAAATCCCGCGAGGAATGACCAAGGGTGAATCTCCACCCAACATAATCAAGTTATAGATAGATACTTCTAAAAAGTTCTAACCGAGTATGAGTGACATAGAAACTCAATTCGGGTACAAAGAAATACTTCCTCCATTTCAATCCAAATAGCATATTTACCTTTTTCACGTTTGCCAACGCACGTTTTACGTGCTTCATATCTTTAGCTACGTATTTGTAAAAATTATAAAAGTTATATAATTTCAATGTACTCGTAAAGACGAATTAAACAAGACCCCACATGAATATATTTTTTCTTATGTATTGAGAGAAAATTGAGATTGAAGGTTGATTTGTGAATAGTGTACAAAAACAAAATATGCTATTTGGATACAAATGGAGGAAGTACTTGCCAAGCTAAGCTGGTTCTAAGCACATCAGAGTACACCTAGAATTCTAGAAACTCAATTTGGGTACAAAGAAATACTTGCCCAGATAAACTGGTTCTAAGCACATCAGAGTGCACCTAAAAATCTAAAAATGCAGAGTGATCAGCACATAGACAGTATACCCCTCCTAACAACCAGAAATTAGAAAGTTCCCTATTTGATGTTTGCAAGCAAACCGAAACAAATTTTTTCCTTCCATTTTTCAGTTCACTCGCAGCCCTATTACTCTTTAACAACTACACCTATCCCAAGCGAGCCCATTGAGGTAACACATTACATAAAAGAAGATAATGTAAAACAAAAATGGACTAAAATGATGTTATGACATCATCAAATTATACTACTATACCAAATTGAGTTTAATCTAATTAATTCAACATTTAGAAATGATGATAAACAAAAGCACAAACCATAGTTATAGATACAAAAACATACCACGTTCTTGGTCATTAGCCTGTCCTTCAAAGCCTTCAGAGCCGGCTCAAGATCAGTCTTCTCAAGATTGGCCTTGCCTACAATACTAAAATACAAAAATCATTATATCACGTTTCTAATCCAATATTTCGACTGTAGACATGTGTAAATAAAATGGAATATGATCAGTAACATAAAAGCACACAAAAATGTACCAACGTTTAGATAAGGACATAAGGTAACTATTAGATAAAGCCATTGATTTTGACAAATGGAAACCCAAGAACTTTGTGGAGGGGTAAAAAAGTATAACAAAAAACTTATCATACAAAGCTTGTTCTTCAGAAAATTCAACCTTAATTCTGAAGCATTCTTTGTAAAAGAAATAGTCTATATGTACATCATAAAATTCTGATATCGATGAGAAACTATAGTGGAACCATAATAACATCTTTAAGAAACAGGGGGAGATTAGTTTTAATGAAAACAAGTAATTTCAAAAAATTACCTAGGGAATATAGAAGAAAGCCACCCCTTAGGTTTCGTCTTCGCCTTGGCATTGTTCCCTGCCTGCTCAACTTCTTCTTCATCTTCATCATCACTACTGAAGACCTCTTCCTTGTCCATCATACTCTCACCCTCATTGACTGGCACAACGTTCACAAGTTTATCTCCATTTTCAGAGACGGGATCTGTATAATCCAGTTTAGCCTGTGGAGTTGCATCACCCCAAACTCTATTCTTCTTGGTAGCCTTTTTATTGGGTTCCGCCTTGGAACCCTTAGTAGTAGTAGTAGCACCAACAGTATCATTCTTCTTTGCACCTTTAGATCGTAAATTTTTCAGCTTATTTACATCAAAAGCTCCATTGTTTGAGCCCTGGTTCTCTTTCCCATTTACACCACCCTTTGATTTTGTTTCCTCTACAAAACTGCCCCCATTTACATTACCATTTTCCAACTTATACCCTTTTCCAGAATCACCATCCCCACCATCATTTTGCAAATCTCCGCCACCAATCCTCTTACCACCTTGATCATACTTTGTCTTTTGAACATTATCTTGTTTCTTACCAATATTTCTTGAACCCAACTTTGACGATTTTTTAACCTCCTCCGCTCTAGCCTCGGCCTCCAACCTAAGCTGCCTATAAACATCGTCAAAATCACTATAATCCATCCTACAAGGATCATAAACAGCCGAGAACTCACGCTTAACCATAGAAAGCAAATCATCCACATAGAGCAAATGAAAAATCTTCTGATACACAGCCACAAACACAAGACCAAGATCATTGTGAAACGTCCATTTCAACGTGTAATTTGCTCCGGTGACATCATAATTAAACGATGCCAACCCAGATCGCTCCTCCAGCAAACAGGACCTAATCAAAGTATCAATTGGTGATCCTTTAAGAGCATTCCCAAGCTCCCTACATGTCCAGAGGATTAACCCTCCCCTTGTAAAGATCAACAGTTGCTCTAACATCGTACTTCAACGTGATCTAAATCTAGGTTAAACTATGTATATCCCAAATCTACCGATCAATTAATCAAGCCAACCCTAATCTAATACAAAACCTGCAAATTAAACGACAATTGAGTAGATGGTTAGAATTAATAGGCAATCAATTAATCAAACCAAACCTAATATAACACAAAACCACAAATTAAACTAAGTTTGAGTAGATGGTTAAAATTAAAAAACAATCACAACAAAAACTGAGCTCGGTTCGATCTATACCTAGGTTACACTATGTATATCTTCCAATCAACTAATCAAACAAACCCTAATCTAACACAAACCCTAAGCTCAGATCAATCAGAACCTAAGCTAAACTATGTATATCCCAAATCTATCGATCAATTAATCGAACAAACTCTAATCTAACACAAAACCTGCAAATTAAACGACAATTGAGCAGATGATTAAAATTTGTACAATCAAGGCCAAAACTAAGCTCAGTTCGATCCGAACCTAGGTTTAAACTATACTATCTAAAATCCCAAACATATCAATCAATTAATCAACCTAAACCTGGAAATTAAAAGACAATTGCGCAGATCGTCAAAATTAACTAACAATCAAAGCAGAAAATAACAAACAATCATAAAACTTATGAACAGAAAATCAAAGAGTTGAAGAAGAAGAAATAACTTACGACCGAATCAACGGAATGAATCAAAATTTGGTGAAAAATAACGCGGCAAAAATATAACGGAAAAAAACGATGAAATGGAGAGAGAGAGAAAGGATAGACGATCTTACCGAGAAGGTTGACAACTTCGAAGACACAAAGGAAAGTACCTCCACAATATATCCTTTTCCACTCTTTTTATATTTCAAAGACTCTTAACGAGTATATCCGTAATATGTTGAGAACAGATAATGTTTGTTTTACAATAAAACAAGTGAAAGGGTAGTTCGAGAAAATAAAACACCTATGAATAATACCACTTGTATATTGTTAGAGAATACTATTGTCTTCAACTTGTGATGGATAGAATCTATTTTAAATGAAAATTTGTGTTTATATTGTCATCTTTATTTTTTTGGATTTTGTACACGGTGTTGTTGAGGTTTGATATTTTGCTTAAAATGCCTAGTTTTTCAAATCTAAAATTTTAAGAGAACCTCTATTAGGAGTTCAAAAAAGATATATTTTTTTTCAAATCGATGAACTTTACGAAAATTAAGATTTGAAAAAATGTCATATTTGGATTCTGTTTCTAAGAGTTATTGTATGTCAAAAATTTTTTTTGACCGGACAAAATTTGAGTGATCATAGTCACGAATTCCTAACTCGATTTTTTTGAAGTCGTAGTTCTCGGAAAGATGATCAATTTGAAAAAAAAAATCGTCATTTTATGAGCTCGTAAGTCATACCCACGAGTATGCCCTCTTAAAATTTTATGGATAAAACAATTGGATATTTTGGACAAAATATCAAACTTCAATGATACCGCGTGCATTTTTCGTTGTTTTTTCTATCCGATATCATAGAAATAAGTTAAAATCCTTATTACGATAATATCCATCTTAATCTTCTAAATATGTTTGTTATATTAATAGAAATAAATTACACAAATTTTGATATATATGTTTGCTACATTAATAGAAATAAATAACACAAGTTTTGCTTAATTTGATAAATACAAATTTGGTCATATTAAAAGAAAATCTCTTTTTTATTAGTCCATCCAAATATCAACTTAAAAAGAAACTGTATTGATCATTTACTTAAAAAAATCGTCAAATCAATCAACAAAAACCGCTACTATATTAGCCATATTACTTGAAACTTAAAGGCGATAGTTTAGCTTTAAGACAAACGTCTACATTAGTACATTTATGTTCTTTATAAGTTTATACTATTATACGAGTGCAAATCCTCGGTTTTATTTGGTGTTTAATCTCTTTCCCGTTTATTTTATCAAGCCTAATATTATACTTGACAAAAAAGCGATAGTTTTTTTTTTTTTTTTTTTCCTTTTTGGCAGCAGTAAATTTTTTTAAAAAAAAGCGATAGTTAACCATTAATATTTCATATTAATATGGCATTTTCAGATTAATTTGGCATTTGTGACCCGTTTACCTAATAAAGAAACGGTCATCCCCACACGGTAGCTAAATTAAGTGGTACAATCAGTGACTAAAGATACTAACAACCCAAGTTCGAAAACTATCAACAACATGCCTACCCCTGTCGGCCCTGTGGCTCCGTTTACACCAGAAATAAAGTGTCACCCCCTCGTGCAAATGCAATCGCGATTACAAAAGTGGAATGATGTTTTTTCCGACACAGGATGACAGGAATGTGTGCATTATCATACAGTCCTATGATGTCAGCCTTCGAGAATCAGAAATGATACTCTGAACATCTTAACCTCAGCAGCATATTTCAACAAATCATTCATCAACATCGATAGCTAAACGTTACATATGTGAATGCCATAACAGGCGAATCTCCATCTTGATGTTTCTGATATTTGGAAGTGAAATTATCACTGATGCTTCCAATATAAGAATTTGAGTCTTTCTGGGAACTTCTTCTTCCTGAATTGACAGAGAAGCTAATAAATGAGATCAAAGTAACAGATATCACCCAGGAAGAAAATGAATATACCTGAAGCCTGAAGGTTGTACGTCCGACCCACCTTACCCAACTCTTAGTAGCCTAGGAGTAGCAGGCCCTCGAGGGACTGAGGTAATGTATTTCATCGCTAAACGTTGGGTCGTGTCCATAGGATACAGGAAGCAATTTGCCCAGTCAAGCAATTCTTCCAGTAAGAACAAGCATCACTTTGATCGGGATTTGTGATTACTATGAACCTTTTCAACTCAGATAGTCACAAATCTACATCAATGAGATGGTCCATTGTTGGAGAACAACGAATGCTATTACCAGCACCCTCCATGTCAGCAACCAGCTTTTCTAGCATCTCATATATAACTTCACAATCTTGGTGCTTTCGATCTTTAGATGCAAAGTAGTTTACATTGCCAGAAATCTCGATCCAACTACAACCTACCTCTTTTTTCTCTCGCATGCCTTTTCTAGCTTTGTCAGCGAGTTCCCAATTTCCTTCATCCGAGTATACATTCGACAGTAAGATATGGTAACCACTCTTGCTACTGCTACACTCCATGTTCATTAACTTATTTGCAACAATTTTTGCCAATTCATATTGTCTATGAGTTTTGCAAGCTGAAAGAAGTGCCCCCCAAGCTTGAATTGTGGTACTGTCCTCGCCCAGCTGTTCTGCCAACTCAAAGGCCTCCTTTAACCTTCCATCTCTTCCCAACATGTCCACTACACAAACATAATGCTCATTTGAAGGCTTAATCCCATATTTACTCTCCATTGCCTCGAAAATTTGAAGACCTTCATCGACTAAACCAGCATAGCTGCAAGCCGATAAGACTGCAACGAACGTGACAGGATCAGGCTTTAACCCTGAGCTCTGCATTTCATCAAATAAAGACAAGGCTCTGTCCCCCATTCCATGTTGACCAAAACCCGTGATCATGATTGTATATGTAACAACAGTCTTTGTGGGCATCCTAGCAAATACATTCTCACCAGAAGCAAGGGCTCCTAATTTGGAATACATGTCGACTAAAGCAGTGCCCACAAAAACATTCTGGTCAAGAGCTTGACGAATAGAGCAACAGTGCAACTGCTTACCGAGCGTTGCACTACCTATTTGACAACATGCTGGGAGAATTGATGCTACAGTAACTGCATTTGGCAATACATTTCTCACGAACATTTGGCGAAATACATCAAAAGCCTCGTTAACTAGCCCATATTGCACATAACCAGAAAGTGCGGCATTCCATGTTGCTGGATCTTTACTCAGGCTATCACTCGCTTCAAACAGTGCTCTTCCTTGCTGAATCAAACCAAATTTAAAATACATATCTATTAAATAGCTGTCCATACCCTCCAACTCAATTTGGTGCCTAATAAGATACGCATGAGTCTGCTTTCCAAAGGCCTCATTTCTAAGATTTGATGCAGCTGAGAGTATTGCAGTGGCGGTTACTGCATCAACCTTAAACCCTTGCTTTTGCATCTCATACACAAGCATCAACCCTTCTTCATCCATCCGGTTTTGCACAAGAGCAGTAATCACAGTATTCCATGATACAACATCTCGCTTAAGCATCCCATCGAAAACCTTAAAGGCTTCCTGAATACAATTACACCTAGAATACATAACAACTAGAGCATTAATCACAGTGACTGACAAACTAGTCGCATTCTTAATCACAAGAGCATGTAGCTGTTGACCAAGAACCATGTCCTGCAATTGTGAAACAGTTGTCAGAGTGGAAATATAACTAACATCGTCAAGCGACATATTTTCCAAGGTAAGAGCATCAACAAAGAGTTCCAGCGCCTCAACGTAACAATTATTCTGCAGATAGCCACCAATCATACTATTCCAAACCTCCACATTCTTATTCTTACACCCATCAAATGTTTTTCTAGCTAAGTCGACACAACCCATCTCGGAAAACATAACTATGGCTGAGCTAACAACGAACAAATCATCAACATACTCGCTACCAAACTTAACAAGCATCCCAAACAAAACACTAGCAATTTCATAATCACGAATTCTCGACACAGCAGGAAACACATTAACAAAACTAACAGCAGTAGGCTTAATTCCCAACCTCATCATCAACCTAAAATGCCAAACTGCCTCATCAAACCTCTCATTCTTCACAAGCCAAGAAAACATAATATTCCACGCGACAACATCCCGCTTCTTCAACGTACTAAAGACTCTACTAACCAAATCAACCCCAACCCGCGAAACACCATTACTCCCTAAACATCTAGAATACATATTCAACAGAGAATTATACACTATCTTACTAGCATTCAACTCAGACCTCACAACATGACAATGCACAGCCTTCCCAACCTTTAAAAGCCGGGTTTCCGCACACGCCTTAAGAACAGCCGAATACGTATACGAATCAAACTTAGTCAATGCAGTCCCCCTCATTCGCGCGTAAAACATAAGCGCATCAGAGGCTAAGTTATTACAAATAAACCCAATAATAATTGTGTTCCATAATACAGTACTTGGGTTAGGCAATGCGTCGAACAGTTGGAGTGCAATTTGAGGTTTTCCGTCTCTGCATAAGTCACTTAATCGGGTTCGAATTGAAGGTGTTTTGAGCGACATTGGAGGTTCGTCGAGAGGTAGGGTTTGTAATGAGAAGTGTTGGGAAGCGTGACGATGTGGAGACAGTGTGTGGGGTCCAGGCGGGGTGGGGAAAGAAAGGGTTGAAGTAGCCATGGATGTTGAAAATGTTGAGTGTTTTAGTGATGCGATGAAGGGGATGGAATTGGGTTTTTGAGTGTAAAGTTTCATGGAATTGTGAATTGTGAATTGTGCTGTGTTTGGATTGTTGTTAGTGTAATTGCAGAATTTTCATGGTGTATTGCCGTAATGATTCGATGAAGATGATGAAGAAGAAGATAGTTTTTGTGAGTTCGTTCCTATGGAGCATAATTCAAGTTCAAACCAATGATCCACAGGAGAGGATAAGGTGAGAGACCGGTCCAATATGAAATATCGCATCTAGACCTTGTAAACAGGTCAATCGGGTCTGATTGAGGGCACGTTATTTTGGGTTTTTTTTTTAAATTATGGGTTAGTTTGGATCGGTTGAATTATTCGAGTTACAAGTTTATTTTTGGTTTGTTGGTCCAGTCATTTTCGGGCCAAGCGGATCATGTTACTTCGGGTCCAGTTATATTTGGGTCAATAATTAAGAGGGAAAATGTATTAATTAAAGTTTATTATGTCGGGTCATTATCTAGCTGGGTGGTTTCGGACCGAGTCCGGTCTGTCACGGACTCACGGGTCCACGAAAGCTCGGATCGGTTAATTTGAATATCGGGTGTAATTCAAGCGCGGCAAATCGGGTTAATTTCAAGTCTCAGACAACCCTTTTGCATCAAGTTGATTTTATTAGGTCTAATCCCATCTCAACATAATTTTAATCGATTACGAGTATCACATACTATCGTAAGTAGAATTTATTTATTTCAAGAGTAAAGTGTAGTACCGTATAAAATCTTAGCATAGAGAATAAGAATTAGCTCAAGTGGTAAGAGTTCTCTTATCCCAACCTTGAAATTGGCGCTTCGATTCTCACCCGCGACATAGTGCGCTCGTTTGGACCGATTTAAAAATCTAAGCTTAATTTGCTATATGATCGGTAATGTTTGTTTACAAGATTGTGGGGGAGGATAAAAGAGAGAATATGTTGAAGATTGTATTCTATTATGCGAGTGTGAAGCTATATCAAAATTGATCGGTTAAGAAATTAAGTGATTAGAGAAAAGAAAAGGCATTGTTGTTAATTTGTTAAGGTTTGAGAGGTAATATTGGTCGTATTTTGAGACCTTATCAAATGCGATTTTACCTTAACTACCAAAATTAAAGTACAAGAACGAATTTCAAGAATACTAGTTGATCAATTCTTTTCGAACCAACAACTTATGTTCTTCATTATTTTGAACTTCTATATCTATATATAATATAAAAATGCAAGACAAAGTATCACATTTCACCATTTCAATTTTGACGAATTCTAGCAAGCCACATCATCATCATTATCTAAAAAAAGACAAAATAAAAAAATTAATGGATTCTATATATAATATAAAAAGGCAAGACAAAACATCACATTTCACCATTTCAATTTTGAGGAATTCTAGCAAGCCACATCATCATCATTATCTAAAAAAAAACAAAATAAAAAATTAATGGATTTACAAGCATTAAATGCATACCAAATTTTTAAATAGCATAACATCATTATTTTAAAAAATAAAATAAAATAAAAATAATGAATTTACAATCATTCAATGCACACCAAATTTTTAAATAGCATAATAACAAATAGAGTTTAGATTCTTAATTTTTAATAAATTTAACAGTACTTTATAAATCAAAATGCATGCTAAATTTAAAATTTCTGTGTTCATTGTTAGAATAAGTGGATGGTGCCTCTAAAGGAAATCCGGGTTTAGCGGGAGCGAGAGGTATTTTCAGGAACTCATCCGGACAGATTTTAGGCGCGTTTGCGGAGAAATTAGGTGAGGCTACGGTAGCTAGAGCGGAACTATTGGCTTTACGAAGGGGCTTGATGATTGCTTTGGAACACAAATTTGAGAAGGTTATTATTCAGACGGACTCAAAAACTATAATGGGGTTCATGGAAACACCGACCAATGTTCCGTCAGCTCACTCTCATATGATCAATATTTGTCAGTCATTCATCCGTGACTCTCAGTGGAGAGTGGAAATTCATCACACTTACCGAGAAGCCAATTCGTGTGCGGACTGGTTGGCAAACCAATGTGTAATCCAAGCTCATCAGTTAATCCAGTATGACCTATCCAATATACCGCAACCAGTTTACAAGCTAGCTCAACAAGGCATTAGCGGTGTAGCGTGGCCTCGGATGGTGCCCAACCACACGTTCAGCTAGGCTCGCTGTGTTTGGTTTTTTGTTCGTTCTTTGTTTTGTTCTTTCGTTTTACGTGTTTTTTGTTTTTCGTTTTGTTGCTTTCGTTTCGGGCTTAGTCCCACTCCTCCTTACCAAAAAAAAAAAAAAAAAAGAATAAGTTAATCCCCAAATAAAAAAAATGCATTACTGTAAATTTACATCATGCAACTATTTTCTTTTGCTATAAAGATTAAATTTTACATAACTATCTAGACAATTTAATTTAAAGGCTAATTATTACAGTAATTTTTTTAGTGTTCCGTACTTGCGTGTAAAGATAAGCAATTTACAATGTATTTATCTAAAAACTAAAATATTTTAATTATTAGTACATTTTACACTCTAAAAAAATATTAAAAGGTAAAATTATTAGGTGAAGTTAAATAGTTAATAGCTTCTAATACACTTTTGACCTTTCTTTTGTCTATAATAAATTTTAGAATATATTCAACTAGTTATCTAAAATATTAAAGTTCTTTTGGAATATAAAAAGTAACAATTTACTCCGTAGTCGTTAATGAAAAATATATTGTATAAATAGTATACTTATACAATATAATTAAAACGCTAAATTAAGTAGTTTTTTTTATCGTCGTGTGCCAAGATAAGATATTTATAATGTGTAATTGTGTTTATCTAAAAAAATTATCTATAAAATCTAATTAAAAGTGTATTCTAAGAAGTGTGGCATGACAAAATTAAACGTGACATGACAACTTTAAATGTGACATGGCGAAAAGAAGTGACATGGATTATCAATTTAAGAAAAAAAAATATAATTTAAGAAATTAAAAAATATAAGCTTTAAACACAAAAAAAAAAAAAAATATAACCATTGATCTCCTCTCATAATTTATGTTATTTATTTACGTTTATTAATTAACCATTATTTCCTTTATTTAATGAAATGACCTTTTAACTTTATTTCCATTACTATATATACCCAGTTTATACATCCCATATTTTTTTTATCTTCGTTCTATTCATAAAATTTTGAGAGAATTAGTTGCAAAATATTTCATATGTAACTATTATAACAACCCTAATTTCAACTTTATTCAAAAATTAGCACTAAAGTATACATAGAAAAGTAAAATAGTTATTTCGTTTTTTTTTATTATGTTTTGAATAAATTAGAATCTTATTATTTATTATTTTTTGTGTTTGTTTTAATATTGAAGGAGAATAATTTTTCATTTTTAGTCAAAAAATTGGTAGTGAGGTATACCTAGAGAACTAAATTAATTATCCGCTTCTTATTTTTATTATATTTTGAATCAATTAGAATCTTATTAGTTTTTTTTGTGTGTTTATATGAATATTGCAGGAGGTTGAATTTTCAACTTTAGTAAAAAAATCTATGTAAAGTATACGCAAGGAACTAAGTTAATTATTCTCTTTTTTACTTTTATTATGTTTTGAATCAATTAGAATCTCATCAGTTATTATTTTTGTGTTTACATTAATATTACAAGGGATGACATACTCGCGTATAAATAACAATGCATGAGATTGAAAATAATAGCTATGGATTTTCTTTACATATTTTTTCTTTATTTGAATGATTTTTATATTTGCCAATTTTTTTCTTTCTACAATGGTGTGTTTGAAACATCGAAAGGTTACAAAAACCTTTAATAAGTTATTGACATGTTACATTATTGTGTTTCAATCTTTCCTCCACGTTGGTATCCTTTGTAACGCTTATGTTCTATTTTTATTTTATAAAACAGGTTAGAAATCAAATTGGTTAGTCAAAGTGTTAAAGTACGATGCACATATATCAATTTTATCATATCATAGTGTTATAAATATATTCATAATAAAAATATACACGATTAGTAATTAGTTAGAAACCAATTCTTATTCTCCAATTTGTTGTTCTAATTCCAATGCTTTCATCAAGCCCTTAAATCATTTTTTGCTTTCCATCAAATATATTATTCTGTAATCACAATGTGGATAAATGTTCTTTTCTAAATGATCTGTTTATATTTTATTTCTTATGAATTAGGAAATGTTAATATATCGTATGAAGTATAATAATATTATTTTGATTATACTTTTGGATGAATGGTCGAATTTGAATAATCTATGTTTGGAATTGTATATAAATCTCTATTTGTTGCGTGATTCCAATAGATGTTCAATTACTTTTGCCGAACTTATACTACTAATAATTATAATTAGAGTTCACCAATAAAGTTTTGATATTTAGATTACTCTCCTACTTGGTCCTAAATCTATAAACTCGTATTAAAAGGCTAACCTAAAAAATGTGATATGACAAGTTTAATTGTGACGTGACAACTTTTATGTGACATGACCAAAAAAGTGACATGAATTACCAATTTAAGAAAAATAAAAAATACAAGTTAAAAAATTATAAAAAAAATAGAAGGCATAAACAAAAGAAAATTGTAATTGATCTTCTCTTATAATTTACCTTATTTATTTAACCATTATTTCATTTATTAATAAAATGACCTTTAACTTTCATTTCATCATTATTATATATACTCTTTATTTATGTACCATATTTTTTTATTCTTTCATTTCATTCATAAAATTTTGAGAGAATTAGTAATAAATGTTTTCATATATATTTCGAAGTTAGGAGGTTTTAACTGTATACGGAGTAGAAAATAAATTTCAATACAATTTTTAGATGGTCGTTTCAAAACAACCAAGTTATTCACATTTTGGTTTGCCTATCCTCCTGAATCAAAAATTGGATTGTATTAAACATTTGTTTTAAAATACCGCTTCCTCAGTCGTGTTCGTTTTAAACAAATGATTGAGAGAGGGACTACTCCGTATAAGTTATTCACAAATTACACACTTAAACACAGTAAATTATTAATGATCCCGTGATTTTCACGGACTCCAAAACTAGTTAAAGTATAAAAAAAATCACGAGGATAAATATGTTACTTACCCGATCATTTTATTGAACAAAATGAGAAAGAAATAAATGAGAACTTTTAAAAGTCCATTCAAGATTGCAAAGTGAAATCTTGATTATAATCATTAATTAATCAATAAACCAATTGATTAATTGATACAAACTACAACATAAAACAATCATTAAAACCACTAGTTCGTGCCACATTATGGCTTTTATTTAACAAATCACAAATAAGGTTGAACTGAAATTCAACCACTAATTAATGAAATAAAAAAAAAAAAAAAAAACTACAAATTCTGACACTGCAAATAATCAGCCAGAGTGATGCGAGAATTAGGATTATGGTGAATTTGATGATCTTTTTTCTTCTTAAATTGTTTTGTTGTCATCTTCAATGCCTTCTTCCATCCCTACATTCATCCAATATCTAATACAATTAATTCAATACACATATAAAGTATAAACCCTTCAATTGCACTAGGATTTTAGTTAAAATTTCCGAATTCTCAACATTATTGAGTGAAAATTGTGAGTACCGATTAACTAACATTGTCTTGGCAGATTAATTAAAATTCATTGGAATTATAGATGAAATTCGGACTTTCTCAAAATGTAAGCAGAACCCATGTCCAAAAATCGAGTATTTTACATTGCATTGGGAGATTAATTATAATTCAGTGAAATTATAAATGAAATCCGGACTTTCTCAAAATGTAAACCCACGACCAAAAAACGAGTATCTTAATTTGCTAATATTTATCAAAAATTGCGCGTGATCTATACCAGTTTAAAAAAAAAAAAAAAGAAATTACCTTATTAGAAGAAGGAGAAGACTTTGGAGGGAAATCAGAAACCTTAGACTTATGTTTATCAAATTTCATCAACTTCTTCTTCTTCAAATTAGCATTCAATTTCGACCCAAAAGCGAAAACCTTCCTCTTAACACCAGACAAATTAACCTTCCCAAAAACACTACAACCATCACCACCACCATCACCGTCACCATTACCATCACCATCACCATCAACATCATCAAAAGAAATCTTCCTCTTAAAATCAGGAGACTTGTTACTCAAGCAAGAGAGGGAATGAAACCTAGGAACCAACGGGGACCAAATAGCGCTCTGAGAGTAATCGAAACCGAAAGCGGAATAATCAGGAAACTTATCCAATAGATCATTTGACATTGTTGGATTTACATACCGAATTACTATAACTTCTCTTCCTTTTAACAATGATTCCTTGCATGATTCTTCCATATTTTTTTTACCTGTTATCTGATTTGATTAATTTTATGTGGGTTTTTTATTGCTGTTCTGGGGTTTTGTAGCCGTTGAAGAGAAGGGGAAGGAAGAGGTAACAGTGAGAAACAGAGGAATAAGTGAAAAGTTACCGTTAGAAACACGTTAAAATTGAGAGTACGGTGGTTTAGTGCAGTGGGCCTTTGTGTTTTGTTTTGTTACTGGGCTACATGTATGGCCCGGCCCATTTACTGCTAATTACTCTAGCGGTACTAGTGTCTATATGTGTCGTTAGTTTTGAATCGTCTGTTCCGATCAATTGTTATTTAGTTTACTTACTAGTGTAACCAGTGTTACTCAGACACGCCGACACGTGTTGGTCGGCGTGTCGGACACGGCTATTTTGGGTGAATTTTCTTATTTCTTGGTTAAATTGAAGTGTCGAAGTGTCGGACACCGACACGTGTGACACGCGACACCACAGTTAAGCGAAGTGTCGGAGTAACATAGAGTGTAACTCTTGTGGAAATACACGGTATTTTAGATACAAGTATTACAAAATTGGGCAATTGATTAAATTATTGCAGAAAATTTGCATTTATAATTCCGAAGTGATACTTAATAAGTCGTATAGATAATAAACAACTAAACACTAATTAATTAAGAAATAAATATGGTCATGTAGAATACCACTAGACTCTATTTGGCAAAACTAATTGAAAAGATAGCTGGAAATTAAGACCTGAAAATAAAGATCGGATAAAAGAGCTGATTTTTGTTAAAACTGTTTAGAAAACTAGCTGAAAAAATAGCTGATTTTTGATAAAAGAACGTAAAAGGACATGATTTATTATTGATATTTTTTACGTTTTTACTATTATTCTTGTGTTATTGTCTTTGCCGTGGTTAGTATTAAACTCATAATAAAGTAGTATTTATATTTAGTCATATTCTTTACCATAACTATAAGTTTTCTCTAAAGTTTCCTCTAATTTTTTTTATTTAAATAATTAAACAAACTAACATTAAACTATTAATTTTTGTATATTAAATACCGAGCAAGTACTTCGGATCAGATTATATCAGATATGTTCCTAGTTGAGTCTCATTGGGTCTCAACTGGTCAGTTTTCGCATGCCTAGTTCAGATTTTATACTTCAAGTGGGATAGACACGCGATAAATAAGACACCTAAAAACTAGGAATTGACCATGATTAGCCGGTTAAGGTTGTACTTCGTATATTTTAGAGCACTAAAGCTTATATGTATGACAGTCGTACATGTGAGACCAACTCATGTACACATCAACCGAAGATTACTTAATTATTCGGGATGGTTCCCGAGTGAGACCATGTCATAAAATCTAATTGTTTTTATACTTTTCATGTAGTCTTCTTGCAAAATAAACCTCATCATAGTTTCTTAGCTCTCTTATTGCAAAAGTAAAGTACCTGATCACTCTCGTCCAGAAATGTAGTAAGCTCGTCCAGCAACAGGACTTTGCAAGCTTCAGCTAATGCTCCTGCAATGGCTACTCTCTGTTTCTGACCACCACTGAGAGTCTGAACTGCTCTCTATTCATCAACCATTTGACTCATTAGATTCAAATCTCTGATCATATGTACTTTTGCAGCATTATCTTATACCAGAGATGTACCTGTGAGTAATCGGACATTCCCACAGCATTCAAAGCTTTTGCAATTCTAGTTTGAACTTCGTCATAAGTCAGGTCAAATTTACCCAGACCAAATGCAACATCTGCCTCCATTGTCGGCATCACTACCTATCACAGTCAGGCGTCAGCGAGTCTTTTCTGAAATGGTGCCGCGTGTAAGACTAAATACGTGTGACTGTTAATTAATGGCTACTTATTGTGCATTATGGTTACTTGTAATCTCCTATGGGTCTCAACTCTGTGAATGTAAAAGGAGTCAGAACTTAGATAGCCACTTTCGGTGCCCCCTCCTTATCTCGAGTCAAGTCCGAGTGACTTAACAGTGAATTAACTGATCAATGATCACATCAGCATCAAAGATTCCCAACTCAATATCGAACAAAAACTCAACAAACTCAATGCACAGCCAAGTATGGACATCGGTGAACCCGAAACTGACCTGATGATCCGGGTTCTGGAAGACAAAGCTCTTCGGCTTCTGAACATAAACATTTCCCACAGTTGGTTTCAGAAGGCCAGCTAAAGTCTGTACCCATAAACAACACAAACCGTTAAAACTTTTCCCAGTGACACAAGCCCTGAAAGCTAAAGCTGCGACAGAACCAAAAAAAAGAAAAGCAGATTTACAAAGGATCACCAAGGATTCTTGTTTTGGAACAGACACTCAGCAAATACGAAACTCTAAGTCGACACTGCTAATCATCCGATGAGGTTCACAGAGAACCACAAGATCAAATTAATGCTGACGAGTTTCACACCCCGGTTTCAGAATAACTTCCCAATAACACTAATGATAGTATATACAAGCTTGACAAGCCAGAGAACAAAGCAAGATCAATTAAATAGGTTAAGATACGAAGATAAGACCTTCAAAAGGGTATATTTGTCACAACCATTAGGTCCAAGAACCATCCACAATTGGCCTGTCGGTATCGAAATCGAGCAATTCTTAAGAATTGGCAAGCTTCCACCACTTTTAGTGGGTATTGAAAAATTCAAGCTTTGGCCCCATATAGCATAGTTGTTCACAGCACTCCTATCTCTACAAATCACAACAATTTGAACATACCCATCATAAATCACAACAATTTGAACATACCCAACACAAATCACAACAATTTACTACTAAAAATGAGTCAATGCATGCAACATGTTCGACGAAATGCGTAGCTGAGAAAGTAAAGAGAACAAGCAAAGAGTGGAGATTCATATAGTATATGTTGACACTTGACAGCTCAGTATTAGCAAGGAAATGAAATGCGCTATTGAATCAAACAGAGCACAACACCGTCACCATTTTCACCCGTATCATCCAATAAAACTTACTCGTTTAATCAAAGCTCAAAATACCTGTAATTATTCTCGAGAATAATTAAACTGATATCCGACTTTCAGTGAACTCGTTCCCCAACTCATATCACATTCCATACATTCCACAGAAACAAACAAATGATTAACAATTTAGGAACCATGAATTACAGTAGCGGAAAAGACATTAGATAGAAAATTAGAAACAATCAAGTAAAAGATAAAGTACTCTCTCATGTAGGGAGTATCTAAGTCCTTAATCCTGCTCGTAAAAGATAAAGTACTCTCTCATGTTCAAAAATATCAGGGTTGAGGTGAGGAAAGGCCATATTTGAAAGATGGTAGTTCCATCCCAAAAGGGGATATGTCAACTATTAGACTTTTGGTACGTCGTTTGTGTAATGTCAAAGAGTTGTAATTAAAACATTAAAATGATAGGAAATCAGGAACCGGTGAATGTAGTGATGACTATTTTGATCGGAAGTCTACAAGTGTAGTTGACGGGATTTGAACATTTGTAGACTTTCCGTAATTATGTGTTTGTTTTGATCTCATTGAGGAGCTTTTCTCCGTTCTGTTATTTTAAGTAATGTTTAAGGAAAACTGATCTCGAGGTTAGTATTGAAAGGAACTGAAAAATATTGTTTGTCAATCTATTATAGCCTTATAGGTAGACAAGTAAGTTTACATTGCCAGGCTCAACTTCTTTCTCTGCGCATAAGTCATAATACGAGTATACGACTCCATGTAGACTGGAAATTTTCACACTGCATGCACATTGTATTTATGTTTTATGCATTGTGTGTTTCATTCGCAAATTTCAACAGTTATTGGGAGTTGGTTATCGTGGATGTCATTTGCCTAGGAACTATTTCTCGGCCATTTTGTATCAGTTTGCTTGGCCACAATAATACAAGTCTTGGAAGAACAGGAGTCATTTTTGGATATTTGCTTTTTTAGTCTATCGAAGCTTTAGCTCAACCCGAGAGTACTATTTGTGCAGGAATTGAAATTTGTGCAGAAGGCCGTCTACATAAAGAAACACCACAACTACAAGAAGATGATATAATGGACAAAAAACCAGTCAGCCATTGTATTAGAATTATATACAACTGCGGATTACACTCTCTGATTTTGGCAAAAATAATTAGGAATTTCGAGCAAAAAAAATTAATCATTTGGGCAAATTACTCATATAGGGTTGATGAAGATGTGCTTGAAGCGGAATCCGAGGATCGTAACATGCCATCGGTGTTTGATCACACATTGGAAATCCTATAAATCCATTGTAATCACCCACATTCACATTATTATTGTTGTTGTAGAATCCGTCTTGTTTCAATGTCCCGATCATCTGATTCATCTCCGTTTGTTGTCTTTGCTCGTCAAGATATCGAAGGTAATCCGGTTGACATTGATATTGATGATATTGCTGCAAGCTTTGGATGGTTTGCATATTATATGCTATCATCTTCTGTTGTTCCTCGGCTGCAGCAGCAGCATTAGCATTATATAATTGTTCACTTTCCAGTTTCTCCCTTTTCATCTTATCTATTCTGCTATTGACAATATGAAGCTTAGAATTCAATTGATTGACAAATCCCAATCGCTGCTCATTGGATAATTTATTGATCCAGTCGTTCCCCGGAAAGCCGGTGTTAGGCAATTTTTCAAACTGCTTGGCATTGTCAACATCCAAAACTTGTTCTTGTTGCAATTCCTTATTAGGAAGACCCAAACCTCGTTTGTTGTTACGTTTTTCTTCAGAGGATGTATTAATATACCGCGTAAGTACGTGATTAAAGGCTTGCGGCTCCTCCGGCCACACGCTGGCTGGTTCATCCGCATTAGGGCCGTAAATTATGACACACGCAGGGATATCACAAAGCGTAGAGAGCTCGAACGTCTTCTTGAATATAAAAGATTTCTTCTTGTTGAAAGCCTTGATCAACTTTTTCTGGTTCCCTACGCTCGGAGCCTCGTTTACTTTCCTCCTACCCATCTTGATTATCGTATCGAGTTAGTTGTTCCTGAAAGGATAAAAGATCGACAATTTACAGTAATCAAACTCTTGTACTAGAAGCCGTTGGAGGGAAAGAGTTGTTGCTCCAATTCTTGTGTTCGATTTCTGGTAGAATTTGGACAATTATAAACCCATATTTATACATACTTGTACGGAGCAGTAACTTGGTAATTTCCTTTTTTATTTTTCCTTTTTTTATTTTTTTCTCTTAACCATGTTTCTAAAAACAAGTTAACTAAATTAATTACCATATTTTGAAATACTTGCCTTTTTAAGATGTTTAGGGATTTGTTGGAAAAAAAGGAAAGATTGTTTTATTTTACTCATTATTTCAGTTCACATTAAAATTTTTATAATCTTTCCATATTTAGTTTATTAATCTTTTCATATTTTTAACAGTTATTTGGAAAGGTAAATCCGATGTACCTCCGATTTTATAGTTTCAGTAAAAATTTTGAGTTTTGCTTTAAAATTATGAGTTTTCCTATAAAATTTTCGAGTTTATTTATTTAAATATTAAACTCTAAAAAATCACTATAAAACTCAAAAATATTGCTTATAAATTTGGATAATTTGTGAGAAACTACCTTACATTTATGCCCATTTGTGAACAACTACCTTACTTTTTTTTTTTGGTTAAAAATTACCTTTCATTTTAGTTTTTTGTTAAAAACTACCTAAAAAAAGTTTTGAGGCCAATTTATATTTATTATTGGTTTCACACGTGTGGGTTCTCTAAATTTTCATTCTTATTTTGTCGTTAAACTTGATATCCAAGCTTATCCTTCTTATCTAAAGTTCTAAACGAAAGGGAATCTGATTTAGGGAGAAGAAGGTTGAAGACTATAGATAATAGAAGGGGGAAGGGGAAGGGGAAGGGGAAGGGGAAGGGGAAGGGTATTTTAGTCTTAAAAATTCATCTTAAGTCACGAAAAATCCATTTTGGCAGTGGTTTTCCGTCGGAGATAATATTATGGCTGTAAGTTTTGATCAGAAGTAATATTATGGCTATAAGTTTCAAAAAAAAGTTTAATAAGGCTGTAAGTTTCAAAAAGTGGTTTTTATAAGGCTGTAATCAACAATTTTCTCTAAATTTTACTAAAATTTAGTACAATAAATGTTATTATATCATCATTATTCTTAAATTAATTGGTGCATATAATATATATTTTATTAGTTAATAATCTAATCTTTACAAATTCTAATCCAAGTTTCATATTTTTTTAATTAAAATTGACATTTTAGTTGATTATTTTTGTACTAAAGCATGTTAATAAATTAATTAAGGTCCTAAAAGGTAACATAAATAGGAAAAATATTATCACATGTCAACCTTATATAAGAAATCTATTTATCTATACAATATTATAAAAAAAGAAATGCAGGTTAAGGGATACTACATGCCACGTTGTACCTTTTCGACATATGATAAATAATTCCACACTTTTCCTTTTGTAAATTAAAATCGATTGAGAATTACTGAATGCTCAAAGTTGTTGTTGTTGTTATTTTTTTCCTGTCTACTTTATAATTTTGTTGACATATAATTTCATGCGTTTTCTAACATATAGTATTTTTATTTGTAGGGTTCATTCGTGTAAAATTTATAAAGTATTCGTACCACATGACAATATCATAAAATGGATGTGATATAGTCGAAACACTAGCTAAGTATCCGTCTTTCTTGAATCTTTTGATATATTTTTGTTATAATATGAATATTTGAGTTTGATTTTCTCCAAAGTTCATTTGGCAGTTGTTGTATGTACAAAACAATATTTCTTTATTTCCTTTCCATGAGGTAGCAATAAGGAAAAAGTATAGTGAAATATGGAATAGAGCTTGCAAATGAAAAACTCTGTATGAAACATGCAAGAGTAGGCGAGTAGATGAGTTTGAAAGAGAAACAATTGTGCGAAGAAACGAGTCCAAACCAATCCAGTGTCCCTTTGATATTACGTAGCTTATTGTATAGTGTAGTATTCTCCTAAGGGTGATCTGCAAATTTGAGATAGCAACAACTTTTATATGTTTTCATTTTTAAAAACTCATTTGTCCCTTTGATAAATATCGCCCGCTTTCACTTTATGGTGTTCATGCATTTTTGTCCCTGCGCTTAAAAATCATCATTTCTTCTATCTCGCCAGACATTACTTTTAATAAAAAAAATGATGTCCATAACAAACCCGAGATTTTCACGGGGGACAGAACTAGTTGAGCTTAAAAAGCCCAAGAACTTTGCAAGCTTCAGCTAATGCTCCTGCAATGGCTACTCTCTGTTTCTGACCACCACTGAGAGTTTGAACTGCTCTCTATTCATCAACCATTTGACTCATTAGATCCAAATCTCCGATCATATGTACTTTAACAGCATTATCTTATACCATAGATGTACCTGTGGCTCTGTGAGTAATTGAACATTCCCACAGTATCCAAAGCTTTTGCAACTCTAGTTTGAACTTCGTCATAAGAAAGGTCAAATTTACCCAGACCAAATGCGACTTCAGCCTCCACGGTCGGCATCACTACCTATCACAGTCACACGCCAGCGAGTCTTTTCTGAAACGGTGCCGTGTGTAGGACTTGTTGAGAATCACAAGGAGAAGAATCTTTAAATATTATGTTATATTTGTTGATCATTTCACTAAATTCACATGGTTATTTCCGCTCAAGAAAAAATCCGACACTCAATCAACATTTCTGACATTCAAAACTCTTGTTGAGAAACAATCTTCACACCTAACAAATTTTTTTTACTCCGATAAAGGAGGGGAATTTGAGAAACTTAAAACTGATTTTGCAAAATTTGGTATACAACATCTCACTTCTCCTCACACACCCCAGCATAACGGTTTTGCCGAACAACGCCATCGCCATATTGTTGACACCGGTCTCGCTCTACTCGCTCACGCATCCATTCCTCTTTCATACTGGACATATGCTTTTCAAACTGCCATTTACTTAATAAATAGAATGTCCACCTCCAACCCACCGAACCAAAACCGTAAAACATGCCCTTATTGACCCAATATGGAGAGCTGCTATGGAAACACAGTTCTCTGCCCTACAAACCAACTCCACATGGGATCTTGTTCCTAATTCTTCTCCTTGTGATTCTCAACAGGACTAACCCCAATACTTAAGCACCTCTCAGTTAATTATCTGGTTAATTAATGGTTACTTGTAATCTCCTATGGGCCTCAACTCCGTAAATATAAGGAGTCTGAACTTAGATAGCCACTTTCGATACCTCTTCCTTATCACATCAGCATCAAAGATTCCCACCTCAATATCGAACAAAAACTCAACAAACTCAATGCACAGCCAAATATAGACATAGGTAATATATGAGCAAGTCTCATGAACCCGAAACTGACCTGATGATCCGGGTTCTGGAAGACAAAGCTCTTCGACTTCTGAACATAAACATTTCCAACAGTTGATTTCAGCAGGTCAGCTAAAATCTGTACCCATTAACAACACAAACTGTTAGACTTTTCCCAATGACACGGGCCCTGAAAACTAGAGCTACGACATAACCAAAAAAAAGAGAAGCAGTTTTATAAAGATGGCTATGTTCCTTCGACGCTCCACGACACCAAGGATTCTTGTTTTGGAACAGACACTCATCAAATACGAAACTCTAAGTCGACACCACTACTCATTCGACGGGGTTCACAGAGATCCACAAAGATCAAATGAATGCTGACGAGTTTCAAACCCTGATTTCGGAATAACTTCCCAATAACAATAATGATAGTATATACAAGTTTAACAAGCTAGAAAACAAAACAAGATTAAATAAACAGGTTCAGATACAAAGATAAAGACCTTCAAAAGGGTAGATTCGCCACAACCATTGGGTCAAAGAAGCATCCACAATTGGCCTGTGGGTATTGAAATCGAGCAATTCTTGAGAATTGGCAAGCTTACACAGTTACACCATTTGTAGTGGGTATTGAAAATTCAAGCTTTGGCCCCATATAACATAGTTGTTCACAGCAGTCCCATCTCTACAAATCACAACAATTTGAACATACCCATCATAAATCACAGTAGTTTGAACATACCCAACACAAATCACAGTTTGAACATACCCAACACAAATCACAACAATTTACTACTAAAAATGAGTCAATGCATGCAACATGTTCGACGAAATGCGTAGCTGAGAAAGTAAGGAGAAGAAGACCGTGAAGAAGACATGGTACAGTTCAGAGGTGGTAGAGCTGGCAGTGGGGCCCGCAAAGAGTGGAGATTCATATAGTATATGTTGACAGCTCAGTATAAGATAGCAAGGAAATGAAATGCGCTATTGAACTAAATAGAGCACCCGTGCCAAACAGAGCACAACACCGTCACCATTGTCACCCGTATCCTCCAATGAAACTTACTCGTCTAATGAAAGCTCGAAATACCTGTAATTATTTTCGAGAATAATTAAACTGATATCCGACTTTCAGTGAACTCGTAGCCCAGCTCATATCACATTCCATACGTTCCACAGAAACAAACAAATGATTACCAATCTAGGAACCATGAATTAAAGTAGCGGAAAAGACATTAGATAGAAACAATCAAGTAAAAGATAAAGTACTCTCTCATGTAGGGAGTATCTAAGTCCTTAATCCTGCTCGTAAAAGATAAAGTACTCTCTCATAGTCTCATGTTCAAAAATATCAGGGTTGAGGTGAGGAAAGGCCATATTTGAAAGATGGTAGTTCCATCCCAAAAGGGGATATGTCAACTATTAGACTTTTGGTACGTCGTTTGTGTAATGTCAAAGAGTTGTAATTAAAACATTAAAATGATAGGAAATCAGGAACCGGTGAATGTAGTGATGACTATTTTGATCGGAAGTCTACAAGTGTAGTTGACGGGATTTGAACATTTGTAGACTTTCCGTAATTATGTGTTTGTTTTGATCTCATTGAGGAGCTTTTCTCCGTTCTGTTATTTTAAGTAATGTTTAAGGAAAACTGATCTCGAGGTTAGTATTGAAAGGAACTGAAAAATATTGTTTGTCAATCTATTATAGCCTTATAGGTAGACAAGTAAGTTTACATTGCCAGGCTCAACTTCTTTCTCTGCGCATAAGTCATAATACGAGTATACGACTCCATGTAGACTGGAAATTTTCACACTGCATGCACATTGTATTTATGTTTTATGCATTGTGTGTTTCATTCGCAAATTTCAACAGTTATTGGGAGTTGGTTATCGTGGATGTCATTTGCCTAGGAACTATTTCTCGGCCATTTTGTATCAGTTTGCTTGGCCACAATAATACAAGTCTTGGAAGAACAGGAGTCATTTTTGGATATTTGCTTTTTTAGTCTATCGAAGCTTTAGCTCAACCCGAGAGTACTATTTGTGCAGGAATTGAAATTTGTGCAGAAGGCCGTCTACATAAAGAAACACCACAACTACAAGAAGATGATATAATGGACAAAAAACCAGTCAGCCATTGTATTAGAATTATATACAACTGCGGATTACACTCTCTGATTTTGGCAAAAATAATTAGGAATTTCGAGCAAAAAAAATTAATCATTTGGGCAAATTACTCATATAGGGTTGATGAAGATGTGCTTGAAGCGGAATCCGAGGATCGTAACATGCCATCGGTGTTTGATCACACATTGGAAATCCTATAAATCCATTGTAATCACCCACATTCACATTATTATTGTTGTTGTAGAATCCGTCTTGTTTCAATGTCCCGATCATCTGATTCATCTCCGTTTGTTGTCTTTGCTCGTCAAGATATCGAAGGTAATCCGGTTGACATTGATATTGATGATATTGCTGCAAGCTTTGGATGGTTTGCATATTATATGCTATCATCTTCTGTTGTTCCTCGGCTGCAGCAGCAGCATTAGCATTATATAATTGTTCACTTTCCAGTTTCTCCCTTTTCATCTTATCTATTCTGCTATTGACAATATGAAGCTTAGAATTCAATTGATTGACAAATCCCAATCGCTGCTCATTGGATAATTTATTGATCCAGTCGTTCCCCGGAAAGCCGGTGTTAGGCAATTTTTCAAACTGCTTGGCATTGTCAACATCCAAAACTTGTTCTTGTTGCAATTCCTTATTAGGAAGACCCAAACCTCGTTTGTTGTTACGTTTTTCTTCAGAGGATGTATTAATATACCGCGTAAGTACGTGATTAAAGGCTTGCGGCTCCTCCGGCCACACGCTGGCTGGTTCATCCGCATTAGGGCCGTAAATTATGACACACGCAGGGATATCACAAAGCGTAGAGAGCTCGAACGTCTTCTTGAATATAAAAGATTTCTTCTTGTTGAAAGCCTTGATCAACTTTTTCTGGTTCCCTACGCTCGGAGCCTCGTTTACTTTCCTCCTACCCATCTTGATTATCGTATCGAGTTAGTTGTTCCTGAAAGGATAAAAGATCGACAATTTACAGTAATCAAACTCTTGTACTAGAAGCCGTTGGAGGGAAAGAGTTGTTGCTCCAATTCTTGTGTTCGATTTCTGGTAGAATTTGGACAATTATAAACCCATATTTATACATACTTGTACGGAGCAGTAACTTGGTAATTTCCTTTTTTATTTTTCCTTTTTTTATTTTTTTCTCTTAACCATGTTTCTAAAAACAAGTTAACTAAATTAATTACCATATTTTGAAATACTTGCCTTTTTAAGATGTTTAGGGATTTGTTGGAAAAAAAGGAAAGATTGTTTTATTTTACTCATTATTTCAGTTCACATTAAAATTTTTATAATCTTTCCATATTTAGTTTATTAATCTTTTCATATTTTTAACAGTTATTTGGAAAGGTAAATCCGATGTACCTCCGATTTTATAGTTTCAGTAAAAATTTTGAGTTTTGCTTTAAAATTATGAGTTTTCCTATAAAATTTTCGAGTTTATTTATTTAAATATTAAACTCTAAAAAATCACTATAAAACTCAAAAATATTGCTTATAAATTTGGATAATTTGTGAGAAACTACCTTACATTTATGCCCATTTGTGAACAACTACCTTACTTTTTTTTTTTGGTTAAAAATTACCTTTCATTTTAGTTTTTTGTTAAAAACTACCTAAAAAAAGTTTTGAGGCCAATTTATATTTATTATTGGTTTCACACGTGTGGGTTCTCTAAATTTTCATTCTTATTTTGTCGTTAAACTTGATATCCAAGCTTATCCTTCTTATCTAAAGTTCTAAACGAAAGGGAATTACTTGCTAGTGAAAGGATTTAGCAGGTCTTTTGGACTGCTACTGTAGCACATTCACAATAGGACTTCGTTATTTACGCTGCAATGCCCATTACCACATTAAAAACTTATTCACAGTAGCAGTCCAAAGGACCTGCTAAATCCTTTCACTAGCAAGTAGCACTTGGACATCCTACTTCTGCCCCCTAGGTAGTTTTTGACAAGAGAGGGAGTTACTATGGCTGCTTCAAATGAAGTATGAAGTATTGCGGCATCATACGACAATGAGTAGAACAATATGTATCAGAAATGCATAAACCAATCAATACTAGTGCATTTTATCAAATAAATGCATGACTAACACCTATTCACTAATAACATAGAGTTCATACAATTTAGCCCATGTTCATCATCGATCCGGAGCAATTATTCCACATGCTTAAAGAAGGAAATTGAAGCTAATGGCAGTAATTTCCTTTCGTTTAGAACTTTAGATAAGAAGTATAAGCTTGGATATCAAGTTTAATAACAAAATAAGAATGAAAATTTAGAGAACTCACACGTGTGAAACCAATAACAAATAGAAATTGGCCTCAAAACTTTATTTAGGTAGTTTTTAACAAAAAATTAAAATGAAAGGTAGTTTTTAACCAAAAAAAAAAAAATGTAAGGTAGTTGTTCACAAATGGGCATAAATGTAAGGTAGTTTCTCACAAATTATCCTATAAATTTAGTTGAATTTGAGTTATGATGCAAAAAAATTAAAACCTACTACCTCTGTCCCAGTGGGATGTTCACACTTCTTTTATTTTGTGAGGGGAAATAAAAGGAAGTGTAATCATATGACTAGAACGGAGGGAGTAACTTATAAACTTTAATATACTCAAAATAATACACAGTTGCCCAAACAAATAAAGTTTGAGGTAATAAGTTCTTAAAAAATAAAAAAATTGAAGGTACTCCCTCCGAAATAGGTTCTTTTTTCTCATGGCTTTTGCCTAGGAACTATTTCTCTGCCTTTTTGTTTCGGTTTGCTTGCCCACAATAATACGACTTCTTTTTGGATATTTGGATATTTGTTTTTTTAGTCCGAATGTTGAAAGATTTGTAGTTTGGATAATGTTCTAAAGATTTTGAAGTTGTTGTAACCATATTAATGTTGTATACATTTTCAGTTTTTATTCGTCATGTAGAAATGCATGAAACGCTGAGTTTATGTACTTGCAACTATCGTTGCCAAATTGAATCTTCTGTGGAAGGCGTATCTTTTAATTGGCGGTGTGAAAGAATTTGCAACTGACCCATACAATTAGCGGTTATGAATGACAAGTAATAATAATTTTGTGTTAGTGCCATGAAATTGAATAATTTGAAAGAACCATGTAAAAGAATTGATGTGATTATTGTAAGAAGTTTGTTGTCTATTACACCATCCTCAAGCAGAAGGCCGCCTTACTCAGGATAACAATATATTAACTCTTAATCTCACCTTGTTTATTATGACCATTTATACCCTCCCAAACAAAAGGTCACGACCTAGGTCATCAACCCAATTAATTTTCCACTTTCCAAACATCCTAATCATTTTCTACATTCTCTACCCCACCAAAACCTTTGTCTTACTCTTTTAATTATTACTCTATCTTATTCATAATGATCTTTCCTCTTTCCTTTTTCATCAATTCACAATATCTTCCCTATTTGATTTTTTGCTAAAGTTTTTATACATATTTTAATCACCTCACCCCACCACAATACCCCACCACAATAGCCCATGATACCCATACTTTATACTTATTTTAATCACCTCGACAATTACCCCACAATACATACCCTCTCTCCAATTACCCAACCTCACACCAATACTTTCCCATATAATAATCCCCTCCTTATTCTTTGTGCCTTCCCGAAATAGGGAAGGTTATGTTGAATAGGAGGGAGTATCATTATTACTATAAAAGCAAAATGTCTAACTGCATACGTGACGCAATAATGTTTCACCGTTCACTTTTTCTCGCGCTCACATTCACCCTCACAAAAAACAATTTTGTAGACTAATGAGAACCTTTAATCTATGTCAAGTCATATATATTTATGTATTATAATATTAAAAAAAAACGTTTAAACCGAGATTCCTTAAATCTTTCCATAATTCACTAAATCTTCGAATTAAAGGTTGTACACAAATAGTCCACTAAATATTCCTTAAATCTTTCCATAATTTGATGTATTATAATATTATAATATATAATGGAAACTAATATACATCAGATGGAATAATATTATAAATTGTATTAACTCGATAAGGTATATATTCTATATGACTTGGACCAAAACCTAAGGGTAAGATTATCGGTAGTATTGAGACATGACTTTGGTAAAATTTGAGGCAAAACTCATTCAGAACTATCCTAGGTTTGACAGAGTTTTAAGCCGAGTCTTAAAATTATAAGATTTAATTTAAGACATTTGGTGAGTTTTAACCCCATTTTGAAGACAAAATATCCAATGAGTGAATTCCATGTCATTTCTTTTTTTAGAAAAAAGAAGTGTAGTGGGAAAATAGAGTTTAAGACGGCTCTCACGGATAATGTATAAATTTCTAAGGTGAGTTTAAAGCAAGTATGAGTAATAAAGATATAATAAAAGTTAGTGAAAAATCGATGTGACCGAGTTTTTATGACTTGGAAGATCTGTCGGATGACCTTACTATAATCCATGATTAAGCTTACTAACCATATTGACACATCTACATTCAGTAAACGATGAATCACACTTATCAAAATAACCAAATATATATTGACCTCATCCAACACTTCAGGTTTCACACTTTCACCTTATTATAAAGGTCAGCAAATAAACTCATAGTTAAATCTTAACTTGGAGTGGTGAAAAATTCAATGTATATAGCGTACATAAATAAAATCTAACTCAAAAGAACAACATGACTAAAATCACGTTAATTATCGTACTACAAACACTATACCCTTCATCTCATATCTCTGAAACGAGGTACATCTTGCAAATAATTTTGCTCAATAATTTATCTTAAGATTAAAAATTAAAATTTTTCTAACCATCACAACAAATATCTTAAGATATCCCTTTCTATAAAAGGCAGGGCATTTCAAGCCTTCTGATTGGCTGAAAATTTTCTTTTTTTTTTAATTAAGAAAAAAAACTAAACTCCCCTACTATCACCAAACTAATTAATTACTCTCTTTCTTCCTACTATTCCTCCCACCATCTCTTTTCTCTTATTCTATTTTACTAATTGCAAAGTTTAGTGAAAATAATAAGTGTAACTATATGTTTACTTTCTTCAATAAAATTAAAAAAGTTTACAAATATTAAATATAAGTTGATTGGCTAAATAAAAGTTATTGTAAATAAAATTACTATTTCGGACAGTTATGAAAATTGATTAAAGAAAAAAATTAGTTATATAAGTTATACAAAAGAGAATAAATTTTAATAACTAATATTGTTCAGATTTCATCTTATTTCTTTTTTACAAACTTTGTCAATAAAATGTATATATATATATTAAATTGAACGAAAATTTATACATATGTTAAAACCATAAATTACTCATAAAAATAAAATAAAAAATACTTTAAAGAAACAATAATTTCTCAAAAAATTCTAAAACAATAATATATTTTTATAAAAGAACAACAATAATCACAGTATTTAAGTAATTTATAATAAAAAAAATAAGCTAATGAAAGTTGTTAATTATTCCCCTACTTCCTCATAAATTAGTCGATCAATGAAAGTTGTAAATTTTTTAATTCGACAAATTTGCGATGAATTATCCTAATTCCCAATAAAACAGATAAATTAACAATAATGATTTTTTTCTAAACAACTAATTTTTTTTTATGATAAAGAACTCTTAAACCCATTCTAATCAATAAACAAATTAATTCACATATGTTAAATCATTATATCATCATTATTCATTATTACTATAAAAGCAAAATGTCTAACTTCATACGTGGCGCAATAATTTTTCACCGTTCACTCTTTCTCACACTCACATTCACCCTCACAAAAAACAGTTTTGTAGAGCAATAAGAACCCTTAATTTATGCCAAGTCATATTATTTTATGTATTATAATATTATAATATTATTATAATATTAAAATAAAAACGTTTAAACCATCTTTCCCTAAATTTCCTAAATATTCCACTAAATATTCCTTAAATCTTCCATAAATATAAATATGGTTCGGAAATTTTAAACGTAATAGCCATTTTTTTAAACCATGTAAATCTTTGATTTTATTCCCTAAATATTCCATAAAATAGCGTATAGACCTTTGATTTTATTCCAAATTCAACATTCCCTACATATTCCATAAATATTCCACTAAATCTTCCCTAAATATTTCATAAATATTTAAGTTAATTAAACCCTAATTTAAGCTAAATATTCCATTCCATAAAATACAACCGAGTAAATTGCAAATATTCCATTCTATAAAACAATAAAACCGAGTAAATAGAACCCCGTGATATTTCACTATAATTTGCCGTCTTCTATTAAAAAAAATATAATTTGTCGTCTTCTATTAAAAAAAATATACAACCTCGTGATTTTTCACGGGTATTCCACTTATTATTGCCATATAATTCTTCTCATATTTTCCGTTCCAAGGTAAAATTTTCTTCTGATTATCGAAAATGGCAGTATAGTTTCTATTCTAATTTTATCTACCAATCATTTGCGTTGCTTGCATAATGTTAATCATAATGCTGATTTCTCGCTTATTTTGCATGATTTACCACTGTTTTTTTGCTTAGATATATTTGATAAAGATCATAGTTTTTTTTTAATGTTGATAGTTAATTAATTGTTTTTGTTAATGTGTTAGATCAAGCTGTTATTGTGAAAATGACTGATTAAAAGTGTAATTAAAGATGAGAAGGATAAAAACATGAATGTTGGTTGAAGAAATTGGAAGTAAATATTGCAGATTTGTGTGACATTTACATAAAAGGAAAAAAAGTGGAGGAATATTCATGTTGTGTTTGTCACTTCTTAAGTTGGAATTAAATTAAATGTGATGAATTTGAATGGTTTTGTTCACTTTGCTGAGAAGGGTTGATTTCATATTTTTAGCAAGTACTCTTTCTGTCTCCGTCATTTGTTTACAATTGATGAAAGTAGCATCCATAAAAGAATAAACAAATGATTGGGATAGAGGGAGTATGTTTTGCAAGTTCGATAATCCGACTGCCAGACTGATTTTATGTTATTGAGAAGCATTTCCTGTTTTTGATCAGAGCTGAGTAAGTGCTCTAATATTTGGGGATCGGTTCTGATGATTAATTTCCATTTCTAATGGAGGTAAATACTCACTATTTTGGTTTTGTATTATGATGGAATTAAGCAAAATGACTTAACAAATTGGTTGGCCTTATTTATATTGTGTATATGATGCAAGTCTCAATGCAATTTTGATTATTGGTTATTCATCTGTTGGGTTAGGGACTTAGGGTTGCGTACATACGATGATATGAATTTCTTCTCCTGCCATTTTGCGGGAGCCATAGAACCAGTGGGGTAATCTTATCGTTGTTGATATATCTAGGGTTACGAGTAACAAAGGTCTAAAAGTGCTACTTCTTGATGAAGAAGGAGGAATGACTAATACAACAACGAATGTTGTTTACAAGGAGGTTTTCGAGAAACTGTAATTTTTGTCCTACATTATCGAATTTTAATACACCCATTTAATTTATATTTCTACTTGATTAGTTATTTTGTTCATCCTATTTGTCCGTGAACTTATGTTCTGTAACCAATTCATCAAAAGACAATAACTTTCCAAACTACTCATTATTATTTATTTAATCTTTTTTTTAATCGTTTATTGTTTTTTCTTATATACCTTATTCATTAATGTTATCATAAGTAATCCAAATATTATCATCATTACTAACAGCTATTCGAAAATTAGTGCACCAACGAATTCACCTTTTGACCGAACATATCTTATATGCAAACATCCCGTTAAGAATCAATTTGTTCGAATAAATAGAATTGCTATATAATGAAATGAATTTACCTTTGTCGTCTTTAAAAATAAGTGTACACAACCCCGTGATTTTTCACGGGTGTTACACTAGTTATTTACTAAATATTAAAAATAAGTTATATTTGTAAACCAATCGTGTATTGCCATGTGAAGGTGCCAAATGGTGACCTCTTCTTGTTCAGGGTCAGCAATTGACCCCAACTTATTCAAGGTCGAGCTAATTATCGTCTAAGACCTTGTTAATTAGGTAATTAAGGCGACCCAACAAGGTCGCGACCCGGTTGGCGACCTTGCTTGGAGATGCTCTTAATAAGCTCTAGAATGCTTGAAGGGTGACCATCCATCATAACTTTTCCGTCTTCCATATACACATCACCATCTGCATATTCAAGTTCCTCCAACCGATTTGTAACCCATAAGGCCATAATGCTGTCACTTCTCCAAAGCTCGTCAATGAGTTTTTCACTGTTTTTATCACGCCAACCTGTCATTTCGTGTATGCTTTAGCATCAAATTCACAACGCTTTGCTTTACTGGAAGGTAAGAGATCGTAAATTTCGTGCAGACTGGATACATACTCTATACTCTGTAAATACATATCTAAAGCACACGGCCAGGAAAACACCGAACAAGATACTAGAGTGACATACTTTTGATCGGATCAGATCAGATATGTTCCTAGTTCTGATATTATCGGGGTAATTTAAGATACGTGACAATCAATTTCAAGTCATTTAGGTCAGGGACTTACACAAGTATTGCTTCCTTCCCATTTGGATGCAACATTTCTAGCATTATCCAAGTCTGTTTCTAGGTTTTTTACTCTTTATTTCAAGCAGTTTCTTATGTTTGTATAAAAGAGCATCATAATCAACGTTTAATCTATCAAACCTAGAGCATGTGTCTGAGTACCTAGAAGTTCTAGCAGCATGTAAAGTTTTTTGTTCCTCCAGTTCTTTAGTAAGCATATGAATTTGATTGACAAGAGACTCATTTTTGGCAGTAAGTTCATTAAGTTAAGATTGAACAGTCTGGTTGACTGTCTGTTTGCCGTTTTTTCTTAACTCACGTTTTAAATCTATGTTTTCCTCCGCTATGCTTTCTATTTGAGATTGCATGGCATGTTTGTTCTGCTCATAACTATTGTCTAATGTCTCGTCAAGTAATCTTAAAATCTTTTCTTTAGACAAAGACCGTATTTTAGTTTTGAGTTTTGAAAGATTTACCTCATCTTCTGATTCATTGTTTGATTCACTATCTGAGCCGTCTGAGTGAGTCATAAGACATCTGATTGTATCCTCATCCTTTTTTCGTTGAGATCTTGGTTTGTAGACGAATCTTAGACATAACTTCTCATTTTTTTCGTTATTAGAGGGTTCCTCGTCTTCTGAATCAGACTCACCCTAAACTGCAGCCATCATTGCTCGTTTGTACTTTTGCTTCGATTTTTCACGTTTGTCCTTCGATTTTTCTTCTTCCCACATAGGACAATTTTTGATTTGATTATCACGTTCCCCACACTTGAAACACCCCATTCGAGATGTGAAACGTGATGAAGATGATGAAAAATCTTTTGGTTTGTAACTATCAAACTTTCCTTCATTCTGTTTTCTAATGAATTTAGCAATTCGTTTAGATAACAGAGTCACTTCCTCCTCAAGATCATTTTCGTTTTCACTTGACAGGGCGTTTAAGGCTAGTCCCTTAGGTCTGGGCTTCTCAGCATCATTATCGAGAACTAACTCGTGTGCCATGAGAGATCCCATTAAAGCTTCATAGGTAAGAGTTGTTAAGTCTCTAGCCTCTTCGATGGCGATGACTTTAGCTTGCCATTTCTTAGTTAAACTTCTTAAAATTTTACGGACAATGTCCTCGGTTTCAAAAGTTCTACCAAGATTAGAAAATTCGTTAGTTATGTTGGAAAAACGGGAAGATATGCTTTTAATGGATTTATCCTATTGCATTTTAAATGATTCGTAATGTTGCATTAGAATGTCAATACGTTGTTTTTTAACTTGCACAGTTCCTTCATGAGCTAGTTCTAAACCGTCCCATATTTGTTTGGCCGTTTTACATCCCCCAATCCGACTGGTTTTGGATTCTCCGATACCGGATTGCAAGAGTGATATGGCTCTAGCATTCTTCTCTGCCATTTTGTAATCACTTGATGTGTAGTCCTTTGGCGCCTTTCAACACCATTAGCATCGGTGGAAGTGATAGCAAGGGGACCCTTTTGAATGATTACCCAACATTCGTAATCCGTCCTTGTATGAAGTGCATTATACGATTTTTCCACTGGCCATAGTCCGTGCCATCAAAGACAGGACATTTGTCAATTTTGGAATTCATTGAGAAATAAAAGAGAGAATAAATAAACTCAGAAAGGATCAAACTCTTTGCGGTAAAGCAATCAAGAGCACGAAGCTCTGATACTAATTGTTGAGTTTATCGATCCGGTACTTAAGAGGGGGAAAAGGTAAATTAAATACCTTTTTTTAAAATTAAAGCGGAAATAGCGTTCACGATTTATACTGAAGCAGTACATAGGCAAATTGAACAGTCACGTTGTCTGTTCAAACAATTAAAATTGTGTTGTACTGTTCTGATTGCTTGCGTGAAAAGGATACTATGAACGAGAATGAATGTAAAACAAATAAAAAGAAAGAAAGCGCGAGACACAAGATTTTTAACGTGGTTTGACCTACTCTCTAAAGGTCTGCGTCCACTCTCTCTCTTATTAAAATCTCCTTATAACCAAAATCGATTACAAAGAAATATCTCCACGATCAACCTGATCGTGCAACTCGAGTACAACCCATACTCCAATGAAACTCTTTCTTACAAACTAAAAAGTACAATACCAAATGCCTCTTTGAAATATCCAACAATTTGAACAATGAAGACAAAAATAATCTTATAAGTATACAAACTTGAGTACTCCAACTTAATCCAAAAACACGGATTACGAATGATTTGCAAATATAAGATGTTTACGTTGAAAAAACCAATTTGCAAAAGTTACTATGAAACAAAGTGATAAAATTAATCTCTCAAACTTTTGACTTTGTTTTTCTCTGCGTGTTTCTCCACACTTTTCAATTGCAAAGAATATCTCGATATAAAGAGTTTATCATTTGACTAAATCAAACTCCATCCATTTTTATATGCAACAAATTATTTCCAAAACAAAGTTCTTTTATTCCTTCTTTTACGTAAAGAATAATTTGCTTATCAAAAACACAATTCCTATTTGTGACGGCGGACGGCGGTACTCGTCACAAGCTTGTGACTGATACCGTTTCCTCTCACAAAATACCCACCTTTTCTCTCTCTCTCTGACACTATTCATGTGGTCCCCTTTCTCCACTAACTCATTTTGTATACATTTTATCTCACAAAATATCCGTCACAAATGTGACCCGTCACAGACAAGACTTACTAATGAAAATCAATTACAATTTGAAATATTTTTATTCTTTATCAGAATGGAAATTTTCGCACAAAATATTTCTTAACCAAATAGTTTTGACAGAAAGATATTTTATACCAAAATCATTTTGACAAATAGTTTACGCCGTAATTTATTGGATCAAGTGAAAGAATAAACCCAAATTGTATACCTTTACAGATTTCTTAGACCATTCCCAAACAAGAAATCAATTTAATCGGGTCAATTGCATATAAGACCTTAATCTCCCCTTATTGACTTTGATCCACTTAAACCCTCCCAGGCAAAAAGTCACGACCTAGGTCAATAACCCAAATACCCAATCATTTTTCACTTTCCAACATTTCTCAATCATTTCCAACATTCTCAATCACTCCAATCTTTCCACCTCACCAAAACTTCTCTCCTACTTTTTCAATTAATATTTACTTACACTTATTAATAATAAGATTTTTTTGTAATATTTAAAATATATACATTACTTTGATACGTTACGACTAAATAATAATATTATGGTGCACGTTACGGAAAAAAAATTAAATAATAATGTTAAAACTGTAACCATTGAAAAAATAATGATTTTATAAAATATATCCGCATACGTAATTAAAAAATGCATACATAATAATAATAAAAATACGGTGATCTAGGAATAAAAAAACATGATATTAGAAAACATTATTAACTACTGAATTTTTTAATCGGTGCCGATACTAAACTCAGTTACGGAAGTTTTGCCAAATATGCTCAATGAGATCATTTCTCAAAGCGATATGACGGGAACGATCACGAATATCGCCGTGAATTTCTACGAAACGTTGTTGAGGCGATCTTCTTAGACGATGATATTCATATGGATCATCAGTAGCTGAAGTCGGATTATCTTCTTTGAACTCAGCGATTATGTTTTCATAATTAAGATAGGTTTCTCGTTCATCTTCAACTATCATATTATGCGTAATAATACAAGTCATAAGAACCTCTCCCATCACAGTTGGATCCCAAAGAAGAGAAGGACGTTTGATGAACGCAAATCGAGCTTGGAGGACGCCAAAAGCCTGTTCAACATCTTTTCGACAACTCTCTTGACGAGCTGCAAATAACTGATGCTTTTGAACTTGTGGCGCACTAATTGTTTTGACAAATGTTGCCCAACTCGGATATATACCATCAGCAAGATAATATCCCATGTTATACTCCGTACCATTAACCTCAAAATTCACTGGAGGAGCAGATGCTTTTATTACCGCCGACACTTTGTTGAAAAAAACTACTAGCGGAAAGGGTATCCACTATTCGTAAAAATAAGGGTTTTTGCATGCGAAATCTGCGGCGAAATAGTTCTTCGGTATAGACTGGATCATTGGCGAAATAGTCATTGTATAATTGGTTATGACCTTCTTCGCGATTCCTCTCAATATATCTTCTACGTCGCCTAGGAGGAGGAAGGCGTTGGTGGATTCTTCTGTTGACGTATTCATTCATACGTTGGTTGATAAGGTCTTGTATAACTTCAGATTGTTGTTCGGCTTCAGCTTCCCATTGATAATCGTCAAGTCTATTTTGATCGACAATATTATCTGAATTGGAACTTGACTCAGACATTATAATTTGTTTTTTTTAAAGAAATTATGAGCGTTTTTTTCTTGTGTTTGAATAAGTAATGAATCATGGAAGAAGGAAAGTATGAGTGATTGTAATGAATAAGTAATGAATAAGTAATGAATAAGTAATTGGAACAACAATATGAGAATATATATAAGTTTTTGACAACGGCTATATTTCAATCGAGTGGTTGTAATAAATCCAACGGCTATATTTCAATCGAGTGGTTGTAATAAATCCAACGGCTATATTTCTAATCCAACGGCTATAATCAATCCAACAGCTATATTTCTAATCCAACGGCTATAATCAATCCAACGACTATATTTTTAATCCAAATGACGGTTCTATTTGTAATTAAATTACGTAACGACTATATTTAAATAACACGCGATCTTTGTAAAACCCCTTCGTACCCGACTATATTTAAATAACACGCGATCTTTATAAAACTCGTTCGTACCCGACTATATTTAAATAACACGCGATCTTTATAAAACCCGTTCGTTCCCGTCTATATTTAAATAACACGCGACCTTTATAAAACCCGTTCGTTCCCGACTATATTTAAATAACACGCGACCTTTATAAAACCCGTTCGTTCCCGACTATATTTAAATAGCACGCAATCTTTATAAAACCCGTTCGTACCCGACTAAATTTAAATAGCACGCAATCTTTATAAAACCCGTTCGTACCCGACTAAATTTAAATAACATACGATATTTAAATTAAGTAACGACTATAATTAAACGTAATTGCTCATTCATATACGAGTTTTACTCATTCATACCCTTTTTTTCATTACTTTTCCATTCTATGCCCTCTGCATAAGAAAAATTCTTCTCTCTAATTCTCTCTGATTCTCTCCCCGACAAAAAAAACCCTACACAACTATGGATGCTAGCTCTCGTATCGATCAGGTAATAATTTTAATCTCTACCTTTATCAATTATTTTATATGAAATTAAAAAATTGATTTAGACTAATTAGATTAGGGTTTCTTTAAATCGTTTTCAGTTTTAACCTAATTAAGGTATGTAGCAAGGTGTAATTAAAGGGCTTCTTTTTAATGACGTATGAATGTATGATTTGCATATGTTCATCCCATTCCTCCAAACGCGACTTCCTACTTAATGTTGTGCCGTGTCATCTTTTCTAGGGCTTACCATGCTTTAATCCCACACTTGTTACTTGTTAATGCTACTTAATGTTGTGTTGTGTCATCTTCAGTCCTCTGATGCTGAAACCATGATTGTAGACTTGTAACATCTTAGCAAATATGATTTGGGTCTGAGCATTTCCTAGGCTCAATGATGTTATTTATGAAACAGCCTTTAGTCTGTTTAATGGGTCTGCTGTACTGGCTCTTGTGCTGGCTGGTACTGGTAGTAGGTCAGACGGGGTCTGGGACAGTGTGCAGCAGCGCCTGCTTGGTTCAAATCTTCTATGATCAGAGTAGTGCAGGGTGGCTGGCAGTGGTTGGTTGTGGTTCAGAAATGCTGGAAAGCGTGGGCAGAGTTAGTAGCAGGTCTGCTATTTTGCTTGAGTTACAGGGAATCGTTTCCGTTGCGGTCAAAACGCAAGGAAGGAGTCCAGAGCTGCTTGGAAGAGGCTAGGACTGATCTTCAGTAAGCGGCAGGCTTACTTGATACAGATTTTCGAAGAAGACTTTCACAAGGATAGGCTTTAGATTTCTATTTATGCATCTGAGAGTGCATATCCTTGTAATTTGACTTTGTTTACGATATATACTACTTATCTTTTACCAAAAAAAAAAAAATAACATCTTTGTTTTAATTTCAGGACTCGGACTTAGAGTCGGATGAGTATGAAGAATTTTCTGCTGAAATGATAGATACCGGACACATTTTCAATCACGGAAAAAAAAATTCAGGAATCACGATGAATTGATAGCAGAAGTTAGAGAAATTGGACTATTCCATGATATACACGTGCGGCTAGGTACTCATCACCCACGTCGTGGTTATGGTGAGCGTTGGCTTAAGTGTGACAGATCTGGACATTATCAATTTTGAGGGAATTTTAACGTTCCCTCCACGAAATCAAATACGGGGAGTAAAAAATGTTGGTGTCCTTTTAAACTCAAGGCAGTCGGAGAAGTTGACGGTACATGGAGGTTAGATGTACATAATGGATTTCACAACCACTTCATTGGAGTAAAGGATAATGTTCTTAGTGCCGAAACAAAAGAGTTAATTTTGTCCATGACAGCAAGTAAAATTTCGGTTGCTAACATACTAATTGAGTTGAGAAAGAAGGATATACTTGTTACTTCCAAGCAAGTGTATAATATTCGTGCAAGAGCGAAAAAAAACTCTAGAGAAGAACGCACAACTGCTGAACAATTGCTTAAACTTGCTGATGATCATGGATATCGAACTTTTCATGAGACAAAACCTGGTGAAAAAAAAGGTGAGAGAGTCCTGACAAATGTTCTATTTATACATCCCGATTCACTCAAGCTTTTGAAACTTTACCCATTTGTAATTGTTGCTGATAGTACCTACAGGACTAACATGTTTAAGATGCCACTACTAGAAGTTATAGGTGTTACACCGGTTGGTAGAAACTTCTCTATGTTCTTTGCATTTTTGGAAAATGAGCAAACATCGTCATATAATTGGGCTCTAAAATGTATGAGAGAAGTAATATGATCAGATGAGAATATTGTTTTTTTGACCGATTGTGATTTAGCTTTAATTGGTGCAATTAAGGAGAACTTTCCAAGTGCTAAGCACTTATTATGTAGACGTCACATAGAAAAAGATGTCGAAGCGTGGGTGAAAAGAACTAGGATAAAAAATTCAGGTTCAGTCGGTGAAACATTTGCAAAAGGGAGATGGACACGAATGGTAAGATCTACAAGTGAGAAAGAATTTTTCGAAAATGAGGAGGAGATGTACAAGGTATACAAATTTGTTCCGGGTCTGAAAGAATATTGCAAAAACACTTGGATCAATAAATATAAAGAGAATTTTGTATCAGCTTGGACCGACAAAGTGTTGCACTTTGGCAGTGTTACTACAAACAGGTAATACTATTTACTTTATTTGTCCTTTTATTTGATTTCGTGATTATTGGTATCTTATTTATATTGTTGATGGTCAAAGGGTTGAGGGCGCACATGCATCACTTAAACGCTTGTTACGAACTTCTGTTGGTGGACTCGACACTGTCTTTGAAACAATTCATCATGCTGTGAACCTTCAATATCATGCAATAAAAGAGGAGTTTGCACGTTCAAAGACTATTCGTCTTCATCTTACTCAAGCTATGCCTGTTTATCGAAGATTAACGCAAAATGTAACTCACAATGCGATTAGAATTCTTAATGATGCACTGAAAGAGGTAAATTGTAACAATTGTGCGTTAAAGACAACTCATGGTCTACCTTGTGCATGCGAGATTATTTATTTAGTCAATACAGGTAAAACTATTAACTGATATTGTTACTTTTGTTATTGTTGTTGTTAGAGATTGCTTTGTAAATATATTTGTAAATTGGACAGATAAGTGTATAGAACTAGATTCTATTCACAGATTTTGGAGGACTTTTTGCATTCCCACGGAGGATATAAGCAACGGGAATGACCATGATACTAGAGAAATTCAAGAGCAAGACAGATTACGTAGACTTGCAGATGATGTCTTATCATCCGGCAACGTTGAAATGATGCGAAAGTTTTCTGAGTTTGCGGAAAATTTATTGCACCCTCCGAAAATAGTTGACCCAGAAGTTAAAAAGACCAAAGGGCGCCCGAAAAAGACTTCTGTTTCAAGAAATCCATCACATTGGGAATATACAGAGAAGATGTTTCGAAAGACTAGTCGTAAGAAAACAAAAACTGTGTCAGTCAGCACTCCTATTTCTTCTACGGCGCCCGTCAACACTCCTACAACTCTTTTGTCGTTTTCACAGGTAAGTATTTTTCAATATGAATGTATTGAAACATATTGTACATTTTTTATTAATACTATTTTTATGAAAATACAGGACGATAAGTCATGCACACCTTTCCCATATCCAAATGCAATTGCCGATTACTTTTCGCGTTGCATAACGGATTGTGTGGATGTCAGAGGTGATGGTCACTGCGGGAATCGATCGATTGCACAAGAGATTTATGGAAATGAAAATGAATGGGCGAAAGTTCGATGTGATCTATTGGATGAACTAAATGTTAATAGGCAATACTATGTAGATGTGTGTGGGGGTGAAGAACAAATTGCCAAATATATAAAGATGATATCGTTTTGGAAGCATTTTGCACTCGAGGAATATTGGTTTGAAGTTGGACTTGGACTTCTTGTATCAAACCGTTATGATGTGATTTTTGTGACTTTGTCTTCTACCGATTGTTGGACATTTTTACCACTCAAGATCTTGGGCGCAGTACCAAACGCTCCAAAGAAAATCGTAACAATAGTTTTGATTGACTCAGCTAAGCATTTTGTATGGGTAAGTTACACAATTGAACTTTAATGTTATTTTGATATATTATACGATTAAGAATGTTCTTCTAATAATGTATTTTTTTGTTTGTGCAGGTGTGTATTCGAAATGACTCTCCGTTACCATTTCTTTACCCTTCTTGTCGAGGAGTTCAACATGATAGTAGCCAAGTTGCTAACAGAATTATTCTTTATCAGTCTCTTCAGCCACCACAACAACAGAATGCAGCATCTCCAATAATAATTTCGGACCTGTAATTTTAGTTGTCGAACAATTACTTTTGATATTATAGTTCTAACGGATTTTGGTCTGAAATACTTAATATACAATATCATGGTTCACACTTGTTCTTGAAATTGCCAGTAGTATCATATAAGTCGACTTTCCTACTCGTTCATTACATAAATAAACTGCCAAAACTTCAAAATTGACTTCTATAATAATAGTAATCTTAACATTAAACGAGATAAAGTCACAGTACATGATCAAATTTTCGAGTGATTCTAAAAGCAAACAAGCTGGTCACAAATTCTAAAGTTATTTTTTGCCGGATGATGACCCGCTCTCTTGTATTTTTCGTTTTCTAGATTGGAGCTTGTCAATCTTGTCTTGTTTCCGCTTGTTGCTTATCTTCATCGCCTTGTAGAGACCTCGGTTCTTTCGAGTCATCATCATTTCATCCATATCAGTCTCGTCCTCCACACCTTCATCCTTACTGGTTTGTTGTTCCTTCTCAGTCTCATTCTTTCGAGTCATCATCCCTGCTAAAACAAACGTATGTTATAGCATTCTGATGTAAAACACATCAAGCCTGACTTTGAAGCTCCCTTGAGTTATACTAACTCATTTTCCATGATGTATGTATGGTTAGAAAGCTTGATCTATTGGCTACAAGTGAGGTTTGAAATCAAGTCCATAGAAGCTCTGTAACTCGATTTACAGGTCGGAAATGATATCTAAGCTAATATACTGAACAAAGTGAAATTTACTAAAGTCTTGAATAATCAAGTTCATATGAAATGATGTCTGGTGAATATACTAAAGTTAATATAATGAAATCAAGTTCATATGAAATTTAAAGTCTTGAATAATCAAAGTGAATATACTGAACCGTACCTAAAACTAGTACAATTGACAAAATTCGACTATTAATAAGTAGCATGAATAGAAAAGAAGAAAGGGGAATTACCCAGATAGGCAAACTGTGTTACAATCACAGTGCAGATTGATAAGACATATTTACTTATATTTATACCCTTAACTATCTATTTTTATGGTCGTCTTTCGCAATATTTGAGCTATTATATTATATATTCGCTAGTTTCGGATTTAGTTACGGTTGTTATTATTTTAAATACAAATAGACTTAATTAATATATTTTGATATAGCAGATTACAAGACGGAAGAGAATGGGACCCAAGGACGCGCTTAATGGATTAATACATAAGACACGAGTCGAAATGTATATGGGTCGAATAATTAACGAACAAGAAGTGCAAGCCGAATCGAGACGAAAGAAAAGCCCAGCAAAACGTGGACTTGAGCTTTACGTGGCTTGTTCAATTAACAAAGTCAGAAACAAAATAAGTTGAACAAAAGAAGGGAATTGAAGGAGTACAAAGAGAAGCAGCGTGAAAATGGAACTCCATTCCATCTCAAATTCAATTCCTTATCATATTTTAATCCCAAATTCAATTCTTTATTGTTGTACGATTGAACCCAAGTGAACCACAAACACTAACCTTGATAAGCTATTAATACTCGTGCTTTCAGCGAGATTAGGGACCGAATACCCAGATATTTTCATAGAAATTGAGCGAAATAGAGTGATGATTTGAGACCTTTTGGGTCATGAGAGCAGTAGGAGACGGTACTTGGGCGGAGTCTTAGCACACGGTCGAGTAAGGGCGAATTTGAGGCGGTTCCTGAGGTGCGACATCCAAAGTTCCGACTACAAATTCTGGGCAGAAATTAAGTTCTCTCTACCTCTCGTATACTCAATTTATGGTTTATTTTCGTTTATTAATTTTAGTATTGAAAACCGTTGGATGTTTATTGTTAATCTTTCAGTAATTTGTATCCAAAACTTTACTAGTTCTTAATCAACAGTTGCGATTTTCAGCGGTAATTTGTTATCTTATTGTGGCTGAGATTGTTTACTCATGCTATTTGTGTGATTCTGGCTTAGTTCGAGTTACATAATTCGAGTAGCAACTAGTTTAAATTAATCCTGCAAATTGGATATAGTTTATATTAGGAGTAAAATTTGGTCACATAATCTTTAGGTAGTGACGATACTCAAAGATTAACTTGGGTTAATGATATCTTCTTGGTTCGATAAAGCTTCTAATCCGGTCTTTAGTAAGGTGTGACAAACTTATATGGGTCGGTTAGTTAAGAATCGGTCTAGGCTTAGTTCAGGTCGATTGTAATCTTAGAGAAGATAGGGAGTTCTTGTTATCTTGAGTTCCGCAATTAACCTATGAATATACTTGAGATGACGTAAACAATAATCGGTTGACAAGCTAGAATTACCATAAGGATATGAGCTTAGCATTTAGTTTTAGTTCCACTAGTTTATCATTACTATCACGAATCAAAACCCCCTTAATCGTACATAATGTTAATAACGGTAAATATGTAAATATATGGTATATATGTACGTTAGTAAATAAAAGTACTTAATAGTTAGTTAGTTTTTCCAGTCTCTCCGTGGGATCGATCCTACTTATCCTTTACTATGTTGTTTTTGAGGTTAAGATAGGTTTTATAAATTGTTAATTTGAATACGCAAACGACACGTATCAAATTTTGGCGCCGTTGCCGGGGAGATCGATGTTAAGATTAATTTTCTATATGTATTTTGTAAACTTTATACTAACTTAGTTATACTCCGTATGATTTAGATTTATGGCCAGATTTTCTTGGAAGGAAACTTGGAGCATATGACTCGTTTTCTTACTATTTTTGCATCTCATGTGCCTTTTGTTTTCTCCTATTTTTTTTATCTGGCTATACTAACTTTTTGTCCAAATAGTTTTGCTCTGTAAATATTGGTAATGCATTTATTATATTGTTATTGGATTTTACAGAGGTGGAGACTTGGGTAGGATGACATGTTAGCTAACAGGCCATTTGTTTTCGTGTTGTTTGTTCTTATTTCTGCCTGATAAAAATGCTCACAGAGAGGAATTTAGAGTTGGATTCAAGTAATGAACTGAATGTTGAGACTTGAGGGTGTGCATAGTTTTGGACGAAAAGTGGGTAGAGTGACTTTGATGTGTATTGTGATGCTTCGATGTTAGGACTTGGATGCGTACTGATGCAGAGTGGTAAGGTGATAGCCTACTCATCTAGACAGTTGAGAGTTCATGAGGTGAACTATCCGACACATGACCTGGAGTTGGCCGCAGTCGTTCATGCTTTGAAGATGTGGCGACATTACCTGATTGGATCCCATTGCCGCATTTTCACAGATCACAAGAGTCTTAAGTACATTTTCACCCAGAAAGACCTTAACATGAGACAGAGACGTTGGCTAGAGTTGGTGAAAGATTACGACATCGAGTTGTTATACCATGAGGGAAAAGCCAATGTAGTTGCTGATGCGCTTAGCCGCAAGACTTCTCACTCGTTGAGTGCCATGCGAGTATTGCCCGATGAGTTGTGCTCCGAGTTCCGGAAGCTGAGATTAGAGATGGTAGGTAGTGGTTTTTATTGGTTAGCTGCTATGACTGCCGAGCCGTCTTTATATTGGGAGATTCGCCAGAGTTTACCTTCAGATGCCGATTTCAAGAAGTTCGAGGCTAAGATTTCGAGTGGTACTGCACCTGACTTGGTGATTGATGCTGATGGTTTCCTTAGGTTCCGTGGTAGGATGTATGTCCCCGATGTGCCAGATTTGAGGAAGAGGGTTCTTGATGAGGCTCACTTGACACCGTATTCAGTTCATCCAGGAGGAGAGAAGATGCACAAGGATTTGAGGCTTATGTTTTGATGGCCCGGTATGAAGAAGGAGATCTTGGATTACGTGAGTAGGTGCTTGACTTGTCAACAAGTCAAGATAGAGCATAGGAGGCCAGGTGGTTTGCTACAGCCGCTTCCCGTCCCTCAGTGGAAGTGGGAGTGTATATCTATGGACTTCGTTACAGCATTGCCTAAGACTGTGGGAGGCAAGGATGCGATTTGGGTTATAGTGGATAGGTTGACTAAGTGTGCCAGATTTGTGCCTATCAGAGAGACATGGGATATGGACCGTTTAGCCAGGGCTTATATTGCTGAGATAGTCCGCTATCATGGTGTCCCGAGAGAGATCGTTTCAGATCGAGATCCGAGATTTTGTTCCAGATTCTGGAAGGCCTTACAGGAGGCTATGGGTAGCCGTTTGTTGATGAGCACCGCATTTCATGCCGCGACCGATGGTCAGTCCGAGAGGACTATTCAGACACTAGAGGATTTGCTCCGTGCTTGTGCACTTGATTTCCAGAGTTCTTGGGAGCAGTGTTTGCCGTTGGTAGAGTTTTCTTACAACAACAGTTACCATTCATCTGTTGGTATGGCTCCGTACGAGGCTCTTTATGGTAGGAAGTGCCGTAGTCCGATCTGTTGGGATCAGGCGAGTGACGTGCACGACCTAGGACCAGACCAGTTAGTTGTTACTATCGATCAGGTCCAGCTTATCAGAGGTAGGATGAAGGCCGCACATGATCGGCAGAAATCCTATGCTGATGTTCGCCGTAGACCCTTAGAGTTCGAGGTGGGTGAGAGAGTCTTCTTGAGAGTTTCGCCGATGAAGGGTGTTAAGAGGTCTGGAATTAAGGGCAAGTTGAGTCCTAAGTATATTGGACCTTTTGAGATCGTGAAGAGGATTGGTGCTGCTTCTTATCGTTTGGACTTGCCTCCTAGTTTGGGCAAGGTTCATAGCGTCTTTCATGTTTCTCAGCTCCGTAAGTATGTCAGTGACCCGAGTCATGTTCTGCCTAGAGAGATCGAGAACTTGGAGCCGAGTCTTGCTTTCGAGGAGCGTCCCGTGAAGATCCTAGACCGTCAGGATAGGAAGCTTAGGAGCAAGGTGGTGCCGCTAGTGAAGATCCTTTGGCGTTGCGGTGATGTTGAGGAGCAGACGTGGGAGACCGAGGCATCGATGCGTATCGCGCATCCTTCTCTTTTCGATTGAGGTAGAGTTAGTTAGAATTTATCTCCGTTCGAGTTTCGAGGACGAAACTTTTTGAAGTTGGGGTGATTGTAACATCCCGTATTTTCGTAAAATCTAATTTAAGCGTTTTAAATTATTTTAAGTAATAAAATAATAATTTAATAATTTATTGTGAAAGGTTTTAATTTAATTAGTAAGATCCGTCTTAAGAACCTTAAGTCCTTAAGACGAATACAAACTTGGTAAACTTAAACTCGTATCTTAAATATTCGTTCAAGTGTCCGACCCATTTAATTGACTCGGAAAGGACAACCCATAAACCCCTTATAAACCCCTTTAGTCGACATTTGCATCCTCCATCCTCAAACACTTCACTGTAAAACAATTCTCACAAAAACCTCCATTGTTAACATCTTCTTTTGAGCTTTTCTCCTTCATCCGTTAACCAAATCGAGGTAACAATAGCATTTTTGGAATCCTCATTCGATTTCCAAGCCATCTATCACTTTCAATTTGCAAATCCTTAACTTCGAAAATGGGGCTGTTTTCCTTGAATTCCGTTTTGAGTCCTTAAATCCGTTTTTTTATGTTTGTAGGTGAGGGCTTAGACAATCCAGAGGTTGATAGCTACTTGGTTGAGGAGGATCTTTAGCCGGAATCGCTTGAAAGGTGACGATAATGAGAAACTCGGCCTTTATGTATATATTAGCAAGTTTGTTGTGTTCTTATGTTAAGTTTCTGATTTTGTTGAAGTGTAATGCTTAAAGGACTTAGTAACATGATTAGGAATGCTTTGTTGTGATGATTTCATACTTGTTGATGTTCATATGCTCATATGTTGTTTTTCTGAAATTTACACATTTTGCGACGGATACTTGATATAATCATTTGAGGATTGTTATGGGATTTGTATGCTGATAAGATAGTAGTATTGGATGTTTATAATGTTGGGCAAATCGTACTTGTAGCAATTATTGAAGATTATATGTCGATTTGTGAAAGTTTGAAGGGGCTGGAAAATCCCGATTTTCGTCACAGGCTCTCTGAGCCGGTCGACCGACCGGCCGCCGGTCGACCGGCTGGGAGTGCGTATTGTGTGTTTTTGCGATTTCTGAGTTTTGGCCTTAGGACTGCCAGCCGGCCGACCGGCTGCCTGCCGACCGGCTGCCTGCCGACCGGCTGGTAGTCTCTTGTGTTGTGTTTTGTTTTGCGAAAAACATAGGAAGAAGGGGAGCCCAGCCGACAGACCGGCCGCCTGCCAGCCGGCTGGGAGTGCATGTGGGATGGTTTACGAATTAGAGAAGGCTAGGGAAATGGAGTCCCAACCGGCCGACCGGCTGCCTGCCGACCGGCTGGGAGTCCTTGTGTTGTTTCGTTTTGAAAAGAAAGGGAAGGCTGAGGAGGTCACCAGCCGGCCGACCGGCTGCCTGCCGACCGGCTGGGGACCCCTGTAAGCTATTTTTGAAATTGTAATTCTTTCGTAACTTTCAAACGGTTAATCGGTTTTGGTTGAAACTCGTTTTGTATACCCGTGATATGTATTTGAGGTCCCCGGAGGATGGGCAACATTTCATTGGGTTCGGGAATGGAGTAAGGATAGAGACCCCCCCCAGTCGGGTAACCGAAAGGGAAACCGGCTCTCCCTCAACTTAGTTCCCGGGGTCAATTAGGTGTTGACTAGAGGTTAAGAAAAGTAGAACTATAGATTAGTTCATAGGCTTTGGCTGATATTGTATTGGTGCGTATTAAGTTATGCCTTAAGCTGGCCTCTGAACTTAATACGTGAGTTGTATGTCATATATGGGGATATGCCTTAAGCTGGCCTCTGAGCCCTATATGTGTATGTTTGTCGTGTCTGGGACATGCCTTAAGCTGGCCTCTGAGTCTAGACATGTATGATAATGATCGCGTTGGAACATGCCTTAAGTTGGCCTCTGAGTCTGACGAGTAGAGCAGCTGCACAACGGGGTAGCTAAGGAACTGACACCTTGCCCGGAGTGCAGATGTTTGGTGCTAGAACATGCCTTAAGCTGGCCTCTGAGTTTAGTACCTTGTGATGTGGTGAAGGGACATGCCTTAAGCTGGCCTCTGAGTCCTTTACTTTTGGATGCTAGTCTATGCCTTAAGTTGGCCGCTGAGTCTAGTGTCTTGCTGATTGGCAGGTCCATGCCTTAAGTTGGCCTCTGAGTCCTTGCTTGCTGAATGTTTTGGTGTTTAGGTTATGTCTTAAGTTGACCGCTGAACCTTTACACTTGCTGATTGATTGGTATTAGGTTATGTCTTAAGTTGACCGCTGAACCTTTTACTTGCTGAATTTATCTGCTTGCCTTGAGTTGGTACGTGTCAGATATAGAGTTTGATAATGATGAGTAAATGAATGTTTGTTTGAGTTGTGGTTCGATCATCCAAGGCATTGGGTGACTCTTAGTTCGGTTTCATAAATAGTTGGATTGAAAGACCCCCCGACTGGGTAACCAGTAGGGAAACCGGCTCTCCTTCCTAACGGTTTATGAAGTTGGTTGAGAGTCGTGCACTAGAGTTTGCATGATGGTATGAGATCAGTTGATGAGAGGTTTATGCTTCACATGTTTATATATGATGGAGTATTCTGTATTGTTTTATGTGTTACGTGTTGTCACAAAAGGTGGCTAGGAGAACTCTAGTCACTCCCCACTGATTGTGGCGTACATGTTTTCATGTATGTAGGTACATGCAGGTTGGAGCAGGGTTACGAGAGGGCTAGCGAGTGATGATCCTGTTGTCATCATATGACTTACCTTTATATCGCCTAGCTAGACTCTTAGACTTTGATACAATTGTTTTGGTGCCTGTAGGGATGTTCCATCCCAGGCTGATGTACATATATGTTTTCGATACTTAGAACTGTTACTTATCTATTCTGGTTTTATTTCAGTTTCAGTTTCCGTTTCAGTTTAAGACTTCTCGCATGTTGTTTACTTTAAGAAGTTTTAATTCCGCTGCATTTTTAGTACTTTTGTATGTTTATATTTCCGCTTTCGCGAGGGGTTTTACAGTTGGTATCAGAGCATTATTGCTCCCGACGCACTCATGTGACCTCAACCTTAACTTGACCAAATAAATAAATAATGAATGAGAGATGGGTAGATCTAAGGATTTATTTTGTAGTCTATTTGTGAATGCTAATTGCTAAGCTAATACTTGTTTTCTCTTTTGAAGGATGGTGAGACCTACGGCTGCTGATAACATCATGTTGCAAGCAATTCATCATTTGCTTGAGACTCAGAGACAGCAAGCAGGGAATGTTCCACCTCCTCCACCGCCAGGCAACGAGGCTAATCGTCCTGGTAGTTTCTCATGGATAGCTTCTCAGATGTCCCGTAGCCACGTGAAGACTTATGGTGGCGAGGTTGATCCGGTAGCTCTTACCGAGTGGTTCAGGGAGATGGAAAAGAGCTTTACTATGTATTCGGTGGGTAGAGAGGATAGAGTGCGGCTAGCCACTCACTTTCTTACCCTTGAGGCCGATAGGTGGTGGGCGTTGACAGGACCTACTTTCACTCTTGATCCTTTGTTCGATTGGGAGGCTTTTAAGGATAAGCTCGAGACGAGGTTCTATCCTAAAGAGCTCAGATCACAGCGACTCAAAGAATTCATGGATTTAAAGCAAGGCAAGATGTCAGTTCAGGAGTTCACAGACCGATTCAACCAGCTTGCTCACTTCGCATCGAGATTTGTCAGAGATGAGGCCGAGAGAGTCTACTTTTACCGTGGCAAGCTAGGACCGCGCATAGAGAGCATGGTTCGTCGTGACTCGACTTCTTTTGTGGAGGTATATGATGATGCTATTTGGGCCGAGAGTTCTATTCGTGCCATAGATGCTGAGACCCGTGCTGCTACTTCTAGTGTGACTCCTCATTCGGTGTTGACAAGCACCGCACAGGTTATCAGACGTCTCCAATAACCAGTTCTAGTGGCAGTCAACGCTGAAATCCGACAAAATCGTAAAACGTTACGTTTCTTAAAACCAAGTTTTTCTTCAAATCAACCATTACCCTCAAATTCTTGAAAAAGTAAAATTGTAACAATGACCAAAAGTCACTTCTAACGGAGAGGAAGCAGTATCAAATTCTCAAAACAACTAAGCTTTTTCCAAAAACAATGAATTTAAAGTTAACCAATAGTGGAACAAATTTCAAAACAGACGTTTGAGAGCGCGGAAACAGACGCAGAGCTTATTTTCAGCACGAAGCATTAGGGGTTTCAAGCCTCGCGGCTGTCAGAACACAAAAAAGAGGGTTGAAGGAACGGAACAATCAAGTTGAAGGTTAAAGAATACGGTAACCTTGCCAAACATGGGTACACTAACCGCCCAATCCATAATCAAAACATCGTTACAACGATTTCTAGTATATCCCAAGAAAACGTTTCCAATGACCTCGATAATCACTATGGTCCCGCGGTTCCTCTTATCCTTCTCTCATCCACAAAACATGGTATTCCCCTACAAGAAGGTTTCCAAACTCTCACTTAGTTTACCACAAATCTGTTCTAATAGGGTTAAGGATCTCTCACTCAAGGTGGAAGTCTAACACACCTACCTCGGACCAAGGTTTACGCACTTTCTAAGTCTAAATCCGAATTCTATCATCGAACATAATTCTGAAGTTAGGAAACCAAATTCCCTATACTATGGCTTTTCTCCATTAGACAGGCCATGACCCACATTACCTATATCCTTTAGTCCTACGAGGTTCGATTCCATCAAATTCATCCTATGGGGGTACTTCAAATTTCTAGGTTCTCCAAAGTCCTCTATTACCATAAAACGAACATTCCAAGGTAAGGTCTCCCTAAGGTAACAACTCCAAGTCAAGCGAGTCTACGATCGGTTCATATGACTATTTCCTCAAAAGTTTAGATAACCATCTCATATAGTTCTCCAATGATAATTCAACCAAACTCTTAGACTACCCAACTCCTGTGATATAACCACTACACTTGTATTGCGGTCCACAAATAACCATACTCGAATCAACGCGTTTTTGGACTTACATCTCTCAATGAATCATTCATTCTCAAACTGATGATGTATCATAGAAATATAACACATCCAAAATATAACAATACTTTAAAAAGAGTCACATTTTTACTATGCATTTTTTTTTTTTCAGGGATTAGTAGCCTAACTAACTACTTGTTTCTGTTTTATGTTTGCTGAGCCCTTGTCATCTTTCGCTAATAGCATACCGTCTGAATCCCATTCTCTTGTTTATGATCCCTTAGTTTAACCTTTGTAGGAGGAAGAGTTATTTGAAGATGTAAACTCATAGTCAGCTACTGAGATATTAAGGGATACAAGCTTTTTAATTATTTGAGAGATCTATAAGCTGACATTTGAGGAGCTGAGTATATTTGTTAATTGGAGTTATGAGTTGTACTTGTTGGGTACATTTGATAGTAATATATTGAATAGTGTCTGAAAGTTAGGTCATTGTTGCTGATACACTGAGTTCTTATTCATATCTGAACTGAATTAGGAGTTGAGTTCTTGGCAGACATAGATGTTTGAGCAGGCTGAGAGAGGATGGCTGATCTTGAGGATAATATTGAATGAGGATGACATGAATGAGCAACAAGTTTGAAAAAGGGAATACAAAACGTTAATTGATAAAAAGTCTAGAGCTGACTTTTGAGAGGAACTGAGTTTTGAGGATTATAGGACTATGTCGAGCCACGACATAAACCAAAGCGCTTTTTGGGAGGCAACCCAAGCTTAATTTTTATTGCTTTCATGTGTGTTTAATATTTATATGCATCTTGGTTGTTTAGTTGAGTCGGCTTAAGTGCCTCCCCGAGTTTCGTTACCTTTGTAGGGGGATGTTAATATGGTCGGTAGCACAAAAAAAAATTAGAAAAAATAAAAATACAAAAAGAGACATTATTACTACTGCTGGATTTTCTGGGTCTGCCTGTTTTCTGTTTGATTTGTTCTGGTCAAGTGCTACATTTTGCAGGAAATTTGGATACATATCCATGGTCATGAAGTTGATCAGTCCTACTTGGAAGCTGCTGACACAAATTAATGGGCTCCGTATTGGTCTGTATTGTCGTTGCTGCCACTGTCGTTGCTGCTGAAAGCATACTAGCAGCATACTAGGCTATGTCTTGACAGAATATTAATTACCAAAGCTGAAGCATCGTGCTGTGAATGCTTCATATGAATTTGCTAAGTACCTCTATCCCTCTTATTTCTTTATAATAATGCATAATTCTTAGTTCTTTGGTGTCATCCTTTGACATCGAGGACGATGTTGAGTTTAAGTGTGGGGGAGAGGTAAGGCCTATAAAAACGCGGTTCACTAATAAATTGCTGGTATTTGTGGTTTTTATGTGCTGGAATTGGAGTAGGCGGGTTGCTATATATATTTTGTTGAATTTTCAGGTTGCTTAATTTTTGGAAATATCCATTTTTAGGGGAGGTACTGTCAAAATTTGGTCAGAAATTGTTACTCAAAATAATAAAAACCTTGTTTTTATTGGACTAGCTAGACTAGGGAGTCGACGACAAACTCTAATCTAACTGTTTCAAAAAAATATACTAACTTAAAAATTATTTCACTAATAATTAGTAGTACTATCAAAAAAAAAACTTGTTTTGAAGTTGTGTATACATGAGTTTTTCCTCCATTTTGAACTAGGATTGATTAATTCTTTGACAAAAATATTTTAAGTCTCCTTTAAATTAGAATATAAAGCACTTACTTTGGCTATCTTTATTACACTTTTAGTTGACTCTAGAGTGTGGGAGTGTAAGCCGGTCTTATTAATAAATTTACTTTCATAGGTGACTCTCAGTTAAGTTCTTGACCTCAATTCTATCCGGTGCCCGAGTAATTAGACCCATAGGGGAACCCAATCAATGTATTGGGAGAATGCCTAATGACTTGTCCGGATGGGCGGGATCCATTGGTCGAAAGCTCGCTACAAGAGTCACCGGATATATCCACGGGTACGAAAGACGGAATGTGGAGATGTTGGAAATTCAAAGGAAAAGAAAAGTTGTGAACAGAAAAAAAAAAAAAAAAAAAAAAAAGGAAAAAAAAACAGAAAGACCAAGCAAAAACAGAAATGAAAAAGAAATCAAGAATGAAAAAAATGAGAAAATGAATGAAAGAAAAGGACGTGGAGAATGTGATGGTAATTGTTCTACGTACTGTGGTAAGTTAATTGAGGGACGACGGATATACTTGAATGCTCAGGAGAACGATCCTCGTACTACGTATAAGAAAGTAAATCCCCTTTCCCTAGGACCTTAAACTGCTGAAACCCTTCTCTACGAGTCAATACACTTGCACACGCGCACGAAGATAGTTGGACCGAGTGTAGTGCTAATGCATTTATTTATCATTGTAATTTAGAAGCGGTTTAAAATATTTATGTTGGCTAATTAATTGGTTGTACAGTTTGACTTGGAGGAAAAATTCCGTATATGTTGCTTCCTAATCTAACTTAAAAATATTTTCCGATAACTTTTCTAACTTAAAGTTATTCTAAAAAATGTTTTAATTTTCACCAAAAAAAAAAAAATGTTTTAGTTTGTCGTCGATAACCGTCTTAGTTATGTCTAAAATCTTTGAGGTTGTTTACTTATTTATAGTTCTTGTTTTGTCATTGTCGAGGACGACAACAAACTAAGTGTGCGGGAATTTGATAAGACGATATTTACTTATATTTATAACCCTTAACTATCTATTTTTATGATCGTCTTTCGCAATATTTGAGCTATTATATTATATATTCGCTAGTTTCGGATTTAGTTACGGTTGTTATTATTTTAAATACAAATAGACTTAATTAGTATATTTTGATATAGCAATCACAGTGGTCGAGACTGACCTTGGCTTTCGTGTTGCCGATGCTAAGGCACATCAAGGATCAGCCACCTTTGATGTCTGGTGATGGTCCCATTGCGCTTATTATGGCCCCTACGCGAGAGTTGGTTCAGCAAATTTACAGTGACATCAGGAAATTTACTAAAGTAATGAACATGACTTGCGTTCCTGTATATGGCGGCTCTGGTGTTGCCCAACAAATAGGTGAACTGAAAAAGGGGGCTGAAATTGTGGTATGTACTCCTGGAAGAATATTAGATATTCTTTGTACCAGCAGCGGAAAAATCACAAATCTTCGACGAGTTACTTATTTGGTCATGGATGAAGCTGACAAAATGTTTGACATGGGTTTTGAGCCTCAGATAACACGCATTGTCCAGAATATACGACCAGATCGCCAAACTGTACTTTTCTCTGGTACCTTCCCGCGTCAAGTTGAGGTTTTGGCAAAAAAAAGTACTGAGGAAACCAGTAGAAATCCAGGTCGGTGGCAGGAGTGTGGTCAATAAGGACATAACCCAGATGAAAGAAGTGAGACCTGAAATTAGTAAGAATTATGATAAATGGTTCACCTGACAAAAGAGTGCTTAAGTGACCGTTGTCCATAAACTCGTAAATTAGTGCCAAATTAGTTCCGTCTTTACAATATCCAAGCAGCGAAACTAAGTTCTTGTGTGAAATCTTTAAACACACATTAATCTGCACCAGAAATCGTGTTTTCACTTAAGATGATAGGTAAATTTCGGTTAAAAGAAAACAAAATCACAAACCTCATTGCTAAATTGCATGGAAGCATCATCATCCTCACAGACATCCCCGTCAACTATCAAATATGATTATTCGAGAACTGCTACTCAACTGCTACAGAAACAATATATGATTCCCCTAAAATGCGATTAATTGAATTAGGGAAATTCAAGCTAATACTGCTATTAAATCAACTCTGAATATATTTCCAAATCTCGCACACGGATTAACACAGAACACAATAAAAAAACAAAACAAATCGATATACAAAATTCAACGAAATCGATAACAATATTACGAAAATGAAATTGTGGAAATGTCGGTGGTGGTGGCGATAGCAGCGACGGCGCATATCTGTACGGCAATTGGAAGGGAGGTTGTGGTCTGGCCAGAAATAATAGACTCGTCTGCCTCCTCTTGATGAAATCCGTTGCTTCCTCGTCTGCCTCCTCTTAATCTTTCAGTTCTAAAGAAGTTTCTTCGAGAGCGCAGAAGGAAGGGATGAAGAAAATAATATAGGGGTATAATAGTCAATTACGTGTATAATTGAGTAAAACTCATTTATGATTGAGCAACACCCTAATTAAATTACGTAACGAATATATTAATTACTCTACTATACACTAATATACAGTAATCATATTAATTATCCTAACCCCACACCGTTCTTCATCTTCATTCTTCATTTCATTCACCCACCCGTTCATTCTTCATTTCATTCATTCATTCTTCATTTCATTCATTCATTCTTCATTTCATTCACCCACCCAATTCATTCTTCATATCATTCACGACGACACCCCACCGCCCCCCTCCCCCTCCCAAACCCACCACTACCACCAAACAACCCAGATCCAAACCGCTCAACCCGAAGCGACCCGCACAACCCGACAACAACAGCATCAAGGGATCCGAGAAACTGCCCATGAAGGATAGTTCTGTGAGTAATTCGATTTTGTAGTATTATTTATGTGGATTAGTAATTCGTAAATTATTAATGTGAGTAATTCGATTTTGTAGTATTATTTTGTAGTATTATTTCGAGTTTATCAATTTTTCATGAATTAGTAATTCGAGTTTATCAATTAATAATATGAACTAAAAATTAGTAATTGGATTTCTGTGGATTAGTAATTCGTAAATTAGTCATTCGATTTTGTTGTATTATTTCGAGTTTACCAATTTTTCATGAATTAGTAATTCGAGTTTATCAATTAATAATCTGAACTAAAAATTAGTAATTGGATTTCTCTTGTGGATCTTTGGTGTTTTGTTCATTTAATCTCTCTTTTTTACCATTCTTTATTTTATTAACTAAAACAGAAACTAAAATTAAGGAACATTAACTAAAACAGAAACTGAAATTAACATTAAGGAACAAAAACTAAAATTAGCCACATCTTGTAAGACGGGATTCATATGGAACATTAACTAAAACAAAGCTACGTTTTTCGTAAGGATTCATAAGGAACAGAAACTAAATCTCCGCCATGTATTTTTTCAATAGCTTGTCCTTGAGTTCTTGATCTTGTTGGTTCAAATTTTGTTGACAGAGCAACGTATTTAGCCATTCCATCTCGTTTTTTGTTTTCAATTTTTGAACTCTAATTTCTTCAATTTTCAAATCAGCTTCAATCCTTCTCTGCCGAAACTCAATTTGATCTTTTATATTGTTTGTGTTTCCGCTTATAAGTGACCTATCACCTTCACAAAACATAGACTCGGAGTCCACCACATGTGCTTTACCATTCCGCTTCTTTTTTGCGGCCTCCCGTCCTTCGGGACGGTTGATACCGTCAATATTATGACTAGACGGGGTTGGGACATCCAACGGGGCAGGAAAATTTACACTCCACTTTGGGTTTTTACTCATGATTGTATTGTAAACATGAAAATCAACAAAATTATTACCATCGTTTTTTTTTCGAAATAATTGTTGAGCTAACTCAATATCGTCTTCAATGTTAGTGCCGCTAGCTGGTGGTCTATTTAAAACCTTAGCGTAGCAACCAACCCATTTATTGACTAGAAAATTAAGTCGTTTAACACGAGCTTTCATTCCGTCGAGACTCCTAATACCAATTTTATTTTGGTTTTTATTTTCCGTTCGAGCTTGTTCATACAACTCGTGAACCTTACTCCATATAGTGATGGATTTTTGGTTTTTACCAACTATTAGGTCGCTTGTATGTAAACACCAAGCGGACATAAGAGCTTCATCCTCCTTTTCGGTCCAATTTCGACCCTCCCCAGTTGTATTATTACTTTGTTTTTTTTTTTATGGTAATGATTTTTTTGGATTTTTGGCTGCAAAAAATCGGTGTTTCCGCTACAAATTTTTGAGTCGGGAGTTGGGACAATATCGGATTACCAAAAACATCGAAATTTTGATAATTTGGATTACCGGATACTAATTCTGTAAAAGTAGGAATCTGATTATTACTATTGAGATCTATATTTTGAGTAGATAGCAAATCGTCATTTGCATAAGTTGAAAAATTAAAATTATTTAAATCCATGTTGTGACTAAAAAATAGACAATAAAGTTTTTACAAATGTTTTTTATGATAGTAAAAATTTTGTAAATGAAGATGGTGTAATACCATAAAAAATTACAGTTTATATACACCTTTAACCAGTTTTTGACAGTGTGAAATTTAATAAATGTATTGAATTTTGTTGAAAATTAATTGAATGGGCAGGTGAATGGTGGAGGGTGAGAGTTGAAAGTATAATGTTGGAAAAGATGAAAAGCAGACGTGCAGCAGCAGACGTGCAACAACTTTCTTTCTTTCTTTTTCTACGATTTTTTGAAATGGCGCTAAAAAACAAAGTAATTGTCGTTTTGGGTTGGATTTCAAACTAATTGTCAAAATGGTGTCCACGTAGGCTCGGATTTTCCGACCCTTAAACACGCCATTACGTATGGCGGGTTTATACAGAATCTTTTTTTCCATCCATTCCAGTGAAGACTGGAAAATTACCAAAGGGAAACACGCCATTACGTATGGCGTGTTATTGGGAAGAAAAACGCCATTTTGTTTGGCGTGTTTAATACCTGACCCAGAAAGCTCTTTAGCCTCTGAACACACCACTGAATACAATCTTTGGCAGAGATTGATAAAGCTGCAATGTTGGACATGGAATCAAGCAATACATTTTAGTTAATTTTGCTCTTTGCTCACACACATTTATTTGGGCGAAATAGACCAATTTCATTAACATGTAAGTCCACACAATTAGCCACCCCCGGAAACTAAAAGAGCAAAGGGAGAAAATATAAACTCAGACGAAGAATGTAAAAATATTACAACATAAAAACGAAATTAACCTGAGATTCGGGATAAATATGACCAATGACGAATCTATTAACCTTATAATATAATTGAAGTCGTAAAACCGTCTTACAAAACACCAATCTAATAACTTTTTATACATTATAACACGATCTACTAACCTCGTAATATAATTTAAGTCATAAAACCGTCTTATGAAAGACGGTTTAATAACCTTTTTATACATTATAATACGATCTATAACCTTATAAATAATTTAAGTCGTAAAATCGTTTTACAAAAGATCGTTTAGGCGTCTAATAACCTTTTTAAGAGCGGAACTAGGTTTTGAACTCAGAAAGGACGCACGAACCAGTACTTATATAATTGTACGAGTTCGTAAGACGGTTTTACAAGAGACTAACTAGTAACTAACCTGACAAATATCGCATTTAGGCATACTCGAAGAAGAAGTGGAAAGACGAACATGTTGATGTTTACTAGCAAGTTTATTAGCAGCATGAACTTTCTGATCACATAAATCACATAACGCAGCTTCATCGGCACATCATAATAACGTTACTTCTGCTGTCTCACACATGTTACACTGTATCTTCATTGTTACCTATTCTTGTTGTTGTTGAAGGTGAAGGTTTATTAATGGCGGCGAAGAAGGAATGGAGAGGATGAAGAAAGAGGAGTAATGGAGGAGGGAAAGAGAGAGAAGGAGATATTTTGGAGGTAAATTTGAGGTCAGAATTTAGTTCAGTAACTAAGTAGTTGTGTCTCTTTCAGGTTGGATGATTTTCACGCACCTCTTGAGCTTAGAGTAAAAAAAAAAAACTGTATAAACACGCCATTACCTATGGCGTGTTTGTTGCTTAAGACACGCCACTCGTATTGGCGTGTTTGGTTGTATTATTTTTTTCAAGTTTCTGTCCCAGATATGCATTATAAACACGCCATTTGTAATGGCGTGTTTAAGGGTCGGAAAACCCGAGTCTACGTGGACACCATTTTAACAATTACTTTGAAATCCAACCCAAAACGATAATTACTTTGTTGTTAAGCGCCATTTCAAAAAATCGTTCTCTTTTCTTGCAGCAGACGTGCAGTACAATGTATTAAATGGTTGAACCAATAATAATGTGCCACCTATGGGGTGGATTGTTGAGTCAATTTGCCTCAAGTTGGGTCGATTTGTGACTCAAATCGACTTGAGTCAATTCTAATCGATTTCTTAATTACAATTAACTTGACTCGACCTCATATCGACCTCCCAATCGACCTTGCTTAGGGATGGTCTTAGACACGATCCAAAACTCATCTAAAACTCCATCCGTCTTCTATTCCGAGCAAGTATTATTATGGGTCTGTCACACATACAACTACCACACACGATTAATCATGCGGGAATAAGAACGAAGGACTTGTAATCCTCAATAAGTAAAGTGCAACACGTACTTTTGATGAAAATCCATTAATTCAATTTGGAACAATTGAAAGAATAAAATAATAACTGGACAAATTTCATGATTACCTAATAGATATGAATGAATGAGTTAACTCTAGTAATATATAAAAAATAACATCTACCCTGACATGGAGATGTGTCCTAATAATCACTTAATCAGTATTCAGTATTACTACCCTACCCATCTACAACAACTTAAATCTAATTAATTCATGTAACCAAACCAAAGCAGAGCATCTCTAAGTAGACTGGTATAGGGTTTGCTGAGGATGTGGTTGAAGCGGAGTCAGAGGATCGTAACATGCCAACTGGGTTAGGGTTATTGGATCATACATTGGAAATCCATTCACCAGAAATTTATTTGAAATTCCTTCCATAAATCTTATATATTAAAGCAACAACCACATAACTGAGATGTCGCTCTGTGGTTGAAAGTACATATTTTTTATTTATTTAAGAAAATGCCTCACCCACTTACCCCACGTTCAATTTTCAGTCTATCTCATCATTTAATTAATTTATAGGGAATAATCAATTTTGTTAACACAATTAATCCGATTAAAATAATTCTAAACAATACTAACTATTTATTAATAACTTGATATATTATATAAAAAACACCTACTAAAAGAATAATCTTCATATTTTATTTATATTCAATAAAATAAACTTCATAAAACTGAGGTAATAAGTATTCAAGAGAACTAGTCTTAAACCCGTGCAAATTGCACGGGTATGTTGATTTAAATATGTTATTAAAAAAAGTGAAAAAAAGTGATTAATTTTTCTATCAAGTTATGATTGAAATTTGAATTTAGTTGCATTAAAATATTCTACATAAGAATAATGTGATTTTAAAAAAAGAAGCACGTTGTTTATACTCCATAGCATACTTAATTGGAGCAATTACGTGGAATATAAATCACTTACTGCAAATTAATTTCACCTTTGCTAATTTAATTTGAGCTTAAGAAAATTTTATTGCTAAATAAAGTGAAAATCATCCGAAGACACTGAAAATCATCCGTATTTTAACCAGTCACTTTTAATAATCCGTATTTTAACCCGTCACTCTTAATCGGAGTTATGAGTTTATTGACATGGTTACAATAATGATATTTTGAACCATATTTTAACCCGTCACTCTTAACAATCCGTACTTTGACCTATGATCCATAAAAATGATATGTATTTTTTTTTACTACGGGTTCGCACCGTAAGAGAGTTCGCACGAGATCTTAACCCTAGTATATATATCATATACGAATGTCATTTTAGAAAATAATTTAAACAGTATCGGTATATATATAAAAGCAATTAAATCGTTCCAAGAACATGGAGGGTCCACCGTAATTTTCTTTGAAAAATTGACTTTCAACCACAGTGCGACACGTAAGCACTGTGGTTGTTGCTTTTATATATAAGATTTTTTGGTGTTTTGGGGTTATTTACCCAATTAATTGGGTAATTAGTGTTCTTTTGAAACTATTTTGAGTTATAGTGTCCACGTGGCAGTTTTTGCGTTTTTTTAGATTTGTTGCTAAGCCGCTATACTTCTTAGCGGCTTTACCTTTGTTTTTTTTATTTTGACAGAAACTTACAGGAGGTTTTATTTTTGCGAAGGAACGGACAAGAGGGCAAGCCGCTATACTTCTAAGCGGCTTTGCCTAAGTTTTCTTATTCAGCATTCATTTAAAGCTATCAATTCGAAAAAAAAAAATGAGAACTAGATGAAGCCGCTGAGCTTCCTAGCGGCTTGGCTGGCTGTATAAAAAAAAAACCGCAACTTTTCTCATTCAGCATTCATATCACTCGAAAAAAATCCCCAATTACAAAACATAAAACCCTAATTTTCGCCCCTTTCTATTTGTCTCAAATCCATCCTTTTTTTGTTCTTATAATTGTTCCTCATCATCCTATTTTCATCTAAAGGTATCAATTCATGCTTTATTCATGTATTAATTCATCATAAGTTATTATTTTGGTGTGATTTAGCATTATCCCCAATTTCCTAATTAGTTTAGTTCTTGATTATTAGCTTAGTTCATTTGTTTTATTGTTCAAATTAGTTGTTATATATAGTTTATTATTTGCAATGGAAGTAAATAATTACCCATTAACATGTTGGTGGAATGGTGAAATTGTTGTTAATGGTGAAGAGGTTAGTTATAAGGGTGGTTGTGAATGCTTTGTTTTTGTTAGTAGTAATATTAGTTTTAATGAGCTTAAGGATGAAATTTATAAGTCATTAGAGGTAGATAGAACAAAATTTGAACTTATTATCAAAATGAAATATCCAAGTGTAAGAGGTTACAAAGTAGTATCATTGAGTAATGATCGTAGTTTGAAAGCATTGTGGCTAATTGTGTGTCAATCAAAAGCTTTATCCATAGATTTGTTCATCGAGTTAAAGTCTCTTGAAAATCCTCAAACATCTCAACAACCTTTTACTATGTCATTCACAAATATGCTTAGCCAAATTGAGGAACCTAATTGGCAAGTGTGTTTGTCAACTAATAATGTTGACGAAGCGTCCATATTAGATGCTAATATTTTTGGAGATGAGATTGAAAATGAGATTGAGGAGGAGGATGCTATGTTTGAGTTGAGTGAGGATGAGGATGATATGGTGGACGTTGTTTCTCAAGCATGTGCTAATACCCAATTTATTGAACTCGGATCGTTAGATGTGGGACTTGAAAATAATTGGTATAATTCTAGTGTGGATCCATTTAGGAGTGGGGATGAATTTATGGTTGGACAAAATTTTGGAAGCAAGGAGATTTTGCGACAACTTGTTACATCTTACAACGTCGCTAGAAATCAAGTTTATAAAATTGTCGAGTCAAGACCTCATACCGTGACTTACAAGTGTAATAGGTAACCTTTAGCTTGTAAATGGTATTTGAGAGCTAGTCAAAAAAATTTATACTCGAAAGTTTTCACAATTGTGTCATACAAAGGGCCACATGAAGCTTCTTGTGTGGTTCGAAAACCATCTCTTGATCATCCTAATTTGAAGGGGGATTTCATAAGCAATGCTATTAAGCATCTTGTGAAATTGAAAGAAGATTGGGGGGCTAAGTTTAGTTTGTTAAGGGCATCCATAACTAAGGAATTCAACTTCAAGATTTCGTATTGGAAGACTTGGATGGCAAAACAAAGGGCCTTAGCGGATCTTTATGGAGATTGGGAGGAGTCTTATGCGTTTCTTCCCCGTTACCTAGATGCTTTAAAAGAGGTTAATCCGGGAACCGCCGTCCATTTTGTCAATAAGCCTACTAATGATCCCAATGTCCATCAATTTGATAAAGTCTTTTGGTCATTTGGTCCTTCAATCAAAGGTTTTCGTCATTGTAGGCCCATTATTACCATAGATGGCACTCATCTTTATGGTAAATATATCGTGGGGTACCGAAACTTGTGTATTGCATCTAAGGGAAGATGCATTGAGATTAGCGGGTGTCTTCTACTTCTCCAACTTTGGTCTTGGGAGCATATATCTATTGGTAGGCCCACCGTCATGACACCTCAAATAGTTGGGGAAGAAAACGAAATTGGTTCACAAGTAATCCCGGGTGTTGACCCTCTTGGTTGTAGGTGGTTAAGAGTAGACCGTGCTTATAAGGACCACTTGATTGGGTTAGTTACATGTAGGCATGCTCTTGATACCATGACCGACTCTATGTTCACTTGGGAACCATATAGTAGGCGAGTCCTAGAGCTTCTCCCCGAGATTTGTACGGAAGATCCTACCGAGTGGATTGTCAATGCACCACTCATATGCTTTGAGATTGTTGAGTGGCATTTTCCCGAGAGGGTTGTTAGGCAATTCGGTTGGCATCCCACGATATCCCCTTTTTGCAAGACGTCTAAGAAATTGCATGCTCTTGATCGTCGGGGAAATGTCACCGACTACGCGGATTTGCATAGACTTATCATTCAAAAATGGCAAAATCGCAAATCTAGATTGACTCCTCGAGGTGCTCCGTACTTGGGTTTCATTGACTACAATGATCCATACCTTCAATGGTATCGTTCCATCACTCGCCTTGTAGTTAGCCCGCTTACTGTTGAACAACAATCAAGAGACCTATACGAGTTGCGTCACAACTTCTATCCGAATGCAGCGGATAACATGATGCTTGTAAGTCTTTTAAGTAACTTTCTCTAATTTTAGTTCCTCTATTTAATTATAATCATCATTTATTTAATATGTTATTTGTTCAATTTTGTAGAGTGGTGGTCATGTATTCAACTACAACAAAGCTACAACTATGCTGAATAACATGCCGGATGATGTACCAATAGCTCATATGGACTTGGCGCGTGAGATGCAACAAATGTCCCTTCAGTGCTTGCAACAAACGGGACAAGGGTACCGTGTCCAACCGTTTGAGGCCGACAATCCTAGCCCTCAACATCAAATGGCACCTAGATATGACTTTCGTCACTTGGACCACAGAGTTAGCCAAGAAGAAGATACTCCTAGCGGTTCAACTTCAAGACCGAGGGAAAAGAGGACTCGTAGGAGATTGGGATAGTGTGAATTCATGTATTACAAACTTGTATGAAACTTAGGATTTGTAATGGTTATTAACTTTAGATTTCAGAATTTGTATGATTTTCGACATTGAATCATGTTTTTTTACGTCAAAACTTTGTCCTTCAAGCACGAATTGGGATTTTCGGAAATGGGAGTTTGTATTTGAAATGTGTTTTTCCACGTTAACTCTGTCGGAAATTTGAAGCATAACTCTATTTGAAGCATGTTTTTCCCTACCCATCAACCTCCTGGAAAATGTTCTTTTTTTTGTGTTTTTCCTCAAAGCCGCTGAAGACCTCAGCGATTTACCTTCTTTTCCGTCTTTCTTTCCAGACTCAAACCCCCTGGAAAGTTGAACTAAAAAAAAAATTGAAACTGGGTGAAGCCGCTGAAGACCTCAGCGGCTTTGTCTAATATCTGCAAAAAATCCGAAAAGTGTCCACGTGGACACCATAACCGAAAATGTTTTCAAACCAACCCCAATTACCCAATTATTTTCGTCAAAAACACCATTTCACCAAAAAATTCTATTCAAGATGTTAAATACCCTTTGTTAATTTGACCAAAAACATTTACTAACGAATAATAATAATGGAATAGCATTGAGAAAAAATAAAGAAATTCATGGATAAAATGGAAAAATAACAAAAGTATATACCGAATATTGAAACAAAATTATAATTTACAAATAAAGATTTAGAAATTTTTAATTTGACAAAGTTCTTTTAGGTTGAATTAATTACATAGCAAAAAAATTTGAAGACAATAATAATAACAATAATCGTGACAAAACATTAATAAACGTAACAATATTCGTGGCAAAATACTAATAATCGTTACAGATGTTTAGTAAAATGTGGAAAATAAATTTTGACTATATATTATGGTAATGTAGGTATTGATTAATAAAAACATCTTTTTTTTTCTTCTTACGAATTACTTTTGTCATCAAAGCTTAGTGCGACCGTACATATGAATTTCCAAAACTAGATTCATTGTAATTGTAATCACTCGTTTGAAATTCATTCACCAGATTTGCTCCCATAAATCCATTGTAATTATAATCACCCACATCGCCATCATTGTTGTTGATGTTGTAGAATCCGCCTATTATCTGGTTTGTCTCTATCTCTTGAATGTGTTCTTCTTCAAGAAACCCAAGATAATCATCTTGAGTCTTGACATTCATATTGAAATTGCTGCAAGCTTTCCATAGTTTCCGTATTATAATACACCGTCATCTCATTTATCTCTTAGAGTTGAGTTGATCGACCAATCCCAACAGTTGCTCTCTGGATAATTTGTCCAAAACTCGATCATGTTGCAAATTCGTGGACATTAAAAAAAGACCCGAAGCTCGTTTGCTACGTTTTTCAGAGAATGTGAGCAAATACGTTGTTAAAGCGTTGCGGCTCCTCCGGCCACACACAGGGTGGTTCATCCCTGTTGGGATCGTAAATTGTATATATATTACTACCTAATAAGTTCAAAAAATTGTATATTACTGCCTAATATAATTAATTTTGCAACTTACTACTCCCTCCGTCCCGGTGAGATGTTTACAGTTTCCTAATTAGGGGGTACGGGTCATATGTTTACATTTCTATTTTTAGTAACATTTAACCCACTAAGAAAATTGTATATATATCACACAACATTAATCACGTTGCTACCTTTTTGAAGGAAATCGAATTTAAGTTAGTTTTAAATGTTTGGAGTACGTTTAATGACGATTTTACCCCTCCCCTAATTTCCCCTCCGTGAAATTTTTCCTATTCCTGTAATGGTGAAGTAGAAGCTCCGACTGATCGAGATTCTGTGAAAATAGAGACGAGAACCCTTTCGCTCATCATAGGCATAGTTTACTCATAGGCATAATAAGACTTAATCTCTTCTATAAGATCTTCACAAAGGAAAAAACATTCGATGACGAAGCACCACATGCAGTAAAACAACCATCCCTCAGGTTTGGTTTGGAAACGAAGAAGAATTTGAAAGACTCATTCCTTTATTTAATGGCGTAGAATGAACGTAGTATCCTTGCAACTGGAAGAAAGAAAAGGTAACAAGCTCCCTCCCAACTTTCTCTATCACACTTAATTAATTAAATTTATTAATTAATTTCATTTACTCCTTAATTTTTATGTATGTACCACATTATTTTGACAGCTTAAAGTTCTTAATTTTCCCATTTTCTTATACTATTTTTTCTTCTTTTTCACACCCACGTTTTTTTTATTATTCTGTTTTTTTGGTTAATTTATAAGCCTACACTACAATTCTCTTCACTCACCCAATTATCATTTCATTTTCAATTTTCATGAAAAAGACATTCAAGAACCCATTTTTCCTAATTTTGAACTTGAATTTTGCTCATCAGATTGTTTCATTTTTTTTGGTTTAGTCCTTGGATCTCTATTTGTGCATAATTTTCCCAACTTATTAAGAGCATCTCCAATGGTTGCATAAAAGGACTTGCTTGCAATTTTCAAAAAATTGCAAGCTAGTTGCTCAACCATTGGAATTGTCCATGTAGATTAGCTTTGCTCAAAAAAATTGAGCTAGTAGCTCCATGGAGTTACTTGCTTAAGGTACCCCACAAGAAGAATATAACCAATAGGAAAATAGTGGTCTTATTTTTAAAGTTTTAATTTTATATTTAGAAATTAAGAATTGAATAAATAAATAATAAACTATGTTAGGTGGGTCTTCTCAAGCTAATAGCTAATTGGCTTCACCATTGGAGTAAATTATTGCTTAAATGGTTGTAGCTTAAAAAAAATGATGTGGCAAAGGTAAGCTAGTTGCTTAAAATGGTTGTAGCTTAAAAAAAATGATGTGGCAAAGGTATGCTAGTTTCAACTTGCTTACCATTGAAGATGCTCTAAGGCCACTAAGGGGGACCATTCATTTTTGGCTGATTTAAGGAGATGAAAATGGAGGAAAATTAGAAAGTGAAGGAATTTACCGGGGAAATGGAAGGAGGTTGATGGAGGAGTTAAAATCTGGGAAATGGGTTTTATTGAAGGAGGGAATTGTTTTTTAATGGAGAAAGGAGAGGGGAAGGGTAATATAAGTATTAATTTAGGTTTGAAATTAAAAAGGGATGTTCCGTCATTTTTAAGCTTTTCGCCATGTTGGTAGTAATCGTGTAAGTTTTTATACTTATTAATTAGATTATTATTTGAATAATTCAACATATTAGGTAGTAATATGCAAAAATTTAGACTTATTAGGTAGTAATATATAAATAGCCTTTTTATTTATTATGGATCATTATTATTACTAAAATAAGATTTTTAATAATATATAAAGACTTGAAAATTACGGATGTTACAACCACGCCAACACGCTATACCTCACAGCCTCAGAATTCTCCCCTTTGGACGGTTAATCCAAAATCTTTTGGCGTAAAATTACAACCAAACGATACCTAAATGATAAAAATGCATCCCTAGCTTCTAAGTTCTAACGTAAAACGCAAGCAATAAACATGAAACACCCCAAAACTTTATAGAAAAATGGTGTCTCATACTCTCGTTTCAAGCAAGCACATATTCCAATCATCCATGCTAAGGATGGAATTCATACGCTAAGTACTCCTACTAAATCTCAAGTGTTAAACTCAAATACTACAAAACTTCACAAAAAATTCATACAAAAAAAGGGTTATTCTTATGATTTCACCCTAATATAATTAACTTTAATTAATTCAGTTACTCTTAAACATAATTTGTTGCATGGCTTCAATCAAAACAACATTCCCGCCTGACGGCATTCTCAATTTCCTCGTCGCATTCTTAGTCTTATCGGCTTTCTCTTTTAACCTAAGTGGTACGTTAACGTTTGTCTATATATGTTTTCTATACTTCAGTTTTTTTTCGACAAAGATAAACTCACTGATATTAAAGAAAGGGAAAGAAATACAAAGTACAGGAATACTAAAACTAATTAGCCTGTGGCCAGGCTTACAGACCAGTGACGCTGCGAGCATAACATAGAACGCATTTGGTAACAGAATTGCGTACTATCAGTTCATGGTAATAAGTTACGCGTCAACAATTTTGATTATGTCAAAACACGATTTTATCACAAGTCAATCTCGTAAAACTTACTATCTAATATATTTTACGTCTATAATATGGAAGATTCGTGAATTGTACCACAATGTCCATTAATATTATAACTGATTGTATAGTTGATTTACGATTCATCTTAATGTTTTTGAATGTATCGAGTATAGATGCTCGAAGTCCTTTGGAGATATTCAAGCTTAACAAGAGGATGACACTTTCAGATTACAATACAGAAATCGAGTCATTAGATCTCCCAACAATCGACGCATACGACCCGGAATTATCAACGGTCGACACACTGCCTTTTAATCCGGATTACTCGTCCTTAATTGCACCATCACCTATAATTACCAACCCACCATTAACTTCCCCATATCCAAACCCATCATACGGAAATCCTCGGATATCCGACCCACCCGTATACGGATCCAGCCCAAATAACCAAAACCCAATAGCATCCCCTCATTATGGGCCAATTAAGCCACTTCCACCAAAGCCCACATTTCGGCCCGTAGGTGCCCCAGCACATAACCCGGCCGGTTCGGTTTGGTGTGTTGCTAGGCCCACTATTCCGGACCCGTTTTTACAGCAGGCCATGGATTACGCTTGTGGGGCCGGAGCGGATTGTGGACCGGTTAAGCCCAATGGATCATGCTACGTGCCCAATACTTTGGTGGCCCATGCTTCTTATGCTTTCAATAGTTATTGGCAAAGGACAAAGATTTTGGGAGGTACTTGTGATTTTGGGGGCACTGCTATGCTCATTACTGTGGATCCCAGTAAGAATTCTCTTTTTTTTTTTTCTCATGATCGCAAATTTTTGTCTAAGACGGTTTTAATTTTAGACGATTAAATAAAACAGATAGATTAAAAAAACACAAACTTTAGAGAGATGATATCTTGATAATGTTAGCGAGAGACCTCTCACATGCATGATAAAGATAATATTCTCTTTTTTTACAAATCGATAAAAAGAGTAACATGTAGATCGAAAAAAGGATCAGCGTTCCATCCTGGTGATGAAAAAAAATGGGAAGAAAATAGAAATATGGAGATAATAGTAAGCAAAGATGTTCAAGTTAAAAATAAATCTGACATTGACATGATAGACATAGCTTATAATTTCTTATTTAAGACTGCTATATCCGTGTTAATTAAGACAGATCAAGTAGTATTGATATGACAAAAGCATAGTGTATGGAAAAAGGCGATAAATTTGGTCTATATATATAATTAGAATGATCCTAAACCGTTTCAATATTAAAACGGATAAGAGACAGACTGAAAATAGTTACAGTATTAGCTATAATAAGTTATTACAATTTAAACCCAAATCGTTACATAAGACCATTTAATGCATACAGTTGACCCTGTAAGAAAAAAATTGTAATTTTTCTAACTAGCCTAATATTTTATAATGATAAGTTACATATTTTAACATGTCAGTATTTATTATAAAATATTAAAATATATATAAATTCATTTTAAGCTGCTCTTTTTTAGGCCACTAGTTTTATGCCCGTACAAAAAATGTACGGGTCTATTTCTAAAATTTTCGTAAATATATTTAAAAAGTAGTACAAATATAATTTAATATGAACTTAAATGAGAAATATATAAATTATAAATTCGGGGATGATTTTGACTCCAAATAATTGATTTACTGGTATAATTAAATTTTTTTTAATGATTATATAAATTGAAAAAAATAATCATGACATTATGAAATAAATTTGAACCATATAAAATTGATAAAGAAATTGTATTGTATTTCTATATCTTACCCTTTAAATAACTTACTCTCTAAATGAAAGTAAAATGAAAGAAATATTTTTAATAGTAGTCTCTTAAAATTTGTGGATGATTTTATAAAGAAAATAATAATGTATTGTTATTAATAGAGCTGGCAAATAATGACACGACACGAAAACACGACACGAACCCGACACGAAATTAGCGGGTTTGGGTTGAGTCTTAATGACCAATTTATGTAAGTGGGTCGACACGAACACGACACGAACACGACACGATATTTAATTGGGTCGGGTTTGGGTTGAGCACTTTAAACACTAACCCGACACGAAATGACCTGTTTACTGAATTAATCTTAATTTATTTTATCGCCCATCACATGAATATACTTAAACTTTCCAAATATGGTCATGACACGAAAACACGACACGAACCCGACACGAAATTAACGGGTTAGGGTTGAGGCTTGATGACCCATTTATCTAAGTGGGTCGACACGAACACGACACGAAATTTAATTGGGTCGGGTTTGGGTTGGAGGTTTTCTGACCCGTTTACATGTGACACGAACACGAACCCGACACGGCCCGATCTGTTTGCCAGGTCTAGTTATTAAGACCATCTTTTTACTCGATCTTAACGTAGTATTAATTGACTAATTCTCGAAGGTTGTTATATTTTCTTAAAAATCGTAAATTTATATTTTTTTTTTGTTAATTTAGTGGGTTGGGTTTATTTGATCTTATTCAAAAAAAAATTGATCTACGTTTCTTTCATTTTTTTAATCTACGTTTTTTGTTAATTTTTATCTCCTCGTGTATTTTTTTAATTTTTTTAATTTTATGGGTTAAGTTTATTTGATCTTATTCAAAAAATTTTGATCTACGTTTCTTTCATTTTTTAATTTACGTTTTTTTGTTAATTTTTATCCTCCTCGTGTATTTTGTTCATTTTTTTAGATATACGTATATTTGTTAATTAATTTTTAACCCTTTGTATATTTTTTTTCCTTTTTTTTTCGTTTTTCATACCTCTAAATATTTGTTAATTACTTCTAGTTGGCCAACTTTTTTTAATATTGTTGAATTTTATGTTTCTGGGTAGAATTTTAGTGATTTTTTTATTTTCGAATTTGGAGTAAAGTTGTTTTTTTTATTATGGAGATAAAAATTATTTGTAACTTTAGAATGTTAAATGGAGAAAAGTAAAATGAAGAAAAATTAAAGCTCATTGTGTGAGTGGTGGGACATGGCGAGAAAGAAGATTTTTAATTTCCTAAAATTAAGCAACCAATGAAAAAGCAGGAAAAGTTGTTCCTTTTATTGATAAGGGATTTAATCTAAAACCGTATATAATAAAACGGCATTATATATTTTTGTTGACCCCAACTATTTCTGAGCTTGTAAAAATATATATTTTGGGCTAATAGACAACCATAAAAACATGGATCGATATAGATGCATGAGTCGACAATATCACCTAATAATAATTATTACTCGTATTATTTTATGTAGCCTTAATTTACCATTTCGCAAAATTCTACTTTACGACGGTCGCACATGCGACCAGTAGGAAAGTGATCACATTTTGATACGTAGTGACCACTTTTGATTAAATAGTGACTTTTTTTTCATATTTTTGGAAATATAGATATTTTTAGGATTTATTTTTCATCAAAATTTTAAAATTTGGGCCTCGTGTTAAATTTAATGTATATGTTTATATAGTATATAAATTTGCTTTTATACATTTTAATTCTCACAAATTATAGAGTAATACGGCCTCATATAAAAAGTTGTTCCTTCAGTGCTAATAAACGATTTTTCTTTTTATATATGTTGATCGTCTTATGGTATGAGAGTATGAGACCGTTCATACAAAAATTCTAATTTAATTTTAATTGTCAAGGTATCCAAGAGGTTAATTTTCCGGAATTGTAATTTTTTTTTTATTAAAATTTGTTGTTCCCTATATAGATTTCCGATTTTTTTTAAATTTTCTTTTATTGTAAGGTTGAATGTGATTAATTTTTTTTATCATAAGCTTTTTAACATATGAATATGTATATGAAAAATAATAAGAAATGAGGAGAGAGTGTAATTAATTGGAGAGAGAGTAAGTGGAGAGAGTGGGGTTGGTTAATGTGTAAAAAAAAAATCAAAAAGTAAAAATTCCAGCCAATCACAAACTTAGAAAAGACCTTCCTTTTATAGATAGGGGATTCTTATAACTATATTAAATAATTATTGTTTGCAGGTTATGATAGGTGTCAATTTGTGTATAATTGATCACTGGGACAGTGGACATGGCAAAATGTGAGTACTTTCGCATCAGTGAGATAATTTGAAGTCTGGGTATATTCGCATGTTATAAGGTTTTAAAGCGTCGAGTATTATTCACATGAATAGATAAAATAAAAATAAGAATACCTAAAGATCACAAAGGTCACATCTTTATTTATTTAAATTGATTTTATTAAACCGTTATAAACTTATGACGTTTATTACTTATCAGAAATGAGAATTTTCGAATATGAAGTGCTTCTACTTCACCTGCGGATGTATCAATATATCATCAACTTTGTATAATAGTGTTGTAGTATGTAGTGTATCATTTTGCAATTTTGGATTGTTGGACATTATACGTGTGTAAATTTCAAATTTGTAATAAAAACGTGATTCATACCATGCAATAATTTGTCTACGTGTGTAAATTTCAAATTTGTAATAAATACGTGATTCATACCATGCAATAATTAGTCCAGTGGTGTAAATTTGTATTTCCTTCATTAATATTCAAACTATCAATTTATCTTTAATTTAAAAAATTTCAAAAAAAAATTAAAAAGTTAGAACAAATAAATAAAGCGAAAAGAATACAATAGATCAATAAGTGGTAATAGTCCTTCAATATTGAAGGACCTAGATGACATTGTTACTAACTATGCTTAGAAAGAGACATAGAACTTCAAAATATCGACATATCAAGTTATCAACCCTACCGGTAATTATTATACGAAACAATTTCACATTGTAAGACGATTCAATTGTATAAAAATTATTCATTTGATAATAACATTAAATGCTTGATTTTTATGTAAAAAACCGTCTCACATTTTAATTCCGTCTTATTGATCGGATTCAATGTAGGCCATGAGTTGATATTTCGTACGACGAAGAAGAATAAAGTGTCGGATTTGTGAAATATGGCCGACATAATATCTTATTTGTCAACGGATACCAACAAGATTAGATCAGGTTCTTCTTAATGAGACCAAAAACCAAAATAAAAGATAATAATGTTAATATGTACGTGCTTCCAAAAACAATAGATTTATTTCATTATTTATAAAAATATCAATTTGGATTATAAACTTTTATGATCACGGGCCATAATAACTTTAATAACTCGTGACTGTCGATTGAAGATGGCTTCTTTCATAGCCCAAGATCTCGTGCAACCGCGCGGTTTTTTAAACAATAATGTATAAAGACGTTAAATATTATAGCTTAGTAACAAGCTTAATTGATATAATTGTATAGAGAGAATATTTGATAGTTTTCATATTAAATAAGATTGAAGTATAACCTTGACTTAATTTTAGAAATTAATTAATCATTAAAAGTAGTACCTTACTAAAAAAATAACCTTAATTAATTAATAAATTAATTAAACAATAAATTGATATAATTGTATAGAAAGAATATTTGATAGTTTTCATATTAAATAAGATTGAAGTATAACCTTGAATTAATTTTAGAAATTAATTAATCATTAAAAATAGTAATTTACTAAAAAAATAACCTTAGTTAATTAATAAATGAATTAAACAATAAAATTAGAGAATTTGTAAAAGTATATAATCAACTTGAAGTACATTTATATCAAAAAAATCAGAAATAAATTATGAAAAAGATTGTGCTAAATAATTTTTTTGAGTTTTCTTATTCTTTTGGCATAAAAAAAGATGACATGTCTACATACTTATATACTCACAACGTTCCTATCATTTATTTACTTATCAACAACTTTAGAGGGACGGTCTCTCAAAAATATTTATGGGAGACCTCTCACATGTTAAAATTAATATTTTCTTTTCTTTTTCTTTTTATATTATATATCTCACTAACCTAGCAAAAGACGGTCCCTCCAATGACGTACTGTTTATATTTAGGTGTTTCATCACTTATTTACCTTTTTATATTAGACGTATATTTGAGAAGCAATATGATCATAGACATAACAAATTATTAACTTGTCATTCAATAACAATATTCAGAAATGATTTCCTCCTCTTTCATTGGTTGTGAATACAAAAGGTGAACAAGTGATCAAAACGGATAATAAGGTATAGAGATGCGCCGGAAAATTGTTTTGTTCCTAAAAAGATAGTTGATTTATGAAAAAATAATTGGGTTGATGGAAATAAGATTGAACCATTTTATAAATAAACCTATAATTAATAGATGTATATATTATTGATCATATGTCGATTATTATTATAGGTTAACACTTTACATAACTTAACGGATTTTATATCTTATTGCACGTGATCCAAATTCTTGTACGTATTAGGAGTTTATAAAGACTAATCTGTATATATATTTAATTTAAAATCATAATGTCATATTTTAATGACTAAAACTATGTTTATAGGTTGGGCTAAGTAGGTCTAGGTCTTGAATAAAGGAAAAAAAAATAACAAATAAAAAAAGGAAAAGGAAATTAAAAGGTTGGAACACCTTTGAAGAAACTAGATTCATGCGGTTCAATTTGGATCTCCTAGAACACTTTCAAGACCTTGTTCAAGACATTGTTTAGTGTAAAGAAAAGTATAGGTTAAAGGTAGGGATGGCAGTGAGTTGGGTACCCAACCCAGACCCTTAGGGTCAGACCCTAATGGATCGGGTATGGGTCGGGTATTAGTCTTATATAAAAACTTCGGGTCGGGTCCGGGTCTTTGTCTTGGGAACCTACCCGACCCTTAGACCCTTATATCTATTAAAAAAAGAAAAATAAAAACAAAAAATACACATACGAACGTCAATAACCCAAATAATACACACAAACAGATGAACCTTAATAGTTATCATTAATATACTATACGCATATCTAAATAACCATTAAAAATAACGAGGAAATTGATGAAAATGATGAGTTTGGTTACGGTAAATGATATAATTTAGGGTCGAGTACAGGTAATGATCCAAATAACCAAGACTTTGTAATTTAATTGAAACTTTGGTACATTTTATTGAATGACTCGTTAAGAAAATTGGACCCTAGGGTAGACCCTACCCGGACCAGACCCATTAGGGTCGGGTATGGATCCATTAATTTCAGACCCTTTAGGGTCTGGGTCGGGTATGGGTCTAAGATTTTTTACTTCGGGTCGGGTCTTGCCGGACCCTACCCAGACCCTACCCATTGTCATCCTTAGTTAAAGGTAGATTAAGGGTTGTAAGATCTACGAATAAACATGGTATAAGATAAAGGTTCAATGGCTAATGGCACGCAAATTGGGATCATCATCTATTTTTAATCTTTTGTATCTTTTGTACATGCTCAAAATTATCTTTTTCTACCCTAGATTTTACTTTTTCTGTTTGATCAGGACAATAATTTATCATCATTCGAATTATGGAAATAAACAATTTCAAACCATGATAAACTATTGGGGTAGATAAAAATTAACGCATCTTCCATTTTTTCCGCTTAATTCCACCTAAGTGACTGTTACTAGATAATATTTGTCTCATAATTAATTAATATTGACTATCTATATTTATTACTATTAAACATTATTTATTTGCTAATTAATTTTATAATATTTGTTTAACTTTTACACAAATAAGGTTAATAATATATATCTCCTTGAAATTATATATGCAAATTTTCCGCCCTTTTATTTCAAAATGAAGGTAAACTACATTAATTTGATTAATATAAAGAACACTACAAGTCTACAATATATTCCATGTTCCATCATCTTATTCACACATTTACATTTTATAGTTAGGCTCCCTTTGACAAGGTATTTTAGGTACCTGATTTGGTCAAAGTAGCTTATTTGACCAAAATTTCAGGTAGCTTGTTTTTCGTAAGCGTTCGCCCAGTAACTCATTTAACCAAATAAGCTACCTGAAACGAAATGGCCTATAGAGTAGCATTGAGATTTCAGGTACCTAATTTGCACTTATTTTACTTTTTTACCCCTTAAATCTATATTATTAAATAATTATTATATTCTTTAACGTCATTTCACCAAAATCAGTTACATTTTCAGTTAGTTTCTCAAACATTTTCTTATATAATTCGCTAACTTATTAGTTCCTAATTTGCAGCTACCTTGTGAGTTATCTTTTCAGGTTACAGTTAACTTTTCAATTTTCAGCTAACTTTTCAGATTTCGACTACCTTTTCAGTCAATTTTACCATATAGAACCTTAATTCAGAAAACGGAGTATTTTATAGTCGTTGTTATTCTATGACAAGAACCCGTTCGTTGTTTAGTGCTTGGATTGCAGGCAAGACGACGCACATTGTTTAGTTGTAAGATAGTGAGTTATTGCCTGTTGGCTATTATCCAAACCGTGCAGTTGCGAGGATCTCGTATATTTTTAGTACCTAATTTACATGAACATTTTAAGCTAAATGGTCACCCATATATCCTACAAAAAAAACCCTAATTCCTTCGTGCCTCTTCTTGACATAACAACCACCGCGACGTGACTTTAACGATGAAACGATTCTTGCGTTTATTAGTAGAGTATACCAAATTTGCAACTCTTAATGTCATTCGATGGCGCATTGTTAAATGGTTACTTCTTTGAGATTTGAAATTGACTAGTGATTGATAGAGCGAGGGGAATTAACATAAGGATGGAGCGTTCTTCTCCGTTGATTTCAAATTTTGACTCTGTTATCGACAAGACGACAATGACAGAATATTTTACATACCAACTACGAGAGTTAAGGTACAAGAATTAAATATTCGATTTTAACCATTAGAGTTTAAACTAATTTTAATAATTTGTAATACTTATTATTGTTCTTTTGGCAATCATAATACTTACTCTTGAGCCTTAACTTAGCTCTGATGCCATATTAAAGAATTACCTCAACCTAAAATTTAAACTGATAATTAAAGTCCTAATAATTGATTCTTATATTTTAATAGTAGGCATGAAGCAATTACTGACAACATAGGAGATAATTTGATCAAAAAATAATCGAATATAACAAATTTGAACATACATCGATCTATAGTTAATCTTAGCACATCAAAAACAAAAATAATAAAAACAACAATACCCTATTGGCTATTGCTTTAATGGCTCCAGCAAATTGCGGGATAAAGGAAGTTAGTTGTATGCAACCTTACTATTACTATTAACTTGATTACTAATCCCCATGACTCCATGAGCTAGCCCACATAACTTCGGGTTTGTTTCAAAATAAAAGAGAATAATAGTGCTCAGTTAACCTTAAACAAACCTAACCCAACTCTAACACGATTGGAATAAATGGTATGTTTAGCATTGTGTGATCTCTTGCATAGGAATGCAGGACTTAACAATAGGGAGTACATACTAGCATAAAATAAGTGGCTGCTAACCACATTGGAATCACAAATTCTACTATATTTTTCGCAAGCTTGTGACAGGTCAAGTATTATTCACGTGGCGTAGATAAGACAACAGTAAAGTGCATTAAGAGTAGCAAACGGTATTGTCTTATCTACCTACGTGGATATTATTTAACCCGTCACAAATTTGTGACAGATACGTCCGTGTCGCGGGTAAGACTTATTCCATGGAATAGACAAAGGTTAGCACTTTGCAGCAATGACAAAGGTTCACATGGCATTGAGATGCTGCTCTGGTTCACGGACTATATAGTTGTTGTCTTCAATCCCACCAATTTGGCACATAATGTTAAAACTCCCATATCAATCATTCATTGCCTTTCTCTGGATAATCTACAAATTCAAGACTTAATTCAGTGACCCATTTTACTAATATTACCAGTTTTGACTTGTTTGTACAACAAATTACGAAATCCTCTATTGCTCAACATGCCTCCAAATTCTTTTACAACTTGTTCTGTGTCTTCCTCATCCCAAGTCAATGTGACATGACAATGCTCATTACTACCATTCTTAGTTTCTTAATGGCCGGTTATGCAACAAGTTGAGTTAGGTCCCGTTTGATTGAAACGAGTTGAATTGAATTTTAATGGACCTGAGCTGAAGTAAATTTAATTGAATAGAACTTGGCTAAATTGAATAGAGTTGGATTAAGAGTTCATTTGTAAAGAGATTACTTGAATTAAATCGAGTGAAACTAAACTGAACTGTACTGGATAACGCTAAGCAAAAATAGAACGAGATGACATTAAGTCAGAAAGAACAGGGCTAGTACATATATGATTGAGCTGGCTCACCGATTCCTTGGAATCGTTTGGTTAAAGCTTGACTTGAGATTGGTTAAGTTCAGATGCAATAATAAGTTCCGTTTAAACAATTTCAATTCAAAAAAAGTGTTAAAAAAAGTATATAGTACCACCTAGCTAGAGTTGTAGACGGCGTGGGTTCGGGTCAGACTCTCATAACCGGACTTTGAGTCGGCCCGTTAAAGGTGAAGGCTTGGTCTTGCCAGGTTGGTGGTTGGTGTGACCCGGGCCAAGCTCGTGGCAATCCGGTAGGTAGAGGGCGGGACGGGTTGGCGCATGGCGGGCCTAGCTACAATTTTTCTTCCCTAAAACGGCGGGCCAAAGCGGGCTGGGTTTGATATGGCAATCCCTGGGCCGGCCAGGGTAAAAGGCATGTCAAGCGGGCCACATATTGCGTAGGTCTATCGAGTTGGGCTGGCCCATTACTTTAGCCAACTTTGATAAGTGGACCAAAATGTATGTGAATGATTAAATCACCCATGAAAATTTAAGCGCATTCTAAAATAGAAAAGTAAATAAATAAACGAGATAAATTTTCGGATCGAGAAGAAAGGACTCTGTGCATGCCATTGTGTTACTTATGGCCGTGAACTTACTTGAAGACCAAGGAATTCACGTAGTAGTGTAGTGTATATACATTATACATTTATACATACCCTTAATTGTGAATTACGATAACACAAGAGAACTGTCAAACGTTTAGGAAACACATCTTCATAATTCGTTAACACAAATTTTCATTTATGATGAATTTTATCCGTCACAATTTTGAGAGGACAAGTGAAAGAATATTGTAAAAAGTCACAAGCATATAATAACTGTCACAAACAAGACGGATTGATCATATTTATCTTAGTACACAGCAAATCGACAATCACGATATTCTCTAATCTATTCAATTGATCTCCATGACTTTACAGATAAGCAACTTCCTTTGTATTGTTGAAATTAGAGTTCTTATGAAGCTTTAATTCACGAGATTTAGGATAAATAAAAACACATCAATTTTGCAAATTTCATAAATTATAATTCACGTGTTTTCGAAAATAAGTGCGACAAACTAAATAAATTAAACAAAAGATCGAAAAACTCTGCATGAAAAGAACTATTTAACGAACCTATCTACAGTGGCGGACCCAGAATTTTTGTGCAAGGGGGCACAAAAAAATTTTGACTCGTTATCTACGCGTGTCTAAGAAAATATTTTTATATTTTAAATTTTTTTTCCTATATTAAATAATATTGAAGTAAAAAATGGGAAAAATTGGACTTATAGATATTTTTTATTTTCAAAAATAACGTTTTCTCTAAAATACTACAAAGTATATATTTTAACTTAAAGTTGTAGAATATAATAAATTTTGGTACAAAATCTAACAATAAATACTAGTGGTTTAATGGTTTAGAACTTCCCATATATTCTGAAGGTCTATTTGAAAGAGGTAATATGAACTAAGGCCAAAAAAAATTATCAATATGATGTAGCTATGGGGAATCGAACCTGCATCTCTAAGATAAAAATTGACATCTTTACCAATTATGCCATGATAACTATATGTCTATATTGAAGACTTATAAAAACTTAATTTCGAAAATTTCATGGGGGGCACGTGCCCACCCCGACACCGCCTAAATCCGCCCCTGCTCATCTAAGTGAAATTTTTGAGAAAAAGGAACATACATCGGATGTAGTACTTCAATTTTTAATTTTTTTTAGCATATATGTATTTTTTTTAGCTTATTTCTCAAACTTTATTTGTTTTTGAACAAATATGTATTTTTTACAGCATATTAAAGTTTATCAGTTAGATTTTAGTTTTTTTCATCATAACTCAAATTCAACTAAACTTATACTATATACTCCCTCCTATTCAGCCTATTCTTCCCCTTTCTTTTTACTTCAAAATTAAGGAAATTAATTTGGACCACACAAATCAACCTACCCCACATGAAATTGAATTTGGACCACAAAAAACTTACCAATAAAGGAAAGAGAGAAGTAAACGTGATTATCGTCAATAAGGAAAGAGGGAAGAATAAGTTGAATCAGAGGGGGTAATATTTTTGGGTTTTATTGTGATTTTTTAGAGTTTAATGCTTAACTAAATAAACTCAAAAACTTTATTGGGAAAACTCATAATTTTTAAAATAAAACTCAAAAACTTTACTGCTCAAAAACTATAAAATTGGAGGTAATACATCGGATGTACTATTCACTTACTCATTTCCGATAATTGGCACTCGGACATTAATATGACAATATTTTTCTTAAAAATAATCGTGTTTGACACTAGAACACTCATACCATACACGGATATTCTAAATAAATCAGAATAGAATAACATCTAACGAGATAACTTTTTTTTCTGGTGACGAGGGGTTTAATCCCTCGGACCTATGCATTCACGCACCACCACATGGACCATGTAAAACACCTCTTGGAGAGCTGCAGTGGCCAAGTGGTCATCACCCCAGCTGGTAATCGAACCTGAAACCTTTCAACTCCTGAATTTTTACAAATTTTAAAATTTAACTCAATTATCACTAAACTAACGCCACTTAATAACCAGTAAATTTAACTCAGTTATCAGTTAAAGACCGCACACAATTCTTGTAGTCTACTAAGTAACTAGTAAGTTGGGAACAGCTAGAAGCAGTCATTTTTACTACTACACTACAAAGAGTTTAAGTTGAACTTCCTATAAAGAAGGCCATAACATTGGGCATACTAATCATTCCTTCAACCAGTGAGAGTCTATTCTCTAAAAAATGAGGGCATCTTCAGTTTCCATTCTCCTCATTTTCCTTGTGCATATTAGCACTTTCCTTATTACTTCTTTGGCCTGCCCTTATTGCCCTTACCTTCCTCCTCCTAAACCTCCTAAACCCTCTTGTCCACCCCCTCACTCTAAGCCCCCTAAACCCCCCGCCGTCAAGCCACCTCATGTCCACCCTCCCTACACTCCTAAACCACCTCATGTCGGTCCCCCTTACACTCCTAAACCACCTCATGTTGGACCGCCTTATACTCCCAAACCACCTCATGTTGGACCGCCTTATACTCCCAAACCACCTCATGTTGGACCGCCTTACACTCCCAAACCACCTCATGTAGGACCACCCTACACTCCCAAGCCACCCCATGTCGGCCCACCTTACATTCCCAAACCACCCCATGTCGGCCCGCCCTACACTCCAAAACCACCCCATGTCGGCCCACCCTACACCCCAAAGCCACCTCATGTCGGACCGCCCTACACTCCCAAACCACCACATGTTGGACCACCCTATACTCCCAAACCCCCTCATGTTGGACCACCCTACACCCCAAAGCCACCTCATGTCGGACCGCCTTACACTCCCAAACCACCACATGTTGGACCACCCTACACTCCAAAGCCACCCCATGTTGGACCACCCTACACACCCAAACCCCCTCATGTTGGACCACCCTACACCCCAAAGCCACCCCATATTGGACCACCCTACACTCCCAAACCCCCTCATGTTGGACCACCCTACACTCCCAAACCACCCCATGTCGTCCCGCCATACACTCCTAAACCACCACATGTTAGTCCACCCTACACTCCTAAACCACCTCATGTCAGCCCACCCTACACTCCTAAACCACCACCTGTTAGCCCACCCTACACACCAACTCCACCTGTAAGCCCACCCTACACACCAACTCCTCCTATAAGCCCACCCTACACACCAACTCCACCTGTAACCCCACCCTACACTCCTACACCACCTGAAGTGAGTCCACCTTACACACCAACTCCTCCTGAAGTGAGCCCACCCTACACTCCTACACCCCCAGAAGTGAGCCCACCCTACACTCCTACACCCCCAGAAGTGACCCCACCAACACCAACACCACCTGAAATAACCCCACCAACACCGCCATCCGTAAGCCCGCCATACATCCCACCACCAACACCGCCATCCGAAACCCCAGCATGTCCACCACCAACACCAACACCGTCACCACCAATACCCACACCACCATCCCAACCAACATGCCCTATCGACACGTTGAAGCTAGATGGATGTGTAGACATACTAGGCGGACTGATCCACATCGGTATCGGCGGTGGTGCAAAGGATGCATGTTGCCCTGTGTTAGGTGGCCTAGTAGACCTAGATGCTGCAGTATGTCTATGTACCACCATTAAAGCTAAGCTTTTGAACATCTCAATAGTTCTTCCAATTGCACTTCAAGTTTTGCTTGATTGTGGCAAAACTCCTCCTGAAGGATTCCAATGTCCATCGTATTAATTTGTTTCCATGTTTTTTTTTAAGTTTTTGTTATTGATTTTCATGTTTTTATTTTCTTGATTTTACGTACGAAATAGTACGTACTTATTGTATTCTACGTGTTTGTCTGACTTTAATTACGTCGAATGAACTTTATTGTATAATAAGAGAGATTATTATGATTTCTTTCTAAGGGTTTTGTTTGGATCCGTTTTATGTTTGATACAAGATCGGAAGGTCGATATTATGGATATTGTTATCAAATTGAAATTATGCTACGATTTAAAATAGCGGGATTTTACGATTCTTTTTTATCGTGGAACAGTAGCACGGTCGATCCTATAACTTTGATTATGTTGTAATAATAAATAACTTATTTCCTTATTATACTAGTTTTATTAAATGTTCTTTTCACATGAATTATAGTAGGAATACAGATTATTAACATTATTAAGTGACTTCATAAATTAAAATTTATTTAATAAACACCTTAATTAATTAATACTCTGATATATATATGATGATGATGATAATAATACGGAGTAATAAATAATAATAATAATAATAATAATAATAATAATAATAATGATAGATTATATTAATATTTTGATGTGTTTTTCAAATAAACTATGTCAAATTAACATTACATACTCAAATTATTCAAGAACGACTTAATATTCTATGATTTTATAAATAAAGTCATCTTAAAATAAATGGAAACTCGGTACACTACGAAAAAATGAGGTTTCGAACGTAAAAATATTGAGAGTGTACTTTATACATGGAGGTTTATATTAATCATTAAAAAGCTTATCGATTCGGTGACCAAAATCGAAGGCCTAGTTTTAAACGTCCTGTCTATGAGTCGATCATAGTCACGTTATGGATTCCTTAATTCAGATAAATATTTTATAGAGTAAATGAGTAATAATATAAGTGAATATAGTCACGCTCATGTTTTATACGTTATTACTTATAAGTGTCACATTTAAATTAACGATTAATTTATTACCTTAGAAACCCTTAACAGATACTCTCACTTTCACGTTATCATATTTGTATCCATCTTAACTTAGAGATGGACAATGGGATTACAAGGTGTATAGTATAAGGTATGAGATTCAGAAGTGAAAATATCTCACGCTTTTTCTAATTCTCTAAAAATAACTAAACCCTAATTTATTGTTTTGGGCTGTCGTTTACCATTTTTGATTGGGGTACGCCCTATATTTTTCATTTTTATGTTTCTTTAATTATTTTTACGCTAATAATTTATTGCCTCTCCTTTATTGAATACTTATCCTCACCTTTTTGTTGAGTGTCCTTATCGTGCAAGATTTAAGTTAAAGATCGGCGCCTTCATTGTTGAATCCTATGGGGATAAAACTGCATTCATATTGTTGGTTATAAACTTTTTGGTCAAAAAAAATTTGATTTTTGTCGATGCTTCAGAAAATTTGGAAACCCTCTTGTGAAAAGCATTAGAAGGCGATATGTTAGAAGATGTGAAGAAGTATCTCAAAAGCCTATCAAGTTTAGCAATTTTCAATTGATCGAGAATGTATGTAGTTTATTTGATTTTAACCATTTTATATCCGGTTATAACTAGAATGAGACTTTTGATTAATGAAACGATATTTTCCTTTAACAAAAAAAAGAGATGGACAATGGGCAGGGCTGCGCCGGGTCATCTGACAATGGCCAGATATGGCTACTCTTTTTTGGGAGGGAGCGGGCCAGGCCGGGTTGTGTTACCTCGAATATTATCCATGACTGGCAGTAAGGGGCGGGCTAGGGTAGGCCTATCTATTTTCTTCATGGACCGATCCCTGTAAACTGAAGCTTGAGCCCGACCTAGTGGTAGGTCGGGTGGGCTAGGGTTACGTTAGCGAGTTGGTCAAAATTCATCCCATGACCTGGGTTGGGTTGGGTTGGGTTGTCAGCCCGCATCTTTGTCCAACTCTATTAACCTCTAATGTCCCAATTAATCACAATCGATCAGTAACGATTATGGAAGTGTGCATGGGATGACCCATACCTTTTTTTGTTAAAAGTTAAGTATAATTATGTATAATTAAGAGATATATTAAATCAAGCGGTGTTACTCCAGTGGTAACTGCGTTAAACTTTGAAGCATGCAGAAATATAGGAGTTGAGAGGTCCCAGGTTCGACTATCAGTTGAGACGATGATCACTTGGTCACTACAGCCGCTTACATGATCTATGTGGTGGTGCTGGAATGCATGATATAGGTCGGGGATTTAACCCCCTCGTCTACTCGTCATCATATGTCGGTCTAGTAGTTGTCTGTGTTAGGCATACTTTTCCCAATTACATAAGAAATTATTACATTAGAAACAAATTTCTCATTATTAATCATAAATGTGCAACTTTCGTAATTTTATTAATTTTTCACACCACATACACTAAATCCTGAAATCGCTACAATCGATAGACATGATTTTACTCATCATGAGACGATGTCATGCTAGGGTGAATCTCATGTTGAAAGTAGCTTTGGATCTTACCATAATATTATTCACCATACCAATAGGTTATGGGTAAAGTGTTATGACATGTGAATTAGGGCAAAATGTTTACACTTTACACATGCATGTGAGAATCTGAGGTAAGATGTTGAGGATGTATAATTGAATACACAATTACACATAGCTTAGAAAAGGCTACTTTACTTTGCTTTGCTTTGCTTTGTCTCTTCCACGTATATGTCGTCCGTAAGCGTCGGAATGGGTGAATGATTGTAATTCGTAATTTTCATGTTTTGTAAATACTCTTCCTTTTGGTAATCAATTCTTTCTACTTTCTACCCTAACCATTTTTTTATGACAACCTAAGTACCTATATCCTTTATTTGTGAAACATTCAACATCCATCATTCCTAAGAATAGTTGGCCTTCCTTAAGTTTGAGGTGATCAGGAGCGGGTTTGAGTTCAAAATGGACGAGTCCAGAGTTTAAAAAATTTCCCAGCTGGCCTACATTTGTTGTCCGTGTCCATTATAGCGGGCATAGTTTGATTGTCTATAACCGCTCATCAAAATAAGCGGGCTACCAGATGACTCGTGGGTTCAAAACTATAAAAGAATAAAATAGGTTTATGAATTATTTTTTGGCTCAATCTCGTTTTGCTTAAATTTATCTAAGAAAAATAGTTAGCATACTGTTTTATACATTTTTTTATGTTGAAAAGGTTGTCATATTAATAAAAATAGGAAAATATTTTTTTTAGCAAGTTTAGCGGACTAACCCATGAACATTTTTCTTGTTCGATACCCGCCCATGCCATTTTCTTTGTCTATTACCCGCTAATTTAATATATTTTTATATCCAAGCCTGCTATCTGATGGGCCAAACTGGCCGGCCCACACTTGATCGACTTTACTTTAAGTTAAGACGGATACCCATATCATAGATGCTCATTTTGATGTATTAAACACATTTCATTGTTTTACGACAGATATATTCATCTTAAACAAAAATTTGTGTGTTGGAAATAGGGGCTTGATAAGGGGAGTCTTTTTCTAACATTTGTCCCACATAGGAGAGTTATAGAAGTTTGCTTGTGTTTATATATCCTTCTATTACTGCACCTATCACTAGTGGGTCAAGGGAGCCTTTTGTAGAGGCTTGCGAGGTCCTTAATTCAGCTCGCACACGCGCGCGTGCCCGTGCCCGGATCTGGATTCGGTATTCGGGATTTGGCAATCGCCTGCGGCGGGCTGTGCCTATCTTTTTGGGCCGAGGATTCGTTTTTGTGTGAGATAGTCCAATACGGTCTAGGGTTTTTTGGGTTGAAGTAGTCGGTCAACTGACTGTTAGTGGGTGAGATATTCTCTCCCCACTTTCAGCCTTGACTGCTAACTTCGAGGAGGCAGTTTCCTCAGTAGGGTTCTTGTGATACTCCCCTATATAAACCCGCCTCTGCAAACACAAAAAACCACACAATTACACACTCATCTCACATCTTCTCTTCTCTTCTCTCTTATAATTTCTGGGTAAAGAACATTAAATCGTTCCAGGTCTTCCAGTCTTGAGTGGGCAAGATTGTAAGGCAGCAGTAGTGTAATCCTTGGGGAACTACCGGTCATCGCTGATCGCCACCTCGGTCGTACCGGAAATATAGTTTTCAAGGCAGTGGTCTTACCACGTCACTACCTTCTCTCGGTATTTCTAATCTTCTGATTTTGTTACTGCTTTTTTCGTACCTTTAGAATTACAGTTATTTCTGAGTTCTGTTATTCACACCAACAATTTGAAAACTATATTATTTTGCGGTAACAATGTCGGCTGTATTGGCAAAAACTCTTCCTGATTTGACCAAACTTGAACGTCTTGATGGTAATAATTACAAGCGCTGGTCACAAAAACTGCTCATGTTTTTTGAACAATTAGAAATTGATTATGTGTTGTTTAGTGACCCCCCTGCTCTAGTTGTTTCTGACCCCCCTGCTGCTAGTAAGGAAATTGTTACTGCTGCGTCCGCTGTTAATGGTGTCAAGTCGAATGAGGATGTTATTAAGAAATTTGATAAGGATAATAAGACTACTAGATGTCAATTTCTGAATAACATGACCGACACCCTGTTTGACCTCTTTATGATTCATAAGTCTGCCAAAGTGATATGGGAGTCTTTAGAAACTAAATATGGGGCTGATGATGCGGGGAAAAAGAAATATGTTGTGGGTAAGTGGCTGGGGTTTCAGATGGTTGACGGGAAACCTATTATGGAACAAGTACATATTTATGAGAATCTGTGTGCTGATGTGGTTAACGAGGGTATGAAATTAGATGATACCTTTATAGCCAATGTACTGTTAGAGAAATTCCCTCCCTCCTGGTCTGACTATAGGAACCACCTCAAGCATAAGAAAAAAGACCTGACCCTCCAGGATTTAGTAGGACACATGAGGACTGAGGAGGCAAATCGCCTTAAAGACCTACCTATCAGTCAATCTGTCAACTTTTCTGTTGCTGTTGTGAAAGCCAATCTGGTCGAGTCTGGTGGTCCATCTAAATTCAAGGGTAAGGGTAAGGCCAAGGTTGGTCAGAGTCAGAACCAGGGTCCTGCCAAGAAGAATGCTACAGGGAAGCTTACCAAACCAGTTGTGAAGATTCAGAAAGCTAAGGGTCCCATGGTCTGCTATGTCTATGGGAAATCCGGTCACAAAGCCTACCAGTGTACTGAAAAGAAAACTCCCGAAGCCAATGTTGCTGTGACCCAGTAAATGTCCATCAGCCTCCTTTTACGGCGCGACCTTGGACAAAAACCAAAGCCACCGGAAAACCATACCAACTTAGACAAATAGTCGCAAGTCTAAAGAATTGACTCGAAGGAATAATTGAAATCCTCGCCACGACCAGGCAACATAAAGGACTCTATAAATGGTCACTGTCCGACAAAATGTCTCTACATTCTGCCTATGTAATCGACCAACCATCTCTATGGTCATATGACAGTCGAACTCGTCATCTATCGCCTTACAATCTAGTCACTCCGAGACGTCACCTCATTAAGTAACTAGGGACAATATACAATGTTAATCCAGTTCACTTAATAGGGTTCGACATTGTCACTACAACCTATTTGGATAAAAACAAAGTATAACTAATATCCAGTTAGCCCTGAATATATAAGAGTTGGAAAAACTCAAACGATAAATGATATTATCATATATGTAAAAATTGATACACTATCAGATTATTACACATCATATAATCTGCAGCAATTCAATTGCCCTATTTCGATCACATTGAAACGACATGACTATCATGTTTAGCCTTCAACAAAACCTTGGTTTAAAATCAATGACACCTCATTTTATCAAACCAACAATTGCTATTTCCCATTGTTTCACATAACTGAAATCACATGTAACTTAATTAAGTACATGTCTAGACTTAACTCTAGACTATGACACCCTTACCTCGAAGATAGCTCCCACTGTTTTCACAGTATATCATGATAGGATATGCGACTGCATGAGCTACTACTAGTCCTTGCATTATTGTCAAATCCAAGCTACTTCGTATCGCAACATCGAATGTTATGAAGTACTTAATTTCCGTTGTAAAATCCGCAATGTATGACTGCCTGAAACTATTCCAGCAGATCAACTCCTCATAGCCAATACGGGATTTCAAACAATCCCTATATGTTTTAAAGGATGGTGTTTAATGTATCTTTTACATAAACAACAACAAACATTCATCTAACTCCTTACATGAATTATAAATATCAAAACACTTAGTTTCATTTACTTAGTTCTTCTCAAGTACTAAATAATAACTAATTTGGATATTAAATGACCTTCACTTAACTTTGATTAATAAAAACTCAAAATACTCAAAGTATATGAATTGTTAAGACAATAATACATCATAGCGTATAGAATTAATCTGACAGCGGAAGCAATTAGAATCAATTCTAATGAGTTCAACTTGTTTGAACTTGTCAAGAATCTCACCTACATAAGACTCCTAATAAAGCGCATATATCCCTCCTTGATTTATCTAATAAATCTGGATATATTAAGATGTATAATATTCTCCTAAGTCTTCCATCATTCCAAATGATTTATATACAGACTATATAAAGACTCATAAGACCACCATACTCCCACTAAACTTCATGTGTAAACATAATTCCTCAACATCTTGAGAAATTTTTTATAATACGATCTATTAATCATTCCAACTCCATGATGCTCTCTTAAGATTTATTCAAAAGTTTGCTACAATCTTAAGATTGTAAGGATCTACAAAAAACCCTCTAAATGTGTCAAACACACTTCTTCTTCTAGAACGAATCAAATTCGGGAAGATGGTTTTGATATCCTACTATTAAATTGACAATTATGAAATGCAACAATTGCCAGTATAATCCGAGTTTATAGAAGCATTGAAACTGGTGCAAAACCTTTTTTTTCACCAAGTAAGCCTAGAAAACATCTTTTTATTCAAGTCAATTACATTGAAGAGGTCAAACTTCTTCATGTAAATATACCAGGTTATTTACCAGATAATTACACTTGAATTCTAATTCGGATTAAGATGACTTCTATAGCCATTGCATAGAGTTGAAACTAGAAAGAACCTTTTAAATAACCTCTTTGTAAGTAAGAGGTATCATAATTTTTTAAATAACGATTTATCATCTCTCATCACTTTCAAAAAAGTAACACTTATATACTCATCTCTAAAGAGTGATGGATTTTATCCCGACCTCGTATATTCCGAACAAATATACACTCTATTTGACAATAAGAAAACAATTTTCTTGTGTCATTTGTGGCTCTTCAATATTTTCTCCCACTCTGTCATTTAGAAATAATAGTCCTCTTTTCTATAAAGACAGCATCATGAGCCACAAACACTTTATTCTCATGAACTTGTAGGATAATTGACCACATGTTTTTATTCGGACAACTTACAAATTAGGTACTATACCTTTCCATATCTAATACGGAGTGAATATGCTTGTTTAAAAAGGTACTTTGACTTAGTGGGAAAAAGAAATTAGTAGACAAAATAGAAAGACCCCAATTATAAAATCAAGTGGCTCAATAAAACTTGACTAAGATAAAAAAAAATCATATCGTATAAGTTCTATATTATCTCTTTCCAACCACACCTTATCGAATAATGTGTGTTACGGAAAGATTTTAACTTGTGATACTGTATCACATTACTTTTGGTAACAAACAAAAATCATCACTTAGTTATACTTTCCACGATCGGATCGTGAAACTTTGATCTTATAGTCTTACTGGTAATCATATTTACAATAAAAACTCTTTGATCTCATGAGTTTCACAATCAAATGATTCACGAAGACTTAGTTTACACTAGTCCATGAATGCAATTTCAATTCAGAACTAAGATTAGATCGGGGTCACCAAAAAAAAAAATTATGAACCTTTTATATGCTATATGATATATATAAATTTATCTAGTTTAGGTGAAAAATAACCAATATTTTGATTGGCATAGCCATAGATCAAATCATGGCAAATTTGGGTACAACATTTGTTTATATCATATAAGTAAAACCCTATGTGTCTTACATAAAACTTTTATTAAAGCACAATTCTAAACCAAAAAAGTAGATTAAGTGCATATTTATAACACTTATAAGCCTCATAATGGAATGACAACTACTCTAGTTCCATTTCCTACGAGATAGTTAGCATTAGTTAAAAGCTAATCGTCACACGACTATCATCTCATGAACCAATAACAATTATTATAACCACTATCGATATCAAATATTGATGAAGTGGTAGAAGTATAACTAATGTCAATCATATAGATATCTAGAAAAGAACGAACTTTTTAGGTGTCACACACCTAACTTTCTTATTCAAAAATTAGGGGTATTTTTCTATTAATGTAATATTTCAATTAAAATATCAACAAATTTGGTTAGGGTTGGCCTTGCACTATGGTTTGATGTTGCTATTCACAATAGCTTATCCTTATTAACCTTTGTCTTAAACCAAATACTTAAACCAAATTCTCTTTTGAACCTCGTCCTAATCTTAACTATTAAGATATATACATCCCTCTTAGAGCTCCCACTCACTTCTAAGAAACTTAATAAAGTGAATGTGGTCATTGGTTAATCATGATTTCGATTGCAAATCATATTACGAATCAGTTCCCAATGAATTTAATAAGTACTTAAACAATTTAAGTATGTATAACCATTTATCTCGCTCACGAGCAATAAGATTGTAGTAATATTGTTGTAAATAAAATGATATTGTAAAATCGAAACACTTTTGATTTAAGCAAAATTCAGTTTATCCTCTTCATAAGAGATCTTTACAACAGACAATATGAGGATCAAATGTAAATGCATTTTTCTAATTAGCTATGGTGGTAAATTGGAGAAAAGATGAATAATCGATTAAACAAGTTACCGTATACTCTTAGAAAACTATTTTTCATGTATAACGGATTATCGATTCTATAAATGGAGGAGCGAGTTGAATATATAATCATTGCGCGATATAAAATAATAAACGGAATAAGTGGAAAATTTAACATTCATCGTAAATAAATACTTGAAAAATAACTTTAACAAGTTTCAATAAATAGGCATTTATATAATGATGTCCCACTGAATTATATAAACGATTCCAAGACCCATCTTTATATGAACACGGGCACGGTGAGCCGATTCATCCCTTATTTATATAAATTTGGTGAGTCAACAATTTGACTGATTCTACCATTAGAACTCTTGGTTGACAGATTTTCTCAAAAAACTATCTGTTAGCCCTGGAACTAATCATGGGCACGGTGAGGCCGATTCATCCCACATTAATCCCGTTGAGTCCAACCAATTTTCACATGTAATAGCTTTTATTACCCTACTTACCCAACGTAAAAAGAGAGTACCCCGGTGAGCCGAGCCTACCTCTAATGAAGAAGGGATTCATAGGTGCTAATATTTGGTAAGGCTTTATCTCAATTTTAAAAGTGAGAGATCTTATCAATTTAATTGTCTATCACTTTTAAGTGAACAAAATTGGTGAATGGTAGACAATTGAATCGATAACCAACGGAAAAATAAATAAAAAACATGTAATGACAATTTGACATGAAGATAAGCAACAAATAAAATCCTTATATGACCACCTAGGTAATCTAATTAACTATTCTATTACACTTCGGAAACCAACTCCTTGGTCCCTAGGGTCTTCAATGAAATGGCCTCCTTCTTTTGGATTTCGGAACTCCTTTCCGAAAATAAACGCCGTCTTTTAGGAAACTCCGTCTTTTACAAAATCAATAATACTACTAGAAATAAAGTTACATGGCAATATACTATTATACAAATTGTAACTAAAATAAAACTATTAATTAATTACAAATTAGCGATACGAAATCGCAATAAATTACAAATTAAACCGGTATTCCCATACATTGCGGATAATACCAATTTCTACCTATGGCCATATAAGGTAAAATTACATTAATGTAAATACATTCATCCATATGAATAATAAAATGCATTGTAATAAATATGACATGCCAAATCGTCCAACTAACCAACAACGATCATGCGAGCTTGTTAAGCGGGATTTTTAACCATTAAAAATTCCTAATCAATTCTTAAAACAATTTTAAGATGGATCTCTCATTATAATCTGGTCCAACCTCAAAATGATTAGTCACACTAATTAATTTAACATTATATGGGTTTAAAATACATTTTATGATAAAAATAACATAATAATTCATGATTATTATGAAAACAATCCATTAAATTAATAAAAATTATGGAAAATAAAATTTCAAAATTTTATACATTATGGTATTGTACCAATATGCCATGCATGTGGAAATAAAAAAATGGTTATGAAATTGATTCAAACATATATCACAATATTTGTCGGTAAAATGCAATTTTACGATTTAATTCCAAATTAAATCATAAAAATTAAAATAAATTTAAAAGAAAATTTTGGACATTTTATAATATTTCCAGGAGCTTAAAAAACAAAAATTTCGTGCCCCAAAAATAAAATATTTATTTATTTTAAAATAACCATTATTTACCAATTTTTATCGAATAAAAATCAATAAACTATATAAATTAATCACATTAACTTCAAAATTTCTATGTAACACAAATAAAACATGCATGTGGTTATTTCCAAATAAACATACATAAAATTAACATGCAACTTAATTAAAGTAACTCTTAATCAATTTTAATGCATGTTCTTCCAATTTTATGCCATATTAAGTAAAAATAAGTCATAAATTTTTACATAAACTAAATTTTCGACCCATATAACAATATGACCGGATTATATACATGCAAGACCATATTTTTTGATAAAAGTAATTTTAACATCAAAATATCAACTTTACTAATTTATCTCATAAACTCATAAAATCGTCTTAAGACAACATGCATGTATGTAACAATGCTCTGATACCACTTGTTAGGAATTTAGACCTCATTATACTCTCTAATGATATTAAAATTACAAGCTAATTTCATAAGGTGGTCTAAATAATACATGCATGCAAAAATTAATAAGAAGAAATTTTCTTACATTGGTAAGATGGCATTTTTGGCACTACAAATGTCTCCTACCTTTGTAGTTCTTGAGCTATAATAGTGTAGGATGATCCTCCATAACCAAAGTCACCAAAATAGGTGACCTCCTTTGGTTGCACCCAAGACTAGCCCAAAAACACTAAGTATATTAACTAGATATAGTTTAGTGTAAACCTTGTTTTTTTTTATATTACAAATATTATTACTTTGATAATATAAGAAATATATTAATTTTTGTGAACTTATTTTGATGAAGATTGATCAAATTTTAATCAATTTTAGAGGTTGAAGATGAAGATCTTAAGTCTTCTCTTTTTCCTCTTAAATGGCTTAACAACAAGTATGTATTTTGAGGATTTTGATTCTCTAGATTTTTCCACTTAGAACAAGTGGAATAGTAGCCTATTTATAGGCCATAAAATGTAAACAAATGAGCTTATAATACTCATAAACATGAGTGGAAGACAAAGATCTATTATGGTCACATTATCTCCATATTCTCGGTTTACATATAGTATTCCGGGTCTTATTTCGTCTTTCGACATTTGTCCTTCAAATGCTTATAAGTCGTTTATTTTATTATCTTATATAATAAAAATATTTATCTGATTATTTAACACTTAAATAATACAAAGTATTAAATAAAATACACTTAACATTTAAGTGTCATTTTATCACTTTCAACATAAAATGAGTCTTATAAAACCCGTTTGGCTAATTTTACAACTTCTTGTAACATTAATTTGCTAATTACCTCCACCTCATAAATAATACAAACTACGTATATATTTAGTAAATTAACTACTCCCTCCTACCCATAACTAATGTCCCATTGTCCATTTCGGTTTATTCGTTAAAGTGTCCCATTGTCCAAATTTAGGCCTGTTTCTTACCATCTTACCCTTACCTATTTCCATTTATTACCCACCCACCCCTAACCCAACAAATCATAACACACTCTCTCCAATCTACATACCCCTACTCAACCAAAATACTCCCTCCTATTCGGAATAAGTGTCACATTTCGGGTTGAGCACGGGAATTAAGGAATTCATTTGTTTAATGTAAAGTAATGTGTGGGGTGGGAAGATTGGAGAGAGGGAATGTATTATTGATTATTATTGTGAGTAGAGGTGATTAAATAAGTAGTGTTGTGGGGTAAGGTGGGGTATTATTGTGGGTTAGAGTGAATAAAATAAGTATAAACAATGTCCCAAAATGGAATATGTGACAATTACGTGAATAGACGAAAACGGCAAATGTGACAGTTATTCAGAATAGGAGGGAGTATTAAACAACTAATATTTGATAAATTTAGTCCTTTCTTCACAATGGGACACTAGTTTTGGGTAAGAGGGAGTATTAATTACTAAATATCGTATTACATTTATTATTCAATTATCATATAACCGAATAATAAAATCCTATGGCCTGAGTACTTTACTCTTCATCAAACATTAAATTCACTTGACTAATAAAAGTCAACCTAAACAAGGAATTAATTAACTTGTATCTTATACAAATAATTAATTTTTCCATTTGGGCATCATCCTATAGGTGTGACCTAAAGGGATCAACTAGTCACCGCCGTCATACGACAGTAATGTCAAACTCTAGTCAGCCAATCATTACCGATTAACGTTGACCAGCTGACAAACATATAAAATATAAATCCCTCATATTCCTTGTACGAGATTTATTATGTAGAAGCATTATTGTGGAGGACACTACTCCAACATCACGTCCATACCATGCATGGACGTTAATCCTGGACGTCCATTCATGGTATGGACGTGAATAGTACACGTCCACACCATGTGTGGACGTGAATAGTACACGTCCATGCATGGTTTGGACGTGTACTATTCACGTCCATACCATGTATGGACGGCCAGTTTTCAAGTTATTGATTTGCATTGTAACCGTTGTGATTTCAAATTTCAAAATGTTACCGTTATAATTTCAAAATGTTATCGTTGTACTACGACTTCTTATAAATACTGTTTTTCATGTTGATTGTAATCGCAAAAACCACAATCTCATTCACTACTAAAATCAATACTTTTAAGATGACTCTCACAAACGTGCAAAAAAACAGAGCCTATCAGCTAAGGATCGATCTTATAACTACGCAGTCAGTGCTAGTTTCTCGCCTTGAACTAGTCATTCCGAGTGACACTGTCTGGGACCTGGTAGAACATCCTCCAATTGCCAACCTTTTTGGCATCCTACATGGTAACCCCCTCTGCAGTCCGGTTGTTCCAAATGATGAAGTTACTGATGAGATTGTAACTGAGAAGATGTGGGAGTTCCGCAAGTTAAGAAGCGATTTCCTTAAATATATCGAGCTTATACTAAACTTGATAGACTACGCAACACTATCTGATTTGTGTGCCGGTAGAGTGTTCAATCTAGGTAATGTCTGTCTGCGCATTTTAATGTTTTATGATCATTACGTGGCTAGTTAACCTGAAGTAATTGAAGCTGGAGATTACGAAGGAGATCTGGATTCTTCATCTTCGTCATCCGAAGATAATTAAGTATTGTAAACTTGTATTTGATGTTTGATGTGTTTTCGTTAATGTCTAATGTATTCTATGTTTTCATCAAATTTTAGTTACGATTTATGTTTTATGTGCTTTTGTTCATGTCCGATGTAAGTTATGAGTTCTAATAAATATTAAAATATGCATAAAAAAACTAATAAACTAACAAAGAAGTCACAAGAAAAATAAAATAGTCCGTACATAAGACAACAAATAAAGTCCAAGCATAAAAAAACTAGTAAACCACATCATCATCATCATCATCGTCCTCATCATCATCATCATCATCATCATCATCATCATCATCATCAGGAGCATCCTCAACGTCATCCTTCGTAATGTAGAACCGCTCCATATCATCGACCAAGCGTCGCACGTACGGCCATTTCTGGTCGGGGTCCTGAGTATAAATCTGCGAGAAATGCCGGCTAAGAGCCCGGCCAACCTCCGGCTCCTCGGGGAAAGGGGGTGAGAGCATCTCAACACGGCGTGCAGGGGGTAGAAGTATGGGTGAGAAATCTTCTTGTACCAACTCATGTAACGTGGATCACACTGAAACGGCATCAGAGCCCGGTCATGACGCTGTCTCAACGGAATCTCAGCCTCTCTCAAACCCCAATCCAAATCAGCAGCATCACCGTACGACAGCTTGTAACCCTGAGCCGGCTTCGCCGGACGACTCTCGGCAGCTGGGACCCGCATAGGGTTCGGGTGATCCTGAACATAGTCAAACTGACGGAGACACCTATCAGGCTGGTACGGCTCCACTATATCCATAAACCTGATCACCCCCGAGTAGAGTGTACTCCGACAACCCCTGTGTGGGCTAACACCGTAAGGGAGCCACGTCACCTGCTCCGCCCTCAGCCTGTCCAACCTTTGCATGTGCTGCTCCAACAACCCCTCATCTCCCCTAAACCTAGGAACCCGTGACCAAGCCTCGACAAGTGGTCGTCCCTTAACATAATATCCCGAGTGAGGCCTGAACGTCGGAAAATACTCGTATATCCAAGCCTGAAGCAACGGCAGACAACCGCTAACCCCAGCTGCCTCCCTACGCGAAGCCATCTCCAACTGTCGGTACAGGTACGCCAATGTCGCGGCCCCCCAAGCATAACCGTCTATATCATCTAAATCATCAAACAGCGGCAACATACGAGCGACAACCCGATCGCTGGACTTGTCGGTGAACAAAGTCTGTCCAACCAACAACATCATGTACGCCCGTAGGGAGTCCTGCTGGCTCCCCTTCTCCACAACATCCATCAACTTCCTCACAAAAATCCCCCCACCCCTGTAAAGGGGTGCAGTCACGGCCGCCACGTCCATGCCAAACAAGGCCGCGAACTTCCCCTTCAGACCACTCTCCCCCCTCGTACCCTCGTCCATAACCCTAGCGCCATCCACCCGTATGTCGAGGATCTTGTGAACGTCGTGCAACAGTATCGTAATCTCATCAAACGGCATGTGGAAAGTGTTGGTGTCCGGCTGCCACCTCTCGACGAACGCACTAATAAGGTTCTCATCCAACCCGGTGGTCAAACAGGTCCTAAGATGATCAAGCCCGCTCTCGGCAACTCTATCCATAACCGCAGAGCGGACCCTCAACTTACTCATCTTCTCCATAGCGCCCGGCCTCTCGTAACACGTGATCCACTGTCTCGCGCTCCCCTCATCCGTCCAACTACTGCGAGCTACGTGGCCACCGAAGCTCCGTAAAATAGTAAGTACAGACGGCCCCCTACAACCGGACCCTGTAGACGCCAGGAAAGATCCGGAGTCTTCTTCCTCCCGCCCGTGCTACTAGAGGCACCACTCTCCACAAATGGCCTATATCGGCCGCTACCATCACGTACGATCACCTTAGTTGGTCGATCGGCTGCCTCCTCGTCCAAAAACTGGGAGTCGTGCTCCTCCTCCTCCTCAACCTCGACATCATCATCATCATCCTGCTCCACCTCCTCGTCCTCCGAACTACTAACTCGGGGGGTCCCTGAAAAAAGCTCTCGGTAGCTGTAGCTGGTCCTCGGGAGTAGGGTCGGGAGTCCTTATTAGGAGACCATTCTCCCTACCCCTACCCCTACCCCTAACTCCCCTACCAGCCCGTGGCGCTGCTGCTGGTTGTGATGCTATCGGGACACGACGCTTAGATCCCGTCACTCTTCGGCCTGCGGTACGGCCAATCGCAGGCATGATATCATCCTCATTGTAAGACATCTGCATTTACGAGATTACAATAACGTTAAATTAATATAATTAAACAAATTGTCATAAAAAACTAAAATAATAAAAACTAAAATAAGAAATTTTAACTATTAAAATTGAAAATATACCGCCTAAACGTAAAAATAAAGCCGAGGAAACCCCCTAAACCCTAAAAACCCTAAACCCTAAACCCACCCTAGCCACCCCAACCCTAAACCCTAAACCCTAAACCCTAAACCCTATACCATATACCCTATACCCTATACCCTAAACCCTATACCCTATACCCTATACCCTAAACCCTAAACCCTAAACCCTTTACCCACGTCCCAACCCACCCTAGCCACCCCAATCCCACGTCCATACCCCCACCCAACGCCCCAAGCCCACGTCCAAACCCTCCCTAGCCACCCAAACCCCACGTCCCACCCCCCACCAACGTCCTTATCCCACGTCCCATCCCCCACCCAACGCCCCAAGCCCACGTCTAGACCCCCCCCACCAACGTGCCTACCCCACGTACCTCCCTATCCTAGACGTGCCACTCTCACGTCCCTCCCAATCTCAGCCGTGAAATACCCACGTCCCACCCTTCCTTGGACGTTCAAAACACACGTCCACCATCTACCATTCGCGAATCGATTTAACCTAACCCCCACATTCGGTTTTTGATTCAAAATTGAACTTAAAACAAATCTAATTCTAACAACAATCACACTAATATCAACAACAACAACAACAACAACAAACAACAATAATACAAAAATTGAATCAAAATCCCTAAAATTAACAAAAACAACAAAAACAACAAAAACACCAAAAACATTTACAATTAACACTACAACTAACAAATCTAACATAATTAACCTCAACAATAACAAGAATAACAACTACGACAACATTAATTAAAACTAACAAGAGTAATTAAAAAAAAAAAACTAATGGTGCGTGGTGGTGGGTCGGGCGGTGCTGGTGGTGGGTCGGGCGGTGCTGGTGGTGCTGCGGTGTTGGTGATGCTGCTGCGGTGGTGGTACGGTGGGTGGTGGTACGGTGGGGTGGTACGGTGGGTGGTGAGTGAGGGTTTTTGAATTGTTGAGGTTTTTGAATTGTTGAGGTTTTGTGAGCTAAAGGGTAGTGTGAGTCTTTTTTTTAAATTACGTCGACGATTTGTTATAAAACGTCGACGACCTTTCGCGATTCGGTTTATAAACTTTAAAAATGAAGTCGAGAACCAACCTGACAGAAAAATTAAAAGAGTAAGGTCCGATCGAGGAGGTGAGTATGGCTCTAATTATTTGATCAATTTTTGTGAGAAAAATGGTTTAATTCATGAAAAGAGTCCACCATACTTACCTCAATCGAATGGAGTAGCTGAACGTAAAAATAGAACTTTAAAGGAGATGATGAATGCTATGCTTTTAAGTTCTGGCCTATCTGACGATATGTGGAGGGAAGCTGTACTTTCTGCTTGTCACATTCTTAACCGTGTACCTCATAAGAAAATTGACAAGACACCCTACGAGATCTGGAAGGGCTACCCTCCTAACCTGAGCTTCCTTAGGGTTTGGGGTTGTTTGGCTAAAGTGGGTTTACCTGATTTTAGGAGACCTACCGTTGAACCTAAGACCTATGATTGTGTGTTTATAGGCTATGCTCAAAATAGCTCTGCCTATAGATTTATGTCTTTGAGTGATCGTTCTATATCTGAGGCTAGAGATGCTGAATTTTTTGAGCATGTTTTTCCTTTTCAGAAAACTGTTGTCTCATCCCCTAGTTTATCTGTTGCATCTTCTAATTTGTCTTCACATGCTAGTGCTAGCACTTCTATGGATTTGTCTGTTGAACCTAGAAGAAGTAAAAGACCTAGATGCCCAAAGAACTTTGGTGATGATTATGATACAACTTGTTTGTCTGAAGTTGGATACACTGTTTGTGCTAGTGATGAGTTTGTTTCAGCTTTTTTAATAGAGGATGATCCCAAAACATATCGTGAGGCAATGAGATCCATTGATGCTAATTTTTGGAAAGATGCTATTAAAAGTGAACTTGACTCTATTGTGTCTAATCAGACTTGGGAGTTGACTGATTTACCTAAAGGTAGTAAACCCATTACGAGTAAATGGATCTTTAAAAAGAAAATGAGACCTGACGGTACAATAGAGAGGTTCAAGGCTAGACTTGTGGTTAGAGGCTTTACACAAAAGAAGGGTATTGATTATTTTGATACTTACTCTCCTGTGACCAAAATTTCGACCATTAGAACTCTTGTCGCCTTAGCTGCTATTCATAATCTTGTTATACATCAAATGGATGTTAAGACTGCTTTTCTGAATGGTGAACTAAGGGAAGAGATCTATATGTCTCAACCTGAAGGATTTGTGATTAAGGGTCAAGAGAGTAAAGTGTGTAAACTGAACAAGTCTCTTTATGGACTGAAACAAGCACCTAAACAGTGGTATGAGAAATTCAACAACACTTTGATGAGTAATGGCTTTATGATTAACAACTCTGATTCATGTGTTTTTTCCAAAGTGATAGAATCTGATTGTGTTATTATATGCCTATATGTGGATGACATGCTTATTTTTGGTAATAATTTAGATGTGATAATTAAAACCAAAGAATTTCTGTCATCACATTTTGAGATGAAGGACTTAGGAGAAGCTGATGTAATCCTAGGGGTTAAGGTTATTCGAAACCCCAATGGAATTTGTTTAAGTCAATCTCATTATGTTGAAAAAGTGTTGAAAAAGTTTAACTGCTTTGATGAAATGCCTGCTAGGACACCTTATGATGCTAGTATACATTTGTGTAAAAACTTGGGTAAGAGTGTATCCCAAGAAGAGTATGCTACGATCTTAGGTAGTCTGATGTTTCTTATGAACTGTACCTGACCAGATATTGTATATGCTGTTAGTAGACTGAGTCGTTATACACATAACTCTAGTAGTGAACATTGGAATGCTCTTCGTCGTTTACTCAAATACCTAAAAGGAACAGTTGACCTTTGTTTGCATTATAGTAAATTTTCTGCTGTGTTAGAAGGATATTGTGATGCAAATTGGGTTTCAGGTAACGATGAGATCTGCTCCACTAGCGGATATGTCTTCACCATGGGTGGAGGTGCAATATCGTGGAAGTCTTCCAAACAGACTTGTATTGCACGCTCTACCATGGAATCGGAGTTCATAGCTCTTGAGTTGGCAGGACAAGAGGCTGATTGGTTGAAAAACCTATTAGCAGATGTATCAGTGGGGAGGACGGCAAACACCGGTCTCCTTACACTGTGACTCACAAGCTGCAATTGGTGTTGCTAAGAATAGTGTCTATAAATGCAAAGAAACGACACATTCGAATCAGGCATGCTGCAGTTAAACAACTCCTTGAGAATGGAGTAATCGCTTTGGACTATGTGAAGTCTGAAAGCAATCTTGTCGATCCCTTTACTAAGGGGCTGACTAGGAGACTAGTCACTGATACGTCGAGAGGAATGGACTTAAGGCCTTAGGTCAAGGTAAAGTGACACTTGACTAGGTTTGAAATCTCATGTTCTTTTGACGTAGTATGATTCATAGCCTTAAATGGTGGTGCTATTGAGACGCACTTGATGAATTATACACTAGGATGGACTTATGTCCTTAATGGCTCATGTGAGAAGTGCTACTGAGAAGCACTTGAGCCACCTACGTAGGTGTGATGATCTCAAGACTATGAGAAGTCTTGTAAACACATCTATTAGTACCAAGGTACTATCCTCCGTTTTTATATAATGTTCCCATTTGTTGAATATATGAGTGTAGTATTTTAATAAAATGGGTACATTATATAAAAATGGAGGAAGTAATGCATAAGCTCTAAAAGAGCGCGTTGCAGTCTGAAGTCGCGGAACGATCTTAATCTGAAGGTATGATATGTGTTGTGGGGGGTATCGACTGAAGCTCAGCTAGGAATTCAAATCGTAAGATATTCTCTCGCTGTAAGTAAGTTGTTTCCTCATAGCACTAAAGTGTCAATTCAAATCGAAAGATATTGATACCTAAGTATCCAATCCTTTCCTTTACCCAGGAATTTCTTCTTCCTTCTTTCGGGCGCCCCTGGTGGGAGATTGTTGGAAATAGGGGCTTGATAAGGGGAGTCCTTTTCTAACATTTGTCCCACATAGGAGAGTTATAGAAGTTTGCTTGTGTTTATATATCCTTCTATTACTACACCTATCACTAGTGGGTCAAGGGAGCCTTTTGTAGAGGCTTGCGAGGTGCTTAATTGGGCCGAGGATTCGTTTTTGTGTGAGATAGTCCAATACGGTCTAGGGTTTTTTGGGTTGAAGTAGTCAGTCAACTGACTGTTAGTGGGTGAGATATTCTCTCCCCACTTTCAGCCTTGACTGCTGACTTCGAGGAGGCAGTTTCCTCAGTAGGGTTCCTGTGATACTCCCCTATATAAACCCGCCTCTACAAACACAAAAAACCACACAATTACACACTCATCTCACATCTTCTCTTCTCTTCTCTCTTATAATTTCTGGGTAAAGAACATTAAATCGTTCCAGGTCTTCCAGTCTTGAGTGGACAAGACTGTAAGGCAGCAGTAGTGTAATCCTTGGGGAACTACCGGTCATCGCTGATCGCCACCTCGGTCGTACCGGAAATATAGTTTTCAAGGCAGTGGTCTTACCACGTCACTACCTTCTCTCGGTATTTCTAATCTTCTGATTTTGTTACTGCTTTTTTCGTACCTTTAGAATTACAGTTATTTCTGAGTTCTGTAATTCACACCAACATTGTGTGCATCGAAAATGTGATCATGTAAAGTAGATTGGTAATAGTAATATTATGGTCATTAATTCACTCCTACATGATTTTGATACAAACGACTTGCATATGAAGTATAGTTAAGAGCTCACATTTTATTTTGAGTGTTAATATTTCATAAAAAAAATTCAAGCTAACAAAATGATTTTTTTTTCATAAAATCCTCTTCTGAGTAGAACTTCTGGGAATTTTTTTGGATAAACTGTCGCATTGAGGAATATTAAGAAAGGTAGTATTTCGAGAATCGGTCCGATCAATTGGAAAAATATATCCGAGATCTTTTTTATCTAGTCCAGTTCGAAATATGGCTTTCAAATTAAGTTCTCCACTCACTTATATCCTCATCGTGCCCCCATCGGGAAATAAAAATGACTAGCAATGTCGCGTGAAGGTTAAAGGCCACCGCCCATGGGTCGTGATTCGTGAAGTGGAGGTCCGAACCGACTGCTGTTCAAAAATCAGTGGATGAGTTATGGTGAGGGTTGAAATACCTCTCATTTTTGCAGCTTTAATATAGGCTTTTGTTTACTGAGAATTCGGATCCCTCTCTTTCCGGATTCTAAGGGACGGAGGAGGCTAGGTTAGCGAAAAACAGCCCACAGAAGTTGTCCACCTGAGACTGTCCTGGAAATTCTTGCTCTCGTTGAACCATTTGTCGACTCCAATAGTCCATAGTAGCGATGAGTGAAATGTGAGCAGCCAGAAAATCACGATGAGACGAGCCATTTATCATTACAGTAAGTTTCAATTGGAAGTATAGAATCATCCCCCGAAAACAAGGACTAGGGTCTCTTTCTTGGGCAGGGTATCGAGTACACGACCAAGAAACCGCTTGAGGTTATCAATTTTACATAGAGTGATTTAAATATAGACGTTGGAAAAGACGAAATATCAATGTCATTATGTCACTCATGACTCGCCTCAAGCATATATCATCTACTCAAGCCATCAACTCCATATACAGACGTTTCGATATGTTCACATGATGTGTTAGACTTACCATTTATGATGTATGGTTGTTTCAATTTTGGAAGGTAAAGACAAGACATAACCTTAGACAGTTAGCATATTCCATAAAAAATACTCCGTTAACTACGGTGCGACCGTAGTTTTCATTGTTTGTGTGTTAGTTTTATTCCTAGAAACTTAAATAAACGAGCTCATAATGTAGCGCGACGAGCTCTGATGTAGGGCTCTTTTTACGGTTGTCAAAAAAAAAAAAAAAAAAAAAAAAAAAAAAACTACGGTGCGACCATATTTTGATGCAAAGAATTGAAATAGACGTATTAGCTTCGGTAGGAGCTAAATGCATAAGCATAAACAGAAGTTATATTCCTGAATGACATAAAACATGGGCGAACCCGCTACAGGTACCAAAAGACCTCATAGACATGTGGTTTACAAGCTACTCTATAAAGACATTGATGTACGATGGACCGTGATCCAGACAAAAGGAAATACCTGAGGAGAAAGGAGGGTTTTAAAAAAACGGGCGGAGAAAGTTTGAGACCATATTCAAATGTTGGTTGACTGTTGTTACCCATCTGAGTCGTTGTCGACCTAAATCCCTCATTGAGAAATTGCCCTTCTCTTTACTCAATCTGCCGGTTGATTGTCAGTGCACCTATTTCTTCTGTTTATCATGGTATAGCAGAACCATTCAACGGAGTTCGTTCATTGGTTCATTCCTGGGAACTGGATCTTGAAACTAAGCAGATAGCATGAGAGGCGCCCATGGCGACAGAAAGAACATGATGCGGACCCAAGCCGTCATCATCTGACAAAAAGTTAACTTGAATCGGAGAAGATTGTCTCTCTGGCAGCCCAGGAACCCCTAATTGTGAATCTTTGGCATTTCCCCACGTGTATAGTTTCCCTGTGTCTGTTTAAAGATGCATGTTTAACCCTATTAGTATCGGTTACAAGGAAAACGCAACAGAAGCCTCGGCCTTTGTAAATGCACATAGCAGCCATTTGCAATGAGATTAGATGGCAACCATGGCCGATCCATCTCCACAACAACAATAATACATGACAAATTTTAGCTATTCGAAACCCCCTCCGTGAGCCCATTCGAAACCCCCTCCGTGATAATAGGTTTTAACCGTTCCAATAGCAAGTAGGGTTATGACTTCGTGAGCCCATTTGGAAAGTATATTAGGACCCAAAAAATAGCGAGACATTGTGGGGTTATGGGTCATTAACTCATTATGAGCGTTGGTTATTTCAGATTTTAAAAAAAAAGGCCTAAAAAAGATATGCATACAAACATATTGAAACGGCCCAAAAGAGGAACTGTATACAACATGCATCAAGGAATTATTATTATGTACATACGCAGATAACATGTCAGAACAAACATACCAGTGATAGCAGCTGAAGAGGAACCTCCGCAAGCAATTGAGACAATACGTTCCTCAGCTAAAGTCTCGATCATTGTGGGCACCTTCTGACTTTGAAGAGAAGAATGACCCAACTGACCATGGCCACCATGTCCCCATGAAAGCACCTTACCATCATCTGTAACAAGACGAGCTCAGACGTCAAGCAATAAGCAAAGATGTTAGGAGTACATTCTAACTTTATCTAGCTTGTCCAACTGTAAGATTCTTGAACCTACCGGTCAGAGCAAGTGAATGATACCCACCACAAGCAACTTGGAGTACACGCACATTTTCGAGACTGGGAATTTGTCTAGGCCGCCAACCTCCAACCTTATCACCAGTTCCAAGCTCGTAGTTCGAATTGGCTGCCAAAGCAAAAAAAATAAATGCAGTCTGTTAATATTTGATACTATGTCTATAACAGAGTTTTGATCATTCAAGACAATGACCAAAGAAAGGCAAAAGGATGGCAACATCTTCCAAAAGAGTTGTCAAGAAGAATAGAACGTTACCTCCCCAGCCCCAAAGTTGACCTTGTTCGGTCAAAGCCATTGTACAAAATCCCCCACAAGCAACAGCAGACACAGGAACAGGCAGCGCGTTTACTTTATCAGGGGTACTAAGCCCACCAGTTTGGTCTGGGCCTCGTCCAGGGCCAAGACCTAATCTACCATCACCTTCTTCTCGACCCCAAGTGTAGACCTCACCTGTAATTTAGAACGGGAATACATGGAAAAAACATATATGTTAAGTACCATTTGGCATCATATATAAAGAGGCTTATGTGGTGGGGGAAATAAAATATGCAAATTTTCAGATTGTATCATGGACACTGTACTAACGAAGAAATCACAACCAACTATAATTCGGCTCCGAAAAGCATGTTGTAAGCAGATAGATATTAAAGACAACACCTAGGCATTTCACACCTTCACTTGAAAACTACCCCCTTGTAAAAGATGAAATGAAGTTATGTAATCTTCACATATACAAATGATAAAAAGTTAAAATCTTACACAGTCCATGGCAAATAATTAAAGCTTATAAACAATCACCTCTCCTCCCCTTCCTCTCCCCTTTATCTACAACTGCTTCACATTTCTTAGCTTCCTATTAAGCAGGGTTCTCTTTGTACTTATAATATTTTTACTCGGTCGAACTTGGATCATCCAAATGGTTTATTTTGTGTTATAACTATATGAGACAGGGTACCAATAAAACTGACAAATGTGCAGAATAGATTCTCTTATTGCAGTTTGCAACTTCACCATAAACAAGATAAATCGCCAATCATAGTTTCCCACACTACCACCCTAGAAAACATTGTTTATTCTCTCACATATCGGTTACTCCTCAGGATGATTTGGATCTCACCTCAAACCCTCAGTAGATATTCTCCTTCTATGTGACAGTTGATGGCTTTGTGCAGAAGAATCGTTCTTTTAATTAATGACGAGAGATAATGAAAGTGTCGTCATGTGATATATCGTATCAGTTTCCTTGATCCGTCACAAAGCCAGAAAAAGGGAGGAAAACGGCCGAGATATATCATGAATCGGGCCAACTCAGTTCGACGGGCCCTTGAAACCCTAAATGCTTCTCCAGCAAATTTTTTATAGAAGTACATTTTGTGGCCTATTTTTATAGAGTATGAATGTATGACAGTATTAGCCCAAAGAGTCGATCTAGATTCATTTAGTCATCACTAATCAAACTAATAGTAACAACAGACAATTTCAAAGGCTACAAAACGACCTTTAGAAAATTGATGTGAAACCTCTGAAAATTCAGCAAGGACATATCAAGTACACTTCTGAGATATTATTATCTGACTGATACTGCAATCTCAATTCTCAAACCCTGAATGAGCCCAGAATTTATAGTCTTTATTTGGGCTTTGGTGCTCATCAATGCCAACTTAAATACTTCCTCCTAGTTGATCATCTCTTCCCCTTTCATTTTGCACAAAAAATAAGGAAATGATTTTGGACCACACGAAACACTCTACTCCACATGCGAATGAATTTGGACCAGATAAAACTTTCCAAAAAAGGAAAGGGGGAAGAAAATCCGACTATCATGAAATAGGAAAGAAGGAAAAAATGAGCGACTAGGAGGGAGTAATTAACAGACAGCCAACATATGATTTACCGTTTCTGATTTCTCTACACGGCTATCTACGTATGATCATCATTTGTTTTTAACGTTGTCACAATTGTACATCGTGAGAAAACATTGTCTAAGTTGACGTCGTTTGACCAAAGAGCCAAATGTTTCCAATATAAATGGGACGGAGGGAGTGACCCCCGCTCAAGACCAACTCTTGGAGAAGAAAAACAAATTTGACAATAGCATCACACACACCTGAATCAGTAATAGCAGCAGTATGCGTTCCACTGGTTGCAATATGCTTAATTTTCCCACTCCAAGGACCTTCAACCATCCTGGGAACCAGTTCTCTAGTGAAAACGGAATGACCAAGAGCGCCAAACCCACCATAGCCCCTGCAAACTTTATTTTTCATAAAGGTAAAACCATCAAGCTTCAAAGAATGTAAAAACACACACTCTAGAGAAGACCTAACTTACGCACATAACACAATCTCGCTGCCTCTTATATTCATGTTTTCCACTTTCCCTTTTCCATTGACCCCTTCATAGAATAACATTTAGCACTACAACTTGCTGCCTTGCTGACAAGTCTTCCTCAAAATTTCGCATCTTGCTAAACATATTTCCTTATGCAACACAATCTTTACAACATGATTCTTGATGAATAGCAATCACATTGGATCGTCAATGGGAAAAGCACACAGCTTAACCTAACTTCTACAGATAAAATCTTTCAAAAACTCGATCTAAGCTAGACTAAACTCTATAACCCATTAACCCTCATCAGTTATCAGTCATCACACATAAACACGACAATGGTAATCAGCGAAATTTAAGCATCTACCCCCTTGCCCTTGCCCTTGCCCTAATCGAAATAGCATTTCACACAAGGAACGGAAAAACTAACAAATTTGATTCCCAAAATTATCAAACAAGCCCAACTCGTGTCCAAAAGACATCTCACAAAACAGCATAGAGATCAGGAGTTATCAATTATCATATCATAGTACTAAATCTCTGTCCTCATGGTATCCTAATCTCCCTAAACGCAGTCGTGTCCAAAACACTGATAACTCGGTCATGCCATCTGGCAGTCAATATTTAAAACCATGATCAATGATCTAAATGAACAAGGGCAGGAAAAAACATTGATCCTAAAAGACAGCAAAAACAATCATAATGAAAAACAATGTCACAGATACTCTCACAAAGAATACTCCTCACGACGAATGTAAAGGGTAAACAAATGATTAAGACGGAGGGTCCCTCCTTAACATGTATGGCTCATGTTTTTATGCAGTTGCCAGTTGGTATTCGTTCTACACAATATTAATGTAAAACCGTCTTACAGAAAACTAACGGAAACAATAAAGACTGACCAACTAAAGATTTGGCCTTGAGAGGTAAGAGCAACAGAGTGAAGACCACCAAGAGCAAGCATGTTCACACCGTCCAAAAACGGATTGGGCTTCGGCCCGAATTGCAAATGTTCATGGCCCAACCCGAGTCTGCCACCGTCACCTTTACCCCAAACCCACACCGACCCATCAACAACCACTGCCGAATGAAACAACCCAGATGATATGCCCACCTCCGGCGACGAAGTTGCGGTGTTTGGATCGAGGGATAGACGGCCGGAGGAGGCGGCGAGGCGGAAGGAGGGAGGGAGGAGGAGGGAGGCGAAAAGGGTGGGGTAGAGGCGGGTTGACTCGATGGGGAGGGCGAGTTGACCCGATGAGCCGCGGCCCCATGAGAGGAGTTGCAGGTTTGTGTGGGTGGCGGTTGTGGTGGTTGGGTGCGTGTAGAGGAGAGGTGGAGCTGAGGAAGGAGGTGGTGGTGGTGGTGGCTTAGGGGTGGTTCGTAAGTTGAAGAAGTGACGGGTGGTGGTGGTGGTTATTGCGGTGGTGGTGATGCGCATTTTGTAGAGTAGAGTATAATTGGGAAATGAGGGAGAGGTACGAGGTTAGTGAAGGGCTTTAGACTAGAGGGGTTTGGGGTTTGGGGTTTGGGGTTTGCTTGACCAAATTGGTGATGACTATGACTCTATGAGTAGGGGTGTTCATTGACGGTTCGGTTCACCGACCGTATATTTAGTTCGGTTCGCACACGGTTTGGTTTGGCAAAACACCGAACCTAAAACGCACCGTTCCTAACGGTTATTTTCAGTTCGGTTAACCACTTTAAACGTTTATTTGCGGTTCGGTTACCGGTTAACCTATAAACATGCTAAATATACTTTTTCTTTAGTTTTCGAGATTTTTATCTAGTTTTTTAATTAATTTTTTAATATTTAATTATACTCAACAATAAAGTTTATAAGTGAAAATTTAATAGTAATTATTTTAACCATTTTTGAATCTGGAAACACTTTTTAATTAAACAAAAAAACATTTTTTATATAATATTTAAATTTTTTGCTTACTTTTTTGTGAATGGTTCGGTTCGCGGTTAACCTCTTTTCTAAAATTGCGAACCTCAACCGAACCTTGTCCATGATAAATTTAACGGTTCGGTTCACCGAAACCGCTTTGTCAAAACGGTTCGGTTAATCGAACCTTAAAAATGTACGGTTTTTCGGTTCGGTTATTGCGGTTCGGTTTATTATGAACACCCCTAACTATGAGTACCGTGCTAACGAATCGAGTCAAGTTTGAGTTTGATATTGCTCGATTTTTGTTTAAGAATCAAAATTTGAGTTCGAGCTTATTTTGAATTTATTCCACGGATACACGTCAAAACATGTCGGACGCCTATAATGTCGTGACTTTCTATATTTATTTGGACACGTGTCCGACGCATGCCCATGGTATTTGAGTCGTGTCCATCGCGTGTTTACAGTATTTGCCCTATTTGGTCATCATTTGGGGTGAATGACGTTCTTCAAACGAGAAATGCGCTATCGAAAGAGATTAATTAGAATATTGACTCAAATGAAAAATAATAATGAGTTATTATTAAGGGCAAAATTTAACTTCACTTATTAAAATAAATATCAAATATTTTTACAAAAATAAAATCGAACATTTATAACTATAAAAATGTATACATTTTACTAAATTTAAATAGCGTGTCTTGTATCTTAAATTTCATGACATGACATGTCGTATCACGTGTTCGTATTGTGTCTGTGTCTGTGTCCGTATCCATTTCGGTGCTACCTAGAATAAACATGGTCTTATCCCGCATTTGATCGGGTCTAGTTGTTAGAGGAGTCGGTCTTATTTCGTCCAGTTTCCAAGCTGTTATCTTCTTCACTCTCCCTAACCAGAGTGTTCCTTCCCCCTACACCTCCAAAATACGCATTTAATTTGACTGTATTACATATAATATGTTACTACTCCCATTGTTTCTCCACCCATTTCATTTGGTAAGACCTCCCAATTTCTCATTATTATCATTTTTTGAAGGAATTATTTTTTGTCCTTCCAATTGTATTCACTCTTTGAATTTCTATGACTTGGGTAATGATTATTCTGACTGATTTTAATCTGGGTTTAATTTAATTATTGTTTTTTCGTTCGTTTTGGTGAGACTATAAAGCAGGTGTAAATTCAATGGATTGTCTTTTTTTGCCCAAGTGTTTATTACTTCAGGTAATTCACATTTTTCTGTTCAACTTCAATCTATTATTAGTTTATTTTCTTTGGGAAATTTGTGAAATCTGCGTCTTCGTGTTGCTAATGCAAGGGTAAGACTGCGTACATTTGACCCCTCTCCTTTACCTCGCAATTTCTGGGAGCCCTTGATGCACTGGGTAATGGTGTTAGTTTTATAATGCTTCATATAAGAAGCACTGATTAGTTATTCCAACTGTTGCTTGCTCTTTTATGTGGGAATTATCGGCACAATGAGAGGCACTCGAGCCTGCAGCCTAATGTGTATGAAATCAAACAAATGGTGTTTGTTTATGCTTTTGTTTAATGACGAGGAGTTGAATCCCCCGGGCCCATGCATTTCCGCACCACCACACGGACCATGTAAGTCACCCCTTTGGGGGCTGCAATGGCCAAGTGGTCATCGTCCCAGCTCGTAGAACCTGGGACCTCTCAACTCCTCACAAATGATGTTTGTTTATGTTGATAGTTGTGAAATATGACATTTTTAATTGTGTAAATTTAACATAGTGTATCAAATTCAATGTATATTTTCTTTCCTGGACAAAGTTTGGTATTACCATCCTAGTATAAGTTGAAGTAAGACTTGGTGAGGATCGAAAGGTTCGAGGTGAGCTTTTAAAGGTCAAAGCTGAAAACTTTCCTAAATACTGCAGAACGTTCCTCACCGGGTCTTACCATAGCTTAACGTAGAATGGTCCTACAGTCTTGCCCAATACTTGCTTCTGTTTCTTTAACTTAGCTGTAATTATGTTAATTCTATGATTGTACTTTCTTATTTGAATACCAGTCACCGGGTTTTGGAGTGGTTCTGAATGTGAGGAAAAAGAAGCAGCGGGCATGTATATCAGTATCAAGAAGACCCAGTTACGTAACAAGTTCACTCTCAGTAAGCCAGACAGGCAGCAACATACTTCAAAAGGAGAAAACGGAATTTAAGTCATCGTTTGACGAGTATTTGAAGGCAATGGAGGCCATAAGGACTGATAGGGATAAGGCGAAAGATCAAAAGGAGGGTGGAGACAGAAAGAAGCTTAAAGATGTTTCATTTACCAAAAGTGCTCCAAAGAATCTGAGACAAGAGGCATCCAGAATGAGGCAGGGGTCTAAAGGTTCAGAATTTGACAAGAAAGATGAAATGTATAGACGGTCTAGTGTGGTTGCTGCCAAGCCACAACCTGGTGACGCCTTTCAAAAAAGAGTTGCTGTGAGTTCCCAGAAAGAGATTAACTATAAAAGATCAAAAGATTATTCAAGCGAAAATGTATCCATGGATATGACTGCTGTTAAAAGCAGTAAGCATGTTTGGAAGAAAAGCATGCCCATGGATGAAATGTCTAATGACAATGACCTAAAGATGGACCATAAAAGATCAAAGGATTATTCAAGCGAAAATGTACGCATGGATATAACTGCAGTTAAAAGCACTAAGCGTGTTTGGAAGAAAAGCATGCCAGTTGATGAAATGTCTAATGACGATGACCTAGAGATGGAAAAATTTATCTTCCAGACGTCAGAGTTAAATGGTGATGGTCGACGAGTTTCACAAATGGACATGGAGGATAGGATACAGAAGCTTGCAATATGGTTGGTAATTGGCCTTTGCTTACCCAACGTATATTTGTGCTTTTGCACAGCAATTTGATTGTTCTTGATTTGTTCTTGCAATATGAGCTTTTTTTCTCTCACAGTTTAAATGAAGCTAATGTGAAAATGCCGGAGTGGATGTTTTCTAAGACGATGAGAAGTGCGAGAATCAGATTCTCTGACCCTTCCATTATGAGGATTATTCAGATATTGGGTAAAATGGGGAACTGGAGAATGGTGCTGCAACTTGTCGAGTGGCTTCAAATGCAAGAGCGCTACATGTCTCGCAAAATAGGGTCAGTATTTCACTTTATTTCCAGTCATAGAGGAATGTAATTTAAATTGGGCATTGACATGCAATTTTTTTTTGCTATCAGCTTTATTTCCTTTATCACCCAACTCTCACCCTTATATTTCGTTGCCATGGTTCTGAGTTTTTTGAAGTTTGAAATCACCTCTGGCTAAAATAATGTTATCTATTTGCCAACATCAGGTTGTCATTGGGATGCCTTTTTATTTGGTTCTGTTGTTTGAGTCTTGCAGCCAAGGGTGGCTAATTGGCTACAATTAGGCCGTTACTCAACTCCTCCGCATTGTCGTAAACAAGTGGCTGGTCTTGGTGATGATTTAGAGAGTGGGAGGGAGGAGACTGGAAGAGGTCAATATTTGACCCTAGGCCTTCTACACAAGATATTGCCGCACATAACAACCAGCCAAAGTTATATTCTATTAGAACAAAAGCAAACAGTATACCCCCTATCATAGGAACCTATGACACCTAGTGGACACTGTGTCACTACAGTGCTACTGCAATCTGATTTTTTCTTCTTTCAATGGATTCCGTAAGCAGTAATACATTTATTGCAACGGAATTCGTAAGGTTTGATCTTTTGTTAGCTTCCTGTCAGGATTAGGCTGCTTATTTGGTAATGTATCTGCTCTTATCGTGTTATCTTCACTTTGCCTGCTATATCTGGAAAAGAAGGTTGAGCCTAAGTTAATTATAGAATCCTGAAATCCGGGAGCCTAAGGTTGAGCCTAAGAAAATTAAACGCCAATAACATAAACATTGACCCCGGCCCTGACTACTTGGACTCCCCTGCCGTTCCGAGACGATGATTACAACTAACATTACTTGATGATTTGGGATTGGAGCGGTTGTCAGAAGCAAAACAGAGTTAGCACAATATTTCATTTGGCTACAAAATCTTCTCCCTCTGTTCTAGTGTGATTCCACCTGCATCACATGCAGTAAACCATAAAACTACATCGTTAAAACTCAGATCCATTGTTTGTCACATACTTATGATTCTTGACAGTTCATTTTTTCTACTTCTAAATCATATTTTTAATCTAGATATGTCTACACAGCTGCACTTGGAGTGCTTGGAAAGGCAAGACGTCCCGTTGAAGCACTCAATTTGTTCTCTTCTATGCAGGTAATGCTTTGTTATATTTATTTGGTGTTTACTTTTCGGCTACAAATTATGTCCATTCATTTCGCAATAAGATCATATTTGGCATGAGTACATGACTGACATTTACGTCCAACTGCAGCGACACAGGAGCTCCTATCCTGACATTGTCGCTTATCACTCAATTTCTGTTACTCTTGGACAAGCTGGCTATATGAAGGAACTATTTGATGTAATTGACAGCATGAGGTCAATTCCAGCGAACTTTAAGATCGAAGATTCAGAAGATTGGGATCCGCGGCTTGAACCAGACCTTGTCATTTATAATGCTGTAAGGCTTTTCCTCATCATTGTTTCACTGGAAAAACCTCAGCAAATTTGAATTTTAGCGTACGTATATGAATCTAGGTCAAGATACTGAAAGATGTTTGCCTCTTGTTTTCTGAAAACTGGTACGGATGGCCGGATGGGTGGGAGGGGGAAGGTAAAAGCCTAAACTTGGAACGAAAAGTGTTTTGAGAAATATTTTGTTTAAATTTGCTGTTCAGGTCTTAAATGCTTGTGTTATGAGGAAAGAATGGGAAGGGGCATTCTGGGTTTTGCAGAAATTGGCGGAAATTGATCAACAGCCGTCAAACACAACATATGGACTTCTTATGGAGGTAAAGGCTTTTTAGTCTATGATCACTTGTATGCATCTGAGTTCCTTAGTGCTGAACAACCATTATGTTATTGTTGCAGAGCGTATTTATTGGGGCCAATTGGGCATTCATGTCTTATTGATTAAGGTGGATTATAGGGTTTGATTTGACCTTGGATTATGTTTTATTTGCTTCTATTTACTTTACTTTTTTTTCAAGCCTCTTTCGTTTCATTTGAATGTCTTCTTTATTTTCTTTCCCGGGTTTATAATCTTTTACAGTTCACCCTTAGGAGTGTCTTATTTGATTAAGGTGGATTATAGGGTTTTACCCTTTATTTATGTTTTATTTGATTATTTTTTACTTCACTTTGTTTATTTTTCAAGCTTTTTTTGTTTTATTTGTATGTCTTCTTTGTTTTACTTCCCAGGTTTTAACCAGAGTTTTTTTCTTTTTATTTTTGCGCACACTTATCCCCCTCCCTCCCAACCAGTCATTTCCTAGCTCTCGCTAAAAAGGTTTTCCTCATTTTTTTGCTTCTTTGTTTCTTTATCCATGTAGTCTCATCTAGTAAACCCTCTTTACTTTTGATCACCAGTAGCTTTTTGAAGACACACCCCTTTGCTAGCAGCCTCATCATGGAACACTTAATAAAATATTCAGCTCTTGGCAGAATAGTGAACTGGTGTTTTTATCTGGTTTGAAAATCGAGAATTGATTTTTAATCTACTCATAGCTTCAACGGGCTTCCTGTGTGTATATCTCGCATGAAACTTGCAGTGTTGACGTAACTAGTTTCACACTGATTTCAGTGACATGGCATCCACATTTGCTTACCGATGGTTGCTCTTATTTCTGTGGGTATAAGTGTATAACGCTTATGTTCTGACTCCTGTAGCAGAGTTGGTAGTTGTTGACTTGTTGATACCAAAGCCTTGCCAATTTTGCTCTAGTAAGCTGGGTGATGGTTGGAGAAGGGACCCCCAAACTCATCCCACCTATTATTTTGTCATGAAGGTGGGGCGGTGTTGGGAGAAGGGCCTTCATTTGGGCCGGTTAGTGGGCCTTACCCAACATAGACTTTTTTTAGCTTTGATAAATTGCTAAACAAGTTCTTATGAGATTTTGAAGTGACTCAACAAGAATTTGGAAAATAAAATATGAAGGGATCGAGAAGCCATAGCGCGAGGCCGGTGTGGTCATAGTATCGAATTCACCTCTATCTCCGTTACCCATGATGGGTGTAACTTTCACAGGCCACACCCATGGCACCCTTCTGTATATCCACCTCACTTGGATGCTTTATAGTTGAACAGAACTGATTGGCTAACTGTTTCATCAGGTTATGTTGGCTTGCGGAAAGTACGACTTAGTCCATGAATTCTTTAGGCAAATGCAGGCATCCTCTACTCCAAATGCTTTAACATATAGAGGTTTGTCGAAGGACTTGTCTGATTTTCTATTCATGGGTACATATGTTATTAGATGTGTAGCTGATAATTTGCTTCATTCCACACTTTGTAGTCCTTGTTAATACTCTTTGGCGGGAAGGTAAACCAGAGGAGGCCATAGCAGCTGTTCAAGAAATGGAAAGTCGGGGACTAGTTGGTTCAGCCAGTCTATATTATGACCTTGCTCGCTGTCTCTGCAGTGCTGGAAGGTGTGAAGAAGCGCTGATGCAAGTATGTAGAATCTCGAGTCATAGTTGTTTTTTTAATCAAGTTTTAGTTTACTACGTGCGTTTCCCTCCTCATAAAGTTAAAACTGGGTGATTTATGCCAATTGCCGAGGAACTGGGAGTGTTGTCACCTCATTGGTCTTTGAGCTATTCCATCTTTCCACGGTCTTTTTTTTTAAAAAAAACTGTTATGGAACAGCAACAACGCCTTTATTCCTAATTTACTTGTGGTCCGCCAACATGACAGATAGTCCGTTTGTAGCTGTACATTGTGTTTTCCAGTGGGTCTTGCTTCAGACCATAATTTTGGTCTGAAATAATAAGACGGGATTTTGTAACCATTTTATAGCCAAATGTAACCATTATTTACAAACAAGTTATCATAAGCTGTAACATTGACTATACTATTGTGGTTACATTTGGCTGTAAAATGGTTACAAAATCCCGTCTTATTATTTCAGACCAAAAGTGACGGTCTGAAACAAGAATTTGTATTTTCCCAAATAGCAAAGTATGTGCCTTATGTTTATTCATCACACCCAGGTTGATAAGATATGCAAGGTTGCTAGTAAACCGTTGGTCGTGACTTACACTGGCTTGATGCAAGCCTGCTTTGACTCGGGAAATGTGGAGGATGGAATATTCATCTTTAAGCATATGCAGAAGTATTGTTCTCCGAATCAAGTGACTTGTAACATGATGCTGAAAGCTTACCTTGGACATGGAATGTTTACCGAAGCAAAAGAACTGTTTCAAAAGATGATACAGAGTGGACAGCAAGGGAACAGGGCCAGTTCCAGGATTACGGGAGATATTCATACATTCAGTCTGATGCTTGAATCTTCAGCAAAAGAGAATAGATGGGATGACTTTGACTATGCTTATAATCAGATGTTACACCATGGCTATTCTTTCAATACAAAACGACATCTTCGTTTGGTCTTGCAAGCTTCAAACGCTGGCAAGGTACTAACTACACTACTTATGCCATTTCAATTCAAGTATTTTTTCAGTTCAATTTGTTTTTGACAATCCGATCATTCGGAACTTACGTTGAAAGCCTTCTTTTCACCAGGATGTTTTCGGGATGTGCCTCTAATGACTGCTTTTCCGTCTGTGAAATAAATCAAAATGACTCACTAAACTGATTGTGGTTCTTTTCGTTGTGAAGTACTCCTTTATTTATTCAATTAGCTCCGTTTGCTCATATATGCGAGAATTGTCAACAAAGGGCCAATTGGGTATAATACAGGGAGTACCAGTTACCAACGCAATTTCATTGTGGCTCATTCTGAAACAATTTTAGCATTTGATGTTTTTATTTAAGTTTTCTAAAAAAAAATTTTGGTTCTTTTTGGACTTATTACATCCTTTTTTCCAAAAAATTTTTATATTAAGTTTTACTTCGTTTTTCAAAATCTTTTTAAGCTTTATTCTTGATTTTAGTTTTTCAAAATTTATAAAACCCCTTTGCCTTTCATATTGTGTTTCACTCCACTTCCGTTTTCTCTTTTCTTTCTTTATTTTCGCTTGTTGAGATGGAAGTTCACCCATGAGGCCATGACGGTTGCAAAGGATGATTCATGTCAGGCGACCCCAGATCATTTTGGAACTAAGGCCCTGATGTTGTTGTTGCTCATTCTGAAACAAACTTTTTTTATCGGGGTAAATTTAATGTACATGTGATTCTCTCTACATCGCCATGGGCGCGAGTCACAAGAGTCTAGGGAAATGTCGTGATAGTCTGGTTGAATAATAAGAATTCGCATTTTACATCTTGTTGATTTTGTAGAAGGAAGTAGTAGAAACAACATGGAGGCACTTGATGAAATCAAAGCTCGTTCCACCACCGGCACTTGTGAAAGAAAGGTTCCGGCTGAAAATGGAAAATGACGACCTTGTGGCAGCAATATCAACTGTTGCTTCCCATCCTTCAAGTCAACAAAAATCCTTCTCCAAGAAGGCATGGTCGAAATTGTTGGAGGACAATGCACATCGCTTTAACAAAGAAGCTCTTACGCGCTTGATACGTGAGATCAACGATTCTATGTCGAATTCTGAGTTGCCAAACCTCATATGTCTAAATCTAAGGGACTCTTGTGCGGAATTTGTAGGAGTTGAACCAATTACTAATTCAACGCAACTAAATAAAACGCCAGTAGAAGTTTGTGTGTAGAAATACGGTTTATTATCTACAACTTTCGGCTATTTTTTTTCTGTTTTGGTGGTTCAGACGGAGCCAGAGGCTCACAACAGCCACAAGATAGTTTTGCTGTCAACAAGTTTCGAAACTAAGTCGTGATACGTATGAATACATTGCTGTCTTCGGAAAAAGCTTGTTTTAGGACCATTTTGTTCTAATCAAACATTCAAACGAACATTTGAACGCTTTCATAACTTACGCTCTACTTGCTCAGATCTCATGATCTTAATGTGAAGTTCGAGTTATGGCAAAATCGTTACGCTGAATTGCCAATACCTTACAAACTCACCTCACAAAAGAGGGGTGGGTCTCTACAAGACTACAACCAACTGCGTGTCTGTTTCGTTGCCTGAACTTGTAAGAATGGCAAACCCGATTCATTACTCTTCCATTTTTTTCATCACTTCTGATGTGGTGAGCATTCAACGTCGAAGAACTTTGATGTTGCTTTCTCAGGAATTTCGAGCTTTTTAAACCACACGAAAATACAACGATCCCCACTGCCATGCTGCACACCACCTTGTTCGAGCTTTTCTCGCCATTTTAAACCACACGAAAATACAACGATCCCCACCGCCATGCTGCACACCACCTTGTTCGTTCCTTGTACTTTTCATCCATCAGCCTACTAACTATTATACACAATCCACAGCTTTTTGTTTCAAATCAAAATGAACAGAACAAGTGGAAGTTGAAAGAAACCTCGGAAATTTCATATTTACTCCCTTTTCGGGAACAATGTCCATAACACGTGCAATTAGAACTCTTTCTGAATTTTGATGGTCGATTACAATTTTCAAGCTATCTGAATTTTCAGGAATGCAGTGACGACAAAATTAGAGTAGAAGTGCATCCAGGTTCCGCTTCCCATCAGGACCCTTAGTATACCATGATTTAACAAATTCTCCATACAGGACTTCCCGGTACTTAGGCGCAGACTTCTCTACAAGTTCGGGAGCTGGGGCAATTTTCCGAGTTTTAGCAGGGTCGTGAAATGTGGCCACTGATAGACGTGCTCGATTTGCATTGGTTACAGCCCGGTGGATCGCGCTCTTGTACTCTCCATTTGTAATGACCTGCAAAGACCAGTTAAGAAAAATTTGACACAAAATTCAATGTCTAAACCGAATCTTTAACTGAAAAATCTAAGACTCTTGGCTGGAAAAGATGTCATCGTCACCAGATTTATTTACAGATCCATTCTACAAGATCTATTTCAATTTTTCCATTTACTTTCTTGTCTAATTAGATTGAATTGCCTCATCTTTACACCAGACAAGCTTTTGAATCTCAAATGTCCCTACACACATAATTTGCATTTCAGTACACACATCTTCCCTCCATTTTTTTTATCACATGATGTTTCCGTGTTTGAGGCAAGCCTTTGATTTTCAGTTATTACTAAAATATCATGTGATAAAATCAAAACCTTGCCTCAAAACGGAAACATCATTTCATGATATTTGTAAAAGTTACATAGTTTAATTTGTACCCAAAAAAATGTCTTCAAAGGAGTATACCTTTCATTAAATTTTCGGGATATTTGCTACGGAGTAATAAATTGAGAAATATCAAAGAAAGTAGTAGTGAGTTTTGAGGTATCAGAAAGAGGTAGTACCTCTGTTTGATCTGCCAAGATTACAACAATTGCATGAGATAAGGGCTGTACAGTCACCCACTCTCCACCTTTCAAAACTTCAAGTCCGCCAACATCATCCTGGATAAGTAGGGTAATTGCACCCATGTCAGAATGCGACTGCAAACCCAGAGTAAGCTCTGGCTGGGGACAAGTTGGATAGTAACTGATAGTGATATTCTGGTAGAATTCTCCAACTGCATTTTCAATGCATGAAGATTGCAGACCTAGGCTTTCAGAAATCAACGATAGCAGCTTTTGAGCAAGCGTTTTCATCTGCTCACTGTATTCCTCCACCACTTTCCTGGTTCAAGAAAGTATTTGCATGTCAATACCACACACAATGTGCCAAAAAAAGGCTTTATTCTGAATTATAAGTAAATGATATTTATAAGCTGAAAGGCCTATTTTTCAGGATTTTAACTGTGGGAGGGGTTTAGAACAGCTTAGTGATTAAACTGAAAAACAACTCGCTCTTTACCAATCTGAACTTTATTAAATCTGTACACTACAAAATGTTAAAGTTGGAAACATAAATGCAAAAACATTTGTGCTCTATGAATGCCGTGAGTAATTTCAACAACTTTGTTCCTAATATAAGTCTCCAGATTATAGTTTCTGTTTCTTTGAACATCCCTCATGTATGAAAACGTAACGTTCTCCCACCGTCTCAGTACAGCAGTGTTTTCAGCGTATACATCACAAATTCACAATGCACACCATCAACCCCAAAGCCACCTTTGACACCAGCTTATTTATTCTTACCAATATGCCGATCTTCTTATGCATTCTCATTTCTCTCTTCTTTAGTTAAGTTTTTGGATGGGAATGCCAACTTAGTGGTCATCATTGCACCTCCTATCAGGCTCCAACATTTGATTGTAGAGCGACCGAAAAAGTAAACCCAACAAACAATTTGTTACCCGACTCACAGACACGATGGCTGTCAAACAAGAGCTCAGTTACATTTCCTGATCTCCAATGACCACGAACAGACTATAGCATATAGGTGACGCTGCAAATTGCCATTCAAGCTTCTTGTCAGTATTCCCATTCCTCCATAGAATTCTCAGACTTCAAAGTTGATATTTCAATCGAAAAAGACCCACATTACATTTCTCCCTTATTTCAGACAAAAGTTTATACTCCATAGGTACAATCAAAATCAAACCCCCACCAAGTGGGTTGAAACAGACAGAAGACAAGATAACAGCAGAAAACTATTTCCATTCCCTCCAAATTTATCGATAATTACACGATCAAACTCCGTCCCTCCCTACAAAATGAACTTTAAATACTTTTCGCTTCAATGCAGTAAAGCATTTGTCTCCACTACTCAGCACTCGTAAAAATCCAAATACAAGTACAATAATTCAGACTATTCCATGAGATTTCTCTATATCCGTAAAAAAAAATCACACTCATTTCACAAAATCAATGACACCAGAACCATAAATTCCAAACTTAATTAACAGCCATACAAAACTCGATAACGGGACTAGGGAGGACTAGCAGAGGCGCTCGCTGAGAATTTTCGAAACTTTTAAGTTAACTTTTTGAACTTCATTGGAGTTCAATTATGACATCACTCGTTCCCCTCTCCTCTCCGAGCTGCAATCCTAATTCCGCAGTTCCGCCACTGACTAAAATGTGCAATAATGATGATTAAAAGAACACTATAAAGTATAAACAGCATAAAAATAGCTAAAAAGGATTAAATTAACCCTAACAACCTGTAATCCTAAAATAATGATGATTAAAAGAACACTATAAAGTATAAACAGCGTAAAAACAGCTCAAAAGGATTAAATTAACCCTAATAACCTGTAATTAGTCGGATAATGAGGCCAACGATCGGAATTACGGCGCAAAAGCGGAAAAGTATGATGATCAAAATAATCTCTCCAATCCAAAACGACGTCGTCATTCTCACTAACAAGCATCCTACTACCATAACCTTCAGAAGCAGCGCCACTACCATCGCAGCCATACTTCAATTTCTCGGAAACATCGAGATCGTTGAAGAAGGAAGATCCGACGGTCCTAATTTCATCGAGGAGCTGAATAGGAACGCCGTGGTTGACAACGTGGAAGGCTCCCCAATCGCGGCATGCGGCGGCGATGGCGGTGGACGTTTCGGTGGAGGATAGGGAGAGGTCGATGAGTGGTATCGTTGCGGTGGTTGGTGCGGCGGCGGCGGCGGCGGTGGAAGGGGAAGGGCGAGTGTGTGGTGGTTGGATGTATTGAGGAGGAATGAGGTTGGAGTTTGCTAGGGTTTGCACTCGAATTGGTTGCGATGGTGGTGTTGTTAGTCCGGTGACCACCATTGTTGGGGTTTGCAGTTTGGTAAAAGGATAGTTGGTTCTTGCGTCAACGCAACAGCGATTTCTTCATTTTCTCAAAGACTTCGAAGCCGGAATATTCAATTAGCAAAATTTAGGTGTTTGGTAATTAGCAGAATTAAATTAGCAATCTCAATCTTGTCAAATGACAAAAAAAGAACATGAATAAATTATTGAGTAGTTGTCAAAATACATCATACAAACCACTTTAATAATTAATGTCCATTTCTTCTATCAGACATCAAATTAGAAGTAATGTTATCAAGGACCGTTGACATTTCTTTGTTTCCCGAAGATTCGGTTGCAGATTGCGAGGAATGAGTAACCACATCTTGTAATAAATCCGGAGGTATAAAATCCGAGTGTTCATCAATGATTCTAAAAGCTTCATCCCTAGTTGTATTTCTTCTTATATAATTATGTAATGCAAAAGTTCCACAAATAATTTTATTTTGATCTTGTAGTATGTATTGAGACATCCTTCCTAAAATTTTCCATCGCGCTTTAAGAACATCAAATGCCCTCTCAATACAATTTCTTAACGAAGAATGAGCCTTTAAAAAATTCCTTTGAACCCCTCGGAGCTGCTCCTCTAAACTCATTTTCATGATACTTAGCTACAAAAACACCGCATAAAATGGATTTAACGGAAATCAATTACTCTATAAGTTTTGAGTTAAGAAAAATCAAAGCCTAAACGAACAAAAACAAACAATACACATTACACATGAAATATGCTACTAAATAATTTTTAGAAAAATTGAAAAAACAAGTTAGAGGAAAAAAAACCGTACATTTTGCATAGATAAGAGAGAATGAATAACTGTGAAACAAAAATAGGGTTAATAGTTTTTGAAGGGTAAAAAGATAATTTTTTATTTTTGACAATATACCCTAGAGCATATTGAAGTCCAATCTACTCTTCCAATATGTTGTTTCCCAAACAGTCCAAGTAACATATTGATTGATCAAACATGCTAATTGTCTCAAATATACTAATTTTTCTGCAATATGTTGTTTACCAAACAGCGCCCATGTGAGCCTATTAGCGTTTATTAGAGTTAACACCACCCAAATCTACTATTCCCTTCATTCTTTTTGGGTGGTGCTCATTCATGGACGAGATAATTTACTCTTTCATAGACGAATATGACCATTCTACCCCTTTATTTCATATCCCAATTTTCATTTCTCTCTCTAAATTTAACTACCTCTCCCACTCCTGCCATTACCTTGTAACTACCCTCCACGGCCTCCGCCGCCAACCACCGCTCCCTTCTACCAAACATTTAATCAGTTTCGAGTTTTATCTCTCTCAACTTTCGAATCGAATAGTTTATATACATCCTTAATTTTACGATTGACCTTTAATTTTTGCGAGTTTTTCGACGGATGCGAAGCATACAACAATGGCGACAATATTTCGTCGGATCAATCGCCAGATCTTTTGTAATTCTTGTCTTTTAAGGTTCCGTATTCAGTATCGTTCAACTTCTTGGAGATGAAGCAAAAGGCTGGTTGAATACTACATATTTGTCTGATTCCGGAAACATACGCATTTCAAGGGGAAATTGAACTTAGACAAGATCGAGCTGCTTCCTGCTATTTCTTTCTACTAGGTACGGAGTAACAATGGCCTGGTTTTTGGCCTGATTTTTCCGCAACTCAAAATCAATTCGTAGCACTCACTACGGTTTCATGGAATAAATGAATCTCTTGTCCTATCTATCCCAATTCTCGTCTCAAACGTTCACATAAATTTAAGCATAGAAGAACAAACCGTAATCTAATTTACTCTTCTAAATCAATTCCTTAATTTTATATACTATAATTAATAAAGTTAGAAATTAGAATTATTAGTTGATCGATACGAGCACTAGCATCCATAGTTGTGTGTAATTTTGACAGATTTAATAAATTTAATTAACTTTGTAAGGGAGAATTAGAGAGAGTTTGTTCTTGTTACTTTAAGCAAAGGGTATTGAATGAAAAATTAATAAAAAAGAGTATATGAATGATCAACTACGTTCTTTTTATATCACTCAATTTCTCTTTTAACACTATTCACAATTGAGTATTCAACATCAGTTTTCTCTCAATCCGTTCACGGAAATATATTCACGTTAAATCTTTTTTGGATTGTCTTGATAAGAAGATTAAGAATATCAAACTTTTATAATTTTTAGTAGTATGTAGCTAAAGATATAATTAAAACAAAATGAACATCGACAAACGTGTATAAAGAAATGGGGTGATATAAAAAGAATGAAGTAAGTATGTAGTAATAAATGTTAGAGAAATATTATTTACCGTTCTCTCTACTATCTTCTCCTCTTATAATCGATTAAAATATCGTTTATTTTACTCCATTCACTTACCTTTTAACCCTTCGTAATATACAATATATTAATTGATTGTGAAAGGGTAATTGAAGAAGATGCATAGCGGAAGTGTTGATATGCTGAAATGTCACAAAAACTCCATAAGATGCCTTAACTTTGAAGACCTACTTTCAATATAATTGCAAAACCTAATCAATATTTGCAGAATTCCTTAATGTCCATTTCGAAGGGATGGTCATATGTTGAACTCAACGTAAATTGTAAATTGTAAATTGTAAATTGTAAATTGTAAATGGTAAATTGAATGGATATACAATCCAAGTCACCGACAATGGATCGTGGACGGCTTCTATATGAGTATTTACGAGTCATGATGGAAGGGGACGGTGGGCAAGGCGAATGGGGAATGGGGATTGGGGAAGAGGGGTACTTAATTCTTACTCCGTATAATGATTGGGCGTATGTTAAGACGTCTATTCAAATATGAGTTGCAATATCAATTGTCCATAATTGTCACTTCATATTTCATGAATTAATGAATTTATAGACACCTTATAGAATACTCGTAACTCTTACTCCCACTCACCCATAGCAAATACTTCTCCATTATGGACAAAGTACAAAATTTATTTAAGGAAATATGACAAATAACTACCTAATAAATCTAAAATTTTACGTCTTACTACCTAATATAATAAATTTTGCAACTAACTACCTAAAATCACACAATGTTAATCAGTTTGCTACCTTTTTGACGGAAACCGAATTTAAGTTAGTTTTAAATGTTCGGGTTAAGTTAAATAACTATCTTACCCTTCATTCAATAAACATATTCCCTGTTAAAATTTTACCCATCCCTCACCCTCCCCTGTAAAAGCTCAGATAAAGTAATTATTCCTGCCGCCATTTTTATACCTCAAAAATTCCATGAACATGCCTAATTTGCAGCACTAGAGGGAGGTAATCTTCTGTTGTCTTCTCAAATTGAATCAAGTAAGCATTTTTTTCATTTTATTTTCAGTATAAAACCCTTCCCTAATTTGAATTTTTTCATTTTATTTTCACTCTTTACTGCCCGATATGGTGAGGGTGACGGATACTTTGTCATCGCTTGCGGTCAAGTACTGGCCGGTATAGATTAATTGTAATGCTTCCCTAATTTGATTGCAAATAATAGACAAATTAGAAAGCTGAAGTACAATTTTCCCGTGCCCGCTGCTACTACACCATATAAAGATTGATTTCCAGGTATGCAATTCGTCAAAAAAAAGGTATGCAATTTGAGGTTGTTAACTTGTTATTATACTAAAGGTATGCAATTCGACAATTGGGTTTCGGTTGTTAACGTGTTTTCTTATACACACAAGGTCGCGCCTAGATTAAATATTTTGTATCTTCTTTAGTTTCACCTTGTACTTTAATGGTGTTTTAATGGAGGAAGGAGGGGAGGGAAATTTAGGTATTAAATTAGGTTTTAAATTTAAACGGTACGAAATAAACCGATTTCCGTCATTTTTTAGCAATTTCCGTCATTTTGGTAGTAATCGTGTAAGTTTTTACACTTATTAGGTTGTTATTTGAAGAATTGAACATATTAGGTAGTAAGATGTAAAATTTTAAACTTATTAGGTAGTAATACGCTAAATAGCCTTTATTTAATAACAATTGTTTAATATTTTTGTTGCGTAAGAGTATATAGATTAGAAAGAGAGTGTTAAATTTGTTGGGTTAGGGGTGGTGGATGAATAATAAATGGAAATAGGTAAGGATAAAATGGTAAAAAAACAATCTTAAATTTAGATAGAAATATAAAAAGAGAACCTCCTTTTTCTTTACTCAAGGCAGAAATGACTTTTAATCAGTTTTTCACGGGTGGAACTGACCTCTGCTTCGACCTAATTAAAAGAAGCTAGCATGTATCCTCCAACGACATCTACTCTAAGTGGAGCCGATATGATCTTGTCTTGTGCTCTATTTGACTTCTTCTTGTTCTGGTTTGGACAAGGTAACACTTTGACGAATAAATCGAAATGGACAATGAGACATTTGTTATGGGTAGAGGGAGTATAATATTTAACTAAGATCTCTCCCAATAGTTTACCTTATATAAGTGAAATAAATTTAATTTCCCGCTACAAAAAATTCGTTATAAATTGCATAATTACTTATTTACCGTTTAATACCTTACCCAACCCTTTTTTGTGTGGATAATGACCGTTGAACAATTGATAATAAACACTCCCTCGTATTTCATATATTCTTCCCTAATTTTTAATTCAGTTATTCGATCTTTTAGGTTTATTTATGTGATCTAATCATCTAAATTCAATTAATTATTTTTTGTGCAAAAATAAAATGAGGAAAATATATGGAATAAGAGGTATCACAAAATGACAATATGTTGACTAAAGCTTTTAAAATGGTGGATAAATGAAAGTGAAACTTCACTCGAACCCAACCAGATCTAACACTTGAACAAATAATTTTTTCTCACGATTATAAATTACAACTGAAAAAAAGCAATCCTTTTATAACAAAATGTCAATAATTTTATTTTCTTATAAAAATGACCAACTCTTTATCACCAAAACGTGTTCCGTCACATTATCTCTAAGGGTGTTCAGAATAAACCGAACCGGAAAACCGAAAAATCGTACATTTTTAAGGTTCGATTAACCGAACCATTTCGACAAAGCGGTTCGGTGAACTGAACCGTTAAATTATTAACGGACACGGTTCGGTTAAGGTTCGCAATTTTAGAAAAGAGGTTAACAGAACCGAACCGTTTCACAAAAAAAGTAAGCAAAAAAAATAAAATATTAAAAAAAAAACAGTGTTCTTTCGTTTAATTTTCTAAGTGTTTCGATATTCAAAAATTGTTAAATTGATTAATATTTAATTAAACCAATAGATAAAATTCACGAAAACTAAAGAAAAAGAATATTTCGAACGTTTATAAATTAACCGGTAATCGAACCGCATCTAACCGTTTAAGGAGGTTAACCGAACCGTTTGTAACCGTTAGGAAGTTAGGAACGATGCAATTTAGGTTCGATATTTTACAAAACCGATTCATATACAAATCGAATTAAATATAGAATTCGGTTCACAGCAGCATGAATTAACACCCCTAATTATCTTTTTTTTGGTAAGTCGAAACGGGTAAAACCCATAAGAAAAGCTGAGATTACAAAGCAAAAAAAGAAAACCAAGACCAAACTACTGACCAAACGAAAGAAAACAGAACAAAAAGACGAAAATAAAGCAAAATTACAGGGGTTGGAAATACGGCACCACCCGCGGCCAAGCCACCCCACTGATATCCTGCTGTGCTAAGATACGAACTTGCGTCGGAACATTTGAGAGATCATAGCGTACTAACTTCTGGGATTGTACAACACCCTGGTTTGCCAACCAGTCAGCGCATGAATTAGCTTCTCGGTACGTGTGATGTAATTCTACCGTCCATGGGGAATCCCTTATGAACGACTGACATATTTTAGTCATATGAGAGTGAGCTGACGGTACGGTCGAAGGGGACTCCATGAATCCCATAATGGTCATCGAGTCTGTCTGAATTACCAGCTTTTCGATATTAAGCTCCAAAGCTATTATCAACCCCCTGCGAAGGGCAAACAATTCCGCCCGAGTCACCGTCGCTTCTCCTAATTTTTCTGAAAACGCACCCAGAATTCGACCAGAACTGTTTCGAAAAATCCCTCCCGCACCTGCATTCCCCGGATTTCCTTTAGATGCACCATCGACATTTAACGCCACCCATCCGTCTGGCGGTGCTAGCCATCTGACAAAAGCTTCGTGTCGCCTAATTTCCGTACCCAGCTCTAAAATTCTATTTTCCCGAGCTTGCAGCACTTCACTCCATCTCTGAACTAAAAAATTGCTCTTATTATGGACAACTCGTTGTTCCTGTCCAAAAATTCGTGAGTTCCGCCACTTCCAGAGCCACCACACAATCACCGTAAATTTCGAAGGCCAATTTTCAAACTCGGGCGTGTTCGAAGGAGTTAAATTGAACACCACCCACTCGCGAATCGAAGCGGAATTCGCAAATTTTGGGTTCTGGGCAACGGGAAAGAATTCCCAAACCTTATGAGCTTCGATACAGTCACGAAGAATATGAAGGGCCGTTTCCTCGATCCCTATGCAAACATCGCAGCACGGATTATCCGTCAAACCACGTCTCATTCTATTGGTGTTAGACATGATCCTATCGTGTAAAAGGAGCCATAGAAATGCGCGCATACGCTGAGGGGCCCAAGTTTTCCACGGTAGTTTCCAAAAGATTTCGGACTCATCACTAGGCGTATTGCGAATAATCTGAATAGCCGACTTAATGGAGAATTTACCAGACGGTGTCGCAGCCCAATAGGGTTGATCTTCATTCGCATCTCCCGGATACACTTCATAAGATGCTATGGTGTGTAGAATATAGTTCGGTAGGAGGTCTGCAAAGAGGGTCCATTTCCAGCCCGTATCCATGTCCCACATATCTTCAACAGTCGCGGAATGGAGGTGTTGAGGGATCGCCATTTCCGCTTTAGATTCCAGGGGTTCAGATGTAGCCCATTTGTCTTTCCAGAAGAAAGTTTGTCTACCATTACCAATAGATGAACTCAATCCCGACCGAATAACATCTATAGCTTCTACCACCCCTTTCCACAAATTCGAACTCTTTTGTTTTGCTACGAAAATAGTTTTGTCACATCTGCCTTGACAATATTTGAATCGAAGCACTCGGGCCCATACGGAGTTAGGTTCAGTCACTAGTCTCCAGCCAATCTTTGCCATAAAAGCGGTATTCACTTGCCTCATCGATCGCAAACCAAGCCCTCCTTTGCTCTTTTCAGCCGTGACCATGTCCCATGAAACTAGGCTCATTTTTCGAACCTCTTCACTGCCGCCCCAGAGAAAGCGCCGAGCCTTCTTGTCAATATCGTCACAAATAGCTCTAGGGATTTTAGCTGTTTGCATTGAATAAGCCGGGATGGTTGATAAAGTGGATTGAATAAGAGTAGCCCGACCTGCGAGCGAGAGAGTTTTTGTTTTCCAACCGGATAGTCTCTTGTCCACTTTCCGAGCTATGAAATCAAAAGTTTCTTTTGTGACTCTGCCATTTATAGTGGGCATCCCTAGGTACATTCCGAGATCCTCCGTTCGAGATATGCCAAGTTCCCTGGTGACGGCTTCCATGTCCTCCTCATTTAAATTTGGTGAAAAATATACCTTTGATTTTGCTAGGCTCACTGATTGTCCCGATGCTTTGCAAAAGGCATCAAGGCATTCATTTATGATTTTTGCTTGATCAATCGATGCTTCGCCAAATAGAATAATATCATCCGCAAAAAACAGATGAGTGAGTACCGGGCCGCCTCGGCTTGTCTTAAAACCGCGCCATTTGTGTAACCGCGTAGCTTGTTCAATGAGATGACTCAGTTTTTCCATGCATATGGTGAAGATATAAGGGGATAACGGATCTCCTTGACGTATTCCTCTAGTAGGTACAAAAGAATCTGTTCTTTCTCCATTCCACAAAATGCTAAGTACAGTGGAGCGGATGCATCGCATAATTGAGTTCACCATTCTATCCGGTAACCCCATATCCATCAGAGTATGCTCAATAAACAACCATTCCAGTTTATCGTACGCCTTTTCCAAATCTAATTTTAGAGCCATGAAACCCTTCCGACCTTTTTTCAGTCGCATTGAGTGTAAAACCTCTTGGACAAGTATAATATTATCTGTGATTTGTCTCTGGGGTACAAAGCTTGTTTGCATAGGGCTAATTAAACTCGGGAGGAGCGGCTTTAACCGGTTCACAAGCATCTTGGTAATAATTTTATACACGACATTGCACAATCCAATCGGTCTGAAATGCGAAACCAGGCTCGGATGTTCAGTCTTTGGGATTAGCGAAATAAAAGCTTCTCCGAGACCTTCAGGAAATAAATTAGTATGAAGGACTTGGAAAATCAATCTGCTGAGACTCGGTGCAACGATATCCCACTGGGTTTGATAGAAAAGAGCTTGGAAACCATCCGGCCCGGCGCCTTGTAGGGAGACATCTGACTCAGAGCACCTCTTATTTCCTCTACTGAGTAATTTCGTTCCAGCGCCAAATGATCCTCCTGTGAAATTGGAGGAAATAAACCCCTGGTCACACTTGAGAGGTCAATTGCCATAGGCTGGCCCGCAAAAAGATTCTGAAAAAAATCTAGTACCATGGCTTTGACCTGAACACCCCTAATTATCTTATCATAACTTACAAGTTACAAGTTACAAGTTACTGCCCTCGGAAAGGAAAATTGACACACTGGTCGTTGTGTATAATGAAAACATTATTCAGCTGGATTTAATATAAAACCCGATCGTTAAAACGGAGTGCATTTTCTTTCATTTTTCATCATTTCTAAAAAAGAATTCAAATTTGGACCTCATTATCTTAGATGTCAATGTCGTAAACGCTACTCGAAACCCCCAAATTCTCCCTTTCTTCTCCTTCTTTCTTCCTACCAAATCTTCCTATTTCCTGTAGCAGCCGCCATTTTTGTGCTCATCCTTCTCACTTCTTTATCCAGATCTACTTTCCAGGTTTTTCCTTTCTTTTCCCTTTCAATTATTGCTATTTTCCAGTTTTTTGGTTTCTGAATTAAATTTCGCGATTATTTCTATTTGCAGTAAATTTTGATTGTATTGCGTAGTTTATCTTCATTTAGCAGTAATTATACTTGTAGTTGGACTTTAGTCATTGATTTTGATGCTTGGAGCATTACGAGTAGTAATTAATTGAATTATTATGTTGCAGGGTGTATATTAGGGTTAGGGATAGGGTTTTGGATTGTTCAAATTCGAGGTCCTCTTTCGATTTATAGCTTCCACATTGTATTGCGAGCAGATCAAATTACTTGAACGGAATTATTCAGTAGGACTTCTTGAGGTTTCTCTTCGTATTCTCTTCTTTGGTTATTAATTATTCCTCCCGGCCTAATCATTTGTTTACCTTTTTGTTCTTTGTATGAAGTATTAATCAGAGCTAAGCAACGATTGGGACGAAAGGAGTAATTTGTTGTTTTTTTGTGTTAGATCAGTTTGGAAGTTAATGTAGGTCGTAAGACTTTTACAAAGGATATCAATTCAATCGAATACACATTTATATATTTTAAACAAAGCTTAGGCTCTTAATAAACCGGTGACCAAAGTTAATAATTGATGATTTTTCAATGTATCATCTCATCCGTGATTGAATTGTAAATGTGTAATGTTGCAGGATGTCACTTTAGAGTAAGGGACTCTCAGTTGTTCGAGTTTCCATATTGTTGTTCGATTCATAGCTCACACGTATTACGGAGAGTAAGTTACATAATGAAAATCATGAATTTATTTAGTTGAACTTCTTTGAGGCTTTTGTATGTATTATTTTCGCTAGTTATTGGTTAACTTCGTTAGTTGATGAGTTGTTTTTTTGGGAGAATTAGAATATGGTGCCAATCTACTACATCATCATCGCGTTGCCATGCACGGTTGGAGCAATTGCTCTGGCGATCTTCCACATATACCGTCATCTTATGAATTACACCGAGCCTACTTATCAGAGATATATCGTGCGTATTATCTTTATGGTTCCGGTAAGTACTGCCTTTCTTCATTTTAGAGCCTGTTCTTCAGCTCTGCCATTTATGCTGTGTCACCTTCTGGTTTATATGATAGTGATAGTTGAATCATTTTCGCCTTTGTGATATATGACCAAAGTGTGGTCATTGGGTTTGTCTGTCGTAATCTTATAGACCTCTCTAATAATTATTGGTGACAACCGACGACATGAACGGACAAGGTGTTTGAAGAGTAGAAGTCACCTAAATAGATTTAATAGAAATTGAGAGAGTTTCAGGTGTGTTTTGGCACCGTTGGCAAGCTGGTGAAGATCCCCAAAACATTTACCCCAAAGAGAGGGGTTGATGCCAAATTTTCTATGAATATATTTAAAGAAAATGCTGCCAAACCATTTCCAATTAATAGGTACGTAGTAAGTTATATGAAAGAATTAAACATGAGTGCTTTTATAAGTGGTAACTGTAGATCTGAAGAGGTTAAGCTAAACTGGGAGCCATGTTATCGAGAAAAATAATTCATGGAAGGATACTGTCACATGTCACGAAGCAAGTTTAAAGTTAAATGACTATCACAATGTTGATTTGTATAGGTCATAGAATCTATTGGTCAGTGTTCCTCATATTCCCGTGACTTTCTTATAGCAATACTGTTATTTCAATTTGATCCAGTAGCATTTTATTTCTTTCCTTCTATCTGTTTATCTGTTTTTGTGAGACACATTTGCTCGGAACATCATGTTTGTGATATGCCCTTTTTTCTCTTTTATTTCAGATATTAACCGTTTGTTTGGATACGAAATAGGGGAAGAGGGATGGGAAAGGGAAGGGAAGGGGAGGGAGACAGGAGTTTTTCCTCGAAATCTTTCCTTTGTTGGAGGGGAAATAATCTACGAGGAGGGAAATTGTGGGATCCATTTTCCCTCCCTTCCATATCCCTCTACCTCCATTTTGCAATGCAAACAAAAGAAATTGTCTTTCTTCAAATCCCTCCCTCCTTTTCCCATAAAATCCCTTAATCCAAACACACCGTAAGTTTATAAGTGTATATATATGGCATGGCAGTCTAAAAACTGTATGAAACTTGCTGTTTTCAGGTTTATGCGCTAATGTCATTCTTGTCGCTGGTTAAGCCTGACAGTGCCATCTACTTTGATTCTTTAAGAGAAATGTAAGTGCCAAGGATAATATGCTATCTATGTTGCATGTTATACTCTACATTTATTGTAGTTACCACATACTTCGGTTCTGTTCGCTTGATTCAGTTGACATTTGATGCTTAAATCGAGTCACGTATTATGTTGATATTAAAATACTCCCTCCACATCTATTTATTCCTCCCATATTGTTTATGCACGTTTTTTGAGAAAAGAGTAATATAGTACTCCGTATCAAACTAATCAGACCCACTGTGTATTAGCATTAAACTAGGTAAGCTACTCCAATTAAAATACCACCACTCTTATAAACCCACCACCAGAACCCCACAGAATTACCACCATGCCACCACAACACCATCACCACCACCGTCGTATTTTGCACCACTTTCCCACCGCATCACCATCAGAGATTTACCTTACCACCCACCGAGAAACACTGACATCAAGATGCCACCGCACCACCATACACCAACCCCGATAATAGGAGAATAAACCACCCCGCTGGGAGCGTATGAGGCCGGATAACATACCTACGGTGGCTGTGCATTCTTCTAAATCTGGGATTCTGTGTCGAGTTTAATAAGGATTAAGGTCGAACCAGGGTAAGGTAGATGATAGAAGCCTTGGAAGTAGCAGTACGACGGCAAAGGAGCGTTGGTCGTGGTGGGAGGATAGGTTCACTAACAAAGAGGAGTCGTTCGCAGCCGGTCATGGTGGCGGACATAGGAATTCTATGTCGCTGACCAGAGGCGTTAAGATAGGGAGGTAGATGACCCGTCTTGTGGTTGAGGCAGGCTGATGTGGGGAAGACCGGTGGACTGGTGGTTGGTGAGGAGTGTGGTACTATGGTGGACGTTGGCTGGGGATGGGAATAGAGGGGGTTCTAATAAATAAGATTTGAATGTTTAATTATAAATGGATAGGGGATTAGTGATAGGTATGGGTCATTTTACTTAAAAACTTGCCCAAGTAGGAAATAGAACTATAGGAGGAACAAAGTGAGTTGGAGGGAGTATTTTAGAATGGAGGATTTTTTTTTTTAATTTTATTGTTGCTATTGCAGATATGAAGCTTGGGTCATTTATAATTTTTTGTCGCTGTGTCTGGCATGGGTTGGTGGCCCTGGAGCTGTTGTGCTAAGTTTGAGTGGGCGAGTCATGAAGTCCTCGGTGTGCCTGATGACTTGTTGCTTTCCTCCTCTGCCGTTGGATGGGTAAGTAATTATCAATAGAAACTAGCGTAGCGAAGCTTGTAATTACACTTCTGTTCTGATTCGCTGTTTAGCTGTGGTCCTGCACTCCTGTGGCATAAGGGACATGAATGGATGTTCATAAAATCATGAATAAAAGCATTTACAGTCTTCCATTCTCACTACTAATCAGAACTTTGACTCTCTTGATTATTGTAGCTTCTCAGAGACTATAGTTATGCATGTCTAATAACTGCAAAGTCTTGGTTAGTTTGCAGCTGGAAGCTGATGTACCTCGTTTTTAATGCTGTTTACAGGCGATTCATACGAAGGTGTAAGCAAGGGTGTCTGCAGTTTGTCATTTTGAAACCCATTTTGGTGACCCTGACATTTATACTTTATTCAAAGGGAAAGTACGAAGATGGAGACTTCAGTGCAAAGCAATCCTACCTTTATATCACTATAATCTATACAATTTCATATACTGTTGCTCTCTATGCGCTGGTCTTGTTTTATATGGCGTGCCGAGATCTACTTCAGCCTTTCAATCCCGTTCCTAAATTTGTCTTGATAAAATCAGTTGTTTTCTTAACGTACTGGCAGGTAAGAATTTTTTATTTTTAAATGCTTTGTGGTTGCTGAATGTTAGTAGTTTATTATTGATGGTCTTTAAGAGTTTAAGCAAAGTAACTCTCATGAAAGGAAAGATCATGGAATGAGTTTTAAGGGGGGTTATAATAAATAATAATCTAATAGAGGTGGATGTTTACCTTTAGTTGATGGAATTAGGGAAGAGGGGAAGAAAAAGAGAGAAAAGGGTAAGGGGAGGAGGAAATCCTTGTTCCATAACTTCTTACTTGGAAGGGTAAGAGAAATCTCCCTTCCTTTCCGCCCCCTTTATTCCTCCAAATCCCCTCATCCAAGTACATTCTTAATGCAAAAAGTATTCTAGTTCATTTTGTCTTTTCTGTCTTTAGGTGTCAATTGGGTTACGACAACAACTTACATGAAGCACTTGTATGCATATAACCAACCCATTCAATGTTGTATCCCTCTTTTAGCGATAGGGTTAAATGCCTATTGTATGCATATAGTTGCCATACACCAGAGACTCACTGGCCCATCGTATTCATACTGCATAAAAAAAATGAAAGTAAAGGATATGATAGATACCCTAAAGTTGTTTCCGACCTATTTCAAAGTTTGACTTGATTGTACCGTCATGATAGTAATTTCCCTAAAGGGGTGTGGTGGAGCAACTCTTTAAGTTAATTTTGCGGAGAATATAATGTATTATTTCAAAAAGGTATAAAAAATGAGCTCTATTATTACATGTGGTGTAGATGTATTTGCCAACTCATGGTAGTTTAGTACTTAATACACTAGATTCACTACACTGATAATATATATGTTCTACGTTTTTCTAGGGTGTGCTGGTATTCTTAGCTGCCAAATCCGGGTTCATACAAGATGCACAAGACGCCGCAAGTTTCCAAAATTTTATAGTTTGTATTGAGATGCTCATGGCAGCAGTTGGCCACTTTTACGCTTTTCCTTACAAGGAATATGCTGGTGCAAACATTGGTATATCTTCTGGTCTCACAGGAAGCCTTGCACATTCGTTGAAATTGAACGACTTCTATCATGACACTGTTCACCAGGTGAGTCTCTTGCTTTTGTAACGACCTTGAATTCCTGATTGTCTATTTGTTATCGAATTACAGAAAAACTTTTAGAGTCGTGAAATTATGTTTGAATGCGAGGCTTTAATTAACCAGAATATTCGACTATCTCCAAAGATATTGTTATCTTTTTTCCACTATGACATGTCTGTGATAATTTTACGACAAGCCGCATGGGTAGCTATTATTGGTTTTTCAACCCATGTCATGACTCATGAGTACCATCACTCAACTTACATACTGACACCGGCTTCGTTCCGACTTCCGAGATACTCCTAAAGTCCTAAGTCTTAAATAGTACTCCTTCATACGAAATTTATTGTGCACATTTGTTCTGGTAGTCTACCAATGTCAAATTTAACTACCAATGTCAACTTTAACCATTGATTTCTTCAAATATATGAAAAAATGTGAAACTTTGTATCATCATTTTTTGAAGATAAATTTAACAAAAATAAGCCAATGTTTGCCATTTATCAAAATAACCCGACCTTTTATCTTTAATAAAAATAATACCACTTTTACTCTTGTCTCACAAAAATGATCCAACCCTCACTGGAGCGAGAAACTCTGACCAAAATGATTGTGGTGACAATATTTGCAAGAATATCTCCCTCATATATTGGAATTAACTATAAACTTCGACGTAGAAATCTAGCTGTTATCTGAACACATATAAGCCTTTGTCTTCCTTTCTTAGCGTTCTCTTTACAATCCTTCTGCAATACAAGAAAATCAGTGTCATTTGGCACAAAACTACCATCTTTCATCTATATATTGGGAACAAGAAGGCACAAGAAGCCATTGACATGGCAACATTCCATAGATGAAGCAAATTTACTTGTAAAATTCACCACTGAAGACCTCTCGGAATTTAACTACCAAATGTCTGTCCTCTTTTGTAGTTACTGTTAACCATTGGGAAAATTTCAGGTAAGTGGGGTATGTTTATTAAACATTTCTCACAGTCAACATCATGTGACCACTGAAATCAAATGGATTCATTAATTTTGGAATGCAGTGAGTAGATTGTATCACTCTGGTTAGGCTTAGACTGACAATATCAATTGGAACCTTCCTTAAAACTCAATTAGGCATAGCGCAAACCCCAAAAGTGGTGTTACATGTTTGACAACTTGCGAAAATCGACATCAAGCTCACATTTGCCATTTATGTAATGTAATTTCTCTTCTTATACCATGTTATTTGATTTACAAATATGGCTGTACACAATGCAGTTTGCACCGACTTATCACGACTATGTGCTTTACAACCACGGTGAGGGTGAAGAAGGACCAAGGAAATACAGGTCACGAACATTCGTACCCACTGGACAGGAGATGGATGCAGTGAGAAGAAATAAGCACATGCAAGGAAACAAGCTTGATAATGTTCAGCTCTCTAGCCAGTCATCCTCTTCCACGAGCACCCCCATTAATCCTCTCGATGGACAAGACCTAACTTCTGAAGATATAAAATCATCTCTTCTTGTGGATACGTCAAATTCTGTTGCAGTCCCATATGATATGACACTTGTTGACCTCGACCTTTCCAGTTTTCCCTCTAATGTTCCTGCTGCCAACGACGGGTCCAAAAGATGACGAGTCCCGAACTTACCTGATTGGTACCCAGGTATTGTTTCGTATTGTAAACACTTGTTTTCAGACAAACTACTCCCACCATTGATGAAAATTCGAAAACAGTGTAAAAGTTCTTGAAGTCTGTCCTTTGTTCCAAGGTATGACTTATGAGTCTATCCCTTCACCATTTGGTCGTGCCTAACCTCTGTATATATGTGATGGACCTAATTTCCCGTCTTAGTACACTCGGTAGAATTCCCAACATTGCTAAGCATTCTTGTTCATTTTTTTTCGATCTTTTTGGGTTGATATAAATATTTCACACTGTAATTTCTACAATCTCGAGTGGAACGAACATGAGATATTGCGGGGAATTACTTATAATTCATTTTGAAATGTGTTTTCCTCTGAGTCTGTTATCCGGAGTTGGTGGAGTTTGGCTGTCTTTGTTTTGATTCAAGAGGAGCAATGTGTTTTTGTTATGTTGAATTCCGTTCTCATTTTGATTCGGTAAGAGCGATGTGCTTTGTTTTGAGTCTGTTAGTCGAGTTTGGTAGTTTTAGTTTTGGTTTTGGTTCACTGGAGAGTTGAAAATAAGGAAAGTTTAAGATTTGACCTAATTTTACCTTGGTGCTTTGGTTTTGTTTATTTCACTTGGTCATATTCTCAACAATTAGGTGCCTAAAAGCTATCATGTGTGTGAATTACCTCCCTAATATTCAAACCAATTCAACATTATATTTCAGCATAGTTTGAATTTTCAAACCGTCTTGTTTGTGACGTCTCACAATCCCCACTCAATTGCCCTACCACTTGTTCTCCCACTTGTTCCTTGTGAGAGGTCACAAGCTTGTGATGGAATAGTGCCGTCACAAATGAGTATTTGTGTTAAATTTTAGTGATGCTAAGGGTAACATTATTGGTCAGACTGGCTAAAGTCTTAAGACTCTGCCACATCAGCTTTTCACTAACTTTTATTATTTTTTTATTGTTCAGACTTTACTTAGACTCACCCAAAACTTTATACATTATCCGTCAGACTCACCTCAGACTTTACTTTTTTACATTACTTTTTTTTACAAAAAAGAAATGACACATGTCAACCGTTCATTGGATAATTTTAATAAAAGTGGGGTCAAGACTCAACCAAAGTCTTAAGTTGAGTCTTGGATTTCAAGACTCAACTTAAGACTTTGTTAAGGCTTTACTAGATTATTGGTAGTTTTGAGTGAGTCTCGTCTTAAGACTTTTTAAAGTCTTGTCTCAAGACTACCAATAATGTTACCCTAATTTTTGCAGTACATTTTTATTCAATACGGTATACCTTCCATTTTACCCCCTTATTTTACAGTTTCATTTTTTCTTCCCCTCATCTTCCAATTATGTACAAGCACATCAAAGGAAAAAAATAGTGATTGACATTCTCATGAGGAAGTTTCACATTTGACAAAAACAAAATGCGGAGATATTTAAGGGTTATTTGGTTACCCACTAAATATAGACGAAGTAGAATTCATGTGAGTTGCAAAATGATTAATTTGTTTGGTTATCCAGCTTTGAATATAAACTATATTGTTAATATTACAATATTTTTAGTATGTCGGTCATTTGAAATTATATTACAAATTGAAAATTTTAAATACGACTAATTATTATTTTAAACATTATTCACAAATAATAATACTTGAAACTGCAATCCCGTGCAAATTGCACGGGATTAAAACTAGTATTTAACTAAATAACATTTTCGAATGCAAATGACTTATAATGTTACGTGATCTATCACTTTCTCAGTTAATGAAAATTCCTACATGCAATCACACAACTCCTAATAGTTCCTAATATCACGATCTTAGCCACAATTTTATGAGTATTTAACAATCCATTTGACTACTTCTTAGAGCTAATAAGGTTCTAAGACCATCCCCAAGCAAGGTCGCCAACCGGGTCATGACCTTGTTGGGTCGCCTTAATTACTTAATTAACACGACCTTAGACGATAATTAGCTCGACCTTGAATAAGTCGGGGTCAATTGGTGACCCTGAACAAGAAGAGGTCACCATTTGGTGACCTTCCACATGACATTACACGATTGGTTTAGAAATAAAACTTATTTTTAATATTTAGTTAATAATAATAATTAAAAGAGTAAGAGAGAGGTTTTGTGGGGTAGAGAATGTAGAAAGTGGAAAATTGATTGGGTTAGTGACCTAGGTCGTGACCTTCTGCTTGGGAGGGTATAAGTGGATCAAGGTAAATAAGGTGAGATTAAGACCATCCCCAAGCAAGGTGGATGGGGAGGTCAATAAGTAATTGGGTCAAGTTAATTAAGTATTAGCAACTTAATTAGCATGACCCATTACAAAATAGGGTCAATTGGTGACCTCTTTTGTTAGTATTGACCCACTTATTGACCTAGTAGTTGTTTGATTGTTATTGGCTTAGAAATGTGAAGAGTTTAAAATATAGTAATAGTAATTGATAAAGTAAGAGAGATGAATTTTTTAGTGGGGTAAAAAATGTGGAAAATAATTAAAAATGTTGGAAAGTAAAAAATAATTGGGTTGATGACCTAGGCGGGTGACATTTTGCTTGGGAGGGTGAAAATGGGTCAATATAAATTAAGTGTAATTAAGAGTAAAAATATGTATTGACCTAATTAAGATGACACTTGTTTGGGGACCCGATTAAGGCGACCTTCTGCATGGGGATGGTCTTAGAGTGAAATAAAAATTGTCGTACTTAAAACTTGGTGACAATTAAATCTCATCAATCGCAAATATCTGAATTCAATTTGAATATACATTAAATGTCCGAGAATTCATATGCAATCCGATAATTTTTGAAAATTTATTTTCAAATGAATTATTAAACAAATAAACCATTTTATCAGCCTCGCTAATATTATGTGAAAAAGAACGTCCGTTATTAAATTATCACAAATTCTTATTTGCAACGGCACTACCCGTCGCAAGCTTGTGACGGATACCGTTTTCTCTCACAAAATACCCACTTTTTCTCTCTCTGCAACACTATTCATGTGGTCCCCTTTCTCCACTAACTCATTTTATATCCATTTTACCTCACAAAATATCCGTCACAAATAATGACCCGTCGCAAGCAAGACTTACTATTAAATTATAGGTTATGTAATTTGAATTCACGACTTAAACCCATTAATGTACTCATGTACTTCATTTTACTTGTATTCAGCAAGTGAATATTTTTTTCCGAGCTTATTATTTTAAACTTTATTTGTTTTTTAGTATATGTATAATTTTCTAGTAAAAGTTAGATTTTAATTTGTCTTTCGTCAAACTTCAAATGTAACTAAGTTTAAGTATATATTTAATTTTTTGAGTTTCATTGTAATTTTTTAAATTTAATATTTTAATAATTTAACTCAAAATTTTTATTATAATTTTCAAAAATTATAAAAGTGACATTGAAAATTAATTAATACTCCCTCCATTCATTTCCACTTGGTACATTTGCTTTATGCACGGATTTTTACGCATTGTTAAAATATTAATAAAAGTACAATAAATAGGTGTAAAGTGTAGTATTGTGTTGAAAAAGTGGGCCTTAATAGTGTTTTTATAGTATTATAGTATTAAAAGTACAACCAAATAAGGAAAGGTGCAAAGTGGATTCGAATGGACCGAAATGGAATAGGTGCAAAGTGGATATGAATGGAGGGAGTACGATTGAGTGTGCTTCATTAAAAGAAATTCATAAAAATACACTCAACCCGATTTAAAACCGAGTTCACAAGAACGAAGCATCCCAAAATCAAGCCTCTGGTGCGGGAAATCAGGTTCGGTAACCTCAAATAATAGGTTCGTTCACGAGGAAAATTAACGAACCATACGTCACAAAATAGCGGGAAAACAAAAAAACTGAGATAGAACTCACAGTGAAGCTAACGACGAACAAATTTTCTGCTTTAATCGCGTTCAAATGGGAATTAAGGTTCAAATCTTCTATCAGATTGTTCATGCTTTTGATTTCAGTTTAATTTATCTTCTTCAATTTAGGTTTCTAATTTCATGAATTTCTTGTCGAAAATTAGGGTTTGACGAAATTGTTGACGGATAATGCACCAAATTGTATCAAGCAGCAGAAATTCGAAAGTTATGCCAACCGCAAGATTGCCATTGATGCTAGCATGAGCATTTATCAATTCCTTGTTCGTTTTCGCTTCGATTTTCAATGTTATTGTGTTCGTTTAATAGTTTTAATTCGGTTAATTTTGTTTGGACGATAACTAATCGGTGGTTGAATACTTGATTTGGTTGTAGATTGTAGTGGGAAGAAGTGGAACTAATGTGCTTACAAATCAAGCTGGTGAAGTCACTAGGTATAAGTGTATAACACATTTTGGTGGATTCATTCCTCTTTTTTGTTTAACTTCTTGTTCTATTCCGGAGAATCGGCTTTCGTTGTTTACGCTATGACACTAACAAATCCTCATTTGTGACGGACTATATCCGTCACAAGTTTGTGACGTGAGACAAACTTGCAAGTGGGAGGGCAAGTGGGAGGGGTTGTGAGAGAGGTCATAAGCTTGTGACCGTCACAAGCAAGACGGACTGTATGACACTCATATAAACATAAAATTATGTTAGATTCCTGACAAGAGCATGAGCTTGAAAAAATGTCACATTTTGTCTTGGCAAAAAAAGGAGCTTGTAAATTTTGAGGTGAATTGTAATAATCGCTATCCGACAGGCTCTTGCAGTGCTTTCGGTTACTTTTGGTTTTGGCTTAAAGTCTTAAACTAAATCCGAATTTATGCTGTAATTAAGCTTAGAGGTGCCTAACTTAAGTGTTACTTTAAGTGGTTAACTGGTTATACACTTATGGTTGTGGTTGCTACTAGTCTATTACGAATTGAGCTATGTGATTTACTCTAGTCTTTGGCTTAAAGTTAATCATTCAATTCACCATAAATGATTGTTCTCACATACATTGCGAATTCAATGTATATGGGTTTGACTTCAACTATTTCCGAATTTATGCTTTATTCAAGCTCAGAGGTGCCTAATTAAGTGTTATTTTAAGTCGTTGACTGGTTATGGTGTTGGGTTCTGCTAGTCTATTGCAATCGGAGTAAAGTTTTTGAGATATGTGATTTGTTCCTGTCGTCTTTGGCCTAAAGTTAATCACTCGATTCACTATAATGATCGGTCTCATTTTTCTTCAATTTTTATTTTAAGAAAATCATAGTTAAGTCATGCGTTTGTAGTTTTTTCTTACTGCATCTCTTTGTCTAGCCATTTGCAGGGGATGTTCTTACGAAGTATTAGGCTTCTTGAAGCTGGAATAAAACCTGTGTGAGTTTTTCTTCATCTCTGCTCATCTTCATACCTTCTTCCTTATTACACTGTTCCCTTGTTCATAATTTAGTTGAGTTGCCTTGTGCATTTCTATTTCCAAGGGAGCGAAGGAGTTATTATGTTATGTCTTGGTTCTCGATTATTATCATTAAAGCAAAATGGCTCACCAAACGGGCTGTGCTTCTATTTGAGAAAAACTTATTGGATGAAATTCTCAAAATTTTCTTTTTGGTCATTCGGAAACAACCTTTCTATGGCCAACAGAGCGGTAAAACTGCTTACATCGGGTCCCCTTACCCGGAAAATTGCAGGAGCCCTGAAGGAATGGGGGTAATGTTGTTGTTTCGTAGTTCATCTGTGCTTGGTAGTGAATTGTAAAATTATATAGGTTAGCGGATACAAGGCCAAGAAAAGCTGATATAGATTGATATGGCTGTGATAAACCGTGACCTTGGACGGGCCACCTCATTTAGTACGCAACTGCTGTTTGTGACCTGTGCCGCCTGAATGCCATTTTCTTTCCCAATATTTGACCAAAAATTGTGCTATTCAGATACGTCTTTGATGGGCAGCCTCCTGATTTGAAGAAAGAACAACTTGCCAAACGGTAATTTTGCTCTTCTACTTTTCATTGAAAGTTAAATACATCCACACCAGTGCTTTACTTGATTTTTTTATGACCTTGCATGGAAGTTACTCCATACGAGCTGATGCAGCCGAAGATCTGTCAGAAGCCATAGAGGTAGGGTTTATTAATCAACATTGGCGAAAAAGTAGTTTCAATTATGTGTTACCGTATAGTAGTACTTTCATTCGTATTATTTGCATATTGCTTGATATATTCAACATTTGCTTTATGACTAATGCAGAAAGGCGATAAAGAAGGAATTGAGAAATTCAGTAAACGAACAGTTAAGGTGTGTGAATGGTGGAACTTTTTTTTCTTTATTTCAAGATGTAACCGCCTTTATATTTTTGGGTGGCGTGGGCGCAAATGATAATCATTGAGAGTATTTCAGGAGCTAACGTGATGGCTATAAAGCATAAATTATACTCCTAATCTAAATAACCTTCCCTATTTCTTTTTCCGCTTATTCACAATACCTTCCCTATTTCTATTTTTGGGAAGTGTTTATATGACCCAAATTTAATTGTATGGTAGGGTAATGTGTTTGTGTGGTGCAAATTTAATTATATGGTGGGGTAGTGTGTTTCCTTAATTTTAGGGTCAAAATGAAAGGGGAAGGTTATGTAGAATACGAGTGAGTAGGTTATAGTGTAAAGAGCTCGGAAAAGTTTACGGAGTAATTGGTTATGAGTTCATCTGAGACAGTGACGAGAACTGTATTCCTTTGCTGTCTTGCTCTGTGTTTTTCAGGTGACAAGGCAGCAAAATAATGACTGCATGAAACTGCTAGGATTGATGGGAATTCCTGTGGTTGAGGTGATCTTGCATTTTCTTTTGTGAATTTTGTTTTTGTTACGTAACTTTCATAAATATAACTCTCTACTTTTATTAGGCGCCTTCTGAAGCAGAGGCACAGTGTGCAGCACTTTGCAAACACGGAAAAGTATGTGTTATGATGGACTTGCCATTTCCTTTTAGTTACTGCATGCCAATGATAGATGATATAAGTTTTGATCGACATAAAAGTAGAGGCGTAGAGTCAGGAGTCTCAGGACAATTGGAGTATGAAATTTGTCCCCAGATATTCATATGTTTAGCCATGATTTGCGTTATATTAGAATCACCTTACTTATAGTTCCCAATTAACATCACTATTTTTCTTCCAGGTTTATGCCGTAGCTTCTGAAGATATGGATACTTTGACCTTTGGGGCTTCTAGATTTCTTCGTCACCTGATGGATCCGAGTTTTAAGAAAATTCCAGTAATGGAATTTGAAATGGCTAAGGTGTGAAGCAGTACATTACTGTACTTCGCTTCAAGCTAGAGTCTGATTACTTATAGCCGTTGTTCTGTTATAGGTATTGGAGGAGCTGAACCTTACAATGGATCAATTCATTGACTTGTGCATTCTTTCTGGGTGTGATTACTGTGTCAACATTAAAGGTACCACGCACAGCTTTTAAGCCTGATTATTTTAATAATCTCTGCTACACTGTTGACAGGAGTAAACATGTGATTATCTCTTTTTGTTTTGATAAGTAAGATATAGTATTGCTCAACGCCAAAAGGGACACCAAGGGGGTGACACCTTGACACCCACACACAAAAAGATATCATGAAAATCCATATCTACATAAAGACCCGGAAGTGAGTTGATTGACCCCCATATACAAAAATTCGCCCTAAAAATGACGCGCATTTACAAAAAATGTCCTAAATGAGACTCCCATATACCAAATGAGAGATGAGAAACATGTGAATATCACCCTTATTATCTTGCGGAATAACCAAATTTTGATAAATTATTTCGTCTTTAGCGGACTAGTTGCTCTCTGTATGTAGCCTTATGTAAGGATTGTAAATATTCAAAAATGAAATGTTGCCCAAGTGGTTGAAGCGTTAAGGGTCATAGCATTTTGTAAGGCTAAATTGGCTTGCTTGGATTCAATGTAAAATGAAATATTCAATAATCGTTACTTTTCCAGTAATTATCTCCCAATTATACCCCTTGAATTATTGTGGATTTTTTTGTATTCTGCTGTTCAAAATTTTAAAATCTGGATTCTGTTGTTGAGTCCTAAGGAATCAAAATTGAACCTCAAAGTGGTCTTGAATTTTTTAGATGCAAAACTTAGAAATTTACGTTTTTGGACAGGCTGATTTATTTTTTCCTTATTGGTATTGATTTACAAATGGGAATAAATAGCGTCACAATTTCCTCGTAGTTTGTTTGAACTGCCTAAGAAATTAGCCTGGAAGCTGTTATATAACTCAGATCTATGGTGAACTATATTTGCTCCATTGTGCCTTTTTGAAACACTGACAAGGAACAAATTAATTCTCAGTACAGCAAGTATCAAATAAATTTAGTGGCATTTGAGCATCGGGCTCTAATTGAGGTCTTCTTTATATTGATAAAGAATCAAAATAACATAACTTGTGCATCTTTACCAAAAGGGTCATTCTCAAGGTCACATACAGTTGATTTTCTTAATGTCACACTTTAAACTTCCCGCAGGTATTGGTGGACTGACTGCATTGAAGCTCATTCGACAACATGGTTGCATAGAAACTATACTCGAGAACTTCAAGAACAAAGGGAGGTATTGAAATATTTTTGTACCCAAGAGGTTCAAATGAACTCATTCTTTTGCATTATTGCTACTTCACATTGTTTCTTTTGTCATGTTTTTTGGCTATCCTTGTTTCACTATCCAGCAACGCCAACATTGATGTCTCAGAAGAGCTCTTGCCTCCTAGACAATGTAAACTATGGGAGGGGACTAGGTGGAGTAATTGGTGGGAGGGGGTTGTATGGCCATGGGGTCAGATGGCCATGGGGTCAGTTAGTTATATTAGTCTGTAGAAATATCTAGTTATATTTGATTCAACAATTCTATTTTTGTATCATGTACGGAGCTTTACCCATGTCACATCAAAGGGCTGTTTGGCCTGTTTATGTTAGACATTGAAGAGCGATTCAATTCTTGACAATAAGCAAGGACCACAAACAATTTAATTGTTAATTGATACAGTGTTCAAGCAATCTTACATGGTTAGCTTCTATTTTACACATCCTTGATTTTTATATTTGTCAGATACCAGATAGGTGATGATTGGCCTTATCAAGAAGTCAGGCGGTTATTCAAAGAACCTCTTGTCTTGCCTGAAAATGAGGAACCTGAACTGAAATGGAGCCCTCCTGATGAAGAGGTGGTTTTTTTGGTACCTGAAGATTGATTAAAATTTTATCCAATAATGGGATTATTTAAACATTTTTGCTACTTGGTTTTAGGGTTTGGTGAACTTTCTTGTGAAAGAAAATAGCTTCAACATTGATAGAGTGATAAAGGTACTCCAGGCTGTATCGATGGAGCTGCTTCAGATAATCAGATTTTTTGTACTTTTGTAAAGTAACTATAAACAGAAATTACATGTTTTATTTCTGCTTTTGCTAGGGAATAGAAAAAATCAAGCCAGGAAAGATTAAGTTGGCGCAGGAACGGTATGTAATATCTGTTATCTGAGAATTTTTATAAATACGTCAGTTTCTCTCACAAATTAAGCCCTGTTAAATTTGGGTGCAGAGCGGAATCGTTTGTCAAGCCAGTTGCAACTGCCAATTCTGTTCCCATCAATAGAAAAGTATGTCCACATTAAGTCTTGTTACATAACATACTTCTGAAGGATTATCTATTTATATTATATATTGATGGTATACTCCTCCATAATGCAATGTTTTCCCACTTCCATTGTTTGTGTTTTTGGCAACTCACTTCCATTGTTGGGATCTATTGTTTTGTCCTTTATGGTTCTTTTCATTCCACATTGACGATCCTCGCTTTATTTGTGTGTTAATTCGCTCTCTTAAAGGTCTTTTCGCTGTGTCACAGTTTGATGTTCGAGTATCAGATACGATGCCCGCATGAACTTATTATTGTTGTATGTTTTTTGAATCTAAGATTGATCGGAAAGTTTTTTTTTCTTTTGTGTTTCTGTATCACAAAGTTGAAGTTTCAAGTATACAATTATACACACGTTCTTTCTCTTTCTATTGAATATGTAATCTCTTCTGTAACTGTGCATTATTATTTTCATTTGTTCCTTCTTACATACATCATTTTGGTATTACCATTACTACTGGTATTATTATTAATTTTGATCATTATTTTTTTAGTTACCGAATATCGTACGTACTTAGAAGGCAATTAAGTGTGAATAAATGGGGTCAAAATAATGGAAAGAAATTGTCAGAGCCTTGATAGTGTGTAATGGCTGACAGGGAAGCAAATGCATTCTTGGGTCTTTAAACCAAGGGAACAGAACTAGAATCCATCTTCCAAAAGCTTACCATCATCCAAGGACTAAAACAAGTGCCACCTTTAGACTGCAGGCTGTATCTTTGAGCTCCAAGAAAATCACGTCATCATTTCAAGTTCTCCATTTTGGTGCATGAAAGCTGAGTTTCTGGTGAATAATTAGAAATCTTTCCATATTCTTTCTATTACGGATTTACGGATCTTAGAGTTTTCTATTGAAATGAATATGAGTGATCTTGCTTGGTAGTGACAAGGGAACCATAATTAATTATGAAGGCACGGATGACCTCTAGATTTTTCTTATTTCCATAATAGCAAGGCGTCGTGTTGATTTTTTCAAGCTGAGTTATCAGTTGGAGTTTCATCAACCTGTATCAAATTGTGGTGGTAGTGGACTAGTGGTTGTGTTGGTTTGACCGCTGATGTTAGTGTGTTTATATAGGCAAATAGGAAGGAGAAGAAAAAAAGAAACTTCGCTTCCTCAGGTGATTAAAAATTGGACGGAAAGGAAGGGGAGTATGAAAATTTTAGTGGAAGAAGGCGAGACTTGGAAAGTTGGAAGACAGAGAAAAGCCATGAGAGTGGAAGAAGTAGGGGATTTTTTTTCCAACTTGAGGATCTAGTTCGTGAAGGAAGAAGGGAAAAATCCTCTCCTCGGCTTGCCTCCCTCTCTTTCATCCCAGTTCGCAATGTTATTTTTATAAATAATACCCTCTATTGATCCCCTTCCCCAAATCCCTCAACTCTAACAATCTCGAAAGGAGATGACTGATTTAAAAAGTGTCGTTCTGCTCTGTTTTAGTCACATCATTCATTTTACGTATCAACATTCAAAGATCAAAGGCGTTAACCCAATATTTTTCTTTTTGGCATATCATAGCATATTACTCTGAACTTCGATAAGGGACTGGGGTATCTGGTGTCGATCCTTGTCTCAGACATCATTAATTTTATGCTACCACATTTTCTTGTGTAAAGTATGTTATTTCGAGAAGGTGCTTAGATAAGAATGTCTGGTGATTACCGTCTTGGGCATCACGTCACTGTACCATTTAAATTTAGTTTTGTTCCTTGACAGGAACCAAAGGACGCTTCTTTGAAGGAAACAGCTAACAGAGAACAGAAGGCTAGTGACTGGAAGATGTGATGTCTTGATCTTGAAACTTCAGTGGTATTTTGGTCAATATTAGAAAAGCATAGGAACTCCCATGAATTATAAAAATGAAAGTTTTTTGGTCATTAAGTTCCGTCTCCTAGCGTACAGAGGAACTTGTTTGCCTATTTCCTCCTTTGGGGAAATTCTCATGAAATGAATTCCTACAAGGTGAACCAACATGTTTTTCCAACAGACATGAATTCCGATGAAAGAAGTGATTTTTTGTGATTTACGAGTGGTTTTTAATTTTTTTATACAGATTCCCATTTGCATGAAATGCTGAAGGAAGTGTAGTGTATCCTCTCCAACATCTCCCAAGAAATCATTCATTCATCAATATTCTTCTTTTTTCATTTTTCCATTATTTGTCGTCATTTATAATATAGGGGCAACCTCATTGTTTTTTATATGATTTGATGCTTTTATTATAATTTTTTTTTTTCATTCTAGATTGAGCCTTTAAGTTGCTTTTCTTCGTTGTTTTAAAGTTAATGACCGAAACAACTTAATTTTGAACGAGCTTTCATTCCATATAGAGTAAATTATAAATAACTCCCTTTTAAAATAGGGTTTTTTAAAATTACTCCCTTATATAATTTTTTTCTAAAATTACTCCCTTAAAATACACTTTTATTAAAAATTGCTTCAAATTTCAAATTTAGGTTACTTATTCCGTATGTTTTTTATCTTATTCTCAATTATTATACATTTTAAAGTATAAATTGCCTATGTTACAAAGGAATCAATTCATAAACTTGTAGAATAAGTCACTTGAATTAGGGTTTTGAAGCAATTTTTGATAAAAACACATCTTAAGGGAGTAATTTTTAAAAAAAATTATATAAGGGAGTAATTTTAAAAAACTGAATTTTAAAGGGGAGTTATTATTAATTTACTCTTCCATATAATGCGGTGTTAATTTTCAGGCAGAAGTTCTCCATTTGAGACCGCGTTTTCTACTGCTGTCTTGTTACAGTACAAGGTCTACTCTACTCTATGTAAATTACTATCTAGTTATGTTGGACAGTGTAATTTAGTGATACTGTACGGCAATCTTTAAGTTATCGTTTGACAACTGAAATGAATGAATGGATGATTATTTGTAAGAGAAACCGAAGTAGGAGCTCCCGAAATTAGTTTGCTATCACGTTTAACTGTTTAAGTAGCAGGTAGTAGGGAAATGATAAAAGTGTTGAGAATCCTAATTATTGTTGTTTGGACTTTCATTGAGATTAAATTAAAGTTTACAAGAAATTAGTAAGTCCCTGAGACACAAGTTGGGCACCCATTCCATTAGCAGTAACAAAGCTAAGGCTAGAAAAGATATAAGCGGTAGCACGAGTCCCGACATCTCGAGATACATTATTATTATTATTTTTTAAAGCGCGGATTTTCACTGAGATAAAATCAAAGTTTACAAGAAATTAGTAGGCACCCGAGATACAAGTTGGGCACCCACTCCTTAGCAATTAAAGCTAAGTCTAGAAAAAAATATAAGAGGCAGCACGTGCCCTGGCATCCCGAGATACAGAGAATTTCTGAATCCGCTTGAGCAAAGCAATGACCCCAACATCAAGCTCCCCCAAAGATGAGAAAGAGAAGGGTAGAAAACCATAGCCCGCCGCCATGCACAAATTTCGGTACTTGACACACTTACACTGAGCAGCATCCACAACCACCCGGCTAGATACAAAATCAGACATCCCGGACTGAGTCAAGAGGGAATAACCTATCAGATCAATACACACATCACGCCCCAAGTCTCGTGGATAAAGCAATAAATCCGCCGGACATAGAGACTTGTCATGCCCATCAACCAAACCAATATCAACCTCCCAACCAACAGAAATCCCAGACCTACAACAGATATCCACCAATGTGTCCTGAACAAGGTTGTGGCAATGTTTGACAACCACAGTACCAGTACACGAAACAACATGGTCACCAAAAACATCACCCTCAAAGACCTAAGAATAAGCAGAACATGCCTAGACACAGAAAACAAAGGGACACCCAAGCGATAGCTAAGCACAGAATGATAAGTCCTCTCATCATTGTCTGACCCAACCCAAAGATAAGAACATTACACAGCCAATCGGAAGAGTGAGCACCCTGCAGAGATTTCCACAGAACCATCCGACGTGAAGTCAAAGAAAAAACAGACTCTGTTGTATCAGCAACGCGGGTGAAATACATATATGAGTTTCTTCATGAGTTTTGGGGCAACAATTTCACTCAAATCACGGAAAAAAGTCAGAACCTATTATCTCCCGAAAAACACGCAAGACATCGTTAAAGGCTGGGCCAAAATAAACAATAACGGAAGGCGTAAGAGCTTAGCCTACAACTCGGCAGCAAACCGGAAAGCCAAAAAAACATTATCATCATAAGATAGTAAAATGTTCGGTTGGATTTAACAATACCCTTGTGGTCTGTTTGGCAACGGGATTTTCATTTATAAATCTGGACTTGGCCCAAATTTGTTGTTTGGAAAATCTAAAAATTTATAATTTGGATTTGAGCCAAATGTTTAAGGATTTGGAGAAAAATCCCACAAGTATAATCCAAATACCATCCCAATCCATGTCATTTTAAAATCAAAATAACTCTCTCTAACCCCTTCCATCCATTAATCAATTTCTCTCGACAAATACCACCCAAACCCCTAGATTTTAGAAAATCAGCATAACTTCAATCCTCCAGCAATCAATTTTTAATCAGGTAACTTATTCTTGCATCCCGTCGATTTTCACTACTTAAATTGTAAAATTATGTTGTTTTGTGTAGCAATAATCGTTTCAAGCTTTGCATCCTGACATCCTCCATAGCTGCTAATAATCATAGTAACATTGATCAATTTTTTTTCTCTTTAACCACTACATACATGTGATAAACGACATAGACGACGGATCAAAGCCATTGATTGTACATTGCAAAGCATGAAATACTGATTTTGGAGCACTCTCTTGCCAAAGGTGAAGAATTCAATTGGAAGTTCAAACGCAATATATTTGGAAGAACACTGTATTTTTGTTGGTTAAGGTGGGGAAATCAGAAAATAGAGTTTTCGATTCATTCAAGGATGGAGTAATCCTTGAACCTAAACTGCGGAAGGCTAAAGTTGATGCCATTTTATTTAACGGAATTACTTTTTCACATACGAACTTTACTCTTTCACATACATTTTTTTCATTAATTTTCCATATTATACCCTTTTCAAACCTAATCAGTTACCCCTTCTCATACCCTAAACTTTTTTTCTCTAAATTCTAATTACATTGATCCAAAAACTTACAACAATGGACCCTAATTTGTCAATTAGTGAACTAATCTAGTTTTTAAATCAATTATTAATAAGTTTGAATGAGTTTTATTTGGTTAATAAATTTAATCAATTAATAAAAACATTGGTACAGGTTATAATTTGGAGATTAATGAAATCTCATATATTTGCTAATTTGATCATGTCTGCAAATGCTACGTTTTCCGATTGCTTTTCTTTCTCCTTTAATTACATATAGTCATGCATAGTGAATAGTTTGGCCATAATAATGGGGTTGCAATCCGATTATTATTGGTTCTGATGAACCAATCCGATTTCTAACTACTTGGATCCGTATTCCCCGTTTATCGGTAGAGTACTATCATGAGGACATTTTACGTAAAATTGGGAATAAGGTAGGCAAGGTAGTTCGTATTGACAGACCCACGGCATCCGTTGAACGAGGTCAATTCATCCGCATGAGCGTAGAAATAGATTTGACGAAACCTTTACTATCCAAATTTCGCCTCAATGGTAGAATCTGGATAATTCAGTATGAAGGGTTACGTCAAATTTGCTACAAATGTGGTCGGCTGGGACATACGGAAGATAAGTGTCCAACGTTTGCTCCAACACAGGAAGGTAACGGAGAACCCGTTACTGAGGTAGGAGCAGAGGACCCACAAGCGAGAGGAGCTAATGAGAATGCAGAACTTGCTCAATATGGATCTTGGATGCATGTCAAGAAGCCTCTAAGGCGTAAACTGGCCAAAACTGATAAAGATAAAGGCACTGGGTTAGTAGGGAACGTCCAAGCAGCTCAAAGGGTGCAAATTTTGAGGAAGGGGGTGCCTACAGGGTCAAGATTTGAAAGCCTGGCGACGGATTTGGAAGTAGATGGGCAGGGGGTTCAGGGGATGAATCAACTCGATAGGGGGGATATCCCAGATGGGCTGGGGATGGACCGAAGTGCGAATGGAGCAACCCGGCAGGAGACACCAAAGACCCGTTCAAAATTAGTGGAAAATATCTCGAAGAATATTCATACGAAAATTTTGGGAGACGATCTTTCGAAAGCAAAAAATATGGCAGAGGCACAACATAAACAAGATATGGTAAAAGATATGGAGTTGACTGGCAATTTTTTTTGTTCAATCAGAAAACCTACCAAAGGCAACTGAATTTCCTGAATATGGTAAGCAAAATCAATCTATGGATTTCCAACGTTCTGAGCTTAGATTAGGAAATAGTATTCCTATTAATAAGGAGAATCAAATTAATATGCCCAACTCAAATCAAAACACATCCAGCACACAAGCCGCGTATCTCAAGCAGAATCCTATTGCTAATCAACGTTCCACGCCACACCAACTCCATAGGAATCCTACTGTGACCCAAACTCTGAAAAATAAAGGCCTTAAGAATTCTTCCCTTTCGTGTAGGATAGCTAGGGACTTTCACAAAAAAATCAGTAAACCAAACTTCACCTTCCCGTTAACTAATCATGATCCCACGGTTCACCCCCCTCCGAATCCCAACCACGTACCACACCAGGATCCCCCCATCGTTCTACCCCTGTGTGACATTACCAACAGCGGGACCCGACATGGCAACGGCAATCCCATTAGCCCACACCATAGTGATGGAGATCGAGTCATTCCTCCCACCGCGGACGATATCCCCGGACTTGTTCATAGAAGTGACAGTCACCTCTCAGGTGATGCGAATCCTCAATAAATTATCCGAGGCTTTTCTGTCCTCTGCTACTTCCCAACCTATGGATTTTATGGATAGATTCCCAAATCGACTAAATAATCGTCCTGCCTTGAGTCTAATGACATGGAATGTCCAAGGGGCAGGACGACCTGAGTTTTTGACTATGCTAAGAGAACTTATTCGAGTTAATCGACCACAAGTACTGGCCCTAGTTGAACCGCGTATCAGTGGGGAGACAGCACAGCGAATATGCGAGCGCATAGGGTTTGATGGACGGACAAGGGTAGATGCAGAGGGCTTTCGGGGTGGAATATGGTTGTTTTGGCAGACTTCCGAAGTTACTGTAAACCCTCTTATTCATAATCCTTAGCATATTACGGTAGAAATCTCACGTGTCGGTGAGGTGCCATGGTACTACTCAGCGGTGTATGCGAGTCCTGACTCGATCAGACGCGAAGAACTATGGAGACAGTTAGAACAATTCGCTCAAACTCATAACAGACCGTGGCTTGCGATGGGTGACTTTAATGACACCAGATACGTCTCAGAGAGGAACGGGGATAGCGAGACTATGCGACGGAGGTGTACCCGATTCAATTCATGGATTGAAACTAATAATTGGATGGATTTGGAGTACTCGGGCCCAAATTATACTTGGTCACGGGGAAGCTCGACGGAGACTCGAAAATGGGCTAGGATTGATCGGGCCATTTGTAACTCAGCTTGGCGAACTTTACACGAAGAAGGTTCTTTGAGGCACCTCATATAGAATCAGTCGGACCACTGTCCTATTGTCGTAAGTACGAATGGTTTTGCTCCAATCCCTGGGATTATGCGGCCCTTTAGGTTCCAAGCGGCGTGGCTATCACATGATAAATTCTCGGATTTTGTGGAAGCGAATTGGAACAATGATGCACCCTTCGTTCCGTTCATAAGCCAATTCACAGAGAAACTTCAAAATTGGAATCAACTTATTTTCCGGAACATATTTGCAAAAAAGAGGAGTCTGGAAAGGAGATTACTTGGAGTCCAAAAACGGCTTACTCACAATGGGCATAACTATCTGTTCAAATATGAGAGAAAGCTAAAAGATCAACTGGACAAAGTCCTCAAAGAGGAAGAGTTGCTATGGTTCCAAAAATCCAGAATGGAGGCAATTTGCGATGATGACCGGAATACAAGGCTGTTTCATTTGAGCACCATTATCAGGCGAAATTATAACAGAATCGAAGCTTTACAGAATGGGGAAGGAACTTGGGTATGGGAATCCTCAGAGGTCAAGGCTATGGTTCTCGATTATTTCAAAACCCTTTTTAGCGGACCTGTTCAGGAGGTGGACCTGTCACAATTGCGCATAGGCTGCTTCCCGATTCTCCAATCAGACGAAATAGCAGCGCTGGGACGTGAGTTTAGTGTCACGGATGCCCGGTGTGCTCTTAATCAAATGTCGCCATTTAAAGCACCCGGACCGGATGGGTTTCAGGCCTTGTTTTACCAAACTCAATGGGAGGTGATTGCACCCAGTCTAACAAAATTGGTCTTATCGGCAGTAAACAAGGAGGACATTCCGAATGGGTTAAGTGAAGCCTTCATCTCGCTCATTCCGAAAGTTGATCACCCTCACTTGGTGAGCCAGTTTCGCCCGATTGGACTGTGTAATGTAACGTATAAAATCATCACGAAGATGATTGTTAATCGTCTGAAACCCATTTTGCCTATCCTGATTAATCCGGTACAAGCGAGTTTCGTTCCCAGGCGCCAGATTACAGATAATATCATAATAGTTCAAGAAGCCTTACACTCTATGCGTTTGAAGAAAGGCAAGAAAGGGTATATGGCCTTAAAGCTCGACTTGGAAAAGGCCTATGATAAACTGGAATGGACCTTCATAAATCACACCTTGATCGATATGGGACTGCCGCTTAAATTGGTTCGAGTGATCATGAAATTAATTAAGTCAGTCACTCTCAATGTTCTTTGGAATGGAGAAAGGACTGAGTTCTTCGCGCCCACGAGAGGTATTCGGCAAGGCGACCCCCTATCTCCGTATTTATTCACCATTTGTATGGAGAAATTGAGCCAATTGGTCGTCCATGCTACAGAAACAAGCGAGTGGCGCGGACTGCCGGTGTGTAAAAATGGGCCTGTTTTATCGCATCTCCTATTTGCCAATGATATCATATTATTCGCTGAAGCCTCGCAGGAGCAAGCGCGAACAATAAACAAATGCCTTCGGAGTTTTTGTAATGCGTCAGGCTTGAAAGTGAGCAGGGAGAAATCTAAAGTTTATTTTTCACCAAATATGGATAATGCCATGATGGAGCAGGTTTCAGAGGAGCTTGGAATCGATAAGACGGACAATCTCGGTATGTACCTGGGAATCCCAACTCTACATGGGAGAGTCACTAAAGACACTTTTGATTTCATTATTCAAAAAGTCGATAAACGACTAACGGGGTGGAAATCGCGGGGACTGTCCTTGGCAGGCCGGACCACTCTCATTCAATCAACTCTTAATGCTATTCCGTCATACGTAATGCAAACCTCTAAAATTCCGAGGTCAGTGTGTGATGAATTGGATAAGAAATCAAGACGTTTTTTATGGGGTGGAGACCAAGAGAGGCGTGGACTTAGCTTAGTTTCTTGGGACATGGTAACCAATGAAAAAGAATGTGGAGGTTTGGGAATCCGATCTATGAGGCAAGTGAATTCCGCGTATATGGCCAAATTAGGATGGAGATTGCTTAAGGAACCCAATGCTCTATGGGCCAGAATTCTGCGACAAAAATATTGTAAGGGTCGTTGTGACTTAAACATGTTTGAGGACAAGCGAATTAGCTCTAATACTTGGAAGGGTATTGTGGATGCAGCCAGTATAGTCAAGATGGGGATCGGGTCGGCAGTCGGAAATGGCCAGGATACGTTGTTTTGGACGCAGAAATGGGTTCTTGAAACACCCCTGGAATCGGTAGCCCAATCCGCCGTTCCCGAATCAATTAAACTAGCTTCAGTGGCTGAAATGTGGGATGACGCAGTGGGTTGGAAGTGGGAGGTCTTTGCCGACTTTTTACCCGTCCCGATACTCCAAACAATCGCATCTTATGAACTTGTACCCGGTGATGAAAACATGGACCAGACCTTCTGGGCCGAGACAAGTTCTGGGTTCTTTTCGATAAAATCAGCACTTCGTCTTGTAAGGAACAATGGAGACACGGAGAGGGAACCGTTTTGGAACTTACCTTGGAAGACTTGGGCACCGCAGCGAATGCGACTCTTCCTTTGGCTTTTGCTACATGATCGAATCATGACAAATGTAAACAGAGCTCGTAGAAATTGCACAGACAACCCGTGCTGCCACAGTTGTCCGGCCATAGAGGAATCGACCTTGCACCTTCTACGGGATTGCAAAGAAGCTACTGCGGTTTGGCGATGTTTTAGCATTCCAAATTCGAACCAGTTCCACACGACCAACAGCATTCGTGATTGGGTCATTACAAATATTAAGCCAAGTGCGGCCCCTGATAGGCGGGAATGGCCGACGATTTTTACGGTGGTAGTATGGTGGTTGTGGAGGTGGAGAAATTGTAGAGTTTTTGACAAGGAAGATGTTATCCCGTATAACAAATTTGGAATTCTGAAGGTGCGAATTGAGGAGATTTTAAAGGCAAGGACTGCTCTAGATATCATAAGTACTGGTACGGTGAACAGGCGAAGGGAGACGTAGATTCGGTGGCTGGCACCGCCGCTGGAATGGGTGGCTTTTAATATTGATGGAGCGTCGAAAGGAAATCCTGGGCTAGCAGGAGCGGGAGGCATTTGTCGGGATGCGTCGGGAAGGCTGCTGGTGGCGTTCGCGGAAAAATTGGGTATTGCGACGGTGACATGAGCGGAATTAATGGCGTTAAGGCGGGCCTTGATTATTGCGAGGGAGCGGGGCTATCAGAAAGTAATCATACAGACGGATTCTAAGGTGGTGGAAGAATTTATGAAGGACAAGGATCGGTTGCCAACGGCTCATTCTTTCATGATCCAAATGTGCCAAAGCTTCATCAAGGACTATGAATGGGATATTGAAGTGAGACATGTGTTCCGCGAGGCTAATTTTTGTGCGGATTGGCTTGCCACACGTGGGGTAGACCAAGGCCAGGGACTTCAAATTTTTGAGCGGGCGCATATTCCAGCTCGGTTAGGAGTACTGCTAAGGAACGACGTTCAGGGTGTGGCCTGGCCACGGCTAGTGCCTCCGGATGCCTAGGGTGCTTGGATGTTTTAGTAGTAGTATAGCTTGTTTTCTTGTTTTTCGTTTTGTTTTGTTTCGCTTTTTGTTTCGTTGTTAACGGGTTTACCCAGTTCTCTTTACCAAAAAAAAAAAATAATGGGGTTGCAATTAAACATGACATTGCGGAAGAAGAAGAATTAAAAATGGATGTTTGATATGAAGGGGAAGATGGGACCCCAAATAAATCATTCAGATCGAGTAGTCTTATACCGTGATGTTGATTCCGAGGTCACTTAGTATGAGGTTGGCTGGCGATTTGATCGATCGAAGGGTTGAACGGAGGTGGTGTCGGCGGTGAAAAGAGATAAGAAAAGGGAGAAGAAAAATCAGTTGGGTGAAGGATTGAAAAAAATGGTAAGGGTATTATGGTAAAAGACGTATGTGAAAAAGTAAAATTCGTATGTGAAAAAGCACGTCCCTTATTTAATTGTGACGGTGATTGGAATCAGAATTTAGAGCACGCCTTATGATGATGGACTTTTAATATTCCATTTTAATTAATAAAATCTACTTAATTTCTAGATTTATGATTTCATTTTTATTTTTATGCTCCAATTGTAAATTTATGTTCACCGAATTTTATGTTGAAACTTTTTGTAAAGTTGAAATATGGATTGAACCTTCAATATATATACTTAAAAGAAGAACTTTTCGAGCGATTTTATTGGTTATTGTTTTAGAGCAATTTCATTGGCTATTACTTTAGTTAAATAAATTAAGTATATAAATAAAATAATAATTAAATAGTAATAAAGTTGGATAATTATTGTTTTTAGAGCGATTACATTGGCTATTAGTTTGATTAAATAAATTATGTATATAAAAAAAGATAATTAAGTAGTAATAAAATATCAATTGGATAATTATTGAATTAGTTATAAAATTATTTTTTTCATTGGTTATTGTTATAGAGCGATTTCATTGGCTATTACTTTGGTTAAATAAATTAATTATATAATTAAAAAAAAGATAATTAAATAGTAATAAAATATTAGTTGGATAATTATTGTTTTTTGAGCGATTAGCTCGGCTATTACTTTGGTTAAATAAATTAAGTATATAAATAAAAAGATAATTAAATGGTAATAAAAATTGATTGTAAACTAAGAATTTTGGCTAACGTAGAGTCATAGTATAATTTGTTGTTTCCTTTCTCTTATCTCTATACTATAAAAGATATAGAATTTAAAAAGATTTGATTGGTTCTTAATTTATTAAAATGAAAAAATTAATTTTCTTTTTCTTTTGTGGCAGGAACCTCCACCTTCCTCCTTATTGATTTTACGAGTTTAATTGAAAGCATAAATAGATGTATTGATGAATATATTAAGTCTCTCTTATTTAATTAAAAGTATAAATAGATGTATTGATGAATATATTAAGCACTTAAGTTTACGAGGTATAATTAAAACATACGAGCTACAGAATACGAACACATAAGAATATGAGCTAATGTAAAAATAATGAGAGTTTAAGAGAATCACAAACTAAAAAATACGAGCACAGAAAAATGTGGGCTATTAACCTTAGAATACGAGCTAATACAAAAAGAATATGAACTATTAAGCTAAGAATATGCGCTAATGTAAAACAATAAATATGAGTTATTAAGGTAAGACGAGCTTTAAAATACGAGCACGAATGGATACGAGCTAATGAAAAAACAATACGAGCTATTAAGATAAGACGAGCTTTAAAATATGAGCACAAATGAATACGAATACGAGATCAAAAGGATCACGAACTTAAATATACGAGCACATAAGAATAAGACCTATTAAGATGAGAATACAAGCTAATGTGAACATACTACGAAAACACGAGCTAATTGAAACACTTCTCGAGCTAAAAAAAATAGACCCAGATTTGCAAGACGTCAAATTTCATGATATAATAAACACTTAAGATTACAAGATATAATTAAAAGAATACGAGATACAAAATACGAATATATAAGAAATACGAGTTAATGTAAAAGGAATAAGAACTAAAGAGAATCAGGAACTAGAAAATACGAGCACATAAGAACGCGAGCTATTAACGTAAGAATGTGAACTAATAGAGCTATTAATGTAAAAAAAAATACGAGTTATTAAGATAAGAATACGAGCTACTGTAAAAAAAACATTCGAGCATATATATAAGAGGATCACGAACTTATAAATATGAGCATATAAGAATACGGCTAATATAAAAAAGAATACGAGCTAATTTAAGAAGAATACGGACTAATAAGATACGAATACGAGCTATTAACATAATAATACGAGTTAATGTAAAAAAGTATACGAGCTAATAAGATAAGAATATGAACTATTAAGATAAGAATTTGAGATAAAGTAAAAAGAGTACGAGCATATAAGAGGATCACGAACTTACAAATATGAGCATATAAAAATACAGGCTAATATAAATATAAAAAGAATACGAGCTAATGTAAGAAGAATACGAGCCAATAAGATAAGAATGCGGGCTATTAACATAAGAATACGAGCTTATGTAAAAAGTATATGAGCTAATAAGATAAGAATACGAGCTATTAAGATAAGAATATGAGATAAAGTAAAAAGAATACGCTCTAATAAAAAAAGGGTGTTGCTCAATCATAAACGAATTTTACTCAATTATAAACATAATTGACCATTATACCCCTATTTTTTATAAAATTTACAATTTTATTTCAATTCACCTTCTCCCTCTAACTCTTAACCCTAAGAGCCGTCGTACAACCCCTTCCCCACCGCCCCTCCTCTGCATGCCGCCGACTGTATTTCCGGCCAGACCAATCTCCCCTTCCTCACTGCCCTTCCCCTGCGCGTCGCCGACTGTTTTATCGGCTGCGCTTCAGGGTTTACTGAATTCATGCATCCAATCTTTAAGAAATCGGGTTAATTTTCAATTTGGTTGATCTTTTTGTGATTATTAATGGCGGTTTGTAGGTAATAAACCTTTGAGTTACCCTGATTACATGATTGTCATGCTCGACAAGCATGATTATTGTTCAAACTTGAAAAACTTTGTCCCGATTGATCAGTTGGGTATCCATGTAAATCGAAAGGGGCTTGTGGGTAAGAAACACGAAAATCCCTTTTCCTATAATATGACTTGTTGGGTGTTTTCAACCTGGGTGTGATTCTAATAGTATATTCTTGCAGATGTTATTGGAGTTGTTCAAAATATGTCCCCTAACCATGAGTATTAAGAGGAAGAACGATGACATGATAATGAAGTATGATATAACCAACGCTATGAATCGTTAGTGTTCATTATTGGCTCATGTTAATTCTGAAATTGTTTCTGAAGGAGGAAACAATGCAAGATGGGTGTCAATTCTCATGGAGCTGAACGGACATACGATATGGCATGGTGTGCAGTCGTGCAGACTGGCTTCGTAATTTAAAAAAAGTGTTGTTGTAGGCTGCAAATATGGGAAGGACATACCAAGGATCATACTACTAAGCTCAGACATTCGGTCTTTATGTCAGTTTCGGGTGATTCGACATCCAAGTTAATCAATAAGTCTACTAACAAGGGTGGAAGTAATATAAGATTGAAAGCCCCCTGAGATTATAAAATGCAAATAAAGTTGTTTTCTTGGAAGAAAAAGAAGAAATGAGAGGAATTATATTTCATTCATAATCTCCGTATTACATCAAAGTAGCGATTTATAGTATAGCTTAACTTGTATGCAGATTAACTGGAAAATATACTCGGCATAATTAAGCCAGTCTCCTAAATCGTAAATCCTAATGCATAGACTGTCATAACCAACAAATTCCTTCCTTAGGTATAACTTGAGTGCTGAATAATACGAGTATGGTTCTTCCTTAAACTTATCATGGAGGTTGCAACAGATTCATTCAATGATTGCGTAAGCTGGCAGATTCTGACCAGAGTCGACGTCTTTTAACCTTGATAGATGTACCTCGGTCTCTCCATTTCAATTGTGCGTGCTACATCCACTGCTGCAGTCAGCTAGTGCATTGCATTCCCTCGCCGATAAGGAAAACACAAGCTTATGTGCAGCTAGCTTCACCTTGATTTTTAACATTTGAATTTTGTTCACGGGTTTGCTCTGGTATCCATCTAGATATGGTCTGTTCTTTAATTTCAGAATTCTTCAAACAATCCAGGGAAATCCATCTCACTCCATTCGCCTTGAACATGTAAGACTAGCAACGTCTTGGCAACACCACCACAAAGCCGGATAGTGCAATGTAAATCCGACCATAATTTCAACCGTTGCCGAGAATTACCCTTGTTGTCTGACAATACAAGAACAACATACTCCGAATGAACCAAAGTTGGATGATGACGATAAGCAACATGTAATCCCACAACTCCACACCATATTGGGATCCAAGTCTCACAAGTCACAACCCAATTCTTCATCCGAAGATATGAGTATGCTTTGTAAAACTCGGGAAAAGTTTCAATCTTTGAGCACATGTAATCCCACAACTCTACATCACTTTTCACATTATTATTATGATCTACAATGTCCAAGCATCTCAAAGAGTAGCACCAAATAATAAGCTTCTTCTAGACCCAATTGATACCATTGTTTTTCCTTCGGACTCGTTATCATTGCCCGCCCAAAACAAGCAGGGTTCAAAATTGTTGATTGTTCGTTGTTCCAGATCCGGTTTGAGAAGAACACTACATACTGATATCAGCCCCTTGCATTTTGACGTCGTGGTTAGAGATGACTGAAGTGCTAAAATTATTTTTGACATGGGTTCTGCAGCTGCTTTGGCTTTTGAACTCTTCCCTTTCCATCGCGAAATGACAATCTTGGATGTTCAGGTAAGTAAAACAGGAAGATTTAATAAACCCAGATAGGAAATTAAAACCAACACAAAAAAACCCACAAAATCGAACATAATATTTACTAATACCCAAGAGGTATTCATCAAACACATGGCGCGCATAACAGAAAACAACAAAAGAGAAAAGTACAATACCTACAATTGGGTAAAACTGGGTGAATTCAATTTGATGAGATCCAAAGGGTTTGACAGCTTGATTATTAAGAATTACAATTACGAATTAGAATTAAACAAATCCTAATTTAATTAGTGTAAACAAATCCTAATATATAATTAATAAAATAAAAAATTAGAATTATTACCTTAATAATACGAGAATTAGCATTCATGATGCGTCAATGACGGATTTGATTAATTTGTGAAGGAGAGAATTTGAGAGGATTAGAGAATTAGAGAGAATTAGAAAAATTAGGTCAAGGGCATACTACGACAAAATAATGAAAAAAAAGTATATGATTGGGTAAAACTCGTACATGAATGAGCAATTACGTAAAAAAAAATACGAGTTAATGTTAAAAGAATACGAGTTTCAACTATATATCTCAGTATATTAGAAATATTTGATAAAAAATTTCTTCAAAATGATGCTCAAAAGAAAAGTGTACAAGTTATTATAAAAATATACGTGCTTAAGAAAATATTTTGACAGTGATGCGTAATATTTAAGTGTCCTTTCAAGACCATTAAATATGAGGATACTGTCTCTCTGTCGGTCGTTTCCCACATTTGTTTTTTAACGTCACTAAACCTCACGTGTCGGCTCTTTTCATTTGTGTTATTTATACAATAATCACCTTTAAATTGCATACAAACAATTCCATATGAATCATTAGTCAGATGATTAAAAAATAAGACCGCCTTGACGGCCCTGATTTGTGAATTCACTTAACAGGGTAAAAAAATACCAAAACAGTTTGGTCTCCCACCGTGGGGGAATATTGGTCTATCACGTAAAAAAAAGGGTGTTGCTCATTCATACACCTGTTTTACTCAATTATAAACGCAAATGACTTTAATACCCTTCTATTTTTATAATTTTATTTTAGTTCTTTTTCAGTCTCTCTCCTCAATTCACTCCCTCCAACTGCAACAATTCAACCACAATTCGGCCGCCACTTTCCACCACCCTCACTGTCCTCTCCTTGCACCACCGGCCGGTCTTGACGAATGACGACCTCCTCAGACCGGTTCTGATGCCATTGCAGGTCAGCGAGTTGTGGTTGTCTCTCATGGAGGCGCAATACGAACACTACATAATCGGGCTGCAGCCAAAGGACAATCTCCATGGAAGATATTGAATACATCAGTTAGTGTACTTGAGTTGTCGGAGGGAGACACGTGGTCTATCAAATCTTGGAATGATGCGAGTCATCTGAAGCAAACTATGTCCGTTCAAGAACTAAGTCGACAAAATTCGCAGTCACGGTGTGAAACCTGCGAAAGGGAATGTCGGAAGTGGGAGAGGCGAAGTATGCAGGGGATCTAACATAGCATAAAAAATACAAACAATATTTGGAGTAACTTAATTTGCTACTGACTGAGGAGGAATAGGGATGAACATATGCAAATCATACATTCATACGTCATTAAAAAGAAGAACTTTAATTACACCTTGCTACATACCTTAATTAGGTTAAAACTGAAAACGATTTAATTAGAAACCCTAATTAGAAACCCTAATTAGAAACCCTAATCTAATTAGTCTAAATCAATTTTTTAATTTCATATAAAATAATTGATAAAGGTAGAGATTAAAATTATTACCTGATCGATACAAGAGTTATCATCCATAGTTGTGTAGGTTTTTTTTGTGGGAGAGAGATTCAGAGAGAATTAGAGGGAAGAACTTTTTTTTAGGCAGAGGGCATAGAATGGAAAAGTAATGAAAAAAAGGGTATGAATGAGTAAAACTCGTGTATGAATGAGCATATTATACCCTTCACAACCCTAATCAAACCAACCTTCACATGCCAATTATACGAACTTTTTCTTCCCCAAAATTTAATCAAATTGATCCAAAAGCATGAACAATCTACCCTCATTCTTGATTACTAAACCGATTAAGTTTTTTCTAACAATTATTAATATGTTTGAATGAATTTTATTCAATTTATCAATTTTGTGTATTATAATTTATGGTTGGTGGTTGAACATTGGCGGATGGGTGATGGTTAAGGTGGTGCACGGATGTATGTCGGAGTGGTGCGAGTGCGGTAGAACCGTCGCGGCGTCGGTCTCGCAAGGGGCTGTGTGACGGTGTAGTAAAAGTAAAACTGTAGAAGAATATGTTCACAGTGGTCGCAATGGTGCTGCGTGACTTGAACGGGCTAGCATGAAGCTTGTCGTAGTCTGGGAAAATGGTGGTCGACTAGGAAGGTGGGGGTAACCAGGTGGGCAGGTGGTGGCAGGCTTGGAAGTGAATTTGTACTTTAATTTGACATAACATAGTTTAATTTAGGGTTTTGTTTTTGTTTTTCTTTTCTTCCAGATGTTTATGTTTTTCTTTTTTCTACAGATTTTGTTTGATGAATTTTATTTTAATTTTTGATTTCTTATCTTATTATTATTCATTGTTTTTCTCAATCATAATTGGTTTGTGGTGAGCCGAAATCTGAATGTTTTTTTAACTTCAGCAAATATTGTTGGTGTTGAATGGAGACGGGAAGGGAGAGAACAAAAAATCAACTGGACAAATGAAAAAAATGACAAGGGTAAAAATGTAAAAATTGTATGTGAAAAAGTAAAATTCGTATGTGAAAAAGCACGTCCCAAAAAAATGCCCCATGCCAAGTAAAAACCCAAGAAATTCACGGGCTATGGCGAGGTCTGACGGAGGCCACCCTCACACGACGTTATTAGGGCATAGTTACACCATAAAATCCACAAAGCAAGAAGCAACATGGGATCTATGCTAAATAATTGTCCGTAATAAATGAGAATTTTACAGATAGTAGGAAGACTCTTTGCCCACATTAGCTATTTCAACCCAAAAGATGATAGTGATAACGTTGTTAGGGCCCCTGAAAGAAGCTTGCATGTGTAAACAAGCTTGAACGAATAAGGATTCACGTACAACTGGAATGCTAGGCTACTACAAGCACTGAACAGGTGGATCAGATGATTCAGATCTGAGTGGCTTCACATATTCGGAAATTAAGCTTTTAGTAGCTTTTTTCGAGCATTTCGGTGATAACAGAAGATCACGAGGCTAAAAGAGCAAGCATTGACCCAAAAAGGACATTTTAGGAAAAATTTGTCAAAACCGAGTAAACCAACTTTAGTTGATGAACAAGCAAAAATAATCATGACCCAAGAAAATACCCATAAAGCATGCATAGGATCCTTAATCGAGTCGTGAATGCCAAATGACGACGGATTAAGAATTACAATGACTTAATAAACAAATAACTAATTTTTATTTGTTCGAATCCATAGTCTAATACTCTAATCAATCTCTTTCAACATCTCATTCTTTGTGAAAACCCTTACGTGTTTACTGCAGGGGTGAGCAAAAATATACTTCCTCCATTCCAATCGATACTAAACATTTGCTTTATTCACGTTTGTCAATACCTCTTTTCTTTTGTTAATATATTTAGTTACATATCGATAAGAATTATAAAACTTTGATATTAACAATGTACTCGTTAAGACAATTTAAACAAGAAGTTTTGTCGAAAATTCAATCGGCTTTATAAATACTCCCTCCATTTTTATCCAAGTGATACATAAGGTTTTTGTACACTATTCACAAGTTAACCTTTAATTTTAATTTTCTCAATACGTAAGAAAAAACATATTCATGTGGAATCTTGTTTAATTCGTCTTTACGAGTACATTGAAAATATATAGTTTTTATAATTTTTACAAATACGTAGCTAAAGATATTAAGCACGTAAAACGTGCGTTGACAAATGTGCAAAAAGAAATGTATCACTTGTGAAGAGTCTATTGATATAATATACTCAAGAAGGGGGGGTTGAATTGAGTATGCCTTCTTTTTAAATCTTCTTCGATGTGTGTATAGTTGTATGATGATCGTTGAGTAGAGCAAGTAATAAAGAGAGACACAATATTTTTGAAGTGGTTCAGTCTCACACTCTGAGACCTACGTCCACTATTCTCGATTAATAAAATTAGTACCAACTCTGGATTACAATTTTATCAACCCTACTCGTGCGACTTTGATGTTAGTCACAACTCAATCTAGATACCGTTAAATATCTAGCTACGACAAATACCGTTAAATATTTGTCTTACAACGAGTACCGCTAAATACTCAATCTATCTTACGTAAATAAGATAAAGTCTTCAATGTTTTCTTGTTGTCACTATCTTGAATGAATAAGATCAATGCTTGAGCACTTGAATCTTGAATCGGATATGACAATGATAAGCTCGATCTTTGAAGAATATGAACGGCGGTTTTTCTCTCTCGATTTGCGTGTATGTGTGTTGTGTATTTCGTATCGTTTAATGTGTCATGGTAGTCTATTTATATAGAATATGTATCTAGGTAATTCAAACCCTAGATGATTTAGGAATATTACTTAAACTAGAATACTAGTCTTTTAGTAATACTACCTTAAATCTAATCTTAATATATTTAGGAAAGATTTAATAATATACTATATGTATTATATAAGGAATTAATTTCCTAATTCATATTTAGGAAAGATATTTATATAATAAACAATTAGTATCCTTATTAAATCAACTTCCTAAACCATGTCAAAGATAATAAAATATATTACCATAATATAATCTTAGTTTGTTTAGGATACTAAATAAATACATAATATTTATTTAAGTAAATCCTACACGATTTATGGTAATGTGGCATATCACACGATTTCCAAAATCGAAACAAACTTTATCTAGATTATATATTTTTGACAAATAAAATCATATAAAAAATCTTTAGTTTATTTTAGTAATAAATAATTATCTCATAAGACAATTATTTATTTCTTATTTAACTAAGAGATATTTTATATAATCCTATTAAGATTAACAATTCCATATTTAATTAGAATACCATTCAAACACTAATACCTACACGACATAAATTAGGAAACAATTGTTTCAACTAAAACACACATAAATCTCGACCATTTCTTCATGATATAGAGTTATAGCTACTGGCTATAACTAGAACCAATCTTGTACTAAAGCTATAGTTGATGAATATAACTTTAGTTCATTATGCGCGCTTGTGATCTTCTATCAATCTTCGACTTAGTCAATTCATTGACTAATATACTTGAATCTTTTACACTTGATAGATTAGATCTTGTCACTAATATTCTGTACACTTAGCACACGATTATACATACGAGTATATAATATATAAATAGCTAGACTTGTCATTATCAAAACATAAACATATATACTATATATATATATTTGAATATATGGTTCAACAACTTGGATAAAAATGGAGGGAGTAGTACTTATATAAAAAGTGAAATGTATAGAATTATTTGGAATGGAGGAAGTACGATACAGTTTTTATAAGTAATACTCCGTATGTATGTTTGAGTTATACGAATTTTCGTATATGCAATATAGAAATCCGTATATACGATGTTGTTTTCAGAAAACCACACCGTATCCGGGTTGGTCAAAAACGAAACCGTATATACGATTTACAACACGCTTTGAATTTTTTGTATACAAAAATTAAAAAACGCAAAGTTCAACTTTCAACTCCACTATTAATGTTTTTTATGACTTATTTAGTCCTTATCAGATGTAGACATGAATATGTGAATAACTACAATGTTTAATTGGACATTCTCAGAGAACCGTATCCCTATACACGGTTTTTTCGGGTAACCGAAAACCGTATATACGATTAAACCGTATCGGATTCGTATAGTGATTTGTGCGATTTTTAGAACCGTATACCCGGTACAATTTTCAGATTTTCAAACCATATCGAATCCGTACAGTGATTTTTACGATTTTAAAATCCGTATATCCAATACGATTTTCACAAAACCGTACCGGGTATACATTTTTGCTCCCCTTTAGGCGTACTAGCCGATGCCCAATGAAGGGCGGGAAATGTTCACAAGGGCGGGAAAAGGAATAGAACAGAGAGAGAACTCATAGTGAAGCTTACAGCGAACAAATTTCCCGCTCTAATTGCGTCCAAATGGGAATTAAGGTTCAAACCTTCTATCATATTGTTCATACTTTTCATTTCAATTTAATTTATATTATTCAATATAGTTTTTTAATTTCACGATTTTCTTGTCGAAAATTAGGGTTTGATGAAATTGTTGGCGGATACGGCACCAAATTGTATGAAACAGCAGAAATTCGACAGTTATTTCAACCGCAAGATTGCTATTGATGCTAGCATGAGCATTTATCAGATCCTTGTACGTTTTCGCTTCGATTTTCATTGTTATTGTGTTCGGTTAATCGATATAATTTGGTTAATTTTGCTTGGACGATAACTAATTAGTGATTGAATACTTGAATTTGGTTGTAGTATGTAGTTGGAGGGAATGGAACTCAGGTGCTTAAAAATGATGGATGTCGTGTTAAACTTGTCAAAGTGGTGAGGATCGGACACTAGAATAGCAAGTCGCATAATTGTAATTTGTAAACAGGACTTAGACAAGATGTAAAGGAGGTATGCATATACAAAGCCCTTTGATCCACTAATTGAACATGCTTGTGATTTAACAATAATCACTCAACAACTTCATTCACTACTTGGATATAATCGACTGTTTTTGTTGATGGGATACTAGAATACCAATTTGTTGTCCAAAACAACACTAATTCTGATTAGAGGAACTATTCTGTCTGAAAGACTGAAACCTTGAAATAGTGTTATGTGACCACTTTAATGAGTGTGTGAGGGAGTATTAGTTAGAAAAGTAGTGAAATGAGGAATTAGTGGAAAGTAGGTGTGAGGTAAGTGAGTAGAAGTTTCGAGTGAGGTGCTGAGTGGTGACGGCTGATCATGGATTTAGGTTGCTACTTGCTTGTGCTTCTTCATCAACTCAATTATTGGTCAACTTAAGTGTTGTTATAAAAGGGTAGAGACTAGATATACTCTTACCAAACTACTCTGTCTACTGCTACTAGATAATTACAAGAAAATGGAAGGTAGTAAAGTAGCAGTTGTAATGGTACCCTTCTTAGAACAAAGCCACCTTAACAGCCTCCTTCAACTCTCCCACATTCTCGCTTCTTACAATATCCCTGTTCACTACGCCTCATCCTCCACTCTCATTCGCCAAGTTACCCTCCGCTACTACCATTCCCACAATCACTCCAACATCCATTTCCATGCCTTCGACCTCCCTCCCATCTCCCAACCCGATTTCAAACCCGACACCACAACCCTCTTCCCCACTCACCTCCTCCCTGTTTTTCAAGCCTCCGCCCATCTCCGCCTACCTGTTTCTCAGCTTCTGCACCAGCTCTCCCCCCAATACAACAGAATCATAGTTATACACGATTGTAATATGGCTTCTGTACTCCAAGATGTTAAGGCTATTGTTCCCAATGCCGAATCTTATTCCTTTTTCGGCATCTCTGCTTTCAGCTTGTTCTACATCTTCTGGAGTGGCATCGTCCAGAAACCCTTTCAGTTAGATGATCAATCTGACATAGATCCCACCTGTATCCCTGCTGATGACACCTTTATTCCGCCTGAGGTCATGGACTTCGTTCTCCAACAGTTCTCCTTTCTGGGTTTGGAGACCGGTAGGCTGTATAACACATCAAGGGCGTTGGAAGGGAGATTTATGGAACTGTTGGAGAAATTAACAGGGAATTCTGGGATCAAGCACTTTGCAATTGGGCCTTTCAATCCGATTGATTTCAAGAGTAGCCAACCGGAAAAACAAAGGGCAAGGCATCAATGTCTAGAATGGCTGGATAAACAGGAAGAACACTGTGTTCTTTACATCTCTTTCGGATCCATGACGACAGTGAGTGATGAGCAGAACGCTGAGTTGGCACAAGGGTTAGAAAGAAGCGGGGTAAAGTTCGTGTGGGTTATAAGAAAAGCGGATACAGCTGATGTTTCCGGGGATGGTGGATTAAGAAAGGGGGAGGGGGAGGGGGGGTTACCAGAAGGGTGGGAAGACAGGATGAGAAACCGGGGGATGGTGATACGAGAATGGGCCCCACAGCTTGAGATACTAGGACATAGATCGATAGGAGGGTTTATGAGTCACTGTGGATGGAACTCGTGCATCGAGAGTATGAGCATGGGAGTCCCAATAGCAGCCTGGCCGATGCACTCTGAGCAGCCTAAGAATGCGTTTTTAGTAACGGAGGTGCTTAAAGTTGGTATAGTGGTCAGGGATTTGGGAAGCCTTGGTGAATTGGTGATGTCAAGTAGTATAGAGGATGTAATAACAAGAATGATGGCGTCCAAGGAAGGAGAGGAGTTGAGAAAGAGAGCTATAGAAATGGGTGAGATTGTTCGAGGTTCGGTTGCTAAAGGGGGTGCGTCTTCCCTGGAATTGGATTCTTTTGTTGCTCATATTACCAGATGATGTTTCTTTGCCATTTCCTAGTTTTACCTTGTTCAAATCTACCTCTACTGTTTAATTTGTGTAATAGATAATTATTGAAATATACCTTAGGAAATAATATTATGAAGATGATTGTAACTATAATTAGTTGCCGTAATATTTAGTATCCTTATTTTGTAGGTTTAACTTAAGGAAGTGGATATCTTGTTTGGTGTACTATATATATTGTTAGCAATGTACCAGTATCATTTAATCAATACAACGTATGATTAAGCTTTCCCTTTCCCTTTCACCAGCAGTAGGCTCACAAATGTTGCAGACACGACTGATACAGATACAGGTCCCAATGCTATTTTGACTGAAATAGAGGTACAAGGAAGAGGTGCGCGTCAGAAATTCGATCCCTATTGGAAGAAAGACTACTATTGCAAATCAACCCGTCTCATAGACCCCATTGCCACAGCTCACTCACACCAATCGACATCCAAGAAGAAAGGAACTCGTTATCCTTTGGTTAATTATGTTACTACCAATTATTTTTCTGCTAATTACAGGAGTTATTTGGCCAAAGTTGATGCGATACGAGAACCGCGACATTACAATGAGGCATCAAAAGTTAAAGAATGGCAAGAGGCTATGGGAAGAGAGTTTGATGCATTAGAAGCAAATAGAACTTGGCAAATTGTAGACCTTCCAAATGGCAAGAAACTGATTGGATGTCGATGGTATATAAGGTGAAATATAAGGCAGATGGGTCTATTGAGAGATACAAAGCCAGGCTCGTTGCACAAGGATACACACAAGTTGAGGGTATTGATTATCACGAGACTATTGCGCCAGTGGCAAAAATGACGAGTGTACGTTGCTTACTTGCTGTTGCTGTTTCGAAGGGATGGTTAGCAATAAGGTTGGAGGGAAACCTCCCTTGTTCCATTCTCCTTCCCCTTCCTCCGGTCCCTTCTCCTTCCCTTCCCTGCTCAAAAGTTATCCACACATCCCTCGGCTAATCCTAATCACGTATAGGTTCTAGCGCAATTCCATCCTTATGCTTATTTAAAATACACATATTAGTTACTCTTAATAGCATATCGTGGGTATCTTATGTGATGTTTTAATGTTGAATTAAGCGAACCCTAGTGTTATAGTTATAGTTTTTGGTTTTGTTATTTGGGGTGAGCAACTCAGCAAGGGCAAGCAGCATTGGAGAAGGCCAGCATTTGCTTGCTGAATTGTGGGCCAACTGGTTCTGAAACTTTAAAAAATCTTGTTCTTGATGGGATTGGAAGCATTACCGTGGTTGATGGAATGAAAGTTGAAGTGGGTGATCTTGGCAACAATTTTATGGGTATTGGTCGTCTCTATACAGCTATACATTTCTTGGCTCTTTGCATAACAGGTTTCCTAATGTGTATTTGTTCTCCTTTGTTAATTCTGAATCCTGTTTGTAGTAAATGTCTATTACCAATAGCTGGTGGCCTTCATATATGGCTGTCTTATCTAATCATATGTGGCTGTTGCCTTTTGCTGATTGTTTATTGGAGTATAATAACTAATCAGTGATCGGAGAAACCCACAGGGTATGGTTCACGGTCAGTCAGTCAAATTTTGAGCCGGGTTATCTATATTCTATTTTGGAATGCAGTTGTTTTACGAACTAGGCTGCCAGTTTTCTTTGTATTTTAATACAGTAGTGCTTACAAACTCGAATCCCATTTCCTGAACCAAACGGAACATCAAACCATGCGACACTGGAGAAACATCCCTTCCAGACTGTGAAAAGTTTCTTCATTTCAGTCTGCCATGTGATGTTTCTCAACTATTTAAATCTGTTATATGTACATAACCAATTTCTGCTTGCACGAAATTATCTTATGGTCTACCTTCTGTCTATTTCTTGCTGGTTGCATGCTTTAACCGTGTCAATTGTAATACCCTGATACATATCAGAAAAGTGTCCTAACCCCTGAGCAATATATTCTAAACTTTATCTCTGGGCTTTGTCATACCTGTCTTATACAAACGTATAGAAAATTACTGTACGTGTTACGCATATTTTGTGATCCATAGATTTCACGTGGCTCTTTGAGTCAATTGTGCATTTATTTGCGTTTTCAATTTTTTTTATCTTGCGCATACCGCGAGAACATTTTTGTATTGGTTGCTGTAAATTTACTCCATATTAATTTGCACTCTTACCTCTCTAATTGGAAGGTTTGTTTGAGGTTTAACCCTATTAAATCTTGACATTTGAGTATTATTGCCTTTTGGTTCCATAGTGGATGAGGCAAGTCTTGGGGAATCAAAGGTAAAATGTGTATGTGCATTCTTTAATGATAATGTGTGTTTAGGTCAAAATTTACCTAATGTAGTTTTTATGAGGTTATAGTGATTTCAAGCCAAGAATATGATTTAGTGGATGAACTAAGTATCTAGCAATGTAAAGAGAAGAAGTGTGGAAGAGAGGAAGATTGATGACGCAGAAACCCCTTAGGGAAAAACTGCGGGAGGAAGGCTTCCTCCAATTTCTACTAGAATTCTCCTTCAGGTCGTGTGTGCGATTACAAGAGTTGCTTAAATATTTCTAGTGTTTTTTGTATGCTAAGTGTGTAATGAATACCTTTGCCTATGTACAAAGTTGTCTTATATATACAATACAACATGTATGGACCGTTGGATATGGCTCATATCCAACGGATCCTTTTTCTTCTCTTGTCCCATTTTGGCTTCCTTTTCCTATATGCTTTTTCTCACTTCTTTTGCTTGTGTGGCCATTTAAGGCAATTCTTGAGCCTTGCTCCTTTTGACCTTTTCTTCTTCCTCGTTTGTGCTGCTCGCCTCCTTCCTCTACACTCTTCCTTTCGTATTGACTTCCCATTTTCCTTGCATCATTGACTTTAGTATCCAATGCATACTTTCCTTCCAATCACGTAGTGCCACGTGTTAGCTTATAAAATGGTAATTTTAGGGCATAACATTAGCCCCCAGTTCTTGCAGAAATATGTTTGTGCAAGAACTCCTGCAGATATCGGGTCTAGGACTTTGATGCGGATTTCCTGCAGAAACATCGGGTAGGGTTGGCAGTTGATGGGACATTGATGTGACGTGTTTCAATCTTGGCGGATGCTTCCTTTAATGCGCGCTAACCGCTTGCCAACTGTCCCCCACTTCATTCAAATTTCGAATTTACCTTTCTATTTAAACCCCTTTTACCCCTCTTTACCATTCATCTTTTCATCTTCCCTCTTTTTACCCTTTCTCTTTCTTTCTCTGATTTCTTCAACTTCCGATCTCGTCAACCGTTTTCTGCCTTCTTTCACTACAAAAAAAACACGGAGTACTGACCGAATTTCTGACGGATTATACAGTCCGTCAGAAATCTCGGTCTACTGACCAATTTCTGACGGATTTTCGGTCAGAAATATTTTTTGACGGATTATTCGTCAAAAATCCGTCAACATAAAAGCCCGCGAAAGAAATTAGGGAAGCCGCGAAATTTTGGTTGCATTTTCTGACGGAAATTCGGTCAGAAAACTTTACTGACCGAAATTCGGTCAGAAATGGGACTGACAAAAAGCTGCAGATTCTGAAAAAGTTAAAAGGCGTACTGACGGATTTTCGGTCAGTAAAAGAATTCTGACGGATTTTCGGTCAGAAAATGCCACGTACCTCCGTTACTGACGGAAATTCGGTCAGAAACAGATTTTTTACCGATTCCTGACGGATTTTCGGTCAGGACTTTTTTTTAATTCTTTCAGAAACTATTTCCGCCTTCATTATTCCGTTCGTTTTTCCCCCAAATTAAATCGCCCCTTCTATTTCTCCTCCCAAAATCCGTTTTTCACTCTAACAATGCTACCAACGTGACAACCACAACCACACTACCAACTCCACCTTGCATAATAGGTAAGGTATGTATGTTTTTTGCTTTAATTTACAGATTTCTTTTCATTTTATTTCATTTAATAATTGATTTTTTTTGTTTATTGCAGTGTGACAACCACCACCACCGTCACAACCACCACCGTCACAACCATCAGCACTACGGCCGTGCGTCACCTCCCCCTTGCAAAATTCATTAGGTAATTGTTTATGTTTACTACTTAATTAGTTTATTGAAAAATTGGTTAGTTTGGTAAAGTTAGTGTAATTGATTTAGGTTTAATTAGTTAGCAAATTTGATCTAGGATAGTGCCAATTAGATAGAAAAAATGACCTAGGATAGTAGCCGGTTAGATAGAAAAATTGACCTAGGATATATAGTTGCTAATAATTTGTTGTTGGTGTTGTTTATTGTAAATAATTGTTAGTATAGTTACTTGAATTTTTAATTATTATTGTTGTTGTTTTTGATAGTTGTTACTTGTTAATTTTGAATAGTTATTTGATAATTGTTAATTTTTAGTTGTTAATTGTAGATAATTGTTAATAGTTGTTAATTGTTAGTTATTGATAATTCTTAATTGTTAAATATTGACCTAGTACCCGTTCAAAAATTACTTATTAGGAGTAATTTTTGAATAGTCCCCATTTTGGGACTGTCTTTGTACGTTTCAAGTCATTTAGGTAGCAAACAAGAAGGGAGAGTGGATTAACCCTAGAGCTGCTCGGACAGACGTAAGTATTTTATTTATCTTAAAGGGCGAGTTGGCCACACCTTACAATATATTTTATTTATTCTTTATTTAATAATTTGTTGTTTTTTCAGGCTACCTACAATGAACTCTTGAGTCAACCAACGCCAACCGGAGAGCCTCGGGACGAGATTCAGACCTACCATGAAGCCGTTGGAGGATTTGACAAAAAAGGAGGTTTTTTTGGGATCGGTTCATTGGGTGAAGATGTATGGTATGAGCATCCTGGGAACAAAGGAGGAAGTCGTCGATCCTGTTCTTATCAACCAAGCATGTTTACTCAGTTGCAAACTGAGAATATGCGTCTCAAAGAAAAAGTTCAAAGCACTCAAGATACTCAAAAACAAATACAAGAGGAACTGGCGGAAATGAAAAAAGCTTGGAGTGATTGGCAGACCCACTTTTCCACTCAGTCGTGCTCAGGTATGCCAAATGCTCACCGACGCGACGACTTCTCAGACGACCCTCATGGCTTTGGATGTAACATGCCGATTGATCCTCCTACCACTTAGGATAGTTTATCATATGTAGTAATTTTAGATTATGACTTATTAACTTTCGAACATATTTTATGTTGGTGTATGAATTACGAAGACTGTTTTATGTAATTCAAGTTCTTTCTCATGTTTTTTCTTTGTTGTTGGTTAATTGTTGTTGATTCCCGCTTAGCGGTCGACTTGGGAATAAATCTCCGTTTGGCGGATGATGAATGTTTTGCAGGATTTAGTGATTTTGAGATTGTAAATATGAACAATGCTGTGGCATTGGGCTGGACAGCAGGCTGCTGTTTCCAGCTTACACTGTTACAAATTCTGACGGAAAATTCGTCAGAAAAAGTCAAATTTTGACTTCATTTCTGACGGAAAATCGGTCAGAAATTCAAATTTTCTGACGGAATTTCCGTCACAAAGTTAACCTTTTCTGACGGAATTTCCGTCACAAATTTGACCTTTTCTGACGGATTTTCCGTCAGAAAAGTAAGTTTCTGACGAAAAATCGGTCAGAAAAAGTCAAAAAAAAAAATTGACTTCTATTTTTTTTCCCACCGTTAAACCGTCAGAAATCCGTCACAAATGAATTTCTGACGGAAAATCGGTCAGGAACTTGATTTTCGTGACGAAATTTTGGGACGGAAATTTCTGACGGAAAATCCGTCAGAAATGCGAATTTCCTGACGGATTTTAGCTTTTCTGACGGATTTTTTCCGTCAGAACACCGTGTTTTTTTTGTAGTGTTTCCTCGTCAAGGTACGACCCTTTCGTGATTCTCTTTTCAGCATTATTAATGGCTTCGAACACATTTTCTGAACGCCCCCTACTGCACAGCAAATACCGCGTCGACTCTTGTTTTGCCCCGATAAGTCCATCTGTGGTTAGGGGGTTCTTTCATTTCGACGAAAAGGTCGAGATGATTGTTCCTCGCCCTGGGCAAGCGCCTGATGCGCACTGCCCGGGATGGACCACCGTTTAATTGTACCCGTTCTCCTTAGGTTTATCCTTCCCGTTCCCGACACTAGTGCAACAGTTCCTTCACCATTCAAAACTTCCCCTCTGGCAAATAAATCCTCACGCATGGAGGATCCTTCTTTCTTTATCCTCGCTGAGCAGCCGCCATTCCCTCGACATTTCTTTAGGGGATTTGGCCCACTTTTATATGGTCAGGGGTCTGGGTGATGCCCAGTACACTCTTCGGGCTCGTTCCAAGATCGACCTTCCCATCATCCTTCCTAAAAAGGCCAAGGATGCCGGGTGGTCCACTCAGTTCGTCTATATACGAGTGGATTCATTACCTGCGCCTGCTGACTATATCTACCAGGACCCTGTTACGGATAGCAAAGGTACCGGCAGTTTCTTCCTTCTGTCTTTCGTTCTCGTTACTGCTCACGCCCTTACACTTTTTCCTGCGCAGGTGTGAAAGACTTGGTCCCCTCAGCTGACATTAACGAGACCTATAACAAGTTATTTGGGCTGGACGCCGACGCCCGTTGCCTCAACACCTTATTTGCCCAAGAGGAGCCCGAAGAGATGTCTACCAGCTCCACCCAGACAAAGAAGACGCCGACGGAGCTGCTTGCCGAGCGCAGAAAGATGATTATGGTTTCATCGGTGAAGCCCTTGTCGAAGAGGAAGCTAGAATCTGGGGAACCACTGCCTGTTCCTAAGAAAGCCGCTCTGTCTGCTCCTTCCGAGTCGTCTCCTTCTGTCAACCCCTTTTGCCCTCCTCCTCTGGCTGTTTCTTCCAGGACCCGCAACAAAGCTTCTACTTCCACCGTCCTGGCCAAGAAGTCTGCTGCTCCCATTATAGAGGACCTGAGCGAGGATGTTATCCGCCTACCAGAGGGTTTCAGCTGTGCTCTGGAGGAGGACCCATGGCCTGCTATGGGCCGTCTTCTGACTCCTGGTTCTAAGGCGTTTTTGAAGGGTCAGCCCGTGATGCCGATGTGGCGCCAGGCTGCAGAGGACGTTTTCTCGGTGAGCTTTCCCTCTCCCTCTTTCCCTTGTGCTTATTTGTGTCTTCGTTTTGGTCGACTGATATCGCCTCCGGGTCCCTTTTTCAGGGTTTCCAGAAGATGCTAATGGGGTGCAGCGAGGCTGAGACTGCGTTTCAGGAGGCCCAGACCGGGTTGGACGCCGAGAGAGGGCTCAGGGCGAGAAAGTCGGAGGAGCTGGCCCGCTGCCAGGTGAGGGTGAAGGAGTTGGAGGACGCCCTTGCGGAGCAGGGCAGGAAGAAGGACGAGGCCCTTGCTGAGCTGTGTAGAGAGAAGGATCAGGCCCTAGCTGAGCAGCGTAGGGAGCAGGATGCACGGCTGAAGGCCGTGGTGATCAAGAAGAAGAACCTGTCCAAGTTGATGTATGACATGGCTACTTTCTCCTCCCTGGAGGCGAAGATAGCCTGTATGGAAGAATTCAGGGCGGGGGAGCATACTAAGTGGAGCCTGGAGGATGAGAGGAAGCTTATGGAGCAGATGTTCCCTGTTCATCCCATGCTTCCGGACTTTTCTGATCTTAATCCTGATGGATCCCTCCGCTCCCCGATTCCTGGCTCCCCTGAGGTACAGAGCGCTCCTCCAGGGTCTCCTGCTCCAGCCGGCGTCTTCCAGGACCAGATTATTGATACTGCTGCTGAGGCGGGTTCCTCTTCCACTCGGCATTCTGGCGGCGAGCAGGCTGTGGAAGAAGCCGTTGACGTTTAACTTCTGCGCCCTTAGTGGCATTCAGACTTAGTTGTTTTTATGTTTGTTTTGTTGGCTGGGCTAGTGCCCTTGACGTTTCTATGCCCTGGGCCCTGCGTGGCGGGCTTTTATCTTGTTTTGTTTTTTGCCGGTTTGTCTGAACTCTTGCTGGGTGGTTCCCAGAAATTTTCAGCAGTTGTTATGCTGCTTTTTTAAGTACGCGTTTGTGGACGCTTTTCTATACCTTGTGTGTTTTGTTTTTTGTTTGCGCATGCTCGTGTATTTTTGGCCATGTGTGGGTGCTGGCTTCAGGGTATACCCATCTCAGTCAGAGGCTGCCAGGCTTTCGTGAGTGCTAAGTATTGTGGGCGACAGTGTCCCAGTTGTTTGTACTTCGTCATACTCACGCAATGTGAAAGGTTTGAGTGTGATTTGACTCATGCTCACTTTTTTATAGAGACGACGTATTGCAAGTATTTACGATAGGAAATACCTCAAATAGATTTTCATTGATCACCAAAATAGTTTTTTCAAATAACTCCCTCAGGATAGCTGGATCCTGGGGGTGATACATTTGTGAGTAGCTAAATATTGAAATGTTTAGACATAGAATAAGCAAGTAAGTACCCTAGAATTAGGACGCAGATCCTGGGCGCAGACTCTGGGAGTATCCCGGCATGCTTCCTTACATGTGATACTTTTTTAGATGGAGGATATTCCAGGGTCTGGGCACCATGTTTCCTTTCATGTCCATCAGTCTGTAGGACCCGCTTCCCGTCGTGCTTTCCACCTGATAGGGTCCCTCCCAATTGTAGGCGAATTTTCCAGCACTTGCATTCTTCGTATTCTGGAACACTTTCCTGAGGACTAGGTCCCCTACCTGGAGGGTTCTGATCTTTACGTTCTTGTTGTAACTCCGGGCCACCATTTGCTTATAAGCGGCCATTCTGATGGCGGCGCTGGTTCTGAGCTCGTCTATCGTGTCCAGGCTGCTAGCCATTTCTGTTTGGTTGCGCTCTTCCGTTAGGCAGCCGTATCTCTGGGTTGGTACCTTTACTTCTGCTGGAATGACAGCTTCTGCTCCGAACATCAGGCTGAAGGGGGTTTGGCCTGTTGCTGTTTTTGGTGTGGTCATGTCAGACCATAGAACCAAAGGCAACTCGTCTGCCCACTTGCCCCCAGCTTCTTCCAGTCTTATTTTCATGTTGTCCATGACTATCCTGTTCCTGGATTCTGCTTGACCATTCGTCTGTGGGTACCTGGGAGCAGCTTTTAGTAGGGTGATATTCCAACTAGCACAAAATGCTTCGGTTGTGTTAGATATGAACTGTGAGCCGTTATCGCACACTATTTCAGAAGGTATACCGAATCTGCAGATTATGTTTCGTTTAAGGAAGGATATCACCTGATTTTCTGTAACCTGGGGGAAGGCCTCTGCTTCTATCCACTTAGAGAAGTAGTCTGTTAGTGCGAGCATGTAGGTTCTGTTCCCGGGTGCTCTGGGCAGCGGTCCTACTATGTCCATTCCCCATTTCATGAAGGGCCAGGGTGATATGATTGGATGCAGGGGTTCGGCGGGTTGATGCGTGACAGGGGCGTGTTTCTGGCAGGCTTCGCACTTCTTGGCCAGCTCTACTGCATCTCTTCGTATCGTCGGCCAGAAGTATCCCATTTTGATTGCCTTGTTGGATAAGCTCTTTCCCCCTGCATGATTTCCGCAGTCTCCGCTGTGGAGATCGTGCAAGACTGTCTGCGCCTCTCCGCTGCCCAAGCATCTCAGGTAGGGTCCTGCGAGTGATTTCCTGAACAACACACCATCTATTAGTATGAACCTGGAAGCTTTCATTTTGAATCCCCTTACCTCTTTCTTGTCTGCTGGTAGGGTTCCGTCCTTCAGCCATCTTTGGTAAGGTGACCTCCAATCCTCTTGTTCTGGTTGCTCCGCGGTGTTGCTGAGGACGCCTAATCCGGCCTCCCACTGGGTGCTGGAGTTTTCAACTTCTCGGTCTTCCTGGGAAGTTGAGGGTTCCAGCACGTGGGTGATGGGGATCGAGGAGACATCTCCTGGCTTGAATGTTGCCCCCAGGTTAGCCAGCGCGTCTGCTTCTGCGTTCTGCTCCCTGGGGATTTGCTCTATTTTGAAGGTGATGAATCTTGCCTTCCTGTCTTTGACTACCTCCAGGTAGGCCGCCATTTTGGGGTCTTTAGCTTCATACTCGCCGTTGATGTGATTTACTATGAGCTGCGAGTCGCTGAACGCCTGTAGGTATCTGACCTTGAGGTCCAGAGCTAGCTGGAGTCCCTGGATTAAGGCCTCATATTCTGCTACATTGTTGGTTGCTTGGAACTCGCATCGTACCGCCTGCACGATCATATCTCCCTGAGGGGATCTGAGTACCATTCCTACCCCCGCTCCCCGGCTGTTAGAGGCTCCATCCACGTGCAGCGTCCAGCAGTTTTCCTCAGAGTCCATTTCTGGGGGTAGGATTTCTTTGGCTGCTTCCCTTTCCATTCCTGGACTAAAATCAGAGACAAAGTCTGCAAGGGCTTGCGATTTTATCGCGGTCCTTGTTTCAAATTTCAGGTCGTAGCCACTCAGGTGGACTGGCCATTTGGACATTCTTCCAGAAAGTTCTGGCTTACTTAATATGGGTCTTAAGGGGTAGCTAGTCAAGACTGATATGGAGTGAGACTCAAAGTAAGGTCTCAGTTTGTACGAGGCTGTAACTAAAGCAAGAACGAGTTTTTCAGGAGCAGTGTACCTGGTCTCTGCAGGTAGCAGAGACTTACTGATGTAGTAGACTGGATGCTGGGTTCCTTCGTGTTCCCGTACTAGCACTGCGCTTACCGCCACCTCGGTTAATGACAGGTATAAGTATAACGGCTCCCCCTGCTCCAGTTTGGACAGGAGCGGAGGGGTGCTGAGGTACTTCTTCAGTTCTGTGAACGCCTTTTCGTGCTCTTCCGTCCACTCAAATCTCTTGCTTTTTCGTAGTATGTCATAAAACAGTCGGCATCTGTCGGAGGATCTGGAGATAAACCTATTCAGAGCTGCCACCCTGCCGGTCAGTTTCTGCGCGTCTTTCGGCTTTTGGGGGGATTCCAGTTGCAGGAGCGCTTTGATCTGCTCGCTACTTGCCTCAATTCCCCTTTGCGTGACCATGTACCCCAGGAACTTCCCACTGGAGACTCCGAACGTGCATTTGGAGGGATTCAGCTTCATTTGGTATTTCCTCAAGATACTGAAGGTTTCTTCCAGGTGCTGGGTGTGTTGGCTGGCTGCCTTGGACTTGACAACCATGTCGTCTATGTAGACTTCCTTGGTTTTGCCAATCTGATCCTTGAACATCATGTTTACCAGCCTCTGATAGGTGGACCCTGCATTTTTTAAACCGAATGGCATAACGTTATAGCAGTAGATACCTCTTTCAGACCTGAACGCCGTCTTTTCCTGGTCCTCTGGATGCATTTTGATCTGGTTGTATCCGCTCCAGGCGTCCAGGAACGTGAGCATCTCATGGCCTGCTGTTGCGTCTACCATCGCATCTATGTGTGGCAGAGGGAATGGGTCTTTAGGGCACGCCTTGTTGAGGTCGGTGAAGTCTACACACACCCTCCACTTCCCGTTCTTTTTGGGGACTACCACCACGTTAGATAGCCACTCTAGGTAGGTTACTTCTCTGATCTTCCCTGCGGCCAGAAGGTCGTCCACCTCCTGGTTTATCACCTGGTTTCTTTCCGCGGCAAATTTTCTTCTCTTTTGTTGGACCGGCTTGTAGCCGGGGCTTACGCTCAACCTGTGTGAAATTATGTTTGGGTCTATCCCCACCATGTCCTCGTGGGACCACGCAAAGCAGTCAATGTTAGCTTTTAACAAATTTAGCAGTTCTGAACGAACGGTACCTGTACACTCTGCTCCCACCAGTACCTTCCTCTCTGGGTGCAGCGGGTCTAGGGGGATTTCCTCTACCTCTACTTAGGGAGGTTCTTCATAGGTCCCCCTGACCTGCTTTGCCTGTGATTGCTATGCTGGAGGAGGGGTGGCTGTGGGTTTGAGTGCCACCTTGTAACAGCTCCTTGCTTCTTCCTGCTTTCCTTTTATAGTCTGGACTCCCCACGGTGTAGGGAACTTGAGGCACTGGTGGTATGAAGACGGAATGGCTTTCATATCATGTATCCACGGCATGCCCAGGATGACGTTGTAGGTGGAGGGACCGTCAATCACCAGGTACCTCACCTGCTTGTTGATTCCTCCGGCGTAGGTTGGGATCATGATTTCTCCGAGTGAATGCTTCGTTTCTCCGCTGAATCCCACCAGTGGAACCGCCTTTTTGGTTAGGTCTGCTTCTCCAAATCCCATGCTCTTCAGCGTTTCCAACATGATGATATGGACTGAGCTTCCCGTGTCTACCAGGATCTTCTTTACCCTGCAATTCCCTATGGATAGGGTGATGATCAGGGCGTCATCATGGTATTCAGCACCCTCTTCTACATCCGTCTCATCGAAGCTGACGACTGGTAGATCCTGGGCGCTGATCCTGCACGAGGACTCTGGCTTGTCTCCTTTAACTCGGGTAGCGTGCCTCTTGGCTGCGGAATAGGTGAGTCTGCATAGCTCCGAGCCCCCTGTTATCACGTTAATAGTTCTAGTGCAGAGAGGAGGGCTAGAGGGTGCTACCTGGCGAGTTGCGTTCACCTTGGTTCCTTTTGGCAAGATGTGATTCAGGTTGCCCTGCTCGTACTGATACCGGACCTCTTTTCTGAGGGTGATGCAGTCTTCGGTTGTGTGCCCGATGTCTTCATTATGGAAGTCGCACCTCAGGTTGGTGTCTCTTCCGTCCTTACTTCTTTCTTCTGCCCGCTTCTTGGGCCACTTCACTTTTTCTCCCAACTCTTTCAATGTTTTGATTAATCCTGCAAGATTGACAGTGAAACCATATTCCTGTACCTTTGGCGGCAGATTTGGATCATTCTTCCAGCTTTTTCCCCCAGAGACCTTATGCACCGGCCTGTTGTAGGGTTTTGATCTCTTCTGCCTGTCTGCTGCTGGTGCCTTCCTACTGGTGGAGGCGGAGCCACAACTGATCCTCCTAGGTCCTGCGTCCTCTTCCAGTCGGATGGCGTCCAACGCCTTTTGCTGAACCTGAGCGTAAGCCGTGCATGGCCACTTGGTTAGCTCTTTGTATAGGTCGGAGGCCTGTGGTAGCCCCCAGCGAAAGGCGTGGATGGCAGCCTTCTTCTCGTAATGGGGTATGGATACCATCTCCTTGTTGAATCTGGCCAGGTAGTCTCTGGTGGATTCTCCATCACCTTGCTGGATCTCGTAGAGATCGCTGCTCTGCTTTTCTGGCCGCCTACTGCTGGCGAATTGCTGGTTGAACGCGTTCACCAGGTCTGCAAAGCTGGATATGCTGGAGTTGGGCAGAGTGACGAACCATTGGAGGGCGGCTCCTGAGAGAGTGGACCCGAATCCTTTACACATACATGCCTCCTTCAGGGAGCCTGAGGCCGTGATCACCATCATTTTCTGCTTGTATTGGTTGATGTGGTCTATCGGATCGGCCGTTCCATCATAGCTGGTCATATTCGGGGGAGTGAATCCCTTAGGCACATCCACCGAGACGATGTTGTGGGTGAATGGCGAGTCTGCGTAGCTGTCTGGGGCCGCTTTCTCCAGGGGCCTTGGCATTCCTGGTATGCGGCTGACAAGGTCCCACAGCTCTTTGTACTGGTGTTCCCATGGATTCGGTCCTGCAAGAGGGTTCGCGAAATTCCAAGGGGTAGCATGAGTGAGAGGTGCATACCCTGGTGCTCCTGGGGTCTGACTGACCGTGGGCTGACCGAGCGTCTGATGACCCATCGGTACAGTGTGGACTATTGATGGCGTCTGTTGAGCGGGGTATCCTGATGAGCCAGCCCCCAGCAGAAGGGGTTGCCTTGCCGACGATCCCTCTCCTTGCGTCCAGACCGAGGTTGGGGTGAAAAAAGGTCCTGCATTACTATGTTGGTTAGTGCTAATGGGTAACTTTACAGATCCGTTACCTGGGGCCCCCGTTTGTGGTGGCGGTGAGTCTAGGTTGATGGAAAGGTAGCCCAATCCTGCCGGAGTGATTCTTTCTGGTGGGGCTAGCCCTGTGAGGTCTAGCCTGGTGATTCTTCCTCGTTTGTGCTGCTCGCCTCCTTCCTCTACACTCTTCCTTTCATATTGACTTCCCATTTTCCTTGCATCATTGACTTTAGTATCCAATGCATACTTTCCTTCCAATCACGTAGTGCCACGTGTTAGCTTATAAAATGGTAATTTTAGGGCATAACACTGTGAAAGCAAAGTTTATTGAAGAAGACCCCAAGAAGCTTATTGAGACCAACCCATCATTCTTTTCACAGTTTACGTTGGTGATAGCTACCCAGGTGTGGATTTATTGCATTTATTATTATTCTGTTCTAATTTTAAACGATTAATATTGAGAAGATTGGATACGATGTATGGGCATCTAGTCTTCCGTAAATTGCATTTATTAACTTCTTGTATTCAGTAAGTCCATTGTATTAAACTGATTAGATTCATTGTAACAGTCTACCTCTATTTTGTATAAATAGGATGGTAAAATCCAAATAATACACAAGAAAATCTTTCCAATTAATCTTTCAGCTTCTTCTTTATGGTATCAAGAGCAGGACTCGGTTCCTGTTAAACACATTTTTTTTCCCCCAAATTACTAAATCCTTCATCATGACCAACAGTGATGGAAGCAAAAATATCAAATCAGAGCACATCTCACCATCTTCCCCATTGTATCTCCACCCAAATGAAAATCCAAGTTTGATATTAACCCCAAAAAAAATTCAATGGAGAAAATTATGATCTGTGGGCAGATGCGGTGAAGACGGCTTTGGATGCGAAAAATAAATTGGCCTTCATTGAAGGAACAATTACCAAACCTGTCATTTCTCAAGGACAAGAAGAGTCCCTTGAAGCAGTAGCATGGCGACAGTGCAATGCTATGTTGAAATCGTGGATACGGTGTTCAATTCAAGAAGAGTTGCACGCAAGTATTAATTTTTCGGGAACTGTGGCAGAGCTTTGGAAGGAATTAAGGGAACGCTACGCCGCCGGAAACGCTCCGAGAGTGCACCAATTGAAGGGAGAGTTGAATGAATGCAAACAAAAGAAAGATCAATCGGTTGTCCAATATTACACCAATTTGAAGATGATATGGGATGAATTGGCTAGTTATAGCAAAGTCCCACAATGTACCTGTGGAGCGGCCACTGAAATCCTCAAAGAACGTGAAGAGGAGAAGGTGCATCAATTCCTTATGGGTCTCGACACAAGCCTCTATGGCCATATTCGTTCAAACCTACTCATGGATGATGAAATTACATCCTTAGGTAGAGCTTATGCCCTAGTCTTAAGAGAGGAGAGGCATAAAGCTGTGACAAAGGGGAAGGAAGAAGCACCGGTTTTAATGGCAGCCATGGCGACAAAGGTGACAGAAAAACCAATACATGGGCGCGGCAGAGAAAACAGTACCGTGTCAGATAGAAATGAACAAGACATTTTTTATTGTGGATATTGTGGGAAGGCTTGGCATAATGAAGAGAGTTGCTGGAACAAGCCAGGCAACCCCGGAAGAGGATGAGGAAGAGCTCGTCGAGGCCGTGGTCGAGGGGAACGCGGAAGTCAGCAGCGACTAAATGCGGCAGTAGTTACTGATACAGCTGCTGCCGGGACTTTGACAACGGAGGAATTAGTTCAACTCCGAACTCTCTTGGCTAAAACCGAAGGTAACAGTAAAATTACAGGTATGAATAATAAAACTCGTTGGCTCCTTGACAGCGGTGCGTCACACCACATGACGGGACAGAGGAATTTAATTGAAAATATACATAGCAAAACTCCGTCTACCGTTGGTCTTCCGAATGGGTCACACATTATTGCTCATGAACATGGAAATGTTATTTTAAGTGATAAATTTGTACTTAAAGACGTTCTCTATGTCCCAAATTTAACCTGCGATTTAATCTCCGTTCGACAACTTATTGAAGAAAACAATTGTACCGTGACATTTTATTCTAATCATTGTGTGATACAGGACCTATCTACGAGGATGAAGATTGGACGAGGGGAGCATGAAGACGGGGTCTATTACTTACAAGGATGTCAGGATGAGACGATTGCAAAAGTTAATAATAATGGAAATGCTCGACTTTGGCACAACAGACTCGGCCATCCATCGAGTAGCATCTTACCTCTTTTTTCTAGTCTAATTGGTTTTAATTTGGTTTGGAATTCAAAGGATATTTGTGATTCTTGTTGTCGTGCTAAACAAACGATGTCCAGTTTTAAATTGAATAAGAAGCGTAGTGACGTTTTATTTGGACTCGTTCATTGCGATATTTGGGGTGCTTATCGTGTGAAAAGTTTTAATGGAGCCCAATATTTTCTCACCATTGTAGAGGATAAAAGTAGAGCGGTTTGGGTTTATCTTATGAGAGAAAAAAGTGAGGTGGTCCAATTGATGATTAATTTTTGCAATATGGTCAAAAATCAATTTGAAAAACAAGTTAAAATAGTTCAAAGTGATAATGGAACGGAATTTCTATCCGGGACATTAAAAGAATATTATAATGAGCATGGGATTGTTTTTCAAACTAGCAATATTGACACACCTCAGCAAAACGGAAGGGTCGAACGGAAACATAGACATATTTTGGAAAAAGGCCGAGCCTTACGTTTTCAAGGAAATTTGCCAATTGAGTTTTGGGGGGAATGTATTGTTACCGCTGCGTTCTTAATTAATCGGACACCCACTCATGTTTTAAAGGGACAAACCCCTTATGAAGTTCTGTATGGTCATAAGCCAAACCTTGATAACGTCAGAGTTTTCGGAAGTCTATGTTACGTGCACAATAAAGAAAAATCTCGAGATAAATTCAATGAGCGGGGAATACGATGTGTTTTTGTTGGGTATCCGTCAAATAAAAAAGGATGGAGAGTTTATGATCTTAAGAGACGTCGTATTTTTGAGAGTCGAGATGTAACTTTCTATGAGCATATTTTTCCTTATCATGAAATAAGAACCACGAATGGATCAGATGAAGCAAAATTGGTTGAGTACTCCAATTCACCTACAACGGACTCAAATAATATTTTTCTAGATGAAATTATTGGTAATGATGAAGCCGAAAGTTCGAGCACAACTCAGGAGAGTAATGGTGATGCGAATAATGTCGAGGAAAATGAAACTGGCACCGAGACCAGTGAAGATAACACACAGGAACAAGACCGTGTTATGGGGCGTGGTGCTCGTCAAAAGTTTGAGCCACAGTGGAAGAAAGATTACTATTGCAAATCGACTCGCATATTAATAGACCCCGTGCCATCAGCAGCTCCTTCCGTCCTATCGAAGTCCAAGAAAGGTACCCGTTATCCCTTGATTAATTATGTCACTACTAATTGTTTTTCTAATTCTCACAAATGTTTCTTGAGCAAACTTGACAATGTTGTTGAACCGCAACATTATTCCGAGGCAGCCCCTATTCCCGAATGGCGTGAAGCCATGTTGCAGGAATATGAAGCTCTTGAAAAAAATGGGACCTGGACGATTGTTGAATTACCGAAAGGGAAACGACCCATTGGTTGTCGATGGGTCTACAAAGTGAAGTATAAAGCAGACGGAAGCATTGAAAGGTACAAAGCACGACTTGTAGCGCAAGGATATACACAGATCGAAGGTATTGACTACCATGAGACCTTTGCCCCAGTTGCGAAGATGACGAGTGTTCGGTGTTTATTATCGGTTGCCATTGCGAAAAATTGGTTAATTGCTCAACTAGATGTAAACAATGCCTTCCTTCATGGCGACTTGAATGAAGAAGTATTCATGAAGATGCCTCCCGGTTTTGACAAGGAAGGAACCAATAAAGTGTGCAAGTTGAATAAATCATTGTACGGTCTAAAGCAAGCGTCGAGGAATTGGTTTGAGAAACTCACAAGTTCTTTGACGAGGTATGGTTTTGAACAATCCATGGCTGATTATTCGCTTTTTACATATAATAAGAATGGAGTCTTTCTTGGAATACTTGTTTATGTGGACGATATGATAGTCGTAAGTAATAGTGAAAATGCTAGTACACGGCTTAAACAATTTTTAGACCGAAATTTTGGAATAAAAGATCTCGGTCGACTCAAGTATTTCTTAGGAATAGAAGTGGACACCGGTTCAAAGGGTTTATTTCTTAGTCAACGTAAATATGCTATGGGGATAATTAAAGAAGCCGGGTTGGAGGGTGCTAAACCCATCGACACACCGATCCAGTCAAATCACAATTTATCTCTAGCAGAAGGACGACTCCTCAATGACCCTATGAAATATAGGCGATTAGTTGGGAAATTAATTTACTTGACTATTACGAGACCGGACTTAATATATGCTGTGCACATTCTTTCTCAATTCGTTCATGCACCGCGTGAAGAACATTTGAGTGCCGTGTTACGGACCATTCGCTATATTAAAGGAGCTCCTAATAAGGGAATTGTTTTGAGTCGGGATTGTGATTTAAGAGTTCGGGGCTATTCTGATTCGGATTATGCGAAGTGTCCGTTATCACGAAGATCTATCACGGGATATTATGTGGCATTGGGAAACTCTCCTATTTCATGGAAGGCAAAGAAACAAACAACAGTTGCGAGATCATCGGCCGAAGCCGAATATCGCGCCTTAGCAGCTCTCACAAGCGAAGTGCTTTGGGTTAAATCTTTCCTTAAATCCTTGGGTGTTGATCATGCACAACCGATGAATTTGTTTTGTGACAACCAAGCGGCCTTACATATAGCGAAAAATCCGGTTTTCCATGATAGAACCAAGCACATCGAAATAGATTGTCATTTCATCCGACATCACATTGTGCAGAAAACCATTGTTACATCTCATGTACGAAGCAAGGAGCAAATTGCTGATCTTTTCACTAAAGCATTAGCCGGAGACTCGTTTCGTTACTTACAATCCAAGTTAGGAGTTGTTTTACCTACTACTCCAACTTGAGGGGGAGTATTGAGAAGATGGGATACGATGTATGGGCATCTAGTCTTCCGTGAATTGCATTTATTAACTTCTTGTATTCAGTAAGTCCATTGTATTAAACTGATTAGATTCATTGTAACAGTCTACCTCTATTTTGTATAAATAGGATGGTAAAATCCAAATAATACACAAGAAAATCTTTCCAATTAATCTTTCAGCTTCTTCTTTAATTAATGTTAGTCGATATTTAGTTTGAGGCGTGAGGAATTGTATTGAGAATTTGAGATGATGGCATAAGAAAAAATCGTATTTTGTATTGCTTGGTCATTTGGTGAATGCTTGCATGTTATTCATCTTGTTATGTCATCTCGTAATGCATGAAGTACTAGAGGTGTATGAAGTACTAGAGATGTCTGTTGGTTTGAACTTTGAAGGCATATAATTAGTAATTTAGCTCTGGGTTAGTATTAGTTGTATACTGTATGTAGAATCAGCTACCTCAGATCTGTCATTGCGTGATTGTTGTAGTTTTACCGTGACCTTTTCTATAAATAGTAATTTAGCTCTGGGTTACGGCATACTGTGGAAAGCAAGTAATGTTAGTATTAGTAAAAAACTGTGTGTAGAATCAGTTACCTCAGATCTGTCATTGCTTGATTGTTGTAGTTTTACTGTGACCTTTTCTATGTGCTCCTATTTACGATCTCAGATCTTGGTTTCAGGTGTTCAAATTCATGTGTTAATGTTAGATTAGGCATTTTCTGTGTCAGTGTAACTGTGTTCCTAATTTTACCACATTTTTGAATTGTATCATTACCGTGCTGTTAATCGAAGAAATGATGGTAAAGCTGGATAGGATTTGCAGGAAAGCTGGTGAACAGTAGTATTTGCTCGTTCATATGGTCTAAGTGGCCTGGTGCGCATCAATTGTCCATTTAATTGAGCCATCTGCATTTTGAATCATCCCAATGACTGGTTATTTGTTTTTTGCCTAGTGTCGCATTCTGGATTTAACGTATAAGATGAATTTCCAATTCATGATGTTTCAGTTGCAAAAAAGAAATCATATTCATGATGTTACATCCAATTCATTGTTAACACATTGAGCGAATAAGACCTCACCTCTTTGACCGTAACTTAACTTAATTTAATTGGGTAAATACTAAATACCCAAACAATATCTGTGAATACTGGGCACCCTCCATTTCACAATCTATCTATTGAATGCTGAAAGTAACAGCTATACATTTCACCAAGTGTTGCACCTAATCTTTCGGCCATCTGTATCAAATTGATTGATGACAAAGAAACCCATTTACAGGCAAGTGTTTCCGTAATATTGTAAAATTATTGATCATGAAGCAAAACAAAACACCTAGGACCAGCATTTAATTACCAACTGCAACCAAGATTACCAACTGCAACCAAGATTTTAATGCAATTAGATGACAACAGTAACCCCTCGCTATTGCTAAAGAGGTCATTTGAGTTGTCTATGTGTTGGATTAGTTTCGTGGATGTTATTATCACAGTATTATGGGTAGGGTCAGTCCAAGTCGAACCATTTTGGGTCGTCTTATTAAAAATAGGTCTCTACCCGTCACAAGCTTGCGACGGGTCAACTTCACCCACTTGATTAGATAAGACAATAATGAAAGTGGATAGAAAATGACAAATGTTGTCTTTATCTCCCAAAATGGATTTTATTTGACCCGTCGCAAGTTTGCGACGGATAATGTCGTCACAAATGAGAATTTGTATTAAAAAAAATTACTCCCTTGTAAGGTTTATATGTTTAGATCTGTAGTTTCATGTTTGTCATTTTGGATTTGACTATATTTGGGTAGGATGATTTTGGGTTAGATCAAGTATGGTTTGGTTCGGACAAACAGCAGGCCGAACAAGGATTTATAGTCCAGGTGATTTTAAAAAATTCTGTTCCGTTCTTGGGCCAGCTTACTGAGGTCAGCTAATTAATGCTAACTCACTTTATCTAGGTGTACTCACTACTTGCTTCTTAATATCTGATCCTAATTAAACTCTTCTAATCGTCTATAAAAACAACTCTATATCCTTAAACTTTCACAAAACAAACTCATTTTGAAGAATCTTGTGACACAATATCATTTAGATCAGTCAAACAATGGCTAGCTCTACCATCCTGAAAGTGGCTTTCTCCATACTTGTGTGCATAGCAATGGCTACACCACGTGCCGATGCCAGCATTGCCTGTGGTCAGGTGACTGAGAAGCTGGCACCATGTCTTGGGTTTCTTGAGAGCGGTAGAGGACCTGTACCTAGTTGCTGCAAAGGGGTGAAGGACCTGAACAGCATGGCTGTGACCACAGAGGACCGAAGAAATGCTTGTAGGTGCATGAAAACAGCTGCTTCTGCTTTTCCTAGTATCAGCTCTGTCTACTCTGCTGCTCTTCCTGGCAAGTGTGGTGTCTCCATTCCTCTTGCTGCTGGTGCCAAGACTGACTGCTCCAAGTAAGCCATCCTTTTCGACATTTCATTTTAAGTTTTAACAGTTCTGGTTAGACCTATGTTACGTCTCACTGTAGTGCATCACGAAACACTTCTTAACAGACTTACGGTACTTTGACAATGCACTCTGGTGGAATGCCTAATGTCGCGTGCAAAGAAATGCTACTTAACACCTGCAGTTTGGTTTTTCTGTTTTGTGCTGCAGGATACAGTGAATTGAGTTTATTCGAGCTGCAAAGATCAAGCAACATCATCAAGAATAAATAAGACTTGTTTTATATTCGATTTGGAAGTTAATTGTCTTTGTTAGGTGCATAATTATTAAGCTTATTATGATATATAGACAATGATATAGTGTTCCAGGCTCCCAGTATCTGTAAGCTACTTACAAAGTATCTCGACTGTGAAATCTTTTCTTAATCATCTGCAGTTTGCTAATCGTTTGACGATGATTAGTTAGTAAGCAACTCGCGTATTATAATCACTATTCTTTACAGAAATTCTTTCTTAATCATCTGCAATTTATTAATTTATCCATTTATCCATTGATCAGGAAGACACCTTGAACTATAGGGTACCAATCAAATATGGCAACAAAAATTCTTAGGTTCATTGCGTGTACTACGTTATAGCACAACGGCTGTGCTGCATTAGCACTAGTTCGTGCAACGACGAAAACAACACAAATACCTGAGTAATTAAGGAGTTCAGGTAAATCGACTAAATCCAATGTAAAACGTCTCACAATGAAAAACCGACGAAGTAATTAAAGATAAGTTCATGGGACAAATGGTTTCTTCCACAAGAACTACTGAAAATGGCTCTCTTAATTTTTCTACTAGCATTATGAGTTCCCACTTTTTTTACTACTCGAATTCCAAGAATAGACTAGCATAGCGACGAGATCATTTAAGTGATCGGTATAATTTTTTTATTCAAGTACAAATAAAGGACAAATATATAAAGTTAGAACCGGTGATCTCCAGATTCATGTTAGTTTCCGCGCAAAGAAATCTGCATACGTGGGCCAGGGCATACTCGTAGCCTTACGTTAACAATTTTCTAGTGGAATATCTCACACGAGGAGCTAATTTTTGTGCGGATTGGCTTGCAACTCGTGGGGTGGAACAATCTCAAGGGCTTCAGATTTTCGAGCGGACTAATATCCCAGCCCGGCTAGGGGTCTTGCTAAGGAATGATATTCAAGGAGTGGCGTGACCACGATTGGTGCCTCCGGGTGGATAGGAGGGGTGGTTGTTCGTTTGTAGTGTAGGCTTTGTTTTTCTGTTATCGTTTTGTTTGTTTCGTCTTTGTTTTGCTAATGGGTTTACCCTCTTCTCTATACCAAAACAAAAATTCTAGTGGAATATTTCGAAGGATGCCGTCTCCCACATTTATTTTGTACATCACTATTCATTAAACCTCACGTGTCAGCTCTTATGGTTTGCGTTATTTTACCATAATCACCTTTAAATGCATACAAACAATTCCATACAAATCATTAGTCAAACGATTAAAAAATAAGACCGCTTTAACCCTAATTCACTTACCAGGGTAAAAAAATATCAAATCAGTCTGGCCTCCCACAGTGGGGAATATTTTTGCATCACGTAAAAAAATGCCCCATGCCAAGGAAAAACCCAAGAAATTCAGGAGCTATGGCGAGGTCTGACGGAGGCCACCCTCACACGATGCCATTACTCCATTAGGGCATAGTTACACCAAAAAATCCACAAAGCAACAAACAACAAGCAACAAGCCACAAGCAACATGAGATCTATGCCAAATAATTGTCCGTAACAAATGAGAATATTACAGGTAGTAGGAAGACTCTTTGCCCACATTAGCTATTTCAACCCAAAAGATATGGCGATAACGTTGTTAAGGCCCCTGAAAGAAGCTTGCATGTGTAAAGAAGCTTGAACGAATAAGGATTCACGTACAACTGGAATGGTAGGCTACTACAAGCACTGAACAGGTGGATCAGATGATTCAGATCTGAGTGGTTTCACATATTCGGAAATTAATCTTTTAGTAGCTTTTTTCGAGCATTGATAACAGAAGATCACGAGGCTAAAAGAGCAAAGCATCGACCCAAAAAGGACGTTTTACGAAAAATTTGTCAAAACCGATTATGGACCAACCAACTTTTGTTGATGAACAAGCAAAAATAATCAAGACCCAAGAAAATACCCATAAAGCATGCATAGGATCCTTAACCGAGTCGTGAATGCCAAATGATGACGGATTAAGAATTGCAATGAATTAATAAACAAATAACTAATTTTTATTTGTTCGAATCCATATTCTAATCAATCTCTTTCGACATCTCATTGTTCGTGAAAACCCTTACGTGTTTACTGTAGGGGTGAGCAAAAATATATTTCCTCCATTCCAATCAATTCTATACATTTGCTTTATTCACGTTTGTCAATAACTCTTTTCTTTTGTTAATATCTTTAGTTATATATCGATAAATATTATAAAACTTTGATATTCACAATGTACTCGCTAAGACAATTTAAACATGATCTCACACGACTATCATCTTTATATGTTATATATTAGAAGTTTTGTCGAAAATTCAATCGGCTTATAAATAGTATACAAAAAGTGAAATGTATAGAATTATTTGGAATGGAGGAAGTACGATACAGTTTTATAATATGTATGTTTGAATTATACGAATTTTCGTATATGCAATATAGAAATCCGTATATACGATGCTGTTTTCAGAAAACCATACCGTATCCGGGTCGGTCAAAAACGAAACCGTATATACGGTTTTCAACACGTTTGGAAATTTTTGTATACAAAAATTAAAAAACGCAAAGTTCAAGTTTCAACTCCAATATTAATGTTTTTTATGATTAGGAGTCGTTTGGTTGCACGTAGGAATTCGTATTGCCTAGGAAGTCGTAGAACACATGATTTTAAAATTCGCGTGAATTAGAAAATGTTGTTTGGTTGCCATGTAGGAAATGCAATTCATGTAGGCATTCCCACTTACCTAGAGGGCCTAGGTAAGCCACTTCCTCCATTATGGAGGAATTGCAAATTGATGGGAAGTACAAATTCACGTGAATTGGGGTAATCAAACAAGAGGTCAATTTAGCAATTCACGTGAATTTAAAATTCCTACGTTTTTTAGTGGGTAACCAAACGACCCCTTATTTAGTCCTTTCAAATGTAGACATGAATACGTGAATAACTACAATATTTAATTGGACATTTCTCAGAGAACCGTATCCGTATATACGGATTCCGTATATATGGATTCCGTATAAACGGTTTTTCCGGGTAACCGAAAATCGTATATACGGTTAAACCGTATCAAATTCATATAGTGATTTGTGCGATTTTTAAAACCGTATACCCGATACAATTTTCAGATTTTCAAACCATATCGAATTCGTACAGTAATTTTTGCGATTTTAATATACGTATACCTGATACGATTTTCAAAACCGTACCGGGTATACGGGTTTGCTCCCTTTTAGGCGTACTAGCCGATGCCCAATGAAGGGCGGGAAATGTTCACAAGGGCGGGAAATGTTCACAAAAGAACAGAGAGAGAACTCATAGTGAAGCTTACAGCGAACAAATTTCCCGCTCTAATTGCGTCCAAATGGGAATTAAGGTTCAAATCTTCTATCAGATTGTTCATACTTTTGATTTCAATTTAATGTATATTATTCAATATAGTTTTTTAATTTCACGATTTTCTTGTCGAAAATTAGGGTTTGATGAAATTGTTGGCGGATAATGCACCAAATTGTATGAAACAGCAGAAATTCGACAGTTATTTCAACCGCAAGATTGCTATTGATGCTAGCATGAGCATTTATCAGATCCTTGTACGTTTTCGCTTCGATTTTCATTGTTATTGTGTTCGGTTAATCGATTTAATTTGGTTAATTTTGCTTGGACGATAACTAATTAGTGGTTGAATACCTGAATTTGGTTGTAGTATGTAGTTGGAGGGAGTGGAACTCAGGTTCTTAAAAATGAAGCCGGTGAAGTCAGTAGGTATAATACATTTTGGTGGATCCGTTCCTCTTTTTTTCTTTCATTTGTTGTCTTATTCCGGATAATTGACTTTTGTTGTTTACGAAATGACACTGATATGAACACAAGATTATGTTGTTGGATTCTTGACATGAAGCATGAGCTTGAAAAAATATCGTCGTAAATTTTGAGGTGAATTGTAATAGTGGCTATCCGACATGCTCTTGCAGTGGTTTCGGTTACTTAATAGTTAAATCATGCCTGAAATTGTGACAGGATCAGAGTTATTTCCCTTTATATTGGGCACTTGTAAACGGACTGGATTACTGTTATGCGACAGGATGTTGTGAACTTACTGTAAACGGTTTTGGCTTAAACTTAATCCGAATTTATGTTGTAATAAGCTCAGAGGTGCCTAACTTAAGTGTTATTTTAAGTGGTTGACTTGTTATATACGTATAGTTATGGTTTCTACTAGCCTATTGCAATACGAGTTGTGTTATATGATTTACTCCTATAGTCTTTGGCTTAAAGTTAATCACTCAATTCACTATAAATGATTGTTCTCACATACATAGCGATTTCAATGTATATGAGTTTGACTTGAATTAAATCCGAATTTATGCTTTATTCAAGCTCAGAGGTGCCTAATTAAGTGTTATTTTAAGTGGTTGACTTGTTATAGTGTTGGTTTCTACTAGTCTATTGCAATAGGAGTAAAGTTTTTGAGATATGTGATTTGCTTCTGTAGTCTTTGGCCTAAAGTTAATCACTCGATTCACTATAAATGGTTGGTCTCATTTTTCTTAAATTTTTACTTTAAGAAAATCATAGTTAAGTGATTCGCTTGTAGTTTTTTCTTACTGCATTCCTTTGTCTAGTCATTTGCAGTGGATGTTCTTCCGAAGTATTAGGCTTCTTGAAGCTGGAATAAAACCTGTGTGAGTTTTTTTCTTCATCTCTGCTCATCTTCATATGTTCTTCCTTATTATACTGTTTCCCTTGTTCAGAATCTAGTTGCGTAGTTACCTTGTGCATTTCTATTTTCAATGGAGCAAAGGAGTCATTATGTTATGTCTTGGTTCTCGATTATGAATTTATGATCAATAAAGCAAAGTGGCTCACTAAACTGGCTGTGCTTCTTTTTAAGAAAAACTTATTGGATGAAATTCTCTACTCAACTTTCTTTTAGGTCATTCGAAAACAACACAGGGGTAAAACTGCTTACATTGGGTCCCCTTACCCGGAAAATTGCGGGAGCCCTTAAGGCATGGGGGTAATGCTGTTGTAGTTGTCTTAGTTCATCTGTGCTAGGTAGTGAATTGTAAAATTATGTAGGTTAGTGGATGCAAGGCCAAGAAATGCCGATATAGATTGGTATGGCTATCCGTGACCTCTGCCGCGACTGAATGCCATTTTCTTTCCCAATATTTGACCAAAAATTGTGCTATTCAGATACGTCTTTGATGGGGAACCTCCTGATTTAAAGAAAGAACAACTTAACAAAAGGTGATTTTGCTCTTCTATTTTCATTGAAAGTTCAAACACATCCAAACCAGTGCTTTACTTCAATTTTCTATGACTGCATGAAAGTTACTCCATACGAGCTGATGCAACTGAAGATCTGTCAGAAGCCATAGAGGTAGGGTTTATTAATCAATACCGGAGAAAAAGTAGTTTCTATTATGTTTTGCCGTATATTAGTACTTTCATTCCTATTATTTGCATATTGCTTCATGTATTCCAAATTTGCTTCATGACTATGCAGAAAGGCGATAAGGAAGGAATTGAGAAATTCAGTAAACAAACAGTTAAGGTGTGGTATCTTTACACGTTAAGAGTCTAATATTTGAGGAGCAATTTCTATTTTTGTGTGAATGGTGGAACATTATTTCTTTATTTCAAGATGTAACAACCTTTTTGTTTTTGGGCGGCATGGGCGCAAATGATAATCACCGAGAGTATTTCAGGAGCTGACGTGATGGCTGGAGAGCATAAATTATAGGTTATAGTGTAAAGAGCTCAAGAAAGTTTAGTGCCAGAGTAATTGGTTTTGATTAAATCTGAGACAGTGATGAGAGCTGTGTTCCTTTGCAGTTGACAAGACCTCACAATAATGACTGCATGAAACTGCTAGGATTGATGGGAATTCCTGTGGTTGAGGTGATCTTGCAGTTTTTTGTGATTTTTTTTGTTACGTAACCTTCATAAATATAACTTCTCTCTACTTTTTTAGGCGCCTTCTGAAGCAGAGGCACAGTGTGCAGCACTTTGCAAACACGGAAAAGTATGTGTTATTTTGGACTTGCCATTTCCTTTTAGTTATTGCATGCGATTGATAGATGAGACTAGTTTTGATAGACATAAGAGTAGAGGCGTAGGGCCAGGTCAGTTGGAGTGTGAAATTTGTCCTGAGATATTCATATGTTTAGCCCTGATTTGCGTTATATTAGAATCACGTTACTTATAGTTCCCAATTAACATCACTATTTTTCTTCCAGGTTTATGCGGTAGCTTCTGAAGATATGGACACTTTGACCTTTGGGGCTTCTAGATTTGTTCGTCACCTGATGGATCCAAGGTTTGAGAGATTTCCAGTAATGGAATTTGAAATGGCTAAGGTATGAAGCAGTACATTACTGGACTTTGTTTCATGCTAGAGTCTGATTACTTATAGCCGTTGTTCTGTTATAGGTATTGGAGGAGCTGAACCTTACAATGGATCAATTCATTGACCTGTGCATTCTTTCAGGCTGTGATTACTGTGTCAATATTAAAGGTACCACACAGCTTTTAAGCCTGATTATTTTATATTCTCTGCTACACTGTTGACAGGAGTTCTTTTTTTGATAAGATATATTATTGCTCAAGGCCATAAGGGACACCAAGGAGGTGACACCCACATATAAAAAGATATCATAAAGATGCATATCTACATAAAGACATCACGGAAGTGAGTCGATTAATGCCCATATACAAAAATACACCCTAAAATTGACACGCATTTAGAAAAATGATATCCTAAATGAGATTCCTCTATACCAAATGAAAGATGAGAAACATGTGAATATCTCCCTTCTTATCTTGCGGAATAACATAATTTTGATAAATTGTTTAGTCTTTAGCGGTCTAGTTGCTCTCTGTATAGACTGTATGTATCCTTATGTGAGGATTGGAAATATTCAAAAATGAAATTTTGCTGAAGTGGTTGAAGCCTTGAGGGTCATAACATTTTGTTAGGCTAAATGGCTTGCTTGGACTGAGGGTAAAATGAAATATTCAATAATCATTACCCTTAGATGCCAAACCTATCATCAAGGAATTCATTACCCCAACAATTAACTTCTCTAGTAATTATCTCCCAATTAAAATTTACCCCCGAATTATTCTTTGGATTCCAGGCAGGCCCTAAGGGAAGGGCATGCTAGTTTCATTTCAAGTTCCCTTTGGACTTTAAAATTCCGAGTTGACACAGGCTCTCAATGTTCTATATGGAAATTCTCCTACTGGGTATCATCATACCAAAGAGGAAAACAAGAGCCTAATTTTCTGGTTCATATATAAAAAAGTGGTTCATGTTTCTTATTTTCTTCATTCAAAGGGCTCGGTTGGGTGGAAGGTTATTGTTACTGCGGTAAGGGGAGGAAGATAACAAAGCAATGTAGGTGGTAGTAGTGTCGTTAGATAGAGTAAGGAGATGAAGATAGAGTTATAGTCTTATAACTACCCCTTTAAAAGGGTAATAGTAGGCCATTCTCCCCTTAAGGTAATGCCTTACCCCTATATGCTATATGGGAATAATAGTCCCTCCATTACTCCCTTCATCTTCTCTCAAGAGTCAACGCTCTCTATGTTCCCTTCACCACATTGTTTAGATGCTCGTCTCCTTTTGGTTTGAACTCCATTATCCCTTCCCTGATGCCAGCAAGGCCAAAGTAACGATAGACATTATTTTGATATACTCCAACTTTCCAAAGTTTTAGACCTAGAGATGAAAATAAAGATCGCCTGCATTTCAATACAAGTTTTGTCAGGGCACACCTCCTGATAAAAATACGATCATGTAAATATCTTGTGGATTTGTTTTGTATTCTCCTGTTGAATATTTTATAATCTGGATTCTGTTGTCGAGCCCTAAGGAATCAAAATAGAACCTCAAATTGGTCTTGAATATTTTAGATGCAAAAGTTAGAAATTTAGGTTATTGGACGGGCAGATTTGTTTTTTCCATATTGGTAATGATCTACAAGATGGGACTAAATAGCGTCACAATTTCCTTGTAGTTTGTTTGAACTGTCTAAGAAATTAGCGAGGAAGCTGTTATATAACTCAGATCTATGTGAACTGTATTTGCTCTATTGTGCTTTTTTGAAACATTGCAAAGGAACAAATTAATTCTCAGTACAGCTTTATCATATAAATTTTGGGGCATTTGAGCTTCAGGCTCTACTTGAGGTCCTTTTTATGCTGATTAACTGATAAAGAATCCAAATAACATAAATTGTGCATATTTACAAAAACGGGTCATTCTCAAAGTCAAATACATCTGATTTCTTAATGTCACACTTTGAACTTCCCGCAGGTATTGCTGGACTGACTGCATTGAAACTCATTCGGCAACATGGTTGCATAGAAACTATACTCGAGTACTTGAAGAACGAAGGGAGGTACTGAAAGATTTTTGTACCCAAGAGGTTCTAATGAACTCGTTATTGTGCATTATTGCTACTTCTCATTGTTTCTTTTGTCATGTTTTTGGGCTATCCTTGTTTCACTTTCCAGCAACGCAACATTGATGTCTCAGAAGAGCTCTTGTCTCCTAGACAGTGTAAACTATGGAAGGGGCCTGGGTGGAGTAATTGGTGGGAGGGGGTCGTATGGCCATGGGGTCATTTATATTAGTCTGATTGTAGAAATGTCTAGTTATGTTTGATTCAACAATTCTATTTTTGTCTCATGTACGGAGGTTTACCCCTGTCACATGAAATGGTTGTTTCTGTTAGACATTGACGAATGATTCAATTTTTCACAATAAACAAGGAACACAAACAGCTTAATTGTTAATTTTTACTGTGTTTACAAGCAATCTTATATGATTAGCTTCTATTTTACACATCCTTGATTTTTATATTTGTCAGATACCAGATAGCTGATGATTGGCCTTATCAAGAGGTTAGGAAGTTATTCAAAGAACCTCTTGTCTTTCCTGAAAATGAGGAACCTGAACTGAAATGGGGTCCTCCTGATGAAGAGGTGATTTTTTTGGGTACAGAAGATTGATTAAAATTTTATCCAATAATGGGATTATTTAAACAATTTTGCTACTTGGTTTTAGGGTTTGGTGAACTTTCTTGTGAATGAAAATAGCTTCAATGTTGATAGAGTGATAAAGGTACTCTAGGTTGCATCGATAGAGCTGGTTCGGATAATCATATTTTTTTGTACTTTTTTGAAGTAACTATCAACAGAAATTACATGATGTTTTATTTCTGCTTTTGCTAGGCAATAGAAAGAATCAAGTCAGCAAAGAATAAGTTGGCGCAAAGAACGTATGTAATATCTGTTACTGAGAATTTATATATATACGTCGGTTTCTCTCACAAATTAAGCCCTGTTAAATTTGGTTGCAGAGCGGAATCGTTTGTTAAGCCAGTTGCAACTGCCGATTCTGTTCCCATCAATAGAAAAGTATGTCCACATTAAGTCTTGTTACATAACATACTTATGAAGGATCATCTATTTATATTGATGGTATACTCCTCCTTATTGCAATGTTTTCCCACTTCCATGTTTTTTTTGGCAACTCACTTCCATTTTTGGGATCTATTGCTTTGTCCTTTATGGTTCTTTTCGGTCCACATTGGTTATTAAAAGCCTTTGTAATGAGGAGCCTTTATAGTGTGTAATGGCTGACAGGGTAACAAATGCATTCTTGGATCTTTTAACTAAGGGAACAGAACTAGAATCCATCTTGCAACGCTTACCATCATCCAAGGACTAAAACAAGTGCCACCTTTAGACTGCAGGCTGTATCTTTAAGCTCCAAGAACATCACGTCATCATTCAAGTTCTCCATTTTGATGCATGAAAGCTGAGTTTTCTGGTGAATAATAGAAATCTCTCCGTATTCTTTCTATTATGGATTTACGGATCTTAGAGTTTTCTATTGCAATGAATATGAGTGATCTTGCTCGGTAGTGACAAGGGAACTAGAATTAATTATGAAGGCACAGATGACCTCTAGATTCTTCTTTTATTTCCATAATAGTGAGGCGTCGTGTTGATTTTTTCAAGCTCAGTTATCAATTGGAGGTTTCATCAACCTGCATCAAATTGTGGCAGTGTATTGGTAGTGGTTGTGTTGGTTTGACCACTGATGTTACAGTGTGTTTCTATAGGCAAATAGGAAGGAGAAGAAAAAAAAGAAACTTCACTTCCTCAGGTGATCAAAAATTTGACGGAAAGGAAGAGGGGGTATGAAAATTTTAGTGGAAGGTGAGACTTGGAAGACAGAGAAAGGGAATTAGAGTGGAAGAAGTAGGGGATTTTTTTTCCAACTTAAGGATTTAGTTCGTGGAGGAAAAAGGGAAAAATCTTCTCTTCTCCGTTTTCCTCCCTCTCTTCCATCTCTGTTCGCAATGTTATCTTCATAAATGACTTTTCCCTCTATTTGGGCCCCTTCTCCAAATCCCTGAACTCTAACAATCTCTAAAGGAGATGACTGATTAAAAAAGTGTCTTTCTGCTCTGTTTTAGCCACATCATTCATTTTACTCATCTACATTCAAAGATCAAAGACGTTAACCCAATATTTTTCTTCGTGGCATATCATAGTATACTACTCTGAACTTCGAGAAGGGACTGGTATCTGATGTCGATCATTGTCCTAGACATCATTAATTTTAATGCTACTGCATTTTTTGTGTAAAGTATGTTATTCCGAGAAGGTGCTTGAAGGTTGGAAGCTATGTAATTTGGTAGTTTGGGTTGTATTGAGGTGTCCGAATAACAAAGCCACAGGAACCTTGAATGTTTATTCGCCTGGCTTAAGGGATAGATGTACAAATAATTTTCTAGTTTGGTTTGGAGGGTTTTTCCTACTGCTAAACAATTCTAAAAGATTAGATGGGGAAGCCAAGGACGGGTGGAATGACATAAATGAGGGAGTTGAGGATGAAGCACTGGTTTCTCAACAAGATGGCACTATTCTGAAACACACATCTGTTTTAACCATACATGTTTTTTAAAGGATTAATCACAATCATACTGTAGGAGAGTATCCAAAGATTTACTTTCTTGAAGAAACAGATAATGATCAAGTTCTAGTAATGCCTTTTTTTTGTGATACTTTATGACAGCTATAAGACCGGAGTTTTCAGTAGGAAGATGACTATCTACTATTTTTACTGCCGATGAAGCTCGCAATTAATATCGTGATACTGTGTAGGCAGTTAATGTTTTCCATTGGGTCTGACAGGGCTGTTCCAGATGATCGGGGAGTTATAGTACAGGAAATGCAAAAAAAAAGAAAAGATAAAACAATACTAGCTGTGTGGAACAGGTGTTACGTCATGATAGGATTCTCGTCCGAGAGCTTACTGAAAATTTGACAAGTCATATAACAAAGAATGACTTTATGTAATTCTGTGCACTTGTGGATTCTGGTTGAATTTTGCTGCTCTGTTATTTTTGAAACGATAGATACTTTGCAGTTAACACTAACAGGTAAGCTGGTGTTCTGACATAAGCAGTACCCCAATTATAGCCTTTTGCTTATATTTTCACAGCAATCTCATACAAATTTTGAGCGCTTTTATCAATGTCTGCATTCTTAGATAATAATGGCTGGTGTTTACCGTATTAGTCATCACTTCACTGTACCATTTAAATTTAGTTATGTTCCTTGACAGGAACCAAAGGATGCCTCTTTGAAGGAAACAGCTAAGAGAGAACAGAATGCTAGTGACAAGAAGATGTGATGTCTTGATCTTGCAGCATAATTTCTGAGACATTCTTAGGTAAGTCAAACTCATTGTTGGCGAACTATTCTTCAGTCTTTCAGATTTATACTCCCTTTTCTGTAATCAGCTATTTGCTTCATCAACATAATTGGAAACTTAGTGGTATTTACTATTTTGGTCCAAATGAAAAAAAACACGGGAGTTCCCGTGAATTACACGAAAATGAAAGTTATTAATAGGAATATTAATAATAGTTGAGCCTCAAGGCCTCAACCAAAACCTTAAGGCAGGATAGATGAACCATCTCAACCAAAACCTTAAGGTTATGATTGAGGTCCAACAATTATTAATATTCCTATTAGTTATTTGGTCATTAATTTCTGTCTCCTACCGTATGGAGGAACTTGTTTGCCTATTTCCACCTTAGTAATTGAAAACTCTCATGAAAAGAATTTCTACAAGGTGAACAAACATGTTTGTCCAATAGACATGAATTTGGATGAAAAAAGTGATTTTTATGTGATTTACGAGTAGTTTTTAACCTTTTTATACGGATTCCCATTTGAATGAAATGCTGAAGGAAGTGTAATGTATCCTCTCCAACATCTCCCCAAGAATCATTCATATTTCATACATATTACATAATAGATTTTTTTTTTCATTATTTTGTCGTCATTTACGGAGTATAATATAGGGCAACCTCATTCATGTACTTGCTTTTGATATGGTTTTATCCTCTTATTATATGCTCGGTTTTTTTTCTAGATGGAGTTTCCTTCAAGTGCTTTTCCTTACTGTTTTACAGTTGACTGAAACATCAAACCTAATTTTAAAGGAGCTCTAATTCCATATATTGCTGTGTTAATTTTCAGGCAGACGTTTTCCATTTGAGATCGCGTTTTCTACTGCTAACTGTTAACAGTGCAAGGTCTACTGTAAATGATCTAGTTATGTTGGACGGTGTAATTTTGTGATACTGTACGACAATCTTTAAGTTATCGTTTGACAATCTTATGTAGGCGAAGTAGCCATGTTTTCAATAACCGCTTCTCTCGAATTTGAGCAACACTATCTACTCAATATTATGATGTGCGCATTTTGAAGCTCAATCTAACATTCGCCTAAAATGAGGTCGGGTTCAGAAACTGCCGAGTCTGTATTTCTAGCCTGAAATGTCTACGGTGGAATATGTTAAGAAATCAACTGCAAATACAGTATATGTGCACGAGACTGGCGAAACCTCTTGGCAGAATGCTTATTAGAGGGACTGACAATTTCAGACCGATGCCATTCACAAGTCGACAGGAATACATAAACCAGTAAAACAAAATGGGCAACGATAACGATTCAACAAAAATCCAAAAGGCCTCTGTTACATTAGTTGCTAATTGCCTAAAAAACAATTTATCTAACTAAGCTGGAGGTCTTGATTTTCTAAGGAAGTTTTACCGCCCTTGTGATCCTACTGATTTCGGGTGAAATCCGATACTGTAGAATAGAGAAAAGATGGACAAGAAAAAGAAACGATGGAAAAGAAAAAAAAGGGAAATGATAACTCGATATCTTACATTGGACATTAGCATTACACTTCAATCAACAACTTTGTCGATTACGCGAGGTAAAGTTGTGTACATCTGATCCCTTTACCCTTGTATAGGCATGAACCTTGCAATCTAAATTAGGAAGAAGAAAGAAGTGTAGAAAACCGAAATGAACGAAAGGATGATTATTTGGAAGAGAAACCGAAGAAGAAGCTCCCGAAACTAGATTGCTTTCACGTCGAAATGGCGAGTTGAAGGGAAATGATAAAAGAAGAGGTGCCAGCAGACCTCAGGTACTGGATTTCTCCATTCATTAGCTTCACTAATTTCCGGCTTATTAGTAAACTTATCCCCTCTTCCGTTCCATTTTCTCGACTCTCGAACATTTGGCTTAGCAATTCTTCCGATATCCCTCCACCTGTATGCATTATCCTGACAAAACGATATGCCCACAATCAGTCTTATTTTACTCGGAAATTAACCATTTGGTCATAAGTTACCGCTGTATGTCCTTACAGCTTAAAAAACTTCATGTTATTGATATACTGTCAAAGAAATGAAAAACAATGAAAACAACACCGAATCGCTACGCTTTCCTTATAGAACAATTCGTCCTTTATATTAGTGTCTGGGATGTTCCGAATTTTCTACAGAGATAAGACAGTATTCCTCGGTTTTGGCAAAAAAACAGAGATGTAATTTCGAAACTTTTATGTGTAATTCGTTTTTCTGTTCAAGAACATTGATTATCAGTAATTTCTCTTATGGAAAAACTGATCCATTTTCTATCATATATATATAGACAAATGAAGGGTAAAAGGGAAGGGATTGAGTCTGATTTCTGAAGAGTTGCAACTCTTCGAAATCAACCGCCAAAATTTGTTTTATTCGGATAAATTCTTTGGCGCCAAAGTCGTTCGTAAGGCAACTATACCGCAAACTTGTAAACAATAGACTAGTATACACTCCGTACTTCCCAAACTAGTTTTGTTATTTATAAGTTCGCCCGTCTTTGAATCAAACCCAAAATACGGAAAATGAACCGGTAATTACACTTAAATTACCAACACTTCACCACGTTCTTATCATAGGCTACTTCCCGATGGACTAAGATCAGTCGATCATGTGAGAAAGCTCGAAATATTGATAAATACTCGTACAGTTTTACTAAACAACAAAGTATTGCATACAAAACTAACAATTTCATTTCACCAGGCCTTTAAAATCAAATAATTATATTTATTGTTATTATCATGTGAATTGTGATTCATTACCTGAATTCCACATTTGCAAGCTGAACAGAGTCTCCTATATTATCCTTGGCTAAGCGAACGGTAACTCCGATGTGGCCTCCAGCAGGGGTAAAGTTCACAGAGATCGAAAGGAAATCAGCTAGGATTTGCTGAAGCCTTAGGCTATCCCCGTATAGGGTTTCCTTCAAACTTTGGTTTGTCGAATCATTAGCTATTTGAATCCCCTTTTCGTTGCTCTTTACCATCACCTGACTTATCGAAGCAACTAGTATGTCTTTCACTGCGAACTCCACCATTTCTAGCTCGCAGTACCTGTCATTAACGGCAATCAGATGGTGCGTCATCAAACCAAAACCTTAAGGTGATGGTTGAGACCCAACTATTATTAATATTCCTAATACGCTTTCTCACTCAAATGCCCATTGAGCTTGAAGAGTGGTTAGTTTGCACAGGCCCACCCATACCGTGTGCTGGTTTCCACTTCGTGGATTTTGAGGTCGCCAGGATTCGAACCCGTGACCTTCGGTCACACTGGCTCTGATACCATGATATATGAACCGTCTCAACCAAAACCTTAAGGTGATGGTTGAAGCCCAACTATTATTAATATTCCTAATATTATGTTTCTACACATACTGATATTTCATTCGTAAACTATTTATGTTAGTCTAGGATGGTGTTAAGGTATCATTAAGTTTTCGGATGTTTTCCTGTTTTTTAACCTTGCAGGAGTTCGACAAAAGATGGTAGGTAGAGAAGTGTGCATACCCGTCAATGATACTATCCAAGTCCGAATCATCAAGGATCTTGTTAAGCTGGCTCTGGCAACGGGCACTAGTTTGCAGAACAAGTCTTTGCTCTTCGTCCAGCTCCGTATCATCAAGTATCATACCAGAGAACATAATTCCAGCCAAAGGATTTTTTATCTGTCTTTTCATGTAAGCCAACACTTTAGCTCTCTTCATTGCTGCTTGTTCTGCTAGTCTTTGTATATGAAGCGCGTGTTGCAGGTCATGACTAGCAAGCTGTAAGAAGCAAAAGACGCCAGTGACATCACCATCTCCGTCTGATTTCTTGTTCACACAAAGCAGACATTCTATATATTTCCCATCCCGAGTAAAAAACCCAATTGAAAGTTTATCAGTGTTCTGGCTACTCATAGCGCCATTCAATACAATCCCGAGATTTACAAATGCTTCTTGATTTTTGAGACGACAGCAGGATTTCTGCATTCCAAAAACCTCCCCAAGTAGCATCTTGTCAATAACCTCCTCACGGCTCCATCCCGTTAATTTTGCCATTGCAGGATTCCATTCTGAACACCACCCAAATTCATCTGTGCCGAATATTGGGGGGATCAGAGGATTTGGACTCTGAATGATTGCCTTGTAATCACCTTCAATTCTCGTGAACTTGTCCATCACTGTTTTTTGACCAGTTATATCCTGAGCAATCAAACAAACACCCACAACATTTCCATTTACATCTTTGCTCGCACAAGCATTCACTATTAAGCTGATGGGAACGCCGTCTGGCATTGACTGGTGCCTCTTGATCTCAAATTCAACATTTTTCTCCTCTTCACCTGGTTAAATGACAGAAAAAGAACATTTCATTAAACAGTAAACCTCTGCTTGTGTGCAACGGAAACCACACGGGTACTGAGTTTGAACAACGCCATCGACTACACTATCTGACATCAATTACAACTGTTAGCAGGCATAACCGCGTTAATAGTGTGTACAATATGTGAACAGTAGAAGTAAACATACCCTGGAGTGCCATCTGCAACATATGTTTGACATTATCGATTGAAGATTCCTCGACAAGTGATGCAATATGTTTTCCGACAGCTTCCTCAACAGGAAAACCAGTCAGTTCAGAGATTTTGGTATTCCAACCATTCACAAGCCCATCAGAATCAACTGCGAGTATTGGGACCGTAGCAGTTTCAATCAAGCGGACCATCTCAGTAGTCACCGCTTCAAGTTCACGTAAGCCATGGATTTGGAGATCACTAATCTTCGAATGAATAACAGAAGTATTCAAGTCAGCAGCTTCCACATCTTTAAAAGCATTTCTAAGAATAAGCTGCAACGAGTGAATGGCATCCATCTCATAGTCCTTCCAAGGCACACTCCTCCTCTTAACAACCTCAAGAAAAGCCTTGAATGAGGATCTCGGGTGCATCTTTGACCCGTCATCCTTCTCTCCCATTTCATGCTTTGCCCCGCCCCATTTAATCTCGGCAGCAGTGTGGGATCGGAACCAAAACAGCATGTCATTCAAAGTTATCCTGACAGCTGCCATTCCACAAACAGAATCACCCAGCCCGAGTGCAGTTGGATACCCAGCATCATACAAACTATCCGTGCTCAACCCGGTTGAGTCCATATGATTTCTCGATAACCAGGCAGCAATGTCTCGTAATTGGTAATCTGTTGGAGTGACACCCAGTTTCCATAGCTGATTATTGTACAAAAGAGCAGCCCCATCACATTTAACAAGGTCCATAATGTTTGGACTCTGTGTCACTATGCCCAAAGGAGCATCGCGCATTAGCATATCACATAACAAAGTTTGAGTTCGGAGAATCTTCTTCTCAAGAAATTGGTTTTGCAACTCTAGCTCTTTATTTACGTGGATAGCGAAAACTTGAGCCAAAAACTCACAAGCATAACGAAGAGGGAATGGAACAAACCGAGGAGATGTATGATGACATACAACCAAACCCCAAAGCCGTTTTCTCTTGTGAGGTTGTGCCGGAGTTGACCCACCATCTTCTTCATCCTCGTCATTAACCACAACCGCCATAACCAAAGACCCAATTGAGCTCATGTTCTCCATGTATTGAGCATGACAACCATGTGGTGCCCTAAGAGTAGAACCACATAAAGTCAAATCAAATGAAAGCTTCTCATCTTGGATCACCCTTACAAATTTTGCCCTACAATCACAGATCATTCGCACTTTATTCTTCATAAATAAGAATCGTGCTGCCTGTGGAATATCAGTAGCAGGATAATGTAACCCTAGATAAGGGTCAAGACCGGGCTTTGTAACCTCAGAAACAACCTCCCCATGATCATCGTCGTGAAACTTATATGCCATAACCCGGTCATACCCTGTAAGCTCAAACACTTCTTGTACCATTGTATCAACCAGTCTATCCATGTTTCCACTAGGCAACGACTGAAGACGAGTGATCGCTTTGGCTGCCAGCTTATACGACTGTAAAGCTCCAGCAGCTGTCATCGGGACTTCATACGGCTTCACTGGCTCAAAATCAATGACTAAACTCCCAGTCACCCGATGAACAATTGCATAAAACGGTTTTCCTGAAGTTTTGCAATGGACCAAGATTGGGTTCAGTAGAGAAACATCAGTGAAACCCAGCGCTTTCTGAAGTGCTGATGCACTTGGACCAGTGAATATAGTCCTTATATCAGTTCCAATCCCTATAACCGGGAGATCACCGACACTTGGGACTGCATGACTGATCATGGTTAGCATTTCAGGAGCGTTTTCACTAAACGCGATTACCCTGAAAGTTTTGTCATCAAGGGCCAAAAGGCATCCAAAGGGTTGAATGAGCTTTCCTTTTTGTATTTGGAGGAGGTAAGACGCGGTAACCTTATCAGACTTTGGTGGTGGTTGGTTTACTCCACTGGTGCTACCCCTGACAGAACTCGAGTAATCAAATTCTTGGCTGGTATCCTCAAAATCAGCATGAATCTTCGCGTCTAGGATGGTCTGAGCAACAATCCTTGCACTGTGTTTAGAACTGCTTGAGCTCTGACTTCGTGTTGGCGAAGCCATATTGTCGACAACCAATCTAATACAAAGATACACCAGGTGAGACAACCGCGGAGAGAGAAAAACATAAGGAGGTAGATCAAAATGATTGGCAACTTGTATCAAAGATTCAAAGGTAGGAGAGATGATCATATTCAGAAATTCATATAGTGGAAATAAATGTTCTCAAGCTCTCATCCTCATATCTAGGCTCTTACACACTAACCATTAATAAGCTTCTTTGTTTCCATTTTCAGGTAGTCATTATGTTTGAAATCCCACATCCTTTTTTTTGGTGTTAAGGGAGCCACAAGGGCCGATTTTGATATTGACGGGATTTAAAGCCAGGTCATAAGTATCACGACTTTACCAACTAAGCTAGTTAGCATCTGCAAATCCCACATCTTTTGTCCAACTCGCATCTATGTGTCACGTGTAAGTGTTTTTTTTTGGCAGCCGTAAAACAAGAGTTCTTATACAGATGACATTTGACTTATATGGTCAGATTGTCAGATGCACTTATTTCGGTAGTAACATAAAATAAAACAACAAAGTAACTACACGTGTAAGTGTCCTTGTCGGAGAAAAAGGTGATAGATTTAGTTGTCACTACTATACATACCAAGAAGTTACCCAATCAGATTTATGAAGTGAACTATCTGTCTTCCTTATGTGTGGAGTCCAAGCCCAAGAACAGAAATTAATAATGTTCCTTAATAATTTTTGCCCTCTAAATAAAAAAAACCTGGTTTGAGGCTCGAACTCAGTACGACACGGTTCCAAGAAAATTTGTTTCAGGGAAAAGTAACAACTATTTTTGCATATAAGTCTAATTTTTATTTTATTTGTGCTCAAAAATTGGACAAAATATACATATATGGCGTCAGGTGTGTACGTGCATCTGCCATTGTCTAAAACCTCTATCGTCCCTACTTGCCTCAAAACTAATTACGAAACTTACTCTTCGCTTCACTTTGGTTGGGGATTGCGTGTCAATACCACACGACACTTCATTTTAGCGAAAACATAAAAAAAAAAAATGTTCACGAGGCCTTATGTGCAAAGTGCTCCCATCACCTTTAGGCTTTGTTTGGATTGAGAGAATTGGAGGGAAAGGGAGGGGAGGGAAATGAAGGGATTTATTTTCCTTTGTTTGGATACAATGTATGGTGGGGGGAAATGAGAGGGGAAGGAAATGAGGGAATGTAATTTCTCTCCTTTAGAACAAACAAAAATCTCTCCAAGGGAGGCAATATTTGGGGAGAAAACCTCATTTGAACCTTCATTTAATTATGCAACTCATATTTTCTTGGATAATCTCACTCCATTGTACCATCCCCTTCCCTCCTCCCCTTCCATTTCCATCTCATCAATTTTGTTATCCAAACAACCTCAATCCATTTTCCCTCACCTCCCCCTCCCCTCCCTTCCCCTCCCCTCTCTTTCCCTCCTAAAATTGTATCCAAACGGAGCCTTAATATATGCAAATTGGCTCCAAACCTAAAAGTGCAATTTACCTCCATTTGATTTTTTTATTCAATATGCAACTTTTTTCCCATTTGATTTTTTTTACTCCCTCCTAGTTACAGTGTTGGTTCCTTCGCTTTTTGCATAAAAATGAAGGAAATGATTCTAGACCACAGAAAATACCCTGCCCCACCTCGAATTGATTTTGAACCACAAAAAAGTTACTATTAAGGAAAAGATGAACCATCACTAAACTCGCATTAAAACGGAAACAGATCACAACAATGTTCGCACCATTGCCCAACACTTCGGCATAGTCTGGCAAAAAGGTTTCGAGCAACTAAAATGAAGCGATGCTTATAGTCATCAGAGCGACTTGATTAGGGCAGATAGAGTCATAAACTCATAACAGCCTAACCATAGTATATGTCAAAACACGACACAACAAATGCCAAAATTACAAATTTAATAACTCAAACTAATACTCCTATAGTCCCAATCTTATATTTACCTCTAATTACCCCCCGCAGATAATAAAAAAAAGGTAAACTAACTGAAACGGAAAGAGTAATCATAACTATTACTCCCTCCATTCTTTTTATATCACCCAACTTTTGTTTTGACACTATTCACAATCTACTATTCAACATCGGTTTTCTCTCAATCCGTTCACGGAAATATATTCATGTGAGATCTTTTTTGGATTGTCTTGATAAGAGAATTAAGAATATCAAACTTTTATAATTTCTAGTAGTATGTAGCTAAAGATATAATCAAAACAAAATGGACATCGGCAAACGTGAATAATGAGATGGGGTGATATAAAAAGAAGGGAGGGAGTAGCATTTAGCACATACATTAACCTAATTGTTACTAAAATGGTAAGATGCGAAGTGTACCTAATTAATTAGGCTTAGTTCAGTGACAAAGTACCAGTCTTTTCAATCCTTTCTCATCTAGGTCCAACAATTATTCACAGCCCAACTTTTATCAAATTAAGCTTTAAATTACAACCATATAATTTTTTTCGTTGAACGCAGCGCACACTTAGTCGCATTTACAATACGGGGAGGGGATTCGATCCTGGGGACCTATTGTCCGTAATACCTCCGTTTTAACCACTAGACTAAGACATTTCTGTAAACTACAGCCACATGATGACATAACCAAAGACTAATTACCAAAACAAACCTTCACCCACATAATTGATACAAAGATGAAAGATACTCCATGTTATCAGAGTATCAGACTGATCACCTGTATCTCAATCAATCCAATAACAGACGGTATAAGCAGTGACGGAACTGTAGGAGACTAGTAAGACGGTTGTCCTTAAGCAATGAAAAATTTTAGAAACCTCCCTAGGGCCGTTAATGAGACGTGACAGCTCGTGAGCAACTCGAGATTGGCTCGGTCAAAGCTCGGCTCGTGTGAGCTCGACTCGGGCTCGGGATCGGCTCGAGAGCTTAACGAGTCAAGTCGAGCAAAAGCTTGCTCGACTCGAAAAGCTCGTGAGCGGCTCAAACATTTAAAATTACATAAGATATTAATCATATTTTATAAAAATTTGCTCATATTTTATAAAAATATTTTGTCATAATTATATATTTGTATCATATATATCAAATATCTTGTTGATTTGCTAAATATTTTTACATATAATCTTCGAACCTTGTTATTAAAAGAAAAATTAAAAAAATAAACAATTATATATAGGCTCGCTTTGGCTCGAGTTAAAGCTCGCAAGCTTTGTAACGAGCGCATATTTTTCAAACTCGGGTAAGATCGGATCGAGCTCGAGCTTGAATTTTGTTAGTCGAGCACAAGCCGAGCAAGGTCAAGCTCGAGCTCGGTTCGGCTCATTAACACCCTTTACCTACCTATAAAATTGATTTCTTTTCTAATTTGCCGCATTGTATTACATTACTAGTTTACCCCTACAGTTCTTTAGTACTCGTAGGTTTTAGTCAAATCCTAATTGAGTTAATTCCTACTTACAAACACAAAAACCCAATAAAAAAAAGGAGCAAGCTTTTAAAGATCAGGCATGAAAACAAGAAGAATCCAGCATAACCAAACATCCATCAGACGCAAAACAATCCAGCATTCATTTCTTTACCTTTTTATTATTTGTAGGCGATATCTTAATCAAAGTAAATAAATAAATGATTGACGGATTGAGACAGAGTGAATACGATATCAATAACGAAAGAATAACGATCATATCTAACCTTTCAGGTCAAACAGAAGGCACCCAACAAGTGATAAGTGATTGAGACGAAGCGAGTACAAACTACAAACAGAAAACACCCAACAAATAATTCAGCAAAATAGTGCATTCAGCATTCATCTTTTTACTCGTAAATATACTATTTTAATCAAAGGTAAACAAATGAACGATAATACCAGTAACGAAAAAACAAGGATGATAATAATCTAACCTTACAAATCAGCACAACTTCAAACAGAACACTTGAAGTTGAGCTGCAAATTTACACAGCAGCAGCAGCAGCAAGAACAACACTTGACAAAAATGAGAAATTTGAGGACAATTATAGAAAAAAAAAACCCAAGAAAAACCCAGTTGGTAAAAAAGCTAAAATACAAAAAAACCGACCAGTAAAACAAGTATCCATACCTGTGTCAGCTGTATGATCCCTCTATAATATGGAAACAACCAAGGGACCACCCTTATAAATTTCTCAATAATTCTTGACAAAATTCCCACATTATTATTATTATTATACTATTATTATTGTATTTATTTTAATAATTAAAAGTTGGTTCTTAAAATAAGTGTAAAGTTGTCTGCTTTATGGGTGAAATGATGAAGGTTTCTAAAGATAGAAACTGTGGGTTGAAGGGCGGTCCATTTCAGTGGATGAACAATTAACACTTCCCAAAATGAGCCATGTTTCCCACTTTTCATTCGTCTTTGATTTCTTCGTTTTCTTCCTGCATTTTTGCATCTGTCTGTGTCCCCGTTCGATAAATTTAGGAGGACGCTACCAACCTTCTCTACCATTTTCCGATTCTTTCTTTTTTGTCGGTTTGTAATACTTTTTTTAGTGTTTACGGAGTATTTGTTTATCTTAGATTTTGGCATAAGGACTAAAATGAGTAAAGGACTATCTTAGACGTTTTAGGTTGCATGTAGGAAGTCCTAAAATACGTAATTTTAAAATTTATGTTAATTAGAAGTTCGATTGTCATGCAGGAGGTGCAATTCATATAGGCATTCCCATCTTCACTTCCTCCATTATGAGGGAATTGCAATTCATGAAAATTTAAATTTCTACGTTTTTTTAGTGAGTAACCAAACGACCTCTGAGTCGAGACCGTTGAGTGACAATTGTCACTAGGTTATGCAAGAGAGTAAATAAACATTCAAAAATATTCTCAATATAGAAAGCTAAACAAATAAATAAGATAATTATTTTTAATGGAATGGGGAAATAAATTACTGGGACGAAAAAAGTAATATTTATTAAGGAAATAGGTAAACAAATGGTTGTCTAGCAAAATATTATTTAACCGTATATTAGAAGAGAAGCTAAAGATTAAAAAAAGAGGTCGAAGTGTTTCTCACATGACAGGGCTAGGAATTAAACTTAATAGAGGAAAAACGAATAATTATATAATGAAGTTAAAGTTCTAAAATTTCAATTGAAACTATAGAAAAATTGTCACTCAAAAGACGCGAGCGTTCCTACTAACTCTCCCATAACTCGTTTGTTGATTTCTCAAATACATATCATTTCATTATGTAACTTTTTTTTTCTTTTTACAGAAAATAAGAGTTAGGTAAACAATAAATATGAAATAATAAAAAATTTCAAAATCGTTATTACTCCATAGTTCATTGCATAATCTTATTTTTCAAAATCTCTAATTCCTAAAGGCTGAAACATTTAAAATAATTCCAGACGTTGAAAAAGTTAACCTTTTTTGTAAGATTACATTGCATCGTTCTTACTTTTCAAATAATCCCACGATAATTTAAAGATTAGAAAATATATAATCTCACATCAACTTCGATTACTTTTAGATGGGTCGATCTCAAAGTCTCAATAAAGTTCGGAATCCAATGATTTATGACTCTAACCCGACTAACATGGTAAAGCTATAATTAACTCAATATTTCAATGACTCCCCGAATTGCAAAACAAGGGACAATGCTACGACTATCTTAAAAAAAAAACTTGTAAAATTAAAAGTAACATATTCATAACTAAATAAGTACCGGTATATTTAATTATTTATTACAAGTTTATCACGAATTAAATATCTACGCGAGTGAATTTTATTTGACTCATAATAAACTTGTTACGGATTTTAGCCGCAGCCTCATTTGGGTTGATAATTTGATTTGATAAAGTTAGTTGGTACGGACAACGTCGGCAGGTAATAGTATATTCGTATAATTATATTTCCACAAGTGGTAAGGAACGAAGATGGTAGCGACTACTTTCCCAATTAATTGCAACTTCGAGATTAATTGATAAAAAAACAGAGTATGTGATTTCGTGATTGAGGTGCTACTTTATAGATTTCACTACTAAATCAACGCTAGTTTTCTTTTACGACGATATTATCCGTGTCTTTTTATAGAATGTGAATATTTTATAGTAAAAAGTGACTATTTTTTTGATAAAATAGTAATCACTTTTGAAAAATAAGTCACTTTTTAAACAAAAAAGTGGTCACTATTTAATTAAAAGTGGTCACTTATAATTTGTGTTAAATCAATAGTTTTACTCAATGATACGGTTCTCCATACTGAATTTGGATCATATCTATTACTTTCTCTCCATTATCTTTCTAATACACACTTATTTTAATATATTGTCTCTCTCCGTTCAATAAAACATTACTTTTATGAAATAATTATAACCATTATATCGTCTCAAGATTTAATCTGGACGTCTGGACCGTTTAAAAGTAATGGAGTCCATTTCTTTTCAAGTAATGGAGATATTTCTGATCGCTTAATATCGGTTAGTAATTACTTAAGTTAAGGCTAATTACTTACTTATGGAGTATCTTTTAACCCATGGAGAAATTTTGTTGATTAAGAAGTCGGTATTGTAGCCTCAAGAGTCAAGCCCTCAACATACCAAAATTGTGAGAAAAATAAAAATTTTCGTATCCTTCAATAACCGCGCTCCTTACACCTAGAAAAAGTCTACCAAATGAGATATTATAACGCTTAGTTGTAAAAGTCCACCAAATAAAATATTATAGTAATAATTTAGGTGTAAAGAGGACGATCCTCTCAAAAGACACAATTTTTTTTAGCTGTAAACAAAGTATTTATTTAACTTCATAACATAATATCATATGTTCAAAGCTTAGCTTATCTTAGCTTTCCTTACTAGATATATCTAATTGAAAATTTTTACATTATGATTATTCTTATAATAATAAATTGTTTCCCATTAAAATATCTTAAAATTAAGTTAGTTAACGTGGTCGTTTTATCTCAATGCAAGTCTCTACCACCTCTTGTGAAAAAACTGTTGCTCACAAATGTCTACTAGCCTATATAACGGGTCATGAGTTAGAGACTCAACACTATAAAAGAGACTATATCAAGCTCCGATTAAAATAAGATATTATACCCTAAATATTTATAACCTAGAACGGAAAAGATAATACTTCCGCCAATTCAGTATATTTGTTTGTCTATTTCATTTTTAATTATTTCGAAAAATTGTTTGATTTTCAATTTTAGGAGCATGGACATTTGATCCTCCATTCCACCGCACCTTATTTAATCCAATAGTTCCCTTACTCTTTCCTTCATCTTGAGGCAAAAATCAAAGAGAATAAATAACAAAATACTCCCTCCATTTTTATCCATTTGATATATTTGCTTTTTCACGTTTGACAACGCACGTTTTACGTGCTTAATATCATTAGCTACGTATTTATAAAAATTATAAAAATTATATATTTTCAATGTACTCGTAAAGACGAATTAAACAAGATCCCACATGAATATGTTTTTTCTTACGTATTGAGAGAAAATTAAAATTGAAGGTTAATTTGTGAATAGTGTACAAAAAGCAAATGTATCGAATGGATTCGAATGAAGTAGTAAACACAAATTCTTATTTACAACGGCACTATCCGTCGTAAGTTTGTGACGGATACCGTTTTCTCTCACAAAATACCCATTTTTTCTCTCTCTCCAACACTATTTTTGTGGTCTCCTTTCTCCACTAACTCATTTTGTATCCATTTTATCTCACAAAATATTCGTCATAAATGATGACCCGTCGCAAACAAAACTTATTGCAAAATAAATGAGTACACGTAAGCAAAATAAATAAAAGAATATTGAAAAAAAAAAGAATAGAGGAGTTGCCAGGGTGGAGAAATGCGCATGGACATCACGTGCATATCACATTTATGAGGGCCCACAGGTGTATTGGACACACATGATTAATGATGTGCGCCCCATATCTCGTGGCAATTGCACGTCCCTTTCTCCCATTCTTTTAATCAACCAAGTACGGACTACATGTCTCATGTCGTCTGCATCTATTCATGTAGTAACTGTGGTTACTGGTTACTGGTTAGGCTAGAACGGTGACGGAGTTAAAATTTGAGGTTGGAGGGCGGAAAATTTCAGAAGTAGATGTGTAATAATATATGGAATATTCGAAAAAGTTCAAAAAATTTAACTAAAAATTTCAAAAACTCAACTGTTGAATGGGACGAGGGTCATTGCTAGCCCCCTAGCTTCACCACTGCACCACAACTTCAGGGGTCATCTGCAATGGCTATCTATTACTTTGTGTCTAGGTTATCTTGGTTGCCTGATTTGGAATTGAGTGGTTGTAGGTTGAATAATCTAAGTACATTTTCTCTGTGTTAATTTCAGGACTATTATGCCTCTCTCTTTCAACTGTACACATTTAAAAAGGTTACGGAAAAAAAAACGGGCTTTAATTTGAACTCAAATTTGAAAACAAGAGTTAGCTTAAGTGGTAGAAACTCTCTTACTTCTACCATGAAGTTGGGGACTTACTGACTTAGTGCGTTCATTTGAATGAAAAAAAAAAATTCTAAAATGAAATTAAGTTAATAAGAATAAAGTTTAAAATATCGGTACGGTTCCAAAAGCCCACACACTAGTTACACTAGTAGTGACAATGTGCTGGGTACGCGATGTCCATGCCTTGTAGACTTGTAGTGACAAAGTGGGTCCAATCCAATGTACCGTACCCATGTTTTTTTCGAAGGCGGGGAGGGTTCTTCCAGGGTGAGGGTTCAACGGCGTTGTCAATGATAGTTGGGAGACGTCACCAGCAACGGTAGTGGCATTGGGACAGGAGAGGACGGTGTTTGATTTGGGAGCGGCTGACAGTGAGGGGTTTTCATTCCCTTTCATGGTGGGTTTTTTCGATCCCTTTTTTCCATGTGGACTCTGACGTCCTAATTCCTTTCCTTACACCGGTGCATACCGTACAATACAATTGTTCGATAAATAATAATACGTTTTATTCAACACCTATTTTCTCTTTATTTTCATGCATAAAATTGAAGCCATTGATGAAGCTGAATACGGCCCGGGCTGTTTAAAAAATGGGCCATCCATTTCTAGAGAGAATCTGAGCTCCAATTAGGCAATTACAGTACAATCTTCTCTTTTATCAAGTCACAATCAAGGGAAAGGTACATATTCAACAATCAGTATCACACTATCACAAGAGTACTGTAGGATTCCACATTCAACAGTTTCTCACAAGAATACTGTAAGTTTCCACGTTCGAGATGAAAAGTGAAAACATTCAGCACGAGTGCACGACTCATGATATCAAACAGATCGAAAGCCTGAGATAAGGCCTAAAACACATCAAAATTGTGATAAACATATACATAAGAAAGCTAAACAAAAAAGGAATCCTTTACCAGAAAAAAGGTTATGAGCATCTGTTCCTCCATTACATCTTAAAAATGACTGCATAAACATCTCAAATGCATTATAAGTTATAACCAGTATGATGTATGTGCCTACAAGTGACCTACAAGGTTAACATTACTCACACATCAATAACCCATGCTCGCATATACAACAAAACATAAAAACGAGGTACAACCACTTCAACATTAATTCACGACAAGGATACCTGAAACCAAATTCAAGTCACAAAGTAGATAAAGTGCATCAGTCGATAAGTTCTGCATCCCCAATACACCAAAACAACACGATGTGTGTTACCTTAGGCAACAATTTGTAACTGGTAAGATAGTAGATGACAATCAGACGTCACGTTACCACGAGTCCACAACACACATATCCGCACAGAAAAGTGCCACTAAAACTTGCAATGTGCCAAAACCACGACCCTAATTATTGTCTATTCCCCAGGGACCAGTTAACACAGAAAGCAGTTGTTAACATTCTCTCATGAAATGTAAATCAACTCAAATCATCTTTATAGGTAGCCTCATTTCTCAAAACGGAAAATTACTCCAGTGTATGGAAGGCTCCCGAAAATGGCTCAATAAGAGGGGCTGATACCCGAATGTATGCAATCTTACACTAGTGTTAAGCACACACCGAGGCAAATAACTGCATATGCTATAGTCGGTTCACGGCTCTTCCATGTCCTATTCGATATCAATCCTTAATGGTCCAGATATCTCCAAAAATCATCAATCTTTATGAAAAATTAAGAGACCATTTTTATCCTGTTTTGATGTTATCTGAGTCCATAGCATCTAGCTAAGGCTTAATGAAAAAAGGGAATTTTGGCTAGGCATTACACATTCCCAACCCTTAGAAATAGAAGAGAAATAGATCTACAATCAGTTATATAACAAAATGAAGGATGCCATCAACATGAAGATTACACCTCAAAATCTAACACTACAATAAAAAAGAATTCTTTACTCACAAGAGACGCGGTATACCCCTTTCCGATTAAAAAATAATATACATTTCAAGATAGGCCTTAGCAACTTCTTAAACTTCATCATCAAAAGGATTTCTGACTCATCATGGAAGATTAAACTAAAAAAGTAAGACCTTCTCTCATCTGGAAACAATATAATTAGAAGGGCACATGAATCATCATACACGAAAAGAAAGTATACAAACCGCATAAACCTAGTCTCCACAGCCACCTATACTTGGATAATAATAACAACACTATACTTAAACAGCCGTAACACAATACATGCACGAACCCATTTCAAACATCAGGAACGAATACGAGTACTACACCAACCAGTCACGGCACAAGCACGCCAGAAACCAAATCCTAGCCACAAAGGTGACAAATAAAGTTGAACTATTGTGTTTATAACAAACCATGCTTATCACGCGGTAATGAAAAATTGATGTCATGGTAAAATTCTACAGCACAAAGCCTCTAAACTGAATTATCAATCAAACAACAACAATCGTAATCTCAAGAAGCACAGAAATTCGATTAAATAACATACACTCTGAAACTCAAAATGAAATTGCAACAACTGATCAAGCATATGCATTATCAACGGCTCGTTTCACAAACCATTATTCCAAGACACAACATGATTCATTCAATCTTTCGTATACTCCAAACATGAATATCCTCAAAACTATCATTTTTCTTCGATATCAAACATCGAAAATAAACTATAACGATGTCAATAACAACATAGAAGCACAATCAAGAATCAAGAATCACTAGATTTGAGGATGAAGGTCTGACGACTGATAGGATTCATAATAACAGGTGGACCCGCAGTTCTCGGCCATGCCTGAAATTTCTTGTCTGTTTCAGCCCGCCATTCCTTATTCGACACAGTCGACGGCGTCGTTCCTACGACGCAATTTAATATCAGATCATCCACATACATTTCCAACTAATTGACCAAAAAATGCATAAAATTAGGGTTTACCTCCAAAAATCTTCCAATCAGAAATTAGACTATGGCATACATAAGCAATTACAAAAGATCCGGCGAGTGATCCGACGATGTAATTTGTCGTCATTGTTGTAACTTGCGCGCTGAAAAATTATTCAAAATTTCATAAAAAATGAAGGTAAATCGTAAAATTAAGGATGTAAATAAACGATTCGATTCGAAAGTTGCGAGAGATAAAACTCGAAACTGATTAGATGTTTGGTACTATGATCATATGAAATTGATTACAATTGCAATTGAAATGAAAATTTACCTGCAGAAACAAATGGTATATCTGGGCAATTTTGACGAGAGGCCGCTGTAAATGTGTGAGTGAGTCAGTGAAATTTTTTGGTTAATTACTGTTAAGTAGAAAAATAATTATCTAATTAGCATTAATTAGCATTTATTTGAAAGTATTTTAGGGGGTTTGGTTAGAGAAAGAGAAAGAGAAAGAGAAAGAGAAAGGGAAAGGAAATAAAAAAAGAGTAAGAGGGCAAAAGTATTACCTAAAATTTAATTAATTGTTTGATTATTTCGTGAAAGATAACTAATGGTCCACTCACGCTCACTCCTACCACTAAAACACACCAACCACTTAACCACGACATTGCTGCTCCGGTCAGTGTGGTGCAAAAGCCTTTGCACATACACACTTGCCTGAGTTCGTTGGGTATTAGGCTGTCAACATCGGCCAGTGTGGTGCCAAAGCCTTTGCACATACACTTCTGCCTCAGTTCGTTGCGTATTGAGGCTGTCAACATCTTTTGCTTGAATACGACAATGTGGTTTTAAGGATCTGTAGTCCCATCATAGGATGTCATTGATGGAACGAAGAATTTCTTTGGGAGATCTACTTTGGCTATTTCCTTAGCAAAGGGTGAGTCAGCATAACTATCGATCTCTACTTGCTGGACAGGATCAGGCACCCCATGAACGTTCTCAATTTTGTTGTGGAGTTTCTGAATTTTCTGGAGCATAGTCATCATTATGGTTGCATTGGTCTAATCTGTTACAGGAGCTTCACCCTTCTGACCGGTGGTAGGAGTCGTCTCCAGGGTTGCATAGCAAGAGAAGTCGATGTTCTTGATGATAGAGGAGAAGGGAGTTCCAGGCTCAAATCTGGGTTTGGAGCCTGATGCTTTCTCCTCTAATCTTTTCCTTAGATTGGACTCAGACTCCTTGACTTTGCAGCTAGTTGCTCTTTTGTGGTAGGAGTTAACATTTTTCAATGGGAATATTGGCAAAAAGTTGGGAAGATTTTTTGAGATTAATGAACTAGATGTCCCACGGTGGGCGCCAATTGTTTTAGCAAGGTTTTTCCTAGAAGGATTAAGCTAAATGATATATGAAGGGTAGGGTATCTAGCTCTAATACGATTGATAATAATAAGTATGAAGAATGTTTGATAGAAGTTTGTAGGGGTATTATTTCTGAAGAGAACGATGTAAAATGATTAAAATTGCTTGAATATACTTAAAGTAGTAAAGAATACAAAAATGATCACACACCGTTCTATACGAATGACTTTGCTTGATTATATACTGCTCATCATCTGAACGTTAGATGCTCCAACGTTCTCATTTTTGTGCTAAATGTAGTTCTGGATTAATAGGGCATACCTTCTATTATTTCGGGCTGACTCTATCAACCCTAACAGTTGTGCTTTTGTTCCATGATCACACGTTTCTTCAACATTTGCTTAGGGTTTCTGACTTGGTCCTCCTCAAAAATAGGGGTTAAGATCTTCTCTTTAGTTGTTTCCTGGCTTGTTGTTCCGGGTAGGATACAGCTTGGTCCTTCTTGAATCCATGGGCTTGTCCGGGTTGTCCCCTGCTGAGCTTGTCTCGGCTATCCGGACTACATGAATACCTAACCAGGCTAATTATGGCTCAACATTAACCATGTGGTAACAATATGAATTACTTCTTATAATTCATAAAGCCATGAAACGCCGATATAAATTCTTATAAAAGACGATTTTACAAAATTTATGGTTAAGCTGGATTTTTTTGACAATTTGCTTTTCATTCATAGAATGATGTACTGTATAACACATAAGTAAATAATCATAACTATTAATATACATAAATAGAATTATACGTCTAGCTATATGTATATATGAGGATCGTACCACCAATACAAATCTAATTAAACCTATATGCAATTTTTTTGAGGTTTTCAAAATTTTGAGTTATATTTTACTTTTTAAGTGCTAAAATTAAAATCTTTCTGAATTTTTATGTATTATTATTGAGTTAAAAAAAATTTATAAGGACGCTCAAATTCTTTTCAATAAAACTCGTAAAATATAATTTAAACTCAAATTATTTGCTATAAAACTCCAAATCTATCTATACCCCTTACTAAAAAGTGGGTAAGACATGTTACTATTCATAATGAACTAGCTTAGAACCCGTGCAATTTTGCACGGAAATGCATAATTAAATAATTCTTAGTTTTATTAAAAATCGGAATAACATTGTTATCAATATGTTAAAATTAGTCAGGGCGACAATTCATCTTTCGAAATTTGAGACTTCGAGTAATATTTGGTCTCGCCTTTTATCTTTATTTATAAGTTCCAATTTTCCGTTGCCCGACTATTACGGTTTTTCCCTTACTATCGATTATTTTTGTCATATTTCAATTTGAGAACAATAATTGTTACATATCCGAAAATATGCTGACCTGAGACCCGAAATTGATCCAAACTACATCACCCAAATATGACCCAAAATCTGAATTCATCTGACTCGTCCCAAAAAATTTCTTAACAAATTTGACCCGTAATTGATCCAACCCGAAGTGGTATAATCTGAAACCACCCAACTCGAAAATAACTTGGAAAAACAAAAATTCTAATGAACAAAATGACTTGAAATGAGATTTCTCTCATAATCATTGGCCCGACCCGACCCGTCCCAACCCGTAATGATCCAATCCGATCCGACCCTAATTATCTCGAAAAAAATGATGAACCAAACTCACATGACCCGAATTGTCCCGACAGAACATGAATTAAATTACATTAACAAATACTTCTTTACAAATAAGAAATTACCGACCAAGTATACTTCGTAGACGTTGAATTACTCAAGTAAATTCAAATTGATAAAAATTCTACACAATACAATCAAAAAAGAAAAATAAATTATAAATAGATATCGATAACGTGATTACATAAAATCATAAAAAGAGAGTATAATATACTGTAATATAATAATTAGGAATAATTACAATCAATATTAATAAGAAATTAAGTAATGATTTTTTTATCATAAAAAACGAAATAATTACTGAGAGGGAAAATATTTAATTAATGACTGTCATGTGTATAATGGTTTCTCTATTATAATTATATATAGAATATAGATATAGAAGATATATAGATTGTATAATTTAATATCTCCTATATTAGTCTCTATTTGATTAAACAATAAGTCTTTCTTAAGACAGACCAGTTACATACCACTTGTGTAAATGACCCCATAGCTACTTATGAAAAATAGTTCTTAGTTTTATATTTAGCCGTGACATAATAGCACTATTATAGAATTGAAAATATATGTTATAGTTACGCTTAAAATGGTGGTTTGGATCTCATTGAATTAATTGATCTTTGAATAAAATTGCACCGGTAATTAATTATATGCGAGAATATTTTTTCCAACAATTGTATGTGAGAGTATTTTTTGGAGGTTTTAATATTGCACGGATAAATTTAATATTGCACGGATAATATCTTTGAATTATATTGCTCGCGGTCTATTGGCACCAAAAGCGTATAAATTTAAAAGATATATAAAATAATTTTTATAGAATATTTATATAAAATATTTTTGCACGGATTTATATAGAATATTTTTATAGTCTAAACTCTTCTAAATTTATATAGAATATTTTTGCACCGATATGCAAGGAAGCAGGAATATTTTAGATATTGAATATAAGTCTAAATTTATTAAATATTGCACGGACATACCAGATATTTCCTATTTTGTATACATTAATCAGCGAGAATATTTTTTCCAAGATTTTCCAAAATCGATATTACATCCTGGGAACTTGGGCGGGAAAATTTTTAATGTAAGAATGACACGTGTCCAATTCATGTGTAGTGGTTCTTCTTATATACTTTTATATAGATAGTAACTTTTATTTTGTCTTCTAGCTAACAATAAAACAACAAGGCTATTTAATCGTCACAATGCAACATTCATCCGATCATCACAATGCACACCTTCATTTCTTAATCTAGCAATAAAACATCAAGGCAATAACCAATTACCAAATTAAGCAACAACTTAAATCATGTATCGTCCAGTAAAAAACAATGAATTTTAGTCATTTGCATTTACACTCACTACATATATTATTAATCGACTTCATATTTCTACACAAAATAAGCATAGTCATTTAAACCTTATTATATTATACGTACGACAAAAACCGAATATATATATTGAGATTAGCAAAATGTTTGTCACATTTCTCATTTATTATACAAATAAGATATTATTTAACAATTTTATTATTACGATAGCAGATATATACTTTTTATAAAACACTGAGAATATTTTGACTGTACAGAATTTACCCTTTTTAAATTGTTTTGTAATTTTAATGTCATTATTGTGAATCGGGACACTTTAATATTTGTCCAAAATATACTCCATCGTGATTATTAATTATCTATTACTTTTCGCAAAATAATATCTTGAGTCGCTTAGACACTTAGCCAATTATGTTATTGCTATCAACTAAATTGCTACCTACATCTGCTTTAGGCAAATGTAACACATGGATACGCGTAAATCAATAAGTCTCCCTTAAGACAAATATATTTGTCTTAAGTTAAGACGGATCAAGTAATATCCACTTGTACGAATAAGACAAAACTAAAAAGGTTTAGGGAAGAATAAAAAAAGTTTGTCATATCTATGCAAATTGGTCATTATTTGGTCTGTCTTAAACTTAATACAGATACTTTCGTCTTAAATTAAATAAGAATTTATGTGCCTAAATTATGTAAGTTATTATTTACTAAATAGTGTCACCTACATTGGTTTAGGCAAATGATAACTAATGGATAGGCGTAGATTATCTTTTTTTGACGATGGGGGGATTGAATACCCCGAGCCTATACATTCCCGCGCTACCACATAGACCATGTAACCCACCCTTTTCGGGGGCAACAACGGCCAAGTAATCATCACCCCCGTGATTCGAACCTGAGACCTCCCACTACAACGAAAACACAATCGGGCGACAAAGATTGGCGACTGAAATCAGTCGCAAAACACCTATTGGCGACGGACAACAGTCGCCAAACTGTTGTCGCTGACTTTTGTCGCCAAAAAAACTCGGGCGACTGAAATCCGTCGCCAAATTTGGCGACAGACAGCGTAGTCGCCAAAGACACAATTTGGCGACAGACAGGGCAGTCGCCAAATTGGCGACAGAAATGAAGCAGTCGCCAAATTGGCGACGGACTTCAGTCGCCAATTCCCCTGTTCAGTCGCCAATGCTCCTGACTTTCCAGGGGCTTTGGTTTCTTGTGCTCTGTTTTGGCGACTGATTTCAGTCGCCATTACTTCATTTCAGTCGCCAAAATTCCTGAGCATTTTTCATGAAAATCATTATTTCGTTTTTGCCAAATCCAATACGAAATAATATCAGTACACCTGCAACCAGAAAGTAACCAGCAATTGGTGACGAACACCTTTTGAATCAACAACCAAATCTCCTTTTATAAAAAAAGAGAACTGTTATCAAATTACATGAACACGTTAACTAAACTAATAAATCTCCACGTTCGACAATTTTTCCTAGGTTACTAAACTAATTAACTGCTTGAAATCCCATGCTAGCTCCACTACCGTCTCCTCCCTTTCCTCTTGGATCATTAGGATCTTCATTAAATGGCTGGGAACCGGGGTTGCAAGAGTAGAAATACGTCTCCATGGCCTTAAGACGTTCTTTCATCAACCGCATTTCCTCATCTCTTTCCGCTCTTTCTCGGTCAAGTTGTGATTGCAATTTACTTACAAGAGACGGCTCGTAGGTTTCGCGCGGCTCATATGAGGACCTTCTAGCCGGTTCCTTGTAAAACACCCCATGAGCTTGTCCGGCCCCATATACCATACCCTTCTTGTAACCATCCACCAATTTGAACCAAATTTCATTATCATCCCGCTCAGGGTGGGCCTCTTTCTCTGCCTCATATTTCCCCTATAACATTAAGAAAAGTATTATTAGTTAAGCAAAAACAATCATTGACGAAGGTAACAAAAAAACATCATTAGTTGAGAGAAACTATCTTACATATAACTCTTTGTCCTTCGCCTTAATCCATATTCTTCTTTGCGTCTTTTCGTTGACCTTGGAATGCGTGTCAAGGAAAAGTTCGGGCATCGTCATCATCGGCTTCTTGCCGCCGTCTTTGTTGCCGCCGTCGTCGTTGTTGCTGCTATCCTTCTTCTTCTTCCCTCCCTAAATAGGGAAAATTGTTAATATAAGAAGTATAGTATATTTATTCAAAAAAGAAGTATTCAAGACTTACACTAAAAATACGCGTAAAAAATGATCGTGATCCCCCGTGATGGGTAGGCTCGGCCTCCGCATCTTTCTTCCCTCCTCTCTTGTTGATCTTCTTTTGAGCGGACACGGCTTGGAACTCGGGAGTCTCGCGTTGCTTTAGGAGATCTTGATATTTCTCACCTACAATTAAAAAGTATGTTAGTAGTATTAAGATATTTTCATTAATTCTTGTATTTACAAGTGACAAAACTTATATATTACATGTACCTTTTAGATGATTCGGTTCCTTCTTTCTTTTAATAATCTTGTAGATATAGTCTCTATATCTTGCTTTACCAACTTCATGGTATCTTTCAAGGACGGATTGTTCATGTTCAGGAGCCCAATAGAAAGATTGCTACAAAAAAAAAAAAACAGTTAATTTAATTAGTAGTTAGCTTAATGAGTTAAAAAACAACTAACTATAATTAATGCAATTACCCGATACACATTGAACCAAGCTTCTTTTTGAGCCTTGCTAGCTTTCCCCCAAGAAGTAGGCACAGGACCTAACAAGTTCTCCTTTGTGCTAGCAACGACCCCTCGACGAGGAGTCTGATGTCTAAACCTGTAACAGAAATTGTTAATTAAAACAAATCATTTTATTACTTTAAAAATTGAATAATACACATATAATAAACAACAACACTTACCATAGTCCCGCCGGATCAAGTATAATCCGGTTATCCTGGGTGTACTGAATCGGTATACCATCGTCCGAGTCCTCATCCACTTGAGGCTCAATCTGTACCTCTTCTTCTACTGGTTCCTCTTCTTCTTGCACGGATGAAATATTAGCACGATTACTGCCACCGCCTCGCACTCTACCTCGACCTCCTGCCATCTACAATCACATAAATGAAAATATTAGTAGGAGAAGAAAAAACATCAAATAAACATATCAAGCATGAATTTAAATTGTACAACTATTATATACCAAACTAATCATCATCCTCATCCTCTTCTAGATCTTCATCATCATCATCACCAACATCCTCATCCTCATCCTCATTGTCATCATCATCACCAACATCGTCATCATCATGCACTCTCACTACTTCTTCAACTTCCTCCCATCCTTCTTCCAACTCAATATTCATAGTCTCATTATCCTCCTCCTCTGCCAACTCATCATCATCTTCATCTTCATTATCATGAATGACTTCGTCTGTTGGAGACAAAATTGTCCCATTTGTTACTATTTCTTCTTGAAAAAAGGAGGTATCAATTTGTGATCGTGCCTTTGTCTTAATGACTGCCCACCATGCCTTACTATTTCTATCATTTGTCGTGCTTGGATAGGAAGCGAAATACACTTGTTGAGCCTGATGTGCAAGTATAAATGGATCATACTTAGGGTATGTTCGGGTACGATTCACTTCTACAAGCTTGTAACATTCATGTGTTCTCATTCCAGCCGGGGAATTATCCTTCCACTCAATCTTGAATAAGGTAGTCTTGTAAGCTCGATCACGACCATTGTAAGACATCTCAAAAATGTCCTCTATAATACCATAGTATTCGTGGTCATCAACGGAAGAAATAGTAACACCATAATTGCATCTAGCCTTACCCTTACCATGGTCGAATGTGTGGAAATTAAATCCATTAACTGAATATCGGTTCCGCGTCTTAACCAAGCGTGAAGGACCGAAGGCTAAACTCCTTATCAAATCATCTTGGATATTGAACTCAAGCACATGGTTCAGAAACCATTTTGGGAATTTGTCTTCATGTTTATCCCAAACATCATCCCTACTTACATTAGGATGTTCCTTAATGAAATCATCCACAAACTTCGTTTCATATGGCTCTAAGATCTCGCTATTTGATAGAACGTATAAGTGAGCACGATTGTATTCCTTATCATCCAAATATCTCGTTCCACCTTTAGAGGAACAACCTTCACCATCTTGAGTTTGAAAAAACTCGGGTATACTTGTATCAACTTCATCTGCTTCATCAAGATTCAAGTTTTTTGCTTTGGTTTCTATATGTTTTTCAAAGTAGAGAGAACAAAAATTTGCAATCTCTTCCGTTAAATAGGCATTGCATATAGAACCTTCAACCTTTGCTTTGTTTCCAATCTTTTTCTTCAAATGATTAAGAAACCTATATATAATTTATTACGTTGTTGTTAATTAAAGTTTGTAATATATTAGTTAATCTAAAATTTCAAAAATATGTAATACTCTTAGTATATTACCTTTCAAATGGATACATCCATCTATATTGAACGGGTCCTCCAACTTTGGCTTCGTAGGGCAAATGGACCGGTAGATGCTCCATTGAGTTGAAAAATGAAGGGGGAAAGATCATCTCAAGCTTACATAATATAAGTGGTATTTGATCTTCAAGACGAATCATGTCATCAACACATATTGAGGACGAACATAAATCTCTAAAAAATTGACTAATCTCAACAATTGCATTCCATACCGTGGTTGGGAGGAGATGTTTCAAAGCAACGGGTAGTAGTCGCTCCATGAACACATGACAATCATGACTTTTCATGCCTTGTAACCTGAGCCTCTTAAGATCAACACATCGACGAAAATCTGATGCATATCCATCGGGGAATTTCAGATTTCGTAACCACTCACACAATACCTTCCTTTGTGGTTTGTCAAGAGTGTAAATGGCTTTTGGCTTGGACCCATCATTGCGAATATGTAATTTGGGACGATCACAAAACAACTTCAAGTCTTTTCTTGATCCAATAGTGTCACATGAATCGCCTTCGACATCCATGATCATGTCAATTAATTGCTCAAAAAAATTCTTTTCTATATGCATCACATCCAAGTTGTGTCTGATTAACATTGTTTTCCAATATGGAAGGTCCCAAAATATGCTTCTTTTAAACCAACCATTTTTCTTCTTTTTGAGTTCTTTAAACTCTTCTTCAGTACCATCAATAGAAGATGGGAAATCACATATCAACTCCCATACCTCATCACCCGGAAGATGATCCGGGGCATCATCAAGTACCTCTTTCCCTTTTTTGAAAGCTTTCTTGTTTCTCCTAAGAGAATGATTTAGTGGTAAAAAGCATCTATGACAATCAAACCAACTAATTTTCTTGGAATTCGGAAGCCAAAAAGCTTTACTTTCACCCATGCAACGAGGACATGCTTTTTGTCCCGCAGTAGCCCAGCCAGATAGCATACCATATGCGGGAAAATCGTTTATTGTCCATAAAAGTGAAGCTCTTAGTTGAAAATTCTGCTTTCTGAAAACATCATATGTTTCCACCCCAACTTCCCACAATTGTCTCAATTCTTCCACTAATGGTTGTAAATAAACATCCAAATGGCCTTTCGGATTTTTAGGACCGGGAATAATGAGAGACAAGAAAATGAATTCTCTTTTCATACATAACCAAGGCGGTAAGTTGTATGGTGTGACCATTACGGGCCAACAAGAGTAATTCTTGCCAAATTGGGTAAAAGGACTAAATCCATCCGTACACAAGCCAAGTCGCACATTCCGGGGTTCCTCGGCAAATTCAGGATAGATTTGATCAAATCGTTTCCATTCTTCCCCGTCACTTGGATGACACATCTTCCCAGGAGTACGTGGATTTTCTTTGTGCCATGTCATTTGTTCGGCAAGTTTTTTGGTAGAATAAATTCTTTGAAGTCTAGGGGTAAGAGGAAGGTAAATTAATTGGTTTTCTGCTATTGGTTTCTTACACTTTTGACCCCTATTACCACTCTTGTTGCCTTTTTTTGTTTTGAAAACAACATCTCCATCGCTTGTCTGAAATCTATCTCCTCCACATTTTCTGCACTTGTCAAGTAACGCATCATCTTTCCAAAACAACATACATCCTTCGGGACAAGCATCGATCTTTTGATGTGGTAACTGAAGACCTTTAACTACTTTTTTGGTGTTGTAGAAACTTCGAGTCATGACGTTATCTTCGGGGATAGCATCCTCAAGGAAAGAAGCAATACCATCAACGGCAGGAAATGGCATATTATACTCACACTTCAAGGTTACTATCCTAGAGGCGGCTTGTAATAATGACATTCTGCTCCCTTCGTATAAAGGTTGTTCCGCAGCTTTTAACATGTCAAAAAAAGCCTTTGCTTGGGGATTTGGAGGTTGCTCTTCATTCAAGGCTACACGGTCATCGTCATTATTGACTACATTAAACTCCAACGCATCAACAACCATATCTCTATATGGGTTTTCGTCAACATGTTCGATGTGAGGTTGTTCGTGGATTGGGGAATAGGCTTCTCCATGAGAAATCCAATTATAATAATTTGGACGAAACCCATTTGTATAGAGATGTTCTTGTACCTCAATGACATATAGGTATTTCATATTTCGACATTTGCTACAAGGACACCTAAGTTTATTTTCTAACGAGTCATACTCCTCTTGTTGCTTAGCAAACTCAATAAACTCGGCAACACCCTCTATAAACCTAGCATTAGAACGTCTCTTCTTATTATCTAATAACCCTCCATCATACATCCATGAACGTTCCAATCTCTTCATTTTAATCTAAACAAAAAAAACCCAAAAAACAATTTTCAACACTAAAAATACATATATCTAAATTAAAATTACACTCACTTAATTGAAGAACAACCTCAATCACATAATAATAACAATTTATTAACAACAATTTCCAATTATACAATTAACCACAAACTTATAAGCTAATTTAAGACGGTCTTAATAAGCTAGTATAATCTAACTAACATCCTAATAAGCTATTAAACATCCTAATCGACTACTTTAATCTAATTAACCAACATCAATAAGGCTAACAACATCATCATCTTCAAACTTCTTATAAACCCTAACCCACAATTATCTAATTAATATGCTAATTGGCTTCTAATACCTAATTAATCACAACCTAATAAGCTAAGACGGTCTTAATAACCTACTACAATCACTAAATGCACAAAACAAACCAACAATCAAACAAAAAATTGAAATTGAAATTGAGTTTCAAGAGAGTATACAAACCTTAAATGGGTTGAATGAAGGTAAGAACAAGTACGGTGGTGGTGGTGGTGGCCGGAATCCGGTGACGGTGGTGTTGAGGGTGGCCGGAACACGTAGGGTAGGGTAGGGTGGTGGTGGTGGTTTTCGCGATATTGAGGATTCGTGTGTTTGTGTGTTTGTGTAATTGCGAATAAGGAAAGGGACTGAACTGCGTCTGTTTCTATATCGCAATTTGGCGACGGACTCGTAACATTGGCGACTGAAATTATCTGTCGCCAAATTTAGCGACGGTTTTCTGTCGCCAAACTTTGGAATCAGTCGCCCGAGTGTGTCGGTGGTGGGAAAATTGGGGAAAAAGTTCTGTCGCCAAATTGGCGACTGAGTTCAGTCGCCCGAGTTTTTATTTAGTCGCCAACTTGGCGACTGACCGATGCAGTCGCCAAAAATTGTCGCCCGGTTCAGTTTTTCTTGTAGTGTCCCAACTCCTGCCTTTGGCAAGCTTCAAAGTTTAACCCAGAACCACTAGTTGCTATCAACTAAATTGCTTTTTTTTTGGCCAAAACCACACACCCAATTTCCTTCTCCATATCTTCCTTCTCAAGCTACCATCTTCGTCCTTTCATGGCGATTACTTTCCCCAACTCAGAAATATCATACCCCTCCATCTCCCTTTTCTAAATTTTTTGAACCTTAATCTTAACTACACCGTTAGATCCGTCAATAACAAATTCGTCGGCAATCAACTTACGTACCTCTGTAAAAACTTAGAATCACTTATTGCTTATTGGTGATGGATGACCAGTATAGTATGGCGGCTGGAATTTCGAATGATATGGGGTTTGTTTCACCATTTTTAGCCTACGATTAAGATAACCAGTATATTGTTCGTAAGCCAATCTTTGAGACTCAAATGAGTTATAATTAAGAACGAGGCTCTCCATCTTCATCTCAACTGTGAAATGACATGGATTTGATGATTCCATCAGGGTGTACAATTCAATGCCTCAACGATAATGTCATCAAAGTATTCGATGAAATGCCTCAACGAGGGCTCTTCTTAAAGAGTTACTTGTCACAACTCAGTAGGGATAAGTTGCCTAATATTGGCTGGGAGTATGAAGCGTGAGTAATTGCTTAATCTCGACTTCCGGTCATTTTTAAGATGTATTTTGCTGGTTTTTCGCTTCAAACGTCTTCTCCTTATTCCTCAATAACAATCATTTCTATAAAGTAATTCATGCTTAGTTATGTATGGATTTCAAGGGGAAAAATGTACAAAAAATAGATCTCTTGCTCATAATAGACTGTATCACTGAAATTTTGGCGGCCCACTAAAGTATAGTATACTATAATGGCATAGGATTTTACAAAACCTATGAGTTTAGCCTATAATAATGTAATTCAGTGGGCCTTCCAGTTAATGACTTAGGACATGTTCTTTCTCGCTTTTTAGAGCTGAACTGAACTGAACTGGACAGGACTGAACTGAATGAAGCTGAACTGAACTGAATCGAGCTGCGCTGAGCTGAACAGAACTGAACTGAGCTGAACTGAACTGAATCGAGCTGAACTGAATTGAACTGAGTTGAAATGAACTAAATTTAATCTAACTGAACTGAACTGAATGAAGCTGAAATTATAAAAGTGAATGAAGTTTAATAAAATTGAACTAAGTAAATAATAATAATAATAATAATAATAATAATAATTATAGTACGCGTTTATTTAGCAATAATAATAATAATAATAATAATAATAATAACAACAATAGTTTTGTTTGGTTAATAAAAGTTTGCGGTTTAAAAATAATAATAATAAAATAAGTTATTAATAATTTCATTCGGATGGATAGATAAACTTGGTATACCAGTTATACAACATTAAAGTACTCAAGGAAAAACAAATTTAAAGATGGATGATAAAGAATGGATGAAACTCATGAACAAAGTTCGAAAAAAAGAGGGCGTGTTATTGGTATCCATAATGACCACGATAATGAAACACATCAAGATGATATGAAAGACAATAACGAAGCAACATAGATAATGTGTTTCGTGTTAATGATATCTATATTTTCAAGATTATGATTTTCGATTGTGTTAACAAATATTACTATTTAAATGTTATCAAATTTTACTTCACAAGTACATTTTTCTCTACTCTCCCATGTTTCACTAATAATAATAATAATAACAATAATAATAATATAATAATAATAATTAATAATTAATAATTAAATATATATATATAAACAATAATAATAATAATAATAATAATAATAATAATAATAATAATAATAATAACAACAACAATAATTAACAATAATTAATAAAAAAATAGAAAAATCAATAAATATAAAATAAGAATAACACCAACAACAATAACAATAATAATAATGTGTGTTGAACTTAATAAAACTGAGCTGAGCTAAATTCAACTGAATTATATGAATTGAACTGAACGAATTGAACTGAACTGAACTGAACTAAATGAAGCTGAGCTGAACTGAACAGAGTTGAACCGAAACGAGCTGAAAATAAGCCAGAAAAAACATGGCCTTAAGGTAGCTAATGCCTTACATGTGATATGGAGTATTTGTTAAGCATTGAGATCACTTGCGGCGAAAGCAATAACTTTGGAATTTAAAGACTAATCACGTCAGCTGACCAAGTATGATTACATCTTACAATTAGAGAAGGTAATTAGGTGATTTGAGTTAACATGTAGAGTTCTACATGGGTATTGGCGGGCTTGCTTTGTTAAACCATCAGCTTAAGTTTCTTCCTCAACTAATACACCAATAAGGCCTTAATAGCATTCTGTCTACTATTCACGTCTGTCGCCAGATATTATGGCTCGCTTGCAAATAATTGTCATAAACTTAGTTCATTTGTAAGGAGTTATTAGGGAAGACCTTCAAATATTACATACAAGCTAATTTCTAACCCAATGAAAAACTTCAACAGAGCCAAAGTATTGCTATATACGTAGTACTTTCTTAGCCCTTCCTCTATTTTCCATTAATGGTAAAACTTATGCCTCTTTAATGTTATAGACAACATTCGTAATTATCGGCGTTGAGATAGTCAAGTAGAGCCAATAGACAACAATACGAAATATATGAACTGATACAAATTTCAATAGACGGGTGACACTAACTTGGGGTACGGCGCGCGAAGCGTGCCGTACAACAACTAGTATCACCAAATATATACAACTATATGTCTATATGTATAGTCCACTAATCTATCTATATAAAAGTATATAACAAGAACCACTACACATGAATTGGACACGTGTCACTCTCTCATTAAAAATTTTCCCGCCCAAGTTTCCATGATGTAATATCGATTTTGGAAAATCTTGGAAAAAACATTCTCGCTGATTAATGTATACAAAATAGGGAATATCTGGCCTGTCCGTGCAATATTTAATAAATTTAGACTCATATTCAAAATCTAAAATATTCCTATTCATATCGGTCCAAAAATATTCTACGGAGTATATAAATTTAGAAGTATTTAGACTATAAAATTATTCTATATAAATCCGTGCAAAAATATTTTGTATAAATATTCTATAAAAATTATTCTATATATCTTTTAAATTTAGACACTTCTTAGTGTCAATGGACCGCGAGCAATATTATTTAGGATTTTTTCACAGCAATAATCCAACCTATTGCTCTCCAACCTACATTAATCCATCCTATTCATAATCGCCCATTAATCCAACCTATTACCAGACTTTCCCATTTTGCACCACGATGAAGGGAAACCTGTTGAACAGGAAAACCCCAAATCTAAGTTAACGTATTCATTTGTTTTCCCTCTTTTCGTCTCTCCCACTTCCTTTAAACGCCATTAATCCACCTCCTTCATCACCAATCACCGTTCCACCAGCCACAACCACCCCAGTACTTCAAAGCCTCAATCCAGCCAATCACCTTCACCCTTCATCAACCATTACTTCACCAGCACTCAAAATTCAATCCAGAAATTAATGTCGTCAATTAAACTCATCATTATTCAAGCCCATTTCAAAAAATGGTGTCAACCTCCAGTATGTATCACCATCATCGTCACTTAAACTCACCTGTTTTTCTTCGTCATCTTCAATTGAAAACCCCAGAAAATTAATCTTATATTCAAAGCCAGGTTGATGTTTATGCGACGGTCTCAAATAAAAGCTCAATCCCGTGTTTGATTCTTCTATTTCTCTTAATAATGCTTAATTTCAGGTTATTCTTAATTACATTTTCTGGGTTGTTTTTTTAATTGCATTTGAATTTGATTTTAGGGTTGTTTTGGGGGTAATTTATTTGGGTTTGATGAAATTAGGTTAGGGATGAGATTTCTGTTCTTACTAATTTGTGTGATGATGGAATCGGTGGCGGCGTGTGGTGGCAGCAACAACCAATAGCTTGGTGGTGGTGATTTTTTTTGTGTTTGATGGTTAGTGATGGAGAAGTGAAAAAGTGAAAAAGATGAATAAATGTTGATCTAAATAAAAACAAATGTTTGAAGGGAAATAAAGATGATGAAGTTGGCAGTAATGGAGGAAGAAAGAGGAGCCAAATGAAGAAGATGAAGAAAAGAAGAAGAAACGAAGAAGGAGAAGAAGAAATGCAACGAAATATAGGGTTTAAAAAAAAGGAACCGGAATTAGCAGGTCACTTAAGTCAGTAAGTGCAACCTAGGAAAGTCAGGTAATAGGCTGGATTAATAGGGGATTATGAATAGAATGGATTAATGTAGGCTGGACACCAATAGGATGGATTATTCATGTGAAATAATCCTATTATTTAAAGATATTATCTGTGCAACATTAAATTTATCCGTGCAATATTAAAACCTCCAAAATATATTCTCACATACAGTTGTTGGAAAAAATATTATCACATATAATTAATAACATTATTCAATTCAATTAATTCAATGAGATTCAAACACTACAAGAATACAGAAAACAGGCGATTGAATTTGGCGACCAGTCGCCAAATCTAATTTGGCGACTGAAAGCAGTCGCCAAACTTCAGTCGCAAGCCTTAGTCGCCAAAATAAAATGGGCGCCTAATTTCAGTCGCCAAATTTGGCAACTATAATACCTTCAGTCCCCAATTGTGAGATTTGGCGACTGAAGAGGTAGTCGCCAATTTGGCGACTGAATTGCAGTCGCCAAATTGGCTGGCATTGCAGAAACTTTTGATTTTGCAGGCCCAGTTTTGGCGACTGTCTTCAGTCGCCATTTGCATCATGTCAGTCGCCAAATTGGCTGGGTATTTCATGGTCAATTTCATTTTGATCGTGTCAATTCTCCAATTTAATCATGTCAATTCGTAATGACACCCTGCAAACAGAAAATTACAACCAATTTGCGCGAACCGCACCATTTAAAACACCAATTTCTCATTTATTCAAAAATGAGAACATTATCCAACTACAAGCTAAACTAACTAAGCTACAAATCACATGCTGACTCCATTACCACCACCCGTTCCATGTGGATCGTTGGGGTCATTACGTGGTTGTGGACCTGGGCTACATTGGGCGAAATAGGTTTCCATGGCCTTCATGCGCTCCTTCATCAACCGAAGCTTTTCGTCTCGTTCTGAATTCTTTTATCAGCAAGTTGAGTATGTAGTTGACTCACAAGAGCGGGCTCATATGTTTGTCGCGGCTCATATGAAGATCTTCTTGCCGATTGTTTGAAGAAAGACACCATGAGCCTTTCCCGTGCCATAGACATTTCTCTTCTTGTATCCCTTGACCAAATCAAACCAAATCTCATTATCTGGTTTTTCGAGATGTGCCTCTTTTTCAGACTCGTATGCTTCCTACATTAGTTAACATAAAACTCTCATTAGTTAACAAAAAACTATCATCATTAGTTAACAAAACTATCATTAGTTAACAATTCAAAACTATCATAAGTGAAAAAAAAATCATCTTACATATAAGGCTTTGTCTTTTGGCTTAATCCAAATTCTTTCCTTTTTAGCGTTCACCCTGGAATGTGTGCCAAAAAATAGTTCCGGGGCCGTCGCAAGAGGATCAGCTGACTGCTTCTTCTTCTTCTTCTTGATCTACACGAACAAAATTCAATGAATATTAATGACAGTATTACCAATATTCAAATGAACTAATAAATAAGTATTAATATAAAATCTTACACCAAAAAGTACTTCCAAAAATGACCGTACGTGAACCGGCATGATGGGTAGGTTCGACCATTCCGTCCTTCTTCCCTCCCCTTTTGTTCTTGGCCTTCTGCGCCGATTTGGCTTGAAACTCAGGGGTTTCACGGCGCTTCATAAGACCCTCAAGCGCCTCATCTACAATGATAAATTATGTTATTAGTAAGATGTTCATCCTTTAATTAATACAAGTGACAAATAAAGCTAATTGTATAGATATACCCTGAAGATGTGGGGCCTTTCCTCTTTTAGCTATCTTATAGATAAAGTCTTTGTATCTAGAGGCACCAACATCGTGGTACCTCTGACGGACAAGACATCCTAATTGGCTACTATAACTTAATTAACTACAACCTAATAAGCTAAGACGATCCTAATTGGCTACTACATCACTAAATCTACAAAACAAAACAAAAATCAAACTAAAAATTGAAATTAAACTAAAAAAATACAAACCTTCAATTGAATAAAGGAGGGAAGTTGTTGTTGGTGGTGGTCGGTGACCGTGGTGGTGGCTGCTGGTGGTGGCCGGTGGTGGTGGTGGAGAAGCAAGTAATGGGTGGTGACGGAAAAGAGTAAGTTTTCGTTGTTTTTTGCGTTTTTTTGGAGAATATGTTAGACGTAATTATAACATATATATGTCACAACATAATACCATTTATGTGTATTTTCAATTCTAAAATAGTGCTATTATGTCACGGCTAAATATAAAACTAAGAACTATTTTTAATAATTAGCTATGTGGTCATTTACAAAAGTGGTATGTAACTGATTTGTCTTAAAAAACTTATAATCAAATAGAAACTAATATAGGAGATATTAAATTATACAATCTATATATTTATCTATATATAATTATAATAGAGGAACCCTTAGACACATGACAGTCATTAGTTAAATATTTTCCCGCTCAATAATTATTTCGTTATTTATGATAAAAAATCATTACTTAGTTTTGTTATTAATATTAATATTAATTGTAATTATTATATTACAGTATTATTATGCTCTCTTTTTATGATTTTATCTAATCACGTTATCTATATCTATATCTATTTATAATTTATTTTTCTTTTTTGATTGTATTGTGTAGAATTTTTATCAGTTTGAATTTACTTGAGTAATTCGACGTCTACGAAGTATTACTCGGTCGATAATTTCTTATTTGTAAAGAAGTATTTGTTAATGTAATTTTATTCAGGTTATGTCGGGCCAATTCGGGTCATGTCAATTTGGTTCATCATTTTTTTCAAGATAATTATGGTCAGATCGGATTGGATCATTAGGGGTCGGGACGGGTCGGGTTAGGACAATGATTAAGAGAGAAATCACATTTCAAGTCATTTTGTTCATTAGAGTTTTTGTTTTTCCAAGTTATTTTCGAGTTGGGTGGTTTCAGATTACGCCACTTCGGGTTGGATCAATTACGGGTCAAATTAGTTAGGAAATTTTTTGGGACGAGTCAGATGAATTCGAATTTTGGGTCATATTTGTATGATGTAGCTTGGGTCAATTTCGGCTCTCAGGTCAACCTATTTTCGGATATGTAGCAGTTATTGTTCTCAAATTGAAATATGGCAAAAATAATCGATAGTAAGGAAAAACCGTAATAGTCGGGCAACGGAAAATTGGAACTTATAAATAAAAATAAAAGTGAGACCAAATATTACTCTAAGTCTCAAATTCCAAAAGATGAATTGTGGCCTGACTAATTCTATAATATTGATAACAATGTTATTCAAGTTTTTAATACGTTTTAAACATTTATCATTTTATCTATATGAAACTAAGAACTATTTAACTACGCATTTCCGTGCAAAATTGCACGGATTCTAAACTAGTTAATCAATATATATCAATGAGTGGATTATACCACCAGAGGTATACAATTCATTGTACATATGTTGAGTTTTTCAATAGAAATTTCGAGCTTTATTAGAAAAAATATGAGTTATATGGTAAAGTTTATGAACTCTTGACAAAATATTGAGAATCGAAAATTATTATACAACTAAAACACAATATATATAAGTTGAACTATATTTTAATTTTAATATAAAAAAACTAAAATGTAACTCAAAATAATTTAAAAGCTCAACAAATATACATATAAGCTCAATTAAATACACCATAATTGTACGATACTATTATACATCTGATTGTATAATCCATTTTGTGCAATATATATGGTGTCAATTATATCAATCTATAATATGGATTTTTGAACAGACTATCCATTGAAAAATAGTATAAAGTAAGATACTTCCTCCATTTTAATCCAAATACCCATTATGCTTTTTGTACACTATTCACCAATCAACTTTCAATCTCAATTTTCTCTCAATATATTCATGTGGGGTCTTGTTTAATTCGTCTTTACGAGTACATTGAAAATATATAACTTTTATAATTTTTACAAATACGTAGTTAAAGATATGAAGCACGCAAAACTTGCGTTGGCAAACGTGAATAAAGCATAATGGGTATTTGGATTAAAATGGAGGAAGTATAAAACAGGCCGATTCACCCGAAATCATTCGGCAGTCGGCAATAATGATTTGCATTTCAAATATTTTAAACTCCACAAAGGATATCGTCTTCTTTATTAATAATACAAAGGACATTATCCACTATCATCATTTGATTTAATTAACAGACTAATAATCAACATTAATCATTAATCAGCTTAACCTTTAATATTACGTCTAAAAAATGATTTTTTTTGTCACAAACTTCTCCTAAGGTCTCTTTTGTGATGGACATATCCGTCACAAATTTGCGATAAGTTAAGTACTAACCCATGTTAATGGATAAGACAAAACAAAACAATTTGTTAATCGCTAGCCAATTTGTTTTTTGTCTTAGCTAACCACATAAATATTACTTGACCCGTCCCAAACTTGTGAGTGAATAAGTGATGACGAATATACCTGTCACAAATGAGAATTTGTTCAAACTTTTTAGGAATATTTTACATATTAGCCCTATACTTTTGCGTTTTCTATAGTGTCCGTACACTTTTTGAGATATACCTGATACCCCTAACTTTAATCATCAATCATTGTTATAATCCTAAATTTTTATTCCGTTATTTGATGACATGAATTCTTACTTAACCTTTATTTAGATTTAATGACATGTAACCTCTAATATTATTAGCTTAAAACTAAACATAACCCACCATAATAATTTTCACCTCGCTTACACACCAAAAATTTATCATCAGCATTTGTGTAATTGCTCCATTAGTAATGCTTTAAACTACCATTAATCCCTCCTTTTCCACTCAGGACTATTTAATCATCCACACCTAACTCTTCATCCCCACCGCCACCAAACATGTCACTAACACCAACTTTGCCTAGTGTATCTCACCACCATCTCTTTGTCCTGCCCACATCGTACCACCTCCTCTCAGTAACCATTTTTTAACTTTCCATTATAGGCACTATTACCCTATATAACTAATAATTACGAAAAATAGTAAAGAAGGGATTATAGAATTTTGATAAAACTTAGAATAATCACACAATTCAATTCACCAAATCTCTTATTTAAAAGGATTAGTATCACAAACCCTTTTTCTTTTCACCTCCAATATCTCCAATATCTAGACTTCAAATGCATGTTAAATTGTTAATACATTGTTACAATTTGTAATAACACCAATATTTCCCTTGAGAACAAGCCTCCCCCACTTTGTACTTAAATAGTGCATTAGTGCCTAACCACCCAAACTACATAGAAGCTTATAAGTTACAATATATCTCTCTTAAAATGGATATATTCGATCAAGTAATATTCATTTGTATTAATAAGACAAAAATGAAAAAGTGTAGGGAAAAACAAAAGTCTGTCTTTTCTATACAAATGAGTCGTTATTTTGCCCGTCTTAAGCTAAAAATCGATACTTTCGTCTTAAATAAGAAGCCGTGTACAACTAATACAGCTCAACAAAACCACAAACCAGAATTTCTCAACAAAGAATGCAATCCCTTTCACTATAAACAACAATGCCTCTAATACTCTTTCCATTTCTCGACCCCGTAATCACGTAAAGGACCTTAGTTATGTCAAAAGACCTAAACAAAACACGCCTTGCCTATCTTTAACACGAATTTTTGGCTAACAACAAACGAGTTAGCAAGTTTGAGACGATCAATCCATCATAAAAACAACTTAAAACCAAAACAAATTAAAAACCCGAAATCAAAAAACAATTAATCATCCTCACCAATATGAACATTACATTGTTTCGAATAAAAATCATTATTCTCAATCAAACCCTTAAGAGACTGATAATTAACATCAGGATCATCAGGATCACATTCATCAAATCCCAAATTTTTAGAGTTTGACAAACACATACACAAACAACAATAAAATTTCCCACTTTTTTCACCATTACCACTACTATTATTACTATTACTATTACTATTATTATCGAATGGACTAGCATCCTGAGATTCTGCATTATTCACAGAAGAATTAAAAGACATAAATCTTTGACTGTACATTTTCTTGCCTCTTTTGTAACCGCACCCACCAAAAATCCATCTTCTTCTTTCCTTCTTTTTCTTGTCATCGTCGTCTTCTTCTTTATAATCGATATCGTCTACATTGGCTTTGAATCTTCTTGACATATAACCCCTGCAAATTAAAGTTTCCGTTGCGAGACCGTCTCACTGATTTATTGAGAGACCAGTTTTTCGTACCCTAATTGAATGGAAAACTGATGAAAATTTGTGGAAGAAATAAGACAGAGAGAGAAGTTGATTTTTTGTTGACAGATTTTGGAGAAGTTTCGTTTGTGTGTGAATTAATGTGTGTATTTGAGTTTTGGTGGCATATGGGACCCACGTTATTGTGATTTAACCACTAATCAATGAGTGCCAGTTGGCAGGACTGACTGCTACGTACACGTCATCTGATTTTTTTTTTCTTTTGACAGGTCATTTATATTAATTTAAGAGTTTTTTGGGTTTGGCTGTTGTTAGGAAAATAAAGTTTATAAATTCATGTCCACCTTTATTTCTTAACAAATACTCCGTACTCAGTAAGACAGTAATTAGTCAGTCTTGTTTGACGGGTCGAACTCCGTACCAGTAAGACAAATTCTCATTTTAAACCGTCATCATCCGTCTTAGGCGTAAAACGGGTCGAATATATACCAAATCATCCCACTTGTCGCCTAGAAAATGACTATTTTTTTGTCTTTGTTACACCCACCTGATAATATTCGACCCGTCTTATACTTAAAATGGATAATACTCGTCACTGTAATATTAATCTAAAAGAAAAATAAACGTCTTTTCTAAATCGTCAATGTAGTTACTACGTATAAAGTAGAGTTGGGCATTGGGCCGGGTCTGCCGGGCTGGTGGGGAGGGAGCCGAAGTCCACAACACGAGCTAAGGGTGTGTGGGTTTAGGCGAGCTGGGTGATGTGGGCAATGGATGGGGGATTCCAAGCCCGGCCCAACTTGGGGAGTGGGCTAGAGAAGCGGGCCAATGGGTTGGGAATTTGTTGGCCCGATGGCATGGGTCGGGCCAGTGTGGGCCAGGCTAGCCCGCAATGTTACAGACTATGCGTTTAGGTCGTTTTAACAAATAGTTGCCTTGATTCTTGTCAAAATAAAAGCTCTATTCAAAACGAGAGAATAATATTTATAATTCGAGAATTAGATTGAATGATTGATTATTGACAAATGACAACTAACAATAACTAGAAAAATACAATAAGATTAGATTAGATTAGATTAGGTGACCAGAAATTCTTGCTTCAGATCAACCAAAATAAGACGGACCAAATATCACCATCTTTTTAATAAAATGTAACCATTTAATAATAAAACGTTATATTACAAATTCATCACTCATCACCATGAAGATAATGGTAATATTTTATCAAAAAAATTGTAACATTTTATTGTAAAAATGGCTACAGTAAATCCGTCTATTTCAGACGGGAAAACGTGTCGGAAATAAGAATTTGCCTTAGGTTACATGGAAGAACATTTGAAGAATATTCCAAAGCTCTTTGATAGTGATGTCTTGTTGGTTTTAAAAGTATAATTTGTCTTTTTGTTTCCTGTTAGTAGTATTTTGTTATTAATTGCTGAATTTTTTAGCCTAGTATTTCGAACTAGAGCCACAAAATTCACAATCACAATGTGAATTTTGTTTCTAGATGTCAGCTAAGTTAACTAGTACGATAATTAATATGATAAGTCGATAACCAATGGCATCATAATCATAATCTTATTTTGAAAGCCGTCAACACCGGTCACAAAAAAAGAATACAACAGCATCATCTTGCAATCCCAGTTATTACAGCATTTATCAGTGATGGTCAGAACCTTATTTCCAAAGCCGTCAGCACCGTCGACCACAAAATAATACAACAGTATCATCTTGCAATCACAGTTGTTGACTGCCAATACAATTCTTTGTAAAAGATGGTGTTCTAAAAACAGCTTATGTGCATCATTCATCAACATTATCATCTTGCCAAGCCAATGCCAATGCCAATTGCATAACAGTCGATAATTCAGAACCCGAGGTGATGAGCAGAGAATTCAGAGTCTGTGTGGTTACTTATGCTTCTTTCCACCAGCCAAAATCCGCTGAATTTGAAGACCTCTGCTGAAAGCTTGGTTGAAGAGCAAGCGAGTCTGGAACTCTGAGATGAAGGGGAACCATGCCATAATGGCCACTGGCGTGAAAATTACGATGCCCATGATGTAATCGTAGCCTCTAGCTAAAGCTTTCACTGAGCTCCACATTTTCAACCCCTTCACAAATGGCTTGCATGCTATTGTTATCTGTAAATATATACGGAATTGTTCATCTATGAGAAACGGAATACTTTAGTTATTAATACCGTTTCTACAGCTAGTCTCCTCAGAGACGGTCTGAAATTAGCCAAAGTGAGACCAACCCATCTAACTAAAAAAAATATGCATATTTAGGTGCATGAAGACATGACAGCTAGGTAGCACCAAAACGGACACGGACACGGACACGGGACAAGTTTAGATGCGTGTGTGTGTGTGTGCGCGCGTGTGCGTACGTGAGAGAGTGAGCGTGAGAGGAGGGGGGAGGAGAGAGAGGGAGGGTGTGTGTACCGATAAAAGAGCCCATCCTGTAGGCATGAAGGCCAATAAACACACAAATATGTCTCCGACTGTCAGATTAAGGAATACGAAGAAGATAACAAGAGTGACCACAAAACCAATGAAAAGGAAAAGCTTCAATAGTCTGAACATTAGTTGGTAATCTGCACTGAACTTCTTTCGACCCATGGACACAATCTGCAAACACAATGCCAAACTCAAGGTGTCAGTATTCATTCTGTCAAAGATTATCTAAGGCAACTTACAGAATTGATGTAATGAGCTTCTACCTTTAGAATGACCACCACTGCAACTATAACAAGCCATGACAAAGCGTAAACCTGCCAATTAACGAAATCAAAGTATTGCTGAGTAATCCATTTAAAGTGCCTAGACATAAAATTGAAACATGCAGATTAATTGAGTTTAGGGTTTAGGGTTTAGGGTTTAGAAACCGAGGGTACATGAATATGACAAAAATTGAAAAAAACACGGGGTACTACGAGTAGAAAATTGTGTAAGCAAGATCCAAAGCAGAAAAGACACGAGTTTGAGAAGTTTTGTGATGGCGCTCATACCATTATACTAGTATCTCCATTAGCCACGTGTAAATGATACACCACACCGTATTGGTATAGAAAAAACCTCAGAGAAAGAACAATCTCCCAGAAACGTCCAGAAAAACCAGTGTATAACAAGTGCTCTTGCTCCTCATCCCACCATGATTCCCAGCTTTTGGTTGCTGGGACACCAATACCGCCATGACTACTTATCCATTTCGTCCAGTCATCCCAATCATCTACAATCTTCTGCCACTCGAAACCAGAAGGATTAAATATAAAGGGAGCAAATAACCATGAAATGACTAGGAACCACATCGACCCAGTAAGTAGTAAATAGGCTGCCGACCCAGCGGCTGCTGTGCCATACGCGTGATATACTATGAGCAACATCATAAGTTCTAGTCCTTTCGTGAAATGACTTCTAGAGTACATTCGATAATTTTCTGCAAATTTTTCATGTCGAACGACGAATCCACGGCCCGTAGCTCTGTACTTGGCTCCTCCGTGTAAGATGGTACGACCGTAATAATGTACTTTTGTCCCAAGCGAAAATGTGAAGAACACGGCTGCCAGTTGTAAATTCATGATGATCATTTCACCCAATGCAGTTCTGAACCCCCTTTCTAGTCCAATCTCCATGATCATAGGCAAGGCCATGAGAAGCCCTAATTGTACTACAGACTCTGAAGCCATAGCTGCCTTCAAGGCAGTTTCTCCCTTCGCCCGAGCAAATCTAACAATCGACTCCTCTAAACCGCTCAAACATAAATACAGCCTTCCGTACAAAAAAGCATATGCCGTAAGGACAACCATCTGCAAGATCACAATCAAAGATGCTTTAGTAAAGCAAACAAAAAAAAAAGACAAACTTTACTGACGAAGAACTGAGAGTCAACAAAAATAATCCTGCAGGGTATCTTCTCTGTACAATAATTTAAATGAAAAGATGCCAGCAAAAAGGAGATTACCATGGAACTGACATAAAATCCAACTGTTGTGAAGTAACAGGAAAGCATGCGGAAAAAATCGAAGCGATGACCTAATCTGTACACATCTCGACTGAGGGTTTGCTCTCCATTACCACAGGCTACTTTTGCTTCAAACAATGAGATTTGGTTGAGACCAACATCTCGTCCCTTTCCTACTTGGATATACTCATGGTGAGTAACATTTCCACGCCTTAACGTAGAGTTGAATCCTACAGCATAAGGTAATAATGAGCAAAACTGGGTGTTACCAATATAAAGGCTAGCAGCTGTCTCATGTTACCAACTAGTCAAATCCTTCATACAGTGGAATACCGACAAAAGGGCAGACAAAACAGGGTGAATACAGAAGAACAGAGTTTTGTTTGATCATACCTGCAAAGATGTCCTCACTTAAATTAATTCCACGGGATGCCTTACTCATACCACCACGGGTGATGTGGAATATTCTATCAAACACATCTGGGTGACCGTAATGGAAGCGGACCCTGGCAATTTTTACAAAGTTGGAGAATTTGAGAGACCAGAAGCAGTAGCAAAATAAACACAATGGTACAAAGGTCTAGCACTAGGATAGCTGAAATTTGGCTTTAATCTCTCGCTATGTTATTTGATTATATCCTTTGCCAAAAGGGTTCACTCTGCATGATTGATTTCTTTAATGTTTATTATGATTCAGAAAAATGAATCAGATTATATGTTTGTATATTACGTAATAATAGTGTTAAATATCAGCTTCAGTCACACTCATGATATCGGTTATTGTGGCCTAATGCCCTAACCTCGTTAAACAAGGTCAATATCGCCTCAAATGCGGTTGTGGTGACCTCCAAAACCTTTATAACTCGGTCGTATATTGGTGTCACGGCAGATATTTAAAACCAATATGTCAGAATTTCCTATTCTAATTGTGTATGTTCTGTATTGATTTCGAAATTCAGTTCCGTACTTCAATGGCCTTGCAAGAACTCTTTGACCAATCGTAACAAAGCTTGTCTCCTGATTTGACATAAACCAAGCCAAAGACGAAACACTGCAAGGAAAAAAATACAATATCTTGTCATCGGTCAAGTTCTTACAAGATGATTGAGATTGCACCAACTTGCAATAACTAGATATAACAAATTACCTTCCTGTGAAGATATGCTCACGGACACCAAGAATAGTAGGAGGACGCACTCCATGATCTTCCTTAAATTCTTCCAAGAGGTTACGCATTTTAAGAGCTTCTTCTAAGTAATTGTCCTGTGAGAAACTCACATTTTACCAAATGTCCACGTCGTCATTGCACAGCAGATTAGACAAATAAAAGCACTTGCCTGGTTCATGTCTATCGCTTGAAGGGCTTCTCCTCTTGTAAAAACTAAGGCATGGTTCTGGTTTTCAGGCTTCCCTTCCCCTACCTTTGCAGGTCCGGGCAACTTGATGCGGTAAATTTCCTTTAGGAAGAATTAGAGCACTGTGAGTGCCTTTTCTTACAGCTCGAAATACTGAATTTAAATAACAGTGATGGTTTTTACACGGGACAGCCCGCAGAGTTGCAGACATATGTAACAATGAGGCATTCTTACCTGATCGAGATTGTCAACAGCTTTGACCAGTACGGAGTAATACACCTTATGGACATTCCCAGTACCATCTCTTTCTTCAACTTCATCAACATATGCCACACGCAAAGATGGATAACTGAAGAAGAAACATCGTTAGCGTATCTTTATAATGCCAGACTGTGCTCGAAAGTTCAGATTACATCTGTCTATATAACGCTTACTTGACCATCAAATTCAGAATGTCTGTAGCACGGCGATCTCCAGTTCGCTTCTGATTACCGTAGTTCTGACATGTTGCCACATATGTGAATTTCATGTCAGCAACAGCTTCCAGCTGCGCATAAAGGGATCGCTGACTTCTCTTCTCTTCTTCTATTGGAGCCGTGACTGCTTTATAACCCTCTAGTATCTCTGAAACACAACCCAAAACAGTCCACCATTGACATATTTAACCGAAAATTATAATCTACGTTTGCTTTTGATCGTTTTCTATGCAAGTAAATGCAACTAGGCTAAGGGAGACCCACACTTCCACATTCATTCTCCATCAGACAAAACATACGTACACAGGAAACGTAAACTATTGCAAACCGCCCCTAATTATAGCCTTAATCTTTTTAAATCTTTAAGCTCTTCGGCAAATAAATATAACATAACTATATATCTAAAGCCCTCAACCAGTATGTACTACAGAGATGGTGACCCATAGTACATACAATGAAATGTCATTTCATTGTTATTGACTTGTGGACCTTGTGGTAATTTTGTACAGTTCTTCTAGACCATACATACAATCGAGTCTCTAGCAAGCCCTTGTATAAAACCAAGGAAGTTATACGTACTCTAGACCAAGCTGGAAAAGATCATATCCCTTTAGGCACCCACTTGGCCAACATCCAACCTCTTTCTGTTTTTACATAAAGTTGTCATATGAAAAAATATAATGCTACAGCCACCAGTTATCAGTCACGTGAAATATCAAACCAATTAGGGTATAAATAACATAAAATACACCACAAGTTTCCGATTACTTACCCTCTTCATTGGCCATGTCGAGAAAAGCCTGGAGTTTCAATGCCCTTCGATAGTACATCATCCCTCGAACTGAACGTGTAAATTTCACTTAGTCAGATGCCAGTGCACTTAAATATAATTATATGAATCTTCACATGTACTAATAATTAGTAGCACCCACCTGTTCTGCAGAGAGTTTGTCCTCTTAGCGAAACCCAATGGCGAAGCTGTAAAATGTTCTCATCACTTCCCCAAACATCGCCCTCTTCCTTGCAATTATTTCTTTCCAGAAAGTTATTCCATTCATCTAAAAAGGATAAGCACAAACCTCAAATATTGCTCTGTTAAATTGAAAACTTATGGGAACTTTAAATCGAACTCTGTAATATGGAACCTGGAAAGATCTTCTGCAAGTAGTATATAACTGAAATACCATCTTCATTTTCCATTTCAAGGTCATTTCTAGAGTATAATGTCTCCTCGCTGTAGTAAGGAGTAAGGACACTGCGGAGTTTGAAGGTAAAAAGGGTAAGAGTCCACCAACAATTCACAGCAAAGTATGCTATCAACATTTGATGGCAGATAAATTTATATGAAACTATTTCTGCTTGAGCAACCCTCTAAACAGCTATGAATTACAATAGACAATATTTGATAAATCAGAAGACACACGAGTTCTTAAAGTCCAGACTTACCTGAATGAAAGCATCTTACGAACTTTGGGAGCACGTGGCATGTTCATGAACAATGAGTTTGTGAAAAACGACATCCTTCTTCGTGCTTCAAGGTTAGTTGGAACATCCATGGCAGATTCCTTGACTGTTAAAAGTAGATAGAGACGACGTATCTGGAAAAGGCATAATTTTTTATGGTCTCGTATTCATTTGCAAAAACTCAATGATTTAAAAGGATTTAAACAATGCAATTATACCTGCTCTTCCCATTGTGGCGTAACCTTTGGTGGAAATACTATAGAAGCAAAAAGTTGATTTCCAACCTTACCGCTGCTCCCAAGTTCCACCAATTCACTGAATGTGACAGTAAATTTACATTAGTTTTACCAGATTATGATATAAATATAGACATTGTACGCTTTCAAGAATATAATATATGTAACGTACAGAAGAAGAACAAGTCACATACCGAATTTCATTCACCATCATGTCACGTGTAACAACTTCCAGCATGTCTTGCAATAGCAACACTACAGAGTCTCGTTTGGAAGAGTTCCCCTCTCTCTTAAATATGGCAATAATAGTTTTAGTTTGAGTAGATGAATTGAAGAATTATATGTACAAATATTATCATACAGCTGTTTATTACTCACCAGGTATCCAACCAGTTCCACAAACTTCAAGTAAAGAATAGGCAAAGCGCTCATTCTGAAATTTGTAAGGAGTGTATTCTTGGATATATTCGTCTCTACTTCTTTCACAATGTTGGAGATTATCCTGTAAAGAATTAAAGATAACCATGAAATAGAAACAACTACTAACCTGGCCAGCAAACAATTTGCACTATACTCCAAATGAGCCATCGCTTATTAAATGCAAGTTACAGTAGTGAAGTATATGGGTAATATTTTAGGGCTGATGTCAGCTACACTTAGCTTGAGAATGGCAATACTCATGACTGGAGTTTGAAACCCATCGGTATTAAGACATACCCATACCCTTACACCGAAAAAGGGTATTATGTAGGAATCTTATTGTATATCATAAGTTTTTTTTGGTAAGTAAGAGATCATACTATTCAATAAAGGACACAAAGACCATGACGCCCATCGGACACCATGTGTGACGCTCATACACAACCACACAGCATGAAGATGCCCATACAGTAAATGAGAACAAAGTAATGAGCTCTCGCTATCAATTAAGAAAAGAAAAAAGTCGAGTGCTGATCCAAGTGGAGAACTTGACTCTGACTATGCAACCAAATGTAGTCTGAACTCCAGCAACATAAACAACCTATGTTACTTGAATCTTCATTTCCAGGGCCGTAAACGGGCCAAACATGACACTAAAGCATATGGATACAAAATCCATAGTTCCGAACCCAATACTTATCAAGTAACAACCCAAGACATCTAATAACAAAGATCAAAATGGAGGTTAACATGTGGATGAAGAAACTTTTTATAAAGTATTTATTTAATATGATTTTGGAGATTTTAAGCATTATATCTCAAACATTTTCAAAATATCTCAAAGTTATAATCAAATTCTAGTTTCAAAACATGACCCCTGTATGGATGTATATTGTGCATCAGTATCCTAAGTTTATGACAAAGTCCTGATGCCTTGACAGCTATGGCAAACCCGACAATTGGATACATAGTGTGTCCAATACCCCTACCCAAGTCCGAGTAACATAGAAAGAAACAAATAAAATCAGTTTAATAGTTTCAAGTTAGAAAAAAAGATCCAGTCCACCATGCATTACCAAAAGTAGACTATTAGATTGAACTAATTACAGCAAAACCATGATTGACGAATATATTTTGGTCTGGTGAGATACATGTATAAAGCATTATTACTAGTTCGTTAACAAAGTGGTAAGTGTCAAATTTTACCTTTTCTCATTTTCTCCAGCAACCATAATGTTCAGCACCTGCTTAAGAGATTCATAGCATTCAATAACAGCACATTTCATGTATTCGTCTGCAGAAATTCGCTTCCAAAGAACGGAGTCCTTCGGACGAAATTGAACTGCCATATCCAATGCAATCGGTATCTACAGAAGCAGAACAATCCATTAAAAAGCGTTACAACACATACTTCGAAAGTTTCTTCTAATCTCGGAGACTAGAGAATAATCTTACCTTGCTTGCAAGCAAGAAAGGTGGCCATTGAATTATTTTTAAGCTAGGATCTGAAGAATAAGGCACAAGTAGTAAATCCATCTCCCTGAATAATGTAGAATCTGGTTCAATATTGTGCAGGGAAAAAAAACATTTGTTGCTTTAACATTAAATGAACTATATTGCTTCTTCATAGCCACAACAATATTTATTTATTTACTAAAAAGAATAATATTATGCAGGGATAAAAAGTAACAAAGAGGGCAAGATTAGTGGCATTTCCTGTCATTAACAAGGTCCTCTTCCCGAAAACAGCAAATGATTTCGTTCCACAGCTGTGCAAATTTAGCAGCTTCACTTCTCTTGCTAGCACTTGCCTAAATCATTGAAGGGAATTATTTATAAAAATGCACTTGATCTTGTTCTTTAACAGGCTTTGCAATAAAAAAGGAAAGAATCAGGGACCTCCGCAAATCGCTTTGACAATGAAAAGCCTTTTTTGGGCTTATCAGAAGGCACTAGGCAGTCATTGAAGGCACCGGGTAGTGACTGAAATCTTGACCTTAGCATCATAAGGGTTCGTATCTGTTGAATGTGAAACACCCATAATATATTAATAACCCATGTTCGCCGGGAAAAGGAGTCCATGCAAATGATTTTGTTGAAACTAAGGTCTATGAATTCTCATAAACAAGTAAACTACCTCTCCTAACCGATCAAGTGCTCCTATGAAACCACCATATATTGTGGAGAATATAGAGTACCAAATTTGAGTATCCATGAAATAAACCTGCATGTTTGCAAGGGGATGAGGATTGCAAAGCAGAGTCTGGTGACTGAAAGCATATTAAGAACAAAGGATTTCAAGATGTCTAGCCGTAAAACCTAATCATTTACGACATACCATGATAACTGGAGCCCAAAGTGAGGCCACTGCACCATAATTGTTTCGAGCTGCATTAACAAGCTAAACATCAGTACATATAATGAGACGTGTTAACAAGAATGCATCTATATGAACAACTGAATACCCTGTGGGAAAAATTCGTGCCACTTGTATTTAACTTTATTGATGCTCATTATATCCTTCGTTGGCTTCACCAAGGGTCTTATCTGGGAAAAGATAACAGGCTTTTGAGTGTAAAAAGAACCTCGAACTTCCATATAAACATGTTTCAGGAGAAAAAACTGTACCATTACAAAAAAGCTGAATGCAAGCTTTGATGCTAGCAACAGTAACCAAAACACGGTATACCTGAAGCAAAAGTTGGTTAGCAATAGCATGACAGGACGCAATAACGAAAATCAATCAAGCTACTAAACAAATGTATCTCGGACTCACTTTATAAGAGAAAACTGGCTTTCATGCATGCCTCGAGCCACATAAATCCTGGGCTGCATAAAAAACAAATCAATTACTGAATATAGTGGTACACAGCGTTACGGTGATATAACCGCCAAGACTAGAATGCAAGAAAAGCAGTTTCATCTGGATTGGTCAATGGAGCACAGACGATGCCACACAACTGACAAGTAATTTAAATCTAGGCCAAAATGATTAAAAATTCCCTTTTTCTTGACATGGCGGTGCACAACATGATAGAGATATAACCGCCCGAGACAATACAGGGTATACAATTTTATCTGGACCTGTTAAGGGAACACCGGTGATGCACATAACAGACAAGTCATTCGAAAATTTGGGCCAGATGATTCAGATTTCCTTCTATCCCTGCTGTTTAATCATGAAATTCATGATGACAACGAGACTGGGATTGAAATAAATGTCAAAAGTGCAACCTGGAGCTACACTAACATGCATAATACGGAAAAACACATGCTTTTCTTCTACAATCCTATTTAAGAAAGGCAGACATATGTAGTGAAACTATGGATCTAAAGCCTAAAAGCATAATCATCATCCCCATTTCTTTTGAATAGATTAACCAAATGGAGATTTTTGGCAAACAAAGGAACAACTCTACTGCCTTAGCATAAGATCACTCTACCAGTTCTGCGCAACCAAGACATACTAACAACCTATCAGATGCATAACTTTTTTCTGTTGCGGCAGTAGCATTCCACAGCTGCTTTAAGCTATCATCAGATTTTGCTTTATCAAAAAATTGAGACTTAAATTGTACAACACGTCCATTTGATACCTTACTAGGCCACTATGTACATACTTAGAGGTAAAGGTTGTATCAAAGATAATTTATAAACGTTTATGACCTAGTAGGTCTTTATCTACTGGCAGCAAGGCATGCCAATCATTTGAGAATGCCCTCAAGATTATATCCCCAGTCCTTAATACTCCGTAGCTTGTAACTTTCTTAAATTTTAAATTTTTAAGCATATTCACCGTAAAAGAATAATGGACATCATATCATACCTGTGACCACCACATAAGGAATCTTATGATGAGCCAATCAGAATTCTCAATAAAGCGCCTAAGCATTGGGAAAAGGAAGAATGCTGCAGCCAGTATGTTAGGGAGACAATACAATGCCACCACCATGATATACAGAGCAGGAACACCCTTTAATTGCCCTAGAAATGATAGTACGTCTTTGATTTGCTGTGGTGCCACATTGAATGAATGTACATAAAAGAGTGGCAGAGCTACGGCCCATGCAAGGCTGCTAATAATCTTCAGAACATTTCTCAAGACATCTGAGAATATCCATCTACGCTTAGATGGAAAGTTGATAATGATTTCCAGAAAACCTAGAAATAATAAACCAATGAGAACTAGACTTCAAACATACTTATAGAACAACAATCAGAGCGCAACACGATCTGCAAAACCACAAATTATATCTAAGAAAATCTTACATTTTACATATCCACAGAAGCCAAAGACTTTGTATTTTTTGTTTCTAACTTATAGAATAAATTAAAATAGTTCATTAAACTCTTTGTGTTGTTTTATTGTGAAGCAACAATCATATAAAACAATCCTCTCGGTGGTCTATCCATGTAGTCACTACAAGGGTGTGATTGAATACAGCATAACTACTATCCCCATTGGCAGGAGCCTTTGAGACTCTTGATATGTTGTCGTCTACTAAGAAAATCTTGTGCATTATACTTTCTGAATCACTAGTGAGATCTATTTCAACAAGCTAAGAATTCAATCCAGAAAGAAATTTATTATTCTAGTGGAGCTTAATCCACTAGGAAGATGCAAAAAAATAGATAATGCTGCTTTATAGCTGCTACATTATCTTCAATTCTGTTCAAATTGGTCTTATCCTGTGATCAGCTCATCAGCTACAAGATCTTTCAAAACAATTAAGAATTAACAAGTTTTACGGTCCAAATCTAAAATTTCCACTCTGTCCTGATGTTGTCTTCTATGAATATATAGCTCTTCATGATGAAATTAATGCTCAAGACTGATGAACAGACACACCTCCCAATGCAGGAAAAAAAATGTCGAGCTAAAAAGTACTGAAGTTCTTTTTTGCTAAAAACCTCACTAAGGGTATAAGGTGTAAGTTGGATCACCATCACATATATCCAAACCAGGACTGCAGAGAAGAAAAGTGATACGAGAAGAAATTCAAGATAATAAACTTGATCAGACTTCACGATTGCCATATTTTAAGTTTTTAATCATAGCCAAGAACATACTCTGGAGCACACGAAGAAGAGCTGCAGTGATGAAAATACTTGAAACAGGGTACAAGACATCCTTCTTAAAAATTGCCAAGATTGGAGTTTCAGACCAAGCAATAATCACCATCGCCTGCACGCACAGCGCCCTATCTTGATAAACATCTTACTTAAAAAATTTGAAGCAAAGAACTCACTGAAGATCATTATTTACAACAAAAAAATATCAATTAGGCTTTACCTGAAGAGCCAATATGTAGAAAGTCCACAGACGATCAAAACTTCGGAAGATGTGCCAAAATGTTCTTGTCTCGATAAAATTAGATTTGCCTGTGCTTTTTGAATTATTATCGGTCACCTTTCTTCCCTTGAATGATAGGTAAGTGACGCATGTTAGCTTTGACAACATGTTATTGTTAACTTCAACAGAAATACAGAAAGACTTACCTTAACATTTTCACGCGTAGATTTAAAAAACTCTCCATCATCGCGCATAGGCCAACCTAATGAGAAACAATCTGAAAACCTGAAAGAAGAACAAAGCTTTTATTGTAGGGGAACGAAGAAGGGCATTGGCCTTAAATTGGTAATACAATGAGTACAAGGCATAATCTGATGCTGACCAGAAATACTCATTCAGATCATCATAGTTGCACCAAGCTGAGTATGGAGCCTTGCCATTTTTGCTTTTCTGGGCTTCCTGTAATAGCATCACAAAGAGATTATAACAGACGTCAAAGAAAACAAGTGTCAAACAACGAGGAGTCTTCGTACATTATTGGGGTTTTAGTGATTCGAGAATTTTAGTAAGAACTTCCCTTCACGACAAAACAACGTACCTTCTCAAGGACATGGTAGAGAGGTGTGATGACCTTCCGAAGGAAAGATTCATCATCCCCTCCATACGAGGGCTTTATATTCTCCCCAGTTACAATGCTAACATTTCCAGCCAGCAATCCATGTAGCTCATATGCCATCTAAACAAATTTCCAAGACAGCCCCTTTGATCAGTCGAATGTCGCAGAATTCCCACAATAGGATGCAGGGTAGATAGATGTACAATTGCTTACATTGTGAAAAATATAGCACAGGCATTCTGGCAGAAAGCGAATATTTGCTGCTTCCCCCCAGATAAGAAGATACAGCCCCATGTATAGTATTTTCCTTTGGTGGATTTCTTGTTGATTTTGAGGTAACCTATAATTGACGAAGACAATTATATGAATCAGCAGACTAGATGGAGATATCATGGTCGAGATTTTTTCCAGATGAATAAGCCTGGTACTTTGAAAAGTTAAATCAGTAATATCACCTTAGACTGTGTTTTCGTCCTAAAAATTTGCACCAGGTTTTGTAGTTTTTGAAGAGCTTGTTCATTACAGTGTCAATAGCTCTATCATCAAGCTGCGCAACAAAAACAATTCCCCAGAAGCATAATTGAGCAAGAAAATAGGCAATAATCTCATAGTAAATATGTTCCCAAAATCCATATGAGGAAAACTCGAAAAAGCCAAATTGGGTCACATATGAAACTGTGAAAGGGACGAAAAGACACCAGAAGATAGGTTCCAACCTCGTTCATAGGCTCGGGCTTTGGATTCAATCTTATATGAACATTAGCTAGCAGTATAATCAAGTTTTCTCGCTGATTACGGACATTGTCTCTCTGCATGATACAAATAGACCAACTCTCTTCTCAGTTATCAAGCATCTTTTAATTTGATTAACAGAGTAACTCACACAAGGAACGGAACACCGAAAGCTATCATTAAGAAGAGGTACCTGAAATCCAAACATAGCTCTCAGCCAATCAAAAACATCCAACTCACTGGTTCTTTGCCGATGCTGCTCAAATGCTGGTGGCCAGGTTAAGCCGTGAGTGTTCCATAATGCAGAGATGGCAGCCTTGACCTGTTACACAACATACAATGATACAAACTCAAAATTATCATCATACGAAACAAAAAGTGGATCTCGTCCAAATCTTACAGAATCTACTCGTGAAAATATCATTTATATCAAGTAACGAGATTAACCCTAGCCTCCAAAAAATACAAGAAGCATCTACGCTTTTAAACACATTAGTAAGTAATCCCTCCACAGCGCCATGCATCCGTGCATGAAGCGGAAATTGGGTATATTTTGCAACTAGGCCAGCTATTAAGGAGAAAGTACATACGAAGTAGTAAATTACTAGTAAATGGTAGATTGATCTCATTACTTTTGACGAATTCATAACATATTTCGAACAACCTCAAACCACCGGCCCACCGCCTCTAGGGGGTTTGATGTACACACACATTGCATAATAAAAATTGCATAAAAACTGCATCAAAGGACCGTCACCACTCATCACCCAATAAAAACAAACGCAACCAGTTTTTTCTTACATCAAAGTATCAAACATATCAACGAAAATTAAAGCCGATTGTTACCCAGCAAAGACCTAGAATTCAAAATAATAAGCCAAAATCGAATCTTTGTGACTATTTTTTCTCGAAAAAAAGGTACCTCTTCAAGCTGCATGACAGCCTGTGAAGCTCCAGCAGCATCCAATGGAAGAATATTAAAAGGCGCATATATATTTTGCTTTTCTTCCACATCTTTTGCAGCAGCAAGAACCTAAAACACACCAAAACCCCAAATTTCCTTCAAAGTTTAGTTCTTTCCAACAATTTAATCAAAAACAGCAAAAGGGCGACAAACAACCAACATTATACAAAAGTTCATGGACCCTCAGACCTCAATTTCCTTCAATGTTTACTTATTTTCAACAACTTGATCAAAAACAACAAAAGGGCAACAAACAATCAATAACAACATCACCTCAATGCCTTAATGGCTCCTGCAAATTGGAGGTAGCGGGGTCGGATGTACACACTCTTACCCTACCCTTGTATTAGCAACACAATGAGGCTGTTTCCGAATGACAATAAACAATAAACTTTATACAAAAACCCATGAACCAACAAACCTCAATTTCCTCCAAAGTTCAGTTCTTTTCAACAATTTGGTCCAAACCAACAAATGGGCAACAAACAATCAACAACAACAACATTACCCGAGTGTCCCAATAACTCCCGCAAATCGCAGGGTAAAAGGGGTCGGATATACACAGCCTCACCCTCGTGTTAGCAACACAAAGAGGTTGTTTCCGAATAGCAACAAACAATCAACATTATACAAAAAAATGCCCAAGAATCAACAAACCTCGGGAGCAACTTCTTCAACTTTTTCAGTCTTGTTAACAGCACAAAGAACCTCAAAGAGAACACCAGCAGTTTGATAAGCTTTACCTAATTGAGCTCTATCAGCTTGTTCACCTTGATCAAGAGCTCTAATGTATTGGGAATAGTAATGTTGGTAGTAACTCTCGATTTCTCGTGCATCCGACTTCTTAACACGACGATCAATACTTGATGCATTGTCCTGAATTCAATTAAAACCCATTAATTTTTCAGGAACAATTTTCATTTTAGAGCTCCAAGTTTCGATCTTTTTTAAGTGTGTTCAACTGGAGCGTCTCCGGTGCAGAAAAAATGAGTCGGTTTTATGCATGCAACGGTCTTAGATGAGGCGAGTGAAATGAGTCGATTATATGTACGAGTATATAATTATCTCGGAGTTGATGATTAGGGGCTAATTAAAATAGTTTGGTTTTATACCGAGTCGAGATGTTAATAGTAATTTATAGTATAAAATAGTTACGGATTTACGTTGATATATTTTGCGAAATTTATGAATGGCCTTTTGTTATCTGGTAACCAAATTGAGTTGTATAAATAGCTTACTCGTTCTAGGCGTTGCAGAAGACTAGTCTTGAATTGTCGAACACCACGACCCGTTGAATTTGGGTCCAACCTATGCGCTTTTTCAAATGCATAAAATCGACCTGCCAAATCATAATTATCGTAATAATTATTTTTGACGTATATTTGATTAATTTTAGTTAGTTAACTTATTTCAAATTTCCAGTTAAATCTCTTAAAAGGGACTTTGTAGCTTACATAGATAAGCTACTCGAGGGCGCTCGTTATCAATTTCACTGGCAACACGAAGAACGGGGACGATTGAAACGAGCGAGGAAGGAACAACTTCATGATCAAACACCTCTGTCGAGAAGTTTGTTATTGCCGTGTTTCTTGACGCTCTTCTAATTAACGCCGCCTGATGCGTTTCTGGTGTTGCCATCGGTTACTCTTCCTCTTCCTCGTTGATGTTTTGGGATGTCTGAATTGTATTAGGCTTGATGTAATTGTTTGCTATTGAATTACGACCTATTTTCATCAAACAACAACAAAATTGCATAAAAAAAAATTCAACTATAAGTATCATTGTAAGATTATGTTTAGATGTAGTTGATAACGTATTGGTTGCCCATATCATTAAAGTACAATAACCTTAATGATCATTAGATTTCACATAAGGATACCTAAATAAGTAAATAATCACACGTGACCTGTTTTATTTAAGCAATCTAAACAAATGAAGTTATTGAGTGCAGTAAAACTTAACTTACATATAAACTAAAACTGTGTGCAATTCATGCATAATGTGTTACTCTTATGGTTTTACAATTGAATCTTTTTTCGTACTAACTTTACATAAATGAATAAATGAAATCAAAATACGAGAAAAAAGAAAAAAAGGCAATAGCCGCTTATATAAAAACCTTGGCAATTATAGTGTGGCAATTATACATTCGCAATATCATGAACTTTTGCAAGAAGAAAAATTATGAGAAAACAATAAATAAAGATGTTTTTTTTTCTTACAAAAGGAAGATTGTTGTTCTTTGTAAGATTATGGTTTTTAGGTGAAGACACAGAGTAGTTTTTAGAGGACAAACGAGAGAAGTATAAAGTAAAGGAAAAAGATGGACAAACATAAATGTCGGGTAACAGAAATAGTTAATTTGAGTGTGTTTTAGTTTAGTTGAATAACAAACTACTAAAAGGGGTAGAAGGAAAAGTAAAAGACATTAGCGACTCAAAATATGTGGAAGTCCTACTGTTCGGCTCCTTTTTCTAAGCTTTATTCTTCTCCACTTTCCATTTTTGAATTACTTTCCATTTTTACATATTTTTAATTATAAGTTATCTATCATTTGCTAATTACATGCATGTGTTTTTTCTTTTTTATTTATTAACAACAAAATTGAAATTGTTGAAAAATATCGTTTCAAACTTATGATGAGTATGACATTGTTTCTATCTTATTTATCCAAATAAATTTTGAAATATGGATATTTTACGGATGAGATTTGATTTGATTATTTTTATGCCCGAGCATGAAAATCTAAATGTTCTAGATCAAATTTGGATATTTGATATGTGTAACTTTAAAACTGAAAAACGCACTTGAAACACTTGAAAGCATACGACTTCAAAATTAAAATCGGAGTTTGCTCTAACAATTGGAATCAATGGCGAGTTAAGGAATTAGCACAGACGCTCGCCCTCTTTTCGGATGAAATTATTGATATTTTTAGTTAAATTTTGGAAGGAAACAAATTTAACCGTATTTTATATCGTTAGTCATTCAGCCGCTTCAACTTTCCACTCACTAAATTTTCTTTGCCACATCTTTATTTTGTTTTAGATTAATTATGGACAAGTCTTACAATGGGTTTTGGATTTTCCCAAACCCAACTTAAGACACATGAATACTAGTATTTTGTATGTATAAAAATTAAAAAGTGGATCGAATGGCTCCCATGTATTATTATTGAAATTTTTGATGAATATGAGTGATAATGTGAGAAAATAAAAGAGTTTCAGTTGAGTGTTAAAATAAAATAATAATATTATTTGTAAAACCCCTCGCGAAAGCGGAAATAATAAACATACAAAGTACTAAAAATGCAGCGGAAGTAAAACTTTTTAACATAACTAACATGCGAGGTGAATTAAAACTGAACTGAAAGTAAAATATAAATACAAACAGCCTGGGATGACACATCCCTACAGGCACTCAAAACTGAAATGTAACTAAAGTCTAGCTAACGTAAACGTATAAGTCAATCGATGAATAGTATCATCGCTCGCTAGCTCCATGCAACCCTCTGCCAACCACCTGTCATGTACCTACATACATGTAAACATGTACGCCACAATTAGTGGGGAGTGACTAGAGTTCTCCTAGCCACCTTTTGTAACGACACGTAACACATAAACATACAAACAGAACACTCCAACATATATAAACATGTGAAGTATATCAATATCTCAATAACTGATCTCATACTATCATGCAATCACTAATGCACGGCTCTCAACCAATTTCGGAAACTATTTGGAAGGAGAGTCGATTTCCCTACCGGTTGCCCGGTCGGGGGGTCTTTCAGTCCAAACCATTTACGAAACTGACTAAAGAGTCATCCAATGCCTTGGATGAATAATATCAAAGTCAAAGTATCAAATTCATCACTATCAACATCTATATCTGACACTGTACCAACTCTAGGCAAGCAGATAAACTCAGCAAGTATAAGGTTCAGCGGTCAACTTAAGACATAACCTATATACCAATCATTCAGCAAGTACAAAGGTTCAGAGGCGACATCTTAACGCATAATTCTAGATACCAAGTTCACAATATCAAGCAAGGACTCAGAGGCGAAAACTCAACGCATGGACCGGCTATCAACAAGATACTAGACTCAGAGGCGAAAACTCAACGCATGGACTAGCACTCAATTCACAATCAAAAGTAAGGAACGCAGAGGCGAAAACTCAACGCATGTTCCCCTACTACATCACAAGATACTAGACTCAGAGGCGAAAACTCAACGCATGTTCTAGCACCAAACACCTGCACTCCGGGTAAGGTATGACAACCTGACTGCCCCGTCGTGCAGTTGCTCTACTCGTCAGACTCAGAGGCCAGCTTAAGGCATGTCCTGACGCGATCACTCAAACATGTCTGGACTCAGAGGCGAAAACTCAACGCATGTCCCAGACACGACAATCAAACATGTATAGAGCTCAAAGGCGACACCTTAACGCATACCTCCATACCCGACAATCAAACACATATAGGGCTCAGAGGCGACACCTTAACGCATACCCCTATATATGACAAACATACTACGTATTAAGTTCAGAGGCGACCTCTTAACGCATAACTTAATACGCATCACTATAAAAGCATTCAATTCAATAACTAACTCTTTCTTTCTTATCACTTATGTTTCTAATCAACACTTAATTGACCCCGGGAACTAAGTTGAGGGAGAGCCGGTTTCCCTTTCGGTTACCCGACCGGAGGGTCTCTATCCTCACTCCATTCCCGAACCCAATATAGTGTCGCCCATCCTCCGGGGACCTCAAACACACATCAAAGGTACACGGAGCGAATCTCAAACAAAACCGAATAGTCGTTTGAAAGTTATAAGCAAAACAATGAGAACATGGGCTCTCAGCCGGTCCGGGACCGTCTGCCGGTCCACCGGCTGGGAGTCCCTTCCCATGAGCCTTAACAAAATCTGAAATAAATGAGAAGAGGCTCTCAGCCGGTGGACCGTCCGCCGGCCAGCCGGCTGGGAGTCCCTTCCCCTGACCAATCTTCAAAAATTCAAAATATAAGGAGTGACTCTCAGCCGGTGGACCGGCTGCCGGCTGGGAGTCACTTCCCAAGCCTTTGCAAATTTTTCCAAACCACACAATAAGTATCCTGAGTCGGTCGACCGGCGGCCGACCTACTGGCTCAGGACCCCTTCTCCTAAATTCCTGAACATACGAAAAATAAACACCCCGACTCTGAGTCGGCCGACCGGCTGCCGGTCAGCCTAACGGCTCAGAGTCTCCTGTACGCAAAAACACATTTCTACCCAATTTACAAAACTCCTCTAAACGATTCAAGACTTCTAAAATCGCAACATCAAATGTTTACCCAGCATATATAATCATCAATTACACCAAAGGCAACCATTAAATCTCACAAATAAGCCTCAATATGATTATACTTTGTATCCGTCGCAAGCATACAAATTTCTGAAATTTAACAACAAGCATGTATAGCATAAACAAATCATATGAAGGTCTTTATCAAGGATTCCTAGCATGATACTAAGTCTCATTAACAACAACATGAAAAATCAGAAACTTAACCCATCTTAAACATGTAAAGTGTTAATATCACAATAAAGGCCGAGTTTCTCATTATCGTCACCTTTACTTAGCGAAACCTTCGAGATCTTGTTCAATAATCAACAAGTCCTCTTCCGGCTAACACAATCATCGCCTAAAACAACAAAACATCAAAACTAATCACGAATTTCGAAGTATTGAATTTCATAACGGCCATGTAACGGTCACATTCAACTCCACTTAATTGCTCTAATTAACATGCTAATCAATCACATTAAATTAGCTAAATTAATGTGATTTATTTGTTTCTTGTAACTCCCATATGGGGATTTATATGTATATACAAATATAGGAAATTGTATTAACGGATACATACAACATACCATACACGAAGATACAATCTTTAGAGGCTAAGTCTATCATCTATGTGACTTGGGATTTGGGGTGTGAACTTATTTCGGGGCTCTAGTAGCCTTCGGAGGTACAATATACGGTAGTGGGCAGTTAGCGAACACAACGATCCGATCGCTTCCGCATAAAGGTATGTCCTTATTTTCCTACAGTGGTATCAGAGCAAATGTGTTTTGCTTCTGTCCCTACAATTATGCGTTTTATCCACATCCATTTTGTTGGAATTACAATGTGTTTTCGTCAACAAGTGTTTGTCACTTGTTGGAGATGGGCCAACTCATAAGGTAGAGACATTGTAATACAAATTTGTTTTGGTGGATCCACACGATGGTGGTAGTAATAATTTTCTCTTGTGTAGAGAAAAGCAATTTGTAGAAATTGAATTTCGTTTTCTTATCTTATTTGTATAAGATGGATTGAGAATTAAGTGGTGTAAGGGTGAAAGACTAATAATATGACAGTTTTTTTTTTATATGACTAAATTGATGCATTGAGATTGGGATGTGTTCTCTCTCTTATAATTTTGTATTATAAATCCGTTTTCTGTACTAATTTTATATATATAGTATTCATTTAAATGTCTTTGTGATATTATGAGTTTACAATGCTATCAATTTGTTTGATCTGCGTATTATATGAATACGTTTCATCTTAAAATCTAGTATGGATCATATGAATGTGCTTTATGTCTATAAAAGCGCGAGGAGTATATAAATGTGTTTTATATGTCCTTTTAAATCTTAGTGATTTTAATTATATTCTATAATTTTTTACGAATATGTTTCGTAATTTTCAACTTATGCTAATTTGTCTCGTTTTTTTTATGAATATGTTTCATATTAAGTCAAGTTTTATGAGTGTATGAATGAATATGTTTTATACAAAGTTAATTGTGAGCCATTACATATTTTGTATTTGAGTATGTCTCTTATACTTTTGTGGGTGAATCATATAAATATGTTTTATATGAATAATTGATCACTTGTTTCATTATGATAAAAGTATTTGATGAATATGTTTCATTTACGGTTGCATCAACCATATAATTTTGTCATACTATAAATTTTTTTTATGGTACCAATGTGTTTGGTTAAGTTTATGATTATATGAATATATTTCATATGATGGACCATATAAAATAAGTTTATATTAAATTTCTTAGTGATTTAATTATGTCCTTGTTGATTATATGAGTATGTCTCATAGATTGTTTTCCGTAAAAAAAATTATATGAATATGTTTCATATTGAGTTAAGTTTTAAGTATATGAATATGTTTCATATAAAGTTGAATGTAAGTCATATAAATAAGTTTTATATGAATAATTAAATATCTTAGTGATTTTAATTATATTTTAGAACGTTTTATGAATATGTTTTATGAAAAACATGGACCATATAAATTTGTTTTATGTGGGTCATAAATAGTTCGTGATATATATTATACTAGGTTGTAACCCGTGAAATTCACGGGTCTGTTTTTTAAACTTTAGATGAATATAGTTAATAATATTGGAGATAAGCAAATTAATTATTTACTGTGGCCTGTTTTTAACTTTAGATGAGTACCGTAATTAATAATATCAAAGAAAGCTGATTAATTATATACATATAAATAAATTTTGAATTATTTATGACACATGTCGGTATGACGGTATACATGAGCTATCATATAGTTGTTCATTAAGATGATCAAGACTTACAATAGAATTTGTATACTTTTAATTACTCATTGCACCATTTTTAAAATATGTAACCCATATATAAAATAAAGTTTTATATTACATATCGTACAATAAAAGCAAAACGTAAATAATCTGATGAGACGTGAGTAGTAAATGAATAGTTGGGTTAAAAAACGTATTTTTAATTATATTTATTAAAGATGTTCATATAATAAATAACAGTTATTGCGCGCGACATCTTACACGAAGACATTCCAAAATTATTAAATGACCACTCATTTACTATTTACTATATTAAATAAATACTCCGTAGTTGTTAAAATGTTTCGCATTCACGTGAATAGTCAGATGTCTTACAATAAATCGAAAATGTAGTCTAATAAATCACGACGCTCACATAAGTGTATATACCGATGAAGAGTAATTATTCCGACCCATATTTAATAACGATTAAACCATAAAAAAATGTAGTCTAAAAAATTCTTGTAGGTATTCCGACCCGTAATTATTCCGACCCATATGTAAATCGAAAATGTAGTCTAAAAAATACTTGTAGGTATTTTTTTGTTCGGTGATTATGGATTGGTAACTCTAGGATTCAGGCCGTGCTACGGAATTAATCTTCAGCCAAAACTGTCATTATTTATTGTTTCAATATATGGAATGAAATCTTGTGATTCCATAGATTTAGTCCGTGAAATCTTGGAATAGTTATTATACCATTATACCATATCTCGAATGTTATTGGACAATAGCTCTAGGATGAATCTAATTGGACAATAGCTCTAGGATGCTTTACAACGCGACACGTAGGACAAAGCTTTTTTCTAGTGATGCCACGTCAGCAGCTTGGCTTCTGCATTAGATAAATATATGATTCTAGTATTTTATGAATATGTTTCATAAAGTTTACTTTACGAGTAAATGGTAAATATCCGAGTGATATTGTACAAGTTATGTAAATTTATTCTTGTATGTACATTTTAAATGTCTTAGTGACATTTTGCTTTTAGAAGTTTTGGCTAGCAAAATTCGTGAGTATGAGAAATACTAATTTTTGACTCCGTGTTCGATTTGTATATGCTACTCATAATTATGTGGTATATCGTATTTTACAAGAAAGTGTTAAAATTTACGAATTCGTTTCGTTTATTGTATCTTGTGAAAATTGTGTAATTTTGTAGTACATAAAAAGAAATATCTTATTGACATTTGTTGTTCATGAGATTTTCTAACTTATATACAAGCGTTATATCTTTGTGATATAATAGTAATCGTAAATTTGTTTTACGAAATGACTCATATCTTCGTGGTATACTTGTACTTGTAAATGTGTTTTACATTAAAAAAAAACTTATATATCTTAATGATATATATAATAATGGTACATGTAAAATTAGTTTTTACATGGGAGATGAGAAAAGAATTAAATACGTATAAGTTGTGTATCAATAATTCATTAAACTATCATATGTGTTATGATCAAGTTTTTTTTAATTGATTTTAAAGACGTGCAAATTTGTTTTGCATAGTGTTTTGATAATATCAAAGTGATATTATTGTTCGTGCTAATTTGTTTAGCCGTTATTTTAAGGGTAATAGCTAATTTGTTTAGCGTATTTTAAAGGGTTTTGTTTCATTTAATCTCGAGAAGGTTAATTGAATTATTAAAATTCCTAGTTTATTGCGTTTGTGATGATTATGAGCATAGCGAAATTTTCGAACGAACAATACAAACAAAGGAATTTTAATTATTTAATTGGAATTGTGCCTTAATCCATATACTTGTGTATGACAACAAGTGTTTTTTGGTGATTTGTTCACTATAGTGATGCGGTTTGAACTTTGATAATTAGAGTTATAAGATTTTGTATCTTATTAATAATCACGATTTGAGAAATTGTGATCACTATTATCTAATCGAGGTTGAATATCTTACTAATGAGTAGGATTATGAAAATCTATGCTTTTACCAGTATTTACTCATTCAAATATATATAGTAAGCTTGATTCGTGCAAAATTGTGTTATTTTGTATGTAGATCTTTTAAACTATTTTGAGACAGGTCTTACAGCTTATGTAGCGTAAGAATAACGTGTAATTCAATTTCGTTTTGACGTGGGATACAAGATTGTGTGTCTTGACCCGGAGTTTTTGAGTACTGTCACCGTGTTTCATTTTTCTTAGGTGATTTTTTTTTTTAAACACGTGGTTGGCTTACGAAATGAGTTATTTTTCCATGGTAATTTGTTTGCCATCCGATTCTGGGATAGAAAAATGGAAAAACTTTCGTTGTAAGTAGACTCAATCCTTAGTAAATGTCTCAAAAACTTATCCGGGAGAAAAGTCTCATGGTATATATGATTATTAATAGTCTATGTTCTTCTTACTATTTAAGACAAATATGTGGTATTGTTTAATATGTCTGACTTAGTGTCGACGAGAGAAAAGTATGGAGATATTATTTGTTTGGTTCATATTAGTTTTGAGCCAAATAATATCATTCTCCATCAATTCGAGTTATATGTTTGTTTCTTGCATCACCTGTTAATTCTTGTCCTGTGTGGATTTAGAAACAGAGCGAGAATTATTATAACTCGTAGCTGTTTAATCCATTGTTTGTTGATGGACAATTCAAATAGCTTTGTGCTATTTTGACTTGTTAATTCTCTACGTACTTAGAGCGTGTGATTATTTTTTCAATAATTAGTTTATTGGACACGGTTTTTTTTATTTAACCTCATGTTTCTAGTTCATTATGGCAATGTGTTTGGTTATATGTTTACCGCATTACTTTATTTATTTCTTTGATTACATTATCATATATGGTCATTGTCTCTATTTTTTTTTATATTTCAATCTATTTTTATTTTATTTGTGGGTATTTAAATGTTAAAGATGCATCATGAGTTCTTATGTTTTTTCCCTTCTTCTTTTGAGATGATTGATTCACGCTATATGAGTGTGTATTAATTATTTTGTCATTTTATAAAATGTGATATGTTCCAACATTTTTTGATAAAAGTGGAAACCAACTTCAAACTTAGAGTCAGAACTCTTAGTATATGTGTTGGTTGTGAATAACTGTTTGATATGTTCAAAGCGTAAATGAGGAAAAAATATGAGTCGATCATACAATTTTTTAAACACTATGACATTGTTGTTTTAGATGGGAAAAATTGTACATCACTTGATATATGATTAAGTGAATTATAATGATGATCAATTTTCCTTCTTATAGATTACGAAGAATTACTTAAATATGTTTTAAGGAAATTTTGTTCGCTCTACATAAGTTTCGGGTCGTAGATTGATCATCCATCTTAACATTTGTCAAACTTTGTATTTAAATGACCCACAATATTTATTCACTTAGATGTGTTTCTAAGTGTTGGTGGAGACTAGTAGATCTATGTATTATTGTATTCGTTACAATATAAATAACTATCTCTTGGTGAGTGGGAGAATTTTTGTGAACCCGTTTAGACACCAAGGATAGTTTAACTTCTCTCCATATTTTGGATAGTGAGAGTAGTTCCATGATCAAAAGTAAAAGATGAGAGTTAATCTGCTAATGAGTAAATTTTAACTTGTTTGTCAAGTTATGATTAAGGATTAACATAAGGTCGATCCTTAAGGTGTTTTGCTCATGACGGACGATAGTGGGAGTTGTTTCCTCTAATATTCGTTTTCCGAACCACTTTTTAGTAAGTGGGAGTTATCGCTTTTAGTAAGCGAGTTTTTTTTATTTTCGCCAAGTAAAAAAATAGATTGTTATTATGAGAGTATAGACATTGTGATAACGTGTGTTTATGATAGTTTGGTTTAGATTATTATGAGATATGTTCTCAAATGTTCGGATTTGTTCCGCTTTTCTTCTAAATTTTGGTCATTTATTTGGATTGTTTTCAAATGAATAAAAAGACTATTTCGTATTAAGTTCCTCAGAAAAAGTTTGCATAAATTGATCAGCTGAGTTTGTCTCAAATGATTAAGATGCATGATATATATTTGAGTATTAGCTTATTCATGTGTTGAATGAACTTTGTAAATATATTTCATATTCCATAAATCATTTGTTTGATGTTTTGTTGGAATGGTGAAATTAATGTGTTATGTCAAAATTACATAGGAGAATAAGTTTCTCTTTGTTAATTGGTGACATATTGGTATTTAATTTAGAAGAAAAATAAAATTTTTATTTCTAAACCTATGCTCAAAAGCAAGGAACGATTAAGTATTGTTTCTTGTTCTAGTGTAGTTGGTTTTTTGATGTGTACCTTGTTTAGTACATAGTTGAACGTCAATTTGTGATTGATAAGTATACCTAATCAATCCTCTACACGCACAATGATACGTAATCAAGTTTTTTTTACTTTTGCTTTTGTGACAAGAGTAAATTAGTTCTTGTGTAGGACTAAGAGTTGTCTTCAAGTAAGATTAACTAACAAGATGGTTGACGCATTATTTAATAAGATGTGTTCTTAATTAGTTCATGTATTGAGCTAATTTGTGCGAAAAAGTGAACTTAAGTTTTAATCTTGTTGAGTTGTGGATGTGTGATGATGAACATTTTTTGGATAAAGATTTGTATCTTTTGAAAATGTTCATATGCATTTGTTGCATGATGAGGCACATAAGATATCACCAAGCTTTTAGATTGCCTAGTCACACAGGTAATCGCCTTGACACTTGTGTAGTGGGCAAGATGAGACTGAGTCAGATTAACATCGTGAGTGTTCGAGATTATCTTTGTACATGAGTTGTATGGAAAAGATATTGACTCGTTATATAGTCGCCTTAGTAAGTTTATGATGAGACTTTTGTAGTCGAAGTATGACAAGACACCCTATTTTTCATACTTAAGCTTTGAACCGAATCACAAGTGTCAGATTGGATATGTGTTATCAATCTAGTGGCTTGAGTTAGATACTTGAGTAGTATCTTGACTTATGATTCGCACGACATGGAAGCGTGATATGCCCACCGTAGTGGGAGCTATGTTGTGACACATATATCATACTATGTGTGTTAGTAAGTCGACCGTTAGGAGTGACAATGATTCCCTACTTTGTCACCGTGTGATCCTATGGATTGTGTTATCCAATTTTGTTCGGTGCCCTTTGACTTGGAGCTAAGATATGAAGTTAATTCTTCATGTTGCTACTTTAATATGAATTCTAAGGGCTTAAAAGATTAAGGTTCAACGGATCATGTTAGGAAAGCAGTTAAGTTGAGATGGATTATTATTAGTGTCGGAGGAATGATCAATTCAACTTCACCATAATTTCCTGGCCAGGGGTTATATTGTGTGTATAACTAAATGATTATGATAGCATATAGGGGCTATGTATGCTAACGGTGATGTTTTGAATGATTTGGGGTATTGATAATCTGAAAGTGTTATGTTAGTTTGATGGTAGCTTAATATAACATTACTTTGTTACTTTTTGGTCGCACACTCCATTTCCCGTATGAAGCATTAGAGGTTGTTCACGTATTTTGTGTGGTGTTGTAAATTACTTGGTTGTGTGACCAAGTGTGTTTCTCTATCTTTATGATCGAGTAAAATAATTATCTTGACTTTGTGATCAAGTGTCGTAACCCTTGGCTTAATGACCAAGTGGGAGCATCGACTCGGTTGTGTGACCGAGTGGGAGTATTGAATTTCATAACGGCCGTGTAACGGTCACATTCAACTCCTGTAACACCCCATGAGTATGTGAGGAGATTTGTCCCACATCGGTAGAATGTGGGGATTGTGATATGTTTATAATAACTTCCACCCACCACTTAGTAACAAGGCCTTGTGCTTTTGGGCTTAAGTGAGGACAAATAATGGGCCCAAAGGCTTACCTCCCATCTTATTGGGGGTGTGTTACGACCGTGGTGGGTCGGGTTGTTACAACTCCACTTAATTGCTCTAATTAACATGCTAATAAATCACATTAAATTAGCTAAATTAATGTGATTTATTTGTTTCTTGTAACTCCCATATGGGGATTTATATGTATATACAAATAGAGGAAATTGTATTAACGGATACATACAACATACCATACACACGAAGATACAATCTCTAGAGGCTAAGTCTATCATCTATGTGACTTGGGAGGTACATTATACGGTAGTGGGCAGTTAGCGAACACAACGATCCGATCGTTTCCGCATAAAGGTATGTCCTTATTTTCCTACACGAAGCTACAAGAGCAGGCCAAAATTTTGACGCAAAGATTATGAGATAAAACTTACCTAGAAAGAAGGAGGGCGAGAAGAGGAATCCGTGGCCGCGAAAATTGTTTCAATCGGATAAGAAACGAAGATTCTATGAGCATTTTAAGATTGAAAGAGAAATTTATAAGAATGGTGTTTGTTGTTGTTTGCAAATCTGAAAATTGAAATGAAGGAGTGAGGTAGAGGATGAAGGGGTTAGGGTTTTGTGAGGAAAAAAAGAGAAAATGGGTCCATCAACAAGTTAGGCTCATAAGATAAGTTTTAAGACGGTTTAAGCTAAAAACACCGACTTAAGGTAACTATAATTTTAAGACGATATAAATATTTGCGGACTATGAAATTAAATTGCTAAGACGTAAATTACGCAATTAAATGAAATCCTATTTAAATCCTTTAAAATATTCTCACATAAATTAATCAGTTATTTAAATGAAATTCCACAAATTACGAAATATAAATTATTTCTCGAACTTGAACTTAAAATCTTTAAACTTCCAAGTCTCAAAATATTGGGATGTTACATTACTTTTCCAAAAACTTGTATTGAGTATGTGGATATACATATCTAAGCGACTACAGTGACGTTTACTGCTCAAAGTTGCTCACTTTAACAAAGAGGAGAGTTTCAAATCGCTGTTCCTAAATTAAAATTAAAATATTTTTATCAACTATTGTCGTTGTTGTTAATTGTCGTTCACGATAAAGTATAAAATTTCTTTAATTCTACGTTTTTTAGTGCATCGTTAATTAATATGATAATTTATTGCTAATTTATTTTTTATTCTTTTAAGTCGTTGTTAATTCACGAAGTATGATTGTATAAGGTGTATAAAAAACAATTAAGAAAAGAGTAAAATAGTTTACACAAAAAAAGTTTGTCATTTATATCTCACTCATTTGATTTAGAATGGATGAATATACACTATGCGAGTGAAGGACAAACATTACTCTTTCAAAAACCTTTTGACGATATTTTTCCATGCTTTGCCCTTCCCCTAAAAAACACTCCAATTTTTTTAACGCAAAATTAATCAAATCTGTCTAATTATCCAATTATGGACACCATTTCTCATGTCGATCGAGTAATATGAAATTAGGGTTTGAAAAATAGTTGACGATGAAAAATTTTCTTGGTGAAATTGTTTCAAAAATTGGACAACGGCTGATGATGAGTCATAATTATTTACACTTTTATGCCTCCCCTTAACTACTTTTGAGAAGATTTTATGCTTATTATATAGTAACGTTTTTCTACCGTTTAAGCTGGTGTCGAAGCTTTCTAAGCCTTTCGATGTTAAATTATAATGCATGATGAGTGCATATGTGAAACAAGTGAATGAACGAAGACACTGCGAAGTCGACAAGACGGAGTACAAGAAGATTCCAAAAGAATTGAGGATGATTGAAGAGGAATAAGGAAAAGAAACTCAAAATTCAGTTGATCCTCAGGTCCCTCGATCGAGGGGGTGATGTCCTCGGTTGAGGAACTTCCGCGTTGGGCTTCGTCTTCCGTGTTTTTCCTATTTTCGTCTTTTTATTTTTTTATAAATAACAAATAGCGTACCCTAGGTTTTAGGAGGCTGCGATATCAAGTTCTTCATACATTTTACACACACAAGTTAGATCTAGCCTATTATTGTTCATTACTTTTCGGATTTCCTGATTTAGCGTTATTGTCAATCTTTATTCTTTAATTTATATAATTCATTTTCAATTCATCTTTTAAATCTTTTGATTATGTTTTCCCTCGCACAATAATTATTGTTATTGTAAGCATAAGTAGCTAGAACCTTCATATAGGGAGAAATGGGATCTAGGTTGTTAGAAAGGGAGCAATTGATTGTCGATTTGTTGAGTCGTATGAACTATCGTTTGATTGATCGTCTTATTCTAATTAATTGATTTAAGGCCTGAATTGTTAATTAGTGGAGCATGTTAAGATTATCATCGATTGGGGTATGATTAATATAGGCTACGATAATAGGATAAAAATAGATTAATTATAGCAACCACGTGTTAATCTTGACTTAAATGACATAATAGAATCGACCGATCTATGACCTTAGATAGTTTGGTTTACCTTTCTCTTGGTTAAATTGCATCCCTGAATAATCGACTTAATGAACCCATTCCCTAGAGGCCTAGACCTTTTCAATATATTCGAATTTCTCCTTTTCCATATTGCTGGTAGTTGTAGACAAATATAAATCACCTTCAATAAACAAACTAGTTAATTACCGTCTCCATGTGGATTCGATATCTGTCTTACCGCTAGCTATTAGTTAGTAGTTAGATTTTACTTTGATATTGGTAATACGATTTTACCCTTATCAACTGCAACTTTTTGAACAACTTGGTTTGAGCATAACCATTTGATAGGAAACTAGTTTTGTGACCCGTGCAATGCACGGGATAATTATATTTTTCTTAGCTTTTTGACGCATATTTTTATTCATAAAATTGAACGTCAATGTTTAAAGATAAATGTATAACGAATTTTTACACAAATTATAATCTATAATACAAGACAATTACAATCTATAGTACAAGTCCATTACGTATTTTAAAAAAACAAAATAGTTTGAATTACGAAGACAAATATTTTTTTTCTTAATTACAAAAAAAGTATATATGAACAAAATAATTATCTAAAATTTGCACCATAAACTTTCTAACTCATTAACTTAAAATATGCGCCATTTTATTCGAGTATATCTTTTAATACATTTATAACTTATAGTTTTTTTACCTTATTTTTTTAAATTTTAATTTTACCTCGGTTTCGTGACTTTTGTATTTCTTCCCTCTTCAAATTACCCAATCGTGATGTTTTGCTTTATCTACATTCACATGCATTTCATCATGATACTTTAAAACTTATATAAAAGAAGATTTGACCAAAAAGTAAAACATTAATTAACATGACAAAAACTTTACAAACGAATCAAAACGTACGTTGTCACATGTAAATCATTTAAATTACACTAAAGGAAAAATATGAATTCAACTATACAACAGACGATTATAAAAACCAACAACATAACAAACTAAAATATATTTTATTGCACATCATCACCGTAGCAACGACAACACTCAACAATAATTCTCAATATACTCACTATCATCAAATAACTAAATCAAACCATAGAATATAATCCACTACATTGTCTACATACATATAAAAACTCATGGGCAATAGATATTAAATAAATAAAGTGAATAAAAACTATTATAGGTATTCTAGTTTTTATAGTCATTACATAACCATAAATTCACATAGTTATTTTTAATTTTAATTTATTTTGTGTTATTATTAAATTAGATAATTGATTGCCGAGAAACTCAAGAGGTGAATTAAATAGCAAGAAAATGTTAATGAAAATTATGGGTGGTAAGTAATATAAAGAGTTTTAATTAATTTATTAACATATTATATTACAAAAATTAATTAAATACGAAGAAATTTTTAATTAATTTGGCGGGTGTTAAGTATTATGAATTTTTTTAATTAAGTTATTACCATATTTAATTAAGAAAATAAATTAAATAGGAACAAATATTAATAAAAATGGTCGGGGTTAAGAAATATGAAAAACTTTAGTTAATTATTAACATGTTTTATTACAAAAAATTTCAATTAAATTTAATTATAAATTATGAAATTTTTATTACAACAAACTTCAACTAAACAATATTAATTATAAATTTGAACATTTTATAAGGTTACACAAATTTTGGAAAACAATATATTAAATATAAAAAATTATTTTACGAAAAATGATAATATACTTTAACATTATAAATAAAATAAGTGAATTAAAACTAATTTATAGATAAATGAATTAAATTAATGTCATGTAACAAATAAATTGATATTCTATTTCACATTAATTACCCATGTCACGTTAAAAATATGTCATGTCACATTTAAATATGCCACATCGCATTAAAACTTGTCATGTCACATTAAAAATATGTCACGTCACATTTAAATATGTACGTCACATTAAAACTTGTCATGTCACATTATTTTGGGTACCATTTTAATAAAATTTTATAGATGTTCCGAAAAGTATAAGCCACAACTTGATTGGAAACATTCTAGTTGAGATAGCAAATTAGAAGATATTATCAAGCTTGCATTCGAGACAAAATAGTTTTTTTTGGCCAAGTCGACATGATGTGAGCTAGTTAACCAAGTTCTACCCTTGAAATAGAGAATGTTTTGTTATCCACCGCTAATTAAGGGTTTTAATGAAGGTTTCTGTGCGATTGGTCTGGTGAGAAGGGTGGTCTAAGGTGGCTTGAGGAAGGAGCCTGGTGGTTTGGCGGAATTAGATTGTAATTTGAGAGGATTATAAAAAATAGAAGGTAAGGGTGTAATGACGAGGGTACAAATGTCATTTATGTCCATAATTGAGCATAATATAGAGTGAAATTGTCGGCCGTACTTAAAACAAAACGAAACAAATAAATAAATGAAATAGAAACTAATTATCTTGGTATCTAGTAGCTAAAACACGCGTGAAAATCATTAGGATCTCAGGCTCAAACCTTTACAAGGGCAATCTTATGCGGGCTATTTATGGTATGAGACTCTGAGATTATGTTGTATAAATGTCGAGTCTATCACCCACGGGAGCAGCGGTTGTTGGCTATAACGTATACTCTGGATCTCAATGTGCACCAAAGGTAGCAGTCGTGTATTTTCCGTCATCCAAAAAAGCAAAAACTTATCGCACCTCTCAGTATGGATTAGTAGTTTACCATATTAATTCTAAGACGAAAATAACCGTCTTAAACTAAGATCGACAAAATTGACGCGGCCTGAATAACCTATCTCGTATCAAATCAGGCACCCAAACTCCAGACCTAAACACGAATGACCCCGACCTGAATACTTATTGTCATGTCACGCACTCATTATTATTTATTTATTCATAAATAATTGATAAGTTGCTCCGAAAATGACCGAACTCGGTTGTACCGAAATTCTACAAACCCAAAATTAAACCAACTCGAACTGACTTGACTCAAACACGACCCGGTTGACCTGTTTAACAGGTTTATGACCTAAAACTAGACCTGGCAAACTAGTCAATTGGGTCGGGTCATTTTAGGTCTGTGGATTTCGGGTCAGGTCGGGTCATTTTCTTGTCAACTAGTATCAAGTTATTTGCAACTATAAACATTCAAATCGAGTTATATTGTAAGGATAATTTGGGTTCAGGCCGAATTCGATTCCCAAGTTTGAGTTTCGAATCGAGTCGATTGTATCGGGTCTACATAAAAAGCCATCAAATACGATGACAAAATAGAAGGGAAGTGATTACTACATTGAGAACGTAAGAGGGTCTCATAAAATTCCTAAAAATCCACCCACTCCTTCGCTTTCTACTCGCCTTTGTGGGTGTCTGTCCCCCCTTCCTTCTTCATCTCTGTCTCCTCCCTCTCCTTCTCCTTCTTCCCTTTATCATTTCCCCAAATCATCACCTCACCTTCTTCAATCTGTAAAATTCAATTTTCAATCATCATCATATAATATCAATATTACTATGCTTAAAAACATGAACATGAATGGTTGGTTTACCAGAAAAACCCCCAAAATCAAGGAAGAAACTCATGTTAACACCTTATATACCGAAAATGGTAGCACTAATTCCAAGAAAAACAGGTCTACGATACGTACTTCTGAAGAGGGTATTCCATCCCCTAATTTGAGGAGAAATGGTAGGGATTTGGGTAGTTCTGGTTCCGGATGCGGCGGCGGTAGCGGTGGGTTTGTGGGGTTGGACTCAAATGTGGAGAAAAAGGCGGTGGCCGTGACGGAGGGGCATCCGCTTCCTAAACCGTGTGGTGATCATGGGCTTGGGCATGGTCATGGGTCTGGGTCAGGGGTTGTGGTATCTGGGTCAGCTTCAATTTCTAGTGTTGGGTCTTCGGATTCGAATTCGGATGACCCGGTTCCTCTTTTGGATCATCCTCCATGTGGGTATTCCAGGTTTGTCCATTTTCAAAAGATCCATTTTTTTTTTGTTTTAAGGGTTTTTGTAGAGATTTGTGGTTGGTATTTGTAGAATTAAATGATTGAGATTTGGTAGGTAAAGTGTGATTGTTTTGAGATAATTAAGTTGCTGAAAAATTGGGTAGTTTAGAGTGTGATCTTTGATGTATGAGCTGTACTTTTGGTGGGTTAATATAGTTTATTTATGGGTGGTGTGCTTGATTGTGCTGTTGCTTCTGTTATCAACTTCATCAGTGAGTGTAAAGCAGGCTGCTTTTACTGCTTTTGAGGTGGTACCTGGAAATATGGAACACATATGTACACCGGTTCTACAGATGTGGAGTGATGCGAGATGCGAGATTCTGTTGTCATTCAATGCAACCGTGTTGTATACTACTCGTATCATAAAGTTAGGAGCCATTTGGTTCACCATGGAAAGATGAAATTTCCGGGAAATTAATTCATATGAACTTGAAAATCACGTGAATTATGTAAATGTTGTTGGTTGAATATGGGAAGTTCAATTCATGTGGGAACTCCCACTTACCTAGAGGGGGCTAGGTAAGTGAGTTCCTACAATAGGTAGGAATTGGAATTCCATAGGAAGTTCTACTTAACATGAATTAGGCAACCAAACAAGACTCCAGTTACTCACTTCCCATGATTTTTCAATTCCCATGATTTTAAAAGGCAACCAAACAAACTGTGGATTAGGAATTGGCTTGAGCATATGGTATCGTGTTTCTTGCTAAGGGTGTGTCACAAATAGAATGGTATTTATGTATTCATGTTGAATTAGCCAACTATGGAGGATTAGTTATTAAGACTAGTAATTGCTAATGGCCAATTATGATCAGAAGAAAGTAACTTTACTGGCTGTAGGTATTTCATAATAATGTGTCGACGGCTCTTTGCTGACAATGGAATTAGGGTAGTATCTGAGACAGCCTGTATGACGCGTCAATTGTTATGTTGTTGATGCTAGCTTCCTAGCCCAGCTCAGGGAATGTCTAGATGTAGTCATCCTGACAATTGGTCAGCCCGGACTCGCTATTTTCTCTAGATGAAGACTATATAAGTGATCCGAGAAAAATGCTGGAACACTGTCTCCTTAATTACTGATAATCTAGTCACCAAATAATGGAAGTAGATCTCTAACCTTTTTTAGTTTTTGATCTTTTAAATTTCTCTCTGGCACTCAAATCATCAATGTTAGATCAGATGTAGCCTATTATTTGAGCTGGTTATATGATACTTTGTTATTGTTTGTAACTCTGTATATATACTTTACGAGTACTGTTATCTGAACCTTAATGTTTCATAACTTCCTGAAGTGGGAAGCTTGTTTATGTTGTGATCTTATGTGTGATCCATAACTCAGCTCAAGGGCAAGGAGTCCCGGCCCTGGATCACGAGGAACTCCAGGTGGTACGTCGCCACTTCATATGCATATGAATACAGAATCTCTGACCCGAAGACAAGAAGAAGGGAGGAGCCAAGGTCATCCTTTGCCCTTACCTCCTGGTTCTCCTAGTAGCCCTCCTTCCTTGCCCTCTCCTTCCTTGCCCTCTCCTTCCTTGCCCAATGGAAGAGCTGGTCTCATAATTGAAAATGCACAGAATTCTCTATCCAAATGGAAGAAAGGGAGGCTTCTTGGAAGGGGAACCTTTGGGCATGTGTATCTTGGTTTTAATAGGTAACGAAATCCTTCATATACTTGACATCCTGGATTGTTGCTTTGAGATTCTTTAGATGTAATCACTTTGAATGAACCATGGTACTCCCTCAAATCCAAATCCAAATCCAAATCCAATCCAATCCATTTCATTCCATTCTATCCATTTATTTTCTGGAGGTCAAACTTTCAAACTTTGAGGTATTTACGATAAAAAATATGAAAAATCTTTCATAAAATTATATTTTTGTAACAGTCATGTAGAAATGAGAAATATATTGTCATAGTATCATGTCGAAGACCACCCAAAAGTGAATTGGTAGATTACTAGAAAGTTTTGGATTGGAGGGAGCATTAAATGTCTGTTTAGGACTTGATCTCAGGATTGCTTGTTACGATTTGATGTCAGTTGTTTTGTCATAAGCGAGGCAGCAAATATGGTTGTTGTAAACGTCAAATCTTGATTACTCGGTTGTGGTGTGGGGTTACATTGTAGAATTTTTTGTACCCTTTTTGTCCTTCGTCTTTACCTTATGATTCCTATCAATTTCTGCAGTGAGGGTGGACATATGTGTGCAATAAAGGAAGTGAGGATTGTTTCCGATGATCAGAACTCTAGAGAATCACTTAAGCAACTCAACCAGGTCTCTCATTTCACTCTTTTCTGCCTCATGCTGACTAATGATTTATTTCTTCTCTCTATTGCTATTGATTTTTCTTTGAACTTTTTACTCATTTCTAAGTATTTGTATATGCACTGAAGAACTTGACAAGTTTATTTAATGTAGATTATTTTTTCACTTACAGGAAATAAACTTGCTTAGTCAGCTGTCACATCCAAATATCGTTAGATACTATGGTAGTGAGCTGGTATGTCCCAATTTTAATAGTTTTTATGGTACTTATTTTCCTTCACAAGTATCAAATTCCCATATGAGATGGGTTCATGAATGTCATGGCTCCAGTATAGTGAGAACAGCTCAAATGAGAGTCAAAGTGAGGTGTTAAAATAACATTTGTCGGTTAATGGGTATATGGGCGGGGTTTTTAATTGAATGTTTTGGTTTCACAGTGTATTAACGTGAGATCGTCTTAATAGCGACTAATTGATTTTCCTGTTGCTGAGAAGGTCTGCTAACCTGTTTCATATTAGATGTCACTTCTGCAATTGAGAAATAGAAGCATGTATTGACTTATACGGAGTATGTGTTGTTGTAGCCAGAATCAATCAGCTGATCTAACATTGCATATCTTTCTTAGGGTGGAGACACACTGTCAGTATATTTGGAATTTGTCTCTGGTGGTTCCATTCATAAATTACTTCAAGAATATGGCCCGTTTAAGGAACCTGTTATTCAGAACTATACAAGACAGATACTTGCTGGGTTGGCATACTTGCATAGCAGAAAAACAGTTCATAGGTACTTGTCTCTTCGATACTTCTTTCTGCATACAGTTTGTCGTAAATAGAGACGTTAACTTTCTAACATTCTGTTATTCAGAGTCTCCACAACATTGAGTGAACGGGATTCGTTTGAAAAAATGAGTTAATTTTATGACATTACCTTTCAAAATGACTGACAGGGACATAAAAGGAGCCAACATATTGGTTGATCCGACTGGGGAAATCAAACTAGCAGATTTTGGCATGGCAAAACACGTAGGTGCATTTTGCTTGTAAAAGCCTTAAACTTCATCATTGATGTGCATGGTATCAAATCTAGGTTGAGACTTGATCTTGACATTGTCTTTGTTCCTGGTCTGGCCCTTGCTTTGTAAATGTTTCGATACTGCCTCACAATGCATCCAAATAACCTTTAAAACCTTGATAACCCGCTCATGATGCAGTGTCATGGCTGATATTTAATACCCTGCTATTGTGTGCTAACATTTGAAGGTAACAGTAACAAGGTTGGCTTGTTGTTTGTAGTCTTTACACACCGAGCTTTTAACAATCTATACCCGTTTTAAATTGAAAATGTTATGGTGTTACCTGTTGATCTGGTATATAATTTTCTGACTGCAATTTCACTAGTACATCCATTATTAACTTTGAGGCGTGAGTACATGACCTTTCTTTTTGAAAATCTACCTCCAAATAGGTTTCCTTTTTATCGTTATCCCCTCTGTAAAGCTTTTGATCGACGATTTTTGTTTTTGTTTTTGTTTTTTTTTTCTGATATGCTTCTAACTTGTTTTTAATTTGTCTAATGCAGATAACATCTTGTGCTGCAGTGCTTTCATTTAAAGGAAGTCCTTACTGGATGGCGCCCGAGGTGCATGTCTCTCTTCCCTGGATCTCTTGCTCTGCGTTTAACCAAGGAGTCACGACAACATCACTCATTGGCGTTCTCTGTGATTTGTTCTATAATTTTATTTCCTTTTACACTCACAGGTAGTGATGAATAAGAATGGATATAGCCTAGAAGTTGACATCTGGAGTTTGGGGTGTACAATTTTGGAAATGGCTATGGCAAAACCACCTTGGAGTCAATATGAAGGGGTATGTTCATTGAGTGTTAGTCGCTTTTGCAATCAAAAGCAACTTTGAAATGTGAATGTGGAATTAAAAATCTTTTTCCCACGTTGAGTTTGCAGGTGGCAGCAATATTTAAAATTGGAAACAGCAAAGATATTCCAGTAATTCCTGATTTCTTATCCGATAATGCAAAAAGTTTCTTAAACCTTTGCCTGCAACGCGATCCGTCAAAGCGTCCTTCAGCGTCATATTTGCTAGAGCATCCATTCGTTAAAGACCAATGTGCTGGAAAGATTGTCAATGTTAGTACAATGAATGATACAACGCCATTCTCATTCGATGGATTCTCCAACAAGCCCGTATGATTCCTGTTTCTTGCCTCTATCATATGTTTTTGTTTTAACTGGTAGATTGCGTTACAGCACTACGGAATATGACTCAGTACAGTAAATCAAGTAAATCCCTCGATAATTAGACAAACCTATTGAGAAGAATAAGGACAAAGATGAAAATTATCGCGTTATTCACTTATGACAGACAATCTATCCGGATGTTTATGAAGAGACACGAGGGTTTTTGCGAATGTAGAAGCAGACTACGTCAAGGTCACTCAAAACTTGAGGAACTGTTGTTTGACGAAAGTCATAAAGAGGCATCTGTAGTTTGGGACTTGTAATATGAAAAATCGTCGTAAACTTTTCCATTTAACCCCTCCAATCCACAGCTATCTGACAACTCGAGGAGTAAGGCGCCTAGGGAGCTAACAGCCTAACACCATTTCACAGTTGTTCATAGACTGCATAACATCAACCTGCATCAGGCCCTTTGTGTGAAGCTAGCAAACTATCATTATGTGTTACTGTTTTAAGGGCAGCCTTAATGGCCGAGGCTCTTTCTCAGTTTGTACCATTGGAACATCATCTCCACCATCAACCAAAAAGCCAAAAGCCGATCCTCATAAAACCCTCGGGCATATTTTCAGCCAGGATCCAGTCTCTCACCTTTAACATTGGAAATCGAAAAAGTAACTCCTATTATAACTTGCTCCGTAATTTTGGGGTGGTCATTGATAAGGATTTCTTCCCACAAAAGCTTTTTAGTAAAGGCCAATAGAGTTAAAACTTAAAACCAACAATTCTGGATGGCCTACGGAGTTCATTGACAAGGATTTCTTCTCACGGTTTCAACTGTTGATTTTTTTCGAAATGTTAATATGATAACTATTTGGACAGATAAATATGACAATTTTTACTTTGTCTCTTTTCTATGTTTGGATAAATTAATAGTTGCTATATAAAGTACAGATCTCTGTGGAAGTGTGGAGGCATTACAAAACTTAATATGTTGTTTACTGTTACAGCAACCCTTGGAAATTCAGCCTCGAAGGAAGAGTATCAGTTCCTACGACATGGAGAACATGAGACGACCAGGGCCGACTATATGGGAGGCTAGGTAAGCCTTTTACGCTTTTGTAATTCATAAGAGAAAGGGTGAATCTTGACCCTTGTGTCGTGTCATTTTCTTTCGTGAATTAAACAACATATTTGGGTTCAGGGACAATCTTCGATCAATTACGTCATTGCCCGTGTCGCCGTGTTCGAGTCCCTTACGACAACTAGGAGCCACTTCCAAAAGCTGTTTTCTTTCACCGCCACACCCATCCTATGCTTGGCCGGGGCAAAGCAGCAGCTACAACTCAAGTAATCAATCGTTATCTCCCACAAGAAGACGTCCTGTAGGCTATACACTTGATCCGTTGATTGAGTCAACGCTATTTAAAGGTCAAACGCCTGGTGGATCCCCTAGAATGCGACTCTTGTGAGCGTCTTGACCGCAAAGTATTCCCTCCATTTCAATGAATAACCCCCCATTTGACTTTTTTAGTGAGGAGAAAAAAAGGCAACTGGGCCTTATTCAATGAAATTGAGAGAGTTTATATGTTGTCTCCCCCAAATTCCCAATGATTTTGGATGGATGTACATATCTTGAAGCTTCTTGGTGAATACGGGAAAAATGTCGGCCATTTTCTTTCCTAAACTTCCACAGCGAAAAGGAAATGAATGTGACTGAAGGTACTTCAATGGGGTCATCTCTAATACTTGGGAAACGGGACATGTAATTTAGGAGTCGGTAGCTCGTGTGTTGATCCAGTCCACTGGACACGGGTTTACGATGATGATGTAAATGTAATAGTATTGTCTATAGAAATGATGCTTCTGTGAATTGGAAGCTGTGTGTTTATTTAATATAGTTGAGAAGATGTAAAAGGTCCCAAGGCAGCAGCATAGGAAAGACTGATGATATCAGAAAATGATCGTAAATCGCATTATTCTTTATGTTATTTTCTTAATATTTCTGAATGCTAGTCCACAGTGACGAAACAGGGGGTTAGGATTTAGGAATCGAGAAAAGTTTGATTTTCCAAAGGACAAATAAACAAGGATTAATTGATAGAGATATTCCGAATTACGGGTGAACTGTTTAAAATACTCTAAATTTTATTTTAACTACTAATATAACTAACTAATGCCCTCATTTGCTTTGAATAGAATTTGTTGTTTTGTAAACTTATTGTAACATGTTTTAATGGTGTGATTAGGTGAATAAATTAACAGAGAAGTAAAAAGAGAAAGTCGGGAATTTGTTGTTTTGTAAACTTATTGTAACATGTTTTAATGGTGTGATTAGGTGAATAAATTAACAAAGAAGTAAAAAGAGAAAGTCGGGAATTTGTTGTTTTGTAAACTTATTGTAGCATGTTTTAATGGTGTGATTAAGTGTAAATTAACAGAAAATTAAAAAGAGAAAGTCGGGTTAAAGAAGGGTTAATAATTTCTTCACTTACTTAACATGTAGCAGGTCATGTATTATAATAAAAGCGAATGAGAAAATTAGTTGGTTATATTGGTAGTTAAAATAGAATTTGGAGTATTTTGAGCAGGATACCGACACTTTAGAGTATTCTTGTCAATTAGTCCAATAAACAATGTAGTACTCTTTAAAGAGACATGTCCTAACTCCTATCCGCTTTTCACTTGCGCTCCCTCTTCTTTCTATTTCACGTCTCTTTAAAATGACGGATTTTCTCTGTTCCAAATGAGAATTTGTGATAGGATAAACTCCTATTAAGTAACCTCTCTATCGTAGAATAATCCTTCATGTTTGCATTTTTTTACAAAAGAAACGGTTTTTCTAACGCGTGCCCTAAGAACACACATTAATAAACTGAATATGGAAAGAAGATTCGTGAGATATTATCGTGATAAATTCAAGTATAAATTTAGTTTTATCATAATTAGTAAGAATATTTTACAAATATTTTCATATTCGGTTTATTAATGTGTATCCTAAGGGCATACGTTAGAAAAACCGTTATATATAACATAAACATTAAATTAAAAATACGGTTAATTTATACAAATGTTTTATTAAGAATCTTATCTATATAAATTCTGAAACATTTATTAGTCTCTGGTTGCGCCACATCATTCATCCAAGTTTTATTTTTATTTTTTTTAATTCACTCAGGTGGGTCCCGCATAATACTTTATGATTTCTCTGCACAAAAACCGCCTAACATTTTACGTATTCCAAATAAATTCTTAAAATCGTAGATTACGAAACATTACGAACATTTTTAAATAAATCAATTAATTAGAAATACACATTGTGACAATTAGACCACAATTTATTTAGATGATTAGAATATTATGATTAATAACAATTTACAACAATAAAAATCCGAACATACAAAATTTTAAACAAGTTTAAAATAACTTAATATTAATATACCATCAGGAAAAAGAAATTATAAACTCCTCCACGCAAATTATAATCTGATTATGAGTTAGCATAATAAAAATTATAAACTAGTCCACGCAAATTATAATCTGATTATGAGTTAATGGCGTAATTACATGATCGAAATTTCAAGTAAAATTTTCATGACAGTACTAAATTAAAATAGCAATAAGAATAAATTAAAATAACAATAACGTCAAAAAAAAAATACTTATAATGTCGCAATGATATTACAAAAATCTTAATCAATTATAGCATATAGTCTAAAATTTCATCATCAAAAATATATTCGGATTATTAATAGAACTATTTAAAATAACAATATTATTAAAACGACCCCGTGCTTTTTGCACGGGGTTAAAACTAGTGATTTTTTATATACCAAATTCAAAAAATACCATGCTATACCACGGGATCTACTTAAAATACTCCGTATGGATAATATGGAATAGGTAAACGAATGAGCGAGACGGTCGAATAGAATAATAGTTTAAAGTTTAATTAACCGCCATATCTCAAAGTTTTAATATAGAGCTTGACCTTCAAATATTTTCCCTCCCAATTGACCAATTCCCAATTATTCCATGCTCAAAACACAATCTTCCAAAGCAAGCTTCTCTAATTCCATATCCCTTTCACCCAATTTTAATTTAATTTAATTTAATTTCTAGGGTTTTCACCATTACTTAAATACCCAATTTCATTAATACACAATCCCATCTCCTTACAATCAATTAAAGAATTTAATACCAATTTGAAAAATTCAAAATGCCAATTGAAATGCCCAGAAAATTACCATTTTCTGTTGATACATGGAACCCTAATTCCATGATGAAACGCCATCATTTTTTAACTCATGCTCATAAAGATCATTGTTCTGGAATTACCTCTTTTTCTTCTTACCCAATTTACTCTACCCTTCTTACTAAATCCATCATTCTCCAATTCTTTCCTCAGGTTTTGTCCTGTTCTTGATTTTGTCACATATTATTAAACGGATCGCTTTAACTTATACGGGTCATCTTTTATGAATTTGGGAATTTGGGATTCGTTTTATGATGATATTAATGTAAAACCGCCTTACAGAAGACTAATCTATCAATCATTTTTACTTTTGTCAATTGTTTTTAGTTGGTTTATCATAATTCAGGCTTTGCAATTGAAACCCTTGATTTGTAAGTGGTTGATTGTTGTTTTTGCAGCTGGACGAGTCATTATTTGTAGGAATTGAGGTAGGAGAATGCATCACAATAAAAGACCCAGATGGGTCCTTCAAAGTTACAGCCTTTGATGCTAATCACTGCCCTGGTACTTCATTTCGTCGTTTTTCCCCCGCTTTGTTTAACCCTATTCTGATTCTGTTGATTTGTTTTTGCTGGATGTGCTGTTCTGTGACAATTCTAATTTTTTAGGTTTGTACTTTATAGGGGATTATGAATAAGCCCTTTTAATTGATATTGTTGATGATGATTGATGATGAAGAGTTTGAGCTGATTCTGAAGGAAATTTGAGTTTTTTTTCGGGATTAGTTATCTGATATCGCTTATTAATGATATACTCGTAGTCACGAATTAAAATTGATGTCTCGGCCCTTTACCAATTGCTTCATGGGAGGAAAATCACCTCCTCCATTCTCCAGGCTATGCCTTTCTTTTCCCTCCTCCCTCTGCTCCCTTTCCCTCCTTTTTTGCTATCCAAACACACCCTAAATGCTTATATTAATATGCGCATAGGATTTGGAGTATTGATGTTCTTATCTTCAAATCGTGTTTCCTTATGGACATCTAATCGTCAATTATTGCTTCGAACAAAAATGCAACTGCAGAGTTTAAACCTTACTATGGTTAAGTATGCTATGTACAATTGTACAGTAACAGTGTAATTTATAATAGGCTTCATATTTATATTTTCGCAAGGATCTTGCAAACATTGTACTAATGGTGAATTTCTACCTATTTGAAGCACCATGCTTTTCGTTCTGGTATTCTGTGTGCTCAACTTGGTGTTCAAGTGTTAATCATTGTCATTGAATTATGATCTTCAGGAGCTGTGCTGTTTTTGTTCGAAGGCGATTTTGGCAATATTCTTCATACTGGGGACTGTAGGCTGACTCCTGAATGTCTGATGTATTTACCAGAGAAGTATTTAGCGAAAAAAGGCAAGGCGCCAAATTGCCCGCTTGATTTTGTTTTTCTAGACTGCACATTTGGCAAAAGTCTCATGAAAATCCCTAGCCAGCAATCAGCAATTCAACAGGTATGAGACTATAAACTGAGTGTTTTTCATCCAGTTCATTATTTACCTTTAGTAAGCTTGTGTTTGTGTTGATGAAGGCTTTTCAAGGTCTCTTTGACTCATTATCCCTAAAGTTAACTTCTTTACATGTTAGCACTCTTTAATATTCAAAAAAGCAAATTATTACACAGTTAATGTTTACATACATACTACCCCCGTTATCTCGCCATGGGGGGGATCCTTTGCGGCATTGGGGTAATGTTGTTTATGTACAGTTGCTAGTTTGCTACTACAAGACTGCATCAAGGTCCAAAACGTAATATTTTTGGATCATATGTGATAAAAATGGATATGATATAAATCTGAAGTTAAACTTGTTGTGAAACGTTGTTGGCTAATTGTTCGCACACCTGCAATGGAACAGGTTACCAATTGCATATGGAAACATCCTGATGTCCAAACGGTATACCTCACATGTAATGTTCTCGGTCAGGAAGAGATACTTGTTCATGTTTCCAAAACATTTGGATCTAAGATATTTGTTAATAAGACTATACACCCTGATTTTCACCAAATTTTACAACTTATAGCACCACAAATCATCTCCGATGACCCTAGTTCCCGTTTCCATTTATTTGAAGGTTTTCCCAAATTATATGAAAAGGCAAAAAAGAAAATCTCAGAGGCTCGGGAGAATATGCAACCTGAACCTCTCATAATACGACCGTCAGCACAGTGGTATGCACATGAGGAGACAGAGCTTACAATGATGGAGAGGAAAATTATAGAAAAATCGAATATAGCAGTTAAAGACCAGTTTGGTGTCTGGCATGTCTGCTACTCTATGCATTCTTCAAGACAAGAATTAGAGTGGGCTTTGGAACTTCTAGTTCCTAAATGGGTTGTCTCAACAACGCCTGAATGCAGAGCTATGGAGCTTGATTATGTTAAGAAACACTGCTTTAAATCTCAAGCTTCTGATGCTCATATTTGGAAGCTTTTAGACCTTTCTTTTGACGATGCAATCCCTAATGCAAACACGTTGCCAAAAAGCAGCAGCAGTAGCTCTTCTATAGAGGCAATGGCAATTGGAGCACTTGAAGAATACGGATTAGAAACTCCAAAGAAATTGCCTAACAAGAGAGTCTTGAGTTTGTCTCCTTTGCAAAAGAAGCGATCAATAACTCTTTTTGGACGAGCGAGATTAGGTTATCAGTATTGCATCTCAGCTGAAGCAATAGATTCCTCATCTAAATCGGTATATGACCAGGAAGAAACGATCAGCGATAATTTAAAACAAAAGCTTCCGCTTCCTGATGATGATGATGATGATGATGATGATGTGGGGAGTGAAATCGAGAAACCAAAGGAACTCAGTAATAACATTGGAGAAGAAAAGTTACCCAACTCTGACGATGTTATTGAAATTGAGAAGCCAATTGAAAGCAAGGCAGAAGTGTGTACCTCTGAAATGGATTCTGATATGTCCAGAAGGGACATGACAGTTTGCGAAACTGTTTCATACTCTTCATCTTTGTCATCATGTACCCTATATTCTTCAGGTACTTCCATAGGATCAAGAAAAGGTTTCAGTGAAAATGTGAGGAAGCTTTATCGGTCAATGAACATACCCGTGCCTCAAACTCTACCATCCTTGGTTGAGCTTATGAATGCTCGTAAACGTGCTAAAAGATAGCTAATCGGAGGTAACTGTAAGTCGTACTTTTGAACTACTTATCATGTTGCATTTCCTTGAGATATGATGAAGCGTCCACGCGTCACACACGTATCATAATGGTGAGTCTTGGAGCAAGTATGCTGAAATACTATTTCCATCCTAAATTTATTGTCCCCTATTTGATTTTGGTGGTAATAAATGTCAATTCTAACCATTAGTTTCTCTAAATCTAGGTAGATGCACACAAATTTGATTTATCGAAACAATTATCTTTATAGTCTCATTTTTTAAAAGATGCAACAGTTAAATACTCATAGAAACAAAAAAAAGTCAAGAGTCTGAATTAGCCGTTAAAGTCAAATGGGGACAATATAATTGGGATGGAGGGAGTAATATGAAGAGTCGCAGTAACATAGTGTAGAAGAAATGCTGGCTGCACAGTGCGCTAACATTGATGAATAAGGCTTTTGTATAGAATTCTTCCTTGATTGAAGTCGGGTTGAGTATACTTTTTAGGTTTCTGGGTGAAAGTATATAGGTGATGCAACAATTTGTCCACTGGATATCTGAAATACCAGATAACAAATGTGCGACTCTTCTGTTCCTTTGTTTTAGAAGGTTATAAGATTTACAGTGTACCGTCACCTCTCATGCTGAAAGGATTTGTTCTGACTACTACCGATCAGTAGCTCAACAGTCACCATTGTGGCTCTGTTACTTCTGGTCAGAAATGCAGCAAACTTGACGCAGCACCATTTGTAAAGATAGATGCAGCCGTTATTGTATTCTTGTTTTCATTACATAGAGGAATAAACTTTAGTTTGTATACCAAGTTTTAAACAAGATCAATCTTGACTCTTGAGAATTCTCTTGGTGTTTGGTTGGGTTCTGTTAGTCTTTGCTCGAACTAATGTCTTGACGGATCATGCTTATGATTTAGTGGAGTTCTAATACATCTTACTCGTACGCAGACTGTCCTTGATGGATTTGATGGCACAATATTCGTACTGGGTTTTTCCGAAATAGTCTATTTGTTTCTTTAAGGTCGCTTATATTGGACATCACCATAGACGAATCAATGCCCTCGAGACAATATGGTAAAGTAGTAGATGCTTAAATTCCAGAATCAGGCCTTTACCTTAACACAAAATTTCATTGAAGACGGGCGAGCTGTAGACGGATAGTGTCCCTCTCACAATATGTAAGTGACACTATTCACGGGGTGCTCCATTTCCCGCCACTTGCCTTATTGTGAAAGGGGCAATAACCATCTTCAGCGTGTGACGGATAGTGTCCGTCACAAGCAAGACGCTTTGTTACCGTTTCTTGTATCCAAACAAAAGGCCAGTCACAAGCTGTACTCAGACTTGAATTAACTCTCCTCTGTTTCAGTATGGTACATCATAAACTATTTATGCAGATTATCTGAAGATCAGCCAGTTGACTTATACATCACCATATACATTATATTACATTTCACATGGGAAAATAAATCTATCTTCTAGTTCTGCACGGGATGAATCACTACAACCGTTCATAGTCGAGCTTGTCAGACTGCAAAGAGAAACACAGAGTTGTAAGTCAGATCAGTTTATTCACCATTTGCAGAATAGCTCAGATAGTCAATAGTGATGCTCGAATAATATGACGGTATTTGATCCGTTTAATGAGCTAACAATGTCTACATACCTTGATGAGCATATCTGTTGGGAGCCAAGCCGGCGATGTTGGGATACCAACCCATGCAACCTGCAGTTTTAACAATCTTGTTCAACTACTTTCACTATTGATTATTTACATAAACAACAACAATCAACGTCCCGGGCTTCTTTCATAAGGAAATCAGAATCCCATATCCGAAACCTTTCCCTTGTATTGAAAACACTGGTATGATTTCCGGTTGATTATAATGCACCCATGTATCCATGGATACCTAAGTGAATCATTTTGATGTATTCTATCATATTCGAAGACCAAATGAGTGTTTTCAGGGCTGGAGTTACTTACAAGTGCATATTCCCCTGTCACGAAATTGCGTAAATCCAGTACCTGCATGCAAAGTTGAAGAAAATTAACATCAGGCTTCATGGCTCCATGTTGAGAGCTAAAGAAGAGAAAGTAGTACCTCTCCACGATCCTCGTAAATGTAGTCTAGCCCCTTGAAGTAGGTTGGATGTCCAACTGATAAGTACTGCTCGTAAACAGCGACAGAACAAACAATTAATCATTGCTTATACCACACAGGGATGATTACATTAGGTAAGTATTAAATTTTCAGTTCCATCCAACGGAATTGGCCAGAGAATGCTGGGTTCAGGTCAGATTCTGAATGAGTTACAAAAGTTCACTACTTCCACTGGTTTTTACAGTGTTAGTTCAATGCCTCAAAGGCTCCTACTACAGCGAGGAAAAGGATGAGCCACAAGCAGAGGTATGCAACCTGAGCCGAATTGTGAAAACGTTGAGATATTTTTCAGAATCAAGATGACCCATAATAAAGTTTCATATTACAGACGAAGACAATGAACGCACGTTGATACTGTTGAGGTACTTCTCCTTGTCCACCCTTACAATCTGACCTTTTTTCACTGCCAGGAAAGAATGACAGTCAGTGATCAGATCAAAACATATGTTTTCAAGCAAATGAAGCATACAAAAAGAAAAAGATGAACCAAAATGAAATACCCACTTGAATAAACGGGCTTCTTAGGAGGAGCCTGAGCTTTGATTTGCGGAGTTTCAGTCACTTGTTGTTTCTGTTTACTGTCTGTTTCAGTTGGTTCAGAAGCACTGACAGCTTTAACTGATAAGTGTCGTCGAAAGGAGGTGAGTTTGGTAGTTTGAGGAAGAGAAGAGAAGCATGAGAATGGGTGAGCATTTGAGAGAGCTGTCGAAAACGCCATGGGAACAGGAGAAGGATGTTTAAAACCAGTCTGTTGTGTTGTTTTTGTTGTTTTTTTTTGTTGTCTGTTGGGATAAGAAAGGAAGGGGTGTCTTTCGTTACTTGCTGTTATCAGTCTATCTTCAGCCTCTAAATATATGCTGTATATGTTTTAGACAAAGATTGCTGTTTTTGGCTCTTTATGCTGTATATAGTTTCTCACCAATCTCCACCGTGATACTTCCTCGACTCGTAATAGGGCGCCACCCAATCGTATATTGTCAGGGCCGAGTGGCAGCCTCGAGTCTCGACCGGAGCGTGCCACCCTCTCACATGAGTAAAATAATTTGAGCAATGTAGTCTAGATGATGTCAACTTATCCATCCTATCAAGTCTATTATTCTTGTTTTTTAAGTGTATTATGTAATTATGAACTGTAACATGTATCTTGTATGTATGGCCTAATGAGCTATACTAATTGTGTAAACATTATCTTCGAAAAAAAATAAAAAATTTGACTAATATAATGAGAGATAAGTATGCAACAACCATGTTTTATTAGTGTTGACAAACGGGTTAATTGGAGCAGGTTTAAATTACGAAATTACTTTTTTATACACGATTTTACTTTTCATTAAGTTTCCAGATCCTACCCTTTTTATTCTAAACCTGGACAAATCAAGCCTTATATATACATATTACCTTTTTCTCTAAAATCAATCTAATTATTGTAAAAGCGTAGACTATGAATTATAATTAGTCAATTAGGGAAGTAGTTTTGTTGTTTAACAATTATAAATACATTTAATTGAAAATATTAGGGTTTACCTGGAATTTTGTGAATATATATAACTATGGTACAATTGACAAAAAAACAGTATTAACCGTCGAAAAAAGTTATCTTGAAATCTTGGGTGAGCTAAAATTACAGTAATTGCAAATGATACTAACAGTAAACCCTAATTTGAATGTGTGACATAGACAATGCGTAGCAAATAATTAATGTCGGAGTTAATTGTATACATGAATTATACATTGCGTCGGGGAGTCTTTTTTTTGTGTGCTTTTCAGCAACAAAATATATTGGTTGGCCGGAGTAGCGAAATTGAGGTTGGAAGGAGTGAGCTTGACCGGAGAACTGTTGTCTATTGGCCGACAATTGGACTGACCAAATCAAGGTGGTGTGAACGGGGATGGCGTTGGTGGACGGTGGTGACGGGAGATGAAGGAAGGAAAAAGAAAATAAATTGGTGTAGGAACGAAAATATAGAATGGGTAAAAGTGTAAAAAAATGTATGATGTGAAAAATCACGACCTTTAAATTACACGCTCGTATTAAATTGGGGTTTGTTATTATCAAATTTTTATTGTTATTAATTTGCAATAATTTTGAGAAAAAAAGTTCCCTCTAGGGTTTCCTTGGGAGGGTGTCGGTTCCTAGGGCTTCCTAGGGTTATCTCCTTGATTGGTCAAGGTTTTTTGCGCTTTTGTTCTCTTCTTAACGTTCTTTTCTCCTTTTTGTCCTTTTCCTTTGTCTCTTTCTTTTGTTTTCGTACGTTTGGCGAAGCATGGCGGCGGCAAATCACGTAAAAGATATTAACCTCAACATGCCTGGTACGGATGGTGAGTTGGATGGAGGGGATGATAGGGATAATGTCGAGATTGATTGGTTAATTGATGGGGATGAGGAGGCTGATGTCGAAACGGGATTCGTTGTGGGGCGGCTATGGACGGAAAGGAACGTTAATCTCAATGCCCTAATCGAAACCATGATTAGGGCATGGAAAACACGAGATAAGGTTGTAGGGGAGATTGTTGATAAGCAGAAGAAAACTATTTCCTTTGAATTCACGAATGTGGCTGATAAAAGGAGGATACTGTCGGAACAACCGTGGCACTTTGAGCGGCATCTTCTAATCCTTATTGACTTACAAGGGGATGTTATCCCCTCTAAGGTACCGCTTTTCTTTACACCCTTTTGGGTTCGTATCTACGATCTACCGGTGATAGGGCGTCAGAATAAGGAAAACGCTGTAAACATTGGTAACGCTATTGGCACCTTTGTGGATATCGATAATTCAGTAAATCCCTCTATTAATCGTTCTATGCGTCTTCGTGTGGTGTTGGATGTTCGGAAACCTTTAGTTTCATCGATAACCATGAAGGGGAAAGGGGGGAAGACATGGAAGGTGCGAATAAGTTACGCGAATCTACAACTTTTCTGTTATGTATGTGGTAGGTTGGGACATGGTGAGAAGGATTGTGGAGATAGGCACGGGTCGATAGGGGAAAATCGCAAGTTCGGGGATTGGCTTAAGGCCTCACCATGGCGTGTTGTGGCGAAACAAGAGGAAACAGAGGGGCGTAGTAAGGCTGGGAGAAAGCTTGATTTTGAGAGGGCAGAAGAGTTAGACAAGGAGGAAAGGGAAATTAATCGAATGGTCAAACTTCTAAGGGATGTCTCTATATCACACAACGGTGCTAATAGTGTCTCTAAGTCGGACGGGAATCAGGGGAAGGCGAAGGGGGTGGATGAGGGGTCCTCTACTAATTCTTGTATACCACGACCAGACCAAAATATTACCAGGAGTACAGCCGAGTCAAACGAGCAACACCATGTTTATCCCCATCAAGGTCCTCGCAAAGTTATAATTCGCAGAAGGGAGATACAAAACAACGTGAATGTAGGAGTTGATATGGGGAGACACATAGAACCGGGTGGGAAGAGGAAGAGCGATAGTATGGAGCGTGGTAATGTGCTTGACAGTGGAGGGGAATTATTGGTAGCGAAAAAAGCGAGGGGGAATGATACAAACGTGGCCACACATATGGAAGTAGCGGTGACTGGGGAACCCCAGCACCGCGAACAACAATGAAAATCTTAAGTTGGAACTGTCAAGGGCTGGGGAACCCCTTGACAGTCGGGACCCTCCGTGATTGGTGTTGGAGGGAGGGCCCAAATTTTGTTTTTGTTATGGAAACTAAGATTAGTGCACGGGAGTTGGAAATCATTCGGGGAAAATGCGGTTTCAGTTCAGGGATATGCCTTAGTAGTAGTGGGAGATCAGGAGGTCTTGGCCTCTGGTGGAGAGATGTTAATGTTCAGCTGGTTTCGTACAACAAAAATCATATTCTCGTTGATGTTCATGATGATAATAATAGTCCTATATGGCGTGCGGGTGGGGTGTATGGATGGCCGGAGTCGGGGAATAAATATAAAACGTGGGATTTAATGAGGAGTATGTGTTCTGGTAATAATATTCCTACTATCTTATTCGGTGACTTCAACGAGATTACGAGTATGAGCGAGAAAGAAGGAGGGGCGGTTCGAAGAGAAGCCCTCATGGACGCATTTCGGGGTGCCATTGACGATTGTGCTTTATATGACATGGGGTTCAGGGGCAACAGATTCACATGGCAACGGGGTAGTGATTTGACTACGCTGATTCGCGAACGTCTGGATAGGGCCATTGCCTCTACCGATTGGAGTGCCTTGTTCCCGAACTCGTTTGTTCAACACCTCCCAATTTTGTCATCGGATCATGCTGCCATCCTTATCAAACAAGACGAGAATCTGAGATGGGGGAGAGGACGTAGGAGCTTTAAGTTTGAGCCCTTTTGGGCTTCAGAGTCACAATGTGGAGAAGTGGTGCGTGAGGCATGGGAAGGAGAGGTGGGTGAGGATGTCCCTGTTCGTATTAGTGCTTGTGCTGCGAAGCTCACGAGTTGGGCTAAGGAGAGGTTTGGGGACATCAAGAAGAGGTTGCGTGACCGAGAAGCGGATTTAGTGTTCTGGCAGAAACAGCCCCCATGCAATGATATGCTTACCAAATGTCGAAGCTTGGTGACGGAGTTGGAGGAACTTAGAAGACAAACTGAAACCTACTGGCTGACGAGGGCGAAAAAAAATGAGCTTAGGGATGGTGACAAAAACACTAGCTATTTTCACCATAAGGCTAAACAGCGGAGGAAGAAAAATACGATACAGGGACTGGAAAATGAACACGGACAATGGTGCACAAAAGAGGAGGAGTACACCCAGGTACTTGAGCGTTTCTTTGCTTCTCTGTTTGCTACTAGTAATCCCAGGGACATGGAAGAGGTTTTGGCAGGGGTCCCAATGGTGGTGACGGATGGTATGAATGTATGTCTTGATAGCCCGGTCTCAAATGAAGAAATAAAGTCGGCTCTTTTCTGTATGCACCCTACCAAAGCCCCGGGTCCCGACGGAATGCACGCAATTTTTTACCAAAAATATTGGGACTGTGTGGGTAATGATGTGTGTGAGTTTGTTCAGAAATGGTGGAATGGCGAGGGGGACATTGAAAATATTAATAATACTAATGTTGTTCTGATTCCAAAGTGTAACTCTCCGCGGACAGTTTCGGACTACCGACCCATAAGCTTGTGTAATGTCTTATACAAAATCATATCGAAGGTATTGGCGAACAGATTAAAACCGTTCTTGAACTCTATAATTTCGGAGAACCAAAGTGCTTTCACTCCGGGGAGACTTATAACTGATAATGCCCTCATCGCGTTCGATATTTTTCATGCCATGAAGAGGGGTGGGGATGGGAGGAGCGGGAATATTGCACTTAAACTTGATATGAGCAAGGCGTATGACAGAGTGGAATGGGTTTTTCTCGATCAGCTAATGGCAAGAATGGGGTTCTCTAGTCAATGGAGGACCCGAGTGATGGGTTGTGTTTCTACGGTAGCTCACTCCTTCGTTATCAACGGGAAAGTGTCGGGGCTTGTAAAACCGAGTAGAGGATTGCGTCAAGGGGACCCCATATCCCCGTACTTATTTCTTATGTGTGCGGATGCGTTCTCATACTTAATAAAAGATGCCCTGAGTAGGGGAGATCTCCATGGGGTTGCGGTATGTCGAGGGGCGCCTTCTATATCACACCTTTTTTTCGCGGATGACAGCATCCTTTTTACTAGAGCCAATTTAAGAGAGTGCTCGACTATAGCTGACATGATTAGCAAATACGAAAGAGCATCGGGACAGAAGATTAATTATTCCAAATCGGATGTGGTTTTTAGCAAAAAGGTTAGTGTGGATATCCGTACATTGTTGTGTGAAAGATTGGGTGTAAGAGAAGTTGATCGACATGAAAAATATCTCGGGATCCCTACGGTTATTGGTAAGTCCAAAAAGACAGTCTTCGCAACTCTCAAGGAAAGAATATGGAAGAAGCTTCAGGGGTGGAAGGAAAAGCTACTGTCAAAGCCCGGGAAGGAGGTGCTCATTAAATCTGTTGTACAGGCCATACCAACCTATCTTATGAGTTTATTTGCTATTCCCAGTGGTATTATTGATGAGATACATGCGATGTTGGCTAGATTTTGGTGGGGTACGTCGGAGGAGAAGAGGCGTATCCATTGGTGGCAGTGGCAGAAGCTGTGTAAGCCAAAGGCACATGGTGGAATGGGTTTTCGGGATCTACGAGTGTTTAATCAAGCTCTTCTTGCAAAACAAATGTGGAGGTTGTCTACTAACCCCAACTCTCTTGTGAGCAAAGTATTGACAGCACGTTATTACAAAAATTCGTCGGTCCTTGAGGCTCGAAGGGGCTATGACCCGAGCTATACATGGCGCAGCGTGTGGGGTTCAAAATCACTACTGTTAGAAGGGCTGGGATGGCGCATTGGAAATGGTAGGAGCGTTAATTTATGGAGTGAACCCTGGATTCCTGATGGGAGAGTTGTTCTAAAACCGTCACCTAACATTGAGGCTGATGCGAACTTGGTGGTTGCAAATTTTATTGATGATAATACAGGAACATGGAAAGAAGAGGAGCTGAAGGCGGTCCTCTTGAATCACGAAGCCCATATGGTCATGCGAATCCCTATTAGCCGCAACCTGCCCACTGATCAACGCTTCTGGTGGCCCTCAAGGAATGGCGAGTACACGGTAAAAACAGGCTATTGGCTGGGTATGGATGCTCCATCTGACTCACATAGATTGGCTATTCCTGGGTTGGGAGAAGAGGTGTGGAGGAAATTGTGGGGTTTGAAAGTCCCACCTAAACTTCTCCATTTTCTTTGGCGAGGTTGTACCGGTATGCTTGCTGTGAAGGAGGCTCTGTTCCGACGTCATTGCAGCGAGTCTGATAAATGCGGGTTTTGCGGAACTGAAGTGGAAACCGTGATCCATGCTTTATTTCGTTGTCATTGGACCAGAGTACATTGGGAGGCAAGTGGGTTGGCTGAAGTGATTGAGAATGTGGCTGATACTTCTTTCGCGAGATGGCTGCTCGAGGCTCTTAAACGACTGGATGGGGCGGACAAGGGGCAGTTTTTGGCGCTGTTATGGGCTGTTTGGTCCATCAGGAACTCACGCCTTTTCGAGGAATCCCCCCCGAATGCAGAGGTTGTCATTGTCGGTTTACGGAGGATGGTTGACGAGTACCAAGGGTATATGGATGGGCTGTCTACAAGAGGGGGGGTCTGGTGGGAACGTGATTGATCACCATGTCGGAATTAGTGATTGGGCACCTCCGGAGGAAGGAGTTATCAAGATTAATACGGATGCTGCGGTGTTTAATGAGGAGGAGGTTGGCTTGGGGGCAGTGGGACGCGACTCGGAGGGGAAGGTGGTGTTTGTGGCGAGCAGAAGATGTAGGGCGAGCGGGCTGTCGACATTGCGGAGGCTAAAGCTGTGTTGCTGGGTATGGACATGGCTCGAAGGATGGGGTACGAGAGGGTGGTGTTTGAGACGGACGCGAGCATGGTTGCCCAGGCTATCCGGTATAAGTATTGGTTCAGAACTAGCTTCGGTTTATGTATTGAAGATATTTGTCGTGATTTGTTGTCTTTTAATTCTAGTAGTGTAACTCATGTGAAGCGTGGGGGAAACACGGTAGCTCACTTCGTTGCGCGTTTGTGTCAGAGCACGGAGGAGGAACTGTTTTTCGACGATGTAATTCCGCTCTCCGTCATTAATTTGGCGGAGGTTGATTTAATATAATATCCCAGGTTTCCTTGCAAAAAAAAAAAAAAAAAAAAAAATTGCAATAATAAATATTGGAGTTGATTAAATGATTTAGGTGAATTCGCGTTATAAGTTATGTTTGCGTTCTTAATTTAGGTGTCGAGATTCGAGTCGTATCATTCACGTTCAATAATTTGATACCATAAAATTCTTTCATACATAAACCGGTCTTAAATTTCAAATTGGTGTCTTACACATAGTTGATGTCTTAAACAAAAATCACTAAAACTTGAGAGAAACGGTCTTTCAATAAATTATTGAGAGACAATTCTTTTGTACCATTTTATTTGTATTTCGTGACTCTTTTGTCATTGATCGTACCATAATAGTTTCGTACCTATTTACCTAATAAATGTACTTATTTTATCTTTAATCATGATTTGTACCAATTTTATTACTTTTAGTACCACTTTTTCTTAAATTTGTACAATAGTCTCTCAATAAATTTGATTGAGAACAAAAATAGTCATTGGGAAGTCCTGAAAGACGGGACTGAGCAGGTGTGGGATAGTCAGACTGATTTCAACACTCCAAAATTCAAGTAATGGACTCCGATCTCCACTCCGACCACCGCATTAAACTCAACGTCGGCGGCAAACACCTTGAAACAACCCTCTCCACTCTCCGCCTTACCCCCGTCTCCATCACCACCCCATCCACCACCTCCATCTTCCTCGACGCCGATCCCCACCACTTCACCACCCTCCTCTCCACCGCCCGTAACCACCTTACTCCACCACCCTTCACCCCCTACGACTCCTCCATCACAACCACCCTTACTCCACACCTCTCCCCCATCATCTCCACCTTCTCCCCTCCCTCCACCACCGTACCGCTCCTTCTCGGCCACAACAACCTCATCTCTCACTACCACTCAACCACCTTCACCCATCTCTCCACCATCCCCACTCACCTCCCCCTTATCACTTCCATCTCCGCTATCTCCTCCACCGTCTCAGCCGTCGACTCCGCCGTCTCCTCCTCTCCTCCCGGCCTCCACTTTTTCTCCTCCGATCAACACCCTAACCACCTTTCCACCGTCCTCTGGTCTGACCCCACCGACCTCCGCACCCTCTCCTCCCACGTCACCTCCCTTTCCTCTTCCCCTTCCTCCGACACCCCCCTTTTCGCCTGCTTCAAAACCCGCCACGCTGAAAACACCATCCTCGTTATCGACAAAACCACTCTCAAGGTCTCAGCCGAGATCGGTCGGCAATCGGGGAACACTTCTAAGTCAGCTGCACTGACCAAGCTCACGTGCGTCCATGATCTAGGACTGCTAGTCGGAAGCGCGGTCACGTGCAGCGCGTTTGGGTATGCGGGGTATGTGAGAATGTGGGATGTGAGATCGGGGAAGGCGGTGTGGGAGACGAGTGGGGAAGGGAGAGGGAGGAGATTGGGAGATGGTATTGCTGACGTGGATGTTGATAAAGAATCAGGGATTATGGCGAAGGTGGGGTCCAGAAGTGGGGATGTCGGCGTGGCGGATTTGAGGATGTTAGGAGGGGATGAGGATCCTTGGGTTTATTTGGAGGAGGTGAATCCGGGGTTGAGGGGAGCGGGAGCGGGGGCGGTGAGGGGGAGTGTGGTGGTGTGTTGTTGGAATAAGCATGTGTTTGTGGCGAGGGACGGGGAGTTGGAGGCGTGGTCGATGGTGAGTGGGAGAGGAATGGAAGGGTATAGGAGGAACTTTATGGATAAGGAGGACGAGAAGAGGAAGAGGGAGAGGATAAGGATGATTGGAGGCGGTGGGAATAGGTTGTTTGTTGCTAGGGATGATGTCGAGGGTCTTGAGGTTTGGGAGACTTGTACGTCCTCTGGGGCTATTACGCTTTCATGATGTTGTCGGAGAGGTGTTAGCCTCGTGGTTGGGATGGAATTTTAGTTTGGTTGTACATTCGAATTCCAAGCTTATTTGTATTCTTTTGGCTTTGTTCGACCAGGCAAGAACAGGTCCCTGATGCTGGAATGTAAGAGGAAGGCAATGCTGTATCAGGCAGATATGTAAGTCTGCCTTCTCGTTTCTTATTTCCGTTTGCATCTGATTGATGATCTCAAACTGTGTCATATGTGTTGTTCTGGTTGCATTGTGTAAGCTTGTGTGGTGTTGCGATGTTGTGTAGCTTTTGTTTGTAATGGTGGATGAATTACTCCAAAGGTTTTGACGAACCTATTATTAGCAATATCTATACTTGCCATCCCGTACCACGATACAATGAGCTCTTGATACTTGATAGTGTGTTCCGTGTATAGATTTTAAGCAAACAACATGATATGAATATGCTAGAACGGGCTGGCGAATCTTTAAGGGGTTGAGCTGCAGATTGAGATGGTGATTGATGAGTGACAATGCTTAGGGAGAGGTGGTTCTCAATTTCTCAAGTGATTAGGGTTTTGATTTTGTCGTAACAGACTAACAGCTGACGAACTTGATACTTTGAGGAAAGTAAATCTAAAACTTTCCCATACTCTGGCTCTATATGATCCCTTTAGTGTAGCTGCAACTTTATCAAAGTCCCAATTGATACAGCGCAGAAAATGGTCTGAGGGGTTTCTTTTGCTCGGACATGGGAATCCCGCTTCTGCAATAAACTGTAACCAAAAGAGAGATATTTTTTCAACAATTCTAAACCTACACATACTCTTGTTTCCATATTCAGTTTAATACAAACTCAAACCATTAAGTTATTCTCCAAGTATAATACAAACTTTACTCTTTGAGTTCTATACAAACTCAATTTACATGATATATAAATACCCTATGTACAATCTGCACAAATTACACAACTTTGAGGCAAATAAGAAGTGAAGATTGGATACTTACATTGAAGAGATTAGTAATCTTGAAGGATTCAGAACACAAAAAATTCAGATCATGGCTGCTTCTATGACTACAATTGGTAATCTTTGTTTTTTATTTTGATGCTTTGATCTCACACAATTTATCATTTTGTCGGGAATTTGTCTACGGGGTTGAAAGTGAGCTCTCCGAATGAAGAAAATTCGGAGAAAGCATGGAAAATAAAAGTTAGGGTATCTCGATTACGTTATGTATATAATCCATATAATTTAAAAAAGAACTATTTCATGTTTCTATGGTTTTGATCGACGAGAGTATTACACTTTTTTCTAATCATGTGAAATGTTTTTAATATCCATTATTAGAAGTGATACTAAAACCATAGAAACCATAGAAACATGAAATAATTCTTTTTTATTATATGGATTATATACATGACATAATCGAAATACCGTAACTTTTATATTCCATGCTTTCTCCGAATTTTCTTCATTCGGAGAGCTCACTTTCAACTCCTTAATGGTAGACAAATTCCTGACAAAATGATAAATTGTGTGAGATCAAAGCATCAAAATATAAAACAAAGATTACCAATTGTAGTCATAAAAGCAATCAGTGATACCTATTAGCCATGATCTGAATTTTTTGTATTCTGAATCCTTCAAGATTACTAATCTCTTCAACGTAAGTATCCAATCTTCACTTCTTATTTGCCTCAAAGTTGTGTAATTTGTGCAGATTGTACATAGGGGTATTTACATATCATGTAAATTTTTCTTGTATAGAACTTAATAAATTTATTTGTGCGACAAAGGAGTTCTCAATTGAATTTTAGTATACAAAGCATAGGGTTTGCCAATTTTTTTTCGACAAAGGTAGGGTTTACCAATTTGGGGGAAAACAAGGGTGCGTGAATGAGGAATAAGGGTACAGCCGTACAGGTATAAGGGATATTTGGTATACAATTAATATAATTCAATAATATACAATTAATTCAATTCAATAATATACAAATAATTCAATTCAATAAGACTTATTTGTGACGGATAAGACTCAAATTTGTGACGGAATAAGTATCACCTATAGTGATAAAAAACAAAAAGAATTAAGGATGGGAAATCTCAAATAATTTGTTAGGATCATTACACATACACGCGATATGAAAGTAGAATCTGGATTATTGGTGTACTCATTGCAGCATCAGCATCTTGTTTCAGGATTGTAATGCCCTTCATTTTGTACTAATTATTCGTCTGGTTAATTTGCAGTTTACGTCTGGCTGGATGATGCAATTAATCAACACAAAGGGAGGAGATCGTACATCTGGTTTGTGTTATATGAATGGGTACGATGAATGCTAATTTTTGTACGAGTAATTGTAGAATAACCGATGTTAGGTTTCCCAGATATAAGATAGAAGCCGATATTGAGAATAAATTGAGATTGTGGTTAGGACTTGGGAGTATACGTTTTTTTTTCAGCATTGTGAAATGGATGATTCCAGCATTTGCAGTCGAAAAGAAGCTAGTCATGATATCGATCGTGACCTTGATATGGAACCAGAGCTGCCGACTATGATGCCTGTGCAAAGTCGAATAACCAATTTTGCATCACCCGTCAATTTGAATTAGCAAAAGACGCGCTATTAGCTATGATAGTATTACCATGGATATAAAGTTGAGTCAGTGAACTCGGGTTTGCTTCAGTTTTATTATGAATTTGAATCATTCAAATAAAGTTCATATGTCACGGGGTAACCTACTAACCGGTAAGGTTGTCGCATAATGCTGAAGAGAACTCAGCAGTTTTGTATGCTTTACCATGTTCAGCTCTATCAGTTTGCCCCCTTGATCGAGACTCGAGAGATCTAATGTATTGGGTATAGATATATAGTAATGCCAGTAGCAGCTCTCGTTTTCTTGTGCATCTGTCCCTTCGACATGTCGGTCAAGACTTGGTAAATGATCCTAATTCAATTAAAACTTAGAAAAGTTCCAGGAAGTAATTTCTTAAGACATGATTTGTAATGAGAGCAGAAATGAAAGCATACACAGATAAGCTAAACGAGGGCGCTCATTCTTGATTTCGCTGGCTAGACAGGTAGGTAGGATCGGGACGATTGAGAGGAGCGAGGAAGGGATGACGAAGCCATCAAGCTCACATATGACTCCGGTTCTCTCATTTGTTCTTTTTCCTCTTCTTTGCTGATGTCGAGAATGCTAAATATAGTAGGTGTTATTTTGTCGAATAAATAAACTAAACTACGATGTAAATAGTTTTTTTTTAAAATAAATGAGAATTTTTTTCTGTTCTATGAGAAAACTGTAGTTTCTTTTAAGACATAAATAGTGCTTTTAAAAGACAATTGAGATAAGTAGGTATATAAATGAAAAAAATGGACAAACACAAATCTTGGATTAAGGGAGTAAAATAAATCACATTATTCCGTCAAAACAAACCCCAAATTAACTTTTTTTTGCCAGTAAACGCTAATTGGTACTGATTAACAAATAAAATATAAATTTACAAACTTTTTCTGCCGGTAAACGCTAACTGGTACTGATTAACCAATAAATATAAATTTACGAACTTTCGGGCAAAAAAATTAGGGTATTGATTTTTGCAGTACACAATTTACTCATCGTAGTACATCATTGACCATTATACCCCTCTCATTTCACACACCCCTTCTTCATCATACATTGTTTCCCTCTCTTCATCATACATTGTTTCCCTCTCAATCTCCTACTGTATAACCTATAATCCTATATCAAACTTAACAAAACGAAAATTTCCACCAAATCACTAACTTAATAGAAAAAAAGATATAGAAAAGCAACTGATTGAGAAATTAGCGAAGATTAAGACAACCCAGATTAATATGTAAAGCAATTGGATATATATAACATATTGGGTCAATATATATCATTTTTGCGCATTAGAATGGTGATTTGATCTGTAATTATGTTTATGGTGCGCAAGCAATTGGAAAATTTAGGTGATGACGGTGGATTGTTAAGTAGATCCCTGGTTTTAATGCTAGCAGTTACACAATTAATTGTCGATGAATATGGGTAAGAGGTGTTTGCTAGAGGGGGAGGAGAAGGCCGGCCAGCCAGTCGCAATTGGGTGGTGATCAGGAGGTGGGAGTGTACGATGGCGGTGGTTGGAAACTTGGAATTTGGTGGTTGTTAACCTACCGTGTTTGTACTGCAAGTTTTTTTTTCAGGGGTAAGTAAGGAAAGAAGCAGAGAAAATGTACTGCAATGAGTAAAAAACGTACTGCGAAAATAAATAGATACTTGCATACAAAGTGACATAAATATAAAGTACTTTAAAAAAAAAAACCAATGGAACAATTAAACCTTTTTAACCTTCAAACAAAAAAAATGATCAATTTAAATTGAAAAATGATTATAAAATCTCGTTTTATTGTGGAAGAGACGAGACAACCTAAAATTTCATCGAAGGAAGAGAGTGACAGAGGCCAATCCCAATTCAAGCTGGGGACGAAGTTACGCAAATATGAATCTCCACTCCTTGCGGGCCCCACTCCCAGTTCTTCCACCTCTAAACTGTACCATGTCTTCTTCAAGGTCTTCTTCTCTTTACTTTTTCAGCTACACATTTCGTCGAACATGTTGCATGCATCAACTCTGAACTTAGAGCTACTAGGATTTTGTTCATTTTAAGTATCAAATTGTTGTGATTTGTGATGGGTATCTTCAAATTGTTGTGATTTGTAGAGATGGGAGTGCTGTAAACAATTATGCTATATGGGGCCAAAGCTTGAATTTTTCAATACCCACTAAAAATGGCGGAAGCTTGCCAATTCTTAAGAATTGCTCCATTTCTATACCGACCGGGCAATTGTGGATGCTTCTTGGACCTAATGGTTGTGGCAAATCTACCCTTTTGAAGGTCTTTTATCTTTGTATCGTAACCTGTTTATTTGATCTTGCTTTGTTCTCTGGCTTGTTAAGCTTGTATATACTATCATTAGTGTTATTGGGAAGTTATTCCGAAACCGGGGTTTGAAGCTCGTCAGCATGAATGATTAGCAGTGTCGACTTAGAGTTTCGTATTTGATGAGTGTCTGTTCCAAAACAAGAATCCTTGGTGCCGTGGAGCGTCAAAGGAACATAGCCATCCTTTATAAAACTGTTTTACTTTTTTTTTGGTTCTGTCGCAGCTTTAGCTTTCAGGGCTTGTGTCATTGGGAAAAGTCTTAACGGTTTGTGTCGTTAATGGGTACAGATTTTAGCTGGCCTGCTGAAACCAACTGAGGGAAATGTTTATGTTCAGAAGCCGAAGAGCTTTGTCTTCCAGAACCCAGATCATCAGGTCAGTTTCGGGTTCATGAGACTTGCTCATATATCAGAATATCACCTATGTCCATACTCGGCTGTGCATTGAGTTTGTTGGGTTTTTGTTCGATATAGAGTTGGGAGTCTTTGATGCTGATGTGATCATTGATCAGTTAATTCGCTGTTAAGCCATTAACTGATGTTACTACGTATTAGTCATTCATCCATAAAGTAGTAGGATACGAAAGTGTATTAATGATCCAAACCAGGAACCATAGATCGTAATCCTCACAACCCACGCATGCTGTGTTTCTTGTTGGTGAGGATGAAAATGACTATGGTTTATTAATAAGAATCTCTCAGGTAAGATCCTAAACCTTTGAAAAGGTAGCTGCTGGGCTGTAAACCAGGAAATTAGAAGACAGGGTAGGTAGCATACTGGATTTCCAATGCCTATATCGAATATACTTAACTAGCATTGAGCACAAAAATTCATATGATATGGTTACATATGTGATATTAATTAGTTTACCAGATAATTAATTGAGAGGTGCATAAGTATTGGGGTTAGTCTTACATGCGGCACCGTTTCAGAATAGACTCGCTGTTGTTTGAATGTGATAGGTAGTGATGCCGACCGTTGAGGCTGATGTTGCATTTGGTCTGGGTAAATTTGAGCTGACTTATGACGAAGTTCAAACTAGAGTTGCAAAAGCTTTGGATGCTGTGGGAATGTCCGATTACTCACAGGTACATCTCTGGTATAAGATAATGCTGCTAAAGTACATATGATCAAAGATTTGGATCTAACGAGTCAAATGGTTGATGAATAGAGAGCAGTTCAGACTCTCAGTGGTGGTCAGAAACAGAGAGTAGCCATTGCAGGAGCATTAGCTGAAGCTTGCAAAGTCCTGTTGCTGGACGAGCTTACTACATTTCTGGACGAGAGTGATCAGGTACTTTACTTTTGCAGTAAGAAAGCTAAGAAACTATGATGAGGTTTATTTTGCAAGAAGACACATGAGAAGTATAAAAACAAATAGATTGTATGACATGGTCTCACTCGGTTAACCATCCCAAATAATTAAGTAATCTTCGGCTGATGTGTACATGAGTTGGTCTCACATGTATGACTGTCATACATATAAGCTTTAGTGCTCTAAAATATATGTAGTACAACCTTAACCGGCTAATCATGGCACAAGCCCTGAAAGCTAAAGCTAAAGCCCTGGTTTTTTTAAGCTCAATGGTGTGCATCCAATGTCATTTTGACTTACGTGTCTTGTTTATCGTGTGTCTACCCAACTTGAAGTATATAAAAATAATAAAACCTGAACTAGGCATGCGAAAACTGACCAGCTGAGACCCAATGAGACTCAAACGGGATCCCAGATAATCCGAAATCATACACAAGCTATGTTTCTCAGACTCGTTTAGAAGTATCCAACACCTGTGACTCGGCTATTTTTTTTAAAAAAAAAATTTTGGTCTAAATGAGGTGTCAAGTGCCATACCCATATCCGAGTGTCGAGTGTGGGACATAGGTACGCGAGGAAATTAGAAGAGTCGGAGTAATAGTACACAAGTCTATTACCATCACTTTAAAAGTTGACAAAAACCTTAATGAATAGATAAATGACTAGAATCAGCACAAGCTGAACCAACTTGTGTAAGTCCCTGACCTAAATGACTTGAAATTGACTGTCACATATCTTAAATTTCCCCGACAATATCACAACTAGGAACATATCTGATCTGATCCGATCAGAAGTATGTCACTTTGGTATCTTGTTCGGCATTTTTCTGGCTGTGTGCTTTAGATATGTATTTACAGAGTAGAGTATGTATCCAGTCTGCACGAAATTTACGATCTTTCACCTTCCAGTAAAGCAAAACGTTGTGAATTTGATGCTAACACCTACAAGAAATGACAGGTTGGCGTGATAAAAGCAGTGAAAAACACATTGACGAGCTCTGGAGAAGTGACAGCATTATGGGTTACACATCGACTGGAGGAACTTGAATATGCAGATGGTGCTGTGTATATGGAAGACGGAAAAGTAGTGATGGATGGTCACCCTTCAAGCATTCTAGAGTTTATTAATAAACAGCAAACTTCCTACATTAATCGCATCAATTCTTTTACATGATTCCTTCCAATTATTCAATTTCATTGCACTAATACCGAATTATTATTACTTGTCGTTCATAATCGGAGTTCAAATGACAAAGGCATTTCGTCTGACGACAGATCCCTTCGAACCAATTCTATGGTTCACTTGCGAATTAAAAGACACGCCTTCCACAGACGATTCAATTTCGCAACGATAGCTGCAACTCTGCAAGTACATAAACTCAGTGCTTCATGAATTTCTACTTGTGGAATAAAAATTGAAAATGTGTACAACATTAATATGGTTGCATCAACTTCAAAATCTATGGAACATTACCGAAACTACATATCTTTCAACATTCGGACTAAATAAATGAATATTCAAATATCGAAAAAGAAGTCGTATTATTGTGGGCTAGGGCAAGCAAACCGAAACAAAAAGGCGGAGAAATAGTTTCTATGAGAAAATGGAATATAAATCGGATGTAGTATCTTTAATTTTTTATTTATTTTTTGAGCCTATATGTATTTTTTTAGTTTATTATCTCAAACTTTATTTGTTTTTGAGCAATTGTATATTTTTTTTAGCATATTAAAATTTATAAATTAGATTTTAGTTTTTTTTTTCCGTCATAACTCAAAATTCAATTAAACTTATGTGTAATATTTTTGAGTTTTATTGTGATTTTTTAGAGTTTAATGTTTAAATAAATATTATTATGATTTTTTAGAGTTTAATGTTTAAATAAATAAACTCAAAAAGAAAACTCATAATTTTTCTAAAGCAAAGCTCGATATTGAAAGATTAATAAACTTAATATGGAAATATTACAAGATTTTAATGTGAACTGAGATAATTACTAAAATAAAATAATCTTTCCTTTTTTTCCAACAAATCCCTCAAGATCTTCTTAAGAAAGGCAAGTATTTCAAAATATGGTAATTAATTTAATTAACTTGTTTTTAGAAACATGGTTAATAGAAATACAAAAAAATAGGAAATTACCAAGTTACTACTCCGTACTAGTCTGTGTATAAATATGAGTTTATAATTGTCCAAATTCTACCAGAAATCAAACAACACAAGAATTGAAGCAACAATTCTTTCCCTCCAACGCCTTCAAGTACATAACCCTCTTTTCCCGCCTTTTCTTGTTTTTTTTCCGTTAATTTGTAATTGTAATTTATTAGTCCTCCTATTCAGCTTATTCTTCCCTCTTTACTTATTCGTGATAATCATTTAAATTCATTTTCTTAATTCGGCTGAATAAGAAGGAGTACAATTTTGTTACGATAAGTTTTGATTATTCTAAGTTGCAATTCTTTTATCCTTTCAGGAACAACTAACTCAATCAAGATGGGTAGGAGGAAAGTAAACGAGGCTCTGAGCATAGGAAACCAGAAAAAATTGATCAAGGCTTTCAACAAGAAGAAATCTTTTATATTCAAGAAGACGTTCGAGCTCTCTACGCTTTGTGATATCCCTGCGTGCGTCATAGTTTATGGCCCTAATGGGGATGAACCACCTAGCGTGTGGCCGGAGGAGCCGCAAGCCTTTAACAACGTACTTGCTAGGTATATGAATACATCCTCCGAAGAAAAACGTAACAACAAACGAGCTTTGGGTCTTCCTTCAATGCCCAAGGAATTGCAACATGATCAAGTTTTGGATGTTGGCAATGCCAAGCAGTTTGAAAAATTGCCTACCACCAACTTTACGGGGAACGACTGGATCACTAAATTATCCAGTGACCAGCTGTTGGGATTTGTCAATCAATTGAACTCTAAGCTTGACATTGTCAATAGCAGAATAGATATGATGAAAAAGGCGAAATTGGAAAGTGAACAATTATATAATGCTGCTGCCGCCGCCGAGGAACAACAGAGGATGATGGTGTATAATATGCAAACCATGCAAAGCTTGCAGCAACAACAATATCAATATCAACAGGATTATCTTCGGTTTCTTGAAGAGCAAAGACAACAGACAGAGATGAATCAAATGATCGGGACCTTGAAACAAGGCGGATTCTACAACAATAACATCAACAATAATGTGAATGTGGGTGATTTCAATGGATATATGGGAGGAAATCCGGTGAATGGATTTCCAATGTGTGATCCAACCCCGTTGGCATGTTACGATCCTCGGACTTTGCTTCAAGCACATCCTCATCAAACCTATACCACTCTACCTAGAGATGCTTGATGTGCTCAAGAATTTAAGATTAGTGTTAACTTTTGACCCCTGAGTAATTTGCCCAAATGATTAATTTTTTTTCCTCGAAATGCCTAATTATTAGAAAGGGTAATCCGCAGTTGTATATAATTTTAATACAATAAAATGGCTGACTGATTTTTTTGTCCATTATATCATCTTCTAGTGGTGTTTCTTTATGTAGACGGCCTTCTGCACAAATTTCCATTCCTGCACAAATAGTATTCTCGGGTTGAGCTAAAGCTTCGATAGACTAAAAAACCAAATATCCAAAAATGACGCTTGTTCTTCCAAGACTTGTATTATTGTGGCCAAGCAAACTGCTACAAAATGGCCGAGAAATAGTTCCTAGTCAAAAGCCGTCCTCTTCCAAACGGTTGTGAATCTTAGTACGGCCACAAACTTTCACCTACCTTCTCCCTAGCTATCTCCTCTCACAATGCAATATACTTTGCTTACATAAATGTTAACTGAAAGAGGAAAATACAATTTATATCAGAGGATTGTGAACGGAAAAGGTAGGTAACAGTGCTTGTCTTCCATCTACAGGTTCTCCTGGCAGCTCTACAATCTAGTATCTGTGTAACAGTAACACGATAAATTTAGACATCCACGATAACCAACTCCTAATAACTGTTGAAATTTGCAAATGAAACACACAATGCTAGCAAACAAATTTATGCATACAACATAAATACAATGTGCAGTGTGAAAATTTCCAGTCTACATCGAGTCGTATACTCGTATTATGATTTATGTGCAGAGAAAGAAGTTCAGCCTGGCAATGTAAACTTACTTGTCTACCTATAATGGATAGTGTGAAAGTGCCCCAAAAATTATCTGATATGATACTAAGGGACAACCTCTCTGGCCTAAAGCCCTAAAATACAACCAACATAGATGACACGTACAGAATACCGTGTTTAAAATTGCAGGCGTGCCCCTACTTTATGATGGGTAGGCCTAATGCCAGAGTATATTTTGCTATGGTTACTGGGTAATGGATATGAACACTCAGACGAAATATATCCTCCATTTATGATAGGCTATGTTGCTTTAATCTATTCTAGTCCGCGTAAAATCAAGGAGAAATCCTACACAAGTCACAACCTAGTAAGGAAATGCTCCCTTCAATAAACAGAAATATCAGAGCAGACTTTCTCATATTGCACTCCATTTCCTCGACTCATCGAGTGTTATCAAGTTCAACCTCATTTTCAGTTACCACACTTACGAGCACCTCTTCAAAGTAAAGTCTTAATTAAGCAATGAACTGTATCCCATGCCTAAGTAGATCAATAAGGCTTTCAAAATCACCGCCATCTTTCACTATTTCTTTAACCACCATCAAGAAAAAACAAGCATACACGATGCTACCACGCTTCTCCAGATCCAGAAACAAATGTTTTCTTGGCATATATATGTATATGGAAGCGGAATACGACACCAAAAGCTAATCATGAAAACTTCTGACCTTTTATAATGATATCAGCAGCGTGTCAGTAACGAAGTTAAGTATATATCTAAATTAGTAGAATTAAATCCGCATACTCTAGTGTCTAGTCGATATCCGTCAAGTCAATACACAACTAATTTTTTTCAAGAACCAATATTTGTGCAGACTATTTCCATAATTTCAATAAACAAGCTTACTCTAATCTAACTACTCAAGTCCACATAGCTACCAAACCGTTGTATCTCCACTGACAGCAATCCAATCAACATAATGGCCCAAAGGAGTATACATTGACAAACAATGTTTTTCAGTTCCTTTCAATACTAACCTGAAGATCAGTTTTCCTTAAACATCACTTAAAATAACAATACTGAGAAAACCTCCTAAATGAGATCAACAAACACATAATTACGGAAGTCTACAAATGTTCAAATCCCATCAACATAAAGCACTTTATTTCTTGAAACAACACTTTTTTTCAACTACCAAACCTTCAACCACGACTCACACGAATACAACTTCCTCCCATCAAAATACTCATCACTACATTCACCGGTTCCTGAATTCCTATCATTTTACTGTTTTAATTACAACTCCGTGACATTCCACAGTCGGCGTACCAATGAACCAATCCCTTTTGTCTAATAGTTGACATATATTGGCTCCTAATACAAATTTTGCGTGATGGGAAGTGAATGTTGGACTCCCTAGTCCCTAGTAACTACCACACTGGCATACATGCATTAGCTCACATAACAAGCTCATCTAAACCAAGTGTAAACTATCTAATCAAACAAAACAAAACAAACACATCCATACATCTAAACAACAGCCAGCCTTATTCACCAAAATTCACACACAAAAACAAACAGTTGCAGCAAAAACTCGTGCATGTAGTAATATACTCGGATATTTTAATCAAAGGTAAACAAACATATGATTGAGACGTAGGGATTAACCCTCAATTCACAAAACATCAAATATACGAATCCGAGATCAAACCAATTACAACAAAAACTAAGCAATCAGTAGTATACTAGGGAGTAGGGTATTTGAATCGAAGGTAAATAAATGATTGGGACGGAGTTGATTAAACCTCGATTCTAGCCAATGCCACCCACCTAAGCAGCTGCAGGAGCAGGAGCAGCACCCTCGCCCTCACCTTCCACCTTACTCTCACCCTCAGCAGCAGCAGCAGCAGCAGCGACATTATCACACCCAAAACCTTCCAAAAGCGCCATTAAAGTTGAAGACGGACCGAAAACCGACTGAAGAATCATCCCATTAGCCTCATCTCTCGACGGCGAATTCTCCAAAACCGTCAAATCCAAATGCCCAAACAACATTCCATCCACAACCCCACCAGTAAACTCATTAAACTCCATCTTCCCTTCCTTAACCTTAGCCTTAACCCCAGTTAACGCCGGACCCACAAGCTCCTCCTTCTTAACGAACAAAAGCGAGTTCATCCCCTTCATACACGGACTCAACTTCTCCCACTTGGTCCCACGCAACGCCATGGCAACAAGCTTGTTCTTGACGACCACGATCTTTGCGGCGGTAGGATCGGAAGGAAGAGGGGTTTTTAGCGATTTGAATTTATTTGCGGTGAAGCCATGACAAGGGAGGGGTGATACGAGGTATGAGTTTTCGAAATGGGCTCTTAGTTTTTTTATTGTGAGGAGATTTTGATGGCATTTAGGTTTTGCAGATGGTTTGAATGGTACCCATCGTGCAAAATGGCGGATTTGGGATGTGATTTGGGGGTTAATTAGGGTTTTTTGACGGATTTGGGCGGTGATTGAGGACGCCATTGTTGTTACAGTGGTGGTGGAATTGGAATTGGGGATGGTTTTAGGTTTCTGGGTTTATGAATTTTGATGAACCGTTTGACCAATAGACCTGCAATTCTCCAAATGTCAAACGGGTCGATTTGGTTTGTTGAATAAGTGTTGCTTAAGACGGGTATTATCCGTCTTAAGCTTAAAATGGTTTAAATACCATCAGGTGGGGTAATAAAGACAAAAGATTATCATTTTTTAGGTGATAAATGGGTTAATTTGGTATATATTTGACCCATCCTACGCTTAAGATAAATAATGACGGTCTGAAATGAGATTTTGTGTGGTGCGGGTTATTTTTAATGGATGATATTTTGAGTCGGATTATATTGAATAGTTGGTCTTGCTTCAAACGACCACTTTTGGTCTGAAGCTTCAGACAAGCCATATGTTACCATTTTACAGCCATATGTTACCATTATTGACAAACAAGCTATCATAAGCGATAACATTGGCCACACTATTATGAATTTTATGATTACATTTAACCATAAAATGACATAAGGCCCGTCTGAAGCTTCAGACTAAAAGTGACCGTTTGAAACAAGAATTTGTGTATATTGAAGTGATCATATTAAATCGTTTTGGGTTAGAATTTTGTCTAACATTATTATTTTGATCTATTGTATTTTGCACTTGTTTTTAGTTCGTTAGTTTTTATTTTAGTTCGTGTTTAGACTTGATTTTTGTTTTTTTTTTAACGAATGAGTTTGAGTTTTAGTATTCTCTATATTTTGAAGTGGAATAATTTGGGGTTAAAACTATGTTCAATAGGTCCACTTGTAAGAAATATATCCGTCACAAGCTTGTGACGGATCAAGTATCCCCAAATAAGTAAATAGGACAAGAAGTAGAATGGGATATCACAAATGATTTATTTTTAACCTTTTGTATGGGTTTTATTTGACAGAGTCACGAGATTGTTACAAAGTCAAATATTGATCTCGAGAATTTTTTAACTGAGTTTTAGGCATGATCTCAAATTAAGAATATGAAAAAGTTTACATGGTATTTTTATGGTTTTTCATGTTTTAAGTTGTATTGCTTGATAAAAAAGATATTGATTGGTTTATTTGAGTATAGTATAACTGTTGGTCACTGCTAACGAAATTGTCAAATTTAAGAAATAACGAGATATTCAATTTTTAAAAAGTCGATATCTTGAAAATCCCTTTACTATAAAAGGAGTAGAAAATGAAGGCCTCCTATTGTTTCTTCATTTTAAAGTTAAAAAAATAATTATTTTTTTGTGGGGCCCTCATGTTTTACACTCAATTTAATTTTTTTTTGTGTTTTATAACTACTTAAATTATGATTCCAAAATTAATAATACAAACTATGCAACATCATACATTATACATTTGTTATTACTAATTAATATAAACATTCAAAAATTACAAATTAAATAATTAAAAATACCAATCTATATATAAGTATATAAGAAGAACCACTGGACACGTGGCAACCCCACATTCACTCTCACAAATTGCTTTTCCCGCCTAACTATCTTCCCTATTTATAGAAATATTCTATTAACTACATGTGTTAACATATGATATCAATGACTAAATATAAATGATACACTATTTTCCAAATCATTCTTTGAATATTCTTTAATAATTAATCTATAAAATACACTAAAAAAATCGGCAACTAATATGTTGAATTTTCTTTTCCTTCCCATCTATATTAACTTTCGAAAAAAATATTTAGTTACTTATTAATAAAATACACGACAACTAATTTGGTGAATTTCATTTTCCTTCCAATATATATTAACTAAGGAAAAGAATGTTTACATTATTATTAATAAACAATTAAACAAATACCCTCGAGAAAAAAAGGCAACTAATCTCTAAATAATCAATCAGAGAAATACACTCGAAAAGGGCAAATAATATTTATTTAAAGAACCAATCAATAAAAAACAAGCAATCTTGAGTCAATCTTTTACGAACCGTCAAATATACGGGATAAAATCCTTTATAAAGTATATTATTATTATTCGCAAAAAACTATTGAATAAATATAACACTATTAAGAAAAGTTGTATCATATATTTTATGGCCATTATTAGCAATTGTAATTACAAAAAAACTAACTACTGAATAAATTATAAATATAACAATACTAAACTTTATAGACAGAGTACACCACAACCATGCTCTTCAATAATCAAAGAATAAAAGACAAACAAATCTTTATTATAATTTGTTGTGAGAGTCGGTTTAAATTAAGACGGTCTTAAATACTAGGATAATGTTAATGATAAAAACGAATATACATGTATGATTAAGTTGATATAGTTTTTTTCATATATGGGGTAAAAGATTGATGATTATGCGCACTTAGGCTTGCAAACGGGCCAGACGGGCCAAGTCTCGGGTTGGATCAGAATACGAGCCAGACAGATACTGGTCGGGTCATATGGGTATCAAGTCGGGTCAGAATCAGAATACGAGCATGGGAATAGTTTATGTCGTCTTTTATTTTATCATTTTATATTAATAATATTATTATATTCATTATTTTAATAATTATTTTATGATTTAATAGTTTAAAAGTTATATATGACTTTTAAACTAATTTTTTAATTAAAATCTTAAGATTATATTTATTATTTCAAATATAATATAAAAATAATAATACTTTAATAATATTTCTTAATTTGTCTACAAACCATTGGGTCTAATTTGTCGATTCGAGTTTCAACCATAAAATAACGAGTTATTTTGAATTCGGGTTATTTTGGGTTGCGGGTCAAGATTTAGGGGTCTTTGACCATAAACAATCGGATCAAATTGGGCCGGCTCGGGCCAGGTTTACGGGTTGAGTCATATTTTGACAGGTCTAAAGCACACATAACCTTTTTTATTGGTCTTCTTAATCGTTCTTTTATTTCCCCGAAACATCAAAATTAATAATACATCCTTAAAATATTTTTTCCATCCTACATCTATGATATTGGGTTTAAGTTGATTTTGGAAGTGGATGTATATACTTGCCAATTTTTATGTGATGATCTTGAATTCGCTGGCTAAAACTACTTATTGGTGAGCATTTCAATGATCCATCAACTTGTGTTACCCCATCGTCTCAATTATATGTATGCATTTGGCTAAAATACAACTCAACTTAAAAAGTGAAATAAAAAATTAGCAGGGAGTCCCAATATATAAATTCTTTTGGTCAATCAGTTGCAGCATTATTGAATCAGTTTATGGTTAACGAAGTTAGACAACATTTTAATTTTAATCTAAAATAGATCATTTACATAAAATATTATACTCTTATTACTACAATAATATAAAATTGTAAAACTTCATCTATACATTCCCGTGCAACTTTGCACGGGTTCTAAACTAGTTAACTATAATAAAAAAAAAAAAACTTCACTGGAAAAGTTAAAATGTTTTCTATGATATTAACAATATAATATAAAAAAATTACAACCTAGATATTACAAAATATTACTGGAGTACATTATTTATTATAAAAAAATTCGATTGCTTTCAGTCTTCAAGGTACAAAAATAATTCATATACACGGATGAGTTATTGATAATATGAAAAGAAATGGTTGAGTGAGTTTGATTATATGAAAAAATGGATGGGTTATCGATAATGTGATAACTACGATTTACATTGGGGTACGGACAAGTAGAGATTGATAGTATCATAACTTTTACTACTAATTTTAGGAAGAATAGTAATGTAAAAACAAAATTGTTGAACCTCCTCCCTAGACCTGGTAAAATGAACAATGAAGTCGGTTTATTTGATCTAAGCGGGTTATTTCGGGTTTGGATTATTTTTGAGTCAATTATTATCAAGTCATTTTATGTCATTCAAATCATCTTTTAAAAAATCTCAAATGCCGAAATCGTTTTAAACAATTTTTTTTCAAATAAAGAAATTACTCAATACAACAATAATTACTGGAAAATTCGTAATCAATAATATTTTTATAGAAAGATAACCCTAATCACGAATATTTTTTTGCATGGATTCAAAAGTCATCCGTGCATTATTTGCACGAGATTAAAACTAGTTGTTACAATAGTTGTAGTCAATCAAACATTTTTAGTCAAATAACATCAACTATTCATATTTCTGGGCATGGCTCAAATTTGAACAATCATTTTTCTCTAAAATTAATTGTCTTTACGATAAACTGAAAATAAATTTTTGGATAAAAGATAGATAAGACTAATCATTCCTTTTTTGTTAAAGAGCGGGAAAAATACAAATCTAAACAATTAACTACTTTTGTAAATTAAACAAGGTAAACAAACTCCTGTAATAGTCGTATAGCATCTTCATGGGCCTCATGGCTAATAGAGCGAAAAAACGAGGTGGATGGTCGATATTAAGTATTAACCATACCTATTGATTTTGAAATTTGCTTATTTGCTAGCCAATTAATGTTTTTTTATGATTGCTAGCCAATCTATATATAATATTAAAAGGCATGTTGAATATCTTATGTTAAGTATTTTAATTTTCTAGAATATTATGATGCCACCTCACCTCACAAATAATTACTAAACTACCCTTATACATATACATAGACTTTACTAAAATTTATTACAATAAATGTTATTATATCCTCATTATTTTTAAATTAATTGTGCATAACAGATATTTCAAGATGATACACATACACAATGTGTATGGTTTTTCCATACACAACCAATCATATTGTAACAAGTGGCAAACTCAAGTTAGCATATATAGGTTAGTTTAGGGTCAAGTTAGTAAATTAACATTTGTAGTTGACTTGGTTAACTACATGTAGTTAATTTATTTATGGAATGTAGTTAATTTATTTATGGAATAATTTATACATTTTAATTAATCAATTTTATTTTATTAATAAATTAAAATATTTTAGGGTTCATCAAGTTTTCCCAAATTTATGAAATTTTATTGTTTTAATTCCATTTTAATTATTTCATTTTAGTTATTCCATTTTAATTGATTTAATTAAACCGGTTTTTTATTATGTATAACATTATTGTACGTTTTTTTTTTTTTTTTTTTTTTTTGGTAAGAAAGACGTGGGCAGAGCCCAGAAACAACAAAAACGAACTCCTAAAAAACAAAGAAAGCAAGACGAAAAGCACGAAAACACATTATTGTACGTTCAACAAACTGGATTAAACTCAATCACACTAACTTAATCATGATCGTACTCGATCAAACTTAATGATGATCATAATCGATCAATAAATGATCAAACTCAATCTTACTAAATTAATTAAATCGATTGATCAAAACGTTAATCAACATCAAAATTTAAAAAATCAATTGACAAATCCATTGACAAAATCAATTAACTTTCAATTGCCAAAATCACTTAACTTTCAATTGTCAACATCAAGATTAGAATTTTTAGTGATTAATTGTCATAACAATAATTGCTATCTTAATTTATAATGATGAACCCTAATTCAATTGATAAAATCAATTAACTTTTAATTTGGGAAACTTGATGAACCTAATTTAGGTTAATGAGGAAAGAGGTGGAAATGAAAAGAAAAAAAAAAGACAATTTGAGGAAACTTGATGAACCCTAATTTAGGTTAGCTAGGAAATAGGTGAAAACGAAAAGAAAAAAAAAAAAAAAAGACATTTTGGGGGAAATTTAATAAACCCTAATAGATAAAAATTGGAAACGAAAAGGAAAAACAAAAAAAAGGAAAATAAGTTGCTCTCAAGGCTCGAACACGCGTGGACTTGCATGGTAGTGTTTTAACAATTGTTCACATAACCAACTAAGCAAGGGGTATCAGCACATCCATATTGCAACTACATATCATTATATACATGGAAATCATATTATTTCGTTTACAACAATGAATTCGTTTTCTTGACCTATTCTTTTCCTAATTTTTTTATTCTTCCAAAGATTTTAGTTTAATTGTGAAATATTATCTTATTGTTGAGATTTTTATGCAATTTTTTTTTTTTTCAATTACTTAGATAATTCACATTTGGTGGGAAATTTTGGAGGGAAGATTTATTAGTAGGTATCTTGTATATAAATAGTGGACTTCATTTTAAACCTAATCACACTGACTTTTACCAAATACTTCATCTTTATTCCAATTCTCATGGCTAATCAATATAATCAAATTGATAACTTATTACGTAGTAAAATAAAATTTTGTTTTTAAGGCATGAGTCGTTTTAGAAAACCTATCAAAGAATTTAGCAACCCTAGACTATAACTTTAACGTATTTTCATGAAATATCGGTTTTAAGCTATGATTGGTATAATTTTAACGTATTTGCATAAAAAAACATATTATAAGCTATATAAATTTGGTCTATTTACTTGGATTGTCGGATATAATCTATAATTGGTATAACTTATTACATGTTTAAATAAAATAACGTTTTTAAGGCATGGTCGGTTTTAAAAAACCTAACACTTTAATTTAGAAACCCTAGACTATAATATGTTTTTTTATGCAAATACGTTAAAATTATACCAATCCTAACACCTTAATTTAGAACCCTAGACTATAACTTTAACGCATTTTCATGAAATATTGATTCTAAGTTGTTATGATTGGTATAATTTAAGCTATGATTGATATAATTTTAACGTATTTTCATAAAAAAAAACGTATTTTAGGCTATATAAAATAGGTCTATTTACATAAAATGTCGGATTTAAAGTTTAACTAAGCTTGTCTCGAAAAGTCTAACCCCTAAAATTAGAAACCTTAAATCCTCAACTATTAATTTAGAAACCCTAACCCCTAAAATTAGAAACCTTAAACACTCAATTAAAATTTAGAAACCCTAAACTATAACATATAACATATTTACATATAATAATGTTTTTCTGATATAATCGATTTAACTAAGTACGTATTAACATAAACTATTGATTTCAACTTTATTTTATAGGCTACGACCAATATAATTTAGGATTATTTACATGAAATGTCGGATTTCGAAATTATAATCGGTATAACTTAATACGTATATGCACAGATATTGAATTTAAGTTTTGATCGGTTTAATTATTAGTAGAAATGTATTTGCGTACATAAAATGGTGATTTTAACTTTAGTTTATATGCTATAATTATCAATATAATTTAGTACGGAGTACTATTTACATGATATGTCAGATTTAATTTAATTGTAATCGGTAATGAATTCATTTTGCGCCAATGGTGTTAAATTCAAAAAAATCAAAATTAGGGGTAAAATATAAAAAATGTAGCACGTTACAAAATTAGCCTAAAATTAAATTGTACGCCAAAAATTAACTAATTTCGATCACAGGATGTGTTACAAGGGAGAAAGATTTTGCAAATCAACTTGTAACCAATTAAGTAAGAGTATTAGCACATCTATTTGTTAACTATGTTTTTATATATTGTTTTTTAACTAGTTAAATATTTTTAGTTTCAAAAAAAAAAATCGCCTAAACTTTTTTTTCCAATTTTGTAATTTTGTATATTTTGTTAACATATTAAGAACCTTTCTTTTTAAAACAAATTATTGTTACCTCGATTTTAGGAAAGGATTAAGTGTATAATATCGTTCAATTTTTTATTTTTTATATAATTTCGGAAAAATGCTTTCCTTATATTATAATATTTATTTTAATTTTTCTATCATTAAATTAAACGAAATATGAGAAAGTATAAAAATAAAACGTGATTTTTTTTATAATTAAAAATCAGAAAAAATAATTTGAAAAATATGAAAATATAAATAAATGGAAAAGATTTGATATACTGGAAAAGATATGGTTAAATGAAAAGCTTAAAAAAGTAAAAGATATTATACACATAAATCTTTCATAAACTAAAGCTAATAAATCTTTATAATTAAATAAACTTTTTAATTATGTAAACAATATAATAGCTACAATTTAGGGTTCATCAATTAATTTGTTCCCTTTTTTTTGCCTTTTTCAACTAATTTCACCCTAACCTAATTTAGGGTTCATCAATTAATTTCGGGTTAAGCTAATTTGCCTTAAGGGAATTCAATTAGGGTTAATAAATTGATCGAATTAGTTGATCTAATACGACTTGATGATTTAAAAAAAAAAATAGGGTTCATCATAATATTTAGTGTTGATCTTGATTATTAATCAAATTAATTTAGTGTTGGTCTAATTTTAATTTGACGATTGAATTTAGGATTATCTAAATTTAATTTGACGATTTGAAATCTTGATTAATGTTTTGATTAATATAATTATTTTAGGGTAAATTGATTAGTTAAATTATATTTGTGTTCATCAATTGATCATGGATTCTAATCTCGATCGAGAATTAATTTTTGATGAACTTAATCACGATTGATTAAATTATTTTAGGTAAATTGATTAGATAAATTATTTAAGAAGAATAATAATGTGCAATATAAACAACAAGATGAATTTGACATAGTTGTAATAACTAGTACACCCTAACCAAAGGTTCTAGGTTCAAATCCCATCAACAACATTTTTAACCTTTAATAAAAAATATGTTAACTACATTTGTTAAATGACTAACCTAACCCTAAACTAATTAAACCTAACTTACTAATGTTTGCCACGTGTCAACCCCACGTGTCAACCCCGTATTGGTTTGTGTATACATTGTGTATGTGTAGCCTTTTTGCAAATAACATCAACTATTCATATTTCTGGGCATGGCTCAAATTTGAACAATCATTTTTCTCTAAAATTAATTGTCTTTACGATAAACTGAAAATAAATTTTTGGATAAAAGATAGATAAGACTAATCATTCCTTTTTTTGTTAAAGAGCGGGAAAAATACAAATCTAAACAATTAACTACTTTTGTAAATTAAACAAGGTAAACAAACTCCTGTAATAGTCGTATAGCATCTTCATGGGCCTCATGGCTAATAGAGCGAAAAAACGAGGTGGATGGTCGATATTAAGTATTAACCATACCTATTGATTTTGAAATTTGCTTATTTGCTAGCCAATTAATGTTTTTTTATGATTGCTAGCCAATCTATATCTATATATAATATTAAAAGGCATGTTGAATATCTTATGTTAAGTATTTTAATTTTCTAGAATATTATGATGCCACCTCACCTCACAAATAATTACTAAACTACCCTTATACATATACATAGACTTTACTAAAATTTATTACAATAAATGTTATTATATCCTCATTATTTTTAAATTAATTGTGCATAACAGATATTTCATTTGTTAATGATATAATTCGTACAAATTATAATCCAAGTTTTATATTTTTTAATTAAAATTGACATTTTAGTCGATTGTTGTTGTAATAGAGCATGTTAATAAATCAACTAAGGTCCTCAAAGGTAACATAAATAGAAAAAATACTATCACATGTCAACTTTATATAAGAAATCTATCTATCTATACAATATTATAAAACAAGAAAAGCATGTTAAGCGATACTACATGCCACGTTGCACATTTTCTACATATGATAATAATTCCACACTTTTCCTTTTGTAAATTAAAATGTCCATCCTTATCGCAAATTAATGCTTTAAATGAATGGATTTCAGTGCGGACAATCCTTCAACCTTCCGGATCTAATGTTAGTCCAATTAATTTTTTTAGAACATTTCTCTTTTCATCCCCTTAATAACTTAAACATTTTGAATTATTATTGTAAATAGAGTATTACTTAATTACGAGTATTTATTAGTAGTAATATTTAAACTCTTTTTATGGATTTGAGATTGATGTCATCATGCAAAAAGAATAAGGAGTCGTTTTATTGCATGTAGAAATTCGTATTGTCTAGGAAGTCGTAAAACACATGATTTTAGAATTCATGTGAATTAGAAAATATTGTTTGGTTGTCAAGTAGGAAGTGCAATTCATGTAAGCATTAACACTTAACTAGGGGGCCTAGGTAAATCACTTCCTCCATTATGGACGTATTGCAATTCATGGGAACTTCAAATTTATGTAAATTGGGGTAACCAAACAAAAGGTCAATTTTGTAATTCACGTGAATTTAAATTACTACGTTTTTTAGTGGGTAAACAAACGACCCCTAAGTATGACTAAACATTGTGAAAAAATCATCGATTGAGTATTACCGAATGCTAAAAATTGTTGTCGTTATTTTTTTTCCCGTCTACTTTATGATTTTGTTGACATATATTTTCATGCGTTTTCTGACATATATTATTTTTATTTGTAGGGTTCATTCGTGTACAATTTATAAAGCATTCGTAGCACATGACAATTTCATAAAATGGATGAGAGATAGTCGAAACAATAGCTTAGTATATGTCTTTTTTGAAACTTTTGATATATTTTTGTTATAATATGAATATTTCATTGTTGAGTTTTTTATTTTCTCCAAAGTTCATTTGGTAGTTGATGTACAGAATAATATTTCTTTTTTTTTTCCTTCCATAAGGTAGCAATAAGGAAAAAATATAGCAAAATATGGAATAAAGCTTGCAAATGAAAAACTATGTATGAAACATGCAGGAGCAGGCGAGTAGATGAGCTTGAAAGACAAACAATTGTGTGAAGAAACGAGTCTAAACCATTAAGTGTCCCTTTGATATTACGTAGCTCATTGCGTAGTGTAGTATTCTCTTAAGGGTGGCCTGCAAATTAGAGATAAAAATACCTTTTATATTTTTTTTCATTTTTAAAAAATCTCATTTGTCCCTTTGATATTACAATGTCACCTGCTTTCGCCTTTTGGTGTTCATGCGTTTTTGTCCCCGAGTTCAAAAAGCATCATTTCTTCTATCATGCCGGACATTACTTATAATAAAAAAAGAAAAATGATGTCCATAACAAGCCCGTGATTTTCACGGGGGACAAAACTAGTTATTGTTCAAAACACTTTTTTTTAGTTTATTTATGGACGGGTTTTATATTTCATGAACCCTTTTCTATTATTTTACAATAGTATGCTATTTGCGGATTTGCCTAACAGGAAAAAAAAACTCTTTCTAATTCTCCGCTTTTGACAGTGAAATTAGATGTTGCTCTTAGCCTTTGTTAATTGCATACTCCCTCCGAGTCATAGTAATGGTTCTTTTACCTTTATGCACAAAAAATAAGGAAATGATTCTAAACCACACAAAACACCCTACCCCACACTGAATTGATTTTGGACCACAAAAATGTTACTAAAAATGGAAAGATGAACCATCACTAAACTCGCACCAAAAAGGAAGTAAGAACCATTACTCCGACTCGGAGGGAGTAGAATTTAGCAATAGACATCAAAACATAGTAATTTGTAAGAATGTAAGAGGTGGACGTGATGGTGGTTGACGGGTGGTGGTGATTGGATGGTGGTAGTTAGAGTTGGAAAATTGACTGAAACAATTTAGAACTAATTGTAACAAAAGATTAAATGAAGGTACTAAAATGAAAGGGGTATAATAGTCATCAATTGTTATTTATGTCCGTAAAAGAGTAAAAAGTTGTCCATGAATTAGCATAACTTTTTTTTTTGCTAAAGTTAATGTTAAACATGATGGGTACAATTGTACAAGTCGTACAGCATTTTAGTGAGAAATTTTTTGGATAACATTCGGATAAGTCATTAATTCTTATTTCAGACTGCAGGATTCGTTTTAAATAATAAGACGGATGTCATTTCCTCTCACAAAATACTCATCTAGGGAGTGGGTGGGAAAGCACAAAGGGATGTCCCACCGCTCATGTGATTTCCACTTGTGAGAGGTCTTATTTCAGACGGAACTTATAGTCTGAAGTAAGACGGACTGCGGACATGCTGGTTAAGTGTTGCAACTGGAGTCCTCAGAATAAACCGTAACAGTATTTGTTAAGAGTTTGGCCAAACCAAACTACAAGCAAACCGAATAAAATTAGCAGTTTGGTGAACCAAACCGTTTATGAACACCCCTAATTTCAAATCTCGAGATTTGTAGGAGCAGCATTAAACAACCAGAGGCCACATCCAAGTGATATCCAAGTTGCTGGTGTCATTGCATCTCTATACAATAAGACAGATGAGTGGTATCATCATTTCTCCTACTGATTCACAAGTCAATACAATTTCTATTCATCAACTCAAGCTTTTTCTCCTATAACAACAGCATCTATAATCCTCTTTTTCTACAATCAAGGAACACCTTTCATGGCTGTGCAAAACAAATGAAAGAATTACATTGGAAGAAACCCTGTAAGTAGCTCGTCAAGGTATCCCGTGGCAGAATTGTGAGTTTGATCTCATCTGATCTCATCATAGAAAACCCACCTGAATGACCGAGTAGGTGAAATCGGTCAAGCTTGTCTTCAAATCTCTCAGTTTACTCGCCTTTCTGCGGCTGACAGTGTGAAAGCCCTAAGGATGTTCAGGATCGATGCAGGCTAGAATGACGTTCATAAGAACCCACATAAAGTCGACGAACTAATATTGACTTGTAACTCGGGACATGGAGGTGGGTAAACTTCACTTGAAAAACCCGAAACATGCTCACAGTGCCATTTGGCGAGTGAGGGCAGGCCGACAATACTTACATTCCTTAGGCATATACCTTCATAGCCTGAACCCTCAACACCCAGTATTTCAGGTGCTCTCTTTGTATTCAGACTGATCAAATTTTTAATGAACACCCGGCTTATCGTAGGAATGGCATTCGGGTCCCAGTTATCATCCGGGTGATCATTGGCTCCTCGACTAAACCGAATGGGCATCTTTACTTTATCCAGTCTTAGGTTAGAGATGGAGATATTTGTTATATATCCTCCTCGGCCGATGTCTGTTTTGATGCGGACCCCGGCTGCTGCATTCCAAACATTAATGTCGTCAATGGTAATGTTCGATATTCCACCGGACATTTCACTGCCTATTCCAACACCTGAACATGTTGGTGTCGTGCCAGATATTCTCCTGACTATTATATTTGAGCTTGGGCGTGCCACTGCTATACCATACTGATCCCACCCGCTCTTCACTGCCACAAGATCATCCCCACTCTCAATATAACAGTCTTCAATGCATACTTCTGTGCTTGAATCTGACGTTTACATAGGATTTGTCAAATCAATTGCAAAGAGATCGACAAAGTTGTCACATTAGCTCAAATAGACATGAAACAAGGCCTATCTTCATTACCTGGGTCTATACCGTCTGTATTTGGGGCATCTAATGGAGCCAATATTGTCATATTCTTAACCAAAACATTCCTGAAGCAATAGCAAGAGACCTCGTTAATGACAAGCCAGAGACATTTTTATTTCTCTAAATTCTGAAGCTTACTGATACTTTTGCCAAGTGAAATATTGATCAAAATTTACGAGTCTTTAGCAAGTATAGTCCCCTACGAAGTACGGCCATCAAATTACGTTTTGTACCAACCTGCAGTAAACGGGATGAATGGTCCAAAATGGAGAGTTTCGAAAGGTGAGATTGTAGATCATGATGTTGCGTGAATTGACAAATTCTACAAGGTGGCCTCTGGTATGCTCCAGTGTTCTGTTCCGCCACATATCCCACCATAATTGCCCTCGTCCATCGATTGTACCATTGCGTCCTATAACAAGAAAGCAAAAGCCTAAGACCCTTCAAATATTTTAAATTTAGTAAGGCCACCAGTACGGGACCAGCCGACCAGTACAGAATATTTAATAAGAGCCTAAGACACTTCAAATAGTTAATTACTCCCATATGGGCTAAGCATTACCCTGGAGGAAGGGGGAACAGGGAGCTATTAATCCCATTAATTAAGTAATTAATAACCTTCCAGTATGTGGATAATAAGAAAATGATTTCCGCTTGCAGTGATACAAAAACAAAACAAGGACAAACTAACTGCGTAGCATGCGTTGCACTCTTTAAAGGAGTTAAAGGTTTTCGAAGATAGCCACGCAATAAAAAACACAAAGGGGTTGTTCTAAAATGACCCGTGATGAAAATTGTAATTCGACTTCACAGTATAGGGCACAAACAGTTGAGTAAGCTAGTTAGCGTTATTCAGTCATATTATAAAGCCAAATAACAATAAGATTAACGACCTTACCTGTAATGACAACATTGCTGACAGAATTTCCGTGGATGAGGCTAATATGTCGGCCTCCTAATCTCTCTCTTCCTCGCCCATAAGATGGCAATGGCTCAATGATAGGCCACTCCTCTGGGTCCTACTGATTTCAAATGGAAAACTAAAAATTTAGCACTACCAAAAAGATTACCAACTTGCAAAGAAAATAAGTACAAAAGTCACTCTATTTCCAGATACATTGCATGTACAAATGAAATAATATCAGGAAGCAGAACCAATGGAATCTCAAGAAAATAAGGCGGTGCCTTTAAAATGAACAAGAAATTAATATTTTCATCCACAAACTACTTCAATACAATTATCATACTCTCACGATTACGGGGCACGTATTATAGAATCCTGAAAGAGTTTTTGACTGAGGTAATTGCGCAACTGCCATTTTGAAGTTTTACCTAAAAAAGTTCAAGAAGATCCACTCGCTGAGTTACCCCAGCTCTCCGGCAAGAGTGTCGTGTCTAATACGCGTCGAGTGTTGTATACAGCTATTTCATTAGAATTTTCACTTTTTTGGTCTAAAATAAAGAGTCAGGTGTCGTGTCGGAGTCGGACAGCTAAGTGAAGTGTCGGAGTAACATAAAGATCTAGTAATAAAATAAAGTACTAGATTAAATTAGTAACAGAAGACAATTCCCGAGATCTAAACACTTGTGACTGAGAATCATAAAATGGCTTCCCTTCGTATAACGACAAGTGACAAACATCACAAACAAACTGTTGTTTATGACAAGAATATTCATCACATGTGATGCTTAATCATGGACAATCGTGGGCATACAAAAGCATCAGACATGGCACTCATAATTAATTGAGTAGATGCAATGTTCATAACTTAACCATCACGTATTTATGTGAAAAAACATGTAAGAAAAAGTGTGCAAAAGTAAAGGAAATTTGTAATACGGAGTACTTCGTAGTGTCCAACACCGGCAAACCCATATCCCGTCACTGTAATTATTAATGCACTATCACATGTTCTCCCCTTGCTTCATGGAGACTTACCAAACATCCCAATTAAGTATATAAGTATACAGTGAAACCGACAGATGCCCTCAATTTATTATTTCCACAACCATACAGCTCAATCCTATGCTCCATATTTAATTGTGGTGATAAAATATTCAATCTCGCGGACTTTTGACAAGAAAGTGAAGGTCCACTAAGACTATGACAATAATTAAGAATATAGTACGTATATCACACTCTACTAGATTTGATATCAACGTCTTCAGGTTAAAGACTTAAAGCTAACATACCCATAAGCCTACTTCACATTTAGCCCATCAGTAGAGCTCGGATTCATTTGAAATCCAAATTCTGTGTCCCATTTTGTGTCTCATCGCCTCTCTAGTTGACACACAAGCATTAAGATGATTATATGTCAGAAGATAACCTCATAAACCCAATGGGACACGAAAATGGGACAGAAAATCCGATCTCATTTATTTGAGCAAGCTTGATCTGATTTGAGGTCGACCAAGCTAGCTGAGCTGAGTTCAAGGGCCCAGCAAGTGAGATACTAATTTCCTAAAGTTGCAATCTCGGATCAAATACCAAAGTTGTGAAACATACCAAACACGGATTTAAGCACTCTCACATGTGTTTGTCCTTATTTCCAGAATAATTGCCAAACATACCAAACATGGTACAAGGTGGAATCAGTCACCATTCACCCCTAGTCTATTAATACCATAAATCCATAATGAATACCAAATGATACAGCTCGATCTGCACAAATAGTCAATAATGTTGTTCACTCCAACTATAGCTCTTTATGAAGAGTTAATAATATACTTCCTCCATTTTTAATGATGTTCCCATTTGATGAATATATGTGAGTAATACTTTAATGAAATGGGATCGTTAAAAAAACGGAGGAAGTATCATCTAGAGGTTGACACTGACATGTGGACTTGTTCACTTGTACACAGACCATCTCTCAGGCAGGATCCGTATTCTATTTTAAACTCGACATGTATTTGATGGAGCTGAACCAGAGCGCCGGCTGGCGGCTACCCGTATTCCTAAAGGTCGAAACTCAGATCTGATACCGAAATTGTTTCACAATATCACAAAGATAGTCCTTGTTTCATGAACCATAGCTAAACCAAGTAACCAACCCCTCCATGGCATACAGTATAATCCCAAAGATACCCTCACTATACTAGATTGACATCAATAATTCAAAATCTTCGGGATCAAAGCCGACATACACACTCACTAATAAGCCAAATGCAGACTAAACATCAACCCGTGAGCGAACCGAATCCGACAGCCTCACGGCCCCACTAGGATTATCCATTTATGCATGATGCAAGTGATGCATCAGCATTATCTGCTTTTGCACTAAATCATTTTGCAATTAACCAGTAATCATACTTGCATCAAACAAATTACTTTCTAAATTCTTCAACTACCATCATCATCAAACTTTATAATAATAGTAAAACAATACAGATTCATATTTAAGATGGTTTTAACTTTTAGGCATGAAACGGGTCTAAAACAACCCATATGACCAGTACAGTAACCAGCATTAAGTAGTTTGGGTCCGTTTCAGCATTAATGACCGTCTTAAGCGAGACTTACTATTAAAATAAAAATAGAACGGTAAAGATCAAAACTTTAAGAAATAACATGCCTGAGATCCCAAAATAACCGCACCATCTTCAAGAAAAAGCGTGAAATTACTGGTAACATTAAAACTTCCAGTAACCCATCTACCCTTCGGAACATACAACTGCGAACCGCCATTAAACTCGAAACGTTTTAAAAACTTCACCGCATTCTGAAACGCGAGAGTATTAGAAGTTTCACCATCACCAACCCCGCCAAATTCCGTAATCGACATCACATACTTCCTGGGCGGACCCACATCGACGAACCCGGAACAGGAATACGGGTCGAGTCGGGTTGGAATAGGATGACCCGGGAAAGAAGCCCATGAAGGAGGTGAACGAAGCGTTTTAGTGGTGAATCGGAAGGTGAAGATAGTTGTGATTGTTAGAATGAAGAGGAGAAACGCCCATGCAGGTCGTTTTAGTGTGTGAATAGTTTTGGTTGATAAAAATGATGGTAAATTTAATAATGGGTTTTCATCTTCCATGTGAAATTATGGGAAATTAGGGATTTTTAATTGAGAAAATTGGGGATTTTATTTGAAATTGGAAGAGATAAAGAGACGGAAAAGCAGGGGAAAGAAGGAAGGCAGGCGGGATGCGGTGTGGGAGGAAAAATGAGACAATTTTTATTGATTTTTTGTTTTCGAAACAAAAACGACACAAATTTGTGTGGGTGTGGGAGTTGGGACTGTGGGACTGTGAGGGCATGGACGCACAGCAGGAGGAATCGTACTCATGTCTTCGACTTGTATTTTAAAATTTATGAATATTATTATAAAATTTTCGAGTTTTATTAAAATATTAAGTTTAAAAAATTACAATGAAATTCAAAAAATTTAAATATAAACTTAGTTAAATTTTTGTTTTGATGGAAAAATAAATAAATTTTAACTTATAAGTTCTAATAAGCTCAGAAAAAATAGATATATGCTCAAAATTAAATAAAATTTGAGGTAATAAGCTAAAAAAATATACTCATATGCTCAAAAGCAAAAAAAAAAATCTGGGGTAATACCTAGGATGTAGGTTCCTTTTTCTCATGAACGCATGGTGCTGGTGCAATGGATATTTTTTCTTTAATACAATATTTAAAGAGACCGGCGATTTTTTTAGGTCGTTTGTCTCTCAAAATTTTAACAAATAAATGTATGGGTTGTGGGTTTAGGGAATTGTGAAAGAATTATCGGTGGTGGCTGATTAGTCGTTAGAGAGTGGCGTTAACTCGTGATTTCATGGAGATCGATAGGCATCACCCACTCATTGAACGTCAAGTCATCAACACATGACACAACCACTAAGTGTAAGACTAAAAAAATAGACAATAGTCTTTGCAAGATTGTGAGCCAGTTTATTAAGACTTTTAGGAATAAAACTAATACGTATTGTTGATCACATAAATTAAAAAAGATGGGATAGCAACTAGCAAGACTGAAATACTATGATAATGTTTTATTACATTAGTAGTGTAAGTTGGGTACCTAAAATGAAACGATAGTCTTAACTCTTGAGATAGACTAAACTTGGAAAAATAAACTTTTTGGATCAATATCGGATCTAAAACATTTGGTCATAGATTGAAGCAAACGTATTATTCAGGTACGAATTGTAAAGTTATCGGTTAACACTACAAAATTTTAGAGCTAGGCAAACATTTTTGATAAACTTTCATTGATTTTTTTGTTAATCGAGATGGTAATTGACCAGCTCATAGTATAGTTCATAACCCACCGGCTATCTATTTATCTAGAGTGTGAATTGTTATGGGTCAAGGAAAAATAGCTTAATAAGGTCTCTTTAAATCTCATATTAGAATTTGTGATGAATAAAATTCACATATTTGTACTTGAAAAAGACCAAAAGAAATCGACACAGTTTAACAATAACGATTAATACACCAATGAAAATCCCAACACAAACAAGTATACTGTATATTAGTATCTGTAAACTATTGGGGTTGCTTCAAATGATGCATCATCCCCTTCAACTATCAGAAGATAAGCATAGAAGTTGTTGATACTATGTACAAAATCTCTTGGTATAGATCCAACACATGTAAACTATGAGTATATAATAATGTTCGAGTTTCACTACTACTCTCTCATTTGATGACTTGAACAACATCCGGAGACAATCAAGACACACGGTATCGTATCACCTATGAATTTATAGACCAATCATAATTTTGGTATAAAATGCTAACAAAGTCACCATCACTTAATAAATGAGTCAGAAGACCAGTTATATCTGCATCCAAGTAATTCAGAATCCACTTGGTAAATTCCTTTTCATTCCCAAAATCAGCTTTGTACCTGCACAATATTTTGTGTGCATTTAGTTAGAACTTTTCTGCATCCAAAGAATGTCGCAACAGATTTGTCGACACACAAATTCTCATTTGTGACAGGCATATCCGTTGTAAGATTGCGACGGGTCAAGTAATACTCATGTGGGGTAGATAAGACAAAAGCAAATGGCCTAGAGAGTAGGAAACAGTTTTGTCTTATTCACCATATGGATAGTATTTGACCCGTCACAAGGGAGACTTACTGCTGTCGACAATGTCTGAGCCTAAGTGTTTAAAGATCTGTTCTTGTAGAAAATTTACAATATAAAAGCAAACACAGGGTGTTCTGATTTACCATTTGAGGATGCAGGGGAGATTGACAGTTCTTTTCATCAAGTCCACTTCCACTGTGTTGTTCTTGAAGAACTCCATAGTTGCGCTTTTTAGTTCAGCTTGCACGTTTTGGAGTGTAAAGAATCTCACGGAAGGGCTTGACTTAGTACCATCACACAGAGCGAAATGAATCAACGGATTGACTGTAGGTAAAGCCATCTGATCACATATAGGAAATGCAAAAAGAAAGTCAGAAGATTGATAGTTCGTTTAAAACACACACACATCTTGAATTTTCAGAACTACGGAGTATAATTTTAGGTACTAGTAAGATTGTTGATGTGTTTTTCATTATGAGGCAAGGTTGGATGCATTTAACATTTTAACTCCTTAACTCGCCATAAGCAGGACTGCAGGAGCACTCGATGGAAATATATCAATGTTAAACGTTTAGTACTTCAGTGTAGTAAGTAGTACGATAGTTGTACCTGAAGACGGCTATCTCCTGCACTAAAAGGTTTTACCAAAGCATAGGGAGCCCTCCTGTTGTTTCTTAGAATGCCATTCTTAATGGCATTGAGAGAGTATGAATTGCCTCCTACTAAGTACTGAAACTCGGTCACAAAGGATTTCCTGTCCATCATCCCAACTGGATATCCTTTCCTAATTACAGCATGTATGACCATCGCGTTGTATAGATTTAGAAAGAATGCCAGCTTCTCATCGGGCGACAGCAATAATAGATCCACTCTCTGAAGACCCTCAACAAGATTCAGATATCTGCCATTTAAACCAACATAGAGAAAGAGCATTTTATTATACTTTGCAGCTTGGAAAAGTGCCTACTTTTCTCAGACATGCTGGTGCGTGTCAGTGTCGGTGACTGTAATTTGCAAAAGTGAATTCGTTCTTGGCATAAGTGTCGAAGGAGTGTAGTGTCAAATACAATACATAGTCAAAGTGCAGTATCGAAGAATATATGTGAGACAAACCCAACATATATGATTAATGGGTTGGTCTCACATGTAAGACCACATACAAGTTCTTGAGCATAGTAACAAAGGCACGACATGCAAGCATATTGGTTTACTGCATAAATGTCGTGCATTGTTATAGTCGAACCTGGCAATTGGAGATTTGTATTTCTATTCAATTGCGAACTGACCTAGAATTTACTTTTTTTAGATAGTTTGCTGCAAACATGGTCATATCTAATCTAGGATATATTAAGATAAAAGGGGGAGATCTAATGAAAAGAGGTATTTCTATGGTACCTCCTCAATTCTTCACTATTGCTGATAGCCAAATAGTCAACATGAAGCCTATCTTCGGAAGCATAGGACTCGAGTATTGCTGACATGATCTTCATCAGTCTTTGCCCAATTACAACAGGAGATTCAGGCTCCCTATCATCTGTGGATCCTCGGAAATTGAAGCATTTAGAGATAAACTGTTCATGCTCAAGGAACCGATAGAGTTCAGTTCCGTCCTCAAAATTTGTTCCTCTGTGAAAACGTAACATATATGAAGTTATGGTAAATAGTAATTATGGACAAGATATTAGAAAGTAGATTCGCCACATTGTGCTAGTTTCTTAGATTGTTTACCCGAAAACATGGTGAATGAAATGCTTCCTTACAATTTCCTTTCCAACCTCAATTGCCTGCAATAACAGTAGTATCAGAGGTCCATTATATTCAGTGCTAAAGTCATAATTAACCAGAAGAAAAAAAAACTACTCCATTGTTTACGGTAACTAGCATCCCAACAAGCACGCTAAAAAACGGAATTCTTAGTACATGAACTATCAAACAAGAAACTGCAGTTTACTGATATTAGCAGATACGAAATACAGCCGGAAGCACTCATTTAATTCACTCAAATCATATCACAACTCAATATTTATCAGGTAATGATCCTCCTATCTCCTTGCACCCCAGGTAAAAGTAAAACCATCAGTATTATGTAGGGACAATATCATTATAACAAGGAAAATTTAACACTAAACCGCAGGCCAAAGTCATCATCGCGAAGAAGTTTCAAAGTATTCAGTTACAACGAGCCTACAACTTCTGAAAAACGCAGAAGAAATTTCAAAGTATTCAATTACTAAGTCGTCTGTCGTCATTAAATTATATCATAATCCAGAATCTAGGCACTAATCAAGCCTCAATTAATGGCGCATATCCAAACAATGGATGAAGTCAAATGATATCACCATCAAACACTGGAATTCTTATCAAACTGGAAAAACTTCAACCTCAGTCAAGGTCAACTCCAAATGTAAACAAATGGTTTCTTAACATTACTCTGGTGGTGGTGCAGCATTTGATGACATATTCCAAAGTCCAAATAAATTAATATAGGATATGCTATGAAGGAGTTATACCAACCCAAACTAGACTTCTTCTCAGTTCCCACTTACCAGATAACTTAACCAAGCGACCGGAAATGCTTAAATTCGTGTACATTAATGAACATAATACTCCGTATCATTTCAAATCTTCAGCATACGATATCTATATTCTTACTATATCCTAAGGTCCGTCCAGGAAATAAGGATTTACTCGTATTTAGGTGTGAAAACTTCAGGTTACTATGTATAACATAAATTGATAAACAACGACATTAACAGACCAACCAAAACCCGATTCTAATTTTAATCAATATGACTCTCATATATACTAATCAAGTGACACCAAACGTGCCCAAAAAACTCATAAAAGCAGTCAAGGGGTACACACCTCGTTACGAGGACATCCCAAGTGATGTACGAGGACGTCCACCAACTCTTTACCAGTAAAACAATTCTTAATAATCCTCATCCTGACCAACCGGTCTTGGATAGGTAATCTCAGTCGTAGGATCTTTACCACTCCGGCCATCTCATCCATCCGTTCCTCCTCCGGTTCATCAAACCCATAAACCGGAGGTCCAGGTGCATCATCCGGACACTTGCGTCCTAGTAAATCTTTCACAGTCCGGTCCAGCAGACCACTGTTCCTCAATGAGTTTAATGCCACTAAACCACCAATTAGCTTCTCATTGAAAAAGATTTGTGGCACGGTCGACCCACCAGTCCGGTCTACTAACTCATTTTCCCTGCCCGGGTACACGTCCAAGTTGATTTCCGTGAACTTAAGTCCATTTTCTCTTAAAATTTTTCTTACTGCCCCACAGTCCCTGTAGAAGTAGTATGACAACCAAATTTTAAAATCTTCAGGAACAAAATCATATCACATCATATGCAATTGATACTACTCAATGTCAAATTTACTATCTGTTGACGATTTCAAATGATAATTCATATTAACATAATACAAATGACGCGGGATTTTTCTGGTTAATGTTGCAATTAACATGTTTTATCACGATTTCTATTTATCAAAGGCGCAAAAAGCCACTTCATAATTAATTTCTTAAATGTACTCATATCTTTATTCACAAAGTGAATAAATGTCTAAACCCCGATAATGGGAAAAGTCTCTTTCGCGTCTCTTTACAAAAATTACGAAAACAATTACGTAGTAGTTTAAAATTTCAAATTATTTGAATTCTTCAACCATTACAACTCTAGAATATCCGAAAAATCACTTTCAAAAGACGATTGACAATAGAAGGCAATAAATACAATATCATGAATTACCACTCATCTAAACAACGTGATCCTCCATTTATGAGGCGATTTTTTTCTTAAAATGTTAATTTAGATATAAAAATCGAAATTATTTTTCTTCACAAATAAAAAATTACTCCAAGTACATTATTAATCAATAAAGTACTACAGTATCTAGTTAAATTACTAACTCGTACAAATTACAACCTAGAGATAATAATTTTTCCGAGTTACTATAAAGATTAATTCCAATGGGTTAATCTCACGAGTAACGATAATAATTAATCGTAGTATAATATATGAAATTCCGCGCTAATATCTCGAGAACAACGGTAAATAAGTAAAAATGTAAAACACAATAATAAGTACAGTATTTACCTCCTTGCAAAAAAAAGTACAGTATTTACCTGCAATTAGATCTCGAGTAAATGGTAACACGTCCTTTAAGCAATCCCAAACCCTCAAAACTCTCATTTCCTTCTATCTCCTCCTTCCGACGCACCACCACCGTCACACCCGACATATTAAACTCCGTCACACCGCCGCCATTGCTACCACCGTCACAATCACCATCTCCTGACTTCCTCCTCGATAACACCGTCCTGAAATATTTTCCGATCGCCGGAAAACCTTTCTCCGTCACCGTATCCTTCTCCTTCTCCGACGGCGGTAACTTTACGACATCAGCGTTGATCCCCGGCGGCGGTTCCGGCTTCGGTAATCTCTCGTCAGGGAATTCAACCACCTTCACCGGCGATTCCTCTGTTTTTCCCGACGGTTTTGAGCTCGGTTTCGACTCGAATTCGATTTCCTGGCCCATTTTCTTCTAACCTAAATTAAAAACAATAATTTATGATTTATAATCAAAACAGGATTGATAACTAGCGGCTTTATACTAATACAAATGTTTTTGTGTGTCGAGGCTGAGATTCGAGTCTGGGACCTATTGTCGAGTATACGTCTTTAGTTTTTTCTTAACCACTAGACTAAAACCGTTTTAAGCGAGTATTTATTATTTGAAAAAATGGGAGATTTTGTTGAAGAAAATAGAAAAGGAAGGAAATATTTATGGAAATGGAAAGAGAGGGAAATGGCGGGGAGATAGGAGGAAGGTTTGATATTACGAGAGAGGATATTTATACGGAGAAAACTGTTTTTTATCAAAAGACTCTTGTATCCTTTACAAGTTGAAGACAGGTAGTATCCTTCACGACAAGGTAAGTGGTATAACAGGTGGGGTTAGGTAGAGCATTTTATAAATCATTTTACCTACATTTTGTGAGAGGGACGCTATCAATTTTCAGCTTGTAACGGATAGTGTCTGTCTGTCTGATCTTCAATGCAATTTGTGTTTTTTTATTTATTTTGTTGAAGAGGAGTATTAGCTACCGTCCTACCGATAACTGGGACAATTTATCTCAAGGTATTGAACGCAATTTAATGGATAAAACACTTTTAAGTTTGGTTTTTTCCCGTAAGAGTGAGTTTCAAATTTTTAAACGCTTGTTTAAGACATAAAAACTCTTAGCACTCATGACTCACCCCAACCAAAAATCAAAATCAAGGAAGAGGAAGAATTAGTCGTAAGGTGTGTAAATAGGAGTTTAAAATACAGAACTGAGTCAAAACGGCTAGTTGTAATTAGCGTACGTCAATAGGCGGCAAAAGTTGAAAGAGTATTATGATTGTGATTATGGAGTTATGGTTATTGGGGTTAGATTCATTACCATTGTCAGTAGTTTCATTATTGCTCTCTTTTGTTTAAGTTTAACTTTTACTAATGGGTTTGGGTAACTCATTAATGGGTGTTTCTTGGAAATTGTGTACCGAGTATTTTATTGATTTTCGTGTACTCTGCTTAATTAAAATCGGGTTAAATTAAACTCAAGTCAAAGACAAAGATCTTGATCTAAATTGAAAGGAAGGCCAATAAAATGAGGAAAAAAAAAAAAAAAAAAATCGGATGTAAATCATGTAATACCTCTAATTTTTTAATTTTTTGAGCATATATGTATTTTTTTGAGCTTATTAGCTCGAACTTTATTTGTTTTTGAGCAAATGTGTATTTTTTTTGAACATATTAAAGTTTATAAATTAGATTTTAGTTTTTTGCGTCATCACTCGTATTAAACTAAACTTATATATGTAATATTTTTGAGTTTTATTGTGATTTTTTAGAATTTAATATTTAAATAAATAGACTCAAAAACTTGATAGAAAAACTCATAATTTCTAAAACAAAGCTCAAAAACTTTACTAAAATGCTCAAAAACTATAAAATTGGAGATAATACATCGGAGGTACCATCCACTTACTGCAATAAAACGAGTACTTTTTATAATTAATTATCCAAACAAACTCATGTAAAATAGATTTTGAGTGAATGATGATTCATGTCAGCCCGACCCTAAAACATTTTTGGATTAAGGCTCTGTGTTGTTGTTGTTGTTAACTACTGTTAAGGGTAGTTTCGTTGAATTATTTAGCGTCTTCGCGGTGAAATCGTAGCTAAATATATAGAACAAAAAAGCCGTAATCAGTAATTAGGAGGCTTTACGTTCACAGTTTTTTTTTTTGCAATTTCACCCATAGTGTTAGTGGTTAATGACTTAATGACTTCACTTTAAAAGAACGATATTAAAAGTGTCACCTGTCATAAACGACCGGAACGGATAAACAATTTTGCCTAAAACTGCTAAATAGATTAGCGAGTTGCCTAATTTTTTTTTCAAATTTCTTAAAACATTTAGCCAGTTATGTAATTATAGTCAAAAATCATTGAATTAGTGGTTTTAAACAAAGAAGTAGATATATATGTGACATTTTCTTTAATTTTCAAGTATTATTTCGTCAATTATCAAGCTATTAGACAATTATGGTGGAACCCTAATTTATAATTTAGGTGAAATTTTTCGGTGTGAAAACGAGTAATGTTGTAAGGTAAATTTAAATAAAAAATTTAAAAATTCAATTAAAATGGTAAATCTTACCTGCAACATGTTTATCTGTCACAAGTTTACGACGGATCAAATACCACTTAGGTAGGTAAATAAGACAGAGCACTTTGTCACTCTCAACTCTCAAGTCCCAATACACTCTACTTTTGTCTTATTTATTCACATGAATAATACTTAACCCGTTTTAAGAATTTGCGTCTAGAAAAAGTGTAGTGCTCCGTATTTGATTAGGATAGACTCAGAGAAGATCATGCTTGCACATCATAGCTAAACCAAGAAATAAATCATGCACTCACGTTTAGAGTGAACTACTTCCGTTTTATGTTGGAGGACAATCATTACATGCCGGACTGCCGATCAACTTTAATTAGCGAATTTTATCAGCAAGTCTCTTTTGTGACGGGTATATAAGTTATAAGTTTGTACAGTTGGTCTTGTTTGTGACGGGTCGGGTAGAGGGACGGATAATGACACTCACAAAACGAATAAGGGGGACAAGGTGGAGCACCCCTCATGTGCTTCCCTCTCTTCTCTAAATGGGCATTTTGTGAGACAAAATGGTATCCGTCATTCCGAAGTGACGGATATCTCCCGTCTACAATGAGATTTTGTGAAGTTTGTAACGGGTCAAATATTAGTATATTATCCATATTGGTAAATAAGACAAAACCCAGTATATTCCCTAGGTATTTAGCTTTTGTCTTATCTGTCTATGTGAGTATTATTTAACCCGTCGCAAACTTGAGACGGATATACCCGTCATAAATGAGAATTTGTGGGAATTTCATAAATCAGCAAGTCACTCTTACGACGGATTTATCCGTCGTAAATTTGTAACGGATCAAATTCTCTCACTTGTGTATATAAAACAAAATATTGAAAATCTCAAATGTCTTGTCTTTTCCTATCAAAATGGTTAATACTTGACCCCGTCTCATGTGTTGCGACGGATATGTCCGTCACAAATGAAAATTTGTGTTCATGAATAAGGTTAGGGTAACATTATTGGGGGTCTTAAGACAAGACTTTCTTAAGTCTTAAGACAAGACTTTCTTAAGTCTTAAGACAAGACTCCCTCAATTTTACCAATAATCTACCCGAGTCTTGAGGAAAGTCTTAAGTCGAGTCTTGAAAATCCAAGACTCTCCTTAAGACTTTGGTGGGTCTTGACCCCACTAAAAGTATTTTAATAAGTATGTAAAAAGAAAAAGTAAAATGGAAAAGTAGAGTCTGAGGTGAGTCTGACGGATAATGTTTAAAGTTTTGGGTGAGTCTGAACAATAAAAAAATAATAAAAATTAGTGGAAATTTGATGTGGCAGAGTCTTAAGACTTTGGGGAGTCTTACGAATAATGTTACCCTTACAGAAGTCTTAAGACTTTGGGGATTCGCTTCTGACCCATGACTTAGTGCACTTATTTGAAAAAAAAATTGTATATGATTAAATGAGTATCATACATTTAATATCATTTAATTGAGTTTTATGCAATTTTTAAAACTTTTAAAAAAATTCTCTCACATTTTAACTTTTTAGGTGTTACAATTAAAATTTTATTGAGTTTATATGTAATATTTTTGAGATTCAATATACTTACATTTTAACTCCCTCATGTTCCGGATAACTGTCTCATTTCAACAATGGCACAAAAATTAAGAAATTTAGTTAAATAATGAGAAGTATTGTGTGGAATAGGAAGATTGAAGATATAGAATGTATTATTGATTGTTATTGTGGCTTAAATGAATAAAATAAGTAGTGTTGTGGATTGTAATGATTAAAATAAGTAAAAATTTACGAAAAATAGACAATGAAATATTAATATGAATAGCCGGAAATGGACAATGAGACAGTTATTGAGAATATGAGGGAGTAATATTTTGAGTTAAACTTTTTTTAATAAATGCGTTCAAATTATTTCAATAGAGCTCGTAAAATATACATATAATCACAAATTATTTGTTATAAAACTCTAAATTTATACTATAAGATGTACTAGTTTTAAACCCGTGCAAAGAATGCACGGGTCATAATAACATACGTTATCATTAAATACATAAACATATAAAACTAGTGTGATTAAATGTTCAATGTAGTGATAATGTCAATGTTGTGGTAATATAAATATAAATAAATCGATAATTGAAGATTTGACTTACATATAATTTAACTTGTTAATCATTATCATTCGATGCAGAGTATGTTAAAGTGTATAACTAATCTGAAAGGTAACAATACTCGAAAATGCAGAGGTTGTTTTTTTAAATTATTTCGTACGATATTCAAAATATTCACAAATTTCATTAGTTTTCAACTTTATTTAACTCAGATATGACTTATGAGAGATCTTAAGTAAGACGGTCTTAAATGAGAACGTGTGAGAACTTAAAGCCCAATTTGGATAATTTTTGTTTTCAAAAAAAGGGCTTTCAAGTTAATTTATGTAAATTTCTAGTTAATTTATTCGCTAGCAATATTTTTCAAGGTCTAATGAGTATGAAGAAAATTGACTACTCTTAATAATTCATCGATCAGTTAGTCTCCATTAATACCGATGTACTTCATTTTAACATTAAAGCGTGTCAAATATTATATCATTTGACCATATAAGATAAACATTTGCATTTTTACATGTCTTATACTTTTATTTTATTCTAATAATTACTTAACTTGCCCTAAATTTAAGACATATACGCTCGTTTTAATTAAAATATTGTGTTCGTCAAGAGGCTGTTCTTATCCAAAATCTTTAATGTAGAATAATGAGATCATTAAGTTTGCTACGTCACTTAATTAGTGAATAATCAAAGTTTAGGCCAAACAATCAAAATCGACAATCTCTTAATGCATTCTATTTATTTAACCTATCTTATAAATAACCACGACGAACCCTCGAGGAGGCAAAATTCTTTTTCACTCAGCCTCTCAGTTTCCTAAACTCACCTACCTTTGGCAATTGATTCGATGAAAAACATTTTTTTTCACTCTAATTATCACTTGCGTTTATATTATCTATTCTTTTCATCACTCTATTTTAACTTAATTTTCCCCAAATTTTAAGCTAGTTCTTGTTAATATCTATAAAGTATTCCACCGTACTTGATCTTAAAATAATTTTTTATTATGTCTAGATTTATGAATATTGTTAGGTAAAATGGTTAAATTTTTGTCGTGTATTTTAATTTAGTTTTTGTAAAAGAAAAAAAAAGCATTTTTTTAGATTTACAATTTGTCGTGAGAATATATATATATATATATACTTTCAAATCTACCTCATTATTTTTTTAATATCAGTAACGACAAACGAATGAGGTTTTTATTGATTTTTATAATTATATTCAATTTGTAGTTTTTTTATTTCTTTGTAATTATTCAATTTGTAATTCTTTTGTATGTTTATATTGTGTTGATAATATTTACGAAATGTATATTGTATGATTATAGGGGTTAGGATATGTGTTATGGGAAGAATGAAATAAAATAAAATAAATAAATAAAATAAAAAAAATCAAAGAATTAAATGTCATAGGAGAACGTGGGTTTTAGGGAAAAAATAATTGTTTTTTCAAGCCTAAAAATAAGGAACCAATAAAAACTCTTTAAATTCTATCTCTTTTATAGTAAAGGGATTCAACTGGAGCATAGTCCACTAATTGCTTTCACATTGTCATGATTCGAGTATAGAGCCAAATATCCAATAATTTATTTTCTATGGAACGAGACACGTGTGAAATTTTTATGGGATGGAAATACAATCTAAAATCAACTACTATTGTTTAACACCGTTTTAAGTTTTAATTTACTATCTCTTATCACAAAATCTCATTGTAGACGGGAGATATCCGTCACTTCGGAGTGACGGATACCATTTTGGCTCACAAAATGCTCATTTAGAGGAGAGAGGGAAGCACATGAGGGGTGCCTCACCTTGTCCTCCTATTAATTTTGTGAGTGTCATTATCCGTCTCTCCACCCGACCCGTCACAAGGAAGACCAACTGATCTCTTATAACCTTCTTTTTTTTCATATTCCCTCTTAGTTTCTATGATGTGCCCTTTTCATTTTTACACAAAAAATGAGAGAATTAATTTGGACCACACAATACACATGACCCTACACCAAATTGATTTTAGACCACGTAAAGTTGTCCTAAAAAAGAAAGAAGGAACAACAATGTTATCAATCGAAAAGGAAAAGGGGAACAATAACATAGAAACTCGAAGGGAGTATTAGTTTTAATAGTAAATTTTGCTTGTGACGGGTCACCATTTGTGACGGATATTTTGTGAGATAAAATGAATACAAAATGAGTTAGTGGAGAAAGGGGACCACATAAATAGTGTCGCAGAGAGAGAAAATATGGGTATTTTGTGAGAGGAAACGGTATCCGTCACAAGCTTGTGACAGATACCCCGTCACAAATAAGAATTTGATTAGTTTTAATCGGGTGTAAGATCCGTGCTAAGTTAAAACGGTCTTAACAAAATTATGTTGTGTTATAAATATGTCTTTTCGTGTGGTGCAGACTCTTCTATGAAACCTGGTTACTATAATCAAATCCAAAAATTGATTTCAGCTCATATTTAGTGATGGGATAAGTAATTTCATTGTCTTGACGTAGAGCTTTAGTCAAATATGCTATAAAATTGATGGGCAATTCTCATTTGTGACGGACCAACCCGTCGCAAGCTTACGACGGGCCGAATACATACCAGTTTGCAGCTAAACGGGTGGGGCAGCTATTAATGGGGGGTATGACAGGGGGACAACAAAGTACAAGCACTGTTCGGCCACTGTTCATGTATTTGTACTTTGCCATACTAAATACTAATAATTGGGTATTAAATTGAGAACAAAATCCACACCAAAATTTCTGCCGCCATTTTGCCTTTCAAATTGGCTGGAAATTGTTTGCAATTCTCATCACCACATTCACCATCTTGCTTCATTATTCACCATCTTCATTCTTCACCATCTTCACCTTCACCATCTTCACAACTAATAAATTAAATTCTTAGTATTAAGGAGCTTGTACACGGAAAACACTAAACCCATATCTAATAAATTGCTTACCTCACAAGAAAACATCGTAGAACACTTATTAACGGAGATTACAAAATGACCGACGCTATTGATTGCGATGTAGTTACGGACGGGGATATGGCGGCTGAGATTGATGACCACACGAGCGATTGTGATGTAGTTAGTAACGGAGATATGGATGGTGTGCTTGATGACAACAACATAAATCAAGCGTCTTCGTCGGTAAATGGTGGAATCAAAGGTAAGCAAATGTTTTTAACCGTAAACTTCTGCTTCATTTGTCGTGTTTTTTTTTGTTTTTGGCAAGTTGTTCTTATACATGAACAAAAAAAATTGAAGAAATGTTTGAATAAGAAATTCATGGTTGTTTGTAAAAAAATATTATCTATTAGGATGATATGGTGTTCTTGTTTTTTCTGTTTAACACAAATATAACACAACACTACTAATGATCTAAGTGATGAACACGAATACATTAGTTATGAAGAACAGCTTAGGGATGGGTTTTTAGAATGACCTATGTTTTTAGATTAATGTTGCCTTTTTTGTGATTTTTGTATCCCTGGCAGAAACTACAAAATGTTGGGGATGTGTCCAACGTATGCATGGCCTCCTGTTGCCTTTTTTATAATTTATGTATCCATGTCTGGGGGATGTTTTCAATTTATGTATCCATGCCTGATATTTTTGCCTTTTTTGGCATTTATGTCTCCCTGACAGAAAGGATGATTTTTTGTGAATGTGATGTTAATGTGCAGACTATTCAACGACTTTGCTGGGAAGGGAAGGTGATAAGTGGGAAGACTTGTATGACATGTACTACAAGCACTCGCAAGCGGTGGGGTTTAGTGTTAGGAAGGCGACCTCTCGTAGGGTTGATGGCCCAGGGACGCCACTCGTGGAGAGGTACTTTGTCTGCTCCTCCGAAGGAGTCCATGGGAACCGGTCGCGCCGAGTTGAGGAGGGGTTACCTCACGTTCAGCAGAACCATACTAGGAGGGCGGCAGTTACCCGATGCCAGTGCAAGGCTGGACTACGCGTGAATGTGAAGGAGGGGGGAAATGGGTAGTGGTTCAGCATATAACAATGCATAACCATGAGCTTACTCCCACCCAATGGCAGCAACACCATCGGTCGGAGAGGAGGATTGGCGATGGGGAGGCAGAAGTTATAAGGGCCTTGACGGAAGCCCACGTTGACCCTACGCTTCAGTTTAAGGTCGTTGCTGCCGGAGCCGGGGGGGATGCTTTGGTGGGGCACACGGTGCGGGACCATATAAATTTCGTTTACAGGCTGAAGGTCAAAGCAATTGACGGCGGGGATGCTGCAACTCTTATAAACCTCCTAACAAAACGCCAATCTAAGGAACCGGAGTTTTTCTTCCGCGTCCGTTTTAATAAGGAGGGGCGTCTTCATCACCTATTCTGGTGCGACGCTATGATGAGGGAGGACTATCGTCTTTACCATGACGTACTGGAATTTGATACCACGTATCGCACTAACAGATACAATCTGGTTTGCGGGGCGCTTGTGGGTATAAACAATCATTGGTCGAATGTCATGTTCGGTTGCGTCTTCTTGTCGGATGAGCAGGAGGAGTCATTCGAATGGTTGTTCAACGTCTTTAATGAAGCTATGGGGGATGACGTACGCCCCATATCCATATTCACTGACCAAGACAAAGCCATGTCAAACGCTATTGAAAAGGTTATTTCTGGAATACACTTACTGTTTAGTGTTTTGCCGATTTCTGCCAGGGTCACATAAATACGAAATATGGCAACATTTTTGTTTTTTGGCTTAATTTTCTGCCAGGGTCACATAAATAAAAAATATGGCAACATTTTGTTTTTTGGCTTAATTTCCTGCCAGGGTCACATAAATGAAAAATATGGCAACATTTTTGTTTTTCGCGGAATTTTCTGCCAGGGTCACATAAATAAGAAATATGGCAACATTTTGTTTTTGGCTGAATTTTCTGCCAGGGTCACATAAAGACGAAATATGGCAACATTTTGTTTTTTCGCTGAATTTTCTGCCAGGGTCACATAAATAAGAAATATGGCAACATTTTGTTTTTCGCTGAATTTTCTGCCAGGGTGACATAAATAAGAAAGTTGGGTCACATAAATAAAAAATATGGCAACATTTTGTTTTTTGGCTTAATTTCCTGCCAGGGTCACATAAATAAAAAATATGGCAACATTTTGTTTTTGGCTGAATTTCAGCCAGGGTCACATAAATAAGAAATATGGCAACATTTTGGTTCTTGGCTGAATTTTCTGCCAGGGTCACATAAAGACGAAATATGGCAACATTTTGTTTTTCGCTGAATTTTCTGCCAGGGTCACATAAATAAGAAATTTTTGTTTGTCGCTGAATTTTCTGCCAGGGTGACATAAATAAGAAAGATGGGTCACATAAATAAGAAATATGGCAACATGTTGTTTTTTCGCTGAATTTTCTGCCAGGGTCACAAAAATAAGAAATATGACAACATTTAATTTTTTTGTTGAATTTTCCGCCTGGGTCACATAAATAAGAAATATGGCAACTTTTTTAGTCTGATGTGGTTACATTGACATCTGTTTCTGCAGGTGTACCCAGAAAGTAGGCATAGGCTTTGTCAGTGGCATATCCAACAGAACGCCATATCTCATTTTGGCTCTTTAAAGCATGACATGGTGTTCCAACAAATGTTCAACAAATGCCTTAGTGGATGTTACAATGAAGAAAAATTTGAAGAGGCTTGGCAGACCATGACGTCAAAGTATAACATTAGCGACAACGATTGGTTTAAAAGATTGTACGGGCTACGTCATAAATGGTGTACGGCCCTCAACAACATTCATTTCTCGGCCGGGATTCTATCATCCCAAAGGAGCGAAAGCACCAACCATGCCATGGGTATACATGCTTCGAAGAAAACGTCGCTGACAAAATTCTCCGGGTTATTTGAGGATGTTGTCCGTAGATGGAGAGGGGAGGAAGAGCGCAAAGAATTCAATTGCATCAGGTCTTCCCCAACGTCAGTATTCCCGCTTGTCGATCTTTTGCAGCATGCGTCCCAGATATACACCCTGCAATTGTTCCGCGTATTCGAGAAAGAGTTCGGGTTAGCCATGGGTACGAGGGCAGCAATTGTCCATTCGGAAGACTCGACGTTTGTGTACAAAGTGGTCACAGGGGGCATTGAGGGCGACGGCCACCATGTTACGTTTGATTGTTCTACGCTGATGACGGATTGCACCTGTAGGAAGTACCAAGTGATGGGTATCCTATGCTGTCACGTCATACGGGTGCTCCATATGCATTCAGTACCGCAAATCCCAGACCGTTACATTCTGCGTAGGTGGACCCAATTCGCTAAGAAGGAAGTCTGGAACAGGCTTCTACCGTTAGATTTGCGGCGTACAGCTGCTAATGACGCCATAAATTGGCGCCGATCGATGCTAACATTACTCAACATTCTGGTCACAAAAGCACAGTTCGTGGGGGGGGGGGGGGCAAGGGAAGTTGTCGACAAGTCGGTGGTTGGCGCTGTCGCTGAAGTTGAGGAAATACTTCGTCAACTTTCCCTGGTGTCTGATCCCAGTGGCGTGCCGGTCGAGCAACCTGCAATACTGGACCCTATCCGCGCCACTACGAAAGGGAGGGTCAAAAGGAAGGGCAAGAACTTTGGGAAGAAAAAGAGAACAAAAAAAAAATGGTCCCCCCCTGAAACCGAGATTGATGCCTACACCCCAATCCCGAGGCTCCTGTGAGTCGGGGCAAGTTTTCAAATTCCTTTTTTATCTGCCATATTTTGGGGGGTTTATGCAAATTTGGTCATACAATATGTCATGTGGCTAAGCATGTGGTCTACATGACATAGTATATGTACATGGTGACATAGTTGGCCGTCTTTTGTGTTTGTTTTTGCGTCGGCCTCTAATCATGTCACTTCTGTGTAATACTGATATTATGTTGCTCTTTTTGGGATTTATGTCTCCCTGGCAGAAAGGATCACCTTTTGTGAATGTGATGTTTCCAACTCTTTTCAGATTAATGATTTCTTTTTTATTATGGATTATAGTATATGTACATGGTGACATAGTTGCTAACTGTTCGCATTTATGTGCCCCTGGCCAAAAATTCAGCATAAAACTATTATGTTGCCAACTTTCGCATTTATGTGTCCCTGGCAATCAGACGGAACTATGGAAAATCTGGTCTTTTTTGTAATCTACGTATCTATGGCATTAATACTGGGCATCATTGAATCATGGTTACGTGGGTATGCTTATAACCACGGGACCATGTTTCTATCATTTATGTTGCATCATTTCTACAGTTTGTCATTTCTTTACCGTTTTGTGTGTTGTCTCCTTAATACACGGAATACGAAAACTACATATCTTATAAAAATGCGAAACCTGCGCAAAATAAAAAGAACACACCCACGTAAAACAGGTAATGTGAATAACGGATTCAAAGCGAAGTTTTACAAATACGTTTAATATAACAGACCTGAATGGTCACTGCCTTCCCCGGCTATCCAAAAACTTACCGACCATTCATCCCATACTGCCCCACACAGGGGGGGACGGTACAAGCAGCAAAAATACGGCGTGCCCACAAAATTTTCATACGTGGCCATACACGCGGCCCCTAAAATATACAATTCCAAGGCCACATAGGACCTGATAACAACAGCCACATACGGCCAACCACAGTTCCGGAAAACAAAACAACCTTTTTTCACAAGGCCCTATACTGGCCGCCAAAAAAACGAAACGTTGAAACACTATCTCACTTCCCCCTCCCCCCAGCTGACCTTCTCCCCTTTCCGCGCCCAGCCTGGTGCGAGGGAGCGCCAATGTCTTCGAGCCCAAGGGAAAAGGAGGGGGCCTGCACCATTTCTTCATCGATAAGCCTGTCCAACTTCTCACCGACTGCATTCCATGCTGCGACGAAGCCTGGGCTCCCTAACGACCCTGGGGACTGCGAACCATCCCCCTGGCTGCTGGAATGAGAGCCGGAATTTGCTGGCAGACCACCCCCCTCCTCATTCGCTAGCTCCGTAAGCAGCCGTTTGTGGAGGGTCGACACCATCGTCAGATTTCTTCTGGTCGTCATCCATTTCCGCACACGTCGCTATAGCGGGCACCGGAGATAAAAAAAAAAAAAAAAGGGTCAGATAAATAACAGAAGGGAGTTTCAAAATGTAAAAGGGTCAATACAGAGACCGACAAAAGGGGACTTACGTCATAGAAGCTTGCTTCCAGTTCCTCGTCTGTTGGGACGCCATCTGGTAGGGGGAGTGCAACATATCGCGGTAGGGGCTCCTGTGAAGCTGGATCAGGCTCATTCGCCCGCCTGTATAGCACCTTCGGCAGATTCTCTGATATGGGATACACGTCCAAAACCCAAATGCCTATCCCAAACGCGCGGTGGTACGGGAATGCGGCTACCTCCTCCGCAATTCGTCCTTTCAGGCGGTCATAGGTCCAATGTCGGATAAGTGGCAGGCTTCGTGGTTCAGGCACTCCCTTCCAAATAAGACGGTGGAAATACATAAGCTGCAGGAACATTAAGCAACCCCCAACACTCTTCGAATCCAGCGACCTCCATGATTCAACGGCCTTGTTAAGTCGTTGAAGGACAAATGAACACCAATCCAGCTTCGATATGGATTCCACTTCTTCTACAGCAGCCACCAAACGGAAATCTATGGCCCTGTGGACCCTCGGTGCCAGGAACGTCCCCATCGCAAATAACACAAACAGCTGCTTGAACAAAGGCCCCCCCTCAGTCAGGCCCACTAGTTCCTGTCTAACTCGCTCTAACGGCAACTCTGCTTTTGGCCCTAGCTTGAACCGCTCCCGCCAAACTGATGCCAAGACATTATCGTTTCTCGCATCAACCTCCCTATCCGTGCATGGCAACATAAAAGCGTCGTACACGTCATGCTTCGTCAGCACATAAGGGTGTTATCTTGACAGAATGTACATATGCGAGCTCGGATCGTACTTGCACAACAACCAATCAATCATGCCATGATGGAAAGCGTGCGTCTTCAAGAGCAGGAGGCCGCCAAAGCCGATATCCTCAATATCCGTCTTCTGTTTTTCAGACATAACGGCAAGTAAATTGTACAAACGGGCTGGTGAGCCATGCCCTTCAACCTCTTTCTTCTTCCTGCAACAACAATGAATTAGCAAGACGAAATAATGCATACTCAAAAAACAAAGTGCCACAAAATCTAAACATATCAATGACAAGATTGTCACTAACTCACTAAGTAAAAGTACCAAATATAATTCAATCTGTAACCTACTATCATAATGCCAAACAATGCCAACATTTTTCTGAAAGTAAATAATGCGAACATAATATGCATAATAGAAAACATAAAACGCAAACAAAATGTCAGCAAAATTGTCATTAATGTACCGACAAACAACTACAACTTCATTGGCAACAATTTTACTACAATCATCTCAAAAAGACAATAATTAATTAGCAAGACACAAAAAATGACAACAAATGTACCAACTATAATAAGCAATGTACACACACGACAATGTCATCATCAATACCAACATATCAATGCCAACAATGTCACAAACTCACTAAGTAAAACTACCTAATATAATCCAAACTGTAGCCTACTATCATAATGCCAAACATGTTGGAGGAAGTGTCCTCGACAATAGTGTGTTGACATAATTAAAACTCATTTAAATGAAACACAACTGGGAGTGTTACTCTTTTAAAGTCAACTGATCAACATTTATCGATAATGATTGGCTGTCTAGAGTTTGACATTATCGTCATATGATGGTGGTGATTAGTTGATCCCTTAAGGTCATATCTTTAGGGAATTCCGTCTCAATGGAATAATTAATTAATATTGTATTGGATACAAATTAATTAATAACTGGAAATTTTGGAAATAATTTTATATGACGAATATTTTTATAATGGGATTATAATAATAATAAAAGTCAAGGTAATAAAATTGTTTTATTACTCGGTTTTATTTATTCGTTTAGGAAACGATTAAATTGAGAATGAACACGGTTGATCATAAAATTACAAAGAGTTGTAATTAAATTATGACATTACATTTTTATACAATAATAATTTCGAAATATTGAAATATTTATTTAAATGTAATAAATTTGTAAATTATGAATTCTAATAGTTAAAATTGCATAATTAACAAATTGGGTCATGTGTTATGGGACATGTGTGACATGTTACAAATTAACACAATTGACAAAGATAAAATGGGTCCATATTAGACCACACTTGACCGTGTGATATGTATTAGTAAGGTAGTGTGTTGTGGTAAGCTACTCTTACACATTATGCAAAAGCTTACATGCCTAGCCTTAGGTGTAAGGCATATTGTATGCTTTTGTGTAAGAGTAAGAGGCATGCATTGGCTTCATTTTTGAAGGCCTTTGGCCGGCCAAGAGTGAGCATGGTAGCTCACCTTTGCTCTTTAAATACACTACAACACACTTCACAAAATACTACAAGTTTTGCACAAGTTTTGCACACTAGTTGTTGTTGCTAAGTTGATGCTTACACTAACACAACACCACAACATCATTCTCAATATATTTCTAAGTAAAATAGTTTTTACTAAGAAAATTATTATTTCCATATCAATAATATTAAGAGTAATATTATTATTATTTCTAGTATACTAATACTAATTTTCTAGTAACAAAATTAGTAATAGTTTGAGAACGGGTCCTTGATACGCATCTTTTGGAGACGATTTTTCTTAGATCGTTGTAAGGGTATTTCGGTTTGAAGACTCAAGTAATAGGTGATTATTGAGTATAAACCTTCTAAAACCAATGTAAGGACTATCTCATCTTATGATATCATCTTGCATGCATAAGATCTATTTAAGTTTTTATGACTAAACTTAAAGAAACAAAACTCATATTAGACTTGAGTATAAAATAAGGAACCTAGTTTCCAACAATTGGTATCAGAGCATTACGGTTGTTGCATGCATGATCGGATTCATGTTTTATGTTAAAATCGGTTTAACATACATATTTCGAAAATTTCGAAATAATTGTGTTTATTATGATAAATCACAAAATAATTTTGCATGTTAAAGTTTCTGTTTCTAAAATGGTTTTAGGACATAAAAATAATTTTATGGATTTTTATTGTTCATTTTTATATTTATTTGTATATTTTGTAGTTTAAATCGGTTTTAAACAACAATTAATGGGAAAAATAGCTAAAAATAGTTTCTGGCCGAGATTTTTTGATACGTTCTCACATGCATATTTAATATATTGTATATGATTTTTCATAAGAAATGGAGTTAATATGCATGGATTATGAATTTTATGAGATAAATAGTCATAATATGAGCAAAAATGGGTATATATGGTTATATTTCGAATTTAATCTTAAAAATTTTATGAGAAGTCACATGCAATATATAAAGTTCCTGTATGAATTTTCGAAATTATTGGAATTATTTTGCATGATTAATGATTTTTATAGTAAAAATCGGATTAATAGTGACTTAAATTCGACTTTAATAGTTATAGTTGGAATCTTGCCATAAAAACTTTACACAATGTCACATGCAATATTTACAGTATGTATGTAAGTTTTGGGAATTTATTCTCAAGTGATGCATGTTTTATGATTTTAATGGTTAAAATCGGATAAATAGTGACTTATTGTGTTAAAAATAGTTGATCTTAATATTATGGCATGAAATTTTACCCATAGATGTCTTATATGATAGGAACATCAGATCTAAAAGTTAGATATCAAAAAGTTTCTGTTTTTTATGATTATTAATTTTTAATGAGTTAATTAGCTAATAATCGTAATTTATGAGTCGGAAAAAATAAAATTTCGAGTATGGTCTGTAATTTTTGGTCTTTTTCAGATTCTAATATGTACTTTAGGATGACTAAAAAAATTTATAGCAATTTATTGCAAGTTTTTATAATTTAAATCGGATTTTAAACCATAAAAACGGCTTTTATACGATTTATTTAAGAAATAAGCCATAAATAATTGCAAAAGACCATTTTAATAATTTCTGAAATTTTAGAAAATTTCCAGAAAGTTTAAAATTTTTGAATTTTAAATTTCGAATTTTATTGACTCATTTGGCCATATTTTGTTTATTTTTTCCCGAAAATACAAGTAATTTATGAACAATAATGCAAAATCAAGTTAGATCATGATCAAATATTAGTAGAGACTAAACATTGATTCCTAAAGTAAGTTAGGATGATTAACTTGGACATAAATGAGATTTATGTAATTTTGGATGATTTTAATAGTTAAAATCGCGCATATCCGTAAAAACCGTAAACAAATATGAGATATTTGCTCCCATAAGGCGATTTGGCATTAAAAATTGAGCATGTGCATACATATTTTATTATTGCAATTTATTTAATATGAATGTCATATTTTGAATGTTATTTATATAATTTGGAATTATGTAATTTTTCTTAGTATGGCCTTAGTTTTAATCAATATTACCCGTAATGTAAGGGAATATTGATTCGGTTGTAATTTATGTGATCTCGTATCACGGGTTTGTAATTTAATTTAAATTTTCAGTTTTACAATAGAATAGTTGTATTATTTTATTGTAATTCCGGAGATCCAAAAGACGGTGCCATACGGAAAGGAGTTCCGACAAGACGGTGTTTTCTTGGATGGCGTGCCAATGAAGTTCAAGGGACCAAGGAGTTGGTTTCCGAATTTGTAATAGTTAATTAGTTTTTCTATTACTAGGAAGGCCATACTAGGATTTTATTGCTTTATTGCTTTTACTTTTGCATTTTAATATGTTTGCATGCATAGCCAAATCGCCATAAACATGCATGTTAGTTTAGATCGTTAAAAACGACCGTGTCAATTATAATTATCGAGTTCACCAATTTAATTCGCTTAAAGGAGATGGATAATAAATTGACAAGACCTCTATATTAAACAAAAACAATTGAGAATTAGCCTTACCAAATAGTAGAACCCATGAGCTTCTATTTCGTGGGGTGGTGCTAGTCCAGTGGGCAGTACGAACCCCATTACGTAGGATAAGTGGGGCGATGGGATGGATTCAGTCCAGTGGGCGGATCGCATCCCGATGCATTTGAAATTTGGTTTGTACTCAACGGAAGTGTAGAGGACCAGTGGTCAATGTGTTCCGGGCTAAGATGAATAAATAATTATTTGTCATCAACCAAGAGTTCTAGGGTAGAACCGGTTTATTTTAACCCACCAAACCATATTGTTGGGTCGGAGTTCCAGTGGTTCACGATTTCGATAGTATGGGTTTGGGTCTTGGAATCATTTATAAAATTGGATAGAGGTCATTTTATAGATGCATCAACTTAGTAAATATGTTTACAAGTTAAAATGAAAATTAAAACGATTAGCATTTAATTTCTTCATATGTTTAAAAATTTTGTAGTCCTCGTATCAATATCAATCATGACTACTTCCACTACTACAAACACTTCATGGTTACAATCCTTCACGGATCGTTGTAAGCTAAAAGAGAATGGGGCAAACTTTGCCGATTGGGATGCCCAACTGTTGTTGGCAGCACAAGGTGACGGTAAGACCAAATTCCTTATTGAAGCATCACCTCCCGAACCTGCTGAAAATGCCACCGCCGCGGCAAGACGATCTTATGATTCTTATCACAAGGAGTCTTGGGAATTGAAAAATGTTTTAATCCTCTCGATGGAGTCGGAGCTCCAAAAGATTGCCCTAAAGATTGGCACAGCTTATGAGATCTATTGCACGCTTCTGACAATGTTCTCAAAGGCTTCGAGAATTCTCCAATATGGGGCAGTATCGGCTTTCTTTGATTTCAACCTTAAGGAGGGGCAAAAGGTTAGCCCACATGTACTCAAGATGATTGAGCATGTAGAAACCCTAAGGATGAATCAAGTGGATATTCCTAAGGAACTTGTGATTGACAGAATCCTCCACTCCTTGTCTAAGGTGAAGACTTATGTACAATTCCGGATGAATTTCAACATAAGGAACCAAGACATCTCTCTCGATGAACTGCACAATATGATTGTGCAAGTAGAAAGGGATATGGACCTAAATGTTAGTTCCCCTAAGGATGAGCTCTACATAAATGTTAAGGGCAAAGGAAAGTTCAATAGGAAGGGTAGGGCTAAGGGGAGGCAACCTTCCAAAGGTTTAAAGAATGTGTCTTCGGAGGCAAGTACATCAGATCCCAACATGAGCGCTCCTCAAGGAGCCAGGTGCTTTTATTGTAATAATAAAGGACATAAGAAGAGGAATTGTTCCAGATATCTCAGCGATCTCAAAGCTGGGAAGATTCTTCCAAGTTGGTATGATAACTATCTCTATTTTGTGTTAATCTCAACTAACGTATTATGATACAAGTTGTGATGCAAATGCTCTTCTTACTTGAATTAGGGCATGGAAACAAAAATAAGGGAAAGAAAAATCAAGCATAATGGATCAATGGAACTAAGAGTAGCTCCACTCAGGATGATCAAGGAGCTTTGTTTTTCCTGCTTATTTTATTTCAAGTGTTGAAAGAACAATTTAAAATCCGTATTTTATTTCCTTGTTGGACGAGGAAATGTTAATCCTTTAAACAATTGGTTGTATTTTGGATAAAGAGGTGACTTGGTTTTCAACCCAAGTCACTATTGGTTTTATATTTATGTTCTTAATTAGTTTTAACACTTGCAAATCTTAAACATAGAATAGAATTGATTGTCACATTTCAATGTATGACCATTGAAACCGAATAGGTATAGGATACCCAATTCAAATCAAATCAAAATCAAATTAAGTTAAGAACTTAATTAAAGAAGAAAAGTTATCATAAGGGTACACAAACCAACTTCAAAGTTATCAACCATTCTAAACTATCAAAGCTTAAATAGAATATTTTCTGTAATAAATCATAAGGGTACACAAACCAACATCAAAGTCATTGCTTGTGGCCTTAGTAGCTATCTTTGGTGATAAAATGGGATTATTATTACAAAGATAGAGTGGGAGAAATTTGAAAAGCCACAAATAGCATATGATTTTTGATAAACACAATGAAAATGATCTATTAGTGAATAGTAGGATTTATTGTGTTTTGGTTATGTGAAAGATAAGAAGGAAGATTAAGTTGTGGATGGGATCTACGATTTAAGAAAATCGTAGATCTACGATTTAAGAAAATCTACACCTTATGGTTGCAAAAGGTAGATTAGGCTGTAGATAAGATTCTACGGCTTGTCATCCCAAAAGTTGTGGATAAACCCAAAGGTTGTGGATAAAATCTACGGTTTGGTAAAAATCTACGCCTTATATACCAACGGCCCCGGCCCTGGAGGATACTTCAAAGATAAATTCTTGAAGTTTGTAAGGAAAAATTCTATACATGGATAAGATCCATGATATAGTCCTCGTACAGTACAAGATAAGATAAATGTGGGGAACTGAAAGTTCCTACACACAGAAATTGTATACCATAAGAAAAGACTCTTATAGAAACTACGGGAGGACACTCGAAGAAAATTATTCAAAAGATTTTGCAAAGGCTCAAGAAAGGGTTCTTGGATTTAGATGGTGATCTAAATATGCCAATGCAAAGAACCATGAAATTTATAAGACTTACGTGCTGATAAATGAGATTTGTTGAGAGAAGCATAAGCAGACATGTGGATGTCTGCAGTCTACAAAGTTAAGGGTAACTTTGTTGAAAGTATACAAAGTTAAGGGTAACTTTGTTAAAAGTAGTAAGGTGATTCATTGAGAATGAATTCAGTAAACTCAATAACCACTTTTCAAAAGGGTATTTGAAAAGGATGTGACTATTAGCACATATGGTTAAGTCCCAACCATTTCAATTCATTAAATGTTAAGGAACATTGAATTGAGTGGGAGCTTTATGATTTACGGTTAAATGTAAAGTTCAGTGGGAGTTCTCGCTCCAGGATTTGAAGCTATTGAGTCATGGGTATGACTTCAGGATCTTCAGAATCAGGCAAGAACAAGAGTTTAGTGGGAGTAAACGTTATCTAAAACAACTCATTGCTTGTTTGGAATGAAGCATTGATACTCATGAAAGGTGCACGAGTTTTTGGTTCTAGATGACATATTGATATGAATTAAATCTAATTGAACATGGGATGTTTAGTTGAGATTATAAAAGACATCTTGTTAGTGTTAAGGTTGTTCATAGAGATGAAGATAGTATAACCATGATGGGATCATGGAAATTTATCGAACCTTAAGTACTATTGTTTGCACGTTTAAATTCGCTAATGTTTCCGCCATTAGTACGATCGTGTAAAGTGGATGCGCACCGCTTGCAGGACAACCCCTTGGAGCAGGTGTTAAATCAATGATTAAACCTTGATCAATTGTCAAAGTATTCTCCAATGAAGATGAAAGACAAATTCAAGATCTTGGAAGATAACTTAGTCGCATGGTAAAAGGTTTGCAACGACTCAAGTTCCAAGAAATCAAGCAAAGATTTGTGATAATCTTTGGCTTACATTCATTGACTATGCATCTCAATGACTTGTATTTTAACTACATGGTCATCACAAGATTCTACAAAATGTGTACGTTCACAAATTATGTAAAGGCATTGCTGTGGCTGGGAGTTACACAATGCACATAATCTTATTCGCTAGTCATAAAAGTGACTTGTCTCTTTCAGAGGAAAGATCAATGTGTGGATATGATCCGCAAAGTGAACGATCGCACGAACCGTGGTAAACCTGGTTTACTCAAAATGGAGATAATTACAATTTTAAGGGATGTAAGCGAGAGACCCTAAAGCTGATTGTAAATTAAATGGTGTTCAAAGGTTGACCACTTGGATGGTGTAATCCACTAATTGTTTGAGTTATTTATAACTCACGAAAGGTCAAGTAAAATTCAAATGGGATGGTAAGACCATATTGAACCCCATTAAAGTGAATTGAATTATCATGACCTCGCCCCTAGTTGCTTAAGTGAGGTGACATCTCAATGCAACCGGATGTGTGATGCGATTGATGGCGAGTTCAATTGCCATAGAGTCATACGGGATGACTAATCGATCACCTAGGCATAGACATGTTAAGACACATTTGCCGGGCTAATGACCGCTGATAGAGCTCTGGCGTACTCTTATTAAAAGACTGCCTGGTCGTGGCGGGAGCATCTATCGTGTTTCACATGAGTCAGTTCTTGGACTAATGACTGTTCTCTGAGGTGGCATAGTTTTCAGATTAACTTTGATTTATGTCCTAACACCTTCGTAACTGGGGTTTATAAGGACATATTTTGGGTTATGATGGACTATGGCCAGCCGGAAGGAATAAGTCGATTAGGAATTGTCCACCCCTTGTCAGGGTTGAGAAATATCTCTAGGCCACTCGAGGAGAACAATAACTAGAAATGCGTGGCCACGCTCGGAAGGTATCTATGGTAGATAATTCCGGTCAGTAGTTATAACTCCAGATCGAGATAAACCACTCTAGATTTCAATCAATTGCCGGCACGACCTGAGAGGACGCCATGCATTGAGTGGGAGATAGTAATAGGGCAAGAGAATTGGTAACACACACTTGTCTCGGACAAGTGGGAGATTGTTGGAGGAAGTGTCCTCGACAATAGTGTGTTGACATAATTAAAACTCATTTAAATGAAACACAACTGGGAGTGTTACTCTTTTAAAGTCAACTGATCAACATTTATCGATAATGATTGGCTGTCTAGAGTTTGACATTATCGTCATATGATGGTGGTGATTAGTTGATCCCTTAAGGTCATATCTTTAGGGAATTCCGTCTCAATGGAATAATTAATTAATATTGTATTGGATACAAATTAATTAATAACTGGAAATTTTGGAAATAATTTTATATGACGAATATTTTTATAATGGGATTATAATAATAATAAAAGTCAAGGTAATAAAATTGTTTTATTACTCGGTTTTATTTATTCGTTTAGGAAACGATTAAATTGAGAATGAACACGGTTGATCATAAAATTACAAAGAGTTGTAATTAAATTATGACATTACATTTTTATACAATAATAATTTCGAAATATTGAAATATTTATTTAAATGTAATAAATTTGTAAATTATGAATTCTAATAGTTAAAATTGCATAATTAACAAATTGGGTCATGTGTTATGGGACATGTGTGACATGTTACAAATTAACACAATTGACAAAGATAAAATGGGTCCATATTAGACCACACTTGACCGTGTGATATGTATTAGTAAGGTAGTGTGTTGTGGTAAGCTACTCTTACACATTATGCAAAAGCTTACATGCCTAGCCTTAGGTGTAAGGCATATTGTATGCTTTTGTGTAAGAGTAAGAGGCATGCATTGGCTTCATTTTTGAAGGCCTTTGGCCGGCCAAGAGTGAGCATGGTAGCTCACCTTTGCTCTTTAAATACACTACAACACACTTCACAAAATACTACAAGTTTTGCACAAGTTTTGCACACTAGTTGTTGTTGCTAAGTTGATGCTTACACTAACACAACACCACAACATCATTCTCAATATATTTCTAAGTAAAATAGTTTTTACTAAGAAAATTATTATTTCCATATCAATAATATTAAGAGTAATATTATTATTATTTCTAGTATACTAATACTAATTTTCTAGTAACAAAATTAGTAATAGTTTGAGAACGGGTCCTTGATACGCATCTTTTGGAGACGATTTTTCTTAGATCGTTGTAAGGGTATTTCGGTTTGAAGACTCAAGTAATAGGTGATTATTGAGTATAAACCTTCTAAAACCAATGTAAGGACTATCTCATCTTATGATATCATCTTGCATGCATAAGATCTATTTAAGTTTTTATGACTAAACTTAAAGAAACAAAACTCATATTAGACTTGAGTATAAAATAAGGAACCTAGTTTCCAACAAAACAATGCCAACATTTTGTGAAAGTAAATAATGCCAACATAATACGCATAATACGAAACATAAAACGCAAACAAAATGTCAACAAATTTGTCATTAATGTACCGACAAACAACTACAACTTCATTGGCAACAATTTTACTACAATCATCTCAAAAAGACAATAATTAATTAGCAAGACACAAAAAATGACAACAAATGTACCAACTATAATAAGCAATGTACACACACGACAATGTCATTATCAATACCAACATACCAATGCCAACAATGTCACAAACTCACTAAGTAAAACTACCTAATATAATCCAAACTGTAGCCTACTATCATAATGCCAAACAATGCCAACTTTTGTGAAAGTAAATAATGCCAACATACTACGCATAATAGAGAACATAAAAATGCAAACAAAATGTATACAAATTTTTCATTAATGTACCCACAAACAATGCCAAGTTCAATAGCAACAATAACACCACGAATACCAACATATTACTACACAATGATGCATACAAAAAAACAAACTGTCAAACAACAGCCAATGCCACCAAGAAACGTTCTATGTAACCATACCAAGGAATGAGAATATTACGAAACCGTGCACAATTTAAGATGTTATAGAATACTCACTTTATAACCTCAGAGGTTTCAGCAATATCCGTCTTTCGCCTCTTTGAGGACTCCCCAGTATAAGCAGGGCCTATCACCGAAAAACCCAGATGTCAGCACTAGCTACTTTTACGGTACAATAAAATCTAAACAATATAGTTGAAACCAATTGTTTACCTTTCCCCTTTGCCCTACTTTTTGGATCTGCAACTTTTAGCTCAGTCGGTACCAATGTCTTCACATTTTCGGCAATATCATCTATTACAAAACAGAACTCGGGGTATTAATAAAACGGTCAACAAAACATTCAAAACAGAATACACGTTTTCAATACAATAATAACCAAAAGTACAACAACGTGCCTTCTGCTTCTTCTTCTTCACCATCTCCGTCACCTTCTTCTTCATCACCATGTCCGTCACCTTCTTCTTCACCATCACCGTCCTCCTCTTCTTCTTCACCGTTACCTTCCTCCTCACCACTATTACCGTCCTCTTCAGCAATGTTACCTGCGTCCTCAGCACTATTATCATCCTGTTCTTCCTCATCACCATTATCGTCCTCCTCCCCTTCTTCATCACCCTCATTGTTCCCATCTTCTTCTTCTTCGTAATCAGCGTTTGCCTCTTTTGCTTTGCCCTTTCTCTTGGGAGGAAGGTTGAATGTTACCTTCCTCCTCCGCAGCACCTTACCCTCATCAGCGCCTGCCTCATCAGCCTCCAGCGCAGGTTCAATGGCCTTCTTCCCTCTGCCCCTCAAGGGGGTTTTCCTCTTACTAACTGCTGCTTCCTCTACAACATCGGTCGTTACCGACAACAACACCAGAAAAGAAAATATTTAAAACATGAAAAACAACAAACAAAATACCAACATTATAAACATCAAACACAGACAAAAAAAACATCGTATAACAAAAATTCAACAACAAACAAAAACCAAAAAAATAGCAACACAAAAAACATCAAACAAACGAAAACAATCAGCTCTAAAAAAACAAACAAAACCCAAAAAAACACCGACATTAAAAATACCTAACAAACGAAAACATCAACTCTACAAAACAAACAACAAACAAAACTCAAAAAAATATCAACATTTTAAACATAAAACAAACGAAAACATCAACTCTAAAAATGCAACAACAAACATAAGCTAAAAAAATATCAACTTTTTAAACATCAAACAAACGAAAACAATCAGCTCTAAAAATTAAACAACAAACAAAACCCAAAAAAAGACCGACAATAAAAACACCTAACAAACGAAAACATCAATTCAAAAAACAAACAACAAACAAAACTCAAAAAAATATCAACATTTTAAACATCAAACAAACGAAAACATCAACTCTTAAAATATAACAACAAACATAACATAAAAAAATATCAACTTTTTAAACATCAAACGAAAACATGAACTCTAAAAATTAAACAACAATTAGAACCCAAAAAATACCAACATTTTAAACATCAAACACAGATCCTCAAACAAAATGTTGCTATTTAAGTAACAAACATGCAAATATACAACATTATTTTAAACAATCATATCATACTATTCTAAACAAACATGCCAAAAACGAAATACTATTTTAAACAACAAACACTAAACCCTAAACCCAAAACTATTTTAAGTAACAAACATGCAAATATACAACATTATTTTAAACAATCATATCATACTATTTTAAACAAACATGCCAAAAACGAAATACTATTATATTTGGAAACCACAAACACTAAACCCTAAACCCAAAACAAAACAAAACTTGCAAAAAAAACAAACTTAATATTCAAATTTGACTAGATTAAAATTTCACCAAAACATTAGAAAACCCAGTTGAAAATGTTACCTTCAACAGTCTCTTCGGATTGAGTTGCTGGATCATTTTTCTTTAATACCCGTCTTGCAACTGCTTTCCTCACCATTTTTTTGTGTTTTGTGTTTACTAAATGACGACTTTAGGGTGGTCTTTTGTTTGCTTTTTACAGAGAGAAAGTGGTGAGAGAAGGGAGTTTTTTACAGAGATAAGGGGGTGAGAATGGGGAGAAGGAGGGACTAATATTATAAATGTGGGAGTAAATGTGTGGGGGTGGGTAAATGAGAAGGGGGGAAATGACGGGTTAGGGGGGAAGGTGGGGGGACAAATTGGTCTGGGGTAGTCAAACGTCTAATCAACCATAAATGTCAAATTAAGAGTATCTTTACCGTATTCTCAATACGGTACGTATTCTACCCAATACGGTTTCTACTTGGCCCGTCGCAACCTTATGACGGGTAGTTCCGTCTTAAGGAAAACGGACACAAAATTGATTACCAAGTAGCCACACCCAAAACAACGTGACCTTGATCCATAACTTTAGTCGACTCACTACAGGTCATATTTTGGGATTGGACGGGTAATTTTATGTCAGCTTGTTACTTCTCGTGCGATGCTCTGAAAACTGAATTATTATCACTTTTGGTTGTTTGGACTTTGGAGCATGCTAAGGAGCTTCGCTTAAGTAAGGTCGTCATTCATATGGACAACCAACCCTGTATACACTTAAGGAAGGCTAGTTGGTAAACAATAGTCTCAAGTTTCTTGTTCGTAAATGCAAAGAGTTGATGAACGATAATGCATGCTCTATTAAGCTGGAACACTCGTATAGAGAAACTAATCGAGCTAGTAACTCGTTAGCCAATCAAGCCCTGTATACACTTACTTAACGAAGGCTACTTGGTAAACAGTAGTCTCGAGTTCATTGTACGTAAATGCAAAGATTTGATTAACGATAATTCATGCTCTATCAAGCTGGAACACCCATATAGAAAAACTAATCGGGCTAGTGACTGGTTAACCATTCAACCCTTGTATACACTTACTTAAGGAAGGCTAGTTGGTAAACAATAGTCTCAAGTTCATTGTTCGTAAATGCAAAGAGTTGATTAACGATAATTCACTAGTACAGAAATGTCATTTGATAACGGTCCAAAAACACATATGGCAACGGTTCCACGACCGTTGTAAATCGGGGTGTTGCCTTAAACAATCACCTAATAGGCAACGGTTGTTTTTAATGACCGTTGTCATTTGTCCATGCCAAAAGCCATTTATGTACTAGTGATTCATGCTCTATCAAGCTGGACCACTCATATAAAGAAACTAATCGGGCTAATATGACTCGTTAGCCAATTAAGCCCTCTATACACTTACCTAAGGACGGCTAGTTGGTAAACAATAGTCTCAAGTTCCTTGTTCATAAATGCAAAGAGTTGATCAACGATGATTCGTGCTTTATCAAGCTGAAAGTGGAGCATTTCATGGGTCGTGCAACTTAGGCCCTGTTCTCTCTGGCTTAATTTCAGTTCCTTTCAATTTTGGTTAGTTGTATTCTGTTAAGTTTTATTTACGTTCAATCAATTATTTTCAATTAATCTCTTCACAAAAATAACTTTTAATTCAACTAAATTCACTCCATATTAGTGTCACTCAATTTAGTTCAATTAAGCTCTACTCCAATTTATTCAATTCAGCTCGTTTCAGCCGAAATGAATAGGGCCTTACATTATGTTAAAATGTACTATCCGTCCTCAGCTTGTAACAGATAATGTCCGTTTTGAATGAAATTTGTGTTAATCCAAATAAAATAAGTTCACAACTTAACAAAGAAAAGTAGAAAGCATGAAGGACCACAACAATGCAAATAGTTTATGTTATGTTAACATATTAGTATGTGTTTGACCCTGCTTTTCAACTGTTTTTGCAACCAAAGAAATAGAAGCCGGGTCAAACACTACCTTTTAAAAAACTAAAAACTGATTTTATTAAACATAAATTCTAAAACTGACTCCTGGAAACACCTAGAAACAGAAGTAGCAAATTGTTACTTCGGTTTCTCTTTTCACGTTGCTCTTAAGTTATTTGAGCGCCAAAATCCAAAAAAAATTGATAGAAACTAGTTAGGCCAAACACGATAAAACTAATAAAAATAGTTTTTTAAAATTTTTGGCCAAACCTGAACAATTTTATCGAAAACTAGTTTTATTAAAACTCCTTTACAGAAATAAAAATTATTTTTCATAAACAAGGCCAAACATACACTTAGTTTTATCAACTACTTTAAAGTTAATGAAGTAAGAATATTTTTTTATTTTATTTTTACAACAATCTATTTAATTTTCAACTATATCATTTTGAACTTAATTTCAGTAAATTTAAGTTCAATTTAGTTGTACTTCATTTAGTTGAGTTTTTCTTTTCACAAATTAACTTTTAGGGTCTATTTTTATGGCTTAATTTCAACTTATTTCAATTTGACTTGGTGGTATTACATTAAGTTTTATTTACGCTAAATTAATTACGTTCAGTTAATATTTTCAAAAAACTACTTTTTAATTCAACTAAATCCACTTCACCTTGATTTTACTCCAATTTAGGTCAATTAAGCTCTACTTCAATTAATTTAATTCAGCTTATTTCGGCTGAAAAGAACAGAGTTTTAATTTAGTTTAGCTCAGCTCTAATAATTTTAATTTAGTTTAACTAGACCCTATCATAATTTTAGTTTGAAAAAATAAGACATAAATAGAAGCGAGAAATATGTAGTAGGGAAAAAAAATGCAATAGAACTTTCTCAGACCAAAAAAAATCCAAAAATTCTGAAAATTAGGGTTTACAAAATTCCAGCATAACCCAAACATAGGTTTGGGATATACCCTTCTTTGAAAAAGCCCACCTTCAATCAACAACCGCCATTCTTCCACCATCGCCGCCACCTCTTCTCCCCTGAAAAACCAACCCAATTCTTCATTATTTCAGTGTATTCTTCTGCAATTAATCAATCAATTATTCACCATTAAAATCATCTCAATCCATTCAATTTCATCGTAGTTTCATAATAATTACAATGACAAGATCAGCTGACAAGCGAAAGGGGAAGAAAAAACCTGCACCTACCAATGTTTCTGGGATTGATGAACCAACCCGTATTCTTATTTCTCAAGCACTTGATAAATTCCGGGCTTCTCATGATAAAGGTTCCTTTTTTATTAATTCCCTCTTTATTTTCGCATATTTTTTTTAGTTTTGTAATTCGTTGATTAAATTTATGTTATTTAGCTCAATTCCGACTCGGACTCAGACCCGGACTTGGACCCATTTGTGCATATAGTATTGGTTAAGTTTCGGGGATTGTAGGGGTAAGAGTTGAAGTCCCTCCGTCTCGATCATTTGTCTACCTTTTCATTAAAATACAGCTCATGAAGAAAAAAGGTAAACAAATGATTGGTACGAAGTAAACAAATAATTTGGTGGGAAGTTTGATTTTTTGCTGTGAAAAATCATTGCCATTGGAAAATTGGTAGCTATGTTACAAGTTATGTCTACCGGCGTTGGTGTCGAAAGGAAGACCATTTTGTTTATGAAGGGAGGTTTATCTTAAGAGATTAGTTTATTTAAGGAAGTAATTTCGCGGGAAGTTGATTTTTTTGGGTGAAATTTCATTGCCATTGGAAAAATGGTGTCTTTCTGGCGAGTTATGATTATTGGAGTTGGTGACAGTATTGGAAAGAAGACTGTTTCGTCTATGAAGGGGATTTATTTCTGGAGATGAGGGGAGGAGGCGTGGTTGCAATTCGACGTTTTGTCTCGGGATTGGTAGACTGTTGCAAAGTATTATAGATTATAGATATAGATTAGCGAGTTGATGGATGTTTGAATGAGAGTACAAGGGGAGTCAGGTGTTCACTTACAAGTTTTCTGATTACGCTTGTCGTTGACATTGTATAAATGTTGTATTTGAGGGGTTATTTGGAGCGATTTTTAATGCGCGTTTATAAGCAAGTCTACTGAGAGGTTAGTGTTGGCAATGCATATTTAAATTCCTTATGGCAAGCAGTGCTTTGGTGCTTTTGGGTTTGAGGTGTGTCGGAGTGTGGGAGTGTGGGAAAGTTGATCACATCAATTTGTACTACCTTTTTACCTGTAAGGTTGTAGGTTAATTCAATGTGCTCTCTGTGGCATTTTGATAAATTCATTGTCATTCTTTTATCGCAGTTTACACGTTTGAAGCCAACCTAAATAACCATGAACGTGCTGCGGTTCATTTGCTCTGCAGAAAAGTGGGTATGAAGTCAAAAAGTACTGGGTGAGTATTTCAACCTACAAGCTAATGTGTCTTTTGAGCTTCCATGAAAACTGTGGCTAATAAGTGATATGGAGTTATGTTTAGTAATTAAATTTGTGTTGGGTCTGATCTTTATCTATGGTAAGTTGGTAATTATGACTTTATGGGTACTTTCTCGAGTTATATATCTGCTGAAAAAAAGAAATTTATTACGCTGATCTTCCTAATATGCAAGTTAGATTCAGTTTATTTGGTGACTGGTCGTCTATCCCGCATATCTTCAGGTGATATATTTGATTTATTTTCCTAGGACGGGGAAACAGCGACGTGTTTCTGTGTATAAATTCAACAAAGGCAAGGGTAAATCAGGATCCAAAGCTGAAGAAGAAGAAGAAACAGCTTTAGTTACATTCTCGGATGAATCTAGAAGAGTCCTTACAGATTTGTTTGTTCGTTATCCACCTGGTGATGATGAAGCTGTCAGACAAAGTCTAAATAGGCCCTCCGAAAATTCTAAGTCACATGGCAGAAAAGATGACATATTTCGCAAGCCTGTAATGCAGAAGGCCGACATAGTAAAAAAAATGCAGGCACTTGCTTCGAGATTAGATTCCAAACCAAAACTAAAAGAGGTTATCAATGCTCATGCAAAATAATTACTTTTGATTCCTTGTGGACATATCTTGATACCTTCAATATGAAATCTATTTTCGATAGCTGAAAATTAAGTATTTAATTTTCTGAATAATATATGCAGATTTCTGCCATGAGGTCTAAGCTTCCTATTGCATCTTTCCAGGATGCTATTGCATCCACAATTTCAGCTCATCAGGTCTGTTGCAACTTGAAAGTGTATGCTACTCTTCAGTATTTACCAATTATTAGTTGTTTGAATTATTACTTTTGAGGGATTTATCTCTTTGTTATTACATTAGGTAGTGGTGTTTAATTTTTTTGTAATTTGTTACGTACCCAGAAATCTTTGTGCAGTTAAGATAATTAATATTGGGAAAGCTGATATTCAGTAAGCTTAAATATCTTAAGGTTATTCCTATTGACACGAGCTAATGGTTTTTCTAGTCAGTGGGGTTAAAAGATGGAATAGGACTACACTTGTTGCCTAGTCATATACTCTGTATATTGTATCTAAACCACAAGTTTCCGTTGACTGTTCCTGTATCATTGGTGAGAATTATTTTGCCATTTCAGGTTTGAACAACCCTGTCTGAAGTAGGCTGTTGAACAGTTGGTACATAACATAGCCAAGCAATCAGTAACCCTACCTTATTCTTTTTAGTGATGGAAGTGCCATGGTACATCTAGTTATCCATAGATGATGTGGTGAATTTAGGGTTCTAGAGGAACTTTAGATATGTTTGTTAGACGATGGCTTCCTGATCCCGTGGGCTTGATTTTTCCTGTACTGGTAGTCATGTTATGATTCTCATTGTTTTTGGCTCTTTTCTTGAATGGTTATTTTTAAATTTCAACCTAACTGATTTCTCTACCTTTTTCCTTTTACTAAACATCAAAGCCTTTTCTTTTCTGTTTTTGGTTTTTGATACTAACGATTGATTATACATAAGTCTATAACAATTGTTCCTATTTAAAAAGCAATAAACATTTCATTTGATGATCTTCTCTCCTTGTATCTATTTAAATATTTTTTTCTCTACTTTTAAATAATTTTCACCACATCTCACTATCCCAGTCATTTTCTGTTATGTGACAGAAATCCTGTAGACCGCAAACTGCGGCATTAAGAAATAAGAGCAGCTCCCATCATGACTCTTTGCTGCAATTTTTTCTGTTTTATAGTGTATTTTGCCTGTATCTTTTATGGGATACACACATACACCCATGTTAGTACTTTTTAAAAGTTCTTAGATCTTATTGAACAAAGACTAAAAGGCTATATTCCAAAAAACAGGTAGTGCTCATATCTGGCGAGACTGGTTGTGGGAAGACTACACAGGTAACTCTTTGCTCATTGACACTAGTTTGGTAGAAACTGGCCTTTGCATTGGGTATTAATGCAATATCTTCAATGGAATCGACCTAACGAACCCTCAATGAATGGGTTATTATATGTGTATACTGTACAGATGACTTTATCTAATTTGTATTATAAAAATAGTACCCTAAAGCTGCCGAATTTATCTAGAAATTTGCAATGCTTTAACTGATAATTTAGTACTAATTGTTTGGCTTTATGCTTTATTGATTAAGTAAAAAATGAGCTCCATTCTCCAATTATACCTGGTTGTTAATCAATGTCTTCTGTAATCAGGTTCCTCAATATCTGTTAGACCACATGTGGGCTAATGGCCAGGCTTGTAAAATAGTGTGCACACAACCTCGTCGTATTTCAGCAACATCAGGTGCAGCTTGTCTTATGTTTATTGTTGTCCTTTTTATAGTAAAAGTATTACTTCCTCCACCCATTTTTCTTCTTCATGTATCACTGGGTACACAAATGAAGGGGTGAAGTGTGGTGGAAAATAAAATTTAAGAGAAGATGTGGGGTTTGAAAACATATTGACTGCACAAATCAGATTAAGGAGGACAGATTATAAGGAGAAAGTTTAAAAATGGACAACTCAGTAAGTAGGAAGTTTAAAAGTGGAGGAAGTATCATATCTCGTGAATTCTGAATTCCTCATTTTCCCGTGGTTGTGTATTCTGCAGTTGCTGAAAGAATTGCTCAGGAAAGAGGTGAAGATATTGGAGATTCGATCGGGTACAAGGTATGCTAATTGAGTTTTGTTAGACAATAGGTTGCTTGCTTGGTGATGAAGCAGCTAAGGCATGTTTGTTAAGTAGACTTGTAATACTGGTTCGGCGGGCAGGTTATGGGTGGTTAACTAATGTCTCGTTTAGCTTGAATCCGGTTGAGTGTAAATCTGGTTTTGAGGATACGGGTTTAAGTTTGGGGACTGGGGTAGCTGGGAAGGGTCAGAGGAGTTGTTGAGTTACCCCTTTCTAACACTTGTTTAGATTTTTTTTGTTTGTTTTTACACTACAAATGTATAAATGTATTATTGACCTTAATTTCATAAATACTTACTCCGAACAGTTGTACTAATAGTTGAGTCCATATGTTAAAGTAAGAAGATTGAATATAAACATAAATCCAATAAAATATCCTGAGCAGAATATTTCAAAATCCTTAACCATATGTCAAATTTATGACAACTTATAACTCGTAATAGTCATGAACAATGATTTCTTGAGCTATTATTGACGTCAAACAAGTCATCTTTATACACGCACCATCCATATACGTTGGAGGGTCAATGTTAGTCTGCATCATTAAAAAAAGTTTCTATCAAGTTTAAAAAAATCACATAGTAATAAACCCATCCACCGTTATGGTATAACCATCACTACTGGCAATTTGTATTTTTCCTCTGGCAACATACAGTAACAGCCTTTTTCCGGCTATGTAATAAGCAGATTTTTGTTTTCATTTAGGGCTAGGATTTTGTTATGTAATAGAACGGAAGTATCTTACCACAGGCCTAATAATGGACTTATGTTACTTCGACATGTCACCGGGCCACCCACCCTTTTCCTATACAACACTGAACATGTGTCCAACATGCGAAAATCAGTCAGGTTGAATTTTAAAGGTGTGAATTATGCAATACAAAATTGAATACGAGACATATTTGAAGAAAATAAGGACCCAGTAAAAGCATTTATTTTTTCTGGTGTATATAGCAGGGACAGTCGAACTAAAGCTAAATTGTTGTTAACTCATTAGACAAGAGTTTGGGTAATTCTTGTATCTGTTTTTTAAACATGTGATGTTAAAGACAATTAAAAGGGAAAATTGTAAGACAAAATTCAATGAAAATTGAAGTACAAATCACCTGTTTTTATTTTCAAGATCCTTTTTAAGTGGGAGAGTTGATAAAAACAAATCACTTTCACTGGAAATTGGTAAATAAAGTGGGAGTAGTGGGAGAAGAGTCAATTGCGTTCAAACAACCTTAAATTTATTCAATCAATAAATATGGGACAGATGATAAACAAATTACTTACCTTGGAGGAGATTTGAAGGAGAGAGAGACTTACCTAGTAATTAAGTTTGAATAAAGAGGTGCCACTGGGTGGTGGCAGGCGAATGAAATACAAAAAAATCAGCAGACTTGATGAAACATATTGGAGGAGGAAGAGAGATGTTGAGTGTGGATGAAATCATAAGGTGGTGGACTGATGGGTCTTTTAGGTATAGAATGATGAATACGAATTGGTTGTGGAAGGAAAATCAATTTGCCGTATATAAAGTTACAAATAGCCCACCGGGAATCGTTAAAGGTAGCAAACTGTAAAGTAAGGCCACATTTTAGTTAGTAATTAAAAAAAAATTATATATTAGGTAGCAAGTTAAAAAAAAGGAAATAAAAGTAGCTTGTACCAATGTTGCCTTAATATTATACTTTCAGTTTCTTATCCATAGTGGTTCTAGTTACTTCCTCCATTTTAGCATTACCTATCACTTTCATATTATAGGAGAATCAAGAAATATGACTGGATATGCATAATTACCTGTTCTTTTGTCCCTTCTGACCCATTTAGGACAAATATAGCAGATTCTTCATATTAGTGCAAAAAGAAGCTTAAATTCTTGTACACTATCGAATACAGTAGTTGTCTTTGAGATGGAGGGAGATGCTTATGAGCATGGACATTATGTAGGAAGTGTGCATACAAAAGAGTGATTCTGTATTAACAATGTAATGCGTGTGCGTAGTTATAAGTCTTTTGTCTAGATAGGTTTTTGTTTGAGGATACACGGTTCTCTTTGTTGTACAGATAATGTTATAATCTACAACGGTTGTTACTATACATTATATATTAGCTCTGCATGATATAATTTTTTTTTCTTTTGGCCATTTATTTATCTTGTAGATTGTTAGTACATACTTCCATAGGATATCATGTGACGAAAAATTAAATAACGCGATAAGCACAGTCTAACATAGAGTGCTATAAGAATAAATAAGGGGCGTGGTTTTGATTGATTTGCGGAACATTGATGTACAAACCCTAAGTTGACTGATGTGCATTGATAGATACGCCTGGAAACTAAAGGTGGGAGACAGACATCTGTTATGTTCTGCACAACCGGAGTCCTGTTAAAGGTGCTTGTTTCCGGTGGCTCCAATGGATCTCAATCAGAGTCTTCAAATCATTCTAGGAAAGTTATCTCTGAGATCACCCATATCATCGTGGTACTGTTTGCTTTACCTTTTGATCTTTCTATTGTTTTTGTAACAGAATTAAGAAGTGACTGTTTAATTTTGTGTTAGATGTTGGTAGATCTTTGTTGTCTGATGTTTGTTCATTTTGTTGAACTTTGTATTATTGAGTGAATGATTCAATGTTGTGTTAGTTTGAAAATGGGTAAAGTGCATCCAGGCAACAAACTGTGAGGCGCGGCTCTGTTGAGCTATTCAAAATTCAAAATAAAACTTGTGCAGTGGAGCTGCATAATAAAAAACCTAGAAGAAAGGTGGATGTAAGTTGCATATCGGGCCTCATTAACTGCACTTTTTTCAAAAGCCCACCCAAGGCAATCGAGGCGTTTTGCCTAGTGTCGTATTGAGTCTTGCATTTGCAATCAAGGGAGCTACGAGTTATGACTGTAAATCACCTTTGTCTTTCTTTTCTACATATCTGTTGCCTATTGGCATTTATTTTTAAAGATTATTGACACAATAGTAGTCATCGTTAGGAATACAGATCATCTTTATACAGCGTTCCTTACAACTCTTTCCTGCTTGCCCCGGGGTTTGGTAAATTAGATTGAAAGATACGAGCCACAAGTGGTAAAATAAGGGTTAAAGATTAAAACTGCAGAGCTTCTATTGAAGTACTAATTATTAGTTCTGAAAGCTATCTGTGAAGGAAGACAATTTTGAAATATAGACAATTAATAATAATTTAATATGCTAAGAAGGTGATACAAATTAAGGTAACTAAAATGGATATTGTTGAATAAAGGGCAACTAATATGGTAGGAAGGAGATATCATTCTGCACCTTCCCTATACTTGTAAGTTGTAACATCCATTTTGTATATTAACTAACCTTATGGGTGGATGTTTTGGAACGTGTCCGTTAATTTACAATGCTTTGATCATCATTTACAATGTAGTAAGCCTCTTATTCACTTACGAATAGCATCTGTGAAGATGTTCATATGCACGGAACTTTATCGGTCTTAGAATTTTATAATCTATTTGGGTAGATGTTGGTCAGCTAACCATAATTTTTTTTTATCATCTTTCACAAGCAACTAATTCACCAATGACCAATCAACTTTAAAGATGTTTCTATGCATGCCACCAGTTAACATGGGTAAATGGTTGCTAGCACTAGTGTTTTGTTCAGTATTGATTGTGATCTGTTGTCAGACTTATGCCCTCATTGTGCTATGCATCAAATATACTTCATTGGCACTGGAGTCTAATAGCTGTTTCTGCTTATCTCTTGCAGGATGAGATCCATGAGAGGGATCATTATTCTGATTTTATGCTGACAATTCTCAGGTATTCTTCAGTGTGCCTTTAAATCCTCAGCCTTCTCTTAAAAAAAATTTCAATCATGTCTTTTTTTTCATTTGCTAAATTGATGAGATATATGTTTTTCATTTATTTTTAGTAATTTTTTGTGTTGCTGATATGACTTTGTGGAAGTTTTTTCCATAATAAATATATATATATGCTAAATATCATATTCACATAGTTTTTTTCCAGCATATTTATGTAAAGTGTGACCTTGAAAGTCAAATGGGAAGCTCGTTGTCAATGGAGAGAGCTTTTTAAATTTTAAAATGTTTATTAGGCTCCACTAGATATTCAAACTTTTCCGTTGTTTTTAATACAATAGGAAGTAGACTGTCAATGACCTGATCTAGCTGCATTGACTGTGCATTTGTAGAACATATTGCATCTCTCTGCCTGCTTTTTGAAGCTTTGATTAATCTGTCTGCTTATTCGGCCTTGCATACAGAGACTTGCTTCCAGCTTATCCTCGTCTGCGTTTGGTGAGTTTTTTTCTTCTGAATGTAAATTATTTTCCTTTTCTATCCAGTCTCCCTTCTCATTATATCGGACATTGCAGGTGCTTATGAGTGCAACTCTTGATGCTGAAAGGTTTTCTAATTATTTTGGTGGATGCCCTGTCATCAGAGTGCCTGGCTTCACTCATCCTGTATAATCTCACTAGCAATCTGTCATTTTTTTTGTTGATGTTCTTCTGTTGTGCCACATTACCTGTGCCTCTTAATTATGGATTAGTTTTTTCTCTGAATTTTAGGCGACATTTGTCTTTATAGGTGAAATCATTTTATTTAGAAGACGTTCTTGCCATTTTGAAAATCCCTGACAAGAACCATCTTAATGCGAGCTCTAATTGCGTTATCGAGGAGAGTAACCTGAGTGAGGAGATTCGGGTAGCACTAGATGAAGTGCTTGAGACGGCTCTCTCAGATGTAGAATTTCAAGTTCTACTAGAATTAGTTTCATCTCAAGGAACGTCAAAAATGTTGAATTATCAGCACTCTAGATCTGGAGTTTCCCCATTGATGGTTTTTGCTGGAAAAGGGAGAGTAGGTGATGTTTGTACACTCCTATCTCTTGGCGCTGACTGTCATTTACAGGCCCGTGATGGAAGCAATGCTTTAAATTGGGCGCTGCGTGAAGGTCAAACGGACACGGTGGAAATATTAAAGAAACACATGGAATGTAGTTCAACAAGCTCAGTGGAGGAACATAAATTGGTCGAGAAGTACTTGTCATTGATCAATCCTGAAATTGTCGATGTCGTTTTAGTGGAAAACTTACTGAAGAAGATATGTGTGGAGTCACAGGAGGGAGCTATACTTGTCTTTTTACCTGGTTGGGAAGAAATCAATAGGACCCGAGAGCGTTTACTTGCCAATGTCTTCTTTAAGAATTCATCAAATTTTCTTATATTAACTCTTCACTCTATGATTCCATCAGTTGATCAGAAGAAAGTATTTATACGGCCACGTCCTGGTTGCCGGAAAATTATCCTCTCCACTAATATAGCTGAGACTGCAATCACCATTGATGATGTTGTGTATGTTGTCGACAGTGGCCGAATGAAAGAAAAGAATTATGATCCATACAGTAATGTGTCAACTCTACAATCTTCATGGATTTCACAGGCTAGCGCCAAACAACGAGAGGGACGTGCTGGTCGCTGCCAGCCTGGGGTTTGTTACCATCTATTTACAAGAATACGAGCTGCGTCCTTTCTTGAATTCCAGATACCAGAAATAAAAAGAATTCCAATTGAGGAACTCTGTTTGCAGGTATTTTCTCTTGGAATTATGTTTCTCTTTCCTCTGGTGATACTTGCAAGTAATGAATGTGATGCCCTAGGAGTTTAGTTCTATGATGAAGACTTGGTCTTTTTTTATGAAAAAGGTTTAGTTTCTTGTGCACTTTTTTTGACATGCTTCTTTGATAGTTATTTGGTAATCTAAGCTATATGCTACTCGAGAAGTTCATATTAGTTCACACTGTCGGATACTTTTCAGTTAGATATGGCGACATGGGTATGACACTTGGGCATTTAATTGTAGTCCAAAAATATGAGTGTTTTTCAAAGATGGTCACATTCAATAGTTAGACTTAGACACACATCGTGATTTGTGACTGATATTCCTAGCCGAGACTGAGAAGCATAGATTCCGAATAATCAAGTCTGCCTGCCCTTTTTACTTAAAAGGCGTCATTCAATACCTGAGAGTAAGATTTAGAGAGAGAGAGATGATTGGATATTTGGGTTGAGAAAGAAGAGATTGATATGTTTCTTGTAACAGGTGAAAATGCTTGATCGAAATTGCAAAGTCGAGGAGTTTCTGAAGAAAACTCTGGATCCTCCAGTTTCCGAAACCATTAAAAATGCTACTAGTATCCTTCAAGAAATTGGTGCATTTTCACATGATGAGAGATTGACAGAATTAGGGGAGAAACTCGCTGCATTGCCAGTTCATCCCTCAACTAGCAAGATGCTCTTCTTTGCAATATTGTTGAACTGCTTGGATCCAGCTTTGACCCTTGCATGCGCATCTGATTTTAGAGATCCGTTTACAATACCTATGTTACCAGCCGATAAAAAAAGAGCTGATGCTGCAAAAGCTGAGCTGGCATCATTGTATGGAGGACATAGTGATCAACTAGCTGTCATAGCTGCATTTGATTGTTGGAGGAAAGCAAAGGAGAAGGGCAAAGAATCACGGTTCTGTAGAGAATATTTCGTGTCCTCGGGTACTATGTTTATGCTGTCTGGCATGCGTAAACAACTTCTATCTGAGTTAATCAGAAGCGGGTTAATATCTGATGACACATCAAAATGCAGTATGAATGCACGGGAGCCGGGTATTATTCGGGCGGTAGTTGTAGCCGGTTTGTATCCTATGGTGGGTAAACTCCAGCCACGCAGAAAGGGTAAACGGTTGATAGTGGAAACTGCTAGTGGTGACCATGTCACTTTGCATCCTTCTTCAGTAAACTCAAAATTATCATTCAAAAACCCTGGTGACCGCCCTATGCTTGTTTATGATGAGGTCATTAGAGGGGATGTCGGCTTGCACACTAGACGCTGTACTCTCATTGGTCCACTCGCTTTGTTACTTGTTGCAACTGAAATCGTTGTTGCTCCAGGAAAAGGCAATGAAAATGCAGGGGATGATGACGGTGATGATAGTGGAAGTGATAATAATGATGATATGGAAGATGATAAAACAGACAAACAGGGAGATAAAATCATGTCTTCTCCTGATAATGCCGTTACTGTAGTCATTGATCGCTGGCTTTCCTTTGAGTCGACTGCACTCGATGTTGCTCAGATTTATTGCTTGAGAGAGCGGTTATCAGCTGCTATTCTTTTCAAAGTAAGTTTTAGAATTATCGTGGGGATTCATCATATTTTCTGCCTGTTTTAATTTAAATCAAGAGGTGTTGAACAAGGAGGAAACGCTTTGGTTAGCTTTGGTTATTAGGGCATTTGGCTCCTTTTGTCTAGGGATGGCAGTGGGTCAGGTCCCCGACCCAACCCTTAGGGTCAGACCCTAATGGGTCGGGTATGACTCTGAATTTTTGAGACCCACTCGGGTATGGGTCTTATATAAAAACTTCGGGTCCGAGTCCGGGTCTTGGTCTTGGGACCCTACCCGACCCTTAGAGCCTTATATTTATTAAAAAAAAGAAAAAGAAAAACAAAAAGAAAAAACACACATATGAACGTCAATAACCCAAATAATACACTCAAACAGATACTCTTATTAGTTATCATTAATATATAATACGCATATCCAAATAACCATCAAGGATAACGAGGAAAATGATGAGTTTCGGTACGGTAAATGATATAATTTAGGGTCGGGTACGGGTAATGATCCAAATAACCAAGACTTTGTAATACTTTAATCAAAACTTTGTAATTTAATTCGAACCTTGGTACATTTTATTGAATGACTCGTTAAGAAAAATTGGACCCTAGGGTAGACCCTACCCAGACCCATTAGGGTCGGGTATGGGTCCATTAATTTCAGACCCTTTAGAGTCTGGGTTGGGTATGGGTCTAAGGTTTTTTACTTCGGGTCGGGTCGGGTCTTGCCGGACCCTACCCATTGCCATCCCTACTTTGTCTCATCCATTTGTTTGTGTTTCTTTGTTGGTTTATTTATATTTGCAAGTACATCAACTGATCAACTGCACTAGTGATATTTGTTAGTTTAATAATAGTGTGGGGTTTAGAAGTCACATCTCATTTTTTTAGAAAATTTATTTCATCTAGGAAACGTAAAGAATTGCCTAAGATTGACTGAAGAGGGAACCAAGAGTGTTAATTCTCGAATGTAAATGGGTCCGTTCCAGAAGTCGGGTAATTTTTCGATAAGTCTATTGATATATGCTAATGATTTTGTTTTATGTTTCAGGTTAGCAACCCAAGTAAAGTTCTTCCGCCTGCTCTAGGTGCATCGGTGTATGCTACCGCCTGTCTTCTAGCTTATGACGGATTAAATGGAATTTCTCCTACAGTGGAATCTGTGGACACGTTGACTTCCATGGTGAATAATGCTGAAATAGGAAAGAAAAAATCGACTGAGCCACCAAATTCATTTCTGATGTCTCTATTCAATGCTCCTGAGCGTAATCTGTCATCACACGGCAATAAACCCACAGTAGAAGCCCCGCGAAGGCAAAACCATCCTTCCCAGTCTCTGCCAATGGTTGTTGGGCCACAACCCAGAATAGAAGCTTCACGAAGACAAAACCATCCTGGCCCGTCTTTCCAGTCAGTACCAATGGTCGTTGAGCCACCTTTGGTGCCAATACAAACAAGGCCAACACTGGCCGAATCCTTAACTGGGTATAGCGCAAATACATTCGGACCATATGGGCCCAGAGGCAATTCATCGAAACGACGACGTGGCAAATAGGTCTGGCTAAGGAAATGTAATACCAAAGTTTGGTTAGTTTATTACTTTTGCGAGGCTTGGTTGGAAGGGTTGAATTCAGTCGACAGAGTAAACCAGTAACCCAGCTATTTTTGGGATTTGTGGAAACCAACCTCTTTATTTTGAAGAATTATGTCCGATTTTCAAAGATTGTTATGATACAGAAAGGATTTGGTTCTGCCTTCTGGTTAGAATGCCTTAAAATGCTTCGGAACCACCTGTGGAGTGCACGATCAACTGCGAGGTTGATGCCTTATTCAACGGTACAGTCTGTTAGCCTGTGTAACGGCTGTTCTGAGGCGTTGTTTTTCTATAGGACTGCAGGCTGTGCCTGAAATTATTCGGAAATCATATGCTTTGTAAAATTTTATTTAATTCTATATTTTAGTATGCTCAGTTCAATTTCCGCTTTGTTGTCGCTGATACCAGACTGCGTATGGAGAGATAAGCAACAACGCTAGATTTCCGTTTTGGTGTCGCTGATACCAGATTGCGTATAAATGCTATTGAGCGATAAGCGATAATACTAAAAAGTCATCTGCAATTTTTAAAAAGATGGCTGCTGCTGATGTAGGTATCTAATTGCGAAACAAATGAATGAGACGTCATAAAATGGTAAGAAACAAATAATGGGATTAATAAAAGAATGAGACCATAATAAACTGAAAAAGTGAACGAAAAATGTTGACAAAAAATAGTATGGAGTACTATTTGTCTTCAGCTTGTCATCTAGATGATCAGTCACACTTTCTCATTAAAATAGTCTATTTGGTACCGTTACAATTTGCAACGAAACGAGCCCGTAATACGTAGAATTTGCAATATTTAATACTCGTATGTATTTCCAAAGTATAGAGTGCTTTATTAATTACTAGTTTTACACCCGTGCAAAAAATGCACGGGTTGAATTCTATTAAAATGAAAAAATTAATGAGTTCAATATCTTTAATAAAAATATGATTTAAGTATTACAGTTATATCGATTTAAAAACTGAAGAGCATTTGATGCTTAACTTAGACGTAAGCAAAAACAACGCATTAGCTCGACATTATAAATATACACAAATTTATTTAGGACGACGTTATCCATTTAAGTTTAAGAGGGGTCAAATATATATCTAAGATAATAAGATAAAAGTAAAATATTTGTACTATATACTCCCTCCGTCCCGGTCATTTGTTATCTATTTCCATTTTGGGGTGTATCATTGAATTGTTATCTATTTCCATTTTTGGCAACTTTTTGTGGATGACATTTGATTACATGTGGGGCCATATAATTTGGTGGTCCAAATTCATTTATACTTCTTTTCTTAATCTTTGTGTCAAAAGCAATAGATAACAATTGATCGGGACGGAGGGAGTACTATATACCTATGAGAAGTAGAACTTGTCCGTTTTAAACATAATACGGATAGTAGCCGATAAAAATATATAGATCTGAAAATATAATTGCTGTATAAATCTTAAGTCTCTAACCATCGTAATTAACCCACTCTCTAACCACCCAAAAAATCCGACAATATAACATATTTTTATCTTTTTAATGTATATTTTAGACGGTGATAAATATTTGCGTTGATTTCCAACTCTCAACTATTTTGTTGATTTCCAGTATTGGAAATGTTCTAATTTTCGCCGATTTATATGTCATTATTACATTTGATATCACTATTTGATCGTGTTTATCATCGTCAATTAATTTAGGGATAATCATTTTTTTGCTGCATGTTAATGTCATATTGAAAACTTTTTTAATCTTGAAGTATAATCCATCTATAAAGTCTTGACGTTTACAATCATATTATTATATTTAATTTATCCCTTTAATTAGTTAATTTATTATCGATCATCATCAAAGATCTGATTTTTGCCGCTGAAATTGAAGTAGGGACTTTGGAGGACTTCGTATTTTATGATGTGATTATAGACGGTAACTTATTTAATTGATGAAAGTTTGAGAGAATGTAATTTATTATGTATAAGAATATGGTGGACCCTATTATACATGATTTTTATTTTTTCTAATATACAAGATTTTTATTACGACATTAGCGAAATGTAATCATTTTTATATATATCGGACCATTGTATACCGTATTTTACAGTACTTTATTTTGTTTGGTATCTTGATTTGTATTTGATTTGATTGGAAAATTGGAAAATATAATGTGTAATTTAATTTTTGGACAGTTATTATTTTTCGTGTTTGTAATTTTTTGTTTTTCAGATTTTTTTTTTGGACCGTACTATATCGTATTTTATTGAAACGTTGTATATTGTTATTTATATTTTCGATAAACAATAATTTGATCGTATCGTATTTTGTTATGACCATAACGAAATGTGATACTTCAATCGTAATTAGAAATGAAAATTTTGAATTTAGGAGTGGCGATAATTAAATCAAACTAAAAAGTAGTGGGTGATTTTTTTTCCTTATTTCAAGGAACCAATCAGAATCATCTAAATTCTATCCCTTTTATAGAGATAGATGACTCATTAACCATATTGCAAAATATTTAGTAGTAAATGTATCTATATACAATGAAAATAATAAGGCAAATTCTTATTCCAGACGGCTAATTTTTTGTCTGAAATTAATCATTTTACAATAAAATGTTATTTTCCAGGGTAAAAAGTGACGAAGAACTTGTATGTATACCGTACCATCTATAAACGAGAAAGCCTACTTAGATTTTTATTTATTATTTACTCTTATTTACTATTCTAACAATATTCATAAGTACTTAGATCAACTAGTAATAGGTTGATCTAGCTTAACTAGAAGTCTCGTATAATCGTATTCGATCTCATATAGTACTGTTAAAACTCATGAGAGAGAGTTTTACCGGTTACCGTCTTTATGGTCCTACCTGACTCGAATTTGGCCCAAACCGGATGGTTTAAACTTTACACCCAAAAAACATCCTTCTATAGAAATTGTTGTTCTTACTTTGACTCGTTAATTTTTCGGTGTAGATATGGTAATCATACTCCTCTTTCTTGTATAATCTCTTACTCCCCCCAAAACCGTCCAATCTTGTAAATTGAATTTTCTTAATACACAAATTCTTATTTATAACGGACATATTTGTCGAAACCTTGTGACGGGTCAAGTAATATTCATATGGAGAGATAAGACAAAAGTAAAATATGTTGGTAGTAACAAATTGATGTCTTTTTCACCAACATAGGTAATATCCGTCACAAAAAAGACTTGTTGTTCATAATAAGCATCTAACTCTTCACTTCGATTAATCATTATTCGTATTTTATTGACAATTTTACCCAATAACTACTAAAGACTCCGTAAAGGAGAATAAGTATATACGGTATTTACTATTTATACAACGCAAATGTCGCAAGGTTATAACGGGTTAAATAAAATTCATTAGGTAGATAAAGATAAATGTGTCCAATTGACCTGTCGCAAGCTTGTGACGATACGTCGGTCCGTCACAAGGAAGACATATTGTTTAGACAATTAGACAAGGAGGCTTTCCAAAACCCAACACGCGCGCTTTTAATTCAGCACCCCGCGCAAAATCCCCAATTCGAAACTTTGAATGAAACCCTAATTACATTTCCACAAACAACTTCCGTGCATTACAGACTTACAGTTACATATTCTCTTCTTTCGAATTTCTCTCATTTCTCTCTGCAATTTGAGCTACCATGAAATTCAAGGCATTCCTGACTGAAAATGGAGTGACCCTCTTGGAGAAAAGATTCATCCCTGCTCTTGAAAAAATGGGTAAAGTCTGCCATGTTTATCTGACCAAAGAACACACTTTTTTCCTTCATAATCTTCTTTCTAATGATGGGGTTCAATCAATTGCTCAATTCCGTAAGGATTGTCTGTTTTCCGACTATCGAATCTCGTCTCAAAACGATGATCGGATCGCTTTCTCCCTCGATCTTTCGCTACTTCTGCGAGCGCTTCGGTCAGCGGCCGCTATTTCATCGGCTGCTGATCGGCTTCAGATTAAGCTTGTTAAAAAACTTCCACCCAATTCCACCAGCCCAATGCCTTTTTTGACCTTTGAGACAAAAGGGTACGCCTCGGCCGTGATTCAGGACATTCCTATATCGAAACCAATGTCGAGGACGCAGGTGGTGGAGCTGCAGACTGCTCTTGATGATGCACAGGACTTGCCTAGGACTCTTGTAGGGATCAGTGAGTTGGACATGATGTTGAATTTTGTTGAGAGGATGAAGCAATTGGGGGAGGTAATGGAGGTTGGAATCGCCTTTAATGGGGAGCTTTCGTTGAAGGTCTCGAATACTTTGGTAACACTTGGGGCGGAATTCAAGAGGTTGATGATAGTAGGAGAGGATAGTGAGGTGGATAGTGACGGGAATGGCGGAAATGGGACGAGTGTGTTGGTGGGTATGAAGCATTTTGCTAAGTGTTTGCAGTGTCACTTAGCGAAACCCGACTGTGGTTTCTATGGAGTTGGATCACAGGGTGGTTCTTTGACTGTGGTTTTTCAGTTCTTTGTTCCAGGTTCGAGGCAGACTGATAAATCTGTTAGTTTGCATTGCAGGCTTCCTGTGATTGACCCTGGCGCTTGAATTCCGCTTTATTACTCGCTGTGAACTGATATAATCTGCAGCATTGTGACATCTGAAGTTATTTTACTGCTATGATCAGAACATGTCTCGCTTCCACAGTTCCACGGAAGTTTCATTTGTTTTGTCGGTCTTGCTATGTCATCTTTTTTATCCTCCGCATCTGTAGTTCTCGTCAATACATTTCCGACAAATTGCAGATTTGGATTGCATTCTGCTGCTGTGACTCTGTGAGCCTGTTAGCACATAGTTTGTCTCATATGTGTAAAAATTGGCCGTTTATTTTTAAGTTTGGTTTAAGAAATGTGTGGATAGTTATGTTAATGACTACTTCGTAACCTAATTTCGTAAATATTTACGTGTCTCATCTTTTAGAGGTCCTGTATATCTTCACCATATCATGAGAGGCAGTCTTCTGCAGTATGACCGCCTCATTTAACACGGTGAAATCATTATTAAACTCAGCATTCTTGTATTAACTGCAGATGTGATAACAATATGCATGAACACATACGTGAAATTCAGTTGGTGAGAACTAGAATTACTAATATATTTCGTGTTTTCACAAAGAAAAGCAAACGGGTTTACATTTGATAATCTCGCAAACAAAAGGCCACTCTTGAGAATGGTTTTTGAGACGTGCGGAACTCCCTGTTCGAATGCTAGAACTTGTTTGCAATGATACAACAAATGTTGCTACACTAGCTGTTCAGCGAAAATCTACCTTGGTTACTCACTCTATACCAAATAAAAATGTACAGTTACATCAAGTTCTCGGTTACACAGAACTACGAAGACTGCTGTTACAGAGTACATGCTAAGATACACGCTAAAATAAGGCGGCACTGGAATTACACAGGTACTAGAAAGCGGTAACACTGATAAAATTATGTAAAACAATTTACCATCGATATACTCTGAATTGGCGAGAATCCTGGATCCTTGTGAGCATATAACTATATAAGCATTTTTATATTCCAAACCTCTTGGTACCACACTGCGAACAGAATTTGGACGTTGGCCTTACATAAGGAGACCCGCATTCATCGCAGAACTTTGCTGGACTAGATGGCTGTAAACGTAACATGTCAAATGATCACCAAGATTAGTCGAATACAGAAAGAACGTGTTAGACTTGTAGGGAAAAAAGGTATCTTAGGGAAATAAATCACAGAAAAAATTGAGAGGAAATCAAACGAGAGGGAAAAGTTAAAATATCGAATAATTTACCATCATATTTAAACGATCTACAGCATGACTTCCTGCAAGTGGCTCCACTGATGCCATGTTCTGAGAAAGAGTCGGGGACTCGTGGACATGAGAAATGTCATGTAGATGGGAAGACTGTCCACTTTCATGAGAGCAGGATATAAGAGTAGCCGAATGATTGTGTTGAAAAGAGTGATGATTCAGGAGAATAGGTTGATATTGAGGCTGACGAGCCACCGTCACCAGATTCTGTTTTGATGGTGTAATCGGGTCTCCCGGATTCTGAGGTATGGACAAGACACTAAAAAATTAGCACCAAGTTATATGACTAGAACTCTAGAAATGGCAAAACAAAGGGCCTGAATTACCCAAACCAAATAACTCGATAAGACTCGAAATGGAGATTTCTTTGTTAAGCTTTGGGATGAAAGTCATGAACTGATGACACTAGCTGGGATAGTGAAGGAGATATGGTAAGCTGACAAGGTGCTTTTAGAAGAGTAAAATGACCACTTTGGACTTTGGAGAGAAGATTCAACTTCAACCCAGCAAGTCTCAATTAAAAATCACGGTAATGGGATCTCACACCAAGTTGCACTAAATGCACCAAGAGGGACGCTTAAATACGAAAAAAACTAGAGAATCCATGGCATAACCAAAAACATCAGCCAAGGAAATAAAATTTGACGCATGACCAACATGGAGGCACACTCTTGTGAGATTAGTTTAAAGATCTCACATTGCTTCTAGGAAGGCCAACAAACACCTCATGAAACCTAGGCCATCCACAACGCGTTTATAAAAAAATGCGATAATAAGGTATTATAAACGAAGTGGAGGTGTGGATTATAAGGCGTTCACATGAATTATCCAAGTAGTTGACGGCATCTAAAAGTTACCAATGATATCTCATTTGAGACCATCTTAAGCTGAAGACAACATATTTCCACGCTATGTGGTTCATTTAATGATTTGCTATAATGGTTATGGTGTAAGCTTAAGCCAGTCTTAAAAAAGACCAGCTCAAAAGTCTACCTCCATTGCTTCGTTTGTTAAATTATATGGTGCATATCAATATAATTAGCAGTGGAGACCGCCTGGGAAGTGGCTGAATAACAAGTAGTTGAGATTAAGACATACATAAGTAACTACTTTCTGCATATACTAGGAAAGTCTATCCTCCTTAGAGTGTACATAGGCCACAAAACATGGTATAATACTAACCCTGATTGATTGGACGTTGATTGGGCATTTGGTGTTATTTATAAGTAAAGATATAATATTAATTAAGAGACACTAAGGAGGGTGACGGCCATGTACAAAATGTGGTAGAGACGTAGAGAGCAATCCAGGTAGCCCCCAAAACTTTAGTAAAGCGGACGCAAATCAAAGTGGCGGCCATATTTACAAAAAATTGGACTATGTTACCAGTTGCCAATCACTCTTATAAATTTTAATAATACATTGATGGGAATTATAGAGGCACCACCAAGCAGTCTAAAATTGTAGAGGCACCACAAGCTTCAAAAAAACACCTTTAAACTCTTCTCAAACACACCATTTTCATAAAAGATTTCACACATTTCGGACTGATTTCCATATTGATCCTCTAATAGAAATTACGAACACAAAATACAGCATAAGAAACAACATGAACAGCAAAGCCTAGGTCCCTAAATATTGGGTCAGCTATACGTCTAGAATGCTAATTGCACAGCATAATCGGTACATAAGGAAATGAGAAAAAAGAGAAGAGACTGATAACAGACCTCTGATGCAGACTGAAATTCATGGTCGCTGGAGCCATGGTATGACTGAGAAAAATAAGAAATGTAAAATTCCTTAGATGTGCAGGATTAAATCTCTTGTGAACTCAAAAAAAAATATCAAGATAAAAAAATGAACTTACAAACAGACCAGAAACAGTTGGGGAAGCATTCAAAGAGGCACGCCTAACTTTATGTCTAGGGTTATAGAACTTATAGTCAGTGGCAGATATTGCTACTTCAGCTCGACCTGTTACTCGCTTAAACCTACAGCCGCAAGAAAGTTAGAAACAAATTATAGAAAATGGAAGGCCACGTCAAATTCAGCTACAGACATAAATATGACATTGTGATGGCTTCTTTAATGGACTTCTCCTGTAGTTGTGAGACCGAACAAGAGAGAACATTGAATCTTGCCTTACAAATAGGAAGGTTAGAGAATTATAAGAATGAGTCAACAATAGTGCTTAAGCAGGAAACGTGAGCCTAAAAGATAACTAAAATCCTCCATACATAGTTGAACTAACCATTCCACATCCCCAGTAGGCATCTCAGTTGGATTTTCAATAATACTTAAGCCATTAGCCACCACAAAACGAATCCGCTTCTCTTCCTGCACAACCAATTCCGGAAATCTCTTTCTTGTTTCCATGGAAGTAGCCAATTCCCGCCTTTTAAATGAATACGAACCTATATATAGATATACAGCTAAAGTTAGTGATGATACACCCTCTACAAACGACAAAGAACCCAGGTCGTCCAACAAACAAACAAGCTGAAGAGCTATTAGCCACTTGGCAGGTATCAAAAGAGCTTATAGGATCATTACGGAGATACTAACATATCACATACACCTTCCTGCAACAAGAGTTTCTCAAAACGGCCAATATACTATTTCAATATATTATTATTTTGGAAAAACTGTTGACAGCTTCTAAGGGAGTTCAAATTTAACTACTTGAGCATGAATACAACTTCCTTAACCGAGAAGAATAGGGTAATTCACACTCGACTTGTAAATCTACAATGCCTATAACAGTGTTGCATGGCTTAAAGTTCAAGTCGGATTGAGGAGCGAATATGAGGTTGTAAATCAATATCATTACAAACTTGGGCGCAAATGATGGTACAACTATAATACACATGATTCATCTCCGGGTGAAAGTGCTTAAGAAAATGAAGCAAGAGCAATAAACATTTTAATTCGGCATAAGCATATCAAGTAGTTTGATACTTTGATCCTATCCTAGAGGAGATGATCTTTAATTTTTACCGCATAGAAATAAACAAACATATCCACACTATCCAGACTAATCTGCAGTAAAACTAATTAAAATAATAATATGCTCAATTCCCTAATCCCTATAAACCAACTCATGATTTCCTCTTCCTTTGCAAACTTTTCTTCACAAAAGCTAAAATTTCACGCACTTCTTCATCTTCCATGTGCATCCCTCAATTAAAATGCCATCCAAGCATCTTGTTGTCACGTGTTATCTTCTTCTCAATATTGATGTCAGATTGTCAGGTAACTCCCGAAGCATTCTAAAAAACTACAAAATTCAGGCAGTACTGTTCATGGGTCTAACCAGTCTGGATCACAAACTTCGGCAACCTAAGTCGCAAATGGATTCCATTTCGGTACAGACGAACATGTCTAGGGAACAGTCAGTCGAAGTCTAAACAGTGCAACACTTGTCTACAACCTTCCGCTAGTTACACAAGGGCTTCGAGCCTTCGATATAGAGTTTCTAGTCCCGCGTCATTTTTTGCTAGTCAATAAAGTTGTTGATGCCATGTAAAGACATTTGTCTTGGAAGCAAAGTCTTCCTATAGAAGTACTAAAACTCCAAGATTGGCGCATAATTGATAATAATGGTTGCAAGTTTTAAAAGGGGTAGCAAAAGAGAGCTAAGATTTCAGATTTTGTGAGACTTTGGCTGTTCAGTCATAATAGGATTCCCCACACCATGTCACCATCCCGTGATTCAAGATGATTTATCTAACCCGCTGCTAGAGATAGAACACAAGAAACCTAAACTCAACAACTTCAGATTAAGAAGAAGATGATGCATTCCAGCAAATAAGTAACTAATTTGCACAACACATCCTAATAAACAGCACTACCTGATTTTGGAAATTTTTTCGTAAGCTTTCTGTAAAGCCCACCAGATGCTTCAAGAGCCACTCCAATGGTCTTCTCACGCAAGCCATTTAGCGAAGCAATTTTCAGGTTCACTTCATTTACCAAGGTTTCATACAGGTTGGCCACATACATCAATGGCAAAACAAACCTTGGATCTCCTTCATACTGAATTTCACCAGACTTCCTCTTGTTCATACTATCTTCTCCAGGCTCAGTAGTATCATCCATAAAACCACCTTGCTTTACTATCACGTGCTCGCCGATAAAATTATCCACAATTATTTGCAAGAAGCGTGTCCTGGCAGTTTCAATCGGTGAAACATCTGATAAGAGCAGTTTGTATCAGATTATCAGTTGATGGGGCCTTGTAATAAATTTCTTACTCATTAAGAAGTATGGAAGAAAACAAGGCTGCAAAAACTACCCTTCATTGTTAACTCATTACATGAGTTTCTTAAGGAGCCACTACTTTCAAGGCTGGACCGATCATCTTCGGCCCCAATACTTGGAATCAGCATAGGGTCCTTGTAGCGCTCATCCAAGCAGTCCTAGATGAACACAACGCACATAGTCTTCTATAATTAAAATGAGAAAAATGGAAATTTGAGCCAGTCATTTGTCAAAATTTCTATGTGGTTGCCCGTACCACAAAAACGAAAAGTGATCCATCAGCTTCTTACTATTTGTTTCCTTTATAGAAAGGGAATTGAAAAAACAAATCATAAAACAACTTTGTTACTTGTAAGAAAGCTCTTGGTCAGGTGCTGACATCTTGCTCATATCACAAAAGTAAGTCCAAACTTGGGTGATCTATTTTTTCCAGTAAGCAGCAAATACGTGCTATGAGACATGTCAATTACATCTAAAACTCTAGCTTAATCACCCAAACGACCAGAAATCATAGACCAAGGGTAAAAAAAATCCACCACGACACATCCAAACGGTTTGAGAATTTAATATATATATACTTTGCCCCAATCTGTTTCATTTTGCAAGTGCTAGAATTTATCTAGATCTAGTCACTCTTACAAACTCCTACCTTTATCTCCTTCAGTTGAGAAAAGTAGAACGATAGTAAGAAGGCCTCCAACTAGTCCCAGATACTATAGAAGGACTACGGTTGTTCTGGGTGTACCACTTTTTTCCCACTGACCTATCTCAATCAAGGTAATTGCCCTTGATTATATTACCAGGCTAGCAAGCTTAAGTTTTAGTCCTTCATCTTCATCGTCAGCCAGTTATAGAATATCATATGAGCCTTAGTGTAAGGAGCCGCACATTTAGCCGCAATTCTAGCCTCATAAGACAAGAAATTGCACGGACGGTCCGTTCACTTTGAGCCCTTAGATTTTTATTTACGCTACATGTATTTTCGTTTCTGTTTTTATATTCAAGTTGTACTCCAAGACTACTGCGTGTCGAATATTGGAGCTAGTTATTTCGTTTAAGATACGTTTCTAGGCGTTTAGAAAACGTAACGCTATTCTGCAAAATCAATGTTTCATGCTACCACACAAGAAATATCAAATTTGCCTCTATGGGAATTACTAGTCAATCAATCTACTTCCAACCAAAAGCTAAGCTTTCTTATTTACTCGTTGTACGCATTCTTATGAACGTTTGCCTTCATTCTTACTAACGAGCATGTGTGTGTCGACCGTTGACGATCGAGACAAGGATCTCGACACTAATCGAGACCGCTTACGAATGCGCTGGTGGGTGATCCCTCGCTAGTGCTTTACGTTATCACTTGCATTCTTGTCATGATAATAGACAAGTGTACGCGACACGTTCCACCTCAAAGCTAGGTAGTACCAAAACGGACACGGACACGGACATGACACAGACACGGGACACGGCATGCCATGAAATTTAGGGCACGGGACACGTTATTTAAATTTAATAAAATATACATTTTATAGTTATAAATGTTTGATTTATTTTTGTAAAAGTATTTGATATTAATTTTAAAAAGTGAAGGTAAAACTTGCCCTTGATAATAACTCATTTTCATTTCGCATCCGAACCAATATTCTAATTAATCTCTTTCAATAGCGCATTTCTCGTTTGAAGAACATCATTCACCGCAAATGATAACCAAATACCATGGACACGCGGCAGACACGGCTCAAATACCATGGACAAGCGTCGGACACGTGCCCAAATAAATGTAGAAAGTTAGACACGGCTGTTTAGGTGTCCGACACGTTTCGGGGTGTGTCCGTGGAGTGTCGGTGTCGGACACGGTACGACTCATTACGAGAAGTGTCCGTGCTACCTAGCCTCAAAGTACCCAACCGTGACATTTAGCTTGAGCTAGTGAGAGCTGTCTTGTTCATGATCTTAGTAAGATCTCGTGACTGATATATGAGACCTATTATCTTCCTTCCGACCCTCTCTTCAGACAAGCATCGTACCAGTGATGGGCCTAGAATCTTAAGGGAATGTTCAAGAAAAGAATGGCTGCAAACTGTTTTATTATCGAAAGTGAAAAACTCAATACTACTTGAAGAGAACATGCAAAAGACGAGGCAAAACGGTTATGTAGCTTCCTCCTTCGTTGTCATTTCATACAATATGTCAGACCTACTCTTACTGTCCTACATATTCATTATTATGATTATGATTAACAGCATTCCGTGAATATTTATCTCTTTATGCCCTAACTAACATTTCAAGTCATCAACACTCAGCAGCCGCTTTCCCTCTTTCTCCTATTTCTACCAATGTGACATCTATAAGTCGTATCACATCTCCTTAAGCTAAATAATACCTCCCACGAGCATAGACATAACAACTAAGGCTCAATACCAGGACTATGATGAGAGGTAGTGATACTGTAACATACTAATTCCGTCTTGCGAAACCTAATTCCAACATGACAAGGAAATGATCAATCCAGCTAACAAGCCTTCAACACCCTCAGCAATATCAAATTACTCATCAACTAAGAACAATTTCTTCCACACTATCATCAAATCGATACAAAAACAAAAATCATTACTTTTCACATTTCAATCACTGTGCAACATATACATAACACAGTCAAAATACACAAACATAACTAACCAATAATAGCAATTAACAATCAAAAAATTGGAAAAGGGAAAGAAAAACACTTACAACAGAGTTAGAACCTTCGTTGCGGTCCAAACTATCACCGGCGATCGCTTCGTGACCGATACCGCTAATCCTTTCAATATCATCAGGATTAATTTCATCCATAGTGCTATCAAAATAGGTATCTGCGGATCTTAAATTAGTATGAATATCATAATTATCGTCATTTTTAATGTGATTATTGTCATGATCATCATGAATTCTGCTGCTATAATCGTGAATTGAAACCCTAGTTACCATGTCAGTCCTTTAGTTTGGGCGAAGTTGAGCGAAGTGATCGAATTGCGAGATGATTATTTTCGCGCGGAAGTTGAAGTGATAATCTACCGTAGAATTGTTACGGTGGAGTTTCTAGCGGTGGTGACGGCGGCGGCTAGCAAGGTTACCACTTACCAGGATGCCAGTGTTTGAACCGGTTTATGATACGGTGTTGGTGTAAAGTCCTAGTGGAGATGTAAATTAGCTGAGCTCGCTTGAGCGGTTTTGTTGGGTTAGCTTAGACTTTTTATTTATCCGTCTTTAGTTAGAATCGGGTTTTATTCAATTTGTCACAAAATGTAAACTTGTAGCGGTATCACTTTTATTACCTTCTTATTTTCATTCAAACATTTTCTTAAAAAATAAACATAAAGGAGAGTCAAATCACTAGCCCAACGACGACCCCCACCAATCCTATACGGAGCGGTGACTCCTTCTTTGCCCTACGCAATACCGTCAACCCCCAACACAACCTAGACTACCTACCGACGATAACTCCAATATCGTATGCCTTACCATTGTCGACTCTTTTTTGCCCTTAAAATAAATGGTGGGCTCATGTTTATAAAAACATTTACAAGTCCTTACAACAGGTCGTAATAAGATCAATTATATTTAAAGTCAAAGTAAGCAATATTACGTTATATTGGTAGTTAAATCATAGTTTAGAGTAATTTTGGAAGGGTTATCATAGTTCTGAGTATTGTTATTAAACTAGGTTTAAACCCGTGAAATCCACGGGGCTACTCTTTAAATTTTAAATGAATATATATAGTTATAGACTTATAGAGTCATAGCTAAGATATAACGATTTAGGGAGTAATTAATTTTGAATTATTAACTATAAATGAGTAAGACTTGCAATAAAATTAGTACGTATGCTTAAAATGAGTGTAACCGTGTAATTCAAATGGTTATAAGACTTGGTTAATAAAAATAGTAATTTAAAAGTTGGGTTAATTAACAATTTACATTTGTATTAGCAAAAAGATACATATATCAAACAACAGTGATTGCGTGAGAGAGTTCGATATTGCGAGATACTCCTCTTTTATAAAAGAACTCATTTATTATATTAAATAAACAGTTTTATTAACAAAATGGATACTCCTACGGTTTAAATAAATAAGTTACTCCTATTAATTTGTACTTTAGTTTTTATAGTGATAGAATATGGAATATTTCATTCATATTCTACAATTGATTTTATTCCATATACTATCACAATGATTTCGCGATCTTGAGTATAATTTATTTACTTTATTTTAAAAAAAATGGTCATCACCTATTATAAAAAAAATGTCAAAATGGAATAATGCAATATAGTAACAACCCCGTGATTTGTTATTATATTGCATTATTCCATGATTTGTTATTGCATTATCCCGTGAACGAAAATCACTGAAAAGATTATTCTAAAAATTTTGCTGAACATTATTGCATTCCTAAAATATTGACTATTATTTGAGTTTTTTCCTAAACTAAAGGAATTTTTCCAGTAATGAACTAGTGTAACACCCGTGAAAAATCACGGGGTTGTGTACACTTTTTTTTTAAAGACAACGAAGGTAAATTCATTTCAATATATAGCAATTCTATTTATTCGAACAAATTAATTTTTAACGGGGATGTTTGCATATAAGATATGTTCGGTCAAAAGATGAATTTCCCGGTGCACTAATTTTCGAATAGCGGTTAGTAATGATGATAATATTTGGATTACTTATGATAACATTAATGAATAAGGTATATAAGAAAAAACAATAAACGATTAAAAAAAGATTAAATAACTAATAATGAGTAGTTTGGAAAGTTATTGTCTTTTGATGAATTGCTTACGGAACATAAGTTGACGGACAAATACGATGAACAAAATAACTAATCAAGTAGAAATATAAATTAAATGGGTGTATTAAAATTCGATAATGTAGGACAAAAATTACATTTTCTCGAAAACCTCCTTGTAAACAACATTCGTTACTAAACAATTATAGTTCTTCAGCCGTGAAACTCTGTAGCAGCTACAACTCTGTATTTAGGTAATATTTATTATTTATTATTTATTATGGAATATTGCATGGATCAAACTCTTAATATTTTGTATATATTGTTGATGCGTGTAATTTATGGAATGGAGTATTTGGCTTTCAAATTAGGAGTTTAATTAGCAAAATTTTCACTATGGATTATTTATTATTTATTATGGAATATTTAACATCGATTCCGAGATTACAATTAGGAATATTTAATGTCGATTCCGAGATTGAATACAGACTTGAATATTAGCAACTAATTTTTTATTATCGATTCCGAGATTACAATTAGGTAATATTTATTATTTATTATGGAATATTGCATGGATCAAACTCTTAATATTTTGTATATATTTATTTTGTATATTTTACTATGGAATATTTCTTATTTATGGAATGGAATATTTAGCAAATGTAGATTGTTCAGCGGAGACTTCTATTGAGTAGTGTATTTGCATCAGACTTCTATTTTATGGAATATTTATGGAATAAAATCAATATTTATATTTATGAAAGATTTAGGGAATATTTAGTGGACTATTTGTGAAAATTCCCTAAATCTCGGTTTAAACTGTTTTTCTTTAATTTATCGGTTTAATATTTAGGGAATCTCGGTTTAAACTGTTTTAAGTAATTATTGGAATGGAATATTATAATACATAAAAAGATATGACTTGAAATAATGCAAAATTCGAGAAACTTGAAATGATTATAATAATAATAATTAATAATATTATAATATTTAGGGAATCTCGGTATATGACTCGGTACCTAACAATATATATGGAATGATTATAATAATAATAATAATATTATTATAATATTATAATACATAAAAAATATATGACTTAGCATAAATTAAGGGTTCTTATTGGTCTACGAAACTGATTTTTGTGAAGGTGAATGTGAGTGCGAGAAAGAGGGAACGGTGGAATATTATTGCGCCACGTATGCAGTTATTTGCTTTTATAGTAATAATGATATTATGGAATATTGCAATCTTGACTATTAGTTGCTTAAATCTGTATTTATTTTTGGATTTTTTTTGGAAATCTTCCAGTAGCTTTGAAATCGTGCCACGTAAGATGGAGCTTATTTCTTGTGATGCCACGTCAGCAGCTTGACTTCTACATTAGATAAGTATAAGTATATGATAATCCTAATTCTAAATAATATAGTACAATTGAATAATTTTATGCTAATGTGGATTGTAATTCACCTTCAATTTCGACCCATTTTACACCACGGGTTTCTGACCCTTGGCCACTTAGTAGAGTAAGGCTAACTCGACCGAGTAGGTTGTTTGATGTCTTGTGTATTGGTTTTGTTGTGTGAAAACTCGGCCGATAAAGTAGTTACTGTGGAGCTAGTGTCGTCAACAGTTAGTGCAACAACACATATAAATCTCTTAAAGGAACACGGGGTATACTTTGTATTTTAGCCAGTTGATTCACGTTTATCAATAACGGTTGACTTGTTAGAAAGTTTGACATTATTGTCATACAGATGGCGGTAATCAACTGGTCCCTAAGAGTCACACCTAAAGGATGTAATCTGAGAGATATGAATATTAGATAAATGTAATCATGTTGATACCCTATACGACTAAACGGTTAGTCAATATAATGATGATGTAATTATTTAATACTGATTAAATAATATTAGCTAAGACGAATTAAAATGTTAATTCATAATTAAATATAAAATGTTGTATTTAATTAGTGTGTAATGAAATTATTTAATAAAGATTAAATAATTCAGTTAAATATAAACAGTTATATTTAATTGTTAAAATATAAATATACGATATTTATACAAATAAACATTACACACAAACGAGTGTAACAACCGATTTTTACAGATAAAAATTCGGTTGCTACAGTGGTCACACGGCACCCTGTGTGGCGTGTGGATCAGTTAGTTGGGAGCGGTTATGGAAGGACTTAAACACTTATTTGAGGAATTCTATCTTGTGGTTATTAGGAGAAGTTGTTAGTAGTATAAACAGAAGAGTTGTATTCTGACAAAACTACTCGATACACTTCCCTTATAAAAAAATCAACTCGGCACACTCGTGAAGACACGAGTTCCCACGCAAACTTCTCCCTTCTCTCTCTAGCTTTCATCTTACACAAAATTAGAGGTAATTTTGCAGTTTCTAGCTCAAGATAGGGTATTTCTTAGAACATCTTGGGTGCAACGATTAGGAGGATATTTGTTTGCAAGGACAGAAGGTTAATTCTTGATCTCAATCTTTGTATCTTCTTCTTCGTTTATGACTATAAATCGTACCTTATAAATTCGTTATAATGCTGCATATAAAGAATTGAGAATATATACAGATATTTTCTCACAGTTACTCGATCGAGTTGAGCGTACTCGGCCGAGTATATCGATTACTCGACCGAGTAATCGGTCTGTCGAGTGATTTTGATTAAATTAAAATGATAGTATTAATAACATTTCATAATCAGCTTAACTAGTTTTAAGCCAAACCCTAAATCTTAAACAGCGTAACACTACTATCTCTCCAATTAGTTTAATCACTTCACAAGTTAAGGGTGCTTCATTCAAGGGTTTTTGCATCTCTTTTTGCGCAAATCGCATCGATAAGTTCACGTCCTTGTTTTGTGCGTCGGTCAAGTAGGTTAGACAAACCCTAGTTTGAGGATTTGGGGATTTATAATGATATATTGATTGAATGATTGATTTTATATTAGGTAACGAATTCGTAAATGAGCCTTTTTGTTTACTTACTCAAGTGTTTGGATTGCGATTAAGGTAGGATCTCCCCTACTCGGTTGATTGTATAATTGTTTGCGTAATCGTGATTGAATGTGGATATATGTGTTATTTTGTGACATTGTTGGATTGGATTGGAGGTGATGGTGATGGTGATGGTGGTGATTGTAATAATGGGACTATGTCGAGAGATAGTCTCATTTTCATGTTTGCCTCTTGTGATTCCCGTTGCAAGGGGATCGTTGCAAGGGGTTATGCACATTAGTGTTATAGGTTTACTCGTTGCGCCGAGTGGGAATTAGGTGGTAAGGTTGCAGTTCCTACAAGCGACGAGGGTTACTTGTTACGACGGGTAACCTAGCAAGGCTACACATTTCAGTGTGTAGATAGTTACTACGAGTGAGGGAGTAAGGGAGTGTATGTTTATTCGTTGTGTTGCTCTCGTTGTACTTTTGTTTTTACGATTATGCAGTTCAATGACTCCGTTTATTGTTTTCATAATTAACTGTGGTGAATTTAGTGATTCATTCAGGGATGACGAACAGTGGATTAACATGTAATAATGATGTGGAGTAGCTCGCGGGATTGGACGAGGTGAGTCATCACTTGGTCATTGGTTGTATCTTTTAGTTTTGAGAGTTGTAAACTTTATACTTTAATTAAGCTTAGTCTTTATAATATGTTTTTGTATCGTAGACTTGATGTTCATTACCTCGGGCAACCGAGATGATAACGCCTTTATATGTCGGGTGGTCCTTGGTAAGACACTCTAGTATACGAGGGTACTACAACACAAGACAATTTGATTGCCTTAATTTCCTGACACGAAAAAATAAAACCACGAACAACTAAACATTCAAAACAGAAAGTGCGAAAAAACATCCAAAATTAAAAACAAAACAATATGGTTTACTATGATAGTTGGTCGTATTGTTTTAAGGGCAATCATTTTGCTCTAAAGGCCGATACAAAAATTGACTCAAATATGAGATTACTAATGGATGATTACTAAGGGGGTCGTTTTGGACTAAAAGTCACCAGCTTAAGTTAAGTTTAGATTGTACAAGTTTAGCTCATAAAAAAATATTTCTAAGTTTAATTCATACAAGTTTCGTTCATAAAAAATATTTCTAAGTTCAATTCATACTGTTTTTGTATAAGTTTAGATCCATAAATTCAAATTAGAAAATGTAAGGTTCTGCAAGTTAAGTTCATAAAAGTTCAGCAAAGTTTAAAAGAACACGACTTAAGCTAATGGAAAACCACGAATATGAAGTAGATAATTAATGAGAAAAATCGACTCTGAGGATTAACAACAAATTGTGGAGAGAAGGATGAAATTTATTGTAATTAAACTATTCATCTATAGATTAAAATCAAATCCACAAACTTTCCGGGGAAATCGAATCCTCATTTAATTAGCAAAGAATAATTTCCTTAATTCGTTTACCAATTTCCATATTCACACAAATATCGTTATTAACTCCTACTACCAAGTGGCTCTCGCATTGAATCATCGTTGTACGAGACCTAATCACCATTAACCTAACTCAAACTTTTGAGGTCGAGAATGGAGGATCCACGTAGTTAAAAGTATATCGTTGCATTTAAGTTTGAACAGTTATCCACCAATTACATATACGTTTCTGTATCCACTAGCTTATAGATTCGTGTAACCTTCCCTGTATCACGAATCATTACATGTCGTTTGATAACAGCTCATAGATTCGAATCATCCACACAGTTAAAAGTATATCGAAGCATTTAAGTTTGAACAGTTATCCACCAATTACATATACGTTTCTGTATCCACTAGCTTATAGATTCGTGTAACTTTCCGTGTATTAGGGATCATTACATGTCGTTTAATAACAGCTCATAAATTCAAATCATCCGAACCGTATTTGGGATAAAAAGAAGACGGAATATACTTGGGAGATAGTACAATTAAAGAGAAAAATAAACAAAAAGTTGTTGATAAATGACACAATATAAACCCTAACATTTCCCCCTTTCCCACACTCTCTCTACCCTTTAACTCAACTTTATCAAATTATTAGGGTTTTAGGGTTTTCAAATCAGCCGCAATCTTCATCATCCATGGCCACCAACAAAACCGACGCTCTCGACATGTCCGCTTTCGGCGCCGGTATTTCCTCTCTTCACTCTCAACCATATTTTTCTTCCCCTTTGTTCGATATATGTTTTCTTACTCGTTTTTGGGATTCGATTTTTTGATGTTCTTTTTTGTTTTGTTGTTTTGCTTTGTTGACAGCTATTACTTCTGAATCACTTCTTAATGCTCTTAAGGTGATTTTTTTGGGTTGATATTTTTAGGGCTTTGTTAATTGATTGGGTTTTACATGTTTGATTTTTGAAGTTTATTTGGGTTTGTTTTGTTTCTGATGTGTTTTAGGCGAGGGAGAATGCTAATTTTCTGGAGAATTTGCCGCCAAAGGTTCAGAAGCGTGTTGAATTTCTGAAACAGATTCAGGTGAATACACATTCAGTTCCTGTGTTTTTGGTTCACTGTTTAATTTACATTTTTTTTCTGATGATTTAGATTATTATCTGGGTCATACTCCCTCCATTTTTTTCCATTCAATATATTTGCTTTTTCACTTTTTCTAACGCAAGTTTTAAATGCTTAATGGCTTTAGCTACGTATTTGTAAAAATTATAAAAGTTATATATTTTCAATGTAAAGACCCCACATGAATATGTTTTTTCTTACGTACTAGGAGAAAATTGAAATCGAAGTTTAACTTGTGAATTTTATACAAAAAACAAATGTATTGAGTGGAAAAAAATGGAGGGAGTAGTTGATTTGTTTTAATCTTTATCTGTAGATAGACTTTGTCGTAGTAACCCTGCTAGCCCTGTCGTATTTTGCCACGTTGGTTCGTCTAATCTTTATACGGTAATGTGAGGGTGTAGGTAATATAAATGCAGTGTAGTATAAATGAAGTTTACACTGCAATAAACGGGTTTGAAGTGTTGAGGTTAAATACATGTTTTTCGATCTAGTGTTTTTGGTAGCATGTGTAAAGACAAAACCGATTGCTTACTGATGGTTGTTGCAATTACCGTTGAATCAAAAATATGGAGTACGGTTTAACTGCTGTACATTGATAAGATAAGTATTCCGCACGTTGATGCCTTGGAGGTTGTTGGTAAACTATTAGGCGTCTGGTGTTTGGTCATACTTTTTAAATTTAATTGCATTTGATTGGACCAATGATGGTCGTTCTCTGCACCATACTACTTGGAAACTATAGTTTGTTGGTCGTGATCTTCTTTGTGAAGGTTTTATAACGCCTAATGTTTCAATGTACAGAGCGAGCATGATGAACTCGAGGCGAAGTTCTTCGAGGAGAGAAGAGCACTTGAAGACAAGTACCAGAAACTTTATCAACCACTTTACTCTAAGGTTTGGCTTGTTGCTTCTAGATCATCACTTGAGCCTTGATGATGATTTTTTTTACTTAATTGAGAACTAGTTGGAGTACTTTTTTTATATAATTCACTTTCAAAATAGCTGTTTAATATCTTGCTGTTTTGTGGGGTTGTTTTCCAAACTTCATATCAGAACCCAGCTAAAAGTATTTGTGTGGGAAGTTGGAATTTACCTCCAGAGTTAAATTAAATCTCAGTTCGACCTTTTATACTAGTAATTTCCCTCTGACTATTTTGGTCTTACTGTCAAAACTGGAATTGCTGTATTCGATGATTTATCAAGTTCATAATCTTTTCGAAAATAAAATTTGCACTTAATGGCTGAATGTTAGATAAGATTTAACGAGCGGACATAGATGAGGTAAGGGAGATTTATATTTAGGTTGTGGGTATTGGAGGGTTTCAATACTGAATAAGAAGCAAAACAGAGCCATTTAGTTGGAATTAGTGTGCTTGGCTTTGTATTTTGGTATGGACCTTGACTGGGACTTGTTAAAAAGCCGGGAGTTTTGAGCATGTAAAAGGGTAGGAATGTTAAAAAGAGTGTATTGATGAAGGCACTAATCCTTAGAAGTTGGATGTAGTTATAATTATATGTATTTGCCCCACAATGTTGCTTTAAACTGAAATACTTCCGGGAGTTATGCCATCATCTTTTTTTCACTACTACCTTCCCTTCCCTACACGGCTACACATGTCCCTCCTGTTTCATTTTGCTTGTCAGTAAAACTGGAATTTGGGTTTGTTGTATAAGTACCTAGATAGATGTATATCTTTGCTGCATGTAATCTGAACATTTGCTGATGTCAACATATATTTTATTTATTGACATATTGTATAACTCTTCAGAGATATGATGTTGTAAATGGTGTTGTTGAAGTTGATGGTGTTTCTAATGAACCCGCTGATCAAGAGGCAGATAAGACTGCTGAAGGTAATAAATTGATATTTGATGTTCATAATTAAGCTTGGTCACAATTATATTATATATTCAAGTTATTAATCTTGTTTATTACACAGAGAAAGGAGTGCCAAATTTCTGGTTCACTGCCATGAAGTCTAATGAAGTGCTAGCTGATGCGGTTAGTTAATGATGGCCCATTGCTTTCTGAACACGTCCCTGCCTTCCTGTATATCTCTTAAGTTTGTCTCTGTTAATGATCAGATTCAAGAGCAGGATGAAGAGGCTCTCAAATATCTCAAAGATATCAAGTGGTATAGAATTGATGTGCCAAAAGATGAGAATCAAAAGGGTGAAGCTACCAAGGGTTTCAAGCTTGAGTTCTTCTTTGATCCCAATCCATTTTTCAAGAATCCTGTTTTGACAAAGACGTATTTCATGATAGATGAAGATGAACCTATTTTGGAGAAAGCTATTGGGTAATCTAGTCCCCCTGCTAATGACAAATATGCCTTTATTCTCTAATATAAACTGCTTATCATAATTTGACAATTTGTCATCTTACAGGACGGAAATTGAATGGCTTCCCGGGAAATGTTTGACAGAGAAGGTTCTGAAGAAGAAACCAAAGAAGGGATCTAAGAATGCTAAGCCAATCACAAAAACAGAAGCCGTTGACAGTTTTTTCAATTTCTTTACCCCTCCTGAAGTACCCGATGATGATGAAGATATTGAGGAAGAAGCTGTGAGTTTCTGATTGCTTCTGTTCTTAAAAGTTTAAGTTGATGGATTACCTTCCCTGTTTTATATTATCTTATTTATTCGTTGGTCATTTAGGCGGAAGAGTTGCAATCCATGATGGAACTCGATTATGATGTTGGGTAAGTATATACTTGTGGATAGAGGATTTACACACTTCTTTTGTAGAGTTTCGATTTTTCTTATAATTTATCCTTAAGGATCTTATATTCATATCTATTGTCTTTCCATATAGGTCAACCATTAAGGATAAAATCATACCCCATGCTGTCTCTTGGTTTACTGGAGAAGCTGCTCAGGATGAGGAGTTTGGAGATCTGGAGGACGATGAAGATGACGACGATGAAGATGACGACGACGAGGATGACGACGACGATGAGGAAGATGATGATGAGGATGATGATGATGACGAGGAAGACGAGGATGAAGATAAAACCAGCTCCAAGAAAAAGGCAAGCCTATAATCAACTAATTCTAGACTTTGCAGACTATTTTTTCCTGTGTTGGACTGTTGGGGTTAGGTCACTGTGGGTCAGGTTCTGGTGTATGGTTACAAACTTATTCCTGGTATAGGGTTTTCAACTTATTGGTTATGAGGCAGGAGGTTCTTCTGGCTCTTTGAGTCATGCCTAACTTGAGGCAAAACTTTGGATTCATATTTGTTGTTCTTGAGTCGGGGTATTTTTCGTTGTAGGTCAATTTTTCCTCGTCAGCTATTTTTAGACCACTTACATGTAATACTATTGACTTTGTTCTTGCAGGGAAGAAGTGTGAAGGCAAAAGGAGGAGAAGCTCTGCCTGCAGGTGAACGACCACCAGAATGCAAGCAACAGTAGTTGGATTGTTATCCGATTTGAGGTGTGGGTGATTATAGTTGGTGATGCTCCATTGATGAAGCGCAGAAAATTTTGTCCTGTTTTAATACCCGTCTTTAAAATGTATTGGAAGGATGTCATATGCTATTATAGTCCCTTGTGATTCGATTGTGTGTGCCTTGTTCAGAATGGTCAGTTAAATTTCAAGAGTGTGTATTCGTAGTAAAACTCTCAGATTGCATTTATTAGATCAGTAAAGCTGTTCTCTGGTAATTTGAATGATTGTCGGAGTTTGGTTAAAGGACGAAGCCGTTTTCTGCTCCCACAAAATTTGTGGCATCTTTGTCTTGCAGTTTAAACTCTACTTATCACATCCCGTGTTTGCTAGAGATTGTCTCGCAGCATCGGATGAAGTAATATCACTGTAGAATTGGCATTTGGTCTCAAATTCAAATATCCGAAGACCGAGGTAGTAAAGAGCCGACACAAATTCTCATTTGTGACGGATATCGTCTCCTCTCACAAAATACCCATAAGAGGTGAATGGGAAAGCACATGAAGGTACTCGACCTTGTCCTTTTTCCCTTTTGTGAGAGGTCACAAGCTTATGGCGGGATTAGCCCATCACAAGCAAGACCTGCTGGCTGCTGAAGAGTTGAATTCGTGAACAAATGCCAATGTCTGAGACTCTGAGCTATTGTAATTCTCAATCTTCAGTTTGTGTTAGATCACAAGTCACAACAAGCTATTAAGTTAAACCATTTACCCAAAATATTTGTCAAAACACAGTACTACGAGTATTATTTTTGGGATTATATTGTGCCTTCCATTACATCTCATTATTAACTGGAAAATATCGAGAAATTACAACTTTTGAATAATAGGTTTAATTTTAGTTTGAGTTATTTTTAGTTTGATGGAGTATTATCAAAATACTCATGGATAATATAGTACATGTAAGTGTAATAATAAACATTTGGGTCAAGTTATTTGATTGAGTCAATTCGAGTTACGGGTGAATCTTGGGCCCTTTAGTTCAGGTGTCGATTGTGTTCGAGTCGGATTATTCAGGTCAGGTTATTTGGGTATAATTTTAGCATGTGCAATCCTACTAAGCACATTACAAAAAAATCAAGTAATATACTAAAAATACTTCTTATGAATTATAAAAGAAAGAACTCGGTGAGTACATATCACTGAATCAGTGACTACAAAGTTTCGATAAAGCCGACTACAAGTCTTCAACGATATCCTCCACTTGATGGTGTAGCTGGTCAATTCATGCTATTTGAAGCACACCACTCAGACAGTATGACAGAATCTCAACATGACGGTATTTTTCTTGACTTGCCCACTTGACCACGTGATTAATACCAGCCACCTCAGCCTGAAGAGGAGATGTCGCCCAAAACTTATACCCCCCCCTCATAAAGAACAGCTCCCCCTTCGTCAGAAACAACCCATCCTATCCCTGCCTCTCTACTTTCCTTCCAACTCGCATCCACCTTAATCCGCATACATCTACATCCGCTTGGGTTCCCTATTAGAATGACGGGTTTTGAATTCCTACAGTTAATTCTGTCATCATCCTCCTCCACAACCCTATGCTCCAAAGAAGGCAGACTCCCCTCGTTAGAATCCCTACATTCCTTAGCCTCTAAGACAATTGCCACCATCGCACCATAAGCTCTATAGAAATTATTAACCGAAAAATTTACCCCCTTGAAGAATACTTCATTTCTTGCAAACCAAATGCTCCGAGTCAAACCAACGAACTGAATAATTCTATGATCCGCATCCTCCAAAGACCCAAGATACAGCAGCCAATTCATCATCCATTCACACATCGGAATATTCATATCAGTCGACGTACGAATTCCCAACCCTGATCCGGCCCAAAGTCTACCAACCAAAGGACAATCCCTCAGCAAATGTTCGACAGTTTCAACCACAAAATGATCCTCCCGAAAACAAAACAGGCACTTACAATTTTCTTCCGACAAGATACCCCTCCTTCTGAACTCCCATCCCACTGGTAAAGTATTTGTCAAAATTTTCCACACCAACACCTTCCAAGTCTGTGGAACTGGTAATTGCCACAGCTTCCTTCTTGCAAAGTCCCTACCCTGTCCTGATATCCTGTGATTATCAGTAGATGTTGCCACATTACCATAAAAGTCTTCAAACAGAACCCCATAACCACTCTTAACAGTATATTTGCCAGATGAGGTAAAAGGCCATAAGATCTTATCAATTCCTCTCCTGGAATGTAGAGGAATAGACAAGATCCTTTGGACTGATAGACGATCGAACAAAAACTCCAGTTTCCCTCTATCCCATTCAAATTTGTCATTGATAAGATCCTTAATCTGAACCCCTTTCAATTAATCAAAGTCACTAGTTAAAATAAGGTTATTCGGCTCTGGAATAGCACCTTCAACCCACTTAGCAGTCCAGACGTTTAGAGAAGACTGCCACCCCCGGTTGCCAGGCCAAGAAATCCTTAATGGCGTTAAACCCATGAATAATGCTTCGCCTAGCCCATGACATTGCCCCCTTATCTTTAACCCGAAAACCAAAACTATTATCCCATTTAAAACCCACAAGCTTTCTAAAAATAGACATCCCATAACCACTCTCTCCAGAGACTAACTTCCATGCTTGCTTAGCCAATAAGGCTTTGTTAAGGGTCTCAATATTCCTTATACCCAATCCCCCCTTTCCCTTAGGCAGACTCAGAAACAGTTTACTACACCAGTGGATAGAACGCCCTGGCTTACATCCCGCCCACCAAAAATGTGACAACAAAGAATCAATCTTACGAGTCACACTTACCGGAATTTTAAAAACCGATTGAAAATAGTTGGAGATGGTTGACAAGATAGAAGTAGTAAGGGTTAACCTTCCAGCTGGAGACAAGTAAATACCATTCCAGGAAGTCACCTTCCTCTTAACATTTTCAATTAGACCTTGAAACAAATCCTTTTTCGAACCCTGTAGGTCAGTTGGAATTCCCAAATATTTACCAATACCTCTATTTCGTACCACCCTAAAATCCTTTAACGAGTCCTGTACCCTCCTTAGCGTCATGTTAGGACTGAAAATAACTCCAGACTTCTCCTCATTCAGTCTTTGACCCGACAGAACACATAATTCATCAATAATCCTTATAAGATTATTTGTGCTTCTCCCTTTATCCTCCATAAAGAAAACCGCATCATCCGCAAAGAATAAGTGAGAAAACCTTTCCTCCCCCTGAGCCAGCTTAAGTCCCCAGTAGAAACCCCTTTCTTGAGCCCTTAAAATATTTTTCGATAGAACTTCCATACACAGAACGAAAAGAAAAGGGGAAAGGGGATCACCTTGTCTAAGTCCCCGTTTAGGCAAAAAACGTGGTAGGGGAACACCATTAAGTAAAACCTCATAGGATACCGATGCAACACACCCCATGATAAGCTGAATGAAATTTTCCGGGAAACCAAGATTCTTCAAGACCTCCTCCACAAAGTCCCACCTCATTCTATCGTAGGCCTTACTCATATCAATTTTTAACGCTAACTTCCCAGTAGACCCCTTTTTACAGCTATTAATTTTAAAAATGGCTTCGTTAGCCAACAGAATATTATCACAGATGCTTCTGCCTGGGATAAAAGCACTTTGATAACAACCCACCAAGTACCCCATAACCCTAGACATCCTATTCGTTATGCATTTAGAAATTACTCTCATAAAAACGTTACATAGACTAATAGGCCTGTAATCACTTACCGTTTCTGGGCTCTCACATTTCGGAACCAGAACAATGAAGGTTCTATTAACCTCCCTCAGAACCCTCCCACTATTCAAAACCGATAGTGCTGCATGTGTAAAATCCTTTTTGATAAAGTACCAGCATTTATGTAAAGCCCTCGCTGGAATTCCATCCGGTCCTGGTGATTTGAGGGCTCCCATCTGGAAAACAGCCTTTCGTACCTCCTTTGCTGTAAACGGTCGACCCAAAAAGGTCTTGTCCTGCTCTTTTACCATGACATCCAAAATTTTAACGAACGACTTTAAATCTCCCAAATGTACCTCTTCTTGCGAACTTTATTCCGATCAAAAATCTCCTTAAAATGATTTTGAAATAAGTTCCCCATACCAGTAAATTCATAATCCCACTCCCCTGTATCCTTTCTTATACCTACAATACAATTCCGTCCAGCTCTACCTTTTGCCCAATTGAAAAAATATTTAGTGCAGATATCACCTTCAATAGCCCACTTAACCTTAGCTCTCTGCCTCCAATACACCGTAGCTGCCTTCGCAAATTCCTTAACTTCATTGTGTGCTCGGTCATATACCTCACTCTCACCTGATAAAATCGCTTGTTCTTGTCCCTCAATCAATCTCTTATCCAACTCGTCCCACTTCTTATTCCAACCCTCTTTTTTATCAAGGGTCCATTTTCTTATTTCATTCCGCATAATCCCCAATTTCTTGGTTAAGCAAAAAGAGGGAGATCCTCTTATAAATGGACCATTTTTCCTTCAGAAGGCTTAAACAATCAGGGTAATCCAGAGCCCAAGCATCCACCATAAACGGTCTCCTCTCCCTATTCTTAGTTAAAATCAGATTTATTTCGATTGGAGCATAATCTGATATCTGTATCGGATGATGTTGAATACCTGAATCCGGAAAATTCCCAACCAATGGGATGACCCCAATGCTTTATCTAATCTTTCATATACTCGTGCCTCTCCCTTTCTATTATTGCACCATGTAAAACACGGTCCCTTATAAGGGATGTCGATCAATTCATTTCTAATTTTCCATTCCGTAAAATATAAGGCCCTAAAATCGGTCCTTTTTTCTTACTATGTTTTTCCCAAGCGTATTCAACTTGATTAAAGTCACCTATAATCAAATATGGCAAGTCCATGCATTGTAAAGTTTGTTCTAAATTGTCGAGTACTTGTTGCCTCTTATCATGACAAGGTTCTCCATAGAAAAAAATATAGTACCACGAACGGCCATAACCATAATTCACTAATACGATTAGATAATTCTTACAAGCATGCTTAAGGGTCATTTTAACACCCCCTTCTCCAGCCCAAAAACAAACCACCAGCCGCTCCTCGGGCATCGAACCCGGCAAACTCCACAAAACCCATAGATCTAAAAAACTGCCGGAACCCGCAGTCCCTACTTTTGCTGTGTACAAAGTTATAAACTCAGTTGTTTTTCCGACGGAACCCGCAGTCCCTACTTTTGGTCTGTACTGGGTAAAGCCTAGAGTACATATATTTAGAACTGGCAAAACCTAACTCGACAAAACCGATCCGATTCACCCGATATCGGACCCATCTGTTAATCGATAATATTATAAAATCATGATATCCAAAATCGACGTACTCTGACCCAACATAACCCGATATGCCGATATGTATCTTATTCAATAACCGGTATAATCGAACCAGACAACACCAATCCGATTAATAAGAATAATATCCGACCCGAATGAATATCAAATAACCGACAATTACCATCTTTTATCACTCGACCTAGGGGTGTTCATTCGGTGGTCCGGACCAAAGACCGGACCGGACCGGGCCATTTGGTCCGGACCAGACCGGACCGAATAAAATACGGTCCGGTCCACGGTCCATCCATTTCTCTACTTTGGTCTTTGGTCCGGTCCTGGACCAACCCGAAAGGACCGTGGACCGGACCATGGACCGAACTTTATGTAAAAGTAAGATTAAAAAAACAAAATCAAATAAAATCTTATTTGTGAATCACACTATCACAGTATCATTTCATATGAAATTTTTAAATCTAGTAAAAATAAGATTATAAAATAAAAGTGGGTTATCAGCCTTTTAACTTAGGCATATGTAAAAGTGGCGTACATTTTAACCATAGATAGTTTGGTCCATTTGGTCCGGTCCGGTCCGGTCCATGCATTTTTCTGGTCCAAACCGGACCGGACCGATATTAATATGGTCCGGTCCACGGTCCACCATTTCAGCCTTATTTGGTCTTTGGTCCAAGGTGTTTGGTCCGGTCCGGTCCGGTCCTGGACCAATGAACACCCCTAACTCGACCCGAACGAAACTCAACTTTTTCGAAGAGAAAAAACAGTAGCAATTGCGGATTCATTCGTTATCTTAAAAAATAATAAAAATAAAAAGAATAGAGAAAACACCCTCGCCAGGGAAATGATCCCAAAAACCCTAGCAATACTCAGCATAAACCCCAATTAATAGTATCATCGAACTCCAACCCCAATTTTCAAATTGCAACCCCAATTTCTCAAATTATTATCTTAATTAATAAACCCACTTAAGATTATCAGGAATTTTGATTGATTTTGATTTTGATTTGATTTTATATTTTATAAAAATAATGTTATATGGAGGTCGTTGAATGCCATACTGAAAATACTCAGAAATGGTAAATTTTCTGCGAAAAATTTTGGGCAGAAAGCCTCATTTTTTGTACAACAGAGGTGCGTTAATGGCTGCCCTTTTCCCTCATAATATGCCTTCTTCTACCCATTTTGTTGTTTCGCCATTAAAATGTAATTTGATGATATTGGTTCCTGGGTTTTGGTATTTGTCTAAGCATCTTTTTTGTACTAGTAGTAGTAGTAATAATGTGAACAATGATTGTATTCATGAGTTGTTTAATAGAGATTTGATGAAAAGATTAATTCTTGATGATAGGTTGAATGATGATGTTAGGATTGATGGTTTGTTTAGGTCTGTGTTAGCTCCAAATTTGGTTTGTAAGGTTTTGGTTGTTTTGAAGGAGGACCCGGAAATTATGTTGAGATTCTTTAAATGGGCTAAGACTAGAGTCGGGTTTCGACATTCGTGTGAGGCGTATTGTGTAGTGTTTCATGTGTTGTTTTATAATAGAATGTACCGGGATGCGAATAATGTGTGCAAAGAAATGATTTTGTCGGCCAATGGGTGGCCGGGTGTGGTTTTGTTTGATGTCTTGTGGTCGGTGAGGGGTGTTTGTGTTACGGGTTTTGGAGTGTTTGATGCTCTTTTTAGTGTTTTGATTGAGTTGGAGATGATTGAGGAAGCGATTGAGTGTTTTGAGAAAATGAGAAGGTTTAGGGTTTTGCCCAAGGTTCGTTCGTGCAATAACCTTTTGAGTTGGCTTTGTAAATCACGCAGAGTTGAGCTTTCGAGGAAGGTCTTTAGGGATATGCTCATGTGTGGGATTTCGCCGACTGTGTTTACATATAACATATTGATAGATGATAGTTGTAAAGCAGGAGATGTGGTTGGAGCAGTGGCATTGTTCGGACATATGAAAAAATGGGGATTAGCTCCTGATATTGTTACGTATAATACTCTAATTGATGGGCATGGGAAGCTTGGTTTGATTAATAAAGTAATTCATTTGTATGAAGAAATGAAGAAAGAGGGATGTGACCCTGATGTCATTTCATACAATGCGTTGATTAATTGTTTATGTAAATATCATAAGTTGCGTCAAGCTCTTGGATTCCTTCATCAGATGACATGTGATGGCTTGAAGCCTAACGTTGTAACGTATAGCACATTGATTGATTCCTTCTGCAAAGAAGGGTTGATGCAGCAAGCTTTGAAATTATTTATTGACATGAAGCGCCATGACCTTGGTCCAAATGAATATACATATACATCTCTGATTGATGCATACTGTAAAAAGGGGAATCTTAATGAAGGTTTTAAATTGGCGAAAGAGATGTTAGATGTTGGGCTCAACCTTAATGTCGTTACATATACATCTTTATTGGATGCCCTTTGTGAGAAAGGGAAAATGGGAGAAGCAGAAGATTTACTAAAGACTATGGAACAAGCCGGTGAAATTCCAAATTTGAAAACTTACACCGCCTTAATCCATGGCTTCATTAAAGCAGGTAATATGGAAAAAGCAAAGGCGATAATGACGGAAATAATTAACGAGAAAGAGCTAGACCCGGATGAAATGCTATGCAGTACTCTCATTTGGGGACTTTGCAATGAAGGGAAAATTGAAGAAGCTAATTCTCTATTCACTGAGACGAAGCAAATCAGCCAGGAGGCGAAATCTGTTATATATACCACCCTGATTGATGCGTATTTCAAGAAAGGTGATGCCAAATCAGCTATCAACCAATTTCAGAGGATGCAGGAATTGGACATCACTCCCACACTTGTAACATTCATAGTGCTTATCGACGGTCTCTGCAAAACAGGATTGATTGAAGATGCAACCAACCTTTTTTCTAGGATGCAAGCTATTGGATTATCTCCTAATATATCGATCTATACATCTCTAATTGACGCTTATTGTAAAAATAACCGCTTAGGAATAGCAAGAAAGCTTTTTGATGAAATGCTAATAAAGGGATTAGTTCCAGATGTACCTCTATTCACAGCTTTAATTGATGGCAACCTGAAGCGTGGAAATATTGAGGGAGCTTTGGAATATAAAAGCAAAATGGAAGCGGCAGGCCTGCAGTTTGACTTATATGCCTATACTTCTTTGATGGAGGTTTATTTCAAAGTAGGAGATGTGAAAAATGCTTTAGATTTATTCCGAGAAATGCAGGACTTAGGTATTGCTCCGACTCTGGGTAGTTATATCGTGTTGATTGATGGTTTGTGTAAATCTGGTTTAGTTCAGGAGGCCGTGAATCATTTCCAGTATATGCTAACAACCGGTTTGTCTCCCAACGTTGTCATCTATACCGCTCTAATTGATGGTTTTTGTAAAAGCAACTGCTTGGAGATAGCTTCTGAGCTTTTTAACGAAATGCAATCTAAGGGTGTGGTTCCAGATGTAGCTGCTTTTACTGCTTTAATATCTGGCAATATGAAAAGCGGCAACATTGACGAAGCATTTAAGTTAAAGACAAAGATGATGGATATGGGTTTGGAGCTTGATCTTCAAGCTTATACCTGCATAATTCAGGGGCTGCCAGCCGTTCGACATGAAGACGCAAAAATGTTATTTGATGAAATGATCAAAAGGGGTGTTCGCCCTGACAAATTTGTTTATGGTTTACTAGTGAGAAACTATCATGAGCTTGGAATGGCGGATGAGGTTGCAAAATTGCAAGAAGTAATGATCAATAATGGGTTTTTGACTGAATTTGGTGATTCCGCTGCTTGTAGCAACCAAGCAGAGAGTTGAGCATTATTGATTTATCCTTGCTTGAACATGTTATGGAACATCGTAGCCTATGACATATTGCTTGGAAAGTTCAACGATCTTTATTCCGGATAAAGCTGATTTCAACTTCCAACCCAGCACTTATTTTAACAGAGGTATGGCAGCGTCTCATTTTTTATTTCATTTAGTAAAATTAAATTAGATTGATAATGTACATTTCGATTCCTCACCAATCTATTGAAATAAGTAATAGTGTGGTTGAATGGTAAAGTCAATGTTCTCTGTAAAAATTAAACGAACCTGGAAATTAAAGCACAAATTCTCATTTGTTACGGACAGTATCCATCACAAGCTTGTGACGGGTCAAATAAAACCTTCTAAACATAAAATAAAACTAAGACTACATAAGACTCTTCTCCACACGCATCCCAAGTTGGCCGTATGGCTGCTTGCTCGTCCCCGGGCTGGCCGTATGGGCATTGTTGACCCATGGTCTTTCTTTAATTCTAGCCCATGCTATTTAAAACATTGTATTTGACCCAAATTCGAACCCACATGTTAGAGACCTCATATTCTGGCTAAGGAGTAGGCCATAGGAGGATGCTCCCGCATCACATATAAAGACAAATTATTTGTGATGCCTTAGGCACTCCGATTTTCTCTTATCTACCCATGTCGGTAATATTTGACCTGTCACAAGTCTCACAAGGGAGACAAGTGACACTTGCTGAAATTGAAGTGACTGTGCTTTGTTGAATAAAGTAATAACCAATGAACCTATTGGTCAGGGAAATTTTAGTTGCTTCTGAGAGATCGAAAACAGGGCAAGTAATCCATCAGACATATTCCAGTTCCAGTTTCTAGCCATAGTAAAGTCACAAAGGTAACATCTCTTCGTCTCTTTGCAAATAGTTTTGATCTATTTATGCAAAATCAGCAATGCCTAATTTTAGCTGCCAGGAATCCAGGATTGCAAGTAGTTGTTTTAACGTACCTTTTAAGTGCACTTTTCGTGTGCATATCATCTTCATGTTGAATTTTCTTAAACCCCTCTTGTTTTCTCTCTTTTGGAACTCGAATTCATTCATTTATTAAAGTTGTGGCACCCTTTTTTAAGTAGTAAGTCTTGTTTGCGACGGGTCACCATTTGTGACGGATATTTTGTGAGATAAAATGGATATAAAATGAGTTAGTGGAGAAAGGGGACCACATGAATAGTGTTGGAGAGAGAGAGAAAATGGGTATTTTGTGAGAGAAAACGGTATCCGTCACAAGCTTGCGACGGATAGTGCCGTTGCAAATAAGAATTTGTGTTTTTTAAGTGGACGGAATATTTCATTTTGGTGCTCGGAGATTGGGGTTGATTCCACTTTGATACCCTTGTGTTTGGCTAATTCTACTTTGTTGATCACCAAAGTGGAAAAGATCTCAATCTCGGGACCCCAAAATGGAATAAGGCCAAATCGCAGGGTACCGAAGTTGAGTTATTCCTAAGAACAACTTTTTTGAAGTCCACCATCTTAAAACTTGTCATTTGAAAATGAAGGGAATTCCAGTGGATTGAAGTACTACGTTGTTATTAAAAATTGGTGCAGGCTTCTAAAACATGGTGATGATGGAATCAGGAAGAGCTTCAACCCTTGACATCCTGTGCTGCAGGTAATCACAAATTTCTAACAAGACTTGACTATACTGAAGCTCATCTTTTTCGTTTCTAACTGATGTGATACTTTGCTTTCTTGACTTATCACTAACTTGAAACTGTATTAGAGACTTGAATGCGGAAGGGCGAATAATAATAACAGTTGAAACCTACGGTATTTCTTAGCGTTCAGATCTCGATTATTTCAGTGTAGCTTAATACTAAAGTTGTGAATGAATGTTTTCAGAGTGAAAACCATTCAAGCAAGCATACAGAAGATAGCAGGATCTTACCCTACAAGGTTATCAATTATTTATATGCTTCTTCTTCATTGTCTGCAAATAACATTAATTAACTAGTTATTTTGAGAATTTCATCTTAATGGTTTTTGCTTTTCAGACTTTGGTATTTGCTATCAGAAGCCAAGGGTGAGAGAATATTATCGGTCAGGTCATTGTGACTGAGCTGAAGTATCAACGTTGGCATTGACTGATGTTCAGGACTGAAGACAACGCTGATCACCATGTGGCACGCCTCTTCTCTATATTAGGTAAACCACAAGTCCACAAGGCTGATGTACTCCAAAAATAGATGATACGAAGATATGACTTATCAGTTCTCTGTCACTGGCCGAGTGGCCGAGACATCATTGGTATGTCAGACTTAATAACTGTGAAATCGAAATGAGCGTGTGTAATGAGGAAAAGGGCTTGTTCAGTTCCTTTTTGCACATTATCGAGGAAATTACTTTTCAGGACTTTTTGCTGTAAAGGCTAGTGTAATGTTGGTTAAATGGTGTGGTGTTAGCCGTGCATTGTTAATTGTTTATAGGGAAGCTGTAGTGAAATTTGATTCTACTCGAGCTCTCGAACCAATGCTGTATTGGTCCGGTATTTGTTAACCCATTCCTCTTGTCTGGCATTTAGTTCGGCATATGGGGGGAAGACAAAACCGGGTAAATCTTTGATGGAAACGTAATCTTACATTTTCTGTTAAATTTACGAGATTATTATTTTAAAATGAGGAAAAAAATAAAAAGATATTAAATGGAAAGTCCATATTGTTAAAAATATCTTGAATTGAATACTATAAATTTGTGATTACTATTTTGGAACAGTAGGTTTTTGAGAGACCGTCTTTCTTTCAATAAGCTTATTGAAAGATTATTGTACAAATTTAAGAAAAAGTGGTATTAAAAGTAATAAAATTGGTACAGATCATGATTAAAGATAAAATAAATATATTTATTATGTAAATAGGTACGAAACTATGATGGTACAATCAATGACAAAATGGTCATGAAATTCAAATAAAAGGGTACAAAATAATGGTTTACTAGTATTTTTGCCCGTGCATCGCACGGATACTAAATTAATTTGTGGTATTCATAAAATTTTCACCATGTAAATTAAAAGTAAATCATAAGATTTTTTTTTATATAAAAATAGTATTAGTTCGTTCTATACATGTGTTATTTTATTAAAAAAATTACCTCATTTATATTTATTTCTTTCATTAATGTTACCACCAACTCGCCACAATAATTTACACTATCACACGAAAAAACCCTTCAAACCACTACTCTTACTTTTCAAACAACACATGAAACGGTCCACAATCCAAAGTCACACCTATTAACCTATCATGAAATTAATCATCAAATGCGATTTAGTCATCTTTATAGCTACCTCAAACAACCATCTAACTCATCATCGACACTCTTTCCTAGTTTCCAATACACACCTAAAATATTCAAGTGACCCCTCCTTCACAAAACACCCGAACTCATCCATCAATGTTAGCTCTCCCTTTGAAAAGTTGATCATCCATTTATCAGAAACCTATCTAACTTCTGCTTTCAAAACCGATCTTGTTTGAATGAGAAATCCTTGATTGGGAAAACAAAAACATGCAATTTTTTTGTTTGGTTAACAAAAAAGGTATGAGAGAAGTGTTAAGGAATGAACAGTGGATGCAACACTCGAGATGTTACATCGAAATTTGGTTAAAATTCAAACCACGGTGTTTTTTTTAATCACCAAGACAAAAAAGTAACCTAGTTAAACTTAAACAATACTATATAGACATGATATTTATTAACATTTGATTACTTATTTTTGTGCTTCACAAGAAAAAAACACAAAATTGAGTTTTCATACATGATATTTCAGAGATTTTTAACTTATTTTTATAACATTTATGCCTAAGTCATTTACACATAATACAACCTTTAAATAAATTCATCTACTTCATCAGTTTTCTTGCTACATACCCCCCCACCCCCCCTCCCCTCTCCATTTTCGACACCATTCAGGCATTGTCCGTACCCTTTTCACTCAACTAATCAACTTGACCATTAGAATTAACCGTATGCGCATCCCTGAACAACCCTATTGTATCTATATTTACTTGTACTTCTCAAATCACACTCTTAAATGTCTGAAAATAACTCTATCCTCAATACATTTACCTCATACCTCCAGACCTATCTACCTATCTACCGCGATATAATACTGACATGACAAACACTTCCTTAATTCTTATCCAATGTTCCCACATTCAATTTTTGTACAATTTAATCCTATGTTTTTCTTCCATACTTGATAAAATAGCTAACATAAATATCTTTTTCTATTTCTTATATTTACAATGTTATCATTGCAAATTTGCAACTACAACTCCACATTAGGACATCTTTTTATACACACCCCTAAATATTTCCAAGAATACTCCCACAAAAAACACTATAACGTCATTCCACATTAAAAATTATTCCCCGACCCAATGGAGCATTCAATAGGACTGAAGAGAGTATAACATTTGATTGTTTAGTTTTGTGTTCAACAAATAAACAAAATTGAGTTTATACATGTGATATTTTAAATGTTTTTAGCCTATATTTTTATATTTGTCGATTCTTTTCTCATATAATACACATTTTCAAATAAAATTTATTCATTTAACTTCTCCAATCAATATCTCACGTTATTCACTTTTTCACAAATTCAACCTTTTCCACCCAACCTACATATGAACATATTTTTCAATCTTCTACATGACACTCGTAAACGTCAGGGAGTAATCCTACCCATGGAGTACCCTTCTCACCCACTTAACCAACGTAACCAATAAAATGATTTCTAAAATGTATTCCTGGAAACCTCAACCTACCGACATTTATTTGTACTACTCTCACACTCTTCAACTTCGTAGTATAACCCTACCGCCAAGACACTTACGTCCTCTCTGAAAACCTATTTACCCCCACCGCTCGAAACAATAGATATATCCAATGTAAAATCAAATCTCGCCCTATAACAATCAAAATTGAGTATGCATACATGTTACAATAGAGATTTTTAAGCTCTTTTCATAACATATGTGCCTCTGTTACTATCACATAAAATATAATTTTGAATTTTTTTTATCTACCTATGTACTTGCTCAGCTGTTCTAATCATTATATAGTACATACCCACCTTTTTTGACACCGTTTAGATATTCGCATACCTTTCTCACACAACTACCCAACTTGACTAACATAATCAATCGATCGTATCCCTAAACAACTCTAACCTATAGACATTTTCTTGTGCAACTTACATCACACTTTTAAACGTCGAAGAGTAGCTCTATCCCCCAAGATACTTACCTCCTCCCTCGGGATCTATTTATCCCCATCCCTAAACAAATGGACACATACAATTTAAAATCAACCCCTACCCTATAAAACAATGTCACACTGTAAAAATAATTTGAAAGTATGGAGGAAAAACAAAAGAATACGGATTATTATAAACTATAATCTAATACTAATTAAAAAATATTTTTGATCTTTTTACGGCTTATTCTATCCGTCTCAGAAACACCATTTATTTGTCAGATCACTTACATCATTATGTTCTTTAATATCTATATATTTATATTTATACTCCTTAAATCGAAACTTGACAACCCAACTAACCAACTTGATGATCATCAGAATCATAAACTGTATTCTTGAACATCTCTAACCAATTTGCTTGTACTACTCAAATAATATTCTTAAACATCGGAGAGTAACCCTACCCCTGAAGACACTTACCTCCTCCCTCAAAATCTACCTACCTCCGCCCCCGTAAAAAAAATGTCATTTTATAACACAAGCAATGTCTCATCGTTAAATAATAAGGTGAAAATATGTAGAAATAAATATTGTTATTTATGAAATATCTTTCAATATCCATTTAAAACACATGTCATCCACAAAATTATTCTACTTCAGCACCTATCTACGTCATCATTGTTGGTTTTAATATTTATATTTTTACTAATTAAATCCAAATTTGACATTTTTGGGGTTTCTCTGAAGTATATACTATATTTGACATTTATCTTATTTTCTTTTTACTTAATTAAAGAAATTATCTCATTTCTTTCGCATAATTAAGTACGAAAGTGCATAATACTCACTTGAATAGTAGTGCTACTCTTGTACAAAAAATAGTAGTGTTGCTCTTAATTTGGTCGAATATGATTGATCGCAAATGTTCCTTTTAGGTAGGAATTTGTTTAGACTTAAATATTTAACTAATTACATTTATTAGTTCCACACATTTTTAATTAAGATGGAGGTATTCATTTTAAGTTTGAATGTTTCAGTAATATGGAAAACATAAGAACATAATGTATAAGAAAAAGTAAGGGATTTGTCTTATTACTCTTATATCTCTGTGAGACTATTTTTTACCCATTTTAATGTTAAGACGAAGACAAACTAAATTAGTTCTTTTTTACGCTTTCCCATTTTCATTTTTAATAGAAACGATGAATAATATTAATAACCTTAAATAGTAAGTATATCAATATTAAAATAATAATGTCCTAAGATATGAAACTTGTAAAGAATCAATTATTCTAATTCATTTCCGATTTTCATTTTTAATAAAAACGTTGAATAAAGTTAATAAACTTAAATAGTAAGTATATAAATATTAAAGAATAATAATGTGCTAAATATAATAGGAAAATTGTAAATAATCAGTTATTTTTTATTTTTCTAAATCTAATAGAAAAGTTGTAAATAATTTATTATTTTCTTATTTTCTAATTCTAATAGGAAAATTATAAATAAATTATTATCCAAACAACAATTTACTAATTTTCTAATGCTAATAGAAAAATTGTAAATAATTAATTATCTCCTAATTCTAGTAGAAAAATTGTAAATAAATCATTATTTATAATTAAGTGTTTTCTTATTTTCTAATTCTAATAGGAAAATTATAAATAAATTATTATCTAAACAACAATTTGCTAATTTTCTAACTCTTATAGAAAAATTGTAAATAATTAATTATCTCCTAATTCTAGTAGAAAAATTGTAAATAAATCATTATTTATAATTAAGTGTTTTCTTATTTTCTAATTCTCTAATAGGAAAATTATAAATAAATTATTATCTAAACAACAATTTACTAATTTTCTAATTATAATAGAAAAATTGTAAATAATTAATTATCTTCTAATTCTAGTAGAAAAATTATAAATAACTCATTATTTATAATTAAGTGTTTTTTTTTATTTTCTAATTCTAATAGAAAAATTATAAATAAATTATTATCTAAACAACAATTTACTAATTTTTTAATTCTAATAGAAAAATTGTAAATAATTAATTATCTCCTAATTCTAGTAGAAAAATTGTAAATAAATCGTTATTTATAATTAAGTGTTTTCTTATTTTCTAATTCTAATAGGAAATTTATAAATAAATTATTATCTAAACAACAATGTACTAATTTTCTTATTCTAATAGAAAAATTGTAAATAATTAATTATCTCCTAATTCTAGTACAAAAATTGTAAATAAAGCATTATTTATAATTAAGTGTTTTCTTATTTTCTAATTCGAATAGGAAAATTATAAATAAATTATTATCTAAACAACAATTTGCTAATTTTCTAATTCTTATTGAAAAATTGTAAATAATTAATTATCTCCTAATTCTAGTAGAAAAATTGTAAATAAATCATTATTTATAATTAAGTGTTTTGTAAAAGGTGGAGACTACCACGTGCTTAGAAAAAAGCTTCCTTTAATTATATTGATTGATTGATTGAAAGAACGTTTTTCTCAAGTTGTAGTGATTTTGGAAATATAAATACAAATTTGGATTATTTCATGAGAATAATCCGTCCTATGTATGCCCTACAAATATCATATTCTCATGAAATAATCCTAAAAATTTGTGAAGAGCAAAGGGCTGCTCTCCTCAATGGGATCTTTTTTATCCGCGGACTTTATCCTCCCCATATTTTGATTTACTGAAAGTTCCATCGGATCACTTTTAGAACACAAATCTACTTTCTCATACTTTACCGATATTACCGCTACCAAAGTTTTTCCGAGAACTTGTGCGAAAGGCCATGTTAACAATCAATTGGATTGGAGAAAGTATTACGAAGTAGAAAAGAACAAGAAAAAGAAAACTAAATGAAAAGACGGTGACTATGAACCGTATCAAATAGATTCGAACATGTAAAAACTCTGTTCATAAGACTAAAATGTTACAATGCTGTGATCTACAGAGGAAACCACTGAAAGTTCCTTACATGAGAAAATTCTGCCTTTGATTAGTATAGGAGTAATACAATTAATTAGAAGGAGATACAATCAAAAATAAAGAGACAAGATGTAAATTCACTTCACCATAAAACCAAAACTAACAAGAGTAATCAATTTCTTCCCTTATTGCAGTTCCTAAGTTCCGACAGTCCGGCATCATGAGCTTAGAAAGAAACACCAAGTTTTTTGGCAAAGTCGTCTCCATCATCTTCATCTATGAAGCCTTCATTATCGGCAACTTCCCCTTCATTCAAATTATAACCCTCTACCTCGTCATCTTGTTCATAGTCGTATTCCAACTCTTCATCAACTTCGGGATCTTCCCCTTCTCCTCGATCAAACTCTTCATCCATTTCGGGACCTTGTTCGTCAACACCGAATAAACCCTCCTCCACCACCTCTTGATGTTTAGCATCATCGAGTAAGGAAGACTCGTCCTCAATTAATTTCACCTTTTTATTCGAAATTTCACCCACTTCTTCATCAGCTTCAACAATTTGAGCTTCATGATTCTCCTGTACATCACCCTGTGTTTGCTCAGGTGCTGAAGAGAGAGCAGCTGGCTTTCCAGTGTTGCTCTCTTCATTGTCACAATTTACAGCACGCGTTGAAGCCGGTGTAGCATTTCTTTTCCTCTTTAAGATCTCACTTAGTGGCTTGGGACCATCAAATGAGATATCACTATCATGTGTGTGAGAACTAGCTAAGACAGTATCTCTAAGCTTCCCGGTTGTCACCTGACTATCACCAGTGTGCTTGTTGCCTCGCAGCTCTGATAAACGTTTTGGGGGAGCAAACCTGTCGATACTATCTTCAAAAGTAGAGTCCTTTCTCATCTGACCTCTAAAATTTCTGTCTTCATTACTTTCTTCCTGGATTCGTCCACTCAATCTATCTCGAAGCCTACCTTGGAGAGAAGATTGTTGTGGCCTGCTTGGAGATAATCTGCCTGGGTTCCTTCCCCTATCATTTCCCCTCCCTGAATACATATTACCAACACTAGCTGGAGGAGACCTTCTTGGGAGCTTTATTCTACCTTGAAGGCGGCTGCCAAAGGAGCTCTCACGCGGGCTCTCACGGATGGGGGAACGACGTGTATCCCTTCGAGAACTTTGGTACCCTCGATCTTCCCGATGATAATCCGCTTTATAATCAGGACTAATAACTGACCTCAGACCATTATCCCTCCGCTGTTTTGACAAACGATGGCGCAAATCCGAGGAATTTGGGATGAAATCAGTGCTCTCTGGCTTATATGGACCTCTTCTATCGTGAACGGTTGGTCTTTCGGATGACGCTTGACGCTGCTCCCGAGGATACTTATCTACCAAACCGTCATATGCACGGTAGCCGTGTTTACTGTGATATATATCATGATTAACATCATTTGCTGAAATATAATCATCACGACTTTCAATATCAAATTCACTTGTTCTTCTTCCTTCCGGACCTCTCAATCTCACATATTGATCATCATTGTGATAATATTCATCCTCCTCGAGTTTATCATCCACAAGTACATCGAAACCAGGGGAAGATTCCCTCAAAGAATCATCAACATCCTTTCCATTCTGATAATATTCATCATCTACCGAGCCAGAACGATGTGGACGAGCAGCCCTGCTTCTCAGACTCCCATTGGCAGCTAGAGGAGGCACTGCTTCTCTAAATTTAGGCGCCTCTTCAATAACACTAAAACTTGGATAACGTTTTGCACCTGTGGGTTCCTCCACCAATCGAGGTTTCACAACTTTAAGAGCTGCATTTGCTTGTGGTTGGCGTGGAGTTTCAATAGGTTTAGATGCATTTGAATAAACATTCATTTTCGGTTGTGGACCCTTTTCAGAGGCACTAAAAGTTTTCTTAAATGAAGGCATTTCCGTCGAAGCAGTTGTCACTGCGCCTGGCTGGATCTTGGTGTTAGGTAGAGGAACAGGGCCGTGCAAGAAGGTGCATCTTTCAGCTTTAGAACAAAATCCCCTCTGGAAGAAGATACATGGGACTGCTTGCTTAGCAGCATTCTGAGGTATCGAAGCAAAAGGTGCACCTGAAGGAGGCATAAGAGGTGAAGGCCCTGCATAACCCCCACCTTGAGATGGTACCATAACATCCAGAGGCTGAAAAAGTGGAAGAGAAGATTACTACTGCATGCTCAATCACAATAACTTATACTCGTCTGAAACTGTGAGACGAACCATTAACCATATAATTTCTGGCTTGGTCTCACAGATGCTCAACAGATCAAATAAAAATATAAACCAACAATCAGAAAGTAAGAAAATAGCTTACAGGATGCCGAAATCCACAATTAGCATTCAAGCAAGTCCCATTCAACCAATAATAGCAATCCCTCGGATTACTACGAGCAGCTTCACTATGCCTATACTCGCATTGGCTTCCCTACAAACAAGTAAACAAAGAGTATGAGTCAAAGTGAATCTTTAGCTTCTGTACAAACTAGTGATAATTACAAAACCCGGAGATTTTCAATTCCAAACATGTGACTGCAATTCATTACTCATCCCAGCTCACCAACATCCAAATCTCGCAGAAACATCACACTCCCCTTTCTTCCCTTCTATCGATACATAACTATCTATCCAACTCACCGTCATCCAAATCTCGCAAAAACATCGCACTCCCTTTTCTTCCCTTCTCTCGATCCAACTCACCGTCATCCAAAGCTCGCAAAAACATCACTCCCTTTTTTTTTCCCTTCTCTCGGTACATAAAATTCACCGAGATCCGAATCTCGCAAAAACATCACACTCCCCTTTCTTCCCTTCTCTCGTAACATAACCATCCAGCTCATTGTCATCCAAATCTTGAAAAAACATCACACCCCCTTCCCTCGCCTTTTCTCGTCGCGTAACTAATATTACGAAACAGCTCAGTCTTGTTATTTTACCAGTTACTTTTCAACCAATACTGACAATATAGCTCCTGTAACACTATCAATATTACTTCCAGTAAATATCAAACCCCAAATTAAGTTTCCGATTCATATCTTCCACCAAATCTCAATTCTAACTCCGCCACGGAGCGAGATCCAACTAAGTTCAAGCTTCGTAAAATCACCAACCCTAACTCCTACAGATCTCCAATCACACAAAGATCTTAACCCTAAACTAAATCAAAACCAACTCAAAACCCCAAATCAATACAGTTAAACTCGCAAAATCAAACTAACAGTAAATCCAAAATCACAAAATTAAACAAATCAACAGCTCAAAGTCAAGAAAAATAATAAAATACCTTTTTACAAGTCAAAGGAGAAGCAAGAAAGTAAACGCAATCAGTATTACGCTTCCACAAATCCTCCTCCGCCGTAGACGCCGGAGGTGGGACCTGCTGCGGAGGCTTTTCACCAGCGGTGGCCATTATTATACGGCGGCTGTCGCCGGATCGAGAAGTACTGTGCCGAAACCCTAATTGAAGATTGACAAAATTGGGGGAAATATTCGGAAAAGTGAAAACCCTAAAAGTTGAAATAGAAAAAATTGAATAAATTAGGGTTTGGAGGGGAAAGAGAGAGATAGAGAAAAGGGGATTTTGGTGGTTGAAGCTCAAGTGTGTGTATGTGTTGCCTCCTTTCTTAGCCCCTCGCTTGGTTTGTATATATGATTTGTTCTTAAAGTAGGTTCGGATGTAATGGTTGAGGTATGTTCTTTGGTTTGGTTTTAGGTTTGGAGGATGAGATTAATGGATGATTATTGAGTATTTATTACCAATTTTGGTGATTTTCATGGATGATTTTGGTAATTTTTAGGGTGGTGTTGGGATATTTTTTAGGAGATTGGACTTTGAAAGTATATGATGAGTTGAATGGTGATGATAGGTTAGGTTAGGATGTGGTAGACGGTAGGGGTCTTCATAATAAACCGAACCGTAATAATCAAACTAAAAAATAAAAAATTGTACATTTTTAAGGTTTGATTAACAGAACCGTTTTGATAAAGCGGATCGGTGAACCAAACCGTTAAATTTATCATGGACATGGTTCGGTTGAGGTTCGCAATTTTAGAAAAGATATTAACCGTAAACCGTTCAAAAAAAAATAAGCAAAAACTTAAAATATTATATAAAAAATTGTTTTTTATTTAATTAAAAAGTGTTTACAGATTCAAAAATGGTTAAAATGATTAATATTAAAGTTTCAATAATGAACTTTATTGTTGATTATAATTAAATATTAAAAAATTAATTAAACTACTAGATAAAATTCTCGAAAACTAACGAAAAAGTATATTCAGCATGTTTATAGGTAAACTGGTAACCGAACCGTAAATAATCGTTTAAAGTGGTTAACCGAACCGCAAATAACCGTTAGAAAAGGTGCGATTTAGCTTCGGTGTTTTGTCAAACCGAACTGTGTACGAACCGAATTAAACACTGAACCGTGAATGCACCCTAGTAGACGGTATATAAAGTATAGAAGTTTTTAGTTTGAGTTTGGCAAGGAGTGATTTGACTCTTGTGGAATGGAGATTTGGCAAAATGTGATTTCCAGAGATAAGTTATTTATTACTATGTAACTAGTCTTAAACCCGGTATACTATTTTAAAGTTCGTCGTTATAAATAATTTAATATATAAAGGATTAATACTGTATTGTTTAATTATCTTCCTTTAACGTTTTATCTTTAAAAAAAAAAAAAAAATTAGTTAATCATTAAATGCTTTAATATCATGCAAAATTGCATAAGTGTGTTTTAAATATAAAAATATGACATTGGTTTCAAATTTCAACAAAATAGTATGTGTATTAAATTTAAACTCGATTTTATGTCAATTTAAAAGTACGGGGTAATCTCGATTAATAGAGTTATGCAAACCGTTTGACCTTAACTTTACCTCCATTTTGAATTTGGAAGTAGTATCTCGACCAGTGAAGTTATTCTGAATATTTGACCTCGATACTTGTTCAAAATTACACTGGTATTCTATCAATATAAAATTATTGTGTATGGATTTGAACCTGACCTTATCTTTATAATATATATACCTTTTAACTTTTAAATTTTTTCCAATTTACTTTCGCACAATCTTCAAAATAGTACTTTAACCGTAAATTCCAACATCTTATTTATTAAAGCAACAACCAGTACGCTTAGGTGTCGATCTCTCCTTAAAAGTAGGAAATTTTAATGACCAATTTTAATGACCACGCTCAGGGCAGGGTTCGACCTTCGCGAGGGTTGCGACAAGGCGATCCGATTTCACCTTACTTATTTCTTCTATGCGCAGATGCTTTTTCCTATCTTATTCATGAGGCTGTTAGCACGGGTAAGTTGCATGGGGCACGTGTTTGTCGTAATGGGCCCCGGATTTCTCATCTTTTTTTCGCGGACGACAGTATTCTTTTTGCTAGAGCTAACAGAAGAGAATGCTCAACTTTAGCTGATTTAATCAGTATCTATGAAAGAGCATCCGGTCAGAAAATTAATCATTCCAAGTCGGAAGTCGTTTTTAGCAAAAAAGTCTCGCGATCAGTCAGGGAGGAATTGCTTAGGGAATTGGGGGTGAGGGAGGTGGAGAGACATGAGAAATACTTGGGAATGCCCACTGTTATCGGAAAATCAAAAAAAACCGTGTTTAGTACGCTTAAGGAGAGGGTGTGGAAGAAGGTTCAGGGGTGGAAGGAGAAATTGCTGTCAATGCCCGGAAAGGAGGTCCTTTTAAAAGCGGTTGTCCAAGCAATCCCAACTTATATGATGAGTATCTTCGCATTACCGGAGGGCATTATTCACGAGATGCAGACTATTATGGCTCGTTTCTGGTGGGGATCATCAGAGAGCAAGAGGAAGATTCATTGGTGGAGATGGGAAAAACTGTGTCAGCCTTAAAAGAAAGGAGGTATGGGCTTTCGAGACCTCGGTGTTTTTAATCAGGCATTACTAGCCAAACAAATCTGGAGACTTCTCATTCATCCGAACTCTTTAGTAAGCAAGGTGTTGAAGGCACGATATTTTAAAAATGACTCTATTCTTGAGGCGCGTCGGGGTCATGACCCTAGCTTTGTTTGGAGGAGTTTGTGGGGTGCGAAGGCCTTATTATTGGAGGGACTGAATTGGCGCGTGGGGAATGGTAGGGACGTGAGGGTATGGGAGGATAAGTGGTTACCAGGGGCACAAGGTTGCGTCACCCCCGTGTTCAATCTTGAAGCCCCTTTGGACCTGCGCGTATCTGTCTTCATTGACCGTGAAAAAGGAATGTGGCACGAACAGGCCCTCGCAAATTGGCTGCTTCCAAACGAGATTGAGAAGGTAAGTAGTCTGCCTTTGAGTTCTGACCTGCCCCCTGATCAACCTTTTTGGGGGTTAACAAATGACGGAGAGTACACAGTTAGGTCGGGCTACTGGTTGGGTATGGGAATTGATAGGCAAACTAATATGAATGAGGGCCTGGGTATAAATGATGAAGTTTGGAAAAAAATCTGGTCTCTTAACATCCCACCCAAACTCATACATTTCTTGTGGCGTGCGTGTACGGGAATGTTAGCAGTTAAGGACTGTCTTTTCCGGAGGCATTGTTGTGACAGTAGCCTTTGCGATTTCTGTGGCGCTGAAGTGGAGACCATTTATCACGCGATTTTCGGATGTGAGTGGACCCGAATCTGTTGGCAGAGGAGTGGGATTGAGTCTCTGATTTTGCACTTACCTAGTACTTCCTTTGCGTCTTGGTTGATGGCTGCTCTGAATATTTTGGAGAGCGCAGTAAGGGGACAGTTCCTGGGGACTCTTTGGGCGATATGGACCATTCGGAATGCGAGGCTTTTTTCGGAGGAGCAAATGAATGAGGATGTCTGCATTATGGGTATGGTGAAGATGGTTTCTGATTACCAAGGCATTTCTGAGGCTTGCAGAGGCGGAAATGTGGTAAGAGCTAGTAACGAGGTTCATGTTCGGGCTTGGCAACCGCCTATGAATGGGGTAATTAAGCTCAACTCTGATGCAGCCATTATCGGGGAGGATGAAGTAGGCCTGGGCGTGGTGGGCAGAGATTCCACGGGCGCGGTGGTGTTGATGGCAAGCCGGAAAGTTAAAGCAAGGTGGTCGATTGAGGTGGCCGAAGCCAAGGCTATGTGTTTCGGACTCGAAATTGCACGTGATAGTGGCCTGAGCGATATATGTGTTGAGTCGGATGCTCTTGGTATCGTTAAGGCGGTGCGACAAAGGCGTGCTCCCCGTAATTGTATTGGTCTTTGTATTGCTGATATCTGTAATCTCCTTTCTAGTTTCTCCTTGTTTGGTGTTTTCCATGTTATGCGTGGGGGCAATACGGTTGCGCATCTGATAGCCCGGTTATGTCCTGGTATCGGTGAGGATATTGTGTTGGTTTCTGATTTCCCAGAGTCCGTCACTTCGTTGGCGGATCTCGATTTAATTTAAGAAGTAGTTTTCCTTTCAAAAAAAAAAAAAAAAAAAAATAATTAAATGTAACTACCTCATAAAACCTATGCAATACATGCTTTATCTATATTTGCACAAAAAAATTGTCACTGATAGCCAAATTTATTAATATATTTGTATGATTATAAAATTAAGCACATAAAAACATAAAGTAAATTATTTAAGACTACCGTTCAAAAAAAAAATTTATTTAACATTGATCAAACAATAAAAGAAGTGATGGAAAACTTAAAAATATAACAATAATAATTAAGTTTCTAAAACCTCAAAATGTGACCGAATCAAAGTAATACTAACTTTTTGCATTTATACCAAATAAAGAAATTAAAAACAAGTTAAAATAAGTTATTAACTGAAATTATTTAATTATAATGAAATTAATTTATAGAAAAGATATATACATCAAACTAGTTTTATACCCGTGCATAATTGCACGGGTTTACTCATTAATTATTTGTTAGTAAAAATTTTAAACGATTTTTCATGTTGTTTTTATTGGATAATTATCGTTTCTTATTTAACAAAAAATTTAAACGATACCCCATGTTGGTGTAAATTTATTTACCGTTCGAATTCTAATTAGCCCCTTAAGTTTGAAATTTGGTCACATTAACAGAAGAATTATTCTCACACAACGACTTTTCAGTTGTATTATGATGTATACATGTAGTTGATGTGGATTTATAATATTTTTTTAATGATTTCTTTAGTTAATTGATGATATTTTTTTTTTTTGAACGGAATTGATGATATTATTATATTTTGATTTCTTAGTTTACTAATGGCTTTATCTACGATTTTTTAAATACATACATCTTGTTTTGAATTAAGGTTGAATTAATTGTACTTGACAACTTAGCATAAATCTTAGAAAAGAAAATTTAGGAGAGATTAATTAAATTGAAATGAATAAAGCAAGTAATTAATTCCACAAAGAACATGGTGGGTCCTATTAAAATAAAAGCATTTTCTCTCTCCAAAAGTCATGAACCAATAGAATTGTAAGGAATTCTTTTCCTTTTATAGTATAGGGATATTCACGGTTATTTGATAAGGATAATTTTTGATGAGAAAATAACAAATCACAAATATAATCTTTATACTATAAAAGGAATAGATTTTAAAGTATTCTTATTGGTTGTTGAGTTTTAAGAAAGAAGTTATTTTTTTTGTTAATGTAGGGCATCCATGATCTCCAAAATTAATTAATTATTACTTCTTTTCTATTTTCTCTATTCTTCTATTAATTCAATAATTTTTTTTTTTAATTTAGTAAACTCAAAAATCATTAAAATTAATTAGTTTTCAAAAATAATTAGAGAGTTCTTATTGGTCGATCAAAATTAGGAAAAAAAAATTTGAATTAAAGTAGGATCTACCATGTTCACCCTAAATATTTAATTACCTCCCCTCAAACTTTCATCAATTTAATATTTTCACTACTTTGATTAATAAAATAAGTTACAATTTACAATCACACATAGAAATATGAAATCTTCCGAAATCCTAACTTCAATTTCAACCGTGAAAATCAAATCTTTGATAATAAGTTAACTAATTTTACATAAATTAAAGGTTATAAATAAATATAATAATAATATGATTGAGACGCCTAGACTTTACAGATATAGTATATTCCAAGATTAAAGAAGTTAATATTAATTTAACATGCAACAACTAAAATGATTAAATTGAGTGACAATGAGTATAAAATAGAAACAAAAAGTGAATACCAAATATAATTATATATAAATTGGCGAAAATTAATGCATTCAAATACTTAAAATCAATAAATTAAAATTTTTGAGAATTAAAAATCAACGAAAATATGTAAGTCCGTCTTAATTGTAGATAAAATAGATAGGTTTATATTATATGGTCGGAGTTTTTTGGGTAGTTAGGTTATGAACTTAGAATTTAAACCGTAAGTATAATTTTAAATCTATATATATTTTTACCGGCTATTATCCGTCTTAAATTTAAAACGGGTCATTATCACTCTCCATGGGTTATAGGACAAATATTTTATTTTCGCCGTGCATAATGCTTTTTTTTTGTCTTATTCATCCTGCATATGTATATTTGATCCGTCCTAAATTTAAACCGATAGCCTCGATATAATACATTGAGATATTGCTATTATTATTCGTCATATAGAGAGTATTATTCATCGTATAATTTCTTCAAATATTAACTTTTAAAAAAATTAGAGAAAAAAAGTACTTTATGATCACAATAATATCATATTTGAAAAGTTACCGATTTTTTAAATTACAAATTTAAATCTACAACAAAGTTACACAACAAAAATAAAAATTCTGAAAAGTGAGTTAAAAAAACTTAGCAAATTTCTTTAAAGATAGCATATTTTGAACATACATAATTTATATCAAATTTAACGAGAAAAAAAAATACATACTAATAAAGGAATAACTAGGTTTAAACCCGTGAAATTCACGGGGCTACTTTTTAAATTTTAAATGAATATATATAGTTATAGACTCGTAGCTAAGATATAACGATTTACGGAGTAATTAATTTTGAATTATTAACTATAAATGAGTAAGACTTGCAATAAAATTAGTACGTATGATTAAAATGAGTGTAAATGTATAATTCAAATGGTTATAAGACTTGGTTAATAAAAATAGTAATTTAAAAGTTGGGTTAATTAATAATTTACGTTTGATTTTATTAGCAAAAAGATACATATATCAAACAACGGTGATTGCGTGGGAGAGTTCGATATTGCGAGATACTCCTGTTTTATAAAAGAACTCATTTATTATATTAAATAAATAGTTTTATTAACAAAATGGATACTCCAACGGTTTAAATAAATTAGTTACTCCTATTAATTTGTACTTTAGTTTTTATAGTGATAGAATATGGAATATTTCATTCATATTCTACAATTGATTTTATTCCATATACTATCCCATTGATTTCGCAATTTTCAGTATAATTTATTTACTTTTTTTTTAAAAAAAATGGTCATCACCTATTATAAAAAATGTCAAAATAGAATAATGCAATATAGTAACAACCCCGTGATTTGTTATTATATTGCATTATTCCATGATTTGTTATTGCATTATCCCGTGAACGAAAATCACTGAAAAGATTATTCTAAAAATCTTGCAGAACATTATTGCATTCCTAAAATATTGACTAAGAATATTATGATATTGCAATCTTGACTATTAGTTGCTTAAATCTGTATTTTTTTTGGATTTTTTTGGAAATCTTCCAGTAGCTCTGAAATCGTGCCACGTAAGACGGAGCTTATTTTTTGTGATGCCACGTCAGCAGCTTGGCTTCTGCATTGGATAAGTATATGATGAAAAAAAAAAAAAAATGCAACAACAAATAACCGAAATAACAAACCGTATATAATACGGAGAAAAATTAAATTTTTCATTTGATTATTTCTCCTATGTTGAGCATTATAACGATTAAATGAGCAATGCAAGTATTCATTCAAAGAATATTGATGAAGTTGTAAAAGCATTAAGGAGATAATTTATTGATTCTAATGTTAAAGGTGACTGTTGGATGGAACATCGAATAGATTTTAGGGACGCAGCAAAGTAAGTTAGATCAGAGAAAAAATGGCAAGGAGAATTTGATAGTGAAAAAGGCAGACTCGTGAGTTGGAGTGATGTGAAGCAGAGGTACGGTTTATCAAATGAACATAGAATCTTTCACTTTGTTTATACTTCTTATCTAGAGATTAAACAAGTGACCATCGTCTATTGGGCCTAATTCAAACTAATAAGAGACATAATCAATTAATAGATTATATGTATACATTGTTAGCATAGATTTGAAGTTTTATAGTAAAAAATTTGAACTTATATCTACTACTAAAAAATAATACCTAAACATGTAAAAATATTTCTGTACATTTTTTGTACGGGCATAAAACTAGTATACATATAATACAAATAACTTCGTTTTGTTGAAAATATATTTGCGAAACATTTTTTTTACGATAAATGCAAGTATATAAATTTCATTTAGTAATAATATACTATTCGTATAATTTTTGAGTTACTATGGTTAAAGTTTGTCAGCTTTAACCTTACAAAATGAAATGGAAAGAAATAAAAAAAACTGGTGAGAGGTAAACATTATGTTAAGCATTTTTTTGATGATTTATAGACATAAATTTTATTCTAAATAAGTTAATAAACTTAATTATTTATGGAACTTTGACGGTATATAATACGACATTTTATTCTCCAACTTTTTACGTTTAAAGTTCGGAAATTTTGAGTTTTAGAAAACAAATGAAAAGAAAAAGTGGAGAATTATTAGCATTCAAATTGGACCATGTGTTTTTTTGTGGGCTTTTTGTCTAACACCACTATGGATGACAGTGGGTCGGGTACCCAGCCCAGATCCTTAGGGTCGGACCCTAATGGGTCGGGTATGGGTCTGGATTTTTGAGACCCACTCGGATATGGGTCGGGTATGAGTCTTATATAAAAACTTCGGGTCGGGTCCGGTCTTGGTCTTGGGACCCTACCCGACCCTTAGACCCTTATATTTATTAAAAAAACGAAAAGTAAAACAAAAAACACACATACGAACGTCAATAACTCAAATAATAGACACAAACAGATGACTCTTATTAGTTATCATTAATATACTATACGCATATCCAAATGATCATTAAGAATAACGAGAAAATTGATGAAAATGATAAGTTTGGGTACCCTAAATGATATAATTTAGGGTCGGGTACGGGTAATGATCCAAATCACCAAGATTTTGTAATACTTTAATCAAAACTTTTTAATTTAATTCGAACCTTGATACATTTTATTGAATGACTCGTTACTAAAAATTGGACCCTAGGGTAGACCCTACCCAGACCCAGACCCATTAGGGTCGGGTATGGGTCCATTAATTTCAGACCCTTTAGGGTCTGGGTCGGGTATGGGTCTAAGATTTTTTACGGCGGGTCGGGTCGGGTCTTGCCGGACCCTACCCAGACCCTACCCATTGCCATCCCTAAACACCACCTTTAAAAAAACTTTTTCTTTCAAACACCACCTTTAAAAAAATAATTTGTCAAACACCACATTTAATAACAAATTTTTTGTTTAACACCACATTTTGGGTTAAGTTTCAGCGTTTGTGATGGGGTGACTTTTAGTCGATGTTTGAGATAGCAAACGAGGTCGGTTTAGAGTGTTCTTGAACTCGTTAGAAAGGTGGGAGTACATGCTTTTCAACGGTTGTCAAAACGGTGGTCAAAGATGTCCTTATGTGGGGTTGATTGATGTGTAAAGTAAGGTTGGTTTGAGAAATAACTAGAAATTTGGGTTTACAGCGAGTTGTTAGAGGGGTTTTCAAGGTCTTTAAATGGGGTTATGATGTTTGGTTTGGTTTGAATTTGGTAGGTAGGTTGAGGGGAGGACAAGGTATGTCACAGTTGTGTTCACTGTGGTGGTCGTTGGTGCAAGCGGTGGCTCAACGGGAGTGAATTGACCCACGAAAAATCCTACTTCAACTTACATTAAGCCTATGCGACTAGCTTTACTTTACACATCAATCTACCCTGTATAAGGACACTTTTGACCACCGTGTTGATAGGCGTTGGAAAACCTGTACTCCCACATTTATAACGAGTTCAAGAACACTCTAAACCGACCTCGTTTGTTATCTCAAACATCGACTGGAAGTCACTCATCACAAACGCTCAAACTTTGGCCAAAATGTGGTGTTTGACAAATTTTTTTTTTATCAAAGGTGGTGTTTGACAAATTATTTTTTTACTCATAGACAGACTTAACAAGGGATTATTGTCAATCGGAAAATGCTTCTATTCAAATAAATAAATATTTTACTCATAGACAGACTAATGAATATATCATCATTTTGGTCACTAATATAGATCAAGACAACGGTTCCACAGAATTTTGTACCAGAAAAAAAATATTTGTATGTTTGTTAAAATCAGCGCTATATAATTTAAAATTCTAGCTCGGTCAGTTCAATCTCAAATTTTCGAGTCAATTTCAAACCGACTTGAAGGTATCATTTACACTCACATAAAAAGTATTCGTATGTTTGTAATCCAATTTCCCAATACCAGACTCCTTTTATTACGGATTACTCCGTATTTCATTTTAATCGTCCATTGAACTGACCCACCTCAAAACCTTTGATCTTCTTCTTCAACATCATCTTATCAGTCATCATCGACGAAACCCAGATCCCCCATTAACGCACCTTCAACAAAAGCTTCATATCTATCCATGGACGATATTCTATCTCCTGCTGATAAGCAGAGCATGGTCTCTTCTTTCCTCGAAATTGCCGTTGGTCAGACCACCGATACTGCCCGCCAATTCTTAGAGGTTTTTCCCTTTTACTTATTATTTTCTTTTATGTTCTTGATTACTGATTTGTTTTTATTGGTTACTTTTTGGTGTAATTAGGGTTAATTTGATCTATAAGTTATGCAATGTAGTTGTATTTCACCATTTTGGGTAATTTCAGTTTGCATTTATGTGGGTTTGTGATTAAATTGCCGTTGTTTTATTGGTTACTTTTTGTATTATTGAATGACTGTTTGGTTAATCGTCTCTATATAAGTGATCATCCGGCGTTTGCATTTAAGAGTGACTGTGTTTGATGAGTAAATGGGGAGAATTTTCGGATTTCGGGTTCATAGGGTGTGGCCGTGTGGTGGTGTTCTTGCAGTTAGATGGTTTTGGTTGTTGATAAGCTTTTGTTCTTTATCGGGTTGGGTATGTGTGGATGTTGTTGGTGACGACTACTCTGGTGAGTAATCAATGCAAATGTAGAGAGCAATGCTACCGACCTTCTCTTTTCTACCATTTCCGATATTTTCGTATCAATCTTTCTCACATGATCCCAATCGAGATGAGAAGGTCAATAACATTGCTCAAATTTTGATCAGGCAAGTACATTAATTAGGTTTTCTCGCACTTGGGTTCTTGAAGTGGATGTAAATGATGGAGTATTGAGATTTGTGCTCTTAATGCGTAAAGTTTTACGTGTAGGGTCGCTGTGTGATTGCGATGGGTGGCTTATTGCTACAGGTTATCGGTTTTCTTCAGTACACAAAGTGGTTGTATGTTTGATGTGTAGGTGTTTTTTCTGCATCACATTGTAGATATTATGGAGAGGTGTCTATTGACTAATATTACAGTGAGAGCGTGAGTTAAAACGAGGTGTTGATTTGTTGGCCAAGAGTTGTGGTGAAGTAGATTGCTCTCTCTCATCCCCTGACGCCTGTAGGGCTTGTTTTGATTCGGGCAATTTGGAGGGAAAGGAGGAGAACAGGGAGGGGGTTAAGGGATATAGAATCCCTTGTTTGGTTAGCAAATGAGGGTGAAGGGCTAGGGATCCATTTTCCCTCATCCAAGGCAGACCAAAATCCCGCCACGATAGGAAAGATTTGGAGGAAAGTTGTATCCAAACACCCTTATTCCATTTCCCCTCCCCTTTCTTTCCCTTCTATTTTGCTGTCCAAACAAGCCCTATATCTTGCTTTTGTGCTATTGTTACAAGTTACAACTTTAGGATAGGAGTGTTGGGGACCTATCACTTTGTTGCAATTAGGGAGAGCTTCTGAGCTTTTTACATGCAGACAAGACATTTCAACTAAGGAGTTCATTGTTTTTTTAACCCTTATGGTCTGTGCAAATTGGAAAGTGCATGGGCTTGCATGTGCACTGATGCTGTAGGTTAGATTAAACTTAAAATTCATTTTCCTGTTTGGAAACTTAACATTTTTTGGATATTCACTCTAGTCCCATGCCGATCCTCTATTGATTTCTATATATCTTTTCTGAAGAACTGGAATGTACAATTTGTTGAAACTTGAAAGATGGTGGGTTTTAGGTGTGTTTGCCCACCCTCTATCTTTTCGTGGAATTCTGTTCTTGGATAATCTTTGCGGGGGATTCTAAATTTGTGTGAATATCATCTTTTATTGTATCTATCAAAGTGTAACAGATCTTCTCTTGGCTCAGGCAACAAGCTGGAAGCTTGATGATGCTATTCAGCTTTTTTATGTGGGGAATGAAGGTGGTGCAATGGCCACTTCAGGATATTTGCCGCAAGCAGAGAATACTGCTCCAGTAACTGACAAGAGCTCCAGGTGTATATGCAGTCTAACTGTCGAAGTCTCTTAGTTAATCCTACTTTAAAGTCTGCTTCTTTTATCTGGCTTTACATCTCATCTTTCATGTCTTAATTGCAGTATTTTACCAGAAGACATTACTGGGTTAGATGGTGAGGATGTACGTCCACCTTTACCAGTTATAAGAGAGGCGCTATATAAGGATGCAATGCGTTGGTATTTTTCATTCTAGCCGACGTTACCTGCCTCGCTTCGTTTTCTTATACTTACCTTTCTTAGTAGGCCTCTTTCACCTGGTCAATGAAAATCACTGAATGTGAATGTTTCTATGTTTTTTGCACCCTCATAACTGGTTTATTAATTGCTACTTGGCTTGTATGCTTCTTACCAGCATACTTTAAAAGAGTACTCATGATATCATGTTGGAGATAGTTCCATTTACACAACTGAGAATGTTACCTGGCTTTGTGTCAAGTGGTTTTTTTATCAGCTGCCGGACCTTTTATTTATTAACTGATTCCTTCTACTCTTCAAGAGGCAGGTTTTTCTTTGGTATATGGTGGCATCCCTTTTCATAAGCCTCTTGTGCAAAGTTGAAATGAAGTTCAGTGACAAAATGTACCTTTTATAATGGGGTGTAATGAGTATGACACATACAATGTGTGAGACCAATTGCACAAATGTGTAGCCATAGTATTTGTTAGGAAATTAAAACAATATTTGTTGCTGGGGGAGACCAGTATTTGGAGTTGGTTTTCCCCTAATGTGTGGAAGTCAGTTGTTCAAATGTACAGGCTGATTTCCACCCCTCGCTATCCTGTTATTCTTTTGACAGAAGTATATGATTTATAATGGCATCCCATTGAATTGTGTTTGTCTTTATAGCACATTGTTCTTCTCATTTGGTTATTCACAGTTTCTGAAATGGATATTTATGGCTTCAATGCTTGACACAGGGCACAAAGGTATCCACCTCCGGGAAGGGGAAGTGCTGTGGTTGCTTTCCGCAACTTTGAAGAGGAAAACAAAGACCCAGGTGTTTGGTCAAGTGAGCAAGGTGGCCCTTCTACAGCAGAGAGTTCTCAAGATAAACTTGCTGCTTTATACCGGCCACCATTTGATCTGATGCACCAGGGTTCTTTTGAAAAGGTCTGGTTTAAACTGATAATTTGCTAATTAATTTATTTGTTTATCTACTACTAATATATATTTATCATTATATATCATTTGTGAGTGGGGTGCGGAGCTGGACTAATCAGGAACCCATTCGGTCCTTTGGGTCACTCACTCTATTTTGAACTCTTCATTTGTCTCATTTATTAATTGCATCTCATGTAGTTATTAATGGATTGTTTCATGTTTTTATTCTGTGTGATGAAGTTCTTGCCATGACTTTGTAGGCAAAACTTACTGCTGCTGCCGAGGACAAGTGGCTCGTGGCCAATTTGCAATCTACTACAGAATTCAGCTCCCATATGGTTAGGCCATGTTCCCTATCATTTTTTGTTTTCTTTCTTTCCTACTCTCTGTCATGTGTCTTCAGGTAAAAGTTGTATTCTATGTTACTCTATTCATATTACCCTGTGACCCTGTGTCTGATTCTCGATTGTTGGTATGCACAAACCAAACATGTATTTTATTAGAATATAGAATACTCAAGTCCCATACTTGGACACACCTGTGTTGGTTACTTCCTAAAGAGTCTGAGAAACACATGCTGTATTAGTGTATAGCCCTGGTAATCTACATTCTACCTGTGTCATGCGCAATTACTGTTTTAACTAATGTTAACCGTCCCTTTTTGTGAAGGTCTGCCAACCGTACTTTTCTAACTTGTTCACCGTTTGTTAATTGTGAAGCTTAACAGAGACACCTGGGCAAATGACGCTGTTGCTCAAACCATCAAAACTAATTTCATCTTCTGGCAGGTTTGTTTCTCTTACGTTTCCCTTCATTTCTGTCATTTTTCGCACACTAAACATTTTATGATACGTTTCTGTTGAATGACAATTGCGTCTTTCATCTTGACGTAGTTATTTGCTTCATTCTTGTTGACAACAAAATTTTCATTTACGTTTTCTTTTACAAGTGCCACTATATAATGGCTGTGGCCCACGTGTTAGGATATTTAATGCTAAATTATGGGAGTTAGTTATGTCAATTTCAATCACATACTGTTTCCCAGTTCTGAGCATTAGTGATCTATTCCCATGTTTTGAATCTAACGTATGAGCTTAGAACTTAGTTGACTTTTAGTTCAACAGTCAGAGCTTTCTAATCATCTCTAGTTGCTAGAAACTGAGAATTAGAGCTGGCTGTCTGGATGGGGCTGTCACTTCTAGACTGGCCATGCATCCTATTTCTTTCATGGATGATGAAGGTTTGGCCTGTCGTGTCATGTTGTTTCGGAATAGTGTTGGCCACGCAATGTGCATCCAAAGTAAACCGTCAAAGTGAACTCTCATCCATTGGCTTTATCTTTAACTCTTGTTGTCCTGATTCTCTGCTTGTTTTATTATTTAATTTATTTTTCGTGTGTACAGGTTTATGATGATTCGAGCGAGGGAAAGAAGGTTTGCACTTACTACAAAACTGAATCTGTTCCTGTTGTCCTCATCATTGATCCAATTACCGGACAAAAGATGCGTTCATGGTCTGGCATGGTAAATCCAGAGCGGCTATTGGAGGTTTGTGCTCATTTTTCACGACATGTAAAACTTGTTGAATTAGTTGATGGAGCTGGATCAATCCTTTTGGTAAGTCTGCGGTAACATTTGCTCAATCTTCAGGATCTATTGCCCTTCATGGATGGTGGTCCAAAGACTCATCACAGTTCGCTGTCTAACAAGCGTCCAAGAGAAAACTCTCATAAGCCTGCTCAAAAAGTGCAAGGTATAATAACTTTTTGGAAAATTTCACAAATATGTAGTACGAGTAGTATATAAAATTTTAAAAGTTTATGTTGGAATATTTAAGAAAATAACTGTTTTTAATACGAAGGCAACGTTGCATATCTTGGATCCTATCTTAAACGAGAACCTATGAGGAATCAGGATTATGTCCCTTACTTGTTAAATAAGAGTTTAGTATATCCTATATCCCAACAAAAATCCAAACTTAGACGTTTTATTCCGCAGTCGAGACGAATGAAGAAGACGATGAACTGCAAAGAGCTCTTTCTGCATCAATGGAGAGTATGCAAGATTCGGTTAAACCAGATTCTACAGATAAGGAAGCAGCCCATGCCAAAGGTGAAGAATCAAGCTCTGCGAAGAAGTCTGTGTATCCTCCCCTCAGCGAGGAACCAAAAGTCGACAGAAACCTTATGTGCCGAGTTGGAATTCGGCTCCCTGATGGACGTAGAGTTCAGCGGAATTTCCTTCGTGCTGACCCAATACAGGTTAGTGTCCCTCGGGTACCTTTTTTTCCTTTTAAAAATGTTATGGAGTATATGATAAGGCCATAAGTGGACAGAGCTGTGAAGGACTTGGTTATGAGTACAGATATTTGTAGAAAGATTCTGTTTCATGGTTGAAGTTATTCCTTAGGGCATGTATGGACTTGGGGTAGAGTATTAGCCCCACAATTGTATTAAGAGAAGAAACCGATGCATGCGCAGGCGTTGGTTCTGAAGTTGGGTGAGGGATTGTGTTATATCTGGGTTTGAGTCGTAAGAGTTGGTCGTCATGGACGATCTCGGTCGTTTCATGAAAATGTTGTAAATATGACCTTAAAATTACCTCTAATTAGGCAAGTAGCCTTCAAAACCTTTTAACTTGTTTTAATCACAGCTGCATGGTTCGGGATCAATTAGTTTTTGAACAGAATTTGTCCATACTCATTGAATTGTCCATACTCTATATTGAACAGAGTTTGTGAATTATGTCACTGAAAGCTATCTATGGTTAGTTCATTACCCGTCCCTTATCGTTTTGTTTGATCTTGATTCGAGATATATGTCATTGCTAATTCCCAGCTATATTTCTAATATATTCGCCGTTGCAGCTGTTATGGTCATTCTGCAGTTCCCAGCTTGGCGAGTCAGAGACACGTTCATTCCGCTTGACTAATGCAATCCCTGGTGCATCAAAGGTTCTCGATTATGATAGCGGTTTAACTTTTGAAGAATCCGGTCTCTCAAACTCCATGATCTCTGTCACTTGGGAGTAGCTTTACTCTTTTCTTCTGTTTACCGACTCGAACTTGAGTAGACTTGAATTAAATCAGTCCTGCGCTACAGTTGCTGTTTATCCTGCTTTTGTTGCTCTCAGTGGTCACTCTCTAAGACAAAGCATCTGTGTTACTGTATATGCTGTGACGCCAACATATTTAAAAAAACAAAAAAAATTAATATCTTTAGCATTGTTTTAGCACCCATTCTTAGGAGTGTGCAAAATCTGGTCCGGACCGAAAAAATGGACCGGACCGGACCAGAATCCTACCAACAGGAACCGAAAAAAAAAAAAATCTGGTCCGGTCTCCGGTCCACCATTTTTTTAAGATTTCAGGTCGGGTCCGGTTTTTCCGGTCCGTGCCGGTTTGAACCGGATTTTATGTTTTTAAATTTTTTTCCTCGAAAATATATTAAAATCCGGTCCAAATCAGTCTAACCGGTCCAAACCGGTCCAACCGGTCCAACCGGTCCATAATATTCAAATTTCGGTCCATAATTTTACCAATTAATAATTTTATTGGTCTATATTATTTAAATTCCGGTCCAACCGTTCCGGTCCGGTCTTGGACCGGAATTTACCGGTCCGGTTTCGGTCTTGGACCGGTGCACAACCCAGGCCATTCAGTGCCATTCTCATTGAAAACTGACACTTTTTGTTAAAAGCTAAAGACGGGCCAAGTGTGATCCATTTAAGACCAAAATGTGACCTCGTAAATCACAAACTGTTATAGCTTGGAAAATTATTCTCCTAATTTTTGTATCTAAAAATGGTTACATATTCGTCTTACTTGGGTCATATTTTACTCCGTCTTCACTCTTCAACTTTTGACGATTTCTTTTCCTCTTTAGGGTAATATTATTGGGGGTCTTAAAGACTTTCTTAAGTCTTAAGACAAGACTCCCCCAATTTTACCAATAATCTACCCGAGTCTTGAGGAAGTCTTAAGTCGAGTCTTGAAAATCCAAGACTCTCCTTAAGACTTTAGTGGGTCTTGACCCCACTAGAAGTAATTTAATAAGTATGTAAAAAGAAAAAGTAAAATGGAAAAGTAGAGTCTGAGGTGAGTCAGACGGATAATGTATAAAGTTTTGGGTGGGTCTGAGGTGAGTCTGAACAATAAAGAAATAATAAAAATAAGTGGAAATCTGATGTGGCAGAGTCTTAAGACTTTAAGGAGTCTTACGAATAATGTTACCCTTAGTAGTATGCGCACATTTGGCCTAGTTCATCTCATCATTTTCAATAACTAAAATACTTGGTTATTTGTTTACTTTTTCATTTTAGGATTGCCTTTTTTCTCATTTTTATGTCAAAATTAAAAGTAAATATACGTACTTTTTGGTAATTTGCTATTTTATAATTTATTTTTCATAGCAAAGACATAAATACATGTACTGTTTGAACTAGAGAAATATTTTTGTGAAAGACCAAGTACGATTAGTTTAAAATTAACTTTGATGAGAGGACTCGGTAGTAAATTCAACTAAATTCAATTCAGCTTAGTTCCACTCAATTTAGTTCAATTAAAATTTACTCCAATTTATTTAATTCAGCTCGTTTTCAGCCGAAAAGAACAGAACCTAATATCCTTTTTCAATCTACGACGGATAATATCGGTTTTCAATAAAATTTATGGATGTGAAGCTGGATATTTATTTGTGATTTATTAGTCCACAAAATGAGGACAACGGACCCTGCAAGTCGAACAGTCCAACTCCAACCTTCCCAGTTCCTCTCCCTTTACATTTTCTCCTCCTCCTCCTCCTCCTCCTCTCTCTCTCTCTCTCTCTCTCTCTCTCTATTCTCTCACTCCACTTTATTACTTTCTCTTTTTTTTTTCCCTTTTGGCGCTCCTTTTCCCCCCATTTCTACTTCTTCCGCCATTAATTCAACCCTAAAACCTTCCAAAACCTAGAAAAACACAATTAATCAATCATGAAGCGAAACTTCGACGAAATCTCCGACGATGAATGGGATAATCATCACGACTTCAAACCTTCTAAAATCCTCAATCTCAATTCTCCTCCTATCGAATCCTTTGCATTTCGCAAAAACAACAGTAAAACTTCCGGAAAAGCAGCAATTGAAATCTCCGACGACGACGGAGACGATTTTCGACGCGGAGCACCTGCTGACGACGGCGACGAGGAGTTCCGGCCGGAAGATGAGGAAGATGAGGAGGACGAAGTCGTTGAGCTGCTTTCTGATGACGACGATTTGGAGGATTTGGAGGATGATGATGTCGGTGATGTTCGGAGGAGTTTTCGCGCTGGGAGGAGGTTTATAGTTGACGACGACGATGAGGAGGAGGAAGCCGTTGCGGTAGCGCATGAGGACGAGGAGGAGGCGGATTTCGACTCGTTTGATGATGATGATGACGAGGACGATAGTGAGGCGGAGATGGAAGTGGCGGTGAATACTGCAGAGAAGGATGTGGTTGGGAAAGCGTTAAGAAAATGTGCTAAAATTTCGGCTGAGCTTAAGAAGGAGCTCTACGGTTCTTCTGCTGCTGCCGCCAATTGTGATCGTTATGCCGAGACAGAATCGTCTTCAGTTAGGATTGTTACTCAGGTTCGATGAATTTCGTAATTGTTTTGAGTTTCTTTTGCTGATATATCAGGTTTACTGGTGAATAATGAGGTCAATTTGTTTTGTTATGTTATGTTACTATGAATGTATATCCTATTAGCGTTGGGATGTTCGACTGTTCATAATGCTGCGAATTTGCTTTTGGAATTTGTAGCTGTCACCCCTTGAGTAAGGATTTTTAGCCTGGACATATTCTCAGGAACATAATTCACAAGTGTGAATGGTTATTATTGGTTTTTCATAGCTCTCAGTTTTTGTTGTGCAGTCTAGAAGTTCATACTTCATACTTTGCAGTTGACCAAGGTGTTTGCGATGTTTTTGCCTCAATGTCAGTTTTAGTTGGTTTTACCTAGTCTAGTCTGTGCTGGTTTTCCTGTATAGCATGGCGAAGATCTTGTGAGCATAGTTTACAAAAGCATGCCTAAGGTGCACCTTGGTCGAGGCAGTAGCCCAAACGCGTCAGTGCATTTTAGGCGCGTCTTTTAGATAAGGCTCACAATAGCTTTTTCTCTAGATATTTAATTACGCCAATTATTTTCAGTGTTACTCCTAATTTTTACTGTTTTACCTGTTCGTGAAAAGGTATTATTGGCCAACATTTTATTTGGAAAATACAATCTTGTTACTAAAATAGGGCGTCTTGTGTCTAAAAGGCACGCTTCTTTACTCTGTGCGTTTGCTCCTCGTCTCCTCGGCCCCTTAGCACTTTGTGCCTCTTCAAACTAAGCTTATGAGTGGTTTCTTCATGTCCTTATGGTAGTCTGAATAATTACTACTAAGGTTTCACCTGGGATGAGTGTAATTGTTACCCGATAACAAACCTCAAAACAAGAGGAAAACAGAGGAAAGTGGTAGTAGGTGAGGGTGGCAAGAGGAGGAGATGAGTGAACTATTGCTCCTATAGAGGGGTAATTTGTTATTCTATGGGGAGGTGAATAACTATTACTTCACATAATGGGGTAGTCATTAGCTCGTCTTTCCTTATTTCCACCTCTGATTACCACTACATTCTTCTTATTTTCATATCCATTAATCTGGAACAATTACCAGCTCCCAGGGAAATTCCGCAGACGTAAATGTTGCAAGTAGGCAATCGTGAAATGAGAGGGATATTAGCTAAAACTTAGAGGATGAAGTACTCAGATTTAGCTAATCAATGGCACTTGCCAGTGTTTGATCTGCATTATAGAAGCGTATGAGCAGATCTAAGGAATGATGAGGTGAAAGTAGAGTTTGTGATATGTCAACATTGAATTATCTCATTCTGAACTTAATGAGCTGGGTTGAAGAAATAGGATCATGAGTTCATGACAGATGACATGCATTCCATCATGATAATTTCATGCAAAATTATTGTCGAAGAAGTTTTTGCAAAGTGGTTCTGACAATAATTGGTCAACTTCTTTGCTGTCATAAGAATTTTTATAATGCCAATGTGTATACGATCTCCGAGGTTAGTATAACATCCTTATCATAAAAACAATATTCTTGTGCCTCCTTAATATACACTGCAGCTTATCAAATTTGATAGTTGTGTTAAGTTTTATTAGCCTTTCAAAAGTGTCTATATCTGTTTATAGTTCTTCTGAAATGGTATGGTGGTTACATGATATGGTTTAAAACTGACTGTCTTCTTTTATTTTCTTATACTCTCCCTCTTTTACACCCCCTTATTTATCAATGTCCCATACCTTTAATGCTTCCAGGATGATATCAATACAGCATGTGGCGCAGAGAGCTCAGGTTTCCAGCCACTTCTTAAGCCATACCAGCTGGTTGGGGTCAACTTTCTCTTGTTAATGAAGAGGAGGAAGATAGGTGGAGGTAAGATCTGCTTAATTGCATACATCATACATGTAATCTTGGATTTCTCTTCCATGCCTGTTACTATAATAAACAAACAATGATATAACATCAGAGATGATCTGTGATATGAACCACCAATCTATAGGGAAAACAAAGAAACTATAAATGCAAATTTATAATTTCAGAAAAAAAAAAGTGTGGCACAAGTACATGTGTGTATGTGAGCAAGACTTTGGGCGAGAGTCGTAAAATCTTCATGATACACGTAATAAGTTTTAGACAGCGTGATGCACATTGAGACAATGACGACCCGAGTCCCAAGGCAAAGGCGTACACCTTACAGGTGCAAGCTATGTTACTTTTGAGTCTATCCAAGTGAGTATTAAGACTTAAGAGTGTCGAACACAACTATTTCACGCTTAACTTTCATATTTTTAGCCTAGAGTGGAGTGTCAAGTACTAGTTTTTTTTGTCAAATCGACACGTTTGAATAGACAAGCACTTAAAATGAATTGTCAAATTTAAAAATGATACAAGTTACCCTTTTTGGGCAAATCTATTGACAAAAAGTCCAAACCCAGGTCACATCATAAATAATCTCTTTTAGGTCTTTAAATCTGTTTGTGGTTTTATGAGGCACAAAAGTGAATGTAAAGGGATAAAAAAAAGGGTAGAATAAAAGGGAAATGATTAATAAAAACTGAAACTGCATCACTGTGTGCGTCTTGTGCCACAAGGTGTCATGCATTGTCCTTTGAACTAGATCCCCAAACTTTAAGCCCTAAACTCCTGAACCCTAAACCCTTCACACACCTCGAGCATGCTTCATACACAACTTGGCGTCTTGGTGGGTGCTCTTTTCTAAACACGTGGGTCCTAAAGTCAATTGTTGACAACCTGTACATGAACTCTGATATTTTGGCTGTGACAATCAGTACCTGGTAATTTAGCTGAAAATTAACATTTTGTGTCTTAATCTATACCACCTATTTCTTTTAGAGATACCAGTTCTTGTAGAGATACCAAATGGAACTGAGAGAATTTTTATTATTAGTATGGAAAATGTACTCGTGTTTCATTTGTGAGAGATTTAGAAGACTTAAAATAACTATAACTTAGGGCAAAATGTATGATTTAAAAACAATAAAACTGTAATAGCTATCATAAGTTGACTATAGCGGTTAAGCCGATAATATTGTCTTACTTAGCCTTTTGCATGTGTATACTTTCTCTATTTTTTTCAAAGCATATAAAATTAGGAGAAAGCTGTTTTCTCTTGTTTATTTTCCTTTTGTTTGTCTCATAAATCACTGGCTTTTTTTATTTATTTAATTTATATTACTTTTATTTTTGCGAGGATTGAGTACTTAGTTTGTTTGAATACGGCAGCTATATTGGCAGATGAAATGGGCCTTGGAAAGACTGTTCAGGTACAGTTACTGATAATTCTATTTCAATCGTTCATTTATCTACTGTATTAATTATACTCTTTACTGTCTTCTTACCTCAGTGTTTTTATGACTGCTGTTCCCCCCTTTTCAGGCTATTACATATCTAACGTTGTTAGATTACTTGGAAAGCGATCCAGGGCCGCATCTAGTTGTATGTCCAGCTTCAGTATTAGAGAATTGGCAAAGAGAGCTTACAAAATGGTGTCCGGCATTTACAGTAGTGCAGTACCATGGTGCTAATAGAACAGCATACTCGAAAGAGTTGAGTTCATGTGCCAGGGCTGGATTGCCAGCACCATTTAATGTACTTCTTGTTTGTTATTCGCTTTTTGAACGTCACAGGTTTGCTCTATTATTAGTATATATGTATTGTTTTAGCATCCTTCATAATCTTAATTACAGAGTATGTATGTTTGGTGATTATACTGCATTTTTTTTGTAACTAGCGAGCAACAGAAAGAAGACCGTAAAATTCTTAAACGTTGGAGATGGAGCTGTGTGCTGATGGACGAAGCTCATGCACTGAAAGATAAAAACAGTTACAGATGGAAGAATTTGATGTTAGTTGCGAAAAATGCAAAGCAGCGATTGATGCTGACTGGAACTCCACTGCAGAACGACTTGCATGTAAGCTACTGGCCAATTTTACTTGTGAACTACTAATAGTTAGAATACTGGCGCGTAAATGGCAATTAAAATAGGGACGTATTTTTTCACATACGAATTTTACTTTTTCACATACGGCTTTTACAATTTTACCCTTGTCATTATTTTCCATTTCCTCACAATTGATTTTTTTCTGCCCTACTCTCATCTCCCTTCACCACCAACATGAGGCAGCACCACCTAGGTTTAACACGTCTTGCTTTGGTCAGTTCAATACCGACCTCACTGAAATGTGAAAAGGAAAGAAAAAATGCAAATAAAGAATGGTAGATGAAGTGTGGCAGAATAATCTCTGATACAGTGGTGATTTATGAATGCTTGTGAGCCAGTCACACGGGGGAAAAGATAAGAAGAATTAGGTGGTTCTTCGGTCAATTCAGTCGTCCACCACCCAACAATTATTAAATAGGTAAACAATTAATTTTACTGATTAACAAACCCTAATAATCTCAAATAAATACTAATTGTTAAATAACAAAATTGCTTCACTAATTGGAGAATTATAATCCATTATTCAAGTTTTTAGAGCAATTAGCTTCGTTTTTAGGGGAGAAGTATATGTAGAGTAAATAACAAAATTGCTTCACTAATTGGAGAATTATAATCCATTATTCAAGTTTTTAGAGCAATTAGCTTCGTTTTTAGGGGAGAAGTATATGTAGAGTATAAGACTTAATTTCTCTAGGTTTAGGAAGAGGGAAAAGGGTATGATATGGAAAATTAATAAAAAAGTGTATCTAAAAGAGTAAAGTCCGTATGTGGAAAAATAATTCCATTAAAATACACTTCAAACACACTGACTACTAAAATGTAATAATTTTTGTAGATAGGAAAATATTTTATTCATGAATCAGTAGAAATACAAGGAATGATGATAAAGTGCATAGATGATAAGGTATCTGGTCTCTGCGTATTCTTATGATGGAATTTGTTCAAAAAGCAAGAGTTCTCCTTAAGGATGTGTTTGTTTGGACTATGCTTGTGTAAAGTAAATGATCAGGACGTCTGAAAGCAGTAATTTTACATTTCGTTTTATATTTAGACTATTCCTTAGCCAAAACTCTTGAATCTTCATAGTGGTGCTTTTTCATTTGCTCTTTACTGTTTTAGAATGATTATTGATGATGCTCCATTTTTAGCAACTTGTTCATTACCAGTAAGTAAATTACCACTTATATTGCTGGCATGAGCTTCCTGTATGCTGAAATTGTCCTTTGATGCAGGAACTCTGGTCCATGTTGGAGTTTATGCTGCCTGATCTTTTTGTTACAGAGAATGTAGACCTGAAAAAATTATTAACTTCTGAAAATCACGAATTAGTTGCTCGAATGAAGTCTATATTAGGGCCATTCATATTGAGGCGTCTGAAGTCTGATGTAATGCAGCAGCTTGTAGCCAAAGAACAACGGGTACATTTAACTTCTTTTTTGTGGGACTGAAACATGATTGTTTACTCATTTAGTCTGAGATTATTCTTGAGTAATTTAAAACGCTGGTTTAATTCTGATGCAGGTGGAGTATGTTGACATGGAAAAACAGCAGGAGGAAGCTTATGAGGAAGCCATCGACGAATACCGTCGTGCTTCATTAGCTCGTATGCCTAAGAGCTCTGGCATGAATCCTAATGATATCATTCGGGTTCTTCCTCGCCGTCAGATTTCAAATTACTTTGTTCAGTTTCGTAAGGTGAGTTGGCGCTTAACAAGGCCATTTTTACTATCACAACTAAACTCAGTATACTTTACTGGTTATATATATTATTTGGCGTTTTTTTGCTTCTTTACTGGCATAATATTCTTTCTTTATTTTACAGATTGCAAATCATCCTTTACTTATAAGACGCATCTACAATGATGAAGATGTTGTTCGCTTTGCAAAGAAGCTCCATCCCATAGGCGTGTTTGGTAATGAATGTACTTTGGAGAGAGTAGTTGATGAGCTGAAGAGTTATAGTGACTTCTCTATGCATAGGGTAATTCTTGTCCTCAGTAATTATTTTCCCTTTCCTTATTTGTTTTCTGCAGTCAGAAGTCGGCACTTCTCTCCACAGAATGGGGGCAAGTTGAAATAGGGACATAAAAAGCATTTTTGAAGTTATCAACTATGTTACTCCGACTCTTCTAATTTCCTCGCGTACCCGTGTCCGACACTCGACGCTCGTACATGGGTATGACACATGGACACCTCGTTTTAGACCAAAATGTGCATATTTTTCAATAAAAATAGCAGAGTCCGACACTTGGACACGTACCCGTGTCGGGTACTTCTAAACGAGTCTGAGTAACATAGGTTATCAAATGTCCCAATATTTATTTTGTGGTTGCTGAACAAGTGGTATCGACTGGCTAGCGACTTCTCATAAGCAACGACTGTCCTAGCTATTTTTTTGGATAAATGATGCCCTAAGGGCACGATACTTCATATTTGGCTCTCTCCTAACTAAGCATCACTCAGTCTGTGAAACTTGTTAGATGCAAGGTGAATCGTGCACCAACGAATCATTCTATATGTCATCTAGATGTTTGTTTTGTTTTACATGTTTAAGATGGTATCTTGATTTCTTTATTCATGGAGAATAATATAGTGATCAGCCTGACAATTTGTCTTCTGGAGTTCAACCAGAAACAATTGTTGATGTGCTTGCTTCCAGTAGAATATAAATTTGCAATCTTAACATTATTTTTTTGTAAATAAATTACAATATTAATTAAGGGACACCAAGGGGGTGACATGCAACTTATCATTTTTTCTGAACTGATGCTCAGAAAGAATATGGGACTGATGCTTAGAAAATATAGCTTATTTCATCATCCTCTTGAACTTTGAGTTTGCTTGAAGGAACTTTTTTTTTCAATATAGTGGATGCTCATACATTGCGGTTACTCCTAAATCCTAATCCATTTTGTCTTGGATACCCTCTCCCCCCCCCCCCCCCCCCCCCTCTGTCCCTTTTGTGGTTGATTTAATGCAAATTGTGTGATTCAAAAACATACTGACGTGAGGACAGAGTAAGTATTAGACCACTTGCGCTGGAGTAAGCATAATAAATTGCTGAGATCCATTATGCACGTAATAACCACTCCCCCAATTCAAGTGAGCCAAAATTGTAATGCAGCCGTCCAACTTTTGTGCAGTTAATGTTTCTATATTTTACTTAATCATGCCTTGAATGATAGTATTTGTTCTGATCAAGAATTCAGTCCTCCCTACTTTTATAGTATTATATCATATTTTAATGAGATTGGAAATCGTTCAACTAAAGGAGAGCATTTCCTTCTTCCAATCATTGACTTATATCTACTGGATGCTGCAGCTTTTATGTAACACTGGCATTGAGGATCCAAAAGGAATTCTTCCAGAGACACAGGTTATGGCGTCTTCTAAGTGCCGAGTAAGTACAGATCCTGGAAGTAGAAGTTTAAATATTATAGGCACAAGTGTCCATTTTTTTTGCAAGCTCTATATTCAGTGTATAAAATAATTTTATGTAGTGGACATGCATGATTATAAGATGCCAGTAAAAGGCGTTATTCTAGTCATTTCAGCTTCATTAATAATCTCGAGTTTTTTAAAAGCAAAATGAATGATAAGTCTCACTGATTAGTGATATTCTGGCTATACAGGCATTAGCTAAACTTCTTCCTTCTTTGAAGCGAGATGGTCACCGTGTTCTCATTTTTAGTCAGTGGACATCAATGCTTGATATCTTGGAGTGGGCATTGGATGTGATTGGGGTGACATATAAACGTCTTGATGGAAGGTAGTGTCGATGTTCCTCTGTTTTGTTTGCTATGTAGCATTAGGTATTGTGTCTTTTGATGTTCTTTACTCCCTATATTGTCTAGCTCACTCTTCAACAAAAAGGATGAATTTCGACCGAGTTTTGCATCTAGCTAATTTGTTTATTTTTTGTGCTTACAGTACGCAGGTGTCAGAGAGGCAAACCATCGTAGATTCTTTTAATAACGATACTTCCATATTCGCCTGCTTGTTGTCTACAAGAGCGGGAGGGCAGGGGCTGAACCTGACTGGAGCAGATACTGTGATTATATATGATATGGATTTCAATCCTCAAATTGATCGGCAGGCAGAGGACCGCTGTCATCGTATAGGCCAGACAAAACCCGTAACAGTATACAGGTATGTCTCGGTTTTTTTCTGTTTAGTTTTAAAATGAGACTGTTTGACAATATGAGACTTCATTTAGAAATTATAATATTCCCTTAATGTCTATGGACATATACATGTACAGAATATATGTTACTAGTACCTCTCTTAATATCGCGAGTGATCCGTGATTAGTGACCTTTCCCCTATAATCATTGACCATGATCCTTTTCTTAAGACTCCTTATACATTATTTTATGATTATTTGACAACTATAAGTGATCCATACTCTTATTTCAATTACGACACGGCCTCACAAAAGTTATTATAAGACCAATCTCAGGCTTGTTCCTTGTCTACGAACTGTTGTTAATTCGACCCTTTTTCGGAATCCTTGCAGACTGGTGACAAAAGATACTGTAGATGAAAATGTGTATAAGATTGCTAAAAGGAAGTTAGTGTTGGATGCCGCTGTATTAGAATCTGGTGCAGTGGTGGACAATGGAGTCGATGTGCCTGAAAAGACTATGGGTGAAATATTATCAGCAATTTTGCTACGGTGAGATGCCCTAGACATATGGGCATTAAATAGAGTCAGCTTGTAAGCCGTCATTTATTTATGTCTTCTTAAACTTGCATTATGCTCCATTGTTGTATTAGTAGAGCTAATGGAATCGGAATTATAAATCTATAGTAGCAGAATTACTCCGGCACACAAATTTGGGACACATTGCAGACCGTATGTGTCCATGTTTTCCCATTGACCCCGATTGTTCTCTGTAAAATTGTATCTCCATCTGCTCTCTTGCTGAACTTTGGAGTGTACTTTGTAACCTGGGTTGAGGCTTTTGTGCCATACGTGCGACTGCTCAGTGCTTGTGCTCGATTAACTTATTGAGAGAGGAGGCCGACTCTATTGGTGTGATGACCAACTCTTTTATGAGCTTACTGTATGAGATCAGCTGAAAAGAGATAACAAAAGAAGAGAATACTTTTAGTTATGTAATAAAGATAATGTACATATTTAAGTCGGAAATCACCCAACCTAAATATGTTTGTCGTTCAAATAAAATGTCTTTAAAATAAAATGATCTGGTGCATATTCTGTACGTCATTGGTGGACTGTGTTTATGGTTATGCATTTGGTTCGTAAAATAGTTCTGCAATGTTGTAGTTTCAATGTGCTTCGGAGACTTTTAATTCGAGGCCTCTATTTTTGGTCAATTTTGTTACATTTTCTGTAAACAAAACTGCACGTAAGGAAAGGAAGAACTTTCAAATGGCCAATGGGGACACTATAAGGAACTATAATATTATGTGTATTAATTCCATTTTGCTTTTATTGTCTGTTCTGATAAAAACTGTATCCCTTGAAATAGAGAGAATAAGAGCAATGTTACTAGTCCCTTCACCTATGTTTTTCCTATTTCTAATTTCCCAAACGCACATATACATATGGTCAAAATATGTCAATCTTTCATTCGAGATTCGTTAGGACAAGTGGAGATGCATCATACTTACCAGGAAGCTAATGCGCGTGCAGACTGATTAGCTAACCATGGTGTAACACAAGAGCAACAATTGAAGCGCTTTGACCTCTCGAATGTGCCGAGCCAAATTCATAAATTAGCCCAACAGGTTATTAGTGGGGTTGCTTGGCCTCGACTAATACTAGATACTACTAGTTAGAGTCGTTTGTTTTGGTTTGGCGGTAGTCCGTAGTTTGTAGTTGTTAGTTAGTTTACTTCTTGCTCTAGTTTCATTTCAAGGTATCTATACCTACTCCTTCTTACCAAAAAAAATTAAAATACTGATTACATATAATAGAGAAATTGGAAGAATATTAATTTGTGGAGGAAGTATAAATATGTATGAGATATATGAGAGATAACTCTGATTTATCAGCTATTATGTATATGTATGTCAATGGCCAACCATATAAGCCATTGGAGGTATGGAGGATGGCAGATTCAAAACATGAACTCATACTGCTATACTAATGTTAACACAAATGTTACTCATAAACTTTGGATAAAGCGAACATTTAATAAAACATCAAAGTTAGAAAAGATATACTCCCCACTCCAAAAACACAAAAGATATACTCCCACTCCAAACACACAAAAGATATACTCCCCACTCCAAAAACACAGATTCCTTAGAGACGCATATTTGTTATAAGTTTTTAGTTGGTTAAATACTACCCACATGAAAAAATAAGACAAAAATAAAGTGTCGTACAAAAATACAAGTAAACATGTTAGTGGGAGAAAGTGGACCATTAAATGGATACTAGCATGATGTGAGAGGGACACTATTCGTTTTCAACCTGTGAGTTGTGACAAATATTTTCATTTTCAAAGAAAATTTATACATTTTGTTTATCTTATCTACCTATATAAATACGGAGTAGTATATTACCTATGGTAAATTCCCGTCCTCCAAAAAAAAGATTAAAGTCCATGCCTACACAAAAGTTAAAAAAGCCACAAGACACCCACTAAGTAATCCATTGCCTTGCCTAAAAAGAAACCCAAACCAACCCATCTCCCCTCATATACACTTACATAAATCCTTCCTCTTCTACTTCACCATCATCTTCGTCCGAACACAAATCGAACTCCTCCTTCAGCCATACAAACTCACCAACCATGTTCCGAAATCAGTACGACACAGACGTAACTACATGGAGTCCAGCAGGGCGGTTATTCCAAGTTGAATACGCCATGGAAGCCGTCAAACAAGGTTCCGCCGCTATTGGTCTCCGATCTAAATCACATGTCGTTTTAGCTTGTGTTAACAAGTCTCAATCTGAACTTTCTTCTCATCAACGCAAGATCTTCAAGGTTGATGACCATATCGGTGTCGCCATTGCTGGTTTAACTGCTGATGGTCGTGTTCTCTCTCGTTACATGCGTAATGAGTGTATTAATTATGCCTTTACTTATGAGTCTTCTCTTCCTGTTGGTCGCCTTGTTGTTCAACTCGCTGATAAAGCACAGGTACTGTTTTTATTCGCTTTATTAGGGTTTTCATTTTGCAGATTAATTGCTGATTTTATTGGCTTAATTGGGTTAATTAGGGTTTTGATTTCACCTTTTTGTTGTGGTTTTTATCGTCGATTTGATAGGTTTTAGACATTGATTTACTGTGATGTTGAGCGTTTCTGATTTTGTAATGATAGAAGCCTTTTGTGATTTTGCGATTTTTGGGAGTGTTTTTGGTTTGTTGGTAGGGATGAAGAGTTTTCTAGGTTTTTATTATGCTAATTGTTGTGTATTTGGGTATGTGATCCGTGAGGGGTTATGAATTGAAGATTGGGGTTGGTTGTGATTCGGATTTTAACTTTGGGTGGTTTTGATTAGGGTTTAAGTACCGATGTTATGGGAATTTGGTGTTTTTGGGAGTGATTTTGTGTAGATGATGGGGGATAAATCATTATCTAGGGTTTTGATTATACTAGTTGTTTGTGTGTTTGGGGATGTGATTTGGTTTCGGAGGATGACGCGTGCTTATTGATTGAATATTGGGGTTGATTATGATTTGGTTATGAACTTTATATGAAATAAGGAATATGGAATTTGACATTTAGGAGTTGGGTGCTGGATTTTGCCGAGGTTTTATGGAAATGTTGTTGATGCAGTGGTACTGGCAGCTAAGAAATATGGTTATTGGTGATTTCTGATGAGAAGGTGTTTAGATCCGTTGAGATTTAAATCTAGTAGGTTCATAGAACATTGGGACAGATATTCAATTGATTTTGATCTCGGGGAACAGCTATGTTACAAATAATGTGATACTAGAGAATTATAAATTACCCACATGAGATGGAAACAGGGAGTTTGCTATTTACGATTTGGGAACTTGGAGCTGTAGTACAGACAGCTAGGGTATGCTCATGAATGATTTCCTGTGAGAAGGTTTCAGGTACTGATGTTCTGTGGTTTTGCGATTTTTGGGTGTAATTTTGTTTAGATGGTAGGGATGAATAGTTTTCTAGGGTTTTGATTATGCTAATTGTTTGTGTATTTGAATGTGTTTTTTGCGTGTTATGAATTGATATTTGGGGTTGGTTGTGATTTGAGGTTTAGCTTTGTGTGGTGATTAGGGTTTAGGTACTGATGTTATGTGAGTTTGGTGTTTTTTGGGAGTGAAGTTGTTTAGATGGTGGGGATAAGTCATTTTATGGGGATTTTATTTTACTAAATGTCTGTTTTGGGGATGGGATCTAGCTTTGGAAGGTGGCGCGTGCTTATCGAATGAGGGATAACGTTGATTTTGATTTGGAGATTTAGCTTTGTATGAAATTAGGGATAGGGCCCATAGGGGCACACCATTTGGTTGTGATTTGGAGGTTAACTTTGTGTTAAATTAGAGATAGGGACTTGTCATTTGGTTATGAGTTCAATTTTGGAGTTGGGTGCTGTGTTTGTTAAGGTTTTATGAAACATATATGTTGTTGATTTAGTGGCAGTGTCAGTGACAGCTAAAATGTGGTTATCGAGGATTTCTTATGAGAGTGCGTTTATGTTTGTAAACAAAACAAACCTAGAAGATGATTAGATTAACCATTGGAACATGATTGTCAATTGAATTTGATGTTGCGGAACAGCACTGTTACAAAGAATGTGATTTTCGAGAATTATATAAGTAGTTTGATGGAAGGGAGAGAGATTTGAGGGTAGGATAATTGCTGTGCTATTGTGTATCATAGATGCTTATATTGACCTTGCATCGTGCAACTTAAGTGTCATTGAGGTAAGATGTAGTAAATATATATGAATGTGAGCTTAATTTGAATACGAAGTTACATAAAGAGAAGAATGATTTCTAATTTGGAAGTCTGGCACATAAGAAAGATGGTTACCAATGATTTTTTGAGAGAGGGTGCCTAGATTTGTTGAGCATCAAAGCTAGTAGCTGATTAGAACTCGGTCTAGGTTTTTAGATATACTTTTCATTGCGTTTTTCTGATCACATCCTAATGACTCTGAATTAATTCCTTTGGTAACTTCATTTTTGACCAAATGAGTTTCTACAATGTTGCATTTACTTTGAGCAAACAGCAATACCCAAACAATACTGTTAATTAATTGATTTCCCCTTTTTGTTTTATACGATGAGAGACAATAGGCTTATGTTGATGTTGTACAATATCTTTGTTTCAAAAAAACATGATTTTTGAGGGTTATAATAAGTAAGGGTAGTTTTTAATAAATTTATGTTACCAAAGGAAGAGTATTTGAGTGAAGGATAGTTTTTTTGTTCAACTGTATATCATATGTGCTTATATTGGCCTTGCAGACTTATATCTTTGATCTCCAGTGTATAGAGTACAATGTTGTATATAAACTATGTATATGGGTTTGAACAGATGTACAAAAGAAGAATTATTTTCTTTGTTACGCGTGTATCAAAGGCATACTGATACCCTTGGCACATCACCTCATCTCCATTTTCTGTCTTCCACATACAGTCTGGATTCTATTACTGCCACCTCCATGCAGTTGACTGCTTTTTATCCTGGCCAAATTGGCCTACTCCACCATCTCCACCACCACCAATACCCACTTGGCGAGCACCGACTCCACTGCAGATTCTACCGTTTCTACCCCACCCCACCGACCACATGACCCTAAGTCCTAACCATTAACTAATTCAACTTTGCAGCTCTCCTAGAGAACCTCCAAACTCACCTCCCTCTTTGATCTACACTCTCTCCTCTACATACTCGCTCTGTGAGCTATGCTCTCCTCATTCTACCCGTTTTTCCTCCCTTGTCTTGACCAAGCCGTCAAAAAGGAGATCTTAATTGTCCCCCCCTTTTCAACCTCTCTTGACGATTGAATCCTAAATAATGGTGTTTAAGGCTCTGTGGGGTTGGTCTGGGCTCTGTATGTATATATAGAGGACCTGGGATGTTGGACCAGAGGAGTGGGCTTAAAACTCAAGCTCAGTGGTTCATTGGTCTTTGTTGTTGAAGAAGGGTCCTACCTAATTCATGGGCTTTAAATCACTTGTAGATTTCTGCTGCGAAGCCCGTGAACAAACTGTTGGATCTGTGATTATCATTTACATTTGTCTGTGGTATGGAATCGTTTCGTCATGTTTCTCGTTTTGACAGGTCTGCACTCAACGTTCGTGGAAGCGGCCATATGGTGTTGGTCTATTGGTAGGTGGATTGGATGAATCTGGTGCTCACCTCTACTACAACTGTCCAAGTGGAAATTACTTTGAATATCAAGCATTTGCTATTGGTTCCCGATCACAAGCTGCTAAAACATACTTGGAACGCAAATTCGAGACATTTAACGAGTCTTCAAAGGATGAGCTGATCAAGCATGCACTCTTTGCCATAAAGGAGACATTACAGGGAGAAAAGCTGAAAAGCTCAGTATGCACAGTGTCGGTGGTAGGAGTGGGAGAACCATTCTACACTTTGGATCAACAAGTAGTCCAGGAGTTGATCAACTCATTTGAAATAGTCGAGGAAGAAGCCGCACCAGCTGAGGAAGAAGCGGAAGCTGCTCCAGAACAAGATGCTCCTGCTCCTGACCAAGCCCCATCTGATCAGGCAGCACCAGCAGCAGCACCAGCACCAATGGAAGAATGAATGATGTTAAGAAAACAAGTTAATTAGTGAGATGTGGATGTTGCTGTTGATTATCTTGTTTCGGCTGGACATCATTTCTATGCACTTTTAGGTGTCATTAATGAATTGTGGATGCCCTTAATCTTGTACTGGCTGGTCGGAATTGTGGTTGGGATATGGTTGAACTTATTGGGGTGATCCCTCTGTTTTTTATTTTGTGGATGCGTTCTTTTGAGTTCTGCATTTGACTCGCGTGCATTCACACTACTCGCTATTGTTAACACTACTCGGCTTACTCGCGATCGTTAACACATTCAGTTGCATTTTGGACCACAGCTTCGGGGTGCACTATGCACTTGGGTGTCTGGGTTCCATTCTTGGGGTCTATTATATCTGCTCTGTGAGGTAGAGCTCAAGTCAAATTGTTTTTTTTAGACAGTTTAAAATAGGTTTTAAACATTACATCTGTTGAGCAGGCTCGATGTTCTCTCTCTAAAATAAATGAACACTACAGCACTCGGAAAATATTAATTCAGTCAAAGAGTCGTCAAGTCTTTTTTTTTTTTTTGCAGCATATTAATTCAGCCAAAAAGTCGTCGAGTCTTTTTTTTTTTTTTCGCAGCAGTAAAGAAAGGGTTCTTACATAATGTCCACCCGATCCGGATCAGACTTATTTATTACATTTTTATAAAAAGAGATTAAACTACCGATAGGGTTGACACAAATGATAGGCTTCTTTAGGGGACGATCTGATCTCTCCAACTGGCGAGAACTTCTTTTCTCTTCTTTATCAACTGAGCTTTCGAGGAGTACCTGCAACAAGACACACTTACGCCACGAGGACGTAGAAATTTACTGGAAGAATATCTACTTTTAGAAAAAGTAGATAAATTGTGTCTCGGAGATTCATCCCCTTTGCTATGATTTTTCTTGAAGGTAGAACTTCTTATCCTCTTCGACCTGCAAGAGATATATGAGGTAGGGACGCGCAAGTGTTTTCCAAACAAAGAAATCCTGCTCTTCTTAGAACTGGCCGAAAAACAAAAAAACTGGTTAGCTTTTAGTTCAGGATTGTCCAAAGGGTAAGTAGAGATGGTAGGTGTATCCTTCTTCAAAACAAGAGGCTCAGCAACCAAAGGACTCTCTTGGGGCGCTTGAATATTAAGAGAGGAAAAGTTGTCTCCAACGGAGGAGGTGCTCCAGCTAGTATCACCGCTGTGGGAAGACCCCTGGAGGAAAATGGAGCATTTTTATGGGTCACGTGACTTGCATTTTGTGAGAGAGACACTATTCGTATTCAGCTTATAACGGATAATATCAGTCTTGCTTGTGACGAATAATATCCGTCACAAGTTGAAAACGGATACAAGCTGAAGACAGAAATTAAACCGGACAAAAAATGTCGTGACCAAGATTTCCAACTTGTACTCCGTATTAGATATGGACTCAAACAAATGGCTTGCATTTGACCTACAACCTGAAACTAGGGGTGTTCATGTCATATACTGTATTTAATTCGGTTTGCTCATGGTTCGGGTTTGGTAAAACATCGAACCTAAATCGCACCTTCCCAACGGTTATAAATGGTTCGGTTAATCACATTAAAGGTTATTTGTAGTTCGGTTTTCGGTTAACCTATAAACGTGCTAAATATACTTTTTCTTTAGTTTTTGTGAATTTTATCTAATAGTTTAATTAAATTTTTATTATATATTATAGTCAACAATAAAGTTAATTAGTGAAACTTTAATATTAATCAATTTTATAATTTTTGAATTTGGAAACGCAAAGAAACGGAAGAACAGTTTTGTATATAATATTTTAATTTTTTTCTTAATATTTGTGAAACGGTGTTGTTCGGTTAACCTCTTTTCTAAAATTGCGAACCTTAACCGAACCGTGTCCATGATAAATTTAACGGTTCGGTTTGCCGAACCACTTTATCAAAACGGTTCGGTTAATCGAACCTTAAAATGTACGGTTTTTTATCTTTTAGTTCGTTTATTCCGATTTATCGCGGTCCACCCTACCTAAAACGACTCCACGTCATCCAATTTGACCCAAACATTTGTTACTAGAGCTTACTATCATCATTAAATAACTTTGGAGGTGTTTGGTTGAGTATATTGGAATGGAATGGAATGAATTTAGTCCATTCCACTGTTTGGTTGGGGTGATTTGGAATGGGGTTAGATACCCAATGGATTCTAACTCCACCCCCAACCCCTTGAAATTCCATACCCACCTTCCTCGGTTGGATTCTAACTCCATTTCATCCTTCAATAAATTATTATGAACCAAACAAGATTATACAAGTATGGATTTAGAACCCCATACCACCCTACTATCAAACTCCATTCCATTCCATTCCAACTTGTTTAACCAAATGACCCTTATTTTTTTTATTTTTCTTATTCAATGAGCGCGCACTTACTCGCATTACAAATTTACAATAGGGGAGGGGATTCGATTTAAGAACGTATTGTCCGGAAGAGGCAAATAAACCCCATACGTTTACTACTACGTGCAAATCACCCCCACAACTTTCAATACGTGCAAATTAACCCCATGTGTTTAGCATTTGGTGCAAATTACCCTTTATTTAATTAATTCAGCTGATATTCAATATTTAATCTTTTTTCTTATTTATTCATCATTTTATTATCCCTCATTTTTAAAAGAAATTCAGGCAAGGGACCAACCTACCCCTATCCTATCACACTTTGTTTACTGTTAAAAAATAAAACTCAAATTCATATCTTCATACACTATGCTTGCTCCACAACCCCAACACCAAATATGACGGCACCCACACATGTCATCCGACTGTCGGCATTATATTCACTGACAAAGGGAGACTTGCGGTTAGATTAAGTGGATTCAAGGGTGAGTGGTGGTGTTTTGGGTGGTTGGGTTTTGACGAGAATGGGATAGACCGTAGTGGTAAGGCGATTGGACATAGAGTATGACGAACTGGCTTGGGGGTTGAAGGTGTGATTTTTGGCTATACTTAGGTTTTTAGGTGGTCGGAGGGAGAAGACGGGGTTGGTGTGGTGATAAGAAAAGGGTAAGTTTAGGTTTTCACAAATTAGTAATATTAGTTTTAATTATGTTAATTCAATTTTTATGTTTCAAGTTACAAAAGTATAATAATAGAATTAAATTGCAACAATTGATAAAGTTATGGGGTTAATTTACACGTGTTGAAAGTTGTGGGGGTGATTTGCACATAGTAATAAACGTACGGGGTTTATTTGCTACTTTCCCGGTCCATAATATATCCGTCTTCACCACTAAACTAAAACATCTTCGCTATCATTAAATAACTTTATAAAAACACGGGTTCATTGCAGACCCGAATAAGCTAAACTTGAATGATCTCAACCCGACTGACCCGTTTTCCATGTCTATCAGTACTCCGACCCAAATGAGACACTGGTCACGGGTCAGGTGTAATTCCAGAATCCCAAAATACAACTACCTCTACACTCTGCGTTGCCAACCACAGTTTGAACTGTGCTAAGCCTGAAACTGAAGAAAAATGGCAGAATCAGGAGAATTGCAGAAACAAGAGAACAATGAAGATAGCAATGGAGGAGGAGAAGGGATCATTATTAAGGAAATGAAGCCATGGGAGCAACATTCTGCTGTCATTAGCATTCCGCGCTATGACTACAATGCTCCCTCTTCTTTTCTCCAACATTCATTTTCTGGGTTTCTCATTACTTGCCCTATTAGTCAGTCTCTTTCCCTACTTTTTCTCTACCGCTAAAGTATTTCCTTTTGTTACTGGGTTTTCTTATTGTTGTGATGTTAGTTTGATTGATTAGGGTTTTTCGCATTACTGGTATTGATAAAGTTTTGATCTTGGTACCTATGATTAGGGTTTTGACACTGTATGTTACAAAATATTAGGAATTTAATTGAGGGTTTTTAGTGTTGTGACTTGTGAATCATAGGGGTGTTTGTTTCTTTGGTGTAACTGTGTAAGATGGTTTGGACTCGAATGGGTTTTCGCGGTTTTAGTTAGTGCTGACTGCTGTCATCATCAGAAGCATTGGGTAGTTTGGACATTGTATATTGAAAACTATTTTTCAGTTTCGGAATGAGATCGAATAAAGCAAAGTGGCTCACTAAACTTAAATTTATGTGTCTCTTGTATTGTGAAGTAGATTGTTGATATAATTTACGATGCAATTTTCAGTATGGGCCATCGAGTAACTGCCCATCTCTGTCTGTAACATAGAGGGAAGTTTGTGTATGTCGGAACCCCCTTTACTCCGCCATAGGCTGGAGCCATTGAGGCACTGGGGTAACATAGAGGTAAGTTTGCATAATGTTGTTGCTGTTCTTGTTGATGCTTCCGTACATCTGAGCTTTCATCCCTAGGGTTTTGGTTGGGACTTCTATTCTTTTTTTTAGTGCATTTTCCTCGATCGAATGCTTGCCGTTGTTCCTCTAAAGTTGATATGCTTTTGGTGTTCCTCTGACTGTCTAATGTGATTATGATTTGCGTATAGTACTTGATCACAGTTTCTAACAAGCTTCTGTTTTGTTTCCACAGAGAGGGAGAAAAGTGCAACAAAAGAAGCTATCACCATTCTTGGAAAGGTAATATCTGAGATTATTTCAATTTTACGAACAATACCCCCCTTTTGTTTCGTTAAGATTGCTACGATGTACTGCTGGGAATAAAATGCGGTTCTTTGAAGTTTTATTTAAACATCTAGGAGCAGGAATGTGTCATGTGTGCTATCATGGATTATTACTGCCCTTTATCCCCGCGTGTTTGTTTTTATATTTTTTACACCACCATTGTCTTAAATAGTTCGGTAACCACTAAAGGTCAATTAGGTGAAAGGGAAAAGAGGTAAATTTCTTGTCCAAGTTCTATGTGTTAAGACGTGGACTCTCAAGCATTACAACAATAAAACATGAGGCCCTGATAAATGAAAACGAGTATAAAAAATATGAAATGAGGGTAACCGTATTAGGACCATATAATAATAATAATAACACCAGGTTGAAAGAAAACAGATCAACAGTAGCACCCACTACTCGCAATAATATCACCAGCAGGCGAGCAGCAATAATATTACGAAGTAATATCAAAACAACTGAAACAATTAGTATTTGAGCTCCAGAAACAGCTATCCACAATATACCTCCCCCGGTTTCTTGTCTAATCTCTATAGCCATGCCCTAGCTAGATTAGTAGAAAAGTTAAATTCTCCTTAAATTTTACAACCCCGTCCTCAAGGAAGTACTTACTTTTCCTTCTGTTATGAAATGTCCAAAATTCGTAGATTACCCAGAATCAAAATTTATTGTGAAATAACTTAAAAGAGGCCACTACCTGGCATGTTCTAAACATAAATATGAGAAGCTTGCTCTAGAAGCATATAAAAGGCAAGGTTCATGAAATTGAAAAGTTTGCAAATGATCCCACTACTCTAGTGGAGTATGAGTATGCGCTAGAATTTTACTCGTCAAGGTGGCTTGTATAGATGGCACGAGGATGACTCTTACACACTTAAACTAAAATTGATTGACCTTTTTTTTGTTGCAACTCTTTTACTATCTATATTTCCGATCTAATATAGTCAATGGGTTTACTATTCTTTGACGTTGAAACATGATGCAATAAAGGAAAGTAACTTACTCAATTGTAAGAGCTTCTGATACTGTGAATTGATGCACAACTTTGGACTCAATTTCTTTGCACTGAAGACAATCTTTCTATGTTCTCAACAATATGAGAAGACTTACCTCAATTTTTATAGTAGTTGTATTCTTGATATCTGATTCATGGTGTCCTAGATTTCTAATTGGATCACGTTCATATGCTAGGCTGTTACTTCTTTAATGTCCAAACTCTTAATAGTTAAAACTACAATATACATAATGTTGCTTGAGATAGTTGAATTACTTCTGTTGATTTGATGATGAAGATCTACAACTGTTCGTTCTGACTTAGAAAGTGTAAGCTTCACATGTATAAATATTAATGGCTCTTTTAACATCTGTTGTAGTATATCGAAAGCTATGATAGTGGCTCCTTGAAGGAGTGTGATGTCGATGAAAATGTCAAAAGAAGGAAGTTATCTCCGGTGGAGGGAGAAGCAACTGAAGCTATTGAAAGTAAGATTTGCTTTTTCGGACCTGATTACTAGGGCTCGAATTAAGTCCATGCTCTGGTCCAAGTTGTGTAACAGTATGACTTATTGGAAGGTTTATCACTGACTTCTAATACCTTTACGCAGATGAGCTGTCAAATATTGAGTCTACATCTTCTGGAACAGCCGACAATTCTATCAAACAAGCTTTAAATCTCGTGTTGGTCAAGGTGACAAGAAGTGGTTTGGTTCTCTTTACTTTCCCGAAAGGCAGTACCTGTGATCCAGTCCGGATTGCCTCTCTTGTAAATCAGTCGTTAGAATCAGGCTCTTTGAAGCGACCACTGTAAGTAATCTGTTACACCCTATTTTAAGCTACGAAGTACGATCTAATGATCTATAGCGGAACCACTAGTAATATATATATTTCCAGCCATGCTTGGTTTCATTGTCTTTTAAACAATGTTTGTGCCCTTTACGGGAAATTCTATGTACGAATTCCCCAATAATTCTGCGTGTTGCCTGCTCTAGGTACGTGGTTCCTTTGGCAGTGTTCTCATATATTCTATTTTTCTATTTAGTAGCCAGCAAGCACCATAAACTATACATAGCGGATCTTAAGGGAATACAGTTCAATGCTGTAAAAATGACGTAGAATTGAGTTTTATAGTTAAAAGGTTTGCTTCGAACCAATGAAAATAGTTTCTTTTCTTCAATGTTGAGGTTTAAGGAGAATGTTAGTAACTAGCTATTGATTTTCATGGACATTGTTAAACATTTTACGTGAACATATTGTCTCATCCATCTTTTCAGTTTTTTAATTGTGCTTATTTGGATAGATTTGGTATTTTACAAGATCGCAAAGAGGCTACTGAAAAGGAATATATTTCTGAGCTTTTAAAATTTGCCTTCTCCCTGAAACTAATGGGGCAGTATAAATGGGTGGAGGGGAGAATGAGCTAATCGTTTAGGCAATGGAATATTTATGTGTTTAATTAGTGGATTTTAACCTCAAGCTATTTAATTTTCAACCTGTAGATCTCGCAAAAGTGTCGTTTACGCTGTCATACACCATTCCATTCCTCTTTTGCTCTACATCTCCTTTCTGTCTGTTATCTAAAAGTTTATCGAATGACATGCCTGCCTAAACATACCCAGCCCAGGATGACTCTTTGTTGGGTATTGTCTGTAAAAGCCTCGGACAGGAGAACTTATAGGACCAAAATCTAGATCCATCCCTCGCTTTGGGGATGTTCTTGACTCTTCATCCCGATCCAAACTGGCCTATGAAAACTTAGCTCTCCAATCACTTTTGTGGATGAAATTTTAGGATTTGTAGTTGTGTTCCTTAACGTGAAAATGGCATGCGAAAATGGTCTTTATCAGTATGATTTGTGGATCAAACCTTTGCAAACGACATAAAAATTTATCTGTGTTAGCTTCGTTGTTCTTTATGCTATGTGGAAAATGTTTATCTCAAGTAATGGTAATCAGTGAATTCCGACGAGCTTCATTCACTTAATATGGATACTTATGGTACTTACCTGTAGAGTCAGCACTTTCACTTAGTACTCTGGCCTCTGGAAATCGGTCTAGTGGTGCACCCACACTCCCATAGTAACTGATTATTCACGACTGTTCTACTCATGTTCTCTTTGTATACTTACCTGATCGTAAGTTTTTATTTCCGTACAGCTGGTGCCATCGCATTTTCCCTATTCAAGCTACTTGTAGGTTGAATGAAATGGAAGTTAGTAGCACTGTCTCAACTCTTGTTCGGAAGTTTTTGGATGACAAAAGCAACATACTCTCCAAACCTCTTAAGGTGAACCCCTACATATCTTGAATTGACCCATATTAAACATTTGCACTCAATCCTAAAATGCCGTACTTTGACGAGTAGTAAACTTTATTTGATCTTCTCGTCTTCATCGATTAAGATTTTGATAATCGTTTTATCAGATTTCGCTCTTGACAAATAACAAGCCATCATCCCTTTTCCTTTCCTGTTGTATTCTTTTCATGTTTTATCATCATCTTTTTTCTATTTAATTTCAGTAAAATGCTGATTCCGTATTTAATGCTAGTCCTATTGCTGTGAGTTTAGGTGCTATGGGTTATGTGAATATATACCTGAAGTATTAAAGGTCTTTTGATTCTTATTTGATCAATGCCTAGGAAGTTATTTTACCCATGATTTCTATTTCCCGAGAATTTGAAAAACTTGTTTGTTTAACACATGCAAATGAACCCCTCACATACCTACGGGGGTCTAAGTAATTCACTTCCTTCATTTGGCGAAATTGGTCATTTCAATTCATGTATTTTGTGTCACACAATCATTTTAAGGTACTTGTTGCAGTTTCGATGGAATTTTAACTCTTGTGTTTGTTTTGTCAACGACCCACTTGATCACAGTTTGCAGTTGGGTATAATAGAAGAGGAATTGAAGAAACCGAAATGAAAACTATAAAAGGCAGTTCTTCCGACCCTAATTTATATGCATTGCTGGATAGAAACAAGTGCTTCTCCATCGTGGCAGGTGCAGTAAAGGCAGCAGTATCCGATTCAACTGTTGACCTCAAATCTCCAGAGGTAATAAAATCTCGCTTTATGCATTTTTATCTTTAATCTTCATATATCTTGATCATTCTTCTAAAATCTAAATATATCACAGCTGTGTGTTCTAGTTGAACTGCTCCCGTTGTCTGGGGTGCCCAATGGCTCATTAGTAACTGCCATTTCGGTTCTTTCTCGAGACCTTGTTGACACCAAACCGAAGCTTTGCATCAAGGCATTATTAGGGTCTGTCTCTAAAGCTAAGTGAGACAATCCCCAAAGATTTTGTAGTTTTTATCACCATCGGCCATCATTTAAGTCGCTTAGGAGATGGCTTCTTATCTTGTCATTAGGTAGTAGACCGGCCATGGACAAGTCAAAAATGTGGAATCGGGTTGTAAGACTCCGGGGAATTATCGTGACTTTTTCATACCTTTAAACCTTGTTAATTATAAGTTGCTGAAGAACTATACATGTACATAATTGATATTGATTACACCGATTAAGTGTTAGAAACTCGGTTGAATCAATTTTTTTGAATTTTAGATTTCCTGTGTACACCCAGTAGCATGGGTAAGATTTTGTAGCAGCAAGTAGAGAGAAAAGGTGTTTCGATGAGTCCCATGGATGAAAATATTGCAATATTATGTTAATTTGTTGATCGAACTCGTCTAGCAATACTCTAGTGACCAAACACGGGCTTTGGCCGCACACAGGCTGGATCGTACTTGAAAATGCTGACGCACTGACAAGTTGGTTACCAGGCTGAACATGTCTTGTCATATCAGCTTATTTTGTGGGTCGAATGAGCCGGGTACAAAGGAAGGAACAACCCGTAAACAAATAAGGCCATCCAAATGCGGGGTAGGGTCGAGCCCTACTTGAATTTTGGCCCACGGACACTGTGCGGTCGCGTATGAGTAGCTCCATTACCAACAAGGTTGAATAGTTGTGTGAGTTTTAGCCATAGAAGGTGAAATAATAAATATATTGAATGAACAATTTAACGCAGAATCAGTGTACTGGGCAACTGGGCTCATAAATTTATACAATAATAACTCAGAGCCGAGTAATAGCGTGGGTTGTACTTGATGTAACCTTGCAACCAGACCAACATCAACTCATCAAGGTGGTTTATATCTGAACCGTCATTCCTTGTTTCTGACATAATTATCGCGGTGACCCCAACTCAAAACCAAAGGACTACCGTAGTTGAATATTTATTCGACATTTCTTTTCATAGGTAATTGAGTATCGTCCTATACTCTTATATCGATAAATGTAGAGTGGAAAGACGTGTTTATAAGTTGATGGATTACTATTTATATCGGTTTATAAGACAATCGTGTATTTCTCGTATAACTCATTGGTTTTAGAAATTGAATATCACATATTTGTGAACCGATATTTTGTACCTCTTTCTATAAGTCTACTATCCAATTTTGATACCCTCACGAGGGAAAAAAGACACATTTTGGAACAAGAAGACGAACTTCCGACTATTTAGCATGTTTGGATATAAAAAATGGAGGAAACGGGAGTGTTAATAAATGGCATCATATTGCTACGTTTTTCGAAAAGTTGCTTACAATAACTACGTTTTTTTTTTTTTTTTTTTGCTGTTGCAAAAAAAAAAAAAACCTACGGTTTTGGTATTTTAGGCATTGTTTGAATTAGAGTCGAACATCGGGGTCTAATACCCGACCGGATCGAATCAGACTGGAAGACGGACCTAAAACTTTCAGTCTCTAATCGGACCAAATCCGAAATATTTGGTGCTTGGACCGAAATGGACATAAATTAGTTTTTTACCATTTTGTATACAATAATTAAATTTTAATTCCGCTAAATAAAAAACATTTAAATTTACTTCATAATTCGGACTAAACAACTTCTTTTAATGAAAATTTGTGACAATACTAATTTAAAATGTCTTTTAAAATAAAATGTTAATTTGCTTCATAATATTTTAATGATTAGGCGGACAAATCATGACATTTAGTTCATTTGGTCTCGTCCTAAATTATCCAGCCTCGGACCGGCCCGTACCAAAAATCGAAACTTGAAAAACTGTGGACCGATGACCAGACTAAATTAATTCGGTCCGAATATGGTCCAAACCAAATAGTCCGGCCAGGTCTATTTTTTCGATCCGCTATAAATTTATTACAATAAGATGAAAAAGTTTAGGAAACATAAAGATGTTTGTTTTATCTATACAAATAAGTTATTATTTAACCCGTTTTAAGTTTAACCCGTTTTAAACTTAAAACGGATACTTTCGTCTTCAATAACAATTTGTGAATCTAATAATCCCTAATTTTTACGATCCGGACTAAATTTACACACCCCGACATTTCGTATAAACCAAAACTATTTCGATCCATTCAAACATTACATTGATTATTGGAGGCAATTCATCTTACTTCTAAAATTGAACGAAGAAAATTCACCCTGAAGAAAGTAAATTTGTCTTACTACTCAAATTGTTGAATTCATATAATGGGGTAAATATTGAACAAAATTAACTGATCTTGTCACATTAAATCACACAGTAACACACAACCGTAAATAAGTACATGTTTTGGATGAAGAAAGTAATAGTGTAACTGTAATTGATGCTAAAGATGTGAAAATACATAATACAGTATCCTATCAAACCATCGCCAACCTTCATCCGTCATTCGCTGCTGTTCGTAACATTGTCCATTGTCCCGTCAACCGGATAAAGCACCGTATTTGTACCACAAGAGTCGATATGACCTAACATTGTCCATAATAATGCTACTAGTCGCGGTAATGGGCAGGGAATAAAGAGTTTTAAACTCGTTTTCATAAGCAAAAAACCCGATCTATTGACATCCTCTGCTCATCAACACGACGAGGGAGGACAGGAATATCGGCAAAACTTGTTGCCCTAACCGGACACAGCGCGAGGCTAACTCTAGATTCATATATATAATTAAATCTAATATAATTCCGTAGTTTAATTAGCTAGAAATACAAATAATAAAAATTAAAAAATCTAATTAATTTAGGTACTACAGAGTGAAATAGATAGATCAAGATTGACGTGATGGTGTAGGCGATGTTCATCCCAAGTCGACGAAGAAGAATATGAACTAATCGCTTGTTCGCTAATCTCACTAACGTTGGTTGAAGACAAGTTATTGTTGCTCTTTTGGGTTAACAATGGCGACACTGGTCGTAGTGAAAGAGATAATGATACAACCTCTTTCTCAACCTCAGCCTCAGCCTCCTTGTTTCGCCTTATAGATGTCTCGATTGCATCCAAGTTGTACCGATCTTGAGCTTGATTTCCGGGTTGGACGTACGTCGTGCTCGTACCCTACACCATGTTAATTAATACAAAGACATCAAAATGAGATACTTAATCAAAGACTTTACAAACATTTCCACATATAAATACTCAATTTCGGGTAATTTATACTTTTTCTGTAAATCCTTTATTATATGATGTTCCCATTCTTAAGGTCAAAATTTGCAAACTTTGAACGTAAATATTTAAAAAGCTATGAATTACGATAAGATATAAAGTTATCTGCATTAGTTACAAAGAAATGTTTCATAAAAATATTTTTTTGCAAAAAATAATGATAGATAAGGGGAAAGAAACGAAATCAAAGTATCACCTCACCCAAAAACCATGAAAAGTCAAACGGGAACATCATCTAACTGCTTGTAATTTTAACGTATAGGACGGATAATACAACGATTATCCTAATCCCTTTCCAATCACATCTCGATAAATATTAAAAAATTTAAGAATACTTCTGAATTTATTTAATTCCAAAAAATCGATAATAAAATCACAAATTCTCATTTATGACAAACAAAATCCGTTACAAGCTTGTGACGTGAGATAAAAGGGCAAGTGAAAGAGGCAAGTAGAAGGGCAAATACGGAAGGATGTGAGAGGTCACAAACTTATCACCGTCACAGGCAAGACAGACCGTAATAAAATAGCTCAACAACACCCCAACCAATTTCATTCTAGTAAGAGAATGTTAATTAACTACTTATATTTTCCGATTAATAAGAGACAAATGCTGTACATATTCAACACACATTTAAAATAGGGAACTAAAAAATTAAATATCCAAGGCCAACTGTGTTACCATTGTACATACATTGGTCCACAAGTTGGAAATAGAAATTATTCTACCTCAGAAAATCTCTACCAAAGCACTTGTATTTCAACAAAAAAGTCTATTTGTCTAGTAAAATAAAGTTTCCTTTTTACTAAATGGTTTTCACTAGTCTCGATCTTCTGTCCTATTTTCGTGTTCCGTTATCTTTTCATTTGATACGTATATAAGAAAATTGAAAATACGTATGTATATTTAGGTAATGAGACACGAGATAAGACACGAAAATGGTACAGAGGATCCGAACTGGGTTTTTAGACATCTATATGTAATAAATGTGAAACCATTTTGTTTTTTTCTCCTTAATTCTTGTCATAGCATTTTTGTGCACACATTATAAGCAAACAAAATTTGTCTTCCCTTAACAAGTGTCTTAATTCATGGTAGATTTACTCTAAAACTTATTTTTGTCATAACCCTAGTAACCCTAGTTTAATGAATCATTTATCAAGCAAGACAAAATTGATTAACATATACATTTCGAAATACAAAATTATATCGTATCTGCATAAACTTGAGTTAGTGTTAATTTATTAGGTAAAAACATTCTCACAAGCAAATAAATTCATGTATGCTCAAGTAAAGGTAACTAAAACAGATGAAATGATTACATATTTAAAATGGGTTTATAAAACATAACATAATCAAAACATTGATAACGTAGTATACATATAGTTAAAAGAATTTTAAATTAGTTTAAATAAATACGGGTTTTTCAATTAGGTGAATATACAGTGGCGTACCAGTACCCACATATAGGACAATGGAGGACAATGGGGTCCGAAGACCCTACCGATTCAAGACAATATACTTATGTTGCGGGTGAGAGAGCCAGTACCACTTGAATCAACTCTTATTCTCACAATAGACGTTTTTAGTGTTAAGTTTATTCGACTCAAAAATTTTACGTGTTTTGAACCTAATACTATTGTTTATCGATTCTGGGTACGGCACTACCGATGTATAATTGTCTTACACTAAACAAAACAAGAAATTACCTGAAGATTAGGGAAATGAGAGGCAAGATTATGATGATTAAGAAGAGAGAAAGAAGGATGATGGTGGTGCAATTGTTGTTGCCAATCTCTGATAAAACTAAGACCACTACTTGCAGCAGCAGAAGCAGAAGCAGTAACTGCATCTTGATTATCCAATCTGATGTTAGGATGATGATGATGATGATGATGATGATCTTGATTATTGAGCATCATGATTCTTGTTCCAACTGTTGAAGTGTTATTAATATTCTCACCCATAATTATATTATGCATTGACTCTTGCTGACTTTTGTAATCATTACTCTGATTCTGATGCCACCAATCCTTTGCATTTGCATTTGGATTTATTCTTCTCTTTTTATTACTTTCTTCTTCCTCTTCACTTATTACTACTCTCATTCTTCCTTGCCTTTCTATGTTTTTCTCTTCCATTTTTGCCCTTTGCTCAGAAAAATTTCATAAAGTATCAATTATAGTACTACAATCAATCAATGCATGCAAGAATATAATGTTGAATTATTGAAACACAAGAATATTGCATTCAAAATGTTATTTTTGCTTGTTTAAAGTCTTTATTTTGAAATCTATATGAGCAATAAAATTAATCTAACGATATTTTTAACCCTTAATAATATTCGCGAAATCCATCACCATAAACATTATAAAACGAAATTATTTATACATTTCTAAATCCTAATAAATCATTTCCATTCGACTAAAAGTTTACGTTGAATTATTGAAACACGAGAATGCCCCATTCAAAATGTTTGCTAGCTTAAAGTTTTTAGACCTGAAACCTATTATCAGCAATAAAATTGATCTAACAGTATTTTTAACCAAAATATTATTTGCGGGTTTGAAAAGATAAATCATACCTTTTGAGACTAATTAACTCGAATCTAAATACATTTCTAAATACGTTTCTAAATACTAATTACCCATATCCGTTTAACTAAAAGTAGTTAACGTTTAATAATTTCCGTTTAGTTTTGAGAGAAATTCTATTGGTGAAACTACAAGTTCACACCCTCAATTATTTTGTCCAAAAGTACATGTTATTTAGTTATGCTATGCATAGGGTCAATAGGTACATCTCACACGTATCATTGAAATTTGTATGAGTATATACATACATACATGTAAATCCATCTTATCAAGCATCTATTAAATCCCATCAGAATGTTTGAATAACACTGTCCAACCAACAAAGACTACTTCAAACTAGATATTCCAAAAAAATTAGTTTTGACTTATTATATCTATGATATGTGGCTCAACTTAAAAGAAAAGACATTTAAGTAATTACAAAATTTTAAATAAGACGGTTTTATAACAGTATAAAAAATATACATCTATTCCGTATTATTGTTAATAAATGAGTCTAATAACCATCTCAAAGATAAGACTGTCTCACGCAGTAATTATCGATACTTAAGCAATTAAGGCCCTATTCTTTCAGCTGAATTGAATTAATTTGAATTGAGATTAATTGAACTATATTGAATGGAACTAAAGTGACGTGAATTTAGTTAAATTAAAACTTAATTTTTTGAAGAGATTAATTGAACATAATTGATTAAACGTAAATAAAACTTAACGAAATACAGCTAAGCAAAACTGAAATAAGCTGAAATTAAGCCAGAAACAAAAGAGTAAAAGAAAAGGCAAACCTTTTAATTATAGGGAAGGGTGAAGAAATAGTTGGTTCATGATCAAGAAGAATTGAAGTAGTATTAGGTGAAGAAGATAAATGTAACCCCACAACATTTTCTTCTTCTTCTTCCTTTTCTTCTTCTTCTTCAATAATAATGTTGTTACTTGTTGAATTATTATCATATTTCTTCTCAAAAGCTTGTTTACTTTTGTGGGTGAAACTCTTGTCTTCTAAACAATATAAAAATAAATAAAATAATAATATTAGAAAGTAAATAATAAAGCAAATGATCACAAAAAGTCATGCATATTACTAATATCATTTCAAATAATAACTTTGTCATTTTTGCACTTTTATTTCCTTTTTCTTGTTACATTTCCCATGTTTGCATTGGTTCACAAGCTATGTCTTGTACTATAATATTCAAGACTTTATAGTAATTTTAAGAATAACATACATAAATAATAATCATGACTTTTAATTAATGATTTTTGAGTTGATGATGAGAAATTTCAAACTTATTTTTCTTTGCAACATTTTTTCCATACCATCAATCAATAACCTAAAAGCGATGTTTTGATCAGAAGACTCATGTTAGTCGTCCTCAAATTACTAAAACAAGAAGACTCGTGTTGTTCACTTCATATTTATTTTCCTTACCTAAAAGCGATATTTTGATCAGAAAATTCATATTAATCGACCTCAAATCACTAAATCAACAAGATTTGTGGGTTGATGAGAAATCTCAACTTATTTTTCCTACAAACATTTTCTTCCATCTAATCAATAACCTAAGACAAGAAGAATTATCGGTCACCTAAGAACGATAACTCGATAATAAGACGATTCATGTTAGTCGACCTTGACTAGTTTCGGAACAAAACCTTTGTGTATGTATGGGTATTGGGTAGTGGGTATGAATCAATGTGAAGGAGAAATGATAGGGAGAGATATTAAATGAAGTGAACAACATCAAAAGTCACCATAAAAGAATATGATATCTTAACACAAAATCTTTGATCTCCAACACCCAATTCAGGAAACCAACCTAAAAACCCTTAAATATATTATATATTATATACCCATTATTTATTACTATATCATCAAATCATACAACCCATTTTCACCTACTCAAATCATGTCCCTTCATATTTTACTAATTTTAAATGATGATAATTCAATGTTTTTCTTACCAATATTATTCATTTTTAACCAAACCATTATTTAGGTAAATTTTGTCATTTCATACTACACAATCTAGTGAAAAATTAAATAAACTTGGATTATAATTATAATTATTTACCTTGCCTAATGTAGTCTGTCTTCATGCTCCTATACATCTGTTCACATAAATTTTAGGATAAATTTTTACTAACCAAACCAAACGTATAAAATTCAATGGAACGGAACAAGTACTAAAATAAATAAAGAGTAGGTCTCGTGAGACACCATCTCTCACTAATTAAGTGAGCATTGATCGCTCACCTATTATTATGGTATTGAAAGACCGTCTCTCGGAAATTTTTGTGATAAAATATTAATATTAATATTACCTGAAGATGACTTTTGACATGAGAAATTGTAAGCCCTTTTACATCCATGAGCTGAAGAACAAGCTTTGGCGTTGCCTCTACTCAAACAAACAAACAAACAAAAAACCAAAAATTAAAAACAAAACCCGTCTTTTTAAAAGGGGTCGGATGTACACAACCTTGTATATTATCGACTTACTGTGTTGACCACCAAGACGTTCAATAGCATGAATAAAGCAACGATGAAGATCAGGAGTCCATCTTAAACGAGGAACTTTGGATCTAATATACTGTCGAACACCACCACCACCACCAGTACCACCAGCAGAAGCAGAAGCAGAACCAGAACTATTTCCACTGCTTTTATTGCTATTGGCACTCCTACCTCCACAAGTTTCCATTTTTGCACCGTGTAGTTTTATTAGTAGTCGTATGTAAAGCTTATCTTATTCTTATATACGGAGAATAATAATAGAATAATATAATAAGAAAATAATAAGAAAATAGTGATATTGATGTGAGCTAAGGTTAGTACAAGGAATGAGAATAATATATAATGGGGGGGTTGACTGTAGGTTAGGAATAAATAAATAAAAAGAAAAAGGGAAAAAGGAATTTTCAGATCACGAGAGGGAGAGAAAGGGGAAAAGGAGAGAGAGGGAAATTCCTTTGGTTGGGCAGAAGTGGCGCTGAAGAGAACCTGCAAAGGGTAAAATTCTCATCACGAGCTTCTGATCCTCTCTTCTTATCAAATCATTACACTTCTCCAATCTTTTTTTGTTCTCTTCTGCCTATATTTAATCCCAACCCTCCCCACCATCTATATATCACCTCTTTTCTCCTTTTTTTTTAAAAATTCCGTTTCACTTAAAACCGTCTCAACTTAAGTCTCCTTAGACCATCTTCAAACACTGGTCGCGATAATTAGGTCGCGACCCGATTTTACTCTTAATCTCACTTTATTTACTTGGACCTACTTTCATCCTTCCAACCAGAAAAGTCATCAACCCAATCATTTTTTCACTTTCCAACGTTTCTAATCATTTATCACATTTTCTACCCACCAAAATATCTCTTTTACCAATCATTTTATTTTTTTAATTTCTTGAACCAATAAAAATTGTCCACATAGTTGTCACAAATTGACCTTGGTTGATCATATGGTCACAAATTAGCAAAATGATCATCAAGTAACTAGCTAGCTTAATTATCCCACTAACCATGATCAGACAATGTTATGACCACCCTCATGACCTGATGACCTTGCTTGAGAATGGTCTTAAAACTCGATATTGGTTAAATCGGTTGTGACTTGTGAGTGTTGCGTTGACTTAAAACGGTTCCTTGTTATTTATCTTGTAGGATGTATAGTAGTGTCACAAATAACTATATCATCACGTTTTATAATTCGGGTTTACATGCGATTAGTTTAGTTTTGTTTTGGTCAAGATACTCCCTCCGCATAAATATGAGAAGTATTTTGTTCAACTGATGGGAACATAGATGTCTAGAGTGAGTATTACAGTTTGATTCAATTTAGAGGAAATTTTAGAATTTAGATCAATTAATTAAGCGTCCTCATTTTTTATTTTTAAAAAAAGTTGGCTAGAAGAACTACATTTTGTTTTTCTTCCTTTTTTGAATAAACATCAAGGTCTCAAAGAAACCATTCAGTCAAACATTAAGACAATCGAACATTTATGTTGTAAGCTTATAATGATCTAGACAAACTAGAATGATTATTAATCGAGTAGAAGAAAAAAAAAGGCGGGTAATTAAGTTTGGGGGAACTAAAGAAGATAGATGTGAATATAAATGAAATGTCTTCCAAAAACATCAAATAAGTACGTAAACGGGTGGAAGTATTAAGTTCTACGTGTATAATTTAAAATATTTAATTATATTTTAAGTAACACATTTCATTCAATTTCATCCTACCGCTTTTTACTCTGTCCAAAATTATAAGTGAGTATTTAATTTTAACATTTCCTCAATACACAAGTAAAAATATTGTGAAATCCAGGGGCGTCGAACAAGGGGTTCAACATGTTCTAAGAACCGGGGCCCAAAAGTTTTGGGGGCCCAAAACTCAGTATGCTTAAAGTACATTAACTTTTTGTTGTACTAAATTAGTATAATATGCTTGGGTGTAGTGGTTTGAACATTACTTTTCAATGTGTTGTCCAAGGTTCGATTCCTTTTGGTAGCAAAATCTCAATAATTTTATATTTTTATTATTTTTTAAAAAAATATTATTTGTTTACAAGCCCTATTAGGGGTCTCAAATTGGCAATTTGAACCGGGCCTCCTAAAATTATTGGACGCCTCTGGTGAAATCCTGTACAGAGTATTATTGTTTGATTCGTCTTTGCGAGTATATTAAAAATATATAATATTTATAATTTTGCAAGTACGTAATTGATATTTACCGATAAAATATACGCGAAAAGGTAAGGTGGTAGTATGGAGGAGGTAAGGAGTATACTAGAAGTATTAAATATCAAATAATGATCACATTTCCGCATAAAAATAGTTATACTTTAAGTCGTTCAATTTGCTATCAAAAGAGTGGATTGCGAATGCGAAATTGTGTAGAGAGAAAGTGTAAAAGAAAAGTAAATACAGAAAAGGCAGGTGTAAGTTTAGAAGGACAGAAAATATAGATAGATAATTAGATTAGGTGTGGTGGCCTGGTGATAATATTCCTACTACTGCCAAAAATACGGCTACGTAAGACGTAGACTCCTGTTACTATTACTTTGACCTTTACTAATTACTTCTATTCTACTTTTTTCTTTTATTTATACTCCGTATTTACCTTGCCTTCTCTCAACGACTCTCGCTATCTGTCATCCTTACCGCGTTCCACTACTCTGTTACTGTTTAACAGCCTTTTATTATTACTACCCCGTTTTACCTTTTTTCTTCTATTTTATTCTACCCTATTAATGCACAAATTCTTGTTTCAAATTAAATATGTCCGTTTGAAATAAAATAAACTAAATATTTACCATTTCATATATAAGACAAAAACAAAATGTCTAGATATTTGTAAAAAGACTTTTCTTATCTATACGAGTGGACTATATTTAACTCATTTTAGTCTTAAAACGATTATATCCGTCTTCAAAGAGATTTATGGTAAATTAGTAAGTCTTGCTTGCGACGGATCATCGTTTGTGACGGATATTTTGTAAGATAAAATGGATACAAATGAGTTAGTGGAGAAAGGGGACCACATGAATAGTGTTGGACAGAAAGAGAAAAAATGAGTATTTTGTGAGAGAAAACGGTATCCGTCACAAGTTTACGACGGATAGTGCCGTTGCAAATAAGAATTTGTGATGGTAAATTACATGCATTGTTCTAATAAAACTATAATTTCTTTTTGGTCTATTCCATATTTACATGGTTATCTAAGTTATTTCTAGATATATAAGAAAATTATATTGTTTGGCTTATTGTCATACGGATTATTAGGCCATTTTGTTTACTTAATTTGAGTTCATTTCAATTTAAATCAACTTTATTCGTTTTAGTTTCAGTTCAACATCATTTAGTTTAGTTCAATTTTTTTCTTAATAAATTCACCTTTACCTTACTTCAATTTGACTCCATTAATTTCAGTCGAGTTCAATTCAGCTACACTAAGCTTAATTCGAACAATTTTAACCTAAAAAACAGAGTGTTATTGTAAAATGGAAATATAGGGTTTGGAAACGATCAGTCTCCATCCATAAAGGTTTTAGCAACTATAATTAGAACCTAAAAAATCAATATAATATAATACAAAGTATTTTCATCAAGTCATATTAAATTGTCCATGTCTTTATTTTGGACAAATTTACATTATATTTCCTATTCATTTTGAGCACGTAAAATAAATTCCATAATAATCTAGATTGTTGATCCATTTTCACATCTAAATCAAGCATGCTTTTAATAAAAATTTACATCCATTTCCTTATTTGTACTTTTACATATTAAATTTTCTTACTATTTAATTTGTGGAAAAGACAAAACATCATTTCATCCAATATAGAGGAAATAAAATTTTTGATTAAATAATTTCTGACCGCTAAATTCGTTACAAGTTCACAACAATTTAAATATTATTCACGTGGTTAGATAAGAAAAAATAGATTCTTATTCCCTAGAAATTTTATTTGTTATCTTATCTATTCACATGGATAATACTTGACCCGTTGTAAATTTAAAACGAAAACGTCCATTGCGAATTCTAACTTTAGTGTATAACAGTAAATAGCGTTCAAAGTAATGAAGGAAGAGATTAGTTCATGGTAAAATATGAAGAAATAATGAGTATGTATAGGAGGACTATAGGTCATTATCCAAACCCTGCAAATCGTAAGAAATGAAGTAAAAAAAAGAAGTAAATCCAGTAAAAAAAAATACAACTACAACACGGCATTTATTATTTATATATAGACGATCAACATAGAATATTGGGAATGATTTAGGCTGTTCAATTAATTTCGAAATATATACTCCGTATTGCTTTTTCATTACTTCTGTAAAATCTGTATAGGACATAGGTGCGATGTGCTGCATCAACAGTTCCTCTATGCCTTTTTCTTGTTGCCCTACGTACTCCTATCTCTCTCTAGACTCTTTATACCTACTTTATCTAACCAAATTATAAGTACTACATTTAATACCATTTTTTAAATCACAAATTCTCATCTATGACGGACATATTCGTGGCAAGTTTGCGATGAGTTAAATATTATTCATGTTGGTAGATAAGACAAAAGAGGAATGTCTAGGGAATACCAAACTATTTTGTCTTATCTATTCACATTGTTAATATTTGACCCGTCGCAAATTTGTGGCGGATAGGATATATCCGTCACAAGAGAGACCTATTGTTTTTAAATTCATAATTTTCAAATTTTCAATTACATATTTTACCATACTAATAACCATGTGGGTAGATAAGACAAAAACATGATTAACCATGTTTGGTAGTCCGCTGATTATTAAACAGATTACAAATGATTGATTTGATTGACATGTTTGACTAATAATATTACAATTAACAGATTTCGTAGAATTGTTTGGTAATTAGCATGTTTATGTTAATAAATTGTTGTATACATATGTAAATTATAGACAGATTTATTTTCTACAATTTACTACAGCAAATATGCTGGTATGAGTATCAAATTGAAAAATAGTAGACCAAACATGTTAAAAATCTTGAATATGTTGAAATTTAATCAACATACTGTTTACAAAACACCTTCAATGTCTAGGGAGTAATTATAGTAATTTACTTTCAGCTTATAATGTATATATATCCGTCTATAGTTAAGAAACTACGATATGAATTTATGATTTACTTGAATGATAGATGGAAAGGAGCAGGGTAAACCATGTTGAGCGAGTACAATTGTACATTGAGCAAAGCAAGAGAGTTAAAGTAAGTAGGCTCGGGGCTATGCAAATAGGCGTGGTAAATTCTGCAACAAAATACCAAAGTAAACTAATCATACGTAATACTCTCATCTACTCCGTAACCTTCAAACCTGAAAGTCTAGACTTGCGCAAGATTCTCTCTAAACAATCCATGCTTCATAATTTCTTTAACGGATATGATCATATTCTAACTTTATACAATAATTTTCAATTTATGGATGACAAAATAGGTATTAAATGACCCTAGTATTACATAAATCTTAAAAGAGAAAATGGAGAAAATCTTATATTGCATATATCACAAACAATAGAATTAATACGATTATTTTGAAATGAGAAACAATACTCCCTCCATTCTTTTTATATCACCCCAATCCCCTTTTGGACACTATTCACAATCGAGTATTCAACGTCAGTTTTCTCTCAATCCGTTCACGGAAATATATTCATGTGAGATATTTTTTAATTTGTCATGACAAGAGGATTAAGAATATCAAAATTTTATAATTTTTAGTAGTATGTAGCTAAAGATATAATCGAAATAAAATGAGTATTGGCAAACGTGCATAAAGAAATTGGGTGATATAAAAAGAATGGAGGGAGTATTTTTCACCGGTTAATTTTTTAAAAGACATTTTTTTTATTTAGCTATACATATCTCGAAAACAAGTAATATACTCCTTTTTATCCACACCAAAGATTACATTGATCTACTTTATCCATCATATTTATCGTTTTGCATTTTCTAACCTAAATATATTTAGGTGCAGATCGTTAAAGTTATTAATATTTGATATTCCTAGAGCGCTAAATCAAACAATGTCATGTCATTATATTTTTAATTGTCCCATACCGTCTCAACCAAAACATTAAGGTGATGGTTGAGGCCCAACTATTGTTAATATTCTTAATACGCTTCCTCACTCGAATGCTCATTGGGCTTGAAGAGTGGTTAGTTTGCACAGGCTCCCTCATACCGTGTGCGTGTTTCCACTTCGTGAGTTTTCGAGGGGTTTTGAGGTTGTCAGGATTCGAACTCGTGACCTCCGGTCACACTGACTCTGATACCATGATAGATGAACCGTCTCAACCAAAACCTTAAGGTGATGGTTGAGGCCCAACTATTGTTAATATTCCTAATACGCTACCCACAACAATACTCACCTTACCCCACAACACTACTTATTTTAATCACCCTTACCCACAACAATAATACATTCCCTTTCTCCAATCTTCATACCCCACATATTACTTTATATTAAAAAAATGAATTCCTTAATTCTCGTGCCGAACCCACAATGGGACAATTATCGGGAATAGGATGGAGTATTATCTATAAATAATACTAAAAGATACAAAACACTATGAATAATCAAGAAGTCAATGTAACCTTAGACTACGTTTATAGGTAGGTCTAACAAGGGCATGTATTGAATAAGGACAAAAATTAATTAAAATAAAAAAGTAAAGTAAAATAAATTATAGGAACTAATTCCGTTCCAAATGGTCTGAAATGGACCTGTTGGAACATGTTTATTAGGAACTTGGTCTTTGCATGTCGTCCCCATACGTGATTCAAATTTAACCAAAAATAATGTCGGAATTCTTAGGTCTAACCAGGACTTGATAAAATAACAAAATCAGCAACTAGGTCTAGTAAGTAGGTTAGGAAGTATATATTAGTATTTACTCGGTCTAGGTAGTGCTGCAGAAATAACTGATAAACATGGTCTTAGTCTAAATATGAACTACTCCGTATGTGGGAACAATAATTATCGAGGTTCAAGGACTTTGACCAGTAAGTCTGTCTTATAACAGGTTAAATATCACTCGAATAGATAACTAAGAAAAAAATTACTAAAGTGCTTAAAAACTTAAAAACGATTTATCTACCTACCTATCGAAATTTTATTTGAATTATCACAAACTAACGGACACCGTCCATTCGGTGAAGTTTGACATGTAATATGATGGAGAAATGTACATAGTGATGAGTCTAAACTGTTTACGCAGGGTCTACATATGAAAGCTGTATATAGGGGGGGCACACCAAGCACGCACAAATGCACAATACCCATAAACAATTCTTCCTCTTTATTTCATTATTATTCTTTTATTATTCTTCTTGTTACTTCTACTACTTTATGTTTCTAGGGTATAAATGGTCAAAATCCCAAACCCTAGGGCTTTTATTTTACTTTAATTTATTTACTTTGTAGTAGTAGGTTGTTGGAAAAAGAGAAGAGATGAAATTAAAGGCATGTACATAGAGTAATTGAGTATATATTGTGTATGAGTATTATTTCCTTTCACGTCATTCAGTAGATTTAATTTCAACAAGCTAAGGTCAACTATGCAGGCTAAAGGAGAAAGTAAAAGGTAATAGTATTAGTAGGGTAAAAAATAAATGGCTAAACACGACAACCAATTTGGGGTTTGTTTTTTTTACTACTTTTGCCTAACTTCACTTCAAATATGCACTCTTTATTTTATTCTAAAACCATCCTCATGTAGTGGCCGCGACATGATTTTACTCTTAGACTCACCTTATTTATTTTGAACTGCTTTCAGTTTTCCAAGTAGAAGGTCACGACTCGGGTCATCAACCTAATCATTTTTTCCACTTTCCAACATTTCTAATCGTTTATCACATTTTCTACCCTATCAAAACCTCTCTCTTACCAATCATTTTATTATTTTTTATCTATCAACCAATCATAATTGTTCACCTAAGTGGTCACAAATGTGGTCAATATTACTCATTAATGGTCACAAATTGACCTTGGTTGGTCATACGGTCACAAATTAGCAAGTTTGGTCACCAATTAATCATCTTAATTAACTCATTAACCATGACCAAATAAGGTCATGACCTTGCTTAAGGATGGTCTAAAATCATCCTCAAATAAGGTCATTAGTTGGATTGTAATCTTGTTGGGTCATACTAATGACTCTTCAATCGATGTTTAAGATGAAATTTTGGAGACCTTGAGATGATCAAGTTGGATGTGGCATAATATTATTGATAAGAGAAAGGTTTGGTGGGGTAGAAAATGTGGTAAATAATTGAAAATGTTAAAACAAAAAATGATTAGGTTGATGTCTACATTGTGACTTTCTACATGGGTGGATGAAAGTGGGTCAAAATAAATAAGTTGGATTAAGAACTAAAATGTTGGTAACCCAGTTAATTAGCGTGACCTTCTGCTTGGAGATGGCAAAAAATTATTAAGGACAATTGTAAACACAAATTTTCATCTGACACGGTACTATTTCTTTATAAGCTTGCTTGTTTGATTTATTTTAAATTACTCGATAAGTTGTTATAAGCGATGTCAGATTTAGGGAGGACTATCGCGGTCTCATTCTTATTGGATAAAAAGAAACTCAAAATTTATTACGTTATAAAATTACTTATTCCACCCTCTTAAATATTACTCGTATCGTCTCTATAAATTCCCACATCACCCATAATATAAATCTTCAAATAAATGTGTTGACAAATCAACCACCAATTTTAAAAAAGTGCACGTATGAGTTTAGACCATCTCCAAGCAAGGTCGATAGGGAGTTGAGTCAAGTTAATTATAATTAAGAAATCGATTAGAATTGACTCAAGTCGATTTGAGTCACTAATCGACCCAATTTGAAGTAAATTGACCCAACAATCCACCTAATACGTGGCATGTTGTAATTGGTTCCAAGCATTTAAGAAAAAGGAAAAAAAAACAAAACTAGAAAAGTGGTTGGATTATTAACCTAAGTCGTGATTTTCTGCTTGGGAGGATTTAAGTGAGTCAAGGTCAATAAAACGAGATTAACGCCTAATATACAATTGACCTGATTAAATTACTTTATTGTTTGGGAATGGTCCTAGGAACGATTTTAAAAAGTGTACGGTTGAAAAAATGGCAAAATGAAGTATAAAAAATTGTGATAAGGAAAAGGTATATGAACCGGGAGCCGTAATGACTAATTAGCAGCCAATCTGCATGGGAATACTACGTTATACGAGTATATAATTATATTTGGTCAAGCCCAACTTTTGTGTTATAATTAGTCAATTACTAGTGTAACACCCGTGAAAAATCACGGGGTTGTGTACACTTATTTTTAAAGACGGCGTCGGTATATTTATTTCAATATATAACAATTGTGTTTATTCTAACGAATTGTTTTTTAACGGGATGTTTGAATATAAGATATATTCGGTGAAAAGGTGAATTTCCTGATGCACTGATATTCGAATAACTATTAGTAATGATGATAATATTTGGAGTACTTATGATAACATTAATGAATAAGCTATATAAGAAAAAACAATAGACGAATAAAAAAAGATTAAATAACTAATAATGAGTAGTTTGGAAAGTTACTGTCTTTTGATGAATTACTTACGGAACATAATTTGACGGGCAAATACGATGAACAAAATAACTGATCAGGTACAAATATAAATTAAATGGGTATATTAAAATTCAATAACCCAACACGAAAATTACAGTTTCTCGAAAACCTCCTTGTAAACAACATTTGTTGTTGTATTAGTCATCCCTCCTTCTTCCGTGACCCTAGATATAGCAACGTACAGTTGGCCATGGGTAAAGACTGGTCTTGGAAGATAAAGTCCAACACGGAATAGAAATTGACCTTGACTTTTGTTGATAGTCATAGCGAAACAAACTGCTAAAGGAAACTTTTAATGTTATCATAAGTAATCTTATGGAATATTTACAAATATTATGGAATATTAATATTTAATATTGTATATGCTTGATTTGTATATAAAGTAAGACTCTTTCTATTTAATTCTTTATGGAAGTATTTTCTTAATTTAATTTCAAATACACGTTTTTATTATAAACACCCGTGAAAATTCACGGGTTGTTCAATTTCAATTTTTTTACACGAAACGGTCAATTAAAAGAGACAAATAACTTATTGGTGTATATTAAATGCTTTAATAAAAATAAATCAAAAAGTCTATATATAATTACGATATATAAGAACAATTTGACATTTAACGTTTATTACTGCTGATGTGACTAACAGTGGTGGTAGTGTTGTAAGTAAGACCCAAATCGCCAACAATTGCTATTCTTTCAGGGTAATTATCTGGGCCGGAGACTGGCATTGTCGTGAAATGGTGAACTCCACTCATAGCTGGTTTATATGGATCACCACATCGGTAGTAATACTTTGTGCTCGGCTTCAATCCTACCCAAAAAAATCATGATTCAAAATAATACTGAGGCATAGGCTAACTATCTACATATTTAACAGTACAAAGTATTGTATTATAACATGATGATAGTAGATAATGATATATACAATGATTGCAAGGTTTGAACATCAGAAAGCATGTTGCTCTAGACATTCCTTACAACTTAACCTTCAGATCCCCCAAATCGACACTACCACCACTGTTAGTCACTACCATATGAAGTACTTCATATTCGGCAGAAAAAGGCATACTTCATAGATACAAAAGATAATCAGCAGAAAAAGGCATACTTCATAGGACGGTTTTTTATGTGATATCCAAGATAGATTGCCAGTGGGTAGCTATCTGCTGCTGTTGATCCAAAATTAACTCCTATGCGCCACCTGCAAAAACAAACGGAGATCATAACGGTTAGAAGATGTGGAATGGAAATTGAAACTTTAGTTAGTAGTTGATAAATGCTCCCTATCAAGTATCAACAGAGCATATTTTATATCTTAGCAAACTCAATGATAACTCGGGCTAATTTAATGCAAGAACGATTTGAAATATGCAAAATATCTATGGCCGCCCAATCACTGCAAGGCTTACTAAAAATGAAGATCCACAAAAATGTAAATAAAATGTAATTACATTATACAATCCCTGTGCTAAGAGCACGATGCAAATCAGTTATTAAATCATTTATATCCTCACTGCCAACAGAAATAGAAACCAAATATTCACTCAAACCTCTTGCCTCCTTGTCTGCAGCACGTATAGAAGCATGAGATATGAAGCATGGCATACTTATTAGTGACTTCACATTCCCTGAAACCAATAAAGCATCGCGAATTAGGCCTAAGAAGATGTCATTTCAATTTCACAAATTCTTATACAAAACGGTTTTACAATAATTTATGGTACGAACACTTAAAACAGAAATGCTGGATTATTCGGCTGCAATAAGAGAAATTATTACCAAAACTGACGGTAATACTGAAATATTTGGTTGTCTCCACAACGTATTTTGAAAGTGGGATGGAAACTGTCATAAAACTAAGCACAGATCTTGCACCTTTTGACTGCAAATAAGTAAACAATCCTTTTGAACACAGTTGCATGTTTTATCATATTGAAACACAGACGTCAAGTGCAATAAGTTCTAGAATATGCAAAATCTCGTATCAGAGGAACTCCAAATATTATACAGGCAGAGAGGTATTCAAAAGTGAGTGGGTTAGAACTTAAAAGCACCTGAGAGGCTGAGTATAATGCAATTATCGTTCAGGATGATCAGGAAGTCCAACATAATTAACACTCTTGGGATGAGAGGAGAGAAATTCAGCAATTTTTTGGGCATTATCCTACACAAAATAGGAACAAAAGTACAAAAAATATGCTTTTATGGTAAATTCATTTCATATTATATTCATCTATATATCCATGTCGCTCGCTAGGTATGTAAAAAACTAAAAAAATTGTATGCACCTGTTGCTTTTCAACTCGGAGAACCATAGTCTTGAAACTTCGTAAGCAAAGCCAACTGTCAAAAGGTGCCAACCCAGAGCCTTCAAGGAAATACAGTTCTTTTGCCAAACTGATCAAGACAGCATGATAACAATCATTTTTTAACTCAAAACTATTAGAATACAAACATAAGCTCAGTAAGATGAAATATACAGTACAAACAAAATTAGCATTCCTTGAAATCATATAGGTTGTTAAAGAGATCCAATGATTATATCAACTAAATCTTAAGAATTAATTTAAAATTAGGAGAAAAAGATTGAAACTTTAGAAAAAAATGGTTTTAAATTTCTGGGATTAACATCCAAAATTAACAATCAAACGTAAATAATTGATCCTCACATCAACAATTTTGGCGACAGGCGACTCCTTGAATGTTTTAACCCAAGGAAATTGAGCAGAAACATCACCAGCAAACGCGCGTCCAAAGAAATCAGCAAACGAAGATGAAAACAGGCTTCAAAATTGCCTATACAGCCTTGGTAAATGCAAATATTGGATAAGCTACTGAATTTAACTGCTCAGAAAGCTTGCCGTCAGCAGTGAAACACGGTACATAGTACATACGATATCATATTTTGGAAATGACCCGCTAAATTTGAAGATAAGGAGGAAAAAGCCGTACCTCCATAAACTGAACAATAAAATCTTAAGTCTTTGTTTTTGCATCTCCTCACAGTGGAAGTTGGTGATGAGAAAGCTAATGTCATAACCCTGTCAAGAAAAATGACAGAACACGTTAAATCACGTCACATTGCAAGAGAGCAAGTAGTCTCTTCATCCCATTTATATTGTTTTAGTTCACCTTCTTGGACTAAACAATGTCGATTTTGACCAATATATAGTCACTATATACAATCGTTGCAGCTTTTTAAAAACGTTTATATGAAAATATAGGGTTTTGACGAATCAAACATGACAAACCTTACATTACAACTCTACTTATACGTTAATTGAAGAAATTGATATCGAGGACACAGATTTTTTTTGCCACTGTCAGCGAACGGAAATCTTTCACTGAATTTGGGCTATATTTATTAGTATCCAGGATCATTGATTCCCGTCCATCACGTCAACAAATACTTATATACTTGTATAAGCACTGCATAAGTCTGCTAAGTACATTTGTGAATACCTGCACGGGTTTTCGCCTTAGGACCTGAAATGCTTCAGCCCTCATTGACAGAAATCTGAGGAACTTCTTGGTTAATATATTCTCAAGTTCATCTGCTTGTTTTACCTGTAAACATGAAAACCGTGAAGACGGAGATTACAAAATTTTTGAGACAAAACCCGTATGACTTGAAGTAAAACTGAATATATAGCTTTACCTTGAGGCTAATCCGCAAGGAATTTATCGACGTTTCTATCAAGCACTTCTCAGCCTCATTTCGACAATTCAAAATCTGCAAAGAATATATAAAGGGCTTGATAATTTTAAAGAATGCATCGAAGAGTACTCGATCACTCAATGAATCACGTTATCTCAGCTCAGTCGAGAAAACCATTACACAACATAGATGGAAAAAATGCTACAAAACAAACATGATTGGAAAAGGATGACTAAGTACACTAAAAAAATAAGAATATCTAAATTGTAGTTCGTGCAATTATTTTGCAGACTTAGTTCTACAACATAGTTCTGCATCAACTTAAAATTAATTTGTTAATTGCGCGAAAGTCTTGCACAAATTAATGAAATTGCAGAAGGAATTGCTATTGAGATGTAAGATTGCTTCCTGGCTATACCTTATAATATGAAATCATTAAAAAAAATACGATAAACTATACAACATCATTACAATAAACTGATGACAGTTTAAATTAAAAGCCAACTAACCACGATTGACGGCTGATTTCATCTGAAATTGAAAAATTAGTTCGAGAATCGAAGAAATTTCAAGGTTACGAAACCCTAAATCCCAAATCCAAAGCAAATTAACAATTCACAACCCTAATAAACCTAATTGAATCAAATAAAACGCAATTAAAAATTCAATTAATCCAAACATAAAACAAATTACCTGAGTTTTCTATTGAAGAAGATGAATTGTGTATTGAAGAAGATGAACTCTGTATTGTTGAAGACGAAATTCGCACGGTGGGAAAAGCTCGAATAAGGGTTTTTTTCTTTTTGTTTTAATACCCTTTGATATAATAATTCTTAAACCCTATATAAACAATATTACCAAAATTGAAGGAAAGATGATATTTTAAATAAAATTGATGACTAATAATAAGAATATAAGACTTAAGAGAAATACCTTAATTAAAGTTCGCTAGTAGAAATTGGAGCCATGAAGCCGATGGAGGGGTTGAAGTGGTGAAGTTTCAAATTTCAGAAGGATGAAGTGATGAACTGAAGGAATTTGGTGCGTTGCAGACTTCAGCGTCGGAAATTAGGGTAGAATGATTATGAAAATTATGATGATTATATTCTGCTAAAATGAGAATGAGTCAAATATGGAAAGATTTTATTTTGATTTAGTTTTTTTATTTAATAATAAATAAATGATTATTAAATTATTAAATTATTATTAAATTATTAACTTATTATGAGGTGGCAGAATCTGATTGGTCTATAAAAAGTGAAAATGCTGAGGTTGAATGTGAGGCCTCGAAATACCCGATGCTGCGATATGACTGCGCCACGTAGGCGGAAAACCATTCTTCTTTTATATATATAATGATTCCACCCCTTTTCAAATGCCTTGACTTATAATTAACTTCTTTTGCTACATATCATGCTCAATTTATCAACTCAATGTTCCTACTTATACTTATTTTTAAATAAGATCGATTTATGATATTCCGTACAAATTTATAATTATATAATATTAATTCGTATCTATATAAATATCAGATAAGTTGGATTCTGAAACAACTATTTATTTTAATTATTTTTAATATTCGAAAACTAATGTTTGACCAATCAGTATCGACTAAATATTTAATCATGTTTTGTGTGTTGATTTAATTCCAATGTTTTTGTGTGTTAAACAAACGATAGATTATTATGTTAAAAGACAACTAGTACGTATACAATCATCTGGATTTTAGCTTAATAAAATATACTCCTTCATGACCAATTCTGGTTATTTGAATATCAATTCAAAGTTTAAGATAATCCACTTTCCTATTAGATTAATCTACTCCTCCGTCTCTAACATTTATTTACCTATTTTATTTACGGATGTCTTATTCATGGTTAAATTTTCTATATTAGGTCAGTTTTTGATGATTAATTTGATCGTACACATCCGTTATATCCACTTGTCAATTGTCATTCTTGGTTCTTTTTTGTCAAAAATAAAAATAAATAAATAATCGGGACCGGGAGAATACCATGATGTAACCCAAATAAATAAAACAATTAGATTAATTAAGTTTTTGGAGGAAAAAATTGTCCTGGATAAAACGTGTGGTTAATCCAAATTCCAGCCGTCTCAATTTCTTACGTATTTACGGGAGAACATGTGCAATGGTAGAATAAAAGAGGGAATTAGAAATTAAGTACACTATTATGCATAAAGGCAAGTAGGACCAACTTTTATTGACTTTGTAATACCAAAAAGTAAGAATTTGGTACGTAGAAAAGACAACGGGGGAATTGGGAATATTTATTTGGATTTCTTAATTCTTCGTGCAATTTAGTTTTTGATGTTCAATGATGAGTTCTTAACTTAGTGGTCCAAATCAAATGCTTCTAAATCATTCATAATACTTGAATCTCTCATCTATAACATCGTTTTATAGCATATACGGAGTAATTAGTTAATTAAAGCAGAATATTCGATAAATAACATGTAGCTTTATATATATTTTAACAATTCAATATCTTATATAGAATGTGACAAACAGATGTATTATATAGTTTGCTTTAATGTCGATATCTTATATTCGATATTGCTCTTCTTACATCGAGATGATAAATTCCCTGAAGTTGCTGATGTGGACAAACTCATATGTGCAGAGATACCACATCGGTAAATAATTAATTTGTTTATATCGTTAATATTATTAACTATATTAATCTAAAATTCTAAAAACAGACTCGTGAATTTCACGGTTACAACATAGTTATATTTAAATACACAAGTTATCAAAATAAATTATTAAATTTTCAAAATAAAATATTTTTGAAGTATTATATTCACTAATTATTAAATACATAGTTATAATTAGTCATCCCCTATTTTTTAGACATTAATATGTCAAAATAAAAGATAAATAAATGTCCATAGAAAATTTTAATTATTAAAGGTGTTCATAATAAGACTTTTCAGATGAAATTCGAGCATATACGCTATCATTCCTCCCTTATAAGTACGCAGATGAAATAGTTACACAATTGGACACTAGCAAGTTAATGACTACGATAATGAGCATGCATAGTCGTATCATGGTGTCATGAGGATGACATTGTGAAATTATTAGAGTCCCTAAATCACAACCAGACAAGTATGATGAGCATTGCGATCTTATCTTTATAAATATATTTTATTTAAAAATAAATAAATGATCGAGATGAAAAAGAACTTATAATATAAGCAGATGCGTTGTTGTCTACCGTTTTATTTGGATACGATCTTATGTCGCGCCTCCTTCACATTTGAGAAATCCATCTAGGACAAATTATTCAAGGTTTCCCAAATTTAAACAACTACAAAGAATTTTGAACCGACCTTTATTAGTTAGGCTAGCACATATTCCTTATAAATTACACCACAATGTAGACCAACTTGTTTGAAATCTAGTCTATATTAAACCAACATGTTTGAAATCTATTCTTTTCATTTGTATTCTTGATTGAAAGTATTTATTGAAAATCGATCCATGTAGATTGTAGGCTGGAATTTTTTCTAGCTAGTTTCGGTTCAAAGTTGTTGAGTTTTTAAGCGGCTTTAATTTGGACAAAAGTCGTTGAATCATTCAATGACTTTAATAACTTATGCAATAATACACGTAAAAAAAATGATTTTGGAACAAAGACTTACTTCTGAATCATTCAGAAAATTAGGCTACGTAATATGGTAAAAAAAATACTCTATATAATTTTAAAATGGTACTCCGTAATGTACTACCCCATACAACAAAGTTGTTAGCTCATTCAACGGCTTTCTGACACTCTTTTTTTTCTTGCATTTCTACAGAAAGTCGTTGAATAACTCATTGACTTGTTAGAAAAGTTACTGCTTAGTGATTTGACCGTAATTTCGTCCCTGGTCATAAGCTTGTAACCGATATTCGTAACAAATTTTCGTTGTATGCACTTAAATTAATCTGATGAATACTAAAGGCCTTGTGGAGGAAGCAGCATGTGTGATTATGCAGCAAAACAGATCTTTGTCGTGCCATATAAATCCGGCATTTCTATATTTAGCCAATCAATGCTTCAAATTCAAACACATTATATACTTCGTATTTTACAACTTGCTATTTTTAGATGGTCAATGTGTAATGATTATTTTAGTATATTTACACTTATTAAATGTTACTTCTGCTTGTTTTTCTTTCTCATATTTCATTATTACTTCGATTCTTTTTTCCCAATTTATTCAAATACTTTACCTGATGTACATATTGTATTTTCTTTTTTGTTAGATAAAAAATAAAAAATCTTAGATGATGATTATTACTACAATAAAATAATGAAGAAAGTAATTATTGATGAACATAGTCTAGCACTGTAAAGTATTATATACTTCGTATAAACTATTTAGGTGTAAAATATTTGTAGATAAAATTAATTTAGTTGATTCGAATTTTATTTAATTGGTAAGCCATCCGGAGATTTTGCTCTTGAAAAGGCTTGAACCCGGGTATCCTGGATTTTCTCCCAACTGCCCAGATTTTAACCACAAGACTCCACCCTTGTGGGCTGAACCTACTGTGTTATCTATAGGTAAAGTGCGTATATTCTAATAAAAAAAATAAACACAGAGCAGCATTAATCATTTACACTATATTACTCGTATTAGCGCATATTCTATTAAATTAAATTCACATAATGTTCTCAGCACGGCAAAATTTAGGCTTGCACGAAACACTTCTAATAATTTAACAAAGAGTTTTGCTGAAAACGGATACTATCGTCACAATTCACAAGCTAAAGACGGATAATTTAATGAGAATTTAATACCCATATACATATGAGCTAACCTACAAATTACTCAATTTTCTTCATACTTTTAGATAACTTTCCTAAACGTTTTTAATATTTCCTCCATCCGATTATTTGTTATTCCATTCTATTTTAAAATATCGCAGTCTATTGTTGTCCTTAATTTCTATTTTTTTAGGAATACATTTGATAACAATTTGATTCACAGGTCATAAATGGCCCGCTCTTTTTTTCTTGATCTTTGTGCTAAATTAAAGTACAACAATTTATCGGACGGAAAAAGTAATATGTAATGCACTAATAACGTGCAAGGGTTACTTCCTAATTGTATATATAAAAGAATTAACGTTGTTTGGTTGAAGATTAAATTCCAGAATTCCTTTGCTAACGAACACAAGCTAGTTTCTTCTAGAACGACTTTAATCACGAGAAGAAATTCAAAGGATTAGGTAATCTCGAAAACTGATGTCTTTACAACTTTCTCTTGTATATTTAACAGGAAAAGAGTAGCAAAGTGATGGCAAATGTTTAGGGTTGAATATAATTTATTCAAAAATCAAAACGTTTTAATATGAGCAAATTGTCTCTATAGGTTAGGGCTAACTGACTAAGGCCCTGTTTTTTCTGGCTTTTTAGAGTTGAACTGAACTGAGCTGAACTGAATTGGGCTGAGCTGAACTGAACTGAACTGAACTGAGCTGAGCTGAACTGAATTGAGCTGAGCTGAACTGAACTGAACTGAACTGAGCTGAGCTGAACTGAATCGAGCTGAGTTGAAATGAACTGAACTGAACTGAATTTAATCGAGCTGAACTGAACTGAGCTAAATGAAGTTGATTAATAGAAATAACTTAAGTTTAATTAAAGTATACTAACTAATAATAATAATATAAAAAAAATGTTTGATTAATACAAATTTGCGATTTTTTAAATAACAATTATTAAAAAAATATTACTTCTGAAGTATTTTTTTTTTTGTAGTAAACTCTAATGGACGTTGCTTTTTTCTTTTCTTGTGTTTTAAAATTAACAAAAGCAACATTTGAGTATTTTACGTCTAATTAACATTATTTTTTTTATTATCTAAACATTTTACGTCTAAATGTGGTAAATGTGGTATGTATTTCATTTTTTTATTATTTAAACATTAATTATTTTTATATATAAACATTTATAGTTAAATATTATTTGGTGGATTCGGGATACCCGAATACACTTGGGTATTTGTCTCCTATTAGCCATCCAAACGTGAGAAACCATGTGCCAGAATATAAGTATGCACCTCCTAGCAGAATATTAGAACATTTTAATTATCGACATTCATCTTTGAGGATGACGGTTGAAATGACGGTTGGTCAGCTGAAGAGAAGGTGGAAGGTGTTAAAAAATATGCCACAAATGACAACGAAATATCAAATGTCAATTATCGTATCCGCTTTTACACTTCATAATTTCATTCGGATGCATAAACCTGGTATTCCAGTTATACAACATCAAAATATTCAAGGAAGAACGGATTCAAACATGGATGATAAAGAATGGAAGAAATTCAAGGACAAAGTTCGAAAGAAATTGAAAAAAAGGTGCGATATTGGTGTCCATAATGACCTCGAAGATCAAGCACATCAAGAAGATCAAGCACATCAAGATGATAACAATAATAAATATAATAATAATAATAATAACAAAAAAAAAAAAAAAAAAAAAAAATAATAATAATAATAATAATAATGTGGGATATACTTAATAAAGTCGAGCTGAACTGAACTGAAATTAATTAAATGAAGCTGAGCTGAACTGAACTGAACTGAACTGAATGAAGCTGAGCTGAACTGAATTGAGCTGAACTGAACTGAACTGAACTGAATAGAGCTGAGCTGAACTGAACTGAACTGAGCTGAACTGAACTGAACTGAACTGAATAGAGCTGAGCTGAACTAAAACGAGCTGAAAATAAGCCAGAAAGAACAGAGCCTAAGTGTAAATTGACTCAATTATATAAATTTCGACAATTTTATCTTTATGAGTATTGAGTAAGAAGTAACAAATTAAATATGCACCTGATTAAGATATAAATATGTAAATTAAGAGAAAAAGTTTTAAAACCTTAATCGGATTATTCATATCCCTCTATTCCTTCCTTTATTCCATTCCATTTTCCTTAAATTAAAATTCAACCACGAAACATTTTGTGAATGTGTGACATCGATTGGGGGAATTATATATTTCATCCGTGATCTGCCATATAAATTAAATTAAAGTAAAATCAAAATAATAACAAAAGAATAGATTATAACATACGCATACGGCATACGCAATTAATTTTTTGAAGAACGCTTTTATGCTTATACAATGAAATAATGATATACCTCTCTATATGAATATTTATACTTCTGAGAAAAAAATAAAATACTCCCACTATTTCTATCCAAATAATACTTTTCTATTTTATACATTATTACGGTTGAACCTTCAATTTCAATTTTCTCCTAATAAATAAGAGAAAATATATTCATGTGGGTGTTGTTTGATTCCTCTTTATGGGTATATTGAAAATATATAACTTTTATAATTTTTATAAATATTTAGCTAAAAATATACGTTGGTAAACGTGAAAAAACAAAAATATTATTTGAATTTGAATGGAGAGAATAATTCTAAACATTTTATTGGAACCGAGGCAACATATACGGTGTATATAGCATGAATTTGTTTTCTAAATCAATTATATATAGCTGTTGGTCGAGTGGAGCAGTAAGCCAGTAACGCCAAATAAAAGTCATGCTTTGTCGTCTTGATATGCACTCGTTGGCCCAAAATCCCATTCAAATATGCTCTACATATTTTTGTATTATGTAAATAATCCACATTAGTTAGATGACAATAACAGTAGACCGTTTTGTTCGTGACGTTACAAAGTTGTGATGTCTCACAAGCCCTTATTTACTTGTCCTTTCACAGTATCACTTGTTCTTTGTGAAAGATTACAAGCTTATGATGAAATAGTACCTCCACAAATGAGAAGAAAGATCGTAGTTATATCGGGGAATAATGAAATCTTGATTGCTGCTAGGTAGGGGCGGATTTTAGTGTAGAGAGGGAGGGCACATGCTAGTTACTACCCTCAAATTTTAGAAAATATTTAATTTCGGTACTTATTAGTAGCATTAATCTTCAATTTACTGAATCGTTTGATCTTTACTTTATAAACAAGGTAACTAAGGTTCGAATCCATCGAGAGCAATATTTTTTTAAAAAAAAAAATTAAGTAAAATCCTGCGTCCGCCCATGCTACTAGGTACTCAAATTCAGAAACAAAGTCACGAGTTCAAATCTCGTTCCGTTTAAATTTGATGCCATGATTGCTCCAAGGTACTCAAGTATTTGAAGTACAAGCTTTAAAAAACCAAAAGGAAAATAACAAAGAGACAGGGGAAAAAATAAAACCCGACAAAACGGATGGTAGTATAAAATTATAAATAAAAGTAAGAGTATTGAATATGGATAGAAAGAGCAGAAAACGAATAATTAAAAGAGTGGGGAAAGTGACAATACAATGACATATACTGATATACCCTTCTATAATTCTCTCCATGTATGCTACTTCTCAGTATTCAGTATTCAGTAGTGATATGTATTGAAGAATTTGAAGATTTGTTGTAATAAAAACAAGTGTGTTTGGTCCCAGTTATAGGAAAATTGAGGGTTTATTATTCTTACCACCAACAGGTCAGGCAACTACTCTGATTTTTTTAATTGTTTCTTTCCATCATTAACTTCTGTCCATTTTTATGTACATGTGCCCCTGTGTTCTTTGGGCATCCCCACTATGTTTTCTCTTTTCCCTTTTTTATTTTGTTTGTTTACATCATTGTCTACTCTTTAGCTCCTCTTTTGTTCTTTGTCTTTATGGCTTTGTCAAATCACATGGTCATAGACTGAACACGGATACACTTCTCTCATAATAAAGTAAATGGAAAGGCAGGTGGAAGGAAATGGAACATCTTATGAATCTGTCATTTGCATGATGTGAATTAACACTATCCGTTTTCAGCTTATGATCGATAATGTCAATCGTCAATGAGAAGTTTTAATAATGATATTATCCTAGTGACTTGATGACTTTTGTTAATTACGGATAAGGGAGAGTCAATGCTAAGGTGTATATATTCGGCAACTTTACCCTAGTGTTGAGCATAGTAAAGTTATTTCTAAATAGCTAACCACGACTTAGCCAATGGAGTTTTTAATACACGGTTTTCAATCACCGGCTAACACATCAGTTTTATAGTTGTTGGTTTAATAAATTGGATTGTTTATATGTTTGTCTACATTTTGCTCTTCTTTTGTTGTATGTGTTTATGGCTTTGTCACAATGAGTTTATATTTCTACTAGTATGTAATAACAATGTTATCCCGTGACTTGATGATTTTTGTTAATTGCTGAAAGGGAGAGTCAATCCTAAGGCGTATATATTCGGCAGTCTTACCCTTGTGTTGAGCATAATAAAGCTATTTCATAATAGCTAGTCAATCAAGACTTAGCTAATGGGTTTTTGTAATACACGATTTTCAATCATGGGCTGATATATCGGTTTTGTGGTTGTTGATTTATAGTAATAAATTGGATTGGATTGTTTACGTGTTTGTCTACTTTTTGCTCTTCTTTTGTTGTATGTGTTTATGACTTTGTCACAACGAGTTTATATATCTACAATAACAACATTAACCCAACGCCTTAATGACTCCCGTAAATTTCGGAATAGAGGGTAAAGAAGTTGTTTTTGAATGATAAAAAAAGACTATTTTTTAATGATTTTATGTATCTAATCTTTGAAAAATCCAAATCTTCAATATTAACAATAATCTTCGAAATTTGCCACTGTAGCCAATGTTTTTTTTTGTAACACACGATTTTCTGTAATTGGTCTTTTACGTCACTTGTTTATCTGCTTTAGACATCTTTCACTAGCTACTCGGACACGATTTGACTCAAACAAGTTACTACCAGTCTATCACCAATGGGATATTAGGAAGAAGAGAACACAAAAAATGTTATTTGCGAACTAATATTAAACCCTGCTCAGAACAAAGATATTTGTTTTATATATTTGTTTGAACTAATATCAAGCAAGAATTCTTATTATCAACATTCAACAACCTGTCTTACATTCGATATCTATTCACTTTATTATAGGGTTTAAAAAAAACCTCCATTTTTAAAAAAAATATTAAGAATATGTAAATATCAATCAAGACATTGAAAATCAACACTCTCCACACCATCAGCTCTAATTTTCTGAATTTTTTTGTTTTGGTTCAACGGAGCGTACAATAAGTCGCATTACAATAGAACGAGGGAGATTGTCCATAATACGTTCGAACCACTAGACCAGGAGATCTTCGGTTCTAATTTTCGGAATTGCACATAGAAAATTCACCTTTTCCCAACTCACAAATAAAGATAACATTTATTGCTTCCTAAAAAGTTTGACAAAAACCAAAAAAGAGTTGAGAAAACAAGTGAGAATAAATAGAACAATAATAGATGAATGGTCCTATTCTTACTGACTATTCTTGGGTCCAACTGTCCAATACACTCAATTCTTCTCTAAATTTAACTTTTTAATTTTCAACACCACAATCAGTATTCACTGTCATCCTACTAAATTTTGTATTTATGAAGGAATAAAATAGTCTTTTCTAAATTTATAATAATTCAGTGTAAAACCATTTTTTATATATCTAGATAGGCACACAAAAAAACTTGATAACTACTTTCATACGGCATTAACGTAAAAAAAAAAAAGCTAATGCGTAATTATCTTACACAAGTTTTTGAGGTCGGCTAGTAGTAACCGGAGAACCGCTTAGTCTTTGAGGGTGAATAGGGTCAGCTGATTTTTGAGAAACGGTCTCAATAAATTTATGGAAGAACAATTATAAACTGATGGAAAATGATACAAAATTATTAAAGGGGTACGTACGTATACCACTCACCACAAAATGGGTACTAATAAAAATGGTTATAATCTATGATAAAATACGTACAATTGTTATGAAAATATGTACCAAATAAATAAGATATTTTAAGTCATAATCAGTGATAAAAAAGGGTACAAAAGTTATGTAAAGAGGTATCATAAAATGACCTATTAATAACTTAATAAGAGACCGCCTCTCGATTTTTTTTTTCGTGTTTTAAGAGAACTCTTTCTGAACTATTTCTGTCGTTTGTGTTGGTCTGCTGCCTCTAAATTATCTATATCCTATATCCCTTACAAAGGCCCATCAAAACTTATACCGAGACAGTTGTTCATCGGACCACAAAAGTTCATGACGTTTCGAGGGATGAGCCAGATGGCTACAACACATTCGAAGCTCTAGCAATGACAGGCATCACTACCACCAGTCCAACCACCGCGTCATTCGAGTCTCTCAAATACTTTCATGTATCAATGTACAGAGCCTTACCACTATAAAGTACTCGGATTTTGTTTTTGGTATGCTCAAGACTCGAGAGAACTTCCAGAGCGTTGGGTGACTTCAGGGCACCGGAAAGTTAGAATCAACCTCATGAGTGTCATGACATGACCAATTGTTAAGGAAAAACGGTCCTTACCAATGCACGATGACCAATGAGTGAATATCACAGTTGAGAGTTATCACTTCCAGTGGGTCTTGCTTCAGACCACCATTTTGGTCTGAAATAATAAGACGGAATTTTGTAATCATTTTACAGCCAAATGTAACCATTATTTACAAACAAGTTATCATAAGCTGTAACATTGACCATACTATCGTGGTTACATTTGGCTGTAAAATGGTTACAAAATCCCGTCTTATTATTTCAGACCAAAAGTGACGGTCTGAAACAAGAATTTGTGTATCACTTCACACTATAAAAGGTGAAAAATAACGAATAATTTTGCTTTAATCGATCATAATTTTTGCTTTCACGAAATGAAAATAGGCAAAAACAAACACTAATGAAGTAAAAGTAAAAGAGCATACATTCGACACTTGGGGTGGAGACTAGTTTTATAATGATCATCAAGAGCAACAAATTCAAGTACAGACGTTAAACGCGTAATTATTGCAACCTGGATTGAAAGGAAACAAAGAAGAGTCTTGAACTTAAATCAAAGTCTGGGCTGGGAACAATTCCAAACAACACGGAAAATACAACCCTTGCCATGACAATGGCAGCAACCGTGCCCCCCTGTTCAGAAGAAGATATCCACAGTTAGCTGAAATACAAACATGATTGTAACTAGAACCATATGAACCCAACTAAACTTTACTATATAATGAAACTACCCTAATGCAATTCGAGGGCTTCCCCTCATGGTGAGTTGGGTCGGAGGTTAGTCGTTAATTTCATCAACCAGTTGCTACTTTACACCAACACCACAAGTGTAGACAGTAAGCGACCCATTTTACGTAATTCCAGCATGTACAAAAGACAAGCTACAAACAAAATTTCCAGATAAGGTTTAGCATAAATGTCCAAATCCCGCATTATTCCAGAGTGTGTTCCACAACTATACAATAGGCTGCATAACTACAACCCAGTCAAAATCAGCAGAAAATGTCACAGACATCTGGGATTTCCCAACTGGCGAAAGAAACAAGTGTTTTTTCTAACAAATACTTTTCTTATATCATATCAGAACAACTAACAGGCCTTGACTAGGCACCAACGGTAGTTAATGCAACACACTTTTCTAGTTTTTTATACAGTGGAGTTTAAGGGGGATTAATTAGATACCAGCACTTGCAAGTTTACTGGTACAGTTCTTATATCTGAATTTTGAAGTGACCTACTTCATACCCTTCATACCCTATTGTGACTGCTATGTTGCTCTGTCTCGGCTCAAAGCATCAGACATGGGTGCGTACCCAAGTGTTCGTAATCGGCTATTTTATGAACAAATTGACAATTTTTTGGTCTAAAATCAAGTGTTGGAGTGTAGTACCAATGTACACAGTTACGTGAGGTGACAGGAGGCAGCCACGATGAACTGTTCCAATCTAGTTAGAAATCTCATCCTAGAGCAGACCTACTTACACTTGCTACCTCTGTTGTAACAGACAATACTCCCACGTCAGAATTGATTGTTAGTTTGTTACTCAGAAATAACCCTTCATTCCTTGGCAGTTGGCATCCATATAGTTATACACTTTATAAAAAAATCCGAAATATCCTGGCCAAACAATAATTCATATTAAGATTTCTGAATTTTGCTGAATTGTCCCAAGTATAACATTTAGGTGTGTGTGGATTGAGGGATTTGGAGGCAAAAGAAAGGGAGGGAAAATAGGGAATTAAAATCCTGGTTTGGATAGCAAGGGTAAAGGGAAATGGAGGGGAAATTGTATCTGAACACTCACACCTCATTTGCCCTCCCCTCCCCTTCCCTCTCTTTCTCTTCCCTCCTTCCCCCTCCCCTCCCTTTCCCTCCACTTTTGCTATCCAAACACACTTTCCAGATATTTACCTTGATTTCATAGATGTTACTGAAATTCCGAAAACTAACGAAATAAGGGAGGCATAGAGACTCTTATTAATACTGTACAGTTTTTTTTATTTGACACAAGTCTCAAGACTCTCAATCTGTCAACTCCCACGAGAACCTCTCCATTAAAGTATGAGGTCAAGTTCCATAATAAATTAATAATTTGAGACTGTCTTGTACCAAGAGATCACTACAGAACCCTACCATTACTAAATATACTCCAGCATTACCAAATGTTTTACTATTTCTCTCTTCAAATCTTACACCCTTTCCTTCTGGCTTCCACAGTTCCGCCATTGATTCCTGGTGCCACGTAAGCACCATCGCACACTATTTCAAACCCCAATGCCTGAAATGATAAGCTGCCACGATTCTAGTCCCTTCCTCCTCTCCTCTATCCTCGTTAACATGCACCCTCAGTCCCTCCTTCCCTTCCTTTTTCTCCCCGGGTTAGCGTTTCATTCTCGGTGGCCACATTGACCATCACCGCATGTTGGCAATCCTCGACACAATCTATGGGATAGTGAGATGGCACACACTATGTTGAAAAGACCAGATAATGGAGTAGTTAATGATAGGAGAATCTGTGAGACTGACAATAGCAGGAACTAGATCAATTACATATGGAGTAAGGGGTGGGTTATAAATCAACGAATCCACTTCATCAATGTTTGGAGAAACTATATAATAAAAGATGTTTTTTTCCTATAATCAGGAACACCAAGGGAGTTGAAACTTGAAAGATATCATAGAGGTGTTGCCCTTCTACAAAAAGATACAATGGTGATGACGACTATATACAAAAGAAGACACTCTGAATATGACGCCTGTATACAGAATGAGAGAGTTGAAACTTGAATGCACTAAACTCGCAAATATGAAACATATGATTTTGATAAAATGAAATCATATCAGGCCCATTATGTTGCCTGCTTGAGCTGGTATCATAACTCACTAAACCCAAAGCAAATGTCGGTAACTCTCAAGTGCCCCATAAATGGCGAGATAAGGGGTAAAGGTATGCGACCTTGCCCCTGTGTTAACAATATAGAGTTGACTCAAAATAACCCATAAATAAATTATCAACGAATTGCATAGAATGGTGCTAGGTCAGAAAAAAAAAAAAAAGTGCTAGTCTTGTAACAAACCCCCATTGTAGTATTTATGTCACCCTTACCCATATGCTTGAGTAACATACAAGAAATAGTGGGGATCGTAGGAAACCTACATTAGCTTATACTTGTTACTTCCGAAGTCTTGTACTTCCCAGGAGGCTGAGGCTAGATTGGCTGTCAACCAGGTGAAGCTAACATATTTCCCTGAATATGCTTCCTAAAGCCGCTGGTATGTGCCATTCTTAAGAGACCATTCAAGAGAGTAAAGGTCATGACCTATGTTATTTTGACAATTCAATTGAACTCCGTGTTGCATGTTCGACACACTTTCATATTGGACACTCAAGAGTCGAGTATGAGTGACATGATACACAACGAAAAGAATGACGTGCTACCACAAGTCCACAATGAGAGCTTGTTACATAAGCATACATTGGTTTGCATCCAGCATGGAATATTCTACCTATGATTCATTGATACTTTCCGATTTCTATGAGCACTTGAATACTTGATATTTTACATATTCTTACTCGGCAAGTGTTTTCCTAATATGATGACACAAATACCCTCGCTTATAAAACCTAATCTACACCTCTCCTACAAGGATGCATTTGTTGAAGATTAGGGCTTGTCCATTTTGGCATGCAAGATGATTGTTGGTCACTTGAAAGAGGTTATTTGTGGGTTTTCAACCATGTCGAGCACTTTTGCCATTTGAAGTGGTTATGGATCACTTGGAATTTGGAAACAGAATCGCACAAGGGTTTACAATTTTCATTGTGTTAAATGGCGTGACGTACGTCGTCCAAAGTCTGAGTCTCACGGTGGTATTGGTGGCATGATGTATACTTTTATCATTCTATGTCATCCAAGTCGTTGAATGTTAACCTTAGCTCTCTTTAAATATATGATTACTGGCTTGAGAGCTAATTCTTCTCCCTGTCATTTTCGCCCCAGGTGTCTTTTTGTACATGAGCAGCAGTGCATCACCCCTTTGGTGTCCTTTCATCTAAATCCCTATTACTTAATCAGAAAATGTTCCTAACAACTTGTGCCATTTTATATTGGAAAGAAAGTAAGACTTAGAGGGAATTTTTAAGTTTAACAATTACGAATATAGGTCCAGAAGTCCGTTTTAGAGTGGAGATCGTAGAAAAGCTACATTACTCCCAGGTCTTGTACTGACAGGGAATCGACTAACTAACTGTCGAAGTAATGTTGGACCAAGTCAGTCCCTCTCACTAATTTGGGCTTCTGTTTTGCCTTGCGTGCCTTACTGTCTTATATACTATCTCCATACAGGGTTTAGACCTTCGCCTTTCTCTAATAAAAGAACAAGCATGGAAGCCATACGCACATACAAACATCTGACACAATCCTCCTCCGTATGACTGGGAGAAACAGAGATGGAGATCTATTCTCCAATCACAGCACTACAAGGACTATCAAAACTCAAACAAATATGACACACTTATACTAGCAAGATCAATATTTGCAACAGCTTGAATCATTAAGAAACATAACACGACAACAGAATCATTGCACAAACATATACATGAAACAACAAGAGAAACGATAGCGCCAAGATGAACAACCACATTACCCCGTGCCTAAATGGCTCCCGCAAATTTTGGGGTAGGGGTCGGATGTATGCAGCCTTACCCACCCATGTGTTAGCAGTGCTAAGAGGTTGTTTCTGACCCAAGATGAAAAATGCATCGAGAACTGCATCTAAGGACTGTTACTTCACAATAATAAGAAGGGCAACCACTTTAGTGAGTCATTTTGCTTATTCCATCATGATCTATAACCCTAAAGTAACAAGTCTTTGATTCCATTGGAAATGGAAACAAGCAAGATGAACAATACCGACAGCTTAAACAAAATATGTATCAGACCAAACAAATACTCCCTCTGTCCCAAGCATTTGTTTACCTTTGATTAAAAATACCCCTCGTAAAGAATATAAAAGGTAAACAAAAGGTAAACAAATGACTGACACAACGGGGTAACAGATAAACAATAACTAATCCCATAACTAACAAAGCCAGGTAACAAATCAATCACAATAGCCCAACAAAACCGCGAAAACAGACATGTCCAAGCACTTATTCAACAAAACCCTAGAAAGCAAATACACAAAAGGGGGCAATAAGCAAATTATCCATCAAAATTAACAATCAATCAAAAATCCCAAAAATCATCAAAAAGAAAACAACCCAGAAAAATTCAATCAATACCCATAGAATAAAAAGAGAAATTTACCATAAAAATCAAGCATTAGCAGTCTTAGCGGTAAGGGGAATCGATTGACCCTGAGATTGTTGCAGTTTTTGTTGTTCTTTGATCTTCTGCATCTGAAGCATACGCTCCATAACAAGCTCATACTCACACTTTTCATAAACATGGCGTTCATTCTCGCACTTCCATGGAAGGTAAAACTCCGCTTGCCTGCATTTGTTGAGAGGGATTAGAAGGTGGGCACATTGATCTCTGTATGCTAATGGAACCTTGTTTTCCATCATTTCTGATTGTGTTGCTATCATCTTCTTTGATGATCCTGGAACCTCCATTTTCGATGATTCTGGGGTTGATTGGTGCGGCTGATGTGATTCTTCAGTTGGGCGAGTTGGGGTGTATTGATGTGTTGAATGCCAGATTTGGGTGTTTGCCTGTTTGGGGACTCGGGAGGGTAGATTGGGTATTATTAGGGATGAGAACTTAAGAAGATCATTCCCGAGTCCGTGAGTAATTTGAGATCGTCTAAAATTTAGCTCGTGTAGGTTCGATTTGAGCTCAAACTCGACTTAAGTCCTCTGCGTGTTAAGCTGAATATAAGAGTGGGTAACATTTGTTCCGGACCGGAAAACAGACGGACTAGATCGGAACGGAAATAAAAAATTTCAGTCTAATTCCCTGTCTACCATGTTTTTAAGATTCCGGTTTTTAGTCTGGTTTGTTCTGGGAGCGAAAAATTCCGATCCGTTTTGGACCGATATTTTTTATTATCGTCATTTGATATCTAACAGTCTTTTTACACAATTTCTTGACAGGCATAGTCGTCTCAAGTTTGCGACACTATCATATGATGTTTCTCTTCATTTAAACTAGGTAAAGAAACGCGTTGATTTATTTTACAATTACTTAATGTAAATGAACTAATCTAAACAAGAACTCAAGTGGAGGGTCGAACACGAGCCACATTTCGAATGTTGAACCGAGCTCGAGTCCATGATTCTCGAGCTCAAAAGGCATGTTAAACTCAATCGGAGCTATTTTGGGGTCATACTAAACTCGTCTCGTTATCTCCTGTAACACAGTGATAGCATGTTGCTCTTTCATGCATATATTTACTCATTCAATAAGTCTCTCTGGGTCAAGTATTATCAACTTGTATTAATAAGACAAAAACGAAAGTTTAGGGGAGAGCAAAGAGTTTGTCATGTTTATGCAAATGGATCATTATTTGGGCCGTATTAAACTTAAGGCGAATACTTCCGTTTTATATAAGAATTCGTGTTACTCAATTATGTACTCTGTCCATTGATTCCAAAGCATCCAAACACTAACATCTATTCTATATATAATATAAAAAGGCAAGACAAAGCACCACATTTCACCAATTCACTTTCGAAGAATTCTAGCAAGGCACATGATCATTATTTTTAAAAAAAGAAAAATTAATGAATTTACAAGCATTAAATGCATACCAAGTTTTTTAAATATCATAGTATCATTATTTTCCCAAAAAAAAAAACTAATAAATTTACAAGCATTAAATGCATATCAAGTTTTTAAATAGCATAATAACGAATAAAGTTTAAACCTTTAAATTTTAATAAATTAACAACAATTATTAAATCAAAATGCATACTAAATTTAAAACTTACGTGTTCATTGTTAGAATAAGTTAATCCCCAAATAAAAAAAACAAATTACTGTAAATTTACATCATGCAACTATTTTGTTTTGCAATATAGATTAAATTATGTACATCTATCTATACAATATAATTTAAAGGCTAATTATTACAGTAATTTTTTTAGTGTTGCGTACTTGCGTGTAAAGATAAACTATTTACAAAGTATTTGTTTAAAAACTAAAATATTTTAATTATTATATTTCACACTTTAAAAAAATACTAAAAGGTAAAATTATTAGGTGAAGTTAATAGCTTTTAATACGCTTTTGGTCTTTCTTTTGTCTATAATAATTTTTAGAATGTATTCAACATGTAATCTAAAATATTAAAGTTCTTTTGGAATATAAAAAGTAACAAATATACTCTATAATCCTAAGTGAAAAATATATTGTATAAATAGTATACTTATACAATATAATTACAGCGCTAAATTAAATAGTTTTTTATCATCATGTGCCAAGATAAGCTATTTATAAAGTATTTATCTAAAAAAAATTAGCCATTGATCTCCTCTCATAATTTTTGTTATTTATTTACCTTTATTAATTAACCATTATTTCCTTTATTTAATGAAATGACCTTTTAACTTTCTTTTCATATACACAATTTGTATATTCCATATTTTTTTTATCTTCGTTCTATTCATATTTTTTTGAGAGAATTAGTTGCAAAACGTTTCATATGTAACTATTATAACAACCCTAATTTCAACCTTATTCAAAAAATTAGTACTAAAGTATACATAGAAAAGTAAATTAGTTATTTTGTTTTTTTTATTTTTATTATGTTTTGAATTAATTAGAATCTTATTATTTATTATTTTTTGTGTTTATTTTAGTATTGCAGTAGAATGAATTTTTATCTTTAGACAAAAATTAGTAGGTATCTAGAGAACTAAATTGATTATTCGCTTCTTATTTTTATTATATTTTGAATCAATTAGAATCTTATTAGTTTTTTGTGTGTTTATATTAATATTGAAATATGTAGGTTAAATTTTCAACTTTAGTCAAAAAAAATTCTGGTAAAGTATACGCGGAGAACTAAGTTAATCATTTTATTTTTATTTTTATTATGTTTTGAATCAATTAGAATTTTATCAGTTATTATTTTTGTGTTTACATTAATATTATAGGAGGTGACATAATCACATATAAATAACAATGCACGAGATTGAAAATAATAGCAATGAATCTTTTCTACAGATTTTTTCTTAACTAGTTTTACGCCCGTGCAAAAAATGCACGGAACTAATTTTATTAAATCGCAAAATCAATAAGAAGGTAAATATATTTAACAAAAATAAGATTTTAGTATCGCACTCATATCAATGTAAAAAGTAAAGAGAATTTATATATTTGACTCAGACGCAAGTAAATTAATGCATCTGCTTGACATTATAAAAGCACACAAATCTTATTTAGAACGACTTATCGATTTAAGTGTAAAACGGGTCAAATATATATATGTAGGATGAAAAAACATTATGCATGACGAAAATAAAATATGTGTCCTATAATCCGTGAGGAGACCCGTTTTAAACTTAAGAAGAATAGTAGCCGATAAAAAAAATATGTATATTTTAAAATTATGTTTACGTATTTAGTCCTAAGTTCCGAGTCTTCCAACTTCCAAACCATCGCAATGAACCCAAATTTTTTTTAGTTGACCCTCTAACTATCCAAAAAAACTCTGACCATATAATATAATCCCATTTTTTACGTACATTTAAGACGGGGTTACATATTTTCGTTGATTTCCAAATCTCAACTATTTTAATTTGTTGATTTCCACTATCTGAATGTTTTAATTTTCGCCAATTTATATATTATTATTATATTTGGTATTCGTTTGTTCTTGTTTTATTCTCATCGTCACTCAATTTAATCATTTTAACAATTGCATGTTAACGTAATATTAAAAACTTATTTAATCTTGGCATATATTCATCTCTAAAGTTTATGCGTCTCAATCATATTATTATATTTAATGTATCCCTTTAATTTATGTAAAATAAGTGAACTTATTATTAATGATTATCGAAGATTTGATTTTACGGTTGAATTGAAGTTAGGACCTCGAAAGACCTTCATATTAAAATGATGAAAGTAGGGAATAAATTAAATTGATGAAAAACTTGAGACAAGTAATTAATTATGCATAAGATCATGGTGGACCCTACCATAATAAAAAAAATCATTTTCATTAATCCATCAACCAATAGAAATCCTTGAAAAGTTATTCCTTTTATAAAAGTAAAAGGATTTGAATAACTCTTTACTTTTGCCGATTTTTTTTCTTTCTACAATGGTGTATTTGAAAAATCGGAAGGTAACAAAAAATCTTTAATAAGTTATTGACATGTAACATTATTGTCTTTCACTCTTTCCTACACGTTGGTTTCCTTTGTAACACTTATGCACTATTTTTATTTGTCAAACATGTTACAAATCAAATTGCATAGTCAAAGTGTTAAAGTATGATGCACATATGTCAATTTTATCATATCATAGTGTTATAAATATATTAATAATAAAAATATGCACGATTAGTAATTAGTTAGATACCGACTCATATTCTCCAATTTGTTGTTCCAATTCCAATGCTTTCAAGCCTTTAAATAATTTTGTTTGCTTTCCATCAAATATATTATTCTATAACTTCAATATTTTTTTGACAAATGTCCTTTTTAAAATGATTTGTTTATATTTTATTTCTCATGAATTAAGAATATAGTATTTCGCATGAAGTATAATATTGTTTTGATTACACTTTTGGATGAATGATCGAATTTGAATAATTTTTGTTTGAAATTGTATATAAAACTCTATTTGTTGCGTAATTTCGATAGATGTTTAATTACTTTTTTCCGTCTTATACCACTAATAAATATTATTAGAGTTCACCTACAAAATTTTGATATTTACTTTACTCTCTTACTTTGTCCCAAATCTATAAAATCGTATTAAAACGTTAACCTAAAAAATGTGACATTGTGATGTGGCAACTTTTATGTGATATGGCAAAAAAAATCTTGGATTACCAATTTAAGAAAATTAAAAAATATAAGAGAATTTTTTTAAAAATAGAAGGTATAAACCAAAAAAATTGTAATTGATCTCCTCTCATAATTTACCTTATTTATTTAGCCATTATTTATTTTATTAATGAAATGACCTTTTAACTTTTCTTTCATCATTATTATATATAATGGTCGCTTCAAAACAACCAAATTATTCACATTTTGGTTTGCCTATCCTCCTGAATAAAAAATTGGATTGTATTAAATATTTGTTTTAAAATACCGCTTCTTCAGTCGTGTTCGACTTAAACAAATGATTGAGAGAGAGATTATTCCGTATAAGTTATTCACAAATTAACATTTAAAGACAGTAAATTATTAATGATCCCGTGATTTTCACGGGTTTCAAAACTAGTTTCTTTTTAATACACCATTTACGAAGAAAGAGAATCTTTACGATTATTTGCAATAAGAAAAAAAAAAGTTTTGTAGCCCGTGAAATTCACGGGTTTATCTGTTTTAGTTTTGTTATTTAATCGTATTGTTAACATTTGTCTGTGCAATTAATTTATCCTTTTAAAAATATATTGTTTTGAAATATATAAAAGTTAGTTAATTAATGCATAATGTTTGATTATTATTCTTTTTTTTAGACGGATAAGTGTAAAGAGTTTAAAACATAATTTTTAATAAAATTAAAGGACTTTTATCTCAATATCTATATAATAACATAAAAAGGCATCTTGAGCCCCTATTGAGATGACACATCAGCTATGATTCTAATTGACACGTCTCACCAATAATCCTACATGTCATGTGTTCGACCTTAATTATCTACTAAGGAAATAAAAATAAAAAATAAAAAAAAGTCTTACCCGTCTCTCCATCTTCAAGCTCATTCTATTACACATTACTCACCATTATTAATTATTAGTCACCATTATTAAATAATCAATTCAATTTCCCTCTAATTATGCAAGTAGTGGTTTTCAGTCCTCCTCCTCTTGATCTCCCCTTGGATGGAATGCTAATTACCTCTATCAAATTTTAATTAATTTACAAGAATTTTTAACATTTAAAGTCTTATATATAAACAATTAATGCCCTATATCTCATGACATTCCATCATAATCTATAAAAACTAATTAAAAAGGTACATAAAATAACGTGACATGGCAAATTTATGTGACTTGACATATTTAAATGTGACATAACATATTTTTAATATGACTTGGCAAATTAATGTGATAAAGAATACCAATTTATTGTTATATGACATTAATTTAATTCATTTATCTATAAATTAATTTAATTCATTTATCTATAATATTAAAGGATAGATATCATCATTATACATATATAGTAAATGTTGATATATCAAGCCAAATTGCACTATTTAATTGAACATTGTGAATTATGATACAAATTTTGTTGTGTAAATGGTTAAAAAAACTTGTTATGTTAGTGGTACGCTGCAGGTGTATTGGCACTAGACACTTGCAAAGTTAATGCTTGATTAAAAATGGATGACGGAGATGGTGGTAGATGTGTAAGAGGATGAGAGTGTGAGTGGTGGGGCAACACTTTTGTTTTTGTTTTTGGGCATGCCGATTCAGTGGAGCCATTACATTATTTATTCTTTAAATTTTTAAATTTTACTTTTTTTATTCAATTTTTTAATGGGGCACGGGATGTTTGATCTTTTATTTTCTTTGCTTATTTTTTGATTCTTCCACTACCAGTTCCTGGACTATACCACCAGATGTACAATGTTATTGTACATCCGGATTTAATTATTTTAGTCTTTTTCTTAACTATTTTTGAAAAAAAAAAGTCAGTAATCTATTCTTCTCCACTTTCCTTTATTATAACTTATTCCCTATTTTTCTAGCTCATTTTTATCCATCATCCCGTAATTGATTTTTCTCCTTAATTATTATATCTCCATCTTTCAGTTTATTTAATTATTATGTTAAGGTATTTTTTTTTTTATTTTATTAGTCCATATTCTTTTACATTAACTCGTAATCTTATATTAATAGCTCATATTCTTATAATAATAGCTCGTATTCTTTTATTAATAGCTCGTATTCTTATCTTAATAACTCATATTTTTATATTAGCTCGTATTCTTTTAATATTAGCTCGTATTCTTTTTATATTAGCTCGTATTCTTAGGGTAATAACTTGTATTCTTGTGTATTCGTATTTTTTAGTTTGTGATTTTTTTAACTCGTATTCTTTTTACATTAGCTCATATTCTTATATTAATAGCTCGTATTCTTATCTTAATAGCTTGTATTCTTATATCAATAACTCGAATTCTTATCTTAATAACTCACATTTGTTTATATTATCGCTCGTATTCTTTTAATATTAGCTCATATTCTTTTTATATTAGCTCGTATTCTTAGGGTAATAACTTGTATTCTTATGTGCTCGTATTTTTAGTTAATACTCCGTATTAATTAGCTCGTATTCTGTTTACATGTTGTTCAAAATTTGGGGAATTGCCGTGTATTACTATATTGACTAAACTTTTTTATCCAAAATTTATATTAGCTCGTATTCTGTTTACATTATCTCAAATAATTTTTATACTAGCTCATATTCTTATCTTAATAACTCATATTTTTATTTTATTAGTCAATTCTTTTTACATTAATTCGTATTCTTATATTAATAGCTCGTATTCTTATCAGTCATTGTTTATAAAATATAATATTATTAAAAGTTCATATTTTTTACTGCTTACCCATTGTGTCACTGATCACTAGTCATGTTAACAATTTGTCAGAGCTTATAATATTTGTTCGGCCTCGTCTGTCTTTAATTTTTGTTATTGATGATATTCTTAGCGTCATGCTCAGTTGTTACGATGTGAATGTAACCTTAAGCATGACCAGTTTAGCGAGTCGTTTTGTTGAATGTGAAAGTAATGGAGTATATATGTTCTGTAGGGGAAATTGAGAGAGCACACATTGATATCTTTTCAGAACTAGGATTTCTCAGTATTCATGCAGTTATGGTATCGTCTTAATGTCTTTGTAGCGTTATGGGCGACATTCATTACTGTCATGCTTGACCCTTTTTCAATTGATATATAGTCTGTCTGTGCGTCGTAAAGGACAGATCAAGCATGACTCGAAATTTTACCGCCTACCTGAATCATTCCTTCTAAAGTACGCTTTTGAGGGTTTTCAACCAATTTGACCCATTCATGTTGACTTAAGTTGTCCAAAGTCACTAGAGAAAACTTCTCCATGCTGACGTAAGTCGTCGAAGTTTTCTGGGTCTATTGCAAATAGATGGGTATGAGTATGAATGCAGAAGTTCCGGCTTTTATTGAAACAAATTTGGGTTGCCGCTTCTCTCTTCTGCGCTGCTGTGAGGGCAACAACTTTCTTTGTAGGGTTCTTGTGTGCAAGAGGGGCTTTATTTTTCTTCTGTTTTGCACTTTTTTTTCCGCTTTTTCGTCGAGGGAGATGAATTCTTGGTTTTAATGAAAGTCGTAATTACTCAAATACGACATGACTGTGATAATTTGAATGCAAAGTTCAATTATGTAAATTCTAATAATCACAATAAAAAAAAAACCAATACGATTATCTTACAGATCTATACGAGATGACTGTGATAATCTGAATGCAAAGTCTAATTATGTAAGTTTTAATAATCACAATGAAACAAAAGAACCAATAAAATCATCTTTCATATTTATACGACATAACTATAATAATCCGACTGCAAAGTCCAATTATGTAATTTCTAATAATTTCAATCAAACAAAATAATCAATAGAATTATCAAGAATATAATATTATCTAAGAATAATCACAATCAAACAAAAGAAACAACAAAATTATCAAGAATACAATTTTATAATATAGTCAAAATATATTTTACACAATTTTTTAAATTTTGCCACGAATTATTAGTACTTTGCCACGATTATGTTGACATTTTTTAATGTTTTGTCACAATTACTGAAATTGAAAAAAGTAGAAATTAGTATACTAACTCAGAGATCAAATATTCATCATGTTAAGTATAATGATACTGAATCTTAACATTTCATAATAACAAAATCATCAGCAACATATCACAACCAAATAAACTAATTAATAAAACTAGTTTTAAACCCGTGCAAAATTGCACGGGTATATTTTTTTAAAAAATGTGTTGGATAATGAATATTACCGAATAGTGTCAATAATACGTAAATATTTTGCATTCAATTTTTATTATATTGATACTACGTTAAAATGCATGTTTTAAATAAAATTTAGCACATTAAATTGAGTCTCGAGAAATAATTTCACCAACTTATTTTTAATTGTTTATTGAATTGTATCTCCCTACATAAGATTAAATAGAAAAGAACTCATTAGTACATTAAATGTGCATATTGAAACATTTCAATTGTTGAATGAGATAGGTACGTTTTGGTCCACCAAAATAAGTTTTACTCCTTGTATTTGTACTGGAACGATATCTGATTTCTTGCACCAAAGTCGTGTTACCCTCACTGTTATTTGCTCTGTTCGTTTTGTCGATAGACGAATTTCGGAAAGCGGAATACTTTCAATAGCTGCCATAATTATTTTAGTATTTGTTTGAATTGCTGGAATTGCTGTTAAGAGATTTGTGGGAATGTGAAATTTCGATGCGTGTAAAGTTTCACAAATGAGCATTGGCGTATCCAAGGGGTGCGGTGGATGCATCTGCACCCCCCGTTTTTTAAGTTATGTACATTTAGTTCCATAAGGTATTAGAAAGCTTTAGTGTTGTAGTGGTTTGTTGATTACTTTTTAGTCAAGTAGTCACAGGTTCGACTCCCATGACAATCAATATTTTGCACTTTTATCTCATTAGCCATAAATGTCTCTCTTTAATGTTAATTAATTAATGTATAGTTCAATTTCTTCCATTTTTATGTTATATTATAGCTTGATCAATTTTTACATAAAATTATGGTTGTTAAAAGAATTTATACTTAATGTTGTAGTTTGATGTCAGGACTTTTAAATACCCTTTGATTTATTACAGTTATGTTACAATATTGTCTTTATTATTCAGATACTTTTTTTAGGGAAATCTTTAAGAAAAGTATAATATTATTGGGTTGTATCTTTATTTATTATACTTACAGCCTGTGATTTTTTCATAGTAAATAACAACTATTTCGATATACTCACGAATTTTTGTTTTACTTATATCTACTCGAAATTTTTATGGACTAAGTTTTATTTTAATTAAGTGTTTTACTTTAACCTCACAATTTTTTTAGTGTTTAAATTTTAGTCCTCGTCGCCGGAATCATCGTTGAATTTTCGCTTCGCATCCCCTATGTTAAAATCCTAGATACGCTACTGCAAATGAGCTGTGATTTCTATTTGTACTGCATATGGATGGTAACTTCTATATTCCACCCTCTGCCCCACTCATCCACTGTTTGGAAACCTCCCACTTATGCCTTTAACTGTTTGTAAACTTTCCACTTATTGCTTTAACTGTTTTTAAACCACCCACTAATGTCTGCCAGATTTGTCTGGGTTTGTGATTGTTGGCCCATAATTTTTTTCGGAGGGTTGAGGTTGTTGGTTGACCCATATTGAAATTCGAAAACTGGCCCTTCATTTGGCGTCGGAATAATGGTCATTTTTTGAATTGACAATCGATTGAAATGACGAATATTGTTGTCATTCTAACGGATTTGTCGTAGCGGAATGTTCCCGATAGCCTATCATTGTCACCTTCCCGAGGGAATGGCGGCTGCTAGTTAGTTGCTGAAATATTTTGCTCCAAATCAATTCTCGGTGATGATTGGCTATCGTACCAGATCTGAGAGAATTTTTACAATTTAAATATTTTGGAAAATAAAGAACAATTTATATTTCGTAATCCTTGTCTTTACCAAAACAATTTATAATTAAATACTTTTATTTTAATAAAATTATTTCATTATATTTAATAACAATTTCTTGTATATATATTTTATGCATATAATATATACATCATGCCTTTATTGATTTTTATGAAGTATATAATCAGTAACATAAAGGAGTTTATAATATCTTTTTATAATATCTTTTTATATTTGATTTTAAGTATATAACCATTCATCAAAAAAAGTATTTAAAATATATATACAAAATTACGCCATTAACTCATAATCAGATTATTATCTGCGAGGAGGAGTTTATAATATCGTTTTATATTTGATTTTAAGTTTTAGTTTTAGCGGTGTTGTTTATAATTTGATTTTCGTAGAATATTTGAATTTGTACATTTTTCCTGGTTGTATATTAATATTACGTTATTTTAATCTTATAAAGTTGTACCCCTGTTTTAGCTCTAATTTACTTGACTATTGCTCTATTTCAATGTTAATTGAGCTAACATTTGTATTCTAGATGAGTTTATTTGTTTTGACACGTTTTGTAGGTAATCTATACAATCCCCTTTCTATAAAAGGAACCACATTTCTAGCCTTCTGATTGGTTGAATTTTTTTTTTTTAAATTAAGAAAAAAACTAAAATGACCCACTTACTCCCCCACTATCACCAAACTAATTAATTACTCCCTTTTTCCTACTATTCCTCCCACTATCTTTTTTCTCTTATTCTATTTACTAATTGCAAAGTTTAGTGAAAATAATAAGTGTAACTATATGTTTACTTTCTTCAATAAAATTAAAAGTTTACAAATATTAAATATAAGTTGATTGGCTAAATAAAAGTTATTGTACATAAAATTAGTACAAAATTAACATCTCGGATAGTTATGAAAATTGATTAAAGAAAAAAATTAGTGATATAAGATACAAAAGAGAATAAATTTTAATAACTAATATTGTTCCAAATTTCATCTTATTTCTTTTTTACAAACTTTGTCAATAAAATGTTACATTAAATTGAACGAAAATTTATACATATATTAAAACCATAAATTACTCATAAAAAATACTTTAAAAAAACACTAATTTCTCAAAAAATTCTAAAACAATACTGTAATATTTTTTTTATAAAAGAACAACAATAATCACAGTATTTAAGTAATTTATAATAAAAAAAGATAAGCTAATGAAAGTTGTATTCCCCTACTTCCTCATAAATTAGTCAATCAATGAAAGTTGTAAATTTTTCAATCTGACAAATTTGCGATGAATTATCCTAATTCCCAATAAAACAAATAAATTAACAATAATGAATTTTTTCTAAACAATTAAAATTTTTATGATAAAAAACACTTAAACTCATCCTAATCAATAAACAAATTAATGCACATATGTTAAATTAAACACTACTGATGATAAACAATAAAAATAATTAATAATATTTTGATTTCGGGATTAAAATAATTACACCCGTCAATATTTCAAAACCTACAATAAAAGCGTGTATAATATTTTGTATATATATCCCGTAATTTTGAAGATAAACCCGTGCATTTTTTACACGGGATTAAAACTAGTATTATTAAAAGAAACTTTTCGACAAAATAATGTTATTTAACAAATTAATTATCACTTTGGGGCTCATTTGAAACTATTTTTTTTCAAATGGATCTACGTCATCACTTTATTTATTTTTGCAATTTCTTACCCAAAGCCATTGGTTAAGCCAAGGACTTTCCTAATTTATAACAAAAAAACGAAATCGAAAGGAAACCGAGGGGAAGATAGACTAGCTGCTACCTTCCCCAGCGGCTTGCTCTGTTTGTTATTTAAAAAAATTTCTTCTTCTTCAACCTCTTGTTCTCTACTTAATAAATTCCTCTTGGTCGTCTTCAATCGAATAAGCTCAAATAAGGAGACCCAATATTTGAAGCTTCGTTGTTGTTACGCTATGTGGTCGCTGTTTATGTTTTGTGGTCGGTGTTTAACGCCATCGTTCTCGAGAAGTAATCTATTATGCACTTGACTCTTGTATTGCCATTGATGATGCTCCAGCCTCAGCAAATCGTAATTTGGTCTTTGCCTACCCGTGTTACGGATTCATCATTCATGTCGGTACTAAGTATTCATGTAAATCATATCATGACAAGTTGAAATGTGATGTACTGGGCACTCTAATAGTATGAATCATGTGTCTGCAATATGTCTTTGTATGAAGTACTACGAATCTGGCGGCTCTGACCGTGAAGAAACCCGATAATCCCACATGTGAGGATTGTCCCATATTGATAGAAGAGGAGAAGAATTATCACAATATAAGGCAAGGGTTACTCCCTCTATTGCCAATTGGTTTTAGAGTGGAACCCTCTTGGGTTTATATTGTGGACTCTTTCTCCCCCGTTCGGGTGTGGCCCAGGCCCGTTGTTGAATTTAACACTGACATTATGGGATACATGTGTTATAAATCAGTATCGTGTTTGGGATGGAATCTGGATGATGGTTATGTGTGGTAATGTCTTTTGCTGATCAGATTGTTGGTGTCGGGATAATTATCTAAACTCCATTAATCTTTGATCGAGCTATTGCCCTCGAAAAGTTTTAGGTTATGTTCTAGCTTACACTTCTGCTCTGGGATTGGTGAGTGGTAACCACAGCGGATAAAGAGGGAAGGGATAAAGACTGATAACTATAGATTGCCGTAGTGTCATATAGACTGATAACTATTACAAATAGATATTGTACATACTAAACAGTTAATCTATATGACACTACGGCAAGAACCATGGATAACTCATCAACGGAAAGGAGCAATCACGATGGGTTCATGACCTTTTCGCTCAACTTCTTGGATTTTTGTTAAATCTAACACTCCTACACCTATGTTGTTTTTGCGATTAAATCAATTAAAGCTTATGATTTTGCGGCAATGTGAGAAAACAGTTTCCATTCTCAATTGGATTGTCTTGGGTGGTTCACTTCAAGCTTTCACCGACTCAAATAGAGCAAGCCGCTGGGGAAGGTAGTGGCTTGTCTATCTTCCCCTCGGTTTCCTTTCGGTTTCGCTTTTTTGTTAGAAATTAGGAAAGCCGCTCGCTTAACCAACCACTTTAGGTAAGAAATTGCAAAAATAAATAAAGTGACGACGTGGGCCATTTAGAAAAAATAGTTTCAAATGAGCCTCTAAGCGATAATTAATTTGTTAAATAACGCTATTTTGCGAAAAGTTCTATTAAAAGGGTAACATATACTTATAAATTATCACGTAGACAAAGCCAACTAACCTTAACAAAAACCATGTCATGAAGTCACATCATTATTTTTTATTTAAAAAGAAAAAGAAAACAAATTCTTAAAATTAAATTTAAATAGCATAACAAACATTAATCTTTGACTTTTTAATTTATAGATAAATCAAATAACAATTAAAAATCATAATTCCTAATAAATTTAAAATATGATATAATTCTAATTTTTACGCCATTTATAAAAAAATAAAAATTTGAAAATATTAAGGCAAATAATAACATACTTAATATTAGCTAGGTTAAACTTTAAACAAAAATTTACAAAGTCTCTGATTTTATATCTTGCTAATAATGAAAAATAATGCTCAAGAGTAATAAAACTATACTAAATATTTATGTATATTAAAACAAACCTTTCACATTTCATTTCTTCTTAATCTATATTTATGTATAAATTAAATCTATAAAATCTAATTAAAAACCTAACTAAAATAATGTGACATGAAAAGTTTGAATGTGATATGACAATTTTTAATGTGACATGTCGAATTAATGTGATAGATATAGCTGTTCACGGGCCGTCCCGTCCATTAGACCCTCCCGTCCAGCCCGAATATTTCGTGGGCTTGGACAAGTATTTTTTGCCCGAAAAATTAAGAGGGCATGCCAAACCCAGCCTGCCAAGTTAAATGGGCGGGTATGGACAACAAGAAAAGCCCGTGGGCCGGCCCATTAGGCCCGTTTACAATTTAAATAATTAACTTTTACTCTTAAAAAAACATTTTTTTAAGAAAATTGTATCAATTTTATAGGGATATGGAACATTAAAATAATAATATGGAAAATATAATATGTAAACTAAAACAATTAATATATAATGAAAATGTTTATATATTTTAATTGATATAAAGTCTAAATTAGATAAATGTTCAAACAGTAATTATTACGTCTAATCTTTGCGTCTAACCTTACATGTATTTCTTTACTAAACATAAATGTATATATCTCGCTTCAAATTTCACATCAATGTATGGAATATAGAAAAATAGATTAATATAAGTCATTTTATACCGAATACTTCATTAACAGTTAAAGTTTTATATTTTGGCCCATTGGCTCATGGGCCGCCCGACTTTGTTATAAAGGGCGGGTAAGGGCAAGGATAATTGACCGATTACTATGGCTCGGCCCGCCCACTAAGTCTTAACGGGCAATTTTTTTTCTTCACGGCCCGGCCCAAGTCCGGTTCAAGCCCACATTTGAACAGCTCTAGTGACAGACTATCAATAATTTATTATATAAAACTCATTTAATTCTTGACCTCAGATTTTCCTTCTCTCTATTTTGATTTGTTTGACCCGTTTTGTTTGAGGTTCTACGCGATCGGGTCTCTCCTTTCTGATTTCACCTGTCTTTCTGGCTGTCTCCTTGTCAGTCTCATTGCATGCAACATCGTTGGATTGGTGGTGGTGATGACGTTCAATTCTATCATCTGTCCGTGTTTGTTTTTTTTTCTTGTCTTTGCCGTTCCTGCGACACCTTGTTCTGTCACCGTTACTTGGTTACTTACCCCCCTGGTTCGTTTGTGGTTGTGTTGATGAGTATAGCTCATTCCTTCATCTTTATTCTATGAGGTCGTGTTTTGGTTCTAATATGGTGACCCCCCATTTCTCCCACCTATTGGTCCCATTTCTTGTGTTGTCTGGTCAATTTTTACTGCATGAATCTTCATAATGATAAATAAAAGAAAATATTGTACTTGGAGTATAACTATCTACACGTATTTCATTTATGTGATCCAAAGATATTCTGTTTAGAGGTCTCAGTTTTAGATAACAATGTTCAATTTTGCAATTTTTACGACATGAATAGATTTAATCATCATGTCCATATTTAATCATGTCCATGAGAACATAAACCATTTTAAAATATCTAAATTTAGTGAGCATAGCCAATTTTAAAATATCTAAATTTAAAGTTTTTAGATAAATGTCGTAGTATGAGCTCGCTTATTTGCAACCGCCACTCAAACTTTTGGCATCCGCATAGCCTCTTCGTGGCAAATAGCTGAAGCTCTTCTTGATCCCGTCAAACTCTATTCTCTTTCAAATAAAACAAAACATATTGTACTTTAAGAAGGCTAGAAATAAAATCAAACAAAAGTCATCAACAAAACTCAGGCTATGGGACACTGTTAATCGACCATCGCACCATCCAATACAATTTAAGCATACAACAAAGGACACGGAATCACAACAACAACATCAGAGCCTTAGTCTCAAAATGTTTTGGGGTCGGCTGACATTAATCATCCTTTGGAACCGTCATGAGTGAACTCTCATCTCAACAAGAGAAAAAAGAAAGAAGAAAAAACGGAAGTGGAGTGGAAACAAAAAATGAAAGGCAAAAGAATTTTATAGATTTTAAATCGAACTTATCACATGTATAAAACCCAAAAGAAATAAATCAAGAATAAAGTTTAAAGTAACTTTGAGAAACGAAGTAAAATTTAATATAAGAATTTTGGGGAAAAAGTGTAACAAATTAAAAAAAATTTATTTTTTTAGAAAACTTAATAAAAACAAAGGACACGGAATCACAAACGTAGATTTTTAGTTGCTAATGGCCTAATGTTCACATGACATGGCCACTAACAAACTTATCGGCTAACTAGATTCATGGCGTCCGCTTTTTCTTGCAGTGTAGCAAGCAAACTGTTGAAGCTGTTCTTGAAAGATTCAACTCCTTCCCCTTCCAACTGAGAACCCACCTGGTTCCAATCAATTCCTAACTTCTCAAGGGTACTATAAATGCCTTGAGCCTCAGACACGTTTCTATCAATTGTCCTGGAAACCGTCCCATGGTCAATAAATGCTTGGAGAGCCTGATCAGGCATTGTCGAAACCTGCCAAAAGTAAACAATTGAACCATTTACCTATATTTAAAACAATATACACCAGAAAACCCAAGAAAAAAACCAGAGATGCATACTTACTGTTTCGTTTCCAATCAAAGGATCCACATAAAGTGTGTCCGGGTATGCAGGATTCTTAACACTGGTAGCAGCCCACAACAGCCTCTGCTTCTATTGCCATTGTGCAGAAGAAACCTTTCCACGCAGATCCAAAGCTTCTGGGGTTCCAACTTTTTGAAGCATCTTATCAACCAGGGAATCAACCCTGCTGACATAGAAGGAAGCAACACTAGTCAATCTGGAGAGGTCACTGAGCCCAGAAGCCTCCAACCCATCCAAGTACGCATCTATCACAGCCTCATATCTTGCAAGAGAAAAAATAAGCTGTGCATTGGCATAAAGAACTATGTTAGCATGTATTGCAATTTCAGATAATAGTCTCAACAGCAGAATAATTAGAGACTCTCTAGGGTTGAGGACAGATGGCCATTTTAATTTGAGAGCAAACAGATGCCTGCACGCCTGCAACCATCCAAGGCATACCAAAACTAATTCCCTTTGTTGTTTTTCCCGTTCTCTTCCCTCTACATTCACCTCACTTCACCACCATTGACCATAGACAACATTGTCAAGCGCCATTAACGCCACTGACACCATCAACTACAACCACTACCATTACCACAGCCCTCGCCGTGTTTGCCCATGCCCTACTCCACCCCACCTCAGGGGACCTCTTGGGTTTTTGGGGTGATTTGATGGTGTTTTGCATGGTGGTTATGTGGGTGGCGTGGGACTTCCAACGAATGAGGAGAACAAATGGACTTACAGGCAGGCAGGCAGGACAGCTAACTCACCGCAGCACAGCCTAGCCGGCGAGCGTGTTTAGTGTTGGTGGTTGGTGATGAAGGTTGGTCGTTGACTCGTTGGTAATTGTTGTATTTGGTGAGTTTTTATTTTTTATTCCCTTGTATATTAAAAAAACATGAAGGAAAATCAAAGGGTCCTTTCGTTTCTTGTGCCCTTGTTTCCCTTTCTTGTTCCCTATTGCAAACCAAATACCCCCTAACATATCTATGATGACAGTAGCAAGATGATTTACGCATATCTTAACCAATACAAACAATGCAATAGCTCAATTATTTGTATTAGATACTACTTCCTCCATTCCAATCATTTCTATACATTGAGTAAATTAATAATAACTCCCTTTTAAAATTCACTTTTCTAAAAGTACTCCCTTATATAATTTTTTTCTAAAATTACTCCCTTAAAATGTATTTTTATCAAAAATTGCTTCAAAACTCTAATTCAAGTGACTTATTTTACAAGTTTATGAATTGATTCCGTTTGTAACATAGTCAATTTATGCTTTTATAGGTATAACAATGTAGAATAAGTTTTAAAACATACAAAATAAGTAACCTAAATTGGAATTTTGAAGCAATTTTTAATAAAAGTGCATCTTAAGGGAGTAATTTTAGAAAAAAATTATATAAGGGAGTAATTTTAAAAAACCCTATTTTAAAAGGGTGTTATTTTTAATTTACTCTTAATATTTTAATCAAATGTATAGAATTGATTGGAATAGAGGAAGTAGTTAGTTAGTTGACTATACTAGTTAGTTAGTTAGTTAAGCCTACTTGGTTTCTACATGTGTATATATAGAAGAAACCACCTTGTAACTAAATTAATTCGGTTAAAAGGTGATTTCACCCTTAGCAGCTATTGTGATGCTGATTGGGGCAACTGCACCTTTTTAGGAAGGTCCTTGATAGGCTATTGTGTCTATCTTGGCAAGTCTCTAATCTCATGGAAGACGAAGCAAGCAACAGTGAGCAAGTCATCCACTGAAGTAGAGTAAAGGAGTATGAGTAGACCTGTCAAAATCTGACCCGACCCAAAAACCGACCGTAACCCGACCCGTAAATAACCCGTAAATGATCCGGTTTTTTCAACCCGAACCCGAAAGATACCCGAACCCGTTTTGACCCGTAAACAGCGGGTCAAAACCCGACCCGCGGTGGGTTGACCGTTGGGTCAAGACAATGTATCATTTTTAAAATATACAATGTCAAATAAGTATTGATGGCTTATAAATTTTTGAGGAGAAATATGCATATATATGCGGTATGTCACGTCATCACCTCAAACAACATGCCACGTCATCACCTCAAAGTGTGTGTCACACCGTCACTTTCACCGTAGTACGTCGAATTGCATTCCACGTCAACAGCGCCAACTCATCATCTCGAACCACATGCCACGTCATCACATAGAAGTGTGTGTCACGTTGTCACTTTTAGTGTAGTACGTCAAGTTACATTCAACGTTAGCACTGTCACCTCATTATTTCGACGAACCACATATCACGTCATTACATCGAAATGCGTGCCACACTATCACGTACACCTCATTCCACATAATTGCCTAGGACCACATGTCATATCATCACCTCAAAATATGTGTCATGCCGTCACTTTCACCTTATTACGTCGAACTGAACCGCACTTCGCGTCAACACTTCCACCTCATCACCTCAGATCACATGTCACGTCATAATTGTTATCTTATTTGAGTCTCATTATCGTACTTAGCGAGTTAGTAAGGATGATGATGATGATGATAACGATGGTGATGTTGGTGGTGAGGGCAAAAATGGTGACAATTAAGTTAACTAAGACGAGCAAGAGGATAAAAAACGTATAAAGGATAGAAATTACGATATAAAATAAGTTTTAAAAGATATGATTGACCCGTATTTTTACCCGAACCCGACCCGGAACCCGTATATACTTGACCCGTATTTTACCCGACCCGAAATACACCCGACCCGTATTTTACCCGAACCCGTATCTACCCGACCCGCAACCCGTCCGTTCGACCTGTTTGATAGGTCTAAGTATGAGCCAAACATCCAATGAGATTGTTTGGCTTAATGAATTGCTAAAGGATCTTCAGATAAGCATCCCTTTACCTACTGTTCTTCACTGTGACAACAAGGCTGCTCAAAGTATTGCAGTCAATCCTATCTTTCATGAACGTACCAAACACATCAAGCTTGATTGTCATTATATTAGAGAACAGATAGAGGAAGGGTTAATCACAACTGCTCATGTTCCCAGTTCTATGCAAATTGCAGACATTCTTACTAAAGCATTGGGACAGAAACAACATAGTTCTCTTCTTGTCAAGCTCGGCCTTGTGGGTTATACCCCACGTGGCCACGTCCTCCTTGAGGGGGGATATTAGATACTAGTTAGTTAGTTGACTATACTAGTTAGTTACTCCCTCCATTCTTTTTATATCACCACATTCCCCTTTTCGACACTATTCACAATCGGGTATTCAACGTCAGTTTTCTCTCAATCCGTTCACGGAAATATATTCATGTGAGATCTTTTTTAATTTGTCTTAATAAGAGGATTAAGAATATCAAAATTTTATAATTTTTAGTAGTATGTAGCTAAGGATATAATCGAAACAAAATGAGTATTGGCAAACGTGTATAAAAAAATGGGTGTTGGATTTTTTATAATTAATTGATTAGATATTATTATTAATAATATTAATAGTCTTATACAAATCCTAATTATATGTCCCATTAAAGAGACAGTCATACTATGGACTCTAAATTTTCTCCCATCTAGGAAACTACTCACTTATTTGAGTTGTGTTCAAACACTGCTCTTTGATGGAAAGAGCAGTATATAAGAGAATACATATTCTGATTAATAGGTCACTAAAATCTACTCTCCTTTAAGAAAACTACACCATCTAAATAAGTGAGCAGTGAGGGTTTGGAACCGAAATCAGAAATTCAGATTAATACTTTGGGGTTGATAAAGCTGTTCAGGAATCCGATTAGCAATGGCTGGAGGTTTTATTTTCGATCCTATTTATCGCTTCCGCTTTATTTAATCAGTTGTATGTTATTCAATAATATTAAACATACTAATTAAGAATAAATAACTTACATTTGGTATCAGAGCCTTAATGGCCTCTGTCTTGCTTGTTGTTTTCCGACTTCAGTTTTCATCCTTATTGTAGTCGATCTGTTTATCTCGTTTTTCCGACTGGATTATTTCTGTCTTTTTTTTTTTTTTTTATGTACCCGGCAATCGGTAATCTGGAATTTTTTTTTTTTTTTTTTTTTGGGTCTGTTTTTCTGGGTTTCAAAGTTGTCGGGGTTGAAGATGAATCTTCAATTGTTTTAGGGGAACTGTCTCAGAGCAATAGTGGTATACACCTACTGAGTTTAGCTTGGTTTTTACTTCTCTCACGTTATCATGTTACCTTTAACTTGTGACCCTCCACGTAAGACATGGCTGCTTGTGACCTTGTTTTAATTAATTTCCCTTTGGTCTTTTTTTTACTAATGGTTATTACCTATTGTGTATAATAATGTAAAGGGTTAAAGTTGCTTCTTTTTTTTTTTTGGAGCTTTACCTTTTCTCATACAAGTCATCTTCTTGGTTGAGTGCTTCATGGTCTTACGTAAAAGAATGATTTAGTAAGTCTGCTCACAACAATTGTCTTCGTATACACATAAAGTCAGGTGTATATATATTAATGATAATAATATTTTTAAATGTCGAGTGATTTTAAATTTATTAATTAGAGAGTAGCCACAGCATCTTTAATTAATCAAAATTTTATTCGAAATCACATGGGGAGACTAGACATTTAATTGTAATTAATTATACGTTATATGATTAGACTTACCCACAGGAATCTTATTGTATTTGTATGAATTAATTAGGGTGTTATATTAAATTATGTTTCTTAATCTACCCACAGGAGTTAAGAAATGAATATGATTTAATAGTTTCATCATAAAGTCTAAATTTCTATGCATCTAATTTGAGTAGATTTTAGCCCACAGGCAAGTTTATGTCACTAGGTTCATATGAGCATAATTTACATTGGTAAGTTGTGATAAAGTTAAGTCTCAATTTTTGTTACTAAGTATGTATATTTAAATTTGCAGCAAGTTTACCTGGAGGTTCCTTTGATGTCAAAATTGACGTTCCTGAATTAACTGGTGACAATTTTAAGGTGTGGAAAGAAAGAGTTCTGCTACATTTAGGGTTCTTGCGTTTTGATTACGCTATTCAGAATGATGAACCGGCTGAAATAACTGAAAAAAGAACACCAGATCAAGTAGAACTTCGTGAAAAGTGGGTGAAATCCAACTATCTTTGCACGTTGTTCATTAAGACTAAACTGTGTGCTAGTATCAGAGGTTCAGTCGACAAGCATACTAAAGTCCGGGACCTACTTAAGGCTATAGATGAGCAGTTCGAAACTTCTGATAAGGCTTTGGCAAGCACCTTAATAATGAAGTTCACATCTTTGAAACTTAATGCCACTAAAGGAGTGCGTGATTTTATCATGCGCATGAGGGATACTGCAGCCCAACTTAAGGAATTGGAAGTTACTATGTCTGACACTTTCTTAGTGCATTTCATCTTATGTTCTCTCCCAACTCAATATGCCCCATTTAAGATCTCTTACAATACACATAAGGATAAATGGTCTCTCAATGAACTATTGACCATGTGTGTTCAAGAGGAGGGGAGGTTATTATTGGAAGAAGGTGAAAAGGTGAATTTAACTACTTCTACTGATAAAGCATTATCCAGTACGAAGTATAAGGCTCACCATAAAGATAAAGGAAAGGGAAAGATTCCAGCTGAGCAAGTAATTAAGAAGGAGTCGTCGTGTTTTTTCTGTAAAAAGAAAGGACACATGAAGAAAGACTGCGTAAAGTTTAAGACTTGGCTAAAAAAGAAAGGTAATTTTCATGCGTTTGTTTGTTATGAATCTAATATGGTCAATGTTAATCATAATACTTGGTGGATTGACTCTGGTACTACAATCCATGTTTCAAATACCTTACAGGGTATGACAAACCTTCGGAAACCAGTGGCAAGTGAGAGCGCCATCTATTCAGGAAACAAGATAGGCTCGCACGTTGAGGCCGTGGGGACATGCAATTTAATTTTAAGTACTGGTTTTATTTTGATTTTGGAAAAGACTTTTTATGTTCCGAATTTTGCTCGGAATTTGATTTCAGTTTCTAGACTTGTACCTTTCGGATATTCTTTTAACTTTATGGACTCTGGTTTTAGTATTTACAGAAATTCTAAAGTTATTGGTAATGGTATTTTGTCTGATAATTTATATCGTCTTTGTTTACAAAATGATACCACTCAAAACACTATGCATGTTAGTACTGGTTTAAAAAGAAGTATTATAAATGAGGAATCCTCTATGTTATGGCACAGGAGATTGGGACACATCTCCATTGAGAGGGTCAAGAGATTGGTAAAGGAAGGGGTACTCAGTACTTTAGACTTTACCGATTTTGAGACTTGTGTTAGTTGCATTAAGGGAAAGCAAACTAACAAATCTAAGAAAGGTGCTAAGAGGAGTTCTGACCTACTAGAGATCATACACACGGATATATGTTGTCCGGATATGAACGCTAACGATCCGAAATACTTTATTACCTTTATTGATGATTATTCACGATATATGCGTCTTTACTTACTTCGTTCCAAAGACGAAGCTTTAGATGCCTTTAAAATTTTTAAGGCTGAAGTAGAGAAACAGTGTGATAAACACATTAAGATTGTGAGATCAGATAGAGGTGGTGAGTACTACGGTAGATATACTGAGGATGGACAAGCATCTGGTCCCTTTGCTAAATTTCTTCAAGAGCATGGGATTGTTGCCCAATACACTATGCCTGGTTCTCCGGATCAGAATGGTGTAGCAGAAAGAAGGAATAGGACATTAATTGAAATGGTGCGTAGTATGAGAAGTAATATTAAACTTCCTTCATTTTTGTGGGTTGATGCGCTAAAGACGGCTGCGTATATATTAAATCGGGTTCCTTCCAAGGCTGTCTCTAAGACGCCTTTTGAGTTATTCAAAGGTTGGAAACCGAGTTTACAACATATACGCGTTTGGGGATGTCCGTCTGAGGTGAGAATTTACAACCCACAAGAAAAGAAACTAGACCCAAGGACTCTTAGTGGACATTTCATTGGATATGCCGAAAAGTCCAAAGGTTATAGGTTCTATTGTCCGTCTCATAGTACCAGGATTGTGGAATCTAGAAATGCAAAATTTCTAGAGAATGACTTGATCAGTGGGAGTACTATAGGAGTTGAACCTGAAAAGGATCAACATGAAGCTTCACCCTCTGTTTTGAGTGACATGTTGGTTATTGATCACGGTCCTGAAGTACGACCGGAGGTTCAACAACCAAATACAGAAATTCCACAAGATGTCGATCAAAATATAGTAGATCATAATGAGGAAGAAATTCCATTAAGAAAATCTACTCGAGAGAGGAGATCGGCGATTCCTGACGACTATGAAGTATATCTACAAGAGTCGGATTGCAGTGTTGGAGCTGATAATGATCCTATGTCATTTTCACAAGCCATAAGTTCTACATATTCAAACTTATGGATGGATGCTATGAAAGATGAGATGAACTCTATGGCATCTAATCGAGTTTGGGATCTCGTCGAGTTGCCCAATGGTGTAAAAACCATTGGATGTAAGTGGGTTTTTAAAACTAAAAGGGACTCACTTGGCAACATCGAGAGACATAAGGCAAGACTCGTTGCTAAAGGGTTCACTCAAAGAGAAGGGATTGACTACACAGAGACATTCTCTCCTGTGTCTAAGAAAGATTCTCTTCGAGTTGTCATGGCATTAGTAGCTCATTTTGACTTCGAGCTACATCAGATGGATGTGAAAACGGCATTTCTTAATGGCAATTTAGAGGAAGAGGTTTACATGAAACAACCTGAAGGATTCTCCTCTAAAGACGGTGACCATTTGGTTTGTAAGCTAAATAAATCCATATACGGTTTGAAACAAGCCTCCCGACAATGGTATAAGAAGTTCCATGAAGTAATTTCTTCATTCGGTTTTGAAGAAAATATCATGGATCAATGTATATACCTTAAGGTCAGTGGGAGTAAGATTTGTTTCCTTGTGTTATATGTGGATGATATTCTGCTAGCAACCAATGATAAGGGGTTGCTATATGAGGTGAAACAATTTCTTTCAAATAACTTTGATATGAAAGATATGGGTGAGGCATCTTATGTCATTGGCATTAAGATCCATAGAGATAGATCCCGAGGCATTTTAGGATTGTCTCAGGAGGCCTATATCAACAAAGTGCTTGAAAGATTTAGAATGAAAGATTGTTCACCGAGTGTAGCACCTATTGTGAAAGGTGACCGATTCAGTTTAGACCAGTGCCCAAGGAATGATTTGGAAAGAGAACAAATGAAAAATGTTCCTTATGCTTCAGCAGTTGGTAGCATTATGTATGCTCAAGTCTGTACCAGACCTGACATTGCATATGTTGTTGGAGTATTAGGCAGATATCAGACATTGACAGCCACCTCTACTATGGAGGCCGAGTTCGTTTCTTGTTTTGAGGCTACCTCACATGGTGTTTGGCTGAAAGGTTTCATATCTGGGCTAAGAGTGGTTGACTCTATTAGCAGGCCGAAAAGAAAGTGATCATAGAACACATTAGCACTGAATTGATGATTGCAGTTCCCTTGACTAAAGGCATGCCACCTAAGGGTTTTCAGGGTCATGTAGTGAACATGGGACTTGGTCCCATAATGTGATACATTCATTTATATTATGTTTTTCGAAACTTTCATTTAGTTGGATATTTTCTCCTTTAGTTATATACGTACGTTCTTTGGTTATTTATTTTATTGAGAAATATCATTATGTTTTGACCTAGAGTAAACATATGGTTTATTCATTAAGTTAAGTATGAGTGGTGAGAGACTAAGTATATCGTAATACATGGAAGATTAATTCTCGTCCCAGGGAATTCGTCGCTATGATTCGTATATGAAGTTCCTCTCTGTTAAATGGGCTAAGTGGGAGAATGTTGGATTTTTTATAATTAATTGATTAGATATTATTATTAATAATATTAATAGTCTTATACAAATCCTAATTATATGTCCCATTAAAGAGACAGTCATACTATGGACTCTAAATTCTCTCCCATCTAGGAAACTACTCACTTATTTGAGTTGTGTTCAAACACTGCTCTTTGATGGAAAGAGCAGTATATAAGAGAATACATATTCTGATTAATAGGTCACTAAAATCTACTCTCCTTTACGAAAACTACACCATCTAAATAAGTGAGCAGTGAGGGTTTGGAACCGAAATCAGAAATTCAGATTAATACTTTGGGGTTGATAAAGCTGTTCAGGAATCCGATTAGCAATGGCTGGAGGTTTTATTTTCGATCCTATTTATCGCTTCCGCTTTATTTAATCAGTTGTATGTTATTCAGTAATATTAAACATACTAATTAAGAATAAATAACTTACAATGGGGTGATATAAAAAGAATGGAGGGAGTAGTTAGTTAAGCCTACTTGGTTTCTACATGTGTATATATAAAAGAAACCAACTTATAACTAACTTAATTCTGTTACAACAAACAAATATCTCAATAAAACTTCTCTCTTCTATTTACTCTGTTTCTAGCAAAACTCCATTAATCGTTCTTGATCATTTACACACCATTGATGAAGATCATGATGATATAAAGTTTCTATAATTTGTCAGTGCCACTCAAAGTATGCAACTACTTAACACTTATGTGCTCATGTCTAAACTTTAAAGGGACATTCAAATAGAATTGAAAATCTAACACAGTTATTAACTAGTTCAAGAATTACGTAATAGGCATAGATATAAGGTGTAAAGGAACTCACTGTCGCATTGACACTTATCCCGTTGGCAATAGTTTCTTTAATTGATGGGATACAGGGAGCAGTAGCTGGAATTTTGATGTACACATTGGGACGGTTGACCACTTTATGAAGCCATTTAGCAGCCTCCACGGTGCCCTCTATGTCATCTGCAAGTGTTGGTGAAACTTCTACTGAAACATAACCATCACCTGCATTTGTTTGATCATAAATTGGCTCAAAGAGTTTGGATGCATCTTGAATGTCCTTGATAACCAGCTCCCAGTAGGCAGTTTCAATGTCTACTCCGGATTTTATAAGGTCTCTGCACAAAGAGAGAGAGAGAGAGAGAGAGAGAGAATCATCAAATTTGAACAGCCTTGCAAAGGGCAGAGTGTGAATCAAACAAAGGATAAATGCATCATGGTACAAATAGTCCCAAAACAATTTGGGGTAGCCTTCATGTATCATCATCCGAGACCGTTTGTAAATGTGTAAAACAATGTAAAATGGAGAAAGAAGGGTAGTCATAAAATGAGGATTCTTTTAAGGTAGGATAAAAAAAAATGTAAAATATACAGAGTACAAAAGTAGGGGTAAATGAAACTAGTAAGTGTGTTAAATTAAGGGAGAGTAAAACAAGATGTGAAGAATCTCAATCAAGGTGACAAAAAATTTGAAAAATAACTGTATCACAAGTTCAATAATAGCGAGTTTTTTTTTTTCTAAATGCATCCAACATTAAAGATGATACAAACAGTCTTCTGTCATCATGACAACTCGACGGAAAATATCAAAGCATAGGAATTGAGAGACTATTGCAATGGGACATTTTTGAAATGATAGATTTGGTTGAATTTTGAGTTAGATCGTTATTTAATGTTTCGATAACAAAAATGGAGGGAAGAGAAGGGGTAGGGAGGGGAGGGGAAGGAGGGAAGAGAAAGGGAAGGGGAGGGGAGGGGAAATACGGGTGTTTTGATACAGTTTTTCCAAATCTTCCCCATTATGGAGAGATTTTGATTTGCCCTGAAGGAGAGAAAATGGATCCCTCCCCTCCATTTCTATTCCACCCTTATTTGCTATCAAATCAAGCGATTCTAAATCCTTACTCACTCTCCCTCCCCTTATTTTCCCTCCAAAATCCTCCATCAGGTGTGTTTGTATAGCAAAAGTGGAGTGAAAGGGAAGAGAAAGAAGAGAATATAAGGGGAAGGGGAATGGAGCGTTGTTGTTTGTATACAATTTACCTCCAAATTTTGCGGGGAGAAATTTTGATTAGGGTTAAAGGAGGGAAAATGAGTGATTTGAAATCATCTACTCTCTTTTCCCTCCAAATCTCTCAATACCCTTAATGTTGCGGTTCTGAAACTTGAAATAAAGATGAGAAAAATTGATGGAGCAGGTCGGAAAGGGGATTAAGAAATTAAGATGGAGAGAGAGAGAAAGAGGAGGAGGATATTGTAGAAGATGTGTCATATAAGGAATATCTAGTATGCAAGACACAAAAGCATTTCGTAGTTACGTAACAACGATAAACAAATATTCAATGAAGCACATAGGTAACTCAAGAGTGAGTGAGTTGAAGGAATACCTAAACTGATCATTATAGGCATCTGAAGACGAAATAGCTTTCTGAAAAATCTGGAAGATCGGAAAGGAAAAGATGAGAAAGAGCTTTAATACCAGTTGCTACTGAGAAAGAGATGGGAGAAGAAAGAGAAAGAGAAAGAGAAAGAGAAAGAGAAAGGTGTATATATACCGTAGGGTTGCTGGTGACACCTCTAACACCAGTTGTAATCAAAGGTAGGAGATCGGTAACGGGACGGCAGAGATTGTCGTACCAGGGACTCTGACCTTCCTTTTCATACAGATCATGCAGAGTCGTACGCTTTGTAGCGCTCCCATTACCACTCGCTTTAGAGCACTTCACACTGCAAAAATAACACATAAGAGATCAATCATTACTCTTAGTAAGATGAATGAATTGGTTCGAGGTAGATGCTTCATCAATTTCTTTCCTTTAATTACTTTCTCCTTCAAATTCATTTGCGTTTCATTTTACAAATTTTCGATTCTAAAATATTCGTATTCGTATATTGAGTTTATGTTAAAAAGTTTATTTACGGAAAAATTTATGCAAAAAAAAAAGTAGAAATAAAAAAAAAAAACGAAAATTGTACGGAATGCATATGTTCAAAGACTGAGAATTAATAAATTAAAAAAATACAACCCTAATAAATAATAATAATAAATAAAATATAGACAACAAATTCATATAATTATACATCAAATCTCACACAAAAAGCCAGATTATAATATCGCAATAAAAAAACAAAAAATGATCAACTAAATCAAATCCATATATGGTGATAATTTTTTTGGGTAGTTAGAGGTTCAGAGTTTTTATTTTATGATCGGTGTTTTTTTGTAGTTAGAGGGTCGACCAAAAATAATTTGGGTTAATTATGATATTTAAGAACTTAGGTTTAAAGCGTAAATATAATATTTAGATGTTTACATATTTTTATTAACTATTATCCGTTTTAAGTTTAAAACGGGTTAACATCTATTTTTTGGCAATACAGGACAAATGTTTTACTTTTCATATGCATAATGTTATTATTTTGTTTTGTTCATCATACACATATATATTTAAACCGTCTTAAATAAGAATGTGTTTATTTTTTATAACGTTGAGTTATTGCGTTGTTTTTACAAACTTTTAAGTTAAGCGTGTAGATTATTTATACATTTTACATCAGCATAACTGTAATATTAAAATCTTACTTTTTTTTAAATATATTCACCTCCTTATTTTTTTTTTTTAATTTAATAAAATTAAATGGGTTGGAATCATTGGCGGATCTGGGGAGGGAAAGGACGAGCGCTCTCCCCATAGTTTCAGAAAATAATTATACGTAAGTTTCAATAAATAACAAATTATGTTTGTAGTTCAAGTGGTAGTGTATTGGTATTTTTTAAAGGAGACACAAGTTCAAATCTTATTGTTGACATTTTTATTTAGAAAACTAAATAACAATATTTTTGGACCATCTCGTTTAGTTTTCAATGTATTATTCTTATTTTGGGACTAAAAATTGCATGTCAAGAGGATCGATACTTTTACTTCAGAGCGCTAAATTAATCAGTTAACCACTACACCATTATTATTGATTGTCTATTTGATTATTAAAATTTATTATATCATTATTAAATATACTTGTCAAATTATAAAATGATTTGCGTTCTTTTTAAAAATTCGTTGCAAAAATAAGACAATATTAGTGAAAATCAAGTTGCTCATAACTTGAAGAAACTTAAACTGTATATTGTTGGTGATAGAATATAGATGGAAGAAACTTAAACTAAAATTGAAACATTTGTATCCATGGATATTGTTATTCTTAATAATACATTAAACTCTTTATTCGGTAAGGAAAAAAACAACCATTGAACTGTTTTTTTCCGTTTCATTTTTAACATTATACCATAATATTTAGAACAATTTCAAAACAAAAAGTTGCTTTATAAATTAAAGAAAAATTTATCGTGAAAAAAATTGTGCCCACCCTATATCAAAATCCTGCCTCCGCCCCTGGTTGTAATGGCGGGTGGTAGGTAAAGAAGAAGAGATCCTGGAGGACTTTGGGGAGTTAATCATCAAACCCACCATCAAAGACGAAGATCTCCGCCCTGATGACGACGACGACGATGATGAGCACCAAGACGGCGCCATCGGGTTTGACAGCTTCGATAATGTCGCCATCACTTTTATTATTATATTACGAAGTATTATTTAATTATTAAATGGCTTGTTTTAGTTTTGGCGGATGAAGATGAGTTTCACTCTTTCTAATTCATTGACAATCTCACTGATCTTTACTATCAGAGTTTATATACTCCGTCCTACCCTTTGCCGTTTGTAGAATTGTAGGTGGAAAAGGCTTACTATTCCACTCTTGCCCTTTCAGAAGTGGGTTGGTCAAATTATTATTATTATTATTATTATTATTAACTAGTTTAGAACCCGTGCAATTTGCACGGGTATGTATAAGAGAGTATATATATATTAATGTATACACAATATTTAATAAATTTATGAATTATATTGTTGATGTTTGAGACTATGAAAATGTCTCGGTGTTTTTAACGTCTGTTACAATATTTGTTAAGATATATTATCACCCTCTTTCACCAAAGGTTTGTATTTGAAAAATAATCTTTTAGCTATTGTAGCCTAAAAAATGATATATACATATAAATAAATAGTAATTTTAACTTGTATTTACCTCCAAGTCGATAATTATGAAATCGATATTACTTACTACATTTTCATCTCCCCAAGTTTGCTCCCAGGAATAAAATATACTTTCTTTGATACGCCACGGTTCTTTGGCTTGTGTTATGTCGTTAATCATATCGTGAGTTGTGTTTTCGGCCATAATTTAAAGTTTTGTTTGGGTAATCGTTTGTTGTTTAAACTTTTATCATCGATTATATTTTGTAGTCGTATATATAAGGCATTCGTACGTAATATTCTGTAATCGTACAAATTAGGAAATTATATAATCGTACAAACTTTTGTTATCTATTTTAGGGCAAAGAGATTTTTTTTTAAATATCTTTTGTATGTCATTAAATTATTGAATTTTTGTACGTCATTATATTTTATAACTTATGAATTAACTGAATTTTTGTACTTTATTCCAAAAATTGTGATTTTTTTTTGTAATATCTTTTGTATGTCATTATATTTTGTAACTTTTGATAGAATAATAACTCATTAAATTAATTGAGTTTTTATATTTCAGCTGTCATTCTGTTTTGAATATTTAAATATCTCTTTGAATTAATAGAATAATATGTCATTGAATTAATAGAATAATATCCCATTGAATTATGTTTTCATACGTATTTTTATATTTGCAATGGGAATAATATCTACCATTAATTTTGTTTTCATGATTTTTGGCTTAAGAATATATTAATACGAATATTTGGTTTAAAATATAGTAATACGAATATTTGGTTTAAGAATATACAAATATTTTTATAGAATATTTGTATATCACGCTTTGTCTATGTTTCCATATCTGATTGATTCGACCTCATTGCATCATTCAATTTTCTATTTTAAAAAAACTTCTACAATATTTTCCAAAATCGATTTTACAACATGAGAAGTTGGGCGGGAAAATTTTTAACGTGGATGCAACACGTGTCCAATTAATGTTTAGTGGTTGTTGTTATATACTTTTATATAGATATTAACTACCGAGTATTAAACAAATTGTCATTTGCGACGGCGGTATCCGTAACAAGCTTATGACGGATACCGTTTTCTCTCACAAAATACCCATTTTTTCTCTCTATTCGACATTATTCATGAGGTCCCCTTTCTCCACTAACTCATTTTGTATCCATTTTACCTCACAAAATATCCGTCACAGATGGTGATCTGTCACAACCAAGACTATCTTATTTCATTTTTTAGTTTATTACTCGTTTAGGTAAGGCTATTAGCTGCCCTTTAATTTCAAACCAAAATTAGCTACCCCTAAACTATCTTATTTCATTTTTTAGTTGTTAGGACTCCGTAGTCGCCTAGTCGGTACAAATTATATAAAAACACACGTCATATCAGTGATATCACTCATATGAGTCATATCTCCTTTGTTCCAAGTATTATCATAAGATTAGACATACTTTCTATTTCCGTCCGATTAATTCATCTTTGTTCCGTCTATCACTTCAATTAAACTCATTCAAACTATGTTATGTAGTTTTAAATTTAGATTCAAATAAGCTAACAATCGAGTTAAAAAAAATGGTACTACCTATGAGATTGAAAAATATAACCATGGAGTTAGACTCTGGTCCATTCTTATCCAAATTTTAGTTGAGTATAACAATAAAAGTCTCTCTAAGGTTTCTATGAGGGTTCCGTCTTAGCTTTGTCTATGCTTCTTCCTTGTTTATGAAGGTTTCTCTTACGGCCTGCTCGTAAGTTTGTCTCTTGATCTCTGTCTTCTTTGTTTGTGCTCAACCCGTTCTTTTGTTTCTCTTTTACGTTCTTAAAGGTTCATAGGGTTAGGGCTTTGTGCTTCCCATAATATGTCAACAACAGCAAATCCTAATATTGACCATGGAAAATCCGTAAGGGAGGGGGATGAATAGGCGTTCGTCTGGGATGTGGGCGAAGCGTCGGAAAGTGCTAATAAAAAAACCCATCTTCTCATAGGAGGACTATGGACGTCGAAAGCGATCAACGCCAAAGCCGCCCTTGAGACGATGTCGAAACTTTGGAATACAAAAGGTACAGTTGTAGGAAACTTGATAGATAGTCGGAATAAGATCTTCTTGTTTAAACTGGAGAATGAAAAGGATAAACTACGGATTATCGAGGGGCACCCTGACACTTCGATAAATTTGTATGGTGTTTGAATGAACCGGGTTTGGAGGGTAAACTGACGGATACACCACTCTTTCATGTCCTGCTATGGGCAAGAGTGTATGATCTGCCAATAAGCGGGAGAACGAATGTTGAGAATATTCGTCGGTTGGGTATACAACTTGGGAATTTTGTCTCTGTTGACGAGGCTCCCTTCCCTAAGATGGAGAGAGCAATACGAATCCGAATAGTCCATGATGTTAGAGTACCGTTTAAGGCGTGGGTTAGTGTTCGGTTACCTAATGGAAATATGGCTAGGTTCGACGTAAAATACGAAAAGCTACCAACATATTGCTACGGTTGTGGGGTACTAGGACATGGAGAAAAAGACTGTGATGAAGGACCTTATGATGAGGGGGAATTAAGCTATGGGGAAGAGCTGAGGGCATCTCCATGGAAGGTTGTTAAAACGGCTGCTGAAGTTAAGAGTACATGCTCGAGATCGTTATAGAGGAGTTGGATAAGTGGAATAAGAGAAGAGAGGAGGGGGCAGTGACTGACATTATTGAGAAACTTCGACAAATAGCTATTAAGTTGAAGGGAACAAAAAACTATCTAATGAGCAGTCGGTTACGAACTCAAAGGATCTAAACCTTGTGCATGGACTCGGATGCTATGCACGGAAACCTCCACCAGCAACCACCCACCCGGCAACCAGACAGAATCTACAACCCCAACACCACCGACGAGGTACACCGGCAACCCTAGTAAACCACCGCAACCAAAAGCACAACTCGCAACCCTAAAACGTAACCTACGAAGAAAACACCCACATCAAAAAGAGAGCACCGCCTCCACTAGGAGCACCTCCCACCTACCCAAAAAAAATCCAGTGATTCCCAACCCACCGTGAAACACCAACGCAACAACCGAAAAACACCACCACACACCAAAATGCCAATCGCACCCGATTCACGCAACAGAACCTGGTGTTGCCGACGTGGATACTGACCCAAAGGTGTAGGGGACACCGACGACCTGGTGTTGCCAACGGTGGATGTGATGCAACGTCGGCAAACCACCACACAGAACCCACGCAAAACACAAAAGACCCTCTCTCTCTCACCGGGGAAAACACCACAATCCACTATGCGCACGCCTGCGACGTGAGGTTGCCGGCGTGGTGATGATAGGACGCCGGCGACGTGAGGTCACCGTCGGTGGTTGTGGAGTAAGGACGGCAATACGCAGCAGCAGTTCGCAGAATATCGCCTCTCACCTATTGTTGTTGTTGTTGTTGTTGTTCTTGTTGTTGTTGTTATCCAATAGATGACATTGATAAAAAATAGTCTAAAACACAAGGCAATTTAAAATATTTTCAACTTTATATATAATGGTTTGTTCATAGTTCATACATTATACTATAATTACAATACGATAAAAAATAATTTACTATTACAATTTTCTCTAACCATTTGTTTTCTCTAACAATGGTGATGAAGAAGTTGATTAATGGGAGAGTAACAATTGGTGAGGGTGAGTGTGTCGTATAATGAGTTGTTTTTTGCCATTAATGAAGATGATAGTCTGACATTAATTAAAGAGTAAAAGACGGCTAAATTATTAATGAATTGTTTTTTTATAGATGACATGTATCGAATAATTAAAGCAAAATGTTTGTATCGGTTGTTAAAAATAATAGTCTGTATATAACTTTTCTTAATTAAGTTTATATGAACTGAACTTATAGGAACTGAACTGAACTGAACTGAACTTATAGGAACTGAACTGAACTGAACTTATAGGATCTGAACTGAACTGAACTGAACTTATAGGAACTGAGCTGAACTGAACTGAACTTATAGGATCTGAAGTGAACTTAAATTAAGTGACTTGAAGTCCAAAAGAGCAGGGCCTTATATACTTAACGGTTAAATGTGGTGGTCGGAAACTTTGAGTTATCGGCGTTCGTCGTGTAGGCGTCACGGGTGTTGTTCCTGTGTTGCTGCTATCTTATTTATAAAAGCAACAACCACAGAGCTGACGCGTCAGCTTGTGGTTAATTGCAACTTTTATTTTCTTTTCTTTTTCTTTTATTTTTAGTTATTACTGCTCAATTTGTAGTGTTCAGTTTATACTCTTTTGGTTTCTCACGCAGTCAAATAATAAAACCGTTACTGTAAATTACATAATGTAATTACCAACAAAATATTAATTATAGAGCTAACCATTATATTTCCAATAAATCTCTTGGTTTCTCTATATTGCTCGAAAAGTGCAACGGTCAGTCTTCTATTTTTCTTCTCCTCCATTGTCTTCTACAATATGTAAATAGTTAAATACTAATTTGACCAACAATTTTTCCTATTTTGAAATTTTAAATCTCTAAACAATACAATTTCTCTTCTAAAAAATCACAAAATTGAATTACCATCATGGCTATTGCACCGTTACTTACTACTCCCTCCATTCATATCCACATTACACATTTCTTTTTTCACGTTTGTCAACGCGTCTTTTCTACGGTAAATATTATTAGCTACGTATTTTCAAAAATTATAAAAATTAGATATTAATAATATACTCGTAAAGACGAATAAAACTAAATCCCACATGAATATAATTTTGTTTACGTATCGAGAGAAAATCGAATTTGAATGGTTGTTTGTGAATAGTGTGTAAAATAGAAATGTGTAACGTGGATTTGAATGGAGGGAGTATTAACCAACTACGTTCTACGAGAAATTTCTATTCTATTACTAAAACCTCTTTTTATTGGAAAGTTATAAGTTTCCATTTTTTAATTATATTTTACGCTTTTCAAGTTATACGTCAAACTTTTAATGTCAACATGTTTTTATATATCTTATTTTATAGATATACTTTTTTATTTTTCTTTAAAATATTTACATATACACCACATATATTATTAGTATATATCTAACAATTTTAATTGATCATTTCCCGTCAAAATTAAAATTGAACAGCCCGTGAATTTTCACGGGTGTTACGCTAGTTGTGTAACGACTAATGACTTAAAAGGAAAAAAAATAATGTACTTGCATTATCAAATCTTAAATAAAATAACACAAATAATCAATTTAATTTACAGATGTACAAATCGATAAATCACATACAAGTATTTATTTAAGCAAATGGAGGATAAATGATCAAAATCAAACAAAATCAATCAAAATTGTACTTCGTATTTTAAAGCAATTTTAATTAAAAATCAATCAAATGCAGAATGGTTGGATATGTGTTTTTTATGAACTAAAACTTTTTATTACTTAAATGCAAAATTTCTTGAGTATATAACTAAACATTCATCATCAGATGAAAAAAAATTACTTTGACAAAGTAAAAAAAATATTCAACAAAAATTACAATATAATTTAAATTTTACATATGAGAGTACAATGGTATGAACAATCATTTGAAATTCGAAATAGTAAAATTCATGAAAAATAAATTCATTGGTAAATTTATATCTCGAAATCTTGGAATCTCGTATAAGAACATATTTTTGGTTTTTTCTTTTTTTTGAAGATGATTGATTGACATATGATTTTTCTATTATATCATGATTTTTTTTTGGAATATGAATATGGAGGTAGAAAATGGAGGGCGATGGGGCGGTGAAGGATGGAAAATTGAAAATACTGGGGGTTTGACTTTTGAGGGTTATAGAGGATTAGAGGGATTGATTGGTTATAAAAAAACGTAATTGCTCTTTCATATACGCGTTTTACTCTTTTACGAACTTTTTGTTATAATTTTCCAACACCTGCCCTTCACCAAAAAAAAAAATCAACTTTCCCAAAATTAATCATTTTTTTAGCAAATTCAACAATTATGCATCCGAATCACATATTGATTGATTAATAATTCCATTTAATTCTGTAAACAACAATTTATTGTATCAATTTATAACAACACACATAATGTTATGGATATTTTTTAGAAATTAGGGTTTTATTTGAAAAGGGGGTGGCAGCGAAGGGGAGGGCTGGCCTGGTGGCGTAGATGGAGAGGGAGGGGCGGTGAGCGAAGTTCAAGCAGCAGCGAAGGTCGAGCAGCGGTGGCAGAGAAGGGGGCGGCCCTGTTTGAGTGAGCCAAGGGGCGGTTCTAGTCTTAGGTGAGCAGGGTGTGTGAAGGAGCCAAGGGAGAATGTCAGGTGGTAGGCGGCGGTTAGGCGATGGGGTGGAGGGAGGGGTTGTGCATGAGGCGGATATGACTGGGCAGAGAAAGAAGGGGCGGGTTTGGGAAGCAGTGGAGCGGAGGAGGGGTGAGGCATTGGTGGTAATGCGGTGGAGGACAGGTGGTGGTGATGCGGTGTTTGTGAGGTAGGGCGAGGAAGTTGAAAGAGAGATTAGAAACTTGAAAATATGGTGTAAAAAAGAGAGGGCTAAAGTGGTCAATTTTGTTCATAAAAGAGTAAAACATGTCTATGAAAGAGCAACACCCATAAAAAACACTAATCATACATGGAGTATGTATTTTCATGTATTTTGTATTTAGGTTAGTTTAAGCAATTGATGGGTTTGCAATTATTTAGCCAATTAATCCATAAAAATTTTCACAAATTTTGTTCTAATATTAACACGGTTAAGTTATACTCCGGTAGAGTATTAACAAGACAAAAGGTGAGTATATCGAAAAACACAAATATATTAGTCTTATATGCACAAGTGGATGATAGTTGTTCGTTTCAGATGACATTATTCGTCTTAACTCCAAGACGGGTTAAGTATATTTCACATGTGTGTATACGAATGTATAGTAAAAAGCAATATATTTGTCTTAAATACACAAATGATATGACACTTGACTCATTTTAAGCTAACGACAAATAATGTCGTCTTAAATGAGAATTTGCGTTGTTTTATTTAATACAATATATGTATATATGTTACCATTGATTATATAACTATGATCTATCAGTTATATGGGTAGAGTCATAATACAAGTAAGGTCATACGAGTTACATTTAGAGTTTTAATAAAAGATTTAAATAGATACAAACATTTTTTTTTTTCAATCCATAACTATGATGGATTTGCATTATAAAACTGTACATGTAGTTAAGAGATCAATTTTCTAACATAAATTCTCATTTATGACGGGATATCTGTCGCAATCTTGCGATGGTTCAAATACTAGCTATGTTGGGTAGATAAGACAAAAGCAAAGTGCATAGGGAGTAACAATCTGATTTATCTTATCTACTCACCTGGGTAGTATTTGATCCGTCACAAACTTGTGCCGGATATGCCCGTCACAAGAGAGACTTGCTGATTTTTTTAATAAAATTTACAGTAAAACTAATGAGATAATACACAATACATTAAATTTATTATGAATATATAAGAGTAAGGGAAGTGTGTACGATAATAAAATTTACAGTAAAACTAATGAGATAATACACAATACATTAAATTTATTATGAATATATAAGAGTAAGGGAAGTGTGTACGATAAGAAAGATGTGTATTATTCTCATTAGGATTAATTATGGGGGTATATATAGGCTATATAGCACTACAATGGAGGAGTTATGCAAGGGAATACAAAGGGGAAATCTAGAACCATCCATGAGTTAAAGACATTCATACTAATATTAAGTATATACTCCGTACTTAATATTGACTTATGGACATCCACTAGTTATAATATTTACATAATACTCCCCCTTGGATGTCCATACGTTGGTGAAGTTGCCTCATTAAAAACCTTACCAGGAAAACCCAGTGGGAAAAAACGATGGATAAGGGAAAAAGAGCGCAACACGTATTTACTCCCCCTCTTGATATCATCACTTAAAATCTTTGAGGCGACGTAGACCAATGTTGTAAATCAGCTTCTTGAATGTTGCAGTTGGGAGTGTCTTGGTAAAAAGGTCTGCCGAATTTTCGCTTGAACGGACTGGTAGTACAAAAATTTCACCTTTCTTCTGAAATTCGTGAGTGGAAAAGAATTTTGGAGAAATATGTTTTGTCCTATCACCTTTGATATATCCTTCCTTGAGTTGTGCTATGCAAGCTGCATTATCTTCATATAAAACGGTTGGTGCTGCTTTTATGGATGATAAACCACAATCTTCTCGTATATGTTGAATCACAGATCTTAACCATACGCATTCACGACTAGCCTCATGTATTGCTAAAATCTCTGCATGATTGGAGGAAGTGGCTACAAGAGTTTGCTTCATGGAACGCCAAGAGATAGCAGTACCTCCATATGTAAACACATATCCAGTTTGCGATCACGCGTTGTGGGGATCAGATACGTATCCTGCATCTGCAAAACCAACCAAAACTGCTTTTGATAAATTAGAGAAAAACAAGTCCATGTCTTTTGTGCCTTGGAGGTAACGGAGTATATGTTTAACACCATTCTAGTGCCGTCGGGTAGGGCATGAACTGAATCTTGCCAGAAGGTTCACAGAAAATGCTATGTCAGGTCGTGTATGACTAGCCAGATACATTAGTGCCCCTATTGCACTTAAATATGGTACTTCAGGACCAAGAACTTCCTCATTATTTTCCCGAGGACGGAACGGGTCTTTATTTGCATCAAATGATCTCACTACCATTGGGCTACTCAAAGGATGTGCCTTGTCCATGTAAAACTTGCTGAGCACTTTCTTGATATATGAAATTTAATGCAAAAGAATTTCATCATTCAAATGTTCAATTTGTAATCCCAAACAAAACTTTGTCCTACCAAGGTCTTTCATCTCAAATTCTTTCTTCAAGCATTCTACTGTCTGAGAGATCTCTTCTGGAGTCCCAATAATATTTAAATCATCAACGTATACTGCAATCATGACAAATCCTGTTTTGGATTTCTTTATGAAAATACATGGGCTAACATGATCATTTTTGTAGTTTTCACTTAATAAATATTCACTTAGACGATTATACCACATACGTCCAGATTGTTTTAACCCATATAGGGATCGTTTCAATTTGATGGAATAATGTTCTCTGGATCCCGAATTTCCTGCTTCTGGCAGCTTAAAATCCTTCTGAATGTTTTATGTAGATATCATTTTCAAGTGGGCCATACAAATAAGTTGTAACTACGTCCATGAGACGTAAGTCAAGTCCTTCTTTTATTGCCAGACTAATTAGGAATCTAAATGTAGTACAGTTGCATCCACCACAGGAGAATAAGTATCTTCATAATAAATTCCATGTCTTTGGGAGAATCCTTGTGCAACTAATCGAGCTTTATATCTCACAATTTCACCAGATTCATTTCTTTTCCTCACAAAACCCCATTTGTATCCCACTGGTTTTACACCTTGAGGTGTACGGACTAGGGACTACTGGTCCAAATACTTCTCTTTTTTTTCTAGAGATTTCAATTGTGATTCAATTGCTTCCTTCCATTTTGGCCAATCATCTCTTTGTCCACATTGTTCAATAGACTTAGGTTCCTGATCCTCTTCATTTTTCATAACATTTAAAGCAACATTGCATGCAAAAATATCGTTGACGTCGATTTTATTTCGGTTCCAAGTAATACCAGACATGATATAATTTATTGAGATGTCTTCATTTTCAGGTACCTGAGTTTCTTCTGGAACTGAATTTTCAATCATGTCCAAAATCTCTTTGGGAGATTTTTGTAAATTTACCGCATCCTCGATCGGGCCATCTTCATTCTTTGCTCCTTTTCTTTTTCGAGGATTTTTATCCTTGGAACCAACTGGTCTGCCACGCTTCTGGCGTGCATGAGACTCATTACCAATTTTAGTTTGTCCTTCTGGGATCACGATTATGTGTGACTTAGTCACTCTCTTTGGGTCCGTAAAAGCATCTGGCAATTGATTAGCTAAGCTTTGTAAATGAATTATCTTTTGAACTTCAAGTTCACTTTGCTTAATACGAGGCTCAAGATGAGATCATAAAGATAATTCATTCCATTTTATTTCCTTTTCCTTTTCCAACTGTTTTTCATCTCCCCCTAAACATGGGAAAATGGACTCGCTAAAATGGCAATCTGCAAAACGAGCCCTAAATAAATCCCCAGTGGTTGGCTCAAGATATTTGTTTATTGACGGAGATTCAAATCCAACATATATTTCTAACCTTCTTTGGGGACCCATCTTTGTGCGTTGTGGTGGAGCTATTGGTACATAAACTGCACAACCGAAAACTTTAAGATGGGAAATATTTGGTTTCTGACCATGAACCAATTGAGACGGGGAGAATTTATGATAACTTGTTGGCCTGATGCGAATAAGTGATTCTGCATGTAATATAGCATGCCCCCAAGCGGAAATAGGGAGTTTACACCTCATAAGTAATGGTCTAGCAATTAGTTGAAGTCGTTTGATTAAGGATTCAGCTAGACCGTTTTGTGTATGAACATGAGCTACAGGATGTTCAACATTTATCCCAATCGACATGCAATAATCGTTAAAGGTTTGAGAAGTAAATTCACCAGCATTATCAAGGCGAATATTCTTAATATGTGTATCTGGAAAATGCGCTCGCAATTTTATTAATTGAGCAAGTAATCTCGCAAACGCCAGGTTACAAGTTGATAACAAGCATACATACATGTGACCATCTAGTCGATGCATCTATCAAAACCATAAAATATCTAAATGATCCACTTGAGGGATGTATTGGTCCACAAATATCCCCTTGTATTCGCTCAAGAAATGTTATTGATTCATGATTAATTTTAGCTGGTGATGGTCGAATAATTAATTTGCCTTGTGAGTATGCATAACATAAAAATTGATTAGGGAGAATTTGTTAGCTTTTTAAAGAATGACCACATGAACTTTCAATTATCCTTCGCATCATCGTAGAACCGGGATGACCTAACCGGTCGTGCCAAACTGTAAAGTTATCAGTAAACTTCTGGTTTACTACAACATTTGCTTCAACCGTAGCAATATTTGTGTAGTACTATCCACTAGAGAATGCGAGTAGCTTCTCCTTAATTTCCTTAATGCCTTGGGTTAAACTCGTGATTTGAAGAAATTCAACATTTCCTTCACATGTTGTCTCAATATGGTATCCATTACCGCGGATATCTTTAAAACATCCATAATTTCCGTTTGGCGGTACACTTCAGGTATCTGATTTGCCTGAAGTAACTTTTTTGCCAAAGGAATCAGGTAGCTTATTGATTTGGGAGTGTTTGGCAAGTAACTTATTTGGTCAAATAAGCTACCTGAAATGAAATGCTACATGAGGTAGCATTTTCGATTTCAGGTACCTGATTTAAGGTTATATTACCTTTTTACCCTTCAATTTATAATATAGTAAATCATTATTATATCTTTTATGTCATTTTACCAAAATAAGCTATCTTTTCAGTTAGTTTGCCAAACAGTTTTTTATATAATCAGTTAGCTTATCAGCTCCTAATTTCCAGCTACCTTATCAGCTACCTTATCAGCTACCTTTTCAGGTTTCAGCTATCTTTTCAGTTTTCAGGTACCTTTTCAGGTTTCAGGTAGCTTTTCAGCTCGTTTTACCAAACAGAGCCATAGGAGAGTATAGTGCATCAATTATTTCAATTTTTGTTCCCCAAGGTAACAATATATTTGCTCTTCCGGAGCCTTCAATAATATTTGTACTACCTGAAATAGTAATAACATTGGCCTTTTCCATTACCAAGTGTGAAAAATATCTCTTATTTTTGAATATGCTATGAGTAGTTGCACTATCCGCAAGACATAATTCTTCACCATTTAATTGACCTCGAGACATATTCATATGCTTCAAATAAATAAACAAACGTCACAAAATATAAAATATAAATATATTCATCAAAATAGCATCTCCATAAAAAAAACTGAAACTAATAAAATGTCCGAAACCCGCAAAAGATAAAGTATCTTAAAAAAAAACAACAAACTTATTAAAAGTCTTGAAACAAACAAACTGATGAAGTTCGTAAATAAAAATAGTACTATGAAATGAATAATTATTTCTTGGTGATGCTATCTTGACTTGGAGATTAATTATTCCCTTCGGGGGTGGTGAAGAAGTCAGCAACTTCTAAATGGGTTGCATTTGCAATATCAAAATCACCATCTATGTCTTCGTATACAAGATTAGTCTCCACTTTCTTTCCTTTGTTCTCTATCGATTGTTGGTAGAGATCAACCAAGTGCTTCGGGGTGTGACCACACGAGACCAGTGGCCTTTTCCTCCACATCGATAACATATATTAATCACATTTTCGTTTTTATTCTTCTCAATTTTGTTTTCATAATTATTGTCCTTCTTTTGATAGGAATATGAATTTTTAGAAGGACCACCACGACCTCGACCAAAATCATAACCACCACGACCTTGACCAAAGCCATAACCACCACGACCACGACCATAACCATAACCATAACCACCACGACCATGTCCGCAACCACGGGAACCGCGCCCCTGACCAATGCTTCTGGTATTATCTTTTTGAGTTATCACATTCACTTCAGGGAATGGAGTTGAACCAGTTGGACGTGATTCATGGTTTTCATCAACAATTCATTGTTTTGCTCAGCCACAAGAAGACAAGAAATTAATTCAGAATATTTTTTAAAACCTTTTTCACGATATTGTGTCTGCAGGACAACATTATTTGCGTGAAAAGTAGAGTAAGTCTTTTCTAACATTTCTTCATCAGTAATTTTCTCACCACATAATTGTAGTTGTGATGTAATTCTAAACATGGCCGAGTTATATTCACTCACGGATTTAAAATCCTGTAATCTCAAATGCATCCAGTCATAACGAGCTTTAGGTAATATTACTGTTTTCTGGTGGTCATACCGCTCTTTTAAATTTTCCCAAAGCACTTGCGGGTCTTCAACCGTCAAATATTCAACTTTTAGTGTCTCATGAAGGTGGTGGCGAAGGAATATCATGGCCCTAGACTTATCCTAAGTCGATGTGATATTGTTTTCAATAATAGTTTCACTCAAACCTTTTGCACCAAGGTGTAATTTAGCATCAAACACCCAAGATAAATAGTTTTTTCCGGTAATGTCAAGAACCTCAATTTCTAGTTTCGTAAGATTTGACATAATGACCATACGAAAAAGAAAATAATCGTGTATCAGATGCAAAATGAACAATTAAATAAAATTAAAAAAAAATAAAAATAAACGCGGGAAAAAAAATTAACAAAATCTAAATACTACCATACATAAGTAAGAATAATTAGATAGGTATGAAAACGGTGATGAAAATGGTTAAGAGTAAAGGTTTATGTGAGTACATATTATTTGTGAGTAATATCGTATAGATTGTCAAAAACTCAATATGACGACTTAAAACTAGGAAACATAATTAAATTGATGAGTATGACATGAATAGCAGAATATGTAATCTAAAAAAAAACATGTACGAAGTATATCGTTGTTTTGGTCGAAAATTACCAAGTTTGTTATGTAAGGTTATAGTGATTTTAGACAAGGTTCTTCATTGATTATGAGTGACAATTTATAAAGTAAAGAAGATAAAAGAGAGAATGTTATTGTTCTTGCTGAAATGCCTAAGTATTACAATTTAAGTTGGGTGTTCTTGGCGAAAATGCAAGGGGTATTCCTAAGTGGTCTTACTAGGTTCGGTCTTGGGTAGTACTTTTTAATGAATATCCCTCCTTATTTATAGAGCATGAAGAGGTGTTAATATTCATTGGGTAAGGACTGCTGGGCAGGGCCCGGCCGTTACATAGCTTCCTGGTCCATTTACAACTACTTGTTCCTCTATTTTGGGCTTTGGCCCCAATAAGTAAACATTGTTTGGGCTTGATGGCTTCTTCAGCAAGATTTGTTTGTGCTTCCTTTGACGAGATGTGTGCGGCTGAGATTGACTCCCACCCTTCAATCCGTGTGACCTTAGATTAACCTCTCCTGGACTGCCACGTGTCATGGCCCAAAGTCGTTAATTTTGGGGCCCAACATTAGCCCCCAATTCTCGTGTAAGTTTGCTTGCGCGGGAATTTCAGTTACACTTATTTCGCTTCGATTTTTGCTCCCGCCACTAACTGTTCGTATTCACGCCCTTAATTAACCCCAACTACCTTCACTTAAATTCTTCTTATTCCTGACAAATTCTCCAACTTCTCATTTCATTTTCCCAGAAAACCTCCTATCTTCTTCTTCCTCTTTTTTCCGACTTCCTTTTGCTTTGCCGATCATTTCCCCAGGTACCATTTCCGTTCTTCTTTCAATCTTTACTTCTTTTAGCAATTATGGGCGATGACTTATTCCCTTCTCAAGGTCTCCTTTCCCCTTTACATTCTTGCAATTCCATCTTCAAACCCTCTGACATAACCGCCATTAGAGGGCAGTTTCACTTCAACGCCAGAGTGAACATTCATGTTCCGACGGCCGGCCAGAAGGCCGACTTCTGTCGCCCTGGGTGGACCTGCATGTACCTCTACCCTTTCTCATTGGGTTTGAGGTTCCCTTTTCCAGACCTTGTATGTGAATTCCTTCACACCAATAAACTTCCTATGTGCCAAATCACTCCTTACGCTTGGCGAACCATCCTGTCGTTAAGCAAATTAAACGAAAAATACGATATGGGGATTACAATGGGTGATTTTGCTCACCTTTTCGCCGTGCGGGCTTTGGGTCGTGGTCAATTCACGATTCGGGCCCATAAGAGTGATGAGCACTGCATAATTTTTCCCCCGAAACCCAAGGATGCTGATTGGTTTCGGAGTTTCGTCTTCGTGGAAGTAAACACTTTGCCCAATCCACATGACTACATCTATACTCAATGGAGAGCTTCAACAAGTACTTACTTTTGGTTACCTCATTGATTCCTTTTGTTGCTCACCATCTTACTGCTCTTTTCCTGCAGATTTGCCCAAAATACTTCCTGCTGCTGACGAAGAGGTGTCCCTGTCAAAGTTGTTTGGCCTGGAACCTGCATGTCATTCTTTTAACTTTCTATTTGGTTATACTACTTTGGAGGAAGAAAGGGAGATGTCTACTGGTAATTTTCCCCCAGTTTGTACTTTCGCTTAGTTGAATTTGATTTCCTTCCCTTTTCTTACTCTTTTGCCAACTTTCAGATTCTATTAGGCCTGTGATGACTCCAGCCATGATGATGGCCCAGAGGAGGAGGAAGACTGTGGCAGGTGGGCTTAGGGCTCCTTCTAAGAGGAAGGCAGAGGCGACTGGTGCTGAGTCCTCTGCCAAGCGGTTGGAGCCTTCATCTTCTTCTGATGATGTGACTATTCTTGCTGCCCCTTTATCTTCTTTGCCCCCTTTAGGCCCTCCTACACAGACGAGGGCTTACTCCTCTTTGGTTAAGAAGGAGCCGTCCGGGTCTGGGGCTGGAGGATCAGGTACTAGGGCTGAGGGTGCTGGAACTGGTGATGAGGTGAATGATGTTATGTCTGACCTGCCTGAGGATGTTATCAGATTACCCGTTGGGTTTGGATGTACTGCGGGGGTGCCTTGCTGGCCTACCTTGAAGAGAGCGCTGCTTCCCAGTGTGGGGACGTATCTTCGTCCCAGGCCGACTAGAGAATTGCTGGAGGATGCTGCTGAACAGGCTTTTGCGGTATGTTTTTTCCTTTGGCTTTTATACCGACGTCCTTTATCCTTTTCATTCTTCATTTCTTTCTTCTTGCAGACTATGCAGATGCTGCTGGTCGAAATTGACCGTCTGCCGGAATCTGAGAGGGAGCTGACATCCCTGAAGGCTGAGTTGAACTTGATGAGCAGGAGGCTGGAGGCGGAGAAGGTTCGCGGAAACCAAAGGCTGGAGGCTGCTAAGGCGAAGGAGAAGGATTCCGAAGAGCAGATGGCGATAGTCCTGGATGCCAAGGATGCTCTTGCCTCTGAGGTGAAGAGATGGAAAGAGGCTAAGGAAGTCGTCGATGCAGAGAACGCTGTCTTGCGGCAGAAGAAGGAGTCCCTCTCTGGCGTGTTATCTGATATTGTCCCTTACACCTATTGGGCAGCCAGGGTTGAGTGCATGAAAGAGGTGCTGGAAAATAAGCACTTGGGATGGGATGCGGCTGAGGAGGAACGTCTTCTGGAGGCTGCATTTCCTGTGAAGCCCGACCTTGGCGTGCTCTCTGATTGCGAGGAGGAGGAGGAGCCCCCGGAGGTCAACAGCCCTGTTCCTGCAGAATGTCCTCCTATTCAGGAGGAAGTGATTCCTGTAACTCCTCCTGCAGCGGACGGTGGCCAAGGCGGTGTTGGAGCAGCTGGTGATTCCTCCTCTGTAACCAAGCATGTTGTTACCTAGTTGTTTTAGCTTTGTTGTTGTTCTGGGCCCTGTGTGGCATATTTCTTTTGCGGTTTGGTTGTTCCTGCTGGACCCGGGTGGGTCCAGTTAAACATTTATCTTTTGCGGCCCATGGTTTTTGGGCTTAACTTGTAAAACTTTTATTCCGGCCTTTTTCTTGGCTGGCGGAGCACCTGAGGGTGTAAATGGATATTTCTGGCTCCAGGGTTTCCTGGATCCTTAGTTTATATGTATGTTGTTTTTGTGTTTTGCATGCATGCTTTTTGTTTAGATGGCCAAGTGTATGTGCTGGTTCCCTTAGTTAGGAGTCCTCCAGACTTTTGCGTGGGTGCTTAGTATTGTGGGTGTTTGTATCCCAGCTTGTTTTTACTTTGCCACATTCACACGCTTCAGTTTTTATATTGATTGACAAGAATTGCTTGACTGAATCATACCGAAGTTATATTCAAGATAACCCGTGGGGTTTCTTACAAAATGTTCAAAAGATAACTGTCAAGATATTGGCTTGACATCAAAAGATAGCTATTGGGCTTTGTTTAACCCTTTACTAAGAGAAATGAAAGAAAACGACGTAAATAGCAAAAGAGTCCTAGAACCTGAATATTCAGGTTGCTGACTGATGTGGCGTTTTCCTCCTTTCTAGATGAAATACTTCTTTAAGTGCAAGATGTTCCATGGCCTGGGTACCATTTTTCCATTCATGTCCATTAGTCTGTAAGAGCCACTGCCGGTTGCACTCTCCACCTGGTAGGGGCCTTCCCAGTTGTATGCAAACTTTCCTGCCTGGTGGTTCTTCCGTCAGGCATCCGTATCTTTGTGTTGGGATCCTGACTTCTGAAGGAATTACTGCTTCAGCTCCAAACACCAGGCTGAAGGGTGTTTGGCCCGTTGCGACTTTTGGTGTTGTTCTATCTGACCATAGGACGAGGGGTAGCTCTTCTGCCCATCTGCCCCCTGCTTCTTCCAGCCTTCTCTTTAAGTTGTCCATGACGATCCGGTTGCTGGATTCAGCCTGACCGTTGGTCTGGAGGTACCTGGGGGCAGCTTTTAGCAGTGTAATGTTCCAGCCAGCGCAAAATGCTTCCGTCTTGTTGGATATGAACTGAGAACCATTATCGCATACAATTTCAGAAGGTATGCCAAACCTACAGATTATATTACGCTTGAGGAAAGATATCACCTGATTCTCTGTGACTTGGGGGAAAGATTCTACCTCTATCCATTTGGAAAAGTAATCTGTTAGTGCCAGCATGTAAGTCTTGTTTCCTGGTGCCCTTGGCAGGGGTCCCACGATATCCATTCCCCACTTCATGAATGGCCATGGTGATATTACTGGATGCAGAGGTTCTACAGGTTGGTGCACTACGGGTGCGCGTTTCTGGCAGGGTTGACACTTTTTTGCAAATTCTACAGCATCCTTTCTAACTGTTGGCCAGAAGTATCCTTGTCTGAGTGCTTTGTTGGATAGGCTCCTGCCCCCTGCATGATTTCCGCACTCGCCACTGTGGAGATCATGCAAGATAGCCTGACTTTCTTTTTCTCCCAGACAACGCAGGTAGGGTCCAGCCATCAATCTCCTGAACAAGATTCCATCTATTAGTGTAAATCTGGATGCTTTCATTTTAAATCCCCTTACCTCTTTCTTCTCAGAGGGGAGGACGTTGTTTGCTAGCCATTCGATGTATGGCGTCCTCCAGTCTGGGGCTTCTTCCTGATTGACGGTATTGCTGAGGACCCCTGCTTCCATTTCCCACTGAGTGCTGGATGAGTCAACTTCCGGATCCTGTCCTGAAGTTGAAGGTTCCAGCACATGGATGATTGGGATTGTAGAGAGTTCTCCTGGATTGAACTTAGCCCCCAGATTGGCTAGTGCATCAGCTTCAGCATTCTGGTCTCTGGGTATTTGCTTTAGCTCGAATGTGATGAATTCCGCTTTTAATTCTCTTGCTACTTTCAGGTAGGCAATCATTTTTGGATCCTTGGCTTCGTACTCGCCATTCACGTGATTCACTATAAGTTGTGAATCACCGAAGGCTCGCAGGTGCCTGATCTTCATCCCTAGGGCAGCTGCAGTCCTTGGATTAGCGCCTCGTATTCAGCAACGTTGTTTGTGGCAGGAAATTCACAGCGTACGGCATGTGCAATAATGTCTCCTTGCGGAGATCGCAGTACCATGCCTACCCCTGCTCCTCGGCTATTTGAGGCTCCATCTACATGCAGTGTCCAGCATCTTTCTGCTGAATCCATTTCTGGAGGCAGAAAAGATGTTTCCGCTTCTTTCTGTAAACCTGGACTAAAATCGGAAACAAAATCTGCCAGGGCCTGTGATTTTATTGCTGTACGGGTTTCGAATTTTAAATCATAACCACTTAAATGTACTGACCACTTGGCCATTCTTCCAGACAATTCCGGTTTTCCTAATATGGATTTTAAGGGGTAGCTTGTTAGGACCGAAATTGTGTGGGATTCAAAATAAGGTCTGAGTTTATAAGATGCTGTTACTAAGGCCAAAATGAGTTTTTCTGGAGCAGAATACCTGGTCTCTGCAGGTAGCAGAGACTTGCTGATGTAATATACGGGATGCTGTGATCCCTCATACTCCCTTACCAGGACCCCACTGGCCGCTGCTTCTGTGGCGGATAGATACAGGTATAGTGGTTCTCTTGGCTCCGGTTTAGACAGGAGGGGAGGAGTGCTGAGGTACTGCTTCAGGCTCCTGAAGGCTTCCTCGTGCTCTTCCGTCCACTCGAATCTCTTACTTTTTCGCAGGATGTCGTAGAATAGCTTGCATCTTTCTGAGGATCTGGATATAAATATGTTAAGGGCTGCTACTCTTCCTGTTAGCTTTTGTACGTCCCTTGGTTTCTGTGGCGACTCCAGCTGCAGCAGAGCTTTGATTTGATCCGTGCTAGCCTCAATGCCTCTCTGCGTGACCATGTATCCCAGGAACTTCCCGCTGGATACTCCAAAGGTACACTTTGAGGGGTTCAGCTTCATCTGATACTTCCTCAGGGTGCTGAATGTTTCTTGTAGATGTTGAAAGTGTTGCCCTGCTGCTTTAGATTTTACAACCATATCGTCGATGTATACTTCCATGGTTTTCCCTATCTGGTCCTTGAACATCATGTTCACTAGCCTCTGATAGGTGGAACCTGCATTTTTGAGTCCAAAGGGCATAACATTGTAACAGTATATACCTCTCTCCGATTGGAAGGCTGTTTTTTCTTGATCTTCAGCAGCCATTCTGATTTGGTTGTATCCGCTCCAGGCATCCAGGAACGTTAGCATCTCATGTCCTGCAGTAGCGTCTACCATATCGTCTATATGCGGTAGAGGGAAGGGGTCTTTTGGGCAAGCTTTGTTTAAATCTGTAAAATCAACACAAACCCGCCACTTGCCATTTTTCTTAGGCACCACTACTACGTTAGATAGCCATTTTGGGTATTTTACCTCCCTGATTTTTCCAGCGGCCAGGAGGTTGTCTACCTCCTGGTTGATTACCTGGTTTCTTTCGTAGGCGAATTTCCGCCTTTTCTGCTGGACTGGTTTGTGGTTAGGGTCCACGCTCAGCCTGTGGGATATGACCTCTGGATCTATTCCTACCATATCCTCATGTGACCATGCAAAGCAATCTATATTATCTTTTAACAATTGTATAAGTTTTAGGCGGATGTCACCTGTGCATTCTGCTCCCATCAGTACTATCCTTTCTGGGTGCTGCGGGTCCAGGGGGATTTCGTCCAATTCTAGCTGTTGTGGTTCGACGTATTCCTCCTGGGGCCGCTTTCCCTTTGATTGCTATGCTGACGGTGGTGGAGTTGCTGTGGGTTTGAGTGCCACCTTGTAGCAGCTCCTTGCTTCGTCCTGGCTTCCTTTGATTGTTTGGACTCCCCATGGGGTGGGGAACTTCAGGCATTGGTGGTATGACGAAGGTATTGCTTTCATGTCATGGATCCAAGGCCTGCCAAGAATTACATTGTAAGTAGAAGGACCATCAATTACAAGGTATCTTACCTGTTTATTTATTCCTCCAGCATAGGTAGGAATAAGTATCTCTCCCAGGGAGCTCTTTGTTTCGCCGCTGAATCCTACTAGAGGCACTGCCTTCTTTACCAGGTCGCTCTCGCTGAATCCCATGTTCTTTAGTGTTTCCAGCATGATCAAGTTGACGGAGCTCCCTGTATCCACTAGTATTTTTTTGACTGTGCAATTCCCTATGGATAGGGTAATTATCAAAGCATCATCATGATATTCCGCTTCTCCTGCTCCATCGGTTTCGTCGAAACTGACTGCTGGGAGGTCTTTGCTGCTGATCCTGCAGGAACTCTCTGGTTTGTCGCCCTTTGTCATGGTGGCGTGCCTTTTGGCGGCCGAATAGGTTAATCCGCACAATTCTGATCCTCCTGTGATTACATTGATAATTTTTGTACAAACAGGAGGACTGGAAGGCCTGACCTGACTCGTGGAGTTGACTTTGGTCCCCTTAGCCAGTAGATGGTTCAGGTTACCTTGGTCGAACTGATATTTTACCTCCTTCCTCAAGGTGATGCATTCTTCTGTTGTGTGGCCAATGTTCTCCTCATGGAAGTCGCACCGTAGACTGGTGTCTCTGTTGTCTTTTGGTCTTTCTTCCGTCCTCTTTCTAGGCCACTTAACCTTTTCTCCCAGGTTTTTGAGGGCTTTAATTACACCTGCAAGATTAACATCAAAACCATACTCTTTTATCCTGGGAGGCAGATTTGGATCGCTCTTCCAGTTTTTGCCTCCTGTTACTTTGTTGACTGGCCTGCTGTAGGGCTTGGCCTTCTCACTCCTTTCTTCCTTTGCTTTTCTGGTGGGGGTCTCAACGCGCTGGCTGGTCCTCCTAGGGCCTGGGTCCTCTTCCAGGCGGACGGCATCCAGGGCCTTCTGCTGTACTTGGGCGAAGCTGGTGCATGTCCATTTGGTTAGGTCTTTGTACAGATCTGACCCTTCTGGCAGCCCCCAGCGGAAGGCATGGATGGCGGTAGCTACGTCACATTTTGGTATGGATACCATCTCGTTGTTGAACCGGGCCAGGTAGTCCCTGGTTGGCTCCGCGTCGCGCTGGACAATGCGGTACATATCGCTCGTTTGCTTTTCTGGCTTTCGACTGCTGGCAAACTGCTGGTTGAAAGCATTCACCAGTTCAGCGAAACTGGAAATACTTCCATTGGGCAGACTAACCAGCCACTGCAAGGCTGCTCCTGAGAGGGTTGACCCAAACCCTTTACACATGCAAGCTTCTTTGAGGGGCCCAGCAGCCGTTACCACCATCATTTTCTGTTTGTATTGATTGACATGGTCAACCGGATCAGCTGTTCCGTCATAGTGCGTCATTGTTGGCGGCGTGAATCCTTTTGGCACGTCGACGGAGACCACGTTGCTGGTGAAGGGAGAATCTGCATAGCTGTCTTCCGTTGCTTTCTCCAAGGGTCGCGGCACTCCTGGTATGCGGTTGACGAGATCCCATAGCTCATTGTATTTCTGCTCCCATGCGCTAGGTAGTGTGTACGCTGGGGGAGGCAGAAATCCACGCGCCGTGACTTCTGGAGCCTGGATGGCTATTGGAGTAGGGCTGGCGTACTGGGAGGTGTGGATGATGGATGGGGTTTGCTGATAGCTGCATCCTGGCGCTCCTCCACTGTACTGCTGGTAAGGGAACAGCCTAGTCGACGATTCCGCTTGCCAAGCTGGGGCTTGCTGATATGAGTGTCCTGTAGGAAGCGAAAAGTTAGTGTTTGTGGATTGTACTTTTAAGACATCGTTACCTGTTTGCGTGAAAGTTTGGGATGGTGAGGGGTAGGATAAGAACCCCATCCCACTAGGAGTTATCGCTTCTGGGGGAGTAATCCTGCCGAGATCCAGGCGCGTGACTATCTCGGCTGGGACTTCCTTTGACTTCTTTCCAATGGCCCTTCTTCGATGCCTTTCTGCGGCTTCTGCTGCGGCTGCTGCGGTGCTGGCGGCGATTCGTGCCCTCAGATCTTGGTTGTCCTTCTTCAGGCTGCTGATCGCTTCCGCCATTGACTGCCACATTTCTGCAGTTGGAGTAGGCTGGCTTGGATTTTGCCTTTTCCCGGTGTCTGGCTGTATGGTGGCAGTGGTTTTGGTTGGGACCATGGCTGGGGTGCTGCTGCCGGTTGGCGCCATGGTCGCTGTTGGAATTGTGGCTTTGGATGCGGGTACCAGCGGGATTTTACTGGCGGACGAAGGTGGTGTTAGGGGATTGGTTGTTTTTGGGATGTTTCCCGACATGTTTGGTTTTTTGGCTAGGACGAGTTTTTGAGTTTTTTGTTTTGGGTACGACAATCACTATAGCCCCACGGTGGGCGCCAAAATGTTTTGGTCGAAAATTACCAAGTTTGTTATGTAAGGTTATAGTGATTTTAGACAAGGTTCTTCATTGATTATGAGTGACAATTTATAAAGTAAAGAAGATAAAAGAGAGAATGTTATTGTTCTTGCTGAAATGCCTAAGTATTACAATGTAAGTTGGGTGTTCTTGGCGAAAATGCAAGGGGTATTCCTAAGTGGTCTTACTAGGTTCGGTCTTGGGTAGTACTCTTTAATGAATATCCCTCCTTATTTATAGAGCATGAAGAGGTGTTAATATTCATTGGGTAAGGACTGCTGGGCAGGGCCCAGCCGTTACATAGCTTCCTGGTCCATTTACAACTACTTGTTCCTCTATTTCCTCAACCCACTTCCTGTGACCAATACACCACGGCGTGATGTGGGCTAGCAAATGCGCAACAGAATTCGAACTGCGTCTAACAAAACTGAAAATAACCGAATCAAAAAAAGAACATAAACTAGTAATGTCATCATAAACACGAAACAGCTCCGTTCTTCCCTTCCGTCTCTCCTTCAGGTCGTTAATAACCCCCTGGGAATCGCTTTCAACGACAATCCGCGAGTAACCCATCTTTCTTGCTTCTTTGAGTCCTTCAAGGATGGCCTCTACTTCTGCGACCTTCACTTCGCGAGAACCCGACATTTGAGAAGTCAGCGCCCACTCTACTCGTCCGTGATCTGTTCTGGCCACCACCCCCAAACTCGTACCCAAACCTTCGAACAGCCCCGCATCAGTATTGATTTTAACAAACCCATCTCCTGGTCTCTGCCATCCACCAGTACGTGATAGCTTGTTCACCTCCGTCACCTCACTGGTCGCCATCCCCCTTCCCCCGTCACCTAATAGGCGTAGAGTCGCACCCCCAATACCCCTCTCAACCTCCTTCCTCTCCTGTTCATTTCCGCCTTTCCCCTGGTACATATACGTCTCCCACAGCGCCTCTTGGATACGTTCAATGACTCTGTTACTGCTCCTGTCTCCTCCATCAAAAATAGCCTGGTTTCGACACTCCCATATAGCCCAGCAAGTAACCATAAACACTCTCCTCTCCTCCTTCCCAGCCGCCCTCAGTATCCCCTCCATCCAGTCCCTGAACGACCGCGTTTTTGCTTCGACCAGATTCAGCAGCCCCTCCATCCCAACCCCAGACCAGATATCAGAAACCCAACCACACTCCCAAAAAAGATGCAGCGAATTTTCCTCCCCATGAGAACAGAACGGACAGTCCGTTCCCTCAATATTCATACGCTTGGCGATATTAAGTCGTGTGGGTAGAGCGTCATGACATACCTGCCAGGTGAAAATCTTAATTCGCGGTAGCACGTCCATCTTCCAGATTTCTTTCCATATCCATTTACTTTGGGCATAATTCGACGATTCCTCCATACTTCCATCTTGGCCGTGCAGAAGGTGATACGCAGTTTTGACGGAATACTCGCCATCTTTTGAAGGATCCCAACACCAATCATCAACAGGTAGGGTGTCACAAATCCGAATGGCCTTAATACGGTCTCTTTCAAAGGGAATAAAGAGGTTGTCAATCATATTTTCATTCCATCCACTCTTATCAGAATTCATAAGATGGGCAACTTTCAGGGACTCAGAGTTAGCATTTCGAGGAGAAAGAATACGGCGAGATTGAGTATTCGGGATCCAAGGATCCAACCACACATTAGTGCTCTAACCATCCCCAATTCGCTTTCTAGCTCCTAATTTGATAACATCTTTCGCCTCCCATATACTTCGCCAAGAGTAGCTCGGATTAGGCCCAAGTTCGGCTTCAAGAAAGTCCCTATCCGCAAAATATTTCCCCTTGATCACTCTAGCCATAAGACATGTATCCTCCATCATCAGCCTCCACCCTTGTTTGCCGAGCAGTGCTTGGTTAAAATGACGAAAATCGCGGAACCCAAGACCCTCTTCTTCCTTCGGTTTACACATTTTATCCCAGGCAATCCACGACATCTTTTTCCTTCCATTCGTGCTACCCCACCAGAACCGTGTCGTCATGCTTCGAATTTCATCACAGAAGTTCCCCGGTAGTTTGAACACACTCATGGCGTAGTTTGGGATAGCTTGAACTATAGATTTTATTAACATTTCTTTCCCAGCTTTACTCAACATCATCCCGCGCCATCCTTGGAGGCGCTTACTCAGTTTATCGCGAATAAGCCTGGTTAGCGCACCCTTCGACCGACCTATGACAGTTGGTAACCCAAGATACTTACCTTGCTCAGCCACCATCCGAACGCCCAAAGACCCAGCCACAACATTTCTCCTAGCTACACTCGTTCCCCTACTAAACGAGACCGTCGTTTTATCCATGCTAACAAGTTGACCCGAGGCCTGCTCATAACGACGCAAGATGCCTTTTATAAGAGTCGCTTCCCTTTCGTTCGCCCTTGCAAATATGATACTATCGTCAGCGAAAAAAAGATGGGTTACCATAGGTGCCAGCGGTGCTATTCGAATCCCATGAAGGTTCCCCCTTTCCATCTCGCTTCTGATCATACTTGAGAAAACCTCCGCGCAAAGGATAAAAAGGTACGGGGACAGCGGGTCGCCTTGACGTAACCCCCGGTGAGGCTTGAAGTATTCTGTCTGGTCACCATTAACCGTGACTGAGTAAGTGACAGATTGGACACACTCCATAACACGATTCCGCCAATTATCCTCGAATCCCATCACCCTTAGGGTCTTATCTAAGAAATTCCACTCAATCCGGTCATAGGCCTTGGCCATATCCAACTTGAGAGCCATGTGTCCACCCCCGCTTCTATTATTTTTCATATGATGAAATAGTTCGAAAGCCACAAGGATATTGTCAGTAATCAACTGGCCAGGGACGAAAGCACTCTGGTTCTCTGTCACAATGTCATTAAGGAAGCCCTTCAATCGATTCGCCAAGACTTTCGACACAATCTTGTACAGTACGTTACACAAGCTAATTGGCCGGAAGTCAGCCATACACTCACTTTGCTTCTTCTTTGGAATAAGGATTATATGAGTTAAATTTGTGGTATCTGTAATGGGTCTTCCATTAAGAATACCCAAGCAAGCTGCAGTCACCGAATCACCCACAATGTGCCAATATGTTTGAAAGAAAAGGGCATTCATTCCGTCCGGACCCGGAGCCTTTAGGGGATGCATCTGGTTGAGAGCTTCAACGACTTCCTCTCTGGTATATGGTGAGCGTAGATTATCATTCATGCTTGCGGACACCCTGCCCGCCACCCCTGCCATATCATTATCATCAATCACCGGCACTGACGATGTGAACAGATCATTAAAATACCTCACAGCAACATTTTTAATTCCTCCCAGATTGTCCACCTTCCTTCCATCTCTGTCCCGGATAAATATGATGTGATTCTTTTGTTTCCGTTGACGAGCTTTTCGATGGAAATAAGTCGTATTTTTATCCCCGTCTTTTTACCATAGCACTCGCGACCTCTGCCTCCAGAACTGTTCCTCCGCCTTTATCAGCTTCGCAATTTTATTTTTGGTCTCACGCCGCTCCAACACATTACTTTCTGTTCTGTCTCCACGATCGAGTCTTTGTAAAAAATTTCGTTGCATTCTGATATCCTTAACAAGCTGTCCAATATTAGTCCCCTTCCACTTAGTTAACTCTTCCGCACATCTCTGTATGTTACTGTCCATATCATCCCCCGGGTCCCAAGCATGCTTGATCGTATTTTCGCACCCCTCTTCTCCTACCCAGATTTGTTCAAAACGAAATTTCCGACCACACCTCTCCCCACTGCCATCTCTTGCATCCAATTGGACCATAATAGGAAGATGGTCAGACCAAACCGACTCCAAGTGATAAAGCTTGGCATGAGGGAACTGATCTTGAAACTCGGTATTGACCATTGCTCTGTCAATTCTGCTCTGTCTGTTCTCATCTCCCGCTTGTCCGTTATCATATGTGAATTCATACCCACTGAACTCGAGATCCCTTAGCCCACACTCATCAACGGCCTCGCTGAAGTTAGTCATTTGCCACTGAGCTCTCTCTCCCCCCTTCATCTCGTTCGCAAAAAGTATCTCGTTGTAGTCACCAATACACATCCACGGCCCCACATACGTTCCTGCTAAGATTCGGAGTTGCTCCCATGAAAGGTATCGCTCCTGAGTAGCAGGCCAACCATAGAAACCTGTAATTCTCCACGTCATCCCATCAATAACGACATCCCAATCCATATAATGTAAAGTGGCGGTGCGAAAACTCCCAGCCGTACCCTTCCGCCATAAACTCGCAAGCCCACCCGACCTCCCAGCACTATCAACAGCCCAAACTTCGTAATTATCCAGCCTTTTACCGATATTGGTCATCTCCACCCTACTCAACTTAGTTTCACACAAAAACAGAAAATCAGGATTCTCTCGCCGGACAAGGTTAACTAATCCGCCTACCGCAGTCGGGTTGCCCAGACCCCTGCAGTTAAGGCTCATAATTTTCATAATGTCGGGCGGGGTTGAGTGTTCTCAACCACCGCCTCAGATGAGCATACATCCATGTTCTTTGTTTTTTTAGCTACCGTATCAACCCCTGTATCCTCAAACACCCGTCCTCTCTTCGATCCCAAACACTCATCATTCTCCCCTATCATATCTGTTGATGAATCCCGAGCTAATCTCTTCCATTTTTTGTGTCTAGCTAGGGCAGCCTCGTTCCTTCTTGACCCCTCAAGATCTTGCTGAACAGTCTCCTGTACTTCATGGCCCATTGATCCCACAATCTGTCCCTGCTTTCCTCCTTTCAAATCTCCCCCCACTTCCTTCCCTACATCCCCTCCCTCCGTATCTTCAATAAATGCTACATCCCCCTCATCAGCTGGCACCCCCTTATTAGGAGCAGTCACATTGCTCTTCATACGTGTTTTTGACGTAGCGAGTTGTAGCTTCGATATCATGTGCAAGACCGCCTCTTCCTCTCTCTCCTGTTCTTCTTGGGCAATAACAGCCTCGAAAGAGTTATTCAGGGACCGAGCCCTATTCCCACCCAGTTCCGACGCCACCGTTTTAACGACTTTCCATGGTAATGCTCTCATATCATCCCCAAAAGTTAGCTCGTTCTCCTCATACGGTCCCGCTTCGCATTCCTTCTCTCCGTGCCCTAATTTACCACACCCATAGCAATAGTTTGGGAGTCTTTCGTATTTCACCTGGAACTCTAATTTCCTCCCATTGGGCATTCGGATCTCTACACTTTTTCTCAAGGCTTTCCGTATGTCTACAACAATCCTTATCCTCACAGCTTTCTCCATCTCGGGGAAGGGAGCCTCATCGATACTGACAAACTTACCCAATTGCGCGCCCATCCTTTTCATATTTTCTAGGTTCGACCTACCCCGTATAGGGAGATCGTAAACCCTAGTCCAAATCGGGACATGATATAGCGGGGTATCCGTTAGCTTCCCTACTTCTACCGGATCATTGAAGCACCAAATATTCCTGTCGAAATGCCATGGTTGACCCTCAACAACCCTATCTTTATCTTTGACACTAGAGAACTTGAACATAAAGATTTTGTTTCGAGCATCAATTAGATTCCCAACTATCGGTCCCTTCGTCTGCCATAGTTTTATCATCGAGTCTACCGCTGCCTTAGAGTTTATAGCCTTCATGGACCATAGTTTACCAATTAGGGTTAATTCAACCCCTCTCTCCTTCTCATTATCATCACCAATATCCCAAGTGAACGACTCCTCTTCATGAAGCAGGCCTTTGCCCTTATCAAGTAACGTGGATGCTCCTGTCTCCATCAAAAATACACCGCAAACCGAGCAAACAACAGAAGCAAAACCAGACCCTAACAACGCAACAAGTGAAGCGAAAACACCAACCCTAACGACCAAAAGGACAAGAAAACGATCAGAAAGAAAAAACGCACCGCCGTCCACCGGGGGGGACGAGGGAGGCAACGAAAAAACGTAGACGAGGACCAGGACGAACTTAGACGGAAACCCTCATAGGAAACCCTAGAGGAGACTTTTTTTTATAAAAAACACAAACAAGTTGCTTACTCAATAATCCGTATAAAAAAACATCTATTAGAGTCAAGATTTTGTTATCATTCATCTAGTAATTAATTAGTTATGATTATGGGAAGTTGAAATGTCATTAAAGGAAATGTATAAAATATATTACTCTCATTCTTGGAAACAAACTAGAAGAAAGGAGTTAATATGACAATAAGTAATGCAATTAATTAAGAAATAATGGTGTAGCAATCATAAATTTTCTCTTAATCTTTTCCAAATTGTGCTACACCAAAGCAATGCATCGGTCCGCCCCTGTACGCAGGTTATACAAGAAATCCCATTTTAGTATGTAAAACAAAACGAAAGTGAATAAAATGGGAAAAAGGGACTTACAAGTTAATTGAATAGAATATCAATAATCCAAGATGTGAAAAAAAAATATAAAACTCAATAATTCTTTAGTAATCAAAACCCTTAGCGAGATTGTATAGATCGTGCTGATAACATATTATGAATATATAAGAGTAAGGGAAGTGTGTACGATAAGAAAGATGGGTATTATTCTCATTAAGATTATGGGGTATATATAGCACTACAAGGGATGAGTTATACAAGGGAATACAAAGGGGAAATCTAGAACCATCCATGAGTTAAGGACATTTCATACTAATATTAAGGAGTTGGTTGATTCGCCATTGGAATATAAAATTTCCGGAAAGATCAAATTCATATGAACTTGAAAATCACGTGAATTGTTTAAATGTTGTTTGGTTGAATGCGGGAAGTTCAATTCATGTGGGAATTCCCACTTACCTAGGGGGGCCTAGCTAAGTGACTTCCTAGATTATGTACGAATTGGACGTTACATAGGAAGTTGCACTTCCGATGAATTAGGTAACCAAACGACACTCCATTTAGAAACTTCCCAGGATTTTCGAATTCCCATATTTTTAAGAGGCAACCAAACAACCCCTAAGTATATACTTACTGTTGAGACTTACGGACATCCACTAGTTATAATATTTACATAATAAAATTGTACTTTTGACAATTTTTAAAGGAAGTTGTTTATATTTTATTTTAGACCTTCAAAATTAAGAGTTATTACACCATTACATTAAATTGTATTAAATAAGTAGAAAATTAATTTAAACAATATATGAACTTTTTCAATTGAGTTTTGGCTTATATTATAGATTATCATGCTAGCAATGAGTTATACGGATAGGGAAAATGCATTGCAAGAGTCAAGGATAAAATATGGGTCAAAATAAATATTATTTTTAAGGATCACAAGTCAAAATACAGATTAGTAAGAGTGTGTGACGGGTTAAAATACGGTTCAAAATATCATTATTGTAACCATGTCAAGAAACTCATAACTTCTATTAAGAGTGACGGGTTAAAATACAGAATATTAAAAGTGACGGGTTAAAATACGGGTGATTTTCAGTGCCTTCGGATGATTTTCAGTTCTTTTAGCAATAAAATTTTCATAAGCTCAGATTAGATGAGCAAATGTGAAATTAATTTGCGGTACGTGATTTATATTGCACGTAATTGCTCCAATTAAGTATGTTATGGAGTATAAACAACGTGATTTTTTTTTCAAATCATATTATTTTTATTTAGAATATTTTAATGCAACTAAAATTCATAACTCAATTCAAATTTCAATCATAACCTAATAGAAAAATTAATCACTTTTTTTTCACAATACCATATTTAAATCAACATACTTATGCAATTTGCACGGGTTTAAGACTAGTGTATTGTTATATATTGACGGCTGTTTGACAGTATTTTTAAATTATAACTTTTTTTGTTAATAAATATCAAGTCCGGTTTTACTTGTTTTTTGGGGTTTCGTTTGTTTGTTTGTTTTTTTTTTTTTTTAAAGTTTCCGTTTCTTTTTTGAAGTTTTGGTTTTGATTTTATTTAAGTATAACGGAGTTGGTGATGGAGGAGTGAGTGGTGAACGGAGGAGCGATGAACGAAGTTGTTTGTGTTAGTTACTTGTGTTCAAGGGGATTAAGGAAGAGAGAAAATCAATTGATTGAATGATAAAATAAATGACAAGCGCATAAGTTAAAAATCGTATGTGAAAAAGTAAAATACGTATGTGAAAAAGCACGTCTCATCAGCCTTGGGTGGGGAATCTTTGGCAATAGCTGGGTCGGAAAAAAATGCCTCAGTGGTGTGGTATAGGCTGTGGAGGCCTGTGTCGGCCCGAGCTGGCCTCCACTTTTGACCAGCTCTAGAAGTCCGCACTCTTATAGTATTATGTACTCTTCTCATGTGACTAGACTAAACTTGTAGCGTAAATTCTTATTTCACACGGGCTATATTTCCGTCTGAAATAAGAAGAATCAAATGTTACTAGTTTCTATAAATTTACCATTTTTTCAAGGGTTAAAGATGACAACTCAAATCAAATATTTTGTCACTAAATAATTAAATTCCGTTAAAAAAAATGAGGACCTTTAATCCGTCCTATTTTAAACCGTTTGAAACAAGACTTATTGGACTATAGAGGTGGAGTAACGTAAAAGAATGGAAGTAGCACAGTAGAATGCGGGAAGTCTCGTATGTTGGTTAGATTCCTTAAGCAGAACGACTCCTGCAAACTTGATCATCATTCATCGTCTTGGAACTCGGAATCCCCAATTTTATCCGCAGAAAAGCAAAGCCATTGCTGAAGCAACATCAATATGGGTACTCAAGAAGAATATCCGTTGCTCTTAGATGATGGTCTTTCTCAGGTGTTTTTCTATTTCCATTCTACTTCTCTCTTCTTTGACTCTAATGGTTTATCATTGACTTTGATCAAAACGCCAAAGATTCAATCTTTATGTTGAATTGTTGATTGCAAGCTTGCCCTTTGCTAATTTTGATCCGATGATGTGTCTTTTGATTATGCCCATTATTTTTATGATCTATGTTTGTGGTTTGTATAAGGGTATTTGATAGCAAGTGTTGGTTATGTTTCTCAGTCTGTAGCTTAAATTGATTCATCTGTATGTATATTGGAAATTGCGTCGAGAATTGCATTGAATATCGCGACAATGTGGGTGCCCTTTTGAGTCAATTTGGGAAAGATGGTTGCAAATAACTTGGACAAGGAGGATGGTGTTTAGCTGTTTGTATCTTCATGTAGGCTTATGAAATGGGAAGTCTTTTGTACTAACTACAGATGCTTATATTCATACCATAAACAATTGGTCTCGTAACTGGTAAGTCTGTTTACAAAGTTACACCAGTGTTGAGTAAAATGGATCCATTCTCAAGGAGATCATGATCCATAACTAAAAAATAGTGGTTGCCGAAAGTTATGGTAATTACTAGATATTCTTTTTGTGTATGGGTATTTGGGTCTATAACTGACTTTTGCAATAGTACTTACTTAAAAGAGCCCTGCATTAAGTATTTGGGTCTCGAACTGAATTAGTTCGGTTTAGGATCTGATGTAGGTGTTGGCTTTGTTGGATTCACAATCATTTATGTGGGATTCAATTGGAGCTTACACCTAGATCTAGAGTCGTAGTGAGACATGGGAGCCGTTGGAGGGAACTTAGTGTTACTTGATGGTATACTCAGTGGTCACTATACTGCATACTTTATAATATCAAGTGCAGCAGAAGGTGTAAGTTGTATAATAAGATCTCACGACAGTTGCCTGTAACTTGACCTGGAATTTTTGGAAGGTCTGCTAAAGACGGGTATTTTGGCGGCGTTCCTCCAATATCATGGTTGTGCAGTGTGCACCCTCTGAGCTGTTCTTTAGGTTGTTAGATCTTTTATGATATTTCCATCACTCAGCTGCAGGAAGTGTAATGGTGTCATTTAAAGAATTCTTTTGTAGAGATCTCAGAACTATCTCATCGTATACATTATCATCCTAAACTCAATTATGAATTTCTATTAGTCAGAGTTTTATTTAGACTTGTATTTTTTCCCCTCCTCCCCAAGTTTATCCTAACTAAATTTGGTGATCAACCAATGCAAATTTAAACCATTAGTTTCTCCAAGTATTTGTAGAGATGATAATGCAGAATTGTCATGATTGACTTTCGTTTATCATTTTTATCATTTCTAAGTAAAAAATTGTAACTATGGTAAATTGTGAGAAAAAATCGGTCAAAGTGCTAATAATTTGACCACCAAGTCAAATGAGGACAATATACTTGGGGTGGAGGAAGTATCAAGCTAAGTTTTGCATGCTGTAGTGTGTACTATCTAATGGAAACCTATATAGCCTCTTATTCTGTAAACAAATCCTTTGTCTTACAACTGATGTTTGTTGCTACATTGGTTCCGTTAAATGGAATGAAGTAATCCCTCAATTCATGCTGATCTTTATCCATGTGTACTGTTGTGAAGGTTAATAATGACCAATGTACTGGAGATGGATCTACGGATCTCCGTGGGAATCCTGTCCTCAAGAGAAAAACCGGAACCTGGAAAGCATGTCCCTTCATTCTTGGTAAATAAGAAAAGTCTGCAGTTCCTCACATCGATTGCCCATCACAAACACTATTATATTTGTAAACATCTTCTTAACCTTTTTTCTTTGCAGGTACCGAATGCTGTGAGCGTCTTGCTTATTATGGTATTGCAACTAATCTTGTCAGTTACCTCACCGCCAAATTGCATGAAGGAAATGCTTATGCTGCAAGGAACGTTACCACCTGGTCAGGCACATGTTACCTTACACCACTTATTGGGGCTGTCTTAGCCGATGCATACTGGGGAAGATATTGGACTATTGCTGTCTTCTCCACAATTTACTTCATTGTAATTTCTGAATCTCGTATCATCTTGTCCTCTGACCCCCAAGTTTTCTTTTATGGCCCATTAGCTTGAGTCTTGATTTAATTCTTTCTAACCGATCGGTTGGTATTATTCTCTTCTGTATGCTCTGCTATGGATGTGGGCCCTGTGGCACTGTGTTTTTGATTTAAGTGGGATACCTTATGCTTGAAATCTTTGAATCTTAATGTGTAGTCTGAGTCATAACTATTGTGACTCTTAAACTGATGATATGCCGACCTTTAAGATCTGTTGCTCGACTCTTTAATTGATTCGTGTTGTCTTGCTGTGACATGATATTCCGTGGAACTCGACACTTATGGTGGCTTTAGATATGGTTCTATGACTCTGCAAAATATCCTCTCTTTGTATGTCATAATACATGAAAGTTGAAACACTTGACAGAAGTTTGGGTGACATTGATTACTATGATGGATTTGTTCAGCTAATTGACTAAGCAATGAATCAATGATAGTGGTGCCTTGCTGCAAAAATTGTGTTGGTTTCTACCATACTCCCCCATATATTTATGTTGACCCCATTTGACTTTTATGGTTAAGTAATGTTGCTCTCGACCTATATTTTATTACAATATACATTAGTTACAGGGATACAGCTTTTTTAAAATAATAATATTAAATCAGTTGATTCGCTAAAACAAACAAGAAGTTTACATTTATCTCAACATAAATTTGGAAAAATTAATGGTTAAAGTTGAAATCACTTGACCACAGTTGGGGACAATAAGTTCTGGTGAGAGGTAGTAACACCTATAAGAATTTCCAGATTCGACCTCGTTCGGATGCTTCTTCAATTCTTCTCATTAGTCTAAAGAGTGCTGTTATTACTGCAGGGAATGTGCACGTTGACTCTATCAGCTGTGGTTCCTGCATTTATACCTGCTGAATGTGTGGGTTCAGTTTGCCCTTCAGCTACTCCGGCACAGTATGGAGTGTTCTTTTTGGGTCTGTATCTAATTGCACTGGGAACTGGAGGGATTAAGCCATGTGTTTCATCGTTTGGTGCTGATCAGTTTGATGACACTGACTCGAACGAGAGGGTAAAGAAGGGATCTTTCTTCAATTGGTTTTATTTCTCCATCAACATTGGTGCCCTTGTTTCCAGCACTGTTATTGTTTGGATGCAAGAAAACTCAGGATGGGGCTTAGGTTTTGGAATTCCCGCAATATTCATGGGAATTGCTATTGCAAGTTTCTTTGCTGGGACTCCTCTTTATAGGTTTCAAAAACCTGGGGGAAGCCCGTTGACAAGAATGTGTCAGGTTGTCTTTGCATCATTTAGAAAGTGGACCTTGGATGCCCCTCTTGATAGTACTCTACTTTATGAAACAACAGACAAGCATTCAGCCATTGAGGGTAGCCGAAAGCTGGAGCACACCGAGGAATTAACGTAATTTTTTGTCTGTTCATAAATTGCAGTTTTATGTTTAGTCAACCAAGTGAGAAATTGTTTCAACTGTAGGCTGCTAAGTAGTGGAATTAGCAAAACCTTATGGCAGCAAAGTAGAATTAGCCTAAAATAGTGAGATTATCTATCAGCGGTTTAGCTCATAACCTAATCATTACTCCCTCTCCAGATAGATACTGTAATCATCTTCGTTTGTCTTTCTGCTGTAGGTGCCTGGATAAAGCCGCTATTGTGTCAGAAGCTGATAGGGAAGATGGGGATTTCTCGAACCCTTGGAAATTATGCACAGTGACACAAGTGGAGGAACTGAAGATCTTGATCAGGATGTTCCCTGTTTGGGCAACAGGAATCGTCTTCTCAGCCGTGTATGCTCAGATGTCAACCATGTTCGTTGAACAGGGAACAGTCATGGACAGAAGAGTCGGGTCCTTTACGATTCCAGCAGCCTCCCTGTCAACATTTGACGTTATCAGTGTAATTTTTTGGGTCCCACTCTATGACAGTGTCCTTGTGCCTATTGCTAGGAAGTTCACTGGTAAGGAACGGGGATTCTCCGAGCTGCAGAGAATGGGTATCGGCCTCTTCATCTCCATCCTCTCAATGGTTGCCGCTGCTTTAGTCGAGATCAAAAGATTGCAGATTGCCAAGGACCTCGATTTGATAGATAAAAACGTGGAGGTCCCCCTTAACATCTTCTGGCAAGTACCTCAGTACTTTTTGGTAGGGGCCGCTGAGGTATTTACTTTTGTTGGGCAGCTAGAGTTCTTCTATGATCAGTCACCTGACGCCATGCGAAGTTTATGTAGTGCCCTCTCCCTCTTAACAACTTCTCTTGGAAATTACTTAAGCTCGCTGATTGTGACGATTGTGACAGCTGTCACAACTTCTGGTGGCAGGCCCGGGTGGATACCCGATAATCTTAACAACGGCCGCCTTGATAACTTCTTCTGGCTATTGGCTGGACTAAGTTTCTTGAATATGGTGCTGTATGTTTTCTGTGCAAAGAAGTATAAACAAAAGAAGGCTTCGTAACAAAGCCTGTTAAATGCTGTGCAGTCTTTCGCCTACTAGGTCGTACTGTTGGGCCTGTGGGTTTACATTGTTGAATATTCTTATCTTTCACCTCAAAGAAGTGAGGGTGTTTGTATTATATCTCAGACGGGCTCGTGTTATTTATTCCACTTCAATTCCAATCAATCTTTCTTTGTATATGTTCATTTCTCTTACACGGTCGACCGATTGTCGGTCTCAAGTATATTTTCCCTTAAATGGGTATTTTTCAAGTTAAGCTGCTTTTCCTATCATGAGAAGGCCTTCTTTTCGCCCGAGAAATAACTGGGGTATCTCCTTGGAAGAGGAAGACAAATTTCTTGATTTTTTAATACTAAATCAATAAAGAATTAACATTTTTCGAATTTTTTAACGCGGCTATTATGTTCCGTCATTGCCTCCTCACTCCACCATTGGGTCGGTGTGCTAGAGTTGGCCGAGAAACGGCCGAAGGGTGGCTGTCAGCTGGAGCCTGGAGGTGGAGATGTCACAGTGGAGGATGACAGTGATCTGATGAGTGCTGATGATGCAGTATGTGTAGGCTTGCTGTCCTTTTCAAAGTTTTCTTTTTGTATTTTAAAAATGTGTAAAGTTGTTAGTATATTCCAAATCGGCACGTTGTTTCAGAAAAAAAAAAACATATTTATTGAGTTTATAAAACTATTGGTTCAAGACAAATATCTGCAAGATAACAACCAATAGTACAGTGAGATTGAGAAGAAGAGGCAACATGGCAAGATAGGGAGGCAAGTGAAGTGAAGAAGATGAGTACTGATGATCAACAGATTTTACTTCTGGAAGAAACTCTTCTGCAGGTTATTCTCTTTGTCCATATCACTTGTTTAGTGTCTTAAATACATTTTGGTTTGTCTCACTGTAATTTTGTCAGTAAGTATCGTGTAATACTCTCTTACAGTGTGAGACGATCTTTTAATATATAAATCAATTTATTGATAGGTTTAAAGGAGTGTTTAACCAATAAAGGTCGTCTCTCACTGTAAGACACTCTTATTCTATGATTTGAGTAATTCATATTCTGTACGTACTTTTCGAAAACCGTGCAAAACAATGATAAAATCATAGTGGGACAGAGGAATATGATATTCATTTTCTTAATGATGCAGTCATGCTGAAGTGGTTTTTAATTGGATGAACTCATTAGTTTAAGAAAAGTTAGCATAAGTTAAGGGTACCGATGTCTGAAATTTTTGAAAAGAACCAGTGTCTTCAGTTGCTATCCATGTGTAGACTTTTTGCCTGCTTCTGATCTTTGTTTGTATTCTTTCAGAAAGGGAGCGATACGAGCGGACAATATACCGGAGATGGTTCTCTTGACTTTCATGGGCGCCCTGTCCTTAATGGTGAAACTGGAAACTGGAAAGCCTGCCTTTTCATTCTTGGTGAGTTATGATGTGGCAGGAAGCCAAATTTTTTTCGGGTCAAAGCTTTATCAGCCGATCACTGTAATATGATGGAATAAAGTAAAATATACTCCCTCCGTCCCAGTCATTTGTTTACCTATCCATTTTTGGGGTGTCTTAGTTGTTTACCTTTGGAATGCTTTTGATGAACAAGTTCATCCTCCACACTCAATTTGGTCCACCTGTCATCAAATAATCGGTTCTCCTCTTTCCTTGGGTCTTTGTGCCAAATTTAAAGGTAAACAAATGACCGGGACGAAGGGATTATACTTAACTGTAGTGTCTGTACGCGCTTCTTTTGTTTTGTAGCGGTAAGCTGACGGTATTTTCTTCACGTAAACACTACTTTTCGGTATTTCAACATATGGTTGCATACATACTTACATAGTACTCCCTCTATCTTTTCCATTTAGCCCCTCTTTTAGAATTTTCCTTCACAAAAGATTCAGAAATGCGGTTAAATGGAAAGATGGAGGGAGTATTGGGAATCCAAAGCAATACTGCATTGCGTATGAGTTATCAGGATTTTGAAGAATACCGTAATTGTTTTCCAAAGCGCTATAAGTTGTAGTAATAAACGAAATCTCTACACGAGATCAAGTCGAGAAGATGAATACTGAATACGAAATTAAACCTCAAACTTAGATTCAATACCACGGCTTTCTGCACTCGGCTGCATTACCCAGCATAGATGAATATGATGGTTTTAGGTAAAGTTCCTCCTAAACTGGTTCAATTCTTTTTCATTGTGATCTAAACTGTAATATGATGTAATGTCTGACCCAATGTTTATCTCTTGTCCATTTGAAAACAATCTCTCAGTAATAACACGAGGGTAAGGCTACATACGTGTGACTTCCTTCCTTCGGTGAACCCCTAATGCACTGGTGTGAGAAAATATTGGTCAAAGTAGTCAATTAGACATCATTAAAATTCAAGTAGATACTGTAAATGTTATGGAGAGAGTATGTGCTTCGAATACACTAAAGTAGCATAGGACGATGCGGTTTGTTTCTCGAGTCATTCAGAAACAACCTCTCAATATTTTCAATGCATGGGCTAGATTGCATGAATTTGACCACCTCACCGTACCATAAGGCATAAACAAGAATCTTCAAGACACAGAGGCGTTTCTGATGCTGTCCTCATCAACCTTACCCTTGTTTGTGCAGGCTGTGAGGGTTGTGAGCGTCTGGCCTTTTTTGGTATAAACACAAACCTGGTCAATTACCTCACTGAAAAATTGCATCAAGGAAACGTTTCTGCAGCAAGAATTGTAGCCACGTGGTCAGGAACATGCTCTCTTACACCTCTTCTTGGAGCCTTCTTAGCTGATGCATATTGGGGAAGATATTGGACTATTGCTGTTTCCTCTATGGTTTACATCATGGTAATTCTAGATTCTCTCTTTTCATTCTCCTTATTAGACTTCTCTTCATTTTAGGCCATTAATGGTGTTCTCAATGCATGATGATAAAATAAAAAAAGATGATTCGTTAAATTATTTACACATTATGGAAGTAACGGCCGGTCATATTCAGGGATAGCTACTTTGTGCGTTTTTACTTTTTATGCCTGATTTGCTGATTTATTTTTCTCATGTCCAATTATCTGTACTTTGCCTGTCGACCTTCGCTAAGGCCTGATCAGGGGTTAGATTTATACAGCCTTAGATAGGCTGTTTTTGATTAATTCATGATGAAAATTTCATTACGAATTGAATCACACCGCTGCTACTTTACAACAATTAGAAGTGTTGCTGCTTCAATGAGTCATTTTACTTACGTTTGATGCAAGATTTTCCTGTTGATGCCTTCCTGCAATTTCCAACAAAGAAGTAAACATGTTTCTCATACACTGTAGGGAATGTGCATACTGATACTCTCTGCATCACTTCCTGCACTTAAACCCACTGAATGTGTAGATTCAAGTTGCCCACCCACTTCCCGAGGACTATATGCACTCTTTTTTGCAGGACTTTACCTAATGGCGTTAGGGGCCGGAGGGATTAAGCCTTGTGTAGGGCCGTTTGGTGCTGATCAATTTGACGATACTGACCCTATCGAAAGGGTAAAGAAAGGGTCTTTTTTCAATTGGCTCTTTTTCTCTGTTAGCATTGGTTCCCTATTAGCTAGCACTCTAATTGTTTGGATTCAAGAAAACGTTGGCTGGAGCATAGGCTTCACGATTCCTGCTCTGTCTATGGGAATTGCTGCTGTAAGTTTCCTTTCTGGAACTCGTCTCTTTAGGTTCCAAAAACCTGGAGGTAGCCCATTTTCACGAATATACCAGGACATAATTGCATCAACATGTAAGGTTAAACTAGAAGTCCCAGATGGCAGTGGTATACTGTATGAAACACTCGAGAAGAAATTGGCTGTTGAAGGATGTCTCGACACTGAGCACGTTCAGGGTTTAAAGTAAGTTTCTTGTCAACCCTACGTATTCTATGTTTCTTGGTTTTAGTACAGTGTTACGCAGATTAGATTATCGGTATATCCTAGTATCGACTGCAACTTGATAGACACAAAAACTGACCTAATATGGATTGTGGTGGACACGTCTTCAAAATCAAATTTAAAGTGGAAATGTTAATTATTTCGTTGGACAAAACTAAAATGGAGTATGTAAAGGTTTAAACGACTCGTATTAGCGAGAATTAGAGATAAGATCATTAAATATATGCTTCGTGCATTATGTCTTTCCTGTAGTTTTGTTATGTGGGTGTCTCTAAGGGGAAGTGTCATCTTATAAAGTGTCGGGTACAAATTCCGTACTTGCATTCTAAATTGCCGTATTGGATATGAGTAGAACACAATGTCACAGTCAGTATATCATGTAGTTTCATATTGTATTTGTAGGTTCATACTGTATGAAATTCTGTAGGTACCTGGACATAGTAGCTGTTCCATCAGATGCTCAAACGAGTGTCGACTCGAGGATCTCTTTTAATGTAGCCGAGGTAAAACAGTTGACAATCCTTCTAAGAATGTTTCCTATATGGATAACAGGGATAGTCTATTCCGCTGTTTATGCTCAGGCATCAACGATATTTGTTGAGCAAGGCATGGTCATGAATAGATCAATTGGATCCTTCACAATTCCAGCAGCTTCCTTATCAATGTTCATTATGATTAGCATTATATTTTGGGTTCCAATTTATGACAAATTTCTGATGCCCTTAGCTACAAAATTCACTGGCATTGAAAAGGGGTTCACGGAACTACAAAGAATTGGTATTGGCTACTTCATCTCGGTCCTTTCTATGTTATGTGCTGCATTTGTGGAGATGAGACGGTTGCAGCTTGTTATGGAACTTAGCATTGTTGGTGAACATATCATCGCCCCTTTGAGCATTTCTTGGCAAATTCCGCAGTATGTGCTGATGGGGGTCTCCGATGCTATTGCTTTTGTGGGAAAGCTGGAGTTTTTCTACAATCAATCACCTGAAAACATGAGAAGTTTAAGTACAGCATTGTGTTTGCTAATCACTTCCATGGGGAATTATTTGAGCTCCTTGGTTCTTACTATTGTGACCGCTGTTACGACTTCCAGGAAAAGTCAAGGATGGATACCTGATGATCTGAACAAGGGCCAGCTTCATAAATATTTCTTCCTATGGGGTTGTCTTAGTTTCTTAAACTTGTTGGTGTTTGTATTCTTTGCTATAAGGTACAAAGATAAGAAAATTTTATAGCATCACGCAAACTTGGTACCGGTCGCTGAGGTATTATTACTCCGTACTGAGCATTAGTCTTTTGTCGAAACTGTAAATGTCCACTTTCATTGTTGACGGGTTTTGTATATGACGTCTTTCGAGTACTTAACAGTTGGTTGGACTCCTGATGAGTTCATTGATGGGGTTTACCTGTGTTGAGTTCGTTTAGTATAAATGTATGTTTTCTTCAGGCATGTTTGAGCTCCTAATAGGCACTCAGACTAATCGCTCAGAGTTGATTTAAATCAATGTTTTCAGTAGACATGTTACTCTACCTATGTTGCTTGGGCTCAGTAAGAAGAATCCAACACGGGTGCATGTTCAAGTGTCGGATTCGTTTATTTTGTGGAAAAGATTATTGTTTTTGGTCTAAAATGAAGTGTTTGAGCGTCCTACTAGCCACTGGGGTGTGCAAAATACATTAAAATGGATACTGCAAGTTTAGTTCGTTCTCCTATCATGACACAGCCTCCTTCACGCCCGAGAAAGGACAGAAGTTGGGCCTGACGCAGTGACGGAACCAGGATTTGAAGTTACAGCTTGACGGAGGCAAAATATTTCAGTGCGAGTAAGCTCCCCTGGTCCCCCCCCTTGGATCCGCGACTGCCTCATGGGAACAGGAAGACAAATTCCATGATTTTTTTTCGATGACTCATTCGAAAAATATTAATATCAACAAGTGTGTAATTTTTTAGCACCACTCTGGCTACTTGGACGGGCTTAAATTGGCCAGAGGAACGGCAGAAGGTAGCTGACAGGTGGACGGTGGCTGTCCTTTTTTTAAAGTTTTCTTGTTTATCTATTAAAATGTGTCAAGTTTGTTGGTAGACTCCAAATTACATGTTGTTGTACAAATATACTACTAGTATATCTTATCCATTTTATAGACGTAGTGGTTCGGATTCCGAGAAGCAAGTGAAGTAAAGAGATGAGTTCTGATGATCAAATTTTACTTCTGGAAGACACTCTTCTGCAGGTCTGTACTCCTTGTCCATAATTTCTTAATGTGCAAAATAAAGACAAAAGTATCGTTAAGGGATACAGGATGAATGATACTCCTCTGTCCCAATAATTTGTTTAACGTTGTTTTTTTGTTTGGGTTTCTTCAGGAAGGGAACGATACGAGTGGACAATATACTGGAGATGGTTCTGTTGATTTCCATGGGCGCCCTGTCCTCAAGGGTAAAACGGGAAATTGGAAAGCCTGCCTTTTCATTCTTGGTGAGTTATAAACTTATAATGTTACATTGTAGCCATAGGCGCGTTAGTTTACTGCTTTTAACTATGACGGAATAAAGAAAATTGCCTCACTCGGGCTTATTATATTGTGGAATAGCAGTAGATTGATGAGAATACGAGATTTTTGTTTCATGCAACTACCAAAATCAAATAGAGACAATGACATGCTTCTTAGATTGTGAAGCAGTCCTATATATGTCGATAGAATTTTCACCGCGAGTCATTCAGAGACAGCCTCTTAGTATTTTCATCTTCCCATTGACATGAACTTTCAAGAGTCAAGACAGTGGGGCGATGTTCTGGTTATCCTCATCGATCTTTTGCAGGTTGTGAATGTTGTGAGCGTTTGGCCTTTTTTGGGATCGATACAAACCTGGTGAATTATCTCACTGGAAAGTTGCAGAAAGAAAACATTTCTGCCGCAAGCATTGTAACCACGTGGGCTGGAACATGCTCCCTTACACCTCTTCTAGGGGCCTTCTTAGCTGATGCATATTGGGGAAGATATTGGACCATTGGTGTTTCCTCTATGTGTTACTTCACCGTAATTTCTCGACATTCCGTTCATTCTCCCTTTTAACTCGGCTTTTCTGATTCTAGGCTATAATGATGTTCTCCATGCATGGTTCGAGTGATATGACGATAGAATAAGATCAGACATCTTATTAAATTATTGGTGGTTCTTACATGATGAAGTAACTCAAGGATGGCTACTTCCCGTGTATCTATACCTGATTTGCTGATTTATGATTATCATGTCAAATTATTTGTTTTAACTTTGTTGACAACGAAATTATCTTAGTCCGGTGTATGCAACCTTATAACAACACAAAGAGATTGTTTCCGATTGACACATGTTCAAAGTAATGTCAAGAATTGAATCGAGTGTCTCCTATTTCACAATAACAAGAACCTTAGTCACTTTATTGAGTCATTTTTCGTCATTTTATCATCATCCGTTTTTCCCTTGGCCCGCGTGAAACTTAAGCTTTACAATAGTTTACCAGTAAGATAACCCAAGAAATGCCTTGGATTTTCAAACAAAGAATAAACAGGGTGTTTCTGATACAATGTAGGGGATGTGCATATTGGTACTTTCTGCATCACTTCCTGTACTTAAACCTGCTGAATGTGTGGATTCAGGCTGCCCACCCGCTTCCCGAGGACTATATGCACTCTTTTTGGTAGGACTTTACTTAATGGCTTTAGGTGCTGGGGGGATTAAGCCTTGTGTATTGCCGTTTGGTGCTGATCAATTTGACGATACTTACCCTATCGAAAGGGTAAAGAAAGGATCTTTTTTCAACTGGCTCTTTTTCTCTGTTAGCATTGGCTCCTTATTAGCTAGCACTCTAATTGTTTGGGTTCAAGAAAATGTTGGATGGGGTATAGGTTTCGCCATTCCTGCACTGTTTATGGGAATTGCTGTTGTAAGTTTCTTTTCGGGAACTCGTCTTTATAGGTTTCAAAAACCCGGTCGAAGTCCATTTATGCAAATATACCAGGACGTACTTGCTTCAGTCCGTAAGGTTAAACTAGAGGTCCCAGATGACAGTGATGTAGTGTATGAAACAACCAAGAACATGGCCATTGAAGGAAGTCTCAAGATAGAGCACAATGAGGGTTTTAGGTAAGATTCTTGTTAACCCTTTGGTTTTTCTTTCTGTCTTGGTTTTATATACTATGGTACTCGAATTAGAGTATGAGTATCGGAGATGGGTTTACCCCTTTACCCAGGCCTGAACTTGGTACGCCATATCCTTGTATTTTCTCATGTCCGCCTGTTTTGGCTTTTCTAGCAAAAATGTCACTCCGGTTGGTAATAGACTTTGTACTCGCATTTTCAGTTGTTATGCTGGATACGAGTAGGACCACACACGTAAGGAATTTCAGCATCACAATAATACTGTATGAAACCCTGCAGGTTCCAGGACATAGAAGTGGTGTCATCAGATACTCAGATGAACGTCGCGTATATCTCCAGGCCACAGATCTCACATAATGTAACCGAGGTAAAATTACTGACAGTCTTGTTGAGAATGTTCCCAATATGGATAACAGGGATAGTCTATGCTGCTGTTTATGCTCAGACATCAACATTGTTTGTGGAACAAGGCATGGTCATGAACAGATCAATCAGATCATTCACAATTCCCGCAGCTTCTCTATCAATGTTTATTATGATCAGCATTCTTCTGTGGGTTCCGTTTTATGACAAATTTTTATTGCCCATTGCTATAAAATTAACTGGCACCGAAAAGGGGGTGTCTGTACTACGAAGAATCGGTATAGGCTTCTTCCTCTCGATCCTTCCTATGTTATGTGCTGCTTTTGTGGAGATGAGACGGTTGCAGCTCGTTACAGAACTCGGGATTTCCGGTGAAAATGTCATCTCTCCTTTGAGCATTTGCTGGCAAATCCCGCAGTATTTGCTGATGGGTTTTTGTGATGCACTCATATTTGTGGGAACGTGGGAGTTTTTCTATGACCAGTCACCTGATAACATGAAAAGTTTAGGTACAGCATTGGGTTTGCTAAACGATTCCATGGGGAATTATTTAAACTCTTTGATTCTTACAATTGTGACCGCCGTTACGACTTCCGGGGGAAGTCTAGGGTGGATACCTGATGATCTGAACAAGGGGCAACTTCATAAATATTTCTTGATGTGGGCTGGTATTAGTTTCCTGAACTTGTTGCTGTTTGTATTCTTTGCAATGAGGTATAGAGATAAAAGAACTCCATAGGGCTTACAATGGTTACAGTTCAATTCCGTTTCATTCAGTTAGGTTATCCCAAGGCCGTATCACTTTTTTTTTTTTTTTTTTTTTTTGACGGCTTATACTACCGTATGTTTTTACTAAAAACTTTTTTTTTTTTTTTTTTTTTTTTTTTTTTTTTTGTTTTTTGACAGGAGTAAACTTATACCAAATTATAAAGAGGCCTTTGCAAGGTTGTGAGCAACCTTGTTGAGGTTCCTTGGTATAAAACTAATACAAAGACAATGAAAAAAGGGAAAAGCAGATCTAATATCTGATAGGATACCCATAATACTAGCGTTCTCCTTAGTGGCACCTGCAATCTGCTGAACGAGATTAAGACAATCAGACGAAATATCCAAGTGCCGCAAACCTTGATCACATGCCCACTTGATAGCAAAACGAAGACCCAGCGCCTCAGCGATTAAAGGCGAAGAAGCAGAAAAACCCAAAGAGATAGTACCCATACCAGAACCGTTCGGAGCATAGACAACCCAGCCAGCGGACGCTTTGAGAGAAGGGAACCAACATGCATCAACCTTCAGACGGTGAGGCATACAAACCCCAATACCATGAACAAGATGAACAGGAAAATGTTCCCTAATATTATCAACCAAAGAGTCCTTCTCAAGATTAGGATGATCAAGAGATTTAGAGGACGAGAGGGCCAGAGCAGCAGAAGTACTCTGTAGATGGAAGAAGAATAAAGGAGAAGGAGAATTCCCACTAAAAACCACAGAATTACGAACACACCAAATACTCCAGAAGATGGACAAGAATTGGATAGCAACCACTTCAAAATCATCCCTTTTCCTAAAAAGGAAAAACCAATTCATCATCCAATCCTTTAAACCAAGAGAGGAATCCAAATCACATCTAATTCCAAAAAAGGAAGAAGCCCAGATACGCTTAGTCCATTCACAATCGCGAAAGAGATGTTCTGCAGTTTCCACCATATCCACATTTAAACATAAAGGGCAAGAAGTTGAAACCAACAAATGTCTCCTTGCAAACTCAGCTCCCACCGAGAGAGAATTCGTAAAAATACGCCAAAGAAGGATTTTCCATTTATTAGGTCCAGGGAGAGTCCATAGAAGGGTCTTACAAAAGAGCTTTACCCTAGAGCAGGCCCGAGTACGATCCGTTCTGGATCATTTTAGTACCTTTACAATGCTAATAAGCATTTCATCATTTTGTTTGTAATCGCTTTTATTAGTGATTATCTTATAACACTCTCGATCATTTTACTTTCATTTTGGGACAGTCTCACAATTATGTAAAATTGTGTTACCATTATTTATGTCGTGATTTGCACCTTTCATATGTTGTTTATAAACTACTCCATCCGCCGTAGTCATTTGTTTACATTTTATAATGCTTGTGTAAAACGGTCTTGATAACTACTCCGTACTTCTACCCTAATATGGGTCATGTTGTGATTTAGATCCTTTTTACCCATTTTTTGCTGTCGTTTTCAAAATATTTTGTTGGTTTTATAAATGGTATAATGTTCATTTATGACGGTCCTAAGTTGCGACAAAATAAACGTGACCATTTTGATTTTTAAGTGTCGCTTTCTATTAATGAATGTAGCTGTTGTTTGTTACTTAAATTCCAAATTGCTCGTGGTTTTGTGAAACAAAATATCTTGTTGGTTTTATAACTGTTGTGCTTAGCTGGGAGAGTGATAAGAAGAGGCAATAAAGCAAAGAGATGATTGGTAATAGTGATGAACAGATTTTACTACTGGAAGACTCTCTTTTGCAGGTCTATTCTCTTACCCTTTTTACCATTTCACTTGTTTACTTGTCTTACTTACATTTGCATCATTATTTTCCAACTTTTTGTCAATTGATTATGAAAATATGATATTAGTTGAAGCGATATTGTGTAAAACCGCTTTACAATGTGAGACGTTCGTTTTGGGACAAAGAAAGCATGATATTCAATTATTCATGTTGAATGTATTTTCAAGGTTAATGCTTGAAACATATGAATTGGGTACAAAAAATCTTGGACAGTCATTTGTTCGGAGTGTTAATCTGAAGAGAAATTGTACTTTGGGACCGTCGTATGGTGTGACCATTTTATGGTAAAATCTTAAAAGTGGCGACTTTTTAAGTCTTGCAAATGGTAGCCTTTAATTGGATGAATTCAAAAGGCTTAAGAAAAGTAAGCATAAGTTCAGGGTAATTAATGTCTGCCTGCTCCTGAATTTTGTTTGGATAGCTTCAGAAAGGGAGCGATACGAGTGGAACGTATACTGGAGATGGTTCGGTTGACTTCCATGGTCGCCCTGTCCTCAAGGGTAAAACTGGAAACTGGAAGGCCTGCCTTTTCATTCTTGGTGAGTAGTAATGGAGTTTTCATTGGAGTCATAGAATCATTAGTCTGTTGTTTTAGATTATAATGGAATAATGCAAAATTTCGTACTTGTGCGCGTTTCTTGTGTTATTAAATATTAAGTAGCAGTAGGTTGACGGAATTTTCGTTGTGTGTCATTTAGAAAGAAATATGTTGGAATTTTCAACATATTTAGCCCTGGCAAGAACCTCTGAGACAGTGAGACATTGAGGAGATAGTGCTGTGGTTGTCCATGTCAACCTTTCCCATGTCTGTGCAGGTACTGAAGGCTGTGTTGGTTTGGCCTTTTGTGGTATTGATACAAACATTGTCAACTATCTCACTGGAATATTGCATCAAGGAAACGTTTCTGCAGCAAGAACTGTATCCACATGGTCAGGAACATGCTTCCTTACACCTCTTCTCGGAGCCTTCTTAGCTGATGCGTATTGGGGAAGATATTGGACTATTGTTGTTTCCTCTATGGCTTACTTCGTCGTAATTTCCAGACACTCTCTTTTCATTCTCCTTACTTGTTCGACTTTTCTTTATTGTAGGCTACTGGTGTTGTTCTCTATGTATGGTTCGAGTGCTTTCAGCCTTTGAGTGATATGGCGGAATAAATCAAGATGGCTCATTAAATTGTCCGCACTCCTTTCATTGTGAACTAGACGTTCAGGGTTAACTACTTCCTGTATTTCCTATGCCTGATTTATTTTTCCCACGTCCCATAACTTGTGTTTACTTTGGTAACAGCAATATTGGCCAATTTCCTTGATACTCTCACAAATGGCGAGATAAGGGAAGTTAGATGTACGCAGCCCTACCTTTATGTCAACTATACAGAGTTACTGTTTCTGGATGACTTAACCTGCAATTTCAAACCAAAAATTTTCCGATAAATGCCTTAACCTGCAATTTCAAACCAAGAATTAAACAGGTTTTTCTCATACATTATAGGGGATGTGCATATTGGTACTCTCTGCATCAATTCCTGCACTTCAACCTGCTGAATGTACAGATTCAGATTGCCTACCTGCATCCCGAGGACAATATGCACTCTTCTTTGCAGGACTTTATCTAATGGCTTTAGGGGCCGGAGGGATTAAGCCGTGTGTACCACCGTTTGGTGCTGATCAATTTGATGATACTGACCCTACTGAAAAGGTGAAGAAAGCGTCTTTTTTCAATTGGCTCCTTTTCTCTGTCAGCATTGGTTCTCTTTTAGCTAGCACTCTAATTGCCTGGATTCAAGAAAATATGGGATGGAGCATTGGCTTCACGATAGGGGCCTTATTATGGGAATTGCTCTTGCAAGTTTCTTTTCTGGAACTCCCTTCTATAGGTTTCAAAAACCCAGAGGAAGCCCATTTACGCAAATATACCTGGATGTAGTTGCATCAATCTGTAAGGTTAAACAAGAGGTCCGAGATGATAGTGATGTAGTGTATGAAATACCTGAGAAGGAGTTGGCCGTTGAAGGAAGTCGCAAGATAGAGCACAATGAGGTGAAGTAAGTCTCGTGTCAATCCTACGTCTTTTATCTTTCATGGTTTTATACTTTTATACACTATGCTATAAGGATTAGAGTATGAGTATTGGACATGGAAATATCCCAGTAATTAAGTTTATTAAATATATGCCTCAGATACCGTATGTTTTTTTTTAAATTTTGGTCATGCAGGCGTCTCTTTATGGCTGTTCTTGGAAAAGTGTCATACTTTAAAGGGTCAGATATAGATTTCATGCTCACATCGTAAACCTCGATGTTAGAGACGAGTAGAACCCTGTGAATAGCTGAGGAAACATAATGGCCACAATCCATATATAATCTAGTTTCTTGCTGTATGAAAACCTGCAGGTTTCTGGATTTAATAGCGGTTCCATCAGATGCTCAGGTGAATTTTGGTGATATCTCCAACCCACAGACCTCATATAGTGTAACCGAGGTAAAACAACTGACAATTCTGCTTAGAATGTTCCCTATATGGATAACAGGGATAGTCTACTGTGCTGTCTATTCCCAGACATCAACAATGTTTGTCGAGCAAGGCATGGTAATGAACAGATCAATTACAGCCTTTAGAGTTCCAGCAGCTTCCCTGACATTGTTCATGATGATCAGCATTCTTTTGTGGGTTCCATTCTATGACAAATTTCTACTGCCCTTAACTATAAAATTCACTGGCATTGAAACTGGGGTTTCAGAACTGCAAAAATTTGGTACTGGCCTCTTCCTTGCTGTCCTTCCTATGTTATGTGCTGCTTTTGTGGAGATGAGACGGTTGCAGCTCATGGTGGAGCTCGGGATAGTTGGTGAAAATGTTGAATCCCCTTTGAGCATTTGCTGGCAAATTCCGCAGTATTTGTTGATCGGGATTTCTGATGCAATGGCATTTGCAGGAAGGTTTGGGTTTTTCTATGATCAGTCACCGAACAACATGAAAAGTTTAGGTATAGCACTGTGTTTACTAAACACTTCCATGGGGGAATATTTGTGCTCGTTTATTCTTACTATTGTAAACGCTGTAACGACTTCCCAGGGAAGTGTAGGATGGATACCCGATGATCTGAACAAGGGTCGGCTTGATAAATATTTCTTGCTATGGGCTTGTCTTAGTTTCCTAAACTTCTTGGTGTTTGTATTCGTTGCTAAGAGGTATAAAGATAAGAGGATTTTATAAGATCATGCAAACTTCTTGGTTTAAATGTACATCAGAATTGTCCCTTTAAGACTTATCCATTTGATTCCGGTTCCCGTCCGGACTGGATAATGCACTCCCCTAATTTTGTCTATGTTTCCTTTAGAGTGCTGAACGGTTTCTGGACATTTGACGAGTTCATTGATGGTATTCAAGTTTTAACTGTGTTGAGTTAGAGCAGTATATATCAACGGTTTCTTTAGACGTGTTTATACTCCTTACAAGACTGAGTAACCGACTGTTTCTCGGTCTAAAGAACATTGTCATTCAAATGGATAAGGCAAGTTTAGATACAGCCTCCTTCACACCAGAATTGACTGAGTTGCGCCTGACCGCAGTGACAGGACCAGGATTTGAAGTTTCAGCTTTACGTGGGTAAAAAAATTCAGCCGGGCAAGCGCCACTGCTTCCTCTTTTGATCCTTCCTATGTTATGTGCTGCTTTTGTGGAGATGAGACGGGTGCAGCTCGTTACAGTCTTACAGAACTCGGAATTGTCGATGAAAGCGTTGATGCTCGCTCCTTTGAGCATTTGCTGGCAAATCCCTCAGTATTCGCTAGTTGGAATTTCTGATGCAATCAAGTTCGTACAGCAGAGGCCAGTGGGTTTGCCATTTGATCGTTTATGTGACCATTTTTATTGGTAAACCATTTTATGTCATTCCCGGTCATATAACACATTTTCAACTTTAATGGCTTTTACTCTCGTTATACGATAAATTTCACAATGTCTTATTGTAAAACGGTTTTACTACGGAGTTTCGTGATTCGGACCTTCCACTTGTTTCTTTGATTTGTTGGCAACGCAAGTGGGTATGCAATGTCCAATAGAAGTGGCCAAAGTGGGGAATTTAAACCAAAAGCAAATCATTGTCGAAGCAGCAGCATTAATATCATGGCCACTGAACAAGACTTTATAGAATGTTCTTTCCCAAGCATTATTCTTTCTCCTTTGATATTATCCTCATGTTCTAGCAAGATGTACGACAAAGACTCGATTTTTATGTTGAATTATTGATTGCAACACTCGACCGTCTTAACTTAAACCCTTTCACAATCATTTTATTTCCACGTTTATTTTAATCGGGTCTGAGAGTCGTGTTAAGTGAAGATGGTCTTAATAAAAGAACACCAAGGTTGCTTCTTTAGATTGTACTACTATTCACAAATCACAGTCTTGCTGTCTTTTCAAACTCATTTTTTTCAAAGATTCCAAAATGCTCGTCTTTTTCTGAAGCAAAATATCTTGATTCATTTTATAAAGGAAATGTAGTTGTTACAGTATACTGGGAGAGTGATAAGAAGAGGCAATAAAGCAAAGAAATGATTGGTGAAGATGATCAACATATTTTACTACTGGAAGACACTCTTCTGCAGGTCTATTCTCTTACCCTTTTTACCATTTCACTTGTTTACTAACTTTGTATGTTTATCTTGATTCTGAAACTATGATACTACTATTAGTTGAAGCGATATTGTGTAAAACCGTCTTACAGTGTGAGATGAGACGGTTCTTTCAGATAAATAAATGATGAATTCATGTTGAATGTATTCTCAAGGTTAATGCTTTAAAGCATTGCATACTTATTCTGTGTCCCAGAAGTCTGAGATTGGCATTAATTCAGGTATTAATAATCTGAATGATGCAAATGTTAGTCTTTAATTTGATGAACTCAAAAAATTTAAGAAAAGTAAGCATAAGTTAAAGGGTAGATTATTCAAAAGATTAAGAAAAGTAAGCATTTTTGTTTGGATTTTTACAGAAAGGGAGCAATTCAAAAAAAATTAAGAAAAGTAAGCATAAGTTAAAGGGTAGATTATTCAAAAGATTAAGAAAAGTAAGCATTTTTGTTTGGATTTTTACAGAAAGGGAGCAATAAGAGTAGAACATATACTGGAGATGGTTCCGTCGACTTCCATGGTCGCCCTGTCGTCAAGGATAAAACTGGAAGCTGGAAGGCCTGCCTTTTCATTCTTGGTGAGTATGATGTTATATCATCAAGCTAGTTGTCATTGGAGCCATAGAATCATTAGTCTGTCGTTTTAAATTATGATTTCGCTTTTCTGGCGAGTATTAATGTTGTAAAGCACTTAATCTGAGTCTGCTCGCTTCTTGTATTGTGAAGTAATCCAATTCTGGACACAATTTTCATCTCGGGTCATTCAGAAACAATTTGTCTATATGAATTGAAACTGGGTACGCGGAAACCCTCAAGGCACTAGGGTAATGGTGGTGGTTTTGTATACTTTATACTTAGAGATGGTGTAGGCTTGTAGCTATCATATGGTGTGAGAAAATTCCCCTTCTCTGTGCAGGTGGTGAATGCTGTGATCGTCTGGCCTTTTGCGCTATTGAGTCAAACCTCGTCAATTACCTCACCGGAAAGTTGCACCAAGGAAACGTTTCTGCAGCAAGAATTGTATCCATTTGGTCAGGAACATGCTTCCTTACACCTCTTCTAGGAGCCTTTGTAGCCGATGCATATTGGGGAAGATATTGGACTGTTGCTGTTTCCTCTATGGCTTATTTTGTCGTAATTTCCAGACTCTCTCTTTTCATTTTCCATTCTCGTTAGACTTTTCTTCATTTTAGGCTAGTGTCACTGTTCTCTATGCGTGGGCGCGTGGCTTGAGCGCTTTGAGTAATATGACGGAAAAAAACAAGATGACTCGTTACATCATACATTGTGAAGTTAACATGTATGCCTTATTTAATAATTCCCATGTCCAATTACTTGTGTTTACTTTGGTAACAATAAGGGAGGTCGGATGTACGCAACCCTTATGTCTGAACAACACAGAAAGGATTGCCTTGCTCTGCAACTAAAACCGAAAATATTAAACAGTTCGTTTCTGATACACTGTAGGGGATGTGCATACTGATACTCTCTGCAATAATTCCTGCACTTCAACCTGCTGAATGTACGGATTCAAGTTGTCTGCCTGCTTCCGGAGGGCAATATACAGTCTTATTTGGAGGACTTTATCTAATGGCTTTAGGGGCCGGAGGGATTAAGCCTTGTGTACCGTCATTTGGTGCTGATCAATTTGATGATACTGATCCTACCGAAAGGGTAAAGAAAGCGTCTTATTTCAATTGGCTCCTTTTCTCTATCAGCATTGGTTCTCTTTTAGCTAGCACTCTAATTGTTTGGATTCAAGAAAATATGGGATGGAGCATTGGTTTCGTGATACCTGCATTGTTTATGGGAATTGGTCTTGCAAGCTTCTTTTCTGGAACTCCCTTTTATAGGTTTCAGAAACCCAGAGGAAGCCCTTTTACGCAAATATACCTGGACATAGTTGCGTCAATCCGTAAGGTTAAGCTAGAGGTCGCAAATGATAGTGATGGGCTAACACCTGAGAATAATTTGTCTGTTAAAGGCCGTGTCGAGGAGAAGCACAATGAGGTGAAGTAAGTCTCGTGTCAATCCTACGTCTTTTCTCCTTCATAGTTTCATGGTTTTATATACTAAGTGTCATACATTAAAGGTGATGGTTGAGGCCCAACTATTATTAATATTCCTATTACGCTCCCTCACTCGAATGCCCATTGGGCTTGAAGAGTGGTTAGTTTGCACAGGCTCCCCTGTACCGTGTGCTGGGTTTCCACTTCGAGAGTTTTCGAAGGGTTTTGAGGTTGCCAGGATTCGAACCCGTGACCTTCGGTCACACTGGCTCTGATACCCTGATAGATGAACCATCTCAACCAAAACCTTAAGGTGATGGTTGAGGCCCAACTATTATTAATATTCTATTAAAAAAACGTGATGGCCATTATCCCTATATCATTTAGTTGCTTGCTTGCTGCATGAAACCCTGCAGGTTTCTGGACTTAGTTGCGGTTCAATCAGATGCTCAGGTGAGTGTCGGTGATATCTCCAACCCACAGACCGCGTCTAGTGTAACCGAGGTTAAACAGCTGACAATTCTGCTAAGAATGTTCCCTATATGGATGACAGGAATAGTCTATTGTGCTGTTTATTCTCAGACATCAACGATGTTTGTCGAGCAAGGCATGGCCATGAACAGATCAATTGCGTCTTTTAGAGTCCCAGCAGCTTCGCTGACATTGTTCACGATGATCAGCATTCTTTTGTGGGTTCCATTTTATGACAAAATTCTGCTGCCCTTTACTAAAAAATTCACTGGCATCGAAAATGGGTTGTCAGAATTACAAAGATTTGGTACTGGCCTCTTCCTCTCTGTCCTTCCTATGTTATGTGCTGCTTTTCTGGAGATGAGACGGTTGCAGCTCGTTATGGAACATGGGATAGTCGGTGAAAACATTCATGCTTCTTTTAGCATTTGCTGGCAAATTCCACAGTACCTGTTGATCGGAATATCTGATGCAATTGCATTTGCAGGAAGGTTCGGATTTTTCTATGATCAGTCACCAAACAACATGAAAAGTTTAGGTATAGCACTGTGTTTGTTAAACACTTCCATGGGGAATTATTTGAGTTCATTAATTCTTACTATTGTAAACGCTGTAACGGCTTCCCAGGGAAGTGTAGGATGGATACCCGATGATCTGAACAAGGGTCGGCTTGATAAATATTTCTTGCTATGGGCTTGTCTTAGCTTCCTAAACTCCTTGATGTTTGTATTCTTTGCTTTGAGGTATAAAGATAAGAGGACTTCATAGCATCGAACTTATCAGACTTGTTTCCGCCTCCATAGTATAACCCATACAAGGCGGTGTCTTACTGTCTCGTGTGTAGTAAATAGTAATCGATGTACTACCTTTGGCAAAACATGCGCGAGAATTTTGAAAACTGTTGCAGTTTCCGGGCATAGCAGGGAATACTGCGTGCATTACGGGTTGGATTCAGAGCGAGTTCACGGAATAAGTATCGGTGAATCGACCTTGACTATAGCGACCTTGACTATAGTCATCTTTGCAAATGGTTATCAGACGCAGGTTTGGTCATTTCTCAAGTAATTGTTCAGATACAAATTCACATATATTACGAGTAATATCCACGAGTAGTTAGATCAACTAGTAAGAGGTTGTTCTAGTTTAACTAAAGGTCTCGTGTTCGAGCTCTGAAATACTGTAGTGTTAAGATTAGTGAGGGAGTACTTTATCATCCTAATGGTCCTACCCGGCTTGAATCCAGACTGTACAAAAAAAAGTAAAGAACATCTTTCTTTCTATTTTTTAAACGGTTTGTGGTCTATTTTAAATTTTAACCGATGGTATTCTATTTTGAAACAATTTAATTTGATTCATTTGTAATCCGACGATTAACTCTCTTTTCCTTTTTTAATTTTTAATTGTTGATCTTTCCCACAATCTATGGTCTTGATTGACTTCAAAAAGCAAATTTGAAGGGGAAATACTGGAGCCTAGAGGTAGCAAAACTAACCTAACTCCTACCTAATCAACGAGTTTGAATCATCTCCATTACTTTCTCTCTATTACCTCTCTAATATAGACTTATTTTTATGAAATAATAAGTAATAGAGATCCATTTCCTTTTAAGTAATGGAGAGAATTCGGACCGTTAATCTACACCTTGTTAAAATCTCGTTGAGACCCGTAATCTGAATTAACCTGTTCCTATCTAATCTGCTCCAAACCTTTTTTTTTTTTTTTTTGGTTCAAATGAGCGCACTATGTCGCGGATGAGAATCGAACCCCCAACTTCATGGTTGGGATAAGAGTGCTCTTACCACTTGAGCTAACTCTTGTTCTCATCTGCTCCAAACCTTTATACGGTGTATTGATCGTTATCCCTAAATTACCTGATAATACGGAGTAACTCACAAAACTAATCCTGATTTGAATTAATCTGATCATACCCGAATTGCTCGCAAACTCAAATCCTTAATTCGAACTGACCCAACCTGCACTCTACCCGATTGATTTCTTTTACCTGTTTTATGTGGGTCGTACTTTTTCAAATACGAATTTTACTTTTTCACGTACAGTTTTTACAATATTATCCTCGTCATATGAACGTACTAAAACCATGGTGAAATTTGATATTGGGCTGCAAAAGTAGTGAAGCTACGGTGCAAGTGAAAAGATGGTGAAACCAAGTAATTAGTACCCAACAAAACAAAATGGGGGATTCAGATAATCAGCATTTACTTTCAGATACTCATCTTCTACATGTTCGTCTTTCCCCTTTCTTTTACATAATTCCAAACTTGTTGACCTTTTTATGATGATGATTTTCGTGTAATCAAAGTTTTGCATAAATGCCCTTGTCTTCTTTTTTATACCCAATTTTATGAGTATGTTTATTACCTCATCCCAATTCCCGACTCAGTTATTTGTTTATCTTCGATTAAAATAACAATCACGGGGATATGAAAAAAGTTGAATTGCAAATGTTCAGTTTCATTGTTGATGGGTTTTGTATTATTTACTCATGTACCCAATTGCCTAGTGAATTTTGAAAAAAAAGGGGGATTTACATGGTGGAAGTGTAAATGTCAACTAGTTTTAATATAATTTAGACATTGATTGCTGAAATGAGATAATATTGCATTTGGGATTTAGATGAATAGTTGAATTCTAGGGTTTGAGCCCGCAAAACTTAGGTTTTGATGAACAGTTATCCCCTGAGTAATAGGGTACAGCCTTGATCTTATCCCTAACGAATTGCAAGTAAGGGTGGAATGTCTCATGCCAGTCAGAAAGTTTGAAGCGGAGCTTCGGAATTTTATAATTATCGACTCCAGACGTGGCCACCGCTGGACTGCTGTGGGCCGTACTTGACCTGAGTTTCTTAAGGGTCTTGATTGTGTTTGGGCTATGCTGGTCGCCATGGCGCCACTTCCACCCCTTACTTTATTTATCGTAATTGCTCTTTCATGTACAACTTTTACTTAATCTGTTTATTTTTTAAAAAGAAAAAGAAAGAAGAGTTAAAAAGAGTCCACAATGCAGTAGATCTGAAATACTGGTAATCAGTTACTTACGTATTACCTTCCACAACTTAAGGAGTTTCAGTTACATTGCCCTAAACCCCTTCACATGCCGTGTACACAACTGCACATTCCTACCTTTTCTATTCCCATATTGCTGTCATTCTAACGTATCAAACTTCAAGTTCTTCCTCTGCACCAAAAAAAATTTCAAGTTCTTCCTACTTCTATTTGTACTTCTTTTGAACTGTTACTTCCGGAAAGGTCGTATGGTATGCACTTCTTTAACAATGTCTCATGTTATAAAAACAAAAATCCAATTTTCTAAGCGCACATATTAAGAATCATGGAAATCTATCATTGGGTTGTTAATGTGTGCCCTTAGGGCAGATGTTAGAAAATTCATAAATCATAAAATTAATTGATCTGTGGATTGTGGGTTGTGCCTATACATTTGTCCCCGGCTCTTTTTTTTGGTATATTAAGTGTTTGCACATTAAATTTTGAACTGCATAAAGTTGAGGTATGATATTTTTGTGAACTGTGGCCATGGTTGTTGAGTTACTCAAGGATATAGTTATATGTTGTCCAGTATGATGCAAATTCATGGGTGTCCGAAAACAGACTGTAGTATTAAAATTTTGGTTTGAGCCCTACTCTCTGAATCGGTCGTCATGATCTAATCTCGGGTATTGCGCCATGGATATGGCCAATACCGCCTTTAACATGGCCATGACCGTCGTGGTGCAGTGCCCATGTGTCGCAACCTAGATTTAATATCATGCGCTATGACTTTAAGAGAGAAGTGAAATAGAGTTGGAAATATCTCTTGTCCACCCTTAATTCTTGACTTCTGCCATAATTCTTATTGTTTTTATTTATTTGTTATATCCTCAGAATGAGAACAGTGATCCATTTACAGGAGATGGCTCCGTTGATTTCCAAGGGCACCCTGCCCTCAAGAGCAAAACTGGAAATTGGAAAGCCTGCCCTTTCATTCTCGGTATGCTTTGTTACTAATTAAGGTGCCATTCATCTACTTCAGACTTTCCTCTCTACGGATAGTCGGATATGACTACGTTCATTTGGACCTCCCCAAAACCTCCTTGGTGGAATCCACATTGGGTTGTTTTTGGAGCATGCTATCTTATCGAAATCTGAGCTCGTTCACTCCCTACCTTTCTTTTATTGTACAGGTACTGAATGTTGTGAACGACTTGCCTTCTTCGGTATTTTCTTAAACCTAGTAAGTTATCTCACCCAGAAAATGCATGAAGGAAATGTTTCAGCTGCAAGAAATGTCAATATCTGGACTGGTACTTGTTCCCTTACTCCTCTTATTGGAGCCTTCTTGGCTGATTCGTATTGGGGAAGATACTATACAATTGCAGTCTTCTCCCTGATTTACTTCATTGTAATTTCTTAATCCTTTTCCTACTCTTATAATAAAATTCTTTGATATTATCTTCATGTTTGACTGTTGGTAATGCATAGGTGACATCTATGAAGCTCCTTGCTCTTTAGTTTATTTGATATGTGTTGCGCGCAATTTTGCTACATTCACCCTTTGACTCTGCAGTCTGCACTTTTATCTCCGAAATTCCATATTGGTTTTTAACTTTTCATACTCGGTTGTTGCTGAAAATGTTTCTGTGCTACTACCCCTCCCTAACAATAATATACTCCATCTTATGCCTTTATTTGCGCCTAGCAATTCCTATTGTCTCAGTCTTGAGTTGGCCTTTCACTTATACTTACTCCTACTCTGACTATCGATTTCTCTTTGGTTGTGTTTTGCCAAGTCATTCAGAGTTTCAGATCTTAGCTCTGAAACCGCAGTTTTTGAAAATATACCTCCACTTGTAAAAGTGAATTAGGAAGGATGGAATAGAAAAAAGATGGAGATTTTTGGTTTGGATCACTAAAACAACATTGATCCCTCAGAGATTCTTCCAATTGCAGTGTCTGAAAAATAAATGTACCCTTACTCCACACCAGTAGCGACGCGTGGCAAGTGTTCTCAAGAGGCTGCTTGAAAAGTGAAAACACTTCATAGGGTTAGAACGGATGCGTAAGTAGTAGATGCAATGTACATATGACAGTAGAAGTCAACATATTTTAGTATGCTATTTGAAGAACTTTATTTGCAATAGGGTCTGGACAGATTGAGCTATGTATGTTTAACTCATTTGTTCGCCTCTTTAACTAGTAGTTTTTCACTACTGCAGGGGATGTGTATTTTGACTGTATCGGCATCAGTTCCTTCTTTTAAACCAGGCGAATGTGTGGGTTCAGTTTGTCCTTCTGCAACTCCAGCACAATATGCTATGTTATTTGGTGGACTTTATCTTGTTGCAATAGGGACTGGAGGGATTAAGCCTTGTGTGTCACCAATGGGGGCTGATCAGTTCGACGATACTGACCCTCGCGAAAGGGTAAAGAAGGGTTCCTTTTTTAATTGGTTTTATTTCTCACTCAGTATTGGTTCTCTTGTGGCAAGCACTTTTATTGTTTGGATACAAGAAAATGTTGGATGGGGTCTCGGATTTGGGATTCCTGCGTTATTCATGGGAATTGCTGCTCTCAGTTTTCTTTCTGGGACTCTTATGTACAGATTTCAAAAGCCCGGGGGAAGCCCGTTAACAAGAATGTCCCAGGTTATAGTTGCATCCTTACGAAAGCATAAGCTGGAGGTTCCTCAAAATCATAGTCTGTTGTATGAAATTTCCGACCAACATTCAGCAATTGCAGGAAGCAGAAAGCTGGAGCATACTGATGAATTAAAGTAACTTTCTTGTCACTTTTATCTCATTGGCATTATTGTTTCTGAAACCTAGGGTGCCATATATTCATGATTTCATTCTAATAGAACAAAAAATAAACATTATCCTAGTGTCTTGATGCTCCTGCCTAGGTCGAAGGTAAGATAAGGTTGGATGTACGCAACCTTACACTCGTGTTGGGCTGTTGGTACTAGAGAAAGAAATTGTTCCCCTGATGACCCATTAAGAAAATTAGGTTAAGAATTGCATAATCTGTCTCTTGCTTCAAAATATAGGAAACTTAGAAAGTTAATGGGAAATTTTGCTTTATTTCATTATATTCTCAAGTCGAAGAAATGGAAATAACACACTCTAGACACGATTTGGTCTCCTGTTGAAAGACTACATATTTTATATATTTCTAATCATGTAAATATAGATATAATGTGATGAAATAATTCCGGTGTAGGTTCCTGGACAAAGCTTGTATTCTTTCCGATTCTGAAATGACTGGTCTGGTTTTCTCTGATCCGTGGAAACTGTGTACCATAACACAGGTCGAAGAACTGAAAATCTTAATAAGAATGCTCCCAATATGGGCAACTGGCTTCATCTATTCTGCTGTCTATATCCAAATGTCGACAGTGTTTGTCGAGCAGGGAACAGTCATGGAAAGAACACTGGGATCCTTCACTATACCAGCAGCCTCCCTATCCACATTCCTTACGCTCAGCGTTTTGATCTTAGTACCATTATACGACAGACTTCTTGTGCCTCTAGCTCGGAAATTTACCAAAAGAAGAAAGGGTTTTTCCGAGCTTCAGAGAATGGGAATCGGGCTTACCCTTTCCATTCTCCCGATGATCTGTGCTGCCTTGGTCGAGATAAGACGGTTGCACCTTGCCAAGGAACTTGGTCTAATCAATCAGACAGGTCCTGTCCCACTTAGCATATTTTGGCAAATTCCTCAATATTTACTACTCGGAATGGCTGATGTATTTACCTACGTCGGGCAACTAGAGTTTTTCTACGACCAGTCTCCAGACGCCATGAGAAGTTTGGGAACAGCTCTCTGTCTCCTAGAGACGACGGTAGGGAGTTACTTCAGTTCTCTGATTCTAACTATAGTCACTTCAGTTACAAGTAGTGGGGGGAAACCGGGTTGGATACCAGATAATCTGAATAAGGGTCGGCTTTATAATTACTTCTGGCTTTGGGCTGCTCTTAGCTTCCTTAACCTTTTGCTGTATGTCTTCTTTGCCTTAAAGTATAAGCGAAAGAAGGCTTTATAGGCTTTGGTCGTTAGAAAAATCCTTAGGAATATTTTTGTCCTTATTTGACTTCGATAGTTAAACAATGTTGTATCGGACCATCAATTTCTCTCATATATATATAGATGCAACGTAAATTTCGTCATGTTTAATTTATCAAAACAATTATTTTCGTTTTATCATTTCTGAAATGTTGTAAATATGGGTAGAAATATCAGTATCTCGTTGTCAGGCGCGCAATGTATTCACGCAAGCAGCAAGCCTGCATAAAATAGTAAAATGATCTCATACAATAACCACTGGATAGCAAAATATGTTTACATCCAGTTCGACATCTTTCTAACATAAATGAAATTCAGAACGTTCTGATATCAGTTCTATAAGCAACAGTAAGTTAACTAAATAAGCTCAAGTTCTGAAACATTACTTTCGACAAAATAGAGCCTCGACAGAAAACTGATAGTAATGTGGCTCGAAGGAATTGGAATGCTACATTCTATAACCTCTTTGTAGAAAAAAATCATCGTCTTTTTTTCACATCCTTGGCCTCTTCGTGACTAGTTTGTTGTTGAGACGAGGTGGAAGTCTTTTCAGAACTGTTACTATTACCATCAACTTCAGATGGTTCAATGGAGATAGTTTTACTGTACTTCCTGATCCTCAAAGAAATAAGAATGCTGGACATTATACCCATAAGTGGGAAAATATATGACCAAATCTGGGATTTCTGAGAGCCAGAGGCTGAAGCAACAGCAGCACCAGCAAGACTTCCAATCGAAGTATTTTGCAAAATCATGGGCATACAGCCGAGCACAGTTGGGAGCAGAAAATCAACAAGGAATCTGACATTAGTTGCAGCCAAAGCATAATTAATTACGTAAGACGGGACAGGGGAAAACCGGGCAAGAAGGACGAATTTCCATCCATCTTGTTCCACCCCTTTGGAAAGAACATGGAAATGCTTGTTTCCCTGGGCCCATTCCATCGCTGAGCTCGAGTTTCTGAATATGAGCCTATCAACATGGATAAAATAAAAACGTCAATTTGCTGCATCATTGCTAAGGCAAGTATTCTGAACATGTAAGCCTATGAGACGGTCTCAAGTAAGACTAGACCAAAGGATTTGGTTGATCTCACAGAAACACTAGTAAAGGTGGGCATCTGACTGGGAACATACATACAAGGAGAAAAAGAAAAATACGGTCACAATTGATTCCTATTATAATGCTTGATTCGCTGAAGTATTATAGCCCCAACATTTTTTTCGGTTACCATGAATGCTCAAATGAAACGAATACTTTTAGGTGGACAGCCACACTTTTCCTAGTAACCTTGAAAAAAAATTAAGTAGAAAGATTCTTCTTCATCACTCGAGTTAACCTAATTTCCTGGACTTTTGGCCCCAAAATAGCCCAATCGTGGACGTTCAGGGTTTATTATATGATGAGTGGCTGAAGAAAAATGAGCTTGTAAGTTGTTGAGTATATCAGCGGTTGGCCAATTGTTTGAATATCGTCCCCCACACCGCATTGTGACGGAGATATCATGGTTTGAAGGTTACCATGATTATAGCCAACAACCAATCATCATAAGGTGTGACTACCAATTCCGAGATCAAGTCCCAACACATGATTTAATAACATGGTTACGCATAATGACAGCATAAGGGAAATCATGACGACAGATCCTCGGACTAATAATAACATGAACCATTGGTTTAGTTTGTACAGTCAGCTAGTTAGTAAGTTAGTAGAGCTGTTTCAGGAACTTTTGAGACTGTTCCATGGTATAAAACTCAGGCATTTATTTGGTCAGATTGGACCGTCTGCAAGAGTATACAGCCATACAGGTTCACAAACAGAGCATGCCAGACCATAAAGCTCAATGAAATTCTAGAGTCTTGCCCATTGACTGATGCTCAAATGAAATACATCAAAATGGGGTCCTGAACATCAAACCAGACTACTGCATATTCATCTAACATCGCAGACAACAATAGGTTTTCTTTCCCAGATTCTCGAGGAAAAATGTAGCCACTATATGCCATAGCAACACACTGGAAATATCTTTAAGACTCTCAGTGTAAAGTGTAAATAACATCCTCTCTACGGATGATAGTTTCTTCTCCCAAGTACTTATTCTGCCTGGTTCAACCAAAAATCCAGAAATCGATACAGCTTGCTCTAGCACACCAAACTTAGGTAATGATGGAAGTCATGAAAAAACAACAGGACATGTTGAACATCAGAATTCCTACATCTTTCTAAAGCTATACTCCATAGATTGCTACTAAGTGACTCGTTATTGCTCAGCTCAACTATGCCGTTTTATTTACACCATTTCACACACCATCAAAACAAATATTTACACCATCTTGTGTTCAAGCAACACTGAAAATACCAGAAAAAGGCTACCCGCATGCATTTCAAGTTTTCAACTAAAACAGTTGATCGTTCTCCAACTTCAACAATCATTTCCTAATAAACGAACCAGTATCCCTATATTTACTTTCATACAACACCAAAGCGATAATCATATAGTGCACTGATCTCCATAAGACAACTACAGCATGTTAGGGGAAACTTAGTGGCTCCATACCAGAGAAACCTGAGCCAATACAAAAACCATGAAGAAACCAAAAGGTACTAGAAGTACTGCAAGTCAGCAAGCACCAACCAGGCTACCAGGTTATTGCAGAGTATTAAGTAGACCCACATTTAAGATAGTCATCTAAGACAACCTGCTAACACAATTCATCAATCAACTACCATAATCCTCAAATGGCACCAACCACACCACATATCACTATATACAAGAGAAACTAATCCAACTATGATCTTTTTTTTTTAAAATATACGTCTTTTGTCTCAATAATTTGACATCATACTTGCCTCATTTCAATATCATGTCCTCACCACCTATTAAGAGAACCACTTTTTGTTCAACTCCTACCCAAAATCTGACCCATTATTGAAATTGCCTCACCAAACATTCTAAAAAACAAACTATCACACAACTTATCCATGGTAAATTTCCCACCTACCCCTTACCATAAATTCATTTATAACCCACCTACAAGGCTACAAAGTTACCTATCTAGCTACTCCCTCCATTTCTCCATATTATTCCCATTTTTCTACATTTGTTATTTACTCATTTCCCGCAACTATTATAAAAACTGCACAAAAACACGATGAAATAAGATTATTATTATTTGCAACTAGTAATTTAATTTAGGACCTCTAACAGTCAATAATAGAACCAGATGGGCCATCAAGAGTAGTCGCCTTCCTAATAATAATTCCTAAACCACAAATTCTCATTGAAGACATGCACAATCCGTCATAACTCATACGTTGAATACGGATAGTGCCCTCTCACAATACGCAAGTGCCAATATCCATAGGTGCTCCATTTCCTCCTCACTTGCCCTCCCACTTGCCTTATAGTGAGAGGAAAATATCCGTCTTCAGCTTGTGACGGATATTACGTCACAAGCAAGACACTTTGTTCCTAAACATTGAAAATTTTAGTTAAAAAACTCGAAATTTAGTTTAGCTGATCTTATTGCATTACTAATTCGTCCCCTAAAATCACCCCCCCCCCCCCCCCCCCTCTTCTACTATTGCATTACCAGTTAATCCAATTTCTCACCCGTGACAACAAATCCAGGTTCCGTCACTGCTAATAATAACAAGCCATAATTCTAATCACCCCATCAAGGCATCAACCTTAACAAGACAAAATCCATACCCAAAAAACTACCTGCCAATAATTTCATTCATTTGTTAACTTTTAATACGAATATACGATGTATTCTAATCAAAGGTAAACAAATGACCGGGACGGAGAAATACCTATTAGGCTATCACAAAACAAAACAAAATAAAGCCGAACCTGCCGATCCAAAATGAAAGAGAAGCGGCAAGGATCTTAGCGAAGAACACACAAAGAATAGCAGGAAGAAACCCAAAAAGAAGAGAAGCACCAGCTTCAAAGAAAACAGCATACGGCAAACAAAGTGCCAAAGTTAAAGTATGAACCGCAACATAAACTGGTATTGCCCATATTCCTAAACGATCCGATAATACCCCGAAAACCCGAATAATTTCATCTTTATCTAACCCGTATTGTTTGCTTACCCCTCTTCCTCCTATCATTATTCCTACTCCAACAATGGCTGCTCCCCATAATTTCCACCCCATTTTTCAGGAAGAAGGTGCGTGGGATCTGTAAATCTGAGATGATGTTGAGGGTTGGATTGTGATTTGTGTAACAACGTTGGGAAATTGGATTACGCGGTAAATCAAGAGGAAATGGGATTTGTTGAAGTGTGTTTTTATTTGTGTTTTTTTGGTTGTTTATTGGGGATGGGGAAAACAGACAAGAGAGTTTTAGATCGTTGGTGCCCTTGGTGGTCTTGGTACAATTTGATGGGGACTATGGTCAAATCAAATTTAGTAATGATTTGAGACAGTCTCACCTATAAAACGGTCTCATTCTATAAAAAGAAAACTCATTTATTAATATTAGATGAGTAAATTTATTATAAAAATAGATCGACTCACGGGGTGAGACCGTCTTATTCTAGAATTTTTGAGTCAAATTATATACTCTTTCCGTGTCGATTGAATTTCAATTTTGTATTTATTTACGAAAAATATTTTAATCAAAAGTAAGGAAAAGAAAGTATCGAACATTATTAGTAAAAGTAGACTTTTTTGTGTAAAACACCTTATTGTGTGTGATAATTGTAATTTAAGCTTTTATAGTAAATTTATTAAAAGACCGTTTGGCAACTATAAGAAAAAATGGTACTAAGGTAATAAAATAGGTATGAATTTATAGGGTCACAATCAATACTAAAAGAGTCACAAAAAGCAATAAATAAATACTAAAGATTGGTCTTTCAATAACTTAGTACCGTCTCTCCTAGTTAAAATCGTTTCACATGTAAATATAGCGGTAGTTACTACGTATTTGGTAAGGCATGAGTGATCCAATAGAGTTGAACCTCAACCAAAAATGCTTGTGTGTGATGAGTGATGACGGATGAGTGTATAACCATATATAAAAACCCTTTTGGAAATCGGTTTTTAAATCCCGTGTTAAAAGAGATGAAAAAAATTAAAATTAGATTCGTGATTTTGCTCACTCTTAATTCGTAAATAGATAGTATTAGTACAAAGAATTGGTCTGAAATTACAAATATGGAATACCGCGTGCACATCTCAAAATAACAAAAATGGCATATACAATATTGTTTAATAGTAAGTCTTGTTTGCGACGGGTCATTATTTGTGACGGATATTTTGCAGATAAAATGGATAGAAAATGAGTTAGTGGAGAAAGGGGACCACATGAATAGTGTTGGAGAAAGAGAAAAAGTGGGTATTTTGTGAGAGGAAACGATATCCGTCACAAGCTTGCGACGGATAGTGCCGTTGCAAATAAGAATTTGTGATCGTTTAAAACAACGATATTGTCCAAAACTTTGAACGGGGTCAAAGTCTAGTAAATGGGACAAGAAAGGATGCCTAGGAAAAATATAAAGTCTGTAACGTATATATGGATATTAACCCGTTTTCATTTTGAAACGGATACCAGTTTTATTCACGACAACATGGTCAAATCGCCCGCAAGGGTGGAGTCTAGTGGTTAAAACTTGGGTGAAAGTCCCAGGAGACCCGGGTTCAAGCCTCCTCGAGAGCAAAATCTTGTGGAGCATTCTTGTCCCGAGTCCATGCCTAAATAGACTTCGAGTCTGTCACCCTCGGGTGGCTTACCTGGTGTATGTGGTTTGCAGGCTATTACATATACCCGAGGGTTTACCTAGTGCGCACCGAAGGTAGCGGCTGCGGGTTCCCTCGTTACCAAAAAAAAAAAAAAAACATGGTCAAATCAAAGCCAAATCGACATAAAAACCAAACTACAGTCTACAGGATAGCATGATAGGCCACATGAACAATACACTAGTACAACGTCAATTATTTCGGAAAATACTAGAAAATAGAAATCTACGTCAATGCCTCTTTATGAAATCAACAATTTCTTCAAAGAGCTTCTCAGTTTGGAGCTTGGTATCAGGGTCATGATCACCGGCCAACTTGTTGAGATAAAAGCAGTGTGTCATGTTATAGCTAATAAAAAGCTCCACCTCTTTTCCGGCATTCCGTAAGGCCTCATACAACTCCATCTGGGTGTCAATGAGCAGATCCTTCTCAGCTACACAGTACATAATTGGAGGCAACTTGAGCTCACTTAACGGCGGGGCTGCCTCGCTCATCGGACACAGTATTGGGTGGTCTTTGTTGCTCCCTATTGGCAATGCTAGGCTCAAGAGTTTGTCTACCATGTCTAGTGTTAAAAATGGGGTTTGAGGCATTTCTATCTCGGACCGGCTCCTCGTGGATCTGGTAACACCTGGGTGGAGGGGTATAGCTCCAGCTAGATTTACTGGGCTTAAATCAGTTTTTCCGGCTCGGGATGCCACTTCATGGACCATGGTACCGCCTGAACTATCCCCGATTAAGAAAACTCGACCAAAGTCGGCCTTATTAGAGAGCCATGTATTATGGGTTTCGGAACGAGCTAAGGATGTGAGCCAAAGGAGGGCTGCATACCCATCATCAATTGGGGCTGGTAGCCGGTCCTCGGGTCCTCGTCGCAAGTAGACCGACACCACAATTGCTTGAGCCATTTGCGCTAGCTTGGAGTAAACAGTGTAATACATAAACCAATCTGTTTGGCTTATGCAAAATCCACCACCATGGAAGTGCAGAATTATGGGCAGCTTGAAATCATCCTGGCCCTCCTTGAAACTTGTCTCAGGGATATAGATGCGGACACGAGGACCCTTTATAGGATCCACATCATGGACCGCAACTCCATCGACATAATCCTCATGGGATGGAACTTGATCGACCATGAACTTGGCTTCTTGCGGTCCAACCCAAGTACGGTCCACTGAACCGTCATCGTATAACCTAAGCCAACCAGAGACCTCATCAACAATTTTTCTCTCATGGGCCATCGTCACGTCAAGAACCTTTTTCGTGCTTTTAGACTGTTTATAAGAGATTGATGTCCTGCAAGAACCAGTGCATTCAGGTGATATATTGTATAACTAGGAGCACTCAAGGTAGAAATTGATGGGAAATTTCATGGATGTTCTCAAGCATTAGCATTGGAAGGAGAACTACTTTTGATGTTAAGAGAATTGTGAATGAGACAAATCAAATTTATAGCTGCATTTTCACGTTTGATAAAAATACCAAACTGTATTTACTTAGTTCATGTGCAGTTGTCTACCTACTGTCACATGCCCACATAAACCAAAAAAAACCAGAAATAAGGATGTAACATCAAGCAATTCCACAATGCAATTATGAAATATAAAGAAAGAAAGACTTGAGAGTCCGGAAAGGAAAGTTAAATGGGAAAAAGTAGAAGACCAACTCAGCAATGGAAAACTATTCCGAAATAAGAATTGACTAGCTGGAGTTAAGTGGAACATTGCTATCAGTCTATCAGTCTCACTTTCTATGACGATTATATTCTGTGAATATTTGCTGCATATTACGTATGCCTTACTTCTACGTGTTACACTCGCTCCGTCGCTTTTTTTTTACAGATGTTTTTGACACAGAGACTAAGAAGTAAGAACACAAGAAATAGATCACTTTGTGGAATATTTTACATGAGTAGGTAGTAGAACATTACAGGATAAGTCACTGCACATCATCAAAATATACCAAGAACAGAAACGTACACAATTGACTGACACAACGAAGATGTATGTACACAAAGGACCAGATGGAGGAAGTAAACATGTACTCCGATTGACAATATTTCGCATGATATCCATGGATATAGCATGTAATTAACAAACTATCACATCTTACCAACGGATATAGCTTATAACCAGGTGAATACTGTATGTAATCTATGAAATCTAACAAGTACGGACTGAAATGCTTTGATATGGAAATGTGTACTATAATTTCCTTTTATGTTTACAGTTCAAAGGGACTAGTTTTGACTTTTGATGTTGTCATGTTGATGTTTCAAACCCATGTCATGACTCGTGAGTAGCCCGCCACTCAATTACTATAATAGCTAGCCCTACCTAACACGCAGCATATTAATATTTTTTTTGTGTGTAAAGGGGGCCATAAGGACCAATACTACCGCATCTTTTATCTCAAAAGTAATATAAGCACGGTGAGAATCTCTGCATCGGGTGAAAAGGTGAAAACTATGCTAGCATACACCAGCCTGAGTTTTTGTGTCAAATTCTAAAATAATTGACACCATGCACTTATTGTGCTAAGAAAGCAATACAGTTAGGAAGAGAGGTTTTAGATATAGGAAATGTGGTACCTATGTAGCGACAATCTGCGAGTCCAAATGAAGCAAATATACAGCAATTCCCTGGCACCGTGAAAACATAGGAACACAACATTCGCAATGTTGGCATAATTATGCATATCAAAGGGCTCCTGAGTCCTGACTGGTTATTAGTTAATACAGCTCGTGACTTCTTTGTAACCTGCAGATATCAAATTAGAAAATACTCCGTAAATCATTAAAAAACAATAGCTGCTGCATTGATCCCAAATCCCAATATGAGATAAAACCATGTTTTCGTCAAGGACTTGAAAAGACATACGTCTGGATATGTTGCTTCCGATATATTTGCAGATATCAGGAGACATAAGAATGCTGTTCATGACCGTTCTTTTAACATTCTTCTCATTTTTCACCTAAATCACGACAGCAAATTAAACTCAGAGGGAGATACAGATATCGTCAGTTGACAGTTGAGTGAGCTAATCGCTAATCAGAGGTAGCTGACATAGAAATTGCAGCACAGCATAAAAGAATAAGAAGTGAGATCCAACAGCCAGGAAAGTAAGAATCAAGCACAAACTTAAAGAATCTCTCAAAAGTCAACAAGTATTACCTATATTCAAGTCAATAGCTATGATCTAGAAAGTAGAAACATACTGCAACTAAACAGAATCACTTGAGGTACTTTCCACCCCGTATTTGGAGGAGAAGAAGCCAAAATTTGAACACTTCGCCTCAAGTTTAAAATATTCACTACGCAAAAGCCAACAGGAACCGTGTCTAGGTCTGTCCCTCCTCTCAGCATCTTCGCCTCTGCATCTGGTCCAGAGCAACATCGTTTAAGTGCATGGAAATCCTGCAATGAAAAACAAATTGATGCCATCCACATCATGCATTTGATAATGTTAAGAATAGAATAGAATAGAATAGAAATTGTTTTGGAGTCTCATTCACACTCAATTTAATATGAAAATTAAAATTTTCAATGTGATAATTGATAATGGTCGGTAGGGGTAGAGGGAGACCGAAACAGACATGGTTGAAAGTGATAGAACATGATATGAGATTTATTGGGCCTAGAGAGGAAATGGTGACGGAGAGGGCACAATGGAGGGAAATGATACATGTGGATTTTTAGTATCTATTGTTATTGGAAATATTTATCGTGTTTTTATTTAATTTTTAAAAAAAAATCATTTGTTTTTTTGGATTTATTACACGACAACTTTCCTATATAATAATACTTGGTTTACTTCTAAGGTATTCCGACCATTAAGTTTTACTTCGATTTCAAAAATCATCTTAACCTTTATTCTCGATTTAAATTCTAAGTTTTTATAAAAAAAATTCGGGCTTCGATTTTCAAACCCATAAGTTTATCTTGACTTTTGCATTATGGTTCACTCCTCATTTGTTTTTCACTACTATTCTATATTTTCGCATTTTGAGGTGTGCGATCACACCCGTGGGTGATAAAGGATAATTCATGTTCGACGACCCAAAATCATTTGGGGACTAAGGCTCGAATGTTGTTGGGATAACACTCACATATTTCACAACACGCCCTCTCACACATTTTTTTTAATAACAATGTCATTCAATTCTAATTCTCCTGCCCCCACACTTATAGTAGTAAAAGGAAAAGCGAAAAGAAAAATCCGTACTATAAACAATATCATTTGTACCCTTGCTCACTCTGTCCCATGCCCCTCCGAACACCTATCTCCACAATATCACCCCGGGTAAAGCCAACTATCTTATCTCTCCCACACAACGCCTCTATCTCAAACTACCTTTATGTCGACGGTTGTCTATGTTATCCCCACCTTCCTTCATCGATCCACAAACTCGAACCAAGATCCACCCCTAGTGAGATTCTTGCCTACTTCTTTGATCGTGGCTACTTGTGTCTCGACTTGGCTACGTGTAATTGTCGATGAAAGTGTTGATGCTCTCTCCTTTGAGTATTTGCTGGCAAATCCCTCAGTATTCGCTAATTGGAATTTACTTGCCACCAACATGTCACATTTCACGAAATTGTTATTCCCTTCCATGACAAAATCCCCCAAGCATCCTCCTACCCAACAAGTCACGCACCCCTCCCCCTACATTCCACATAACCTAAACCAACCCAATAAATTTCCACCGGCCCAAACCCTGTCCACACCACTACACCACTTCTCGGACCCGACACAATACAAATGCTTTCTCCCCCCACCCACAAACCATTCTACATGCACGACCCCGAGAACCACATTACGTGACCCTGAAATGCATACTTCGCTACATCTGGTGGACCAGTGCTCACGACTTATCCATTTGGCCAGACTTAAGAAGTTGGATAATGTTCATATCGGACATGTGCCAAGAAGTGTCAATAAGATGGCTGATGTGCTTGTTAATCTTGCGGCCACTTTGGCACTGGGGCAGAGGACGTCACGACAATTCCAGTTTGGCGCTGGGCAGTACCGCTTTTAGAAGGTGGAGAAATTGCAGAGCCATCTAACATGATTAGCGTTTACCAAATCGATGATGACAATTGGCGTCAACCTATCATCGATTTCTTGGAACATCAAATGTTCCTCGTGACCCTAAACATAAAGTGTAGATTCGTAGTCGTGCTCCAAGGATCATATATTATATGGGGCCTCTTTACAAACGGTCTTTCCTCCGACAATTGCTAAGATGTCTTGGTGAAATTCAAGCTGCGAAACCATGTACGAAGCTCGTGTGAACAGAATGGGGTACTATCAACCATGGTGCAAGATTGCAGGGACTTTGCAAAGAAATGTGCTGCTTGTGAGTTCAATATAAGTTTCAAACAAGAGCCTTTACGTCTTACCATTTCATCAAAGCCCTTTGAAATGTGGGGCAAGATGTAGGAGGACCTATAACTCCAAAAGCATCCAATGAGCATGAATACATCCTAGTTGCACATGACTATTTCTCAAAGTGGGCAGAAGCAATGTGCGCGAGGTCAAAAAGGAAATTGTTGTTGATTTCATTCGCACTCAAATCGGTATGGTGTACCACAACGCATCATAACTGATACTGGCAAACCATTTTTAACAAGTTGATGACAAATTTGGTCGAAAAGTTCAAATTTAAACAATACATGTCATCAATGTACAATGTTCATGTGAATGGCTTAGCTAAGGCTTTTAACAAGACACTATGAAACTTGTTGAGGAAAGTGGTGGCAAAGTCAAAACGTGATTGGCATAAGACAATTAATGAGGCACTATAGTCCTATCGTACCACGTACAAGACATCACTCAAAAGAACCCGTATGCGTTGGTGTATGGAGTTGAAGTCGTGTTGTCATTAGAACTTCAAATTCAATCCTCGAGAGTTGTCATTCAGGAAGAGCCTACAAGTAATGATAATGATAAGATGCGTTTGGCGGAGTTGGAAGCCCTAGATGACAAGAAGTTGCAAGCAGAATAGAAACTGCAATGTTATCAAGCGCGGTTATCACGTGCATTTAACAAAAAGGTGTGCCCACGATCTTTTTTTAGGCAGGAGACTTGGTCGATCATTACTTCTCACAAAGCAGGAGGCAAATTTACTCTTAAATGGGATGGGCCATACGTCGTGGAGGAAGTATACACCACTGGTGCTTATAAGATTGTTGATGAAGATGGCGTTCATATAAGACCAATCAACGGAAAAATCTTGAAGCGCTATTACTCCTAAGCAAGAGGGTAAGTTGCATAAGCTCCTAAGTATGACGCTAAATTGCATACCAGAATAAAAAAAAACACTATAAAAAAAACAAAAACCAAAAAAAAATACTTAATACGCAGGCAACTAGAGTAAGTCATTTATTTAGGTGCAGTCACACCCCAAACAAAAACAAAACCTTTGATGAACTGCGTTGGCCTCATCTTGCAAGTCTTCATTATTGTTGACTTTGCGAGTACGTAGGCCGCTTGGATAAATATTTTGTTCAACTGTGGGCACACCACAAACCCAAATCACAAACCTTCCATGCAAAAAAAAAAAAAAAGAGAAGGAGAAGTAAGTTCATTATCAATGCTTCTGAAGGCATACATGAAGAGTTTGGAACCCTATCAAATGATCATGTAGCTTGAATTCATCAGCATCCACGACGTATGCCTTACGTTTACCTCGACGCTCGTGTTTAGGATCAACCTCTAAGTTGGCATCGCTATTAAGGCGTATCTCCACTATATTGTCTTTCTTATGAATGGTATCTTTTGGGTGTAGCTTTAGAGTGGGGTTGGAGCTGAGCCATTTACATCGCAATGTGTTTGGCCTCTCCTCGATTTAGAGCTATCAACAAGAATTTTAACATTCTCCCTTCAATCATTCACACATCTTTAGCAGGCACCTGACCATTCTATGAAATTGGAGCAAAAGGAAGTAATTCACGAGACATACTCACAGTACATTACCGAAGTCCCGGTTCAAACCAACAAGAATAACTTGGCAAAAGCCAAATTGTTGGGCAAATCTTTAAGGGTTGTGGAAAAAGTCGTTCATACGAAGGCATAAATAAGTGGAGCGAAGAGATACAAGATAACTAAACTTTGAGCTTTCTAAATCCTCATTATCGAATGAGATATCATCTTTGTTTTTATGAGGTATGAAGCAAGATACCTTGGCTTTTCTCCCATCATGGATAAGATCCCGAGCATCATCGCCAGTAATACTGTAATAGAAAGTGCGCTTACAATCGCCGAGTATTTCACCATTGAGAGACCCCGAGCCTCGAGTTTGATATCATCGTGAGTATTAAAGTAATATGCGTGTCATCCGTAAAGATAATGAGCAAAAAAAAGGATTTGGAGTATCGGACCTGACTAGGTCATTTAGCCCCTGGAGCAGTCAAACAGGCCTTCTCCCATCAAACAAGCAGCTTCAAAAGTACCAGCTCTAACCATGTGTCTTCATTTTTAGGTAGAAGGAATATAAACAACCAACATCATATATAAACACCTAGGTAGGGCTTTGCTTTATGAGTATTGTTGATAAGCCCAAGCTTCTCTAATACGCCTTGCTTCTCTTGCGACCATTCATCGGACGGGCGCTGATCAAACTTCCCACTTGAATTCGGCGTAGACTTTGGACGAAGTTTAGTTTTTTGCTTCTTCACGGGAGGTTAATAGGTTTTCCCTCTCTTAAACAAGAAGTCGATCCACTTTTTAGTAGGAACTTTACCAGTGTGGTACCGTCTTGTGAGGAGATCTACCACAGTGGATTGACTTCTTGTTTAAAGAAAAGAGAAACCAATCAACCTCCCGTGAAGAAGCCAAAAATTAAACTTCGTACAAGGTATACGCAGAATCCAAGTGCGAAGTTTGATCCGCGCCCGTCTGATGAGTGGTCCCAAGAGGAGCAAGGCGTATTCGAGAAGCTTGGCCTTACCAACCATACTCATAAAGCAAAGCCCTACCTAGCTGTCTATATATGATGTTGGTTGTGTACATTCCTTCTACCTGAAAATTAAGACAACAGATGATAGAGCTGGTACTTTTGAAGCTGCTTGTTTGATGGGAGAAGTTTAACGTTTCTATTTTGATTGCTCAGTATTAGCTAGCATGTACAAGCATGTACAGGGGGCTAAACGACCTAGTCAGGTTCTCGAATCCTCGAATCCTGGATACTGAAATCCTTCTTTTCTTGCTCATTATCTTTACGGATGGCATGCATATTACTTCAATACTCACAATGATGTCAAACTAGAGCCTCGGGGTCTCTCAATGGTGAAATACTCGTGGGCCGTAAGCGCACTTCCTATTACGGTGATGATGCTCGAGATCTTATCCATGATGGGAGAAAAGCTGAGGTTTCTTACTTCATACCTCATAAAAACAAACATGATATCTTGTTCGATAATGGGACCTAGAAATCTCAAAGTTTAGTTATCTTGTATCTCTTCGCTCCATTTATTTATGCCTTCGTATGAACGACTTCTTCCACAACCCTTAAAGATTTGCCCGACAATTTGGCTTTTGCCAAGATATTCTTAATCTATTGAACCAGACTCCGATAAGGCAACGGCTACACGCCATGAGGCGCACTAAAATACTGGCAGCTTTTACTGTTTTTACTGTTTTCAGTATGTCTCGTGTATTACTTCCGTTTACTCCAATTTCATAGAATGGTTAGGTTACTTTCCGTTTAGCGATTGGTGGAAAGAAAGATGTGTGAATGATTTAAGGAGAATGTTAAAAATCTTGTCGATAGCTCTGAATCAAGGAGAGGCCAAGCACATCACGATGTAAATGGTTCAACTCCAACCCGCACTCTAAAGCTACAACCAAAAGATACCATTCATAAGAAAGGAGATATAGTGGAGATACGCTATAATAGCGATGCCAACTTAGAGGTTGATCCTAAGCACGAGCGTCGAGGTAAACGTAAGGCATGCGTCTTGGATGCTGATGAAGTCAAGCTACATGATCTTATCTTTGATTGGGTTCCCGACTCTTTATGTATGCCTTCAGAAGCATAGGTAATCAACTTACTTCCCCTTCTGTTTATTTTGCATGAAAGGTTTGTGATTTAGCTTTGCAGTGTGGCCGCACTTGAACAAAATATTTATCAAAACTCTCAACAATAATAAAGACTTATAAGATAAAGCCAACGTAGTTCAACATAATTTTTTTTGTTTGGGGGTGTAACTGCACCTAAGTAAATGACTTACTTAAGTTGCCTACGTACCCATAAAGCACAAAGGTAACACCTTACAAGATTAAGCCGACGTAGTTGATGGAAGGATTTTTATCAATTGAGAATTATATTTATTTATTGGTTTTTTTATTGGTTTTTTTTTTATATTGAGTATTTTTTTTTATGTAGTTTAGCCTCGTACTTAGTAACTTATGCAGTTTAACCTCTTGCTTAGGAATACTAGTGCTTCAAGAATTTTCCATTGATCGGTCTTATACGAACACCATTCTCATCGACAATCTTATAAGCAACTTGGTGTATACTTCCTACACGACGTATGACCTATCCCATTTAGAAGTAAATTTGTCTCATGGTTTGTGACAATTAATGACCGGCTTTCTTACTGCAAGCACCAAGTCTCCCTGAAAAGATCGAGGGCACGCCTTTTTGTTGAATGTGCGTGACAACCGTGCTTGAGTTTCTGGTGTCTCACCGAGCGTGTTTGATGTTCAATTCTAAAGTCTTACACTTTTTGATGTTCAATTCTAAAGTCTTACACTTTTTTTCCTTTTTGTGTGTTTCACTACAATGGTAATTTAATTAATATTCAGAGGTAAATGTGTCTTTATTTAAATTTAATTGTAAATATTATCTATAATTACAATTATTAACTAGGTGGTAGTCATTATTCATTTTTTCATTTTGTTTTATTTTTCATTTTGCCTCTATACAGGTAGTGAGTGAGCTATAAGGAAAAATAAAGGAATAATTTGATTCGATTGTATACTAAAAGCTGCATTATAAATTCTATGTTACTCCGACACTTCACTTAGGGGTGTTTGGTTGGTTACTTTGGAATGGAATAGAATGAGTTGAGGACATTCAAGTGTTTGGTTGGGTGATTTTGTAATGGTGTTAGATACCCAATGAATTCTAAGTCCACCTCAACCCCTTGGAATCCCATAGCCACCCTCCCCTAATGGATTCAAAGTTCACTCCCCTCTTCTATAATTTATGGTGAACCAAACAAGATTATGAAAGTATGGATTTAGAACCCCATAACCTCATAGTATCAAACTCCATTCCATACCATTCCGACTTGTCGAACCAAACGATCCCTTAATTGCCGTGTCACGTGTCGTTGTCTTGTGTCACTTTGACACTTCAATTTAGACCACACATAAGAAAATTCACCCAAAACAGCCGTGTTCAATACTCCAACACATGTTGGACACAACACCATGTCGGAGAGTCCGAGTAACTCAAACTATAATGTCAATATATATGTGGATTTTAGTTTAGCACCCTTAATAATTTTCTACTAATCAATACGTATTTGATAATTGGAAACTAAATCGCGTCAATACTTACACCTCGAATATTAGGTTTGCATTTATAGAACCAAAAAATATAAGACGATTATAACAAGGGCGTTCATATAATAGTTGTGAATAAGTCCTCCATATTCCACCGGCCGCCCCTAAATATTATCAACCCATAATTCTAATCACATTTACAAACCAAAAAACAATCATAATATAAAACAAAATAAAACGCACCTGCCGATCCAGAACAAGCACAGAATAGCAGGAAGGAACCCAAAATGAAGAGAAGCACCAGCTTCAAAGAAAACGGCATAAGGCAAACAAAGTGCTAAAGTTAATGCCCATATTCCTAAACGATCCGATAATACCCCGAAAAGGCGAAAACCCGAATAATTTCATCTTTATCTGACCCGTATTGTTTGCTTACCCCTGTTCCTCCGATCACTATTCCTACTCCAACAATAGCTGCTCCCCATAATTTCCACCCCATTTTTTTCTATGAGATGGTGTTGAGAGTTGGGTTAGATTAGGTTGCGAATTGGAGTACGCGCCAAATCAAGAGCAAATGAGGTTTGTTCAAGAGAGTTTGTTTTTATTAGGGTTTTTACTGGACAGTTATGGGGAAAACGGAGAAGGGTGTTTTAAATCGGTGGTATTTGATTGATACTGTACTTACTTAGGTCAACATCAATTTTATATTCTCCCGTCTCGGCGGTCTTAATTAGGGGGTGAAAAAAAAAAAAAACAAAATTGCTATATCACGCCCCCTCTATTACTTGTTACGCCCCCCTACTTTTTAGAAATTTCCCGTTTTGCCCTTTAATTATTTTTGAAATTTTTTTTTTTTTTTCGTTTTGTATTTATGGCATTGTTTTTTGAAATCGTATTTTTTTTGTGACGGTTTTTGAGATGGTTTTTGAAACGGTTTTTGAAACGATTATGTGATAATTTTATTGTTTATATGTTACACTTTTTTTGTTGTTGATAATTTTGACTTTTTTTTAGATTGTTTTGAGACGGTTATGTGACACGTTTTTTTAGACGGTTTGTAAGACGGGTTCGTTGACGGATAATATGGTTTTTTTTGACATAAATTTTTTTTGACGGTTTTTGTAATAATAAATTGACATCGATTTTTATTAATAATTAAAAATTTTTAAGACGGTTTTTAAGACGGTTTTTGAGTCGGTTTATAAAGTTTTTGTAAGATTCCCTTACTTGTGAGTACTACCTACTACCTCTTCCTATTAATTCTACTGCCTAAACTACTACCACTCTTCCTATTTACTCTTTCAAAGTTAAAGACCCAAAAAAAGCTCTTCCAATTACTCTTTCAAAGTACTATCCATCACTCCTCCTCCAATTTCAATCATTCCTCTTCCATTTAAGGTATGTAATTTAATTAGTTTTGTTATTTTATTAGATTAGATTTATGTTAATTGATTTTTAATTAGTAATTTTAGGTGGAAATTATTTATGTTTGAAGCCAAATTAGGTGTGATAATAATGCTTTGTTGTTGGATTAGGTAGTTGTGACGGTTTTAATTGCGATTTCGTATGAAATTATCGGAACGATTTTGCCTATATGTTGTAGAAAACAAGACACGACCTAGGCTATGTCGTGCAGAAAACACGACAGGACCAAGGCCATGTCGTGTGGACTACACGACACAGCCAAGGCCATGTCGTGTGGTCTACACGACACAGCCTAGGCCATGTCGTGTAGACTACACGACATGGCCTAGGCTGTGTCGTGTAGACCACACGACATGGCCTTGGCTGTGTCGTGTAGTCCACACGACATGGCCTTGGTCGTGTCGTGTTTTCTACACGACAATCCCCTTTTTTTTTTTTTAATATTGTTTTCCTTACGTATCCCTACTGGACTACTAGCCCAACTCCGAGGCAAGACCATGTTTCCGCTCTTAAGGCGTATCGGCTTCAGCTTGATAGGATGCCGTTTGACCTAGTCACTTGGACACCATATCGCTTGTTCCCAGAGTTGAAGCATCCTCGTACACTATACAGTGGGTTGTTGCGCTTCATCGACATATTGGAACCTTATCAGCCAGATCGTTGTCTTCGGCAGTTTGGTTACATGCAGCTTGTGCCTTCTCCCATGGGCGTTCCGGATAAGGCATATCGTCCTGTGAAGTCCGCGACTTACGATCTGCAATTCAATGGTGCATTTTGTGACCACACTTGGTGTAACTGGCGGGACCACAAGATTGTACCAGATAGGATGTCACTCCCGGCTCACCCACCTTGTGCTACAGTGGATGGGTACATGGACTGGTACCAATCTGTGTCACACCCTTTGGTGATGAATGATGTCCAGTATCACGACGCTGACTTGCCTGCTGCGAGGTCGTACTTCCCGACTACGGTGAGTGTAACTTCACATTTATTTGTTTTAATTTACTAAATGATTAATTTAATTCAATTTATTTTTGTACGTTTTTTGTTGTTTCTTTTGTAGATTGGCCAATCCGTTATCACGAGGTTCTCACAGTATGAAGATGTAGACGATCCGGCGTGCTATGAAGAGTGGCGACAGTTTATGGGTACATTGCACCCCCAGCTTCGTGCATACTCATACACTGGTTCGGGCCAGCCCGGTGGTAGCGGAGGAGGAGGTACAAATGTTGACGGTGGCAGAGGCAGAGGAGGTAGAGATGCTGACGGTACTAGAGGCAGAGGAGGTGAAGATGGTGTCGGTAGTAGAGGCAGAGGTAGACGTTCGAGGAGGTCTCGTGACAGCGGGAACTAGGGCGATGATTTGGATGATGTCGAACTTCTGTTAGTTGCGTTTGTGTTTGCTTTATGTTTGTTGGATTTCTGTTTTATTTCTAGGATGTTGAACTTGTACTAAGACTTTGGTTTCTGTTTGTTGAACTTCTGTTTCACTTGTAGGATTATGAACTTCTTTTAATTTGCTATGACATGGTTTGTTTTATTTAGGCATAGAGTAACTTTGGTTATACGTTGCACAATTGCAGGAAGAGTTAGTAAATAGTATAAAGCCGAGTTCAATACTTGAGATTACGTTCTACAATGTACAAGGTTTATCCAAATGCGTAAACATTAAATAAACTATAACGTATACAAATGCAGAAGATTAAATAACAAATGGGTCATCCTAGGAGTTGTTATTTCCCCAGTTAAATGTTTGTGGGGTGAAATTGGCATTCACGTAATGCAACCAAAGCATCAACCGTTCAGTGTATATTTCCTCATAGTGTCCTACATTGGAATGACGGTGCCTTTCCCACATGCGGTGTACTGGAGGCATAGGACAATCATGTTGCATACGTAGCCGAAACCAGTGATTACCTGTAAAACCGATCTATAGAATACCGGAAGGCTCCCTAACACCGGGTCCGACATCTAAAGGAAGGTAAGTGCAACTATTCTCCCATGTAGCTGATCCTGGTGTCTCGAATTGGCGTACGTTGTACACACTAAACATATTGTCCAGTTAAAAATAGTGGCGAAATTAAACAAATCCCAGTTTTCCATCCAGTATTCCTTCGGACAACCTGTATGTTGCGTCCACTTCAACCGTTTGCAAGTTTTGTTGACGTCACCAAAACAGAAAGGATGAAATGACGGGTTCCGTACCCCGACAACGGCTTGATATCTCATTTTTACCCAATGTTTTTGTGTACCTGTTTTTGCATGCGACATCACCCGAAATCCGCAATGTCCATCTCCCTCCGGGTCGAAAACACCAATCAGAAAATCAAGGCTCACTAATGGTATGTACTTACCTAAATACGAATCCTGTATATCGGTAATATCGTCCCAGTTAACGTCAAGCGGTGCTCCATAACCTACATAGGAAACAAGGAACAAAATTATTAATTCATTGTTACAAATCTAGTCATGCATAATTTATTGTTCAATTACTGAAATTATTACTGTTTACCTGAACCATCGCTACTCGTTGTGTTACTTGAAGTCGGGTTCCTTCGCCGTGCATGTTCGACCCCTGATTTATTACGGGTATTGGACTTCTTAGGTCGACCACGTCGTGTGGCTGCAACTTCAGGTTCCTCAACAACTTCATCCTCGGGATGTAATTTACTGTACAAAGTCTCGATTATATTCCTCTGCACTTCAGGGCGGGCATTCCGAATTTCTTCAAATATACTCTCCAACACATCCTTCTGGCTTGTACGACACTGGCTTGAATTAGTGTAATTTAAACTAGACCAAAATTTGTGAAGAGTATCTATATGTATTTTGGCATTGGTATCCAAAACGTTCTGTATCATACAGGCACACATAAGCCCGTGACTGGATACTAGACTGTGTGAAAATTCGGTCCACAAGTCGTTGCCCAACTTAGTGCCCTCTGTGTACTCCATTTGCATTATCCTAATAGCTTTCGCGGACACTTTACAACGTAACATTGAATAAATGCTCCCATGATAGATGTTCGCGACAAGCGTTTTGCTTAATGAATTTTCAAGTGCCTTTCTAATTTCAATATGTTTCCCCTGCATCATTAAATCGGCCCTTTTCCATATACTATCCAATGCAAGTGATGCAGAACCGAACCACATTTTCAGGACAGCATGTGCAGATTCAACACGAGAAGTTGACGTATTACCAAAATGCATTATCGTATCGGTAAAACATTTCCCAAACTTATCTATGTGCTTCCACCATGTACCTTCGAGGTAAGTAACCAGACGAGGACGTTTCTTGTGTTTTTTTTAACGAGCTCCCAGTTATGCTGACATTCGTCCCACGATTTAGCCTCGATAACGCTTTTCCAATCCCCGTGGGCTACCGATTTACCGAAAACACCATTGTTCAATAAATTTGTTGCATATGCCTCAACAGCGTTGTAAATGTGCCATAAAGATAGCAAATGGCGAGATTCATTGAACACAAGTGGAATTGCTTTCATTAAACCTCCCTCATGATCAGTGATAATAGCATTTGGTTCAACACCTGGTTCTAACAATGACTTCAAAGTTTCCAGAACCCATCTATACCCAGTATCATCTTCCTTCTTGATTAAGGCATAAGCAATAAGAAAACTGTTACCAACCGGTGTCACTCCGACGCACTCAACCAGTATCAGATCATACTTATTTGTCTTGTACGTAGAATCGATCAAGACAACATAAGGCCACGTTTTAAACATTTTAATGGCCTCGGGATGAGCCATAAATACGTTTGTCAGAGCTTTCGTGTCAGGATGCCTCGTGAATTCACAAAAATAGTTGGCTTGACCTGCGAGATGTAACATGTATTGTATACTGTTACGACCCTCCCTATCCTCAGCACTGAAATTTGCATTCTGGTTGTATATTTGTTTAATTACTGAAGCTGGTTGATCTGGATATTTGCGCGTGAATGCATTTCTAACCTTTCCGGGTTTCATTTTAGATTGCCATAAACCCTTCAGAAAACCTTTCTGCTCGTTATTCAGTTTAGCACGCCGTCTATGACCCTCTAAATAGTTTCCCAATTCGTGATTATGCAAACCACACTTCGGTCTTACTACCCAAGAACCCTCAGCAACATTAACCATTCTAAGATCAAATGGACAATTAAACCTCTTTGTCGATGTTTCTCTTTGGGGATTGGCAGGATCCTTAGCCCTACTAGGATATTTTCCATGACGCTCACATTTGACGACATTATACGGGGGACAGTGCTTTGGTTGATATTTCACTTTTACCAAATGAAAACCCAATTTATATGCAACTTCATTTGAATGATCAAATGCTTCCTCAAATGAGCTAAACGTAGTATTGAATTCAAAGTGTTGACTATAATCTTCACCGTATCCGTCGTGACCTTTATTCGACGCCTAAAAATGAATAGTATCGTAAATTTAAACGAAAATTGAAAAAAAAAACACGTTGTCATGTGGATCACACGACAGAGCCAAGGCCATGTCGTGTGATTTACACGACATAGCCTAGGCCATGTCGTGTGGTTCACACGACAGTGCCCTGGCCTTGTCGTGTGGTTCACACGACAGAGCCCTGGCCATGTCGTGTGGACCACACGACAAGGCCAAGGCACTATCGTGTGAACCACACGACATGGCCTAGGCTATGTCGTGTAAACCACACGACATGGCCTTGGCTATGTCGTGTGATCCACATGACAACGTGTTTGTACGTGAAATTGCATGGCAAAGTTTACGGATTAAAAACAACTTGTACACAAAGTATAAGAAATTAAAGTACGTAAGACACACTTACTTCATCTGTTTCATTAGCTTCCGATTCTTCATACCCGTAATCACCCTCTCCGCGATTAACAAAATCACTATCGTGGTTAGTATTTTCGAAAAAACCGCTTTCGGTAGAACAGTAACAACGTTCTTCGTAATAACGATAATGTTGATTTGCATTGAAATCGTTGTTGAATTGAGGTCCTTGGCTGGAGTATTGCTCGTAAAATTGCGATCCTTGACCGTTATCGGAAGCAAAAAATTCATTAAAGAAATCGCTACCGTTGTCGTTACCGGAATTCATAGTTTTAGGTTGTATATACGTATGTTTTTGTATTAGTAAACTACAATATCTACTCAATAAAATGAAAGAATATATGAAATAGATAGGTTGGAGTGTACAAATGGGGTTGCAGTAGATAAGGGGGAGAAGATAACTTGGCATAGTAATGTCAGAAGATAACTTGACATTACACATTTCTAAACTTGCAGAAGATAAGATATGAGTAGTCATATCAACATAGCCGTCTAAGAAACCGGGTCTTAAACCGTCTCGTAAACCGTCTCAAATTTTTTTTTAACAAACCGTCTACAAAACAAGTTTCACAAAACCGTCTCAAAAACCGCCCCCAAAACCGTCTCAAAAACCGTCTCAAAAAACGTCTCAAAAACCGTCTCAAATTTACAAAAAAAAAATCATCAACGAACAAAAAAGCGAACAACGAACGAAAAAACTAAAGGCAAGACGCAGGGGCAAAACGGGAATAAATTAAAAAATAGGGGGCGTAACAAGTAAAACAGGGGGCGTGATATAGCAAACCCCAAAAAAAATTCGATGATCTGACATTCGATTCATATTTGATCCGAATTAATGGATATCTTATTTGAAAAGTAGTTTGGTTCGGATACCCGTATTCGAAATATTTAGATATCGGATCAGATACGGATATCTGGCTTAAAAATTTGAATATCCGATATCCGAAAGTTATTGGATCAGACATCAAATATCGGATCGGATCCCGATCCGTATCCGAGATTTTATCCATAAATATTAAATAACACTAACTAATTTCATTTAACTCAATAACCGTCATTCACAAAACCGTAAATAACCCTCGTCTACAAAACCGTAAATTTTAATTTCTTTTCATTAACAAAACCAATAATCCACAATTCCACATTCACAAACCCACATTTTCATTTTTATTACTCTACTTTTCTTTTTTATCACAGTTTTGACAATATATATTTACATTGATCGGATATCGGATATCGGATAACTGATCCGAAATTTTCGGATAGTTTCGGATACTAAATTTCGGATATCCGAACATTTCGGTTCAGATCAGGGATACTAAAATGTAAAAGAGGCAACGAGCACACATAGAAAATTCAAGATTACAATACAACTAAAAAAGACTTGAAACAACGTTTAATTAAATTCTAATCCATAATTCCAAGTCAAATGAAAATTTTACAAGATAACGTGAATATAAAACTTGGTAGTAGGCAGTAGCATATCAATAATCAACAGTTTTTGACTTTTTGCTGACTTATACAGTGTACATACGCATTACACGAACTATTACAATTGGAGTCGGGTTTTAAGCTTTTTCGGCAGAGAGTTTAGCCATTTTTCCCATGGGCCGCTTAAACCGGGTTTTGGACTTTTTAGGTCCAGGGTTTAGCCCAAACCCAAGTAAAAACGGGTCGGATCGGGTTGGACTTTTAAGGCCTATACCATTTGATCAGCTCTAGGTCTCAAGTAACTCTTTACCTTTTACAAGTACATCATCTACCTATCTAATTTCTATTTAAATAAGTGTAGATTAGCTAGTAATTGTTATAGTCAGGTTACCAACAGGTGCCAAGTCGGATCGGGTCATTAACGAGTCAGTGTCCGGTCAGGTTATCGTCATATATTTTATCTTATTATATATTTAATTTTTGATTTATTTATATTAAAGCTTTTACATATATATCACATACGTTATTAGTATATCTAACAACTTGAATTGATCCTTCCATGTAAAAATTGAAATTGAACAACCTCGTAAATTTTCACTAGTGTTACACTACTTTTAAATTAAAATAATTAAGATGAATATTAACTTAGTGTTATTTAAATCACTAGTAAGTTAGTTATTATTGGGTCATTTATTGAATTGGAAATATATATCGGGTTATGGGATCGTGTCGGATCGATTCGGTTCAAGTTGGAAAAATAAGGCTGCAATTGGTTTGGGTCGAGATCGGTTCAGTTTGGTTCACCCAATTTTCCGGTTGTATCGGTCGGGTTTTGAGTGAATCGAGTCGGGTCGAGTTCCTTAGATCGGGTCAAGTTCCGTCGGCTCTACTCTATCCTAATAGAACTTGAGACACCCAAAATAGAGTAAGTAAATAAATGAGTGGGCAAGAAAACTGAATACCCATTTTTAAAGCGGGCCTAGCCTGGTTTGCGAACAATGATTGTTTTTACATGCGTATGTAAACCAAATGAAAAAACCGGCCACAGGCTCACATCTCCAACCACAAGAATTGCATACAATTTGTTCACTTTGACTGTAATAGAGATTTTTATTTAAGATGGTTATATCCATTTTAAATTTAACATCGTGCAATAAAATTAGTTAATAATAATTTGATTAGAAGCATGAATAACATCAAGTAGGCTTATGTTAGAGAACGTATTAGTTTAAATAATATATTGTATTTTATACAAAACATAACTATTAGTTGTCTTGATAATAACAAAATTTGAAATAACAAAACCGTGCAATTTGCACGGGTTTAAGACTAGTACATGTACATTGGAATGTCTTTGTAAAACTTATAGGTTTTGCTTAGGAAGTCTTAACTTAAGACAACCTGAAACAAGAATTTGTGTTGTAAAAGCGATTTTGAAATTGTAAGATCATTAAGTTAACTTTTTTGGGAGTTTATACTGTAGTATTAAGCATAAATGTAAGGAATTTTCAAATGGATTTTCTGTTGAGTTTTGTGTCATTCTCTCAATTTTACTGTCTCATTGTTTTTAATTTACTTCGCACCCGTTTCGATAATCTCCAAGGTGTTTTTTTTTGTTGATAAAATTTCTAGCCCAAATACGAGCTTGATAGGACCATATTGGCTGCAAAGTACATCTCCCTTCCGAGTTCTAAGATTGCAGCATGTGTAACTCGAGTTTTTCCAAAGTCGGCGATGTTTCCTTCATTGTAATTGACTTTTGAGCCTTGTATATAATTTCTTTTTTGACAGGTGTTTATGATCCATTTAGATCATTGCCTTAGCAATGTTATGAGCAGATCTGTTTAAGAACCTAGGACAATGACTTAATGAAAAACAATGACAACTAGAAACTAGGTTTAAAAGATAAGCTATTGTAGATACGATATCTTTGTCGGTGTTGCCACAGCCATTTGCTTGCAGAATGAGGTTGAGACAGTCCGAAGTCGCATCTATATGATAAAAGCCTTCACAATTGCATCTTCACATGCTAATAAAAGCGCCACAGTTTCTGCATGAATAGGAGATATGGCCCAAAATCTTGCAGATCCCCATTTAATTGTTTCCCCATGTTGATTTATGAAAATCCACCCAGCTGATGCTTTTAAACCTTTATTCCATGAGGCATCACATTTCAGACGAATATGTTGCTCACAAATTTTAGGACCCAAGATTGATAAGGGGAAATGATTCTGTATCAAATCTGTTGTGGACATATCATCATGTGTAGCTGTTGCAAGTGTCCTTTGTTGTTACTTATTTTTTTCCGAAATTCTTAAAAGATTGTCCGAAACATCCCTACTGATTTTTGCGATTGCCTCCCGAGAGTTGAAAACCTGATCTTTAAAAAATCCTTCATTTCTACCATACCAAATAACCCATAAAGTAGCTATGAAAGTAGAGATTAGGAATGCTTTATCATCCCTTTTTGATAGGAATGATATCCAATTGGAAATCCAGATTTGTATTGAGATATGATATGTTGCAGAAGTTCGTATTCCTAGAGAAGAAGCAAGCCAGAAATGGGAGGCAATAGGACAATCTCTCAGTAAGTGCTCAAGTGTTTCAGGGCAATTCTGTGATTGACAGTTCTGACAACAACGTCTGACAGTAGTTGACGCCTCTGCAACTCTTTTGCGCAAGGTAGAGTATTGGACATAATCTTCCATAAGAAGATCTTCCACTTGTTTGTAATGTCCAAGGCCCAGCATTTCTTTGGATGAATCCCGATATTATAGTCAATCTTTCTCTGCATATCCTTTTCAGCACCCTTCAATCTCCATACATTCTGAAAAGCAATTGCATAACCAGTTTTTGAAGTATAAGACTCAGTGGAAGTTGAAATCCAACGCAAAGTGTCAATATCATCTCGAAAAGAAATTGTATTGCCAGAATAAGGTGTTTGATTTTAGATGCTCCAAGGGAAATAATTTTCTCTTCATTCCAATTTCCATTGTCGCCTTGAACCTCATCAGCAACTTTGGCGTTTGGCATAGTTAACTGATGAATATCAAGCAGTTCCATAATACTCTTATTATTATGCACCCAGTTATCTCTCCAAAAATCTAATTTAGACTTAAAACCAACTTGCCAAGACACATTTTGCTTTAGAAGCTGTAAGCCCCGACGAATACTTCTGCCTCCACACGATAATTGCTTACTATCCCTAACATGTCCATCTGGGTGAAATTGTGAAAGTCATTATAAAAGTTAAACTTGACCCCAATAACCCTACTAATTAAGAATGCAGTTTCAGTCAGAATCTTCCATCCTACTTTAGCAAGGAGACTATGATTAGCACTCTCAGATTCTCTAATTCCCATACCACCTTCCCCTTTGCTTAGTTGAAGGAAAAGCCTACTACACCAGTGAATTCTTTTACTTCCCATGTTATCACCCCACCAGAATTGTGAAATTATAGAATCAATTTTGGATGTCACACTTAGCGGCATACGAAATGCCGATAGAGAGTAGATTGTTAGTGAGGATAAAACAGAGCAAATTAAAGCTAACTTACCAGCAGTAGTGATGCCCGTCGTTGAGGGTACCAAAGATAAAATTTATAATTCCTAACTTTAACAATAGATAGTGAAAGTCAGGGTCGAACCACAAGGAGGTGGGGAATGTTTATTGTCTTAATGTTAATGTTTAAAGGTAATAAAATTGGGGGTTGATTGTTTGATTACTAAGTCTAAACAAAGATTAAAATAAAACAAGAATTTAAAAGATGAGAATAAAATATAATAAAAGAGGATGCTAGGATGTTTGGGTAATAAAAAGCTAAGGTAAAATAAATCCTAAGGTCAACATGTATTGCAGTCGCGTAAGGGGGTGTAACATATCTTTTTAGGTCTATGCTACCTAATAGCTCCTTTCGGCCTATGCTATTAGTTCCTAGGTCTCACAATTATTGGGTGTCAACAATAAGGATGATTCCTAAATCCCAGGTTACATACCTTTCAGCCTTGAGTAACCTATCCGTCTTAAGGTGTAAACCAATGCCCTTCCCGTATCTTTCAATCTTGGGTAGGTCATTACTAACATCCTACAAGTCTCCTATTGGTCTCATTGTAGGATATTATAATTTATAAGAAAAGACGAAATAAGAAAACAGACGCGAGTGGTCGACCGACCGGCTACTCCAGTCGGCCGACCACGGCCTCGGTCGACCGACCGACTATTCCAGTCGACCGACCGAGGTCCTGCTACAGGTCGGGTTTTCGGATTTTTATCTACCTATGCATATTATCCCCTACATCCTAACATATGAAAATTAGCTACTCATAACTGTTAAGACGAATATAAAATTGGGAATAAACATGGAGAACATAGTTAAATAATCTAAACATGCAAGATTCAAATAAAGATTGGGATTCTAACTTAACAATTGTAATAAAAGTAATAAGAACAGTAATGAAACCAGATTTAAAGAAGAATTACCACAATTGGGATTAAGGTAGAACGGAATCAACTTTATTGAATACTTGGGAACTATTGAAAGATTGTAATTGAACTAAAAACTAAATAGAATTCTCTAAATAAGACTTGATAATAAACCCTAGCTACAAGATTAGCTTATATAGGGTAAAAACTAAGAGTTTCCTTAAGATTCTAATTCTACTTTATTTCCGAAAAAGAAAAGAAATCGTATGGGCTTTAATCTGGTCGGCCGACCCGTATAACTGGTCGGTCGACCACTTCCTGCTGGGCTTCTCTTATTCGCGGCCTTTCGAGAAATTTGGGCTTTATGAAAATCAGGACCTCGGTCGGCCGACCCGTTTAGTTGGTCGGTCGACCGCTTCTTCACGGAAGTCTTCGGATTTCTTCGTGTTTTGACTTTTGGCACTTTGACTTTGACTTCAGTTGACTTTCCTTTTATTCCTTAGTTAAGCAAAAGACTTGAGGATACGAGTTTGGTGCTAAATCGTCTCTTTTCCGCATAAATCTGCAAAAGTGCATAAAAATACGAAAGTACACAATTTGTGGGAAATAATGGCTAAAACATAGTAAATGAGCGACCAAATACGTGTAAAAATAGATGTAAAACATCATAAAATAGACACGTATCAAATTCCCCAAACCAAACCCTTGCTTGCCCTCAAGCAAGAAATAGACTCGATCTTAACTAATGGAACGATTTCAATCTCAGAGCGAAATTTACATGTAAGCCCAAACCAATGCCAAGAACAAAATGAGATAATATTCAAATCATGCAAACGAGTTATAGGGTTGTCAAACTTGAAAACATAAAGACTATAGAGACTTATACCATGGACTCTCGCGGTACGCTCGAGACACTCATGAAGCAAAGGGTGAGTATATGTAGAAGATAGAAAGAAGTAATTTTGTAGAGACACTCACCTAACTGCGACCCATGAAAACATGCCTGCAATCTAACATGAACAGGAATTCTACAACTTTGTATAACAATCTCATTTAAGTGACCTAGATACATGCAAATGAGGTACGAAAGATATGTGAGGTAAAAGGTAAAAGTGGTTAAGATGTTTTTGGAATTGTGGGGTTAGTAGCCAAGCTAGTAAAACCGATTCTCAACAACATACTTCACAACTTTTTGATATTAGGAAAGTGCTCTTTCGTAGCACAACTCTCACATTATATAAGAAAGGACTCCCAAATATTTTTGGATGAGGTACGGGAGTTATAACATATAAAAGAAAGGGATTTTTGGAACGAATTTTTTTTCTGATGGTGCCAGTTGGTCGACCGACCAGCTATATGCGGTCGGTCGACTGACTTTCGTATTTTCTGGATTTTTTTTTTCGTTTTTCTTTTCTTTCTTTCTTTGAATTTTCTGTTTCTTTTTCTTTTCTTTGCTTTCTTTTCTTGCTTTCTTTCTTTCTTTTCTCTTTGCTTAAGATAGCTTACAAACCAAGATGCCTCAAAAAATAATCCAATGACCACAAATACTAGCTTGGAAGGGTAGGCTAAGTATGGGATGTAGTTTTGGGGGAATAAAAAGGCAATTTTGGCTATGTGAAGCTTATGGGTAAATATGAGAAAAGGGATCCCAAATGCACGTATCAAGACTCACAAAACGAGATAGTAAAACAAGTATATAGCAATTCAAGTTCATGTTTATGCATATTGATGTAACATGTTCCAAGGGGAGTACTACTCACATCCTAAACAACTGGTTTAAGAATGAAACCAGGAAATAAGGCTCTAAAACTTAGAATGTATAAGTAGGTCGCCAAGGTATAAGTCAAGTCTCAAGATATGCAAGTTGACAAAAACTCGTAGATATGCGAAAGATTTTCATACTAAAACAAGTTGACAAGGCAAGGTAAAGGCATAAATATGTAAGAAAGCTAAATCATCCTTGAAATACTTTCGTTCCGACTCGACCTATATGCTAAAATAAACGTGCATTTTTTTGGAATTTTTGAATTTTTTGAATTTTTTGGATTTTTTTGTATATATAAGGAAAATAAAGAAAAGAACGATGCAAGACAGAAATGCAATAAACGTGTGACAAAATGCAATGCATGTAACACGAAACCATTCCCCAAACCAACCCGCACAATGTCCCCATTGTGCATTAGCCTAAGTAAAGGTTTCAGAAAATTAAAGGAAAGATGCAAAGAAAATAAAGCTAAGGAAAAACTGGAAAGAACTCACTGGGTTTAAAAGATGTAAGAGAAAAACCTCCCCAAACCAGCGTAAGCTGGGAGGTTTTGGTGGCCAGCAGTGCCACTCAAGTATCCAAGTCAATTTCGCGATTTCCAAGGAAGAGAAACGAAAGACTGCAGCGGACAGGTAGGTCGACCGACCGGTGTTTCTGGTCGATCGACCTCCTGTGAACAGCGGAAAAAATAGGCGAAACAGCGCGTCTGGTCGACCGACTGATGATTCTGGTCGGTCGACCATCTGTGTCCTGGAGGTCTTCATTTCTTCGTAAATCCTGAAAAAGTAAGAAAATATGTGCGCCCAACAATGCGCGAGATGCCAAAACGATTCTAAAAGTCTTAACTACTAGCAAACCGAACTAAAAAGTTTCACACAACATAAAATAAATTGTCTTAAAACTGCAACTTAAAAACAACTATCCGCTGAAGATGCGGAAGATATCCGACCACGGCTTCTGACGGCACGCCGTAGTCTCCACAGTTTTTGCTTCAGTGGCAAAACACATCTTCTTTCCTCCATCGCAAAGCATATGCGACGGTCTCTCTGCTTGAGCCTGCCTCCTCTTCTTTTTCTCTTCTCGATCCACGACGTCTGGATCCTCATCTTCTTCATAGCTCAGGCATCCCATTCCTCCTCTCTGGACGAAGACTTCCTTCTCCTTGGGTTTCCCCAAACCAATCCCTGCAATAGTCACGATAGAAGTGTCCTCCCTATTTCTCCCAATCTGGGGCGGAGGTGTAAAAACAGAAACAGGAACAGGTAATAAAGGTGGAGAAGTAGTGATGATCTCATACTTCTTTTCAGAAGTTATAGCATTACATGTGATGGGGGTCATAGCATCCTTCTTCCTATAGGATAGGCCATAGATGATAGAGTGTTTGCCTACCTTGAAAGTTAGAGTCCCAGTGCCTACATCTATAATGGCGCCTGCAGTGTGAAGAAAGGGTCTTCCTAGAATTATGGGTATATGGGCATCCTCTGGGATGTCCAAAACAACAAAGTCTACTGGGAAGAAAAACCTGTCAATACGCACAGGGATGTTTTCTAACACCCCTACAGGTTCCATTGATGTGCGATCAGCCATCTGGACCGTCATACTGGTCACTGCAAATTCGGTCATTCCTAGTTTTAAGGCAACGCTTAGGGGCATGACACTTATACTAGCACCTAAATCGCATAAAGCCTTTTTAACTGGGAAGGTTCCTATATTACAGGGGACAGAAAAACTTCCAGGGTCTTCTAATTTATGGGGGGCAATGACATGTGTTAAAAACTAGATGACTCTTCAGTGAGAGCCACAGACTCAACCTTTTCTAGGGACCTCTTTCTTGACAAAAGCTGTCTCATGAATTTTAGATAAGAAGGAACTTGTTGAACTAATTCTAAAAATGGAACTTGAACATTTAATGAACGAATTACATCTTTAAATTTATCAAAAGATACCTGATCCTTCGAAGGCACGAGTCTTTCTGGAAAAGGAGCAGCTGAGGATTCCGTATTAGCAGCCCTTTTAAAAAAACCTAGGGGTCTTATCACCCCTGAAAAGGAAATCCCTTAAGTTATTTGGCAATTCTGGACGAAAGGGAACTTCGGGCTCTGCTTCTGTGGTCGGTCGACCAGTATCCTCGGTCGGTCGACCAGTCTCCTGTTCAGCTGATAATTTCGGATCCTGCTCCGCGGTCGGTCGACCAGATTCATCGGTCGGTCGACCGACTTTGCTGCTACTCGCTGTTTTTTCTTTCTCAGTCCCCACTTTGGCTCCACTTCGCAGGGTTACGACGTTAAGAGTCTCCTTCTTCTGGTCCGGCTTTGTCGGAAGTTGACCCGGAGCCCTAGTGTCATTCTTGCTCGCAATCTGAGCAATCTGGGACTCCAACATCTTCATCCCTGCCTCTCTAGCCTGTGACTCCTTCTGAACCAATCCAATAAGATTTTGGATAAGAGCATCTGTGTTGGGTGGTGGATTAGAAGGTGGTTGAGGGTTAAAAGGTGGTCTTTGGAAATTCTGTTTATGTGGGGGTACATATGTGGAATTTTGCTGAGGTTGCATGTGCTGTGGGTTTTGAACATTCTGGCTTGTCCACCTTAAGTTGGGATGGACATTGTTATTATTTGGATCATAGAAATTGTTCCCACGATAATGCTGAAAAGCGGCACATGTTTCATTAGATGAAGTGCAGAACTTTGACACATGCCCTTCTCCACCGCACCTCTCACAAGCAAAGGGTCCGTCCTGAACGGCGTTCACCTGGTATATTCCTCCCTTGCTTCCACTCCCTAGATCGAGCTTTCCTGCAGCCTCAAATTTTTCTAGCTTGGCCGTTAAGGCCTCAATTGCTGCCAGGTTGTACTCTGATTTTCTCTGATTTCCTCTGGAAGTACCATGCTCAGCGCGGTGCACAGCAACATCTTCTATTAACTTGAGACCTTTAGTCTCTCCTGAATTATCCTGGAATCTTCCATTAGCTGCAGCATCTAAGTAGACCCTGTTGTCATCATAGAGGCCATTGTAGAACTGGTTGCAAAGAAACCATTGTTCGAATCCGTGATGTGGTATGGATCGAACAAGTCTCTTGAACCTGTCCCACGCCTCGCTAAAGTCTTCATTGGGTCCTTGCTTGAAATTAGTAATCTGCGCTCTTAAGGCATTAGTTTTTGATGCAGAATAGTATTTCCTGTAGAAAGCTAGGGCTAAGGTGTTCCAATCCGTAACTCCCGCAGCAGTGCGGTCAAGGTCTCTGTACCATTCTCTCGCAGAGTCCCTAAGGGAGAAGATAAACATGGTCTGTTTAATCTGATCCTGCGTTACTCCTTCTGGGGGTGCTATAGAGCATATGTAATCTGTGAAGATTTCAATATGCTTAGCAGCATCCTCATTGGCCGAGCCTCCAAATTGGTTTCTTTCAACCATAGTAATATAGGCAGGCTTGGCCTCGAATGGCTTCCCAGTACCTGCAGGTAAAGCGAACCCTTTGTATAGGTCCTTTGCCTGAGGCATAGAGTGACTGACAATAGTTGCTTCTTCTGTCATGTTATCTTCTTCTTTAGGAAAAACTGGAAAGTAGGTGGAAGGTGGTGTTTTTGGTGAAAGTGGATTGATGGGTGAATTCGGTTGCGAAGGTGGTGTTTTTGGTGAAGATGGTGATAACTCAAAAAGGTCTTCCTGAAATAAAGAGGATGGTGACCCTCCCTCTTGATTTGCTAGAAGTTGCTTTCTTCTTTCCCTGAGAGTCCTCTCAATTTCGAGATCAAGTGGTAGGAGTTCTCCTTGAACTGACCTGCGCATAAGAGGAAACTACAAGAAAAAGGTGAGAAGGTTTAAGGAACAAAAAGTTCCTTAAACAAAGAGAAACAAAAACAAAAAAAACAATAAACACTGGCGTCACCTCCCCGGCAACGGCGCCAAAATTTGATGCCCGTCGTTGAGGGTACCAAAGATAAAATTTATAATTCCTAACTTTAACAATAGATAGTGAAAGTCAGGGTCGAACCACAAGGAGGTGGGGAATGTTTATTGTCTTAATGTTAATGTTTAAAGGTAATAAAATTGGGGGTTGATTGTTTGATTACTAAGTCTAAACAAAGATTAAAATAAAACAAGAATTTAAAAGATGAGAATAAAATATAATAAAAGAGGATGCTAGGATGTTTGGGTAATAAAAAGCTAAGGTAAAATAAATCCTAAGGTCAACATGTATTGCAGTCGCGTAAGGGGGTGTAACATATCTTTTTAGGTCTATGCTACCTAATAGCTCCTTTCGGCCTATGCTATTAGTTCCTAGGTCTCACAATTATTGGGTGTCAACAATAAGGATGATTCCTAAATCCCAGGTTACATACCTTTCAGCCTTGAGTAACCTATCCGTCTTAAGGTGTAAACCAATGCCCTTCCCGTATCTTTCAATCTTGGGTAGGTCATTACTAACATCCTACAAGTCTCCTATTGGTCTCATTGTAGGATATTATAATTTATAAGAAAAGACGAAATAAGAAAACAGACGCGAGTGGTCGACCGACCGGCTACTCCAGTCGGCCGACCACGGCCTCGGTCGACCGACCGACTATTCCAGTCGACCGACCGAGGTCCTGCTACAGGTCGGGTTTTCGGATTTTTATCTACCTATGCATATTATCCCCTACATCCTAACATATGAAAATTAGCTACTCATAACTGTTAAGACGAATATAAAATTGGGAATAAACATGGAGAACATAGTTAAATAATCTAAACATGCAAGATTCAAATAAAGATTGGGATTCTAACTTAACAATTGTAATAAAAGTAATAAGAACAGTAATGAAACCAGATTTAAAGAAGAATTACCACAATTGGGATTAAGGTAGAACGGAATCAACTTTATTGAATACTTGGGAACTATTGAAAGATTGTAATTGAACTAAAAACTAAATAGAATTCTCTAAATAAGACTTGATAATAAACCCTAGCTACAAGATTAGCTTATATAGGGTAAAAACTAAGAGTTTCCTTAAGATTCTAATTCTACTTTATTTCCGAAAAAGAAAAGAAATCGTATGGGCTTTAATCTGGTCGGCCGACCCGTATAACTGGTCGGTCGACCACTTCCTGCTGGGCTTCTCTTATTCGCGGCCTTTCGAGAAATTTGGGCTTTATGAAAATCAGGACCTCGGTCGGCCGACCCGTTTAGTTGGTCGGTCGACCGCTTCTTCACGGAAGTCTTCGGATTTCTTCGTGTTTTGACTTTTGGCACTTTGACTTTGACTTCAGTTGACTTTCCTTTTATTCCTTAGTTAAGCAAAAGACTTGAGGATACGAGTTTGGTGCTAAATCGTCTCTTTTCCGCATAAATCTGCAAAAGTGCATAAAAATACGAAAGTACACAATTTGTGGGAAATAATGGCTAAAACATAGTAAATGAGCGACCAAATACGTGTAAAAATAGATGTAAAACATCATAAAATAGACACGTATCAAGTAGATAGGAATCTGTTGTTCCATGAAATGATTCGTTGACGTACCTTTTCAATAATTCTGGCATTGAAATCTTTTCTGTTTCTTCCAAACTCGATTGGTAAACCTAAATACATACCCATATGTCTTGGTTTCTGAATACGCAGTAGAGCAATGCATTCCCTAGTAGTCCTGAGGATACAATTTGGGCTGAAAGTAATTGAAGTTTTTTCATGATTTAATTTCTGACCAGCAATGTCACGGTAAAGCTGAAGTATCTTGGTTAGCCCTTGACAATTTTGTTTGTTTGCATGAGAAAAAATAATAAGATCATCTGCAAACAACAGGTGCGAGACCCTAACAGCTCCTCTTGCAATTTGGATACCTTTTATCTTTGAAGTATCTTGTGCATTTGATAACATTTGTGAAAGAACCTCCGTACATAGAGTAAAAATGAAGGGTGAAATTGGATCACCTTGTCGTAATCAACATTTAGGTTTAATGATCGAATTCATACTTCCATTTATATTAATCTCATATGTAACAGTAGAGATGCACTCCATAATGGTAGCAATAATGCCTTCCGGAAAGCCCATATGAATTAAAGTAGCATGAACAAAATTCCAACGTATCCTATCGTAGGCTTTGCTCATGTCAAATTTCATACCAAATAAACCCATTTTACCTTTAGTCTTCGTGTTTATGTGGTTGAAGATTTCATGGCTGAAAAGAATATTATCAGTAATAGAACGACCCGGAATAAAACCATTCTGAAATTCTCCCACCAAAGCATTATCAAACCTCTCATTCTGTTTGCTATACATTTGGAAACTGTTGAGGTCTCTTCCGATATGTGTGTGAGGAGCATTGTCCCACATCGGTAGAATTATAGTGAAGGGACTAGCTTATAAGTAAGTGGGCTACTCCTCCTATCACCAATTGGTTTTAGGATGGAACCTCACTTGCGTGTGGGCCGGTCTCATGCACCTAATTCTATAAGCCCGCTGCGGGGGACTCAACAAGTGGTATCAGAGTCGAGGGTTCGGCTTGGGACCGAAAGGTGCGATGTGGTGACGGTGCTCGAGATGGCGCAAAGTAGCGTCGTGGTTGCGGAGTAGCACCACCGTTGGACTCTCTCCCTTGGTTGACCAGAGATGCGGAGTAGCATCGTGCGAAGTAGCCTGGTCGGCCCGACACGGGGTTGTGTCGGGTGCGGAGTAGCGCCAAGTGAGGGGGAGTTTCGCACACACACATGTGAAAGGGGGAGATAGTTGAGGTCTCTTCCCATATGTGTGTGAGGAGCATTGTCCCACATCGGTAGAATTATAGTGAAGGGACTAGCTTATAAGTAAGTGGGCTACTCCTCCTATCACCAATTGGTTTTAGGATGGAACCTCATTTGCTTGTGGGCCGGTCTCATGCACCTAATTCTATAAGCCCACTGCGGGGGACTCAACAGAAACAATTCGCATCAGGACATTGCATAGGCTTATAGGTCTATAGTGCTCCACCTTCTCTGGTGCATGCTTTTTTGGAATAAGGGTGATGGTTGTCTTGTTAAATTTCCGTAAGATATGGCCTTGGTTCAACATTCGTAAAATGGCATTTGTAACATCCTCTTTAATGAACAGCCAAAATTTTTGGTAAAAGGTACCAGTAATTCCATCCGGACCTGGGGATTTGTTATTTCCCATTTGAAAAACAGCTTTACGAACTTATTTTTTTGTGAAAGGTTTACTAGAATATCTCGTTGGTCAGAGGTTAATTAGTTTTCTTTGGAGTGTAGAAAAATATGAACAATTTCATTAAATTTGATATTTTGAAAAATATCAATAAATTTGATATTTATAATAGCCGGGAACAGTACACTTCAATGGGTTCGAAAGTACACGATGATGCTTTACAGGGATGTAATAATACCCCCGAGGATATACTGCAGTAACGTAATAACCCTGTGGCATTCTCATTTGATACATGCATTGCATTTGGAGATATGATTGTTTGTTGGTGCTGATTTGTTTTGGATTCGACTCGTTGATTTGAGACGACTTCTTAATGACATCTAAGTTTCCGATAATATTCAGAAGTTCACCCATGTTTTTGAGAAGCAAGGGATGATTATGACAGTTATGTGATTCATCAATACACAGGAACTCAGACTCTGATACTGGCAGTTTGTCACAGAACTCTATCAGCAACTTGTTGGGCAGGACGTAACCAGTACTCTCGTCATTCTCTCGTGCAATTTGGTCCCGACATTTATACAGCCTTGCAGCAACATTAACCTGATCCCAATCCAATCCAGCATCATCACCTGAACTGAACAACTTCTCATAAGAATCCTCTTCTAAGAACTTTTTCTGATAGAGTGCCCTGCATACATTATGGCTCCTCGAATAGACTTCAAGCAATGGATCGTCGTATTCACTAGACCCACGTCTAGCAACAAGCCGACATCTCATCTTGTCGTAAATCTACAAAAGGTAGTGCGTATCTTCCCAGGCATAACGAAGCATCTCATGAGGCAGTGGTCGAATTCTCTAGTCTGAAGTTTGATACTGTTTATTTGCCATAACTCCGCAGAAGTAAATAAGAAGATGAGTCAAACTATTACCACCCAATTTAAGAACCCGGGAACCTTGCATTGTATCGAACAGATTACACATAAAAATACCAAAATTCCGCTGCAGCCACAAGACGTCGTTTCCAGCGCCGTGCATCACCTTTCTTTTCTCAGGGTGCAAGAAAACGCCTCTCAAATAGTGACCAATAGAATGATGCAACTTTAGTATCGACCACAAAATCTTCCGTTCTTGTCAAAATTTGCATCAAACAAGTTAACCCCTAAAAAGAACGGTAATTATTTGCTTCAAGATCTACTGCAGATTCAGTCGCAGCCTCTAGCTTGGACCTCAAAACTTCCAACCCTTCCACAGTTTCAATGAAAGTGAAAGGGGTTGAATGTAATGGTTGATCTAATTCGGCATCTCTGGATTCGGAGCGGTTTATCGGGTTTGATTAACAATATCAAGATCAAGTCGTCGGTCATTCCTTTCAAAAACTCATTTTCTTGGCATATATATACCTCACGCCTACGGTATTGATCTTTGGGCCCATCCTTCTCCGTTGGCTCCCACTGCCGCTGATGCCCGTCGTTGAGGGTACCAAAGATAAATTTATAATTCCTAAACTTAAACTATAGATAGTGAAAGTCAGGGTCGAACCACAAGGAGGTGGGGAATGTTTATTGCTTGATGTTAATGATTAAGGTAACAATTTTTAAGGGTTTGATTTGTTGATTACTAAGTCTAAAGCAAGGATTAAAAATAAGACAAGAAAATAAAGATGAGATTAAAACTATATTAAAAGAGATGCTAGGATGTTTGGGTAATAAATAGCTAAGGTAATATAAATCCTAAGGTCAACATGTATTGCAGTCGCGTAAGGGGTGTAACATATCCTTTCGGTCTATGGTACCTAATAGCTCCTTTCGGCCTATACTATTAGTTCCTAGGTCTCACAATTATTGGGTGTAAACAATAAGGGTGATTCCTAAATCCTAGGTCACATACCTTTCAGTCTTAAGTAACCTAGCCGTCTTAAGGTGTAAACCAATGCCCTTCCCGTATCTCTCAATCTTGGGTAGGTCATTACTAACATCCTACAAGTATCCTTTCAGTCTCATTGTAGGTTATTATAGTTTACGAATTAAAACGAAACAGAATACATACGCGAGTGGGTCGACCGACCGGCTAGCCCAGTCGGCCGACCACAGCCCTGGTCGACCGACCCATTATGTGGGTCGACCGACCACGGCCCTGCTACAGGTTGGTCTCGAAACCTATACTACCTACGCATATTCATCCCCTACATCCTAACATATGGAATTTAGCTACTCATGGTTACTAAAACAATTATGAAAACGGGAATAAACATGGAAAGCATAATGAACGATAATCTAAACATGCAAGAATTAATAAAGCTTGGGATTCTAACTTAAACCGGATGCAATAATAAGAACAATAATGAAACTAGATTAAGAGAGTAATTACCAGAAATCGGAATTAAGGCAGAAAGGAACAAACTTTATTGAATGCTTTGAGAATTATTGAAAGATTACAAATAAACTAAAGACGGAATAAAACTATATTGTAACTTGATGGTGAAAACTGAATGATTCTCTATAATAACTGATGATAGATGATAAACCCTAATCAAAAGTTTAGCTTATATAGGGCAGAAAATAGGAGTTTCCTAAAGACTCCACACTTCTAATCTATTTCCGAAAACGCTTCTGGGCTTCGCTGAGGTCGGTCGACCGGTTTTGTGGGTCGGTCGACCTCTTTTACGGGCTTAGGAATTCTGGGCTTTCTTAAGATTCTGGACTTCTTAAAATTCAGGCCAGGTTGGCCGACCCAATTAGTAGGTCGGTCGACCGTTTCCGCGTAGAAATTCTCCGGTTCTTCTTGATTTGACTTTTGGTACTTAAATAATGACTCCAGTTGACTTTCCTTCGTTCCTTAATTATGCAAAAGTCTCGAGGGCATGAATTTGGTGCAAACATCGTCCATTTTCCGCATAAATCTGCAAAAGTGCATAAAAATACGAAAGTACACGATTGTTGGGAAATAAGGGCTAAAACATAGTAAATGAGCGACCAAATGCGTGTAAAAATAGACGAAAAACATCATCAAATAGACACGCATCAGCCGCCATTCCCCTTGGGCCGCCTGAAACACAAACCCATCCCTTACCTATTCTTGTCTACCAAGGCAATAAACGGAATTGCATTGCTCATGCTGTCTATCATTTGCTTATGACCCAAGCAAACATAATTTCTAGATGTCAACGTAAACCTCCTAAATTAATTTCTTTCTGTTACCTTGAAGCTATCTTGTCAGAGTTGGAGAGGACGATGGGAGGTTGGGGTGATATCATGAAGTTTCTTAGTGTGTTGGACAAGAGGGGTTCTATTATATTGATGATATCCAGTGTGATCCTGAGAATGGTTACAAAATCAAGAAAGATGTCTAAGAGTTGACCCTTTTTGCTCCACTTCTGACTTTGACGATTATTAGAGGAGAATTGTCGGAGCAAGGGTTCTTCTCCTTGCTATGCCACTGTATCGCTAACTATGGATGGGTGCTGCTGATTAAGGTTTCATTGAATTTCGATGGTAGTCAAAGGATGGTTAAAAGGAAGTGTGGACCTACCAAGTACGAGGAGGGGTTTCTCTATCATGTTGTGTACCGTTACTAACTTGGAGCTTCGTTGTATGTGTTCGTGTAAGGGTATGATTGTTATCCAATTGAATCCATGGGACGAGCCATCAGAGTGAGACTTGTGCTTCCTGGTGAATTGTATAAAATCAGTATATAAATCTAAATGTATGTAAACCAGTATATCTAATATTAAATTGTAATTTTTATCATAATTTTTCATAACAATGTTTCACTCGATCTCTCTTAAATTATATATAATTTACAAATAAAAGGTTAGAATTTTTTTTTTATTTTAACAAAGTTCTTTTAGGTTGAATTAATTACATAACAAAAAAAATTTAAAATAATAATAATAACAATAATCGTGACAAAACAGTAATAAACGTAACAATATTCGTGGCAAAATACTAATAGTCCGTCACAAATGTTTACTAAATTGTGGAAAATAAATTTACATATAAAAACCAAAATAATGTAACATGTGGGGCTATGTTTACAAACTAACAGTGCTCTTCATTTACCACTATACCAGTATCATTACATTGTATAAAAGGATACTAACTTATACATATAACTGAAAATTTTGAGTCGCGTGATCGCACTTGCCCGCACTTTCCCTCCCCAAATCCGCTACAGATTGAATCTATAGCGCCAGTTTTGCCAACTTTGTCAGGGTAACACAGCTGATCAAGAAACTCGTGAGCTGAATAATGGTTCAACTCGTCTAGAAATTCTGGTGGGACGAAGGGGGTGTTTGCGTTGTCGGGTTTGATACCGTAAAGTCTTGCGGTTTGGGAATGTTGGGTACGTGAAGGGGGATGTTCAAGATAAAATTACACACTAAGCAGATTATATTTTGGTTATTTGTTGATGAAATTACAAATTGAGCAGATTATATTTAGGATATTGGTTGTTTTGTGGAGTTTTGTTGAGTCATTCTACATACGAGTATATATATAAGTTTGATGTGGGAGGTGTCTAATCTTATTTACTCTCGGTTTAGGTTTAGGTTTAGGTTTAGGCAAATTAATTATCGAAGAAAGATCATCAATTAAATGAGTCTAAACCTTCCATTTAAATGGAAGCTTTAAACTAATACGGAGTACCTGTGTAATTTAAGACGGGTATATATTTGTTATGTTTAAAACAAATATATATGCGTTTTAAATAAGTCCTACATGACATCTATTTTGCGATAATGCTATTTGAAACGGGATCCATTAAATGAGTTTGAAACTTTGCATTTATAGGAAAGTCTTAAAGTAATAGCAGTGACGAATATAGAATGTATGAAATGGGGGTGATTACACTCCAAACAATAGTATTGTTGCGGACACAAATGTCGTTGGCCGCGTTGCAAATTATTGTTTGCGACGGAATTTGCAATGAAATTGTTTTTTGCAATGAAATTTGTGACAGAGGGTAGTTTTCCAATCCCACGAACAAAAAGTCAAATGGCGGGATTTCCGTCGCAAAGAAGGACTTTTGCTACGGAATATCCGTTGCATCTGAAATTGGCGGAATTTTTTTTACCACCAGGTTAAAAGTCAATCAACCTTTTGCGACGGATTTTCTGTCGCACCCTGGTCAAGTTCCGTCAACGTTTGCGACGAGAAATCCGTCACAAATATTAATTGTCTTTGACCCAAACCCTGGTCAAAGTCAATCAATGAATTAATGTTAGCAACGGACTTCACGTCAAAATATAATCACTTAATTAATCTCTTCCCCAACAATTTTGGGGTCCTATACGATATTTAAATGATAATCTCCTATTCACAAAAACTTATTCTATACGATATTTAAATGATAATCTCCTATTCACAAAAACTTATTCTAATATACAAATCAGCTAAAAAATGTGGTTGTGAAGGCTTGATCGCGAGTTGCTACGATGGAGAGAGAATGTTTCTACCACTGAGCCTTTTGTGTATTCTTTAATACAATATTATCATAAAAATAAGGAAATATCACAAATAACTACCTAATAAATCTAAAATTTTACATCTTTCTACCTAATATAATTAATTTTGCAACTAACTACCTAAAATCACACAACATTAATCAGTTTGCTACCTTTTTTACGGAAACCGAACTTAAGTTAGTTTTAAATGTTCGGATTAAGTTAAATGACCATCTTATCCTTCCTTTAATAAACCTATTCCCTGAATCCCTGTTAAAATTTTACCCATCCCTCTCCCTCCCCGGTAAAAACTCACGTTAAAGTAATTATTCCTGCCTCCATTTTTATCCATCAAATAAACCTCCATGAATATGCCTAGTTCGCAGCACTAGAAGGAGATAATCTTCTATTGTCTTCTCAAATTGATCAAGTAAGCATTATTTTCATTTTATTTTGAGTATAAAACCCTTCCCCTAGAGGGCAAATTTGATCTTTGCTTAGCATAAAACTGTTGACATTCGTTGGCTCTCACATATATGCAAATCTGATTATTACTTTTGCTTATTTTTCAGCAAGTATTGGTGAACATTCGTTGCCTCTCACTTTTTTGTCATCAATCGTGTAATAGATTATATTACTGTCGTGTTGATTTAACTTTTTACGCTGTTTATTATTTTCGCAAGTTAGATGTTAATGGAGGTGTTTTAATGGGGAAGGAGGGGAGAGTAATTTAGGTATTAAATTAGGTTTTAAAGTTAAACGGGACGAAATAAATTGATTTCCGTAACTTTTTAGCAATTTCCGTCATTTTGGTAGCAATCATGTAAGTTGTTACACTTATTAGGTTGTTATTTGAAAAATTTAGCAATTTCCGTCATTTTGGTAGCAATCATGTAAGTTGTTACACTTATTAGGTTGTTATTTGAAAAATTGAACATATTAGGTAGTAAGATGTAAAATTTTAAACTTATTAGGTAGTAATATGCTAAATGGCCTAAAAATAAATATGTATAACTTTTTTCACAAATTCTTATTTGCAACGGCACTATCCGTCGCAAGCTTGTGACGGATACCGTTTTCTTTCACAAAATAACCACTTTTTCTCTCTCCCCAACACTATTCCTGTGGTCCCCTTTCTCCACTAACTCATTCTATATCCATTTTATCTCACAAAATATCCGTCACAAATAGTAACCCGTCGCAAGCAAGACTTACTAAACTTTTTTTCTTGATTAATGGGTGAGAGGTCACCTCATCACCTCTATGAATCCGCCCTTGCTTTGACAAAGATAGAAAATAGAACTACATATCGCTTTTATAGCGTTATTTGTTACATAAAGGAAAAAGTACTCCATGTTACAATCCAAATCATCCAGCCATAGCCCATAATCGCTATAGAGAACCGCCATATGGCGTAACCAACATAATTCTGAAGACCATCCGATAACCTCCGCCTTCCCAAAAAGCTCATTGTTCCTACTTACCTTGTCACTTAGACCATCCCCAAGCAAGGTCAATTGCTTGCTTGGGTCAAGTTAATTACAATTAGTGGAAAATTAGTATTGACCTAAGAGTGTTGAGGGTCAATTTGTGACCCAAGGTAGAGCAAATTGACTCACCTATTGAACTCTTAGGTGTCAAACTCTCATTGGTTACAAATTAGAAAAAGAAAAAAAAGAAAAGGAAAACTATGTTATTGACTCGATTAAATCGACCTTTTGCTTGGGAGGGTAAAAGAGGGTCAATGTCAATAAGGTGAGATTAAGGGTTAATATGTTATTGACTCGATTAACTCGACCTTTTGCTTGGGGATGATCTTAAAGGACGCCAACGAGCAAGAAATAACCAAATTACTAGTGCACTGCCCTTAACGCCGAAAATCCAAAGGACTATTAAGTGGCATTTATGTAAAAGCCTAAAAGACATTAAAGAGTAAGAAGCATAACAAATGACAGTATAAACACCATAGCAAGATTCACATAGAAGTCGGCCGCCATCACCAAGCACACCGATCAGTCGATCACTATAGCTTTGTTCACAAAAGCTGCTCAAATCAAAACGAAATCTTGGTCTAGTGGTTAAGATGAGTGTGTATTTTTATACCAAGTTCTAATTTGAAATGCTTGTTTTATTCATAATATAATGCCTTTTCGCCAAATCGACATAGAAACTCAAATATAGGATAGCAGGATAGGCTACATGAATAATACAATCACCACCTAATTATGCCATGAAAAACACATTACAAATGTCAATTATTTCATACCGAAAAGCCATCTCAATGCCTCTTTATGAAATCAACGATCCCTTGAAAGAGCGTCTCAGTTTCGACCTTAGTATCAGTGTCATGATCAACAGCCAACCTGTTGAGGTAAAAGTTATGAGTCATGTTATAACTAGTAAAAAGCTCCACCTCTTTTCCAGCCTCCTTTAAGGCCTCATAAAATTCCATCTGAGTGTCAATGAGCAGATCCTTCTCAGCTACACAATACATAATTGGAGGCAACTTCAGCTCACGTAACGGCGGGGCAGCCTCGCCCATCGGACAGAGTATTGGGTGGTCCTTGTTGCTTCCAATTGGCACTGCTAGGCTCAAGAATTTGTCCACCATGTCTAGTGTTAAAAATGGGGTTTGGGGCATCTCTAACTCCGAGCGGCTCCTGGTGGATCTGGTAACACCTGGTTGGAGGGGTATAGCTCCAGCTAGATTTATTGGGCTTAAATCAGTTTTTCCAGCTCGAGATGCCACTTCATGGACTATGGTGCCGCCTGAACTATCCCCGATTAAGAAAACTCGACCAAAGTCGGCCTTATTAGAGAGCCATGTATCATGGGTTTCGGAACGAGCTACGGATATGAGCCAAAGGAGGGCTGCATACCCATCATCAATTGGGGCTGGTAGCCGGTCCTCGGGTCCTCGTCGCAAATAGACCGACACCACAATTGCTTGAGCCATTTGAGCTAGCTTGGAGTAAACAGTGTAATACATAAACCAATCTGCTTGGCTTATGCAAAACCCACCACCATGGAAGTGCAGAATTATTGGCAGCTTGTAATCACCCGAACCCTCCTCGAAACTTGACTCGGGCATATAGACGCGAACACGAGGACCTTTTATAGGATCCACATCACGGACCGCAACTCCATCGACATAATTCTCATGGGATGGAACCAGGTCGACCATGAACTTGGCCTCTTGTGGTCCAAGCCAAGTACGGTCCACTGAACCATCATCGTATAGCCTAAGCCAACCAGAGACCTCGTCAACAACTTTTCTCTCATGGGTCATCGTTACGTCAAGGAACTTTTTCGTGTTTTTAGACTGTCTATAAGAGATTGATGTCCTGCAAGAATCAGTGCACTCAGGTGATATATTGTATAACTAGGAGCACTCAAGGTAGAAATTGATGGGAAATTTCATGGATGTTCTCAAGCATTAGCATTGGAAGGAGAGCAACTTGTGATGTTCAGAGAATTGTGAATGAGACAAATCAAATTTATAGCTGCATTTTCAAACGTTTGATAAAAATACCAAACTGTACTTACTTAGTTCATGTGCAGTTGTCTACCTACTGTCACATGCCCACATAAACCAAGAAAAAACAGAAATAAGGATGTAACATCAAGCAATTCCACAATGCAATTATGAAATATAAAGAAATAAAAGACTTAAGAGTCCTGAAAGGAAAGTTTAATGGGAAAAAGTAGAAGACTGACTCAGCAATGGAAAATCATTCCGCAATAAGAATTGACTGGCCGAAGTTAAGTGAAACATTGCTATCAGTCTATCAGTCTGACTTTCTATGAGGATTACCTTTTGTGAGTATTTGCTGCATATTACGTATGCCTTACTTCTACGTGTTACACTCGTTCCGTCGCTTCTTATTTTTATATATGCTTTTGACACAGAGAGTAAGAACACAAGATACAGATCGCTTTTGGGGAATATTTTACATGAGTATTTAGTGGAACATTACAGGATAGGTCACTTCACATCATCAATATATACCAAGAACAGAAACGTACACAATTGACTGACACAACGAAGATGTATGTACACAAAGGACCAGATGGAGGAAGTAAACATGTACTCCAATTAACAATATTTCGCATGCTATCCATGGATATAGCATGTAATTAACAAAATATTACATCTTACCAACGGATATAGCTTATAATCAGGTGAATACTGTATGCAATCTATGAAATCTAACAAGTACGCACTGCACTGCTTTGATATGGAAATGTGTACTATAATTTCCATTTCTCTTTACGGTTCAAAGCGACTAGTTTTGACTTTTGATGTTGTATTGTTGTCATGTTGATGTTTCAACTTTCAAACCCATGTCATAACTCATGAGTAGCCGGCCACTTAATTACTATAATAGCTAGCCCTACCTAACACGCAGCGTATCGTGAATATTTTTTTGTCGGTAAAGGGGGCCACAAGGACCAATACTACCGCACCTTTTATCTCAATAATAATATAAGCACGGTGAGAATCTCTGCATCGGGTGAAAAGGGTGAAAACTACGCTAGCATACACCAGCCTGATTTCTTTTGTCAAATTCTAAAATAATTGACAGCAAGCACTTATTGTGCTAAGAAAGCAGTACAGTTACGAAGAGAGGTTTTAGATATAAGAACTGTTGTACCTATGTAGCGACAACCTGCGAGTCCAAATGAAGCAAATATACAGCAATTCCCTGGCACTGTGAAAACATAGGAACAGAACATTCGCAATATTGGCATAATTATGCATATCAAAGGGCTCCGGAATCCTGACTGGTTATTAGTTAATACAGCTCCTGACCACTTTGTAACCTGCACATATCAAATTCGATAAAACTCCGTAAATCATTAAAAAACAATATCTGCATTGATCCCAAATCCCAATATGAGATAAAACCATGTTTTCCTCAATCACAGTAAGGTCCACTGAACCATCGTCGTATAACGTAAGCCAACCAGAGACCTCGTCAACAACTTTTCTCTCATGGGCCATCGTCACGTCAAGAATCTTTTTTGTGCTTTTAGACTGATTATAAGAGACTGATGTCCTGCAAGAATCAGTGCATTCGGGGATATATTGTATAATTAGGAGCACTCAAGGTAGTAGTTGATGGGAAATTTCATGGATGTTCTCAAGCATTAGCTTTGCAATGAGAGTTAGTTTTGATGTTAAGAGATTTGTGGATTAGACAAATCAAATTTATAGCTGCATTTTCATGTCTGATAAAAGTACCAAACTGTATTTTCTTAGTTCATATGCAGCTATCTACTAGTCTATGTCCACTGCCACATATACCGAGAAAAAATGGTAATAAGATGTCACATCTAGCAATTAAGGAATGCAATTAAGGAATGCAATTAGAGTTCTAGATCCTTCTGTGAAATGTAAAGAAAAAAACTTAAAGACTCCTGAAAGGAAAGGTAAGTGGGAAAAGTAGAAGACTGACTTAGATATGGAAAAATATTCCGAAATAGAATTAGACAGTAGCTGAAGTAAGTGGAACATTGCTGTCATTCTCACTTTCCATGAGGATTACATTCTGAAAATATTTGATGCATATTATGTATGACTTACTTCTAAGTGTTCCATTCGCTTCATTTTTTTTACATATGTTTTTGACACAGACTTCAAGAAGCAAGAAAAGAAATACCAGTTGAGGTACTTTCCATCCCGTCTGGAGCTATGAGCTAGAAACACTGCCACTAAACAGAAGCACTTGAGGTACTTTCCATCCCGTCTGGAGCTATGAGCTAGAAACACTGCCACTAAACAGAAGCACTTGAGGTACTTTCCATCCCGTCTTTGGCAAATAAGAGGCCGAAATTTGAACATTTGACCTCGAGTTCAAAATATTCACTACACAAAAGCCAACAGGGCCCGTATCTGGATCTGTCCCCCCTCTCAGCATCTGCATCAGGATGATCCGCCTCTGCATCTGATCCAGAGCAACTTGCTTAATTGCTGGAACTCCTGCAATGCAACAAACAAATCAAAATTATTCTAAGTCATATATCGAAATCTGATTATCTAGCAGAGCTTATCAACTACGCATTGAGTTTAGACTCGTCAAGTCATCAGTGTCATCCACATCATGCATTTCATAATGTTAAAAATAGATTAATAATTGTCTTTTGTTCATCTCAAGGCAGTTGTTGTAGTTATTTTGTAAGAGCAATAATGCACCATCCAGTCATGGTTCGACATAGCATTCCATAATAGTATTGACCGGTGAAGTTGTGAGTTAGAATAATGCTTAGAAGACTCTATAAGAACCGATACTAAAACCGTTCCCTCATCACAACTTTGGCTATCACAAATACTAGCTAAGCTACGTCTGAGCTTAGTGTCTAGCAACAAACTTTTAATAAGAGTTATCGGATCCTCTAACCAAGAACTAAGCATAACTTTGTATATCGTTAACAGGAAAAGAATAACAAGAATAAAAATAGACTCTAAATTGGTTTAAGTTTATCAAACACTTCCCACAAAAACTCTACCCAAAGTTGGTCAACGAACCCATCATCGCCAGTTGGAAAAATAAGTTCCTGTAATAAGCTATCTGTCACTTTACTGCCCACCATGAATCATGATGTTAAATCTCGGTTTAAGACTTAATCTTGGTATCTGACATTGCAGGTTAATTAGGCAATGGTCATTTCTATATAAATGCAGCCGATACCGCCTAAAAAATTGGCCACAGTAATTTTCATAACCTCAATAACTCAGCTGCAATGTCACATTCCCACATATGATACCACTGATATTTGATATCATGCTACTCACCATTTGCCAAACAGGAGGCCATAGTTTTTCCAAAATCTTAACTAGCAGCAGGTTTCCACTTTCCACTTGGTTTTGGATTATGATGGAACAAAGCAAAATGACTCACTAAACTAGTTACACCTTACACTTCCTTTTAATGTGAAGTAACTGTCATTTGACGAAATAATCGACGCAGTTTTGATTTTGGATCATTTGGAAACAGTCAAACAGTCAATATGTGTTACTAACACACAAATAAGACTGCATACACCCCACCTCCCCTTACCTCGCAATTTGCGAGATGTCTTGAGCCACAACCGGGGTAATGTTGTTTGCCTTTTTATCCAATAATTTCCCAATTACCACATACTGTCATACTCTCTGTGTCGTTATCATTTGTTTGTCTTTTTTTGATTCTTTGTAAGCACAAATCAAGTATTCTACCATTTCTTGAACTATAACCTATTATTTTCTATTATAAAAATCATTTAAAATATATCTAATAAAAATTAAATACAATATTAGCATATTCACTGAAAAATGTGAACCAAATTAATATAAACAAAAATTTGATCATGCAACTTTTGATTGTAACCTTCACTAAAAACTCTCATATTATGAATTTTTCCACCTAGGTAATATTAGGAATTCAAATATTAATATTTGATCAATCATTTTAACTTTCAATAATAATAAAATATTTATTTTGTAAATTTCATTCTTAAAAATAAGATACGTGGGTAATTCACATAATCGCATTAAGAGAAACTTATGTGGCCGATTTGCTACATTTATAGTATCAAATTTATTGGGTGATTTGTTATATTTCCGTATTTCAATCAAACGTAAACAAATGATTGTAAGCTTACCTATATTCCATGAACTAAGGGCATACCAAATATCAACAAGGGAGGATAACAATCGTTAAGCATTTAAGCACCCTAATTAACCTAACCAAACTAAGAAACTTAATTTAGTTAATTCCAATAACAGGTTAACAATCAAAATTAAAACAACCAGCAATTGATTGTTGATCCCGTCATCCGCCATTAAATACGATATCGTACCAATTAAAACAATCATCGCAAATAAGTTTATCGTAAAGCTGTCTCATATGAGAATGAATGCCGCAAATATAATAATCCGACTACAAAAATGAAATTAAGAAACTTAGCCAAAAGATGAAGGAACGCGTGGCATACTTGTTCTTAACGATTGCAAACCCATCTCTCTACTAAGTTGTCCACCATTGCTGATTGGTTCCATCTCTCTCAGTCTCTTCTTCTCTGTTCCCCATTACATTTTCTTAGCATGGCGTGTCTTCTCTGTTCTTATTTCCGAGAATTTGCATACACAGTAATGGGCTTGGACACAATTTCTAATAAGTGGGTTGTGGGCTGGATGAGACTGGCCTGATTAAGTAAGAGTTATGGTTAGGGATGGCAACGGGTCGGATCTGGATCGGGTTCAGTAGGATTCAGATCCAGATTCGCATTGTATACCATGAATCCAGATTTGATCCAGATCCAACGGGTCCAAATATGTGAGATCCGGATTCGGGTCGGATCTGGGTTCTTAACAGGTCCAAGTTTTAAGTCTCACATTATTAAAAAATGCATGAGTCATAACACTATTGATATCCATTTTCCGAAATACAATAAAATGGAAAAGTAGCTAATAGCGTGGCAATTATGTTCAATCAAATATTACAAGTAATAATTATTATGACCAAGTAATTGAAACACAAATCAAGAAACAATATAACTAGGCCGTGAAACTTCATGTTTTTACTAAGAAAACGGGTCCAGGGTCAGATATGGATCCTTCAAGGTTTGCGTAAGAGGATTCAGATCCAGATCCGTTTTAAAAGTAGTGGATCCAGATCCGACCCGAATCCAACGGGTCTGAAAAAATAGGATCCAAATCCGGTCCATCAGGGTCGGGTCTTACGGATCTGGATCGGATCCATGATCCATTGCCATCCCTAGTTATGGTAAAAAAAGGTTTCGACTTAAATTACGTATGGGCGCTAGGTTTGCTAATCTGTTCTAACAATGACGATTTTATTCTAAACCACCTAAATTTACTACTAAATATTAAAAAAACTGAAAAGACATTTGATTAGGGTCTATAAAAAAGGAAAAGTGAAATAAAGTTACTCATCTCCACGTGTTTATATTTTATACCCCTTGCCTCAAAATTCATATCAAAAAATAAGATATACAAATAATATCTTAACAATATTCCACAAAAATGCATATTTATCAGTATATGTTAAGAAATCGTTTGATTTAGGGATATTTGGTTGGAGCTTTTGGAATGGGTTGGAATGGATTCAATCCATTAAGTATCGGAATAGATTAGAATTGATTGTGATATCAATAAAGATATGGATGGAGTTAGAAGTTAGAACTACATACTTGCTCATAAGTCTTGCTCATAAGTCTTTGGTTCGATCTTGCAATGGATTGAGTGTAGTAATAGTGTGGAATGGAGTTAGAAACGTGGTGTTACATGATTGTGGGATTCGAAAGAGTTGTAATAGAGTTAGGATTTATAAACTATCTAATCTATAAATTCTTATTAAAAGGCTAACTAAAATAATGTGACATGGCAATTTAAATGTGATATGGCAATTTAAATGTGACATGTATTATCAATTTATTATGTGACAATGATTTAATTCAATTATCTATAAATATATAAATAAAATAAAGGCAAACCAAAAGTATTTTATTTTACCATTAGAATACTAGCAAATCACATCATTATTTCTTATTTAAAAAGGTAAAAAGAAGAAAAAAAATGAAACATTAAATGCAAATTGCATTACAAACATTAAACTTTGACCTTTTAAATTTCTAGATAAATTAAGCGACAATTAAAAAATATCAAAGTTCATAATAAATTTTAAATTTCGACGTTTATATTTATAATATTCTAAGCAACAAATAAATAGAACATTATTCAAACTTTACACCATTTATAAAATAATATATAATTTGTAAATATTAAGTACATATAATAACATACTTAACATTAAACAATGACCTTTTATTTCTTAAAACTAAAATAGGTTAAACAACAAATAGAAATTTACATCACTCTAATTTGAAGTGTTATATATTTATATATTAATCTATAAATAAAAGGCAAGACAACTATGTATCATCTTTTAGTTTCATAAGATCATTATAATTCCCTAAACAACTTTTATGCAAGGTGTATTTTGTGAAAAATAGAAAAATAAAAATTAAAACAAACCTTTTATATTTCATTGCTCTTTACTTTATATTAATGTCTATATTAAATTTGTTATGATGAAAGAAATGCTCAAAAGTCACATAACCATGCTAAATATTTATGTATATATTAAATTTGATGATAATAATAATAATAATAATAATAATAATAGTAATTTTAGAGAGGTGAGAGGGCGGAGAGTGCGATATCAGCGTTCGTTCGTTCGTTCGTTCCTGCCTTCATCAGTCCCGGGGTCCAAACGTCGCCGGCGAACATCTCGTCGGCATCTCCCATCGCCGGCGAGTTCAACGGTGGTGGCTTTGTGTGGAGAGTGAGAGAGAGGAGGGAACAGCGGATGCTTTAGGGTTTCGTTTTTTTAGGGTTCCGTAGGGTTACAGTTGCTAGTTCCGACCACCAACGGTGTCCGGACGACAGCCACCGACCTTTTGCCGTTACAGGGCGACACAAGACGCCGACCAGGGGTGAGTGTGTGTGGCTGGTGTCGTTGTTACTGTCGTTTGCGAGAGGTGTGAGTGCGTGCATCCAACCACCGGCGGTTACCTCACGTCACCGTCGTCCACCCCACTACTCGTCGACGACCTCTCGTTGCCGGCGATATATTTGTGGTTATGGTGCTTCCCCGTGAGTGAGAGGAGAGTGTGTGGTGCGGTTTCAGTTGCGGTTTCGGTTTTGTCGTGAGGTTTTACGTTTTGGGTTCCGGCGTGGTTCCGGCGTGGTTTTGTTCATACGGTCTGCTCGCTGGTAATAGCGTTAAGGGAGTTGTGGTGGCTTTTTGGTTCTGGGTAGCAGTCGTGTTCTTTCCATATCTTGGTCGTGGAGGTTGATTGTCTCCTTTTTTCGAATTTTTCGAATTTGTGGAGATTCTGCTTGTTGTGTGGTAGCTTGCTTAGTGTTTTGGGTTTGCTTATCAAGTTGCAGGGCTGCTCGTTTTTTGCATAAGTGTGGAGTTGTTTTGCTTGGTTTCGTGACTGGTTTGGTACGTGGATGTCATGACCAACGTCACTCGGTATCATTGTCCTTTTGTGGGGCTATCTGGGTGTCAAGATGGCCGTGGTAATGGTCTCAAAAAAGCTCCCATGCTTACCCATCTACGTGATCGGCACTGTTCCGGTGATGCCCAGGTAATTAATCGACAATCTCTTACTTCTTTGTCTATTTTCGAAGAGGCTGAGACTACCTTTTGTCGCATGGGTATCTGGTTATGTGGGGTTTGTTTTAAAACGCATGCTCATAGTAAGCGTTGTCTGCATGGGGATGGGACTTTTGTTGAGGCACCAGACTCGGGGAATGGGGTTGTCTCTTTCGTTCTTTACGAATTTCCTAGACCGTCTGAGCCTAACCCACCCTTGCCTTCTGATAGTGTTGTTCATGAGGTTGTCGGCGGGTTCACTGTTACTTCTCTTGATCGGTTGTTGTCTAAGGGTTTGCGAACTGTGAAGTCCATTCCCCCGCGGTGTCGTCTTGGTTTCTCTCGGGTTCTTAAAGGGGCCCTTGATGCTGTGGTTCGTTCTCCTTCTGATCTCTCATATTGGGTTGCCCTACTTGTTTTACCCCTTTGTATTCTCAAGACTTTCTCCGCGGAGTAGTCGTGAGTGTCGTGCCGCTGTCAGGCGTCAACGGCAGGAGGAGAGCATTTCTGGTGCTATTTGTTCTTGGGGTGTGCCTGGTGGCATGTTGCAGGTCCTTCGGGATACCTTAGCTACGTCTTCCCTTTCTTTTCGGTTTGAAGAGGAGCTTGATCTAGGTGAGGCTAATGTTAAGCAGTGTAGGCGGAAAATTTGTGATGGTCACTATACTGCCGCTGTTCGTGTGCTATCATCTTCCGGAGTTGCCCCTTACACTACGGCTACTATCGCGGCTTTGGCAGATAAGCATCCCATCGTCCCTTCACCTGTTTTGCCTCCTCGTTCTGCGGGACATCCTCCTCTTGTTGCCTCTGTCTCCGCTGTCCTGGGTATGATTCAGGGGTTTCCGCGTGGTACTTCTTGTGGACGGGATGGTTTTCGTGCTCAACATCTTCTGGATTGTTTGAGTGGTGCTGCGGTTGCAGTTTCCGATGAGTTGCTGGCTTCTATCACTGGGGTGGTTAACCTCTTCCTTGAGGGACGGTGTCCGCTGGTTCTTAGTGAGTATATCGCGAGTGCGCCGCTGACCCCGCTTGTTAAGCCGGGTGGTGGTATCCGCCCTATTGTCGTGGGTACGATTTGGAGACGCCTTGTCTCCAAGGTTGGTGCTTTTTTGATTGGTCCATCTTTGAGTGGTTATTTTGATGGACTTCAGTTTGGGGTAGGTGTTTCTGGTGGGGGCGAGGCTATCCTGCATTCCTTGAACCGGTTGGTTGAGAGTCGGGGTGCTGAGGTGGGTCTTTCTATGTTGTTGGTTGATTTCCAGAACGCTTTCAACATGGTCGACAGAGAAGTCATGTTGCGAGAGGTGCGTACTCATTGCCCCGCACTTTCTGGGTGGGTGGAGTTTTGCTATTCTCGTCCCGCTCGTTTATATTATGGTGAGCATAGCTTGTGGTCATGTCAGGGTGTTCAGCAGGGTGATCCTTTGGGCCCTTTGCTCTTTTCTCTGGTTTTACACCCTTTGGTTTGTAAGATCCGTGATTTATTCGACTTGAGTTTTCAGGCTTGGTATCTGGATGATGGTACTATTGTCGGGGATACCGTTGTTGTGGGGAAGGTTTTGGAGATGGTTATGGAGGACGGGTCGCGTTTGGGCCTCCATCTTAATGTTGGCAAGACCGAGGTTTTTTGGCCTTCTGACGACCCCAGAAGCCGGGATTTGGGTGTTTTTCCCCCTGCTATTGCCCGGCCGCAGCGTGGTGTTACTATCCTTGGTGGTCCGGTTAGTGTGTGCCCAGATTTTTGTAGTGAGGTTGTGATGGGTAGAGTGACTCGGACCATTGGGCTCATGGACTCCGTCTCTCTGATTGATGATCCGCAGTGTGAGCTTCTCTTGCTCCGGGCTTGCACAGGTATTTCGAAGCTATACTTTGCTTTGCGTACTTGTTCCCCTGTTGCTTTTGGGGCCACTGCGCCTATTTTTGACGTGGCTCTACGTTCTCATCTAGAGCGTATCGTCACTGCTTCAGGACCTGGTTTCGGTGACTGGCAATGGAGGCTTGCCACTCTCCCCTTTTCCTTTGGTGGGCTTGGCGTGTACGCTGCGGGCGACGTCATTCACTATGCTTTTGTTGCTTCTCGGTTGCAGTCTGTGGCTTTGCAGGATCGGCTTCTTCAGGTTTCGGGTGTCCATGACCCCGGACCATCGTTTCAGTCAGCTATGGATGCTTTTGCTTCAGTTTCGGGTTCTGACTTTCTGCGCAACCCTAGTGAGATCGCTGCCACCAAACTTATGAAGAAATTGGCAGATGTTTATTTCACGAGGGTTGTTGCTTCGGCGGAGTCGGTTTTCTCTTTGACCCCTCGTCAGGTGGTGCTTTGGAAGTCCCAGCTGGGCGGTTGCTCGTCTGATTGGTTGCGGGTTGTCCCTATTTCTGGGTTGGGGCAGACTATGAACAGTCGGACTTACCGGTGCGTGCTCAGCTATCGTTTGGGTGTTCCGCTGTTTCCAGTGTCGTTGCCTTGTTCGGCTTGCTCCCGGGTTTTTGATGGAGATGTCTTCGGAGATCACGCTGTCTCTTGCGTTAGTTCTGTTGGTGTCAAACATCGCCATAATTTTGTCCGTGATACTCTTTTGGATATCTGCTACCGGTCGGGGATCTCTACTGGTCGGGAGGTGAATATTGGGCTGCTCGATGCTGCGGGGGGGCCTTTGCGGCCTGCTGATTTGCTGCTCTATTCTTGGGACAGGGGACGCGATGTTTGTGTGGATTTGGTTGGGTCCTCTCCTTTGACTCAGTCAGGCATGGCTGATTTTGTGCCAGGAGGGGTGGTGGTTGATGCTGCTCGGAGGAAGTGCTCCAAGTACAGGGACTTGTGCGCGGGGCATGGATATGGCTTCTTGCCTTTCTCCTTCTCTTCTTTGGGGGAATTAGGAGAAGATGTTGTTTCCTTGCTCAAGAGGATTCAGAAGTTCTCTGTGTCCCAGGGTGCCGGATCGCGGAACGCTGCTTTTATTTTTTCTCGCCTTAGTTTTGCTATTGCTAAGGGAGTGGGCGCCCAGCTAGTCTCGCGGGTGCCCACAAATTTCATTTAACTTTTCCTTTATTTTTTTTTTTAAAAAAAAATAATAATAATAATAATAATAATAATAATAATAAAAAGACGTTCAAAAGTCGTAAACTGCATCCTCAATTGGTTATAAATATTTGATGGAAGACAACATTTGTGAGCCAAAATTCGAGCCAAACTTTTACCTCCATCACAAAGAGAATTGTATTGCAATAATCTTTCTTGTCATTGTATCAACATTAAGGTAAAGTAAGTGTATTACAGTTTTACTTATTTATTTATTTATTTTTAAGTTTCATTGGCTATGAAGAACTCATTTAACCTCACGTATATGTTATTTTTTTTCATTTAGGACTATCAAGATTTGTGAAGTTGTAATATCCAAAGCTAATATTTACATATTTATGATTCAACTCTTTATTTCTTTTATTATTATTTAAACGAAAACTTGAATTAATAACGATAAGGTTAATTAATATTCCATAAATCAAATTCCACTATTTTGTTTGTTCTTAATCACTCAATGAATTTTTTTTGTAGGAATGATTCATTGGAGAAGGAGAACTCTAAGAAGAAAGGAATATTAGAATTGTTTGAACAAATACTCCCTCTATTCCATTCAATACTATATTATAAACTAACTACAATAACAATATTAATAATGTGAATGTGAATTACCGATTGGTTTTAGTTACATAAAAAAATAGTATTTCGGAAACTTTCAAATGTATGTTTTATTTTAGTATGTTTTGTTTTTTATTTAATATTTTTTTTTCAAAAATAACGCTCATAAAATGAAATTGGACTTGTGAGATCTCAATCTTATTAACAAGTTAAACAAAATAAATCATATCGATATTGATAATGGCTAACTGTTCATTATTATATAACACTTATGCGTATATGTTATATTATTCAATATATATATATCTTATAACACATAATGAGATTACAATGAAATTGTAGTAGACTATTATTTAACTCAATTTATCATTTTTGCAAAAATTTAAAATCTTAGATTTTTTGACAAATTGATATAAATGATATATTAAGACTAACATTTATTAAACTTCATAATTATGTTTCTTCCAAAAAAATATGATTTATGAGAACTAAAATATTGATAAGATAAAAAGCTTTACAATTTTAGATGATTTAAAGTCCTTATATTGGAGGATTTATCATTCTAAAAAATAGAAAGATAAATAATTCAACATTCTGCATTAATTTGCCCTTTTCGGTTTCACTTACTAACTTCATTTACCTATATAACAAATGGACGTTCAAACTTTTTGATAGAAAATTTAGTATACAATTAATCAATATAAATCTATAAAATCTTATTAAAAGGCTACCTAAAACATCTAACTAATGTAACGTGGCAAATTAAATATGACACAGAAAATTAAATGTGATATGTCAAATGTGATTTTTGTTTAAACTAAATAAATAAATTATAATAGTAAAACAAACCTTTAGATTCCATTTTTTCATTGCACTGTATTTATTTCTATTTTAAATTTCATAATAATGAAAAAAAAATGCTCAAAAGTCATGAACTTAATCCATAATTATGCCTATATTAAACTTGATAATGATGAAAAAATGATGCTCAAAATTCATGAACTTTGATCCATATTTATGCATATATTAAATTTGACAATAATGAAAAATGATACTTAAAAGTCATAAAATAATGCACCTTCAATTGTTTATATATCTGAAATAGAATGCAAAATTTACAAGCCAAATGTTCCCATCTCTATCCTCAGTAGACATAAAATCTTATTAAAAGGCTACCTGAAAACATCTAATTATAATGTGACATGACAAATTAAATATGGCATGACAAATTAAATGTGATATGACAAATGTGAAAAAATAAATAAATAAATTATAATAATAAAACAAACATTTAGATTCCTTTTTTCATTGCTCTATATTTATGTCTATTTTAAATTTCATAATAATGAAAACAGAATGCCCAAAAGTCATGCACTTAATACATATTTATGCCTATATTAAAGTTGATAATAATGAAAAAATGATGTTCAAAATTCATGAACCTTGATCAATATTTATGCATATATTAAATTGGACAATTATGAAAAAAGATATTTCAAAGTCATAAAATGCACCTTCAATTGTTTATATATTTGAAATGGAAGACAAAGTTTACAACCCAAATTTTTTCCCATCCCTATTGTAAGTAGACATAAAATCTTATTAAAAGATTACCTAAAACATCTAATTAATAATGTGACATGTCAAATTACATATGAAATGACAAATGTGAAATAACTTAAAAAAACTAAATAAATAAATTATAATAAGGCTATTTAGCATATTACTATCTAATAAATCTAAAATTTTGCATTTTACTACCTATTATATTCAATTATTCAAATAACTACCTAATAAGTGTAAAAACGGACACGATTACTACCAAAATGACGGAAATCAATTTATTTCGTCCCGTTTAAATTTAAAATCTAATTTAATACCCATATTACCCTTCCCCTCTCCTTCCTCCATTAAAACACCTTCCTACTTCAACAAAACTCATTTCTCCTTTCATCAATCTCGTTCTATTTCATCAACAAAACCCAGTTCCCCCCGATTTTCATCAATCTTGTTCTATTTTCATTAATAAATCCCAGATTTCTCCCTAAATCTTCAAATTTTTCCGGTGGTAACATGTCTTCAAGGGTCTAATCGGGGGAAGAAGAAAGTTGGTTGCTTTTTTGGGTGAAATTGAGAAATTCAAGGGAAAAAAAAGTTGTTGGAATAATGAGGAGAATGATAGAAGAAAGTGTTAATAAAGAGATTGATTTGAATGTTGAACCGGAATCATGGAGTTTAATCGGGGGAGGGAGAGAGTTGAAGATGTTTTATTATGAAAGGGTAAAATCGTCATTTAACTTATTCCGAACATTTAAAACTAACTTAAGTTCGGTTTCCGTAAAAAAGGTAGCAAATTGATTAATGTTATGTGATTTTAGGTAGTAAGTTGCAAAATTAATTATATTAGGTAGTAATATACAATATTTTGAACTTATTAGGTAGTAATTTGTCATATTTCCTTATTAATAAAACAAACCTTTAGATTCCATTTTTCATTGTTTTATAGTTATGTCTATTTTAAATTTCATAATAATGAAAAAAAGATGCTCAAAAGTCATGAACTTAATCCATATTTATGCCTATATTAAACTTGATAATAATGAAAAAATGATGCTCAAAATTCATGAATGTTGATCCGTATTTATGCATATATTAAATTTGACAATAATGAAAAAAGATACTTAAAAGTCATAAAATGCACCTTCAATTGTTTATATATTTGAAATGGTAGGCAAAATTTACAAGCCAAATTTTTTCTCATCTCTATCGTCAGTAGACAAATGTGTTATTAATATTTCCTATCATTCCATTCTCATCAAGCTACGTGCATTAAGATTTTAAATTAGTAACTAATTTTTGTATGGAAGTTTCACTGGGTTATGAAGCGTTTATCACATTTTCACTTTCACGTATGTGTTTGTTTTGTTCTCATTTAGAAGTATCAAGAATATTTGTGGTGTTGAGTTACTCAAAGGTAAATTATTTACACCTCTACGATTTGATTCTCATTCCTCCTTCTTTCATTATTTATAGGGGAAAGCTTAAGTTAATAGCCATAATATTGCATAAAACAAATTTCAATATGTTGTTGGTTACTCCACACTAATTACTATGTTACTATTTTTATAGGTATGATTCAGTGCAGAAAGAAGACTATAGGGAGAAATGAAATATTATGATTACTAAAAGAACTATATATTTCATACTAACTAAAGATTGACGACAACAACGTGAATGACTGATAGTTTTTTACCACTTAGTATATATTTTGAAATATATGGTCGAAGGTGAAAACTTTAAGATGACAACATAACACATTTTTGTTTAATATTGTTTAACAGACGAAGTATTCGGCCTAATGATTGATCCAATAGTTGTTCAAGTTGCTCTTTAAAAATTCTTGGTTCCGCAATTTATTATTGTATTAGCTACAAATTAGCTACAATATTATGTTTTTTTCAAAATAGATAAATTTTAATATCCAATTTGTGAGGGTGCTTATCACTGGAGATCATTGCTTGACCATAATATTGTTTTGTGTAATGTAATTATATGAGTACCTATATAACTAATTTATTTTAGCTTACATTGAGTTATTTTAGTTTTGTTAGGGGTATCTATAACACTTTAAATCCTAGTAAATTGTGTTAAAAAAAGACTAATTGACTTTATACAACCCTTTAAACACGAAAATCTTAAGTTGATTGATTGTAGTATGTTATAGTATTAATTCACTAAAATATGACACTAAAAACAAAACATCCCGTGAAATTCACGGGTCACGAAACTAATTCTATTTCAAACACATACTCCAATCAAATACTAGAATTGATTGAATTCATTTCAATCGTTCCCAAAACTCCAACCAAACAACCTCTAACAACCCAAGTTTTGATTCAAGGCTAGGCAAGGGTAAGCGTATAATTGGCCCATACTAGCTCAACCTACCATATAGTCGCAAAGGGCAACTTTCTTCTTCATGGCTCAACACACGTCCTGACCAAATCCGCACTTAAACAATTGGTAAAAAGGTACCACCAAATATTGTTGGGTAAGAATTTATTTAATAAAAGTGGAGTTTAGCGATTAAAAATTGAGTCAATTCGTTCTCACAGTCTAAGACTGAAACCCCTTAAATAACACTTAATAAAAAAGGGTGACAAACATGATATATGTGTGTTATGCAATTGTATAGACTAATATTGCTTGTCGGGATCGGGATCCTACTTTTGATTGATTATGTTACTATGATTAAATCAATAGGATCATATTGTATAATTACAGTAATTCAGTGCTCCTTGGCTTATACATACTAATACACATCTAATCGAGGAGACGCGTCGGGACGTGCCTAGAGGAGTAAGACCCTGAATCGACTCGGGGTATGGTCAAGGGAAGGGATTTGGACGGCTTAAGGGTTGGCCTAGGTCAGGTCCGGGGCGAACAGGCTGAGTAGGTGAATGTTGGACCTAGGCATCGCAACTCAAATGGATGGGCGAGTCAGACTGCGTTGTGTCCGTGTCTATTTAGAGTCATTATTGTACTCTTCCAAAGATTACGATCTTATAGATGGACTACGTACGTACTCAATAATGTATACATTATGTTTGTCCCTAAATCTATCTTTTTTCCTTTGAACAAGTAACATATCCTTTGAACAAGTAACAAATCCGACAACTAACTCACATTATTACTAACACCACACAAAATCTACCCACACATACACTCATTATTCACAAATTCTCATTGTCATTGATATATCTGTTGCAAATTTGCGACAGGTCGATCGAATACTATTTATATAAGATAGATTAAAAATAAGCAAATCACTTGACACGTAACAATTTATTCTATCTTGACAGTAAATATGTCGTAAATTTGTGACAACATCTAATAACAGATCGGATATACCATCACAAGGTGACTTGGTACACATTATTAGTGCAAGGTGCATGCCGTTATGGTTATCATGCATGACAGCAACCAATAATTAATGAAAGGACCAAAGTGTAGCAATATTATATGCATATGACATACACTAATAAGTTAGTCAAAAGAAGAAAAATGTCCCCACTTGATCATGCCAAAGCTATGTTTGTCACCTTTTCTACACACAAAATGGTGAGAATGTGAAGAAAGACAAATTTAAAGTTTTTACATATTATTATTATTATTATTTATTATTATTATTATTTACCCCCAAAAAAACAAAGTTGGTCACCCAATTATTCTTATAAAAAGCCAACCCAAATTGTAAAGTAAAAGCTGAATTTTGAATTCTGTCTCACTCTCTTTACTATAATTATATTTCCAACCTAAAGTATTTCTCATTCTTGTCCTTTTATCCCATTTTTTACCTTTTTCCTTACCATAACAAAACATGTTATCATTAGTCATTACACCATCTAGCATTATTTAATTTTATTATTTAGATCTTCCACTCACTAATTTAACATATTTAACATTTCAAATAAAAGATTATATATAATTTTTTTTAAAAGAGAGACTTTTCTTTTATTGAAAATTTTGAAAGCAAGATTTAGTAGATTTTTTTAAAGATAAATCACCTTGATCGTTTAAAATATGATCTACGTTCTCATATTCTAATTATTTTAAATGAGTAATAAAAAATCGTGGAGGCAACTTAGCTGAGACTTGAGAGAAACTGGATATTAATGTTCTAAATCAATCGATCTTCAAATCGACTATTCTATCATAAAATGTAGATTTTTAGCTAGATCGCTTGACATATTGACATGAACATTTCAACTTGGACGACATTATAATAATTTGTTTTATTAATTGTAATGTTTGCTATTACCCTATTACAATTAAAGACTTTTGATGGATTTTCTAAATTTAAACAAGATGTGATTAGAAATGATATTACCTTGGCTTTTTTTAATTCATAAATATAAATGCCCACAAAATTGTTTTTTGATGGAGCTTGACCTGAAATGCTCATCAATACATTATAAGTTGACCTGTGATAGGTTGAACGGGCCGGGTTTCAAGCCAGGTGTTAAGAAATTATTTCAAAAGCCATTTTTTAACGATTTTAAAAAAAATAATATCTAATATATTTTTTAAAAATTTAAAACATATTTAAAATTAATATTTAATCATATTAAATGTTTACATTAATTATATTGATATAATCATTAAAATAAATTTTCTAATAGTTATTTTATTATTAAATATTAAAAAATTATATAAATTGACTTTTTAATTGTGTTTGTAATTTTAGATAATAAAAATAATGGAGTAGTTTTTTTAACTATTTTTCCAAATATAATATATAAATATTAATATTTTTATAAAAATTTTGATTTACTTTAACCCAAAGGGATGATCCTCAGATAAGCTCTATAGACCCTAAAATAACGGGTCATTTCAGGTTTGGGTTAAACAGGTCGATAAATTGAAATTCAGGTCTTAACCCTGCTTAAGAATTTGGCAAGTTTAAATAAATAAGGGGAAGGGAGTTTTAAACACATAACCTATTATTACAATACTTTTATCTTAATTCTTAAGTAAACCTGGTAATTCAAACCGATTGGTGATATCAAATTCATGTTTTGTGTTATATGTATGTAAATGAATCACGAACCTTTCAACCTAAACCCAATAATTTTATGTCGAATTTTCAGACTTGTCATAATTTGTCAGCTCTAATCTTAACCGATAGATGAGAATTGATAAGTTATATTTTATGGGAAATCCAAAATTAAAGCACTCAAATTAAAAAAAGGTGGATTCTATGTGACCACAAAAGAAGATGAGAATTGAGAAATGTGTAAATCCACTTCGACAATGATAGTGTATGCTTCTTGTACCCTCTTAAATGAAATACTTGTTCATCTGTCGGCACTAGGGGTGTTAACGAGCCGAGCCGAGCCCGAGCTGGGCCTTGCTCGGCTCGTGCTCGATTACCAAAATTCGAGCTCGAGCTCGAGCCGATCTTACTCGAGCTTGAAAAAAATGCGCTCGTTACAAAGCTTGCGAGCTTTGACACGAGCTCGAGCCAAACTCGAGCCGAATCGAGCCTATATAAAATTGTATGTTTTTTTTATTTTTTTCTTCCGATATTTCAATAACAAGGTTCCAAAATTATATGTACAAATATTTAGCAAATCAATAAGATATTTGATATATATGATACAAAGATATAATAATGATAAAATATTTCTATAAAATATGAGTATATTTTTATAAGATATGATTCATATCTTATGTAATCTCAAATCTTCGAGCCGCTCGCGAGCTTTTCGAGTCGAGCCAGCCTTTGCTCGGCTTGACTCGTTAAGCTCTCGAGCCGAGCCCGAGCTCGAGTCGAGCTCACACGAGCCGAGCTTTAACCGAGCTTTGACCGAGCCGATCTCGAGTTGCTCGCGAGCTGTCTCGTCTCATTAACAGCCCTAGTCGGCACCAAATTTACTTGATGGATTTGAAAACATTAACAATAACACTTTTTGGTAAGCATCAATTTCAAATGAAAGGATTGCATGCTTAGCTAATAATTAAAGTTATATTATTAGGTCATCAATTAAGGGCATGAACCCATGCATCAACTAATTCAAATCATCCTTCATTTTTTTCTTTAAACGATAAGTAAATATCGTAACTTACATAGTCGACTTTGCTATGTTAAGAACAATTCTATTAAGGTTCTTAAATGAGTGGTTTGAAGAGAAGCACCGACGAGAAGAAAAAAATTTCTAATATCTTGAATGATGTTCCTTATTTCTTGGCTGACTTCTCTAATCCCGATGATCTGAACTATCATCCTTCAATTTGTACTTGCCAAATAAGCAATCCTCAATTACAAGGGTGAAGGGCAAATTCATCAACTCGAAGTCACGACCCAAACCCAAAATGACCGCAATTTAATATCCAAAATTGACCAGAAATTAAAATAATCAGAACCACCTAAAATACAATATGTGAAAAACCAGAAATATCTCAATCCAATTTACCATTTGCTACCTCTTCCTTTAAGTCTTTACTCGTGTCCTTTATAAATTCTAGCTTCTCGTACATGTATTACAAAGGGAAAACCTAGAAATTAATTTTTGGGATAACGAATTTTTCTCATTTAGTTTTATACTTGCATTAAGGTGGTACATATTTAACAATTTTGGAGTAACAAATCGATAATTATCTTAATTTTGAAATTTGGGATAGCGAATGTTACCCTTCGCTGCTAGCTAGATAACCAGATTTAACGAGCGAATTATAATTGAATTTGTGATCAATAATTATTGGTAATAACATCTTTAACTCACTATGCTACTCGATCCATAAATCATCATACGAAGAATATACATTGAATTTGTGATCAATAATTATTGGTAATAACATCTTTAACTCACTATGCTACTCGATCCATAAATCATCATACGAAGAATATACATGTTGTTCAAGATCACATTCACATTCTCTTGATACATTTATTTAGCTTTTGGTATTTAGCTAGAAAAAAGAAGGTTCTAAAGAGAAGAAAGTGAAAACCAACAATGATTTAACGATTAAAGTCATGTAGATAGTAAGTGACATACATGTGCTAATTTTGTGTACTGGTTTCAGAGCTTTTACTCACTTTTCTCTGTAATTTTACCCTATAATTAACTTTATATAACTCTTGTAAATAAGTAATAGAGTACAAACTACAAAGTAGTCCGTCATATTTAACAAAGTTTCGGTAATTCAAGATGTTATTATAGATAGAGGGTTACTCCCTGTATTTTAATCAATAATTCACAATTATTTCATTTTCAGCTCACACATTATAGCAAATAAATATAAACTATATATTCACCGGGACAAAGGAAATATTACCGATCTATTTCATCATCGTTGTTGTTAAGCTAGGTAGCACGAACACTTCTCGTAATTAGCGGTCCCGTGTCCGATACCTTGTCCGACACTCGGACACCCGACACTTGTTGGACACATGGCTAAAAATATTATAGCTTAGACGAGGATTAAAATTTTAAAAAAGATCGAATAAAAGATGAATTTGGATGAGAAAATAAGAATTAGTTATAATAACGGTCGAATTATACCTTTACTTGTTTAGATTTAGCTTCAAATACATGATAAAAATAAAATTATACGTTATTTATAACCATAAAATATATATTTTATTATATTTAAATATCGTGTCCCGTGTCCTCAATTTCATGGAATGCCGTGTTCCGTGTCGTGTCCGTGTCCATGTCCGTTTTGGTACTACCTTAATGTTAAGTATGTGACAGATCAATAACATTACAGAGGTTATTCCTTTCATGATATTTGAGTACAAAATTTTTTACTTACAATTGAGGAATTAAACCTCCTATGGAAAGTTGTATCACTAACCAACAAATATTAGAGGGTATCCAAAAGCGTTATATATTTTATTAGTAGCGATTTATAGTTTAAGGACACCGAAATTTATTTGATTTGTATAATTATGTATTTTGTTAGTTTTTTTTATCAATTGTACAAGTCCTATGACTAATTATTTAAGGGATTGGTTTTCATTTCAAGATGGTTATTTTAATACTCTCTATACCTTTTGTTTTTAGTTTTAAATTACTTTGCAAACCCCATCATTAATATACTGTGTATTCAAAATAAAACCCTTTTTTTTTTCCTACATCACAATCCATGCTTTATCTTTTGAGTTTTGGCAATAATAAAGTGTTTTAATTTACTGCTGATTTAAAAATGACCCGACCTAAAATGACTCAACCCCGAATTAACCCGACAATTGAACATTCGAAATTCACCAACATATTCAAAGTACCTCAACCAAATCCGTAACAAAATGATAAACCCAAATTAACCCGACCAACCAGAACCCGATTGACTCATTCATCACCACCCCTATATCTCACTATCAATTTCAAATCCATTGTCTTTAACTTTAACTCACCCTCTACACATATCATTTTCACTCACATAGACCCACAAATGAGTAGTGCCACAAACACACACATAACAAAATCTACCAAATCCCCAACAACAAAATGAAAAACATACACCATAGAAAAGGATACACTAACGAATCCCAATAAAAAACATTTAGTATAGTATTATAGTATAGTATGGCATGCTCTTTTTTATGTTTTTTCCTCTCTACCACTCTTTTTCTACTTTCTTCTAGTTGACTCAAATCACCATTATTTAACCTTCCTTCTCCTACATAATCATTTCATATTTCACATACTTTCCCTATATTTCTTACTCTTGACTAAAGTTGACTAAAGTTTACGGGCCGAACTTCGAGTTAAAATTTTGAACTATCGACTTTTCTTAATATTGTTTTATATTTATATTAAGATTTCTTATTCAGAATTCCCGTATAGGAAAAACCAATAATCTTAACCATTTTTTAAAAATTTGGAATAACGAGTGTTACCGTTTATTACTAGTAGCTAGATTCCCGCTACTAAAGAAACCCTATATATACTTATATTATCTTCTTTACCATACAAAAATATAAGAATATGGCATACACTAATAGCCTTCATAGCTCATCCCTAGGTCCATGGGATCTACACAACCTTGGAGTTTACAACGCAGACATATCTTCTACTACTTGTATAAATCCTCCTAACTCTCAACATTCTCCTTAGTCCTTACACACCTCCTGGCTCCTGGTCTGGTGTAAAACCGTTTTATATTAAAATCCGTTACAACCCTTCTTTATTTTCTCCAATTTTATAAATTAGTGTTATAACGGTTTTACACGAGACTTGCTAATTATTACACATGTTTTTGTTATTTGAAGTTTAATTCTAAAAGAAGCTAGAATTTTTATGTATAGATAATATGGATATGAATGCACCATGTTTGGTGTTACCAAATGGGGAAAATTGTCCCAATTTTCTCTCAACGGGATACCTTGAAGATGCTTTGATTGAGTTTGGTGCTCGGTTCAAGAGAAGGAAGCTAATGGTGAGCTCTAATGCTACTTCTAATGAAGACGATTTTCGACTCGATCCATTGTCATCTCTAGTTACCAATGATCTCGTAAGTTTCCTATTATCGTTATAACTTCATATACCAGAGTTCCGTCACAATCATTTATTTAATTTTTATATTCTTTGTAAGAGGTAAACAAATGATTAAGACTAAGTTATATTATTATTATACTAGATAGAGTACTCTCTATATTAAACATTAATCATAATAATTACGTACATAATTGTTTAATTATCACTTTGACTATATTTCTTTTGAATTTATAATAATTTAAAAAATTATATTTTTGATATCAAACGTAGATATTGTCATGCATAGAGTATTATTTTTAATTTTATTTGGAGAACTTTAACCCTAATAAAATGTCAAATTGATTTTACTTATTTATTTATTTATTTATTTTATAAATAGTAAGGAATTAAAGTATTTTTTTATTAATTAATCAGCTTGAATTGCTTGTGTAAGGTTGATGTCTTGATGACATAATGATCAAATAATACATATATACATCATACAAAAGTGGCAGTTCCTTTTCCTTTATGTCTAATGTAGTACTAATAATAATATATATACATACGAGTCAAGAAGGACGATTTTAATATTGAGCGAATTTTGAACAATTACAACTATTATAACTTAATAATTTTACCAGTTAAGTTAGCAACGACTAACCAAGTTAAATGTTTGTGTATGGTGTTTTATTTAGAGTTATTGGAGCAATAATTGTATTGCAAATAACAACATGCATTATTCAGAAGAGGAGTTGATCCATGCAAATCTTCTAGCTAATCATCATCATGATCACATGCATTACTCCGAAGGTAATTCGTCCAATCACTAGTGACGGATCCAAAAATAACTTATTGAGGTTTTGATTAATATTTAAAATTTATATATTCATAAAAAGGTTATAAATTTATTTTTTTAGCCTGAAAATTGGACAAAATAGGCAAAACAAAATTTATGTTTTGTCGGGTCTGTCACAATTATTTATTTATCTTGATTAAAATATTCAACAAAAGGGACGTCTCGAGTAGTCGAGTACTAATAAGAAACATCTACAAGCTCAAAATGAGCATAAAATTATTTCCTTCATTTCAATTCGACACAACTTCTAATATATAACATAAAAAATAGTTACGTGAGATCTTGTTTAAATTGTTTTACCGAGTATATTGTGAACATCAAAGTTTTATAATTTTTATTGATATTTAACTAAAGATATTAAAAAAAAAAACAGGTACCAACAAACGTGAATAAAAGCAAATTTATAAAATTGATTGGAATGGAGGAAATACAATATTTTAATTTTATTAACTTATTAATAAATTTATTGCATATATTATAGGTGAAAGAATGCAGGAAATGTGTGAAGAATTGATTAATTTTCCAGAGAAAAATACATTATTATTAGAAGAGATAGTTTCACCAAGTTCATCATCAATAAAGCAACAAGAATTGTCTTGTAATTCAAGGGATAATTCCTTAAAGACCAAGTCCTCCTCAGATCTTGTTTGTAACAGTGATACCTACTCCACTGACTCTTCATCTAATGGTACGTACGTACTTACTTGCTCACCCTTTAATTTCCATTAGATCTTAGGAGTCGGGACCTAGCTAGTATTAAAGGGTACAACTCGCTACCTTAAATTTCCAGAGTATGTGTGAAATTGTTGATTTTTATTACCTCGAAATTCTTATATATTGACCTTAAGACAAGTATAAAACGATATTAGGAAAATTCGCTATTCAAAAATTTTATTTCTAGATTCGCTCCGGTTCCGAGTACTTTTTACTCCCACTTACACACTTTATGTAGTCAAACTCACTAGTCTAACTTTGAGCATGAACATACAATTCTTTCAAAAGATAATGATTATTATGAACAAGATCGATGTCTTTATTGTAATAATCGAAACCAACATGATATAAGATACAGATTGTACTAAATGATTTGCATGTATTACGTTTTTAAGCACGATAATAATTACTTAGGCCTTACTTAGGCCTTGTTCTTTTCGGCTGAAATGAGCTGAATTGAATAAATTGGAGTAGAGCTTAATTGAATTAAATTGAGTGGAATTGAGGTGCAATGAATTTAGTTGGATTGAAAGTTACTTTTGTGAAGAGATTAATTGAAAATAATTGATTGAACGTAAATAAAACTTAACGGAATACAACCAACCAAAATTGAAAGGAGCTGAAATTAAGCCAGAAAGAACAGGGCTTTAGACCCTATTCTTTTCGGTTGAAACGAGCTGAATTGATTAATTAGAGTAGAGTTTAATTGAACTAAATTGAGTGAATTTAAGGTGAGGTGAATTTAGCTTAATTGAAAATTAATTTTGTGAAAAGATTAACTGAACATAATTGATTGAATGTAAATAAAACTTAACGGAATGCAACCAAGCAAATTGAAAGGAGCTGAAATTAAGTCTAAAAAAAACATGACATATTTAAGCACGGATAATAATAACTTATTGTTACAAAGATATTTAAAGCCGTACATTTGTTAGCTACAGTTAAACTGATTTGATATTAGATTTATACCGATATTACACAATTTTAGATTAAAATCGATAAATCAATGTGAAATTTTTGATGATTATTATCTTTAAAAATCTAATGATTATTAACATATATGATGTCTATAATAATCGAAATCAATATGTTATGAGACAAAATGCATCCTATAATCAGCTCGTGCCACATTTTTACCGATAATAATACACCTGTAACTTTGTTAACTACAGTTAAACTGATTCGATATTAAATTTATACCAATATTATTACACAATTTTAAACTAGAAACGGCCACCAATTAATAATATTATTATGCATGTGAGATTTCCTTTAGTTGTCGATCATAAATTCACAAGGGTGGTTGATAAAAAGGGAAAGCAAGAAGTATAGAATGTATTGTGGCCAAAAAAAAGCTGGGGATGTACTATATACTAACACGAATTCTAATTGAAATCGAATATTATCCGTCATAAGCGGAAAACGAATAGGGTCTCTTTTTTTTTTTTTTTTTTTTGGTGAAAAAACGAATAGGGTCTCTTTCACAAAATGTGAGTGGGATGATTCATGAGATGTTCCATTTCGTCCCACTTGTTCTCCCACTTGCCTTGTTATGAGACTTGTGAGTTGTGAATTGTGACGGATAGTATCTGTCTTCAACGTGACTCTCTGAGTTAGTTAAGCATAATGGTCCTACAAGATGGGGTGCAATATGATATTGTGGGCCCACTCAATTTCAAAATTACGTAATCCAATTCTGGCCCATATTGCTCATATAACTGTTTCTCCCAGATTGGAAATTTGGCCCACCATGGCCCATCTTCTACCTTGGTGCTCCATGTGGTGCAACATTCTCTTATTATTTGTTTGTTTCTATTAATAAACTAATATCCATCAAAATTCAAATATGGTACTTTCTTTGTTTTTTTATATACGACGTTTTACATTTTCGAGATAAAATTTTGACTTTAATATTTATAAATATATATATTTGTTCAAAATTATTTAATGTTATTAAATTTATTTCCTGCTGTTTTATGTAAGCATAATTATGGATTTTTTTTAACATGTGTTCTAAAAACGCATGTTAAGAAGTTAAGTAAAAATATATTTTTAACAATATTTCCTTACTTAGCTTCTTATCATATCATGTGCCTTTAGAGCGCACATGTTAAAAAATTCGATATTATAATACTTTATATTTAGTTTTTATTTTAAAAGATATTGAACAAAGAAGTGAATATTTAGAAATATTAAAAAGACAAATAGAATATATGTCTACACATTCCTCTAATAAAAATCATTGGTCCACAAGGGCTTTTGGACCCATACTAGACATGATTGCTTTTGTCAAGATTTATATGAAATTTGAATATTCTTAATGTATTATACTTGTCTGACTAAAGTTTTTATACAAATTTAATAGACAATTCCAATATGAGACAATTAAAATTCTCATAATATAAAGTCATATTGTGAGTTACTTATGTCTCGTTATTGGCTCTTAATGAGTAATAAGTAGGTAGTTGGTAACTTGGTACCTTTAACACAGTCATATCCGTTTTAAGTCTAAAATGAATTAACTGCTAAGTCATATAATTAAATGGACAAATTTTTTCTCAATTTTAAGATATTTTGTTTTTTTTGTTTCAACTATTTTACTCGTTTCATGTTTAAAACGAATGATTTATATATTCGCGTGACTGATATTGTAATATTGTGTAGATTGACCCAACTGAATTAATATGCCACACGGATATTTATCATTCGTATTAGACATGAAACGAGTTAAATGATTGAAACAACAACCCAAAATATCTTGAAAATGAGAAACTTTTTGGCCATTTAATTATATGAATTAGCAGTTAATTCATCTTAGACTTAAAGCGAATGCGACCGTGTTAAAGGATACCAAGTTAGCAACAACCTTTCGAAGGGTGTATAAATTATTAATTTGTTTTGTCTTATTCATCCACATAGATAGACCGTTGCAAGCTTGTGACGGATAATGACTGTTTGAGATAAGAAATTGTGTTACATTATTAGTACAAAACTGGCTATTTTAAACTAATCTTGAAATTTATAATGATTTCTAAACGAGAGGTTATTATATGCTACGCAGGCGATAATGAGATCAAAAAGAAAAAGAAGGATGATAGTAAAAGAATGAGTAGCACATCCAAGATGGTGTACCCATTTGGGCTAGTCAAGCCCGGAGGTGAGGATGGTGACATAACCTTGAATGACATTAACCATAGAATTTTGAAGCCTCCAACTAGACCACTCAAACACCCTGTTGGAGACTTTGCTTCCCGTCCCGCCGTATCACCTAACGGGCCGGGCCTCTCCGGTAAGGCTGTGGTGGCCTTCACCAAAATTCACACCCAAGGTAGAGGTACTATTACTATCATTAGAACTAAGGGATGATAAGTCAAACGTCAATAACTGGTGGTATAGGTTATGAATGGTTATATTAGAGGAGGGTTAAATAAGTCGAGGAAACCGTAATATGTATATAGAAAAATGTGTATTATATCTACTGTACTTTGTAAAATTGTCAATTTCCCTTTGGCTTAATTGGATATCTTAATTATAGAAGAACTTGATAAATTTGGTTAGTTAGTTCTACGATTAAGAAAGCATGGATTGAACTGCTCTGAATTTTTGATATATTTCGACGATCTTGGTAGGATTACATTTTTTTTTTCTAATTTCATCTTTTACGAACTAAGGTAGATGTTCACTTAAAATAATCTTATATAATCGCAACATTGTAGAGAACCGTGTGATAAAGCGAGTCAATATTTGAATTGAAAAAGTAATTGAATATGTACAAATTTTCATTTATTCGTCTTTAAATTAAGACTAGATAATAAACCATTGTTGAACTATGCGGGTATAACTTTATGCGTGTTGGTTTAAATGACTTACAGAGTAGTAACACAGTTACATCATGTGACATTGTACTTTGGCCCAGAGATTGAGGATCAGGATCATGTCTTAGTACAGAGAATTACCAAATTCATTCTTATTTCAAACGGACTTTTTCCGTCCAAAATATGACGGATAAAATGTTGTCATTTTATTATAACTAGTTTTACGCCCGTTCAAAAAATGTACGGGTTTAATTTTATTAAACCGAAAAAATAAAAATGAAAAGGTGAATATATTTAATAAAAAATGTAATTTTAGTATTGCAGATATCGATGTAAAAAATAAAAATAATTTATACGCTTAACTTAGACGTAAGTAAAAACAACGCACCTGCTGACATTATAAAATTATACAAATTCTTATATAGGACGATATTATCGGTTTAAGTTTAGTACGGATCAATTATACATAGGTAGCATGAATCAAACAAAAAAAAGCATTATGCATGGCGAAAATAAAATAGTTGTCCAATAAGTCTATGACCCATGGGGAGTGATACTCACCTGTTTTAAATTTAAGACGGATAATAGCCGGTAAAAATATATATAGATTTTAAAATTATACTTAAGGTTTAAATTCTAAGTTCATAACCATCGTAATGAACCCAAATTATTATTAGTCTGATTCTCTAACTACCCAAAAAACTCCGACCATATAATATATGAAGTAAATCTTATCTATTTTATGTACATTTAAGACGGTGTTACATAATTTCGTTGATTTCCAATTCTCAACAATTTTAATTTGTTAATTTCCAGTATTTGAATGTATTATTTTTTGCCAATTTATATATTATTATATTTGATATTCACTTTTTTTTTCTGTTTTATACTCATTGTGACTCACTTTAATCGTTTTATTAGTGCATGTTAAATGGAGTATTAACAATTTCTTTAATCTTTGAATATACTATATCTGTAAAGTGTAGGCGTCTCAATCATATTATTATATTTAATCTATACCTTTTTTTATGTAAAATTAGTTAACTTATTATCAATGATCATTAAAGATTTGATTTTTACTGTTGAAATTGAATAGTTAGAATTTCGGAAGATTTCATATTCGATGTGTAATTATAGATTGTAACTTATTTAATTAACGAAAGTAGTGAGAAAATTAAATTGAAGTAATTAATTAGGTAAATGAACATGGCGGACCCCACATTGATTAATTTTTTTTCTTTTTTTAATTTCCATCAACCAATGAGAGCTCTTTAAATTCTATCCCTTTTATAGTAAAGGGATTTGTTGCTATTTTTTGATAAAATGTTATCATCACTTTTGAGGTTAAAAGTGAGAATTTTAGTTAACATTTTGTCATTAAATGAACTTTTAAAAAATAATGACATTTTAATACGTCATATTTCAGACCGTTTGAAGCAAGAGGATTGAAATTCACAAATTATGGAGTTGCCTCCTCCAAAGAATAAATCTAGTAATTGTAATTCTAAGCCGATCTAAAAATTATTTGACAAATTTGTTTGTGACTGTCACAAGTCTGTAACCTCTTACAACTTTCCTTCCGCTTGTCTTTCCACTGCTCTCTCACTTAATTTTTTTTCGAGGTCACAAGCTTAAGACGGAATAAAGTCGTCGAGAATTTTTGAAAATTTTTGTTTCCTAACATCCTTGTCCAAAGGATAGATCTACTGCATTTTTTTTATAAGACATGACACAACATATAATTAATGCACTAGAAATTAGAATAAAGAAAATGAAAAACTCGGAATAAAAAACATCTACGCTTTACGAGAGGTTTCACGAAAAAATTCCGTAAGACTGTCGATTATGAGATTGTCCCTCGCAAGAATTAGTTTTATTTGCTGAAATTTCTTATAGTTTACATACAGCATTGTTTCAAATTCATAACATAATCAATTATCATAACTCGCTTCATGTTTTGTATTAATAGTAGTTCGTAAACATTAACCGATTCAGCCAATAAATTATATCGTCTACAGTTTTACCTGTCTATTTTTAGAAGAATGATAACATCACTACACTTTTTGTTAGTGACATATCAATACAAGGTAAACCTACAAATGTTACTATTTACCGTCTCACAATAAATGAGTGACCTACGACAGGGTGATCCATTATCACCATATCTTTTTATCCTGTGTATGGAGGTTCTATCTGCAAATGTGGGCGTTAAGGAGGATCATGGGAAGATCCAGGGCATTTATCTGGGAAGATCGGCACCTGCTTTATCACACCTTTTATTCGCTGATGATTCAATCTTTTTTCTTAAGAATAAAAAGGATGGGTGCAAGGAATTACAGGAGACGGTTGATTCTTATTGTAAAGCATCGGGACAGATTATCAATGAGAACAAATCTGGAATACTGTTCAGTCCGTCGATGACCTTAACGGGGGCAAGACTCTGTTTGCGATCTTTTCGTATTAAGCAGAATAAGGGAATTGGAAAATATTTGGGGATCCCCACGGAGCTTCAAGGATCGCGGCAAAACATTTATAATGGGCTTCTGGAGACTGTGGCTAAACGAATTTCTTCATGGAATGGTATTTTTTTATCTGCGGCTGGAAGACTTGCTTTGACTTTGTCAGTTCTATCAAACATTTCTATTTATTTTCTATCGGTTTTCAAGATTCCGGTAAGTGTGGCAACAAAGATTAATGCTTTGTTGGCACAGTTTTGGTGGACTGGGAATAAATCGCAGCGAGGCATTCATTTCTGTAGTAGAAATTTTCTTGCCTTACCTAAATCTCGTGGAGGACTTGGGAGCAGGAATGTAGAGTGTATGAACCAAGCTCTTTTGGCTAAGAATTCATGGAGAATGGTTAGGTTCCAGGGGACGTTGTTTAGCAAGGTTTTTCGACATTTAGTCCTAAAAAATAGTGATCCAAGAATGGGATTAGAAGCCCGGGGTGCTTATGGGTGGTCCTGGGGTTCTCGAAGCATTATTCATGGTTTAGATCTTATTAAGGAAAAAGTGGGATGGAAACCAGGAATTGGTTCTTCATTGAATGTTTGGATGGTGAAGTGGGTGGATGGGGATGTACCGGAACCTAGGACGAGTTTGATGACAAGGGATAACACTTTTTGGTCGGAGTTGCATATTGGTGATTTGATGATGGATGATGGGGAATGGGATGCTGTGAAGATGAGGAATATTTTTGAAGAGGAAAGTGCTATCAAGATTTTAGCTCAACCAATAAGTCATTCACAAATTGAGGATGAAATTTATTGGTTGGGCACTTCCTCAGGGGAATACACGATCAAGAGTGGGTATGACTGTCTTTTTAAGGATTGGTTTGATCGGAAAAAAACAGATAGAGATGGTCGAAGGCTGGCATTAGTTTCTCAGGATTTTTTCAAGACGAAACTGTGGAGACTTCCGGGTCCACAGAGCTGGAAAATTCTGATTTGGAAAATTGTGACAGGTTCTTTGGCAATTGGGGATGAATTAAGGAAACGTGGTATCGCTACAAATGATACTAGTTGTTTATGTGATGCTGTTACTTGTGAGAGTTTGGATCATCTTTTTAAAGACTGTCAGGTGGTCAGACACATATGGAAGGGGTCTGTTTTGGGTTTAAGTTGTGTGGGAACTGAAAGTACCAATGTTAGTGTTTGGATTGTCAACTGGATTAATTTCTTTGGTAAGCAGGCTGATGGGATGATGATGTTGGTTAATTTCTTGGCAATTATATGGCAAATATGGATAACAAGAAATAACAAGGTGTTTAATGGTGAATCTTTTCATGTTCCTTCCTTCTTCTTGAAGATTCAGAATCTGGTGGGACTGGTTTTATGTGCAAATGAGAAGGATAAGGTTTCGAGGGCTGACAAGGGATGGGAGTCTGAAAATCGCCTTGACAGAGATGATGGGTTGAGGCACTCGGTTCCTTTTTTCATTATTGGGAAGGAGCACTTTGATGGCCAGTACCGAGTAAAGGTGGATGCTGCATGGGTTCGCGCAAATCATGCATCAGTGGGTTGGGTGTTATATGATAGCGATGGGAAGGTCGTTGAAGAGGACGTCAAGGTGTTGACTGCGGAATCGCCTATGCAAGCGGAAGCACGAGGCATTTTGGAAGTTGTTTCAAGGGCTAGGCACTTGAATATCTTGCATCTTAATGTTCTTTCGGATTGCTTGCAGGTCATTAAACAAATCGCTGGGGTGGAGGAAAGGCATCATCAAACAAGAGGTGTAATTGCTGATATCCTGGAAAGTGCAAAGGGGTTTCATTGTCTGTCTGTTAGTTTTTTTTCCTAGAACTTTAAATAAAAGAGCTCACAATCTAGCTCGCGTAGCTTTGTTGTAAGTTCTTTCTTTACGGCTGTCAAAAAAAATAAAAATAAATAAATAAATAAATAAATGAGTGACGGTATGACGTTTGCGATTTTTATCATGGTTCCATTATTGTAAGTAGTCCACAACAAAGAGGAGGTAAGTGTGAGTGATGGTGGGAGGCCGTAAATCTACATAGAATTTGTCTGTTTAGGTCAATGATTAGTTTGTTAGTGACACTAAATAAAGAGGGTTCACCTTTCTCTAGCATGCCTCGTGCCCACCAAATCTACTTAGGTCAAGCGTGGGTGCCACTCGGTCCAACTCTTCCACTCAGCTTTTCGGTGCTACACGTATCTAGACCTGACAAAATTAACCCGACCTGACCCGAATAACCCGTCTGACACTCGAACTCAACATCCGAACTAGACCAAAACCGAATTGAACCGACACGAATATTTATTGTTGCAAACTGACTATTATCCATATAAAGCTTGAAAATAGCTTACTCGAAAATGACCCAAACCCAAAAAACAAATACTCAATAGTTTGGCCCGGTCATTTGTTTACATTTAATTTAGGCATAAAGACCAAAAAGAAAAAAAAAAAAAAAAAAAAGTTAAATCAATTATTTAGCTAACAAATGGATGAGATTGAGTATGGAGGATCATATTGCCCATAAAAAATATTCCTTAAATACGAAGATAAACAATTTGAAATACCATAAAATAAAAAAAAGGTAAAGAGGTGACCGGGGATTACTTTTTATTCCTAAAGCTTAATTAAAAAGAGAAGCCAGTGATAATGTCAGAGAAAAAAAATTATCACAAATTATGGGATAGAAACTGTTTGAGGAACACAAAGAGGTTGCATCCGAGTGACTCAAGATAAAAATTGTATCTGCTTTACGATAGAAAGATGCGCAGCAGCAGCTGCTTTAGTGAACTATTTTATGTTTTTTATTGTAATTCAGAACCAAAGTATAGTGAGTCTTTGGCTCGTCGGAAATGGAAAAACAGATGAAATGTTCCAGTATCATGCAACTGTTTAAAGCATTAGTCCCAATAATTTGAGATTCAGTTAACAGAAACTATCATTTAAGTTCATGATGTAATATCAAATTGAATAAAAGCTCTACAATATGCTACCAGCCTACCATACCATCCTTTCACAGTAACTATCCCTAATCTGATAGGCGCTTTCATCTCCCTCCTCAAATACCTCAACTTTACCATGCCTACACTATGCCAAAGACCAGGTTTCTAGGGTCTAATTTTCCTAGCTTAAGCACTTGTATAATAAGATTGTCCAACGAGTAACGATAACATTAAGCAAAGTATATTTCAAGGGTATTTAACCACAAATTATGGCTCTATGACTGCCCTTACATGTTTGTCATACCAATTCATTTACAGATGCCTGACGACAATCTATTGTCGTTCCCTCATTTTGCCCAAGTAAATCCTACCCCTTACAATCTTACATACTGCATTTGGAAGATTCAGTCATTTTGAAAATAAGCAGGGTTTATTTATACAACACTCTTCTTAATCTCTATTTACTGAAAAAAAGATGACCATTCCCAAAAATGAGCAGACTTCTAAGAGTAAGTTTTGTGGTAACGATTGTATGCAAACAACCACACCAATAATCTTATTCTTTAAATAAGGAATACAAAATCAAATAGCTTGGTTGAATGCATACAACCATGTCACATAAGTATTTTTTAGAAGGGAGAAGATACAAACAAAAGAGGACATACTGATGTCAAAATTGTTTCAAGGTCTTTGCTGGAAAGAAAGGCCACTAGGCGAGTCAATCCTCACGATGAACTCCTCTTCATCTCCAGAATCATCGCTTGACTCATCCCTTGCTCGATTTGGTTGTCCACTAAGAGGTTGAGGAGGAGCTTCTGTCTTTGCCAACCTGTCATTAAGTCCTTTCCTAGCAGTAGTCGATCCTTCTGATCTTACAGAGATTAGAGGACGTTGATCGTCAACCGGGAAACTAGGATATGACTGAGAATGTAATGACTTCTCATGGCCATTCCGTTTGAGGTTCTCAGGTCGGAATGAAGGGTATTTTACCTATTCAAAAACAAATAAAAAATATGGAGCGTTCTTATGATTACAAATTGAAAATGCCCCTTAAAAATATTTTGATAATAACTCGATCCATTTTGTCAAATAAGGGCTGTACCTAAATTTCCACCGTAAAAGTATCCTATTTGAGTACTTGAAATAATAAAACAATTACAGAAGTGAATATAATGGGATGAACAACACCCACCCCCACCCCCTCAAAACCACCAGATAGAACACTAACATTTTACCATAATGCACCGTTCAAGTAATTAAGCTCTACAGTTTAAAGCTGGGCTGCTTTCTCACATCATATAATACAAGTACAAAATGTACATTACCTTGCTGCCATAGATGCTAAGCTGCATTGCTGTAGTCGATAAGTTGTTTCTGTTGTCAGCGTCTTGGACATCTCCCTGATGCTGTTGGGACTTGACGTAATGCTCAGGCCAGCTCAAAAGACCACCGTGCTCTCCAGCAGCTGATCTAGTGGGCCGGTCACGGAGCAATGAAGATTTTCGGCTCTGGACAGTCTTATCAGCATAAAAAGCCGCCATATCAAATAGTATTACCCTGGCTCTTGTCTCAACGTGATACGAAGATCCTTGATAAGAAAAACTTGTTGATTTATATCCTAACAAAAGCCAAAGATAACATGATTAATCCGAATGTGTCCTTATAGCAACACTGCCCACTTTCAGAACACGCCCTGCCAACGGCGAGGTGTGTGGGGGTGGGGTGGAAGAGGAGAGGGGAGGGGAGGAGGGGAAGAAGACCGCAATCTTACTCCTGTGAACATAGAGGCATTTCTAGAGAACGTATGATGAATATTGTATCGCATGATTATGATTTAGTTACCAAAAAAGAAACACTATTTTGTTGAGTTAACTTGCTTCATTCCATGATAATCTAGAAATTAAAGAATAATGAGTCTCCAACCTTGAAACTGGAAACCCTAAAGTGTTCAGGTATAAAAAAATAAGAAAAAAAGAAGAGCAACTGACCAGATCCATCCTCGCTGAGAAAACTTAAATTTCCTTTTGCAGGCCATAACACAGCCGGTGATGCTATTAGATCTCCAACGAGAGAGTGGCTTTTTAAATAGCCTTCCAACAAGAGCCCAATGGAGTGTCCTGGGACTTCTATAGTTTCATCACTCACGTACGTATTCAATATTGACCTCTCTGCATTGAGCTTCCTCATGTCTTGCATTGACATGCTCTCAAATATTTGAGGAAGCAAAATTTTGGCAAGCACTATAGCACTTTCCTGAAGCAGAGAGAATAAAGAATAACCTCATTATTCCATTGTATTTACAAACGAACAGAATGGAGTCTTCCTAATCTCTTACTTTAATACAAAAATAGTTCTGACCATTAACAGCAGTAATAAATTCCCCAGGGAAAAAGAATGAACAGAAAACAGGAAAGCTTTGGTCTCAAAATAAATTGGGGTCTACTAACAAGAATCAAAACAAGAGGTAGGTCAAGTGGTCAACATTGCAAGGGAGTTGTTCGTTATACTTTCACAAATATTGAAATAAAGAAACTGAGCTGAATTATGACCGACACGTCTCAGCCTTCAAATGACATTATGCTTCTTAAGACCATTGAACCATCGCATTCTCATTTTTAACTTTGTACTCCCCCAGCCAAACTCGATAGTAATATTTCCACAAATACTATTTACCTAACAATTACAAAAAATGAAACTAGTACAACAGACTAGAGAGGATTATAAGGTACCTCTTTCAATTTCTTACTTCTCTCTTTGTACTTGGCCAATTTCAATTAATAAGCTCCAAAAACTGAATCTAATAATGAAACTAGAGTACTAGACAAATAAAGATAGTTATCATCACTCAGACACAGTTTAACGTCTTGAATGGAAACCAGTAAGAGACACTGGACATAGAAAGTAGGTTTACACAGAAATAGAAGGAAATACAGCTTTGAGTAGAATATACAGAGCTAACTATTTTGAACTCTTCTTGATGACTTGAACCAAGATGCTTCTTACATCACTATAAGGCAACAGTTCAGAGTTCTTTCTGAAGAGGATGTGACTCCATTTTTCAACAGATAAAAAAAGAGCCACTATAGCAAAAGGAAAGAAAAAGCAGCTGCTTTTATAAGTTCTTTTCTCGTTGAGGCAATCACCATTTATATGTAAATAAATGGAACATCTCACAGGCACGTTGTTGAATTATTCTGTCACATAGCACCTCCCACAAATGTGCGTCAATGAGGATTCTAGCCAAAACAAACTTTCTTCGGAAAAATGCGACGGGCTAAGTAGTTCTAATCGTTGCAATAGGCTGCTGCCTTGCTGTTAAGAACTAATAACAACTGCGATTTTACAATTTTATTTTGACCAGCTCTTCTGCCATCTTTATTTGTAGCCAATTCTCCGTTAGATAGAATATTTATCAGGTCTATAGTTCAAAATTTACAAAGAACTCCCTACCTTCACCAATAAGCAAATGAGGTAAAAGGAAGACACAAGAGTAGCACATAGAAAAGAGGGAGATTTTTCTCCTGAACATGACATTAACTGAAGCAGTGTTTCAAGTCCAAAAGTAAAATTCTACCAAAAAAAGTCCAAACGAAAACTTGAATTTCAATGTAAGTTTTTAAAAATCTCAAATTAATATACCTTCCATAAGAAATCTTCAACCGAAGGATCTGCTTTCGAAACAGCCAAAAACTTCTCAGTTTCAAAATAGAAGCAAACTGCAACAGAATCTGTGATCATATCACATAAATAGGGTTTTCCAATCAGCGCTTCATACAGTCCCAACGTACTTCCATGAGTAAAAGTTGGATGTAAGGCATGTTTATTTCTTCTGTTCTTACTTGACCACTACACATAAAGAAGCTCTCATCCGTCAAAAGTCATGAAGAAATTGATTTCTTGAACCAAAGATTATGCAATTATTATGTTACCTTCACTACCCCGTTTGATATAAGCCAGACTCCATTTGGCTTAGATCCCTCCTTGTATAGGGTCATGCCATGTAATTTAACTTCCTCTTTGGTAGAGCCAACAAGCATATTACGAACATTCACCGGAAGAGCTCCCAAAAGAGGTTGAGTAATGATTAAATCTCTAACCTTTGGAATCTTAACTGCTGGAGGATTACGCAGAAGCTTTTTCAAATCAGTCTGGAAGAATGACACGATATTTTAATAGACAAATTAAACAGATTGTAAAGATATTGGTAAAGGCAAACTGAAATGTAGAGTCACCTGGACAGCATCATGAAGATGGATCATCTCTTTCTCTTCAAGTATTCCAGACTTCTCTAGACTCTGAACATATTCAGTTAAATGTTGCAGCACTGCATGCGTTACTTGCCTCGTTTTCACAACTTGTAAAACCTGAAACAGATATTAATGTTAAAGAAGCATGATGTTTGGTTTATCCATTGAAGCCAATATATAAAAATTTAACAAGTGAAGGAGAGAGCTTGACATCACAATGGAAACTAAAAAGTTCCAAGAGTGACTATGATATGACACAACCTCGGGAAATGTGATACGAACGTCTTCCAGGAACTTTTTTGCTTCCTCTCCTTCTGCCTCACTTTCATTGATCACAATAGAAGAAATCTCACTATCACCTGCCAAGTTCATTGGAAGATAAAACTAACCATAGTGAACTGTTGTAGGAAGATTATTGATGAACATTATTGTACATTTGTACCTAATTAAACTTTTCAAGGTTATTTATGTGATATATATTCCTGTAGAATATTATTGCATATTTCTGTAATGAAAGTAGACATGACAGTAAAATTGTATATAAAATAGACACTAATCAACCATGGTATGGAGTGCACTCACCGATGAAATCATGGAGTTGCCTACGAGCAATTCTATGGCCTCGCAGGAATGCAGCACATATGTAACATCCAGCTTCTAATCTTTCAACTGTAAAATATGTAACCATCTTTTTTGGAAAGGCGCTGCCTTGCAGGAATTTATAGTAGTTTGGAGAATGAACATTTTGTTTCAATCCCTTCCAATCACACAACGGTTCAAGGGCTACCAAATCAAGAGCTTCGTCAACTGACTGCATTAAGATGTTTGCAGTACTTTGAGTGATCCTTCCTTCATCAAGCATCACCCAGTAAGCAGCTTGGACACCTGTATCAGTACATAAATCAAGGCTAATCAGAATACATCCAAAGCAGACACAAATCAAATCCTATGGAAATCAAGTACCATATATCTTCTCCCACAGATAAGTTTTGCTATGCACAAGGGGGCTTATCAAGTTATGCACGATATCATTGTAATAGATCTTTTTCCGCAAACCGGAGACAAGAAACAACTAGTCATTTTTCCATCTCACATACAACAACAACTACTTCATGTGGCGGGATAAGGGGGATTGAATGCATGCATCCTTACTCCAGGCCATACAAGTTGTGTCGGGATGACCAACAAGGCTACAACCAAATTGTGTCTAAAATGCATCAACACTCAATTGCTTTCCCATCTCACGTAGCATACTAAAAAATGACTGGCAATATACAAAATAACTGTTCCAAAAGAATGTAATTATAAGAATATGTGACCACAAAATATCAACAGATCTAAGAACACTAACAAGAAATAGCAATCAATAAAGAAGATGAAGATGGTAAGATATGGATTTATGATGGATCTTCACCAAGGGATGTGCTTGTAGGACTTCAGTTCAACATAAATGGGTCTGTGGGTGTCAGACTTGTATATCCTCTCATTCAGTCAATGTGTATAATCCCACACAGCTAAGCTAGTTCAAATTCATATGAAGCAAATACTAACTTTACAAATGAATAGATTCATAAAGTATAATGTATGCCACTGGCCACAGCAGGTTTTCCAAACTAAGCAGCTAGTCTATTGGATATCAGATGAAGTCTAAAAGAATTACAAGAACAGCGCACAGCAGGTTTTCCAAACTAAGCAGCTAGTCTATTGGATATCAGATGAAGTCTAAAAGAATTACAAGAACAGCGCAAGAAACAGAAATTAAGAGGACAGTACCATTTAACAGGCGTACACGCATATCTTCCAGATTCATGGAATCTATATTGCCCCCAGATACAGAAGCATCATGCGGATGGATGCGCTCCCCATCAATGCTGTTTAAGCTCTTAATATATCTTTTAACAGTGGGCCAATCAGCAGGTCCCAGCTCCTCATCTTCGCCAAGATTGCCAAATGCCTCTAATGCCTTCTTTTCCATTTCGTACATTGTAAATTGCATCATGCGCCTCTGATACAAACAACGAATATGAGTACAACTATTCTGCTACAACAGTGTAACTGTAAAATGATGGATACTGATAACACCAGTTGATTAGATCAATGACAGCATATATATCCAATTATACAAATATAAAATCAAACTTGTTGACTACAAAGTAGAAGAATAATTAGTGTTAGCTTATATGTTCAGCATTAAATATATTCATAAGGCCAAGTTCAGCGATGGTTTCAATAGCAAAACCCATCTCACATTGCTCCGAATTATTTGGCATTTAGGTATGCAGTAGCAGAATTTTTTTATGTATATCCTTGTAGCATTTCTTCATCTTCTCCGTGTAATTCAAGAGGCTTGCACTTGGTGCTCTGTGAACTTAATAGATTTTGATAAAAAAGGACAATGCAATTTCTACGGAAAGCATAATTATTACTCTCTCTCTCTAACACTTAACAGAACTATTATTAATAGTTGTTATAATCATTGTTACTATACTTTTTCACGTATTTTTACACTATTAAAGCAATGAAGAGACGATAGAGGACAAGGAATCCTATGAAAAGCATAATTGGGTAATACTACTACTACAAATCTATCTCATATAAGAGCCTCGAAGTGCCTCGTGAACTAATTACTGAACCATCAATACAGGCAGATATCTGAAGAACAGCAAAGATGAAAAATCAGGCATCTGAATGTGGTTGTACTTGCATCCCTATATATCATGAAGTAGACTAGCTGCAACATAATTCATTTGCAGAGATTCATCTTCTTAAAGGACAATACACTACTACTGAAGTTTGAAATAATGGCTGCTAGGGAAGATTCATCGAACAACATAGTCTTGATTTTTGAAACAGATGCTAAAATAAACCATTTGATTAAGAGTCAAGCATGTTTTGTAGAGGACGTTGAGTTTGGCAATAACATACTCTTACTCTGAAATCAATTCCATTTTCTTTGCTAATAAGTAATATCAACATAACATCACCCTAGTCCTGAAGAGCTCCCACAAATAGCGGGGTAAGGAGGGCTCAGATGTAAGCAGTCTTATCTATGTATTGCTGAAGACACTTTTTGGAGGACCCATAAAGCAAATTGCACCCACAATAACAAGGAAGTATACTAGAAAGTCTTTTTGCTGTATTTCATTATCTTCGTAACCAAAGAAGTATTTGTCATCCTTCTTTTATTACATGATGGTGCAAAATCTTTAGAGAACCTTTTCTTCAAAATCATAACCCAACTCAAAGAGAAGTTTCTATTCGTGATTTGATTAGGAACGAAATGGAAAGAGAAAAGCATGGGTTAGCATTTGACCTCATACCAAACTAAAAGTGCATGCTGTTGAAAGGGATATTTAGGGGACTACTAATTATCATTGTGCCTACACTACCTCTGCAAAGACCCATCTTCTGAATGAAGACTGCTCTAACAATAAAATAATCCGAACTATCCAACCAAAAGCTTACTTTCGTTGCTGATAACTTTGCCAGTCCCAAAAAATGTAAAAGAAATTGTGTGGTTGATCCATTCAAAATTAATGTCAAGATTACAATTCCACCTGTGAAGAAGACAAACTGCGACAAACAAGTCACCACAATGATCACAAATATTCAAATGAATATTAGAAAACTTGAAATCCACCAGTAAATCAGGTTCATACCAGTGTTCCAGTTTGCGAGCTAAGGCGAGATGTGTCACCACTGGAACGCTGAAATAGCAGAAAAAAATTTAGTTGAATTCTTGGAAATCATTTGAAATGAATAGACAGCTACAAGAAATCAGGGGTGATTCAATAAGAGGGTTTGACCAATGTAATCTCTATAAATTGATGGTACAATGAAAAACTTGCATCCATATCTATATCAATCGTGTAAAATGTCTGATAATGATAAAATCATTTTTACATAAATCAGCAAAAGTAATATTGTTACCAAAATGAATTGTTGAAACCTCCATAATGTAGATAACTATGTATACATGTAATATGAAATGGACAGAGGTGGTCAGTGAGTACTAAACTGGCTGCATGACAAGCCTCTGTAGCCTGCCAAGAATAACCTAATGCGAGCCAGGGTTGCAATTTTTGGTTCATCAGGAAAATTCATCTGACCTCGCCTATGTAAAACTAAGCAAAAATAAGAAATATCATTGTTTCATTTGCCCATACAAGGCAGAGCTTTCATTCATGTCAACAGGGCTGAGGTTGAAATGGCTCCATTTGTTCGCAGGCCAAATCAAGGATTGGTTTCCCCATGACGAACTAGCCTCATCTCTAAGAAGTGATAATAAGCTGCAATTTGGCAGGGAATTAAATGCCACTCAATAATTGCATCATTTTTCCATGAAAATGACACGAGAATCCTATATTAGTCTTTCATTTAATATTCTGAGTGCTTTTATGCCTTCTCCCTCCGTGCTAACTGCTAATACTTCAAAGAGCTTGTACCAGGAATAATCTAACCTATCAATATTTCAATAAACTTGCATAATGTGATGGCAAGGACATTCTATAAGAAGGCTGACCACAGACTTAGTTTTAAAAGGCATGAGGCGCACCGAGGCAATGAGGACCAATAGCGAAAAGGTGCTAGTGTGAGGCAAAGGCACGCGCCTCTTAAACAGGGATTTTTTTGCAAAAAAAATTGTATTTTTAAAAACAAAGTTCCATGCAACAATATCCTTTTGGATTCTAAAAAGAGATAACTTGCAAATGAGTAAAAGCTAAGCATAAGGTTGCAGATGGAAGCACATAAATAAAAGAACTAGAAGAAGATAATATGAAACAGTATAGTAGTGCACTTTGATAGCTGTGCTTTATCTACAAGGCGTACTGGGGTGTTTTGGCTAGTGCCACTTTAAGTCTTGGGCTTAAGCGCGATCGAAGCGCACTGTTTTAAACTTAGACAGCAGAAAAAATGAACACACTTGAAGTACATTATCCATGGGTGTTCATATCACATCCTAAACCACACAATTTTTTATCTCAGAGATTCTTGAAAAGGAAGATTTTTAACTGTACCAGGTTTCTTGACGAAAAGCACATCAAACAACAGAATATATATAACATATAATACAAGAACTTGCCTTAACAGAGAGTGAAAGAGACAATGCGACGGCTCCCCGTAAGCCTGACCATGCCAAAATAATAGCTTCTTTCCAATCCAAGCCATATCCAAAATATTGTAGAAATGGGAACAATGTGCCAACTACTAATGCCCGAGAAACTTGAACATACACATATAGGAGGATCAGATAGCCCCATGAGATACCTAGAAATGAACCAAGGGTTGAGGTCTCATGTAAATCATGGAGAGCATCGAAAATTGGTGTTAAAAAACTGTGAACACATCAATTTGTGTTCTTTTCTTGCGATTTAGCTAACTGTATCAAATTTTCTCATATGTAAAACCAAGATGGATTCAAGGCTAAAAATAAGTTGTGCCCTTTGCCAGGGTCAGGTTGACTCGTAGAAGTATAAAATGTAATCAACATCAGTACGCAAAGAGTTAAAGCAAACTAGTAGGTGCTGTTCAGATAAAAAGAAAGAATACTATGTGGGATTCGTTTTCTCAAGAAATCATGATACCTATAAACAAGCTTCAAATAGCTTTCACAAAAACCATCGCTTTGTAATGAAGATAGGTCGAAAACTCGTGTAAAGAGAAAAGTTCACAAGAATAAGAAATTTACCATGGTTCTCAAATATACTGTCACTGGTCAGAACACCTTGTGCTATAACAGCGCCGCTGCACAGCAATAAGACTATATAAGACACAACAACAGCAACATTATCCCAATGCCTCAATGGCTCGCGCAAATTGTGGGGTTGGGTGAGGGGGGGTGTCGGACGTACGCAGTCTTACACTTGTGTTAGCAACCATTACATTGTTTCCCAGTATATGGCACACCTAGAAACAACCAACGTGTAGCCTAATTGACTCCACTAACAGGAAAATTTTCCTGTTAAGTTACGGATTGGATTTCCAAGCCACCATTACATTGTTTCCCATTATATGGCACACCTAGAAACAACCAACCCTATTTTGAACTCGTCGACCAATATGGCAACATTTCGAAATACCGCCGTTGCTTCATCATTACTTTTATTTGACAGGTAAAAGCGTAAGCATATTAAATAATTGAAAGGACAACAGGGGGTGACAACGTATATAAAAAGGAACCTACGGGTGTGGCCAGTAAACAAAAAGAGCGAGAATATTGCGCACTCAAACTACCATAGTAAGCTTACCTATAAAATTGGTGTATGTATATTTGTGAAAAAGAAGGTTACAGAAAGAGAGAATATATTACCAACTTGAAAAAGCAACTTATAGATCTAAGGAGGAAAAGAAGATTTCACCTACGTAACCAATTACATTACAGTGCATGTCCTTACCAATTCGTGATTCGCTCTTATAGAATGTGTGTTACATGTATTTTCAATAAGCAACATGATAGAATTTGCTTTTAACAATTCACGATTGGCAGAGCACCGAGCGAATTCGGTAACCATGAGAGAGTGAGTACTCCACCCAAATGTTTCAGATTAACTGAACAGTTGCCATCCCAATAATTAAATCTAACTAAGCCAAAGATTATGGGTCACAAAAAATGGTTGTGTTTCTTCTATTGTGAACCTGCCATCAGCCACAGGTAAATTGACACTTTCGAAGCAGTTTTCAGTACGTTTCACTGTAAAAAAATTCCCTCTGTTTCCAATATTTGAAAATGTTTAAGGCTGCATACATCAGATTTTCCTTATATCACCGTAAGCGACTAGGTGGGATTCTTTTAAGTAAATGCTGTAGCTCGAGTAACGTAAATCTTGGAATAAGCCTTCTAAGAGGACATAATACCAATGGTGACCCCATCTTTCAGAACACATCGTCAAATAGGAAACAATTAGAATCGCATTCCACACTGGATATTACTCCCTCCGTACCACAGCAAAGGTAACGTAGGGAAAAAAAGAGTATTTAAGAAAAGGCGGAAAAAATAAGGGTAAAGAAGGAAAAAAAGGTGGGGTATGTAACTGTGGGTTGTTAGGTGGGATATGTAAGGCATTTTGTGTAAACATCAAATGGCTATAACTGTATTAGGATAACTTGGTAATGTTGTGGGTCAAAAAAAGGAATGTTACTTTGGTGTGCTACGTCCGTTTATAGTAAGTATTACCTTTGGTGTGGTACGGAGGGAGTATAACGCATTGACAACAAAGTTTAGTGGATTTGTGCATGACCAGAATATAAATCCCAATTAACAGAAGAAGAAAGAAGTTCTGCTTTTGTATCTATTCACTAGACATAGCAAATTGATCATGTATTCATGTGCACTATAACGCAGAACATCTCCTAAACCATTTCAAGCTGAAACTAACAATAGGTAGAGAACAGAATGGGGAAATGCAACATTCGAGTACCTCATTTCTTTCCATGGAGTAAATTAACGAATAAGAAACACCCAGTACTAAGGAACAAGAGGCTTTACATATATCTGTGTTCATACAAAGCAGTGTATCTGAGATATACCAAAGGGTTGCATAAATAATATAGCGTGTCAACCTAATGGAACCACTAACTCTAAACCTAGTATCTTCAAGCCAAAAAAATAAACATAAAAAAATGAAGTAAGTACCTCAATATGAAGATTAGTGTATTTGCTATGTATGCCACCATCTCCCTGTAGGAGAAAAAAAACCGCTTATAACAGCAAAATTTCGCTTATACATACTGCAAAATTCGCTTACATTTGTAAGTTCAAGTGTAAAAAGTAAATTATTACTTCTGTACTGAGAAAAAAAGGAGTGTTTAAAAAGAAAATCTGACTAGTAATAAGAAAATTAGACAACAGAAAAACTGGAAATGGGCCAGCCGGATAATAGATTATGAAATAGTGAAAGTTAAATGAAGTACCCATTTAGCTTTGTGTCCAACTCTGTAGTGAGTGGTATGCCAAACGGTATAATGAAATTCAGATGTGTGAGGTAGCTAAGATTTGCGGGGCCATTGAGGCATTGGGGTAATGTTGTCGTTGTTGTTGCTTGCCAATATGAAATTATGCAACACATGTAATAAAAAGTGTGAGAAGTGAGAACGCAAATATACCAAAAATGAGGCAAGTCTAGCTTGTTACATCATGCTCCTAACCCATGAAATAAACACTATATCTTAACACAAACTCAGCCATCAGGCCAAACAACCACAAGCTGTTACAGTGCTACCCTAGGCCCTGAGTCCTGACAACTCCATGAGTGGAAAGTGATCAAGTACAGTTTGAAATTGCTCTTAAGCAACAAGGAATCAAATCACAGCTAATCAAACCGCGTCAAATTGTTATTGAAGTGAAGAGATGATAGCAGTGAATAAATTGATTCTCCATTGTTTTAATATAGTTTGTTTTCTATTATACGGAGTAATTAATACTCCCTCCCATTCTTTGGCTAAGCAGCGCATTTCATTTTAGGGTCATTCGCTGGATTTGCACTATTTCCTCAAATGGCAAAAATAAGCCAAGCAAATACCCGTATATCCTCACATATAAACATTATTCACCCCTCATCCTCTCTCACATTTGACCTAGTGACCTCCACCAACCCAACTCCACCACACCAATCTGCAACATCCGGCTGTTGGTAAAGGAGAGGGTAAACAATGTAATGAGGCATATTGTTTATTATTTGGTGCACATTATAAGGTAAAATGATTCCTGGCTCACAAGATTAGATAACATATACTATAATATAAATGTAAAAGATAAGTAACATGCTCTACGTGTCACTCATAAGCCAAAAACTTATTCTCACCATTATATCACTAGCTCATGTTTCAATAACTCGCGTTTTCACTAATATAAAAGTGAAAGATAAGTAACATGCTCTACGTGTCACTTAAGCCAAAAACTTATTCTCACCATTATATCACTAGCTCATGTTTCAATAACTCACCTTTTCACTAATGCATTATTCTAATGACTTGCTTTGAACCATTACTCAGCACCGGCAATAAATCTCCGGCCACCCACCACGCCCCATACTCCAACTCAATCTATCACAACACCCACCACCACTGCCATGTCGACTCCACCCCCACCACCTCAAAATAGTCCCAACCACCTGAAAAAAAGTCCCCATCCCCCAAAAACATAATTCCCTTGACAGTAGCTCAGCATATGTTTAATAAGAGATCTATCATAAGATTAAATTTAGTCAAACACATCTTAAAAATGGCATTAAGCAATACCAAAAGTGGTGCAAGCTCTCCTGACTTTCGCCTTTAAATGCTGTCCTAGCAGCAACTGCATAGAACCTGTCAGCCACCATTAAATATTTAAAATGGTTCTTTACTTTTGTTCTCAAATAAATTCTTCAAGACATAAATAAGTTAAAGTTCAAAATGACTTACATTCCGAAGCTCATAACTGCCAGGACACCAGAGACCTTAGCTCCCTCTTGTGCCTATCACATAGTCAAACAAAAGCAGATCCAAAAAACTGTTGAGAAGGTATCTAAGCTAAGACCTAACTCCCTAAATATCTACAACTAAATGTGGAGTGCAACTTTAAGGTCAATACCTAAAAGGAAGCTTATAAGTTGACAAGTAACAAGCAAATGATTTGAGAGCACAAGAACCAAGTGCAAGTAATAATAAGCTGACAAACACTTCAATATATGTTTACTTCATTAAAACTTTTGATCTTTTCTGAAGTTATTTGTGTATCAATACCTCTGCGGTTTCAAAGCTTGGTTGTTGACTAAATGTGCTAAAGAGAAGCCCCGTCCAAATTACTAAGTCCATTCCAACATATTGTCGCTTTTTCAATTTGATGGTCCCTTTTATTTTATCTCTCCAAATCTAAAAAATACTCCATTCTTTGCTTCATGCCTTCTATTTGATTTATAATGCTTCATTACCACTACAACTTTTAAATGGAGCCTATCTATAAGTCAAAAACTACATAAAATAAAATAAATAAATAACTTAAAAAGAGAATCGGAAACAAAGTTCAGGTCTACCAAATTTCCCTCGGCCCAAGGACCTGTGTAAAAGTGTTGAAACTCCTCACACACCCCAGCAATTTAGTGAAACTTCAGGCCTGGGAGGATCAAACTTCATTCTGGCTGAAGGGAGGCATGTCCCAGGTCAAAATAAGAGAGGTGGCCTGATGTAGCAGGAGAAGTAGGATAGCGGTAATAGGAAATGGACTACTGGTGGTGCAAGGTCAGACAAGAAGTTAGTGTGAGGGCGATGAGGTGGAGTGATGGTGGTGGAGGTCAAGGATGTGGAGACGTGCGCATGTGCGTATTGAGAACAGAGAAAGAAAAAAAGCGGGGGAGAGGGGGGGGGGGTGGGGGGGCTACCAATAATACAGAAATGACCAGTGCCAGCAGAGGTTTATTGTGGAGTAGTGTACGTCTGCGATGATGCAATTTTTGTATGGGTACTTTGTTACTTACCCGTGAAGGGGTTGAGCTTCATGTCCCTTAAGGCTTAAACTCTTTTGTTAAATTACCACTTTCTTTACTAATTCTAAGAAGCAGCGTACCTCACTCGAGTATATTGATCTTTGTGCCAAAAACATAGTATAAGGCAATTCCAGAAAATAGGAAGGAGTAATATATTTCACACTCAACACTACAAAGATATTGCGAAGAGCAATAGGCAAATAACTTCAGAAAGAATAACAAGAGTTTATTGCAAAAGAAGACAAGCAATCAATAAGATCAAGATTTAAAGGTGGTAAATCAAGAGCAGGAACATGAATTGTCCACGAGAGAAAGCATCTTACAGCATAATAGGCAACATAACTCAAAGCAAATGTCAATGATATCTCAATTACAGTATCACTGAAAATAAATCCAAGCCACAATACTGACACTATTCCGAACGCAATGCCGATTCCTACACTGCACGGAAAGAGCAAGAAGAAAATGCTAACATTAAAGAAACAGTCTTATACTGTACAAAATAACTCATGAGATAAAAGACACTCACGCTCCAAGTGAAACTTGAGCCAAATACTTCACAATTGCTGCCAAGCCGAAGCTTCGACCAAGGACCATTTGAAAGAGAAGCTGGTATACGACAATCGCAGTCCTGAAATTAGATGCTAGCACGTTTCAATCTTATTGGTATCTATAATTATAAACCCTAGTCACTGTCACATGAAAGTAAATTGTATGATGGCAGATTAAAGTATCACCCGTCATTCATCAAGGATTCCCCCTCAATTATGGTACTCAGTTTTTTGCTTGCACCAAGTTCTTTCAATAGAGCTACAACGGCTACAGGATCAGTTGCACTTAGAAGTCCACCAAGCAACAACGATGTCGTCCAGCTCCAGCCGTATGGAAAAGTTAACTTAAACAACACACACATTACATAATGAAGTTCAATTTCAAGTCACACAAAAGCAGTATCCAAAAATACAAGTATATATAGGGCTATGTTACTATAGAAGTATCCAAAATGGGTGCGCGTCCAAGTGTCTGACCTTGACTATTTTTTTTGAAAAGTACGCATATTTTGGTCTAAAATGAGGTGTCCAAGAGTCATACCCATGTCTGATTGTCGAGTGTCGGACACAGGTACATGAGGAAATTAGAGAGGGTGCACATATATATGAAGCTCAATTTCAATTTCAATTAATATTTTAATCATATTCAATGTTTACATTAATTATAATATTTTGATCATCCTCGTGCATTTATGTGCACCCTATATATATTGTATCTATCAAGGTACAAGGTAAAATCATGCTATTTTATGGATCACTATAGTTGATTTAACAATCAAATAAATAGTACATATGTCCCATGTTTTTCTTTCTCCAATTCTATAAAATATCCTTGGAATGTACAAGAATGTCAGGAGCTAATGTTATACCTTGAGAGCTGCTCCAAGACAAAAGGTTGACATCAAAACGCCTGGGCCAGCAAGTAGTAGCATTTGAGCCATACATCTCTGCATAGTGAATAAAAACTAATTAGAGAACTAGCACTTGAGAGTAGCAAGGAAAGTAAACTTGCTGAATTTCAATGGACTACCGGACAATTCAAAACCAGAAAAATGAACATATATCTTCAAGTGCTTTAAAAGAAAAGTGAAAACAAAGCAAAACTATGGAGAAACAGCTGGGAAAGCAACAAGAGATATCTGAAATGCTACTGATTGAGGAAGCTAGTTACAGCAGGAAGTTTTTACGCCGAGTATAATATAGAACAGAAATATAAAGAAAAACATCTTGTCCAAACAAAAGCAAAAAAAGATCAATTTATCAATCATGGTAACAAGGCTTCCAAAGGTCTTCACTCATGAATATGTCTTCCTCTCAGTCAATGCAATTTCTGTAAGAGATTGTCAACTGCCAAGCATCAGCATGACTGAGACTCTAGAGCGAGTGTAGTTACGTACCAAGGCGGCGATGGATGATCTTAGAACAATCCAACAGACATTTTACCAAGTTAATCCACTAACTTTAACATGTCTTATTTTCCTTGAAGAAGATTACTCATAATTCACATACAAAAGTTAACAACGCAAGCAGGACATCATCAAAGACCCATGTCACAGAATATCATCAAAGACCCATGTCACAGAATATGAATGACCGTAATTTCATATGTATCTAACTATCTTTCATTATACTACAGGAGTACAAGGCAGTGTTATAATTTAATAACCCTCACGATACTCCGAATGTCAAGGTTTAGACGTACCAGATAGACCCCCAGTTGCCAAAAGGGTATGCCTTTTGTGCAAAAAACGAGACATACTCAACTATCTACAGCTGGACTGTCTAATGCAAGACTTAATAACAAGTTTAAAACTTAGAAAAGTACTTTTCTGACAATTATATGAAGCAGATCCTAACTTTTATTTGGTGAATCTCCATTGAAAATGAACTTTCAAACAGAAGGGCCGGGAGAAAAACAGCCAACAGAAGATCTGGATCAATATTTTCCCCTGTGAAGCAACAAACTCAACCATCAAAATCCAGTGAAAAATCAGCTCAGAATTTCCCACATCTACTTACTCAATTAGATTATAGAGAGTACTTACAAAGGCGAATACCATCGCCAAACCGCCCAAGGCCATGCTTTGTACCGTATTCTGCAAAACTTCCAGCATCACAGATTAAAACGAATTATCCTATACAAAAGTCTTCAATTGTAAATATATATAGTATCTCATTTGATCTTGAACCGCATTTGCTGGGAAGATCCCCAAAAATATACTCCCTCCTAGTTTGAGTATTGGTTCCTCTTTCCATTTCCATGTTAGTTGGGTGTTGGTTCCTCTTTCCTTTTTTCGGTGAGTTTTTTGTGGTCCAAAATCAATTGCACGTGGGCTAGGCTGCTTTGTGTGGTCCAAATTCCTTTCTTAAATTTTGGTTCCCAAAAGAAAGAGAGTCAACACTTAGACTAGGGGAAATAGCAGTTAGTAACTGGCAGGAAGTGATTTCACTAAATTGGTTTCACCAAATAGGCTATTTTGTACTTCAGAAAATCAATCACGCTATCTGTCATGGAACACGGAACTCATGAGCCCAACAGGTGGCTGACGGGTTTTCCTATAGTTTTGACGAAACTAGTACAATCTTACCTACCCTCTTGCAAGTTGAAATTTATTTTTAGGGGTAAAACAACCACAGTTTTTCGAATATCCCAAAAATGTTCAGTCTATATTAGATTCCAGACTTATTTTGGAGAAACATGATCGCAAATTGAGGTGGCCTTAGCTGCATTGATTGTGCAACAATCAAAATCAGACAATGACCAACTCCAGGGTCAATTATCAAAAACCAATATATAGTACCATTCCCCTAGCAGCTGAAAACCTATATCAGTTGCACTAGGACAAGAATTAACGTTCTACTTTTATACTAAATTCTTAAGTTTTTTTTTGAATAAGCATTACCCCAATGCCTCCATATGGCTCCCAAACACGTGCAACTTTTATTAAATAAGTCATATAACATGAACGGGGTCATTTATACATAATATAAAGGTCTCGTACAAATTTTAGTCTCTTAAGATAAAGGTGTTTAGTCACTAAGCAAGAATTTTATTCTCTCTCCGACGTGACTATCGGTTTACTTTGCTTTTAGCACAAAGACTAATGACAAAGGTACTCTGGTCAAATAAGTGGGCCAAAATGCAACTCAATGACAATTTAAAAGCACTCTCAAAATGACGGATAAACGGATGAAAAACTAACATACGTAAACAAATGAGCAGGATGGAAAGATTTATAAATTTCATTTCAAGCTACTACTTGTAATCAAACTCAATACCCTACTTATTCCGCAACACAAACAAATTAATCGACAATCAACAACTTTGAACAAAAAACAAATGCAAATATATACTATAATTAATTAGAAACATCAAGCGAGATAAACATAGTTTTAAGTTTTAAATACCGGCCGCCACATAGATACATGACCAAGTTAAAAGGCTTCGCAAGATTAGGCCGACATAGGGGTGTTTGGTAAACAGTAGACTGCACATTCAAGATTTTAGCATGTTTGACTTAACAATCTAATCTACAAAATTACTTGTTGGATATGATAATTGATAAGTCAATATCAAGTCAATTCGAATGAGGATCATTCGAAAGCCTAAAGAACATCTATAACCCCATAGGATTTATCGAGATCAGAGACATCTCGTTGACAAAAGGGTCAATAACATTGATGATAGAAAGGATGATTAGAAAAGTGTTCTAGTGTCATCTTTCATTGCAAATACTACCATGGAATCTGAGTAATTGGTGATAAATATCTAAATTGTGATTACGATAACAGTGGGAGCATCTTTCATGTTAAAGAGTCCAAGTCTAGCTACCATTTTCCAATATGTTGTTTCGCCAACATATTCACTTTAGTAAATTGTAAAACATGAATATATCTATAATTTACACATGTATAGAATAATCTATTAACCTAACCCGCTAATTATGAAACACTTCTACTAAATTTGTTAATTGTAACATACTAGTCAAACAAGTCAATCATGTCATCTATAATTTGTTTGACCAATCTACTTCTACTAATTATAATCTTGATTACTGAACATGCCATAACCAATACCATTCAAACACAATAATGTTAGTCCTCAATGGGGCGGGTGTGGGTATCGTTAAGACCTACCCCATACCCAATACCCACCCCGCCCCACCCTACATTTTGCGGGTATCTTTAAACTATTTTGTGGTTTGAAAATCTTGTGTACAAAGGGGTCGTTTGATTACCCATTAAACAAGGATAATTTGTGAGAAACTACCTTACATTTATGCCCATTTGTGAACAACTACCTTACTTTTTTTTTTTGTTAAAAACTACCTTTCATTTTAATTTTTTTGTTAAAAACTACCTAAAAAAAGTTTTAAGTGCCAATTTCTATTTATTATTGGTTTCACACGTGTGAGTTCTCTAAATTTTCATTCTTATTTTGTCATTAAACTTGATATCCAAGCTTATCCTTCTTATCTAAAGTTCTAAACGAAAGGGAATTACATTCTAGTGAAAGGATTTAGCAGGTCCTTTGGATTGCTACTATAGCACATTCACAATAGGACTTTGCTATTTACGCTGCAATGCCCATTACCACATTCAAAAACTTATTCTAAATCCTTTCACTAGCAAGTCGCACTTGGACATCCTACTTCTGCCCCTAGGTAGTTTTTGAAAAGAGAGGGAGTTACTATGGCTGCTGCAAATGAAGTATGAAGTATTGCGGCATCATACGACAATGAGTAGAACAATATGTATCAGAAATGCATAAATCAATCAATACTAGTGCATTTTATCAACTAAATGCATGACTAACACCTATTCACTAATAGCATAGAGTTCATACAATTTAGCCCAGGTTCATCATCCGGAACAATTATTCCACATGCTTAAAGAAAGAAATTGAAGCTAATTGCAAGAATTCTCTTTCGTTTAGAACTTTAGATAAGAAGGATAAGCTTGGATACCAAGTTTAACGATAAAATAAGAATGAAAATTTAGAGAACTTACACGTGTGAAACCAATAATAAATAGAAATTGGTCTCAAAACTTTTTTTAGGTAGTTTTTAACAAAAACTTAAAATGAAAGGTACTTCCTCTATTCCAATCAATTCTATACATTTGCTTTATTCACGTTTGTCAATGCGCGTTTTCTTTTATTAATATCTTTAGTTACATATCGATAAAAATTATAAAACTTTGACATTCACAATGTACTTGTTAAGACAATTTAAACAAGATCTCACATGACTATCTTTTATGTTATATATTGGAAGTTGTGTCGAAGTTTCAATCGACCTATAAATAGTGTCCAAAAAGTGAAATGTATAGAATTGATTGGAATGGAGGAAGTAGTTTTTAACCAAAAAAAATGTAAGGTAGTTGTTCACAAATGGGCATAAATGTAAGGTAGTTTCTCACAAATTATCCCATTAAACAATATAGAAATTTAAATTCACGTGAATTGCAAACTGGCCTTTTGTTTGGTTATCCCAATTCACATGATTTGAAAGTTCCCATGAATTTATTCATGGAGTAAGTCACTTAAATAGGTCTCCTCGATAAGTGAAAAGGTCTACATGAGGTTTTACACTTTCTAGACAATACAAATTCCTATATACAACTAAACAACTCCTAAATTCCTAATTAATTGAATATTAGACCATTTTGCGGAAATTTATTGGTATAAGATATATACGAGTACGAGACTCCTATGTTTTAGATGCAGGATCTATTTATTTTTAAATTGTTTTGCGAGGATATAAGCAATTTGGTGAGTCAAGGGGTCCCACGGGGAGGCAACGGGTTTTAAAAGTTCAACCCGCCACGAACAGGTCGTGGGAGGCGGTTGTGGATACGCATTATAGTTCGTGGTTATTTTTAAATTGTTTTTTGAGGATATAAGCAATTTGGTGGATCAAGGGGTCCCACAGGTAGGCGACGGTTTTTAAAAGTTCAACCCGCCACGACCAAATCGTGGGGCAATTGTGGGTACGCATTATAGTTCGTAGATGCAAATGCGAGTGCATGTTACCCTCCTCCTCATAAATATAGGTGCAGGGGGCCAACCCACAAACAATACCGGTACGAATGTGAGACCGTAGCCAAGGTACAAATGAGAAGAGACCGCAGTCCGCAACACGATAATTAATAAGTTGAATAAATCATAAATGAGACAAGCTTTTGCTAGTCCAACTATCTATCTTTCTCGACTCGTTTTCGGCAAAAGGGATCTGTCCGTCCTAAACAAGATTTTTGCTAATACTATATACTACAGATAGAAAGGAGTATACCTAGCGATCCAAGGCCTACGCCGATGACAAGAAGAGCGACGGAATAAGGAACACGTGTACCGCGAAGAAAGTGACGGCAAGCTATACCTAATACGAGACTAACGCCAAAAAAGATAACGGCATCAGACGGATTTGACGACGATTCCTCCGTAGTTGCTGAATTTGTAGAAGAAGTTGACACTAGTTCCTGTATATTTAATGGCAATGGAACCTCGATTCGAGATACTGACATGGTTTCCAGTAAATCGTTGAGATTCATTTTGAGAGTTGAAGGAAGAGATGATAATGATACAGAACTGATTAATGGAGTTGTTTAGTTTTGTAATGGCGTACCTTGTTTGAGTTGTCTTAGTTTAACGAGGTTGTAAATTTGTAATCATACGGATAATGAGTTGAGAAGGATAGATGGTTCAACCAGCATGTACCGGGTGGCGCACAATTGCTGGCTCCTCACTCTCACTAGGAGAGATGACAACGGGTCGGATTTGAATTTGGATTCGACTAGTATCCAAATTTAATTTAAAAATACTCCCTCCTATTCTGAATAACTGTCACATTTGCTGTTTTCGTCTAGTCACGTAAATGTCACATATTCCATTTGGGCCATTGTTTATACTTATTTTATTCAATTACCCACACAACACTACTTATTTTAATCAACTCTACTCACAATAATAATCAATAATACATTCCCTCTCTTCAATCTTCCCACCCCACACATTACTTTATATTAAACAAATGAATTCTTTAATTCTCGTACCCAACCCGAAATGGGACAGTTATTGGGAATAGGAGGGAGTATATATTTAGATCTTATCGTTATTTTTAGGGTCCGTAATTTGTTGTGAACAATATCCATTTCCTAAGGATCCGGTAAAGTTCAGATCCGTCGATCTACAACAATACATTCAAATCATATCGTCACCAAGTCATTGTCATACACTATTTCACTTTTACTTGTCAATTAAAAACGATATTTTGGTCGAATTACTTTCTATTATCTTCACCGGTTTAAAAATTATAGTCCAAAAGAAACAAAAAGTGTTAAAAATCTTATAACAACTTACAAATAAAGTTTATAAACCACAAAATATTATAATTCCAACAATTCATAATAAAACAAATTATTCAAACGAAAATACTTCATTTTTTTTGTCGCCATGTTTTACCTTTAAAGAGGGTCCAAAAGTAGGATTTGGATCTTAGTAGTAGATCAAGATCTGACCCTCATCTCGTACGAGTATATGGGTCTAACTCGGATTCTAAGGATCTAAAATAATGGGATCCAGATCCTACTCTTAGGTATCGGGTCTGGCATATCTGGATAGGATCCGGGATCCCTTGGCATCTATACTTTGTACACTCTTTTTGTTTCTTTGGTCTATGATTTTTAAATCGGTGAAGCTAATATAAGGTAGTTCGACTAAAACATCGTCTCTAAGTGATAAATAAATGTAAAATAGGGTGTAGTAGTGAACTTGGTGGCGGTTTCATTTGAATGTATCGTAGGAGATTGACGGATCTATATTTTACCAAGATCCTAGCCAGATCCTTATGATACGGATATGGAACTACAAATTTCAGAGCTTAAGGATAAGGCCGGGTAGGATCTGGATCCGAATCCTATAGAATCCGGTCCAATCCTTGTGATTGCCATCTCTAGTACAAAGTGTTAAAAAAATTTATAGCAACTTACAAATAAGGCTTATCAACCACAAACTAATTACAATTTCAACAATTCATAATAAAACAAATTGTTCAAACAAACTAAACACTAATACTTCATTCCTTGCTTTGAAGGATAGAATATATCCAAAAATTATCCTATAGAAATTAAAAAAGAGTTCAAGGATAGGACATGGATTTTAGTGGTGTAATTCAGATCCATATCCGAACCTACCTCATACTCATATAAGGATATAATAACGTTATTTGTTTTACCATTTGTTTATCATTTATATTTTCGTTGTCTGATAATATTTTTTTTCATCTTTTTATTTTTTTATTTTTTTTATTATTGATAGACTATGTGGATTATTGGGGAAATTCTGCATTTTCATATTGTATTATTTATGCAACATAAATGGAGCCGGGAATGGTGGTTCATTGAAATTTTGTATTGATTATTCGATGAAATTCTATGAATAAAGTCGTTTTTTCATAAATTAATTCCATATTTTTTGTGGTGTGTCCTATATTTATTCAAAAAAATAAATAAAAGATAATGAATGTGATAATATAGACGCACGAAATTGCATAAAATTTTATTATATTAATATAAATAAGATACCGGGAAAACTTATTAAGGAAAAAAGTGAAGTTATTGAATTATCCTCGTTAAAATTAAGAAGTTGAGTTATTTTCAAAATAATAACAAAGGTTTAGACTACTTTTGTTAAGTTTGCCGGTCAATGAGAAGCATTATCGGGGGTGCTTGGTTCGAGGGGAAGGAATGAAATAGATTGAAATGTCATATTACTATAGAGTGGATTCAAAATCCAATAATTAGAATTTGTGTTATTCAATTAGTCTTGCTTGTGACGGGTCGGGTAGAGAGACGGATAATGACACTCACAAAACAAATAGGGGAACAAGCTTCTCCTTGTAACGGATACCCTCCGTCTACAATGAGAATTTGTGTTATTTATTGCTTGATTGAACTTTGAAATGGAATGATTCGACCATTATGGAATGGAGTATCTTGGGGTAAGGGTTAGGTATGAAATTAGTGGGGACTGAAATAGATTTAAAATTCATCCGAATTCTAACTCCATTCCAAAACAGCTCAACCAAACATTAGAATCGATTAAATCCATTACAATCCACTCTAATTTTCCCAATCAAACACCCCCGATAGAAACATAGTTTTAAACATTGATCGCACACCAATATGCGGGTCTATTACCAAAATAACTATCACAAAAATTTCAGAGAAACGGACTCGCAATAACGTTATTGAGAAATCTCTCCCATATTGGGTGAGAAACCACTAAATTTTTTGTTTTACTATTATATCTCTCATTACAATCTCTCACGAGACCTACTAAATAATTACGAGTATATGCTTAACACTATTCATTAAAATAATCATTTTTATTATAATATTGCTCCTTAAAGTCATGTTCTGCAAAATTTCAAAAGAGGAAAAAAAATTAATTTTTCCCTTTTAACAATTATATATACTCTCTCCAACCCAGAGAAATAATAACATTTGCTTCTTTTTTTTTCCAAATGTGAATCTTTGACATTATTCTTCATCTATAAAACAAATAAATATGGTTTTGAATATTATAAGAATATCAGATTTTTATAATTTTAATAACATGTAACGTAGCCAAACGTGTATTGACAATTTGACAAGTGTAATAAAGTAAGTTTTGACATTTATCTGAATAGAAGGTAGTATGTGTTTGAACTAGTTCGAGCTCAAGCTTGGATTAAAGCTTGTGAGTAGTGTAAGGAGCTCGAGTGCACTCTAATCTCCTCAAAGTCTTATTATACTATAAGACTTCCATATAGTGCGAGATCATATTAAAAGTGCACAAAGTCTCGTAGGGAAGATAAAAGCAAATTAGCTAGTTGTATTAGTTAACTCATTTTCAATTTGTGACAATGACGGATTTATAGGGGTGATGGTTGAACCCTCACCCCATTAATCAAGAAAAAACAGTTATAGATAAATATTTATCTATGTATTAATATTTTACCAAAGCTTAATAACTCAGCGTTAATATTTGCTACGGATTTTCACTGGTGGTCCATAAAAAATCCGTCAATTTCAATGTCACCGACATTCCATTGCAAAAGTCTTTTGCGACCGAATTTTCGTCGCAAATCTTCCCGTCATTTGACTTTTTGTTTGCGAGATTGGAAAATTATCCGTCATCGCAAATTCCAGCGCAAAAAACAATTTCGTTGCAAATTAGTCACAAATTGTTTGCAACGCCATTTATATCTATCACAACACACTGTTTTTTTTTGTAGTGTAATCACCCCATTTTGTACCTCTTAGATTCGTCACTGGTTTGTCGGTTTTTAATAAGAATTTTTGTTAAAAAAGATCATATTAAGTTGAGAAATGAAAAGTTATCCATTTATGCATGGTTATTATTATAAAGCGGTCATCACTTTTAAACGTGAAATGATAATGATTATTTGTTATAAAGTGATGGCTTTTTGGTTAGTGGTGCGCAAAAAAGAAGTGAAAGAAGTGAAGAAGGTATACCTATCGATCCAAGGGCGACACCGATGAGAAGAAGAGCGACAGTGTAAGGAACACGCGTGCCTCGAAGAAAGTGACGACTAGCTATACCCAACACGAGACTAACAGCGAAGAAGATAACCGCATCAGAAGGACTTGACGCCAATTTCTCCGTCGCCGCCTCCGTTCGAGATGCTGCCATGAATTATGCCTTTTTACAGCAAACCGTTTAGTTAAATTTTGAGAGTTAAGGAGGAGAAATGATGGATTGATGGTAGAGAAGAGATTAGTGAGTCATGCACTGGACTGTAATGGAGTGTTTTATAATGCTGGAACTTGTTTAAATGAAGAAAGTCAATGACATTGTGATTAGTCTTAATCATCTTTGTTAATTTAATTACGTGGGGTTAAGGTGTTAAGCAAGTTTATTACGATATCCTAATCACCGTTTAAAACTTTATCTTACACGCTTTTTTAAAACTCTATTTGTATCAATTATTTGTTTATCTTTTCTATTACGATGAATAATGCTTACCCTTCCCCAAAATTAGTGTCTCATTGTGGAGAAATGACTAAATTTATTAAATATTAGTTGTTTAATATTTTGGTTGGGTAGAATGTAGATTGGAGGGCGTGTGTTATGATTTGTTGGGTTAGGAATTGGTGACTGGGTGATAAATGGAAATAGGTAAGGGTAGAATGGTAAACACTTAAATAATAAATGGACCCACAAAAAAATAGTCCAATTATATATAACACTTAAATAATACTCCCTCCGAGTTTGAGTGATTGTTCCTTTTACTTTAGGCACAAGAAATAAGAAAATGATTCTAAACCACACAAAACACCCTACCCACACCGAATCGATTTTAGACCACAAAAAAATTACTAAAAAAGGAAATATGAACAATCACGAAACTCGCCAAAAAAGGAAAAAGGAATAATCATACAGACTCGATGGGAGTAAATTAAATGGGTATTGTGTAAGATGGTTAAAATGTGGGTCCATTTAAGCCACAACATTACTAGCCCAACCTTTGGAGTTTGGGGTAAGTTATAACTTAAAATTACGGAGTTACTTTTTCACATACGGATTTTACTTTTTCACATACACTTTTTCATAAAATTTTCATCTCCTACCCTTTTCTAAACATCAACTCTCCCCCCTAAACCAACAAAACAACAAATCAATTACTAATGATCAAGAAAAAACCAAAAAACAAACTAATTAAGAAAAAAGAAATTAATTAATTAACAAAAAGTAAATCAATTGAAAAACAAAAGTAGGAAAAATATAATTAATTAAAGAAAAGAAAATTAAGAAAAATAGGAAAAGGTAATTAATTGAGAAAACAATTGAAAAAAAAAAGGAAATAGTAGATTGTGGAGGAGATGTGGGGAGGGTTGACGGAGGGGCGCGGCGCGGCGCGGCGCGGCGCGGCGCGGCATGGGGAGGGAGGGCGGCAGGCGGAGGTGCGGCGCAGGGGGGAGGGCGCGGCAGGGGGTAGCGAGGTCGCGGCAGCCGGCAGGGGAGTGCGCGGCAGGGGTGGGGGAGGGGGGTGCGCGGCGGAGGTGGGGTAGGGGGCGGTTGGTCGGCGGCGGGGGGTAGGGGAGGGGCGGCGGTTTGGACCGTGCGGCGGTGAACGGAGTTGACGACGGAGTGACATTGACGGAGTAGTTGTTAAGGAGATGAAAGTAGAGAGAGAAAAATAAAATTAATGGAGGAATGATAGAAAAGTGACAAGGGTAATCTCGTAAAAACTGTATGTAAAAGAGTAAAAACCGTATGTGAAAAAGCACGTCCCTAAAATTATTGTAGCTCAAAAAAAATGATGTGCAAAGCTAAGCTAGTAGCTTACCATTGGAGATACTCTAATAAATCTTTCTTAGTTCGGATATTTATTTTAAATTAAAACAGATCAAGATATTCACTCGAATGACTAAGATAAAAATAAAATAATTCAGAAAGTATGGGTAAGATAAGAATGAAAAAATCCACAAAATAGCAAAATATTTGTTCTAATATCTTTGCATATGAGTTATTATTTAACACATTATAAATTTAAAACGGATACTTTCGTCTTTAACTAGACGAGAGTTGTATATGAATAGATGTGGAGCACATAATTTATGTAACTTGTTAGGGGAATATACTCCGTAGCATGCAAGGTGAATCGGTATGTGGGATTGGAGGGAAGAAATGAAGGCGGTTGGAGTAGTTATTGAATTAGTAAGTCTTGCTTGCGACGGGTCACTATTTGTGACGGATATTTTGTGAGATAAAATGGATACAAAATGAGTTAGTGGAGAAAGAGGACCACGTGAATTATTAAAAAGAAAGAAAAATTGGGTATTTTGTGAGAGAAAACGGTATCCTTCACAAGCTTACGACGGATAGTGCCGTTGCAAATAAGAATTTGCGTTATTGAATATTGATTATGGCCGCTTCGTAACGGGAGCTAACATGTCGTTTTGTTAATTCTTTTGACTCGTGGTGAGCTGATCGAAAATCGATAATTTTCTGGGTCAATAATGGCTAAAATTTTTTAATTTTAATTTTTAGTTGGGGTAACACAGATTTTCACTCACAAATTATCATTTGTAACTGATATATTCATCGTAAATTTGTGATAGGGAAGTATTATTCACTTTGGTGGAATAAGACAAGTTAATTGAGATTCCCTATACTTTGTCTTATTCACCCAAATGAGTAAACTTGACCCATTAAAACATGTGATGGATATCCGTCGCAAGGGAGATTTATTGATTTTCATTTGGGTTAAGTAATACGAGTATTCAGGTAGGGTATATAAGACGTAAACTGTTTCATCTGGGTATTTGCCCCGTCACAAGCTTTTTTTTTTTTTTGGCAGATGGATACATATGGTTTAGTGCTTAACAACAGTTTTCGCCGTATTATGTGCTCGATAATTTTTCCTCCTACTTAAAAAACTAATAGTAAGAAAATGAAATGAAAGACATAAACTCCTTATTTTTTATATAGTAAGTCTTGCTTGTGACGGGTCATCATTTGTGACGGATATGTTGTGACTTGTGAGATAAAATGGATACAAAATGAGTTAGTGTAGAAGGGGGACCACATGAATAGTGTCAGAGAGAAAAAAAAGTGGATATTTTGTGAGAGGAAACGGTATCCGCCATAAGCTTGTGACGGATACCGCCGTCACAATGAGAATTTGTGTTTTTTATATGACCCTTAAATGAAAATGTGATACTTGTTGAAGTCCCGCAATCTGCAAAATAACATTCAAACAATCCGATGCAAGAGTAAGATGGTAAATATTATTATTAGCGCCATTCCATAGCATTAAGAATTGTCAAAGCCTCAGCTTATTTGCTATTTTCCGCCTTAATTCTTTGATAGAAGCATTCCACCGTCACAAACTTATGACATTTTTTTTTACAGCAGTAAAACGACGTTTATACAATTGGCATTTAATTATAAGGATAATATAATGAAATTGGCGACTCTAGATTGAAACATTTGTTCAACTTCACATCACAACGTAGAGCTACAATCAATGCCTGTTATTGTGAACTATGTCCAACAAAAAGTTGGATATGCATCATACCAAATACATAGCACTTGCTATTTACAGAACAAAAAGTTGGATATGCATCATACCAAATACATAACACTTAACTTTTGCTGCCCTAATGCGCATAACCTAACTAACAGTAAGTCTTGCTTGCGACGGGTCACCATTTGTGACGAATATTTTGTGAGATAAAATGGATAGAAAATGAGTTAGTGGAGAAAGGGGACCACATGAATAGTGTTGGAGAGAGAGAAAAAGTGGGTATTTTGTGAAAGGAAACGGTATCCGTCACAAGCTTGCGACAGATAGTACCGTTGCAAATAAGAATTTGTGATATAATACAAGTACACTAGAATCTTCTCTCCATTCGTGGGAGCTAGTCCAAGACTTTTTTACTTAAAAATAGGGCGAGGTCCTGTGCTAAAAAGTCGATGTGGACTATAAAACTATCGCAAGTTTTATTATCCAACTGTTTCACGTGTGATTAAAAAAATACGACCACTTTTGATAATTAGTGACCATTTTTTTGTAGATAGTGACCACTTTTGTCACTAAAAATTGAATTTTTTTCCAAGGTAGGTCACTATTTATTAAAAAATGATCATATTTAACAAAAAAAGCACGGAAAAAATGGCCGCACAAGAGATTCATTGTAAAATTATATCATTATCGTACAAGTATGTTGGTTTGCAATCATTTTTAACCAAAATTTTAAGTGGAGGATGAACATTGATTTTCCCGTTCTTTATCCACTTGACAAATTTTGTGCCCTTATATATATTCACCCAATGCAATACTCATGTTCTTTAAAAAATATTTATATTTATATGGGTGAAGACCTCTACAAGATTGTACTCCGTATTTATAGGGAATAAAGAAAAAAATTGAAAGGATAAAAAACTTGCCAATAACGTAAACAAGACAGAAAAGTGAATTATAAAAGATCAAAGTTCAAAAGCTAAAATTGGTATTACTGGGGTTCGAACCTAGGTCGTACCCGCAAGGTTATTGGTGATTTTACCCTTCTACCACTATGTCACCCATCAGTTTTTCTAGGCCTTTAGGAGTTATCTAGGCGTGCAACCTAGCACAACTATCCCCGGAGCAGCTCAAGAGAAGTATACAAGCACCGAACAAGCAAAGACTAGCTTAAATGCAGCTCAACGCTAGTTCACCCAGCTCGATGCTAGCTCACTCGAGTGTTCCCAGCTCACAAGAAGTGGAGGTCAGCTCACAAGTGTTCGAGGCTCACTATGGCAGCTCACTACCTAGTCCATGCTAGCTTAGTGGTGGAAGCTCCAAGCAACGGTCCTTGTCCTTATCCATAAGGGATCAAGGAAGATACGTCCCCCTTGGACATCCCATTTTGGCGCCAACCCTAAGGGGGAATAAGGAATATTCTTCCCCTTGTTCTCATCCCTTAATCAAGAGGAATAAGGAGGTTCTCCCCCTCATTCCACACGCCACATTCAAGAGGAACGAAGATCATCACCCTTCATCGAAGACGCATTATTTGGACACGATCATGAAGAGGAACGAAGACACCCTTTGGCCTCTCAACCGCCATTTCCCACGCCTATATAAGTAGGGCATTAGGCCTCAGTTTTCCTTAACTTTCTTTGTTCACAAAATACTTAGTATACCTTTGTATTTATGTAATTATTCCCATATAATATACTACATTATTCTTAAGTGATATATTACAATATTTCCGCACTTATACAAGTTTTGTTCTATATCGCTTCCTTCGAATATTCGCTCCATTGTGATACGTATTGGTTGGAAAGCCTTACTTGCGTCAAGATTCTTGGCTTGGCTCGAGTGGCGCACGGTCTTTTCTTTCCCGAAGAAATCAGCCCGTGATAAGTGGTATCAGAGCCACGTTCGGCTCAAGGAGTATCACGGTTTTGTGGAGATGGAAGGCTCGGGAAGTAGTACGATTGTATGGGAATCCCGTGACCAGGAAGTAACGAGTGGGGACGTGTGGCGCCTGATTGTACCGAAGGGGAGCACACCCGATTGCACCACAAAGTTTATTCTTCGTCGCGTTAAGCGAGAAGACCCGTACGATGAGACTGAACGATAGAGGGTAAACGCGGGCTGTTCACGCCTTCAAGGTACGCACTTGGCACCAGACCATTCCCATTGTGATACGTATTGGTTGGAAAGCCTTACTTGCGTCAAGATTCTTGACTTGGCTCGAGTGGCGCACAGTCTTTTCTTTCCCGAAGAAATCAGCCCGTGACAAGTGGTATCAGAGCCACGTTCGGCTCAAGGAGTATCACGGTTTTGTGGAGATGGAAGGCTCGGGAAGTAGTACGATTGTATGGGAATCCCGTGACCAGGAAGTAACGAGTGGGGACGTGTGGCGCCTGATTGTACCGAAGGGGAGCACACCCGATTGCACCACAAAGTTTATTCTTCGTCGCGTTAAGCGAGAAGACCCGTACGATGAGACTGAACGATAGAGGGTAAACGCGGGTTGTTCACGCCTTCAAGGTACGCACTTGGCACCAGACCATGCCCCTATTAGTAGTGAGGAGATGAGGGTGATCGACGAGATAATGGCCGAGGACACCGACAATAATTGGGTAGGGTTGAATCCTTACGCAAGACAAGGTACGTCCATTTCTCTCGACTATCCCTTTGAGGGTCATGCTTTATCAGTTGGTAGCAACACCGCACAAGACTTCGATTTGGTTGACACCGCGCAATCAAGCCGAGTAAATTGTGGGGGTTGGCTTGAGGTTGAGGACGAAGTAGTAGAGGGAGACCAGTGTAGGGCAGGGAGTCCTACTGGATCGGGCAATGCTCGCTACCCACCTTTGAATGCCGCACCCGCAGATAGGGAAAACGCAGGGACGAGGTATGACGAAATTGACGGTTCTTGTAATGGGTCCTTAATAGCTGGGGCGCTTTTGGGCCCGGGCGCATATCTCGGCCTATCTACTTGGTACGCAACTTGGGATCCCATAGAGGAACCAAGGCCTCATGATTCGAGGGACGGTTTTGCACAAAGACCGCTCTCTTCTGATTGAAGCAACACCGCTCACAAGGCAGAGGATGATGGAATTAGACGATGCATCATCACTCCAAGAAGAAATCATCGTCATGTATCTATTTGTATTTATTTTACATATAGGTTGTATATATTTTTATTGAACACTTAGTCAAAGTGTTCGATTGTTAGTAAATAGATTGTAATAAGTATATATTACATGTAATTTTTCTTTTACTTTTCATGGCGACGAGGACGTCTACCGTTTTAAGTGGGGGAGAATGTCACCCCTCAGTTTTTCTAGGCCTTTTTAGAAGTTATCTAGGCGTGCAACCTAGCACAACTATGCCCGGAGCAGCTCAAGAGAAGTATACAAGCACCGAACAAGCAAAGACTAGCTTAAATGCAGCTCAACGCTAGTTCACCCAGCTCGATGCTAGCTCACTCGAGTGTTCCCAGCTCACAAGAAGTGGAGGTCAGCTCACAAGTGTTCGAGGTTCACTATGGCAGCTCACTACCTAGTCCATGCTAGCTAAGTGGTGGAAGCTCCAAGCAAAGGTCCTTGTCCTTATCCATAAGGGATCAAGGAAGATACGTCCCCCTTGGACATCCCATTTTCGCGCCAATCCTAAGGGAGAATAAGGAATATTCTTCCCCTTGTTCTCATCCCTTAATCAAGAGGAATAAGGAGGTTCTCCCCCTCATTCCACACGCCACATTCAAGAGGAACGAAGATCATCACCCTTCATCGAAGACGCATTATTTGGACACAATCATGAAGAGGAACGAAGACACCCTTTGGCCTCTCAACCGCCATTTCCCACGCCTATATAAGTAGGGCATTAGGCCTCATTTTTCCTTAACTTTCTTTGTTCACAAAATACTTAGTATACGTTTGTATTTATGTAATTATTCCCATATAATATACTACATTATTCTTAAGTGATATATTACAATATTTCCGCACTTATACAAGTTTTGTTCTATATCACTTCCTTCGAATATTCGCTCCATTGTGATACGTATTGGTTGGAAAGCCTTACTTGCGTCAAGATTCTTGACTTGGCTCGAGTGGCGCACGGTCCTTTCTTTCCCGAAGAAATCAGCCCGTGACAACTAGGCCAAACTACATTTCTATCAATATTCAATGTTTTAGATATTTATTCTCAAACTCTGAGTAAGCGAGGCCCTGCAAACTGGAGGCCCAGTTCTTGGGCCCCGCCTTAAACGGGCTTTAGCCGCCCCTGCTTAAAAACAAAATATACATTATTAAAAACTTTTCTCGACTCTCTTATCATTTATCCTTCACCTTTAACTTCTTCCTCTGACAGAGTGACAGTACCTGTTCCCAAGATACCCATTTATTGCATTGTCCGTCTTTAATGTTTCAGCTTCTTTTTCTATTTACTGCGTTTTCCCCAAAAAACAATCATTTGCTTTTTGACAATTTTTTTTAGGGTTTTCTTACGCTTCAGTGTTCTACAAGTCATCCTTTTCTTTTCTTAAATTTCAAATTTACTCTATTTTCGTCTTAATCTTCACAATGGAAAACAATAACCCGTTCTTTTATGTCGAAGATCAAATCCCACCTTTGGAATCATTGTTTCACAATGTTTAATTTCCGAACTGCGGTAGCTCAAAATCCTGGTTTAGTTAACGAGTGGAGGTTCCCAAGAACTGGGAATGTGGGAATGTGGTATCTCCTCATCCAGATAATATGGAGGATTCTACAGCTTTTTGGAGCAAATGTCTACTTGGCTTTTTGGTAGATTATCGTCTCCTTAGAGCATCTAGTGTTAATCAGATGATTGAGGAACATTGGGCCACAAGAGAACCGGTGCATGTAAAAAGGATTGGGGATATTTACATTTTATATTTTGAAAACATGCATGATTTGCATGATGTACTTGAAAGGAGTGTCTTGGTTATTGATGGAGCTTTGATGGTCCTTCGTAAATGGAGAACTGGAATGATTCCAAGATGCGTTACTTTCCCAACTACAAGGATATGGGTAAGGGTATGTGGCCTCCCATTTGAATACCTGAATCAAAACATGGCTAGAATAGTTGCAAGATTATTTGGTACTGATACTACTTTTGAAAACTTTGAACATATCCCTGATCATGATTACTTGAGGATGAGAGTTACAATTCGTCTAGGGGAACCCTTAAATTCAGGTTTCTTTCTTGCATGCAACAACTCAAAACTGTTATGGATACAATTAATTTAAGTACGAGGAGATATTTAAGTTTTGTATTCAATGTGGACGAATTGGACATAAAAAGGGGATTTGTCCTGATAAGATCTCTGACATTATTTCCACTCTGAACTCGTCACTAGAACGAGCTATTGATAAGGAATTTGTGGTATTTTAGACAAGGTATCAGTATACAATGTTCAATTTAAATTTATGTGTTTTACCTTCTACTTCTAGATATATCACTTCGAAGCTCAGATTGGGGGAACATAAAGGTGAGTATGTTCCCGCTGATTATTTGGAAGAATATGTCATAGATTTTGACCTTGGCTTAGTTGCAGGATGAAGAGTTTACCCTGGAATGGAGTTCGTAGTGACAACACTCCGTTTCGCTGGGCCTGTTATTTTTGAGGCTAAACAACTGCTGAATCCTCATATGCACCACATGCAAGAACAACATATAGCACACAATGCCCTAAATGACACTGAGATGGCAGTTGATGATCAGAATACTGATCATAACACACCTGCCAACTTGTATGCAGGCTTTACCACTAATGGTCTTATGGATCATACAGTTAATCTGCATGAGGGACAAAATGGGACATTAAATGAGGATATTGGTATTGATAATCTGCAGAATCTGAATGGGGATAATGAGGTTTTTGTGGCAGTGACTGAAAAATGGAACTATTATGGTGGATATGCACACAGAGCAAGTGGGTCCGGGAGTCAATGAACAACAAAGGGAAAATCATATGGGTACTAATATGCAGGAAAACAACAACTTTGTTCATCAGATGGAAGATTAGGGTGTACGTGCAAATGGAGATGTCCAAATGCCACTTCTTCACAGCCACAAAGATGGCATTACTCAGGGTCAAACGTCTCAGGCCTAGATTGGGAATACTCAGATGGCAGAGTTTATGATGCATACAGGGTATGAAGCAACGCATGAAATCAGAAATGTTAGAATCCAGACCCAGCAAACTATAAACAATACTGTCCAACATCGAGCTCTTTTGGACGATGAAAAACCTCCTCTGGCTCAAGTTGATAATAACAATTTAATGGCATATTAACAAATCCCTGATGCTGAAGACCACAATCAACTAGAAGATCCTTTAATCCCCTTTCTTTCTAATCACTGAGGCCAAGGTGAATTTGAATACCCTTTTAATGAAGCCTTGTTCATTGTAAATTCTATCTCTAATAGAGTTCAGAGTGACCCATATAAAGTTAATCAAGACAATGATGCTAGAGGTTATAATCAACGTGTTGACATGCCATATTTTTTACCAATAACATATCATGAACCTATGGGAACTCGAGTAAATGATGTTGATTCTGAAATGGGTGATCAGAACCAGAGAAATGTCTCAGACTCAGAATCATCTCTTGTTCCTACCCCAGAATGGAATGTTATTTCATCATCATCTACGTCTCTAATGAGCTCTTTCAAATCATCATCTGAAAACTCTGAATCTTTTCTTGATGCACTGGTACACATTGAACTCCTATTGGGAATAAATGATGCACAACAAGGAGATGTAATTGAGCTTGGGGTCCCTCCTAGAGTTAATACTAATATCGTGTCCCATCCACTCAATCAAGAGGTTATTTTGGCATCTGGTGAAATGAGCACAAATCAGGGCTCTCATGGGAAAGGAAATGAGTTGCAACTTAATTGTCCTGAAGATTGTGACAGTCCGAAGTTACCAACGAAAAGAAAGGCATTTTCAGATTCGGGTGTTCAGTCTTTTAATTCATGATCTGTACTGTTGGGAGAGCTTCCAAGCAGTATCAAGCTGCTCCAAAAGGACTTTCATGGGATCTTCATCTGGTGCAAATGGGTCATTTCACGTAGCAGTCAAAGATGAGGAACTCATAATTCTGTCTAGCTCGTTTGATAGTTCTCTTCCACAGCAGGATCGGAAGCACACAATGGTTTTGCGAAGATTGACCCAAATCAATCTCCTCAGTCTAAATGAAGAGCCTGGTCTGGAATTGCAGACGTCTTAATGACCCGTTGGCCCCTACAATTACTAAAATTAAAGCGTTGGTCGCTAGTAGATCTTTAGATTTTATTTTCTTGTCTGAAACTAAGTGTATGGCTACCGTGGTGGATGGCCTTTTTGGACATCTGGGTTTTTCATCGTCTGTGGGCGTTGATGCTAGGGGTACTAGGGGAGGACTTTGGGTGGGGTGGAAACCAAACTTAGTCTTACAGCATATCCTCATCCAACCTCATCATTTTGAAAGTCTATGAAAATCCCCTATTATTTTGGTATTTTTGTGCCATCTATAGTGAACCAAAAAAAGACTTGCGAAACAGGGTATGGGTCAATATCGAAAACTCTCTATCATCCCTTGATGCAGAGTTTATCTTGGTAGGAGACTTCAGCCAAGTAGAATACTTGGATGATAAATTAGGTGGCCGGATGGGTACTATTTTTGGAGCTCAAGCTTTTACGTCATGGAAATGTAGAAATAATCTTATTGATATACCATTTCAAGGATCGCGTTTTACTTGGTGCAACAACAGAAGAAGAGTTGAACGCAGTTACGAAAGATTAGATAAAGGTTTCGCATCATCAAAATGGTATGACTTTTTCCCGGATACAAACATTACTCATTTGCCTATACAATGTTCTGACCACGCCCCAATCATATTAGATACATATAGTAATTTTAATAAGGCATCTGGATCATTTAAAATTGAATCATGGACCCTGGATTATAGTGAGATTACATCACTTCTACAACATGAATGGGTCAAACATGAATGGGGTTCAGTCACATATCGTTTAGGCTGTAAGTTACACAGAGCAAGGGAAGTTTCTAAGAAATGGACAATTAACAAGAAGAAGGAATGGAAAAAACAATGGTCTGACTTTGATGATGAACTATCTGATAATCTTGAAAGTATTTTCAATGGTTCTAATGAAAATGCTTATGAGGAAAGTCATGCAAGGTTCATAGAATTCAATAAAGCGGTAACAACCTTTTGGAAACAACGAGCTAAGGTGAAATGGTTGGCTGAAGGAGATGCTTGTACAAAATATTTCTTCAACTTTTTCAACCAACGTTAAAGGCACAATAAGATCATGGGCATCAAACTTGAGGATGGTACTTGGTCCTTTGATGAAACCTATATCTCTAACAGTTTTGCTACCTTCTTTAGGGGTATTTTTGAATCATCATCTACTCATGAATCCTTCACTAGCTTTTTTGAGAATACTCAGCATATTTTCACTACACTAAAAAGAAAATTAAACCCAGACCAACAGGATTGTTTGAGTAGACCTTTTACGAAGAAGGAAATCCGTAAAGCTGTTTTTCAAATGGGACATAATAAATCCCCGGGTCCAGACGGTATTACAAGTATTTTTTTCCAAAAGTTTTGGAAATATATTAAGGATGATGTTACCAATGCTCTATTAAGAATGTTAAACGAAGGACATGTCCTCAAAAAGTTCAACAAAACAGCTATTATTCTTATTCCGAAAATACATGCACCAGAAAAAGTAAAACACTAATAGGCCAGTTAGTCTATGCAATGTTATCATGAGGATTATGTCAAAATGCATAGCAAACAAGATGAAAAACTTTATGAACTGTTTGGTAGGGGACTTTCAGAATGGTTTTATCCCGGGAAAATCTATTACTGATAACATTCTGGTTTCAATTACATCAACAAAAAAATCAAAGGGAAATAGAGGGCTTCTGGGTATGAAAGTTGACATGAGTAAGGCCTATGACAGAATCAGATGGAACTTTATTCAAGCTACACTTTTACATACGGGTTTTTCTGAAAAACTCATCTCGATTATTATGGAAAGTATCACCACTGTTTCCTATGAGATTATAATTAATGGTAAAACGACAAATAGGTTGAATCCAGAGTGTGGACTAAGACAGGGGGATCCAATGTCGCCTTTCTTGTTTGCTCTCTGTACGGAGGTTTTGTCTCAAATGTTAAATAATGCACAACAAACATCTACAGTTAAAGGTATCCAGATTGCTCGAAGGGCAACTAGAGTTTCTCATTTACTCTTTGCAGACAATCTTATCATCTTCTCTCATGCAACCAAATTACATTGCCAGGGCCTTTATAATATTCTTAATTTATACTGTGATCTTGCCGGGCAGAAGCTTAACCATGATAAGACTGCAATTACCTTTAGCCCAAACTGTACCCTAGCAACAACAAGGGAGTGCCTACAAACTCTTTCTATTCAGAAGCCTCGTGAGATGGGGTTATATTTGGGTTTATCTATGGAATTTGGCAGATCTAAAAAGGAATTCAACGCTATGATCATAGAGAAGGTTCGTCGCCGCATTTTTTTCTTAGAATAATAGATTCTTATCTACTGCTGGTAAATTGACGCTTATCTCCTCTTTTCTCTCATCACTATCAATTTACTCTTTCTCGGCATTTCGCATGCCGGTAAGTGTGACATCAAAAATAGACTCTTTGATTTCACAATTTTGGTGGGGGAATGGTAACCGTAAGAGGATCCACTGGTGTAGTAATAATTTTTTTACAGCTTCGAAAATTTGAAGGTGGACTGGGGCTTAGACCAAAAGAATGTTTTAATCAGAGTCTGATGGCTAAAGTTGGATGAAAGTTTATTTCAGAACCAGACTCTCTAATTAGCCGTGTAATAGATATGTGTGGACACTGATAACTGGAAGGCCAACCAGATGTCATGGGGAGGACGAAGCATTCTATGGGGAATGAAGCCTCTGAAGCTCAATTTATCTTGGCAGGTTGGTTTTAACTCCAATCTTGACCTATGGAGGGATAAGTGGATAAAAAACTCTAATTTAATTTCCCTATTACATCTAAACGAACATAACTTGCCACATACAAGACTCTCTAAAATTCAATATCCAAATGGACAATGGAACTCGGAGAAAATCATTGCTTTGGGAGCTTCTGAGGCTTTTAATGCTATTTTGGCTACTCCGGTACCTTTTGTTCATGATTCTGACAAAATTATTTGGAATACTACGAAAGATGGATGTTATTCATCCAAGAGTGTGTTGGAAACTAAGGTTCCTTATTTTATACTCATATCTAATGTGAGTTTTGTTTCTTTAAGTTTAGTCATAAAAACTTAAATAGATCTTATGCATGCATGATGATATCATAAGATGTGATAGTCCTTACATTGGTTTTAGAAGGTTTATACTCAATAATCACCTATTATTTGAGTCTTCAAAAACCCGAAATCCTCTTGTAACGATCTAATAAAAATCGTCTCCTAAAGGTGCGTATCAAGGATCCGATCTCAAACTAATACTAATTTTGTTACTAGAAAATTAGTACAAGTATACTAGAAATATTAATAATATTACCCTTAATATTATTAGTAATGGAAATAATTGTTTCTTAGTAAAAACTATTTTGCTTAGAAACTTAGAGAGAATAAGGTTTGTAGTGTGTGTGTTAGCACCAAAAGACTTAGCCAAAAACTAGTATGTAATGTGTGGTGTATGTATGTCTTATATAGAGCAAACAAGAGCTTGCTTGCTCTTGAATAGGCCGGCCAAGGCTTCCCCAAGGAGCCAATGCATGCCTCTTATGCTCTTACAAAAAGGGAGTAATATGCCTTACATATTCTTACACCCTTACACATCCACTTACACACACAATCACTTTGCACACACTCAACCTACATACTACACTCATACACGGCTGAAAATGGGTCTAAAATGGACCCATTTTATCTTTGTCAATTGTGTTAAAATGTAACATGTTACATATGTTCCATAACACATGACTCAATTTGTTAATTGTGCAATTTTAACTATTAAAATTCATAATTTACAAATTTATTACATTTAAATAAATACACTAATAATTTTGAAATTATTATTGTACAAAAATGTAATGTCATAATTTAATTACAACTCTTTGTAATTTTATGATCAACCGTGTTCATTCTCAATTTAATCGTTTCCCAAACGAATAAATAAAAACCGAGTAATAAAACGATTTTATTACTTTGACTTTTATTATTATAATCCTATTATAAAAATATTCGTCATATCAAATTATTTCCAAAATTTCCAGTTATTAATTAATTTGTATCTAATACAATTAGTTAATTATTTCATTGAGACGGAATTCCCTAAAGATATGACCTTAAGGGATCAACTGATCACCACCATCATATGACGATAGTGTCAAACTCTAGACAGCCAATCATTATCGATAAATGTTGATCAGTCGACTTTAAAAGAGTAACACTCCCAGTTGTGTTTCATTCAAATGAGTTTTAATTATGTCAACACACTATTGTCGAGGACACTTCCTCCAACAATCTCCCACTTGTCCGAGACAAGTGTGTGTTACCAATTCTCTTGCCCTATTACTATCTCCCACTCAATGCATGGCGTCCTCTCAGGTCGTGCCGGCAATTGATTAAAATCTAGAGTGGTTTATCTCGATCTGGAGTTATAACTACTGACCGGAATTATCTACCATAGATACCTTCCGAGCGTGGCCACGCATTTCTAGTTATTATTCTCCTCAAGTGGCCTAGAGATATTACTCAACCCTGACAAGGGGTGGACAATTCCTAATCGACCTATTCCTTCCGGCTGGCCATAGTCCATCATAACCCAAAATATGTCCTTATAAACCCCAGTTACGAAGGTGTTAGGACATAAATCAAAGTCAATCTGAAAACTATGCCACCTCAGAGAACAGTCATTAGTCCAAGAACTGACTCATGTGAAACACGATAGATGCTCCCGCCACGACCAGGCAGTCTTTTAACAAGAGTATGCCAGAGCTCTATCTGCGGTCATTAGCCCGGCAAATGTATCTTAACATGTCTATGCCTAGGTGATCGACTAGTCATCCCGTATGACTCTATGGCAATTGAACTCTCCATCAATCGCATCACACATCTGGTTGCATTGAGACGTCACCTCACTTAAGCAACTAGGGGCGAGGTCATGATAATTCAATTCACTTTAATGGGGTTCAATATGGTCTTACCATCCCATTTGAATATGACATGACCTGGGGTGAGTTATAAATAACTCAAATGATGAATGCATTATCACATATGTAAAATTGATGCCATATCAATTACTACATAATCTATAATTCATACTTGTATAGTATTACATCTCAACTCAATTGAAATGACATGATTTATCATGTTAAGCCTATAAGAAGGCCTTTGGTTAGTAAGTCTTAACAACTTTTGTGCTTCACATAACCTTACTATAATTTCCCTTGGTTATGCATAATCTCATTATGCTAACCTTACGAGTACGTGTCTTGATCCATATCTAGACATAAGCTTTCTAACAATAGAATAGCTCCCACTGTTTTCACAGTGTCTGAGAGACTCTTCCCTCTATTATATCTCATAGATATAAGTGTACTCATATTTGTTGAATACCTTCATTGTTCTACTGTCTAGAATAATTCTAACAGATTTCTTCCTTTATGATTGTAGTCAAAATGGTTCTCTAACCATCCATATGTGTTTTGAACATGGTATTGTGCAACTCTTTGCACATTAAACCAATGAAATATCCAAACATTTAGCTTCATCCTTTTAGTACTTATTCAGTAGTGTTTGATGAACTATATGGCTACACATAGAGATTTCTCTCCAAATTCGATTTGTAACATTTCGTCATACTCCAAGTATACGAAGTTTGATAATCGTAATACATCTTAGCGTAAAGAATTGATCCTGCAATGGAAGCATGTGGATTCAATTTCTATAGTTCAAAACATTTGAACTTACCCTTATTCTTATCGACATAAGAATATGTACTTATACGCTAATATCCATTAATAGGATATCCTAGTGATGTATTTATTCCTTTTACAAGTCTTTATCATTCATAATGATCTTTATCATTTATAATGATCAACATGTCACATTCATGTAAGACTAGAGACATAACTTTACTCCCACTAAACTTCATGTATAAACATAACTTCTTGACTTTCAAGAAAATGCTTATCACATGATCAAAATAAAGAATTCTACCTTTTGACATTTCCCCTTTAGGATAGTTGCGATTTTACCAAGCTCATACACGATGACTTTTAAAATCCAACATGTCCAAATATTTGAACTCGAAGCCATGTTATTGCGTGGAAAACTCTTTGCCACCAATTTATCTAATTCAACTCTTGTCATCCTTTCTTAGGATAGTTGTGATTTTCAAAACTCATCGTAGATGATTTTAAAATCCAACAACATTATTTGATCCGATTTTAATATAGATCCGTTGTTGCGTGCGAAACCCTTTCCACCAATCAACTGAGCTATTTCGGATTCAGGTAGAGTCGAAACTAAATAAGGCACTTATACAAGTTATAAGTTCGTTGCACTGAGAAGGCAACATTACACTCGTCAACTTAATTTTCGAATGAAATTTCCACTTATCTCAACTAGGAAGAACATTTTCCTATTGGATCATACTGAAATTGTGGCTCTATAATAATTTCTCCCACTCTGTCTAAAAGAAATAATCCTCCTTTCTTTATAGACAACATCATGAGCCACAAACCTTTTGTTCTCTTGATCATATAGGAAAAATTGTAATTCGAAATAGGCTACAACTTAGGCACCTTGCCTATTCATATCTCATATGACTTGTATGCCCGTGCTTTATAACATAGCGGAAAAATAAATGCTCGACAAAATCGGAATAGAAAATAACTCCCACTCAATTGTAAAGATTTAATCATATCTCATATGGTTCAATATTACTTTCTCGCGTATTTTATGAACGTGCTTACGAAAGCAAACTTGTGATACTTTATCACAATCTATTTGGTGTAAATTACTAGGCTTAATTAGATCATTATCTAATTCCAAGAACATCTTCTTGAGCCAATGCACAACATTCTCAACGTGAATTTCTTGCGCGTTAATTTCCTCAGTCGAAGAATTAAAATATCTTTCAAGATTTGAAATTTTACTCACCTACACACTTTAAAGTGTTTATAGGGTGAATGACTTGCTTTGAATGCAAGATTCGCATAACCCATGAGATTCCTAACCTCAAATGCGACTTTCAATCGAGTAATGATGGAAAAATTTGGGGCACCAACTAGAGTTTTAGGGTACATATGACATTTCCACCTTAGTTTTGGAATATAATTACCTTGATTCGTATGGCCTAACCATGAACCAAATCGTGGTAACATTGAGTACAACATTTGTTTCAATTGCGTAATGGTAAAACTTTTACCTTTTATGCAAAACTCAAATTATATTTAGAGATGATGTACATAATAACTATTATTTGTGTATTACTCTAAAATCAAAACTTGGTCAAACACAATATAACATGTATATGTCTTACAGATGAATTGGAAACTACCTTAGTTCCATTCATGTTTATCATTCTTGGCAAATCGTCATACGATTTTCTTCACGTTAGGACGATAGGATTCACAACAACCCTCGGATTGTGTTATTAACACATCCTCCTCTAAATACCCATTTAGATTAGCGGGATTTTGTCATTCCTTTATCATATTTCAATCACATGAAAATGGAATTACTAACATGATTCACTAATTTGCACTCATATACAAATAATGTAGAATGAAAACTCAATGTCATAAGTATTACCTAAGAAATATGTTGGAGTCATACTTCCAACATCCTTAGACTTTACAATTTGGAGTAGTTTCTAACTTCGTGTCTTACACGATTTTCTCTCAACCTCGTTCTCTTCTCAACTACTTAAGAAAGATTTTGTCTTCTCACAGCTCCCACTTACTTCAAGAATTATTACTTGAAGAAGACCTTTTCTTCAATTAATTCCTCATAGGAGTTAATATCTATGAAGTGAGGTGGTATTGGTTACAATGATTTTCTCAAATCAATTTACCAATTTATATCAACTTTGTCATGTTCTTAACCCTTAAGTTTTAGACGATGAGTTATTAAATTGAGCAAGAAGACTTTAGAACCATGTATGAATAAAAGATTTAATCAATACTTTTTGACTAAAATCACTTCTATTTAAGTTTCTTTATAAGAAATCATAATGGTTTAATAGGAATTTTAAGATGTTAATCTTATGTTTGCATAGGACCTTTCTATCAAACTCTATGGAATAGAATAATTCCTACGGACCTTGTTCATAACCATGTAAGTTATTTATTTACTTTATAGCATGTTTTATTAACTTAATAAACACACAATTAATGAATGCGGAAGCGATAAAAGGATCGAGAATTAAGAACCTCCAGCCATTGCTTATTGGTATTCCTGATCAGCTTTATAAACCCAAAAACTTTAAATAAACCAGTTTCCGTCTTCCGATAACCGTTCGTGTGGTCGTCTGATGTAGGTTTCCGAACCCTCCTTTCTCACAATTTAGATGGTGTTAATAACTTAAGAGAGAGCAGGTTTTGTGACCTATTAATCAGAATATGTATTCTCTTATATACTGCTCTTTCCATCAAAGAGCAGTGTTTGAACGCAACTCAAATAAGGGAGTAGTTTCCTAGATGGGAGAGAATTAAGAGACAGTTTAGAGTCCATAGTATGACTGCCTCATTAATGGGACATATAATTAGGATTTGTATAAGACTATTAATATTATTAATAATAATATCCAGTCAATTAATTATAAAAATCCAACATTCTCCCACTTGGCCCATTTAACAGAGAGGAACTTCATATACGAATCATAGCGACGAATTCCCTGGGACGAGAATTAATCTTCCATGTATTACGATATACTTAGTCTCTCACCACTCATACTTAACTTAATGAATAAACCATATGTTTACTCTAGGTCAAAACATAATGATATTTCTCAATAAAACAAATAACCAAAGAACGTACGTATATAATTAAAAGAGAAAATATCCACAACTAAATGAAAGTTTCGAAAAACATAATATAAATGAATGTATCACATTATGGGACCAAGTCCCATGTTCACTACATGACCCTGGAAACCCTTAGGTGGCATGCCTTTAGTCAAGGGATCTGCAATCATCAATTCAGTGCTAATGTGTTCTATGATCACTTTCTTTTCCTGAACACGCTCTTTTATGGCCAAATACTTAATGTCGATGTGTTTACTTCGACTTCCACTTCTGTTATTCTTAGCCATAAATACCGCAGCTGAATTATCACAATACATTCGAATCGGCCTGCTAATAGAGTCAACAACTCTTAGCCCAGATATGAAACCTTTCAGCCAAACACCATGTGAGGTAGCCTCAAAACAAGAAACGAACTCGGCCTCCATAGTAGAGGTGGCTGTCAATGTCTGCTTAGTACTCCTCCATGATACAGCTCCGTTAGCTAGCATAAACACATATCCAGATGTGGATTTTCGTGAATCAATGCAACCAGCAAAGTCTGAGTCGGAATACCCCACCACTTCAAGACTATCAGTCCGTCTATACATAAGCATGTAATCTTTAGTACCCTGAAGGTATCTCAACACTTTCTTTGCAGCCTTCCAGTGATCGATGCCTGGGTTACTCTGATATCTGCCTAATACTCCAACAACATATGCAATGTCAGGTCTGGTACAGACTTGAGCATACATAATGCTACCAACAGCTGAAGCATAAGGAACATTTTTCATTTGTTCTCTTTCCAAATCATTCCTTGGGCACTGGTCTAAACTGAATCGGTCACCTTTCACAATAGGTGCTACACTTGGTGAACAATCTTTCATTCTAAATCTTTTAAGCATTTTGTTGATATAGGCCTCCTGAGACAATCCTAAAATACAACAAGATTCCTGCGGGTAAGTCTAATCATATTATGTATAATTAATTACAATTAAATGTCTAATTTCCACATGTGATTTCGAATAAAAATTTTGATCAATTAAAGATGCTGTGGCTACTCTCTAATTAATCAATTTAAAATCACTTGACATTAAAACTAATTTATATATGCACTTTGTGTATATAAAGTCTTTATAATGTACGTAGTAGTATACATAACCATATTAGGAAAATATATGGACCGTTTATATATATATTCAAGTATTGGCAGAATATATCGATACTAGTGATAAAGAAAAAAAAAAACCACAAGCCACTAATACTATTAAATAAAATATTACTTTATTAAAGCATGTGAAGGACTCCTTTAAATACACTGACATACTTTACAAAAAAGGACAAAAGAAGACTTGACAACTTGTTAACAAGGACAAGCAAAAATAAAAAAGCTCTCAAAAGACAACACAAACAAAACGAGCCAGCAACAATTCCCCAAAAATTATGTTCATCTTCAACCTCCAGCCAAAACAAAAAAAAAAAACCAGATTTCAAACTCCATTAATTCCAGATTATGCGCCATAAACGAAAACCGAATAATTAATAAATTAAATCCAGAAAACCCAACACAATATTTCCAGATTCAAAATAAAATATAAATCAACAGATTAAAAACAAACGACGGAAACCGAAAATCAGAAAGAACAACAAACAAGACAAAGGCGATTAACATGAAGCTCTGATACCAAATGTAAGTTATTTATTTACTTTATAGCATGTTTTATTAACTTAATAAACACACAATTAATGAATGCGGAAGCGATAAAAGGATCGAGAATTAAGAACCTCCAGCTAGCCATTGCTTATTGGTATTCCTGATCAGCTTTATAAACCCAAAAACTTTAAATAAACCAGTTTCCGTCTTCCGATAACCGTTCGTGTGGTCGTCTGATGTAGGTTTCCGAACCCTCCTTTCTCACAATTTAGATGGTGTTAATAACTTAAGAGAGAGCAGGTTTTGTGACCTATTAATCAGAATATGTATTCTCTTATATACTGCTCTTTCCATCAAAGAGCAGTGTTTGAACGCAACTCAAATAAGGGAGTAGTTTCCTAGATGGGAGAGAATTAAGAGACAGTTTAGAGTCCATAGTATGACTGCCTCATTAATGGGACATATAATTAGGATTTGTATAAGACTATTAATATTATTAATAATAATATCCAGTCAATTAATTATAAAAATCCAACATTCTCCCACTTGGCCCATTTAACAGAGAGGAACTTCATATACGAATCATAGCGACGAATTCCCTGGGACGAGAATTAATCTTCCATGTATTACGATATACTTAGTCTCTCACCACTCATACGTAACTTAATGAATAAACCATATGTTTACTCTAGGTCAAAACATAATGATATTTCTCAATAAAACAAATAACCAAAGAACGTACGTATATAATTAAAAGAGAAAATATCCACAACTAAATGAAAGTTTCGAAAAACATAATATAAATGAATGTATCACATTATGGGACCAAGTCCCATGTTCACTACATGACCCTGGAAACCCTTAGGTGGCATGCCTTTAGTCAAGGGATCTGCAATCATCAATTCAGTGCTAATGTGTTCTATGATCACTTTCTTTTCCTGAACACGCTCTTTTATGGCCAAATACTTAATGTCGATGTGTTTACTTCGACTTCCACTTCTGTTATTCTTAGCCATAAATACCGCAGCTGAATTATCACAATACATTCGAATCGGCCTGCTAATAGAGTCAACAACTCTTAGCCCAGATATGAAACCTTTCAGCCAAACACCATGTGAGGTAGCCTCAAAACAAGAAACGAACTCGGCCTCCTTAGTAGAGGTGGCTGTCAATGTCTGCTTAGTACTCCTCCATGATACAGCTCCGTTAGCTAGCATAAACACATATCCAGATGTGGATTTTTCGTGAATCAATGCAACCAGCAAAGTCTGAGTCGGAATACCCCACCACTTCAAGACTATCAGTCCGTCTATACATAAGCATGTAATCTTTAGTACCCTGAAGGTATCTCAACACTTTCTTTGCAGCCTTCCAGTGATCGATGCCTGGGTTACTCTGATATCTGCCTAATACTCCAACAACATATGCAATGTCAGGTCTGGTACAGACTTGAGCATACATAATGCTACCAACAGCTGAAGCATAAGGAACATTTTTCATTTGTTCTCTTTCCAAATCATTCCTTGGGCACTGGTCTAAACTGAATCGGTCACCTTTCACAATAGGTGCTACACTTGGTGAACAATCTTTCATTCTAAATCTTTCAAGCATTTTGTTGATATAGGCCTCCTGAGACAATCCTGAGACAATTCTATTTGTCGATATAGCATAAGATTGTTAGCGGAGATATTGGTTACAATCGAATGATATTGTATAGGAGTAAAAATGAACAATTATAAAACAACAAATTAAGGAAAAACAAACATTCATCATTTTGATTCAACTTGTAAATATTTTAACAAGTTAAAGCATCTATAAAATGACCTCTATCCAATTTTATAAATGATTCCAAGACCCAAACCCATACCACCGAAATCGTGAACCATTGGAACTCCGACCCCACAATATGGTTTGGTGGGTTAAAATAAACCAGTTCTACCATAGAACTCTTGGTTGATGACAAATCATTATTTATTCATCTTAGCCCGGAACACATTGACCACTGGTCCTCTACACTTCCGTTGAGTACAAACCAAATTTCGATTGCATCGAGATGCGATCCGCCCACTGGACTGAATCCACCTCATCGCCCCACTTATCCTACGTAATGGGGTTCGTACTGCCCACTGGACTAGCACCACCCCACGAAATAGAAGCTCATGGGTTCTACTATTTGGTAAGGCTAATTCTCAATTGTTTTTGTTTAATATAGAGGTCTTGTCAATTTATTACCTATCTCCTTTAAGCGAATTAAATCGGTGAACTCGATAATTATAATTGACACGGTCGTTTTTAACGATTTAAACTAATATGCATGTTTATGGCGATTTGGCTATGCATGCAAACATATAAAATGCAAAATAAAAGCAATAAAGCAATAAAATCCTAGTATGGCCTTCCTAGTAATAGTAAAAACTAATTGACTATTACAAATTCGGAAACCAACTCCATGGTCCCTTGAACTTCATTGGCACGCCATCCAAGAAAACACCGTCTTGTCGGAACTCCTTTCTGTATGGCACCATCTTTTGGATCTCCGGAATTACAATAAAATAATACAACTATTCTATTGTAAAACTGAAATTTAAATTAAATTACAAACCCGTGATACGAGATCACATGAATTACAACCGAATCAATATTCCCTTTCATTACGGGTAATATTGATTAAAACTAAGGCCATACTAAGAAAAATTACATAATTCCAAATTATATAAATAACATTCAAAATATGACATTCATATTAAATAAAATGCAATAATAAATATGTATGCACATGCTCAAATTTTTAATGCCAAATCGCCTTATGGGAGCAAATATCTCATATTTGTTTACGGCTTTTACGGATATGCGCGATTTTAACTATTAAAATCATCAAAATTACATAAGTCTCATTTATGTCCAAGTTAATCATCCTAACTTACTTTAGGAATCAATGTTTAGTCTCTACTAATATTTGATCATGATCTAACTTGATTTTGCATTATTGTTCATAAATTACTTGTATTTTCGGGAAAAATAAACAAAATACGGCCAAATGAGTCAATAAAATTCGAAATTTAAAATTCAAAAATTTTAAACTTTCTGGAAATTTTCTAAAAATTCAGAAATTAATAAAATGGTCTTATGCAAATGTTTATGGTTTATTTCTTAAATAAATCGTATAAAAGCCGTTTTTATGGTTTAAAATCCGATTTAAATTATAAAAACTTGCAATAATTTGCCATAAATTTTTAGTCATGCTAAAATATATATTAGAACCTGAAAATGACCAAAATTTCAGACCATGCTCGAAATTTTATTTTTACGACTCATAATTTACGGTTATTAACTAATTAACTCATTAAAAATTAATAATCATAAAAACAGAAACTTTTTGATATCCAACTTTTAGATCTGATGTTCCTATCATATAAGACATCTATGGGTAAAATTTCATGCCATAATATTAAGATTAACTATTTTTAACACAATAAGTCACTATTTATTCGATTTTAACCATTAAAATCATAAATCATGCATCACTTGGGAATAAATTCCCAAAACTTACATACATACTGTAAATATTGCATGTGACATTGTGTAAAGTTTTTATGGCAAAATTCCAACTATAACTATTAAAGTCGAATTTAAGTCACTTTTAATACGATTTTTACTATAAAAATCATTAATCATGCAAAATAAGTCCAATAAATCCAAATATTTATACAGGTATTTTATATATTGCACGTGACTTCTCATAAAATTTTTAAGGTTAAATTCGAAATATAACCATATATACCCATTTTTGCTCATATTATGACTATTTATCTCATAAAATTCATAATCCATGCATATTAACTCCATTTCTTACGAAAAATCATATACAATATATTAAATATGCATGTGAGAACATATCAAAAAATCTCGGCCAGAAACTATTTTTAGCTAATTTTCCCATTAATTGTTGTTTAAAACCGATTTAAACTACAAAATATACAAATAAATATAAAAATGAACAATAAAAATCCATAAAATTATTTTTATGTCCTAAAACCATTTTAGAAACAGAAACTTTAACATGCAAAATTATTTTGTGATTTATCATAATAAACACAATAATTTCGAAATTTTCGAAATGTATGTTAAACCGATTTTAACATAAAACATGAATCCGATCATGCATGCAACAACCGTAATGCTCTGATACCAATTGTTGGAAACTAAGGTTCCTTATTTTATACTCATATCTAATGTGAGTTTTGTTTCTTTAAGTTTAGTCATAAAAACTTAAATAGATCTTATGCATGCATGATGATATCATAAGATGTGATAGTCCTTACATTGGTTTTAGAAGGTTTATACTCAATAATCACCTATTATTTGAGTCTTCAAAAACCCGAAATCCTCTTATAACGATCTAATAAAAATCGTCTCCTAAAGGTGCGTATCAAGGACCCGATCTCAAACTAATACTAATTTTGTTACTAGAAAATTAGTACAAGTATACTAGAAATATTAATAATATTACCCTTAATATTATTAGTAATGGAAATAATTGTTTCTTAGTAAAAACTATTTTGCTTAGAAACTTAGAGAGAATAAGGTTTGTAGTGTGTGTGTTAGCACCAAAAGACTTAGCCAAAAACTAGTATGTAATGTGTGGTGTATGTATGTCTTATATAGAGCAAACAAGAGCTTGCTTGCTCTTGAATAGGCCGGCCAAGGCTTCCCCAAGGAGCCAATGCATGCCTCTTATGCTCTTACAAAAAGGGAGTAATATGCCTTACATATTCTTACACCCCTACACATCCACTTACACACACAATCACTTTGCACACACTCAACCTACATACTACACTCATACACGGCTGAAAATGGGTCTAAAATGGACCCATTTTATCTTTGTCAATTGTGTTAAAATGTAACATGTTACATATGTTCCATAACACATGACTCAATTTGTTAATTGTGCAATTTTAACTATTAAAATTCATAATTTACAAATTTATTACATTTAAATAAATACACTAATAATTTTGAAATTATTATTGTACAAAAATGTAATGTCATAATTTAATTACAACTCTTTGTAATTTTATGATCAACCGTGTTCATTCTCAATTTAATCGTTTCCCAAACGAATAAATAAAAACCAGTAATAAAACGATTTTATTACTTTGACTTTTATTATTATAATCCTATTATAAAAATATTCGTCATATCAAATTATTTCCAAAATTTCCAGTTATTAATTAATTTGTATCTAATACAATTAATTAATTATTCCATTGAGACGGAATTCCCTAAAGATATGACCTTAAGGGATCAACTGATCACCACCATCATATGACGATAATGTCAAACTCTAGACAGCCAATCATTATCGATAAATGTTGATCAGTCGACTTTACAAGAGTAACACTCCCAGTTGTGTTTCATTCAAATGAGTTTTAATTATGTCAACACTAGGGATGGCAATGGGTGAGATATGGATGGGGTGGAGCCACATTCATATCCATATCCATTTAATTTATGGTCATCCATATCCCACCCTTATCCGTTTAATTTTTTTTCCATCCATCCATATCCATATCCACCGGGTGAAGAGGGTGAAGCGGGCACCCGTTGGATATTTTTACGCTCGTAAAATTTAACTACGATATATAAAAGACACACCTAAGACGAAAAAATTAAAAGAGTACATTACCAAATAAATCCGGGTTATGTGAAATATGTACAATGTTTACACGCCAATAAACAAAAAAATGCAATAAAATATTAGTTTGCTAGGTACGATGACGGGTAAACAACTTAATGTTCCTTCAGGTTCGTTTTGGGCTCGTGAAATATTTAGCTTCCCATGAAATATACGTCATGTCTAGTGTATTCCTAGACAAAAGAGCATTTTTAGTAGTTTCTAAGTTTACTTTTAAATAATCTGTATAAATTAAAAGAATTTTTAATCAAAGTTTTTATTATTTATTTTTTGTTAGAAAAAATTAATTTTACACACTAATTTAGGATATCCACCGGGTGATAAACGGGTGATAGCCCTTGATCCATATCCCATCCTAAATTCACCCGTATTCATATCCCACCCTAAATTTAAAAAAAAATTGTAATCCATATCCCACCCATTTAATTTCGGGTGGATGGATATCCACAGGGTTAGGGTGAGACTGCCATCCCTAGTCAACACACTATTGTCGAGGACACTTCCTCCAACAGAGTGGCTATATCACGGGCTTTGAAAAATGGTGGAGGGAGAATGCGACTTCAAAAGACTTGTCAAGACAAGCAAATTGCCCACCAATTTTGCCTTGGAAGAAACTATGAAAATTGGAAATTCCAATTAAGTGGAAGCTTTTCCTATGGAAAATAATTTCTCACACTTTACCTGGCCTTGTGCAATGGAGCTTCTAAAACGTAAGGGACCTTCTGATGGTTTTTGTCACTACTGCCATGATTAATGTGTACCTAAAATGTTAGATCACTTGACCCGGGACTGTCCATTTGCTTCCAATATCTGTTTTGCTACTCCATTAGGCATTCAGACTGGGTACAATAATCACATTCCAGTACAGGTTTGGATTGCTAATTGGCTTTCTTTTTTATCCCGACAACAAGATAAGTGGTTTCTCACTTCGACTTTGATCTTTACTATATGGGCAATTCGGTGTGTTCGGAATGACGGTCTTTTCAACAATACCACTTTCAATATTTCTTCACTCTTGAACAAAATTAATATGCATGCTTTGGATAACGTTCAAAGGATAAATATTGCGGGACAACAAAGGAAACTGCAATATCAAAGTTCAAACTCTCTGGATTGCATGACAACGACGGAGCTCCTTAAGAATCATTTTCTTGTTACTATTCTGGGGGCTTTCTTTTATGTTCACAGTATGTTCGTCTCAAATGTGACGCTTCGTGGAAGTCAAACTTTAGGGCCACTACAAGACGAATTCTAAGAAATAACAATGGAGTCACTATAAAATCGGGAGCAACAACATTCAGGGCAATTTCGTTCTCCGATTCATGCAGAATCTTTGGCTTTGCTTTCAGCCTGTCAAGATGCGTTCACAGTGGGTTTTACCATTTGGATGCTACCCCGGATTGCCTAAATCTCGTCTTACAAATTAATGGTTGTGGAGATAAGGATAAGGATATTACTTCCACAGTTAAATCTTTGTTAAATCTTATTACTAGTTGTCATTGTTTTTCTTTAAGTCATCGTCCTAGGTATCTAAATAGGTCTGCTCATGCTATTGCAAAAACAATAGTATAAGTAAACCCTAAGCATCTGTCAGTAAAAAAAATACATAACACTTACTATTTACAGACTTATTATAGTAACGTCCTATTCTTTTCGGTTAAAACGAGTTGAATTGAATTAAATATAGTAGAGCTTAATTGAAATATATTGAGTGGAACTGAGGTGAAGTGAATTTAGTTGAATTAAAAGTTAATTTTGTGAATCGATTAACTGAACATAATTGATTCAACGTAAATAATACTTAAAGTAATACAGCTAAACAAAACTGAAATGAACTGAAATTAAGTCAGAAAGAACAAAATACTAAATGCAATATTTTTTATTTGGCCCATAACATTACCATTTACCATTTACCAAGTTTTCCTTATATCTATTTGATACTATACAAAATGTTACTGTTGGGATGCAAACCATGTCCCACATCGGTAGTTTAAAGGTGAAGTATCATCTTTATAAGTGTCCTGAAAATATAATAGTACGGCGCCTTTTTGGAAGGAGCCCAAGAGTAAATCCGTGAGTGTTTGGCCCAAAGCGGACAATATCGTACTATTATGGACATTGGACACTGGCGCAACAGGGGCCCAACACGAGGTATTCACGCTTCCGCACAACAAGTGGTATCAAAGCGCAAGGTTTGACTTGGGCTAGACACGAGGATGCATCAGCAGACCCAAGACTTTAAGTTATACACTGCAAGGCATGAAACTCTAGCTCGGGGTGAGTCCTTGAGCAAGCCCCGTCCAGGCCTAAATGGATGAAAGGCGTCAACTTCTAAAGTGGCGGACCCGGTCTATGGTATATTGGATGCAGATGAGGTTTGATATGCATGTGTAGCAAATACCCAAGAAGGGCACATGGACATGCTGGTATAGGAGCATGTGAGGAAACTCACTTGACAAGGTGGTGACATGTGGTGCAAGACATGACTCGTGACAGCATGGTGTGTCGGCTAAGAGGAGGCTATCAAGACTTGGTGATATTTCGGGTGTCTAGAAGTTGGGGCTGTAGAATGTGGGAGTTCTCCATGGAGGTCAAGGTGTAGGTTAGATATTTTATCTTGGGTGAAATAACTATATAAAGACCCAAGTATTATACCAGGTTAATAAGAAGAGACAAAGATGTGAGACATTTGAGAGCACAATAAAAAGGGTCAATTTGTGAGGTTCCTTCTGGAGAAGAAAACTCAGTTTGTCTCAGAGCTCTATTATTGGTGTTCGTTTGTCTCGCTTGTCTTTGAAGATTGGAGGAGTTTGTTTATATATTGGTTGGCCTCAAGATAATTTGTCCTTCGTCTTACTACCATAGTAGAATATGGTATACTTTTGGCTCATATTGAGCACGTGTGTATCAGTCTACTGTTTTACTATTTTCTCCATTATAGTGAAGTTTGATCTCCTTGCAGGGTGGACGTAGCCAGTTATTTTACTAGTGAACCACGAAATTTCTTGTGTCAACTTTATTTACATTCGTTATTTATTGTTCTTATCACCTTATTAATTAACTATTTGAGTAACGGGACGCCTCCGTTACAACAGTTACTACCTCCATTTAAGTCCAAATAACAACTTTACTTTTTCTACACTAATCCCAAATCAACTTTCAATCCCAATTTTCTCTCAATACATAAGAAAAAATATATATCATGTGAGGTCTTGTTTAATTCGTCTTTTCGAGAATATTGAAAATATATATAACTTTTATAATTTTTACAAATACGTAGCTAAATATATTAAGCACGTAAAACGTGCGTTAGCAAACATGAAAAAGGTAAAGTTGCTATTTGGATTAAATGAAGGGAGTATTACGTACCCACCTGCCAACTCAAAATTAAACCGACAATTAATATCTTACCTATCTTTTTCTCTATTTACCCTTATTTTTTTTACTTTTTTTTTTTTTTTTTTTAAATAGTTCATTTTGCCCTACGTCATTGTGGCAGTGTGGCACAAACGGATTATTAACATCTTATTCCTCTAACACAAATTCTCATTTTAGACGGCCGATATTCGACACAAGTTTGTGACGGGTCAAATAAAAACCATATAAAAAGATAAAAACAAATCTATATATAATATAAAAAGGCTAGACAAAGCACCACATTTCACCATTTCACTTTTGTGGAATTCTAACAAGCCACATCATCATCATTATTTAAAAAAGAAAAAATAAAAAAGAACTAATGAATTTATAAGCATTAAATGCATATCATTTTTTTCCATAACATAATTATTTAAAAAATAAAAAAGTAAAAAGTAAAAAAAGCTAATGAATTTGCAAGCATTTAATGCATACGAAGTTTTTAAATAGCATAATAACGAATAAGTTTAGACTCTTAATTTTTAATAAATTTAATAGCAATTAATAAATCAAAATGAATGCTAAATTTAAAATTTATGTGTTTACTGTTACAATAAGTTAATCCCAAATAAAAAAACACATCACTTTAAATTTACATCATGCAATTATTTTGTTTTTGTTATAATGATTAAATTATATACATTTATCTATACAATATAATTTAAAGTTTATTATTACAGTAACTTTTTTAGCGTTGCGTATTTGCGTGTAAAGATAAGCTATTTACAAAATATTTATCTAAAAACTAAAACATTTTAATTATTATTAAACTTCACACTCTAAAAAAATATTAAAAGGTAAAATTATTAAGTGAAGTTAATAGCTTTTAATACACTTTTAACCTTTCTTTTGGCTATAATAATTTATAGAATTTTTTCAACGTCTTATCTAAAATATTACAGTTATTTTGGAATATAAAAATTAACAAATTTACTCCGTAATCAGTGAAAAATATATTGTATAAATAGTATAATTATACAATATAATTAAAACGCTAAATTAAGTATTTTTTTATCGTCATGTGCCAAAATAAGCTATTTATAAAGTTTTATCTTAAAAAAATTATCTATAAAATATAAGTAAAAGGGTAGCCTAAAAAGTGTGGCATGTCAAAATTAAATGTGACATGGCAAAAAAAAAAGTGACATGGATTATCAACTTAAGAACAAAAAATATAAGTTAAGAAATTAAAATATATAAGCTTTCAAAAAAAAAGTGACATGTTTACTACTAATAATTATTATTAGAATTGAATTGTATTAAACATTTATTTTAAAATACCGCTCCCTCGGTCGTGTTCGTTTTAAACAAATGATTGAGAGAGAGTGAGTACTCCGTATAGTTATTCACAAATTAAACACTTAAATATAATAAATTATTAATGATCCCGTGATTTTCACGGGCTCCAAAACTAGTTATTTGTAATTAGGCAAATTCTTATTTCAGACCAATACTTTTGGTCTGATGTTTCAGACCAGATATATGTTACAATTTTATAGTTAAATGTAATCACAATAATGTGATCAATATTGCAGGTTATGATAACTTGTTTGTCAATAATAGTCACATTTAACTGTAAAATGGTAACATATTGCCCGTCTGAAACTTCAGACCAAAAGTGTTGGTCTGAAACAAGACCAACTGTTGTAATTATCCATGCATAATTGCATATTACTTTTTATCTTATGTATTTCAATGAGTAATACTTGTCCCGTCATAAAATTGTGACATCTGTCGCAAGTGAAAGATTGTCTCTCACAAAACCTACTATTTACAGTATATAAATATAGTACTCCCTCCATCCCGATCAATAATTATCTATTTCCATTTTTGGGTGTATCATTGAATTGTTATCTACTTCCATTTTTGGCAACTTTTTGTGGATCACATTTGATTGCATGTAGGGCCATGTAAATTGTGTGGTCCAAATTCATGCATACTTCTTTTCTTAATTTTTGTGTCAAAAACAATACTCCCTCCGAGTTACTATGATTGTTCCTTTTGCTTTATACACAAAAAATAAGAAAATGATTCTAAACCACACAAAACACCCTACCCCACACCCAATTGATTTTGGGACTTGCTAAATCCCGCACACTATTTTACTTAATCCCGCACATTTATTACCCTTATACCGAGTATGCCCCTCTCATTTTTCACTCAAGGAAAAGAAATCAGAAGAGAAAAAAAAAAAGAATAAAAAATAGAGAGAAACAAACTCCCCAAATTTCAACCCCGACAACCCATCTCCACCACCATCCGGCGCCGCCTACCACCCCTCCACATCCCCAACCTCGCATCAATCATTCCTCCACAGCCCAGTCCCCGTCGACCATACGCCGCCCCCTCCCAAATCCCAACCCCGACAACCCATCTCCACCACCATCCGGCGCCGCCTATCCCCTCCACATCCCCAACCTCGCATCGATCATTCCTCCACAGCCCCAGTCCCCGTCGACCATACGCCGCCCCCTCTGACTATCTTACTCCGGCCTGACGAACCCATAACCACGCCTTCAACAACTCAACTCAATCGAAACTCTAATGCTTGATAAAACTGCGCGGGAAGGGATGAGGGTGTGACGGTTTGTGATGATTCTAAATCGGAGATGGGTAGTCGACGGACCAGGGTGATCGACGAGCCAGGGTGGTCAGGGTTGGGGAATGGGTGGTCGGATCCTCCGGTAATGGTGAGGGATTGGAAGGTTTGTGTTTAATTTTTTTTTTAATAAAAAGGGTAATAATAGAATAATAGTGGAAAATGTGTGGGATATAAGTAAAAAGCTGTGCGGGATTTAGCAGTTACGTTGATTTTAGACTACAAAAAAGTTACCAAAAAGGAAAGAGGAACAATCACTAAACTCGCATCAAAAGGGAAATAGGAACAATCATAGTAACTCAGAGGGAGTAGATAACAATTGATCGGGACGGAAGAAGTATATTTTAAGTTGTTAACTATGCCAATAAACGTCCTAAATAATGCTAACTCATTTTACGTCTCAATTAGCTCTGTACTTTTAGTTGTTTACCCTAACAAAAAATTTCTTATCTTCCGACAAACTAAAGATTCTCTCGGACAAACCCAAAAATTGGATGCCACATTGATAGGAGTTGGGAAAAGCAACTTGAAGCGCAGCTCTTCCTCCTACTCCACATTCAAGCGTGGTTGTTGTTCTTCATTGAGTAATTCACACCCATTAACTTCTTCATCTGCGTCCCCCCAATTCTTCCCCGCCACCGCCATCGGGTACCTCTTTCTTTCTTGATTAATTAATTCAATTAATTTATGAGTGATTAGGGATTCTTGCGGTTTTGATCTTGTACTATTACTTCTACAGTTCTTGCACATTGGATGCATGCAATAGTTGCAATTGAATTGTGTTTTTAGGGTTCGTATGTTGCTGTTTAGTTGAATTTGAGAGCAATTATGTTTATTGTTTAATTTTAGTTGCATTATTGCTGTTTGAGTGTAATAACTGTGATTAGATCAATTAAGAAATTCATTGATGAGTTATTAGGGTTTTTGTGATTTTGTGTTTTAAGGGTTCATATGTTCTTGCATAGTTTTTCGCTATGAAACAGACTTATTTTCGCCTGTTAGAATTGAGAACAATTCATTTTGGATTAAGGCTTTGTTGTCGTTGTTGTAAAATTGAGAATGAATACATTTACTGTATAAATTTAGTTAGTTTGATTGTTCTACGAGCATAATAAGATGATTATATGCAATTCTTTCCTGCTCGACAATGTTATCACATTCACACAGGTGTCCGACGAGGGGTTTTAGGGGCAGTAGAGTAATATAGGCTATGATGGGGCACTTTGCCATCTCCTAATTTCTGAGAACTGTACGACTAACTAAGAATGGAGGTGGTTATAAAGTAAAGATGATCGCAAGTTCTTGCTTCAGACGGTCACTTTTCTTCTGAAACTAAAAGCATATGTGACCATTTTATAGTTACATGTAGCCACTATGGTATAACCAATGTTGCCGCTTATGGTAACTTTTTTTTCAATAGTGGTCACATGTGGTTGTAAAATGGTTACAAAATTTCGTCTTATTGCGTAAGACAAAATTTTATCTTCAAGTGGTAAATTCTACTTCAAAATAACATCATTTTTTTTTTTTTCATGTTGGAGGTTTTAGATCATGGTTTATGAGTTTATGCTTTTCCCTTTTTGATGCTTTTAGAGTATAAATATTCCTAGTTTCTTATTTTTCTTTTCAATTAGAGAAATTATTGCCGATAGTCTTTCCCTTCAGTGTCAGCTTCAAAAAGAAAGGGAAGTAGGGTGGCTAATTGCTTAACGAAGATTGGTGTTAAAGACATATCGATCACCACTTTTGTCATCCACAAGACCTTGTGACCCTAAATGGGTTGACTTGCTATGAGTATTAAATTACCTGATTGCCTATTGAATAACCACAAATTTTGGCTGAATAGCTCTGTTGTGGATTTGAGGAGTTTGCACTTTCTGTGCAGGTTGTGTCCTCACTAGCTGCAACCCAGATCTTTGAATACTTCTTCTTTGGAAAGAAAGCACAAAAATGGAGGATTGGGGTAAGAATTCAACTGTTTAATGTCTTTTTTTTCCTTCAATCGCATGGAGCTTTTACTCCAAATTTATTTAAACCTCTGTATCTCAGCAGTTGTTTTTGCATTCTTGGAAGGATCTATAGATTTTTTTTTTCCAGTTTAGGGTTTTTTTTAAAATTTTGTTGCAGTCAGTTATGATCTTATCTTCTTGTTTTTCGGGCCATTTCTCTTCCCCTTTTTTCCATATCTGGTCAGCTATAAATAAGTTGTTTACAAAACTTTTATTCTGCTTACTTCACTTATGCATTCAATCTCTATTTTGAATATAAATCTCATGCAAATTTGTCAAGGAAAAAAAGCATATTGATCTGTGCACTTCACGTCTTTAGTTGATTATGGTAAGCTACTGGGTTTGTTTGAAAATGTAACTTTATGATAATGATCTTTGCAAATCATTATGTAACATATCACATAGGATTTTACTTATGCTTATTTCTGTTGTCTAAAATAATATTTCCACATGATGCTGTGTCTGATTTCTGCACTCGTGATGTACTTAGGTACAATGTGACGATATTTATATGTGATAGTAATATATACAAGTAGTAGGGAGTAGGGACACAGTCTTACCTTTAAGAATCTCTAAAAGGTATCTAGCAAAGAAATTGAATACGTGATTTTGGTGGAAAAGAATTTATGATAAATATAATAATATTAATACTCGAGCACAAACTGGAAAAGAAATTATGATGAATATAATAAAATCAATACTTGAGCAACTTTCGTGCTTGATAGCTTTATGCTGGTCAATTCATTTTTGTGTTAGGACTTAGGAATATAATAGGTATATTGAGAAGCCATAAGATATGTACAAGCTGAGATTGAAATGCGTCTTATCAACCAATAGATATATCTATGCATTTTTAGACAAAAGGAGAAGTTGAATATAAGTAGAGACTATGAAATGAATGAAATGTAATATCAAAGATCCCTCATTTGGAGTTTTAGTCAGGACCTTTAATGCGGTGAGAATGTTTGGGAATTGGAAAGGTTTGTGTTGGATAATGATCTTGTGTCTCAACTTGCAAGGCAATAACAATTTGTTGAAATTAAAACTATACCTTCTCTGCGTTGATAATTTCAGTCAAGTATTTTACTCCTCATCATTGAGAGGCTGTCTCTAGTCTCTACTCTCTAGATAACCCAAAATGAAAATTGCATCAAATGATATGGGTATGTCACAATAAAAAGAAGCATACCCATTTTAGTGTGCCATTTTGTTTTACTTTGGAACACTGAACCAGTGAGTAATGAGTCTTTGGGTCCACTTGAAACAGAAATATTGGATAATAAATTAAAAAGAATAGTATCTGGTTTAGTGCGCTTTATGATTCATTCCATAATCCTGAACTGATTAGTCTTTGGATGTGTTATAAAAAAATATTGGATAATAATTTAAAATATCTTTACTCTTAGGGAATGCTCAATTGCACTATGCTAACTAAAGATGATTATTTGCTGTTGATTAAGAGGATGAGCCAGTTGAGCAGCTTCTGAAAAAGGAAGAACCTAGAAGCAGTTGGGACGATGAAGATCTTGATGACAATGATGTGAAGGAATCGTGGGAGGATGAAGATGAACCAGAACCAGTATGTTTCTAATGTCTATCCACGCCAATACTTTATGAATTATGATTATACGGATTCTATATTATGCTTTCCTGTAATTTCTTATAATTTTTCCAGGCACCTGCGCCCGTAAAAGTTCCTGAGAAGGCTGCCAAAAAGGCTGGAAGTAAAGATGATGCTAAAAAAGGAAAAGAAGTGGCAGTAGCAGTAGAAACTGAAGCACCATTGGATCCTATAGCAGAGAAACTGCGTCAGCAAAGGTTAGTTTCAGTGTTTATGCAATCACAGTGTACCAACGTAGAAAAGAAACGCGTCAATGTGAGGCGACTATTTTGAGAACAGAGAGGTGCTGTATAGTTTCTTCTATGTACCATTATGGGGAAGAACCCTATGATTTCGCCTTTGAGTCAAGATTTGGCTCTTTAGTTATATTCTCAGCTTTGTAGATGTATACTAGAATCCACAGATGATAGTCCATATAAAAATGTTGCAGATTTAGTGAAATAGGTGATCCATGAAAAAGAGTCGGAACATTGATTTGCTCAGTAGGTATTCATTTTGTTCCAAACCCTGATTTCACCTTTGAGCTAAGATACACTTTTATGGTAATTGGCCAAACAAAATGGCAATTGCTCAATAGGTATTTAATGAAATAGGCGATCCATGAAAAGAGCTCCAAAGAGGTGTATGTTCTGGTGGTTATTGGTGTCAGCTTGCTGATAACTCAAACTCGTGCAGGCTAGTTGAAGAAGCGGACTATAAGGCCACAACCGAGCTGTTTGCTAAGAAAGGGGACGATAAGACACTTGATAATTTCATACCCAAGGCTGAAAGTGATTTTGTAGAATATGCTGAATTGATTTCTCATAAGCTTCGTCCATATGAGGTCCGTTTATATTGGGCTACTTCTTTCATTTGTTCATCCATATTCTTCCTTTTTTTTTTTATTTATGTTGCACTGCGAAATTTTCTAGTTGGCATCAATGTTTTATTCGGTGCAGAAAAGTTTTCATTACATTGGGTTGCTGAAGGCTGTGATGAGGCTGTCAATGACTTCTTTAAAAGCTGCAGATGCTAAGGATGTTGCCTCATCGGTCACAGCTATTGCAAATGAAAAGCTGAAGGCTGAGAAGGAGGCTAATGCTGGTAAAAAGAAATCAGGTAAATCTATTGTAGTGTCTGATTATTTACGTCTATGGTCGATTAATGGAATCTCAGAACAAGGTTTCTGACTCTGTATGATATACTTTATGCTGACTCTAAAATGATACTGTTGAGCAAGTTTTGTGGTGGATCTTTAGATATCTGACTCTGTATCAAATTAACTTACATTGCTCCATGCTTGTGGAATTTGCTTTGAAGCTATCAAATTACCGAGCTTGTTTGCTTTTCTTTCCTGATATTCTCATGCTGAGTTGTTGCAAAATTTTATTTGTTCCTTGCAGGTGCAAAAAAGAAACAGCTTCTTATCGATAAGCCTGATGATGACGTGGTGATTGCTGCCTATGATGATGCAGATGACTTCGAATTTATGTGAGCACATCAATTGATGTACATCTTTTGACATTCGTAGAGAATGCTGGTTGTGATGAGGTTTTCCTCTGTACTGTCATCCTTGAGGATATAACCACAATTACCACATTATAGTTGGGTTGTAGGCGGTGGAACACCGTCTGTAATACCATCACGTTGTCGAAAATATATTTCTGTACACTACTAATCCCTGCAGAATACCGGGTTTTGAGATCGATGTGATCACTGTAGTTAATTTTTGATCAGATTATTGAATCTTAGACTTTGCTTTTGAGGCCTACACAATTGATTTTTAGTCCACAAAAGACCAATGTTGTTTTGAAGGTGACTGAGTTGGAAATCTCCTGTTAATCTTGCTCGCAGATAGTGACTTCCACATTCTCGCTAGATCGGCGCTAATGCGGTCGCATAACCGGCCGAATGCCCTTAAGGTGGCGATTCTTCAGATTTATATTTACATCTGAACTTAGATCAAAAGACATTAAAACACAGCAATTAAGCAAATTACAGTTTAATCCCGCTACCGAGGAATAATACAAACTTGGAGAGGATGCTTCATAACAGTAGTGAACTCTTCCTTCTCAGATAAATCTACTTCATACCCTTCTCCAACCTTCCATTCAAATTTCCACACTAAATTAGCCACATAGTATTCCAGATGAAGCATTGCCAAATGAATTCCCGGACATATCCGTCTACCCGCCCCAAAAGGCATCATCTTGATTTCACGACTTCCTGTAACGTCAAATTCTTCTTGACCCGTTAGGAATCTCTCGGGTCTAAACTCCATCGGATCCTCCCACACATCTGGATCCCGACCCATCTCTGCAACTGTGAAATTTACTATTGCATTTTTAGGCACTGTGTACCCTCCCAACTCGGTCTCTTGGGTAACGGCATGAGGTAGAAGAAAATGAGCAGGAGGGTGTCGTCTTAAACCCTCTAAAACAACGGCCTTCAGATACGGTAGCTTTGGTAAATCATCTTCTTCAACTTCTGGTTTTTCTCCTATCAATACTTTAAGTTCTTCAAAAATGGTGGTTTGGATATTTGGGTGCTTTACTATGTTCGCCATAATCCACTGCAAGGATGTGGCCGTGGTATCAGTTCCGGCATTGAAGAATTCTGAGCAAGCTGTCACCATTTCTTGCTCAGTGAGATTTCTTTTTGTGTTATCATTCTCTGAGAGCTCTAATGTCATTAAAGAATCGACATAAGACGATACATCCTCAGTAGCTTGGTCTTCGTCAACTGTCTTATGTTCCTTCTGTAGCTGTTTTCGAGCTCTGATATGAGGAATTAGTACTTGTTCCTGCCTTCTTCTTAGGTCAAAGAGCTCATTCCAACGAGAGCGTAGCAAAATCTTAGTCGCAGATGGCCATACATTGAGTATTTGGAAGCGACTAAGTGACGTTAAGTAACGATGCTGTAATGCTTCAATGTCTCTGATCTCAGATTCCTCAAGTTTCTGACCGAAACACATGTAAACAAGCAAGCAAAACATAGCGTGATGAAAGTGATTCGCCACCTTGATGGTGGCACCATCACAGCCCGAGTCATCACCGAGGTTCCTGAGTAGGGTGTGTAGGACCCACCTACGACCATGAGAAAAATCCTTGGCTCGTGCAGGGTGAAGGATCTGAGACGTCAGGTTCCTGCGCAGGATACGCCACGTGGGCCCATACCCACCTGAAGTGATGTTATGCTGGTTGCTGGTGAGGATCTTGGTTGTAGGAAGGGCATTCGGCCGGTCTGCAAAAACAGCACCATTCTGAACCAGAGCTTCATAGGCTAATTCCTGACTGCAGACAAAGATAAACGGACGAGATGCCATTCTTACAGTAACAATTGGTCCAAATTTGGACCGAATCTTTCTGAGAGATGACTCAAGTTCTATGGTAGACTTCCGGAGCCATAGAATCGTGCTGATTATAGGCACTGTTCGAGGCCCTGGAGGTAGTTTTGATTTGGTTTTCGAAAAAAGCAGAGCTTTGAATAAAGTTGCTATGAATGCTGTTAAAATGATCAGAAGCCATAGATTCATGGCTGAAACTTGAGAACTTGTATAGCTGTGTTAATGGTGTTTGTACTATCCTTTTTAAGCTGCCATTACTTCAGGTCCACCCCCACCTAACCAAAAAAAAACAGCATAATTTATTGTGTTAATTAATTCATAAAACATTCATCATTGCTGATGCATGGATAAAGAAAAAAAAGTTTAAAGCTTTTTTTTCTTTTTAGATTACCTCCACCATGCTCCATCATAACAGTGACATCTTTTTTGTTTGGGAGTCCGCGACGATAACATTACCTCAATGCGATCTTATCACGATGTATTATAAGACGATGTTGAAAGCGTAAGCGCGTGAGCCATTCATATAACTGAAGTAAAAGATCAGTTATATACTCTTTATCCCGACCATTTGTTTAATTTCATTACGTGACTGAATGTTGAAATATGCATGATAATTTGTTTGCAACTCCTCGGAAATTTAGGATCTGAAAATATTTTTATTGATTATGAATCGCTCACACAACCGACATGATTGATATAGTTTCTGTAAGTGGTATGATGTACACAACCTTATTGAAATAATACAGAGTACAATACAATGAACTCTTACTTAATACATTGAATGTTATATGTTACAACAGCGATAATCCACTTCACGTCATGTAAGGGGTCTGATGTACACAACCTTATTCATATGTTTAAAACACGGAAACACAGTTTCCGACTGACTATCTAGTAAATCTAGGCGAGATGCGAGCGTGAAGCGGGTTCTTCATAACAATGGTAAACTCTTGCTTCTCAGATAAATCAACTTCATGTCCTTGAACACCAATCCATTCAAATTTCCATACCAAATTAGCAACAAAATACTCCAGATGAAGCAATGCCAGGCCTAATCCAGGACATATCCTTCTTCCGACACCAAAAGGCATCATCTTTATTTCCCGACTTCCTGTTATATCAAACTCGTCCTGACCCGACATGAACCTCTCGGGATTAAACTCCATCGGATCCTCCCACAAAACCGGGTCCCAACCCATCTCAGCCACTGCAAAATTGACAACAGCATTTTTAGGCACAATGTACCCACCCAACTCCACCTCTTTAGTCACGGCGTGAGGCAGAAGAGAATGACCCGGTGGGTGTCGTCTTAGCCCCTCCAACACCACGGCCTTCAGATAACCCATCTTCGATAAATCATCTTCTGTGACATACTCAGCTTGCTCTCCTATCACCTCTTTAATTTCCTCGAAAACCCTGGTTTGAATTTTCGGGTTTTTAACCAGGTTAGCCATAATCCACTGCAATGTTGTTGCAGTAGTATCAGTTCCTGCATTCAGGAACTCTGAACAAGCCGCCACCAATTCGTCTTCACTCAATTTCCTGTTCCCTTCTTCTGGGATCTCCAACTGCATCAAAGTATCCACATAACACGTAATCAAACCCGAGTTTTCGACTTCATTTTGCAGCTTTTTCCGTGCAGTGATGTGAGTAAGCAACACATCTGTCTGTGCCTTCTTCAACTGAAAGAACTCATTCCAACGTCCCTTCAGCAGAATCCTTGTTAACCAAGGCTTTAAATTCAGAAGCCGAAATCGTGTCAGCAACGATACCAACAACCCTTGTTGAACCCTCTCAATCTCCTTGATTTGGGATTCATCCAATTTATCCCCAAAACACATAACCACAAGCAAACCAAACATCGCGAACCGAAAATGATCAATCACCTGCACAACACCATTTCCTGATTCTGAGCTAGCCTTAAGTCCACTAACAAGGATATCTTCCAAAACCCATTTTCGAGCGAAAGAAAATTCCTTAGTTTTAGATGAATGAAGCATCATAGAGCTCAAATTGCGTCGAAGAAGGCGCCACAACGGACCATAACTCGAAAAGGTTATGGTATGCTGGTTACTACTAACGATCTTAACTATAGGAAGCGGCCTAGGCCGATCAGCGAAAACAGCCCCGTTTTGAACCAAGGCCTGATGGGCTAATTCATGGTTGAAAATATAGATAATAGGCCGAGCCGGGTTACTTGAAATAGTGACAATCGGGCCAAACTTGCTACGTAGTGATCGGAGAGTCGACTCTGCTTGTAAAGATGTTTTCCGAAGCCATGATAGTTGGGTAATCATCGGAAGGTACGTGGGTCCTGGAGGCCATTTGGTTTTAGGTTTCGACTTTGAGGTTGATGAGTATGCAGTGATTAAGACTGCTATGAATGCTGTAACTGTGATCAGTAGCCATAGCTCCATGGTTTATTGTGTGATTATCTGAATGTTAAATGTTTATTAAGACTGTAAGAGTATGCAGGAAATACTTGGACGGAAGTGTGGAGACGACATTTTCCTAACTTTGTTATGATGAACATGTGAATGCTGAAAAGTAAGCATGTCGTCTAGCTTTCCACCACTAACTGCTGCTGGGTCCCGTTAGTAGATATTTAGCTCGAATAATAGACCTGTCAAACGGGTTGGACTGTTCTCGCTCCTGTTTACAGAAAGAAAGCTAGTAGACAGAACAACTAAATAAGCGTGACTTAGCTACCGTTAAAATCTGTGTTGACTAGGTGGTTGATAGATGAACCGTCTCAACCAAAACCTTAAGGTGATATTATTAATATTCCTAATACGCTCCCTCACTCGAATGCCCATTGGACTTGAAGAGTGGTTAGTTTGCACATGCCCCATACCGTGTGCTGGGTTTCCACTTCGTGAGTTTTCGAGGGGTTTTGAGGTTGCCAGGATTCAATCCCGTGACCTTTAGTCACACTGGCTCTGATACCATGATAGATGAACCGTCTCAACCAAAACCTTACATCTATCAATGGTTTGATCATTTCACAATCACCAACAACCAGACAACAAATTTAGTTCATAAATCATAATCTTTTCTTTTACTCGAGTCTGAAATGTCTTCTGCGATGCACTGATGGCGGCTTGCAATTAGAAGGCAATTGGGGTCGGGTTCACCTAGCCTTATCTGATTTCGTTTTTTTCCAAATGTCGATGAATGGGTGAGTCGAGTTCAGTTTGGGTCATCATTGGGTCCTTATCAAAGTCTGGTTAGCAGCAACATTTCATTTCAATGACTGATAGTGCAAGCGCACAAGTACTGTGACACAAGGTTTGGTCAGGTGTCTTACGCCCTCGCCTGTCTTTGAATTCGGAATGATAAGTTTCATGCTTATCAGGTTTTCCCCGAGTCATACAAGACTTCAGATCATCTGAGTTTTTGTATTTTATCAGGTCAGGATGATCATGTTGTGTTGGAAGGTCTGCTACTCCACTGTTTTGGCAACTGATTTTAAGAAATTCATTTTTCCTTATATTTAAGGAGCAGTGGCGGATTTAGGGGGATAGTAGGAAATCTCGTCCCCTCTAGAAAATCAAAATCTCACATTTTTTCTAGCTGTTCTCACTAGCAAGACAACAAATAAGGCCATGTTCTTTTGGACTTCAAGTCACTTAATTCAAGTTCACTTCAGATCCTATCAGTTCACTTCAGATCCTATCAGTTCAGTTTCTATAAGTTCAGTTCAGTTCAGATCCTATAAGTTCAGTTCAGTTCCATTCACATCCTATAAGTTCAGTTCAGTTCAGTTAAGTTTCAGTCCAAAAGAACAGGACTTAACACTGTGATGCAAGTATTAAGCCCCTTGTTAGGGCTCTCTCCTTTTTACTGAAAACTATTTGACAGTCCACATGAGCGTTGTATGACCGGTGTCTGGTTCAATACCAGGTTCAACTTCGCGGAATGCTACCTACCTAGCACGAGCTAAGCCTCTGGGATGTAAAGAAACCCGGCAACCTAGTTTTCTAACATTGGTTGACAAAACTGTAAACTATGCAACATGATATAACAGTTCACAATGCCCTTCATTGCATACCAATAGCTTTGTACAAAGGGTTCTTTTAATCAAACTTTCCGGTATCACATACATACACATTACATCGAGCCAGCCACGAAAGGAAAACAAGGTTAGTTACAACTCCATTTAGAATATCCAAAATTTACAGAAATGAAAACCGCTCAGCTGAAAGAGAAATTAATGAAGACGGGACATGAAAAGCCGGGACAATTCAGAAGGGAGAGTCACTTTGTGGCATTTCCCAGTTATCTCCATCGTCCTCGACTACCTTCTCAACCTTCTTGGGTTCATCCTTGCTTTGAATTCGCGGGGGAGGGCCACGCCTGTGAAGAAAGGGAGCTATCTCAGCAACAGTACAATAAGCGAAAACAGAACAGACAAATGGAATGCAGCTTCAATAACTTTAAAAATACATCAATTGTCATCAGTGACAGAGGTAGCTTGGAGTTGGAGCATGCGATCGCATTATGCTACCCCAAATCTCGAATAGCTACCTCAAACTATAGGCAACATCGGAAAGTTGAGAATTTTCCGCGCTTGAAGCTATAACGTAGCTGTGATATTGGGAATATTAATAATAGTTGAGCCTCAACCATCGCTTAATGTTTTGGTTGAGATAGTTCATCTATCATGGTATCACAGCCAGTGTGACCGAAGGTCACGGGTTGATATAGGGGAGCCTTGCAAACTAACCACTCTTCAAGCCCAATGAGCATTTGAATCAGGGAGCGTATTGGTAATATTAATAATAGTTGGACTTCAACCATCGCGTATGGGTAATACCAACCCGTGACCTTCGGTCACACTGACTCTGATACCATGATAGATCAACCATCTCAAACAAAACCTTAAAGTGATGATTGAGACCCAACTATTATTAATATTCTTATTATGTGGGAGGCTGAGAGGGGTCGTGCTAATGTTATGGTAAAACCGTCTCATATTAGAATTGGTACTGATAATGAACTTGCAGGAAAAAGTGTACACGTTAGAACAACCGATTAAATAAAAAAAGAAGGGGGTTCGTGTCCATCACCTTCTGCTACTATTACGCTTAGCAGCCTCACGAGTCTTGCGTTTCTCCTTATCCTGTTTATTCTCAAAATGACGACGTCGTTTAGTCTCCTGAATAACACCAGCTTTGGAGACTTCCCTTCGAAAGCGACTAACCAATCTTTCTTCAGGTTCCTTATCATCAACCAAAACCTGAACATTATAAGAAGAATTGAAGAAAAGGGTATTAGAATATGCAAGTGATGGGCATACAACTGCCATTACATCACCTTGGTACATATACTCATCATTTTTGGGTGAAATTGGCTTGATTGGTTGTTGGGTTTGAGATGATGATGATGATGGTGTAATGGAGAGTTGTGTTGATGAAGATGAAGAGTTGGTTTGAGGTGGGAATTTGGGAGTGTTAATGGTGGTGGTGGTTGTTATTGTGGTGGTGGTGGAAGGGAAGAGTGGTGAGAGGAAGTTGAGAAGAGATGAGGTTGATGCCATGGTTGAGCAGGTTGTGTAAGAAAATGGTAGTGCACTAGTGCTAGTGTGGATGATGATGAGACTATTATTTCATTTGGATTGGTTTTGGATAGAGTTTTGTGATGGGAAGGGTGGTGTTGTGTAAGTGTCATTTGATTGTGATTTGAGTGTAGTTAATTGACTTGTTGGGCTATGGGTATAATTTGGGATTATGGAATTATCCTAAAATCTTGATTTTAGTAACCACCTTGTAAAGTAGAGTTTACATTCGACTCGATAAAGTTAATATAAGAGTCGAAAAAAATCCCAAGTGTGTGACCTGCATTTGATCGAGTAGACTTTACTTAGGGACCCAAAAATGACCCGATTGACCAAAAATGACTTGCGCAAGGCAAAATTCAGACTCGATCCACAATGATCTAATCTGAATTAACACGGCCCGAAAATGATTTACCCCGTAACCCATACCGAACCTGACCCGACCCGAACAAGCCCTTGACTAGGTCTAACCAAATCAACTTAATTACAATAAGTTCGAAATTTAAATTTAACTTTAATCTTGATTACACAAATTATAAATATCTAAATACTCTACTTAACGTAAAATGATTTTTTGAATGACCGAAATTAAACACTAATCAACGATCCATGTTATACAAAAATTTCCATTTAATTAATTAATGAAGTCTAAAGAACATATTATTAGACTAACAACAAAATTTCAATGAGAAACATTTACTCCACCACTGTCAATATCTTAAAAATTCAGCATCTAATAAGCGAGTTTTTTTTATCATGGTTGCTCGCTAACCTCACTCTTTAACTATAAAATAGACATCCAATTTCAATACGATAAAGATAAGTTAAACTTCTATACCCATTATTTATCAGTCCCGCGTATACATTATTTTTATCTTAACTCACTCGTTTTCCCACGCTCTCCTCTCAACCACCTTTACCTTGTCTCCTTGGTCATCCAACAACCCCACCGTAAGCCATCTACTTGTCTACCGCCAAAACATGGTAGCGATCCTGTTGTTACCTTCCACCCTTCGCTGAACTATCCATCTCCTTTCTCTCCCCTCCTTCACTTACCCTCCTATCTTAAAATAAAAGAAAATCTACGAAAGCATAAAAAAAATATGAATTTAATAAAAAATTTCAATTAACGGATCAAATACAATACTTTATATTAAAATCGTCATCAATTATTGAAAAAAATACTCTTAATTTAGGAGGTTGTAAAATTATGAATTGAAAATTTTTAGTTAAATAATTTTGTTAAATGTCACCAGAGAAGTCCACAAGTTCGATCACAAGTCTCACGGTTAGTGTTGGTCATCCTCCCCTAAACTCTGGTAGACAGGATTGAATCCCCGTAGATTCCGTTTTGTTTTCCATCCCAATTTTTCGCAAAATGTTCACCCCGTAACAGCCGACACCAATCACACCATGCGTCCGCCGCTGAATTACCTTCGTAAATGTTTCTTCCAAAACATAAGAAAAATAGGCAAAATCACACATAAAAAATGACATTATCAGAAATATTATGATAAAAAAACCCACATACGATAATAAATAAAACCTATATTTATATTTTCTTGATGAAGAAGTAAAATCATAATTTCAATGTAAATTCCGTTTAAATTTTAATGAGCAACCGCGACAAAATGATTATTCGTAAGTGAAAATTAGAAGTGTATTTGTACATTTATGTAACCAATCAAAGAACATTTCAATTGCGCTCGAAGTCCCAATCCGTTTCTTCCCTGAAATCTCACCTTCCTCTTCCTTTTCTTGGATCACTGCAACTTTTACCTACTATTCTACTCATGCATCCACTCTTCACCTCCAACACCCAACTATTTTATTTACCTCTCATCAATTTCTAGGGTTTATTTTTTTCCCCTCTTTTAAACCCTAGATCTGCAGCAAACTCCCAATTTTAATCACCCCAAAACCTGAATTTCTTTAAATTTTATGACCCATTGGATCTTCACAGGTTATTAATTGGTCTTTCATCCTCAAACAATACGGAAATAGTTAATTTATGGTAAAGGTAACTTTTTGTTTTGTAATTTTACTGCAAGTTTAATTATTTGAGCATTTTGGTAGTTAAAGAAAGTAGTATAAGTTGCAAAGATTGAAGCTTTATTGTTGTTTTGAATTGGGTTTGTGTCGAAATGGCGGCGAATAATAGTAATAATAATAATCAGCCACCTAAGAATAATATTGGGGGTTCAATGTCAGCATCCCCTTTTGGTAATATGGGTATGATGAACCCTAATTTACCCCCCAATTTTAATCCTGCATCACAAGGTCAAAACCCTCAATTAGGTGGATTTGGGTTTCATAATCCCCTTCAATTGGCCCAGGCCCAAGCCCAGGCCCAGGCCCAGGCCCAGGCACAGGCACAGGCACACCATGCTCAAGCACAAGCAGCTCATGCTTATGCTCAGGCGCAGTCGAAAGCGCAGGCGGTTTCTGCCCATGGACATCTGCTGCAGGCTCAGGGGTTGGCCATGAACTCATCTCAGTCCTTGGGTATTGGTGGTATGGGGGGTTCTTCACCCTCGTTATCCGGTGCTGGTAATTCAGCAGGCAAGAGGATTCCGCAGAAGCCTCCTGTTCGACCTCCGGGGCCTTCTGGGATTGGTATGATGTCGCCGCCGATGAAGAGTCCTATGGAGCTTGCTGGCCCGGGTGCTAGGAGAAAGAAGCAGAAGTCACAAGAAAAGCAGTTGAGTGAGAGGGTGGCTAATATATTGCCTGAGTCGGCTTTGTATACTCAACTACTCGAGTTTGAGTCGAGGGTTGATGCTGCATTGACTAGGAAGAAGGTTGATATTCAGGAGGCTTTAAGGAACCCTCCTTGTGTTCAGAAGACGCTTCGTGTTTATGTGTTTAATACTTTCTCCAATCAAGCTCAGTCTATTCCGAAGAAGCCAAATGCGGATCCTCCTACTTGGACTTTAAAGATTATAGGAAGGATTTTGGAGGATGGGATTGACCCTGAGCAGGCTGCTTTGATGAAACCAAATCCAATGTATCCCAAGTTCTCTAATTTCTTTAAGAGGGTTACGATAACGTTGGATCAGAGACTATATCCGGAGAATCATTCGATTGTATGGGAGAATTCTAGATCAGCTGCACCTGTTGAGGGCTTTGAGGTTAAAAGGAAAGGGGATCAGGAATTTCCGGTGAATATTCAGTTCTATATGAACTATACGCCTGAAAAGTTTAAGCTTTCACCTGCTTTAACCGAACTTCTTGGTATAGAAGCTGAAAACCGACCTCGAATTATAGCTGCTATATGGCACTATGTTAAGGCTAAGAAATTGCAGAACCCAAACGATCCGACTGTCTTTAACTGTGATGCTCAGCTCCATAGGGTATTTGGAGAAGAGAGGATGAAATTCACTATGGTCTCACAGAAGATATCCCACCATCTTTCTCCACCCCCGCCAATAGAGGTGCAGCATCATATTAAGCTTTCCGGGAATATGCCTGCCGGTAATGCTTGTTATGATATACTTGTGGATATACCTTTGCCTATACAGAGAGAGCTTAACATGCTGTTGGCGAGTACTGAGAAGAGTAAGGAGATTGAGGCATGTGATGAAGCAATAAATGCTGCTATTAGGAAGATCCATGAGCACCGTAAAAGGAGAGCATTCTTCCTTGGTTTTAGTCAGTCGCCTGTAGAATTCATTAACGCATTAATAGAATCTCAAAGTAGAGATCTGAAGCACGTATCTGGGGAAGCTAGTCGTAGCTCAGAAAAAGAGCGTCGATCTGATTTCTTTAACCAACCTTGGTATGCAACCCTTCTCTTTGGCTTTTATATTTCGTTTCATTGTTTATACGGTTCCTTTAGTTGGTTCCTTTTTTCTGCTCTTTATGGCCATTTGCACTCATGTCTTACTCTTTCAAGGGGTCCAAAAGACACTGACTTTAGTTTCCTGACTCACCGATGAGATGAATCAACCTAGTTTAAACTGATGAGATAGCCTAATCAATCTAATTTCCTTATAAAGTACATTATGTAATGCATACAGCTTGAAGATTTACTCTGCACAATAACATAAGGAGTACCTCTCTATTTGTTTGATAATATATGTGCAATTAGGGCTGCTAATGAGACGAGACAGCTCGCGAGCAGCTCGCCATAGTCACCAATAAGCATAGGCTTTCAAGGGTTTAGTAAGTTATCACAATGAATATTTGCGTTTTCTCGGTTTTATCTAGCTTTTTATCGTGGGAGTTGTGTTGGCGTACATTAATAATTCTCTCAAAGCATTCGTATTTTCTGCTAAATGCCATATGCTTCTCTAGTCCGCTTTGTTTTAGGATCATCTTTCATGTCATGAAGTCACGGTAGCCCATAAACAGAACTAATCTGTTTTTGAATCACAGGGTTGAAGATGCTGTTATTCGTTATTTGACACGGAAACCTACCAATGGACACGATGGTCCTGGGAGCACATAAAGTAGACTTGCGGGTTAGCTAATACAACTTGTCTTCTCAATCGAGCATTGCATGTCGCTTGCTATTCGTACTACTGTTTATTGTATGTTAAGTGTTATAGTACTTTTCATCAGAGATAGATTTATGTGCCTATTTGTTGCACATTTTTAGAAATCAAGTTACGTGTGAAATTATTTGCTCCCTTCTCCTAGAGTAACGATCCTCTCCAAATGCTGGTAGAAAATGAACTGTTCAGGTTTACATTTACTAAGAGATGTAATCTAGGAATCCGAACTGTTCAATGTAAACTACATACTAATATTCACATCTCTAAGTAAATGTCGACCACTAGAACGAAATGGGGAAGATCTTTGCACTTCCTCAACCCTACCCCGGAGAAAAAGACGGCCCTATTTTCAATTAATTTTCGGGTTTTGAAAGGGTAAAAGATTCAGCTTTTAATAAGGGATAGGAGTCACATGAGAAATTTGATAATGTAGTACTCCTAGAAAGGCAGAAGTACAAAGAAAGTGACTGGTATGAAGATTTTGTGGGGCATGTTTTGTATGACAGAACTCTGACAAACTGGTATGAAAGTGAGGAAAGTCGTTATTTTAGTTGGAGTAATCCTAGGATTCCACGTGTCATGTGTGAATGTCCTTGACTTTTTACTTTTTAAGGATCCCGATCCCCACATATTCCTCCCTTACTAGTCACTCACTGAATGCTTATTGGAAAGACCAATTCTTGTGCTCACTGCTCAGCGACCGTCTCACAGTGTAAGACGGTCTTATTCCGTCTTTTTTTTATAGTTTATGTATTGGTAATTGGTAATGGTTCTAGCATCATTTTTACCTTTGATTATGTGTCTTACTGCTAATACTTGCATCAGTTATTTTGCATGCATTGTAGATCATCTAATTTTTTTTCCAGTCTTGCGTTTTCCTGATGTACAAATAGTCAATAATGCGACACAACGGTCTTATGATTCTGGCCCGTCTAGCTGCTTGTCGTAATTTTTATCAATCGAACTTGAGGCCAGTCGACTTTTAACCAGTTACGACAACTCATATGGGCAAACATTGAATGTCATCGTGAACATGCGAATCAAATCATACATTTTTTCCCCTTCTGATAAGTTTGATATGCATGTTTTGTTTAGGATACAAGGATACAAATGTACAGTTAACAGTTTCAATTACACATTGCACACTGCAAGACCCTACACAACCACGAATTCTCATTAAGACAGTCGTTATCCTTCTTAAACTACCAAACGAGTAACTTGAGAAATAGTCTTTTGAATTCAAAACATGTTTTCATGGTTCCTGTATAGCTGTTGCAGAACATATATGGACTGCTTCTGTAAGTGAAGCAAAGATGTTGTCTTCTCCAATCAAGCTCATCAACCCAGATGCATGGAGTTTGTCAACTACTAGTTGTCCTGGACTTCCAATTACAAGCTACACACAAAAAACTATGTTTGATAAACGGTAGATTGATAACTTTTTTTTATCCATTTTAAGGTTTTAAAATATTTTCGACTAAAAATCTACTATTTTTAGTCTGCCTTTACAGTAACATAAAAACTTGTACAACTCGTCTTATACAAAAATATTTATGTATCTCCATAAAGACGGAGGTAACTGTAACTCGTATATAACTAAAATGGGTCAAGTACTTCGCTATTAAGATAGATGAGGCCAACTTTTATTACTCCCTAGATATTTATTATTTTGTCTCGTCTGTATAAATGCAAGTGAGTAATACTTAACCTGTTTTAGTTATGAAACGGATACGTTCATCTTAAACGGCGATAATAATTGATTTTAGTTAACAAGTGGTTGGTTACCTTGACATTTTTCTTTTGTAGGCATTTGTATAGTTTTTCAAGGGCATGTGTGCCACTAGTATCTATATCTGCAACAGCTGCAAAACAGTGGATTTTGTTTAGTACAATGTATCTGCTGTTTCAGTCATTTATTTACGTTTCATACATTTTTCTCTCTATTCCCGAGTCTTTGTGCTAAAGGCAAACGTACAGAGATCATCGGGATTTGAGACGGAAGAGTATATAAAAATGGGCAATTGGGTAATGTAAGTGAGTGTTCACCTGACATGTCAATGATCAAAAATTGAATTTTCTGCATATTCCTTTCTGCAACTTTATCTCCCTCCTCTTTAAGCCACTTCATGAACCTGCATCAAATATTAACCTTGATTATAATCCTCTTTATACAATGTGCAGCAAATCTATGGTTTTTTCGAAAGAGAAATCCGAATGTACTTGTCTGTAATGTAGTTCGAATTTGCGAAGTAGATTGAAGTGTCGACTCTAACAATAAGAACTCCAGGTACCAACGTCGCCTCTGAAAACTGTTGAACACTCTTGTACTCTGTACTACCCGGAATCTTTCCGAGCAATGCAGTTTGTGGCCGCGTCACCCTGAACATTATCTTTCCAGCTGATAGACACACCTGAGCACAATTTTTCATTTTGGTTAGAAATGTTCTTTTTACTTGATAAATCTGACTCGATTCAAACTTGATATAAAGTGACCGATATCAAATTATCCAATAACACGACTAAATGACCGGCTCTGGCCTCAAGTACGTAACTAGAGGTGGCAATCAGTTCACTCGGGTCGGTTACGGGTCGGGTCATCTCGGTTTCGGGTTATGTCGGGTCAGTGTCGGGTTCGGGTCGGTTCGGTTCATACCGGGTCATCTTCGTGTCGGGTCAACGACGGTGACAATTCGGGTCGGGTTATTAGCGGGTCAGGTTATTGACATATATTTTATCTTATATATTAAGTTTTAGATGATAATTTATGTTTAATTAATGGATAGATGTATTAATTGAAGTTTAAGTTAGAGTAATTAAGAAGAATTATCAATTTGGTATCATTTAAACCATTATTAAGACAGTTCATTATAACGTCATCTATCAGGTTGAGAAATATCGGGTCACGGTCGGTTCGGTTCGGTTCGGGTTGGACAAAATAATGCTGCTATCGGTTAGCGGGTTGGGTCGGCTCGGGTCATTTCGGTTTCGGTTCGCCCAATTCCCGGGTTGTATCGGGTCGGGTCAGCTTTTGCCAGCTCTATGCGTAACTGATAAAACATCCTGAAAAAACCCGACTCTGGTACCAAGTCTAATGAATGGGCTGATCAATCTCACCGCTATGAGAAGACCAATCTCGACAGAATGGAAAATGACTCCAAAGAAGGCTCCCATACAGGCAACGAAGTCAAATTTGTCGATCTTCCATATCTGAACTATTTCCTTGATCTCAATCAAACCAAGAACGGCAGAAATGATGATGGAGGCGAGTATTGCATTTGGAATGTATTTGAACAACGGCGTGATCAGCATCAGAGTAAAGAACACAATGCAGGCCATTACAATGTTGGAGACTGCTGTTTGACAACCTGCCATGTAATTCACTGCTGAGCGTCCAAACCCGCCTGCATATACACACAATGGAAGGATGTATCAGTTTTCAGTCTCGATATAAGTTGAAGCCTAGCCTTGAGAGGGAAACAGGACTTGACCTGAAACTACATAGCAAGATGTGATCGAACCGGCTAGATTACAGGCTCCTAGTGCAAGCATTTCTTGGTTTCCGTCTAGCTCGTACCCCCTTATGTCTGCAAATGTTCTTCCAATGGCCAAAGCTTCCTGTAACGAAAAAGAACCAGGCATTTCTGATATTTACGATAGCTCTGACTTAGGCCCTGTTCTTTCTGGCTTAATTTCACCTCCTTTCAATTTTGTTTGGTTATATTTCATTGAGTTTTATTTACGTTCAATCAATTATGTTCAATTAATCTCTTCACAAAACTAACTTTTAATTCAACTAATTTCATTTCACCTCAATTTTCAATTTAGTTCAATTAAGCTCTACTCCAATTAACTCAATTCAGCTCGTTTCAGCCGGAAAGAACAGGGCCTTAGTATGCATCATCATACTGTGAGAGTAACATTCTAAGGCCCTGTTTGGTAAACAACGGATTAATATTGGCAGAAGCAGATTTCAAAACCAGATTTGACAAGCAGAATGATTTAGCGGATTTGACTAGCAGATTTATTTAGCAGAATTATTTTAGAGGTGTTTGGTAATTGGCAGTTTAGATTAGCAGATTATCTAAAATCTTTATAAAATGACATATAAGGACATGAAAAATTATTTATTAAATATATAAAAGGAACGTTAGTATTTTATTAAGAGGTTAAATAAAACAATTTTTTTCTTTCTAATATGCTAATCAAATAAGCTGGTAGGAGCAGCATATTGTAAAATAACATATTGGACCCAAATATATTATTTCAATATGTCATTGACCAAACCCTATAAATAGCATATTGGTAAGTCAAACATGCTAAATCTCTCAAATATGCTGAAATTTGGCCAATATGTTGTTTATCAAACAGAGTCTAAAACTTACCGTCAGTGCAATAATTCCGGCAATAGCACCAATTTTGAAACCTTTTGAAGAGTCACAACGAGTTTAACACCTAAGAGGGGGAGGGGGTGAATTAGGTGACCTTTTTTTTTAAAAATTTCAGATTTAAACTTGATAGAGTTAAGAGTCAAGCACGAAAGATGGAGTCTGAGCAACAGTATAGGCAACAGTTGCACAGACCTGCTAGTTATCGTAAGTAGTAAGCATTCGAAAGATTGATAAGAGAATGAACAAGAATGAAAACAGGCGATATAAAAAATTGGTTCAGCTCCTACTCCGGAGCCTACGTCCAACCGTTATCTTATTAAAAGTTTAGAAGCTACTCCGCTTAACTAGAACTATTACAATAAGACAACTCGCCAACCTACTCCGGTTGCAATGCTTCAAGCTACTCCGCTTAAAGACTTGACTCAAACTTAGAGCTACTCCGCTCTAAGAGTTTTTGTTGTTCTACCTTTGGTTTACAAGATCATGTCTCAAGGGTTCTCTTTTAAGAACATGGAGACTTCATTTAAGATCTAAACACAAGGTCCTTGAACATACTCATTAGGCATTAAGAGTGCTACTAGTGCTTAGGAGATAATGTCTTTGTTAAAACCTTTTGAAGACTTTTAAAAACTTAAAACATTTGCAAAGTTACTTTGAAAGATGAAGCACAAATCAGTTTTGCAAAAGTTTGTAATGAATGCACTAAAAAGTCTTGGTAATAAATGAACCCAAGGGTCCATATTTATAGCCGAAATGCAAGGCTTCTTGAAACCCTAAAGCATGTGCTTTGCCTACCTTTTACACAATGAGATTGTCTTTACTAGGTAGGTAAAAGGGTAAGTCAAATTGTCAAGGAGGGTAAAAGGACTGGTCTGATTTCACAAGGCTCTATGATACACTCTTTTAGCTAAGGAAGCATTTCAACTTTCCCTCATGGAGAAACTCACTTAGCTAAATGAGGAAATAAAGCAAGATTTTACTTTCACAAAGACCAAGTCTCCTTTGAATAAGATTTTCAACTTGATTTTCTGAACTATGATTCAAATAATAATTTATTTAAACACAAGCTGATATTTTGAAAACAATTTCAAACATTTGAAATCTTCTTTGAAAATTATCTCCGTAACTAGCACTAGACACAGGTCATGCAACAGTCTGAGAACTGTTTCATGACTTTTGCACTTTTAATGACTTAGATGAGTATGATCAATTACCTTGCTTACAACACTCTTTCTAGACTCGACTTAGATTTCTTCTCTTGCATCTTGGGACTTCTTCTTGATTTGTCTTTGATCATTCATAGGCTTGATATCATTTGCTATTAAACACAACACTAGAAGAAGACATTAGAAGTGATTAAGAGTAACTTGGCATCATCAACAATAAGTGTTCTAACAAATTCCCCCTTTGATGATGGCAAGTTACTCATAAAATTTTTGTCCCAAGTTCCCCCTTAGCCCATGGTGAGTCGGTCTTTGTTAACCACAATTAATAAGACATCAAGAGATACGTAATCAAGGTGATCAAGGTTTTGACAATCTTAACTTAAGTTAGACTTCTAATCATGGTAGCTAAAACATTTCTACGGTGTACGTTAGCCTAAGAGTCATTAAGTAATAGCAACATAAATTTTATAACACTTCCCCCTCTTGACATCATCAAGAGGAGAAACATACGAGGATTAGGATAGCAGTTCATAAGATGCATACGAGTCTAAAAACAAGTCCAGAAAACAGAGTCAAAGGCAATACATGCAAGATAATAATAATAATATTAGCAAGCTAGACGGTAGGGGAGAGGGTGGGGTGGGGGGGGGGGTTTTAGGCCTCGTCCTCGGCCTCCTGCTCCTCTTGAGTCAGCCTCTCCACGAGGTCCTCATTCACAGATTTCAATTCAGCTACCTCCTCTTTCAACGATTCAATGTCCATGGCCATCTTCTTGATAAGATTCAAGACTTGATCCAACTTCTCATTAGCCAGCCCTGGTGCAACAGTTGAAGCATCTGTGCCCTTTGCACTGAACTTCTTCACCAACTTACCCTCCTTAGATGCCAATCCCATTTGAGAAAGAAGACCGGGAGTCATCTCATCACTGAGTCTTTCCACAGCAGGGCTCCCATGCATAATAAGCTTATGTTTCTTAAAGATAAGGGAGAGCCACATACCATATGGGATGAGGGTTGTTTTGTCGAACTTTCCCACCTTGATGTCCTTGGCAAGCTCATGAATGCGGAAGAATATGAGATGTGGAAGGCTTATGGGTAGACTTTTGAGAATGTAGTAGAGAAGGGTCATTTCCAGGTATGAGCACCGACCACGAGTGGAGGCATTAGGGACAAGAACACGTCTAATGAAGTTAAAGATAAAGCGGTGAGGGGCACGGAGTTCAGCTCCATAGATGTTGGAGGGTCCTTCTCTCTTGATCCCGGGTCGGAGAGTTTTGGTTATATCAGTGACAATAGACGCTTCAATTTCCCCCCATGTCCCCTTAGGAAATGTATCAAGGCCCGTAGGAATAACTTTGAGGGCTGTGGCCAATTGGTCAATGGTAAGGGCAAGGGGTTTATCATTGATATAGGCAGAGAGAGTTTCTGATGCAACATCCACCCGTACGGTTGCAAAGAACTGAACGACCTCAGACACGTACACAGGGCTGTACATGTCGAGCAAATCTACCCAATGTTGGACAATCATTTCAGTTTTGAAAAAATTAAAGGCCGGAGAAGTAGCATACCAATCTTTTGGATAACGCCTACCGGTGTTGAATGAGCAAAGGAGCAAACGGTGGCACTTGTCAAGCACCTCTTCAGAGAGAGGGAGATTGGAGAGATGCGCCCATACTTCATTCTTAAATGGTTCATCAAAGGAAGCGGCAATGATGGTAGTGCAGGGGTTAGAAGGACCAGCCTGTTCAGTAACTTTGGTTTGCTTTTGAAGACGGGTTTTGGGTATGATTTTGGTCTTTTTGGTAAGGAGACGGGTTGGTTTTTGTGGAGGCTTGGTGATTTTTGTGGCTTTGGTTTTCTTCAAGCTTGAGATGAAGGTATCATCGAACTCCTCTTCGTCCCCAAACATCTCACTGATTTTTCGCTTGAGTTTGGACTTGAGAGTGGTATGCTCCAGTGGGTCAAACTCATCATTGAACACATCATGATCATGATATTCATCCTCATTCACATTTGGTGCAACAGTTTCCGGTTCCTTCCCTTCCTCTTCGTGTTCACTCTTAACAGCTCTTGTCACGCTTTTCGAGGCAACTCTCTTCTTCTTGTTACTTCCCTTTGGAGTTTCAATTTCCTTGGCACCTTCTTCCTCGGTTGCCTTTCCTTGTTTCTTTCCCGTGACTTTCTTTGCTTTTTCCACTCCTTTCTCAATTACCATCTCATCATTATTTCTTTTTCTTTTATTTTTCTGTCCCTCCTTTTCTTTTTCATTTTCTTCTTTCTCTCCTCCGTCACTCTCCTCGACTTCTTCATTTTCCTCAACAGCTTCATTTGCACTTTCATTCACTTCTTCTTCATTATTTTCGCTTTCCTCAGCCACTTCTTCTTCTTCTTCATTTTTTTTCGCTTTCCTCAGCCACTTCTTCTTCTTCTTCATTTCCTTTTTCATTTTCATCAACTACCTCAACATGTTTATCAGTACCATGCTCAATCTCCTCATTCCCTGCAACAGAGTCTTCATCCCTTGGTTCGTTCGTGTTTGCATGGTCGGATTCGGACGCAGAAGGAACATCCATAGGTACTCCCAAATTTTTCTTCGTGGGAACTCCCTTTTTCGAACCAGGTTTGGACTTTGGACCGGTCGTAGTTTTTGCTTTGGTTTTGGCAGCGGTGGTTTTGGCAGTGGTGGTTTTGGCAGGGGATGCGGGTGAGGTCATGGTGAGTTTTGCAACGTATTTTGGGTTGTAGGTGTTGGCAAGGTTTTTCAGTTCACGACTTATGTTTTTGGGAGGCATTTTAGGAAGGTTTTATGGTGAAGATGACGGTTGAAGGAAGATGGGAAGGTTAGGGAGAGAGGAAGGTAGTTTTTAATTTTTGAATTTGGGTAAGAGAGAGGTAGAGAGGTTAATAACTGAAGGATAAAAGGGGATTAGACGGTTTTGGGGTGGTTGAGTGTAAAGGATTAAATGGGGCGGTTTATGGGTATTAATGAGATGATTTGTGATAGCAAAAAGTATTGATTTGATGGGTCATAGCTAGCTATAATAGATAAACACATGCATGCCTACTTTCTTTGTTTTCTTAACGGACTTGCATTAAAAACCGTATACAAACATAAATAGCATTTTTAAACCGATCCACGTATATTCTCGACTCTAGTCAATCATTTAGGAGACGGATATTATTTAATGTCACGCATCACTCAACAAACCAATTTCCAACCTAAGTTTTACGAATTGTTCTCTTTCTAACGGTTTTGTAAAAATATCCGCAATTTGATTTTCGGTTTTACAAAAGTTAAGACATATCGTTCCTTTTTCGACTTGATCACGTAAAAAATGATGCCTTATCTCAATGTGTTTGGTCCGAGAGTGTTGTATTGGGTTCTTGGAAATATTAATTGCACTAGTATTATCACAAAAAATAGGAGTGGATTCGAAATTAATACCGAAATCGTGCAATTGTTGACGAACCCATAGGATTTGTGTGCAACAGAGTGCAGCACTGATGTACTCGCTTTCGGCCGTTGATAGAGACACGGTGTTTTGCTTTTTGGAGGCCCACGTGAGCAGGCATGGGCCCATGAACGTGGCAATTCCCGACGTGCTCTTACGATCTAACATGCATCCCGCATAATCGGCATCGGAAAACCCTACAAGATCAAGATCATAGTAAGAAGGATACCAAAGATATAGATGTTGGGTTCCGATCAAGTATTTAAAGATCCTTTTTACGGCTTTGAAGTGAGATTCCTTAGGGTTAGCTTGAAAGCGAGCACATACACAAACACTATATTGAATATCGGGTCGACTTGCGGTTAAGTAAAGTAATGAACCGATCATACCTCGATACACCTTTTCACTAACACTCTTACCATTAGGATCAAGATCAAGTTTGAGGTTAGATACCATAGGTGTAGCAACGGGTTTCGCATTGGTCAACCCGAACTTACTCAACATTTCCTTCACATACTTTTGTTGATGGATCATGGTGCCTTCTTCTTTTTGCTTGATTTGAAGGCCAAGAAAGAATCCTAGTTCTCCCATCATGCTCATTTCAAACTCAGATTTCATTAGACTTGCAAAATAATCATAAAGAGCTTCACTTGTTGCACCAAAGATTATGTCATCGACATATACTTGCACAAGCAACATTACATCTGAGTGTGCCTTAATGAACAGAGTTTTATCAACCGAACCACGTACAAAACCATTTTCCAAGAGAAACTTTGAAAGCCTATCATACCATGCTCTAGGAGCCTGTTTTAAACCATATAGAGCTTTATCGAGTTTGTAAACATGGTTCGGTGATTCATTATCCAAGAAACCCGGTGGTTGTTCAACAAAACTTCTTCATTTAGATAGCCATTTAAGAACGCGGATTTTACATCCATTTGAAAAAGTTTTACGCCATGATGAGCTGCGAAGGCAACGAGAATTCGTATGGCTTCAAGCCTAGCTACCGGTGCAAAGGTTTCGTCGAAATCAATTCCCTCTTGTTGGTTATACCCTTGCACCACTAGCCTTGCTTTGTTCCTTACGATTTCTCCGTTGTTGTCTAGCTTATTTCGAAAAACCCACCTAGTGCCAATGACAGTCCGATTTGACGGCCTAGGGACAAGATGCCATACCTCACTTCTTTTGAATTGGTCCAACTCTTCTTGCATGGCCAAGATCCAACAAGGGTCTTCGAGGGCATTTGAAATGTGATTGGGTTCAATTTGTGAGAGGTAGGCATTGAAGGCACAAAAGTTTCTGAGTGATGACCTGGTTTTTACTCCTGAATCAAGGTCACTGGTCAGGTTATCAAGAGGATGAGAGCTTTGGTGTTTCCATTTTCTTGGTATGGTGGTGTTAGGAGCGAGAGCTTGTTCATTCTGTTCTGATGCAACAGTTTCAAGGTCTGTTGTGTGGGGAGGATTTGGTGGGGGAGTTTGGGCATTGATGTTTGTGGGATCAGAGGGTGATCCTTGGCTTTCTTCACCAGCTCTTGATGTGCTAGCTTCGTCTGAGGGTGAAGGACCTTCAATTCCCCCTGAGTTTTGGCCTGCTCCCCCATGCAACAGTTCCTCTGACTGTTGTTCAGTATCCTCCGCTTCTAACACATGGTCCATATCACGACGAACCATTCCTAGTTCAAATTCATCATCCTCTTCCTCATTGCTTACCTGTTCAGGGGACACAAAAAGACTAGATTCGTCAAACACGACATGAATACTTTCTTCCATTTTCATAGTCCTTTTGTTAAAGACTTTGTAAGCCTTGCTATGGTTAGAATATCCCACAAAAATTGCTTCATCACTACGGGCATCAAATTTTCCAAGGTTATCTTTCCCGTTATTGTGAACAAAACATTTACATCCGAAGCATTTTAAGTATGAGACATTTGGTTTTCTTCCACGTAGAATTTCATAAGGAGTTTTGTTGGTGATTTTTCTAATCATGACTCGATTATAGACGTAACATGAGGTGTTTACGGCTTCGGCCCAAAAATTTCTTGGAACCTTAGAGCTAATGATCATGGTCCTAGCCATATTTTCCAAGGTTCGATTCATTCGTTCCACAACTCCGTTTTGTTGTGGAGTTCGTGCGGCCGAAAAGTTATGGCTAACACCGTTTTCATTGCAATAAGTTTCAAAAGAGGAGTTCTCAAATTCGGTTCCATGGTCGGACCTTAAGGCTCCAAGTTTGAGTGAAAATTTGTTTTCGACCATTTTGAGCCAAATTAAGAACTCACTAAAGGCTTTATCTTTGGTTCCAAGAAACAACAACCACACATATCTAGAACAATCATCAACAATAACACAAATGTAATTACTACCACCTTTGCTTGTGATACGCATTGGTCCGCAAAGGTCAATGTGAACAAGTTCTAAGACACGAGATGTGCTAACACAATGTTTAGATTTGAATGAACTTTTGACTTGTTTTCCTTTGACACAATCATCACACAAGGAGTTAAATTTGAAGTTAATGATGGGTAAGCCTTCAACTAGGTCAAGTCTTCTAAGGTTGTTTAGTGTCCTAGCATTCACATGTCCTAACCTCTTATGCCAAAGCCACGGGTCATTTTTGTGAACACTCATGCATGAAAGAGTTTGACTAGACAAAGAACATAAATCAATCATATACACATCCTTGACACGCTTACCTTCGAGAATTAACTCCCTTGTCTTACCATTCAAAATTTTACACACATGAGCATGAAATTCAACGATATTACCTCGATCGCACAATTGTGAAATGCTAAGGAGATTGTGTTTTAACCCTTTGACAAGCAGCACTTTGTCCACGCATAGTGATTTTGACTTACCAACTTTTCCGATACCAACAATTTCACCTTGTTTGTTATCGCCAAAAGTCACCATGCCTCCATTGTAGGCTTCTAGCGAGAGGAATTGGTTTTCTTCCCCCGTCATGTGACGAGAGCATCCACTGTCTAAGTACCAATTGCTGCTGCCTCCCACTAATGCCTACGCAAGTTCAAACAGTTAGTTTAGGAACCCAAACAAGTTTGGGTCCCTTCTTAACACTCAAAACCGAGTCTTTTCTAACCCACGTTTTTTGTGCTTCTTTGGTGTTTCTTGCTAGGTCATGTTTTCGTTTAGGACATTCATTGAACTCATGACCTGTCTTTCCACAGTAGTTACAGATAATGTACTCAGGTAATCCAGCATACTTTCGCCTTCTGAAATCGGTTTGGCTTGGGTCCTGGTTTCGGATGCAACAGTGAGTGCTCCTGTTGCCTCTGAAACCAAGTCCAGCATTTTTCAAAGCTTTCTCATTTTCCTGAGATTGTTTTAACAGAAATTCCAAGACATTTTGACTTCCTTCCCATTTGAGATAAAACTGTTTTGCATCATGCAACTCTTTGGTCAAGGTCTCTATCCTTCCTAGATGAGTTAGATTTAGTTTTTCGACTTTTTCTAACTTTGCTTTGGTATGACTCACTTCATCTCCTAACAATGATGCAACTTCCTCTAGTTGTTTGTTGTCTAGTTTGTATGAAGTGATTTCCATTAAGAGGGAGTTACGTTCCTTGGTAAGTGAGGATACCATTCCTTTTAGAGACTCGACTTCTTTACAAAGATCAGTTTCAACAGGACAGTGGTCTGTTACATGAGCTGTTTCAGTTTTACTCATTAGATTTTGATTTTGTTTCCTAAGCAATTTAACTTCCTTCTCAAGTTGGGTTATAGTACATGTTTGGTCTACCTCAGTTAGGGTTTCCTTTAGGTTGACATTTTCTTCAGCTATGCTCTCAATTTCATCTTGCATAACACTTAGCTTATTGTTTTGGACACGACATTTGTCAATGAAATCATCTAAAAGGAGACAAATTTTGTCTTTAGAGAAAGTGCGGGCCTTTCTCTTTAGACTATTTACCTCATCTTCAGAATCTGAGTTGGAGTCAACGGAATGAGCCATAAGACAAACGGCGGTTTCCTTCTTTGCTGATTTTGAGGTTTCGGTTTTCGATTTTGAAGAAATGCATAACTTGGCATCCAATTCTTCCTCAAGGACTTCATCCTCATCGGAATCAGACATGCCCCATATAGCTGTCATTACTTTGCTCTTGTAGTCACGTTTAGCATGCTCACGTTTTTCCTTGGACTTAATCTCGTCCCACTTTGGGCATTCTTTGATTTGGTGACCCTTGTCACCACATTTGAAGCAACCAAAGGTAGAACTTGATCTTCTCTTAGGGAAACGTCTTTTGCTAGCATTGTTGAACTTTTGTGACCCTCGACCATTTATTATGCCGGCCATGTTTTTGGTAAACATAGCGAACTCGACATCTTCATCCTCCTCATCACTTGAGAGAGCATTTAGAGCGAGTCCCTTTCCCTTTGAACTCTCCTGAGAGCGTTTAGTGAGTGAGAGCTCATGGGCCATGAGAGACCCCATTAGTTCATTTAGGGAAAGTGCGGCAAGGTCTTTGGCCTCCTCAATAGCCGTCACCTTCGGTTGCCACTTTTCAGTAAGGCTTCGAAGGATCTTTCGGACTAAATCCTCGGATTCAAAGTTTCGACCTAGGCTTTTAAGTTCGTTAACAATGCATGAGAAACGTGACGACAGACTGTTGATTGACTCATCTTTTCCCATGTTGAACATCTCATACTGTTGCATGAGAAGATCAACACGGTACTTCTTGACTTGAGATGTACCCTCATGAGCGAGGCTTAGGGTATCCCAGATTTCTTTTGCGGAAGTACAACCTGATATACGATTTATCTCTTGATCACCGATGCCATATTGAAGAATGGACATGGCTCTAGAGTTTTTCTCGATTTTTTTGTAATCGTTTTCGTTGTACTTTTCCTCATCTTTTGGTGTCGTTTTTCCATCTTTATCTGTAACCTCAACCTTAAGTGGGCCCTTTTGAATGATCTTCCAGCATTCATAGTCAACCCCTTTTACGTAGTGTTCCATGCGGTGTTTCCACCAAGCATAGTTTTCACCTTTGAAGATTGGGTACTTAGTGTGTTTAGACTCGTCCATGACTACGGATCTTTCTCTTTGGTGGTAAGACCTAAATCAAGAGCACGAGGCTCTGATACCAATTGAAGAGTCACAACGAGTTTAACACCTAAGAGGGGGAGGGGGTGAATTAGGTGACCTTTTTTTTTAAAAATTTCAGATTTAAACTTGATAGAGTTAAGAGTCAAGCACGAAAGATGGAGTCTGAGCAACAGTATAGGCAACAGTTGCACAGACCTGCTAGTTATCGTAAGTAGTAAGCATTCGAAAGATTGATAAGAGAATGAACAAGAATGAAAACAGGCGATATAAAAAATTGGTTCAGCTCCTACTCCGGAGCCTACGTCCAACCGTTATCTTATTAAAAGTTTAGAAGCTACTCCGCTTAACTAGAACTATTACAATAAGACAACTCGCCAACCTACTCCGGTTGCAATGCTTCAAGCTACTCCGCTTAAAGACTTGACTCAAACTTAGAGCTACTCCGCTCTAAGAGTTTTTGTTGTTCTACCTTTGGTTTACAAGATCATGTCTCAAGGGTTCTCTTTTAAGAACATGGAGACTTCATTTAAGATCTAAACACAAGGTCCTTGAACATACTCATTAGGCATTAAGAGTGCTACTAGTGCTTAGGAGATAATGTCTTTGTTAAAACCTTTTGAAGACTTTTAAAAACTTAAAACATTTGCAAAGTTACTTTGAAAGATGAAGCACAAATCAGTTTTGCAAAAGTTTGTAATGAATGCACTAAAAAGTCTTGGTAATAAATGAACCCAAGGGTCCATATTTATAGCCGAAATGCAAGGCTTCTTGAAACCCTAAAGCATGTGCTTTGCCTACCTTTTACACAATGAGATTGTCTTTACTAGGTAGGTAAAAGGGTAAGTCAAATTGTCAAGGAGGGTAAAAGGACTGGTCTGATTTCACAAGGCTCTATGATACACTCTTTTAGCTAAGGAAGCATTTCAACTTTCCCTCATGGAGAAACTCACTTAGCTAAATGAGGAAATAAAGCAAGATTTTACTTTCACAAAGACCAAGTCTCCTTTGAATAAGATTTTCAACTTGATTTTCTGAACTATGATTCAAATAATAATTTATTTAAACACAAGCTGATATTTTGAAAACAATTTCAAACATTTGAAATCTTCTTTGAAAATTATCTCCGTAACTAGCACTAGACACAGGTCATGCAACAGTCTGAGAACTGTTTCATGACTTTTGCACTTTTAATGACTTAGATGAGTATGATCAATTACCTTGCTTACAACACTCTTTCTAGACTCGACTTAGATTTCTTCTCTTGCATCTTGGGACTTCTTCTTGATTTGTCTTTGATCATTCATAGGCTTGATATCATTTGCTATTAAACACAACACTAGAAGAAGACATTAGAAGTGATTAAGAGTAACTTGGCATCATCAACAATAAGTGTTCTAACACCTTTGCTTAGATTGGCTCCGGAGAAGTATAACTGATCAATAGATGACGGATTTATACCCTTTGGAATATGTCCAACCTGAAATCGACTTACTGTAAGAAACAAAGGGATCGAAGAATGTCTGAATAAGACGGTTTTTGGTTTCTGCGTATGATGAACCGTCTGCACTTACAATTTGAACGCCGTGTTCATTAGCATGGCTGATGTAAACCAGAAATGTGGCTAGTATCAGGCAGACCAGTGGAGCAACTGCTGAGACCCAGAACAATTTTTTGTTCCGTTTTCCCTATTATTCAACACGGAGTAATTAACATATTAACGGTCATTTGAAAGACGATAAAATGGCCTGAATTTGAAGAATAAGTTCGGAATAAGGTTTCTTACAATGTACTTCGCAACCAGAAGGAACACCAAAAATGATACTCCTATGAGAATAGTGCGCCACTCCCACTGTCCGAAATTGCCAATGTTATTATCATCAGTTTAAAGACGTTACAAAATTAACCCGACTCAATCTGAGCTTGCGAGATAATGGAGCAAGGAAAGGATAGACGTACACCATGGCGAGCAGCGCTCCAAACAGAGCTCATAACAGAGACAATATCGGTTTTCTTAGTAAAGTGTTTGATACCAAGTAAGCCCTTTAACTGTTGAAGAGCTATAACAATGGCAGCTCCAGCCATGAACCCGATAGTTACAGCATGTGACAGAAACTCGACCAAAAATCCCAATCTGATATTTAAAAGTTAAAGAGTTATAACTTATAAGAGCATCAAAAGTCGGTTTTCCAGTGACAATGTGCAGATTGAATTGGAAATACCTGAGGGATCCAAGAGCAGCCTGAGTAATACCAGCAAAGAAGGTAGCAGTGAAAACGAGTCGACGATATTCATCAGCTTGTGTGACAGGATCATATTCCTTTTGTAGGAGATTACCCATCATCAGTGATACTACAGCCACAGGCCCAATTGCCAGCTCTCTTGAGCTACTCATCACCGCGAATATCAGTGGTGGAACAAAGCTACTATCTGTTCTACCACATTCCGACATTAGTCCTTTTCGATTAGTACGATGTGCTTCACGACTTGGATAAGACAGTCGACAGTCGTATTGGAAAATTCACGTGGTATCCTAAGGTTTGACATTTTGCACGAAATACCCATTTTTCTGAAGTTTTTGCCAAAATGGTGTTCCAAACGGAACTATTTAACAAAATGAGGCTCTTTTGAAACTAATTACTAAAAATGGTTTCAAGTCATAATTTCTGATTTTTTTTTTATTTCTCAACCATGTCGTTGTGTGGGACAACGACTAGTTGAAGAAAACCACAGTCGAGTAACAGAAGTAATTATCACGTGGAACCATTTTTGTTAATTAGTTTCAAAAGAACTCTATTTTGTTAAATAGTTCCGTTTGGAACACCATTTTGGCAAAAACTTCCATTTTTCTCAACGAAAAACTTTAAATGGTCATAACTCATGTTTACGAGTTCAAAAAATGCCAGATTTTTATTTTTCAAATTGATTTGGAAAAAAAAATGTCGAATTTAGAACTCGTACGTCTCAGAAAGACTTGGACATACAAAAACTTCTACCTAGGAGAAAAGTTTCAGTTGAAAAAAAAAGGGTTTTGTTTGAAAGTGTCAAACTTTAAGGATACCACGTGAATTTTCCGTATCAAAAAGATTCAGAAGTAGTGGACTCACATAAAGCATATTGTGGAGGCAGGTTGACAAGCTTTGCATAAGCAATGTCCTGTTTGAACAAATAATACATTTCAGATTACAAACTCAAAGAAAATTGTATACAAAACTATGCAAGTTAAAATTACCTGAGGAACTTGCATACTTGCAATGGTGATTCCTGAAAGAAGATCTTGTCGAAATTTCGAGAAATTGTATGATTTTGCCCATCCAAGGATTGGAAAAAAAACTTGTAATAAAAGAATAAATCTTTTAAATTTCGAGTAGTTTTGATAATTTACAGAGTTATGGTCATGAAATGGATCATTTGAGAGAAAGGTTTCTTTAAAGCCATGCTTAAACTCTTTTACAAGGTCTTGTTTAGACTGTAAACCTCCTACTCCTTGTTGTTCAACATTTTTGAAATTCATCTTGTTTAACTCAGATATTTGTATCAGGTGAAAATGTCGTGAAATAATGTTGTAAAGAGGAAGATGCCTTATGCATGAAATCAAATGCCAATATTTATAAGAGTTGGGGGATTAGGGCGTTTACTTTTGGAACTTATTTCAATTCTAATATTTAGGGCTTGTTTGGTTGACATAGGGGAATTAAAGTTCCCGGGAACTTCAAGATCACATGAATGTCCAATTCATGTGAATTCGCAAAAAGTGTTTGGTTCGCATATGGGAAGTTAATTCATGCGGGAAGTTCTATTGACCAAGGGGGGACTTGGTGGGTAACTTCCCATATAATGGAGGAAGTAAATTCATGACTTCCCATGATATTGGCAACCAAACAACAACATAATTTTACACTTCCCGGGAAGTTCAACATCCCATGATTTTAATGGGTAACCAAACAAGCCCTTATATTCCTTCTGTGTGGTCAATTATTGTTCTTTGATTTTGACACAGAGATCAATTACTACCTCACAAGTAGAACAAATTGAGTGTGAATGTCTGAACAAATTGATTTTGGCACATAGATCAATTATTGTTCTTTAATTAGTTTTATAGTGGAACCCTTTTAGGTTTATATTATGGACTTTTTTTTCCTCTGTTCGGGGGTGGCCCAAACCTGTTATTGAATTTAACAGGGAATCAGAGCACATGGCTAAAGACCTGGGATTCATGGGCCAGAGTTTGCAGCCGGACGAGCAAAGAAAATTGCTCAATTAAATTTGTCCGGTCTGGGTTGATACTGGGCCAAGTTTACAGCTAGACGATCAAGGTTGTTCAAGTAATTTGTCCGGTCTGGGTTGATACTGGGCCAAGTTTACAGCTAGACGATCAAGGTTGCTCAAGTAATTTGTCTGGTCTGTGTGTAAGTGGGCTTCACATATGAGGGGGAATGTGAAGAAACCCGAAAGTCTCACATGTGAGGATTATCCCACATTAATAAAAAAGAGAAGAATTATCACTTTATAAGGAAATGGGTTACCCCATCTATTGTCAATTGATTTTAGAGTGAACCCTCTTGGGTTTATATTCGAACTATTTCTCCTCCGTTCGGATGTGGTCCAAACCTGTTATTAAATTTAACAGAAATGATTAAACACAAATTGTTCATCAATTTCATTCTTAAAATAAAAAGCATAACCATTGACTCGACACATCAAAATGAAATAGAGTAAAGATATGTTTTGTAAATAACTAAATAAGGGTGTGGGAAGTGTTTGGTCATTTTTTTTTTTTTTTTGCCGGAGAGGGATTGGAAGTTTTGGTCTAGATCACCCAAATAAGAGAAATAAAATCTTTAGTCTGGATTGGAAGGAGTATAAATAAATTATTTAGCATATAAATAATAACTTTGAATAATACGATATATGAAGTAATATTTTTATTTCTAGTATATTTAATGTAATAGTTTATAGCCCCGAACCCCGACCTTTAAAATTAAAGTCAAAAGATATTACTTTCTTGGCTGTGTCGTGTGTGACACACGAACACCACCATCGATATGTTTTGTGTGACGCACGACATTCAATGGTCGCGTCGTGCGTAGCGAATTGGATTATTAACTTGCCATTAACCCTAATATCCTCTTAACACACATCAAATTCATGGTAATTTATCAAAATTTTCATAAGCTTGTAGATAAAACGCTAATACATACTTCATTTTTTACTTAACATTTTATTTATTTTGCCCAATAATTAAAAAAAGACATCATCTAATAAAAAAAGCAAATGAAAAAAGTTGGGAAGCAAGTGGGGGAATAAATTAGAGAGGATCTTATTCCAAAGTGGAGTAATGTGGAAACTCTACCTATAAATCAATGACATCTCTAGTAATTTTAAAGATATTAGAGGGCATTTGGGAAAAAACACATTTCCAAATACAAAGAAAACAAGTGGGATGATGACTTAAAAATTGACAAGAAAAGAAAGTGGAAGTATAATTACGTAGTTGTTTTTTATGAAAAAAAATTACCTTTTTTATGAAAAAAAATTACTTCTCTATGAAAAAAATTACTCCCTTCCGAGTCGGAGTAATAGCTCTTACTTCCTTTTTGGTGCGAGTTTAGTGATGGTTTCTCTTTCCATTTTTAGTAATTTTTTTGTATGGTCCAAAATCAATTCACTGTGAGGTAGGGTGTTTTTGTGTATCATTTCCTTATTTTTTGTGCATAAAAGTAAATGAACCATTACTATAACTCAGATGGAGTACTTTTCTTTTGAAACTTTTGTCATTATTATTCTTTACTTTTTTTCCAAAAATAAGAAAACAAACTCTCTATACTTCTCTTCCTCACAAATTAATCAAATCCGTCAAATTATCTAATTATAAATGTTTATATTCGAGTCAATCTAATAATAATTCTAATTTATCAACTTTATTAACTATGTTGTATCAAATTATCAAATTATAGAAATTAAATTAATATAAATGAATGAGATTAGAGTAAGAAAAAATTATTATGAATAAAAGGTTTGTATGTCGGACAAAGGAATGAAAAATATATTTCTATTTTTTTATTCGAAAAGAGTTGAAGAATAGTTAGCTAGTGAAATCGAGTTGGATTGATTAATTAGAGAAGATTTATTGATTATGATCAAAAATTTCTCTTTCGACTAATGGTATGTTTAACAACCTTGAATTGTAATTAAATTTCGTAATTGAAACATTTGAAGTCTTTGGGAATCCCTAGAATTCAGAATAGGAACCGCCTTAATTCCTCATCAATTCAAAGTTAGTTAAAATTGGGGGTGCTCAAATACATATCATATAAAAGTTATTTCAATTCCATCAATTCTTACGTATTATTTTGTGATGAAAATTTCATCACAATATTTTTACTTATGATATTTTTTATGATCGCAAATTTTTTCGGAGATAATATTTTTTTTTTTTTCAAATATAAAACATTCAATGATGACCTCGACCCATATCTGTCAAGCCCAAATTCATTTTCTATTTCATGGATTTCCCATACATAATTTTGATATTTGGATTTGAAATTAAATTAAAGCATTTAAACTTTTACAATTAAAATCATGAAATAATATTAATTTGGTATTTTCAAACACTACCTTATAAAATAACAACATAACAATTACCAAGTTAACAAGGCAAACCTTAATCAATAACCGCCGCTAACCCTAATTTCCTCTTAACATATCGTGTATTGCGTCAAACTGTTCAATTATTGATTTGCTCAAAGTCAGCCACATATAGTTGGTCTTGTTTATAGTTTCATACATCCTAAATTTTAATACTTGGTATTTTTATTTGTTTGATACTTTGAATATTTGATTGTAGTTCATCATACATCAAACTAATAAGCCATATCAACTAACTAATTGATTAAAATTATTCTCATTTTGGGTAGACATCTCAATTTCAATCAATTTAATACAATAATCTCAAGTCAGCTGAGATAAATTATCCACTACAATTAATAAACTAAAAATGATAATGATAAATTGGAATTGAAGAGTGATCTTGAATTGTTGTTGATGTCATGTGAAGAGAAAAACGGTAGTTTTGTATTTTATTCTAATAATTTTAAGGGCGATAAAAAAGAAAAAGGGGTCGTTTGGTTACCCACTAAATAATACAGGAACTTTAATTCACGTGAATTGCAAAATGATGAGGTTGTTTGGTTACTCCAATTCACATTTGGTTAGAGAAATGAAATATGGTATTAACGGAATCGTTTGGTTTCCTGTAATAAGATACTAAAATTTCTAAGAATATTAAATTCATATGAATTTGAAAATTAAGTGAATTGTATAAATATTACTCCCTTTTATTCAAGGTTTTCATACCATTCATCTTTTCTTCTCTAATTTTGTTTGGAAGCTTTATGTAGAGGTGAGTCAGGTGACACATGTTGATCTGACATGAGGAACCCAACTCGACTCGCCCAATGCCCGACCCGATACTACCTGAAAAATTAGGTGAATCGAAATCGAATTGACGCAATCCGAACTAATCCGATAACTAATATATATCAACCTTACTTTTTCCATCTCGAACCCGATCTGAACCGACCTGGCCCGACTCGACCTGTGACTCGATATTTTCTCAACCAATAGACGATCCAATAATGAACTAGCTTATAATAATGGTTAAAATAACACCAAATTGTCATTCATCTTAATTATTTTTCACTTAAAATTACAATTAATACGCGTATGTATGACGTAATAACCATTATTTAAACATAAATTACAATCTAAAACTAAAAATATAGTGTAATGACCCGACCCGACTTGCCACTCATTGATAACCCGACCCGTAGATGGCCCGACTTGAACCGACCCGACCCGAACTCGTCACTGACTCGACATAACCCAAACCCGATATGACTCAACCCGCTTTTATCCGACAAGTAACCGACTTGAGTGACCCGATTGCCTCCTCTTGCTTTATGAGATCCATATTCAATTGTATATGGGGTATTGTATTTTGTGTTGTCGAACATTATTTTTTAGTTCAAGTGGAAAGTTTCAGTTACCTAGGTAAGTGAACTCCAATGATTTTATTATTCCGGGGTCAGGTAGTAGTGTAACACATGGTGATAATAAAGGCAAAATATTTACATTTTTAGAATTTTAGGTAACTTGTCTAATATGGTATATATTTATTTCATTTTAAGTTTAAAATTGATAATGGTTATTGTCAGAGTTGTCTTCATCAGGTTGGGCTCTTTGGCTAGGCCAGGGGAGGGGCAGGCTTGACCGGGCTGGGCGAGGCTGGGAGAATATTTGATCCGAGCTAGGCTAGTCTACATAATTTTTATTTTATTTTATACTAAGTAGGGAGGCCAAGGACGGGGCAGGTTAGGGTTTCCTGACCCGGGCTAGGTCAGGAAGGGGAGGCGGTTTAGACGGGCCGAGCTAGGGGGAAGTGGGCTATGCACTGGAATGCTGACCAGGGAGGGTCGGGCTGGGCTAGGCAAGGTCTGCCCGTCCTATAACCAACTCTAGTCGTCGCAAATGTAAATTTGAGTATTAACGTAAAGAGATTAGATACCACAATAATTACATTAACTAAACATAATCAAAAAGCTGTATTACGTATTAAATACGTTTCGCGGCCTTTCACTCTTTTTACTTGTTTTTTTGGTTCCTTTCCTGCCATTAACCGAAAGCATATGTGTACGAGGGGTATTGTCCCACATTTTGAATAATAATAAATGAATTAATTTATAGGTATATTTAAGTGGACTACTCTCATGTCATCAATTGGCTTTAGGATAACACAAATTCTTAATTCAAACCGACACTATCCGTCTTAAATTTAAGCAAGACCAATTGTTAGGATAAAACTTCACCTATTTATGAACCGGTCTCATGCGTCTAATTCTATAAACTCGTTGCGGAGAACTCAATACACTATGACAGGCACAACCATGGAGTCGTTCATGGTGACTTAGGGTGTGTTTGGATTGAGAGAATTGGAGGGAAGGGGAGGGGAGGGAAAGGGAGGGATTCAATTTTCATTGTTTGGTTACAATGTATGGAAGGAGGGAAATGGAAGGGGAGGGAATTGGGAGGATTCAATTTCTCTCCATTAGACCAAATTATAATCTCTCCATGATTGGCAAGATTTGGAAGGAAACTATCCAAACAACCCATCGTCATTTTTTCATAATATTCTATAACATCCTCTATACAATACATCATGTCCCTCTTTTATCCCTCCCATTTCCCTCTCAAAATTTTTATTATCCAAACAACCACAATTCCCCTCACCTCACCTCCCCTCACCTCCCGTTCCCTCTCCTTCCTTTCCCTCCTAAATTTGTATCCAAACACACCCTTAATCCGTACATAACCCGACTACATTGTGCAATGTTTTAATGTCTAATTTAATAAATGCCTAAACAAATTTTTATAAGTTTAGTTAGTTCAACTTTCTCGTCAATAAAACTATATCCCGTATTAAATTAAGTACATATTATTGAGCGAGCGGCTGGAATGTTTAATTGTTGCGAATCTAATTACAAATGATTTTAATAATTGTTATTGGGTGTTCACAAATTAAAGAAGTTTATGCGTGTGAATCCGCATGTTATATTCCCACATTTAAATTATTGCTTTGAGACTTTGACTTGTCCAATTAATTTTGCTTTATATTGACATATTATGTACAATAAATCACGTTTGTTACGATTACAAGTTTGTAATTTCTTATAAGCCGTCTTCGACTTGGATCATGGTCCTTACAATTACAAGCTTGTAATTTCTTATAAGTCGTCTCCAATTTGGCTCATGTTCCTGTTCTTTTGGAATAAAACCTTTTAACATGAATTTAATAGAGTTGAGTTGAACAAAATTAAACTGAATTGGATTGAATGAGTCTGAACTGAATTGAAGTATAGTAAGAGTTATGATGTCCGTTGTTCTTTTAGACTTAATTTCAGCTCAGTTCAATTCAGTTTAGCTATATTCAGTTCAGTTCAATTCAACTTTTCTTTTCACAAATTAACTTTTATTTCAGTTTAGTTCAAGCTCCAGTAAGTTCAGTTCAGTTAAGTTTAGCTCCATTAAGTTAACTGAACTTAACATAATTGAATGATAGTGAACTCAACCGATCTAAAATGAGTTGAAATTAAGTCCCAAAAAAATAGAGTCGTTTTTTCAATTGTTCTCCCACTTTCAATTTTTGAAAGATCGCAAACTTGTGAGAAAAATGTCACTCATAAATAAGAATTTGCGTATTCAGTATGAATGTACTCGTATGTGTGAATTAGTGCCAAGAATCGGTTGTTATGAGTCTTATGTAAACGTAGCCTGTATCTATGACAATTGACATGACTATCTGATAATTATACTCAATTATACGGAGTATTACATTAAATTTGAGAAATATTATTGACTAATTTATGAATGTTGCGAGTTGCATAATATTTTGATATGTTTAATGATCTATTTGATCGATTTTGTCGTTTGGTTTTAGCACTTGCAATGAAGCAACACTTCGATGATGTTACAATAATTGTTGATTGAGTCATCAATAATTATTTAGTACGGAGTATTATAAATTTATAGGCGATAGGAAGAAATTAATGTAATATGACCGAGAGAAATAATGTAAAAGGAGCGAGTTAATTAAATATGTTCTTGTTATATTATTTCAAAGGTTGGTCGCTAAGCGGCCTTTTTCTTGCATTGACGTCAATAACAATAAAAACTGAAGGATTACAATAATTATGATGGTTGGGAATTATGTATGAATTTGCTTTAATAATCGAAACTAAATTAGTTACTTTGTACTCTGTATTATTTTAGATTCGATATGACATAACATATTACAAATCGGTAGACATACTCTAAGGAGAGTCGTTATCTAAAATTAAATTAAATATTTGCGAAGCCTATGGCTAAAACAATGTTTTTTTCTCGTTCCCTTTATTTCTATGACAACATAGAATTATTAATGAAAAATTTAGTGAGAAGATCTAAAAGAAAAGATCAAACATCATCGTTATTGTGGATAATAAGAGATTTTTAGAGTAACATTATGTTGTGTTGTCTTTTAAATCTATCTATTCAAACTTTTTGAGAGATCATTTATGTAAAGGAAAACCTAATTTGATCATTATTCTGCACTTAAATGCGATTACTATTGAAAAATAAGTTATCAGCATAAATTACATTACAATATGTACTATTATAATTACATCTAATTATAGATACTACATTTGTTTTTTTTTTCTAATTGTTATTCTCACTTTTCGAGACATTCACGTCCCTATTCAATATCTCTCAAAATATAAAACTAACTATATATATTGAAATGTATACTCATATCAAAGCTCTATTCGCAAAGTATTTTATGGTGTGGTTTTATAATTTTTCAAACAATATATTTTTGTGGAAATTGAATTCAAAGGCTCATATCATCGTAAAATAAAAACGTCAATTATTTTTAAAATTGAGGAGTAATTAGAGCAATAGCCATAGAAGTTTTTATTCTTGAGTTTTTCAATAAGAACTTCAAAAATAAATAAAGTTCTTCCATTGTGCATCATATTGGGTTTGTCAAAATAAGAACTTTCAAGAAAAAAAAGTTTATGAAGATAAGCACAAATTCTACGATAAGACCGTCTCACACCATGAGACCATCTGTTTTTATATTAAATTTCTCATTTAATACAAATAAATGAACTCGTGGTACGCGTGAGACGGTCTCACACAAGAGTTACTGGAAGATAAGATAATTAATAGTGGGTCCTAATTAAGAACTAAATAAAGTTCTTCTATTGTAATGTTAAGTTCTTAAAACTTTGAGCAATTGCAATGGGAGGTTTTTTGCATTGAGTCTGTAAATAAGAACCCTTAAAAAAAATTTGTCACATTGCATTAAAAAGTTTGTCTTTTAAAAAACAAACTTGGTTTGATATTAAAAACCAAGTTCTTTCAAAACCCAAGAAACTTTTGATTAATTAACCAATTAATTACATTAAATAATTAATAATTTTCTTATGGGAAATTTTTACTATAAGTTTTTCCATTGTCTCAAAAAATTTGTAATTCGATTGTCAAAAAATGACATGGCAAAGGAAAAACTTTATAAAAGGTTCTTTTCATTGCACTTGCCATTAGTAATTTGTGAAAATAACTTGAAAATATGAAAAACTTGATATAAAGTTCTACTATTGCCACTGCTTTTATATATTTCCGTCTAAAATTTTAGACGAAAAGTGACCGTTAGTCTTGCATTGTAGATTGACAAATAATCCAAAATAGTACCATAGCTATAAATGGTGCCGAGCCGACACTCTATTTATGTGATTTTTGAATAGATGATATTCACTCCTTTAATTTGATTTGATTGCTAATATGACCTCCGATCAATTTCTAATAGACACATTTTTAAGGATTAAAATTCCAACTAACTATACATAATTTTCAATTATGTCATAAACATCTTTACAAATGTGAAAATGACATTAATAAATGTACATTATGTTAATCACAAATAAGTCTTTAGCTTGTACTACGCTCCGAAAATTCAGAAATTCGATAAACACCTCTTAATTTATTTATCACTCGACTTTACATATTTTGTATCACTTTCGAAATTAATTACACAAATATAAAAGACATATTTGAGAACAATATACATAGGACATTTACAAGAGTACCACCATCAAACGGTACAATCGCTCGTATTATAAGGATACGCACGAGCACGAGTACGAGCACGATCATAATAAGTGCTAATAAAAACCGGCTACACATTCAGGTGGTGGTACAGGATAACGTGGTTTATCGGTACAATAATCATAAACCATATGGTTCATGCGAACCCAACGATAAGACCTAGCTTGAGCCGGGGTTAAATCGGTGTAGGTTGGACTACGTTCCCATAAATTGGTAGGGTTAGAAGTACAGGACATTGGTCCAGGGACAGGACAACCTTCAATATCAAAGTCTCTATAGTATGCCAAAAAGGGGGCCTTACTCCAATCAATTTTCTCTAATCCGCCACGGGTTGCCCAATTATCGGCCTCCCATAATGTCGAATATACCCCCATTGGTGTCGATTTTGGGTACGGAATTCCTTTTGCTTCGTTGTTCTTGTACACTCTTATGGGCACTTCATCCACCATGAATCTGTATATATATCATAACAAAAACATGTTTAGGTAGGTGGTCCAACAACAATTGATGGTGGAAATAAAACTTAGTCGCGACTTTTCTTATCACGTGTGCGCTAGGTAAACTACCTAGTCAGCATACATGATAATCTGCAAATCACGTTCTAGGTTTATTACACCTTTTACCAAGGACCAAGGTCCCGAGTCTAGGACTTAGGCCCTGTTCTTTCTAACTTAATTTCAGCTCTTTTCAATTTTTCTTGGCTATATTCCGTTAGGTTTTATGTACGTTACATAAATTATGTTCAATTAATCTCTTCACAAAATTAACTTTTAATATAATTAAATTCAGTTCACTTCAGTTCCACTCAATTTAGTTCAATTAAGCTTGACTCCAATTAATCAATTCAGCTCGTTTCAGTCGAAAAGAACAGGACCTTATACATTACAAAATATGGTGATTGGAGTCGGATTGGTTGTTTAGTTTGCAAGCGTGCTTTATTCCAACTCGAATCCAGACTAAATTAAAATAAACCGAAAAGAAATAAGGACTTACACAATATGGTGATGGTTCCATAAGATAGAGTAGGTGTGATAAGCGAGCGAAGGATCAAACCAAAGGTTAACTCTTTGCTCCCTTTCTCCCTTTCCTTCAGCAAATACGTTAGTTTGAACTGTATACGGTTGCCCTGATCGATTTCCTAGGAACTCGAAGTCTAGCTCATTGTGTGTCACATTTGCGTCCGAGTTCATCTGCATAAACATAACAATTTAACAACATTTCATTTTTCGTGCATACACCCGTATTCTACCTCTTCTGTTCAGTTCAGTTCAGTTCAGTATACATTTCATATACTCCGTATAACAAATTTAAGCACTTAAGTACTTGTAAATGACATTAGTAACTTGTACATTTTATTAAAATACTTCTAACACAGACTAAAAACGGTAAATAAATGAACGGGATAAAGGGATTAATCGTATCGTTTGTCGTATCAAAACAACTTACATAGAATGCAGTAACAGTGCCAGCTGAATCACCAGGAACAAGCTTGATTTTCATGCTAACACGTCCATACATGTACTTATATTTCGAGGCAAATCCGCATCCTTCATTTAAAACAAATAAAACAATTTTAAAATATTATATCGCGTTATTCCACATGGGTCGTAACTCGTGCCACTCGTACCACTCGTACCAACTAATTTTCCTTTTAAAGGACTTTTGAAGCGCTAACTCATTTTCCAACACAAAAACTCGAAACAATAAGTACCTGAATTTTGATCGAGTCTGAGTTGAATGGCGGTACCACCTTCGACAACCTTAACATGAGAATCCTCCCAAGCGACCTTGAAATCTTGTAGAAATGTAGCGGGTTTGGCCGAGACGGAAAGAGATAACAACATAAGATATAAGACAATGGTAGCATGCATTTTCCTTGACAATTCCATGGTTATATTTTTGTACTAATAATGATTATTTCAGTGCAAGAATGAGGGTCTTAAATACAGAATTGAAGCTCCAGAAAAATGTGGATATTAGTGGCCCGTTTTCGATTGAGTTGGAATGTGGGCCGTTATTTAAGGCCCATTGCTATCTGTCCAGCTATTGCAAGCTTTTGCAAGGGCCCTCTCTTATTCACTTCCTAGCTAGGAGCTACTTGTCTATGTAGTGTACCATCTCACTCACAAATCGTCAACTAAAACTAATCGGGTTATTTACATTTGATTTTACCAGAAATTTAAAAAAAAAAAATCACTTCAAATTATTTCAAATTACTTTTGAAAAGAGTTTTAAGTATAAAATGATAAACAAATAACCTAGACAACAAATAAATGAGTCAAAATAAATTCAAATTTCATAAATTCTATCATCATATATAATTAATACGCCTTCATTTTTTATTTACCAAACAATTTAGATTTTATAAAAAACTTTTTATGACGAGGGGATGAATCCTCGAACCCATACACTCCCACATGGACCATGTAAGTCATACCTTTAAGGGTTGCAGTAGCCAAGTGGTCATTGCCTGGTAGTCGAACCAGAGACCTCTCAACTCCTGCATTTCTGTAAGTTTCAAGGTTTAACCCAATTACCCTGAATTAACACCACTTGGTTGATTTCTGCATTTCTTATAAATTCTTGTTTAAGGAAAATATGTCCTAAGTAATAAAACGGGTTAAATAGATAAATGAGCAAACAAAAAAAACAAAATGCTTATAAATGACAAACTCTCGTCTCATCTACCTTTATAAAGTAGCATTTGACCCGCTATACACTTAGGTCTAGTTTTTTTCCTCTTTATTACATGTCTCATTCAGCTCACTTCAACTCAACTTTATTCAACTTAACAAACTTTAATTCAGTTTAGCTTCCACTCAGTCCACTTCAACTTGATTTAGTTTAGTTCAACTATTTCCGCCGAAAAAACATGGGTTTTACAAGTTAGAATGGATAAAGTTCTATTGAGAGAAATTTCTATATTGTTATCACAAATTCTCATATCTGTAACAAACTGAAAACGAGTTAAGTATTATCCAAGTAAGTAGGTAGATAAGATAAAAACATATCACTTTACTAATTTTAAGCTCGTGAGTAGTTGTGACCGATATTTTCTATCTCAAATTTGGGTCGTTCTATTGCTATAAAGATAATGAACGATGAAAAAGTTGAAAACATTATATGATCGTACATGAAACGATGAAAGTAACATTTCACTTACTATGGTCATGACAATGATATATTATTAAATAATGACATGGCAAAACAGTAAAGGGTCAAATAATAGCTTTTGGAAAGAATCGTGGCTACATGAAAGCCAATCAAAATGACAAGCTCAATCCATAACAGTAATGCTGATATAGGCATATAGGCATATAGGCTGTACTGCTGTAGGGCGTAGGCTATAGCCTGCTGGATTATAAATATTGATGTGAGAGTCTGAGACTGAGAGTGCGCATTACACTGCATGCAATGCATTGCATTGCATAGGATTGTCGGTCAGTTAATTTGGTAATGCATATGCAATGCATGTAGTATTAGTAATCACATAGTCAGACGGAATTATTCGTTTTAAGCTGAAAATGGGTTAAATAATAACTTATTTATATATTTTCTAGATTTTTTTCATTTTTGTGTGATGGATACAAGTGGTAAGACTGGTAACTGCTTAACCCGTCTTAACTTAAGCGGAATATATCCGTCGTGAGAGAGACTCGTTGATCAGTAATGGCTAGGTTACCTCAAACACTTCCAATTTTACCTATCATTTTCACCCAACTGGATTCCACTGTGTGGCCCCTCCTTCTTATGCTCTTTAATCCAATACGGACTTCCCGTCCTCGCATGTCACCTTACCAATTCCAACGTCCAGATTTTTGTCATATTTATGACTCGGAAATAATAGAGGTCCTAAACACAGAGGAAAACTAACCGTCATAAATTGGGGACGGATAATGTCCTTAATATGCAAGTGGCAAATTAAGTGGAATTTAAATGGAGCACCTCACTTGCCCTCGCATTTGTAATATCGTGAGAAGGTATTATCCGTCCTCAACTTATGACTGATAGTACCCGTCTTCAGTGAGACTAACTAGGTTGTAAATGAGCAAATATGACAGGGTTTGGGTTGGGTTATATTTGAATTTGACAGGAAGATTAGTACTAATATGATTATAAATAATATATTTTCAAATTGAGACATTTACCATGTGTTGAAATTCGTTTGATAGATATTGGCGGATTCCAATTATTTGCAGGAATTGAACTTGGAACCTCGGGATTAGTCGACTTTGATACCGAAAACTATGTACAAAGATCATCTAAACCGTTATTCCTTGATAATCTAGAGTTTCTGTGTGATTACATTAATCGTTCTGGAAAAATACGAAGCATATATTTTTTTTCAAAAGTCGGGCTTAAATTTTGTTTACTCTTTCAAGTTTTAAAGTTTTCTCTATTCAGGTAGCAAAGCAAACCCTTATACTTCAACAAAGCGTTGGTAACTTAGGAGTCGAGGAGATCATGATCTCTACCCCACCAAATAATGTGTTAAGTCAATAACATTTTGACCCGTCAATGATGACCATTAAGGTCACCACCTTATTTGACGTCCAAATCTTCAAGGTTACCCAAATTAGTTACTTAATTACGTTCCAGGACCCAAAAAAGCCGCGACCTTCTTGGTGACCTTGCTTAGGATGGTCTTAAGGACATCGTCTAAGTGTTCTACGCAGCATTATTATGTATGTTAATTCGAATAGCATAAAAAACAATCCACCACAATCAACTCGACGAGGTTATTTCAACCAAAGATCAGCACGCCAGTAGTCCTCTACCATGTAAATGGAGATGATGAAGTGAAGAAGAACTGAATGGCAATGACGATAATCAAGCAAACTGTCAACGATATAAGCAGATTAAATAGATCGCGCCTCGCTTGGCGCGTAGCGACCAACTAACTAGTTTAGGCTCCATTGCTAGGTACAGTAACAATCAACAACAACTAAGTACAACTATTTAAACAATCTAATACCCTTAAGCATACCGCGACAACTTTAATTATATCGATTTGAGCTAGAACAAATGCTGGATCAGATCAAAATGAAGTATTTAACAAAGATAATAAACATTTGACTATATTTATGAAACTAGCCGAAACACTGATCTCCAGGAAGTGGACCAGGGATCGAACCCGTCTGAAAAAACTGCAGACCAAACACCACAATAATCGCGAGCAAGCTCAGATACGACACCCCTTCTACAGCACCCAGCAAACCAAACGGTCCATTCGGCAGACCAGACCCTGTTTTCGACTTGGTATACAATGACCACCCAATTATACCCAATACAGCCAGGTAGCTAACCCCTTCCAGAGCACCTATTGACCCACCTGGTCCAGGCGGGAGTCCACACCCGGTCGTCTTAAGCGTGTACAGGGACCATCCGATTACCGGGGCTGAGATTAAGCCTCCGCCTATTGCTGCTATCTCGGCTATACTGACTTCAGGCTCGTTGCTTGTTCCTTTTGCCATTGCTACCACCTTTAATGCTGGTGAGTATGAAAAGCGGCGTAAGTTCCCGGCGAAAATGCCATTGTGACGGTTAACCGGGGCGGTGAGTGAAGTTGATGGAGGAGATAACAACATAGTAGGGGGATTAGAGAGTATCAAAAGGAGTGATGGAAAGCACAACAAAATGAAACACACGTATTGGAATATCTTATCTCATTGCATATGGGACAAGGGATGGCAATTGTGGTTCATTCCGAACCGAAACCGAAACCGAAACCGAATCAATCCGAAGGACAAAATTCAATTCAAACCCAACTCCTTCTTGATCAAGTTTCGGGGCGAGTTTTGGATTACGGAATGGATTTCGAAAAAGCATAATGGATCAGGTTTCGATAAGGATCGATGATCGAAGAAGCAAGTGATCTGTTTGAATCTCGCATAACCCAATCCAACCCGCTATTGGTATTGATTGGTTACAAAATTTTGATGCAAATTTGGCCCAAAAGAACAAAAGCCCAAAGCCCTTCCATCATAATAAACCGAAAATCAATACATTACCAGCCCAAAAGGGAAAATGATTAGATTCCATGGATAACCTTTACGTAGTGACAATTAACCAAAAATATTCAATATTTCCACTTTGCCATCATTTAAGAGGTACTTCAGTACTAAACAATACTACACCAACGAGACAATATATTAAAGAAAGAGTATAAAGGACGAAAAGCCAAAAAGACGGAAATACCCATGGAGTTGAGCATGATTTACAAAAGAGGTCTATAAAGAAAGCTTTTTATACAAAATTGTCCAATTAAAACTTCTGTTGGAACAAGTAAGAGGAGGCAACAAGGGAATACCGGGAATTGAATTCATACAAATATTTTCCCTCTTTAAATTAACTAACTACTTCAACATTTGAACCCTTCATTTTAACTGTCATTCAAATATCAAACTAACGGCTATATCATCATAGTTTAGACACCAACCAAAGGGAGCCAAAACCCTATGAGTAACCACTTTTTGAACATCATTTGAAAACCTATTATCAGGGTACATGTTTTCCCTCCTAATTTAACCGAATCACTGTTCAAACACCGATCCTCTCCCTAAACAAAAAACCTGCCTACCCAATCTGAGAATAGCAACACGGGACACCGCCATGGAAGAAGGAGATGAAGATGGTGGTGGTGGTGTCAGTGATGCTTTTTCGGAGATCTACTGTCGTCTTCGTCTTCGTCGTTGTCTGTGTCGTCTCTTTTTCTTTTTGGTTGAGAGGTAGCCGGTGCCATGACCTGGCCTTCTCCTAGGTCATCATCTTCCTCATCAATTTCCTCTGCTTCTCCATCATCATCTTCTTCTTCTTCTTCTTCATCAATTTCCTCTCCTTCTCCAACATCATTACCTCCATCTGTGGGTTGTCTGACCCGTTGGACTAAGTAGCCTTCTTCTCCATCTTCTTCCTGCCATAGCCATACACAACATCATTACAACAGGATACAGAAAGAAACAAACTTTGATGAAAATAACAATCAAAAATCAATCTAGGCTGCCGTTGCAGACAGGCACATAAACAACAAAGACCACCATTAACGCTTCCAGCGAAGAACAGCAAACAGCAACCAAGAGAGAGGTAAGATAATAATTGATTGAACACAGAAACACATCTTGAAAAAACAATGCCCAGAACCATCAACAACAAAATACAGAAAAATGAACCAACAATATCATCGATACCAATCGGGATAGCAGCCCAGATCTTCATCAACCCAAATATGAACATATAATCAACTTAAAATAGCATAACAATGGTCTCCAAAATACAAAATTAAACCAGAACAACAAACTACATACTCCAATGCATACAGGTGTATGAACACAATATTGTCAACTAGACAAGGCAGACAGTCTTCGGAAAGAAAGAGTACAAATACCATCGTTGTCAATTTGCTGAAAATTAGGCCACAATCACAAGTACCAACCACACTATACCCACAAAGTCTAAAAATAGTCAAGGATGCAACTGACAATCAACCATGGGAAGAACAGCTAAAAATATCCATGGAAACTTGTTATATGAATATTATGTGCCATTCAGGAAAATTCACACAGAAGCCATTTACAATCACCTGAGTCTGTCATGGCATTAACGAAACAATAGAACAAGGAGATGATAAAAAAAATTGATACTACAAGCAGGGGTGGATCTTACAAGGTCCGAGCAATATAATTAGAGACACATAAATCAAAAGCCCGGGAAAATAATATACCCACTTTAAAATCTTTGAAACTCAACTTCTTAAAGCATTAAACAAGTTCAAAAACCAGGATCAAAGAAACAAAACACCCTTTAAATCAAAAATTAAAACACACATCAAATTTAAGCCAACGGCAGAGGATATATTCACATATGACATGGGATCTTAAAACATAAGGGATTCTTCGAATATGATGTTTTACCCATCAAATTTAGCCAGGTAACAGTATAGTTTATGACCTAAATTAAGACCATGCTAATGACCCAAAACAAATAACAATCTCATAATCTGATCTTTTAGCTCCACCACCCGTCATTTAAAACTAAATTAAGACCATGCTAATACCCCCAAAACTCATGAACAAACCAGTGGCACTTTATTGGACCATATCAACCCCAAAATCTACAAGTTCGCTGCTTTTCACAATCTCGTCCTCTATAGATAAAATACTTGTAAGAAAGATCATTCACATAACGAAAACATGCATCAATCGGGACAGTAACCGGCATGCAATGAAAAATTAAGCTCAAATCACACAATTTTCACACATTGGACACGAAAGAATCAAACAGAGTGCAAACTAGCTTAAAATCAGAAAACCCAAAAAGGCAGAACTCATTAATTAGTTATACCTCATCCTCCCCATCATCACCATCACCGTCACCAGCTACATCATTATCATCATCATCATTCCCATCCTCAGATTCCGAATCTCTAACATCCTCAACACCAACCTCCTCCCCTGTCTCCCCATTATCATCCTCATCATCCTCCCCATGTTCATGCCCATCAATCTCTCCATCACTCGACGATCTCCCAGAACTCTCTCCTCCAGCCACCTCAACCTCATCATTATCCACCTCATCTTCTTCATCCTCCTCATCATCAAATTCCTCGTCCCCCTCCTCACCATCCTCCTCGTCATCACTATCACCTACATCATGTACCTCTACCACATCCTCATCCTCCTCTCCATCGTCCTCATCAATCTCCTCCGCTGACTCCTCATCCTCCTCATCCCCATCCCCCTCATCCTCCACCACAGCCTCCACTCTATATCTATCCTCCTCTCCATTATACACCCCATTTTCCCTCCTCTCCACAGTCTCCATCACCATTTCCTCCTCATCCGCCTCGCTCTCTTCCTCGTCTACATCAACAATCTCCTCCCCCCTACCAAACCCATTACTCAACCCAACCATACTCAACCCATCCCCGTCCCCGTCCCCATCCCCATCAACCTCCCCACTCCCAGGATCCTCTTCCTCTACATCCTCAACTTCCTCCTCGACTTCCTCCTCCTCGTCCTCGTCCTCCTCGTCATCCTCCTCCTCATCAGACTCCTCCAACCGTTCACTCCCCTCAACATCCATCTTATCCAAATACCTCAAACTCTTAATCAACCCAAAAACCCTAACCCGATAATCCTCCCCTCTGGTAACCGGACACTCATACAAATCAAGCGAAACAATCCTCAACTCAGCCAAAGGAGCAAGATCCTCAACAAACCCAATCCGATTATTACTCAAATCCAAATCCCTCAACGAATCCAACCCGGCTTCAACCAACCACTCTAACCCACCGGATATCCGATTATCCGACAATACCAACTTCTGCAACTTCCTCAACCTCGGAAACTGCTCCAAACTACTCACCCCTATATTGGCTAACGACAAATGCTGTAAATTCTGATACTTCTCCAAAATACTCCTCCCAGGTAAACGGCCGTGTAAACACTTAACAGCGCCGTCTAGGGTTAGGGTTTTAACTGTTGTTGAATCCGTTTCACCCTCTAACGCCGTTAACACCGCTCTCTCCCAGATCTCGTCCATCCAATAAAATATAATAATTAATTAATTTACCGTTTCCGTCTGCTTTTAAATTAAATACAATACAATACGATAAAACCGTATACGAAAGAGCAACTACGTTTGTTTACGTTTGTTTGTGCTGGGTGGTGGTGGTGATTTGCAGAGTGTTTGAGTTTTCGTGTTTTTTTGGGAGGGGGAAGGGGGATATTGGCTGAGGTTAGGGTTAGGAGGAGGAATGTGGAGCGTTGGATTAGGGAGATGAGGATCGGTGACGTGGAGTAATGGAGGGTGAGGATGAAGGAGTGGATGTAGGTGTGTTTGTTTATGATCAAGGGTGGGGATACGCGTCGTTTGATATGGTATGAAATTGGGAATGGGTGGGAATTGGTGAATTTCGGAAATACCATATGGGTTGGTTGGAATTTGGGCTTGGTTTTGCTGGGAATTACGGTATTGCCATTGGAGTAATCTTACTTTTGCTTTTCTTTTTCGATTATGACAAATGGAGAAATCCTTCCGGCTCTGGCCCTCTCTAGAGGAGTATAGCGCTCCAGTAGGTATTTTGTCAAACGTTTAATATTAAAAAAAGGTAAAATTGTCTTATCTTTAAGATAGATAATGACGTTGAAATAAGAATTTGTGTACTAAATTAATGGAGATATAACATGTAAAAAAAGTTATACAACTCCGTTTTTCTATGTGTGAAAAATTTCTCAATAACTCTATTGAAAAACCGAATCTCTAAAATTCTTGTAATAACATTATTTACAAAATTATTTAGAGATTCTATATACTAATATTTTTTGGTTTTTTGTTGAGTACTTTCTTTTTTACACTAAAAAGGCTTTGACCCGTTGACCGTCTATAATTGATAGTCACGATAATAGAAATGCACAAATTCCCATTTACGATAGAAATATCCGTCTTAAGTTTAAGACGGACCAAATAATAACTCATTTACATAGATATGACAAAATTATTTTTATTCCCTCGACTTTTTCAATTTTAACTCGTCTTAACTTAAAGAAGACCTACTTATTGATAATAATATTAACAATAGCTAGGCCTGGGCCTGAAGCCCAACTATTATTAAGGATAGATGAACTATTATTAAGGATAGATGAACTATTACAACCAAAATTTTAAAGTGATCTTGAGGCTTAACTATGGAAATTTTATGAAAAAATGTAGGTACAAGTGTACAGTGTGAAAAAGTAAAGTTATTAATATTCCTGTTACACAAGCTTAAAACACGACGATACTATTTTTCAAATTGAATGACTTATAAGAAATTCGATTTGAAAAAATATTGTCATTTTATAAACTTGTAGTAGGAATTATAATCGTTTAAACTTTTCTTTTGACAAAATAAACTATAATTCGCGCTACTTTATAACACAAATTCTCATTTATGACGGCTTTATCCGTCGCAAGCTTGTGACGGCTTTATCCGTCACAAGCTTGCGACGGGTCAAATAAAATTCATTTTGGGAGATAAAGACAAATCATTTGTCATTTTCTATGCACTTACATTCTTGTCTTATCTAATCAATGGAAGTATTTGACCTGTCGCAAGCTTGTGACGATATACCGTCACAATAGAGGACCTATTGACTCTATAAAGTAGCGATTTTTTTTTCCAAGTTGATATCTCTACAAGATCTTTAGCTTGAAAAAAAAGTGTCATCATTTGAATTTGTAGCCAAGAATTACAAACGGCCAAAAATCATTATAAGAGTTTGTAACCAAGAATTATAAACAGTTAAAGATTTTTAACTAAAAAGTAAGGTTATACCATAAAATATGGAAAAATATAGGAAAAAAATGTAAGACATCCCCAAATTTTAATGTCCTTCTCACTTAGAAGTTATCTTACTGGAGGGTAATTAATAAAGTTGAACATAATTTCATAATATTAATTGGATAAATCGTTCTACGCATAATATAGGGAAAGTTGCTTCCCAAACTTGATCCGTTAGAAGCCAACCTAAATGTACGGATGTTAACGGGATGGATATATAAACTCATAAGGTGTTAATGAGGCATATATATGCGACTACTGATATGAGTAAAGCTAAAGCAACCATAGTATATATATCATTCGTGGCTGCGGCTAACTCCCGTAGCGCCGTGAGTTAACAGTATGATTTTCCATGGAAAAAGGGCCCAGACTGTTAGAAACAAAAATAAATAGGAACATAGGGGCCGTTTGGTTAACACAGAAAGTGCAGTGCAGATTCATGTGAAGTAGAAAATTGGGGGAAATGAGTAGTCAAGGGTGATAGGACAAATACGAGAAGTTTTGCTGGTGTGCGAGGGCAAGGGAGTGAGTACGTTACACACACACACACAGCCTAATAGGATTCCTAATCGGGTTTCTCAGGTTTTCTTCCGATGATGTCCAATTTTTTTCCATATGATGTCCCTAACTTAATTTCCGGTCTTACATTCGCAAACAGAAGCACGCAGATACACTCATACACCATTCTCATACTTCTAGCCAAAGAGACGAGCCAAAAACACGAACCTCTGGAATCAGATATTTAGACCCATCGGTAGTACATAACTTTGGGTTTCCGGATTCAATTGATCTTCTAGCAAGTCCAGCATCAGTTAAGGTATCTGATATCACGGGGCTTAGTAAAAATCAATATGACCAACACTATAGAAGCATATTTAATCTCAAATGTGGCATATGGATATGGCATAACAAATTTGGCAACCTTGACGGAACCAACAACATAGTCAAATGAAGAATGGGACATTAAAAAAATCAATAGTTAGAACTTAGAAAAACCAAATATAAGAGGCGTAAACTTCAAAATGCAAATGGAGAAAGAGGCTAAGAGAACCTTGTTTGTGACGAGGTACCTTTTCTGATAAGTAGTCTTATTAGTAGGCTATTAAGATAAGAGACTTCCGAAAAGCAGCACACCGGTAGGGACTTAACCAGAAGTCTGAAAAGACCGCCAAGAAAATCAACAGAGACAGTAGTTCACAAGCATGTCATACCTCCAGCCAACCTTCGTGAAACCAGTGACACTGTTGATAACTTCCTCCAAAATGAATAAATTCTTCAAACCAGTCTCACCGATTGTACTGCAATTTCGCACAGTTATGAATCCCAGACAAAAACATGAGTGAGCATTGTCAATTAGTTGAATAAGTTAATGAACAAGATTGTGTTTGTGCGCCATACAGCTACGGTGTATAATTATTCTACGACAACACGACATTTCCTGATGTGTCCCCTGCCCCCCTGATCGCGGATGCATGAATTTAGGAAAAGAAAGAAAGTTGTGAACAGCGTACCTGAGATGTTTGTTGGAGGCAGGTGTGATGAGCTTGATTACAATAAAGCTCAGGCGTGGTACGAAAAGGTCCCAGACAAGAGTGGTTTAGAGCCGTCAACCGTAATCCAAGTTCATGCAAGTGACTAAGAAAGCCTATAATGAACTTGCAGAGAGCTTCACACGCAAATACACTGATACAGCTGTTCTAAGAAACTGGAAATACAAGCTGATATAACTGAATGTAAGAAATCCACCAAACAAGACTAGTAGACCCATTCCCCATTTTACTTGTAGGACATTTACCTATAGAGAAATTTCTTCTTCAAGTCGAAAACAATAATTCTTCATCATATTGATAGAATATAAGGCAATGACCAAAGAATTAAATGGAAAAGGAAAATCAGAAAAGACTCTCAAATTTCAAATTTCTATTTTTCTCAATCTCATTTATACATCAAATCCAAATACAAATCTTCATAAAAATGATACTTCGTAGGTAAATAGGAATGACGAGGGGAAGGGAAACGAAGACATAAACACAAAGTTAAAAGCATTAGAATTACAGAAAGGGGCATATATAAATTATAAATGACAAGAAAATGAACACACTAAGTTCAGATGTTGCTGATTCCCCGTCTTATTTTAGGAGCCTGCAATGTGTGACTCTTAATTAACCTTCTTGCTAAAATAAAATTTGCAATTAATTTGCACATGATTTCTATTTAAAGAGGAAGACAATTAGCATCACAAACAAAAACCTAAACTAAAAGCCAAGATCAGTAGCCATCACGTTTCTTCTTCATGCCTATTTAATTATTTATATTGCCTTGGTTGTAAAAATTTCTTCAGAATTGTCGAAGGAACTGGAGAAGGAAATACAAACTCTGAGAGTAGTTTCAAATTTTCTTTTCAATAGAATTCTGTTATCCTACATTCTTTGTACCTAACCCAACAACATTTATAAAATCGAATATCCAATATCTTCTCATCAAGATTGTATTACTTCCCCTTGGTTACTTCAGGACCTCTGCCACTATTATGTCTTCCATTTTTCTTATGTTCCGAAGACCCTACTGCTGCTTGGTACTGCCCTGGTTGTGAAAGAGATGTATAAGGTGAAGAACTGGATGAATGCGGAGTTCGTGCAGTCGACGTTGCCCCCAACACCTGAGCTGCTGCAAATGGGTTAGGTCTCACAGAGCCAGTGACCTTTTGATCTGCCTCTTGCGTACTTGTATTGAACTTCAAATTAACACCTTGATTGGCCATCTGATTCTCACCACTGGTCTTTCCGACATTAGTCACAAAAGGTGGTCCAGGTTTCCAAGAAGGTGGTACATTATTTGTAATAGGTGAACTACAGTCAGTCTCTGGTTTACCCTTGTCAAGATGGATCACCTCTGAAACCTGGTTTGTTTTGGCCTGTTTAGATTCGGGGTGCCTTTCTCGTTCCAAATTAGTGTTTTCATGGGATTCACCTCTAGGGGTGGTGGAACGGCCAGATGCTATTGTAGTTGTTGGAAATGCTTTTTCAGGAGGGACAACTGGAGTATAATTAGATGGAAGTAAATCATCCCAATTCTCAAGTAGCTCCTTATAGACCTTTCTAAGGGTTACCTCAGTGAGACCAGTGACCTTGCAAATCTCTGCCTGAGTCTTTCGCCTATCCTCTAACTGACAGGCAAGGTAAATAGCAGCAGCTGAAATGCTAATGGGGTTCCTCCGAGTGCAAAAACATTTGTTCATTACAACTTCTCCAATGTGTGTTGCTAGTTCCTATACAATGTTTCAGGGTTATATATATTCATGTTCTCATTTTATATAAGTGTGAAATTTGAATTGATAGAAAGCAGTATGTAACAAAAGATGCATCATTCTTAGGTTTTGTATTATGCGGGAATAAAGTAAAATGGCTAGCTAATCTAATTGCACTTCTTTTTATTGTTAATTACTGTTATACAGTGCAATTTTCAGTCATTTTAATCATGTATCATCTAAAAAAAGACATATCTTGGCGTTATACAGGGGCAATGTAGCAATACATCTAATCCCCTTACACCTCCATTTATGGGAGCCTCTTCAAACTGGGGGTAATTCACAAAATGTACTCCAACTGTCAGCTGGTTCATTTGGTTATTGCCTATTGAAGAAAATCGAGTATGACTAGTAGTAAGAAAATTCTAACATGACCAAGCGCAGTCTCTAAGCTTCTTCAACCACCAGAGAACAAAAATAAAAAATATCTTACTAGAACTAGATGTCTATGACATAAGTAACCAACTAATCATGTCATGGACAAATGGCATACCTGAGCCGACTTGTTAAGCTGGAGAAGATTACAGAATCGTGGCATATGTACAGCAATGGAATTGCTATTAATTGGTTGACTAAGTTGCAGAGCCTCTCCCAGGATCTTGATGTACTTTCCAATCTCCTTTTGAGGAAGGTTCGCTGCAATAGAGATTTCCTGTTGTATGACAGAAGATTTAGCAAATTGCATTATGTACATGAGCTCAAGAAAATAACTAATTTTGCCATCACAGTCGGCAAGTATAATGCTACTTCCCAAGCTACATTGGAGGCATGGCTGCACAAACGACTTTAACGTTATACACAAGAGCAGGCAATTAAAAGTGGGTTCTCCAAATAGCCTAGTTTTGAGATCCTAGTGACGACTTATGACTGATGAGTCACTAAAGCAATATGGAGTTAAATGCTCAATATCTTTAGTTATGAAACACGGTGGAATAAAGATAGAAGAGGTACTCCATAAGTTGGTTGTAACTTGTTTTCTTTGCAAATTAGGTCATCCGATGCAATTCTCAAACCGATTTCATAACGGGTCATCTAAAAAAGTGTTCCTATGCTCTCAACATAGGATAAGGCTACTTAACTTCAATCACCCCATCATTCACAACACGTTGGTTGGACACTGACTATCTTGTGCCTTGTGAAAAATGTAAGGCTTTAGTCCCAAAATAGAACTTAATCTGTTGCATTGTAGTGATACAATGTAGTTTAAAAGCGTGGGATACACGAAATAGCCAAAATGAAGTGACAACATACCACAGGGAACCAACACGCAAACACTCTTCAATTGAAAAAGCTTGCACCACAACTCTACGAATACTCCAAGAATGAAGTGATGAAGTAACCATGGCTTCTAAGATTAACACAGCCAACAAGAAAGCATACAACAACACTCTTCAACTCGAATTGCTAGCACCACACGAGTCGACAACCACCAATCCCCATCACAAACATGAAATAATCCTATAATCAGGTATTTTAATTACATCCACCATTCCCCCATTTCATTTATACAATTCAATTACTCGAGAAACCCTTTTTAAAAAATGTACTGATCAAATTGCATACTACTCCTTCCGTCTCAATCATATATTTAACTTTGATTAAAAATACCCCTCGCAAAGAATATAGAAGGTAAACAAATTATTGGGCTCATAACTAGCCTAGTATAATGTCTTTTGACATCATTTGTTTACCTTCGATTACAACAACTCTAAATAACAAAAATTGAACAGTAGGGACAATAAAAATAGGATGGACCTGAAGAGCCCGAGGCTCCTGAGCCTCACAATAAAAATGTAACGATCAAGTAACAAACTACTCCCTCCGTTTCAATCATTTGTTTACTTTTGATTACAAATACCCACAGTCCCACACAGAATATAAACCCTAAACAATAAATGGGATGGAGGGGAGAGAGCATTAAGTTCTCATGACACGGCTTTTTTCTATCTACGGTTTTCTGTCTCAATCATTTGTCTATCTTCGATTAAAATACTTCTAACAAAGAATGAAAATCGAAAAGTAGGGGACAATAAAAATAGGATGGACCTGAAGAGTCCGAGGCTCCTGAGCCTCACGAATCGCCTGAACAAGCGACGCAGTAGCAAGCGCTTCAACACTCCGATTCCGCAAACAAGTAGCAGAAGAACAATCCCTAAACAACTGAAACGCATGATCAGAAATATCCCTATCCAAACCCAGAATCGACGCGACATCAACAATCTGCAAGTACGCCCTAAGATTATCAACAACAACACCAGAAGTCGACTCGAGAGTGCGTTCAAGCTCAGCGAGGTGACCGGAGAAGGAGACGGAGGAGGAGGCGTAGAGGGGGGAGTACTCTAAGGACCAGGTGGAGAAGGCGGTGATGAACCCGGTTTGAGTGAATGGGTCAGACGGGTCGGGTTGGGGTGGGGTGGGTGGGGTTGGGAGGTCGGAGGTTGAGAGGAGGAATGGAGTGTCTTGGGCACGGAGGTGGAAGAGGTGGTGAGGTTGGGTTTGGTGTTCGGAGATAATGCGACCGCAGGTGCTGCACTCGGTTATTGATCGGCCGGTTGTTGTGGTGGTGCAGCGACCTGTACTGGTGGTGGTGGTACCAGTTGGGGTTCCTGTGGTCGTGCAGTATGGGCACTTCATTCTTTTGTGGGGTTTTGAGGGTTGGGGTTGGATTGTCCCGGGTATTTAGGCTTCTTCTAGTATACCCGATTTAACTAGTCTTTTCGCAAGTTAAAGACGGATATTTTTAATATGTGTTTGGCCAAATTTAAAAAAATGTTTTTGTTCCTCAAAATGAGAAGCCGTGTGAATTGTGAAGCACTCCGTTTTTCAAAAATAAAAACTTTTTTTAAAGCTCAAAAGTCAAAGCCACTTTTTTGCCTCAAAAAACAGAAGCAGTTATTTGATGTTTTGTTTCTATTTTTTCAAAAACCAACAAAAATAGCTCCGGGCAGCGAAGCGCTACAATTGCCGAATGGTTGTGGTCGAGAGTGATAGCCAGCTGGTTATCGAGGCACTAAGAGGAAGGAAGAAGGGCCGAAGCGACTTTCACTTGGTTATTAATGAGATATACTCTTTTAGTCGGAATTGTATTGATACAGTGACTTGGTCTATTGTTAGTAGAAAACGAAACAAAGTAGCTCATATGCTAGCTCATTCCTGTAGGTGTGAGGAAAGTGTCTGTCGCGATGAATCGACTATTCCGAGATACATCGTTGAACTGGCTAATTTCGAGGTTTCTAATATAATTTAACCTCTGGTGGGATTTTCAAAAAAAAAAACAACAAAAATAACTTTCTTTTTTCATGATTCTCTTATGACATATGCCACATTTTTTAGGTAACTTATTATTTAAATGCATGACGTTCATTTCCGTAAATTATTTTTTCTGCATTTGTCAAGTTTTGTTAATAAACAAAATTTACGATCTTCTATCTTAATTTGTAACATTATAATACGATAAAATATATATTAATATTATAGTATAATAATATTGGATACTAATTAAAATATCATGAAAAGAACACAAAAAAAAATGGTCACATTCTTTATGTGTAATTAAACTATACTAATTACGGTAATTATTGTGTGTCACCCTTGTCTGGAGCGAGACTGCGAGAGATACAAAGTGAGCATTTTACGATAATAAAATGACATAAATGATGACTTTTAAAGTAATCGTACTATACAACGGTCTTATATCGTAATTTACAGTATAGTATAATCGTACCTATTTCATCTAATGATTGATTCTATATTTCTATTTTGATGGAAAATATATAGGTCAAATAAAAGAAAAAAAAAAAAAAACTAAAACAGGTAAATTAGGCCAAACACTAAAAATTATTTAAAACAATTATTATGAGCTTAACCAAACCTACCATAATTTTAAAAAATCACTTTTTAAAAAATCACTTTTGGAAAACAGAAACTACATTTTTAAAACATGCTCTTATTCCCACAATAACATAGGTGGATCTGTGGATATATAAGTGGAAGAAAATGGATTATATGGGTCATTTAGATTAGTGTTCATAGTGGAATTTTGCAAATGGGTCATTCAGATTAGGTTATTACTTTTGATCAAGTCAATTTCGATATATATTCACATTTTTACTTTGTAAATGTTCTTGGTCCGTTTTACGTTTTATTAAGTTTATTTTTAAATTACATTCTAACCATTATATAATTTGCATAAAACCGGATTCGTCGGACTATTTTGGCGAGAATTCCATTGACTACAACCCATTATTTCTGACGACTTTATAATTTACATCACGTGATCAAGCATTTAGTTGGGCAAAAAAAGATAGTAACTTTTTTGTTTTATTATTTTTAAAAAAAAATTATTTGCTTACAAGTATTATCTAGGGCCTCAAATGACAACTTGAACCGGGCCATCTAAAATCATTGGACGCCTCTGACCGCTTTCATAAGTAAGACAAAAACAAAAGGATGTTGATTTTCGCAGTATGCGAGATTAGTAAAAAAAAGCTAGTCTTATCTATACAGGTGGAGTGTATCTAATCCGTTTTAATCTTAAAACGGTTATATCCGTTTCAAGAAAGATTTATTGTTCGAGATACCTAATTTTTTTTTATCAAAGGTGCCTTTCGCAAGACACTGAACAACAATACGTTGTCGTGATAGCAAAGCCCGATTTCATCTCCTACCTTAAGCCCTCGTCTCACGACGAAATCTCTCTTCCAGTTATCCATCAGCGCAATAGTTCCAGTTGAAGGCCATCTCTTCAATTTCAGATCAACCCAACTCCTTGTATCACAGTCAAACACCTCCACTGCAAGCCCGCTCGAGTCGACATCCTCCCTGCTCAACTCATTGAGATATCTCAGGATGTGTGCCTCGGCTATTCTCCGATTGATCAGTAGCCTGTGTTGGTCATTACAGTCACTTTTAGTCAGCACCTTCTTTACTGTCCACTCGACTTCTTCTGGTACTGCCCATATTGCTGCTGCTGCAACAATTGCATCATCAGGAACGTATACACTCAGTGGCATAACGTCGCGAACAGTTTCAGTTTTCGTTTCAGTCTCAGAAACTGTCGAATATGTACTGCTCAGCACCTTTTTTACTGTCCACTCGACTTTTTCTGGTACTGCCCATACTGCGAGAACAGTTTCAGTTTTCGTTTCAGTCTCAGAAACTGTCGAATATGTACTACTCAGCACCTTTTTTACTGTCCACTCGACCTTTTCTGGTACTGCCCATACTGCGAGAACAGTTTCAGTTTCCGTTTCAGTCTCAGAAACTGTCGAATATGTACTGCTCTCGCAGCGACAGACAGGAGTTGGATCATCTGACAGTACAGTTTTGCTCAAAACAGGATTAGGATTAGGATTAGTATCAGTATCACCACCAGAGGGTGAAACAGAGAGCGGAAGTGTTAAATCACTGTATTTTTCTGAAACTTTCGATTCTTTCGACAGAGAGAAATCATTAAAGGGTGCACCATTCAATTCAGTACTGCAATCAAGATTCAGATCAAGTCTTGGTATTTTTCGAGCGGGCCCAGATGAAGATTCAGCATTCAGATTGAAAACCGTTTCCGGGTTATACACCATTGAAGTCCCTGAACTATCTGAACAAACATCAGATTGTCTCCTCTTATTCATCAACATAATTGATTAAAAATTGTTGTTTTTTTTGATGAAAATTAACAGTTCTTGTTGATTTGAAGATGATTTGAGTTGGGATTTATAGAACAAGTAAGATTATTACTCAGAATTTGATTAGAATTTAGGAAAGTTGAGATCTTTGGTGGTGTAATTAAGCAACGGTCGTATATAAATATGATCAAGTTTATAGTGTTGGCGCCAGATTATGAAACCCTGCGCGTATTCAGGAATCAGGATCTTTTAGAACTAGGAAACTGTAGGAGTTTTATTTTGGAAAGGATTCGTTTCGGGTGTCCGGTTGGGAAAGTTAGATTAATTATTTCAGTCAATTAAAAGAAAATAGGGTTATGAGTTGAAATCTAAAATTTAAGAAATTAGGTTTGCAGAGATCACTGTGGTTTAGATTTCGGATGTTGTGACTTGTGAGGTACGGAATGTCATTACTAGTTGTAATCGCTATTTAAGATAAGTCGATGACTATTTTAAAGAAACACTAGTTTTAGGCTCTGTTTGGCAAAACGAGCTGAAAAGTTACCTGAAACCTGAAAAAGTACCTGAAAACTGAAAAGGTAGCTAAAACCTGAAAAGGTAGCTGAAAATTAGGAGTTGATAAGCTGACTGATTATATAAAAAACTGTTTGGCAAACTAACTGAAAAGGTAGCTTATTTTAGTGAAATGACAGAAAATGATATAATAATTATTTACTATATTATAGATTGAAGGGTAAAAATGTAATATAACCTAGAATCAGGTACCTGAAATCTAAAATGCTACCTCATGTAGCATTTTATTTCAGGTAGCTTATTTGATCAAATAAGCTACTTGCCAAACACTCCCAACAAAATAAGCTACCTGATTTTTTTGGCAGAAAAGTTATTTCAGACAAATCAGGTACCTGGAGTGCGCTGCCAAACGGAGCCTTAGACTTTTAGCCCCGTCCATTTATGCACAGGATTGTATTAATAATTTTATTATTTTGAATAATTCTATTAATAATTCGAGTATATTTTTTAAATGAAACTAGTTTTAAACCCGTGCAAAATGCACGGGTATATTTTTTAAAAAAATGTGATTGATAATTAATATTAACGAATAGTGTCAATAATACGTGAATATTTTGCATTCAATTTCTATTATATTGATAATACGTTAAATTGCACGGGTTGTTTTCAAATCGTACAATTCTAAATATGTATCATCGGAACTAAATTATAAAAGTTCATAATTTTTTTTTAATATCTAACGTCTATACACATTTTTATCAAAATTTAATTTTGTTTTATATCTAATAACGTTTATATACTTTTGTTTGTGACTTGATTTTCGCAAGATATTTCAATTGATGATATATTTTGGACCAACATTTTAGTCAAAATGGTGTGTGAGATATATTTTGGACCAACATTTTAGTCTTTTTATAAGTATATATTTTGTTTTGCGGTTTAGTTTTAACCGTTTTGTTGATGACTTGATTTTCGCAAAATTAAAATTTAAATATATGCTTAAAACTAAACCATTATTGGGTATATATAAAACGGTTATACTGTATTATATTTATTATTTTAATTTTGATGATTAATAGAATACAGTTTATAGATTTTGGACCAACATTTTAGTCTTTTTTTAAGTATATATTTTATTTTAATGTTTAGTTTTAACCGTTTTGTTTATGACTTGAATTTCGCAAAATTAAAATATATGCTTAAAACTAAACCATTATTATGTACTATTGGATATATATAAAACGGTTGTACTGCATTATATAAAATATTTTATTGCCGTAAATTGTTTATAATCGTAATGGTTATTCTAAGTATTTAAATTGTTATATAATCGTTTTAGACGGGTCATATATATTCAATTATCTAATATTTAATTTTATATTATACAAATTTACCGTTTTTCGTAGAAATTCATTATTTATATAAAAATTCATGATTTATATAAAAATGTTACGTAATATTTCTGAAACTACGATATTAGGCATTTGTTAAGAATTGCAGGCGGTTATGTTACATGAAATTCATCAAAATCCTTATGGGACCCACCAGAATGGCAAAAAAATTAAAATTAAATCTTGTGTTGATGAGGTGGCTCAACCACAGCTTCAGAAATGTTTCTGAAATTATATAGATAAGATTTTAGGCTATGTGTTGAAATTGATTACGATTTTTTAATATCATTAATTATGTAAGTATCTTTTCTTTGACGTTACTGTTATTTAAATTTATTGTTATTGTTATTTTAATTTAGTACTTTCATGAAAGATAGACTTCAAATTTTGATCTTGTTTTTATCATTTTTGTAATTTGTTACATTTTTCTATTAATTATTGCAATTTATTAGTATTATTATAGTTACGTATTATTTATTGTAATATTGATTGTTATTTAATAATTATGTACCGATCGACATCAACGTTATACTTAAATAATAATATATAAGTTGACGTTATTAATGTAATCGTTTACGTAGAAATTATTGTTTACGAAATAAATCATAACGTAATATTTACCCAAAGAAAATAAACATAGACAATTATTTATAAATTAATTCAGTAAATTTTGTTGTGTATCACATCGTTAGTAATTTTAAAAAGAAAGTTGGATGAATGACCTGGATTCACCACAATTCACTAAATATTTCTATATTAATATACATAAAACTTAAGACCCCAAATTTTAACTAGCTTGCACTTGAGGTTGTACACACCATAGTTCAATTTAGAGTTAAGTATGAGTAATATAAACACTCAATTTGATGAGCATGTAGACATCATGAGTCTAGAGCTGGCAAAAGCTGACCCGACCCGATAAACCTGACCCGACCCGATACAACCCGAGAATTGGGCGACCCGAAACCGAACTGACCCAACCCGAACCGACCCGCTAACCGATATCAGCATTATTTTGTCCAACCCGAACTCGACCCGAACCGAACCGACCCGGCCTGTGACCCGATATTTCTCAACCCGATAGATGACCCGACCCGAAGATGACCCGACATGAACCGAACCGACCCGAATCCGTCCTAACCTGACATAACCCGATATGACCCGACCTGCTTTGACCCGACCCGTAACCGACCCGAGTGACCCGATTGCCACCTCTATAATCATGACAATAGATGGATTATTATGATTAATTGGTAGTTTGGTAATTTTAATCACAAATTCTTATTTGCAACGACACTATCCTTTGCAAGCTTGTGACGGATTCCGTTTTCTCTCACAAAATACCCACTTTTTCTCTCTCTGCAACACTATATTTGTGGTCCCCTTTCTCCACTAACTCATTTAATATTCATTTTAAATCACAAAATATCCGTCACAAATAATAACCCGTCGCAAGCAAGACTTACTAAATTTTAATACATCTGGTTGTGCTACTACGAGGTGAATTAACGTAGTACGGAGACCGGAGTTACCTAACAAGATCATCTCAAAGGTTCCAATTTTCAAAATATGATATGAGAATTTGTGTGATACAATGTGATATGTGCATTCAAAATGGATATCCGCTCCACGACTCGTTCCCAAGCCCTTACAGAGTTACAGTAGTTCTGGTATGATGCAAATTGGGTTCTGTTGTGTCGTGTCGTGCCGTGCCGAGAAAGAGGAAAAGGGTTTCAATTGTTGTCAGACTCGTCACTTTCCATTGACGATTCATGACCTGGGTTGTTCCGGCCATGGGACGCCAATTGGACAAGGCTAACTTAAAGCTCCCGAGTCCCAACTAGGTTATGATCATAATCCCAAGTGCTAACTTACAAGATATGCTCAAAAAAGCTGAAATTTTTGAGCTGCAAAAAGAACAATACAAGTGCAACGAAACAAAGGAGGTCAAGCGAATGAAACGAACGTGGACAATCGACATGTTTAAATTAACATCTGATAATCATTCATGATTCACATAAGCAAGTCACTTGAAGAATCAAATTCCAGTCTAAAAACATGGCATTTCATTCCTTTGGTAAACCTCCCTTTGTCCACGAGAAGGGATAAAAATCAGGAACTGCTGGATATAAGTTCACCTCTTTTCGAGATAAGCATCCATTGTCAGCCATTCCCTCCTGCAGTTGCAGTTTTCCTAAATTCGGCATGCTTCAGACTCAGTTCTCGAGCGCCCTGATAGCTCAACAAAACACCAACAAAAAGACTTCAATACATGGTTTTCTTGATTAACAAATAGAGAAAAAGATGCACTATTCCCTTAAAAGGAGAAAACACAAGTTACACAACAATGCTTTCAATATTACCGTTCTCTACAGATTTGCATCCCGAGATGACAGTTATGAGTTACCACAGTAACAAAGAAATATGTAATTCCAAGTCTCACCCACTTTTGGGGTGGTGCGAGGGTAGCATACATGGGTGGTGGTGCACTGATTCTGTGGTGGTGGGATGTAGAACCTAACTGGATGCACATTTAGTTATTTCATCATGGTGTCTTACACGCGAACCTAACTGAATGAGCAATCTTTTCTGTCATGGACCAATGAAGGGAATATATGTTCATCCATTCTAAACAAAACCGAAAAATGCTAATACACAAGACATGCTAGTTTCTCCAACAGCTCACATCACCAATTATGTGCAGATTAATCCGTATTTAACAATTCTCCCTCCAATCTACATCAAAGTACACGTATTTCTATACACCCATTTAATGACCATCAGAGACCTAGGTGGCTAGGTCATGTTCTTTTGGACTGAAACTGTCGTAACTCGTAACTGAACTTAACGGAACGGAGCTAACCGAACTTAAATAAGAGACAATTTGTGAAGAGAAGAGTTGAACTCAACTGAATGAAGCTGAACTTAAAAGAGTTGAACTCAACTGAAAGGAACTGAAATTAGGTCAAAAGAACAGGGCCCTATTTAAGATCTTCTTTGAATATGAGCTGTAAAATCAGAGCTCTACAGACTTAATCTGCTAATAGCCAAAATTATGTCTTTCTAGTTTCTATGAGTGAAACAGCCAACGGAGTTCCACTTATGTATTGATTTACAGAAGTAAATTCAAGTGGTGATTAAAAATGAGAAGTGAAATGCCATGTCTATGTACTACCGTCAAATAAAAGTGCATGCTCAAGACAATAGCTCCTTTCATCAAGTCTTAAGTGACCCTGATCCACATGCCTAGTCTTTGTTACTCCTTAAAATCACCACCACTTTTCAGGCAAACATCTCCAAATAGTTTAAGCCATCGACATCTATATAAACAGCCCTTCTAATCCATAACAAAAGATCCAATTAACAACGTCACCGCTTCAGTATAGCAGACATCTTCAGCGAATATAAGCCATGAAGGCATAAAGATTACGCACACATAACAAACCTTAACACCCTTAAAGATCATATTAACAACATTGTCAGTTCCTTAACGGAAATCATCCCATTTAAGGCATAAAGGTCATGAATACATAACCTATGTTGCTCGGACTCAGTTAAAACTTTAAAGCATCCGTCGTCGGGTGTGTGTCCAAATGTCCGGATTTGGGCTATTTATGGGGGGAAATAGCATGTTTTTGGCCTAAAATGGAATGTATGAGTGCCTCACACTCTCACCCATGTCCAAGTGTCGAGTGTCCCACACATGTACCCTCACCCCTCACTCACCAACTCACCCCACAGAAAAGATCGAATAGACAACATCGCCACTTCCTTATTACAATCATCTCCTGACAATTTAAGCCATAAGCATCATGCACTTGTACAACCCTTTCACAACACCCTTTCAAGATCCAATGGAGATCATCATCATTTCCTTAAGAAGACATCTCCAACAATTACGTCATAAAAATATAAACACGAAAAACAACTCTTGTATGACATCCTAAAGAATCCACTCAACCCCCTAAAACTTAATATGTACAGCCTCAAGGATCCCAACAGATACACAAAGCCTATGCATAAACAGAACATACTTCAATGAATCACCAACACAGAGCAGTCACCTCAAACATACAAAGTTCTAAACCCAAGTTCACCTTTGACCTCATTCAAAAACCACATCAATCAAATATGACAGTGGTACAACACTATCCACAAGTTAAACCACGACACGTAACAAATCAACAACCACCACATATAATAGAGTAATAAAACATGCTACTACAAGCAAAAACCAAACACTAACCGTGAGATGGACAGGAGGCGGATCAAGATCAATAGAGCGAATAGACATCTTAGCAATCTCAGAAATAGCAGACTCTCTAACCCCAGCAACATCACTTGTCATATCCTCATACGCCGCCTCAAAAGCCTGCTGCCAGAACTTGGGCAACCTGATCCTACGGCTGTTAGTATACACATCCCACATGTACTTCACCACCTTTTCTCTCTCCTCCATCTCCTACACAACACACAACAACCACATTACCCCACGATCACAAGCGCTACCACAAACAGCAGAGTAAAAGGGTCGAATATAAATAAAACTCCCCCCGTCCCATTCATTTATTTAGTATTTACTCCCTACGCGTTCTAATCATTTGTTTCCCGTTCCCATTATGTAGGAGTAGTAGTTTACAAATGATTGAGACGGGGTGAATATAATCAATCTTAAATTACGTTTGAAATAGCACATAATAAAAACTGAATCAAATAACACGATAAAACGCAAAACAGTGACTGACAAATAAACACCACCGACACAGATTCAGGAATCTGGATTCGAGAAGAACAACATTACTCCAATGCCGCAATCACTTTCACAAATTGCTACCCTACGTCGAATGACCCATAAAGAAAAACAATGACTGACAAATAAATAAGACCGGCCCAGATACAGAAATCCGGATACCTTAAATGGGTCACCGACAAAAAACTAAATAAATGAGGGAATCGAAAATTACAAGGACATCGAGATCGTCAAGGAGAGGCATATCAAAGTCATCGGCGAGGCGCGTGAGGTTACCAGCGGACCAACGGAGAGTGACGGTGCCGGTAAACATGGACCATAAAGCGAGAAGAAGAATGGCGGCAAGTGCCCAGAATTTGTAACGACCTTTGCCGAAGAGAAGGGCATGGTGATCTGGAGGAAGGTCTTTCTTATTTGTTGATGATGATGATGTTGTTGTTATAGGAAGAAGAGAATCTTCATCCTTCATCTTATATTGTAAATTATTATAATTGGATTGTTTTTAATTAATAATCTAGTGCTAATAAATGAATTAATTAATAATTACTAATCCTAGGATTTGGGTGGTGATATAGTTGGGTTGGTTGAATGAATGAATGATTGGTTGGTTGGTTAATAAATTAGGAAGACAAATAGTAGTGGAGGTTTGTGATGTTTAATAATGGAAGATGAAAGAATGGAGGATTGGAAGATGAAAATGGTGAGGGAGAGGTAGAAGAGGGTAGATCTGCTCTTCTTCTCGCCTCTGTAATAGGCACTCTGGATTGTATTTGTTACTCCCTTCACTCTGGAATTACGGAGAGGAATTTGGATCCTCTCCATTACTTTCTCTCCATTACCTCTCTAATACACACTTATTTTAATATATTTTCTCTATCCATTCAATAAAACATTATTTTTATGAAATAATGACAACCGCTAGATCGTCTCAAGATTTAATCCGGACCGTTTAAAAATAATGGAGGTCCATTTCTTTTCGGGTAATGGAGAGAATCCGGACCGGACCGGAGAGTACTACAAAAACTTCAACTTCTCCTTCACTTAATTGTTACCCTCTGAGGCTCTGACCCTCCCTGTTTTTGCCATACTAGCTATTGCAACACCCCGAGGCCCGACCCCGACAATTAGAATAAGATTATTGCTAGTCTTGAGACAAACTTTCGCAAATTTTAAAACAGATCCACTAAAAATTGTCAATAATCTACTAAAATCTTAAATTAAGTCTCAATTTAAGACTTTGGGTGGGTCTAGACTCCACTTTCATTGAAATTAACCAATGAGTGGTTGTCCTGTGTCATTTTTTTTTGTAAAAAAGGAGAAATAATTTATAAAGTTTGAGGTGGATCTCGGTGAGTCTGAACAATAAAAAAATAATTAAGGTTACTTGAAAGCTGACATGGCACAGTTTCAAGACATTGGAAAGTTTTAGGGATATACTTAGGGGATTAGGTCTCGGGTGTTTGATTCAAACATAAAAGCTAAGTTATGGGTTTGAAATAAGGCAAACCCATGTTATACGCTTCTTTAACAAATTTGAGTGTTTTACCTCAAACCCATAAGGCCATAAGGTATGGCTTATGAGTTTCTCAAACCTAAGAGGGGGTGAATATGACATTGATGATAACTATAGAGTAACATATTTCGTTTACGATAAATAAAAATGTGAAAAATAAATGTTAAAGACATATTGTAAACGAAATATTTTACATAATTATTTGATAAAATATTTATTTTCATAATTTTATATGTTAAAATTATTATTTAAAATATTGGATTTTATCTATTTCAACTTTCGCTTAGTTTCAAAGTCATACCACTTGCAAATTGCAATTGAAATATACACAAGGTAACGACTATCAAGTATGGAGTTTCAATCTCATACCGGGCGTTTGTTTCACGCATGGGTATGGCTAGGGCCCTAGGGGTGTGCAAAATTCAGTCCACACCGAAAAAATGGACTAGAACGGAACGAAATCTACCGAACCGGAAAAAAAAATTGGTTCAATCTCCGGTCACCATTTTTTAAGATTCCGGCTTCCGATCCGATCCGACCTGGGACTGGTTTATCCGATTTAGTCTTGATTTTATGTTTTTCTTATTTTTTCCCTCAAAAATATATTAAAGTCCGGACGAAATGGATCATAATGTTCAAATTCCGGTCCACAATTTTACGGCCATAATATTCAAATCCTGGTTCAACCGGTCCGGTCCGGTCTTGGACCGAGTTTTATCGGTTAAGTCCATGTCCGGAATTTTTATATTCCGGCCCAGTCTCGATCCACAATTTTTGTCGTTCTGATCCTGTCCGGTTTTGGATCGATGACTCCTAGGTATGAGTTTGAAATCATGAATCGTACCGTACATGTGATGTATACAAATCTAATTCAATTATATATAATTTTCTTAGCTTTTCAAAAAAAAAATCCTAGGTATGAGTTTGAAATATAATTTTTTAGGTGTTAAAATTAAAATCTGGCTGATTTTAAGACCCGCCAAAAGTATACCGAATCCGAATAACCAATCGAAAATAACTGAATCAACACCTAACCGTACATCCGAAAGGTATAACTGAACTTCACCCCGAAACCTGAATCGACGTGAACTGATTCAAAATCGAATTGAATTTGTAATATCCGAAATAGACCCGAGATCGAATGAACTTGAACTGTTTAACCTTAATTGTTCTAATCTGAACCGAAATATACCTGAATCGATTTCAACCCGTACATTGATGACTAAAACCCAACATTGAAACCCGGAATAACTCAAATGTACCTAAACATCGTAATTATACAAAAAAACATTATATATCCAATGTTTTGAATAAAGACTAATCTATTGACATCCGATCCGATTTTGACCTGACTCGAATCTCATCGGCTATGATATTAACCCCGCTCAAACCTTATTTGCACCGATATTGACCTGACTCGAACCTGAACCGACCCAAAATATATACAACCGATTAAAACTGGAAACTGAATCCAACCTGAGTTGAACCGAACCGAAATCGAAAAATAAATAAACCGAAATAACCCGATCCGAAAAAACTCGAACCAAAACCGATCCGATTGACCCGTTTGCCACCTCTTTTATATGGATTACTTTTTAGTTTCAAAATTATATTTTGAGTTAAAAAAATTTTATAAGGAGGCTTAGATTCTTTTAGTAAAACTCGTAAAATATACATATAAACTCAAATTATTTGTTATAAAATTTCAAATCTATACTACTTGATGTATACAAGTGGCTGTATATTTCGCTAAATGCCTATATGCCCTAATTTAATCAATTCATGGACTGTGTCACTAATTGTACGATGTAGAATTTTAGCTTTATAATAAAGTATTTGAGTTATATTTTCAAAAAATATGAGCTTTATTATAAAGTAACTGAGTTCATCCATCTACCCTTTAAAAATATAAACGTGAAATTAACTCAGGAAAAATATGCACAAGTCCAGATACTTATATATCTTGGCTGTACAATATTTATGTATAATTCTATTTATGCAATTTAATCAAGATTATAAATAGCCATTATACCCTTATCATTTCTACGTACTCAGTCTCAACCAACCTCCGGATCACCCTATTACAACAACCTTTACATGGCTCTAATTTGAAAAAAATCCAAATTACAAATAAACCCAAACTTTCAAAATTTTTGTTAACTCAATAAACAACCTTAAGTTATTCACTAATGGATTAATTACTTGTTATCGATTAATTTGGGAAATTTTGATTGAGAGGGGAGGTAAAGGAGAGACCCGTAAAAACAAGATAATTTAGTTTAATTTAGTTGAAGGTTATGAATGAAACAAGGTAGTTACTCTTTCATGTATCAATTTTACTTAATTATGGACCTGTTTTCATAATTATTCCATACAATACCCTTGCTATACAATAACGTTTTCAATCCATGTTTAATACAAAGACTATCTTCCATTCCAGCTCACTCTGTCACCGACAACCTATGCCAGACTGATGAAGCCTTGACGATGTACACCAGGGCCCGTCGAATACCACCACATGCTTGACAATCAATGATGAACAGAAAAAGAATTTCTAACAAGGCGAGCTTCAATATGTTTCAGTTTAACTATAGTCCATCATACACTCAACCATGAATATTTCTCTAGCGCATCTAGGAACTCCTAGCAACTATAATCAAATAAACATAAATTTTCACAATTAACTTTAAGAATCATAAATGGACAATGGCGGATTTACGGTGGGTAATAGTGGGTAGGTAACACCCTTAAAATTTTATAAATAATACTCCCTCCAACCCATATTAAATGTTTCATTGTGGACAAAGTACAAAATTTATCAAATAATAATTGTTTAATATTTTGGTTACGTAGGGGTATATAGATTGAATAGTGAGTCTTACGATTTGTATACAATACGTTGGTTAGAGGTGGGTGGGTGAATAATAAATGGAAATAAGTAAGGGTAGAATGGTAAAAAAACAAGCCAAAAACTTACTAAATATGGACAATGTGACATTTTGACGAATAGATCGAAGTGGACAATGAGACATTTAATATGGGTAGGAGGGAGTATATTATCTATACAATATTATTACGTAATTTATTTTTGCAGTACGTTTTTTACTCATTGCAGTACATTCTCTGCTTCTTTCCTTACTTACCCCTGAAAAAAAAACTTGCAGTACAAACACGGTAGGTTAACAACCACCAAATTCCAAGTTTCCAACCACCGCCATCGTACACTCCCACCTCCTGATCACCACCCAATTGCGACTGGCTGGCCGGCCTTCTCCTCCCCCTCTAGCAAACACCTCTTACCCATATTCATCGACAATTAATTGTGTAACTGCTAGCATTAAAACCAGGGATCTACTTAACAATCCACCGTCATCACCTAAATTTTCCAATTGCTTGCGCACCATAAACATAATTACAGATCAAATCACCATTCTAATGCGCAAAAATGATATATATTGACCCAATATGTTATATATATCCAATTGCTTTACATATTAATCTGGGTTGTCTTAATCTTCACTAATTTCTCAATTAGTTGCTTTTCTATATCTTTTTTTCTATTAAATTAGTGATTTGGTGGGAATTTTCGTTTTGTTAAGTTTGATATAGGATTATAGGTTATACAGTAGGAGATTGAGAGGGAAACAATGTATGATGAAGAGAGGGAAACAATGTATGATGAAGAAGGGGTGTGTGAAATGAGAGGGGTATAATGGTCAATGATGTACTACGATGAGTAAATTGTGTACTGTGAAAATCAATACCCTATTATTAAAAGGGTAACATAAAATGTCACATAGACAATGCCACCTAGCATTAACAAAAAGCCACATCACTATTTACACATGACATGTAGCCACATCATCATTTCTTATTTAAATAAAAAAAAAGTTCTAAAACATTAAATGTAATAGTATAACAAACATTAAACTTTGGTCTCTTTAATTTCTTGATAAATTAAAAACCAATTAAAAATCAAAAATCTTAATAAATTTAAATTATCAATATATTATTTCTTATTTAAAAATGAAAAAATAAGAAAAAAACCTAAAACATTAAATATAAATAGCATAGCAAAGATTAAACTTTTACCTTTTAATTTCTAGATAAATTAAACAACAATTAAAAATCAAAATACATAATAAATTTTAAATTTCAACGTTTATTGTTATGATATTTTAAGCAATAAATAAACATCATATCATTCAAATTTAACATCGTTTATAAAGTAATAAATAATTTGTAATTATAAAGGGAAGATAATAACATACTTGACTTTAAAACATTAGTCCTTTAATATCTTAAAATTAGAATAGGTTTAACGATAAGTAAAAATTTAAGTCGATCTAATTTTAAACTGTTTATATGTAAAAAAATTCTCTTAAGTCTTATCGTTATATACTTGCTTAACTATTTCGTTAAATTGGAAATAATTTCATTAAATTGAATATATACATAAATCTATAAATATAATCCCTATCTATAAAAGGAAGCTTATTTCTAGGCTTGTGATTGGCCGGAATTTTTACTTTTTACTTTTTTTTTTACACATTAACCAACCCCACTCTCCCCACTTACTTTCTCTCCAATTAATTACCCTCTCTCCTCATTTCTTATTATTTTTCATATACATATTCATATGTTAAAAAGCTTATAATAAAAAAATTAATCACATTCAACCTTACAATAAAAGAAAATTTTAAAAAAATCGGAAATCTATATAGGGGACAACAAATTTTAATAAAAAAAAATTTATAATTTCGGAAAATTAACCTCTTGGATACCTTGACAATTAAAATTAAATTAGAATTTTTGTATGAACGTTCTCATACTCTCATACCATAAGACGATCAACATATATAAAAAGAAAAATCGTTTATTAGCACTGAAGGAACAACTTTTTATATGAGACCGTATTAATTTGTGACAATTAAAATGTATAAAAGCAAATTTCTATACTATATAAACATATACATTAAATTTAACACGAGGTCCAAATTTTAAGATTTTGATGAAAAATAAATCCTAAAAATATCTATATTTCCGAAAATATGAAAAAAAAAATGGTCACTATTTAATCAAAAGTGGTCACTAAAACGAAAAAAATTATACAAAGCGTTAAAAATTAACAAACATACGTATATCTAAAAAAATGAAAAAAAATACACGAGGAGATAAAAATTAACAAAAAAAACGTAAATTAAAAAATGAAAGAAACGTAGAGCAAAGATTTTTGAATAAGATCAAATAAACCCAACCCATAAAATTAAAAAAATGAAAAAAATACACGAGGAGATAAAAATTAACAAAAAACGTAGATTAAAAAATGAAAGAAACGTATATCAATTTTTTTTGAATAAGATCAAATAAACCCAACCCATTAAATTAACAAAAAAAATATAAATTTACGATTTTTAAGAAAATATAACAACCTTCGAGAATTAGTCAATTAAAACTACGTTAACATCGAGTAAAAAGATGGTCTTAATAACAATACATTATTATTTTCTTTATAAAATCATCACAAATATTAAGAGACTGCTATTAAAAATATTTCTATCATTTTACTTTCATTTAGAGAGTAAGTTATTTAAAGGGTAAGTTATAGAAATACAATACAATTTCTTTATCTATTTTATATGGTTCAAATTTATTTTATAATGTCATGATTATTTATTTCAATTTATATAATCATTAAAAAAAATTTAATTATGCCAGTAAATCAATTATTTGGAGTCAAAATCATCCCCGAATTCATAATTTATATATTTCTCATTTAAGTTCATATTAAATTATATTTGTACTACTTTTTTAATATATTTACGAAATTTTTAGAAATAGACCCGTACATTTTTTGTACGGGCATAAAACTAGTATATAAATAAAAGGAAAGACAATGAATGATTAAATAACTCTCATGCAAATTAGATTTTGTAAAGAAGAAAAATCCCTATACTATAAAAGGAATATAATTCCTTGCAATTCTATTGGTCCATGACTTTTGGATAGAGAAAATGTTTTTATTTTAGTAGGACCCACCATGTTCTTTGTGGAATTAATTACTTGCTTCCTTCATTTCAATTTAATTAATCTCTTCTAAATTTAAATTCAGAAAAAAAAAGACAAGAGAATGCTAAGTTGTCGAGTACTATTAAATCAACCTTCATACAAAACAAGATGTATGTATTTAAAAAAATCGTAGATAAAACCATTATTAAACTAAGAAATCAAAATATAATAATATGATCAATTAACTAAAGAAATCTTTAAAAAAAATTATAAATTCACATCAACTACATGTATACATTATAATACAACTGGAGAGTCGTCGTGTGAGAATGATTATTCTTCTGTTAATGTGACCAAATTTCAAACTTAAGGGGCTAATTAACACTCGAACGGTAAATAAATTTACACCAACATGGATATAAATATTTGATGGAAGACAACGTTTGTGAGCAAAACTCAAGCCAATATTTTGTTTACCCCATCACCGAGCGAATGTATGAGTAAATAATAATTCTTATCATTGTAATTTGTAAGTGTGTTACGTTAAATTGAAAGTTTATTTATTTATTTTTAAGTTCTATTGATTATGAAATATTATCACATTTTTGAAATTCACATATATGTTGTTTTGTTGTTATTTAGGGGCTATCAAGATTTGAGGAGTTGTTTATTCAAAAGTAAATATACTTACATTTTTATTATTCAATGTCCTATTTCTTTAATTTTTTAAGGAAAAATTTAAACTAATGTAATCACAAGGTTATTATTAAATAAATCAAATTCCACCGTTTTGTTTGTTACTAATCGCTCAATGGATTTTTTTTGTAGGGATGGTTCATTGGAAAAAAAAGAACTATATGCACAAGGGAATACTATAAATTGGTTAAACAAATACTTCCCGTATTTCCCTCAATACTATATTATAAACTAACTACAAGATTGACACTATGAACATTAAGGATTAATTGTTTTTAGTTTCATGAAAAAAATAATTTCTCATAAAATTTAAAATGTATGTTTTATTTTGTATGTATTATTTTTGTATTCATTATTTCCTCTATAAAAAATAGCTTGAATAGAATGAAATTGGAGTATCAAGGATCTCAATCATATTAACAAGTTGGACAAAATATATCTTATTCACATGAATAATGGCTAAATGTACATTATTATTAATATTTATGTTTACAATACATTTAAAAGACTAATTAAAGTATTTAATTTTTAATCCACATATCATTGTTATATTGGTTAATACATAATTCATCTATATTAATTACTATATTATTCATTTATTTATAAAATATTGTAAAATATCAACTTGGTTATCTATTTATTTATACAATATTATAAAAAGACAAGAGTATTATCTTATTATTAATACCACAAATTTTGATAGACCTTAAATTTGAACGAAACAAACGCGTAAGATGAAGTTTGAAAATGCGATGAATATTTCATAACTCAACAATGGAACTTACATAATAAATACATAAATTATTTAATTAATTTAAACCTTAATACACTTATGTTGATGTGAATAGATAGATAAGACATATCAGCGACACATACAATTCTATTGACGATATGGATAAAAAAATAATATTTATAAATTTCGTCTCTATCAAAATAATATAAACAATTGAGGATACATTTTATGATTTTTGTGCATTTTTTCTATTATTATCAAATTTAAGATAGTCATAAGTATCAATCAAGGTTCATGACTTTTGAGCGTGATGTTAAAACTACAATACTAAGCTTCTTACTATGTCATGTGTTATTACAAAGTCATATCTAAAGTCATGTGTCACACTTATAAATACAAAATAAAAATAAAAAATGTTAGTTGCAAACACAAAAATAAATTAATACAAACTATTTATTTTCCTTTCCTAAGTTTGGTTATTAACTTACATATTTATTTAAATTTTATTTCTTTATTTAATAGGATGACTTTTTGGTTTCCCTCATCATTTGTAATTGGCTACTATTTAACTTAATTTATCATTATTTTTACAAAATTTAAAATTTAGGATTTTAAACAAATTGATATAGATGATATATTAAGACTAGCATTTATTAAATTTCATAACTATGCTACTGTTAAAAAACATGATTTATAAGAAATAAAATATTGAGATAAAAAGCCCTCTAATTTAATTAAAAAGTATGTTTTAAGCTATTTACACTGAAAAATTTATCATTCTAAAAAAAAGGAAAAAAACAAAGAGTAACAATCAAATCTTATGCATTAATTTGCCTTTTCGTCTTCACTCACTAATTTCATTTACTTGGATAACAAATGGACATTCAAGCTTTTATATAGAAAATTTAGTACACAATTTATCTATACAATCTAATCTAACTAAAAGACAACCTTAAGCATTTTATTTTTTGCCACATAGCAGCTACACTAAATTATTAATAAAATTACATTAAAATATCTATTAATAATTAATTTTGTTTATGTTCATGGACACATGTTGCTAGTGGTTTTGAAGGTGAATACTTTATAATAATAGGATCATAGCATCCACGTACATTGAAGATGATTTAACATCCTCTTAGATGAAAGAGAGTGATAAGAGGATGTCTACTTCAATTTGGATACATCCTCTTAGCATACTCTTTGAGGAGGAAGGGGAAGACATCCTCCCTACATCCTCCATTTATAGAGGATGTTCTTATCTAGGCTCTTGTGCCATATAACTATTATATAAGAGAGACAAATGGTGGAGGGGTCCTATTTAAAAGGTGAAAAGGAGAGAAAGTGCATATTCTGTTTGATGTGGAAAAAAAAAGGAAGAGGATGAGAAATTGAAAAATGTGACAAAAAATAAGAGAAAATATTATGTGCAATGAAAAAATTAGATAAAATCAAGAAGAGGAAGATAACATACTCTTCAATGTGGATGCTTTCAATAATGTAAAATTTAATTTCGATTTATTTATTATTTATATTTCGTCATTGACTGTTGACACGTCCTCATTCACGTCAAATTAAAATAACTCTTATCTCAAATTTTTAGAATGAGTTTACGCATGAGTGTCATGAATTAATGAATTCATTTAAGATAGTTTTTTTAAAAAAAAAACTACTATATGCTATTAGTCTATTAATCAAAATATCAACTAATAAATACAATATATAGTTTGAAAAATAAATTAGAGTTGTCAAAAAAATAAGTCATTAACTAACTAATTTTTCTTTATTTCAAGACTATAACTCTTTAAATGGATAATTTAATTGCTCAGACAAATCTTATAAATACGATAGAATAATCTAAAACAGGTAAACCCGTGAATTTCACGGGTTACAAACCTAGTTAGTACTTATTAAAAGTATTAATCTTTAATTAATTGAATGATAATTTTTTTTTTGGTATGGTAATTAATTGAATGGTTGAAGCTTCACTCTTTAAACAAGAGTACTCCGATTCAATCCCCACCAAGTGAGTGAAGTGACCAACCGTATTATTTTACTTGTGGCGGGAATGGTCGTCGTTTTATAAATTCTGTAGTCCGTACTTAAAAAAGCAATATCTTAGAGTATGATTATTCGTAAAACTCTCTAAAGTTTAAGCTGCCACATCAACTTTCTACTAATTTTTATTATTTTTTATTGTCAAGAGCATGTACATTGAATTGAAGAGGATGTTAAGATCCTCTTATTTTTTTTTCTCTCACTATCTTTTTTTTTGACACATCACTTGCTCTCTCATCCAACCCATTTTCGAGTATCTTCATCCACCTCCTTCTTTTCTTCTATTTTACATGCAATTTTTTCATAGGTTAGTGGACACTTTTCTTCTATTTTACATGCAATTTTTTCATAGGTTAGTGGACACAAGGGTCTAAGCTGTACTTCCTCTAAAAATAGAGGAAGACTTCCTCTTTCAAAGAGGATGTTCAAGGTTGGTTCCACATTGAAGAGGAGATCCTCTTAGCACCCTCCCTCATCTAAGATGATGGACAATCCTCTTCAATGTGGATGCTAAGATTCACCCAAACTTTATACATCCTCCGTCAGACTCATCTCATACTCTAGTCTTGGTATCCACTTATTGGATAATCATATTAAAAGTTGGGTCAAGACTCCCCGAAAGTCTTGAGTGAGTTTTGAATTTTCAAAACTCAACTTTAGACTTACTTAAAACTTTGGTAGATTATTGATAATTTTGAGTAAATTTTGATTTAAAACTTAGTATTTTAGTAAACTCTTGTCGTAAAATCGCCAATAATGAAATGTAGATAATTGAAAGAGCAAACAAAGATTTAAATTTGTTTGAAAATGAAGAGAGGACATAGGGACGGGGTGCGCCCATTTTTGACGGCCTCCTTCTTCTGCTTCTAAATTCTAATAACCAGAAACAGTTGAGAAATATGCTTCGTCTTCATCCCTTGTATCATTCTCACACCAAAATTCTTCATGCAAAACCTCCCTTCTCCTATAAATGTCTTGTTTCTATGGCGCTGCCTTCCATTTCCGATTCCCTGCTCTCCTCTACTAAACCTTTTTTACCCTCTTTTTCAACTTTTACTTGTTTTAATACCCGCTTTCAGTCTCCTCCTAATACACTAATTAGAACTTCCTCTCTTTCTTCCGCCGCTCACTCCATGATTCCTCGACCCGGTACTTTTACTTACTCTTTTTTGTACTTTTACTTACTTACCCTTTTTGTTGATTTTGTTGTTGTTGTTGTTGTTGGTGGTGGTGTTGGACTGTTGGTGGCGGTGTTGGTGTTGTTTTGCACGTGGCCTATGTCGCCATTTTGTACCCAAATTCTCATCTTGACGGACATATCCGTCCAAGTTCTTGCGACGAATCAAATATTATCCACCTGGTTAGACAATGCATTTAGTATTTTCAATGTTTTGTCTTATATACACAATAACACAAGTTGGAGAACTTGACCCGTTACAACCTTACCACGTATATATCGGTCGCAAGGAGACCTACTGCATTTTGTAATGCTCCGTGCCGGTCAATTGTTATCCTTTGTTTTGTCACAAATAGCAAAGGAAATGGGAGGGATAATTATTAGCATTTTGTAATGCTCTGTGCCGATCAATTGTTATCCTTTGTTTTGTCGCAAATAGCAAAGGAAATGGGAGGGATAATTAGTAGAGGACAAGTGGACCAAATGGATAAAACTGGTCATCAAATGCAATCCTAAAATAGAAATTATAACAATTGATTTAGACACCCAAAATGGATTAGTATAATAAATGGCCGGGATAGAGGGAGTATAAATTTACCATTTAACGACAAAATGTTGTAGCTAGTGTTACATTGTTTTTGCTGGATACTTTTTACCAAAAAGTAGTCACATTTTTCTCCGTCTTAAGCTTAAGGCAAAAAAGGGTTGTTTACTGCCACCTCTGAGAAATTTATGGTCCCTATTTGAATTTGGTGGTTAACCTATCTCAACTTTGATCGTTAATTTCACAACATATATGTTGCAGTACAATCTATATGCATCAGAAGCTAGGCTGAATATATCTCACACATTACATCTGTTTTCTTGCAGCGTCTTTTGCGGGATCGACCCATCAGACAGAGAGGCTAAGAAAGCTGATGATGAAATTAACGGAGCTAGGGATTAAGGATTATGACCCTCTGCCAGGACAGTACAATAGTTTATTGTGCCCAATGGTAGTCATTATGTTAACCTATCTGCTATTTGAACATGTTTATGTTAAATGAATGTGGTAGGGTTTAGACATTAGCATGTTAAATCTCATTTAACTGATTGCATTGTGTCACATTCGGACTATAATGCAATAAAGCAATGATTTAGAAACCATGTGACACAATGGCTCATTGAAGATACTTTACATAGCTAAAGACCGAGATTCATTCCCTTGCCGTTCATAAGTACTAGTCATTGGGATAAAATCTGCGGTTTGGATACAGTAGCCTCCCTGTAAGTGCTAAAGACTGAGACACACTCCTGGACTACGGCTACATCATTAAATGTGCGGGTTGATCTTCTAAGGTCTACCTAATAACTACTTAGTTGATTATGATAAGCAGCAGCACCCTAGTATTGTCGACCGTTGTACATGTTGCAGATTCTTTCTCTGTTTTGAAAGAGATAATATGTTTAGGCTGTTCGTTTCTTTTCCTTTATTTATGCACAGTATATTAATCCATATTATCAAGTCGGTGCGTGTGTTTGATTTTATCAAGAATGTGTTGTATATTACATAGTGGGTTTGCCTATTTCTGACCTTTGCTTAATGAGTGAATTTTAAACAAAGAGTGTGATACTATGAAATTACTTTCTTTTTATTGAATGTTTTTTCTGAAGCATAGAAGTATCTCATTTTATTTGTATTTTAATTAAAGTATGCTGTGGATGTAATACTATTTGTTGTTTACTCAGGCCTCAGTATTCTTACAGTTGCGTGTTTGTGCTTTATCATTTGCAGTGCAGTGGTGGTGATTTGGGTTGTAAGTCCTTAGTTTTGAAAATAGGTGCTCACGGGTATTTGTTTCACTGTCTCTTGTCATCTCTATTCATTGTCTTCTATGCCTGATTACATTTGTTGCAGAAATAATGCGATGTGGATCTGTCTGCGTGGCAAATGTGGCTGGCAAGGGCATACAGTGGTAGATCTTTTTCCCATTATGTTGGTTTAGCGTGTTTACCTCTTTGGACTAATATTTCGATATTTTTTCTTTTTTCGTACTTTGTATACTTTATCTTTGCAATATGCTTTTCCTTACCCTTCCCCTGTAAACTTGTGCATATTGTTTGCAGGCTATTGATGATGATTTGCCGGCCACTGGAAATTCAAAACAAATTATCAAAGCTACAAAGAGAGTACTTGCGAAGGACAGTCTCAGACTTGAGCCTCTCTGCAATGAAGTAATTACGTTCCCTTGGCTTTATTGATAGTCACATATGTTTTAAGGGAATACTAATGTGTTTGTCCTGCTTGGTGGTGAGTTGAGGTCACCGGAGGTAACCTTATCTCCTGTGGAGATTATATCTCCGAGTGCTTTCCACCTAGAGGGAATCCTCTTTGTTGTGTTCTTCTTTCCTGTTCTAATCTATGTTCATAGAGTCATAGACTCATAGGTAACTTTTGTTGTCATTTTGGTGAGACACTTAAATAATCTTTATAAATGGTTTAACCTTTATAGGGTAGGGTCTATGTCTCTTAAAGGGTTGAGTCAAAGTTGGATCTAATCATAACGGATGATTTTTATAAGTAAAGGGGTAAGAGGGTGCCCTTCGTATCAACAAGATGATTATGGAGCTGTCTCTTGGTATTAGGCTGGCACTTATTAGGGTTATTGACAAACGGATCTAGAGTAAGTGGAAATGCTTCTAGAAGTTACTGTATATTGCGTTTGTATTGCTCGAAGAGGAGGTTATGAATTACCGGTGGCAGTTAATAGTGTGTGAGACTGTGCCGAAAGTTGCACGAGGTAGCGCTGGGGCGCAGACATTTGTTAGAGGCTATTATAGACCATATTCATGTTGGAATAATCTTTTCTAGCTAGTACTTCCTTAGAAATGGGGATTAGGGTAGCACTAGAATAAATGGGCATACATCCTAGATAAGGGGCAAGATGAGTATAACCTTCTTCATGAAGTCCTTAGATATCTTGTGTTTGGAGACTTGATGGATGGACTTTTCAAGCATACAAACATGTATTACAACATATACAACAGGCCATCAAATTAATATGACAGATTGACAGAGATGTGATGGCCAATATTTATTTGGATTACACTTGTCTTTACCAGCGGATAGGTTAAGGACAATTTAGGTCTGCGCCTGCTTCGTGTATCTACTGTTGAATAGATTTTCACTCAATTGATGTCATTTCAATTTTTTTTGGTGACTCTACAACAACATTACCAAAATGCCTCAATGGCTACTGCAAATTGCGGGGTAAATAGAGGGGAGGGTGGTCGGATGTACATAGTCTTACCCTTGTGTTAGACTGTTAGAAACACAAAGAGACTTGTGCCGAATGACCTGACATGAAAATTGCGTCGAGAATTGCATCAAAAGAACTGGTACCTCACAAGAGAAAGAAACACGACCAATTTAGTGAACCATTTTGCTGTATTTCATCATAATACAGAACCAAAGAGTAATGAGTAATGAGTAATGAGTATCTGGCTCCATTGGAAATGAAATGTTTTCGTTTTTGGTGACTATGACGTATCAAAATTCTAAGATATCCTTTTATGTATTCAGTTAAAATATTGACAAATTTTGTCTTTTTTGTGCCAGCTACTTGCATATGCCGCAGAGAGAATGTTTGCTGCTTCTACTTTGAGGAAAATAATCTTACATTTTTTTGTTGTTGTGCCAGCTACTTGCATATTTTGCAATGAGAATGATAACCTCTTCTACGTTGAGAAGAAATCATGTTCTGCAGCAAAAACATGGCAATAAGGTACATACATTTTTACTCTTCATCAGGTACTTATTGTTTGGCTAGAGTGTGCAATAAAGTAACTGGTTTCCTTGCCCTTTTTGTGTCCATTTAGCCGGAAACACATGTATCGTTTGATTTATTGGGTGTTCTTTTTTTCTTTGCGTCTGTTTTTCTCTTTGATCGAACATACGACAAACCAAGGATCATATTCCAGAAAAATTACATAAGAAATGTAGGTTCTTTATTCAGAAAATAGCTAGTTCGGGAATTCGTATGATCAGGATCCCCAGATTCAGAATTTGTGGTGCAAAGTCGATAAACTTAATGTGGATTCCCCAGTTTCCATTAATAATTTTTTTGGATATGTTTTAGGCAACAACCTTTTTAGGAGTTTTCAAATTGGCTTACATGTCAAGGAGTAAAGTTAAGAATAATGGGGAAAAGAAATGGCGAGCCTTGTCTAAAAGATATGGAAAGTGTGTACTAGTTAGTCTTGTTAGGTGAGCCTTGTCTAAAAGGCACACCTAAAATGCACCGAGGTAGAAAACTTTGTTCGTTCGTTCCCTACTTTAAGCCAAATTATCTCCTCTCCAACAAAGAAAATATGGAAGGTGTGTTTGAGTTTGGGGATTTGGAGGGAAAGGGAGTAGAGGGATTTGGAATGATAAGAACCGATTTTTTAGTTATCAAAATGGAGGGTGAGTGATTTTGAGGGTAGGGAACGAGATTCGTTGGTAGAAAACTTTATTCGTTCGTTCCCTACTTTAAGCCAAATTATCTCCTCTCCAACAAAGAAAATATGGAAAATCACCTGCTCCATTCTCTCTTCCTTTTTCCTCCCCTCTCTTTCCCTTCTATATTGGTATCCAAACAAGGCCTAAGACTTTGCTGCTGTTTGTACTTGTTGGAGTAGTAGCGGAAATTATGGGCTTCAAATAGAATAATATGAAATATATACTCACTAAAGTTGAACAAGAAATAATATAGCCGAATAATAAACTAGTATGAAGAAATATAAATGTCTACGAACAAAGATTGATTAAATGACAATCTACTTGTTACACTCTATTTGTTGATATATATTGTGATTAACAGCTTACAAAACTACCGAACAATTTATAGTAGCGTACATACTATTAATTGAGTGAATAACATTCCACATGAATGTAAACCTTTCAATTAATTATCCTTGTTATTATTTCTCCACACTTTACCGAGGAAACTTGCCTTTGCATTATGTTTTATACTTTCCTCATTTATCACTTCCATATTTAGTAAATACTAAATAATACTTTTATTTTCCCACAATTCTCCACCTCGTTTTGTAATTTGAAATCATCAAATTTTGGACGAACAAATTGCGTTAACTAAGTCGCTGGTTACACCCAAATGATCATGGTTGCTTACGTACCCTGAATCGGGTTTAAGCAGTCGTAGTTCACTTTCAACCCCTTCACATTCACATGACTTAACATGCAAAAATATAAAGCAAGTCCAAACAATGTTGGAACTTAACACCTGTCAACACCTTGGTTAACATGTCCGCAGGATTTTCATTAGTATCTACTTTCGTGAGAGAAATATGTCCTTCCTCCATGACATCCCGAACAAAGTGATACTTTACATCAATATGCTTGGTTCGAGCATGATGAACTTGATTTTTAGCCAAGTGAATTGCACTTTAACTATCACAACTCAATTTAACATAATCTTGTTTCATACCCAAATCATCTAGCCCTCAACCACAATGCTTCTTTCACTCCTTTTGGCCTCGGCCTCTGTAGTAGATAATGCCACTGTAGCCTCTAACATAGACCGCCAACTCGAGCGCCATGTATTTTAAATACATAACCATACATAACCAGCCCTCTGTCTTGTCTAGATCAACAGCATAATCTGAATCAACGAACCCACTTATCTGACATGTTTCTCCACCAAAACACAACCCAGCGTTAACGGTACCTTTCAAGTACCTCAAAATCCATTCTCCGCCTTTCCCGGATTCTCCATGAATCTACTGTCGACACTAACCGCTTGTGAAATATCTGGAATATCTGGACGTGTACACACCATGGCGTACATCACATGTACACTAGCATAAGGTACATACTCCATATTTTGCCTTATCTTCTGCTGTAGTGGGAGACTGATTTCCAGAAAGCCTAAAATATAGAGCTAATGGAGTAAGCACCGATTTAGCACCTTTCATCCCAAACCTTTCAATAACTCGTTCAATATAGCCATTCTGACTCGTTCGGTTGTGGGAAATAAGAGTAATATTTAGTATTTACTAAATGTGGAAATGATAAATGAGGAAAGTAAAAAACATAATGGCAGTAGTAGTGTTGTAGGTTGTTAGTCACAATATATATGAACAAATAGAGTGAGTTAATCAGTCTTTTTTCGTAGACATTCATATTTCTTCATACTAGTTTATTGTTCAGCTATATTATTTCTTGTTCAACTTTAGTGAAGATATATTTTATATTATTCTATTTGAAGCCTATAATTTCCGCTGCTATTCCAACAATTGACATCAGAGCCAAATAGAATGACTTCTTCATGTGGAACTGTCAAGGTTGGTAAATATGACATCCCTGAGCCGGAGACGTAGGGTGTAGGAATCGTATTTATCCTCTATAGCCTAGCTTAGTTAAAACATTTTGGTGATTTAATAGAAGCGAGGTGAAAGGTCTATGACTTACGTTTGTCAATTATCAGGCAGGGGATCTCTTCAGATTGTCATACACCTATATACTTACTACATTAAATTATCCTCTGGGACATTTATGAAGAACCAGCCTGTCTTTGAAACCACAGAATTGAATGAAATTTAACGGTTACATATAAGCCGTGTTACCCCGACTCTCTGAAACTTTGTCGTGTTTGAAGCGTGTTGAAGTGTTGTATATAGCTATTTTATGTGATTTTTAATTTTTTGGTTTAAAGTGAAGTGTTGTGTCGTGTCGGACACACGGCATGGCAACTAAGTGAAATGTCAGGATAACATAGCATATAAGTGCTATTTTGATTTGCCAAAGTAAATTTTTGGAAATGTGATTCTTTGTTTTTTCTAGCATACAAGAATAGTAGCAAGAACAACAATAACTAGAGAGCTTTACTTTAAAGTTATTTAGGCTCCGTTAAAATTAAACATCATAAAAAAACGCTTACTTAAAGGAGGCAGTACGGATAAGAAGGTAGAAATAGACAGACAAAAGAGGGAAGATAAGAAAAACAGAGAGAGCAGGCGAAGGAAATAGAGGGAAAAATGACAGTAATCAAAATAAAATGAGTTAGAGAAAGGAAATCAAGAGGGTAAAAACTAAATATGACAAGTGAAGAAAGAGATGGAAAGAAAATTGGAAATAATAGTAAAGTAGATAGAGAAATAAAATGATAATACCCTGTTGATCTTTATCATGCCTTTTCCACATACTTGAGAGATTTGTTGGGCGCCAGCTCCTCGATGTCGTATATATTGAGATGTGTGCTTTTCATTCAGTCTTAGATATGATCAAATGAAATTGTTACAACATCTGATTAAAGTTTTTGTTATGCTACTAAGATACTTGATGTGTTTTATCATACTGCATAAATGTTATGATTTGTTACTTCGATTCTCTGGCACGGTGTCTTGGTTGACACGTGTTGGAGCGTCAGACACAACTATTTTGGGTGAATTTTCCTATTTTGTGGTCTACATCGAAGTGTCAAAGTGTCGTGTCGTGTCGGATGCTGTTGCGTGTCTCTTGACACGCGACATGCAGTTAAGCGAAGTGTCGGAGTAACATAGATTGTCATGAAGTGTTTACTATTCCATTTCTAACGTGGTACTTTTTGGCAGGTCGTTGTTGCATTTACATACATGAGAGATGGAGCTCTAGTTGGTTGCAAGTACCGAGATGAAAACAAGAAATTTTGGCAGGTTTCTGCCGTATATACATATATATTCTTTTGCCATCTTGTTGAAGACAAGTTTTGATACTAATTTTACATTATCATTATCTTATATATTACTTAATTGCTTTTTGTCTTACGATTTTTACTCAAAGCCGTACTCTTTGCGCAATAATTTCCATGGGCATACCCCTAACCCAAAAAAGCTCTAAACTAAATTCTCTCAAATTCTTATGCATACAATATTTCAAATTAACAAAATTTTGATTTTCGTAGTACAATTTTTACTCAATGTAGTATTCTTTGCGCAATAATTTCCATTTGCATACCCCTAACCCAAAAAAGCTCTGAACTAAATTCTCTCAAATTCTTACGCATACAGTATTTCAAATTAATCAAATCTCTCCAATTACGAATAGTATTTTGAGAATAAACATGTATTTTATTCATTAATCGCAAATTTTTATCTAATTAATATTTTTCCTTATGTTTATTTCAGATTATTTATTTGTATTAGGTAGGGTTTTGGGTTCTTTATTGGGTGCTGTATGGTGACAGGGTTGGCAACGTGAGCTGACGATGACGAGAGGAAGGGTCATGGGTTTCCAGTGGTGGGCTAAGGTGTGGGGGCGTGGTGGTGTCGAGTTTGTGGTGATCGGAGAGAGGGGAAGAAGGTGTTTTTGATTGGTGAGAGAGGGGGAGGGGGGTGGTTTGTGGCTGGGATGAGGACGACTGATGGTTGCCGCTGGGAGCCGGTGGTAGATGGGGGTGGCCGTGGTCGCTGGTGGTTGACCTGGGGCAGTGGTGGTAGTGGAAGTTGGTGGTGGGGTGGTTGGTGAGTTTACTGAATATGGTGGCTGTTTTTCTATTGCATAGTCGTAGTCTACGTTGCACGGACACGGCAAAATTTTTGCCTCGGCGTGTCCGACACGTGTCGGACACGGACACGCCTAGGACACGGCTCCTAAAGTGTCGGACACTCCAAAAACCGTGTCGTCGGTTTTTTTTAAAAGATAGACGTGTCGGACACGGCTAATTTCTGTCGGACACGGCCCGTGTTGGTAGGACACGGCCAATAAGGCAATAACAACATAAACCCCAATTTTAGTTCCCAGATCTAATTTATCCCCATTTAGACAAAAACCTAATTGAAAACAAAAACCTAAATCGTCAGTTCCTTTCGTCACCTCCCTCGCCGGCCGCCGCCACCTATCCTCGCCGGCCGCCGCAGATTCAAAATAAATTGATATTGTGATGTTGTGATGTCGTGATATTGCAATATTGTGGCATGAATCAAATTGAATCAATCTATTGTTATTTTGGTTCTTGTAGTGAGAAAATTGAATCAAATTGGTGTATAGAATGACTTTGGAAACAAATTGGTGTATTGAATCAAACTGAATTTGAGCTTTCTTTAAATTTAAGGAAGTAAAATTTGAATATTTTGTTTCATATAAAAATGGATTATAGCTGATGATGATGGCAGAGGTTAGATGATGATGTTGGTGACAAAATTGAAAATGAAAAATTAGGGTTAGTTTTTTCATAAAATAAGAATTATTTTGGTTGGAGAATTAAGTGGTAGTGGTTCCATTTTATTTTCTATAAATAAAAGTACAGCGTGAATGAGGATGAGCCCACAATGGTGAGCCCAAAATGGAATATTGCTCTTTGGTGAAAATGGCGAGTTTAACGATAGTGCATCGGATAGTGATACTTCGTGGTGTTTGTAATTTGAAACCTTAAATCAATCATGTTTTTTTATTTATTTTGTACGACTTGAATGTTTATTTAAAATTCGGTCTATTTTGTTAAACATATTTAATTTTGACGTATAAGACCTTAGTATTGATTATCATTTTATGACTTTGTTACCTTTAAATGACCAAATTTTATATGTTGGTTGTAATGAATTTTAAATTCCCTTTATTTTAATATGTATATTAACTTTTTTTGCCGTGTCCCGTGTCCTAAAAAAATCGGAGTGCCGTGTCCCGTGTCCGTGTCGTGTCCGTGTCCGTGTCCGTGTCCGTTTTCGTGCAACCTAGGTCGTAGTACTTCGATTGAATTTTATTTTTTGTTTAGTTTTTGTGTTTTAAACAATACTTATTTTTGTACAGTGCAGTACAATAAATGAATTTTGTTTTTATTTTTGATAAACGTTCTACAGTGATTTATTTTACAATCAATGGGTTTTAATTTTTTGTAAAATTTCTCTACACGGTGTAGTAGTAGACAAGTAGATGGTGGGCGGTGGTGAATGGTTGGTCAATGGGGAGGAGATGAGAGAGTAATGAAGAATAGAGAGGACAAGAAATAAGGGTGGGAAGTGAGAGGGGCAACATGGTAAAAGGCATACTGCGATGAGTAAAATGTGTACTGCGTAAATGGATACCCATATTTTATTGTAATTAGACTGATCTGTAATTTGGGACATAACATAGTCTTATTATGAATCCATGACACTTGTTATTGTCTGCAGGAAAAAGCTACAGAAAAAATATTCTATGGGATTGATGATATACGGAATGCGACTGAAATCATCATTGTGAGTACTCAATTGATCCTTCAGGAATAATATTCATATTAGTTTTTTTCTAACTTATTGCTTGTAGGTTGAGGGAGAGATTGACAAGCTTTCCTTGGAAGAAGCTGGCTTTCTCAACTGTGTAAGTGTGCCTGATGGGGCCCCACACAAAGTGTCTGGAAAAGACCTACCAACTCCTGATCAGGTTTAAATTGTACCTGTTTTTTTTTCTTTTCTTTTGTATGTCATCTAGGGTGTAAACATTATCCCTTGGTTTTATTTATATGTTTTTTTTCTTTTGTTTAATTTTAAATCTTGTTTTCCTTCGCTCTTTCCTTTTCATTATTTTACTTCTCAGTGACGGCTTGAAAGGATATGTTGGCCTACCGCAAATCATTTTGGGACTAAAGCTTTGTTGTTGTTTCTTTATTATGGGAATGTGCTCTGCTGATAATTGCTGCATTTATTTCCCTTTTCTGCAAATTTTTCTTATCTTTTTAAAATGTGAGCAGAATAGAAAAAATCAGTGAATTAGGGAACATGCTTTTACAGAGATTTTTTTTTTTTTTGAGGCTTTTACAAAGATTTTTGATGATGTAACATCGAGGAAGATGAGACCCAGATAATGTATTGTTTGTATCAATGTTCTTAAGGCTGAGGGACTTACCACCTTCCCCTCTACAAAAAAACAAAAACTAACAACATATAAAGAAGACGTTCAAGTTGAAGATTTCCTTTAGGCCAGGCTAAACTTCTGTTACTTGTTTACCCAGCCATTTGCTTAATAGAGTAAGAAAAATAACACACTTGACAATTGTCTTTATGGAATCAGTTTGGAGGATTTAGTATTTTTTATGCTGGCATGTCCTCCTATGCATGCTGTGGACGCCATACGTACGCTATCAAGAAATTTAACTTTAGCTGGAGCTTTAAATGTCTCAAAATCTCAAATGGTATAGGGCTTACCAGATGAACAATATGGCTTTATGTTTCTATCTTTCTATATCTCTTTTGTGTACGTGATTTTGTGGCAACTTGACAAAAAGTTGATAAGATAGTTACATGGTAGGTTCTATTGAAACTGCATGTTTCTTGCGAGCTTCAAGGTTTCCAGTTTGAAAGAAATCCGAGCTCTCCCAGTACTACACTTCTACCATAGGAATTTGTTATCCGTCTACCTCAACTTTAGGAGATGTTGGGTAAATAAAACTCGTTGAAGCCAAAGTCACTTTCTATTACCATTTGGAAGGGCTGCTATAGGGTGCACATATTTAACGTATTGGACATTATCCAGCTAATTTGATTCGATATTTAGGATTTAATTACTCCGATACGGCTCAATGTTCCATATTAGATCATAGAAGTTGGACACCTCTATTTTAACTTTTCATGGCCATCCGGAGTAGCTCGTTTATTCTGGACTAGTGAGATTTGAAAGAAGATAGTCAAATTTGTAAAATGGCTCACTACCATCAATGGCCTACATATAATGAAAAAATGAGAGAAGGAAAATAAGGTTAGGAGAAGACGATAACAAATATAGTGGATATACAAGTAAAGATGATTGAAAATCTTTTTTTAAGCAATTTGAAGGAACAACATCAACAATAAATCAACATATTTCCTCCACACTGCTTCTCCAACCCCATATTTTATTGTCCTTGGAAAGCTCAAGTCGCATATATGTATCCTTGTTTTATTGGGTCCTCCTTGTTTTATTGGGTCCTCCCTTGCCCAAAACAATTATATCTTTTCCCCATGCTTTAAGGCTCATAATTGGGGTCTCGCAAATCCAAACCAACTTAATAACTTAGACGTTTTACGTGTATCTCATCTTAAGTAGGGTGCAGTTCCTACTCTCCCTAATCCCCACTTTTCTTACTCGAGCCTTCTTTGTATGATGACACATTCACAGCAACATGTGCATCTCAATATTATTCATCTTTTGACAGTGGCGCTTTAATGCCCGTTACATTATTCACAAATTAGACCTTTAGAAGTAAAATATATACTCAGTATGTTTGAATCTCTCAAATATCAGATAAGGATATTTTCTTGCTCTAAGAACTCGATGGGTATAGTGAGAAGAAAACATTAAATAACAGGTGAAAAAGTATTAATGGCACCAATATTGTTTTTCTGTCCGCAGTTCGATTATTTTTAACATTTATTTTGTGTTACAATTGTGTGTTTGATTACTTCTTAAAAACAAACTATGGTAGCTTTATTTGACGTTGTCAGTGCTTTCCATGTATTTTGCTGAAGCTAGGACACAGCATATTGGTATCTGTGGAATTGCAAGGAGTATTTTGAGAAGGTTAGTAAACTACTATGCTTGAATTGCTTCCATTGTAAAAATAAATGATTAACAAAACTCTTCACTATCCCAACATTGTGTTAGGCTTCTAGAATTATTCTAGCAACCGATGGAGACCAACCTGGTCAGGCATTAGCTGAAGAGCTTGCACGTCGTCTGGGGAGAGAGAGGTTAATTCATTGATGTTTGTCTGATCTATTTCGCTGCCAGCTACTTGTGGAATTGAAGTATTTCTGACATTCTGTTTTTAATTTGTAGATGCTGGCGAGTTAAGTGGCCCAAGAAAAACGAGGTTGATTTCAAAGATGCAAATGAGGTGAGGATGTTTAGTACTTTGGTTATTGAATTTAGATCATTGTCAACTTGTCAAGTCATGGATTGGCGAGCTTTAAATATGCTCTAAGCTTAAATTAGACCCTGGTTGCTCCTGCATTATATCTGGTTACTGGAAATAAGTTTCTATGACCACATTCTCTGTTACATATAAACATAAGTTCTATTGATACTTCTTAAGGCATCGTGGGTTTCACCGAGCTTTTGTTTTTTGTTGATGCTCACAAATTGTTGGTTTAATGGTTTCCTGTAAATTGTTTATCTGCTTTCCATAAGTAGTGCAGTAATTAAATCGTTCCTTCTTCACACCCATGAGAGTAGGAGTAATCTGCCGTTCTTGTTCAAACTGGAGGTAGATGTTGTCAAATAGTATGGTTCACCTGTCCATTCAAGTGAAATTGATAATAGGCTGTGTTTTGTTCCGTGTTTGTCGAAAAAATGGCTTAGACAAGTTCTACTGTATTTTTCGGTTTCTGTATCTGATTTTAGTCTACCTTTTGTGGCACCTTTAAATGTAGTCTTTTTACTAAACTCCACAAAGGTCTTTTTTTTTTCGAAAATGTATTAAATGTGTTGAAGTGTATCATCTTCATCTTCGAAATCTTAATCCTATTACCCCATTCAAATAGTGATGCTAGCTATGTTGACCTATTTAATAAATTGGGTTGAAGAACCTTAGCACTAACTTGCTGATTCGTTTTCCTATTTGTTGCTTGGCGCGTCAAAATGTCGGCTCTAGCTGTCAAGCATACATGGGAAGTTGGCTACATTTTCACATTAGCTCAACAGTAAATCATGCCTTGTACATAGTCACTTTCTAGGGTCTCTCCGGGCGTTGCTAAGATTTTAAAGAAGGTTATGGGAAGTTGTCACTCATCTGAGCTGTATAGTATAAGTCGACCATTTTGTGGGCTGAGATTGAGGACTGGAGAAGAAGGTTTGGTAAAGTGAGACGAAGATCAACAGTTGGCCCTCTTAGGACTTAGGAGCATACTGGCAAGTAGGCTGGTGTCTGAATGGAATTTGGAATTTAGAACTCCATCCTAAGGCCTGTGTTTTATTTGACTATCGTGTTGCAGAAATTAATCCTCATCACGCATTAGATTGACATAGGCGTATGAGCGTATCCTAATGTTTGTTTAATGTGTTGGAAAGGGAGTCAGTGGGTGGATCCTTTTTTTCTTTTTGCAAATGTAATTCGATGGGACGCGAGAAGAAAGCACTTCGGAAATGTGCAGCTTTAGCTAGCTGTTGCCGGCTGTGTTTGAGGTGAATGAATCCACGAATATAGCCAGCCACTCCCGAGACTTTCGTTTTGTTTGGTGTCAGTGGGCTAAGGCATCGTGTTTTTGGGTACCCCCAAGTTATGTTCCTCGAATAATGCTTTGTACAAATTCCATCGAGTCATTCGTTTGTTTTACAGGAGCATCTTTTGGTTTAGTTGACTTCCTCTGCATGATGTTTACAGGTGCTTACATATTTGGGGCGCGAAAGACTTAAAGAGATGATTGAGAGTGCCGAGTTGTATCCTGTTTCCGATGAGGATGGTACTATGAGAAAGGCTCAATGCTCCGACACATGATTATGTATTAACAAATTATCTGTATCTGATGTGTGCAACATCAAGGATCCACAAGAAAGATCTAACTAAACAATTGGATGAACATTGCACATTCTCACGTTTTGCTGTAACATAGAATTGAAGATGTGTTCTTTTACTGCAGCTACAAATATGTCCGACCAACAGACCACCACACCTGACGCGGCCTTACTCTCTCCTTTCCATCGTCCTAACACTGCCCTTCCTATTCTCAGGCAGCCGCCACCCTGATAACCCATCACTGGGCCTTTCCTTTTCCCACTTTCTTCTTTTCAGGTCTGGGTTTTTTTTTGTGTTTTGTCGCAGATGTGTCGTCGGTGGTGGTGGTTGTTTGTGGTTGTCGTGAAGGAGAGTAGGGACGTTTTGGAGATGGATGGTTGTTGGTGACGGGCTGACGGCTCGTGGAGCTGTTGGGCGAAAAGTAGAGAGGTGGGTGGTGGTTGGAGATGGAGGTGGGGGCTGGTGGTGCTACGGTGGGAGGATCGGGTGAGGTGGGGCCGGAAAGGTGGTGGGGTTGTAGGAGGTGGTTGTCGGGGTGGTTAAAATAAAAAAAAGTTACCGGACTAAGATTACACATGTAAAGGACTAAAATTATTGTCGTAGAGAACTAAAATTACGAACTGATTTACACTTACAAAGGACTACAATTATACTCGTGAAACATTGCATTAGAACTTAGGTAGTAATAAATATTACACAAATTCAAATATTCATACACAAATAATCTTAAAGAGACTAAAATAACACTCTTAAAATAAAATTAAAATTTTATTTCTTAAATGCTACACCGGGGTATTATTTGAAATCGTTTTAAAGATAAAAAAATGCTCATCTTAAAATAGCTCATAAGGGCACTATAATTTTGATTTTTCTTCCGATACGTAGCTGTAATATTTGAATTTGTTTTAAAGATGAAATAGATACTCCGTCTCAAAATAGTTCGAAGCTCCAACGAGAAAATCAATAGAGTGATGTAATGGCAGATTGGCAGTGACCTAAAGGAAATTGCAATATTTTGTCCCCTATTTTACTTGTTACGTCCCATATTTTCAATTTATTCTAAATTTGTTTCTGAACCTCTCAAAGTTATATTTTGCAAATTTTACCTTAACCTCCCAGAATCGATCCCCGCCAAATCCTTAAGGACACCGGGCAATCCCTAAAAATATGTTGAAGAGTTTCAACATCAACTGAGTCCCTCTTACAAAAACAACAACAGGTTTCGTAACTTAGCCCTCTTTTCCGGAACTCCTCACCAATCGGCAACGATCCCGTAATGATCTTCCTAACCAGAATCGTCCATTTCTTAAGGCCCGGGAGCTTCCACAACCTTTTCCTCCAAAAATCCCCTCTCAAGCTAATCATTCTTCTCACATCCCTGCTCGATTTCCTGCTCTCAAAAAAAGAGTCAAAAACTTTTCCATCCCACTTTTCACCGTATAGCTCCCCGTGCTACTCCCCGTCCAAAACATCACATCATCCTTCTATGTGAAACAAATGGGTAACGCCAAAATTTTATTGATTGTTTCCTCCTGAAATAACTCCCTAAGCCTCCTCTCATCCCACCTGCATTGATCACGAATAAGCTCACTTACCCGAAGATCATACAAATGGGCATAATCCATGGACAGAACCTCATTTTGTGGAATCAACTTACTTCGAGGACCAAACATTCAGAGAAGACTGGCTTCCCGGCTTCCATCCCGTATTCTCCTTTATCAATTCTAGCCCACAGACTAGACTCTTGATGCCCCAAGACCAGTGAGTCAGTGACCCCTCTTTTCTATAATTATCCCCTTTTCATGATTCTTGTCTTTAAAAAATCACAAATTCTTGTTTCAGACCGTCACTTTTGGTCTGAAATAATAAAACGGGATTTTGTAACCATTTAACAACCAAATATGGTCAGGCTAATCGCACACCTGCCAAAGATAAAAATCCCTAGACTTGACTAACATACAAATTAATGTAGATAGGGAAGAAGGGGTCGAACCACAGGGAGACGGTGATGTAATTGTAATTAGCTATGAAGAGAATTCTATCAAGGTCGGTTACGTGTTGTTTGTTGTTTTGATTGAAGATTTACTTAAAACGGAAATTATAAGAATAAAGATGTAAACGATTATGGGGAAGAATCTAGGGGATTGGGGTACACATGCATATAGGAGCTTAGTCATGTCAAATTAAAGAAATACATTGTCGATAGTTGATTAGGTTTATAACAATTTCCTCTCGGCCTAGAGTTTAACCGTAGATTGATTACCAATTAGCTCTCGCGTATATTGGAACAAAATACTATAACATGCCATGCCTAAATCTATCCCGACTTTCGATCTTAGGATAAGAACAACACAATTAACAATTATGACTATGACTACAACTATCGAATGATCAAGTTCTATCCCGGCTTTCGGTCTTAGGATGAGAATAATGATTTATCAATAATCATGGTCAAAATCATATATTAATCAAATGAAACAAGCATGTATATAACCAACCATACGATAATGCAAAATCAATAATTTAACATGACCTAACAACTAATCTAGCATGGTTTCCCCCCTAGATATAAAAACTACTCACACATGGTTTTATGAACTAGATTATCTATTCTATTAACTAAGATAAACATAATGACGATAACGAAATAAAACCGTAAAGAAAGATAATACCGGGAATTAACGGAATAAGAACTCGGAAGATGAAATGCGAATAGCTTCGGAAAATGCTTGAATAACCAAAGAACTATTTTTATAAAGAAAATGAACTAAAACAAAGAGTAAATTTTTACAAGCTTTAATGTAGCTAAAAGTTCCTAAAACTTGATGGTTTTTATGCTAATTGATGATTTTTCAAATAAATGAAAGCATGGGGTATTTATAGTGATGAGGAGACGGAGTAGATTACAGCCACCCCGGACCGGGGCAAGAACATGACGTACGCATTCCTTGAATCTGGACCAAAAAACACCGTGATCAAAGCCACCCCGGTGCACTGGGGCAGCCCACCCCGACTGGGGTGAGAACATTGTCCAAATACTCCGCATCTCGTCAATTGTTTACATTTGGGAACATGGGTGACGTTGCAAGAATGATGTAATGCTTGAGTTGTCATGCTTTGCTCATTATGTTCTTCAAGGGTTGACTTCTTTGACTTTCTTTTATTTTCCGTCACTTCTACTACCCGGAGAATGCTTGTCTCGACTTTGGTTAGCTTCGTGATGCTCGGTAAATGTCAAAATGTAAGAGAAATCCGAAATTCCTACAAAAATTCGCTAAACCACATACAAATTACCTAAAACACGGAATTAGCTCAATAAACATTGAAGAATAATGTAAACGATGATAAAACATGAGCTAAAATGGGGACGAAAAGTATATAAAAATAGAGCATATCAAATTCCCCCAAGCTAAACCCTTGCTTGTCCTCAAGCAAGCTCAAATAAACCAAGACAAGCAAATGAATCTCCATAATCCCATCAATTACAAATCCCAATTTTAGCTAATGAAACAATTGTGAGACGAAAATCCCGAAGACAACACGGGCATAGGAAAGATGCAATACATGGTTGAGATTTATATGACGGCGTAGCATATAGAATTTCATCTAGACTCTTTGGCTTTTGCATGATCATTTTGACAAAGGACTCTCACGGTACACTCAAACACACAGATAAATGTCAAGGAGGTTTGTATGTGAAAACACTCTCCTAACCTCGACTCATGAAGTTGTGCCGGCAATCTAATATGGTAAGCATTCAAATCCAATAGTCAATGCAATCAAAATGTAAGCATACAAAAGAAGCCATAAGAAAGAAGCAATATGTGATGGGTAAGAAAGGGAACATGTAAGTTATGGTAATTGGAGCTAATTCAAGCTATTAACTAACCATTAAAGCAAGGATGCTCAATCAAAATCGAACCCAACTCATTACCAAGATGTTGAAGTCAAAACTAGCAAAATGACTTCTTTTATCAAGACAAAGCATATGAGAATTTCCCAACAAATATTTTTATGATGAATGTCATGGAAACTTTTTATCTTCTTCCTTTTCTTTTCAATTCATGCTTCTTTTCTTTCTTTTCTTTTGTTTGTTTTTTTTTTCTTCTTTTTTCTCATGGATGGTATATTTTTTTCGACTTTTTGACCATCATTTTTTTTTTCTCAATGCCAATCACAATGACAAAAGGCAATATTTGAACCATATCCCAATTGAGCACCCAAACACCAATGAATAAGCTACTAACTTGACAAGGTAGGTAATTTTGAGTGTAGCTTAGAAAATCAATAAAAACATGTGTAAAGGGGCAAAAATGGGCAAATAGAATCATGTGAAAGGCTTACAAATACTCACAAGATGAATGCAATGCCTATGAAGTGGAACAAAAACCATATTTATGCCTTTTGGTGTAACACAAAGCCATGAGGAGACCTACTCACACACCTAGATGAGACCGAAAAAAGATGTAACGGTCTTAGGAGGTTCTAAAACTTTCAATTTTTGTAGGTTGCCAATGCCAAAAGATCAAGCCAAAAACATCAAAAATCCATTCTCTACCTACTATGTCAAGACATCCCCATGTAAGCCAAAATTCCGTCATAGAAGACTCACAAAAAATTCCAAAGAGCATGAAACTTGCCATCATTAAACTTATAACTAACCTATAAAAAAGAAAAAGCAAAGCGATCCGTTCCCCAAGCTAAACTTCACATTGTCCTCAATGTGAACCAAAGAGACAATCAATCAACAAGTTTAATGGGGAAAGGGAAAATACAAATAAAAGTAAAAGGAAACTTACTAAACCGACTAGCTTCCCCCAAGCTAGTATGTACAAGGGGAGTAACAACCATTCATACAGGACCATCAAAGAAATTGGTGAAGTTGACATTTCGAGGTGGATCATCAACTTTTCTTTCTCCACTTCCACTTCCGCTAGCAAATTGAGGGTCGGAATAAGGGGCAACATGAGGAGCAACGTGAGGAGGAACTTCAGGTGCGGGATAACCTGCATAACCACCAGAAAAACCACCCTCGGGCCAAGTGAAGAAGGACGGGTGAGGTCCTTCTTGCTGGATGACCCCTTGACGGGCAAAATGAGTATAAATGGGGTTCAAAGCTAGTCTTTGATCGTCCCGCATTGTGTCCACACTAACCTGCAATCCTCTCATCATACTATAAAGATCCGCACTAGAGTGGCGGGGAGGTTGAAAAGATTCATGTTGATGAGAGGATTGTCCTTCCTCCTCCTGACGTGAAGAATTACCCGGATTCCCCCGACGAGTATAAATACTAGCATAAGTCATAGTCGGGGCAGTGGGTGATAGGCCTCCAATAGGCAAATGAAAACTTTTACGAACAAATGGTACCCCTCCCCTAGCAGGTTCCCCTTGTGTTAGCACAGGAATTAAAGGCAAATCATCGGGTAATCGAAGAGAATCATACTTGCCTATTTTCCAAACCATTTGAGGTGGGGCACTCCGAAACCAGTCAAGTGAAACAAAATAATCATAATCCAAACCATTTCCCACATCCCTAGGACCGGGTAATAAAGGTGGAAGGTCGGTGGTCTCTTGGTTGAACCGACCGAGATTTTGGGCTATGCGGGTTATTAACCCACCTAGGACCACACATTTGGAACGGTCACTCACTTGTTTGGACAAGTGATTGGCAAAATGGTAAGGGATGTTGATTTGCCATTTGGCATGTCCTTCAACATTCAAGAAAGACCCAAGAATCTGAACCTCTATCAACCTCACTGAATGAGGTTCAAGTCTCCCGAAGAAAGTCCACCCCATAGACCGCTGCCAAATACGAAAGTCCGGTCTATGGAGCAAGGCATGGGGGAGATGGTTCCAATTACCGGGGTAAGGGAAATGGGAAATGGCATTCCAAGTCACGACTGGGTTATAATGTTCGGGAGGGTCAATAGGAATCCCCTCCGTCGGTAAGCCAAAGATCGAAGCGAATTGGTTAAGGGTTTTATTATAGTCTCTATTGAACAGCCTAAAACTCACCGAATGGATATGTTCTTGCCTCCTAGATTTATGAAGTTCGAAGGAGCTTAGAAATTCAAGTGTGAGTTGTGGGTAAGTTCGATAGTTCATAGTTAAGGCATAACCCATGTGTACCCCCTTGAACAAGGCTTTGACATGCTTATCTAATCCTATTCGCCTCAAAGAATCAAAATTAACAAAACGAGTTGGTCTCAAACCTTTGGCTTTTAAGGCATTCCAATTGTTGAATTGTTTTTCAGAAACAAACACAACGGTAGGATAATCTTCATCTTGCCAAACCGATGGCGGTGACCTTGGTACCTCCTCTACTTCTTCTTCTTCCTCCACCTCAATTGGGTTGCTAGGACCGGGTTCCGCTCTAGCCCTCTTACTACGACGAAACAAGTTCTTCAAGGGAGCCATAAATCTGAAAATTTCAGAAAAATACCAACCACAAAGAAGAAACTCACAAATTTGCTAAAACAATGTAAATGGGACTCAAGTAAGGGGAATTAACACTAGCAATGACATATACTAACTCTACAAAGCATTAATTCAAACTAGAAATTGAATTCCTCACCCAAAAAGAGCAAAATTAATTTTCCCCAATTTGAAGTTAGGTTTAGTGAAAAATTCAATTTCTAAGCAATTGAAGGATAAATTAGAGTAGTATGAGCAAACTAACTTACTTGAGAGTGGAAATGGAAGTAAAAATCCTTGAAGAATGATTGCTAAGATGAAATTTGATGGTAAAAGGAGTGAATAGAGTTACCTTGAGGAGGAAAAGGAAGGAGAAATAAGAATGAAAGAATGAAAAGAAAGAAATTCGAGCAGCCTTTGTTATGTAAAAACCGAGCACGATTGCTCCTGCCCCGGTCGGGGTGGCTCGCCCCGGTGTACCGGGGTGGGTTTCATCATTTTTTTTCTATTTCGAACTTCAATTTTTCTCACAATGCCGAATGATGTTGCTTTGGCCCCGGTCGGGGTGGCTTGCCCCGGTGTACCGGGGTGATGTTGATATGTCCTCATTTTCCTTTCTAGCATTCTTTTTCCTACTTTCCTTCTTGCCTCGTATGGTACCTGTAAATTCAATTCAATATACCACAAATCTACTTATTTCTATACTACCTAAACCGAAACATTATTCAAAAAGGGAAATAAAAGAGTAAAACACGGGTTGCCTCCCGAGAAGCGCAATTTTAAGTCTTGCTAGACGTCACGAATCCTTGATGAATTAGGCTTGAACGGACGGAAGTTCCAAGAAAACTTCCTCCACTACTCCGATAACAGCATTCTCACGATAAACTTTCAACCGATGGCCATTCACTTTGAATCTTTCGCCGTTCGTAGTCATCACTTCGACGAAACCAAGCTTGTTCACATTAATGACGGTATATGGGCCGGACCACCGTGATCTTAATTTTCCTGGAAAAATCTTCAAACGAGAATTGAACAATAATACCTTATCACCAATCTCAAAATCTTTCTTGAGAATCTTCCTATCATGCCACCGTTTTGTCTTTTCCTTGTAAAGACGGGAACTTTCATAAGCTTGAAGCCGGAATTCATCGAGTTCATTGAGTTGTAACAATCTCTTCTCTCCACAAAGAGTAGCATCAAAATTGAGCTCTTTGATAGCCCAAAAAGCTTTTTGCTCCATCTCAATTGGCAAATGACAAGCTTTTCCATAGACCAACCTATATGGTGAAGTACCAATATGTGTCTTGAAAGCGGTCCTATATGCCCACAATGTGTCATCGAGCTTTGTACTCCAATCTTTCCTTGATTTTGCAACAACTTTTTCAAGAATGGATTTGATTTCACGGTTTGAGACTTCGACTTGGCCACTCGTTTGCGAATGGTAAGCCAAACCTCTTCTATGAAAAACCCCATATTTAGCAAGCAATGTATCAAGTTGTTTTTCCCCAAAGTGAGTTCCACGATCACTAATCACCGCTCTAGGTACACCAAAGCGTGGGAAAATGACTTTCTTAAACAATCTTATGACATGACGGGCATCATTAGTGGGAGTGGCAATGGCTTCTACCCATTTGGAAACGTAATCAACGGCTACCAAGATATAACGATTACCTTTTGATGAAGGAAAAGGGCCTTGGTAGTCGATGCCCCACACATCGAAAATTCCAACTTCAAGAATTCCATTTTGAGGCATCTCATGCCTTCTTGAAATAGAACCGGTTCTTTGGCAAGCATCACATGACATCACAAAATTCTTAGCATCTTGGAACATAGTAGGCCAATAGAAACCGGATTGCAAAATCTTAGCAACAGTTTTAGATGGTCCATGATGACCACCATAGGGAGAAGAATGACAACCTTCTAACACTCCTTTCACATCCCATTGTGGGATACATCTCCGGTATAACCCATCGGAGCAATGTTTGAACAAATTAGGATCATCCCAAAGATAGAATTTGGCATCATACATGAACTTCTTTCTTTGTTGATATGAAAGGTTAGGTGGCAACTCATGGCCAACAAGATAGTTGGCGATATCGGCATACCATGGTGTATTTTCCTCGACCATCATCAAGGAGTCATCGGCAAAAGAATTATCGATAGGTATATGAATACCTTCATCATCAAACCTCAAACGGAAGAGGTGATCGGCCACAACATTTTCAGCTCCTTTCTTGTCACGAATCTCAAGGTCAAATTCTTGCAAAAGCAAGATCCATCTAATGAGCCTCGGCTTTGCCTCCTTCTTTGAAAGTAGATGTTTCAAGGCGGCGTGGTCGGTATGGACAATGACCTTAGAACCAACCAAGTAAGAACGGAATTTGTCTAAAGCATAGACAATAGCAAGAAGTTCCTTCTCGGTAGTGGCATAATTGATTTGAGCTGCATCCAATGTTTTACTTGCATAGTAAATGGCATGAAGCACCTTATCTTTCCTTTTCCCAAGAACGGCACCCACCGCATAGTCACTAGCATCGCACATTACTTCAAATGGCAAACTCCAATCCGGTGATTGGATGATGGGTGCTGAAATTAAAGCTTCCTTAATCCTGTTAAAAGCCTCAAGACAAGCATCAGTAAAAACAAATGGAGCATCCTTCAAAAGGAGCTCGGTAAGAGGCTTTGCAATTTTGGAGAAATCTTTTATAAAACGGCGGTAAAATCCCGCATGTCCCAGAAAACTTCTTATACCTTTGACATTTATTGGAGGAGGAAGTTGCTCGATCACTTGGACCTTGGCACGGTCCACCTCTATACCTCTTTCTGAAACAAGGTGACCGAGTACCACTCCTTCATTTACCATGAAGTGGCACTTTTCCCAATTCAAAACTAAGTCGACTTTTTCACATCTTTTCAAGACCTTAGTCAAATTGGCCAAGCAAGCATCAAATGTAGTGCCATAGACACTAAAATCATCCATAAAAACTTCCATGATGGACTCAATGAAATCTGAAAAAATACTAGTCATGCAACGTTGGAAGGTTGCGGGGGCATTACATAGACCGAAGGGCATCCTACGGTAAGCAAAGGTACCATAGGGACAAGTGAAAGTGGTCTTTTCTTGGTCATCGGGATGAATGGGTATTTGAAAGAATCCCGAGTAACCATCTAAGTAGCAAAAGTACTTATGACATGCCAACCTCTCCAACATTTGGTCAATGAACGGTAAAGGATAGTGGTCTTTCTTAGTAGCCAAGTTCAATCTCCTATAGTCAATACACATGCGTCATCCCGTCACAACGCGAGTAGGGATGAGTTCATCTTTATCATTTTTGACTACCGTGGTCCCTCCTTTCTTTGGGACCACTTGGACCGGACTAACCCATTTGGAGTCGGAAATTGCATAGATAATTCCCGCATCCAAGAGTTTCATGACCTCTTTTTTGACAACTTCTTGCATGTTTGGGTTTAAGCGACGTTGACCTTGTACACATGGCTTATGATCTTCTTCTAAGTGAATCCTATGCATACAAAAATCGGGGCTTATTCCCTTCAAATCATCGAGTGAATAGCCTATAGCCTTCTTATGGGTTCTTAAAACATCTAACAACCTAGAACTTGACTTTCATCTAGATGGGTACTTACAATGATTGGGCACATTTCTGATTCATCTAGAAAAGCATACTTTAAATTCAGTGGGAGGGGCTTTAATTCGGGTTTTTGTACCTCGACCGTAGTAGAAGTAGAAACCAAACCTATGAAATTATAGTTTTCCTCCAAGGCTATCTCCTCTCCATCAAGCTCCAACTCCAAAGCATTTATATCATCACCATTAATGTCATCATCACCTGCAAAAGATTCTAGCAACAAAAGAGCCTCCAACGGATCCTTGCTCAAGGATCGGGGCAATGAGTCTTCCACAATAATATCAATTACATCTGAGACCTCTATGGAGTAACATGGTTCTTCTAACATTGGAATTTTCACAACATTGTTAAAATTGTAACTCACTTTGTCATCACCAACTTCCAAAGTCAATTTACCGTTTTTAACATCGATGACCGCACCCACGGTATGTAAAAATGGTCTTCCCAAAATAATCGGGATTTGCGAATCTTCGGCGATGTCAAGAACAATAAAGTCAACCGGAATGAAAAATTTGCCAACTTTGACGGGAACATCCTCCAAAACACCTAGAGGGTGTTTTACAGAACGGTCCGCCATTTGCAATGTGACACTAGTACACTTTAACTCTCCCATGTTTAATTTCTCACAAATGGAAAATGGCATGAAACTAACACTAGCACCTAAATAACAAAGAGCTTTGTCGATAGTATAGGTACCAATGGTGCATGGGATTGAAAAACTTCCTGGATCTTTTAACTTAGGTGGGGACAAATTTTGTAAAAGGGCATTACACTCAGCGGTGAAGGCCAAGGTTTCAATGCTATCTATTGTCCTTTTCCTAGTTAAGATGTCTTTCATGAATTTAGTGTATGAGGGGACTTGGGTGATTAACTCGGTAAAAGGGATTGTTACCTGTAAGTTTTTCACCACCTCCATAAATTTACCAAATTGTGTTTCCTTGTGAGCTCTTGCCAACCTATGGGGAAAAGGCACTTGAATCTTTTCCGGCTCCTTAGCTTTATCCTTACCCTTTGGGGGCTCCTCCTCAATCTCTACCAACACAGGCTCATTGATTTGGTCGGGCTCCTTCTCAACTTCTTTTGAGCTAGTAGCTTTGTTCCCAACGTCATCTTTCTTACCCATTTGATCACTTTCTTCATTGGGCATTTGGGGTCCCTCATAGGTAGTATCACTCCTTAAAGCGACATCGTTAGCTTGCTCATGAGGTTGTGCTCCTTGTGGTGGTAATTGGCCTTGTTGTCTTTGAGGGTTGGATGTAGCAAGTTGAGCAATTTGTGTCTCAAGCATTTTGATTGAAGCATCTCTTGCTTGATCGGTCTTTTGAATGTGAAGGACCATGTTTCTTTGTGTCTCGGCCACTTGGGCCAACAGAGCTCCTATCTCACTCAATTGTTGTGGATGTGAGGGTTGACTTTGTTGATTTTGGGGATTTTGAAATGGTGGTGAATTTTGTGAAGGATTTTGGAATTGTTGATTTGGAAATGGTTGTGGATTTGGAAATTGTTGTTGAGGGAAAGGTTGAAAGTTTTGTTGAAATTGGTTCTTTTGTCCTTGATTTTGGAAACCTGGTGGTGCCGTATTTTGTGGTGGTCTTGGTGGTGGTGGGTTAAGGACATTTGTACTTTTGTAGGAGAAGTTTGGATGGAACTTTGTACCCGGATTGTAGGTATTGGAAAAAGGGTTGAAATTTTGCCTAAAACTTTGGTAGGCATTGACTTGTTCCATGTTGCTTCTACATTCTTGGAATCCGTGACCCGCACTTCCACAAGCTTCACATACCACAACTTGACTTGTCACGTTTACTTTTTCATGAGGTTGAGAGGAACTTGATCCTTGATTTTCGACTTGTCTTTGGAGAAGAGCTACTTGAGCTTTCAAGAGAGCAATTCCGGGATCTTCTTCCTTTGCCTTTAATGGGATGTTTTTCGAGTTGACATATTGAGAGTCGTGCACTGCCATAGATTCTATGGTAGAGTGAGCTAACTCCACATCTATATTATCGAATCTTCCATTGTTTGCGGAGTCCAAAACTCGACGAGACTCTGCGCAACACCCATTGTAGAACGTGATGGCAAAAAACCATGAATCCAAACCATGATGTGGACATTCCCTTTGAAGTTCTTTGTACCTTTCCCATGCTTCATGTAGACTTTCATGACCACTTTGGCGAAAACCGGTGATTTGACTTCTTAATTGTTGTGTTTTCTCAGGAGGGAAATACTTTTGATAAAATGCAAGAGCTAGACTATCCCAATCGTTGATTCCCAATACAACTCGATCAAGGCTATTTATCCAAACTTTAGCCTTGTCCTTTAGGGAGAAAGGGAATAGTATCTCCCTTATTTGCTCTTGTGTGACACCCGGTTGCCGAATCATGGAGCAATAGTCGCAAAAATTCTGTACATGCAAGTTGGGGTCTTCCGTAAGAGTTCCCCCAAACTGTTTTCTTTCAACAATGCTTATAAAGGCCGGCTTGATTTCAAAGTTTACCGCACCAATTTGAGATGTGACTATTCCTCTTGGGAGCATAGCTGCAGTGGGCTTGGAATGATCAGACAAACGCACCATCTTTTCCTTTGGTGGTTGAGAAGTAGAGGCTTCTTCCTCAAGATTTCTGAGATCCTCTAGATAAAAACTTCGAATGTTATCAAGTTCCGCAAGAGTTGCGGCTTCGGAAACCTCCTTAAGGAAGCGTAATCTCCTACGCAAAGACTTCTCGGGTTCGGGATCAACGGGAAGAAGTTCACCAATTCGAGAGGACCTGGGCATAAGACAACAACCTAGGGGAGATTGTAAGTAACGGTCTCAAGGAACAAGTGTTCCTTAAGACAAAAGAAAACAAGATAGAATTCTACTAATCACAAAAATAAAACCGTGCGTCCCTGGCAACGGCGCCAAAATTTGGCCAGGCTAATCGCACACCTGCCAAAGATAAAAATCCCTAGACTTGACTAACATACAAATTAATGTAGATAGGGAAGAAGGGGTCGAACCACAGGGAGACGGTGATGTAATTGTAATTAGCTATGGAGAGAATTCTATCAAGGTCGGTTACGTGTTGTTTGTTGTTTTGATTGAAGATTTACTTAAAACGGAAATTATAAGAATAAAGATGTAAACGATTATGGGGAAGAATCTAGGGGATTGGGGTACACATGCATATAGGAGCTTAGTCATGTCAAATTAAAGAAATACATTGTCGATAGTTGATTAGGTTTATAACAATTTCCTCTCGGCCTAGAGTTTAACCGTAGATTGATTACCAATTAGCTCTCGCGTATATTGGAACAAAATACTATAACATGCCATGCCTAAATCTATCCCGACTTTCGATCTTAGGATAAGAACAACACAATTAACAATTATGACTATGACTACAACTATCGAATGATCAAGTTCTATCCCGGCTTTCGGTCTTAGGATGAGAATAATGATTTATCAATAATCATGGTCAAAATCATATATTAATCAAATGAAACAAGCATGTATATAACCAACCATACGATAATGCAAAATCAATAATTTAACATGACCTAACAACTAATCTAGCATGGTTTCCCCCCTAGATATAAAAACTACTCACACATGGTTTTATGAACTAGATTATCTATTCTATTAACTAAGATAAACATAATGACGATAACGAAATAAAACCGTAAAGAAAGATAATACCGGGAATTAACGGAATAAGAACTCGGAAGATGAAATGCGAATAGCTTTGGAAAATGCTTGAATAACCAAAGAACTATTTTTATAAAGAAAATGAACTAAAACAAAGAGTAAATTTTTACAAGCTTTAATGTAGCTAAAAGTTCCTAAAACTTGATGGTTTTTATGCTAATTGATGATTTTTCAAATAAATGAAAGCATGGGGTATTTATAGTGATGAGGAGACGGAGTAGATTACAGCCACCCCGGACCGGGGCAAGAACATGACGTACGCATTCCTTGAATCTGGACCAAAAAACACCGTGATCAAAGCCACCCCGGTGCACCGGGGCAGCCCACCCCGACCGGGGTGAGAACATTGTCCAAATACTCCGCATCTCGTCAATTGTTTACATTTGGGAACATGGGTGACGTTGCAAGAATGATGTAATGCTTGAGTTGTCATGCTTTGCTCATTATGTTCTTCAAGAGTTGACTTCTTTGACTTTCTTTTATTTTCCGTCACTTCTACTACCCGGAGAATGCTTGTCTCGACTTTGGTTAGCTTCGTGATGCTCGGTAAATGTCAAAATGTAAGAGAAATCCGAAATTCCTACAAAAATTCGCTAAACCACATACAAATTACCTAAAACACGGAATTAGCTCAATAAACATTGAAGAATAATGTAAACGATGATAAAACATGAGCTAAAATGGGGACGAAAAGTATATAAAAATAGAGCATATCAAAATGCAACCACGATAGTATGGTTAATGTTACCGCTTATGATAACTTGTTTGTAAATAATGGTTAAAAATCCCGTCTTATTATTTCAGACCAAAACTATGGTCTGAAGCAAGACCAACTGTTAAAAAATATGTCTCTGAAAACCTCACTAAAGAATGTTTCCTTTTGATCCATGATTTTCCACGCATTTTTTGCCAGCAGGGCTTGATTGACACACTGAATATTCCAAATTCCCAATCCCCTCTTACTCTTAGGCAAGCTTAGAAATTTCCGACTACACCAGTGTAAACCTTGCGCTGAACGACATCAAATAACAACTCGTACGTACTTAATGTGGAACTAGTATGTTCGTTTTAAACTCGTAATCGGAAATTGTGGTTAGTCAATCGTTTTTAACTAGATAGACATTGACTAACCAAAACTCAAGTCCGGAAAAAGATAATTTTTTTTTTCAAATGTCTAGTCTTTACGAGATATTTTACCAAGAATACATATGTACCGTAAGGACTAAGGAGTAACAATTTTTGTACAAAAGAAATGGTACGTTGGTACTTATTAGAAATCGAGAAACTTTACGGTAAAAGCCGATAAAATCCTAACAAAATAAATTGAGACGGAGTTAGTAATTAGGTAGCTTACAACATTTTTTTGGTTAGCTCTTAGCACTTGAGCAAGCTCTTGTTTTCAGTTAACTCGATTTTTTTGGTTCAACGAAGCGCAACTCCGGTTTTTTTTTTTGGTTCAACGAAGCGCAGCTCTTGTTCTTAGGTAGCTCGATTTTTTTAGTTCAATGAAGCGCGCACTTAGTCGCATTACAATCGGGGTGGGAATTCAATCTGGGACTTGTTGTCTATAATATCTCCGTTTTAACGACTTGAGTAAGACATCTTCGCGAGGTAGCTTACCACGGTGATAAGCAAGATTTATGTTAGTATTTGAGGTGGTATAAAAACCAGGCCCAAAAACCCTTCATACTCAATTATACTCCGCCTACTATCCCAGATGATTCAATTCTGTTTATCCAATTTCCAGACCTTGTGTTCTTCCCCAAATCACTAAACCCTAATTTAAAAAACCCAGTTTTTATCCTCGGAGTTTTCTGGGGGACGACATGGGAGATTTCAACAACGATGCCTTTTTGCGCAGTCAAAACGCCGCCGTTCAGGCTCGTCCTAAAGTCCAGAATCGTGCCAATGTTCTTCAGCTCAAAATGGTGAGATCTTCATTCAATTGTTAGATCTCATTATAACGATAATTAGGGTTAGCTATTTTGTAATATTGTTTGTTTAGGGTTTGATTGAAGGCTGATTGTTTCTGATTTGTTAGATTGAATTGGGGATGCTTTTTTTATGGTGAATGATTTTTCTTGTTATTTACAGTGCATTGATTACGAGCTGGAAATAATATAGCTGAATTAATTTTTAATTTCCGTGATTTATGTGGTTAGTTGATTATGGTATAGTTTTACAGTCAGTTGTATTTGTCGTGTGTCGTGAATCTACTCGTGATCGTAAGAGGAATGCATCTCTTTCGGATAATTAAGTGATGATCCTGTTGGTAAATGGGATGATTTGGGTTCGTTTTACAATTAAGGTTGCATACAGTGATTTTAAGCGTTAATTTTAAAATTTTCTTGTTTTGAATCGATAATTAGAGTGATTGTTGAATATTTACAATTAATCAATGTTTTTACACCTCTGTAGATTGGGCAATCTCACCCTACTGGTCTGACGAACAATTTGCTGAAGCTTTTTGAGCCTCGACCTCCCTTGGAGTTCAAACCGCCACCTGAGAAGAAGAAATGTCCTCCTTATACAGGTCAATAACCACTTCTGTCCTAGGTTTTTGGCTTATCTTACATTCAGCAAGCTGATTGGAGCTGTTTTCTGTTGAAAATTGAAACTGATGATTTATTTTTCGATATAGGAATGGCACAATTTGTGAAACTTTTTGCTGAACCCGGGGATCCTGAATATGCCCCACCTGTTAAGGAGGCTGAAACACCGGTACGTTGGAACTTATTTATTTTGCCAGCACTATTAGCTGAGTTATAAGTGTTAATGCATTTGCTGATCGTAGAATCGCCTATTTTCATATGTTTGTGATCAGAGGAGATGATTTGTAGTGTTCTTAGTCAATCCCTAGAGCTTAACATAATCTCATTTGAGTGCTGTCAGCATATATCTGTTGTAAGCTGTAATTTCTGTAATCTTTATAGGGTGATTTCTTGTGTATCATACATTCACTGTCGATTTTTACTAGATTGTCACGCTTCTCTGTGGGGCTATGATGGAGATTATCTTTGTGGCTATTGTTTCGTTTCTTATGCTTTTCTTCCCCTGGATTTTACGGGATGAATAATTGTATGAGATGATGATGTGGCAAAACTGGGTGTCTTACTACGTGAGCAGAACCTCGAATCGTATGTTATGCTCCTACGCCGTTATTGTTTCAAGGATTTTTTTTTTATTTTGCACAATTGTTCCTAGATTTTAAGAATAGTGGACTCCCTTTGTTCAAAAGGATATGTTCTTTGTTGAAAGGTTGCCTGAGAGAGTGGAAGAGGGATACAGATCTAAATGCTGTGTATTGTGCTTGTGTCATGTTGGTTTATCACTCAGAATTATTATATGCTTAGCTAGTTAGCTGCTTTACCCTTTTATACAAGTATTACTGAAGAGTCGTTTTTTGTTGAGTGTTATGGATGTCGTTCTCTTTTCTTAGCAGCTTTCCAACTTTCAAGTACTATAATGATAAAGAGGCGCCAGACGGCTTGTTCTTGTGCTTGTATTGGCATCTTGCATTTCTGTTTATTTTTTGCACCTGATATATTTTCTCCTGTGTAGGCACAAAAAAAGGAAAGGATTCACCAGTTACGATTAGAGAAGGGTGCCAAAAAGGTTGTGGAGGACCTAGAGAAATGTAATACCTCTTTTTGTCTTTGATATGGCAATTGCTGTATATCTATCTATTTTCTATGTTTTTATTTTCTCCCTACGAAAAATTGACATATTTCCCTGATCCGCAGATGATCCGCAGAATGATCCCAATGCCACTGGAGACCCATACAAGACTCTGTTTGTTGCTAGGCTTGTAAGGCTCACTATAAACTTGAGCATACGCTTGTTGTTTTGCCAAAATGGAACATTATGATGTACCACATCAAAAACTGGAATATTTAATCAAATAGCAATTTAAAAAAATAGTCTTCTCTAAGCAAAATAATCACCAAAGATAGTTGTCTTTTATGATGCCTATTTGTGATGGGATCTAAGCAATTATTTTTTCATGCTTGCAGAGTTTTGAAACATCAGAGAGTCGACTGACCAGGGAGTTTGAGACATATGGGCCTATAAAGAGGGTAGGTATTCATAACCATCCGTTGAGTGGATGGTTATTGTGTTTTATCATTGGTAAGAAGTTCATGTGTGTGTTTTTACCACTGCCTTTCTCATTTCACGACTCTCTTACTTGTGACAGTTTTCATCATTCTTGTCCAAAACCTGAAATATTTTGGTTTCCATGTTAAAAATACTTTCACTTGCAATTTGCTTGCTCTTAAATCTGTTTTGCCTGCTTAAGCGTAAAAATTTCAATCTTTTTCTTCGAATATTTCATTGCTCATCTCAGAGGTATGTTTACATGCAAATATGTAATTGACTACTCCCTCTCCTTTCACTATAAATGTTTAATCTTTCTGTTTGATTATATGAGGTCTCCCAAGACGATACTTTGAACTTTCTTGTTAAGTTTTTTTTTCAATGTATATAGAGTTAGATTTAATTAACTTTGGCCTCCAAAAAGTCAAACTCGTTGGTTATAGTGATTAGTGAAACAATGCGAGTAGTTGATTTTGATTCTAGTAGTGGTGGTAGATGGGTTTAATTTCAGTCTCCATAGTTTTAAATTTTGAACCCCTTGCCTCCATGAACATTTCTGAATTCCTTTTTGTCAGTGACTTAAGTTCAATTTTTTAGTGCTTTGATTTGAGATGGCATTGAATTGTTTTAATGTATATTATCTGTGTCAGTGAAGCTCGAGACTTTTTTCTTTCTTCGAGGTGCACTGTAAATTGTGAATATGTAAATATTAAAAATCCTGAGTGCTAGAACTACAAGCTATGCTTTTCAGAAGTTGGTCAATAAATGTTCTACATAGCACTCTTGACTTCATGATACTGCTGCATTCTGATTTTTGCTAGTGAAATAATGGGATGGACAAGGCTGTTGTGCTGCCATTTTTTTTTGAGTTACATTTGTGAAATTTAACTTATATTGGTGTCATGCTATTTATTTTTCATTCGTACTTATGTGGTAGGGGAGTCGTTAGGTGATTGCTCTAAGCTTCTAGAAATGTTGTTATATTACTTATAGACCTGCCTGTCATTTATTTCGCTGGTTTTACACAAGTCATGTCGTCTGTCCCTTTCTGCATTCATTCATAATTGTACAGTCTCCTTGATGGAGACTCTCTAGTTGTTATCTCTGACTGAGTGTATCTCAAGGTAATTTTTATTTTTTCGTTCAGAGCATTTACAGCACAGGTATCACGTACATTTATTTGTGTGTGTTGTAAATGCTTTGACGGCATTTGTTGCCTTAGATTCTGGGTGGGTTTTTGAAATTGGTTCTTCGCTTCCATTCCTAGCTCCTAGCTTCTTATATTCTGATAAAGTGGTAAGACCAATGTGTTAAGTAAGCACCATGGTGAGCTGGTATGGAATTTCTTCCACATGGTAATGCCCTTGGTTTCTTTTCACATACCCTTTCATCATCAAGCTGGTATTTCCTTCTCCATGGCAAAGCCGAAATAGTAAGTTTAGAGGTAATTGTAGTTCCTTGAGGTCCGAGCTACAAAAGGAGACTGTTCCTACCTCTTTAGCTGCACAGGGTAAAACATAAGGGAGTATAAGTTCTCTGCCCTGTCCATTTTGTTTCAGTAATGCTAATACTTTACTGGCTATTTGTCTTTTTTATCCAAAGCCACTGAAAATCTGTCTGCAGTTGAGAGAGGATCCTGGTATTTCTATTCCTAAACACTTCCTTTTGTATTAAAATCCTTATTCTTCCCTGGTAAGGGGATTAGTTTTCTATATAAACCCATGGTAAGGGAACATTAGTCTGTTCAAGGGCTGGTAAATTGGTCACATACATCAATTTTCTATGGCTGTAGCAATGGCGGTTCACCTCACATGTGGAGCTTTATCGATCTAAAGGTGAGCACGGCTAGTGGGGGCATGGTGCCTTTTGCCGTGCCTTTAAAGGATTCTACTTCTGAAAGGATCTTTAGCTAAGCTGCTCTTTATGCAAAGCAGTTAGCCTTAAAGGTTTTCCTTTAGTGTGTTACATTGCCTCTTATATTTTATTCATCAGTAGTTTTCATCTGTGGTGTGTACTCAGGTGAAAATGATCCATGATAACGAGACAAAAAAGCCAAAAGGTTATGCCTTCATAGAGTATGCTCATACAAGGGACATGAAAGGTTTGCTTACTATACAGTTTTTTTTGGAGTTGGTTTATTATATATATATATTATTTTTAACCTTTTCTGTTTCCTGTCATTACTCATTTGTTGTCAATAGCGGCGTACAAACAAGCTGATGGAAGGAAAATTGATGGGAGAAGGGTACTGGTGGATGTAGAGCGTGGAAGAACGGTTCCGAATTGGCGGCCAAGGAGGTTGGGTGGTGGCCTAGGTACAACCAGAGTTGGAGGTGAAGATATTACTCAGAGAAGTGCTACTAGGTAAGTGACCTCATTGAGATGTCCTTGAAGTTTAGGAGGCCCTCTTTTCTGACTGTTAATTTTTATAGCTGCTTTATAAGTATCAAAGACTTCACGAATTCAACTTTGTAGTTGTAATATAAAATAGAAGGGGCCATTTTAGCTTTCGTGTTTTGGATAGGGTAGCAATTTCTCATTATTCTCTGGTTCCTGATTATGATGAAATTTAACAGAGGTCACAGCTCACTGACCTGATTGTGATAGAATTCTCTGTAAACGATTCACGATTTGTAGGGACCCAAGCGAATCTGATAACCATGGTAGTATCACTCATTAGATGCAATTCTTTATGCAATTTTCATTCGAGTTATCTAAAAATTACCTCTTTAGGCCCTGTTCTTTCTGGCTTAATTTCAGCTCCTTTCAATTTTGGTTGATTGTATTCCGTTAAGTTTTATTTACGTTCAATCAATTATTTTCAATTAATCTCTTCACAAAAGTAACTTTTAATTCAACTAAATTCACTCCACCTTAGTTCCACTCAATTTAGTTCAATTAAGCTCTACTCCAATTTATTCAATTCAGCTCGTTTCAGCCGAAAAGAACAAGGCCTTCGTAGTTTAGTGACACAGGTAATTTTGCGTACATCTGACCCACTCAACCTTGTAATATGCAGTAGGCATTTAGGTAATGTTGGCTAGGGAGTCAATTGGGGGGGAACATTGCTGTACCCACCTATAAGTTGATGATTGTTTTACATTCTGTTGGAATAGTGGAATATATTCAAAAGAGTGGTGCTTTAATATTATTTCAGACGGGAATATTTATTTTGACACACCTACCAGGTTTGTCTTGGTGTTCGATGTCGCTGAGAGCCTGAGATTGTGGCTTTGGCACTGATGTTATATCCCCATCTGTTAATTAAATTTGACAGCATTTTTGATCTTATGTTGGTCATAATGTATTAATGTGACTGTTAATTTGTATAAACAGGTCAGTACATGTTTTTTTGTGGTATCTGCCTCTCAGTTATATGTTATATGTTATAGGCCAGTATGTTTGAAATCCTTGTTGGAAATGAATTTATAACTGTAGCTAACTTGATCCTAGTTTACTGGTTTCTTCTTGTTTCGAAGGTGTGATACTGTGAATCGTAACATAGATTTGTACTCTGTGATTGCTTCTGTGTCTATAGCTAATTCTGTAGCTGAAACATTTTATGTGGATGTGCCTTGTTTTACGGCTTTGTTTACACCTTGTCCTTATGTTTTTTACCTTAGGGAGCCGCAATCAGGAGGTCCATCTCACTCAGAGGAGCCCAGGTTAAGGGAGGATAGGTATGTATGCTACATTTGTTATTTTTTCTGTTCTTTTTGCAGGTGTAGCTCTGTTTATCGTGGATACTAATTTCGGTTGGCCCTGATATAATATTACACGAGCATCAGCAACCATGAATTGTCTTAATTTTTCTTTTTCTACCTAAATTGCAAAGTACTTGCGTGTTCTATGTTTTCATTTCAGGTGAGAACGTAGATTTTTTACTTGCCATATTGTTTCTATTTATTGTTCTTAAACTGATCTGTTAACAATGTTCTACTTTCAGAGAGAGAGAAAAATCACGAGAGCGAGGTAGGGAAAAAGAAAGGGAACGTGAGAAGTCTCGTGAAAAATCCCATGAAAGACCAAGGGATCGTGATCACCGTGATGATAGACGACATAGAGACCGTGATAGAACAAGAGACAAAGACAAGGACCGTGAGCACGGCCGTGATCGCGATCGTGACCGCGATCGACGTGATCGTGACAGAGGTAAAGACCGCAGTCGTGATTATGAACGAGAAAAGGGTCGTGATAGGGACCGCGAGAAAGATAAGGATTACGAAATTGGGGAAGCTGAACATCGCGGGCATTCACGTGATAGGGACTATGAGTATGACCACGTGGACACAAAACATGATCGTGATAGACATGGTGAAAGAGAAGCTGATGATGATCAAGGTTGGTATGGATCGGATCACGGCCACAAACATTCCGAGGCCGAACGTGATGACCATTATGGACATCGCCAAAGCCGGGGACGCTATGATGACAAGGATGCCGAAAATGACCGTTATCAATATGACGATGATCATAGTCGGTATGAGCAAATGGAAGACGATAACTAGTTTGAAATATGTTGGAAGTCCTAGCAGCGATAATTTTGATGATGGTTGAAGAATGACCATTTTTCTTTCAGATTCTGTCTTGTTACGCAGGTAAGAATAGTCTGCATACTATTTTCAACTGTTTTAACTGGTTCTTTATTGTTTGTGGTTCTTGTTCATGGAGTTAGATGTTGGCCTTTTTCGCCCTCTGGAGCTGTATGTCAAATGTTATTTATATCATGACTATGTGAGTGTTTCTGGTACAACGTGTCCGTCACATGACCTCTGTAGTTGCGTAATCACTCCTATTTGTATACCTTGTGCTTGGGTACACCAAGTACTATCATGTGTATTTTTATGTGTTACTCGATTACCTTTCTCAATTCTCAATCGGTTAAATTTTCTTCCAACAGTAATATTAATGTATTACATAGCATTGCCCTGACTCATGAAGTCGGAAGCAACTGCAAAACAAACGTAATTGAAATCAAGAAATCGGAAACAGCAAGGGGAGTGGGTAAACATCGCCGTGCGACTCCCTATCATGGGTTTGTAGTACATGATTGTTGCATTTCTGCATCGTCTCTTATGCATGTCTCCCAACGCAATGCCATACATTTGAATGCCGGTAGCTAAATTGTGTAATGTGCTGAAATCTCTCATTTTATGAGCTTTTGCCTGAAATGCGCAGAGTGACGCAAAATCACCCACTCCGAATAGGTCGACCTGAGTGGATCAAATGAGCTCTTTGAGACCTAAAATTAAACTTCAACTAACCAACATCGTTCCACATATCTATTAGCGATGATAGAAAAAAAAAACATAGCCGTTATTTTTAGTACTGGTCTCGGAGTCAGAAGACGACAGTTACGCTTTTTCCTTTCCGGTTTTGGAATTTCGGATGTCGAAACAAGCAACCCAAAATGTTGAAGCAACATAGTTGGTTTGTTTGTTTGTTTGATTTTGTGTTTAGTGTAGTAAATTTGTCTCACGTGCAGTATATTATAGAAGACACCTTAAACAATAATATATTGTTGCTTGAAGAGTTGAACCCAGAAAGAGTGTGTAGTTTTGGTGCGAAATTTCGCAGGGCAAAGCGTTAGACAGTAAGCAAGCTTCTTAGAAGCTTCACTGGAGGCGTTCTTTGTTTTTAGGCGAATCAACTTCACCTTCACAATGTTCACATCTTTCTTTCTCTCTTTCTCTCTCGTAAATGACAAGGTAGAATAATCGGATATATACGTAGATGGTCATATTTCCAATGTAAAACGGGTTAAATATCAAATTATATAGCTAAATGGGATGGTACAAGAGCTTCTCATTTTGTATTTCACCTGTTTATTTTAAGACAGATATATTCGTTTTAAATAAGAATTTACGATGTTTATGATATAGAAAATTATCGTGATTATTTGTTTTGAAGAATTGAGATTCGAACGTAGGATCTATTATTCGCTATACCTCCTCTATCTTAATCATTAGGCTAAGACCTGTTTGATAGTCATATCCAATGATAAAATAGGTGGACAAGTGACGATATTAGGTAAAATATTATGTAACATTCGAAGGAATTTGGATCCTCTCTATCACTTTTTCTCAATTATCTTTCTAATACATGCTTATTTTAATATATTTCTCTTTCCATTTAATAAAATATTACTTTTATGAAATATTTACATCACTAGATCGTCTTAAGATTTAATCCAAATCGTTTAAAAGTAATGGAGGTCCATTTCTTTTCAAGTAATCGAGAGAATCCGGGCCGCATTCGAAGTATAAGCCGGACACCATTTGGCATAATCTTCTAAGCAAATTGGGCAACTTGCTGATTCCTTCTACATTGTACTTCCCAGATCTCATTACAAGGCTTGAAACTCATATACATTCACTTTGTTCTTGATAAAGACTCATATACCAAATTGACAAATTGACATGGCAAGGATCCTCTAGATTTAATTATGTATCGATCCAACGACCGTAATTCTAAGTTATCTTTAACTCGTGAAGGATAATATCCGTCCTCAATGAAATTAACTATTTTTTTTTGCGGTAATGATGTTTTTTATCCCCTTTATTATAACTTACCACGGATGTAAGCAAGACTTACGGTTCCTTAAAAAAAGGAAATGAATCAAAAGATAATGACGGAGGATCTCCTTCCAAATTAACATGTTTTTTTTCGAAATTTAAGATATGCTCAGCATGTCACGGAGCTCAGATAATGTAGAACCAGGGATATTTCTAATCCTTTTAGAAAATGAAGACAATCAATGATCGAAAGAAATGTAGAACTAGAGTACTAGAGTGTTTTATAGCTTAGTCCTTAAATCAAACCACAAAATAAAATCAGTACGTCTCGTGAGAAACCGTTCGTCACTAATTTAGTGAGAGACAAAATGAGCAAACAAAAAATTTAGTGACTCTCTCACCCCATAATATGAAAGACGCTATTAAAAGACCGTCTCTCTGAAATTTTTGTGAAATAAAATATACTCTATACATAATTAATTTTTCATTTAATCAAGCAAAATGTGTAAGTAGACTGATCATAAATCCTAGTCTTGTGAGTAATTTTATCGATCTGGTTAACCTCACGGGCTTATTTGATCGATGTCAGTATGAGTTTTACCATATTCGTAGCCCTAGGTCAATTGCTTAAATATTTCGTGAGATATTCCTGTGATTCTTTATTTTTTTTACTTTTAAAACACACGTTAAAAAAACCGTCATAAGTTGCATGCTAAGAGAAACACATATGGGCACTGCCTAGTAGTACTTACATGTAAAAGACAAACAAATTTTGTTGTCTCCATCCAAATTACCATGAAAATAACTCTATAAATACTCATCAAACTGTCTTAACAAATATAGAATCTCAAATTTACAACAAAAATCGTCTCGAAAACACTTTATAATCTGCTATAACAATGGCTAGATCACAGAACATTACTAACCAAAGAGTTGTTAAGCTATGTGTGTTCATGACATGTTGCTGCTTCCTGCTTGTCACTACTTTAGTCACTGCAGAAAGACCTTTACAAGCAAACTATGGCTATCCGCCGAGCTATCTTGATCACGAAGAGCGGCCGCAACAAAGCCTTATGTCTAAGTTGTATCATTTTCTGTGGGGGAAGTCTACTTACCAGCCTGTTTGGCCTGTAAGTTTCTTTGATATCGACTCTGGTTTATTTCTCTGGTTTTTTATAGGCAAATTTTCTGAGGAAACTGATGTTTGTTTTCTGTATGTTGGATTAATTGAACAGGATATGGAGTTTGGGTGGAGGATTGTGGTGGGAAGCTTAGTAGGATTCTTGGGTGCGGCCCTAGGAAGCGTTGGTGGCGTTGGAGGTGGCGGAATATTTGTTCCAATGCTTACTTTGATCATTGGTTTCGACCCCAAGTCGTCCACTGCCATCTCAAAATGTATGTCGTTCAAAACTCGTCCTATTAATTGCCAGTCTCGTAATATGAGCATCTTCTCATAGTCGGCTAGCTCACCTGATAAAGTCAATGAAAGTGATATTCACGATTTGGGTTTGAAACCCGTTGATGTTTTAAAGTCTTGGACCGAGTTATTAATGTGAAATTACAAACGAGATTGCAGGTATGATCATGGGAGCAGCAGGATCAACAGTGTACTATAATCTTCGATTAAGGCATCCAACAATAGACATGCCAATCATAGATTATGACCTTGCTGTACTGTTACAGCCTATGTTAATGCTCGGAATCAGTATCGGAGTCACTTTCAATGTCATTTTTGCTGATTGGATGGTCACTGTTCTTCTCATCATCCTATTCTTAAGTAATTCTACTCTTCCCATTTGTCCCAAGAACATAGATCAGACTTTCTTCCATGTCATACCAGACCGTTAATTTCATTCTCGGCCTGTTTTTAATATGTGTATTACATTGTGTATCGCAGTTACATCGACCAAAGCTTTACTAAAAGGTATCGATACATGGAAGAAAGAGTCGATCCTAAAGCTGCAGGTAACGCAGCAGAACATACATTTTTCTCAATTTTTTAACAGTCTTTCATTTCTCTTTCTGTTCATCCTCATATAACATGTTTTTGTTTCATTGCAGGCAGCTGCACAGCCTGAAGGTATGCTCAAATCCACTTTTCTCGTCTCTGATGGATTTCGGTAGGGATGTCATTGGGGCGGGCGGGGCTGGATATAGGCTCCCTGTACCCGTCCGTACCCATCAAGAAAACCTCGTACCCATCCCGCCCCAGTCCCCACCACCCATGGCGGCTACAAGTTTCTAAAACCATCCCGCCCCACCTACCCATTAACCCGCTATACCATAAATTTTTCTAATCTTTTTTCGCACACGTTGGTTTAATTACTATTAATTTCTATTTTCAGTAGTTTGTTTATATAATTTTAGTTATTTACTAAAGAAATTGGTAAAATACTTTATAAAATAGTTATTTTTAACATTGCGTCTCAGCTATAAAAAAATAATATTTGTAAAATAATTTTTAACATTAATTTTTATAATAATTGGCGGGTAGTCGGGTAGGCGTGTATGAAATGGGTAACACGCAAAAAACCATTCCCGCCCCACTACCCGCCAAATCTCTACCCGTCCCCGCCCCAACTGGGGCGGGGCGGGGCGATATCCAATTGTACCCGCCCCAATGACATCCATTCATACTCCGTATCATGAATAAATGTCGTCCCTTAACTGTATCGCGTACTCGGACAGTACTGTAGTTTCACTTTCTTTGGACTTGTAAATTGCAGTGGAAGCTGGAGGAGAATACAAGCCTTTATCCAGTGGACCTGTTCCTGCTAAACATGATGTCACGGTACAGCCCGACCAATTAAAACCCGAATTACTTAAAATTGCATTCAGAGTTCAGACGGATCAATTTATAATCTCTTTAATGTCTGATATTCAATTCTAAAATCAGGTTCCAATGCTAGAGAACATATACTGGAAGGAGTTGTCGTTGCTTTCGTTTGTTTGGGTCGGCTTCCTCACCGTTCAAATCCTCAAGGTATGTTACTTATCAATACACATATAGTTTAACGAATCAGTTCGCTTTAAAAATGGCTAATGATTTTCCGTTCATTCAGCAACATACAAAGCGATGCTCCATACTATTTTGGGTTGTAGAAGCAGTACAGGTAAAACTCGTCTCACAATAACCTCGCTCGTCATATACCTTAGACTCGTGCAGGCACACTGACAGTGTTATAATAATGTCATTTTTCAGATACCAATCGCGTTATCAGTAACACTGTATGAAGCCGTGAGCCTATACAACGGGAAGAAGGTAATTGCATCAAAGGGTAAAGACATTACAAACTACAAGGTTCATCAACTAGTCACATACTGTTTCCTAGGGATCGTGGCTGGTATGGTTGGTGGCTTGCTTGGACTTGGAGGCGGTTTCATATTAGGCCCTCTTTTCCTCGAACTTGGTATTCCTCCTCAGGTATGTATTACCTCGCTGTTTTCCTCGTCTCCTTTCCGAGTTAGATGGAAAATGAGATGGCGCGATCAGACATTCCATAATTCTTACGACTAATTTCAGTATAACCTGACATATTAACATGCTCTCGTTCTTATTTGCTTCGTCGTTTTCTTAGATGCACTAAATTTTTATGTAATCTTTAATTATAGCTTTGTTGCACTAATTTTGCTAGTCAGACTCCTAGTGCAGCATAGCCTTTTAGCTTGTTCTGTAACTTTTGGATATTATAATTACCTTTTTTACAGCTGTTAAAAATAAATTTTAAAATAAAAACATGTAATAAATCGTAAGTTACGTGATCAACAGGTGGCAAGCGCGACATCAACATTCTCAATGGCATTCTCATCCTCAATGTCAGTTGTACAATACTACATCCTAAAACGTTTTCCGGTTCCTTATGGTAAGCTCGATTGAGTACGGTCGAGGCTACTACTCTAGACTTTAATACTCCGTATTTTAGTTATCTCAATTAATGTTCATCGTTTTCCTTTGTGTAGCGACTTATTTCGTCCTAGTAGCAACAATGGCGGCGCTAATGGGGCAACATGTGGTGAGGAAGGTTATAGCCATGGTAGGCAGAGCGTCGCTCATCATCTTCATCCTGGCCTCGACCATTCTTATTAGTGCTGTCACACTTGGAGGTGTCGGAATTGTACACATTATAGAGAAGCTTGAGAATCATGAATACATGGGTTTTGAGAATTTCTGTTAACTACATCGTACAATATTACATTTTCAAATCTCTCTTATTATTATTGATTTTTGATGCATTTAAATTGTAATATTATTGTAAGTAGCGATTTTATTCCATATTATTGGCATTTCATTGTTCAACACTTTCATTTACGGAGTAATCATCCACCGAGAATATTTTTATTATTATATTCTCTCTTAATCTCTGTTACTTTGGGAACGCGTTACCGCCTAATATATAATTTTACATACGTTTTTTCAGTCAATGAAATTAGAATTTTCTACTAAAGAGCCAAATATTTCTAAAAGGTAAATTAAAACGTATTAATACAATAACGTATATAATTATATATATGGAAACAGATCAAGAATCTTTACTTGGAAATACCAAAAATAATTTTTTTACTAATTTTGAAATTCAAATTAAACTAAAATTCAATCCGTTAAAAATTAACCAAAGGCGGGATAAAGCGAAAAAACACTACGACGTCGTTCCATTACTAAAACTCATCCACAAAACCACAGCTAAAAGCAAAAAATACACACTTTCCTCTCAGACAGACAGACACCTACACTCTCACTACCAAGAAAAAATAAAAACAAAAACAAAGAATCTTTCTTTCTTTTTTACTTTCTCTCTCCGGGAATCGGAATTAAAGAAAACAATAAAATAATAATGGCGAGTAGTCCTGGAATTCCGTCAACTCCGGCGACGATGACGGCGGGGAGGATAACGATAACACCGGGGTCAAGGATTCTAGACGTTTCTAAAACGCCGTCAACTAACGGTCGTTATGAAGATAGTGCGATCTCGAAGCGTCTTCGTGATGCTGGTTTTGATGAAGATTCCGTTCGTCGCCGTGATAAAGCTGCTCTTATTGCTTATATCGCTAAGCTTGAAGCTGAGGTACTTTTTTTTTATTTAGTTTAATTTATTTTTTTAATTTAATTAATTTGAAGTTATTTATTAGCTGAATTAGTGTGATTTAATTGAGGTTTTTAATTGATATGAATATCTATGCGGATTTTGTGTTGAAGTAATTGTAGTATGAATGAGTTATTGTTGCGATTTTTGTTTGATTTTATTTGTTTTGAATTAGTGTTATATAATTTAGGTATTTGGAGTTGGAGTTCATTATTATTATTATTGAATTGAGTTGAACTGTTTTGATTGTTGAGATTTCGATTATTTATTACTCGGATGCTATTAAGTGCAATTTAGTGTTCGCGTATACTCCGTTAATTATGTCATGAATGTTTCTACATACGGAGCTGATCAAATTGAATGCGGATTTTAGTTATTGAGATTTTGATTATAGAATTAGTCTTGCTTAAGATCGAATGTAGTGATTATCGTTAGTGTTAAATGAAACACATAGCATAAATAAGGGTCGTTTAAGTTAAGGACGGTTACAAGCCAGATTTTGTGCTGATTGTAATTTTGTGTCGAAATGGAGCTATTGGGAAAAGAATCTACATGGAAAGCCTGACAGTCAAAGAGAGAAGAATTAGGGACGTTTATATGATTGTGTAGCAATAGCAATTACTGTTCAAGGAAAATATCGTTTTGGATGCGTGTTTCTCTGTGGAAGTCCGAGGAGGGGTAGGGGTGGGGGGAGATGTCCAATTGTATAGGAGAGGAACGTGAATATATACATCAAAATCTGAACACCTGGCTGTATGAAATGAATGTAATGACTTGACCGTGATAGGCTGGTAGGTGATATGGAACAGAGGATTGGGGGGTCACTGAATGAATTTGTCTGTGGTTGAGTATGCGACTACTGAGTTGTTTACTTGTGTTTGTGTTTGTAATTTTGTTGTAGATTTATGATCTTCAACACAACATGGGGCTTCTTATCATGGAAAAGAAAGACTCTGCTTCCAATTACGAGGAGGTTAGATTATTGGCTGAAAAAGCTGAAGTCAAGCATTTGCGAGAGAAAGCAACTTTATCTTCTGCTTTATCCGAAGCAAAGAAGCGAGAAGATAATCTAAAAAAGGCCCTAGGAGTAGAGAAGCAGTGTGTCGCAGATGTGAGTTTTTTTTTATCAAGTTCCCAAATATGTGGTATACTAATATCTAATAATTTCTGCCAGCTTTTAGGAATTTATTAGCTTACTCTGTGAAAATAATGTGGATTTATAGGTTGAAAAAGCCCTTCATGAAATGCGGGCCGAATGTGCTGAAGTGAAGGTTTCAGCGGAGAGTAGAATGGCTGAAGCACGCAGTATGGTTGAAGATGCGCAACAGAAACTTGCTGAGGCTGACGTGAAGTTACGTACAGCAGAATCTATGCGCGATGAAGCAAGGAGATCTGAGTCTGCTGCTGGAAGGAAACTTCTTGAAGTTGAAGCTCGTGAGGATGATCTTCGTCGGAGAATGTCATCGCTTAAGTCCGAGTGAGTTTTTCTTATCCTTGAGTTGACATATGTGAATTTATTGGATTCCCATTTTTAACCCTGGTTTGTTTGTTTTAGTCTTTTCTTTCTTATCAAATGTCAGAAATCAAGTTCTTGAGCTTAGAGTAATAGTTTGAGTTTAGCCAGGGGTAAAAGATAAATCAAGATCGTTTTGGACATCGAAACTTTGTTTAGTGGTTTAAGTGTGTACCCCTTTCCTATGAAGCTTGTGCTTTGTTTTCCTTCATACAGCTGTGGTGGGTTGTGCTTACATGAGGAGGAGGGTGTTTGTTAACTAACATTTCAGGTGCAAATCCTGACAGTTTTGACATTGTTTGTATGCTAGTTCTGTTGCTAAGGAGAATGAGATTAAGCTTGAAAGACAATCACTGGCCGAACGACAAAGAGTGTTCAGTGAATCGCAAAATAAATTGCTTGACAGTCAAGCTCTGTTAAACCAAAGGGAAGCTGACATTTTAAGTAAATCTCAAGCACTTCAGAAGCTGGACAGAGAGCTGGAAGATAAAAAAGAGAATATCGCTGCTGAAATGAGAGTGTTGATGGAGCAAAAATCTAATTTGGAGTTAAATGGTCTCTCACTATCTGAAAGAGAGAAGGTTTACTGTTTTACTTATTTTTTTTTTATTATGTTATTTTTTAACTTTTGGTATCGGACAACTGGTCTATGCATTTTTTACGAGGCTTCAAAATTCTGTGCTTTCAGGTTGTGATTGAGAAGGAAGTTTTATTGAATAAGAAAGAGCAAGAGTTGCTTGTTTCACAAGAAAGGCTTGCTAGCAAGGAACATGTACATCTTCTTTTTGCTCTCTTATATCCTGTGTCGATGTTATCATAAGTTACTTGATGTTGATTGCTTGCTTGATGAGGTGGATCTTGTGTTAATGATGCAGAAGGAACTCCAGAAAGTTTTAGCCGAGCAAGAGATTGCCCTGACACATAAAAGGGAAGAATTCGAAGCTGAGCTAATGGGGAAACAGAGAGCGGTAGATGAAGATATTGAGAAAAAAAGAAGGGCATGGGAGTTGAGGGAGTTGGATCTTCAACAGCGGGAGGACCTTGTACTTGATTTGGAGCAGAACATGGAAGTTCAATCTAGGGTGATAGCAGACAAGGGAAGAGACTTAGCTGAGAAAATGAAAAGTGTGCAAGAGAGGGAGTGTAATCTCGAAAAATCTGAGAATGAGGTTGCGCTAACAAAAAGTATCTTGCAGAAAGAGAGAGAAGAAATGGATAAGGCAAAGATTGACCTAGAACGGTCATTAGTTTCTTGGGAGTTAGAAAAGAAACAGATTTCTGAGGAAAGGATGAAGTTGGAGCTCTTGAAAAGTGAGACGAGCGAGCTATTTGTCTTGGAAGCGAAATTGAAAGAGGAAATTGATAGAATCAGAGCTCAGAAACAACAACTTGATACAGAAGCTGAGAAATTGATGGTTGAGAAGGCAAAATTTGAGAGTGAGTGGGAGCTTATTGACGTAAAAAGAGAGGAACTGCAGAGAGAAGAAGATCGTATAGCTGAGGAGAGAGTGTTGATTTCCAAATACCTTAAAGAAGAACGTGATAGCCTTAATTTGGAGAAAGAGAAGCTGCGAGAGCAATATAAACAAGATCTGGAATCACTTATTCATGACAGAGAAGATTTCATGAGTGAGAGTCAGTGTGAACGGAATGATTGGTTCTCCAAGTTTCAAAAAGAACGCGCTGATTTCTTGCTAGAGATTGAGTTTCGAAAGAGAGAGTTGGATGACTGTGTTAATAAACGCCGTGAAGATATTGAAGCCCTTTTAAAGGAGAAGGAGACAACCTTTGAGGAAGAGAAGAAAAGAGAGCTTCAATGTATTTCTTCTCTTAAGGAAGATCTGATAAAGGAACAAGAAAGGGTTGATGTCGCATTGAAGAAACTCGAGACAGAGAAGTTGGAAATTAAACTTGATCGCGAGCAAAGGGACCAGGCTTGGGCAGAGTTGCAGCACTTGATTGAAGAGCTTCAAATGCAAAGGCTGAAGTTAAAGAAGCAGAGAGAATTGCTGCATGAGGATAGGGAAAACATACATTCTCAGATTGAACAACTGAAGAAATTGGAAGGCGTGAATGTTGACTCTGGTACTGTTGTCGAACTGCACATGCAGAAAGCCTGTATAGAGTCTACTCCTCAAATCTCTACAAGGGAAAATCATAAACTCCTTTCCGAAAATGACGTACAAAATGTAGAGGGTGATTCACCACGTACTGCTAATGTTTCATGGCTTAAAAAATGTGCCTCATTAATATTTAAACATCCATCTGAAGAAAACAAGCAAACTGAATCATCTTTGGATTCTACTCTTGAGGATACCAAGTTGGGATCTGTTGAAAAAGAACTGTTGAGAATAGATGAGAAAATTAGATTGCAACGGGAGATGCAAGTTGTTGCTCCTTCATCTGAAAATGCTCCCCAGTTTGACAGGTCTAGTTTCGATGAGCCGAAAGTGATTCATGAAGTTCCTTGTATAGATGAAGAAGTAACACCCTTGGAAACGGAAAATCATGAGCACGGAGGCTCTGTCCCTTCACCCCAAATTTCTAGCGCGAGAAAAAGAAAAATGGATAGTCCCTCTGATCCTGGTACTCATGCTGAACCTCAAAATGATGCAGCATTGAACAAGAAAAGGCGGCACGAACGTGGCGATGCTCTTGATAACTGGTAATGGTCTTTTGCAATGTTCTGAGAGGAATAAAAATTTACCTGTGCTTTTACAGTCCTTTATTGGTTTAACTGAGCACCTGAGTAAATCGCTCATAAGCTGTTGATGTTGATAATTTTTTTGCCTTCAGTGCGGAAATCAAACAGCCAAGTGATGACGGTCAACTTGTACTCCGTTTTTCAAGCCAAAACGAAAGAAGTAAAGAGACAGTGATCAATAGTTCTGGAATGTCACACACGCATGTTGAACAAAGTGAAGCTGACCAATCTGTAGAAATAGGGAATGATACAGTGACGTGCATCATTAAGGAGCGAACTGTGATACAGGAAGCGTATATAGTAAATGACATAGCGGCAAACAGGGCTAATGAGGTAATTTCCATGACTGAAGAGAAATTGTTCTATGATCTTAATTGGTTATTTTTATCCTATGTGTTCTGAAACCATTGTGTGTGTGTGTGATCTTAACTGGTAATTTTTTATCTAATGTGTTTTGAAAGTGTGTGTGTGTGTGTTTGCATGACACATTCTGGCTGACCCTTAAATCATTTTATTATTCTCAGACTAAGTTTGTTGTATTTTTGTCAACATTATGGATTTAGCTCTACTACATGTTTTGTGATTAGGGAAAGGGAGACTATTTCGATTATCTAGATGACAACATTGAGGGGAAAGAGTTTTTTAGGATTCATTTCCCCCTCCCTACTGATCAAGTATCCAGCAAGTTAATCATTCCCCCATTTTCTCCGCTCCTTGGCCGTTGCCTCTCTTTCCCTCTGGTTATTAGTCTGTACTAAGACAATCTCTCATGGTGGAATTCTCATGTTTTGGAGTGTTATATTTTAAGTTGGTAAATTCAAGTAATTAGTTAACGCCATAATGCCGAGGGTCAATAATTCTCTTCCTATATTATCCTACGTATTCCACACTGAAACAAACCACTGGAAAATCTTGTACCCATTTTGTTCATGGACCTACAACTCTCTTGGAAGAGTATATGTAGGTTTTGACCATATGGCTCCCCTTAATTAAGTAGGAATCTTACGAATGCATTATTAGGGGATGAGTTCCTTTATGATTGGAACTTGAAAGCAAGCAATACTAACACAGTAGAAAATGATAGTGTTATAAATGATATGTATGTGCCCGAGGCTAGTATGAATGTAAACAACTAGATGTTGTCTGTAATATTTCATTATTCAATGTTATTTTGGCTATTGGTATCTTTGTTAGAAATTCTGGTTTCGTTACATTACATTTTAGTTTCTCTGGCTTGTTGATGTATGCTTCACATACTAATGGAGCCAAACGGCATTGTATAATGTATAGTATGGACTAAATAATTTTTTATATAATAAGTTTATGCAATGATTTTTCTTAAGCACATTCACACTGCCTCTTCTGTTATGAGGGTATATTTTGTCATTTCTGCGTTGATAGTGTTATTCGGTATTCTGCAAAAAAATGTTCTCTTCTATTCTCTTCGTTTGCTTTTAGATCAGAATTTTAGGAGATGAGAAATACGTGAGAAGATTGGGACCCTTATGAGTCTGTTTTTGTGGGTTACTGTATTTCTCAGCTGTCGCCATTTGATTTGAACACCAAATTTTTCTTTTTTTGTGAATTCAAATGCATAGAGAAATATGAAAATCTATCTAGGTTATTGTCGCTGGTAATCAAACCACAAAATTGTTGATTGGGAAAAAAGTTTGTGATGCCTTTTGTTTGACATGGTGATACTCCTTATGTTTAACACAGGAAGAACATTCTGAGGAAGCGGGAAGTGAGCTTGCGGAGCAAGCTAATGATCCTTCTGAAACCAATGTAGATAAGCCTGAGGGCGTTCGGCGAAGGGGTAGGACACGATCAAAGTCCAAGGCGAAAATTTAACGAGCACTATCAACTGCTCACCAGTTAGGCCCTTCGGTAGATGATAATGGACTAATGCTTATGCTTTATTGTCTTTTCGTCTTTGTTTTGGTCGATTTGTGTGTGTAATTTCCACATATTAGAAATGCATATGCTGGTTTGAACGATTTTTTTTTTCGGTAGCTTTAGTGCCTGGTTTATTTCAAAGCATGTGTATGCTATATTAGGTCCAGGCAAATTGTTTTGACAAAGGTTGTCATATATGTGGTGACACATAGTCACATACATGTACATGAGTTAGAGAATAGTGCGACGTAGGATGTAACTTGTAGGTGACTGGTGTGATACTATGATGCTTTGTAATATTTCCGGTGTTCTCAGTATGTACTGTTGCTTCAGTGATCCGTCCGTGTTGAAGCGGCCAGCTCCTCTTTTCCGGGGCTTTTCTGGTTTGTTCTAGACTTGTATACTCTGTAGTTTGTAAGCGTGAAACGTATCTAGAAACATATATCCAGCACTAATTAATGTTCATTACTAATCGGGTCTGAGTTGCTTTATGCTCCATATCTGTTTTGATGCTTACGGGTGTATTTTAATGTGGGTTAGTGATTTACTATTTTACTGTATATTGGTTGGGTTTCTAGTTGAAACCAGACCGAGATTAGCTGCAAGGCTTAGCCCTGCGCGGCTGCGCATGTTCAGGGTTCTCTAGAAAGGTTGTCACATTTGCTCGTCTGTTAAACGCCCCGCCCATCTTTGCGTGTTGCCTAAAGGTGGGTTTGTCTCAAATTATATTAATATGAGTCTCCTACGAGACTTCATTGCGATCAAATTGTTGATTGGCGACCTATTTATATCCATTTGTAAATAAGATATCTTGGACATGAACCAGTAAAACATTGGTAAACGAAGTTCTCCATCACATAATCGTTCTAGTATTATTACATTTAGTTCTATTACTATTGTTTGTGTCATGTGTACTATGCAAAAAGTATAGTCATTTCATATCCCAGAAGCGAGGCGTTGAACTTTGATCGGTAGGCCTTTAGGAAACTCGACGTAGGGGTAAGCGATAGCATAGTCGTTTTCAGTAAATTCCCAAGTGAAGTTAAGCACCAAATGTCTGATAAATAGCGCCATCTCTAATTTAGCCAGCTCCATTCCTGCGCATAGCCTCGACCCTCCTCCGAATGGCTGTAGGTTAATTGTTGAACTTGGTGTCCCTCCTCGGTTACTTCCATTCTAAGTACGATAATTGTTCATAAAAACTTTAATTCCGAGTTCAGACACAAATCCCAGGTACATTTGAGACGTGCTTTAACTATTTAGATAAACTAACCTGTTGCCACCTCCAGGGGTTGAAGACGGAAGGGTTGTCAAAATATGTAGGGTCTATATGCGCAGCTGAAACCACCGGCAACACTTGCCATCCCTTTGGAATATCATAACCTTCACCATAGATATTCATGGAAATTTAGATTTGGGGAATCGGATTTGGAGTTCAGAAAAGCTTTTTTTATGAAGAACAGATTCAATAAAATAGATGTCGATCACCTTTGTAGTGAACGTCTTTAATCGCCTTCCTGTGCAGATATCGGATTATGTTACCCAGCCTCAGTGTTTCAGTGATAACCTATAACATGATCGAGAACATTTACATAAGCGTCTGCTATGACAGAGGTACGATTAAAAGTTTTGAGGCGAAAGAAAAAGCGAGAAAAGTTCTTACACATTGAGTGAATTCCATTTTCTTGTAGTCTTCCCAATTCAACTCTTTTTCATTTGACTCTTGTTTAGCTCTGGAAATCGAAAGGTGTTCCTCCTGAAAATTTAATAAAAAAACGAGCATCATATTAATACTCCCTACGAATCAACGATTATCTGGTTCTTTACGTTTGTATTCTTTAAAGACGAAGAAAAGAAGCATGTAAACGGTATACCCTTAATTGGTGAAGAACAGCAGGGGAATCCTGCAGGAAAAAGATGGCGAGCGCAATGGAAATAGACGAAGTCTCGTGACCAGCGAAGAGCATGCTCAATATCAAGTCAAGTATTTGCTCTGTTGTTAGACTTGTATGCTTCATCACCCATCCAAGTAAATCGTCGTCATTCAAACTCTCTTTTCCGTCCTTCCTCATCTTCTCTGACCGTTCACTCATTTTCCCCTCTATCAGTTTTAGTATCGTCGCTCTTGACTGTTCATCAAAATTTTGCAAAAACATTAGTAAACTCACTTCGTCTTGATTAATTCTTTACGTTTGTTTCACGACTGAGACACCTAAATAAGAAAAACGTAAATAATTGACGATAGTATAGCGTGATATTTAGCGAAAGAAGAAACCTTTAGAGCCCTTCTGTAATTAGTCCCTGGCAAGTTCAACGGTGCTGATACGATACCCTTGAAGAAACTACCGTAGTTATTTTTAAGCACTTCCATCTCTTCATCCCCTGGATTCAAACTCAGTATTTGCTTCGCTATCAAATTGAACGTAAACTACAAAACAAAACGCAAAACACGTTGTAAAACAAACTCACTTCCGACTCCCGATAGGTGGCAATCAGGTCACTCGGGTCGTTACTCGTTACGTGTCGGGTCATATCGAGTTCGGGTTATGTCAGGTCATGTTCGGGACGGGTTAGGGTTGATTTTGTTCGTGTCGGGTCATCTTCAGGTAGGGTCATCAACGTGTGACATTCGGGTCGGGTCATTAGCGGCTCAGGTTATTGACATATATTTTATCTTATATACCCCTCCTACCCACAAATATTGTCCCATTGTTAAGAAAGTACCAAATTTATGAGATATTAGTTGTTTAATATTTTGGTTGGGTAGGGTATCTAGATTGGGGAGGGAGTGTTATGTTATTGAGTAATGGTAATGGGTGGGTAATAAATGGAATTTGGTAAGGGTAGAACGGTAAAAAGAAGTAAAAATGTTACTAAATATGGACAATGGGAAAATTTGTTGAATAGACGGAAATGGACAATGGGACATTATTTGTGGGTAGGAGGGAGTATTTAGTTTTTGATGGTAATTTTATATTTAAATATTGGTAATTGTATTAATTGAAGTTTAAGTGAATAATTAAGATGAATGTCAATTTGTTTGCATTTAAACAATTATTAAGTCACTTCATTACCGGGTCATCTATTGGGTTGAGAGAATATCGGGTTACGGGTCGAATCGGGTCAAGTCGGGTTCGGGTTGGAAAAAAATAAGGCTGCTATCGGTAATCGGGTCGGTTTGGGTCGGGTCAGTTTGATTTCGGCTCACCCAATTCTCGAATTGTATCATGTCGGGTTCGGGCGGGTTGAGTACATCGGGTCGGGTTAGTTTTTGCCAGCTCTGCTCCCGACTCCCGAGTATACTGATAAACAGTGATCAGTCTGTCTGAGACAGTCTCATGAAAATCTTCAAGGTCGTGCAAAATCGTAAAAATACCTTTCTGGATTCGTCCTGAGCAGAAAAGGAAGAGTTTTCTTTCCAAGAATTAAGGACAAGTAAAGCATGATTCTCAGCTTCTTTGAGAAAAATTGATTTAAGTCTGGGCTGGCTCATGAAATTCAGAGCAATTTGTCTCATTTCTCTGTGCATATCTCCTACTACAACTAACATAGACCATTTCCCAAATATTCCAGCTAGGCTTTTTGGGTAACAACATTCGAATAGTGTCCCTTCATTTTGTAGGATGTATCGGTTCAGACCCGGATCCGCTGATAAAATTGTCGGTAACCCGAACATTTTTGATTTGTAGATTTTCCCATACCTGTAGGAACAAGATATGACGTGTTGGTGATTTTGATCGCAAAGTCATTTAAGTATATTCGAGTTTTCAAACCAAAATTAATATAACTCGTTATTGATATAACGTGAGTTAGTTACAATCATTATTACTAATTTTTAGTGCTAAAGTTTAAAAATGTGGGGTGGGGGTGGGGGTGGGGATACAAAAAAATGTGATTATCGCGTAAAAAAGATGCACAAATATTCCCGATTTTATCACTTAATGGCAATGAAAAAGTGAACGTAATTATGAAACACGGAAATAGGACAGAGAATTCAGACCGTTTTCATACCTTGCAATGTGCTCATCCATGAAGTTGCCTAAGGTGGTGGTAGGGTAAGGCTTCACCAAACCAATTGTTTCACCAATAAAAGGCAAACCCATTTTACCCGGTGGAAGGTTTAAAGTGGAACTCTTTGTTTTAAACGAGTTGATTATTATCCAATACAAACCTAAAAACAATGGAATAATGTACAGTAAAAATTCAAAGATAGACATTGTTTTTTATTAGTTTACGAGTTCTAAACTAATTGAAAAAAGTTGAAATGTGAATTTTATGAAGAAAAGTTCACTCATTATATATTTTATTTAATGAACTAAAAAAAGAAATAAATACTTAATATATATGTATTAAATCCATTTATGTGTAATTTAATTCCTAATTTCAAAATTAATACCAAATTAGTTAAACGGGTGTAAAATAACACACATGCTTAAACATGTAACTATGTAAGTATTAATTTTTCCATTTTTTAAATCTTTCTAATTCGGTAAATTACTCTTTACATAGAATTGGTGAGATACACAAAATAGAAAAATTACTAAATGCAATGAATTTGTTACACGATATCATTGGATACAACCATACAAGACATATAAACGAACGTGATCAAATATTTACTATGACAATATAAATAGTCTATAATTCTAGATTCAACGTACATGATATATTCTCTCGGTCTTTGTCGATAATTATCATCAATAATTATCATTTATATCAATAAAAATAGTATATTGTACAGTAGTTCTACTGTACAACGGTCTCACCCGTGTTTTTTTACAAAATGTGACCATTTCATGATAAAACCACTTTTTGATAAAAAGTGACCACTTTTGAAAAATAGGTCATTTTTTTATAAAACAAGGTGGTCACTATTTACTCAAAAGTGGTCACTACTTATGATAATATGATCACTTTTCAACTGGTCGCACGTGCAACGTTCTTATACAAGTTTTTGTGTATATTGTAAATTGTCCAAGTGTAACTGGTAGTTTCATGATACAAATCATTGGTCTTTGTGTGAAATTCAATTAATAACAATAAAGTTTTGATGTAATAAGCTAAAAAAAATACACGCATCGTAAATAAGTGATTAACTAATAAAATGATCGTTTTACACCGTAAACGGTATTACTCGGTAATTTTTACTTTGTTTGTAAGGGTCCATTAGGCTAAATTAAGTAGGATTCCAAGTGATATGATTTACTAGCAAATCTTGGTTTTTGATTTTATGTTTCTTAAGGATGATTTGTGATAACAATGCAAATATATATAATCTCTTCTATATATTGTGATTTCTTAATTAGTTTGCTTTTCTGTAAAATTGTTAATATAGGGATATGATCTGTGTAAATAATTAAGCTTAAGCCATTCAAGTTGATATAGAAGTGCACTTATATTCCGGGTCAATAAATCGTATTAATCACCTAATGTTTAGGCAAATTCTCAATTAAGACGGATTTTTGAAAAAGTACACTCAAATCCGGAGTACGGAGTTAACTTCGTCTAAATATAATTCACGAATCCAAATTCGTGCGTATACATAATTCTTCAAAGTTAAAACAAAATAACGAAAGATGTTTACGGCCATTGGTAAACCTGTCACAGATGCAGTCATCATTCAGAAAACAGAGCAGAAATCGTCGCAATTTATAAACCTGAGTCGAATGTTGTGTTGTGTATTAAGTGGAATCTGTAAGCATCAGCACTTGACAATTTACATACGGAAAGCCGATGACTTTTCTTGATTGTAATCGTCTATCCAACCTTGTATCAACCGGACCTCAGATGCCCTTTGTTGCATTAGCCAGTCTGGATCGTTGGGAGTCGAGGATCGCAAATCTAGGTGATGTGCTCCTGGATAATATTTCACAAGTAATTTACTACTATTAGTCTATTACAAAATCAAACCATGGTTTCTACTGATATGCAGACTCAGAAATATTACGAGCAAAGTCGTGTGCCATTGACCATATATATTGACTGAACGACTGCTAAAAGAGACGACATAAGGGAAGATTTGGCGGGGAGGGGAGCCGCCTGCCCGGGTATGGTAATGGAATAATGGATGAGGAAAACCGAAAGTTTTCCAGTCTCGGGCATTATCTTCATTCAAACTGGAGTATTTCTAGCCAAATTTAAGCTAGGTAGCACCAAAACGGCCACGGACACGGACAAGACACGGCTCCCCATGAAATTTAGGACACAGGACACGACATTTAAATATAATAAAATATATATTTTATGGTTATAAATAACGTATATTTTTATTTTTATCATGTATTTGAAGCTAAATCTAAACAAGTAAATGTACAATTCGACCTTTACTATAACTAATTCTCATTTTTCCACTCAAACTGATCTTTTAATCGATCTTTTTTAAAATTTCATTCCTCGTCCAAACTATAATATGTTTAGCAATGTGTTCAGCGAGTGTCGGGTGTCCGAGTGTCGGACACGGGACGGCTAATTAGGAGAAGTGTCCGTACTACCTAGAATTTAAGCATAATTGTACAGCTTCCTTATTTTTTATCTTGTTAACCGTTTAAATCAAGCATTCACCGAGTGTTTCAGGCGAATAACGGTCTATGTCAAAGGACTGTTATATATGCTAGCAGCGCGACAGTGCATTCTAAACAATTTTCCAAGCTAAACCGTAAGAGAGACGGAAAAGATAGAAAAAGAGGTACCTTCTTCTGTAACGAGTGCAACGATAGTCTCTGAAATATTCTGAAGAACACTGCAAGGGTGTACAAAGTCATGAAAATGAACGAAGAGAAACATAATATGTTGACGAATATAATTTCATTGACGGCTTACCTGCCACCACTCCAAGGATCCAATAAACCATTTGCAAAAATAATGTTACTCGCGCTTCTACTCCATGTTGTCTTATAATCCTTCAAATATTGGCATCAAAGTCAATTCTCTACCAAAAACTTTCACAGACATTCACATAAGCACGCCGTACGTGACAAATCCATTTTTTGAAAGCTAGAATTTCACATACTGCGCGTTTGGGTCACACGCAACCACTAGAATACTAGATAGACAGAAAGTCAACTCCATAAGGCCGCTGTGGATCCATCCCCAAACTCATCATCCCGACAAAATTAGGTCATCGATTTATAAAGTGATTAACTCGGTCCTGTTTCATCACTTGGGCTACTAAGGGGAAGGCAAACTATCATGATAGGAAGTATTTTAACCAACGAGATGCAGAAGTTCGTAGGATTTGTTGAGTGCGCCTAATTTTTTCCGTGACAACCATTTAGAGAAGAAGTATTCATACACGCATAATAGAACAAGAAAGGTAGAAACATCATACGTGTCCACCAAATTCTGTAGTTATCCATCTTCCCCGTGGAACCACCCCATATGATGTCCTGCAGCGCTCTTGCTCGTAAGTGTAGTTAAATTGCCATGCTGGAAACATGCTGGTGTCTGGATTGCTAGACATTGGCATTACCATCTCAGTGCATGCCTGCATAAAAACGGTATTTAATCACTAACTAGGGCTAACAGAAGACAAATTTTCGATTTTTGTCCGAAGATATTACTGTCTTACAAGTTACAACATCATTCAGTAGTACCTGCCATTGCCAACCACCCATTCCGTGAGGGTCATCATCCAAGTCAAAGCATTTGACATCTCCGGTGTAGTTATAGTAAACACTTACTCCGTCAAATATACGATCTAAAACACCAGAACCATCAGCAGCATTATCAATCCTTCTACAAACCTAAAATGCAGACATCAGCATTCAGCAGTTGAATATTTTTCAAGGTGGAGGAGTTCGGAAAATAATTGGAACATAATAGAAAGCTAGCTAACCTCTCTGATGGGATGTCCGGGCAAAGCCATTAGAAAATCTGAAGGATATGGGTAGTCTACCATGGCCAAATAACTATAAGCTGACGATAACCAATCAGAAAGAGGCGTAATACTTTTTAATTCCCTGTCCCATTATTGAAACATTGTATATCAGAAGCAAACAACTATAAGATGTTCGAAAATACAAATTTAAAGGCCGTGAAAGGAAGTTTTACTTGCAAAGGTGAAACTTTTTGGAGAGCTGGCTCAGGCCATTTGCATTCTGACCTTCAGACACCATTGCATTCCAAGACTCCTTTATTGTGTTGTAACAGCTGGTGCTTTCACGCTGTAAACAAGATTCGGCACGTCAAATAGAAACACAGGTCCTCATTCAGAGTCATAAATGGCCCAATTTTCAATTCATTAAACTCCGGTCAATGGCATGAGTTGTGAAACCATGTAACACTTAAAACGGGTGTGACTCGTATCCACCAGAGGAAGAGAGACCACTTCCTAAGCCTAAAAATGGAATCCTTGGTTTATTGAAAAACCAACTCACTCGTGTTCGTGTCTCATCAATGTAAGACTCTCACATGTCATTTTCGACAAAGAAATTAGTGGATATTAACAAGGCTTCACTCAAGGAGGAAGTTGAAACTACACACCCGAAAATCATTGGACACTATGTCATAGAAAGTCCCATATGGCACAATATCATCAAACTGAAGTACTGGTGCAGAAGAAGCAAGAGCGCCAATTGCCATATGTGGGTACTTGAGCCTCATCCACGCTGCTAGCACTGTCATTCAATTAGAAAGTTGAAGCATTAGCTGCAATCATTGTTTGCAATTTTGCATATATTGTGTTTCCATTTCCAATGAGGCTCATCCAAAGACTCGTTGTTTTCCGGGTACAGAATATGAAAGAACATAGCAAAATGACTCACGTATCGTGAATTAGGAGTCTCATTCATTTCAAAAAACTCAATTTTCATTATAGATAATCTCAAAACCTATGTTACTTCGATACTTCATATGACCTCCCGTACCGTGTCCGACACTTGATCCTTGGACATTGGTATGACACTCGGACACTTCGTTTTAGACCAAAAACTTGAAATTTTTTCATAAAATAGTTGTCCAACACTTGGATAGGTACCCGTGTCCTACCCTTCAAGCCGAGTCTGAGTAACATAGCTCAAAATCCTTTAAAAACAAGGGAAAAGCTACATATTCCCAATCCCCAAGCCTGCCATATGCGTGAGCCATTAACGCTCTAGGTCAGTGTTCCCCTCCATCCCATTTACATTGTCCCTATTTCCTTTCAAATCCATCATCCTGAATCATTGTCCCATTTCTACCTCCAGTAAAATGAAAATGTGACGTTCTCATACTTTCCGTATTAATACTAAATCTGACAGAGTATATAAGATCTCTAATCAAATGCAGACAGTATAAATGGGATGGAGAGAGTATATATTTAGAATGAACAAAGAGAGTAACATAATACTTCCGCCATAAGATCCACCAAACAATACAACAGGCGAAGCTTCAGCAGACAAATTCCGCTTCAAATCCCTGAGTAAGACGGCATAGTCTGCAATTGCTTGCTCAGCTGTAAGATAAGATAAGGTGGTATAGTTTTTATATGCTTGGTCTTTACTTCCATAGGGCATCGACTCTCCATAATACCGATGCTGTCAGAAGAAATTGTCAAGTAAATGATGAGCATAACTTAAGATATATACCCAAACTAGTGCATACAAAGGTCTTAGGCTCATATCTAATAATCTAACTAACCCTTCAATTCTTTTCTTGGAGAAAAATAATACACTTATCCAATAACCAAACATTACAACAAAGATTAAGCTACAACAGTTATCTTGCAAATTGCAATAGCTCACTAATCAAGTCAAGCATAATTATATGTTCATCCAAGACGCCCAAGACAGGTTCATATCGTGAGATGGTCCATTTTTATAAAAAGTTTATTCATTGAATGAATCAATGCTACCTCTCTCAATGTTATTATTGCCATAAAAACATAAGCTTTCTAGAATTATCAACTGCAACTAACTAGCACATTGTGCAATTCATCCAAATATTTCATATCAATTTCAAGTCTAGCATTCTAGCAAATACTTTCACCTACTTTCACTATTGGTCATTTGTTTAACTTTTGATTAAAATACCCTCTAACTCGAAATAAAAAAGTTAACAAATTATTAAAAAAGAGGAAATGACATTTAAAGGAAGACTAGAGGTAGGCACTGTTTGGCAAACAGCAAAAGCAGATTCATAATAGGAGATAATGTTAGCAAATTGAGAATACGGCTAGTAGATTTTAGCAGCGGGTTTGATTATTAAATTAAATTAGCAGATTAAGAAATGGTGATGGGTAATTAGCAGATTATAGGATAATTAGAACGGTTTCATTTGTAAATTGAATATGCTAATACAATATACCGTTAACATCATATTCAAAAATAGTAGATTTCGACCAATACACTATCTTGTTTTACCAAACACACGAAAATAGTAGATTGATTAGTCAAGCTACTAAATATGACGGAATCTATTAATTTCTCTTAATATTAGGTCGTAATGACTAATGAATAATGATTTATGTATAGATTCAATAAACCTCTCAAATGCAAAATAAACACAAATCCATCAAATTATCTATGATCAAACTGAAAATAATACTCTCCGTCTCAATCATTTGCAAACCTCGTTTATCAAACATAAACAAAATGACCGAGATGGAGAGATTAACTCAAAAAACGAGAAAAGGGAAGAGTTATACTTCAGGGAAGAGAAGCAAAGCACCAAAACGAGGAGCAATCTCCCATATAAACCCAGAATTAGTAGCAAACCATTCAATATCACCTTCATTACCACAATACATAAAGATGGGTCCTTTACGTTTTGCACCAACCCAGTTTTGCGTGTTTATAAGAAACCTCTGTGAAAAACTTCCCACATCGGAAAAACTGAAGTGATCAAGTTGTTGAGTAAAGTATTTAATTTCATATTTGAACTCTAATTTGTTTGGTTTTTTGGCATATTTTCCCAAGAACTGGGGTGTTGACTCAGAGAGTGTGGAGAAGGATATGAGTATAAGGAAGAGTGAGAGTTGTACTGTTGAGAGTGCCATTGTTTAGTTTTGGAGGATAGTGTTCCAAGATTTGTGGGACAGTTATTCATTTAAGACTGAAATATATAAGGGAGATTTTTCATTTTTTTTTAAACACAAATTCTCATTTGCGATGGGTATATCGTCACAAGCTTGCAACGGGTTAAGTATACCCACTAGATTAGATAACACAAGAATAAAACTGTATAGGGAATAACAAATGATTTGTCATTTATCTCCTTAAACAGGTCTTATTTGACCTAGCGCAAGTTTGCGACGGATAATACCGTCACAAATGAAAATTTGTGCATCTTTTTAAAGGATATATCCGTCACATCTCACATGCTTGACGCATTATGACTAGGGCAGAGTATGGATCGGGTATTTGATCCAAAACCCTACTTCGGATCGGATATCCGATCCGAAAATCTTAAATTTTAGTATCCATGATCTGATCCGAAATGTTCAGATATCCGAAATTTAGTATCTGAAACTATCCGAAAATTTCATATCAGTTATCCGAGATCCGAGATCCGATCAATGTAAATATATATTGTCAAAACTGTAATAAAAAAAGAAAAGTAGCGTAATAAATATGAAAATGTGGTTTTGTGAATGTGGAATTGTTGATTATTGGTTTTGTTAATGAAAAGAAATTAAACTTTACGGTTTTGTAAACGAGGGTTATTTACGGTTTTGTGAATGATGGTTATTGAGTGAGATGAAATTAGCTACTGTTATTTAATTTTTATGGATCAAATCTCGTATACGGATCAGATATTATACGGATATCGGATATCCGATCCGATAACTTTCGGATATCGGATATCCAAATTTTAAGCCAGATATCCATATCTGATCTGATATCCAAATATTTCGGATACAGATATCCAATGATAAACTCTTGTACCATCCATTAATTCGGATCAGATACGGATCGAATGTCGGATCAATTCGGATCATCGGATTTTTTGCTCAGCCCTAATTATGACGGTCAAGGATTATTTGTGTTAATAGATAAAATAAAACATACTCCCTCCGATTTCTTGTGTTGTTCCCTTTTCATTTTGACCCAAGAAATAAGGGAATCAATTTAGACCACACAATACATATGACTCCACATGAAATTGATTTTGGACCACACAATCTTGTCCAAAAGAGGAAAGAGGGAACATCAGTGTTATTAGACCATAATGGAAAGAGGAACAACACAGAAAATCGGAGGGAGTATTATTATTTAGGAAGGATTATGATTTTGTCTTTTTAATTCATATAAGTAATACTTAATCTGCTTTAAATTTACGACAATATATTCATCACAAGCGAAAATTTGTGCTCCTAAGTTTGGTGGAATGTAATTATTTGACTTGTGCTTTAAGCAACTTCTACGTTCTTTTTGGATATTTTACAAAGTTGGAATGAAAGGTTAAAATATCTGAATTTCTGTTTGAAATGAGAATATTCGTGTTTGACAAGTTGGTTATATATATGTATGAAAAGAAAAAAAAATGTATAATTTATTTATTTAGTGTAGAATTTGATCCGTTTTTATATAAAATACAAAAGATGAAACAGTAACTTGTACATAGTAAACATTGGCAACCTTTGTGTATACTTCATATTGAAAATAAAAACGAAAATATCTAAATAATAAAAATGTAAGGAACTAATCAAAACAACATAATTAGTGATAAAAAAAATTAGGAAGACTAGACAGGTTAAAATTATTTTGTTTAAAGATACTTTATAAATTATCTGAGTTAAATGTGTCTGTAATTTTAAATTTCATTTTACCATTTTTTTTATACACAAATGATAATCGATCTAGTTAAATAAATGGATTGACAATATACAAGATCAACTTGTCAAAATTAAAGCGAGGAGCTATAATTTTTTACAATTGGGCTTTTGGTAGTACTAGTGTTCACCTTGACTATAATTTGGGCCTGAAACCCATCTGAGCACTTAAAAGCCCAAATTCGAGGCGATCAAATACTGCACAAGTGCACATTCGTATCCCAACCTTGTCTAACGGCTAACACCAAGTTCATAAATATTAACAACTTTAAGCTAGTTCTTGCGCTTGGCATTGGTTCGATTAAGAGCATGCGTAAAGCGGTAAAATGTCAACAAGAAATACTTCGAGTAAGAAAGAAATCTGGTGAGAGAAACCTAAAAATGATTTCCTAAAGCTAAATTTTGATGGATCGAGAATAGATGGCAATAAAGCTGCTTTAGGATATTGTATAAGAGATAATAATGGTGAAGTCGTGTTGTTAGGAACAAAAAAGTGTGGATCTAATAGTATTCTTGTCGCAGAAACTATCGCTCTAAAAGAAGGTAAATTAACCGCTAAAGAATTAGGAATCTCGAAGCTAATTGGGAAGGTGATAATTTATGTGTTATCAACTCACGTCGTAGCATTTGGCAGATCCCGTGGGAAATCTCTAGTATTATCAAGGATTTGAAACTTGATCTTCATCTTTTCGGTGAGGTAATGATTAAACATTGCTTTCGTGAAACCAACAAGGTTGCTGACTTCATGGCTTCTGTTGGACGTTCATGTCCAACTCGAAAGGTGGGTTGAAAGTCGGTGACTTCAACTTACTTTACTCATTCAGGATCAACCTAATTTTCTTACCTTATCAAAAATAAAAAAATATAGCGGTAAAGATGAGACTCCCCATATTTTATCTCCCATTTTCTAATTAGTTTGATTCATTTTTAACTAAGTTTTTCATTTATCATCCGCAATTTATAACTACATCTTTTCAACAATGGAGCTCCCTAACAATACTAATTTACACGTAAAAATTTGGGAACCTTACAACACAAATTTGTGTTTAAGCTGCGAAAATAAATGGTAAAATGAATTTAAATATGTATCTTTAATACGGTTGGTTGTTTAGATATAAAATAGGAACACGTTTACCTTATTATCGTTATAAGAAAAAAGAAAATTAGATTAAGAATGTGAAGCAGGAGTAATTCGTGCCTGAATCTAGTACACTGTACAATCTGTACAAACAAATATCATTATCCATTTCAATTAATTTTGTATTTTTGGAAAACGCATACCCGTACGCAATCTGGTCTCACTAATTGTTTGACGAGCTCCTTCTAATGACGCAAAGATCTGGACACACCATCCATTGAGACGCAGCCATATTGTTGATTCAGCAAGTCGTTCTTGTTACTGTTATAAGCTTGTGATATTTTCACGAGTGCTAGTCTGTCACAAGCCGTCTCGCTTAACTTTGGTCAATGATAAAATTACGGGTGTTTGGAATTGAATGGAATAGATTTGGGAGAATCAGGTATTTGGTTGCCTTATTTTGGAATGGAGTTGCATACTTGATGGATTCTAACTCCATTCCAAACCCTTGAAGTTAAGCCAGATGTAGCCTTTCATCCTCGAATCGTGACCTCTTGCAACTGCACCAACTTACCATCTCAGTTGTTACCACTATGCTAGATATGTTTTATTGAATGCAGTACTGCTTACTTATTACTTGTTCTTAAAATGCTAGCCTGGATTGTGGCCCGGCCGGCCCAGGCATATATAGCTTCGTCATTGCAAACGACCCCTTAGTATGTGTTGAACCTAACTTTTTAAAGTATTTTTTGGCTAAAAGATACAATTTGACCAAACACACAATAATTGAAAGGTTAAAAAGAGTTTCTTAAAAGCTCAAAAAACAATCTTTTACCCTTAAAAATAGAAGCATTAAAAAATCGTTCTTGAAAATTAAATGAATTAACAAAAATTCAATTTTAACATTTTAGGTCAAACATGCTCTTAGGCACGCTATGTAGTACTCAATCCCATGACTTTCACCAAAAATGAGATTAAACCATATTTTGATGCACATATTTGGCTTAAGTAAGATCCTAACACGAAAGTTGTACTTCTTTTCATAATTTTTTGTAGGAAGATTTCTCTTTTATCATAAACAAAAATAATTTTATTCTAATGTTATAAAATTTATTAAATATCTAAAATTACTAATTTCAACTTTACTACTATCTACACAATTTGTTTACTTTTGATGATCATTTTTACATACATATTTAGTAAATTATATAAAATTGAAAATATATTCATGCATGTATAATAATTTGTCTAAATATATAGTAAATTATAGAAATTCTTGAAATCTAATGTGTAATGTAACATTTCTTATTTTAAAAAAATAATTAGATTTGATAAAATGGATTATAAATTTATTTTATGATCAAAATTTAGTGATATTTATAAAATTGGGTTTAATCTCACTTTGGTCAAAGTTAAGAGGCTAAATGGCTACATATATATCAAATTTAAGTGTCTTAATTTCACCATAACCAAAATTAAGGGGTTTAATTAGTACTTTCGCGAATCAATAATTGCCCAGATACTTTGAACGGTTTTCTTAAAATGCCAAATGAAAAAACTCATCATCAAAGAATAAGCTTCCTTAAAACGATATTACAATGTAATACGGAGTATTACCATTTGAAGATCTCTTCTGGTTGTCTTAATCTGATTCTTCAACTGGTCGAAATTTCGGAGATGGCTCAGGAAATCAAACCTATAGTCTCTTCTATTAATAGTTTATTTCTTTCATGTCATTGTATTTCTATAAGTCATTGTAATAGATCTAATAATAAAGAGGCTCACAAGATAGCCAAGTTGGCTATGTTGTGATTTGTTTCCTTCTGGCAAAAAAAAAAAACAAAAAAAACAATGTAATATTATAAAATTATACCATTAATTTTGTAGCAGCCATAATTGGTGCTTTATCTTACTTACTTATTTATTTTTGGTAAAAAATAATTATGGCTCTTTTTATTTGCTACCTCACAAAAATGTGTGTTGGACCAAGTTAGCTTTTAATAATTTAAACACTTCTAAAAATGAGGTAAAACACAAACAAAGTATTTATGTCGTGTTCTTTTCTACTTAATTCATATTCTCATTCGACTCACTATAACTAATTTCAATTCAGTTCAATTTGTTTCAACTCTATTTATCTCAACGACTTTTTATTCATTTTAGCTCACTTTAGTTTACTTCAATTCAGTTCAACCTAATTCATCTATTCAATTTCATTAAGTTCAAACGAACAAGGCTTTAATATCGTAATCAACTAGAACAAACTTCATTTTCGTTTGTAGTGTAGTGGACATGATAGTACACCTCTAACAAGTAATGGAGGGAGTATAATGTACTCGATCTCTCAGAGTTAGAGTGTTGGTTCATGGTTTTCTTTTGATGCGAGTTTAGTAATGATTTCTCATTTCCTTTTTAGTAACTTTTTTGTGGTCCGAAATCAATTTAATGTGGGGTAGGGGGTTTTGTGTGATCTAGAATCATTTCCCTATTTTTTGTGCAAAAAACGAAAGGAACCATCATTGTGACTCGGAGGAGTATAATATTTGTATTATTAAAAAAACAGTTAATAAACTATGCAACCAGTTAACTCGTGGTATAAATATATTAAAAATTTTGAATTTTTTTTAAGTGATCCGAGTTATCCTAAAATTTTTAAACTTACTCACTTAATATTAAATAACAACTTTATGAAATTTTAGAAAAGTTAGACATAAACTAAGTTAAATATATATATTAATTGTACAACACTAATATACAAGTGATTGTAAGTTCACAAAATCTCATTGAAGACGGAAGATATTCGTCACATTGAAGTGACGGATACCATTTTGTCTCACAAAATGCTTATTTAGAGGACAGAGGGAAGCACATGGGGTGCCCCTTCTTGTCCCCCTATTCATTTTGTGAATGTCATTATCCGTCTCTCCACCCGATCCGTCACAAGCAAGACCAACTGTTATAAGTTAATATTTGTGATTAAAAAAAGGTAAATGAATGTCAATATCAAGGATTATAGGATGATGATTGATGATGAATAAAAAACAATAAAATAATGAAAACATTGGATAGATGGCAAGCAAAGGGGAAAAGGTCGGTTAGCCGAAAATGGTGGGTTGGGAGAAAGGGAACAAAACCAATCAATTAGAGGAAACCTCATCTCAATTCTCAATTGCTTATCTTATTACTATAATTGTTTATTTCCACTCTTTGTTTTTTTGCCATCTTCTACATACGCTCCCTTAATTATGTGACATCGATCGTTCCTTATGGAAATCAAATACCCATCATTCCATATCAATGATAGGTCTTGCCCTTTTATGTGGATTGATTGGCTCTTCGGGCAAAGCGAGGGGTTAATAAAGACGGTTTATTAGTTAAATGGTAAATGATCAAATTCTCGAGTTAGTTTGCTAAATTGTATTTGCTTTACGAAATTTTAAGGTGTTTTTATAATGCCCTATTCACCACTTAATAACATAATACATCCTTCAAATTAATTAGGCAAAATTTTTGGAGTTTCTTTAAATCAGTACTACAAAAAAAGGCCTAAGACATCAATTATAAGACACCTGTTTTTTCTAACAAATTTCTTAACGTAAGACACTAGTGATTTAATATAACAACATGTCCTTCAGAATCTGGTTTCCTATATTTTAATTTTCAATTTATTTAATAACTAAGAAACCTGTCCTCCAAAATCCGGTTTCCTATATATTAATTTTCAATTTATTTAATAACTAAGAAACCTGTCCTCCAGAATTCGGTTTCCTATATATTAATTTACAATTTATTTAATAACTAATAATAATAAATTAATCTTAAATAATATATTGTTTAATTAATTCTACTAGATTCACCGAGTAATACATGTATACCTTTATCTTTTAACTTACCATAATCCACCGCCTAATACATTCTTTAAATAATAATTATCAATATCTACTTAAATAAAGACACCGGGTGTAAATGAGAGTGGTGTCATAGACAGGGGCGAACCCACCTTAGAGCAAGGGGTAGCAGTCGCTAGGGGTGTTCACCGGTCCAAACTCGGACCGGACCGGACAAACCCGTGGACCGGATACTCACCAACCCCAAGACCGTGGATCGGACCGGTTGGAGGGGACCCGGACCGGACCGGACCGACACCCTTTAGGTCCGGTTTTTTCCGGGTTTAGACTGGACCGGTAGTACTTTACAAGGTAAATTAATTTTTTTTCTTATGTGGACCGGACCGAACCGGAGATCAGTCACCATATTTTTGGGGACCCGGAGACCGGACCGGACCAGACCGAACGGTCCGGGTCGGTCGGGTTGCCGGTTCGGGTCTCTTTTTGTTCAGCCCTAGCAGTCGCTACCCAAACTTTTAAAAAATGGGTTTAAATGACACCGGGTGTAGATGAGGGTGGTGTCATAGAATATGCCAAAGACACCGGACATAATTGATAACAGGTATAAGTCAAAGACACCAGTTATTAATAAAAACAAGTCTCTTTAATTGTTAGATAAGATACTAGTTCATCCAACAGGTTTCTTAACCAAAGACACCTATGACCTAGACACCTGTTCCTGTTATAAACAGGTGTCTAAGGTTTTTTTCAACAGGTTTCTTTGGCCTTTTTTTGTAGTAGTGAATTAATTTTTAACATTTATTATGTTGTATTGCTAACGTGTGATCAAATGACACACATTACAAAAACTATATACTAAAAGTGGTTTCTCGATCTATTCCGGTGACCTAATGTTAAAAAATATGTCGAGAATTGTTGAAGAATTTGGATTACATAAGTCAATCTATATATATACCGAGTCAGGTTACCCACATTACTAACTGAGGTGTATGTCTAACGTCGATAACATTGCATATTTTGAATAGTTTTTGCATAATGGATGCTCTCATGAAGAGGTAAACAACTTATCAAAATAATATATTAGAACTTAAACAGTTATATATTGAAGTTTGCTTAAACTTAAGAGTTAAAACACTACAACATCATTACTTGGGTGTCTCAATGGCTTCTGCAAATTGCGGGGTAAGAGGGGAATAAGGATCGGTTGTACGCAGTCTTATGTTAGCAACACAAAAATGTTGTCTCCGAATGACTCCGAATAGAAATTGCGTCGAAAACTATATCGAAGAATCGTTACATCAAAATGAAAAAAGCGCAGACCAATAAAATAAAATAATTTATTTTAATTTTATTGAGTTCATCCATTTCATTAATAATATCAAGTAATGTTGAAAGTGTACAATTAGAAAAAAAAAAATAGAAAATGAAGATACTTTTCGCAATGAATAGATAATAAATTTAGGCCCTGTTCTTTCAGGCTTTTTAGAGCTGAATTGAACTGAGTTGAACTGAATGAGGCTGAGCTGAACTGAACTGAACTGAACTGAGCTGAGCTGAACTGAATCGAGCTGAGCTGAACTGAACTGAACTGAGCTGAACTGAACTGAATTTAATCGAGCTGAACTGAACTGAGCTGAATGAAGCTGAAACTAATAGAAATAACTTAAGTTTAATTAAAGTATACTAACTAATAATAATAATATAAAAAAAAATGTTTGATTAATACAAATTTGCGATTTTTTAAAGAACAATTATATTAAAAAAAATATTAATTTTTAAGTATTTTTTTTTGTAGTAAACTCTAATGGACTTTGCTTTTTTCTTTTCTTGTGTTTTAAAATTAACAAAAACAACATTTGAATATTTTACGTCTAATTAACATTAATTATTTTTTTTATTATCTAAACATTTTACGTCTAAATGTGGTAAATCATGTATTTCATTTTTTTATTATCTAAACATTAATTATTTTTATATACAAACATTTATAGGTAAATATTATTTGGTGGCTTCGGGATACCCGAATACACTTTGGTATTTGTCTCATATTAGTCATCCAAACGTGAGAAACCATGTGCCTGAATATAAGCATACACCTCCTTGCGGAATATTTGAAAATTTTAATTATCGACATTCATCTTTGAGGATGACGGTTGAAATGGCGTTTGGTCAGCTGAAGAGAAGGTGAAAGGTGTTAAAAAACATGCCACAAATGACAACGAAATATCAAATGTCAATTATCGTATCCGCTTTTACACTTCATAATTTCATTCAGATGCATAAACCATGTATTCCAGTTATACAACGTCAAAGTATTCAAGGAAGAACGGATTTAAACATGGATGATAAAGAACGGAAGAAATTCATGGACAAAGTTCGAAAAGAAATTGGAAAAAAAGGGTGCGATATTGGTGTCCATAATGATCTCGAAGATGAAGCACATCAAGATGATAACAATAATAATCATAATAAGAATTATTAATTAATAATATTAAATAGAATAATAAATAAATAAATATAATATGTTAGATTTAATCATCCGTCTAAAGGACAATAACTTCATACTAAATTATTCGGTAAATACTAGATGCGGAAGCGTACCTGATTACATGACAAAATGTTGGGATGAACCGTCTGGAGGGACAGTCTTTGGATTAGGTCTTCTAGTAGACACACATATCAATAGGGATCTCTCTACTGATGGGATGCGGGGAGATTTGGTTATTGTGTGCTACTAGGGACCATAACCCTAGGTGACTATATATAGTCTCCTTAGTCTAATGCGCCCATCATGCATTAGAAACCTAATGGGTATCTACACTTAGATAATAGTCAGGCCCATACTTTTAAGACGAACATAAGCCCGTATTTAATACACCGTAGTGGATCACTTTATATTTGGGCTTAACTTAATTGATAGCGCATAAATACAATTACTACCGAATAAATAATTTGTCCACGTATATTTTTGTATTAGACCCATAATTCTCCTTCTCTTCTTTGGGGGAATTAGGGGAAGATGCTGTTTCCTTGCTCAAGCGGATTCAGAAGTTTTCTGTGTCCCAGGATGCCGGATCGCGACACGCTGCTTTTATTTTTTCTCGCCTTAGTTTTGCTATTGCTAAGGGAGTGGGCGCCCAGCTAGTTTCACGGGTGCCCACAAATATCATGTAATTTTTCCGTTATTTTTAATAAAAGTTCCCGATTATAATAATAATAATAATAATAATAATAATAATAATAATAATAATGTGGGATATACTTAAAAAAGTCGTGCTGAACTAAACTGAACTGAACTGAATTAAATGAAGCTGAGCTGAACTGAACTGAACTGAATGAATTGAGCTGAACTGAACTGAATAGAGCTGAGCTGAACTGAAATGAGCTGAACTGAACTGAACTGAACTGAACTGAATAGAGCTGAGCTGATCTGAAACGAGCTGAAAATAAGTCAGAAAGAACAGGGCCTTACAACGGAGTCACAAAATTTACATTAAGATTTGTAACACTTCATATAATCTATATACACATGGTTAAAATTCTATAAATCATTTTCCAATAAATAATCTTTAACTACATCCGAACATATTTTAAAATCATTTTTCTTATACTAATTTTACAAATTCAATTAATCTCTTAGAACATCAATCCCCCAGATTGATATGATTGCGTATGCTATGATCTAGGGGGAAGATGATGCAAATTCTAATCTATATAATAACATAAAAAGCCTAGATTGAGTAGGTAATTGAACGACACGTGGCGAGCTATTGAGTAGTTAGTTGAACAACATGTGGCGAGCTACAATTTTATGCTAAATAGAAAATGAATAGACAAAATAGTATTCAATGTAGAAATGATCTAAACCTTTATCTACCAAACATTACTAACTCCATAATCACAATTTATATCTCTTGAATGCCAAACTTTTCATATTTTACAATTATGAAACCAATTTAATAAATTTTACCTATAAAATAAGATCAAATGATAAAACTATAACACATTCTTAGCAAAAATTTTAAAAAAAAAAAAAATTACGGGTAAGTTTATTCCTTTTCGCCTATGTTTTTCTAATAGTCTGTTTAATTTCATTTGATTGATTATTTGAAATTTTTCATATTTTTATTTTTGTAGTAAGTTGGAATCAATTGAGAGAGAAATGAAGAAACAAAATGAAAGTAGAAGAAAAGAAAAGAATCTAACGAGCATTTGTATCATATTCTTTATTTTTGACATTGTCGAATGTTGATGAGGACACTTTATATCACTGATTATCGAATATATTTAAACCTTAGTTTTATAGTCTCACATTTTATTATTATTGATATAACGATTTGGGAATTTGTTAACGTATTTATTAATTGGTAATGTGTAGTGAATTTGTTGAAATTGATATTAACAACTTCATGTATGGGCGTATGGGGGTGGCGTGTTTGGTACAAGTATAATATTTTTTATGAAGTTGTCTAAAACAATATATTTTTCTTTTACTTTGAATACCAAAGAGGAACATATCGTTTAATTTGTAATTTTAAATTTTTAATGAGAGAATATCGCATGATTACCGATGCTGTTTTTATTTAATGTACCCTTATTTAAATTATGTTTTATTTGATTAAACATTACATCATTATTAAAGTTCTATTTAAGAGAAATTGAATTAAAATATTCTAATTCTTAAATATTCTTATTATATTCATACTCAAACAATATAATCGTGCAACTAAGGTTAATACTACTTACTACTTTCATAATATCATTTTAATAAAGTTGTAAACTAGGAAAAATATTATTTAAATGTCCAGTAAAATGATCATTCAACTACAAAGGACTTATGAATCAAATTAAATTGCAATAACAACAAAACAAAATTTTTTAATGAAGAGTTAAAAAATTCCGTGATATTCACGGGAAATTAAACTAGTTATATTTTAATACACCCATATGATTAGATGATTAGATGATTGACACAACATCTTATCGCTAATTGACTAATTAATAATTGTAATTATTAGAAATGATGGGTTTAATTGTTTGAAGATCTGGTCCACTGATCAAATCCATAGAGTCATAGTCAATTCCAACTCTTTACTCTTCCTCTAGTCACCACTCACGACCATGATTGCTAAGGATATGAATGTATGATTGCATCATGAATTTGTTGTCGTATTTTTATACATACGTACTGAGTATTAGATATTCCACGGATTCCCGTTTTAAACCGTTACTATTCGTCCTAAGCGTATAACGGGTCAAATATATATTAAATTATCCTATTTATCACCTAGAAAAAAACATTTTTTTGTTTTTATAGCTCACTTGGTATTATTTGACCCGTCTTAATCTCAAAACGGATAATATCCGTATTAAGCAAGACTTACTGTCGATATTCTACATGCTAATTTATTTTATTTTTTTCTACATAATGACATCATTTTTAGGGGTCGTTTGGTTCGGCATGGGAAGATAAAATTCCCGGGAAGATAAAATTCGTATGAACTTAAAAATCACGTGAATTAAATAAATGTTGTTTGGTTGAATGTAGGAATTTCAATTCATGCGGGAACTTCCAATTACCTAGAGGGGGCTAGGTAATTGACTTCCTACATAATGTAGGAATTAGAACTTTCTAGGGAAATTTTAATTCCCATAAATTGGGCAACCAAACAAGAATCAATTTCCCCACTTCCCATGATTTTCCAATTCACGTGATTTTAAAAGCCAACCAAACAACCCCTTAATCTATTACTTAACCATAACTTACAATCAAAATTTTTAAATGCTACGATGTTTCTTCAAATTGAATGGATTTACATGATCTTTGATCTTGAAAAAAATTACGTTTGTGAACTGGTAGCATGCAATAATCACGATCAGTCAAACTTTAAACTCTGACTGATCGTTCCTCTTTACAGAGAGTTTCGAATGTGACAATTTTTTTCAAAGTGACCGACGTTTATGATATTTTGTTTGAAAGAAGAAATTAAAAATGTCGTTTTCAGAACTCATAGTCGTGATTTATGGCCAGTCAAATACGTTTTTTTGTGAAAATAAGTTTACCATGTAGGAAATAAAAGAAATACGAGAATACCACGTAGAATATCCCTAAATATTAATTGTTAGTCTCGCTTAAACAAACTTTCATCTTAACATTAAAAGATGAAATATCATTCAAGATAAATCCTTTGCTTATCCCTATTTATTATGCTTTTATTTTATTTAAATTATTTGATCCGTCTTAAATTAAAGTCGAGTATATCACACTACAAGGTGAATGCCAATTAGTTACAGAATTTTCAGTAGCAAACCACTTGATTTCGGTAGCTAATTACAAATAGAGACGGAATTTTCGACGAAACCTAATCTGTAGCTAATAGCCTTGTCGCTAAATTTGCTACAGAATTGGCTACTGATTTTAGCTACCAAATATAGAGTAGCTACTTTTGCGACAATAATACAGACCAAAATATAAATAGCTAAATTAGAGACCACAAATTATATTGTAGCTAAACTAGTGACCGACTTAGAGACCGATTTAGCCGTTTCTAAATTACCGACTAACGTGTTAGTATCTAAAATTTTAGGACATAACACGTAGGACCGCCGCTCACCGAGCATGTATAATAGTAGACCGCCGCTCACCGAGCATGTATAATAGTCCATGCACCACCTCTTCTACATATATTGATTATTTTTGTTGTTGAGAGGAATCGAACCTATGACCTCCAAGTCTGTAACTAACATTCTAACCATTGAGGCACTTGAAGATTAATGATTGTTTGGGTAATAGATATTTAATTAAAGTCACTTTTACGTATGTGTGTTATAAGGTATATTTTTAATATTATAATAATATAAATAGATTATAATAATAATTCAAAAATATATTTTAAATTGTCATACATTTTATATGAAATATTAAAAAAACAAGATAATGAAAATTTACTTTAGCTACTAACGTATTTCCGTAGCTGAAAACTTAAATTAGATACTAAAGTTGCTACTCTCTTTGTTTTGTCTCTATTAACTTTAGCTATCAACGTATTTCCATAGCCGAAAACTTAAATTAGATACTAAATTTGCTACTCACTTTGTTTTGTCTCTATAACTTTAGCTACCAACGTATTTCCGTAGCTGAAAACTTAAATTAGATACTAAATTTGCTACTCACTTAATTTTGTCTCTATAATAACTACGTACTTAGATACTGATAAATTTCTGTATTTAAAAATTAAAATTAGATATTAAATTCGATACCCACTTTATTTAGTCTCTATAATAGAGACATAATTAGCTACCATATTAGTTTGGTCTCTTAAGTAGAGACTAAATGTATTTTTTGTCTCAAAATTAGTCGATAAATTATATATTTAGCGACTGATGTTTAGTCAGTTACTTAACTAGTAGCTAAATCATCATTCTTTTGTAGTGTCAGTCTAAATGTCTACGACAAATTATTATTTCAGACGGCCTGTTTTTCGTCTGAAATAAGACGGACTAGTTGTAATCATTTTTACAATAAAATGGTACCACTTTTGATAAAATGTTACCACTATTTTTAGAGTAAAGAGTAACGAATTTACGATATAAATTTTGTTATTAAATGTTTACATTTTATTAAAAAAATGGTGACATTTAATCCGTCTCATTTTAGTCAATATGAAAGTAAAATTTGTCTCTAGATAGGAAATTGTCAAAAATTGTGAATGATTAAAGGTTTGGAAGTTGAATGCATGATGATTGTTGGAAATGTTCAAAAGTGGGGGACCTAGTTTAGTCTAATTTCATGTGCGTGTCTTTTAGAGACTATAGATTGCGTTAATTACAAGCTACATTGAGCTTCTTTGTTCTTTCCACTATCTTAGGCCTACATTACACATCCTTGTTCCGTTGTTCGTCACTGATGATCGATGCTATTACTACACTATTAGTGGGGATAAAACCCCTAGTTTTTCCCCCTATTTCCCATCATGAATCATGACTATTCTCTAGAATATCTACCGACTGTTAGCGTAATTTTATTTGGGGTATTAAATATAAAAGAACTTGTTTGTGACTGTCAGTAGCTTGTGAGGCTAAGGAATAAGTAATTCGATGTATTCATATCCTGATCATAAATGTTTGAAATCCATATTATGCAAGGAGACATTACTTTTGCTAATTGGTATTGAAGGGTGATACAGTATAAAAGTAATAAAACTGTTTCATCGGCATCATCTCATTTATCTCTCTCACAACTCCTCTTCCATTTTGCTAACTCATTTACTCTCTCACTTGTAGATTGTGAGAGATTACAGCAAACTTGTGACGAAAATAACTGAAAGGTAGGAATCGAACTTTTGATCACTGGTCACTAGTTTAAGAGATTACCGCTTTTCTTGTTACTCCCGTAGCCATGAGAATCACTAGGAAAATATTACATCCTCCACTTCATTTTTAATTTCCTATTTATTAGTTTTGGAAATTTAAGAAATTCTAATACAATACAATTTTGTTTCACTCGTATAGAAAAATAATCTGACTTAATGCTAAAAGGAAATAAATAAATACAATATCTAAACCTCAATCATCACCTTACGGTTTTTGTTGAGACGATTCTTCTATTAGTACAATTTCAACAAATAGTTTTGGGCAGTATGTACATTAGCCACTTTTCAAACCCAAGCATTCGAGTGAGGGAGCATATAATAAGAAATAAATACAATAGTTGAGATTTTGATTATGATAATTCATCTATCGAATACCTTGGTCGTTAAAAATAAAATGAAAATAATTAATTGGGAAATTTTTAAAAGAATGAGACAATTACATTGAGACGAAAACGAGTAGTTGAATTGAAATAGATAAGATAAGATTATTAGTCACAATATTGGTGTGGTGCCATGCTAGGGAGCTTTAACGGATGTGCGTCTACATCCTTTGATTGGACAAACATACGACTATTTGATTCAATTATTTGTTTCACGGCCTCCTAAAGTCGGAACAATACCTACCCCTAACTTAATTCATTAACAAATTCTACATTCAAAATGTTAATCAATCATCAACCATGAATTCATGAATATACATGCCATTTTGAGTGACCCATCGTCACAAGTTTACAAGAAATCGAAATACTAAATACATAAATGTCGAATGTAAAATAGGCTAAATGTAATTTTTGTATAGGATTAGCTACTTTAAAATCGGTTATTGGCTTTAGATATGTCAACTGTACGAGTCTAATATATTTCTATATGGAGTGCCGAATAGCCGAATATATAATGCTTAAGGACATTACAAGTTTACAACGTACTCTACCCTAAGTAGTTGACAATATCTATATTTATAAGTTATAACAAAGTTTTGATAAGAATGGTACTTTTTACTTTAGTATTAGGGAGCATTGTAAACATTGAAACGTAAATAAATAAAGAATCAAAGAGATATATCTTGAGAAATAATGCAAGTAGAATTTATTTATTCCATTTTGGATAAAATTTTCATATGATTCCTTTTTTTTTTTTACAGGCGATTAATATATATCTTTAGAGCATACTTTTGGAAAATGTTATAAATATTGTTGTCTCTGTTTTCTATTTTCTTTTAATTCCTCAAATTATTGGAGAAAAAAATATGGAAAGTGAAAAAAAAAGAGGAGAAAAAAGCCTATTAAATTCCAAAAAGTTCAATCTCATAAATTTTAATTGCAAAAAATTGCACAATTAAAGTTTAAAAACTCCATATATATTAATGACACGCAAACCGATGGATCGATTATAGCACCAGATGTATACAATTAAGTGTACATATTTTGAGCTTTTTAATAGAATTTTCGAGCTTTATTGGAAATAATATGAGCTATATTGTAAAGTTTATGAATCCTCCTACAAAACATCGAGTTTAGAAAATTATTATACAATTAAAACACAATACATATAAGTTCAACTATATTTTAATTTTAATATAAAAAATTAAAATGTTACTCAAAATAGTTTAAAAACTCAACAAATATATGCATAATAGTTATACGATGCTCTTATACATCTGGTTGTATAATTTTTTTGTACACACAAACTTAGAGACGGTCCCACAATAACGTTATTAAGAAATCTTTCTTATTATATCTCTCACGAAACCAGCTATTAATTGGGAGTGTGGGAGACCGTACATGTGGATTATTACAAATAAAGCGGACAAACAATTTTGCGAGGTTTGTTTTGTTGTGAGAATGTGCGATCCCACTATATCTTTTGTAAGAGTCCTACCTTTGTTTATCAAAATCTTGAACAGTTAGTCTTGCTTGTGACGGGTCGGGTGGAGAGACGGATAATGACACTCACAAAACGAATAAGGGGACAAGGTGGGGCATCCCTATGTGCTTTCCTCTCTTCTTTAAATGGGCATTTTGTGAGACAAAATGGTATCCGTCTTCTCCTTGTGACGGATACCCTCCGTCTATAATGAGAATTTGTGAATCTTGAATAATTTAGTAAAGTGGACCAGTAATATTTGAATAAGCGGACTATATTATCAGTAATATACAATTGTTTGTATAGAATTAGAATTTTATAATAAAGAATTTAAATTTTTATTTACATTCTACGAGTTTTATTTATAAAAAATTGAGTATCTTTATATAAATTTTCAACTCAAAGTATTATAATTAAAATAAAAAATAATACATATTATAAAGTTAATTAGATTTTAATTTGACACCTAAAAATTAAAATGTAATTCAAAATTTTTAAAATTTCGAAAATATTGCATGTAAGCTCAATTAGACTTGTATTGGACGTACCATGTTTTATGTTATTGAAAATGAGATGTGGATATAAATAAGATGAATTGTGGATATTCAAATAAGAATTTGTATTTATTAAAACACTGCTTTATTGTATATTTGTATTAGTGATCATTTTTATTAATTTCATCATATTTTTTGATTTTTTAGTAAGTAGTAATCATAAAATAACACTTAATAATCTCGTTACTTCTTTATTATCTAGAAGATTTGTAATTACTTTTTACAATCAACAATTGGTCTTATGGATTACTTAAATGCATAGTAAATGAAGAAAGGTCGCATAAATAAGAACGGTGAAAGGTGGAAAGAGAGGCCACAAAAAAGCCATTTTCGTCAAAAACATTACTCCCTCCGTCCCGGTCATTTGTTATCTATTTCATTTTGGGGTGTATCATTGAATTGTTATCTATTTCCATTTTTGGAAACTTTTTGTGGATGACATTTGATTACATGTGGGGCCATATAATTTGTGTGGTCCAAATTCATTTACACTTCTTTTCTTAATCTTTGTGTCAAAAGCAATAGATAACAATTGATCGGGACGGAGGGAGTATTATTACTATTAATTGCATGCTACAAGCAAACACAGGCTTTAGTAATGTGTTGTACCACTTATTCGTTATAGCTTATTATTAAAAAACGATCACTTTTATAAATACTCACTTTTTAACTTGTAGAAGAAGTAATAACACGTTCATTTATTTTTTTATTATACTTCGTATTATATACGATCACACGTAATATCTACGTACGAAGGAATACAAATAGTAAAATAATCAAACAAGTGACAAGTTGTGGCAATGGCCAAAGAAATCGAGGATTTCGTTCATATAATTGATGGCTTTTGTAGAATTAATTAACTACTTACCTATTATATCAAGCTGCCCAAAGCTTACTACGGGGCCAATACCAAAATGACGGTGGCATAGTCTTCGATTTCATAATTTCAACATTTGACATATATCGAGTACTTTAAATTATGGGAAATTGGAGATGATAAATATAAATAAACTCTTAATATTTATATCAATTGTATTTATTAATATATAGTTTAATTTTTAATTTTGTAGTTAATACTACATATACATAAGCTATTAAATATTTAAATACAACTATTCAGTGTCTTAGTAAATAACTAAATATGTCTCGTGGATTTATATGTAATCTATATATACTCATCATTTGTATACCTTTAATTGAAAAAGTCAGATCTGTACAGATTACAATGTAAACAATATTAAGACAAAAACAAAAGTTAATGATATACTAAATCCATATAATCTCAAAACAGATTGTAAGAGTAAGTTTTTTACCTGTATAAAATGGTTTTACTAGCGCGGAGTAGGGTGGGGAGCTGGGCTGGATGAACTGCAAAATTTTGACTTAGTAGTGTACTATTGACTGCTGATTATTAGGCCGAGCTGACTCACAGTATTGCTCATCCAACGCTATATATGGATAACTGAATAAGTAATAATTGAAAGGAGAAAGGTTTGAACCTCATGGTAGGTTGCCTTTTTTTTCTTCTAATTTTTAGGAAATTAGGCAATTTTTTTGGGTGATAACCTTTAATTCAAGCCTAACCCTCGTTGTTTTTGGTTTAATTTCAGCTTAACTTTGTTCAGTCTTTTTTAGTTTTTATCGGTTTTGTTCAGCTTAGCTCTTCACAAACTTTTAACTCCTACTTGAGTTTCATCATATCCGTTCAACTTCATTCAATATAGTTCAATTCAATTTAACCTCACTTAATTCAGTTCAAATCATTTTCGCCGAAAACTATACAGTATATCCTTATTTACCTACAAAAATAAGTGTCAATTTAATTTAGCACCATTTAACTCAATTCAACTCATTTCCGCAAAAAAAAATAAGTGTTATTTACCTAAAAAAAAATACTAAAAATGATGACAATGTCTAAGACAAAAGGCAAAAAATGTGACAAATAAAAATCAACATAGCACGGCCATCCATGATGTTAGTGTTACCCACATCCACATACATGTGAATTGTAATCCATCAATTCCACGTACAAGACTACTATACTTGCAAACATGTCAGATTAGGTCCGGTCGGGTTGTGTTCGTATTACCTTTAAATGGGTCATGAACTCCTCAATTCTAACCCGTCTCAATTAGATAAACAAGTTACCTGCATCAACCCTAACCCAATCCATTTATTTTTTCAATAATTCAACTCAACTTGTGTGACCCATTTAATTTTTTAACAGATCAATTTCGACTCTTTAAACTCGTTTAACTCAGTTAACCCATCCAACCCATATAAACATAATGTATTCAAAATTAAAATTTACAACAAGAATCAACCATTTTCATGTCTTATTTTGAACTCAACATAACAGAACTCGATTATAACTCATTTAAATTAAATGGATCTATCATAACCCATTTAAATTAATGTTATTCCTGTCGGGTTCGTGTCGCAAAATCTCAACTATTACCCGACCCATGTAAGTTCGAGTCGTGTTCATGTCGATCCAATTATATAAACTGGTCGAAAAACATTTACCCAAATCCGCTAATTTCGTCTCGTGTCAATGATTGACGCCTCTAAATACTACAACCTCACCTCAATCCATATTCATTATTCCACCCCTTTACTTTCACATTACTCACCCACTTCTTTCAAACAATTATTACTTTCTATTTCCTATCCTTCTTCCTTTTTCCTTTTCTCCCATTAATTATTGGTTGTTCGTGCTGTTTGTTTTGTCACACTAACAATCATGCCCAAACATTAGGTGGGTCTTATCTATCATGTTTCCTATGGTCAACCTATGCAATTTTAATACATCTATAGAATCCGATTCTCAAATAATTTTATATACGTCACTTTATATTACTAACAAATAAAATCGCTATATAATTTATACTCAATTGTCTCCTGGTCTGATTAATCGCTAATTAATAATTAATTAATATCGTCTCAAAAAACCCATATCATCACCAACATAATTGGACCCACAACCTCACCTTATTAATCCCTCAAATCACCTCCTCCTCCTCCCCACATTTCCTCATTAGTTCATATTTTTTTTTTCCTCATAAAAAAAAAGCATTATGCATTTTGAAGACCATTCACTAACTTTGGGACTAGGATTGATCCCATCATCAACCCTTACAACAAACAACCCTAAACACGTACCAAACCCGGATCCGAAACAAATACCAATCGGTGACGAGCCATCCTTGACTCTCACCCTTTCGGGCGGGGAAAAGGCAACGGAGGCCGTGTCGTCTATCTCGAACGTCGTCGTATCGGTGAAGAGAGAACGGGAGACAAGTAGCTATGATGACGTTGATATGGAGGAAGAAGATGGTACGTGTCACGTGACTACTACTAGGAAGAAACTTCGTCTTACTAAAGACCAGTCTGCTATGCTTGAAGAGAGCTTCAAGTTACATACCACCCTCAACCCGGTATTTTTCTATTTCTATTTTATGTACGCGTGTTTTCAGGGCACACGTTAAATAAAACCGTAACCCTAATAATATTTATCATCTTGTCTATAATCAGAAACAAAAGCAAGCCCTTGCGGACCGGCTACACTTACGACCACGTCAAGTCGAGGTCTGGTTCCAGAACCGGAGAGCAAGGTACTTTTTTTTTGTTTCTTTTCATTTCTCACACTAGGCCGTGAAATTCTGTTCTTTCTAGCTTAATTTCAGCTCGTTTTAAATATGTTTGACGGTGTTAGTTAGTATAATTCGTTTTAGTTTCATTCACTATAATTCAGGTAATTTTTATTTGGACTATATTAAGTATATTAAGTATGTGTTTGGCTAACTTTTTAGAGTATTTTTATATTTAAAAACACTTTTTGGTCAATTATATCCTTTATTAAAAGTTAAAAATATTTCTCAAAAACTCAAATTGCCACTTTTTGCCCTTAAAAATAGAAATAACAATTTAGTGTTTTTCATTATTGAAAACTACTTTAAGAGAATTAAGCTTTAAAAATAAAAACTCATTTTTAATTATTTAGGCCAAATATGCTTTAATTTTAATATTCAGCTTATTTCAGCTGAAAAGAATAAGCCTAAATTTCAATGCTTAAGTACCGTCTACTAGAAAATCATGTTTTTCTATTATGCAAACCCTCATAAAGTCTTTTTAAAACCGGCATAATAACTATTACAAATTTAGAGTGGCCTTGCTGTGACGATTCACTAACGAATTTCCGGGTTATGTACGTAACAGGACGAAGTTAAAACAAACAGAAGTGGACTGCGAGTACATGAAAAAGTGGGTAGAAACACTAAGAGACGAGAACAAGAGGCTACAAAAAGAGGTAGAAGAATTAAAAGCAATAAAAATGGCGAAACCGTTATACATGAACCTACCAGCCGCAGCATTAACCATGTGTCCTTCATGTGAAAGAATTGGTGCGACGACTGTTCCCGCTACGGTCACCAGGACTCCTTTTGTTGTGGGTCCTAATTCTCATTTTTACACTACGGCCGCACCTAATAATCGTCCCCTTCTTGTTGATAATTAGTTCATTTTATGTCATCAGTCTCGACTATTTGTTTAATTTTTTATATGGTTGAGACGGAGGAACTATAATCTTAATTGGATAGTAGAGAGTTGGTATAGTCTTTGCCTTGAACCGATCTTTTTCTCGGTCTTGGGTATTATTTTTTTTAATGTAGAAAACAAAAAATGTTTTTAGATTTTTATTTTTTATTTTAATAGTGGTAGATAAGGTGAAATAATTAGTGTAAGCTTGTAAGGTCATTGATCGACTAGTGGCCCGTGTGGGTCTTTTTTTCGATATTATTTATTACCATTGTATAAAGACTTAGTCACGAAGTTATAGACAGAATTATCATATAGTAATATATTATTATATTCGTTAGTGTTATTTTTTTTGCATGCTTCATTGTTCCTTCCGTGCTCAAAATCAATTATACGTTTATAACTAAACAAGCATGGCCGCACATGCATGCATGATTGAGATTTTATTAAAGGTTATACGGAAACAAACGAACTTTTTGTCAAAATTGTGCTCAAAACGGAACTAATTAACAAAATAGTGCTTTTTTTTAAAAAAAATAGCGACCAGATGTACTTCCATAATTCCAGAACCTCTGCCTCAAATTACTTATTTTGCTCAACAACTGATCGCTGTCTGGGACAGCGACATGTTTAAGAATTTTTTTTTAAAAAAGGAAAAATAAAAAATGGTGACGTGAAACCATTTTTGTTAAATAGTTTCAAAAGAGCACTATTTTGATAATTAGTTCCGTTTTGAGCATCATTTTGGCAAAAAATTCGAAACAAACAACCGTTTTGTTTAGGCGCGCTAGATCAATAGAAATACATATGAGACAACAATTTCAGCTTATTAAATTAGTTATTTTTTTTATATCAGGATAATATAATTAAAACCTTAAACTAATAGTTTTAGTACAAAAATAACCCATAAAATTAATTTCGCCAATTATATATACAGTATATATAGAACGCTCTAACGTGCAAACCATGCATAATTGAAAATTATTAATATGGAATTGATAATAATAGGTTAGTAGCCAATTTAAGTGGACAAATTCTATGTCTCAATTTTCTTTATTTGGTGCTTAACATCATTAATACGGAGTAACTAAATTAAGTATAGATGCATGATTGACAAGTATTCCTAACTAAAACGAACACCTGTTGTAAACTTGTAACAACTACTAATCAAAGTTATGACCACAAAGTGCATCGTTTTATTAATGACTGGAAATCATAAGATAATCAGAGGCATAGCGTAGCTGGTAATCCGTAATTTTCAATTCCAGGAATATTTGACTAATCTTGCATTCTTGCTAGTCATATCATGACTCATTTTACCTTGTATATCCCTCAAACTTCAATCATCTTACAAGTTTTGAATATAGTTTTTTAATCTCCATCCATTTTCATGACCAGGAAGTCTCTATTAAAATAACAATATCCATTTTAAATTGGTAACGAGTTAGTAAATACTCTAGGGCCGGGTAAAACCGTAAAAGAAAATATAACAAATCACTCTCATAAGTTTGATATTATGTGCAATTAAACCCTTTTAACCTATAAGTTTAGCAACTTAATCTCATAAATTTCTATTAATGTGCAATTAATCACCTAAGTTATTTTTCAGAATAAAGTTTGTTAATTAAATATCTTACTATTATTGAAATCAAAATTATTATTGATAAGATTTTAAACCTAATATTCTTGATTATTAAAAGTATCCTTCAATTTTTTCTTGGGTGAAAAATCTTTGATAGTATGAGAATTGATTATGCACGAAGTTGCAAAAAAAATTACTTGACCAAAACTTTTGTCTATTATAATAAACTTTGTTCGTATTTTTCGTTTAATATGTAAATATTATGTTTAATTATTTAAGAAAATATATTTATAATAGTTTGTATAATAGAAAACTATAGGTTTTAGTAAAAAAAATGGTAAAAAAAATGGTAAAAAAAATGTTTTGTGTTTAATCTATCTCTATAAAAGGAGTAGAATTTAACTCATTTTGATTGGTTCTTGAAATAAGAAAAAAAAAACTACCCACTAACTTTTAGTTTGATTTAATTTCCATCTCCCTTGAATTCAGAATTCTGATTCCTAATTACGTAATCGATTGCTGTATTACATTTCGTCATTATCATAATAAAATACGATACGATCAAATTATTGTTCATCGAAAATATAAATAACAGTATACAACGTGTCAATAAAATACGATATAGAACGGTCCAAAAATCAAATCCAAAAAACAAAAAATTACAAACACGGAAAATAATTACAGTCCAAAATTAAATTACATTATATTCTCCAATTTTCGAATCAAATCAAATCAAATATAAATTAAGATACCAAACAAAATAAAATACGGTAAAATACGATATACAACGGTCCAATATATATCAAAATTATTACGTTTTCGCCAATGTCGTAATAAAAATCATGTATATTAGAAAAAAACTGAAAATTAGCACAAAAATAAACAAAACGGGAATTCCAACCTAAATAACTCAAAGTCAACTAAAAATTATTCAGGTGGGGATATTACGTTTATTAATAAGGTTGCATTTTAATGATTAACGATAATACTAATTATAATACTAATACTAATAAAATACTGGAATAAAATATTGAAAATAAACTGGAAATCTGAAAATTATAATTTTATTATGCTAAAAAAAACAGCAAATTAATCTTATTCATGTAGATCTACTCCTAAGAGATTGAGACGATATTGATAATAAGCAAATAATTGTCAGCTATAAAGAACACATAAGTAGGTAATAAAAAAAAAATTGACACACATTAATCTACTCCTAAGAGATTGAGACGATATTGATAATAAGCAAAATCCGTTAATTCTGAAACCATAACAAATAAAATTTGTCTTTTACATTAATAATGAAATAGGTCGAATTTTATAGCAGAAAAAATTGGTCTATTTTAGTAATTCATGATTTATAATACTTTATATATTATCTACTTAATTTTTATTTTGAATTATATTTGTATTAATTAGTCACACATTTATGAGTAACCAATATTTAAAAATAGAACCGTACATTTATTGTACAGGTATAAAACTAGTTGCACTTATTTGGAAAGTTATGGGACTATTTTACTACAAGTGGAACTTATAGTTTATAAATAATGGGGTAAATTTAAAATTATTACATCCTCGTAAAATAAACTTATTATTAGTCCATACTCCATAAGCATTTTTTTTTATTATATGTATTTTTATCTCATTTGCAATATTTATTTGTGTCTTCTACATCATAAGTCATAACTCCCACTTTAAATTTTAGGTTTAACTGAAATAACATTGAAAAATAGAGAAATTTTATATGTAAAAAAGTAAAGTATTCATATTTATTTTTTAATATTATCTTAATTTTTGAAAAAGGGTAATAAATAAATGTAGAAAAAGTTAATTAGTCAAAGTTCAAGTTGGAGTTGAATTGACAACATTAGTGTTACAATGATGATGAATTTTTGAATAATTAGAGTGTGAGCGTGTCAAACAATTCATCCCGATCTTATTAATTGTTGGAGTAAAAGGAAAGCACGAAATGAATCAATAAGTCGTATTTGTAATAATAGTTCTCTCTTGTAACGGGTATATTCGTTACAAATTTGTGATAGACGAAGTAAACCCACTTAATTAGATAAGATAGGAATAAAAGTGTATAAAAAATCACAAATTATTTATCTTTATATCCCCAAATGGGTTTTATCTGACACGTCATACGCTTACGATGGATATTTGCTGTTACAAATGAGAATTTGTGGTGTTGTAAATGTTTGAAATTTGTGACATGATTTAATAGGAATTTGGATAGCAGCAGCAGCAGGATCATGCATCTAGTAGCATTGACCTAGCTATATACCATCTAATGATCATAAAATGAGGACAATTCAACAACAATGACTAATGAGTATGGTCCATACTCCATACAATATGAGGACGACTACGCATTGACATAAACCAATTGATTTCTTCACATGAATAGTCTCCTACTACCGAGATTAGGGCTATCATTTTTTGGAAGAAAAGGCAATGGTTTTGTCATGGGAGACAATAATCATGATTGATAACTCTTTTGTGTGGATGTTTACTCATTCAAAATGATTTAGGTATATAGTGGATTAGTTGTGGCAATTTGGGCATGCTTATCCGACCCGACATAGTGTTTGGATCGATTTTGCAAGCTCGGGCCGCTCCCCAACTCGACCCCATGCCCGGGTAGGTTTATGGGTCGATTTTTGAAGCACGGTTTATCATAAACCCGGGTAGGTGTCTCATATAAAATTTCGGGAATAAATTTTTGCAAGTATCTATAATGGACACTAAGTTAGCATGACATAGTTAGTATATATGCATAATTTTATTTATAACGTCAAAGTTCGTATTGCCTAGGAAGTCGTAAAACACATGATTTTAAAATTCACGTGAAAAAATGTTGTTTGGTTGCTATGTAGGAAATACAATTCATGTAGGCATTCCTCACTTACCTAGGGGGCCTAGGTAAGCTACTTCCTCCATTATGGAGTAATTGCAAATTCATGGAAGTACAAATTCACGTGAATTGGGGTAACCAAACAAGAGGTCAATTAAGCAATTCACGTGAATTTAAAATTCCTACGTTTTTTATTGGGTAACCAAACGACCCTCGGTAAAATTTAGGATAACACGTCAAAAATTTTTTTAGGACAAATCAAGTTTTTATTTTTTAACTTATTTAATAAAATTTAGGATAATACGTCAAAAAAATTCCTGTACCCGCATGCACTAAATTTCTGGGCCCGCTACTATAAAAGTTCATAAGATAATACAATAATGATATAAAATCATTACTTTTAGGTAGGGTTGAGAAAAAAAATCCGATACGATTTTTTTTCGGAATCCGATCCGAAATTCGAAAATAAAAATCCGAATATATGGATACCGTTTAAATTGGATATTCGATCCGGTTATTTCCGAATAAATTGGATCAGATGTGTACTGTGATTTTCTTAAAACCAGATATCCGAATCCGATCCTAAGTTTTTTAAAAAAAAAAAGATAAACTGGTCGAAAAGCTTCTTATGACTTGACAATATCCAATCTTGGTAATCTTAAAAGGATATTGTTCCCATAGATTTTACGTGTTTGTAATTTGTTTCTTGATATATTCGTATAGAACTAACTAAGCGTTAACAAGTTTGATAAATCTTTACGATGATAATTTTTTAGGGAGTGAGAAATTTGTGAAGTAAAGACAATCGGGGAAAAAACAATTTGAATGGTGTTAGAGAAACCAAATACAAAGAAAGACGGGATAAAAAACATATTAACCCATTAAATGGAGATTTAACCAAAAACAAATGAATTAAGATGTAAACTGGATCATATCCGGTTTACGAAATTTGGATATCAAGATTTTCGTATTCCGGATTTCTGGATATCCAAATTATTCAGATCGGATTTGGGTCCCAAAATTTAAAATTTTAAAAATGAATATGATCCGATTTTAAAATCTGGATTGAATATCCGATTTTACTCAACCCTTTTATGTACTCCGTTTTTATAATTTACTACCTTGATCAATCAATCGATTACAAATTTACAACGTTAATCAATCACCTTATAGACAACTTTTAATTTATAAGTGACCAATAATAATTTTTACTTTAAACCGTCCACATATGTACACTTTAGATTAAACAACTAAAAGTCGATCAATTTGGCAAATAAGGGCAGAGAGAAACGATGGAATCCCTGGGAAACAATTATTCGATTGAATTGTGCTTAAATTGTAAGCAACATTGCTACCGCTGTTTCCTGTTTCTCTTATGTTCTTTCAGCTAAACTCACTTACAAACCCTCAACAAAATATGTCAGTGATCACGGCGGCATACGCATCCGACAGTTGCGTGGCCGCCACCAACCTGACCTTCAACGCTTCCGATTTCAAGCTTCAACTCTCTGTCTCGGAAGCCACGTTAGACGTGAAACCAACCTTGTCCAACCTTGCAATCTTGTTCGAAAAGCCTTCTGCTTTGTCGATTGACTACAACTTTCCCAACCAAGTAATTTGCTTCATCTGAGTTAACTCTTATTATTACATTCCGTGTTATACAATTTTATTTCGATATTATTATAACTTGTAGGAATCGAACTTGGGTTTACAAAACATTATTCCCCTACATTTACCACTACACCAGTATCATTACATTGCAAACAAATAACATTAACTAATACATATAACTGAATATTGTGATGGCATATGCTCTCCTTCCCTCCTCCAGATACCTCACAGCTTTTCAATATCGCCCACCCAGCTACTCATCTAAAAACATTTTTCAGGATTTACGGTTCCAGTTTATGAACAAGGGTAACCTTTTAGACAAGGAAGTAAACATGACATATACGCATTGGAGTAAGGAAAACAGGGTCGCGTTAGACGGTACATTGTCGATAGATTCAAGAAATAAGGTGTCTGCTAATTACGAATTTGGTACAAAGAATTGCAAGTTAAAGTATAGTTATGTTCACGGCGAAGGAGCTAGATTATTTGAGCCTTGTTACGATTTAGGCAACAATTACTGGGATTTCTTGTTCTCGCAACGCTTTTATGAGGATAATTTGATCAAGGCTTCTTTTCAATCTTCTACTAATGTTTTCGGGCTTGAGTGGTGTCGAACTTCCTCTTGCAACGGCTCACTTAAGGTATATTTTCATGTTTGCGCGTCGTGTTGTCCTGTGTCTTATACTCCGTCTCATTCTTAGAAATTGCGCCATTTCAGAATTTAACTATTTTGAAATGTTATATTTTACAGGTTTTGGCATCTTTGAATGTGACTGAGAAACTAAAAATCCCGAAAGTATGCTTGGAGAGTACTTGGAATTTCAATATGTGATCTACTTGACTTGCGTATGTGAAGATCGTCTGAAATTTCGGGCAAAAGAAAATTGTTAAATCTCGTCGTTCTCAGCTTAGCCGTGTCCATATAATAAATAAAGAATAATAATACAAAGTCAAGTGACCCTTCTGCCTAGATGAATTTCATGTTCTATTGATAACCTTGTGATAACCAAAAAAATGTAAGAGAATTTGAAAATGGTACGTGTTATTTCAAAATGCAGTAACAATGAAAAAGGGAAAGAAAGAATCAGATTTTGTAGTCAAACGACCGTAGTTCCTCAAGGATTTTACACTACTGTGCTCAGGCACGCCCACTCGAGACTCGAGAGCCTTGGAACAATTTCAGAAGCTTCACCCATAAATTATACAGAGAAGATAAGCGAGAAGATGAATGTTGCTATGTCTTTTGTACAGTGTAGCTGTTGTATATATAACAAACAAGAGTAGTTGGTGGAGCCAAAAATTGGCTCCTGAAACGCAGTAGTAAGGGGTGAAAACGTGGAGTGAGACTCTCACCCACTAACAACATGTTGATTGAGAGCTATTAGCACAAACCTAGACAGAAAGCAAAGCAACAACTCAACTTTGGCCCGAAAAGATAGGCATAGCCCGCCGCAGACAATTCCCAATCCCGAATCCGATCCAGGCCGTCCCAGGCTCGGGTACGGGAACGACGCGCGCGTGTGTGCGTGCTGAATTAAGCACCTCGAGAGTTTCTACAAAAGACTCCTTCGACCAACTAGTCCTAGTGTAAGGAGTGAACTCATATTTAAGTACACAAAACTTGCATTTTCTTAATAATGTAAGATAATTGGACTAAATAGAAATGACTCTAAAAAAGCCCTATTTCTAACAGTAGTACAAGCTTGTACAATCATAACGTATCGTATAAAGAACGCATTAAATGAAACAAAGTTACTCATCATCAAATCGACAAATATGCATACGACTTAGTATTATTGAAAACCAAATAACTTTTTAATTTCTTTTTAATTGGTCTCCAATCTCCATGACTCCATTTTTTTGGATGGAAACTCTCAAAACATTACTATCATTTGTTATTGATAGATCGCTTCAAATCGTCCACAATTTTAATGTACTAACAAAGCTACCCCTCCCCACTTCCAACTCTTCAATCAAAATATCGACAAACAATTTAATAAACCGTTACGCCGTATCCATAAACCATAATGTACCCATTTAACCTTCATAGGCCAATAAATTAAGTCGACACACACGTGGGTCTCGTGGTTTTCCATCATTCAATTTTAACGGCCAACAATTATTAATCGCTCATCAGAAATATTTTGCTAATTATAGAAACAGATAAATCTTTCCGGTCACTGCCTCCGGTCAACTCCGTTCTTCCCCAATTTCCAGGGTTTTGTCCCTCGATTTACGCCGATTATCTTCATTTTCATCTCATTTCTTAATTAGGTAAGCTAATCTCACTATTTTCCTCTTCTTATCGGTCAACTATGTCTTTAATTCCGACTGAATTCGATTTCTTTTTAAATTCTTGTATCAATTGTTAGCTTATTTATTGATTGATACTGAAAATTTCTAGGTATTATGCTGCAGCTGCTGTATCTTTGATTATATAACTATATTAATGTGATTGAAGTTGGAAGATTGAGATTTTTTGAGAGGGGATTAGATTGGTGTAAGGGTTTATGGTCATATAGATTGCAGATGTTTCGTAATTAAGGTTTGAAATATGCAATTGATTTCGCTATCGAAGCTTAACTCAATTTGCAGTTTGCCTTTACGAAGAGCTGTAATTAGTCAGGCTAAACCTAGGGAGAAGAGGAATTTGGGTGCTCATTCGTATTTCGAGACGGGGAATTTTACTCAGAGAAGTAGTTGTGTAAGGTTATATAGTAGCCATCAAATTAATAAGTTGTCGGGGATAAATCCTAGTTTGAGGAAAGTAGTGATGGCTGCTTCAGGGCCGCATTCGGTTTCTGGAGATATATACATCGATAGTTTAATTACAGGGTGTGGGAATGTTGTGGATTTTGGGAAGCCAGCTGCCGTGTTCTTTGGTGATGCTAGTGTTCGTAAGTTCAGAAGAGCTAGTGTTAGTTTGGGAAATCGTGGTGCTTTCTTTAATAGTCTAGGTAATCCTGTTGTTGTAGATTACCAGAATTGGAACTCTAAGTTGTTTAGTGGGGGGTTCTTGAAGCACTATCATGTTTCTTGTTCTGCTAGTAATGGAGCTGCTGCTGATGTCCCTTTCAATATTTCTGTGAGAGATGAGCAGCTCGAAAATCCCGTTGAATCTTCTGCTTGGTATGTTGTTTTGCATCCTTTTAAGGAACATTGAACATGTATTTGACTAGTTCATATATTGGCTGTTCTAATTTATCATTGACATATTTGAGTTTTGATACATTTGGCTTATTTAAGTTGATAGCAATCCCTTATGCTAAAACATTAGGTAAGAATGTAAGATAGAGTTAAATCTTACTCGGTGGAGAAACCATGGTTCATAGTAAGGGCTACCAGCCTCCCACAATATGCGGTGAAGGGGGATCCGATGTACGGACACTTACCCTTGTGCTAGCAACACAAAGAGGTTGTTTTCGAATGAGTCAAGATGAAAACTGCGTCGAGAACTGCATTGAGAGACTGATATTTCATAATAAAATGTTGTGCAACTATCTTAGTGGACCCTTTTGCTTTATTCCATCACAATCCAGGTACTAGAACCAAAGATAACACGTTTTTGATTCCACTTGAATCTGGAAATTGCGTGGGCTAAATATAGAAATAAATTTATTTGGCAAATTGGCATAGCCACATAGGTAGTCCAACATCCACTTTACACTAGACAAGATCACAAGGCATACCTAGAAAACAAGTGTAAGTTATTGGATCCGACATTATTAACGGACACCTTCATCCTTCTTTCCCTTTTTTTTTCTCGTCCTCATTACCAATTTACCATCATTCCAGCATAATATATTCGCAAGTTCTTTGCTTATATACCAAAATGCTTCTCATTTTGATCCTTTTTTTGGTGGTTAAAGTAAAAATGCTGGTCAGACAACCTTGAAGCTGAAGTCAGGCTCATGCTATTTACCACATCCTGATAAGGTGAAAACTGGAGGGGAGGATGCTCACTTCATTTGTGAAGAGAAACAAGTTATTGGAGTAGCAGATGGTGTTGGAGGCTGGGCTGATGTTGGTGTTGATGCAGGATTTTATGCTCGGTTACTTATGTCCAACTCTGTAGCTGCTATAAAAGAAGAGCAAGAGGGTCCAGTTGATCCAGCCAAAGTTCTGGAAAAAGCTCATGCTAACACTAAAGTTATAGGTTCCTCAACAGCTTGTATAGTTGCCCTTACAGATCAGGTTGGTATATTCACTGTGCTTGATCCTATTACTTGACACAGTAACACTTGATTGCGTACACGACTTGGCCAATTACCTATGGTTAATGTCATATTGTCATTGCACCTTTCTAACCGTCTTAGCTACTGGCTTGTAGCCATGAGGCCGATGACCCAAGAGACAGTGATAGAGACTTAGTGCTGTGGTACTTATGAGTAATGAGTTATGATATTTGTAATCTCTGATCACTTTTTGTCCATTACTAAATATTGTTTCTTAATGATTATGTGTCTAGGATCTTCCTTATTTTGCACACCCAGTTAGTATGCAATAGATTCCCTACTAAAGCCATTCATGATTTATAGGGTTTATGGTATGGTGGAAGCGTTGGCCTCTTATGTAGTTTTATATCTAGGAATTAGGGATAGCAATGGATCGGGTTTTGCTTGATCCAAACCCGATCCACTTATTTAGTGCTTCACCGATTCATATCCAAGCCTGATCCATATCCAAAATTTTGAAATCCATTACACCTTTTTCAAATCCATATCCGCTCCAAATTCATGCCCGATCCACATATAATCCAAAACCCGATCCAAAACTTGTTTTGGCTATATATAAATTCATTTAATATGCCAAAATTGAAATTTCAAGCTTAATAAAGCCAAAATTTTCAAGAATATTTGAATGGATCGGGTTTTCATTTGGTTTAGGTTTTCCAAAGGTGGGTTTGGATATGGGTTTTCAAGAATTGGATTTGGATCGAACTTTTTACTTCTGTTCGGTTTGGATCGGTTTCAATCATTTTTGCCATCCCTACTAGGAATGTTATAATAGCGAGTCTTAGTACTATTGATTCAAGGAATACTAATTAAGATTAGTATGTTAACATCTTCCAAGCCTTTGTGATATAATTTTGTTTCTCTTTCTCTCTCTATATTGAGAGAGAGAGGGGATGAGGTCATGCGAGGACACTATCTTTTTGAGCATTGAGTCAAGAATACAGGTTCTACGATAAAATATCACAGGTTGTTCCATGAAATATCACACCAGCCCTAGGCCAATTTTTTTCCTTACGCTAATTATTTTTTTTTCTGTGGATTGACGTGATTTTTTGTGATATTTCATCGAATAACCTACGATATTATATTAAAGTTCCTTTGTTACTTCAAGCAGTGTTCATGTTGATGACTATAATGAAGGGAACAATAACGAGACACATTAGTTCCACCATTTTTGTTGCTAAAGTTACTAACTTTAAGTGAATAAATGCAAGGATAAGAAAGATGAAACAAGGGAATGTTAAAAGATGTAATTTTTCGACTAGAACAACAACTAATAGAAAAAAATCTAAGATACTACTATTATTAATCTAAGATTCGACAATAAATAAAACTAGACACTACTAAAGGAAAGAAGAACAATAAATGAAGAAGAGAGATGAATACCAACTTGAAGATTGCATAAAATGGAAAGCTTGAAGTTGAAATACAAGAGTCAATCCCAATCCTTTTCTCTCTAATTAAAGTAGTTTTTCTTTCTAAATAACCCTAGAAACTCTCCCTATGTGAAACTTGGGTTTTAATTCTTGTGTTAGGCTATTTATATGGAAAACCTGACTCGCTAAAAACGTCGCTATTTAAAGCGGCCAAATTAACAATTTATAACCTCACTAATTACCTGCTAATTAAACTAAAGTAGAGTGGAAAGTAAGAGTCAAACCCAAGGGAAGGGGGATTTGTAATCGGTTTTCAAATGTGCAAATAAAGTAATTGTAATTAGTTAAAAGACAAATATGTAAAAAAAGGGTGGATCAAAAACATGGATTAGCTCTCCATACTAGACCTAAAATCCCAAGATAATTATCCCCAATATACAACTTGGTTCAAAGGTGGTAAGTTGTGTGAAAACTTAATGGTAGTTATCGCCCCGGTCAAAAAAAGGAAAACCAACAAATTCGTGCCCGATTTTTGGAGATTCATGACCTTGCGAAGAGCCTTGCTCGGAAGGAAAGTAAAGAACCAATCAATCCGGAACCGCATTGCACTTTATTTTGGCTGGATTCTTGCTAATTCTGTTTTTTCTACCCGCGCGACGCATCATGTTTGTAGCGTGGTAGCGGTGCATTTGACCGAGGATGCCATCACGTGATCTCACGGAGGTCGTGGCAAGATTTATCACATCATTGTTACTAAACCCCCTTGCAATATCGCTTGTGGGGGGATGATTTCGATTCTTACACAATCTCTAGGATGACACTTAGAAATTATGCATCGTGTCCCGGACAAGTGGTTAGACAATGCCTATTTGAGATGGCTCTTGATTGATGAGAACATTGCTTTGTTTGAAATTATTCCCACAAGAGCCATCCAATTACCTAATCCCACGTGGGTGACCCTGATCATGTTAATTATGGGATGTTGAAGAGGATCGGAGAATTGGTGAAAATTGATGGACATTGGACAACTAAGACTTATATCAATAAGGGACAAGATGAAGGTTCTGGGGATAGTGAATGTTCCAACCGTATGGAGTGTGGAGTGTCCAAATCAACCAAACCATCATTGATAATGCCGGTGACCCCACTTTCGGCGCTAGACCCCGCCGAGGGCCTGGCTAATCGGCTCAACCTTAATATCAATCCCGTCAACACAATACTAGAATACACTTAAACAAAACTACTTGTGCATGGCTTTAAGGGGTAAAAAGGGTGCTAAGAGTACTAGCAAAATGGGCTAAAATGGGGTTATATCACGGGTATGTTTAATCACGCCTTTAGTTACTACATAATGTAAACATAAATATTGCTTTGATTTTATACAATTTTGATGATGTAGCTGCAGTATTTGTTTTACATGAATCCATGTATATGCTCATATTATGCTGGTCAAGATTAAAAGCATTTGAGCACAAATATTAAATTAGGAGAGGTACTAGTTAAAGAGTGGTAATTGTATATCTTTGGGGTTTAGTGTGCTAAAATTTGGAGGTATTAGGAACTCCAATACTCTATTTTGTCACTGTGGTCAAAGACTCACTGGTTAATTACTTTAAGCAGGGAATCCATGCCATCAATCTTGGCGATAGTGCATTCATAGTGATTAGAGATGGACATACGGTTTGCCGATCCCCTGCACAGCAGTATGGTTTTAATTTTCCTTACCAGCTGGCAAATGGCAACGGGGGTGATTTACCCAGTTCTGGTCAGGTACGTTTGCTTTGTATATCTTCATTTTTTCATTTGCAATTATGTGCTGTCATGTAGTTTTGGACATTGTAGCTGAGCTAATTTCTGTTGATGGGTACATATTGGGTTTTCGCAGGTCTTCACATTTCCTGTTGCTTCAGGGGATGTTTTAGTAGCTGGCACCGATGGATTATTTGACAACTTGTATGACAATGAGATTGTTGCTCTTATTGTTCAAGCTAGTAGATCCGGTTTAGAGCCAGGAGTTACAGCGCAAAACATAGCCAAACTTGCACAGCAAAGAGCTCAAGATCGCCATCGGCAGACACCATTTTCAACAGCTGCACATGATGCCGGCGTTCGTTATATGGGAGGAAAGCTTGATGATATCACAGTCGTTGTGTCCTATATTACCGATAAGAATTAACTGTGAGTCGATTTTTCTATTGTTCTATCATTATGCCTGTATAATTGTATATTACGCCGTACTAAATATGTTTATGCAGTGAATCCAATTTTTTTTCTCAGTTTTGAGTGTTGACTAATTCACCATTGGGCATGGTCTCTTATTCTCCTTGTCACATGATCTAGTTTGCAAGCTGCGGTATGAATCACAACCTGGAATACATGATTTGAAACACAAACACACCTGCACACACTCACACTCTACACAGGCAGTTTCTGTCAGTTGGCAATTGGACTTCCTCATTGACTCTTTGTCAAGAGAAATAGCATTGTTTTCCTTTTAAAGGCCCGTGTTGAAAAATTTATAATAGTGGATGTTGCTTTATCAGAATAAAAACATTTAGCAACGACAATTTTGTTATCAGAATTTAGTGAAAGTTGACGTTCAGTTGCAAATTAACCTTGAAATGTCAGTCGACACTGTTTTTAGGTGCAATGATGCTGCATTTCTGGCATGACTTCCTAATACTCTCTCCATCTATCTAATTCTGGAGTGGTATATGTGGTTCCATCTATCTAATTCTGGAGTGGTATCTGTGGTTGTGGTGTGAGGTTTCTATCATTCATCTTATAAGACACTTTTCTCCGTTTGGATGAGTAATGGGTAATTTTTTCTCCTTCCTTTGATTAGATAAGGTAGGTTGGTTGATCCTATAGAATGGAGTCAAAATCCTAACTATCCTCTATCAGAATTTGTTTTCTGCACGGTCTTTTTTTTATTAGTTTTGATTTTTGAACACGTCTCATACACGAAATTCTGCTTGGCAAAACGCAGGAGTGGTGGATTGAATATTTAATAAGTTCTGCTTGGCAAAACGCAGGAGTGGTGGATTGAATATTTAATGAGAGAGCTTGATTTAGTTTGAGGTTGGTTGGTTTAATAATAGTTTGCCAACTTATCTTGGGTTTCCTTTGTGATCTTGGTCCAGTAGCTTATTGGGACCTAGTAGTCGCTACAGTTTGTCATTTGTGATGTCGTGTATAGGCTGATATTTATATTTGGGTTTGAAGATGGGTTAAGGGTCAATTAATGCATACTGTGTTGCACTTTCGTGCAAGCACCGGTCAATTCAGTTGATTATTTCTCCATTGCATGAGAATAAGTTGTTATCCGTGAAGAATGAAGTAGCGTTGTGAAAGGATTGGGTTAGTCTTCCTTAGTGTACTAAGCATGTGGTATACAATTGACCCATGCTCATTTATCCTGGGGAAATTCACTAATATAACCTACATTGGGGTTCTTTACTGTAAGTTCATTTTAGTGTGATGTGATTTGGTGCGTCTAGATGGAACAGATACTTTTGTGGGTTGAGTCTTCTCTTTTCTTTACTGACATGAAAATATTTTCCAAAGAACTTATTTTTTCTTTTTTTAAATTGTTTGGAATGGAGGCGTAAACTGTTGTAAAATTATTTTCCCAGAAGAGAGACTGTTGTAAACTTACTGCAAGTTAACTGAACAAACCGGAAAGAAATTGCTGGCACTGGAGTCACGACATTGCTAAAACGAGAGACTTAATCTGACATCATGAAAACCTTGCAGTCTTGCACACCTGGAACTACTGAGACACAAACATAAGAGTTGCAAAAAACACTTGAGAATCTCCTCACTGTTATTTGCTTTGTCCTCACTGTTATCTTCTCCATTTCCTCTTTCTTAGTTACTTTTTGAGTTTACTGCCTCCCCATCTCCATCCGCCTTCCTCTTGTTCTCTTTGCCTTTCGATCCTTTCTTCTTCCTCTCTTCTCGCCATCTCTTCCTCTGATTCTCCTTCACCTCTTTCTCTCCTCTCTTTCCGCCTCCTTTGCTCTTCATCCCTTTTTCTCTGTTCTTTTTCATCCCTTTTTCTTTGCTCTTCATCCCTTTTTCTTTGCTCTTTTTCTTCTCTCTGTCTTTGCTCTTCATCCCTTTTTCTTTGCTCTTTTTCTTCTCTTTGTCTTTGCTCTTCATCCCTTTTTCTTTGTTCTTTTTCTTCTTCATCCTTTTTTCTTTGTTCTTGTTCCTGTCTCTGTCTCTCTTCCCACTCCTCTTGCCTTCTCTGCTGTTCTTCTTGTTGCCTTTGTTCCTCTTCCTGCCGTCTTTGTTCCTTTTCCCTTTCCTCTTCTTGCTGTCTTTGCTGTTCTTCTTCTTGCTGTCTTTGCTGTTCTTCTTCTTGCCTTCTTTGTTCTTCTTTCCTGTCCTCCTCCTGCTGTCTTTGTTCTTCTTCTCGTCTTTTTTCTTCTTCTTGTTGCCTTCTCTGTTCCTCTTCTTCCTGTTGCCTTCTCTGTTCCTCCTCTTGTTCACGTTTTTTTTGTTCTTTTTCTTGACGCCTCCTTGATTCCTCTTCCCTTCGTCTTTCTTCTTCCTTCTCTTTCTGTCTTTGCTTTTCCTCCTCTTGCTGCCTTCTCTCTTCCTCTTCTTCTTGCTCCCTCTTCTTGGCCTCCTCTTCTTCCCTCTTCCTCTCTTCTTCTTCCCTCCTCTTAGCCTCTTCTTCTCTCTTTCTTTCTTCTTCTTCCTGCCTTCTCCTAGCTGCCGCTTCTTCCCTTTTTCTTTCTTCCTCTTCCTTCCTTTTCCTTTCCTCTTCTTCCCGCCTTTTCCATTCGTCTTCCTCTTGCTTTCTCTTCTCTTCCTCCTCCCTCCTGGCCGCCTCTTCTTCTTCCCTTTTTATTTCTTCCTCTTCCCTCCTTTTCCTTTCCTCTTCTTCCTGCTTTCTCTTTTCCTCCTCCTCTTCCCACCTTCTCTTTTCCTCCTCCTCCTGCCTTTTCTTTTCTTCCTCCTCTTGCCTTCTCTTTTCTTCCTCCTCCTGCCTTCTCTTCTCTTCCTCCTCCCGCCTCCTAGCTGCCTCTTCTTCCCTCCTCCTCCGTTCTTCTTCTTCACGCTTTTTCTTTTCTTCCTCCTCCCTTTTTCGGGCCGCTTCTTCTTCTTCCCACCTCTCCTTCTCTATCTCCTTTTCCATTACTATTTCTTGTTCCTCGGCACAAGAAGTACAATCGAGTATAATTGATTCTTTTTGTGCTGCCAACAATTGACCAACTGTTGTGTTTGACACATTAAAGGATACACCTAAGATAAACTTATCTAGCGTCTGAAGAACTGAAGCCTTCCCTGCTAAGAATTGAGGGTGATTCTTTTTTGATGCAGTGCTAAATCCCATAAAAACAAGTGAACCATTGTTGAAGGATGTCTGTGCCATTGGATGGAACCTTGGGACTGTCAGAACATCACCTTCTTCTACTCTAATCCTTGAATTTTTGCACTCTTTATTTGCCAAGGCACTGGGGCAAACCACCTGAACCATTCCTTCGCCCTCTATCACAACTGATACTTCAGTGGCGGTAGGATTCCAGTGCGGCCCCATTATCGAACCCTGAAAAACCAAACCAATTTTAGATGCAAGCAAGGTTTATAAATTCCCAGATGAAAGTCAGCGAAATTGTGGTGGTAAATTATGTATTTATCTAGCATCAGGAGGTTTACCTTGGATAAGTTCACCATGAAAACTCCAATCTGGGAACCATGCAATGCGTGTAAATCATGTTTGGTCACCACTTTGCTCCACCCGTGGCAATTTTTGAAATCGGGATCTTCTTTGTAAATGTTAAATGTTTTCGTGTGTTTCTTTTTGTTGTCTGCTCTTTGATTTCTGAGCCTTTGGATACCGAAGAGGGCATTGATGAAGATAAGTTCCTCTTCCCAGTATTTCTTTTTACTTTTCTGACCTCCTTCTACTATAGCTGGTGTCTCAGTTGTGCTTGTTAGTTCATCTATCACTTCCTCAGGCACCTAAACCATCCCCAAAACACATTAATACACAGTTAAATAGTTTTCTAATTACGTAGCTGTTAAAAGTCGAGGGATCTATATCTACTGTAAAAGAGTCATTAACATAATAGAAAGTTAGAAACCAGTGAACCTGAAAAGCCGCCTGAAGAACTGGCTTGTCGAAGCCGCGAACAAGGTCAGTAACACTCGAGTATGGTCCAACAGGTGGTCCCTACAATGGGGTCAATTAATTGCAGTTAGACTGAAGTTATTAAAACTTGTTACTCTATTTTATGTACTACTACTTTATTTGAGTTGAGTATTTGTATACCAGTAACTGTTGATCATGATTGGAAAACATGGCGATGATTCTAAACCGTGATCTTTCAGGCTCTACATTGCTGTGAAGATAGAACAAGGTGCCTGATTCCAGTCTGTAGACGTCGCCTCTCTGTAAGCTTACTTTGTTTATGTCGTCGCCCTCTGTCCAGCTCAACCTTCCACTTCCTGTTAACCACCATTATATTTTGCCATCAATATCGGTTTTGGTACCTCTACTTGATTTTGGGTAAGACCATATTTGAAGTTTTTTTGGGACAACCTTCCGGTGTCAATTAAGGCACAAGGCTATAGTGCTGTACAATATAAACGGGAAGGAACATTCGAACCTGCTATCATTCATCCCTGACTAGAAGTTTGAGATTTGAAGATTGTCGATTGAGCTTTATACTGTACTGCTACTGATGTTTAAAGCTCACCTCTGTATTTTTTACCTTTTTACTCCTTAGATTAAATAAGGTCATATTTTTGTAATGTATTCCGTACTATCAGTCAGGCAGAAGCCAAGTCATTTTGAGATTTCGAGGCAGAAATGTACTCCGTAGTAATTGTATAGTAGAGCACTATAACTCGTATTAATCGACTATTTTCATAACCATCTTTCGTTCCCTATTTTCCTTATTTGGCTCTTTCAATAAAGAACATAATGCACAAATCACAATGGTGAATTGGTGACTAAAGATTAGTCAATTTGGAAACAAATTCATTGTTTGGTTAGCAGAAGGAAACTAGGACGACGAAAATTGTTCATTTTCCCCTTTTGTACCAAATCAAATACAGAGTACCGTTTTACGAATAGAATATTTTAATCAAATGTAAAGAAATGATTAATGATTGTTACAACTTACAATAGGAGTACGAGAGTCTTTCTGACTTAATTTCAGCTCCTTTTATTAATTTAATTCAATTTTAATTGGTCGTATTCTGTTAAATAAGTTTTATTTAACGTTCAATCATTTATATTTAATTAATATCTTCACAAAATTAACTTTTAATTTAAGTAAATTCACAAAATTAACTTTTAATTTAAGTAAATTCACAGAGTTCAATTGAGCTTAATTTAGTTCAATTAAACTTTACTCCAATTTATTTAATTAGGCTCGTTTCACTTCCCTTATCCAACCCTAAGGTGTCTTTGGAAAGGGAGGGAAACTGGGAGGTGAGTCTTTGGATACAATTTCCAAATCCTGGCCTAGTTTAGTCGGGAGTCCTTAAGACACTGGGGTCGTATAATGACGGTCTAAGACGCCAACATCAAAAACCGAAAGGGAAAAAAACAAAAAAAAACCTGTATGAACATAGAAGGCCATATCAGCATGTAGAAGAACAGGAAGAAACAAAGCATTAGGCTCCATTGTAATGAACTGAAGATGGTACTCATCCCTTCCAAAACCATCATTAATATCAACAGCAGATATCGACCCAAATTCCGTCGCAACCACCGGCGTCCTCTCTTCCTTCTTCACCACCCGCGCCGCTGTCCCAACACCGCCTTCTCCTGATCCTTCATAGTTCAGACTTCCTGACACTTTCCTCGCACTTAACTGCATACACAAAACAAAAACAAAACAGTAAAACGACGCCATCCAAACTTCTTTTGGTTTCAACATTTTTGAATTTTGAAAATGGTTGTGGAATTGCAGTGGTGGTTTGAATCGCTGGAGTTGTATATATATAACGAGTATGAAAGATTGGTGAAGAAGTTGCATGCAGATGACACGTAGTATGATGGAAGTTAGACGTGGCAAATGATTTTGGTTCTGCATGCTGCCATGGTTTGACAAACCAATCAATTTAAAGGCGACGAGTATATTTGTCATAAGTTTGCGATGGATTAAGTACTTCCATTTGTTTAGATAAGATAAAAATGAAAATGCATAGAGAATTACAAATTGTTTGTTTTTATCTCGTTAAATGGGTTTTATTTAACCCGTCACAAATTTACCACGGATATTATCGTCACATACGAGAATTTGTGATTTAAAAGTGTTTTTGGGTGTATTATAGTGGCTTACTGGCTACTCTCAATCCGTTTTGGTTTTTACTCGAATGCGCATTTTCTGAGAAATTACTCGTTAACGGAGTTGTTTGTTTTTTGGTCTCTTTGAGATTTATTGTAGGGACTGGATACTGATGTGGTGGCCTTCATCGGTCTGTTAGTGTGCGGGATCGACGGACGGACAGGACAATGATAGAATGTTATCGGGTGGTTCAAATATTTTTGAAGGATTTATTTCTGTAATGATCTTTTGTAGGATTTGAGAGGATGATATTAACTAGAGTGATAATGATACGATACAGTTCGCGAATAACTTTGGTTGAGCTTAGCTCAAGAAATTAACGAGTTAGTTGAATTACATTAATTCACTCGAAAAGCTAATAAGCAACTCAAGGAAGCTTTTGTTATTAGGTAAGATCATGCTCTAGTTTTATAAAAATATTTTGTTTCATCTTTTTATCTTTATATCATGATTTTATCTTTGTATCAGTATATCAATGGTCTCATTTAGTTGCCTAATATTTTTAACAAATCTTAAAACAACACAAATATTTAACAACTATATACAGTATATTTGAAAAATAGAGTCAAGTTAGCGCGAACTCAAGTTTAAACACACAAACTTGATAATGAGCACAATTTTTTAAAACTTAGATGAGCTTGAGATTTTTTTTTTTTGAAAGCCCACAAGTGGGTATTACCTCATATTAATGTTAAATAAATCGTTTTCAACAAACTCCATAATCCTATTCGGAAATGAGTCATGAGAGAAACGATGAACTTCGCTCAATTGACAGAAATGAGCTAATATATGTGCAACTCGGTTCGCATTCCGACTAATATGGATCCAAGATACCGAACTAACACTCTTACACTCATGAAAGATATCATCAATAAGTAGAAAAAAATCACTTCTTCCCTTCGAATGTCTTCGATTCTTGCTCTCCCATTTTCCATGACTAGCTTAATTCACACACAAGAATCGGAGCCTTGTTCTCAATCTATATAGCCCATACAAAGGCCCAATGGGCCCCAAAAACAAACCAACATCTTGGCCCATCAAGTTCGCTACCCTTTTACATTGTTCATTTGCTTCTAATGAATTCCAAAGAGCTGAATCAACGTTAATTCAACCGACTCGTTACGATTTGATTATTACATAGCTTTTTTAGCTATGTTGTAAGCAATTCTATTACGATTTCTAGGAAAACCTCGGATAGTGGTTTAAGAAACTGGTTGTATTAAAGCTGCATGTTTAGTTTATTAGAAAATACATCAAAGAATCGTGTTTTGTTCCTTTAGTCTAAATTTTATTTCATTTTACTTTCATTTCATTACGTCTTATTTGTTTTGTTTAGGTTAATGTTAATTAATTTTATTTATGTTTCGTTTTATCCAGAGTAATACAGCTCAACTTAAAATAGAAAAAAAACGTTAAAAAGAGAAAAAAAAACAATTTTTTTTGTTATTTGTATCGGGTTTATATCGGATTGGACTTACCAAAGTCGAGCGAAACGATTCAATGTATATAAAAGGTGAGAGTGTGACATAGTGAGTAAGTGAGATGAGGCATCTAAGTAAATTAAGTATCCAATTGTCCAGCTTGATAGGAAGCATCAATTTCTTAAGCTGATTTTACGTTGTACGGAGCATAATCTTTAAATTACGGAATTTCATACGTATCTACTCCGTATGTAGATATGCACAAAATTGAACATCGTCAAACAAGAATTATACAACGCATATGCAATTATGCACCAAAGCCCAAAGGTATTATTGTCAATAATATACCATTAATTTGTAACTTTACGAGGTAAATTATCTGATATATATGTATGCAGCCATGCAGGTTATTAACGAGTAGATGTTATACGATTTTTGGAATTGAACTTTCCATAATACTATCAAGACATTTTTTTAGGTAGCAGTAAATAAAGACAACTACATCGTGAGCCTACTTGAGCCATATTATGGGCTCTCTTATTAAGCGCCCTAGGAATGTAACTAAAGCAAAGACAATGAAAAGAACCGGCCAGCATTTAAAATTTTAATTTCTTCAAGGATACTCTTGACCTAATGAGGAGTGATGACCCTCCTCCACTTCCAGGACATTCGTAATAATTTATAGGCAGTCTGACAAGATGTTGAGGTGAAGTCGTGAAATAATTTCAAAACATGTGTTAATGAAATTAAAATAACTTTGATCAAACCTAAATGATCATCAAAAAGATTTTTGGTTACTTAAGTTGTATTCTGTATAGAATAAGACTGTCTTATTTCTAAGTCGTTGACGTGAAGTCGTGAAATAATTAGTGACGAGAATCAAATTTTCCAATAATTAAATGAATAAAAGAGCAAAAGACGTGGAGACCAAGGTTGGTGGGTTTATCATCTGGTTCAAGTAGCTAAGCAAAGCAACTATCGTCTATCAACGTCCATAAAATAGAGGTTTCTAGCTAAAGAACAAATATGTGGACAAATATACATGACAAATGGCACGTGTTTATATGATCATGGAATCCATATCCTATAATTTTATTCGATCATATTAAAAAAATTTGCATGAAAAATTATCAATAACGACGTGGATGGAAAAACCAAGTTACTAATCCGTATACACGTTTTTATTTCATTTCTAAATTCGATAATTTAATTTAATGGTTTTTATTAATCATCTTTTTAGTTAAAAGAAAAATCATATCGGTTTGATCCAGTAAACTTTTTGCTATATGATTGAGAGATTGTGAATTATGATAATTAAATTAAATACAATATGTCGTCTTTAATAATAAAACTATTGAAGAAATGGCGAACATTGTCATTGCAAGAATGAGTTCCAATTTACGGTATTCTTGACACTCTTATTAGTCTTATATATACACAATATTTTTGTCGTTGTAATAATAATTTTTTATTTACTATACTACTAGTATAATAGAAAGTACAACAATAATAACAACAATGTTGTAATAATAATTTTTTAATTTACTATACTCCTAGTATAATAGAAAGTACAACAATGTTTTAGGGTTTGTTTGGCATGATAATTCATATAACTTATTTGACCTATATTTCAGATAAATAAAATGCTACTTAGCGTAGCATCTAAAATTTCAAGTACCTGAAATATGTTATTTTCCTGTTGGTATCGCTTCAATCTATAAAAATAAATTATTATTATTATATCACATTACGTCATTTTACCAAAAAGCAGTCAGCTTTTCATCTCAATTCCTAATTTTCAGTTGCCTCATCAGTCACCTTCTCAGTTTTCATTTAGTTTTTCAATTTTCAGCAAATTTGTAAAAGTGCAACTTTTTTTTCAACTAGTTTTACCAGAAGGACTTTAATCACAACATGGGTTATATTCGGATAAAAATGAGCCGAAATTCAAATTCATTTCGATTTGAATTTGCCAATCAAAAGTGAAAAATAGAACAAAAATATAATTTTTTTGGTGACTGTACTCCGGGATCACCACATGAACCATGTAAACTATCCATTCGGGGACTGTACTGGCCAAGTGGTCATCGTCCCAGGTGTTAATCGAACATGAGACCTCTCAACTCCTACGTTTTTACAATCTTTAAGGTTTAAGCGTTTAAGTCAGTTATCACTGGGTTAACACCACTTAGCTTGGTCAAACAAAAATATAATTACATATAAGCCCATTAAATAACTTTTTGATGAAAAAATGAGATGATTACCACCTTTTAAAATGCTAAATTTTCCATGGTAAGTGGGGATGGAAAAGGAGGTCTATCAGAAAGCTTTAAGAAGAATGATTAAAATGAGAATCTAAAACATACCCACAATTATATTTGCAGTGCTGTATCTATGTGTTTCACATCTTTTGTCATCCTCAAGCCTCTATATTTCTTGCCTTAACTCCTAAGTATTTTACGTCACTTTTTTTTTAATAACATGTGAACCATTTTTAATTGCTTTAAGTTTCTTCTAAACCGGTTTTACAATAAATTAATAACGTTGTTTTGAACCTATAACCTTTGATTAACCTAGGACAACCACATATCAACTAATTTAAGTGTTTATCGGTCAACATTTAATTAGTTTAATAGTTTATACAATTCATTAAATGACAATAATTAGTACGTTGAGGTCGAAGAAGTTATCTATAATAATCGCTACATTCATTTACAAATTTTTAAAATGCAATATATCGGGAGGAAGTATGTAAGATTAGCCCTAATATATCTATTATTTGACATCATTTCGGCAGGGACCAACTTAGAAATAAAATATTTGTGTAGCGAATTTTTTTCATCTCCTATCTATTATGATAATAAGGATTTCAAAAAACTTTCACCCCAAATGCTCTAACTTAAATATGAAAACAAGTTAGATTTGTTATAGTTGCTTTCATTTAAAAATAATCTTTTATCATTAAACTTTAAATCTAATATTTTAACTAAAGTAAATTAAAATTGGTTTAAAACTATAAATAATAGATGATCATGAATTGTTATTATTAGTTTCGTTACGAAAAAAGAATTTAAAAAATTTAACTAAATAAATTAAAATTGGCTTAAAACTATAAACAATAAATAATCATAAATTTTTATTATTAATTTCATTACAAAAAAAAAGAATCTATTAAAATAATTTGACAAATTTATAAAATGAAATCATTATATTACTTTTATTTTATGTTTAAATATGCACGTTTCTGTAAAATACTCAATTCTCTCGATTAACTTTAAATTAACGAGTGAAACATTAAAATTAAGGAAATTTATATTAATCTAAAATTTATAAATAATACTATAAAAAGTAAAAAAAATCTGTATACCGTGCATTTATTGTGCGGGATTTACACCAGTATTGTTTTAAACTTAGGTAAAACTCCACATTTAAGAATTTTGGGGCAACAAAAGTCGATAATCTTAAACATTTCTTGAAAACTTGGAATAACGAATGTTATTACCCTTTCCTACTAACTAAGTTCCCGGAATTTGGTCGAAATTTATCGGAAAGAATTACGTGAGTGAGTTTGTAAGTAACAAATAAAAGAAATACGCAAGCCAAAATTGTAAGCTTTTTTATGGTTATAAAGCTACGATAATGTTAGGAGACAAGCTGACAAGGAGATAATAGAAGGCTTTTTTATGGATGAATCATATTATAAAGAAAAGCATGCATTACTAATTCATGAATTATGAATGAATGATTGATACACGATCTTAGTTAAAGCTAAACACTCTCAAGGAACATATTCCTTCTTATGTATTGTCACCGTCAACTCGTCAACCACTCGGGTTAATGTTTTACACGCACACTCTCTTTATCTCAGTTATTTATTTATTTTTAATTAAAAATAATATTTGTAGAGATTATAAAATAAACAAACAAAAAAATCTATAAGTTTAATCGCTCTCCAGCAATATGTATAACGCTATACTTATTTTATTTAAAAATCAAGTCATTTTACTTTATATTATTACCAGGGACGAAACTAAGACGAAATTTGTACCTAGGTCGATTTTTATTTTATCGATATATACTCATTTATTAGAGCACACAAATATGTCAACTTTTTTTTATATTTAATAAGATTTTTAAGAGAGTATAAAACTTATTAAATTATTGAGATATGTATTGCTTTTTTCCTAACAAATTTACTCGATATTTATAAAGCATTTTTGATACTAGCTTAAGCAAAGAATAAATTATAAGCATAAACAATGATAAATCTCTTAAAACCATCTTTGTGATAAATGAAAATGGGGATAAAATCATATAAATGGTACTTTGGCGAAAGAACTATTGTCGACAAAAAAGAAGGTTTAAATGACAAACTAAACAAATAAAGCAAATTGTTAAAAACTCAAAAATAAATCTTAAAATGCAAGATACGTTCCTCGAACCTCTAACCTTTTAGCATTCTTATCTAGTAATTGTTCTTAAAAAGTTAGTCTGGGTTGTATCCCGGCCGACACAGACATAGTTTCGTCTACGAATTATATATAATCAGTGACGTAGCCAGTAATTGTTGCTAATGAGGTCTTCAGATCTCACAACTTTGTGGACATTTATTTCTTTTTATATATTCTTGTTTATACAAAGTAAAAAAATCTTTCTTCCAAACCCTAATAAGTACATATAAATATTTGTTTTATACATTTTTTCTTTAACAATTCCGACTACACCACTAAAAATTTTATGCCACCATTTTGATTGTTGATCGTAAATTCGTAATGACTTCACGTATGTATTACTACATATATAACGCATGGATTAGAATCATTAGATATAGTGCCGAAAAAACAAATGTATGTATAGGGGTCCGGCCGAAGAGGTAGGCATTGCCCAATTACAAGACAATTTCACGTCAAGTAGTGGGCAAAAAGGTTAGGTAGAGTAGAGGTCATCATCGATCTTTTGATCTTGGCTTTCCTTTATGATCAGTCTTCGTCAATCATTCACTATTTTTGGTCGATCAGATGTTCGAATTATTCCCTCATCCGATCGGATGTATGTAGGGTGTGGAGCGCATGTAAGACGTAAATAAAGTTGGGTGCATTAACGTATCTATTGTAGACCCGATTCATAAACTTATACTCGATTTACGGATTACCTGTGCAGTTGTGCTGATCGATTAACCTAATTCAAGATTTGAATCCTACCTAACAACACACTTATTTTAAAATGATCTAAGAATTCCTAATTTCTACTCCATGTGTGTCGGTTAATTGTTGTTCGGTTTTGACACAAAGACTAAAGAAAGATAATGAAGTCAATGAAATAGAACAGCAAATTACCAGGACGGAGTGGGTATTTCATAAGTGATTAACGAGACCTATGAGACTATGACCTAGCTAGCATTAAAACGGACACGGACACGACACGGATACGTGACACGCGGCATCTCATGAAATTTAAGACACGGGACACGTCATTTAGATATAATAAAATATATTTTTATGGGTATAATTTTATTTTTATCATGTATGTGATGTTAAATCTAAACAAGGTACAATTCGACATTTACTAGTAATTCTCATTTTCCACTCAAACTCATTTTCTAATCGATCTTTTTTAAAATTTTATCCTCGTCTAAACTATAATATCTTTAGTCATGTGTCCAACGAGTGTCAGGTGTCTAAGTGTCGGGCACGAGACGGCTAATTAAGAGAAATGTTTGTACTACATAGACTATGACTAGTCAGATTTTGCTTCACAATAGGCGAATTTTATTGGGATGAAGTGCAATTTTTCGGAATATCAAGAAAATTACCCAATTTAAAATTACCACTTTAGTTTATTTGTTAACTAATGTTGCAATAAATTACATATTCTCTCTTAGCAAACTAAACAAAGATACATACTTTCACCATCAGACGCAACAGTTATCGCTGACCTATGTATATATATTGAGCATGCAACGACAAAATAAGCAAAGTCAAACGACATTGTTGGCAAAGATTTAGTGCTCGACGTAATTTGAGAATTATTACTCCAACAAAAAAGTATCCAAAGGGTATCAAAACAATTTGTGTTGACGAAAAATTTGTTTTTCTTATATAATTTTTCAATTACAACAAGTCAAGAATGACAAATATTTAGATTTATATGATTTTTTTATTCATGCGATAAATAGGAGTTGTTTATCTAATAGTTCTTTGACCGTCTAAAAAAACATGAAAATTCAATAAAATTGCAAAATTAAAGGAAATTTTGTTGCCACTTTACCGCATGATGAAAACTATATTTTTCATAATCTCTCTTATTTTTAATTGTCCATCAGAAAATGAAAAATTCTTATAAATAGAAGAAAAATATAAATAGTGGAAATACACAATTAATATCATACACGATGCAGGAATAACCCATTAGAGTTATTTTTCGAAATAGGCGATTTTCAACAATTAATTATCGAAATAGGTTACTTTTCAAATTTATTACCGAAAATGGGTCCACAAAGGACTGGAATTCCCGAAGCTGTGGCCAGAGTCAAGTCGCCTACCCCCGTAGCGACTTGATCTTTGTCTACACCAAACCAAACTGAACAAAAACCAAAACAAAAAACAAGTCAGCATCAAATCGCCCAGTCGGGGAACGATTTGCCTTCGACTACACCCTTCCCCATACCATTTCATTACTTCTCTCAAATTACAAAAACCAAAATAAAAAACAAAACTGAAAACGCCCCCCTCCCCCCCCCCCCCCCCCCCAGCGACTTTGCTATGTCCCAAGCCACCAATATCGAAACCCCTACTACAAGCCAAAAAGGTGAATGATTTTAGGTCAAGCCAAAACACCCTCTCCCAGAGTGACTTGACCATGGACTGATTGGTCAAGTCGCTCTCCCCAAAGCGACTTTACCCTACACTGAATCTCAGCTTCGGATTTTCAAAACTATACAATCTGCATTTGGTCATCGTTCGGGTAAGCGACTTAAATACAATCCTAGCTTCGGTGATGACGTGGACCCATTTTCGTTAATAAATTTGAAAAGTAACCTATTTCGTTAATTAATTGTTGGAAATCGCCTATTTCGAAAAATTACTCCATTATAAAATATAAATTACCCGGCTTGTATAAAATTTATGAAATAGTTCCCTGAAATTTGTTAATTTATAATTTAAGGAATCATATCAATATGTAGACCGCGAATATAATTTTTAAAAGTTGTCCAAAGTAAGGGAAGTGATAAAACGTTTGAGAAAAAATCACAATTATTTGACCTATTATAAAGTGAGAAGATTTCTTTTCTTCCACTTGGAAATTCTTAGGTAATTGTAGTTTGTGACGCACCTTACTACCTCAGTGATGGAGGAATCAAATAATGGAATTTTGAAAATTACTGCTTCAATACTAAAATCACTACTTTTCTCATTATATGAGAATCACTTACGCCCTGTTCTTTTGGACTTATTTTTGCTTAATTTAAGTTAACTTCAGCAAAAATAAGTTAAGTTCAGAAAAGTTTAGCAAAAATAAGTTAAGTTCAGAAAAAATAAGTTAAGTTAAGTTCAGCAAAAATAAGTTCAGAAAAGTTCAGCAAAAATAAGTTAAGTTCAGCAAAAATAAGTTAAGTTAAGTTCAGCAAAAATAATTCAGAAAAGTTAAGCAAAAATAAGTTCAGAAAAGTTAAGCAAATACTCATACCCGTTTATGGTATTGACGAGTTTTGAAAAATTTAAGATTTTTACAAATTCTCTCGTACAAACGTCTCATGTGCGACCACTTTTTTAATTACCCAAAAGTCACTGTTAACAAAAGAATAGTCGGATTTTCCAAAAAAAACACGGGTTAAAAATTGCACACAATAATTCTCGTACGATAATGAACATACTATAATTATATAGAAATAGATTATTAAAAAATTGTGATAATATAGAAATAGATTATTAAAAAAAATTGTGATATGTGATTCACTTTTTAATTATGTATTGAAATAAGATAATGAATATACTATATTTATATACTCCCTCCGATTTCTTATGTTGTTCCCCTTTGATTTTAACACAAGAAATAATGAAATCAATTTGGATCACACAATACACATGACCCCACATGAAATTGATTTTGGACCACACAAAGTTGTCCAAAAGAGGAAAGAGGGAACATCATGTAATTAGACCAAAACGGAAAGAGGGAACATCATAGGAAATCGAAGGTAGTATATAAAAAGAAATTATTATTATTATTATTATTATTATTATTATTATTATTATTATTATTATTATTATTATTATTATTTAAGTTAATATATATTTAGTTCGAAAAAGTTAGACGTATATAAGTTAAGTTCATAAATGTTAAGCAGATATAAGTTAACTTCAGCAAATATAAGTTAAGTGAAGTTCAGCAAAAATAAGTTCAGAAAAGTTCAGCAAAAATAAGTTAAGTTCTGAAAAAATAAGTTAAGTTAAGTTCAACAAAAATAAGTTCAGAAAAGTTCAGCAAAAATAAGTTAAGTTCAGCAAAAATAAGTTAAGTTCAGAAAAATTCAGAAAAAATAAGTTAAGTTAAGTTAAGTTAAGCAAAAATGAGTCCAAAAGAACAGGGTCTTAATAACACTATTAAAAAACCGTCTCTCTCACACTTTTTTTTTTTTTTTGGTAAAAGGTAAGTATATATAAATATAAGGCATATGAGGCAATTACAAAGATATTAGCAGAGGGGGCTTAGAAAAGCTTTATCCTTGACTGGTAAACTATCTGTGATCCTGCTACGAAAAAAACTACTCAACTCAGCTTTAATATTTTTGATTACAATCATAGGTCTAAGAATACTTTGCTCATTTCTGCTTCTGTTTCGTTGCATCCAAATATGGTAAATGACCGCATTTAGAGCACTGTTTTTGATAGCCCTCTGCATTTTAGTCCCCCTTAGTCGTAGCCTCCATTCATTGTTCAAAGTCATGTGAGGTTTAAAGCCAATCCAAGCTGCTATGCCTTGAATTATTGTCCAGCTATAGGAACACTGCCCAAATAAGTGATCAACGGTTTCAGGAGCACCCTCACATATGCAGCAAGTATTATCTGGTATAATGTTCAGTCTGTGAAGCTTGACCCTGGTATTAAACGCTTGATGTTGATGTAACCAAGCTACAAAACCATGCTTAGGTATGACCCATCTGTTCCATATCAGCTTACTCCACTCAGCCTCATTATGTTCCCCACGCAACCATGAGTATCCCTTAGCAATAGAATATCTGTTGGGACCAGTGTTTCTCCAGCCAAGTATGATGTGTCCCCTCTTCATTCTGTCTTTAACTTTACAAATCTTTTTCCAGCACCAAGGTGAGTCATGAGCAGGCTGGTAGTCATCCCAGCTAGTGCCTTTCAAATAGTTGTGATGTACCCACTGCACCCACAGCTTGTTAGGGCAGCTTGACACCCACCAAGCAAGTTTTCCAATGGCAGCAGTGTTCCAGGTTGCAGAGTCTCTCAAATTTAGCCCTCCTTCTTTGTGACTTGTGCATACTTTCTCCCAAGCTACTAGAGGAGATCTCATGTACTCAGCTGTGCCATCCCATAAAAAATTTATGCATATGGCATCAATCCTTTTCATCACTGAACTAGGGAGTATAAATATACTAGCCCAATACTTATGCAAGGAGGCCAGGACAGACCTGACCAGTGTCAGTCTGCCTGCATAAGAAAGCTTCTTCGTGCCCAGTCTTCTTAACCGTTCCACTATCTTATCTATCAGGGGATGACAGTCCTTAAGATTCAGATGTGTTGGCCTAACCATCACTCCTAGATATTTGAAAGGTAGGTGTCCTTCTTTGCAACCTGACATACTGATAATATCCTGTTTAATCTGCTCAGCAACCCCATTGAAGTACACATTGGATTTCCCTGGACTCAGTTTCAGCCCTGAAGTCTTAGAGAAGGTAGCAAATGTCCTAAGCAAAATCATCATAGAATTATAGTCACCCTTGCTAAAACAAAAGGAGGTCATCTGCAAACATCAAACGAGATAACTTCATCCTTTTACACATAGGATGAAACTTGAAGCCCATGTTTGATGTTGTATATTGAAGGAGTCTGGTAAGGTATTCCATGCAAATAGTAAAAAGGAGTGGAGACAAAGGATCCCCTTGCCTGAGCCCTCTTTGTCCTTGAAAGAAACCAAAATTGTCCTCATTCAAGGTAAGGGAATAGCTGGCCGTAGTTACGCACTGCATGATCAACAACATGAAATGAGCAGGAAAATTAAGCCCCTTAAGCATTTGAAGTAAGAAATCCCATTCCACAGTGTCATCATACGCCTTTTGCATATCCAGTTTAAACAAACATCTTGGAGAACAACTCTTTCTCACTTTTGTATTACTTATTTCATGACTAATCGTTTTGACAAAGTTATTGCAAAGTAATTCTAAACATTCACAAAGTTATAACTTTTTATTTTATTCATACTCGTGCAATTTCTATTTTATTTGAGTGACGATTTCTGTTTCATTTGTGAATTGTATGCAACAATGCATACAAGTATTGGAGAGGAAGTAATGGAGAAGATCATCTCTATTACTTGAAAAGAAATGGACCTTTATTACTTTTGAACGGCCCTGATTAAATTTTGAGACAACGTGGTTGCCTGGGTGTGATTATTTCTTAAAAGTAATGTTTTATTAAATGGAGAAAAAAAATATACTAAAACAAGTGTGTATTAGAGAGATAATGGAGAGAAAGTAATGAAGATGATCCAAACTCGTAGCATAATGGGTGAATTGTTGACTTGCATATTATAGAGTACCACAAATTCTCATTGAAGGTGGACACTATTCGTCACAAGCTGAAGATGGATCGTGTCCTATCACAATATGCAAGTGATAATCAAGTGAAACTTAAATGAAGCACCCCATTTCCCTTCCTACTTGTGATATTGTGAGAGGGTCGGGTACTATCCGTTTTCAGCTTGTGATGGAGATTACCCGTGTATTTAATGAGACTAGTTGTTGTATTAATATGTAAAACTCATTACTAAAAAATCCGGTAAATTGTTATGCTCTTGTAACTTTATAGTCGGTCATGCAAGTGATCGAAGTAATAGAGTTGTTAACAAAGAAAGGAGAAAGAAGAAAGACTTTGAGAGAGTGATTCTGGATCATACCATTGAAGGACTACTAATTCCACATAAAAGAAGAGAAATAACCAAAAGGGAAGCCATCTCGAGAGTGGAAGGAGAATCATAGAAAGCAACCTGGCTAGAAACACCAATATCTAAACCCTTTCCTTTCAAGCCTCCATTGTTTTCATCTCAATAAAAGTCTAACCCTTTTTATCTTCTTTTTCTCTGAATAGATTGTCAGATTGTTGTCTTGAATATCGTGCCAATTATTTGTTTATCTTTGATTATAATATCCATCAGCAAAATACAAATAATTCCGAAGGAAGAGTACATGCTTTTTACAAATGCGAGAAGAGCAATACCGCCTTCCACCCTATTGATCCCAACAAGGGAAAACAGGTAATGGTTTAAGGGGAAATCGAAAAATGTTCAAAACTTTTAAAATTTCTGACCGCTAACGGGGCGAGCCCCCAACTAATCCCACCTAGTTTAACCACTGCTTCCATCCGTGCTATAATTTCGTCCATCATTTTAATAAATCCTACATATTACTAAGTATATATATCAGAAGGCGATAATAACACTCGAAGAAAGACTGACCGTCTCAATTTCAAAATTCAGATCATAAACTCACCGAGCTAGGAGACGGATAGCAATGACGCTCGCCCGTGTAACCGGATGAAAATTTAAAGTCTTTAATAAAATTTTCAATACTTATTCAAGTTATTTTCGAGTTTTTCTTATAACATAACATATTTAATCTCGCTAAAAAATTTCAGCTTGCTCAATTTAAATCCTGACTCCGCCACTGATGTCTAAACAAGAGTCTTGTGTAATAAACGTCTTTTTCATCTATTATCCCCACCACCAGCTCAACCCATGCACGCAAAGTTAAAAGCTCCCCATTATAACCCTTCCTATACTCCCCCCATTTTCATTACTACTTCCTTTTCTCTTTTGTGTCTTCAAAAGCCATTTCCCCCTAAAACAAAAGAAAACCATACTTCAAGCAAAACACCATAAAGTTTATAGTAGTGCTCTTAACTTATAACAATCAAGTTTCCATTTAGGAATGAAAGTGTCTGCTTCCACCACCCTAACCTGCGTCTCCGCCACCGCCACCACCAAACCCGTTTCTTCCATCACTACCACTTCACACACACCAACCTCAAACCCTAACAACAACAACAGACAGTGCTACGAACCAACCTCGGTTCTAGACCTGCAAAAGAGCCCTAGCTCGGCCACCAAACCGTCTTCAAACAACAACAACAACAACAACCAGCCGCGTCTTCCGACAGCGGACCTGGACAATTTGGAGGGGTGGGATTCAATCCTAACCGAACTGGGGCTCAATGATGATAACAGTAACACGTCCAACCCTAACAACTCCAAACTATTACTGTCCCATATTACACCATCTGATCACCATTCCCACACCCTCCCACTCATCACCCAAGTCCTCTCCGACTTCCCGTCGTCTCAGCCGTTCGATCAAAACCCGTCTCTACCGTCCGATTACTCCTCCCAATTCTCTGACCTCTCCTACACCCCATCCCTCACCCCTAATTTCACTCCGTTCGATCAACAACCACAACAACAAGATAATAATAACCCTCCTACCTTTGGTCTCGACTTCCTTGACGACCTTGTGCGTGCAGCGCACGCCTTTGAATCCGATGACTTTAACCAGCTCCACCTGCTACTATCACGGCTCAACCAACGCTTACGATCCCCAGTTGGAAAGCCGCTCCAACGCTCCGCCTTCTTCTTCAAAGAAGCTCTCCAGCATGTAAGTAATAACCACCAGGCCGCGGTCGCGCAAGCTGCGCGGCCTGTTAAGCTGTCATCATACGACGTAGTACAGACAATCCGTGCTACGAAGGCATTCTCTGGAATCTCTCCGATTTCGCTTTCTGCTGCCTTTGCAGCTAACCAAGCCGTCCTCGAGGCGGTAGACGGTGCTTCGTTTATTCATATTGTCGACTTTGATATCGGTTTTGGTGGACATTGGGCGTCGTTCATGCGTGAGCTCGTCGATAAGGCTATCGATGTAGCGAAGCTCACGTCGATTGTCTTGAGAATTACGGCAATTGTTCCTGAAGAGTTTAGCGTAGAGAGTAAGCTAGTACGAGAGAATCTCTCACAGTTTGCTAGAGAATTAAACTTGAATTTTCACATCGATTTTGTACTTACACCTACTTTCGAAATACTCTCGTTTAAATCGGTGAAATTCATCGATGGCGAGAGAATTGCAGTGCATCTCTCGCCATCAGTGTTTCACCGCTTCGCAAACAATTCGCGAAGCGGTTTGACAAAGTTCGTATCAGAGCTACGAACTTTGTCTCCGAGCGTCATCGTGGTGGTGGATAGAGAAGTAGGGATGGACATCGGAACGGCTTCGTTCGGGGTGAGTTTCGTAGCGGGAATTGAGTACTACACCGGGTTACTAGAGTCACTTGACGAGGCTGCTGCAGGAGGATTTAATGGCGGCCTAGAGTGTGTAAGGAAGGTTGAGGCGTATGTGCTTCAACCGAGGATAATCACTGCAGTGGAGGCGGCAGCAACAGCAGTGAGACGGCGAAGTACAACGTGGAGGGAGGCATTTGGGGCGGCAGGGATGAGAGTTGTTGGGTTCAGCCAGTTTGCTGATTTCCAAGCTGAGTGTTTGTTACGGAGGGCTCAGGTTGGCGGGTTCCACGTGGCAAAACGACACGGGGAGATGATGCTCTTTTGGCATGATCGGCCACTTGTCTCCACGTCGGCTTGGAGGTGTTAAGGTTTTACGATGGTGGCACCAACTTCACGTAACTATGTAAGCCTTGTACTCCGCTTGACTATAACTCCTGATAAATTCGAAACTGTGACCTATAAACAATCGTCAAACAAGGCGATTTAGCTCATACACTTGCCCTTTTGGTTATGAAAATCGAGAAATTGATTGCATAAATTTTGCGAATGTAGGCGGATCATACTGAAAGGGCGGAGAGTTGGTGCAACAAGTACTTACAATGTACTCGCTCCTTTCAAGTCATTTCCATATCCCCGTGTATGGAAATGACTTGAAAGGAGAGAGTCGAATTCAGTTGTTGCAGCATTTTAGTGTGTTATTTTTGTGTTTTGGGTTTTCAATTGGGGTAAATAATTATGGAAACGGTGTTAATCTAGGGCAGGGGCTTTAGAAAAGGTAGGTTTTACTCTGTATTACTAAACTATGTCAAATCTCGGAGAATACCCTGTTTTGTTGAAGGTGATATATGATATGAATGGTGTTGGCTATTTCTGCTGTTCAATCGGCCTGAGTAAACCAAGAACTTGCTGAAAACATTACATAATCTGAAATTGTGTATACGGAAACTTTACCTTCGAATATAAATGGAAGAAATCGGGACAAAATCATATAACTACGCATATTTGTAAAGAGTAGTCTTTTAAAGAGCTAGATAGAAGTGTAAACGCGAAAAACAAATGCTTTCAGCTTCCATATGGAAGAAATCGGAACAAAAATGAGCAGTATTCTGAACTTTACAAGCTTTATACGGAGTGCATCTCCATTTACTCCTACTCAGCAATCAATGTATCGTGTCAATGGACGCTTCTTGGAACAAACTAACATTCGTCACATTACAAGGGCGATCAAGGGAGAAAAAAAACAGAAATAAAGGGAAGAGGGGGAAGGTAACAAACAATTGTTGTTAATGCTGGTTTCTCTGCCAAAAATTTATGCTGACCTGAACATAGTGATTTCTTCCTTCATATTCCAGATATTACTGTACCAAATCATTCCTTTCCCAGACATATTAGCTAGTCCTGCTCCCGCAGCAACGAATATACCAAGTTAGTTCTTGGTTTCATCCTACACGTGAACTATTACAGGAAAGTATAACCTAGACAAGGGGTTATTCAGGTTGGGGAGGATTACTTTGGGCATTATTACACTCGGGTTTGGGTCATGCCAGTCATTTTGGGTTTGCATATGTTTATGGTGTAATATTACTGGGTCATTTACGGGTATGGTTCTGAACTCTGTTGAAATGCAACAGTGGGTCTGTGCTCTGTTGAAAAGCAACAGTTGTGATTTATGCTTGTTTCTCTGACTGTAAGTTCGCCTGTGCTATTTCCATAGTAAATTATATAGAGTACAATGTTAATTCTCTCCAACCTACAGGTAAGCTAATACGAGTATACGACATTGGGACTCCACCACATCATTATCTCATATTACATCGCACCATTTTCGCTTATGAAAAACAATCATTATGAGAGGGACCGAAAGATAACTAACCTGGATAGAACAATTTTCAGCTGTCAGTTTTATGCGGTGGACTGCCACTCCTCTGCTAAGTTCTTGAGCTTGTCTTTAAGGGGACTATTTTCACTATTTAATCCTTCTACCTTTCTTTGCAATTCTTCACACTCCGACTAAGTACGCACAAGAGTTTCATTAGCCAGTACTAGCCTTCAAACTAAGCGGAAGCCTGAACGTTGGTATGAAGTTAATTGTTGTGTACCTTTTCCTTTGACCATTTGCCCAGCCTTCGCCTCTAACAAGCTCGTAAAATAATATTACTTCTTCCCATTTCACTTGACATTCATATAAGCAAAAAATGTACTTCCTATTATTTTATGAATTATGTGAAAGAAGGGCCGAAAGAGAGTGAATACTATTACTCATGTGACGATCAAAAAATATGTCTACCTGCTTTCCCCGCCTTGACCTCATAGCTGACGTGAGGTTAGATTGCTGCCTCTTTTGCTTTTTTAAGTTCACGTTCATCCTGTCGAAAAAAAAATTGATAAACAAATATTTATAGCTGTCCATGCGCATACGCGATACATCGACATTAAGAAGGAAAATGACATTGGCATAGTACTGATATAGTGCAGCATCCCCAAGTCACTAAGTGTAGGCCTGTTGACGACAATTTGTGTTTTGAGCCTCCTTCATCATTTCTAGATAAAATTGTGGTTTACGGTCTATCCTATTTACCATTCTCTTTGTCCACTATTCAAAATAAATAATATAGAAAATCAGTCAAGCGAAAATGAATAATTCAAGAGAATTCAAAAAAATATATCATACAAAAAAACTGTCACCTATGAATCTATGATCATTGATGGAATAGCAGGAGGTGACACTCCAGTAATTGGTCTCAACTTGACGGGCACCAGCAACATTACCATTCCACAAGTCCATGCCGACATTAAGATTAGTTTCGGAACTTGGAAAAAGGTTCCCTGTCACTGGACCCAAATGACCAACATACGATACAATATTCTGTGTATTATCGCCAGCAAAATTGGGCCAAATTGAGAACGAAAGGGAAAGGAGCTATAAAAATGGAGTTCAAAGTAAACATTTAAACATATCATCCTTACACATCATTTAAACATATCATCCTTACCTCTGGGATGCACCATCATTTGCAGATCCCAAAGTTGCAGATTCCGCCCTAGCTCTACCTTACATGGCTATATCTATGTCATGCTGTTGGGTGGGTATCGAATAAGGCTACAAAATTTCTGGTAATGATACTTACACAAATGATAGAATAAAGCCATCTCTCACCGTGTGAGAAGGTCTTCTATTGGTCAAACACTCATTTATAAAATGGACCGTCTTATCCTCATGACTGTGAAACTTGTCATAACGCTAAATTATGCAGAACAAATCCCGAAAATTACCTCTATTTCTCACCAAACTGCCACATTATAATGAATTCCTAGAAAATTAAGCTAGAAGATATACTAGCAGACGTCCAATTAATGAATTTTGCAATATTCATATGATCCAGGATCCTCAAACTTAGGGCTTGTTTGCATAGCAAAATAAAAGGGAGAGAAGAGAAGGGGATGGAGGAATGGGGGATGGGTGTTCGGATACAATTTTCCCCCCAAATTTCTCCAATAGTGGAGTGACTATGATTAGTCTTGGTGGACGGAAAATGGATCCCTCCATTTACCTTTTACCCCATTTGATCTTCAAACAATGAACAAGGGATTTGTATGATTGTATGATTGTATCCCTCCCCTCCCCTCCCCTCCCCTCCCGTCATGGAAACAAGCCGTTAAAGCTTATTACCAATCCAAATCCCAAATTATTCAGATTATTAGTGGCAAAGAATTGAACTTTTCGACTAAATTGAAGCAATTATAATGAAACAAAGAAACCTACAAACCCATTAGCCATTGTTTCCCTTGAATCTCTTACACTCGACTTTATCAGGATACTAAACATAAATAAATTCAATTACATGGAAACAGTCACTATAATTGCATGCCCATCAAAAATTCAGCATAAACAATAAATCAAAAGCAAGTAACTTTACTAATTTAGTTTAGAATTTGAATAATTCCAGGAAGAAAAATAAAATAAAAAAATTGGGAGAGCAGAATTGAGTATACCTTAAGAGGAAATGAGAAATCGAGAGGGAGAGACTAGAGAGGTGAGTGTGGTGAAGATTCACGTGGGAAAGAACTGCATTCCTGAAGCGAGCATGAAGTCGGGTTCGATTCTCCCGCAGCTTAACGCTCATTTGAACCTAAAAAAAAGTTTAGTGGTTAAAACTTAAAAGTTTAGTGTCCCTCGAAACATTTTGTATCTTGTTGAGGCAGATTTAAGTAATGTATCTAATCTCGCGGTGGGTTTCTTCAAAAAAAAAAAAAAAAAAAAAAAGTTAAAATCAGGTGCAACTCCCGAGATTTCAATTCAACTATTTTATCGGGTAAATTGAAATGGCACGAGGTTATGTCTTCTACAGTCTTTGTCCGATGCCTTTGAAAAAAGGTAATTGATTTAGTATTCGTGATTTATAGGCTATTAGATATAATTAGTTTTAATCCCATGCAAATTGCACGGGATTGCAGGTTCAATTATTATTATTTATAAATAATAAATAATGATTAGTCATATTTTCGATTTTCGATTTGTAATATAATTTTATATGACCGATATACTAAAAATATTTATAATATTAACATACAGTTAATATTCAAAGTATATCAAAATGCAATCAATCTATATAAATTTGAAATATCATAACAGAATTACAATATACAATGATAAGTAAATGTTAATACAAAAATCTCAAAATTTTCTTCATTATATATGCATTTTTTATCGTCACAACTCACTCATAAATCAGAGTTGTCAACATGTCTAATTCTTTAGAGATAGTTTGAAAGCCAATAGTTTTAACTTACCTCATTCAAAATAATGAAATAGGTTGGTCCTACTCTAGGGGATCAATATAGTTTTTTTACCTTATCGGAGAAAAAAGATTTGACTGCCCCCAAAATCCATCATTACTCGTGTTTTTATAAATGATCATTATTACTATAAAAGAAAAATGTATTTTAGCTTACGTGGCGCAATATAGTTACAGCATTCACCCTTTTAAGTAGGGGTGTTCATAAAAAACCGAACCGCAAAAACCGTACCGCAAAACCGGAGAACCGCGTGTTTTCGAGGTTCGGTTCACCGAACCGTTAAGGGCAATTAGGTTCGGTGAACCGAACCGGTTAATTTATCATGGACAAGGTTCGGTTGAGGTTCGCAATTTTAGAAATGAGATTAACCGCGAACCGAACCGTTCACAAAAAAGTAAGGAAAAAAATTAAAATTATTTAAAAAATTGTTCTTTTGTTTAATTAAAAAGTGTTTCAAGATTCAAAAATGGTTAAAATGATTAATATTAAAGTTTTACTTATTACCTTTATTATTGAGTATAATTAAATATTAAAAATTTAATTAAACTACTAGATAAAAATCTCGAAAACTAAAGAAAAAAATATTTACCATGTTTATAGGTTAACCGCTAACCGAACCGCAAATAACCGTTTAAAGTGGTTAACCGAACCGCAAATAACCGTTACGAACGGTGCGGTTTAGGTTCGGTGTTTTGTCAAACCGAACCGTGTGCGAACCGTATTAAATACGAGGTTCGGTGAACCGAACCGTGAATGAACACCCCTACTTTTAAGCCCTCACATTCACCCTCACAAATCAGTTTCTCCTCAACCAGTCAAAACCTTAGAATTTGACAACTCAGCTTAAGATAATTATTCTATGGCTAAAAACGTGATTCATGCAAATAACAAAATTATTCCCTTTTACCTAAATATTCTACAATTAATAATATTTGATTCTATAATTAATCAAAACCTTAGAAATTTGAAGACTCAGCTTAAGATAATTATTCTATGGATAAAACGTGATTCATGCAAATAACAAAATTATTCCTTTTTACCTAAATATTCTACAATTAAGAAGATTTGATTCTATAATTAAGAGTTTTTTATTCTACAATTAACCGTGATTCATGCTACAATTAACCGTCATACATAAAATTAACCGTGATTCATGGAGAAATTAATATTCATGCACCTTTGAAAATATATTTTATACCAAAAAACATGTTTTCCAAATTACTATTAAAAACCATCTAACAAAAAGATTTTATTCAATGACTAAAGATAATTAGATTTTCTAATTTGCTTAGTTTTGGAAAGATAATTTTTTAAAAAAAAGATTTCTATAATTAATAAAATATAATTAATAATATGTTAATCTACCTAAATACCGACTTAATAAATTAACACATCCTTAATTTAAGTTTTGAAAATATATATTTTTTTTTAAAAAAAAAATGTGTTTACTGATTCTACTACATATATACAATCATTAATTACCAAAAAAATCGGATAGAGTGAATTAACCGTGATTTGATTATACAATTAACCGTGAGATATTATTTTACCTAAAGATTTTATTAAAAACCGTGTAACAAACAGATCTTATTATATGGCTAAAGATAATTAGATTTGAAATATTGCTTAGTTTTGGAAAGATAATTACTCGTTGTTATAAGTCTTATAATCATCCTTTTGTAATGTTCATTCATCCTTTAATAATGGGTAGGGCTGTATATTTTATCAAAAAAAACCAATTTGTTGGGATGTTATCATTATCTCGGACCTTTAAGGACGATCAATAATCTATTATTTTGTTTTATTGTTTTATTTACATATTTATTATGAAAAGATTTGTCAGAATCGATTTTTATATTAGTTTAATTTTCTGTAATATATAAAACTTAATTATCTTAAATTTGGTTTTTTTTATAATTTAAATAGTTTAAATTACTTAAATTTGTATGTTATAATTTCCTTTTTTAGCTATGTCTTAATTGTTCATTTTAAACATGTCTTAAAATTGTTACTCTTATTAACATTATCATGTATTCATTTGTACTTACATAACTTAAGTCTCAAACTTGAATGTTACAATTTTCGTATATATATTTTAATTATATACAATGATATTATATTATTTCCTTTTTATTGTAAGAAAGTACACATGTTCGAATAAATAGAATTCCTATATAATAAGTAAAATGTATATATGTCATCTTTAGAAGTAAGTGTACGCAACCCCGTGATTTTTCACGAGTGTTACACTAGTAAGTATCTATTATGGTACTTTTCTTTTGCAATTTCAATATCCCATTTTTTTTATCGTCTCATTATTAATTTAATATTTGGAGCGTTTTTTTGAAACAATATTTATGTGAAGTTTTACACATAAACTCTTGAATAGTTATTTTTTACCGTAATTAAAATTTTCATCCATGAAGTTTTATGCTAGAACTTTGTGGTCTTTTTTTTCATATTTTTAATATTGTGTTCGTTTGTAGTTTTAAATAAACTTTTTAGATTAGTTTTTGTGTTTAATATTTTTGGCATGCTGATATTGGTATGATTATCATGAAAAATAGATGTATGTTTGTTATTTATATATAAAATTAAAAATGAATATAACTTTTATTGATTTACTTGATATACTTTAACTAACATTTTTTATCATATTATTGTTCCAAAAATACTTTAAAGTAACTAATTTTAGGATGTTATTTATTTGATTAACTTGATTTGTTAAAATTGAAAATGAAAATAATACTAATTAACATACAAAATATTATATATATAATATTTAATTTTATGTTATACAAATTGACCATCTTTCATAGGAAATCATGTTTACGAATTTATACAAAAATGTTACGTAATATTTCTGAAACTACGATAACGGGCATTTATTTAGAATATCGGGCGGTTAAGATTCCAGAAATTCATCAAACACATTGCGGGACCCACCTGAGAGAATTAAAAAAAAAATAAAAAAAATTGTTGTCTAATCGTTTTAGACGGGATATATATATTCGTTTATATAATATTTAATTTTATGTTATACAAATCGACCGTTTTTCGTAGAAATTCATGTTTACTAATTTATATAAAAATGTTACGTAATATTTCTGAAACTACGATATCGGACATTTATTTAGAATATCGGGCGGTTATGACTCAGGGAATTCATTAAACACATTGCGGACCCATCTGAGAAAATTTAAAAAAAATCAAAATCTGCGTTGATGACGTGGCTCAACCAAGCCTTCTGAAATGTTTCTATAATTATATAGATAAGATGAGGAGAGTTTATCCATGTACTCCAAAAATAATGACTACAGGTTTTCGGTTTTTTTCAAGTCATTCGGAAAAAAGTAATGCACTAGGATTTGGGACTTATGAGAACTTCGTTTAGAGCAACTCTATTAATTTGTAGTTTGTCTTATTCATAAACAATGATGTGTTTATGCTAGGACTCCTTTCAAAGCAAGCTACAATAGATTTAGCTTACATGGTCCACTGTCCACATAACATATTAATATTGTAATATTAATTATTTTATTGTGTAGTAATTACTTATTTTATTTCAAGTTATGCAGCTTGACAAAGTTACATCGGCTTACAAGCGGTAGCATCGTTTGGACATGTGGAGCTCAAGTCAAGAATGTCAAAAACGATCATCCAACTTTTCTTACAACAAATGAGGGAACGCAAACACTACTACAATCTAAGCGTACGAGAACGCCTCTTCAATTTAAGGCTACTATAATTTAAGGATACCATGTTATTTGATTATTTTTGACTTAAGTTCAGCTTGTTTCATTTTTATTAAATTATATTAATATTAGACGTAAGAATAAGATCAACTTAAACATAAGCAGTTGATGAGTGATGATATGCGTCTTCTTTGTCGTCTCGTTTTCAATTAATTATAAGCATCCATGTTTCATACTACATGTTATTTTTCATGTAGATATCTTATTTTCATTTATATTTTTAATATGTTTTTCTCTACTTAAAAATATTGTATAATTTTTTGTTTATAAGGTTATATCTTCTATCAATTTACCTTAAAAGTATAATTTATCCATATTAATTTTGAAGATTTAATATGACTTAGAAAATGAAATGATCTGTTAGAGAGTAGATTAGTGGGGTGAGGAATTTTATTGGAAAAAAATAGGTGTGGATACAGGCCATACAGCTAAAAGTTTAATAAAAGAGGAGGGCAATGGAGGCAAAGGAGAAGGAGGGAAAAGAAAGGGAGAGAAGGAAAGGGAGAAAGGAGAAGTTGATTTTCTTTTCAAATTTTGTCTTTGTTGGAGAGAAAGTAAATTGGCTTAGAGACTCCATTTCCATTCCTTCCAAATCCTTCCACCTCCATTTTGCTAACCAAACAATGAATTTCTCATCCTTTGACTTCCCTTCCTTTCCTTCAAAATCCTTCAATCCAAAAACACCCTAAAAAATTTTGATTTTATACTATGTAGATTATTTTCTTATTAAGATGTAATCCTTTAATCCCTATAATCTTCTTAAAACTTTAAATTAGATTCCTAATAAAAAATAAAACAAAACTAATATAAATCTAAAATATTTAAATTACAAACCAAACGTTCATCAAAATTATTTGAGAAAAATTATAAACTGGAATCATTAATTTTGTAAACAAAATCATTAAAATACACATTTTGTTTTGTTTTTGTTTTTTTAAGAAAGTTCAAATATACATTTCTTGACTTCGCTCAATTCTCTTAATAAATTTTCCAATTTTTTCATATTAAAATAAAAGGGTGAAATATGGAATTAATGATGAGTCAATTCAAAAGTTATACCACATCCTATTTGAAATAACTTTCCATATTCGATATTGGCACAAAATTTAAGGATTTGATTAAAATAAGCATAAATATTGTTGTGGGGTGAGGTGATTGGAAAGAGGATGGGTATGGTGGGATATTGTTGTGAGTAAGACAATTAAAATAAGTATAAAGTATGTGTATTGTGGTGGGGTGAGATGATTAAAATATATATAACTTTACCAAAAAAGGAAATAGGGGAGATATTGTGAATTGACGAAAAAGAAAATAGGTAAAATTATTATGAATAGGAAGGACTAAATAATACTTCCTCCATTTCAATCAATTCTATACATTTGCTTTATTCACGTTTGTCAATACCCGTTTTCTTTTGCTAAGACCAACCCCAAGCAAGGTCATGAGGTAGGTCATGACCTTGTTTGGTCATGGTTAATGGGTAATTAAGAGAATTAATTGGTGACCAAATTCACTAATTTATGACCTTATGACCAACCAAGGTCAATTTGTGACCTTTGGGAAACAATAATGACCATATTTGTGACCACTTATGTGGCCACTTGTAATTGGTTGAAAAATAAAAAAACAATAAAAATATTAATTAATGGTTGAATTTTCAATGATTGAGTAGGATGTAAAGTGAAAAATGATTGGGTTGATAACCTAGGTCGTGACCTTTTGCTTGGGAGGGTGAAGGTAGGTCGAGATAATTAAGATGTGATTAACGGTAAAATCGGGTCGTGACCTAGTTAGCGTGACCACTGCTTGGGGATGGTCTAATATCTTTAGTTATATATCGATAAAAATTATAAAACTTTGATATTCACAGTGTACTCGCTAAGACAATTTAAACAAGATCCCACATGACTATCTTTTATGTTATAAATTAAAAGTTGTGTTGAAAATTCACTCGACTTATGAATAATGCCAAAAAAGTGAAATATATAGAATTGATTGGAATGAAGGAAATACATAAAAATGTAAAATTTTCATATGTGCAAATTCTATACTAATTAACCATAAATCAAATTTAGCACTACTATAATACATTACAATCTGCGCATCAAAAAAAATATTACAATCTTATATTAGTACCAAAAAGAAACGATTTTGTATTTATAGCATTGCAGAACACCTTACATATTACATTCTTACATTAGCCATATTTAATTATTTGTAGATGTGAATCCCCTTATTATAAAAGTGAAATCATTTAGAAAAATTTGATTGGATTTTATGAACTTTTTTTCACTTTTACTTATCGTACTAACTAACATATTTCGAATGTCATCATCCAAAAAATCATTATCTATATAAAAGAATCTTGTATTTCTGTCCACGTGACACAATGGGGTGCAAGAATGAGGGTATTCAAGCTCTCTCATTCAACCCCAAACATTATGTTTTGTTTTAGCCAATCATGCAAAACCGTGTTGGTCATCTTTCCACATCAGCGAACTAGAACAAATAAAAAACTGAAATTAATTATACAAACCACCTAATTAACCGTGTTAATTAATATGGGTATCAATTCTCAAAACCAAATAAAAATCTGAAATTAATTATAAAACCACCTAATTAACAGTGCTAATTAATGTAGCTGTGTTAATTAATATGGGTACCAATTCTCAAAACAAAAAAAATGAAATTAATTATACAACCACCTAATTAACCGTGTTAATTAATGTAACTGTGTTAATAAATATGCGTACCAATTCTCAAAATCAAATAAAAAACTGAAATTAATTATACAACCACCTAATTAAACGTGTTAATTAATATAGATACCAATTCTCAAAACCAAATAAAAAACTGAAATTAATTATACAACCACCTAATTAACCGTGTAAATTAATATAACCGTATTAATTAATATGGATACAAATTCTCAAAACCAAATAAAAATATGAAATTAATTATACAACCACATACTTAACCGTGTTAATTAATATAATTAACCGTGTTAATATGGGTACCAATTCACAAAACCAAATAAAAACTGAAATTAATTATATAACCACCTAATTAACCGTGCTAATTAATATGACTATCAATTCTCAAAACCAAATAAAAAACTGAAATTAATTGTACAACCACCTAATTAACCGTGTTAATTAATATAAGCGTGTTAATATGGGTACCAATTCTCAAAACCAAATAAAAAACTGAAATTAATAATACAACCACCTAATTAACAGTGTTAATTAATATAACCGTGTTAATTAATATGGGTACAATTCACAAAACCAAATAAAAAACTGAAATTAATTATACAACCACCTAATTAACCGTGTTAATTAATATGACCGTCAATTCTCAAAACCAAATAAAAAACTGAAATTAATTATACAACCACCTAATTAACCGTGTTAATTAATATGGGTACCAATTCTCAAAATCAAATAAAAATCTGAAATTAATTTCATGCCATTTAGGTAGTAAACACTCTTATATTTTCTTGATTGTAATGAAACAAAAATTGGGCAACACTTCCTTATTGTTCTCCAAATACATTCTATATAATGTATTTGGAGAACAATAGGGAAGTGCTGCCCAATTTTTGTCTCATTACAATCAAGAAAATATAAGAGTGTTTATTAATGGTATGAAAGATTCAAAGATGGGTTTAGGTTGGAGAGATAAGGACCCCAGACCAATATATCAAATTGTTTTTTTTTTGCAGGTTGGTGTTGGTGTTGGTGTTGTTAGTTGATGTTGTTGTTTTTGTTGTTGTTGTTGTTGTTGTTGTTGTTGTTAGTTGATGTTTTTGTTTTTGTTGTTGTTAGTTAAATTGATGTTGTTAATAAGTTGTTAATTAGCTAGATAGTTGTTAACTAGTTGTTGTTGTTAGTTGTTGTTATATATGTAGTTGTTGTTATTTAGTTGTTGTTGTTAATTAGTTGTTGTTATTGTTTGTTAAAATATGTAGATTTACTATGAAGAGATTAGAAAGAAAATGGATGTATGAAAGGTTGGATTCTAGGAAAAAAAATAAGGCAGGATTTCGTAATTGGTGTTAATGAATTCATTAACTATGTTAAGCAACAAGACAAATTCATTAGAAATAGAGAAATTAGGTGTCCATGTTCTAAGTGCAAGAATACAAAGTATTTAGTTGAACAAGAAGTACGGAAACACCTTGGTTTGAGAGGGTTTTGTGATAACTATTACGATTGGGTGTGTCACGAAGAGAAATTCTCCGTTGAGGAAGAGGGAAGCGCATCAATGCACTCCGACAATCCTTATAGGGATATGGTAGAAGATGCGTTACGCGATAGCATTGATCAAATTAGGGAAGATGCTCTTAACGCCGAGGTGGTCGATGAATCTCCAAATCCTAATGTATTACTGTTGGTTTCACTAGGTAGTCATACTAACTAATGTACTATTATTAGTCTTACTAATGTACTAATTAATCTCATATTAATTTAGTTTAGCCAATCTTAATCTTATGCATGCAAAATAAAAGCGGAAATAATGAGAATCGTATTCTTACAACCGGTCCGAAATGTGCTAAGGACGATCCTCCAAAAGCAACCAAGTAAGCTTGCCTCCAATGAGTGCGCACCAAGACCTTACCCTTAAACACCGATACACGAACCCGAGCTAGGAGACGTAATCGGTTAACTTAAAACCGTAAACTAATACTAATATTAGTATACTACAAATATTATATAAGTAGTATTTGGGAGGTTTTATGATATTTTAGTTTCTTACTCTAAAACTAAAACATAGATTAGTTCTATAATGTGAATGATCACATGTATATATAGAGAATATGATGCATGGTGGGTGGGATGTTTGTGTCGTGTAAGCTAGAGCAAAGGGAAGGGATTTTAATCCCTTTTGCATGTTCATGTGCACATAGTCAAGTCATGTCATATTTTGACTTAAAATATAAGATAAAATATCTTATACTATATTATCTTATAGTGCCACTTACACGGTATACACATACGTAAAAATGGACCTTCATTTTACGTTTTATAATTCGTATGATTTAACTCATTACGTAACATCTTATGTGACATAATAGTTGTATTAATTTAAAAATATAAATTTATCATATAAATAATATTTCTAAATTAATTAAATCACTTTTAACAAATCATTAAGTAATTCGAAATTACTGTCCCAACATATGGTTATCGTAATAATCGTCGATACGATATATTTAACAACGTTTGTTATAACCATGAACCGTTCATAATACTAATCTTGATATTTCTAAAATATCGTTTAATATTTGATAATTGACACAATTCAATTTCAAATATAAATCTTACCTTAAGATTCAACCTCTAATCTCTCAATATACGGTTTCAATAATATCAATCAATCTGTATCCTATACAATTAATCAATATACGTTTAAGGGGTCAGTCCTAAAGGTGTGACCTAAAGGGATCAACTGACCACCACCGTCATACGACAGTAATGTTAAACTCTAGTCAGCCAATCATTACCGATTAATGTTGGTCAGTTGACTAAATCAATATTGGATCGTCCCTTGCATATTCTTTTCATAAGATTTATGACAATGATATTTTCTCATTGTCGTGATCGCACTATTGTTGAGGACACATTTCCCAACAATCTCCCACTTGTCCTCGACAAGTGTGCGTCACCAATTCTCTTGTCCTATTACGTCATCTCCCACTCAATGCAAGGTGTCTTCCAGGTCGTACTTGCATTTGATCATATCTTGAGTGGTTTTCTCGATCTGGAGATTTAACTGCTTTGACCGGAATTATCTACCATAGATATCTTCCGAGCGTGGCCACGCATTTCCAGTTAAACTTCTCCTCGAGTGGCCTTGAGATTTAAGACAACCCTGACAAGGGGTTGGACAATTCCTATCCTACTGTTCCCTTCGACTAACACAGTCCATCATGACCCAAAAGAAGCCCATTTGACCCCTTTAACGGACGATCGTAGAGCTAAAATCAAAGTCAATCTGAGGCTGCATCACCTTGGGCGAACAGTATCAAGTCAAAGAATCGACTTATGTGAATAATATAGTAGCTCTCGCCACGACCGGGCTAATTATAAAATTTCCAGAACTCTATAAGCGGTCACTAAATGCCCAACAGAGTGTTACACAGTCTGCCGATGTGATCGACTAGTCATCCCATATGACTCTATGACATTTGAACTTGCCATCAATCGCCTCACATTGTAGTCGCTTCGAGACGTCACCTCATACAAGCGACTATGGGCTATACTAAGTTAATCCAGTTCACTTATGGGGTTCAAATTGTCTCTTACAACCCATTTGGATTTCACAAAGTATAAATTGTGAGTTAATATTAATAATAATAACTCAAACGATAAGAGTGATTGTTATGTGCGAACAAACAATACGATATTGTTGCTCCACATAAACAATCTTTGATGATCATACATCAATTTGTATTAATGGTTTGCTATGTGAATATACCTTATCTTCACATCCTTTAACCTACAAATTTCGGTTTCCTTTTAACTCATATTATCTCGTATAATACAATCTAATTCAAGTACACTTCAAGTCTCTTATACTCGACTCGAGTCTCCTTACTTTAAGGAAGCTCCCACTGTTTTCTCAAAACTCATGTCATGTCATCCATATGAACATAGTCATATTGTACTAGAATTTATATTGTAGTTAACCTAGATTCGATCTCTTAGTTCTCCTCGAGAAACTTATATCGAAATAGGACTTTATTTCAACTTATGGCATTTTGATCAAGGTTATACGAATCAACATTTTCATATCTCGGATTCAAATCCAAACCTTGTTAACTTATCGGTGACGTTTCATTATCATATAATAAACTCACTTATGATTTATGTTCTCAACATACATTTATTTAGAATTGAAAACCTCACATTCTTTAACCTTTAAAGAATCACCATTCTCTCTAAATGGTAGGTTTCGTTTCCTTAATAACTTTTCTCCCACTAAATTCCACATTACTATCTTATAGTTTAATAACTCCCACTATCATCATAGTGATTTGGTAATATCTTCAAACATCTTCTCAACTCATAATGAACATTTCATTTTGATTAACTTCAAACATTTTCTCAACTCGCTATGAACATTTCATTTTGATTTTCTTTCCCACGGAAAGAATCTTTGTATTATCATGAGAACGGGAGACGATTTCTCCTCTATTATCTTTATAAAACAGAAACATTAACATCATGGAAATGATTTCCTTCCGTTAACACTCGCGGTTCCCTTTGTCCTCTCTAGGAACTTTTGACAACATATGGAACATTTTCCTTTTGTGTCCTCGCGTAGTTTCTTCTGTGTCCTCTCGTAGTTTCTTCTATCCAATTTCTTAGAGTTCTTCTCAAGGACTCCTCATAGAACTCTTCTCTAAGATCCTATGTTTATTTCATTGGTTTACGGGCGTAGAATTTCTCCCACTCTATCCTCTAAAATAACCTGTATTTTAGGAAGGATAGCATTTTCGCCCGTCAACAATGTATTGGATAAAAAATTATGTGAGTATTTGAGACATTAACATATTCTTTCATTTAAGGTGAAAATCTTATAATGAACTGATGTTCTTATGTTTGAATTTGAAGTATTTCACGGGATGCAATTCTCGTTTTTTAAGTAAGTCGTATTACTTTTATAATGATCCTATCATTTCTTCCGTACGTTGAATCATTCAAGGTACTTTATCACGATCTATGAAAATCGTATCAACTCATGTTATGTATCACAAAAGCATTTTAAAATAATCAAACATGTTTGATTAAGAACAAAAGGATGACTTGGGTTGAAAACCAAGTCACCACTATTACAACCATTGTTTCAACAAGATTCTTGTCGTACAAGAAATACAAAGTTCTTAAATTAAAATGCAAAAGAAAGAAGACATCAAATGAAAATTAGAGCCATGCTCTTCATGTCTTCAATCTTGGATGCTACCTTAGCCATCCATGGAAGGAACTTCAAGTTTCCTTCTCCTTCTCCTTGCCTTTGTCTTTGGTAGGAGCCCCTTTAAAACAATTTATAAACGGGTGAGAATCAATAACTTGTATCATTATACAAGAATTGATTAAGTAACATGAATTAGACGAGAATTTATACCTACTGCAAGAACCTTTCCGGCTTTGAGGTCATGGAGATACTTCGGGCAATTCCGCTTCCAATGCCCCATCTTGGTGCAATAATAGCACTTGTCTTCAACCTTTGATGACGACGAAGAAGAAGCACTTTTCGTAAAAGTCTTCTCCTTAGGAGATGCGGGTTTGAAGGCTTTAACATTTTTACCCTTGTTGGCCTTGCGCTTAAACTTCCTCTTGCTTTTTGAATCGATATTAAGCACATCCTTTGTGGAACTCTCATTAAGTCCCATATCCCTCTCCGCTTGGACCAACATCTTATGTAACTCGTCCAAGGAGGTTACTTGATTGCGCATGTTATAATTTACCCGAAATTGAACATACGATTTCACTTTGTTGAGGGAGTGAAGGATTTTGTCAATAATAAGCGAGTCGGGAACATTCACCCCTTGCAACTTCAAGGTTTCGGCTAGCTCAACCATTTTGAGCACATGAGGACTAATCTTTTGACCTTCCTTTAAGGTCAAATCGAAGAAGGCGGAGGCCGCCTCATATTGAATTACCCTAGGAGCTTGTGAAAACATGTTCGCAACTCTAGTGTATATCTCATTAGCCGTGGCTAGCTTAATCATTCTTCTTTGGAGATCCGGCTCCATCGAAAATATAAGCACGTTCTTCAAAGCATGCGACTCCTTCATGTAGGCCTCATAGGCTTCACGAGTCGCTTCCGATGAACGAGCACCGGGAGTGGGAGGAGCGGCAATGGTAAGATAACGAGTCTTATCGTCCGCTTCCGCGGCCAACACCAATTGGGCGTCCCAATCTTTAAAATTGGCGCCATGCTTCTCAAGCTTGCAACGATCCATAAAAGACCGAAGCCATGAAACGTGTTGTGGGAGTGGTGGAGCGTTATTTGCCATTGATTGAAAGTCGAAAATTGAACTACAAATGAAAATTAAGGAATTAAAACACAATTATCGTTTTAATAAATAAACTTGTAAATTTTAAACAAGTTAAGCATCTACTTAATGATCTCTTACCCAATTAAGTAAATGATCCCGAGACCCAAATACACATTAACTTGGGCACGGTTTAGCCGATACATCCCTCATTAATGTGACTCGGTAGATTAACCCCTTAATCGATTCTACTTTTAGAACTCTCGGTCGATAAAATTACACTAATTCTTATCTTAGCCCGAACTTATTACCACTACGGTGGCTCGAATACCTTCGTCGAGATCGACCAAATTTCAAGAAAAAACGTAATCATATTACCCCACTTCACCAACGTAATAAGGTTTGTACCCCGGTTTAGCCGAGCCTACTCCCTTATGAAGAAGATCCTTCGCGGGTTCTTTACTTTTTGGTATGGCTATGTCTCGATTTTTAAATAACGTAAGAGATCTTGTCAATTTATTATCTATCTCCTTTAAGTGAACTAAGTCGGTGAATTATCGATAAATTTAATTGACACGGTCGATAACATCGATGAAATGCATGATATATGAATGACGATTTGGCTATGCATGCAACATGATAAGCATAAATAAAAGCATAAATAAAACCCTAGTATGGCCTTTCCTAAAATAGAAAATAAAGTAAATTACAAATTCGGAAACCAACTCCTTTGGTCCTTTGAACTTCACACGCGGCACGCATCCCAAGGCAAACTCCGTCTTGGTCGGAACTCCTTTCCGAAATGGCACCGTCTTCAAGGATCTCCAGAATTACAAATAATTACAAATTTTCTATCTATTTTATACATTATAAAATAAATAAAACAATAAAATAAAGTGATACGAGATCACATTAAATTACAACCGAATCGATAAACCCTTACATTACGGGAATTATCGACTAAAAACTAAGGCCATACTAAGTAAATTACATAATTCAAAATTACGTAAATAAAATATGACATTCATAAACGATAATTAAATATGCAATGCTTATGTAAAATGCAAAACCTAAGCCAAATCGTCCTATTTAAACACGTTTTAAATATCGTTATTCGTAATAACACGGTTTCATGGAATAACGTGATTTAAACAATTTTAAAATCACTAATCACTTTATGAATCACTATTCACAATTTAGTTAAGTTTCCTAACACATTTTAGGATTCAAAATTTAGTCTTACTCAAATTTTGAAATAACTTAACTTTTATTTTAATATTGTTCGGTTTTAATCGGTTTTACGGGAAATAGCATTAAAATAATCAAACGAGTCATAAAAATTTCGAAAATTCAAAATTCAAAATTTTGAACATACTGAAAATTTCTTAAAATTTCAGATCCTTAAAAATAAATATTTTCGAAATACACCATTTTATTTCGTAAAATAGCCGTATAATTAGCATAATATTTCGAAAAATTCAAAACTATTGCAAAAAATTATGAAATAAAATACTAATATAATTTTTACATCTTCCTAGACACTCAAAGCATCTGAAAATGCAGAAAAATAAGGCTGAAAACACTGTTTAAGATCTGAAAAAATAAAGTAATGATTATGACTCCTTAAACACTCAACATCAATTTTAACTCTTTAAAATTAAAATTAAAGTTTCAGAAACTTTTGGCACTAATTAAAAATATGTTGATGATCATACATAATATGACTAATATGGGTGAATTTTTCGGACCATATAAGCAACATTTACTATTTTTAATAATTCGTGTCATATATTACGCGATTTTACCGATTAAAATCATTTCTCATGCAATATTCGAGATTAAAAGCTCAAAATTCACATGCATGCTAGAAATAATATATGTGACACTATATTAAATTTTTATGGTCAAATTCAAACTTAAACTATTTAAGCTAAAATATGTCACTAATATTACGATTTTTACGATAAAAATCAATATTCATGCAATATTAACGAAAAATTTTCTGAAAATTCATCATATGATTTAAATATTGCATGTGACATGTACAAAAATTTTCATAGTTAAATTCATAATATAACTATTTATCCCATATTTAACTCATTTTATGACCTTTTAACCATTAAAAATCATAAACCATGCATAAAACCTTCAATAATTTCGAAAATTATATATTCATAATATGTTAAATGCATGTGAGAACATATTTAAAATTCATGGCCAGAACCATTATTTAGCTATTTTTCCTAAATAAAACATTTTTAACCGATTTTTGGCACTAATTAAACATTTTAATTACCATAATGAACAATATTATTCCATAAATCATCAAAATGACTTAAAACTATTTTAAGACCAGAAATATATACATGCAATATGATTTTCGTGCATATCCTATATGTACTACTCATTTTCGTTTTTAATTAAAATCATATTTTCTCGCAAAAACGTATAAAATCGAGTTGCATGCAAACAACCTTATGGCTCTGATACCAATTGTTGGTTTCACTAGGTAGTCATACTAACTAATGTACTATTATTAGTCTTACTAATGTACTAATTAATCTCATATTAATTTAGTTTAGCCAATCTTAATCTTATGCATGCAAAATAAAAGCGGAAATAATGAGAATCGTATTCTTACAACCGGTCCGAAATGTGCTAAGGACGATCCTCCAAAAGCAACCAAGTAAGCTTGCCTCCAATGAGTGCGCACCAAGACCTTACCCTTAAACACCGATACACGAACCCGAGCTAGGAGACGTAATCGGTTAACTTAAAACCGTAAACTAATACTAATATTAGTATACTACAAATATTATATAAGTAGTATTTGGGAGGTTTTATGATATTTTAGTTTCTTACTCTAAAACTAAAACATAGATTAGTTCTATAATGTGAATGATCACATGTATATATAGAGAATATGATGCATGGTGGGTGGGATGTTTGTGTCGTGTAAGCTAGAGCAAAGGGAAGGGATTTTAATCCCTTTTGCATGTTCATGTGCACATAGTCAAGTCATGTCATATTTTGACTTAAAATATAAGATAAAATATCTTATACTATATTATCTTATAGTGCCACTTACACGGTATACACATACGTAAAAATGGACCTTCATTTTACGTTTTATAATTCGTATGATTTAACTCATTACGTAACATCTTATGTGACATAATAGTTGTATTAATTTAAAAATATAAATTTATCATATAAATAATATTTCTAAATTAATTAAATCACTTTTAACAAATCATTAAGTAATTCGAAATTACTGTCCCAACATATGGTTATCGTAATAATCGTCGATACGATATATTTAACAACGTTTGTTATAACCATGAACCGTTCATAATACTAATCTTGATATTTCTAAAATATCGTTTAATATTTGATAATTGACACAATTCAATTTCAAATATAAATCTTACCTTAAGATTCAACCTCTAATCTCTCAATATACGGTTTCAATAATATCAATCAATCTGTATCCTATACAATTAATCAATATACGTTTAAGGGGTCAGTCCTAAAGGTGTGACCTAAAGGGATCAACTGACCACCACCGTCATACGACAGTAATGTTAAACTCTAGTCAGCCAATCATTACCGATTAATGTTGGTCAGTTGACTAAATCAATATTGGATCGTCCCTTGCATATTCTTTTCATAAGATTTATGACAATGATATTTTATCATTGTCGTGATCGCACTATTGTTGAGGACACATTTCCCAACAATTACTTCCTCCATTCCAATCAATTCTATACCTTTCACTTTTTCAGTACTATTCATAACTCGAGTGAATTTTCGACACAATTTCCAATATGTAACATATAATATAGTCATGTGAGATCTTGTTTAAATTGTCTTATCGAGTACATTGTGAATATCAAAGTTTTATAATTTTTATCGATATGTAACTAAAGATATTAACAAAAGAAAACGGGTATTGACAAACGTGAATAAAACAAATGTATAGAATTGATTGGAATGGAGGAAGTAGCTTTTTTCCAAATGCTAAAACATGCCGAACAACCTCTTTATGTAGGAAGTCGTATGACATTGCTACAGTCGGCTTCAAGATTGATCACTTTAAAATGTGAATTCAACTTAGCTGAAAAATGTGTAGATGGTTTTGCGTCATATATCGGAGATATGATTCCTGAAAATAATCTTATGACGCGTAACTACTACGAAACCAAAAAAGTTCTTAAAGCTCTTCAACTTCCCCATGAAAAGATAGATGCCTGTTTGGGAGGATGTATGCTTTTCTGGATGGACGACGCTCACAGAGATGCGGTTAAGGCGACTTGGACGGACATGATGAAAGACCGCCTACGCAAAAAAATCCACTACGCTGCCAAGAAAACTGCGGAAGAAAGGCCGTCTTGGATACCGGCCGATATATTCGAAAAGATTCTGGCTAGAAAGAATGATCCAAAGTTTCAAGACACATCCGGGAAAAACAAAGCCAATAGGTAGTCTGGAAGTACCGAAAAAGGCAAGGCCTTAGGTACTCACATTATGGGTCGTAAAAACACCCTACAGATGATGGATGAAATGGTAATTTCTTAGTTTTTACTTCACTTTTTCTCGTCTTGAGTAATTTTTAAACAATTGGCAAACTTTAACAATCTTGAGTGTTTTTTTTAACAAGTACCGTTCGATTTAAATTGCAGGCTGGAGAAGATGGGAGGGATGTACCATCCGCCTTGAAGTTGCTGGAGAAGACGAAGAAACATGCCAAGAAGGGATGACTTTCAACGAAACCCAAAGAACTCTTTGTAAGTTATCAAAAACTTTTCTTTATGTTTTAGTAATTTGCTTTAGTAATTAATTAACGTATACTAATCAAACTTTATTTTTGTTTTGCAGGAAAAAGTTTTTTCAAGAAAGTCAAAAATGATAAGTGAAGGGATACCGGAGCAGGATATCGACGACAACGAGATCTACTTCGAAGAACACGGCGGTTTTAACAAGAAAGGGTTGATACTTGGTATGGGAAATGCAGCACCAGTTATTTACGAACGTCGTCGTCACTCGAGTGCTGGAAACCCATCATCATACACCCCAGGTTTGTATTTTATAGTATATTAAAGATTAAGACTAACCAATTATTTTACCGTTTACTTAATGAATATAATACCATGTTTGACTATTAATTGCAGGTATCGTCAGCAGAGTTCTTTGAGAGAATGCTCAGCTAGGAGAACGTGATCTCGAGACATCTCAAAGGCTGAAGGCAATTGAAGAGTTCTTAAGTCAACGGGGGGAATTCACTACTCAAAGCTGCAACCCGGGAGGCTTTTCTCAGCCGAGACGCGACTTCGATGATGACGGCGGCGACAATGCTAGGGCGGCCAGCCATTTCGCCACCCCACAGCCCACTGACACCACCGTTAGATAGGTTTTATTAGGTTGGTTAGTTGGTCTACCGCGGATTATGTTTAGTTTTTAGTTGGATGAACATATGTAAAACCTTCATTTTAGTTATGAAAAGACCTTTTAAAAACCTTGTCTTGGACAAGTTCTTTGTTGCTGGGTTGTTTTTGCTGAAATATGCAGGTTTGGAGAGCTTACAAAAGGGTGAAATGAGTCATTTAATTGAAATGGGGAGCTGAAAAAACAGCTGAAACCGGAAAATACTACAGGAATTTGCGACGGAAATGTCTCGATTTGCGACGGAATTCCGTCGCAAATGTTGACCATAAGTCAAAGTCAGTCAATATTTGCGACGGAATTTCCGTCGCAAATGTCCCTTTTGCGACGGAAATTCCGTCGCAAATATTGACTAACTTTGACCAGATGGTCAAAGTCATTCCGTCGCAAAACTTGGTCAATCCGTCGCAAAATTTTTGCGACGGAAAAATCCGTCCCAAATTATCTTTTTGCGACAAAAATAAGGGACAGACACTGTCCGTCGCAAATCCGTCGCAAATGATGTTTTTGTGACGGATTTCACCTATTTTGCGACGGACCTGTCCGTCGCAAATAGAGCATTGTTTTGTAGTGTCTTTCAACCTGTAAAATAATTTCTAAAATAGTATTCAATATTCTCAACAATTTTTTTCAATTTCACAAATAGTCATGACAAATCATGTAACGTTTAATTATAATCAATAATTGATTAAAGTCAGGTTCTCAACAAATTCTTCAAATTGTTTTAACTTATTATACTTAATAATTGATCAAAGTCGGGTTCTAATAATTTTGTTTTATTCCAGAATAACGTATTTAGATTACTTAATTTTAATAATTTATTTTATTTTTAAATCATAAATATTTATTAAACCATTTATTTTAGTTATTTAACTAAAACCTCCTTCATTGAAAAGTTATAACTTCTCATTTTTTAATTATATTTTCCGCTCTTTCAAGTTATATGTCAAACGGTTCTTATATATCTTATTTTATATAAACTTTTTTATTTATTTTTATTAAAACTTTTACCTATACACCACTTCGGTTATTAATATATTTAACAAGTTATTAGTAAGGCTCTGTTTGGCAAAACTAGCTGAAAAGGTAGCTGAAACCTGAAAAGGTAGCTGAAAGCTGAAAAGGTACCTGAAACCTGAAAAGTTACCTGAAAAGGTAGCTGAAAATTAAGACCTGAAAAGGTAGCTGATTTTTGTTAAAATTGTTTGGATACTAGCTGAAAAGGTAGCTTATATTTAACAAAATGACGGAAAAGGACATGGCTTATTATTGATATCTTTTACGTTTTTACTATTATTCTTGTGTTATTGTCTTTGACGGCGTTACGTTTTTAATAGGCTGAGGTCAAGGCGAATGAGAAAATAATTAACATATAACGATTAGGTAAAAAAAATTCAAACAATACACCCTTGAAAATATATTTTAGCGATACAAAAATAATTCTTTATTAAAATCATAAAAAAAAAATATTAATTAAGCTTCACCCCAAATTAAAGTAGCGATCCTATACAATTAAGGGTAGAATAGGTAGATGAAAATAAAACAGGTACCTGATTTCTCAAATGCTACCTAGAGTAGCTTTTTATTTCAGGTACCTTTTTTCCTCAAATCAGGTTCTTGCCAAACACCCAAAAAGAAATAAGGTACCTGATTATTTTGACAAAAAAGTCATTTCAGACAAATCAGGTACCTGATTTGCCTTGCCAAACACAGCCTAACTCTAAAGTCTTTACATAGAAGAAACGAGGTGGGAAAGTGTAGCAGGTGAGTCAAATAGTCCAAGTCATTAGGAAACTAATTACAATTACAATAAAATTACATAATTGGAGAGGAAATTATGACGAACATCTTTGTACATGTACACAAATTGTAGCAATTAGCTCACAATATCCATGCAACTTCAATTACATTTCCATCAAATTACCTTCATTAATTTAACTACTTGAATTAATATAAATAGATTGATTCAGAACATCTATAATCTTCACTTCAAATCGTCCAAACTAAAGTAATTAAGCACAAAAAAAATATGTTAGACAAATGCATTTTTACATTGAGTGAAAAAAATAACAAATTCCTAAAAGAACAAAATATGAAATTCTTAGGCGGTCTTTTTTTACCCAGACTTCTCCGGTGTCACGATCCATCACTAGAGATGTCTACCACTAGAGGGTATACCTTGATTCCTAGGACAATGATGACCAACATAAGGGTCTTTGCTATTGATGTCGATATGCGAATGAATGTCTCTCAAAGGCAACACTCTAACGTCTTTTATCATGTTAACAGGACTAGTAGTAGTCACACAGCTAATAATACCATGGACGATATTCATATTGCGACATGTAGTGGAAATGTTAATTGGGTTCGAGATATGATTAATAGGAAGAAGGAACTACTTTGGTGCAAGGATGCCCAAGGGAATCTACCATTGCACCTAGCCCTAGAAAAAGGGCACAAAGAAGTGGCCATTTACTTGATTAGAGAGTTTCCACAAGGTTCATATGCCTTGAACCAATTTGAAAAGTCTCCTCTTTATTTGGGTGTTGTCAACTATCACAAGGATTTGGTTGAGTTCATGTTAGAGAATTTAGCTAGAGATAAAGAGGCTTTCAAAAGCTTAAGGAATGACAAGTTAATTCTTTTTCGCGCTATCAGTAACAACAGTCAAGGTAATTAATTAATTTAACTTGTTGAAAGTTTAAACTTACTCGATTAACTTTTATTAACGCAGTGAGGTATAAGACCTTAAATTTAATTAATTGAAAATAAATCTTCAAAATGTTTAGATCAAGGGTTAAAAATTACTAAAAAAAATTATCATTTTCTTTAATAGAATATACTTTAATTTATCTAAATTATCTTCATATATTTGTTCAAAATATATAATATATGTTGAATTTTAAAAACATACAAAAATGACTTGAAAGAACATATTTTTAGTTTTTATATGTTTGAGTGCCATCCAAATTAAAGCCAATTATTACTAGCAAGCCCGCCAAGCCACTATTAATTAATTAAGTCACAAATTTTACTTTCTAACTACTTCCTAAATGTCATTATTAAACAAACGAGAATTATACAACCAGTTGTATACATCTGAGAGTATAGATTTAGAGCTTTATAGCAAGGAATTTGAGCTTTATTGAAAAGAATTTGAGCGCTTTTATAAAAATATTGTAACTCAAAATATTATATTGAAACGCAAAAATAATGCATATAAAACCCAAAATTTTTAATTTTGACACTAAAAGATTACGGTGCAAGTCAAAATTGTTGAAAACTCAAAAGAATTACATATAAACTCAATTAAATTTATATTAGATGTACGATACTCATATACATCTGAATATCTCTATTTATATTAAAACAAATCTAATCATGCATTCATTATTGTTTGATTGTTAACACAGAAATGGTACAAATCATCTTGAAACATCAACCAAAGCTGATCAAAACAACCAACAACGAAGGATGGTCTCCTCTTACTTGTGCAATATACAACGGTCTTACAGATATAATCGGGTTTTTCCTCGAAACATTTCCTAATTTAGTACACAAGGATTTATCCTACCCTATTCACAAGGCATGCATAAAAGGCCAAATTCATACCCTAGAGATGTTCCACTCTCATTGCCCAAGCTACTTCACCAAACCCGATCAAAACGGGCTAACCATACTTCACCTAGCTGCGAAAGAGCCGAACAACAAGCTCAAAGATGTGGTCTCATACTTACTCAGCCTTCAAGAGGGTAGGAAACTTGTCAAGATGAAAGATCAAACCAACCGTACTCCCCTTCAGTTGGCTCGATATAGCAAAAATGATCAGGTGGTTGAATTTTTTGTCCAAAAACACATGAGTCCATAAAACCTATGGAAATCCTAATTATTCACAAAAATATATATTATTGAAATTGTTTGTATAAATAATTTTAAATTATTTCAGTATAGATACTTATAAAATAAGACGATCCATCTATATATAAGTTATAATTATACACATATAAAAAATAAAAGAAAATTTGTCTATAAGATAATACACTTTTACTCACTATTGCTCATTTTATGAAAGACATTTTTCTTTTCTTTTATAAGGAAGTGTATTTTTTCTTAATGTAATATATTGATGTGTTATGTATAATACCATAACGAGGATGTATGTTGAATAATAGAGTACAAAGTACTATTTTTCATTTATAATTTTAATTAAGATGCTTTTTTGTATTATTTTTAATCGACAAAATATCTAAAATTAACACTTTATATAATAAAGTGATATATATCATGATAAAAAAAAAATAAAGTTTGGAAATACTTTATCTTAGGGATCAATACCAAGAAATTAGTCAAATTACTTAGTTTATATCTTGATTTAATTAGACTAATGGCATTTCCTTTTACAAATGTGGTGTACGATGATCACCACATGAGAAAGTCCAATTTCCCTTACAATTGCGAAATGGGCCACAACTATCAACCACAAAATAGTATGCCACCCTCTCTAAAGACTCACTATCCAAAAACATCTAATAATTCCTTTACATTCTACAATAATTTCACAATACATTTATTATGACACCGTCTCTAAAGATTCACTACCCAAAAACATCTACCAATTCCTTTACATTCTACCATAATCTCACAATACATTTATTATGACACCGTCTCTAAAGACTCACTACCCAAAAACATCTACCAATTCCTTTACATTTTACAATAATTTCACAATACATTTATTATGACACCGTCTCTAAAGACTCTCTACCAAAAAAAAATCCTAATTAACAATTATTAAAAATTCAAAAGTACCAAAAACAAAGTGACATTCAGCACCCACACATTTTGTAACCTTGATCACTTCCCTACTATAATTATAATGTTTTCTTTTTGAAATGGACGATTTTCAATAATTAATTAACGAAATAGTTAACTTTTGAAATTTATTATCAAAGATGGGTTCACGTCATCACTGGAGCTACACTCATATTTACGTCGCTATTACCGACGACGAATATACCTAAACTGTAAATTTATGCAATCCAAACCTCACATTTCTCCCAGAAGCAAATCGTCCTGAGAGGCAGCGACTAGAGTCCAAGTCGCCATGGGGAAAAGCGACTAAGGAGAGCAGTGCAAGGCCAATTTGTGCCCCTCATCCAGAGGCAAATCGCCCTGGGAGCAAGCGACTTACCTCAAGTCGTTGTCCGCCTAAGCGACTTAATTTCATGTTGCATCCAGAAAATTTGTACATCCTCTAAATAAAAGTTACATAATCTCATTTGTGCACCACCCCTTCTCTCTGTAACTACTCTCATATTTTTCTAACTCAAACAAAAGTCGTATATTAGCACGAGAATTCTCTTAAGGGGCGTTTGGTTGGAGGTTTATAAGAAAGGGAGAGGGAACAAAGTTATTCATTCCCTTTTTTAGTGTTTGTTTGACACAAACAAAGAGAATGAAACTTCATTCCTTACCCCAAAAACCATCTAATTCCTCACCTCCACGACACCCAAAGGTATGAGATTTTATTATTCTTGTTACCCTTCAACCACTTTTTTCACCTACCACCACACTTGCGACTACCACCACACTAACCACTACCAAATAGGGATGTCATTGGGGCGGGGCGGTGTTGGATATAGGCTCCCCCGTACCCGTACCCATCAAAAAAACCTCGTACCCATCCCCGCCCCATCCCCATGGCGGGTAAAAGATTCCAAAACCATCCCCGCCCCACCACCCGTGGTGGGTACAAATTTCCAAAACCATCCCCGCCCCACCAACCCATTAACCCGTCACACCATAAATTTTTCCGATCTTTTTTTCGTACAACTTGTGTTAATCACTAGTAATTTCTATTTTCAGGAATTTGTTTATATAATTTTAGTTATTTACCAAATAAGTTCGTAAATACTTTATAAAATAGCTATTTTAACATTACGTCTAAATTATTACAAAATAATATTTGTAAAATTATCGTAATAATGTTATTAATTTTTGTAATAATTGGCGGGTAGGCGGGTATGAAGTGGGTAACACGCAAAACCATCCCCGCCCCACTACCCATGGCGGGTACAATTTCCCTACCCGTCCCCGCCCCACCACCCGCCAAAGCTCTACCCGTCCCCGCCCCAACTGGGGCGGGTGCGGGGCGGTATCCGCTTGTACCCGCCCCAATGACATCCCTACTACCAAATCACCACCATGACGCCACCACCACTACCGCCACCACCGCTACCATCGCCGTGACACACCGCCGCCACGACTTCCATGACACCCCGCCACCATCATCGCCGTGACCACCGTCACCACCACCACCGCCATGGCACCTCCACCATCACCACTACCATGACGCCCCAACCACCATCACCGCCGTGATCACTATCACCGCCACCATGACACCTTCACCACCACCGCCGCCGTCACCGCAGTCATGACACCACCACCACCGCCTTGACACCCCCACCACCACCATCGACACCAGTAGATAATTGGTTATTTGCGGTGGTGTGTGTTAGTGGTAAGAGTGAGTTTGAGTGGATCCTTAGTTCCTTAGCTTTCTTGGTGTAACCAAAAAACAATTTTTCCCCCCTCACCCTTTCTGATTCCCTTTCTCTAACCAAACGTCCCCTTAGTTTTTCTCCAAATGCTTAAATCTAAATCTAAATAAAGAAACAAGTAAAAACTTTCTTCCTTTAACCTATTATCTTTTCATTAAAATATAATCTTATAATTAAATTCAAAATTGTGATTTTTTCATCAAAATAAAATAAACCGGTGTTAAACTGTATACTAAAAGTTGGTAAATTTTTCATTAAATTCTATAATTATAACTTTAGAGAATAATTTAATACATATTTGCGATTAACCTTGTGACAAAAAAGTTTCATTAAAATAATTGGAAAAAATTTATAAAATGAAATCATTAATTTTATGGTAAAAAATATATAGATTTTGTAAAAAATATATCTTTTATAACTTTAGTTTTTCATTATAAATAATATCCTAAAAAATAAATATTATATATGTACCGCGCATTGCGCGAGATCTATTCTAGTATAACTTCTATTAAAAATATCCTAGAGTCGTATATAAAATGATGGTTAAATTCTATTAAAAAAACAAGGTTCTTTTGATAAGTTATACCTTAAATAACATTTTCTCTTAAACTTAATATACTCAATCTCAAAAAATATACTGAATTAATCATCGTCTACTTTCCTCCCTATTAACTCACACAACCTCACTCTATACACAACCACGGCTACCACTACTAAAAACCATCAAATCAGTTACCTAAGTGCATTGCCAAACGGAGCCTTAGTAATAAATTTGAAAGAAAATGTTAATTTTAGGTATAAGCTTTAAAATTCTTTTATCTTAGGTATAAAATTTGAAAAAACAAGTTATTTAACGTATAAGTTATCAAATAATCGAGAAAATAATACGCATAATATTTAGTCCGTTTTATATTAGACCCTAAAAAATAAGTGTTATTGAAAGTCATATATAAAGTCCAACACTCTCCAACTCTCAACTTAAACTCCTCATCAATCTCTCTTTCTCGAATACATCAACAACAGCACTCAACCATGGCGGATAAACTCACTACTCTGCGATCTCTAATGGCTTCTCACTCTCCTCCTCTTCATGCTTTAGTCGTTCCTTCTGAAGATTATCATCAGGTTCATATATTTATTGCGTGCTTTTATCTTTGCTACGCTGATTCAATTTTATATATTCACTTCTAAATTAATATTCGGTTACTTAATTTTTGATTTTCAATAGTGGATTTTTGTTTTTATTGAATTTCAATAAATTTTGATTAATTTTGCAGAGTGAGTATGTATCTGATCGTGATAAAAGACGCCAATTTATATCTGGATTCTCTGGAAGTGCTGGTATGTATGCTTATATCTCTTCCATTTTTGTAAATTGAATGTTGTTATTGTGTTTGTATTCGGAACGATGAATATAAAAGGTAAACAAATGAATGAGACGGAGGGAGTATTAGTTATAATTACATAATTTAGCACTTGATTGATCATGCCATTGATAGATTAAATTTTATTTTCGTAAAAGAAAAGTTCGCTTATTGCTGTGCTTGTTGATTTGTTGGAAAGGTAACTTGATATTTTGGATCACTTGATTGATCATGTTAGTGCTTCTGTATAACATGCATTTACAAAATTACAACTACTTCCTCCGTCCCAATCATTTGCTTATCGTTGATTAAACTACTCTTCACAAGGAACAAAAAAAAAGTAAAAAAATGATTGAGACGGGGGAGTCGATAGCATCAATCATGGTCTCCTGTGAACTGTACTACTGGCTAGTGCTATTAAAGTTTTAACCAATTCACTTGGTTATACTGGTTGAATTGTGTTGATTGACATAAGCCCTTTGAAATCATTACTCTTATGTGTACTTCAGGTTTGGCTCTTATAACAATGGATGATGCACGGCTTTGGACGGATGGGAGGTACTTCTTGCAGGCAGAGGAGCAGCTGAGTAGTCAATGGAAACTTATGCGTATGGGAGAAGATCCAGCACTTGAAATCTGGATGTCGGATGTGAGTTTGTTTTTGCTTAAGACCTAAGAAGCTAAGAGTATGATATTTGCGGGATTTGTGAATTGTGACTCATAGTTTAAAGTTAAGAGCTGAATATATGATGAATGTTTTGGCTTTTTAGGGTAGAACTGAATTATCGTTATTGTTTTTACCAGAACCTCCCAGAAGAAGCGGCAGTAGGTGTTGATCCCTGGTGTGTTTCAATAGATACTGCACAAAGATGGTTGCGTGCATTTGAAAAGAAACGACAAAAGTTGGTGCAGACTTCCACGAACCTTGTTGACCAAGTTTGGACAGATAGACCAACAGGTGAACTGAGTCCAGTTAAGGTCCAAACAATGGAATTTGCTGGTCGCTCAGTAGCTGAGAAGCTGCAAGATTTGAGGGACAGACTTCGACAGGAGAAAGCACATAGCATTGTCCTTACTGCACTCGATGAGGTAGATCATTCTTGTATTTTGGTGGTCAAAATTTGTCAAAGTTGACTCGTTGACCATAAACTATTTTCAATCAAATCATAAAATTCGGTATTTTTTTTTCATCAAAACAGATATTTTCATACATTATCCAAAAAAAATGTTTTAAGTAGTGTAGTACATTATAGTCTACATCTGCTCCATGATTTTCTCTGGTGCATATGTTGCAGGTTGCTTGGGTGTATAATGTCCGTGGTGGTGATGTTTCGTATTGTCCAGTTGTTCATGCCTTTGCTGTAGTAACAACCGGTTCAGCTTTTTTCTATGTCGACCAAAGAAAAGTATCTCCTGAGGTTGGTATCTACTTGGAAGTTGCTAACCATACTAAAAAGCACTCTGCATTTTCTTCATTGTTGCACTTTGCGCAGTCATGATGAACTGATCTTGGCCATGTATAGTTGTATATTTAGTAAACAATACATTTTTCTAAAAATCTGATATTTGCAAGTATGAACCCCTAAATTGAGTAGATGACAGAAAAAGTAACCATTTTAGTGGGCAAAACAAAGAATACCAAAATTATTTTGCTCTTATTGATATAATTGTGCTATAGCTTAAAGAAATAGTTTAATTTGGATGTTGAAACATCAAGTATGAACAAATATAGGGGAAAATGCAAAACAAAGAATAAAATTACTGAGTATATTCCTCTTATGGATATAGTTGTAAGACCACCTTAATGAAGGAGTTTAATTTGGATGTTAAAACACCGAGTAAGGACAAATATAGGAGAAAATATGACGCCTTAGTAAGGCAAATAGATTTGGTAAAAGGGTTCCAAAAATAGTTATTAGAACAGGTCCTAGCTTCTCGTAGAAGAAAGAGTCCTAGGTTCTGATTGAAAATATTCTCAATAGAAAAACATTTAGACAAAATGTCGTCAGGATGCAATTTTCCCTCCTTTACAAGGCTATTGTCCTCAAAGAAAGCATTAAGACGGCTATGAAATTACGTCACAATGTTGTGACTCTGTTGACGTTAGTTCTAATAAACCTGTCCAGATATTATCTAATTCCAAAATTGTGTTTTTTTGCTTGTCAAAGTTCCTAATTTGTTAACAGTTTCTTGGCCTTTAATTTCTTTGTGAATTTGGTTTTAGGATATAAAATAATATATCTTGTGTTTGTAGGTGCATTTGTACTTGAAGGACAACAAAATTGAAGTCCGGGATTATGCCGCAGTTAGCTCAGATGTTGACTTGCTGGCATCCAACCAGCTTGAGTCTTCATCGTCAGAAGGTGGACTCGAGACAAGGAACGACTGTAGCCTCATATGGATGGACCCTGGATCGTGCTGCTATGCTTTATATTCAAAGCTTAAGCCTGACCAGGTCTCTTTACAGCAATCTCCTATAGCCCTTCCGAAAGCTTTGAAGGTAATATTTTTGTCTAGTTTCATCTGCATCTGCATTACTTGCTGATTCAATTATTTTCACTAAATGTGAATTGTTCTCAAAGAAAGCTTTATAGAGTTGTACTTCTTAGTCTAGATTGTATGACAACGCATAAAAAAGCTCTCACCGAATCATTTTGATGTTAATGAAGTGATGGTTGTTTATTAGGTGTAGCAAAATATGCAGTAATTTTCTTATTATGAACAGTAATTCCTACTTATCGCTTTATGATTTCAGAATCCTGTTGAAATGGATGGGTTGAGAAACGCACATATCCGAGACGGTGCAGCTGTAGTGCAATTTCTTGTGTGGCTTGATAAGCAGGTACATGTTTATATCTTGCCTTTTTCCTCTTTAGAAAAGATATGCTATCGTTATGCCAAAGAAGATCATGATTAGATGATGGATGTAGTTTTTTTCTTACAAATTATCATATGGGATTCGGTTCTCCCATCACTCCTAAAGTTAGCTTGCATTTAGTTGGATTTATTTTTAATGTAAAAGCACCAAGGACCTGAAGTACCAGCTAGATGCTCATCCTCTGCTGTAAAATTTGCTGTCTTTCCATTTCACTCCTTTGGTTATTATTATTAAGAACTTTCAGTTTAACATGCTAAATTTAGAAGGCAGCGTTTCATTTTAGAGGGACAAACCATGGCGAATGTGGCCAAAATTTTTGGCATGCAGCGAGTAGTTCTTAATGTGTATAAGACTGTGACCATTGCTTGACTAGCTAGATGCCCATCCTTCTGTGCAAAAGCGTGCCCCTTTGCCTCCATGAACCCCACGCCTTGTTAAACTGAGCACTAAATAACTTTAGGGACCAATGCTAGAGCAAACGTTACTAAAGAATTCGACTGATTTCTTTTCTGTGAAATCGAGAACCTTGTATTTGTCTTCTACTCTGATGGAAAAGAAGCAATCCTGGAAGGGGTATTTTTAAGGCATGACTGTGGATGTGGTCATGCTTTATATAGGAAGAATTTGTAATGGTAATCGGTAGCTCCCTACTACCTGGACACATGATGTTTTTAGATGAAAGGAAGTCTCTGTAACTCAAGGATCTAATAATTTAATTTTTGCAGATGCAAGAGCTGTATGGAGCTTCTGGTTATTTCTCCGAGGCAAAGGCAGAAAGGAAACAACTTCCGTAAGTATCTTTATTCTCATTAGTTAACTTGTAAACATAATTGATGTACTTAGACAAATGTGCTACTCCATGATTTTATGCATGAGGAGATATACTCTGATATAATTACATGCGTTATGTTGTACGAAGTATATAACAACATAACCTACGTTCCCCATGTAACAACATAACCCAAGTATCTACGCTTCCTATACTATGAAGTTACTAGTCATTTGATGTGCGCCTTGGTGAAATTTCCATTACTTCTTATTTGTAAAAAATTATTTATATATACTTAACAGTAGAGAAAAATCGCATACATGAACATCTTACCCCAGCTTATACGGGAGCCTTCTAGGCATCGAGTAATGCTGTTATTAGTACTTAGCAGGGTGATCGTTGTTTAGATAAGCGTAACTGGAAACAAATTATATGTCACTATAAAAGAAGGTTATTTGTGTTCGCCCGCTCCTATTTTTTCATGGTTTTAGCTATTTGTAATTAGGGGTACAGATACAAACTGTTACAGAATAAAAAAGGAGCCTAATAAACAATGTTATTATCTTAATCTTCTACTACCATGAATCCGTCTGTTTTTGCCCATATAGATATAATAGTTTTCAGTGACTCAGTTTATATTGTTTCTTGACGATCTGGGGATTGTGGCAGGGAAGCAGCAAAACTGACAGAGGTATCTGTGAGTGACAAGCTCGAAAGTTTTCGTGCGTCCAAAGAGGTAACTATGCAACATAGAAACCACACTTTTGTTCTTTCCTTCTCTGAATTAGTGTGGGCATTTGTCTATTAAGCCCGCACTTGAAGTTGATATTAGTTTGGCAACTGCGCACTAGGGAATAATAGGAACCACACATATCAAAAACTTCTAGGCATCCTAATTTGACTTTGGAGATGTGATATGAACTCTCAAAATCATGATTAAAGACTTTTTCATATGCATTTAACCTTGGAAATTTTCAATATACTGTGAATTACAGAGTAAAGCAATATATCACAGATTATAGTGTGATCCAAGGGTTCTAATTAGTACAGCGAGTTGCTCTGAAATGTAACTAATTGGTGTTAGAAGATTAGAGGACGGTATAGAGTGATAAATGACTTTATTAAATATCATTATAACTAAAACGTGCTGATTAATAAGCTTTTCAGAAAATTAACATGTCCTAATCTCTGTCTTCAGCATTTTAGGGGACTGAGTTTTCCTACCATCTCGTCTGTGGGATCCAATGCGGCCATTATCCATTACGGGCCAGAGCCGGAAACTTGTGCTGAGATGGATCCAGATAGAATATACTTATTTGACTCTGGAGCACAGGTAGATGAAATATCTTATCAACAAGCTTTTGATCATTTTACGACGACGTTCATCTGATATTGTTTCATATTTTACTTGCCGTGGTGGTCTTTGACAGTATCAAGATGGAACAACTGATATAACACGAACAGTACATTTCGGGCAGCCATCTGATCATGAAAAAGCATGCTATACAGGGGTAAGATTCTTACTTTAAAATGCAATTAAATTCAATCTTGAGGTAGAGTAGGAATGTGATGAGATTTGGGCAACTATTCACAATTGACACCATAATCCCGTTGACATTAGCAAGTAGTTGTGATGCATCTCCTTCGAAATGATTCAAATTTATTGAAATATCTCTGTGTTCTCATTCAGTACACGAATACACAGTACAAAAATGCTTTACGGCTCGCAATCATATAAATTCATTATATCGGGATTTCATGGATGGATTTAGTGAGCCATTGTCGATGGGATCATAATTTAAAAACTTTTATCCAAAGTGTTTTTCCTTCACTTATCTCGAAATTTGATTCAGAAAGTCTAAAACTTGAATTGATTTTCCATGTTAGTAACCTATTTGATTTCTCCAACATTACTGAACCATAGGTTATTTCCTTACTTATCCTGAAATTTCGTGTAACTTGTGAGGTCCCTGAGTTAGACTTAATTTGTTTAACCATATTATCGTTTTAATTTCTAATGCTTGACCTGATTTGGAATTTCGCTTCGCCTATTAATTGCAGGTTCTCAAAGGCCACATTGGATTGGGGAATGCCCGATTTCCAAAAGGAACAAATGGTACTGCAACCATGGTCTTCACTCATCTAATTTATATATGGATGATTATATGAGTTAGTTTAAAAATTTTAATTAGTTTATTGGGACTTTAAGTTTTGATGCTTTCGGAACTTTTCTCTGATTGGATGATCAAAAACGTTGATTATCTACCATTTTCATATTGCCTACAATAGTTTAGAACTTCAAATTACAATTACATGTGGATGTACTAATTTGTCGTGTATATAACTTGTATATTAGGTCATGCTCTTGATATTCTTGCTCGAATTCCGTTGTGGAAGAATGGCCTTGATTATCGACATGGTACTGGTCATGGCATAGGGTCGTACCTCAATGTACATGAAGGCAAGTGAAGGCTGTTCCCTTTTACATAGATTTTTCTTATTTGTTTTTATTCGAGAATAAAGCTCGTGACCTTAATAAGTTGGCAACATGGGAGATGGTAATTTGCTTTTAGCCTAGCTTTATGGACCTATGGTATTATAATTTTACCAGATTTACTGCTAATCTATTTAGTACGAAGCTCAAAGTTCTTACTAGTGTTTTTTTATTGCTTGTTTGAGCAGGCCCTCATTTAATTAGTTTCAGACCCCATGCTCGGAATGTTCCACTGCAGGCCACAATGGCTGTAACAGATGGTTAGTGATGCTTTCAATGCCAATGAGTTTTGTACGAGGCTGTACAAATACTCGTGTATTCCTCATTTTGTTATATGTTAAATTGATTTGTCACGCATGTGAGTTGTTGCATGCATTCGTCCATTTGGGAGCATATGCTAAATGCTAATGGTCGCTAACTCCTTGTTTCTCAATTTCCCTTTCGTTATTTGAATTTTGGGTGGGAGGACTCAGACTGTATCGAGATCATAACTGTATTTTAGAAATGCTTATCTTTAAAGTTGTTGTCTCAGTTATTATCATATATTGGAAATATTTTATCCTCCTTGGACGTGCGCTTCAATTTGAAAACTAATAATTTTGTTTTTTACCTCCAGAGCCCGGTTATTACGAGGATGGAAATTTTGGAATAAGATTGGAAAATGTCCTTATTGTAAAGGAAGCAGATACAACTTTCAACTTTGGTGATAAAGGATACCTAGAGTTTGAGCACATTACATGGGTGAGCTTTTCATTCCTAAAATTTGCACCTAGATGTTGCAATCAATGTTTTACAAAGCAATCTCTTACGCGATTTTTACTGATTTTGTTTCAGGCGCCATATCAGCACAAGTTAATCGACTTGAAACTTTTGACACCAGAAGAGAGAAACTGGTTGAACATGTATCATTCCAAGTGCCGAGAAATTTTGGCATCGTATCTTAGCGATTCTGAGCTTGCGTGGTTGAAATATGCTACGGAGCCAATTACCGCCTAAGCGACTCATATTGTCTCCAAATGTAATCTCTTATTCATTTTCCTATATTTTCGAAGTTTTTTTTCAACAGAATGTACACTCTATTTCATATAGTTTTAACTCCCTTTTACAATTGGCAAAAAAAACTTCCTTTTATAGTTTATGGGAATAGCATTGTTTTATGTAATTTTGGTCCTTAATAAGAATGCAAATATGTTTGGATCATACAATCTTGTATAGACCTGATTCGGTTTGTTTGTTTTTTTTTTTTTTTTTTTGTTTTTTTTGGAACTCGAAAAAGAACTACACACGCAAACCTTGACTAGCCTGATTATGCGCTAACCTATTACATGATCTAGGGATAAAACTAATACTTAAACAATGAAAAGCAGCAAACAAAGACTTCATATCTTCAATAAGACCAGCTACTTGATAATTTATCTTCTCCAGCTCCAGAATCTGTAAGACAGCAGCTAAGTAATCCGAGAATATTTCCACATGACGCATCCGGTTCTTTATAGCCCAGCTTAAAGCGTTTCGAATAGCCAAAACTTCCGCATGTAAGGGTGTGACATCATAAACCCTCTTACCCTCTTGAAAGAAAATGTCACCCCTACTATCCAAAACCACCAAACCCAAACTTGCTTCCAACGTCTCCCTCCAACCCGCATCCACCTCTAATCTCCAGCAACTACATGATCCGGATTGTCCAACCAAAATCCAAGGAACAGAAGCTTTGACCAATAAACTATCATTCCCCCGCGACTCCTCCTGTTCCCCCTCAGCAAGAAACTCATCACTCACTTCCTTCCTGCCCTCCTTTAACCTGATAGCTTCTAGCGCAACCCTAACCATCTCATGGACACCATTAAAAAACAAACCCAAAAATAGCTCCTCTCCCTTAAAAACCATATTATTCCTTAACAGCCAAATACCCCTAATAATTGCAAAGAAGTTAACAATCCTCAAGACCGCATCCGGGAGCGTAAACATATACCTAGTCCAATTCATAATCCATTCCCCCATATTAACCTCCGTATCTTGTTTTGACCTAATGCCCAAACTCGAAGCACTCCATAGACGTTCTGACACAGGACAATCCCTTAAGAGGTGTTCCAACGTTTCCAAAGCCCCTCCACCCAAGTCCCGACATAAAAAACATGACCACTCCTCCTCCTTCAAAAGACCTCGCCTTCTAAACTCCGAACCCACAGGCAAAGTATTAGTTAGGATTTTCCAAATAAAAATCTTCCACGCCTGTGGAATCGGTAAATGCCAAAGCTTTGTTTTACAGAAATTCCTACCTTTATCAGAAATTCGTTCCATATCCATCCTTGACTGATTTTGCCACATAAACTCCTCAAAACATAGCCCATATCCACTCTTAACCGTATAACTCCCAGTCGTTGTAAAAGGCCAAACAATCATGTCTTTCCGATGACGATTCCCAACATGTATTGTCAAAATATTATGTACTGTATCCTTATCAAACAAGAATTCCAGCTTATCTCTATTCCACAACCCCTGTGAGGTAACCAGATCTCCAATAACTAGGTCTCTTAGAGGAACAAAGGCACTTCCTAAGATCGTAGATTTTGGTTCAGGCCTTTCTCCGTTAACCCATTTGGCCGTCCAAATATTCAAATTAGATTTACCTCCGGGAATCCAAGCCAGGTTATCCTTGATAGCCCTAAAACCATACACAATACTTCGTCTCCCCCACGACATACCTCCATCAACTTTTGCTTTAAAACCAGCATTATTAGACCATTCAATTTTCAAGAGACTTCTAAAGACCTCCGTAAAGAAAGACTTTTCCCCCGACACAAGTCTCCAAGCTTGTTTTGCTAGTAAGGCCTTATTGAGACATTCAATATTCCTGATGCCGAACCCCCCTTTTGATTTAGGTAAGCCCAAGAAATTTCCACTACACCAATGAATTGATTTACCTGATTTACACCCTGCCCACCAAAAATGTGACAATAAGGAATTGATTTTCCGTGTCACACTTACCGGCACCTTAAATACCGATAGAAAATAATTTGAAAGAGTTGACAGAATGGAATTAATCAGGGTCAATCGACCAGCTGGTGAAAGAAAAATACAATGCCATGAGGTTACCTTCCTTTGTACATTCTCCACCAAACCTTTAAAGAGATTAGTTTTTGGACCTTGCAACTCAGTTGGTATACCTAAATAAATACCAAAACCCCTGTTCTTTGAAATCTTTAAAACATGTAGAGCATTTTGTATCTTGCCCAGTGTCATATTCGGACTAAAGATTAAACCAGACTTATCCTCATTGAGTCTCTGCCCTGACAGACTACAAAAAACCCTGATCAACTTCATAATACTGCCCGTACTATCCCCATAATCCTCAAAAAAGAACACTGCGTCATCCGCAAAGAAAAGATGTGTCAACCTATCCACCCCTTCAGCCATAAAAATCCCCCTAATCTCGCCACGCTCCTGAGCTCTGCATAAATTTCGCGACAACACCTCCATACATAACACAAAAAGGTAAGGAGATAAAGGATCTCCCTGCCTAAGACCACATTTAGAATAAAACTGCGGTAACGGGACGCCGTTTAACAGAACCTCATAAGAAACTGTGGTAATACAGTTCATAATCAGATTGACTAAATTTAACGGGAAACCCATCTTAATAAGAACTGCCTCCACAAAATCCCATCGCATCCTATCATACGCCTTACTCATATCTATTTTAAAAGCCAACCTCCCACGTTTACCCTGTTTATGACTATTGACACGATAGATGGCTTCATTGGCTAATAAAATATTATCACTAATATTTCTCCCCGGAATAAAAGCATTCTGAAAATTCCCTACCAAATATCCCATCACCTTGGCCAAGCGGTTGGTAATACATTTGGAAATAATGCGCATAAAAACATTACAAAGGCTGATTGGCCGATAATCACGTACCTCCTCCGAGCTTTGTCCTTTAGGAATCAGCGCAATAAAAGTCCTATTACATTCCTTCAGAACGTTGCCAGAATTTAAAATAGCAAGCGCCGCCTTCGTAAAGTCTTTCTTGATAATATACCAACACTTCTGAAAAACGATAGCCGGTATCCCATCCGGTCCCGGAGATTTCAAAGCTCCCATTTGGAAAACTGCCTTTCGAACCTCTTTTGATGTGAAGGGTTTAGCTAACCAATCCTTATCATCCCCCCTCACACAAGTAACAATTGGAGTTAAGAAGTTTTCAACATGAGTCCTATCCAACCCCTCCCTATTTACTCCTTGTTCCTCAAAAATCCCCTTAAAATATCGCTGAAATTCAGTCCCAATATCAGCACTATCGTAAACCCATGTCCCATCCTCCTTTTTAATCCCTATCATATAATTTCTTCCTGCCCTCCCTTTAGCCCAGTTGAAGAAATATTTTGTGCATATATCCCCATCAACAGCCCATTTCACCTTTGCTCTTTGTTTCCAAAAAATCTCCGCAGCTCTAGCAAATTCATTCAACTCTTGATGTGTTCTATCATAATCATCTGAACTATCAGTTATAACAGCTAGCTCCTGTTTCTCCATAAGTCTTTTGTCAAATTCATCCCATTGAGACCCCCACCCTTCCTTTTTATCAAGACTCCATTTCCTTATTTCTTGTCGTACAATTCCCAATTTTTTTGTCAGTATAAAAGCCGGAGAGCCTCGGATAAAAACTGACCACTTCTCCTTCATCAAATCCCTACACTCCTTATAATCCAAAGCCCATGCATCTACTTTATATGGTTTTCGCCCCCCATTCATTACCATCTGTAAGTTAATTATAATCGGTGCATGATCAGATAATTGTATCGGATAATGTTGAAAAACCGTATCCGGGAAAAAAATCAAACCAATCCCTTGACCCCACCGCCTTATCTAACCGTTCATATACTCGATTTATTCCTTTACGATTGTTGCACCATGTAAACTTTGGTCCCTTAAAAGGAATATCTATTAACTCATTGCGAATTTTCCATTCCGTAAAAAATATAGCCCCTTGAATAGGTCCTATATTTTTACTTTGTTTCTCCCATGCGAATTCGACTTGGTTGAAATCTCCCATAATGAGAAATGGGTACTCTAAGCGTTGTAAAATACTTTCTAATCTATCGAAAACTTGTTGTCGCTTTGTTAGTTGCGGATCACCATAAAAAAGCACGTAATACCAAGACCGACCATAGATATAATTCACCAAAACCACGAGGAAATTATTACAAGCAAAATGGAGGCTTATATTTATGCCTCTTTTCCATCCTAGCCAAAGCCCCCCCGAAGCACCCACTGCATCCACACCCGTGGACTCCAAAAAACCCAGCGACCGAAAACGTTGACCCACTTGTTCACTACTACATTTAGTTTCCATAAGAAAAATAAAATCAAAACGATGCTTTAAAACTAACGCTCTTATTTTAGGAATTGTAGGGGAGAGCGTATCATTAAGGCCCCTACAATTCCATAACAAACCATTCATGGCGAGAGTGGAGGTTGTGATGGCCCAACCTCCGCAAAGCCCTTCATATCAGCCTCCATTGAAGAATCAGACGATTCCTCCATATCAGAGTCCTTAATGGACAAAGTAAAAGCAGCACCAGAAACAGAAGCAACTCCACCCAAACCCTCTTGTAGAGTTCCCCCTTCAGCCTCTTCCTGATCTTCCTGCCCACCAGTATCACTGACTTTGATTCCAGCACCAAAACACCCCTTCTTTGACATCCTGACCAAATATTTTTTGGCTGATTGCACTGATAATAGCTCCTCTTCTGGAATTAGAACATAATCTGTTTGAGTAGCACATTTCCTCTTTCTTGCACTTCTAATTTCATCCCTGAATTCCTCTCCCATTTCATCCTTATGGTACACTTCAATCATCCCCAATGTACCATCTGAATTACTTGGAGGATCAATTGAAGCAATCAAAGAAGAGAAAGCTCCTGGATGAGGGACATCAAATAACTTAACTGTCTTGCCCTTGTCTGAGTTTTCTGTGCTATCCCCCACACCACTGCCCTCTACCATAGCCTCAACAGCCTCCTTCATGACCTCCTTGCCCTTGGATATAGCCTCTTCATTAGCTCTTTTCACCTCGGCCACCACACGCTCCAGTCTAGAGATCCCATCTTCAATTTCCTTACCTTTGTTTATCAAACAAACTGGGGTAGAAAGTTGGAGGGACGCCTGCCCCTCTTCCCCATTGACAAAATCAGACGTAACATCTCCCTGTCCAGCTTGCTCCATAACTCCCAGCTGGAGCTCAGTATTCACTCCAGTAACTTCTTCACCACCCTCCTCATCTGAGATTAGATTTATGGCCGAGCTGTGATGAAACTCAGAAAAATCTTCTGGAGTGCCTGCAGCCGGATTGTAGAGATGATATGGATAATCATCAGTTTCATGTGATGACTCATCATCACTAATAACAATAACGTCATCCTCATTATTAAAATAATCCCCTCCTTCATCATTATCCTGCAAATCAGCCCCCCCTACAACCTCCATACCATCATAGCCTTCTGGATAATGAAAAACAACAGGTAATCCCCCCTAGGAGGATCAAAAGTTTGATTAAAACCCCTATAATCATCATCCATTCTTGCCCATTCCTCATCCCCTTCCAGTCTAAAAAGAACAGCCTCCTGAGTTCTCTGAACCCTATCAACCACTCCACTCAAACTATTTTGGGCAGCATAAATTAGATAAGGATCATTTGCTTGAAGCTGCCTCAGCCCCTCTCCATACTCCCCTTGCACACCACCTTGTACATCATTAGTTCCCCCAAACTCCTCATCAGCACTATGAAACTGCTCCTGTTCCTCTCCACCAGTAGCCTCCCTCATGATAACCTCCATCTGCCCCTGATCAGCCCCTCCCCTCATTTCCTCCTCAGTAAGAGCCTGAGAATGATGATGATGTAAATCCACCTCCATATTTTGAGCCCCCTCCCTTCTCACATGTCCTCCTGTATTACCAAGTCCCACTCCTATACCAGTAGCCCTCTGATTCCCAGTCTCATCCCTATCCCCACTCCTGTTGTCATTATTATCATTCTGATCCTCTCTACCAAAATCACCAGACCCCTCTCCCACCTGCAGCCTAATAGGAAAGACCACAGGCCCAGCAAAGGGTTGGGCTGTAACAGCAAATCGCATCCCCGGGTATACCCTCCCCCCGGAGTAACACCTAAGTCAAAATCCACCACTCTTTCAGGCGATTCTCTACAATATCTCCTCTGTCTCCTCATTCCTAGTTGAATCCTAGAATTAGTATATCTGGTTGTCGATGGTGAGGCCCTCAAGTCAAGATTGAACATTGTATGATTACTTTGTGTCTGGAATACCACAAAGCCACGGTCTACTGCCCTATCCATCATCCCCGTAATCTCCGAAACTATGGTCATCATACTCTCCCTACATTGCCCCCCAGTATGCCCTATTTTACCACACTTAATGTAGTACTTAAAAATCTCCTCATATTTGAATTGTACCCACAGCAGTTGTTCATTGTTCAAAGCTAAGAAAAAACCAGGAACAAGCGGTTGATTTAACTTTATACACACTTTCAGCCTTAAATAATCATTTTCTGGTAATCCATTAAAAGGTTCAACATAAAACTGTTGGCTAATAAGCTTACCTGCCACTCAGCCACATGCTCAGTCAAGTACTCGAAGGGCAAACCACAAACCCTTACCCATAGCTCAGCAAAGGGAAATCGAACCGTTCGTGGTACAGTATCAGGGTACCACTTTGCAAAAACCATAAGAGCTCCCTCAATAGAAGCAGTACTCCTCATCAGAAGATCATCAATATCCAGAGGATTCTCACAGTGCAACACAAAGATCTCACCTATCCTTGACACATTAATCCTTCCCCTCGTATCCCACTTCCTCTCAATCACATCATTAACCAAGTCAGCTTCAAATAGCCTATAATCCACCAGAAACCCTAAAAGACAGTTGCCCCAATATTCTCTTGACATCCTCAAATGTGCCGGATCCACATTAATAATCGCCCCAGTTCTCGGATATCTCCATACATTAACATGTGCAGGATTCATAGGGTCAAACTCATTATCCTCATAAGGTTGATGAACTTGTTCAAACTGATTACCCCCTACAGGGATATCCTCCCCATTTCCTTGTACCCCAAGAGCAAACCTACCAAATTGATATTCAAACTCCATGTCTTCTGAGAGAGAAGAGGAGATGGTTGAAGATGTAACTTTTTTTCTTTTTTTACTGTGATAATGATACTCTGCAAATTTTTGATTACCCCGTGGTGAAGAAAACTTCCTCATCAATGCTCCTTTAAATACACCTCTTAAACTCCACTGATCCAAGCTAGAAACCCTTCACCTTCGTATGACAAGACAGGAGCTAAAAAACCCTAAAACTACCAGATAAGACACTTCCCCAATACCACGCTTGGAAAAGCACTTAATTATCCCTCAAACCCTAACCCTAGAAAACTGCAAATTAAAATCTGCACGCCAAGGTCAGAAAGAACAAACCCAAGACCACTAAGAGAAGCTTAAAACTCGTGCATGTCAGACCCCCCAATTAAAATACCTCCTTAACAATGATTACCCCCGATCAAACTGAAGAAAAAGCCTTACACGCAAAAAACCCCAATCAGAAATCAGTGTAAAGTAATGATAACTGATTGATTATTGAAATCCCCAAGAAAGTACACGTGCTTTAGATGACTAGTGTAAGTAATTAATTTGAATTACGAGAGAACCATAGATTATTGGGAGATTAAATATTTTTTGATAAGATCAAAGAAATTTTAATAAAAAAGCTCTCGCGTAGGAGAGAGAAAGCTCTCGTTTAAGAGAGAAGTCACATAGATATTTACAAACCCATTTGCATCCTTAGTTTGACCTGATTCGATATTGAATTTGCAAAATTGGACCGGCTATCCTGTTTAAGTTTAAGCCTTTCATCTGTGTTTCAAGCTTGCGGGCTGCTTCTGATTTGTCGATACTACCTTATTGAACACGAAAATAAAACAACCAAACGGCAAAAGTAGTACACATAAGACATAACTCACAAACTACTTATTTTCCGCGTTTTCTTCCATATTTCCTTTATTTGGGCATGCAATTGTGCATGGACGGACAAATGTAGTAATATACAAACACCTAGTGTCCCACTCTCTAACACTTCGTACTATCGCCTCCACTATGTCCACAAGCTATGTTACTCCGACGCTTCTAATTTTCTCACGTACCCGTGTCCGACACTCAACACTTAACATTGGTAGACACATGGACACCTCATTTTAGACCAAAATGTGTATACTTTTCAATAAAATAGCCGAGTCCAACACTTGAACACGTACCCATGTCGAGTACTTCTAAACAAGAGTAACATAGTCCACAAGCAACCTCAGCTCACCCTTAGGTCTTAACCCACCCACCAGTCCACCACCGTCCCAGCTTCACCACCGGAACTCCCTACCCCTCACCATCCGCACCCTTGAAATCACCTTTACCCACCTCAACTATCAGTGCTCCCCTCACCAGAAAATCATTAAAAACCCATCGTCCACCCTTGAATCTGTTCTCCCCACCTATGAAAACCTCGATATAGGATTTTAAGGTGCAGGATGGGAATTACAAGGTAGGGTATAAGTTCTCAAGGTAGGGGATCGGTTGTCAACATAAGTGTGTGCTTCCCATGGCAGGGTTAGTTGTCGATGTGAGCCATCCCATCAGATGCTTGTGCTGTCGTCAATGTGGGTTGGGTGAGAGAGAGATCTGGTGTCGATATGAGGATATTGATGCAATGTATTCCCCAAAGAAAAGAGAAGAAAACACAAAAGTGGAGTAGAACCTTAACAGCTCAATATATATATTCCATCATAACTCAAACTGGCCAAGATTCTATAAACCTGCAACTTTAGCACTACAGACAACAGTTTGTTTGCAGACATGCAATTGCCTCAGATATAACAGGTTATCTGCAATTTCAGAGCCAGTAAGATGAACCAAGTCCAACAGCACTAAGATTCTATTGACATACCTAAATAATTTTTTAAAAAAAAACTTCAGAAGAAAAAAAATGAAATAAAGAGAAGCAACATTAATATGGCCTGCCTTTCAGTTTTCAGAAAGGTTCGCCGCTTCTACCTCAAGGATTTGTCCTCGTCTTTCAATAACACTTCCTTTCGAATCATCAGGCCTTCAATACCAATCAATTTCACAGGAAACTGTACTGTACAGCTGATCCTAAAGCAGGATACTGGATATGCCGATTTCAGAAGGCATTAAAATTTGCAGTTTCATTTTCATGGCGGAGGCATAAAACTCAATTTCTAGCCTTGGCCCCACCAAGAGTAAGCTCCAAATCCTCGACGCCTACTTCATGTATTCTCTCCCCTTCCCAAGCATTAACAGCGGCCCCATTTTCAAACTCAAACTCTGAACCACGACCCCACCCAAGACTCATCCCATTAAACGACTCTTGGATGCTACTATGCTGAGCAACAGCTTGTTTCACTAGATTGAAAGTAGGAGAGGATGGAGCTCCAAGAGGGGCTCCAGTTTGAAAACTGACCCATCTACCTGAATCAACCGTTGATGCATCCGACTCATCACATTCAGGTATGGTAGGAGTAGCAATATTGTTATTGTTCCGGCGTGAAGGGCTAGACGGGGCTGAAACAGCAAAAAGCGGGTGGTGACGCATAGATTGTTGCGAGCCAGAACCATTAGAATTCGACAGGCACTCCCAATCAGATTTACGCTTAGACCCTCTAGAAGTCGGAGAAGAAAGAGGGGGTGTCACAGGGGCACTACTAGAAATCCGGATAGGGGGTAAATTCGTGGGAATGGAAGCCAAGTTCTGAAGAAACGGGAGTAAGTAAGAAGACGGATTTGAATCATAACGCGAAGGACTTGGAAATGATGACGATGTTGGGCTAGCATGGTATGAAGGTATAGGACTAGGGTAAGCCGATGATTGAGGACTCTGTTGAACAGACGAACAACCACTAATATTCGTCGATGTTCCCCCAATCTCCATTGGAGGTGGCCTGCATCCCTGCAAATTTACCAAACAAATTTGAGAAACACACTCAAATACTCAATTACTCAACTCAAACAACCAAATGCCATTCTCAAGTGCTTCAATTGGTAATCCCTCCGTCCCAATCATTTATTTACCTTTTTTTTTTTTCTTTGTGCGGTATTTTAATCAAAGATAAACGGACGAGGGAGTACTAACAATGGCACAAATTCTTGTGTGAGACGGTTTTACACAAAATTAGTATAAAACCGTTTTACACAAGAGCAATCTTCCCAAATACAGTAACTGTTAGAGTTTAATTCAACGGTATTAAATGACCAAAACACCCTTGACGACCTCAAATCATCAACCTGTATACAGTATACTGGGTTTGATCTATCGTAACCAGAGTTCACGAGTTTCGATTAACTAAAAACCCTAATAACCCTACCCGACTCGAATCCGAACTAAATCGACAATCAACAACAAAGCATAAAAATGAAAAGCCAGAAAAGAATAGATCTAAGAAATAACCTGACGATAAGTAGTACCATCATCTTCAACAATCCAACCAGCTTCAAGACAAAGAGATTTCAAAACTTCATTATTATCACAGTGTTTAGGAAGTTTATAATTACCCTGAGATCTTAAACCAGCAAATATTTTAGCAGCAATTGCACGTCGTCTTCTTTCTCGTTTCTTGTTGTTTTCTCTTTCTTTCCATGTTGGTAGTCTTCCAGTTGATCCCGCCATTGTTGGATCTTCTTCTAGCTTTCTCTCTCTAGTAATGGAAATGGTAATGGTGTGGAAGGAGGGAATAGAGCGTGTGAGTTGTGAAATATGGAGTAGTTTAGTTAGGCATTTCTCTGACAGCCTGCTCACGAGGTCTTTGCCCCCTCTCTTTTCTTTTTCTTTTCCTTTTTCTTAATTTAATCCTAATTTTTATTTAAGACGAATATACACATTTACCGGACGAAATTTATTTTACGCATTTTTTATATTATTTTTTTTTTCAACGGAGAGCGCATTTAGTCGCATTACAATAGGGGAGGGGGATTCGATTCTTGGACCTATCGTCCATAATACTTCCGTCTTAACCAGTAGACATCTTCGGTATATATTGTCTTAAAAAATATCGGTTGTTGTTTGATGGAGAACTAATATGGTTCGGTCCATTTATGCATGGTTTTATTACTTTCTCCATTCCAATTAATTTTATACATTTCATTTTATGAGCACTATTTATAAGTAGAGTGAATTTTCGACACAATTTTTAATATATAGCGTAAAAGATAATCACGTGAGATCTTATTTAAATAGTTTTACATAGTACATTGTAAATATCAAAGATATTAACAAAAGAAAACGAGTATTGAAAACGTGAATAAAACAAATATATAAAATTGATTGGAATGGAGGAAGTATATGATAATATTAGATATTATAATGAGTAATTCATGATTATTAGAATTAAATCACCGTTATAAAACAATATAGTTTGAAATTTAATACTCGTATCTATTATAGTTAGTAGTCAGAAAAGAATTTAAAGAAATTGAATTATTTTATTTATGTTATGTAAATAAAAAGAGGATGAGAGTGAGATTAATTACCAAGAGATGGAGGCACTTGTTAGAAAATGAATACATGGCATGAAATTTAAGGAAAATTTTAGAATTGTGTTATTTTTTTAGTATATAAGGGATATTTCCGAAAAATATTATATAGGTCCTTCATCTTGATTATTTGTTGAATTGTTCTAGTTCGGCAATTACAGTCATTGTTCGATAATAGTAAACCAATTCAAATACTAAGAAATTTTCTTGAACAAGTAAGATATTTATCTATTTGTCAATTGAATGAGAGTATCACTTATTGTTGTCAAAGGTGGATATTTTGATTTATAAAAAAGGAAAAAACTGGTTTAGAAATTAGAAGAGATTAAAATCTCGGTTTCTAGACTTAATTATTAACCTATATTGAAAATGCTTGTATAACACAGTTGTACACAAATTTATTACTACATTATAAAACGTGATTTTTGTGATAATTTTTATCCAGAAATAAACTTGATCTTAGCTCTGTTATACAATTACATTATTATATTATTATATTAGTATAAATCGACTCAAACAATCTTATCTATATAAAACCAAAAACATTTCAAGCATTTTCCTTAAGCCACGTCATCACATTCATGTTTTTAATTTTATTTAGTTTAAGTAAATGTGGGACCCACAGAAAACAAAAATATATGGAATTAGTTGCTGAAAAATCTTTATATGTTTAAGTTTTAAACGTAAATATTTACGTTTATATTTTCTACACGTAAATATTAGTGAATAATAAAAAATAATGAATAACTTAGAACGTAAATAATTCAGCTCAAGTTTTACTAATAAATCACAATAAATTAAGTCAGTCCAAATTTTTACTACAATTATAAATTGCAATTACAATAACAATTAAAATAAAGTACGAAAGAATACATCAACTATAATACTAATAGGATAAAATAAAATTCTAAAGAAGAATATAATAATACACATTAGCTCTAAAAAAGCAAAAAAAACTGTTATGAATTTTACCAACTATATATTGCATAATACGGAAACAATGACATGTGATCGATTTAAAAAGTACAAAGAAAATCATTTAATTAAGATATATGACGAAAACAACATCTTAATAAAAAACATTCTCTTAACATAGTTACAAAATGAAGTAAAGTATGGTAGCAGATAACATAATAGACAAATAAGTAGCGAGCATCATTAATTTGCAGATATGATATAAAATGAAACAAGAATTTGAACAATTGCACATCTTATCTCAAAAGTAAAGGTATATTGTATAGAGAGGGTATAGAGAAGATTGTCTAAATAATATGGAGTATTAATTTGAAAATAATCTCAAATTACAAAAAACGGCGAGTAGCAAAATTGCAATGTACTGTAACAGTAGAATATTAAGGTTAGTAATTTAGTATGCGTTTTTTGGTGCTTAGGTAATATAATATAAATTCATTTCATATGTGTTGTCAAATGCTCATTTTTAATGCGCACTCAATTTAAATTTGAGCCCATTTTTTTGATGTGGTTGTTTATGTATATGTATTAAATTGGGAGTTACTATTAGTCGTCAACAAATTACGTAGTAACACATACAATGTTACTCCTCATATATTTTTTAACTCGGCCAAAGTTGATCAAATTAAAGTAATTGAAAGACCGATAAACTAATCGATATTTTAAAATACAAACAACAGATTACATCCACATTGGTGTTTAATTTGCAACAATGAAAATAATAATGTAGAGTTATATTCACATTATTCTTAACAAATTTTAAATATTAGAATTTTAAGAAGCAACCCGTGCATTTTTGCACGGGTTAAAACTAGTGTTAACTTATATGGTAAACTAGACGAATGGTAAGATTATCCGCCAGACTGTCTTAAGACTCTAGCACATCAATTTTCTACTATATTTTATTATTTTCTATTGTTCAGACTCTACTTTTCCACTACATTTTAACCCATAGTAGTCATTTATTGGTTGTAATTATAAAGAGGTGTGGTTAAGACTCTATAAAAGTGTTAAGTTCAGTGCTGGATTTTCATGACTCAACTTAAAATTTTGTTAAGATTTGAGTACATTATTGGTAGTCTTAGATAAGTCTTATCTTAAGACTTACCAAAGCCTTATCTCCGGACTACCCATAATCTTATCTAAGTACTTGTAATAAATACGGAGTAAATTGTTTTAAAGTAAAGCGAACAGAATTAGGTTAAGCTAAAATTAGGAAGAAAAAGAGATTATTATTATTATTATTATTATTATTATTAAATAATGTGGATGAGGGTAGCAGAGTATGCACGTGCGTGTATGGATGCGAGAAGAAGCAGGAAACACGTCCTTAACGAATTAACGTGTCAATGCCGGTACCAGAGCACGTGAAGGTGGTCCAATTGCTCTACTTTTATTGGACAATATCCCACGAGCTTTCCCGGCGGCTCTATATTTCATTGCTTTTATAGTTTTTGTCTTCTTAATTAGCTATCGATAGATAGAGATGGATACAATCGTAGTATTATTAATATTATTCGTTCGCGTGTCTTGGAATGAATATTTTGTTGTGTTTTTGCTCGTTAATTCACAAAGCTAAATTATTTTGTATAATATAATAATTTTTTAGTTAAACTAAATCGAACTGAATGAATATAAGGTTAAGTAATGTTGATTAGGTATGAAATATTGAAAAAAAAAGGAAGTTCAACGACTAAATTGAACGGAACTAAATAAAGTTATAATATAAATTGAAATTAATTCCAAAAGAACAAAATTTTTGTCTTAAATAGTGAAATGATTCGATAGTCAGGTGGATCAACTTATGTCATTGAGTTTAATTCGAGCGGTTATCATAAAAGATTAATCAATACCTTGAAAACGGAATTAACAGAGAGTGTAATATCATATCACCAATAAAAGCATGTAATTTCTTTGTCTTGTTTAATACTCCACATCAGTATTGTATTTTATTTGAGCATTTATTATTATCAATAATTTTCAATTTCTATTATTGATAAATTATTTATTGCAAAATGACATTTTTGTGTAGTCATTCAATTTTTAAAAATACGAGTATTTGTGAAAGTAAAACAAAAATCGAACGATTTTAAAGAGAACAACTGATCTAGCTAACTTCTCCGTCTCAAATTTGTTGTTTGCATAATTGCATGGTTAAATACTATCAATCTTACCCTATTTGATTTATCAAATGATGTTTCATAGTATCATTAAAAAGCTATTACTATTGAATTGTAGGAAAATAGCAATGAGAAGATTATATAACCAGATGTATACATCTGATACTCTGATAGATTTCGAGCTTTATAACAAAGAATTTGAGCTTATAGAAATATTTTACGAGTTTTTTTAAAAAGAGATTGAGCGTCTTTTTAAAAAAAATGTAATCAAAATAATATATTGAAACTCAAAAATAATAAATATAAAATCCAATAATTTTAATTTTAACACTAAAAAATTATAACGCAAAAAAATTGTTAAAAACTCAAAAAACATTGCATATAAGTTCAATTAGATTTATATTAAATGAACGATACTCATATATATCTAGATGTATAATCAAAATTGAGCATAAACATAATTAAAATTGCTGTTTATACTACTAATACTTAAAAAATCTAATCTTTCTAATTGTTTAAAAACAAATAGCAAATTATGTATTTATGATTACAAGCAAACTAATAAACGACAGAGATTCTTACTTAAGACGTAAGTATCGCAAAAGTAAAGTCGATCAAATAACATCACATTTGCCCTAATTAATCACAAGCCAACAACATAAGCCTAAACGGAATTCGAGTAACATAGCGCATGCACCTATACTTACAAGTCGTTGGTGAGTATAAAGGGATTAAAAACACCAAAAGAACAACCAAGAAAATCCCTCCCATAACCAACATTACAATCCCTAACACCACAACATCCAACACAACGTACAACCCCGCCAAGAACGCGACCGACATCATCAACAACGCGATCCCCATCAACGGCAATGCAACGTTTAGCGACACCAAAATGAGTCTTACATCGTCTAGGTGTGCCCATATTAGGGTAACCATGGCAAGAATTGAGGTGTACATGGCAATGGTATTGGTAATGGCGAACACTTGGAAAACCCACTTGTGGTCTAGGGTTGCCATGCCTTGTTTCGGGTCTAGGGTAGCCATGCCTTGTTTCGGGTCTGAGTTGTTGTAACCACCAGGGACGGTGAAGCCAGAGGCGAACGTCACGGTGGCTATTAGGGTTGAGATTATAAGGAGGGTGTTGATTCGTTCTTTGTATGTTTTGTTTTTTCGTTTTCTAGGATTGTTTATGGCTTGGAGTTGTCCTTGTTCCGTCAAATTAAATGTTGTTCTGCCGTTAAGTACGAGTCCGTTTGGGATTTGTGACATGTTTTGCTGAATTTGCTCGATTGTCCCCGGTGATGATCTTGGAACACCCGCGTATATTAAAGCTAGCCAAGTCAATCTCTGCAATAAAAAACATTAATTGAACACCATTAGCAATTAGGCTTTAATCGGATAAATTGAACTTGTTTTTTTATAGCCTAATTACAAAATTTTTAGAGGACGGTCTTTCAATAATGTTATTAACAGCTCAGATAATTGGGCGAGGAACTCACTCGAGTTTTTTTCCACTATTATGTCTTTCAGCAAACCTACCGAGTCTAAATAGTCCGCTTTCATCCAAATTATATCGCCGAATTCAATTCAAGACGGATAAGTCCGAATTTGAGCAAAATTATTACGTGATAAAAAACTACTCTACGACTTATTAAGTGGAAACGCGTTTATATTATTTTTGTAATTTTTTTATTTTATATTTCCTCCATTTTCCTATTTTCCTCCCATTTGGTTTTTGGAGATCAAAGTTTTCGAACTTTGACCGTAAATAAGTTGGAGAATAATAAATTTGAAGTTATAAAATTAGAATATTTTCAATTATTATCCAAAAATTTTTTGAGGAAAAAAATTTAATAGAAAAAATAACATATGGTGTCGAAAAAGACAGTCAAAAATATATCTTGAAGACCATAATAAAACAAATAGGAAAAAAAAAACAAATAAATGGTGGAGTATTTCTTAGTTAAGGTAACATAAATATTTCAAGCTTGTTAGCTAGTCAAAAAAATCAATTAGTAGGTTAGTGGTAAGTCACATAGTTGATTAAAGGCGACCCACGTGAGCTACAAAAGAAACCAATGATAATAGACCACCTCACCAATAATGTGGTACTTAATTAACAATTGCAAAGGATGTTTTGTGGTCTTCATAATTACAAAAATAAACACCTTTTTCTTTATTAGTTGCCTTTTGGCATTATATGATCATAATCAGAATAAGGTTTAGATGTTCACTATCCTCAACAAATAGAAATTTGTCATTTAATATATAATCTTAGAATACACGATAAAAAAACTAATAATCTATATAACACAAGCCGACTTAAACAAATATAAATACTGATAAACCCGACTTCAGAAGAATTCAAATAAAGCTACCTATTTATACCAAATCTACTTGGTTCAAAAGCTTCACCAAGCTTGTATGTACCAATCTCACAATTCACATTTATCTTTTACCCGTAATATGAACATAAGTTTAGCTAAGAAAATGTCAATTTGGTTGCTAAGCTAATAACACAATTCACAATTATGTTCTACTCATAATGTAAACATAAACTTAGCTATTAAGAAAATGTCAATTAGGTCACGCGGTTCAGCTAATAAAGTCTCAAAAAATACTATTTAATTATAATCTGATTAAAATTCCGTCCTAATTAAATAAGCTTAGCTAACCAAAAGGGGAAGATTGATACATACCTCTTCAAAAGAAGGATCATCCCCATAATTTTCAGCCATATCAAGAGCAGTCAATTGATTCTTACATTGTAGGTGCAACTTAGTGTTTGAATCCCAAGTTAAAGCATAAACAACTTTAGGATGCTTCCCTAAAGCACCCAAATGCAAGGGAGTATACCCTTCATTATCTTTCATATTAATCATTGTCTCCAAATTTTGTTGCTTTAAGAGATACTCAACAACCTCAGCCTTACCACTTTGCGCAGCTACATGTAGAATGCTCTGACCCTTTTGATTGAGCAACCACCTCATATTATCAGGCAATCTCGAGCGCAATAGCAATTTCTCGACTACCTCGATGTGGCCTCCGCTACATGCCATGTGAATTGGAAATGACCCGTCTTGATCTGCCTTGAAGGCTTGGCTCCGGTATGGGGTGTTTGCTGCATTATTGTCTATGTCTGTCATGTTGATTATGCAATCAACCCCTTCTACGAAGCCTGTGTAAGCAGCGTAGGAAAGCGGTCTCCTTCCTTGTTCGTCCATTGAATAGAATAGCTCGTCTTCGTTGTGTTTTATGATCTTCTCTAGGATATCTGCATTAATTGCATACATTAGTACATGTTAGAATATAAAACGAATTAAGGAACTCCAACCATCGGCTTAAACTTCTGATTGAGTTGGTTTCTTGACATGGTATCAGAGCCTTGTGACCAAAGGTCACAGGTTCGAATCCTACCCCCTCCATTCTAATCTGGATAATCAGAACAGACAAGGGAATCCCATCTGCATCCACACTCCAAAAAGGAAAAAAAGGGCCTTCGTGTGAAGGGGAGTGTTAGAATATAAAACGAATCAAGAAACTCTAACCATCGGCTTAAGCTTCTGGTTGAGTTGGTTTCTTGACAGTACAACATTATCCCTATGTGTAAACTGTCAACAACGCTTATGTATGTACATGTACCTTACAGTCGTACCCATCTATATGTTAGTGCTATTTGAAATTCGGACTTCGTGTATTCATTACAAAAATCTCGTGTGAGGATTGTGTTACAAAAAGTGGCAGAACCAAGACTTGACATGCGGGGACTCAAAATACAATTGGTAGGCATGTTAGCAACCAAAAAATTGCTCCATTCATATGAATTGTTTGCAAGAAAAACATTTGAATTCCAACAAATAATTTTGTATAGATAAACAGTAGAAGACTAGAAGGGCACATGTCATGTTAAAATAAGATACAGAAACATTTATGAAAAATTATCATAGAAAATTGAACATAACATATGTGATACGTCCACAGCACGCGCGTTAGAAAACCCGATAAACAAACTTCATTTTTATATGACAGTGTACAAGAGAGAAAAAAACAAACCTCTGTTTTTTGCCATGATTGCAGCATGAATAACAGAGTGTTTGAGCAATTCATCCTGAGAAATCCACAAACTTGAATCACCTCCATTTACAATCATTTCTTCCACAAGATCCCAGAATCCTGCTATAATTGCTAAATACAAAGGCGATATCTTTTGCTCATTTAACCGATTGCAAACTCGAGGACATTTTTCAAACAAATACACAGCCATATCCAACTGTTGATTCTCTAATGCAATATGAAGTGCAGTGTTCTTCTCCTTGTTCACTTCTTCCAACATCAACGCCCCGCGATTCGCTACTCGATCAGCCAAGTTAAACAAGTTACGTACTACCTGTAAATGACCTGCCCTTACAGCAACATGAACAGGAAGATCACCCTTTAAGTCGGGACGAAGAAGAAGTTTCGAACTTCTTTCGACAATGAAGTTGATGACACGGTCATTAGTTTGGTCAGTACTGGCTGCTATGTGAAGGATTGAGCTGTTGTCTGAGACACGGATTAGCTCGGATAAGTCGCATTCTTCTTCGTCAAAGTAGTCGGTATTGTCTTCTAAGAGGGCCTGGTAGTGACCGGCATTAATTTCGGTTGAGTTGTTTGGAGATGAGTGTGTGGAGGTTATTGTTGAAGATGAATGTGGTGATGGTGGTGTGTCTAGTATTGTTCCAAGAGGAGCCATTATTGGTGTGTTGATAATTTTGGTTTACTTAATTAATTTAGTTGGTGGGGAGTAGTTATAACTTTATAATTATAGTATGGAAGTGATCAAGGTTAGAGGGTCTCAAATTCTGTGGGTGCTAGAAAAAGATCCCTCCACTACCATTTGAATTGGACTACATTCCGGTTCAGCACGGGTCGGGTCGACATTAAATAAAAGATCCTCTCCACTACCTTTAGAATTGGACTACACCCCGGTTCAGTACGGGTTCGGTCGGTTCGAGTCGGGCTGAACCCGTGCTAAGTTGGTGAATGGGGAGCCCGAGTCCACACTGTGGGCTGTGGTTGTGCGGGAGTGTGGGCCATAGGTAGGTCGAGTGGGGAGTGATGGCCTTGAACCGACCCAGTTGAGTAAAATGGGTAGAAAAGGAGGCGGGCTGAGGAGGAGGGTGCCCGGAGCTGACTCGAATTGTGGAGCGGGTTGCACGGACCATGGGAGCGGGCCAGCGTGCTGGAAATTAGGGGGCTCTGTGAGGTGGGCAGAGTCAGATCAACTCGCATAGTTACTTTTCAAACGTTCATATTTTATTTTGAAATAGTTTAATGGTCTACTTTTTAAAAAAAAATTAAAGAGGAAATAATAGATATTAGTGGTGGAAGCGATTCATCCCCCTCAATATCCTATTCTTTTGGTACTTGTAATAATTGCTCTTAGCTTGCTCAAAATTATTCCATATAAAAGTTTTCTGTAGGATTGCTTTTTTGGAGGATTATTTCTAGGAAGGATTGAGTGAGTTACTAGGTTATGTTTTGAATTTACATTTCATAACTCCGAATTGAACCTTCGATTTTTAATGAAGTGAGAGCTTTTACCACCGAGTAATCCAATTTAATTTGATTTATACAATTTTCGTTCAAAAGATTAAGGCTTAACATCAAACTAAAATAAATTAATATAACTTAACTTAATTTTTTTTGAAGGGAAAATCGTTTCATTAATCAAAAGTCTCATGGTAGTTACAACATATGTTAAGAATGACAGGATACAAAACGATTAAAATCAAATAAACTACATTCTCGATCAACAGAAAATTTCTAAACTTGATGGGCTCATGAGACGCTTCTGCACATCCTCTAACATATCGCCTTCTGCTGCTTTTCACAAGAGGGTCTCCAAATTTTCTAAAGCATTGACAAGAATCCAGTTCTTTTGACCAAAACGTTTGTAACGAGCAATCTGACAACAGTTTTATCTCCATAGGATCAACAATGAAGGCACCGATCTTTCCCCTTAAATCTTGAACCTCTCAAATAGAGGGGAAATCTCACCACACAATGAGGACAAACTCACCAAAAGGTGAGGACAAAACTCACCAAAAGGTGAGAACAAAACTCACACAAAGGTGAGAACAAAACTCCAATAAAGAAGAGACAAGAAGTTATTAGCGTAGAAAAATTAAAAAAATAAACAAAACGGAAAATTTGGGGCTTACCTCCACAAAAAAGGTAGACGACAGCCCCCTAACTTAACTTAATTTAAGTTAAGTGAATTGTATTAAGCTACTTTAAAGATTTACCGGACTAAATGATAAAATTAACTCCCTCAAAAATGATTAAAATAATAATAATAATAATAATAATAATAATAATAATAATAATAGTTTGTATAGTTTGATTGTATTAGATGTAAAGTAGAAGTGACAATATTTAATTTAATTTTAAAACTGGTTAAACATTACCACATGAAAATAATAAAGACAACTTTTTAACATTTTTTTCCCTATTTTATTAAATTGACTATTCACTTTTATTTTCATTATTTGTTTCTGGATTTACTCGTGTGGTCCAAATTCAATAGCATGTGACTAATATAAGGTATTATCTTTAACTCACTTTAAATTTCAGACCGATAATATCTACCTTAAACAAAAATTCGTGTTTCACAATATAGGAGTACTATTTAGTCACGCTCAAAAAGTAGATGGATGGTACTTCGTACTTGAATTAAATGTAGGGGTTGTTTAGGTTTTGTTTTTGTTGTTATTCACTCACTTTGGTGCACGAAGAGACACATTTATTGGATCATCATGATTAATAAATTCAGCCAATCAAAGTATACACTATACATGAACTGAAGACCAACCATACGACATCGTTTTCTGATTGATAATTGTGAGTTTGACCCATTTGTCAATTGTGAAGGACATTTGACGAAACTCATTTTTGATATTTATGAGAGTAATAGCAATAGAAGTTTTTATTATTAAGTTTGTAAATAAAAACTTTAAAAATAAAGTTTTTCTATTGTGAGTCACATTGGGTTTCTTTGTTGGTTTCAAGAAGAAAAAAAAAGTGTATGAAGATAGGATAATTAATAGTGGGTCCTAATTAAGAATTAAGTAAAGTTCTTTTATTGTGATGTGAAGTTCTTAAATTTAGTAATTTGTGAAAATAGCTTGGAAATAGCAAGAACTTTATATGAAGTTCTACTATTGCTATTGCTCTGAATGAGGTGATGATCAACCTACACCACATTTATTTATAAAAGTAAATATCATTGTTCGGCTTAAATGAATAATTGAAGATATAACTCATGACCGATATATCCATCTTAAATGAAGACGTATCAAGTAATATCCAATTACAACAAATACAAAAGTAAAAGATATAGGCACTACTACAAAATATAGATACGAAGACGGTTAAAAACCGTTCTCCTATGAGAGGCGGAACCGTGCTCCCCCTGGCCGTGCTCTTTACCTAAGAGAACGGTTCAACCGTGCTCTTAATTACAACACTTACCAGAACGGTTCAGTAGGGAACCGTTCTCTTATCCTGGTACAACCGTGCTATTATATCTAAGAACCGTTCTCTTTTCCTGGTACATTCGTTCTCTTAGTTACACTTACCAGAACGGTTCCCTCGTTAACCGTTCTCTTATGTACATCTAACCGTGCTCTTAGTTACACTTACCAGAACGGTTCCCTCGTTAACCGTTCTCCTATGTACATTTACCAGAACGGTTCCCTTGGTGAACCGTTCTCTTTTGTTCATCAAATTCAATCTTTGCGCCATAATTTTGAATTAATAGAGCACGGTTGATAACATAACCGTTCTCTTTGCACCTGCTATTTTTTTTTAAATAAATTAATTTACAATTCATCCAGCCTATTATATATAATTCTTCCTGCAAATAAGCGTACAATAACATTGCTCCAACAACTACATCATTCATATATATCAACATACTTTCCGATCCACAAATTCTAGATACAATACGTATGTACTTAAGCTAAACTTCTAGCTACGACTTAAGCTAAACTTCATCATCGTTCATGGGTGACTTAAACTGGAGCGCAAAGTTAGCCCATATATCCCTCACCTCGTCAATTTGCTCAAGCGGATATGTCAATGGGGCTCTAAGCATGAACTACAAACAAATTTTCAAAAATTGGTTAGAAAAATTCTATCCAAGACTCCTATATAAGTAAAATGAACTAAAAAACCAAAAACATACGTACATTTGGAGTAATAGTAACATATCTTCCTTTGATGACGTCCAACATGTATCGACAAATATAATATCCACATAAAACGGAACCACAAGGCTGCAAAGGGGCCTGAAAGGGTAGCTCATATTATAAATAAATACTTCACGCACATGTACTATACTTAATAAGAGAAACAATATGTTAATATATATATATATAGATATATACTATATATACAAGAAGTACCTTAATCTTTTTCCAAACAACCCCATTGGCCTCATATTTTGCAAGTGGATCGATAGAGTTCCTTTTCTCAAAGGCCCTGTATATATAGATAGCCAGGTTTATATATTTATTCAGTTTTAGTTGATAATGAAGCGTTAATTTAAAGTATAATAGAAAAACAAGCTAGACATACTTTTGTTGATGGCTTTTGATATATTTATTCAGTTTTAGTTGATGGCTTTTGGGTGGCTTAACTTTTGTTCCTAGCCTACAGAAACATTTTAAGGCAAATGCAGGGGAGTAACGGGAGGTATAATATATGAAGGCAAAATAAAAAAGATCAGAAATAAGTTAGACATACTTGGTAATTGTATCCATGAAAAATTGACGAGGCTCTGTATGTCCGGCAGGATCACACCAATACAATGTACTTTGAGCCGGATTGATCACGCCCAACATCCAATGCTTACTACAAGTTATAGAAAAATACAACGAAGATATCAACTTAAATATTGACAAAAAATAATAAAATAATTAATCAAGTCATCAATAATAATACTATGAAAAGAAATTTATAATTACGTACCCCTGGGCATATGGAGCAAATATAAGTTTCCGACCTTTTCCACAGTCGGTACATGTCATTGCCCTAGCAACATAATCGGATCGATAATTTTCATCCGGAGCAACGGATTCTGAGGACAATGTCTCTGGGCACAAGAATCCATAGTGACTACTAATTTGCATGGTATCGGCAAGATCACTCAAATACCTACAACAATAAGAATCCATAGTAACTATCTAGTACTAGTTTGCATATTATCAGATATATACTAATGGGATTGCAAAGGGGAAGCTTAAACAAAGAGACCGAACCTCATAAAGAGTGTGATGTGAGAGGCACCAATCATTTGTTCATCTAACAAATGAACAACCTCCTCATAACTAAGGTAGCAAGTTTGTTCATTGTGTAACACATGTTCGTCAATGGGAACACTGATCATTGTCCCACTTGCCTTTAAAACCCGAGCCTCAGTTGCTAATAACTTCAAATCCATGGTCCTCTGCTTTTGCTTAAAATTGGGACTAACTTCAATTCCAAGGAAAGAAGATGGCGAAATCGAGGGCGAACACTTCTGAGGCTTGGACTTCTTTGCTGCTGCTGCTTTATTTTTTCCTTGATCATTCTTTTTCATGGTTATCTAAAAGTTGGCAGAAATAAGTTGATAAATGGTATAACTCTCAGTGTATCTTATATCATTATATATACTAGCTAGAAATCTTAGTTACCTTCTCAACAGGACTATGTATATGACTTTGCGGCCACTGAATAAATGAACCCTTAGCATGAGTCAATGTTATCATATCACCAACAGGCATTGGTAAATCAACATTTTCCGACCCAGAATAGATTTCCTTGATTGACACTTTTCTAAAACCATCACGAAGGGCACTGCCATGAATGAAAACAAATTCGTCCTTACTTGATAGGTATACCATTCCTGAAGCCACTATCTTCGATGATTTGTTTGGCAGTGATAGCACACAATCTTTCCAAGCCTGAAAATTTAAGTTATAGTAGAATTTCAAACTTTTTTCATTTACTATAAAGTAGCGTCTTTAATGAAAAGCTTACATATATACCTGTTGTGTTACTGGGCCAGGAGTCTTCAAAACATTGGTCACGGGTGGATCCTCAGTCACTTGTAGTGATTACACTCCTTTTAGTGAGAGTGATTGCATGTGAGACCCCTGTATAGATAGATTAGTGTTTTAAAACTTTTTTCATCGACTTTGAACTAGATAGTGTTTTAAATGCAAAGCTTACAGATCCTTCTTAATGAAAACCTTTTACAACCTGCCGTGGTGATATGGTAGGAATCTTCAGAACATTGGTCTTGGGTGTTTGATAATCCTCCTCTCGGGGTGTCTCCTCTCGGGGTGTCTCCTCTGGGCGTGGCTCTTCACTCACGTGTAGTGATGCATAATTTGTCGATCCCTCGGTACTCATAGATGCTCCTCCGTGCATTAAATCGTCTAATACTTTAGTACTTGGCTTCTCACCAGTTAGCCAAAACTGCATCATCACTGATTTCAGCTTTTCCAAGTCATCAATTTGGTGTTGCATGTAATTGACCTTCTCGTACAACTCTTCTCTTGTCGGTTTTTTTTGGTCCCTTCCCAAAATACTCTGTTATGGAAATACCGTTAGGAATTCCTCGCACACGGCCCGGATGCTCAGGCTTGCCTATCGCCTTAGCGAGTATGTCTTCCCGTCCTTCGGGCACAAATAAACCAGCCTCAACATCCTTTTCAAGGGATTCCTGCAAATCAGCAATATTAATTAAGTTTTTAGCAGCCAAAAAAAATGAATAAATAGCACTAATAAATTAAACAACTGAACTAAACCGAGTTAAATTACAAAAATGTTCAACTTACAATTTTCAAAGCAACTTCCTTATCATAATCAGTCATGTCCCCTTTCGCTGACTTGTGAGCCCTTAGCCAAGTTAAATATCGATCAACTTTTTCCACTGGTTTTCCCTTGGCAGCTAAATCTTCTTTCTATCAAAAAAGAAGAGAGTTCATGAAAATTCATGCCAACTTTTGACCTGGAAGTTAGCTAAAAAATGAAACCAATACATAGAACTTACGACTTTAACTTGAATCCCTCGATATCCTGCTCGTGAGCCAAAGTATTTCCCCTTTTTTTTAGAGGCATTCTCCTTGTTCTTATCACTGATCGCCTAATAACATAAATCATATAGAGTGAAAAATAGTACGAGAGATACTATATACATATATATATTATCATGAAATTATTTGCGTGTCTACAAAAATAGAAATATTACCTTGAATTTTTCACTAGTGTGAGATGCCAGAAACTTGTTCCAATCATCTTGTGTAATCTGCTTATACAAGGGTGGTGGTGTCTTCTGGATAGCTCCCGTCTCATCATACATCCACTCACGAACCAAAGTGCATTTCCATTTTCTCCATAATTCAGCCATCTTTTGGAGACACCAATCGTGACGCTATTCAATGACATGGAAAACACCCTGAAATATGAACAAACTTTTAATTAGTTTAGACAAACTTTTAAGTGAGAAGACAAACTTTTGTTGACACTTATAATATACAGATACTATGGGTTGATTCATGTTGTGAATAGGGTTAATGATATACGTGGATGAGTTTTAATGTTGCTAGGTAAAGTTCCTGCTGGGAGGAGATATACAAAATCCCTTGTTTGGTTGTCAAATTGGGTAGGAGGGAGGGTATATGACTATAAGAGAAAGAAGAGGAAGTGTACTCCATACAACAGGCTCGTACTTTTCAACTGCAACAACATATGTACTCCATTTACTATCTCCCTTCACTTCAGTTCAGTTAGGTCTTCTACTTACAAGTATGATAACGCTTTAATTCAATTACTGGAATATTACATTCTATAGCCACTAGAAAATTAAAGGAATCTAATCAAATGAATATACTTTTGAGTTTGATGTTGCAAACATGCTAAGATATTTGAGTAGCAAAATGTACAGCTATGGACAAATATGATACAAGCTAACTATAACATTCCAAAGACTTAGAACATGGTTAAAATAACATACCGTCAGTTCACTCAGCATAAGGTTCAACGTCGGTTGATCCACATCCTCCCAACTATCCAGTGCGGGACTAACATTCCCCCGAACAGTCACGCCTATCCATGAACTAAACTTAGATGCATATTTTCCTGTCGGCAATTTATCTTCTTTGTCCCACTCAAGTTCAATGGGTTGTTTCTGTTTAATAGCTCTTGCAGCCATATCTAAAACAGTTCGGCCCCTGTGAGAAGATGTCCCCTTCTTTCCGCTTGCGTCCTCAACAGAAGTGTTCTTTCGACTTCTTTTACGTTTTTGCGGGCCCATTGTTCAACTGAACAAAATAAACAGGGAAAGCAAGTCACAACAGGGAAAGCAAGTCACTGGAACATGCAAGATAGGAAAGCATATAAGAAATGTAGATGAGGAATGCTTCTGATGAAAAGCAGTAAAATGTGAGAAATTATATTAAACATCAATAATGAAGCCAATTACAAGAATTTCAGCAGATGATGTACATACAACAAGTCTCATACTGCCACTAAGCAAAAATAAACAACCAGGAAAACTAAATTAGTCTATATTAGCCCGAGGGCTAGCCTTAGACTGAAGTCTGTATTCTGTGAGCACATCTTGGTCAGATCATCAGTCTACATTTTATAATGGGACTGAAGCGTTGTGATGAGTCATATTCCTATACACTTTTATGCCTGCCCTTTAGTTGTTTTGAGATGATTCTTGTGCTAAATTGTGTCATTTATATGCTATTTATATTAGAATGTCGATACTTCCGCCTTTCGGTGTTTAATGCAGGATTGATGCATTTATGGAGCAAAAGATGGATTGGAGTACCGCGGACCCGACATGAAGGAACACACGTAGCATGGCACGAGGATCTAGGAAGGAAGAGCTAAGGAGATTATCGAAGGCAAGCACAAAGAAGAGCTCCATATAACTAGTACCTACTTTGGAGAGCCATATCTCGAGTTCTACACATGATAATCAGATGATTCTAACTGGAGGTGAAAGCCCATCCTCTTAGCTTTCCAACGCTACGAAAATCACTTGATTTGGACAAGTAACGAAGAAATGACGACCGTTTGAAGTTCAGTGCGCGAAGCAGAAATTACGCGCTGAGAGCACTCGATCGAGTGCCACCAACACTCGATCGAGTGCCACCAACACTCGATCGAGTGCCTTGAGTGCTCGATCGAGTGCCTCGAGAGCTCGATCGAGTGCTTTAATTTACCCCGAGTTTCCATAAATTGTTTAAGTAGTTTACTATAAATAAAGGCTTCGTAGCCTATTGTTAGACACACTTTTATTACTCTAAAAACCCTAATTATTACTAGTAGCTCTCTAGATTATTATTTAGCAATTGCCTTCGGATCTTGTTCTCCTATTTACGGTATTTAAACATAATCTCTACTTTATTGTTCTTCAATTATTTTTGTTCTTAGTGTATTGCTTTATTAATTATGTTTTCAATCAATATCGTTGTAGTTAGATCCCAAGCCATGCGTAGCTAATTTATTTGTCTAGGGTGAAAAGGGATCTAGGTAATTTGAAGGGGGAATCAAACTTTAATGATGTTTAATTGTTAAACTGCTTATTATTATTGTTTTATTGTTGTTTTAAACCTGATTAATTAATTACTGGCCAGGATTAGTTAATTAGTCTCGCAAATTAGTCTTAGATCCGACCGTAGACTAAGACTAAGATAGGCCACAATAATTGAATAGACTGACCTAATTATAGCGACCGCATGTTAGGTTTAGATCTAAAGATTATATGAATACCGACCGGACATATGATCTTAAATAATAATTTTGCCCAATTAAATTAGTTAAATCCCATTCCCCTGGATAATTGCCTATGTGAACTTGATCCCTAGATCTTTCCTAATACTTGTTTACATCTTTATTTACTTATTTCGCAATTAGTTCATTAGAAAACAAAAACAACCAAAACAACCCACTTGTTACTTTAAGACTTATTTACTTTAGCAAACAATTCATTACCGCCTCCCTGTGGATTCGATACCTTTCTTACCGCTAACTATTAGTTAGTAGTATCCTAAGGATTACTTTGATTTAGGGTGACGACTTTACCCTTATCACGTTGCTTGGACTGAAGTCAGGTCGTTGCTGCCCATAGTAAAAAAAAAGAAAAACATTTTATAATAATAATAATAATAATAATAATAATAATAATAATAATAATAATAATAATAATAATAAATCGTACCTAATCATGCATCAAAACCGCGAGGGCGTTTTTTTAGAAGAAGACTCGGTATTGGTCCATATCCCTTCGTCATGGTCATCACGAACATATAAACTAGAAGGCTCGAATATATCCGTATCATCTAAATGTGGTACACGAGGATCAAAGCCCTCAAATACCACATCGTCATCGCAACTATCCATTGTGGTCTTACTTCTTACAGATAGCACAACTGACCACTTTTTATCCGATGGATCGGTGACATAAAATACTTGTTTCGCTTGTGTCCCTATAATAAAAGGATCCTCCTTATGACCAAATTTATTAAGATTTACTAAGGTGAATCCTAGTTCATCCTTGCGAACTCCACTAGTAGTTTCAATCCACTTGCATCCAAATATAGGTATTAGAAAATCTGTGTAATCTAACTCCCAAATCTCTTCAATGAATCCATAATAATGCATTTGACTTAAAACTGGTTTCTTATCTTTCGAACTAGCAAAATGCATGCCTTCTGCCTCTACACTAACACCACTATTTTGCATCGTGCTCATGTCATCTTGCCCACGAGTGTAAAAGGTGGATCCATTAACGGCATAACCAGTATAAGAAGATGCAAAAGTCTTAGGCCCAAAACAAAGCCTCTGTAATCTAGAAGAAATATACTCAGGATATTGTTGCAAGTCTTCTATAACTCGACCCTTGAACCAAACTCTAAAAGTCTTATTGTGCTCACTTGCGATCCACATCTCTGATTTATTTCGATGCTTCGCCTTCAACAATGCCTTGTGTTCCTCAATGTACGGCTGTACCTCATCCTCGTTATGAAGAACATATGTATGTGCTATATGCCATTTCTCAGTTGCCATATCTAGACGAACATGACCCCTAAGACCTTTGCCCATCATCCACTCACTGTGCCTATTATTAGGAATCCCAGGTAGCTCAGAATCTGACAAGTGTGCATAGCAATAAAAAAGTGCTTCATCCGTGATTGCACGCTCAGCAATAGACCCTTCAGGACGATATCTATTAGATGTATAATCCTTATACACTTTCATCAATCTCTCAAAAGGATATTGATACCTTAGATAAACTGGACCAAGGTATTTGATTTCTCTAACCAAGTGTACAGTTAAATGCACCATTATTGTGAAAAATGAAGGAGGAAAATACATTTCCAATTGACAAAGAGAAGTGACAATTAGTTTTTGCAAAGACTCCAACTCCTTGGGATCCAACACTTTATTGCATATGGCATTGAAGAAAAAGCAAAACCTACTTATGGCGAATCGAACTTTTTTAGGTAAAATCGAACGTATAGCCACTGGTAGTAGTTGTTGCATCAAAGTATGACAATCATGAGACTTTAAACCAACAAGCTTAAGATCTGTCATTGATACTAGGCTGCTGATATTGGAAGAATATCCCTCCGGCACTTTAACACTACTTAAGCACTCACAGAACTCTGTTTTCTCCTTTCTTGAAAGTGTATGAGCAGCCGGAGGCAAATAATATCGTGTTCCTTTCTTTTCTGGTGCCAACTCATGTCTGATTTTCATATCCACCATGTCCATCCTAGCTGATGTGTTGTCTTTTGACTTATTCGGAACATTCAGAAGAGTGTTGATTATATTGTCACACACATTTTTCTCAATATGCATAACATCTAAGCAATATCTTATAGAAAGATCACGCCAATATGGAAGTTTTTCAAAAAGAGGAGACATCTTCTTATATCCCCGAGACGCTAATTTAGAACCCTTCTTCCCATAAGTTATCTCAATTTTTTTCACTCTTTCATATACTTCATGACCGGTTAATATCTTAGGAGAAGATCGATGTTCAGGTTTTCCATTGAATGGTTTTTGTAGCTTACGATATGAATGATCAGGGTCCAAGAACCTACGGTATCCCAAGTACGCTTGCTTACGAGAAAACTTCAAATAACAAGAATCGACATCTTCTCCACACAAGGGGCAAGCCTCTTTCCCGTGCACAGTGTGTCCAGATAGATTACCATACGCAGGAAAGTCAGAAATAGTACATAGTAACATTGCTTTCAAATTGAAATAACTATTCTGGTAGGCATCAAACACTCGTATCCCTTCATCCCACAATAATCTCAAATCGTCAAGAAGAGGCTCTAAGTAGACATCTATATCATTACCAGGTTCTTTAGGACCCGAAATCAATAGAGACAACATCAAATATTTTCGTTTCATGCAAAGATATGGAGGCAAATTGTAAATAGCTAAAAACACCGGCCAAGTACTATGTTGACTACTCAATTTCCAAAGGGATTCATCCCATCAGTGGAGAGTGCAAGGCGGAGATTTCTGGGTTCTTTGCCAAACTCGGGATATTTTGCATCAATAAACTTCCAGTCTTTCCCATCGGCTGGGTGTCTCAACTTCCCATCATTTGCTTTTGATGTACTATGCCATGTGAGTAATTTGGCATCATCTTTATTCGCAAATAATCGTATCAACCTAGGAATTATTGGAAAGTACCACAAAACTTTAGCTGGGATCCCCTCCTTCTTTTTGTATCGCCATTCCTTACACACTGGACAACTAGTGAGATTAGCATATCCTTTGCGATATAATATGCAATCATTGGGACATGCGTGGATTTTTTCATATTTCATACCAATTCCCCTAAGTATCTTCTTTGCCTCATATGTACGATCGGGAAGTACATTATTTTCGGGGAGCATGTCCTTTAATAATTTCAGGAGGTCTGTGAAACTCTTGTCACTCCACCCATTTGTTGCTTTCAAATTATATAACTTAACAAGAGCTGCCAATTTAGTGTGCTTACAACTACTATAAAGAGGCATTTCAGAATCTTTCAATTTCTCCAATACAACACTAGTATCCTCCAAATCATTTTCATCAAGATCCTCATCAGTTTCAAGAACCTCATCATTATCTCCAAATATATCTCCCCATGATTTATCCGACATATCGTCACACCCATCTCCTGCCTCAGTATTCATATTACAACCCGAATCTTCTAGTGAATTAGACTCATCGGGCTCTTCATCGTCACTCAAGCATGTTTCTCTCTCAATCTCCCCAAATTGGACATCTACATTTTTTCCTATTCCATCTAAATTTTTTGATTCTCCATGGAAAATCCAACAAGTGTACTTTGGATTAAAATTTGTCTTATTTAAATGTATTCTTACATCTCCAAAGCTCATATACCTAATATTACGGCACATATCACAAGGGCACGCCATACTAGATTTGTCTTTCACGTTTTTTATTACGAAGTCATAAAATTCAGCTAACCCGGCATCATATTCTACTTCGCCTTTTTTCCCATTAATCATCCAAGTACGAGCCATATTCGTCTACATAATTATAACATGTAAAATTAAAACACATATTAACAGCAGCAGGAAGAGACCGAGAAAAGCGGCAAGAATGGGACTTAAACCAAAACAAAAGAACAGCATCAAGACATTTTTTTATATAGAGGTACGTATACATTTTGTGGGGAATAAAGCATGTATTCACCCTAAACTTGCAGGATTATAATGAAAAATACAGTTGTGTTTATAGTCATAAGATTAAAAAGGATAAGAAAAGAAGTACAACCTTTAGTCCTTGTGCAAAAGGCCTAAGAACAGGAATTAACACAAATTCCCTCCTATAACTTGCACCCAAGACTTAGAATGAGACGTGGCCGCGTGTGCTAGAAATCCTCTCCAACTGCCTTGCAATATTGGGAGAGCTATTTAGGTTTTAAATGTGAGATCTGAGGTTTTGGGAGAAGAAAGCTCTCAAAACCCTAATTTTTCCTTGAGATTTGTTTAAACAGTGAAACAAGAGTCCCTGACATAAGGAGAGTCCTCCTCCTTATGTAGCTCTTTTGGCCGAAATTTCCAATAGGGTAGGAGTGGGCTTTCCACTCTTACCTTATTCTAATTTGTGATTCGACCCATTTAGCTAAACTTTATTCGCGGGTTTTGTTTATAAATCGTATGCATGTTATCAGATATTAATGCAGTCGATGTATTAATAATGGTCTGATAAAATTACGATATTGTATAATTACCCAAATTAATATAACTGTTTATATTAATACGCGAATACAATATTTAATTAAATATAACCGTTTATATTTAATTTTACGAATTAAACATGTAATCCGTATTAGCTAAAATTATTTAATCCGTATTAAATAATAATCTCAACATCTTATTGACTAATTTAATAGTCAATACCTCTGACTAACTGTTTAGTCATATCCGGCAAAATGTGACTGTATTTTCATACCTTCACATCTCTCAAACGTGTCCTATAGGTGTGACGTATAGGGACCAGTTGATCACCGCCATCCGTATGACAATAACGTCAAACTTATCTAGCAAGCCAACCGTTATTGATAAACGTGGATCAACTGGTAATAATACAAAAGTATGCCCTTGTGATCCTTAAAGAGATTTAATAAGTCATTGTACTTAATTGTCAAGGACACCAGCCCCAACAATCTCCCACTTGTCCGTACAAGGGTATGTGCAATGACGTTATCACACTACATGTGGAGGACACAAGCTCCAACAAACTCCCACTTGTCCGTACAAGTGTAGGTGCGATAACCGAATCTCATATCCTTTTAAAATTTCTCCCACTCAATGTAAGACAATTTGCAAATCCGCATTCGCAAAGGTCGTATCTCACAAGCGATCTGTATCAAGAGTGGTTTCCCCGAATAGAGAGTAACTTAACTGATAAAACGAATCTGTATTCGAGCATGGCCATGCATTTCAGTTACTACTCCTCGAGTGGCCCTGAGAAATGATAAAATCCTGATAAGGGTTTGGATATTTCCCTCAACTCGAATCCTGCCGATATCGCTCAGCATGAAATAACCCAGAAAAAATCCTCTTGGCCCCTGTTACGGTGACCGTGGGAAAGAAACCAAAGTTACCCAAAATCTGTCTTAATCTCAAGAGACAGTTGAAGGTCAAAAGACTCGACTCTAAGGAACACTATGGAGGTCCTATCCACGACCAGGCACCCAATGTTATAAAACATTTAGGACTCCATAACGTTGTCACGGAGTGTCCTACGAGATATCCGTATAACTCGCCTTTGTGATTGGTCAGTCATCCACGTGACTTATGGCTCGTTGAACCCACCATCAACCAACGTCACAAAATGATTACCTGAGTTATCAGCTCAAGTGGGTAATCAAGGACCAAAACGATGTAATGTTAATCAGTTCACTTTGTGGTGTTCAAAATTGGCGTACAATTCCACATGAAAAACAAAACATTTTATATCATAACAATAAGGTTGAATAGAGTACACGGGAAAATGAATTATTACATGAATTCATAAAAGAGTACTACAACTTAGGAACACATCCAATTCCCATGGAATGAATGTGCCCTTCATGCTTATCACGTGGTAATGCTTTTGTGAGAGGATCAGCTATGTTGTCATCCGTAGCGATCTTATCAATGAAAATCTCCTTTTGCTCCACGTAATCTCTGATTAGATGAGCTTTCCGTTGTACATGTCTAGCCTTGTTGCTAGACTTATGCTCCTTAGCTTGGAAGATGGCACCTCTATTATCACAATAAACGGTGATTGGGTCATTCGAACTAGGCACTACTGATAGTCCTTGTAAGAATTGACGCATCCATATTGCTTCCTTAGCTGCTTCTGAGGCGGCATAGTACTCGGGCTCAGTCGTAGAATCTGCTGTAACACTCTGTTTAGAACTTTTCCAGCTGACAGCAGCGCCATTAAGAGTAAAAACGAATCCAGACTGAGATTTCGAGTCATCTCGATCCGTTTGGAAGCTAGCATCTGCGTAACCCGTGGCGCAGAGCATCGAGTCGCCTCCGTAAGTCAATCCCCAATCTTTAGTCCTCCGTAGGTACTTAAGAATGTTTTTCACGGCCATCCAGTGTTGTTCACCTGGATGAGCTTGGAATCGACTAGTCATACTCAATGCATATGCAACGTCTGGACGTGTGCATATCATGGCATACATGATCGATCCTATTGCCGAAGCATAAGGAATCCGACTCATGCGCTCTTTCTCTTCCAATGACTTAGCTTCTTGAGTCTTGCTCAAGTGAAGCCCAGGAGTCATAGGAAGGAACCCCTTCTTGGAGTTCGTCATGCTGAATCTCTCTAGAATCTTATCTATATAAGACTCCTGACTGAGAGACAACATCCGTCGTGATCTATCCCTGTAGATACGGATGCCCAAAATTCTTTGTGCGTCTCCCAGATCTTTCATCTGGAAATGGTTTTTCAACCATGCTTTAACCGAAGATAGGAGAGGTATGTCATTCCCAATCAAGAGTATGTCGTCGACATACAGTACTAGGAATACAATCTTGCTCCCACTCGACTTGATATAGAGACATGGTTCCTCGACTGATCGAACGAATCCATTCTCTTTTATCACTTGGTCGAAGCGATGATTTCAACTCCGCGATGCTTGCTTAAGTCCATAGATGGAACGCTTAAGCTTGCAAACTTTCTTAGGATGTGCTGGATCGATAAAACCCTCGGGTTGTACCATGTACAACTCTTCCTCCAAATAACCGTTTAAGAAGGCGGTTTTAACGTCCATTTGCCATATTTCATAATCATGAAATGCGGCGATCGCTAAGATAATCCGAATGGAACGTAGCATGACTACGGGTGCAAAGATCTCATCATAGTGCAAGCCTGGCACTTGAGTGAAACCTTTAGCAACTAGTCTAGCCTTGTGGATATCTTGTTGTCCTTCCACGGCATGCTTTATCTTGTAAAGCCATTTGCATTGAAGGGGACGTACCTTTGCAGGTAGGTCCACAAGATCCCACACGTTGTTCTCATACATGGAGTCCATCTCGGATTGCATGGCTTCTAGCCATAGCTTTGAGTCAGAACTAGTCATGGCACCTTTATAGGTTGTGGGTTCATTACCCTCTAGGAGTAAGACGTCATCTGTATCATGTTCCTCGACCATACCAATGTATCTGTCCGGAGGAATAGAGACTCTTCCCGACCTCCTAGGTTCCTCAGGAATATCTACCGCAGCCTCGGTTGAAGGAACTGTTTCCTCCAATGGTTGCTCGGCAGTTGGTTCTTGAACCTCCGATAACTCGAAGGTTCTATTACTCGACTTGTTCTCGAGAAATTCTTTCTCTAAGAACGTCGCACTAGCCGCAACAAAAACACGTTGTTCGGTTGGCGAGTAGAAGTAATGACCAAAAGTTCCCTTTGGATAACCTATAAAGTATGTCTTGACCGATCGGGGGCCGAGCTTATCCTCGTGTCTCCACTTGACATAAGCCTCGCAGCCCCAAACCCGTATAAAGGACAAGTTAGGGACCGTTCCCTTCCATAATTCGTATGGAGTCTTGTCAACAGCTTTAGACGGACTTCGGTTAAGTATTAGAGCGGCCGACAAAAGAGCATAGCCCCACAATGAATCAGGCACGACGGTGTGACTCATCATGGATCGAACCATATCGAGTAGAGTTCGATTTCTCCGTTCGGACACACCATTTAATTGTGGTGTTCCAGGTGGAGTTAACTGTAGCACGATGCCACAGTCTTTAAGGTGTTTATCATACTCGTGTGAAAGATACTCACCACCACGATCAGAACGTAGTGCTTTAATCTTTCTACCCAGCTGGTCCTGTACCCGATTCTGGTATTCTTTGAACTTGTCAAAGGATTCACTTTTATGTTTCATCAAGTAGACATAGCCATATCTACTCAAATCATCCGTGAAAGTGATGAAATACCTATAGCCTTCTCGTGCGTTGATCGACATAGGGCCACATACGTCCGTATGTATGAGTCCTAATAGGTCGGCAGCGCGCATTCCAACACCTTTGAAGGAAATACGAGTCATCTTGCCGATGAGACATGATTCACACGTGCCATATGATTCGAAATCAAAGGGCGAGATAGCTCCGTTCTGTATGAGCTGTTTTACGCGTTTCTCATTTATGTGTCCCATACGACAATGCCATAAGTAAGTTTGATCTTTGTCACCTACTTTTAACCTTTTATTATTCACATGTAATATCTCGGTGGTTTGATCTAAAACATAAATTCCATTCATGGAAACTGCCTTGCCATAAATCATATTGTGTAAGGAGAAAATACAGCTATTATTCTCTATTACAAATGAAAAGCCGAGTTTGTCAAGCGCAGAAACTGAAATAATGTTTTTGGACAAACTAGGAACATAATAACAGTTATATAAAAATAACTCGAATCCACTTGGAAGCTGGATCACGTATGTTCCCTTCGAGACTGCAGCAACACGTGCTCCATTCCCGACACGTAGGTCCACCTCACCCTTGATTAGGGGTTCTTGGTTTCGGAGGCCCTGCACATGATTACATAGATGAGAACCACAACCAGTATCAAGTACCCAAGTTCCGCAACTTGCATGGTTAATCTCAATCATGTGAATAAAAGAAGAAGAAGACATACCAACAGGAGTAACGCGGCCTGCCTTAATGTCCTCGCGATACACGGGGCATGAGCGCCTCCAATGCCCAGTCTTGTGGCAATGGTGACATTCCATGCTAGTATCCTTGCTCTTAGTCTTGCCCTGTGAGTTGCTCGACTCACCTGGCCCACTCTTAGTAAATCATGGTTTCTTGAACCTGGGCTTACCTACTCCTAGGTCGCCCTGAGCTTTAGCCTTCCCTTTACCTTTTCCCTTACTGGAGATCATGAGAACATCCTGCTTCATGCTCCCACTTAATTTCAGATCCTTCTCAGTCTGTACGAGAAGGGAGTGGAGCTCATGAGGAGTCTTCTTCATGTCGTTCATGTAGTAGTTGGCCCTAAAGAGGGCGAACCCATCATGAAGCGAGTGAAGCATACGATCAACGATTATGTTCTCACTGATCTTGCAGTTAAGGGTCTCCAGTTTCTCGATATTCTCAATCATGTTGAGAATATGTGGGCTAACAGCTTGGCCCTTCTGGAGTTTCGCCTCAAAGAAGCGACAGGTATGCTCATAAGAAACGATTCTCGGAGCTTTGGAGAATTCGTTAGAGAGCGTTGTAACACCCCGTATTTTATAATAATATTTTATTATAAAAGTATTTTATTTAATTAATTATTTCGAAGTTTATAAATGAATTTTGGAAATATATATTTATAGCTTCCGTTTCCTATTTTTATTAATTCCGTTTAATCTACTTTTGGATGGGTTAAAATGTCCGTGCACAATTTTATTATTTTAATTTAATAATTACTTTTCTATTTCAAGTTCTCTTTACGTTTTAATATGGTTCAATCCAATTTGTAATCAGATAATCCATTGTATGAGCTAATGGACCAAAAGCCCATTAGTTAATCTCCTTATAAATAGAATTTAACCTAGCAAAGCAACTAGGTCAAATCTTTGTTTCGTGCGTGAAGCTTGTCGCGCCTCTCTTCTTCGATTTCTCTCTTTTGTTCTCTTTTCTCTCTTTAACTCTATTGTTGAATATCTTTTATTCTTCAAAACTCATACATAAATTATATTTTCACAATCCTTACTCTTACCTCTACAATATAATCTATTCAAAATATTTTATTGGGAATTATTTGTATGGACCTTTAGACCTATGTTTTGGGTCTCTTGTTTTGTGTTTAAAGAAGAAGAAGTCTTTCTTTTTGGCGTCTTCGAAAGAGTGATGGTTTGGTACAATTTCTATCATAAGGATTTGGATTACCGCTTTCGTTAAAGTTCATTTTTGGGGTTATTGACACGTGTTGGAGACAAGGCTTTGTTGGTCATATTCTTTATGAAGATTTTCATTAATTGCTAAAAAGGTAACTAGGTGTTTCTCTTTTAATTGTGTTTATGCCAATTGATGTGATTAATATGATTTAATGATTGTTTGTACGATTAGTACATGTTTGATTATTTATTGTCATGAATTAATTGTGCTTCGTATATTTATGTATGTTTTATTATCGTAATTATGGATTATAATGTGTTGATAAGTCGTTATGGGAGTCGTGCGCGCAACTAGGGTTCGCGAGGAAAACCCTAGATGGCGACACGGCTAACGGCCAGAGCGTTGCTCAAGGTTATAGTTGAAGTATGTGTAACCTTGAAAATATGATTCAAGGTTATAGCTGAAACTAGTACAACCTTGAGTACGACTCAAAGTTATGGCTGAAGAGGTATAACCTTAAGTGCGAGTCAAAGTTATAGCCGATGTTAATATAACTTTGGGTTGCGAGTTAAAGTTATAGCTGAAGTTAATATAACTTTGAATTACGAGTTAAAGTTATAGCTGAGACTAACATAAACCTGAGGTATGACTCAAGGTTATGGTTGGTGCCAGTATAACTTTAGGTTCGTGTCAAGGTTTGGCTAAGGTTACTATAACCTCAAGCCATATGTGGAAGTTATAGTTGAGGTCAGTATAACCTCGCATCCATTACTTATGTTATAGTTAACGTTACTATAACCTTGGTTGTTTATACTTGTTTCACATGTTGAGTTGTGTTTAGTGATTGTATAATATTGTGTTTGCATATGTCGTTGGATACTTCTATGCATTTGACATTAGGACAGTCTGTTATGATGTTCTATTGGTTTGAGCCGTGATGTTATTCACGCATGTTAGTACAGTCAGTTATACTGTGCATTGTTGTTTGCTAGTTTGAATAGATGACGGTAGTATCAGTTATATACTATCGGAATGAACTAACGCCACCCATTGATGTGGGATTTATTTTGGTCTATGTTCGGGATTGGTCGGAGGCAGTGGTTATACGCTCCGGTCCCCGTGTGTCGTTCGGTGTACAGTTATTGCATCGAGAGGTCTGGCCAGGTCTTAGGCATATAGGCAGTGGTTATACGCTATACATAGTACCGTGGAGGCAGTGGTTATACGCTCCACACCGATGGAGGCAGTGGTTATACGCTCCGTCAGCTAGAGGCAGTGGTTATACGCTCTGGCAAGTTAGAGGCAGTGGTTATACGCTCTAACGGGCGTTCGCTCTATTCGCTATGCTTCGATGATAGCTTCGTGCCTCCTGTTGCGATGGATTGCGTGTCACCAATTTCGCTATGCTTTATTGCTAGCATTGTGCCATACGTTACTATGAGTCATGAGTTACTTGAGTTGTAAGTGTTCATGGTCTAGTGGTCGCATATGGTCTAGGTTCGTTGGTTTCATTTGTTTGGTGCTGAGAATATCATGGTATGGTAAGTTTGCTTTCATGTCATGTCATGTTTATAACCTCACATGATTGCCGTATTATGTCTTCAGATGATGGTAAGTTTGTTTGGACTTTCATGAGTATAGATGATCTCACATGTTTACTGATTTTACATTTCATTTGTTAATGATTGTTGGTTACATTCATTTGTTGTAAACATGACTGGGAGAGCATCTAGTTACTCCCGACTGATTGTCGACCCCCTTCTCAGGTTGTTCAGGTGGTCGCTGTTTGGTTGATGCTTGCTTGGGGAATGTGCGAAGCGAGCTTAATAAATTGTTTAGGACCTTTTGTTTAAGTTTTTAAGAACCTTTGAATAATGTATTAGTTTGGTTTTCGATTTGAGTATCGATCCGGATTTGGGTAAGGTGTTTCCGCCACCTTAACCCAGTTATCATTGAGTTACACTCTGATATTCATTTATATTATGTTTTTCCTTTATTTTATAATCCGGGTTGTTACAGTTGGTATCAGAGCGAACACGCTCCCAACTCTCGCGTAGTTTATGATTAAAATAAAATCGACTTAGTAAATGAGTGAGAGTAAATGGGGTAGAAACAATTAAGTACTTGTTTGTTTACATCTTAATGTTTCATATCGTTGGTAATTATAGTACATGTATTGTTCATCTACTTATTTGTTTATGCGTTAATATTTCGCATAGTTGTTAATTGTTTTACATATGTGCTCATGTATTTGTTTGTTGTCCTTTATGTTTCATATAATTACTTAATGTATTGAATGTATAATTCATCTACTTGTTTTATTATGCGTTAATGTTTCGTATAATTATTATTTGTGTTATTTGTGTTGTTCACGCAATTGTGCATTTATACATTGAGGTTTTGCATCGTTATTAATTGTATTGCATGTTTGTTCATATATTTGTTTGTTTATGTCTTAATGTTCATCGTTATTAATTTTATCAAATCTACAGTTTATATATTATGTTGTCTATGACTTGATGTTACGTTTCGTCATTAATTGTACAAAATGTGTTGTTCATGTACGTCTTTTTCAAGCATGCTCTGTTGATTTTAAAGATGGTCAATTTTGAAAATGTCTTTGGCATGTTACGTCTTACATGTTTTTGGTTATATGTCGGTCAAAACTTTTTCCTTGATAACCCGAGCTTTACTCTTATCGTACTTTCATCCTTTTGGATCATTTGGTGACATTGTCCTTGTTTGAGGTGATTTTTGAGGCTGATCCCCTTGTGGTTTTTGAGGCATCAAGTTAGAATTGGTTGGAAATTGGGATGTTTTAGTATGAAAGAAAAGTGCATTTATGAGTTTGGTAACGAGAGAGTTTACTTTGAGATTTGAGGTTGTCAAGAAGAAGTTTACTTTGATATTTGAGGTTGTTAAGGAGAGGTTATCTTTGGGATTTGAGGTTTTGAGATGAAGTTTCTTTTGGGAATAGTCGTTGCTAGGATAAAGTCTCATTTGGGATAAGTGGTTGTTAAGTTCTTTGTGTGATTGAGGAGTTCCTTATTGAGGATAGAGAGTGAGCGAATGATATGTGGCATGAGATGTTTAATTGTGGTTTCATAGTTTCAATGGAAGTGAGAGACATAATGAGTGGATTTATCTTATGGTATTATTTTGGAATATTGTGGCTTATGCTCTTAATGGTTGGACTTTTGGTTTTTGTCTTGTGTTAGAGGAAAGGTTATGCGAGTTATTTATGGATCAAGGATAGAGCGATATGAACGATTTGAATGTTATCATGGAGTTTAGATTGGGCACGTTGGGAATTTTGGAGACTATGCTTGTCTTTAATTGCAATATGATATTTGAGGATTGAGAATCGCTAATGATTTCTAGTGAGTTATGAAATGGTTGATGGTTTATCCGTTGATGAGAGATTTAATGATTATACCTTTTAAAGGATTGAGTGAAAGAGATGAACGGTAATGTATGGACTTGTGAGATGTTGATGTTAAAGTGTTCTAGCGTTGACTTCTTAGTGAATGAGCATGTTGACGATGTTTATAATGGAATGTGGCGTTCATCTTTTGAGGGTATAGAGATTGTTATGGAGTTGATTTTTTAATTTGATTAGATGGAGTTCTTGAGAGTGAAAGGAGTTGAGAGTTGATGGTCATGAGAGTTGATGATCTTGAGAGTTGATAATTTGAGGAATGTAGTTAGTGATGGTAAAGGGGATTTGTGTAGATGTTTGTTGGTGTTGAGGTATTATGGAGATATGATGAAAGGATGTTCCGAGACGTTGTGACCTTGAGTGATGATTGTACGAGAATTGTAAAACCTTGGTTATCGTGCTTTATTTATCTTATCTTAAGGTGTCGACTTGGTGTTCATAAATTTGTTTTGGAGTCGGCTATTCTTGTCATCCTTGCACGTGTCGACCATACCTCTTCTATTTGAGCCTTTAGACCAAAAGTTTCTTGTTTATCTTTGTACTCTGTCTATTTTATCTATTGTTACTCTCTATTTGTTCTTTATTTAAGCTTCAGTTCCTTCTTCTTTGAAGTTTTGTAATTATCCTCTTTACATTGATTTATCTTTGAGCTTATACTTTCGAAAACTATGTTTCTGTTGCTTTGTGGTATTGCACAAATATATTTTGTTTTGGTTTATAAGTTATTTATTCTTGTATGGTAACTTGAAAATGTTTGAAATATCTTTAGAGCTACTTGTGATCATCTCGTAGTGGAAGCTTGAATCCTTTTGGGAGTAATGTTAGATCTGTGAGTTTGATGTTTGGCTATTGGAGTTTGAGAGCATAGTAACATTTGTTGAATGAGAGTATTAATTTGGATGACATACAAAGTTTTGGAGAAGTAGTGTTAAAGGTCTTTTTTGAGGTTTGAAAGTTTAAGGGTGTTATTATTTTGATGGACATAGCTTTGTACAATGTTTTGGTGGATTCTTAATGGTTAGATGATACTCATGGATAGTAAACCATGACTATGAATTGAGGTTATAAGCTTAGTTTTTATATGAGAATGGGTGATGAGATTTGATAGTGATGTTGTTACGCTTTGATGGAAATGCGTTGTTGATGATAAGTGTTCAAAGATAATGATTTGGGATCTTGCAAGTGTGACTGATGTTTAGGTGGTGAGATTGAGGTTTGAGATTGATGACTTTGGATAAAATATATATCGAGGATTATCGAGAGTTTATATTAAGTGTTTTGAGGTTAAGAGTTGTATATGAAAGTAATCACTACCAACTTTGAGGAAATTATGGTAGCTATAACTTTAATGGCACTCGTGAATAGAAGAGTTTGCTTAATTGGAAGAGTTTCCTGGCTTTGAGATTATATGTTTGAGGTTTTGGTCAATGCCAGATTTTGTGGTAAATGGTAAACTAGAATTGGAGTTTGATAAAACTGATTTGGACTTGGAGAAATAGTAATAAGTTTTTGAGAGGTTATATATGTTGTTTAATGATGGTGAATGATGGTGGAGTAATGTTTGGAGTATGAGGACTAAAAGTTAAATAGTTCATAAGATGAAAGAGTACACATTGATGAGTGTACTACTTAATGGTTTTGAGTGAGCTTGGTGAAAGTGAGGAAACCTTGATGAGTTAGTATGTGAGATGTAATGGTGTTTGTGAGTGTTAACCACATGCTTAAAGGTGATGCATGTGTGAAAACATTGTGGTTTTACGATAACTAGATCGTATTGAGATAAATGATTATTTTGGGTTGTGAGTATGAGTTTGATATTTCTTTTGAGGTTGTATAGTGTGTGAATATGATTATAACTTTGAGCATGTAGGATATCTCTTTATGGTTTGAGTGTTAATAAGGATCAGAGTGCGCAGCGGTTAGGATTCCGAGATGACTTTCGTTGATGATCACTTGTAATTCTTACCTTGTTTTGATCATATGTTTGAAATTCAAGTTTCGAGGACGAAACTTCTTTTTAGGGGGTTAGATTGTAACACCCCGTATTTTATAATAATATTTTATTATAAAAGTATTTTATTTAATTAATTATTTCGAAGTTTATAAATGAATTTTGGAAATATATATTTATAGCTTCCGTTTCCTATTTTTATTAATTCCGTTTAATCTACTTTTGGATGGGTTAAAATGTCCGTGCACAATTTTATTATTTTAATTTAATAATTACTTTTCTATTTCAAGTTCTCTTTACGTTTTAATATGGTTCAATCCAATTTGTAATCAGATAATCCATTGTATGAGCTAATGGACCAAAAGCCCATTAGTTAATCTCCTTATAAATAGAATTTAACCTAGCAAAGCAACTAGGTCAAATCTTTGTTTCGTGCGTGAAGCTTGTCGCGCCTCTCTTCTTCGATTTCTCTCTTTTGTTCTCTTTTCTCTCTTTAACTCTATTGTTGAATATCTTTTATTCTTCAAAACTCATACATAAATTATATTTTCACAATCCTTACTCTTACCTCTACAATATAATCTATTCAAAATATTTTATTGGGAATTATTTGTATGGACCTTTAGACCTATGTTTTGGGTCTCTTGTTTTGTGTTTAAAGAAGAAGAAGTCTTTCTTTTTGGCGTCTTCGAAAGAGTGATGGTTTGGTACAATTTCTATCATAAGGATTTGGATTACCGCTTTCGTTAAAGTTCATTTTTGGGGTTATTGACACGTGTTGGAGACAAGGCTTTGTTGGTCATATTCTTTATGAAGATTTTCATTAATTGCTAAAAAGGTAACTAGGTGTTTCTCTTTTAATTGTGTTTATGCCAATTGATGTGATTAATATGATTTAATGATTGTTTGTACGATTAGTACATGTTTGATTATTTATTGTCATGAATTAATTGTGCTTCGTATATTTATGTATGTTTTATTATCGTAATTATGGATTATAATGTGTTGATAAGTCGTTATGGGAGTCGTGCGCGCAACTAGGGTTCGCGAGGAAAACCCTAGATGGCGACACGGCTAACGGCCAGAGCGTTGCTCAAGGTTATAGTTGAAGTATGTGTAACCTTGAAAATATGATTCAAGGTTATAGCTGAAACTAGTACAACCTTGAGTACGACTCAAAGTTATGGCTGAAGAGGTATAACCTTAAGTGCGAGTCAAAGTTATAGCCGATGTTAATATAACTTTGGGTTGCGAGTTAAAGTTATAGCTGAAGTTAATATAACTTTGAATTACGAGTTAAAGTTATAGCTGAGACTAACATAAACCTGAGGTATGACTCAAGGTTATGGTTGGTGCCAGTATAACTTTAGGTTCGTGTCAAGGTTTGGCTAAGGTTACTATAACCTCAAGCCATATGTGGAAGTTATAGTTGAGGTCAGTATAACCTCGCATCCATTACTTATGTTATAGTTAACGTTACTATAACCTTGGTTGTTTATACTTGTTTCACATGTTGAGTTGTGTTTAGTGATTGTATAATATTGTGTTTGCATATGTCGTTGGATACTTCTATGCATTTGACATTAGGACAGTCTGTTATGATGTTCTATTGGTTTGAGCCGTGATGTTATTCACGCATGTTAGTACAGTCAGTTATACTGTGCATTGTTGTTTGCTAGTTTGAATAGATGACGGTAGTATCAGTTATATACTATCGGAATGAACTAACGCCACCCATTGATGTGGGATTTATTTTGGTCTATGTTCGGGATTGGTCGTGTTGGAGGAAGTGTCCTCGACAATAGTGTGTTGACGTAATTAAAACTCATTTGAAATGAAACACAACTGGGAGTGTTACTCTTTTAAAGTCAACTGATCAACATTTATCGATAATGATTGGCTGTCTAGAGTTTGACATTATCGTCATATGATGGTGGTGATTAGTTGATCCCTTAAGGTCATATCTTTAGGGAATTCCGTCTCAATGGAATAATGGAATAATTAATTAATATTGTATTGGATACAAATTAATTAATAACTGGAAATTTTGGAAATAATTTTATATGACGAATATTTTTATAATGGGATTATAATAATAATAATAAGTCAAAGTAATAAAATTGTTTTATTACTCGGTTTTTATTTATTCGTTTAAGAAACGATTAAATTGAGAATGAACACGGTTGATCATAAAATTACAAAGAGTTGTAATTAAATTATGACATTACATTTTTGTACAATAATAATTTCGAAATATTGGAATAATTATTTAAATGTAATAAATTTGTAAATTATGAATTTTAATAGTTAAAATTGCACAATTAACAAATTGAGTCATGTGTTATGGAACATATGTGACATGTTACAAATAACACAATTGACAAAGATAAAATGGGTCCATTTTTGGACCTCATTTGGACCGTGTAACATGTAGTGTGCATGTGAGTTTTTGGTGTGTGTAAGTGTATAAAGGTTGAGTGTAAGGCAAAATGAAGGTGTAAGGAATATCTTATGCATTTGTGTAAGTGTAAGAAGGCCATGCATTGGCTCTCCTTGGGAGCCTTGGCCGGCCATGATGCTTGCTCAAGCAAGCTCATGTGCTTATATAAGGCACACCTTATTCATACAACATACACTAATTTTTGGCTAAGTGTTGTGTGCATGCTTACTCTCTCATTCTACAAAGCACTTACATACTACAACCTCATTCTAATAACTCCTTAGTTAAAAATAGTTTTTACTAAGGAAATAATTATTTCCATTACTAAATAATATTAAGGGTAATATTATTAATATTTCTAGTATACTTATACTAATTTTCTAGTAACAAAATTAGTATTAGTTTGAGATCGGGTCCTTGATACGCACCTTTAGGAGACGATTTTTGTTAGATCGTTACAAGAGGATTTCGGTATTGAAGACTCAAGTAATAGGTGATTATTGAGTATAAACCTTCTAAAACCAATGTAAGGACAATCTCATCTTATGATATCATCTTGCATGCATAAGATCCATTTAAGTTTTTATGACTAAACTTAAAGAAACAAAACTCATATTAGATTTGAGTATAAAATGTGGAACTTAGTTTCCAACAATTGGTATCAGAGCATTACGGTTGTTGCATGCATGATCGGATTCATGTTTTATGTTAAAATCGGTTTAACATACACATTTCGAAAATTTCGAAATTATTGTGTTTATTATGATAAATCACAAAATAATTTTGCATGTTAAAGTTTCTGTTTCTAAAATGGTTTTAGGACATAAAAATAATTTTATGGATTTTTATTGTTCATTTTTATATTTATTTGTATATTTTGTAGTTTAAATCGGTTTTAAACAACAATTAATGGGAAAAATAGCTAAAAATAGTTTCTGGCCGAGATTTTTTGATATGTTCTCACATGCATATTTAATATATTGTATATGATTTTTCATAAGAAATGAAGTTAATATGCATGGATTATGAATTTTATGAGATAAATAGTCATAATATGAGCAAAAATGGGTATATATGGTTATATTTCGAATTTAATCTTAAAAATTTTATGAGAAGTCACATGCAATATATAAAGTTCCTGTATGAATTTTCGAAATTATTGGAATTATTTTGCATGATTAATGATTTTTATAGTAAAAATCGGATTAATAGTGACTTAAATTCGACTTTAATAGTTATAGTTGGAATCTTGCCATAAAAACTTTACACAATGTCACATGCAATATTTACAGTATGTATGTAAGTTTTGGGAATTTATTCTCAAGTGATGCATGATTTATGATTTTAATGGTTAAAATCGGATAAATAGTGACTTATTGTGTTAAAAATAGTTAATCTTAATATTATGGCATGAAATTTTACCCATAGATGTCTTATATGATAGGAACATCAGATCTAAAAGTTAGATATCAAAAAGTTTCTGTTTTTATGATTATTAATTTTTAATGAGTTAATTAGCTAATAATCGTAATTTATGAGTCGGAAATAAAATTTCGAGTATGGTCTGTATTTTTTTTTTTTTGGTCATTTTCAGATTCTAATATGTATTTTAGGATGACTAAAAATTTATGGCAATTTATTTCAAGTTTTTATGATTTAAATCGGATTTTTAACCATAAAAACGGCTTTTATACGATATATTTAAGAAATAAACCATAAACAATTGCAAAAGACCATTTTGTTAATTTCTGAATTTTCAGAAAATTTCCAGAAAGTTTAAAATTTTTGAATTTTAAATTTCGAATTTTATTGACTCATTTGGCCATATTTTGTTTATTTTTTCCCGAAAATACAAGTAATTTATGAACAATAATGCAAAATCAAGTTAGATCATGATCAAATATTAGTAGAGACTAAACATTGATTCCTAAAGTAAGTTAGGATGATTAACTTGGACATAAATGAGATTTATGTAATTTTGGATGATTTTAATAGTTAAAATCGCGCATATCCGTAAAAACCGTAAACAAATATGAGATATTTGCTCCCATAAGGCGATTTGGCATTAAAAATTGAGCATGTGCATACATATTTTATTATTGCAATTTATTTAATATGAATGTCATATTTTGAATGTTATTTATATAATTTGGAATTATGTAATTTTTCTTAGTATGGCCTTAGTTTTAATCAATATTACCCGTAATGTAAGGGAATATTGATTCGGTTGTAATTTATGTGATCTCGTATCACGGGTTTGTAATTTAATTTAATTTTCAGTTTTACAATAGAATAGTTGTATTATTTTATTGTAATTCCGAAGATCCAAAAGACGGTGCCATACGGAAAGGAGTTCCGACAAGACGGTGTTTTCTTGGATGGCGTGCCAATGAAGTTCAAGGGACCAAGGAGTTGGTTTCCGAATTTGTAATAGTTAATTAGTTTTTACTATTACTAGGAAGGCCATACTAGGATTTTATTGCTTTATTGCTTTTATTTTTGCATTTTAATATGTTTGCATGCATAGCCAAATCGCCATAGACATGCATATTAGTTTAGATCGTTAAAAACGACCGTGTCAATTATAATTATCGAGTTCACCAATTTAATTCGCTTAAAGGAGATAGATAATAAATTGACAAGACCTCTATATTAAACAAAAACAATTGAGGATTAGCCTTACCAAATAGTAGAACCCATGAGCTTCTATTTCGTGGGGTGGTGCTAGTCCAGTGGGCAGTACGAACCCCATTACGTAGGATAAGTGGGGCGATGGGATGGATTCAGTCCAGTGGGCGGATCGCATCCCGATGCATTTGAAATTTGGTTTGTACTCAACGGAAGTGTAGAGGACCAGTGGTCAATGTGTTCCGGGCTAAGATGAATAAATAATTATTTGTCATCAACCAAGAGTTCTAGGGTAGAACCGGTTTATTTTAACCCACCAAACCATATTGTTGGGTCGGAGTTCCAGTGGTTCACGATTTCGATAGTATGGGTTTGGGTCTTGGAATCATTTATAAAATTGGATAGAGGTCATTTTATAGATGCATCAACTTAGTAAATATGTTTACAAGTTAAAATGAAAATTAAAACGATTAGCATTTAATTTCTTCATATGTTTAAAAATTTTGTAGTCCTCGTATCAATATCAATCATGACTACTTCCACTACTACAAACTCTTCATGGTTACGTTCCTTCATGGATCGTTGTAAGCTAGAAAAGAATGGGGCAAACTTTGCCGATTGGGATGCCCAACTATTGTTGGCGGCAGAGGGAGACGGTAAGACCGAATTCCTCATTGAAGAATCACCTCCCGAACCTGCAGAAAATGCCACCGCCGCGGCAAGACGACCTTATGATACTTATCAGAAGGAGTCTGCGGCAATCAAAAATGTTTTGATCTTCTCGATGGAGCCAGAACTTCAAAGGAGTGCCATAAAGATTGGCACGGCCTATGAGATCTACTCCAGGCTTGTGACAATGTTCTCAAAGGCTTCGAGAATTGTCCAATACGAGGCGGCATCGGCTTTCTTTGATCTCAACCTTAGGGAGGGGCAAAAGGCTAGCCCACATGTGCTCAAGTTAATTGAGCATGTAGAAACCCTAAGGATGAATCAAGTGGACATTCCAAAGGAACTTGTGATTGACAGGATCCTCCACTCCTTGTCTAAGGTGAAAACTTATGTACAATTCCGGGTGAATTTCAACATGAGAAACCAAGACATCTCTCTCGATGAATTGCACAATATGATCGTGCAAGCTGAAAGGGATATGGGCCTAAATGTTAGTGCCCCTAAGGATGTGCTCAACATTAATGTTAAGAGCAAAGGAAAGTTCAAAAGGAAGGGTAAGGCAAAGGGGAAACAACCTTCCAAAGGTTCGAAGAAAGTGTCTTCTGAGGCAAGCACCTCCAATTCCAAGAAGAGCCCTCATCAAGGGGCCAAATGCTTTTACTGCAATGGCAAAGGACATTGGAAGAGGAACTGTTCCAAGTATCTCAGCGATCTCAAAGCTGGGAAGATTCTTCCAGTTGGTACGATAACTATCCCGATTTTATGTTAATCTCAACTAATGTATTATGATACAAGTTGTGATATGAATGCTCTTCTTACTTGAATTAGGGCATGAAAGCAAAGATAAGGGAAAAGAAAAACAAGCTTAATGGATCAAAGGGAACTAAGAGTAGCTCCGCTCGGGATGATCAAGGAGCTTTGTTTTTCTCTTATTTAGCTAGCATTTCAAGTGTTGTGTGAACAATTTAGAACCTATGTTTATTTCCTTGTTGGACGAGGAAAAGGGGATCCTTGAACAAATTGTTGTACTTTGGATAATATAGTGACTTGGTTTTCAACCCAAGTCACTATCGGTTTTATTATTATGTTCATGTTTAGTTTAACATACACTTGCAAATCTTAAACATAAAATAGAATTGATTATGACATTTCAATGTATGACCATTGAAACCGAATTGGTATAGGATACCCAATTCAAATCAAATCAAAATCAAATTAAGTTTAGAACTCAATTAAAAGAAAAAGTTATCAACCATCCAAAACTATCTAAGCTTTAAATCGAATAATTTCTGTAATAAACCATAAGGATACACAAACCAACATCAAAGTCATTGCTTGTGGCCTTAGTGGCTATCTTTGGTGATAAAATGGGATTATTATTACAAAGATAGAGTGGGAGAAATTTGAAAGGCCACAAATAGCATATGATATTGACCAGCACAATGGATATGATCTATTAGTGAATAGTAGGATTTATTGTGTTTTGGTTATGTAAAAGATAAAAGGGAAGATTAAGTTGTGGATGGGATCTACGATTTAAGGTTGTAAAAGGTAGATTAGGCTGTAGATAAGATTCTACGGCTTATAAGCCCAAAAGTTGTGGATAAGATCTACGGTTTGGTAAAAATCTACGCCTTATATCCCAAGAGCAATCTACACCTTATGGTTGTAAAAGGTAGATTAGGTTGTGGATAAGATTCTACGCCTTATCATCCCAAAAGTTGAGGATAAGCCCAAAAGTTGTGGATAAGATCTACGGTTTGGTAAAAATCTACGCCTTATATACCAACGGCCCCGGCCCTGGAGGATACTTCAAAGATAAATTCTTGAAGTTTGTAAGGAAAAATTCTATACATGGATAAGATCCATGATATAGTCCTCGTACAGTACAAGATAAGATAAATGTGGGGAACTGAAAGTTCCTACACACAGAAATTGTATACCATAAGAAAAGACTCTTATAGAAACTACGGGAGGACACTCGAAGAAAATTATTCAAAAGATTTTGCAAAGGCTCAAGAAAGGGTTCTTGGATTTAGATGGTGATCTAAATATGCCAATGCAAAGAACCATGAAATTTATAAGACTTACGTGCTGATAAATGAGATTTGTTGAGAGAAGCAGAAGCAGACATGTGGATGTCTGCAGTCTACAAAGTTAAGGGTAACTTTGTTGAAAGTATACAAAGTTAAGGGTAACTTTGTTGAAAGTAGTAAGGCAATTCATTGAGAATGAATTCAGTAAACTCAATAACCATTTTTCAAAAGGGTATTTGAAAAGGATGTGACTATTAGCACATATGGTTGAAGTCCCAACCATTTCAATTCATTGAATGTTAAGGAACATTGAATTGAGTGGGAGCTTTATGATTTACGGTTAAATGAAAAGTTCAGTGGGAGTTCTCGCTCCAGGATTTGAAGCTATTGAGTCATGGGTATGACTTCAGGATCTTCAGAATCAAGCAAGAACAAGAGTTTAGTGGGAGTAAACGTTATCTAAAACAACTCATTGCTCGTTTGGAATGAAGCATTGATACTCATGAAAGGTACACGAGTTTTTGGTTCTAGATGACATATTGATATGAATTAAATCTAATTGAACATAGGATGTTTAGTTGAGATTATAAGAGACATCTTGATGTTAGTATTAAGGTTGTTCATGGAGATGAAGATAGTATAACCATGATGGGATCATGGAAATTTATCGAACCTTAAGTACTATTGTTTGCACGTTTAAATCACTAATGTTTCCGCCATTAGTATGATCGTGTAAAGTGGATGCGCACCGCTTACAGGACAACCCGTAGAGCAGGTTTTAAATCAATGATTAAACCTTGATCAATTGTCAAAGTATTCTCCAATGAAGATAAAAGACAAATTCAAGATCTTGGAAGATAACTTAGTCGTATGGTAAAAGGTTTGCAACGACTCAAGTTCCAAGAAACCAAGCAAAGATTTGAGATAATCTTTGGCTTACATTCATTGACTATGCGTCTCAATGACTTGTATTTTAACTACATGGTCATCACAAGATTCTACAAAATGTGTAAGTTCATAAATTATGTAAAGGCATTACTGTGGCTGGGAGTTACACAATGCACATAATCTTATTCGCTAGTCATGAGAATGACTTGTCTCTTTCAGAGGAAAGATCAATGTATGGATATGATCCGCAAAGTGAACGATCGCACGAACCGTGGTAAACCTGGTTTACTCAAAATGAAGATAATTACAATTTTAAGGGATGTAAACGAGAGACCCTAAAGCTGATTGTAAATTAAATGGTGTTCAAAGGTTGACCACTTGGATGGTGTAATCCACTAATTGTTTGAGTTATTTATAACTCACGAAAGGTCAAGTAAAATTCAAATGGGATGGTAAGACCATATTGAACCCCATTAAAGTGAATTGAATTATCATGACCTCGCCCCCAGTTGCTTAAGTGAGGTGACATCTCAATGCAACCGGATGTGTGATGCGATTGATGGCGAGTTCAATTGCCATAGAGTCATACGGGATGACTAATCGATCACCTAGGCATAGACATGTTAAGATACATTTGCCGGGCTAATGACCGCTGATAGAGCTCTGGCGTACTCTTATTAAAAGACTGCCTGGTCGTGGCGGGAGCATCTATCGTGTTTCACATGAGTCAGTTCTTGGACTAATGACTGTTCTCTGAGGTGGCATAGTTTTCAGATTAACTTTGATTTATGTCCTAACACCTTCGTAACTGGGGTTTATAAGGACATATTTTGGGTTGTGATGGACTATGGCCAGCCGGAAGGAATAAGTCGATTAGGAATTGTCCACCCCTTGTCAGGGTTGAGAAATATCTCTAGGCCACTCGAGGAGAATAATAACTAGAAATGCGTGGCCACGCTCGGAAGGTATCTATGGTAGATAATTCCGGTCAGTAGTTATAAACTCCAGATCGAGATAAACCACTCTAGATTTTAATCAATTGCCGGCACGACCTGAGAGGACGCCATGCATTGAGTGGGAGATAGTAATAGGGCAAGAGAATTGGTAACACACACTTGTCTCGGACAAGTGGGAGATTGTTGGAGGAAGTGTCCTCGACAATAGTGTGTTGACGTAATTAAAACTCATTTGAAATGAAACAAAACTGGGAGTGTTACTCTTTTAAAGTCAACTGATCAACATTTATCGATAATGATTGGCTGTCTAGAGTTTGACATTATCGTCATATGATGGTGGTGATTAGTTGATCCCTTAAGGTCATATCTTTAGGGAATTCCGTCTCAATGGAATAATGGAATAATTAATTAATATTGTATTGGATACAAATTAATTAATAACTGGAAATTTTGGAAATAATTTTATATGACGAATATTTTTATAATGGGATTATAATAATAATAATAAGTCAAAGTAATAAAATTGTTTTATTACTCGGTTTTTATTTATTCGTTTAAGAAACGATTAAATTGAGAATGAACACGGTTGATCATAAAATTACAAAGAGTTGTAATTAAATTATGACATTACATTTTTGTACAATAATAATTTCGAAATATTGGAATAATTATTTAAATGTAATAAATTTGTAAATTATGAATTTTAATAGTTAAAATTGCACAATTAACAAATTGAGTCATGTGTTATGGAACATATGTGACATGTTACAAATAACACAATTGACAAAGATAAAATGGGTCCATTTTTGGACCTCATTTGGACCGTGTAACATGTAGTGTGCATGTGAGTTTTTGGTGTGTGTAAGTGTATAAAGGTTGAGTGTAAGGCAAAATGAAGGTGTAAGGAATATCTTATGCATTTGTGTAAGTGTAAGAAGGCCATGCATTGGCTCTCCTTGGGAGCCTTGGCCGGCCATGATGCTTGCTCAAGCAAGCTCATGTGCTTATATAAGGCACACCTTATTCATACAACATACACTAATTTTTGGCTAAGTGTTGTGTGCATGCTTACTCTCTCATTCTACAAAGCACTTACATACTACAACCTCATTCTAATAACTCCTTAGTTAAAAATAGTTTTTACTAAGGAAATAATTATTTCCATTACTAAATAATATTAAGGGTAATATTATTAATATTTCTAGTATACTTATACTAATTTTCTAGTAACAAAATTAGTATTAGTTTGAGATCGGGTCCTTGATACGCACCTTTAGGAGACGATTTTTGTTAGATCGTTACAAGAGGATTTCGGTATTGAAGACTCAAGTAATAGGTGATTATTGAGTATAAACCTTCTAAAACCAATGTAAGGACAATCTCATCTTATGATATCATCTTGCATGCATAAGATCCATTTAAGTTTTTATGACTAAACTTAAAGAAACAAAACTCATATTAGATTTGAGTATAAAATGTGGAACTTAGTTTCCAACAGGTCGGAGGCAGTGGTTATACGCTCCGGTCCCCGTGTGTCGTTCGGTGTACAGTTATTGCATCGAGAGGTCTGGCCAGGTCTTAGGCATATAGGCAGTGGTTATACGCTATACATAGTACCGTGGAGGCAGTGGTTATACGCTCCACACCGATGGAGGCAGTGGTTATACGCTCCGTCAGCTAGAGGCAGTGGTTATACGCTCTGGCAAGTTAGAGGCAGTGGTTATACGCTCTAACGGGCGTTCGCTCTATTCGCTATGCTTCGATGATAGCTTCGTGCCTCCTGTTGCGATGGATTGCGTGTCACCAATTTCGCTATGCTTTATTGCTAGCATTGTGCCTTACGTTACTATGAGTCATGAGTTACTTGAGTTGTAAGTGTTCATGGTCTAGTGGTCGCATATGGTCTAGGTTCGTTGGTTTCATTTGTTTGGTGCTGAGAATATCATGGTATGGTAAGTTTGCTTTCATGTCATGTCATGTTTATAACCTCACATGATTGCCGTATTATGTCTTCAGATGATGGTAAGTTTGTTTGGACTTTCATGAGTATAGATGATCTCACATGTTTACTGATTTTACATTTCATTTGTTAATGATTGTTGGTTACATTCATTTGTTGTAAACATGACTGGGAGAGCATCTAGTTACTCCCGACTGATTGTCGACCCCCTTCTCAGGTTGTTCAGGTGGTCGCTGTTTGGTTGATGCTTGCTTGGGGAATGTGCGAAGCGAGCTTAATAAATTGTTTAGGACCTTTTGTTTAAGTTTTTAAGAACCTTTGAATAATGTATTAGTTTGGTTTTCGATTTGAGTATCGATCCGGATTTGGGTAAGGTGTTTCCGCCACCTTAACCCAGTTATCATTGAGTTACACTCTGCTAGCTTGGCACTTGGCATTGGGTCTTCACCAGCCATTTAGTTATACAGCAGTTTAATAGAACGTGTTCTAGACTGAAAAGAAGATAAAACAGAACCATATAAGCAACTCATTGTTGTGATTTAAGTCTATATTAAAATGTATTTAAACTCGTAGACTTATGCATTTATATAATTGATCTCCCTCAAGAATTATATAAATGATCCCAAGACTCAATTTCCGTATATTGATAAGCCCACAATTTGGCTAATTCCACCGTTGGAACTCTTGGTCGATAGATTTTCGTAAATCCTATCTATTAGTCCATCTCAGTCGCTAGATATTATCGAGTGACCATGATGTTGAGATAAAATAAATCATCTGTTCCCACTTATCCGACGTAGAAGGGGCCATATTATGCCTACCGACGAAGAGGGGATTCATGGGAGTCTGATTTATAAAGACTAGTCTCAATTTTTGGTTATACGAGGAAGACCCCATCGACTTATATTTATTCATATTAAGTGAACTAAAATCTAGCATTTGCGTGAATGAATTAAATAAAGTGATGGCTTTGCAATTGACATGTGACATCTGTATTGTCACAGAAAACTAACGCGTAACCTCTACATGAGTCACTTTTCAGGCATGATATAGGTGGTTTGGTTTTAGGCGGAATATGATGCAAGCTATTATCGATGAAAGCATAAAATGAAAGCAATAAACGTAAATAAAAAGTCCTAGTGTGGCCTATCCTACCAAAATAAACATAAAACAACTTGGAATCCACCGTTGGACCCTAGAAGCTTGTCTTGATGTTCCATCTTGGTCCTTGCAGCGGGAGTGAGCATCCGGTCTCCGTCTTGTCTTTAGTCTTCACAAAATTACTAATTTAAATTACAAAAGTAGTCCTAGATACATTCTAATTTAAATACAAAAGTAATTACATGGCAAAAACCCAAAACGGAGATTCAAGATCTCAAATTTACAAGAAAGATCGTGTTCCATCATTACGGTGACACAATCTTCTAAGGCCACACTAAGTTACAACCGTTTGCAAAAATTAAATACGTTATTGAAAGCATTCATTAGACATTCAACAAGACGATAAATAAAATGCATCAACTAAATTAAAATTCATACATGACATAATACTGTTATTATGATTAACAACTTTTTACCAAACCACCTTTTAGGATTAAAATTATGTGATTATACCGTTTTAACCACTTTAATTTTAATAAGTTTATAATCCTATACCACTTGTGGGGAATAAAGCATGTATTCACCCTAAACTTGCAGGATTATAATGAAAAATACAGTTGTGTTTATAGTCATAAGATTAAAAAGGATAAGAAAAGAAGTACAACCTTTAGTCCTTGTGCAAAAGGCCTAAGAACAGGAATTAACACAAATTCCCTCCTATAACTTGCACCCAAGACTTAGAATGAGACGTGGCCGCGTGTGCTAGAAATCCTCTCCAACTGCCTTGCAATATTGGGAGAGCTATTTAGGTTTTAGATGTGAGATCTGAGGTTTTGGGAGAAGAAAGCTCTCAAAACCCTAATTTTTCCTTGAGATTTGTTTAAACAGTGAAACAAGAGTCCCTGACATAAGGAGAGTCCTCCTCCTTATGTAGCTCTTTTGGCCGAAATTTCCAATAGGGTAGGAGTGGGCTTTCCACTCTTACCTTATTCTAATTTGTGATTCGACCCATTTAGCTAAACTTTATTCGCGGGTTTTGTTTATAAATCGTATGCATGTTATCAGATATTAATGCAGTCGATGTATTAATAATGGTCTGATAAAATTACGATATTGTATAATTACCCAAATTAATATAACTGTTTATATTAATACGCGAATACAATATTTAATTAAATATAACCGTTTATATTTAATTTTACGAATTAAACATGTAATCCGTATTAGCTAAAATTATTTAATCCGTATTAAATAATAATCTCAACATCTTATTGACTAATTTAATAGTCAATACCTCTGACTAACTGTTTAGTCATATCCGGCAAAATGTGACTGTATTTTCATACCTTCACATCTCTCAAACGTGTCCTATAGGTGTGACGTATAGGGACCAGTTGATCACCGCCATCCGTATGACAATAACGTCAAACTTATCTAGCAAGCCAACCGTTATTGATAAACGTGGATCAACTGGTAATAATACAAAAGTATGCCCTTGTGATCCTTAAAGAGATTTAATAAGTCATTGTACTTAATTGTCAAGGACACCAGCCCCAACACATTTTTAGAGCAAAACTTTCCCGCACAACAAAATTTAACGCTGTCTCACTGTGAGATCGTATCACTGTACCAAATCCTACCTGTTTCAAACCAAACTTGCAAGAGGTTTCCTACAGTAAGAAAAGGCCTACCTACAAGGCTACTCCTAATTTACTCATATGTTACTTTGACACTTACAATGGAAGTGTGTCGCATTTCCAACATTACGACATTCTGACATGACATGAGACAATGTTTCAACACCTCATTTTAAGCCAAAAACCAACGACAGTTGGAAGGAGTCATCACGGTAAGACCATGAATTCATAGGCTGGACCTAACGGGCCTAAACTTAGTTTATTTCACACTTCGGCTTTATTCTCTCGCCTAAAAGCTTAAAAAGAAGACTAAGGCTTAGTATAAGAACCGAGGTGGGTATGCATTGAAAAACTAAAAGAGAGTTAAGCCCTACTTCTCTGTTCTTGCGCTAAGATACTATACTTACTGTACTAGCTCTACCGACCTATAAAGTTTCTTTGCGAATATAAAGTAAAACAAAGGCTTCTAGTATCCTACTAAAGAGACGCTAGTTAGCTCTCATTCAAAAGCCCAAACTACTTCTACTTAGCTAGCTACTTACCATAGGACTGGTTGTTCTCTTTGCTTTGCCCCTTACTTACCTCCTTTATCATATAGAAGCAAGTTGGCTGAAACCTACTAGTAACGGACGCAAAATAGACAAATTTAGACGCAAAATAGACCACAAATCAGACGATGTACCAGACCTAAACTGAGCGTGAAGGCTGAAACAGACGTGAAATATCAGACCCATAAAAAAACCTGAACACGGACTAAAACAGACGCGGTCAGCCCCGTACAAAGGCTGAAACAGACGCCACATTCAGACCATAGGACAGACGCATAACACAAACTGTAACCAGCCCTTAAACAGACCCGAAATAGTCCAGGATCTGACCCGCTACAGACTCTGACCTCTTCTTCCTATTGAACTTAAGCCTCCTTAATGTTTAAGTGCATGTTAACAGTTAACTAATTCATAAAGATTACAAAATTAATGCAATTTAGTAATTAATTAGAGGAGTCTAAAGAACTCTCAAGAGGGAGAGGTTGAAATGCAAAAGTGTGGAGAGGAGGATTAAGAGGGGGGGAGATAGTAGGTAAACTCAGCCCCACAAATCTTTCTAAATGACTCGAGCTGCAATGGCTTGAACCGCCTGAGTTAAGAGGTATTGAACTAATTAACATGACCCACGAACAGTCTATTTTCAGACCCACGAACTCTGAAGAGTTAAAAGTAGTAACAACATTAAATAGGTACTGCAGTAGTAAACTAGTAACTCTACAAAACCAGGGCTTGAACCCAATCCTTCTCATAATCCTACTAGCTATGAATGTCAATAAACTTTACTGTTAGCATTTCAACTAAAACTACTAGCACATGAAAAGCTTAAACAAACTTTACTGGACTTCCTAATCCTACTAGCTATGAATCCTACTAGCACATGAAAACAATCTAAATCGCAAATTTCCCAGTACTACAATCAGACTTTACTGTTAGCATTTCAACTAAAACTTCCTGAGACATAGGCTGATAGATAGGCACAACCATACAGAGGCAGTAGATTAACTAATGGCATCTATATGACCAATGCTTAAAACCGTCAAAACCTAACACAATTCATAGATAGCAGATAACAAATTGAGGAAAAACAAGAAAACAATAAAATCGACAATTGAGGAAAAACAAGAAAACAAGAGTAAAGGAGAAAGAGGGCGTACGAATTATCGATGCTTGCTTCAGTTGCTTCGAAATTAAAACATGAATAATGCTTGCTTCAGTTGCTTCGTCGTCTTTGTGGAGTAAAGGAGAAGCTATGAAGGCTGGGTTTTGTATAGTCGTCGTCGTCGTCTTTGAGTTTGAGAGGGTTTCGAAAACTGAACTGTTTTATTGAATTCTGTATTGTTTAGGAATTATGAAAAACAAAAGAGAACGGTTACTAAAGAAACCGTCTTGGTTTTCAAGCAAAGAGAACGGTTAATAGAAGAACCGTCTTGGTTTCTTTCTGTTTGAAAAACAAGGAGAACGGTTGCCATGTGAACCGTCTTGGTTTAAAAACAAAGAGAACGGTTGATAGAAGAACCGTCTTGGTTTCTTTTTGTATGAAAAACAAACAGAACGGTTGTCCTATGAACCGTCTTGGTTTCTTTGTGTATGAAAAACAAAGAGAACGGTTTATCCTTTAACCCGTTCTCTTAGGTTTTTTTTGAACTTTTGAAGACGGGTTTCAAATTGAACCGTCTTCTATGTCTATATTCGAAACACGCGCGCAATTTTTGGGACACATTAAGACGGTTCCGCAAAATTTCGTTCCTTAATCCCCGTCTCCTAAGCCTATATTTGTAGTAGTGAGGGAAAAGCAAACAGTTTGTCTTACCTATGCAAATGGATCATTATTTGACCCGTCTTCACCTTAAGACGGATACTTCCGTCTTCAATGAAAATTTGTGTAACTTATTATGCAACTGCATGGTCTTAATTATTTAAATTAAATGGAATTGTACATTTAAGTTCTCCCGAATTTTTAAAGAAAATCCTATTCCAAAGATTGAAGAGTTTTTCTTTCTAAAATCTCTATACTATCTCTATACTATAAAACCTATAGAAGTTGAAGATATTTGATTGTTCTTATTAATTAAAATAAAAGAGTTGATTTCTTTTTCTTTTGTGGTAGGGATTATGGACCTCTAACTTCCTCCTTATTGATTTAATTACCATTTCTCCCATTAATTAGTTAAGTCTAAATTTAATAAAAACAATACAATAAAATGTATTAATTCATTATTTTTACATTTTAATTTAATGTGAAGAAGGTGCAATTATCCAATTTAATTTTAGTTCAAATATTTCTTTAATTTAGTTGTCAATAAAATAAATATTATGTTATAAGCTCAATATATCATAGTTGTAAAACCGTTATACGTAAAAAGTGTCATAAAAACATTTGGATTAACTATATATTATAATAAAAAAAAACCGAAATATCATTTACAGAAAGGAACGAAAGTAAAAGTACATGACAAATTGAGCGGTAATATATAAACCAATCACCTATATATAAATGTGGATCAAACTATTTGTATCATTGTATTATTGTATACCTATAACCATATAGATGGATCTTCTTTAAATATCTATACCCATATATACATTAATATTTTTCCCGTTTCTCTATTATATATAAGTAAGTATTATTTTAACAAATGAGAAAAACATTAATGTACTTATGCAACACAATTTCAATAATATTTTGGGACATTATTAGAGTTTGTGTATGTAATTAAGCTCTATGAAGTCGTGTTTTGGGAAAACATTCGAACCACCTCTTCATTTCTGCTACGTCGAGCCAACTCCAAGGGAGTACGACCGGTTTGATCTTTGAGCTTGACAAGTTTCCTACTGATCTCAGGAAGGCTCAATAAGTAGAAGACCACGTCCTTGAACTTGTTGTTAGGCTCTTTCGCGGCGAGGTGAAGTATGGTTAGCCCATTTTCATTGAGTTTGGTGAAGTAATTGGGGCAACGAGTGTGGAACATCTTTAGGATATCAACATGGCCTCCTAAGCATGCCTTATGAATCGGGTATGAGTAATCCTTGTGTGCTAGATCCGGAAATTTACTCAAGAACATACCGACTATTTCTGTGCGACCGTTGTATGCTGCGCAAGAAAGAGGAGACCATTCTTTCTTGCTGTTCGTTGGTTTGATCAGCTTTGGTTGATTTCTTAGGATAATTTGTACCATTTCTGTGTTAATAATCAAACAATAAATGTAACTTTTATTAGATTTATGTCAAAAAGCTCTAATAATAAATTATAATAATGACAAGAATCTAGCAACTACTACTAGTGATAAAGTCAAATTTGTGAATAAATTAATATGGTAATTTATCGAATACAATAAGAGATATTTTGTTATGTTATGCAATAAGTTAAAATTAGTTTTCGACCCGTGCAATTATATCTTTAGGAAATTTGTGGTAGATAATAAACATTTACAGAATAGTGGCCATAAACGTGAATATTTTGCACTCAATTTCTTTTCTGTTGACAATACGTTAAAAGACACGTTCAAATTAAGTTTTAGAATATCGAATTGACTACCTAAAAATGTAAATATTACTATAAAATGTAATTAGTTAGCATTTATTGTAGTTTATGATAATTATGTAGACATCGACTTCAAAATTATATTTACACAATGAAAATAGACGTAGACATATATTCGTAAATTAATTCAGTAAACTTTATCTTAAATAAAATAAAATAATGGATTAATGACATGAATTCAGCAGAAACCATTAAATATTTATATATTAATATAGATAAGATATTTTAGAAGCGGGTCACATGTTTACTAATTTTCATTATATGTTGAGCACAAAACCACTTATCCATGTAACTCATCATTCAATAATACAAACATTATTTATGAATTTTTCCCTTTTAGAATTATCAATTATTGTTTGATAGTTTGTTTAATTTCCAATTAAATTGAAGGCACGGTTTTAATGTTTTGAGGTCCGAAGATAACAATTATATTAAAATGTACGGAGCTAGTATTAATAAGATTTTTAGGCGTATGTGGTCTTACTCACCCATCTAAGATGGATCAAATTACACGACAATAACATTATTTGTATACTCTGTACAATAGGGTTAGATATACGATATTCCTTACTTGTCCAAAATTCAAGAAGATTTTTAAAGTAACCCATAACAAGAAATATATCTAAAACCGCATTAATCAACTACTAATTCAAAATGTAGTTCAAATAATATTATAGAATTAATTAATTTAGGTTAAATAACAAGTAGAATTACCTTGATTGTTGGCAGTAATGGCAGGAAGAAGAATTGATTTGCCTTTGCCTATATTATTTGTAGCCTCTTTATCATTAGTCAACTTGGCCAACATGAAGTCAACCAAGTCCTTGTGATCATTGACCACACCCAAGTAAAGAGGAGACTCTTCAAATTGATTCAAGGCATATGAACCTTGTGGAAATTCCCCAATTAAGTACATTGCAACTTCTTTGTGCCCTTTCTCTAGGGCTCGGTGCAATGGTATGTTCCCTTCGGGATCCTTGCACCAGAGTAGCTCCCTCTTTTTACTAACCATATCTCGAACCCAATCCACATGTCCATTACATGTCGTGATATGATCATGAATATCATCCACGCTATGACTATTGGCTCCATGAAAATATACGTTAGAGTGCTGGCATTGAGAGATACTCATTTTCACATCGGTTTGTATGGCATAAACCCTAATGTTGCTCATCATCATCCTTGGGATCAAGGTGTACCCTCTGGTGGTAGAAACCTCTAACGAGGGATCGTGGCACCGGAGAAGTAGGGGTAAAGGAAGACCTAAGAATTTCATGTTGTTATATTTTAAGAGTTTGTTATTTTTTTCATTCAAAGTGGTAACGCGTTTGTCCAACATATTTATATTTATATTTATATTTATATTTATATTTGTTATGAGTTATTTCAATTTCGAGAAATGATCAAGCAAAGTTTATGGTTTCTCTCAATCACCTATTTGGCTGTCTATTTATAAGATGAAATTATAGCTATAAGCCAATGCAGGTAATTTGATGGAAATGTGATTGAAATTGCATGGATATTACACGTAGTAGTACGTCATAATTTCCTCTCCAATAATTATGTAATTTTATTGTAATTGTAATTTAGTTTTCTAAAGACTTGGACTATATACTTGACTCACCTGCTACACCTTCCCACCCCATTTCTTCTACGTTAAGACTAAGACATGCTACTTCTCATCAATAATCAATAATTATGGTCAATATATGTATAGTGTTATGTTATAAGACTATTGTATTATGATACCGTTATACTTGTATCAGATTAATATCATCCCGATTGATCATAAATCAAAACCATGTTTGTTAACTTCGACTAACATTTTTTTCTTAATAATCGTATATGATAACTATATCTGACTCTGAATGATAATTTGAAATTAGTGTTTTGGTAAAGAAATTTGCAAAATTCTAGGGAGTACAATGTAATATCTACGTGGATTTTAGTTAATATTTCTACTGTAATAAACTAGTTTTATTTCCGTACAAAAATTGTACGGATCTATTTTTAAAAATTGTCTTATATATTCGTAAATATGTTCGATTAATTAATACGAACATGAAATTAAATGTGAGATCTATAAATTATAAATTTGGTGAAAATTATTTTGACTCCAAATTGCTATACTGTTATTGAATTATTATTTTTTAAAATATTATTATAAATTGAAATTAATGTCAATGTTATTTATCGCAAATGATCAAATTTTATGAGTAAAATGTTTTTATTAAGCCATATAAAAGAGATGAAAGAAATTGTATGGTATTACTTATACCTTAAATAAAAATAAAATGATTGGAATTTTTTTACTGGTGAGGTAGGGGTAAGAAAAGTCTATTAACTTCGTAGATTTAAGGAGCCAATTAGTAACGAAGTATTACCCGTAAAAATGAAAAAGGAAATTTTATAATGAACCCTCGAGTTTTTAGTTTATATTCTATGCCATGATCACGTATTCACATTATATTACCGAATCTTATACGTACGAATATATTTTTGTCATGTCCGGCCAATACTACTATTGTACACTCGAGTAATTTCAAAATATAAATATATAATGGGTATGGAATTATGAATTTTAGCGAGTAACTAATCAGCGGGAGTAATCGGAGCATTAGGCTAGGAAATATGCGAATACGTTGCTTCCCGGAAATAGGCAAAAGCAATTACAATGTTTCCAGGGAAAACGCGAGGAGTAAATGAGTAATTAGAATGTTGTTTACGGTGATGGTGATGAACTAAATACAAGCTACGGAGCATAAGAGTTGGTTGTGCTTCCCAGAAATAGGCAAGCAATTAGGATGTTTCCCGGAAATATGCGAGTAACTACAATGTTGTTTCCGGTGATGGTGACGAACTACAAGCTACGAAGCATGAGATCGAGTTGGAGTATATCAGTATATGTCTTGGCTCTCCACTCTCCACTCGTTTAGTACACGGTGTTGTGTTCCTTTTGTTGGTCCGGTGGTCCCAGACTCCCACCTAACTAACTGCTCTTCAGATTCGTTCCTCACTGCTTGGTAAACGGGTACTACTTTTCAAATAGAATATCACACAAACTTAAAAAACAAGTATCTTAATAGCGTTATTTGAAGACCTCTCATATGATGAGGCGAGCCACGCGCTAAAATTTTTGTTTTCCTAGTATGTCACCCACTAAATTAGTCAAAGAGAGTCTCTCAAACATGTATATATTCAAACATTAATTAATTGGGTTCTTGGAAAGTTCTTTGCTCGGATATATAAAGGGTTATATAATAAAGTAGTACAAAATAGCTCACTTGTAGATAGTACAATTATCTAATTCTTTTCTACACATTTTACTTTTGTTTTATTTAATATTTTAAACCGTCATAATTCTTAAATGAAAGAAATTACTATAATGAACACTAAAATCAATTTTAAAATCTTATCTATATAATTGCAGAAGCATTTACGAGACTTTGGTTGAGCCACGTCATCAACATATATTTTTTTTATTTTTTTTAGAATTTCTCTAGTGGGACCCGCAATGTTGTATGATAATTTTAATGCGAACTAACTACCCGAAACTCAATTGTTTACGTACAAAATAATGTTTACGAACTTATATCAAAAGTTTTACGTAATAATCGAAAACATTAATTTTTGTGTAAACTATCAATGTGTACAACATGAAATTAAATATTATATAACAAAATATAATAATTTCGAATATGTTTGGAACTATTACATAATAATTTATACCCGATAAATAATACAATACATAATTTACTATAAACAACAATAATTAACAATTTATTGGCTAATAGTTTGAAATTTAAAAAAAGACAAAAATGGTGGCCCCAAATATTATATGACTTGATTTTCAAAAAATTAAAATATTTAATATAATACACAAAAATGGAATATATACACAAAAATATTTAATATAATACACAAAAATGGTGCTGATTTTCAGTGTATTTTTTCTAATATATAGAATTTTTATTACGACACGGGCGACCTGTAATCATTTTGATATATATTGGACATACCGTTGTATATCGTATTTTATTTTGTTTGGTATCCTAATTTGTATTTGATTTGATTGGAAAATTGGAGAATATAATGTAATTTAATTTTTGAACTGTAATTATTTTTCGTGTTTGTAATTTTTTGTTTTTCGGATTTAATTTTTAGACCGTTCTATATCATATTTTATTGAAACGTTGTATACTGTTATTTATATTTTTGATGAACAATAATTTGATCGTATCATATTTTATAATGACAATGACGAAATGTAATACCACAATCGATTACGTAATTAGGAATGAGAATTCTGAATTTAGGAGTGAGAGAAATTAAATCAAACTAAAAGTTAGCAGGTGATTACTTTCCTTATTTCAAGGAACAATCAGCATTTGATGGATTGTGTCACTTGCATTTTGTGAGATGAAACTATCCGTTTTCAACTTGGGATGGATAATGTCCGTGTTCAATGAAAATTTGTGGTGGCATAAGTGAACTTATAAAGAATGAAAATAATTAAATAATGAATTAAATGTTGGACAGCGAAGTCGTTGTAGTGTAGTGGTAAGTTTTCCCGCCTGTCACGCGGGTGACCCGGGTTCGATCCCCGGCAACGGCGTTTTTTTTTCGAACTTTAGGAATCAAAACACTGCTTCCTTTTCACTTTCCCACACAGCCACACCATTTTCTTGTTGCTTAACATCATACATTGGTAATTTGGTACTCAAGAAAATTCACAGCCATTAACCCGTCTAAAACAATGTCTGAAATGTCGATTCATATCAGACAACCAAATCATATTACAGACGGCTATTAACCCGTGTAACACAATTGCTGGTATTACAACTTCAATCTCAGCACCAAAACCGCGAGTACAAGAAAAACATTGATTGGAATGATCGAATGAATGAAGTATGCGCAAAATGCGGTGTGATTGCGAGACAAAAGACATCAAATTACAGAAACCACATTACACATAAGTGCATTTTAGTACTGCTGTAGATGTCAAAATGAGTCATATATCATATACGGAGTACGTGCTTTGCTAAATCGTGTTACTTGAAGCTCGAAGAAACACTCAACATTCTTCCCATTACATACCAATACAAGTATACAACCTACAACAAGAGAGACCAATTCATTCAATGATCTCGCTTACTCGCTAACAATTCATCGAACAACAACATTGACTGATCATAACTCTCGTTTAAATCATAATGCTACCCATCTATTGTAGACGGGTAACCTATTACTCAATCAATTCTGCCTATAAGCAATATAATTAGCAAGCCCAATCAACGGCATTGCCTTATAAGGATCAAACATTCAAACCCAATAAGTTGTTCTTTAGCTTCTTTATTCAGCATTTCAGCCTCTCAGCATACTCTCTAGTCTCTATACTTCTCAATCCCCATTAATTTCGGGAACGTCACTTTATCCGCCACCAAATCTTTCTCAGCCGTAATGGAGATGGTCTTCACTCGAAAATTTGTTACCCTTTATGATAAAAGTGTGTCATGATTTAGATCCAATAGTTCTTGAATTCCTGAAGATAAAATTGAAAGATTTCAAGCTTTAAGGCCCAATTCTATTTGAGCTAAAAGATTGAAACTTTAGTGATCATGTGGAAGTGCCATCATATATCACTTCAAAGTTCGAACTACCAAAATCTTAGCTATCTTTCTTATTCAAGTTTCTTACAGATTACATTAACATTTTGTGAAAATGGACAACAAACAGAAATTCGGATGATTTCGCCAACAATTTAGCCTAATTACGTGTACCCGATATCGTGTCTAATAAAGATTGAAACTTTGGAGAAATTGTTGAAATTGGCAATTCCTAAAACTCGAGAAAAACCTGGTAAATCCATTTGCGAAGTAAAAATGGAGCTATGAAAAAAACTGTAGAAAACAATGATTTAAATAATGAGTCAAATGTTACACAACAAAGTCGTTGTAGTATAGTGGTAAGTATTCCCGCCTGTCACGCGGGTGACCCGGGTTCGATCCCCGGCAACGGCGTTTTTACCTTTTGAACTTCAGGAATAAACCCCCTGGATCATCTTCACTTTCCCAACCGCCCAGTCCGACACCATTTTTTCTCCTCAACATCCTACATTCGTACTCATGGAAACTCAGCGATTAACCCGTATAAAACAATGTTTGAAATGTCATAAAAGACGGCCAAATCATATAACACAATTGCTGCCTTGCTGGTATTAGACAGAGTTTCTGCACAGTGCGGTGATTCGGAAACGAAAGACATCAGTTTACAGAAACCACATTACACAAACAAAGCGCATTTCAGTAATACAGTAGATGTTAAAATGAGTCACATTATCATATACTCCGTACTGTCCGTAGTATACAGCCTACAACAAGAGAGACTAATTCATTCAATGATCTCGCTTACTCGCTAACAATTCATCAACAGCAACAACAACATTGACCGATCATAATTCTCGTTTAAATCATAATGCTACCCATCTAATGTAGACGAGTAACCCTAACCCTAGGGTTACTCGATCAATTCTGCCTATAAGCGATATAATCAGCAAGCGCAATCAATGGCATTGCCTTATACGGATCAAACCCAACAAGCTGTTCTTTAGCTTCTTTATTCAGTCTCTCAGCATACTCCCTCGACTTCTCAATCCCCATTAATTTCGGAAACGTTACTTTATCCGCTACCAAATCTTTCCCAGCCGTCTTCCCCAACTCCTCAGACGATTTCGTAACATCTAATATATCATCAACAACCTGGAACAACAACCCAATCCCTCTCGCAAATCTCCGTAACCTCTCAACCTCATCATCACTCCCACCACCCAACACCGCCCCTAAAACCACCGCGGCTTCAAGCAATTTAGCCGTTTTATGAATATGAATAAACTCCAGCTCCTCCATTCCCACACCCTCAACCCCACCTAAATTAATATCAACAACTTGTCCAGCAACAAGCCCTTCCGCCCCAATAGCTCGGGCAAGTTCCCCGACTGCGCGAACAACTTTCCCGGCGGGGACCTTGCCCGAGGGTGTGGCATTCGCTAAATGTTCAAAAGCGAATGCCAAGAGGGAATCCCCGGCGAGGACAGCTACGTCTTCGCCGAAAACCTTATGGTTAGTGGGTTTCCCTCGACGAAGATCGTCATTATCCATGCATGGTAAATCATCATGGATAAGACTCATTGTATGAATCATCTCTACAGCACACGCCGCCGCCATTGCCACTGATTCATCGCCGCCTACGAGCTCGCATGCGGCGATACATAACACTGGTCTAACCCTCTTACCACCAGCTAACAACGAATACCGCATCGCTTCGTGGATTTTTTCTGGGTGTTTTAGCGGGATTGACTTGTCCAACGCTTCGTTGACTTTAGTTGCTTGATCAATCATGTATATCTTGAAATCGAATTCGGGTTTGGGTTGTGTTGTTGTTGCAGTAGGGGTATTATTGTCATTTTGTGTGAGGATTACAGAGATTTTGGGCATGTTTGAAGAGAGAGGAATTTGAGCAGAAGATGGAAATGAAATCATAGTTTTATAATTATAATCATAATTATGATTATTATAATTACGAGTATGCTTCCAAGAAGGGGAAATTGAAGATCTAGATCTGGGAATTGAATTGCATCGATGAACCCAAAACCCTAAATTCAAACTAGTGCAATTGGTACTGTTCATTTTTTTAAAATTTTCAAATATTCCGTAGTTCAGAAGGAAAATTAATTGGGTTTTAGCTGAATGATTTGATTATAGGAGAAGGAATAATAAGCAGAAAAAAATGATAAATTAATTGAGAAGAAGATTCAGTGAAGATTGAAGAGTGAAAATGTTCATTTGATGTGCAGATTGCAGGACGGAAATTAGATAAGCTTGCTGAAATGGTGAAGTGGATAGAAAGGTGCCACTACCACTATTACGGGAGCACGGACACTTCTCGTAATGAGTCGTATCGTGTTCGATATTGACCTTTCACGGACACGCGTTAAAATGTGTCGGACACTTATAAAATCGTGTCTAACTTTTTACATTATTTAGGCACGTGTTAGACGGGTGTCCATGACTCCATGGTGTTTGAGCCGTATCCATCGCGTTTTCACTGTATTTGGTCATCATTTGAGGTGAATGATGTTCTTTAGAACAGAAATGTGCTATCGAAAGAGATTAATTAGAATATTAGTTCGAATGAGAAATGAAAATGAATTATTATCAAGGTCAAGTTTCACTTTAACTTATTTAAAATTAATTATAAATATTTTTACAAAATAAAATCAAACATTTATAATTATAAAATGTATATTTTATTAAATTTAAATAATGTGTCCCGTATCCTAATTTTCATGACAAGTTGTGTCATGTGTCCGTGTCGTGTTGTATCATTTCGTGTCCGTTTTGGTGCTACCTAGACCGTAACCTAGTTAACATACGAAATTTTTTCCCTTTTTTTAATCATGAGTGACGGTTTTACAATTACAATAATATAGTTACAAAATGAATCCAATACAATCTTATTAGAGCAAAATGGTACATAGTATTTCATGACAATTTTTATCTACACCAAAATTTTAGGACGGTCTCTCATAAAACATACCCTAATACGGAGTACTCTATTAATTAGTACCATTCATGAGGAGATTTGGAGGTAATCTCTAAACATTTTGTGAATTGCGACCACTTTGATCTTTTCGTAAAAATTATACACAAATTAGATATTGTATTTGTTAATGGCGAAGTCAAGATTTATATTTAGGGAGTAAAGTGTCAATAATGTAAGTTACATTACAAAAAGAATTCTAAAAATCTAGCTATTTCTAAAAATCTAATTCACTAGGATTACGAGCTCCTTACTTACCTCCTAACTTCAGCACACTTACTTGCTATTTCATTACAATGTGTAATCTTATGCATTTTGTTGCACAGTCGTGCAATGATGTTTTGTCTTCGATGACATCTTCAACATACTCAAGAGGTATGAGACGATTCATTTTTTAAATAAATTTGCTTATTTAATACTATTGAATGAGTTTTTCTTATATATATAGGACCGTGATACCGTCTCAAATATAAATTAGTGTCATTTCTAAATTTTTAATTTATGAAGTTGTAAATTAAAAAAAAACCCGTAAATTGAAGCATGTGCACTTTTGAATATTTAATCATCGGACCACGAAGTTAGGATCTAAGTTAATAAATTATTTTCTCTAAACTTCCTACATGCACAATAATGCGCAAATCTAACATTTTTGTTTGACTTCCAAATTTGTTTTAATTTAATTAATAGCTTGATATTCAATAATAATAACTAAGCACATTTTAAATAAGTTGATATTATAAAATTTTAAAAATAAAATTATCAAAAACTATGTTAAACAAATACAAAGTAACTACGGAGCACTTTTCACTAGTTTTATGCACGGGTTTACTTCTATTAAACTAAAAAAATAAAAATAAAAAGGTGAATATATTTAATAAAAAATATAATTTTAGTATTGTAAGTATATCAATGTAAAAAATAAAAAGAATTTATACGTTTAAACGTAAGTAAAAACAACGCATTTGCTTGACATTATAAAATTATACGGATTCTTATGTACGACGACGCTATCGGTTTAAGTTTAAAACGGATCAAATATACATATGTAGGATGAATAAGAAAAAAAAACATTATGTATGGCGACAATAAAATATTTGTCCTATAACCCATGGGGAGTGATACTGGCCCATATAATTTTAAGACGGAAAATAGCCGGTAAAATATATATAGATTTTAAAATTATACTTACGGTTTAATTAAATTCTAAGTTCATAACCATCGTAATGAACCCAAATTATTATTAGTCCGACTCTCTAACTACCCAAAATCTCCGACTATATAATATAAACATGTCTATTCTATGTACATTTAAGAGTTAAGACGGAGTTACATATTTTTGTTGATTTCCAATTCTCAACAATTTTAATTTGTTGATTTCCAGTATGTGAATGCATTAATTTTCGCCAATTTATATATTCCAGTATTATATTTGATATTCACTTTTTGTTTCTATTTTATACTCATTGTCACCAGTGGCGTATCTAGGACTAGAGCACAGGGGGTGCAAAAATTTAACAATTATTTTGGCGATGTGAGCTAAATTTTAAACACAAAAATCGTGCGGCTAAAGTACAACACAAAATTAGAAAATTTGGTTCCAAATAATTCAAGAAGGGATAAATAAAATACTTTGTATTTCATTTCACTTTATGGACACTATTTATAAGTCAGAGTGAATCTTCGACACAATTTCTAATATATAACATAAAAGCTAGTCATGTGAGATCTTGTTTAAATTGTCTTACCGAGTACATTATGAATATCAATTTTTTATATTTTTTATCGATATGTAACTAAAGATGTTAACAAAAGAATACGAGTATTGACAAACGTGAATAAAACAAATGTATAGAATTGATTGGAATGGAGGAAGTATAAATTTGTAAGTATATATAAAACTTTAATGTGAAAAAAATTACGTTTTATAATATAATCGAAATAGTTGTAGTTCGATAATATGATATTAGAACATTAAATAAGCATTAAAGTCAAAATTTATTACTAAATGAAATAAAAGTGCAAAAATGTTAGTTATGGGGGTCGAACTCATAACCAAACTAATAAAACTTCAGCATCTAACCACTACACCACCAAATATTTGATAAATTTATTGAAACTAAATTTATAATATTTCGGAACAAAGGGGGTGCGGGTGAACCCCCTGCACCCCCCCTAAATACGCCTCTGATTGTCACTCAATTTAATCATTTTAGTTGTTGCATGTTAAATTAATATTAACAATTTCTTTAATCTCGAAATATACTATATTTGTAAAGTCTATTAGTCGTCTCCATCATATTATTATTATATTTAATTTATGTAAAATTAGTTAACTTATTATCAATGATCATCAAAGATTTGATTTTTACAGTTGAAATTGAAGTGATAACTTCGAAAGATTTCATATTTCAATGTGTGATTATACATTATAACTTAATTAATGAAAGTAGTGAAAAAGGTTAAATTTATGAAAGTTTGAGGAGAGATAATTAATTATGTAGAATGAACATGGTTGACCCCACTTTAATTAAATTTTTTCTCTTCCTAATTTTGATCGACCAATAAGAACTCTCTAAAATCTATTCCTTTTATAGTACCCAAATTCTTATTTGCAACGGCACTATCCGTCGCAAGCTTGTGACGGATACCGTTTTCTCTCAGAAAATACCCATTTTTTCTCTTTCTCCAACACTATTCATGTGGTCCCTTTCTCCACTAACTCATTTTATATCCATTTTATCTCACAAAATATCCGTCACAAATGGTGACCCGTCGCAAGCAAGACTTACTATTTATAGTAAAGGAATTTCCAGATTTTTTGTTGAATTTACAGGACTATTTTTTGTGCTTTTATATAGGATTTTTGTTTTATTTTTATGATGATATTGGCAAAATATGATCTTTCTGATATATATCGGACCGTTGCGTTGTATATCGTATTTTAATCTAAATTCAACAAAAAGACGAATATGTGCAAGTTTTTTGTTTTTTCTGTATATTTTCAGATTTTTAGTTGAATTTATATAAGATTCAACTAAAAGATTTAAATTTAACATAAAGACTATTTGTTCAGCTCATATACATGATTTTTGTTTTTTTCCAATATACAGGAATTTTATAAATCGGACCGTTGTATATCGTATTTTATCTTGTTTGATATTTTAAATTGTATTTGATTTGATTGGAAAATATATTGCAATTTAATTTGTATTTGATTTGATTGGAAAACATAAAGATTATTTTTGCTGTTGGTAATTTTTTGTTTTTTGGATTTAATTTTTGGATCGTAAATATCGTATTTTAGTGGACTGTTGTATATTGTTATTTAAATATTAAATTAACAATAATTTGATCATATCCTATTTTATTATGATAGTGACGAAATGTACTACTGCAATCGATTAAGTAAATAGGAATGCTAAAAGATCAAAATACGGAATTACGGATCATAATTAATTCCGAATATAAGAAAGATGGAAATTAAATAAGGGTGAAAGATGGTGGCCCCATATATTCCTTAATTTAAGGAACCAATAAAAAGCCTTATTTTCTATCCCTTTTATAGGGATAGATTATCGTGTATTGTTTGTTATCAATCACAGCTGAAAACGGGTATATTTCTCCCACAACAAAGCAAGTGGGAAAATTCGTGGGAGAAAATGGAACATTTTATAAGTGGTGCTACTTGTATTTTGTGAGATGATCACTATCCGTCTTCGACTTGAACAGATAATATTCATCTTCTACGAGAATTGTATATAATTATATGATAAAAAAACATTTTTAAATTGGAATTGCTGGGTAAAACAAATAATGTCACGGTCGAACTCTTGTGCTACGGGCCACTAAGTCCAGCCCAATGATAGACCCTTGTAATCTCTTATTAAAGCCCAAAGTAAACTTATACTTCCATTGGCGGCCCATTTATCTCATATACACCTTACCACGTACATAATCAGCATATTAATTGGGTCGTGTTAAATATCGTCGACACATTACTAATTATCGTCGACACATTAACATGAAATACCCATTTTGCCCCCAGCAATCCTCTATATCTACAACTTCATTTTCGGACTTAAAAACTATATCGGGTTTTTACGAAATTCAAAAACTCGGTTTTCTTTGAAAATACAAAAATCGGTTTTCCTAGAAAATACAAAATCCACGTTTTGAAGAACGGTTTTCAACGATGAGCGACAATGAAGAGGTTAGTTTACGATTTTAATTTGTTTGAAATTTACGATTTTAATTTGTTTGAAATTTAGGATTTGCAATATTGTAGAACGGATTAGCGTAGATTCCCGAAGCCGGTTTTAGGAAAAAAAAAAAAAAAAAAAAAAAAAAAAAAAGGGCGGACGAAGAACAGTCACGTCCGGGGTGGGTATGGGACGAAGGGAATTTTCGTCCAGGGTGGGTATGAGACGAAAATCCCATTCGTCCAGGGTGGGTATGGGACGAACCACACTTTCGTCTGGCACTGGTTTGGGACGAACCAGAGTCACGTCTGGGACAGGTTCTGGACAAAAAATATTTTCGTCCCAGACCTGTTCTGGAAGTAAATCATGTCTGTCCCATATTTTTTTTTTTTTAAAGTAACCGTAACCGTAACCCTAACCCCTAAACCGTAATCATGAACGTAATTATCGAACCGTGAGCAGGTTTATGACGATGGAGACGGTGTTGACTACTCTAGTCATTTTACCACCGATAAAATTTTTCGTTCGAGTGGAGAAAGGTTTAGTTGGGCATTTGCGTTAGCAATGAGTCTCGGGTTTGGAATAAAAAGAGCGAGCAACAAAAAAGTCGGTCGTCACACGAGTTTGAGACAGGATTATTTTGTTTGTCGGATGGGTGGACGACCTCCCTTAAATGGTGATGCTGATGCTTTGAGAAGGAGTAACACGGGTAGCTCGTGGTGCAATTGCAAATTCAGAATGAAAGCTGTTGAAATAGTAGAAGGTAGTTGAAGGGTGGTCATGCTTTTCGGGTATCATAATCACGGGTTTGTGACGTATAGTGATGGCGATAGATATCACGCACGATTTGATGAAGAAGAGTTTGCTTTCATCGATGCCCAAGTTAGAGCTCATGAGTCACGGACTTGATTTTCGTCCCATCCCCCACCCAGACGAAACAAATTTTCGTCCCATCCCCCACCCAGACGAAAAAGATCTTCGTCCCATTAATTTTTTTTTTTTTTTTTTTATTCGAGCAGTTTTTCGCAACAATTCGACACAAAACCGGGTCAAAAATACCTACAAATCCAACAATCAAACTACAATTCAATCCTAATTCCGTAAAAAACTAAGGCATCTATCCTAATTCCGTTTCTAATCTATCAAAATAACAAGAAAACAACATAAAAACAAAACTACGAAGTAAAGAATACATACCGTGTTGAAGTTACGAAATTGAGACGGAAAAATTGTTGTTGAAAAAATACGGTTTTTGAATTTGAATTTGAATTTTGTTAGGTGAAGAATGAAAATTGAGTTAGTTTTATTTGAATATAAAGGAAAAAGGAAGGTAGATGGGAGGGGTAGTTTAGGTAGTTCATTAATTTGTGTCGACGATAATTAGTAATGTGTCGACGAGGTATAGTAGGTTTTCGCCCTCATTTTATTTTTTCGGCCCACTTAAAGAAGTTAACGAGATTCTCTTTATTCCGATCATCTGTTTTAAATTTTATATTTGAAAAAAAAAATTGAAGAGTGATTAATGATTTAATTGGTTTATTGTTCACTTGTCATGCATTACCTACATGGCTACATCTATAAATGGTACTCCCTCTATTTTTTTTCCAATTGATACATTTACTTTTTGTACAGTTATTCACATGTTAAACTTCAACTTCAATTTTCTCCCAATATATAATAAAAAATATATTCATGTGGGGTTTTGTTTAATTCGTCTTTACGAGTACATTGAAAATATATAACTTTTATAATTTTTACAAATACGTAGCTAAAGATATGAAACACGTAAAACGTGCGTTGGCAAACATGAAAAAGTAAATGTTTTAAGCGGAGTTGAATGGAGGGAGTATTAGATTACTATTATCGCTTTTCTTTGATTTTTGTGCGAAAATCAAAGGTAAACAGATAATTAGGAGTTTTAGGACAAATAGAGTAGTAACTCTTGTATATGATCGGCTATAGTGTAAAATATGTTTTAAAAAAAGTTGCAAATTTAACACTTAAATATATTTGACTTTACATTTTATTTTGATAATTTGATATTTGTCGAGGTGGCCCCACCGCTTAAAGTCGAGTCGAGTTTTGACAGATTTAATAAAGACCTTGGCAATGCATATATATGTCAAAGACCCGTAAATCTTCACTCACGGTCCTAATTGACCCGTTATTTTAGATGCAACATAACAAAATAATTGTTAAAGTAAATGAGTTCAGCATGATTTGACGTAGTATAGTCAAAACTCAACCCGACCTAAACCGGTTTTGAACTTTTGATAACATATAAGTAATAAAAATAATTATATTAAGGTTGTAAACGAGTTTATATTGGCCCGAGCTCGGCTCTGAATTTCAAGTTCAAGCTCGGCTCAAGCCGAAGCTCGTCGATCTTAAAATCTTGAAACTCGAGCTTGGCTCGATAGAAGCTCAACTTGAACTCGAGCTCAAATCAAACTCGTTTTTATCATTATATTGTTTTCAACGGGTTCCTTTTTTAATCTAACTAAATATAAACACTTTTCAAAATAAAAAAACGAATCGATAATTTATTATATATGCTAAAGTAACATATAATTTGAAAAATAATAATAATATTATAGTAAAAAAACTATACAAAAAAATAATATGCTACGAGCTTCTGAGCCGAGTCTTGCTGTGCTTGGGATCGTCTTGGAAATTACTCAAGCTGGAGCTCGATTTGACTAAGTCAACTCGGTTGTTTTATGTTTATTCGGCTGTAAAACAAATGATAAAATAAAAAATAAATGCTATAAACTTATTATGAACAGTATTCTGACCCTAATTCAATCCATCTGAACGATCCAGGATTAAACCCGCCTGAACCGTTTGATGGGTCTAGGTTTCATGCTTGGTGACAAAGCACACTTACTAAAGAATTGATTCGCATTTCCATTGTTTGCTCGTTTTTGGTTTGTCATGTACTTAAAGCCTACGCCATATTGCCTGTGACATCACGATTTCTTTAAATTTTAATGATTGTTTGATTGGCGTATCGTAGGTAATAATTTAACATTAGTGCATGTATGCTTTGTAACTTGGCTTATTCGGGAAAACAATTATTAACAAAATTAGATCCAAATTCATCTTCTAGTTGTACGACAACACAACATTTTGCTACCTAAATATCCTAACTAGGAGATAGACGGTGTTGGAATATAAAATCAATTTTGGACTTTAACCAACTGTTCAAGTTTTTTTGTTGAGTTGGTTGTTAACACGGTATCAAAATCAACATTTTTTTAAAAAAAGTCACGAGTTTGAATTTCACCTTCACAATTCTGAAGTGAAATATTAATATGGGTATTAAGGTATATGTCGCGACAATGGTATGTAAGTCAGCAAGCATTATGTAGGCCGGTGATGGTAGTCATTAGGAAAAGCTACAAAAAAAGACCCGGGAGTTTGGGAGTGCGCTTCCAATTTGTTGACTCAATTCCATTCACCATGCAAGTACCACTACATGAGATATTGATCAACTAGCTATATGGCAAAGCTCTAGATAGCACGGACACTTCTCAAAATTAGCTGTTCCGTGTTTGATACCGTGTTTGATACTCGGACACCTGACACTCGTTGGACACATGATTAAACATATTATAATTTAGATGAGTAATACAATTTTAAAAAAGATCCATTAGAAGATAAGTTGGTTGGGAAATGAGAATTAGTTATGGTTGTCGAATTGTATCTTTACTGGTTTAGATTTAGTTTCGAATACATGATAAAAATTAAATTTTACGTTATTTCTAACCATAAAATACATAATTACTATATTTAAATGTCGTGTCCCGTGTCCTAAATTTCATGAGATGTCGTGTCCCGTGTCCGTGTCCGTGTTCGTGTCCGTTTTGGTGCTATCTAGGTAAAGCCAAAAGTTTCATATTGTGGTAGTGAAATTAAATTAAATTAAGTAATTTATACGTCATATGTTAGATGAAATGATTGATCTTATTAATAAATTTTTGTTTCCGACGGTCTTAAGTTAAGACATATTCACAATCGATTTATATTGTTAAAATGACAAAGAGATTGTGAGAGGTCTGAAATTAAGACAGTCTAAAACAAAAATTGTTGGATCTTATTTCACTAAAAGTGTATGCTATTTGTTAAATTAAAGATTCTTATTACGTGATATAGTGGTAAATAGTGCCTCCGATTCACATCAATGCTAATATAGGAAAATATGAGTTATTTTAAAAAATAGGAAAAGCGAGGAGTAAAGTTGGAAAGTTGGGCTTCATTTGGAGACATTTCGGTATCTGATTAGATCAAATTAGCTTATTTGACCAAAATTTTAGCTAATATGTTTTTTGTAAGCGTTTGACAAGTAGTTTATTTTACCAAATAAGATAACTGAAATGAAATGCTACTTAGGGTATCATTTGAGATTTTAGTTCCTGATTTGCATTTATTTTATTTTTTTGCCCTTAAAATTATATTATTAAATAATTGTTATAGTATTTTATGTCATTTCATCAAAATCAGTTACTTTTTCAATTAGTTTGCCAAACATTTTCTTATATAACCAGCTAACTTATCGGTTCTTAATTTCCAACTACCTTATCAGCTAGCTTCTCGGGTTTCAGTTAACTTTACAGTTTTCAGCTACCCTTTCAGATTTCAGCTAACTTTTCAATCAGTTTTACCAAACAGTGTCGTAACTTGAATAATGTAACGACGGAGCTTAAGGCTCAATACACTAAATACCCAACATCTTGAATGAAAAACTTTAATTGGCCATAACTTGTGCTTACAAGCTCAACAAAAGACAACATTTTGTTTAAATCTATTATCTTTTCAAGAGTTACCGTATAAAAAAAAAGTTTGCAATATTTGAATCTCATGGCTAAGAGTTCAAATCCTCGTTTTTTAAGCTCGTAAACGATGGTTTCCGATTAAAAAGGTAGATATTTCATGCAAAATGTCAAAACTCATCGCGTGAATTTTCCGTAAATATTCCTAGCTTATAATTAAAATTAGCATATTCCTATTGTAATAATTTCCCACGTTTTTTTTTCGACGTGAAAAGTAATGAGCGAGTAGTACCGTAGTGGTTTAACAAGTAACGTGCAGGAACGTGATAGAATAAGAATCAAACAGCTGGGATCTCCAAGTATTTTGGAAATGCTAGGCTCAAACATTGGCGTACGGTACAGGATCTCCTACTAAATTAGATCCTCTTTATTACTACTTCCCTCCATCATTATACGGAGTATTATATACGGAGTATATAAAAACAAAACACTAAAATTTGAGAGACGTTTTTTCAATAAATTATTGAGAGGCCACTCTTTTATACCTTTTTATTTGTATTTCGTGACCATTTTGTTATTGATCGTACTATAGTAATTTCGTACTTATTTATATAATAAATGTAATCATTTTATCTTTAATCAAGATTTGGACCTATTATATTACTTTTAGTACCACTTTTTCTTAAATTTGTACAATAGACTCTCAATAAGCTTATTGAGAGGCGGTCTCTCAGAAGACCTACTGAAAACAAAAGGTAAAACTGCCGATGTGGCGTAACCAGGTTTCAGAATTAGGCTAATGGAGCTCTTTCATTCAATCTCATAATTTCAGTTTTGTTCGGCCAATAACGTGAATAATAACAGCCATGTCAGCTTCCATTAAATATCAACTTACTAATTAATATTCCAACCATATAATTACTTAAATTTCTCTTCTTTTTTTACCTTATTTATCTTTTATTCTTTCTCTTTTCTAAATCTTATTTTATCTCAATTAATCTTTTTCACCCCTTATATCTTTTTCTATTCTATTACTAAAACCTCCTTTTATTGGAAAGTTATAAGTTTACATTTTTTAATTATATTTTACGTTTTTCAAATTATACGTCAAACTTTTAACGTCAACATGTTCTTATATATCTTATGTTATAGATATATTTTTTTATTTTTCTTTAAAGTATTTACATATACATCACATATATTATTAGTATATCTAACAACTTTAATTGATCATTTCCCGTCAAAATTAAAATTGAACAACCCGTGAATTTTCAGGGTGTTACGCTAGTTACCTCTATTCCGAAACAATCTAACGATCCAAACACTAAATACTCGATGATAATATGTAGAAAAAATTCTATAAAAATATTTATTAAAGATAATAACTCATTTAATATTTCTGAGGTAATGAAAAGGATTCAAACTCGTCTTCTACGTTTTATATCCTCACAAGTCACATCATCCACATTTTCATTCCAAAACTAGATCTATGATACAAGTTTGTTATAACGGAAGAACAGAGAAAAATAAAAACAAACAATAAAGAACAATACGCACAGATTTACGTGGTTCACAAATAACGGTGTGTTAGTTATGTCCACAGGGCAGAAGGGAGAGAGTTTTATTAATGTGAAGAGTTTTTTCAGATTACAGATTCAGAACGGTATATTGTGGTATGATCAGTGCTAGAGTAGAGGTTGAGATTTTATATAGTACTCATAACCTAATACAGTAAATATTTGACCTAATAAGGCCTAGACAGAAACCCCCGTATAATTGTTCGAAGCGGCGACTAACAGATTCAAGACATGGACCTAATTTCTCATTCATGAAACGGCCAACTTGATTGAGTGATCATACAAAATTGAGTTACAACTAAACAACAAATAGGTCGATATCATATATACACTTCCCTATTCCGATAGACTCTAGTATACTAGGTGAATCTTGTACATGTTGAAAGTGTTCGCGTGTAATTTATAATGTTTCGTATGTAGTTAGGGAAGTCTTAAAACAAATGGAGTTCAGTACGAACTAAGAAAATGAAGCCCTAAATATGAATGTACAAGTTTATTATACTTCGAGGTTTGTATCAAATTTCATCAATGGAACTTTTAAATTTAGTAACCAAAATCGGAGGCCCGATTCCCTCGCCCGTGGTTGCCTAAAACCTTAGACGACGCCCCTGGTATATACGTATAGGCGGTAGGTATAACCAATCTACTTAGCATATGCACTTAATAGAGCCTATATTTTTTTTATTATGTAAGAAAATAAGCTAAAATGAAGTCTAGATGACTAGATGAGAGTCTAAAAGAATAAAACATTAAATTATTGACATTTTGTTGGTTTGACGATAAAAGTGTTTTACTCTTCCAGGAGTTAATGACTCAGGTACACTTTATGTCTGATCGTACACTCAACACCGAGAATCTTACTCCCTCTTATTCAACCTGTATTTTTCCCTTTTTTGGCACAAAAATTAAGAAAATTGGACCACACAAAACATCATATCCCACGTGAAATTGATTGTGCGTCATACAAATGTTACCAAATAAGGAAAGAGGGAACAAAACCGACTACCATGAAAAGAGAGAAAAAAAAAAAAGAGAAAAGTTTTAAGCCGAATAGAAGGAAGTGTTATAATTTAGGTGACTCATGACTCAACTCCAATTAACTTTACAAGATGGCTAACAAAATTATTTTATAAGTTTCATATTATACGTACTACTACACATATACGAGTATATGACCATGGTACAAGTCCATGATGATTTTATAAACGTTGAAAATTAGCTAAACTCGAAAAATTTTATTAATTGAAGATTTTAAATTTTCCATTGTTTGATCATTTAACAAGTTACAATCGTCCCTCCAAAAATGTAGGGGAAGTTGAAGTTGATCTTTGTGTTCATTCATCCATCTGTATGCCATCAACACGCTTTGGTGATCCGATAAAGTTACTTTGTTATCTTAGTTTACGGTTTTGCTGCTTTGCTGCGATCCGATGTAGTTATTTTGTTGTCTTATTTTATAATTTTGCTAAAATAAGTGCATTTGACTAAATGATCAAGTCAAGTGTTTTATCTTTATAAGAACTGTTTTTACGGCTGTAAATCTAGGAGGAAAAAAAACATTATTGTATAGGTGATTGCTAGTTACGAGTTACGACTAATTGATGATGAGCAGTAAGAAAAGAAAGAGAGTGAGAGCGGTGCGAGGTAAAATACTTATATGTCAAAACTTTTGTTTTCTATAAATTAATGGTACAGTCTCGTTTGATTATTTAATAAATTTATGAAAAATTTAAAATCTCAAGAACTATGATACTTGTTTTAGTTACCTCATTTTATAAAATGAGTTTATAAATTTTCAACTCTTGTATGATGGAGAATTTAACTACTTCTAATAAGTTATTACCACCTTTTGTGGTCCCTGAAAACTCTTAAAAAATAAACTCTCACGTAAACAACCAAACTTATCATTGCAATTTATGTAAATTTCGATTTAGAAATTAAAAATCTTGTTCATTTATAAATTAATATATTAATTTAATTCGTGTATGAACCAATCAAAACCTTAATAAACAATAATATATCATTTTAGCTCTGACCTAGAAATCTAGAATGATAAAATCTAAAAAATGATGCACACTAAAATTTAATTTGAAAAATGATAAAATCCAAAAAATATGATATTGGTGAAGGTTATAAATTGTAAGATTTTTTCATTTTAAAGTTGGTAGATTGAGGTCGAGTAATAAATATCCATACAAATATAAAGTGAGTGATAATTAATACGCGGCGTCGAGTCTTTGCAAAATCAACAAACAAAGAAACAAATGCTCTTAATTTAATTTCCTTGTTTTTCCAATATTAATTTCTCTTACAAACATGACTATATTCATTGATTTAAATGTATATTAATTTGCTATTGATAATATTAATATCCATGACTTATGTGGCGACACGTTTGTCATACATCATTCACCTTTGATGGATATAAACACATAATCCATATAATACTTTGTATAATCAATTCAATTTGTTTCTAATTTAAATTTAATTCATTTCTATATTAAAATTTCAAGTTAATTAGGATTAGTTAACATATTAAAGTGAGAATGACGACACCGTATGAGTCATATGTTAACTTCGTTATACTTAGTTTATCTTTTGTAATAATATTTTAATTAAAATTAAATAAATAAATAAGACAGATAAAAAATACAATCTAATCCAATATATAATCAGTGATCGGTTTCTATGAGACCACTACATAGTTAAATTGAGTATTGTCACGGTCGTATTTATTATTAAATAAAAAATAATTTCCATATTTTTGTAGGCTTTTTAACTTTTTCGTGATATTTTAATTAATAAACGGGTAAACTTTAGATTATTTTAATTTGATTATTTCATAGACTAATTTGTTACTTATAGTGACACTCAACTAAGACGTTAAAATTTTAAAATCACATGCATTTAGCATGAGCAACAATTTATCTTCTACAAACGTATTCGATGCCACTCAATATAATAACTCTTGTTTAAGACGGTATATATAAAACGGACTAAATATTATTATTATTTTTAATAAAATATTACCATTTAACGATAAAATATTATAATTAAAATCGACACTTTTTACCGTGCAAATAGTATTAATATTTTACCATAAAATAATATTTCACCATAAAATGATTACATTTAATCCGACTTATTTAATTTGAAAATAGTCCGATTGAAATAAGAATTTGCCGACACAATAATTAACATAATACTTCCTCCGCTCAAATCCACATTGCATGTTTCTATTTTGTACATTATTCACAAGTGAACATTCAATCTCAATTTTCTCCTAATACATAAGAGAAAATATATCTATGCGGGTATTGTTTGATTCGTTTTTACGAATACATTGAAAATATCAAACCGCGTAAAACGTTCGTAGATAAACGTGAAAAAGTAAACGTACCGCGTGGATTTGAACCGAGTACGTTAACCATGTTTGATGTATGTATGCCCACATATACGGTCACAAATCACTCCATCGTCAGCTTAACACGCGTATGGTTGATTTCCTAGCTGAACTACAATTTGTGATTTTTCAACTCGTGAAACTTTTGTCCTGCGCCTCCCATATTTGTGGACGGTGAGCTGTTATTATAGGTTCACAATATTGTTCGTATTTTTTCATCTCAATCATAAAAACAACAATGTTTCATTTAATTTAACATGTAAGCTAAAACAAATATTGACATGAAAATAGCTAAATTAACTTTTGAAATAGTCACTTTTTTTTACGAATACTATACATCCTTACTGATTCTGTATTATTTATCTTGAGCAATATGAACATCAAAATTCGTCAATTCGACTAGTCTTTTGGTATAAGAAGATATATGAATCAACATATTTTGGGAAGGTTGTGAGGAAAAGATGAATTATGTATAATTGTGAAAGTAAAATAACTCGGCACTTTTTTTATGACGACTTTAGAAAAATATGAACACTAATGGAGTAACAAATACTCACACCTTCTTAGTCATTATTTACTTTTAACTTTTTATTTTTTTACGAGTAATATTCTTAATTAAAGGTGAACAACTAATTAGGAGTAAAGAAATATTTGTATAGTATCTTATTTATATTAATACAAGAAAATTTCGTGTAATTTCGTGCGTCCACACCATCACATCTTTTTTCTTTTATTTTTTTATTTTTAAATAGATGTAGGACCCACCACAAAAAATATGGAATTAATTTATGAAAAACCAATTTTGTTCATAGAATTTGATCGAATAATCAATACAAAACTTCCATGAACCAGCATCCCCAAATCCATGTATTTTGCATAAATAATACAATATAAAAATGCATAATTTTCCCAATAGTCCACATAGTCTATCAATAATAAAAAAATAAAATAAATAAATGAACAAAATATATTATTAGACAATGAAAATATAAATGATAAAAAATGGTAAAACAAATAACGTTAATATATTATTTTACAAGCTTTTAACTCTAACATTTTCACCATCATAATAGCAAATTTTCGAATTATTACTAAATTTCAATAATTTTTTTAAATAAAAAATAGTTTTCAACAAAAATATGTCAATAGATAGTACTGTTTTAATTTCAATTTTAAAAATGAGATGTAAAAAAAGTTAAAACAAAATAAATGAACTATAAAGCTCTGTTTGGTAGATTTTAGAGTAACGCTTTAAATAATACTTCAAAGGGATTCGTTATAGATATTGAGCATATCCACTAGAATGAGTAAATTTAAAATTTTTGTTATCATGTTTTAACACTGAATTCGTGTATTTTTTCATGGATTTAAAACATATGTAAACTCCTCCCCATGCAATTTTTGCAAGTATTTAAACTATTATCATTATAATAGTAAATAGAGTATAAAATATACATGTATTTTGGTTTAACATTTTTAAATATTAGTCATTATATCGATGTTATTAAATATACGGGTTAAAAACTAGTTAATATATCAATAAGAAAAAATAGAAGGAAAAAATAAAAAACGCATTTTATTGTCTGAATGTGTTTTGATTAATCTTTATTTTTTGACCCAATTTGTTACCCAATTTGTTGGATTTATTTCATTATTGGGTTGTCTTGTCTCTCTTATCCTCCCAACTTCTAGGACCTATATAAACTTCATTTCCTTCAAACCTTCAAACCTTCAAACCTCCATTTTCTTTCACACAAAACCCCTACAAAAAAAAATGTCTTGAAATTTTATTACTTTATTTATTCACTTTCTTAATTTATTTCCTTTACCATCATACAAATATACAATGGCATTCAAGAAAAAGCTAGTACAAAGATTATTCAGCCTCTCTAAATTCTCAGCTCCGGCCTTATCCCGAACCCCGGTCCAACCCGCCATAAACTGCCCTCGCCCGTTTCACCAATCAACGGAGACAATGAGGCTGTTTCCAATGGGGGGCGAGGCGTTGTCGGAGACGTTAAAACAAATGGACATAACAAGGGGGAGGCTAACCCTAGACGGTCTAATCGCCTACCCGAAACACGAGGCAACGACTGGTACCACTCGTGTCGTAAACGAGCAAACGTGCGAGCATGAAGATGTTGGAGGGTTGAATATAAGTGAGGTGAAGAAGGTGTTAAAGGCTACAAAAGTGGAGATGGTAACGTCGAAATTGCGAAACGTTGGGAAAGATTGGGTAACGTATAAGGAATTTATGGAGAAATTGGAAGAATTTAGTGGAGGAAATAGAGATGAAGCTGTTGAGTTTGCTAAAATCTTGGATGATTGTGGCTCTGTTATTGTTTTTGGAAACTCTGTTTTCTTGCGTCCTTACAAGGTTGTCTCTTTTTTTCAATTCACTTTTTTTTGGGTCTGAATTCGGATTGGAGATGAGATGATATTATCGGGCGATATCGGATCTCGGTATATCTCAGAGTCTAGTCTCACGTATAACATATAAAATTCATTAAAATGCAGGACTCTACATAAAAATATGTGAGAGGGTGGTATTAAGACTCGGTAATTGTATAATACAATATACCTAACCATGAGTATTTTTTTTGGACATATTTGGATTCTGATTTTTCTTATTAAGCAAAATTTTAAACAAATAATCGATTTTCTTCCATAGTAATCCAAAGTATATACTCCGTATTTGAAATGATTGGAGATATAATAAAATTTGAGGAAAAAGATTAAAAAAAATATTGAAAAATATAGTTGATATATATAGATTTCAAATCGACTAGATTATTGGCAATATTACATACGGAGTACTTGATAGGATATTAATTTTTGTATATATTTTTGTGTACAATATCATGATAGTCTCGATTCACGTAATAATTCTAACTTTTAAATTTTTTGGTTACAGGTGACTAAAATCCTTCAGAACATTGTAACACCGCCCATGTCCGTAGACCTAAATGACCCACAAATAAAGGAGCTAGAGAAGTTGGAGAATCAAAAGGCGGAGATTGACCAAAAGGCCGAGGCCTTAGTCCGTCGAGAATTATGGGCCGGGTTGGGGCTCATGGCAGCACAAACCGCGGCTTTCATGAGACTTACATTTTGGGAACTTTCATGGGACGTCATGGAGCCCATTTGCTTTTACGTTACTTCCGCTTATTTTATGCTTGGTTACACATTTTTCCTTAAAACGTCCAGAGAACCTTCTTTTGAAGGCTTTTTCCAAAGCCGCTTTAATGCAAAGCAAAAGCGGCTTATAGAAGCTCAAAAATTTAATCTCGAGAGGTATAATGAACTTAAAACAATGTTTAACCTAAATTATTCTTCTTATTCCTCGTTGGGTGATGCCAAATTGATCAAATTTGATCATTATCCCAAGTTTAATTAAAGACCTAATGAAAAAAAAATATGATAATCACATTTTTTTTTGTTTTTTCCTTCTTTTAAATCTACAAATTAAGGGAAATAGGGAATCATGAGCAAGTCTTGTATCCTGCTTGGATCCTCCTTTAGAAATGTAATTTTCTTATAAGTCTGATGATTAATTACGACTACATAAGACTTTTGTGTAATGATATGAGATAACTTCTTTTACGTTTAAACTCTTCTTTATTGGGTGTGCTAATGTTTTTTTTGGAGGTGTAACATAGAGATTATGAACAACTTTGTTTGTTTCGAGTGACTTTGTTTGTTAAAATTCATTTAAAATGAGTTAAACTAGATTTATAGGATTTGAAAAATTCTAAAATGAACTTACAAAATTCGATTCGAACTTATATAATTTGAACATTTTTTTAACCGTACTTAAAAATTCGACCTGTTTTTAAAAAGGTGCTTATAACTCCATAAACACAAAGTTTACTGATAGAAGAACAATTATGATATTCTTTTCACCATTTCTATTGTTGGGCATATCGTCAGTTATTTGCACCCTCCGTCTCAATCAATAGTTTACCGTTACTTTATTTTCACTAATAAAATAAAATAAATGTAAATTATTCACCGGAGCATAGAGAGAATGAAACAACGAGGTTTCCTTTTCTTTTCGGCAACAAAACAAAGAGGTTGGAAGTTGGAGAGTTGGAAGTCTTGGGACTGGGGCTATAATATAAAAATATTCACACATTTTAACGATGGGAGAATCGATATATTATCTACACGATTTTGTGAAAATTGTACGATACACAAAATGTATTGGGTTTAGCCGTTTTGCCATATACTTAGGATTCAAGCTACTATTTGAGGTCGGCAAACTTTATATAATGTCGATAATATGTAATGAATTTTCTAATTTTCCCTTTTTACTCAAACATTTCAATCAAACTATAGACAAATAATTTAATAGACAAATTGAAACTAACAACAAATGAAAAAACGTTAAACTAATCGATACAAACCGAATCGTTTTTTGCTAAAATCAAAACAATGAATTACTAAGTAAAACAACATTAAACAAATCGATGTAAAATGAATAGATCTTTAGAAAAATATTCCACGTCGAATTACTAATCATGCCAATGTAATTAATCGACTTAAAACGAAATCAACATCAAAGAAATTCATATTTAGACGGACATAACTAAAGTTCTAAGCATGATATTGAACTAAATCCAAGTGGAGGTGATAATTGATGCTCTTACGGTTCTAACGATAGGTCATACGACCCAAACAAATAAGAAGCAAAGGATATATCACTGTTTTACGAAAATGCGACGGTGTAGAAAAATCGTACGTGGAACATACACGTCTAGACCAAGGTTTGAAGTTTGGACATGAATGATTCACGTCCAGGCCTAGGCTTGGAGGTGGACCATTAACGATTGTATCTGGAGAATCAGACATGATGAATCAAATAAGAATGATCAGCGGAGTTTGTTGTGGAAACGAGGATGAAGGAGAGAAGAAAAAAAAAAGTGTGTATAACCTAATTTTTATGGATTTTCGGCGATTTAAGTGAAAAGTAGAGCAAGGATGAAGAAAAATTGGGAAAAATGACAAATAACTGAGAATTCATGACAAATATCAGAGAAATCATGATTTCTGGGAAAAAAAATTGTTGGATAATCAGGATATGATGAAATCAACATCAATTAGAACGATAATCTCAGCAGTATGAAGTGGAAGCTAGAACAATTAGGCAGTTGATTGAATAAAATCAAATTGATCGAATTACAATTTTTTTTTTTTTTTTTTTTTTTTTGACAGCAGTAAACTAGAATTATGCAATTGGCATTTGACTCATATGGTCGCATGCACTTTTAATTCTTAAACAAAAACTAAAGGCATAAACGTAACTATGATGGATAGAAAACATGTATTGATGGCTAAAAGTCGACAAAGCTCCGGAGCCACCATCTTTAACCTCAACTTTCATGGAGGGACAAACACAGCTTGGTAGATGACTAGAACGATCTTTACTCTTCAGAAGCCACGGAAACCAATAAACCCCATGAACCACAAGGTCCAAAAAGAGGGAACAAAGTGTACTTACGCCACAAGGACGTAGATAGAAAAGAAAGGACAAAGACCATGAAGATCTATGCCAAGCGGAGCCAAAGCTCCTACACTTTGGGAGCCACTCCAAACAGGCAAGTAAGCCGTAGTCCGGAACGAGGAAAGAAAGACTCGACACACACACAAACCACTTGAACAACCCCATGACCGTCTCAGGAGGCCTTATAAAGATGGACACAACACAATCCCACCATAAAGTTACTAAAGTCCTTATTAAAAAACAGAAAAAACAAGACTAATTTGTTCCGACAAACCATTAAAAAACCAAAAGCCACTTCCGCATTCAAACCCACCAAAAACACGACCAAAACCCAACACACACCTTCCGTCACGCCAAAAAACAAAAGGGTTAGAACATCACCAAAACTACTTCCCCCGACCGACCGACCCACGCACAATCCACCATCCAAAACACAACAGGCGCTCCACCAAGACAACTCAGCAACCCACTGAGACTCCAAAATTCAGACGAACCACTTCAGGACCAATGGTGTGCATACAACAGACTCACAGGAAAAGGACAACAAGCGACACAACAACGACCCATAGGATACAAACGGTGGGGGAAGGGGCGAGGGAAAGGGGTACCACCAGAAAATCCCATGAATCAAGACCTCATAAAACAAACATGCAAAATGAGCTATGCTCATCAAACCAACCAACAACCACAAACCGGATCAGACCAAAGGAACAAACCCGAGAAAGGAAAAGGGGCAAGGAAGAGGGTGACATCCCGAATGCATGCACAACTTACAAAGACAGGACAGTGGAACGACGAATCGGAACGACCTCAGAAACACCCAACCACCACCTTTCACTGCGCGCGACCGGGAACGGAAGAAGGAGTCGGTGAAAAGGGAAATCAGTTCTGATGAGACCACAAACCAAACATAGCGTGATTTATCGTCGGAGATAGGCCAGATGTACCCATCTCCGGCGAAATGAAGGAGGTAGAAGGGGTTAGTGTGATTGGGGGTGGCGGCGGCTACACAGAAGGGGTTTTCTTCTTTTTTTTTTTGGAAGAGGGAAAAGGGAGGGTTTTTTAAGAGAGAGAAAGAGGGATCTCCAAACAATATCGAATTACAATTGAAATATCAATTGCTAAGAATAAACCTGCAATTTTGAAGAAAACGAGGATGAAGAAGAACAGACGCGTAAACCTAAGCTCGATACCATGTGAAGAAGATGATCATTGAGTTCACCATTGATGCTAAGATATACATCTAAGAGTAAATATAAATAGTGTTGTTATATTAAATCAACTTAACTTTAAAATGTGTGGTAATTGTGTATATACAAGCACAACTCTAACAACCTTATAACAAACTATTAACTATAGTTAAGTATAACTAACTAGAGTTAACTATCTTAGTATAACCAGATTGACTATGTTAATAACACCATCTTTGGAGGGTCTATGAGGAGGATTGAACTGCGGTGCACCGGTGACTCTCCTCTCCAGGTTACTAGCTAGAACTATACAAGATGTACACCAACTTTATGATATTATATAATTCGTTTGGGTAGATAAGTGGGTTAACTCTCTTCTCCATGTTATTATCTTAGTACAATCTAGACCAAGTCAAACATTCGCGTTGGGCTAACTATGGAGCGGGTCGCACTTGGTTAGGCGAATCCAAAATCGACCCGACGTAGGGAGTTTGGTAGGGTGGATGTAGTGGACCCCAAAACCAACATGTGTAGGATCAAGGGCGGGTTTTAGACGAGACCGACCAATCGGGTCGGTTCCGGCTACTCACCGTTTGGATTGGCCCGCATGTTTGATCAGCACTAATAAAATTGTAGTTTCATAAAATCACAAATGAGTCTTAGGGCTAAACTGATTGAAGAGTCGAAAATAAGATATGTATATACACATTAGTCCGTTAAATAAGTCGGGTTGTGTTATAAAAAAAAAAAGGGTTGTGTTCGGATTAAGATTTGTGATTCAATCGAACCATGTTTGAACTGTATGCAGAGTAAAAGATGGATCATACCATTTATATTCCAGTCCAATCTTCTATCTCTATTCTCTACCCAAATTCATCATCCTAATTTACATTTTCTTGTTCAAAAAGGAAAAGAAACAACCTGGAATCTTCTCGAGTTTGCTGTACTTGACTTCTTCCCACATTAATTAACATTAGTAAACCTTCGCTGTTATTACAGTTTTATGTATTTTTCCCCAATCTAACACCACAAAATTACACCATAATTAAAATCCCCAATTTCTTCCTAACTTTATTTTCCCCTAATTCTTGCTCTACCTCACTCCAATCAATCAGATCAATTGTGTTTTGGGAATTAGGGTTTTGATCAAATCATAAAAATGGTAAGTGGGTTAGATGATTCAACATTTGCAGCAAATTCAAGTGATCCAACAGATAATGATGCTGGTGATTTTGAGTGTAATATTTGTTTTGATTTAGCACAAGACCCGATTATTACATTATGTGGACATTTATTTTGTTGGCCATGTTTATATAGATGGTTACATTACCATTCCCAATCCCAAGAATGTCCTGTTTGTAAGGCACTTATTCAGGAAGACAATCTTGTTCCTTTGTATGGTAGAGGGAAATCGAGTTCTGATCCGAGAACCCGCCCGATTCCAGGTTTAGAGATTCCTAATCGGCCTTCTGGGCATCGACCCGATACCGCCCCGGCTCCTGGGGCGGGGACGGGGGTTGGGGCGGAGCAGAGGTTTTTTCCGAATTTTGGGAATTTTGGGTTTGGGATGTTAGGAGGGTTTATGCCTATGACGACTGCGAGATTTGGGAATTTGACTATGGCTGCTGGGTTTGGTGGGTTGTTTCCTGCAATGTTGAGTTTTCAGTTTAATGGGTTTCCTGATGCTTCTATGTATGGTGCTGGTCATGCTCAAGGGTTTCCGAATGGGTTTCCGCAACATGTTCATGGTCATGGGGTTGGCCATGGACACGGGCATGGACACGGACACGGACACGGGTTTCAGCAGTATCCGCCAGGGGCGAGTCAACGACAAGATGCTCTTCTTAAGAATTTGCTTTTGATAATTGGGTTTCTTGTGTTGCTTAGTTTCATTTTTACTTAAGGATGGATAGCTGCTGCTGGAAATGGACGCGAATGTGAGTCTGGTAATTGTTAGGTTCTGGTTGCAGGTTATAAGTTATAACCCTTTAGTTGCTGCTGGATGTGGACGGGGTCCTGGACGCGAGTCTGGTAATTGTTAGCTTCTGCTGCAGGTTATAAGTTATAACCCTTTATTTGCTGCTGGATGTGGACATGGTCGTGGACGCCAGTCTGGTAATTGTTAGCTTCTGTTGCAGGTTATAAGTGATAACCCTTTCAGTCCGTTTTTACGTGTCTTGACTGTTTGAGTGAGTTGTTCATAGCGCAGGGAGTCGTTGTTTGATTCCTGTTTAGCCACTGTTTGTTTGTAATTCATAAGTAGGATTTTGGTTTACTGTGTGATGTGATTAAATAAAAAATCACAGTTAACATCTTCACATTCTGTTGTTCATTTGAATTTCTTGGACATGTGTTGTGTGACGATCACATTTTGACAATTATGTTCTTATCCTTTCTTGCTAAACTATGTTTTTTCGTGTTTATTGTTTTAGACATTTGGTGTTTTTCACCTGTCATTTTTTTGATGAAGAGACGGGTATTCAAACCGGGGGTAATTGGTTACTTGTTTGTCACTTTGTTTATTGTGATGTGTGTAATATGTTGTAATACACGAGTTATTGAGGATATGGTTTGAGAGTTGAGCCTTGTCCGGCAGACCATTTTAGGAGCGAAACAGGAGGAGGGTAATAGACGGAAATGAACCAGAGGGAAGGGGAGGGTTGATGGAGTAGGTGAGTATAGATTGAATCTCCCTCCAATTCTTTCATGTATTGGAGGGATTTCGATTGATCTTGAGAGGAAAATGGATCCTTCCATTTCCCTCTTATCCTATTTACTAACCAAACAAAGGATTGTATCTCCCCATCCCCCTCCCCTTCCTTCCAAATTATTCAATTGAAACAAGGCTTTATGTTTAAGTTATGAGGAGAATGTGCAAAGTTTAATAGTACTGTACTACTATTACAACAACACCAAAATCAGAGCCTTAATCCCAAAATGATTTGGGGTGGCTAACATGAATAATCATTTAGAACTGTCCATGGGTGATTGCACACCTCAATTGAACTGCGCCTTTTTTATATGAATAGTACTCTACTACTCTTCATATAAAAAAGGCGCATTTTGCCTTTTGGATTCTCAATGCTAAAAATTAATTAGAAATAACTGCATAAGATGGGTGAAGTTTTGAGATGTTCCTCAGGGTGTTAACAAGTGAAGTTAAAGTGCACTCAAATTACTGCTGCTAGTTTGTGAGGCCATTACACTACTCTCATTGCAGGAGAGGTTGAGGTTTTTCAACTTTGTTGGTACCATCAGTGGGCGATAAATTTTAATTGCGTGTTAGATTTAGGTGTCTTCTTTTATCAGCGCTTTTTCCCCCAGTAATCCCGTCTTCTGTAAATCAAGATGTTTGTTCACATGTCAGTGTTATTGCTTTTTCACTAATTAAAGTGTACCCATATTTTTCTTTTGGAATACGTTATCAATATGATTTGGAGTTTAGGACTATGTAGGTAGAGTATGTGCCAATCACTAGGTAGGGGGTTTGGAATACTAATCTTAGAGAAGGTAGAATCATGAGGGCAAGCCATAGTGAACAAAGTGAAACCATGCTTCTGTCAAGTATCAAAGTTGCCAGAAGCTTGCAAACTTCGTCATCTAGAAGAATGCATCGTCTTCCCATCCTTATCCACTTCTTGTCCTCAAAAGGACAGACACGGCACTTCACAACCTTTCCATCTACATTTAACATGGGGTATTAGATATAGTCTATAATTATTTCACATATGGTTTATTCCTGTGTTACTCCGACTCTCCGACACGTGTCGTGTTGGACACTGACACGCGACACAGCATTTAAGAGAAGACATAGGTTTAAACTTGGTTTCCTCGGTAATCTTTTTCTTGAAAGATATGTAAGTACACAATTCTCCTCATTTAGTCAATTAGTCGGTATTTAGTCTCGCTTGACTTTTTGTGTGTGGAGGCGAAAAGTCAGATGGAGCTAACTGAAATGGAGGAGTTTTTTTGAACGCCATTGTTGAATGTTGACTGAAGGATTTTGCAAATTTAGGGTTTTATTTGTTTAAATTGAAATATGTGGAGAACAAGTTTGTGTGGTTTATGTTGAGGAGAGGCATATCTAAACTCTAAAAGGAGAGAACGTGAGGGCTATGGTGAAGGGGAAATTTTGGATGAGATCTTCTTTGATGTTTTATTTGATACTAAACGAATTACGGATCATATGTAGGCTTTATATTGGGTATTGGGAGATATGCTTTGCTTGGGGTTCTAGAAATTGGTACTTATTATGGACGAGAGTACGAGACTATCGAATATCTCTGCTTGGGAGTAGGTGTCATGGCTACCATTTTAGTTTTGCTTAAAGATGTTTCACTGTTTCTGGCCATACTTGTGCATGATTTTGCATAATACACCTTTTCTTCACAATAATTTTGCATAAGATCAGAAGATCATATAATTGGTGTTAAGAGTCAGTTACACCTGGTTCATGTATTTATATGCAAATTTGTGGCACAAGTCTGTGTGACAATTATTGGTAGATCAATACATTTAGTCATTAGATAATGAAACTGTGTAAATGAGTATCTGGTGATATGAAAAGCTATGTTATTGTTGGAAATGCCGGGATGTTAATGTACTTGAAATGATTTAATACGAGTAACATGCTGATCCGATTAGTTATATCGCTGATAATTCAGTATCCTAGGACCCTTTATATGTTCTTGTGTAGGTAGTAGCGATGTAGCATGTTGAAAACTTGTCCTGATTCTATTGTCTTATCTCAGTTGATTTTCTTACATTGTAAAAACTTGTTTGTGTGTGTTTGTCACTTCGTCTACATAGTTCTTTGGTGCACATTATATACATCAGGACTTTGCATGTGTGTGTTTTCCAGGCATTAGTTGAAATGTAAACATGCCATGTTCAGTTGCAGTTGTTCTGGAATGGGCAGGATCAGGATGTGGGTTATTTATTGGGCAAAGTTGTTGGTGCCAGTGTTGGAGTTCCGAAGGGTGGTAGTTAGGAGTCAATACTGCACTCTGTGAGTCTGGTGATATTAGGGAAGTAGGGGAGTGACGGGGAGATTAACGCTTTGTTTGATCTATAGATGTGTGGGATGAGGGTAAGTAACTTATGGGAGTAGAGCGGGGCGGGGGATGGACCAATGTTATTCTCCTTCCTGATCTTTCTTAGGCTGGATAATATATTTACTTTGGCTTGCATGGGCCATGATGTAAAGGTCTGTTTGTGCTTACTTACGTTTTCCTCAGACTCGATTTTTCTTTCCAAACATCGGAAAATAGATCCCTTTCTTTGCCTTCATTTGCTCCCTATCTAGGCAAAGGTCTAGAGTAGTAGATCATCAAGTGGTAGAACATGGTGCCTAGATTTAGAGGTCACAATTCCCTGGGTTACTGCGGGCCTGTGTCCTTGGCTGTTGGCATGGTGCAGTATTAGAACCCTCACCTGGCTTGCCGTGCTGTTAGATCCATTTGCTGTTTAGACTTCTGTACTCGGAATTATGTCGGAAACTATCCCAAAGATTAGTTGTGATTCATTACGGCTGGACAAATGCATAATTTGGTCAGGTTAGGGAAAGTCAGAGTGGATCCCAATTCTATTTATAGTATACTGTTTTCTCAGATCTTTCGAGTTTTGAGTATCGTCCATTTATCAGGACGTCAAAGGGTACGATGGCGTTTTTTGTTAATTTTGACGTAAGTTATCGTGGTTGTGACTTGAGACTTGTGAATTGTAATCACAAAATTATCATTACAGTTGATTTCGTCATTTTGAAGGAGTCATTTTTGATACAGGCGTACATTTTATGACTTTGTACACCAACGGAATGTGTCGTCGTAAACTTAATCATTGCGCTATTAACCTCGCCTTCAAAGATCGTTCTCAATCCTTTATTTTTGGTTTTTCAGACATTTAGCATCATAGTATTCAAATGGAAAAAGGTAGAGTTTGCACAAAAGTTTCTTAATTGTATAATTAAAATTTCGAGCAACTATTTTTTTGTGGTTGCAAATGACAAATGGATAAACTTAGGTTATGAATACCATATTTTGCGATTTTATTATTAAACCTAGGTAACGGGTACCTCATTTTGCGACTTAATCATTTAAGCTATTGGATATTTAAATATTTTTTACAAATCCTAATTCTTTTATAGTACGTTTTATAGTGTAAGTTGACCATTAGGATCAAGTTTATTATAAGAAGGAAGCTATAATTATTAAAGGATGTTAGAATTATTATTAATAACAAGAGTATAGAAGAGAACAAGAGTATAGAAGAGATTTTAAGAAGAGGTATATTTTGTTGTGAATTAGCTTGGTTTGCTTACTACCAAGCTCTTCTATTTATAGTACTCCAAAAGTATACATGCTAAGCATTCATCATACATGTTGCAATCTTTGGTGTTGCCTAAGTTTAGCCTAATAATAAACCTACACCTATTGCTAGCATTGCATACAAGTTTAGTTTTATACTTACACGTTGCACACTACTTCTATCTATTTTATAACTACTACGTTTATTATTACTACACTTTTTTATTTCTCATCCAAATAAAAGTCATGATACAGATTTTAAAATCAAAACTAAACTATCCTAATAAACAAATTTTTCAAAAGACAGGTGAGAGGACAAGTGGAAAAAAATAAAACATATTATAGATGATGTCATTTGCATTTTATGAGAGGTACTATCCCTCTTTAATTTGTGACAGATAGTGCTTTGAACGACAATTTGTGTTAAATATTTGAATTTTTTTGGTTAATGGGCGTTATTTATCCAATTAATTGGGTAATTGGGGTTGAATTGAAACTATTTAGGGTTTTAGTGTCCACATGAACACTTATTTTTTTTTTCCATATTTTCACTAAAGTCGCTGAAGTTCATAAGTTCATAGCGGCTTTAGTAAATGGTGAGCAAAAAACTACCCACTGAAACCAGTGACTAGAAACGTAAAAAAAATAAAACACATTGAAAACCGCTGAGATCCTTAGCGGCTTTGGTGGAAATTTTAAAAGAACAAGAAGATAAAGCTGCCAAGGACCTGGGCGGCGTCACCTTGTTTTTTGCTACGTTCCTGAAAACAGAAGCTACTGGATGGATTTTGTTATTTTTTTTTTCCGTCTTAGGCAAAGCCGCTAAGGACCATAGCGGTTTCCCCTCTCCCAGTCTGCTCCCTCACCTCCTGAAAAGTTTTCGTAAAAAAAAATCCACACTCAGTGAAGCCTGAGAACCTTGGCGGCTTTGTTTAAAATCTGAAAAGAAAACTACAACCCCAAATGCTTACATTTCAACTCCAAATACCCAATTAATTGGGTAAATGACACCAATTAAGCAATAAAATTCTAAATATTTTTGTAAGCTTGAAAGAAGGGAATGGCATATTCCGTGGCATAACGAAGTTTGGGCGAATAATCCCGGGTACAGTATTACGAAATGATGGGAATGCTTGTACGCCAAACATTCGCGCGAAAAACGACAAGTAACAAAATCAGAACAACTAAATGCTGACTTGCTGAGTCGGTGTCGCCGTGGTCCAGTCACCCTCACAACTCACATCTCTCTCCATAACCTTCAATCATGCTCTAACTAATTATCCCCTTTTTGCGAGATTTTCATTATAAAATCTTACTTAAAAAGCGTTCTAACCGGTTTTGGTAATTAAGAGGAGTTGATTGATTAATAAATTGAAGGGTAGATATGAAATTGATGGAAACGGTAATTGGAACGTTGGTGTTGACTGCTCAAAATGAAGCGGAAAGTGGTACCAGACTTGCGTTTCGTTGGGGCGTTTCCTTCTCTTCCATGTTCTTTTCTATCTCTCTTTCTTCTTTATTATTTTCCCATGATTGCATAAGGTTAATGTACCGCTTTTTTAGTCCCAGTCATTTGTTTGAAGTATTTTAATCTAATTTGAATAAATGATTGAGAAGGAATGAAGTGTATTATTCTTATTTCCCTGTTAGACCGCAGTACCATAGCGATTAAAAAGGTGAACAGATTATTGAAGGTCGTAGACTCGTAGTACGTTGCCTAAACGGTTTTATTCGAGAATTTGTGGTATTGTGGATATGGCATAATGTCCTTGTTTTGATATCGGATAATCGCTGTACTTTTTTGTAATCTTCACTGTTTACTTTAATGCCATGAATTCATGAATAGTTTCATGTTTTTGGCATTCCGTATTATGTTGAAATATCGTACACAATGATGATTCAAGATTAGAACAATGCGGCCAATCAGTTATTAGTGAGTCAATCAGTCGACTGTTGAAACTCAACAGACTTGTTAAGTCAAATACTGATTCTTCATACCTTGTTTGTATATCCAGAAGAAATTAGGATTTAGGAACTAGGAGACGACACGAGGATAGGCGTGTGCTTGATGATAGATGAACAATCTCAACTAAAACCTTAAGTTATTAGTTGGACTCGTGAGTTTTTGAGGGGTTTTGAGGTTGTCAGGATTTGAACCCGTACACCGGCTCTGATACCATGATAGATGAACCATCTCAACCAAAACCTTAACCTTAAGGTGCTATTATTAATATATTCTTATTACTTGAAACCATGGGATCACTATTCACCTACCGTCAGCACTCGTGCTTTTCTAATGAATGGATTAGGTTTTGGTTAAATTGGAAATTGACGAGTTTTGCTCGGAAAATCATTGCACTTTGCAGTCTTATAATGGAAGAGTTTATTGTTATTGAGTATTAACATCATCCAATGAATTTCAGGATTTTTCAGTGAAAATTTTAGCATCAAATTCAAAAACTCATGTTTATGTTTTTTATATTTTAACTCTGAGGTTAGTTGGATCTGAAATTCATAGTCCGACTTCTTTGTTTGTTTTACTCAGATTTTCTCAATAATGTTCGATCCATACGTGCCTTTTTTTAAAAAAAATTTCATCAAGATCCTCTCATTTCATAAAAAGAAAAAGATGTTCATTTCCCATCACTGATGTGTATTCATTTATGAATATCTATATCAAGATGAATAACCAACTTCCATTAGCTTTCAAGGTAAAATTTGGACCCATTGACTATAACCGTGAATAACCATTGCAGGGCTCTTTTAACTTTGAACTTGATTGGGAGAAAATCAGGGCTTCAAGCTACCCTTCTGGCGCTGATTCTTGTAACGAGTCTCCCAGCTGTGATTTTCCAGATATTAAGGTGGTTCCCAACATTCCTTTGCGTGCCTATGGTTTTGTCAAATTAAAGTTGTGTTTATGTCACTGATGAATATGTTCCTTGTGTTTCAGAGGACAATTTGGTTGTTGGGTTGCTTTTCTTTCTTTTGCTGCCAGTTTCTTTCTTCCTTCTATTTATCCTAATATAGGTAAGAAGGAATCACTTACAGTATTAGTTATTATAATGAATAGAGTACTGTTTTACTACCTCCATCCCGTTTGTATGTCCTTACTTGGCATTGTATCCTTGTAGGTCCATTCTTAAGGTAGAAATGTCATAATATGAGAATCGTTGGTTTCACAAATCCTGACTCTACACTGTCTTGGTACATCTATTTGGAGGAAGGGTGGGTCAAAATTTACACGGTTGAAAAATAGGATGGAGGAGTACTTGCTATACATGTTTTGACGTGTTATCATTTGTACAGTTTCACGCTTTCTGCTATTCGTTGTTATACCTGACTGGATGGCTTACGAATTAAGAGAAGGCGTTACCGGTGGTGTCTTGTGTATGATACTCGCGATTTTGCTCATCATAATAGAGGTTCATGCAATGGGAGGATGCAATTTTTCCTGCAATTGGCGCTGCTTAGTATATTGGTTCAGTATGGTTCTTCTCTTCTTCTTTACAATTCTTTACTTATGTTTAGAACCTTGGTGAGATGTTATAAATGTGCAATCCTAGATATGATTTTGATTTATTTGCAAAGTAGGTTGTTTCTAGGATGAGATTTATTTCTACACTTTCGTTTTGTTGTAAATTCTGTATATGTGCACATTAATTATTTGTATAGATTGGTCATCTAGAAACATTTTCTCTTTGTTGAATAAACATATGGGTTAACCCCGAGTGCCTTTTGCCACTCGAAACATGAGTAATACTGTCATTGTTGTGTATTCACGTTGGTATTAAGTCTCGCTTTAATAATTTATCTTGAGCTAGTCATTGTGGATGGATCTCGGTCGTTTTGGTATAAGCATGGCCAATGCATACGACCCCAAAATGTAGCCTCGGTGACCTCCAAAACTGACCTTGATAACCGTGAATCAGTGCTGCGGCCGATATTTAAACCCTTGTTATTGATCATAGACTAGAGATTGCATTTGCTCGGGAAACAATTTTGGAAAACATGCTTGAGGTAATGACTTACTGTTGTATTTTTGTAGGTTTTGTTATTCTTAGATGTGGCATCAGAATTATTCCTCTAAAAATCTTACTAGTCAACCTCTGAAATTTTCAAACCATCAGACAAGCATATTAACAAGAATATTATCTTCTGATGTGTGTGTCAAGTTCATATAAAATTGTAACATACTTTCTCTGGGTTGATTTAAAGTCAAGCCAAGTAGATATCAACTGCTGCTGTCATATCCTAATTTTTAGCTTCCTCCGGAGCGTAAGGCTTGATGAACACTTCTAGGCAACCTTAGAGGCTTAGACATGTTAGTATGTGCTACGAAGACGTTTTCATTCTTTTTCCGATGTGTGTTGTTTTCCACTTTTTCCTCTTGCCCTGCAATTTGCGGGAGTTATTGAGGCACTGAGTTAGTGTTGTTATGTTGTCAATGTGTATTTTCACATTAAAATTAATTTTATTTGTCACCCACTAACCCTACTAATAAATAGAGGAAGTAGTGGTCATATCCACAAATTCCGCCCTTCTCTTGTTTGTCAGAATGTGTGCTGCTGAGCCAGATGCTACTGTAGAACAGTTCTACCCCAGAGCTCAAGTGGCTCTTTATTTGCCTGGTTTAAACGTAACCACTTGAAGTTCGTTTGGAATGACTGAATGAGCTATAGTCATATAGACCAATATAAAGGAAATAGGGTGTAGTGTGGTATGTAGCTATTACTCCTAATTAGAGTAATGTATTATTGTAGGGGAAGTGGATAGGAATTACCATGGTATATTAAATCTTCGTAAAAGACTTGATCTCGGAATTCGTTATCATGGTCTGATTTGGGTCATTAACTGTAAAATGAGCTAATAGCCTAATACCGTCTCAAGACATGGTTGCGATAACCTTCTAAACATCGATATTTCAGTTCTGAATCTGTATGGCGGCCGATATGTAATACCATGGTTATAACCCTTATGTCCTTTGACCCCTTTCTCCCCTCACTCCCTCCAAGTCTCCGACTACTACGATTACCTGGCCATCTCCACTTCCTCCTTTATAGAAGTAACATATTACATCGATTTTTCTAATATGTACACTTAAGTCACACATTAATAACCTATACAAAGAAAGATGTACATGAATATATCATGGGAAATTGAAGTGTCAGCTTATATGGAACTGTCAACCTATATGTACCCGTTACATTCACGTTCCTAGCTCGTGATCAGGCTTGACCTGCTATTGTGTGGTTATTCTTGACTTTGTTAATGGCAAAATAAGCTCTATCTTCTATGTCTTATATATATTAGTTTTCCCTCTAGACAAGTAATAAGATAAATATACTCAGAAGGGTATATCGGAGTTGTATCTGAACGGGTCAATACTATTTTGTCATTTTAAAATTGTTGGTTTTTATGAGATGAGACAATGAATGACCTTTGAAACTTTCAATTATTTGTGAATGTTTCAATTGTGAAGTATAGTCAAAACAAACTTACCACTTTCTGTCTATATCAAGTTACAAAAAAAAAGCAGAGACGACCACCCCTCTCTGCTTCCCCATAGATAAACTTGTCAGCCTAGGAAATTCCTGAAACATTCTCTGATAAAATCCTCAAGTTACCCCTCATCTTAGTTGCTACTCATATAAGATATCAATCATAGTATAACATGTATCACCTGTCGCTATTAAGGAAACTATTCTATGTGTGTAACACGCTACGTTTTCCTTATATGTATGACATTTTCCTTTAGAAGTTAGTTTTTTCAATTTGACAAATAAAACTTGGAAGTTGTGAAAGTTTCAAAGCTTGTTTCACTAATTCTGTAACAAAAATACTTTCAGTTGTCAATAGAAAACTAGGTATCTCAAATGTGAAAACGGTATATACGAAAGAATGAGTATAATCTTTCGGACTCTTACAAAATTTCTGTAAAATTGTATTATTCATTTATTAGTCCGTAACCCAGGTTCATTGAAGCCAATATGGGTGGTCTCTCATTGATTTGTGCTTTTATCTTTGGTTTGATTTACTGTCTTTCTTTGGTCACTGCACAGCAGCCTTACACTTCAAAAAGCTGCGATACCTCTGATAAAAAAACCCCTGATCTCGGCTACAGTTGTAATGGTGTAAGCAAAACATGCCAGTCTTACCTCATTTTCAGGACTGTCCTGTCCTACAACAAAGTGTCTACCATTGCTTCCCTAATGTCTGTCAAACCATCTGAAATTTCCGCTATCAATCAAAACATCGCAGAAACCTTCGCCATGGCCACAAACACCGAGGTCATCATCCCTGTCACATGCTCTTGTTCAGGTAAGCTCTACCAAGCCAACACCAGTTATGCTGTTCAAACTGATGATAATTACCTTATCATTGCTGAGGACATATTTGGTGGTCTTACCACATGTGATGCAATAAAAAGTCAGAAAACTGATCCAAACATAGTGAATATATTCCCTAATGAAAGGCTTACTGTGCCTCTAAGGTGTGCTTGTCCTACCGAGAAACAAGTTAATGACGGTATTCGCTACCTTATGAGCTTTGCAGTCCAATCAGGTAATAGTATTTTCAGCATTGCTGATAAATTTGGTGCCAGTTTAAGTCAAACCCTTGAGGCCAATGAGAAATCCCAACAGGATTCTATCATTCAACCGTTCACCACCCTTCTTGTACCTCTCAAAGCACCTCCAGATAGTTCAGTTATGGAGTATCCTCCTCTAATACTATCTTCCTCACCACAACCCTCGTCAAACCCAACACCACCACCTGGTAAGAGCGGAGACAAGAAATGGGCATATTTTGGGGTAGGTGTAGTTTCAGGAAGCGTGCTTGTTTTAATGGCAGGGATGATTGTATTCTTTGTGTTGTTGAGGGGTCGTAAGAACAGAACTGACCTTGTAATTTCGTCACAAAAGTTTGAAACTCAAGAAAATTCCCTTCTTCCGTTAGAGACTGAATCATTTGAATTTTTGGAGGATATATCTGGAATTGCTTCTTTGAAAGTATATAGCATCAAAGAATTGCAGGCAGCAACTGATAGTTTCAGCTCTGACCACTTGATTAAGGGATCAGTGTACAAGGGCATTCTTGATGGTAATCAAGTGGCGGTTAAGAAAATGATTGGTGATGTTAGTAAAGAGATTAGCGTTCTCAACAAGATCAACCATTTTAATCTTGTAAGCTTATTGGGGGTTGGATTCAGTGAAGGAATTTGGTATCTGGTCTATGAATATGTTGTAAATGGACCCTTGACTGATTGGATCAACCGAGACAATCCAGAGAAAAGTTTGAGTTGGGGGAACAGAATGCAGGTGGCTTTGGATGTGGCGATGGGTCTGAACTATCTTCACAGCTACACAAGCCCGCCGCTCATCCATAAGGATATTAAATCTTCCAACATTCTACTTGATGGTGGATTTAGGGCCAAGATTGCCAAATTTGGCCTCTCGAGATCAGTTAGTGGAACTGATGGTCAGTTCACTATAACAAAGCATATAGTGGGAACAAAGGGTTATCTAGCTCCTGAGTATATGGAGAGTGGGCTGGTCTCCCCTATGCTCGATGTTTACTCTTTTGGCGTTCTTTTGGTAGAGATGCTTACCGGAAAAAATGTGGTCCTTGTTTATGAAGGGGTTAAGGTTCACTTTGCAGAGGTTTTAACCCCTTTGGTTAGTAAGGGAGAAGGGAAAGCCAAGTTGAGAGAATTCATTGACCAATCTCTTGGAGACGATTACCCGGCTGAAGTGGCCATGTCTATGGTGGTATTGGCTGATCACTGTTTGAGGAAAGACCCAGGAAGTCGTCCGACCATGGAGGACATTGTCCGAGTTTTGTCAAAGACATTGTCTGAAACCGAATCAGTCATCTGGGTGTCTAGTTCTACTAACACCCCCACTAGGCCAGAACTGGAGTAACTGCAACCAATTTCTTCCTATTGCCTGTATTTTTGTCTCTACTATGGAACTTGTGAACACATTTGTTGCCCTGAGCTCTCAGGATCTGTGTTGAAATCGTCTAATACGAAGATTAGTGCTTTATTTTGCCCAAGATAATGGTGGTGATGATACTGTCTGAATTAACTGTACTCTGTTTAGTACTGTACTGTCGGCCTGCGGCATTCCTGCATGCACATATATGATATGTATTTCACTTTGTAAATATTTATTTGTAATTCCATACAGGATAGTTATAATGTTAATTGTACTTTTTTTTCAAATTTTTCTTTTTATTTCGTTATGAAACAATTTTTGAAGATGACTAGGGCGCGCCGCGCGTGCCTCCTTGTGTCTGCCAGTGATTTAAGTTGTTACCTGTCTACCAGAGATGGCCGAGATGGGTATGAATTCAGCCTTCACAGCCTTGTGTTTTCTATAATACAGTAAATATTTTGTTATGTGATGCGAATGGAATGGGTATATTTAAAGTATCTTACACAAGCGCATAGTTTTTTTCGAGACGGATAAAGTAATTTGTACACATTTTACTCTGTAATCGTCTGTAAGGAAATAATACTGTGATATAAATGTTCAAATCAATGACGAATTAAAGCGGGACACACGACAAAGATGAAGAAATTAATTAACAAAAAATCACCTATGTTTATGTTCTGTACGTAAACGATTACGTTTATGATTTGCACGTAAATTTTCCGGTTCTCGCTCGAGACCCTGTAAGTGTTACAACAAAACACACTTGAAATTTATTAGTTTGCTACAAAACACCCTTCCTAGTTTCTCATGCCTTGGGTTCGATTCCCGTTTCTCGCCTGCATACACATAATTGAGAAAATTGTTGAATAAGAGTGGAGAAGTAGTCATTTTAGTTGAATAAAATGAATATTTGTGTATTATTAGACATTGAATGTATAATGCTCTGCATGTTTACTCAACCCACGTCCCTTACAGCTTGGATTTTGTTCACTTTAATTCATACATATAATTTACAGATGGTCAACGCCATACAGTCTGCACAATACATCTCTTAATTCAACTCCATTTTTTCCAAATTATTTTCATCAGATTTTCTTGAAAATGTCTGATGTTAACCACCTTTGTCGTCGTCCCTAGACGAACAGCAATCGGTTTTTGCAATATTTTGTCTCTTTTTTAGTTTATCTGTCATCTGTGTTTTCTTCAGAATTGCTGTCTTAAACAGCATTCTGAGTTTATTTACCTGTCTGAAACATCTTTTATCGATCATTAATATATATCGGAAAAATGTCTGTTGTAGGCATCGTTGGAGGTCTTGTTGCTGTAGTTATCTTCTTGATTATCATAACTATACTTTACTGTGTATTCTCAAAGAAAACAAAGACAAATGCAGACATTCTACCCACAGAGACTTTCGAAGCATATGAGAATCCGATTTGGAAAAAGACAGAGGTCGAACACAGAGAATCCCTTGAAAGCTTAGCTAATATAACTCAATCTCTGAAAGTCTATAACTTCATTGAGCTGCAATATGCAACAGATGAGTTTAGCCCTAATTCCTTAATCAACGGCTCGGTTTACCGGGGCAAAATGAACGGTGAATTAGCCGCCATCAAGAAGACAAAAGCGGATATGTCGAAGGAAGTCAATTCCTTAGCCAAGGTTAGCCATTTCAACATTATTCAAGTTCTAGGTGTTTGTTTCAATGAAGGGTATTGGTACCTTATTTACGAGTACGCCTCGAATGGCCGTCTCAGTGACTGGATTTTCAGCGACAATTCGAATGTCAAGTTCCTTAGTTGGACTCAAAGGGTGCAAGTTGTGCTAGATGTGGCTCGCGGGTTAAACTATATCCATAGTTACAATAGCCCTCCTTATGTGTGGAAGGATGTGAAAAGCAGTAATATTCTTCTTGACAGTAATTTCAGGGCAAAGATTGGTAATTTCAGCCCTGTAAAATCTGCAGAAGGACAAAAGTCACCTGTAACATTAGAGAAAGTTTACCTTTCTCCTGAGTATAGAGATAAAGGACATGTCTCGCCAAAGCTTGATGTTTACGGTTTTGGAATATTGATGCTCGAGGTACTTACAGGAAAGAAGGCTGATGAAATATATGGGAAGCTAAATGGGAATATATCAGAGATGTTACTAGGTGAAAAAGAGTCATTGAGAAGACTGATAGATCCTAATTTGAAGGAAAATTATCCTGAAGAAACTGCTGTATCTGTTGCTAGACTGATAGAAATCTGCCTGAACGGAGATCCGTCAAGCCGCCCCGACATGGAGGAAGTCGTAAAGTCTCTGGCGAAAGTGTTGAATACTTCAATGACATGGGAATCATCCATTTGAGTTTCAGACAGGAGAATTTCAATGTCATTTTGATGCTGGCGTGACCCGTAATCACATCCTGAGTATCACGCTTAGTGACTTTACCAGCTAAGTTAACTGATATATCCGCTCTTTTGTCTGCTATGTACTTTGTTGATATTAGAACTTTGCATTTTCCATTTTTTTGCAACCAAAGATAATAGTACTAGTTTATGATTCTCATTTGGAAATTTCAGCATATTATTTCTTGATACAAAAGTTTGTGACTCTGTACATGTTCTGAAGTTTTGGCTTCAGATAGAACAATATTCAATATCAGCCTGGTCTTTCATGTTTCACCATGTCTGATGTCCCCAAGCCTCCCGCTCGACACTCAAAAGGCTTATTTATGACACTTAGGTGCCTCATTTTAAGCCGAAAACATCATGGTCTACAATGAAAACTGCAGCGAAAATTGCATTGACAAGCTACAACAAAATATACATGCAAACAGTTAACTTCGTCATTTTGCTTTATTTCATACATCAACAATCACGGAAAAATGAGTTATTTTCATTTGGTACTCATTTTACATTCACAACAGAGAACTTCATGTATAATCTCTACAATTTGTAACGTCTCTCGACTCCTATGCCTTCCCTTTTTTTTCCTCTTTTTTCAGTATATATATATATATCAATATATGGGTATAACAAGATATTACACAAGTATATGTTGTATAATGTACTATTTGTCGAACATTAGGGAAAGGTTCCTGTCAATCGCATATGGTCTAGGGTCCTCCTTAGTCCATACTTGATCACTGCTTGGTTACCCATTCTAAATCCCTCGCCATAAGCAGCTGATGTATCAGACTCGATTTGGTGTTTAAAGAAATCACCAAGTTTCTTCTCAAACTCAGATCGTTTACCTTTCTTTGAGGAGTTACTGCTTGAAGACGATGATCCAGACTCCGATGATGATGATGGTGTGACACTAGTACTGGTAGACCCCGCCATTATTTCAGACTCCAGCCACATATGAGCTAATACTTGGCAGATCCCTTCTTCAATCTCGGGTGTCAGGTTTGGATATCCATTAAGCCTTAACCATGCATGCATCATTTCATGAGCTAGGATGGATCCGGTCAACAATCTGTCATCGTGGGAAACAGAAGTAGCCACAAGACAGGAACTGACATTAGATCACCTTTTAAGACGGACCTCACCTTAGATCACCTTTTAGCTAAACAAGCGGGTATTAATGGATATTTCTTAGTAAGGATCGAGCTAAAAACCTACCATTGTGAATGCCCTAATCTCCTAGGAAGGCGAAACAGTGGTGTAAAAGGCCAACCAATTCTTTTTTCAGGAAATGGTTGAAGAACATACCTAGGAAGGCCAAATAGGATCAATATAGCTGTGACTTCACAACGACGGACCAGCCTGTATGGCTCAGTTATCATGTCAATAATTCGGTGACCACCTCCAATCCTTGGCCGCCTCAGAATCTGGTTTTAGAATTTCCATTTATTTAATTCAAATAACCAGAGTTGAGTTTATAGCAGTATTTCTGAATGCAAGATGTAATGAGCTTCTCACCGTGCGGACAGTTTGTTCTTCTGATAGGCAGAGCCCTCTTGTCTCCGGCAAGTGATGATGTCCCTACAAAGAATGTAGATAATAAATTAGCGAGATAAAGGACAAAGTAAGTGATATATTTCACAAATTCACAAAATTAGAAGATGCAACGGTCTCTTACAGGTTTTTCCCCTTCCATAGCCTCATTTAGTGCTTGCCTCTCCACCAATAGTAAGGGTATCTGCTGTTCCACTTTCATATTTAGCCCTTCATAGAATTCTCGAATCTCGATGTAGAGAGGTTGACATTCATTAGTATCCATGATTGAAGAGTCAAGGCACTCTAGACATAGCTTTCTACCGTCATCAAGTACCAGGTATTCAGTGTCCCTTGGCTGTATGAAAATTGACACGTCTCACGGATTAGCCACTGCAAGTAACTAAAACTAAAGTTTGATTCTTCACAGTTTAAGATCAATCGCAAATGATAGTAATTTTGGAGGGGTTCAGACGTCTTTTACTAACCTCCATTCTTTCACAGCTACAACACCGTGGAGTCATATCACGTTCATGAGAAGGGCAATACTTTTGCATCCAGAAAGGATGTGCTCTATACTCGATCAGTCCGGTTGCATTTGTTGGGATCTGTGAAAACAGAAAAATTCTTGACTCAAAAAGGCATTGCTCGTGTTGACCAAAACTGATATCATAACGGATTCTCATCACATGAATACAAAAGCCTCCAGTCTGGGTCGGGAACCCGACTTTGAGCCTATAGCATTCCTCTCAATCTTCAATTTCGGGATCCCCCATTGTTTTTAGGAAAATTTTTGTTCAAGGACGTCAGCGCTAAATAGAATTTACAGGCAGCATGCTTCACAATGAATATCACAGAACCATATATAAGAACCATGTCAGGGATGCCATCCCTATTCATACTTTCATTTTCGCCTGCCTAATAGAATCTAAGAATATGTAAGCAGTATCTTGATGTATATAGAATTAAATATTATCCTCATGCCAATGCACTGAATGCCGGAACAAGTTAGATTCATTCTTTATCTTGAGTAAAACTCGGTATTTAGTCAAAGGCTTACATAGTTTCTGCAGACGTCACACTTTGGATGGTGCTGCTCCTTGTAGCAGGACTTGTGGAAGGGACGATTCCGAGACATGGAGAACTGGCGCAAGAAAATGCGACATTACAGAGTAAATTATTAGGTAAAGAAACTGATTTCCATTTCTAGTTTGGTTCTAGATTATGATGGAAGAAAGCAAAACTTCTAATAACAGTTGACAGTGGTTCTAACCTCGTAATCAGAGATTGGCTTGTCACAGACATGGCAACGGAAGCATTCTGGGTGCCAAAACCCTCCCATACAGCTTAAATATCGTCCATGACCAATATCAGCACCACAACCTGTACAGCTCCTGCTGCTACAACATAGCTTGAACATTAGTCATGGCAACTGTACCAAAACACTTCTAAATGGTCTAGTTAATTAAAAAAAAATAAAAAACATGAAGTACGATGTTCCAAATAAGCCGGTACCAGCTTACAAACCACCCTTAGCAAGAAGGTTCACTACTCTGACATCTTTTAGAAAATGTAATAGTATTTTTTTCCTTCAAGCTGCTTAAACCAGCAGCAAAAATTTATAGATCTGATGTTTGTTTCAAGAATGCAAGGGCTAGGACAATTTACAGTTATTCCAAAAAAAGGTGGTAAGAACTCTGGTATAAGACCTGGATCCATAGGAAAAGAAAGGATATGGTTGCCCCATATTTCCACGATCATACCGGGGAGGAGATCTGGGAGGAGGAGATCGCTGTGGAGATTTCGGAGGAGGAAGGGATAGTGGTGGAGATTCAGGAGGAGGAGGAGGAGATCTGGGAGGAGACTCCATATTCAGACTTTCTTGAAGAGCTTTGGCAAGTAATTCATCTTCCTCCAACTGACAATCGTGATCTAGAAGAATATTCAAACAAAATTGTTTCATTTTATGCATAGAAAAACGATCATTAGCACATGAAACCACACTAACCCTCAACCCATAATCACTAAAAGGAAGATTTAGTACGAAAAAAAGAGCATTAAAGCAACAAAGAAGCTAAAGAGACTAGTTATAGCATCACGTAAGCTATAACAAAGAGTCTGACAATTGAACATCGTGATATCATACTGTGTAATAATTTAGCACAAGGAGGAGATAACTTACCAATCACCTTCTTCCCTTTGGGATCTTCTTCCTTTGTTTCATGCTGTATCTCCTCCTCTGTTGTAAGAGAAAGTGCAATTGCACGATCAATATCTTCATTGTCATAATCCGACCATGTATCCTGCACTTGGTGTCCCCCAATAACAAAATGTAAGCTGCTGACAAATGAGATTGCAGATATGGACGATATGGTAAGTCATATAACCAGTCTCGCTATTTCATTTATTATCAGTCTAAGCAACACCTAGCTACAATCCGACATTATGTCAGATTTTCATCTGCACCTTAGTTCCTTATCATCATCATCATCATCATCATCATCATCATTATTATTACCATCACAAGCTTTGTGCCTTGCCTCCAAAGATGGCCCTACTCCACGCCAATTTTCTCCTCGCATCAATAGAGAGACTGTTTCCAATCGACCCTTGGCTAAGACCATTCCCAAGCAACAAGTCAATTTAATCGGGTCAATTGCATATTAGGCCTTAATCTCTCCTTATTGACCTTGGCCACTCAAACTCTCCCAAGCAGAAAGTCACGACCTAGGTCAATAAACCCTCCCAAACAACCACTTTTTTAGCTTTTCTTTGTTTTTTCTTTTTCTTAAATGGTTGGAACCAATTAAAATGTGACACGTATGAGGTCGATTGGTGAGTCAATTTACCTCAAATTGGGTCGATTTGTGACTCAAATTGACTTGAGTCAATTCTAATCGATTTCTTAATTACAATTAACTTGACTCGACCCCAAATCGACCTCCCAATCGACCTTGCTAAACATATTATCTCACAAAATCAACATCTAAAACTACAATTTCACAATTTCACAAGCAATTTTCATAAAGTCCATTATATCAATAACCAAGTAAAAATAATTCCATCAAAAGTTCATTTGCTAAACATATTATCTCACAAAATCAACATCTAAAACTACAATGCACAATGAATGTAACTGATGCAAGAGGTTAATGAGGATAATAGTAATTACCCCGGAAGTTGTCGGACCTTCCCAATGTGGGTCTTCTCCATATCTACCTGGATATTGTTGCTCTTCCGAAAATCTATGATGATGGCCAGAACCCCCAAAAATTTTACTCAGCCAACCCATAACAGATGAAATTCTCTCTTCTGATGGATTGGCAGGGAGTATAATACAATCTGCACACGATTTCCCCGAACCCCGATTCCAAACAATAAAAACTTAATCAATCATCAAATTACAGAATCTATAAATTCAAACACTTAAAATAAATTATCTGCACTTCCTAAAGATTAAAGCTACTATCTTTAAGTAACTACACCAACTTAACAGGAAGAAAATTCAGCAATCTGGCAATTACAGTTGCAGACTGTATAACCCAGAAACTCAAAATTCACAGTAAATACATCAGAATTCTTACAAAATAATCATGGGTAACAATGATTATCTTCAAAGAATAGCTACAATAATCACCTGAACTACATATGCTAATTAAAAATGCTCAAAAACCCAATAGCCAACAACAAAAGTACCCACTAACAATACTCCCTCCGTTTCAATCAATAGTTACCTTTATCTACGTTTGAATAAATAACTATTAATCGGGACGGAAGGAGTACCATTGTACTACTAGTACAAAACTTCAGTAATCCTTAAAAGTGTAAGACAAGAGTGCAGCAAAAGTGATTCTTTTCTGTTTACATGAAAAAAGTACATTTATTTAAGAATGTAAGATGCTATAAATTGATAAAAATAAATAAATGTCAGAGAATTAAACTCACCACCAATAAAAAAGATGATGTTGGATCAGAAAATTGCAGAAAAACATGACTAGAAAATAGAGTACATAATTGTAGATCAATTTGAAAGGAGAACCTCACCTCTTTTTCTACTGTTCATTGTATTTTAGTGTGTCAACTATCAGACAAACCTCATAATTGATCATTACGTAATTTTTCTTTTTTATTTACAGTCAGTCTCTCTTGTGACGATCATATCCATCATAAGTTTGCGACGCATCAAATACTACTCATATATTATTAATTAAGACAAAACAATTGTTATTATTAGGTATTCTACTTTTATCCTAACTCTTCACACGGATATTACTTCATCCCTCGCACAACTTGCGATCATATGTCCATCACAAATTAGAGTTTGTGTTTTAAAATTCTAGTATTAATTTATGTGGGGTCTTCGAATTAGACTTTCTTGGTTCATTTTCACCTAAAATTTGACTCCAAATTCTGCAATTTTATACTTCCTCCATTTTTCTATGTTCTTCCCATTTGCTTTATTGCGGTCTCCAAGACGCACTTTTGACCGTCTTTTCTGACACCTATACGATATTTTTTTCAATTGAATTTTTTTTCCCCACGAAGATTTGTTGATAATAATTGTAAATGTTCTAATTTTATAACTTAAAATTCATTATTGTCTAACTTATTTACGGTCAAAGTTCGAAAACTTTGACCTCCAAAAAGCAAATGAGAAGAACATAGAAAAATGGAGGAAGTAGAATTAAGTAACATCCTAAAAAAAGTTTAAAAAATGAGAAAGATGATTTTTTTTTCCATCAATAATGCTAAATAAATAAAATAGATTTTTTTAGAGCCCAATCAAAAATTTACTTGCCAAATTGAGATCCACTAAAGAAAATAAGAATATGAACAAGACTTGTCCGTTAACATCGGAAGACATTTAACGTTAACGGTATGCTATAAACTTGTTTTGGCCGAAAATTGGATAACCGTGATTTATAGTGGTTTATAGAGTCGAGAATCAAATAAGATACTACATGATAGGATTTCGGTCACGTGGTATAAAAGTAGTATAAAAAATGAAAATGGCCGCTCCAACCACTCGAAACGGCTCGAATTGAAATATATAATTACACGTTTTATAGGCCTCTGAGGTCCACGAACAAAAATGTCCGAAAATCGCATGGATGGTTAATCGAGCCAGATAAAGTGGAGACAAAAAATTTCAAAAACATCGGAAAACATTTGACGTTACCGGTATACTATAAACCATTTTCGGTCGAAAATCGGATAACCAAGTAAAGGTGATTTATAGTAGTTTATAGGATCTAGAATCAAATAAGTTACCACATGATACGATTCCGGACATATGATATAAAATAGGTTGAAAATAAAAATGGCCGCTCCGACCAACCGAAACGGCTTGAATTGAAGTGTATAATACACGTTGTTTAGGCCTCTGAGCTCCCGGAACAAAAATGTCCAAAAATCGCACGGATGGTTATTCGAGTAAGATAAAGCGGGAACAAAAAATTTCAAATAAATCGAAAGACATTTGACGTTACCGGTAAGCTATAAACCAGTTTCGGCCGAAAATCGGATAACCGTGTAAAAGGGAATTATAGTAGTTTATAGGATCTAGAATCGAATAAAATACCTCATGATAGGATTTCGGACACGTGGTATAAAAACAGGTTGAAAAATAAAAATGGCAGCTCCGACCACTCGAAACGGCTTGAATTAAAATGTATAATATACGTTTTTTAGGCCTCTGAGCTCCCGGAACAGAAATGTCCGAAAATCCCACGGATGGTTAATCGAGTTAGATAAAGCGGACATAAAAAATTTCAAAAACATCGGAAGGCATTTGACGTTAACGCCTAACGGTATACTATAAACCAGTTTTGGCGGAAAATCGGATAACCGTGTAAAAGTGATTTATAGTTGTTTATAGGGTCTATAATTGAATAAGATATCTCATGATGCGATTTGGAACACATGTTATAAAAACAGGCTGAAAAAAAAATGGTCGCTCCCAAGTCCCACCACTCGAACCGGCTTAAATAGAAGTACTTCATAATACACGTTTTTTAGGCCTCTGAACTCCTGAAAAAAAATGTTCAAAAATCGCACAGATGGTTAATCGAGTCAGATAAAGCGGGCACACAAAATTCCAGAAACATCGGAACAAATTTGACGTTACCGGTATGCTATAAACCAATTCCGGTCGAAAATCGGATAACCGTGTAAAAGTAATTAAGAATAGTTTATAGGCTCTAGAATGGAATAAGATACCCTATGATGAGATTTCAGACACGTGGTATAAAAACAGGCTGAAATATAAAAATGGCCGCTCCGACCACCCGAAACGGCTCGAATTGAAGTGTGTAATTCACGTTTTTTAGGCCTCTGAGCTCCCGGAACAAAAATGTCCAAAAATTGCTCGGATGTTTAATCGAGTCAGATAAAGCGGATACAAAAAAATTCAAATACATCGGAAGACATTTAATGTTGCCGGTAAGCTATAAACAAGTTTCGGCCGAAAATTGGATAACCGTGTAAAAGTGAATTATAGTTGTTTATAGGGTCTAGAATCGAATAAGATACCTCATGATAGGATTTCGAACATGTGGTATAAAAACAGGCTGAAAAATAAAAATGGACGCTCCGACAACCCGAAACAGCTCGAATTGAAGTGTATAATACACGCTTTTTAGGCATCTGAACTCCCGGAACAAAAACGTCCGAAAATCGCACGGATGGTTAATCGAGTCAGATAATGAGGGCACAAAATTTTCCGAAAACATCGGAACACATTTGACGTTATCGGTACGCTATAAACCAGTTTTGGCCGAAATCGGATAACCGTGTAAAAGTGATTTATAGTAGTTTATAGGGTTTAGAATCGAATATAATACCTCATGATGCGATTTCAAACATGTGGTATAAAAACAGGTTGGAAAATAAAAATGGCCGCTCCGACCACCCAAAACGGCTCGATTTGAAGTTTTTAATATTCTATTTTTAGGCCTCTGAGATCCCGGGAAAAAAATGTCCGAAAAACGCACGGATTGTTAATCGAGTCAGATAATGCGGGCACAAAATTTTGGAAAATATCGGAAGACATTTGACGTTACCGGCATGCTATAAATCAATTTCGAGCGAAAATTGAATAACCGTGTAAAAGTGATTTATAGGGCTTAGAATCGAATAATATACCTTATAATGCGATTTCGGACGCGTGGTATAAAAACAGGCTGAAAAATAAAAATAACTACTCTGACCACCCGAAATGGCTCGAATGAAAGTGAATAAACAGACTATATTGCGTAATTCTTTTAGTAGATAAACATTCCAGGTGTCATGTTAAACATGATAATTTAAAAGAGATGGGGCGCTTTGTTGGAGTAGGAAGTTGCTCCAAGACTTAAGAGTCGTGTCTTATCCCATATCGGAAGAATAGTGGGGGAGACACAACTGAACTTAATCTGGTCGATATGGTGGTCGATCGACTTAATTGGGTCGATAAGCTGGTCGATCGACTATTGGGTTGGTCGATCGACTTAGTTTGGTCGACAGACTGGTCGATCGACTCAGTCTAACGTTCGTCTTCTCCACTGGTCTGAACTTTCAATAGGATTCTTACTAGCTATTATGAAATAGCTGTTAGACATTATTGCTAAATAATATTCAGATTTATTACTATTGATTATAGGTTTTATGACCATTAATCTAATATATTATGGTATCCTAAGTGAATGATAAAGCCTCCTACACAATATATAAATACCCCTTCCATACCTACAAAAGATACACACAAAATAATACATATCTCTAAAACACTCTCTATACAATACTTCTCTTCTATATTTTGTGAGAACAGTTTCCACTTCCATCTTTGTTGTGCTACAAATTTCGGAAGGAGGCGTTAACCCTGGAATCGGTGACCAAGGAACCCAAGGAGCACCTGTGTGGGGGTCTAACTGATTTAGGGCAGTGTCCTACACGGCGCCTCGATTAAGGTTTATTCTGATCAGTTTGTTCTTATTCTTTCAATCTAAATCAGTTATTGAACTTTCTGATCTTGTTGTTCGTGTTACTTATTTTTCAATTTCATCATGACAAACACAAATGTTGAAAACTCTGAAAATTCCAATGCTAATAATCAAATTGTTACCTCTCCTAACAATACCGTTACTCATATTGCAATGCCCCACAAAGTTGTTCCTGATCTTAGTAAGATGGAACTTTTGGATGGAAAAAATTATAGGAGATGGTCGGAAAAAATTCTTTTTTATTTTTAACAATATGAAATTGATTATGTGCTTTTCCAAGAGCCACAATCTTCTGAAGTTTCTAGTTTGTCTGAAACTATCAAATCTGATAACAAATCCACAAAAGACAATAGAACTGTTAGAGGAGTCATGTTACATTATATGGTGGATAGTCTTTTTGATATCTATTGCAAGACTAAAACTGCCAAAGAAATTTGGGATGCTTTGGACACTAAGTATGGATCTGATGATTTTGGCACCAAGAAATATGCAGTTGCTAGATGGTTAAAATTTCAGATTGTAGACGGGAAACCTATCATGGATCAAATTCATGAATATGAAAATATGGTGTCAGAGATTCTTGGTGAAGGGATGGTATTGTGTGAGTATATGCAGGCTAATGCTCTTATTGAGAAGTTGCCTTCTCCAAGTTGGGACGAGTATAAGAAGCATTTGAGGCATAAGAAGAAGGATATGAAGCTGCAGGAACTAATTGGTCATATCAAGATCGAGGATGCAACAAGGAGTCAAGATCGTGCCAGGACTAATGCTACTAACACTGTTAAAGCTAATGTTGTTGAGTACAGGAATAATACAGGTACAAACAAGAGAAGCTATGACCAGTACAAGAAGCCACAAAATTCTGACAACACAAACAAGGTGATGACAGGAAACTGTTGGTGGTGTGACAAGCCTGGACATCCAGCTTTCAAATGCAACGCTAAGAAAGCATATGAGTTGAACCAACAAAAGCAAGGAAACCGCAATAATGCACATGGGCAGAAATTCCAAAGGAAAAATAATAATCAACGTGGTGGTTACAAAAATAACAACTTCAACAAACCACAAGCTAATGTCGTTGAAGGTTCAAGTGAGGGTGATGATATAATTGCAGCAATGGTGTCTGAAATTAATCCGGTTGGAAACTTGGTGGAATGGATTGTTGATACAGGAGCTACACGCCATATTTGCACCAACAAGGATCTTTACAAGGAGATTAAAGATGTTGATGAAAAAGAGGTCGTGTATGTCGGAAATTCCAGCAAAGTTCCAGTCCTCGGCATTGGCAAGGTGCACCTGAAACTCACTTCTGACAAAACTTTAGCTCTTGATAATGTGCTCTATGTGCCTGATATGCGTAGGAATTTAATTTCTGGTGCTTTACTTAATAAGGCTGGTCTTAAACTTACTTTTGAATCTGATAAGTTAGTCATGTCTAAGAATGGTCAGTTTGTTGGCAAAGGTTTTTGTAATGGTGGTCTTTTTGTTCTTGATGTTGAAATGAATGCATCTGCTGCTACTTCTTCTGCTTACATCGTTGAGTCCATTGACATTTGGCATTCTAGACTTGGACATGTTAACACTAAATCCATTAAACGCATGAAAACAATGAACTTATTGCGTAATCTGATTTCTTATGACATGGATAAATGTCAAGTATGCGTGGAAGCAAAGCACTCTAAGAAACCTTTTAAGGAAGTGATCAAAAGACAAACTGAGTTGTTAGAACTTATTCACACCGACTTGGCTGATTATAAAAGTTGTGAGAGTAAAGGTGGTAAGAGATATTATATGACCTTTGTGGATGATTGTTCTAGATATACCAAAGTTTATCTTTTGAGGAATAAAAGTGAAGCTGAAAACATGTTTCTGATTTATAAAGCTGAGGTTGAGAATCAACTAGATAGGAAGATTAAACGAGTAAGGTCTGATCATGGTGGAGAATATAAATCTGATTTTTTGGTGGAATATTGTCAGAAAAACGGTATTATACATGAGTTTTCAGCCCCTTATACTCCAGAACAGAATGGTATAGCCGAGAGGAAAAATCGAACTTTAAAGGATATGATGAGTGCCATGTTATTATCTTCTGGGTTATCCGACTTTATGTGGGGGGAAGCTATTTTATCTGCATGTCATGTTTTAAACCGTGTACCTCATAAGAAACTTGATGTAACACCTTATGAGATTTGGAAGGGTTTTCCACCTAATTTGAGGTTTTTAAAGGTTTGGGGATGTTTAGCCAAAGTTGCCTTACCTGCGTTTAAAAGAGACAAAATAGGACCTAAAACCGTTGATTCTATCTTTGTGGGTTATGCTACCAATAGTGCAGCCTATAGGTTCATGACTAAGGATGTAGGTTCGGGGTTTTATGGTTCTATCATTGAGTCTAGAGACGCTGTTTTCTTTGAGGACATCTTTCCTTTGAAACCTTCTTTGGAATCTGTTTCTTCTTTAGATGTCTCTTCCCATGAGGATAATGTTGGTAATCCTTCACTCCATCTTGATACATCTAGTGAACAACCTTTTGAGCCTAGAAGGAGTAAGAGACCGAGAGTTGAGAAATCCTTTGGGCCTGATTTTGTTACAGAGGGAGATCTAGATGATGAGTTAGTTGGAATGTATATTGTGGAGGATGACCCTAAGACCTATGATGAGGCTATGAGATCGGTTGATGCTGCTTTGTGGAAAGAGGCTATTGACAGTGAGATTGAGTCTATAATGTCTAACCACACTTGGGAAATTGTTGATTTACCTCGTGGTTGTAAGCCTATAGGATGTAAATGGGTGTTCAGGAAGAAACTCAAAGCTGATGGGACTATCGATAAATTTAAAGCCAGGTTGGTGGCTAAGGGTTTCACTCAGAAGTCTGGATTAGACTATTTTGACACCTATTCTCCGGTCACTAAGATTGCTTCCATTAGAGTGATGTTTGCTATTGCTTCCATGTATAACTTGCTTGTGCATCAGATGGATGTGAAAACTGCGTTTTTAAATGGTGATCTCGATGAAGAGATTTATATGGATCAACCTGATGGTTTTATGGTGCCTGGTCAAAAACATAAAGTTTGTAAACTTGTTAAATCTTTGTATGGACTTAAACAGGCACCGAAACAATGGTATGAAAAGTTTCATAGTGTAATTGTTTCTCTTGGTTTTAAAACTAGTGATGCAGATACATGTATCTATATGAAGTCAAATGCTAGCAATAGTGTTATTATAACTCTCTATGTTGATGATTTGCTTATCTTTGGGACATCATTAGATGTTATTAATTCTACTAAGAACATGCTTAAAACTTCTTTTGAAATGAAAGACATGGGTGAGGTTGATGTCATTCTTGGTTTAAGAGTTTTAAAAACTAGTAAAGGGTTTTGTCTTAGTCAGGCTCATTACGTTGAGAAAATTTTAAAGAAATTTGGATATTCTGAAATTGAGCCTGCAAAGACACCTTTTGATGCAAGTTTACACTTGAAGAAAAACCTTTCTGATAGTGTAGATCAATCTGGTTATGCTAAGATTCTTGGTAGTGTCATGTATCTTATGTGTTCATCACGTCCCGATATTGCTTATTGTGTTGGAAGATTGAGTAGATATACTCATAATCCTGGTCATGATCATTGGGCTGCTTTGATCCGTTTGCTTAGATATTTAAAAGGTACTGCTGATTTTGGTCTAGCTTATTGTGGTTATCCTCCTATACTGGAAGGATATTGTGATGCTAACTGGATCTCGGAGAGTAATGATATACACTCTACCAGTGGTTATGTTTTCACTTTAGCAGGAGCAGCAGTATCTTGGAGATCCTCCAAGCAAACATGTATTGCGAGATCAACAATGGAATCGGAATTTATAGCTCTCGAATTGGCTGGTCGAGAAGCTGAATGGTTGAGAAGTATGGTAGCGGATATTCCTCTTTGGCCCAAGCCTGTGCCATCCGTGCCATTACATTGTGACTCGCAAGCTGCTATTCATGTAGCCAAGAATAAGGCTTACAATGGTAAAAGTAGGCATATACGCCTAAGGCATAATATTATTTGTAACTTGATCAAGTTTGGGGTTATCTCTCTGGATTATGTAAGGTCGGAAAGCAATATTGCCGATCCTTTGACAAAAGCTTTAAACAGGAAACTAGTTTCAGAAACTGCTAAAAAGATGGGATTGAGCCCACCTACGTAGTGTTTCAACGATGGATACCCAATCTGGTAAACCAGATTCAATGTGGTCAAACGTAATCGTCGAGCATTGCTTGTATGTCATTATTTTAATGAATAAAGGATGTTATTCATTTTATCCCTTTAGCAGGTTTACTTACTACAGTGAAAGGTTGGACAGGTGGTAGTCCTTAATGAGTTCCATACCTCAAAGGTTTGAGTGGTGTGTGTAGTACACACTTGATGGACTCACCTACGTGATTGTGGAGAGTTGACCACCTCCCGTGAGAATAGATGTGGGCTATTCTCTAATGCAATCATAAGACAGGGTTTTATGGGGCTTTATGATACTCGAGGGAACTGTTCTCATTTTTCTTTTTACTGTCAGGTTCAAGACTATGTTCACCTGATTATAGTTTTTCCTTTCTTTCTTTTCTTTCCTAATTTCTTAAGTTTGGATCAAGTGGGGGATTGTTGGAGTAGGAAGTTGCTCCAAGACTTAAGAGTCGTGTCTTATCCCATATCGGAAGAATAGTGGGGGAGACACAACTGAACTTAATCTGGTCGATATGGTGGTCGATCGACTTAATTAGGTCGAAGAGATTGGTCGATCGACTTAATTGGGTCGATAAGCTGGTCGATCGACTATTGGGTTGGTCGATCGACTTAGTTTGGTCGATAGACTGGTCGATCGACTCAGTCTAACGTTCGTCTTCTCCACTGGTCTGAACTTTCAATAGGATTCTTACTAGCTATTATGAAATAGCTGTTAGACATTATTGCTAAATAATATTCAGATTTATTACTATTGATTATAGGTTTTATGACCATTAATCTAATATATTATGGTATCCTAACTGAATGATAAAGCCTCCTACACAATATATAAATACCCCTTCCATACCTACAAAAGATACACACAAAATAATACATATCTCTAAAACACTCTCTATACAATACTTCTCTTCTATATTTTGTGAGAACAGTTTCCACTTCCATCTTTGTTGTGCTACAAATTTCGGAAGGAGGCGTTAACCTTGGAATCGGTGACCAAGGAACCCAAGGAGCACCTGTGTGGGGGTCTAACTGATTTAGGGCAGTGTCCTACACGGCGCCTCGATTAAGGTTTATTCTGATCAATTTGTTCTTATTCTTTCACGCTTTACGTGGGTTAGAATTGACATCGGAAATTCTTGGTGTTTTATATTTCTTTAAATAATTGTTCGGTTGAAGTAGTTAATCCTTGTCACTTATATCACATGTTCTTACAAGAAAACAGTGCCAAAAGGATGGGGAATTTACAATGTCATGTTGGGTCCAATTGTTGCCCACGACCCACGAGTATTACGTCGGTCATAATCATGGGTTAAATTAATTTATATTGTTATTTATTTATCTTTGATGTGTCCGTCAATTATTCATTTTTTGTTTATTTTGGGAATGTTGTGATTGGTAATTTGATAAATAGGTGCTTGTTTTTTGTGTCCGAAACAAAGGTCAACAAATGATCGGGACTAACACTGGGTGTTTGTCTACTCGGAAATTAAGGATTGTTTTGTTGTATATGAGCCTCCGGTGAACTGGTTGCTGTTGCTGCTCGCCGGTTTCCGTCTTGCAAAGCTCTGATGCAAACGAATTACATGCCTGCAAATGACCAAAATCATTTCTTTTGGATGAATTTCTTAAACAATTAGAGTACATATGAATTCGCTTACAGTTGCATCAATAACAGTTAGCATCATGTATCAGATGATTCAGATTAGGACCTTACCGCCGCAAAGAACAGATTTAAGAAGGGAAGCACAGGTATGATCAGATATGTTCGTGCCTGCACACACATCCACTGCACTTGCAAAATCCCAGTGATGAGTTCCTTTTCATTGGTGCCCCTATTTCGAAACCAAAACAGAAACATTAACATCTGTAATATGAAGTTCTTCTCTGCAACTTGACAGGAAAGCGGAAACGTGCACTAAAGGGACCTGAAAATAAGGCTTGCTCATGTCAGTACAAAGGAAAGTGACGATGAATGCTGCAGGAGAAGCAGACCATGAAACAAAAGGAAACTTGCAGGAAAACCAACCATTTTGCTTCCAGTAGAAATATGTACTGTCACCTGGTTATATGAATGCCAATTTATTTACTCAGACCTTTCAAACTGTCCGTTCTCAAGCATACTCCAAGTCATCGTCTCATTGAGACCTGAAGTTTGCCCGCAAAAGGTATGTGACGTGTAGCGACCAAAACCCCACTTTCAGAAGATTGTGACATAGATTAGAGCAAATTGTCAGAGACGAAATGCAAGAAATATTTAAGAAAAAACAAGGCTTGGACGTAGAACCACCACGTCTCAGCCTAGGCCTTGACGTTGCAGAGGCTATATAATACTGTATATATGAACACGGAAAAAATAAACTTCAAACGCACTTCGCTTTTCTTATTCATGGTTGGATTTTCCAGAAGTAAATATTACATAGAAGAATGAATGATGTAACTACAAAAGCTATGGTAAAACCAATATGACCTGTGTACAAAAAAAAATTGCTATATATGCTGTGGAAAAGAATCCTAACTGATTACAGAAAAAGAATCATCTATCTTCACCAAAGAATCAAAGAATTTTATAACCTACAAAGAATCCGATCAATCTTACTGTACTTGCTGTACGACCAACAAAACCCCGTCTCCAAAGCTGGAATTAAGTGGCCTGAGAAAACCCGGAAGAACTTCCTGAAATAGTATTAACCGGGACCCATAAAGAGACGGTGTAAAGAGGCTCGTCCAACCATCTCAACGTGATGGCTTCTTCTTCTGCTTGTGCTACCACACTGTAGTTCTCACTGGAGTACATCTTCAGCAACATCTGGCTTTGAAACACTTCCCTCTCCCCAACCCTCATGCTCATGAACCCTTCTTGCTCCATCCTCCTCTTCCAGTTACTAAACTTCTCGTGCCTTTCAACCCTGTCGCCTTCTTCGCAAGCAATTACATTCCTGATTTCATGCCCAAAGATCTCCTCAATCTTAACTCTAGACGGGCTATCAAAAGGAAGAGTGGAGTCGATTGATTCAAATATGGCAGAATAGTATCTGAGTGAGTTACAGACTCTCATTTCCAAATTTGCCTCATTAAGATCGGCTTCTTGTTCAGCCATGAACATAGCTACCGGGTTTGTGCTTCGAATCAGACCCATGAAATCCCGAAATGCACCACCATTAGGGTCATAAAGGGTCTTATGGAGCTGGAAAACGCAATTGACTCCCACGCTTTCACCTTCTTTGACATGAAGCATCCACAACCTAACATCTTCCAGCCTGTCAACAACCGGGTGGAACTCAAAAGGCAGATTAAATGCTTCTGCAAACCCTGCCAGCCTCTCGCCTGTCTCGATCAAATCTTGCTTAGACTCCCCGATCCCTGTGATCCTAACGTGAATTGGAGGGTTACGCCTCAACGCCAAACTTTGAAAAAATCCCGGCCATTGAAGCCCTTGCTTTATATCAAAGTCTATAATATGCACCTTATCCTTCCCTTCAAAAGCCCTCAACAACATCTCATTAGCTGCAAAATGAACAAACTTTGGGATGGGACTAATTTGATTCAATAGCCTCAAAGCCGATGCACCAGAGTCATCATCAAACCGATCAAACTCCCTGGGAACACTAATATGAAAAACATGAGGCCAAACCCTGGTGACCCTCAATGCCAAAGCCTCGGTAAAATAAGCTATGAGACGACTAATAGTAGACCGAGACTTAGGAGAAGCTTGATCCCCCAACTTGGCAATGAAGTGATGAATTGCTGCAATGTTCCTCGACCCAATCGCTTCAACACATCCAACTAGTAGGCTGATAAGCTCGAACTCTTGTTGCTCAGTCTGACCATCATTGTTGTGATACAAAATACTCCTCGTTCCACCAGCTGGGTTAGGCACACTAGATCCATTGCCAAACCCGTGTTGAGACGTGGGATCACGCCCTACACTACGGTGGTCAGACGAGGAGCTGGAACCAGATGTGGTTGTAACAGTTTCCCTGACAGGACCATGGCTAGTCTCAGCATCATTATCTCCCCCATATTCTGTAATCTCGGATTCACCCCAAGGATTGTGAGACAACGGTGGCAGTGTAGGCGATACCGCATCAGTTTGCTGCACAAAGCATACTCCCTCTTCTTCTCCTGTGTAAGAAGTCAAAGAAAAGGGGGGCATCTGCGGAAAACCGACAGTTCCAAAATCAGGCTGCTGAACCCAATGCCCCTCTAAACTTTCAACATTTTCCTCGAAATCAAAGCAACCTTTCTTCCTTTTAACTCGGCCAACACACGACGAATCCTCATCATCTTGATCAACATCATCAGTAAACCTCCTCTTCAAACCCTTGCCTCCTTTCTCCCCCCAAAACTCAGTCTTGATCTCCCTCCCCCTGATACTTTGCTGCTTCAGAGCCTTAGTCTCAATCCTCTTATTATCAATGGAAAGACCCACTGGCCGGACAGATGACTGCGGTCGAGACACGGACACATCCTTTCTTGGGAAATTACAAGGTAAGTCCAATCTCTGTGTGCTCATTGGATGACAGGCTTGAAACTGTGTTGATGCTTCACTCCTTAATCTATGCCTCGGAGACAATAATGTCGACGAACACCCAGCCAACATTCTTCGCCACTCGAACCTTCCTCCTCTCTTTGCTTATACCACCCACCAGCACCACTAAATTTCCTCCCTTTTCCTCCTTTGTTTTTCTGTTCTAACTTTCAAGGCATGCACAATGCAGGTATATATGTGATCGTGTTGTGTCTGTGTCTGTGTCCGTGTATTTCCAAAAAAATGAAAAATCGAAAATTAACAGTTTCAAGGGGAATCCGATGAGTAAAGCGAAACCGTGTGTGTCTGTGTGATTGTGTGTATGTGTTTTCTACAGCAAAGAATATATATATCCAAATCCAATAAATGAATTAAAGAATAAATAATTTCTAACTACAATCAATCAATCAATCAAATTTATAAACAAATGAATAGAAGAAAAAAAGAAAAATTCATCGGATTCCTTAGAAATTTAGTGAAAGTTCATAATTAGAAACGAAAGAATTGAAGTGAAAGAGATGGACATACTTGATGAAGTTTGCAGTAGCAGGTTAAACTGTGAGGAAGAATGGAAGCCGAACCCGAAAACCCGAAAATCAACAAGAATCCCATATCAAAGGAAGAAACTAATCCAAACCCAAGAAGAAGGAGAAGAAGAAGAAGAGCAACATGCCAAAATGAACCGTTGTATTTTATATATTAATCTCACTTTAAAGAAAGAACAAACCCTATCAAGCTATGGCTATCACTATCACTGTCACTCTCACTCTCACTCTCACTCTCTCACTCACCTGCGTGGTATGGGAATGGAAGGAAGGGATGTCACTGTCAAAAGCTTTATTATTAAGTTAGTTGTTGAGAAATGGGGGGGGGGGGGGGAATAGAGGGAATATGACCGTTGGAAGGGTGTCGGTAAAATATGGCCGTTGGAAAAACAGGGAAGGAAGGAAAGTCAGTTGAGATTTGGGTGGGAATTTGACTGTTGAAGGATGTTGCGAAAATATGGCCGTTGAGAACTACTGATAACAACAATAACAATGGGGGCCCTTGTACGGACATTTCGACAACAACAATGGGGTCCATGTCAGGCGTTGGATCGGTAAACGGGTCAATCGGATTAAATTAGGGTTGAATTAACTTTGGGTCGAGTTACTTTAGATGTGTGACTGACTTTTTTTTGGATTGGAAGCGATCTTATATGAATTGAATTGAATTTATATGATTAAAAATAGGATAATTTGTGAGAAACTACCTTACATTTATGTCCATTTGTGAACAACTACCTTACTTTTATTTTTTTGTCAAAAACTATCTTTTATTTTAATTTTTTTTGTTAAAAACTACTAAAAAAAAGTTTTGAGGTCAATTTCTATTTATGAGTTGGATTTCACACGTGTGAGTTCTCTAAATTTTCATTCTTATTTACGAATAGCATAGAGTTCATACGATTTAGCCCATGTTCATCATCCGGAGCAATTATTCCACATGCTTAAAGAAAGAAATTGAAGCTAATGGCAAGGATTCCCTTTCATTTAGAACTTTAGATAAAAAGGATAAGCTTGGATATCAAGTTTAACGACAAAATAAGAATGAAAATTTAGAAAAATCACACATGTGAAACCAATAATAAATAGAAATTGGCCTCAAAACTTTTTTTAGGTAGTTTTTAACAAAAAAATTAAAATGAAAGGTAGTTTTTAACAAAAAAATAAAAGTAAGGTAGTTGTTCACGAATGGACATAAATGTAAGGTAGTTTCTCACAAATTATCCTTAAAAATAAACTGAATTTATATGATCTAACTTCATTTAACTTCAATTAATTTAACTTAACTATTACAATTAATATTATTATTATTATTATTATTATTATAAACCCAAAATTTAATTAAAAACAAAAAAACTAAGAAATTAGTGGGGAACCAACAGAGAATATTGATAGAAAATATAGTCTAAAATACAAAGTAAGATAATACGAGTAATATTTTTCTGTTATATACACATTGGTTGTTCATATATTATACTGCGATTAAATTACGATAAAAAATTATGAGAGTGGTAATTTTGTAGAAAAAATATTAATGTATATGTGTATTGAATAATTAATGTCAAATGTTTTTGCGTCGATTTTAAAATAATACTCCACTTTGTATGTAACTTTTCTTAATTGAATTTATAGGACTGAACTTAAAGGATCTGATCTGAACTTAACTGATAGGATCTGAACTAAACTAAATTTATAGAATCTAAAATAAACTTATATGATTTAAAGTTTAAACTGGAGTAAATTTATACTCCCTCCGAGTCGGAGTAATGGTTCTTACTTCCTTTTTGGTGCGAGTTTAGTGATGATTCCTCTTTCCATTTTTAGTAACTTTTTTGTGGTCCAAAATCAATTTAGTGTGGGGTAGGGTGTTTTGTGTGGTTTAGAATTATTTCCTTATTTTTTGTGCATAAAGGTAAAAGAACCATTACTATGACTCGGAGGGAGTAGTATTTAAAGTAACTTAAATAAAGTGACTTTAAGTCTAAAAGACATAGGCCCTGTTCTTTTGGACTGAAACTGAACTGAACTGAACTGAACTGAACTTATAGGATCTGAACTGAACTGAACTTAAATTATAGGAACCGAACTGAACTTATAGGAACTGAACTTAACTGAACTTATAGGAACTGAACTGAACTTATAGGAACTGAACTGAACTTAATTATAGGAACTGAACTGAACTGAACTTAACTTAACTTAACTTAACTTATAAGATCTAAACTTAAGTTAACTTATAGGATCTAAATTGAACTTATAAAATCCGAACTTAATTAACTTTATTTTAATTTAAGTTAATTATTATTATTATTATTATTATTATTATTATTAGGGTGTTGATTTTCGTAGTACATTTTTTACTCAGTAGTACACTTTTGACATTCTTACCCCTCTCATTTTTACCCCATGTACTACATTCAAATGAAATTATTTTCTACAGTACACTAACACACCCAGCCACCACGTACTCCAACCACCACCGCCGCCCATCCCACTGTTGAACCTCGGTAATCTGGACAGCCGCCACGCGCTCTGACACCATAGCCAGACCAACCTTGCCGGAAAAAATTTGACCATCCGATCTCTCCGTCACAGCCCTGCCTCCCTCACAACCCATCTTTCTCTCACAGCACCTTGTCCACTTTAATTCTCTCCCATGGCTGAAAACCGTCATCCCATTGTCGTTCATCCTCTTTGCCATCCTACACCACCGTCGCCGCTAACGCACCACCACCCAACAACCCCAAATACCATAAACCCTAAATAAACTAAACATTTCTTAAAAACTCCATAAAAGCCATCGACTTGAATGTTGATTCGAAATTAACAAATAAGAACATATTTGGAGACAAATTATCATATAGAATTGAAGAAATTGATTGATAGGATGGAGTTGTTTTATTAGTAATTGAAAAAATTAGGCTTGGACCTCTTTTCACTTGGGGGTATGGTAATGCAAAATAATGGGTAAAAAGTACTCTAACGACTAAAAATCGTACTGCGAAAATAAATTACGTTATTATTATTATTATTATTGTTGTTGTTGTTATTATTATTATTATTATTATTATTATTATCCAATAGATGACATTGATAAAAAATTAGTCTAAAACACAAGGTAGTTTAAAATATTTTCAACTTTATATATAATTGTTTGTTCATAGTTCATATATTATACTACAATTACATTACGATAAAATAATTTACTATTACAATTTTTCTAGCCATTTATTTTCTCTAACAATGGTGGTGAAGAAATTGATTAATGTGGGAGAGTGCCAATTGGTGGGGTGAGGGCGTCGTATGATGAGTTGTTGTTTTTTGGCATTAATGAGGATGATAGTTTGACATTAATTAAAGAGTAAAAGACGGGTAAATTATTAATGAGTTGTTTTTTTATAGATGACGTGTATCGAATAATTAAAGCGAAATGTTTGTATCGGTTGTTAAAAATAATACTCCGTATATAACTTTTCTTAATTGAGTTTATATGAACTGAACTTATAGGAATTGAACTGAACTGAACTTATAGGAACTGAACTGAACTTACAGGAACTGAACTGAACTGAACTGAACTTATAGGAACTGAACTGAACTTACAGGAACTGAGCTGAACTGAACTGAACTTATAGGAACTGAACTTATAGGATCTGAACTGAACTGAACTTATAGGATCTGAACTGAACTTATAGGAACTGAACTGAACTGAACTGAACTTATAGGATCTGAAGTGAACTTAAGTTAATTGACTTGAAGTCCAAAAGAACAGGGCCATAGTCCTTATACTATCTTATCTATATAATTACTGAATCATTTCAGAAGCCCTCGACGCGCCACGTCATCACTGCAATTGTTAATTTTTTTTTTTTAATTCTCTTAGGTGGGTCCCGCAATTTCCTTTATGAATTTCCTAGGAAATAACCGCCTCAAAATCTAAATATATACCTGATATCGTAGTTTAAGAAATATTACGTAACATTTTTTATATAAATTCGTAAACATAAAATTTTACGAAAAACTCGTGTAAAATTGCGTAATTCATTTGCACAACTATTTTGATTTTACAAAAATAAACCGTAAATTTTACGTAATGATTAATAGCGGGATTGAATATACCTGTGGATAATTAATAATTTGCACAACTGTTTTAACATTAAAACGGTTTATGGTATTAAAATTTTAGAATAAACCGCAATTTCATTTATGAATTTCCTGAGAAATAACCGTCTGAAATTCTAAATAAATACCTGATAACATAGTTTAAGAAATATTACGTAACATTTTTTATATAAATTCATAAACGTGAAATTTTAATTTCTGGCAAGTGTATACCCGTTAAATCTACCAGTGTATTTTTGCAATCGAAAAAAAGCGACAATACTAAATTTAAAAACAAAATTGAGTAAAGTTAAAAAATTTTAATAAATAATTACAATACACAATATATCGATATGTTATATCGATTTTCTTAAAAGTATACCGGTTAAATATACCCGTGCATTTTTGCAATCGAAAAAAAAGCGACAATACTAAATTAAAAAACAATAAAAATAACATAATATTAATATAACAACCAATAATAATGTACAAATTTATATATTTTGCGAAATCAAATCATAAACATAACGGTAACCTTGAAATAACATCTATATCGATTTAAAAAAAAAACAATAAAAGAATGGATACATAAATACCATTATTATTATCATGTGCATTTTAACGTATTATCAATATAATAGAAATTGCATGTACAATATTCACGTATTATTGACACTATTCGGTAATATTAATTATCTACCATATTTTTTCTAAAAATATACCCGTGCAATTTTGCACGGGTTTAACACTAGTTAATATTATTTCTAAAGTCACTTACAAAAAGTTGGGAAAAAAAAGTCGTGAAAATGGAAAAAAATGGAATAAGAGGTAGGAAAATAATCGAAAAATATTCTTTTTTATTCTTATTAATTGTTTAATTGTTGTTTTATTTCAAGTCAATTTTGAGTTATCTTTAGGAACCGGTTAGCATTTAGGTTAATTTCGGGTTATCATTCAGGTTGGATCAGGTTAATACATAAATTGGGTTGACACGGGCCATATCGGGTCGAGTGCAATTTATGATTAGCTTTAATTAGATTACAAGTCATAATCAGGTTGGGTAGATTTTGGTCACAATATTTTCGAGTCTTATCAAGTTAAGTTTGCTCGGATTGGGTCAGGTCAGACTTATCAAGTCAGAGTGACGCATTCAATACGCGCATGGGCTTCCTAATGCCATTGCATTGTAAAAAGGTCTTCAAACATCTGTTTGTATACAAGTAATATGTATACAAGGATAAGAGTCCTAAAGAGACGAGATAGTTCGCGGGTAACTTGAGTTCAGTTCGGTCAAAGTTCAACTCGTGTGAGTTTGGACTCGGCTTGAGAGCTCATTTAATCAAGCCAACACGTTGGCTCGACCTGAAAAGCTCGCGAGTTGCTCGTACTCGCGTGATTAGATAAGATATTGTTCATATGCTAATTAAAAAAATTAGCAATTATATGTAAGCCCGATTTGAGCTTGAAATTGGCTTAAACTCGCATTAAAACTCGTAAGCTTGATAAATGATGGGCTCGCATTAAAACTCGTAAGCTTAAACTCGCATTAAAACTCGCACATTTTTTCAAGGTCCTATAAACTCGAGTTCGAATTTTGGTTTTTAAACACAAGTCAAACAAAACCAAGCTCAGACTCGACTCAACTCGTTAAGACAGCCGAAACAGAGAGGGCACGAATATAAGAGGAATGCTAATAGATGTCATTCAAACTACACAAGGCAAACTAAGCCCATAATATGGAATATGATCCAAATGAACTCACCCTTGTAAACTTTTGTAGTAGTTTGTAACCTGTAAATTAAATAATCTCCCAAATAAACATCTGTTTACTTCAAGCCTTGTCACCCTCAGGTATACGTAGTTTGCAAGCTATCACATATTCCCGAAAGTTTGCCCAATACCACCGAAGATAGCGGCTACGGATTCCCTTGTCACCCAAAAAAACATCTGTTTACTTGTAATAGTAACTCACTGATCAGTAGAATATCCTTCCATTCAAACTTTGAGATTATTTCCCTTTAAGACCATCCCCAAGCAAGGTCGATTTGGAGGTCGATATGGGATCGAGTCAAGTTAATTGTAATTAAGAAATCGATTAGAATTGACTCAAGTCGATTTGAGTCACAAATCGACCCAATTTGAGGTAAATTGACTCACCAATCGACCTAGGTCGTGACTTTTGTTTGATTTCTTAATTAAATTGATTGGGTTATTGACCTAGGTCGTGATTTTTTTGCTTGGGAGGGTTTAAGTGGGTCAGGTCAATAAGGAGAGATTAAGGTATAATATGCAATTGACCCGATTAAATTGATTTCTTGCTTGGGAATGGTCTAATAATAAGTTGTACTTTATGAGCTTGGTGATTTAGTGAAGCTAAATTACATGGGCGGATATGGGATACGCGGCATAAGCCCATGTCTCACGTTCGAGACCTAGAAACAAACAACAAAATGACCGATGTATGTACCCAAAAACCGCAAACTTTAGTTATTCATTACTTCATAAGACTGAAAACATATGCTTCTAGTAAAACTTTCCACAATTTCCTTTCGAGATAAGGTTCACTAAGAAGATCACCATGTTTAATTTACAAATGCATGCTTAATAACATTACAAACACAAATCATCTAGTCAGTGTTATGTAAACCGCGCAACCCGTCACACAACAAACTTAATCAACCCTTACAAACATTAGATGTTACTCCTATTATTCTACTCTACACCTTCTTGCATCATTGAGTTATTATGTGACTCACCTTGATTCGCTCGTGGTTCAGTGTACAATGCCATGGAGTTTTCTGGCTGACCGTGATTTACTCGTGCTTCTGTGTATGGCCTGATGAAGGTTCTCCGCCACCATACCTCAAATGCCCTTTGAAGATTAGGGCAATTATCCCCTGATTTTAGGAAATTGCTCAGCCAGGAGAGCAGAATACTCTGCTGTTCCTCCAATGGTAAGGTTAAAATGGTCCTTCCGATCCCTTCCTCCACAACCCTCCGATCAAAAGATCTGCACCCATGATTAAGCCAGCTGTAGTCGTTCATCAGCGGCTCTAACCATGTTTGTAGTAGCATGTGTCGGGTGTCCTTGGATGGCAGTAGCTCACCTTTGCCTATTCCTACAAATACCCTTGCTGTAATGCAGCTGACGTGATATCGGGTCATCATCGGCAGCTTATGGTGTAGTCCCGCCAACTCCTGTTGGCTAGCCCACATGACGGCAAACTCGTCTGCAACTTGCCTTTCGGCTAGAATGTCTAGCAACCAAGCTAGGTTGTCGGCATCTAGAGCGATCTGCTTAGCGATTGGCTCCCTGGGCTCAGGCTCAGGCTCAATGGCTCGCCTGAAATGAGCTAGTAATGAATCTAAGCAGGTTCCACAAGAAGCGTAAATCGCTTCATAACAGATATCAGGTGAGGCTTCACTGTCTGAGCTGCTGTTATTCTCCTTAAGGAGCTTCAGAACAATGGATTTCATTTCACGCCGTCCTCTTTCGTCGTTGCTGTTAAGAACAAGTTCTATAATGTGGAATAAAGTGTCTTTAGGTGGTTTGGAAATTTTTGAAGAGACTCGTTTTAACACTGGATTTACACCAACACCCTCGCTCTTGAGTCTTAAAATCGAGGATACAACTTTCTCCTCTTCCTCGTCTCCAACCCATGGTACAGCCTCCAAGTAATCTAAACATGACTTGATACATGAACTGAATCCAATCACTTCTGCAACCTGCAATAAAAAGCATTCGTGGTTAAGACTTGAGGGAAGCTGAAGAACTTTAAAAGTTTGTTAAAAGGGCTGTCCAACATGAGAGAAAGGAAGTCGATATCAATTCAGAAGCAAATACTTCGACACTTCACTTTTGCAGCGATTTGTGTGTCCCTCAGACCCTCAACATTATGACAAGACACGATACTTCGACAGTTCGACACATAATACTATATCTTTACTATGTCTTGCCGCAGCTGAGTCAGAGTCGCATAACCAGCAGCATTGCTACATTATTGGTACCAAGGTCACTAGGACTTACAGATCTCAGACCAACACCGTGATAATGTTAATATCGAATTAGAAAATATACATTATAATATTATATGCATTAATAAGTGACCCAATAGGGCAAAACCCCCCACGAAGTTCTTATTAGGAATATTAATAATAGTTGGGCCTCAACCATAACCTTAAGGTTTTGGTTGAGATGGTTCATCTATCATGGTATCAGAGCCAGTGTGACCGAAGGTCACGGGTTCGAATCCTGGCAACCTCAAAACCCCTCGAAAACTCACGAAGTGGAAACCCAGCACACAGTATGGGGGGCCTGTGCAAACTAACCACTCTTCAAGCCCAATGGGCATTCGAGTGAGGGAGCGTATTAGGAATATTAATAATAGTTGGGCCTGACATAGCATTGCACTTATAGTTCTTGCCTAGAGTCAAGTACTAATCTTAACCTTTAAAAAGAACAAACAATCCGACCTAAAGTGGTTGAGCACAAAACCGTAACATGTGAATCATAAAAGAAAACTTTAGATAGAATTTTACCAACGAGGTAACAAGCAATAGTGAATATGGAGTAATATTAGATACATCTCGAGACCAAACAAGACTGGGCAAGTCCACAAATGCACTTAAGGGGAATTCATGCTGCAGCTGTAACAGCAATAATTCTTTCAATGTGCTATATGCATGTCGGAGGCCGCATTATATTTGAGCAGCATAACTAACTCAATAATAGCACGTTGCTCTAACCCGACACAGAACTTCTGAAGGAAACAAATGCTACGTGAAATATAGTAAGCGTCAGGATTCAGAATGACATGATAGACTCTGAGTTTACATGTTATATTCATCATCTAGTGCACGAAACTGAAGTAAATACCGGGCTTATTATATACTTAATATTTTGTCAAACGATGCCTTAACTGTGATTCATTGGCAGTTTGGCATCTGTAATCCTGAGCAAACTAAGCTACTAACCACAAATATGTGGCTGACTGGCTGTACCCTCGTAACTATATTCATTCAGCTGCGGATATATGAGGTTTTACCCGGCTCCAATGTCAGAAAACACAAAGCCTTTTTTCACAAACAACCAGCAATGATAACTACGCTAATTGTTGCATCATCCGGCTACTACTTTGCTGTAGAAAAAGCACGACAAGTCTAACGAGACCTTGTGCTTCATTCCAGCAAATTTCAGAGTCAAAGAATAGTGAGTTTTTGGCCTCGAACCCCATATTGCGCAAAAAAGCAACATATTTGCTAAAAAAATACAGCATCTTAGATAAGCAAGAGTCCAAAACACAAAAACATAATCAAGAGACAACAATAGGTTTTTCCAAGATATACCTTTAAAATCCGAAGCACCCGTTGAACACTTTGCTTAATCAACCTCTGTTTCATGTCTTTGGAATACATCAAACCAACAGTCTCAACATAAATTTCAACATCCTCACAGTCCTCAATTCGAAGAGACGACGCATCAGACTCCCCTTCACCCAATTTTTCAGCAAAGAAACTGCTATGTTCCACCATTACATGCTTATGAACATTCAACTTCACCGAAAATCCATGCTTCCCATACAACACAACCTTCACATCACTAGTCCCACTCTCCCCAAACTCAATAGAAACCTTTCTAGGCAAACTTTCACTCTTATTTTTCGCCGACTTATCACCTCCTACAGGCAAATTTGTCTCAGTAGCAGCACCATTAACAGCACTAACAGCATTAACAGCATTAGAGCTCTTCTGTTCATCGGAAACAGTCGGTTTTTTCTCATTGGAATGGATTTGTTTCTTATGAGCTGAAGAATTCGATTGTGGCGCTGGCGGTGGAGATGAAGGTGAAGGTGGTGGCTTTGATTTGCTTACAACAGAATGGTGTTTAAGATTCTTTTGAAATACAACAGGAGAAGGACAACACCAGAAACCCTCAGGTGTTACAGCAATTGGTACATTTCTAATTTTAGTCTCTCCTTTTGGAAATTTGATTTCTGCCATTTTCCCACAACAATCAAAGTTCTTAACTTTCCAATCTTTTATCTCTCTTTATACAATCATAAATTCAAACATAAACTTAACGGGTCGATTTCATAAGGGGGTTAATTACCACTTTCGCGCTTTCACAAATCACAAAGACAGTCCTTACAACATCAACATACTAATTACTAGTAATTAACAAAGGTAGCAACTTTATGAATCAAATTCATAAACTAAACCAACCCAACTCATAAAAATTGCATAAAAACATGAATAATTACTACAAATGGCTAACAATGCTTGAAGCTAACAAAAACCCAGAAATTTGAATCAAAAAAGCAAAAGAAGAGGAGAAATTGGAAACCCAAGAAAATACAAAAAACAAAGAAGAAAAAACAAAGAGAAAAGAAGAAAAATACAAGAACATGTAAGACTTTACCAAGTGTGGGAAACTGTAATAAGGGATGCTTTATTTGGGAAGGTGTATTTGTTTGTTTATTAAATTAAAGGAGTGTATAAGATAAAAAGAGTATGATTATGCTTTTACTTTAGAAAGTGAGAGTGATGAAACAAGCACGCTCAGTTTATGGCTTTTTGAGCTAAATAATTTGAGTTTCTTCTTCCATTGTTTTTGCTGTTTGTTTATCATCTACTTCTTCCTACACTCTGTGACTCTGTCTATCTGAAACACTTCAGGTTTTGGCTTTTGGTTTTTAATAATGACCATCAAATAATATTAAGAAGTTTGTTTACTGGAGCTGGATTCCTCTGGACCCCATGCACCTCATCCCAACAATATCTCCTAGAGAATGACCATTAAATGTTGTCTTAGGTCTCGCTTCACGATGATACGGTATTTCGTTTTAAATTTAAAACGGGCTAAAGATATAATAACTGATATTGTTAAGTATGATACAAGTACTTTTTATTATTATTCTCAAAGCGCCTTTTGTCTTATCTAACTATTTGTGAACAATAGCTCTTCTGGAAGACCCTCTCAATAAACTTATTGAAAGATTATTGTATAAATTTAAGAAAATGTGGTTCTAAAAGTAATATAATAGGTACAAATCATGATTAAAGATAAAATGAGTACATTATTATGTAACTAAGTACGAAATTATTATGGTACGATCAATGACAAAAGGGTTACAAAATACAAATAAAATGGTACAAAAGAATCGTCTCTCAATAATTTATTGAAAGACCGTCTATTTCGAGTTTTAGTGATTTGCGAATGCCCAACCATATCAATTTCCGATACTTGTTTTTTTAGTATGCATTGGTAAGTTACATTTTTCGGGTATTGTTTTGGCTTTGTATTTCTCGGAGAATATATATTATGATGGAATAAATCAAGATGATTCAATGACGTGTTTGCACTCGTTGCTTTTGCAAAATAACAGTTACTTCATGTAGTTTTCATGTTGGGTCATTCATGAATAGCCTCTTTGCATTACGAACACAAAGATAAGACTACATACCTTTGATCCCTTTACCCAACAATTTAATTTGCGGGACTCATTAAGCCACCAAAGTAATGTTTTTTTTGTTGTTTTAGCATTTTTGTAAAAGAATATATCTTCTTTTGTTGATCTCTGGTCTAAAACCAAACAATAAAGATTTGATCGGTTGAAAGGAGCGATACATTTTACAGTCGTTTTTGTGTTTACTTTAAATTTCTTTAATTTAGTTGTCTCAATTATTTATTCATGTTTAATCTTATTACATTTTTAAACGATCTTCGCATCATATTCAACTTTATATTTTGTAGGGATTTTACACACAAAAAAGTCGGAGTATTTTGGTGTGTAGGGACAAATTAGATATTTTGAATGCAAGTGGGTAGCCCTAAAATGAGATAAAGTTTAATTTGAGTTGTAAGTAAAATATAACGTTTCATATTACACTAAGTATAATTTTGTCCTTTTTTACTCGTTTTTTTGTCAAACATAAACTTACAAAAGATGACACGGAGAGAATGTCATTATATTATCAATAATATTAGAATATAATATCTAATACCATAAATTTTTAATATTTATAATTATGATTATAATGTTGAAGAAGTGGCTAATTGTAAAGACGTTTTTTAATAATTTTATTATTTATTTGTTTATTATAAATTAATTTCATTTTAAAAATTATTATTATTTATTTATCTACTTCGTATTTATTAGGGAGTATCCTTATGAAGCAACAATATTTTTAGGAATTTTGATGAAATATTAGACAATAATATGACAACATTTAGGTTGAGCTCATGCCCTACTCATGCACTCATGTGTATGGGTATTGGCTAATAAAATATACCTTTTTGTCATTTGGTGAACTTTCCGTGATCATCACCTTTGTAAATTGGAATCCAATGGTAATAAACCATGGACCATGGTCCATGACAATGGTAATTATCGTCACTAAATTAAACAGTGCGTTGTGATTAAGATGAGGATATTCAACAATAATCCTACACGTATAATTTTAATTCCCGTTTATTGTGTTATCTGACTCGTTTAACACCAAAAGATAACTATTGATCATGAACTTTTAAAATGAAGTATCGGAAAGACGGGAATTCCGAGAATACCCTTGTGGAGTAACCTAGTAATGTTCCACAATAGAAAGTAGCTATAAGTAGTATAGTACAATTATAGTTGACAGGCAGAAATGTGACGTAAATTAGCTGGAGCAGTTGCAGCAATACGCTAATAAATAACACAATTAATTCACATAAATGACGACGTCGTCGTCTGCAAATAACCACCACACTAATTTCTCAATTAATTAATATAAGTAATAAGTAATAATAATGAGAAATTGCCCTCTTGCTTTTAATTGCATACTGTATTTATTAATTTATTTATTAATTATTAATTATTTTATGAATTTATGATTGAGAGCAAATAGAATATTAACTACAACAGCAACAACCTTGCATTGTCTCAATTTCGAATATTTTTTATGCTGTCAGACATATATTCATGGCTTCAGTTAGTTCGTTTCGAGTTGGAATTTAGACCATCATCGATATATAATGGAAGGAAATGGAGAGAATAAAATGGAGAGGATTTCAATTGTAAAATTAAAGAGTCTTGCTGGAGACGGACATTATCCGTCACAATGAGGACGGATAATATCCTTCTCACAACAAGGCAAGTGAGATAACAGGTGGGACTAAATGGAGCATTTTATGGATCATTTACCTGCATTTGATGAGTCGGACATTATCCATCTTCAGCTTAGAACAGATGTTGGATAATATCCGTTCTTAATAAGAATTTGTGTTGTAAAATATATCACTCTATTTCTCAACGTGTACTTTATCTTTTCTCATTATGAAGATAAATTTTTGACATTCGATCAAAATACTCCTTGCACATAAAATAGATAAACAAACTAACATGAAATATGGAGTATTTGATGTGATTGTAACAAAAACCGTTTTTGTAAAAGTACTTCTCTCGCGATGCTTGATCATATAAAAACATGTGGTTTTGTACTTGTCAAAAGCTTCTGACTTCTCACATAGAGTAAATGAGAGGGAATCTGACATGTGAGAGGTCACAACAAAGACGATCTGATATATGCATTATATTTTAAAAAATTGACGAGATGTTTTTCGGCAAGTCGTAATTTTCCGTTGGTAAGATTATATTTTTCCTTTCCTTTTGACAATTAGAATATTAATTCTTGTAGTCTTATTGTTACGCATTTTTTTGGCTACAAGTAAGCATTAACATATCCGTCGGTGAGATTAATGCAATGTGCCGTTTACGTTATCTGAAATTATAAACTACTGAGTTACTCAGTTGCTCGTCTTGGACAATGCTCATCTATCAAAAGGAGCAATATACGGAGTACCAATTTATTCCGCGTTGACCCGACATACTTATAACCAAATATTTTCTCATTTTATTCTCGTGCATACATCTAAACTGAACCTATAGTATCTGAGTTAACTCAAACATTCAAACCATTAAGTCCGTAACAAGTTAACAACCCGGACGAACCATGCAAGCTCGGCTAGCCCGAATAATATGTGATTGACAATGTCGAATTGCTTTTTAATCATTAAAAAGGCGGTATGAAAGACGGAGGATGGGCCAGATACTTTGGAATAAGCAGGCAAAATAAAGATACAAAAGCAATGCTGCATAACAACCATCATAAGGTTGTAAAAAGAATGTTAAAAATGGGAACTTTATAATAATGGTGTGTTAAACCACCCTGGCAGCATCACTTCATCTCAATCATACACATTCTCAATGTTTTATTATATTCCATTTTTTAAGGAGATTTTTCCGGCTTGCATATGGTTTGTATACCTTGCAACAACTATTTTGCTGGTTTTTCACGTTACACAGATATCTTCTTTTGCAAATATCGGCTTAGTTAGTTGGTAAAGTTATTAACCGCGGTTACTAGATCATATGAGTAGTTGTTGATCCGAGTTTGATATCGGCGAAGGACCAAATAACCTGCGAAAAGAGTCCAATTGACATGTCTATCATTTAATTTCAGGACATTTTGGGGTTCGATCCTGGGAATATAGTGGTTCAATCTTGAACCGAATGATAGGGGTGGCATGCAGGGAGAGTTCTTTGAGAAATTCACTTAATCATCGAATAAATGGGCCAAGCGATAAATTTTTGAATTTAATGCTCTGTTTGGTAAAACGAGCTGAAAAGCTACCTGGAACCTGAAAAGCTACCTGAAAACTGAAAAGTACCTGAAAACTAAAAAAATAGCTGAAACCTGAAAAGTAGCTGAAAATTAAGAGCTGATAAGCTGACTGATTATATAAAACAAAAAATGTAGCTTATTTTGGTGAAATGACATAAAAGTAATACTTCCTTCATTTTCCTATTTTCTTCCCATTTCCCTTATTTGGCAAATTACCTATTTTCTTCCCATTTCTTTTCTTTCCTATTTTAGACAACCAAATTACAACTTTATCATTTTTTTATTACAAAAAATACCCTCTTTTCATTACTAACCCCACTTATTACCTTCCTTTCATTACTTTATCATTTCTTTATTAGTTTGCATTAATCCAAGTGCAAAATGAAATGGGAAGAACACTTATAAATGGAGGAAGTATAACTTAGAATCTAAAATCTAATGTAGCATTTCATTTTATGTATCTTATTTGACCAAATAAGTTACTTGTAGACACTCCCAAAAACATAAGGTACCTATTCTTTTTGCAAAAAAGTTACTTTAGGCAAATCAGATACCTAAAGTGCACTATCAAACGGAGCCTAAGAAACCAAGCGGTCCTCTATGTCAAAAAAAGCATTATTACAGTCATGACCTACAATAACTCGTATCAAACCAAATTGATCAGGGTCCATAATCATCGACGAAACAATGGATAAACGCTCCTATCTGAAACGGCTCATACTCAAACCGATCCAAAATGTATAACACAGCAGAAATGACCATATTCAAAATATTCGAGCCACATCTGACATAGTCCTGTTTAGTAGCTAGGATTCGAAGTATACCGTGTCACTTAAAATACACCTCCAAAAAGTTAAGCTACAAAATTATCAGACCGTCTTGCTTGTGACGGTCACAAACAGTTTGTGACGTCTCACAATCCTTCACTTGGCATTTCACTAGCTTGTGACGGAATAGTGTCATCATAAATGAGAATTTGTGCAAAATTATGGGTCGAACGAAATGAATGACAGACTACATTCATTCTTTAGCATTATCATTCTCGTTCTTAGATAGTTAGAAGGACGGATTCAAAGGGGCGACGACGGAAGCGGTTTACACGGTATCCAAACATTAGAGACATTTACTAAAACCCAACATGAACAAACATGAAAAGACATAATCACATAACATCAAACCAAAAATGGCTAGACGATGTGATGCACCCATGCCTTAGCCATTCAACAAACCAGGTCACTTCTTGTTTCACATGTGCCATGTTTTCTGGACACACAATTCGTTGCTAGCTCGTAACGTATCGCCTTCTTTATACGATTGTATAAGCATATTCATATTCATATTCATATTCATTGAACCCATTATTAATTTTTTATTTTCTTTATCAGTGGTGTTTGAAGTGCCACACCAATGCAAGATTCTTCATAAGCTTCCAAGTTCTAAGTTTGAAAGTAATTTCGATTTGTTTTTTTTTAAAAGATAAGCGTGACGGATCAAGGACGCAAGGATTAATGTATCTATTTTTTAGGTTTTTCAAATTGTGTATTGAAAAATTTAGATTGGGGGTTTCCAAGGGGAAAAAAATTAAAGGGAATGGATCGATGGCTGAAAAGGCCGAGAAGCTGCGTAACATCCATATCTAGCATGAACCCAGGATGGTGCTACGCAGAAAATGCTAAATTAAAATGAAACAAAATGAGTCGGAGAAAAAGAGAAATCTACTTAAAGGGTAGAGACAAAAGATCATACATTCCGGACACATTACCGCCCAGGTCTACCCTCAAAGTTAACGGAGAGGTTGGTTGGTCGGTCAGTCAGTCAGTCTGCACATAAACAGCCTTTTATATGACAAGAACAGCCTTTGCTATCACCGGACACGCCCCCTACAATTTGCTGCTTTGCACAAGCAAGGGTGCCCTTCTTCGGGTTGTAGGTTATAGCCATAATCATAGCTCAATTCTTCACCAGCTTCTATCTGCTCAATAATGTGATACAAATTACTAAGCAAATATAACCCAAAACACACAAATGTACATATGTACTATGCATAGAGCCACTCAGAGGTGTAAGTGAGCTAAACCCGCTAAACATGCTCTCAAAACGGTTCAGTTAAAGTTCGACAGGAGCTGCGTTGAAGCAATGTCAAGCCCATTATCCCTGAAATAGGCATCCAATCTCAAGTCACAATATTCGAGCTCGAGCTCTGGTCGTTTACCCGTTACCCCTCTCACAGCAAGTTTAAAATAGTAGGAGGATTGTTGTATTTCAACTATAAAAAGAAGATATTTCGACTTCACAATTTATCATTCAGGTCTTCGCCAATGGTTAAGATTGAGTTGTTGGGTATGAGTGTAATACAGGTCTGAGGTTCAAATCATACTCGCCTTTTATGCACCAGCCTTTGCCCATCATATTACCCCAAAAGAAAACAGAAGTTTCACTTAAAAGAGTAGGGCGAAAAGAAAAGGCTATAACTTACATCTTGCTTTGCATAAAGTCCAATGTGGGCAAGCTGAAAATCCATGCTTTCCACAAGAACCATGTGAGCTTCAAGGTTCGGAGCGCAGCTACACAGGAGAACACAACAATGTATGAGAGCATTTCAGGAGTAAATCCAACTTAAATCAGTCAAGAGGCATGAACATGCAAAAAGCCAGTTAAATCATTTTTCTATAATTTGTGCCTATGCAACATTGTTAACCACCGCTACATCATGAGAGCGTAATTATCTCAAGTTCTAAAAAGCTAATCCTTAATAGCAGAAACCAAGTCATGTCCCGACTACTATTTGTTTCTCTGTTCGGCCCTGCATGCTAGACGAAAGAACTATTTGAGTACGTGCCTTCTGTAATACGCCTAATTCCTTTTCACCCCAACTCCTGAAGGCAAGTATTAAATGACTCGTAAAATCCAGGATGCACAATTTTCCTAACCTAGCTTTATGCTAGCTGATAAATAACAGTGCGGGAGTTTCAGAATATTTAGTTTTAGGTTCTGTTGAAAATTTTGAACCTATAATATACGAAGGAAATAGAAATTAAATTTAATTAGTACAAATGCCAAAATGCACAGATAAAAAAAATCTGGTTTCCAGGGGCCCAAATTATTTCATGTGGATCTGCCAACGTATGAGTCTAACGTATAATTTACGAGATGACATTGTGTTTCCAGAAGCAATTCACACAACCATTTCCTCACCTGTGATTTATAAATCGTGAAACATTTCCATGTCTAGTAGCATCAATAACATACTGCGCTTGCTCACCCAGCAACATACTCATATTCTTCATATGAGCACCAGTGTCGAATATATAATCACAGCTTTCCTTCCCATACCTAATTTACATATACAAAGAATAAAACAAATGAGTGTCGTCCATCAAATTTATAAACCGGTTAAGTGTGCTTATAGTACGAACCTTTCACGTCTTCTATTGGCTTCCACAAGACTTAACACCTCGCCAACGAGCTCAGAAACAAACGTACCACGCAAAATCTTTCCAGTGGCTCGGACTGCCCAACCCTGTTATTTAAGTTTGTATAACTCCGCCTTTGCCCGTGATAATTGAAATGAATTTAAATTTTTATTTGAAAGTTTTACCTTTTTAACAGTTCTGAAAATTTCTAAATTTGCTCTCACCCCATTCTGTAGAACCCTATTTGGACAACTCTTATCGCACCTGCACGAGTTATTGCACTCATAGACAAGATAATCATCCTGCAGATAATGCTACAATGTTAAAATGAAAAGGTGTTCATTCAAATCAAATATGAACGAACTTTTTTTTAAAAAAAAACCTCTATTAGCTAAAAATAGGCTTCTTCTGCAAAGAACCAATTTGCCAATAGTAGGGATGATGAAAAAATGTGGAATGTAGTTGTCTGTTATAACATTCCACATTTTTTATATATTAGCTAAAAAATTGTTTATATATAAAATAATTTAAGAAACAGGTAAAGAATGGTGATCCGTATAACATATAGTGCACAATTAATGATTTTCTATACCTTTAATATTAATCGGCCTTTATCATCGTATGGGAATCGTCTTTCCATTGATTCCCCATTTATATCCTTTGCATTTTCGTAATCACTGTTAAATAGATAAACATGATCACATGTCTCAGGAGAGCAAGCTGACAGTGAACAACTACACCCCAACTGCAAACTCTACAAACACATGGATAGCCGTGATTAGAAAATAATATAAGGAAGCTTATATCAAAAGACTATCTATTTTTACATTATGCAGAAGAAAGAATAAAGAACCATGCAAGAATGACATTTTCAGTCTCACACAAAGTAGAACATAACACCCTCACATAATCAGTTAAATTGGTTCCAGATATCCCAACTGTAAAGCTTTCAAAATTATGTTCCATAGCAGGAATATCGCAAGGACTTATAACACCACAGGCCATGGCTCATAAAATTGATTAGTAAATTAGGGGTATTTATAATGCCTTCTTGCTTCCATATTCAAATCATTAAGGACCTGTCTTGAACCATTCTTTTTAGCGGGTCTCAATAAGGGAAACACGTGAACACAAATCTAAAGTAACTGACAGAGACTGTAAAAAAAGTTGCGGCCACTATGGTGTCGGGCTAAAAGTGTACAGGGATACAAAAGCAAAGTACAGAGTTTAATCGGAACGCTACCGAAGGCATGGATAATTGAATCCAAAGACTGGATATAAAAACACATACTTACACAGCTCACTATTAAAGAGGAAGGGGCGAAGGGCCATTGGCGGATCTACATTGTAGGACCCTCAGACACCAAAGAGTTATTTTTTTTAGCATTGGACCAATTTTGTGCTTAAAAAATTAATGGGACCACTGAAACCAAAAAAAAAATTGGGTCTGCCTCTGGAAGTGGCTACAAAAAAAACGAGAAGAAAAAACAAAATATCAAGAAAAAACATTTGTCATACAAATGTTAGTGTCACATTCCATATATGTTTAGAATCGCAATACAGTAAGGTACCTGCATATTGACATCACGGGATAGATCCAATAGAGACTTGGTAACATATGTAAATCCCTCCCACGGCACGAAAACAACTTTACCATCAAAGGAATATTCTGGGATGTGAAGCGAGTCTATCAGATGTCTCTCTACGACACAGGGAATTGGTACTTTTTCCTTCCCAAAACTTATATCATCACACAAGATGATGGTGGTCTGGAAATGCTTGTTTTTGAAATGGCGAGAGTCTATGACATAATGACACTCATCCATTTCACACTCATCCGTTTTGAAATTTGAGGAAGATGAATACAGTCTTCCACATTCATTCCTGCTACAAGTCAAACTCGCAACCTGATTTTGATCATCCTGTGGTACGCATCCTCTAGAACAATTAAACCCTTCTTGATGCCAATTCACTTGAATATTGTGTTCGCTACAAAGTTTGGCTGCTTTAAGGTACAGGCGTTCTGGTAGTGCTCCATATTTCTGTTCCAGAGACCTATGAAGGCCGACCTTGCAGCAAGCAGAACGAGCAGTCGATATGATTTCCTTGTTACTGGGCCGCGCTTTTGTTTTGTGGGCTTCAGAACATAATATTTTAGCAATAGCTGAGCACTGAGCCTCTGTAAGTCTAACAAGACTAGAAGCATCCATTACAAGAGACTGCATATTAATATGTCCACCGCCTAGGGAATTTGCAGACTGTAACCGTTTCTTTAACATCATGCCACCCGGATTTCTTAGACGATAAGATGTTCCACTTATCCCTTTTTTCAATCTGGGACGGCTTAGTCGTCCGGATTGAAGCCTATAAGTATAGAAGCGGAGACCCTTTTTTTTCGGACGCGAGTTCAGTGGCTCTGGCCCCATATGAGCTGCTTGATGGTGACGACCTAAATCAGGCAGTAGATCAAACTTCAAACCACAAAACTTACAAATAAACCTTCTATCACTGTTATTGGTCTCATTATTCTCAATGGAGGGAGGTTTCATAAAAATGGGTTTCTGCTCGGAAGCTAAGACCCCTGTTTCTGACTGCCTAAAACGTTCAGTATGAACAGAAAGAACATGTGACCACAGCTCCTCGGAATTACCATAATGGCTGCCACAAAGTATACACTGAATAAGCATGCAATGCTCAACAAACTGAGCATGGTGTCGTTCCTGAACATGAGTCTCAAGAACCTTCCTGTTTGTAAAAGAATCAAGGCAAATTGCACAAGCATAGCCTCTGAAAAGCCACTGCGCTTCTTTGTTATGACTATCTATCCAATGTGCTCCAAGTGCTTGATCATCACAAAACTCTACTGAGCAAATTTGACACTTTAAACTACCATCATTATTGGCATCCTCTACAACAGGAACCAACGCTTGTTCATCAACATTAGCAGAAGAAACTCTGTCATTGTTAAATAGCTCAACTCCCCATATTCTATGAAGCCTCCCTTTTTCTCTGGAAACCAGCTTCATTAAAAGATGGGCGACCTGCAAATCTTTACAAACTTCAGACAAAGCCCACTGAAGATGGATCTCTTTAGGAACTTGGTTTCTGGTTGATAATATGCTTTTAAAAAGCTTATAGAAGATCTCACACGCTTGATGTAACTGAATTTTTTGCATCTGGGAGGCACATGTTCTCAAGAGATCTACAAACACTTCTTTAGAGATTATCCTACTCTTACCATTTCTCGCACGTTTCAGCCAGATAGGCAAGTGTTTCTCACAGTAAAGCGAATGTCGATTTGGGCTATCCGGACATAAAGTCCTGTTGTCATCCAATCCCAATCCTACACAGCAAGATATCTCTATAGTCTTATCATTAACTTGATTTTCTGCTATTAGAGCGAGAGAATTAGTGTCTTGAAGTTGTTCAGCTTCACGAACAATGACAATTTCCTTGCATGAATTCAACTCCGATATGTTAGACAGATCATCATGTTTCCTTTTTAAATGAACTCTGGGTAAAGTGGGAAATGTCATTCCATCACCATCAAGACAGTGCTTTTTACAAAAAGAGGAGCCGAGTAGCGAGCGATGTTTGCATTTCTGGCCAGTAGTTCTGGTTCCTTGACATATAGGTGTGTAGGACGGTGGCAATGTATCCACTGTTGCAGAGTTCGATGGAACACGAGATAACAGATGAACACAACAATATTCATCCCCATCATTTGCCCACCTCACACACCGCCTTCCCTTAGCTTCAATAAAAGCACTGCATTGCTGGCTTCTGAATTTGGACACAAAAGATTTTGGCTCAACCGCTCCGTTCACGATCACATCTTCCAGGTTAGCATCTTTATTAGAAACTGCATGTGCATTCAAAGTCTCAGTAACATCCTCGTCCCATCGATTCACCCTATTTCCTAAGGTAAAATCTGGAATTCCTTGGCTTATTAGTTCCATCGTACGAGACACAACCACATTGTCAGAAGTGACAACGTGCATACCTGTGAAAAATGATGAATCAATTTCCACAGGTGGAATCTTCTGAGGGGACTTATTTTCAAGTTGTGAGTTATTAGCCTCTGCACGACGTACTTCAAGTTTGGGTCTTTTCCGGCTAACCTGAGGACTTAATATCAATGAAGTATCACCATTCAAAAATCCCATCATGTTTTTCCCTGGCTGCTCTGTGTCTCCGCCACCAGACGCAGAAACCGTAGTTGAGAAGCCTTTCATGGCTTCATGCTTCCACATTTTCCATTCAGATCCCAAAGCAGGTTGTCCTTCAACATCTCGGAAACAACCGACTTTACTCCACAATATGGATTCCACGAATTCCTGAGCGTGTTGGACATATAATTATGTCAAAACCAAAGGATATACAAGGGAAGTTCCGGATGCTCAATTCGAAAGTTTTTACTTTAATTTCAATATATTGATCATCTGATTATTAGATTTTCGGATCTACGTCGGCACATAATAATCAAGATAATTGACATCAATTAGGAAAGAAAATAAACAGCTTTACTATAAGATTTCATCTCCTGTCTCCTCTGTTTCTATCTTGCCTTTATAAAATAAATTGCAGTCATTTCAATTTCAAAATTACTGTAGCCTCGTGTCTCATAAAGTTCACCCTGGCAAACATAGCCTGTGCCCCATAATTCCAAAGCAAACAGTAATCTGCTCTTCCACCATCTCCCACACTCCATGACATCATCAAACTATGACCACTATCCAACAACAATTACCACAAGACTGAAAAGTGGGTAATGTCACATATTCGGACTTTGAAGATTCTATTTTGGCAATCCCCTTGGCAGGGTTCAAACGTCCTCTCGTAATGTGTCTAATTTTTGAAGTACACTGACAACAACTAAAACCTACTTTCTATTCAAGGAACATTTAAGCCATGACTCACTGCACAGTACCGAAAATTCAAAAACTACCAACCTGAGATCAAGACAAAACCGAGATTAAATACCGTTAGCGACTAGCGTGACCTGATTTGAGGTTGTACCAACTACATTTAAGGCCTAACGATCAATTTGATGTCTCAATGACTGATTCCACAACCAGAATTTGAAACACCGTTCATGTTAGTTTTGTGACGGAACTAAATACTGACATAGCACAAACTATAAATATTTGGTGGTTATTTGGCTTACCACAAATAGCATCAGAATTCATATGTTTGGTTGACAAAGAATACCAGAATAACAGCATCGTCTGAATTTCTAACACCCAAATGAAGGAATTTGTTTACTACCACTTCATTTGATGGCAAGTCTTTCAGTAGTGCATAAATTTCTATTTTTGCATTCAAACAAACAATTTCAAACTTCATGGATATAAATCCTTGGGTATTGCAAATTTGTGCAGTTAACCAAACAGCCTTAAATTATTGATTCACCACACATATGCAAGTACTATTCTTTTCAGTTTTGGTAATTGGGCTTATATCTAGTGCTTCAATTCTAATCTTAGAATTTTAATAAGAAAATACCTCCTTCAGAAGTTCAATAGAATCAGCACTGAGAGCATTGTGGCACTTCTCTTCCCACAGGGAAAAAGAATGTTTAATCCAGTTAGAATCAATATACTCCCGCAATAACATCTGTCAGGTAAAAAAAGTACCATTATTTATAAGTGATGATATTAGGCAGGTGGAACTGACAAAGTGACAGTTTGGCACATTAATGAAGCAGCTATAAAACTATACAAGGAGTCACATTTCAGACTAGAGATGCAACATCAAACAAGTGCATGACATAAAACCAACAGATACACTCATGTCTATTTTAAAAAGTAACTTGTACACACATCGATATACAGAAGACAATATACTATGGCATTATTGATAAAAAAAATTCAAAAGTTCATCAGGGCATATGCATGTTCAACATCTGTGTAGATGGTTCATGTAGGCAACGACAAAGAGCATTAGGACATATACACGTTGAGCATCTATCAATTCATAATTTTGGCAATTCAGGTGAGAATGTGAGATCCAATTCGATCCAGCTTTTGAGTCAGTCATGGGATCCGGGGTCCAAAAAGGAAGAATTTGCATCTATATCTCTATTTTAGTTCCAAACATGGGTTTTGATCAGCACTCCAACAGCCTGTCTCACCGTGAGTGCTACCTAGTCCATTGATTTCATTTTTTTTATTGAGTGATTTGGCAGAAAATTCAAAAGCAATGTATACTTAAGATGTCAAATAAACAGTTGCAATGGGAAGGAGCCACACTTGCAAGTTGCAACGGGCAGTGAGGCGTAATTACTAAAAGTAACCCATGAAAATCAACCAAATGGCTCCGTGCTTCCACCACCCTTCTTAAATCAAGTCCATGAGAAGAAAACTTTCAGTGATATATATGCCCCTAACTTTCTAAATTTATCATTGTCAGACACTACATGTACCTAATTATTCCAATTCACCAAATGCCGTCCCAAAACAAAATAATAGAACACACTAGTAAGCCACACACCAGCATACAAAGGAATAGTTAAAAATATATCACCGGATGAGGAGTTTACATTTTGAAGCTTCAAGAGCAATCTTCCAAGATCAGGATAACCTTTACAACGAGAAGCCTCTGCTGCAAATTCCCTCCACGCGACTACATTGCGAGCAGTTTCTGACAACACCTACAATTGATTCTTTTTAATTGATCGCGAACTAATAGACAGCAAGAAGAATGACAGGGCCTCAATCCCAAAATGACTTGGGCGCAGTGAACACATAGCAAACAAATAGACTATAGACTATTTGAGAGGTAGAAAACCGAATGAATCACAAAAGAACTTCAAGAAGCTGCTAACTATAATCTGAACACTCCCTCTATTCCTTAGTTTGCTTGGCGAATGCTCCAAAATGTTAGCAATGTTTCTACATTTATGTTATTAATTAAAGTTGTTCTACTCATATATCCACTCTAGAAATATCATCAACAATAGAAAAAAAAGTACTCCGTATATAATAGTTCATGCGTTGGTGCCTGACGTGATACACATGACTTGAAAGCTATTGCTTATGTCCGGGGTTTACCCATCGTGCACTTGGTAAAAAAGGGGTGGTTTTGGGTTCCCTCATTATCCACAAAAGGCCTCACACTAATGCTTCAAAGGCCAATACTCGATATTAACATTCCCTAGACAAGGGTAAATAAGTTACACCACAAATGTTTGAAAACGTTCCTACGTTTTTGGAGAATGTCAATATTAAAAAAAAAAAAAAAAAATAGAAAAACTATTGCATGACTTCCACTTTTACCGGCGGTTCCATATGACAATTTTTATATAGCTGAATAGCTGATCCTAAGTTTTTTTAGGAACTAAGGTTAGTTTTGTTACAACTGTCAGGTGGCAAAAAAAATAGGTCAAAATGTCAAAAAGAATTGAAAAAAAGGTGAAGGCAAGTGGGAAAAAACAATCAAAATTAGGACTATTAAAATTCCACCTGACTAGGCAGCAGATCAACAATATTCAGCACACCAATTGCTAGTTTTTTCAATATAAAGCGCCGAGCAACACTCAAATCTTCAACAAGTTGCACTCCAGCTTTATGCGACCGGTGTGCAATAGGCTGTGGTAATTCGTCAATTGCACAGACAAGAAGTGTATCAGCCCAAGAATAATTCCTCGAGTGTGGAAAGAATATGACAATATAATTCTTCCTTCCATGGGTTGGCTTCGCTTTAACAGTTGCTAATGGCCAATCAGCTCTCTCGCATTTGATACCTGCTTGCCACTTCCCTCGCCACTATACTTGCAGAATAGAGTAATAACAGCACAGCATGAAAGGAAAAAAAAATTAGCTCCTGTTTTCATTTCCTCGAATAACATTTATCTTTGAACTGATAGGATCACAGAACATATCATAATTGAATAGAAAAGCACAGAAAAAGGTACAGCTGCTAGAAAAAATATACTGGTACGAAATTGGGTGCAGACTCCAAGTGTTGCAACTATTTTCGGATTCTCTTTCCCTCTCCCATTTGAGTCAAAATCTTCACAGAATTATTTTTTTGAGAGATGAATGCAACGCCTGACTTGCACCACTGTAATTACTCCAATTCGTTTGGACTTAATATCACTTCTCTTGTTGAGAAACCCAGATCAACACATTATGTTTCCACTGGGGGTAAGAACTAAGAAGTAACTAACAAAAACACTCGCATCTTATTGTGGGCCCCAGTCTTCTCTTACATAACTTAGAAGTTTAAGAAACCATACCTTGACCCATAAAGCCAGAGCTTCATCATGCTCCGGCCAATTGGATGCTGAAGTAGACAACTCTTCATCTTTGTTGTCACCAAGTTGCTCACTGTCAATTGTGTGAACATCAACATATGAGTTCTGAAAATCAAGGCAAGCTTCTTTGAATTGATTCTGGTCCTCTAAGCTATTTTCATGATCACAAATTTCTCCAGCTTTCTGGCTGTTTTCACCTACATCACAACTTCGGGTTACAATTGGAAATCAGATTTAGCATAAGAGATTCTCCAACCGTCTCTTGGACATTACCTTTCATTGGTTCCATAATAACCTTCACACTCGCAAAAGACGGATAGACTTTCTTATCTTTGGGTGACACTGGTTTTGTATTCTCAGTACAGTTCAACTCTGAATAATCCATGCACTCTGTGACTGAATTCTCACCATAGGAGACAGCAGAACAAGCGAGAAGTTCCATATCAGTAACAACAAAATCGGAAGGCCATCAATTGTATTCACAAAGTCGTATATCTGGTCAGAGAGAATCAATCAAACTCAATTTTCATGAGAAAAACAATCTGCCTGGCAACACCACATATGACTGAGACTAAGTTTATTACAACAGCTTTGCCCCAGTGTATCAAGGGATTCCACCTAAGGACAATAATGGGGCCGGATGCACGCAACTTTAACCTCGAAAAAAAAAGACGATTTCAATGATCCATAATGATAACTGTGTCGAGAATTGCATCGGTTGGATGCTTGGATGCTACTTCACAAGTTCACAGTACAAGAAGCGCGACTGTTTAATAGGTCCATCTTGCTTTATTTCATCATGGTTCAAAGCCAAGAATAGTGAGAGACTCAGATTTCATATGCCTCGTCAATTACTCACAACCTAAACATAAAAAAGGAGCCGAAAATAGAGATGGTCACTGCCACCAAAAACTCATCAATGACAAACCAGTAAGACTTGGATAAAATTAATCCGATACTAACACAGTACTAATATATGGAATACGATTGAAGCTATTAAAAAATTCCATTCACTTCCTAAAACATTTTTGTGTCACGAAATAGACCAGCAAAATCCCATATGTCAGCAATATACAGACTGACCGCATATAAGTATGTATCATAGCAAAATACGTAAGAACTGCGCCATTTGGCAACATTCAATTCAATGGATGCAAACACCGTTTCCTTCAATAAGTCTACCTATAGACTGAAATGTGAAGAAGATGTCATGGCAGTCTACATGCTACCGTAACATTCCTTAGCTTTTCTTCCATACAATTACATTGTCAATAACATATAAATCACACGCGCGTTGTTAACAATTGGATTAAAAGAAATTCCCTAAACCATGATTCCCTTTCCTACATCCTTCATTGTTGCCACAAATTATACAGAATAGGTCAATAGTCTATCACTCGAGCTTCAAACAAGGCATGGGCCCGGGAAGCGTACAACCCTAACACAATGTTCAGTTTCTCCTCAGTCCTCAGTATCTTCCCTCTTGATGGTAGATCCTATTCCCGACTATCTCCCTTTTACTAATTCTGTTAGCTTTTAATCTCTTCAACAGAAATCTTCTTAAAAGAAATAGAAAGTTCAGGTAACGCACCATTCTAAACACCAACATTATAACTAAGACCAGTTGAAAGATATCTACGTCGACCTAAGGCGAACACTTTACCATCCACATTCGACCAATATTAATTACTGAATTCAGTGATTAGCAACAAATGGGCAAATAAATTTCACATAATTAGCACAAGTACACTGCAAGTTGTGACTTGTGAATGTAAAACCCGCGTAAATTAACCTACGAGTCTAAGACATCAAGGCATCACTCTCTTCAAACCCTAAATCAAACAACCACCAAAACATTAGAAGTAGATTGAGTTTAAACCCTAAAATTAAACACGAAATCTCATTGAAGATGGACACTACCGTCACAAGCTGAAGACGGATAGTGCCCCTTTCACAATATGCAAGTGACACTATCCATGGGTGCTCCATTCCCGGCCCCACTTGTCCTCCCACTTGCATTATTGTGAGAGGGTACTATCCGTCCTCAGCTTGTGATCCGTCACAAGCTAGACGCTTTGTTAATTAAATTTATGCACACATTTGAGCAAATAAAAACTTGTAATCAACCAAGACGACACATTTACATAACATTTCAAATTATCAGCTATAATTGCATCAGAAAAACATCTGGGTATGGTACGAAATCTTGTACTCCATCCGTCTTAATCATTTATCTACCATTCATTAAAATACTACGTAGAAATAAAAGGTAAACAAATAAACAAGACAAAATCCGGGTAACACTCATGATTAAACAATGAGTCCATGGGTGTTTAACCGATTAAATACAGTCTTATTCTATAATTTGTGTTTCGGAAAAAAGGGGTTTTGCCCAGTGAGCCGAGTGAGGGGGTGGCATGTGAGTATCAAGTATCAACTGGTAAGGGTTACAAAAATGGTCACACCAACACGACAGTAGACAAGAATGTGACATTTAACATAAATTATTATGCGTCTTCCTAACAAGTAACAGCAACATTTATCCAGATAATAATATTAATAATAATAATATGCAAATAGGTAAATAATAAAATAAAAAAGTGAAGAAATGTAAAAAAATAAAAAGTAAAGTACCTAAAATTCCATGGATGTAGTAGGTAGTTTAGAGTTAAAGTGGATGGAAGGTTGAAATTGTGATATTTGGTACTGGGTCTACTGTCTACTGTGTGTGCGTCGTACCTTTTCTCTCTCCTTAACAATTATACATAATAAAACGAATTAAATGTAGGGATGCAACATCTACAATGTGTAAAACCAAAGGACTCTTTCTTTTTACGTTTTTTAGATTAGGACTTGTAATGAGTCGTATCGTGTTCGATACTGATACTCCACGGACACACGTCGAGACGTATCGTACATCTATAAATTTGTGTCTAGCTTTCTACATTTAGTTGGGCATGTGTCAAAAAGGTGTCCATGGTATTTGAGCCGTGTCAATCGCGTGTCCACGGAATTTGGTCATCATTTTGGGTGAACGATGTTCTTCAGACGAGAAATGCGTTATCGAAAGAGATTAATTCAAATATTGGTTCATCAGATGAGAAATGAAAATAAGTTATTATCAAGGTCAAGTTTTACCTTCACTTATTTAAAATTAATATCAAATACTTTTTCAAAAATAAAATCTAACATTTATAACTATAAAACGTATATTTTATTAAATTTAAATAACTATCTCGTATCCTAAATGTCCGATTTATATTTATAGGGTCCAAAATTTTCACACCCAAGTCCAAATCCCTATGATTTTGGTAGGATCTGTGTCTTAAATAGATCCGATCTTTTTCAAAAAAATCGTTATTTTTTTAATCTTTTAAATGTATTTTCACTAACAAAATTATATAAACACATTACAGTAACTAACAACATCATAGATGTAAAATATGTTGAATATCATGATAAAGTAACAAATTACCGCGTAGGTTATTTTTTGTCCAATGAAAAAGTTATTTACCGTTTCTAAAATATTTAAATTAGATTGTAAATTCGTTGATGACTACTATAAAATAAGAAAACCGACATAAAAGACTTGAATAAAAGATCGGAAAAACATGACTTTTATAATCGTTAAGTATTCGTATATATTTAAAAATCTAAAGTAAAATAAAAGTGGATATGAGTAGGGTATCCATATTCACGAATTTTTTCTGTTTCCATACCCGACCTATCTCCACTGAATCCATAAAAATGATATCCATATCCCCTCAATCAAGGTCTGATCCAACGGATATCGTTCGATATTTTGAAGAAAAGGTTTCAAGGATTATATATAAAAATATTCGATTAATTAATGAATCATTTGATATGTTGATGCAAAGATATAGTCATTCATCATGATGTAAACTCAGTTTGAGCTGGTCGCAAATTATCTTATCTCATTATTATCCCTAGGGCCCTATTGTACTAGAGGCTAATGGCTATAGAGAGTGTTGGTAGAGCTGGATAATGTAGCGGCCCGGCCCGACCCAGTGCTATTACATGAGCCAATTTTTTCTAGCCCACACAGGGTCAGGGCTGGGCCATCCCCCATTAGCGATTAGGGCAGGGCCGGATTTTGTCAACCCGGCCCTATCAACAGCCCTATGTGAAATTCAGCCCAGCCTAACCCACTAATACAACTAATACAAATTCAACCCACTAACACAACTAACAACCCCATAGTGATGGGCCATGGCTGACTTTTCTTGGCCCAGCCCAGCCCAACATTATTTTAGGACCGGGCTAGGGCCGCCTTTTCTTAGCCCAGCCCACCTCCAGCCCGTACCGGCCCATTGTACAGCTCTAGTGTTGTAGAAACATTTTTTGGGCTGCCCTGTCCCTGTTAATGTTTGTTGTGGGCTGGCTAAGTGCTCATTTATGACTGACCTGTTAATGTGTATTGTGATTCTGTCAACCAAACTCTAATACTGGACTAAGTATCCATGTAAGGATTGGCCCATTGATATGTTCTTGTCATAAAGCGGCTCGTTAATATGTTGCTAAGTGCTAACGCAGCTTTGTGCCTTAAAGGCTTATACCCTCCAAACATAAGCAATGGAACCTATGAAACGTAACCCAATCAGATTAAAACGTGTTCAATTATCTTTGGACTATAGTCGTTCACGGGTCGTCCCGTCCATTAGGCCCTCCCGCCCAACTCGATTATTTCGTGGGTTTGGACAAGTATTTTTTACCCGAAAAATTAAGAGGCCGGGCCAAGCCCAACCCGCCAAGTTAAATGGGCGGGATTGGACAACAAGAAAAGCCCATGGCTTAGTCCAATAGGCCCGTTTATTATTTAAATCATTTACTTTTACTCCTGAAAAAAAAAATTCAGGAAAATTGTATCAATATTATAGGGTTATGGAACATTAAAATAATAATATGGAGAATATAATATGTAAACTAAAACATTTAAAATATAACGAAAGTGTTTATACAACAACAACAACAACAACAACATCAGAGCCTTAGTCCCAAAATGTTTTGGGGTCGGCTGACATGAATCATCCCTTGGAACCGTCATGAGTGAACTCCTCATCTCAACAAAAGAAAAAAGGAAAAGAAAAAAAACGAAAGTGGAGTGAAACAAAAAAATGGAAGGCAAAGGGGTTTTATAAATTTTAAATCGAACTTATCACATAAAAAAACCCAAAAAAAATAAATCAAGAATAAAGTTTAAAGTGATTTTGAGAAACGAAGTTAAAATTAAAATAAGAGTTTTTGAGGAAAAAGTGTAACAAATCCAAACCTAAATTTTTCTTTTTTTTTTTTTTTTTAGAAAACTTAATAAAAACATCAAAGGCTAGAAGTCCACATGTATCATATCCCTCCATAGTGCCCTCTCCATCACCATCCCCTCCTGAAGCCCCAGAAATCTCATATCGTGCTCAATCACTCTTCTCCAAGTTTGTTTAGGTCTCCCTCTACCCCTAGCAACCGTTTCGGCACCCCATGTCTCCAACCTCCTAACCGGTGCGTCCATAGGTCTCCTTCTCACATGGCCAAACCATCTTAGTCGGTTTTCCATCATCTTGTCCTCTATTGGGGCCACTTTTACCTTCTCTCTAATCACCTCATTCCTTAACCGGTCTTTCCTTGTATGGCCGCACATCCACCTCAACATACGCATCTCTGCCACACTCATCTTATGAATGTGACACTGCTTCACGGCCCAACACTCCGAGCCGTAAAGTAAGGCCGGTCTAATTGCCGTACGATAAAATTTTCCATTTAATCTTTGGGGCATACCCTTATCACACAAAAATCCCGTAACACTTTTCCATTTCATCCATCCCGCTTTAATTCTGTGGGCCACATCTCCGTCTACATCTCCATCTTTTTGGATAATAGATCCGAGATATCTAAAGGAATCTGACCCCTCAACAACCTTTCCATCGAAAATAATGCTCCCCACCGCCGTCGATCTCGGCCCCGCAAATTGACACCTCACATACTCGGTCTTACTCCTACTTAGCCTAAACCCACGAGTCTCCAACGTATGCCTCCATAATTCCAACTTTCTCTCAACCCCCTCTTTCGTCTCATCAATCAACACAATATCGTCCGCAAACATCATACACCAAGGGATCTCGTCCTGAATATCTCTTGTCAACTCATCCATAACCATAGCAAAGAGAAAGGGACTAAGTCTGGAACCTTGATGCACACCAATGGTAATGGGGAATTCTTCCGTTCTCCCAACATTAGTTCTAACACTTGTACTAGCCCCTTCATACATGTCCTTTATGAGGTCGATATATTTTTAACGAAAGTGTTTATATGTTTTAATTAATATAACGCCTATCAAACAATAATGTATAATGAAAAGCAAAAGACTTGGTATGGTAAAACAATTAAACAACTATCTTGTTGGTTTACAAAAATATATTTATCTTTGCATCAATTAAATAAAGAGATGTCCGTTTGTACATGTGAGAATGCCCAAGTAACACTATACTTCCAGCGGTATAATAGCACCGTACAACCAAACCATATCTAACCGAGCTTACATGATTTTTCTGAACATTTTTTTATGTTTAAGTAGGTGAATGCATAAACTTTATGATATATCTCTAATTTCGTGAACCAAAACTCGAAAGCCTTGTTATAAAACTTGGATTTTACCTGACTAGCTATACTACAAATGGCTATATAGTATATTAACCGGTGAGAATATATAATGAAAAGCAAAAGACTTGTCCTGTTGTCTAATACATCGTGATATAATAATATTTAATTTGATTTATTTTTAAACACATATATTCGAAAACTTCCCAAAATTGCCTCATAAGTAGAAGAGAGAAGTAGATGAACGGCACGAAATTTCATTTATGACGAACATTTTTCATCACAAGCATGAATATGTAACCTACTACTTTCGTACGTGATACAAATAGTAGAGCAAGTGAAAAATAATTTGTGAGACGTTACAAATTCATGACGGATATTCCCGTCACAAATTTAATTTGTGATGCAAGATTTGGATTGTTTGAAAACAGTTCATGGAAGTGCGGGTCCTGTGATCTGACTCCCAGAAAAGGCAGAGTAGCAAGTACGTAAATTTTAGAAGATCCAATCTTTGGTTATTTATTGTCTTACCCAAAACCAACTTCAATTCCAAGAATAGCCGTAGACTTCATTTAGCGATAACATCCATAAACTACAAGTTTCAAAACATCTTCATCAATCTTTTAATTATCATTAATATTTGAATTCATTTTTGAATCCGTTATCATTATTGTATCATTACACGTTTACACTAAACGAGGCCTTCCAATTTAAATTCTTCATTCTTCTTCACACATGGAATAATGAATAACAGTCCTCTGTTGATTGGGACGCAAAACAAATGTTGTTTCTGTTTTTTTGTTCTACGTTATTTGCACTTCTAAGTTTTGGTATTTCAAATGTACTCTTAATCAATAAGAATGAATAAGGGAAGGTCAACCAAGTAGTATTATTTCAGTGGTAGTTGGATTAAGGCCCTGTTCTTTCTGGCTTATTTTCAGCTCGTTTCAGTTTAGCTCAGCTCTATTCAGTTCAGTTCAGTTCAGTTCAGCTCAGTTCAGTTCAGCTCAGCTCCATTCAGTTCAGTTCAGTTCAGTTCAGCTCCATACAATTCAGTTCAGTTCAGTTCAGCTCAACTTTATTAAGTTCAGCCCACATTATTATTATTATTATTATTATTATTATTATTATTATTATTATTATTATTATTATTGTTTTTGTTATTATTATTATTTATTTTATTTATTATTATTCTATTTATTATTATTAATTAATAATTATTATTATGATTATTATTGTTGTTTTTATTATTTCTTCATCTTATTATTATTTTATATATATTTTTATTGTTTATAATAATAATAATAACAATAATAATAATAATAATAATAATGTAATTATTATTATTATTATTATTAGTAGTAGTAGTAAACATGAAAGAGTGGAAAAAATGTAATTGAGAAGTAAAATTTGATAACATTCAAATAATAATATTTGTTAACACAATCGAAAATCATAATCTCGAAAATATAGATATCATTAACAAAGACATCATCTATGTTGTTTCGCTATTGACTTCTGCATCGTCTTGATGTGGTTCATTATCAAGGTCATTATGGACACCAATATCACGCCCTATTTTTTTTTGCAATTTCATTTCGAACTTTGTCCATGAGTTTCTTCCGTTCTTTCTCATCCATGTTTGAATCTGTTCTTCCTTGAATAATTTAATGTTGTATTGTGATTTGATTTGGCTGTACTTTATGGTTCAATTAGAGGAAAATTTAAGGGTATGGGCCGTATGGCTGATAGTTTCTTCTGAATGGATTTTTTTTGGTTAACTAGTGATTTGCATTGGGTTTTTTATTGGTTGTTTTAAATTCAAGTGATTAAATTAAGTAAATACATTTTTTTAGCCTAGATATGGGTAGTTTGGACAGTACCTTAATAAAATGATCATTTTGGCCTAAATATGGTTACTTTAATAATATAATTATTTTTTAAAAAATCGCCAATTTATATTAATCAAACTTTTTTTTATATTATTATTATTAATAATATTATTATTAGTTATTAAACTTTAATTAAACATTTATATTCAGTTTATTTCTATTAATTTATGTTTCATTCAGCTTAGTTCAGTTCAGCTCGATTAAATTCAGTTCAGTTCAGTTCAGCTCAGCTCGATTCAGTTCAGCTCAGCTCAGTTCAGTTCAGTTCAGTTCAGCTCAGCCCCATTCAGTTCAGCTCAGTTCAGTTCAGCTCTAAAAAGCCAGAAAGAACAGGGCCTAAATCTTGAAACTTGTAGAAATACAGGAATTGAGAGAAATGTAGAAGTTGAGAGATTCATGGTTCGACTACCAGCTGCGACGATGACTACTTGGTCACTGCAGACATGGTCCGCGTCATTAAAACAAAAAAAGAGAAGTAAGGTCGATAATGGTTAAAATTTGGGTGAAATTCCCATCTTATGGAACATTCTATTACATATACTCGATAACTCGAGGGTTTATCCAGTGCACACTAAAGATAGCGACTGCTGCTTCCCTCGTCAATAATGACATCACTTTAGTATTCGCTCATACTTTTGAAAACTGTACGTACCCAAGCGCTTGATGCCTTTTTCCACCGTTCATCTCTCGAGTTTTTATTCTTTTTCTATATGGATCACCTTAAATAAGCACAATCCGCTATAGAGTAAAAGATTAACGCATCTTAAAAAATCCCGCTTGGAATTCTCGCCTATATAAATTAAAGAGTATTAATCTGAAGAATTGCGCTCAATGTTATATTATTCTAACTAATTTTTATTCTCTAAATATGATATAGCCAAATTTTCTTGTAAATATACCCACTATTATTTGAATTCATTAATTAGCTACACTAATTGGAAGCATAGAACATAAATACATATATATTGAAATAATTTACACAATATTCATTAATATGCTATCTAAATTATCTCACAAATTCCTTACCTTCTTAATAATATATAATAATATAATAATTTTAAACTTTTTATGCTACCATAAGACCATCCCCAAGCAAGGTCGATTGGGAGGTTAATTTGGGGTCGAGTCAAGTTAATTGTAATTAAGAAATCGATTAGAATTGACTCAAGTCGATTCAGGTCACAAATCGACCCAATTTGAGGTAAATTGACTCACCAATCGACCTCATACGTGGCACATTTTAATTGGTTCCAACCATTTAAGAAAAAGAAAAAAAAAAGAAAAGCTAAAAAAGTGGTTATTTGGGAGGGTTTATTGACGTAGGTCGTGACTTTCTGCTTGAGAGGGTTTAAGTGGTCAAAGTCAATAAGGAGAGATTAAGGTCTAATATGCAATTGACCCGATTAAATTGACTTGTTGGTTGGGAATGGTCTAAATATATAAACACATACTCCCTCCTATTCGGGATAACCTTCCCTATTCGATATTGACACAAAATTTAAGGATTTGATTAAAATAAGCATAAAGTATTGTTGTGGGGTGAGGTGATTGGAGAGAGGGTGAGTATTGTGGGGGTATTGTTGTGAGTAAGGTGATTAAAATAAGTATAAAGTATATGTATTGTGTGGGGTATTATGGTGGTGTGAGCTGATTAAAATATATATATAACTTTACCAAAAAAGGAAATAGGGAAGGTATTGTAAATTAATGAAAAAGGAAATAGGGAAGGTTATTATGAATAGGAGGGAGTATATTATTTCACCAATTTCCTTTATACGGCTGATACAATTAATTAAATTTTACATCTAACTTAAATGTATTATTAATATCATAAACTATTCGTAATAGTTAAGTATAATAATATTAGTAATAGTTTAAGACAAAAGTAACTTAACTTAAAGTGTCTCTTGATGGTGGTAATTTTCTTTTTTCTTTTTCTACCTGTTAGGCCCTGTTCTTTTGGACTGAAACTGAACTTAACTTATAGGATCTGAACTGAACTGAACTAACTTATAGGAACTGAAGTGAACTGAAATTAAGTGACTTGAAGTGCGAAAGAAGAGGGCCTTACTAATATTAAATCACATCATAATATTAAATTAAAGGTATAGTTAATTTATGCAAATAATTTTTACACTAAAACTTGAAAGAAACGGTCTTTTAATAAATTATTGAATGACCATTTTTTTGTACCATTTTATTTGTATTTTGTAGCTCTTTTGTCATTAATCGTACTATAGTTATTTCGTATTTATTTACATAATAAATGTATTCATTTTATCTTTAATCATGTTTTGTACATATTATATCACCTTTAGTACCATTTTTCCTTAAATTTATACAATAGTCTTTCAATAAGTTTATTGAGAGACGGTCTTTCTAGAGATCTACTGATAATTTTATTGAAATTTCCTTTTTACGAATCAATTCTAAATAATATATTAATTTATACATCATTAAAACAATCATTAAAACAATAAATTAAGCACCAATAATTATTAATTAGCGTATGTCTTTTTTGTTAGCCGTTACATAGTTACACGGATGAAGGCTACGTTCCAATACATGTGTGGCATGGTCTTCAAAATAAAGGACTAACATGGAAACCAATGTACAAAAATGACAACCCAAAGAATGCATGCATGACGACAAGAAGAGAGAAGACTCACGAATGCAAACAAATAATTTTTTACCTTTAATTTTCAGACATTCTATACAATTATCTTATTAAAAAAGTGGACATTAAATAATACAAATAGTTTAATTCCAAAGGATTCTAGGACAAACGTAACTATCCTTATAACTCAAGGACAATTTGGGCATCTCCTTTTTATTATGCCTCTCAATCAAAGGTAAAAGAGAAAGAAATTTGATAATTAGACAAATAAATTAAAACCCCACAAAATTAAAGTATCCCATGTCCTTTAATTTCTAACCCTAGCTCCCTCTTCTTTCACCCCTTTTTAGGTATTTTTGAGTAGTCATTTTTCATCATTTTTTTTTCATTTTTTTTTGTCAAATAAATTTTATCTCAATGTTAAATCATCTACAAAGTTTGTTTTATTACATGATGTAACGCAAGCTTTATAGAAATTAAGTATGACTTGTGGTTTTTGTTTAATTTGGATGGACTCGTTTGGCTTTAAAAAAATTACAAATGATTTGCGATGTCGAGAGGTGGTAAAATTATTAGGTCGAGTTATTTCGGGTTTGTTATATGTTTTTGATCGAGGCGGATCATGTCAGGTCACTTCGAATTCCGAATCAACTTAGGGTTTGTCATATGTTTTTGATCGAGACGGATCAGGTCAGGTCACTTCGAATTCCGAATCAACTTAGGGTTTGTCATATGTTTTTGATCGAGACGGATAGGTCACTTCGAATTCCGGATCAACTTAGGGTGACCGGTTGTCAAGTTACTTTCGGGTTGGGTCACATCAACTTGGGTTTCGGCTCATTTTCGGATCTCGTTAACTTTATCAAATGAGTTCAGCTTTACCAGGTTTAGTTATGAGATGTAGAGTTGGCATTGGGCCGACCCGTGTGCCAGCCTATCGTGCCTTCCCCCCAAAATGGCAAGACCCAGGCACAGATATTGGGTTGACCGTGTCGTGTCATGCCTAGCCCACTCAATCTAACCCTCAGCGAGCGGCCACTCCTAGCATCCCCATTTTTCGTGTTCGAGTCGTGCCTGGCCCATGGGGCATGGGCTAATCGTGCCTTGCACGTGAGCCGTCCCATAAAATTTTATTTTATTTTTTTAAAAAATTGTTTTATAATTGTTATGTTTTTAGTAATTTTTTTTTTAATAACTTGAGTATGAGTAATTGAGTAATAATATAAGATTATAAGACGAGTAGACAAATGATTTGTGAGAATTGATTGGTAATGATCATAGAGTTTGCGGAGGAAAAAATTAAAAAATAAAATAAAGTTTAAAAAATGACTACATTCAACGGCAGCAACAACACGTCAACACTACAAAACAATCACATTGTAACGACAACATTACAACAGTCACAAGTTTACGGGCTAAAAATTGGGTCGTGCCGTGCTAGGCATGTCGTGCCGGTTCGTCTGTGCTTGGGCACAGGCACGAGAATTTTCACAAATCGCAGCCACGACCCGACTCCAATCCGGTTGTGTCGTGCTCGTGTCGTTGGTACTATTCACCTGGGCCATGTCGTGCCCGTGCCAGACTCGTGCCGGAGTCATGCCGACCTCCCCGACCCAGCCCAAATTGCCATCTCTAATGAGATGTGTGGTAGGTAATATATGTGATATATAGTACAATGATGTTTAAAGTTACAATGAGTAAAAGATCATGGAGTTCCATACTTCTACATCTATACATGGGTAGCTAATGTACATACAGACGTACTTATTAATTATTAACAACTACTCCCTCGGTTCATTTTTCCGATGAATTGTTTAGGTAATTAGGTTTACATTTGCCTTAAAATTCAGATAGATAATTCTCATTTGTGTGATAATTCTGGATTAGTGGAAAACATGTGTGTTATATTACGAGCTTGTGATCACTTTAGCCACGTGAATTAACCGACATGAAAATTCATGAATGTCAAAGTGAACTGTAAAACACTAGTAGGAAATGCAAGAATTATGAAGTGATTAGATGAAGTATGTTGAGCGACAAAATCTACTATACGTGCACTTTGTTGAGTGAATAGACTCTTTGACAATTTAGGCCATAAAAGACTCCAATTCAAGTCAACGACAAAGATGGCATCCTAACTTCAACTACCTCCATACTTGCTTGCTTTTGCACTATCCTATTGTTGAAATTTTTGAGCATACCACTTTCTACTCTCCATCACTTCACCAACATCACCATTGAATAATTTCTAACATGTATGTGCATCTCTATTCTAAAGTAAAGTTTCCATCTTTACCCAATCATACAGTTATGAATTACCCATTTTCCACGATTATAAATTGATCTCATTGAAAACGGGTATACTCGTTACAAATTGAAAACAGGCTAAGTATATATTATTCAAGTGAGTAGATAATACAAAAGCAGAATACTACTCCTTATTCCTTAGGTATTCTGTTTTTGTTTTATCACTCACTTGCGAATTAGTGAACCCGTCTTTGGTTTGTAACAGATATATATGTATATCTTCAATGTCACTTGTTGTTTATTTCCCTATATCTTGGCTAGTTTAATTGGTTTGAGTAGTAATAAAGGTGACCACTGACAATCGACCAATCGGATCAGTTGAGTTGGGTTTGGATTAGGTTAAGCTGGATTCCGTTATACCAGGTCAACTTATACTTTTAGGACGAGTCGGGCTGGGTGGGGTCATTATCGGGTCGTGACACTTCAGGTTAATATATAGATGTATCTCTGGTCGGGTCTGGTTTGGGTCAGGTCATTTTCACATCTATTAGGTACTTTATTATTGTGATCATAATTATGCTTAATCATTGTCGGGTCGTTAATCTTCTTTTGTCAATATTAGATCGGTTACGATCCCGGGTCATTGATCATCGGGTTATATCGAGTGTCGGGTCAACGAGTCAGGTCGAGTCAATTTTAGATCGTTAATTTTCAGGTTCTATCAGGCTAGGTTTTAAACAGGTTGAGTCAGGTCAGCTTTGCCAGCTCTACTTGTTAGTGATGCTTATATATACCATGAGTTAGAATATGTTTCAACATTAATATCAACTCCGTGATTGTTTTTGATTTATTATGTACGCTTTTAATTGACAAAAAATTACGTAATTCAATAAATAAGACATTTTTCAATCATCTTAAAATGTGATAAAACTGACTAAAATTTATCTAACATTGATTAATAAGAATCCAAATGTTTAAGATACAAACACACCAACTACAATGGTATAGTTAATGTTAAAATATCTACCTTCTTCCTAAATTCCTAATGTAGTGAGTACATCATCCCTTTACTATAAAAGGAGTAGGAAATAAAGGCTTCTTATTGGTTGTTGATTTTAAAGTTGAAAAAATAACTTTTTTGGTAGGTTGTTTCATCACTCAATTTTTTTTTTTTAATGTTTTGCAACTACTTAAATTATGATTCAAAATTTAATAACACAAACTATATACAACATCATACATTATATATTTGTTATTACTAATACAATACTTCCTCCATTCTTTTTATATAACCCCATTTCATTATTCACGTTGGCGATGTTCATTTTGTTTTGATTATATCTTTAGCTACATACTACTAAAAATTATAAAAGTTTGATATTCTTAATCCCCTTATCAAGACAATCCAAAAAAGATCTCACATGAATATATTTCCGTGAACGGATTGAGAGAAAACCGACGTTGAATACTCGATTGTGAATAGTGTCAAAACAAAAGTTGGGTGATATAAAAAGAATGGAGGGAGTACAATATAAACTTTCAAAAATTACAAATTAAATAATTACAAATATCAATTGACTATAATAAAAAAAATTCACTGAAAAAGTTAAAACTTTTTCTATGATATTACCAATATAATATAAAAAAAAATTACAACCTGGATATTACAAAATATTACGGAGTACATTATTTGATCGAACCGGGTTATTTCAGGTTTGAGTTATTTTTTAATCAATTATTATGAAGTTATTTTATTTTATTCAAGTCATCTTTTAAAAAATCTCAAATGCCGAAATCGTTTTAAACATATTTTTCCCAAATAAAAAATTACTCAAAAACAATAATAATTACTGGAAAATTCGTAATCAATAATATTTTTGTAGAAAGGTAACATAATCACCAATATTTTTTTGTACGGATTTAAAAGTCACCTGTGCATTATTTGCACGAGATTAAAACTAGTTAAATATGTAAGCTAAGGTAAGGTTGCAACCCAATAAATAATTTCACAACTTAACATTTTTCTTTTATGGTGATGAGGGAACTCGTAACCGCTATTTTTGATGCGCACCGAATAAACTTTCAGATATTTATTTAGCACTAAAAACATGTTTTTTTCAAACAAAATAACCCAGTTTTAGACAAAGACATACATAATTACATATGACATATGTTAGCTTGATCGATCGTATTGTTCCTCAAAAATAGGATGGGGACAGACAATTGATTTCTTATATTTTGATCTTGGATAGTTGGATGTGGCCAAAAACATCACCACATTTCCTGCTTACGCTAATACGTAACTTGATACAAGTGTACACGTAATATTGACAAAAACTCTGTACCTATAAAATTAAATTAACAATAATATTGACAAAAATGCTAAGTGTAAACAATCAGAAGCTCTAAAAAATTAGAAGCCTTCATTTGTTTAAAAAAACCTTATTTTGGTCATTCTCATTCACATAATCACGTATATATACCACATTAATATAATTATATAATAAGGAAAAAGTACGTTATATAGTTATATTATAAATAATCGCAAGCTCTTATAAGCCATAAGGTGGTTTTACAATAAAGAATTTAAAACTATGTATTATCCTATCACAAAAATAAGTGGTTGATGGAAGTTTTTTTAGTGAAGTTATTTAGATAAAATATGACCTAGTTTTATAATAACACTTGTGTAAAACGATTTATTAAAAAATGAGTTACTCAACTTATTACTAATTGATACTAAAATAAGTTTGGGATGAAATCTTCTGTACTTATGGTGTGACATATATCCAAAATTTGAGACTATTAATTACCAATTTAGACTTGTATGATGTTCCTATGGTTCCGTCATATATTGAAATGATACCTCATAAAATAGAAGAATTATTGTATTTCTCTGTTCATAATTCACTACTTATAAGTGTCTGAGTTATTTAAATTTACAAACATAAAGTATTGAGTATGAATGTACATTAATTAGGTGAATTTGGAATTTCGGATTTTAGGATTTTGGAATCTTGGGAAGAAGGGAGCAAAGGGGAAACGGTGCAGCAAGGACTATTTGTCTAAGGGTGCGTGTCACTCCACTTATCTCTTAACATGTCATTTGTTACAAAAAAAATTATGCATAATGTATTGAGGCGTCAAATATATATGAAGTGGAATGCGGAATGAGATATCATATAAATCGGATAATTCTTATTCAAAACGGCGAGGTGGGGTTTTGATGGGAAATGATGGAATCGATAATCAAGTACATAAAGGAGTGACGATGTCTCATACTGTATTTGTCACACGGAATAACATAATATTTCGGTCGATTTTACTTCTTGAGTAATGGTATTTTGTCTCCTTTTTTTGTTGTATAGTGTGTTTCTCTTTGATAATGAAATGGAATTGCATAATGCATATCTCATGCAGAATCACTCTTTTGAAAATGGGAGACAAAATTTTCCAATTTGTTGGGTGGACCCTTTGAAAATATTAATAGGTCTTTTTTGTGACGAACATATCCGTTATAAATTTGCGACGGGTTAAATATTATTTATATTGGTAGATAAAACAATATAGTTTGCTAAGTATTATTTAGGTGTTTTATTTTGACTTATCTCACCACATATGTATTACTTAACCCATCACAAGTTTGTCACCGATATGTCCGTCACAAATGAGAATTGTGTGAGAATATAGATAATACAATCCGACACTTATTTTTTTTTCTTATTTCAGATGAGCTATTTTAATTTGAAAAAATAATATGGAATTTCGTATATCATTTTACAGTTAATTAAGATAATTATTAAAAACCAACTTATCGTTAGCTATAACACTGACTTTATCATTTATATTCAACTATAAAATGATCACTTAGGCCCTATTCTTTTCGGCTGAAACGAGCTGAATTGAATTAATTGGAGTAGTGCTTAATTGAACTTAATTGAACTTAATTGACTGAAATTGAGGTTAAGTGAATTTAGTTGAATTAAAAGTTAATTTTGTGAAGAGATTAACTCAACATAATTGATTGAACATAAATAAGACTTAACGGAATACAACAAAGCAAAATTAAAAGGAGCTGAAATTAAGTAAGAAAAAACAGGACCTTATTCTCATTTTAAACTTCAACAAAAAATGACTGTCTGAAATAATATTTTGTAACAATTCGATCATGTATTTGACAAGGTTCTATTTCAACCATCATAGTTCTACGGCACAAAAGTAGCAGTTAGTCTTGCTTGTGACGGGTCGGGTGAAGAGACGGATAATGACACTCATAAAACGAATAGGGGGACAAGGTGGAGCACCCTCATGTGCTTTCCTCTCTCCTTTAAATGGGCATTTTGTGAGACAAAATGATATCCGTCTTCTCCTTGTGACGGATACCCTCCGTCTACAATGAGAATTTGCGCAAAAGTGGATGGTGTCCAAAAAAATTGATTCAACCGTATTTATTTTGGTCGAGTAATCAACTACTCCATCCATATTTATCCAAATAACAAATTTGCTTTTTCACGTTTGCCAACGCACGTTACGTGCTTAATATTTTTAGTTACGTATTTGTAAAAATTATAAAAGTTATATATTTCCAATGTTTTTGTAAAGACCAATTAAACAAGGCCCCGCATGAATATATTTTTTCTTATGTATTGAAAGAAAATTGAAATTGAATGTTCATTTGTGGATAGTGTACGAAAAGCAAATATTTGCTATTTGGATAAAAATAGAGGGAGTAGTACGGTACAAGTATACTCTTAAAATTGTAATTTTTGAAAATTTAGGTTATTCGTGAAACATTTTATTTAGTTAAATTTACGAGTATCTTGTGTAATCTTAAAAATGCCAAAAGTATTACTATATCTTAAAATTCGAAAAATCATGGGATACGCCGTATAAAAGCCCTTCTCATTATGGCAAATTCTTATTCCACGTTGCCAATTTCCTTTGAAACAAATAAAACGGGTTTTGTTATGATTTTATAATCAAATGTAACCACAATGATTTAGCTTATATTATACCTTATATTAACTTAATTTTCAAAAATAATCACATTTTCTTATAAAATGATCTTAAAATTTAATCATATTACTGTATTATTTAAGACGTACGTGATTCGTCGGAAGAAAGACCATCTGTTACCTTATGTATTTGGGGACCTACATTGAAGACTTGAAGTAGTAATTTGTAAGAGTAGAGGGTAGCTATGTTCCAAAATGAATAAATCACCCACACCACTTAATTACAAGGCATAATGATAATTCACCATAAATAGAATGACAGTAAATACAATAAAGTAGAATAATGAGGTGGAACGTGAAAGTACCATAAAGGTAGTAGGCGTAGGTGACAGAAGTTTAGGACTCAAACATAAATCTGGTGTGACTGTGTGAGTAAGTATGGTGTACTTAAAAATGAGAAGTATCTAAACAAATCCAATACAAATGCAAGAAACCATGCCGATAACTTAAAGACAAATAGGTGAGGGACGGTGACCAACTCCCACTTGCTTCCCAACAAGGGATTACTATTTCCCTATTTTTTCAAGCATAATTTCTCGCTTAATACGGATCGAATAATAACACATTTACATTGGTAAAACAAACATTTTGTTTCTCATAGGGTTTTTCATTTCCGTCTTATCCATTATTATTTAACCCGTTTTAACTTAATACAGATATAGTTATCTTAGGAGAGACTTATTGTTGATTGAGATGTTCTCCCATTGCTCACCCTCCCCCGTTGGATAGTGCATCTATAGGTAACAAAGGGGTTAAGTGATGTGGGTTTGGGCTGAGTTAATTTGGATTTGGATTGTTCGGATTTACAAGGGTTTAAGTTGAGTCGGGTTATTTTTGAATGCACTGTTTTTAAGTTATTTGGGGACAACATTCAGATTCCGATAATAAATATTCGGGTCAATTTTAGTTTACAATTCGGGTGCGAATCAGGTCAATTTTTCAAGGTCTAGTCGTGATCATCATTATATATATAAAAGAATCTTGTAAAACTGCCTATGTGGCACAATGTAGTACAAGAATGAGAGTATTCAAACTCTCTTATTCAACCTCAAAAATTATGCTTTGTTTTGGCCAATCATGCAAAATCGTGTTGGTCATCCTTCCACATCAGCAAACTAAAACAAATAAAAAACTGAAATTAATTATAGAACCACCTAATTAACCGTGTTAATTAATATGGGTATCAATTCTCAAAGCCTAATAAAAACTGGTTTACTTTCTCGAAAATTAATTATAGAACCACTAATTAATGTTCTCGAAAATCATCCAAAAATATTTCCCAAAAATAAAAATGGTGCTTTCAAAATATATCATTTTCCAAAATAAATCTCAAACAATTTTACAATATAATATCATCTCAATCTTTTCTTTAGAACTTATCCAACAAAGCGGCTACACGAACATATGTGATATGTGGTACATGTGTGCTTTAAAAATCATAATTTCGTAAACCTGATATACACGACTTAGCTTAAATTAGATACTAACATTAAATCATTTTTGTTCTTTTTATATGTGTTATATTCACTGTTAACACTTTTACACTCTATTTACATTTCAAAATCTTTACAATATGAAATTAATTCATTATTGATGACGTCGTAAATTTAATTATAGGGTTTTTCGTGAGAAACTACCTTATATTTATATCCATTTGTGAACAACTACCTTACTTTTTATTTTTTGTTAAAAAAACCTTACATTTTACTTTTTTGTTAAAACCTACCAAAAATATGACTCAGGCCAAGTTCCGATGATATTGTGGTTGAATTGACCACAACAGCAAGTGTACTTCCCTCTATTTAGCAGAGAGGTACATAGATTATTGGAGGCTTCAACTTAAGACAAAGGTAAACACTTTTTAGAAGAAGTTGTTAAAAGAATTGGGGATTGAGGTGGGTTATTTATGGCATATTATGTTAAGGAAAAGGCTTTAAAAATGATTTATGGGGAAGCGGATGAACAATATAAAATATTTTAACAAAAAAAATCCAATTTACCCTTAATTATAATCAATAATGCCAGTAATAAAGATAACACTAATATCAACAAGAGTAGCGATAATAACCTGAGTAGCGATGTTAGTACGTATTATTTGTTGTAGGGGTAGTAAAATAATAATACGTATCAACAACAAAATTAGTAGTGAAAATAATAGCTATACAACAACTATAAAGAAACTAACAATATAAATTGAATAAGTAGTGAGATAACAATAGTACGCAACAACGAAAGACAAGTGAATACGTCTCATAATCAAAATGATAAATTTTATATTAATCATAGTTTAAAACATGTATCGTAAATTTTAAATTAATGAATTAGACAGTTATATCAAGGAAGGTGGGGATACCAAAAGTCGAAAAACTATATATATGCGTATATGATCAAACTCACCGTGCTACACTTATTTCGCAAATTTAGTACAAAAATTTAATTTCTAAAAATTAGTAACAACTCGTGAAAATTCACGGGTGTTACACTAGTTTATTCATAAAACCTTCTTAATACTTCCTCCATTCCTATCCAAACTACACATATTCAATTTTAATCCATGCATATTCAAACTATATTTTTCCTAATAAAGCCAACAAACTTACTTAAGTATTCTTATGAACATCAATTATTCACACAAAATGTCATCAAATGATCCACTATTACTCCACCACAAACAATAAAAAAGCAGCATAGACACTCTCCATTGTACTTTCAATCATATTCTAATAAACTCTTAAAATCTAAGTATAAAGCATAAATACACTATAAATTTGAATGAATGAGAAAATTATTTGCGATTATTATTATTGAATGACTCGAAAATTTTACGTCTTTTAAACCTCATACTAATAGAAGTGTAATAATTGTATTAAAGTTAACCTCACATATTATCAATTTTGGGTGTTAGAAATTTGTGCCGTCAATTTTTGTCGACGACGGACAAACAAGGAGAATGATATTTTGTTTCTTAGGAATTTAGTAGTGTGGGACTCACTAGAAATTTCCTATTTTTGTTATACGAGAAGTTTAATTAATTTAGGAAATTAAGTATTTAATTTTCTATTTGGCATATTTTTTTATTAGTCCGGAAATTTTATTTTGATAAAATAATTATATAAAGACTCAAGTATTACTGAATGTTAATTAAAAGAGAGAGATTTGAGACTAAAATAAAGATGGTAAATTTGCAAATTTCCTTAATTCCTTCACAAGAAGAGAACTCTATTATTGAAGACATATGAGAGGAGCTTGTTCAGATCTTGGTTGCCTCAAGATAGTTTGTCCATCGTCTTATTGGTATTTTCTTTTGTTTCCTTGAGACTACGTATTATATTTGTTGGTAGAATATTACTCTATACTTTTGGCTCATATTGAGCGCGGTTTATTATTGTACTATTTATAGTAATCGGAGGGTAGACGTTGTCAATTATTTTAGTGTCGAACCACTTAAATCTCCGTGTTAACTTTACTTACGTTCGTTATTTAACGCATCCGTTACAACATTTTCGAATATAGACCTTTGTTATTGTTAAATTTGTATGGCTTGAAAATTTACGTCTTTTAGACCCCATAATAAAAAACGTAACAATTGTATTAAAATTAACCTCGCGTAATATCGATTTTGGGTAAGTCACTGCGCTTGATTCCTGATAGTATTACATATCTTTTATTGACTATTACTTTGACAATTTTGCCTATTAAGGCCAATAATTGGATGATACTGTTGGTATTTGACTGATAAAATTCCGACAAAAGACTAACAAAACCGGTACTTGAACCACAGGTCCGACTAAAAAATGACTGATAACAAGGAATAGCAGACTCAACATAAACCAACCCATTTTAATCCGAGACATAACTAACCCGAGTGATCGGATTACCAACTAAGCATAAGATTGGTGGTCTGGTCTTAGCCTCATATGCTACATATGAAACATAACGCACATGCCAAGTGCTTTATCTCCCGTCTCATTTGTCCTTTTCTTTTTCCAATCTTCTTTCCAACTTACAAAACTCAACCCTTTTGGATTGTTTCACATTCTAGGATTCTGAGTTTTTAACTTTTTACTAAGCCTCACATACATCTTATATTATGTATTTGACTTATGTTGTGTGTAATATTTGCAACCCAACTCTACAATTTTTATAGATCCTTCTTTTTATGCAAAAAAGTCCCTCCATTTGCCATAAAGCTTCAAGATTTGGTAACCTTTCTTCTCACATTTTAGAAGAAAAGAGTCTCTAAATTAGTCACACTGGTCAAAAAGGATAATCTATATTAGTATAGTATAAGGGTATGATTACTCGTAATACTCTCGAAAGTTTTATTATTCGTCACTCACCTTATATGACAATCACTCATTGGATTTTCAAGACTCAATTTAAGACTTTACAAAGACTTTCCTAGATTATTGTTTAATTTTGGCTGAGTCTTATCTTAAAACTTTCTAAAGTTTTGTCAAGACTACCAATAATCTTACCTTAAACCTATAAATATACCTTATAATATAAGCTACCAGTCCACATTCTTTAAGTTAAAAACAAGTCAAATATTCTCAAGACGTTCTAATTTTTGTGTTGTATAATTATTTGACACGTTTTATATTCAAGACAGATATATATGTCATGCAATATGCACAACTAATGCTATTTATTTATAGCTGTATTTATGGGGTTTGTTTTGTTTGACAGTCACCATTATTATTACCTCTGCACTAACAGTGAAACTGTCTTTATTTACCCTCCATATTCTCTGCAGATTTTCCATCCTACAATGGAGTTGTTGTGCTACTAAAAATGTAAAAAAAAGACAAATTTGTCAGCTTTTTTACCAATCTGAAATATATACAAGTTGATTTCACACTTGAGTAGTTGGGTATTGCCAAAGTTTCAATCTTGAATTTTTCGACTGTTTTGAGCACAAAATAGTCCAATTTATTGTCATTGTGATTCTGGGTTTCTGAAGATGGTGGGTTTAGATTACATTCAAGATTGCAAAGTGCATAATATCAGTACTTTACCTAGACATAAAAGATCGAAGAGGTATGCTTTTCTTCAGTTTTAATTATCTGGTTCGCATTAATTATTGTGTAAAACCGTCTTACATTACATTACACTCACTGAAGGAATCGTCTTACAGTGTGAGACCGTCTTAGTCTATAATATGTGGGTTTGAATTGAGTTATTGTGCGGAAATTGATGTAGGGAATTAAAGGGACAACATGTTAAGGAAGCACATTAAATTCTTCTTGTTGCAGTGTCATCCACATTTACTGATCACATTAATTACTTGAATTTGGTAGCCCTCATAAATTACTTGATTGGTAGCATAAATTAATTGCTTCTGCACTTCTGCAGAATAGATATAGGTAACCCAATTAAGCAACAAAAGTATGGGATTCTGTTCTTACTCAAAATCTCATTTGAAACCGTCAAAAGCCGTTTAAGGCTTAAAGACGGTCTCTTTACATGCTTTAGGGTTCATTTAATGTTGTAAGTTTAAGACCGTCTTAAGAAAGACTAACTCGGGTTCTTAAATGTGAATCTAAGTTAGGATAATGAAAGTTAGGAAGCTATAAAAGGGCATTGTAAAGTAATGTGAGATTTTGATGTCTTTATAAAAAGAATTTAACAAAGTTAAAGTAGAATATCTTGTATATTGTGTTTATGCACGAGGAAAGTTTGTTGATTGTAGGAAAAAAAGCTTCTGGAATCAAATTCAACTGGTTTACTTTGCTAAAATCTCTCTAATTTTGTGTTTTTTCTCTTTATTTTTGGCAGCTTTCCGGATAAAAGACGAGTCGAAAGTCGCTTAGATGATTCTCATCAAGAGTCTCCTCGCTTAAAATTGGTAAAGCTATGCTTGCTTTTCTCTTTAATTACTCTTCTTTTTATTATAGTTTTTGTGATTATTTCCACATTTCCTTAAAGCATACTGAAGCTTTAATTTATGTTGGGTTATGATTGTTTTACTGTTGTTTGACTAATATGATTAACTTTCATGAATATGCATGGAATCCTTTTATTCATAGATTATGATGATGTACACTTTTTTGTTTTCTCTTTGCTTGTGCTTTTCTTTCCTCTTTACAAAATGCCAGCTTTTCCTTTTCATGTCACTTGTTAACAGTTTTATGGGTTGTGAGCGGTCTTATGTTAAGACGGTTTTAAGCAAGACTAACGGGATGTCGGGATTGATGGTAGTGTTACACACAGTATATTTTGAGCTTTGTTGTATCATTTGGTTAGTGTAATGCTGTTTGTTCTGAAAGACTGAAACTTCCCTTGGTTATGTTACCAGGACATGGGGAAACTGAAAGGCTTAAAAACTAACAAGCAGCAATCGCCGAGACTGGAAACGCAAAATTCTCTTAAACAAGAGGTATGATATAATGTTTCTGCAATTTCGTAAACATGGTTTTTTGAGAATCGTTTCTTGGTAATGTTCTGTTTTTCTCAGGCTGCCAACTTCTGATTTTCTATTTTTATGTTGGTTGTAGATTATACTGCTCGAGAAAAGGTTGCAAAATCAATTTGCTGTCCGCCGTACTTTAGAAAATGCATTGGGTTCAAGCTCATTGCCTTATGAGACGACTGAACCATCCGCAGTCCCTAAGGTAGGAGCCTTGCTGTCGTGACTTGTGATTTCTTGTTGGTTATTGATTGTTGAAACATGAATGCTTATTGATCTATTGGTTTTCGGATGTTACTTGTTTATGTTACCGTCTTTTTTCAACGAACTATCCTTTTTTGCTGAAAACTTTAATGAATTGAAATGAACAAGTTCCGATGGAGCCTTAGCCCTTACGTTACTATTCTTTGACTTTGGAACACGGTGGAATAGAGCAAGGCCCGTTAAACTGACTGTGCTTCTCTACTGTGAAGCAGCAACCTGTGCAATTGTTGGCTCTATTATCATTACGGTTTCCTTCTAGAATGATCTCTTTGTGTTTTCCATTATAAGGCCAGGAGGCTAAGGTTGTGTACATCTAGGCTCCCGTAACCCCCACCTTAGGCCGGTGCTCTTTAGGCACTGGGGTAATGTGTAATTGATTTGAGCTGAATTTGCTGCTCTTTAACTGAACTGAAAGATCTAACCAATAATGTTAATTGGTTTCAGTCGGCATCGGAATTGATCAAGGATATTGCAGTGCTAGAAGTTGAAGTCGGGAATTTAGAGCGGTACCTTCTGTCATTGTATAGAAAAGCATTTGATCAGCAGATTTCCGCAGTGTCTCCAGCAGCAAAGGATCAGCATATATCCTCTATATCTCCGGCTGCAAAACTTGAGAGGATGTCATCTATAACTTCCAAGAGTAAAAAACCTCCATTAATAATGCCAAGGCGATTGTTTTTGGACGAAGATGCAGCGGATTCTGCAACAATGGTTAAAACTTCGGTGCCTCGTGAGGCTCCTAAGAGACTTTCTGATACAAAGAAAGAACCTATCGAAGACAAGAACCTTGACTCTAGTGTCCTTCGTTGTCACTCTACTTTGTCACATCGTACTACACTTACAACAAGGCCTTCTCCGGACTCTGTAGCTAAAGCTTTGCGTGCATGCCATTCCCAACCGCTGTGCATGTCTGAGGTACCTTATAATTCCTGCTTCTTTTTCAGTTTGTATAGGGGGGGAAAAAAGTCGGTTGTAATAGGAAAATTAATAATAGTTGGACCTCAACCATCACCTTAAGGTTTTGGTTGAGATGGTTCATCTATCATGGTATCAGAGCCAGTGTAACCGAAGGTCACGGGTTCAAATCCCGGTAACCTCAAAACCCCTTGAAAATTCACAAAGTGGAAATCAGCACACGGTATGGGGGCGCCTGTGCAAACTAACCACTCTTCAAGCCCAATGGGCATTTGAGTGAGGGAGCGTATTAGGAATATTAATAATAGTTGTTGGGCCTCAACCATCACCTTAAGGTTTTGGTTGATATGGTTCATCTATCAGGTTGTACCTTAGAAAAAAACAATTTGATCTACGGGTCAACCAATTGAATAACAGCTGAATATGCATAACGAAAGAAGACCTTTTTCTCTCTGCAGTATGCAGCTTCAAATGTTATAAGCCTTGCCGAGCATCTTGGTACACGTATTTCAGACCATGTTCCAGAGACAGCTAACAGGATTTCAGAAGATATGGTGAAGTGTATGGCTGCCATATTTTACAAACTGGGAGAGCCACCATCCGTAAATGGCCTCTCGTCACCCAACTCGTCTTCATCCTCTATGGGTGCATTTTCTCCGCATTATCAATGTGATGCATGGAGTCCTGGGTTTGGCAAAGATTCATCTTTTGATCCACGGTTAGATAACCCTTTCAATGTGGAAGGACTCAAGGAATTTAGTGGCCCGTACAGTACTATGGTCGAAGTCTCATGTATTTATCGAGAGAGTCAGAAATTGGGTGACGTGGAATTCATGTTGCAGAATTTTAGGTGAGACTTTGATCTTACTTAGACTTGCATCAGAAAATTTGCATGAAAAGACTGAACTTTAACGGAATTACCATTTTCTGTTGAAGGTCACTCATATCTCGACTGCAAGAAGTAGACCCCATGAAAATGAAACACGAAGAGAAGCTCGCCTTTTGGATTAATGTCCATAACGCTTTAGTGATGCATGTAATGATCTATTTTATCAATAATGGAAATCTTGCTTTATATTATGTTTAAATTTCTCTTATGATTTTCTGACCAAATGTTCACCGGCTCTATGATTCTTGATAGGCATTTCTAGCTTATGGCATCCCACAGAACAATGTGAAGAGAGTCTTCTTACTCTTGAAGGTACCAGTCCGTGAATAACTGAATGTATATTTTCTGTAGAAAAAGCTGTCAGATTGTGTTTTTTTCATTTGTGTATGTATAATTGCAGGCCGCGTATAATGTTGGGGGTCATACTATAAGTGCAGATACCATTCAGAGTTCTCTATTGGGATGTAGAATGTCTCGTCCAGGGCAGGTTTGTTCTTTTACTTGTTTGCTTCGTATGTGAAGCATTTCGGACTTCTGGTTCCAGTTGTTACATAATTTTGAGACGGAGTTGGAGTTGGTTTAATGGATAGGTGATCATCATAGATGATTTGAGGATGCTTTTGAACTTCTGTTCCGAATTAAAAGTCACAACTGTTAATGATATACTGTCAAAGAAATGAAAACAATGAAAACAACACCGAATCGCTACGCTTTCCTTATAGAACAATTCGTCCAGTATATCAGTGCCTGGGATGTTCCGAATTTTCTACAGAGATAAGACGGTGTTTCTCGGTTTTTTGGCAAGAAAACAGAGATGTAATTTCGAAGCTTTTATGTGTAATTCGTTTTTCTGTTCAAGAAGATTGATTATCAGTAATTTCTCTTTGGGAAAATCTGATCCATTTATCTACCATATATATAAACAAATGAAGGGTAAAAGGGAAGGGATTGAGTCAGAATTCTGAAGAGTTACAACTCTTCGAAATCAATCGCCAAAATCTGTTTTATTCGGATAAATTCTTTGGCGAGACCCCGCATAGTCGTTCGTAAGGCAACTATACCGCGAACTTATAAACAATAGACTAGTGTACACTCCGTACTTCCCGAGCTTGCTTTATTATTTATAAGTTCCCCCGTCTTTGAACCAAACCCAAAATACGGAAAATGAACCTGTAATTACACTTAAATTACCAACAACAACTTCTAAACCAAAATCTTAAAATACGTCGTTAGTAAATTCATGACACTTGCTTATTTTTCGATTTCAGTGGCTAAGGATGTTATTTTCGCCAAGGACTAAATTTAAAACAGGAGATCATCGTCAGGCTTATGCAATAGATCATCCGGAGCCTCTTCTGCATTTTGCCCTTTGCTCAGGAAGCCACTCTGATCCAGCGGTAAGTCGGCTTTCAAGCTTAAGTTCTGCTTTAGTTATTACCCTTTGTTCGGTTAGAAAAAAGTTGGAGGAAAAGGGCAAGGCAGAGGACCGTGTTTGTAGACGAATATGACATTAATGTTCACATCCCTGAAGATTTGCATTTGCTGTACCAGATTCGCGTATATACTCCAAAACGGGTGTTGTTAGATCTAGAAGCTGCGAAGGAAGAGTACATACGCGCCACGTTTGGGGTGCGTAAGGACCAGAAAATTGTGTTGCCGAAGCTGGTAGAAGCATATGCCAAAGATTCTAGTTTGTCCAGTCCTGCTATCCTTGAAATTATACAACAATCTTTGCCTGATTCATTGAGAAAGAGTCTGAAGAAATGTCAGGCCGGAAAATCACGCAAGAGCATCGAATGGATGCCTCACAATTTCGCCTTCCGTTATCTGATCTCAAAAGAGCTGGTAAAATAATTATTATGTGACGCGGTTTGATTAGTCTATACTTAAATTTATTCGTTCTTTGGAGGTGGTGTTATTTGAATAACAGTAATGTTAATGTACAAATTATTTAGTAGAGGGTAGCTGTAGGAAGTACAGAACAGATGGTGGCTCGTCGCCTCCACTTTTGTAAATGCAGCATATTATTATCGGTTATGGAGGAGTGCAAGTATGGGTGGTTTTGTTTGATGATTCAACGTTTGAACCCGACTCAACTGCAAATGTCGCACTGTTAATCATATGGTCTGAATCTTGGGTTGAAGTAACATAGGTGCTAGTTTTGATATTTCAAGAAGGTGATGTTTACCCTTTCCTGGATTGATGTTTTGTTTTTCACTTGTACATACCATTCTATAAGAGCAAGCTAACATATAAGCAAGTAGTAAGTCATTTTTAGAACGGCCGTATCTATCTTAATATTATAACAAAATAAGTTCTCGCTTGCATATATGATTCAAACCTTTAGTTAATTCCTACATATTACTCTCTTAAATAAGAATTTGCCTAAAATAAGAATAAACATTCTCTAATGAATGACTATAGTGTGATACTCCACTCACTCGAATACGTTATTCGGGTGGGGCAATTCTTTAAAGAGGTTCATTTGTAGACTCAAAATATGACTGATGCTTAAAGGAATTGAAGGTACTACTCATATTAACAAATTACATTTTCTTTTCTGGTTATCCATGCGAAAAAACTCTATAGATAAGCGTGCTTGACTTTAAGCAGTCTAACATTTTTGGTCCTAGGTTTGGATCAGGTATTGCAGAGAGGAGGAGAGATTCGAACATGGTATCTATTGTCCACAATACCTCAGTTTTAACCACTAAATTAAGATATTTACAGTTAATGACATTGATTAGTGAAAGTACTAATCAAATAGACAAAGATTTGAAATGACTAATTATTCAAGATAAGAAATGACAATCATACAAACCTAAGATTGTGTGTTGTGGTTGAGAGGGGTGAAAGAACAGAGTAGTTGCTATTCACCACAAACGAGCTAGTTTTGGTAAAAGAATATTGAGACTTTATAGCACAACACTAGCTTTCATGTCAATATGTAAACAACCCTAGGTTTCCAAAACTTTATAGTCATGCTACGCTGCTGGTGCTTAATTCGTCACTGTGTCTTGATGTTGATTCATTCACTTTAGAACATCTCCCTTTTTTTAACATAAACGTAAACAACTAGTCTCTATTATTTGAGAAAGGATTAGTGTCCACCTTAACCTAATTTCAACTCGACATTAGAAATTACAATATTCGGTGATGGTGATTATACGTGTCGATGCGTTAGAGGACAGAGTCCCTATTTATACTTGATGCAAATATTTTACTTTAAGGAGGGGTGGTGAGATATCTTGGTAACAATGTATCACGTGAGGAGACCATCTCGACATAAACGTTAAGGTGATCAGAAATTTATGATTGAATTTAATTAGTTTTCTGATAGAATCTTTGATCCTTGGGTGTTTATGAAGTAAACTTGATCTTTCCTAAGGGCGTGACTAAAGTCTAAAGATGATCAAATGTGGACTTGGGCTGGACATGATCAGATTCACCTATAATTTTTGGCCGACGGACAAGCGGGTTAGCGGGTTCGAGACGGGTTAGTGGGCAAAACCTTTGTATTTTTTTCAAAATGTCCTGTCCGTACTCGCTTATTTGACTGGCAGGATGAGCCAGATTCAATGGACAAGACAACTCATAAACAACTCTGCTCGTACCTAATTACACAATTTACAAATTTCACTCCATAAAACTAAACTTTTGGATTAAGTGTGAAACGGATTACAGTTCTAATTCAGGCACACTGGGTTGATTTGCTAGAAGAGAACATGGGTTAGGTTGTTAACCTTTCGAATCATGGTCAGAACTAGGTAATATACGATCAAGGCAATCATCTACAAAAGAGTTGCCTAGCTTTGCAATTTGTAAGCTTTTTCAATGTCCAAATCCAATAATACAATGTTAGCCGACCACATTTTTGGGTGTTTGTCCTAGAGATTCAAATATGCCAAACTTCTTGACACCTATTGATTTACGTCAATCATATACAAATAATTGAACATTAGCCGTCACCAGTCACCACCTACTCAGTTGTGATATCATCGATAACACCACTCGACAATCAACTGTGTCACCAAAATGACTCGTGTATTATGTAAGTGGCATTATGCGTACTAAAGATGTCTTCGCAGAGTGATTGAGATAAAAGCATACCGCTATTTTTTCTTTTGGTTTAAACTTAAGGAGCTCGCTATATTCTGATCAGTTCAAGTTTCCCCACAACTTTTATTATAAGTTGTTCAAAAGTGCATTTTTAATGTTTCAACATTGCATACAAACGACCATTGCTACGCTCCTCGTTTGGCTGTATGGAGACCGAATACACAAGCAAATTCCTGGGTATACTATTGATAACCGAAAGTAAGCGCATGCGCGCGCAGGTTAAGAAAATTCACACATCAAATACATATAACAGTTCAATCATTATAGACATAACAAACACACATACACACGGTGTTTAGTTTACAAGCACATACAGTTCAATCAGTAAAACAAAAACCAGGAAAAGCACACATTTGTTTTTACAAGTTCAATAGTATTCAGGCACTGCCTTAAGCAATGCTTTATTTATTTGTTTTTTAAGCGAACATGATACACACACAATTGGAGGGGTTGAGGTTGGGCTAACGACGGAAACTCCTGGTTGGGCGAGGTGCCTCGACTTCATGCTCCTGCAGCTGAACCAACTTGTAAATGGCTGCTCCTCCCAAAGCTCCAAGGGTAGGTGCAACCATGTATATCCACACCGCTTTGTAGTTTCCTGCTGCAACGGCTGGCCCTAGTGTCCTCACTGGGTTCATTGATGCGCCACTTGATGGTCTGCAGTCGAAATTTAATTATTTATTTAGATACAACTTAGCAACAATGCTAGTAAGTCAGCACGAAGTGTGCCAAAAGTTTAGTCCGCTAATTGTGTACGAGAAACTCAAGGAAATGGCTCAAGACGTACTCACCCTGCAACAAGGATGTTCAGCATGACTGTCGCTCCTACTGCAATACCTGCTAATTCTCCAACCTGTGATAAAACACGCCACAACTCAGCATAAGTAATTTCATATAGGACATCAGAAGCGTATAACATACATGACAGTACACCGTGTTCATAATTAACTTCACTGGTGTGTACTTCACAGTATATGAACCAAAGTAGAAATTAGTGATCTTTCGTTGAATCCGAAATTTAAATGACAGAGCTACTATATGCAGAGACCTTACTGCATTTAGTCCGTTAGTCGTATATACGTATAAGTAATATTTGATCAAATAAATACTCACTGCTCGGGTATCAGTGGCAACGGCAGTGACAACGAACATAAGGTTGAAGGTGATGAGGAACTCCAAGGCAAACGCTTGTCCAGTGCTTACAGAAGGAACAGTGACCCCACCAGACATGAAAGGGTGGAAGACACCCTTGAGAGTCAGAGAAGCCAGGATAGAAGCTGCAATCTGCGCTGCAATATAGGCGGGGACTTGGACCCACGGGAAGTGACGGAGAGCTGCAAAGGCGATAGTCAGAGACGGGTTCAAGTGGGCACCAGATATGTGTCCTGTGGACAGGATTATGATCATCACAGCTAGTCCAGCACAGGCAGCATTCCCGATCAAAGTTTCTGCTCCGTTGTACTTCTGGTTCACTATAGGACCCGCTGTTGCAGCGAAGATCAGGATGAATGTCCCCACAAATTCTGCAACTAGCTGTGTATATATATTACAGAATTCTCAGTAAATACTAATTCACCAAAAAAGAAAAAGAAAAAAAGTGTTCAATAAAACAAGGCCTTGTCTAATTTCAGACTCAGACTGTAAAACATAGACACGACATGAACCCAATACGGAGTTAGCGTGATAAAGTCGGGATTCATTTTGCATAAGCGAGTTTACATAAAACAATGAAATCATCGATTAGCCTTAACCATCAACTTGAACCGGTTATATGAGTATTGATCGGCGACAACTAGTTCCATGTGGTTGACATAGTTGTATGCCAAAAAAACCGGCTGTAATCTTGCACGCTTGATATGCTGCAACATTTTAAGCATATAATGCCGGCGGAATTATCAATAGTGATTGTTACGTTAGCTTAATCAACTCCTGATTTTTGATTAATGTGTTCATTCAATACGCATGTGACCCCAATTGTTGGCCCCTCCAATTCTCAATAATTCAATATCATGGACTACTCTGCATGTTGTTGCAAATAATTGCTTCCCTCATGCGTGTCCTTCGTCAATTCTTTAATACGGAGTAACTTAATTCACCATATTTATACTTCATTAAATAACTACTAAATTAATAAAAATCTAACGGAGTTACCTAAAGAATATTTTTTAGTTTATTATCCTATAAACCAATCTGGGATTTTAACCATCGGCGTTAGGACCAACAAGTCACCTAACTAAGACCATCCAAAGTATATATATACTGTGGTATCTTCTTTAACCGTTCATAATGAACGGTGATCGCAGAACTCAAATTGAGCTCTAAAACAATGGCTCGTCCTCAAAAGCGTATCTAGGACTCATTGGATGGGTGGTAAAAAAAAAAAGTATTCCACCCTTGAGCTTAGACAATGAAACCCAACAACCACTACCAGACTCCAGACCAACATAGTTAATATGTCTATTAAATACACAAAATTATACTTATTTTTAACAAAGAGGGGTGCGGATGTATCTAGAGCTGGACAACGTAACGGGTCAACCCGGCCCAGCCCTGTTACATGGGCCAATTTTTCTAGTCCACACAGGGCTAGAGTTGGGCGATCAGCAGCCCTGTGCGAAATGCCGCTCAGTCCACTAACAAAACTAACACAAATTTAGCCCACTAATACAGCTAACAGCCCCACAGTGCTGGGCCAAAACTGATTTTTCTTAGCCCGGCCTAGCCCAGCGTTATTTTAGGATCGTATTAGGGCCGACTTTTCTTTGCCCAGCGTGCCTTCAACCCGGCACGACCTGGCCCAATATACATCTCTAGGTATATCCACTGCGCCCCTCCATAGACCCCTATGCTCTTCCTATCCCGCTAAGTCGGTTAAAATGTCATGTGTCAAATGTCAAACTTAACACCAACTTTTAGTTTTACATCCCTACAACGACAAGAAAACAATCAACAATGAGGAGATGCATTTTCTAATATTTTTAATGGAACTTTATTTTTCTTTCATTTACCCTTTTATGCTTTTAGCTCTACCTATGTAGTACAATATTTGTCAATACTTTATGAATAACTTTAATTTAATCTAATGCTCGTACTTTCTAATAGTGCATTCTTTAAAATTATCTTAAATCTAATTTCTATTACTAGCGGGATATATCTGAATTTCTTTGAATTTAACCGATTCCGCTAGTACAATCTTCATAAATAAGAATTTGTATTTATATATAATAACCCCCAAATGAAACAGTTCTTTCAACAGCCAATCGTATAATTATCACGAATTAACCACAGCCCCATGATTAAATTAATTAATAACCAAGTTTCATCTAAGAATTTCAACTCTTGGACTTATTAGTGTCGGTACTTAATTAACTTAAATAAAAAGTGACGAATTTTATTTGCTGATTTAATTAGTCGTTAGGTGTCGTCGTGTCGATACTTAAACGGTTCAAGTTCGACGTTTAATATCTCACATCTAATTGTCCTTATCATAATAACCAATAATTAATCATACAACAATACAATAAACACGATTACGAGTACAAACTGTAAGTCCAAATGTATATAATTATATATCCACATTATTTTAATACTATATTGTAATCGTAAATCGTCATGAAAAGTGACGTTAGTTATTTAATCAACAATATCGCGTAATTGAGTAACGAAAGTATCAAAATAAGGCCGTCTCATAACTGGTCGACTAATTGCCTGGTACTGAGTTTTATATCACTTTAGTACACATATTGTGACGGTTAGAATTCTCTCCATTATTTAATTCACATCATTTACGCCCTACACTTTGCATGGTATCAAAACAACTATCTAGTACGGATAACCAGGCATCGCGGACACTTCTCGTAATAAGCCGTACCGTATTTGACACCGATATTTCATGGACACACGCCGAAATGTGTCGGACAGCGATAAAGCAGTGTCTAAATTTCTACATTTATTTGGGCACGTATCCGACGGGTGAATGACGTTCTTGAGACGAGAAATGCGTTATCGAAAGAGATTAATTAAAATATCAGTAGGTCTTCTGAGAGACCACCTCTCAATAAGCTTATTGAGATACTATTGTACAAATTTAAGAAAAATGATACTAAATTTAATAGAATAGGTACCAAATCATGATTAAAGATAAAATAAGTAGTTTTATTATGTAAATAAGTGCGAAATTACTATGGTACAACTAATGACAAAAGATCACAAAATACAAATAAAAAGGTACAAAAGAATGGTCTCTCAATAATTTATTGAAAGACCGTTTCTCTTAAATTTTAGTGTTAAAATATTGGTTCGAATGAGAAATGAAAATGGGTTATTATCAAGACAAGTTTTAACTTTACCAAGTACTTCTACAAAAATAAAATAAAACATTTAAAATCAATATCAAGTACTATATTTTATTAAATTTAAATTACGTGTCCCGTGTCCTAAATATATTGACATGACGTGTCACGTGTCCGTGTTGTGTCCGTTTCCGTTTTGTGCTACCTAACCAATAACACTTGACGTTGTTTGATAAACAACATATTGAAAGAAATTAGTAGATTCTGGCATAATTAGTAGGTTGACCAATCAATCTACTATTTTTACGTGTATGGTAAACGGCATATTATGATAGCATATTTGTCGAAACTATTTTTGAATATACTGCTAATACCAACCTATTGTATTAGCATATTCAATTTATTCATGATATCGTTCTAATTATCATGTAATCTGCTATTTACCAAATACCATTTTTTAATCTGCTAGTTTAACCTAATAGTCAAACTTGCTATTAAAATCTACAAACCGTATTATACTAACCTTATCCGCTATTATAAATCTACTTATACGTTTGCGAAACCGGACCTATATCTTTATCTTTATAAAATCGTCTAACTAACAAACTTGCCTAATCAATATAATTGGAGGAAAAAAAGTACAAATACTAAAATTAACAAGAACAAAGAAAAAAAAGTGGGCCCAATCACAAAAATGAAGAAGTAAAGAACGTGGGAGTTAGTACCTTTCGGGTGAGAGTGACATCAGGAGCTTTTAAGTCGGAAAAACAAGACTGAAGTGGGCCACCTCCCATACTCAACGGCCCAACTGAGAAACACTGACACCGTGGCATTGACGATCTCTCGTATGATAACGAGTCAACTCTCTGACTCGAGAACAACGGTAACGGTGTTCCCTCCGGCGTTACCGGCATCGACACCGTCACCTCCCCGTTATTTCCTCCTCCTCCTTCTACTCCTCCGTTCACCACCGTCGTCCCCGCCATTTTTTCAATATTTTTAAAAAGAAATACGAAAACAATAAATATTTTTTTTTTTTTTTTTTTGTTAAAAGGGGTAATTAGTAGCTTAGATTTTACATAATTGGTAGGTTTTTATAAAGTTGGATTTACGGTTTTATAAAAATGTTGGCCACTTTAAACAAACAGTAAAAAAAATAAAAATCAAACTAGATGAACATAATCATAAGGGTAGGGTAAATAATGAAATTTTTTTTTTTTGGTTTTTTTTGAGGGTGTGTAGGGGAAAGATGAGTTGAATTTACATAATTTTTAGGTTTTTAATAAGGTGTGATTAAGGGGTGATAATAGTGATTACGGTAGCCACAATCAAAATATAAGGAAGAAGGATTAAATTAGAGAAGTTGTTGAGAAAAGGGTTGAAGGATCATTAAGCAAAGCAAGAACAAAAATGGTGGAGAAAAATGAGAGAAAGAGAAAGAATTAGAGTAGTAGCTATGGAGTTTGATTAAGAGAGTGAAATGATTATGTGAGGTGAGGAGAGGGGTGTGTGTAATGTGTTTATAAGGGGTGTGAAAGGGTGAGGAAATTGTAACTTACGATCTGGAAAGTCAAATGCATTGCATATAATTTGCATTGCATACTTCTTCCACCTTCTTTTTTTTAATAGAGTAAGTCTTGCTTGCAACGGGTCGTTATTTGTGACGTATATTTTGTGAGATAAAATGGGTAGAAAATGAGTTAGTGGAGAAAGGGGACCACATAAATAGTGTTGGAGAGAGAGAAAAAGTGGGTATTTTGTGAGAGGAAACGGTATCCGTCACAAGCTTGCGACGGATAGTGCCGTTGCAAATAAGAATTTGTGTTTTTAATATAACTTCTACATGCTCTCATCGCCCAATTGCCAATAGGTAGCACCAAAACGGAATGGATACGGATACGGATACGGATACGAATACGAGATACGACATCCCATTAAATTTAAGACACGGGACACGGTATCTAAATATAATAAAATATACTCCCTCCTATTCGTAATAACCTTCCCTATTCGGGGAAGGCACGGAGAATAAGGAGAAGATTATTATATTGGAAAGTATTGGTGTGAGGTTGGGTAATTGGAGAGAGGGTATGTATTGTGGGGTAATTGTTGTGAGTAAGGTGATTAAAATAAGTATAAAGTATGAGTATGGTGGGGTATTTGGTGGGGTGAGGTGAATAAAATATGTATAAAAACTTTACTAAATAAGGAAATAGGGAAGATATTGTGAATAGACGAAAAATGAAATAGGGAAGGTTATTATGAATAGGAGGGAGTATATTTTATAATTATAAATAACGTATAATTTTAGTTTTATCGTATATATATAAAGCTAAATCTAAACAAGTAGATACAATTCGACCTTTATTATAATTAATTTTTATTTTTCCACTCAGACTCATTTTTTAATCGATCTTTTTTAAAATTTCAGTCCTCGTCCAAACTGTAATATGTTTAGCCAAGTGTCCAACGAGTATCCGAGTGTCGGACACGGTGTCGGACACGGGACGACTAATTAGGAGAAGTGTCTATACTACCTAGTTTGCCACTACCAAATCACTCATTTGACTCGGGTTATTTCAGGTCGGGTTATATTCTTATAAACTACTATTATTGGGTCATTTTAAATTCGGCTACTTTAGATTGGTTTGTTTTTTCGGGTTATTATCAGGTCATTTTAAGTCGGGCTACTTCAGATTGGTTCGTATTTTTGGAAGAGTTTTTTTTTTGGCAACGGTAAATAAGGCGTATTACATAGAGTCCAGGTAAACTACGCCCTTAGTACACTTATAAATACACAAAAAGACAAAACAATTAGAAAACAGTAGCAGAAGACCATGTCGGATAGAAAACACAAGTTGGTGGAGTACGGAATAGTGGACGCAAGTCTCCTTATCGTCGTTATGATGGAAGCTAACATTTCCTGAAGACGTCCGAAACTTGTGAGGTGCGGAATGACGAGGGCATGGTGCACTTACGCCACAAGAGCGTAGAAAGGAAAGGTGGATGACAGATAACAGGCTGCCTCCGGCGGAGTGTGACCTCCTACACCAAGACGAACGAACTCTACAGTCACAAGAACGACGGATCAACAAACCCAGCAAAAGCACAACCTGCCTCAAAGGATTCTCAGCGGCCAATCTTCTGTCTAATAATGCATTGAAGCACCGTCGACCGACGGATCCAACTTGAACCAGACACCAATCTTCACAGTACCCATTTATTTTACCTAAAAAAGCCTCGAGGATACATGGCCAGAACACCCAAAATATCCAAGAAAGGACACTTACTTTACAACACAATAAACCAGAAAAAACCATTAAAAGGACTTGAGACCACCGCATCCGAGCCAACCAAAAAACACAACCAAACCTTACTCGACCCTACCACACACCTAACAAACTGAAAGAACCCCAAACCCGAGACCTCACACCATCCCAAACAGGACGGATACCAAATTCACCCATAACCCGACAAAACACAGCAAACCAACCAAAGGATACCCATGTCACCAAACGAACCCTCCCAGGACCACCGTCTTACATGCAAAACCAACAAAAAGACACACAGGACAAAGGGCCGAATGGTGGGGGGAGTGGGGGGATCACCAAACGGTCCGAAATAAACCCGGATAGATAAGCTTAACCACAAAACTGACAAAGACAAAGGACCGATTGGTGGGGGAAATGGGGGGATCACCAATCGGTTCCAAACTAGACCCACAACGACCAAAGACCAAGAGGTGGGGGAAATGAGGGGATCACCAAAAGGTCAAAACCAAGGTAGAAGAGGGGGCTTTCAAAAAAACTTTTTAAAACTGACCCAACATTTAACACAAGGGCACTACTTTCGAATTGTTCAAAGATCCGGAACATTCTTACTATAAAAAACGAAAATAAAGAGAGAGAAAACCCAACTTTTATGGACCTCCTGCCATAAAGCAGGAAAGAAAAGAGCCCCAAACACCACAGAGAAGAAGGTTTACGGAAACTACAAAAACGTGAAATAGATGCAGAAACCTTAAAAAGAGCCGCAACTCGAGCAGCGAAGCGAGACTTTCTTGTCACACGATCGAAGATTGCATGTAAAGTTTCCGGCGACAGGACAAGGATTCGTAGCGAAATAAGATCCTTAGTTGAGACAACAACCACGAACGGCACCAGACGGACGAGACCGACCCGACGCGAGAACAAAATGGGCAAAATCCTAGAAAAGGGGTCAAAAGAAGGTTAGATGTGATGGATCGCCGGAGATGAATCAAAGGAAAGACTCATCTCCGGCGATCGGTAGGAGGAGAAGGGGGAAGTGTTCGGTTGGTGGAGGCGGCGGCGGCACAAATAGAATTAGGGTTTTGAGTTTTTGAGGAAAAAGAGAGGAAAGTTTTTAGTGAGAGAAGTTATAATTAATTTATATAAATTTTATATTTTTGGAAGAGTTGTTTTGAACTATTTTGGGTCAGGATTTTGTCTTAATAAGTCACAAATACAATTATACAATTAGTTGTACAAGAGCATTGTACAATCATAATCATAACCAATTTAATAACTGAGTTTAAGTGTAGTTTTTCCGATTTTTTATAATTTATTATTTATATTTTAATTTTTTTAATGTCAATATAATTTTTGAAGTTTAGTATTTTTAAAGTGGAGCTGAAATTTTTCAAAGAAAACTCGTATTTGTGGATTTAAGCTCAAGTAAGCAAATATTTTCAAAGAAAACTCGTATTTGTAGATTTAAGCTCAACTGCTCAAGTAAGCAAATTATATAGCTCGGCAATGGCGAATTTAAAGGGGTGATAGGGGTGACCCCTCACCCCCATTAATTAAGAAAAACAATTATGAATATTTGTCTATGTGTAAATATTTATCAAAGTTTAATGATTCAGTGGTAGAGACATTCACTTACCAACCCAAAGATCAAGGATCAAGCCCCAACAACAGCATTTTTTACCTTTTCATTTTGCATATTAAAAATAATTGAAAATGTTCTAAGAAAGGATATTTTGACGAGTCTTAACAGAATTATCCATTATCAAATTGTTTTATTATTTATCAAGCATTTTATATTAGAATAATTTTTTGTTCATAAAAACTTATCTTTTAAATATCGCATAGGACCCCAAAAATTTTAGAGACGAGATTAATCGACTGATTATATTTTGACGGGAAGTCCGTTACAAACATTGATTGACCTTGACCTTGACCAGGGTCTGGGTCAAAGCAAGTCAATATTTGATACGGATTTCCCGTCGCAAACGTTAGATAAACTTGAACTTGACCACGGTCAGTCAATTTTTTGCGATGGGAAATCCATCGCAAAGGTTAACTTACTTTTTTTTACGGGTGGTACAAAAAAAATATGCCAATTTCAGATGCAACGGATATTCCGTCGCAAAAGTCCTTTGTGACCAAATTTACGTCAAAAACCTTCCCGTCATTTGACTTTTTGTTTGCGGGATTGGAAAATTATCCGTCATTGCAAATTCCAACGCGAAAAACAATTTCGTTGCAAATTACGTCGCAAATAATAATTTGCAACGTCGTTTTTGTCTGTTGCAACAACACTGTTTTTTTTGTAGTAATCACCCCCATTTTACACATCCTAGATTCGCCACTGTAGCTCGGATTCTATTCTATACAACTAGTTACATAGTCTCTACTTACTAGTCTTACATAGGTTATTTTAATCGAGACAGTTTATCATTTCAGTAGTACGGAATAGTATATCATCGCAGCTTCGTGCGGATATGATATTCAAAGGGAAAGGGAATCAACAGTTGCATGCGAAACTATGAGCTGAGCAAGTTGGTCGGTGATCATGGGATCAGAGGAAATGGGTACGACGAGCAACCCTTAACTATATTTATGGTCGCATTTATATTTCTGACATTTTAGGAGTCTCACTCTCATTTCGTAACATCTTTGAGATAATAACCTTGCCAATATCTATAATATAAGCACTTGACCATGAACAAGTAACAAAATGATGTCAATAAACAAGTAACGCTTATGACAATGAACAAGTAACAAAATGATGTCAATAAACAAGTAACAAAATGTATATTGAAATTATGTTTCTTCAGATTTCAAGGCTGACTTAAAATACGCGATTGACGAACTACAATTATATACTAATTTAGTCCCGTGCATAAAAATGAACGGGTTGTTTTTGAAAATATTATGCTGATTTTCTTAAAGAAAAAGAAAATTAACAACTATTATGGTGATTTTTCTCTGGGGTATGATTTGGTATAATTAATATGACGATTTTTCTTTTCGGCGTTGAAAATTTTAATCAATACTGTTTATTGAAATTTTCACACCTATATTTGTTATGTTGTAGTATAATTAATTCAAATTTTCTAACATATGCTCATTTTTAATGTTTAGTTGAATATAGTTGAATAGAGATATAAACATTGTTGAATATCAAATTTTTATGTACTCACAAATTATAATTAAATGGTAGAGGTTCCCTTACTCTAATCATGAAGTTGAGGGTTTGATTCTCACCCGCGACATAGTGCGCTCATTTGAAAAAAAAAAAACAAATTATAATTAAATGGATGGTATTTAGTTGTGGGGTCATGGTAATATTTTTATTTAAAAAATCATTTTAATCTTTAAATCAAGGAGTCAATAACGGTGAGTTAATATTCCTTTTATAAAGATAGATATTTGGGTTCATCCAATGTTTGAATAAATATTAAGTTCGGTGGTGGGTGGTGCTATATCCCTTCACAAAACCCATCATCTATGATCTATCAATATCAACGTGATTAATATCGTTATAATTTGTCTATATTATAGTAAAGTGTTTCAATCGAATTTAAATATTTATTTTTTGCGTTAAAGAGGGGCGAACCCCGAATGTTAACTAGCTATTACACGGGAATAGCTACCCCTAAAATATCTTCCCGTAGGATAGATCGTAGCTCCACTGGAGGATAGTTGACATCACTAATGTCGATAGATGAATTAACCCCTTGATTTGCAAGCCAGTCCGCTGCTCTGTTTGCTTCTCTATAAGTGTGATCAACTTTAACTTTTCAGCTGCTATCGCATATAAGAGTTTTGCATTTGTTGACTAGTCCTCGAAGATTATTACTCACTAACTGCTCTTCGGTCACAAGACGAATGCAAGATAAATAGTCCATAAGCACAAGGAGCTTTTCAATATGTAATTGTTTAGCTCTTTCTAATCCCTTCGCCAATGCCAGAAGTTCGGCCCTCATAGAGGTGCAATATCCACTCGAGAAGAAATAGGCATGTATAAAATTACCCGTTTGATCCCTAAAAATACCTCCACTACCTGCCGGACCTAGGTTACCCTTAGAATATCAATCGAATATAAACATTGAAGCAGGATTTAAACAATTTCGAGTTTGAGACTTTGAGGTGTTTACTTTCGAAATTATTATAGTGAATAATAATAATTACACAAGACATTTCTAGATAGTGATAGGAACTTTAATTTTACAATCATTGGATGTGTATGATATTCCTTTTTTTTATATTTTATTACTTGTATTCCGTAAATACTACTACTATATAATATATGTATCCGAGTCTCATGGATTAAACTTGAGTATATATCGTGAATCTATATAATATACACTCTTTGACAATATGTCTCATATGGGTGCTATTAATTTTTAGTTGATACTATTACTTTTAAAAATGACGAGTACATCCATAGTCTAATTTTCTGAATCTACGAGATATATTGATGCATGCATGAATGTGAGAGTGGATGGATAGGGTATTATATATCATAGACTTAACCACCAACACATCAATCGCAAAAGGCCAACAAGTATAACCTCACAAGATAACTTGCCTTAATACAAACTACCGATCGCGAGTATATCGTTGCTCACTTATGATGAGTATATATATATCACAAGCACAAATTCTCATTTATGACGGCGGTATCCGTCACAGACTTGTGACGGATATCGTTTCCTCTCACAAAATACCCATGAGAGGTGAGTGAGACTTGAAGGGTGCCCAGCTTGTCCTCTCTCGCTTTTTGTGAGAGGTCACAAGCTTGTGACAGGATTAGCCCTCACAAGCAAGACCTACTGTATCACAAGATCAAATATCACCCATATGGATAGATAAAACAAAAATAGATCATCCGTGTCTAGAGAATCACACATGGCTTATCGTTATCTACCCCGTGAATTTTAGTTCCGTCAAAAACTTAACGGAGAATTTGTGATTAAAGAATAGATCTATAATTGTAGTAGTAATCGACGTTGTTGAGACCTCACTAACAAAAGCGTCCCTACCTAAGAAAACACCAATACAAGTTAGTTTGACAATTAAGTGACGAGACAATTCGAAAGTTGCGATTTCCGCACTTTATGTTTTTCTTCTTTTCATCTATTAAAGTTATATAGTGTGGGGTACAAGAAGCTCTTAACCATCCTTTAACTTGGGATGCACATAATCATATTGCCCAAATTTATCACGCTTCATTTATTTAAATAGCTACAATGTTATGCCAATGTTTGTACTTTCGTGTTGGAAAGTTTAAATTGTGGTTAAAAGTTAAAACGCTTGTGACTACCAATCCATAGAAACCACGCGGGTCGCCAGTCGGACATTTTATGGCTCATTGATTAGGCGACACGTAGATTCGTATTTCCAATATCTTACGTATTACAGTAGATAAGTAAGATAATATAGATTTTAGAGTATTTTCGTTATTTAAATCATTATTTGACAATGGTACTTAATTACTTATACCATGCATAATTAGAATTGTAAGTTTGAAATCTCATAAGATGGTTAAAATCCAAAACCGTTCTTGTAGGCAACATCACTTCCATAAGCTTAGTGACCGACTAATGAATTATACTAGTAATTACTTGCAAGACACCTACTAGACAACAAAGATTCAAACTTTTTAGCTAAAAAGCTCCGATTTTCAAAAATTTGAATATATAAAAATTATTCTATTAGTCTGTTTTACAAAGGGGAATATATAACAAATTATCCTCATTATTTACATACTTTATGTAGATCAATTCTTTAAGTTTTACTTGTAGCAAATCAACCTCATACGTGTACAAAAATGAGTAATTAACTACAAATCAAATTTTCTACCATTTTTTAACTAAAACTTATTATTTTGTACAATAGTAACAATTTTAAATATATTTATGAAAAATTAAATTCAATATATTTCTATATATTTAACGAAAAATCCAAACAAAATTTAATTTAAACAAAAAATTGGTTCTGTGTAACTTCACTAAAAATTCTCATATTATGAATAAAATAAATAAATATTATATAAAAAAAAGTTAGCATGCTTTAAAATAATTAGGAATTTTAGGATTGTTATTTAATCAATAATTTTGACTTTAAATTATAAAAATATTTAATTAGTAATTTTGACTCTTAATAATAAGATAGGTGATTAATTACACATTATTGTGATAATTTTATGAAGTCCATTTGCAATATTTAGAAATTGAAAGACTTGATTACACATAATATCAAACTTATATGACTGATTTGCTATATTTTCCATTTCGGAAAAGTAAATTAATATTTTCAATTTCATTTTACTTTCGATCAATTAAACACTAATACAAAAAGTCAACGGAAAAGGAAACATAAGAAATATTGGGAATTAAAAATGATGAATGATGAGCTTAAGCAGGGGTAGTGACTAGTGAATGAATTATATGCCTGCTGGCTTCCACGTTTGGGTCCATTTAATCTTATTCAACATATTATTACATGCGAATCAAGTATGCCAGAGAAATAACCATTATTTGAATATTTGGTTGCACCGTTGACTTTTTTGTTTACATGCGAAATGTCAACTTCATAATCCTTACAACAAAATGATTAGGTCTTTCAATGTATTTAGTCCAAAGCATGGGCATCAATGTATAAAATACTGGCTACTTATAAGTTATAACTCCATTGTCTCCATGACTGAAATATACATATACAAAGTATTTGTTTTAGATACAAACGTACCCGGTACATTTTTAACTATTTATCTTACACGGGGCATGAAATAGTTTTACGTATAAAATAAAACAAATTTAAATAACATGAGATATATAGCTAATAAATATTTTTGTATGTAGCACTGTAGCAGTGTACATAAATCAAGTTAAGTAGAGGTTGATTAGGTCACGCCCTAGGCAGATTTTTCGGGAGAAATATAATAATCACTAAATTTATTGAAAAAAATAACTATGATTCAAAATATATACTATAAAATTAATTTCTCAGCCATATGTAGAATTTGAACATAAGCTTTGTCCTACTAGTGTAGTATTAGGACCAGGGGTGGAGCGAGGGGGAGGGTAGTAGGGACGATCGCCCCGCTAACGATTGAAAATGTCTTATTTTTTCAAGATCTCTTTATAATATTACTCTTTCCTCTACGTTGACTAAAATACTAAAATCTTGAGTCCACCAGGATTGTGCAATAAAAAAAAGCTAGATTATGGTAGTTTGACCCAAACCATTCGTAATGAGTTTAAAGTTTAGTGTTTTTTTTCTTTTCAATGTTTTTAAACGAACACTAATCATAAGAGAAACTTTTGTAATATAGTCAACATAAGTCATGAGCAATAAACCAATATGCAATAAAAAGGGTTAAAGTTCCATAATTGTGTACAAATAAATATAGTTGGTGCATGTTTTATTATCGCAATTATAAATGTCCATTTTTTTTAAAAAAGACAACTTTTTTTATAAATTAATTGATTCCTTTAAGGTAGCCTAATTTTTATTTGTCAAATCATGTCAAATGAGTCGCAGCAGTATTACATTATATGGAGAGAGGAATTCGAACCAATAAAGTATTCAAGATTTTCTTCTATGCCCGTCTTAATCGATAAGCTAGCTAAGGCATCTTCGTTAATCAAATAATAATATATACAAGGTGTATTAATTAATAACTAACTAAACATGTTTTATTTTTAATCAGAAAATTTTAATGTGTGTATCATAGACATGTTGCCCTTTTAGAAAGTATAATGAGATTATGCCTACCCTAGACAATTAAGTTGTAAACTTGTTATTGTAAGTCATTTCATGTCGTCATGTGTAATATAATATGCTAAACAAAACAATGAGCAACTAACAACCTTTCTCGTTGGTTGTCTTTTCGTACGTTTTCTTAATTTAGTAGATTGATCAAGTGGTGGAATCTCTTACCAACTTCATGTATTATGTATTCATGTTGGTGCCATGATGAATTATGCGATTAAGGAGGCGTTGTTTAAGACCATTTAAATTTAAGATGTTTCACAATCATATTGTAAGGTAAGATCGTTGTGAGAACTATCGTAAGTTAAGACGGTTTTGAATAAGAATTGGTTTAGCTCAAACTAGTTATAGCACAAATTATGAAACTTTATGGTAGAATTAATCCTTGTGATAGGGTATGTTCTTTCTCCTTTTGAAATATGGAAATACGAAAATATATTGATAGATATGTTTTGTTGTAATGTGATTTATTTCATCGTCATATATAAATACATATATTTCATCGTAATCTGATTTGTTTCATCGTCAGATCACCCAAAATCATGAGACGTGAAAAGGAGTTCTCCTATGTTCTTGCTTTGGAGGCCATCGTGTGTGGTTGTGCTGGCGGCCTCTGTAACTCTGTTGTAGCCAAAATGGCTATTGAGGGACCAAACCTGACTAATGTGGTGGTGGCAACTGCTAAAGCCGATGTTCTCTTGAGGCATATGATCCGACTCAGACTCAAACTCAGACTCAGACTCGTTCAACCATGGATACTCGTCGGTTTTTAGTTGTTTGAGTATTATCTGGGCTTCCTTGCTTGATAACTGTATTAACAACTCGAACCCAACATATGGGCCCAATCGAGAGGTTGTATAGTTAAGTTTTGAAGTGCTGGATTGTTGGAAGCAACCCGAAAACTGGGCTAGAAAGGTCAATGACACTAATAACAAAAGCCCAACAAAATTAATTGTTAAATTTGGGCTATTTATCTATTTATTGGGATTTTGGTCGATCCTATAATATAAGACGGTTTTACAAGAGAGTTGTTGACTACTAAAATATTAGAAAATTCTCCAAATTTGTACGCGTAATTAAATACACAACCTATAATGGAGGTACAAATGAAATTATTCTCGTAGAGAAATATTTAAAGAATTTTAAAATTAAGTATTTTTTTTTTTTTTTGAAACTCGCACTAAATAAACCTACATATGCCTTCTCAGGGATGCCTGAGCATGCGCCAGATTGTTTAAAGATCTTGGAATAAAACTAATACTAGCGCAATGAAAAGAAACCAGAATACTTCCTAAGTCTTCAATCAAGTCGCTAACTTGTAAGTTACGTTGATCCACACCCGTAATCTGCAATACCGCGTTCAGACAGTCCGACAAGATCTCAACATGCCACAATCCTTGTTCCTTAGCCCATCTAAGTGCTCCTCTGATAGCAAGGACTTCCGCTTGTAAAGCCGAAACCGCAACACATCTCAAACCCCATTTGAAGAAGACATCCCCTTTTGAATCAAAAACCACCCATCCCAATCCTGCGTCCATCGTTGTCTGCCAACTCGCATCTACCTTAATTCGAAAACACAGACAAGCTGCACTGTTTCCCACCAATTTCTATGGATACAAATCCTTAATATAGCGACGGTCCTCTCCCCCTACCCCCTCATTAAACATATCCATCCTATCTTCGGCTCCCTGCCTCTTATAATTGTTAGCCCGTAATATGACTGCCACCATCTCTTCGTATCCCTTAAAAAACTCATCTGGTATTAAATTACCCTTGTTAAAAAGGATGTGGTTCCTCAATAACCAGATGCACCTCAGCATAGCAATAAACTTAACAATGAGAGACTCAGCATCCGGAAGTAACGCGAAGAATTGGATCCAATTAATGAGCCACTCAGCCAAACTAATATCCATAGCTTGGCCTGACCTTATACCCAAATTGGAAGCATTCCACAACCTTTTCGACACTGGGCATTCCTCAAAAGGTGCTCCACCGTTTCCACTTCCCCATCCCCTGACATTCTACAAAGATGGCACAACCAATCCTCCTCACCCAGAATTCCCCTTTTTTTAAACTCAAAGCCCACTGGAAGGGAATTCGTAATAACTTTCCAAATGAAGACCTTCCAACTTTGTGGGAGATGTAAAGACCACAATCTTGATCTACAGAAGGCGCGGCTCCTACTCGAAATTCGATTACTATCCGTTGTTGTCATATGTCCTTCCATAAAATCCTCGAACAGTAAACCATAACAGCTTTTAACTGTGAAAACGCCATTCGAATTGAATGGCCAAACTACCCTATCCTCCCTTACACCTGTACCTAGATCAATCGTTTTGATCTTATTAACCGTCCCTTCATCAAATAAATATTCAAGACGCATGCCATCCCATTCTCCTTCATTAGTGATAAGATCCTTAATTTCCAGATCCTTAATAAAGTAGGGGCCCCCATCAATAATAGCCAAATTTGGCTCTGGACTATCCCCATAGATCCATTTAGCAGTCCAAATATTAAGCTTTGAATGAGCCCCCGGTATCCAGGCTAATCTCTCCTTGATTGCCCTAAACCCATGGAGAAGACTTCTTCTTCCCCAAGACATGCCCCCTTTTTCATGCATCGTAAAGCCCATCACATTATCCCAATTAACCCTCATCAAACATCTGAAAACCCTTCCAAAGTATGAATTCTCCCCCTTAACAATCCGCCAAGCTTGTTTAGCTAAGAGGGCCTTATTAAGACATTCAATGTTCCTAATGCCAACACCTCCCTTTGATTTAGGTAAGCCCAAGAAGTTCATACTACACCAGTGAATGGACCTACCCGATGTACATCCCGCCCACCAAAAATGTGACAACAATGAGTTTATCTTATGCGTCACACTTACCGGTACCTTGAATACCGATAGGAAATAATTAGAAATAGTGGATAGGATAGAATTAATCAAGGTAAGTCTACCTGCCGGTGAAAGGAAGATTCCATGCCAAGATGTCACCCTCCTTTGTACATTTTCCACCAAACCTTTAAAGAGGTTACTTTTCGGTCCTTGAAGGTCAGTTGGGATACCCAGATATACCCCAAAACCCCTATTTCGCCTTACTTTCAGAACCAGCAAAATATCCTGAATCCTTCTCAACGTCATATTTGGACTAAAAATTAGCCCAGACTTTTCTTCATTCAATCTCTGTCCCGACAGCCTGCAGAACTTGTCTACAATCGATGCTAAACAACGAACGCTTCCTTGTACATCTTCCATGAAAAAAATAGCATCATCTGCAAAGAAAAGATGTGTTAGTCTTTCCACCCCATCTGCCATGTGGATCCCTCTGATATCATTCCTTTCCTGAGCCCGACAAATATTGCTTGATAGAGCCTCCATACAAAGAACGAAGAGATAAGGAGAAAGCGGATCCCCTGTCGAAGTCCACAATTCGGTTTAAATTGAGGTAATGGTACCCCATTGAGTAAAACTTCATACGAAACAGACCTCACACAATTCATAATCAAATCAACCAACTTATCCGGGAATCGCAATCTCCTTAGAACCCCTTCAACAAAATCCCACGCATTCTATCATAAGCCTTGCTCATGTCAATCTTCAAGGCCAATTTACCTCTCTTTCCCTTTTTACAACTGTTCACCCGGAAAATCGCCTCATTTGCCAACAGAATGTTATCACTAATGTTTCTCCCTGGAATGAAAGCATTCTGAAAATTTCCAACTAAGTACTTCATGACCTTTGCCAAGCGGTTAGTGATACACTTCGAAATAACTCTCATAAAGACGTTGCTCAGACTAATAGGTCTATAGTCCTTAACCTCTTCCGGTTTATCACTCTTCGGGATTATGGCAATGAAGGTCCTGTTACATTCTCTTAAAACCCTACCCGAATTCAGAATGGCCAAGGCTGCTTTCGTAAAATCCTTTTTAACAAAAAACCAGCATTTTTGGAAAAACACCGCTGGAATACCATCCGGACCAGGAGATTTCAAAGCCCCCATCTGAAAAACTGCTTTTCTCACTTCTTTAGCCGTAAAACTCTTCTCCAATGCATCTCTGTCATCTTCTTTAACTCCTTCCCCTAACTTTGATAAGAAGTCTCCCAACTCCAAAGCATCCCCACTAGCAAGTATCCCGTCATAAACTTCAAAAATCCCTTTAAAATACTGTTGAAATTCAATACCAACTTCCCGAGGGTCATAAACCCACTCCCCATTTCCTTTCCTAATACCTAGAATAAAATTACGCCCCGCCCTACCTTTCGCCCAGTTGAAAAAATACTTCGTACATACATCACCCTCCAAAGCCCATTTGACCTTAGCACGCTGTTTCCAATAAATCGCAGTCAGCCTAGCAAATTCATCCAGTTGTCGGTGTGTATCTGTGGGGAATAATGCATGTATTCGCCCTAAACTTGCAGGATTATAATGAAATTTACAGTTGTGAATATTGTCATAAGATAAATAAAAACATTAAAAAGAGTACAACCTTGGGTCCTTGCTTGAATAGGCCTAAGAATAGGAATTAAAGTAAATTCCCTCCTATAACTTGCACCCAAGACTTTGTTTGAGATGATTCCGCGTGTGCTAGAAAATACTCTCCAATTGCCTTGCAATATGGGGAGAGCTATTGAGGTTTTAGATGTGAGATCTGAGTTTTGGGAGAATAATGTTCTCAAAACCCTAATTGTGAGAATTATGATTCAACCGTTACTGACATAAGGAGAAAAACTCTCCTTATGTAGCTATATGGGTTCGGCCGAATTGGGTTAGGGTAAGAGTGGGCTTTTTCCACTCTTACCTTATTCCTTTACGTGATTCGACCCGATTAGCTAAATATTATTCGCGGGTTTTATTTATAAATCGTATACATGTTATCAGATATTAATGCAGTCGATGTATTATTAATGGTCTGATAAAATTACGATATTGTATAATTACCCAAATTAATATAACCGTTTATATTAATACGCGAATACAATATTTAATTAAATATAACCGTTTATATTTAATTTACGAATTAATCATGTAATCCGTGTTAGCTAAAATTATTTAATCCGTATTAAATAATAATCTCAACATCTCATTGACTAATTTAATAGTCAATACCTCTGACTAACTGTTTAGTCGTATTCGGCATAAATGTGACTGTATTTTCATACCTTCACATCTCTCAAACGTGTCCTATAGGTGTGACGTATAGGGACCAGTTGATCACCGCCATCCGTATGACAATAACGTCAAACTTATCTAGCAAGCCAACCGTTATTGATAAACGTGGATCAACTGGTAATAATACAGAAGTATGCCCTTGTGATCCTTAAAGAGATTTAATAAGTCATTGTACTTAATTGTCAAGGACACCAGCCCCAACAATCTCCCACTTGTCCGTACAAGGGTAAGTGCAATGACGTTATCACACTACATGTGGAGGACACAAGTTCCAACAAACTCCCACTTGTCAGTACAAGTGTAGGTGCGATAACCGATTCTCATATCCTTTTAAAATTTCTCCCACTCAATGTAAGACAATTTGCAAATCCGCATTCGCAAAGGTCGTATCTCACAAGCGATCTGTATCAAGAGTGGTTTCCCCGACTAGAGAGTAACTTAACTGATAAAACGAATCTGTATTCGAGCATGGCCATGCATTTCAGTTACTACTCCTCGAGTGGCCCTGAGAAATGATAAAATCCTGATAAGGGTTTGGATATTTCCCTCAACTCGAATCCTGCCGATATCGCGCAGCATGAAATAACCCAGAAAAAATCCTCTTGGCCCCTGTTACGATGACCGTGGGAAAGAAACCAAAGTTATCCAAAATCTGCTTTAATCTCAAGAGACAGTTGAAAGTCAAAAGACTCGACTCTAAGGATCACTATGGAGGTCCTATCCACGACCTGGCACCCAATGTTATAAAACATTTAGGACTCCATAACGTTGTCACGGGGTGTCCTACGAGATATTCGTATAACTCGCCTTTGTGATTGGTCAGTCATCCGCGTGACTTATGGCTCGTTGAACCCACCATCAACCAACGTCACAAAATGATTACCTGAGTTATCAGCTCAAGTGGGTAATCAAGGACTAAAACGATGTAATGTAATTCAGTTCACTTTGTGGTGTTCAAAATTGGCGTACAATTCCACATTAAAAACAAAACATTATATATCATAACAATGAGGTTGAATAGAGTACACGAGAAAATGAATTATTACATGAATTCATAAAAGAGTACTACAACTTAGGAACACATCTAATTCCCATGGAATGAATGTGCCCTTCATGCTTATCACGTGGTAATGCTTTAGTGAGAGAATCAGCTATGTTGTCATCCGTAGCGATCTTATCAATGAAAATCTCCTTTTGCTCCACGTAATCTCTGATTAGATGAGCTTTCCGTTGTACATGTCTAGCCTTGTTGCTAGACTTATGCTCCTTAGCTTGGAAGATGGCACCTTTATTATCACAATAAACGGTGATTGGGTCATTCGAACTAGGCACTACTGATAGTCCTTGTAAGAATTGACGCATCCATATTGCTTCCTTAGCTGCTTCTGAGGCGGCATAGTACTCGGACTCAGTCGTAGAATCTGCTGTAACACTCTGTTTAGAACTTTTCCAGCTGACAGCAGCGCCATTAAGAGTAAAAACGAATCCAGACTGAGATTTCGAGTCATCTCGATCCGTTTGGAAGCTAGCATCTGCGTAACCCGTGGCGCAGAGCGTCGAGTAACCTCCGTAAGTCAATCCCCAATCTTTAGTCCTCCGTAGGTACTTAAGAATGTTTTTCACGGCCATCCAGTGTTATTCACCTGGATGAGCTTGGAATCGACTGGTCATACTCAATGCATATGCAACGTCTGGACGTGTGCATATCATGGCATACATGATCGATCCTATTGCCGAAGCATAAGGAATCCGACTCATGCGCTCTTTCTCTTCCAATGTCTTAGCTTCTTGAGACTTGCTCAAGTGAAGCCCAGTAGTCATATGAAGGAACCCTTTCTTGGAGTTCGTCATGCTGAATCTCTCTAGAATCTTATCTATGTAAGACTCCTGACTGAGAGACAACATCCGTCGTGATCTATCCCTGTAGATACGGATGCCCAAAATTCTTTGTGCCTCTCCCAGATCTTTCATCTGGAAATGGTTTTTCAACCATGCTTTAACCGAATAAAGGAGAGGTATGTCATTCCCAATCAAGAGTATGTCATCGACATACAGTACTAGGAAAACAATCTTGCTCCCACTCGACTTGATATAGAGACATGGTTCCTCGACTGATCGAACGAATCCATTCTCTTTTATCACTTGGTCGAAGCGATGATTCCAACTCCGCGATGCTTGCTTAAGTCCATAGATGGAACGCTTAAGTTTGCAAACCTTCTTAGGATTTTCTGGATCAATAAAACCCTCGGGTTGTACCATGTACAACTCTTCCTCCAAATAACCGTTTAAGAAGGCGGTTTTAACGTCCATTTGCCAGATTTCATAGTCATGAAATGCGGCTATCGCTAAGATAATCCGAATGGAACGTAGCATGACTACGGGTGCAAAGATCTCATCGTAGTGCAAGCCTGACACTTGGGTGAAACCTTTAGCAACTAGTCTTGCCTTATGGATATCTTGTTTACCTTCCACGGCATGCTTTATTTTGTAAAGTCATTTGCATTGAAGGGGGCGTACCTTTGCAGGTAGGTCCACAAGATCCCAGACGTTGTTCTCATACATGGAGTCCATCTCGGATTGCATGGCTTCTAGCCATAGTTTTGAGTCAGAACTGGTCATGGCACCTTTATAGGTTGTGGGTTCATTACCCTCTAGGAGTAAGACGTCATCCATATCATGTTCCTCGACCATACCAATGTATTTGTCCGGAGGAATGGAGACTCTTCCCGACCTCCTAGGTTCCTCAGGAATATCTACCGCAGCCTCGGTTGAAGGAATTGTTTCCTCCAATGGTTGCTTGGTAGTTGGTTCTTGAACCTCCGATAAATCGAAGGTTCTATTACTCGACTTGTTCTCGAGAAATTCTTTCTCAAGGAACGTCGCACTAGCCGCAACAAAAACACGTTGTTCGGTTGGCGAGTAGAAGTAATGACCAAAAGTTCCCTTTGGATAGCCTATAAAGTATGTCTTGACCGATCGCGGGCCGAGCTTATCCTCGTGTCTCCACTTGACATAAGCCTCGCAGCCCCAAACCCGAATAAAGGACAAGTTAGGGACCGTTCCCTTCCATAATTCGTATGGAGACTTATCAACAGGTTAAGACGGACTTTGGTTAAGTATTAGAGCGGCCGACAAAAGAGCATAGCCCCACAATGAATCAGGCACAACGGTGTGACTCATCATGGACCGAACCATATCAAGTAGAGTTCGATTTCTCCGTTCGGACACACCATTTAATTGTGGTGTTCCAGGTGGAGTCAACTGTAGCACGATGCCACAGTCTTTGAGGTGTTGATCAAACTCGTGTGAAAGATACTCACCACCACGATCAGAACGTAGTGCTTTAATCTTTCTACCCAGCTGGTTCTGTACCCGATTCTGGTATTCTTTGAACTTGTCAAAGGATTCACTTTTATGCTACATTAAGTAGACATAGCCATATCTACTCAAATCATCCGTGAAAGTGATGAAATACCTATAGCCTTCTCGTGCGTTGATCGACATAGGGCCACATACGTCCGTATGTATGAGTCCTAATAGGTCGGCAGCGCGCATTCCAACACCTTTGAAGGAAATACGAGTCATCTTACCGATGAGACATGATTCACACGTGCCATATGATTCGAAATCAAAGGCCGAGATAGCTCCATTCTGTATGAGCTGTTTTACGCGTTTCTCATTTATATGTCTCATACGACAATGCCATAGGTAAGTTTGATCTTTGTCACCTACCTTTAATCTCTTATTATTCACATGTAATATTTCAGTGGTTTGATCTAAAACATAAATTCCATTCATGGAAACTGCCTTGCCATAAATCATATTGTGTAAGGAGAAAATACAGCTATTATTCTCTATTACAAATGAAAAACCGAGTTTGTCAAGCGCAGAAACTGAAATAATGTTTTTGGACAAACAAGGAACATAATAATAGTTATATAAAGATAACTCGAATCCACTTGGAAGCTGGATCACGTATGTTACCCTCGAGATTGCAGCAACACGTGCTCCATTCCCGACACGCAGGTCAACCTCACCCTTGATTAGGGGTTCTTGGTTTCGGAGGCCCTGCACATGATTACATAGATGAGAACCACAACCAGTATCTAGTACCCAAGTTCCGTAACTTGCATGGTTAATCTCAATCATGTGAATAAAAGAAGAAGAAGACATACCAACAGGAGTAACACGGCCTGCCTTAATGTCCTCACGATACACGGGGAATGAGCGCCTCCAATGCCCAGTCTTGTGGCAATGGTGACATTCCATGCTTGTATCCTTGCTCTTTGTTTTGCCTTGTGAGTTGCTCGACTCACCTGGCCCACTCTTAGTAAATCCTGACTTCTTAAACTTGGGCTTGCCTACTGTTAGGTCGCCCTGAGCTTTAGCTTTACCCTTACCCTTACCATTATTGGAAATCATGAGAACATCTTGCTTCACGCTCCCACTTAATTTCAGATCCTTCTCGGTCTGTACGAGAAGGGAGTGGAGCTCATGAGGAGTCTTCTTCATGTCGTTCATGTAATAGTTGGCCCTGAAGAGGGCGAACCCATCATGAAGCGAATGAAGCATTCGATCAACGATTATGTTCTCACTGATCTTGCAGTTTAGGGCCTCCAGTTTTTCGATATTCTCAATCATGTGAAGAATATGTGGGCTAACAGCTTGGCCCTTCTGGAGTTTCGCCTCAAAGAAGCGACAGGTATGCTCATAAGAAACGATCCTCGGAGCCTTTGAGAATTCGTTAGTGAGCGTGGTGAAAATCTTGTTTGCACCATGGGCTATGAAGCGTCTTTGCAAATTGGATTCCATTGCATAGATGAGTACGTTCTTTATCGCACCCGCTTCCATGACGAAGTCGCTATGAGCGCGAACTTCGTTAGCTCTAGCTCCAGTTCCTGGGTGTGCCGGAATTGGCTCAGTTAAATACTTAAGCTTTCCGTCAGCAATGGCAGCATTCCGTAGTGCTGCCTCCCAGTCAGAGAAGTTTGACCCATCATTCCTCAGTCTAGTAGACTGATTCATGGAGTCCATGAAGGCTTTTAGCCAGGATTCACGTGCTAGCTTGGCACTTGGCATTGGGTCTTCACCAGCCATTTAGTTATACAACAGTTTAATTGAACGTGTTCTACACTGAAAAGAAGATAAAACAGAACCATATAAGCAACTCATTGTTGTGATTTAAGTCTATATTAAATTGAAATTTAAACTCGTAGAATCAAGCATTTATATAATTGATCTCCCTCAAGAAATATATAAACGATCCTAGGACTCAATTTCCGTATATTGATAAGCCCACAGCTTGGCTAATTCCACCGTTGGAACTCTTGGTCGATAGATTTCCGTAAATCCTATCTATTAGTCCATCTCAGTCGCTAGATATTATCGAGTGACCATGATGTTGAGATAAAATAAATCATCTGTTCCCACTTACCCGACGTAGAAGGGGTCATATTATGCCTACCGACGAAGAAGGGATTCATGGGAGTCTGATTTATAAAGACTAGTCTCAATTTTTGGTTATACGAGGAAGACCCCATCGACTTATATTTATTCATATTAAGTAAACTAAAATCTAGCATATGCGTGAATGAATTAAATAAAGTGATGGCTTTACATGTGACACGTGACATCTGTATTGTCACAGAAAACTAACGCGTAACCTCTACATGAGTCAGTTTTCAGGCATGTTATAGGTGGTTTGGTTTTAGGCGGAATATGATGCAAGCTATTATCGATGAAAGCATAAAATAAATGCGATAAACGTAAATAAAAGTCCTAGTGTGGCCTATCCTACCAAAATAAACATAAAACAACTTGGAATCCACCGTTGGACCCTAGAAGCTTGTCTTGATGTTCCATCTTGGTCCTTGCAGCGGGAGTGAGCATCCGGTCTCCGTCTTTGGTCTTCACAAAATTACTAATTTAAATTACAAATATAATCCTATTTACATTCTAATTTAAATACAAAAGTAATTACATGGCAAAAACCCAAAACGGAGATACAAGATCTCAAAATTACAAGCAAGACTGTGTTCCATCATTACGGTAACACAATCTACTAAGGCCACACTAAGTTACAACCGTTTGCAAAAATTAAATACGTTATTGAAAGCATTCAAGGCATTCACAAGACGATAAATAAAATGCATCAACTAAATAAAACTCATACATGACATAATACTGTTATTATGATTAATAAATTTTTACCAAACCACCTTACGGGATTAAAATTATGTGATTATACCGTTTTAATCACCCAATTTTAATAAATTTATAATCCTATTATCTTAAATCGTTTTAAAATAATATGTATCAAACGAGGGTGAACCGTTTCACAAAATTAATAATATACTATTTCCGTATATAGTATATTACTAAAGGCCATGTGAAAATAAAACATGTTATTTTCGAAAATAAAAAAACGAGTCTGTTACAAGGGGGAGGTCGACCGACCTAAACACGTGGTCGACCCACCTCCAGACGAGAAACGGAAAAAATCTGCAACAGCATAGGCGGTCGACCGACCTATCAATCAGGTCGACCGACCACCAGACAGTAGAAACGAGTATCAGAAAACGCAAAACGCTGCACTTTTCGAAATCAAAACAAGTTTTTACCTTTTAAACTTTGATTAAAACAAGTAAATCAAAATTAACATCAACAAGGGTTCACATATTGTCAAGAATATCGATTCATTAACAATATGTAAACAGGAATCGAAAAACAAGATCGATTACACAAAAAGAAACTGTCGAAAAACAGAAACTTTACACAGGGGCGGTCGACCGACCGCTACAGCGGGTCGACCGACCGACACAGCGACAGTAACGAGATTTTTCAAAAAATTTTAAATAAAACTTATGAAAAACACAAAAGTAAAATTTTCATGGCCTGGCTCTGATACCACTTGTGGGGAATAAAGCATGTATTCGCCCTAAACTTGCAGGATTATAATGAAACATACAATTGTGATTATTGTCATAAGTTAATAAAAAGCATGAAAAAGAAATCAACCTTGGGTCCTTGCTTGAATAGGCCTAAGAACAGGAATTCAAGTAAATTTCCTCCTATAACTTGCACCCAAGACTTAGATTGAGACGATGCCGCGTGTGCTAGAAATCCTCTCCAACTGCCTTGCAATATAGGGAGAGCTATTGAGGTTTTAGATGTGAGATCTGAGGTTTTGGGAGAAGAATGCTCTCAAAACCCTAATTATGAGATTTGTAATTCCTGTAACTGACATAAGGAGAAAGACTCTCCTTATGTAGCTATAAGGGGCGGCCGAATTGGTCTTGGGTAAGGGTGGGCTTTCTCCACTCTTACCTTATTCCTTTGCGTGATTCGACCCGTTTTGCTAAATATTATTTGCGGGATTTTTATTATAAATCGCATACGTGTTATCAAATATTAATGCAGTCGATGTATTAATAACGGTCTGATAAAATTACGATATTGTATAATTACCCAAATTAATATAACTGTTTATATTAATACGCGAATACAATATTTAATTAAATATAACTGCTTATATTTAATTTTACGAATTAAACATGTAATCCGTATTAGCTAAAATTATTTAATCCGTATTAAATAATAATCTCAACATCTTATTGACTAATTTAATAGCCAATACCTCTGACTAACTGTTTATTCATATTCGGCATAAATGTGACTGTATTTTCATACCTTCACATCTCTCAAACGTGTCCTATAGGTGTGACGTATAGGGACCAGTTGATCACCGCCATCCGTATGACAATAACGTCAAACTTATCTAGCAAGCCAGCCGTTATTGATAAACTTGGATCAACTGGTAATAATACAGAAGTATGCCCTTGTGATCCGTAAAGAGATTTAATAAGTCATTGTACTTAATTGTCAAGGACACCAGCCCCAACAGGAGGGGGGGAGGAGGATGAACAAGAAGTGTATCATAGTGCCGAGGAGGAGATGGGAGGGTATCGGGGAGGGTTAGAGGATCAGGGTGAGGAATTGAGACAGTTACAAGCTAATGACCCATATTTGATATATGCTGCCCAGAATAGTTTGAGTGGGGTGGTGGATAGGGGGCAACGTATTCAAGAGGAGATTCTTACTAGGATAGAAGGGGATAGGGAATGGGCTTTGATGGATGATGACTATAGGGGACTTAACCAGACTTTTGAGCCACCACAGGGAGATATTCCAGTCTTTGACGAGTTTCCAGAGGATTATTATGGCATGGAGGTTGAAAGGGAAGGTATTGGTCAGCTGGCAGGAAGAAATGGGAGTGAGGATAATGTTATTGTCATTTCCAGTGGGGATGATTCATCACAAAGTACTGACAGCTATCCATATGACATGTATGATCCAGCAGCGGGTACACCAGAGGATTTATCAGAATTCCACCATAGCTCAGCTATAGACTTGGTGTCGGAGGAGGAGCAGGGAGAAGTGATGAGTGGAATTAATACTGAACTGCATTTGGGAATGCATGAGGCTGCAGCTTTGGAAGAAAATATTGGGAATGCAGATGAGGGAAGTCAGGAGGAAGGGGTTGACATTAGTACAGCTCCTGACTCATTAGTGAGAAAGGGGCTTGAGATTGATTTGGGTTTGTCTAGGTTGGAGAGGATTGTTGCTGAAGTCAGGAGGGCCACTGAACTAGCCATTGAGAGGGACAAGGAGACAGCGAGGGAAGAGGGAATGCAGATGAGTAATGAAGAGGAGGTGGAGCAAGGGAAGAAGGAACAAGGGGAAAGTTCCCAGGTCAAGTTATTTGATATTCCACATGTGGGTGCCTTTTCATCCTTGATGGCTGCTATAGACCCTCCCAGTAATTCTGATGGGACCTTAGGCATGATTGAGGTTTATCATAAGGATGAAATGGGCAAAGAGTTCAAAGCTGAAATTGAGAGTGCTAGGAAAAGGAAGTGTGCAACACAAACAGATTATGTTCTGATTCCAGAAGAGGAATTAGTCTCGGTCAAGAGTGCAAAGAATTATCTCCAACGTATATCGAAGAAGGCAAGGGTGGAGGCTGATGGTGGGGAAAGGAAGGTTTTTGAGATGGGACAGAGTAGTGTTGGGGCTGAAGATGTGCAGGAGACTCGGGAGGAAGACAATAAAGGTAAAGGAGTGGGTTTTGCTATGACCATTAATGACTCGGACATGGAGGAATGTTCTGACTCGTCTGAAGAGGAGGAAATGAAGGGCTTTGCGGAGGTTGAGCCAATTCAACCTCCTTCATCACCATGAATGGTTTAATGTGGAATTGTAGGGGCCTCAACAACACGCTCTCCCCTATAATTCCGAAAGTAAGAGCGATTCTTAATAAGCATTACTTTGATTTCGTTTTTTTATTAGAGACTAAATGTAGTAGTAAGCATGTAAGCCAGTTGTTTAGGCCTTTTGGTTTTGAGCACAACGTGGGAGTTGATGCTTGTGGTGCCTCGGGGGGGCTATGGGTGGGTTGGAAGAGAGGTGTTAAAATGACCCTCCATTTTGCATGTAAGCATTATATTATGGTATTAGTGGAGTACGTACGGGGTTGCTTTTGGTATTACGTTTTTTTCTATGGTGAGCCACAAACAACAAATCGACAACAAGTACTACTAGAACTTGAACAACATTTACAACTCTTAAATTACCCCTTCTTAATTGTGGGAGACTTCAATCAAATTGAATTTGCATGGGAAAAACATAGTACAAATTATGGACCAATCCAAGGAGCAATTCCTTTTTGAGAATGGAAAATCCGTAATGAATTAATTGATATACCTTTTAAAGGACCAATCTTTACGTGGTGCAACAATAGAAAAGGATCCGCTAGGGTTTACGAACGTTTAGATAAGGCAATGGGATCGAAAGATTGGTTTAGCTTGTTTCCGGATACGGGTCTACAACATTATTCGATTCAGCTGTCGGATCATGCGCCTATAGAAATCAGTCTTCATTTAACGGTAAATAAAGGGAAGAAACCATACAAGCTTGAGGCGTGGGCCTTAGACTATCAAGAGTGTATAGACTTAATGAAACATAGATGGTTGGCGAAGATTAGTGGATCTCCTCAGTTTATGTTTATGCAAAAATTGAATACCATAAGGCAATCGGCTAGGAAATGGAGTTTGGATAAAAAAGAGGAATGAGAGGGCAAATGGAATGAGTTTGATAAGAAACTTGAGGACGATCAGGAGAAGGCAATTTTGTTTGGTAATTCTGATGATTATGATGATACTGTTGGGGCTGGTGTCCTTGACAATTAAGTACAATGACTTATTAAATCTCTTTAAGGATCACAAGGGCATACTTCTGTATTATTACCAGTTGATCCACGTTTATCAATAACGGTTGGCTTGCTAGATAAGTTTGACGTTATTGTCATACGGATGGCGGTGATCAACTGGTCCCTATACGTCACACCTATAGGACACGTTTGAGAGATGTGAAGGTATGAAAATACAGTCACATTTATGCCGAATACGACTAAACAGTTAGTCAGAGGTATTGACTATTAAATTAGTCAATGAGATGTTGAGATTATTATTTAATACGGATTAAATAATTTTAGCTAACACGGATTACATGATTAATTCGTAAATTAAATATAAACGGTTATATTTAATTAAATATTGTATTCGCGTATTAATATAAACGGTTATATTAATTTGGGTAATTATACAATATCGTAATTTTATCAGACCATTAATAATACATCGACTGCATTAATATCTGATAACATGTATACGATTTATAAATAAAACCCGCGAATAATATTTAGCTAATCGGGTCGAATCACGTAAAGGAATAAGGTAAGAGTGGAAAAAGCCCACTCTTACCCTAACCCAATTCGGCCGAACCCATATAGCTACATAAGGAGAGTTTTTCTCCTTATGTCAGTAACGGTTGAATCATAATTCTCACAATTAGGGTTTTGAGAACATTATTCTCCCAAAACTCAGATCTCACATCTAAAACCTCAATAGCTCTCCCCATATTGCAAGGCAATTGGAGAGTATTTTCTAGCACACGCGGAATCATCTCAAACAAAGTCTTGGGTGCAAGTTATAGGAGGGAATTTACTTTAATTCCTATTCTTAGGCCTATTCAAGCAAGGACCCAAGGTTGTACTATTTTTCATGTTTTTATTTATCTTATGACAATATTCACTGTAAAACCCCTCGCGAAAGCGGAAATATAAACACATAAAAGTACCAAAATTTGCAGCGGAATTAAAACTTTTAAAGATAAAACATGCGAGAAGTCTTAGACAGAAACGTAAACTGAAACTGAAACCAAATAGATAAGTAACAGTACTAAGTATCAAACTGAAACATAAATAGATACATCAGCCGGGGATGGCACATCCCTACCGGCACCAAAACAAAAACAACAAAAGTCTAAGAGTCTAGCTAAGCGTAAACGGTAAGTCAACTGATGAACGGATCATCACTCGCTAGCTCTCCTGTAACCCTGATCTCCAACCCTGCATGTACCTACATACATGAAAACATGTACGCCACAATCAGTGGGGAGTGACTAGAGTTCTCCTAGCCACCTTTTGTGACAACACGTAACATATAAACAATACAGAACACTCCAACATATATCAACATGTGAAGCATAAACATCTCATCATCTTATCTCTTACCATCATGCGATTACCATGCACGGCTCTTAACCAACTTCATAAACAAATAGGAAGGAGAGCCGGTTTCCCTACTGGTTACCCAGTCGGGGGGTCTTTCAATCCCACTATTTATGAAACCGAACAAGAGTCATCCAATGCCTTGGATGATTAAACCACAACTAAGCAACATCAACAACACGACCTGCATATCTGACACTGTACCATCCTCTAGGCAAGCAGATAAACATCCATAACTAATCATGCATATCTGACACTGTACCATCATCTAGGCAAGCAGATACACATTCATAACACTAGCAACGGGTCCAGAGGTGAACTTAACACATATCCCATTACTACACTATGTCGGGTCCAGAGGTGAGCTTAACACATATCCCAACATCTAATCAAGTAAAGGGTCCAGAGGTGAACTTAACACATATCCCTAAACTTACAATCATGAAAAGGGTCCAGAGGTGAACTTAACACATATCCCTAGTCATCCAAAAGCAAAGGGTCCAGAGGTGAACTTAACACATATCCCAATGCTACAAACATGTATTGGGTCCAGAGGTGAACTTAACACATATCCCAATACACAGTCATCGCACAACGGGTCCAGAGGTGAACTTAACACATATCCCGTGTACGACAACCGATCACGTGTCAGGTCCAGAGGTGAGCTTAACACATATCCTGACACGCCCAAGCAAAACACGTAACGGGTCCAGAGGTGAACTTAACACATATCCCGTCACGCGACAGATAAACACGTAGTGGGTCCAGAGGTGAACTTAACACATATCCCACCACGCGACAACCATTGTAACCACTGAACAACCAAAGATAGAAACTAACCTATAGTTCTAACTTCTTAATCCTCCAATCAACATTCAATTGATTCCGGGAACTAGGACGAGGGAGAGCCGGTTTCCCTTTCGGTTACCCGACCGGGGGGTCTCTATCCTCACTTCATTCCCGAACCCAATATAACGTTGCCCGTACACCGGGGACCTCAAATACATGCCACGGGTACACAAAACAAGTTTCAAGTAAAACTGATAAACCGTTTGAAAGTTACGATCAAATTACGAAAAACTCAAAATAGCTTACAGGGGTCCCCAGCCGGTCGGCAGGCAGCCGGTCGGCCGGCTGGTGACCACCTCAGCCTCTTCTTTCTTTTCTGAAACAATACACGAACTCCCAGCTGGTCGGCAGGCAGCCGGTCGGCCGGCTGGGAACTCAGCCTCCTTAAAAACTTGAAAATACGCAACGACAAAAACGCACTCCCAGCCGGCTGGCAGGCGGCCGGTCTGCCGGCTGGGACTACCCTTAAGTTTTCCAAACTACAAAAATACAACACAACGCACTCCCAGCCGGCTGGCAGGCGGCCGGTCTGCCGGCTGGGAGACTTATTTCCTATGGTCTCAAGTCTCGCGTAAAACACAAAAATCCCAAGAAACGCTCTCAGCCGGTCGACCGGCGGCCGGTCGGTCGACCGGCTCAGAGAGCCTGTCGCTGAAAATCGCAATTTCCCAACTTCACAAAACTTCATAAATCGACATGTAAACTTCAGAAATTACTACAAGCATGATTTGCCCAACATCATACACATCTAATATCACTATCTTATCAGCATACAATCCCCATAACAATCCTCAAGTGGAAATAACAAGTATCCGTCGCAATTTAGGAAAAACTGAAAATGCAATAAGGAACACATAACCACATCTTGGATCATAATTTCTTCACATATTATACATCCTAATCATGATACTAAGTCCAATAATCATAGAACTTGAATAAAATCAGAAGAACAACATCAAAATCACCAAGCATGCTAATATACACAATAAAGGCAGAGTTTCTCATTATCGTCACCTTCAAGCTTATTCCGGCGATTGATCCTCCTCAACCACGTAAGAGTCCACGTCGGGATCGTCAAGACCAACTCCTACAACAAAGAAAACGATTTAAAGACACTAAAAACGAGTTAAAGGCAAAACAGCCTATTTTTCGAAGTTGACAAAATGAAAAACGAAAGTGATGGATGTCTTGGAAATCGAACGAGGATTCCGAAAATGTACTTACTTTTGCGATTCGATGAACGGATGATGAAGATCTTTGCAAAAGAAGGAAGGGTTTTATGGAGGTTTTGAGAAATGTTAAGTTTGCAGGAAGAATGAAATGTTGAAGGCAATTATGTCGACATAAGGGTTTATAAAAGAACAAGTGAGTCGTCCTTTCCGAATAGATGAAACGGGTTCAAATATTGAAACGGATATGGAAATGAATACTTGAGTCGGATGTTTAACTATGCCAAGTTGTATTCGTCTTGAGAACTGGAGGTTCTTAAGACGGATCTTATTTATTAAATTAGAGTCTTTCAAAATAAATTACTAAATTATTATTTTTATTACTTAAAATACTTAAAATGCTTAAATTAGATTTTACGAAAATACGGGATGTTACAATCACCCCAACTTCAAAAAGTTTCGTCCTCGAAACTCGAACGGATATAAATCTATATACTATACCTCAATCGAAAAGAGAAGGATGCGCGATACGCATCGATGCCTCAGTCTCCCACGTCTGCTCCTCAACGTCACCGCAACGCCAAAGGATCTTCACTAGCGGCACCACCTTGCTCCTAAGCTTCCTATCCTGACGGTCTAGGATCTTCACTGGACGCTCCTCGAAAGCAAGACTCGGCTCCAAGTTCTCGATCTCTCTAGGCAAAACATGACTCGGGTCACTAATATATCTGCGGAGCTGGGAAACATGGAAAACGCTATGAACCTTGCCCAAACTAGGAGGCAAGTCCAAACGGTAAGCAGCAGCACCAATCCTCTTCACGATCTCAAAAGGGCCAATATACTTAGGGCTCAACTTGCCCTTAACTCCAAACCTTTTGACGCCTTTCATCGGAGAAACTCTCAAGAAAACTCGATCACCCACCTCAAACTCTAAGGGTCTACGGCGAACATCAGCATAGGATTTCTGCCGGTCCTGAGCGGCCTTCATCCTACCTCTGATAAGCTGAACCTGATCGATAGTAACAGCTAACTGGTCCGGTCCAAGGTCACGAACATCACTAGCCTGGTCCCAACAAATCGGACTACGGCACTTCCTACCATAAAGAGCCTCGTACGGAGCCATACCAATGGAAGCATGATAACTGTTGTTGTAAGAAAACTCTACCAACGGCAAACACTGCTCCCAAGAACTCTGAAAATCAAGGGCACAAGCACGGAGCAAATCCTCTAATGTCTGTATAGTCCTCTCGGACTGACCATCGGCCGCGGCATGAAATGCGGTACTCATCAACAAACGGCTACCCATAGCCTCCTGCAAAGCCTTCCAGAACCTGGAACAAAACCTCGGATCACGATCTGAAACGATCTCCCTCGGGACACCATGATATCGGACTATCTCAGCAATATAAGCCCTGGCTAAACGGTCCATATCCCATGTCTCTCTGATCGGCACGAATCTGGCACACTTAGTTAGACGATCGACAATAACCCAAATCGCATCTTTGCCTCCCACAGTCTTAGGCAAAGCAGTAACAAAATCCATAGATATGCACTCCCACTTCCACTGAGGAACGGGAAGCGGCTGTAGCAAACCACCTGGTCTCCTATGCTCTATCTTGACTTGTTGACAAGTCAAGCACCTACTAACATAATCCAAGATCTCCTTCTTCATACCAGGCCACCAAAACATAAGCCTCAAATCCTTGTGCATCTTCTCTCCTCCTGGATGAACGGAGTACGGTGACAAATGAGCCTCATCAAGAACCTTCTTCCTTAAATCTGGCACATTAGGAACATACATCCTACCACGGAACCTAAGGAAACCATCAGCATCAATCACCAACTCAGGTGCAACACCACTCGAAATCCTAGCCTCCAACTTCTTGAAATCGGCATCTGAAGGCAAACTCCGGCGAATCTCCCAATATAAAGACGGCTCGGCAGTCATAGCAGCTAACCAATCAAAACCACTACCCACCATCTCTAACCTCAGCTTCCGGAACTCGGAGCACAACTCATCGGGCAATACCCTCATGGCACTCATCGAATGAGAAGTCTTGCGACTAAGCGCATCTGCCACTACATTGGCTTTTCCCTCATGATATAACAACTCAATGTCGTAATCTTTCACTAACTCTAGCCAACGTCTCTGTCTCATGTTAAGGTCTTTCTGTGTGAAAATATACTTAAGACTCTTATGATCTGTGAAGATACGGCAATGGGATCCAATCAGGTAATGACGCCACATCTTCAAAGCATGAACAACTGCAGCCAACTCCAAATCATGTGTCGGATAATTCACCTCATGAACTCTCAACTGTCTAGAGGAGTAGGCTATCACCTTACCACTCTGCATCAGTACGCATCCAAGTCCTAACATCGAAGCATCACAATACACATCAAAGTCCACTCCGATCTCTGGCAAAGCTAACACAGGGGCGGAAGTCAATCTGGACTTCAACTCCTGGAAGGAACTCTCACACTTGTCGGTCCACACAAATTTGGCTTCTTTCTTCAGCAACTGAGTCATCGGGCGAGCCAATCTCGAGAAATCCTCAACGAATCTACGATAATAACCAGCCAAACCCAAAAAGCTACGGATCTCTCCAACATCCTTGGGACTCTCCCAATCAACTACAGCCTCTATCTTTGCGGGATCTACCATCACACCCTCGCTGGATATCACATGTCCTAAAAAGGCAACCTTCGAGAGCCAAAATTCACACTTCGAAAACTTTGCGAACCATTTCTGTTTGCGCAGAATCCCTAGAATCAATCGAAGATGCTCAGCATGTTCCTCATCGGTCTTCGAATATATCAAGATGTCATCGATGAACACCACAACACAAGTGTCAAGATACTCACTGAAGGTACGGTTCATCTGATCCATAAAAATCGCCGGTGCATTAGTCAACCCAAATGGCATAACTACAAACTCAAAATGCCCATATCTGGTACGAAATGCAGTCTTCGCAATATCAGTCTCTCTCACTGGAATCTGATGATAACCTGATCGAAGATCAATCTTAGAAAACCTCGAAGCACCTCTCAACTGATCAAACAAATCATCTATCCTAGGCAAAGGATATCGATTCTTCACGGTCACTCGGTTCAGCTCTCTATAGTCGATGCACAATCTCATGGATCCATCTTTCTTCTTGACGAACAACACAGGAGCACCCCACGGAGAAGCACTAGGTCTAATGAAACCTTTCTCAATCATCTCTTCCAATTGCTGCTTCAACTCTTTCAACTCTGGCGGAGCCATTCGGTAAGGAGCCTTAGAAATCGGTCCGGTACCTGGAACAAGCTCAATAGTAAACTCCACATCTCTCTCTGGCGGTATCCCTGGCAAGTCATCTGGGAACACATCTGGATACTCACGAACAATGGCTACATCTTCAAGCTTCGGTAGCGATGGTTTAGCAGCTGTAACAACACACAGGAAGGCTTGGCAACCCTTCCTAAGAAGATGAGAAGCTTTCATCGAAGAGATAACACGAACACCCTTTTGAGGGCGAGTTCCCCTATAGGAAACACGAACTCCTGAAGAACTCCTCAAGCAGATTTTCTGGTCGCGACACTCGAAGCGAGCATGGTATCGCGATAACCAATCCATACCGAGGATAATGTCAAACTCCTCGAGAGGAAATCTCAGTAAGTTCGCAGGAAATGTGGCTTGACCAATAATAATAGGAACATCCCTATGGGACGAAGAGCAGGAAAACACGTCTCCAGAAGGTAAGGAAATAGAAGTCTCCTCAACTAATGAAGACTCAAGAGCTAGACGATCGGCGAACTGAGTCGATATAAATGATAAAGAAGCTCCAGTATCGAATAAAATAAGGCACTCAGCGCCAAGAACAGAAAAGATACCAGCAACAATATCTGGATGAGCCTCTGCCTCAGCCCTAGTCATCACAAAGATCTTCCCTTTCGGCTTCCCTCCTTTAGTCGCTGCAGCAGCAGTGGCAGCCTTGCCAAGTGCGGTGTTCCTCTCAGGACACTCATACGATCGATGCCCAAATCCATTACAAGTGAAACACTTATAGGCATTCTTGAAACAGTCAAAACCCGGATGAGAAGGTTTACCACAACGGTGGCAAACACTAGGAGATGTGTCGGTGTGAACAAAGGTCTTAGCAACCGGAGCAGAGAACCTCTCAAAACGCTTCTTCTGGGAAGAAGGCGAAGAAGTAGAAGGAACAAATGGTCTCTTCCCCTGGTATACGGATCTCTGATGAGAAGTCACACTAGAAGCAGCGGCACGAGTCTCAGCATCAATGGCGCGAATAGAACTCTCGGCCCAAATAGCATCGTCATAAACCTCCACAAAAGAAGTAGAGTCACGACGAACCATACTCTCAATCCTCGGCCCTAGCTTCCCTCGGTAGAAATACACCCTCTCCGCCTCATCACGAACAAATCTCGATGCAAAGTGAGCTAACTGGTTGAACTTGTCAGTGAATTCTTGAACGGTCATCTTCCCTTGCTTCAAATCCATAAATTCTTTCAACCTCTGCGATCTCAACTCCTTGGGGTAGAACCTCGCCTCGAGCCTGTCTTTGAAAGCCTCCCAATCGAACATCGGGTCAAGAACAGCGGTAGGTCCAGTCAATGCCCACCAACGGTCAGCCTCCAATGTCAGGAAGTGAGCGGCTAAACGCACTCTATCCTCCCTAACGACTGAGTATAAGGTGAAGCTCTTTTCCATCTCTCTAAACCACTCTGTGAGGGCTACTGGGTCAGCCTCACCTCCATAGGTCCTAACATGGCTTCGGGACATCTGAGAGGTAATCCAGGAAAAGCTACCCGGACGATTAGTCTCGCCACCCGGCGGTGGAGGAGGTGGGACATTCCCCGCTTGCTGTCTCTGAGTCTCAAGCAAATGCTGAATTGCTTGCAACACAATGTTATCAGCAGCCCTGGGTCTCACCATTCTTTAAAAGAGAAAACGAGGATTAGCTTAGCAATTAGCAATCACAAATAGACTACAAAATAAGTCCTTAGATCTACCCATCTCTCATTCATTATTTGTTTATTTGGTCAAGTTAAGGTTGGGGGTCACATGAGTGCGTCGGGAGCAATAATGCTCTGATACCAACTGTAAAACCCCTCGCGAAAGCGGAAATATAAACACATAAAAGTACCAAAATTTGCAGCGGAATTAAAACTTTTAAAGATAAAACATGCGAGAAGTCTTAGACAGAAACGTAAACTGAAACTGAAACCAAATAGATAAGTAACAGTACTAAGTATCAAACTGAAACATAAATAGATACATCAGCCGGGGATGGCACATCCCTACCGGCACCAAAACAAAAACAACAAAAGTCTAAGAGTCTAGCTAAGCGTAAACGGTAAGTCAACTGATGAACGGATCATCACTCGCTAGCTCTCCTGTAACCCTGATCTCCAACCCTGCATGTACCTACATACATGAAAACATGTACGCCACAATCAGTGGGGAGTGACTAGAGTTCTCCTAGCCACCTTTTGTGACAACACGTAACATATAAACAATACAGAACACTCCAACATATATCAACATGTGAAGCATAAACATCTCATCATCTTATCTCTTACCATCATGCGATTACCATGCACGGCTCTTAACCAACTTCATAAACAAATAGGAAGGAGAGCCGGTTTCCCTACTGGTTACCCAGTCGGGGGGTCTTTCAATCCCACTATTTATGAAACCGAACAAGAGTCATCCAATGCCTTGGATGATTAAACCACAACTAAGCAACATCAACAACACGACCTGCATATCTGACACTGTACCATCCTCTAGGCAAGCAGATAAACATCCATAACTAATCATGCATATCTGACACTGTACCATCATCTAGGCAAGCAGATACACATTCATAACACTAGCAACGGGTCCAGAGGTGAACTTAACACATATCCCATTACTACACTATGTCGGGTCCAGAGGTGAGCTTAACACATATCCCAACATCTAATCAAGTAAAGGGTCCAGAGGTGAACTTAACACATATCCCTAAACTTACAATCATGAAAAGGGTCCAGAGGTGAACTTAACACATATCCCTAGTCATCCAAAAGCAAAGGGTCCAGAGGTGAACTTAACACATATCCCAATGCTACAAACATGTATTGGGTCCAGAGGTGAACTTAACACATATCCCAATACACAGTCATCGCACAACGGGTCCAGAGGTGAACTTAACACATATCCCGTGTACGACAACCGATCACGTGTCAGGTCCAGAGGTGAGCTTAACACATATCCTGACACGCCCAAGCAAAACACGTAACGGGTCCAGAGGTGAACTTAACACATATCCCGTCACGCGACAGATAAACACGTAGTGGGTCCAGAGGTGAACTTAACACATATCCCACCACGCGACAACCATTGTAACCACTGAACAACCAAAGATAGAAACTAACCTATAGTTCTAACTTCTTAATCCTCCAATCAACATTCAATTGATTCCGGGAACTAGGACGAGGGAGAGCCGGTTTCCCTTTCGGTTACCCGACCGGGGGGTCTCTATCCTCACTTCATTCCCGAACCCAATATAACGTTGCCCGTACACCGGGGACCTCAAATACATGCCACGGGTACACAAAACAAGTTTCAAGTAAAACTGATAAACCGTTTGAAAGTTACGATCAAATTACGAAAAACTCAAAATAGCTTACAGGGGTCCCCAGCCGGTCGGCAGGCAGCCGGTCGGCCGGCTGGTGACCACCTCAGCCTCTTCTTTCTTTTCTGAAACAATACACGAACTCCCAGCTGGTCGGCAGGCAGCCGGTCGGCCGGCTGGGAACTCAGCCTCCTTAAAAACTTGAAAATACGCAACGACAAAAACGCACTCCCAGCCGGCTGGCAGGCGGCCGGTCTGCCGGCTGGGACTACCCTTAAGTTTTCCAAACTACAAAAATACAACACAACGCACTCCCAGCCGGCTGGCAGGCGGCCGGTCTGCCGGCTGGGAGACTTATTTCCTATGGTCTCAAGTCTCGCGTAAAACACAAAAATCCCAAGAAACGCTCTCAGCCGGTCGACCGGCGGCCGGTCGGTCGACCGGCTCAGAGAGCCTGTCGCTGAAAATCGCAATTTCCCAACTTCACAAAACTTCATAAATCGACATGTAAACTTCAGAAATTACTACAAGCATGATTTGCCCAACATCATACACATCTAATATCACTATCTTATCAGCATACAATCCCCATAACAATCCTCAAGTGGAAATAACAAGTATCCGTCGCAATTTAGGAAAAACTGAAAATGCAATAAGGAACACATAACCACATCTTGGATCATAATTTCTTCACATATTATACATCCTAATCATGATACTAAGTCCAATAATCATAGAACTTGAATAAAATCAGAAGAACAACATCAAAATCACCAAGCATGCTAATATACACAATAAAGGCAGAGTTTCTCATTATCGTCACCTTCAAGCTTATTCCGGCGATTGATCCTCCTCAACCACGTAAGAGTCCACGTCGGGATCGTCAAGACCAACTCCTACAACAAAGAAAACGATTTAAAGACACTAAAAACGAGTTAAAGGCAAAACAGCCTATTTTTCGAAGTTGACAAAATGAAAAACGAAAGTGATGGATGTCTTGGAAATCGAACGAGGATTCCGAAAATGTACTTACTTTTGCGATTCGATGAACGGATGATGAAGATCTTTGCAAAAGAAGGAAGGGTTTTATGGAGGTTTTGAGAAATGTTAAGTTTGCAGGAAGAATGAAATGTTGAAGGCAATTATGTCGACATAAGGGTTTATAAAAGAACAAGTGAGTCGTCCTTTCCGAATAGATGAAACGGGTTCAAATATTGAAACGGATATGGAAATGAATACTTGAGTCGGATGTTTAACTATGCCAAGTTGTATTCGTCTTGAGAACTGGAGGTTCTTAAGACGGATCTTATTTATTAAATTAGAGTCTTTCAAAATAAATTACTAAATTATTATTTTTATTACTTAAAATACTTAAAATGCTTAAATTAGATTTTACGAAAATACGGGATGTTACATTCACAACTGTAAATTTCATTATAATCCTGCAAGTTTAGGGCGAATACATGCATTATTCCCCACAAGTGGTATCAGAGCCAAGGCCATGAAATTTTTACTTTTGTGTTTTTCAGAAGTTTTTTATTTAAAAATTTTGAAAAAGCGTGTTCTGTCACTGTGTCGGTCGGTCGACCCCTAGTTGCGGTCGGTCGACCGCCTCCCGCGTAGGTTTTCTGTTTTCGACAGTTTATCTTTTGTGAGAAATCGTTTTCAGAAACTCGGTTTCGTGTTTTGTGGTCGGTCGACCTGTTTTTTTGGGTCGGTCGACCATTCTGCTGTAAAAAAAAAAAAAAAAAAAAAAAAAATTAATTTGTCAGTAGGTCGGTCGACCACATGTTGAGGTCGGTAGACCACTTTCCTGTAACAGACTCGTTTTTTATTTTTCGAAAATAACCTGTTTTATTTTCACATGGCCTTTAGTAATATATTATATACAGAAATAGTATATTATTAATTTTGTGAAACGGTTCACCCTCGTATGATACATATTATTTTAAAACGGTTTAAGATAATAGGATTATAAATTTATTAAAATTGGGTGATTAAAACGGTATAATCACATAATTTTAATCCCGTAAGGTGGTTTGGTAAAAATTTATTAATCATAATAACAGTATTATGTCATGTATGAATTTTATTTAGTTGATGCATTTTATTTATCGTCTTGTTGAATGCCTTGAATGCTTTCAATAACGTATTTAATTTTTGCAAACGGTTGTAACTTAGTGTGGCCTTAGAAGATTGTGTCACCGTAATGATGGGACACAGTCTTGCTTGTAATTTTGAGATCTTGAATCTCCGTTTTGGGTTTTTGCCATGTAATTACTTTTGTATTTAAATTAGAATGTAAATAGGGTTATATTTGTAATTTAAATTAGTAATTTTGTGAAGACCGAAGACGGAGACCGGATGCTCACTCCCGCTGCAAGGACCAAGATGGAACATCAAGACAAGCTTCTAGGGTCCAACGGTGGATTCCAAGTTTTTTTATGTTTATTTTGGTAGGATAGGCCACACTAGGACTTTTTATTTACGTTTATTGCATTTATTTTATGCTTTCATCGAAAATAGCTTGCATCATATTCCGCCTAAAACCAAACCACCTATAACATGCCTGAAAACTGACTCATGTAGAGGTTACGCGTTAGTTTTCTGTGACAATACAGATGTCACGTGTCACATGTAAAGCCATCACTTTATTTAATTCATTCACGCATATGCTAGATTTTAGTTTACTTAATATGAATAAATATAAGTCGATGGGGTCTTCCTCGTATAACCAAAAATTGAGACTAGTCTTTATAAATCAGACTCCCATGAATCCCTTCTTCGTCGGTAGGCATAATATGACCCCTTCTACGTCGGGTAAGTGGGAACAGATGATTTATTTTATCTCAACATCATGGTCACTCGATAATATCTAGCGACTGAGATGGACTAATAGATAGGATTTACGGAAATCTATCGACCAAGAGTTCCAACGGTGGAATTAGCCAAGCTGTGGGCTTATCAATATACGGAAATTGAGTCCTAGGATCGTTTATATATTTCTTGAGGGAGATCAATTATATAAATGCTTGATTCTACGAGTTTAAATTTCAATTTAATATAGACTTAAATCACAACAATGAGTTGCTTATATGGTTCTGTTTTATCTTCTTTTCAGTGTAGAACACGTTCAATTAAACTGTTGTATAACTAAATGGCTGGTGAAGACCCAATGCCAAGTGCCAAGCTAGCACGTGAATCCTGGCTAAAAGCCTTCATGGACTCCATGAATCAGTCTACTAGACTGAGGAATGATGGGTCAAACTTCTCTGACTGGGAGGCAGCACTACGGAATGCTGCCATTGCTGACGGAAAGCTTAAGTATTTAACTGAGCCAATTCCGGCACACCCAGGAACTGGAGCTAGAGCTAACGAAGTTCGCGCTCATAGCGACTTCGTCATGGAAGCGGGTGCGATAAAGAACGTACTCATCTATGCAATGGAATCCAATTTGCAAAGACGCTTCATAGCCCATGGTGCAAACAAGATTTTCACCACGCTCACTAACGAATTCTCAAAGGCTCCGAGGATCGTTTCTTATGAGCATACCTGTCGCTTCTTTGAGGCGAAACTCCAGAAGGGCCAAGCTGTTAGCCCACATATTCTTCACATGATTGAGAATATCGAAAAACTGGAGGCCCTAAACTGCAAGATCAGTGAGAACATAATCGTTGATCGAATGCTTCATTCGCTTCATGATGGGTTCGCCCTCTTCAGGGCCAACTATTACATGAACGACATGAAGAAGACTCCTCATGAGCTCCACTCCCTTCTCGTAAAGACCGAGAAGGATCTGAAATTAAGTGGGAGCGTGAAGCAAGATGTTCTCATGATTTCCAATAATGGTAAGGGTAAGGGTAAAGCTAAAGCTCAGGGCGACCTAACAGTAGGCAAGCCCAAGTTTAAGAAGTCAGGATTTACTAAGAGTGGGCCAGGTGAGTCGAGCAACTCACAAGGCAAAACAAAGAGCAAGGATACAAGCATGGAATGTCACCATTGCCACAAGACTGGGCATTGGAGGCGCTCATTCCCCGTGTATCGTGAGGACATTAAGGCAGGCCGTGTTACTCCTGTTGGTATGTCTTCTTCTTCTTTTATTCACATGATTGAGATTAACCATGCAAGTTACGGAACTTGGGTACTAGATACTGGTTGTGGTTCTCATCTATGTAATCATGTGCAGGGCCTCCGAAACCAAGAACCCCTAATCAAGGGTGAGGTTGACCTGCGTGTCGGGAATGGAGCACGTGTTGCTGCAATCTCGAGGGTAACATACGTGATCCAGCTTCCAAGTGGATTCGAGTTATCTTTATATAACTATTATTATGTTCCTTGTTTGTCCAAAAACATTATTTCAGTTTCTGCGCTTGACAAACTCGGTTTTTCATTTGTAATAGAGAATAATAACTGTATTTTCTCCTTACACAATATGATTTATGGCAAGGCAGTTTCCATGAATGGAATTTATGTTTTAGATCAAACCACTGAAATATTACATGTGAATAATAAGAGATTAAAGGTAGGTGACAAAGATCAAACTTACCTATGGCATTGTCGTATGAGACACGTAAATGAGAAACGCGTAAAACAGCTCATACAGAATGGAGCTATCTCGGCCTTTGATTTCGAATCATATGGCACGTGTGAATCATGTCTCATCGGTAAGATGACTCGTATTTCCTTCAAAGGTGTTGGAATGCGCGCTGCCGACCTATTAGGACTCATACATACGGACGTATGTGGCCCTATGTCGATCAACGCACGAGAAGGCTATAGGTATTTCATCACTTTCACGGATGATTTGAGTAGATATGGCTATGTCTACTTAATGTAGCATAAAAGTGAATCCTTTGACAAGTTCAAAGAATACCAGAATCGGGTACAGAACCAGCTGGGTAGAAAGATTAAAGCACTACGTTCTGATCGTGGTGGTGAGTATCTTTCACACGAGTTTGATCAACACCTCAAAGACTGTGGCATCGTGCTACAGTTGACTCCACCTGGAACACCACAATTAAATGGTGTGTCCGAACGGAGAAATCGAACTCTACTTGATATGGTTCGATCCATGATGAGTCACACCGTTGTGCCTGATTCATTGTGGGGCTATGCTCTTTTGTCGGCCGCTCTAATACTTAACCGAAGTCCGTCTAAACCTGTTGACAAGTCTCCATACGAATTATGGAAGGGAACGGTCCATAACTTGTCCTTTATTCGGGTTTGGGGCTGCGAGGCTTATGTCAAGTGGAGACACGAGGATAAGCTCGGCCCGCGATCGGTCAAGACATACTTTATAGGCTATCCAAAGGGAACTTTTGGTCATTACTTCTACTCGCCAACCGAACAACGTGTTTTTGTTGCGGCTAGTGCAACGTTCTTTGAGAAAGAATTTCTCGAGAACAAGTCGAGTAATAGAACCTTCGATTTATCGGAGGTTCAAGAACCAACTACCAAGCAACCATTGGAGGAAACAATTCCTTCAACCGAGGCTGCGGTAGATATTCCTGAGGAACCTAGGAGGTCGGGAAGAGTCTCAATTCCTCCGGACAGATACATTGGTATGGTCGAGGAACATGATATGGATGACGTCTTACTTCTAGAGGGTAATGAACCCTCAACCTATAAAGGTGCCATGACCAGTTCTGACTCAAAGCTATGGCTAGAAGCCATGCAATCCGAGATGGACTCCATGTATGAGAACAACGTGTGGGATCTTGTGGACCTACCTGCAAAGGTACGCCCCCTTCAATGCAAATGGCTTTACAAAATAAAGCATGCCGTGGAAGGTAAACGAGATATCCACAAGGCAAGACTAGTGGTTAAAGGTTTCACCCAAGTGTCAGGCTTGCACTACGATGAGATCTTTGCACCCGTAGTCATGCTACGTTCCATTCGGATTATCTTAGCGATAGCCGCATTTCATGACTATGAAATATGGCAAATGGACGTTAAAACCGCCTTCTTAAACGGTTATTTGGAGGAAGAGTTGTACTTGGTACAACCCGAGGGTTTTATTGATCCAGAACATCCTAAGAAAGTTTGCAAACTTAAGCGTTCCATCTATGGACTTAAGCAAGCATCGCGGAGTTGGAATCATCGCTTCGACCAAGTGATAAAGGAGAATGGATTCGTTCGTTCAGTCGAGGAACCATGTCTCTATATCAAGTCGAGTGGGAGCAAGATTGTATTCCTAGTACTGTATGTCGACGACATACTCTTGATTGGGAATGACATACCTCTCTTATCTTCGGTTAAAGCATGGTTGAAGAACCATTTCCAGATGAAAGATTTGGGAGAGGCACAAAGAATTTTGGGCATCCGTATCTACAGGGATAGATCACGACGGATGTTTTCTCTCAGTCAGGAGTCTTATATAGATAAGATTCTAGAGAGATTCAGCATGACGAACTCCAAGAAAGGGTTTCTTCCTATGACTACTGGGCTTCACTTGAGCAAGACTCAAGAAGCTAAGACATTGGAAGAGAAAGAGCGCATGAGTCGGATTCCTTATGCTTCGGCAATAGGATCGATCATGTATGCCATGATATGCACACGTCCAGACGTTGCATATGCATTGAGTATGACCAGTCGATTCCAAGCTCATCCAGGTGAACAACACTGGATGGCCGTGAAAAACATTCTTAAGTACCTACGGAGGACTAAAGATTGGGGATTGACTTACGGAGGTTACTCGACGCTCTGCGCCACGGGTTACGCACTATCGTCATTACATTACATCGTTTTAGTCCTTGATTACCCACTTGAGCTGATAACTCAGGTAATCATTTTGTGACGTTGGTTGATGGTGGGTTCAACGAGCCATAAGTCACGCGGATGACTGACCAATCACAAAGGCGAGTTATACGAATATCTCGTAGGACACCCCGTGACAACGTTATGGAGTCCTAAATGTTTTATAACATTGGGTGCCAGGTCGTGGATAGGACCTCCATAGTGATCCTTAGAGTCGAGTCTTTTGACTTTCAACTGTCTCTTGAGATTAAAGCAGATTTTGGATAACTTTGGTTTATTTCCCACGGTCATCGTAACAGGGGCCAAGAGGATTTTTTCTGGGTTATTTCATGCTGCGCGATATCGGCAGGATTCGAGTTGAGGGAAATATCCAAACCCTTATCAGGATTTTATCATTTCTCAGGGCCACTCGAGGAGTAGTAACTGAAATGCATGGCCATGCTCGAATACAGATTCACTTTATCAGTTAAGTTACTCTCTAGATAGTCGGGGAAACCACTCTTGATACAGATCGCTTGTGAGATACGACCTTTGCGAATACGGATTTGCAAATTGTCTTGCATTGAGTGGGAGAAATTTTAAAAGGATATGAGAATCGGTTATCGCACCTACACTTGTACGGACAAGTGGGAGTTTGTTGGAGCTTGTGTCCTCCACATGTAGTGTGATAACGTCATTGCACATACCCTTGTACGGACAAGTGGGAGATTGTTGGGGCTGGTGTCCTTGACAATTAAGTACAATGACTTATTAAATCTCTTTAAGGATCACAAGGGCATACTTCTGTATTATTACCAGTTGATCCACGTTTATCAATAACGGTTGGCTTGCTAGATAAGTTTGACGTTATTGTCATACGGATTGCGGTGATCAACTGGTCCCTATACGTCACACCTATAAGACACGTTTGAGAGATGTGAAGGTATGAAAATACAGTCACATTTATGCCGAATATGACTAAACAGTTAGTCAGAGGTATTGACTATTAAATTAGTCAATAAGATGTTGAGATTATTATTTAATACGGATTAAATAATTTTAGCTAATACGGATTACATGTTTAATTCGTAAAATTAAATATAAGCAGTTATATTTAATTAAATATTGTATTCGCGTATTAATATAAACAGTTATATTAATTTGGGTAATTATACAATATCGTAATTTTATCAGACCGTTATTAATACATCGACTGCATTAATATCTGATAACGCGTATGCGATTTATAATAAAAATCCCGCAAATAATATTTAGCAAAATGGGTCGAATCACGCAAAGGAATAAGGTAAGAGTGGAGAAAGCCCACCCTTACCCAAGACCAATTCGGCCGCCCCTTATAGCTACATAAGGAGAGTCTTTCTCCTTATGTCAGTTACAGGAATCACAAATCTCATAATTAGGGTTTTGAGAGCATTCTTCTCCCAAAACCTCAGATCTCACATCTAAAACCTCAATAGCTCTCCCTATATTGCAAGGCAGTTGGAGAGGATTTCTAGCACACGCGGCATCGTCTCAATCTAAGTCTTGGGTGCAAGTTATAGGAGGGAATTTACTTGAATTCCTGTTCTTAGGCCTATTCAAGCAAGGACCCAAGGTTGATTTCTTTTTCATGTTTTTTATTAACTTATGACAATAATCACAATTGTATGTTTCATTATAATCCTGCAAGTTTAGGGCGAATACATGCTTTATTCCCCACACCTCCTTCCCTATTATGACCTACCTCAAACCCCCTTGTCCTCCAATTCCATCTCCCACCCCACGCATTTCAGCCTCAGTAAGCCCCTGCTGAAAAAACTGATCCTCCACTTCCATATTCTGTGGTCCATCCCCTTGACCATTCACTCCCAAGTTTTGAGCATGTCCCTGATCATTGTCTCCTTCCCTCCCATTCCTTTGATTATTATTTTGATTATCCATTCCTTGAACCCCTATATCATTACCTCTCTGTCCCTGGTTACCCAATCCCTCCCCAATATGCTGTCTGATATTGAAGATGACCGGACCCGCGAATGGTTGTGAGGTAACTGCAAATCTCATCCCTGGGTATACCCTTCCCCCAGGAGTAATACCCAGATTAAAGTCCACCACCCTTTCAGGTGATTCCTCCCCAGCCCTCCTCCTCCTTAAACCTAGATGTACCCGTGAATTAACATATCTAGTTGTCGACGGTGTTGCCCTAAGGTCGAGGTTAAACATTGTATGGTTTGTTCTTGCCTGATACACTGCAAATCCCCTTTCAACCGATCTATCCATCATCCCATTAATTTCCGACACTATCGTCATTATGCTCTCTCGACACTGCCCCCCAGTGTGACCAATTTTGCCACACTTGATACAGTATTTAAATACCTCCTCGTATTTAAATTGTACCCATAATAGTTGACCATTATTGAGAGTTAAGAAAAAACCAGGCACTAATGGCTGATTAAGCTTAATACATACCTTCAGACGTAGGTAATCATTATCAGGCATTCCTTCAAATGGTTGAACGAAAAAACGAGGACTTATGAGCCTCCCAGCCACCACCGCCATATCTTCAGAGAGGTATTCAAATGGCAGTCCACATACTCTATCCACAGTTCTGCAAATGGGAAACGAACAGTACGTGGTACCGTATCCGGATACCACTTAGCAAACACCATTAAATCCCCTTCTATAGTAGCTGTGCTCCTCATCAACAGGTCCCTGATGTCTTGAACCACCTCACAGTGGAGAACATAAATTTCCCCCATACGATGAGCCGTCACCCTTCCCCTCGTATTCCATTTCCTATCAATGACATCATTTACCAACTTAGACTCAAAGAGCCTATAGTCCACCAGGAACCCTAATAAGCAATTACCCCAATACTCCCTTGATCTCCCTAGTTGCTCAGGATCCACATTAATTACCGGTCCTGTCCTCGGGAATCTCCAAACGTTTGCATGCACTGGGTTTGTAACATCAAACTCAACCCCATCTTGATTTTCATGAACTTGTTCGTACCCATGTCCCCTTGCTGGAGAATGATCCCCTTGACCATCCTCCCCAAAAGCATATCTCCCAAATTGGTATTCAAATTCCATATCCTCAGAAAAAGGTAAGTGGTAAGAAGTTTTAAGAGAAGGTAATTTGTTTTGTTTTTTTTATTTGAATTTATGATTTCTGAATGAGTTTTGTGGTGTTGAGGATACGAAACCCCTCATCTCCAGACCTTAAATACCCCAAATACGAAGCTCCCCAAGCCCTAACTCCTCACCTTCTTTTGATTAGACTTCACCTGAAAAAATTTCGAACACCAGCAAATACAGACTTCAGCCAATAACTACCCTTGAAAAGAAATTATTATCACTAAACCCTAACCCTAGCTCATCCCCAAATTGAAACCCTCACGCATGTTTTGCCTTTTTGCCAAAACAAGATCAAACGAGCCTCTTAAACCTCGTGCTTGTCAGACAAAGCCAATGATAATCCTCCAAAAGTAATAATTATTTTTTGCCCAAATTAAACTTCCAAGAAAACGAAACCCCAGAAAAAACCACTACTATAGCAATGATTGCCCTCTGATTGTTAAAAGAGAAAGTAGATTAATTGATTTCAAGCTAATTTTTAAGAAGAGATTTTAATTTTTGATTTTTAGATTTTTAGATTTTTGATGATAATTGATTTTTTCGAAAGGTGAAGCTCTCATAAAAAGAGAAAAGCTCTCTATTTTTTAGAGAGAGACTTTAAATAGTAAAAGGATGTAATTTGGAAACTTAATTGAAAAAAATATGTGAGTTTTTGGCCGATTTTAATTTTTTACGAACTCAAATTTTTCACAACATTAAACAATCTAGTCTTAATAGGTTAAATGTTATCCACATGGACAATTAGCAGTAAGTAAATTATAAATTCGATGTATTTCTACCAACTTTATACTTTGTAGTTTCTAAGCATTATAATAAAAAAATTGAGTTAATCTAAATTAATATTAAAGTAAAAAATTACAATAAAATTAAAAAAGCTATATACAAATTTAGTTAAATTTGATTTTTAACCGAAAAAAATTAAAATCTACTCTTTTCGAGTCATTAATTTAGTGTGGGATAGGGTGTTTTGTGTGATTTAGAATCATTTTCTTATTTTTTGTGCGAAAGAGCAAAGAAACAAACACTGTGACTCAGATCGAGGAATTTGTAAACTCTAATAAAATCAGAAAAATACACATGCTAAAAAAATTAAAATCTTCTTTCGACAATTTTTAGTAATGAATCGTAAATCCGCTTTACAATTATGCTAGAAAAAAAAGTAAAATAGTAAAATATAAGATGATATATTCGATATATATTCTTTATTCTCGACAATTAGGTTGAAGGATATTTGACCGTTTTAAGTTTAGGAAAAAAATACCGTATAAGTATCCCTCACTCTCTCTTACAAAACCCTAAACCGTGGACAGAAAACCAAAACCCTAAACCCATTTCTCTTTCATTTCTTCCCGTAGTTCATTCCACACTGCTACTTAGGTAAACACATTTGCTCTTTCCAATTTAGTTTTTTACTTTTAATTTTCATATTTTTGATGCTTAAAATGTCTAATTATCCATTCAAATCACTCTTTTATTTCCTGCAATTTAGGTCAATCGCTACAAAAACTTTAAAACCTGTTGCAACAGCAACTGAACTAGTATCAAAATCAAAATCCCAGAAAAAAATTGACGAAAATTCTTCAGAAAAACAGCAATCTGCGATTACCCTTTTCAAAAAACATCATTGATATGCTCTATTTTTATATACTTTTCATCCCCATTTTAGCTCATATTTTATCATCGTTTACATTATTCTTCAATGTTTATTGAGCTAATTCCGTGTTCTAGGTAATTTGTATGTGGTTTAGCGGTTTTTGTAGGAATTTCGGATTTCTCTTCCATTTTGACATTTACCGAGCATCGGAGCTAACCAAAGTCGAGACAAGCATTCTTCGGGTAGTAGAAGTGACGGAAAATGAAAGGAAGTCAACAAAAAAGGTCAACACTTGAAGAACATAATGTGCAAAGCATGACAAAAGCGACCCTTACATCATCCTAAAAGCGTCATCAAAGAACTCAAGTGTAAACAATTGACGAAATGCGGAGAACGTGGACATATGTTCTCGCCCCGGTAGGGGTGGGCTGCCCCGGTATACCGGGGTGGCTTTGATCTCGCTATTTTTGGTCCAAATTCAAGGAATGCAATCATTATGTTCTTGCCCCGGTCCGGGGTGGCTGTAATCTACTCCGTCTCCTCATCACTATAAATACCCCTTTCTTTCATTCATTTGAAAATCATCTAATCTTGGAGTGATCAATTCTTAGAATCAATTTTAGATTAGAAATCATTTTGAGCATCATTAAGCTTGTAAGAAATACTCTAAGTCTTTCTTTATTTTCTTTATAAAAATAGTTCTTTGTTTATTCAAGCATTTCCCGAAGCTATTCGCATTTCATCTTCCGAGTTCTTATTCCGTTCATTTCCGGTATTATCTTTCTTTACGGTTTTATTTCGTTATCGTCATTATGTCTATCTTAGTTAATAGGATTGATAATCTACCTCACAAAACCATGTGTGAGTAGTTTTTATATCTAGGGGAGGGAAACCATGCTAGAATAGTTGTTTGGTCATGTTAAATTATTGATTTTGCATTATCATATTGTTGATTATATACATGCTTGTTTCATTTGATTAATATATGATTATTGACCATGATTATTGATAAATCATTATTCTCATCCTAAGATCGAAAGCCGGGATAGAACTTGATCAATCGATAGTTGTAGTCGTAGTAGTAATTATTAATTGTGTTGTTCTCATCCTAAGATCGAAAGCCGGGATAGAATTAGGCATGGCATGTTATAGTATTTTGTTCCAATGTACGCGAGAGCTAATTGGTAATCAATCTACGGTTAAACTCTAGGCCGAAAGGAAATTGTTATAAACCTAATCAACTATTGACAATGTATTTCTTTAATTTGACATGACTAAGCTCCTATATGCATGTGTAACCCCAATTCCCTAGATTCTTCCCTATAATCGTTTACATCTTTATTTTTCATTACTGTTTTACCTTAGTTAATCCAAATCATAACCAAATTCTTGTGACCGACCTTGATAGAATTCTCTCCATAGCTAATTACAATTACATTTCCGTCTCCCTGTGGTTCGACCCCTTCTTCCCTATCTACATTAATTTGTATGTTAGTCAAGTCTAGGGACTTTTATCTTTGGTAGGTGTGCGACTAGCCTGACCAATCATTTTACTGATACCCAGATTGCTGAACTTGAAAAAAAGAGTCCCCGGGTTCTTAGATGTGATGTTGAATCAATTATTGAACCTAAATTGAAATTCCTTAATGAAATTGGGTTTGTGGGTAGTCTTTTACCTCATTTGATAGTTACGAATCCATCAATTTTATGGAAAAGTTTGGTCGATCAGTTGATTCCGAATTATGAGTATCTGAGAGAGTCGATGAAAATTGATCAGGCCACGAGTATGGTTGTTGTTAGGAGGGCTCCAAGGATATTGAATTCTAATCTTAGGAAGATTTTACCGCCTAATATAGAGTTTTTGTTAGGGGAAGGAGTGCCAATGAGTAGTATTTCGAAACTGTTAATGCTTTACCCTAACCGTTTGCTTATTCCTATCGGTAGGACTCGGTATGGGGTTGCGACTGTTAGAGAGTATGGGGTTGAGCCGAGTGGGGGTATGTTTATTCATGCTTTTTGCGCGGTTTTGTCAATGAGTGAGTCGAATTGGAAGAAGAAAGTGGGACTCTTTAAGAGTTTAGGGTGGTCAGATAAAGATATTGCGTCTACCATGGCAAGTCAAGCCTCTTGTTTGCAGTATTCATAGGAGAAACTGAGGCGCACCTTTGAGTTTTTTGTCAAAACTATGGATCTTAAACCGGAGTATGTGATTAATAATCCCCGCATATTTGCATTTTCGTTGGATAAAAAGATTATTCCGAGGTGTAAAGTCGTTATGGTATTGAAAGAGAGGAATTTGCTGGAAGGCTTCAATATGCCTACATTACTCCGTATGAATGAAGACAAATTCACCCAAAAGTTCATACTGAACCATGCAGCCCATTATTCGAGTCTTTGGAATCTCTACCGGGGTGCTATTCCTGTCTGATTATGAAGTAAGTTCATCTAAAGTTCAGTTTTATTTCAGTTTTGAATAATGTTGGTGGTTCCTGTCTGATTATGCTATTCTTGTCTGACTTGTCTCATAGTTTCTTAACCAATGGCTGGCAATTGATTGTGCTCTATCAAATCTATCAATCATACCGCTTTACGTGAATCGTAATATTCTCAAATACTTAAACGAGAGTCTCTCGTAGTTCTTTTGGTGTCTTCACCATTTAATATTCAGTGTATGAGTTTAATTCGTGGGTAATTGACTCTGAGATGATCTCCTAAGAGACTAACTTCTCAGTTTTTAGGCGATTAATATTTTTGATTGGAGTGTGTCTATGATGTGTTCCCTTAGGGCAACAACATCCCCATCACCACAGTCGGGGCCTTAATTTAGAAATGATTTAGGCTAGCGGACACCACCTAAAACGTAAATGAGACGTAACTGAGAAAAGAGGTTAAAGAAGAGAAGGGAGCGAATACATGATATAGGGCACACGGACACCACACCAGCACATGTAAAAAAAATAGTTTTACTATTTGGTACTCTTTGCTTGCTAAATACTCGAGTTTGAGGGAGCACCATAATGCTCTTCTAATGGGTCTCTGACCGAACTACTTAGACGGTAATAGCTTTTAAAGAATCTTAATTGAGCGAGGTTGTAGGTGGTCACGTTTCGAGACTGACTTCCTTATTTATCAATTCCTTATTAGACTTAACAATATTACTTGCCTTAAGTGCTTGGATTTACGATCTACGTCTGATGTTCGAGATTGTTTGTGGTTTGTTATTTGGTGTGATTTGCCTTTCTTCCTAATTCCTTATGTATCATCACTAACATTTTCAGATTTGAATAATGTTGTTGGTTCGAACTCATCTGACTAGACCCGACTATTGATTGTGTGTACTAATTTTAATATTCTCGAAATACTCTCCGAAGAGGCTAACTTCTCAATTTTAATATTGTTGGGCTGGAGTGTTCTTTTGCTATTTGGTAATCTGTACTTGCTGAACACTCGAGGTTTGAGGCTGAAGCCTTGAAGTAGCTGAGATTTCCTCGAAGACTTTTAAAAATAGTTCCATCACTTATCTAATGGAAAATTCACTTATAATAGTCGCGGAAGTCCGGAACAGTAACATGAAAAGGTTCTCTGATCTGCGTAGATGATAATAGCTTTTTAGGATTTCGGGTCAGCTTTGTTATATATAGGTGGTCATGCTTTGATGCTTTCGTCTGTTATCATCTTCTTTTACTTTCCTTCGAATGTAATGAATAGTTTTTCGTTTTAACAGAGGAAAAAGATGCGTTTTATGCAACCCCCCCGAGAGTATTGATCTTTGCTTAATCCTGGTTGTATGACCAAGCCACAAATAGCAGCAGAACCGTCTATGGCTCTATGTATTCCTGCACCTAACTACCATTTTTGTATTACAGATTGACGAACCATTAAATGGGGTCGCTTAATGAAGCTTGGGATTTTGGTTGGGCGATGTAGCTGCAATGCAGAGAGGATGACAGATAGAACGTGGGATAGATAAACGGAGCATGTTTCATTCATATCCTCAAAACTCGAGTTAGTTAGTTGATTTATTTTGTAGGAATAACTGTTTTTTGTCGACACTTCATGTCTTGTGAGTCCTGAATACGTCTTTCAGTTTGCCAAAACATTCTTGATGCCGTAATTTTCTCGGAGCTTAGTGTGGCTTCGGCTTCCGATTTGGGCATTTACCCTTTGTCGATTCCGTTCAAATGTTCAATGGTAGTGTAACAGTGTTGTGAAACCATGTCTATTGGTGAACTAGTTAGACTTTAATGTTTTCGTCATCCAATTATTCTTTTACTTTCATCCTTGTGATGTAAAAACGACTTAATTTTGCGTTTTTTTTATAGTTTGTAACTCCTTGCTAATCTAGACTATCTAGTCTCCTCGATTTTAAGTTTGCACAATTTTCCGTTTTGAGAAATAATTCGTGAAATTTATTACTCATCACCGTTTTTTTAATGACAGTTCAAAAGATTCAGCTCCGTTCTTTTGAAATTTGAAGTGAAATTTTTTCCTCTGAAGTAAAAGTAATACTTAAATGAACTCAAATGAAATAAATAAAAAAGTAACTATAATTGTATTCTAACAAGACAATACAATTATCTAAATTTGACCGACGATTCCTCATTTTAGTTTAATTATTAGGACATTTGCAAATGTGAAAATGAAGAGTGTGGTTGATGATGGGAGGAGAATCAAGCCTCAATGAATTGAGAGAGGTATGGAATGCGAGAAGGAGGGACATAGGGAAGAGTTGGTGCATGTTTCGAGTGGGTGCCTTGAAAATCAATGTTGATGCCGAAGTGAAGGAAGGTGCCGCCTATGGGGACGGGGATAATGAAATCTCCTTATTTTAATTCTCTCACATGAACATATCTACATCTTCTATATATAAAATAAAAATAAAAGTTGTTTCATCACAGTTGTCGAGGCATGACAACGTGAATATCTTTAGTTACACATTATTAAAATTATAAATATATTCTTATAGCATTGATGACGATAAATCAAACAAAATCTCACCTGACTATATTTTATCTTATAGATTAACGGTAATATCAAAGATTCCCTATGATTATGAATAGTGCCAAAAAGTAAGCAACCGTTAACTTTTGTCTGGATCGGAGGAGTATCATTTAATAAAAAAAGGTCTTAAAACAACAATGACTACTTTAAATATTCACAATTTAACAATAAGCCTTACTTGTGACGGATTACCGTCATAAGCTTGTGAGAGTTGTGACGGGTCAAGTATATCAATAGAAATAAATAAGACAAAAAGTAGAATGTAGGAGAAATAACAAATGATTTTCTTTATTTTGCTATATGGATTTACTAGCTTAGAACCCGTGCAAATTGCACGGAAATACATAGTTGAATAGTTCTTAGTTTTATATAAATAAATATTTAAAACATATGAAAAATCAGAATAATATTGTTATCAATATGTTAGAATTAGTCAGGCTACAATTCATCTTTTGGAATTTGAGATTTAGTGTAATATTTGGTCTCGCATTTTATCTTTATTTATAAGTTTCTATTTTCCGTCGCCCGACTATTACGGTTTTTCCCTTTACTATTTATTATTTTTGTCATATTTCAATTTGAGAACAATAGTTGTTACATATTCGAAAATAGGAATTTGGTTCATATTCAGGTGATGTAGGAATTTGGCATGATCCGAAACCACCCAACCCGAAAATAACCTAGAAAAACGCAACTCTAATGACCAAAATGACTTGAAATTAGATCTATCTCTTAAGCATTGACTTGATCTGACCCAAATCGAAATTACCCAACCAGACCCGACCCTTATTATCTCGAAAAATGATGAACCAAACTAACATGACCTGAATTGGCCCGACAGAACCCGAATTAAATTACATTAACAAATATTTCTTTACAAATAAGAAATTATCGACCGAGTAATACTACGTATACATCGAATTACTCAAGTAATTTCAAATAGATATAAAAGTAAAATATTTATCATATATACACACGTGGTATGATATTTGACTCGTCTTAAACTTATAGGTAATATCATCTTATACAATTAAGAATTTGTGTTGATCCGTATAATTTTCTATATTCATTACTAATTAAACAAATAAAATAAATAATTTTTGACGTATAAAATGTAAAAATTAATTATTTTGTTCATGATTTCATATTTATAATAAAAGAGGTAAAAAGATTTAATAAAAAATTCATTTCTCCAAGACACAAAATAATGGTCTAATCATTTAAAAAAAAAATGATATTCTATATATTATCATAAATAAAAAATTTAAACTAAAAATATCAATAAGAGGGTAAAAATAACTACATTTACATAAATAAAAATATTGACCAATTCTTGCAACTTTGACAACTTTGACCTTCGTAGAATAGATGAGACCACTGCCACAATCCTATGAAAAAACTCATGAGTAAATTCAATAAAGTGCAAGAGAATAGTATAATCATTTTATTTACAATACCATAAAATTTAAAACAGGTTAACAATAGTACTATAATAATAATTTTTAATTAATACTACGATAAATAGTGTAATAAATTAGGCTGCTTATAAGCCTTTCATTATATCAGATTATTATTTTTGACTAATAATTATAAACAATCTATCATTGAGTTCATATTAATAGATGATATTTATTTAAAAAAAATGTTGAAAATATGCCTAAATTATAGATCAAACTTAGGCGGGAAAAAACTAATGTAAAAGTGATTGTCAAACTAACGCGTGTCTAACAGTTTCTCTTTCATATCTTGTGTAATAAGCAATTTTTGGAGAATAATATCTTGTATAATTTCACATAATTGAATTCATTGTTAAGATTATTACTCTTTGAATATCCGTATACACGACTCTTATTATCCAGTTATCTTGTATCAGGTGTGGTACAGTTTTAATATCATGTATAATTTCACATATTTTTGAATAAAATCTTGTGTAATAGTCTATATTTTGTAACTTTTGATAGAATAATATCTCATTGAATTAATTGAATTTTTATATTTCATAGGTAAAAAATATTCTCACTTATTGCAACTGGTTGGGCAATATTTGGTATTCGGGTGTGGAAAGATGAACCCTCCGATCTCCTTCGAACGGGCATGTGAGACATATTTTTTGTTAAAAAATCTCCGAGTGGAAAGATAATTTGGCAATCAGTCAATATTTGGTTTAAGATTGACAGTCAGTCAATATTTGGTTTAAAAATCTCATTTAATATTTTTTCCAAGAAATGTCTAAATTTAAAAGATAATTTTTATAGAATATTTTTGCACGAATTTATATAGAATATTTTTATATTCTAAAAACTTCTAAATTTATATAGAATATATTTTTGCACGGATATGCAGAAATTTAAAAAAGTGTAAATTTATTAAATATTGCATGGACAGGTTAAATATTCCCTATTTTGTATACATTAATCAGCAAGAATATTTTTTCCAAGATTTTCCAAAATTTATTTTACCTCCTGGGAACTTGGCAGGAAATTTTTTAATGTGAGAGCGACACGTGTCCAATTTATGTGTAGTGGTTCTTCTTATACTTTTTATATAGATTTGATTATTTGACCCGTTACAAATTTGTTACGGATATCTGCCGTTAAAAATGAGAATTTGTGAAATTTAAAAAGCAAAAAGACCCATTACTCCACGAAACCTTGGCTGCTCGAAATTTAGCCTAAAACCATCGACACCACCCAAACGCCAAAACCCTAAACACATCTTTCTTTCATTTCTTCCTGTACTTCATTACACACGGCTACTTAGGTAAACACATTTCCTCTTTCAATTTTAGTTTATTACTTTTAATTTTCATATTTTTGATTCTTAAAATGTCTAATTATCCATTCAAATCACTCTTTTATTTCCTGCAATTTAGGTCAATCGCAACAAAAACTTTAAAACCAGCAGCAACTGAACTCGTATCAAATTTCTTCAGAAAACGAGCAATCTGTGATTACCCTTTTCAAAAAACACAATTTTACTGATACCCAGATTGCTAGTATTGAAAAAAAGAGACCCCAGATTCTTAGATTCAATGTAGAATCAATTATTGAACCTAAATTGAAATTCTTTAATGAAATTGGGTTTGTGGGTAGTTTCTTACCTCATTTGATTGTTAAGAATCCGTCAATTTTAGGGAGTAGTTTGGTTAATCAGTTGATTCCGAATTATGAGTATTTGAGAGAGTCGCTGAAAATTGATCAGGCCACGATTATGGTTGTTGTTAGGAGGGCTCCAAGGATATTGAATTCTGATCTTAGGAAGATTTTACTGCCTAATATAGAGGTATTGTTAGGGGAAGGAATGCCAATGAGTAGAATTTTGAAACTGTTTACGTCTCAGCCTAACTGTTTGCTTATTCCTATTGGTAGGATTCGGTATGGGGTTGCGACTGTTAGAGAGTATGGGGTTGAGCCGAGTGGGAATATGTTTATTTATGCTCTTTCCGCGGTTTTGTCAATGAGTGAGTCGAATTGGAAGAAGAAAGTGGGAATTTTTAAGAGTTTAGGGTGGTCTGATAAAGATATTGCGTCTACCATGGCACGTATTCCCGCTTGTATGTGGTTGTCAGAGGAGAAACTTAGGCGCACCTTTGAGTTTTTTGTTAAAACTATGGATCTTAAACCGGAGGACGTGATTAATAATCCCATCCTATGTATGTATTCGTTGGATAAAAGGACTATTCCGAGGTGTAAAGTCGTTATGGCATTGAAAGAGATGAATTTGCTGAAAGACTTTCATATACTTGGATTTATCGGTCTGACGGAAGACAAATTCGCTCAAAGGTTCATACTGAAACATCCAACCCATTCTTCGAGTCTATGGAATCTCTACCGGGGTTCTGTTCCTGTCTGATTATGAAGTAAGTTCATCTAAACTTGAATTCTCTTCAAGTTTTAATGATTGTTGTTGAATCTTTTTGAATTTACACTATTGCCTCTAACTAAAGGACCCTAATTAGCGTTGATTCTTGTCAGCATTCACCATGATTATAATGTTTACCAGAAGAAAATCAAGTTACCGTTTGAAACATGATACATCATACGAGACACCACATAATTAGATAAAAAGGCGGCATGCTTAGTTATTTATGTGACATGTTTACGTTCCTTGGTTTGTTGGATGGAATAGCTGTCGTCTTTTTAGTGTTGTTATTGAAGAGAACTCTAGATTCCTGATCCCTGATGACTTGTCATCCTACACATTATGGCTAATCTGGCTTTGATTGAGTTGTTCTTTGGTCTCTTTGCTAGAGATGATCTTTGAGGATAGTCGGATAAAATTAGCATATTGTTCTCAAACTGTTTGTTTATGGAGTCACAAACCAAAACTCTAGATCTTGAACCATGCAGCGAGTATAGTTGTCAAAAGAAAAAAAACAATGCTACTGAATGTAGAATAGTTTCTTGATGTACTATCAGCAATCAATGATGATGTATCGTGGGCGGTTGTTAGCGTTGTAGAGAAGAGGGTGGCACACCTAAAGTGCAAATGAAGAAAAAAGTTAAGGAAGAAAAGGGAGCAAAAACATGATATAGGGCATATGTAAGAAATTTCATTTTGCTATTTGGTGTTGAGTTGATTCAGAAGACTTACACTATTGTATCGGTACCTATCTAATGGTTTATTCACTTTTAATATTCCGGAAACAGTAGCATAAAAAGGTTCTCTGTTGAACTACTTAGACGATAATAGCTTTTAAGAATATCAAGTCCGTGTTGCTGTAGATAGTCATGGTTCGAGAGTTCCTTATTATACATTACAAACTACTTTCATATTTGTTTTGACATAATAAAGAAGATGCACAAGTCACATTATTTCATTCCTGGTTGTGTGATTAAATAACCCACGTTAAGAAATTTACCAAATCAATATATCGGAAGAACCATCTACGCTTTCCTACAAGGCTACAACTGATTGCCAATTTTCTGTTACAGATTAGTGAACCATCAAATGGAGTCGCTGGAAACTTGGGAGCTTTGGCGTATTGGCTGGGCAATATAATTGCAATGGAGGGAGGATGGTAGATAGAACATGGGATAGATAAACGGAACATGTTCCATATAATTGATCGCAAATTTTCTCGGAGCTTAGTGTGGCTTCTGGCTTGGTTATTGACCCTTTGTGGACTAGGTTTAATGGCAGTGTTATGTAGGTTTCATCTGACCCGCCAAAATTTAGAATTTGTGTTTTTAGACCTAGGTGTTCTTTGTCATCTAATTAACGTTTTACTTTCATCCTTGTGATCTAATAGTCTTATTTTGTGTTTGAGAGATAGTCTTCACCCCTTGTTCACCCTGTGTGGCTCTCGTCACAAGCGGGATGTGGCAAATTAAGGATGTGGTTTCTCTCGTTGGGATGAGCGGGGTTTGAGTGGCAGCTACGGTCTCCCACCGCTGGGGAGAGTTACGTGTTGCTATTCGGATCCTATTCGGATCTTGTTTCACGGAGTTTGAGGATGTGATTGTTATAGTTTGTGTATTTGGTTAATTCATTGTTCTTGTACCTTGGTTATTTATATAGTTACCTTGTGTGGTATGTCTGTGGTGTTGTTATTCTTTTATGTTTGCGAGTACGGTGATCTATTTGATATTGATAAATGGTAAGCCATAAGACTTTTTTGGTTTAAACTTCAAATGTCGGTTGTTAGCTACTGTTTGGGAGTCACGACACATAACACTGTATAGTAGTACATGTTATCTTCAGCTCTACTTAATTTGAGTTTTATCCTTTTAAAAGTTTTTTTATTGTCAATTTGATATATTTACTTCGCACAAACGAGATGAGAATTCTCTTATTTACTTGGGAAAGTCTTCTAAGTTAGTGTTATAATTTCTCCTACTTGGAGGCATGGGCGTGTGACCAACACCATTTTTCATAAATTTAACCAATTGTAGGTGAATATAAATGAAAGCAAGAAAAAAATACGACCGAGTTAATTTGTCCAATTGATTAAGAATATGTTGCATAATATTGTAAGATAGTCGATGTAAATCAAGTAGTGACGCCTCTCACCCTCTATTTGTTTTCCGATAAAACCGCTTATGAAATATAAATGGTCTACTTTTCCTTCTTTCAACACTCTTTAAGTCTTCATGTAGATTTTATAAAAACAGGAAGATAAAATGATGAATATTAATGAAATTAAAAAATATCCACCAACTATTGTTTTCAGGAATAAATGAATCATTGAGCAAAGAAGAATCAAATCATGTACAAAATTATCATTATGAACTATAGTTGATTAAGAAATTATGGTAGAAAATTGAAGAAGTTTTAGCAAACACATTTGCTCATAAGTTTGATGCTTACTGAAATCGTATCAATTGTTTGTTAATTTTTTATATTTATTGATATTATTGTTACGGTTGAAACGCATGATCTTAACAAAAGGAAATACTCCGTGTGAGTTTGTTTAAGAGTGGTGGCTTTTGTCGAATTACATATTCTCATTTAATTATTCATTAAGCTTAAACGGCCAATAATCAGGATTAAGCAAATTATGTCCCTACAAAAACGGTGACATTTGTTTTTCCCTCCCATGAACATATCTATCGTCTTTTATACATAAAATAAAAATATTTATTGGATCTTAAACTTAAGAAAAAAATATCATTTAATGAAACAAATCCTAAATTTAGAAGGCAAAACCCGAAACCGTATTACACTATTTACCCCAAAAACATCGACACCAACCGAAACCCTAAACACATTTCTCTTTGATTTCTTCCTGCACTTCATTCCACACTGCTACTTAGGTAAACGCATTTCCTCTTTCAAATTTTGTTTTTTTACTATCAATTTTCATATTTTTGATTCTTAAAATGTCTAATTATCCATTCAAATCACTCTTTCATTTCCTGCAATTTAGGTCAATCACAACAAAAACTTTAAAACCAGTTGCAACAACAACTGACCTAGTATCAAAATCAAAATCCCAGCAAAAACAGAGCAGAAATTTTTTCAGGAAAAGAGCAATCTGTGATTACCCTTTTCAAAAAACATCAGTTTACTGATACCCAGATTGCTATTGTTCAAAAAAAGCTTCCTTGGATGCTTAGATGTAACGTAGAGTCAATTATTGAACCTAAATTGAAATTCTTTAATGAAATTGGGTTTGTGGGTAGTTTCTTACCTCATTTGATTGTTAGGAATCCGTCAATTTTAGGGAATAGTTTGGTCAATCAGTTGATTCCGAATTATGAGTATTTGAGAGAGTCGATGAAAATTGATCAGGCCACGAGTGTGGTTGTTGTTAGGAGGGCTCCAAGGATATTGAATTTTGATCTTAGGAAGACTTTACCGCCTAATATAGAATATAGAGTTTTTGTTAGGGGAAGGAATGCCAATGAGTAGTATTTTGAAACTGTTAACGTCTCAGCCTAGCTGTTTGCTTAGTTCTATTGGTAGGATTCGGTATGGGGTTGCGACTGTTAGAGAGTATGGGGTTGAGCCGAGTGGGAATATGTTTATTTATGCTCTTATCGCGGTTTTGTCAATGAGTGAGTCGAATTGGAAGAAGAAAGTGGGAATTTTGAAGAGTTTAGGGTGGTCTGATAAAGATATTGTGTCTACCATGGCACGTAATCCCGTTTGTTTGATGTTGTCGGAGGAGAAACTGAGGCGCACCTTTGAGTTTTTTGTTAAAACTATGGATCTTAAACCGGAGGATGTGATTAATACTCCCGTCCTATTTACGTATTCTTTGGATAAAAGGACTATTCCAAGGTGTAAAGTCGTTATGGCATTGAAAGAGATGAATTTAGTGGAAGGCTTCGATATGCCTAGATTACTCCGTATGAATGAAGACAAATTCTCTCAAAAGTTCATACTGAAACATCCAGCCCATTCTTCGAGTCTTTGGAATCTCTACCGGGCTGCTATTCCTGTTTGATTATGATGTAAGTTCATCTAATGTTCATTTTTATTCAAGTTTTAATATGTATGTTCAAAACATTAGCATTGTGGTGGTTGTTGTTGAATCTATTTGATTTTACATTATTGCCTTCAACTAAATGACCTAAATTCGCTTATTGATTGATTGATTTTTGTCAGCAGTCGCTATGCTTATAATATTTACAGAAGGAAATCAAAATTGCTCCGTACAAAATAGGTCAATTAACTAACTCAAATTCGAGGATATGATCGAAACATGCTCCATTTACTTATCTTTTGTTCTATCAACCATACTCCCTGCATTGCAACTATATCGCCCAACAAAGACGCCAAAGCTTCCAAGTTTTCCAGCAACCCTAGTTAAATATTTAATGTTCAGCGATCTGTAACAGAAAATTGGTAGTTAGGTGTAAGAAAGCGTAGATGGTTCTTCAGATATATTGATTCGGTAAATTGTTTCTAATGTGGCTTAATCATACAACCAAGATTGAAGCTAATATCACTTGCCGTGAGGGGGTGAAAACAACACAACACGCATCTATTTTTATGTCTGAATAAAAATGATTCATTACCTGCAAAGGCAAGTAAAACTAATTTTTTTACATGTACCGGTGTGGTGTCCGTGTGCCCTATATCTTGTATTTGCTCCCTTCTCTTCTTTAACCTCTTTTTTCATTTACGTTTTAGGTGGTGTCCGCTAGCCAAAATCATTTTTAAATTAAGGCCCCGACTGTTGTAATGGGGATGTTGTTGCCCTAAGGGAACACATAATAGACACACTCCAATCAGCAATATCAATCGCCTAAAAACTGGGAAGTTAGTCTGTTAGGAGATCGTCGTGAAGACACAAAAAGAACTATGAGAGACTCTCGTTTAAGTATTTGAGAATATTATAATTCAAGAAAAGCTATATGATTGATACAGCACAATCAATAGCCAGCCATTGGTGAAGAAACTACGACACAAGACATACAAGTTAGAACCAATAACATTATTCAAAACCGAAATTATTACTGACGATATATAAATATGGTGTAGCTCTCAAAGGTGCTTGTTCTGTTGAATAGCCACCTTGATTGGCTTCCCGGAAACAACTAACACACGACAAACAACCTCAGAGATCAACAGTAAATCCAAGAGTTCGGGCCCTATTAACGGCCACCCTCTTCTCTCCCTCCCTTTATTTCCCCGGCCAAAACCCCTCAATCCAAACACACACTAAAGATACAGATCTTAGGAAGATTTTACCGCCTAATATAGAGTTTTTGTTAGGGGAAGGAGTGCCAATGAGTCGTATTTTGAAACTGTTAAAGTCTCACCCTAGGCGTTTGCTTATTCCTATTGGTAGGATTCGGTATGGGGTTGCGACTGTTAGAGAGTATGGGGTTGAGCCGAGTGGGAATGTGTTTATTTATGCTCTTATCGCGGTTTTGTCAATGAGTGAGTCGAATTGGAAGAAGAAAGTGGGAATCTTTAAGAGTTTAGGGTGGTCTAATAAAGATATTGTGTCTACCATGGCACGTAAGCCCGCTTGTTTGAGGTTGTCGGAGGAGAAACTGAGGCGCACCTTTGAGTTTTTTGTTATAACTATGGATCTTAAACCGGAGGACGTGATTAATAATCCCGTCCTATTTACGTATTCTTTGGATAAAAGGAGTATTCCAAGGTGTAAAGTCGTTATGGCATTGAAAGAGATGAATTTGCTGAAAGACTTTCATATACTTGGATTTATCGGTCTGACGGAAGACAAATTCGCTCAAAGGTTCATACTGAAACATCCAACCCATTCTTCGAGTCTATGGAATCTCTACCGGGGTGCTGTTCCTGTGTAATTATAAAGTAAGTCCATCTAAAGTTGAATTTTGTGCGTGTTCAAAGCATTAATAGTGCATTATTGTTGTTGAATCTTTTTGAATTTACAATCTTGGCTTTAACTAAATGAGACTTTAGTTCGCGTATAGATTGCATTGATTTTTGTGAGGAGTCATCATGCTTATAATATTTACCAGAAGGAAATCTGTAAGCTACGTGCCGCCATAGTTACCCCAAGAAAATCAAGTTACTCATGTTTTGAATTTGCAATATTGACATGATACATTATACGCTTAGTTACTCTAGCACTTCACCTTGATTGCGTGTCGTGTGCCCGATACCTGAAGTGTCCAACCCAACACAACACTTCGACAGTTCATTCTACATCGAAAAATTGAAAACTTCGCAGGATGAGGCCGCTGGACTCATCTCTACATTCAAATTATTCATAACATGTGGTTTAGATCAAAAGAGTTGAGATTACTCACATCCTTCCGAAATATTGCTCCTTGGAAATAAATCAACGTAGGCCGGGCATCAAATACGGCAAGTCGAGGTACCGACTCCTTTTTATTCCCTTAATTTAATATATACGGACTGAATTGTAATGTGCTAGCTGTTCTGCCACTGATCTTAATTTCTCGATGGCCCAACTTCATTTTTGTGTTATATGCTGATCGGAAAAGTAAACATATTCAATTCCTTATCCCTCTTATTGTGGCTCTGTATTTTACAATTCTTGTCCATGAAACTCGCGACAGTTAATCCTAGATTGGACTTCAACATTGAGCAGCTTCTTGCAAAAGATGTGAGTAAATTGGCTGCCTCAATTGCCAAATTGTGTAACGAAAGGCTGCTTACGTAAAATACTCCGGAGTAATTAACATTGGTTTCATTGTCTTTACATCACATGTTATCCGCACGTTCTGGTCCATCTGGTATTAGAAATCCTCCAAGCATGCCATTGTCGTATCCTCCTCTCCATCCAAGTCAACCACCTGTTTTACAGCCAGGGCTTCCTGGAGTCGGGGGCTTCTCTGACATATTGAGAAGAACAATTAAGGCTCAATTGACAAACATGGAGGGAGGGTTCAAAGAACCCACTCACCAAGTCACCAGCCGTTTCTGTATTTTTCTATCAAGGCTGAATTTTTCTGTATCGTCAACCTTGGAGTGTCGATTGTAACTTACAGATGCTAAAAAGGGTACAAAAATAACATCGGCCTCACTTGGATTTTTCACTCTAAAAACAGAACAAGGTCTAACTATTTCCTTAATGTTTCACGAAGGTTTCGGTTTTACAAATTAAGGTCCGAAATTCACGAAATAAGAAATTATCCAATTTGTGACCAAACAAACATTTTGTGAGTAAATAAACATTTTAAGTCCAAAGTTTCACGAAATAAGGTCCCGCTTTCACGAATTAAGGTCCAAGATTCACGAAATAAAAAATTAAACATTTTGTGAGTAAATAAACATTTTAAGTCCAAGTTTCACGAAATAAGGTCCCGGTTTCACGAATTGTCCAAGATTCACGAAATAAGAAATTAAATATTTTGTGAGTGAACAAACATTTTAATTCAAAGTTTCACGAAATAAGGTTTCGGTTTCACAAATTAAGGTCCAAGATTCGCGAAATAAGAAATTATATATTTCGTGAGTAAACAAACATTTTAAATCCAAGTTTCACGAAATAAGGTTTCGGTTTCAATAATTAAGGTCCGAAATTCATTAAATAAGAAATTATCCATTTTGTGAGCAAACAAACATTTTAAGTCTAAGTTTCACGAAATAAGGTCCCGAGTTCACAAATTAAGGTCGAAGATTCACAAAATAAGAAATTAAACATTTTGTGAGTAAACAAATATTTTAAGTCCAAGTATCACGAAATAAGGTCCCGGTTTCACGAATTAATGTCCAAGATTCACGAAATAAAAAATTAAACATTTTGTGAGTGAACAAACATTTTAAGTCCAAGTTTCACGAAATAAGGTCCCGATTTCACGAATTAAGGTCCAAGATTCACGAAATAAGAAATTAAACATTTTGTGAGTGAACAAACATTTTAATACAAAGTTTCACGAAATAAGGTTTCGGATTCACAAATTAAGGTCCAAGATTCGCGAAATAAGAAATTATATATTTCGTGAGTAAACAAACATTTTAAATCCAAGTTTCACGAAATAAGGTTTCGGTTTCACAAATTAAGGTCCGAAATTCACGAAATAAGAAATTGTCCATTTTGTGAGCAAACAAACATTTTAAGTTTAAGTTTCACGAAATAAGGTCCCGAGTTCACAAATTAAGTTCGAAGATTTACAAAATAAGAAATTAATTATTTTGTGAGTAAACAAATATTTTTTTTAAGCCCAAATTTCACGAAATAAGAAAAAGAGCAAAATGGATAATTTTTTAGATAGAGAAAATATTTGGGCCAAATAAATTGTTATAAATGACCCATAATTTTCATCCCATTGAAATTAGTCCAATGAACATTGAAAATCATGTCCAACATAGTAAGGGTTCGGCGGCCTCACCGAAATAGGCGGCCTCACGTGATCCGGCCTCTATATATATATATATATATATATATATATATATATAGGAATGGGATCATGTAAGTATGACTTATATATTTGAGTAATGAGTATTAATGAAGGAAATAGCAAAATATCACGCGAAAAAGTAAAAAACGCTGGAAGGGGGGCTCGAGCCTTCGACCTACTGGTTAAAAGTAAACAATCTAACCAACTGAGCTACTCTAGCTTAATGATAAAAATTACTTCAGTGATATAAATAATGGCTAATATTTAAAGTGCAAAAGTCACAACAATAATATTCGTTTCTTATATAAATATTCGTTAATTATTTATATAATTTTCATTTTTTTTTTGTTTTTTTATATACCACATTTAATTGTATTTTTTTCCGGTATCATTTTTTTGAATTTTTTTTAGTATCACGTTTTTTTAATAACGGGTGTTTATTGTAAGTTGTGATATTGTCTTGTATATATATATATAGAATTGGGATCCTATGAGAACAACCAATCTAATGAGAACCGCAAGAACTCTACCATACAGACTTTTTTTTAAAAAAATAATGACATATTTGGATTCGGCATGGAATTTTATGGCTAGAGAACATATTTCTTGGTCTAGAAAATATATACTAGTGACGGAAATCGAGGTGAGATACGTATTATTAATTTTCATGCACCTACTACCGATTTTGACGCATCTATCATTTTTCATGCATCTAAAACTCGTTTTAATGCACGTAGAGCATATTATTTCATGCACCTAGTAGTCATTTTCATGCATGTAAAAAATTTCATGCACGTAGTGGTCGTTTTCGTGCATTTATAGCCGTTTTAGTATACCTTATTGTATTTTGGTACACTAAGTTTATATTTTGTTAATAAAATCAATAAATTTTGTTTAATGATACTAAAGTGTGTATTTGAATAAGTTAAACTAATGCTAAATGATCCATCGAAACTTTCGAAGCGAGATTTGGTGGAGATTTAGTGAGGGTTCTCATGGTTCTCATTATAAGGGTCAAAGGGTGGTTCTCACCGGATCCTGACCCTATATATATATATATATATATATATATATATATATATATATATATATATATATATATATATAGAATTGGGATCCTATGAGAACCACCAATATAATGAGAACCATGAGAACTCTACCTTACGGACTTTTTAAAAAAAAATTAATGACATATTTGGATTCGGCATGGAAGTTTATGGCTAGAGAACATATTTCTTGGTCTAGAAAATATATACTAGTGACGGAAATCAAGGTGAGATACGTTTCATTAATTTTCATGCGCTTACTACCGATTTTTACGCATCTATCATTTTTCATGCATCTATAACTCGTTTTAATGCACGTAGGGCCTCTTATTTCATGCACCTAGTAATCATTTTCATGCATGTAAAAAATTTCATGCACATAGTGGTCGTTTTCGTGCATTTATAGCCGTTTTAGTATGTCTAATTGTATTTTCGTACACTAAGTATATATTTTGTTAATAAAATCAAATTTTTTTGTTTAATGATACTGAAGTGTGTATTGAAATAAGCTAAACTAATGGTAAATGATCCATCGAAACTTTTGAATCGAGATATGGTGGAGATTTAGTGAGGGTTCTCATGGTTCTCATTATAAGGGTGGTTCTCACCGGATCCCGACCCTATATATATATATATATATGTTATATTAAATTGGGTTCCTCTTGGAGGCTTAGCTATGGGAGGGTTGAACAATGTATCTCGGGTGGTCGTTAATATGGCGTTGAAGTGTTGAAGAGTGGTTGTAGAGATTAGGGTGGAAGGAGGCATTCACCCATGAGCTAGGCCCAATCTTTTGGTTCGACCTCTAACCTCCGATTTTTTTTGTGGTTTGTTATTTGTTTATGGAAAGCCGAACAAGGTCCTTCAACAGAACAAGGACCTTAGCTTGTAGTGTTGGTGTAAATAACATTTTACCCTAATTCTTTGTATATCATCAGTAACATTTTCAGCTTTCAATAATGTTGGTGGTTCTAACTCATTTGAATATCTCGGCAATTGACTGTGTTCCGTCAATCATACAGCTTTTTTGTGAATTTGAAAACTCAAACAATACTTAAAAGAGAGTCGCGCATAGTTCTTCCGGTGTTCTTCACCAACTACTAATTTGTCTGAGTTTAATTAATGGGTAAATGAGTCCGCCTCACACTTGTATAGTTATAACTTGTGAGACAATCTCCGAGGAGACTAACTTCTCAGTTTTCGGTGTCTGATATTGTTGACTCGAGTGTTTCGTACGCTATTTGGTAATCTGTACTTGCTAATTTGCTAATTGCTCGAGTCTTGAGGTGGAATTTTAGGTCCCCATGGTTTTGCGGCTTCTTTCGGTTGTCATTTCCTCCTTTTACTTTACATTGTTAGTTATTCCTTAGTACAAAGTATATTGCTTCTTCAAAAGTAATGAACCATTTTTGTTTTGACAAAAAAATTAGATGCACGTTTTTTTTACCCCCTTCTCGAAATTGATCTTGTTTCAATCCTGGTTGTATGAGTGTATGACCAAGCCACAAATAAATTCACCGCGCTTAAATATCAGAAGAACCATCTAAGTGTTCCTACAATCCTACACGGCTACACCTAACTACCGTTTTTTCTGTTACAGATCGATGAACCATTAAAGAGGTCGCTTACTGAAGCTTGGCGTCTTGGCTGGGTGCTATAGTTGTAAATTTCCAATGCAGAGTGGATGGTAGAGAGAACGAAGGATGCATAAACGGAGCATGTTTCGTTCATATCCTCGAATTTGAGTTCGGTTATTGATATATTCGTGTGAGTTGTAGCCTGTAGATCCTAAATACATCTCGGCTTGGTGCAACATTCTCGATCCTGCAGTTTTCCCATCTCAGTTAGTGTGTCCTATGACTCCGGCATTTACTCGTTTTGAACGTGGTTCCGGCATTTGCTCGTTTTGAACGTGGTTCAATGGTGGTGCTTTGTTAAGAGACCATGTCTATTGTAGAACTATTTCGACCATTAATTTTTTAATTTCATCCATATAATTTTAATGATTAATTGAAGACATATTTTGTGTTTTTGGTAGTTTATAATCTCGAGTCTCGACCTTTTGATCTTTCGTCTCTCGTATACCTTTTCCCTCTAAGTTGCCACAATTTTTATTATGGGATGTTTAATTGTTTTACATTTCTATTGGGGTCAGAAATAATCCAGCAATTTTTTTTTCCCTAAACTATAATTAGATTAGAGAAAGTATTTATTGTGTGACATTTACAGTTTTAGAGTAAAAGGAAGAGGAACAAAATGGAAATAAAATTATAGAAAAATTGAATTTAGTTGGAATGTACTTCCTAGTTACGATCTGAGTTGAGTCTTGGTCGCAATTTTTTATCAGAACTCTCCTATACGTTATGGCCCTGTTTGGCAAACAGTAGAGGCAAATTCATAAAAGCAGATAACGTAGTAGAGGCCGATTCATAAAAACCGATAACGTTAGCAGAATACTCCGTATTGATTTGCTCAGGAGTGGTGGCTTTTGTTGAATGACAAATTCTCATTTAATATGAACATTATTTATTAAGCAAATTATGTCACTTGAAGAGAGGTGACATTTATTTTTTTTTCCTATGAGATCTCATTATTTTATTTCCCTCACATGGACATTCTCATTTCGTTTTTTTTACACAAAATAAAAATAAAAATATTTAACCGATTATAAACTTAAGAAGAAGATAGTAGTACGTAGCACTTAAAGAAGAAATGTCCAAAAACAAAAGATCGTTTTCTTAACTTTTCGAAATTTAGAAGGCAAAATCTGAGCTTGTATTACCTTCCAAAACTTTAGGTGCTCGAAATTTACCCTAAAACCATCGACACCAACCAAAACCCTAAACACATCTCTCTTTCATTTCTTCCCGCATTTCATTTCACTCTGCTACTTAGGTAAACACATTTCCTCTTTCCAATTTAGTTTATTACTTTTAATTTTCATATTTTTGATTCATAAAATGTCTAATTATCCATTCAAATCACTCTTTTATTTCCTGCAATTTAGGTCAATCGCTACAAACACATTAAAACCAGTTGCAACAGCAACTGAACTCGTATCAAAATCGAAAACCCAGAAAAAAATTGAAGAAATTTCTTCAGAAAAAGAGCAATCTGTGATTACCCTTTTCAAAAAACACAATTTTACTGATACCCAGATTGCTAGTATTGAAAAAAAGAGACCCCAGATTCTTAGATTCAGTGTAGAATCAATTATTGAACCTAAATTGAAATTCCTTAATGAAATTGGGTTCGTGGGCAGTCTTTTACCTAATTTGATAGTTACGAATCCATCAATTTTAGGGTGTAGTTTGGTTAATCAGTTGATTCTGAATTATGAGTATTTGAGAGAGTCGATGAAAATTGATGAGGCCACGAGTGTGGTTGTTGTTAGGAAGGCTCCAAGGATATTGTGCTTCGATCTTAGGAAGATTTTATCGCCTAATATAGAGTTTTTGTTAGGGGAAGGAGTGCCAATGAGTAGTATTTTGAAACTGTTAAAGTCTCACCCTAACCGTTTGCTTATTCCTATTGGTAGGATTCGGTATGGGGTTGCGACTGTTAGAGAGTATGGGGTTGAGCCGAGTAGTAATATGTTTATTTATGCTCTTACCACTGTTTTGTCAATGAGTGAGTCGAATTGGAAGAAGAAAGTGGGAATTTTGAAGAGTTTAGGGTGGTCTGATAAAGATATTGCGTCTACCATGGCACGTTTTCCCGCTTGTTTGAGGTATTCGGAGGAGAAACTGAGGCGCACCTTTGAGTTTTTTGTTAAAACTATGGATCTTAAACCGGAGTATTTGATTAATAATCCCATTCTATTTGCGTTTTCCTTGAATAAAAGGACTATTCCGAGGTGTAAGGTCGTTATGGCATTAAAAGAGGTGAATTTGCTGGAAGGCTTCAATATGGGTGTATTACTCCGTATGAATGACGTCAAATTCACCCAAGAGTTCATACTGAACCATCCAACCCATTATTCGAGTCTTTGGAATCTCTACCGGGGTGCTGTTCCTGTCTGATTATGAAGTAAGTCCATCTAAACTTCATTTTTATTCAAGTTTTAGTACATTAACTTTTTGTTCTACGTCTGACCTCCGTGGTTGTCTGTGGTTTGTTATTTGTTTACGGAAAGCCAACCAAGGAGGTCATTCAACTTAACGAGAGTCACGCATAGTTCTTCCGGTGTATAATCAGTAACATTTTCAGCTTTCAATATTGTTGGTGGTTCTAACTCATTTGAATAACTCGGCAATTGACTGTGTTCCGTCAATCATACTGCTTTTTTGTGAATTTTAATATTCAAACAATACTTAAAAGAGAGTCGCGCATAGTTCTTCGGTGTTCTTCACCAACTAATTTGTCTGAGTTTAATTAATGGGTAAATGAGTCCGCCTCACACTTGTATAGTTATAACTTGTGAGACAATCTCTGGGGAGACTAACTTCTCAGTTTTTAGTGTCTGATATTGTTGACTCGAGTGTTTCATACGCTATTTGGTAATCTGTACTTGCTAATTGGCTAATTGCTCGAGTCTTGAGGTGGAATTTTAGGTCGCCATGGTTTTGAGGCTTCTTTCGGTTGTCATTTCCTCCTTTTACTTTACATTGTTAGTTACTCCTTAGTACAAAGTATATTGCTTCTTCGAAAGGAATGAACCATTTTTGTTTTGACAAATAAATTAGATGTACGTTTTTTTTACCCCCTTCTCGAAATTGATCTTGGTTTCAATCCTGGTTGTATGAGTGTATGACCAAGCCACAAATAAATTCACCGCGTTTAAATATCAGAAGAACCATCTAAGTGTTCCTACAATCCTACACGGCTACACCTAACTACCGTTTTTTCTGTTACAGATCGATGAACCATTAAAGAGGTCCCTTACTGAAGCTTGGCGTCTTGGCTGGGTGCTGTAGTTGTAAATTTCCAATGCTGGGTGGATGGTAGAGAGAACGAAGGATACATAAACGGAGCTTATTTCGTTCATATCCTCGAATCTGAGTTCGTTTACTGATCCTGCAATTTTCCCATGTCAGTTACTGTGGCTTATGAGTCCGGCATTTGCTCGTTTTCAACGAGGTTCAATGGTAGCGCTGTGTTAAGAGTTATGACACCATGTCTATTGTTGAATTATTTCGACCTAAATGTTGCAATCAGGTAGTACACGAGTTGGCACATCTATGTACGATTGGTGACAACATTTTTTTTAAGTAATACGTCACTTTCAGGCTGTATTGTTGTTCTTTCCATGAACAATATGAATGTAGCTTATAATCCCGCGTAGGGGTTTTCTTCTTAAGAGAAAATAATTACATATTTTCACCAAAGAAAGTCTTAAATAAGCCAAAAACGTATTTCGATTTGCATCCCATCATTATTACTATAAAAGAAGAATGTTTTTCAGCTGACGTGGCGCAGTAAGGTTTCAGCGTTTAGTGTTTCTCGCTCTCACATTCACGCTCAGAAATTTCTGTTTCGTAGACCAATTAGCATTTCCCATTTATGCCACATCATAATAATTTACTAATAATTTAATAATTAAATACAAAATATTCCATAAATCCATAAAAAAACGTGTAGAATCGAATAAAAAAAATATTCTATGATTTATTTGATAAAAAAAAATATTCTCTGATTCAATAAAACGTTTTTATTATCTAAATATTCTATGATTTATTACTGGTCCGTTTTTATTTGATAAAAATATTCTATTATTATTATTATCTAAATGAACGTCAATAATAAAAGATATGAACATCAATAACTAAAACTCGGGATCGATAATTGTTAGTTATGGAATTTTTATTTAGATACAATCACAAATATTAGCTGTAATATCGGGGATCGATAATTAAGAAATATTACATAACTAAATTATCTAAATCTTTCCATAATTCCATAAATAAGAAAACAAATCATATAATAAGAAACCAAATCATATAATATTCCACAAATCATAAAATAGTCATATTAAACTAATATGGTTAGTCAGTCTTTAGTATGACAGTAGAAGGATACAATATACGACTCTTTCCAAATATTAGTCTGATTAAAAATCTATTAAGAAATATATGAGTCGTATATTGTATCCGTCTTTCCTGATATTTTAGGAAGTAGTCGAAATTAATTGCATAAGGCAAGATTCTCGGTCAAGGTAAATCATAAAAATTAGTTGCTAATATTGACTAATATTGATTGATTGATGGTAAAAGATTGTAATCTCGGAATTTTCTTATATACCTTATTCATTAGTGGTATCATAACTTAAGTAATCCAACTATTATCATCATTACTAACAGCTATTCGAAAATTATTAGTGCACCAGAAAATTCACCTTTTTACCAAACATATCTTATATGCAAACATCACGTTAAAATTTAATTTGTTCGAATTAATAGAATTGCTATATATTGAAATGAATATACCTTCGTCGTCTTTAAAAATAAGTGTACACAACCCCGTGATTTTTCACGGGTGTTACACTAGTTTCTATATAAGGAACAACATTTTGAAGGTTTTCATTGGTTGATGAATATTAAAAAGAGAAAAAATAGATTAAAGTCTACCATATTCTTGATACATAATTAATTAATTACCTTCTTTCAAGTTTTCATTAATTTAATAATTAAATAAGTTAAAATTTATAATCACACGATAAAATATGAAATTTTTGAAAGTACTAATTTTAATTTTAGCTATAAAAATCAAATATAATAATATAAATTGAGGGGACTAGACTTTAGTGATGAAGTATTTTCCAAGATTAAAAAAGTTTTTAATATTACTTAGCATACAGCAATTAAAATGATTAAATTGAGTGACAATGATGAGTACAAAACAGGAACAAAATGTGAATACCAAATATATAAATATATAAATTAGCGAAAATTAAAGCATTTAAATGCTGAAACGGAGCATGTTTCGTTCATATCCTTGAATTTGAGTTCGTTTATTGATATACTAGTCTTATACCCGTGCAAACTGCACGGGTTTGTTATTTAAAAAAGATTCTTTAAGAAGGTATATGTAAGATAAGTTGTAATAATTAATTAATTATTTTCTTTTAAAGTTATTTATTTTAAAAAATAAAGTTTTAAAATAAAACAATAAAATCTCTCTATATTTTAATGAATTTTAAATTACCAATCTAAAAATTAAGTTATAAAATCGTATTTAAATTTTTAGAAATTATAAATTTTATTTGTAATTAACATAAATAATGCATCAATGTCAACTGAGTAAACTGATCATGTAGTTATTGTAGTATGATATATCCTTTTGTTAGTTAAATTTGAGTTACTACTTTGTCTTAATATTCAAGAGATTTCAGGAAGACTCGACTTACATATCAAACAAAATTATTTGGATGAAAATAAAACAAAATTAATAAAACTGAATCGGCCAGTACAGTTGCAGAGGGCAAAATACTAAACTTGTTTTTCATTTAGTAAAACTTGTCCAAGGCTAAAATGAAAATTTTGATTTGCGCACGTTTTAAATGAAAATTTAGACACCGTTTTTCATATAGTACCCAATTGTTAATTAGTGAAACGGAATCAAGTGAAGATTATGACCAATGCATTTTTAAACGAAAATTTAGTCTCATGCACTTTTGAAATGAAATTTTGACCCGCGCATTTTAAAACAAAAATTTAGACCCATGTACTTTTGAAATGAAATTTTGACCAGTGCGTTTTTAAAACAAAAATTTAGACCCATGTACTTTTGAAATGAAATTTTAACCTGTGCATTTTTCAAACGAAAATTTAGTTCCTTGCACTTTTGAAATGATTTTTTTACCCGTGCATTTTAAAACGAAAATTTAGATCCATGCACGTTTGAAATGAAATTATAGCCTGTGCATTTTTAAAACGAAAATTTAGTCTCATGGACTTTTGAAAAGAAATTTTGACGGAAATTTTGACCCTAGCTCAACTACTCTCTCCCGCATCTTCCCCTAATTTCATATTTTCATTCTCTCAACTCTCATACTTAGATCTCACATACATCCTTCTTTTTCATCCTCAAATTCATACGTTTATATAAAATAAAATAAAAACAATGTTTTTGTCATCAAAAACATTATAATTCACATGGTGCTTTTAATAATATCTATTATTTTCGACTCTAGTCATCAAGACTAAATATACTAATTTGCATGCAATTTTTTTACATATTTTATTGTTGATCGATTAATGTAAAAGTATTTTAAGTAAATTGTTTTCTATTTTTTCGAGTTCCAATTTTTTCTAATCCGTGAATATTTTTTTATTAATGTCTCCTTTTATATTATTTTGATATGTCATGGGGAGTAATACATGATTTTTTTTCATGGAAAATGTTTCATATCTTTTTTATCTAGTTGCTTTTATTATTTTAACGGAATATTTTTTATAGTTTCAATTTTTGTATCATATATATTGTAATTAATATCGGTCGCATATTTGGCTTTCATCTTGATTGTGAATTCTCTAGAGTATAAAATGTGGATTCTCTCAATAAAAGCGCAAAAAAGAAGGTGGAGAATATGGGGAACAATGTGGGGCACATTTGAAAAAAATAAAAAAAATATTGTACTTTCAACCACAGTGCGACACCTAAGCACTGTGGTTGTTACTTTTATATATAGGATTCATATGAGTTGTAGCCTGTAGGTCCTGAATACATCTGAGTTTGGTGCAACATTCTTGCTCGTGCAATTTTCCCATTTAGTTAGTGTGGCTTATGACTCCGGCATTTTCTCTTCATGAAGTGGGTTATCTCTCCGCCTCCAAGACGTTGGCGCGTGGCCAACCCCCTTTTCATAGATTTAACAATGGACAGATGCATAGGACATAAGAGTGTAAATGAAAGCAACAAAAAAGGCACAGTTGATGCTTATTACAAAGGGTACCACCCAACTAATTTGCTCAACATTCAATTGATTTAAGAACATGGTGCATATTATTGTAAGATAGACCATGCAAACTAAGTAGCTAAGTCTCCCATTCTAATCGCTTATAAAGTATGAGATGGACTATTTTTTTACAGATTTTACAGATTTAACAAACTGACGAGCAAATAAAAATTTCTGTCTTAAAATAACATATCAATTACTTCAACGGGCATTGTGCGGGATTGTACTAATTACTTATTACAAGACTGTCTTTTAGAAGAGAAAGAGAAACATACAGCGAAGGAATTATCTCGGACTTTCCTTGCTTTTGAGCAGAGGTGGCAATCATTGGCACGACCCAAAACACGACACAAAACCGATACGAAATTAGTTGGTTCGGGTCAAGTTGTTTTGACCCGTTTACGTAATTGTGTCAACACGAAAACGACTCGACTTATATGGGTCAGGTTATGGTTGGGGTCTTGCGGCACAAACCCGACACGAATAAGCTATTAATTAAATTGAGTTATGATATTATGAGTTCGAAATAAGAAATGAAGATGTTTTATTTTTGTAAATTTTAATTTGGAATGCACTATATTTATATGGGTTGTACGGGTTAAACGGGGTTAATGGGTCAAAATTGATCTGTTAAAACTTAAATGGGTTACGCAAGTCGGGTTGGGTTATTGAAAAAATAAATGGGTTGAGTTAGGGTTGATGCATGCAACCCGTTTATCTAATTAGGTCGGATTAGGGTTGAAGGGGTCATAAGTCATAACCTATTTATTGATAACACGAACCAAACGTGTTCGTCAGGCTTTTGAGCATATGAATATTTTTTTAACGTATTATCTCATACTTTATTTGTTTTGAGCATATCAATATTTTTTTTACCAATATTTATAATTTTTTAAGAAAAAACTCAAAAATAATATTATGATGCTCAAAAATAATAAAATTGGTAGTAATAAATAAGATGTACGATACTTCTACTCAATGTTGTTAGGATCGGGATCCTACTTTGTATCGATGAGCTTCTCAAGATCTAATCGGTAGGATCATTTTGTAGGATCGTAATCCTACAAATTAACTAAATAAATAATCGTGTTATAAAAAAATGTTAAATTCTTGTGCTTAAATCTCAAAATACTTTTATTTTAGCAGGCGCCTACTTATTATTCTCGGTTATAGTAGACTTCTATCTTCAAAGTCATATAAAAAAATTTAGTAACGGAAGAAAATTAAATGTTAATAATGTAGGACCGGGTTTAGATTTTACTCTGAAATTTTTTGACGCAAGTTGAATCGTAAGATCCTACCTAAAATCGGATCGGTCACCACTTTTTAAATCGTAGAATCGTGATCCTACGATCCGGGTGCTTAACAACAATACTTCTAGTGCCTTTTACATTCCTTGTACTACCATTAGTTTATTATTATGTATGTTCCTTTTTCTCTTTAAAATGCCACAAAAACTCGAGTATCGACCGTATGAATAATTATTTAAACATGAATATATATTAATTTAAAATAAAAATATTTGATACATTTTAACTTCAGAAAAAATATGATTTAATAACAACGTCCTTAAATAAAACACAAATTTTTATTTGCAACGGCACTATCCGTCGCAAGCTTGTGACGGATACCGTTTTCTCTCACAAAATACCCATTTTTTCTCTCTCTCCAACACTATTCATGTGGTCCCCTTTCTCCACTAAGGCCCTGTTCTTTTGGACTGAAACTTAACTGAACTGAACTGAACTGAACTTATAGGATCTGAACTGAACTGAATTGAACTTATAGGAACTGAACTGAACATATAGGAACTGAACTTAACTGAACTTATAGGAACTGAACTTAACTGAACTGAACTTATAGGAACTGAACTGAACTTATAAGAACTGAACTGAACTGAACTGAACTTATAGGAACTGAACTGAACTGAACTGAACTGAACTGAACTTATAGGAACTGAACTGAACTGAACTGAACTTATAGGAACTGAATTGAACTGAACTTATAGGAACTGAACTGAACTGAACTGAACTTATAGGAACTGAACTGAACTTATAGGATCTGAACTGAACTGAACTTATAGGATCTGAACTGAACTGAACTGAACTTATAGGAACTGAACTGAACTTATAGGAATTGAACTGAACTGAACTTATGGGATCTGAAGTGAATTTAAGTTAAGTGACTTGAAGTCCAAAAGAACAGGGCCTAACTCATTTCATATCCATTTTATCTCACAAAATATCCGTCACAAATTACGACCCGTCGCAAGCAAAACTTACTATAAATAAAAAATGACTACTTCTTTAAATGTGCGAAACAAAACCTCAAAACTCCACGAAACCTTCGAGGCTTCGACACAAACCAAAACCCTAAACAAATCTCTCTTTCATTTCCTGCTGCACTTCACTCCACTCTGCTACTTAGGCAATCACATTTCATCTTTCAAATTTATTTTCATATTTTTGATTCGTAAAATGTCTAATTATCCATTCAAATCCCTCTTTTATTTCCTGCAATTTAGGTCAATCGCTACAAAAACTTTAAAACCAGTTGCAACAGCAACTGAACTAGTATCAAAATCGAAAACCCAGAAAAATAGAGCAGAAATTTCTTCAGAAAAAGAGCAATCTGTGATTACCCTTTTCAAAAAACATGATTTTACTGATACCCAGTTTGCTATCATTCAAAAAAAGAGTCCCTGGATTCTTAGACGTAATGTAGAGTCAATTATTGAACCTAAATTGAAATTCCTTAATGAAATTGGGTTTGTGGGTTGTCTTTTATCTCATTTGATTGTTAATAATCCAACAATTTTAGCGAGTAGTTTGGTCAATCAGTTGATTCCGAATTATGAGTATTTGAGAGAGTCGTTGAAAATTGATCAGGCCACGAGTGTGGTTGTTGTTAGGAAGGCTCCAAGGATATTGACATTTGATCTTAGGAAGATTTTACCGCCTAATATGGAGTTTTTGTTAGGGGAAGGAATGCCAATGAGTAGTATTTTGAAACTGTTAATGTGAAACTGAAAGTGTACAGCCTGGATGAAAGTCTTGACAACTCAGCATAACAACTTTCTATATTCAGTTAGTTTGTTACAGTTTCTGTACAGTTTTCTAACTAACTATAAATAGTTAGCTTGTAACAGAATTCTAATTATTACTCAATAATATCTTCCTTTTATTTAGCTTTTCTCTCTAATACTTTTCTAAACCTACAACAAGAACTCAGTGTTGCTTTAATGGCTTCCATCATCTTCATAAAGAAGAATTCTCAGATTCACATGGTATCAGAGCAGGTTTAATCCTGTTTCTGTATACTCGTAGTTTCCGCATTACTCGTTTTTTTTTCTCCTCGTTATTTCTCTTCTCAAATCATAAAACCTCTGTGTTTTTCGTATCATATCTCCTTCAAAATTCTATCAGTATGCCAGAAAACACGAATTCAGTTAATTCTGTTAATCAGAATAACAACAATTCCTTTGATGATCCTTTATTCATCAGTAATTCAGACTATCCGGCCATGGAGGTTATTGGAACCAAATTTAATGGTCAGAATTACATCTCTTGGTGTCGAGCTGTTCATCTTGCTCTTGGAGCAAAGAATAAACTCGGTTTTCTTGACGGAAGTACTGCAATGCCGGCGTTAAATTCGCCTACTCATCAACGATGGTTACGGAGTGATTATATGGTGAGATGCTGGTTGACTAATTCAATTGAATCGCTTCTTAGAGAAGGATTTCTTTCTTGCAAATCTTCCAAACAATTGTGGCAGGAAGTGCGTGAGAGGTATGGTCAGACTAATGCTCCGTTGTTGTTTCAATTGAAGAAAGAATTAAGGAACATTACACAAGATAATAATTCTGTAGTTGAATATTTTAACAAGCTTAGACGCAATTGGGATGACATAGAAGAATTGGAGAATTATCCTGATTGCACTTGTGGAGCTATGAATTCTTGTACCTGTAATATTTTGAAGAGAATTTTGGATGGTGTTCAATTTGAGAGAGTTTTGAACTTTCTCATGGGATTAGGGGACACTTATGAAACATTAAGGACAAATATTCTGGCTATGGATCCAGTTCCTAATGTGAATAGAGTATATTCTATCATTCGTCAAGCAGAATCACAAAAAATGATCACTAATGGAATGCAAGTTACTGCAGAAACTAGTGCTTTTAATGCAGGAAGACTCAATGAAAAAAAGTCTTGGAATGTTTGGAAGAGAGAAGAGAAACAGAATTCTGGACAGAATGCTGATGATCGTTGGTGTAATCATTGCCAGAAGGGAGGACACACAAGAGATTCTTGCTTCGTGTTGCATCCTGAGAAGAAGGCCAAATATTTTGCCAGATTTCCTCCAAAGTCTGGTTTCCAAAAGAAATTTTCTGCTAATGCAGAAACTCAAGAAATCAGCACTGAAACGCCTTTGGATGGCCAGGCCAACACAAGTGCAGGACAAACTTCTAAAAAGTTTGCCAAGTATGATCCAGAACTTGTGACTGCAGTATATCAAGACTTGATGCAGAGGGTTAATTCTCAGCAGCCTTTTACAATGGATCAATCTCTCGTGAACTTTGCAGGTAAAGTTCACACTACTTCTCAAGTATTTCATAATCAAATTGCATTAGACAGTGATTGGATTATAGATTCTGGTGCTAGTGATCACATGAGTGCAAACAAGTCCTTGTTTACTAATCTGCAGCCTTTGCCTAAACCTATCCTTGTTGGTTTGCCTGATGGGACAACTAAGGTGGTTGTATTTTCTGGTGTTATTCAGCTGTCTCCTGAATTGGTTTTACAGAATGTGCTGTTTATACCTGGTTTCAAACACAATTTACTTTCTGTAGGTCAGTTATTAAGCACCTCAAAGTTACTTATTCACTTTTATGTGGATAAATGTGTGGTACAGGACCCTGTCTCTAATCGTTCAGTGGCAGTTTGTCCAAAGAATGGAGGTCTTTACAGGCTCAATGGACTGAGGTTGAAGAATAATAGTCTGGTGATAGATTGTTGTAATAATAATGTGGTTGAGTCAAATACTAGCATTAGTTGTCCTGATAATAAGGTGAATGTTTTTCATGCTAGACTAGGCCACACTTCTCTTGCTAAGATGCAACATGTAGTAGGGAATGAATGTAGCAAACTTAAGCAATATCATTGTGATACTTGTACTATGGCTAAGATTCATTGTCAGCCTTTTATCAGAAGTAATTCTAGAGCTGATGAACCTTTTGCTCTCATTCATATTGATTTGTGGGGACCTTACAAGGTTCAATCTCTTTCTGGTGCAACATACTTCTTAACTGTTGTAGATGACCACACTAGGACAACTTGGACTTTCTTGATGAGATTAAAAACTCAAGTTACTTCTATTCTTGAGAGTTTCTTTAACCAAATAGAAAACCATTTTAAGAAAACTGTCAAAGTTGTCAGAAGTGACAATGGAACAGAAATATTCCAGCTAGAGTGTAGTACTTTGTTTAACAATAGAGGCATCATTCATCAAAGGAGTGTGCCAGGAGTCCCACAACAGAATGGGAGGGTAGAAAGGAAGCATAGGCATCTGGTTGAGACAGCCAGAGCTATGCTTTTGTATGCTGGTTTGCCAAAAAAATTCTGGGGAGAAAGTTTGTTGGCTGCAACCTATGTGATAAACAAATTGCCAAGTACAATTTTAGATTGGAAGACTCCTCATGAGGTTCTATTGGGAGTTACTCCTAGTTATGATGATTTGAGGATACTGGGGTGCTTATGTTATGCACCTAAGCATGGATCCACAAAAGATAAATTTGCAGAGAAGGGGAGGAGATGTGTGTTCATAGGATATCCCTATGGGCAGAAAGCTTATAAGTTGTATGATTTGGACAATCATAAGGTTTTTGTGAGTAGAGATGTTATATTTCATGAGGATATTTTTCCCTTTATACAAAATAAATCTACTACAACCTCAAATACTTCAATATTTCATAATAATGTTCCTTTCAATGCAACTAATGATGATGATCCTTTCATATCATCAGATTTTGTTAATAATACAGATAATACACAAAATAACTCTCATAATAATAATAATGATAATAGTCATAATGCCAGTAGTGAAGAAAGCACTGGTGACACCTCAGAGTCACAGCTTGTCCCAAATAGCATTGGTAATCCTGAGAATGATATCAGGAGATCATCCAGGACCAGAAAAATTCCTTCCAGATTTGCTGATTTCCAGTGTTACTAAGAAGCACACTGGTACTGGTAGTGTTACTGATACTGAACATGGTTCTTCAGAAGCCTTTTCAGTATTCAATGTACAGACTTATTCCACTGATTACATTTCCTCTCTCAACAATGTTCTATCCACTGTTGAACCTTCTTCTTATAAGCAAGCCAAATCAGATCCTTTATGGATACAAGCAATGGATAAGGAATTGGAGGCTCTTGAAGTTAATGGAACTTGGGATTTAACAACATTGCCTATTGGGTTCAAACCCATTGGTTCAAAGTGGGTCTATAAAGTAAAGTTTAATCCAGATGGGACAGTAGAGAGGTACAAGGCCAGGTTAGTGGCTAAAGGATATAATCAAGTGGAAGGGAAGGATTACAAGCATACATTCTCTCCAGTTGCTAAATTTAGCACTGTGAGAGTTCTTCTTGCTGTAGCAGCTGCAAAAACATGGCCAATACATCAGCTGGATATTAACAACGCATTCCTTCATGGGTTCTTAGAAGAGGAGGTGTATATGTCTCCACCAGAAGGATACTCTAAAGCCAAAACTGGTCAAGTATGCAGATTAAAGCGTTCCTTGTATGGTCTGAAACAAGCTTCCAGACAGTGGAATCTGGAACTGACCAAATTACTGAAATCTGAGGGTTTCATTCAGTCAAAGAATGATTATTCTTTGTTTAGGCATGATTCTAATGATGGTCCTACAATGGTGCTAGTCTATGTGGATGATCTTCTCATTACTGGGTGTAATACTCAAGTTATCAAGCACCTCAAGGATACTTTGCACAATACTTTCACCATAAAGGATTTGGGCCAAATCAAGTATTTCTTGGGTTTGGAAGTGTTGAGATCTAATGAAGGGATCTTACTTAATCAAAGGAAGTATGTATTAGATATACTCAAAGATGCAGGAATGGAGGATTGTACTCCTGCTTTATTTCCTCTTCCTAGGGGCTTAAGACTCTCAACTGAGGAAGGAGACCTTCTGCAGGATCCTGAAGTTTACAGACGGCTGGTAGGACGACTCTTATATCTCAATTTAACCAGACCAGACATGTCATATGCAGTGCAACATCTGAGTCAATTTGTTACCAATCCTAGAACACCACACTTGCAGGCTGCACTACATGTTGTTAGATACTTAAAGGGAACCACTGATGCAGCGCTCTTCTATTCTGCATCTTCTTCTTTGTCCCTGAGAGCCTACTGTGATGCTGACTGGGGCTCATGCCAATACAGTTGCAAATCACTCACAGGACACTGTGTTTTCTTAGGTGATTCCTTGGTTTCATGGAAAACAAAAAAACAAAAAACAGTGTCCAAGTCTACTGCAGAATCTGAGTACAGAGCTATGTCATACACGGCTAGTGAACTGGTTTGGCTTTCCAGATTAATGGCAGATTTTAATATCATAATACCATTACCTATTCAACTCAATTGTGACAATAAAGCTGCTCAACATTTGGCAGCTAACCCAGTTTTTCACGAAAGGACGAAACACCTGAATATAGATTGTCATTTTGTTAGAGAGAAAGTGGAAGAAGGTCTATTGTCAACAACTCATGTGAAGTCAAGTATGCAACTAGCAGATTTGATGACAAAGCCGCTGGGACAACAGCAACATTTTTTCCTAGCATCCAAGTTAGGCTTGCTGTTTGACATAAAGTACAGCAATTCCAACTTGAAGGGAGGATGTGAAACTGAAAGTGTACAGCCTGGATGAAAGTCTTGACAACTCAGCATAACAACTTTCTATATTCAGTTAGTTTGTTACAGTTTCTGTACAGTTTTCTAACTAACTATAAATAGTTAGCTTGTAACAGAATTCTAATTATTACTCAATAATATCTTCCTTTTATTTAGCTTTTCTCTCTAATACTTTTCTAAACCTACAACAAGAACTCAGTGTTGCTTTAATGGCTTCCATCATCTTCATAAAGAAGAATTCTCAGATTCACAGTTAACGTTGCAGCCCAGGTGTTTGGTTAGTCCTACTGGTAGGATTCGGTTAGAGAGTATGGGGTTGAGCCGAGTGGGAATATGTTTATTTATTCTCTTATCGCGGTTTTGTCAATGAGTGAGTCGAATTGGAAGAAGAAAGTGGGAATCTTTAAGAGTTTAGGGTGGTCTGATAAAGATATTGCGTCTACCATGACACGTAATCCTGGCTGTTTGTGGTTGTCGGAGGAGAAACTAAGGCGCATCTTTGAGTTTTTTGTTAAAACTATGGATCTTAAACCGGAGGATATGATTAATAATCCCACCCTATTTGTGTTTTCGTTGGATAAAGAGATTATTCCGAGGTGTAAAGTCGTTATGGCATTGAAAGAGAGGAATTTGTTGGAAGGCTTCAATATGCGTGCATTACTCGTTATGAATGAAGACATGATAAATCATTATATTTGTGTAAGAAAATAGCTTCACTAAAATACATGTTTAATGTTATTAAATATTAAGTATTAACTACAAAGATTTTTGATAATTTTTTCAAATTAAAATACAAGAATGAGACATGATAAATTAATGAAATGGCATTTCAAAATTTATAAAAAGTAGATTTTATATAAAGTATTATGCATACCATATACCTCCGAGTCACAGTGTTGGTTGAGGTTTCCTTTTTTATGTAAGTTTAGTGATAGTTTCTATTTTTCTTTTTGATAACTCTTTTTGTGGTCTAAATTATTTTAATGTGGGATAGGGTATTTTGTGTGGTTTAAAATCATTTCTTTATTTTTTGTGTCAGAAACAAAGGAACAAGCATTGCGACTCGGAGAGACTATGATGTAGGCATGAGGCAAAGTGAAAGATTTTAGTATCTTATGTGAGACTCAATTTCGGTGACCGTTCAAATTTATAACAATCTTTGAGAAATACATGTGGTACAAAACTAAAAATAAGATGATATTTTTTTAATTTCAATTTTATTGTTCCCTCCCCTTCAAAAGTTTATCCCATAATTATTATTTCCTTACTAATATTTAGTTAGGAAAATTGATAAACCACTAATATTACCCCTAAATAGTTATGCTACCACCCTCTTCATTCTTATGATGTGTGTCATTTCCTTTTAATTTTAAGGATAGGATTAATATTTCATCATCATTAAAATCATTTCAAAGCGAAAAAGGAACAATAAACATAGAATGGAGCGAGTATTAATTTTTTTAAGCCACTAAGACCGAGGAGCTTAGTCAATAAATAGACAATAAAGTCAAGAACGGAGATGTTCAAGGTTCCTCGAATCCATTGAACTCGACCTACTCAGAAGGTGTTAAAATCGTGCAAACGGGCTTGAGCCGCGGTTTAAGAAAAAAAGACCGCTTTACATATGAGAATATTAAAGTTTTTGCACATGCGAAAAAGCCATCTTAATCCAGTAGCCAGTTTACCCGCAAATTAAAATTCAATGTAAGCCAATATAACATTAGGCCCATGCCTGCATTTGATGAGCTGTAGCAAGAGCTCATTTTCGACGGGTCAGCCCAATATTGATAAATATGGGACGTGATTTAATTTGCCAACATTTTCGACCTACTTTTTCATCCTTGAATCTTCGTCACTAATTCAACCCGAACGTCAACAAAACTTGAAAAACAAAAACAACTTATGGACATGGGCAAATTCACCTAATCGCAAAGGGTGTCCGTCGCTATCCTAAACTTAAAAAAAACTGACTTAAAAGATGGATTTTTACAGTTTTACTACCATAAATATTGTGGAATAGTAAATAAATAAATAATATCTCATTAAATATATGGTACAAATCTTGTAGTTTAATGGTAAATGTTTGATTTTCAACCAAACCCAATTTCGAATCTTGTTATATGCACAAATATTTTATTTTTGAACATTATTTTTAAAAAGCGTTCTACGGAGTATGACTTTCAAATATAATTTTTTTCCAATTGTGTTATCCGGGTATTGTGTGATTATACCATTGCAACTCACCATCAATTTAAGAGCAAGAGTTAGCTTAAGTGGTAAGAGCGCTCTTACCCAATCATGAAGTTGGGGTTCAATTCTCACCACCTGCGACTTAGTGCGGTCATTTAAAAAGAATAAAAAAAAAATCACCATCAATTTGCTTTTGTTATTTAACTGGTAAAGTCAGCATCAAAATCGCTCATTTATCTCCATTTACTAAAAAAAATATTGAACTCCTCTTCTCGATCAAGCTCACCTTAAGATGTATGTACTTCTGGTACGATCTAAGTTTAGGTTTCGCGACATTAAATCTCGGCTCTATTAATACAATAGTGAATAATTATAAGTATCCCTAATGTCATTAATTAAGTTATAGTGTTTTAAATATGAAAGAAATAGGGTGTGGCTGTTGAGGGACAAAGCGGGGCAAGCGCAGATACGGAAGGCAGGGATGGCAGGCAGTACAGCTCGCGGAAGCGTGCAAATACGCTGACTTAAATCAAGCAAAAGGATCCATCTGTGCACGGGGCCTTCATTTCGTATGCTGTGTTGCTGCCAAACATGCCAGCTCTTCATTCTTCCCTTCTCTTCCATACCCTATTTTTTTATTTTTATTTTTTTTCTTTTTCGAAATACAAAATTATTGAGGTTGGATCTTAACATTTGAGACGGACATATTCGTCTCAAGACTAAGACAAGTTAAATAATACCTACATAAATATATTGAATAAAGTTTATTTTGCTAATTTCTAAACATTTTTATTTTATTCAATCTATTTTATTGGACTGATATTATAAATGTCTTAAAAATAAAAAATTGTGACATGTACTTAATAGTTTACATTTAGATTCGAAATACACTAGTCGCTAATCACTTCCAAAATATTATGTGTATTGTACTAGTCTTTATTGTAGAGTGTTAATATCTCGCAAAATTTGTCAAGGTTTTGAAAATTGGAACAAGAAATATAAGTTAATTATTTTCAGATCCGTCTGTCTTATGCTATATATCATTTCCGTGGTGTTTAAAACATTCGTATAACATAACTCATTCATTTATAATAATAATAATAATAATAATAATAATAAGTGGGTGTCTAAATAACTAACGAATGATTTTAAATTAACATATAAAATGAATTTATATTACAATATGTTATTAGAGATATATAATTTATTTTATGGCAAACAGGTAAAGGTCGTGTTGGATAGAGTAATGAGAATCTACATTATTATCGTAGATTTGAGGACATTATTGCCATCCAAATTTAGTTGGAAATTGAAGGAATAGTCACTTCATATATGAATGGAGTTGTAACAACTCTTTGTTGTTCACGTGTGAACAATTTTTAAAATTGAACGCATAGAGCATAGTAACTTGTACATCATTTTGTATGAGATAACGTAATTTAATCTACACAAATGTTGCGTTGATGGTTTTTTCAACAATATAAATAGGTTTTAGCCAGGTTAACACGACAAAAACGTTGAATACATATGATTAACGGTTATTTCACTATTCAAGTTCGGCCTTCACTTATACTAACTCAATCGTTTGACCCAAATGAACATACTGGCCATGTCCAAATACGGAGTATCATTTAGACATTTACGTCCTCGAATAATTCCAATAGGGAAAAAAAAAAATATTACCAAATTCCTTACATTATTGCTAATTTTCTATGAACACATTTGTGTTTACAATTGTGTTTGATTTCACAAATGTGTATATATATATATATATATATATTAACTAATTCAAACATAATGAATTGATTTAATAAATAGTCATCAACAAACAATAAATGTTAAGTTATTAAACAACCGCAACTTACTACGGTTATAAACAAGAATTACTGTTAACCAGCACAATGCCTAAACGACAACTGAAGATCATCGATAGTAAGGTTAGGACTAGACTTAATAGCAAGCTCACACAAATCATCAAGTGACAAAGGCTTTTGAGCATGAGACTTAGGCAACACAAAGTAAAGATGACCCGGCTTGAGTTCTTCGGGTTCCGGTACGTGTAACGGGCATTCATCAATAACCATGGAGTCTAACCTGCATAGAAAACTATCCGGGTTGTGGAACAATATCTGATCCACACAAATAGGCGGGTTAAACTCGGTTACCTTTCCGTCCATGTTGATCACTTTAACCACTCGTGATACCGGCTTTTTACCCGGTTTTCGACACGATTTGTTGCTGGGTTGTAGTAATCTGTTGTTTTGAGTTGATGTACATGTACCCATTGTAGTTTAGCTAGTGAGAAAAGTTTTGTTATTGTTGCGTTGTTTAATGTTTTGTATGTGTAGTTATATTAATGGTGTAATTAAAATACAAAAAAATTAATCATTTTGAGAAATGTATTAATTCAGATTTGTTGAAGAAAAAGAAGTGAATCAAAGAAATCAAACGAAAATATGAAATAGTTGTGAAGTTGCGGTTTGTAGCGTGTAATCCGTGTATGTAATTAATTGTTTGACCTCATGGTATGTCCTTTTTTTTTCCACAAATTCTCAATTTCGACAGAAATATTTGTCCCAAGTTTATAACGGATTATATTATACAAATATGACAGAGATAAGACAACATAGAGTACCTAGAAAATTATATTTAACCCGTGTAAACTCCTGACGGATGGATATACCTATCACAAGAAAACTTGCTGATCTGATTTCTTTTAGAAAAACATCTCATTTGTATTTTTCTATATATATACAAGTATTCTAATTTTATCATCTAACAATATTTTTAAAATTAACTTTCATAAATAAATATTTAGTCAAATGAAGATATCTTAAAATGTACTCGGTACAAAATGAGGTATGAATACAAGAAGTCAATTTCATACTGTTTTTTAAGACTGACAATGTACGGTCTTTATTAAAATCGGAGATGAAGAATTGTATTCCAATATTCCATTACGGTATACATTATACAATATATCGTAAAATCTTCTAACAGTCTTCGTGTTTATCACATTTCTTTTCACTTTTCATTATATCAAATTATCAGGTAAAATAGAAGAAAAAAAATAATTTTGAGATACCAGGAATATGATTTTCGAAACGGAAAATGCACGTGGTGTCCTTGAGCATTGACATTTTGCTCAAAATATCCAAATTTTTTATCCGAAAAATTTTAACGGGGCGTTTGTTACTCCCATATAAATATAGGAGTAAATATGTTAATCAATATGTTACTCCTATATATATTTTCATTTTTCATATTGATTTTAACAATTTAACATATTTTATTGGTGTGCACATATTGGTTAACATATATAAAATCATTTTAATTAAATTGGATTGAGTAGAAGAATGAATGTTAAATCAATTGGGTTAGCATAAACCTATATATCAAGCCCTTAATTCTATAAACCCGCTACGGGTTCTCAACAGAACTTATTTATTAATATGAACGAATCAACATATATCATGAGAAGGTGAAAGCCAATTAGCTACAGATATTTCAGTAGCAAACCACTTGATTTCGGTAGCTAATTACGAATAGAGATGGAATTTTCGACGGAACCTAATCCGTAGCTAATAGCCTTGTCGCTAAATTTGCTACAGAATTGGCTACTGATTTTAGCTACCAAATATAAAGTAGCTACTTTTGCTACAATAATAGAGACCAAAATATAAATAGCTAAATTAGAGACCACAAATTATATTGTAGCTAAACTAGTGACCGACTTAGAGACCGATTTAGCCGTTTCTAAATTAGCGACCAAAGTGTTAGTATCTAAATCAATCTATCTAGAAGAGGTGGTGCATAGACAAATATCAACATAAATTCTTATTTGTGACGACAATATTCGTAATAAGCTTGTGACGGGTCAAATAAAATTTATTTGGGGAGATAAACACAACTCTTTTGTAATTCTCTATGCACTTTTATTTTTGTGTTATCTAAACAAGTGAATGTATTTTATCCGTCATAAATTTGTGAGTTGTGACGATATACCTGTCACAAGAAAAACTTATTCCAATTTTAAATCCTCATCTCAATATAATATAAAATCAGCGGATATATATCATTCTTTAAAACCGTCCCTACGTAGTTGTACACCTTAAAACCCAAAGAGTGTTATAGGAAGATATATAATTGGAGTTTATTAAAAGTTTAGAAAGATATGAAAGTGCGTTGTGTTGTTTGGTTTTTAAAAGGTGGGTCGTAGCTTGTGGGCGTATAGTTGTGGACTATGGGACTAAGGGACAGTCAGCGCGCAATGAATTAGGGTCCTTAATTGATACGATTACCTAATTGCATGCATCACCTATATCTGTCCACATGCTAATCAAACTAACGAATGACGTTGCCATTCGCCAACATAACTAAATCCACTTTTGCACCGGATTATCCCATTTTAAGTGGACACAAATCACACAACAATACTCAACTCGCCTTACTACCTCACTCCATAACTGTAGTCTGTAGATTCAATAAAGTGTTTTTTAATGCGTATTAATCAAATTATAGATTTAAATTTGCGGCCTTCTAATTAAAGTGGTTAGGAATGGGTCGAGAGAGTAGTACAACCGAAAGCTTAACTTGGTAGTTAGAGTTTCATGCTTAGTTTACGATAACGGTCGTCCTTAATATCTTTATTGTTGATTGAGGTGATCACTCGTTTCATTCTCGGATGATGAAATATTGAAGAGCAGTTATATGGACAACTAATATGTTGGATTATTAGATACGCGATAGGTTTTAAAATGATTGATGGCTATCAGGCTATGGTAGATAGAGTCAAACGGAGGTTAGGAGAAGCGATCGTCCATGTAATACAAAGAAAATTTTAAGGTTTTATTTGAAATTTTCAATTTTTATTCTAATTCACTTATTAGTACTCACTACGACCCCGTAAAATAACCTTGCACCTTGCCTTTGACATTGTCAAACCTAATCCATGATCATCCTATATTGGGCCTTATCATCCGGGTTACAACCATATTTGTTGTCACCAATTCTCATTTCTGACGGCGATATCTGACGGCGATATCTGACGGCGATATCCGTTATAAGCTTGTGAGGGATACCGTTTTCTCCCACAAAATACCCATAAGAGATGAGTGGGAAAGCACATGAGGGGTGTCCTACCTTATCCCTTCGTCTCCTCTCCCTTTTTAGGGGAGGTAATAAACTTGTGACGGATTAGTCCGTCATAAACAAGACTTGCTGATTTGTTGTACATGGCATCCTTAAAAAGTTGTACTCCATATTTAACAATGGACAAAAATTTCCATGTGTCTCATCCTCTTAATTTATTTGTCGTTTTATGATCTGAATCTATTAATTTCATTAAAATGGACTAACATACAATTATACATGAAGGAGCACATTGAAAATTCCTCCTGTCTGTTATTGAATAATATAAGCCGAGCACATATGAACGATCGTCCGAAAATTCGATCCAAATCAATTCAAATTCGACCCATTTAACCAGTAAAGATCGTCCTCCGTCGGAGTCTATTGAAGACTCATATCATGTCCATGATTTCGTTTCTCATGAATATAAACTTAGCCTTGCCAATTTAAATTTTAATCGATCTGAATTAAATTGACTAATTATAAGTCAAATACTTTGTACTTCCTCCGTTTTTATATAATGTTCCCATTTGTTAAATATATGAGTGTAGTATTTTAATAAAATGGGTACATTATATAAAAATGGAGGAAGTAATTGTAAAGAAGTCGGATCCTATTTTACTATAATAATCATGCAACGATCTTAATCGAGGTGGCGAACATTGCAAGAGAAAAACAATAACTTTTCAATCAAGACAAATCAGATTTCAATTTCATCAAAAATTCCAATCAATCTAACAAAAATCATCAAACCAAAATCCAATAGATTTTGATCCGATCGATAAATATTTACAATTCATCATATATATACACTAAATCAAATTTAAAAAAACTTCGAATTAATTATTCAGGAATAACACTTAAATTAACCAAAAATATCCTCCTTCCATTATTCCCATTTACGCTAACATCCCCTTTTCCCTTATTCATACTCGTTACAGTAGCGGAACCCACATCCGCTACCTTAGAACACGATCTCTCTCCCCCAAAAAATCCCCCTTTCCGTCTCCGCCTACACTTATCCTCCCCAACACGACCCTCTAAAAGCGCCGCGTTGGCTTTAACAGCCAATGCGGCCATCTCCTCGGCCAAAAGAGGACGACGGAGTTTACTCAAGGGTAAAGAAAAGTACAACTGCCCTAATTGAAGATTTTCCTCGTCTTTAACCGCGGTTAAAACTCCATCAAACTCCATATCTTCAGAATTACAGATAAATGTATTCGGATGTGTAGATAATAAATAGGCTACGTTAACTGGGTACGTGAATTCTTCTAGTTTACCGTCTTCTGATATAAGTTTCGCTGTCGACATCGAAGTAGACGTACATGATGCGCATTGTCCCATTTTGATTTTTCGTGTTTGTGTTTGAATCGGATCGAGTCGGGTTTGGGTGGAGTTGAGATGTGGTTTGCGAAAGGATGGTGTGGGGAAGGAAGGGAGGGTAGAGGGGGTATATATAGGAAAAGGAGGAGACAAGTGGACAGAAGTGGAGACAAAGAGAGGAAAGATGTTGGGAAAATGTAGAAAAGTGACAGGCTGGAAATTAGTTGACGACAGGGTGTACGTTATCAATTTTATTATTTGGTTTCAAAGATTTCAGAGATATACGGAGTATTGGACTCTATATACGGAATACGGAGGATTCATCGTATATATTTCGCACCTCAAATTTATACGAACCATAGAGTACGTACTACGCAGGGATTCTAAGATGGATTTGGTTAGAATACGAGTTATGAACCGGAATATAAGGTTAAAAAGAGTGTCGTTAAGCTAAAATATAATAATTTAATAATTTTTTAATTGTGTATAATTCAAAATATTAAAATTAATAAATTTGAAATTATTAATTCAAATATAATTTTTAAATTAAGAAATACAGAGTAATATTTAATACTTTTATTAATTTCATATGATTTTCCCTTTCTTTTCGATACACTTTTTGCCCGAGTCCGTCCTTGGGTTGGCAGATAGACTTATTTTAATATTAATCTCATGATTTTTGCAAAAATAAAATAAAATAAATAAAGCGGGGTCATGTATATTGTGTGAGACGAGGAAAGTGAAGGTCCCACATAAATTAATGTTTTTTCACTCATAAACTTCAACGGCCAATAAAAAGCCAATAAATTTATTTCTTTTATAGTAAAAGATACCAAAATGAAAAGAGAGTATCCTATAAAATAGGAGAGAATAATATTTACGGTTTTATTTTTAGTGATGAGGACCACGAGGTACAATTGGTCAAGTCGGGTGTCGACTATAAATTAACGGGTTATTACGGACTCTGATCGATTGGGTCATGGATTAAGATAATTGATTGGTTTTGACCCTCAAAAGCCGTGTTCAGTTAGATTTTGACTGGTTCAACCTACTATAACACTATAGGCTAATAGGTAAAACGTTGGATAAATGAGTGTAAATGACAATGTATTTTTTTACTTCGACTTCTTTATTCCGAGTTTGTATGTTTGTTTTATCATTCTTGAATTGTTTTTCGTTTATGTTTATATTGTACTTTGTAATATTTTATATAATTCTTTTTTCTTTATCGTTATTCCAATCAATCGCATGCAGGTTTTATCTTAAGTTGATTAAGATCTGTTGTCGAAAAAAACCTAAATCCAGATATTTTACATTGGTAACAAGGTAATACCGAAGTACATTTTAGATTATTTGACGCATCCTTGTAATTCAAAAGTTGAACTCATTAATAGTTGTTTTAGTCATACTAAATTGATCGATAAAGACAAAATTGATCGATTCCAACTATTATAAATTGACAAAGCCGTGTATACAAAATCATAGTAGAAAAATCAAATACTTAGAACGATGAGACCATTCTTACTAAACATGTTACGTCGATGTCAACTTAAAGTATGTCTTACAATTGGGGTACTTTCTTATCTATATAGTTGCATTCCACATCATTCACACGTTAGTTTACCGTTCCATGCGTAGAACTACGCAAACTAGACTACTTAATTTATTACGACTATACACTATACAATTATACATACACACCATGGATTGGATATGAATGCATGACCAACTCAACAAATTAACGGTAATATTTGATTATTTGGGCTACTTATTCTTCACTCTTGCTTAGCTTCAGCAAATTTCATGTCGTGTATGCATGATATGGGATAACGTACGCTATCACAGCCGTACTTGACTTGGTCTATTCACTTTATATAGCTTATATACTTATATACCATGTAGAGTTATTGTATGACCTGCTTTTCCATATATGTAGGATAACGTATACTGCTAGATATGAAGGAATACGTATCAATAAAGCTTGCAGATCAGAAAAGGTAAAATCATGCTGACAGAAGTAGATTGTTACGAAATGTCGACATATTTATAATTGAGAAATACGATATGGTATCGTTAGAGAATAGCGTTTTTCTTAATTATGAATATATCGATATTTCGTAAGATATGCAGTCAATCCCCAATTCAATAGTAAGAATTTACTTTTATTTTATAGTCCAAATCAAATGGTGTTCAATCAATTTTAATCATTTGTTCCGTCTTTAATTAAAATCTCTTACAAAAAAATAAAAAGCAAATAAATTAATGAGGCAGATAAAGGAATAGTAGTGTAGTATGTGAGTACGTCTAACTTGTACTCCTTCGTCTCGGTCATCTGTTCACCTATTCTATTTTAAGGTGTATTTTGACTATTTTCATTTGTCTACCTTTTGTATATTAAGAAGCTTTTTGGTGAGTAATTTGATCAGACATGTGCATTATCGACCACTTACCGTCACCCCAAATGGACCCTCAATCTCTTCTCCTAAGTCTTTCTATTAAAATTAAAGATAAATAAATGACCTTGTTATCCTATTTTTTAAAAATATAGGAAATAATTGTTTATTCTTCAAATTTTAAGTTTGCTAGCTAGTGGAATTACTTAGTAATGCCCGGAAGGAACCTACCGTCCGATAACTTATCATATTTTTGTGTAAAATTATCTTCCGATCTCTTTAACCTACTGATTAATTATTCATAATACACACATAAAATCAATAAATCAATAGTTTATTTAAATCTTAACCCCTCTCTTATTACCTGCTCCAAGATCCGGCTTTGTAAGCCACCCAATAGACAATCAGGATTGCCTATGGTATTATTTAAACCACAATGGTGTATTGATAAAGCTTGGATTAGGGTGACAAGGTGTCGCACCATAAATGCAGCTAATATATGCAGAGATTGCAGAGAAATGTAGCATTTGCCGTGAGGAACGTCGTGAGACACGGAGCATATTGCACGAGAAAACACAGTGTAAGAGTGCAACACCAAGTTGTATTTAGTAATGTCATTAGGTCCTGTCCAATTTTGGGTTTTACAATTACAATTACAAGCTGTTTTGTTGTACTTTGGTGCTTAGGTTCCCGACATTTCAAATACATATCTACTCTCACATATCTTGTCTTTCAAATACATGTGTTATGTTCTGTTTTGTTATGTTGCCCTTTTTATTATGCAAACGGTCCATCTTGTTTGTGAGTTGTGCTGGTCACAAATTTACGATCTTTTACAAGCATTTTATACTTGTCCCTCATATTTGCTTAATTGTCTCACGACTCACGTTACAAGTTTGTGTCATTATTCCTCACTTATGTTATATGCGGATTGCAAAAATAACACACATTTTATTTAATATGAACATATCTGTTTTAGACATCTCGTACTTAATACCCCAAATTCTCATTATTGATGTGTCACAAGCTTCTGACATTTCACATTTCACATCCATAACTATTATCGATATGGATGTGCAGCCTCTAAAACGGAGCAAGACCCTCAATTTCAAGAGGCTCAATCTAATTTGCTTTGTTTTCATCACGTAGATATATGCTCTGTATAATATACCAACGCAATTATTAAGCATGAATTTTCCTAGTATCAGAGTAATATTATCTATCGTGTATCTCTTAAAGCGGTTATATATCCTAGTTCGTAGTTCGATAGTATTTAGACTCGTCTAAAATATAAGAGAATAACATCGTATTTACACTTAATGGATTGTTTATAGGTATTTGGAAATAGTAGTTAGACCATCCCCAAGCAAGGTCGCCAAGGAGGTCGCGACCTTGTTGGGTCACCGTAATTACGTAATTAAGACACTAATTTTGGTGACCTTGTATTAATTTTGGTGACCTTGAAATTTTCAGGTCAATTTGTGACCCCGAAATGGGTTGGTGACCTTCTTGGTGACCTTTGGTGACCTTTGACGTGTCACAATATTATTGGCTTATTATATTATTTGGTGGGGTAGAGAATGTAATTAATGATTGAAAATGTTGGATAATGGAAAATGAGTGGAAAATAATTGGGTTGATGCCCCTAGGTCGTGACCTTCTGCTTGGGAGGGTGAAAGTGGGTTAAAAATGGGTCACGATAATTAAGGTGAGATTAAGAGTAAAAATATTGGTGACCCGATTAGCGCGACCTTCTGCTTGGGGATGGTCTTAGTATAAAAGACAAAAAAACTATGGACTAAAACCAGAGAAGGCCATAGAAGATTAGAAGAAGGTGGGTAATAACTACTTCTAATAACTTTATAATGAAGTCGCAATTAAGTCAAACCTCAAATGATAAAAGATCTAACCTTTTTGTTAATCAGGAAGGTTCATGAAAGCGACAACACAATGACAATTCTCATGTGATACTCATATTCGCTATTTGTCAATTTGATTCAACTTTATTTAACTTTTATGATATGATTGAGACTATGATATTAATTTTCAAAAGTACTTATTCTTCCAAATAGTAAATGATATTTATACAACTTACAACAAATTAGAACCAAAGCTACAAAAAGTCGATAAAAATATCTAAATTGATAATTGATCAATTGAAACTTACATATGAGTGACTTGAGTAGTATCCGAGAATTAATTCAACCTAACTCGAACTATAATTGTACTGTAATTGATAACTTGAAAGCTATTCAGATATGAATATATTTCAAATGATTATAACAAAACTGGTCGATTGAATTAAAAATTATCTTACAAAAACGTCGATATTTAAAACTTTTCGATAAATTCTTTATTTATTAATGATATATTAGGAATTACAACATTCAAATTGAAAATATGAGAAAGATTAAGCCGATTTTCATACTCTCAAGTCTCAACTCATCAAAATCAACACTCGAAATTCATCTAATTTCATATTAAACCAGCTCAATCCCGATCTAATTTGAAATAACACAACTTGATAAAAGTGCTAACCCAAATGAACCGAGTTAAAATTGAGCCAAAACTAAATTAATCCGAATAAAATTGAGCTGATTTAACCTGATCTGAAATAAACCGAATACGTAATTTACCAAGTCCAGCTACATCTTTTTGTTTTACAATCATATAAAATATCTTCTAATTCAGCAAAAAGGTAATTAATATTTTTCAACCATCTAATTTTCTTATCATTAAACTATCCATATTTTTGTATGACTTTTTAAAAGTCCATAGATAATCTACTTTTGATTTCTTAACTTGTTTTAGCTAAATGTAGCCCAAGTAGGTAGACAATCAAGTGAGATTAGGTTCGATTTATCCTGCTTCCTGCCCACTGTTTTGCCAAAAAAAAAATTGATGTTCTATGTTTTTAAAAAGACGTCGCATCAATTACGCTAATGTCATAAAACAGTATTTTTTTTACGTATGTTGTAAAATACACATTAATTATCTAAATGTGTTGGATTCACAAAGCATTTTTATTAGATATTAAATTATAAACTCGTATTTATTATAATTAGCGAGAATATCTTGTTAATTTTACCATATTTATATTATTAATGTATGTTTTTAGGACACGCGTTAAAAAAAGCCGTATATAAAATTCAAGAAAAAATTCAAGAATGTTTATGTTGGATGCATGTTTCTAGACTTGATCAAATCATGTTTAAGCATAATTACCAACTAACTAACAACAAAGAACCAACAACAAACACTAACACATTTTTAAAAAAAAGAATGGTACAGTTACGTTACGTCGAATGATTGATTAAATTGACCTTTTCAATCTGGGTTGTTCAATCTAGTTCATCATCGCTTCCGTTACCTATCAGTACCGTACTCATTTGATACTTCGTATCTTCTAATTTCCAATCGTGACACATGATTCGAGAAAAATGATACTCCATGGACAGTTGGGAGAACGTAAAAAAGTAAAAGACGTATTGAACAGATAATTAAATTGGAAGATTGTAAAACGGAACTAAGCATGAAAATTAACCAACTTTTATAAGTAAAACGGTTTTTTAATGTGTGGCCTAAATTGCTAAACATGATAAGAAGCCATATAAAACCGTTCATAAATCGGTCCACAAAAAACTTTTTTTCAAGGCATCATCACAGTACTGGTGACGAGGCTTTGGTTCATATCAGTTAAGGCTCCACTAAACATGAAATTAGCCCGACTCAAGCCTGGGATGAACTTGGCCATAAGACGAGCCAAACCCAGGCTCAATAGTAGTCGGTCCAGCACCAATTTGTGGACAAAAAAGGCAGCGAACTGCGCTAGAAAACCGGATGGGGGTATTCAGATGCCAGATACACGGTCAACTAGCGTCTAGCCCATCACGCAGTTCCCACAAAGATAGCTAACCGAGAATTAAGCACACATAACAGGATTGTAGAAGAATAAGCAAGTAATGTTAATTCTACAATGTCAAGAAATGCTATAGAAATTAAGTTATTACATGTGAAGAATGCTCAAAAAGAAGAGGTCCCATCAGTATTGCCTTTTCCATCAAGAGCGGGTCTTTTAGTGGAGCTTGATTCTGGACTAACCGAGTTCAAAACAACCCGCTTTACGCCCCGGCCTACAACCCCAAGATGTGTGATCTCTGGGTTTCCGTTAGTGTGAGCAGTGGGGACAGTAGGTAAATCATGAACTCCTTTGCTAGGAATGACACCCATACTCGAAGAACTTGCTGCTAATGGAGCTGCAGCCTGCTCCTTAGACCGTGCTTTAGCAGCTATCATTTCAAGAATATCAGACAGGACGGATGACGGGTTGGTCACCTGTTGTTCAAGATCTTCAAGCTGGCAACAGTTGGATAATATAACATTAGCCTAGAATATCTAAGGTCTGCAAGAATCTGATTGTAGAATACTGATCAAAAGTTGACCAGCCAGCAAACCATCCATACCGAACCCTTATAGTAATACTTTGTAGCCATTAACTTCAATTCACTACATTTGCTTTTGGAACACAGTTTTCTGAGAGTACGAATGCAGGTGGGTCTCTATGGGTTACTTCTACCCGACAAGCTCAGTTGGATCGAAATTAATTGTTAGGAGGGCAATGCAGATAAAAACAAAGGAGAATATGAGGAAAATGATAAGGGGTACCACAGACAGGAAACGACGGTAGGCAACCATGTAAAGACAGACCATAAAAAGAAAGAGCAGATGTCCGGGAAGAAAAAATGAGAGGAACTAGAAGTACTTGCCTTCTTCTCCAGGTCACCTAAAAGACTTGTCAGTGTTTCAATCTCCGCTTGTGGGTTAGGAACTATATCATCAAGCTGAGAAGCAACTGAAGAATGACAACCAACTTGAGTTGTTTCAGAAGCAGCTGATGGCATAGAAGCCGATGTAGTCTTTGGTACATCCATCAAACGCTGCACCCTTGACTTGCAGGCAGATACAGCCTTCTGGCAGTATGGAATAGCTTCTTCAGCCTTTGAACCAATTTCTAGACATAGACAGATACGGAAGTTTCTGATGTCTATAGTTAAGGTTACAAATCAACATAACCATGAGGAACTTGTAACATTTCAAAATCTATCCCTGAGAACTCAGAGCCAAGTATTACATCAAGCAAACTAAACAATTCAAAGTCTGACATTGCTTAAAAGGATACAATTCAGCAATACGGCGACTATCTGATTCAACCAAGCGCTCCAAAATGCCAAGTGCTTTCTGATAATCACTTAGAGATGTTTCAATATCCTCTGAATACGTAACAAAAAATGTCATACATGATTAGGAACTTGAAAATAAAACAGCCATGGCAGATTGAAAGCTATTAGATACAAGGAGCAATGTCAGTACCTCTTTCGAGCGAGACTTCTGCTAAAGCTGACAATATGTCGACCATGTCTATAGTTTCCTCAGAATGCTTTCCCAAAATTGCCCTTGCCAGATCAAGCATTTTCCAAGCGAGATCTAAGTCAGACTCGTCCTCCTCTTCTTCTTCTGTGTCACTCTCATCATCTTCGTCTTTCTTTGATTTGCCGAGAACTATTTCAATATGAAAATAAGACGTTAACCTTTTTAGCAAAGCATTTCATAGCATATATATGGACTTTGAATAGACAAAAAGACTTGTGATTTCCTTTTTTCGTAATTTTAAAAATTTAACTAGATCAAGGCATTGCCTACAGGCTACAGTCCTACACAAAGTAAGCATACGACACTCCTAACTAATGTGAAAGGGGTAGAATTGTACAGCAGAAAGAGAACTTTCGCCGTTTAACCACGTCAATTCAACTCTACGCTGTTAACTGTTAAGTACACATTTGCAGGTGACAGTTTGAGTTCAAATTAATCTGGTGCCAGAGACAAAGTACAGCATTGTACATCATTGTACATCATCAGGGGGTTAGCCCATATCGGCATATCCAGCTGCAAACCATAAGTAACCATCACTGTTATACAGATCTAAAACATGCCAGTGAATTACCATCCTCTGTGCCTTGTTGCTGACTTGAACTGGCATCAACATTATCGGATACAGAAGCAATAGGTGATCTGCAGTCAACATTGTTTTTTACGGATTCAGTTTTAACAGAACCGTGTTGAGACTCAGCATCCTTCTTTGGCATAGCTCCAAAAGGGTCAGACTCCTCCTGTGCTTTGCTCAATAATGCCACACCAAATTTGTAATATGAATTCACACATTCAGGTGCAAGTTCTCCATAATGGGCAACCCTGGAAAATGACAGCCGTAAAATCACATCAAACAACCAGCATATATAACAGCGAAACTCCAAGTACTTTATCTCGCACAGAATTAGTTTTACAGTAAATTTAGTCCAAGCAACGAGCAACAAACATTCGCCATGCTAACCATCCAAGATTCCAAGTAAACCATATTCCGACAATGACACGGATATGTGATCACAAAAGCTCTGCAGAAATTTAACCATAGTCCTTTCCGATCCATAAAATAGTTCCACAACAACACGGTCTAAAACTGCTGCTACGTTTCACTTATCTAATCATCCCCCCGGCTCGATAGACGGTTTAGAACAATTGTATGTCATACAACGGTCTTACATGTTATCAAACACACGACTGCGAAGACGAAAACCGTCTTGGGCAAGATTGTTTTTATAACTCAGATAAAATCAATAAAAATGCATCATTTTGGGATATCAGCTCTACATTACAATTACAGTGCAGATTGTCAAACACATTAAATCCTACCAAACCCTAATTTCAATCCCGGCGCTAAAATCAAATCAACCTTCACTAATAACATTAAAATTTAATTAACCGATAAACTTAATGATTCAAACATAAATCAAAAGCTACTGAATGATAAACCCTAACCTGATTTCAAGGGCACGACTGAAGAGATCAGACGCTTCTGAATAATCACCGTCTTTGAAAGCAGCATTGCCTTTCTCCATCAACAAAGCGGAAAACTCGAGAGAATTTTCGCCATCAGCGGCGACAATTCCAGAAGTTTCGGAGATTTGGCCGGAAATTTCCGAAATCAGCGGTGTAATTGATTCAATTGCGCCGTTATTTATTGTTTCCGGCTTATGGACGATACTAGGGTTTGCCTGGGATTCCGCCATTGATGGACTGACGTTTGAGCTTCGAAATTAGGTGGAGAGGATGAATTGAGGAAATGAGAGACTGAGAGGAGCTTTTTTACTCTTTTAAAATGATTTTGCTATGCGCGCGCGTTTTTTTCCCGCCCAAACTACCGTGAATAAGTGATTTTTTTTTTCAAAATAGGCGATTTTAACTAATTAATTAACGAAATCTATAACTTTTGAAATTTATTATCAAAAACCGGTTCTTTTAGCAAGTACTCTTCCCAACTACTCGCTTCATTCATTTTATATCACCCAATTTTCTTTTTTTGTCCATTTATCTTGGGTCGTATTTTTTCTTATACGAATTTTACTTTTTACATACAAATTTTATAACTCTACCCTTGTCATTTTTCTAATTACTCTCCCAATGGATTTTTTATCCCTTCCCTCATCTTGGTTCACCACCCACACCACCTCCATTCACCACCCCTTACTCCAATCAATCCGTTTACCGACTAACGTTGCTCCGTTGTCCCTAGTTACACCAACCAAATGCACCATCCACTAAAGATTAATCATTATCATTATCATTATGGCGCACAAATTTTTAGCATTACCTTTGCATTCTCATTAAATTTGGGCATCTTATTGTTAATTTAACCTATTAGAATAAACCAAGTAAGCAAATATGAGAAAGGAGCTTAGTAACTCTAAACCTAATAATCACAAATTATTAATTTGTTTAACTCTTAATTACGTATAGAAATAGTTGCTTTAAATTACATTGGAAATAACTCCTAATAATTACACATAGAAATAGCTCTTTTAAAGAGTTGTTTTCCGAAATAGGCGATTTTCAACAATTAATTAACGAAATAGGTTATTTTTCAAATTTATTACCGAAAATGGGTCCACGTAGGACTGGAATTCCCAAAGCTGTGGTCAGAGTCAAGTCGCCTACTCCCGTAGCGACTTGATCTTTGTCTACACCAAACCAAACTGAACAAAAACCGAAATAAAAAAACAAATCGGCATCAAATCGCCCAGCCGGGGAGCGATTTGCCTTCGACTACACCCTTCGCCATACGCATTTCATTACTTCTCTCAAATTACAAAAACCAAAATAAAAAAAAAAAACAAAACTGAAAACGCCCCCCCACCCAGCAACTTTGCTATGCCCAAGTCAACAATATTGAAAGCCTACTTACTACAAGCCAAAAAGGTGAATGATTTTAGGTCAAGCCAAAACGCCCTCTCCCAGAGCGACTTGACCATGGACTGATTTTAGGTTAAGTCGCTCTCCCCCAAAGCGACTTTACCTTGCACTGAATCTCAGCTTCGGATTTTCAAAACTATACAATCCGCATTTGGTCGTCGTCCGGGTAAGCGACTTAAAAACAATCCTAGCTTCGGTGATGACGTGGCCCCATTTTCGTTAATAAATTTGAAAAGTAACCTATTTCGTTAATTAATTGTTGGAAATCGCCTATTTCGGAAAATTACTCTCTTTTAAATTACATTGAAAATAACTCCTAATAATTACAAAAGAGTTAATCAGTTATTCTTATTATTAACTGTTATGAAAAAAAAAAGTTAATCTTATTGGTATACAATATTAATTTACATTCCAACTAAATTCTCTACCTAATTTATTTCACAATACAATGTAACCTCCAATAGAAGAACTTTATTTATTTGACAAACGCGAGGCAAAAAAACCATTATTATACTTGTTCTTAATTTGTATATTTTAATTAAGGTTCAACTCACAATTACTTTTCGTGTATGGAAAGTAAATAATTCTCTTTTTTTAATTATATTTAACATTTTCTCAACTTACAAGTAAAACGGTAAATGTCAAACTGTTCTTAATATCTTAGTTATATATAAACTTTTTGATTTATTTTTATTAAAGGATTTAATTACATACATACACCGCATATATAAGTTATTAGTCTTTTAAATTGACCGTTTCGTGTAAAAAAATTGAAATTCAACAACCCCGTAAATTTTTACAAGTGTTACCCTAATCCGAATAAAAAACCTCTTTAAATTTGTGATTTTTGGTCTCCCTACCATAAATGAGTTATTGTATTCAATTTATGCTCTAAATTATAACATGTTATCATTTATTTTTCAAGAGTACCCAAATTTTAGTCCAAGATAAGTTTATCACATATTAGCACACTCAACTGTTCTTTGTTGTTTGATAAATTTTGTATAGTTGCTTTATCTAAAATAAGGTTATTAAAATGAAAGAGTATTATGATTATTTACGTTTATATATAAGTGAAACTCGTATATAAATAAAGCTAGAAAAAAGACTCGTTTAATTACATTAAATCTACCTCAAACACAATATCTTTCAACTAATGATATATATTACTCCCCCAAATTATAGTGTTGAAATCAATTTAGTGTAGAGCGAATATAGAATCATTTCCTTATTTTTTGTGCATAAATCTATAAAAGTAAAAGAATCAACGGGTCCAACGCTATAACTCAGAGGAAGTATCTTATTATGTTCACTTTTGTTTTAAACCAAAAAATATTATTCATTTATTTGCTGCTAGAAAAGGAAATGTGATGAAATCATATCCTTAAAAACTATGCATCATATATTCATATCATATAATTATTATTATTATGTATCAAACAATATCATATCATATCATATTTCATAATATTATATCATATAATATAATATTGATTGATTAATAATACTAGTGCTTATATAAGAGCAACCAATGTCATTTGCATCTATTCATCATCCCTAAGCTAATTCCATAAGCTACGATTGTCAAAAACTCAAAGGAATCAACAACTAAGCTACACTTTAAATTAATGGCCTCCTCTAAGCTTCAAGTGTTCATCCTTGTTCTCGTCTCTCTACTCTTTATTACGCGTATTAACGGTAAGATTTAATTATATTATAATCGCTTTAGTAATCTTCTTCTGAACACGAATTATCTATGAAAAGATTATTATTGAAGTTAATTACGTATCTAATTATTGTGTTTTGGATGCATGATTAATTTTGAAGGTATGGAAGGGTTGGACTCCCCCGGTGCATGCAAGTATATAAGCCCATGTGAGACGCAGGCGCAATGTATACAAGCGTGCGTGAAGATGGGTTACTCGCCGTCAGCTACTCATTTCTGCGGCCTTCCTATTCTTAACCCACACCCTCCTAAGCTTTGTCGATGCTGCGTTTGATTTTGATATCGTCCATTCTTGATCCATCCATCACACGTTGGAGCATCAAAATAAAATCAAATAAAATAAAACCACGTTATCATTCATTCATTGTGGTAGTATTACAATTAGAGACGATGGAGAATTGTATTCCTCATTTATGTAGCCATTATTTGATTACCATAATTGACAGAAAATATCTTTTCTTTGTTTACATTGGGTGCAGTATTGGTAGAGCCGAACTCATCATGTCAAAATTTTAGAATCCGTGCAGCGCATAAGCATGAAAACTAGTATTTCATTATGAAATTAGACATTAAAAGCAGTAATTGCCATCAGAACTGCATACACTTACCAAAGAAGACGCGAAACAGACCATGGTCTGTTTCAGACCATACCTACTTAAACTTTCTGTAAGCACTTGTTGTCGGAGTCCCGGCTAGATGATTCACGAGTAATCAAGATAAATGTAACACCCAAACATGTAACAGATGAAACTACCGAGCCAGTGTCATTATAGGCGCAAGTAGTGCTGTCAGGCACATTTGCACTTCCGTAAAATATTCCTCGATAAAGAAGAGATGCGAATCTATACGCAGCATGTATAATGTCAAGTGTAAAAAAATGTCATGAGAAGCGTGCCTCATCTTGCAATAATCAGGAATTCCATACGTTTCTTCAGTCATTGCAGGACTCCATGTTTTTCTCTGCTCAAACAAGTCGCCCGCCTGAAAATAACAATAACAAACAAGTGTTGAATTTCATATACTCCATAATTTCTAAGAGTTTAATAAAGCATGAGATAATAATGATGAGTACTTGATTCAATTTGTCCACTGCCTGCTGCTGAAGTTCATTCCTGCACGCAATTTCGTCTTGGAATTCGATCACCATTTTCTTCAACTTGAGAATAACCTTCACAAATTCCAGGACGGACGGTTTTGGGTCATCAGCTCTCTCAACATCGGTCTGCATTGAACAATTGTCAATTTACAGGACTTATACATGCTTCATGCTTCCTATAGTTCATGGTGCAGTAATATACAGGTACGAGCATCAAAGTCTTAGCAGTGGGCATCAAAGAGAGAAAACCTTATAGTTCTCGGGAACCTTGTCAAGTATTCCTTCAATTGCAGTTTCAAGGATCGTAATACGATCCAACCTGCAAGAAAAATTCAGAACTCAAGGAAATTAGACGATGTTTCAATTCCACTCGAGTTGTAACACCTGCAATATTACTGGAAGTATCTGCAGAAACCACTATTATACATATGCTTGGTAAATGTAGAACAAGCATACAGTAATTCACCACAATCATCCTGATACAAGCCTTGACGGAAGCATCAAGGTACAAATAGATTGAGAAGGATGTACTCAACCAGGGGTGGAAGATAAACTGGGGTAATCTCACATTGGGAAAAAGGAGCGAAGCTAATGAACAAGAAAGCTAAATTGAGAGACAAAGACACCAACATACAACATACAACAAACAACACCACCAACACCAACACTAAAACCGTCAAATGTACAGATTCATAAGTTTCTCATAAAAGGAATCGTGTGGCTACATCAAAATAAAACATTCAAATGTATACCTGTCAATAGACCAAATCCAATTCGGTGGTGGCCATAATGAATCCGAGTAACTAGGGTAGGATTCAATGTCACCAAAATGATCAGCATCGTGCAAGTGACATACACTGATATCAAGGCCAGCCTCACAGTTTGAACCCCGTAAAGCCATCACGATTCCATTGGTAGGACAGAAAACTATGTCTAGTGAAAAAAATGCAGTTCTTTACACAGGTTCCTAATTCCTTAGGAGAAGCAGAAAATGAGAAATTACGCCCAAAAGAGAAAGAGCGATCACCAAGACTCGAAATCTCAATCCATTTCTTCTTCCCTTCATTAAGCTCATACACCTTAAACTTAATGTTCTTAATCTCCTTCAATCTAGCGACCCTAAAATAATAAGTTACACGCATAAAACAGTTGATTTATACTCAAAAATTTTTATATAAAAAATCGCATTAAAAAAATCAAAGTTATATTAGTAAAATAATAAAGTTACAGAACTTTTTGACGGAATGGGGCTCTGAACCAAACTTTTTCGCGCATTGGGGCCCATTTGAAACTATTTATTCCAAATGGGTCCACGTCATCAACTTTATTTTTTTTTCAAATTTTTTACCAAAGCCGTCGCCTAGGGTGACGGCTTCACCTGTAGCACGTAAAAAAAAGAAGATTAAATGTAAAAATTTGACACTAAGCAAAGCCGTCGACCTAGGTGACGGCTTACTGAATTTCACCCAAAGCCGTCGCCCTAGGTGACGGCTTACCTCAAGTGTTTAAAAAAAAAAGAGTTACAGAAGGTTTTTAAAATATGGTTTACCAAAGCCGTCGGCAAGGCTGACGGCTTACCTCAATTTTTTTTAAAAAAAAAGTTACAGAAGGTTTTCCTTATGTCGCCTTACCAAAGCCGCTGGCAAGGGCGACGGCTTCCCCTGCTATAAAAAAAAAATCCCGTCATTATGTCCTTATTTACCTTCACTCTCCAAAAATCCCAAAAACCCCCAAATTGAAAAAAAAACCTAGATTTCGAATTCACCCATATTTCATCCTTTATTTCTATAAACTTAAATTAATTACTTCCTAATCAATTTCTATTCATCCTATTTCATATAAAGGTAATAATTGTTGTTGTTTTTTCATTGTTTTCATTAATTTTTTTCTTATTTGATGTTGATTTATAGATGTTTGATTGTTTGAAATGGTTTATTTGTAGGTTAGATTTAGAGTTGTATTATCCGAGTAAGGAAGCAACGCAAAGGTAAAAATCAAGCTTGTGACTATTTTTACATAATTAGTTAGTTTAGTAGGTTAATAGTGAATTAGTAATGGAGATTAATAATTATCCATTAACTTGTTGGTGGAATGGGGAAATTGTTGTAGATGGTGAGAATGTAGTATATAATGGTGGTTGTGAAACTTTTGTTATTGCTAATAGTAATATGAGCTTGAGTGAACTTAGAAATGAGGTTTATGATGCTATAGAAGTTGATAGATCTAAGTATGAGCTAAAGTTGAAGTTGAAATTTCCTAGTGTGAGAGGATACAAAGTTGTGTCTTTGTTGAATGATCGTGCTTTGAGAGCTTTGTGGGCAAGTGTGTGTCAATCCAAAGCCGCTTCCATGGATTTGTTTGTCGAATTAAGTGTCATTGAACCGTCAAATGAAAATAACCAATTTTCTTTTACAAACATGTTAAGCCAAATTGAAAATCAAAATATTAGTATGTCATTGGGCACAAATAATGTTGATGAAGGTGGAGTAGATTGTAATATTGAAGGGGATGAGTTGGAGGGTAATGTTGAGGAGGAGGATGTGTTGTTGTTTGATGATGATGATGATGATATTGGTTTAGACCTTGTCTCTTCAAGTGTACCTAACACCCAATTTACTAAGGTACATGAGATAGATGAAGAACAAATGAATAATTGGTATAAATCGGGGGTAGTTGCTCATAAGAGTGGTGAGGAGTTTATGGTGGGTCAAGAGTTCGGTAGCAAAAAACTATTGGGCCGAATTGTGACATCTTACAATGTTAAAAGAAACCATGTTTGTAGAACAACCGAATCTAAACCCCACACCGTTACCTATAAATGCGCTAGAACACCGGTGCCTTGTAAATGGTATTTAAGAGCCTCTCAAAAGAGTTGTGCTTCTGAAACATTTACCATTGTCACTTACAAAGGCCCCCATGAATCTTCATGTGTAGCATACAAATCATCCTTGTACCATCAAAATCTTAAACGAGATTTTATTAGCAATTCTATAAAACACCTTGTTGAAGCGGATTGTGGTGTGAAGGTGAAGTTGTTGAGAGCGGCTATGACTAAAGAGTATAACTTTACCATATCATACGCAAAAGCTTGGGGTGCAAAACAAAAAGCTATTGCGGATCTCTACGGTGATTGGGAGGAGTCTTACCAATATCTTCCAAGGTACTTAGAGGCCTTGAAAGAAGCAAATCCGGGAACCCAAGTTCATTTTGTTACTAAACCAACCGACCACATCAACATTCATCAATTTGATAGAGTTTTTTGGGCTTTTGGTCCATCAATTAGAGGGTTTTCACATTGTAAACCAATCATTTCTATAGATGGTACTCATTTGTACGGGAAGTATAGGGGTGTGTTGTTAATTGCAATGGGTGTTGATGGAAATGATCAACTATTTCCTTTAGCCTTTGCTATAGTTGAGAAGGAGAATTATCCCAATTGGAGTTGGTTTTTACTTTGCATTAGGGAGTTTGTTACTCGACGAAGTGGTATTTTTGTAATATCCGATCGACACCCGGGTATTTTGTTACTCGACGAAGTGGTATTTCTCGTGCTTGAATATTGTTCCTAATGTTCTTTTGATATTACTTATTGTACTTGAATATTGTGTTTTAACCAACTGTTTCCACAGTTAACATGGATCCGGGCCCATACTTTCCTAACATTCTCAGTCTTCAACATAAACATAGAAGTTCTTGCATTTGGGAGGGAGAGGTAAAAACTTCATCTCTTATTTGTTCATTTTTTGTACGTCAGATGGTACTCATTTGTTAATATAATGTCTTTTGCACTTCAAGGAATGGCCGTCGCTACATTGTAGGACACACCTAATGTCTTCGTCAAAGTTTACACCTCCCGGCCCTGTCATTGACTTTATAAAAGATACCCAATTTTATGGAATTCATAGGCTAGCGTTTGTACCTATTTACCCTGATTTAGTTACTGCGTTGGTTGAAAGATGGCGACAAGAGACCCACATGTTTCATTTGCCAATTGGTGAGGTCGGTATAACACTACAAGATGTAAATGTCTTGTTGGGATTAAGGGTAGGTGGATTGCCGATAACCGGTAGTGGAGACCAACCTTGGGAGCAACTTTTAGAACATTACTTGGGTAGAGTTCCGCCTGAAGGTGCTTTCAAGGGGAAGACACTGAAATTGTCTTGGTTGAGAGAATCCTTCCGAGTATTACCCAATGACTTCACAGAACAACAACTTCATTGCTATGTTAGGGCGTACCTATTGTACTTGATCGGAGCCATACTATTCCCGGATAAGAGTGGTAATCGAGTACAACTCATATACTTTCAACTACTAACTGACTTGACGCGATTAGGCGACTATAGTTGGGGTAGCGGTGTACTTGCCTACTTATACCGCAACATGTGTGTAGCCTCTAGGAAAGGGGCCTTCGAGATTGGTGGGTGTCTTACATTGTTGCAATTATGGAGTTGGGAACGGCTAAGCATTGGTAGGCCAACCACCATTAGATCGCGTGAGGCGGAGGTACCGGGATCACAATATCCACTTGGGTCTCAAATGCAAGCGGGATTGGATCCTCTCGGATGCAAATGGCTTAGGGTTAAGAGGAAGTATACCGACCATCAAGACGGGTTAGTTGGCTATCGACATGCTTTGGATGGTATGACAGATGTTATGTTTACATGGCAACCGTACACCCAAAACGTGCTTAGCCATTTGCCGGCAATATGTACTGAAGAGGTTTTGGAATGGATTGTTAATGCCCCTCTCATATGTTTTGACATTGTTGAATGGCATTTTGCGGAGAGAGTCGTAAGACAATTTGGATGGCACCCGTTCATCCCACCTTTTTGTGAGACGAGTGAGGATTTGCATAATCTCGATCGTCGGGGAAGGGAAAAGAATTATGCATACATGCATAGAGCTAGTATACAGAGGTGGATGGACCGGAGGAGGCACTTAACTCCACGAGGGGCTCCTTACAATGGCTACTTGAGCTTCAACGACCCTTACCTAGTGTGGTATCGGAGTATCACTCGCCTAGTTATTAGCCCTCACTCAAATGCTGTGAATCAAAACTATGAGTCCCGCCACAACTACTTGCCTACTGCTGCCGACTACTCTTTGTTGGTAAGTAACTTATTCTAAGTTTTTATGTTTTGATATTATTTATTTGTTAGAGTGATTTATATTGATAAATGTCATTCTTACTTTTTGCAGTCTCAAGGTCATGTATACAACTACAATCACTCTACGACCTTGCTTGAGTCGTTACCGGATGACGCTACCTTGGGTCAAATTCAACTAGTCACTGAGATGCAGCGGATGAGTCTACAAAGCCTTCAAAATACTAGGCAAGGACATCTCATCACACACCAACATAGTCAAAGTGAGGAGGAAGAGGAAGATCAAGATGAAAATGAAGAGGAAGAGGAAGGGGAAGCGGAAGTTACGATACCGCGCTACAACTTTAGGAATTTTAAGCAAAGAGCGTCTTCATCACGCGACCCCCCACGTGCTTCAACATCACAACCAAGTTCAAGCAAGAGAAGTCGAAGGGGAAGAAATTAGGCGGTCGTATTTATTTGAGTTTTAGTACTTCACATCTCCGTACTTTAGATGTTTATCTTTATGTTTCAAAACTTTAGTCGTGTTTATTGTGTATGTGAAATTGAGTAAGCATTTTAACCTTTGTTGAATACCTAAGCTTGAATTCGTGCCATTTTGTTGTTGTTCATTGTGTTTGTGATTGTTATTGTTGTTGTTTTGTTTGGTATGTGGCATTTTGGTGTAAGTAAGGAAGGAAGGAATGAATCAAGGAAGGAAGAAATGAATGATTTTGGGTGGGTTGTTGTTGTTGCTTCTGTAACTTTTTTTTTTTGATCTTTTGAGGCAAGCCGTCGCCCTTGCCAGCGGCTTTGCCTTCTGTAACTTTTTTTTTAAAAAAAATTGAGGTAAGCCGTCAGCCTTGCCGACGGCTTTGGTAAGGCTTATTTTTTAAAACCTCCTGTAACTTTTTCTTTTAACAATTGAGGTAAGCCGTCACCTAGGGCGACGACTTTGGTTAATATTCAGTAAGCCGTCATCTAGGCCGACGGCTTTCCTTAGTGTCAAATTTTTACATTTAATCTCATTTTTTTTACATGCTACAGGTGAAGCCGTCACCCTAGGCGACGGCTTTGGTAAAAATTTCGAAAAAAAAATAAAGTTGATGACGTGGACCCATTTGGAATAAATAGTTTCAAATGGGCCCCAATGCGCGAAAAAGTTTGGTTCAGAGCCCCATTCCGTCAAAAAGTTCAAAGTTACACGCCTAAAATAATAGAGTTACACGCCTAAAACAATGAAGTTACACGCCTAAAACAATAGAGTTACTGTTGTGAAATAAAGACGGGAGAGAATTGTAAAGAGAAAGTGAGAGAGACAGAAGTAGGTTCTCATTCCATTATGAAGGGTATATATACATATACAACGAGATAGAGTTTCCATAAGATAAAACACTCTAAGATATTATAAGATATGGACATCCATATAATATTATACTATAATATTTCATAACACTCCCCTTGGATGTCCATCACTGAAGAAGATGCCTCGTTAAAAACCTTCCTAGAAAACCTCGTGGGAAAACACTAGTAAAGGAAAAGAGTTACATTAATCTTCAAACACGCATAGCAAATCTGCCTCGTTAAAACCTTTCCATGGAAAACCCAGTGGGACAAAACCATAGCTAAGGAAAAAGAGTACAGCGCGTGTTACTCCCCCTGATGATGACATAACTTGATAAATCTTGAAATGATCCATGCTTTGATATAAATTCTCGATCGTTGAAGTAATACCCATTGTAGTTAATAGACTTGAATCTCCGGTCAATAGAAATCCATGACAATTTCGATATCACATTTCTTTGATAACTCACACTCTGGATATAATCATTTCATAACAAATCTTGGATCTTCATTTCAGTTGATACTTCCACAAAAATGATTCTTCTCCACAAAAACGACATGACATTATATGTCGAAAATAACTGTCATCTCAACAATAATGACGATCATGACTATAGCGTAATAATGCGCTTATATTGCTACCTCGTTAAAAACCTTGCCAGGAAAAACCCGTTGGGACAAAAAACCTTGTCGAAGGGAAAAAAAGTGTAGCCATCATTCCTTAATTCTTTGTATTAAAGAGATTCAATGCGATAATTATTGAATAAATCATCCAATACCTTTGAGCTATTTTCTTTGCTAAACCATATATTTATTGATTGACATCCTCATTGTAGATTTTAACTACAATATTTTCCAATCGTTATACTAGTTCTGGGCCATAAAATAATTTTGCATGTTTAGCATAAAGCTCAATTAAATAATATTCTCATATGCTCAAACTTCAAGTTGAGATAATAATAGTTTCCTTGAAGTAACTCTATATGAGTTTGAATTTTCCATTTTGGAAATAATCACGATAACCTTTCAATCGTGTCGCAGAGGTTCATATATAATCCCGAGTTCCCAAAACTCAATAAATCATCACCATTTGATGATCATTTATAAGAGGCTCCTATAAGGAGTTATCCTCGTTACAGTATCTCATATGATAACGTTTCTCCTTTTACACATTTATCAAATAATAACAATATAATTAATCACGTGCATGCATATGATATGTAACTAATTATATTCAACATTCTAAAACAAATAACAATGTAAATATTAAAACTAAATGCAATGATGAACTTAATCTTAAAAATGCGCATGATGATGACTCGATAATGCAAACTGTACAATTTTGTTTTCAATATTCATAGCTTAGATTGCCTTCCGGTCAATAAGTAGACTTGACGTCTCTGAACTCATTCATAATCATTGATTATGTGTCGACAATAAAATTGACTTATTTATAAGATCCCCATTATCTAGTCCATTAAACTCCGCGCGCAATTGCATATCGGTTCATTAACCATATCGATATAATTTCAATATCTCGTGATATTGTCAGTACTGAATTAGTGATATCTGAATATATATACGGTACCATTTCTTTTCTATATAGGCCATCTGTTATCATTCAGATATCTATGTCACTTCCGGGACATCCAAACTTCTTTACTCTGTAAGAGTACCAACTGCTCATGCTTGCCATTTTCTTATTACTTAAAATATTTGAACCGATATGACTTTCACACTACCTTTCTTGTGTGTTTGTTGTTCAAACTGGCAAGAATCTAATTTTCATTACACCAACTTTCTATGATTAATTTATAGCTCGCTATACCACATATAGGGCTATCCGTCTATAATTAAATCATAGATTTCATTGTATGAACATATCACATTTTTGATAAGATGATCAAAGTGGTATTATTAATACATCTTCATTATTAAATGAATACTATCATTTTAATTCCATGAACCTCTATGTGATGTATTTCATATTTGAAACAAACCGTTGAACATCATGTCTAGTTAGGGATAATATACTTGTTTGTTTTTACCAGCTTTTCCTTATCATTCTCCCCCTAAGGTGGTAAAAACCATAACCACTTTAGACCTTAATTTCTCATATCTCCGATGAGAATTTATATTGGCATGTTTTGTATAATAACCTTATAATGCAGTTGGATTATAAATGTGCTGAATCACAATGCCCAATTTGGAGACTAACGATTTCATATAATAAGTTGTGATTACCACACAATAACTACTTAGAAAAATCATTATGTGGCTACAAGCCCCTTTAAATAATGGCAATCCATAAATGAACATTTACGTTCTTTATTACACTCCAAGTAGTTGTTAGATCTCAAATATCGAATATACTCAATCTCCGTGTAACGTCTTGCTTTTAATAAATTTACACGAAAGAGTTTCAGCACTTATATTTTCCTTAGGATAAACTTCAGGTTTATCGGAGCGGGTATAATAAGAACCCGGATGGCCTTAATATGTCACATCTGAATTATTCCATGTCAACTTTCTAAGTTGCCCACAATTAATTCATGGCAAACTTTAATAAGAACCGGCTGTGTCTCAATAATTTCACTTATCACACGCCACCCCAAGTTGACTATATTTCGCATGCTAAATTTGTTGTCAGCAATATTTTATTCAACCTGATAATTGATCTGACAAATGACACAAGAAGTGTCCCATATATGTAGGCAAGACTCATCAATAAGAAATATATTCCTCTTTGAGTTTTCTCAAATGACCAATAATTATAATCGTCAACATATACAATGATGACATACTCATGTTTATCACATCCTTTTAATGTGTCGTATAACATGATAATTATTATATATGTAAATTGATCATAATTTAACTTACAAATCAATTATTCTCTTAACCACAAAGGTTCCAACAACTTAAAAATTAGTTGTATTTTTCCGACAATTTACCTCATAATGCCCTATAAGCGTCACACTAACACCTTTCTTTCAAGAGTATAGTAAATATCCACTTTTGATAGGAATACAAGTGTTTCAAGATAAACACACCACGTCCTCTTTCTTTCAAGAGTATAGTAAATATCCACTTTTGATATGAATATAAGTGTTTCAAAATAAACACACCACGTCCTTATATATAAGGACTATCGTTGACATAATTTACTCCCAATAAATAATAATTTTACTCAAAACATTTTTTTTTCACGATATGTGTCTTCAAGACTACATTATATGAGTGAAATGAAAAGTATATTGCATCATTGCAAAATCCCATATGCCATAATTTATGAGTTTTTGACATTCATGAATAAATCCCGACTTTATTTTTGTTTTAATACATAAAATGTATCACCGTATACAAAAATAAATTGCGAACACTGTGAACTTCAGGCCACAATTTTAATATTTGTAAAATTCATGAACTTCCGGCCATAATTCGAGCCATAATTTCATTATTTGCAAACGCTATGAACTTCAGGCCATAGTGTGAATGTCAAAATTTCAACCCATAATAATTTATGTTTTATCGTATCAAATTTCGAGCATATATGAGTCTTACCCGACTTTCATTACTTTAAATGAAATGAATTTTGACTCAAAAATAATATGATGTGTCCTTTTACTGGGTTTTTTCACTATGCCATGTTTTCGATCTCTGTCACCAACAGAGCCTTTATGAGACGTCACATTCACTCCTAAGAATGGATCCAATTTCAAATCTCATTATACTATTCTCATTATTGTTATTACATGTTTCCGATCTCTGTCACCAAAAGACCCTTTATGAGATGTCACATTCACTTCCAAGAATGGATCTAATTTCAAATCTCATTATACTGTTCAACTTTAGGTGAACAATAATCAATTTTGAAATAATTTCCCTTAAATAAAACCGTTTTATTCATTTAAAACTCAAATGCGTATCAAAATCGCAGTTGTGAACTTTGGCCACTAGCTTTCATGTGGACTTTTAGCCACTTGCCTTATACATTATAAACTTATGAATTTCAGGTCCAAAATACAATATGAATATCATATCTCCCCATCTTTTTAAAATGAGTTTTTTGTCAGATAACACCTAACATTTACACTGTCTGTAGAAATAGTACCTAAAGTTTTTTTTTTTGCCCAAAAACACCTAACATTTTATATTTTTTGTCAAATAACACCAAATTTCATTTTCCGTCAAAAAATGTCAAACTTCCGTCTAAACTAACGTTTGACTCAAATTGACCCTACTTCTTCTTTCCTTCTTTTCTTCTTTTCTCTGGTTCATTTCTTTCCTCCTTTCTTTCCTTCTTTCTTTCCTTCTTCCACAAAAATCACTTCATCACTCTACAATAAATTAATAATATATTTGCACTAATCCCGTTTAATTATTCAATCTCCAACAAATAATCAAAGGTATGTAATTGTTTACTCTTTTCATTTTGGATTATAAAAAAATCAAATTAATAAAGTATTTGCATTGATTCTTTCAAATCGTAATAGTTTAATAATTTGTGATTAATTAAATCTGAATAACCCTAATCTTATTTTATTAATTTGTCTCTGCCTATTGATATTTTACTGTGATTTAATTGATTTGTTATAACACTAATTTTTTTTAGGGTTACTCATTTGAACTACTGTTTATTGTCACGTAATCTGTATTGATGCATTGTTATTGCTAATTTCACATAGGATGAGTGCTTTCAAGAATAATAAAGGTTATGCTCACAACTTTAGGGCTAACTTAAGAATCTATCACGACGGGTATTTTGTGACAAAAAAACGTACAAACAAAACAGAATATGTTGACGGGGCTTTGCTGATGAAATTTGATGAAAGGGAGATATGTTATTTTGATTTGATGCATATAGTGAAGAATGAGTTAAAAATTGATGATGGTGAGATATGGTTTAAGAGACATGGACTTAGTTTATTTGCGGGTAGGAGGAAGTTGAATGATGACAAGGATATTGAGGCATTGATGGCTACAAAGGATAAAGATGGATTTATCAACTTATATGTGGTCCATGGTCAAAAAGAAAGAGAGGGACAGGAGGTAGTAAATACACTTGGAAAGAATCAAATTATTGGGTCCACTCACTCTTTAACAATAAAAGAGCCTACTTCCACACAACCACCCTACATCCCTCTTAATACATCCTTCAGATCTAAAATACCATTTCTGAGAGCCCATGAAACCTTACGTTCTAAGGGATTAGAAGAAGAAGTGGCAGAAGGTAGTCAAACAAAAACAAGACGAAAACAAAAAGAAATACTTGAGATAGTGGACAACCGTGGTGAAGAAGAAGAAGCATGAGGTGCATATGGGGTTTATGAAGAGCATGTCTGTTGAAGCTCATGCTTACCTCACATCAATCCCTTCTACTAGTTGGTGTAGGCATGCATTTACAACAAATTGTACCTCTGGTATGTTATTGAACAACTGTTGTGAAAGTTTCAATAATGTACTAAGAAAGTGCAGGGATAAACCAATATTGAGCCTAATGGAGTGGATGAGGAGATATTGTATGAAAAGGATGTTTCAAAAGAAAAAGGGGGTGGATAAACATCAAAGAAAGGTGATGCCTGCTATAATCAAACAGTTGGATATAACTAAAAAGCTTAGTACACATTGTAAGCTTTATCAATCTATGCCACATTACTTTGAGGTTGAGTACCATCAAGAAAGATTTGTGGTAGATCTGAACGCTAAGACATGTGGTTGTAAGAAGTGGGACATAACAGGTATCCCTTGTCCACATGCCTTTGCATGTCTCACTAAGAAGAGACTTGAGCCAGAGGACTATTGTCACCAAGCATACACAAGAGAAACGTATTTGAAGGCATATAACAATATGGTTAAGGCTCTCCCTGGACCGAAACAATGGGAACGCACTGAACATGTTCAACCAGCACCCCCAGCATATAGAAAGATGCCAGGTAGACCCAGCAGCAAGAAAAGGAGGAAAGAAGTGGGAGAGAATGAGGAGAGGCAGCTTGTCAAAAAAAGGAACACAAGGAAGAAATGTGGCAACTGTGGCCAGTTAGGTCACAATAAGAAGAGTTGTAAGAATCCTACAATTTCTCAACCTAGAAAAGGGACACAAGAAAGACGTAATGTAACACGATCAGTTGAAGAGATGAATCTAACACAAGGTTGTCCTTCTACAAGCCAATCTGAAATTGGTCCTTCATCAGTGCTTATTTAGTTGACAAGGATTAGTAGCTTAGTAGTTGTTGTTATCAGTTTGTAGCCTATAAGACGGTCTCATGAAACAAGGATTAGTAGCTTAGTAGTTGTTGTGATCAGTTTGTAGCCTATAAGACGGTCTTAGGATTAGTATTCTACTGGGTCTGTTTTAAGAGTTGCTGCAGCGTCCGTTTTTGGGTTGTTCTGTTGCAGCAGCGAGTAGTAGTGCATGAACGTGAGCAGAATGTGTGTGCATCAGTTTCAACGCAGCAGCAATGCTGGGTCTGATGTAGAATGTTGTTGAACAATGGATGTTGCTTCATTGCTGGCTTTTTTGAATTAATCAGATGATTATTATGCCAAGTAGAATTATAATGGAGTATTATTGTTGGTGTATTGATATCTTTGGTTGTTCATTTGTTAGTTTTCTTGATTTCCTCTCAAAATTCTTCACATAATGTTCATTTTTTAGTTTTCTTGATTTACAATAATCGGCAAATCAATATTTTTTTTTCTGATGAAATATAAGTATTATATCAGAAACCAAAACATCTGTACAAGGAGATATCAAAGTTTAATTACAAAAGATTATGCGAAATAAGCCAATTTTTGTCCGCATTCTTGTGTTGTTCCGTGTCAGTCCGTCTTATACGAGCACGCACGGCCTCAGTACATTGGACAGCAACCTGCCTTGGCATTTTTAGGACTTTATCATGCTTACACATATTCCGTTGGGACCAGATACGGTACATTGCACTCAGTAGCAGAGCAGATTGCACAACCTTTTCGAGACTTCGAGCAGAGATGTTGCACACCATTGTAGAGCATGTTACAGGGGTATAGCGATATTGGTAATCTTATACACTTCCTGAATAGCCCTTGAGCTGTATGAGCATTCAAATAATAAGTGGGCCGTTGTTTCATCATGACTTTCACACATGTAGCAGATGGTACTAACACCCAATTCATAGGCATTGAGTCTGCTATTTGTACGAATTGCATCATGAGCTACCAACCAACCAATAAATTGGTGTTTAGGAGCATATACTTTATTAATTTGATTTTTTTATAATCCAAAATGAAAAGAGTAAACAATTACATACCTTTGATTATTTGTTGGAGATTGAATAATTAAACGGGATTAGTGCAAATATATTATTAATTTATTGTAGAGTGATGAAGTGATTTTTGTGGAATAAGGAAAGAAAGAAGGAAAGAAAGGAGGAAAGAAATGAACCAGAGAAAAGAAGAAAAGAAGGAAAGAAGAAGAAGTAGGGTCAATTTGAGTCAAACGTTAGTTTAGACGGAAGTTTGACATTTTTTGACGGAAAATGAAATTTGGTGTTATTTGACAAAAAATATAAAATGTTAGGTGTTTTTGGGGAAAAAAAAAAACTTTAGGTACTATTTCTACAGACAGTGTAAATGTTAGGTGTTATCTGACAAAAAACTCTTTTAAAATAAATCTTTTGGAACTTCAGGCCCAAGATAGTATGAGGTGTTTCCCTATGAAACTTCAAGTCCAAAATACAATATGAATATATTGTATTGATGTGACGGTGTTAAATTTTCCCTTTAAAACTTTGAACTTCAGGTCAAAGTCATATTGTATTGATGTGACATTGTGAAATTTACACCCCTTAAAACTTTGAACTTCAGGTCAAAGTCATAATATGAACATATCTCCCTTATGAGACAGTGTTAAATTTACACCCCTTAAAACTTTGAACTTCAGGTCAAAGTCATATAAACATATCTCCCTTATGAGATAGTGTTAAATTTACACCCCTTAAAACTTTGAATTTCAGGTCAAAGTCATATAAACATATCTCCCTTATGAGATAGTGTTAAATTTACACCCCTTAAAACTTTGAATTTCAGGTCAAAGTCATATAAACATATCTCCCTTATGAGAGAGTGTTAAATTTACACCCCTTAAAACTTTGAATTTCAGGTCAAAGTCATATAAACATATCTCCCTTATGAGATAGTGTTAAATTTACACCCCTTAAAACTTTGAATTTCAGGTCAAAGTCATATAAACATATCTCCCTTATGAGACAGTGTTAAATTTACATCCCTTAAAACTTTGAACTTCATAATATAAACATGTTATCCTTATGAGACGGTGTTAAATTTACACCCTTAAAACTTTGAACTTTAGGTCAAAGTTATAATATATGGACATATCCCTCATCAAAGTTTTATGATATTGATATGTCCTTTTTCAAAAAGTATTTCCTATGAAATTTCAGTTCCGAAATAATATGATATTTTACACAACTGATATAATAATCTCATATACATTATAACATCCTTTTAATAGACTATACATACCAAACTCTTGTTAAATTCCATAATAATATAATTATGGTTTTACAATGAACCAATATAACATGTGTAAGAAAACGTACCTTATTCAATTGAGAATAGTAGAATAGATCAAATATGAACCTTTTGATTATTCAAATTTTAAATAATGAATGCATATAAAAATTATAAATTCGGTTACCACCTTATTATACTCACCCTTGTCGATCTTTACCAATTTCAATGGCTTCCCGGTCTTCTTGTTATATTCAATAACCGCAAATATGAGGGGCAAGAAATCAAAGCTTATCAAGCAATTGTACTTGATTTAACGAGAACATGGGAAATCATTTTTTTTTTTTGTTTTGTTTTGTTTTGTTTTTTTTTTTTTTTACGATGTTTGTATTGGAGAATACCTCTTTTCAATAAGTTAAAAAAATTAGCGTAGAGACTCGTGCTGATAACGTGTTGTGAAATAAAGACGGGAGAGAATTGTAAAGAGAAAGTGAGAGAGACAGAAGTAGGTTCTCATTCCATTATGAAGGGTATATATACATATACAACGAGATAGAGTTTCCATAAGATAAAACACTCTAAAATATTATAAGATATGGACATCCATATAATATTATACTATAATATTTCATAACAGTTACACGCATAAAACAGTTGATTTATATTCATAAATTTTTATATAAAAAATCGCATTAAAAAATCAAAGTTATATTAGTACAATATTAGAGTTACACGCCTAAAACAATAGAGTTACAGGCCTAAAATAATAGAGTTGCACGTCTAAAATAATAAAGTTACACGCCTAAAATAATAGAGTTACACGCATGAAATAGTTGATTTATACTCATAAATTTTTATATAAAAAATCGCATTAAAAAAATCAATGTTATATTAATACAATATTAGAGTTACACTTATAATTCTATAGAGTTACACTCATTAAACATTAGAGTTACACTCATCATTATATATATAAAAGAGGAATGTTAAAAAGCTGATGTGGCAGCATAATATTTCAGCATTTCATAATAGAGCCCTCTCATTCAATCTTAGAATAATACATCCAAATAGACCAATAAAAATAAGTCAACTAATATATTATATAATAATATAGTAAATAATGGGGAATGTCTACGGTGCAATTAATACTACAGTAATATAATAAATTCATCTCAGTATAATAATATAATAATATAATAAGTAATGGGGAATGTCTACGGAGCAATTAATACTACAGTAATATAATAAATTCATCTCGGTATAATTGATACAATGTATGCACCTTTCAAAATTAATGGGGAATGTCTACGGAGCAATTAATACTACAGTAATATAATAAATTCATTTCGGTATAATTGATACAATGTATGCACCTTTCAAAATTAATACAATATTAGTATAATTAATACAATGTGTATGCACCTTTTAAAATTAACAGCCTAAAGTCAGTCTAAAATCTCAGACTCAAAAACCAAAGCACCCTTTTGTTTGGTATTGGATACGCCAATTACCACCATTCGTAACTTAATACAATATTAGGAATTGGATACGCCAATTACGCACCTTTCGAAAATTAATACAATTACGCACCTTTCAAAATTACGCAATGAACATTGTATTACTCTTTTGGTTTCTCTATGTTGCTCGAAAAGTGCAACGGCCAGCCTTCTCTTTTCTTTTCCTCCTTTGTTTTCTACAATATATAAATAGTTAAATCAGCTATTCCAACATAATTTTTCCAATTCTAAAATTTTAAGTCTCTACATAATACAATTTCTCATCTAAAAAATCACAAAATCGAATTACCATTATGGTTATTACACCGTTACTTACTATTAACCAACTAAATTTCGGAATTAGGCTTACACAAATGAATGTAAGGGTAGTTCACAAATGGACTAGACCGGAATTCAAAGATAAGAAGAAGACCGATGCTATTGAACTTCTATTAGTTGATTCAGAGGTATTGAATTCGACTATTCTGGCAACACACTTTGTAAAATATTATAACTTCATTGCCTTTTTATGAAAATCATATCAAAAAAAAAAAATTAATTAAAAAAATAAATTAGCATAAATTAGATAAAAGAAACTTTAAATATTTTACGAAAAAAAAAAGAAAACATTATTTCTATTATAAAGTACATAGTTTTTAACTTTTTACAATTTTGGTAAAACATTTCAATTGCAAAGTATGTTGTAGGTAGTTGTGTTTAAATTTAAAGTTGGAATAAAATACTTTCATGACAAAAAATATAAAAATATAATAAAAGGATAAAATAATATCTAAATATTTTAATTTTTCAACATATCAAAATTTTACACATACGATTTTTAATTGTTTTTTTAAAATCATATCGATTTACTACATAATTTATGTATATAAAAACATGGTTTTAGTATGCAATTCGTATTATTTTTATTATCTAATTCATGCTAAAAAAATTAAAATTAATTTTTTAAAATTTTATTTTCAACCATTTTTTACTTTTTTGGATATGATACATTGAATTTCTCATAAGATTTTGATAAAGGAGTTTAATTCACTTATTACGTAATTTATGGGGCCAAATTACTTTAATTGAAAGTTGTGGGGTTAATTTCACAATTGCACAAAGTTATGGGGTCAATCACCACTTCCCCGGTTCTATGAGTACTTCACACTTAATTGACATCATTTTTATAAAACCCACTCTCTTAATAACGCATAATATAGCATGTACCATTTTATAACTTTTTCCTATCACTTATTTTCAACAAATTTTCTAAATATACTTTAATATATGATTATTTATATACTTTTTTATCTACTTATCTTAAAGCCTTTACATATACATAAAATATGTGATTAAATTATCTAACGACGGTAATTGATCACATACTTTACAAAATTGAAATTAACAGTCCCGTGAATTTTCACGGGTGTTACGCTAGTAAGCTTTTAAAACTCAAAAATAAATAATTAAAAGTTAAATTTATGAGAGAGAAAATTAATTAGCCAAATGGGGAATTGAAATTATTGAGAGACAAAACATTAAATGCATGTTGGGTGAGTGTTTTTTTTGTTTTAATCTGATATCTAATGGTTGTAATTAGTACTCAATCAAAAAAGTTATTTGAAACTGGCCGGTAAAAGGGCGCTCGAATCATATATATATATATAAATGAGATCAGGTAAGTATGAGTTATATATTTGAAACTGGCTGGTAAAATGGCTCGAACCTCTGACCTTGAGGTTAATAGTCGCAAACTCGCTGGTAGGGGGCTTGAACCACTGACCTTGAGGTTAAGATTTAGACAATTTACCAACTAAGTTATTCAAACTTATTGATAATTATAATTTCAGTGATATAAATATTCGGTGATATTTAAAGTGCAAAAGTCACAACAATATTCTTTTCTTATATAAATATTCGTTAACCAAGTGGGAAACCAAGGTCTTACCATTGAGCCACAAAGTGTTTATTATATATTTGATGTAATAACATTTACTTATCTATTATTCTACAATATTTGGAGTAGCAAAAATCCGTCTTCTAAACCATTTTTTTAAAGTTTGGGGTAGCGGCCGCCACCCCTTGCTACTAGGTGGGTTCGCCCCTGCTAACAACAAGTCAACAATATCACTACATACTGAAAACAATATCACTACATATTGAAAACAATATCACAACTTCCAATAAACAATGTCTTATTACAAAAACGTGATACTAAAAAAACTTGTTTTAAAAAATGATACCGAGAAAAAACACAATTAAACGTAATACATAAAGAAAACAAAAGCAAAAAATAAGAAAAGAAATATTTATATAATTAACGAATATTTATACTAAAAATGTGTAACTTTTCCACTTTAACTAATTAACGAATATATAAATTACTGAAATATTATTCATCAAGTAAGCTAGAGTAGCTTAGTTGGTAAGTGTAGGTGGTTACCCAAAAGTTTAGGGGTTCGAGCCTTCTTTCCAACGTGAGCAACAATAGACAGGAGTATCATTTTTGGCAATTCCCGCACGAACTCCATGCCCACCTCTTCCATTCTTTCACCTAAATTAGCTCTTTCATTTTTTTTTTGAATATTCTAGTCAAAGCCAAGAGGGTTCAGAATAATTAAGCTCTAAAAATAGAAAAAAAAATGTATTAATTCAAACAAAACTATACTAAATATTATTTAACTCCCACATCCTAATATGAAAATTATTTAAATTTAGTCATAAAGTATACAAACGCCGATAAAACTAACTTAATTTGACCTTTGATAGATTTTGAAATAAGTAAGGTTTTTTATTAATCAATACCTACATTATCATAATATATAGTCAAAATTTATTTTCCACAATTTACTAAATATTTGTAACGGACTATTAGTATTTTGCCACGAATATTGTTACGCTTATTAGTGTTTTGCCACGATTATCGTTATTATTATTGTTTTAAATTTTTTTTGTTACTTTGTCAAAATAGAACTTTTTAACCTTTTATTTGTAAATTATAATTCAAGAGAGATTGAATTTCTGGTTAACATTTTATGAAAAATTATGATTAGTATTACGATTTAATATTAGATATACTGGTTTATATAAATATTATGATCATCCAAACTTTTATATATTTAAGATTTTTATCTTTTAAAATTGAATATTTTTGGAAGTAAAAATTTTATCCAAATAGATTTCAACAGTAATTTCCAGATTTATAGTCGAAGTAAATAAAATTCAACAAAAATTTTTTTAGTTAGCGGAATATTATATAGGGGAGATCATATATCATATTATATATTATATATTATATATAAGGAAATTAATTATGTAATTCTGAAATTAAAAGAGAGTAAAATTAATTCTGAAATTAGGAGTGAGGGAAATTAATTACGTGTAGAAAACAGTGGGTCTCTTATCTCTCCTTAAATCATGCAGCCAATGAGAAAACTCGAAAAGTTATCGCTTTTATAGTAAAGAGATTGATGTGTTGTCTTACATAGAAATGCCCCATATTATTAATAAAAATATATAAGTCTCAAAATCTATACCCCATGCAAGTTATTTTGAGTTTTTATCCACTACAGTCAAATAGGGTTTATAATTGCCAGGTGTTTCTTTCTGTACTTATCATTTTTTTTTTAGAATTCAGAGGGGATGCAAGCACTCACTGCATCCCCTAGCTGCGCCTATGCATACCTGCTTGCACTCGTAAAACACTATCCGTCACAATAATTTACGCCCTCCATCGTCCACAAGACGCAATAATCTCATCATCGTCGAACGACACTTGGATTATATTCGTCGATGAGTTCATCTCGGGGAAGTTGAGGTTTCGCAAACCTTTCTCAATTTCATCTTATTTTGCCCCCATCAATTTTTCTTGTATTAATGTGATCGATTTTAGTGCTCGTGAATTGGGTCGATTTCATAATCTTAGCGACTTTACTTTTTTCTGGTACTTGTCAATGTTATCACTTATCATAGTCTATATAGTAAGCCGATTTTCATCAAGCGCCTATGAATGGTTAACAAGTTTGTTATGTTTCCTAATGGATCGGCCGCTATCATTCTTTTCGACGATGGGGCATTGGGGATGTATAGGTTGAATGATCGCAGAATTGTTATTGAATGGTAGATTAAACATTATTTTGGAATTAATAATCGCAGGATTAACTTTGACGACATTGTCGAATATAAAGGTAGGGTATTGGGTATTGATTGTAGATGTAGGGTTTATCAGATTGACCTGTACCATTCGTCTGTGAAGAAAATCTTTTTATGGTTCTATTTTGGGTGGAGGTGGAAGGCGAAAGCGGTTGGTGGAGTCGTTGGGGGATTGTATTTGGTTGTTAGATGTAAGGAGCCGAAGCCAAAGGAGGAGCACGCAAAGTCCGATAATAAAACGCCTAAATTTAAGGTGTATGAGCTGAATGAAGAGATCAAGAAATGGCGTGAGATAGTTAGTCTTGGTGATCGGTGTTTTCTGTTTGGCCCTAATTTCTCATTTTCTGCTTTTGCTAAGGAATTAGGAACCTATGCCAAGAACAACATTTTGTTTACAATGGATAGTTTCCGAAGTTATGAGGGGGATAATGATGTCTATCAGGTGTTCCTGACACTTAAAAATTGTTATCTTAATATCGGAGTATGGCAGTTGGACGATACTGATAATTTTTGTTCTATTGATTCGGTCCTTGATTACTCAGATTCATTCTGGCTACCACCGGGTTGGATTTGGAATGTTGACAGGTAAACTCGGATTACATCTGATCTCATTTTAATGAAGGAATGAAATTACTGCTACTGAAAACATCGTCTGATTGTTCATATTTTCCTTCAGGCCAGAGCGTATTGGGATAGTTGAAACTGCAATTAAGAGAATACGTTCCAGAGTTGTTGCGAGATTAAAGGTTCATCCTCTTTAATGCGACTTGATGGTGTAGACATAATCTATTTGTTGACACCAACGCTAAGGTTTCACGGTGAAGCTTAATTGGCATATGGAGATGTATCGGACTACTAGTGTCTTTATGGCATGCTTAGGTTCTTGCAAGATTTTTTTAATTATCTTACGTTTAACTGAAGTCTAATAAATTTGCGATTGTTCACTACAGACCTACCGAGAGAACCGTGGGAAAGCATTTCGGAACCTTTCAGCTGGACACAAGGTTTCTAGATTACTGAAAATGGTGGATAGATACCACCAAGTGGCTGAAACCACGTCCAAGCATCAGGATCGAGAGTCCGAGAACATCTTGAATAAAGAACTCGAGTCCATCATGAGAGAAGTAATTATAATTATCATCTCATCTCTTCCTGATATTTTGGTGACATGCTTTTTCGTCTTACAACATGTAATGAGACTTGACATTTGTTTGCCGTTCTAGGTGGTCTCCTACTTTGGTATGACAGAAATACGGAGTCATGGGACGGATGAAGCAAGACTTGGACGTGATGCGTTTCTATTCTATATAGAGGAAGAAGTCACTGAAATGGAAATGTCCTTGGATTTTCAACTTGATTAGGCGCGCCTGTACCGACACAGTAGTCTACTAAAACTGAAACTAATATGGTACACTCTATTTTGAGAAGCTTTTGCCAAAATAGTGCTCAAAACGAACCTATTTAACAAACTAGTGCTGTTTTGAAACTATTTACCAAAAATGGTTCCACGTCACCATTTTTGGTTTTTCCTTTTTTCTTTTTAAATTTTTTTTTAAACATGTCGCTGTCCCAGACAGCGACCAGTTGAAGGATTGTTTTTTGGCAAAATCAGTAATTTGGGCAGAAAGTTTCAGAATTTGGGGGTGTATCTGGTCGCTGTCTGGGAAAATCAGTAATTTGGGCAGAAAGTTTCAGAATTAGATGCATCACTGTGAGGATGGAACAAAACTTTTTGTTTAAAAGGAAGAACATGTTCTTGAAATTCAACATCTCTACTTATGATGATTTTTTGAGTAGTTAGATCAAACAATTTGTAGGCTTTTTGACCATGAGGGTATCCAATAAAGATACACCTCCTCCCTTTAGCTTGAAACTTGTCTCTCTGATGCTTGGGAATCAAAGCAAAGCATTGACAGCCAATAATTCTGAGATGACTATAGACAGGAACAGTCCCCAACAACACCTCATAAGGTGTTTTCCATCCCAATATTGCAGTAGGCAATCTATTGATGATATAGGTGGCAGCAAGCAGGCACTCTCCCCAAAATCTCTTGGGTAGATTAGCATATAGCATCATTGCCCTTGCTGTTTCAACAAGATGCCGGTGTTTCCTCTCAACTCTACCATTTTGTTGAGGAACACCAGGGGCACTTCTTTGATGAATGACACCTTGTTTGGCAAAAAACTCCATACAAGACTCTTGGATTATTTCAGTCCCATTGTCACTCCTGATCAATTTAATATCTTTGCCAAACTGTGTCTTAACTTGGCTAAAGAAATGTTCTATTGTCTTACTAACTAAGAGTTTATCCTGCAACAGAAATGTCCAGGTAACCCTAGAGTGGTCATCCACAACAGTTAGGAAATAGTGTGCCCTGGTTATAGAGGCTGTTTTATAGGGTCCCCATAAGTCCATGTGAACCAGACCAAACATCTCAACAGACTTAGATGAATCTCTCACAAAAGGCAATTTATGCAACTTAGCCATAATACAAGTATCACAGGAATAACTGTGCAAGTCTTTTGAATTAAAACCTGCAATGTGCTGTAGTTTTACAGCTGAAGTATGACCTAAACGAGCATGAACAAGTTCCATATGACTGTGAATTTTACATCTTGCCTCACTATTACATTGCATACAATGATGATCAACCTTATTAGAGGTGCTATTTAGATCACTACTATGATTATGATTATTACTGTGTGAAGAAGAGGCTGATTGGTGCTTCAATTTGTAAAGACCATTCTCTTTGTGGCCTATAGCCAGAAGCTGATGTTCAGAGTCCTGTATGACACATGAACCAGCATCAAACTTGGTAATAAAACCATCATGAGTGACCAACTTTCCTATGGAAAGTAGGTTATGTTTGAAGTCAGGTATAAACAGCACTTCATGTAAAGTAATCATGGAACTGACTCTGACATTTCCTACAAAATTAACCAGTTTATTGGAACCATCTGGTAGTCCAACTAATACTGGTTTATCTAACCTTCTCATGTCAGAGAATAATTGTCTTTGGGATGACATATGGTCTGATGCACCTGAATCCAGAATCCATTCACATATACTATCTTTTGAATTATGTGAAACAGTAGCATTGGAAGCAAGTATGATACCTGCAAAGTTGACAGCAGCAGTTGAGAAATCAACTGGCCCATTGATCTTGGCCTGAATGGCACTTAAAACCTGATCACATACAGCATTGACCAGATCCCTATCAATCTTGTTATGATTAGAAGTAGATCCTTGCTCTGGCTTCTGCTGAAAACTGGTAGGAGAAGAATTGACATCCATGTCAAAAGGCATATCCTCTTGAACCTCAACATTATTTGCAGACTTGTAATTATTCTGATACTTCTGCTTGTACTTTGATGCTCCTCCTCCTCCTCCATTTCTATTCATGTAACTGACCTTCTGATCCTCATTAAGATCCCAACAAGTATCCAGGGTGTGTCCTTTCTTCTTACAGTGACTACACCACCTCTCCTCATACTTAGCCTTCTTACCATCCTTTCTCCATACATTCCATGGTCCCTGACTCTGACCTGTCCTATTTGCTGCAAGAGCATGGATATCTTGTGCAGACTGATGATTAGACACTGAGATAGACTTCTGACTTTCTACTTGCTGAACAAACGAGTAGACTTTGTTGACAGTAGGAAGAGGATCCATGGATAAGATATTCGTTTTTAATGTGTCAAATGTATCATTTAACCCCATCAAAAACATCAAAACCTTCTCACGAGAGGCAGAATCAACAATTCTCTTGAGGATATTACATGTACATTTACCACAAGTACATTCAGGTATACCTTCAACTTCCTCAATTTCATCCCAACGACGTTTCAACTTGTTATAATATTCAACAACAGTGTCTGAATCCTGGCCTAGATTACGCAATTCCTTCTTTAACTGAAACAGAAGAGGTGCGTTTGATTGACCATGCCTCTCTTGAATATCAGTCCACAATTGTTTTGCTGATTTTGCAGAGAGAAATCCACTCTTAATCTCAGGAGTCATTGAACTTAGAATCCAGCAGCGTATCATATAATCACATCTCAGCCAAGCTCTATACTTGTCAGTACCAGCTGCAGGCATTGTAATGGCTCCATTGATAAAACCTTCCTTATTCTTTGAACCGAGAGCTAACATAACTCCTCGCGTCCAATTGATGAAATCTTTGCCATTGAAAAGTGAATTGACAAGTATCATATTAGGATTATCAGATTGAGACAAGAACAAAGGTTCATCATATGGATTACGATAAGTTTGATCAACTGATTCAGATTCTGGCATTTTGATTCTGTGTTGGATGATAAGAACAGATTGATTTGATGAATGAGATTGAATGAGAAATCAGAACGATTTTGTGACTTTGATTGAATGTGAATGAGGTAAAAAAAAAACTTATGGAATTTGCAGAAGATTTTAAAGAGAAGAGAATCTGTGATTGATGATATATGATTGAATCAAGAGACAGGAATCAACCTGCTCTGATACCATGTGAAAGCATGAGTTTGTTAATGGAGGAATACGCCATTGATGTAGGTTAGCTTGACAGAAGATATTATTTGGAAAAGAGAGTAAATAGAAGTTTGTTATGTATTGAACTGAACTGATAATTACATAAAGGTGTGTTTGCTACTTATATACAAAGAGTGCTAACAAACTAACTAACTGTAACAAACTACTGTAACAAACTAACTAATCTGCCACATCATCAGTCTATATTGATTGGCTCTCATTTAACCAATATCTTGTGGCTGACATTCAACCAACATCTTGTGGCTGACATTCTGGTTCATCATCCACATTCATATTCTCACATTACTCTACTTATTACGATAGTAATGGCAGCATCTGTAAGCTTAGTAAACCGCATTTTTGTGTTACTGATGATAATAAGGTTGTTATTTTCCTAATGCGTCGGCTGCTATTGCTCTTCAGGATGACGGGACATTGGAAATGTATAGGTTGGATGTTGAGAGTAATGACGGAATTATTGAATGCGAGAATAAACATGATGGTAAAGGGTTTCGCTTTGACGACATCATTGAATTTAAGGGTACGGTTTTGGGTGTTGATCGTAGGGGTAGGGTTTACGAGATTAACTACCATTCGTCTAAATTGACCCCTTTTGTTGCTCCCATTTGGAGTAGAGGTGGAAGGAGAAAGCGGTTGGTGGAGTCGTTGGGACGCTTGTATTTGGTTATTAGGTGTTACGTTGATCGCAGTCATTACAATAAAATGGCTAGATTGAAGGTCAAGAAGGAGATTAAGAACATTAAGTTTAAGGTGTATGAGCTTAATGAAGGGAAGAAGAAATGGATTGAGATTTCGAGTCTTGGTGATCGCTCTTTCTCTTTTGGGCGTAATTTCTCATTTTCTGCTTCTCCTAAGGAATTAGGAACCTGTGTAAAGAACTGCATTTTTTTCACTAGACATAGTTTTCTGTCCTACCAATGGAATCGTGATGGCTTTACGGGGTTCAAACTGTGAGGCTGGCCTTGATATCAGTGTATGTCACTTGCACGATGCTGATCATTTTGGTGACATTGAATCCTACCCTAGTTACTCGGATTCATTATGGCCACCACCGAATTGGATTTGGTCTATTGACAGGTATACATTTGAATGTTTTATTTTGATGTAGCCACACGATTCCTTTTATGAGAAACTTATGAATCTGTACATTTGACGGTTTTAGTGTTGGTGTTGGTGGTGTTGTTTGTTGTATGTTGTATGTTGGTGTCTTTGTCTCTCAATTTAGCTTTCTTGTTCATTAGCTTCGCTCCTTTTTCCCAATGTGAGATTACCCCAGTTTATCTTCCACCCCTGGTTGAGTACATCCTTCTCAATCTATTTGTACCTTGATGCTTCCGTCAAGGCTTGTATCAGGATGATTGTGGTGAATTACTGTATGCTTGTTCTACATTTACCAAGCATATGTATAATAGTGGTTTCTGCAGATACTTCCAGTAATATTGCAGGTGTTACAACTCGAGTGGAATTGAAACATCGTCTAATTTCCTTGAGTTCTGAATTTTTCTTGCAGGTTGGATCGTATTACGATCCTTGAAACTGCAATTGAAGGAATACTTGACAAGGTTCCCGAGAACTATAAGGTTTTCTCTCTTTGATGCCCACTGCTAAGACTTTGATGCTCGTACCTGTATATTACTGCACCATGAACTATAGGAAGCATGAAGCATGTATAAGTCCTGTAAATTGACAATTGTTCAATGCAGACCGATGTTGAGAGAGCTGATGACCCAAAACCGTCCGTCCTGGAATTTGTGAAGGTTATTCTCAAGTTGAAGAAAATGGTGATCGAATTCCAAGACGAAATTGCGTGCAGGAATGAACTTCAGCAGCAGGCAGTGGACAAATTGAATCAAGTACTCATCATTATTATCTCATGCTTTATTAAACTCTTAGAAATTATGGAGTATATGAAATTCAACACTTGTTTGTTATTGTTATTTTCAGGCGGGCGACTTGTTTGAGCAGAGAAAAACATGGAGTCCTGCAATGACTGAAGAAACGTATGGAATTCCTGATTATTGCAAGATGAGGCACGCTTCTCATGACATTTTTTTACACTTGACATTATACATGCTGCGTATAGATTCGCATCTCTTCTTTATCGAGGAATATTTTACGGAAGTGCAAATGTGCCTGACAGCACTACTTGCGCCTATAATGACACTGGCTCGGTAGTTTCATCTGTTACATGTTTGGGTGTTACATTTATCTTGATTACTCGTGAATCATCTAGCCGGGACTCCGACAACAAGTGCTTACAGAAAGTTTAAGTAGGTATGGTCTGAAACAGACCATGGTCTGTTTCGCGTCTTCTTTGGTAAGTGTATGCAGTTCTGATGGCAATTACTGCTTTTAATGTCTAATTTCATAATGAAATACTAGTTTTCATGCTTATGCGCTGCACGGATTCTAAAATTTTGACATGATGAGTTCGGCTCTACCAATACTGCACCCAATGTAAACAAAGAAAAGATATTTTCTGTCAATTATGGTAATCAAATAATGGCTACATAAATGAGGAATACAATTCTCCATCGTCTCTAATTGTAATACTACCACAATGAATGAATGATAACGTGGTTTTATTTTATTTGATTTTATTTTGATGCTCCAACGTGTGATGGATGGATCAAGAATGGACGATATCAAAATCAAACGCAGCATCGACAAAGCTTAGGAGGGTGTGGGTTAAGAATAGGAAGGCCGCAGAAATGAGTAGCTGACGGCGAGTAACCCATCTTCACGCACGCTTGTATACATTGCGCCTGCGTCTCACATGGGCTTATATACTTGCATGCACCGGGGGAGTCCAACCCTTCCATACCTTCAAAATTAATCATGCATCCAAAACACAATAATTAGATACGTAATTAACTTCAATAATAATCTTTTCATAGATAATTCGTGTTCAGAAGAAGATTACTAAAGCGATTATAATATAATTAAATCTTACCGTTAATACGCGTAATAAAGAGTAGAGAGACGAGAACAAGGATGAACACTTGAAGCTTAGAGGAGGCCATTAATTTAAAGTGTAGCTTAGTTGTTGATTCCTTTGAGTTTTTGACAATCGTAGCTTATGGAATTAGCTTAGGGATGATGAATTGATGCAAATGACTTGGTTGCTCTTATATAAGCACTAGTATTATCAATCAATTTATATTATATTATATGATATGGTATCATATTATATTATATTATATCATATCATAATAATAATAATTATTACATGATACGAATATATTATGATGCATAGTTTTTATTTTTTTAAGGATATGATTTCAATACATTTCCTTTTGTAGCAGCAAATTAATGAAATAATATTTTTTGGTGTAAAAACGAAAGCGAACATAATAAGATGGTGTATATCGTTAGTTGAAAGATATCGTGCTTGAGATAAATTTAACGTAATAATATAATCTATACAATATTATTAATTAAAAGGTAACATAAAATGTCACATAGATAATGTTTCCTAGTATTAACAAAAAATCACGTCCCTTATTAACCATAACATGGAGCCACATCAAAAAAAATTCTAGAAAATTAAAAGTAATAAGAAAGGAAACATTACATTTGGTGTTATAATAACTAAATAAATTAAATAAAAATTAAAAGGAAAGGCTAACAATGATTAAACAACTGTCATGCAAGGTAAATTTTAAAAAAAAAAATAATTAAAGTATATATTTATTTTAAAAATTGGTATGTATATATATTAAATTTGATAATAATAACAAAACATGCCACCTAAATAAGGAAAAAGAGTACATAATTAACTAAAACTCATACATAATACAACTATGTTAAATAGGGAAAAAGAATCCATAGTTAACTAAAACTCATACATAATAAACAACTACCAACTATGTATTTAAATGAAACCTAAATAATCAGTTTTGCAAGGATACACAATGGTAGACCGTAAGCGAAAGCGAAACCCACCATGGTCAGACCTCCCCCAAGAACTGCTATCCTCCATAGCCAACTACTCTACCTCAAACACCAATTACATGACCTTCCGCTCGGTCTGTCGTTCATGGCGATCCTCATGTCCCCGTCTTTCCGGTTCATCCCTTCTTTCACGTAATTCCTATTACCGACTCTTTGATTATGACGATGGTTGTTGTTTCCTATCCGTCACGACAATCTGCGCCTTTTATCGTCCCCTCAAAGCTTCATCGATTGAATTCTCATCGCTGTTGCCCGACGCTTGTGTTTTATTCCTAGACGAGTATACCCCTGGAAAACTCAGTATTCGCAAACCTTTCTCAACTAAATCTTATAATAAACCCATCAATTTTCCTAACAACATTAATTTGTATGATTTTAATGTTCGTGAATTAGGCCGGTTTCGTAATCTTAGTTACAATACTCCTTTTAATCGGTGTGAGCCTTGTGAACCGCGGTATAAGGATGGCATTGTTACGGTTATTATGTTTCCTAATGATCCGGCTGCTATCAATCTTAATGGTGACGGTACATTGGGGATGTATAGGTTCTATTTAGGGATTGATAAGGAATATATCCTACCACTCAAACCCGAGACTAAACATGATGGTAAAGGTTTTCGCTTTGACGACATTATTGAGTTTAAGGGTAGGGTGTTAGGTGTTGATCGTAGGGGGAGGGTTTATGAGATTAAATATCATTCATCTGAGATGACTTCTTTTATTCCTCCCATTGCTGGTGGAGGTGGAAGGCGAAAGCGGCTGGTCGAGTCAGTAGGGTTGCTATATTTGGTAGTTAGATGTAAGTTTGACCCCCGAGAAGACTATAAAAGGGCTGAGTTTAAGGTTTATGAGCTCAATGAAAGGAGGAAGAGGTGGGTTGAGATAACTAGTCTTGGTGATCGGTCTTTTTCATTTGGCCGTAACTTTTCCTTTTCTGCTTCTGCTCGGGAATTAGGCCCCAGTGTAAAGAATTGTATTTTGTTCTCAAGCCATAGTTTCCCATCCTATTATTGGAGGGATGATTACCCTATACCATGCTCTAAACTTGATATCGGAGTATACCATTTTCGCGATGTTGAACCTTCTGGTGCGATTGAATTATACTCTGGCTACTCGGATTCATTATGGCCACCACCAAGCTGGATTTGGCCTATAGACAGGTAAATATACGAATAATTATATCACAGTCGTATGTTGCTGCGAATGCTGATGACTGTAAGTGATTTTATAACATCTGCACATTAGATGCATTGGATGCTTCCGACGAGGCAAATCCCCTGACTATATGACTTATATTGATAATGTCCTCAAGTTCTTTTTCTTTTCGCTTCAACATCGTTTCAGGATGAAACGTATTGGGATTGTTGCAACTGCATTTGATGAAATGCTTAACAGGATTCCTGAACACATGATGGTCGTTCGTCCTCGTTTCTGTCATAATCGCTCTGTGCAACTGTTAGTCCAAGAACAGGTTAAGAGAATTCCCAACTTGAAGAAAGCGGCAATTGATTTCCAGGAGGAAGAAACCGAGTTCATGACTAAACTTCGAGAATCCATCTCCATCTTGAATAAAGTACTTAGTCATATTTATGCAATGATTTCTAAAATTTAGTCATTTTTATCTAATGGTTTCTAAAATACTTCATAAATTGTATGAGGTTTTAATGCTTGTTTGCCGTTTTCAGATGGGGGCAAGAACAGAGAGTCATGGGAGTGATGGAACGACTGAAGAAAGGCTGGGATGTCTTGATAAGCTTGATAACTTCAAGACCAGTGAGCCTCATCGTGATCAAGTTTTAAGCTCGGCAATCAGCATGTTGCGTAAACGTGATGCGTTGCTATTCAATATTGAGGAACAAGCCACTGAAGTGGAAGTATCCCTGACATCACTATTGAAATTAAAAATAAGGCTACATTTTCCATGGCTTCTATGACGTGAATTCGTCTGAGGAGCGCGATTATTCAAGGTGGTAGTCGAGGGGGAAGTGAATTTAGTACGTCTAGTAGGAATTGTCTGAAACATGGTCTGGAACACGTCCGTTTTGAATGCTTGTATGCAGTTCTGATGTCGCCTTTTAATATCAAATTTCACAATAAATAATACGGAGGAGCAAAAGTTTGTTTTTCGATCTTTATAATGAATTTAATTCATCATGAAAAACGTTTTGGTTCATTCCTCGCTGAAATATCAAGAGGTTTGACTCTTGATTTCCATACCGAGGTCCGAGACAATCCTTAGGGTTTATTAAGTTGGAGGTAGTTTTTTTTTACTGGTTACGTTTTCTTGTATTTTTCCAATTGTAAATTCGTATGATGTTAGACCCCAAGACCATTAGGGTTGGCTATTATTAAGATTTGCTGAACTAGTGTTAGGTTTAATTGTACTTCACATATATCTCTGATATATGGTGAAAACGAACCAATCAATAATATAATTCCTATTCTATTTCCTATCATACTCTATTTCTTATCACTTAGAGAACCCAAGCCATGGCCGAATTCGATGTCGAAACATTGATCGCTCAAGTACGCGAGATGCTACGAAATCAGCCCACAGGAAGCTGTTATCGGCCTAAACAAGATGAGTTCAAAATTAACGAACTCCCGGAGTTTACAGGGGGCACGAATCCAGAGGACTATTTGAAGTGGGAGAGAAAGATTGAACGTATATTCGATTCTAATAACCTTAGTGATGAGAAGAGGTGCAAGTATGCTATTCGAAAATTAGGAAAACGAGCGTCCTTGTGGTTCGAGGGATTAAAATCCAAGCGGAAGCGCGCTGGGAAAGACAAAATTGCATCGTGGGAATCCCTTAAACGGAAACTTCGTAAAAGGTATGGACCCGTTACACATCGACATACTTTATATCGAAAAATTGCGGATTTAATGCAAGGTAGGATGAGTATTGGTGAGTATATTGACGAATTCAAAAAACTGTCTTTAATGGGGGAACTAGAAGAGAATGAGGAACAAAAAATGTCGCGATTTTTGCGTGGTTTGAATCGTAACATAGCCAATTCTGTCGAATTATACCCTTATTCTGATTTTGAAACTTTATGTAATTTGTGTGTGAAAATCGAGACACGGGGAAAGTCGAAATATGGGGGTGCTATTGGCGATTATAACAAACCAGGTGGGTGGATGTTTAGGTCAAAATTTACCTAAGGTAGTTTCTATGAGGTTATAATGATTTCAAGCCAAGATTATAGTTGAATAGACGAATTAAATGTGTTTGCTAAGTAAGAAGAAGAAGTGTAATGAAGAAGAGAATTGATCACGCAGAAACCCCTTGGGGAAAAACTGCGGGAGGGATGTTTCCTCCAAGTTTCTACTAGAATTATCCTTCAGAGAGTGATTGTGAGTACAAGTGTTTTGCTTTTTCTTAGTGTTGTATGTATGCTAGGTAAGATAACGAATGAATGTTCTATGCACAATGTTTACATATTTATACAAGTCTTAGAGCTATTGACCGTTGGATTAAGGTCTAATCCAACGGATCTTTCTTCTCTTCTTTGCCTATTTCGGGTGCTTTCCTTCTACTCGCTTTTTCTGACGGAGGCTGGCTGTGTGGCCATTTCAGGCAATCTCGAGTTCCGCTTCCTTTGGACTTTTCTTCCTTCTCGTTCCTGCCGTCCTCTTCCTTCCTTTACAATCTTCTTTTTGTATTGACTTACTACCTCCTTTGCTTTATTGACTTTGGTATCCAATGCATGCTTTTCCTCCAATCAAATAGTGCCATGTGTTGACCTATAAAAATGGTGATTTTTAGGGTATAACATTAGCCCCCAGTTCTTGTAGAAATATGTTTCTGCAAGAACTCCTGCAGAAGTCGCGTCCAGGGCTTCGATGCGGACTTCCTTCAGAAACGCCGCGCAGGTTCAGCAGTTGAGGAGTCTTTGATATGACGTGCGTCAGTTCCAACAAATATCCTCTTTATTGCATGTTAACCACCCGCCAACTGTCCACCATTAATTTCAAATTTCAAACTTACCTCCCCTATTTAAACCTCCCTTTACCTTCTTTACTTTTACCATTTACTTTTCTACCATCTACTCTTCCCCTTTCTCTTTCTTAATTCTTTCAACTTCCGATCCTTCCAACCGTCACTGCTTCCCTTTTTACCGAGGTACCATTCTTTTCGCGACTTTTTCTTCAACATCTTTAATGGCTGCGAATACCTTTTCTACGCGTCCCCTACTGGCTAGCAAGTACCGTGTCGACTCGTGTTTTGCTTTGTTAGATCCTTCAGTGGTCGGGGACTTTTTTCCCTTTAAGGAGGCTGATATGATTGTTCCCCGCCCTGGGCAGTTTCCTGATGCGCATTGCCCAGGGTGGACCACCTTTTATTTGTACCCCTTTTCCTTGGGCTTGTCTTTCCCATTCCCCCCTCTGGTGCAAGAATTTCTTCGGCACTCGAAACTTCCACTTTGGCAGTTAAATCCCCATGCCTGGAGGATTCTCCTTTCTTTGTCTGAATTGAGCAGCCGCTATTCCATCAATATCTCCTTAGGGGATTTAGCCCATTTTTACGCGGTCAGGAGCTTGGGTGACGCCCAATTTACCCTTCGGGCCCACTCCAAGATTGACCTTCCTATTATCCTTCCGAAAAAGGCTAAGGACGCCGGCTGGTCCACCCAGTTCGTCTTCGTACGAGTGGACTCGCTCCCTGCGCCTGCTGAGTACATCTTCCAGGACCCCATCACAGATAGTAAAGGTACTGTGTGCTCTTTTTTGTTTTTCCGTTCTTGTTGCCACTCACGCCCTTACGCCTTTTTTCATGCAGGCGTGAAAGAATTAACTCCTTCAGCCGACCCCACTGAGATTTACAACAAGTTATTCGGGCTAGACGTTGACGCCCGTAGTTTCAACACCCTGTTCAGCCAAGAAGAGCCTGCAGAAATGTCTACCAGTTCGACCCAGACCAAGAAAACGCCCACGGAGCTGCTGGCCGAACGTAGGAAAATGATGCTGGTTTCATCGGTCAAGCCTTTATCCAAAAGGAAGTTGGAGCCCGGAGAATCCCTGCCTGTTCCGAAGAAGGCCGCCGTGTGCACCCCTGCTGAGTCGTCCCCCTCCGTTACCCCTTTTGGTCCTCCTCCTCCAGCCGTGTCCTCCAGGACACGCCACAGGGCTTCCACTTCCACTGCTTTGGCCAAGAAATCTGCCGCCCCTATCATTGAGGACCTAAGTGAGGACATCATCCGCCTGCCAGAGGGCTTTAGCTGCCAACTGGAGGAGGATCCTTGGCCTGCTATGGGTCGCCTGCTGACTCCAGGTTCTAAGGCAGCGTTGACGGGCCAACCTTTGATGCCATTGTGGCGTCAGGCTGCGGAGGACATCTTCTCGGTAAGTTTCTCTCCTTCCCCTCCGTTCGTTTGTGCTTCCGTTTTGGTTGGCTGATATCTTTCCTGGGCTCCCTTTTCAGGGCTTCCAGAAGGTGTTGATGGGGTGCAGCGAGACCGAGGTTGCACTTCGAGAGGCTGAGACCGGGCTGGACGCCGAGAGGGGGCTCAGCAGGAAGAAGGCAGAGGATTTGGCCCGCTGCCAGGCGAGGGTGAAGGAGCTTGAGGATGCCCTTGAGGAGCAGGGTAGGAAGAGAGCAGAAGAACTTGCTGAGTTGCGCAGGGAGAGGGACCAGGCCTTAGCAGAGCAGGGCGCGCGGTTGAGAGCCGTGGTGACCAAGAAGAAGAAGTTGTCCCAGCTGTTGTATAACATGACTACCTTCTCCGCCCTGAAGGCGAGAATATCCTGCATGGAAGAGTTTGGGAAGGGGGAGCATACTGCCTGGAGCTTGGAGGATGAGAGGAAACTCATGGAGCAGATGTTTCCGGTGCCTCCTGCGCTGCCGGACTTTTCTGATCTTAACCCCGATGGATCCCTCCGCTCTCCAATTCCTGGCTCTCCTGAGGTCCAGAGCGCCCCTCCAGGATCCCATGTTCCAGTCCGCGTCTTTCGGGATCAGCTTGTTGATGTTGCTGCGGAGGCGGGCTCCTCTTCCACTCGGCACTCTGGTGGTGAGCAGGTCGAGGGGGAGGCTCCTGATGCTTAGTTTCTGCGCCCTTGGTGGCATCCTGATTTAGTTGTTTTGTTGCTCGTTTTGTTGGCTGGGCTAGTGCCCTGAATATTCTGTGCCCTGGGCCCTGCGTGGCGGGCCTTTATTTGCTTTTGCTTTTCTTTGGTACTTTGAACTCCTTCCTGGGTGATCCCAGGGATTTTTGGCAGCCGTTTGTGCTGCCTTTTTAAGTATGCGTCTGTGGGCGCTTTTTATGCTCTGCGTGTTTCTCTTTTTATTTTCTGTTTGTGCATGCTCGTGTATTTTTTGGCCATGTGTGGGTGCTGGCTTCGGGGTATACCCATCTCAGTCAGAGGCTGCCAGGCTTTCGTGAGTGCTAGGTATCGTGGGCGACAGTGTCCCAGCTGCTTGTACTTTGCCGTACTCACGCAATGTTTCGTTTTTTTTTTTGAGTGTGACTTGACTCAGGTTTTTGAGTGATAGCATTCTGCAAGTATTCATGATAAAAAATACCTCGAATATATTCTCATTGATCGCCAAATTGTTTCTGTTTTTCGAATAATTCCCTCAGGATGGCTGGATCCTGGGGGTGATACATTGGGGTATGACTTAAAGTACGAAATGTTTAAACATAGAATAAGTAAGTAAATACCCTAGGATTAGGATGTAGATTCTGGGCGCGGACTCTGAAAGAACATCCCAGTCTGCTCCCTTACACGTGATACTTCTTTAGGTGAAGGATATTCCAGGGTCTGGGCACCATTTTCCCTTCCATATCCATCAGCCTGTAGGACCCACTTCCCGTTGCACTTTCCACCTGGTAGGGCCCCTCCCAATTGTAGGCAAACTTTCCGGCACTTGTATTCTTTGTATTCTGGAATACTTTTCTGAGGACTAGGTCTCCTACCTGGAGGGTCCTGATCTTCACATTCTTGTTGTAACTCCTTGCCACCATTTGTTTGTAGGCGGCCATTCTGATGGCAGCGCTGGTTCTGAGCTCATCTATCGTGTCCAGGCTGCTGGCCATTTCTGTCTGATTGCGCTCTTCTGTTAGGCAGCCGTATCTCTGTGTTGGTACTTTTACCTCTGCTGGGATGACAGCTTCTGCTCCGAACACTAGGCTGAATGGGGTTTGGCCCGTTGCTGTCTTTGGGGTGGTCCTGTCAGACCAGAGAACTAAGGGCAACTCGTCTGCCCACTTTCCTCCAGCTTCCTCCAGTCTTCTTTTCATGTTGTCCATGACTATCCTGTTGCTGGATTCTGCCTGGCCATTCGTCTGGGGGTACCTGGGGGCAGCTTTTAGTAGGGTGATATTCCAACTAGCACAAAATGCTTCGGTTTTGTTAGATATGAACTGTGAGCCGTTGTCACATACTATTTCAGAGGGTATACCGAATCTGCAGATTATGTTTCGTTTAAGGAAAGATATCACCTGATTTTCTGTGATCTGGGGGAAGGCTTCTGCTTCTATCCATTTGGAGAAGTAGTCTGTTAGTGCGAGCATGTAGGTTCTGTTCCCAGGTGCTCTGGGCAGTGGTCCTACTATGTCCATTCCCCATTTCATGAACGGCCATGGCGATATGATCGGGTGCAGAGGTTCAGCGGGCTGATGCGTGACAGGGGCGTGTCTCTGGCAGGCTTCACATTTCTTGGCCAGTTCTACGGCATCTCTTCGTATCGTCGGCCAGAAGTATCCCATTCTGATTGCTTTGTTGGATAAGCTCTTGCCCCCTGCATGATTTCCGCAGTCTCCGCTGTGGAGATCGTGCAAGACCGTCTGCGCCTCTCCATCGCCCAGACACCTCAGGTAGGGTCCTGCGAGAGATTTCCTGAACAGCACATCATCTATTAGTATGAATCTGGAAGCTTTCATTTTGAATCCCCTTACCTCTTTCTTGTCAGCGGGTAGGGTTCCGTCTTTCAACCATCTTCGGTAGGGTGACCTCCAGTCTTCTGGTTGCTCCGTTGTGTTGCTGAGGACGCCTAATCCTGCTTCCCATTGGGTGCTGGAGTTTTCAACTTCTCGGTCCTCCTGGGAAGTTGAGGGTTCCAGCACATGGGTGATGGGAATTGAGGAGACGTCTCCGGGCTTGAATGTTGCCCCCAGGTTGGCCAGCGCGTCTGCTTCCGCGTTCTGCTCCCTGGGGATTTGCTCTATTTTAAAGGTGATGAACCTTGTCCGTCGGTCTTTGACTACCTCTAGGTACGCCGCCATCCTGGGGTCTTTGGCTTCGTATTCGCCGTTGATATGATTTACTATGAGTTGTGAGTCACTGAATGCCTGCAGGTATCTGACCTTGAGGTCCAAGGCCAGCTGGAGTCCTTGGATCAGGGCCTCGTACTCTGCCACGTTGTTGGTTGCTGGAAACTCACATCGTACTGCCTGCACGATCATATCTCCCTGAGGGGATCTGAGTACCATTCCTACCCCCGCTCCTCGACTATTAGAGGCTCCGTCTACGTGCAGCGTCCAGCAATTCTCCTCAGAGTCCATTTCTGGGGGTAGGATTTCCCTGGCCGCTTCCTTCTCCATACCTGGGCTGAAATCAGAGACAAAGTCTGCAAGGGCTTGCGATTTTATCGCAGTCCTCGTTTCGAATTTCAGGTCATAGCCGCTCAGGTGGACTGACCATTTAGACATTCTTCCGGAAAGCTCCGGTTTACTCAATATGGGTCTTAGAGGGTAGCTAGTTAAGACCGATATGGAATGAGACTCGAAGTAAGGTCTCAGTTTATATGAAGCTGTAACTAGAGCAAGGACGAGTTTTTCGGGAGCAGTGTACCTGGTCTCTGCAGGTAGCAGAGACTTACTGATGTAGTAGACTGGATGCTGCGTCCCCTCGTGTTCCCGTACCAGCACTGCGCTTACCGCTACCTCGGTTACTGACAGATATAGGTACAGCGGCTCCCCCTGCTCCGGTTTGGATAGGAGTGGTGGGGAGCTGAGGTACTTCTTCAGATCTGTGAACGCCTGCTCGTGCTCCTCTGTCCATTCAAATCTCTTGCTCTTCCGCAGTATGTCGTAAAACAGTCGGCATCTGTCGGAGGATCTGGAGATAAACCTGTTCAGGGCCGCCACCCTGCCGGTCAATTTCTGCACGTCTTTTGGCTTCTTGGGGGATTCCAGCTGTAAGAGCGCTTTGATCTGTTCACTGCTTGCCTCGATTCCCCTTTGCGTGACCATGTATCCCAGGAACTTTCCGCTGGAAACTCCGAACGTGCACTTGGAGGGGTTAAGCTTCATCTGGTATTTTCTGAGGATGCCGAAGGTCTCTTCTAAATGCTGGGCGTGCTGGCTGGCTGCTCTGGACTTGACAACCATGTCGTCTATGTAGACTTCCATGGTTTTGCCGATTTGATCTTTGAACATCATGTTCACCAGCCTCTGATATGTGGATCCTGCATTTTTTAAACCGAACGGCACAACATTATAGCAATAGATACCTCTTTCAGACCTGAATGCTGTCTTCTCCTGGTCTTCCGGATGCATTTTGATCTGGTTGTATCCGCTCCAGGCGTCCAGGAATGTTAGCATCTCATGTCCCGCGGTTGCGTCCACCATTGCATCTATGTGCGGTAGAGGGAACGGGTCCTTAGGACACGCCTTGTTGAGGTCGGTGAAGTCTACACACACCCTCCATTTTCCGTTCTTTTTGGGGACCACCACCACGTTGGATAACCACTCTGGATAGGTCACTTCTCTGATCTTCCCTGCGGCCAGGAGGTCGTCCACCTCCTGGTTTATCACCTGATTTCTTTCTGCGGCAAACTTTCTTCGTTTTTGCTGGACCGGCTTGTAGCCGGGACTTACACTCAACCTGTGTGAAATTACATTTGGGTCTATCCCCACCATGTCCTCATGGGACCATGCAAAGCAGTCGATGTTAGCTTTTAACAAATTTAATAGTTCTGAGCGAACGGTACCTGTGCACTCTGCTCCCACCAGTACCTTCCTCTCTGGGTGCAGCGGGTCCAGGGGAATTTCCTCTACCTCCACTTGGGGAGGTTCCTCGTAGGTTCCCCTGACCTGCTTTGCCTGTGATTGCTATGCTGGGGGAGGAGTGGCTGTAGGCTTGAGTGCCACCTTGTAACAGCTCCTGGCTTCTTCCTGGTTTCCTCTTATGGTCTGGACTCCCCACGGTGTAGGGAACTTGAGGCACTGGTGGTATGATGATGGGATGGCTTTCATATCATGTATCCACGGTCTGCCCAGGATGACGTTGTAGGTGGAGGGACCGTCAATCACCAGGTACCTCACCTGCTTGTTGACTCCTCCGGCGTAGGTCGGGATCATGATTTCTCCGAGTGAATGCTTCGTTTCCCCGCTGAATCCCACCAGCGGAACCGCCTTTCTGACTAGGTCTGCTTCCCCAAATCCCTTAATTTTCAGCGTCTCTAACATGATGATATTGACTGAACTCCACGTGTCCACCAGGATCTTCTTTACCCGGCAGTTTCTTATGGACAGGGTGATGATCAGGGCGTCATCATGGTATTCGGCACCCTCTTCTGCATCCGTTTCATCGAAGCTGACGACCGGTAGGTCCTGGGCGCTGATCCTGCACGAGGATTCTGGCTTGTCTCCTTTAACTCGGGTGGCATGCCTCTTGGCTGCAGAATAGGTAAGTCCGCACAGCTCCGAGCCCCCTGTTATCACATTAATAGTTCTAGTGCAAAGAGGGGGACTAGAGGGTGCTACCTGGCGAGTTGCGTTCACCTTGGTTCCCTTTGGCAAGATGTGGTTCAGATTACCTTGCTCGTACTGATACCGGACTTCCTTTCTGAGGGTGATGCAATCCTCAGTTGTATGCCCGATGTCTTCGTTGTGGAAGTCACACCTTAGGTTGGTGTCCCTTCCGTCCTTGCTTCTTTCTTCTGCCCGCTTCCTGGGCCACTTCACCTTTTCTCCCAACTCCTTTAGCGCTTTGATTAGTCCTGCAAGATTAACAGTGAAACCGTACTCTTGTACCTTTGGCGGCAGATTTGGGTCATTCTTCCAGTTTTTTCCTCCAGAAACTTTATGCACCGGCCTGTTGTAGGGTTTGGATTTCTCCTGCCTGTCTGCTGCTGGTGCCTTCCTGCTGGTAGATGCGGAGCCGCAACTGATCCTCCTGGGCCCTGCATCCTCTTCCAGTCGGATGGCATCCAACGCCTTTTGCTGAACCTGAGCATAGGCCGTGCATGGCCATTTGGTGAGCTCCTTGTATAGGTCGGAGGCCTGGGGTAGCCCCCAGCGAAAGGCGTGGATGGCAGCTTTCTCCTCGCAATGGGGGATGGACACCATTTCTTTGTTGAATCTGGCCAGGTAGTCTCTGGTGGACTCTGTATCGCCTTGCTGGATCTCGTAGAGGTCGCTGCTCTGCTTCTCTGGCCGCCTGCTGCTGGCGAACTGCTGGTTGAATGCGTTCACCAGATCTGCAAAGCTGGACATGCTGGAGTTGGGCAGAGTGACGAACCATTGAAGGGCGGCTCCTGAGAGAGTGGACCCGAATCCTTTACACATGCATGCCTCTTTCAGAGAGCCTGAGGCTGTGACCACCATCATTTTCTGCTTGTATTGGTTGATGTGGTCTATCGGATCAGCCGTTCCGTCGTAGCTGGTCATGTTTGGCGGAGTGAACCCTTTGGGCACATCTACTGAGACGATGTTGTGGGTGAATGGCGAGTCCGCGTAGCTGTCTGGGGCCGCTTTTTCCAGGGGCCTTGGCATTCCTGGGATGCGGCTGACCAAATCCCACAGCTCCTTGTACTGGTGCTCCCATGGATTCGGTCCTGCAAGAGGGTTAGCAAAATTCCAAGGAGTGGTATGGGTGTGTGGTGCATACCCTGGTGCTCCCGGTGTCTGGCTGACCATGGGTTGGCAGAGTGCCTGATGATTCATTGGCACGGTGTGCACTATTGACGGCGTCTGCTGGATGGGGTATCCTGATGAGCCAGCCCCCAGCTGAGGTGGTTGCCTTGCTGATGACCCTTCCCCTTGTGTCCAGACTGAGGTCGGGGTGAAAAAAGGTCCTGCATTACCATGTTGGTTAGTGATAATAGGTGGCCTTACAGATTCGTTACCTGGGGCCCCCGTTTGAGGTGGCGGTGAATCTAGGTTGATGGAGAGGTAGCCCAAGCCTGTCGGAGTGATTCTTCCTGGAGGTGCGACTCCGGAGAGGTCCAGTCTGGTGACTATCTCGCTGGGAATCGCCCTGCTCTCTGGGGGTCCTGGGATTCCTGCCTCTGCGCCTGGGTTTCTGCTGGCACGCGGAGGTAGACTCTGAGCCGTTGCTAACTTTCTGAGCTCTTGGTTGTCCTTCCTTAAGCCGTCGACTGCCTGGTGGAGGGTAAATATCCCTTCCATCATCGTTTTCCACATGGCTGGGGTGGGAGCATCTGTCGGGCTTGAGCTGCTGGTGACGCCTGATTGCGCCTGAGGAGTGCTAACAGTGAGGGGGGTGCTGACTACTGGAGCGCTGACCACTGTAGGAGCGCTGACCACTGTAGGAGCGCTGACCACGGGAGCACTGACCACTGTGGAAGTGCCGACCGCAGTGGATTTGGAAGAGGTTTCTGTCGCCACCGGGATGGGTTGTGAGGTTGTTTGAGAAGTTGGGTTTGTCATTTTTGAGAGTTTTTAGGATTTGAAGTTTTTGAGTTGAATAATCACTATAGCCCCACGGTGGGCGCCAAAATGTTTAGGTCAAAATTTACCTAAGGTAGTTTCTATGAGGTTATAATGATTTCAAGCCAAGATTATAGTTGAATAGACGAATTAAATGTGTTTGCTAAGTAAGAAGAAGAAGTGTAATGAAGAAGAGAATTGATCACGCAGAAACCCCTTGGGGAAAAACTGCGGGAGGGATGTTTACTCCAAGTTTCTACTAGAATTATCCTTCAGAGAGTGATTGTGAGTACAAGTGTTTTGCTTTTTCTTAGTGTTGTATGTATGCTAGGTAAGATAACGAATGAATGTTCTATGCACAATGTTTACATATTTATACAAGTCTTAGAGCTATTGACCGTTGGATTAAGGTCTAATCCAACGGATCTTTCTTCTCTTCTTTGCCTATTTCGGGTGCTTTCCTTCTACTCGCTTTTTCTGACGGAGGCTGGCTGTGTGGCCATTTCAGGCAATCTCGAGTTCCGCTTCCTTTGGACTTTTCTTCCTTCTCGTTCCTGCCGTCCTCTTCCTTCCTTTACAATCTTCTTTTTGTATTGACTTACTACCTCCTTTGCTTTATTGACTTTGGTATCCAATGCATGCTTTTCCTCCAATCAAATAGTGCCATGTGTTGACCTATAAAAATGGTGATTTTTAGGGTATAACAGTGGAGTAGAACTGAAACTTCAGCGAAGAATGGGGAGTCCAATAGCAGTCCTGACCCGTTTCCCAAATCCGGGTTTTCCCATGGTTTCAACTCCAAACCTAAGACTACCCCGAAACGTTCTGATTCGCCCAAGGAGACTAGTTTGTCGAAGGTACGGTGTTTTAAATGTCAGGGTTTTGGGCACTATCAGAACTCGTGTCCAAATAAGCGGGTAGTGACATTAAGGGAAGCTATAGCCGCTCGGGATGAGTTGTTGGCCGAAGAAGCGTTTTACAAGTTTGTAATTCTTGTCACATCTTATTAAAGAGACAGTAACAAAAAATTCAGCTACATGATTTTAGTTACAACACTTTCATGAATTAAACGCGGCACAATTCCTCCTTATCTCACCCTGATTCCCGGTCTTAACCCCAACTCTACCAAGCTGTCGAATTGCGCTAACAAAGGCAGAATCAAAGTCCCTTTCACTATTAGCGAAATTGACAACTGTTGGTCGAGAAGACGGGTCAGTATAGAGCACTTGATCAGAGGTAAACAGTCCTCTTCCTGCAACCAAGTCCTGGTAATACAAATTATCAAATGTGGTAGGCGTTTGAGTGTCCATAAAGACTACAAAGTTGGGATCTTTATTCTTTGAGCATTGTTGTTGCAAGTTTTGAGCATATGAAGGGTCCATGGACGGGTCAACCTGGTTTGAAGACGAGAAGTTAGAGACCCGGCTTGCGAATTTTGAGCAGTGGGAAGCTCCTATGGTATGAGCCCCAGAGAGTGCAATCATGTCGGTTTGGGTTAGATTGTGCTTGGCAAACATTGATACAAGTTGAGCTAAGTTGAACTCGGGTTCAGGTAACTTCCCTGTCACGTCTGTCGCCTTGGAGCTCAGCCCGTCTCGTCTTCCTAATTCCACATTGAATGAAGGCCCTCCTGCCTATACATTAACCATTGCAGAATGCATAATAACAAAAAAAATTCACAATTGCTAAGTAGAAGTATCGGACACGAGCACATGACTAATTATAGGCAGTGGCGAAGCTAGAATCTGCCAGTCGGGTGGGGGAATAAAGTCTCAAGGAAAGTTGAGATTGTCAAAAATTTAACTAGAAATTTTGAAATTTTCATTTTCGAGCAGGGCTGAGAGCCCTTAGTTAGCCTTCCCTCGCTCCACCACTGGTTATGGGGAATTAGGGATATTGACGAGTAATACATTGAAGTTTTGCTTAAAAAATGATCATAAACCAGTAAGTTTTCTGAGAGACCGTCTCTCAATAAGCTTATTAGGAAACTATTGTACAAATTTAAGAAAAAGTGATACTAAAACTAATATAATAGGTACAAATCATTATTAAGATAAAATAAGTATATTTATTAAGTAATTAAGTAAGAAATTACTATGGTAGATCGATGACAAAAATGGTCAAAAAATACAAATAAAAAGGTACAAAAAAATGGTTTTTAATAATTTATTGAAAGACCGTTTCTCTCAAGTTCTAGTGTTTCCCATAACCAAAAACCATCTTTTAAGCATTTAATCACTCATTCCAAAACAGTAGTTTTCCTCTAATCTGGTAAATGAATCCAAAAATTAAGGAAATTTCACTTTGAAGAAAGAAATTAATTAAGCCTAAAGGACTCTAAATTAATAAAGTAGTCCATATATATCTTACCAGAAAAACAGAATCCCTTGTAGCAAGAGCCAAAATATCAGCACATGACACGACACCGGGGCAAAAAGCTTCAACAGCTTGCTTGGCCTTATTCACTGTGTCGAACCCGTCTCCAGCTAGTGATAGATTGATTGATGCGTCTTTCTCGGCGTCCTCATTTGAGGAGAATATCATAATAGACGCATCACATCCCTGAATTCGTCACTAACTTATTAGAGCAAGTGCAATGGTTTTGCTAAGGGACTAGCTAGCAATTAACAAAAATATTAAGCTAGTGTGAAAACCATTGTTTCACTCCAAGTGGAATAGCTCAATCCAAGCTAGTAGCTCCATGGAGCTACTTGCTTGAGAAGGCCCACAATTTCACTTAACCATCCTAATACAATGTTTTTATTATACTTTAAAATTGTGGGGTCATTTAAGCTACAAATACTATTGCTTGACCATTGGAGGTAATCATAGCTTAAAAATGGAGTAGCTTGAAAATGCGAGGTGGCAATTTCTAGCTACAACATTTTTGTCAACCATTGCACTTGCTTATAATTGACTAAACATACAATTTCTTGTTTAACACGGGAGTAGGGACTCTAGAGTATCTGTCTTATAATATTACGGAGTACATTTTTAAGTTGTAATGTTACATTTTGTTTTGTCACACTGTTTTGAATTGTGATCACTGTATGCCTTTAAATCTTACCGTATAAATTGTTTTTTTAAACACAGAAGTGTTGTAATTACCACAAATAGGACTAAAGCCCTGTTCTTTTTGGTTGAAACGAGTTGAATTCAATTAATTAGAATAAGGCTTAATTAATTGAACTAAGTTGAGTGGAAATGAGGTGAAGTAAATTTAGTTGAATTAAAAGTTAATTTTGTGAAAAGATTAACTGAACATAATTAATTGAACGTAAATAAAACTTAACGAAATACAACCAAGCAAAATTGAAAGTAACTAAAATTAAGCCAGAAAGAACCGAGGTTTAGCTTCAAATCTATATCATGAGATTTATACAACTAATTGTATAGTCCAGTAATAGTCCAATAATTATAATTTTACCTCGATTATTCGACTACAGAAGAATATAGTTATGGAGAATCGGAATAGAGACTCGCACGACAAAACTAGAGGTACATAAAACACTTAGAATATTTTGTAATAATTTCAAATGTATTGCTTTTGCTTTTGAAACAACTTTTTATTTTATTTCACAATAAAAAAAACAAATCTAAATTACTTGAAATTTTCAACTAAAACAGTGTTTTAAAAACGTATTTATATTTATATCTATATTCTAAACCGAACCGAAGTATAAAAGAGTGACAATATATCTCGACTAAAGTATTTCAATACGAATTCATTCTAGAAATACCCACTATAAAACCCACAATTACGTCTTACACGAGAATTTGTAAACAAGTTATTACGTACGTACCTCGACGAAACAATCATGGAAAAAGAGACGAATAGTTGCCTGAGCGGTAATAGAAGTCTGACTGAACTTGGTTGAAACGGCCTGTCTCACAATCGGTTCGACAAACGGACAACTAAATCTGTAAAAATTCTCAGATAATTGAGCTTCACCCATCTGATCAATAATCATCACCATTATTATAATTTTGCATACATTTTTCAATAATGCAACCATCTTCAAATTTTTACCTTTATTATTATTATTATTATTATTATTATTATTATTATATGGTAAATAATAAGAGTACATAAACTTGCATGGCATAAAATTTTACTATATAGGCGAATATGTAGTGTGGCCTAAAGAACCAACCTAGTATAAATCTAGGTTATTATATAGTATGGGTGATTGGTAATTGTCTTTTTCATGTGATGTGGAATATTCAATAATTATGAGACATGCAACGTCATATTTATTTTTAGTTTTTACGTTGGTAGCGTAATTCATTTCATCAACCATAAATTACTGAATTTAGTCAATTTGATAATTATCTCTAACCTTAAGGAATTGAATTGGACCTCATATATGTTATTCAATTCATGCATCATTCATTGCTAGTTTTTGCTACGTGTATTACATTTCACAACTTCTATTATATATACAATACAATTGTCTTACGTGCGACAAAAAAAATATGACTACTTTTTTAATAAATAGTGATCGTTTGGGGGTAAATAATGACCAACTTTATGACTAAAAAATTAATTATAAAAAAATGGTCATATTTTATCAAAAACACGGGAAAAATGGTCTCGCAATAGATTTGCTTAATGCATTTATGTCCCCTACGTATTTTTGAGTTTAGTTGGTTTCAGTGACGAGTCTTGGTTTCAATGACGAGTATTTTTGAGTTTAGTTTGTATATGAATATATAGGACGCAATTATAGAGTCAAGGCAATAGATAATAATTTTATACTGAAATATGGAAAAGGCTGTCGAGAGATCGATGATAAAAACTATGTAGATGATTTATAAGTCGAGTTGTGATGGATGGTGAAATGGTACATTTTATGTATATTACTCTTATTTAGAATGTAATAGCTTGTGAAATTGAGTAAGAGATGAATTCCAGTAATAAACAAGATAGCTATGAAAATGACCAAGTACCAAATGCGCCAGCTAAAATAGTTGCTAATATGCATGGTTAGCGTGCGTGCCACCATTAATTGTGTACCTTCCCATGCACGTGTTCACTGTTTTGAGCTTAAGTTTATTTGTTGGTGTTAAGCGTAAAATAATTTTGGACGAACCGTAGTTTTAGTAAGCAACCTGTTCACATTTCATGTTAAGGGCAGGTTCCTTCCAATGTGACCATGTGACTCACCAGCGTGACTCACCAGCATTTTGGGTTATTTACAGGGTCGTTAAATGATTTTAGGTGACCCTGTTTAAATCTCAAGATAAGATTTCAAAATACAAAGAAAATCAAATTACACAATAAAGTAAACAAAATTTCTACTTTGGGGTTGAGTTAACTCATTATTTTCTAATTTTTTAAAATCATAATACACAGTAATTAAATAGTTATGAACAAAATCACCTGATGCAAGCAAATGAAACGAGGGTCGGACAATCAAAATGTGGGGATATTTTCTCTGAGACTGATGATCTTACTCTTCATGTAAATAAAGATATTTTCTCAATTTTTTAAGTGAATGGGTTGAGCATATTCAGGCCCTTGTCTTCATGGGTTCATATACTTGGATCATGTTCAACATGTTGTTCAATGCCCCTGGTTTTGTATCATGTATGTGTGAATCTTATTTAAACATTAAATTTTTTAATGTTGTAAAAAAAGGCTTGTTTTCAGAAACTTACAAATTTTTATATAAGCCGATATTAAATAAGAATTAAACATTTAGATCATACACGAGTGTTAAAATAGTTATTAAAAACTATATCATTTTTTTTCCATCGCTTGGTCAATTATTATAGGCTTGTCATCAAATGTACACATAGGGTTTTATGTAAATGACTGATCATAATCATATACGAGTTATGCATTGGAAAAATATATGTACAATTTATATATCAAGTTAATAGCGTAAGAGGCATGTTGGTGGGTTGGTGTTGTGGTAAAAAAAGATGTAGTTCAACTCCAAGGTCATGGTTGTGTACTTTTTTTTTCCCATTTTCCTCTTTCAATGTTTTATTTTCGTATATTTTCTCACATTTTAACCTTTTTTTAAGGTTTAATTAACATATATAAGCATTTTAAATAACACAAATTCTCATTTGTGAGGAAGATATCCGTCGCAAATTTACAACGGGTCAAATATTATCCACTTGTGTAGGAAAATACAAGGTATTTGAGATTTTTAATATTTTATCTTATATATACAAGTTGGAGAATTTGACCTGTTACAACCTTGCAACGGATTTTTTTTTTTTTTTTTTTGGTGACGAGGGAACCCGCCAGGTAAACCACCCGAGGGTGACAGGCTCGGAGTCTATTTATGCATGGACTCGGGCCAAGAATGCTCCACAAGATTTTGCTCTTGGGGAGGTAAACCACCCGAGGGTGACAGATTTTTACCATTGAAAAATTTTAATCACTACTCATTTTTTACTGTGGAATAATTTATGTCAATACTCGAACCACAAATCACAATTATTAAAATCCTAGAAACGTCCTTTGGTCACAAACAATTATACGAGTATTGATCTTTCAAGCCCAAATAAAACATTGATACATTTCAAGCCCAAATAGCAATTTTAATACTCATTTCAAAAGACAAAAATTCAAGTTTGAACAACGACATTCAACAAGCACCGTTGTATCTCCCTACCTGACATTCCACAAGTGAGATCAATTCATACATTCAATCGTATCGCCATGGAAATCGTTGCAGAAGACGGTAAATCGAAGTTTCTAGAAACGGAGTTCCCTTACTGGAATTCCTTCCGTCGCAAGTTCTCTCCCGATTCTCCCTTCTTCACCTCCGGCGACATTGAACGTCAACTTCTTTCTAAACAGGTCTTAATTTCTTCATTTAGTTACTTCATTTTTCTCAAATTGTTACATTAATTCACTGTTTTTATTTGTTTGATGTTTTTATTGTTGATCGCTGTGGAGTATATCAGTTTAATTCGATTGTGATGCGTTAGGGTTTATTGAAATTCATGACTATCATAGTTTTGCTGTTATTAGCATAGTTGATTTGATTGCGCACAGGATTTAGGGTTTCGTGTAATCCTCATTGATCGCTGTTATAGTTTTAGAGTAATACGCTGTTATTAGCGTAGTTTTGCCGAAATTGCTGAATTGTTGTTCAAATGGAGTTATCTATGAAAAACACCATCGCGATTAATGATTGATGAGGAAGGGAGTGACAAATTGACAATGCTGAGAGGAATTGAGAGAATTTGCTGGAATTGTAGATATATTGGGAGTGTTTGGATTGATGAAGAAACGTTCTATAATACGACATTACTCGTGGCACTCTAACTAGGAAATTTTCCGATTTGGCGCCTCGAGGTTAGCCTAGCCTAACTCCACTATAATGTTGCACTGAGGTTCGATGGACTGCACTTTTGTGTCCTGAGAGATGAGAATCTTCAGACTTTGGTGGTTTGAAGTTTGATAAGTTGTACTTTTGTGGAGGTAAGGTATAACACAGTCACGAGTAGTTAAGTTTTTAATCCTAATGAAATGGAAAATCAGTGCCGGGTTGAATATTATGGTCACCTGGAAATAATACAAAGTTGGGGCGACAAAAGTAGTCTTGTGAAACCTCCAGTAAGGCAGTAATCGTAGTGGAATTAGCTCAAATCTCAGGCCACCGCGCGGTTTTTTCCTAGCTAAGTTGGCCATTAATGTGTTTTATTGCGTATTTTGTTCTGATGTTAGCTCACTGAGTTTCACTGCTCCTCTGAATTGATATTTTCTTAGTAGTTTCCTTAAGGTGGAGGAAGAGGAACACATGCCTAACATGAGTAGAATATGATTATTATTAATCGGCTTTAATTCTACTCAAGGGCTTGGTAAAAGCATCTGGAAAACAATTGGAACATATGAGAGTGAGATAACCTCAGAATAAAGTTATTCTCAGACAGATTGACAATCCAAATCTGCTTTTTTCTTCTTATGAAAGCATGATTTTTACCAATGTCGATAGCAGTTTGGTTGTCACTTAACGCGAGGCTGGGTATGATAACTGACAAATTTAACTCCATGAGCAATCTTGTTTAACCAGCCTAATTTTGCATAGGACCCTGAAATTACTTTCTTCATCTTTTAGGAACTACTTCAGGTCTTTCTTCACCGGTTTCAATAGCACCTTTATATTGATAAATCGAGACATTAACCCATTGGCCTCATCAGCTTTATGTTTACACTAGTCTCTATCAAAATTTGCTCCTCATAATTCTCATCGCTGTACGTGATTTTTAGGATTCTCTTGAAGTATTTTAGACTCGATGTTGTTCGTTGTTCGTTGGTCGTTGGTCGTTGTTCGTTGTTCGTTGTTCGTTGTTCGTTGTTCGTTGTTCGTTTTTTGTTGTTCGTTGTTCGTTGTTCGTTGTTCGTTGTTCGTTGTTTTAAAGGTTTATGGATTATGATAATCTTGACCCCGTATATCTTATTTGACTTGGTTTCATTATTGTTTCTGACTGACTTTCTGTATCCAGGTTGCATTGGACGTGAGTGAAGACGAAAAGCAACAACTGCTTGTGGAAGATCGTGAAAGGTTACCCCTTACAGTTATCTTCCTAATGATAATACTAACATTAGTAAATATGATAAATTTTATAGGTTCTTCCTTTGTTGATCATATACCGTAAAGTTATCTGAAGTAAATATGATGAATTTTAATTTCAATTAATGATAATACTAATATTTTTATTTCACTCTCTACTTTTTGTTGTTTGAGTTTATACATTTCACCTCTCAACTTGAGGTATACAATTTGAATATTTTAACTCACTGTTGCCGGATTAGCCTATTTAGCTATGTGTAACATGCTTGTTATAATAACTTGATGCTGTGAGCTAAATGAATTTCACATATTATTTGAGTTAACATTTACGTGTCCTGTGTTTATTAGTTTAGTAATTTTACCCTGTAGATCTTTTCTGCTATATTTTGCATGATTATACTGGCCGAGATTTAGTGAGGATTGCATGCTCTGTAATTTGCCTAATTTCCCATTTCATTTCGTTAATCGTTTGCAGGAGTATTGTATGTCCCATTGTCGGCTGTGATGCACAATTGAACTCTCTGGAGAGCTTTGAAGATCACTATAATGCACGACATACTGCATCATGCTCAGTGTGCTCAAGAGTCTACCCAACACAGCGCTTGCTAAGCATCCATGTATCTGAAATGCACGATTCATTCTTCCAGGCAAAAGTTGCAAGGGGATTTCCTATGGTATGTCATAATGTCCCTCAAGTTGATGTTGGCACAAGGCAGTAAGCCAGTATTTAATTGAACAAAATCGTCCTATCATGTTGGTATAAATGACTGATATTTATGTAAAGAGTCATTTCATTAATTACACTAAGCAACTTTGGCGAGGGAAAGTTTGTTAAGAGGGTAACATGGTTGAACAAAGATTAGAGTCTAAGCAGACTTTGTATTGTGCTACCCTTGGTTCCCCATCTCTTCATTTTTCTGGATGGCGTGGAACTGTGGACCTGTTTAACGTTTGTGCCTCTGTAAGAGTTTGTCAAAGGACTAAATTTTTTTTATTGTGATTTTAACTGCAGAAATCCTATTGATAACCAAAATGAAAATTACAGGTCCTGTATTTTTATGTTAAACCCAAACCTGATTACTGATTGGTTCATTGGTTGTTTGTTTCAGTATGAATGTTTGGTCGAAACTTGTGGGTTAAAATTCAAGAGCTACAAAGCAAGACACAGACATCTTGTGGACAAGCACAAATTTCCAGTTTCGTTTGAATTCTCCAAGAAAGTGCATCAGTCCAAGAAAGAGAGACAGAAACTCCATCGTAAGCATTTTCTTCACAAGGAGGAAACTTCAAGTGCAATGCAGGTGGAGAATGATACTATGGAGGGATTAGTCTCTGGTATCTCCAAATTAAGTACATCAGACTCAATCCCTTCGTCAATCAGCTTTGGCCGTCGCCACAATCGTGGATTGGCGTTTGTTCCGCGCTCTGTCCAGCAAGGGAAAAGGCATGTCTTATATCTTCTATAACACAATGTTATGATTACAGCTAAGGGCTCGCTTGGGATGGGGGTAGTTATTACGGGAGTAATAGAGACTAAAATAACAAGCTCCATTACCCAAGTAATAATTCTTTATTGGGATTCGCGCAGTTCTGCCATTTTCATTCTTCAGTTTCGTTCCCCATGATATAGCTTTTCTCTTTCCGTTTGGTTTCTGTTGATAATAGAAGAGATTCGGTAATGACTTATGCTAATTTGATAATTCATGATCTGCTATGCAGTAAAAGTAGAAACACTCAAGAAATATGACATTTGCCTTAGTAGAACCAGCGTGATTTACAAACTATAAAGTACCCTGTTCATCAAGCTCTGGCCCATGTCACACCATCAATCAAGGACTAAGGAGCCACTGCTTTACCGTGCTGTCTTGCGCCATCCATCAAGATTCTCCGAAGACGGAGCACTTCCGAATGCAGACAAGTTGCTTCTGTCAAGTGCATAATATACCTTCCATGATTCAACTTGTTAGACCTCTCTACCAACCCTACAAGGTCTAAGTTCAGCTCGGCATTGAATATATAAGCTTGCCTGAGCGACTCCGTTTAGATCATGATACTAGAGGGTGACTTATTATATCTGGCTATCTTCCTTAAGTTCTGTACCAGGCTTCCTATTGCACTCCTTGTGAGTTGTTACTTCTGACTTTGTAAATTCTAGTAATCTTCTTTCTTTTTTGAGGAAATAGCTATCTTGTTAAGTACTCCCTCATGTTTTTGGAATACCCATTTTCTGTGGCTTTTGCCACTTATTCAATGAAATTGCTACATTACATTTGGCAAATTTTGAATTAGAAAACATCTCTTTTGTCCTTACTCCTTAGCAATTTTGTTGACACCGCCCGAAAAATTTAGTTGAAGTACATATACGGATGGGGTATCTGTTTTAACCTTGTCACTGTAATTGTGGGAATATTTTAATCAATAGATACTCTTGTTTTAATCATTTGTTCTTTTATTCTTTGTGGGAATATTTTAATTAAGAGTAAACAAATGATTGGGACGGAGAGTATTTGGTTCAAGCATTTTCGGACAATATAATTTTGACATTGTTCTACACTGGCGCACAAACATAATAATTGTATAAAAAAATACAATTAGTTAATTACTTGCGTCATACCCAGTTAAGACCACACACAAATATATGATGCTCTACATAATTACATTATCTAAATCATATACGTCACTCAGTTACACAATAATGCAACCTTATGATCCATGATCATATTGAATGGACGGCGTAGTCTAATTATTTAGCATTTCTAGTGCATTCTCCACTAATATAAGTGTGATTAATCCTTCTATGATGTGTAATTAAGGGAACGATAATTGGAATTAATATGAAGAAATGGATAATATATTGTGTACTGCTAATGCTATTTTTGATAGAGAATGTAGAAGCTGGGAAACTGAAGAAGAATTTTTATAAGAAGAGTTGTCCGAATGTCGAAAGCATTGTCAGTGATGCTGTGTCGAAAAAATTCCAACAGACTTTTGTAACAGCTCAAGCTACGCTACGACTCTTCTTTCATGATTGCTTTGTTGAGGTAATTTTACTAGCATAATGATTCAGAATTTTCGTTTTTTTTTTGCTTGAAAGAGCTTAATGCTAATGATTTTACCATGGTGTTGAAAAGGGTTGTGATGCATCGATTATGATTGTCTCTCCGAATAGAGACGCGGAAAGAGATGCGCCAGATAATCTGTCATTGGCTGGAGACGGGTTTGACACGGTGATCAAGGCTAAAGAAGCAGTGGAAGCTTTCTGTCCTGGCATTGTCTCTTGTGCTGATATCCTCGCTCTTGCTACTAGAGATGTGGTTTCCTTGGTAAGTTGATCTTAGAACTTTTTGCCAAAATGGTGCCCAAAACGAAAGTATTTAACAAAGTGGTGCTCGTTTGAAAGTATTTACCAAAAATGGTTCCACGTCACCATTTTTGGTTTTTCTTTTTTTTTTTTTTAAATTTTTAAATCACGTCGCTGTCCCGGACAGCGACCAGATGAAGGCAAAATTTTCAGAAATTGTGAAATTTGGGCAGGGACTTTCAGAACTTGGGGAAGCATCTGGTCGCAATCCCAGACTGCGACCAGATGAAGAGAAAATTTTATGCGAAAACTCAAATTGGGCAGAAACTTTCATAAGATAGACGTGCATTTGGTTGCAGTCTGAGATAGCGACCAGATGAAGCTTTGATATTGAGTATGCATCTGGTCGCAGTCTGGGACAGCGACCAGATGAAGGGTGGGTTGGACAAAAATCAGGAAGTTTTCCTAATGACTGTAATATTACCAATGTCTTTAAGCGCTCTCAAATGACCTGTCAAAATCTAACTCGAGTCTCCACCAGAATTCTTTTCTATACCTATGAACCCGAAAATCCTAACAAATGACCCCAAAGACCCTATAAATCTTCTACGTTTCTCAAACTAGAACCCATATTGACCGCGTAAATCTTACCCATACAAGATACAACTCGTCTTGCTCTTGCTTACAATCCAGTAAAAGAAGTTAGATACTCGAATTTACTGTTTCCAATAAAAACCTGTAGAATTATATTTCTAACACTTGAATTCTAAGCTGTCCCTCTGTTCAGATATCCAGAAAATTCACAATTTCACATATGCCTAACTGAATTCTCTCAGACAGGAGGACCTTCTTACAAAGTAGAACTCGGACGGCTTGATGGGTTAGTCTCCAAGGCATCCAATGTCGAAAACAGCTTGCCGGGCCCACAATTCGACTACCAAAAGCTCAAGGCCATGTTTGCGAGTCACAAGCTGAGTGACACTGATTTAATAACATTATCCGGAGCACATACCATTGGATTTTCGCACTGTAACCGCTTTGCAGATCGCCTATACAATTTCTCGCCAGCCACGCCAATGGACCCATCTCTCGATCCGTCTTATGCACAGCAGCTGATGCAAGAGTGCCCACCAAATGTCGACCCGAATATTGTTGTTGGGATTGATCCAGACACTCCTAGAACATTTGACAATTCATACTACAAAATTTTACTTGATAGAAAAGGACTCTTTACTTCGGATGACGCTCTGTTGTCTAATCCGAAATCTCTTCGCACAGTCGAGGCATTTGCAAGCAACATGAGCAGGTTCAGTTCAGGATTTGTCAAGTCAATGGTAAAGCTTGGGAGAGTTGGTGTTAAGACCAGCAACGGAGAGGTTCGAAGGGACTGTACTAAGTACAATGGATGACAGAAATCGAACAAGTTTCATTTGAACAGTTTATCAAAAAGTTCCTGAATAAAAAGACTTACCATTCATGTATGATACAGTTCAGACTTCAGAATACATTTTGTGTGTGAATAGCTTACAGTTAGTTTGTATCGATCTTTCAGTGATTAAGGTATGTCAGCATGTGTGACAAAGGCAAATCGTTTGTCTTAAGCCTAATCCTCGGTGTTAGAGGAACGTATATAGCAAAGCTGGGTATGAAAATCGATAAATCATTTATCACGATACCCAAGTATCCAACGGAGTCAAAGATTAACAGTCATTTACACTTGGAGGTCGGTATCTGATGGAGTCATTTACACTTGGAGATCGGTATCTGATGGAAAAAAATCCCGAAAATTTGTAATATTTTTTGTGAAGTAGCAGGGCCTCACAAGGTATGCTGATGTTATTAGTGATGACTGATGATACAGACAGCCTATTTATCAATCCGATAATGTCAATTGCCAATCACTATAGATAGAAGACTTCCATGTTTCGAACTGTCTTTGTGAACTTTTGCCATGTTTCGAACTGAATATGTTATGTGTTCGCAAACTCACCGAGCGAAAAAGTGTGAATAACCTTTTACAGAGATATATTAAGTTATGGAATGTGGTACTTATAATTAAGGTTCGAATCTCGTCAGCATCAAAATCGCACTTATGGTTCCGTTAACACAAATCAATCATCAAAATCACCGTGGTAGTTCCGTTAATACAAAACAAATAACAGACGTATAATTAAGTTCCAATATTTTTAGTAGTCTCTAATGATTACGGGAATAATTTCGCTCGATTACGTGTAACCGTTGGAATAGACATAGCATCACAGCTCCTTTTACGTGTTCCCTAACTAATATTTAACCGAGAGGATATTAGGCATCAAAGTCAATATGTCCGAGTAGTTAAGGAGACAGACTTGAAATCTGTTGGGCTTTGCCCGCGCAGGTTCGAACCCTGCTGTTGACGTTTTCGCCATTTAATTTATTATTTTTTTAAGCAAAACTGTGTGTGTGAACTTGACAATGAAGAAGATGGTTGTGTTCTCAAAGCCAAACATTGTGAGTGCAATTTAACAAAGATATATTAACTTTCAATTTCGTTAATTATCTATCTATCAATATATAAGTATAAAAGAAGAACCTTAAAATCCTAAGATTATACTGCATATCTTTTATTTGAGCAATACAAATATGGAAAATATCTTCTTAAAATATTTCTCTACCATGTTTATATCTATTTATTTATATTAATATATGAAGGTGTTTTGGAGCGATTACATAATCTCCAACTTTTACGGATTATTTATATATAAAATAAATAATGCATGAATTTTATTGTAAAAAATAATTGTTTGCACATATATATTACTCCATATTTACGGTAAATTGTTACCGAAATTAGTAGGAAGCACATGTTTGGGGAAGAAAAGAGTTATTATCTTTCTCAAGCTTCAAGTCATTTTTTTAAACTACAAACACACCCACAATTCAAAATTCAAGTTTTTTTTTGAATTCGTGCATAAATATTATAATATCAAGTCTTTACAAAAATTATTTTAACAATTTTTGTGCAAGCACATTGTACGTGAGAGTTTATATAAAACGTATTTTTTTAATACATTTCAGTTTTTGTTTTCCATTTCAAACCAATATATTTATCTTTCTTTTGTTTGTGAATCTATATAATCAAAATATTCATAAAAAACATCCAAATATAGAACAATAAAAAATGAATGAGACATAATAAAATGAAACACAATTTTTCTCATTTAAGACGGAAATATCCAACTTAACCTTAAGACGGTCAAATAGTATGGGTATGACAAAAATAATTTATTTAGGAACTAGCAAAGTATCTTATCTAATCAAGTAGGGTAGTAGTTGACCGGTTTTATTCTTAAGATAATATAGCTTCTTAAAAGCAACCAACTGAGAGTAGAATAGATAAACAAATAATCGAGACGGGATGAGTAATAAATTTTTTTCACAATAAAAATATTTAAAGACTTTTTAAATTAGTGCATAAATATTTTAATATAAAGTCTTTTTGCAAACTATTTTGACAATTTTTGTGTAAGGATATTGTACGGACGAGTTTATGTAAAGCGGAATTGTTTTAATAAATTTCAGTTTTTATTTTCCATTTCAAACCAATATGTTTATCATTCTTTTTGTTTGTGAATTCGTTATTTACACAAGATTAATGTAAAACGGTCTCAAACCTCATGTGGTATGAATATTAATAAATAAATAAATTTAAGGTTTTTTTGGGTGGGGTGTCTCTACTTATGGTACCCTTCTATTTTTAAGTTTTCAAGATGACACCCTCTGATACTCTCTTCCCTTCATTATTTTTTCCATTAGTTTTTACGCGGTTTCTAACACGCCTGTTTGACCGGGTTTTTAGTGGCATGTACGTTGCTTATTATTTTCGGAAGTTATATTTTCTGAATAATACTTTCATAACAAATATAAATATTTCATTTTATGTTTTAATATTACCTATTTTTGAACTTATTTTTGGTTTAAAAAGTTCAATTTCGACCCAAAAGAGTGAACGGGAAGAGAAATCAGAATGATAGAGGGTGTTTAGTAAAGGTAGAAGCATGTGTTTCAAGACTAAGGTGATGTATAAGAAATTGATATTACAATTAGTAGACATTTTGTGTATAGATTATGACGGTGATTAGGAGAGAATCGTTTGTTCAAGCAAGATGATGAAATGTTACATCGTATATCACTATTATAGGTTTGTTTTCGTGTTGTAAATGATCATTACAAATCATTTATGATGATTTTTGAGCATCAATTCAAATATAATAATATGAATTGTTTATATAAAATTTGTGCGTTTAAACTAATAAAATGATGTAAATATACATTTTATAACTTAATTATATATGTTATTTATTTATCTCCGTGTATTTTTGCACGGGTGCTAAGCTAGTGTCTCTATAAAGCTTATTGAAAGAATGGAGCTAAATTCCTAATAATCTTAAATAGAGGCATATATATCGTGACATTTTATGAAAAGAAAATGATTTTCAAGTAACTCATGGTAACTTTAACTATGCAATATTTGAAAACACAAATTCTCGTTTGTGATGGACATATCCGTCGTAAATTTACGACAGGTTAAATATTACTCATTTGAGTAGGGAATAGACAAAGTATTTAAAATTTTTAATGCTTTATCTTATATACACAAGTGGGAGAATTTGATCCGTTACAAATTTAGGGAGACTAACACTTTGGATACACAAATAAGTCATACCGAGATGATATAATTTGAATGTTGAATTAATTTACTCAAGTTTATAATGTAACATCAAATTCATTACGTTTGTCTATATATACTGAACCAAGATGAAGTTAAACATCAAAAAGTCAATATGTCCGAGTGGTTAAGGAGACAGACTTGAAATCTGTTGGGCTTCGCCCGCGCAGGTTCGAACCCTGCTGTTGACGATTTTGCTATTTTACTTTCTTATTAATCCTCTGAGTGAATTATAATTTATACATCCGATGTTCCGTTTTGTAGTTTTGAGCATTATAATAAAGTTTTCGAGTTGTGTTTTAAAGTTTTAGAGTTTTACTATAAAGTTCTGAGTTCAATTATTTAAATATTAAGCTTAAAAAATTACAATAAAACTCAAAATTTTACATATAAATTAACTTAAATTTGAATTTTGACGGAAAAATATGAAAAATCTAACTAGACTAACGTATTACTTTAACAAACTCAAAAAATACACATACTAAAAAAAAGAAAATTGAGACTATTTCAAAAATTAATTTGCTGCATTTTTTTTAAAGTAAGCGGATACGTGCACTCAAATAATCGATCAAAAATCAAATACGAGTAATCACGGATCATTAATGAATGAGTAAAGTGCCCAAACAAATGAAAATCCGCTCCTTTGTATACATTTGATTATTTTCTATATTGGCGACTAAGGAGATGCATATAGTGATTATAGTCAAATTTTATTATTTCTTTCCTTTTTCGGGAAAGTAAATTTATTGTTATCAATCAAGTAATACTGAACCACACGGTAAATAATTCGTTTTAACTCTTAATACGTCGACCGTAATCCATTTAAGATATCAAATTAATACGGATGTGTATAAATGTATAATAACAGCACAAATTCTCATCAAAGACGAGCATTATTCGTCACAAGCTGAAAATCGATAATGCTTCTCTCACAAAATACAAGTAACAATACCATAAAATGCTTCATTTCCTTTCATTTATCTTCCCACTTGTGTAGTTGTGAGAGAGACATATCCGCTTTCCGTTTGTGATGTATAGTGACCGTCATAAGCAAGACTTATTGTAATAACAAATTAAAGTAGGAAAAGTTGTAAAAAAGAGACGTTATATTTTGTTTGGTTGTGCAACATCGCTATACCAAACGTGATGGATCGCAATACCTTGCTTAACTTGATTCCGTCACTTTACATTAATCAGCATACCACTTTTCTTCACTAACAATCCTTTCTTTCCTCGCTTTCTTCACTTTCGACTCATATTTTAGTATTATACATACCTTCATTTCCAGTTCTACAACTCGATAACTTCAACCAAGTGATCGAATTCTCATACATTACATAACACGGTAAAAACGAGTGAGAGCAAGAGTAATGGCAGACTGGGGGCCGGTGTTTGTGGCGGTGGTGTTGTTCATAATTCTTACTCCCGGGCTTCTTGTGACCATCCCTGGTCGGAATAGGGTGGTTGAATTTAGCGGGTTTCATACCAGTGGACCTGCCATTCTCGTTCATACTCTCATCTTTTTCGCTCTAATTTGCATCTTCTTGCTTGCCATCAATCTTCACGTCTACATTGGCTAACATCAAGAGGTAATTCATGGCTGTTGAAACGACGAGTTTTAGAAGAAGATTGAAGTTTTTCTATATTGAATTTAGAGTTCATTGTATTTGATATTTTACTTCTTGAAAACAAGAAGATTTGTCGTTCATTGTTATGAGATTGATTGTAGTTCATACATTTTTTATCATCCATTTTCAGTGTACGAATTTCATCTACTAAGCGCGTTAGAACGAGTACATATCCAAGTGTGTACCGTTAATAAATCAATTTGAGACGAGTTCATGTCCCAAAATAAGGATGCAAGTACAAGACTATGTCTTTAAATTTAAGCTTCCCTTACGAGTTCAATAACAGTAGCACGATTACAAATGTGAAATACAGAGTTTATAAACTCGTGCTTGAAATCGTGAAAAAAGAAAATTAATCGAGTTTGAAACTATGGATCCAATAGTGTAATATCCTACAGTGTCATTTGAGATAGGACAATAAAGAGGTATGGTTGAACAAGGGTGTTGGGTGGCAGGGTTGACGACCATCCGTCCGGGTAGGGTGATCGAGCAGAGGCTGGTTTGGGAGGGGCTGAGGGAGGAAAAAGGTTTGGAGGAGGTCACTCCTACTGCGTCTCTGGCGCGTGAAGCGGAGAACTTTTCTTTTTTGGGGAACAGCCGAACAGAGGAGGATGATTAATTACAAACCAGTAAGCAAAAATTTCTATTGACGCGTAGTTAGGAGCAACCTGGGGGAGAGGCATTAGAGAAACATAGTGAATAAGCTACAAACCCGCATTCAAAACTACTTCCTCCGTCCCAGAAATTTAACCTTTTATAATACTAGTATTTTAATTAAAACTTAAAAGTAAACAAATGATTTAGACGAAGTGAGTATATATTATTTTGATGCATCAATTTAAAGTTCAAACTGTCACTAATATGACACTCAAGGAGTCAAGGGTATGGCCAAGAACTCCCTGTACCTGATCCTAACAATCCAACACTTGACTTCTAGACTCGAAGAGCCAAAAACGGAGGGAACTAGTACTCCTATTTAACGACATTAAGCTCTCTTACTCAAACATCTCTATGGCTCACTTTGAAAAACTCAATCTCAAATTCATAACATGTAATTCGGAAAACGCGTCCCCATGAGTAAATTCTGTACCTGAAAATTTTCACCACGCTTATTCCGACAGTTTGGTATATATCCTTGTTCACACCACTATCAGAATCTTAGTAACAAAGACCCTACAGCAGGGTTTTGTGAAGGCAAGTTATGTTAAAGATGGGGTAATAATGGAGGACGAGATAAAAAGCTAAATGATCTGAATAATCATATACAAACTTTTCTCCTTTTATGATATCCTAAAGGTTTTCTGAGATAAGGTTAGTATAATGTCTTTTCACAATTCACAGTCAAGAACAAGTCTAACTTTTATGGGTGTATTTAGTTATGTCTCAACAATGACGAAGTTAGGTTCAAATTCTATCTAGGGCCGAAATCAAAGTTAATTTGCGGAAAAAAAGTGTATCTTTTTCCCAAAAAGATAACCCGCGCAATGGCATGATCAGCTTGTGCTTAGCTCCGTCCTAGTGTCTCAAGTATAATATCATAACTATTCTCAATCTCGACCAATTACCTTAATAGGTTAATGAGTCCCGTGATTAAGGGGACCCATAGCAAATAAAGCTAAGACTACTGATTAAAGAAATACTCGCATGACCTATATATATAAAGCAATAGTCAAATATAATGGTCCTTCTGGTGTACCAAAAGGCTCTTGATAGAAATTTCTAGGTGACTACGATTGATATGGTTAAACAAAAGACGTGACTAAGCAAAGACGAGATACTACGACTGCTTAATGCAATCAACTAATGAACGTAAAGATGGTCGTTCTATATCCAGTCCTTTTGTCTGAATTGGAAACTTGCATCATACATGTTTCAATGCAGGGTTTTCAGGACACATTATTTGCTGTCAATCCTCAATGTGTGGATTACAGAAGAGTTTAATCAGTGCATGGGACCAAAATTCTATTACGACATGAACGATAAGAAGGCCACAGTTCTCGTGTGAGTAGCTTTCTAAGGGATTTATTAGCAATATTTCTCATCAACTCATATGCAAGTGCTAGTCGGACATGACAATTTTGTGAGCATGAATACTGTCTTTGACCAAAAAAGTCGGCTCTGCGTCATGTGACTCGTGGGAAGAAGCTGTGTCGAAATGCTGGTAAACTTAAGTGTCAAAATAATATAGCTAATTAGACAATCCATGGAACATAAGAATTAAGGTGGGATATTCTCGTCATGATTTTCACATAGCATTATTCATATATTCAGAATAATAATGCTCAAATTGGCAGTGATGCGTTACAAATGTACATGTTTGGATGTTCCTACACAAATTAGACAAACAATAAGTTGATCATCATCCGACTGCCTTTATAATTTCATGACCCTTTATATGTTTCTATCAGTCAAGAACATAATACAGGAGCTCGAGCTACAGGATTCATGATTCAAAATGTGTTATTGTGTATTAGAAATGAACGAATATACCTGGCGTTTTTTTTACACGGAGTTCCATGACAGTAAGCGCTCATTGGGTCAGAACCACCAAGGTGTGGCATAAACAGTACCCCTTAAAGCGTTTCTTGCAGCTACCATAGGTACACTGCCCTTACATCACCGACTCACGGAGCTTTAAATTTGCCGCTTCTAGTCCTCTTACTTAAAAGCTGCACCTCAGTGGCTCATAAGTCAAAGACATAGCCTTTTTCAGAGTTTCATGCATGATTTCAGTTCAACCAGCACAAGCTTATATGAGTTATATCGGTGCTTCATGAACCATATTTTGTAGGAAGATTTGTCACTGCCACCTTAGTCTTGCCTCCAGTCCAATCTCCTTGATAATACTTAAGATCTGCCATCACCTTCGCCCGACTCCACAAATCAAACATGTAAACATAATGTTCCACAATAGGCAAAATACCGCATTTGTCAGTCATGTAACTGAAGTATCTCAAACCTTCATGTACCCGATTTGTACGAACACAAGCACCTAACACCCCAACAAATGTGATTGCATCAGGCATTACATTTTGTTTAATCATCTGCTCAAAAAGTGACAATGCCTCTTTCCCACGGCCATGCACACACAAGCTAGAAATCATCGAATTCCAAGTAGCTAAACTCCTCTCTTCCATCAAAATAAACACTTTTTGCGCCTCGTCTAAGCTACCACACTTACTATACATATCAATAAGCGCCGTCCCTAGATAAACACCCAACTCAAACCCATTCTTTAACGCAAAATCATGCACCCAAGAACCCAACCTTAGACTCCCCAACTCTGTACAAGCTCTAAGCAAGCTAACCAGGGTAAACTCATTCGGCATCACTCCTTCCTCCTGCATCTCTGTAAACAACTCAAGCGCCTCTTGCGGCCTCCCATTTGTAACATACCCATTAATCATCACACTCCAAGAAACCACATTTCTCTCCGGCATTCGATCAAACAACTCCCTAGCACAATCCACCTCTCCAACCGCCACAAACCCAGAAACCATCGTCGTCCACGACACAACATTTCTCACAGACATTTCGTCAAACACCTTACGTGCATACCCCAATTTCCCACATTTCAAGTACATATCCATAACCGTATTCTTAACAAACGAATCCCTACTATAAAGCCCAGTTTTAATCGCAAACCCATGAACCTCCATCCCTTTTTCGACACCCGAAAACCCGGCACACGCCTTAAAAACAAACGGAAACGTGAATTTATCAGGTGTAACACCACTACAAATCATAAGATTGTACAAAATCACAGATTGGCGGGAAAAGCCATTAATAGTATGAGCTCTAATGATCAAATTCCAAGCAAAAGTAGGGGGAGATTGCATTTGATTGAAGATAGAAGTTGCGTAATTGAGATTACCATAAGATGAATATAATCTAAGTAAATTGGTGTTGATAATTTGGTTTTGGGTGTAAGAAAAGTTGGTTGATTTGATGAGTTTGGCATGGATTTGAGTAAGGTGTTTTGAGTTGGTACAGTTATGGAGGAGAGAGATTGGGTCAAGGTGTGGAGGAGATGGAGAAGAGAGGTAGGAAGCCATAGAAGCTTGGAAGGTCGAGGATTGATGGAAGAGAAAGGGTATGGTGGTGTGGCAAGAGTGGATCAGGCGGGTCCACTGCTTCCTGATGGCCGAGGTTCACTCATCTCTTGGTTAAGTTTTGCTTAGAAAAGGCATTTTGGGCCGGGCCAAGGCGGGCAACACAGGACGGTAAGAAAACAAGGTGATTCGTGTCCGACACATCTGAGTAAGAGGCGGGCCGTGACACCAAAAGTCTTAAAAAGTTCGTGCAGACTTATTTTAGGGGTAAATAACGAAAAAAATTTGAAGTACAACAGGCGGCACAAATCTGATATGAGCCTGACCAGACTTTGCTCGGGCCAAGGGTAGGCCACACCGCCACAATGAGGGTGGGAAAAGCCGGCTGGCACAAAATTGTTGCTAGGCACGACGGGCCGAGAAATCGATGTAGGGCAGGTTAATTGCGTACTCTAGTTTTACTACGACTCTATTTGATATTTCGTTTAACCTTCTCTGTTACCCATATTCTTATTTAGGACATATAAACTTACGACTGCTTACTCCAATGGACAGCTACAATACGTTGTATCTTGATTTATTAATACGGTTTTTTAAGCTATTTTGCTCTTCTACTATATATCGCTCCAATGGTTGGATATAACATTTTCTAATATTATGGGTCCCACGATAAGATATTCCTCCAATCATAAACTTTACCTTTTATTTTATTTTTATTTTTTTAAAACCTAGCTACAAGCTTGGTAAAGCTACCATACTCATAAGCTACATGAATATTTTTTTACTCTAATGGTAAGCTACTTGTTTGCTATTTTATAAATATTGCAAGCAAGTCCCTAAAGCAAACCATTGAAGATGCTCTTAATTAGTATAGACTATATATGTGAGTCATATGACAAAAGTTGATTAAACATTTGCACACAAGGAATAATAAAAAAAACATATCTAAAAATGAATATTGAGTAGCTTGACTCGTTTCAATCTTAAAATGAATATTGTCATCTTAGAAGAGATTCGAATTAACCTTCCAGAGTCCATAACTAGAGCTAGCAAAAAATGACATCATACAAACACAAAACATGAAATGAAAGGAATTCGGGTTTGGATTGAGGCTTATTACCATCCTTAACTTCAATTGACACAAGTGAACAGGAGGATCTTCCTTATCACGCGCCGGGGTCAGGCCCCCTTACGATTATGGCCTAAGTACTAACTTTCGAAAAAATATATATAAAAGTTTTTGTATTTGAACAGGTTGGCCCCCTTTCCTAAATAAAAGTCCTAAGAGCAATAACAATAGAAGAACTTTATATAGAGTTCTTCTTATGCCATGTCATTTTTCACTAGTTCTAATATTTAAGAATTTTTATCTACAATAGATGATCTTTAAATAAAGTTTTTAAATTGATCCCACAATTCACTATCCTACTTTTTCATTAAATGAGTATAATTAATGCATTATTATTTTTTAATTGAAAATAGGAATTATTTAAATTTAATTGGTTATTAACATTTTTCAAGAATATATTAAATACGCTTCAAATTTCAATACGTACAAACCGAGTTCTTATTTTAGAACTCGGTTCTTAGAATTAAGAACAAACTTTTACTTGCAGTAGAAGAACTTTTTTTTAAGAGTTCTTAGTGACAACCCCAAGACGAAAAACCACTATTGTTATTGCTCTAAGTAAGACTAGACTTTAGATTTTACATTGAAAATATAAAAAGTAATAAAAAATGTGAACATTCGCACTTGCATAATGATTAATGATATTCATTCATTCCAAAATTACAAAATCAATGTCTATAATTATCTTTCCCAAACTTGCTTAATTATTGAAAAATCACTATTCACAATTTGTTAGACGCAATTATTAGTGATTTTTGAAATTTTAAGCATGCTCACAATGTTAATGGAAATATATAAACAATATTTATCAATTTTTGCATTACTCCTTAGTCCTTAAGGCTTCCATTCCCGTCATTTGTTTACCTCTACGTTTGACACTGGATAAAGTTAAGGGTATGAGATCATTCAAGGGTAATGCTATTAGACACTCAAAAATGAAATTGGATAACAAATGAGCGGGACGGAAGGAGTATATTTTTATTGAACTAATCATTACTATAATGGAGATTTTGAGAAAATTTTAATATTTTATTTCAGATGTGTGACTTTTTGTACATGTATAAAGGTGTGTTCATATAAGAAAATGTATTTATAAACACCTCTCTTTAAACTATATGTGAATGGTTGCTTATTTAATCGTACGTAAAAATTCGGTTATTAACTTTTCGACCCCCTAAAAAATTTCTTCAAGATCCGCCACTGCACAAGTGCGTGTCCTATGGCGGAGCTAAGATTTTACCTTAGGAGGCAGAAAAAATTGGGGGAATTTAAGATACACAAAATTTAACTAAAATTAAATCTGGACCATCAAGAGGGCAAGCGTCTTTGCTACCCCCTACTCCCAAGCTCCACTACACGAACCCACACAAATACATGCTTACTAAAATTCCGATAATAAGCATGGCATAACCTAGAGCCAAGAACCCTTATTCAAGCGAAACAAGGTGGTGAACTGAAAACAAAACACACGCAATGACTGAGCCAATCAGGGATCATGACATGAGAACATAACGTTGCGAAACAAGAAGTCAAGGAGAGGTATCGAAGCTCATATGTAGAACATAACATATCCTTAATCAAGCAAAACAAGCTTCTGAACTTAAAACACAATGACATCAAAGAAAACAAGAAAATCTGAACAAAAGACTCTGGATTGATGATTGTTCTGACAAAAGTAAATAATAATCATAGCATTAAACTCCACAGAAGAATTCAGCATTGCTAAACACAGCAAGATGACCTCTCAAGTAGTTACGTTACTAGTCCGTTTTATTTCTTTTTGTTTCCGAGGAAAATAGTAGTCAGCACATCACTGGTCTCTGTGAAGAGTAGTAAACCTCCATCAATGGTGTAATGAATATAACAAGAATCAGTTATAGTTAGTTATAGAGAGAGAGTATATGAGAGAGAATATTAGAATTATAAGAATTGTGAATTGTATTAAGTAAGTATTCTGTTACAAGCATCATTGTATTTATAGTAACAGACTACTAGTAACAGACTTAAGATCTCATATGTTCACATCCCCTCCTCAAGCTTGATTCATCTTATTATTTCGTAATCCAAGCTTGTTAATGAGAAAGGTGTGTTGCTGTGCACCCAAGGCCTTAGTCATCACATCAGCAAGTTGTAAACTGGACTTAACATGTTGTGTATCCAGAAAACCTTCTTGTAACTTATCACGAACATAATGACAATCAATCTCCAAATGCTTTGTACGTTCGTGAAATACAGGATTATGGGCAATATGCTGCGCTGCTTTGTTATCACATAACAAAGGAATAGGTTTAGGAATGCTAATCATCAAGTCTTCTAGCAAATTATTAACCCAAACCATTTCTGATGTTGTGAATGACATACTACGATACTCTGCTTCTGCTGAACTCTTGCTAACGGTCTTCTGTTTCTTCGTTTTCCAAGAGACCAAAGCATCTCCAATGAATATACAGAAACCACTCAATGACCTTCCAGAGAATGCACACTGTGCCCAATCTGAATCACTATACGCAGAAACAGTTAAAGGTGTTCCTGCTGGATAGAATAATCCTGTGTTGAGTGTGTTCTTCAGATACCTAACCACATGAACTGCTGCTTGCATATGTGGTATCTGTGGTTGTTGAAGAAACTGACTTAGGTGTTGTGTAGAATACGAAATGTCTGGCCTTGTCATATTTAGATACAACAATCTACCAATCAAGCGCCTGTACTGTTCAGGATTCTCAAGTACATCACCTGAATCAGTGGAGAGTTTTAAACCCCTAGGCATTGGAAAATCTGTTGGAGTACAGTCTTCCATATTCATGTCCTTCAAAATGTCCAGGACAAACTTTCTCTGGTTTACCAGTAAACCAGTGTCATTTCGAGCAACTTCTAACCCAAGAAAGAATCTGAGAGACCCCAAATCTTTAATGGTAAATGCTGTGTGTAGATCAGTCTTTAGTTGCTCAATTTCCTCAACTGATTCTCCTGTAAGCAAGACATCATCTACATAGACCAATGCCACAGTAAACTTTTGTGTAACAGTATTGAATCTGGTAAATAATGAATAATCTTGTTTTGACTGAACAAAATTCTGATTTTGCAGAAATTTAGTGAGTTCTATATTCCACTGTCTTGAGGCTTGCTTTAGTCCATATAGTGACCTCTTTAGTTTGCAAAACTGTCCTGGTTTAGCTTTATTATAGCCCTCTGGTGGCACCATATAGACTTCCTCATCAATAAAGCCATGTAAAAAAGCATTATTGATGTCTAATTGAAAGAGAGGCCAACCCTTTGAAGCTGCTACTGCAAGTAAAATTCTAACTGTTGCAAACTTTGCAACAGGAGAAAAAGTGTGAGTGTAGTCTTTGTATTTGACCTGATTGTAGCCCTTGGCTACTAATCGAGCTTTAAACCTTTCTATAGTGCCATCTGCTTTATGTTTGATCTTATAAACCCAACGAGAACCTATAGCTTTGTGTCCCTTGGGTAAATCAGATAATTCCCAAGTGTTGTTGTCATCCAAAGCTTGTAGTTCTTTATTCATAGCATCTATCCATCTAGGATCATTCTTAGCATGAGCAAAAGAAACTGGTTCAACTTCACTTATAACATTTGCCAAGGACTGAATATACTCATCAGAAAAATCAACCAAATCAGCAAAAAGTGCAGAACAGACTGCATTTGATCTGTGTATAACTTGCTTTGTTTTTCCTGGTAAAACAAAACCTTTCAATCTAGAAGAAATCTGCCTAGGTCTAGTAGACTGCCTAACAGTGGTTGCATCTACAGGACCACCAGTTAACACATCTGTAGTGACTTCTCTAGAATCAGCTGCAGGAATGTTAACAACAGTATCTGTATCCACAGAAACTGTTTCTGTGGCTGTTGGTATAGTCACAGATGTTGTAGCATTGTCTGTGGTTGTTGGTATAGTCACAGATGTTGTTGCATTGTCTGATTCAAGATTAAATATATCAACCAGACCATCTTCTGTTGTAGCCAAATCATCACCAACAGAAGGACATACTCCATCCTTAAAAGGGAACTTATCCTCCTGAAATACAACATCCCTTGCAACAAATACTGTGTGATTTTTCAAGTCATACAATTTATACCCTTTCTGTCCATATGGATACCCAATAAACACACACTGTCTTCCTTTGGCTGCAAATTTATCCTTCCCAGAATTAGTTCTTTGGACAGGAGCAAAACAAAGACAACCAAAAACTTTCAATTCATCATATATAGGAACTTTCCCAAAGAGAACCTCAAAAGGAGTCTTCCAATTCAATAAAGAAGTAGGCATCTTGTTAATCAGATAAGTGGCAGTCAATACACTTTCTCCCCAAAACTTAATAGGTAGATTAGAATGTAACCTTAATGCCCTTGCTGTTTCAATTAGGTGCCTGTGTTTCCTCTCTATTCTCCCATTCTGCTGTGGCCTACCCACTATACTTCTCTGATGATAAATGCCATGTTGCTGGAAGAGATGAAAACACTGCTCCTGGAAGAACTCAGTTCCATTATCACTTCTGAAGCTCTTAATCTTGCAATTAAATTGTGTTCCAACAAAAGCTATAAAATTCTTTATCAAACCAGGCACTTGAAATTTGTTTTGAAACAAGTAAACCCATGTTACTCTGGAATGATCATCCAAAATGGTGAGGAAATATTTAGCTCCTGACATTGTGGGTGTCCTATATGGACCCCATAAATCCATATGAACCAATTCAAATAGGGTAGAAGCATGAGAAGAACTTCTAGGAAAAGGTTGAGTATGTAACTTGGACAGTATACAAGTTTCACAAGAAAAAACTTGATTATTATCAATAGACATTACATGTCTTAGCTTGTCAATAGAACTGTGCCCAAGTCTAGAATGTAGAAGCTGTACATTACAAACTTTATTACAAACATGTGATTGAAAATGAGATTGAAACTTGCTCCCAATATCCATTGGTGCTTCTGTTTGTAATGTAGTCTTCTCTTTATGTTGCTGAAATGGCTCAAACCAGTATAATCCTCCCTTCTTTTCTGCTAATCCCAAAGGTACCTTACTGGAAAGGTCCTGGAATGCACAATATTTGGATGTAAATAACACAATCATAGGAGAATGTTGTATTAACTTGCTAACTGATAATAGATTTTGCTTGAAATCTGGAACAATTAGCACATTTTTCAAATGAATATTAGGTGTGAGAGTAGTATCCCCAATTCTGTGAACCAATTTAATAGTCCCATCTGGAAGACCAATCATAATAGGTTTCTGTAACACCCTAATATTGCACAGTATTTGCTCATTTGATGTCATATGGTCAGTAGCTCCTGTATCCACAATCCAGGATATCTGACCATAAGTAGAAGCAACAGTGTAAGCTTGTGAATACAAGTCTTTACCTGCAAAGTTTACTGAGGATGCTCCTGCTGTATTGTCAGTCATAGCCTTATAGACTTGCTGCATGACATTCTGCACAATACCATCCATAAATGTCTGGTCCAAATCATGTGTCTGGTTTTGAACAACAGCAACTTTAGGTGTAGTGCCAGGAGTATCCAAAGGATTATCAGACATAGGCATAGAATCAACATTATTGGCCCTCCTATGATAGACATTGCTCTTATTAACATCATTGTTATGCCTACCCCTGCCTCTGCCTTGACCATTACTATTACCACGATTCTTGAGGTAACAATTAGCTGCAGGATGTCCTTTCTTCCCACAAAAATCACAGGTTTTGAAGTAATAACAGTCCTCCAACCTGTGACCACCTTTCTTGCAGTGAGTACAAAATTTCTGTGACTTATCTTCTTGTGAATCCAGCTTCTGTCTCTTCCAGTCTGTCTGATTAGTACGAGAAGAGGCAAAAGCATTTGCTTCTGGAAGAACCACTGCAGTTTCAGAAATCTGCCTCTGCTTCTCAATCTTTTGCAGCAGACCCAAAGCTCTATTCAATGGAGGAAGAGGTTCCATTGAAAGGACTGTGGTCCTCACAGTATCAAAGGCATTGTTCAACCCCATTAAGAAGTGAATCAACTTCGCATTCTTTTCTCTATCAAGAATACGCTTCAGCAGTTGACAAGAACAACTGTCAAGAGCACCACAAGTACAATATGGTATAGGATCTATGGCATCAAGGTCTTCCCAAGCATGCTTCATCTTGCTATAGTACTCAATCAAACTAGTATTATCTTGAGAAATCTGTCCCAAATCCTTCTTAAGTTGATAAATCTCAAGACCATTAGTCTGACCATATCGTTCCAAAATTTCATCCCATAACTCTTTGGAAGTAACAGCATATTGAACTGTTTCACTTATTTGAGACTCCATAGAATTGGTAATCCATCGTTTAACCAGTAAATCACAACGAATCCAGTGATTAAAACGTTTGTCTTTCTTATCAAGAATCCTAAAAGATCCATCAATAAAACCTTCTTTATTTTTTGCAACTAAAGCTTGATGAATTTCTCTTTTCCATTGTAAAAAATGTTCACCATTGAATTTTATATCAGTCAATTTTAATGATGGCTGATCAGTATTAGAAATGTATAAAGGATCATCAAAGACTTCATAAGTAGCAGGGGTAGAAGATGAAGTAACACTAGTCATAATTGCAGAGGAGTAACAAAATCAAAGAAGCAATAAGAAAGAATTGCGAGTAGAAGAAATCAGAAGTAATCACACCAGTATTAATGGAGATTTCAATAGAATGCGGAAGCGAAATATAACGAAGATAGGCAGGATCATCACCATGAACGTCTGATACCATGTGAAGAGTAGTAAACCTCCATCAATGGTGTAATGAATATAACAAGAATCAGTTATAGTTAGTTATAGAGAGAGAGTATATGAGAGAGAATATTAGAATTATAAGAATTGTGAATTGTATTAAGTAAGTATTCTGTTACAAGCATCATTGTATTTATAGTAACAGACTACTAGTAACAGACTTAAGATCTCATATGTTCACAGTCTCCAGAATAGCTTTCAGCAATGCCAATCCCTGCATAAGCATCAAAAACACGATTCACAAAGTATGCTATGACTATGAGACCATAGTATAGTAAATGACTTACAGTATATTTTGTAAGAAAATTGAGGAAATTAAAATATACCTCTTTCTGGCCAAATTGGACGTCATTCTCGACTAAATAATCAAAGTCAGTGACGAGGGATTTGATGAGAGTGAGAGACATAGGCTTGACCTCCAAATTATCCATCACAATGTAGGGTACCGTCTCCTTTACAAATCCCGGATGAACATTGCTTGATGATGATGGTTTGACGTAGGTGAACGTAACCTGAGACATTGACTTTCTACAGGGTGCATATGCACAAGTACCTCTAGATAGGTAAAGACTACAAGAGCAAGTATCTTCGCTTCGATCACTTACAAAGTTATGATCCGGACACTTGTAATGGCTTATTGTGGCGGGTACGTGATGAAATGACAATAACGGAAAACTGGTGGGAAGTTTTGGCAGGAGAACCGTGTCGCTTTTCACATTCTGCAGAAAGTATTCCGTCTGCAAGGATTCAACACTCTTGTAAAGAGATTGTAGACTGCCTGTCATTTCTTCATTGTTCAACAGTTTAGTAACCGTTGCAAGGGGTAAAGACATAATGTGGAACAGGAAATCGACGAAATCCTTTTTGGCTTCTGCAAGTACAACCTTTTTGGTCTTTGAATTGACAATTATCTTCAAACTAAACGTCACTTCGTTAGCTGTTGGTGCTTCTACACTCATCTTTCAAAAGATGTCAGTTTACTCCGCCAGTAATATAATACGGAATGTGATATTATGAGATGTAACTCGAACAACAACAACTACTGTTTATATCCCATTACGCTTGCTCTAAATGCGGCATGAGTTCCCAAATGGTTAGTTGTATGCCTGCTCCATAGGGAATGAACACGGGCTGGTAAGTTCGTTGGGAATGAACAAGAACTGCTGAGAACAAGTGCAATGGAAGAACTTCTTCTTTTGCCATGTCATATTTTGACAATCTCAATAATTAAGAATATTTTATCACAATGAAAAAATCTCATATAAAGTTCTTCTATAATCCATAACTAATTGATTAATTTAATTAATTGGTTAATTGTTCATTAGAACTCACAAAATTTTCTTGTTTTTTTTTAAAGAACTTGGTTTTTTTTTCAAACCGAGTTTGTCAATTTAAGAACAAACTTTTGTTTGCAAGGGAACAAAATTTATTTTAAAGGTTTGTTTTGATAAACCCAACACAAAAACCTCCCATTGCAATTGCTCTGAGCCACCAATTACTTCTGGCTTCTGAATGGAGTAGCACGTATATTAGAGCAATTGCAATGGGAGGTTTTTTGCATCATTATATATATAAAAGAAGAATGGTTTTCCGCCTACGTGGCGCAGTCATATCGCAGCATCGGGTATTTCGAGGCCTCACATTCAACCTCAGCATTTTCACTTTTTATAGACCAATCAGATTCTGCCACCTCATAATAAGTTAATAATTTAATAATAATTTAATAATTTAATAATCATTTATTTATTATTAAATAAAAAAACTAAATCAAAATAAAATCTTTCCATATTTGACTCATTCTCATTTTAGCAAATATAATCATCATAATTTTCATAATCATTCTACCCTAATTTCCGACGCTGAAGTCTGCAACGCACCAAATTCCTTCAGTTCATCACTTCATCCTTCTGAAATTTGAAACTTCACCACTTCAACCCCTCCATCGGCTTCATGGCTCCAATTTCTACTAGCTAGCGAACTTTAATTAAGGTATTTCTCTTAAGTCTTATATTCTTATTATTAGTCATCAATTTTATTTAAAATATCATCTTTCCTTCAATTTTGGTAATATTGTTTATATAGGGTTTAAGAATTATGATTTAAGGAATGATTTTGTATATTGAATTATTGATTATTGAGCAAAAAATCAAATCATCAGTGAAGGAAACTCAACCATGAAATTAGCGCAAGAATTATGTTATGAATGATTTTGGATATTGAAATTAGCGCAAGAAACTCAGACTCTCAGCGAAGGTTTTGAACTTTTGAATTTCCATGGAAATCGAATGAGGGATTGAGGGTTATGGATGGTAAATGGTCACTGCCGGTATTGTAGGATTGTAGTAGTGAAGGTGAATTATGTTTTGTTTGTTCAATAACTCAATAAGTCTCCCTGGTGACTTGTGACGGATATATCCGTCACAAGTTTATGACGGGTCCGATAGCTCTTACTCGTGTAGATAGGACAAGTCTTGAGAATCACAAAAGTGTTTATTTTTCCCTTCTTATATTGATAATATTTGATTCGTTACAAGCTTGTGACGGATCCGTCACAAATGAGATTTTTTTTGTATTTTTTTTGTAAGACTTTTTTAAATTTTATTTTCTAGCCCACTGTATTTTGAAATCCTAGATCCGTCACAGTGGGCTGGCGTGATCCCGGGTTTATACACACTAGCTCTCTGAAAGAGCTTTGGCCTAATTCTAAGTATGTTATTCTCCCTGTTAGAGTTCTGGTGCCTAGAATACAGTGAATATTACGTGATCCCGTTCTCTAATATGTACTGCAGGCATACTTATAGATTAGGGCACAGGCTGTTCAATGGCACGTATATGTGGAGTCGGATGTATCAGTTCAAATCATCTCCTTACCCTGGTCAGGATTCTTTACAGAAAGTCGTCATTTTTGGAGATATGGGCAAGGTCGTAATATTTTTACTCCTTGGATCGTAAAGAGATTGTTTCTATATGACTCGTGATGAAAATTGCATTCAGAGTATTCACCGCATATGAACAGTGGTTCTGCAGGATGAGATTGATGGATCAAATGAGTACAACAACTTTCAGCGTGGTTCGTTGAACACAACTAAACAGCTGATCAATGACTTGGAGAATATCGACATTGTATTTCACATAGGAGACATATGTTACGCGAATGGGTACCTGTCGCAGTGGGATCAGTTTACTGCTCAGATTGAACCCATTGCCTCTAAAGTTCCCTACATGCTTACCAGGTTAACGACGTTCTTCTGATCCTTGACGATATATTCTGTAGTCTGTACCCATTCTGCTACTCATACCCTGACAGGATCCCGTGTTTGTCTATACAGTGGAAACCACGAGCGAGACTGGCCAGGATCAGGTTCCTTCTATGGGAGCGAAGATTTTGCCCATCTCTGAACTCATGGAATGAACATATTGTTTTAGGTAATCTTCTGCAACTACCTTTGATTTGTGTTTCATTTTGATTTTTCTCTTTCATATTTTCATGGAATAGCATGTGTGGTAACTCTGCAATTCTGCATACTTAAATACACACTGCTGTCAAATAGTGTTTATTTTGGGTTATTGATTTCGAGACAGAACAGTGGGATAAATCGCAAATGTGCGCTGCGCAGGTGCTCCAGCAAGAACAGTGGGCTGGCGTGATCCCGGGTTTATACACACTAGCTCTCTGAAAGAGCTTTGGCCTAATTCTAAGTATGTTATTCTCCCTGTTAGAGTTCTGGTGCCTAGAATACAGTGAATATTACGTGATTCTGTCTTAATCGTCTCCCTATGTTACATAACACAAGTTTCAGATGACGGAAATCACAAAAAAAACCAGTTGATTCGATAAATTTTTATGTTTTCAGGTTGATATTAACAATGAGAGTTATTTATGTGAGTTTACTGTTAGTTCTATGGGTCTGTTTAGGCCCTCAGCAAGTAAGTACAGATGGTGATCAGCCTCTATCAAACATTGCAATTCATAAAACCGAATTTGCATTTCATGGTATGGCGTACATCACTGCGTCTCCTGCTGTTCTTGGAGTCCAAGTAAGTTTTCCGAGTTTATGTTCAATGCGGGATTTTGAGTTTTCTGATGTTCTTTACTCATCATGTTCGCGTAATGTTCTGCAGGGTGGAAATTCGGGATGGGTGGCCTTAAATTTTGAGCATAGTCGGCCAACTACTCGTGATTGGATTGGAGTATTCTCGCCTGCTAATTTCAGGTATATCATTCATTCAGAAACGCGTTGTAAGTTTGTGACAGACTGAGAAATACGAGTTATGGTTTGCAGTGCTGCAACCTGTGCACCTGAAAGTGCAAGAGCATTTCCTCCTTTGCTCTGTACTGCGCCGATTAAGGTTAGTGACTGATAAAACATGTCTCTGCTCTGTACTGCGCCGAAATCCAGTTGATAATGTTTATATGTAACCTTGCAGTTTCAATATGCAAATTACTCGAGTCCCGAGTACAAGAAGACTGGCAAAGGGACATTGAAACTTCAGCTGATTAATCAAAGATCCGACTTTTCCTTCGCCCTATTTACTGGCAGTTTGTTGAATGTACGTTTGCTATTATCGCTTTCTGTCGCTTTGATTTTTTTTTCTCGGCCAATTTTCATAATGTTGTTATTGAGTTGTAACAGCCGAAGCTGGTAGCAGTCTCGAACCCAATAGTGTTTGCTAATCCGAAAGCGCCACTTTACCCAAGACTAGCTCAAGGGAAACTATGGAATGAAGTAAGAATCCTTCCACAAATCCACACTTTTGTCGTTACATTGTCTTCTGTAAACTGTAGGCGACAAGAAAACTGAAGCGTAAACCTGTCTAACACTAAATGCAGATGACTGTAACATGGACAAGCGGATATGGGATTAACGAGGCAGAACCTTTTCTTGAATGGGGGCCTAAAAGCGGGAAAAGAACGCTGTCACCAGCCGGGACATTAACATTTCAGCAAAATAGCATGTGTGGTATATGAATTATACGAGCTTCAACTGATTTTCCCGAACCTGTTTCATAACTATTACTGTCTTTCCTGCCCTGTAACTCTGCATACTTAAATACACACTGCTGTCAAATGTGCGCTGCACAGGTGCGCCAGCAAGAACAGTGGGCTGGCGTGATCCCGGGTTTATACACACTAGCTCTCTGAAAGAGCTTTGGCCTAATTCTAAGTATGTTATTCTCCCTATTAGAGTTCTGGTGTCTCGAACTATATTGTTTTGTGGCTGAATACAGTGAATATTACGTGATCCCGTTCTGTAATATATACTGCAGGTATGCTTATCGATTAGGCCACAGGCTGTTCAATGGCACGTATATGTGGAGTCGGATGTATCAGTTCAAATCATCTCCTTACCCTGGTCAGGATTCTTTACAGAAAGTCGTCATTTTTGGAGATATGGGCAAGGTCGTAATACTTTTACTCCTTGGATCGTAAAGAGATTGTTTCTATATGACCCACGATGAAAATTGCATTCAGAGTATTCACTGCATATGAACAGTGGTTCTGCAGGATGAGATTGATGGATCAAATGAGTACAACAACTTTCAGCGTGGTTCGTTGAACACAACTAAACAGCTGATCAATGACTTGGAGAATATCGACATTGTATTTCACATAGGAGACTTATTTTTTTTGGAGAATATCGACATTGTATTTCACATAGGAGACATATAGTCCGGACTCCGGACTCCGGACCATGGCCGTCTTAAAATAAATGGAGGTTCGGTTCTCCAAAAAAAATAAGGACAGTGTGTTGCGTGGACAGGCATTTTCCTGAAATGCAAGTTTTATGTTTTTCAACAGTTTTTTCCGCTTTTGTTTTTATTTATAAAAAAAAGTTCATATAAAAGGCGAGACCAAATATTACTCTATAATTGCAAATAAAGAATTATTGTCTAACTAATTTTAACATATTAACAACACTATTATTCCGATTTTTTATATGTTTTAAACATTTATTTACATAGAACTAAAAATTATTCAACCATGTATTTCCATGCAATTTGCACGGGTTCTAAGTTTGAAAGAAGACAGTTTCCTTTAGCAGTTTGTTTCGCCATGACTATCAACAAAAGTCAAGGTCAATCTCTATCCCGTGTTGGACTTTATCTTCCAAGACCAGTCTTTACCCATGGCCAACTGTACGTTGCTATATACAGGGCCACGAGTAAGAAAGGTCTAAAAGTGTTACTTCTTGATGAAGAAGGAGGGATGACTAATACAACAACAAATGTTGTTTACAAGGAGGTTTTCGAGAAACTGTAATTTTCGTGTTGGGTTATTGAATTTTAATATACCCATTTAATTTATATTTGTACCTGATCAGTTATTTTGTTCATCGTATTTGCCCGTCAAATTATGTTCCGTAAGTAATTCATCAAAAGACAGTAACTTTCCAAACTACTCATTATTAGTTATTTAATCTTTTTTTATTCGTCTATTGTTTTTTCTTATATAGCTTATTCATTAATGTTATCATAAGTACTCCAAATATTATCATCATTACTAATAGTTATTCGAATATCAGTGCATCAGGAAATTCACCTTTTCACCGAATATATCTTATATTCAAACATCCCGTTAAAAAACAATTCGTTAGAATAAACACAATTGTTATATATTGAAATAAATATACCGACGCCGTCTTTAAAAATAAGTGTACACAACCCCGTGATTTTTCACGGGTGTTACACTAGTTGGGTTTGTAAATAAGAACCCTTAAAAAAAGTTTGTCCCATTGCATTAAAAAGTTTGTCTTTCAAAAAAACAAACTTGGTTTGATATTAAGAACCAAGTTCTTTCAAAACCCAAGAAACTTTTGAGTAATTAACCAATTAATTACATTAAATATTTAATAGTTTTCTTATGGAAAAATTTTACTATAGTTTTTTCTATTGTGTCAAAAAATTTGTAATTCTTGAGATTGTCAAAAAATGACATGGCAAAGGAAGAACTTTATAAAAAGGTTCTTCCTTGCACTTGCCCAGTTGCCCTTAATGTATAATGAACTAAATTACTGTATCTCATTTTCCATAACTTCAAGGGTTAAGGGATTTAATTAGAAGTGAGCAGATCTTGGTTCGGATCAGGAAAATGGATCGGTCTAGATGGTTTTAGGTCTGGTCCTCGATCTTCATTTTCTAAAGTTTCAGTTTTTGGTTCAGTCTAATCCGGTTCAAAATGGTTAATTTAGTCCGGGTTTAGGCCATGTTCTTTCTGCGTTAATTTCATCCCATTATATTATGTAGCGTTATTTAGTACATTATAATTTAGTTTTATTCAATTCAATTCAACTAATATTTTCACAAATTTATTCTTACTTCAACTCTATTCAGTATAGTTAAATCTAATTCAATTCATTTCACTTTAACTTAGCTCTATTAAATTCAATTTAGCTCCTCTCGACCGAAAACACAACAGAGCCTAATGAACCAAATTTGCTGTTTTTACAGGTATTTTATACAAAAAAAATGAGCAATTTATTTCAAAAGACATTGCCTTCTCTAGTTTTGCTTGGCCGGGACAAAATTGTGGCTAGGCACAACGGGCCGAGATACGGACCGGCACGAGAAGTTCATTGCCTTCTCTAGTTTTGCTACGACTCCATTTGATATTGCGTTTAACTTTCTCCATTACCCATATTTTTATCTAAGACGGATATACTTAAAACTGTTGAAGTAGTGTAAACCGTAGATGTGACAAATGTTAATTACACATTTGCACAAGGAATAATAAAAAAACCCCTATCATATTCTCATTACATCTTAAGTGATTTAACCCATTTCAAGCTTAAAATAAATATTGTCGTCTTAAAAAAGACCCAAATTACCATTCCTAAGGCCAAAGTTGGAGCTAGCAAAAAAATGACAGATGCAACCACAAGACATGAAATTAACATGCTTGGATTGGGGATTATTACCATCCCCTAAAGCTGGTAAAAAATGACTCGTATATAAGTGCGTGTTCAGTGGCGGAGGCGGCCAGGGGCGGAGCCACTAAGTTGGCTATATGAGCTATAGACTATAGTCCAATACAATTTTCTAATAAATAGTTTTAAGTTTATAAATAACAATGTGGGTTTAGGAGTATAGTTGGTAAAAGGGCTCTCTATTTCCCCATTGTGTATTACGAAGTACATCCAAAAAAAGTAAGTGTGATGTATTTACGACATTAACTCCTAGTCTCATGTGCATGACCACCAACACCTACAAGTGGCCTATTCCCCAGCCACCACTCCACCTCCCTCTATGCCTCTCACTCCCACCTATCTCGCCGCCGTTGTCATGCCCACATCATCGCTTAATGAATGTTTATCACCCTTGTTACTACCATTGCACTTACACCACCTCAACCATGCCCTTTGCAACCCCTCCGTCGGGGCTACCTTCATGCGCCGCCTATTATCGGTCGTCCTCCACCTGCGCCCCTCATTCCTGTTGTTTTTCACCTACTCCGCCAACCATATGTTAAGATTACAAAAACCGAAAGTCAACAGTCCAAAGATTCCTCTCCAACAAATAAGGAAACAATCAATTCCTCTCCAACAAATAAGGAAGCAATCAAACATTGATTACTTAGTCAATATTCACATTTGAATAGTTTTGAATAGCATTAACACTACCATACGTTACTCCTATAATCATGGGATATTTTCCATATTAGTTTCCTTTAGGGCTATGTAACTTTGTATATATACTACCTTATGTAAAGTTCCATATTTATCCAATACATTTATATTATTATCATATATTTTACATGGTATCAGGTTTCATATCGATCCTAATACTACTCACCCTTTCCGCTGCTACATACGATATATCCATGGCTACCACAAACAACCAAATTCCCAACTCGGCTGAACCAACCAACCCTCTTATTTCCGTATCATTCCCCACGTGTACCAAACTCACCCCGACTAACTACCGCGCGTGACATTTTCAGATCAGCCGCCTCTTTCATGGATACGGGTTGTTCTCGTATCTTGACGGCACCACCGCGGCTCCTCCGAAAACTACCACCCCAGCCGCCACTACCACCAACCCGACACCTGACCCCATCCCAAACCCCGCTTACCAAACCTGGTTCCGTCAAGATCAACTTATCTTGGGTGCTTTTGCCGGCACTTTGGATGACGCGGTTGCCCCGGTCCTTCTCGATGCCGTCACCTCCCACCAAGCCTGGACTACCCTTTCCACCACCTACGCCAACCCGTCTCGTGGCCACATCCTTCAACTTAAAGACCGCCTTCGCACCATTACCCACACCGGTAATACCATATCCGAATACATGTTTGCTATAAAAACTTGCACCAATCAATTAGCCCAACTTGGCAAACCTATGGATGCCGAGGACATAACCACACAAATAATCAATGGTCTCGACTATAATCTTTATAAACCCATCATTGATGCCGTACGAGCACGTGATGTACCAATCTCCTTTGAACTCTTTCATGAGAAATTAATTCATCATGAACTCACCATCAAAAACAACCCACCAACGACCCAAACCACTCTTTTCAGCCCATCGGCACACGCTGCAAATTCCCGACCGAATCACCACTATAATAACAACCAACGATATTCAAATAATAATTCCCGTAACCAGTACCACAACCAATCTGGTCAGAACCGTGGCTCGGCTCCAAACAGCCCATACCCGAACCCTTTTAGAGGTCGATGCCAGTACTGCCGTGCCACTGGACACGTCATCAGTGACTGTCCAGACTTCAAGCGCGACTACCCGAACGTTGTGTTCCCTCCACCCCCAACCCGACAGCCCAGACCCACGGCCAACACAGCCACAACCACTGCCGCTCCTACATCGTCTTACCTTGTCGATAGTGGCGCCTCTCACCATATAACTAGTGACCTTTCTACCCTCTCCTTTCACACCCCGTACGATGGCCCGGACGACCTTGTTATAGGGGATGGTTCGTCTTTACCTATCTCACATCTTGGCTCTTTCACTATTTCTCATGCCTCTCATAATTTATGTTTTAATAATGTTGTACTCGTACCACAAATATCTCGTCCTCTACTTTCTGTTTCTCAATTTTGTCTTGATAACCATGCTTACGCTGTTTTTTCCTCTACCTCTTTTTGTTTTAAGGAACTCACGACGGGGGAAACACTACTTGAAGGGCCATTCGTAAACGGGTCGTACCACTGGAACCCACACACCATCTCGCCTCAAGCACATCTAGCAAATAAGTCCTCGAGTCAATTGTGGCACACTCGCTTGGGACATCCTTCCAATTCTGTTTTAAGTTTATTAAGTTCCAAATTTAAATTTAGCATTTCTGAACTTACGCATTGTAACTCGTGCTTGATAAACAAAAGTCACAAATTTCCGTTTGCTCAAAACACGCTCAAATCAACCGCTCCTTTCGACCTTGTCTATTCTGACGTATGGACTTCACCCATCACGTCACCCGACTCATACAAATACTATGTTATATTTGTCGATCATTTCACACATTATATTTGGTTATACCCATTAAAAAACAAGTCCGACACATACCAAACATTCAACCGTTTTAAAGTCATCATTGAAAAATTCTTTAATAAACCCATTCGTCAATTTTATTCTGATAATGGTGGCGAATTTACAAAATTAACACCAACATTACTTGATAATGGGGTCACTCATCTTACCTCCCCTCCGCACACACCCGAGCACAATGGATTTGCGGAAAGGCGACACCGTCACATAGTCGAGACTGGACTAACTCTTCTCACAGAAGCCCAAATCCCGACTACGTTGTGGCCTCATGCTTTTTCAACAGCAGTCTATCTTATAAATAGACTACCCTCCTCTACACTAGCAAATAAATCCCCTTATTCTATGCTCTTTGGACAGGAACCCAACTATCAAAAGCTAAGACCATTTGGATGTCTCTCATACCCATGGCTAAAACCATATACAAGTCATAAACTCGACCCCAAATCCACACCATGTGTCTTTGTTGGCTACTCAAATACTCAAAGCGCTTACTTATGTCTCGACCCTACGACTCACAAACTATACACATCTCGACATGTGCGTTTTGTTGAACATGGTTTCCCTTACCTAAAACTAGCCAACCAGCCCCTTGAGCACACCACGACACCCAACCAGTGGTGTCTCCTGTCCCTCCCTCTCGTTCCAGCAACCCCACAACCCACGCCTTCCATCCCTACCCCCCCTAACACACCTCCCAGTACCCCCCCCAGCCTCTTCCACCGATACACACAACCCCTCCACTACTCCCGTGTCCACCCCTGTTCCCCACACCCCACCTTCTGCCCAAACTTCCCCCACGAGCTCTCCTTCTTCGTCCTCTCTGTCGGCCTCCACCACCCAAACCCCTCATCCACCCCCCCTCCCCCAGTACCCACCCCACGCCTCTCTACCCGTATTCCCAAACCAAACCCCAAACATTATAACCCCGACAAATTCGCGAATACAGCTACTCTTCCCCTAACCTATACTACTCCAAACACCACTAAGCAAGCACTACACCATCCTCACTGGCGTCTTGCAATGGAGGAAGAATATGCTGCCCTAACCCGCAACAATACTTGGTCACTTGTCCCACCCAACCTAGCCCCGAACATTGTTGGTTGCAAATGGGTATATCGTATCAAGTACAATCCCGACGGTAGCCTCAAACAACATAAGGCTCGACTCGTCGCAAAAGGGTTTCATCAAAGACCGGGCATCGATTACTCGGAAACTTTTAGTCCGGTTGTCAAACCAGTTACAATCCGTTTTATTCTAACTCTTGCCGTCACCAAACAATGGCACTTACATCAAATTGATATTAACAATGCGTTTTTACAGGGCAAACTTACGGAAACGGTCTATATGGCTCAACCCGCAGGTTTCGAAGACACCATTAACCCATCATTTGTTTGCAGGTTAAATAAAGCTATTTATGGACTCAAACAAGCGCCCCGGGCATGGTACAACGCTCTAAAAACGTACCTTACCGCATCCGGTTTTCGAAATTCCCTCTCGGATCCCTCATTGTTTATTCTTAATACAACCATTACTACCTTATTTGTTTTGGTCTATGTTGACGATATAATTGTCACCGGGCCGAACAAAACCCACATTACCAATTTTGTAACAGCCCGACCCACCACGGTTGTAACACAAACCCAATAAGATGGGTGTGCACTTTTGGGCCTGTTATTTGTCCTCACTTAAGCCCAAAAGCACAAGGCCTTGTTACTAAATGGTGGGTGAGAGCTATTATAAACATATCACAAGCCTCACATTCTACCGATGTGGGACAACTTTCCTCTCATACTCTTGGGGTGTTACAAACTCTCCCACTTAAAGAACACAACGTCCTCGTCGTGCCTCAAACTTGACCACAACCAGGGCCAGAATCCTCCCCCGCTAGGTGTGTGACCCGGGTACTCCCGACCACAGGCTCACCACACGGTCGCAGGGTCGCTCTGATACCATTTGTAACAGCCCGACCCACCACGGTTGTAACACAAACCCAATAAGATGGGTGTGCACTTTTGGGCCTGTTATTTGTCCTCACTTAAGCCCAAAAGCACAAGGCCTTGTTACTAAATGGTGGGTGAGAGCTATTATAAACATATCACAAGCCTCACATTCTACCGATGTGGGACAACTTTCCTCTCATACTCTTGGGGTGTTACAAATTTTATCACACAAATCTCACACAAATTCTCACTCAAAGACCTTGGGCCACTATCTTATTTTCTTGGTATTGAAGTTACACCTACAAAAAATGGCATCCATCTAAACCAAACAAAATATCTCTATGACCTATTAAACAAATTTCATATGCTAAATTCCAAACCAGCAACAACACCAATGTTGCCCCACCCACCTTTACTCAAAGATACAACCGTCCCTGCTGAAAACGAAATGGACTATCGGTCCATCGTCGGAAGCCTCCAATACCTAGCCCTAACTAGACCAGATATTGCCTTCTCCGTCAACAAACTAGCCCAATTTCTCACCCATCTGACCCACACTCATTGGACTGCTCTAAAGCGCCTGCTCTGTTACTTAAATGGCACCCTTAATCTCGGTATACATCTCACCAATGACACCCCACTCCGCCTCCATGCCTTTTGCGATGCGGATTGGGGTGGTGACCCACAAGACTATCTCTCAACCACTGGATACATAATCTACCTAGGCCGAACCCCAATTTCCTGGTCTGCCAAAAAGCAGAAAGCCGTGTCATGCTCATCCACCGAAGCCGAGTTTCGAGCAATTGCTAGCCCCACGGCCGAATTGATATGGCTACAAACGCTAATGCACGAACTAGGCATCTCTACGGACCAACCACCTACCATCTACTGTGATAACCTAAGCACTACCCATTACTCCGCAAACCCCGTCTTTCATTCACGAATGAAACACGTGGCGCTCGCCTTTCACTTTGTCAAGGAACACATACGCCACGGCCATGTCCGCGTTCAGCATATTCATGGGGCAGACCAACTTGCGGACACACTCACAAAACCGCTTCACAAGCCACGGTTTCTCTTGCTCTCATCCAAGATTGGACTCTGCTATCGCCCGTCCATCTTGAACGGGAATGTTAAGATTACAAAAACCGAAAGTCAACAGTCCAAAGATTCCTCTCCAACAAATAAGGAAACAATCAATTCCTCTCCAACAAATAAGGAAGCAATCAAACATTGATTACTTAGTCAATATTCACATTTGAATAGTTTTGAATAACATTAACACTACCATACGTTACTCCTATAATCATGGGATATTTTCCATATTAGTTTCCTTTAGGGCTATGTAACTTTGTATATATACTACCTTATGTAAAGTTCCATATTTATCCAATACATTTATATTATTATCATATATTTTACACCATAGCCTAACGACAAATCCTCCAAATCGATAATTTACAAAGAACCACAAACCCTAAATTAAATAACAAAAATAAATAAAATACGTTAATTTAATCCATAATTATACAATTACCAAATTAAAAACATGTTAGGATCAAATTATAATCAGTAATTGACAAATTGTGATTAATTTAAGAGGTTGTATTGTTTGTATTTGGGAAAATTAGGTTTAGAGACTTCTGAAGGAAAGGGTATACAAATGAAAATTAATGTGTAAAAAGTACTGTGATGAAAAAAATCGTACTGCGAAAATAAATTACGTTTATTTTTTATTTCGTAAAAAGTATAAATACTATATATTTTATCGAGCATATATAAAATTCAATGAATTTTAGATTTGTAGATTGTCAAAAAATCAAAAAATTGAAATCATTTCCAGGCTAATTTGAATAAATACTCAATACTACTTAATGGATGCTAAAAACGTTAAAAGATTCCATTTCGGTTTTAAATAACCTAAGAATGACAGGGTTTGGATTTGGCCAGCTTGAAAGTATATGTTAATATAACCGTTTTAATTAGACCCATGTGTAAATAAGCTCACTATGATTTTCACCTTTTAAGTTACAAATATGGGTGGAACCGGGAAAAAAATATAGCCCTATATAAAATAAACTAGTTTTAACCCGTGCAAAATTGCATGGTTATAATTTTAAAAATATCGATATAATGATTAATAATATTTAAAAATGTTAAACAAAAAACATGTACTCCCTCATATTCGTAATAATTGTCCCATTGTTTGAATATATGAGTGTAGTATTTTAATAAAATGGGACATTATTACGAATAGGAGGGAGTATATTTTATACTCTATTTCGTTTATAATGATAAGGATTTAAAACACGTGCATAAAAAAATTGCAAGGGTTTAAAGTTTACTAATGTTTTAAATCCGTGAAAAAAATGCACGAATTCGGTGTTAAAATATAATAACAAAATTTTTAAATCTACCCATTTTAGTGGATAAACTCATTATCCATAACGAATTCCTTTAGAATATTATGTTAACGAAATGCTATAAAATCTACTTAACAGAGTTTTATCGTTCACTTATTTAGTTAATTTTTTTGTAGATATCACTTTTAAAATTGAAAATTAAAACAGTATTATTTATTTTTTTTGAAAACTATTTCTTATTAGAAAAAATTAGTCAAATTTAGTGATATCTCGAAAATTTACTATTATGATGGCCAAAATATTAGAATTGAAACTTTGTAAAATAATATAATAATGCTATTTGTTTTGCCATTTTTTATCATTTATATTTTCATAGTCTAATAATGTTTTTTGGTCATTTTTTATTTTATTTTTCTATTATTAATACACTATATGGCCTAATGGGAAAAGTTTGCGTTTTCATATTGTATTATTTATACAACATAAATGGAATTGAAGATGTTGGTTCATTAAAGTTTTGTATTGATTATCCGATAAAATTCTAGTAACAAAATTGGTTTTTCATAAATTAATTTCATATTTTTTGTGGTGGGTCATATTTTTATTTAAAAATAAAAAACAAAAAATCGATACGATGACGTGAACGTACAAAATTGCACGAAATGTTCTTGTATTAATATAAGTGTTTTTTGTAAATAACCCCTTATATGTTATTTTTTTTACAAATAATCCCCTTATATATTCATTCTTTGTAATAACCACCTTAAATCTTTCCTAACTCAAAATTTTTACACCCAAAATAAAGAAGTTTTTGCTAAAATGGGGTCCGAAACCGAACTATTTATCAAAATGGGGCTCGTTTCAAACTAATTACCAAAAATGGTTCCACGTCATCAAATTTGATTTTTTAATTTTTTTTTTTTGAAATTTAGAACATGTCGCTGTCCAGGACAGCGACATGTTGCCTGCATAATTCGAGCTCTACCGAGCTATCTTCGTCACATCCGTTCTCCTTGCTCCGACCACCAAATAATGAAATACGACCACCATTCTCTTCTTCTCACTTCGCTTATCGTATTCACATGGTTGTTTGAGTTATTTGATCAATGGTTTGCGCAAAAAATGAGCCGTAATATCACCGTTCACCAACAATTTCGGTTTCGAAAACTGCTTCTCCTCTGTTTTGCTGCCTCTCCTCTACTTCATCCCTCTTCTCTTTCTGTTTTCTTCCACCACCGAGTAAATCAACAACGCAGCAAATATATGACCATCTTACATTCACCACCCAGGACTCCTCCATCACACCACACCACTCGATTCCGATGCCCAATTCAATTAACATTTTATTTCTCTCTTTATATTTTTTTTTATAGTTGATCTTCGTTGATTTTATTTCCTTTTGTCCTATATCTTTTACTCCATAAGACATTCATCATCATCATCATCGACATCTGTCGAAATTAAGGAAACAACATTGCCACTACTCACTGCTACGAGTACTACTTCCTCCTTCGCTCTCATCAATGTATCATTCATTGATTAATATTATTTTCTTCCTTGATTTTAAAAGCCTAACTATATATTTTTACAGATGGAGCTCACTTACCAACATAATCATTGCTCATTAATAATTTAGTTTTGATTTCTGCTGCTAAGTTGTTAATTAATTTGATAATTCAGTTAAGTATTTTGATTGTGTGATATGTACGGTTACTTGAAATAATACCACCTATTATTCGGGAATATCGTTGTAAGACTCGTGAAAAAAAGGGTGGAAAAGTGAGTAGTAGGCTGACAAACAATGGTGTTGAAGGAACATGGATGGTAATCGTAGGCGGTGGAGGGAAGTAAACAGAGAGAGAAGAGAGATGAAGTAGAGGAGAGGCAGCAAAACAGAGGAGAAGCAGTTTTCGAAACCGAAATTGTTGGTGAACGGCGATATTACGGCTCATTTTTTGCGCAAATCATTGATCAAATAACTCAAACAACCACGTGAATACGATAAGGGAAGTGAGAAGAAGAGAATGGTGGTCGTATTTCATTATTTGGTGGTCGGAGCAAGGAGAACGAATGTGACGAAGATAGCTCGGTAGAGCTCGAATTATGCAAGCAACATGTCGCTGTCCTGGACAGCGACATGTTCTAATTTCAAAAAAAAAATTAAAAAATCAAATTTGATGACGTGGAACCATTTTTGGTAATTAGTTTGAAACGAGCCCCATTTTGATAAATAGTTCGGTTTTGGACCCCATTTTAGCAAAAACTTCCAAAATAAATTACGGTGATGATTTTAATAAAATCGGTTCTAATTACGATATCCCGACTTTACACTACCTAAACTACCTTAACTACCCTTACTAATTACACCCACCAGCCCATACCTCCTACATCACCCAATCACCCATCCCCAAATTCATCCTCAAATACATTGTTCATCATCAGCACTCTGCCACTCATCACTCCTCCCTCCTCCCTTCTTCGTCCGTCATCAATAATTACTTCCTCAATCCACCAATTTAATTCACCCATTTCGGTGTCTTCCCAATTTGGGCGTAGCTTTAATTTATGAACAAATACTCCAAAATAATCAATAAATTTATTGATCAGCTAGGATGACGTATGCAGATGTTTAGCAGTCTGTCACGCCATGATTAAATTTATTGATCGATTAGCAAATTTAGCAACTAAGAATCTTTTACATTCTACTACATGAAAGATAAGTGGATTATGTTCTACTGTTTCATTTTTAAAACGACTTTTGATTCAACAAATCTACAAATCATTATTTCAGGTCAAACACAAAATCGACTAAGCAAAATACGCAATTGATCAGAAAAACATACATATCAGCATCAACAGCAACATGAATATCAATATCAACTGTTTTTCGATTCGTTGAGTTAGATGTAAAGGACTGCGTAGTTGTATATAGCGGTTAACAAAATCCAAAAATTTCATGTTTTTCACCACTAGCGGTCCTAAAAAAATGAACAAAATACCGCAAAGATGAAAGTAAGAATTCAATATGAACATGGCTAGGCATCAACATGTTTTGACTCAAATTGTATGAACTTATAGATGAAATTGTATTGGTAATCTATTTTCGAGTTTCAGGAAGAACCTTTTTCAGTATGTTGTAACCCAAATTTCTTAGTAGTTCCGGTTTTAGGGGCGAACATTTATCAGCTTATCAGCATGTTCATATAATGTGCATTGAGAAAGTAGTTGTTAATATACGGAGGAGGGAGGAGGGAGGAGGGAGGAGGGAGGAGAAGGAACAAGTGATTTGGGGGGAATAATGGGGATGAGTGAAGTAGGAGGGATAAGGGAGTGACTTGGGTGACTAATTTGTAAGGGTAGTTTAGGTAGTTTACTTAAGTTAAAGTCCGAATATCGTAACCATATACGGTTTTATAAAAATCGTCACCGTAATTTATCTTGGGTGTTAAAATTTTGAACTAAGAAAGAATTAAGGTGGTTATTACAAAGAACTGACATATAAGGGGGTTATTTGTAAAAAAAAGTAACATATAAGGGGTTATTTACAAAAAAACACTTAATATAAATAAGATTCTGACACCGCCTGCAGAGCCCGAATTTGATTTTTGGGAGACGAAAATTTTCAAGGGGGGGTTTAAGGTACACTCATAACTAAATTCTTCGAAACTCTCAAGTGTGTGGGGGCGAGCGCATTGACTGAGCTAATCATGGATCATCCGATTCCGATCATGTCATGAGAGAACATAACGTTGTGAAACATGGAGAGGTATCGGAGCTCATATTTAGACCATAACATATCCTTATTCAAGCAAAACAGGCTTCTGAACTTAAACACAAGGCATGCCACAGCACACACACACTATGACATCGAAGAAAACAGAAATATCTGAACAAAAGACTCTGGATTGATGATTGTTCTGACAAAATAAATAATCATCATAGCAATAATCTCCGCCGAAGAATTCAGCATTGCTAAACACAGCAAGATGGCCTAGTGTCTCAGGTAGCTAGGGTGTTTGTCGCTTCTTTTTGTTTCCGAGGAAAATAGTAGTCAGCACATCACAGGTATCCAGAATAGCTCTCAACAGAGAGGAACTTCATATACGAATCATAGCGACGAATTCCCTGGGACGAGAATTAATCTTCCATGTATTACGATATACTTAGTCTCTCACTACTCATACTTAACTTAATGAATAAACCATATGTTTACTCTAGGTCAAAACATAATGATATTTCTCAATAAAATAAATAACCAAAGAACGTACGTATATAACTAAAGGAGAAAATATCCAACTAAATGAAAGTTTCGAAAAACATAATATAAATGAATGTATCACATTATGGGACCAAGTCCCATATTCACTACATGACCCTGAAAACCCTTAGGTGGCATGCCTTTAGTCAAGGGATCTGCAATCATCAAATCAGTGCTAATGTGTTCTATGATCACTTTCTTTTCCTGAACACGCTCTTTTATGGCCAAATACTTAATGTCGATGTGTTTACTTCGACTTCCACTTCTGTTATTCTTAGCCATAAATACCGCAGCTGAATTATCACAATACATTCGAATCGGCCTGCTAATAGAGTCAACAACTCTTAGCCCAGATATGAAACCTTTCAGCCAAACACCATGTGAGGTAGCCTCCACTACAAAACAATGCTCTGTTTGCGACGGAATTTTCCGTCGCAAAAAGGGTGAAATCCGTCGCAAATGATGTTTTTGCGACGGATTTGCGACGGACTGCGTCTGTCCCATATTTTTGTCGCAAAAAGTTAATTTGCGACGGATTTTTCCGTCGCAACTTTTTTGCGACGGATTGACCACTCTTTGCGACGGATTGACCTTGACCAGAAGTCAAGGTCAGTCAAGGTTTGCGACGGATTTTCCGTCGCAAATGGTCCTCTTTGCGACGGATTTTCCGTCGCAAATCGTGATTGACCTTGACTTCTGGTCAAAGTCAGTCAAGGTTTGCGACGGAAAATCCGTCGCAAAGAGGCCCATTTGCGACGGATTTTCCGTCGCAAACCTTGACTGACCTTGACTTCTGGTCAAGGTTTGCGACGGATTTTCCGTCGCAAATTGAGACATTTCCGTCGCAAATACCTGTGTGATTTTCCGGTTTCAGCCCTTTTTCCAGCTCCCCATTTCCATTGAAATGATTCATTTTTTCCCTTTTGCATGATCTGTAAACCTGCAATTTCAGAAAAACGACCCAGCAACAAAAACTTGTCGGAGACAAGGGTTTTTAATATCTCTTTTCATAACTAATAAGAAAGTTTTACAAATGATAATCCAACTCAAAACTAAACATAGTCCGCGGTACATCAACTAAACAACCTAATGAAATCTATCTAACTCTTTTGCCATTTGCATTTTTCTCTAATTTGTACCTATTCGTACCACATTTTCTACACTTATCAAGGTGAGCGTCGTCCATCCAGAAAAGCATACATCCTACCGAGCAGGCATCTATCTTCTGATGGGGAAGTTGAAGAGCTTTAAGAATTTTTTTGGTTTCGTAGTAGTTACGCGTCATAAGATTATTTTCAGGAATCATATCTCCGATATATGACGCAAAACCATCTACACATTTTTCAGCTAAGTTGAATTCACATTTTAAAGTGATCAACCTTGAAGCCGACTGTAGCAATGTCATACGACTTCCTACATAAAGAGGTTGTTCGGCATGTTTTAGCATTTGGAAGAAAGCTAATACATTAGGATTTGGAGATTCATCGACTACCTCGGCGTTTAGAGCATCTTCCCTAATTTGATCAATGCTATCGCGTAACGCATCTTCCACCATATCTCTATAAGGATTGTCGGAGTGCATTGATGATCCTCCCTCTTCCTCAACGGAGAATTTCTCTCCGTGACACACCCAATCGTAGTAGTTATCACAAAACCCTCTCAAACCAAGGTGTTTCCGTACATCTTGCTCAACTAAATACTTTGTATTCTTACACTTAGAACATGGACACCTAATTTCTCTATTCCTAACGTATTCGTCTTGTTGCTTAACATAGTTAATGAATTCATTAACACCAATTACGAAATCCTGCCTTATTTTTTTCCTAGAATCCAACCTTTCATACATCCATTTTCTTTCTAATCTCTTCATAGTAAATCTACATATTTTAACAAACAATAACAACAACTAATTAACAACAACAATTAAATAAAAACTAAATATATATATATATAACAACAACTAACAACAAAAACTAGTTAACAACTTATTAACAACAATAACAATTAATTAACAACAACAATTAAATAACAACTACATATATAACAACAACTAACAACAACAACTAACAACAACAACAACAACAACAACAACAACAACAACAACACCAACACCAACAACAACACCAACACCAACACCAACACCAACACCAACACCAACACCAACACCAACACCAACACCAACACCAACACCAACCTGCAAAAAAGAACAATTTACATATATTGGTCTGGGGTCCTTATCTCTCCAGCCTAAACCCATCTTTGAATCTTTCATACCATTAGTAAACACTCTTATATTTTCTTAATTGTAATGAGACAAAAATTGGGCAGCACTTCCCTATTGTTCTCCAAATACATTATATAGAATGTATTTGGAGAACAATAAAGAAGTGTTGCCCAATTTTTGTTTCATTACAATCAAGAAAATATAAGAATGTTTACTACCTAAATGGCATGAAAGATTCAAAGACAGTCCCAAAACGGGGACTATTCAACAATTACACCTAATGTGTAATTATTGAACGGGTACTATTCAAGAATATTCTAAACAAATCAACAACACTAACAATCAACAACAATGCAAATTTTATATCAAAAAACAAACCTCCTAAACATCTTAACAACATTATGCGACGGATTTGGGACGAAATTAGCTACTAACCTAATATTACTAACCACCTAACAATACTAACTAAACTAATCAAATAACAATTAAACTAAACTAACTATTCCTAATAACAATAAAAAAACAATAGTACGGAATTTGCGACGGAATTTTGCGACGGATTAAACAAAAAAAATTAAGACGGTATATTAATAAAATTAGTATACATACATAAGAAAGAAAGAAGTGGCGGTGAGGTGGCAGGTGGAGGAGGAAGGAGGGGCGGCTGGCCGGAGGGGCGGCTGGCCGGAGGGGCGGCTGGCCGGAGGAAGGAGGGCGGCGAGGAGGAAGGAGGGGCGGAGGAGGAAGGAAAAGGAAGGAAGGAGAAGGAGAAGGAGAGGAAGAAGGAGGGGCGGTTGGGAGGCTCCGGCGACGGCGGCTCCGGCGGGGGAGGTAGGGTAGGGTGGTTGGGGGGGTGGTGTGGTGACGAATCGCCGATAGATCGCCTTAGGGTTTGCGTTTTTTTTTAATTTTGAAATCGATTTGGGGAAAAGAAAGAGACCCGCGGGGTCTGTATAAAAAAGATTTGCGATGGAAATTTGCGACGGAATTTCCGTCGCAAATCTGGTCAAGGTCAAATCTTGACCAGATTTGCGACGGAATTTCCGTCGCAAATGTTGACTCCTGCGACGGAAATTCCGTCGCAAATCTGGTCAACATTTGACCTTGACCTACTTTTGGGCAAGTCTGGTCAATAAGTTTGCGACGGAATTTCCGTCGCAAAAGTCAATATGTGCGACGGATTTTCCGTCGCAAACCTTCCCGCCATTTGACTTTCATTTCGCGGGTCTTGGAAATTCAGGTCCGTCGCAAATTCCGTCGCAAACAAAAAATCCGTCGCGAAATCCGTCGCAAAACTAATTTTGCGACGGATTTCCTGTCCGTCGCAAAAAATCCGTCGCAATGGCAGTATTTTTTTGTAGTGCTCAAAACAAGAAACGAACTCGGCCTCCATAGTAGAGGTGGCTGTCAATGTCTGCTTAGTACTCTTCCATGATACAGCTCCGTTAGCTAGCATAAACACATATCCAGATGTGGATTTTCGTGAATCAATGCAACCAGCAAAGTCTGAGTCGGAATACCCCACCACTTCAAGACTATCAGTCCGTCTATACATAAGCATGTAATCTTTAGTACCCTGAAGGTATCTCAACACTTTCTTTGCAGCCTTCCAGTGATCGATGCCTGGGTTACTCTGATATCTGCCTAATACTCCAACAACATATGCAATGTCAGGTCTGGTACAGACTTGAGCATACATAATGCTACCAACAGCTGAAGCATAAGGAACATTTTTCATTTGTTCTCTTTCCAAATCATTCCTTGGGCACTGGTCTAAACTGAATCGGTCACCTTTCACAATAGGTGCTACACTTGGTGAACAATCTTTCATTCTAAATCTTTCAAGCACTTTGTTGATATAGGCCTCCTGAGACAAGCCTAAAATGCCTCGGGATCTATCTCTATGGATCTTAATGCCAATGACATAAGATGCCTCACCCATATCTTTCATATCAAAGTTATTTGAAAGAAATTGTTTCACCTCATATAGCAACCCCTTATCATTGGTTGCTAGCAGAATATCATCCACATATAACACAAGGAAACAAATCTTACTCCCACTGACCTTAAGGTATATACATTGATCCATGATATTTTCTTCAAAACCGAATGAAGAAATTACTTCATGGAACTTCTTATACCATTGTCGGGAGGCTTGTTTCAAACCGTATATGGATTTATTTAGCTTACAAACCAAATGGTCACCGTCTTTAGAGGAGAATCCTTCAGGTTGTTTCATGTAAACCTCTTCCTCTAAATTGCCATTAAGAAATGCCGTTTTCACATCCATCTGATGTAGCTCGAAGTCAAAATGAGCTACTAATGCCATGATAACTCGAAGAGAATCTTTCTTAGACACAGGAGAGAATGTCTCTGTGTAGTCAATCCCTTCTCTTTGAGTGAACCCTTTAGCAACGAGTCTTGCCTTATGTCTCTCGATGTTGCCACGTGAGTCCCTTTTAGTTTTAAAAACCCACTTACATCCAATGGTTTTTACACCATTAGGCAACTCGACGAGATCCCAAACTCGATTAGATGCCATAGAGTTCATCTCATCTTTCATAGCATCCATCCATAAGTTTGAATATGTAGAACTTATGGCTTGTGAAAATGACATAGGATCATTATCAGCTCCAACACTGCAATCCGACTCTTGTAGATATACTTCATAGTCGTAAGGAATCGCCGATCTCCTCTCTCGAGTAGATTTTCTTAATGGAATTTCTTCCTCATTATGATCTACTATATTTTGATCGACATTTTGTGGAATTTCTGTATTTGGTTGTTGAACTTCCGGTCGTACTTCAGGACCGTGATCAATAACCAACATGTCACTCAAAACAGAGGGTGAAGCTTCATGTTGATCCTTTTCAGGTTCAACTCCTATAGTACTCCCACTGATCAAGTCATTCTCTAGAAATTTTGCATTTATAGATTCCACAATCCTGGTACTATAAGACGGACAATAGAACCTATAACCTTTGGACTTTTCGGCATATCCAATGAAATGTCCACTAAGAGTCCTTGGGTCTAGTTTCTTTTCTTGTGGGTTGTAAATTCTCACCTCAGACGGACATCCCCAAACGCGTATATGTTGTAAACTCGGTTTCCAACCTTTGAATAACTCAAAAGGCGTCTTAGAGACAACCTTGGAAGGAACCCGATTTAATATATACGCAGCCGTCTTTAGCGCATCAACCCACAAAAATGAAGGAAGTTTAATATTACTTCTCATACTACGCACCATTTCAATTAATGTCCTATTCCTCCTTTCTGCTACACCATTCTGATCCGGAGAACCAGGCATAGTGTATTGGGCAACAATCCCATGCTCTTGAAGAAATTTAGCAAAAGGACCGGATGCTTGTCCATCCTCAGTATATCTACCGTAGTACTCACCACCTCTATCTGATCTCACAATCTTAATGTGTTTATCACACTGTTTCTCTACTTCAGCCTTAAAAATTTTAAAGGCATCTAAAGCTTCGTCTTTGGAACGAAGTAAGTAAAGACGCATATATCGTGAATAATCATCAATAAAGGTAATAAAGTATTTTGGATCGTTAGCGTTCATATCCGGACAACATATATCCGTGTGTATGATCTCTAGTAGGTCAGAACTCCTCTTAGCACCTTTCTTAGATTTGTTAGTTTGCTTTCCCTTAATGCAACTAACACAAGTCTCAAAATCGGTAAAGTCTAAAGTACTAAGTACCCCTTCCTTTACCAATCTCTTGACCCTCTCAATGGAGATGTGTCCCAATCTCCTGTGCCATAACATAGAGGACTCCTCATTTATAATACTTCTTTTTAAACCAGTACTAACATGCATAGTGTTTTGAGTGGTATCATTTTGTAAACAAAGACGATATAAATTATCAGACAAAATACCATTACCAATAACTTTAGAATTTCTGCAAACACTAAAACCAGAGTCCGTAAAGTTAAAAGAATATCCGAAAGGTACAAGTCTAGAAACTGAAATCAAATTCCGAGCAAAATTCGGAACGTAAAAAGTCTTTTCCAAAATCAAAATAAAACCAGTACTTAAAATTAAATTGCATGTCCCCACGGCCTCAACGTGCGAGCCTATCTTGTTTCCTGACTAGATGGCGCTCTCACTTGCCACTGGTTTCCGAAGGTTTGTCATACCCTGCAAGGTATTTGAAACATGGATTGTAGTACCAGAGTCAATCCACCAAGTATTATGATTAACATTGACCATATTAGATTCATAACAAACAAACACATGAAAATTACCTTTCTTTTTGAGCCAAGCCTTAAACTTTACGCAGTCTTTCTTCATGTGTCCTTTCTTTTTACAGAAAAAACACGACGACTCCTTCTTAATTACTTGCTCAGCTGGAATCTTTCCCTTTCCTTTATCTTTATGGTGAGCCTTATACTTCGTACTGGATGATGCTTTATCAGTAGAAGTAGTTAAATTCACCTTTTCACCTTCTTCCAATAATAACCTCCCCTCCTCTTGAACACACATGGTCAATAATTCATTGAGAGACCATTTATCCTTATGTGTATTGTAAGAGATCTTAAATGGGGCATATTGAGTTGGGAGAGAACATAAGATGAAATGCACTAAGAAAGTGTCAGACATAGTAACTTCCAATTCCTTAAGTTGGGCTGCAGTATCCCTCATGCGCATGATAAAATCACGCACTCCTTTAGTGGCATTAAGTTTCAAAGATGTGAACTTCATTATTAAGGTGCTTGCCAAAGCCTTATCAGAAGTTTCGAACTGCTCATCTATAGCCTTAAGTAGGTCCCGGACCTTAGTATGCTTGTCGACTGAACCTCTGATACTAGCACACAGTTTAGTCTTAATGAACAACGTGCAAAGATAGTTGGATTTCACCCACTTTTCACGAAGTTCTACTTGATCTGGTGTGCCTTTTTCAGTTATTTCAGCCGGTTCATCATTCTGAATAGCGTAATCAAAACGCAAGAACCCTAAATGTAGCAGAACTCTTTCTTTCCACACCTTAAAATTGTCACCAGTTAATTCAGGAACGTCAATTTTGACATCAAAGGAACCTCCAGGTAAATTTGCTGCAAATTTAAATATACACACTTAGTAACAAAAAATTGAGACTTAACTTTATCACAACTTACCAATGTAAATTATGCTCATATGAACCTAGTGACATAAACTTGCCTGTGGGCTAAAGTCTACTCAAATTAGATGCATAAGAATTAAACTTTATGATGAAACTATTAAATCATATTCATTTCTTAACTCCTGTGGGTAGATTAAGAAACATAATTTAATATAACACCCTAATTAATTCATACAAATACAATAAGATTCCTGTGGGTAAGTCCAATCATATTACGTATAATTAATTACAATTAAATGTCTAATTTCCACATGTGATTTCGAATAAAATTTAAACAATTAAAGATGCTGTGGCTACTCTCTAATTAATAAATTTAAAATCACTTGACATTTAAAAAATCATTAACATTGATATATACAATTGACTTTATGTATATACGAAAACAATAATATAAAAACTCAGCATGTGAATAACGAGATTTAACTCATCTTAAAAACTACTATTTTACCATATACTAGTAGTATTTTACTATTAAAAAAGAATATAAGTACAAAGTAGTCACATGCTAGCATTAGAAGGTAAAAGAAATAGGAAAATAATAATAAACCAATGTCCACGTATAAGTGCAAAGTAGTCCATTATTAAATAATCATATGAGCAAATAATATACCATGATTATATCTCATTATAATAACTTTGGTGTGAAACCAAATAAAATAAAGGAAAAAGGACATAAACTCAATGTCCCACCATACTTTAGCATGAGAAACATGCGTCCTTTTCAAGCAACAATAATACAATATTATAATAAGGTACAAGAGCATCTTCAACCTTTGACTCTTCAACACATAAATTCCACAAAACAAACAGTAACCAACGCATAACCAAAGAGAAAAAGAAAAAACAAGATCTTCATCCCTAACCTCCGTCAGATCTCATAACGAACCCAGAAAACCATAAAAATTCCAGATTTCGAAAAGAATACAAGGAAACACAATATATAAAACCAGATTCAGATGAAACGAGAGTACAACGGCAGTAATAAACGACGACGGACTGAAGGCGGAAACCGAAAAGCAAGACAGAGGCCATTAAGGCTCTGATACTAAATGTAAGTTATTTATTCTTAATTAGTATGTTTAATATTACTGAATAACATACAACTGATTAAATAAAGCGGAAGCGATAAATAGGATCGAAAATAAAACCTCCAGCCATTGCTAATCGGATTCCTGAACAGCTTTATCAACCCCAAAGTATTAATCTGAATTTCTGATTTCGGTTCTAAACCCTCACTGCTCACTTATTTTGATGGTGTAGTTTTCTTAAAGGAGAGTAGATTTAGTGACCTATTAATCAGAATATGTATTCTCTTATATACTGCTCTTTCCATCAAAGAGCAGTGTTTGAACACAACTCAAATAAGTGAGTAGTTTCCTAGATGGGAGAGAATTTAGAGTCCATAGAATGACTGTCTCTTTAATGGGACATATAATTAGGATTTGTATAAGACTATTAATATTATTAATAATAATATCTAATCAATTAATTATAAAAATCCAACAAAACAGGCTTCTGAACTTAAACACAAGGCATGCCACAGCACACACACACTATGACATCGAAGAAAACAGAAATATCTGAACAAAAGACTCTGGATTGATGATTGTTCTGACAAAATAAATAATCATCATAGCAATAATCTCCGCCGAAGAATTCAGCATTGCTAAACACAGCAAGATGGCCTAGTGTCTCAGGTAGCTAGGGTGTTTGTCGCTTCTTTTTGTTTCCGAGGAAAATAGTAGTCAGCACATCACAGGTATCCAGAATAGCTCTCAACAGTGTCAATCCCTGCATAAGCATCAAAAACACGATTCACAAATTATACTATGAGAGTATGAGAGCATCGTATGAGGCGATCAAATATATAAAAAGGGACTATTTTAATTTGTATGTCAGAAAGTTAACGAAAATATACCTCTGTCTGGCCAAATTGGACCTCATCCTCGACGAAATAATCAAAGTCAGTGACGAGGGATTTAATGAGAGTGAGAGACATAGGCTTGACCTCCAAATTATCCATCACAATGTAGGGTACCGTCTCCTTCACAAATCCCGGATGAACATTGCTTGATGATGATGATGATGATGATGATGGTGTGATGTAGGTGAACGTAACCTGAGACATTGACTTTTTACAGGGTGTATAAGTAGCACCTCTAGGAAGGTAAACACTACATGGGCAAGTTTCCTCACTCCGATCACTTACATAGTTATGATCAGGACACTTGGAAAGGGTTATGGTGGCGGGTACGTGATGAAATGGCAATAATGGAAGACTGATGGGAAATTTTGGCAGGAGAACGGTATCGCTTTTCACATTCTGCAGAAAGTATTCCGTCTGCAAGGACTCGACACTCTTATAGAGAGATTGTACACTGCCTATCATTGTATCATTGTTCAAGAGTTTAACAATCGTCGTAAGTGGCAAAGACAGAATGTGGAACAGGAAATCAACAAAATCCTTTTTGGCTTCTGCAAATATAACCTTTTTGGCCTTCGGATCGACCATTATCTTCAAACTAAATGTCACGTTGTTCGCAGTCGTTGATTTTGCTTGTGCACTCATATTTCAAATATAGATGTCCCTTTATTGGAGTATGTGGTTATGACTTATGAGATGTAACTTCATCAACAACGACTGTTTATATATAGATATTGTCATATCCCTGCACTAGCTCGAAATGTGCATGAGTGCATGACTTCCCAAATTCCGTCATTAATAAGAAAGATGCAGAGCAGCAGAGTCTGCAAGCAGTAGTACGTGTCTTGACTCATGTGTACTCCCTTGGGAATGAACAAGAACTGTTGAACGGTAAGCAATCAATTACCTTTTCTCAAACGTCCGTCATCTAATTTTTAGGGGTAAGGGTTTTAAATTTTAATCTTCGCCGGGCAAGTTTAGGTTCTGATCGTAAAATAGATTGGACCGGTCAATATAATTTGGACCAAATTCATTTATGCTTGGTCCTAATATTCTGAAATTTTAGTATTTGGTTTGGTCCGGTCGAATATCAGATGGTTAATTTGGATATGGATTAAAGGAGATGGATTTGATATTTTTCAATTATTATTCAAACTAGTGTAACACCCGTGAAAAATCACGGGGTTGTGTACACTTATTTTTAAAGACGACGAAAGTATATTCATTACAATATATAACAATTCTATTAATTCGAACAAATTAAACTTTAACGGATGTTTGCATATAAGATTACTAGCTTAGAACCCGTGCAAATTGCACGGAAATGCATAGTTAAATAGTTCTTAGTTTTATATAAATAAATGTTTAAAACATATGAAAAATCAGAATAATATTATTATCAATATGTTAGAATTAGTTAGGCTATAATTCATCTTTTGGAATTGGAGATTTAGAGTAATATTTGGTCTCGCTTTTTATTTTTATTTATAAGTTTCTATTTTCCGTCGCCTGACTATTACGGTTTTTCCCTTTACTATTTATTATTTTTGTCATATTTCAATTTGAGAACAATTCTTGTTACATATTCGAAAATAGGTTGACCTGAGTCACCTGACACTCGAAATTAACCCAAACTACATCACCTGAATATGAACCAAATTCCTAATGGATCTTACTCGGCCCAAAAATAACCCGAATTAATGTGACCCATAACTAATCCAACCCGAAGTGGCATGATCCGAAACCACCCAACCCGAAAATAAATAACCTGGAAAAACGCAACTCTAATGACCAAAATGACTTGAAATTAGATTTCTCTCTGAATCATTGACCTAATATGACCCGAATCGAAATGACCCAACCAGACCCGACCCTTATTATCTCGAAAAAATGATGAACCAAACTAAGATGACCTCAATTGGCCCGACAAAACCCGAATTAAATTACATTAACAAATATTTCTTTACAAATAAGAAATTATCGACCGAGTAATACTCCGTATACATCGAATTACTCAAGTAAATTCAAATAGATTGAAAAGTAAAATATTTATCATATATACGCAGATGATATGATATTTGACTTGTCTTAAGCTTATAGGTAATATCATCTTATATAATTAAGAATTTGTGTTGATCCTAATAATTTTCTATATTCATTACTAATTAAACAAATAAAATAAATATTTGTGACGTATAAAATATAAAAATTGACTATTTTGTTCATGATTTCATATTTATAAAAGAGATAAAAAGATCTAATAAAAAATTCATTTCTCCAAGACACAAAATACTGGTCTAATCATTTTTAAAAAAAAATGATATTCTATATATTATTCGTATACACCACTCTTATTATCCAGTTATCTTGTATCAGGTGTGGTACAGTTTTAATATCATGTATAATTTCACATATCTTTGAATAATTTTTATTGAATATTTATATAGAATATTTATATAAAATATTTTTATAGAATATTTATATAGAATATTTTTGTAGTCTAAAAACTTCTACATTTATATAGAATATATTTTTGCATGCATATGCATAGAAATTTTAAAAAGTGTGTAAATTTATTAAATATTGCATGGAGAGGTTAAATATTCCCTATTTTGTATACATTAATCAGTGATAATATTTTTCCCAAGATTTTCCAAAATCAAGTTTACATTATGGGAACTTGGCCAGAAATTTTTTAATGTGAGAGCGACACGTGTCCAATTTATGTGTAGTGATTCTTCTTATATAATTTTATATAGATGTATATTTGCCATAATACACCAATTAGTTTTAACTAAACCTCCTCATCATAATATTAGTATCTAGAGCACGGGAATCTGTAAATAAAGAATAATATCTTAGTATCTTCCGTAAGTACGAATATTCTTGAAATATATCGTAGTGGGAAATATACTCGAGATGATCGGGTTGTGTATATTTGCCATAATATTTGCATTATAATATCTTAGTATCTTCCGTAAGATCCCTGCATAAGATAATGAACATATTTTATATTTTAAAAAAAAAATTACAATATTTTCCAAAATCAATTTTATAACATGGGAAGTTGGGCGGGAAATTTTTTAACGTGAGTGCGACACGTGTCCAATTAGTGTATAGCGGTTGTTCTTATATACTTTTATATATATAGATACACTGAATATTAGCAACTAATTTTTTATGGAAAATTCCGAGATTACAATCTTTTTCTATCAATCAATATTAGTCAATATTCAATATTAGCAACTCATTTTTATGCTTACACGGCTTAAGCAATATGAATTTTGTTTATAATAATAATAAATAAATAATAATATTATAATATTTATAATATTTAGGGAATCTTGGAATGATTATAATAATAATAATAATATTATTATAATATTATAATACACAAAAATATATGACTTGACGTAAATTGAGGATTTTCATTGGTCTACGAAACTGATTTCTGTGAGAGTGAATGTGAGTGAGCGAAAGAGTGAACGGTGGAATATTAGCGCGCCACGTATGCAGTTATACATTTTGCTTTTATAGTAATAATGATGATTAGTCTAGATACACGCAATGCGTAGTGTATATAGAATATTTATTTTTTAGGGGTTATTTATAATAGAATATTTGTTTTTTAGGGGATTGGGTTGGGTTGGGTTGGGTTGTGTTGTGTTGGGTGGGCTGGGAAGCTGGTCTGTGATCCGGGTGTGGAAATGAGCGGGGTTTTGGCGGGCCAGACTGAGTGAAACAAAATAATTTCACCCAATTTTTCTCTGCGATAGTTGTAAGTGTGATAAGTAAAAAAATGACCACTTTTTTTTGATAAATAGTTACCACTTTTGATTACCTAGTGACAATTTTTCATAGTTACGAAATTACTTATTTTTCAATGGAGTTACTATTTAAATAAAAAGGTATTTACTTTTTTTATTAAAAAACAATTACACTTTACAAAAAAAAAAGTATACGACCCTGTTCTTTTGGACTTATTTTTTCTGAACTTAACTTATATTTGTTGAACTTAACTTATTTTTGCTGAACTTAATTTATTTTTGCTGAACTTAACTTAACTTATTTTTTCTGAACCTAACTTATTTTTGCTGAACTTTTATGAACTTAACTTATTTTTGCAGAACTTAACTTACAACAACAACAACAACATCAGAGCCTTAGTCCCAAAATGTTTTGGGGACGTCTGACATGAATCATCCTTTGGAATCGTCATGAGTGAACTATCATCTCAGCAAGAGAAGAAAGAAAAAAAAGAAAAAGAAAAACGTAAGTGGAGTGAAACAAAAAATGGAAGGCAAAGGAGTTTTATAGATTTAAAATCGAACTTATCACATGTATAAAAACCCCCAAAAAAAAAATCAAGAATAAAGTTTAAAGTAATTTTGAGAAACGAAGTAAAATTTAATACTCCCTCCATTCAAATCCATTGTGTAGTTATGCTTTATGCTCAAATCTTAAGAGGTTATTAAAATATGATAGAAAATACAATGAGAAGTGTGTTTATTGCTTTTTTTATTGTTTGTGATGGAGTATGGTGGGCCATTTGATGGCATTTGGTGTAAATAATTGATGTTTATAAGGATATTTTAGTAATTTTTGTGGCTTTATTAGGAAATGTGTAGTTTGGATATGAATGGATTAAAATGGAATAGGTGTAGTTTGGATATAAATGGAGGAAGTATAAGAGTTTTGGGGGAAAAAGTGTAACAAATCCAAACAGAATTTTTTTTAGAAAACTTAATAAAAACATCAAAGGCTAGTAGTCCACACTCCACATGTATCATATCCCTCCATATATAGTGTCCTCTCCATCACTATCCCCTCATGAAGCCCGAGATATCTCATATCGTGCTCAATCACTCTTCTCCAAGTTTGTTTAGGTCTCCCTCTACCCCTAGCAACCGTTTCGGCACCCCAGGTCTCCAGCCTTCTAACTGGTGCGTCCATATGTCTCCTTCTCACATGGCCAAACCATCTTAGTCGGTTTTCCATCATCTTGTCCTCTACTGGGGCCACTTTTACCTTCTCTCTAATCACCTCATTCCTTAACCGGTCTTTCCTTGTATGGCCGCACATCCACCTCAACATACGCATCTCTGCCACACTCATCTTATGAATGTGACACTACTTCACGGCCCAACACTCCGAGCCGTAAAGTAAGGCAGGTCTAATTGTCGTACGATAAAATTTTCCCTTTAATCTTTGGGGCACACCCTTATCACACAAAAAACCCGTAGCACTTTTCCATTTCATCCATCCCGCTTTAATTCTGTGGGCCACATCTCCGTCTAACTCTCCATCTTTTTGGATAACAGATCCGAGATAGCTAAAGGAATCTGACCCCTCAACAACATTTCCATCGAAAATAATGCTCCCCACCGCCGTCGATCTCGGCCCCGCAAATTAACACCTCACATACTTCGTCTTACTCCTTCTCAGCCTAAACCCACTAGTAGGGTTGGCAGCGGGTCGGGTACCCAACCCAGACCCTTAGGGTCGGACCCTAATGGGTCGGGTATGGGTTTGAATATTTGGGACCCGCTCGGGTATGGGTCGGGTATAAAAAATGTAGGGTCGGGTCTGGGTCTAACTATTGAGACCCGCCCCGCCCAGTGGACCCGTGCATTTTAAAAAAAAAAAAAAAAATTAATATCATAAATCAACTAGTCAACTTACGTTCCCAGAGTCATTTTTTAAAATACTCTCTTCTCTTATGATGTTTGGGACTAACATTGAATGTCATTAGAACTACATGTGAGCTAAAATAATAGCTGTGATGTCGCGTCTATCATGAAATTGTTCCTTAATCAACATGGAGAGCACCTCTTTACAATTGTAAGATTAAAAATATATGCTTAGTTGCTTACAATTGGTGGTTTGCTGGTACATTGGTACCTCATGTTTCTCATAATACTTTAATAGGGACATGTGAGATTAAAAATATAAGCTTACAGTTGGTTTGATTATGTTTGTTAATTGTCAAACAATTTCTCTGTGTTTGGTATTTGTAATTTGTAAGAGATTTAAGAATTTTTCCAGGACTTTGTAATACTTTAATTAAGACTTTGTAATTTAATTTGAACCTTGATAAATTTTATCGAATGATTCGTTAAAAAACGTTGGACCCTAGGGTAGACCCTACCCAGACCCAGACCCGTTAGGGTCGGGTATGGGTCCATTGATTTCAGACCCTGCCGGGTATGGGTCGGGTATGGGTCGGGTCGGGTCTTGCCGGACCCTACCCAGACCCTACCCATTGCCATCCCTACCCACTAGTCTCCCATGTGGCCATGTATGCCTCCAGAACTTAAATTAAATAAGCAAAAATACATCCAAAAAATAAGATATAGGACGGGCTATTAGGACTTTAGGAGCATATGGAAGTATACTCCTCAGAACTTAACTCAAGTCTTGACTAGAAGTAAAACAATAAGACAAATTCTTATTTGCAACGGCACTATCCGTCGCAAGCTTGTGACGGATACCGTTTTCTCTCACAAAATATCCACTTTTTCTCTCTCTCCAACACTATTCCTGTGGTCCCCTTTCTCCACTACTTATTTTGTATCCATTTTATCTCACAAAATATCCGTCACAATTGGTGACCCGTCGCTAGGGCTGTAAATGATCTGAGCCGGCTCGTAGAGCCCTCGGAATCAGCTCGGTCAAAGCTCGGCTCGAAATCGGTCAAAACTAATTCCGAGCCGATTTCGTGTCGGGGTAGACCAAATCCGAGCCGATTCCGAGCATAGTAGAGCTCGAAATCGGAAGTTCGGTTAGGCTCGTTTTATCCATTATTTTTAGTTATTTTGTCATTTTGTAATTTTTATTATTCCTAATAAAATGTCATTTTAACATTTATAATCATATGTTTCTTATATATGATAGGTATTTTATATTTGCATTTGTATTAAAATATATTTATTTTTATTTTGACTTACAAGTTTAAGAAAGTAAAGAAAAAAATTATTTAACCGAGCTCGAATAGAGCTCGAGCCTAATCAGAGCTGATTCAGAGCTTTGATTTTTTAAGCTCGGATAATTCCGAGCCGATTCCGAGCTCAAGCTCAAACTTCTGAGCCGATTCAAGCCCACCCATGCTCGAACTCAAATCGGCTCGGTTACACCCCTACCCGTCGCAAGCAAGACTCGTTGAAACAATAAAGTGAGTCACTCCTCAAAATATTAAAATCAAAAACTGCATCATTTGATTTTTTCCAGAAGTCCCAACTTTCAACTATACGCTATTCCCCTCTCTCTTTCTCTATTCCACCGCCTTCACTCCACACCCCCATCAAACTCAACAAAACCCTAGAACTTTTCACAACCGGCAACCGGAATCACAAGTATGGCAGATTGGGCACCAGTACTAGTAGGAGTAGTACTATTCGTGTTACTATCACCGGGACTACTCGTACAGTTACCGGGATATAACCGGGCTATTGAGTTCGGAGGTATGAAGACTAACGGCAAAGCTATTTTTATTCACACCCTTCTTTTCTTCGCTCTTTATACTATTATCATCCTCGCCCTCCACATGCACATCTATACCGGCTAATGCCCATTTCAACTAGCTTAATTGGTAAAGTCATAAGAGGTGGTACTCGTGATCTGGGTTCGAAACCCGTCTTCATCAGAATCAGAATCATCCTTTGTTGTGTTTAGTGTAATTCCTGTTTAATCAAGGCTGTAATTTGTTATATTAGCTTTAGTTTTATGTTGGTTTTTTTAATTGTAATGCATAATACTGTAATGATGCTGAAAAGTTGGATGATTAATGATTATTTCAATATGTACTAGTCTTTTGAGAAACCGTCTCATGTCCTCCACTTGTGTTCCCACCTGCATTGTTGTGAGAGTATACAGCTTGTGACGGATATATCCGTCTTTTTGTCTCATGTCCTCCACTTGTCTCATGTCCTCCACTTGTCTTCCCACTTGCATTGCATTGTTGTGGGAGGATACTATCCGTTTTCAGCTTGTAACAGATATATCCGTTTTCAGCAAGACTCATTGCCCGTTAAAATCATTTGTTTACGTTTGGTTTTCACAGTGAAGCTAGGAAAATTTAGCTGAAAGCCGGATTGGATCTGACAAAAAAATAACACTAAGTAGACATGATCTGGATGACTGGATTAATGGATCCGGGACCAGTAACACATTTTAAATTAGTCTAGTTTATCGTATATTTAATCTAATTTGTGACCAACCATGCGACAAATTAAGAGTGTTGAATGAGACTATTTTGTTATTTTGAGCTGAAATGTCAGTGTCGGACACACGACATGTAACCAACCAAGTGAGGTTCGCTCAAAGGCTTACATTTTGGGTGTATTTGCGATGACTGATACTGTGCTCAAAGGCTACTGTATGTAGCGAGTTGATGAGGTTAACCAACGGCACCATGTTCTTTTTTTATTGAGGCAGTCGGAATGACTTCCAAATAAGAACTGATCATTCTGTCAAAGAACCGCTACTTCACAATATGAAAGAAACATTCTAACTTAATGCATCATTTTGCTGACTTCCGTTTGTAGTAGCTGGAAAATACAGCCGTGAGTTTTAAGGTAAGCGGTCTTATTTCCGATCACCCCATTTATATTGTTTGTCGAATGATGAAACTAGACGGAGTATCAATGGTCAAATTGCAATCTTTTCAGTTTTCCCACAAAAGTTGGGCAATAATTTTGGGATGCATTAGCATTTTGTCTGCAATTTTTTGTACTGACATTTAATCAGTATGCAGGATACAGAGGTTGAAGCATTTGAGTTGGTATGAACTGAATGTTTAGTGATCAAAGTAATTACCATGTAGCTGCTATAATCATTCAGCTATATTTCAGCAACTAAGACTTTCAGAGGGAAAACTTTACACAGTTTCTAAACAATCTAATACAGCAGAAATTACAGTTGTATTTCAAAGAAAATATATTGCAGGTTGAAAGACGGAAGAAGAAGAAGATACAGGAGGAATACGGAAAAAACAGGTACTTAATCAGTACCACTACGTAAATGGATACCAATAGCAACAGTGAGTATCGTAAGGATGCAGAAGAAAATGACAGCATGGACCAGAATAGAGATGCCACTGGTATACATGTTCCCAAACTCGACCACCCTTGTTCTTGCAGGAAGTTGAAACAACAACCCTGGTGACAGCAGGATGAATAACCCGACTGCCACCACTACAGGGCCCCAATCGACCATCATCTTTTCTTCCTCGCGTTGATCACTCTAATTATTTGTAAGTTATATCTGTTGCAGTCTCTCTTTCAGGCACTTTGTTTCGCTCTCTCCGAGTGTACACGATATCTTATAGGCTGAAAGCGAAGTATTTGGTGGAATATGTAGGGCAAAGGAGTGAAGTTTCCTTGGTGAAGAAGGATAAGAGGCAAGAAGCAAGAGGAAGGTATATGTGTTTATTTACTTAGTGGGTTTGCTTTACATTGATCAAGCACTTGCTTTTACATTTTGCACTTCATATATACTATAATAGCAATTTAGTTGCTTTTTTTTGTTCTTTCTTTTACTCTTTGCTTCTTTTTTCTTTCTTAGAAAACAAATTGCGTTTAAATATCAACTAGTTTAACTGATAAAGTTATTGAAATGTGGTATTCATACCTCTGCACAAACTCGTCAATCGTCAATATCAAAAAAAATGTTCGTATGAGCTCCATTTACACGCAAAAAAGAGTGTAGACAAGAGACGGGAATGGATGACAAAATGGCAAGACCCGGGCACAAGAAAGTGCGTTTCGTGGCGGTGAAATGGAAATGGCGGCCCAGGCACGGCGTATGGCATGTCGTGCTAGGGTGTGCCCAAGCCTGCCAAGCTTAGGTGGGGTTGTGCCGTGCTTGTGCTAGGCATGGTTTTCTATCCCAAATTTGAGCGCCATACCGTGTTGGGATGTGTCGATCCCGTGTTGGGATGTGTCGATCCCGTGTCGTGCTAAAATAGACCATGGCCCGCTGGGGCGTGCCAGCCAACGGCACGCGTGTCTACTTCCATCTCTAGCGTAGACATCTATTTAAACAATAATCAATCACACAATCAGACCCCATGCACAACTATATGGGGTTTTCTTTTTGAGGTTTTTTTTTGCTTTAGGCATTGAAGAAAGGGAAAAAGCAGGATTCAAATTGTAAAGTAGTAGAGTCCAGAATTGAACGACGTGGGCATGCTTTTTTTTTTTTTTTTTTTTTTAATAATTGCTTAATCTTTTTTTATATTTTTGGCTTGACTGATAAATAAAGCTAGATACAGTATTATATGCAGCAAAGATCCTTTTACATTTCATATACCTTTCTTGACACTGTTATTTGTGGCCTTGATTACGTACTTTGTTAGTGATCGGAAATTTAGATAATCGTAAGGACATCATTATAATCGTAAAGCAAAGTAAAATAACGACCGCTTAACAACAATTGGGACAGATATCTGGTTGCTGCACAATTTGCAGCTGAGATTTGTATATTACTGATATGCACTTATGCAGTAAAGATCCTTATACCTTTCTTGAACCTGTTATCTGTGGCCTTGATTATGTACTTTGTTAGTGATCGGAAAGTGAGATAACCCTAAGGACATCATTATAATCGTCAAGGGAAGTAAAATAACGAGTAAACAATTTTTGGGACGGATATCTGGTTCCTGCAAATTTGCAGCTGAGATGGTAAATTACTGATAAAGTTGGTCTCAGACGTTTATACTGCAGTCGGTTTGTTAACATCCGTGATCATAGTTAGATAATTCGGTTTGTTAACGTATATACTGCAGTCGGTTTGTTAACATCCAGATTAAGTAAAGATTATTTAACTCCACTAGATGAAGAATCAGAATGAATGTACAGTCTGTGTTTTCCATAATCACATGTTTTAATTAGGAGTTCATTAGAATTTATCTTAAGTGTAGGAAGTTGATTTGTTATCGCATCGGGATTTCGGAATCACATGATTAATCTTCCTATTATCCTTAGTTTAAACTAATACACAACATGGTTAATAGATAATTAGATAATGTATAAGGTAACAGTTCAAGAAGAACATTCAAAAGGTATATTACAACTAATGTTATTTTAGTTTTTATTCCAAAACATAAAATTATTCAAAATACTAGTGTATGATCAACATGATGCATTTCCCGACACAATTTTCATCCTGGGTCACTCGGAACAGCCTTTGTGATGTTACATAGATCCAACCCCTCTTACCCCGCAAGTTGAAATCGAACAATAAAGGATTTTTTCTTTGTTCCTGCAGAAAATTATGAATTATTGTTAATCATTCGACATTGAAATCGATCAAAGATGGCATTATTTGAAGAACAAATTCCAAATAGAGACAGAATGACACAACACAGTTTTTTCTCTTTTGACTTCCTTATAGGATTAGGACACATCTGATGTACAGGACTAACAAAATCAAGTCCATGCAAGCAAGAGGATTGTATATGCACCTTATCAACAACATCAGGTAACAGAAAAAAAAGCATAATCTTTTTTTAAATTCTGTAAAACAGTAAGATTTGGAGTTAATTCCCCACCAGCAACAGGAATTCAGATATTATTCCAACCGTTTTGCGGTAGTTGTGGTTCGGACCTGCTTCCGAAGGGTTTAGTGACTCTAGGGCTCAGGCAATGGGCACCCTTCAAAGGTCGGATATGGGCACGACATGTGTGCTAGTAAATTTGGAGGGATACGATGATTCGACCCATTGGGCAAAAGCCACAGGCCCACAACTAACCACCTCTAATGGCCGGGTAATTGGGTAAGAGGGGTCAGATGTATGCAACATTATCGTTCTGTTAACATGGTAGAGAAATTGTTTCCGGTTGATCCATAATGAGAATGCGATATATGAGACTTATTTTCGGTGTAAAAAGAATAAAGTATCCCCTTAGCTTCAGGATTCATCTTAATCTTTAGCTGAATCACCACTATATATAAGTAAAACTTCCTTAAAATAAAACATACTCATTTCTTAAGTCTAAACTTTGCATACCTTCAGCAGTTCAGTGTCAAATGAAGGTGAAACTGAGGCCGTTCTTCTACCGAAACACAAAGCAAAAATCAACTACCTCAGTAAACTATGCTGTGAATCAAGACCGAAAACCTCTGTCAAAGCACTCCGTTTCATACAACTTAGTACCTGATAAACCTCATGTTCATTTCGACAGCTATTTTGGTGATGAAACAGTCGACATGAAGGCGTCAAACTATATATCTTCAGTAAAAGCACGCTTTAGGCATGAAGTTACTCGTTCAGATTGATAAACAGTGTCCGCTTAGGCACTTAGGCGACCATGTCTGTGTCTGTTTTTCTAGTCTCTTTTGATTTACAATAAGCCGTCTGCTTTATAATAAATATATACATCATAAATTACTGTTACTGAGTATTTCGAAATTTTCATCGTTCAGAAGAGCGATTACCCCTGTTACCCCCCACTAGTTCCGTCACTGTACCTTATGCTTACTCCTAGATTCTTCCCTATTTCCGAAAGGTTTTGAACAGCCTAGTAAGAAAACATTACTGGATGTTTCGATACTTTCATACTCAAATCGTAAAATATTATACTTCCTGTTAATATAATGTCGGCAATATCATCGAGAATCCTTTGCTTCTTATTCTATTTTCTCTCTGAAATATGCAAATAAGAAATGTCATATAAGATCTTAAGTTACATAATGAAGTATCAGAATTCAGAATCAACAGTCTTTTCTGTCTTAGGCATCATTCCAGGATCTCCTTGTTATCTTGTACAGTCCTTCCAAACCGTCACGCAACTGAGAGAACCTACTGAACTGATTTCAGCACACAATTAGAGTCAAAGATGACTACTCCCTTCATCACATCTAGGTTCATCATGTTCATAATCACTTCGCAAAAATGAAAAAACGTTTTCTGCAACATTTATAAGAGATATAATCTTATTTCCGATGGAGTTAAAAGTATCCGGTGATGCAATTCTTGACGCAATTTTCATCCTCGGTTTCTCTGTACTTTCATCATAGATCTAAGCAGCATAAGAATTTCTTATCTCTAAATCACATGACTCACATCACCTGCAACTTGAAAAAGAAGTACTTTTCAGTTTTCAGTGTCATATTCAGTCCATTGTGCAGAGTATTCATCCAATAAATATCTAATTTCCCTGAGAATTTATGCTTTCGGAATACCTAGTCATGGCGGGTTCCCTCTTTGTATGAATGCCGTTGAAAGTCCGCTTATTTCGCCAAAGAAAACAATGTTAATACTGCCCTAATGCTTCTAGAGTGGATCATCTGCAAAAAAAGAACTGCATCCTTCAAACAGAAATGCATTCTGTATAGTATTTCTACTGCAATAAATTATATAAGCATAATCGGATAAATGAACCTAGTTGATACCCTTTAAAAATTAATGAAATAATAAATCAGATTTGGTTAAATCTATACATTACACTTTTTATGATTCTCCAAATTAGTTAAAAATAACATCTCAACAGTACTTTTGATAGATATGAAGGAATATATTTCATTTTTATCTGAAAGAACATTATGGAGCATAAAGAGATGCAGCACTGCACTACATATAGAGCTATCCTCTGACTGATATTGCATAGCATTCCACTTAAACTAAGCACACAAAATTTCGATAAGGAAAGCAAAACATGAGAAAATCGTATTTCCGTGCAGCAGAACCATCAGTCACAGTACGATATGTGAGGCCTAATCAGACATTCCCGACTGCTGCCTTAATCGACTATGTTGTCAACAGAGGACCAAGAAACCAGTCTGCGCGAAAGGTGTCATTTATAGCAGCAGACAATTTTAAGCCAACCCCTCAAGACGAAACCACAGATAACTACTTTGGTGCTGCTGCTGATGACTGCGCTGATTTGAAGGCCGCTAATTACATTCTTCAGAGGAGACGCCGCTTCCTAGAAGATTATGATTGATATTATATTAGCAATGTTAGATGTATCTTTCTAAAGGTGACATGAATGTTGCCTGATCTTTTCTGGGGTTTGCCTTCTTCTTTAGGTACGAGAGAAGCGAAAAGTGTAATCATATATAATAAGTAATACTATATGATAATATGAATCTTATGTTCTTGTAATACCATCAATCTTGCACTTTTCAGCAGAAAAATTTGCTTAGGTGACAGTTATTCCTCTGCCATTGCGATCACCAATGTGCGAGCCACAGTGGTAAGGCTGCGTAATCTGGCACCTTTATCTCATAGTAGGCGTAAATATACAACTATCATGGTATCAGAGCTAGTGTGACCAAAGGTCACGGGATCGAATCCTGGTAACCTCAAAATCCCTCGAAAACTCACGAAGTGGAAACCCAGCACACGGTATTGGGGAGCCTGTGCAAACTAACCACTCTTCAAGCCCAATGGGCATTCGAGTGAGGGAGCGTATTAGGAATATTAATAATAGTTTGGCTCAACCATAACCTTAAGGTTTTGGTTGAGACGGTTCTTCTATCAGTAAAGTCGTCATCATTGATGTTATTTTAACTATCGACTAATGTTTTAGCTTTTCATTTACGTAATTAGAGCGGTCTAATTATGTCCGCCCTAAAAAAAAATTGTAATAAACGCAAAATAACGAAAACTAATAAGTGAATTTCGCATATTCCATTCATAACAATAAATCAAAAGAAACAATACACCTTCCATAACAGATTTTTCCGATTTTTCCTGCAATGTACAAAATCAGTAAACTTTCGAAAAATTAACAATGTGCCTAAAGTTTAGTTCATCAACAACTACTAAATACAATGTAAAGAAAGAATCAGTGACTATCGTTCTAGCTTCAAGCTTCTGAGACGTCTTAATACAACCAGGCGAAACTCAGTACCGGAATCTTGATTAGGAAGATAGATAATCTCGAGACGACGAAAGCGTTTCTTGGGAGGGAGTAGTTGAAGATCACTGTGGCTTGACTTAGGATTGAAAACAGGGACGGTTTTCTTGCTCAAATTTGTCGAAAGGGAACCGGGAAACTTCTGTTCTTGATCGTTTTCTTTCGCAACCTCGAAAGAAAGCTGATCAAAGGGGCGTTTCTTTAATGGAAGTGTCAGTTTATCCATGTTTAATTGTATGTGAATAGAAACAAGAAGTTGGGAAATTGATGTAAGAAAATTGGAGAAAAGTTTAAGCTGGTAATTGTGGGAAGAAATTAAATTACTGTTATATGATTATATAGACAAATTATGGAAATAAGTTCAACAAACGCGGTTTTGGGCGCTAATGTATACCTTATGAATTTAGGAATTAGGGTGCTTGCCAATCAAGCTTTCTATTTTTCCCTTGTTAACTCTACGTATTTACCGAGTCAGCTATGTTTGATAAAATTACCTAAAACCTACCTGTAACTTGAAAATATTTGCTCAAAAGAGCTAAAAGGACATGGTATAGATTGGGAGTCGTGTTTTTTCACATACGAATTTTACTATTTTATAACGTATTATACAATAATACATATATCATTTTTTTTTCGGTCCCTCACCCAATTGATTTTTTTCCCTTTTCTTATCTCCCTTCACTACAACACCACCTCCTTGCAACTTTCCGATCAGTCAAAAAATTGATCTAAAATTCACTTAATCTCGGCCATTGATTGATTGTGCTTAGAGATGTCAGTGGGGTGGGTTTTCGCGGGTCTCACCCCACATGCCCACACCCGCCTCACTTGAGGTAGGTGCAGGTAATGATTTGATGGGTCGTGAAGCAGAAATGAGTTCCAAATGTGTTACCCGCCCCATACCCACCCCGCCCCACATCTGCTTTGCCCGCCTCACCCCACATGTCCCCGCTCCGCTTATACCTGCCTAATTACTCATAACCTGGACAAATTCGTACTTAAAAATACAAAAATAAAAATAAAATTTATAACTTAGATAAAAAGTCTTAACCCCACATCTGCTTTGCCCGCCTCACCCCACATGTCCATACCCGCCTAATTACTCATAACCTGGACAAATTCGTACTTAAAAAACAAAAATAAAAATAAAATTTATAACTTAGATAAAAAGTCTTAACCGTTCTTTCATAAACCTGGACAAATTCATCCACTTCTTAGTTTTAACCCACACAAATACACAACAATGGCGGACCCAGGATTTTTGTACAGGGGGCGCAAAATTTTTTTTGACGCGTTATCTATGCGTGTCTAAGGAAATATTTTTATATTTTGAATTTTTTTCCTATATTAATTAATATTTAAGTAAAAAAATGGGGAAAAAATTAGACTTATAGATATCTTTTTTCAAAAATAACGTTTTCTCTAAAATACTACGAAGTACATATATTTTAAATATATATAAAAATAATGACTTAAAGTTGTAGAATATAATACATTTTGGTATAAATTTTGAAAATTAATACAAGTAGTTCAATGGCTTAGAACTTAACACATAGTCTAAAAGTAATGGGTTTGAATCTTATATTATGCAATTTTTTCATATATAGTCTAAAGATTTTTTTTCCTATATTAATTAATATTTAAGTAAAAAAATGGGAAAAAAATTAGACTTATAAATATCTTTTTTCAAAAATAACGGTTTCTCTAAAATACTATATTTTAAGTATATATAAAAATAATGACGTAAAGTTGTAGAATATAATACATTTTGGTACAAAATTTGACAATTAATACAAGTAGTTCAATGGCTTAGAACTTATCACATAGTCTAAGCCGAAAGTAGCAAATTGCCCCCATATTTTTGATGTTATGTGCAATTTACCCCAATAAGTTTCAACATGTGCAAACTAGTCCCATATGTTTTAGTTTATGTGCAAATTAACCCAATTCTAATTTTCTGACATATGTATACACGAAATTACGAAAACCTACCAACATAATGACGAAAAATATAATAAAATAAAAATAAAATCATTAAACTAATAAAATCTCACCTAAGTCACCTCATACTCCTCAATTTTTCTATCTAACTCAATTTTTTACTCTCTTTTCCTCAAAACCTAGAGCATACACCATGATAATTCAACATTCATCTATGGTTAGTAGTTAGTCTTTTTTTTCTTTTGCATAAAATTAACTATGTAATTATTTATTACTTCTTCATAGTTGTTCATATTACTCTTTTAAAAAGATGATGATTTTCCTCATTTTTCATTTCCTCTTGATTGTACAATCATTTGAGGAATCACTATTATAAATTGATTCCAATGATAAACCAAAATTGAGCAACTACTCAATAGGAATAACATTTTGATGATGCCAAAATCAATTCCTCAAAATAAGTATTTTGGGATTAAAAATAGTTCAACAAAAATTACAAAAAGTTCATGATGAAAGAAATACATGAGAAGAAAAACAAAGACGAAGAAACTAAAAGAGCTCACTGCTGTATGATGGAAGAAAAACCATTTGTCGTTTGATTTTTAGGTTAAAGATTTTATTTTTATTATATTTTTTGTCATGTGATTAACATATTTTTCAAGTGTAGGTAAGTCAGAAAATTAGAATTGGGTTGATTTGCACATAAACTAAAACATATGAGACTAATTTGCACATGTTGAAACTTATGGGGTAAATTGCACATAACATTAAATATTGTCTAAAGGTAATGGGTTTGAATCTTATATTATGCAGTAGCTACCATGAGTCGATCCTTGATCTCCTGGATGGAAATTGACATCCTATCAAGTATCAACTATGCCATGATAACTATACGTCTATATTGAATACTTATAAAATTTATGTCAAAAATTTCACGGGGGCATCAGCCCACCCGGGCCCACCCCTAAATCCGCCCCTGATACACAACAACCTAAACTCCCATAAAAATAAAACCTCAGTCCTCTAGCTATTTTGTGGTTTGAAAAACTTATGTACTAGTGAATTAAATGCAACTAGCTAGGCTCACCCTTTTTGTTATCCTGGTCAGAGAGACGATCTCTCGATAATGTTAACGAGAGACCTCTCACATGTTAAGGATAATATTCTATTTTTTTTTTCTTTTTTATACTGTCTTTCACTATCTCAGCAATAGACAGTCTTTCAAGAGACTTACGGTTAAAATATTTGAGTGATAAATATGAAAGAAATTAATATTGCAACAATACCACTTTAAAGAGAGTGGTTTCGAAACAAGGCTTTAGGAAATTTGAGTGGTAAATATAAACGAAATTAATAGTGCAACAATATCACTTTAAAAAAAAGTGTTAATTGCTATCTTAATAAAGATAATAATATTATTATAATATAATTAGACTTTGTTTATAAAAAACATATAATTATATTTTGTACTAGAACATCAAAACATTATACAAATATGATTACATAAATTCTTGTTTCAGACCAATTATAATTGTGATACTAAAAGCTTTGCGCTTGAGGACATTGACTAAATGACTATCAAGATAAAATTATCGCACAAGAATTTGACAGATAAAAAATAAGCCTTTTTTAATGGGAAAGTCTGATACTTTAAAACCGTACCACGGTTGCGATCTGACTAGGACAACACCCGGGATTGAAACTTAGTATGTCATTATCTTGCTTCCTAGGTGCATAGATGTTATGAAGTTTATAAAGATAGTTGTTTCGTTAAATTTATTTACTTCGCTGTTGATAAACTAAGACCATTCTGAAACTTGTTAAATTTTTTTTTTTTTTTTTTTTGGACAGATGCTTAAGATTTACTTATACTATTGTTTTTGCAATAGCATGAGCAGATCTATTCTGAAACTTGTTTATTTTCGTAAGAGGGCGTATTCCTAGTACGACTATACACACTTTAATTTGGTAAAGTTTAGTTAGGAAAGGTGGCTAAGGTCCAGTTCTTTTCGATTGATTATTAGTCTTCGTTACGTGTGGTTTATGCTATTGTTTGATCCAATGAAGCTTAAGCTGATGCTTGAGACCCAATCAATGGTTCTTTAGACGTTTGACGTCTAAGAATATGACCGCTGACTGCAGTCCTGAAATGATGCTACCAGACTTAACTGTTCGGTGTGCTTCTGTCACTCTCTATAGAAGTCGGCCTATGAGAATTGGTCGAAAAGGTAAATACAAGCGCGTCTCAGATAGATATGAGCACCAAATTGAGTCAGACTGATCTGACTTGCACAGAGCAGGGTAATTGGGCAGGACCTTGACGGTCACGAGCATGGCTCATTACCTCATACCTGTAGGGGTGGAGCCGTGGAGGACTGGAGGTAGTGAAAGAATTTGATAAGCGACAAAATAAGGTTTATTATAGGGTGAACGAATTGCATAAATACACACATTACGAAAGTTTACATGTTTGTACAACAGAAGACACAAGCTAAGCGTAATGACAGTAAAGCAAATTGAACAGAAACATTGTTCTGCCACGGTTGCTATCTGTGTATTTGTTGATGAAGAAAGGTTCTCCTGTCGATGAAATTTGCAAAGGTGAAGGTCAAGCTAGTTGCGGACGAGGTGCTTGCCTGGCTTCATCAGAGCAAGTAGTGCAGACAGGACCGTCATTTTGGAGCATGTAGCGATAGCAGTTGTAGTGGGTGGTGTGGGAGCAAGTTGCAGTGTACAACGGTCCTACTGTCATGTCTACTTTGCAGATGTTGCATATTCCCTACATTGCATCAAAATACATTCAAACTGTTAATATATTCGTATATGTAACGATAAATTATGACAATCACCTCCGGCCGTGTCCAAACTGCACTGTTAGAAAACTGTCGTTGGATAAATGTTTTACCTCCATGCCATCCATTCGGTGTGACTTGTTACGAGGTGGAGTCTGTGTCGATGAGGGGAGGGGATCATCATTGGTAAGCTTAGGTTCGACAATGTTGGAGGTCAAGCCAGTTGCAGAGGCTGCAGAGGGACGAGGTGCTTGCCTCGCTTTATCGGAGCAAGTAGTGCAATCAGGGCCGTCATTTTGGAGCATGTAGCGATAGCAGTCGTAGTGGGTGGTGTGGGAGCAAGGTGCTGTGTACAATGGTCCTACTGTCATGTCTCTATTGCAGATGTTGCATTTGCCCTACAAATTGCATCAAAATATACATGAAATTCAATAGCTTTCGGATCTGTCATCTCCGGCCAACAATTATAGAGCTAGATTATACAAACCTAACAACCCAGAATATCATATTACTAACATATATCTCGGTTATATGTATACCTTGACCTACGACACAAAGACTAAGGAAAGTGAAACGAATTAATTGTAATTGTAATTGTAATTGTTTTCATTACATGATTGCTCGACTAATGATTAGTCTATTTCGTAAAACTGTTCTCAAATAGAAAGGTAAATAAACGAGGGTACACTAAACTTGAAATATATAAACCATTGACCGAAACGGATGGAACTTAAATCTAACAACTTGAAATGTTAATGAGGAAGCACTTCTACATTCAAATCCCGATGGCCTCCCTTGCAAGTCAAATTTATAAGGCGGAAACACCTTAAGACTCGTTTAGTTGCTACCATAAAAATTGATGAATTGGAAAATTCCATCATTAATATAAATTTGATAATGAACATAAAAGACAAGTAAATGATCGAGATGAATAAATATTTTACCTCAACGCCATCGTTCATCATAACGTGAAACTTGGTTGTTTTTTGTCGAAGCAAAAATATAAGGGATAAGAATAATGAGAATGGAATTGAAAATGAGAATGAGAGCACAATTTATAGTTGGCGATGATGTAGTTTAGCTATGATTAAACGCCATTGTTGTAGTATTAAAATATGTGTTTCTTTCCGCCTTAGCTGTTAAGTTAATGTTTAGTTTTCTACTTTTCTCCAAGACAAGTCCTGTAAGAAAGAGTAGAAAAAAAAAACTCAAAGTACTACTGTACTAGAGCTGGCTAGTCGTATTACACTCTTGTATTTTTATTTCTAGTCTTTTTCTTATCATTTAGTACTCCAAGATTACTTCCTGTGTGTCGAATCTTGGGGTCTCATTTTTAGTTTAAGATACGTTTTTAGGAGTTTAGAAAATGTATCGCTATTCTGCAACATCAATGTTCACTGCTACTAGACTAGAATATCAAATTTACGTCTATGAGGAGTACTAGTCAATCAATCTGCTTCTCAACTGGTGCCTTCTTTTGCTTGTTGCTTGCTTTCTTATGAACGACTATTACCTTCATAACTTACTAACAAGCATGTGTGTCGACCGTTGATGATCGAGACTAGGATCGCGACACAAGCAAACCGAGTCCAATTACGAATGCTCTAGTGCTTGACGCTCTCGTTAGCATTCTTGTCGTGAGTTTAGACAAGTGTGCGCTCCACGACCCGACTCAAAGTTCGGACCGTGACACCAGTCCACGGGCCACGTTCAGCCATGCCGGGTTTAACCTGGATCACTATACCGAGCCCTTAACTCATTGTTGTTAGAATCTCGATTCGATACTATAATTCTACGATTTTACGATCTGAAAATGCTTGACCGATCCGATAAAAAACCTTGTCCCACAGACCGTCTTTCAACCATTACGACACCAGCAGGTGAAGCTGATACCTTTAGAGTCGTTGGCTCCATTAAGGAAGAAGGATCTACTAACATAATTAGACTAAACGGGCTTGACTGTATTATAAAAATCGAATCAAAGCCGAGTCAAATAATGAAATAATGAAATGTATACTCTGTCTATTTAACTTAAGAACTAAGGCGGATAGTACGATTGAGTCTGTTGACTTGATAAAACAAAAGTAAACAATACAACAATGGCGTTTAATCAAGGCAAGACACACCATCTCCATTCTCCAATAGTAAAATGTGCTGTCGTTCTCGCTCTCGTTCTCGTTCTTATCCACAATATTTTGCTTTAATGAGTTGCTTAAGGGTTCGAGATTGAACATTCAGTAAGATTTCATAGAAGGAACGAACAACAAAGTCAGTTTTGACAAGAAAAACATCATCGTTGTTTCGAGTTATGGATAATTCACCGGTAAAATGTTCTAATTTTCTTTAGTTCTACACATTTATTTTATTGTGCTAAATACTCTGTATGTTAATTAGATTATGAAATAAAGTGTTACCCTTGGGCCTTTCCCATGTGCTGATTGCAGTACTTCAATGATCATTAAAGTTGCTAGATGTCTGTAAACTCATGATCGAACCCAAGATTTCGCATATAGATACGTTGTTGCGTACTTGCGCGTGTGAGATTGCTGTACTAGCAGAAAGATTACGCTGCGTCGAAAATAAGACAGTACATTGTTAAATTGGTTTTTGCAGGGGATATGCAACATGTGCTACAGAAATTTGAACACAGGAGCATTGTTCACAGCAGCATGTTCTCACAAGTTTCACTATAACTGTATAATGAACAATCTTCAAAACGGCAGCCATGTCTGCCCTACTTGCTATGCTACTTGGACTCATCCCTCCTCTACTCCACCAACCTACAACCCTCCCTTCAAATACCCCGTAGTACGCCCCCCTTGGGATCCTAATTTCAGCAATGTTCATTTCAGAGACGATGATCCTTTGCCATTGCACGAGGCACCACTGCCACCCCAACTAGAGAGTACCATGCCCACAACTGCCAAGGTACTACCTGCCCCTATCATTCAATTGTGCTAAATACTCTGTAGTATACTAGAAGGAACATGTTATAACGGAAGCACAGAGAAAGATAAAAACAGACAATAAGAACAATACATATTACAGATTCAGAACAATATATTGTAGGATGACTGTTAGGGTAGAGGTTAAGAGTTTATATAGTACTCCTAAGCTAATACAATACAGATTTGACCTAATCTAATAAGGCCCAGACAGAAACCCTAGCCCAATACAGAATTAAGATACCGTTTAGCAAGACTCCCGCATAGTCGTTCGAAGCGGCGACTAACAGATTCAAGGCATAGACCCAACACAACAATTGCAGGAAGATTACGCTGTATCGAAGATGAGTTTTAACTTTTCTGGAACCGTAAATTAGTATAATCTGGCTATCTAATTGATGACTGGAGATAAAAAAAAAATCTAAGGATCTAACAGATTTATTGAAATTTATTGTTTTTTGCAGGGCAAATGCAGCTTCTGTAACTGTATCTACGATCTACAAAATGGCAGTCATATCTGCCCTAGTTGCTATGCTTCTTGGACTGCTACTTGGACTCGAGTACCTCCCTCATTTACTCCACCAATCTATAAGCCTTCCTTCAGCTACCCCACGGTACGTGATCCTAGCGATCCTACTTTCAGCGATGTTAAATTCAACGACGATGATCTGCTGTCAACAAGCGAGGCACTACTGCCACCCCAACAGGGGAGTGCCATGTCCATGACTGTCAAAGCAGTACCCGAGTATCCGGCTATTAGCAAGTCAGATCAGTCTGACTCATTTGCAGTTCTTGTATCCATCCGTCCCCCTGTGCTGTCTTCTATAGATATGGCTAAATCGCGTGCACCTCTAAAAGAGGAGTTATCGGAAGAAGACAAGCAGGTGTGCCTAGAAGTGGACAGAGAGAAGAATAGAATCTCGATAGCAGAAGGAATTAGTGAAGCACAGAAGATGGCTGCGAGAGGGGAGCTAGATGAGGCCCGAACATTACTCGAGCAGAGGAGGCATAGTGTGAAACAGTCATATGCAGGGAAGGTAGAGGATATGGCTACTATGTCCCTCTTTGGTCAGGCGAACATGGTTGCGCAGTGTATGAGTAGTGAACAGGCGTATGTAGGAGGTGGCCGAGCCTTTGCATTCTCAGCTCAGAGCTCACACCAGTATCAAAGAGCCGCCGCTCAAATGCTCCAGCCAGTTGGTCAATTTATGGGGTTTGGTGCTGCAGCTACGAGTGCTGCTCCGGGTGGCAATGCGTTTGGTTTTCAGACGCCGTTTATGCAGCAATTGGTGACCAAATCACAACAAGAGCGCCAATTCAGTAATGGTCAAAACCAAGGTACTGATGGAAATAGTTCCGTAAACCCTTGATCATATATGAACCTTTATTATATGTATAAAGAAAGTGACTAAACGACCCAGGGTTTTTGTGCAAGGGGCACAACATGTTTTTGACGCGTTATCTACGCGTGTTTAAGGAAATATTTTTATATTTTGAATTTTGGTTCTTATACTAATTAATATTTAATTAAAATAATGGGAAAAAAATTGGACTCATAGATATTTTTTTCCAAAATAACGTTTTCTCTAAAATTCTACGAGATCTCATAGATGAAAATTGACACCTCTACCAACTATGCGATGATAACTATCTATCTATATAAAAGTATATAAGAAGAACCACCATACATGAATTGAACACATGTCGCTACCACATTAAAAAATTTCCCGCCCAAATTCCCCTGATGTGATTAAAGTTTGAAAAAATATTCTCATTGATTAATGTATACAAAATATTGGAAAAAAATATTCTCACATCACTAATAGATATACAAAATATTGCAAATTATTCTTTAGATATCCTTTAATAATTAATCCATATAATACACTAAAAAATCGACAACTAATCTAATAAATTTACTTTTCCTTCCCATTTATATTAACTTTGGAAACGATTGTATTATTTTACTAATCTAATAAAATCGACATCATAGGAAATCGGAGGGAGTACTATTTTACAATTGTATTCTTATCTTCAATATTGTAGATATGAAATATATTGTACCATACAGTTATTGTACGTATAGAATGCAATATGATTCATATATAACTATAATATAGAAATCATTGGACACATGTGTATTGACATGTCAGTCATTGGTTAAATATTTTTTCGTCCATTAGTTTTTCATTATTTATGGTAAAATTATTGCTTAGTTTCAAGTTAATATTAATTGTGATTATTATATTATAGTATTATTATATTTTCTCTTTTTATAATTTTAGCTAATCATGTTATCTATATCTATTTATAATTTATTTATCTTTTATGATTTGATTATGTAGAATTTCTATTTATTTAATTTTACTTTAGTACATAAATGTTTACGTAGTATTACTCGGTCAATAAAACATTTGCTAATGTAATTCAATAACCCAATATTTTTTATACTTGCAAAAATTTAGAACTTAGATTCCCTGTTCAAGGTTTATAAATGATTATACTAAGACATTAATTTTGTATGACTTATTTTTCAAGTTTTTTTTCGACAATATTTTACAATAGGAAGACTTTGAAAAAGAATGGAAACATATTAAACGTTCCACGACAATATTCTACTGAGATATTAATTTTGATGACTTATTTTACGACAAATAAATGGAACATACTACTATGGTATTTTCCCACAAAACACATACTTTCCGTAAATGAAAACCGTACAAATTATGCAAAGTCTACTAATACGACAATATCAGTCCAAACTATGACATGATGTATTTCCTTATTTACACCCTTTTACTTTTGCCCTCATTGTTTTGTTATACTTTTTCATACTATACTTGGTAAATGGGTCGAATCAAGTTCCGTCGGACCAATTTGGGTCGGGTTAAGTTTAGTTCATCATTATTTCGGAATAATTCAGGTTGTGTCGGTCATTTTGGGTTTCAGATTTATTTTGATGTGTTGGTCGCTTTAAGTGGGTCGGGTCATTTTCGGGTTAATGATCAAGAGCGAAATCATAATTTTGGATCTGGGTGGTTTTAGATCTGCCACTTCGGGTTGGATCAGTTATCAATCAAGATAATGTAGGTCATTTTGGGCCGGGTTGGATCAATTCGGATTTTGAGTCACATTCGGGTGTTGTAGTTTGGGTCAATGTCGGATCTTAGGTCAGCCTATTTTTGGATCTGTAACAACTATTGTTCTAAAATACTCTGAAATATGTCAATAATAAAAGGATAAACTGTGATAGTCGAGTAACTGAAAATAGGAGCTTATAAATAAAGAATAAAAGCTAAGAACAAATATTATTCAAAACCTTAAATTACAAATAACGAATTGTACCTGACTATTTTAACCTATTGACTACACTATTATTCTGATTTTTTTATACATTTTAAACATTTATCTATATAGAACTACGAACTATTCAACTATGCATTTCCGTGCAATTTGCAGGGTTTTAAGCTAGTTATATATATAAAAGAATCTTGTAACATAGCTGACGTGGCGTAACAATAATTCAGAAAAGTGTTCTACAAGGCCTCTCATTTAACCTCACCATTTCAGTTTTTTTTCAGCCAATCAAATGAAACGATAATTGCCATGTCAATTGCCATGTAAGCCGTGTAAAATTGTGTACAATTATTGCTTACAAAACCCTATATTCAATAAAAAAAAAAAGTTTGATTCCAATTTTCCATAAAACTCATTCCAATTCACATTAAATAAACTACTTATTACAATTTTCCAATTTTCCATAAAGAAAAACGTAGATTAATTGTGTACAATTATTGCTTACAAAACCCTATATTCAATAAAAAAAAAGTCTGATTCCAATTTTGCATAAAACTCATTCCAATTCACAATAAATAAACTACTTATTATAATTTTCCAATTTTTCATAAAGAAAAACGTCTGATTAATTGTGTACAATTATTGCTTACAAAACTCTATATTTAATAAAAAACGTCTGATTCCATTTTTCCATAAAACTCATTCCAGTTCACATTAAATAAACTAATTACAATACACATAAAAACCGTATAAAACTAACAGTCACAAATTCACAATCTATCAAATTAAACCATTAGTATACAATTATTGCCTATAAATTCCAATTCTCCATAAATCTCATTACAATTCACATTAAATAAACAACTTATCATCATTATCATCTATATAAGTATAAAAGAAGAACCGCTAGACACGTGGCAGCACCACATTCACTCTCACGAATTAATTTTCCCGCCTAACTATCATATCTATCTATAGAAATATTATATTTGACTAAATGTGGTAACCTAAATATAGATATACAAAATATTGCAAATTATTCTTTGGATATCCTTTAATAATTATTACATATAATACACTAAAAAATCAACAACTAATCAGATGAATTTACTTTTTCTTCTCATCTATATTAACTTTGGAAACGAATATTATTTAGATAATTATAATTATAAAATACACGGAAAAATACGGCAACTAATTTGGTGAATTTAATTTTCCTTCCAATATATATTAAATATGGAAAAAAAATATTTATATAATTATTAATAAACAATCAAAGTAATACACTTGGGAAAAAACGACAACTAATCTTTAAATAGTCAATCAAAGAAATACAATCGAAAAAAACAGCAAATAATATTTAAATGACCAATCAATAAAAGATAAGCAATCTTGAGTCAATCAAGTTATTGACATGTAATATATATTGCGTAAAAAATTGTGTAAATCTCATATATGTACGGACCAAAAAAACAAAAAAAAAATAAGATTCCTTGAAATTTATATTTGGTTATAATACATGTCATAGATATACTAGCTTAAGATAAAAGAATGAATATATTGTATCATACAACTATTCTAAGTATAGAATACAATATGATGACATCCATAAAAATATTGCAGCCGTGTAAGATGTTTTATTTTTATCTTATAAAAATATTGCAGCCGTAAAAGATATTATTTTACAATTGTATTCTTATCTTGAATATTGTACGTATGAAATATATTATATCATACAACTATTGTACGTATAGAATACAATATGATCTATATATAATTGTAATAGATAAATCATTGGACACATGTCAGACATTGGTTAAATATATTTTCGTCCATTAGTTATTTCGTTATTTATGGTAAAAATTGTTACTTGGTTTCAAATTAATATTAATTGTGATTATTATATTATAGTATTATTATATTTTCTCTTTTTATAATTTTAGCTAATCATGTTATATATATCCATTTATAATTTATTTCTCTTTTATGATTTGATTATGTATAATTTCTATCTATTTGAGTTTACTTGAGTATTTAAATGTTTACGGAGTATTACTCGGTCAATAATCCCTTATTTGTAAAGACGTACAGAGCATTTGCTAATGTAATCCAATAAACCAATCTTTTACTAAGACATTAATTTTGTATGACTTATTTTTCAAGTTTTTTGACGACAATATTTTACAATAGGAAAACTTTAAAAAAGAACGGCAACATACTAAACATTCCACGACAATATTTTACTGAGATATTAATTTTATGATTTATTTTACTGCAAAATGGAACATACTACTACAGTATTTTCCCACAAAACACATACTTTCCGTAAATGAAACCCGTACAAATTACGCACAATCCAATACGGCAATATCGGTCCAAAACTATGACACGATGTATTTCCTTATTTACACCCTTTTACTTTTTCCCTCATTGTTTTATTATACTTTTTTCATACTATACTTGGTAAATGGGCCGAATCAAGTTCTGACGGACCATTTTGGGTCGGGTAAGTTTAGTTCATCATTATTTTAGAATAATTCAAGTTAGGTCGGTCATTTTGGGTTTCAGATTTATTTTGATGTGTTGGTCGGTTTAAGTGGGTCAGGTCATTTTCGGGTTAATGATCAAGAGCGAAAATCGTATTTTTGGATCTGGGTGGTTTCATATCGGCCACTTCGGGTTGGATCAGTTATGAGTCAAGATAATTTAGGTCATTTTGGGTCGGGTCGGATCAATTCAGATTTTGGGTCACATTCGGGTGTTGTACTTTGGGTCAAAGTTGGGTTTTAGGCTAACCTATTTTTGGATCTGTAACAACTATTGTTCTCAAATACTTTAAAATATGACAATTATAAAGGATAAACTGTGATAGTCGAGTAACTGAAAATAGGAGCTTATAAATAAAGATAAAAGGCGAGACCAAATATTACTTCAAATCTCAAATTACAAATAATGATTTGTGCCGGACTATTCTAAACTATTGACAACACTATTATTCTGATTTTTTATACGTTTTAAACATTTATCTATATAGAACTACGAACTCTTTAACTATGCATTTCCGTGCATTTTGCACGGGTTCTAAGCTAGTATGTCTATATTAGAGACTTATAAAAAATTATGTCGAAAATTTCATGGGGACACGTACCCAGCCGGGCCACCCCTAAATCCGCCCACGGCGGTATAGTTGAGTAGACCTGACAAAAGTAACCCGACTTAAATTGACCCGAAATAACCTTATTGACCTAGAACGACCCAAAATAATTACTTTAAGGAAAATCGTCCTAACTTGAAGTGACCCAAACGACTCAATCCGATAGAACTAAATCTAGAGTGACCCAACCAAAATATATATGACTAGATAAATATTGATCCGAAAATGATCCGATTTAAAATGAGATGACCTGAAGAATAACTCATTTGTCGGGTCTACGGCTGAGTAGGTTGACTTGATAAAATAAAAGTAAAAAAATACAACAATGGAGTTTTTTAATCCGTAGAATACACACCATCTCCAACTATAAAATATGATCTCTCATTCTTAATTTCATTCTCATCCACAATATTTAGGCTTAATCAGTTGTTTAAGGGTTCAAGGTTGAACATTCAGCAAAATTTCGTAGAGGGACCGAGAAAGTCAACGTTGACAAAAAAAAATCTTCAAATTTTCGACTTTCGAGTTATGTCTAATTCACAGGTAAAATCTTTTGTTTTTCTCTTGTTTTTTACGTGTATAAAATGTACTCTTATGTGCCTATTGATAAGAGTTCGATTAGATTTTCGTAGTTTGTTGTGGAATAAGATATACTTATACTAGGTTATTCTAATTGTTTATTTACTTTTTTTTTCTTATTAGTTAAAGAAAATATAAAAATTAAAGATAAACAAATGATTGAGATGTAGAAGATACTCGTATTTGATATACTTATACTTTTATGCATGTTTCTCAGCAGTACAGAAAAAGTACGTCCTATTTGATTTAGCGTATCATGTCATTGTATAACAACGATTTTCCTAGCGTATGTTTAGCTACTTGAATATGGAAAATAAAAGTTGACCCGGTCTCTATTTATATCAGAACTAGAAGGGTGTCTAGTCTCGCCCGAACTATCTCTATTTAGAGATGATTCGAACCCGTGACCGGTTACACTGGCTATGATATCATGATAGATGATTTTAACCAAAACCCTAAGGTTATCTTTGAGGCCCAATTATTATTAATATTGTTTTTAGGGTTAACAAATCGGCGCAATAATATGTGCAGGTGTCTCGAGACTCTCGTTGGCTTGCCCCAAAGCGGTTGCTTCGTTATTTGATGGTTGGTTTTCTACTTCCTATGTTCCTGATCATTTGTTTACTTTTATTTTCGACAGAAAAACCAAACAGAGGGGAGGGAACCATTCGTAGAAGATGTTATTAAATGATTAGTGGACAATAAATAAAGTCGATTAATTATTAATGATAGTATGATACAACTAGCCCCCAAAATTTTTAGGAGTTTCATATTAGTAAATATGAAATTTAGTGGTTAAAAGTTAAAACCTGAGTGAAATTCTCGGGAGTTTTAGTTCAAGCCTTTTCAAGAGCAATCTTGTGCAATATTTGGCCGGGGTCCTTAAACATGTCACAATCGGGTGGTTTACCTGATATAGGTATACCTGGATTTACTCAATGCGCACCAAATATTATGATGTGAATTCCCTCGTCACTAAAAAGGAAAAAGCAAGGGACTCATGCTACAAGTGACCAATTTACTATAACCCATTAGCTCAGAGGCGTATCCAGGACTCGATCATAGGGGGTCCAAAAACTTAATAATTATTTCGACGATATGAACTAAAATTTAAACACAATAAAATCGTGAGCCCAGAATTAAACACAAAATTGTCAAAATTTATTACTAAATGAGAAAAAAGTGCAAAAATGTCATACATGGGAGTCGAAGCTGTGACCAAATTTGTAAAATTTCAGTATCTAACCACTACACCGCCAAATATTTGATGAACCTTAGAGAAACTAGTTTATAAATATTTTCGAACAAAGGGGGTGCGGGTGAACCCCTGCACCCCCTAAAAACGCCACTGCATTAGCTCATCTGAAAAGGCCATCTATTTATTTTCCCTGATGATTTATCCTCGCTTACACAACAATTTGATTTTAAATACGAGTATCGATTACTACGTCTATTACCATTACGAGTTCATTTTATTTTAACGCGTTATCATCCTATTAGACTCAACAATTTACGATATATTATACCCGGTACCCCATATGTTGACTTATGCCATAGCAAATGGACCGTTTTATAATATGTAATCGTCTTATTTTAAAATTTGTGTAAGCCGTGATAGTACGTTTGTAAGAATTAACTCATATTTTAAGAGAATAAAAAAAATAAACACCTCAATCTGTATGAATGACTAATTGAACTCGGCCCCTCTTCAAAGTTGTTCGCAAATTAGTGACTAACATAAATAGTCGCTAATTAGCGACTAATTAGAATTAGCGTTTGAGCCCTTGGCGAGTACTTAAAATTAGTCGCTAATTGTCTTTATCCACCAATTAATAGACTTTAGCGACCAATTTGGTTGGCTGCTAACTGCATGACAATAGGTAAACAAAGGATCGTGACGGAGGAGTACAAGACTAACACATTTATTGCAAAAATTATGGCTGAACGTTAACTAGATTATAAAAGGAAGTGTCAACCATTTGGATTTTGGCCTTTTCAATTTGATTAGCAAGAAAGAATGTGATTTGGAATTGATAATTGCAGCAGTATTTCTTCATTAACCTTGTGTGTTCTTAAATCTCTATAATTTCACATTTTGATTTATTTGTCGCAATGAATTCCAAATATCCAACCGAAAATTTTGTTTATAATAGATCTTTCTTGGTTAAAATATATGTTAGAAATTATGACAAGAGGGTGACTATGAATTTAGAACATTGAAGTGGTCAAGAATTGTTTAATTTTACAGATACGTAATTTCAATGACGATGAGCCCCTATCCTCTAGCGCGTGCCAGCGTCAACAACAACAAAACGGAGCCATGCCGATGACAGTCAAGGCCCTGCCCGAGTACCCTGCTCTGAGCAAGTCAGACCAATCTGACTCGTTCGCGGTTCTTGTATCTATCCGAGCCCCCACGCTGCCCCCTGAAACTACGGACATGGCTAACACGCGTGCACCTCTTGATCTAGTGGCTGTGCTAGATGTCAGTGGCAGCATGGATGGTAACAAAATCGCTCTCTTGAAGCAAGCTGTTAATTTTGTGATTGAAAACCTCGGCCCCACTGACCGACTTTCAATCATTACATTCTCTAGCGATTCTCACAGGCTAACCCCTCTAACAAGGATGACACACGCAGGCCAAGCTGATACCTTAAAAGCGGTTGAATCCATTCGAGCAGATGGAGCTACTAACATCATTTCAGGACTACAAAAAGCGGTCAAAGTCTTGGACAAACGACGTCATAAGAACCCAGTTACTAGTATCCTTCTCCTGTCAGATGGTGAAGACACTGTCAACCACAATTTCATGTCGTGCCTTAACCGACTTCCACAGTCAATTAGGTCGAATGTTGTAGGATCAGGTCTTAACCAAAAGCCAAGCGACAAAGTCCCTGTCTATACATTTGGGTTCGGGTCTTACCATGATGCGATAGCACTCCACGCAATATCAGATGGGTCGGGTGGGACCTTTTCCTACATTGAGGCAGTCGAGGTCATTCAGGACGCGTTTGCTCAATGTCTTGGTGGTCTATTGAGTGTTGTGGCTCAAGAAGTTGAGATTCAAGTTCACTCGGGGTGTCCTGAGGTTAAAATCAAGTCTATTCCATCGGGAAGGTATAAGAATACGATTGACAGCTTTAACGGTCAACATGGGGTGATCTATGTTGGTGATGTTTACGCAGATGAAGAGAAGCAATTCCTGGTGTATCTCTCAGTCCCACAAGTCGAAGAGAACGATGAAACTTTGATAACTAAGTTATTGGAGGTGAAGTGTTCCTATAAGAACCCATTGTCGAATGAAAAAATCGAATCTGATACAGCTCGAGCAGAGATTAGAAGGCCATCAAAAGAGGACTTATCGGAAAAAGACAAGCAGGTGTGCCTAGAGGTGGACAGGGAGAAGAATAGAATCACGATAGCTGAAGGAATTGCAGAGGCACAGGAGATGGCTGAGAGAGGGGAGCTAGATGAAGCCCGAGCAATACTTGAGACGAGGAGGTGTAGCGTGAGACAGTCGTATGCAGGGATGGTAGAGGATAGTGTCACTATGTCCCTCTTGGATCAGGCGGGCACAGTCGCGCAGTGTATGAGTAGTAAACAGGCTTATGTAAGAAGTGGCAGGGCCTTTGCACTGTCAACTCAGAGCGCGCACCAGTATCAGAGAGCTGCTGCTCAAATGCTCCAGCCAGTTGATGCAAGTCTTACGGAATTTGGAGCCGCTTCTACGAGTGGTGCTCCTGTTGGTGATGGGTTTGGTTTTCGTACATCGTATATGGAACAAATGGTTAAGAAGTCTCAGCAAGAGCGCCAAGGCAGTGTTCAAAACCACGGCACTGATGGGAATAGTTCTTCAAACCGACGAAGGCATATTTAACAGCAAACCGATTTGTTATATGAATAAAGAGAGTTTGTGGCATTGTACAGTAAAAACACATTTCTAGGTGAAGTTTACATGTTTTGTAAATTTAATTTGTTTTGCCTTGAATATTTGTTAGCTTTATACAGTGTGGTTATGTATTTGTTAAATGGAGATCGAAAATCTACAAAGCTATCGAATTTATCGTACTTTTACTGATATTTGCAGAGCAAATGCAGCATCTGCAAAAAAGAAAAGACAGAAGAATTGTTCACAGCAGAATGCTCCCACAATTTCCACTACATTTGCATTGCCTACAATCTTCAAAATGCCAACGGAGAACACGCCTGTCGTTCTTGTTATGCTACATGGACTCGAGTACCACCCCCACTTACTTCAGCAACCCGTGACTCCAATTACTATATCATAAGTCATAACACGTTCCAGTTATTATCGTAATATCAATGATGATGAGTCGCTGTTGTCAAGCGAGGCTCCATCTCCAGGCCAAAATAGCACGGTCATGCCCAAGTACCAGGGTCTAAGCAAGTCAGACTGTTCTGACTCATTCGTGGTGCTTGTATCCATCCAGGCACCACTGTTGTCCCCTGCAGCCACTTATGTTTCTAGCACGCGTGAACCACTTGATCTGCTGGCTGTGTTAGATGTCAGTGGCAGTATGCGTGGTCAGAAGATTGCGCTTTTGAAGCAAACTGTTAATTTTGTCATAAAAACCTCGGCCTATTAGACCGGCTTTCAATCATTACATTTTCAACCACTTCTCAGAGACTAACCCCTCTAAAAAGGATGACTCAAGCCGTCCAAGATGAGACCTTAAGAGTCGTTGACAACATTCAGGCAGACGGGTCTACTAGCATCAAGGAACTCCAGCCATCGGCTTAAGCTTCTGGTTGAGTTGGTTTTTTGACATGGTATCAGAGCCATGTGACCAAAGGTCACGGGTTCGAATCCCACCCCCTCCATTCTAAAGTGGATAATCAGAACAGGCAAGAGAATCCCGCCTGCACCCACACTTCAAGCCCAAAAAGAAAAAAATGGCCTTCGTGTGAGGGGGAGTGTTAGAATATAAAACGAATCAAGGAACTCCAACCATCGACAGGAACTCCAACCATCGGCTTAAGCACAGGGTGGGTCGGGTTATAGTTATACTTCCTAAACATCATTAAATGAAGATTGCACAAGGCAGAACAAACATTAATATGTAATCAAAAACTGCACTTTTCATTACAAATCAATTTAACTCGGTCGTTTAAGTCAATTTATCTCCGTCATCTGTTTATCTTTTTTATTATTTATGAGATCGAGGCATCTTAATCAAAGGTAAACATTCACTTCGAACTACAAATTTATTCACATCCAGAAACTAACAATTTACAGAATGCTAAGTTTATCAACAGTTACAGTAAACATTAAACGAAACAACTATCTTTGTAAACTTCCTAGCACAAGAAATAAAAGTAATAACATCTGATGCTTCAAGATTTTAGTGAATGACTAACTTCACATCTGTTTTTATCGCCTCGAATTTCCGAGACGAGTTAATATAACCAGACGGAACTGGAACTCAGTCTCAACATCTTTACTCCGGTGGTGATCATGATCAACATAGAAAATCTTGACACGACGAAAGCGTTTCTTGGGAGGGTAGACTTGAAGATTAACGTGGCTTGATTCAGGGTTGAATATCGGGATAATTTTCTTGTTCATACTCGTCGAAACGAACCTGATAAAATCCTGATTTTCTTCATCCTCAACTGTGGAACAAATTAGATGAAAGGGTCGTTTTTTTAATGGAAGTGCCAATTTCTCCATGTTAATTGCAGAGTAAGGCAGAAATTAGGGTTTTGATTAGATGAATTGATTGAGTAGCAGTGGAATTGGAATTGATGTAAAGATAATTTGGGGGAATTAAGCAGACAAATTTAATTTGGAAATTGTTGGGATAAAATTGGATAAATAGAGAACACTAGCGGAAAAGGCGGTAAACTGTTAAAACGGTTGTGAATTGGGCGCCAATATGTCCGTTGTGAATTTGGGTGACTGGTTCATAGTAGACCTGATCATGGGCCGGGGTGGGCCGGGTTTGGGCCGGGCACGTGCTAAATAAACGGCCCAAATAGACCGGCCGGCCGGGCCAAAACGATGGGCCAATTTCTTGGCCCAAACCCATAATTGTTCGGGCTATAATGGGCTTCGGGCCAAACGGGCCAAAATAATACAATACGAAACAATCAACAAAATGGATATGTGAACAAACTATTAGCAACGAAATAAAATTTTCAAGTCTTAAGTGTTGGATTTCGACTCTTTTGGTAGGAGAACAATTCATAGTACCATACATAACTTATGAGTTGACAAAAAATGAGAAGTATTAACTAAAGGTGTACGATAAAAATATAAAAATATCCGCAAAGTTGATAATTCAATGCATTAAAAATATAAAAATATCCAACTTTTGAATTTTTTTCTTTTCAAAAAAAATAATTTCGGGTCGGGCCGGGCCAAAAATCGGGCCTTTAGGTTGGCCCAAACCCGGCCCTATATTTATAACGGGCTAATTTTGGGCCGGGCCACGGGTTTTTTGGGCCAAATTATTAGGCCCAAACCCGAGAAAAAATCGGGCTGGGCTGGGCCGGGTCGGGCCATCGGGCCTGGGTCATTTGATCAGCTCTAGTTCATAGACTATGAAGAAAATTAGGATTTTATAATAAAGTTTCCGATTTTGTTTTAAAGATTACGACTAGTTTTAAACCCTTGCAAATTGCACGGGTATGTTATTTAAGAAGTTATTATAAAAGTTGTGAATGTAAATTAAGTTTTAAAGTAAACTAATAAATTTCCCCCTACTTGTTATTTGACAATTTTATTCGCCAATGTAAAAATTGGTTAATTAAAAAAAGAGTAAATTAATAATAACTCCCTTTTAAAATTCACTTTTCTAAAAGTACTCCCTTATATAATTTTTTTCTAAAATTACTCCCTTAAAATGTATTTTTATCAAAAATTGCTTCAAAACTCTAATTCAAGTGACTTATTTTACAAGTTTATGAATTGATTCCGTTTGTAACATAGTCAATTTATGCTTTTATAGGTATAACAATGTAGAATAAGTTTTAAAACATACAAAATAAGTAACCTAAATTGGAATTTTGAAGCAATTTTTAATAAAAGTGCATCTTAAGGGAGTAATTTTAGAAAAAAAGTATATAAGGGAGTAATTTTAAAAAACCCTATTTTAAAAGGGTGTTATTTTTAATTTACTCTTAAAAAGATTATGAATTTCATTTGAAATTTCACTTGTAATTAGTATAAAATGATATAATATTAAATTTGAATTTCTACTTAGACGTTGTTACTTAGGTGGCGGTCTAAAAAATGCTGACTTAGATAGATAAAACAAAATTATTCTTGCGGAAATTATCATAGAATTAGTGAAATTACAAATTGTTAACCTGTTTTTTCATTTAATTACACCCGTGCACAGGGCAAAATGAAACTTTTGACCCGTAATATCCTAAAATGCAAATTCTAACTCAATTTTCATTTAGTACAAAATGTTACTTAGTAAATGGAACAAAATTAGAATAGACTTGTGCACCTTTAAAACGGTTTAATCAATTTATTATATATTTAAACTTAATAAATTATCATATAACGATATATTATAAGGTGTAAGAAAAATACTTCAAAAATCTCATTAACATGTACTATATAAGAAATACTATTTGTTTTCATGTGTAAGAAAAATTATATGAGTAATTATTGTTAAAAAGATTGTAAATAATAATTCATATTTACCAATACCTAAACAAACAATTACTCCATAAAATAATTACCAAATACTATCTCCGACCCAAACCTGTACTATGTGGAAAGTAATACGGAGTATAACTCATGCAAACAATAATAGGTTAGTCTCCCTTAATACGAAGGTATCAATCTTAACATCAAAACCGGTCAAGTATGATCTTTTAAGTATAACAAAGTTGTTGTTTAACCCAATACCTTACGTTTTTATCTTACACATATTACCTAACGCGTCCTAAACTTAAGACAGATATACCCGTGTTAAATAAGAACTTGTAAATATTGAGTAGTACACTTGTAAATTTGTTTTCAACAACGGGTTAAACGAATTCAATATTACTGATATGCTCTAATTTTATACACTTTTCATCCCCATTTTAGCTCATATTTTATCATCGTTTGTTTTATTCTTCAATGTTTATTGAGTTAATTCCGTGTTCTAGGTAATTTGTATGTGGTTTAGCGGTTTTTGTAGGAATTTCGGACTTCTCTTACATTTTGGCATTTACCGAGCATCGGAGCTAACCAAAGTCGAGACAAGCATTCTTCGGGTTGTAGAAGTGACGGAAAATGAAAGGAAGTCAACAAGAAGTCAACACTTGAAGAACATAATGTGCAAAGCATGACAAAAGCGATCATTACATCACTCTTGCAACGTCACCCATGTTCCCAAATGTAAACAATTGAGGAAATACGGAGTACTTGGACAGCGTTTTCACCCCGGTCGGGGTGGGCTGCCCCGGTATACCGGGGTGGCTTTGATCAGGCGTCTTTTGGTCCAGATTCAAGGAATGCTTACGTCATGTTCTTGCCCCGGTCCGGGGTGGCTGCAATCTACTCCGTCTCCTCATCATTATAAATACCCCATGCTTTCATTCATTTAAAAGGCATCTCATCTAATCTAATCTTAGAGAGAGCAAAAACTTAGAAAAAGATAGATTAGAAATCATTTTGCTTGAGCATCATTTAGCTTGTAAGAATTACTCTATGTTTTAGTTCATTTTCTTTATAAAAATAGTTCTTTGGTTATTCAAGCATTTTCCGAAGCTTTTCGCATTTCATCTTCCGAGTTCTTATTCCGTTAAATCCCGGTATTATCTTTCTTTACGTTTTTATTTCGTTATCGTCATTATGTCTATCTTAGTCAATATGATTGATAATCTAGCTCACAAAACCATGTGTGAGTAGTTTTTATATCTAGGGGAGGAAACCATGCTAGAATAGTTGTTTGGTCATGTTAAATTATTGATTTTTGCATTATCATATTGTTGATTATATACAAGCTTGTTTCATTTGATTAATTTATGATTATTGACCATGATTATTGATAAATCATTATTCTCATCCTAAGATCGAAAGCCGAGATAGAACTTGATCAATCGATAGTTGTAGTCGTAATCGTAATTGTTAATTGTGTTGTTCTTGTCCTAAGATCGAAAGTCGGGATAGAATTAGGCATGGCATGTTATAGTATTTTGTTCCAATGTACGCGAGAGCTAATTGGTAATCAATCTACGGTTAAACTCTAGGCCGAGAGGAAATTGTTATAAACCTAATCAACTATTGACAATGTATTTCTTTAATTTGACATGACTAAGCTCCTATATGCACGTGTAACCCAAATCCCCTAGATTCTTCCCTATAATCGTTTACATCTTTATTTTTCATTACTGTTTTACCTTAGTTAATCCAAATCATAACCAAAATTCTTGTGACCGACCTTGATAGAATTCTCTCCATAGCTAATTACAATTACATTTCCGTCTCCCTGTGGTTCGACCCCTTCTTCCCTATCTACATTAATTTGTATGTTAGTCAAGTCTAGGGACTTTTATCTTTGGTAGGTGTGCGACTAGCCTGGCCAATTACTCTGTACTCCATAAACTACACGGCCCACCTCCAAATCATTCATATTATACCTTTATGTGCATATAGAATCTTGTAAACAAATCCCGACCCTATATTTACTCTCTTTCAAACCTCTCAACTACCAATCAGCTATCACTCATCCCGACCCTATATTTACTCTATTTCAAGCCTCTCAACTACCAATCAACTATCACTCTTTCGGGTATTATAATCCAGGACTAATCATTACCCTCGAATATGATACTCATCACATATCTAAAATTTTTTATTATTATTTTATCAGTTTAAAAGATTTTTTAGTTTCTTTTTTTTCACTTATTCTGTATTAGTTAAAAAGTGTTGCATTTTCTAGTTCAATTTTTACTTATTTCAAATTTATTTTACAATATTTTTATGTACTTCTTTCATATTGTTGCCCATTAAGTACGACCTAAACCAATTAACTATTTTTCATTTAACTAATGTGTTTCACTCAAATAGAAAAAAAGTCGATCTATAAATTCATATATTTTATAAACTATTGTTTTTATAGAATAACATGTTATTTTATTTAAAATTTTCAATCACTTTTTGGTGCAGTATAGTTTTGATTATTTCTACAACATTAATATTGATCTGTAATTTTTCTTAAGATTTTGACCTTATTGAGTTAATTTAATTTATTAGTTTTTTTCTATTTTTGACTATATTTTCCAACACTTGATTATATCATCGTTAATTTTATAACGCGGTTTGTTTCATGATTGGCTACTTATATATGATGTTAGTTTTAGACTTTGGTAGTATTGTACTGTGATTTAATAATATCACGTAATTCATTCAAATTGTATATTCTATTTAATTCACACATTTCTGATTATTCAACTAATTTAGAAAAAAATGTGTATTATTTTAAATTAGACCGCATTTTTGACTGAATAAACGTATCTCCTCTTTTACTATACAAAATTATCATTATGTATTTACGTAATACTTATGTAATCCTAAATTTTAATTTTATTCACTTATTTCGTTTATATGATATCAATAAAATTAGTAGGTTGCTTTTAAATATCTAGTACGACCACAAGACGGTTCAATGTGATTGTTGTATTACGAATTATCTATATAAAAGCAAAAAATTATGGGAGAGTAGTAGGGGACATGGTGGGACCTACTAAAAAACAAAAATAATTAATGTACTTTAAACCACAGAGCGACACATTGGTTGTTGTTTTTATAAATTAGATTTTACTGAGTTTATTAAAGTTTTAAGTCACGTTCATTTGAACATCAAGTATGGGTCTATTAATACAAATTTCCTTCGTTTTAAGCATGTATGTTAATACAAAAGTCCTTCATTTTAAGTATTTGTTTTTTTATTGTTTAAGATGAAGATTTGTGAACGATTTTTTAAAATGGCGCTCAAAAACAAAGTAATTGTCGTTTTGGGTTGTATTTGAAAATAATTGTCAAAATGGTGTCCACGTAGGCTCGGGTTTTCCGAGGCTTAAACACGCCACTACAAATGGCGTGTCTATAATGCACATTTGAGTCAGGGACTTCAAAAATATTGACACCCAAACACGCCATTACGAATGGCGGGTTTTAACCTTAAAACACGCCATTACGTATGGCGTGTTTACACAACAGATTTTTGCAGCCCAAGTGAGGAAGTTTGGAAAAATACAGAGGGGAAACACGCCATACTGTATGGCGCGTTATGACAGTGTAGTTTTTTTTTAAAACAAAAGCATGAAGGTTGCGCCATCATCATCACTGGACCACCCTTTTCGAAACTTCACTACCTTCTTCCCTCTCCCTCATAAACCCACCCACTTCATCCCCAAAGCATCCTCTTCCTCCGATCCAGACCCGGAACCACAACCCGACCCCAAACAACCCAAGGAGGACCCGTTCGAGTCCCGCCTGGCACAGGTCCGCCTCAGGTACCGCTCTGGAACGGGCAAGAAAGCCGAAATGAGGAAGGAAAGTTTTCGTAAATTAGCAGGAAAGATGACCTTTTATCACAGGAAATTTTCCGTAAATTAGCATCATCGCTTCCATTCTCAAAGCAGCACCATTCGAAACTTGTTTGTTACATAACCAAGGAATTGATGGATACAGAGACCATCCTTAAGGACTACCAATTCCGTATTTTTGAAGTGATTTAATAACAATAACGTGTGTACTGCAATACTGTTTCGCCGTGCCTACAGATACTCCTTCGACATGAAAGCTATTTCCTATTAAGCAGCTGTCTTAGGCTTCCACAACATAAGAGGTGCTCCAAAGGCTTATGAATAAAAAGACTAGTGTGTCATTCAAAGAAATGGAGATATGGACATCATTTTCAAGCATGTCAGAATCGGCCTAATCCTTCTTTCATAGCAGTAACAGGAAGGGTCTTGTACTCAGAATTGAGTTGGTACCAAGGATTAAGTAGGAGAGTGTTTCAACAGTCTGAGTATTCAATCTTGGGGTTCCGAGACACAATTTCAGGCTTTGAACAGAAATTGGAGTGAAAAAAGTGGATCCCACTATTTGTTTTAGCAAGTTTGATGGGATGGAAAATTAAACTCAAAAGCAAGAAAGTCGTAATTGCAAAAAAATAAAATAATATGTTGTATAGCGTTAAAGAGTAGAGTTTGGAGATAAAGATAGTAAGACTGACAAGACTGAGTTTAGAACATACTGATTTTGTATAGGTTCCAGACTGAGAAGGAAATTACCTGTCGGTGTTTCCAGACCGGCAGTATTCTTTGAACTGGTTGCACTCATTTCTTACTCTTTTGGCTCCAATGCTGCACATACATAAAGTTGTTCATCAGCAATAGGGTCAACATTATAGTTACTTTTAGAATATACTCGTATGTAAAAATAGTTTAGCTCGGAACAGTGGCGGACACGTGATAGGACTGATGTACTCCGACAATGAAAAGTAAATTTTCTTTTACAAATTGCTCAAAACTTAAAGTTTTTTGTATAATAATCTCCAAAATATCAAGGGACCCCCGGGAACTTAAAAGATACATATCTGAGTTCAACACTGCAAGGATCATACCAGAATGTCAACTACTACAAGGATCAGCAATACGCGCCACGAGGAGGCCGAAGAGGTGGTGGCCGAGGTGGTGGGGGTGGCCGAAGGGGTTACTTTAATGGACGAGGAGGAAGCAGAGGTACTGGCAGAGGTAACGGACCATACCAGAATGGTCGCGGTCAGTACCACGATAATTCCTATCAGAGAAACTACTACAATATGGTGGTGGATACTTCAACAATTCATCAGGAGCTGAAGGCAACCACCCCCGAGGGGATATAGGGGTCGCATCATAATTTAAGCAACATCGCGTTTGATTGTCGGTATTGGTAATGAAGTCGTCGTCGTCTATTTTGCGTCCGTCTTTGTTTTGTAGTTCAGTGATCGGATGGTTTTGAGTTTTGAGTCTAGGGATGGCAACGGACCGGATCTGGACCGGGTCCAGTAGGATCCAGATCCAGATCCGCATTATATACCCTGGATCCAGATCCGATCCAGATCCAACAGGTCCAAAGATGTGAGATCCAGATCCGGATCCAACGGATCCGGGTCGGATCCGGGTCCGTTACGGGTCCAAGTTTCTAACCTCCACATTATAAAAAAAAAAAAAAAAAAACTCATGCGTCATAACAGTTTGATATCTATATTTCGAAATACAATAAAAAGAAGAAGTAGCTAGTAGCTTGGCAATTATTTTCAACCAAATATTACAAGTAGTAATTATTATGACCAAGTAATCCAAATACAACTCAAGAAAAAAAAATTAAGACATAAAAGTTCATATTTTTACTATAAAAACGGGTCCAGAAACGGATCTGGATCCTTCAGGGTCTGCGTAGGAGGATCCAGATCCAGATCCGTTTTAAAAGTAGTGGATCCAGATCCGACCCGGATCCAACGGGTCTGAAAAAATTGGATCCAGATCCGGTCCATCAGGGTCGGGTCTTACGGATCTGGACCGGATCCAGGATCCATTGCCATCCCTAGTTTTGACTGAAGTTTTCTAATATAACTCGAAGAACTCTTGGCCTCATTTTGTGCAGTAACACCCGTCTTTGTTTGGTTGATTTGTATTTTGTTTATCCGTCTTTAGTTTAAACACGCGTTCATACGGGATTAATCGCTTCGTGTTTATCTCATAATCAATCGCTGATAGATGATTGTATTATCTTCAGCGATGAGATAACAAGAGCGATCTCACGTATTTTCAAAATGCGTCCTAATTTTTGCACAAAAGAACAACGTGACTTGTTTGAAAATCTTGCCATTGAATCAACATTGAAATGAACTTTAACAGTTTAACGTATATATAAATGTATCACTAATTCTCATATGAGACGATTTATCAAGAGATTTAAATATCGTATACTGATATTTGATTTGAGCATTAATCTAACAAAAACATGTAAAAGTATTACTAATTCTCATATGAGACGGGTTTTCAAGAGACTTAAATCGTATATACCATATTTGATTTGAGCATTAATTAAAGAAGAAATGAATGAGATGGTTTTTCGGGAGATTTAATTGTCGTATATTGATATTTGATTTGAGTTAAAAAATTAATTGTCGTATATTGATATTTGATTTGAGTTAAAAAATTAATTGTCGTATATTGATATTTGATTTGAGTTAAAAAATTTTAAAAAATGGAGATGCGGGGGATCGAACCCCGTGCCTCTCGCATGCAAAGCGAGCGCTCTACCATTTGAGCTACATCCCCATTCTATTTTATGTAACCAAACAAATATATAAATTGATGGTGTTTAGACACGCCAAGAGTAATGGCGGGTATCCAACTACAAACACGCCATTACGCATGGCGTGTTTTTCTTTCGTCATTTTCTAGAAGTTACTAACTTGGGCTGTCAAAATAACATGTTTAGACACGCCAGTACTAATGGCGTGTTTCAATCTCAAAAACCGCCTTTCGTAATGGCGTGTTTAGCTTTCATTTTTATTCTGAAGTTTCTGCCTCAAGTGTGTCAATGGTTCATTATAGACACGCCATTTGTAGTGGCGTGTTTAAGCCTCGGATTTCCCGAACCTACGTGGACACCATTTTAACAATTACTTTGTAATCCAACCCAAATCGACAATTATTTTGTTTTTGAGCGCCATTTTAAAAAATCGTTCAAGATTTGTTTGGTACTTACAAATTACAATAAGACAATTAGTATCATTTGGAAAGACGAGACAAAAGCAAATAATATAAAAATAATAATAATATTATACGTTAGGGGCGTTTATTCGTTCGGGATTGGATCAAATCGGACCAAACTCCGTGGACCGAAGATTAAATAAGGGTTAAAAGTTGGACCGAGAATCTAACCACATTAATATTCGTCTGGTCCGGTCTGGCCAGAAAAACACGTAGACCGGACTGGATCAAATGGACCAAAGTGTATCAGATATGATTGTTGACATCTAGGTAGCACCAAAACAGACACGTGTCCGACACGGACACGGACACGGACATGACACGGACACGGGACACGGCATGCCATGAAATTTAGGACACGGGACACGACATTTAAATTTAATAAAATATACATTTTATAGTAATAAATTTTTGATTTTATTTTTTGATATTAATTTTAAATAAGCGAATGTAAAACTTGCCCTTGATAATAAATTTATTTTCGTTCCTCATCCGAATCAATATTCTAATTGATCTCTTTCGATAACACATTTCTCATCTCAAGAACATCATTCACTGCAAATGATAACCAAATATCGTGGACACGCGACGGACACGACTCAAATACCATGGACACGCGTCAGACACGTGCTCAAATAAATGTAGAAAGTTAGACACGGCTGTTTAGGTGTTGGACACGTTTCGGCGTGTGTCCGTGGAGTGTCGGTGTCGGACACGGTACGGCTCATTAGGAGAAGTGTACGTGCTACCTAGGTTGACATGACTTAACATATAAAATTAGAACTGGAGAAGTTCTTAATGATCAAAATAAGTCACCGTTATGTTTTTACTAGATTTAATTTGTGCATAATTATACATCTTATAAGACATGAAAACAAAGTAGAAAATAAAATCAATAACAATACAATTTAGAAAAATCGTTTTTCATATAAGTTCGGTCCATGGTCTGTACGCGGTCCGGTCCGTGATCCATTCGGTTCGGTCCAAGACCGGACCGAAGCCCAAAGTAGAGTAAATAGATGGATTGTGGACCGGTCAAATAAAATTTGGTCCGGTCTGGTCTTTGTTCTGGACCAAATAAAATTTGGTGCGATCTTGTCTATGATTCGGACCACTGAATGAACACCCCTATTTTACGTGGTACTTTCGTTTTAGTTTTACGTTATGTCTTTTATTTTTTGGAACATCATTGATATCTTTAAATTTGATGAAAACTTCTTAAAATAGCCAAAACTTAATCCATCGTTCATACCTTTAAATGTCAAGTTTATTTTGATCACAAATTCTTATTTACAACGGCACTATCCGTCGCAAGCTTGTGACGGATATCGTTTTCTCTCACAAAATATCCACTTTTTCTCTCTCTCCAACACTATTCCTGTGGTCCCCTTTCTCCACTAACTTATTTTGTATCATTTTATCTCACAAAATATCCGTCACAAATAGTGACCCGTCGCAAGCAAGACTTACTATATTTTGATTGATTTTTTGACGATAATTTCACAAACTATTATAACAAACTCCGTTTTCTCAATAATAAAAAATATATTTTTGTATTATTTTTAATAATTAGAAAACTCAAGTTTTATTAGTTTGGGTGTTTTATGAATATTTTATAAAATTCATGGATACCAATTTTTTTTAAAACCAATGAATACCATGTAGAAATCGAAAAAACCCAAGGATAGCAGGTAGAAAACGGATATCTTTCTAGCGTGGGCAACTATTCGTTAATCAAAATATATACTCTTCTATTCTAGTCATTTGGTTAGTTATTTCATTCATGGGTGTCTCAATCATTTATTTACCTTTAATTATGAGAATATTTTTTAAACGTAATTTAATTATTAAGATCGCCCACAAATAATTCATTTTTCTTATTCTTAATCTTTACGTCAAAACTAAAGATAAATAATTGATTGTCTTAGACGTTGATATTGTGGAATATTATCAATCTGTATTATTCTGTCTTCTTATGATAGATACAAGAGAGTATATATACAATAGGAATCCTACTGTACTTTTAGGAAATACATATAAAAGATATACTATACAATATATGCGCATGATTGTTTCCTTCTATTGAGAAGATTGAGACCAACGGTCTTCTTGTTGATTGGGCCAGCCGTTGGTGGCTTTGTGGATTGGGCCTGTCCTGGATGTTACCCCCCCCCCCCCCCTCAAGTTGGCGCGTGGAGGAACGAGGTGCCCAACTTGGATAGTAGCTCGGTGAAGGAGGTACGACCCAAGGCTTTCGTGAATATGTCAGCAAGCTGACTCTTGGTGTGAACATAGTTGGGTTGAATTGTACCTTTAAGAACTTCATCGCGGATAAAATGACAGTCGACTTCGATATGTTTCGTGCGTTCATGAAATACGGGGTTATGGACGATGTGAAGAGCAGATTGGCTGTCGCACATAAGTTGAATAGGTTGAGAGTGCATGATGTCGAGAGACCCCAGGAGTCTTTTTAGCCATTTGAGTTCGCACGTGGAATAAGCAATGGCACGATATTCCGCTTCGGCGGATGACCGTGATACCGTTTGTTGCTTCTTGGTTTTCCATGAGATCGGAGAGTGCCCAAGGAAGACTATATAAGCGCTGAGAGAGCGGCGGCTGGTAGGGCAGCTTGCGTAGTCGGCGTCGCAGTAAGCGCGCAAAAGGAGGGAGCTATCAGAGCGTAATAATATGCCCTGACCCGGTTGTGTTTTGAGATAGCGAACCGCTTGTAATGCCGCGTTCCAGTGATCCATGGTGGGAGCGTGCATAAATTGTGCAAGAATGTGGACACAATATGTAAGCTCCGGGCGAGTAATTGTGAGGTAAACGAGGCGCCCCACCAACCGTCGATAAGGTTGAGGGTCGTCTAAAAGAGCGGCGGTAGAGACAGCAAGTTGATGGTTTGGTTCGATTAGGACGGACTGAGGTTTGGACCCAAGTAACCCGGACTCCGATAAGATATCGAGAGCATACTTTCGTTGCGAGATAAAAATCCCGGTTGAATTACGTGCAATTTCAAGCCCCAAAAAATATTTAAGAGGACCAAGGTCCTTCATATGAAAACACTGGCTGATGTAGGTTTTGAAACTAGTGATTTTGCCCGGGTCGTTGCCACAAATAACCAAATCGTCGACATAGATAAGTACGTGGATTTCGGTTTGTTGATGTCGGAAGGTGAATAAGGAGTGATCGTAGGGACACTGTTTAAACCCGTAGGTGGTAAGGGCCGCGGCCAGTTTTGAGTACCAACAACGGGGCGCCTGTCGGAGGTCGTAAAGGGATTTTTTAAGTCGGTAGACTTGTCCGTCTCGGTGTTTATCGAAGCCAGGAGGAATCTTCATATATACCTCTTCATGGAGGTCACCGTGTAAAAAGGCATTGTGGACATCCATTTGGTGGATGTCCCAATTTTTGATGGCGGCGATGGCGAGGAGGGTGCGGACGGTGACAAGCTTTATGGTTGGGGCGAAGGTCTCGTTGTAATCTACACCCTCGACCTGGCGATTGCCCATAATGACTAGGCGTGCTTTATATCGTTCAATGGAACCGTCAGCGTTGTATTTGATCTTGTAGACCCATCTGCATCCAATGGCCTTTTTGCCTTGTGGTAGAGATTGAACGGTCCATGTATTGTTGCTTTCGAGAGCGTCGAGTTCTTTTTGCATTGCTGTCCTCCATTCTGGTACCTGCATAGCGGAGAAGAAACTAGTAGGCTCGTGGTGTTGAGTCACGGCCGAGAGGAAGTTACGGTGTTTCGAAGAAAATTTTTCACAATTGATATGTTTAGAGATAGGGAACGGCGTACCTGAGACGGCGGTGGATGTGGTGAGAGCCTGTTGTGACGGTCGAGTTGTTTGTTGTACGTATCCACGGAGACGAGTGCTAGGGATTTTTGGTCATTGTCCACGGCCTATTTCAATATTCAGAGAGGGGTCGGGGATAGTGACAGTCGGGGGGTTAGAAACAGAGGCGGGTTCCTCGTGTGAGGGTGTCGGAGTGGCTGGGTTGTGGTCAGACGAGTGTGTGGGGTCGGGGGAGGAGGTCGTAGGGTCTGAGTCATGGTCAGGAGGGTCGAGGGGTGTCTGGGTGGTGGCGGGAACAGTGGGGATGGGCTGGTTGAGTTCGGTAACCATGGTTACGGGTATGGAGGAAGTAGGGGGTCGGGAGGGCGAGTAGAGGACGGTGGGTTAAAGAAGTCGGGGGAGAGGTCGTCAGGATTAGCATATGGAGTCTCGGGGTCAGTGTCATGGAGATGGAGGGTTTCATAGGGAAAAACGTTTTCTATGAAAACGACATCGCGGGAGTCAAAGTAAGTGCCCGAATCTAAGTCGTAAAGGTGTCATCCTTTCTTACCGAAGGGATAGCCGAGAAACACGCACTTCCGACTTTTGGAAGCAAACTGGTCGCGGGCGCGATTAAGGGTTTTAGCATAGCATAAACAACCGAAAATACGGAGGTGGTCGAGATTGGGTTTAGCCTGATATAACACTTCATAAGGGGTGAGACCGTGAAGTAATTTTGAGGGTGTACGATTAATAAGATGAACGGCGGTAAGGACGGACTCCCCCCAAAAATGAATAGGTAATTTAGCTTGAAAAAGTAAAGCGCGGGCAACATTTAAAATGTGTCGGTGTTTTCGTTCAACCCGGCCATTTTGTTGGGGAGTGTCGACATTGGAAGTTTGATGAAGCATGCCATGAGTGGTGAAATACGGAATAAGACAAGTAAATTCAGTACCGTTATCGCTACGTAAAATTTTGACTTTCTTGTCATATTGGCGCTCAACCATAGCAAAAAAATTTAATAATTTCTGACTAGTGTCACTTTTACGACGCAATAAATAAACCCATGTGGAACGGGAAAAATCATCAACGATAATGGTTAAAAAATAGCGGGAGCCAAATGAGCTCGACTCGGTATAGGGACCCCAAAGGTCACAATGTATTAAATCAAACGGGTGTGCAGCTTTATTAGAACTTAAAGAAAAACGATCACGAGTTTGTTTGGCCCGTAGGCAAATGTCACAAGTCCGACTATGAAACGAACTAGAAATGCGAGAAGAAATAAAAGGTAAATAAGTATTAATGTCGGTGGAAGGATGACCCAACCTTCGATGCCATAATTCGTTTGGGTCCGTCGTACCAGCCGTGTAAGCCTTAGCTCCATGGTTGCGCACACCAGTTAAAAAATAGAGACCGTCACATTGCTCACCCGCACCAATCACCGTCTTCGAGATACGGTCCTGAATAAGACAATGTTTATGAGTAAAATGAATAGTTAAATTAACATCCTGTAAGAGACAAGAAACTGAAATTAAATTGCAGTTTAACTTAGAGGCAAACAAAACATGTCGTAAGATCAGATTAGAGGTGAGTTGAATGTCACCACATTTAGTAGCGATGGTGAGATCGCCGTTAGGAAGTCCAACGGAGCACGGGTCAATGTTTCGAATATTAATAAAATGAGATAAAGTTCCCGACATATGTCGAGATGCACCGGTGTCGATTATCCAAGTTAAAGAAGAGATGTTACCAGAAAGACGGTCATCGGTAGTGTTGCGGGACTGCCACATTTGAGAGAGCTCCTGGGCTTCGGTAGCGGTAAGTGTACTGAAATCAATACACGCGGATTCGGTACCCCCTGTCCCTGGAGGAGACGAGGCCCCCCCTCCCGTCACAGTATGAGCACGGGCATTGGAGCCGAGACCTGTGGCACTGCTACCCCCCCCGAGTGCGAGTATCCGGGTCAAGAACCGGTGTAGAAGATGAGTTGTTGTCACGGGGTAAGTAGATGCGGTCACGTGGTCTATCCCCCCACCATTCCGGGAAATTACCCGTAACCCGAAAACATGTAGTAACAGAGTGATCGGGACGATTACACGCGGAGCAGTGAGGGCGTGTGGTGTCGGTGTTTCTGTTGGATTTAGGGTCTGATTTAGAGTCACGCCCCCCAGTATGGGGACGAGATCCCTGATAAACACGAGCGGCAAAAGTCATAGGCTCGGGAGTAGGAGTGGGTTTTGCGTGAGTCAGAGTACGAACACCCTCTTCCTGTTTCAGCCTATTATAAATTTGATTCAGAGAGGGAAGGGGGTCGGTACCGATAATGTGAGTTCTAGCGACAGAGAACCGAGAATCCAAGCCCATAAGAAATTGGCGAATGCGTTTGCGATTACGACGAGCAATTAAAGTACCGGAGAGATTACACTTACAGCCACGACAATCACAGGAAGGAGGAGAGTCGGCCTCAGCGAGATCATCCCAGAGTTTCTTGAGACGACCGTAGTAGGCCATAACAGTTTCGGATGGTCCCTGTTTGCAAGCAGAAATATCAGCATCCAGTTCATACAGACGTGCTTCGTTTACCTGAGCAAATCGAGACCGGAGGTCGTCCCATAATGGTTTGACCTCGTCACGATAAGAGATGGTGGAACGGAGATCTTTTTCGATGGAGTTGAGTATCCACGAGACCACCATAGCATTCACTGAGTACCAGTGACCAATATCGTCGGCGTCAGGGGCAGGCTTGGGAACGGTCCCAAGGAGGAGTTCGAGTTTGTTTTTCGCGCGAAGGGCGAGGCGGAGAGCCTTAGACCATTCTTCGAAATTGTTTTCGTTGAGCATAATATCAGTAATGTGTAATCGAGGATTATCATTGGTGAAGATGGTAAGAGGGGTGATTTTTTTCTTTGTTTCGATAGGAGAGTCGGTTTTGGAGTCGTCGTCTGACATAGTGCAGATCGGAAAGGGTTCGAGAGAGAAATAAAACCCTAGTCTCTGATACCATATTAGACGTTGATATTGTGGAATATTATCAATCTGTATTATTCTGTCTTCTTATGATAGATACAAGAGAGTATATATACAATAGGAATCCTACTGTACTTTTAGGAAATACATATAAAAGATATACTATACAATATATGCGCATGATTGTTTCCTTCTATTGAGAAGATTGAGACCAACGGTCTTCTTGTTGATTGGGCCAGCCGTTGGTGGCTTTGTGGATTGGGCCTGTCCTGGATGTTAGATTGAAACAAAACATTAAGTTAAGAGCTAAGGCGGCAATACGATTGAGTCTGTTGACGTGATAATATAAAAGTAAAGAATAGAAGAATGGCGTTTAATCAGCGCGCAATACAAACCATCTCCAACTATAAAATGTGCACTCATTCTTATTTCCATTCTCATCCACAATATTCAGGCTTAATCAGTTGCTTAAGGGTTCGAGGTTGAACTGTTCATTCATCAAAATTCCATAGACGGAGCGACAAAGTCAACGTTGACAAAAAAATTCATCAAATTTTCGACTTCCGAGTTATGTCTAATTCACAGGTAAAATGTTTTGTTTTTCTCTACTTTTAGTCAGTACGTATGTTTAACATCAGTATGGTGCTGTGAAAGAAATTCTGAGGTACATGTTATCAAGTGCATCACATCTAGAGGTGGTAAATGGATCAATCGGGTTGGGTCAATTCGAGGCTATCATATACTTCATGTCCGGTTATTTCGGATTTTGGGTCAATTTCGAGTGACTAGTTGTCGGGTGACTTTCGAGTATGAGTCATTTTGGCTCTGGTTATTTTCGAGTTAACGCCTAGAAATCTAAAACATTTTATTTTATTTGGTAATCCGCAGCAGCTATCTTCGGTGTGCTATGCGCACAGGCTCGACATGCTCCATATGATTTTGCTCTTGGGAAGGCTTGGGAAATTTCACCCAAATTTTAACCACTGAACTCTACCCTTGCGTGCGTCTAAAACACTTTAGTTAGTACTAGTTTCATTAAGAAATACGGTATTATTTTGCGAATTTAACTATTTATTAAGAATGATTCTAACCAATGAAACTTTATTTTGACGCGTATAAGCATAAAACATCAATATGACTTAGTAATTGGCATTTTGGGTCATTTAGTGTTACTTTAAGTCATTTTAAATTGGGTCAATTATGGGTCGGGTCAACATTGGGTCAATTATGGGTCGGGTCTGGCAAATTTGAGTCTTGGGTCATCTTCGAGTCAAGCAAGTTTGAGTCACGTTCGGCTCTCGACTCAGCCTTATCGAATCGAGTCAGCTTTGCCAGGTCCAATCACGTCTTCGTATATATTAACTAGTGTCTACTGAAATTACTATTTTCATTAATAACAAAGGTGAATTACATTGAATTTGAAATATATAATGTGGAGAATTTGAAATATATAATGTGGACTCTCATTGTACCTAAGAATTTTGAGCTAGTCTTGCTTAAGACGACAATTTTGGTTTTAATGGTAAAATAATGGTTGAACGTTAGCCAGATTATGAAATTTGCTTAGCAAGAGAAGAATGGAATTTGGGTTTGATCATTGCAGAAGTATTTCTTCATTGGCCTTCGAGTTCTTAAATCTCTGCCATGAATTCATAGGATCCAACCGAACACTTCGTTTGTAGATCTTTTGTTCTTATAATATATGTTAGGAACTGTGGAACATTGAAGTAATCAATAACTGTTTGCTTGTTCAGTTGAATAATTTCAGTGACGATGAACCCCTACCGTCTAGCGAGGCCCCACCTCAACCACAACAAAGCGGAGCCCAGCCCATGACAGTTACGGCCCTGCCGGAGTACCCTGCGTTGAGCAAGTCAGACCAAGCTGACTCATTCGCGGTTCTTGTATCCATTCGGGCCCCAATGCTGTCCCCTGAAACTGCTGACATGGCTAACAGTCGTGCACCGCTTGATCTTGTGGCTGTGCTAGATGTCAGTGGCAGTATGTATGGAAACAAAATTGCACTCTTGAAGCAAGCTGTTAATTTTGTCATCAGAAACCTCGGCCCAACAGACCGTCTTTCAATCGTTACATTCTCAACCTATTCTCATAGGCTAACTCCTCTAACAAGGATGACACAAGCAGGCCAAGCTGATACCTTAAGAGCGGTTGACTGCATTCGTGCAGATGGATCGACTAACATCATTGCAGGATTGCAAAAAGCGGTTCAAGTCTTGGACCAACGGCGTCAAAAGAACCCTGTTACTAGTATCATTCTTCTGTCAGATGGTCAAGATACTGACAATCGTAATTTTATGTCATGCCTTAATCGACTTCCACAGTCTATTAGGTCGAATGCTGTAACCTCAGATCTCAACCCAACACCAGTACCAGGTGACAAAATCCCTGTCTACACATTTGGGTTCGGGTCTGACCATGATGCGATAGCACTCCACGCAATATCAGATGGGTCGGGTGGGACCTTTTCCTACATTGAGGCAATTGAGGTCGTTCAGGACGCGTTTGCTCAATGCCTTGGTGGCCTATTGAGTGTTGTTGCTCAGGAAGTTGAGATTCAAGTTAACTCTGGAATCTCGAGGTGCCCTGATGTTAAAATCAAGTCTATTCCATCTGGAGGGTATAAGAATACTATTGACAGCGTTAACGGTCAACATGGGGTGATCTACATTGGTGATGTTTACGCAGATGAAGAGAAGCAATTCCTGGTGTATCTCTCAGTCCCACAAGTCGAAAATAACGAGGAAACCTTGACAACTAAGTTATTGGAGGTGAAATGTTCCTACAAGAACCCGGTGTCTAATGAAAAAATCGAGTCCAATACAGCAACAGCTGAGATTAGGAGGCCAGTACAAGAGGAGTTATCGGAAGAAGACAAGCGGGTGTGCCTAGAGGTGGACAGGGAAAAGAATAGAATCACGATAGCAGAAGGAATTGCACAAGCACAGGAGATGGCAGAGAGGGGGGAGCTCGAGGAGGCCCAAGAAATACTCGAGATGAGTAGGTGTAGTTTGAGAGACTCATATGCAGGGGAGGTAGAGGATAGTATCACTATGTCCCTATTTGGTCAGGCGGGTAGGGTCGCGCTGAGTATGAGGACTGAAGAATCGTACAGAGGAGGTGGCAGAGCCTTTGCACTGTCAACTCAGAGTGCACACCAGTATCAAAGAGCTGCTGCTCAAATGCTCCAGCCAGTTGATGCTAGTCTTACGGAACTTGGTGCCGCTCCTGCGAGTGGTGCTCCTGTTGATGATGAGTTTGGTTTTCGTACATCGTATATGCAACAAATGGTGAAGAAATCTCAGCAAGAGCGCCAAGACAGTGGTCAAAAACACGGCACTGGTGGGAATAGTTCTGCAAGCCCTTAAAGACATATGCAACCTTTGAGGTTCCTTTGTTAATGTTGTTTGAGAGTTTGTCAATGCATTGTACACTAAAACATATTTGTGGGTGAAGTTACATGTTTTGAAATTTAATTTGATTTGCATTGCTAAGAGGTCTAATTACTGTACTCGGAATTCAAGGGGCTTGATTGCACGACTGAGTAAACTTAGGCTTTGTTTTTTCTGGCTTAATTTCAGCTCCTTTCAATTTTGATTGGTTGTATTTCGTTAAGTTTTATTTACGTCCAATCAATTATCTTCAATTAATCTGTTCACAAAATTAACTTTTAATTCAACTAAATTTACTTCATCCCAGTTCCACTCAATTTAGTTAAATTAAGCTCTATTCCAATTAATGCAATTCAGCTCGTTTCAGCCGAAGAGAACAGGGCCTTATGGGGTTCGAGCAAACCTACAAACCAAGTATTTCGGAGTTTATTAGACTCTTTCTTGAATGCCTCTTAGAAGAGTCGTCGAGAAACCATGGAAACATTCACATATAAAGTCGAGTGTTGACTTGATAAAAGAAAATTAAATAATACAGCAATGGCTAGAGGTTGAACATTCAAAACGGAATTCGTACAAAGGGGCGAAGTCATCTGTCGCCAAGTAAAACAATGGAGTTTCGAGTAGGGTGGGTTCGAGAATTGTTCATCTTTGTAGTCATGTAATGTAATCGAATAAATTTGGAAACATTCCGTTAAGAGCTAAGGCGGAATATTTGAGTATTGACTTGATAAAACAAAACTAAATAATACAGTAATTTGCCTTTAATAAGCGTTTTATAAAATACACATAAACTCGGTTATATATTAAGTTTGATATAATACATCCGATATATTCTTTATTCCGTTTTATTCCACAATTTAACTATAAAATGTGTTCTTACTTTCATTCTCAGTCTCAATTGACATTATTTTGCTTTAGTCAGTTGATTAAGAGTTAGTGGTTGAACATTCATAGAATGAGGCCAAATCAACTTTGTGAAGAAAAACAACAAGTTTCGAGTTATCAGTAATTCGTTTCTGAGTTATGGGTAATTCAAAGGTACTGCTTCCGTCTTAATTATTCGTTTTCGTTTCTGAGTTATGGGTAATTCAAACAAGTAATTCATTCTAACAATGCTGTAATATCGTCTCGAGGGATTGCACTAGATATTAATATATTATACATTTATATGCTTAATTTTGTCAGCAAACTAGAATTCAAAGATTAAATTTTGTTAGAGTATATGATCATGTATTGGAGCTTAACAACCCTCTGAAAATTTTGGTTGAGACGGTTTGTGTGTTACAATTATTCTTTCGCTTTTTCGCAGAGTGAATACTACATCGGCAAAGGAAACAGGAAGACCGGAAAATTATACACAAAAGTATGTTATGATGATTGTGAAAGATCAAAGGAGCCAAAAAAAGTTCAACTTACCAATCCTGTAATTTTGCTTCTTGATTTTCTGAGTTTGTTAGCTTCATACGTTGTGGGTTGTGGGCCTGTGGCTATGTAATTGTTAAATGAAGATAAAAAATCTGCGAAACTAACGATTTTATTGTATTTTTATTGCTGTTTGCAGAGTGAATGCTACATCTGCAAACAGGGCAAGAAGACAGGAACATTATTCAGAGCAGATTGCTCCCATGTATTCCACTCCGATTGCATTTACTACAATCTTCAAAATGGCAACGCCAATCGTGTTTGTCGTGCTTGCTATGGTACATGGACTAATAGTATCTTCGCCAAGCAATCCACTGACCCACAGCTAATTCCGTTGATCCCGAACAATTTCTATGGTAATTTCAACGATGATGAACCCTTGTCGGATAGCGAGGCCCCGTCTGAACCACAAGATGGGCAGGACAAGGCAATGATTGTCAAGGCCCTGCCTGAGTACCCGGCTGTAAGCAAGTCAGACAAATTTGACTCATTTGCAGTCCTTGTATCCATCCGTGCCCCCATGCTGGCTCCTGAAACTGACGACATGGCTAACACGCGTGCACCTCTTGATCTGGTGGCTGTGCTAGATGTAAGTGGTAGTATGGGTGTTGATAACAAGCTCACGCTCGTGAAGCAAGCTGTCGATTTTGTCATCAAAAACCTCGGTCCCAAAGATCGACTTTCAATCATCACATTCTCAAGCTATTCAACTAGGCTAACCCCTTTAAAAAGGATGACACAAGCAGGCCAAGATGATAGCTTAAAAGCCGTTGACTCCATTCGGGCAGGTGGGTATACTAACATCATTTCAGGACTGCAAGCCGCTGTCAAAGTCTTGGACGAACGACGTGAAAGGAACCCTGTTACTAGTATCATTCTATTATCAGATGGTCGGGAGAGTGAAAATCCCGATTTCATGCCATGCCTCAGCCGGCTTCCCGTGTCAATCAGGTCAAACGATGTAGGATTGGGTCATACTCATACCCCGACACCAAGTAACAAAGTCCCCTTCTACAGTTCATGCTTTCGCCAGCTTCTCCAGTCATTCATATCATGTGCAATCGTGACAAAAGATATAGAATCGGGGCAGACTGCGACACCAATTGACAAAGTCCCGATTTACACATTTGGATTCGGGTCTGACCATGATGCCAAAGCACTCCACGCAATATCAGATGTGTCGGGTGGGACCTTTTCCTACATCGAGGCCATTGAAGCGATTCAAGACGCGTTTGCTCAATGCCTGGGTGGACTATTGAGTGTTGTGGCTCAGGAAGTTGAAATTCAGGTTCACTCGGGATGTCCTCAGGTTCGACTCAAGTCTATTCCGTCTGGAAGATATAAGAACACTATTATTACTGATAGCTCTGGTAGTCAACATGGGGCGGTATATGTTGGCGATGTTTATGCAGACGAAGCGAAGCAATTCCTGGTGTATCTCTCAGTCCCACAAGTCAAAGATAAAGAGGACACCAGACCAACAAAGTTATTGGAGGTCAAGTGTTCTTATAAGAGCCCATTGTCGAATGAAAAGATCGAGTCTAATGCAGCTATCGCTGAGATTAGGAGGCCGTTACAAGACGAGTTAACAAAAGAAGAGAAGCAAGTGTGCCTAGAGGTGGACAGGGAGAAAAATAGAATATCGATAGTAGAAGGAATTGCAGAAGCACAGGAGTTGGCGGAAAAAGGGGAGCTAGATGGAGCACGGTCCATACTCGAAAGAAGACAAGAAAGTGTAATACAGTCATATGCAGGGGTGACAGGGGATGGACCGACTATGTCTCTATTTCGTCAGGCGGGCATGATCATGAAACGTATGACGAGTAAAAAGGCCTACGCAGAAGGTGGCAGAGCCTATGCCCTCTCTGTTCACAACTCACATACATATCAGAGAGGTAACTATCAGGCTTATAATGCTGCTGATTATAATGATGGATTTGGTTTTCAGACCATTTATATGGAGCAAATGGGGAAAAAATCGCAGCTACAGCACCGCGCCAGTAGCCAAAAGTAAGTACATGATTATGAATTTCATGATTAAAAGAATGATCAATGTTTGGTGATAAATCATACTACCTCCGACTCAACAGATTCTTTACACTATTAATCTTTTGTGAGGAATAAAACGTAAAGAATCTGTTGAGTCAGAGCGAGGAACGGGGACGTTGGATTATGACATTATGTAGGTGTGACTTGTGAGAGGTTCTATGCTTGATTTTGTTTGAAAGTTCGTCTTGTAAATTTCTTTTTCGTTGGTGAAATAGATATCTGAACTCGAGTAATTTCAATATATGTATCTACTATCTAATCCCATATTCGATAAGTGAATCAGTTTGTTTTATTCCATCATATTTCAAATCTGTAACGAGTTACTCCATCGTCTCCATGCATGAACACTTAACATGGCAGACACTTCAATTATAACCGTAAATTTCATGTTAGACAAAATATATAGCATAAAAGATACTTGTTTAAATTGTCATATCGAGTAATTGTAAATAATTACAAGAAGAAGAATATATCACGCAGACTAAATAATCAATAGAATTAACTAAGTACAAATTAACTAAACGATTACTACTACTATCTTTATAAACAAGAAGATATATGATGCTTCAAGATTTCCTCAAATTTCCGAGTCGAGTTAATATAACCAAGCGAAACTGGAAGTCATCAGTCTCAACATCTTTTCCCTGGTGGTGACGATCAACATAAAGAATTTCAACACGGCGAAATCTTTTCTTGGGAGGGTACAGTTGAAGATTAGTGTGGCTCGATTCAGGGTTGAATATCGGGATGATTTTCTTGCGCATACACGTCGACACAAACCCGACACAATCCTGATTTTCTTCATCCTCAACTTTGGAACATATTTGATCAACCGGGCGTTTCTTTATTGGAAGTGCTAATTTCTCCATGTTAATTGTAGCTAAAATCAGAAATTAGGGTTTCAAGTAGACGAATGAATCAAGTACGAGTGAAATTGGGTGATTGAAGTAAGAAAAATTGGGGAATTGAAGTAAGAAAATTTTAATTTTAGGTAATTGTTGCAATAAAATTGAATTTATAGAGAACAAAAGGGGGAAAGGCGGTGAATTGTTAAGACGGTTAAAAATTAGGCGGGAAATACCGTTAGGCGCCAATGTGTCTGTTATTTTTTTCTTTGTGTACTTGGGAATTGGGATTCAAGGTTTTTATTTCTTTCAACTTAGGGTCAGATTTTGCAAGGGTAAAGAAATCAAAAGTTTAGAAGAAGTGAATAATCGATTTTTTCCTATCAAAATTTTTTTTACCTAAAAGTAAATTTTTGCGAATTTGGTAATTTGAAATGAAAAAAGTATATATCAATAAATTAGTAATTTTTGTGTGAGACGGTCTCACACGTACAACGACCTATTATATAAAAAGAAAAATATTTTATTAGTATTAAATGAGCAAATTTGTTCTAAAAGTGGACCGTCTTATGGTGTGAGACCGTCTTATTCTAGAACTTGTGCAGGTAAATAGATTGTAACTTGCACCGTCTTGTTATAAAACGTGTAATTTACTACAATTTTACATCAGACTTTAAACGCATCTTGACTTAGTGATTGTAATTAGTAACGAGGTTTTGTGGTTCGGAGTTCTCAAGTTTGATCCTTGTTTCAACACTAATTTCGCTTTTTCTTTGAATATCATCGAAACACTTCCGTTCATGAGCTTAAACATAAACTCACATACCACCTTAACATGCTGATATTGGGCATACCTACCTTTAGGGACTGGGCTTCAAGACCCCACGACTTTTTGGATAATAGACACCTTTTATTGTTTAGTTTATTTAATTTGAAAATTTAACCCCACGCTCAATTGCTGATACTGGCTGGGCCAATTCTCTTATACTTTTATTGTATTTTAGTTAAATCAAAACTCTGTTTTATCGAAAAGTAAATGGAATTTTCCCATAAAAATGTGGGAATAATGCATGTACATCATTTTGATTCCAACTCGGTATAGGCCAAAATATCAAGCGCCATGAAATTATTATTTAGCCTATAACAAAACTCTCACACTTAAATCAAAGATATTAATTTGGTAACAATCTAATTTATGGTATTCGGCTCATCTAATGACAATTGTAATAACTATACCTTATATATTAACCGATTTATAAAATATCGATTTGTGAATCGAAACTCTTGTGCAGGTCACTTCGATTGCCAAATTAGTTAAGATCAAAAGAAAGAATTAGTGGACAAAAAATACATTCTAAATGGAAACTTTATACAATAACAACATTACCTCAATGCCTTAATGGTTCCCGCATACGAAGACTCGATAAATAGTCAAATTCACAACAAACATATGAACTCTTTCCAGTCTCTACTTAACTTCTGACTATTATGCAAACATGCAATTCAAACCTCAATTTCTGGCATTAGGTCTGAATTAGAGCTACCATGCATTGTGTAATTAAATCCTTAATCATTCCTCTCTAAAACACTATTTAAACCCTTTTCACCTCTAAACCCACTTCATCAAAACTTCATTATCTCCTTCACATACATACAATGGCTTCCGCAAATCGTCATTTTGTTAACGACTCAGCTTTCTTCGTTGCTCTAGCGATAATTTCCACCTTCATTACACACCAAGCAACTGCTCACCACCCGCTAATGGGAAAACCTGGTTGGACAATACCGTCTCTTCATAATCCCTTCCCGATTTATCAAGAACCGGTTGTTCCACCTCACTTTCTTCCTCTTCTTCCGTTCCCTGGCATGCCAACTCTGCCGGCTATGCCTTCCATGCCTGCAGTGCCCTCTTCGCCTTCAGGTCCCGCCTTCTCTTCAATGCCATCTGATGCTGCAGTGCCGTCTGAGCCATCAGGGCCCGCCTTCTCTTCACTGCCCTCTGATCCAACAGGGCCCGCCTTCTCTTCACTGCCTTCAGAGGTTTCAGTGCCCTCTGAGCCATCAGGACCCACCGTCCCCTCAGTGCCGGGTTTCTCTTCACAACCTTCAGATCCCGCCTTTCCTTCATCACCCGCTCCACCAGCTACAACAGTGACTTCAGGAAACATACCACCTGTTTTCCCTGAACCATCAGCCAAACTGATAGAGAATACTCCAGGGACTCGAACTAACCCTTAAAATCCGTCCAAACTTTATGTCGAATAATAATGTATGATGAATAAATTCCTCCTACAGTACTGTAACACCCAAATTTGGTATTTCAAATCAATTAGACGAGATTACTGAGAAAACGGGGTACAACCGTACAACATAGAAATTACATCGTAACAAACAGATTCACTTCTTTACCTGTTATTATACACGCATTTATCTACATTCTAACCAGAATCCAAACTTTACATGTATTGAATCAAAAAAATAAATCAGCAGTCAAGCATTAGATTCCGAAAGCACCATTCTTGAACGGTGCTCAGTTACTTGCATTGTAAGTTCTCTTTAAGACGACTGATATAGGAATGTTTACTATATGACCTTGATCCCCGAAAAGCCCTATCCTGCCATAGCTAGCGGCAGTATTGTTCAGAGTAGCATTCAAATGAACGGTCAGAACCTGTCTATCCCCTGATGCAATGAAGAAGCGTGTAGGGGAAACCTTCATGGAAACACCGTAAGGAGCGCTCCAACCAACAGCAAAGGTCTCGTTTGGACCGATGTTTAAAACAGTTCGGTTGACCGATCTAGTCTGGTTAAGTTTCCCAAAGGTAATAGACGGTAAATTCAAGTCAGGGCCATCGAGGGTAGAAACTCCGCAACTTTGACTTGTGTAGTTTAAAACCACTGGAGCTGACCCATTGATGCCGCAAAGGAATGAGAAATAGTCATCATAGCCTGCATTGGCAAAATTAAATACTATCGTCAATTTCCACAAAAGAGTAAAAAAGGCGGGAGAAATAGATGCGATGAGATAGGTATCAAGTTATCGACAATATAATTCAGCTAAAAACCCAAATTAAATGCACACACACATGCGTTATAGAAAACTGTGAATGTGCATTACGGATGGAGCAAGAAGATTATTATTCCATTAGGTTGATGGACTAGGTCAAAATGGCTTTTACACCATCTGCAGTTTCTTTCATGATATCGGGGATGGTCTAACCATTTTCGATTAGTGGTCAGCCACAACAGCATCTCTATTCTGACTAAAGTAGAAGTATTTTTCTGAAAAACTAGGCCAGCCACCAGTTCACCACAAACCAGGAATTCAGGATACAATCAGCTAGGTAGCACGAAAACGGACACGGACACAGGACACGGGATCCCATGAAATTTAGGACATGGAACACGGCATTTAAATATAATAAAATATATATTTTATGGTTATAAATAACGTATAATTTGAAGCTAAATTTAAACAACTAAAGGTACAATTCGACATTTACTATAACTAATTCTCATTTTTCACCCAAACTCATCTTCTAATCGATCTTTTTTAAAATTTTGTTCCTCTTATAAACTATAATATATTTAGCCATGTGTCCAACGAGTGTCAGGTGTCCGAGTGTCGGACACAGTGTCAGACACAGGACGGGCTAATTAAGAGAAGTGTCCGTGCTACCTAGACAATCAGAAGGGAAGGACCGCTCATTAAGTACTCCGTAATTTCACATCACAAATCTGACACGGGATACATGATCTTCCTTTGATCCCCCCACCCCTCTAAAACCTATAAGGAAGCGATACCAGTCATACCACGCATCTACAACTACATATTTATATAACACGAAAAAACCATACATAACAGCTGCTCGCAGGTTGGTGAATTTAACAATTGACTTTGCTGTTTAGAAAATTTTTGAAAATGATATAAGAGCAAAACTATGCGAGTTCCTACGAACCTTGCTTCACCGCTTTCATTCACTGATGAAGCATCCAAAAACAAAAATGTAAAAACGTTTTAAACATACTTGTATCAAAAATGAGCCCTGGGTCAAGAGCTGCAGTAGCATTCACGAACCCACTTCCCATGTCAAATGGAGTTGCAGGAGACTGATTCACGTCTGGATTAGAATACGCACGCTGGGCCATTATGGGCCCGCCATTCCTGTCGTGAAGTGATGCTGTTGTCGAAAGAGCAGATGCGATCGCTGCTGGACTGAAACCCGGGAATTTCTTTTTTATTAGAGCTGCCAGCCCTGCAATATGAGGAGCAGCCATGCTTGTTCCGGACATCATAGCAAACTCCTCACCTTTAAAAATTTCACGGTTCATTGCAGGTGTTAGTGGTTGAAATTCACCAGTGAAGGAGTAATATTGTCAAACTGTCATCATGTTAATAAACATGTACCTTGAAATTCGATAGATTGAGTGCCAAGTGAACTCCAAGCAGCCCAAATTGAATTTCCGGGAGCAATCACATTTGGTTTTAGTACGTCTGCAGCATTCAGAGAGTTATCCTCGGGATCTGGACCTCGAGCAGAGTAATACATTACTTTTGGAGCAGACAAGGTGTAACTTGGCTTTATTCCACCAGTAATGCTAGCTACTGCTCCAAATTTAACAACATTATTCGTGGTTGGATCCCTCAACAAAGACGAATTGTAATATTGAAGAAAAACCTGTAAAACAAAATGAAACACAATAACGATGGCCAGATTTAGCAGTCAGTCAATTCAAATAGGCGACACATTTTCCATTACGAGACAACCTCTTTGTAAACATAGGTTAACGTTGCATACATCGTCCCCTACTGAGCCTTCGAGGCACAGGGTTAATGTTGTATGGATAGAAGCAACAGCGATAAACAAGTAAACATCAACGGGCAGCGTGTTTTAGCTAATGGCCAGTCATATGCTAGAACCATTACTTAGTTGGATGTGAGCATTTATGACTGGTAGCATGTTTAACTCGTCTATCCTAAAACTTCTCGAGGAATCCCATCCTCCTGAAAGAAAAAATGCCTCACCTTAGAGTCATTTGCTGATGGAATAATTATTCCAGGCATATCCATAGGAGTAGGATTTAGCTGAAACCCTATTACAAAAGGATCCATGTAAAATACAACTCCAGCTGCACTAAGGTTCTTGGCCGTCTCTAGTGCCTGTTTGATGGTCGAAACTCCAAGCACAAAACGTACAGAATAGCTACAGATCAAAAGGTTTCCTGCAATAAGATCCTCACTCAAAAGACTGGCATCTTGGCATTCTCCAAGGTACATGTCATCTTTAGCGGCAGTGTCATTGGATAGAGCGTGTGTAGCAGAGACCAGAGTATAAACAGTATCATTCGAGCCCGCTGTTGGACAAACAAAAACAAAAAATAGAAAAGCTATAAATATTTGTTTACAGTTCACAAGCATGGTAAAAAGTAAAATTTTAATTTTTGAAAGAAACATGCGTAATAAGATAGTTAGAACGAGGCAGAAAGAACGAGCCTAGTGCCTTGTAATCCTACCTTACCCACAACGTTGAATAAAGGAAAAGCCTAATTTGCAAAACTAGACAAGCAAAGCAAATGGAAATCTTTCAAAGACTTACGTGCAAGTCCAACACCAGATATGTTCAAATTATTGCCAAGACATATTGAATTATTATAGACCCTGTCGTGCGAAGCAGCCCCCACAGTGAAGATCCATGGACTAAAGGAAGAGACACTTCCGGGACCTGGACCAGTGTTTCCAGCTGCTTGGACAACAAATATGCCAGCCTTTACAGCTGTCAACAACGCCATATCTATAGGGTTGAAAAATGTAGCAACTCCAGGAGGACGCCTATTGGGAGTAATTGATAAGCTTATGATGTCAACACCGTCTTGGGCTGCCTGTGTAAATGAATATAAAACATTCACTTTCCTTTGCTATAAAATTAAGATAAAATTATTTTTAAAGAGGAAGGACCCGAAAAACACGAATTGAATATTTTTAGTGAACTTCAGAACTGAGTGAAAATAAGCATCGAGTTGAGCAAGACATCAATGATTATATACGGCAGCATCTAGCAGAAAATGATTTCAGAGTCTCATAGAGAAGCTGGGAAAGAAGAGGCGGAAAGAGTAGAAACAACCAGACGAAAAAGAAGCGATCAAATATACAGTTTGATTGTCTGATTAACAATTACTCCTTTATTCATTTGGATTCACTTCGAATCAATTTACATAGATTTCGACTTTGGGTAAGAAATAAGTAAATAATCCACAAACACACTCCGATGTGACTGATGTGGGTGTGGGCCTCATTCTTCTCTCAGCTATTTTTCTTCTCCTAGAAATTGGTTCAAAGGCAAATGTCGTGAATTCAGGTGAAAGGAGGGAATAATACTTTGACTAGTTAGCTACTTAGCTAGTGACTCATCCCCCGTTAATGACTCGGTGAATGTAACACGTTTTTCTTTGGGTTCTCAACAGATATCAAGTGACCATTACCTGGTCTATGGCTGCAACTACATCCGCAGCAAAGCCCCCAAAACTCTTGTATAATGCCTTGTATACTGCAATGCTGAAGCATAGTAAAATAAATTAGTAACAGAATATGGACTATGCATGATCACAATAAAAATAAAGCACGAGATGTTTTGAAATTGGTCAAACGATGTTCCCAAGTCCATAAACGACTACAAGAGCCACAAAGCAAACATTAGCCACAGCAACCGAGAATAACGTATAAAAAAATGTTAACAGACTGAAAAGTCAGAATGCTTTTGAGTTTTGACAGAGACAAGGATGGGTATTTGTACCAAATATTGAAGATTTTAAGTAACTTAGAAGCACCGAAAGATGAAGTAAATGGGGGTTTTTAACAGCAATAAGGATAGAAAGATTGACATAAAAAATAAGGCTTTAGAAGTTTAGATAAATAAATAACATGAGGGCGTGTTTCTCCACAGTTTGATTATATCTGGATGCATTGAACAAAATACGTCCAAGTTGAACTGACTGACAGCAACAAAATGGATCGCAGCAGTCTACCTCTACAAACTTTTCTGGCATGCAGGCACAGAAAACTTGTTTTTACTTGTTTAGGCATTTTGAAATGACAACAGTAAGGTGACAATGCCATGATTTCAAAAATAAGTGACGGAGAACCTCTTTGGTGGCAAGTAAACAAGCAGAGGTATAAAATATTATCGATATAAAAATATAATGAGTTCAGATGCATTACTGTGAGCGAGGAGCCATTCCACTTGCATTACCAAAGAACTGCCCAGCTACACAAACCGGTATTCCATGGTTTCCTGATGCTATCGAAGCGGTATGTCTGTCAAGAGAGATTTAGATTTTAGACAAGTCACAAAATCAGGAAAATAGACTTGTCAAACACCATTCATTCTATTTATTCGAAAATTTGATGACTTAACTCAACACAGATTTTGCAAAAACAAAACAAGGAACTACACAAGTTGACAGAAAAGAATATACAACCAAACTTAAAGATCGAAATTAACAAGACCCAGATCATCTGGTAAAAAAATGTAACGATTTTATGCTACTCCTGAACCCCGGGAATAAAAAGACACCAAGAGTCCTGAAGAAGTAATAATACAAGTTTTGCCCCAACCAAAAGTCCAATACCAGGCATTGTTTACTAATTAATCACCACGGTGAAATCCTTAAGTTTTAACTTGTCATTCATAACTAGTGATTCTTATTGTGTCTTCAACACATGCCTTAGTAAACCAAACTAGAAAGCGTCGATGATGTTATATAATGTGCCAAAACTTTATCAGATTAATTTATATTCAGCCAACCACATGTAAATCTGATAACTGTATGTGTAAACTAGCAAGGAAAAAGATCTCAAGTCTTGAACACATCATCAAGAAGAATTAACTTACGTCCCATGTCCATCACCATCAAACGGAGATGCATAGTCCTGACTAGCATTAAATATCCCTCTTGTTATTGCAGATGCCGCAAAATGCCTAGCTCCAATAAGCTTCCTATTGCAAGAACCTGACGGAAAATCCCTAGTAACCTCACATATACCCGAGAAATGTTGTGGAACTGGGTATGCATTCTCGTCCAGATTATCAGAGAAGCTGAGGTGTGTTGGATCTATCCCCGTGTCTATAAACCCAATCACTGTCCCTTCTCCGGCAGAATCAAATCCTCCTTCCAGAGGCCATGCCCCTTCAGGCAGTCCTAGAAACTGAGGAGTGTGTGTAGTGGCTGTCCTAACTGAATAATCTAGTACAACATTTGCAACTTCTTTTCTTCCTGAAAGCCTGGATGCCTTCATATCGACATATTGAGTTTATCAGATAATTATTACAACCACTTATGTACAACAAATATAATGCGCTGAAAATCATAGACTAAAATCATCAAGTATTGTAGTTTACTTCCTCAATAAGAAGACAGCATCTTCCTGAACAGAAGCGTAAAAGGCAAGTTCAACAATATAAACAAGGCCATATTTCTTTAAAACTCATATTAATAGTACCCTGATGAAAAATTACTAGAGTCGCATACTTGCATTTGATTTCTGTCTATTTAAAATACTACGGAGTACATTACAAAAGAGTATGGATACAACTACGCCACCCTTAGAATATTTGTCACTAGTTAGTGCACCAAAATATTAAAATTTGCATTCCCTCTATTATACTACAGTTCCTTCTGACCGTAGAGTAGTTCACCGAGTCAAATTTGTTCATGATATACCTTAATAAATAGATGGAAGCACTTGAATCAGCACAAGAAATCGTAAACTTTGCAAAATCTAACCTTCAATAAATTATAATGAAGCACTATAAACATAGGCAAAAAACATAATATAGCAACTCGATGTGTCACAACAGAATCCTTAAAAGCGGATACATGAAGTAGAATTTGTGGGGAAAAAAACGAGAAAGGAAAAGCAATGTTAGGAACACATTCATTCAAAACCTAAAGTGAAATAGAAAAAGTTGTCCAATAAAACTCAAAGTCATAATTAAAGAGTATGTAGAAACTCATGACAGAACATGGGTAAGTGTATTACCTGCCCGGGCGTAACAAGAACAGCAAAACCATTGATCAAGTAGTGATAACTGTACAATTTTAGATACTTTTGCCCTTTCAACACCTTCTTCAACAAAGAATCATGGACTCTCGCGACATAAGAACCATAGTGAGGATCCGATCTTGGGACATTTCTGAAAGATTGAACATTTACGGTCAGATAAATTACATACACGGATACACCTCATAAGCATGAAAAAACTATCAGAAGGTCAATCATGCATGACAAACGCGAAGCATAAATACGACAAAAGTTTGATTCAGATTTCAGAACATGAACATCAGGTGCATCACTCTAACAAGCCAAAAACAAATCGATCAATTCATTTACGCGAAAAATGACAAAGAAGTAAAAGAGGACAAGCCTAGGTTTCTCATGAATGAGACACAAAACTACCAAATATAAAAAAAAAATCAAATAAATCCACAAAATAATCAATCAAGGCTAATACTCCAAAAATCAAATTTCCTCACGGGGTGTAATACAGACAAGAATTATGTTTTATTACCGTTGGATTCATCATTCCAACCAAATTATCATCAAACTCCTACTCAAAACTGAAGCAATTATAAAACCCCAAAAAATCATGAAATTAATCACCTTAAAATGATTAATTCTCACAAAAATCCAACAAAATAACTACTTATTGAAGACTACATCATACCAACATACACATTTGGACCAAAATTCATATAATTTAACCCAATTTAGGTAAGTGAATCCAATGCACTCCAATAATTCACTTATCACTTAATAAAGACAATACTAATCATTTCCAATTACAGAATCATGCAACTAAACCTAACCAGAAATAGATAGATAGTTAGATACTCATCCTAGTAGTTTAGACTAAGGCTCTGGCCACATTATCGTCTAATTCATTTGTTTAGCTTTAATTAAAATACCCGTCACACATAATATTAAACATAAAAATATACCTCTTCATTTCTAATTAAAATACCCGTCCCAGAGAATAAAAGAGGTAAACAAATAATCGAGACGGAATGAATAAAAACATAAGAGAAGAATGTACCTTCGACTATGAAAAGTGCTTGAAGTAGTGTTACTAGAAGGGTGTTTATTGGTGAGCTGAGTAGAGTAGAAATGAGCAGAAGGAGCTTGTTTAAGAGTAACAATGTAAACTCCAGCATCTTCATCTTGGCACAATATTACACAAACAAATGATGCTAATAAAAACAATATATGAACAAAATTAAGCTCATTCTTCTCCTTCTTCATCATCCCCGTTTATTTAAATTACCAAAAACAGAAAAAAAGATTGAAACTTTGGTGAAATAAGTTAAAAAGAAGCAATGCCCACCATTATTAAGCAGTAAAGGAGTAGAAAGAAGCAAACCCCATGGAAAATGAGTAAGAAATGGTTAAAAAAGGAGGCAACTTTGTGAGTAAATGTGAGGGTTTTTCTGGAGATTTGTGAAAGAAGGAAAAGGGTAGAATGTGAAGGGATTAAAAAGTCCGTCTCAATTAATTGTTTATTCTCGTCCTCGGTCTCAATCGATTGTTTGTTTACGTTTCTTATTCTTTGTGACGGGTTATTGATAAATAGTAAAATGGTGGTAGTTATGATTTGTGAGTTATGGTGCAATAAATAAATGCAGATAACAGAGTGAGGGTTTAGTGAGAGTGTGAGAATGAAAAGGGGGAGAAATGGGAAGAAGAGGAGAGTGGAAATGTAGTTGTTAATAAGTGGGGCGGTTCTTTGCTTCTTTTTGTCATGCGTCCATATCTTTCATTATCAAGGTCCCCATTTATACCACTTTGGTCTTCATATACCTTGAAAAAGGTCTTATTGTGGCTTTTTTATATTGGTTTTTTAGTGTTGTTTACAATGTTGCATTGAGCAATGTATGTGTTTATGGTATTTGGGTGATTTTGGTATTGGGTCCTTTCTTGTGAATTGTGATTGGATCATTTAGTATCCAATTTTAACAATAAGCGGATTATACCACAAGAGATATACAATTTTCTGTACATATTTTGAGCTTTTTAATAGAAAATTTGAACTTTATTAGAAAGAATATGAGTTATATGGTAAAATTTATGAACTCCTTGAAAAAATATTGAGAATCGAAAATTATTATACAACTAAAACACAATACATATATGTTGAATTATATTTTAATTTTAATATAAAAAAACTAAAATATAACTCAAAATGGTTTAAAAGCTCAACAAATATACACATAAGCTCAATAAAATATATCATGGTTGTACGATGTTATTATCCATCTGGTTGTATAATCTTTTTTGTGCAATTTTAACGATGATTAAAGAAAATAATATTAACATATTTCATTCTTTTGAATAAATGAGGTTCGTTAAAGTCATTAGCTTTCAAACCAGCTCGAAAAGGTTGGAAATAAATGCTAATAAAAGTTCTAAAGTTAGCAACTTTATTAGTTCCATAGTAGCAATGTTGAAATATCTATAAATAAAATAAGTAAATAATTGAAGGGGGCCAAGGAAGTATTACTTTAACTATACACTAGTGTAACACCCGTGAAAATTCACGGGGTTGTTCAATTCTATTTTTATAGAGAAGGATCAATTCAATTGTTAAATAAATAAAAAAGTCTATATATAATAAGATAAAAGTTTGTATTTTCAAATACAAAGTACTATAGAGTAGGATATAAAAACTTGAAAGTTTAAGAGAAATTCATAATTTCTCGAAAATCTCCTTGTAAACAACATTACTTGTTATATTAGACATGCTCACATGTCTTTGTCGTCATCTAAAATAAGGACTTTTATACCATCCTTCTTTGTAACCCGAGAGATAGCAACGTACAACTATCCATGACGTCTAGGAAGATACAGACCAACACGGGATAGAGATTCCCTTGACTCTTCTTAATAGTTAGTGCAAAACAAACTGGTAAAGGAAATTGCCTCCTTTCGAACTTAATGTGAAAGATGGACTACCTAAAAGATTATCAATTATAAATCACACCTTAAAACAATGAAAGAGTCAAAGTCTAATATAGATGAACACGAAAATTGAATAGAAATAATTAAAAACAAAAACTAAATACAAAAACAACAATAAAATCATTTGTTAATTGCTCTCTAGAGTTGTGATGCTTTAATGGTTTAGATGTGCGCGCTCATCGTGTTTTTGACAAACATTCTAAATTTGTAATCATGTGGTAATTATTATTTTGGTAATCCTCTAAATTAAATTACAAGTAATTTTGCTAAAATGTAAATACCAAGTATAATTGTTTTATAATTACAATTTTTTCAAAATTTGAATTTTGTATAGTAATTGCATTAATAGTGCAAGCTGATTTGTTGTTGTATTATAATTGAACAATTTTGAGGGATAAACATTGAAGTGATCTAATTAAATTGATAGTATGAACGTCATGTATTTACTCTTTCACATACATTTTTTTCATAAAATTTCCATATGTTACCCTTTACACTAAACATTAAACCCTATTTCTTAAACATAGACAAAACAATTTTTATATATGCATCTTTGCCCTAATATTTAATCAATTACTCTAAAAATTTACATAATAAATTACAACTCTCCAATTATTGAAGTAATATTGTTTATTAGCGATTATTAATACGTTTTATTGAAATTATTAAGTTTATATTTTACTGAAATTATATACATATATAGCGGTTAACTGTGGTGGTCGTCATCTTTGGATCGTCGGCATCCGTCGAAGTTTGCCGTGATTGTTGATGACCGTGTTGCCGGCTTGTTGATGGCCGTGTTGTCGTGTGTTGTCGCTAGGTTGTTGCGTTACTGCGGTTTGCTACCAAAATCACGTTGCTTTGAATTTTTATTTCTCCTTTTTTCCTTTTTTCTTTTTTTGTTTTTGTTTTAGTTTTAGTTTTCTCTTTTTTAAATTTTTGTTTTGGTTTTTTTGTTTTTATTTCTTTTTTTTTAGGTTTTTTTTTAAATTGATTTAAGTATAACGGAGTTGGTGACAGAGGGGCGGTGAACGGAGTTAGCGGCGGAGGGAGTGAATGGAGTAGTTGGTAACAAATCATTTGTGTTTAAGGGAACGAAGGAAGAGAAATAAAATTAATTGAGTGAATGATAAAAGAAATGAGAAGGACAGTGTGGTAAAATCGTATTTGAAATAGTAAAATTCGTATGTGAAAAAACACGTCTAAGTTTTGAGAATTGTTACCTATATTAATTAATACGATTATATTAATTACGCACGGTTAATTATGTGGTTCTCAATTAATTTTATTTTTTTATTTGTTTTAGTTTGCTGATGTGGAAAGATGACCAACTTGGTTTAACATAATTGGTTTAAAAAAAACTAAAATTGTGAGATTGAATGAGAGACTTGCATTAGCCTAATTCTGAATCCACATTGTGCCACGTAGGCAGTTTCACAAGATTCTTCTTTATATATAATGATTAATACGTTTTATTGAAATTATTAAGTTTATATTTTACTGAAATTATATACATATATAGCGGTTAACTGTGGTGGTCGCCATCTTTGGATCGTCGGCATCCGTCGAAGTTTGTCGTGATTGTTGATGACCGTGTTGCCGGCTTGTTGATGGCCGTGTTGTCGTGTGTTGTCGCTAGGTTGTTGCGTTACTGCGGTTTGCTACCAAAATCACGTTGCTTTGAATTTTTGTTTCTCCTTTTTTCCTTTTTTCTTTTTTTTTGTTTTAGTTTTAGTTTTCTCTTTTTTAAATTTTTGTTTTGGTTTTTTTGTTTTTATTTCTTTTTTTTTAGGTTTTTTTTAAAAATTGATTTAAGTATAACGGAGTTGGTGACGGAGGGGCGGTGAACGGAGTTGGCGGCGGAGGGAGTGAATGGAGTAGTTGGTAACAAATCATTTGTGTTTAAGGGAACGAAGGAAGAGAAATAAAATTAATTGAGTGAATGATAAAAGAAATGAGAAGGACAGTGTGGTAAAATCGTATTTGAAATAGTAAAATTCGTATGTGAAAAAACACGTCTAAGTTTTGAGAATTGTTACCTATATTAATTAATACGATTATATTAATTACGCACGGTTAATTATGTGGTTCTCAATTAATTTCATTTTTTTATTTGTTTTAGTTTGCTGATGTTGAAAGATGACCAACTTGGTTTAACATAATTGGTTTAAAAAAAACTAAAATTGTGAGATTGAATGAGAGACTTGCATTAGCCTAATTCTGAATCCACATTGTGCCACGTAGGCAGTTTCACAAGATTCTTCTATATATATAATGATATTTTGGGAGATTAAATAAATATAATATAATAAATGTTTACATTGCCGGAATTTTAATTTATAAAATGATATTTTCGATATATTGTGTAAATAAAAATAGTCACAATATCACATCGAAGATCGCAAAAAGTTAAATAGAAAAATACTGGATTTTTTAATTGACATGCCAAAGGGTGGGCTAATGAGTCTCCTTTGACACGCCATATCATTTTATTGTTAAAACAGGTCAAATAAAATCTCAATTGTTTACGTACCATGTTATTTATGCTAATATCTAGGCATTTAACTATTGACTTATTTATCTTATTTAACTTGTTCTAATTTTAGGACGTATACATAAAGGTGACAATTGGGTCAATTAAGTCGGGCCATTTCAGGTTCTGGTCTCTTTAGGGTCGAGTCTGGTTACTTTATCGCATTATTTCAAATTTTGATCATTAAATTTGATTTTTAAACATTATTTAGTTTAATCATTTCATAATTAAGCCAACCATATCAATCTAAACACAAAATCATCATTTTCATTTTGATCGATATTAAGCTTAATAATTTTAGGACATAATCAATATGATCGGGTTAGTATCGGGTTGGCCAATAGGGTTGTTTCTAGGTCAGGTTCATGCCATCTATCATTGGGCCGTTATTGGGATACGAGTCATCACCGGGTCGGGTTGGTTTTGAATTGGAATATTTTCGCGTTCTATTAAGTTGTATTTGCTCGAGTTTAGATCGGGTCACCCGGGTAGAGTCAAACCTGCCAGCGCTCTCTATATATCCGTCTGAAGCAAAAATTTATGACCGTGGCTTTATCCAACATTATGAGCCTCGTGATTTTAGTACGTTCATAAAAAACAAAAGCAATGGAATGAAAGAGAGCAAGATGATCGTTGGTAATGTCAACAAATTGGCTGATTAGATTGTCGTTTGCCCGTTGCGATGCTCACAAAAAGGTCCAACTACGAAAAGGATGCATCCTCCAAATTATGCAATCTGTGATGCATTAACCGTTGCCAAAGAAGAAAGACCAAAGTTAAATGTCTCATTATTCATGTTTTATCGGGTCCCACCCACATAATTTTCTGTTTTAACTGCTTTTTTTAATTTTTATTCTTTGTAATATTATACTTAAAGTTCCACTAATCATCAATATTTACGTTATATTTTTTCGGTTGAGACGAACTGAATTAAATTAAGGGAAATTGAGCCGAATTGAACTACATTGCATGAAGTTGTACTAAGGGTGAATTTTGTGAAAAGATGAGATAACAGAACTAATTGGAGTTGAATCAAACTCAAATAAATAAAATTGATCAAGTTAAACTGAAATGAGCTTTATTAAGTCAAAAAATTAAAAAACTTATTTGTAACACAATGACAAAAAAGAATTAAGAAAAACCCAAAAAAAAGTGAAGAAATAACATGCACTTAAATAGAATTTTAACTTTTATATACCTAATTGAAAAACGTAAAGAAGTGATTGAGACACCTAAATAAGTAAAACAGAAATAAAATTCATCAAGAAGGATTATTAAGTTTGCTTTAAGTCGAGTAATTTAGCACGCGATTTCATATTTAAAATGAAAGTATTCATCTTAATAATAGATGAACTAAAATAACGCGTTTGTTATATACTTCCTCCATTCATATCCAAACTACACCTATTCCATTTTAATCCATTCATATCCAAACTCCACCTTTCCTAATAAAGCCAACAAAATTACTAAATTATCCTTATAAATATCAATTATTTACCCAAAATGCCATCAAATGACCCACCATTACTCCACCACAAACAATAAAAAAATAACATACACACTTCCCATTGTACTTTCAATCATATATTTAACAAATTCTTAAAATTTGTGCATAAAGCATAACTACAATTTGGATTTGAATGGAGGAAGTATATACAAATGAGATCATATATTACTCCCTCCTATTCTATCTATTTTTCCCTATTTCCTAAAACGGATTATTCAGGTTTTCTTCCCCTTTCTTATTTTGGAAACTTTTACTCTTATTTTATTCATTTCTCTCTTCTATTATCAAACCCCACCCAACTCACAATTTCTTATTTAATTCCTAATTATTCATTCCTCTCTCCTATCACCCTACCCCACCCAATTTTTTACACTTATTTTACTCCTTACCTTTATTCTTGTGCCGCACTCAAAGGGGAACAATACATAGAATAGGAGGGAGTATTAAAAAAATTTAGTGTATTAATAGTCGGGTCCACTTCGAATTGTTATAGTTGAGCTAAACTAGGTACAAGTACTGAGTAATTAATTAAAATCTATCAGATCAATTTTGATGGTACGTGCGTAACTAATACTAGTACTTCTACATGTTAGTAGTAACTACTGACCAGTGCTGTAGTACGGGAGAGCATTGAATTACAAAGTTAAGTGCGTGTTTTTCCACGTATCAGTTGACTAGTGTTTAACCCGTTTGTCTTGTCTATAACAATTTGTCTTGTCTTAGCTATCCACTTGAGTAGTGTTTAACCCGTCGTAAGTTTGTGACAGATATATTTATTGAAAGCGAGATTTGTTGTTTTGGTTATTGGCTTATTCTGCTCTACATTATTTTTACTTCTTTAGTTCTCCCTTTTTTATAGCAGGGCTAACTTTTTTGAGCATAGGCGCACAACTATGGACTCTACGGCGGGGTGTTTGGTTGTGAGTCATGACTTACGTCGTTGCGCGGTCAGCGGTCTATGCGGGGTGTTTGGTTGTGACGTGGGAATCCTCGACTTCATGGCCGTGTTAGTATAATCGGGGACTCGAGGTGGCTAAGTCATTAAGACATTAAATAGAATGGTGAAATTTCTCAAATTATACAATCCAACGATCAAGGTTCACAATCAGCAAGACCGCGATAAGCCGATAATGAAGACAAAAGGGGTGTTAAACTTGCATTTTACCTAAATTAATGCTTACATTTAAGATTAAATTAAATAGTACTCCGAATAATTTCTATTAAATTAATGATGTGTCACAAAAACGAATAAATGGAACATAAAATGGGATAGAGAAATCGCTCTCGTATAGTATAGTGTCGTAGTGGAGTAGGCCTTTATGTCATTGTAAACAGAATATTTTGTGAATGATGAATAATAAGTGTATTACAGTAAATTAATAGAGTAAGATAAAAAGTGAAGAAGAAAATCACAAAGAGGTAATTATGTTGTCGTAACAAGCAATAACTATCTACTTTTGGCGCTCTTTTCCGGTGCAAAATCATACATTTGGGCTTTTTTCAATCTAATTTTGGGCTTCAATTAAAAGCGGCCCGGCCCAATAAAACTGCATAATAGCCGCAAACGTTTTTTATAAGTAAACAGGTCGAGTATGACATTGGACCGTCCCAACCCAAATCCGTGTCGAGTATGACAGTGGTAGAATGTGGGTTAATTCATGAGCCACGACATTTCGGGCTCAACGAATAAAGCTAAACTGAATCCATTTCTATAAAAGGGTGAACATTTAAAAAAATTTAATTGGCTCCTAAAAATTAGGGGAAAAAATGAATTTATTTTTCTAAATATCCATTAATTACACCCTTTCCTCATTTCACTATTTATTCTCCCAGTACACACCTCTAATATTTATTAATGTTTATTAATTATCATATACATATTGATAATATGATAATATTATGTGATGATCATATAAAAGTATTAAAATATTTACTTATATTCATACAAGATTAGTATATAATAATTTAAATGTGACCCATGCATTTTTTTTGCAGGAATAAAACTAGTATAATTAAAAGAGCTAGGCGTTGCATCAAAAACGGCTTTACCAATTCTATCAAAATAATTTGATTGGAAGTTCTTCGTCATTTACATGCTAATCAAGGCCATCGAATCTGACTCTAAGCCAACATTCTCGAGACCAATCTGGTCTCGCACTCAGAAGTAATAATTATATTTATTTCTTCCTGCTTTTCTTATTTTTTAACCATTTCACGGGTCTTGATTTTGTCATAATTTACTTGATTCTGTGACCGAGGATGGGGCTAGTTTGGGAAAACTCATATTGGGTAAATTTCAAGCTTGCAATCGAAAAAGTCTTAGTCTAATAATTAAAACAGAGATATCCTAAATTATAAGTCTTATATTCGTTTATAATGCTTCATAATGCGCACTTCATAAGACTTGCGAAAAAAAAGCATGATAGGATTAAACCTTCAAGTTTGCAGAAATGTAGGAGTTAGGATTTTAGGTTCGATTACCCGCTGAGATGAAGATTACTTGGCCATTGCGGTCGCCGAAAGGGGTGGCTTACATGAATCATATGGTTGTACGGGAATGCATGAACTCGGGGAATTCAAGTATTCAATCCCGCGTCATAAAAAAGAATGTGGTAGTGATAGAGGACTAGAGGTGATAGTACTTAGTAGTGGTCGACATCCACAACTAGGATTTACGTTATGCATGCATTATATGAAGAATTTTGTAAAGCAATATAATGGGTCTAATTTATTTATATTCGAATCTCTTTATTTAGAATCCTTCTAACTTGATTTTTTTCACAATTTACCCTCCTACCTCACTTTATCTTGTCCTCTTGTTTAGCTATTCTTAGTAAAGGGATAATGATAAGGGCGACACTAAATCTCGGTACCACCCTCTCGTATGCATTTTTTATAATTGAGTTCTTCACTTATTGTAAGTAAGAGGATCACGCTAACTCATTTTCCTAATTTTGTAAATATTAGGAAGACGTGAGTTATAACATTAGCCCAAAATACCTATATTTATCCTAATATCACAAGTAAATTTAGGCAAATATTTTTTCGGTTTCATTTAGTTGCTTACTTTTTCTATTCTTTGTATAAATTGTACAAAGTTTATTGACTAAAGTTAAATAAATGACTCAAACAAAAAAAATATTACGGATTAGTTTTCATAAAACTACACCTAACATTCAATTTTAGCAAAGTGGGTAAAAACAAATATTCATGTACAAAGTATTTCTTCTAGCGGGAAATATACAAATTATCCGTATAAGTTTGATACGATGTGTAATTAAACGTTTTAACTTATAAATGTAGCACATTAATCCTATAAGTTTCGATCTTTTAATTTGCAATTAACCACATATTTTATTTTTAAGAATGAAATGTATTAAACTAAATATTTTACAATTATTAAAAGTCAAATTATTGATCAAACATTAATCCTAAAGTTCCTAATTATTAAAAACATAGTCAAACACTTTTTTTATGAAAAAATAATTATAATGAAAATTTTAAGTGAAGTTACGATGAAAAGTTAGGTGACCAAACTTTTATTTATATTAAATTTTCTTCACATTTTTCATTCAATATGTAAATATTGTGATTAGACTAGTACTAGTGTGAGTGTAACACCCGTGAAAAATCACGGGGTTGTGTATTTTTTTTTAAAGAAGACGACAAACTATAGTTATTATATAATCAAAATTGTTCATAAGTACACACCTTGAAGTTTTCGTTTTATTAGAATCGTTTAATATTTTGTAAGTGTCTTAAAGTTAAACTTATTGGAAAAATAATGGTGAGTTAATATCAGTGTTGATATTTCAAATTCTGTAAGGCATTAAAATACGTTCTTACAACCAACACAGTCCTGGCATAATGAAGGTCTCTCATTCATAATGAAGGTTGTTTTCAGCATTTTATTTTTTAGTGTAACACCCGTGAAAAATCACGGGCTGTGTACTTTTATTTTAAAAGAAGAAGACGACAAATTATATTTATTATATATATAACCAGAAATTTTATTTATTGAACATGTATATATACTTAAAATAAAAACAAAAAAAATTAATATATATATACATAAGGACATTTGAAAAAAGTGTTGATAATATATAATAAGATAACATATGATAATGTTAATAGGAGTAATAATTGTGAGGTGGTATAAAAATGGAACTATTAAGACATAGTTAAAAAAAAAAAACTATAAAATTCAGATTTGAGAACTTTAAGATATATGTAAATTTCCTGTAAAAAAATATATGTGTAAATTAATTAAAGAAACAAAATTAAGATAATTATATTCGAAATATTGCAGAAAATGGAAACAATATAAAAATCGGTTAATGGAAGGTGACATGGCTACTATTTTTCACGTTATTGGCTTAAAAAAACTAAAATTCTGAGGTTGAATGAGAGAGCTCAATTAGACTAATTCTAAAACCACATCGCGCCACATCAACGGTTTTACAAGATTCTTTAATATATATAATAATAATAATAATGAATAATGATTGAAAGTAATTGTTGATTACAGCCTTACAAAAAACACTTTTGGAAAATTATAGCCTTATAAATTTTTTCTTGAAAATTACAACCATAATATCGCTTTTCTTTTAAAATTGCACCATGTCATGTTTTTTGGCGAATTTTGCCAAAAAGTGACCGATATACCCTTGCCTATTTCGGCTATTTGTTTTCTTAGCTACCCAGATTTTTTCCACTTTACAATCTCTTACCATTTTCCATTCTCCATTCCTCACTTGCTCTTTTCGCTTCACTAATACTAACTTATAATGTCGAATTGTCACGACAAGGAGCAAGGCATTAATGTCCAAGTCATTTTTCGCTGCATGTTGTCCAACAAATCTTCCTCGCTTTTTCAACCTTTTCCGATTTCACTCTTATATAATTGTTTTATTGCATTTTCACAGGCCTTCTAGCGATGAAGAGCTCCACTCCGCAACAATGCGTTGCAATTAATTTTTTTTCAACTAATTGTATCGAATTTTAGGGTTAATATCTAAAATTTGTTTGGAAAAATTGATAATGAACCGTAATTACTTTCAATTTGGGAAAAATTGATAATAAACCCTAATTACTTTCAATTTGGGGAATATTAATGATGAATCCTAATTACTTTCAATTGGGGAAAATTGATGATAAACCCTAATTACATTCAATTTGGGGAATATTGATGATGCACCATAATTACTTTCAATTTGGGGAAAATCAAAGATGATGAGTAACACTAATTAGTTTTAAAAGAAAATGGAGACAATATGATTAGAATTCAATTAAAGTGATTTGACTAGTATTTGAATAAAATACTTCTGAATTAGATTAGGTGATTTTGTTGAAAAATGGGCTGGGGAATTAAAGAAAAGGCTGTTGTTAAATCTGATTTTTGAGATAAACATAAGGAGTCATAACTCATAAGATCGAAGGTAGAGGTATTTTAGTCATAAAAAATGAACTTAAGTCACAAAAAATCAATTTGGCATTAGTTTTCAGCCGGAGTTAATGTTTTAGCTGTAATTTACGATCAAAAGTAATATTATGGCTATAATTTTCAAAAAAAAAAATTATAAGACTTTATTTTTCAAAAAGTAATTTTTATAAGGCTATAATCAACAATTTTCTCTTTAATTTTTAATAATAATTTCAAAATGATTTTTATAATATAAAATATTAGTTTTAGTTTTAAAAAAATGATAGAAAACTTAATTTGTACTTAATCGTACATATTTGGAAATTTATAAGGCTAATTTACTACAGGTAAAACATAAAAAGTTAATTTACACACTTTATACATAAGTTATGAACGTAATTTAATACATCATCGTTTTTTACCTATTGGAATTTTTTAACTTTCTCTATTGGATCTTTTTAATTGTAAGAGTATTTGATGAAGTAAAAGAGTTGAGGTTGTGAGGACCTTAGTAAGTGCCTTTATTTTAAGAACAAGTGTGGTAGATAAAAAGGAGTATGATGCCTATGGTCCTTCATAATAGGACTTGAAGTTTAAGTGATTCCTAAAGTTTAATAAATTACTTCCAACTTTTTAAAAAAGAAGCCATATATATGCTACATGCCCTGTCCTTGGTATATTATTGTTGTTCGAAAATCCAAATATATTGTTGATTGTTCTATCCATTTCCTTGGATCCATTGTAGCTAAGGAGCTTGGTGAGTTAAAATAGTAGGGACACTTGTAAGTTGTAACATAATATACGTAGACTTGGACAACGTAGTGGGTCAGCCCTGTTATATGGGTCAATTTTTCTAGCCTGCACAGGGTTAGGGCTGGGCCAGCCAGTCCGGTAGTGAATAGGGCCAAGGTTGGATTTTGTCAGCCCAGCCCGACCCGACCCGACCCACTAATAAAACTAACACAACTAACCCAAATTCGGCCCACTAACACAACTAATAAGCCCACAGTGTTGGACCATGGCTGACTTTTCTTGGCCCAGCTCAGCCCAATCTGGCGTTGTTTTAGGGCCGTTCCAAGACCGACTTTTCTTGGCATAGCCCGCGCTCCCGCCCGGTCCGGCTCGGCCCCGCCTGGTGTACATCTCTACTTATACGCGAAGGTTATTTTTCGTATTCTGAATCATTGATTTATGACATTTTTAGAAAATTTATAGGCTAACTAGTGTAACACCCGTGAAAAATCACGGGGTTGTGTACACTTATTTTTAAAGGTGACTATAAATCATTATATAACCAATTCTATTTATTCGAACATGTGTACTTTTTAAAAATAAAAAATAAATAATATAATATCATTATATATATATATATATATATATATATATTAAAATATATATACGAAATTTATAACAAAATTATTAAAAAAAATCAAATTAAGATAATTAAGTTCTATATACTACAGAAAATGAAAATTATAGTCAAGATTGTGGTTATATTAGTTGAATCAAATTGTTAGATTTATAAGACGAATAGTTAGGAGAATGAAAGAACAAATAAATTAAAATAAAAGATAAATTAATTTAAAAAAGGTTTTAATACAAATTTAAATAGAATACCTTATCAAATAAGGAAAATCTAAGACAAATTTATAGTTTATCGTAAATCTCCTTGTAAACAACATTAGAATTTAGATGTTTTATTACTCAGTTCTCACTCCTTTGTCTTCATCTAGAAGAATGACTTTTAGACCCTTCTTACTTGTAACATATTGATTCAGGCCTTGACCATTTGTGAATAACCCTAATGTTGTTTCTTATTATTGTCTTTGTTGTTTTTGCAGCTAAATTTAGACCTTGACCATTTGTGAATAACCCTAATGTTTAATTGAGTAAGTCTAACTCCATATTTGAGTTGACTAATAGCAAGATCGTTTGTCATGGTCATTTGAGTTGCGACTTGAGAATATTTCACAAATTTTGTTTTACAGGTTTAAAGATGCAAGATGAAGAGAAATGTATTAAAGTGAAGGGATTATAAGGAATAAAAAGATAGCTGCAACCGAGAAGATTATGAGAAATTGGCAGTGTGTTAAATATTTCTCAAAATATTTTCTCAAAATTCTGTTAAATATTTCTAAATTTTAATAGCCAATTAAAATCTTATTCTCAAAATTCTGTTAAATATTTCTAATTTTAATAGCCATTATTTTAAAAATTTTAAAGTAATATTGCAGTTATTAAAGATTCCGTGATTACGTGATTGACGATTGGCAGGCTAAGATTACGTGATTATGTTAAAATTGGTAGCTATTAAAGATTGAAAGATCACACTAAGATTACGTGATTGAAGATTCCGTGATTACGTTGATTAAAAAGGAAGATTACGTATCTTAGTAAGAATTGACTTAAATTGAAATCATATTTTGTTATCAATCACGAATCTTAATATTTAGTAAGAATTGATTAAAAAAAGAAATATTACGTGACATATTGGCCGAGCAATCTTAATATTACGTGACATATTGATTAAAAAAGAAATCTTAATATTACGAATTCTTTGCTTAATAAAAAAAATCAAGCATGAAAAATCACGCATGAAAAACTCACGCAAAGAATCTTTCCTTATTAACATATTGATTACGTGACATATTGATTAAAAAAAGAAATCTTAATATCACGGTTGCTGACATGGCTAATTTTAATTGGCCGAGAAAAATTGAAATTTTGAGAGTGAATGAGAGGGCTTGAAAAATGGTTTTCTAAAACCACATTGCGCCACGTCAGCGATTTTACCTAATTCTTTAATATATATAATAAATAATAATGATGATGATGATATAATGATAAACGAGAAGTAATCTTATGCAAGTAGAGATGTATATAGTATGTACTAGTTTTGTTGCCCGTGCGTTGCACGGATACTAAAATAATGTGTGATAAATTTCACGATAAAATGGGATATGGAAGATAGTTCATATGTAATATTTTATGCATGCCGCATGACTTACAAATAATTCTCATCAACATAATATTGACATGAGAATAATGAGTGTTTAATTAATAATTTTTTTTGTTAGGAAAAAAAATCAAGATAAAGTTTATACAAATGATCCTCCGAAAAAAAATAATATCTATTTTACAAATTACCTCAATGATGCAACAAATCTCCTTAATGCTTTGGAATAACAAACCATAATTAATCATTATTGGATCAAATGGTAGTATAGCTACACAAAGACATTTAAAAGTAGTTACATTGTTATATCTCCCGGTCAAACTATAAACATACTTTTGAATGTGAATCAAACTCCAACGCCTATGGCTACGACTGCTTATGCCCCCTCCCCCCAAACAATCATTAGACAATACTACAACCACCAAAATCATTCATTATGCCGCAAATTGACATATGGTTGGCTCACCGATGAAATTATCTAGTATGCCCTTGTTTAATGATATCACCCATACTGGTGCATGCATTACTGAGATATACTTTTTGCAAACTCAACATGATTTTATCCTCGCTCAATTTTCGTGCACAATATCAACTCAACCCATCACCCCAATCTTGCCCCTATTTTCTCATTTGAAACAAAATATTGCTTGCAAACCCCTATTTTTCTTCTTTATTCACACACATGATTTAAACCAACGTCATTCCTTGAAAGATCCATCCTTGTCTCAAGAACTCATCTCAAATCTATTCAACCAAATGAAAAACTAATCCCTTACCTCCAGGAAAATTCATTATCCAATGGAAATTAACCCTTACTCTCGACAATGTTGTTAGGATTAAGATTACTTTGGATCGATGGAGTCAAAACTAAATATATCCATATGATTTTTATAGTTTTTTTTTGTTTCGGTACCTATTTTTTTTATGAAAGTAATATTTTATTGATAAATAACCTTAATTGTCTATCACTATCATTGACCAACTTAACACCCTCCACAAATGTACACTCCTTCCACCCCATTAAATTTACCCGCAAAATAGAACATTAAGGTCATCTTGATTAGTTCTTACTACTTGAACAACCTTTAATCAAATACCACCACTTTGTTGCCATGTTTTACAACTAAGAAATCCTAAATCACATTCAGCTTCATATAAAACATCAATCCCTTACTCTAACTGGATCCTCGTCACTCTTATCGAAGATAATTTATTTCTCCTTCTACAAAGAAAATTTTAAGACACAATCTTCTTTCTCTATCTCTCCCTCCCATCTCTCTCCCTTCCTAGTCTTTTCCCTTTCTTGTTTTCTCGTCCCCTCTCCATGCCTCCATTTTTGATACTCAAACAAAGTGTTCGAGTACTATGTTGATAAACCAAATTGTTAAGTTTTAATATTATATATAGACACGAACTTTGATATTTATTTCATTTTGCATAAATATATCATTTTCCTTCTATCTTACTTTTATTATCTCTTTACTTCAAATCTTATCTTATTAAACCTAAATGGATGTGAAGCTGTTGATAAAGATTGCGCCTCCACAGTTCGATCGATTATTAGTTTACTTTATAATTTTCACTGTTTCTCGTGAAGTCATTGTCCTAGGTACTTAAATAGGTCGGCTCATGCTATTGCAAAAATAATATCATGAATCAATCATAATCATCTGTCAAAAAAAAAAAAAAATTCTTATCTTATAATTATTGTCCTCTTTCTAAATCTAGTAAAGAAAAATGTTAGCCAACAAACTCGCCGCAATCATTCTTATTCCCACTCAATCAAAACAGCCATTAACCCACTACTAAAATCCTTCGGTTCACAAATAAAACGGTCTAAAATCCAAAACTTTCAGCCATCCTACTTCCATCCCCTTTACACCTACAATGAAATTAACTACTACCAAATACGATGCAGTTAGCCTTATTACTATTTTAGGCAACCATATAACTAACTATTGACACCCTTCTCCCAGCCCTAATAAACCTAAAATTCAAGTCGCCCTTTTTTCACAAAGCACTCACACTTATCCCCCAAAAGTCATCTATCCCTTTAAAAAGTTTATCCACCTAAAAAAATCTAACCTCTACTTTTGAAACCTCATTTTTACATTCCGTAAAGGTGAAGTTGAACATGACAAAAAGATGCAGAAACTTAAGTTGTTTAATTGAATAACGGTGGATTGGATGTTTTTTTTAGCATTTTAAGAGTTTTACACTATTTTAATGACCAATGTTTTATTTTGAGTGTTGATCATCGACATTGAAATAGTAGATTGACGTGTAATTTCCTATTTTAAATTATAAGAAAATAAAACGTGAACTTTTCTTTTATCTCTAAGTTAAAGATCAAACTCTATTTTGATCGTAATTATAATTAATATTTTTACGTAAATATATAAATCTAAGCAAGTGCAAATATGTTGGCTAAAAGTTATAAATCACAAATTGTACAAAGTAATACAAACACTTTTGTTTTTTTAATATAAAATAAATGTCATAAACTATAATGAGAATGAGAAGAGTTGGTAAGTGTGTGACATCCTTTTAGGTTTAATTTTTTTCCAATTATTTTTATGATTTTGTCTAAGGGTATTTAAAGCATCATATTATGTATGAATAATATATCTCACCTTTCCCAATTTGTATCTCTCCCTAAATTATAGTAAAATAAAACAGTATAACATAATTTTTAAGATACTTACTCATTTATCATAATATGATATATCATTTCACAAATTAGTAGCAACTTTCTTTATCTTTTTAATACTCCTTAAAAAATAGATATATCGAACTTTATACATATCAATAATTTTGTGAATATCGCATTTAATTTTGGACTAATATAATTTTATATACTTTATAAAATGAAAAATGGGTGTAAATAATATAATAATAAATTATCGATAGAAGTTGAAGTGTGCTAGGAGGGAAATAACTTTAAAATTAGAAGGAGAAATATATAAATATATGTCATTTGCAAAATAAATTGGATATTATGCATATTTAAACATGACATTAGAAATAACAAAAGATGTAGGGGCGCATTTCAGCGTTCATTTTGTTCTATACATGACTAAATATCATGTAGTACGTATTATGTATGCACATTTATCTTAACTCAGCTCGGCCGAGGGCCTTTTGGCCTCTTAATGCCTCTGTTTTTAATCGAACATTCTTACAAATTTTTATATTGTTATATTTTACAAATATTTTATGTTGTGAATTATCATATTTAACACTCCATTATCATATTTAACACCCAATATAGAATTGAATATTATAAGTATATCGAAGGTTTTTTTTTTCGAATTTAATAATAAGTGACCAAATATTAATGAATAATTTCCTAACGTTGGATAAATTGCATATTATTAATTATTTTCTATTTCTAATAAGAAAACCATAAATAATTAATTAATTCTCATTTTTAGTAGAGAAATTGCATTCCTATTTCTAATTGGAAAAATTATAAATAATTAATTATCTCCTAATTCTAGTAGAAAAATTATAAATAATCTATTATTTGTTAATAGTAGTGTATTTTAAAAGGTGGAGACTATCACGCGCTTAGAAAAAAGTCTCCTTTAATTATATATATTGATTTTTACATTTTAAATAATAAAAAAAAAAAGCACTAATATTCATAACTTTTTGTGTTCTACAAATAGAGACCATCTATGATATATTTTGAGGGTTCATTTAATTTTACTTATCGTCTTATTTTCGTTGTTTTAAGTTGTATCTTGCAATATATTTACAATTAGTAACACCGTTTTTCATTTTCTAATTTTGTTCTTTATATAATTTTAATTTATATTAATCGTAAATATATTTACAACAACTATCAAAACAAAACTATGATGTATCGATATAATAACAAAATCAGAAATTAGCTCGGATAAATATATATGTTAAAGAATTATATTAATATTTTAGTACAGGAACTAAGTCTAAGTCGGGTTGCAAAAACTACGGTTAAACGTAGTCTTAAGATAAGACCCTTATTTGAAATAAGGTAAAAGGTTATGGATTCAATCCTTCAATTGATCAATTTTTTAATGTTTTTTTATCGTACGTATAAAGTACAAAGTAAAATATAAGTATATTTCAGTATTTCTCCAATAATTCAAAACTAAATTTTTTTAGAGTCAGCTAAAATACATTAATGTCGGAAAATTCAAAGAATAATTTCTTAGATCCCTCTCAAATCCTTATACGTAGCCAAGATCCTTTTAGCCTTATTCTCATCATTTTACTGTCAAAGAATAAAGTCAAATACATTATACATGATAAACTACCTGCATTTATACGTATGCAATATGTATGTTCCTCATAAATAATACTTTCGTTTTGGTTGCGAGAGTTACAAGTTTGTGATCTCTTACAACTCTCTTTCATTTGCCCATTTTTTTACGTGACAAGTTTGTAATGAATTTTATCCGTTACAAATGAAAGTTTATGCATAAAATAATCCTAGCTCAATGGAATTTTTGAATTAATGCACTACTTCACCAACATTAATGGGAGCTTTAGAAGGACCAGCTTCGTCTACTTCAACTCAACTGTAAGTGTTGGACGTGACATTGTGAGACGCAATACAAGCGGTCTGAAGTTTCAATCTTCGAGTTCAGATTTACATAAACCAATCACTCTACCATGAATTCCTTTATAAATACGAGTATATATACTCCGTATATATTTAAAATTGATCACTCTACCATGAATTATTACTTTATACAAGTACGAACTGTTATTATCCATTGTGACACTAAATTGAAGTGTTGAACATGGCTATATATAAGCTTCTTGAGTCTTGACTTAATTTACTTGTATATGGTTTCGAATTTCATGAAACAAATAACCAATGGCATCCTTTGTAGCATCATATATATATAAAGACTTTATTTGTTATAAAACCGGGATATGGATCTAACACTTATAGTCGAGTCTAAATAACAAGAAGATGAAATTTATGATAGCATAACATGACAAATATAGAAATTACTCTAACAAAGTCTTAGACAAAGATTGAGATAATTTCTTTAACATATTTATTCACACCACCATATACAACCTACTTTACGTGCAACTTCAACTCCAAACCATTACCTGGTGCATACCGAAGGTAACGGCCGCAGGTTTCCACATTACAAAAGAAAGTATTCAAATGATAAGTTAAAAGTTAAGACAATTCTAGCTTAGAGAACTTATGACAGTAGTGATGAACTTCTGAGTACTTAACTAACTAATTAACTAACTTACTAATGATCGTTCGAGATAAACCGTTCTCGAACAGAAGATATGTAGAGTGTAGCCTTCATGTTCACATTTTCGTCAGCAAATGTAGTGAAGTAGCTATCATACCCGTGACCCGGACCGTATTTGTATCCATAGTCTGGCACAAAGAATGCTACATTTTGCCTTGTTTGAGGTTGAACATCTTGATGATCCACCAGATAAGTAATGGACGGATTCGGGTTTGGCCTCGTGTTTTCGACATTTTTTGGAGCTTTTTGAGGCTTAGAGAAGGCGATTAGCTTCCCTTTTATGAAACCTCTACGTCTGTTTTGTGAATCCATGTCTATTACGGTTTCTCTGTTTTGTGTTGTTTTCTTAAGATGTTTTTGTATGATTTTTTTAGAGTTGGGACTATGCCTATTTATAGTGACTTGACTATGGAATTCCCCTGATAATTGGGACTTATCGTCACACTAAAGACATCGTTAATTGAACTTTAACCATTAGATTAAACTTTTAGCTAAAATGATTCTACAATACGTGTGGCTGATCTGATCATTTTGTGATGGTTTAAAATGCAAAAAAAAAGAAAAATAAGATGACAATATGGCATTACCAAGTGATATTTAATCTCAGTATCATTCTCTCGCATGCAATGTACAAGGAGATCACTAAAGTGATGGGCCTACATAAGAGCATGTGAGAGAGTGATACCGAGATTGAGTAATACTGACGGCGCCATATCATTAATGTTCGGAAGTAAATTAGCCAGCTAATAAGCATCTATTATTAAGTTTAAGAGAGTCGTTGGCGAGTTTTAAACTCGTGATTTTAAGTACCATTACTACCAAATAACTTTCGCAACTAAACTAAATGATATTTACGCTTTCAAAGTATAAGACACGTATATAGTCGATTACAAAACCATATTATTCCGAAGCATATTGAGGTCACGGAGTGAAAAGAGAATTAGAGGAGAGAAGTTCACAATCTTGCAGGACCAAAAATCATTCAAGAATAAAGTATACTAACATAACTAAGATCTTTTTCAGATAACAAACTCGTATAACTTTATTTTGTAAAATCTGTGGTGCTTTCAAAGGAACTAATGATCCACTTGTTCAAACCAAGTTCCTTTTTATTTGGTGCTACATTTCACAGAATATGTTACAATTTGTGATAATACATATGGCTACTTTTGAGGAAGCAATAAAACTTAGACTAAATTTATTCTTTGTTCAAACCTAATTTTGCATTTTAAGATTACGAAATCTCATTGAACACGGACATTATCCGTCACAATCTGAAGACGGATAGTGTCTCCCTCACATAATGAAAGTTGCACTATTCTGAGGCTCCACTTTCTCCCACTTGCATGTCCACTTACACTTTTGTGAGAGTAAAGTATCCGTCTTCAGTTTGTGACGGATATTATCCGTCTCAAGCAAGACTCTTTGTTTTAAGATAAGAGGCTATATAAGTCCCTTTTTTTCGCCTAATAAGAGTTGAACTAAATTGAATGGAGTAAAACTGAATTGAATTGAATGAAGTTAAGTTGACTTGAATAGAGCTAAATTAAACTGAAATGCGTTGGAATTAAGTAAGAATTAACAAGACCAAACTTCTTAACGCGTTGTTTTTAAACTTTTAATCCATCCGGCGATACTAATATGACAATCAAGAGTTCAAGACGCGAGTTTTACTCAAGACCGTTATAACTTAAGACGTCTGACAACTTCTTTCCATTTTCACCTTTATTATAATTCGATATAAGAGTAGTCTTAAACCAGAATTGCGTGGAAGGATAAGGATTGTGTTTCATCAATGTAAGTTATCTCCAAGAAGTAGACTAAGAGTAGACTTCCACAACATACTTTTGCTAGTTCACTCTATAGTGCATCTAAATACTAAATGTAGCACATATTTGTGTTCATATAGTTCACGTATCATTAAATTAAGATTAAGATGTTGTCAAACATGGGAGATAGACTATTTGTATAGCATCATATGCTATATTACCATTCTTGTAAAGCATACATTTTGTTGTCAATAAACTAGCTTGCTTTGTAAATATTCCATTTGATTTGTCAAGATTTCATATCATCTCCCAGACACTTGATTTTTCAGCTTTCTAGACCATAAGTCATGACCAAAACAAGGTAGGTGAAAACCCATGAATTTGGTTATAATTTAACTGCATTTATTTCTGCTTCATTTTATTCTCTACACAAATTATTTAAGATGAAATAAGGTAAGACCGCACTTACAACCAATATACACTTACAACCTTTATAAATAAAGCAAAAATAAGATTGTTTATGCACAAATTCTCATTTGTGAACGGACTAAATCCGTCATGAGCGTGTGACGTGAGACAAATTTGCAAGTGGGTGGACAAGTAGGGAGGAAGTGGGAGGAATTGTGATTTGTGAGAGGTCACAAGCTTGTGACCGCCACAACTCACAAGCAAAACGAACTGTTGTTTATGAGACATTGAAAGTAAAAATGGCAATAAACAATCAAACAGGACATCATAGGAAGCACATGAAACTGGGATAGCAAAATAAATATATCATGCTAATAAGCATGGTAAAAAGTTGATCAATTCATGAACAATCATAATACAACATTCTAAATATTTGAGTACTGTCATGAAAAGCCAAGACTTGTTTATAGAAATCCCATCTTGTCCTGAATAAAACTGGTCGACTTATGTGTGAACTGTTAGTATTTCTTGTGCTAGACAGCGAACAGAACTCTTGTACTAGTTTTGTTTAAAACGGTTCTATAGTATGATATGGTGAGGCGTTAAGGATTTTTGAAGTAAATTTACAACTTAACCTTTAAACTCATCTGAAGTCTCAAACTCCCACCAGTGACATCTAATCTAATTTTTTTTGCATTCAATTGTTTAAGTAATTCATAATGCCAGCCCTAATGTAGACTCGTACAATGTGCAGATGGTGGAGGAATTTACCAGATTATGCTCGGCTTTCATGCTTTCGACGTACAGCTCTCCGAAGTTCACCATGAGTACATAAAATCCTCAACAAATGTAAAACCATCTGAGCCAAAGCCGAGAACGACCTTGTTCCTTGCGAATGTATATGAAGCAGGCATGACGCGTGATGTTCATAGAAGAGCCCGTGAGACTTGATATCTCCCTTATAAAGGAAATAAGTTACGAATTAGCACTTGTTGATTTAATATCCCAATCGCACAAAACACAAGTTTGTTGTCAATAGTCAGTGCACCTCTCAATTTCAGCTGCGATTATGAATAGTGGTTAGCTTCCCACATGATCCCGTTGCATAGAGGGATATGATCTTTTCAGAGGTAGCTGCTTTTTGAAAGAGATCTTAGGTCTCCAAGATAAATTAGTCACATCCTTTAGAGAACCCCTAAGCGATTTGGTAGGTGTTGCTTCTTGGGTACGCAGAGAAGTTCCGTGGAGTGATGATGTTTGGTATGATGGCCCCGCGGCTTTAATATCAAGCTTCTTTGGGCGCATTGATTCGATTGGAACGAGTTTTCCGTCTATTTGGTTTGTAAATACAAATGTAACCTGCACAAGCAGATAGATAAAAAGACAACACTGTTTATTATGTTTTGCAAAGCATAAGCTAATTTTGCTTGCTCATTGTGTTCTCTAGTTTTAAGTTTTTAATCTCCTTTCATCACTAGCACAAAAAGAGGATTGTTCTGGCGTTCTCAACAATGCATGCGATTCAATGACAAACGAATCTCATTATGGATCATCCAGAAGCAAAATTTGTGTTGAGGCTATGTACGTCTGCGCCCTCCTTACCCTTGCAGCACTGGGCATCGTTGTAGCAACAGTTCTGTAGTAGCAAATCTTTATGCCATTGCGTTATCACTTCTCATGCTGTTGCTATCAGAATACACCCAATTTGCTAACCTTTTTTTAAATCCCTTCACAATTTTTGGGGTACGTTACTTGATCTCATGCAAAAGCATGGACATTGGAAAAGAAAATTTGAGTTGAAGTCTATATGAACTGATTCCAATGGAAGGAGGATTAAATCCGGTAGGCTGGAACAGTGGAACGGTGTGTTTATAAGAGATAGGATTCAACTTCTAAGTGTGTAAAATTTCTATACTCATCTCGCGTATACATGGAGTAAAGTATCTAAACAACATAAGATACTTTTTTTTTTTTTTTGACAACATAAGATACTTACTCTAATTAAAGGTTAGAAAAAGTACTCACATCATCACCAGCTGAATCCTGAAAAAGCACATCTGGGACTGAAGTGGGTTTGAAATGATGACCCCAGTTGAGTAAATCCTCCTCAAGAGGCGTGCCAACCTAAGAACAAGTTCCCAGCCAGATTATTAACAACCCAAAATGGAGGGAGTACTATTATATGGGATGAAAAATCGCACCTGTCTTTCTGAATACTTTAAGCTATGGAAGCATCCAGACATTTCCGCAAACCCACCAATATCAACATCATTATGATCTAATATTTCACATTCTTCGGACGACCCAACTTCATAGGCTTCTATCTTGCTTGCAGCCAGGGCATCTCCTGAGATACCGTTATTTGTACAACGGATACAATTCATCTTTTCATGGATCTCAGAACTGTATAAGATAAAAGACTAGAACTCAAAAACTTAACAGAATCGGAACTGAAGTATGGATGCCTCTCGACAACTAGCATGTAGGCAATTACCTCACATCGGCACGGTATGTAAACAGATCACGTAAATCTTCCATCGAGAAAAAGTTGCCCTGAACTTCAAATTGTCAATAGACTAATCACACAAATAGCTAAAAAAGAATATTTAAAGGGGGGGAAAAACTGAATTGATGCCCAAGTAAACTGAAATACCTTATTATAGTCGGTTTGCTCTTGTTGAAGAACTTTCTGTAACCCTTCTTTTGACATCTGACGCTGGTACACCTTCACATACGAGAGAATGAAAAAAGTTATATCACTAGGAATACCACAGCATACAGGAGTGGAATTTTACTTGGAAAATAAAATACTAAGCTAATATGTGAAAATCCCCCGCGCAGCATAATGCATTGTTTTAATAATCATATATCGTATCACCCGATACTTGGTTTTTACGTGGCAAGTTTTTAATGTCCTAAAGTGTAGTGCTTAAAGATGACATAATGATAGATCAAATCACAACCTTCTCTTCAATGGTTCCTGTACTGAGAAATCTGTATATGTATACCCTCTTCTTTTGACCATCCCTCCAAACTCTTGCAGCAGCCTTCAAAAGCAGCGTACAATGCATCTAAGTCAGACCCAGGACATCTGGACAAGTGATACTAAGCAAATTTGAATGAAACTAACGATCAAATATCTAAGAAGTTACTTGTTTATCATTGGCAGGGTTCCAGTCAGGATCAAACAAAACCAGGCGATTTCCACCTATCAAATTTAGTCCACAACCACCAGCTTTGCTGCTCAAGAGAAAGGCAAACTCGTCCTGCAAGGCATTATTTAGAAAATGATGCCATATTACAGAAAATAGAAGGTCTAAGGGACACAAACCTTTGAAGGATCATTAAAACAATTGACGAGCTTTTGCCGTTTGCTGATAGATGTAGCCCCATCAAGTCTCAAAAATGGATATCTTCTTTCACGACAGAGTTGAGCAAAGAGGTCAAGTGTCTGAAACATAGCTCGATGATCAGTTAAACAGAATTCAACAAAAAAAAAAAGCAGTAAATGGAGACCAGGGAAACTAGGTTTTGTGCCACGCACATATGCACTAGGCCATCAAAAAGCAACTAATTATTGACAAACAATTATCCAGGCAGAACTAACAGTGATAAATTACATTGCATGCAAACTCAACCATTGTGAACCAGACACTCAACTTAGGCTGTCTATAAACAAAAGCGATCACCTGAGTATAGTTTGAGACCAGAACAATTCTATCATCAGTCTTTTGTCGAAGCTGAGCCAGTAAACGTGCTAAAACGTGCATTTTTCCTGATAATTCCACCCAGATGCCATCACCGCCGGTCCATACACCAGACCTGGGAGCACAATTGGTGGGTCTCTAATATAAAATTTATACTTACAAAAAAAAGGAAACAAAGCCATGAAACATGTAAATGATCTTACCTCCCTGAGAAAACTTCAGGGGGGAAAAATCGCATGCAGTCCTCAAAGCCTGATATCCCTGAATTTCCACCCTTCATGGTATCATATATGAGCTGCAACAACAAGTAACGTGTCGTGAGAAAGAGGAGAAATAAAACAGAGAAGCTCTTAGCCATGTCTCGGTGAAGATGAGTGTTCAAGTAGCCAACCATTTTTTGGCCATTCTCTCAAGCAAGATAAAACAACAATACTACCCAATCCCTTAAGACTCCCACCTATGCTGTTGTAGCTACATTACTCTTATGTTGATTCTTGCACACAAAGCTTGTTACGGATGAGCAAAAATGGAAAAATTGTGTCAAGAATTGCAAAAAACAGAGTGACACTTGACAATACAAGAATTGTAAATAGTTTAATGTGCGGTTATACATAATTCTATCATATTCCAAAGACAAACAATAGCAATTTATAGCTCCGTTGACATGAAAACTTAGCCATCCTATTGAACATTTGTAACTTTCCAATAAATTTACATGAGCTGGTCATTTATCAGTATACAGAGAGCTTATTCTAAGATATGCTTAAGCAAATACTGACATCATAGCTAATTTTCTATTGATCAACTTGTACTTGTCTTATTAGACTGCAATATATCTTCCTAATATTCAACAAAAAAATTGGAAGGACGACCAGCTAGTAGAAATGTGTTTGAGGTTTGCTAGATACATTCATATGATAGGATGGCCTGAAACAGTTGTGTGACTCTCTGAAGTTGGTAGCACATTAAACCCTGAACCTCAAATCAGGTGTTATTCTTTCTATAACCAACTTGAGCAAATGAATTTATTGTGAGCTCCCAATAAAACATAAACTGAAAATTGAACTTCCTCATTCAAATATCCGACGCATTACAAGCCAGCAAACAAGCCTCAACGCAAATAAGAAATATTAGCTGACACATAGGTATAACACTCAGGAAATCAGATACATTCCCCTGCCACTTTTTCTCTGAAATAGTGCCATGTAAATACAAACTGTACAATCTTGTAAACAGTCATACCTAACTTCCTACATAGAGCTTGCTATGGAAAGGTGAGAGGCCATTGCGTAATTGAAGCGCTGAATAGGTGAAGCTTCAATTTCGATCAACATCATTAAAATATTAAAGTCGAGTCTCAGTAGAGATGAAAGTATGATATATATCATTGGATTAAGACTGCCATGTGGACAGCTTAGCAGGACAGATTCTCCCTACATTTATACAAACAGCTTTCACCAGCGTTACTAGAGTACTGAGTTTTCATTGTACAACAATTACTTTAGTCAAGTGCTTCAATTACTTTAGTCAAGTGCTTCAAAGTTCGCATTTTACTTATTGAAAGTTGAAGCATATTAAAAAACGTACCTTTGGGTGATTACAGAGCTTCTTCAGAGCTGTAATGTATGCTAAAATTTTTGAATGCTTTGCTTGTTCATTTATCACCCTTTTAACCTGAAACGTGATAAAAAAAAAATTGTTCTATGAACCAGTAACCTGAAAATAATGCAGTCAGCAGTATACAAATATGAAGAAAGATCACCCACATTTTTCGACTGTATAAAATGATTGTAAAGTTCCGACTGCAGTGGAGTCAGTTTGCAACAAACAACTTCAACAATCTGTGACAGCCATATCAGTACATCATACAAAAGTCATTCTGCAACATATTTTAGTCCTTTGCCAGATTGGGGAATCATAATACCTTTGGTGGTAGGTGATTCGATAGCAATGCATTCGTCCTCCTTAATATAAACTGGAGATAAAAGAAGCACATCAGCACCAAAAGTCATAGTACTGCCATGTGTTTGTTCTTCACGACTGGAGTTTTGAAATGTGGTTATGAGTTAGGTAAGAGGTGCTTGCATATGCTGGACAGTGAGTAGTTCGTAAAACCACGAACCAGGATATTGTTTATGTAATAGCATTTATATTGAGAGAATATACTCACCTGATTTACTTTGGCACTCAATTCCTCTGATCGTTTCATCCCGAGATTCTTTTGGTCCTCGGTCGCAGTGGGTTCCCGTCCAGATAGAATTGCTGACTTCATTGTAGAACATCAAACACATATTACATTTGAAGGAGAGCTAAAACCAGAGTTGTGGGGCCACATATTATCAAACAATGAAAGAACACATATACAACAACAACAACATCAGAGCCTTAGTCCCAAAATGATTTGGGGTCGGCTGACATGAATCATCCTTTGGAACCGCCATGGGTGAACTCCCATCTCAACAAGCGAAAATAAAGAAAGAAATGGAAAAACGGAAGTGGAATGAAACAGAATATGAAAGGCAAAGGGGTTTTATAGATTTTAAATCGAACTTATCACGTATATAAAAACCTAAAAACTAAATCAAGAATAAAGCTTCAAATGATTTTGAAAAACTAAGTAAAACTTAATATAAAAAGTTTTTGGGAAAAAAAGGTGTAATAAGTCCAAAAAGAACAAAAAAATTAAGAAAACTTAAATAAAAACATCAAAATGCTAAAAGTCCACATGTATCATATCCCTCCATAGTGCCCTCTCCATCACCATCCCCTCCTGAAGCCCGAGAAATCTCATATCGTGCTCAATCACTCTTCTCCATGTTTGTTTAGGTCTCCCTCTACCCCTAGCAACCTTTTCTGCGCCCTAGGTCTCCAACTATAAGAACACATATATGTGAAGTAAATATCCTTGGGCAAGGCACATGTGATCGGGGGACAATTGGACTAGACAGATGCAATGACTTTGTAAGCATTACCAACTGTTGCCATATTCTTCCAATAACAAAATGGGAAACCTAAGATGGTGAGATAACGAAAATAAAATAAATAAAGAGGATATAATCATCAAGGAGGAAAAAAAAAGGCAATAGTGCGCGACTGCGGGTTATCAATACTTACACTATATTGGGTTGAGAATGTTTTGATGGAATGACTCAAAAATAATCACTGGTAATTTCAAAAGTAAATGTTCAATGCAAGTACAAAAGCTATCGACTCTTGACCAAAGATATAATCAGATGGGAAGCACACCTCATAATATCGTCGAAAATGACCTGCGTTGCCTAAAATTCCTGGATTGGTGAAGTTTACCATGGCATAAAACTCTTCAAGGTCATTCTGCAGGTAAAAAAGGCATGCCACTACAAAGTGTTGAGAGGAAAAAGGGGAAAGACTAAGCAAAGAATACGTATGGACTATGGAATCATCAGAAAAATGCCTTACCTGCATGGGTGTACCTGACAGCAGGATGCGGCGCTTACATTCCAGTGACGCTAATGCCTAGTGTGACAAAGACATTTAAATACGAATCAGAATAAGTATTTTATAGCCCTTAGAAATGTAAGCACTGATTGCCATTTATATATCCACTTACCTTGTTCGTTATTGTCTGGTCATTCTTAAGCCTGTGGGCTTCATCACATATGACAAGATCACAAGATCCACTTTGGCTGAATTTTGGAGCATGGATTCTAAATGTTTCATATGAAACTATAAGTACCTGAAAAAATATAGTTATCAGAAGTATTCAGAACATATGTCAATCACATTATGCAAACATCTGCTTGAGGTTTTACCTGTACTTTGCTACGTGGATTTATGAATCTGTCAATTCCGGAAACAACTTCATCTCGACTGCTTTCACATAGGGCAATTAACTGAACCCTGTCCCCAACCCACTTTTTAATTTCTGCCTCCCAATTACTCACAAGACTTGTAGGAGTGACAATAATTGCTTTTTTAACCATTGGTTTTTCATCAAATCCTTGGCGAAGAAGAGTGTAAAGCAAAGTGATTGATTGAAGTGTCTTTCCCAAGCTGCAAAAGGGTTCATTCAACAGCGAAAACGAATTTAATAGGACAGACATAAGAAGTACATATCCTTGGTAAAAGTAAGATGCGTACCCCATGTCATCTGCCAAAATGCATCCATGAATACCAGCTGCACTTTGTAATCCAGAGACGCAATCAAACATGAACTGCACACCCTCTCTGTCCAAATGAATAACAAAAGGTTCAACATGCTGGCCCTTACAGAACATAAAAAAAAATAGCAACAAAAAATGAAAAATCTCTCTTATTCTCTCTCAGCGAGTCAAACTGCAATTGTGTTAGCAAAACTTCAAAAAGTATTCATGTGAAAGAATGTGATAAACAATGTTATCTCATAATTAACTTTCATTCAGCATATGCTGACTAAGATGGCTCATGGCTACCATAAAATGTTATAGGTTTGAATGAATACCTTTGATGTGGTCGAAGGAAACGAACAAGCAAGTCATCAACCATTATCTGTGCCAGGCAAGAAGATGCATCCCCTTGCAACAACTCGTCAGATTGCCATAAAATCAACGGCTCAATACCAGTTGGTAATGGTACATTTTCCTTGGGCTGATCTTTCTCAGCCACTGTAGAGAGCTCCAAAGTATTAATTTCTGGAACCTTGACCACAAACGGACTTGCTGACCCCCATGGGACAAACCTCTTCCGAGCCAAAAGCCGTGCTTGGAGTTGCTCCACAGTGCTAGTGCTGCAGTCTTTAGCAAACGGTGGTTTGAAGGGTTTTCTTGCCACTGCTGCCCCTTCTGATACTGAAAGAACCCGTGGAAGCAATGACTGTCGCCTTACAACCAGGTCTCCTCTGCGAAACCCAGCGTCAATAATCAAATTAATTGTTGTAAGGCGAAAATATAGTAAAACTGTCCTTCTAAGACAGCGAGGAGGATTTAACGTTAAATGGTGGGATTTTAAAGTGGACTCAACCCAAATCCTTAAAGTCTCTCCGTGTGCTACTATAAGACCGTCTTGTACAAAACTTGTTTGCTAACTCTTTGTTTGGATGTAAAATAGAGGGAAAGAGAGGGACAATGGAACAATCTCATTTACCTTCCAAATCTTTATTTCCTATATTGGAAGGAATTTAATTTGTTGCATTGGAGGGAAACAGGAAGATCCATTTACATTCCCTTCCAACTCAAATTTGCTACAAAACAAAGGGAATTAGCCCGTTCCTTTCCCTTCAAACTCGCCATCCAAACAAAGGGCAAACTTAGCGTAGCTGCTAGCAAAATGCTCTTTGTATAACCGCTTAATATATTAAAGTTTCGTCTCAACAATTTTGTGATCCTTGTTCGTGCAAGCAACAAATATCAAGGAAAACAAGACCCCGGACACTTGCTTTTAAAAGAAGACTAAAAAGCAGGATTATTCCTCGCTAGTCGCCTTCACCACAACCTCGCTTAATTAGATGGATACAGTACAAGTTAAGAATAGCTAACGAACACTCCCAAAAAACAGCATCTCTCCAAACAAGACTAACAACTAGACGAAAAATGGGATTGAATCAAGCTCTTCAATGTATTAAACGTTCTTAATTAAACCCTAGAATTTGATTTCCTCCTAAAATGCCAAAAATCCTCAATTTTCCCTAATACCAAACACGAATCCGGAAAGACCTCTTCCCAAAATGTCTCGTACAAAAAATCACATTCCTAGAGAAACATTTGCATAATCGCTCATTTCCTAAGCTTCCAAATCAAACTCAAATGAGTGTCAATCACTAGCGCAAAACCTAATTAAACCAAACAATTACCCAGTAATCAATCATAATCAGCTTCTAACAGCTAAATTACGGCTAATAATTGTTTCAATGTTACTCCACGCCGAAAATTCACAATGCTAGGTTAGAATGAATCAAGCAATTTAATGTCAAAACCCTAGAAAAATTGACAAATCGACGGAATCAGAGAATAATCAAATATACCTAACTAAAGAGGCGACATTTTGCGATTTGTTCTCTTCTTGCGAGGATACATATTCTTCCACATCAATTACATCGTCGTCTTGTACTTCCTTGACGACGAAATCCTCATCGTCGGAAAGAGAAACGAGAGATTGTTCATCATCTGATGAAGATGTTGATGATGATAATGTCTCCGCCATTGTTGATTAATGAAGAAATTGCGCAGAACAGTGAAAAAGTGGAGTTAGAGAGAAATGAAGGAGTGTGGTTTTTAAAGTGAAGAGTTGTTGATTATTTGGCGGCAAATTGTTGAAGAAGGAAGCTGAATTGTTTTTCATGATTTTTCCATTACCCATCCCATTTTATCCGGATTTTAGCCGGGTCGGTTTACTAAGGCTGTAATGTATAAAAACAAAAAATCGGTTATATTACTTCAGATTTTTTTTATTTTTGTGTACTAGTTGTTACTCCGCGCGCGATGCGCGCGGACTTCCAATGATCGCTATTTCTTCGTATCATATCTATTTGCATTGATCATCTATTTATATATTTTTTGTTTTGTGTAAAAATAAGAAGATATACATATTTGATTATAATGTTATAGTACATCTATCGGGTATCTCGTATAAATTATGTGAATATAAGTAAGATATATATGTAATTTACAAATAGTCCAGGTTAATCTGTATTTATAACAAACATCGGCTTACAATCTTAAAATGTCTTCTTTCTTAATTATTGAACTCTGACTTTTTCAAATTAATCAATTGCTTTGAACGTATGAATTTGAAGAATTATTAAAGATAATAACCTAGCCTTACATATGTCGTACACGGAAAGAGTTCACAACGTAAGAACAAATGCAGATTATAAATTTAATACAAGTATAGCATATTTGAATATACTGAATCGCGACATGATGTAACATGTTTATACCATCAATTGTTTGTTGTTATTCAATAAAAGCTTTAACTAAGAGTTCCTGGTTTGCATTAATTTAGATTCAATTCATCACCGTTGCATTAAAGCTACTGTGTTGGGTTTAATATTCTTAATCGTAATACGCTTCATCCTCTGACCATAAATCAAAGGGGCCATCGTCATGGACAGTTGGATCATCCATGTCTCTGTATCAATACTCCAACTCAGCGAAGTTAGGAGGAAAATATAGTCTTAAACGATATAATGCAAGATTTGCGAAGTTATCTAGCATAGCATATCTAGCCGGGTCTTTTCGCAAAGACTGTATGAACTCTTTAACTTGTGTCATTTCCTCAGGTTTGAGCTCACGAAGGTGTTCTTGTTGGAATGGATTTTGTAGTTGACGGTAATGTACGAGAGTTTCAACTTCATCCTTTGTACGTTCGAAACATGTGCACCTTTTGTATATGATTCTGCAACCCCTACGAATAATACGGACACCGTTGATGTCGTTTTGTCGCAGAAAAAGACTATATGCCGATTTAAGGAGTGGCGCATGTGGATGGAATATAAAATACTGACACCATCTTTTGCAAACCATGACCATCTTTGATCTGTCGCGATTACTAAGTAGCTCAAAAATCTTTGTAACTAAGTCTTCATCACTGAAAACACAGGCTTTCGGTCCTTGGTTCCGGTAGCTAGTGAACTTGACGTTTACTAATGGCTGTAACGGGAAACTGATATTCTTTTTGTTGGAATTAATGAAATCTTCGTAATCTGCTGCGACATCATTGACTACCCACCCCTTGCACCAATCGGCGATGATCATTCTGTTTTCTTTTAGTATAATGTCTTCACCCACATATAATGTCTTAACCTGTGTCAATGAAACGATTATGTGAGCAACTCAATTTGTATATAATACAGTGTACCTTATTCATGTAAACATGGAAAACGGCACTGAAAAATCACAGGGTCATACAATTTGACCCTCAACCACCATATAAACATTGTCAATGCAAAGCTGGCACAATTCCTTTCCAGAGGGATGCAATCCCTTCTTCCCTGGTAATTTTGCCGACTGTACCTAACATGCCTCTATATTTCGTAAAGCAACCGCATTTCCAACAGTTTTTTTCTGAGGCTGAAGCCTATCTTTCGCAGTGTCCAAAGGGATGGTGCACACATGTAAATAATCACCATAAGGTTATATCCCAATCAAGAGAAAGCTCAACATAACGATAATTCTCCCTGACTCTTTACTGTATTTAGATACTTACATGTATTTGTGAATTATGAGGTCATTTAATCCATTATTGTTCTGGGCTCAAGTTAAAGATAATACTTCACTATTAATTCAAAAGTACTATTAAGACTGAATCTACCCTAGGTTATTTCCCTCGTCACTGTCCTAAACGCCAAATTTTCTTCAATGAGTTCAATCTTTATGAAGCTCGTATCAGTCTCAATTACCTTTATTTTTTTGCGAGGCTGGTGGGATCCCCCAATTGTCAAGCCTCATAGCTTAGAGCCAGAGACCATGTGTATGATGTCAAAGATTTATTCAAAATAGTTTTAGTTGATTGATGCAGATGATAATATTCCAAAAACAACTCCATATTCAAGATCTAAGTGAAAGATGGTATCTTCAGATTTATAGTAAACGTACCTATCCTAACCCTATTGTTCTGGGCTCAAGTTGATCAATATGCCTCCTTTTCAGCACAATGTCAAATTGCATGCACTAAAAAATTAAAAATATACAATCAAATCTGAAACGGTCGAATTCAAACGGATCTTTGAGAGTAAATATAGTACGAAGCACTATATATTGTAGGAGATGATATGCAAATGAACATGTAAACACAAGTAAAAAAGATAAGTGTCATAAAAGTTTAGTAACTTCCTAATGGTGTTGTATTTTGCTTCTTTATTGGTATTTGATTAATGTTGTTCGTGTCTGTCTGCAGGACACAATTAACTACCACCATCAATAGCTTGAGAGTTCATAATTTCAATAATTTCGAAAGCACTTGAAACTACAATGTAAATAGGCTGTTATACAGCACTCATTTGGTCATCATTTGTTTTGGTTTCAAACATCACGCACCTCCATACAACCAGTCACATAAATTATCTGTATCCTACTACTATAACATATAAACTATGTCACTCTATACATGGCATGTTGGTAGTATTGCCATCTCCCACCCTACTCCCTTGTACTGTCTCTGTCAATATCCATTTCCTTGTTTTCATATAGTACAACCGAATAGCCAACATAATACAATTGTCCTAGTATAATATACGAAGGGATGAGAATCAGATATCCAGTTTAGATATAGTTACATGAGATTAAGGGTGCATATGAACACTATAATTTGGAAAGAAGAAGAAAGCTAATGAGCAGCATGCATCAATTCTGATTAAAGCCAGTTCTGGATTAACCACACTTTCTGCCGTAATTTAGATTTTTCAAGTATTCCAGAGTGTCTAAATTAGATATCATTTATAAAAGTACATTATGAATGAACCAGATAAAAGGCCAAAAGGGTGAGCTACTATAATATAGATGTATTTCATTATCGGTTTCATCGTCTAATGGTAGTTATTAATAATGAGGTTATCTGGAGATTTATTCGGAATTATGACTACCAACTTTTGTAATTAGAGATAATGACGGGGCTTCCTTACAAGATCGTCTGGCCAATGCTTTCTGATTATTAGATCACCCCAGGTACTTCTCCTATTCTAATGGATTTGAGTGAAATATTATTAATTACACTTAGCAATGTTAGAGTAATGTACAGATACTTACAGCCAAAAGTAAGGATCCATTACCAACCCATGCTTAACTACAGTCTATAGGTATATCTACACTGTCTCTTACTCCTAACCCAGATTCGTTATCATAACCCAGATATACATTTATCATTTCTTTGATTTTGGAGAATTTGTATGTGTATTTCAACATTAAGAACATCTTAATGCAATAGTTAATCAAGACCACAGTAGCTTAATCAATTAACACTATAGTCAATTAAACTAAACAAACTAATCAATAATTATCAACAAAACAATTCTAATAAATAATTACTATTAGAAATAATGTTAATGAACATATAATCGTATCACTATCATCACTGAAATTTTATGAAAATTCATTAATACACTGTTTAGGTTGAATACATTAACAAATGAATAAGCATACCTTTACGGCGGCAAACAGTGGTATGGTAATTGATGCAGTGTTTTGGTGGTGAACCTACCTTCGTGTGATGGTAGAGTCTGATGAAGGAGACTGTAGGTGTAGATTTTTTGAATTTTTTCAAAGAGTGTTTAGAAGGAGATAAGTGTAGAAATGAAAAGAGAGAAAGTGGGTTTTTTGTTTTATTTAATTATAATAATTTAATACACGATTTTTAATTTGCAACAACAATTTCCGTCACAGGCTTGTGATTGATACCATTTTCTCACACAAAATACGCACTTGGTTCCCTTATCCACTAAGGCGCTGTTAGGTAAACAGCATATTGACCCAAACTCAACATTTTTTAGAGACTTAACATGTTCGACTTACCAATATGTTATTTTTTATTTGCAACAACATTTTCCGTTACAAGCTTGTCATGGATACCATTTATTCTCACAAAATACCCACTTGGTTCCTTTAATCCACTAAGGCGTTGTTAAGTAAACAGCATATTGATCTAAATTCAACATATTTTAGAGATTTAACATGTTTGACTTACCAATATGCTATTTAGGGTGTTTGGTTAATGACATATTGAAATAGTATATTGGGGTGTAATATGTTATTTTACAAGATGTTGCTCCTACCAGCATATTGGATTAGCATATTAGAAAGAAAAAAATTATTTTATTTAGCCTCTTAATAAAATATTAATATTTCTTTTATATGTTTAACAAATTCACAAGTTCCTACGTTACAATAATTGATTTGTTGCACGTTTCTTGATTACAATATATGAGTTTCTAAATTGGATATATATTTAAATTTAAATGTAAATGAAGCACTTTAAAAAAAACTCTTAATATTAGTGAATTTGATTATAAATTTGAATACTTCATTATAAACAAACGATTTTAAACGCATCAATGATTTCATAATTAAGATGTATACGTAGTAATTTATATATGGACAACTACTTGTAGATTTTTTAAAAGATATTGACTAATTTTAAAATTCAAACGAGGATGTATAAACAGAAACGGAAAGTAAAATCGAGGAAGTAAGATACGGTAATGAAATGAGAAAAAGCCGAAGAAAAGACTAATCATTAATTAGCATGCGTATAGGACATAGCTGTGCTGTTTATCTTAAAGGTCTTATGCATCATGGTGACTATACCTTCAGTTTAGTGACAAACATTAAACACCATCTGTCAAAAGAAAAGAGGGTTTAACATTACTAATGAACTAAATGATTAAATTGCACATTATAGTAAATTACATTATGTTATAAATGTATTCTACATTGTATTACTACACAATCATTTGTGACGGATAGTATGAATTATGTCATAATAGTGCGTTAATTATTAAACATGAAATACAATCAATCAATGTGAATATAATAGAAACAATAAGGGTAAATGCGGAAATCCCTTGGAAGAAGAAGATGAATTTCACTTTGAAACGATGACCCTATATTATATCGAAAATGAAAAACAAGATTAAGATAAAAAATGCGTAAAAAGAATGAATGAATTTTATACAATCGCACAACTGTTAATTATAAATTTAATTTGTTAATTGGAAGAAATTAAGTAGACCTAGATGTTAAATTAGCTTGTTTATGCTGGGATTGTTGAAATTATAGGAAATTTAGTTTATTGTTAATCAAAGTGATTACATTTATTGGGTTTTCGATCTTCCTTTTATAATTGTGTTTTCATAATTTCTAATAGATTTTTTTAGCTTTTTAATTGATTTCAATGTTCTACGTCCTTGCCTCCAAACATGACATAGTCAAACATACCACCCCCGTTTGGCACCTCACACGAGAAAAGTTCATAAACTTCCACTAAGGTAAAAGGTAATAGTCGCTTAACACGTTTGTATGAACACATTTATCAACGTGAATATTTTTACTAAACATTATTAAAAAGTTTAAGCATTTTACATTTTTAGAAAATTAACTACGTTAAATCAGATCAGTGTATATATGACTATATATTGTCTTTTAAATTAACAATAATACGATAATTTGGATCAAACATTTATTAAAATAAGTTAAAAAGCGTTTCAACTCATATTGTCGCTATACGGTAATACGCGAATTAAGATAAGTACGGATGTAATGGTAATAATTACATAGACCATTAGATGCTAATCTAAATGACGGCTATAATGCCCTTACGTTTCCCTAAACTAACTGATTAGACACTACTGTTCCGTGTAATTACTACGGGTAGCTGTTATACTCCAACCTTCATCATGCATATGCCATTACGATCATTGTCTCTGCTCACATTCCCAAAACTCGTGCACTTCTAAAATGGTGAAACCCTGTGGAAAAGTAATATACTTTAACGATGATGATAAGCCAGATTTCGTCGAACAATACGTTAATTGGAAAAAAAGTCAGTTTCAGTCCACCACCTTATTCTCAAAAGTAACTGTTGAAGAGGAAGTGCCCTTTGGCAGCAGACCTCATCACCCATTTCTCAGTTTACCAGAACTTACTGATCATGTCTTCAACAAGCTCGATAGGCAAGGCAAAAGGAGTATGGCGGAGGTTTGTAAGGCATGGGCAGGACAGTATCTTGTTGGTACAGAAACATCTAAGGTTGACCTAGATTATGATCGTGAACTTGTGATGGAAAATCGTGGAAATCAGATATGGGTCACCAGAAACCAGAGGATGGTGTCAATCTCCTGCTCATGCAAGCCACCAAAGTCGAAAGCTATGAAGAGAAAGGGACGCTACAGGAGGGGTAGCAGCTCAAAGTATGCGTATGTTGAGAAGTCTGGCAGCGAGGGGTATTATGACTCTGATTGCTGAGTATGCTAATAAGGTAACCGGTAATCTTTCTGAATATACATCTGTTATGTTTATAGCTAATGTAATGCAAGATTTTATACTTGTTTTTGAGTTAAGCACCTTTCTTTTGGCTGCATTATTTCAATTTGGACTGCTCATAACATTGTTTTATTTTCAATTATTACTGCAATTTATTTGACAACAAGCTAATACGTTTGCAACCTGTAATATTACTTTGTTAGAATTTAGGGATTATACCATAATCAGTAGGTCAGTTGTGTGTTCCTTCACTTGTGTGTTCCACAGTGATTTCAGGACCATTGCTATCAGCACTAACTACGACAAGCTTTATTATCCATTGTAGCACATTGTTGGTTGACAGGCTATTAGCCGGAGTCAATGGGTTGCTTAAATTATTACGCATGCAGAAATTAAGAAGCACAAAAGAAAACAAATCCTAAACCCCAAAGTTACATACTTAATGCATACATGGGTTGCTCAAAGAATTACTTGGCATAAAGTCTTTCAAAGCTCAAGTAGATCCGGAGCTACTTGAGCACAATAAAGAATTCTCTGAACAATTTGAGCAACCCATGTATGCATTGATTTTCTATTGTAGATAGGAATGGTGGATCACCTGAAGTTTCTAAGCTATGGTCTTATACTATTGGACGTAGGAATTGTGGATCACCTCAAGTTTCTAGGCCAACGTACAAAGTTAAACATGTAATGTAAATAGTTCGTGTTGACATGTATCTGTCAACTAAATAGTCCTTTATTGTGCATACTATAAGCACCACAACAGCAAAAGTTAACTTCTTAATATAGATAGACTTCATGTTGATGATAGATATTCATTCGAGTAGACACTGGTTATTAGGTTGGCGTAGACAGAACAGCAGTTGGGGATCCTTACTTCTCCTTCTTACATTTCCTCTTTGGAGGTTGTGGGTGTGGCAAACTTACTGCCACATCTTTCCCTGGGTCAGCAATTGTTAGATTACCTGGAGACACAGGCTGATAATTGTTAGCACCCTCACCAACAACTGTCGTAGACGTACGGTCCTCATGCTCAATGTCATGAGCAGGGGGGTGATGTGTCATGCTAACATCCCCAACATTCTGGCTGTCCTGTGTGATCTCTACACTCTGTTGTTTCCCAGTGATGTCATTACTTGTGCTGTCAGGACTCACTATGACACGCTTCATAGTCCACTGCAGTATATTGTTAGTCGACAGTGTATTAGCTGGAGCTACTTGGGCTTTGAAAGGCGTAGTATCAAGTAACCGTTTGAGTGTTGAAAAGGTTGGCTCGTCAGACTACAAAGCAATACAACAGTTATTATTAAGGGTCAAATTACTTTTAAAATTAATTCAAATAGAATTACACTCACATTGTGCTTCATATGAAATATATCAGATGCCGACATCCTGAATAGCTGTTCAGTAGTTTCTGTAAAGACGGTAAAGGATAGTGTTCCAGTGCCGTCTGTTACATCACAATTGAAAGTGACCCTGCATTTCATGCGTACATTAGGTGTGGAATTTTAAGACTGAATTTTAGCAAGGCTAGTATCAGTTGGTACTGATTCCTACCTAAAATGTTTTATGTAATGATAGAGCTAAGAATGATTATCAAATGATCAGGAATCTTACTTCGGTTCTGGGGTGCAGTTAGGTTTGGCACAGGTGTCACAGGTGTAGGTATTTCCTGGTTGTATGTTTGTCCGCTTTGAACAGTTTGAGCATCCCATGTATGCGTTTATTTTCTCAAAATCAACATCTGGTATTGTCACCTCTAACCAATGGCGCTCATCTTGCAAAGTCGTTTTGGCCTGATCATGGAATGTAAGACACATAAGCATATGTATTAAAGAGCTGTTAACTGATTACTCCTAATAAGTATAAGTATATAATTTGCGTTAATGTAATTACGCGGGTTATTTTAAGCTTATTTGTAGTATAAGACCTCATTCATGTTTGAACTACTGTGTGATATTTGCAACATTCTATACTAATATAGGACTGCTGACATGGTCCAGTTGTGAATATGGCGCAGGTAATTATGCAGTATTTTGGATACCTTTTTGGAACGGAGGGTTGAAATGGTCGCTGTACTGTCAGCTAGCACAGACGCCTTCACACTCAAAACTCTGCTTTGTAATTTTGTCAATGCCATAACGTGGCTAGTCATCCTGCACACTCAGGTTGTTCAATTGTAAGAAAGAATACATTTTGCCTAGAAGGTATGTTGCTTGCTCAGGTGAAGTTTAGTTTAGTACCATGCTTTAAGAGCATCAGCTTTATCACCGTCAGGTGAGTGAACAAAGACAGTAGAAGCAGATGTACTCATCGAAAAGCCTGGTCCATTTGAAACTGTATTAGAATAGTTCTGAATGTCTTATTGATGCAAACTAAGCTAGTATTTAGAGACTTTGCAAAACATTAATCTACAAAATGCATTATGAAAATATTAATCATGACCACCAGAACCTTTGTGCACTGTTACTCTGAGGGCGGTTATACCAACTGCCTTGAATTTGCCAGGTTGTGGCATCAGTATAGTGCAGTCATCCTGTACGAGATCGTCCCAAACCGAGATGGACAGAGGTTGCGTAGTACTGAAAGAGCATTAACATTAGCATTAGCAACAATACGATATTAGATGTTATGATTATACAGAACAATATGGAGTCTAAATTTTCAAAGCATCTGGGATCAGTCACCTCTGGTCGATTACTATGATTTCACGCACAGATGTTTCGCGGGACTTTGAAGTGACAATTTTACGTGGCTGATCTTCTACAAAGAGGACAACAGCTACTATGTCTACAAGGCATTTGAGGGATGCTAGTGAGAGGCTGATTATAAACAGATCTTATTGTTAATACATGCAATATATGTAGATAGGTTGCGATTACGAAATTTACCAAACATCTCACTGTAGTCAGGTGCACGAGGTATTTGGGAAATTGGGCGATAGTCAATATCAGCACATCCACTATCAACTTCGACAGGCATGATAATGGTACGTTTATTGAAAGACATCTGATATTCCATCCCAGATTCATCTGACTTATACTCAGGTTTTATAGGGCTTATGATAGCATTTGATATTTCATATTTCTGATTGCGCTTTATAGCATCCTCATATATATCCACTTGATCACCAAAAAGAGCAGCACGCATTTTGTTTCCCTGCCCAAAACATGTCGAAAAGCCTACCTTATCAAACACGGTATTTCATTTGTTCATAGATCGGATAGGAATTTGTTCACCAAGAAATAACAACGTCAACATAGGATTATAAATGGTCAGTACACTTGGAAATTAATGTATTAGGAAATTCAACAGAATCCATTAATATGATATATTTTGAAACAGAATGACATTAGTTTATGATATTCACTTTGAAGATTGCATCTTTTTATTAAAAAAACAGTCTATGAGCAACTATGCTATAGTATATAATGTGAAGAAATTCACTCAAGGTTACAACCACCATTAGCTGGAGTATATGTACCTGTGTTGCAAAAATCCCATTAATTGTTAAGAATAGGAATGGCTATTGATATATAACCACTGCCAAAATACTGCCTTTTTTAGAGGAGTATACTAAAACATTCATCAATTAGAAGTAGTTATATATGCATTAGTCCTGATATGAAGCCTTATCAATTGGCTAGAACATGACCCATATTATGGAAGCTATCTGCAATGTATCCTCGATATATAAGAAGAAGTTATCAAATTTGCATAAATGAGTTCAATTACCTTATCATCTTCGAATAACAAGCTCTGATATTGCACCTTAACAGGGGATGACTTTGGACGACGTTTCTCAACCACTCTCACATTGACTTTGTAGTTCTTGGAAGTGTCAGATAACTCATTGAGGTAAACTTTCTGGTGTTTCATTCTGTCGTAGGAAGATATTATCAAGTGTGTATTAAATACAAGGTATGGTGAAATATTAGATGGTTATTAATAGTGTAATTTTTTACATAATAAACTTGGAGTGTAGTATATCAAAATATGTACAGTGATAGTTGCTGAGAATGTGTACTATGCACAATTTTTTGGGTGAAGTTGTCTAACTTTGTACATTATAGAGGTATGGTGTATGTACTAACTTACCATGATTTAGGGGATTGAAAATCCCATCAGATTTGTATTATCATTGTAAATATTAGCATCAAGAAATATGAGGTTAATAATATGTTTTTTTATACTGGACAATGCTGATCTTTTTTTGTCAATGGCTTGATTAGTTTGTTGTGTATGTCTTGATGTAATATACAATGTGTATTCCCAATTACCATTGGATGGTATCACTGTACATGAATTATGGGCGTTTCTGTATAGTTCTGTTTGTGAAGCTAAGTAGTTAATCAGATGTTGTGTGGAACAATTAGATGCAATTTAAGGGTTATACTTGTATGGCATTATCATTAATGGTGTAAATTTAAAAACTTGACTATATAATGCATGAGTTACACTTAACATTACATTCAACACCAATTTCCGAATTTAATTTCTGAACCAGCGACAGTTTGATACAAGTGCACCTTAAGATGGCTGTTCAGCGACATATTGGATTTGAGTATCGTATAGAACACTAAAGCATATGACAATTAACAGATGAATAATTACTTGCTTAAACTTGTCCACAATATTCATCAGCAGTCGTTATAAGCAGCAAAACAATGTTCCTTTGCATTACAGTACATCCAACCATCGATGCGCACAATGTAATAACAACCTACGTTGGTGTAATAACACAAATGTTTTTTCGCTTGAACTATATACATCCGACCAATGCTGTAAATGGTTTGAGCTGCTGTAGCCAAATATCAAAAGTACGGACGCAAAGCCAACTGCCATTAGATGCTATATAATACCTGCAAGCCTCAAAACATCAAAAGAAACCATGTTCCTGATACAATTCCTGTTCATATCAGAACCATTACATGCAGCAACGACAGTAACTTTGGCCGCTTCTCTGACTCGTGAAAGTGCGACATAAAGTTGCCCTGGTGAAAAGCATTGTCTAGGAAGGTAGACAACAACCCTGTCTAACGTCTGACCCTGCGACTTATTGATTGTCATTGCGAAACTAAGTTTGAGTGGAAACTGATTGCGCTGAAACTGAAACGGGAAGTTTGAAGAGCTAGATGGGCGCATCTTGATGCGAGGAATGAAGACATGCTGACCGTTATAATGACCGCTGGTTATAATACATTCGACCATATTTGGGGTAAACCCTGCACATATAAGCCTTGTACCATTGCATAGGCCTGCAGATGGAAGCAGGTTTCTTAATAAAATGACTGGAGCGTCCTTCTTCAATACCAACTCATACGGACTCATGCCACCAGGACATAGTTTGTTTATAAATTCTGAAGGGTATATGTTGCAGTTTTCCGAAAGAACTGTATCAAAACCCTTGTACGTAACTGCTTCACCAGGGAACTTGTTAATCATGTATGTATTTATATCATCAACATCCTCATTCATAGGCGTAAGTATGGAACGATGAATAAATATATCAATCCCAATACTGTTGAGATCGACATCTGGATATACAGTATCAGCAACTATACTTACGAGATCTGCGCCTAATTGGGTTGTATCCATAACAATTCCATCAGGCAGTTCAACCATCTCAGTCTCGCATGTCTGGAGCTGACCGTTTCCAAGGGATAGCAAAAAATTTGAAAAGTGTGGATCAGTTTTAGCCCTTACATTAACAGTTAGCCTGAATTTTATAAACTGTGGCCAAATATCAGAGGCAACTAATGTAGAATTAACCAACTCACGAATAGACTTTTTTTGTACCACTGGTAGAACCTGCCGGAAATCTCCACCAAATACAATAAGTTTGCCACCAAACAACAAATCAGGATTGCACAAATCTCGCAGAAGCTGATCTAATGCCTCAACACTTTCCCTTCTTGCCATAGATGCTTCATCCCATATGATTAGAGTAGATGCTTTGATAAGAGCAGCAAGACTACTCTGCTTGGGCACAGAGCATGACAACGAAACATCCAAATCTAGAGGAAGTTTAAATCGTGAGTGGGCAGTTCTTCCTGACGGGATATTGGCTGCAGCAATACCCGAAGAAGCAGTAGCAAGGACAATTTTACCCATCAGCCTTATTTCTGCATACAAGGCATTGTACAGGTATGTCTTACCAGTCCCCCCTGGACCATCCACAAAAAAAGCTCCTGGCTTGTTATGCACAGCATAATCAGTTATCACGTCAAAAGCTCTCTGCTGCTCTTGGTTCAATGATTTCCGACATACGACACATTCGTCTGGTATTGGTGCATTGAGTGCATCAAGTGTATCTTGTGATGTCCGGATCTCTGCACCCTGTGGACCTATCAAATCCGATAAACCAAAACTCTTTAGAGTCCTGCCCATTGCTTCCACTTGTTGCTCTAATCGTTGCACAGTAAGGAGCCGTACAGCGTATGGATCGCCTGGATGTTCGTTTCTGTAGTCTTCCGACAATGAGCTATAATATTTTTCCCATAATGCACTTGGATCCTTAGGCTGACAAAAAATTAACAAAGTAGCAAATAGGCGCCGCAAGGCAGCTGGCATTTCTACTTGTTTCGCCTCATCTAAACACAGTTCTACCATATTGTCATCCTCAATAAGCTGCAGTTTCAATGCAGCTTCCTGGAACGTAGCACATTCATAACCATTGACTGTTCTCAAGTCTCTATACGATTTTGGAGCACACACGTGTGTCAACAACAAACGCAGGAAGTAACGCTCTCCTTCTGAGGGTGCCACAAAAACAAGACGAGAAATTGTGAATGTTTTATTCTTACGTTTCAACCATGTTCGTTGAAATGTATCCCATCGGTAGTGCTCAACAAAGCTCCCATATAGATGTCTCCAATTTGGATTTGCAGCATTCTCACTATTCAATCTAAAGAATTCAGTAAGCTGAGTCCTCACACGTTTTTTGTTGGACACTACATGGGTTAATCTCTCATGAGGCCTCATCTGTATTGTTTGCATACCTTCTAAATGAATTGGCAGCACCATCACTGCAGGTTGCATTTCAAACAAGTCAAACCCATAGATACGCCAGACAGCTTCAATAGGAGAGACCCATCTACCAGACTGGTACTGTTCTATTTCATCAACTGGTTTGACTTCTCCTTCCCCCGCTACGTTGAATGATATCCTGTCATGCCCCTTATAAACATACTTGTACAGGTACTTCACCGCCTGAATAGTTGAGCAGACCTCCACATTAATGTGACAATCAAAAAGGTCCAGTAAATATGGGTTGTATGGAATCACCCAGCGATTGTTAAGCAACTCACCTCTCACTCGCACAATGTCGGCTGCAGGCATACGTTTGTACACTGGATAACCGTCATCATTGTTGGTTGTCTCCGATACGTATGGTTTCGGATATAAGTACTTGCACTTGCCTGGATTGCTTTTATGCTTCATACATGCACAATCAGGATCTAGTTTCCCACATGGACCGTGTATCATGTGCTTTATCACAGCTGCACGCAGGTTCGCATTTGACTGAGAAGGGATTTCAGCAGATACGAATTTGTCAAAATCAGCTGGACAGTTCATCCTGCTACCAGCTTTCATAATCAACAAGAAATGAGCATGAGGCAAGCCTCTTTTCTGAAACTCAACTACATATACAAAAGCAGCAACTTCTCCAAATATTTTGTCATCAACCAATTTTTTTTTTTAACAGTAACAGTTTTGCTCGGAATACTCTAGCCACAATATCAGGACGATTTTGAGCCTCTTCTCCAGTGGCCAGCTCATTTTTTATTTCAGGCCAATTTGAATTGCATGTCATAGTTAAAAAAAAATCTGGTTTTCCAAATCGCTGAACAAGAGCCATTGCATTTAGATATCTCCTCTTCATGTCTCGAGGGCCACCAATATATGTTGCTGGGAGAATGACACGCCGCCCTACATTTGCTGCACACTGTTCACCAGCATCAATGGTGTCAAGCAATCCCTGGTACAAATCAGATCTGATTGTATCTTGATTATGCCTAAGGTAATCTAACCGGGTGTTTTCTAACTTAACGTACATGTCAACGATATATTGCTGTAAGCATCTCCCAGCTCTCAACATCATATTTCCTGGTCTATTTTGCAGTTTGTAACAATAATACTCACGACATGAGATATTTCGTTCGTCCGAATTCTTCTGACAAGAACTATCTGAAATTTTAAAAAATTCATTACTATTGTATTATTACACAAAATGAAATCAGAAAACAGTCTATTGCAACAACCATTAAGTCTTCAATAAATATACACGTATAACTTACGTTGTGCCTCTGCATCCAAGAGAGTATCAGCATCTGTGAAGCTAGATGGAGGCGGCGTTGAACTCTGTACGGCTCCTTGTGTTTTATTTTTTGCCACATGCTTCTTTAGCCCTTGTCGCCATCCACATTCTCCTTTGGGAAACAACAACGAATACTGTAGTGGATCATAACAGCCGTAATAATGCATGACTCGATGCGAGACCTCACTGTGGCTAGTAACCAGTATGTGAGGTCCATCAGTCTCACCAGACGTTGAATCATCAGGCCAAATTGCAGCAACCTCGTCAGACGTGGGAGCATTGCTTACACGCTGGTCCTGGTTAGGATTTTTAGTGATAACTATCTTAGTATTGGTAGTAACAGTCACATCCTTTAAGGATCGGAAGAAGCGAGCATATGGATTTGTCTCTGTTACATTCATTAAGATATTAATGACAGCTGCATCGAGTTCCTTGAAACACGCTGCACGATTTGCAGCTTCGTGCATACCATCGTAAAAGTACAGTTGTAGGAATTTGGGGTGACTGCCACAAGGAAGTAGGTCCGGTACATTGTGATACATTTGACCATGAAGCTTAAAAACATAAATACCTTTAATCGTCTGTGATTCAAACTTCCCACCAATGGATGTAAAGGCAAATAAGTTATTATACAGACGTGCAAACTTTCGAAAATGTACTGCTGTTGGGTCCGCTGAGGTGTACAGCTTGGTTAGTAGTGGTGGAAATGTACTGGAAGGCAGCACAATAGCTCCATTTGCACAACAAAATGTTTTTGATTCATAGATTATTCTCTTTGCAAGGCATTTGTCACATGATGGAACATCTGGCAACTTGAAAGGGGAACCAACTAATGGTTGACCAATCATAGCAAGTGGTAAACCTAATATCCAGGACACAAAATATCAGATATCAGTCTTAAAATCATAAATATGCACATCACAACGATTCACACATTTACCAGGTTGTGGTCTTGGGCTGGGCTTCCTGCCACGTTTTTTTGGAGGAATAGTATCTGATTTTGCAAACGTATCCCTACGTGTAGACAACAGAAGCAGTATGGTGCTTACATTACACATAATACAAAGATAATTAAGATAACGAGCATTGCTACCCTACCTCGTCTCGCTGGTTTCTGCTTGTATCTGAGTCCTACACTTGCGTTTAGTCTTGCCAGAACCATGTACATTAGCGTAAAACGGGAAGTTGTCATCTGAAAGCAACAATGTCGGTAATCATGGTAAATATAAAGTAAGTATGAGAGTGTTTGCAAACATCATTACAGTATAGCAACGTACCCATTGAGTAATAAATTGTAGAGAAGTCAAACCTTAATGTAACATAGCCATGTCCATCACTCTGTCTAACAAACACCACAAAAACATCAGAAACACATTGACAAGTATCAGATACCAATTAAACACAAAGTGGCATATAAACCGTTTACGCACTTGTCTAGCTAATTACAGAATGACATCAACAATGTAAATATTATATTGCAAATAGTAGATTATTTGAAAATATAACATGACATGCTACATTAGATATAATGTAAATTATGCAAGTGCTGTATGATTCAAACACACCTTCTAAGCAAAAGTTTTCGATGTTCATTCATCCATAAAACATAATGGTAATTAATACAACAAAAGTCAATAGTAGATAAGTAGATTACAAATTTAAAGATCATATGCTCTAAGGCACCAAACATAACCACTCCTAAATAGATACTAAGTTCTGCAATTATTTATGCCTAGCCAACACTAAGCTGCAAAACATTTCCATATTCTAAAACAATAGGTTCCATGCCATCTTCACTGAAACCGGGCAGGTTTGTAGAATACGCTTCGGTCGTTCACATACTTAGTAGATGGAACTTTCTTGTTATTCGAGGAGATATAGCTACGAAGACTGGGTAATTGTGACTTTGCTTTCCTTTTTTTGGGTGGTGGTGGTGGGAACTTTTGCTCAGGAATCAAGAACGGTTCGCTCCTTGGTGTGATACAACCCTCTTCATTCAGGGTCAAAGCATCTGGATCCCCATCCTGGACCCCTGAAGCAGCTCCCTGAGATGTTAGCAAATGTTTTTCGAGTTTAATGACCATGTTCCTCGTACACTCACAGGTCAAGGCAGCTAATTCCACCTCCTCAGGGGCATAATTCGCATCAATTAAGTCAATATTATATATAGGGATCAAATATTGGATACTCTTAAAAGCAAGTGTTTGCTCTGATGTATATTTCGATGAGGCTATCTCACCAATAATATGAGTAGGACCACATTCAACTCCTTCACGAGTTATAGTTAACCATGATGTGAAACATGAAAGTGTTTGCTCTAATGTAGTTATGGAGCTACATTGTATAGGGAGTCTACCAGCAACAATCTGCAAAAGGGCCACCATGTCCAAAGAAAGGTTTTGGAAATGAAAGATCTCAGGACAATCGAATTCTTCTATCAATGGAACTTTTGGATATCCCTTTGACATCCGTCTTAATTCTTCCTATTTCAGCCTCCAGAGATTAGCACATCTGTCATGGGATTGTTTTAATGCAGCTGTGAAGTCTGCGATATATATGTCGTACTTTTCTATCAGGTCTGTAACAGCTAATCGTGCCGCCTGTTCGCACGAGACCTCAAAAACAGATGACACACCACCTATGTAAACATATTCCTCTTCAGCAAAATCACATTTTACAGTGACAGATGCATTGTTCTGCCCTCCACCATACAGATCATAACGCGGCCCCTCAAACCCCAGCAAACTGGTTATCCTATCGAGCAAGGGTCGAAAAGGGATTGATATTTGAATAACTGGCGACGGCATCTCCTGGACATACGGCATCTCAAACCAAATTATACATACAATCTTAATACATAAGCATATAGAAATTTCATACACCTTAAAAAGTTCAACAACTATATTACTATAAGTTAAAGAACAATCACTGCAGTAACAATTACAATTGCATCCAAATACAAATATCTACCATATCAACTACCACACTCATCCTGTATAACTTTCCAACATATGTGCTTACAAAGTTATATGCTTTCAAATGAATGTTATCGTAATTTTAATACGTAGATAGACACATGTAATGTGAATTGACAGAATAGATCGGAAATAATGACTTTAAAGTGTTGACCTATACAATCATATTATGTTATTCTAATAACGCATCGACATGTAAGAAAAGTAGTATAATTTCCATGAAACAATTAGAACACCAGCTCAACCAAAATAAATAACAAAGGAAACAACAGCTTATAATGCAGACCTTTTAGATTCAATATTATGGAATGTATGCTAATAGAAGTTTCTTATTTCAGAATGAGAAATGATGTAAGAATGACTTCCCATGAAGGAATATATATAATATTTACTAACATAATTGCCACAGATGACGTCAAATAGGTATGGTTTGATGACATAAGATTGTAGGGAGTCAAAATGTAAAAAGCAAATAGGAAATCAGTTGCAAGTATGGTTAAGAAGATATGGGTGTAGGACAAAGACAGTTATAATTGCCGCCAAATTTAACATATAGATGGTTGCCTATCTAGTACACTCTGTGTAACAGTGATCTGCCGCATAGAGTTATGGTTGCTTAGTACTATCAAGTGGAGTGTAGGATTTCTATGTGTTAAAATAAGAAACTACAATATCCTCAAGAACTTTAAAATATGTGTAATCACCTAATTAGTTACACAAAATGTATCGTATTATATATAGTCTTGTACTTATCATTATACAGATTTACCGGCTGCACATCAAGTTCTAAAGGAGCAATCTTTTGCGCTGATTACTATATACATATATTCATCCGGCATTGCTACCTAGATTATATATTCATCGAGGCTGAATCCATAGTGCTAATTTTAGACAGTATTCCAAATATCAATACAAAGCAATTCATTTATGTTATTACATACCCAATATCTTATATCAGCAATGCTCGCAATGCTGGATGTTATGACAATACACTAAACCAAGTACTTAAGTCGACATACAAATTGAAGTGTAAATAACATCAGAATCAATAGAACTAACAAGTTTCAACATATATAAAATAGCATTAGAGACTGCAAAACACTACCTTTTCTAGGCATTCTAACGAATACAGGAATCTGATACATTAAGCAAAAAAGTACTCGCCATCACACAGATACAAATTCAGAAACATAATACAAATTCTCAATCTGGCAATGCTAAATGAGTACACAAAAACTGCTAATCTCCAAAAAGTCATAATTTGAAAAGTTCCACTAATTAATCATCTGAATTGCGACTTGGTGCAATTCTGTACGTGACAGGAATCCGTCCTGCTAAGCAATGTACAACATTGTCAGGACTTGCAAAACAGCCGCTCCTTGTATGCTCTGTGCGATCAGCTGGAACAATTGTAGGAGTATAGTCAACCACAAAGCCTTCTGCAGTTTCATTTCGCTCAATGAGGATGTTTGAAAACTCAGGTTCATTGGAAATCTCATAAACCCTTTCTCTTACTGTTAAGTAGCTTTCTATCTCCAACTTACATAACAATGCAGCCATCTCTGATTTGAAAGATTGATAATTAACATCAATAACCTCAAGATTATAAGTTGATATCAAATACTTGACAACTTTCTTAGCCAAGCTGTTTTTAGCACCATCAAGTGTATCACAACATAATCCAATAAATACCAAATTCAAACCAGTACTCGACGACGATCTAACAGTGATCCAAGCACTGTACTGACCATCACCATGCTTGATTGATTCCAATGGTGTACACTGGACTGCATATATCTTGACAATTTTGCTAAGGAGGGGCATATAATCAAGGAAAACATGTGTAATGCTCATAGCATTATTACAGTTTTTTCCCTTTAGATTACATTCAGCGCTCCTCTTAACCACTACAAGAATTACCCCAGATAGCGACCAAACCTGCCACCGCAATGGTAGTCGCAAATTAGCGACCGAATAAAAAAAAGCGGGCGACCGACGTCGGTCGCTAAATTTAGCGACCGAAAGCCTATCCCAATCTTATCCGAAAAAATCCGCGGGAATCCAAAAAGTACCATTGCGCCAGTTTAGCGACCGAATTTGGCGACCGAACTCAGTCGCGAAATTTAGCGACCGACGTTATCTACAGTCGCTAAATTTAGCGACCGAATTTAGCGACCGAATTCAGTCGCTAAATTTAGCGACCGCATTTAGCGACCGATTTCGGTCGCTAACCCCCTGTTATATTTTTTTTTGCCTCTTCAACCCGTCATTCCCATTATTGCGTACGTTTTAAAAAGGAAAAACCTCAAAACCCCCCAAACCCGTCGACCGATAGTCCTTATACCGGACCACCGCAACGCCACCGGACCACCCACCACCGCCGTTCACCTACATTTTACTCCTTTTTCAGGTTTGTGTCGATTTACTAACTTTAATTATGTATTAAATCTCTTTATAGTATTATTGTAATTCAAACAAGTAATTAGATTATTAGGATGCTTTTAGTTAGTAATTAGATTATTAGGATGCTTTTAGTTAATAATTAGATTATTAGGATGCTTTTAGTTAGTAATTAGATTATTAGGATGCTTTTTAGGATGTTTTGAGTTAGTTAATTGAAAAAAATGGAGTGTTATTGTGATTAGGGTTAGAAATTGGGGAAAATTGGATTATGATTTTAGTTAGTAATTAGATTATTAGGATGTTTTTAGGATGTTTTTAGTTAGTGAATTGTAAAAAAATTGGGTGTTATTGTGATTAGGGTTAGAAATTGGGGAAAATTGGATTATGATTTTAGTTAGTAATTAGATTATTAGGATGTTTTTAGGATGTTTTTAGTTAGTGAATTGAAAAAAAATTGGGTGTTATTGTGATTAGGGTTAGAAATTGGGGAAAATTGGATGATGATTTTAGTTAGTAATTAGATTATTAAGATGTTTTTAGGATGTTTTTAGTTAGTTAATTGGAAAAAAAAATGGGTGTTATTGTGATTAGGGTTAGAAATTGGGGAAAATTGGATGATGAGTATAGTTAGTAATTAGATTTCTAGGATGATTTTGTGATGTTAATTATTATGTTTGTATGTTATTGTAAGTTATTGTGAATATTTTCCATGCAAGAATTGAATTACTATTGACCTAGTACCCGTTCATGAATTACTCGTTAGGAGAAATTCATGAATAGTCCCCATTTTGGGACTGTCTTTGTATATTTCAAGTCACTTAGGTTGTAAATACATACTTGTGAATTTATTAGTGGGGAAAGAGTTTGGTAACAATTTCTTTATGTTCTTCGAATACATATGTGAAATAAATACAAATTTATTTCACATTGTGTATTTGAAGAACTTAAGGGAATTGCTGCCAAATTTTTTTTCCCCACTAATAAATTCACAATTATGTATTTGCTAGTGACTTGAAATATACATTGATGGGTTTAGGTTGGAGTGATAAGGACCCAATTGAAATCTTTAAGTACATATATTGACTTGATTGAATTCTTAGCTTGAACTTATTATTTGTTGAATTCTTATTGAATTGAAATTATTGTTGTGTGTTTGGTTTAATTATTATATATTATCTAGATTAAAATGAAGAGATTTGAACGTAGCTGGATGTACGAAGAAAGAGTAGATAAGAAGAAACGTCCCAATGCTAGATTTGTAAAGGGAGTTCGTGGGTTTATTGAATTTGCTAGATGTTCAGAATCATATGATTTCGAACAACGCAAACTTAGGTGTCCTTGTACTAAATGTAAAAACTTAAAATATTTACCTGAGGTAGAAGTAGAAGAACATCTTATTACGAATGGGTTTTTTCCAAACTATTACAACTGGATATCACATGGGGAAAAATACTCTTCTGATCCCGAACACTCTTCTGAACCCGAGAACCCATATAGAGAAATGGTACTTGATGCCTTTGAGTCGAATGTTTTCACTAATCCCGATCGTGTACCTATAACCGAGGAAGAAGATCCAAACCCAAAAGCCAAAGCCTTTTTTGATATGCTAAGGGACTCCGAGAAAACTTTATATGAGGGGAGTAGAATGTCATTGTTGCAAGTTGCATCGAGGATAGTAACGTTAAAATGTGAGTTCAATATGCCGTTTAAAGCGGTTGACAGTATTGCTACTTTAATTGAAGATGTTATACCCGATAATAACATTATGACCCGTAATTTTTACAATACCAAAAAAGTGGTCAAAGGTCTTCAGCTTCCACATGAAAAGATTGACGCATGTCCTGGAGGATGTATGCTTTTTTGGAAAGATGATGCGTTGCTAACCAAATGTAAGAAATGTCAAAGGGATAGATATGAGACAAGTGAGGGAAATATTATCTTGAAGGGAAAAAAGGGTAAGAAGAGTGGAAAAACAAAGAAACCAATATCATTACACCCATTAATTTATCTTCCCCTAACTCCAAGACTTCAAAGGTTATATGCCACGAAAAATATTGCCAACCAAATGAGATGGCACAAAGAAAACCCCCGTACACCAGGAAAGATGTGTCCATAGCAAAGCATTTTACCTCCCTAATAGCATATAAATCACATTACTATGGAACAACTCAAACAGGAAATCTTCAAATATTATGAACATATAGACTACAATACCTTATCATCCTCGAATGTTAACAGTTCACATTCGAGAGGATGCGCAGTCAACGAACCATGTATGCTTATCTTCTCTATTACCCTGACTCTCAGAGAATATACGCCATCCCTGCCTGCAAGAGATCTAGCACATTCCGACACTTGTTTCATAATGGCCTATACAACAAGATGCAATTATAGACTTATAATTAGGAATGGTAAATATTGCAAATATTGTTAAGCATAAAACAAATAAAATAAATCAGAGACTAATACAAACCTGAGACAGTGTTGTTACAATGAGAGTAAACATACCCAATAAGAGTAGTTATATTAGTTTGGTTGCTTGTAAAGTGGGTTAAATGATTTAGCAAATTCTCAAATAAAATAATAGTTAGTACTTCAACAGTATGGGCAAACTGAAATGTTACTGTTTACACATTACCTACACATGCCTAGAAGCTAATAACATGCACTCTAAATACACAAAATCAAAACCAAATATTCTCATCTACCACCCACCACACAAATCATGAATAGATTACTGTTCTCGATTACTCTAGGATAAATGTTAAATTATATGGTTTAGGAACATGTCCATCCATGTTAATGAAACCATACATAGTCTCAGAATACCTAGAACAAACTTACCTAGTCTGCTCCCTCCCTTGTTATTATATAATGTTGGATTAGTCTAAGCTTAAACCATGGTACTAATGATATATCCTCCTTAAACAGCATCCACCCTAACAAAACTCAGAGAGTAAAATCATGAATCTGTAAAACATAAATACCAAAACACACATATATATCAGATCATTCTATACAACATGATACATATATACTACTTGATTACCATTTACACAACATACCTTACAATCGGATTCTTAAAAGAACTCTAAAACATAACTAAGTAATGAAAAGATGAAGAACTTATGATCCACAGGAAATGAATGGTAGATCACACAATATTAACAGTAATGCACTGAACAATTCGAAATATATAGAACCATTAGTACATATCCAGAAAGTCAAAAAACAACATTTAAAGATAGCTTATCCCTCCAATTAGTACATGTAATCCACCATCCGCAAACCATAATAAAACACCTAACAACCAGAGAAATCCAACCAGGTCAGCAGTAAGTGCAAAACAGTACAACATTATAAGTCTATAACCGATCTGCATAAGTGCTCCATCTACTCTAATCAGTAGACCAACCATCAGAGGGAGAGACATTAGGCCTAAAGAAGTCTTCTTCGATATAACTGTAATATATCTCATATATATCAAGCGCATCAAGGGGACCAGCGAAGATTGCACCAGTAGCCATACATAAATGATATATAGTCATATGAGGGACAATTGATTCACATCGTTTGAAAAACTCGATCACTTCTCCCTCTATAGTGGTCAGCTCTTTCCGTTTAAGATCCACTATTTCTGATTATAACAGAGCAAAACGAATAAGTCGGAATTGTTTACAGCATAATTTTTAAAAGCAAATCAAAGATAGCAGTAGCACCTTCGGTCACTTGCTCATCAGGTATTGGTGGATGATTATTCCGGTAACAAGGACCCATCATCGACTCTAATGAAACAAGACGGAAGTCATTCCGACGAATCAAGCTCCAAATAACATCATTGTTCATGACAACCATCAAGCGATCAAACAGAGGACGGAAACCGTTCACAACTTCATCAATTTTAGACTGTAGAAATCGTACCTCATCAACATTATTCAAAGGCATAGAGTAGATTAAAGGTAAAAAGCACCGAAAAAAGAGGAGAAAACAGAAGTAAGAAATGAAAAGGAAGTACCGTAAAACAGGGCATGAAGTGTGCTTATGAGGACATCACAAAGGAAGAAGACAAAGTGGATACTATTCATCACACTCCTTGCACAAGAACACTGCTCTACTGTTCACCAATTTCAATATTTTGCACATTTATAAGGGTTATAGATATGTATAATTTTTCGCAATTTATAATATCAAACTTAATTAATTTTTTAACATATATGTAGTATTTGTTTCGAGTTTATTAATTTATTTTTGAACATATATGTATTTTTTTCGAGCTTATTAAAGTTTAGAAGTTAAATTTTAATTTTTTTCTCTCGTTAAAACTGATATTTAACTAAATTTTTAATGTTTTTGAATTTTATTATTTTTTAAATTTAATGTTTAAGTGAATGAAATTAGAAGTTTTATAATATAAAATTCGTAATTTTTATAATAAAACTCAAAAAAGCTACTGTATTATAATTCTAAACCACTCAATTGGTGGTAGTATATTGAAGGTATAATCTACTTACTAGCCGCAAGGCGGTAAACACTAAAATTTGAGTGGGACGGTCTTTCAATAAATTATTGAAAGATCATTCTTTTGTACCCTTTTATTTGAATTTCGTGCTCATTTTGTCATTAATCGTACCATAGTAATTTCGTACTTATTTACATAATAAATGTACACATTTTATCTTTAATACTTCATCCGTTCTGAAATAATTGACGTTTTCATTTTACGAGGTGGGTCTTTAAATTCAATTTGTACAAAAATATATTGGTTGGAAAATTACATTATAAACTTCTTTACCGAGCTTCAATATGAGTATACATATCAATATATTTAATTATATATTTTGAGAGATATTGAAGAGAGAAGTAAGTGTCTTGAAAAGTGAGGATGACAATTAAAAAAGAACAGGGCTATTAATAATTTGTACCTATTATATTAGCTTTAATACTATTTTTTTTAAATTTATACAATAGTCTCTCAATAACCTTGTTGGCGGGTAAATCTTTCACTCATAGGTTTACATTGTTGCATTTGTAAACATTGAGTAAGCATACCTCTTATTAAATCCGTCTTATTTCAGCCCGTAAGACTTATTGAATAAAAATATAGGGCGTGAATGTGTGATTTACACAATTTTCTTTGAGTTGTTTGGCTGCCTTTTAAAATCACGCGAATTGGAAAATCATGAGAAGTGGGAAAATTGAGTCTTGTTTGGTTGCTCAATTCATGGGAATTAGAACTTGATATGAAACTTTAACTCCTACATAATCTAGGAATATGTAGGAAGTCACTTACCTACCTAGCCCTCGAACTTGATATGAAACTTTAACTCCTACATAATCTAAGAATATGTAGGAAGTCACTTACCTACCTACTAGCCCCCGAACTTGATATGAAACTTTAACTCCTACATAATCTAGGAATATGTACCGCATGAATTGAAGTTCTTACATCAAAGACCCCTGTTGTGCGGAAGCGTGAATATCTCGTGTCGAGCGTGAATACCTCGTGTCGAGCCTCTGCTGCACCGGTTGTGCGGAAGCGTGAATACCTCGTGTCGGGCCTCTGCTGCACCGGTGTCCAATGTCCATAATAGTACGATATTGTCCGCTTTGGGCCAAGCCCTCACGGATTTACTCTTGGGCTTCTTCCCAAAAGGTTTCGTACTATTATATTTTCAGGACACTTATAAAGATGATACTTCACCTTTAAACTACCGATGTGGGACATGGGTTTGCACCCCAACAATCCTCCCCTCAAACCAAGGACCATCATCTTAACTCGGACCTTGACCTCCATGGAAAACTCCCACACTCTACAGCCCCAATTTCTAGACACCCGAAACATCACCAAATCTTGATAACCTCCCCTTAGCCGACACATCATGCTATCACGAGTCATGTCTTGCACCACATGTCACCACCTGGTCAAGTAAGTGCCCCCTTAGCCGACACATCATGCTATCACGAGTCATGTCTTGCACCACATGTCACCACCTAGTCAAGTAACCACCTGGTCAAGTAAGTGCCCTCACATGCTCCTATATCAGGATGTTCATGTGCCCTTCTTGGGGATTTTTGTTACACATGCATATCGAACCTCCTCTGCATCCAATATACCCTGGACCGGGTCCAACACGAATGATCTCTGGCATCCAACCTGGAAAGGACACCCAATCTGATAAAAGTCCACCTGATCAATCGTTCTAGTACACAAATGGTCTTTTGTCCCACAAGACTTGTGACGTCTTTCATCCATTTAAGCCTGGACAAGGCTTACTCAAGGACTCACCCCGAGCTAGGAGTTCCATGCCTCACGGTGAACAACTTTGTCTTGGGCCTGAAGTCAAACATTGGGCTCTGATACCACTTGTTGTGCGGAAGCGTGAATACCTCGTGTCGGGCCTCTGCTGCACCGGTGTTCAATGTCCATAATAGTACGATATTGTCCGTTTTGGGCCAAGCCCTCACGGATTTACTCTTGTGCTTCTTCCCAAAAGGCCTCGTACTATTATATTTTTAGGACACTTATAAAGATGATATTTCACCTTCAAATTACCGATGTGGGACATGGGTTTGCACCCTAACAACCCTTTTGTTCTCCACTCCTCCATCAGTAGAAGTCACTTAATCAGAACCAGGCAAATCACTTTGACTTTGCCAAGTCCATGTAAATGTTTATGGACGGCAGCGAACATTTCTGGTTATTACTATTTCATTTCATTCATAAATCTCAGAATTTGTCAATAAAACCTCGTTATTTGTTTTTGATCGCGCATTCATCCGGAAATTGACTTTTTCTGGGTGGAAAGGGAATTATAAAGGCGAATATGACGCTAACATTGTCTGAATCTAAGCCATATGTGATATTCACAACTTTTCAAGCAGCGCTAGCTCAAATCTGTATAGAGCGGAACATATTGGATGGGGTGATTTCAACTGTATGGTAATTCTTTTTTTACTACTAATTATTGCATGAAACGGTCTTATATTTAAATGAATAGTTTTCTTAAAAAAGAATCGTCATACGACTTAAGATCGTATAACTTTATAATTATTTACGTTTTTATTTAACCGATTAGATTCTTTAGAATAATGTTAATTGGTGAAGTTGTTTGTTATTTGCAGTTTTAAAATTGACAATGGTTCCTATGAAGATGTTACTGTAATCAAATTTGAGGTACTTTATGCTATTTTCATTCGCTTATTACTTTCTTTGTTTTTTTTAACGAAAGAATGAAAATCAGAACTATTAGTTACTCGTATTACCTACTCCGTATTATTGTATAAATTTAGTTTTTTTACCTGATGTCTATTTTTTTTTTTTTTTTCTTTTTATTTGCGTAACGAGCGAACACGCAGCCGCTATTTTTGATGCGCACCAGGTAAACCCTCGGATATATGTGATAGCCTGCAAACCACATACACCAGGTAAACCACCCGAGTGTGACAGACTCAAAGTTTATTTAGGCATGGAATCGGGTCAAGAATGCTCCACGAGATTTTGCTTTTGGGAGGGTTGAACCCGGGTCTCTTGCAATTTCACTCAAGTTAATTTAACCACTAAACTCTAAGCTTGTTGACCCTATCATATATTTATCTATTTCACACGTCAGACTCCACCCTTATGAGCCCGATCATATATTTATCTATTTCATACGTCAGAGGCAATGAGAGTAATGAGTATGCACGATGGACCTTTGTTAATCATGGTGTACCAAAAAATGGAGGGAGCCGGGGAGGTATCGTTTGAAAGTATAGTTTGTATGAATAATAAAGAGATAAAAGCTTGATTTTTTTTTCGTTTTTGGCAATTAGAGAAAAATGGGTTTTTCCCATTGATACCCCTGTGATTTTCACTTTTCCCACTTGTACCCCTGCGTATAGCACTTTACTAGCCGTACCCCTAAACTTAATTAGTTAAACCCATCAGTAGCCAAACATGTTTATGCCGTCTGTTTTAGCCGTTAAGTGCCATGTTGGCACTCTATTTGACAAATAAGCAAATGACTTGGCAAAGGATTTTCCCATTGATGCCCCTGTGGTTTTCATTTTTCTCATTTGTACCCCTGCGTAAAAAGTAATAAAAAGGAATGAAAAAATTGTTGGAATTGAAATTACATGAGTCGGATATCCTATTTAAAGTTCAAATTTTCCGATGTTTAGTCCAAGGCATTACAAATATATCTTATTGTTGATAACCGAAGATTTACCGAAACATTCAATTGTTAAATTTACTTAAATAGTAAAAGTGTCAGAAATATTTTGATTAAAAAATTAGAAATTTACCCGACCTCAAATTAGCTATAAAAGACTTTAAATACAAAATTTATCGAAACCGAAAAAATATGGGAAAAATTTATGATAGATCAAAAGAAAGAGGGATTGAGAATCTAAAATTTAGTTGGTGTTTCAATGATGAAATAGGTAAGTGACGCCGCAGGATCAATATGAGCATTGACAAGTAACGACACTCATCTTGTTTGTCGTCTTGGTCCACTTAATATAAAATAAGTTGTGAATGTTAGATAATATTTTTTTTGAATAAAATAAAAGGTAATATATAACGGTATTATATCATGTGATATAAAAAGAGATATAATAAACGATATATTATAATTTTTTACAAATTTAAAAGGGGCATAATAAGCAATACGGTTTTAAAGATATCGGCTCAACATCGAAACCGAAAATGCGAAAATGCAGGGATACAAGTGGGAAAAGAAAAAATCACAAGGGCATCAATGGGAAAAACTCTTTGCCAAGTCAGATGCTTATTTACCAAATAGAGTGCCAACATGGCACTTAACGCCTAAAACAGACGGCATAAACATGTTTGGCTACTGATGGGTTTAACTAATTAAGTTTAGGGGTACTGCTAGTAAAGTGCTATACGCAAGGGTACAAGTGGGAAAAGTGAAAACCGCAGGGGTATCAATGGGAAAAACCCAAAAGTTTTTTATACAATTGGCGTTAGAATTATTTAGTTAAAGATACTTATATTACTCATACCGTAAGCTAATAAGAGATAAAAGTAACTACATGGTAAAACATGTGCGTTAATGGGGTACGACTGAGTGAACATGAAAATCAACATCCTCATCCTTAACTTTTTTGAAGGGACGAACAGAGTTTGCCAGATGACAAAACAAATTTTCACTCTTCTTAATAGACAAAGTTTCAGAGAAATACCTCCAATAAAACCCAAAAGTGTGACACGCGGCTGTAGAAAAGGAAGGTCGAACACATACCAGGAAAGTCTGTGTCCAATAAACTCCTACAATTCGGACACACTCGCTCCGAACAGGAATTTGTAGTTCAAAAAAGCGAGTAGGAAAATAACTGACAATAAAAAAAACCACCTGAAGAGCCCCTGACCAAAACCATATCAGAAGGCGAGTAGGGAAATAACTGACATACATCTTGTTTACGAGGAGATCTACGAACTATGTTCTTTTTTTTAGTGAGGTTACTTTTGTATATGCTAGACGTGCGTGTAATAGGGTGGCACATGAGCTTGTTCATGTACGTCCTTGGGTAGACGGCAAGCGTATGTGGCTAAATGGTCTTCCTACATACATTTTTGAGATTGCGGTTTTGGAGAGCGCGCAAAGCGTATTTAATATAAGTTAACTATTGAGATTTTCTTCAAAAAAAAACCATATCAGAAGGCCGGGTAGTGCTGGACACAACACAAACCCAGTGTAAACTTACCATCGTTATTATTAGGGTAAGATTATTGGTAGTCATTGAGAAAAAAGTTTGATAAGTATATAGACAAGACTCGCATAAGATTATAAATAATCTAGCTAAATTCTAAAATGACGTTCTTATTCAGGTGGAGATTTCCAACGATCACGCAATACTTCGGGAAGTTATCGGACTTCTCTCAAAAATAAATATCGTCATTATAAATGTATCCATGCTCTGGGAATATGGATGGAGAAGGCCAATGGAAAGTAAATATCGCACTACTTTCTAATTAATGAGAAATTTTCAATGCTTCTCATCAAAACAAACGTAATACTCTGTATAGGTGAAAATTAAACGATTTAATAGTTGTAATTCGTTGGTTGTAGTTATTCTAGTTAATGCCAACCATTGATTGCTTACTAATCTGTTCGGCCGGGTGGGATTGGTCAGGTCGGGTCAGGCTGGACCGGACTGGGAAAATATTTGACCCGGGCCAGACCCGGGATGGTTGGAGGTCGGATATGTGTAATTTTTTTTATACACTATATAGACGGGTCAAGGGTATATCGGGTTTTGTGGACCGGCCAGGCCAGGGAGGGAAGGTGGGCTGAGACTGGTCGGGTTATACCGGGCTTAACCGTGCCTTGTAAGTTGTAAGCATGTAAGGCTGAACAAGGTTGGCTAGGCCGGGGCCGGTCGATCCAGCCGGTGTTGACTGCCAGCTCTAACTTCATTCCTAGTTCTAAAAGCAAAGGACACTTATTCCAATGTCAAAATGTTTGTATGTTTGTGATGCTAAACTATTAATTTTAACTTTCTCTAACAGTTTTGCATGTGACTGATTCATATGGGAACAAGATTATAGATGAACAAGTCATTGATAATATTAAGGAGGTAAATCTTATACTCGATCGCTTATTTAATTAGTAATCAAGTTAAATTTCGAGTTGATCCAACTTATTTCCTCATTCTTTTATGAGATGATTTATCTATATAGATTAAATCAAAAGAAGAGCAACGCCCAAGAAAATTACTCGCATTTATCATTTAACTATTTAAGTAAAGTAATGTTACGTATTTAATGAGATTTTTAATTGAACTTCCTATAATACATTTTTAAATACATTTTCACATTGTGGTGCATTTGTGCCCTCTGACACCAAAATTGTTTGTTCTTTTAATGTCTAGGGAGTTGAGGCTATTAGGGATGGCAAGTCCTTTATACACTGTGATGTTGCGAGAGAGTCTGATAGAGTCGCACATTTTAAACCATATTGTTCAATTGACCTGACCGGAACTGATAAACGAGGATTATGTAAAGTGCGTGGAGATCATGCTGAAGCCTTAGCTGGTCCGGACTGTGAGATAGACAGGGTCGAGATATGCACCTACATTTCTCAAATGTTCGCTATTTTCCGAGCCATATCTCCCGTAAAACAATCATCATGTCAATATCTATCACTGAGACCTGCTCAAAAAACCACAACGAATTTTCTGTTTGACACCCTCTTTGAGCGTCCCATACCACTAAACCCGAAGCTAATCTACCAAAATGACGCAGGTAAAAAACGTACAATTATGTCTTCGAGGATTCAGAAAAAAGTTCGTATTATACGTTTGCCAAGCGTAAATGGGAAGGGATCGAAAACCTCAAGGATAAAATAGAGGTGGACATGGTGACTGTTATATGTAATATATTCTTAATTGATATAGTCTGTTCCTTTAAAAGGGAGAAGATATATGTAATTATGCAAATATTAGTTTTGCGCAAATTTTCATTGAAGGACACTATCCGTCACAAGCTGTGCATGTGTGACTTTTGCATTGAATTGCAGTGTATATACATGATATGTTGGTTAAGCTACCAATTAAACATAAACTAAACCTAATATTATGAGAATACGTGTTCTCTAAGGTGTGTTTGGATTGAGGATTTTGGAGGGAAAAGAAAGGGAGGGAGAACAAGGGATTTAGAAACTCTTGTTTGGATAGCAAATAAGGGTGGAGGGAAATGAAGGGGGAGAGATTTGGAGCCTTGGAGGGATTCATTTTCTCTTCTTTAAAGCTAATCAAAATCTCTCCACAATAGGAGAAATTTGGAAAGAAATTATATCCAAACACCCATATTTAATTTGCCCTCCCCTCCCTCTCTCTTCCCTCATTCCCCCTCCCCTCCCTTTCCCTCCATTTTGATTATGGGGGTTGCGACAGGTCGTCGACGTTTTGCGAAAAATCGTCGACGTTTTTTAAACAAAAGACAACTCTTGCCCTTTTTTTTTTTCTCTCTCTCTCTACCTTTTATTCTCTGAAACAAAAACAACAAAAACAACATAAAATCCAAAAAAACGGTTTCAACATCGAACATCAACATCAAACAACGACAACGATTTAATGTGAAACGACGACAACGATTCATCGATAACTAACTTAAATCTTAAAATTTTTTTTTCAATTAATTTTTGTTGAATTACATGTTTAAGCCTTTTACTTGAAATTAGGTTGAATTAATCGTAGAAGGCATAAAATAGACGAATTGAACTCAATCAAAATTTTGAATTAGACTTGAAAACTGGTCGTCCTAGCGTGGAATGGACGGCAAAACTGGCCGTCCTAGCATGGTATGGACGTGAATAGTACACGTCCAAACCATGCATGGACGTGTACTATTCACGTCCATACATGGTGTGGACGTGTACTATTCACGTCCATACCATGCATGGACGTTAATCCTGGACGTCCATGCATGGTATGGACGTGAATAGTACACGTCCACACCATGTATGGACGTGAATAGTACACGTCCATGCATGGTTTGGACGTGTACTATTCACGTCCATACCATGCTAGGACGGCCAGTTTTCAAGTTATTGATTTGCATTGTTTAGGTTGTAATATTGAAATGTAACCGTTGTGATTTCAAATTTCAAAATGTTACTGTATAATTTCAAAATGTTACCGTTATACTATGGCTTCTTATAAATACTGCTTTTCATGTTGATTGTAATCGCAACAACCACAATCTCATTCACTACTAAAATCAATACTTTTAAGATGACTCTCACAAACGTTCAAAAACACAGAGCATATCAGCTAAGGATCGATCTTATAACTACGCAGTTCCCAGTGCTAGTTTCTCGCCTTGAACTAGTCATTCCGAGTGACACTGTGTGAGACCTGGTAGAACATCCTCCAATTGCCAACCTTTTTGGCATCCTACACGGTAACCCCCTCTGCAGTCCGGTTGTTCCAGACGATGAAGTTACTGATGAGATTGTAACTGAGAAGATGTGGGAGTTCCGCAAGTTAAGAAGCGATTTCCTTGTCTACATTGAGCGTATACTAAACTTGATAGACTACGCAACACTATCGGATTTGTGTGCCGATAGAGTGTTCAATCTAGGTAATGTCCGTCTGCGCGTTTTAATGTTTTATGATCATTACGTGGCTAGTCAACCTGAAGTAATTGAAGCTGGAGATTACGAAAGAGATCTGGATTCTTCATCTTCGTCATCCGAAGATAATTAAGTATTGTAAACTTGTGTTTGATGTTTGATGTGTTTTCGTTAATGTCTAATGTATGCTATGTTTTCATCAAATTTTAGTTACGATTTATGTTTTATGTGCTTTTGTTCATGTACGATGTAAGCTATGAGTTCCTAATAAATATTAAATATGCATAACAAAACTAATAAACTAATAAAGAAGTCCATACACGAGAAAACTAAAACAGTCCGTACATAAGACAACAAATAAAGTCCATACATAAAAAAAATAATAACCTACGTCCTCATCATCATCATCGTCCTCCTCCTCCTCCTCCTCATCATCATCATCAGCAGGAACATTCTCAGCGTCATCCTTCGTTATGTAGAACCGCTCCATATCATCGACCAAGCGTCGCACGTACGACATTTTCTGGTCGGGGTCCTGACTATAAATCTGAGAGAAATGACGGCTAAGAGCCCGGCCAACCTCCGGCTCCTCGGGGAAAGGGGGTGAGCGCATCTGAACACGGCGTGCAGGGGGTAGAAGTGTGGGTGAGAAATCTCTTGAACCAACTCATGTACCGTGGATCACACTGAAACGGCATCAAAGCCCGGTCATGCCGCTGTCTCAACGGAATCTCAGCCTCTCTCAAACCCCAATCCAAATCAGCAGCATCACCGTACGACGGCTTGTAACCCTGAGCCGGCTTCGCCGGACGACTCTCGGCAACTGGGACCCGCATAGGGTTCGGGTGATCCTGAACATAGCCAAACTGACGGAGACACCTATCAGGCTGGTACGGCTCCACTATATCCATAAACCTGATCACCCCCGAGTAGAGCGTACTCCGACAACCCCTGTATGGGCTAACACCGTAAGGGAGCCACGTCACCTGCTCCGCCCTCAGCCCGTCCAACCTCTGCCTGTGCTGCTCCAACAACCCCTCATCTCCCCTAAACCTAGGAACTCGTGACCAAGCCTCGACAAGTGGTCGTCCCTCAACATAATATCCCGAGTGAGGCCTGAACGCCGGAAAGTACTCGTATATCCAAGCCTGGAGCAACGACAGACAACCGCTAACCCCAGCTGCCTCCCTACGCGAAGCCATCCCCAACTGTCGGTACAGGTACGCCAATGTCGCGGCCCCCCAAGCATAACCGTGTATATCATCTAAATCATCAAGCATCGGCAACATACGAGCGACAACCCGATCGCTGGACTTGTCGGTCAACAAAGTCTGTCCAACCAACAACATCATGTACGCCCGTAAGGAGTCCTGCTGGCTCCCCTTCTCCGCAACATCCATCAGCTTCCTCACCAAAATCCCCCCACCCCTGTAAAGGGGTGCAGTCACGGCCGCCACGTCGATGCCAAACAAGGCCGCGAACTTCCCCTTCAGACCAATCTCCCCCCTCGTACCCTCGTCCATAACCCTAGCGCCATCCACCCGTATGCCGAGGATCCTGTGAACGCCGTGCAACAATATCTTAATCTCACCAAACGGCATGTGGAAAGTTTTGGTGTCCGGCTGCCACCTCTCGACGAACGCACTGATAAGGTTCTCATCCAACCCGGTGGTCAATGAGGTCCTAAGATGATCAAGCCCGCTCTCGCCAACTCTATCCATAACCGAAGAGCGGACCCTCAGCTTACTCATCTTCTCCATAACGCCCGGCCTCTCGTAACACGTGATCCACTGTCTCGCGCTCCCCTCATCGTCCAACTACTGCGAGTTACGTAGCCACCGAAGCTACGTAGGACAGTAAGTACAGACGGCCCCCCCTCAACCGGACCTTGTAGACGCCAGGAAAGATCCAGAATCTTCTTCCTCCCGCCCGTGCTACTAGAGGCACCACCCTCCACAAATGGCCTATATCGGCCGCTACCATCACGTACGATCACCTTAACTGGTCGATCGGCTGCCCCCTCGTCCAAAGACTGGGAGTCATGCTCCTCCTCCTCCTCAACCTCGTCATCATCATCATCATCATCCTGTCTCCCAACCCTAAACTGCTCTACCTCCTCGTCCTCCGAACTACTAACTCGGTCCCTAAAAAAATCCCTCGGTAGCTGAAGCTCGTCCTCGGGAGTAGGGTCGGGAGACCTTATTAAGAGACCCTTTCCCCTACCCCTACCCCTAACTCCCCTACCAGCCCGTGGCGCTGCTGCTGGTTGTGATGTTATCGGGACACGACGCTTAGACCCCGTCACTCTTCGGCCTGTGGTACGGCCAATTGCAGGCATGATATCATCTTCATTGTAAGACATCTGCAATTACGAGATTACAATAACGTTAAATTAATATAATTTAACAAATTGTCATAAAAATACTTAAATAATAAAAAATAAAATAAAAAATACACAAAATTATCAAAATCAAACAAATTTTCATAAATAACTAAAATAATTCAAAATTAACTAAAATATACGCCTAAAACGAAAAAAAAAATCCCAACCGTAGGAGGACATGCAGATTTTACGTCCAAACCATGGAAGGACGTGAAATTCACACGTCCTAGACCAACACAGACGCGCGTTTTGCACGTCCTAGACCAGCATAGACGTGCCTTTTGCACGTCCCTACGCAACAAAGACGTGCTATTTGCACGTCCTACCCCATGATAGACGTGAATCCTGTACATCCTCACCCACCCTCGACATCCAAACCACACGTCCCTCACCACGAGGGACGTCCGTGTTTTCTGTCCCCCCCAACACCCGACGTGCAAACCTAATGTCCTACCCCCTTCCTCAATCGGATTTTCTACTTTTCGATTCATTCAAATGCAACAATACCAACTACCAACAACAACAATACTTACAACAATAACAATAACAACTAACAAGAACAACAACAGAAGACAATAACACAAGTTCAACACGAAAATTGAAAAAATAACAAAAATAACAAAAACAACCAATAAACTAACCTAATTAACAATAACAACAACAACAACAACAACAACCAATAAACTAACCTAATTAACAATAACAACAACAACAACAACAACAACAACAACAACAAAATACAACATTAATTAAAACTAAAACTAAAACTAAAACCAAATCTAAATTAATTAAAAAAAACAACTAACAAAACAACTAACCTTTGTGGTGCTTGGTGGCGGTGGTGGTTGTCCTCGGCGGTGGTTGTCGTCGGCGGTGGGGGTGTTGGGGCTGGTGTCCTTGACAATTAAGTACAATGACTTATTAAATCTCTTTAAGGATCACAAGGGCATACTTCAGTATTATTACCAGTTGATCCACGTTTATCAATAACGGTTGGCTTGCTAGATAAGTTTGACGTTATTGTCATACGGATGGCGGTGGTCAACTGGTCCCTATACGTCACACCTATAGGACACGTTTGAGAGATGTGAAGGTATGAAAATACAGTCACATTTAGCCGGATATGACTAAACAGTTAGTCAGAGGTATTGACTACTAAATTAGTCAATAAGATGTTGAGATTATTATTTAATACGGATTAAATAATTTTAGCTAATACGGATTACATGATTAATTCGTAAATTAAATATAAACGGTTATATTTAATTAAATATTGTATTCGCGAATTAATATAAACAGTTATATTAATTTGGGTAATTATACAATGTCGTATTTTATCAAACCGTTATTAATATATCGACAGTATTAATAACTGATAACATGTTGCGATTTATAAATAAAACCCGCGAATAAATTATAGCTAAATGGGTCGAATCACGAATTAGAATAAGGTAAGAGTGGAAAGCCCACTCCTACCCTATTGGATATTTCGGCCAAGTGTAGTATATAAGGAGATGACTTCTCCTTATGCAAAACACTCTTGTTGCACTGTAAAGTAATCTCAAGGTAAAATTAGGGTTTTGAGAGCATTCTTCTCCCAAAACCTCAGATCTCACATCTAAAACTCAATAGCTCTCCCAATATTGCAAGGCAGTTGGAGAGGATTTCTAGCACACGCGGCCACGTCTCATTCTAAGTCTTGGGTGCAAGTTATAGGAGGGAATTTGTGTTAATTCCTGTTCTTAGGCCTTTTGCGCGAGGACTAAAGGTTGTACTTCTTTTCTTATCTTTTTAATCTTATGACCATATTCACGATTGTATTTTTCATTATAATCCTGCAAGTATAGGGTGAATACGCGTTTTATTCCCCACAAGTGGTATCAGAGCCTTAGGCCATGAAATTTTACAATTGTGTCTTTCATAAGATTTAAAATTTTGGAAAAACCGTGCATTCTGCCTTGGCACTCGATCGAGTCTCTGTTGCACTCGATCGAGTGCCCTTGTACCAGGCCTCGTGCGTGTGCTTTTGTGTTGTAATCGATATTGTTTTCGATTCTAATTTGCATATTGTTATTTAATCGATATTTTTAGCAATATGTGGATCTTTTGTTGTTTTTATTTTTGATTTTCATGTTTTATATCAAAAGATAAAAACTTGTTTAGACTTAAAGTGCAGCGTTTGCGTTTTAATGAGTCACTCGATCGAGCCCCTGCTGCACTCGATCGAGTGACTCTGACACTCGATCGAGTGCCTCTGTTGCTCGGTCGAGTGCTCTTCTTTCAGGCTATCTTTTTCGAAAATAACTTGTTTTCTTATTTTCACATGGCTTAAAGTAATATACTGTATACGGAAATAGTATATTATTTAGTGAAACGGTTCACCCTCGTTTGATACATATTGTTTTAAAACAGTTTAAAATAATGGATTATATGTTTATTAAAATTGGTGATTAAAGCGGTATAGTCACATAATTTTAATCTTAAAAGGTGGTTTGGTATAAATTTATTAATCATAATAACAGTATTATGTCATGTATAAATTTTATTTAGTTGATGCATTTTATTTATCGTCTTGTGAATGCCTTGAATGCTTTCAATAACGTATTTAATTTTTGCAAACGGTTGTAACTTAGTGTGGCCTTAGAAGATTGTGTCACCGTAATGATGGGACACAGTCTTGCTTGTAATTTTGAGATCTTGAATCTCCGGTTTTGGGTTTTTGCCATGTAATTACTTTTGTATTTAAATTAGAATGTATCTAGGACTACTTTTGTAATTTAAATTAGTAATTTTGTGAAGACCAAAGACGGAGACCGGATGCTCACTCCCGCTGCAAGGACCAAGATGGAACATCAAGACAAGCTTCTAGGGTCCAACGGTGGATTCCAAGTTGTTTTATGTTTATTTTGGTAGGATAGGCCACACTAGGACTTTTATTTACGTTTATTGCATTTATCTTTATGCTTTCATCGATAATAGCTTGCATCATATTCCGCCTAAAAACCAAACCACCTATATCATGCCTGAAAACTGACTCATGTAGAGGTTACGCGTTAGTTTTCTGTGACAATACAGATGTCACATGTCAATTGCAAAGCCATCACTTTATTTAATTCATTCACGCAAATGCTAGTTTTTAGTTCACTTATATATGGATAAATAAAAGTTGATGGGGTCTTCCTCGTATAACCAAAAATTGAGATTAGTCTTTATAAATCAGCCTCCCATGAATCTCTTCTTCGTCGGTAGGCATAATATGACCCCTTCTACGTCGGGTAAGTGGGAACAGATGATTTATTTTATCTCAACATCATGGTCACTCGATAATATCTAGTGACTGAGATGGACTAATAGATAGGATATACGGAAATCTATCGACCAAGAGTTCCAACGATTGGAATTAGCCAAACTGTGGGCTTATCAATATACGGAAATTGAGTCTTGGGATCGTTTATATAATTCTTGAGGGAGATCAATTATATAAATGCATAAGTCTACGAGTTTAAAGTCAATTTAATATAGACTTAAATCACAACAATAAGTTGCTTATATGGTTCTGTTTTGTCTTCTTTTTCAGTGTAGAACACGTTCATTAAAACTGCTGTATAACTAAAATGGCTGGTGAAGACCCAATGCCAAGTGCCAAGCTAGCACGTGAATCCTGGCTAAAGGCCTTCATGGACTCCATGAATCAGTCAACTAGACTGAGGAATGATAGGTCAAACTTCTCTGACTGGGAGGCAGCACTACGGAATGCTGCCATTGCTGACGGAAAGCTTAAGTATTTAACTGAGCCCATTCCGGCACACCCAGGAACTGGAGCTAGAGCCAACGAAATTCGCGCTCATAGCGATTTCGTTATGGAAGCGGGTGCGATAAAGAACGTACTCATCTATGCAATGGAATCAAATTTGCAAAGACGCTTCATATCCCATGGTGCAAACAAGATTTTCACCACGCTCTCTAACGAATTCTCCAAGGCTCCGAGAATCGTTTCTTATGAGCATACCTGTCGCTTCTTTGAGGCGAAACTCCAGAAGGGCCAAGCTGTTAGCCCACATATTCTCAACATGATTGAGAATATCGAGAAACTGGAGACCCTAAACTGCAAGATCAGTGAGAACATAATCGTTGATCGTATGCTTCATTCGCTTCATGATGGGTTCGCCCTTTTTAGGGCCAACTACTACATGAACGACATGAAGAAGACTCCTCATGAGCTCCACTCCCTTCTCGTACAGACTGAGAAGGATCTAAAGTTAAGTGGGAGCATGAAGCAGGATGTTCTCATGATCTCCAGTAAGGGAAAGGGTAAAGGGAAGGCTAAAGCTCAGGGCGACCTAGCAGTAGGAAAGCCCAGGTTCAAGAAACCAGGATTTACTAAGAGTGGGCCAGGTGAGTCGAGCAACTCACAGGGCAAGACTAAGAGCAAGGATACTAGCATGGAATGCCACCACTGCCACAAGACTGGGCATTAGAGGCGCTCATGCCCCGTGTATCGCGAGGACATTAAGGCAGGCCGTGTTACTCCTGTTGGTATGTCTTCTTCTTCTTTTATTCACATGATTGAGATTAACCATGCAAGTTGCGGAACTTGGGTACTTGATACTGGTTGTGGTTCTCATCTATGTAATCATGTGCAGGGCCTCCGAAACCAAGAACCCCTAATCAAGGGTGAGGTGGACCTGCGTGTCGGGAATGGAGCACGCGTTGCTGCAGTCTCGAAGGGAACATACGTGATCCAGCTTCCAAGTGGATTCGAGTTATTTTTATATAACTGTTATTATGTTCCTAGTTTGTCCAAAAACATTATTTCAGTTTCTGCACTTGACAAACTCGGTTTTTCATTTGTAATAGAGAATAATAGCTGTATTTTCTCCTTACACAATATGATTTATGGCAAGGCAGTTTCCATGAATGGAATTTATGTTTTAGATCAAACTACCAAGATATTACATGTGAATAACAAGAGATTAAAGGTAGGTGACAAAGATCAAACTTACCTATGGCATTGTCGTATGGGACACATAAATGAGAAACGCGTAAAACAGCTCATACAGAATGGAGCTATATCGCCCTTTGATTTCGAATCATATGGCACGTGTGAATCATGTCTCATCGGCAAAATGACTCGTATTTCCTTCAAAGGTGTTGGAATGCGCGCTGCCGACCTATTAGGACTCATACATACGGACGTATGTGGGCCTATGTCGATCAACGCACGAGAAGGCTATAGGTATTTCATCACTTTCACGGACGATTTAAGTAGATATGGCTATGTCTATTTAATGAAGCATAAAAGTGAATCATTTGACAAGTTCAAAGAATACCAGAATCGGGTACAGAACCAGTTGGGTAGAAAGATTAAAGCACTACGTTCAGATCGTGGTGGTGAGTATCTTTCACACGAGTTTGATCAACACCTTAAAGACTGTGGGATCGTGCTACAGTTGACTCCACCTGGAACACCACAATTAAATGGTGTGTCCGAACGGAGAAATCGAACTTTACTTGATATGGTTCGATCCATGATGAGTCACACCGTTGTGCCTGATTCATTATGGGGCTATGCTCTTTTGTCGGCCGCTCTAATACTTAACCGAAGTCCGTCTAAAGCTGTTGACAAGACTCCATACGAATTATGGAAGGGAACGGTCCCCAACTTGTCCTTTATTCGGGTTTGGGGCTGCGAGGCTTATGTCAAGTGGAGACACGAGGATAAGCTCGGCCCGCGATCGGTCAAGACATACTTTATAGGCTATCCAAAGGGAATTTTTGGTCATTACTTCTACTCGCCTACCGAACAACGTGTTTTTGTTGCGGCTAGTGCGACGTTCTTAGAGAAAGAATTTCTCGAGAACAAGTCGAGTAATAGAACCTTCGAGTTATCAGAGGTTCAAGAACCAACTACCGAGCAACCATTGGAGGAAACAGTTCCTTCAACCGAGGCTGCGGTAGATATCCCTGAGGAACCTAGGAGGTCGTGAAGAGTCTCTATTCCACCGGACAGATACATTGGTATGGTCGAGGAACACGATACAAATGACATCTTACTCCTAGAGGGTAATGAACCCACAACCTATAAAGGTGCCATGACCAGTTCTGATTCAAAGTTATGGCTAGAAGCCATGCAATCCGAGATGGACTCCATGTATGAGAACAACATGTGGGATCTTGTGGACCTACCTGCAAAGGTACGTTCCCTTCAATGCAAATGGCTTTACAAGATAAAGCATGCCGTGGAAGGACAACAAGATATCCACAAGGCTAGACTAGTTGCTAAAGGTTTCACTCAAGTGCCAGGCTTGCACTATGATGAGATCTTTGCACCCGTAGTCATGTTACGTTCCATTCGGATTATCTTAGCGATCGCCGCATTTCATGATTATGAAATATGGCAAATGGACGTTAAAACCGCCTTCTTAAACGGTTATTTGGAGGAAGAGTTGTACATGGTACAACCTGAGGGTTTTATTGATCCAGCACATCCTAAGAAAGTTTGCAAGCTTAAGCGTTCCATCTATGGACTTAAGCAAGCATCGCGGAGTTGGAATCATCGCTTCGACCAAGTGATAAAAGAAAATGGATTCATTCGATCAGTCGAGGAACCATGTCTCTATATCAAGTCGAGTGGGAGCAAGATTGTATTCCTTGTACTGTATGTCGACGACATACTCTTGATTGGGAATGACATACCTCTCTTATCTTCGGTTAAAGCATGGTTGAAAAACCATTTCCAGATGAAAGATCTGGGAGAGGCACAAAGAATTTTGGGCATCCGTATCTACAGGGATAGATCACGACGGATGTTGTCTCTCAGTCAGGAGTCTTATATAGATAAGATTCTAGAGAGATTCAGTATGACGAACTCCAAGAAAGGGTTCCTTCCTATGACTCCTGGGCTTCACTTGAGCAAGACTCAAGAAGCTAAGTCACTGGAAGAGAAAGAGCGCATGAGTCGGATTCCTTATGCTTCGGCAATAGGATCGATCATGTATGCCATGATATGCACACGTCCTGACGTTGCATATGCATTGAGTATGACAAGTCGATTCCAAGCTCATCCAGGTGAACAACACTGGATGGCCGTGAAAAACATTCTTAAGTACCTACGGAGGACTAAAGATTGGGGATTGACTTACGGAGGCGACTCGACGCTCTGCGCCACGGGTTACGCAGATGCTAGCTTCCAAACGGATCGAGATGACTCGAAATCTCAGTCTGGATTCGTTTTTACTCTTAATGGCGCTGCTGTCAGCTGGAAAAGTTCTAAACAGAGTGTTACAGCTGTTGGGAAATGTGTCCTCAACAATAGTGCGATCACGTAATTAAATCTCATAACGAGAATGCGCAAGGGATGATACGAATTATCAGTCAACTGACCAACATTAATCGGTAATGATTGGCTAGCTAAAGTTTGACATTACTGTCGTATGACGGTGGTGGTCAGTTGATCCCTTTAGGTCACACCTTAAGGACAATTCCCTTAATTGATAAATTGATCAAATGTATATTGATACGATTTGATCATATTCCTTAAACTCGTATATCGAGAAATCAGAGGTTAAATCTTATTGTAAGATTTATGTTTAAAATTGAAACGGTTCAATTGTTAAACATTAAACGATATTTTATAATATCGTAATTAGAATGAATCGGGTTATAATTAATGCAAAGGTTGTAAATCGTATTGACGATAAAATTATTCATTTTATATTTGTAATTCGAATTACATGTCAATTGATAAATATGATTTATTTAATTATATATATATAATATTTATATGATAAATATTTATATTAAGATAATTTTATTACTATGTGACATATAAGATGTCACATTACACAATTGACAAACTTGTAAAATGGAATCCATTTTATGGATTATGGGAGCCGGTTTTGTTAGGTGGTTTTAAGAGCATGGTTAGTGTTTATTATGCTTAATAAAACATAATCATAAAAGGTGTCTTGAAAGACTACCTCTTGCCACACTATAATGCCTTGAGAAGTGATGTTGTCCCTTGTTGCACTTCCCTAAAACCGGCTTCCCCTTCCCCATAAGCATGCTTAAAAATTGATTTGATTATCTTATTAAGAGCATGCTTAATATATATGTGATATGTATCATATTCATTCTACTTCTTCTTCTTGACCTAGCCGAAAATATACTAAGAAGAGGAGAGATTTTACAACCTCAAAATCCATATTATAAGATAATATAAACATACTATTTGTAGTATTGAGATAATATTCTAATTAGAGAGATTAGAATAAATTTAAGGAGAAACCGGTTTTGTAACTAGCTTGTTCAAGTCTCGGTTGATTGAGGGGTTGTCTTGGTGCATCCAAAGGAGGTATTCTATTTTGGGTACTCGGAGGATCATCCTTGCTATAATCTTGGACCGTGTGTAAGGGTTCAATATCTCCTTATTTCCGCATTTTTAGCATGCATAAGATCACTTATAATATGTTGTTTAAAGGGTTAAATAAAGGATTATTGTTAGTATGACTAAAATTAGTTTATGAGTAACTAATAAAACCTAACAATTGGTATCAGAGCAATAGGTTGTTTGCATGCTTTCCGGTTATGTTTTTACGGAGTTATAGAGATAACAAAATAAAACTTGACATTTTCGTTTAATATATGATATGCACGAAATTAATCTAGCATGAATACCTACTGTTTTCTAAAATGTTTTAGAATTATTGGAATAATTTTTTGCATGAATATTGACTTATGGTATATTAAATCTCGGATTTTATTGAGTTTTAATGGTTAAAATGTTTATTTTTGGGAAAAATAGTTAAAATAAGCTTCTGGCCGAGATTTTTCAGTATGATATCACATGTATTTTCTATAATATGAATATGATTTTTCGTAAATTATGGACCTTTAAATCGTGTGATATGGATTTTAATGGTTAAAATGCAATAAGATGAATAAAAATGGGTTAAAATAGTTATATTATGAATTTGACTATAAAAATTTATGAGGATGTCACATGCAATATTTAAAATTTATGTTGAATTTTTCAGAAATTTATCTCAAATATTGCAATATTATAGATTTTTAATGTAAAAATCGGGTAATTAGTGACATAATTTCGACTTTAATAGTTTAAGTTGGAATTTGGCCATAAAAATTTAACACGATGTCATATATATTATTTCCAGCATGTATAAAATTTTCGAGAATTTTATCTTATTTTATGCTTGAGAAATAATTTTAAAGGTTAAAATCGTACGATATATGACGTAAATCGTTAAAATTTGCAAAAGTTGTTAAAATGGCCGAAAAATGTAACCCATATTAGTCATATATGATATGTTAATCATGAAAATTATCTTGGGAGCCAAAAGTTTCAGATTTGATTTGATTTTATTTTATTTTAATTTGTTAAAAGTAGCATTTAAAATTAAATAAAAAGAGTCATGCATTTAAAATTTCGGCTATGGGGCAATGTGCCATTTAATTTTCTGTCCATTTTGTGTTCTTAAAATGTTTTGGAAGGTATACAAATATTGTTAGTATTTAATTTGCATTTATGAAGTTAATTATTGAATTTTCCGACTTAAAATGCTCGTTTTACGTGTTATTTTCGAAATAATGTTAAAACCGTATATATACTAATATTTTAACTTTCTGAAAATTTTAAGAACATTCTGGATTTTTCAAAATTTGAATTTTGAATTTTCGAAATTTTTATGACTCTTTTGGATTTTATATTATTTTTCCCGTAAAACCGAGTAATACCGATCAATATTGAAATATATTAAGTTAAGTCATGTTCAAAGTTTGAGTAAGACTAAATTTTGAATCCTATAAGAGTTGGGATGATTAACTTAAGGATGAAAACCGTTTCATATAATGCATAGTGTTGTTAATCGTTATAACACGCGATTCCATAAACCAAGGTTTACGATAACTATTTAAATAAGTGTTTTAAATAGGACGATTTGGCTTAGGGTTTGCATGTTACTTCATATTTATATAAGCATTGCATATTTTATATTATGAATGTCATGATTTATTTTTACGTAATTTTGGGAATTATGTAATTTACTTAGTATGACCTTAGTTTTAATCGGTATTTCCCGTAATGTAAGAGGTTACCGATTGGGTTGTAATTTTGTGATCTCGTATCACCCAATTGTAATTTATTTCTATTTTATAATGTATAAAGTAGACTAGAAAAGTTGTAATATTTGTAATATCCGGAGTTCCTTGAAGACGGTGCCATTCGGAAAGGAGTTCCGATCAAGACGGTGTCTACCTCGAAGTGCGTGCCGCGTGAAGTTCAAGGGACCAAAGGAGTTGGTTTCCGAATTTGTACTTTGTTATTTCTTTTCTAGGAAAGGCCATACTAGGGTTTATTTATGCTTTTATTTTTGCTTTTTATATGTTTGCATGCATAGCCAAATCGTCATACATCGTATCATGCATGTTTCGACCTAGTCGACCTAGTCTTTTATTTTATCGATAATTCACCGACTTAGTTCACTTAAACGGAGATAGATAATAATTTGACTAGATCTCTTACATATAAATATTGAGACTTAGCCTTACCAAAAAGTACGGACCCATGAATCCCTTCTTCACAAAGAACGTAGGCTCGGCTACACCGGGGTACTAAAATTGTCACGTTGGGTAAGTGGGGTAATAAGATTACACCTTGAAATTTGGTTGATCTCAACGAAAGTATTCGTAACCGTAGTTGCAATAAGTTCGGGCTAAAGATAATTTTAAGAAAATTGTCGACCGAGAGTTCTAAGAGTAGAACCGATTAAAGGGTTAATCCACCAAATTATACCGATACGGGTTGAATCGGCTACACCGTGCCCGGATTAGTATGGGTTTGGGTCTCGGGATTGTTTACTTAATTGGGTAAGAGATCATTAAGTAAATATATAACTAAACTTGTTAAAAGTTATAGTTTAAATTATGAATTTAAAATGATGTTGTTTATCCTTTTATTATTGTAGTTTAATTTTCAACATCGACTATGGCAACCAACGCTCCACCTCTCACTAACGTATTATGGCTTCGATCCTTTAAGGATCGTTGCAAACTCGATAAGCATGGTTCAAACTTTAAGGATTGGGATGCGCAATTACTTTTGGCCGCTCAAGGTGACGATAAGAGTCGTTACCTATCCGAAGCCGCTCCTCCCGCTCCAACCGCTCGTTCCGCGGTCGGAACTCGTGAGGCCTATGAAGCCTACATGAAAGAGTCCTCCGCTCTTAAAAATGTGCTCATCTTCTCCATGGAGCCGGATCTCCAAAGGAGTATGATTAAGTTGACCACATCGTATGAAATTTACACCAAGCTTGCGACCATGTTTTCGCAAACTCCTAGGGTGATTCAATATGAGGCGGCTTCCGCCTTCTTTGACATTACTTTCAAGGAAGGGCAAAAGATAAAGCCCTCATGTGCTCAAACTCGTTGAGCTCGCGGAGACTCTAAAGGCTCAAAATGTTGATGTTCCTGACTCTCTAATTATTGACCGAGTTCTTCACTCGCTCAATAAGGTTAAGGTATATGCTCAAATCCGGGTGAATTTCAATATGCGAAACCAAGAGACCACGTTGGAAGAGTTGCATAAGATGCTCGTCCAAGCCGAAAGGGACATGGGACTTCATGAAAGTTCCACCAAAGATGTTTTGAACATCGAAAAGAAAGGGAAAACGAGCTTAAAAAGAAATGCCTCTAAAGGCAAGGGCAAGAAAACGTTCAAGCCCAAGGCGACCAAAGAAAAGACCTTTTCGAAAGGCTCTTCCACCTCGTCTTCAAAAGAGCAAGACAAGTGTCATTATTGCACGAGGATCGGTCATTGGAAGCGAAATTGCCCCAAATACTTAAGTGATCTCAAAAATGGGAAGGCAACCGCCGTAGGTAATAATAATTCTCGTTTAAATTCATGTCATTTATCAACTTATGTATAATGATACAAGTTGTTGACTATCACCCCTTTTAAATTGTTTTAAAGGGGTACCTTATGATGATAAGGGCAAGGAGAAGGAAGCATAAAGTTCCTTACTTGGATGGCTATGGTAGCATCCAATTGATCGAAGACTTGAAGAGCTAGGATCTAATTTCATATCGTCTTCTTTCATATTTTGCATTTATTTTAGAACAATTTACTTTCTTGTAAGACAAGGATTAAAATCCTAAAACAATGGTTGTAATTTTGGATATTGGTGACTTGGTTTTCAACCCGAGTCACTACTTTTGTTCTTAATCAATGTTTTGATTTCTCAAATAAATTGCATACCTTGTTTAAACATGAATAATAGTGATTTTATCACGCAACAAACTATTGATACGATTAATATAATATAATCAAAGAGTTGATTAAAACGGAGAAGTACACCCCATGAGATAAATTCAATCAAAATGAGACTATATCAGTTCATTATAAGATTTTCATTTTAAGTGAAAATGAGAATGTATTCATTACACCTATCAAACTTCAAACATTCAGATACATTGGTTAATCGAAATAGCTATCCTTAAACGAATAAAGGTTATTGTTAGAAGGATAGAGTGGGAGAAAATATTTCGCTCGCAAACCAATGATGAAAATAAAGGAAGGATATTAGAGAAGATTCTTACTTGGGAGTCTTAAGAAGAGCCCTAAATGATTTGAAGAAACTACGAGAGGACACTGAAGAAACTACGGGAGGACACTCGAAGAAAGGTTCTTTGTGTTCATTGTTTCATAGAGAGGAAACTTGAAACCCCGTATGAAATCGGTAGGAAAACGGTTCCTTAATAAATGATTTTTCTAAGTTTATAAGATAAAAGAGAAGAAATCATCTCAATCCTCTCAATGTAGTTATAAAGAAATTATCATGTCATTTTCGTCTCGAGAAAACGAAGACATGATAAGAAGGTAATGATTGATTGAATGGAAACAGATCACTATAGGGATAGTGATTGTGATAATGATTCAAGTAATAGTTTAACATGCGAGAAATGAAAGGTTCATTTAAAATACCGAGAGATATTGATTTTAGTGGGAGCGATATTCATCAAAGAATTGAAACCTACCATTTTGAGAGAATGGGTGATTCTTTAAGAGTAAAGAATAAGAGGTACTCAATTTAGATGAATAAAATAATTTGTATCATATGATGATGGAGTTTTAATGGGAAGGTTTATTATATGGATAATAAAAGGTCGCCCACTAGAAGTTAGAATGATTGGATACATCATTCATAACGATGAATGAAACCATTATCAAATAGCCAAGATGAGTGAAAATTATTAGAATGATGAAATCATAAATAGACTACAATAAAGTTTTCAGTACATAAGTGACTGTATATCGATACGTCACAAGTTATAAGATAACAGTGGGAGCTTTCCTCCGGAAAGGAAACTCAAAATCTAGAAAGAGTTCTAGAAATGTACTCAAATAGAATCATACTATACGGGATAATATGAGAATAAAGGAGACCAAAAGTTGTAAGTTCTGCTATCATGAATAAAGGTTATTCGCATGAATAAAGGTTATTTGCAAAACACTAATACAAATAGATGATTGTGCATCAAAATGCAATGTAATAGTGTTGACTATTGTTGCGTGACAACATCATTTGAGTTATGATTAACTCAAAATGAAAGATACTTTGTCAGAATCCAAATGGGTTGTATGAGACAATATTGAACCCCATAAGTGAACTGGATTGACTTAGTATGGCCCCTAGCCGCTTACATGAGGTGACGTCTCAAAGCGACTAGAGTGTGAGGCGATTGATGGCAAGTTCAAGTGCCATAGAGTCATATGTGATGACTAGTCGATCACATAGGCAGACTGTAAGAGACACTCTGTCGGGCAATGTGACCGCTTATAGAGTTCTGGAAATTTTATAGCCGGGTCGTGGCGAGAGCTGCTATAGTATTTTTGTGAGTCAATTCTTAGACTAAAGACTACTCTCCCAAGATGGTACAGTTTAGGCATAACTTTGATCCATTCTCTACGACTTTTCGTAACTGGAGTCAAATGGGATTGTTTGGGTTGTGACTAACTGTGACTAGTTGAAGGAAGTAGTACAATAGAAATTGTCCACCCCTTATCAGGGTTGTTCAAATCTCAGGGCCACTCGAGGAGTAATTAACTGGAAATGCGTGGCCACGCTCGGAAGGTATCTATGGTAGATAATTCCGGTCAAACAGTTATTCTCCAGATCGAGGAAACCACTCATGATATGATCAAATGCAAGTACGACCTTAGAGAGACACCTTGCATTGAGTGGGAGATTGTAATAGGACAAGAGAATTGGTGACGCACACTTGTCGAGGACAAGTGGGAGATTGTTGGGAAATGTGTCCTCAACAATAGTGCGATCACGTAATTAAATCTCATAACGAGAATGCGCAAGGGATGATACGAATTATCAGTCAACTGACCAACATTAATCGGTAATGATTGGCTAGCTAAAGTTTGACATTACTGTCGTATGACGGTGGTGGTCAGTTGATCCCTTTAGGTCACACCTTAAGGACAATTCCCTTAATTGATAAATTGATCAAATGTATATTGATACGATTTGATCATATTCCTTAAACTCGTATATCGAGAAATCAGAGGTTAAATCTTATTGTAAGATTTATGTTTAAAATTGAAACGGTTCAATTGTTAAACATTAAACGATATTTTATAATATCGTAATTAGAATGAATCGGGTTATAATTAATGCAAAGGTTGTAAATCGTATTGACGATAAAATTATTCATTTTATATTTGTAATTCGAATTACATGTCAATTGATAAATATGATTTATTTAATTATATATATATAATATTTATATGATAAATATTTATATTAAGATAATTTTATTACTATGTGACATATAAGATGTCACATTACACAATTGACAAACTTGTAAAATGGAATCCATTTTATGGATTATGGGAGCCGGTTTTGTTAGGTGGTTTTAAGAGCATGGTTAGTGTTTATTATGCTTAATAAAACATAATCATAAAAGGTGTCTTGAAAGACTACCTCTTGCCACACTATAATGCCTTGAGAAGTGATGTTGTCCCTTGTTGCACTTCCCTAAAACCGGCTTCCCCTTCCCCATAAGCATGCTTAAAAATTGATTTGATTATCTTATTAAGAGCATGCTTAATATATATGTGATATGTATCATATTCATTCTACTTCTTCTTCTTGACCTAGCCGAAAATATACTAAGAAGAGGAGAGATTTTACAACCTCAAAATCCATATTATAAGATAATATAAACATACTATTTGTAGTATTGAGATAATATTCTAATTAGAGAGATTAGAATAAATTTAAGGAGAAACCGGTTTTGTAACTAGCTTGTTCAAGTCTCGGTTGATTGAGGGGTTGTCTTGGTGCATCCAAAGGAGGTATTCTATTTTGGGTACTCGGAGGATCATCCTTGCTATAATCTTGGACCGTGTGTAAGGGTTCAATATCTCCTTATTTCCGCATTTTTAGCATGCATAAGATCACTTATAATATGTTGTTTAAAGGGTTAAATAAAGATTATGCAAAGTCAATAACTAATCTTATCTATATTATAACATAAACATTTAAACAACTCTCATTCACCCACCTCATCAAACCCAACATTTTTTAAAAAAAAAAAAAAAAAGATAAATGAGGGTCCCACATAAAAAAGTTTGGATTTTATTTCTGGAAAAGTTATTCATTTATGTTTGTACGTAAAATTTTACGTTTAAATTTATGTAAATTCACAGTTAATGTTGGAAAAGTTATTCGTTTATTTTTGTACGTAAAATTTACAGTTAAATTTATATAAATTCACGGTTAATGTTAATAAACTAATACGGAATACTCTGTCGGAAAAATATGGATAAAATAGTTTTAGAGCGGATTCTTTAAAAAAAATAGCTATCATACTGGAATTATACCTATTATATCTAACAAATATTCCGGCATAAAAAATCTGCTATTTATAATTAAATTATCATATCGTTTGAATAATAATAAGATCTTAATTTGGTTATAAAATAACGAATATATCTCTTTACGAAAATCAACATATTAAAAAATTATAAGATAAAAAAGTTTCCGCATTTAACAACCTTAGAAACATTTAAAAAATAATAATTACTGAGTTTTAAAAGCTTATTGCTGAAAGTTTGAAAAAACGAAAATAGATTAAACTCATATTACATACAATATAATTTTTATTTCAAAAATTAATTTACAAACAATTGAAAGGTTATAATTAATTTAAAAGTTGCAAAGAAATTAGTTTGTATACGTACATGAATCTTTAATAATGGTTTAACCCAAATATGTCAATATGATGCAAAGTAGTATGTTTGAGGCAAAAAGTAGATGAGTAATGAATTAAGAACAATAATAAGATATAATTAGATTAATTTTGAAAGTGATCTCAAAATTGAAGACATAGAGAGAGTATAAAGATAATTGTGTAAATAATATAGAAGATTTTGTAAATAATATAGAAGATGTTGTGCAAAATAATAATGTAGCGTTACATTAGAATATGTGTTTTTTTGGTTCATGAGTAATAAAATATAAATTCATTTCATATGGGGTGGCAAAAACTTATTTTTAATGCGGACCCAATTTAAACTTGAGCCAAGTTTTTTTTTACTATAGTTGTTTAGATATATGTATTAAATTGGAGTTACTATTAGTCGCCAACAAACTACGTTAGTATGTAGGATGCACAATTTTACTCATATATTTTTAACTCGGCCAAAGTTAATCGAATTGAACTAATTGAAAGTTTTAAAATAAAAACAACAAACTACATTCTCATTGGGTTTAATTTGTAACAATGAAAATAATAATGTCGATATATATTCGCATTATTCTAAACAAATTTTATATATTAGAATTTTAATAAACAATCCGTGCATTTTTGCACGGGTTAACACTAGTTTATTTACAAATATTCAATGCATATAAACGCATCCTTCAGATACTAAAGCCAATTCAATGGACAAACTCTCCTAATTTTTGTTTTTTTTTTCATTCGCAAGAGATAGAAATCGTTACCTAACCTAACCTCAAATCTTGATTCTAGAACTAATAAGGAGTGTTAATTTGGTTTCGGATTAATCTGGCAGAGTCCGTGTAAATGTTTAAGAGCATCACCAACGGTTCTCTTTAAGGACATGCTTGTAATTTTTGCAAAATAATATGCATGTAGCTTACCATTGAAGACGAAAAATTAAGATGTAGTTTATAAGCACTGTAGTTTTATCAAGCTACGACCTACGTGCTTGCTTTTTTAGAGAAATAAGGGTAAACTAGTTTTATACCCGTACAACAAATGTACGGTTATGTTTTTAAATATTGGTTACTCATAAACGTGTGACTAATTAATACAAATATAATTCAAAATAAAAATTAAGTAGTTAATATATAAATTATTGTAAATCATGAATTACTAAAATAGACCATTCTTTCCTGCTATAAAATTCGACCTATTTCATTACTAATATAAAAGACAAACTAGTGTAACACCCGTGAAAAATCACGGGGTTGTGTACACTTATTTTTAAAGACGACGTCGGTATATTTATTTCAATATATAGCAATTCTGTTTATTCGAACAAATTTTTTTTTAACGGGATGTTTGAATATAAGATATATTCGGTGAAAAGGTGAATTTCCTGCTGCACTAATTTTCGAATAGCTATTAGTAATGATGATAATATTTGGATTACTTATGATAACATTAATGAATAAGGTATATAAGAAAAAACGATAGACGACTAAAAAAAGATTAAATAACTAATAATGAGTAGTTTGGAAAGTTATTGTCTTTTGATGAATTACTTACGGAACATAATTTGACAGACAAATACGATGAACAAAATAACTAATCAGGTACAAATATAAATTAAATGGGTGTATTAAAATCAGATAACCCAACACGAAAATTACAGTTTCTCGAAAACCTCCTTGTAAACAACATTTGTTGTTGTATTAGTCATCTCTCCTTCTTCATCAAGAAGTAGCACTTTTAGACCTTTCTTACTCGTGACCCTGGATATAGCAACGTACAGTTGGCCATGGGTAAAGACTGGTCTTGGAAGATAAAGTTCAACACGGGATAGAGATTGACCTTGACTTTTGTTGATAGTCATAGCGAAACAAACTGCTAAAGGAAACTGTCTTCTTTCAAACTTAATTGGGAACCTGGTTTGATCGGAAGGAGTTAAGGTGATGCGGGGAATATAGACATTGCTTCCGATATGACTGCCAGAAATAACTGTTGCACTAATAACGCGATTTCCTAGTTGCTTTACCTCCATTCGGGTGCCATTGCACAAACCATTTGCTTGGTCAATGTTTCTTAAAAGCATCACTATAGCTCCAACTTTCAGTTTTAAGCTGTGATTAGGTAAATCGGAACATCTGATTGACCAAGCAAATGGTTTGAAACTCTGTAGAGTAAAGTTCTCTGACCCCGCAATTAGTCTCTTCCTTGCTTATTTCATCAGAGCTTAAGTAAATTTTTTCTTCCTTTTGAATTTGATCCAAGACATAGTCGTTTACCTCCTCGACCACATCGTGAGTAGGTGCTAGTACAGCTCTTTCAGTGAAATACAGAGGGTCACCTAAGTGATCTTTTAAAGATGGATAAGTGCTATCTACAATAGTAGATATTGGATCTACACCAGGCTGAATAAGTATATCTTCTGGTAACTCGATGCTAGCTACTCCATCATTTGACCCACCTGCTAAGCCATCCCCAACTTCGAGAATCCACTTTGAAAATTCTCGGATTTTATCAACATTTGACTGTGCACTTCCTACCTGAAATCTCATATTTTTCGTGAGCTTCAAAACCTGGAATTTAATATATATCTGAAACGGTCAGAAATGTACACCTATTTAAAAGTAAGTATTAGATATGAAATTTTTATTTGTATTAAAAATTAAATTAGGGATCAGCCGTAAAAATAGAAGGATTTTATTCTTGTCAAATTTGGTCAGACGACTTAGAAGGATTTTTTCAGCCGTAAACGTATAAAATTCTGATTGTTTTTGTACCTTCAAATTTTTTTGTTTGAACACATTGGATGACGATTACTTTTGACTGCTCGGGATTGGGGAGTTTGGATATGAGATCGGGTACTTTACTTGCGAATGGTTCCCATAATGTGCATGGAAGCTTTGTTCCCCTAAAACAAAAGAATAATTTTGTAAATAGATAGGCGACAATTAAAGAATATTCGAAATATAAGAAAATGATTTAAATAGTGATGTAGAGATGAACTAACTGATAGTCTTCAAGCCTTATTGTGCGACACACATCCTTACTCGGAGTTTCCGTTATAGTACAAATCTCAAAGAGTTTTCCTATAACATCTGCATTGTCAAATATGTAAAAAATCAAAATCATAGTCGACAATTAAGAAAATAGAGTAAATGACTATAATATTTAAGAGTCGTACCTATATAATGTGTGGGTGGAATTATACCATCCAATATGTCATTAAAAGCTGCAAAACGATATAGACTATTTGGTATGGTAGGATCACTGATTTTCTGGACTCGTGTTGAGTATTCAAATCTCGATCGATAGGGATGAGGGGTTGCCTTGTCTAGGCCTGTGTTGTTGTCTACGGTCATGTTACGAATAGTGTAAACTTCACCGACACACAACTGTGATCCAAAGTGAGAAATCAATTGTTTCCTTATGGTGGCTTGGATAAAATCATTCTGAAAACAATAGAAATAAAATTCTGATCAGTTTTTGTATAAATAAAAAGAACACATAACGTATAAAATTATTGTAGAATAAATTGTAGAAAAAAGACAAACCTTGGAATCCACAAATAGCATATCTATTGCATCGAGTTTCTTTTTGTTAAAAGTATCTGATTTTTTTTCGAAATTTTTGTTTTTGAAAGCTAATTCAGGTCTCTCCCATTTGTGTACCACTCTTACGTTGATCTGAGTAACGCGAAGTCCGTACTGGTCGCTAATAGTCAAAAAACTTGTCATAGCCATTTGATATGAATAATTGTTGAGGTACGATAGCAAGTAGTGTGTATTACGGCTGAATAATAAATTGTTGATGCAGGTACTTTGTATTACACGGCTTGAAGTCTCTATTTATAATTCGGGGATAGTTCTTATCAAGTGGAACTCTGTAAGAGGTAAAACTCTGTTTATATGTAATATTAATATGGAATATGATTTGGTAACACCCCTACAACTCTGTATTTAGGACTCTGTATTTAGGTAAAATACAATATTGATAAAGATTTAGAGAATATTGGACTTCTTTGAAATATTTTCTATACGTGTGGAAACAAAAAGACTATAATAGAATATTAGTTGATAAAGATTTAGCAGTCAACGTAATAGCTGATTATTATTAAATTATTATCTCACAGATATTTCACATTATTGTATGAGATATCTCACGTTTTTTATGGTGTATCTCAAGTTTCTTAATTTAGTTGGACTCTTTGTATAATAATTGACGTAATACCAGCAAATTCCTAAAATATGTTAATAGCAGTAATAAATCTTAACGGGGGTAGAATATTAATTCTTAATATCCGTGTAGAATATTCCTAATAAATCTTCACAATATTCCTAATTTCAGTTTAGTTGATTTGGTTTGACGTTTTTTATGACATAGAATAGAATATTATATATTATATATTTATTATATTAATTCCTAATATCCGTGTAGAATATCCGTGCATGATTTTGGTTTGACGTTTTTTATGGCATATATATAATATAATAGTTGATTACTCCTATTAAATTATTATCTCACAGATATTTCACATTATTGTATGAGATATCTCACGTTTTTAAAAGGTGCATCTCAAGTTTCTTAATTTAGTTGGACTTTTTATATAATAATTGACGTAATATCAGCAAATTCCTAAAATATGTTAATAGCAGTAATAAATCTTAACGGGGTGTAGAATATTAATTCCTAATATCCGTGTAGAATATTCCTAATAAATCTTCACAATATTCCTAATTTCAGTTTAGTTGATTTTGGTTTGACGATTTTTATGGCATAGAATAGAATATTATATAGGGTTATTTCATGACAATAATCCAACCTATACCCTCTCTTCTCATAATAATCCATCCAAAAGTTTAACCGGGAATAATCTTGTCTATGACATCATTTAACTTTTATTAGACCGGAGGAAGGTTCACCTGGACAACCGATAAATATTATGTTAACCATCCAACTTCTTTTTTATCTCTTATTTTCAAAACTCACCCTAACTTTTTCCCCCAAATTCTTCGATTTCTCAAACAATTAAAACCCTAATTTAATTTTTCCCCTAAATCAATGAGAACTGCAGATTAAATTTGTAGAAGTGTAAACATCCGCTCCTTCAGAAGGTTCCAGTTATCAGCGGACCTGCATTAATAAACAATACTCTCAAAGTTACAACTTCGAAAAAAAAAAACCATTAGTTTTTTCAGGCTTCATACACAGTATACATGATCAAACAACAGAATTATATATTTTTCCAACAAAAACACAAACTTGTAGCAAAAAAAATGTCTGCAAATACCTGTTATATCGTTCCAAGATTAGAGCAATCAACGGAATTGGATGAAAAGCGAAAGTTTCCCACTCAAGACAGTTATTTCCTATATCCAACTATTGTCTATTTCATCATCCAAATCAATTTCAAGATCATCATCTCCAACCACAATTTGATAGCATGCTTCTCATTTCTCAAAATAACCAATCGGGATCATCATCTTCAACTACCATCTGCTTCTCAGTTTGATTATCATCATCATCTTCATCAACACTATCATCCCCTTCAGCTTTATCAATCGCATCAAAAACCATAGATGGCGGATGATTAGTCTCAATCATACATTCTATAACCCCATTTGCGCGACGAAAACAATTAGCATTACAAAGCAAAACTGCTGAAATCGAGAAAGAAATCAAATTATGATGAATACCCAATTGAGAATGGGACCAATTGAAAAACCCTAACAACCGAATTGGATCAGAAAACCAGAAAACTGGTTTTGAATGTCTAAAAACTCCAGACTTTTGTGCTGCCTAACATTAAATAAAAATTTCAGACTTTTGTACTATCTAATAAATAAAAGAAAGGGTAAAAAAACAGACTAAATAAATTAAATGTCACCTGTTCACCAACCGGCAACCACAGATTCTGAGAATGATTCTGGGATTTAGAACGACCTAGTGTATCACCCGTGAAAATTCACGGGGTTGTATAAAATTATTGTAGAATTATTGTAGAATTCAAGGGGAACGTATAAAATTATTGTAGAATAAATGGTATAAGAGAAGTTTTTTTGCAATATAGCAATTCGACAAAGACCCTTGTTGTGAACCTCTTTCTAGTAGGTGCTCGCGCTTTCCGTTAAACTTCATCAGATGGTACTTTCACAGTTCTTGAGATTAACTCTGCTATTTGAGTAGAAGTTTTCGGAATGATTCTGGGAATGACTCTGAGAATTAGATATAGGAAAGAGACGATTTAGAACGATTTAGAATGATTGTATTCAGAATGATTATGATTATATTCTGGTAAAATGAGAATGAGTCAAATTTGGAAGGATTTTATTCTGATTCAGTTTTTGTATTTAATAATAAATAAATTATTATTAAATTATTAAATTATTAAATTAATATGAGGTAGCATAGATGAGTAAATCTGATTGGTCTACAAAAATGAAAACACTGAGGATGAATGTGAGAGCTTGAAATACCCAACGCTGATACATGATTGCGCCACGTAAGCGGAAATACATCCTTCTTTTATAGTAATAATGATTTTATTTGTTATCGTTTCAGAATTAACGGATTTTTTTATTAGAAATGTTGATCCCGTGTTTTTTTATTACCTACTTGTGTGTTCTTTATAACTGACAATTATTTGATTATTATCAATATCGTCTCAATCTCTTAGGAGTAGATCTACATGAATAAGATTAATTTGCTGCTTTTTAGCATAATAAAATTATAATTTTCAGATTTTCAGTTTATTTCCAATATTTTATTCTAGTATTTTATTAGTATTAGTATTATAATTAGTATTATCGTTAATCATTAATATGCAATCTGATTAATAAAAGTAATATCCCCACCTGAATAATTTTTAGTTGACTTTGAGTTATTTAGGTTGGAATTCCCGTTTTGTTTATTTTTGTGCTGATTTTCAGTTTTTTTTTTCTAATATACATGATTTTTATTACGACATTGGCGAAAACGTAATTATTTTGACATATATTGGATCGTTGTATATCGTAGTTTACCGTATTTTATTTTGTTTGGTATCTTAATTTATATTTGATTTGATTTGATTGGAAAATTGGAGAATATAATGTAATTTAATTTTTGGACTGTAATTATTTTTCGTGTTTGTAATTTTTTGTTTTTTGGATTTGATTTTTGGACCGTTCTATATCGTATTTTATTAAATGTCCTATACTGTTATTTATATTTTCGATGAACAATAATTTGATCGTATCGTATTTTATTATGATAATGACGAAATGTAATACTGCGATCGATTACGTAATTAGGAATCAGAATTCTGAATTCAGGAGAGGGAGAAATTAAATCAAACTGAAAGTTAGTGGGTAATTTTTTTTTTCTTATTTCAATAACCAATCAAAATGAGTTAAATTCTACTCCTTTGATGTAGATAGATTCTCATTAGTGAAAGCAAGATCGTGGGATCCATACTTGCTACAAAATGATGTACTTCGTAGTTCGTTATTGAATTAGCACCTGGTCAAAAAGTAAAACAACTTAAATAATTGATGTGGTGGATCAAGCTAGACTATATTGTGACTAGAGACGAAGCTATTTTCGGGCTGGATCGGTCATTGCTCGGGTAAGCTATAACAAAATAAGTCCAAAAGATCCCGTGTTCGAACCTAGGTGAGATATATCTTTTTTTTTGTATTTTTAGCTATTTTACAATTTTTCATAATATACGTTGTATATAGTCCATCCCATTCCCAATTTATGTTTTCTTCCCAAATACTCGTAAAGACGGTTTTACACAAATTTATAGTATAACGAGACCTTTTATTGATCATCTTACTCACTAACAGAGTTGGGTTTGAGGTCCGTTAACAATTATATTAATCTGAAACTGCTTTACACAACACTAACTCCGTTTAGCAAACATCGTAATCGTCTTAAAATTTCAGCCTGGCTGAAATTTGGACCAAGTTTCATCCTTGATTGTAATTGTTCATTAAGTCCGTCTCTCAAAAACTTCAGTTAGTCCTTGACCCATCATATGAGAGTTGATCTTAATAACGTTATTGAGAGACCGTTCCTTAAAAAAACACAAAAAAAAAAAAAAGGGGTGAACACTTCAAAGGTTATCACAAATTGAATCCGTAAAGGTTTGGCAAAGTCAACATAAATGTTTATTTGTTTTTTTTATAGCTGTTTAGGATACATTCCTGTCTACTGTATTGGACTCGTAATCTCGCATCCTTCATTTCGTTAATATAATAAGTCCTTAAACAAAGTTGCTTATATGAAATTAGTCTGGAGACCGCGCTGGGGAAGGCTCGTCTCACAAAGGTACTCCGTAATCCTCTTTTTTCGTAACTGTTGAGAGTAATCGTAAATTGATAAATTGTTTTTTATTCGCAGACGACCTTTTGACAGTGGTTTCTGTAAACTTACTATAACCAAAATTGAGGTACTTAATTTATGATATTTAACTCATTTTATCGTAAAATTACCATTTTTATGTAAAATGATAGATATTTCTATCTGCTTTCAATCCAAGGGTAAGACCCTGTTTGATAAACAGCGGATTAATTTTAGCGTAAGCAGATTTTAATGGCGGATTATAAATGACAGATTGCAATAGAAGGTTTGACTAGCATATTATAATTAGTAGAATTAATTTGAGTGTTTGGTTATTGTAGATTAGCATTAGTAGATTCTTAATTTTCTTTATAGAATGAAATAAACTTTCCTATTTTACAATACTAGATTACATGCCCGGGCGTTGCCCGGGTAATATCTTGACATGGTTTCAAAGTAATTATCGTAACGGTTAATCTTCTAAAATACTTAGTATAATAGACATATACAGAGAATAATTGAAGTATAACTGTTTTTTTATGGCTAATGAAACATTAGATGTATCATCATCGGAACAACATGGAACGTTGAAAATGCATGAAACTCCAATAGAAACGGAAACATGTACCTCCAATTCAGTGATCTTGAAAAGACGCTTACATATTACGCATCATTGTCAAAATAATATTTTAAACACATATGTTTTTATAATAACTTCTATACTTTTCATTTGAGTATCATCTTGAAATTTTTTTTTATCCAATATTTCTAATATGTGGAGATAGTGAAACTCGTATTCTTTTAACATTAACTCGTATTTTTTTTACATTGGGTCATATTCTTTTTACTTTAGCTCGTATTCTTATCTTAATAGCTCGTATTCTTATCTTAATAGTCCGTATTATTATTACATTAGCTCATATTCTTTTTATATTAGCCCGTATTCTTATATGATCGTATTTGTAAGTTTTTGATCCTCTTATATGCTCGTATGTTTTTTTACATTAGCTCGTATTCTTATCTTAATAGCTCGTATTTTTTTTTACATTAGCTCGTATTCTTAGCTTAATATCTCTATTAGCTCGCATTCTTACGTTAATAGTTCGCCTTCTTATGTGCCCATATTTTTTAGTTCCTGATCCTCTTAAGTTCTTATTCCTTTTAAATTAGCTCGTATTTCTTATGTATTCGTATTTTGTAACTCTTATTCTTTTAATGATACCTCGCAATCTTAAGTGCCTATTATATCATGAAACTTGACGTATTGCAAATCTGGTTCTATTTTTTACCTCGAGAAGTCTTTCAATTAGCTCGTGTTTTCGTATTCTGTTTATATTAGCTTGTATTCTCATCTTAATAGGCCGTATTCTTATGTGCTTGTATATTTAAGTCCGTGATTAATTCTTTTAATCTCGTATTCTTATTCATTTGTGTTCATATTTTGAAGCTCGTCTTATGTTAAAAGCTCGTATTGTTTTTATGAACACTTGAGATTGATGATCTCCATTGATGAATGTATAAGCTTGCATTAGAGAGAATCCAAGGAGTAAATAAAGGAGGTTGTTATATTGATCAGAAGTAGTTACATAATTATGACTCCTGCAGTATATATACAAACTGATTTAACTGACTAACTAACTATAGTTAGTGTAACAGAATTTGTTACTGCATTAACTAACTAATACAGTTAGTAAGTTCAGCTTGAGCTGATTATTATTTCAACACTCCCCTTTCAAGCTGAACAAAAGAATTTCTAATAAGGAAAACAGGAAAAACTATCATTTAGTTTTTTGTAGGATTCAGAAACTTCATTCCAAGCATTTCTGATAGAAAGTTGTGTTGCTGAACTCCTAAAGGCTTCGTCATAATATCAGCTACCTGCATATTTGTTTTAACATGCTTAGTAGCCAGAAAACCATCTTGCACTCTTTCCCTAACGTAGTGACAGTCAATATCAAGGTGTTTTGTTCTCTCATGGAAGACTGGATTCTCTGCTATGTGTTGAGCTGATTTGTTGTCACAGTTCATCACAATAGGTTTAGGTATATGAGCACCTAGATCCCCCAGCAATCTGTCCAGCCACACCAATTCACTAGCAGTATAAGACATACACCTATATTCTGCCTCAGTTGAGCTTTTGGACACTGTTTTCTGTTTCTTTGTCTTCCATGATATCAAGGAGTTCCCAAGGAAAACACAATACCCACTTAATGATCTGCAACTGAAAACACACTGTCCCCAATCTGCATCACAATATGCCTTAAGCTCCAGAGAACTGTTTGCAGGATAGAATAATCCTGCATTAACAGTATGTCTTAAGTACTTTATCACATGCATGGCTGCTTGTAAGTGTGGCTTTCTGGGTTGAGTAAGGAACTGACTAAGGTGTTGAACGGCATAGGATATATCAGGTCTACTTAAGTTGAGATAAAGTAACCTTCCAATTAGCCTTCTGTATGTGTCAGGTCTTTCCAATATATCTCCTTGATCTGTACTTAATTTTAATCCTTTTGGCAAAGGGAAATTAGCTTCTGTACAGTCCTCCATGCCTAGATCTTTGATAATGTTCAAAGTGTACTTTCTCTGATTAATGGTGATTCCTGATTCATTCCTTGCAACCTCTAATCCTAGAAAATATCTCATAAAACCAAGATCTTTGATTGTGAATGCTTGGTTTAATCCTTCTTTCACTTCTTTTATCTCATCCTGACAATCCCCTGTCAACATGACATCATCTACATATACCAGAGCTATAAGAAGAGTTCCTGATGTCTTGTTCACCCTTGTAAACAAAGAATAGTCCTGTTTGGACTGTATGAACCCTAGACTTGTGAAATACTTTGTTAGCTCAATATTCCACTGCCTAGATGCTTGTTTTAATCCATATAGAGATCTTTGTAATTTGCAAACTTCCCCTTTCTTATGCCCAGTATAACCTTCAGGAGGAATCATGTACACCTCTTCATCTAAGAACCCATGTAGGAATGCATTGTTTATGTCCAATTGGTGTAATTGCCATCCTTTGGTTGAGGCTAAGGCAATGAGAGTTCTCACAGTTGCAAGTTTGGCAACAGGTGAAAATGTGTGTTTGTAGTCCAAATCTTTTATTTGATTGTATCCTTTGGCCACGAGTCTTGCTTTAAACCTTTCAACTGTGCCATCTGCTTTGTGCTTAATCTTATAGACCCATTTGCATCCAATTGCCTTCTTTCCATGTGGTAATTCTGTCATTGTCCATGTTTGATTTGATTCTAGAGCAGCTAACTCTTGATTCATGGCTTGTACCCATCTCACATCTTGTGTTGCTTCTTCAAAATGAGTAGGTTCTTTCTCAAGGAAAGCAAGATTTAATGATGCTAAATATGTTCTGTCAAACATTGGTAATTCAGCAAGGATACTAGCATGTAAACCAGCATGATTTCTCTTTGTCTTTATCATTTTAGGACAATGATAATCGTTAAGCAAAGAGGAAGGTTTTCTCTGCCTATTTGACCTTCTTACTGATTCAGGCTGTGTGACATTCTGTAAGATTTCAGAATCATTATTGTCATTATGTCTTGTATCAGTACAAGATTTATCTTGTTGTAATGTAGTATCATTATGGTCATTCACATTTAGATGTGAAATATCATCATCATTATGATCATTCTCATTTAGATGTGAAATATCATCATCATTATGATCATGTATAAGAGTCTGATCTGTAGAATCATGCTGCTTTTCCAGATCTTTGTCCTCAGCATTATTAAGTGCCTCGGTAAAAGTTCTGTAATTTATTTCATCTGGTGTATTAAGATGAGCAATGTGTTGATGATGAGTAAGATCATCATGTAATTTGGTATGTCTATAAGGAAAAATGCTTTCCTTAAATATGACATCTCTACTCATGAAAATGGTATGTTTCTCTAAGTCATAGAGTTTGTAACCTTTTTTCCCATATGGATAGCCAAGAAAAACACATTTCCTTGCTCTATATCCCAGTTTATCTCTTAGTTTAGCTGGTACAGTGGCATAACATAAGGATCCAAAAATCCTTAACTCATCATAAGATGGGAGTTCACCAAAAAGTATTTCATGAGGACACTTCCAATCAAGCTTAGCAATAGGCATTTTATTTATGAGATATGCAGCAGTGAGTAAACATTCCCCCCAGAACTTCAGAGGCATGTTGGACTGTATTTTTAAAGCTCTTGCAGTGTCTAATAAGTGCCTGTGTTTTCTTTCTACTCTGGCATTTTGTTGTGGTGTGCCTACTATGCTTGTTTGGTGTATAATTCCTCTTGTGTTGAACATGACTTTACATGGTTCTTGGATGAATTCAGTCCCATTATCTGTCCTTACAGTCTTGATTTTCATATTAAATTGTGTATCAACATGGATGAGGAAGTTTTTGATTATTTGAGGCACTTGTTGTTTAGTTTGAATCAAGTAAGTCCAGGTAGACCTAGAGTGATCATCTACAATGGTCAAGAAGGATCGTGCACCAGTCATTGTACTTACTTTGTACGGTCCCCAAACATCCATGTGAACCAATTCAAAACAGTTAGAAGAATAAGATATGCTTTTGTGGAAAGGTAAAGCATGGTGTTTTGACAGAATGCATACACTACAATCAAAAGTTTTCATTCCATTGCAAAATTGAGCTCCTGAAACATGTTTCAATTTATCTATTGATGTATGACCAAGTCTTTGATGCAACAAATACAAATCAATATCCTTCATACAACTATTTGACTGAACATTCATGTTTAAAGCTGGACATTTCTGCATATTGTCATTATTCTTATGCTCTATATTTCGAGAAAGTCTGTATAAACCTTCTCGCTTTCTTCCAATGGCTAAAACTGTTTTACTTGAAAGGTCCTGGAACCAGCAAATAGATGGAAAGAAAACGACTCGCATATTAGTATTCTGTAAAAGAGATGGAACAGACAAAAGATTTTCTTTAAAGCCAGGTACTACAAAGACATTTTTGAGTTCAATGTGTGTTGTTAATTGCATATTTCCTGTTTTATATACCAGTTTTGAACTACCATCAGGAAGAACAACAGTAATAGGTTTATCTAGGTGGTTAATGTCATGTAGCAATTGAATGTTGGATGTCATGTGATCAGATGCCCCAGTGTCAACTATCCAATTAGATGTATGTGAGTGATCATGAATAGCATAAGCATGAGAGTAATCAGAATTACCTGAGAAGTTCACAGATTGTGAAGCATTCGCTGATCCTGCTGTAGATGAGGGAAACCTCTGAGATATGTTCTTTAAAACCTTGTCAGTAATTGTATCTACCAAACCAGATACAAGATCATCATTGTCAGTGAAAGAAGTGGATCCCTTAAGCATGGTGGATCCCTTAAGCATGGACTGTGGTGTTTGCAGAGGTGTGAATTCAACTTCATCATCAAATTCATCATCATAATGTGAGTGTGAGGTATTAGCATTATTTGAACCACTCTTGTTATAACCACCCCTGCTCCTTCTGCCATTGTACCCTCCTCTCTCACTCTTATTCTTCGCTGCCATCATCTTCTTTAACTTGTAGCAGTGATCACGAATGTGACCTTTAATATTGCAGAATGTGCAAGTTTGAAGTTGATAACAGTCTGTAATTAAATGTCCCTTCTTCTGACAGTGATCACATTTCTTTTGTGATTTCTCAAACTCTTGATCAGTTCTTTGTTTCTTATTGGAGTTGTCAGCAACACCATCTTTTGATCCAGAATACTTATGACTAGCATAAGCATTAGCTTCAGGAACACTTTCTGTAATTTCAGATAACTGTTTTTGCTTCTCAACTTTCTGCAATAAACCTAGCACCCTATTTATAGTAGGCAGGATTTCCATAGTGAGGACATGTTCTTTGACACCTTCATAAGTGGAGTTCAGTCCCATTAATAACTGAATCAACTTAGATTGAGCTTCCCTATCTAAGATGCGTTTTAACAGTTGGCAAGTACAAGCACGCATAGCTCCACAAGTGCAAATAGGTAGAGGATCTATGTCATCAATTTCCTCCCAAGTCCTTTTCAATGACCCATAGTAATCAACAATAGGCAAATTATCCTGAGAGATGTGAGTGAGTTCTTTCTTAAGTTGGTATAACTCTATACCATTCAGCTGGCCATATCTCTCAACTAATTCAGTCCACAGATCCTTAGAGTAGGAAACATAGGTAAAATTATCCCTGAGTTTCTTATCCATGGAGTGTTTAATCCATTGAAGAACCAGCATGTCACACCGTGACCAGAGATGAAATTTCTTATCAGTTGTAGGAGGTCGAGGGCAAGTGCCAGTTATGAAACCTTCCTTATTTTTGGACGCCAATGCCATGAGAACATCTCTTTTCCAAAGAAGGAAACCAGTTCCATCAAACAATGTATCAGTCAATTTAAGATTGGGCTGATCATTGTTTGTGAGGGACAGAGGATCATCATAGACATCAATAGAGGCGGAGGAAACAGATTGAGTTGGAGAAGCAGGCATTATGAATGACTAAGGATCAATTTGATTGTGAAAAGAGGGAAAAATTGAATTAAGGAACCCTAAAAAAGTTAAAAAATGAATGAAAACAATAGAATCGTTGCACGAATGCGTATGAATTTGTTGATAAGGAAAAATTCGAACAATGCAGAAAAATCCACAACTTGATTGACGAAAAGCGATTAATTCGCGACAGCAAATCGAAAAACAAGATTGGAAGAAGGAATGAATTAGGAAATGAATCAGCGATTAAGCGCGAAATTTTGAGGTAAGAGATGCGGAAGCAGTGAAATGAAAGTCAAAATCAAAACCAAACCCAGAAATTACACCAAGGATCAGATTAAAAAACAATTGAGATAACAATTGGTAGAACAAGCTAACAAGGAGTATCATCAAGTATAAGGAAATCGTTATACCTATGGCGACTGATACCATATGAACACTTGAGATTGATGATCTCCATTGATGAATGTATAAGCTTGCATTAGAGAGAATCCAAGGAGTAAATAAAGGAGGTTGTTATATTGATCAGAAGTAGTTACATAATTATGACTCCTGCAGTATATATACAAACTGATTTAACTGACTAACTAACTATAGTTAGTGTAACAGAATTTGTTACTGCATTAACTAACTAATACAGTTAGTAAGTTCAGCTTGAGCTGATTATTATTTCAACAGTTTTTTTATTAGCTCGTATTCATTTGTGCTCGTATTTTAAAGCTCGTCTTACCTTAATAGATCATATTGTTTTTACATTAGCCTGTATTCTTAGCTTAATAGCTCGCATTCTTTTTATATTATCTCGTATTCTTAGGTTAATTACTCGCATTGTTCGGTGCTCGTATTTTTTAGTTCGTGATTCTCTAAAACTCGTATTCTTTTTACATTAGCTCATATTATTCTTATGTGTTTGTATTCTGTAGCTCATCTTTTAAGTAATTCAATAATTACCTAACTGATATTTTATTAATATTTAATTATCTTTTTATTTATATACTTAATTTATTTAACCAAAATAATATCCAAAGTAATCGCTCTAAAAACAATATTTATCCAACTGATATTTTATTACTACTTAATTATCTTTTTATTATATATTTAATTTATTTAACCAACTAATAGCCAATGAAATTACTCAAAAACAATAGCCAATAAAATCGCTCGAAAAGTTCCTCTTTTAAGTATATATATTGATGCTAACCAATATGCTGGGTAAACAACATATTGTAAAATAGCATATTGACCCCAAATATGCTGTTAGTCAATATGCTGTTTACCAAACACGAAAATTAGTATATTGACTGGTCAAACATGCTAAAAGCCTTCAATATGCTAAAAATTGGTCAATATGTTGTTTACCAAACATGTCTAAGTCGAGTAACTTATAGTTGAAACATATGGGTAAGATGGCATAGATTTAATCTTATCTATGCGGTGATAAAGGGTTAAATCCATATTTGCGATGTGTCTATTGATGTAATCATGGGCAATTAGGTTATTGATTATTCCGATATAGAGAAATTTACAGGGGTTTAGGTCGGAATTTGGCTAATGTATGTTACGATACTAGGAAATAGTCCGCCGTATAATTAAAAGTTTGACATAGTTCATTTGATAAAGAAGGGAAATTATTTATCACAAATTCAGATGGAGAGTTGCAACAATCATGGCATACTTGGAAAAATGGTTGAACTTCTCTATGAAATGGATATGAACATTGTCATTACAAATGTATACATATATTGGGACGAAGAATGGAGATGGCCAATGGAAGGTATATATTTTTATCAGAAATTATTATTGGATACAACTCGTATATTATGTTTTTGAACGTTTCAATTAATGAGAAAATTGAAATTATTAATATTTCTCATATACATAACTATAACTACGTGGTTACTAAATCCCGCACGTGATTTTAGTTAATCCCACACACTTATGTTAACTTGTTTTGAATTTACCCTTTGTTAAAAAAGGCTCAATGTTGTTCGTTCTCTTCCTCTCAAGTGTCAACTCCAACCAACTTGCTAATAATTTAATAAATTATGGATCTTAAGTCGCACATATCACATGTAATTTGGTCGTTATATCAACAAATTAATTAATACACACTTTTAATTGATTGAATGAATATTTTTTTAGTTTTAAAAGGAAGAATTTTTACAATTAGGGTTTGAAATTTCGGGATTTGAAATTTTGGATTATTTAAAAGGTGGTTGTTGGTGGTCGTCTTATTGGCCGGGATAGGGTGGTCAACCGGTCGGTTTATGGCGCCTATTGATGGTTTGTTTTAGTTGTTGAGAGTTTGGTAGTTGGGCAAATGGGGGTGGAGCAGCTTAGTATAGATGTTTTTTTGGGATTCTCTACTTTGTTTATTGTATCTCTAATTGGAGGTGAAAAGTGAGAGGGGTAAAAATCGGAACAACATGATAAAGTGTGCTAGATTAAGCAAAATCGTTTGCAGGACTTGGCAACTCCCTAGTTTATTTCCGGTAAGTTATTTGGTTAAATAAACTACTTTTCAACATTTGTACAAAATAAATAAACTAACTAAAATTTTGTTCAAATAAATTACCTAAAATGTCTTTTTAAACAAACCGTTGATAATATCCTATTTTCACAAGCAAAGGTCAATTATTCCAATCAGGATTCAGGATGCAACTAACTAAAAACACAATTGAAATTCAAATTTAACATAGGGATGAAACATCAATCTATTTAATGTTTAACTTGTTTTTTTTTTTTTAAAAGTTAACCGTGTATAAGTTTTCAAAAAAAAACTCGATCTGCCTATTGAGTGATCGACGTCTACTTAGTTTCGTCCCTGATATTTCCAATAATAACTTGTTTAATTGTTTATGATGCTAACTACTAATTTTAACATTTTCAATAACAGTTTTGAATATGACTGTTTTTTATGGGAACAAGAGTACTCGTCAAAAAGTCATTGATTATATTAAGAAGGTAAATCGTATATAATAATCTTCTGCTTATTTAGTATTGTAATTAAGTTATGTTCTCAGTTGATCTAATTTATATCTTTCTCAAGTTTTTTTATGAGATACTTAAAGAAACTGACTTTAAATCCAAAAACACATGATCTAACTCCTTTGATGCGATATTTTTGCATATTTTGTGAGTTTTTTTAATTGAAATTTCTGCTTGTCAACTAATTTTTCTTATGAGACTATTTACAATGAAAAAGTCTTCCTATACGTCGCAGTTTGTAACGGGTTAAGTATCAATCATGGTTAAATAAGACAAGAATTAAATTGCCTAGTGAATTACAAATGATTTGTCTTTACCTGTACATGTGACTATTTAACCCATCACGAGCTTGTGACGGATATCGACCGTCACGAAATGACAATTTGTGATTTACAATATGCTTTCACATGGTTGTGCATTTGTGCCCCATCTTACACAAAAATTGCTTGCTTTTTCAATGTTCAGGGACTTGATTCTATTAATGATGATAACCTCTTTGTACATTGTTCTGTGGAAGAGTCTAAGAAAGTCGCACATTTTGAACCATTTTGTTCGATTGAGCTGACTGAAACTGACAAACGAGGCTTATGTAAAGTGCGTGGAGTGGCTGCAGCCATAGCTGGCCCGAACTGTGAGATGATGAAGGCCGATATATGCACCCACGTTTCTCAAATTTTCGCTGTTTTCCGATCCAAATCGCTGGTAAAACAATCACTATGCCGATATCTATCCTTGAAATCTGCTCAAGAAACCACACCGAGTTTTCTGTTTAAGACCTTGTTTGCGCGTTCCAAACAACCAAAACTGAAGCGAATCTCTCAAAATGATGCAAGTAATAAACGTACAATTATGTCCTCGAAGATTCAGAAAAAAGTTCGTGTTATACGTTTTCCAAGCGTAAATGGGAAGGGATCGAAAACTTCAAGGATAAAATAGATATGGTCATGGTGGCTATATATACTGAATTACTGATTGATGAAGTTAATATTTTACCAGTTCCATTAATTTACCTTGGAGAAGATACGTAATTATGTAAATATATTAATTAATTCTATTATGTAGAGTACATATTTGTATGTGAAAGTTGTATTGAAGTGCACTTGTCAAATGTAATACGGCTTGAGTTTTCAAATTTTCACCTTCGCTACATGCAGAAGGTCTTGCTTGTTATCGTCACTTAGGTTCAGTTTTTTATGGCTTAATTTCAGCTCATTTTAATTTTGCTCGGCCGTATTTGTTTGATTATGTTCAGTTTCAATCAGTTCTGTTCAGCTCACCTCTTCACAAAATTAACTTCTAATTCAGCTTCTTTCACTTCAACTTAGTTGCTTTCGATTTAGTTCAGCTCAGCTCTATTCCATTTAATTCAATTCAACCCGTTTCAGCCGAAAAGAACAAAGTCTTACTCTCTCATACTCATCCACTTACATTTGTGATAGGTTGCAAACTTGTAACGTAAAGTGTCCGTTACAAATGAGAATTTGTGAGCTAGAGGCCAGGGAGGCTTTATTTTTTCGATTTTCCTAACTTGGAAGTAATAAAAGGAGATTGATAAAACTAAGTTAATTTTCCTAAGTTTCCTGGAGTAATGCTTTATGCTTACTAATGAATTTTTAATAAATTTCTCTCTCAAAATCTTTTATTTTCTCTGTTTCAATGAATGGTTTACGTTTGGCTGTATTATATATATCATTGGACATTTTATCCATGAAGTTATCCACATCAACGGGGAGTTTGGCCGACGGTGGGGTGGTTCTAGTCGGTGGCGCACAGAATAAGGGGTGGTGGTGATGGGTGTGGGGAGGTGGTGCGGTGGTGGACTGGTGGTTAACAAATGGATATATAGATGAACTTGAAATGGGGACATTCGAAAAGTAAGAGGTTAAAATGATAAATTAGATACATAATTAAGTAAATCATGTGTATGAAAAACAACGCCATTTTTTTAAAATTAAGTGTGGAAGAACGCGGTCTCATATTGATGTCTATTTCCGAAAGTCCAATGTAGTCCCGACTCCCGAACGTTGATAATTTCTCAAAGGACAGCAACGAACATTTCAACTTTCAAGACATTTCCTGCCACCTCTCTGTTTTACATCATTTATTTTTCTACGGAATATTTGTGTATTGTATTATATACATTGCTGTTCGTTCTACTCTATTGCTCATCGTGGATGTTTATGAAAGTTACTTGAAACTATCGAAAAGGTTCAACACACCAAGGTAATTAATCTTTTTTTTCCTTCAATTGGCCGATTCAAACCAATTCGAACCTATACGGGTTTGGATGATGAATCATGTTAGCCGACCTCACCCTATGTTGGGACTAAGACTTTGTTGTTGTTGTTGTGATGTTATTTTGATGGTTTTATTGTAGTTTTGACTATTTTGTACCGCCTGAAATCAATTTTATAACCGTTTAGAATAACATCGATTGATGAAGTTGTTTGTTTGTTATATGCAGAGTTATTATTGACAATAATGATTCTCTTGGAGATGTTACTGTAGTTAAGGTGGTTTTTGCGCAATTTACCATCTTTTTACCATCTCGTCTTATTATCACCTCTAGCTCCCGAGGGTGTAAATTTCAAACCATGACATTGTTGTTTATTCTACTGTATTGCTCATTTGGTTAATCATTAAGGTCATGGATTCAGAGATGGATGTTTATAAAAGTTACCAGAAACTGTTGAAAATGTTCGACACACCAAGGTATTAATACTTTTTTCCTCCTTCAACTTTTTTATTTTTTTATTATTGTTGTTATATAATTTCACCCTATTGGCGGATCACGTCTATACGGGTTCAGATGATGATTCATGTTAGCTGACATCAACCTTATTGTAGTTTTGATTATTCTGCACCGCGTATCAATATTATAACCCTTTAGAATAACATCATTCATTAAGTTGTATGTTTGTTATATGGAGAGTTGTTATCGACAGTGATTCTCTTGAAGATGTTACTATAATCAAGGTATTTTTGTGCACTTTACCATCTTTTTAGCTTTGACCAAGCAAATTCCTAGTTGCTTGGGAGCTGACTCGTATTATTATCACCTCAACTCTAGAGGGAATAACTTTCAAACCAAACATGTTCGGTCGCATCATATAAGATTACGTATTTATTTATATTCATCTTCATGACTTTAGAATTGTAGAATCCATATTTGTGTAGAATCATTGGCAATTAGGTTATTGATTATCCAAGCAATTATCAGATCGCCTAAATATGGTGGATCTTGTTGCAACAAAAGAGTTTGTGGAAATCTATCCCTATAAAAGGAATAAAATTTAAGTGAATTTGACTGGTTCCTTCAAATAAGGAAAAAAACCACCCACTGACTTTTAGTTTGATTTTATTTTCTTCACTTCTAAATTCAGAATTCTCATTCCTAATTAGATAATCGATTGCGGTATTACATTTCGTCATTGTCATAATAAAATACGATACGATCAAATTATTGTTCATCGAAAATATAAATAACAGTATACAACATTTCAATAAAATACGATATATAATGGTCCAAAAAATACGGAGTAAATCTGAAAAACAAAAAACAAAAAACATATTATATGGTCGGATTTTTTTTGGGTAGTTACAGAATCGAACCAATAATAATTTGGGTTAATTACGATGGTTAGAAACTTAAGATTTAAACAACAATTATATTTTCATATCTATATATTTTTTTATCAGCTACTATCCGTATTATGTTTAAAACGGATCAGTTCTACTTCTCATGGGTATATAGGACAAATATTTTACTTTTATCTTATTATCCTACATATATATTTGACCCCTCCTAAATTTTAAAGGATGGCGTCGTCCTAAATAAATTTGTGTATATTTATAATGTCAAGCTAATGCGTTGTTTTTGCTTACGTCTAAGTTAAGTATCTAAATTCTCTTCAGTTTTTAAATCGATATAACTATAATACTTAAATCATGTTTTTATTAAAGATATTGAACTCATTAATTTTTTCATTTTAATAAAATTCAACCCGTGCAATTCTTGCACGGGCGTAAAACTAGTTTAAGCTCATTTCAGTTAAGTTAAGTTTCATTTGGTCCAATTGTTCAATTAAGTTTCATCCCGTGAGTTAAGCTATTCGCTTATTTCAGTTCAGCTCAACTCAAATAAGTCCAATTCAGTTCCGACAATTTCAATTCATTCTCTTTTGTATCCTTAACCATTTAAAGAGCTGTCTTACGCTATAAGTCCGTTTTTTCCTATAATTTGTATCGCCAAAGAAGTATGCCGTAATCAACTATGAATAAATCGTGGGAGGATCTTATTTCAGGTGAAGATTTCCAACAGGCATGGAATACTTATACAAGCTGTTAAACTTCTAGTTGAAATGAACATTGTCATTACAAAGTCCTACATCTCTTTGGTCGGTACCGATTTCTATATAAGTAAGTGAATCGTATACTTCTTCAGTTCATCAGCATTATTAACCAACTCGTCGTAGTAAATTTCAACTATTTCGACTTGTTCAACAGATTTTAATGTGACTGATCTTTGCCGGAACAAGATTAGAGATCAAACCGTCCTCGATTGTATTAAGAAGGTAAATCATATACTCCGTAACTCTGAGTTTTGAACTAGTTAAGTAGATTATCTCTCGTTGTTGCGCGTCTGCATAAATTTGTTCTGCGATGTTCTACACCAGTGAGCTTGTTAATTATTGGACATCCTATAACTCTATAAGTTGGGTCTATACCTTGATTCTGTTAGTCGTTGCTTCGAACGACTATGCGAGTCTTTTTTAGGTCTTTCTGTATTAGGTCTTCTATATAAACTCTCTAAGCCTTAACCTAGCAGTCATGCTTATCATACCATCCTTTTGCCCACGTAAATCTTTATATTCTGTTCTTTATTGTTTTTCTTGCTTCTGTTTGCTTCCGCTGTAACACTATATTTCGCCTTTTTTTTCCCAATGAGACCGCTTTACAACACAATTTACTAGTTGAAGAATTTGCGCTTGTTCTTGTTGTTGTATCATTTTAACTTACAGCAGAACGATGGTTGCGTCCGTGCATCCCTTAACACCAAAACTCCTTGCTTTCTTAATATCCAGGCTGTTGAGGATGATTACTCACTTCAGGATTCTACGAGAGGGTTTGATAGAATTGCATCTTCTGAACAACATTATTCGACTGAGCTGACCGGGATTGACAAACAAGGCTTATGCATGTAAAGCGTGTAGAGCCCTGGCTGGCCTGGACGGCCTGGACTGTGAGACGGTAAACAGAGAGATATGCACACACACTTCGGGAATGTTGGCTATTTGCAGAGCCATATCACTGATAAAACAATCATCATGTCGATATATATGCGTGATTTCTCAAGAAGCGGCTGAGAGTTACCTGTTTGAGACTCTCTTTGAGCGTCCAAAACCACCAAACCTGGTGCGAAACTACCAAAATTATGCAAGTAATAGATGTACAGCCAGTACAGTCATGTCCTCGAGGATACAGAAAAAATTCGCGTTATGCATTTGCCAAGCGTAAATGGGAAAAGATCGAAAACTTCAAGGATAAAATAGAGACGGTCATGGACCATGGTGACCGCTATATATATGGACCATGGTGACCGCTATATATATTGAATTACTGATTGATGAAGTTAATATTTTACCAGTTCCATTGATTTAGATTTACCTTGGAGAAGATATGTAATTATGTAAATATTAATTCAATTATGTAGAGTTCATATTTGTAATTTGTATGTGAAACTTGTATTGAAGTTCACTTGTCAAATGTAATACGGCTTGAGTTTTCACATTTTCACCCTCACTACATGCAGAAGGTCTTTCTTATTATCGTCACAAGTTTGTCTCTGATTTGCTCTTCCATTTACATTTTGTGATAGGTTGCAAACTTGTGACGAAAAAAAACCGTCACAAATGAGAATCTGTCCGCTAAAGGCAAGATTGATACAACTAGATTAATTTTCCTAAATTTTCCGGCGTAATGCTTTATGTTTACTAATGATTTTTTAGATGTATGATTTATTTCCTGTGCTTCACTCAATTGTTTACGTTTTGTTTACCTTAAGGTGATGGTTTTGTCTTTATTGGAAGTGTATGCTTCAAAATAAGTATTACACAAGTTCAAGGCCCACCCATACCGTATGCTGGTTTTCACTTCGTAGTTTTTGAGGGGTTTTGAGGTTGTCGGGACTCACTCTGATGCCATGATAGATAACCTCCTCAACCAAAACCTTAAGGCGATGATTGAGACCCAACTATTATTAATATTCCTAATAATAATAATATTATCACATAATTTTAAAATTTAGGAGAATTAGAAATTTTTTGTTGTTGGTTTACGTTTTCCCATTTAAACCCGTGCAAATTGCACGGGTATGTTATTTCTGAAGTTATTATAAAAATAAAAAATATATACTCCGTTTTAAATTAAAATAATAAAATCTCCCTAATTTTTTTAAAAAAATTTAATTGATCAATGTAATAATTAAGTAATAAAGAAAATTATAAATTTGAATTATAAATTTCACTTGCAAGTACTATAAAATATAAATGATACAAATATACAATTGTGTCAATTAGTCGGATAATTATTATAGTAAGATATCGCTCTCTTATAAACTTAAATGTGAGTTTCAACTCGACCTTGTTACTCAGACAACCTTAGAAAAAGTTGAGTTATATAGGTAAACAAAATTATTCATAAGAAAATTATCAAAGAATTAGTGAAATTACAAATTGTTAGTCTGTTCTTTTTCTTTTAAATACACCGATACAGAGGGTAAAATTAAAGTTTTGACCCGTACATATATTTATATACAAATTTTGACCCAAATTTCAATAAGAGCAAATTGTTATTCATTTGACGGAACAAAATCATAATTGACTCATGCACCTTTAATTTAAACCGGTTTAATCAACATTCAAACCCGGAAAACTATCATAGAAAGATAAATTATAAGTTGTTAGAAAAATACTTCATAAATATCATTAAAATGTACTCCGTCGGAAACACTATTGGATTTCATATGTTGGAAATTCCATGAATAATTATTGTTAAAAGGATTTTAAATAGTAATTCATATTTGTCATGCCTGAAAAAACATTTACTCCATAAAATAATTACCAAATTATTACTATCTCCGACCCACACTTGTACTCCTTAAAAAGTAATAAGCCATGTAAAAATTAATAGGTTAGTCTTCCTTAAGACGAAGGTATTCCTCTTAATATCAAAATGGGTTAAATATCATCTCTTTATACAGTCATGTCCTCGAGGATACAGAAAAAAAATCGCATTATGCGTTTGCCAAGCATAAATGGGAAAAGATCGGAAACTTCAAGGATAAAATAGAGACGATCATGGACCATGGTGACCGCTATATATATTGAACTAGTTTTAAACCCGTGCAAATTGCACGGGTATATTATTTAAGAAGTTGTTAAAAAAAACTGTTAATGTAAATCGGTTCCTCGGTCTATAAAAAGAACAACATTTCGAACAATCTGATTAGCTGAATTTTTTCTTTTTATAAAATCAACCCACGTTCTCCACTTCAATTAATTACTCTCAACCATTTCAAGCAATCTGATTGACTGCATTTTTTTCTCACATTCCCACAAGATTTAATTTATCTCTCTTCTACATTTTTTCTCTCCAATTTATTTTCTCCAATTGATTTTGAATTTAGTTGTTTAATCATGTTGTCGAATTATATTATAATTCTTATATCATATATATTGTAAATGATATAATGATATAATTACAAATTACAAATTACAAATAATAATTACATGTCAAACAATTTAATTACAACCAATAATACAAATAAACAAAACTTCCAATCTCTTTGTACCTGCATCAAAGACACAAAAAAAAACAAGTATTAAATATTAAATACCATCAAACCAAATACGGTATTATGATAAACTAAAATTTTTAGTTTTCGATTTTAACTAATTTGGTTAGATATATAAGTTTCTTATGTATACAAGTTTTGTTTTGTATATATAAGTTTATGTACTTTACTAATTATTTATTTTACCTCAAATTTTTGTATTTTCTGAATTAAATATTAAAATTATCAAATCATATAAAATGTTAGGGTAAATTACAAAAATAAAAGATAACGCCTGAGCTAATGAAATTGTATATTAGTTTTGTAAATTTTGATTGAGGATATATATTTGATTGTGAAAAGCGTGTAGATTGAAAATAATCGATTCACATAATTTTCGTAGTTTTTTAATCTATACAAATTATTTTTGTAAATTTATAACATTTCATTTCTATTTTCTTAATGTTTATATGATTCATTTTACGATATTTTTAATTTATACAAATTACTTTTGTAAATTTGTAGCATTTCATTTATATTTTCTTAATGTTTATATGATTCATTTTAGGAAAAATTATGAATTACCACCTTATATGTTCCATTTTTTTATAAATTACCACTTAATATATTTAACTTTACAAATAACCACCTACCTTTCTTATTTACCCACACCAATCTCACTTATTTTACATACCTGAGAGGGTTTTGCCTAATTATTGACTCGATTTCATTTTAACAACTTCCGATCAATTTTTATGACCAAACTACCCTTACTAATTATTAGACATCCACCATGACTTGTTAATTCACCCTTCCTTCTATCAATTCACAATTAACAAATATTCAATCCCTAACCCTAGAAATCAATTTAGGGGTTTCTTAAATTTTATCCTTCTTCAACACTATCCATCTTATAAATAAAACGGGTATATCCCTTAAGATAATTATTTGACCCGTCTTAAGCATATTTGACCCGTCTTAAACTTAAGACGAGTCGACCGAATAACTTACACCAACACGTAGACCAAAAACATTTGACCCGTATTAAAGACACAAAAACATAGACCAAAGCATCGTACAAAGTATACTGTAATTGAATGTCAGGAAAGAAATATACCTTCTACTTCATCTAGTTGCACTTTCTTACTTGTTTGTTAATTGTGAACTTGTTAATCGTAAACTTGATAGAATGTTTTTTACACAAACATTCAATCCCCTAAATTGATTTCTAGGGTTAGGGATTAAATATTTGTTAATTGTAATTGATAGAAGGAAGGGTGAATTAAGAACTACGAGTAATAATTAGTAAGGGTACTTTAGTCATAAAAACTGATCAGAAATCGTTAAAATGAGATGAAGTCGATAATTAGGGAAAACCGTCTCAGATATGTAAAATAAGTGAGATTGGTGTGGAAAAATAAGAAAGTTAGGTGGTTATTTGTAAAGTTGAATATATTAGGTGGTAATTTGTAAAAAATGGAACATATTAGGTGGTAATTCATAATTTTTCCTTCATTTTACGATGTTTTAGATATGATTAAAAAACCAAAAAATAGTAATTTGTCATAAAACTATTATTTTACATCAGATTTTATACTTTTAAGGTTTTTATATTTTCCTATTTCACATCATATTCACGTCAGATTTTTGTAACAAATTGTTCTATATGCGACCTTTTGAATGAGTTCTATGCTATAGAGAGGTCTTATAAAATAGCTATTGTTTTTTATTTGTTTCAAGAGGGTAATATAAGACAACCATTATGATAATATTTATGCTTCCTAATCTTTTATGATTAACTGGGAAAAAATACTTAAAATTTGTATTTATAAAGCTCATACTTTATATGATTGATTAGTCAGAACTTGTACCAAAATTGATCTTGGCAAAATAAGTCTCTTTATGTCTAGTTATTATGAGTTTATGACCACCGGTCTTCCCATAATGTTTTAGTCAAAAAAAACATTGTAACGTTTTGGTCAAAAATAAAGAACCAGAAGTCAATTTTTTTAATTTGGTGTACAATGAGCCATAAGGGCCGTTTTAATGCTAACGGGGTTCGAACACATGTCATATGTAGTTATGTACTACCTTTCATGGCTTAATCTAGAATAATATACCCGAAATCTAGAAGGCATAACCTTAACCCTGAGTTCATAAATCATAAATATTACACAAAATTGTACCTCGAGAGACCCTAAGAATTTTACTCAAACTTTAAACACTTCACAAGTCGCAACCAAATAATACCGTGAAAGATTTTAAGTTAAAACGGTTTTAAATAAGAATGTCCTATACTCCCTCCGTTCGATTCCATTTTGCGGGTTTGCTTTTTGTATACGATTTACAAGTGGACATTTAATTTCAATTTTCTCCTAATACTTAAGAGAAAACATATTTATGTGGGGTCTTGTTTGATTCGTCTTTACGAGTACATTAAAAATATCTAACTTTATAATTTTTACAACTACGTAGCTAAAGATATTTAACATGTAAAACGTGCGTTTACAAACGTGAAAAAACAAACCTGCAAAGTGGAATCGAACGGAGGGAGTATTTTTTTTATTTTGGAACTTAACTAAGAGTTTTTAGTAACTTCTAATCAAAGACACAAAAGTCATAAAGAAAGTTGTTTTAATTTGTACTCATCGTATTGTCAACAGAAAAAAATGGACAACAAAAATGTCGTCGTCTGCGATAACGGCACCGGGGTAATCTTCCTTCTCCTTCTCTCTTATTATCAATTAATCGCAGTTGATTTATTCTAATATTAATGTTTTGTTAAATGCGATTACTTTATACACCTTTACTGATCTGTTTGATTGATTCAAATATATGAATTTTTATACTATTATGTATGCGTGATTTGTGAGGTTTTAATTGCAATTTAATTGGTATTCCAATTAGGGTTTGCTGTGAGGAATTCGAAACCCTTGATTATAGCTTACATTGGTTGGTGGAAGGATTTGGAGGGAAATGTGATGTTGAATTTATTTTAGTGAGGTTTAGAATTACCTAATTGGGCATTGTATTGTGCTATCACCCACGGACGGTTCTAAAGGATGATTCATGTCGGCCGACTCCAAATCATTTTGGGATTAAGGCTCTAATGTCGATGTTGTTGTTGGGCATTGTATTGTATGATTGACCAGTCGCGTCCGTGTTCATGGATGATCTAGTGGTTTTGGCTTTTGGAGTTAGGGGGCGTAGTGTTCAGGGGAGTGAACTACAAATTGAATAAGGTAAACTAGAAAAATAATCGGAAATTTTAATTAAAATTGCCGATTTTTTACTTTTTGAGTGGGGGCGATTGGCGACTTCCCCTGCTACCCTCCCTAGCTCCACCACAATGCACTTGAATTGGAACCATAGTGCAGAGTTTTATGGGGATTCTGTTTGGAGTCATTTTCAGCTGGTTGAGTGAGCATGCTTAACATGATTTGAGAATTCGGGCTCAATAAGGTGATATTTGCTTAAATGGAGAGAAAACTATCTCGTTAATTGAAGAAAATATGACAGCTATAATGTATTTTTGCTTTTTGAATGATGCTATCTTTTATTATCTTGGCATCCAAATTTATACTTGTCAAAGGTATATGATTGATTTTCACAAGGAACTGGAATTTGACAAATTTCCGTAATTTTCTCTCTGCATTGCAGTATGTTAAGTGTGGCTTTGCTGGAGAGAATTTTCCCACTTCAGTCTTTCCTTGTATGGTGGGAAAACCAATGCTACGGTATGAAGAGTCCTTAACGGAACACGAACTGAAGGTGTGAATTATTCTACCTAGGCAAGTGAATTCTTTCCTTATATGCAAATGATATGAGGCTATTGATTTGGTTTCTTACTTAGTAGCCTCGTTAATCATCTGTTTGATATTGTGCTAGATTGCTTGTGTTATTCAATCCATGACATGAGGATTCCTTAGAAACTTGCGTCTTTATAATGCAGGACATTGTTGTTGGAGATGCTTGTGTCGACTTGCGAAATCAATTAGATGTATCTTATCCAGTCAATAATGGTATTATTCAGAACTGGGATGACATGTGTCATATATGGGATTATGCATTTTTCAATGAGTTGAAGGTAAATTTATGATCTTCATCAGCAAGGGCTTGTATAATGTGCATACCATTTCAATTTATTATTCTCATTTTGTTCTGCTCTGCCATCTTTGTTAGGTGGATCCTACAGAATGTAAAATACTACTCACTGACCCCCCTTTGAATCCTGCAAAGAACCGTGAGAAAATGGTGTGTATTTTCCTATGCATAGTTTATCAGTGTAATAAAGCTTAGAGTGAATCTTCATGTTTATTGATTTTTCACCTGTTGACAGTGTCAGAAGATGTTACTAAATTTGTGTCACAATCATCTTGCTTATGAAAATTCGTGTATTGATAATTTTGGAAGATCAAATATGTAATTTCGGTCACATTGTAGGTGGAGACAATGTTTGAGAGGTACAACTTTTCCGGTGTCTTCATCCAGATCCAGGCTGTCCTGACTTTATATGCTCAAGGTACAGTGACCTTGGAATGAATTCAGCAACTTTTCAATTTAACGTCCTAATTAAGCATTGATTTTTAAATTTCTTTGCTCAAGTAAAAGCACTCACACAAGAAGCTACTGGTTGTGTATTCATTTTTCACTGTTGACTAAATCATGTGCAGGCTTGCTCACTGGACTAGTTATTGATTCGGGCGATGGAGTCACCCACGTGGTAATTCTTGAAATCATGTTATCTTATTCCGTTCTTTTTAAGTTTTTATCTTCAGATACATTAATTTTTTAATCAGGTTTTCCCCATGCACATTCACCAAGTCAAGTTTTCAGTAGGTGGCTTTTATACTACTAAATATGCATTTTCGCTTAAATTTCTAAACTGTCTTCAGGTTCCAGTTGTTGATGGTTACTCATTCCCACATCTTACAAAGCGAATGAATGTGGCAGGGAGGCATGTAACATCTTACCTAGTGGATTTGCTTTCACGGAGAGGGTGAGAATGACTTCATTTTATATAAGCTGATGTTATCCAAGCTGGTTTCTGTCTTGACTTAACTAGAACATTGTTACTGAACTTCTTTAATATTATATCCCTTTTGAAGGTATGCAATGAACAAAGCTGCTGATTTTGAAACTGTTAGACAAATCAAAGAGAAGCTGTGCTATACAAGGTTAAGATAAATGTGTGCTGCTAAAACTAACGGAATTACAGATGATTTTATCTTACACCGGTTATAGTTCACTGCAGTTATGATTACAAACGCGAGTACCAATTGGGACTTGAAACCACCATTCTAATGAAGAATTACACTGTAAGTTTGTGTGTAAATTCTTTTAATGTTTTGCACCGGTTCCTTTGTCTTGCTTAGTATGTGATGCGTAGGATGTGAATTAAGCTACATCTAATGTTCCAATTTAGTAATTTGGTAGCACAATCTCTGGAGTTCCAGTGAGATTATATTATCATTCATGTCCTTACACGCAATGGAGTCTGTATGATATAGTTCTTGCTGCTTATTATTTTGGTTTACCAACGTTCTTGTGCTAAAACGGATCTCTGACATCAGCTGCCAGATGGAAGGGTTATCAAAGTTGGGACTGAACGATTCCAGGCTCCTGAAGCTCTCTTTACCCCAGTAAGCAGTATTCTACTATTCTTGCATCGACAAGCACTTCATTTTGAAACTGATTGGATTGCACCAAACTATCTTAGTAATTAAGCATCTCGTTGCTAATTTGCTATGTCTCTTCTGATGGTTAGATTAGTATAATTGCTGAATATGTGCGATTGTCCTCGAACTATACATATAGAGAATATATCCCTTGGACGCAGCTAAGGGAATCGTAGATGTGTATGTATCCAAATTTTTGTTCTCTGCGACTGAAATATTTCTCATGAGGACCTATCTATGACTCCTGTCAAAACACTAGTTCGATGGCCAGACCTGCATTTTTTTCTCTGTGCGAGGATATTTTACCTGAAACAGTGTGGTGTAGTTGTGATCTAAGTCAAACACCAATCCACCAACTTTGTTGTCATGTGTAGTTGTGAGTTGTGACCCATTTTAATTTTAAGGTCAGACAGGTGAGATAGTGAAAATACATGGTCTAAGATGGAAATGGGATAAATGAAATTGAAATCTACTTTTAACGTCAACATTAGTTATAATTCTTTTTATGAGAATCTCTTCTGCAAGTAGTGTATCCCAGGTTAGGGCTTTTGTCGCTGAAGTATGCCCCCTCATAAAACCTTCCCAAACAGAGATGAGATTGTGTTTTGGATGTTGCTGTTATAGTTTTGCGAGTCGTTGCTGAATTTATGAGTATTTGCATGTCTCAGGAACTTATAGATGTTGAAGGTGATGGAATGGCGGATATGGTATTCCGCTGCATCCAGGAAATGGACATTGACAACCGCATGATGGTATGCACATTGCTACTGTAACTTATTTTTTGTTATATTTGTTTACTGCATCTGATTGATGCTAGTGATTCCCAGTCATAAAATGTTGAAGAAAAGTTAGGAAGGAAAAAGTACTTAAAAAACATTAATTAAGAAATAACAAAGAATTCAAGTATACATTAGGTAGTACTCTGTACAACAATGGGAAGCATTGCACTGAGTGGGAGATCTTCTGGTGTATGTTGTTGTAGTTGAATTATCTTCTTTTTGATTGGACCTTTTTTTTTTAAATTGTTTGTACCTAAGGATCCCTTGTCCTTTATTGCTTCTTTATTAATTTATTATTTAATTTACTACTAAGAAAAGATTCTTAAAATGAAAATGAATTAAAAGACACAATGGTCAAGTAAACTAACCAAATATACTAAGACAGTAGCGACAAGTCGAGCTCTATCACTGATCTTTTGCATGAATAATTTCTCCCCACTCCCTTTTTGTCAACACTATATATTACTAGTAACACCAAGCAGACTTGTATTGCTTTTAGTCAGTGTTGTGCATGTTTGTAAGTACCCTTATCCAGTTTAAACTTATTGCTTCCTCTTAAGCTTCTGAATGATGCATCTTGGCGAAACCACCTTAGGTTATTCTCCTGCATCTTCAATGGATGAAGGTTACTTTGTCCTTAACCACCTCATATTTAACCAATACTTCCTTGTGGATTGTATTCACACTTATATCTGACTATGCATTTTCACCACATTTATCTTATGGATGTGAGATTTTTTGGCGACTCAATACTGCTTGTCATGTAATGTCATATGAAATGATTGGCCCTTGAATCTATGGGGCATGACATGGTCATTTATAAACCCTATGATAACTTTCCATCGTAGCAACCTAACTTTGATTTTATACGAGTTATATGCATCCAATTGTCCATCCTTGTTAGATAATAATGTATGACAAAAAGTTGGAACCTTCTACTAACTTTCCATTTAAGGTGATTACGTATGCCTCCAAACTCTAAATTAATATTCCAATATTTGTTCTTACTATTGCTTAACCTAAAATCTCAAGTCCATAGTTTGTCTTTAATGTTCTAAACACCTATTCATCATCAATCAACAGTTCAACACAAAAACATTTGTAAACATGAGAAAAGCTTAGTTTTACAAGGCACATAGTTTGTCGTTAATATTCCAACACTTTTTTCTCATCAATTAACACAATAACATTTGTAAACATGGCAAAAGCTTTGTTTCATAAGGTGCTTCAGGGCTCCGTGCTATGAGGCGCACCGGCCTGAAGCAAAGGCATGCTCCTCATGCACACATCATATTTTTGCAAATAAGGGAGTGTTTTCAAATTATAAATTGTGTTAAGACTATTTCTTTAATTTTGGATGTTAGAAGAAACATGGAATCTGCATAGCAGTAGGCACTAGCTTGTTGCGCCTAATGCACAGGACGCGCTCGAGGCGTTTCATTGAAACCATATGTGAGGCAATGAAAATATGTGTTGAATTCATCTTCTTAAGAGATAAAGAGAATGTTTACAGTTGCTAAAATTTGTTTAATAAATTAATTAAGCTGGAATGATGTTTTGTGGCGTAACTGGTATATAATTTAATCCGCAGCTCATGTATGCTGTTAAAATAAATGCCAAGACCACATAAACATCTGCTTGCTTCTACACTTTTTTATTGAAGCCATTGTATAACCTATGTGGAATATAGCCTTTCTTGGCTCTGATTGATGTAGCCTTTTTTTATTTGTGCTGAAGTGTAGACTACTAAATGCTTACATATCCTTGATATCATTCTGTTGATTGTCAATAACTAGAATAAAGAGGGGTATTGTCTACATATAATTTTCAAGTTTCAACACACTATATTCACGGGCTTGCTTGCCTTGTGACATATTCATAAGTTGTTTACCTGAATACTAGAAAAGCTCAATCTTCACAATATTCTTTGCAGCTTTATCAGCACATTGTTTTAAGTGGAGGGAGTACCATGTACCCTGGACTACCAAGCCGGTAAATGTTCAAATATTTTTTGTGTAATCATTCTGTCTGCTGTAAACTTATTTTGAAAAATGATGTCTTCCTAAATTTGCACTATAGTGAATAGGATCAGGTTAGGATGCACCCATCATGTTTGAAGCTACTTGGCACTCAACTCTAATTAATTTTGAGACCATTTTAATGGGCCATTCTAAAGAAGGTATTGTGATTAAAAAACTAAGTGGTCCTTATCCGAAGAAAGTAATAGGGAAGGCAACGAGTTTTAATTAGTACATGTGAAACTCCAACAGCTTTTTTGGTTTCACACTTGATTTCAAAGAAACAGGAGGAAAATATTAGAAGGAGAAGAAGTAGAGCAATACCTCTGTTCTTTGGCTTAAGTAGCGGTAGTTCAAACAATTCCATATGTTTGATGTGCTCATTATGGAGGAATTAAAAGGGTGCTAGTTTTTTATTTTTTTTCAGAATCAAAAGGGTGCTAGTTCTAATTATAGAAGAATTGGAAGGAAGTGAAAAAGTTTCATGTTGCTAGTTATTTTTCTGTGTAAATCTCCAAATTCTATTCTCATTATAGGAATAGCTTGTTCTTTTGTTTACTCTCCACTTGCCACTCTTTCTTAAAATTCTCTCATTTGACGAAGCGTTATCTGCTTTTTCCTAGTAATGAAAAAGACTGCTGATTTAGACCAACCCCGATCCAGCTAGTTGTAAATACTATGTCAGGCGGTTGTCTCAGTAAAAGAACTAAAGAGAACTATATAAATATTAATGAAAGGGTACTTGAGACGTAATGTCCATTATACTCTTGTGCTAGTATTCGACCTTAATATGAATATATGCATACCCACACCTATGCTAGTCGTCTCGTCTTTTTAAGGCTGCATTTTTTTACTGCTATCCAATATGTTTATGACTATTTTACTTTGATTAATTGCTTTTCCATAGTACTTTCTTTGGATCAATTCAATGCACTTCAATGTTATGGATCATCCACATTTTGCAGGTTGGAGAAGGAAATACTCGATAGATATCTCGATGTTGTCCTCAAGGGAAATAAAGATGGCTTGAAGGTGAATCCTTCTACTCTGTAGACCAATGTTCACATATCGTAGTTGTGTTGATCTAATATGTGATGTTCTTATATCTGTTTCGCTAAGAAGAAATCTAGAAAGTCAAATTTTAATTTGAGTTGATGCGTGTCGTTTCCGCAGTCAAAATTAAATTTATAAATCACTCATAAACTCTAACTAACTAGTAGTAGGGCAAGTAAGGGTCGAACCTAAAGGGACTAATTTTATTATCTAAGATTATTATTTAAATTAATTTTTATATATATAACTATAAGTAAATGGGGTTGTTTAAGTTGATTGTTTACTAAATAAAACTAAGCTAAAAAACAAGTAAAAACGATATAAATTAAAGATGAGAAACCCTAATTACGAACAGATAGGAAAATATGTAATTTTCTATTGATATTGGGTCAATAGACTGGTTAACTGGTTAATCCTTTGAAAACAAGCAAACTACCGGTTTTATATTTCTTACTCGTTAAATTCGGTGAAAACACGCAAATTTTAATCCTAGTCAAATTATGTCAATTCAACCATGAAAACATGTATTAAACGAACAAACTCTCCATCGCATTAAAGGCACCAATTAATTGAATCAAATAAGACGAGAAAACTACAACCTTATACAATTCAATTATCGTACACAGTTCTAGCAATTAGAATCAGACTTTTCTGCAACCTAATTAAAATTACTACTAACCCAACAATCGACGCATGAAATTAATCTAGATGATCACGCTAAATCAAATCATGATTACGAAAGTTAAATTGTGAATCTTGTACGAATACCCAAATACTAATCAATTTTTCAAAACAAAGATATAATCTCATAAACCACAATATCAAATAGTCAATTACACACTCCTATTGATAAATTACTCTAAACTAAACATAATAATAATAGAAATAAAATAAAGATTAGAGAAACTCATGAAAATCGGGTAGAGGTCGGACTGAAAATGTACTCGAACTGCTCCGTCCTTCGCTTAGTGTCCGTTTGCGTTCGTCTTTTGTATGCGTCTCTTCTAAGAGTAACAATTGGGTTTATATAGGGAGTAATATAAACCCTCAATTTTTCCCTAATTTTATTACTCTTAAATTCGGATGATTAATATCGTCTTGAATCACCTCCATGAATGTAAACCGTTCATTGCATCAGGAATCTTCATCATTTATGATTGCTGTTTTTCGTCCGTTTAGTGCGTTCTTTGCTCTCTCCTATAATCTTTTATTTCCTTAACTCCTAGATAGAAGTTAATAAAGAATGAGTTAAGGAAATAAAAGATCAGAGGAGAGAGAGCACGGACGAAAAACGCCAATCATAAATGATGAATTCTCTTGATGCAATGAACGGTTTTACATTCAAGGAGCCATCCAGGTGATTCAAGACGATATTAATCATTCGAATTTAAGAGTAATAAAATTAGGGGGAAATTGAGGGTTTATATTACTCCCTATATAAACCCAATTGTTACTCTTAGAAGAGGACGCATACAGTTCGAGTTCGAGTACATTTTCAGTCCGATTTCTACCCGATTTTCATGAGCTTCTCTAATCTTTATTTTATTTCTATTATTATTATGTTTTGTTTAGAGTAATTTATCAATAGGGGTATGTAATTGACTATTTGATATTGTGGTTTATGAGATTATATCTTTGTTTTGAAAGATTAATTATTATTTAGGTTTTTTTACAAGATTCACAATTTAACTATCGTGATCATGATTTGATTTAGCTTGATCATCTAGATTAATTTCACGTGTCGATTGTTGGGTTAGTAATTTTAATTAGGTTGTAGAAAGGTCTGATTCTAATTGCTATAATTATGTATGATAATTGAATTGTATAAGGTTGCAGAAAGTGGTCTTATTTGATTCAATTAATTGGTGCCTTTAATGCGATCGAGAGTTTCTTCGTTTATACATGTTTTCGTGGTTGAATTGACATAATTTGATTAGGATTAAATTTGCGTGTTTTCACGGGATTTGACGAGTAAGAAATATAAAACCGGTACTTTGCTTTAATTTATACTCCCTCCGAGTCGGAGTAATGGTTCCTACTTCCTTTTTTGTGCGAGTTTAGTGATGGTTCCTCTTTCCATTTTTAGTAACTTTTTTGTGGTCCAAAATCAATTCAGTGTGGGGTAGGGTGTTTTGTGTGGTTTAGAATCATTTCGTTATTTTTTGTGCATAAAGTTAAAGGAACATGACTCGAAGGGAGTATTGTTTTTACTTGTCTTTTTAGCTTAGTTTTATATAGTAAACAATCACCTTAAACAACCCCTTTACTAGTTATTTATATATAAATAATAAAATTAGTCCATGTTGGTTCGACCCTTAATTGCCCTACTAGTCTACTAGTTGCTCATATGTAACTAAAGGAGGCAGTTTTGCTAGCCAACAAAATATATTGTTTGTTATTACTTGATTCTTCGTTTTTATTCAAATGAAAAAAATACAAGTTTTGTATGAGTATGATACATCATCTATTGGATACAAGTGCTTATGGGTGATTCTTCTCCGCGAGGATATGCTTTTATGTGTACGTTAACATCATGTGAATGAGTTTGAACAGTTTTGAATTTTGACTGTTGATGTTTTGGTTTCACTAGAATTAGTCTGTTATGGTAGGATCTGCTGTGTTTCTTTGTCGTCTCTTTTTTACATATAATAATTTCTATGTTCTTTTTGGAAGGAGACTTGGAACAATATCCGGGTCTTTATTAATTGTATCGTTTCATGGTGTTATCAGTCTTGTTACACGTTAATCTGTCATCTAGAAACATTCGGTTAAGTTTTGGTGAGATTTGGTAATCAAATATAGCTAATAAGAATATTAAGGAAATCCCCAATTATAGCTGGTATAGAGGCATATTGAGCAGTCTTGGATAATATTTGGCTATTGTGAGTAGTAACTAGCAAGTGTTCCAAGTCTTTATCGTAATAATTAGAATATTCCATCTCTCGGGAATGCCAGGAAGTTTGGTTTGATGTGTCAGTGGCTAAGTTAGTTGCAAAGGCATGTGTATGTACTGGACTGTAGTGTAGAATTCTGCCGAATCCGGAGGTTAAACTGATACTACTATTTAAGGATTAGTTCTTAAGTAAGGTGTAATATTAGTTTTTATTAACCATAAATTCCCTTTTGGAATTGACAGAAGCTAAGGCTTAGGATTGAGGATCCTCCGCGGAGAAAGCATATGGTGTACCTTGGAGGTGCAGTTCTTGCAGGGATAATGAAGGTACTTCTTTTAACCTCTGTTTTATCTTTCTTGTAGATTAAATTAAGAACGTACAACAGATTCGATGTAGTAGAGATTTACTGTACTAGTTGTACATCTCACCAAAAAAAAGCGGGATTAGTTGCACACAAGGTTCTCCCAACGCCCTCCTTTTTTCCCGATTACCTTTTCTGTTTCTTGAGATGTGTGTTAAATTTTGGAATTGAGATCTACGCTGGTGCTGTCATCCAAGTTCCTACACACTTGGAGCCTATGTTACTCGGACTCTTCTAATTTCCTCGCGTACCCGTGTCCGACACGCGACACTCGGACATGCGTAGGACACATGGACACCTTATTTTAGACCAAAATGTGCATTTTTTTCAATAAAATAGCCGGGTCCGGCACTTGGATATGTACCCGTGTCGGATACTTCTAAACGAGTCTGAGTAACATAGTTGGAGCAGAGTCAAAGTAACATTGTCTTCATAAACGGTACACATCGATTAGGATTAGCGGTGTTGTGAATCTTGTCCCAGACAGGCACATACTCTTGGCAGTTGGCCTGATGTATATTTACAAGATAACCTGATCTCTGGAAGATCTAAACCTCAACTCTGTATTGCAGGATGCACCAGAGTTTTGGATAAGCAGGGAGGATTACCTGGAGGAAGGACTTGGGTGTCTGAGCAAGTGCGGCCAGGCTTGATTAGTTGATTACCAGTGTGTTCTCTCTCTACTAGCAACCTCGAAGCTGGTGAAGGTGTCAACGCAAAAGCTGAAAGTAGACCTAACAAATCCAATCCAACTCAAGATAGTTCCGATTCACCCAACCCCTACCCGCACCCAGCTGACACCCGAAGCCATTGTAATCATAATACTTGATACCGACCAAATACGATCCAACATAACCCGATACCCTATTATATTTGATGAACTATGTAATACGAACCTGAATAAGATCGTGTTTTGTTTCTTGTGGGTTGAAATTGTGATTGTATGATTTTATATTATTTTGCCAAAGATTTTGGGTTGTAGAATTGTCATTCTCTAAGTTTTGAAGTAATGACTTGACTAGGAAACTCTGAAACTTGGGTTCTGCTATCCTATTATTTTGCATGGATAAAACCTCAAAAAGGTTCAAAAACTTGCTGAAATGATTTGTATAGTAATTAGTACTGAAGTGATAACAACATTTTGTCAATGTTTAAAGCGTATATACTTTAACTAGCTTAGAACCCGTGCAAATTGCACGGAAATGCATAGTTAAATAGTTCGTAGTTCTATATAGATAAATCTTATTTAAAATGTATAAAAAATCAGAATAATAGTGTTGTCAATAGGTTAATTCGTTATTTGTAAAATGAGGTTTGGATTAATATTTGGTCTCGCCTTATCTTTATTTATAAGCTTCTATTTTCAGTTACTCGACTATCACAGTTTATCCTTGTATTATTGTCATATTTCAAAGTATTTGAGAAAGTTGTTACAGATCCAAAAATAGGCTGACCTAAGATCCGACATTGACCCAAAATACAACACCCGAAAGTGACCCAAAATCCGAATTGATCCGACCCGGCCCAAAATGACCTAAATTATCTTAATTGATAATTGATCCAACCCGAAGTGGCCGATTTGAAATCCCCCAGATTCAAAATTATGATTTTCGCTCTGGATCATTAACCTGAAAATGACCCGACCCACTTAAACCGACGAACAGATCAAAATAAATCTGAAACCCAAAATGACCGACCCAACCCAAATTATTCCGAAATAATGATGAACTAAACTTACCCGGCCCAAATTGGTCCGACAGAACTTGATTCGACCCATTTACCAAGTATAGTATGAAAAAGTATAACAAAACAATGAGGGCAAAAGTAAAAGGGTGTAAATAAGGAAATACATCATGTCATAGTTTTGGACTGATATTGTTGTGTTGGTGGACTGTGCGTAATTTGTACGGTTTTCATTTACGGAAAGTATGTGTTTTGTGGGGAAATACGGTAGTAGTATGTTCTATTTATTTGCCTTAAAATAAGTCATACAAAATTAATATATAAGTAGAATATTGCCGTGAAACGTTTAGTATGTTTCCGTTCTTTTTCAAAGTCTTCCTATTGTAAAATATTGTCGAAAAAAAACTTGAAAAATAAGTCGTACAAAATTAATCTCTTATAAGTATAATCATTTTTAAACCTTGAACAGGAAATCTAAGTTCTAAATCTTTAAAAGTATAAAAATAAGAGATTATTGACCGAGTAAATGCTCTGTACTTCTTTACAAATAAGAGATTATTGACCGAGTAATACTCCGTAAATATTTAAGTACTCAAGTAAAATCAAATAAATAGAAATTCTACATAATCAAATTATAAAAGAGAAATAAATTATAAATGGATACAGATAACAGGATTCGCTAAAATTATAAAAAGAGAAAATATAATAATACTTTAATATAATAATCACAATTAATATTAATTTGAAACTAAGTAATAATTTTACCATAAATAACGAAATAACTAATCGACGAAAAAATATTTAACCAATGACTGACATGTGTCTAATTATTTTTCTATTATAATTATATATGTATCATATTGCATTCTATACGTACAATAACTGTATGATACAATATATTATATATGTACAATATTGAAGATAAGAATACAATTGTTATCTTTTATAAGATAAGAATAGAACTTCTTATACGGCTGCAATATTTTTTATGGATTTCATCATATTGCATTCTATACCTAGAATAGCTGTATGATACAATATATTCCCATTTTACCTTCAGCTAGTATATGACATGTATTATACCCAAATATAAATTTCAAAGAATTTAGTATTTTTGTTTTTTGGTATGTACATGTATGCGATTTACACAATTTTTTACGCAATATATATACCACGTCAATAACTTGATCGACTCAAGATTGCTTATCTTTTATTGATTGGTTATTTAAATATTATTTGCCATTTTTTTCCGAGTATATTTTTTTGTTTGATTATTTAAAGATTAATTGCCGTTTTTTCCAGGTGTATTTCTTTTATTGTTTATTACGTAATAATTATAGAAATATTCTTTTCCGTATTTAATATAGATTGGAAGGAAAATGAAATTCACCAGATTAGTTGCCGTATTTTTATGTATATTTTATAATAATAATTATCTAAATTTTCGTTTCCAAAGTTAATATAAATGGGAAGGAAAAGTAAATATATTAGATTAGTTGCCAATTTTTTAGTGTATTATATAGATTCATTATTAAAGGATATCCAAAGACTAATTTGCAATATTTTGTATATCTATTAGTGATGTGAGAATATTTTTTCCAAGATTTTGTATACATTAATCCGTGAGAATATTTTTTCCAAAATTTAATCACATCATGGGAATTTGGGCGGGAAAATTTTTAATGTGAGAATGACACGTGTCCAATTCATGTATAGTGGTTCTTCTTATATACTTTTATATAGATTTGAGTCGTTTGAGAGGTTATATTAGATCATGTATCTTTTTCTTTTGGTTTCTACCAAATATCCGTAAACTGTGTATTATACACTTTAGTTTGAGCTGTTGAGGAGGTCATATCTAGGTCATGTGTCTTTTTCTTCGGATTTCGTCGTTACAAGAATTATTATATACGATTTTAACCCAAAATAATATGTATACATTTTTTTATTTTACTATTTCTAGATTTCGATTGAGGATGATTTATTGTATACCGACACCCCAAAAGTTCTTTGATGGTGCTCAAAATTTATGTGTCCACTTTATCTGACTCGAGAAACCGTTAGTGTGATTTTCGGACTTTTTTTTTATTCCGGGACCTTGTAATCCCAAAAATCGTGTATATACACTTCAATTTGACCCGTTCTGGAGGTTATACGGGGTCATGTGTTTTTTCAATCTTCAGGTTCTACCACACGTTTGGGTCGTTAGAGGAATTACTATATACGATTTCGAGCCCAAATAGCAAGCGTTTATACATTTTATTACCATTTTCAGATTTCGGTTGAGCTTAGTTTATTGCACGCCAGCACTCCAATAGTCCTTTGATGGTGCTCAAAATTTGTGTGGTAGTTTCATATGACTCTAGAAATAGTTAGTGTGATTTTCGGACATTTTTGCACCGAGATCCTATAATCTCAAAAACTGTTTATTTTACACTTCAATTTGAGTCGTTCGAGAGGTCATACCGAGTCAGTGTCTTTTTCTTCTGATTTTATACCAGATGACTGCGGTCGCAACCTAGCTAGCACGATCACTTCTCCTAATCAACCGTCTCATGTCCGACACGAACGTGTGGGACACACACATACATGCCTAAATGCATCAAGATACCTATAAACCAGGAATGAGATGTCGAAAGACTGAAAAAAATTGATTAGAGAAGGATTTGAGTGATAAATGAAAATAATTTATAGTCAAAGTCAATTTTTACCTTCAATTATTTAAATTTAATATCAAATACATTTAAAAAACAAAATATTGCATTAATTATAACTATAAAAGAATATATATTATTAAATAAATAACATGCCTCATATCCTAATTATAAGATGGCGTGTCACGTATTCGTATTCGTATTTGTGTTTGTGTCTGTATTCGTTTCTATGTCCATTTTAGTTTCTAGATAAGTTGACAAAAATAGTTACTCTGTATTATTTACTAATATTTATTTAACTTATACTTCCTCCATTTTTATATAATGTACCCATTTTATTAAAATACTACACTCATATATTCAACAAATGGGAACATTATATAAAAACGGAGGATAGTACTATATGGGAGTGTTTGATCTCTCTTAGACACCTTTCACACAATCACACCTAGTAATTGTAAATGCTCCAAAGCTTTAGCCTCACCTCCACTCCTATCGATATTACCCTGACCGTCCCAATTATTTGTTTTACCATTAATATTTTAGTCGAAGATAAATAAATAATTCGAACAAACGCACCCTATAAAAAAATATTTTAAGATTTCCTTAACATTATGATTAATATTTTAATCGATGCATTCAAACAAAGATTTAACTTTTTTTTGTTATTGGGTTGAATAATATGTGATGTAATGATTTAGGAATGTTGGTTGATCAACCATGCAACTACTTGAGTCTGTTTGCAATGAAAGCTACGTCTCACCAAATTTGGTGTGTTTTTTATGTTAAAAAAAACACAATAACTAACAATATTCAGCACTTTGCTTCTTAGGAGTCTTGCTCATATTTTATAGCATTAATTATTATTACTACTACATCATTTAAAACAAACACATTGGATGCAAATAGTTGTCGCTTATTACTCAAATAAGCTAAACTAAAGTATATAAAGAGAGCTAGATCAGATTAAATTGAATTGAGCTAATGTAAATGTTACTGGAATTAATTAGACTTAGGTTGAATCCAGGCCGTCAAATAATTTTAGGTGATTCATCTTAAGATGAGGCCCCAAAATATAAAGAAAGAACAATCAAAATTAGTGGGTAATCAATTTATTAAAATTGAAAGGGAAACATATTTACACAAATAGATGAATAAATGAGAAAAACAGCTTAATTAAATCAATGGAGATTTTTCGTTCATAATTGTTGAATCATTGAAGAAAATAGCAGTTGTAGAGTTGCAGAAGAAGAACCGTTGTTAGTTTTCCTCTTTTGATCGTCTGATCTTTCTTGACTTCTTTGCGACTCTTACTCTTATTGTAAATAAAGATATTTTCTCAACTTTTTTTAAAAGAAAATGAATGGGCTTAATATATTTGGTCCCCTGTTTTTGGAACATGTTGAACTTATTGTTCAACGCCTCTGGTTGAATCGAGCTGAACTTAACTAAATGGAGTTTAGCGGAACTGAATTTAAGGCATAAATAAAAGAGTAAGTCACTAGCTAACTAGTTAGAATCGATAATTCAAGCATGACTCTCATCCCCGCTTTTCAATTCTAATTATATACACATATAACGAAGTTTTAACTGCATTAGTACTCTCAAGATTTAACCAGAATCTAAAATCCGATCAACCCTAAAACTATACTATATTTTTTCTTTTTAACCAGAATCTAAAATCCAAGACTCAACTTCAGACTTTGTTAAGACTTTAGTAAATTATTGGTGGTTTTAGTGAGACTTGTCTTAAGACTTATCAAAGTCTTGGCTTGAGACCGCCAATAATCTTACCCTCAATTAGATTCCCGAATACTTGCTTTGGACCTTTGTCAACAAAAAAAAAAAACTAATATTGAACCCTAAGTTTCTAGATTGTATTAACAAAATAACAAGGATTAGAATGCCTACCCTACAAACTAAGTGTACAAATAATTACGTTAACTTGTGTTTGTCTATATGTCATAAGTTGAAGTAATTGTATCTTGGCAAGTGACCAACCCCACCCAATTTCTCAATATTTATTTTTTTGCATGATTTCATACTACATGTACTAATGTAATATTGTAATAATGTCCAATAAACGTAGGAAAAAATGCCACATTTACAACTAATTAAAAGTCATATATAATTAATTTACGCAAGACAAGAGTCCTTAAATAATCCAAGATTTTGATCAAACTTTCATTTCTCCATATTTCTTTGAAAGGTTAACCACTCTAATAATAATTCAAACGGTTCATCTTTCCTTCTTCTCTATATATTTCTACCTTCACCTTTTTCTACTACAATAAACCTTATTCATTGCTATAATAAGATATCATCACGACTTTGCTCTATAATACTACGTAAACTTATTCTCTACAACGGAAAGGAAGACGTACAACATGGTTAGTCGTTCATTTCATCTCTTCCTATTTTTCTTGATAGTTATATTCTTAGAGAACTAGGAACATATATCCATGTATTACCTCACACTTTTATAATTTTTTGAGCATGTAAATATTTTTTGAGCTTATTACTTAGAATTTTATTTGTTTTTTGAGCATACGAGTATTTTTTTTTGAGCTTATTACCCTAAACTTTATTTATTTTTGAGCATATTGATATTTTTTGAGCTTATTACGTCAAACATTATTTATTTCTGAGCATATATGTATTTTTTCTGAGCTTATTAAAATTTATAAGTTAGATTTTAAATATTTTTTTTCCGTTAAAACTAAAATATAACTAAGTTTATAGGTAATGTTTTTTAGTTTTATTGTAAGTTTTTGAGTTTAATGTTTTAATAACTGAACTCAAAAACTTTATAGCAATACTCATAATTTTTAAAACAAAACTCAAAAATATTATTATAAATACTCAAAATTTATAAAATTGGTGATAGTACATCGGATGTATGATCCTCTAACTGATATTCATATATATATTTGTAAAGAACAAGTGACAAATGGCGAGTACATAATTGAGACCATTTTCTATTTTATTCAGACATATATGAACTTAGGCACACAAAATTAATCAAAAAAGCGAGCCTTATTTACTAGCTCAATACATGTATTTTGAGCGCGTTAGTTCATATTTCTCATGTTTTATGACATTTATCTTTATTTTAAACGAGTTAGTTTATTGTAGGTTTGTCTTAATTAAGAATGTGTGCTCAAACCCTTAATACCATCTTGTTCAAGTCTCTTCTCTAGTACAAAGTTGTAAAGTAAAACATTATCGCGATTTGTTAAGGGACAGACGTAATATGAACTTACGCACACAAAATTAATCAAAAAACCGAGCATTATTTACTAGCTCAATACATATATTTTGAGCGCGTTAGTTCATATTTCGCATGTTTTATAACATTTATCTTAATTTTAAACGCGTTAGTTTATTATACGTTTGTCTTAATTAAGAATGTGCGCTCAAAACCTTAATATCATCGTATTCAAGTCTCTTCTCTAGTACAAAGTTGTAGAGTAAAACATGATCGCGATTTGTTAAGAGACAGACGTAATATGAACTTACGCACACAAAATTAATCAAACAACCGAGCATTATTTACTAGCTCAATACATATATTTTGATCGCGTTAGTTCATATTTCACATATTTTACGACCTTTATCTTAATTTTAAACGCGTTTATCTTAATTAAGAATGTGAGCTCAAAACTTAATATCATCGTGTTCAAGTCTCTTCTCTAGTACAAATTTGTAAAGTAAAACATGAGCGCGATTTGTTAAGAGACAGACGTAATATGAACTAACGCGCACAATACATGTAATTTGCATGCATATTATTCACAAGAATGCATCATTTTGCTATGTTATAGGTTAACGAAAATGGAGAGAAGGGTAATAAAATGATGTCCAACGGCCAAAACAACAAGGAAAATGATCTAAATGTGAGGCACATAGCAAAACCAACATTGGTTCAACCAGCTGAAGAAACAGACAAAGGTTTTTACTTACTTTCAAACCTAGACCAAAACATTGCAGTCATAGTTCGTACAATTTACTGTTTCAAAACAGAGGAAAAAGGGAACGATTTGGCTGATGAAGTGCTTAAGGATGCACTTGCAAAGGTTCTTGTCAAATATTACCCGTTAGCGGGACGGCTTACGATCAGTCCTCAAGGGAAGCTTATTGTGGATTGTACTGGTGAGGGTGCGGTGTTTGTCGTGGCCGAGGCCGGGTGTGATATGGCTGAGATTGGTGATTCTACTAAGCCTGATCCTGTTACTCTTGGGAAATTGGTTTATGATGTTCCTGGTGCTAAGAATATTCTTGAGATTCCTCCTCTTGTTGCTCAGGTTTGTGTCGGTCATTTCTTTACGTTTGTTTTTGGATCGGTTTTTGCTAGTATAATGCAATTTTTATGATGGGTTGGGTAGGTTAGAATGTAAGACTTTGAGACGAAAAATGAGACTTAAATAGTGCTTTTAGCGCGATTTTTTGTTTGTTTTTTAAGTATGCAATATCACCAAAGTTCTGTTCTTTTTACTTGAAACGAGCTGAATTGAATTAAATGGAGTAGAGCTGAACTGAACTAAATTAAAAGAAACTGAGTTGGAGTGAATGAAGTTGAGTTAGAAGTTAATTTTGTGAAGAGATGGGTTGAACAAAATTGACTGAAACTGAATAGAACTAAACAGAATACGGCCGAGTAAAACTGAAATGGGCTGAAATTAAGTCAGAAAGAACTGGACCCCTAAGTGGCTGAGGACGGAGAGAAAAGGTAGAGGGAATACTTTTGAGTTTTGATGATGGCAACATATGGTTACTCTATTTTTTCTGGGTGTCAAATGAGGCGCAAGACCAGTACAATATAGATGTTTCTGAAATATCTATATTATCATTTGATTTTTCCTTCACGCTTTTCAAAGAGCGGAAAAATAATAGAAACGTAAACAATCTATTGGAGTTGAGTAGTAGTGTCCCTTTGACATATGAACAAGCTAAAGTTTAAGTATTGAATAAGTGCAGGTGACAAAGTTCAAGTGTGGAGGGTTTGTACTAGGCCTATGCATGAACCACTGCATGTTCGATGGGATCGGAGCCATGGAATTCGTCAACTCGTGGGGCGAAACAGCTCGGGGTTTATCCCTAACCACACCCCCGTACCTAGACAGGACAATCCTATCCTCCAGGAACCCACCTCAAATCGAGTTTAAACACCAAGAATTCGATGAAATTGACGACATTTCCAACACCAGTCAGCTCTATTCCGAGCCAATGCAATACCGGTCCTTCTGCTTCGACCCAAACCTTCTCGAGAAGCTCAAATCAAAGGCAATGGAGGATCCCACTTTAGAGAAATGCACGACTTTCGAGGCTCTCTCGGCCTTCGTTTGGAGGGCTAGAACCAAAGCATTAGCAATGAAGCCGGATCAAAAGACGAAACTACTCTTCGCAGTTGATGGAAGGCCTAAGTTTAGCCCACCCTTGCCAAAAGGGTACTTTGGGAATGGAATTGTGCTCACTAATGCTATATGCCCTGCAGGGGATTTGATCGAAAACCCGCTCTCAACAGGTGTAAAGCTAGTTCAAGAGGCCATTAAAATGGTGACTGATAGTTACATGAGATCAGCCATTGATTATTTTGAAGTGACGAGAGCAAGGCCGTCATTGAGCTCGACTCTTTTGATCACTACTTGGTCAAGACTGTCTTTCCATATCACTGATTTCGGGTGGGGTGAACCCGTGTTGTCGGGTCCTGTCGCGTTGCCTGAAAAGGAGGTTATATTGTTTTTGTCTCATGGTAAGGAAAGAAGATCTATTAATGTGCTTCTCGGGATGCCTGTTTCGGCCATGAACACCTTTGAAGAGGCGATTCAAGAGATTTAAGCTTCGGAATTTGCATCTGTTTGCTATGATTTTACATCTTACTGCTTTGATTATAAAACTTATTGTCATTGAATTTAATTACTATTATCATTCTACTATGTTATTTATTTAGGAGGAAATGTAAGTGATGAAATTGTTGCTGTTCTTTGTCCTTGTTTGTCAAAATGTTTGTTTCGACAGCTGAATCGGTCTGATCGTCTCTGAAAGTTCTTGCAGTAGTTATAACTAAGAAAAAACTCTGTGTTACTAGCGAATGTGTTCTGAAGAGTCTATCATGGTATCAGAGTCAGTGTGACCGAAGGTCACGGGTTCGAATCCTGGCAACCTCAAAAACCACGAAGTGGAAACCAGCACACGGTATGGTTCATCTATCACTAATAACCTAACATAGAAAAGGGCTACGGTTTTCCTGGTGTGCGCAGTGCGCTGAGCAATGCCCCATACGCGTTTTAGTAGGTCTTCCTTAAGACGGCTCAACTTATAACTAGTTCGACTCACTTGGTCCGTGACTTGAACCACTAAGGTCCGAAGCAGAAGACTGTTAAGCTAGTGCATTACACCTATTACAAGATTTGGCAATACTGAAATGTCTGCATCGATCTGGTGGACCTGAACCAAACTTTATAACCCCCCAAACCAACATACGCCACGAAATGGCTCGACAAGTACAGCAGTACCCAGCCTACGAAATACGAAATACCCTTTGCCGAGTTTGGCCATTACCAATTGTTTTTAGGATGAATTTGAGATACTATTATGAATAGATTCACAGACGATAGCAATCTCCCATATAATCAACTACCTAAAGTTACTATATGCATTCATGAAAGATGTTAGAACAGTATTCACCAGAGTAACATAACAGAAACCCGCACCCCACCCTGCTTTTGTCGAAGGTACTTATTCTCCTATGAGACGGTCTCTCGAGTCTGACCTTATGAATCAAGACTCATGAGACCACTTTACTCGAAACCTTCTCATTATGAGTTACTCCAGTATACTTTTTGGTTTGCTGAAAATTTCGAGTTATATCCAAGAGCGGCTTGCTTCGCACTGCGCGGAAAACCTAGAAAAACCCTCCTCTTTTATCCGAGCTTTAGACGATATCAACGTCCTAATGCTGTAAAGTTACCCACATAGTCATATACTCACATTTTGTATTGGTGATTTGAGTGTAATTATCGGTTCATTTGGCATAAATAAGGTTGTTTCATAGATGGGTGACTTCTAAATAATATAAAGCAATTTCTCAAAATACCGAGCGTACATTTGCTTAATTATTTACGGGATTACGGCACAGATTTCGCTCGAATAACTATGACCGGAATTAAATTCACGCAATAATAATCAATTATTACAGAAAAATCCTACCTTTGCAATGAATCAAAATTTCCAATAATTGCAATGTTTGGATAACCCTTGCACATAAAAATATGCACACGATTAAGATGAAAAATCACAGAAAAATCTTCATCTAAGAAATTATAACATTCTACATAAATACGTCTATTTTACTTCTCAGTTTTTGGTGTGCCAAAAATCAGAGGGTACCGTCTTATCTCAATATGAAATCCGGAAACACCCAGACACTAATAAGGGTTGAATTATTCTATTAGAAAAGCGGAGCCGATTCAATATGGATAACCTTTTCCTAACATTTTGTTCTTTTCTCCTTTCTCTAATATAAACCATTGACAACTAGACATTAAATTATGTGGCACAAAATTGACATTCAACTATTCACAATTTCACACCTTCAATAATTCAACAAGAGTGCATTATATACAATACACCACCTTTGGACAATACACCTCGTCTTAATCAAATGTAAGCAAGTGATTCAGACAAATAGACAACACGACACCAGTCTTAAGATGAAAGTAAAAAATTACACAAACATCGAACCATATAATATAATATAATATAATATAATATAAAATCCGCTAATTACCACACAGAGCCTTATTAGTCTTAGAAGGTCTAAAATTAAGGGCACTAAGACCATAAATGCAAACATTTTGTTGACTAGACTTGAAAAAAACCACATCAGAAGTGGTTTTTAAACCAGGAACATTGCATTTACCTAAAGAAGAAGGACTTCTTACTAAACTTGCTCTACAAAGTGATACAACAGCTGCTTCTCTTGCACATTCTATCCCATCTACTGATGGTATTTCCAGTTTATACCATCCTTGTTTGTTTGTTGTTCGGTTTACCGAAAATGTTATTTCTTCTGCTGTTCTTGGTGCTGTTGCTCTGAACTTGCAGTCTATTTTCACTTCAGCTCCTGATCATCATAACATCAAGACTCGAGTTTTGTAAGACTTTACCAGTTAAATTAGCTGACAAGCGTGACGTGATGCTGACGTTGTACTAGAATATGATCATGTACTGTGAATCTGTGAGTCAGTGACAACATTCTCCTAGTACCTGTGACAAGATTTATTTTCTTTTCTTTTCGGTTTTTCTAACGTTTATCTTAACAATACAGGTTAGTAAAAGACACTTAAAAGGGAAAGTTTGGTAATAAATACTGTACAGAATGTCATTGGAATTTGAAAAAGGGAATTTTCACTTCTATTTCCATGATTTATTTCTGAATCATACCTTTAGGGTATATGTTAGGAAAACCGTCTTTTTAAAATGTTATGAAGGGAGTTACAGTTTTGCAGCTGATGGGTTTTGAGTGTATTTCTTAATGACTTTACTAGAGCACATGTTAAAAAAACCGTCTTTTTAAAATGTTCCGAAGGGAGTTACAGTTTTGCAGCTGATGGGTTTTGAGTGCGTTTCTTAATGTCTTTACTAGAGCACATGTTAGAAAAACCGTCTTTTTAAAATGTTCTGAAGGAGTTAAAGTTTTGCAACTGATGGGTTTTGAGTGCATTACATAATGACTTTACTAGAGCAGTAAGGGAACACGTTAGAAAAACCGTCTTTTTAAAATGTCCTGATGGGAGTTACAGTTTTGCAGCTGATGGGTCTCGAGTGCATTTCTTAATGACTTTACCAGGACACATGTTAGAAAACCCATCTTTTTAAAATGTTCTGATTTCTGAAGGGAGTTACAGTTTTGCAGCTGATGGGTTTCGAGTGCATTTCTTAATGACTTTACTAGAGCACATGTTAGAAAAACCGTCTCTTAAAATGTTCTGAAGGGAGTTACAGTTTTGCAGCTGATGGGTTTTGAGTGTATTTCTTAATGACTTTGTCAGGGCACATGTTAGAAAAACCGTCTTTTTAAAATGTTCTGAAGGGAGTTACAGTTTTGCAGCTGATGGGTCTCGAGTGCATTTCTTAATGACTTTACCTGCTAAACTAGCCGACATATGTAACGTAATGCGAAAATAGAGTACAGGTAGAGTATATTACCTGGTATGAAGTAGCTGTGGACAGAAAAGGTGTTATTAGAGCAAATATCACAGTAGACAGTGCCAATGACAGTGATCTGAGAAGCGGCGGGTTTCGAGTGAGAATGGATGTTTTGAGAGAAAGATAAGGAGAAAAAGGAGAGGAGAAGAAGAAGAGAAAGAATGATAGGAATGTCCATGGGAGAGGTATATTAGCAGAAAGAGAGGAAAAACATAAATGAAAATGAGAGGAGAAGAGAAGAAGAGACAGTTGGTGAAGAACCTTTTTTTACTTAAATGTAAACATCTCTGAAATGAAAATAAGTTTGTGAAATTTATCATTTACGTTTCAAACAAAGACATGTGATTCTTGAATTGTCTTTTTTTGACAGATTGTGGGGATGTTTATATATATACTTGCTCTACTAATATTTATGGTCATCGTGCTGACTGTAGGAGCTGTTTTTCCATGTCTGCCTTGATTAATCGAGACGTGATATTCATGACTTGGGTTCGGACTTCGGAGTTGCAACAAAACGGTTTTATAACTTGCGTTACACCGATTCTTACTATTTTCGTGAATGTTTGGATCAACACTGAATAGGTATGACACTTAGATACCTCATATTAAGCTAGAATATAATATGCGTATTTTTCATGAAATACACATAACATACTCATTGAATATATTTTTGAAGGAAAAGATCAATTCATTATTATAGCGTCAAACGACACTTATTAAAAATAGGTATAATAAAAAACAATCCTAACAGAAACCAAAGGACAAATTCCTCTTGTAAAAATACAGATCTCAAAACATAGTATGACAATTCGGCTAGTCCTTGTGTCGCCCTCTTCATATAGCTTTAAGTAGATCCTTTGTTTGATCACAAAAAGGATTATACAACAAGATACATAATAGCATCGTACAACCATGGTGTTTTTTATTGGGCTTATGTGTACTTTTAAACTATTTTGAGTTATATTTTAGTTTTTTATATTACAATTAAAATATAGTTCAACTTGTATGTATTGTGTTTTAGTTGTATAATAATTTTCGATTTTCAATATTTTTTCAAGGAGTTCATAAATGTTACCGTATAGCTCATATTCTTTCTAGTAAAGCTCGAATTTTCTATTAAAAATATCAAAATATGTACAGAAAATTGTATACCTCTGGTGGTATAATCCGATTATCGTTTGTTTGATTCATTAATGAAGAAAACTTAACTTCTACTGACACCATGGATCGCTGATGAATAACGCATATTCATTATAGAGTCGTATGATGAATCATTAACAAACCGCTCTTATCTATATTTTCAATAATACTAAACCCTAAAAAGACAAGGACCGAAAAAGCTTCAAAAATAAAATCTAACAAACAAATCTCACCAAACGGAAAACGTTTATTGGTTAATTCACAAGTTTTTATATTGAATATTTTTAAACGAGTTTGAGCAGACAGACTTAAGTCTACATAACACCGCATAATATTGTCCGGGATAGTTATTATTGTGATTCTTTCCCTTCTTACTTTAATAAACTCAACAAAAATTAATCCATCTCATTCAACGTTCTTCTTTACATTTCATTAAAATACGTCAGTGATTACTGAATAATAAAAACGTAATGAACCCGCTGACGGAAAGGAGTATTAACATAAAAATCATTTTTGTAAATAATATGCATAGATCGGTCTAGAGGAATTCAGCCGCCTTCCTATGTGGGTACTATTTGAGTAGTCGCAAGCTTGCGACGGATATACCTGTCACAAATGAGAATTTGTGATTCAGTTGAGCGGAATGGGGTTCATAACTGAAGTGTAGGTGTAGGCGTAATAATAAATAGCCTTCCCAGTAGATGCCTAAGTGGTAAAGACCCTGTCATGGTAATTATTACTCTTATGATTTTAAGGGGAGCAAAATTGTGACCACTCCATTCATGATTTATCAACAGCTTTTTACAAAAGCAATAAATGGGGATGAAGATGAAGGCATACCCTTATCCGTCTCAATATCAAAACGGGTATCTCTGAATCTTCGAGAATACACCAAGCATCATGACTTACTGTTCTGTTATCTTGAAGAGAATGGACCGTAAATCAGAGAGATAGCCAAATGATTTTCAACAGTTTTCTTCCTCCAATCTATACATTGTAATTGTACAATAAGCTTAATACAAGAAAGCATCACAACAATTCGAAAACTAGACTGTAACTTTGAGTAAACTCGGGCTACTAATCAATCTTTGTTCTTGGCGGCTAAGGACCGGGAAGAATCCCAGGATGAGAGTTCGCCAAATAAATCACAGGTTTTCGCCTCCTATATACTTTATAAAATACATCATCAACTATTTCCAGCAAACTATCCACTTCAAAGTGAAAAGCTAAGAAATCGACCAGAAAAATCCTTACAGTATCGAGCAAGAACAGACGTTCTTCTTCTCAGACTCGTCGATCTTCTTTTCTGCATGAAGTAAACATAAGGATTAGCAGAAAATAATAGGACCTGAATAACAACATGAACATAAAGAAATACAATAAATGTGCCCTAGATTTATTGCAGAAACGTCGGGTCATTTCGGGTACATTATGACCTTTGGCTCAGATCATTTATGTGCAAGTTATTACAAGCTATGTTACTCTAACTCAATTTTATATAGGCTCGATTCGGCTCGAGTTTGGCCCGAGCTCGTGTTAAAGTTCGCAAGCTTTGTAACGAGCGCATTTTTTCAAGCTCGGGTAAGATCGGCTCGAGCTCGAGCTCGAGTTTTGGTAATCGAGCACAAGCCGAGCAAGGCCCAGCTCGAGCTCGGCTCGGCTCGTTAACACCCCTAGTCGTGTCGCCTCAGACACTTCAAGTGCCGAACACGCAACAGGTGACCAAGTTGAAATGTCGGACAGATACATTAAACTATTAAAGTTGCGTATCTCGAGGTTTACTTAGTGCCATTGACGTACAAAATCTTGTGTGATTTCGAATAATTCATTCCGGGTCATTTCAGAATGAGTGGTCTTCACCCCAGGGTCAGTATTGGGTCCAATAAAATTCAGGTCAGATTGTGTAGTCATTTTTGGGTTGTTCCATCTATGTTACTCGGGCACGTCCAAGCTCATCCTAGTGGACAGCAGAGGAGAGATGACAGATTGACAGCAGAAAAGGGTTTACAACACAGAAATTCATTGACAATTGTTAGTCTACGAAACAACCACAAATTCGACAATTTACTTGTAAGAGGGTAAACTAAGTAGATATACCTATCATAGCACACCTCCATAAATTCTTTTCTTTTGTACAACCCAAATTTTAAATTTTAAAGCTGAAATATTAATTGTGTAACTGCGATACCCAATGTTGTTCACCAAGTTCAATTAACCTATGAGCAACATCTCTACGGAGGAATAAATGCACTCGTCTCTCACAACTTTTCGAGCACAGAGTACATTCACTTAGCCCACATGCAAATATCAGGTCTACGCCTTTGAAGAGTAACTGTTAATTACTCACTGCAACAGTCCAACAAAAATGTCTCACTTTTACCAGAACTTTCGATTGCTAAATGTCTTACTTCACGACACAGATAACTGGTCTAATGATAGGCATCATAAGGCTTTGCAACTGAATATGCCCAAAACAGCATTGTATACTCTCAACAACCATTTTCCGTCAACAACAACAACAACATCAGAGCTTTAGTCCCAAAATATTTTGGGGTCGGCTGACATGAATCATCCTTTGGAACCGTCATGAGTGAACTCTCAACAACCATTTTCCGTCAAATTAACAAAATCCACCATAGAAAGAACGGCCACCCATCTTCTACTTGTGTATAGTAAGGGCTTGCCAACGATGGACCATAACTTTGCCCCATTTTCCTTGTGTTCGATGAAATATCCGATTACCCTATTTTCTAACTTGCAATTTTTGGATCAAAATTTCTTCTTTTACCCTTGTAATTTGAATTAAGGTAAACAAATACGAGAATATCTCATGGACCGCTCACTTAATGAACCATCATCAATCCTTTATTATTTCTCATACCAATTGTCTACTCCACTTGCTCTTCAACATTTTTTGCGAAAAGCAAATGGTACGATTCTGAAGAGTAAGAAGTACTACCTATTAGAACACGCTTTTTTCAAACTACCCATCATATTCTTAAGAATTGCCCAATTTCCTTGTGCACAAATATTAAGGAGGATAAGTGAGTACATAACTATTAAGGGTAATAGAGGAATGATGAGGGTTAATAAGGTGGGCCAAAATATATACTCCCTCTATTGCAATCAATTCCATACATTTATTGTAAATATAACTCACATATATTCCACAAATGTATATAATTTATTGGAATGGAGGGAGTACGCCGTACGGTTACTTTAATTCGAGGTAATAGTGGTAAAAACGTAGTTTTAGAATCAAATTTCTGCAAGTTTAGAAACAGCATAATTGTACATTGAATAAACCAATAGAGAAAAATAGGGCATTTCCCAAGAATAGTTGAGAGTACTTGGGGGGGTGGGGAAAAAATCAAAACTACTACACTATTTTTTTCATTAGAACAGGTTTTCGAGGTAAAATTCTGACCCAGGAGACAAATACTTTGAAACACTAGAGAAACCAATAACGATAAGATTCGTACAAAAAAAATTGCATTCATACGAGCATGTGTTGCATAATAGTTCTCGTCTATTTTGAGATACATTAAAATTAAAAAAGATAATTAAGTGTCTCGAAATTTGAGAGAGACGGAATTTATAAAAAAAAATAACATAAGTACGGAGTATCTAGTAGGGAGTTTTCGTTATCATTTTATCAAGTATTCACTACTGGTGATTAAATTATAACTTGACCAGTTTATTCCTTTTTTTACCCTCCCACATAAACAACTACGCTATTATCAAGGGACTAGCCTAGAACCCTTTATCTCCTTAGTCCTTAGTCACAACAATTGTTGCGGAGACCTTTTCGAATCACATTAATTATTATACCAAGGATACAGTTTTTACCGTGGACGGCGATAAATCAAGATCACGATTTTACTACCACAATTGGAAATATTTGTGATTCACACTCTTATGAACATGTCTTACCCTCGTTGTTGAGTAATGTGGCAAAGATACATGAACTGATGAACACGTAGAAGGGATTCAAGAGTATGAAGCAACACTTTTGTAACATAAAGAAGAAAAAAGGCGCAAGAACTACGAACCAACTCTCCACCGTAAGGGGGAGAAGCTAAGAACAAACAAACACAAAATTATGGAAGATATAAACATTGAAATTGCAGTCTTAAGAAAATACCTAATTTTGTTTTTGTTATAGATGGCTGAAAAACAACATGCATGGTGATAACCCCCTTTTGAAGCTCGCCGAAGGACATTACACATTGACGAACGGTCTGGCTATTCTCCAATATTTTTCCAGCACTTATGATTTTTACATCATTAACTGTTTTTGGTGCAAGCTTTTTATCTGAAGAAAACAATACACAGTAGAGGCTTAAAATTATTTAATGTCACAGCTAAAGAAAGGTAGCAAAGCTAAAATAATGAATAATCAGGGCAAAAATAGCTGAAACACGAAAACAAGCAAGACATCTAACTTAGTTTGGAGAATATTACAAAAACGAAAAGAAAATAGCTCAGAAGTATCAGTGCATCCTATTGAACTCACTCCACGTAAACAGGTAGCACTATATATACCAACGTATGATTAAGTAGAAGATAAGAAACTGAGCTTTTAACGACTCACGCGATTGACATGAATTAACTTCATACTTATTATGCTCAAGCTTGGTTGGAAAATACTCTGCCTCAACGACGTATAATTTAATGTCAAAAGTGTGACTCACTACTCACTAGGCCATGATGAATCTAGCCATCACTAGAGAATTCCAGATGTATGATCAAATACCAAACTAGCACATCAACCCCCGAAATAAAATTAGATATCTAAATCAACCGGCTGATCCAATACATATACCCGACTAATAATAAAGTCAAGTGGGTTATCATTTTCGAGAAAATATACATATGGTACAAACCGCGCACAATGTTTCATTCTTCTCACTCTTCCTATACCTATATCATACCACACTCCTTTCATTTGCTTCCTACAGCAGCATCGTTGTTTATCAACTGAGTGGTCGGATACCCATACAGAGTAGATACCCTTTATAGAAAAACTAGCAAGACCTATTGAATTGGTTCAGAACGGAAACCGAGTTACAAGTTCCGATCACAGAACATCTCATAATTGACTTGGTTAGTTGGTTCCTGTATAAACAGCTTGCCTGGTGCTTTTTTAACACAATATTTAATTACCGCAGACTGTGGACACTGGGCAGTACAGTTACAACCAATGAGCCCTTCAACTTCTATATAATCTCTCTCCCTCGCTCCCCATGGTATTAAATACCGGCTGTTATATAAGAGATTTTCAGCAACAGTGCTTCAACACATATACAATGTACATAACTCTTAAACTAGGAAACATAATGAGACAAGCAGTGCCTAAGTTGCTGGTTTCGTAATGACACACCTGCAACATACATATCAACAAGATCAAAGAAACCTTTTCAAAGTCGTATAGAGCCTGCTAGCGTATAGAGCTAGCATAGCTCACTTTAAAGTCGGAACATTCCTGATTCACATGAAAACGGACTTCAACATCAACAGACGTACTGCAAAAACCAACTTGCAAAACATTTGCATATCAGAATCAGCTCATGATCTAGCAAGCTTGGCAAAAATGTTCAATTCGTACAGAAACTGATTCTCAGTCAGGAGGGCCAGGATCATACATAGACATGAATAAATTTGACCCTTTCTCCTTCCAACTCCTCAAAACACGGATTAAAAACCGTCCTCAAACCCTAATTCAACCTCATTTGATAACATTTGACATAACAACACACGCGCGCAAAGGGTACATCAAATTCACATAAACAACCCTAATTCATAAACAACAAAGTTGAAACACACCACAACAACAAATACCATTCCATGATCAAACATAAGAGAAATCAAGAGAATTAGAAATAAGACATAAAGAACAGACCTTTAGGCCAGTCAGCCACAATTCTGTCCTTAAGATGAGCAACGGTAGACTCTGTCGAAAACCGACACGGACCGATATCAGACCCATCAATTAACCTAAATTTCAGCTCCACCAACTCCACCTCCGGCATCTGTAACAACTCCTAATTTACAAAATTCCCAACTCACAAAACAATCCCACCAAAAAAAACACAAAAAAAAATGCCCTTTAAGTTTGTAACAAGATTCCTCAAGTTCCCGACACAACTACCCAGAAAACCCACCAAATGTATTCCCAACAACAACTATTAAGTAGTAGATTATAACAAAATATCAAACAAACAAACAAATATATAAATAAATTAGATTATGCAAGTGGATGAATAAGTCAAAGAAACTGAATTAAATGAAGAAATTGACAATTACAAGGAATTAGTATTTGTAAATTGTAATTACCTTAAGAAAATACAGTAATGAAAATGAAGGGTGTTTTTGGGTTTATTTTTTGTGGGGTTTTCCCTGAAAACAAAGGGTAGCAAAAAGTAAAACATACTGTATGATTTGGTGAGATTCGAAAGTCCGACCCAAAACTCTTGCCACTTAAGCTAACTGTTACGGAGTATTAGTTATTACTGGCAGTTTAACCATAAAATTTGAATAAAATATAAATTCTCGTGTAAGATAGCTTTAAATAAGTTAATTAATAGTAAAACAAATTCTTTAATAATTACTTTATTTGTTATTTAACAAACCCGTAGTTTCAGTTTCTCGTAAAAAACAGACTATTATTACAGTTTGGTTATTTATGATAGAACAACGCAAAATTAATTACTAAATGTAAAGTAGCGATCCCTAATGCAATTCTAGATGCAATTTTTGGTTTGAATCATTAGAAACAATTTGTTATAATTGCTAACACAACGGTAAGAGCACGTAATTCCGACTTCATTACCGTACAATTTGCAAAAACCACTAGGATACTATTGTTGGGGCAACTAAAACTAGAGACTAAATTGTACTTTTAGAGTATTTTGTAATGAAAAGTATGCAAGTGTGCCTCAAAGAGTTATACACTCATACTACATTTACTAGCTCAAGAGCAACTAGACCCGTCAAACAAATCAGACGAGACTTCACTATAGAACACGATTAGGTTATATTTCAAATTCGGGATTAGCTGCCACCATCAAACTAACACCGTCTATCCCATTTTATGGTCTCATTCCCTATCTCGCTATCTTCTCTGTATCAGCAACCACCAGTCCACCACCTTTGTACTTTTTGAAGGATTACGTGATCTATCCCGCTCAGCGGACTCACCAAAAAATGCCGTTATTACTTCCTTAAACAAAAACCACAAATAGATAAAGCCTAGGGTCCTGAAGAAATAAGAAATCTGAAGTATAACTGACCATTTAGAGTAACAAACCAAGTACAACAAATCTAATTCTCTAAATCTATAACACTGAAAGTGACCAATTAGTACAAAATACAGTCAGTTTCACGCCATGTGCAAATTCTAACTGTGCATGGTATACCATAAAGTTACAGGATGCATGAAATGGTCCTACATGACACTAAACTAACCTAATTAAGGTCTTTCAATTCTCCCCCAAGTCTTAATCAAGACGGAAAGGGGGTCGATTACAAGCTCTGCTGATGTGACATAGAAGCCATTGGCACTGTAGATGGAGGAGTGTAAAACCCGCCTTCGGATACCTGATAAGGTTGGAATTGATTACCCGGGGGCCCATATGGGGCCCCAACAGGCATGTACCCTGGCGCACAAAGGGGTTGTGGCGGCTGTGGGGACACGCCATAGGTATATGCCACGTTCGACATTGATCCAACGGTCTGAATGTACTGAGGTGGCATAGGGTACGGTGGCATGATTGTCGGCAATGGGGGTAGTGGGGGAGGAGAAGAGGACGGCAGCGGCGGTGGCTCGCTAGGTGTCATCTGTTGACTGGTTGGGGTGTTATTATTGCCATTTTGCAGGAAAGGTGACGATGGTGGTGGTGGTTGCTGATTTTGAGGAGGTGGAGGGGGTGGTACAGCTGCAGGGGACGCAAAGGAAGACGGCTCGTTTTCAAGCTTGGCTCTTTTTTCCAATCGGTGATCAGTCGGAGATTCCTGGGTCCCAGTTGAATTGCTATTAGTATTGTTATTACCAAATGCAGCACCGGAAACCAAGGAAGTAAGGGCAAGGCTAAGCATCTCGGCTGAAGAAGTTGATGCAGTGAGCTTAGCTGCCACAGCAGCAGCAGCGGATTTTCGGGACTCATCCTCGTCAGAAGCAGGTTTGTTATCGGATAAAGATGCTTGCCTTGTGTAAATGACAGGTGGCGCTTGACTTTCTCCAACTGTATAGCCAGGTGGCACTGAGGAACCTTGCTCATCTAGTGCCATATTGTCGGAGTTACTGAACTGCAAACAAATTGTTGTAACTTGGTCCGATTGCAACTGAGCGACCTGGATGCAGAAAAGTACAGGACGCTTGAGTTACATTTGGCAAGGAGAATAAATGTGCAAATTAATTTGGAATGTATTTTTAGTATCAAAATAGTTGGTTTTGATAAATTAAATTATATCTCTACAAAAATCAGGAAACATTGATGGTAGTAGTAGACACCAAAACCAGTAATGTTTGTGTTTAAGATAACAAGTCAACGAAACCCAACATGGTGTTCGCTAACATAAGCCATTATAAAGGGAAGAAAAAATTGAAAACAGAAGATATAGGAGAGAAATAAAAGAGACTGGACTAGAACATGGCAGATAGATAACAATGCAATTCCAGTATGTCAAGGCTATAACAATAGCTATGTTGCTCGGACTCGGTTAGAACTATCCAACATGTCACATGTGTGGGTCCAAGTGTCGGATCCATCTATTTTATGGAAAAATCATGCTTTTGGTCTAAAATGAAATGTCTGAGTGTCCTACCCATGTCTGAGTGTCGAATGTCCGGCATGGGTACTCAAGGTAATATTGAAGAGTCTGAGCAACATTTACAATAGTTTTGCACAGATTAACAATAATCACTAGTATTAATTATTCGGCCGGATTTAAATGTTTTCTGTAAATATAATGTTTTCTTTCCATAAATACTTTCACTGAGTTTCACACTCTCCAAAAGCACAATTCACAAAGGCTCAAAAAGAACAAAAAATTCAAAATTTATAAAACAGCTAAGAAGACAGGCTTACTTGAAGTTGACTTCGTAACTGATCCAGCTTCGATTCCTACAACCAAAGAAAAATCAATGGCGTGAATGAAAACCAAACAGAGCTCCAAATTTGCTTTGAATTCCTCTCTAGACACTCAGGAAAAAACAATCTAAAAAATAAATAAAAATGTCGGTGGTAGAATATTTATTTACCTCTTCTTGAAGAGCATCTCGCAGATGAGACACGAGATTTGCCCTTGATGATTCAAGTGCTGTCAGCTGCTCAATGCACTCCCTTAGTGATACATGCTGTCCTTGAATTTCCTCAGTAGATCCAGATCCACCCAATTTCCCTGTTAAAAAGAATACAAGAGTTGAAAAACATACTTAGCTCCGGTCAACACCATAAAGTGATAAGTATATAGAATAGACGTGTCCAATATCTTGAGGATTACTTTTTTTCAACATAATTCTATGCACTAGTATTCGCATTTATTATGGAGGAATGATAATGAATCTAATCAAAGCCAGCCACGGCACAACACGTTACATTTTCTTATTTTGTTTCCTTCTTCTCAATGCTCTCTCCAGAAAAAGTACCGTTGTCACTCCTGACTGCCTCACTGGCCATCTCTATAAAGACTTGCTTTGAGATAACAAATAGGGGATGGCTAGAATGTCTAAACCCTAAACCCTAAACCCTAAACCCTAAACCCTAAACCCTAAACAGTGCTGAAAAAGACGCTAATTTCCATTAAAAACTTACTACAAATATATGCAGAAGGGTTTCACCCTCACACCAAAACATCCTCCAGTTCCGAAAGAATATGCTACTAGGCAGTGACCTCTTTTTTGTAGCAGAATATACATGAGAAGACCCCACAATTACACAAGCGCCCAAATACCAACGTCCAAAATCCATAACTTTAGCTGTTTCACCCTCAACAATTATCTAAATATTCTAAACACTCTTCAATGCAAGATGATTTTCTGTGCTACTGTCTTTGTCATACCATATCAAACTTCTGAGGTAGAGTTAATTTTCAAGATAGCTTGCCAGCTGCACCAATTTTTTGCATTGAAAAAAAATAAGCATTCAATCTGCTATTCTGCTCCTTCTGTAATAATCTAAAACCTCAGTCTTCGCGCATTCACCTATGAGTGCGCCTGCCTAGCTACAATATGTGTCACCCTAATGGCGTAACACTAGAAAGTTTTGGCTAACCATGGGAAAAAAACCTAATACTCCTATCAGAGCTACAGCCATAGAACTATTTATAGCCATAAACCCCACACTTAATTCTAACATCTTATGAGTCATGACCTAGGTAGGACCAAAACTGACACGGACACGGACACGACACGGACACCGACACGTCATCCCATGAAATTTAGGACACGGGACACGGCATTTAAATATAATAAAATATATATATTTTATGGTGATAAATAACGTATAATTTTATTTTTATCATGTATTTAAAACTAAATCTAAACAAGTAAAGGTATAATTCGACCTTTACTATAACTAATTCTCATTTTTCCACTCAAACTCATCGTTTAATCGATTTTTTTTTAAAATTTTATTCCTCGTCCAAACTATAATATGTTTAGCCATGTGTCCAACGAGTGTCGGGTGTCCGAGTGTCGGACACGGTGTCGGACACAGGATGGCTAATTAGGAGAAGTGTTCGTGCTACACTGGTCATGACACACCAATTTTCACCCCACAAAAAATGCAGTTGTCAAGGAAACAGACTAGCCAACCCTCAAAATATTTGGCTTCTAAGTTTCCCAAATTCCTTGTACAAGTGCAACAAAGTCAATGCATGCCATTTTCAAGTTTTTAAACAAAAGTGCAGTTTTGCTCATATTATCCTTCACTAATAATAAGCACATTATCAAACATATCAAATAATCCACACGGGAATTCTAAAATTTAAATCATAAAAATATAAAAGTATACCTGGAATAACTCCACTGCCAAAATCCTTGACTACTTTCTCCAAAATGCTAATAGTACTTGCACATCTAGCCCTCAAAGCATCTTCATCCACTTCACCGCCATAGAGCATTTCAAAATCTGAAGCTATCTTATCTAACACATTTCCAACACGTTGTCTCTGTGAAGGATTTAAAATGAACAAATTGAATAAGACGGTGAAAAATCTAGTTGATCGGAAATAACAAAGCAATAAATATAAATAAACTCACAAGTTTGGGATTGGGCTGTCTTCCACTTCTGTTACTGTTTTCTGGTGGTGTGCTCACAAACTCCTCCTTGAGAATGTGTCCACGAGAGCCAAAAACCTTTCTCTCATCCCATATACTAATCTGTTAGGACAGCACAAGACAAAGAACAATTGAAGCTCATTAGCTCCACAGAGAGTACATGCGTTTAAATGAACAAATAATTGACATGATACTAATAACTGACTGGTGCATTTCGTTAATTGACATCTAAATAACTAACACTAATAGCTAGATACAACACGACTATGCAACATCCATGTTAATTTGAACATCACTTTTGGAGTCACATCCGTGTCCAACACGGCACTCTAGCGGAGATGAAGGCGGGGGGGATTACAGAACAGTAAAGGTATAATATACTCTTAAACGAAGCACATAACATGATTTATTTTATGATTTGAGTCCTTATAGGCTTATATCTTAAAAATCCTTCTATTTCATTTTAAATACTCTAAACATTCATACGTTTTACTATATTTTTTGTTTTGAAGAAGTGTCCTCATACCCACATCCTAATTTCAGGGCGGAACCCCCGTGTCTCTACTTTTGTCAATGACGAATCGTATCGTTAAATATGTGCCCATGTCTGACCTCGTATCCAAGCATGAGTAACATACTCTCAAAATAATACTAACACCCCAGGACCAATTGTTTGCAGATCTTACAAATCCAAACATTTGGGGGAAAATAAATATCACATTAAAGGTAACCTGAGTTCACATATACAGCAAGAAATTCACAACACCATCTTCATCAAAGAAACCGAATTTTAAGCACAATTTTTAAAACCATGTTCTGGACATGAATCCAATGTTCGGAATTCTTTTTTTTCACAAGTTAATAGGACAAGTACATCCGACCCCTCTAACCCGCAATTTGTGGGAGCCATTGAGGCCTTGCTGTTGTTGTAATAGGACAAGTACAAATATGTTGAGACTTAACAAAGTGTTCTAGTATCAATGATAACACGGGGAATTAGGATGCACACATAAGTCAGTCACGGAATATAGAACTCGGTTCTAGATCTTGTCATTAGAGAATTCTGGTACTGAGGAACTATTTTTGAGACAGAATTAGCCATGTATTGAAGCCTTAAGCACGAAATAAAGCACACACAACTAACACAAGTGATTATCTAATGATGACAAGAATAGTAAAGCTATCATATCGTTCATGTCTATCAAAAAGGTTTACCAGTCTACGGGCAGCGTTTCTCTCAGCATCATCCCCATTCCGTATAACATCACGAAGAGCTTCAGGAAGAACCCTCCAAAATTCAGCAACAAACTCTACACCCTTCCTTCGACTATTTTGAAGAATATCATTTGCAAGATACAAAAAAGGCAACTTTTGGTCACGTGCGGAGGAGTGAAATTGCTTATCCCATGTCTCAACCACAAGTTTGGATTTATTCATGTGGAAAATACACCAATGCGATAAAGCTGTATCAGGTCAAGGATAAAAAATTTGAAGCATGCGAAGAAACTTGCAAGACAAGAAAACGAACTACACAAAAGTGTTAGATACTGTTAAAAAAAGCAAACAATTTAACATTTCCTGAAAGCATATGGGACATTTTAATTCTTACCAGCCATATTATTTCACATTCTACTAAAAGGAACTACACAAAAAAATCCTTTTCTAGTCTATGGGAAAGCAATAAATGAGGAAATTCTGTGAACTCCAGATGACGAATGAAAATCATAATCATATCTTAGAACCCTTTTTGTTTATTGTAGAGCTTCTTATGGTTATGTATGTTAACCATGAAAGGATAAAAAGGGAGTGAAAAATTTGTATGCACTGAAAAGTAAAGGATACTCTCTATGCTCTGTTGAGAACTGTTGAGCTTAGCTAACTTCTCCACGAGAATTTGAGGGTTAAAAGTACTACCCATGATTTCCCTTTGTTGAGAACGTCCACCGCAACTAGAACAAAAGGCTGGTAGGTGGATACTTAATAAGATCACCTGCACAAGATTGAAAAAGGAAAAAAGATCAAATATTTGTCTTTCAACAATCAAAACATCCCATCCAGGTAAAAAAAAAAATCTCTACTAAAGATAAGAACTACATACAACCAGAGTAACAACAGAGTGAAACTGTTAACATTCAGCCTGCGAATAAGCATCGTTAAAAACATTAAATGCAAAACATCCTTTCACTCTAACATCAGACAGAGCAATCAATTATCAATCTGCATTGCCAAGCGGAAAGAGACGTTCACCAAGATAAAGAAAAAAGGACTATATCAAAACTGAGCAGTTCAGTAATTATACCCTTATGATTAAAGCCAGTAAATATTGCCATTGATATAATACAAAATAACCAAATATTTGAAGAAGCCTTAGTATTTGTTCATCCATAAGTGTGATCTATTTCTCCGTGTAAGTGATATATTACGAAGTCATTTCAATTTTATTACTTTGAGGATGAATTTTCTACACCATATAATGGTGTCTGCCACCCCAACATGCACTCATGTATGACACACAAAGTCACTGGGAAATACATATAAACGTCACTAGAATTCCATTCAAAAGCATCCAGGCTTTAGCACATATTGAAACTAGAAAAACTACCCTTTCCAAAATATAATCTAGAGAATGTCAATTCCTTAACTAAGTGCATCGAAAGATAGTGAACGCCGTGCACCTCCGCAAGAATTTCACCTTTTTATGAAATCAACCACCAAAAATCTAGGGGTAGCACGCGAGGAAAACTAATGTCACCAATCTAATATAACGTCCATCAATGTAATATACTTACAAAGAAAGGAGACTTCATTAAAAATTTAGACAAAATTCTTTAAACAAAACTGTTTCTAAAAGAACAAATTTGTAATAACTAGCTTTTATATATACGGTTTTACAAAAAATACCTTATACAATTTTTAAAAAAATAACTACCTATTATGACACTTTGTTTACAAATTGGTACCTATAATGCAATTACGGTTACATTTTTAAGTTATTTATGCTTAGTTTGTATTTTGAATTCATTTCATATTCATTTAAAAGGTATAGAACATTGATAAAAATTACAAATAACAAAACCAACCAAAAACATTCGAAAAATACTAAAAAAGAGTGACCGGATCTGTGTTTTAGGTACCAATTTGTAACAAAGTGTTTTAGCAGGTAGTTATTTTGAAAACAGCAAATAAGGTAGTTATTTGTAGAACATGTATATAAAAGGGAGTAGTTATGACCAAATTTCTTTGAAATAACTATGTAAAACCGGTGAATGTTAGGCTATCTAGAAAGTGTCTACGAGCTATGAGGACTTTTAGTTGTACTTGTACAGTTCATTTTATGACATTTTAATGAAAAGTTCCATAATCTAAAATTTATACGGAATGTATGAAGCAGAAATCATGATAAACCTAGCATTCAAAACACGAGCTTTTACTCATTGATAAAAGTCACGAGTCTCACGACTCAAGACACAAGATATCAGCTTCTGCTCCAACAAAAACTAACTTCCCACCTTCCTTTTTATATATAGTGGCATTACACTCAAACACTCTCTTACGGTGTAATTTAACATGGTTACTTATCAATACAACATAGAAGAAGAAAGAACAGCAAACATGGGAGTTAGGACCCTGCATCAACAAATACCAAGAAGCCACATAACGAAACCATCTAAGAGAAGTCTATAGCGCGAAGCACACGATCAAAAAATCAAGAGTGAAGAAAAAATAATTATTACATTTAGTTATAAGATTGTATCTAACTACCAGCCTTAAACATTGCAGCACCATCCGGCTGGTGAATACTTTTTTCTACGAGTAGCAAGTTCCAGTTTACGATAAAAAGGCAAAAGCCAATCCTTCTAAACTCTACGTAAAACCAGTGTATCGACACTGCATATTGTTCCACCTCCATGTCATTGCCACGGCGGTAACACAATAACAAATACAACAACAACATTACCGCAGTGCCTCAAGGAGAGTCGGATGTAGGAACAAGTATGGAAGAAAAAAACAAGAACTAAGAGACAACAAAAGTAACAGCCTCTAAATTGCATCTGAGAGTGAAGTCTAAGTGCTTCGAGCACGTGAACCAAAGGATTCTTGCGTTATTCATGAAGAAGCCCATATCAATGATAACCTAACTTCATCAAAATGAATTCACTAATATGGAACATATTCCCAGTTATTAAAAGCGCTTAACCAGTATCCTCTCCAAAATTCTTTCATCATTGGAGCAGAAATCTATATAACAAAACCTAGAGCAAGCCATGTCAAGTACATGCAAAACAGCAGCCTACTAATTTCGATCCCTAATTTTTCCAGAAAGAGGATTACACAACACCGTTGTACCGCACTTGTACGGTTATATAAGACCAGCCTGAGCTGAAGATCTTCACTTAAAAGCTCAAAACCTTCTTCTAGAAACTAAATAACTATATCTCGCACAAAACCCGAATGTGTTCATGAACTAATACATGTTCATGGACTTTGTTCGAAAGCTCAAAAACAAGGTCTAAATCATAAAATTGTCCAAAATTCATCATTAAAAAATCAATAATAACTACAACTATATAATAGCTCAATAAACAAGGCCACTTGTATATACAACTGGTTGCATAATCTCGGTATGGATACGACTTTTTCCCGAACCTCTCCCTGGCATTATCATGCCATTGCCCAGCCCTGTAAACGCCGTAAAACAAGCGATTCCTTCCATGAGTTCCATAGGACTTCAGCCATCATAAAACCATTAAACCGAAACCCACGATTACGACAAACTACTCCATGAACTACAATCATATGTCAACCAAAACCCTAGCACCCAAAAACCTAGAATTCTCAAAAGCATCATCATCAAAAGTTAAAAACATACATACCATTTCAGAAACTAAACAAAACCCATCAAAGAAACCATGAAAGTTAACAACTTTAACAACAATTTATACAAATCAAAACCCTAAAAATTCACAACAAGCATAATTAAACAAACCAATTAATATAAAGAACCCAATACCCTACTATAATCATGACAAAAGATGCAATTATAAAGATAAAATACATGATAAAAGCAAAAATAAACGAACCAAGTAAAAGAAGGTATAAACTTTTTACCTGGGAGATGAGAACCAGCAAACCCAGAAATTTAACTAGTTGAAAGGAGGTAATTTATTGAAGAATTACATATATTTACTGTAATTGAAGGTAAATAACATCATGGTGTAATTTTTAATGAAATTGAATAAAGAAAGTGAAGGTTTAATTTGTGCTGAGGAATTATACAAGAGGAAGAAGAGGGGTTAAAAAGGGGGAAGATTGAAGGAGAAGGCTGGGCACCTGAATATTTTGAGTTTTAGGGATGATAGGAATCAGATAACTATATACCACAAGCCCAGAACTACCCTTGATTTTAGTTTTGTTTTTAGTTGTAGTCAGAGGTGGTAAATGGTAATGGTTTAATCGAGTCGTATTTGGGTTTGATCAGTTTAGTTATAATTCATTAGGTCCTATTCTTTTCGGCTGAAACGAGCTGAATTGAATAAATTGGGCTATAGCTTAATTGAACTAAATTGAGTGAAATTGAGGTGCAGTGAATTTAGTTGAATTAAAAGTTACTTTTGTGAAGAGATTAATTGAAAATAATTCATTGAACGTAAATATAACTTAACGAAATACAATCAAACAAAATTAAAACGAGCTGAAATTAAGCCAGAAAGGACAGGGCCTAATCTTTTATATTTAGAATTCAGATTGGGTGTTATTTATGGGTTGAGTTAGTCTGTTTAATTCATAACTCAGGTTTGGATCCGGTTACGTAAGAATGTTAAGTTGTAAGATAATTATAAGGATGTGAAACGAAAATTTAACTTTTTATGAAAGCTAATTGATGTTTTGTTCAATTAGAATCGAACCCCAACTTCATGTTTGGGGTAAGAGAGTTCATATCACTTGAACTAACTATTATTCTCAAAGCTTCTTTCTTCTTGATACATGAGTACATGACCTAGCCACCGTTGGGTGTTGGGTTAAGGTTTGCGGGTTAGGCCCTTAACCTTAGACAATGTGTGAGAGGTGGATTTGAGTTGGCTTATTTTGACCCTGACTCGGTTGAAGGGACCAAATTGTTATCTTTTCGGGTTTTGGGCGGGTAAGGTGATAACGATGATAGCCGTATGTTTACCATTGGATTACAAAAAATACGCGTTGCTTATAAGTGGGTGTAGCTCTGTCAAGCTATGTAGCTTGACAAATAAAATAAATAAAAAACAAAAAAAATATTTGTTAGTGGGTCTTTTTAAGCTACATCTATTGTCGTTTACCATTAAAGATTATTATAGCTTGAACGCTTTGTTGCTTGGAAAAATATATGGAGCAAAACAAGTTACAAGGTTTTGTAGCATGTCATTTTTTTTTTCGGTAAAGAGAACTGGGTAAACCCGTTAACAACGAAACAAAAAGCGAAACAAAACAAAACGAAAAACAAGAAAACAGGCTATACTACTACTAAAACATCCAAGCACCCTAGGCATCCGGAGGCACTAGCCGTGGCCAGGCCACGCCCTGAACGTCGTTCCTTAGCAGTACTCCTAACCGAGCTGGAATATGCGCCCGCTCAAAAATTTGAAGTCCCTGGCCTTGGTCTACCCCACGTGTGGCAAGCCAATCCGCACAAAAATTAGCCTCGCGGAACACATGTCTCACTTCAATATCCCATTCATAGTCCTTGATGAAGCTTTGGCACATTTGGATCATGAAAGAATGAGCCGTTGGCAACCGATCCTTGTCCTTCATAAATTCTTCCACCACCTTAGAATCCGTCTGTATGATTACTTTCTGATAGCCCCGCTCCCTCGCAATAATCAAGGCCCGCCTTAACGCCATTAATTCCGCTCTTGTCACCATCGCAATACCCAATTTTTCCGCGAACGCCACCAGCAGCCTTCCCGACGCATCCCGACAAATGCCTCCCGCTCCTGCTAGCCCAGGATTTCCTTTCGACGCTCCATCAATATTAAAAGCCACCCATTCCAGCGGCGGTGCCAGCCACCGAATCCACGTCTCCCTTCGCCTGTTCACCGTACCAGTACTTATGATATCTAGAGCAGTCCTTGCCTTTAAAATCTCCTCAATTCGCACCTTCAGAATTCTAAATTTGTTATACGGGATAACCTTTTCCTTGTCAAAAACTCTACAATTTCTCCACCTCCACAACCACCATACTACCACCGTAAAAATCGTCGGCCATTCCCGCCTATCAGGGGCCGCACTTGGCTTAATATTTGTAATGACCCAATCACGAATGCTGTTGGTCGTGTGGAACTGGTTCGAATTTGGAATGCTAAAACATCGCCAAACCGCAGTAGCTTCTTTGCAATCCCGTAGAAGGTGCAAGGTCGATTCTTCTATGGCCGGACAACTGTGGCAGCACGGGTTGTCTGTGAAATTTCTACGAGCTCTGTTTACATTTGTCATGATTCGATCATGTAGCAAAAGCCAAAGGAAGAGTCGCATTCGCTGCGGTGCCCAAGTCTTCATTGGTCATGCCCAGGGCCGACTTTGGGCATGTGCAGCCTGTGCTGCTGCACAGGGCCCCAAAATTTTGGGCCCAAAACTGATAATGGTTGGCTAACGCATAAAAAAATTTGGAAATATAATCACACGTCTAGTTTAGGGGAGATGAATTACAATCCCTGGAAACTTCCTCATTTAATCAGATTCTTTTTTCTCTAAAGATCAGTCATGAATATGCCTAAAACATCTCCTTTCCAATCTTTCAATATTCATCATTCTAACGATGTTATATAGCAAAAGCGGCCTTGACATGTAATAAAGGATCACACACCGGACCTCCAAAAAAACTCATTCTCCATACACCGTTTAATTCGAGTTGTGTTACCATATACTGTTTGTTTATAGTGGTATTTTTCAATAAATTATTTTTCTCTTTCTATCTCTAAATTATTTTCTCTCTAAGAATCTCCCACCCATGCTCGACTCTCCCCCAAGTCTCCCCCCGAAGACTGTCACCGTCCACGCCAATTCTCCATTAGAGCCAGGAGGGTCTAGCGACTTCCAACAAGCAAATACCTCTCTCCATAAAAATGCTAAGCGAAAAACAATGCATTTAGATGAATTTCTATCTCGTATTCCAAGTCCCTCGCCTCTATTCCAAGCTATACAGAACAATCTGAATACTGAAACAACTGGTTCAGGCTTGTCCTTCAGAGATGCAGTTAACGACTTTGGCAATGTCTCACTTTCTGATGGTGACTTAATTCTGGATGACCAAGATTGGACTTTGAGGACGATATCGATATAGTAGACTCAGAAGACGAACTCGTCTGCCCACGCATATGTCTCACAAAAGAAGAGAAAGCTATCATCCGGAAACCATGGAGGCATTCTCTCATTATCAAAAATGTTCGATAAGAATATCGGTTATTTATCACTTATGCGAAAACTGCAGGTAAAATGGTCCATCAGAGGTAAGCTAACGCTCACTGATCTTAAAAATTCTTACTACGTAGCAAGATTCTCATCCAAACAAGATTATGAATTTGTCCTAACCTAAGGCCCTTGGATGATAGACGACCATTATCTTACCATTCGGAAGTGGATCCCTAATTTTATTCCTACCGAAGATAAAATCAAATTTCTTACGGCTTGGGTACGGATTCCGGATTTACCGGTAGAATATTTTAATGAAACCTTTCTTCGCAAAGTCGGTGACAAAATAGGTAAAGTTGTCCGCATAGACAAAAATACGGTCTCTGATGAGCGCGGCCAATTTACCCGATTAAGCGTCGAAGTAGACATTTTGAAGCCTCTATTATCGAAATTCCGTATGTACACTAAGGTGTATCATATTCAGTATGAAGGCCACAAGTTAATATGCTTTAATTGCGGCAAACTAGGTCATAATTCGGAGAACTGCGATAAACATGAAAACAGAGCTTTAACCATGGATATGGATGTGCACGGGAAGTCTGACACTAGCTTTGGCTTGGATGATAATTCATTAGAATCAGGTTTGCTGCCCCAAGAGAGTGAAAATTTTGGAGATTGGATGTTAGTAAAGAAACCACCAAGGCGGAGATCCGACTACCACCCTAAGCCGGCAAAAATACCCCCGGTCACAGGAAATGCAATCAAATCCGTTTTCGGATACGGAAATTCCTCGAAAAATCAAGGCTCCAGATTTGATTCCCTAGCAAATAATTTGGACAATATTACCTCCCCAAATAATCCCACCCATACTTTTCATAATGATCAGGAAAATATTCCAATTTCCATAAGCAATTTTGCACAGGAATCTTTTTCTCTCGAATTGCAGCCTTTTCCTAAATTTAGTGCTACTCCTAAAAATACTAATTCCCTTAATCCTCATACTAAATCTTCCTCTGGTAGGAATTCTTTCCAAAACAAAAATACAAAATCTTTCCATAATACTTCATCATTTGGTCCATCCAAATCTTATAAAAATCAAGCACTCAAAAATATTACCAACATCTATCACCCTATTGGTTCACAAAATACTCAAACAAAAAATCAACACAGTAAGTCTACCGCACCAGCTACCAACGTTCAAACTATAAGCCCTAATAGTCGTGCTGCCATTCCCATCATTCGTGAATTTTCCACGAATGTCGATAATTCCGCCAGCCATCCTGTACGGGAGGCTCCCACAGCCTCTGACGCTTCCGGCACACCCGGAAACAGTATGGATACCACCCAAATGGAGGCTCAACATATCGACACATGAGGAGATGTTGGTGCCTTTGTTGGGTGTGATGATCCCGGAATCCCCAATGATGGACCTACAATTCAGTCCAGCGACGCAGTCCCCGACGAATCTCCAAATCGAGGTCACAATCCCATGGAACATTAGCCATGTCTTGACACTCGTAAGTCGAGCTTATCTAACATACTTACCATTTATACCTTGTTATATGGCTGAACGGATACCGAATTTATGCCCCAATCTTCCCCCTCTGACTTGTATGCTATGGAACATACAAGGTACTAAGAGTAAAAGTAAAATCACTGCCCTTAAAGATGTTATCAGAACATACAAACCATCCGTTCTGGTCTTGATCAAAACCCATATTGGTGGCGACCATGCTGAAAAGATTAAAAATATTATCGGGTATTCGGGTCATTGCCTAGTTGATGCGGTTGGTTTTAGCGGAGGTATTTGGATGTATTGGAGAACCGAATTAGCTACAATCACACCCATAAGGAAACATGATCAATTCGTCACAGTAGAAGTATCGCGGACTGGGCAAACTCCGTGGTACTTCTCGGCCGTTTATAAAAGTCCTGGTCCCGGGAATAGACAGGAACTTTGGGCTGAACTGGAATACTTTGCACGTAACAATAACCATCCTTGGATGCTTGCTGGGGATTTTAATGAAACCAAATACCTTAGTGAACGACACGGAGGCGATTACAATATGGAACGGAGATGTTATAATTTCAACAACTGGGTTAACAACTGTGAATTACTTGAATTAGAATTCTCTGGCTCCGCTCATACTTGGTCTCGTGGTAAATCACCGGAAACTAGACAAAGCGCAAGACTTGATCGTGCTCTGTGCAATAGCGAGTGGAGTATGATTTTCGAAGATGCTCATGTAAAACACCTACCTGCGTTTCAGTCGGATCACTGCCCCCTGCTTATTGCACCAAACGGGTTCGCTCCAACCAATTCCATAAATCGGCCTTTCAAATTTCAAGCGGCATGGATGACTCACGAAAACTTCTCCTCCTTTGTACAGAACAATTGGCCGAGTAATGGGGACTTCCCTACTCGATTAACTAATCTTTCCTCTCTTCTTCAAGAGTGGAACAAGAATGTTTTTGGGGATATTTTTAGGCAAAAACGCACGCTTATAGCGCGGCTCGAGGGCTGTCAGAAGCTCCTTTCCCATTCCCGACAATCTCGTCATATCAAGTTGGAAGCAAAATTAAGGAAACAATTGGACCATATTTTGGAACGTGAAGAATTGTTGTTGTACCAAAAAGCCCGAGTCGAATTCATTCGGGATGGTGAACGGAATACAAAGTATTTCCATGTCAGTACTCTGATACGAAGGTGGCATAATAAAATTCATTCCCTTAAACAGGGAGACGGTACTTGGGTAGAAGATCCGAGCGAAGTGAAGAAGATTGTTGTTGATTATTTCCGAAATCTGTATACGGATGATTCCCCTTATGATATAGAAGCGGACGTTCCTTATGATTTATTTCAAGAGTTCGGTAACTAGGAGTTTGAGTGGCTTACTACCCCTTTTTCGTTGGCAGAAATTCAAAAAGTAATTCATTATATGGGCTCGTTAAAGGCTCCTGGGCCGGATGGCTTCCAAGCCCTTTTTTTATCAGAAGAGCTGGGATATTATCTCATCCTCCCTCCTCCCGATGATTTTTAATGCTCTAGAAGGCAAGGCTTTCCAGTCGGTCTTAACGACACTCATATTGTCGTCATACCCAAGGTCGAAGCACCAAAATTTATTTCACAATTTCGTCCTATTAGCCTCTGTAACGTTGGCTATAAGATTATTAGCAAAGTCCTGGCTAATCGCATCAAAAAATTCCTTCCACAACTTATTTCAGAAACCCAAAGTAGCTTTGTACCAGGAAGACAGATCACAGACAACATTGTGATTTTCCAAGAGGCTATACATACTATGAGAAAAAAGAAGGGTAGTAAGGCTTACATGGCAATCAAAATTGACCTTGAAAAAGCGTACGACCGTTTAAAATGGAGATTCATTTGTCACACGCTAAAGGATATGTGCTTCCCTCCTCTCCTGATTGACACAATCATGGAATGTGTTACGACAACAAGAATGCAAGTCCTTTGGAACGGGGAGCCTACCGAGCAATTTATTCCTTCCCGAGGAGTTCGACAAGGTGATCCGTTATCGTCCTATCTCTTTGTTATGTGTCTCGAGAAGCTCCAACAGGTGATTGACAAACAAATTCGGGCTAATAATTGGAAAGCTCTCCCTATTTGTAGGGATGGCCCGGTGATATCAAATCTTTTCTTCGCCGATGACATGGTTCTTTTCGCAGAAGCGAATATAGAACAAGCAGAAATTATTAACTATGTTCTTGACAATTTTTGCCGAGCATCCGGGGAGAAGGTCAGTCAAGCAAAATCACATGTTTTCTTCTCGGCTAACACGAGTTCAGATGTCAGAGGAGCTATTTGCTCAACCTTGGGTTTTACCGAGACTAGCGACCTGGGGACTTACTTGGGGGTCCCAACCATCAATGGCAGAGTAAATAAGCAGACTTTTTCCCATCTCGAAACCAAAATCAGCAAGAGATTAGCGGGTTGGGCAACAAAGCGTCTGTCTTTGGCTGGACGAGCAACCTTGGTTCAATCAACCCTCAACACGATGGCCAACTACAATATGCAATCAGCTAAGATTCCTCGATCAGTTTGTGATTCTATTGACAGAAAAACTAGACGTTTCCTTTGGAGCGGTAATGAAGATAAAAGGGCGACTCATCTTATTTCATGGGAAACGATCCAAAAACCCAAATCAATGGGCGGTCTCAGGATTATCTCTGCTCGCCAAGCAAACTCAGCATTCCTTACTAAACTTGGATGGAGGATACTAGCTGAACCTTCCAAATTGTGGTCTAGGGTGCTCCGTGCTAAGTATTGCAAAGGACGATGTGATCTAGATATGTTCCGGCCCAAGCAAAATATGTCTAATGTTTGGGCTGGTATTTCAGCCGAGTCAAATAACATCGGACGAGGTACTTCAATCTCGATTGGGAACGGACGAGATACTTTGTTCTGGGATCGGATAGAAGATACCATCCTTTCTTCCAAGGCGCTTTCTCCTATCCCCTCCGACTTGCGTGATGTCAGTGAGTGATATGTGGGATAATGGTGACGGATGGAAATGGGACTCGTTTGCAAATTTTCTTCCTCAATCCGACCTTCTAAGAATCGCAGCTTACTCGGTGGTTCCCGACCCTAATCTAGAAGACACGGTGTACTGGCGGGGTTCCTCTTCTGGCAAATTCACCATCAAATCAGCTCTTGGACTTCTAAAAGGCCTAGATCAATCCAATACCCTCGATCCACCTATTTGGCGAATCATATGGAAACTCCCAGTACAACAGCGCATTCGTATGTTTCTCTGGCTCTCTGCCCATGATCGTCTTATGACAAATGTTAATCGAGTCCATAGGAACATGGGGGAGGATCCTATTTGCCCTCGCTGTTCGGCCGAAGAGGAAACCACTGAGCATCTTCTCTGTAATTGCCCGGTTTCACTGGCCATCTGGAGCCAAGTTGGAGGCTTGGCTACCTCACCCTCTTTCCTTACTGAAAACTTCAATGACTGGCTCGTAAACAATGCTAGCAATAACTATGAAAACGCCGGTCAAGATTGGGATTTCTGTTTCGCAATAACCTGCTGGTGGTTGTGGAGATGGAGAAACAATGTAGTCTTTGGTAGGGATGAGGAGAACCCAACTTATCCGCGGGATTTTTTGTTTCAACAATTTGATCAGAATAGGCGGGCCTTTGATAAATTCTCTTTATTCAATCCGATACACGAAACAGCCAACAGAGAGGTATATATCCGATGGCTGCCGCCGCCTTATAGGTGGACCCTGCTTAATACTGATAGGGCCTCTAAGGGCAATCCGGGTCCAGCTGGCAGCGGTGGTATCTTTAGAGATGCCGCGGGTAATTTCATATCAGCTTTTACTTTCTCAGCCGGTATATGCTCCTCAATGAGGGCCGAACTTCTAGCGTTTCTAGCAGGTCTAGAGAAGGCCAAGCATGTGATGATCCCCAAATTAATTATACACATGGACAATAAGTCGTGTGTTCAATTGATTCTAGAGGATCAACTTGTGAGAAATGGTTTGCGCCCTCTAGTCAAGAGATGCAAGGACCTTATACAAGAGCGGGGTCGCGCGGTAAAACTAAAGCACACTTATCGAGAGTCTAACCGAACAGCAGATTGGCCTGCTAATCAAGGAGTCCAAGCTAGCATCCAACACATCGTTTTCGACAGCCCTCCTCCAGATCTTCGTCCTATACTCCGAGAAGACATCTATGGAGTCGCATTCCCTCGTTTTATAGCTAGTTAATTTTCGGGGTCTCCCCCTCTTATGTACCAAAAAAAAAAAAAAAAATATATATATATATATACTCTTTGTTTATTAGTGTTTTACATTTCTTCCGCGTATGCCCTTCTTCTTTGTCAGGCTTGAGACTAGCAAATTCATACGCACTAATCTTCACAAAACGGTTTCCAACTAAAGTACTTGCTACGTTAGGCTTCTCAACACCGCTATAAAACCGACCACCAAGACCTTGAACCATTTTTTCCGGCCGACGGAAGATAAACGGGGGCAATGATGGGAAAAGACTAAAAGGGTCATGAATTTTAGTTTCAAGAATTTGAAATCTCGTAGTCATTTCATCTTCATCAGCATTGTAAGAAAATCGAAAAGAGGAAAATGCTTTGGCTTTTAGTGATATTCCACAAAACAAAGAAGGAATGTGTGGTAGTGGACTTCCATGTCCGGAAAAAGGTAAAGGCTCATCACCAACAAAATCCCACGTTTGTTTAGCTACGTCAAAAATATAAGTGCCACATTGGCCAACACTGATAAAAACAACACCTAACCTATTATCGCCCTCTAAAAACATTGGCACAAGCGCACTTACAGTATACTTAAGACGATGATTTTTGGAAATGTGGAGGGTTGGGATTGGCAAAGGAAACCACCCACGATCGAGGTTTGAGGTATCCAATACCTCAAACAAAACCTTTCGCTTTTCAGAACTACTCTTACGATCATCACTATAAAGCAAGTCTGACAAAGCAAATAATTTTGAGTCAAGGGTAAATAAGTGAGGGGACATCTTTCCATAATTAAGAGAAGGCCCTCGGGTCAATTTCGATGTTTGAGGTATCCACCGTGTTTTCCTCAAATAGCATCACTCTCCATATAACGGTATACAGCTAACTTCACAAGATTCCCAAGTTTATCTATGGTAGGTTACCGCACGCGATGTTTCAGTGAAGCAAGTTATCAGATTGAGTGATAAGGAAATGAAGATAGATTCCAAAGAGAATTTACCGGAATCTAAGGAAAGAGATTAAGGTCTTAACGGCTACGAGTACATCGACCATAAATTAGATGTAAGGTATGAACACACCAGTAGGTGGGGCAGGGTGAACTCCAGTCTCAGCTTGACTCTGAACGGCTCTGGCTCCACTGGTCTCAGCCTCTAGGTCAGTAGTGATGGCTCTGCCGATGGAGGTCTTCCTCTCGGGGCACTCGAAGAATTTGTGTCCAGGCTTCTTGCAGGTGTAACATAAGTACGGATCACCGTCACAGGTAACTCTAGGATGAAGATCCTTGCGGCACTTGAAACACTTCAGGGGAGCTTCTGTCGAGGGTTCCATGTCTCGATTCTGAGAAGCCTTAGCTCCATTGGGTTCTCCCTTTCCTTGGGGGCACTGTTCAGAGAGGTGTCCTTGCCTTCTGCAACGGTAGCAAATGCGTGGTCTACCACGGCGGTTATTGTCTGGCCCAACTGTAATAGGTTGCACAAGGAACTGTGGGTGCTTTCCTCTTCCAGGAGGAGAGGAGGAGGAAGGAGGACTAAGAGGTCTCTTGCTTCGACAGCTATGAAAAGGCGATGGAGGAGGAGAGAAAGCTCTAGCCCCTTCACAATAGATCTCATAAGGGTCCTCTGCTCGCAAGACACTGTAGTAACTCTGGAAGTAAGAAGTCGGGTCACCACTAGCTACACTCCTAGTCTCAGCATTAAGCTTGCTCCGGAACAGATAGGCTTTGTCTTCTTCTCTCTCAACTAGCTGTGGGACAAAGTGGATCAGCTCCTCAAATCGATTGGTGAAGGCTTGAACAGAAAGGGTCCCTTGGCGAAGGTTCATGAATTCGGTCATCTTATCTTGGCGGGTGTCCTTATGGTAAAACCTCATGCCAAGAAGAGTCTTGAAACGACTCCAAGTGAAAGTAGGGTCACGAGTAGCAGGAGCACTGATTGTCAACCACCAACTCCTAGCCTCACGAATTAAGAACTGTGATGCCACTCGGGTCTGATCCTCAGGTCGAACGCCATAAATCATGAAATTCCTTTCCATGTCAAAGAACCAAGCGGTGAGGGTCGCAGCACTGGTCTCTCCGTCGAATGTCTTAGCTGCATTCCTCCACATCTGGGTAATAATCCAAGCCAATCCTCCAGGTTGGTTACTTCCCGAGGTTTGAAATGAAGAAGAAGGCATAGATGACCTAGCTATGCAATCTTGGAGGTCTTGAATGATGGCTTGTGTCTTAGCATTCTCTGCATCGGTTGACTCCGTCATTCTTCAATCATAAGAGAGTAAATCGTTAGACGTATTCTTAACAAGGCACAAACAGACTACAATATAAGTCCTTAAATCTACCCCATCTCTTATTCATTATTTGTTTATTTGGTCAAGTTAAGGTTGGGGGTCACATGAGTGCGTCGGGAGCAATAATGCTCTGATACCAACTGTAAAACCCCTCGCGAAAGCAGAAATATAAACATACAAAAGTACTAAAAATGCAGCGGAATTTAAAACTTTTTAAAGTAAACTAAACAACATGCGATAAGTCTTAAACTGAAACGGAAACTGAAACTGAAATAAACCAAAATAGATAAGTAACAGTTCTAAGTATCAAAAACAAATATATACATCAGCCTGGGATGGAACATCCCTACAGGCACCAAAAACAAATGTATCGAAAGTCTAAGAGTCTAGCTAGGCGATATAAGGCAAGTCATATGATGACAACAGGATCATCACTCGCTAGCCCTCTCGTAACCCTGCTCCAACCTGCATGTACCTACATACATGAAAAGATGTACGCCACAATCAGTGGGGAGTGACTAGAGTTCTCCTAGCCACCTTTTGTGACAACACGTAACACATAAAACAATACAGAATACTCCAACATATATCAACATGTGAAGCATAAACATCTCGTCGATTGATCTCATAACAACATGCCAACTCTAGTGCACGGCTCTCAACCAACTTCATAAACCGTTAGGAAGGAGAGCTGGTTTCCCTACTGGTTACCCAGTCGGGGGGTCTTTCAATCCAACTATTTATGAAACCGAACTAAGAGTCACCTAATGCCTTGAATGATCAAACCATAACTCAAACAAATATACATTTACGCATCCTTATCAATAACTATGTCTGACACGTACCAACTCAAGGCAAGCAGATAAGTTCAGCAAGTAAAAGGTTCAGCGGTCAACTTAAGACATAACCTAGTAGCAAAACATTCAGCAAGTGTAAAGGTTCAGCGGTCAACTTAAGACATAACCTAAACACCAAACATTCAGCAAGCGAGGACTCAGAGGCCAACTTAAGGCATGGACTAGCATCCAAAAGTAAAGGACTCAGAGGCCAGCTTAAGGCATGTCCCTTCACCACATCACAAGGTACTAAACTCAGAGGCCAGCTTAAGGCATGTTCTAGCACCAAACATCTGCACCCCGGGCAAGGTGTCAGTTCCTTAGCTACCCCGTTGTGCAGCTGCTCTACTCGTCAGACTCAGAGGCCAACTTAAGGCATGTTCCGACGCGATCACTATCACACATGTCTGAACTCAGAGGCCAGCTTAAGGCATGTTCCAGACACGACAAACATACACATATAGGGCTCAGAGGCCAACTTAAGGCATATCCCAATATATGGCAAACAACTCACGTATTAAGCTCAGAGGCCAGCTTAAGGCATACCTTAATACGCATCAATACAATATCAACCAAAGTCTATGAACTAAACTATAGTTCTACTTTTCTTTAACTTCTAATCAACACTTAATTGACCCCGGGAACTAAGTTGAGGGAGAGCCGGTTTCCCTTTCGGTTACCCGACCGGGGGGTCTCTATCCTTACTCCATTCCCGAACCCAATATAATGTTGCCCGTACACCGGGGACCTCAAATACATGTCACGGGTTTACAAAACAAGTTTCAATCAAAACCGATTAACCGTTTGAAAGTTACGATTAAATTACAAATCTCTAAAATAGCTCACAGGGGTCCCCAGCCGGTCGGCAGGCAGCCGGTCGGCCGGCTGGTGACCTCCTCAGCCTTTCTTCTTTCTTTTAAAAACTAAGAACACAAAAGGGCTCCCAGCCGGTCGGCAGGCAGCCGGTCGGCCGGCTGGGAAGACCTCCCCTTAGCCTTCACAAAAACACGTAACCATCCCCACATGTACTCCCAGCCGGCTGGCAGGCGGCCGGTCTGCCGGCTGGGCTCCCATCCTTCCTACATTCTTCGCAAACACAAACAACACTATGAGACTACCAGCCGGTCGGCAGGCAGCCGGTCGGCAGGCAGCCGGTCGGCCGGCTGGCAGTCCTAAGGCCAATTTTCCTAAAATCGCAAAAACACAAAGAAACACTCCCAGCCGGTCGACCGGCGGCCGGTCGGTCGACCGGCTCAGAGAGCCTGATACGAAATCGCGTTTTTCCAGCCAAGTCTAAACTTCATAATTCGACACAACAACTCAAGCAAGGCCACAATTGGTGATTTCCCAACATTATCAAACACCAAATACTACTAATCTAACAGCACATAAGTCCCATAACAATCCTCAAATGAATTTAATAAGTATCCATCGCAAAATGCGAAAAACTGAAAATATGCTTATGAACATATAACAACACTTTAAAGCATGAATTCATCACATAGCAAACATCCTAAACATATTACTAAGTCCTTTGATCAATGTATATCAACAAAAACAGAAACCAACACAAGAATCACAACAAACATGCTAATATACACATAAAGGCCGAGTTTCTCATTATCGTCACCTCTCAAGCGATTCCGGCTAAAGATCCTCCTCAACCAAGTTGCTAACACCCTCTGGATCGTCTAAGCCCTCGCCTACAACATAAACAAACGGGTTTAAGGACTTAAAACGGGATTTAGGGAAAACAGCCCCATTTTCGAGTTTAAGGATTTGCAAAATGAAAGTGATAGATGGCTTGGAAATCGAATGAGGATTCCGAAAATGTCATTGTTACCTCGATTTGGTTAACGGATGACGAAGAAAAGCTCAAAAGAAGATGTTAACAATGGAGGTTTTATGAGAATATGTTTTACAGTGGAAATGTTGGGGATGGAGGATGCATATGTCGACTAAAGGGGTTTATGGGGGTTTTATGGACTGTCCTTTCCGAGTCAATTAAACGGGTCGGACATTTGAACGGATATTAAGACGTGGGTTTAAGTTTACCAAGTCCGTATTCGTCTTAAGGACTTAAGGTTCTTAAGACGGATCTTACTAATTAAATTAAAACCTTTCACAATAAATTATTAAAATATTATTTTATTACGAAAAATAACTTAAAACGCTTAAATTAGATTTTACGAAAATACGGGCTTATAGTCAAATGACACGATAGAAAATACATTCTATGACATAAACAAAAATAGATCTCTTTTATAATCAATCAAGTGAACCATGACAAAATAAAACAACATAAAAAACGCATCTTTCCAACTTTTGACAAGGGTACACCAAATTGTCACCCGCCACTTTTTTCTTGCCCATATTAAGGTTATTAGAATATTAGGCGCGCACCATAGCACACACATGTTCGAGGCAACTCACATGAAGCGTACCAAGTGAACACTACAAAAGATACGAGATACTGATTTTCAAATTTTATCTATTTATAATTCCGTTTTTTATGGTTTAATTTCAGCTTATTTCAATTTTATTTAGCTTTATTCCGTTAAATTTTATTTACGTTCAATCAATTAGGTTCAGTTAATCTTTTCACAAAATTAACTTTTAATACAACAACAATAAGTTAATTTCACCGTAGTTCCATCAATTTAGTTAAATTAAACTTTATACAGTTAATTCAGTTAAGCTCGTTTCAGTCGAAAAGAACATCGCCCAAGTCATACTCGTGAGTATTTTTTTTGCGAGTAAAGAAAAAGACCTGAAAAAATAAGAGTGTCATTATCATATACTGTACATAGTAGGATATAATGATATGTATTAAATAACTAGTTTAGGACCCGTGCAAAATTGCACGGGCATATTAAAAAAATATATATAAATAGACATTTAAATTTTTTATAGTTGTAGTATTATTTCATTTAAATATAAATATACAATATTTTACAAATACAAATAAAAGTATATTAAATTTAAATTCAACGTTTATTATACTTTTAACATTAAATTAAAGGGTACACGCCTCACTGACATCGACACATCCCTATTTTGATTTAATAATCAAAATACACATGATCAAAATAATTAAAATTATAAGGTACACATAAAAAATGAATATCGTATGTTTTCCTTATGTTCTTAAACTAATACAAAACGTTCGTATAATTATTAATGACATAAAATGGAATAGGCTATGTATAGTTAAATTCAGCTTCATTTAGTTCAATTCAGTTTAGTTCAATTCATCTCATGACAAATTAACTCTTTTTCGAGGTAATTTAGCTTCACTACGACCAGTTCAATTCAACTCTTTTCAGCAAAACAAAATAGAGTGTAAAACCCGTTACTAACCATTTTTGGTGAATTGCATATACATTTTTACTACATGGCTTTACACTAAATTAATATAAATATTTGTATCCAACACCCTTGGTAGAGCATAGTTATGTTGAAAACGACTTATTAGTAATTAGCTAATTGTGTCATTCAGAATAGCCAATATATACCCCGTAAGAAAATGTCCCAAAACTATAATTTTGGTACTTATATAATTATATGTATGTTAAAATACAAAATAATAGAATCTATAATATTTTATAGCTATTTTATCGCAAGATTAATAAGCTAATACTAATTTAAATTAAAAGCTAAAAAACGGGTAGGTTGTTCATTTTGAATTATTATTATGCTAAGGCAGTCTTATATAGGTTCGTAATTTAACAACGAATTCAATGTGAATCAACATTATCGTAAAGTGTTTTTGAGACGATTTTTATAATTGTTTTATTTTTGTAACGGTTTATATTATACGGTATATCATTATTGTTTTATTTGGTTCGACGATTTGTATTATATATAATTTACGGTTTATTGTTATTAAAATATTAAGACGGTCTGAAAAGTAATTAACTTCCAAAATATTAACTCATAATTTGTCTTTATCTCACAAACACAAAAAAAAAAAGAGAAAAAAACCCACCAAATAGTGATGCCGCGTCAATTACACGGCAGTATAATGGTGTTGCCCTGTAATTTATATGACACCACCATTTGGTGGGTTTTTTCTCTCTTTTTTTTTTTTTTTCTTTTTTTGTTATTTGTGGGATAAGAACAAAATATGATTGAATGTTTGGGAAATTAATTACCCTTTAAACCGTCTTAAAATTTTAATAACAATAAACCGTAAATTACATATAATACAAATCGTCGAACCAAATGCATCAATAACGATATACCATATAATTTAAATCGCCACAAAAATAAAACAATTATTATAAATATTGTCTCAAAAACACTTTATGATAAAACAATTTTTTTTACTAAAGCTAATATAAGGGCAAATTTGGAATAAATTGAAAAATAGGAGGCGTAATAAGTAAAATAGGGGCGTGATATAGCAAGTCCCTATATCCGTTACAAATGAGAATTTGTGGAACTTTTGACTTTAAGCATATGTATCGTCATATCTATATATTCATAACTATCTTAATTCAATTATCTGTCCATGATTGTCCGTCATCTGTCACCGTATTTTATTTTTTACATATTTTAAAGTTATTAATTATTTTTCTGTAAATATACACGGTGTATAAATTGATATTTTAGCTCACCCTCTATTATAAGCCATATATTGCCAAATATTGGTTATATAAGACTATATTTGACACATCCGCTATTTTATGTGACGGATAGTTTTTTGGTAAATTGGTAAACAATTTATATTCTAGGAAGATAGGTAAAAGTAGGAATTTTAAGTATCTTATACTATTAATGTTACTATGTATAAAATGAATATTTTAGTTGGTTATGACTATATTCTAGGAAGATAGTTAGAATAATATTTTATAATTAATTATGATAATATCTTAAGTGGGTTAATGTTGGATCGTGGATAAATAGGCGGGAAAATGAGTATGGTAGTGGTTTGTGTTTTATTATTATATATAGATTTTTTTATTAAAATACGCGTTAAGTGGTTTTAAAAAAACGGTGGGACGAGATCACGAGAGTCACGAGACCGCTCCGATACAGGTATGTTTTTTTGCATTAGCAGAAGAAAAACGTAACATGAAGTTGATTCCATAATCATACGTCTTCCCATAACAGCAAGAGTTCCACATTCCACAACCCGTTTCTATTTCACAAGAAATTCATTCTTCACAAGAAACAAACTCCCAAAAATTACCCAAATTACCACAATTCAATTCCCTCGTTAAACTGCATTGTCAGGGTTAATTTCTCCTTTTTTGAACAACCCATTAATGCAATTTTTTCTGGGTATAAATCCACATTTCTAAATTCTAATAAAATTGTTGAACAATAAACCCTCCCAGAAAATCAATTTTCTGGGAATAAAAAAGAATTGAAATTGGGTTTTTGATTAATTAGGGTATCAAATGATTGATTTTTTTTGTTGTGGACGATGGAGGAAAGGGAGAAAATATCAGGAATTTGATGGAAATCGATGCCCTTCTTCTAAAGCTTCCAGTATCTCTAATCTTAATCTTGGTTAGATTTTGTTTTTATGATCATCATTTTTTTTAGTATGATCATGGTTTATTTAAGTGTTTATGTTAAGAAATTTATGCAAATTTAGCTGTTAAAGTCATGCATGATTTATCAGTATATTTGTTTTGCTTTTGTTCTGCTGTTTTTGATTAAAGTATAGTTTTTTGGTGATGAATTCAGTTCATTACTGGTTGTTTGCTTTGTAATCCCCAGCCTCGCAGTTATTTGTTTACCTTTGATTAAAACACCCCTTGTAAACAATAAAGAAGTAAACAAATGATCGAGCCGGAAAAAGTATAATTTAGTGCAACTGTGTAAATCTTGTGTTGTTTCAGATCAATGCATGGTTTGGTAATGTAGGTTGGTGTTCAGATTTTTACTGCAGTGAAAAAAATGTAATGCCTTTTCTGCTTTGTTAGGGTAATTTTGAGATTTCAGCAGTTTTCATTCTGATGGTAAAAGATTATGTTTATGAAGTTAAAGTTGTAGTGTTTCTATATGTTACTGATGGAATTCTTTGCTAAGAAAATCGCGGTTGAAATCTTCGAGTTTTTGTGAAGCTAACCAACTATTGTAGATAGGTTGATGGAATTATTTGCTAAGAAAATCGTGGTTGAAATCTTCGAGTATTTGTATAGCTACCCAACTATTGTAGATAGGTTGATGGAATTATTTGCTAAGAAAATCGTGGTTGAAATCTTCGAGTATTTGTATAGCTACCCAATTATCGTAGATAGGTTGATGTAATTCTTTGATAACATCATGTCATTGAGGCAAGGTTCTTTTGTCTTGTGTAAGATGATGATGTTGTTGAGCAGATTTTATTGCATTTGAAGTTCAATCTTGTGATTTTAAAGAATTTGCAGGAATAGGAAATGTTTCGGGGGATTGTTTTCTATATCGGTGACATCTTTGTTCAGCAGAAATTATCGTAATATTGCTATCAGGGTTAGATAAGAAAGACTGATGTTCGCTAATCAATTTGCTCGACTTGGTAGACACATCATTCACCAAGTTTATTTACTTTGGGTTATGGTGTATAGTAGATGGATATGGATTAAGGACTCTTGTCTTACGGATTAGATGTAGGTAGTGAGGTACTGGATACAATGGATCCCAACTTTTAATGCTTCCCGATCCCCTTGTTGCCTTTTGGTCCTCGTCCTCCTCGACGTGGATAAAATATCTGTCTTACGATTAGGTTCACAACTGTGGCCTCGAGTATAGGAATAGGACATATAGTTAATAGTTTAAAGCGAAGCCAAGTGAGCAATGAAAAATAGTAAAATAGAGAAAAATGAAGGCAAATGGGTAAATTTATGTGAAGGATAGTGAGAATATTACCGTGAGGCGAGAGAACCTGAGTATATACATGATCACTATGCACAACTTGGACTTCTATGCTTGTTTTGTTGATTTTTAACTTGATGTTTCTTGCTCAGACGTCATGTTGTTAGTGAAGATGAATTTTTTGTGTGTGCTTTTAATTGTCTTTGGATAAAATAAATTTGCGTCCTCAAAGTTCATGTCCAATTGTCCATACACCATAAGTACATTGTTTGTCGGATAGAGTCCGTTCATACCTCTTAATCTCTTTTAAATATTCTTGTTCTCCTGCTTGTGTTTTTGGAAGTAAGGCTGTGTTGCATGTCATCAAGACGGAAATACAAACATCCACAATATACCTTTTTAATGAATTGACCTTCGCACGTGACACACATCAAGAAGAATTTGTTCAAACATCAAAGCAATTAGTAGTTGTAATCTTCATAATCATCTAAAAACTTTGTGAAACTATAGAGTGATAAGTCGAAGCGCACTTTTGCTCTTTTCAGGAGGCTATACTATGTATATGTCGTATGGCCTAATTAGATTACTTGAGGTTCATTCTTTTCTTGGTGGATCTTGTAGAAGGCAGTGAACATGGGTTGAAAGGTGATGGAGAGTCCAACAACAGTGTACATGTGACTAAGGATGAAATGCAAGACAATAACATTAACGACAACAACATCAACAACAACAACATCAACAACAACAGAGATAAGGCTAGAATTTTCAGCTACCGAGAGCTTGCAACTGCTACCAGAAACTTTCATCCAGATACCTTTCTTGGAGAAGGTGGATTTGGGTCTGTTTTCAAGGGAAAATTTGCGGGTACTAATGAGGTAGTTTTCCGAAAAACCCCACAATTTAAATACAGATTTAGCCTTTTCAAGTTACTAGTTCGTTTGAACAATGGAACTTATTCTTATGAACATGGTCACAGGTTGTCGCTGTCAAAAAGCTTAATCCGACAGGTATTCAAGGCGAGAAGGAGTTTCTGGTGGAAATTATTATGCTTCCTCTTCTGCGCCACCCAAATCTTGTAAAAATGATTGGTTATTGCGCTGAAGGCACCCAACGTCTTCTTGTCCTTGAATTCATGCCTTTGGGATCATTGGAAGCTCATCTTCATGGTAGGTACAGTCTTGTAATGCGTTCTTCTGGATGACTAATTTCACGTCTTTCACAAGACTCAGTTTATGTTATTTATTAGTTCTCCTTTCCGTCGCACTATTCTTTGTTTTTCGATTGTGATGGATTAAAGCAAAATGGCTCACTAGAAGCTGTGTGTATTTATTTATTTTAAAATAGAAAATATCTTATGCAACTCTCGACTTCATTATGGGTCATAAGGTCATGCAGAAATAGCCCCTCTTTGCGGTTAACACATGGGTGAAAAGCTACATTATTTTTAGTATCCTTGATGCACAGAGATGTTGATGTAGTTGTATTTACGACTTCACTTTAATCAGTGGCGTGGAAGATTGGAAGGCCAACACTTAACTTCTAAATGCTTCACTTTTCGATCATTAATATCCACAGCGTTGTATCTTATGTTTTTAACTGTTGAGAATTGGTTAACAAAAATCTTATTCGCAGATCTTCAACCTGGCGTGGAGCCTCTGGACTGGGATACCAGAATGAAAATAGCTGCTGGTGCAGCAAAAGGAGTGGACTACTTGCATAGGGAAGCACAACCACCTGTTATATTCAGAGACCTAAAGCCATCAAATATTCTGCTAGATGAGGGATTCCACCCGAAGCTGTCTGATTTTGGGCTTGCTAAGTTTGGTCCGGACGATAATTGTTCTCATGTCTCCACTAGGGTCATGGGCACTCAGGGGTATTGCGCCCCCGAGTATGCTGAAACTGGCAAATTGACTGTCAAGTCTGACACTTTCAGTTTTGGGGTGGTCTTGTTGGAACTTATTACTGGGCGCAAAGCATTTGATATGACTCGTGGAGGCGGAAAAACTTCTCTTGTTGATTGGGTATGATCATACTTCTCGCCCTTGCACAGAACTATTACGATCCTCTGCTGCATTTATCTAGTCATCTTGTTCAAGTATTTGTGCGCCGATAATCTTGGTTAGAATATTTTCATCAGACTGCTACTTATACTAACTACAGGTTTACTAAAGGATTCACATATATTCTAAGATTTTATTGGCTCGTTTGAGAACTTAACCTAGAGAGACTGTGTTTCGCAGATCATTTCCCTTCCAGATTTTTGATATGTTGCACGGATTCTAATTTGGTCTCTCCCCTTCCCTCCAAATACCTCGATAGAAATAAAGCCTTAAAGTTGCAAGTTGAAAATTCACCTTAAAACTGAGTACTTACCCTGTTTTAGTATAAGTATTGTAGGATCATCATTCCGGCTTTCCCACAAATTGATCTGCTAGAAATTCGATGCGATGCAACCTTGTTCAATTTTATGTGAAAATTTACAATCTTACACAATAATCAATTTTTTGTAATGTTTGCAGGCGCTTCCTCTACTGCATGATCGAAGAGGACATTCAAAGTTAGCAGACCCCCGTCTAAATGGACAATATCCAGTATCAGCACTGCGAAAGGCTGTAGATGTAGCAGCAATGTGCCTGAGAGAAGATGCGAAACGAAGGCCAAAGATGAATGAGGTGGCAGAGGCCATGGACTTTCTGACAACACTTAAAGGTGGACCCCCACGCAGTGCATCAGTGGAAAATATCCCGACAGTGTCCATCAGCCCGAAGGAAACAATAAAGGCGATGAGCGTACCTGCCAACCGAGAAAAGGCTGTAGCCGAAGCCAAAATGTGGGGTCAGAAATGGCGAGATATGAGACAGCAAAGTACAGTTTCCACCTCTACTCGGGCCACTGAAGCTCAATAGGAACATCATACATAGCAATGAGTGAGCATGTATAGCCTCAATAACTAATTGAACAAATACTAGTTTCTCTTAGTCATTGGAGACTTGAAAAGCTTGACAAAGCTTCTGTGAAGTCGATAGTTGTTCATTTAGCTGTAGTGGTTACCGCGGTGGAAAGATGCTGTTTTCGGCGCAGTGTAGTAAAACTAGTTTGGTTTACCATTTTAATGACATAGATAGCATAGTTGTGATCTTCTGCCTTCCTTCAAGTGCACAAACTTCTCATTTGTTCCGTGTCACAAGCCTGTGAGTTGTGACGTCTACCTTTTCGTCTCAATTCACAAGGAATAATAGTTGCTTCAAGTGAATGGTTCTGTAAAGTCGGTAAAAGTTTCTTCATACTCTTAGAAAAATAGAGTTTGTTTGCAAAGGATAGTGCTTTTAGCTTTTGCACGATTCTTATCGTGAGTCCAGGGAGGGATTTGTAGTCTTACTTTTGTGTGTTCTACACAAATTATTCTTGAAAAATTGGTCTCTGCTCCACACTTTATTTGTCATTTAATTATATGTAATGAACAGGAAAATGAGTAAAAAGTAAAAGATAAGGTCCTACCGGGAGTCGAACCCAGGTCGCTGGATTCAAAGTCCAGAGTGCTAACCACTACACCATAGAACCTTGTTGCTTTGTTTACTTCATTTAATATATTGGTTCAATTTATTTTCTCCATTTTCAAGGTAAAGACCTGGGCATCTAGTCATCTACATATACTTAATTTTTGACAACGGAAAATTGACCTGACAGTTAGTTACATATTACCCATTTTTTAACAAGTTGGTAAGAAAAAACTCTCAATTACGCAACATCCAATTAGTTAAACTAGGCATCGAAATTGACCAAAGAGGACCAGCTAGAAGACATTTTTTGAATGGTGGGAAGTAATCATCGAACTGGATCAGATATTTATCGTACCTTTTGGTCTTCTTTATGACATAAGTAGTCTTGGCTACCTGTAATAAGAAGATAAACGGGTGACAAACTGAAACTCTTTTCATAGTGGGACGAGCCACTTGATCACGAGCAATGGAACAATTGTCTTTACGGTAAACTTGCTCACCCGAATGTTTCCTAATTGCTTCAAATTTAAACAAGGCGATAGAGATTAGTCCCTTAACCCGACGTGTATCAATATTTATGACTAAATTTACTGGAATTGGAATTGACATTTTACTCAAAGTTAAAATAACAAATATTTTCTCCACTTTTAATCCATTTCAAAAATGATGATAATTAAATAAGTCTCGAATTTTCAATTCCTAGTACTTGCGAAAATTTATACTACATATTAAGGTTAATCGAATTATCAATATACTTAGTTATTCATCCTTGTAAATGTACAATATATTTTAGGACAAACATATGTTAGTATTATTAAGTATAATAATAATCTAAATTACAATATGTTAGTCCTTGTTTGACATAACATTGTCCATGGGTGAGAGTTCGGATAATAATCGTGATTTATGATTTGAACATAATATAAGTACTCACCGTTATACCACTAGACATTGAGAGCAAGAGTTAGCTCAAATGCTAAGAGTTTTCTTTTACCCTAATCATGAAGCTTGATGAAATGTAATGCGAGTAAGACGAGGTAACGAAGAAAACAAGTGGAGGTGGGTTTTGGGTGATTGGAGGTGGTCGTTGGTGCCTTGGTGGTAAGGGTGGTGTCATGGGGTGGGCGAAAAGAATGAGCTATATATATGTTACTTAACTATGATAAAAGACGAATACAAATTCCTGTTGAAAATAAGGAAGTATTTCATAACGTATCAAATTTTCAATATTAAGACATCGGTAACTTATTTAATAAGCTACATCATCATTGTTACCAATAGTAAATACTTAAAATTAAGAAAGAACAACATAATTGAATCACAAATTCTCATTTTTGATGGACAAAATTCGATATAAACTTGTGACGCGATACAAATAGGCAAGTGAAAAGACAAGTAAGAGATAGTTGTGAAACGTCATAAATTTATAACCGTCATAAATAAGATGGATCGTAACCGAATAGGTAGTGGTAATAAAAAGCAAAGACATAGCACTTTAAAAAAACACAAAGTAACATTGCAGAATCTCAGAAATGCAATGCAAATGCAATTGCAAGGCTGTTATAAGTAGGACAATGTCACGTTGTCAAATTGATTCACATTCTGTAAAGTTCTTCCTACCAGCACCGCACCACCTCACTGTCTCCACTCCCTCAAAATATTTCAACAAAATAAATCTTCTCGTATTTGACATTTTGACAACACAATGTAGTTATTTGAATTTCTAAGTGTGTTCATCGGGTGTACACAGTAGAAGAAAATTGATCATCTTATAATATAACGTGATATTTCTATTTAAATTTTTTGATTAAGATAGTAATTTTCTTATAATCACGATCACATTTTTAAATTGGCTGCTGTGAGACGTAAGTGGTCACGACTCTCATTTTTTATATATAATCAAATACTCCGTAATCTATACTTTCTCCATTCAAATTCACCCTATCATTTTGGATTTTACACACTATTCACAAATAAACATTCAATTTTGATTTCCGCTCAATGCATAAGTTAAAATATATTCATGTGAAATTTTGTTTGTTTCGTCTCTACGAGAATCTTAAAAATATATAAATTTTATAATTTTCACAAATAGGTAGTTAACGATATTACCGCGTAAAACACGCGTTAACAAGTATGAAAAAATAAAGTGGTAAACTGAATTTAAATGAAAATGTAGTAATTATCGTATAAAATCGTCTCTTAATGTAAGAACGTGACATTCTGAGGGTTAAAATGTAAAGAAAGGAAAAGAAGAAAAGACAAACAACCAACAAACCCTTGTAGAAAAGGGAGTGCAAAAGAAGAAAGTGTGCCCTTCAATCCACCATCATCACCCCCATTTCTATTCTTTCTAATCCTCTTGAGCTTTACTTTTACTGCAAAATTAAATTTAAGCATTGATTTCAGCAATGTGATTAATACATTCATCTGGGTTATCAATGATTGCGACAAAACCCTAGTAAAAAGCTCACTTTCTGTAGTGGGATTCATAAAGTTTGCATCTTTTTTCTGGGTTTTTATTGGGAAAGAGTTGAATTTTTTTTGAAGTAAATAAAAGAGTTGAAAGAAAGAGGAGATGTATGTTGTGCCTCCGTCTTCACAGAAGTTGGATTCGGCATCTGGGTCTACTGATTTTAGGGTTTACCAATCATGGAAAGGCAGCAATGTGAGTAGCATTGATTTGTTTCTTCAAAAATTTGAACTTTTATTGTTGTTTTATGGTGGGTTTTGTTCATTTTGCAGTTTTAATGTTGTTTTTCAATTAATGTTATGTTACTCTGACTCGGGTGCAAGTGCCGGACATGACATGGTGTTGGAGTGTTGGATACAGTTATTTTCCGCGAAGTTTCAATGTTTTAAGTGAAGTGTGCTGTAACATGAAATTAGTCTGTGCTGGGTGTTTTGAGTGATGAGTTTTTATATGGCTTGATATCTCACTTGGTTGTTCTAGTTTTGGCGTGACATGATTAGTTGTGGAAATTAGTCTGATTTGAGGTGTTATCTGATTTGTTTGGTAAGTGATTGTTTTGTATTTGGAATGTGAGCAATATGTTGGTGATTTAGAGAGGATTGGTTGTTTACATGGAATGAGTTTAGTTACTGTAAAGTACATTTGTACCGATTTCGAGTAACTTGTATGGTGTAATAACTCTTTATCATTGAATAGTAAGTGTAGGACAGTCGTCTGTAGGCTGTAGCCATTGCTGATTCACCATTGGGTATTGAAAATTGAAATCCGTTGTATCTTAAACACGGCGGAGTTGGTCATTGGTGTTGTTTTCCTTTTCACTGTAAGGCGGGTTGGATTATTGGGTGGAATTCCTTTATATCAAGTCAGGGGTTTGGTGTGTTTGGCTAGGGCAGAGCTCTAATATGTTCTTCGGCTATTTGTCATTCTTTGGAGTATGCGTGTGTGGAATTTAACAGCCTCGTTGTGGATCAAAGTATTAAGTATTGGACATGATATGGAATCACGACTGCGTTTTTGAAGTTTTGATAGATACTGAAACCATTATCTAAGCCTCACTTATGGCGTGAGGATAGCTCGTGATCAATTTTGAGATCAAACCTCAAAGCGATATATAATACCATATTTTAGGCTGTTGTATTTAAGGAGATTCATTGTTTAATTTGGCAGTGTGGACTGTGGAGGGCCTCTTTCCCTTCAATGCTTTTGTGATTTTTAAAAGTAGTATTTTTCATTCAAGGAAAAAGAGAGAATTTCTTTGACAGTGACAGAAGTAACTTTAGTAACTAAAAACAGACCTTTATAAGCCGCGAGTGAGTGCAACTTTGTCATTTCCTCGCTGCTTTATGTCGGCTTGTTGGTCGTTCTGCATGCATTCTTGTATATTGTGACAAGTCTTGTTTAGTTTGTGTTTAGAGTTCTGCTTATCAACCTCTAAAACTTGCTTAATAATAATAATAATAGTGATACATTATGTTTTTCTGTAGTTAGTTTATCTGTTTGAGGCATTGTGAACATTAAGGTCCGTATATATTTATGAGGTGATAAAAATATTATTTCAGTTTTTGAATTTACGCCTTTTGCTAATTACTCGTTTCATTGTTTTACTGCAGAATTTTTTGCTTCAAGGGAGACTAATATTTGGGCCGGATGTAAGGTCATTATTTTTTACCATATTACTCATTGCAGCCCCTGTTGGAGTATTTTGCGCATTTGTTGCGCACAAACTTATGCATGTATACCCTGATAGCTCTGGAATATCAATCATGGTAGTGGTGATTGCTCTCACTGTTTATGTGAGTTCCTCTTTCTTCGTCCCTCTTTCACAGATGCATACTGTATACACATTTTATGACATCCTTGTTTTTTGGGTATTTTCTTTGCTTCTTTGAGGGCCGAGTTGATTTCTGCATACTCTCGTGATGTATCTGCAATTCTGCATCTCCATAATCAAAATTACCTTTTGGAGCCTATTCTAGGATTGTGTTGCATGACATTATCAGTCTTGAGAGCAAATATTGAAAATTGCATTATTTGAGGCAGTGTGGACTATATTATCTGTTGATTTATTGAGTGGCTGAAAACTTGATGCTTTTGACAAACGCCGAAGGGGCGTGCCCCTTGTGAGGCCTCATGCACCTTGTTAACAAACGGATTTGTATTTCCAAGATAAAATTTTGTGCGATGATACCCTTTGGTTTGGTTATAAAATGGACTAATTATTAAAGAATTAGAAGGTAAAGTAGTGGCATGACTGGCATCCGTGGGAAGGGCATAAGACAAGAACCTGAAGAATATGGAAATTGCGTACTAGTATTACTTGCTAGTCGTGTGCTCTTGTTACTTCGATGAACACCATGCTTAGGAGCACGTTTTTTCGAATGGAGACTTCTAGTATTCTATATGTAGAAAGTCCGTGTATGAGTAAAATCCATAAAGGACTTTTCTTTATTGTCATGCCCAAACTTTTAAAAGGCACCTTTCTTTATTCGTTTTTTTAATATGTTCTTGCGCAGAACGGGAAGAGCTAGGGTAGGGGGCACAGTTCGTTTAATAGAGAGCTGTTAAGTTTGGCTGGCAATGTATCTCCACTTTTGAATATTTAACTTTGATCCCTATGTTACTATATTTGCAAAAATTAGTGTTATGTTGAAGACTTGTGTGATTTGGTTTTCTCAATTTTCAGGATTTGGCCCTCCTATTATGTACGTCAGGAAGAGATCCAGGCATAATTCCTCGCAATGCACACCCTCCAGAGCCTGACGCATATGATGGGAGTGTTGAAGCTGGAGGGGGCCAAACACCACAGTTGCGTCTACCTCGCATCAAAGAAGTGGAGGTTAACGGTATACCAGTGAAGATTAAGTACTGTGATACTTGCATGCTTTACAGGCCGCCTCGCTGCTCTCATTGCTCTATCTGCAATAACTGTGTGGAAAGATTTGATCATCACTGTCCGTGGGTTGGCCAATGCATTGGGCAGGTGAGTTATCTACTCGGAAGGTTGTACTCCGTGAATTAGGGCTATTGAAAGACGTCTTTGAATGTTATGCTTTCCCATGCAAACATATTGTGGCTCATGACTTCTTGGTGTTGATCACTTGAAATGTTTATGTTTGACAATTTTTTTACGCCAAAAGTTGGCTTTGTCCCATCTCCAAGAACTGGTAGAGAATTAAATTGTTTATGTTTGATCAGTTTGTATATTCTTTCTCACAATCGGATGCCAGACATGATATCGGCTTTTCTGCAAAAATAGAGCCTATGTTACCTCAAAGAGTAGATGGAACTTTCAAAATCTATTAATGATTGTTCGGTGCTTTCTTGGTGCAGAGAAATTATCGATTCTTCTTCATGTTCGTCTCCACCACCACGATCTTGTGTATATATGTTTTTGCTTTCTGCTGGGTCTACATCACGAAGATTATGGATGCAGAAGACATTTCAATCTGGAAAGCTATGATTAAGACACCTGCCTCCATGGTTCTTATAATCTATACATTTATTGCTGTTTGGTTTGTTGGCGGTCTTACAGCCTTTCATTTGTACCTGATTAGTACCAATCAGGTATTACGCTCCCTTTACAAATTTACATCTTTTAGCTTTATACTCCTTCCGTTTCATTTGTATTGGCCTCGTCTGAGGTCTCACCAAAGGGTGATGAAGTATAAAAATTGGCATCTTTTAGCTTTATACTCCTTCCGTTTCATTTGTTTTGGGACAATCTAATGTATTATGCTCTATTTTTCATTATTTTTAGTCTAATAACCAGAAATTATGGGCATGCTTGCATTTGCAGACAACTTATGAAAATTTCAGATATAGATACGATCGACGAGCAAACCCATACAATAGGGGGGTCGTAGAGAATTTCAAGGAGGTATTCTGTAGGAGTATTCCCCCTTCAAAGAATAATTTTAGAGCCATGGTACCCAATGAGCCTCCACCGCCATCCCGGCCCATGGGTGCAGGCTTTGTCAGTCCGAACATGGGGAAGGGTACGGATGACATAGAAATGGGCCGAAAAGCTACTTGGGGCGGTGAATTTGGGCCCGGCCTCGAATCCAATCAAGGACAATTGAATGACGACGATGTCCTTATGAAAGATGGCCGATTAGGAGAGGCATCTCCAGCGGACATCAGGTCCCACGTGGACGAAAATGGCGACCGTCCAGGGGTCCACCCCAGACGGTCTAGCTGGGGACGACAAAGTGGAAACTGGGAAATGTCGCCTGAGGTTCTCGCCTTGGCAGCCAGAGTAGGGGGTAGCAGCAATAGTTCCAGATTGCCGGGTGAAATGCATCTTACTGAAGTAAAGTTATGATTTGCAAGGCTTTTATGAGTGAACTGAAGATTACAAGTGTGCTTTATTTCCGGGAAGCAATCCAACCGCGTTTTAGTTCAACTTAATTGTGAATGTGTAGGGATTTTGCATACGATCACGTTATGGTTCCCTTGTTTACATGCAGAAGTCCTAGATGGAGGGATAGAGAAACTGTTCTGATGCTCTTTAGATGTCATGATTCATTACTTTGTGTAATGACTTCCCTGCAATTCACGACACGATTTTTCTTTTGGGTCATTTGGAAACAATTAGTCTGTAATTATACCCCGTTAAGAATAGGAGCTTTTGAGACATTGGGGTAATGGCGTGAACTGTCAGTGAACGTGTCAGTTTAGCTACGATAGCTATTGTATTAATTCCTTTCATTCACCTGCTGTGCTGTGTATTATGAAATTTCTGTGATTCATGTTATCTAGCGACTCAGGCTTAGCCGTATACAGCGAATTCTGAAAGGCGGATGAGCCGATGACTCTTCTATTGTTTTTAACCCAGAAAAGTGATTTGTAGAAAGCAACATTTTTGTGTGAAAAGTTTTTCTAAATTTATATCGCGATCACGGACAAAACTCATTATTAGTATATAAATCTTCAAACAATCCATGTTAGAAGTATACTTTTAAACATTCAGGGATGGTTTGGTTTGTGATTAGAGATTTCTATAGCCTTGTTAAAACCATTTTAAATTTATTCGTTGTTTAAGCTAACATTAAACAAACCATGTAACATGATTACATGAAACACGTTCCGACTTTAGACGAGCTCAAATGAAAGTTCGTGTAAAACATCGTATCATTAGACCGTTCTCTCACCCGATAGGTCGATAGGGAATGACGTCACGAAAATATGAAAACTTGGGTGAAACTCTTAGAGGACCCGGGTTTAAGTCTTCCCAATAGCAAAATCTTGTGGAGCATTTTTGGCCCGAGTTCATACCTAAATAGACTTCGAGTCTGTTACCATCGGTGACCTACCTGCTATACGTGATTTGCAGGCTATTATACGTGATTTGCAGGCTATTACATATAATTGAGGGTTTACCCGATCCACACAACAAAAATTCAAAAATAGCGGCTACTGTTCCCTCGTCAACAAAAGAAAAACCAAAAAAATAAATATGAAATTGTAGGGGAATAGGGGATTACAATTCTCAAAATTGGAAGTACAAAATCATATCCTTTCAGTAACAGTCAAGTGTTGCATTCTTTTGAAGAGAAGTTCCTGAAAAAATGGAGATAAGCTCAGCAATCCACACATCAGTAAGCCAACTTCAACTGCCTTTCTTCTCCAACCTTGTTCTTCCCTCTAAACTCAACTACCCACTTCATAATACTCCATCCTTACTTCATTCAAGACCTTCATTTCCTCTCAAATGGCGGCCTCATCAACTCTCCACCACTCATTCTCTTTCTGATGATACTGCTGCATCCTGTAAGTCTCTTACTCTTGTTCTTCAACTGGGTTTCTTCTTGTTTTCCCCATTCCATTAAGGGTAGTAGTAGTAGTACAGTATGCAATTATGGTATCAGCGGTGGAACTAGGATTTGAAGCTAGGGTGAAAATTATTGGGGTAACTAGTGATGTAATCCGGCAGTAGTTGTACATAATTCGTAACTTTTAACTAAGAATTGCGAGATTTTCATTTTCATTCGCCTGCTAGCCCCCTAGTTCTGCCAATTTTTCGTATGTAATTGGTTTTGGTGAATGGAGCAGACTACAATGGTTAAATTGCTGAGTTTATGTTGTGTTATAGAGGAATTGATAGTTGGGTTGTTGTTGTAATTGCAAGATAAAAGGCCAAATTCAGTGTTCTGAGACATTTGATGCAATTGGGTGCATTCATATTTCGTGCTGAATTCCGTTTCTAGTTGTGAGGGTGAAAGATTGGAGCTTTTGATGAATTGCTAGCTGCTCTGTCTTGGCTGATTGATGGTGTTTTTATGTGATGTATGAAGATGTTTTGAAATTATTTTGTACTCGGTTGGTTTCAGTGTTTTACATTTCTGATGGAGCCAAATAGTCACTATTGTTCGGTTCTAAATTATGATAGATTAAAGCAATCGTTCACCGCGGTTTTACTGCAGTTATCATTTTCGTTTATTTGGATATAATATCTGTGTTATTTATACATGAGTAAGGTCACTGTGTTCAACTCTACATTTCCAGCCATTTGAGGGAGTTGTTTAGGCATTGGGTCACTGGGGTGATGTTGTTGATGTTGTTGATGTTATTGCTGCTGTTTATTTCAGTGAGTGTGGCAACTGAATCTGATGATGATGGTGCCTCTGTTCGTGACGATGCCTCTTTTGAATTAAAGGTTCATTCTTGTATCTCTTTATCTGTCTGAGGCAACTACTAACAAACTAAATCATGTCAGAACTGTTTAAATCAACTTTTTTTCTGTAACTTCAAAAGTTCAAAACCACGCGGGACATTATACCAATATGCCTTGTTTGGTTCTGAGGTATAGATCGTCAATTCGTTTGATTCATAACACGGAAATGTTAGGTACTGGTTAGGGTTTAACTTGAAGACAGTTGGATTTTTTTTTGAGACAATTTTTTTGATTCGTAACACGGGAGTTGTGAATGTACGCAGTGTCATTTATTCTTTCGTAAGTAGGCTCTTGAAGTTTAAACTGTTGAATTATAAAATTATCGATTTTAACTCGATCTATTAACGGACCTGCTATTTGATGAATACATCTTAGTCAATTCCTTTGTCATTTTGTATTGTTTGGGCTTCCAAGAAAGTTTAGCTTGTGTGTTTCGAATGCTCATTGTTAACTGTATCAGTGTTAATCTAGAATAAGGCGACATATGTGTCTGCTGACTTGAAAGGGACATCAATATTCCTCGTTGGTAAGCACTAGAACACCTTAACTGATGCATGGTCACACTATACACTTATACAGTCAAGGAAATTTTTAATAGATCTTAATGTTTAATGCTGCAAACACGTCAAGGTATGAACAGTGCAATGAAGAACCGGGTGGGAGAGATTCTCTCAGAATCATTACGATATTACTATTTTGATAGGTAACGTTTTTCTGAATCATTTGGTACTAAACCCGTAGTATTCAATGACTTCAAACGGAAAGTTCCATTATCTCTTCTCTTCTATTTGGCAGTGATAATGTGGTTGAGGAAGCCGCTGGTAAAGATTCTTCTGGGAAGTCTCTCAAGGAAAGAGATGAAGATGGCTTCCGTGCTGCTGAGGTACTTTTATGCCATCATTTTCAATATAATCGAATAAGGGAATCCGAGTGATTTCATCCATACAAAGATCATAATGAAAGTAGACGAGCTGCCATTCAGGCGGGTTGTGTTTACTGTTTAAACATCTCAAGAGAGTTTTCTTACAGACTGAAGTGTTGAAGCAACTATCGTCAATGGGCCGATTGATAGTTAATGCCGGAAACGGTGTAGTTCAAGGTGCAACCAATCTGTAAGTCTTTGTGTAATTGTCTAATCCATATCACTTCTAATGCCTAGTACATGGATATACTATTTATTTGGTAGCATTACTGACTTTTGTTCTCGAAAACATTGCAGGGCATTTTTGCGACATGGGATTGCTATATGGATAGATGTTCCTCTGGACATGATAGCGAAAGAGCTCATTGGAGACGAAGACCAATCTTCAATTTCCAACATATCTACTCCCGATTCCTTTTCCGAGGTTTGATTCTTCATCACTAGAAACCACCATGGCATCAACCATAAGTCCCGTTTGTTATTATGGAATCCGTTTGGCACGCCCTAATCCCGTTGGTTGGGACATACTCCGTCAAAATACCGTTCATCCGCTTTAAGAATATAGCAGATTCGTTTAGTGAGTTCTCTAGTACATGATCGTTAATCACTTATGCTTTGTTTAGGCATTGGCGCGATTAACTCAGCTATATGAAGAACACAGAGGTGGATACGCTTTAGCAGATGTAACTATTTCTCTTCAAAGTAAGCTTTTTTCTTATGCCGTGTATATAAAAGACCGTCTTTTTTTGCATGCTATTGGTCTAAAATAGTGTCAATATGACAGAGGTGGCTTCTAAATGCGCTTACGATGAAGTTGATCAAGTCACTGCTGAAGATGTGGCACTAGAGGTAAGCAGAGGTTCTTATATATGATTTGCGCATTGTTAGTATAGTTATTGACATGATCAAGTCGCTCACCAGTCGCCACCAAGTTTTTAGTTCTGTGTTAACGTGGTGAACAAAGTTGTCCCGATAGTGTTGGATCAATGGCCTGAAGGCATACTTTTAGCTTTTTGGTCAGAGATTCAAGCCTCGGCACCGTGACTCTCTTTGTTAAAATCCGTTACTGCGTTTCCGTTTTCATTACTCAGATTTAATACCATGCTTTGTGGTCTCCTTTTAAACCGCAAAATTGCTTCCTTTCCTTTTCGCATTGATCCAAATTTTGATTCGACCTTGTTCACCTTCTTTGGTAAGAAAGAACTTCATAAAACTGACCTAATGTAATCATGATGAACCTAAAGTTCGCGGAGAAGCTAAGCTAGAGCGTGATTGTTGTCATTTTATGATTGCAGGCTCTCAAGGAGATAGAAAAACTGACAAGAGTGAAGAAGATGATGGAACAAGCTGGAAGACCATTTTAGGTTAGCTTGTTATTTCGATTGAATTTTTCGCAGTTGATCTACGAGCTATGTTACTCTGACTCGGCTTGAAGGGTCGGACACGGGTACGTATCCAAGTGTCGGACACCGCTATTTTATGAAAAAAGTTCGAGTTTTTGGTCTAAAATGCAGTGTCCGAGTGTCATACCAATGTTCAGGGATCAAGTGTCGAACACGGGTACGGGAGGCCATATGGAGTGTCGAAGTAACAGTCTAAGAGAAAATGAACGAAAGAAATACTCCTATTAAGATTTCATTTCTTTTGAATCTAAAACTTATCGTGCAGATAATACAAACCTTAACAATTAGTCTCGTGAAAAACCGTCTTTTTGCTAACATAGCATGAAACCAGCATCATTTTCCTACAAACTCTTATCCATTTACCCACCAACCAAATTACTCGAGGAAAAACTAGCTGATCTCGTCATTTTGTGATATAATGTTATCACGAGACCGTCTCATCTAGAAGTTGTAAACCCGTAATATGTGGCACTTAATCAAGATGGGCCAATTATTACCGTCTTTACCGCGAAGGTTGTGTAAAGACGGCCGACATAGGTTGCTTACTGGGGAGGAATAACACATTTTTCATGACCTTACATCAGGACTCACCATCATATATATTCTTACATAATTTGGACACTTTCAGCAGAAAAAGTATTATTAGGAAGTCTCTGAATCAAAGAATAAGATTTTATTCTTCCCCTTTTCTTATCTACAAGCTATTCTTGTCGGCCTACACCGGATTCTGCCTTGCACTGAAAGCCTACGTTACTTTACCGAACTCTCTAGGAATTACGGAGTACTAACCTCTCTAGGAAGCGGAACATTAACCAGTACGATGTTGATCTAACTTAATCAGATATTTGAAGTTCGAGACACTTGGTATGACCGATGTGCCTTCATTGTTATATTTATTTATGAAATATTCCGTATCAACTTAATAGGAATATTAAATTACGTATCCATTTTTGGTATTTTCTTAAGATTACTTCATTTCTATTTTGAGAATATTTTGGAACTTGTTTAATACTTCCTCCATTTTTTTTTTTTCTTCCCATTTGCCTTTTTGAGTTCAAAGTTTCCGAACTTTGACCGTAAATAAGTTAGAGAATAATAAATTTTAAGTTATGAAATTAGAACATTTACAATTATTGTCAAAAAGTTTTTGAGGAAAAAAACTTTCAATAGAAAAAAATAACGTATATGTGTCGAAAAAACGGTCAAAGGTGCATCTTGGAGACCGCAATAAAGCAAATGGGAAGAAAACAAATAAATGGAGGAAGTAATATTCAGTACACCGTGATTATTTGTCAAAAGCGTTTTTTTGTACGTGGTAGCCTACGCCTTACTCTTTGTAGAGGCCCACAAAATACTTGAGGAAAACAAATTAGATAATCCGAAACTCTTTCAAAACAAATATGCTGCATTTGCTCTTCCTCCTATTAAAACCCGGCCTTGCGTAGGTATGCAGTAGTACTACAGTCAACCCGATTGTCGTCCATAGACAACCATTGGTCACCAGACTCGCCACCACCAACTTCACTGCTCCAGCCAACGCTACATCTGTCGCCAACCATGCCAGGACTTCATCCAATGGCGTAGGGAGGTAATAGAGACCGGGGTCTCAACATTCCGGAATCTATATTCAAATTATACTGTAAAAATGCGAGTTTTATTTCTTAACAATAGGTTTGATAATTTCGCTAAACCCTGTAATTTTCATTGAATTTTTCTTCATTTAATCATTTGAGATCTCGCATCAATCCCGTAACATGTCATTCCATGCCTTCTACTGGGGTATAGCACACGAAATCCTTTTTCCCGGCTGGCCTGGTTCAAGCACAGGAATGTATGTACTAGCGGTGTTCTTCATCTTTTTCCTAGCAATTTTAGTGGAGTGTCTGGCCCATTGTCAGCTAATCAAACCCGGCGCAAACCGCGTTGCAGCTTGCTTTTTCAGAACCGGGTTTCGAGCAGTTCGAGCTGGGTTGGCGTATATGGTGATATTGGCTCTTATGTCGTACAATGGTGGCATTTTCTTAGCTGCCATTTTTGGACATGCAGTTGGTTATTTACTTTTTGGTAGTGGGCTTTATTATAGGCATGATGGGCCTGCTTCGTCTGATATTGGAATTGGGCCTGAGAAAATCTGAATCAAATTTTCTCTTTAATCCGTAATTATCTTGGAAGTTTAGACTCGGTATTTTGGTGTAAAGAGAGTCACAAAAGCGTTTTTTTTATACTGGCGAGGTTTAAACCCAGATTCTAAGTATCATCATTCATAACTTAGGGTAACATTATTCGTAAAACTCCCCAAAGTCTTAAGACTCTGCCACATCAGATTTCCACTAACTTTTATTATTTTTTTATTGTTCAGACTCACCTAAAATTTTATACAATATCCGTCAGACTCACCTCAGACTCTACTTTTCCATTTTACTTTTTCATTTTACATACTTATTAAATTACTTCTAGTGGGGTCGAGACCCACCAAAGTTTTAAGGAGAGTCTTGGATTTTCAAGACTCGACTTAAGACTTCCTCAAGACCCGGGTAGATTATTGGTAAAATTGAGGGAGTCTTGTCTTAAGACTTATGAAAGTCTTGTCTCAAAACCCTCAATAATGTTACCCTTAGTCAACTAAAGTAGTTGACATTTATTCCTCATGGAGACAATAAAATTTACTCCATATCAATTATTGCAAATTCTTGTGTTGCGGCCTTGCACATAAAGTTTTGTAAAACGGGTCCTTTTAATACTCCCTCCGTCCCGGTCATTTGTTATCTATTTCTTTAAATGGGTGTATCAATGAATTGTTATCTATTTCTAAATAGGGTAAGTTGGGGCAAGTGGGTCAAGTGTTTTTTATTTAATTATTGTGCAAGTGGGTCTTTTGTTCTTTATTTAATGTTACTTTTGTGTACCTTTCAACCTTTCCTTGGTCTTTGTGTAGAACACAATAGATAACAAATGACCGGGACGGAGGTAGTATCTGTTTTTTCCATGCAAACTGGTTATGATAATTGAATTGACAATTCCGTTTTACCCAAAAAGATTGTTAACACGACCTTACAACAGAATAATTAAAGGGAAAAAATGGAATAAAACCATCCATTACCTTGTGTCGATATTTTCTATAACCAAGCATAAATAAACGGTAAACCTATCCCCTTATTGATATTCTTCTTTTTTTCTTATAAAGTTTACCACTCGAGTCATTGTTTACAGTTAACCTGCGATATTGTCATGCATGGAATAAACTAAACTAAACTAAAGTATGTATAAAACAATGAAGTGAATATATTCCATAAAAATGTTTGTCTAAGCTAACTTTAACCACAATTTGTATACACCTCATCTTCATCTAAATTCCCTTTTCTTTGTATAAATATGCTACCTTATTAATTTCATTTAAATCACACCTCTGTAGACAAAAATAAATACATAAATTTTATTTCATTATTTAAGTTAATTAAATAGCTTACATAACAAGCAGAAAAAATGCAATCTATGATACCACACAATGCTTTCTTTGGTAGACACCTAGAGATGTTCGACCCGTGTTCCCTTTACTTTTGGGACGATTTTCCCCATAGAGCACCGATGATGGCTCATCCACGACCATTTATGCCACAGATGATGTTTCCTCAGATGAATTTTCCACAAATGCCAGCACCAGTGGCAAGGACAAAGATCGAGCACAAGGAGACCCCGGAAGCTCACCACTTTTTGGCTGAGCTTCCAGGGTTGCGAAAAGAGGACGTGGACGTCCACGTGGAGGATGGCAAATTACTCCATATAAGTGCAAAAAAGAAACATAATAGGGAAGAAAATAGCGAGAATTATTATTATGTTGAAAGCGGTGGTGGGGAGTTTGTGACTAGGTTCATGTTACCTCCTAATGTTAGGGTTAACCAAATGAGTACTTGTGTCGATAATGGTAAGCTCATTGTTACTGTCCCTAAGGAAAATATCGACATGTCGAACCAACGCCAGCACCACATGTCTAACCAACGCCACCACTATTAGAGTGGTGGTTGTGACTACTTATGGTCGATATGAAATCAAAGTTGATTTTTACACTTTTAGTTTATTTTTACCCTCGCTTTTGCGAGCGTGGAAATTAATTCTAAGAGTGTAATTATCTTTATACCCTATTGATATATGAAGGGTACTTATTGAGTTGTAACATGATGTATACTCTAAGAATAAGAACGGGAAAATACATGGAATATATGTTCATTTGTTCGAATTATCATACTGTGATATATACGGGCTTATTACCTAAAAAAAACTGCTCTAATTTATTAGAATTAATCGAATAACCATTTATATAATTGGACCGTTTAATAATGTCAGATCATCGTATTTTATAAGTAATCCGCGTGTTATTTTATTTATTCCTAGTTTACCCTTGGTCTCTAAAAAAGATCTCACTCTAATTTTTGTATCGTTTTATTATTAAAAATGAATCTCGAGCACGATCCCGATAACATATTTTTCAGTTATTTATTTACTCTCAATAATGGTCAAGGTTCACAATATAACAACAATTGTCACGCTAATGAACCGCAATTCAACAATGATCATACAATTATACTTGTTTGACAATGATTAATTAGCACGAACGATAAATAGTAATGATTTAAATTGGACAAAAAATTGATGATTGATCGAATAATTTTTTATAAAATTGAACCGTGTTACGGGATCTGCCATAGTCATGGTTCAAAGTAGTACGTGCATATAAATGATGTATAATCATGTAATAATGTGATAACATACGCGTGAAATTATTATAATGTATTGAATTATTGATAAGGTAATAATTGGATTGGTACTTTAATTAAAAGCAAACGTACGTAAAGATTAATTAAGGTTTAATGTATGAATATATAACTTGACTTTTGTATAATTATTATAAATAAACGTACAAGATATGATTACATACATGATGTCTAATTATGTAAACGTATGTACAAGATATGATTAAATACAGAAGGTTAAGATGATTGGAACTTATCAAATGACTAGTTTTACCCCGTGCAAAAATGCACGGGTGTAATCTGCAATCGATATCTTTGTCTGCTTGTCTCAAAAAGTTAGCTCTTGCGTAATACTTGGTAATAATAACTTTTTACTTAATTTTACATTTTTTTAGTATAAAGATATTGATATAAATTCTATGCAAAAAAACAATCTACAACAATGTTTGCCTATTTATTTATTTTAATAAAAATAGTGAATTAAAATAAACAGTGCAATTGTCGTAAATTAGTGTATTTATATTTTTTTACGATTATTGTAAATTCCCTTATGTCCTTTCATTATTTTTTTAAAATTCTCAATCACATGTATTTGATAGGCACTGGATTAATGTACCTATAATTTACAATTTTTTTGTTAATTTGATACGGTTTAACAAAAAATTATTAAACTCTAATAAAATATATTGTAGTTTTTAAATTTTTTTATATCTTTAATAAAGAAAATGTTACAGAACTATAAAAGAAAAAAAATTATGTCTTTAGTCACAAATTTAAAGAACTTGAAACAGTTTTAGTTTGTGAGAAAAAAATTATAGTAATATTGCATAATTAATTAATTATTTTCAAACTGACCCACCACATGTCATTAGCCAATATGATTTAGGTATCGTAAAAGTGACGTAGATTAATGTGGATGCTTTAAATATTTCTGTTTTAATATAGATAAAATAAGATTGCCAATTACCCTAGATGCCAAATATATAAGGTAAAGTTTAAATATTTTTACAATTTTTTAACTCGAATCTGAGAGTTAATGACAGAGGATACACTTTGGACAACATAAAAGTTGAGGAATAATATAAGTGAATAATGGTGATAATAATAACCTAAAATAATCGATTTTACTATTTTAACTAAAAATAATAAGGGATATTTAACGTGTTAATCTCGTGCTTCTTTATTTTCTATCTTGTAACCTCGTTTTTAATAAAAAAAAATGCCTTTGACAGGCCACAATTCACGATTAAAACTTTTGAAAGCAGTTATTTTTTTTCAAATTGACCAGCTTTACGAGGTCTTTAATCCGGAAAAAAAACCAGTTTCTAAATTCTTGGCAAGAATTACGGTCAGTCAAACAATAAATTTTGACTGATCGTAACTCTTTGTAGCGAGTTCCGTATGCAACATTTTTTTTTAAATTGACCGTGTTTATGTTATATTTGATTTGAGGAAAAAAATCATCTCTAATCTCTTTCGAAACTCATGATTGTGATTTATGGTTAGCCAAGGACAGTTTTGATTAAAATAAAATTACCGTGTAAAAGATTAAAAAAACACGAGACTATCAGGTGGAATGTCCGAAACAATAATTTAGAACCCCAACCATATGACACGATCCAAACGGTGTGACTTGAGGAGCCTCTAATTGTAGTACTTGGCATTTATTTTGTTCTAACCAATATTTCTGTTATTGTAAATGCGTTCACAAAATGAGAATTTGGGGCGTGGGAAGTTGATAAAAAAACACATTAAATTGATACTTTAGCTAAAAGCAAACGTACGTAAAGATTAATTAAGGTTTAATGTACGAGTAACTTGACTTTTGTATAATTATTTAAAGGCACAAGATATGATTACATCCATGATGTCTAATTATGTAACTAGTTTTATAACCCGTGAAAATCACGGGGTTTATAAATAGTTATTAGATTGTTTTATATATTAAATCTCACGAGACTATATATTAAGTTTTACATGAAAATAACTTGAATTTTTGTTAATATGTCATACTTCGGATTAAGTATACGTCATTTAACTAAAAGTTTATTAAGTTTCCCCAAAAAGGATACGTCATTTAACTAAAAGTTTATTAAGTTTCCTCAAAAAGGATTAATAAGTTGGTATATAAATTCACTAATACACACGTGGTTTGTAGTTATCCCATTTTTAAGTATAAAACGAACTGTACTGTCGTAAAGAATAATTAATAAAATAATTATTATATTTAGTTTAAGAGAAAATGTTGATTTTACAACTGTAGAAATTTTCTTTTATTTATTTTTTAGATAAATTAAGAAACTTAAATTGATCATCTAGAATAACATGTCACGCATGACATTTCTATGTATACTCAATAAACCTTTTTATTTTATTATATAAATTAGGTGACATTAATGTGTGATGTGACATCAAGATAACATGTGACACATGGCGTTTCTATAGATACTCAAAAAACCTTTTTATTTTATTATATAGAAGTTGTAAACGTACATGATATGATTAATTACAAAAGTTTAAAATAATTGGAACTTGTTGAATGATTGCAAATTACCCTAGTACCTAATATATATGACTATATATACAAGTGCTTTAAATAATACGGAGTATACGTCAATTATATACGTCAGGGGAACTACTCTTTTCTAATAAATTTATTTAACTCTGTAACTTTTGGAAAATAAAGGTTTGTCTATTTTATATCGATAATCTTTCACAAATTGATCTTGCAAACGCGACAATAGAATTACAGTAATACAAACGTAAATAATTGGTGATGATAATGGTGTACGTGCTCATTATTCACAAATTCTTATTTCAGACCGTCACTTTTGGTCTGAAGTTTCAGACGGGCCATATGTGACCAATTTATAGTTAAATGTAACCACAATAGTGTGGTTAATGTTACAGCTTATGATAACTTGTTTGTCAATAATGGTCACATTTGGCTGTAAAATGGTTACAAAATCTCGTTTCATTGTTTCAAACTAAAATTATCGTCTGAAGCAAGACCAACTGCTCATTATTAGAGCATCGCAAATAGTAAGCGACAATACTACTAGCTTAACTTTCCGCATTATTTTTTAAAACTACAATAAATTTAAGCTACTAGTTCCCCAAATTGAGCAAGTAGTTTGAAATTTTTGCTTAAATTCTCGCATAATGGATTATATAATAGCAGGTCCAATGGTAAGCAACAACCTTCCAACTTAGCAAATCCACATCACATTTTAAGCTACAACCATTCTAATTAACCTATTAAGCTATTCGGATGGTTTAACATAGGTTTTATACTAGACTTGCTTTTGTTGAATAAATCAAAATTTAAGAAAAACAATCAACCTAAATTTTTATTGGTTGTTTTATAAATGTGGGTCATTGTACGCAACTAGCTTAAGAGCAACTCCAATGGTACATTTTCGGGACTAGCTTGCAAGGTATACTAGTCTTAAACCCGTGCAATTTGCACGGGTTGACATTTTACATATGCTATGTTTTATAGGCTGTTCTATTTTGAGTTGAACACAAAGTGATATGTAAATGCTTTAAATTTTAGTATAGTAATATTAGCGATACTTTTACATTGATAAGTAAGATAGTACTACACTACTATAACTTCTTACTTTATATAATTATATATATATATAGAACTGAGATCCTATGAGAACCACCAATATAATGAGAACCATGAGAACTCTACCTTACGGTCTTTTTTAAAAAAAATTAATGACATATTTGGATTCGGCATAGAATTTTATGACTAGAAAACATATTTCTTGGTCGAGAAAAAATATACTAGTGTCGGAAATCGAGGCGAGATACATTTTATTAATTTTCATGCACGTACTACTGTTTTTTATGTATCTAACATTTTTCATGCACCTATACCTCTTTTTCATGCATCTAGAACATGTTATTTCATGCACCTAGTAATAATTTTCATGCATGTAAAAATTTTCATGCACGTAGTAGGGTTTTTCGTGCATCTATAGCCATTTTAGTATACCTAATTGTATTTTTGTACATTAAGTATATATTTTGTTAATAAAATCAATAAATTTTGTTTAATGATACTAAAGAATGTGTGTGAATAAACTAAACTAATGGTAAATGATCCATCAAAACTTTCGAAACGAGATTAGGTGGAGATTTAGTGAAGGTTCTCATGGTTCTCATTATAGTAGTGGTTCTCACCGGATCTTGACCCTATATATATATATATATATATATATATATATATATATATATATATATATATATATATATATATATATATATATATATATATATATATATATATATATATATATATACTATAGTTTATGTTGAAAATTGACCCGTTAAATGACTCGTGTCTTAAAAAAAAAAAACTCCGCTAAATGTCACCTGTAAAAATATTGAAAATTGACCTACTAATAAATGACTCGTGTCTTAAAAGGACCCCTCTCATTTAAGGACAACCTTCGTCTAATGCGTACCTATACTCTTAAATTAGATAAATCATAAATCAAGGAAATATATACATGAAAATAATTAATCATATGAAAATATGAATGATAAAATTATCACTAAATTAATTGTTATGTATTTTTCTGTATTATTACAAACTTCTCATAACTAATATCGTAAATTCTTTTAAGCATTAATTTTAGTATTATTGTTGTAAACTATAACTCGTTTTCTATTAAAATGTTATTTGTAATTATTACTATTATTATTTGCATAAAATATTATTTTGAACTTCATAAGCAATTTTTTATTTATGAAATTTTTATTATAAAATATAGTATTGATAAAACTAAACTATTTTTTTTTTAAAATTGTAAACATTATAAGTCGTAAGCCTTATTTAATTGTTGTAATGTTATTTATAGTGGTACACTGGTGTTCTCATTGCAATTTCCAAATAATTAATCCCAAAATGAAAGTGCTCTCTTTAACTTTATTACTTTTAAGCAACTAAGCAACTTAGTTGTTGCTTTTATTTGTGTTATTCAACAGAATGTGTGTTATTTGAAATCACAATTTCTCATTTGTGACAGAGATATCCGTGGTTCCCTAGACTTATATCTTATCTACACAAGTGGTAGAAACTTGACCCGTCATAAACTTATGACGGATATACCTGTCACAAGAGAGATTTATTTGTAATAATGTAAGCTACGTACAAAGTGATATATAAATATTTCAAATTTAAGTATAGTAATATTAGAGATATTTCTACATGGTTGCATTGATAAATAAGATAATTCTACACTATATATTACACCTTCTCAAATATTACTTTATACACTGCATTACAGGTTGAAATTTAACCCGCTAAAAACCCATGTTTAAAAAATCCTCGCTAAATTCATTGTTTTGTATTTTTTTTGTATTATTATTAACTTTCACTATTGTATATCAAAAATTCATTTTAAGCATTAATTTTAGTATTATTGTTGTATATGACTTGTTTTTTATTAAAATGAAATTTCTGGTTAGTACTATTATTATTTTTATAAAATATTATTTTAAACTTTTATCATAGCGCAGTTCTTTATCTATGATTTTTTTATTATAAATTATAGTTATGATAAATCTAACCTATTTTTGTTTAAATGGTCAATATTCCTATATGGTAAGCTTCATTTGATTGTTGTAATGTTTGTAGTAGTATACAGTATACTGAAAATTAATTTCAAAATAAAAGTGGTTTGGTTGTTACTTTAATATATAGGATAATCAATAGGTAATGAAAAATAATTCAACCATATTGGAAATTAATTCCTATATTTGTATTTATAAATATCTAAATATGTTTTTTTTGTTTCAAATGATGTTTTAGTGTTGTAAACAATTTACTGAATATAGCTATATATATGTCAAATCTAAAATAATAATTATTTAATGAGCTTATATTTTTTTGTTTTAGTTTATCATTAAGTGCTCATATATTAAAATTGTAGACTATATTTTTACGGCATTACAAAAAGTATAAATTAATTGCATATAAAAGAAATTATTATAGAACATGGGGAAAATGGTGGGGCCTTGTATAAAAATAAATTAAATAATGCATTTCAACCAAGAGCGACACCTCAGCTCTGTGGTTGTTGCTTTAATAAATTAGATTCTGGTATAGTTATTTTATTTATTTGTATTTCTAAATTTCTAAACATAATTGAATTTTTTTTGTTTTAATTAAAGCGAAAGCTTAGGTCATGTATGCCTCTATTGTATACAATTATTTCAAGATGGTATTTTCGAGATGATGATTTCCTTTTTTTTTAATAACCCAAGTTAACAATTAAAATTATAAATAATTATTTTACCAAAGTTAATCAAAACATTAATCACATACACGTATTGATTATTGAATAGTTGTATTATACAACTTTTAGACACATATACAAAATTTATTCTGTAAATTAAAGATGAATACAATTCTGAAAATAAAGATGAACATAGAACGTGGTGGGACCCTTATTTAAGAAATATTAAAAATCTACTTTCAACCACAGAGCGTCACGTAGGCTCTGTGGTTGTTGCTTTTATAGATTAGATAAATTATCTAGATACAATGTAACCATTAGAGAAAAAACAATGATTGTATGCTTGAGAGTTAATTTAGCTTAAACAATCTAAATGTTTGAAATTGAATCATTTGGATGATATAATGTAAAAATAAAATAAAATTTAAGTTAAAACATGAATTTAAGTTATAAGACTCATACAAGCTACAAGGTATTGTAGCCTATCACAGAATGACTTTGTAGCCGGAAAGCAAAGTTGCTTGAAATGTTAAAGTCGGAAAGCCAGGTTACAAGGGGTCGTAGGCTGGTAGCTAGTTGTACACTAGAGTTGCTCGCTCTCTAAAGCAACTAACTTCTAAGTCATTAATATTGACCCTTTTCAACTAGCTTGTAATTTCTGAAAATTGCAAGCAAAGTCTCTAAGCTACACCATTAAACTTGTTGTAATAAACATATTTTAGCTTAAATTGATTCACATTAATTTATGTAGTCGACTTATTTCTCTTTATAGTTTTATTTTATCTAATATCTTAAATTAACCAAGTCTGTGTGGGGTGCTCCAATAATTGAGCAGGTAACTTATATACTTTTAAATCTGCAAGAGATGCTCTTTGAGGTATAAGTACTGGCCTCGATCCCTTTTTATACTTTATAATTTCGTTTGTTTTTTAGACTTCGTTTTATGGATTAATCCAACTTCTTTCTACCAGCAAAAAAAATTTATCTCTATAAAAGGGATAGAATTTAGATGATTCTGATTGGTTCCTAGAAATAAGGAAAAAAAATCACCCACTACTTTTTAGTTTGATTTAATTATCGTCACTCCTAAATTCAAAATTTTCATTTCTAATTACGATTGAAGTATCACATTTCGTCATGGTCATAACAAAGTACAATACGATCAAATTATTGTTTATCGAAAATATAAATAACAATATACAACGTTTCAATAAAATACGATATAGTACGGTCCAAAAAATAAATCTGAAAAACAAAAAATTACAAACACGAAAAATAATAACAGTCCAAAAATTAAATTACACATTATATTTTCCAATTTTCCAATCAAATCAAATACAAATCAAGATACCAAACAAAATAAAGTTCGGTAAAATACGGTATACAATGGTCCGATATATATAAAAATGATTACATTTCGCTAATGTCGTAATAAAAATCCTCTAAATTAGAAAAAATAAAAATCATGTATAATAGGGTCCACCATCTATATATGAGTATAAAAGAACAACCACTACCCATTAAACTTGACACGTGTCACGCTACCGTTAATTCTTTTCCCGCCTAATCCAACCCCTAAAGATGCATACAAATATTTATTTCAATATTGTCTTTCTAGATTATTACCTTCCTTAAAAAACTATCCTATTATTCTTCAAGAATATATTTCCCAAAATACAATGTTTTTTAGCTTTTAATGTCATAGTCTGTTTTGCAATTATTTATTATTATAGTTGAGTTTTGATATAAGTTTTTTGCTTCGCTAAGTTGATTTATACAAATATCATCCATATATAATATTATATCTTATTAGAACGGTGTAAGAAAATTTCAAGGTATTTGTTCATTAGATCTTTTATCAACAAATTTCATTAATATTTTTACTTTTATCAATAAATTTCAAGATATAAAAAAGATAAATGTGAATTGTAGGTTTTAAAATGATTTTATCACTCTATTTCGAAAAAAAGCATACATCAGATGTACTATTTTGGACCTAACTTTTAATTTTTAGTTGAGCTTATGTGAATTCTTTCTGACATTTTTGAAGTTTATAAGTTATATTTTAATTTTTTTCCGCAAATTTTGGATGAGTTTATATGTAATGTTTTTGAAATATATTGTAATTTTTGAGCATAATGTTTAAATAACAAATTTAGATATTTTATAATAAAATTAATAATCTTTAAAACAACTCTCGAAAATTTTATTATAAAATTCAGAAACTTTACAACTACAACTGATGGTAGTATATCAGATGCATAATCTACTTCCTCTCGAGCTTTTAATAAATTTTGTAATTTGTAATATAACTTCACATAGTTTACTGTATAATTTTTTTTTTTCGATGTTCATTGAACTCATTGACTATAATGCAGGTCAATTACGTACCCTACTTTTTTTTCTTAACTGTTACATATTACCGTCAACTTTTGTGTTTTTCTTTTAAATATTTTGTATTAAATTGGATCGACAAATGACATGAAACTTTTATTCTTTCGGTTTGCGGGTCAATATTTCGGGTTTTTTACCCTGAAAAATCGGATCAAATCAAGTCGGGTCGGGCAGGTTTACGGGTCGAGTCATGTTTTGACAGGTCTAAAGCACACATAACCTTTTTTTATTGGTCTTCTTAATCCTTCTTTTATTTCCCCAAAAACATCAAATTTAATAATAAACCCTTCAAATTATTCTTTCAATCCTACATTTATGATATTGGGTTTAATTTGGTTGTGGAAGCGGGTGTAAATACTCGCCGGTTCTTATGAGCGATCCTGAATTCATTGGTTAAAACTGCTTATGGGTGAGCATTTTATTGATCCATCAATTTATGTTACCTTTTGTCTCAATTATATGTATATACATTTGACTAAAATACAACTCAAAACTTAAAAAAAAAAAAGTAAATAAATAATTGGTAGAGACTATATATAAATTCTCCTGGTCAGTCGATTGTGGCATTATTGAGATAGTGTATGGTTAATGCAATTAGACAACATTTTAATTTTAATCTAAAGTAGTTCATTTATATAAAATGTTATATACTTTTATTAATATAATAATATAAAATTGTAAAATTTTAACTATACATTTCCGTGCAACTTTGCACGGGTTCTAAACTAGTATTCTTATACATAATTAATTACATTCTCTCAAACTTTCATCAATTAAATAAGTTACCATCTATAATCACATCATAAAATACGAAGTCCTCCAAAGTCCCTACTTCAATTTCAGCGGCAAAAATCAGATCTTTGATGATGATCGATAATAAATGAACTAATTAAAGAGATAAATTAAATATAATAATATGATTGTAAACGTCAAGACTTTATAGATGGATTATACTTCAAGATTAAAAAAGTTTTCAATATGACATTAACATGCAGCAAAAAAATGATTATCCCTAAATTAATTGACGATGATAAACACGATCAAATAGTGATATCAAATGTAATAATGACATATAAATCGGCGAAAATTAGAACATTTCCAATACTGAAAATCAACAAAATAGTTGAGAGTTGGAAATCAACAAAAATATTTGTCACCGTCTAAAATATACATTAAAAAGATAAAAATATGTTATATTGTCGGATTTTTTGGGTGGTTAGAGAGTGAGTTAATTACGATGGTTAGAAATTTAAGATTTATACAGCAATTATATTTCCAGATCTATATACATTTTTATCGGCTACTATCCGTATTATGTTTAAAACGGACAAGTTCTACTTCTCATAGGTGTATAGTATATAGTACAAATATTTTACTTTTATCTTATTATCCTAGATATATATTTGACCCCTCTTAAACTTAAATGGATAACGTCGTCCTAAATAAATTTGTGTATATTTATAATGTCGAGCTAATGCGTTGTTTTTGCTTACGTCTAAGTTAAGCATCAAATGCTCTTCAGTTTTTAAATCGATATAACTGTAATACTTAAATCATATTTTTATTAAAGATATTGAACTCATTAATTTTTTTCATTTTAATAAAATTCAACCCGTGCATTTTTTACACGGGTGTAAAACTAGTACAGTATAATAGCAAAAAATTGATCATGATAATTACTCAAAATAATCGATTTAACTATTTCAACTAAAAACAATAATATTTAGAACCACAACGATGGTCGATATGACACGATCCAAACAGTGTGACCTTGAGGAGCCTGTAAATCTGTAATTGTAGTACATGGCATTTATTTTGTTCTTGTTATGCATTCACAAAATGAGAATTTGAGGCGCGGGAAGTTTGTAAAAAAAAACACATTAAATTCATATGAATAGGAATATGAATACGATTTAAAAAAAACGCAGGAAGCCAACAACGACCTGACAAACTTGTGGCATGCCCCTTCCCATGAAAGAGAATCACGAGAAAATAATCGATTGATTTAATAATCTGCACAAATGTATTCCTATATTAATTTTATCAAAAATAGGATCCTATGCCTTTTACAAACATCCAACATGGAACCCCATCTAAATCTATACTACTCCCTCGACTTGTCTATTACTTGCAGAGTTACACGACCGACGTCTCGGTCAATTGTTATCTTTTAATTTTAAAATAAAGATTAAGATAAAAGAGAGAGTTAATTATTAGATAGTAGGTCTCGTGAGAGCCGTCACTCATATTTGTAGAAATTTGAGTAGAGAGTCATTTGGTTGCAGGTAGAAATTCGTATTGCCCAGGTAGTTGTAAAACACAGGATTTTAGAATTCACGTGAATTAAGAAATATTGTTTGGTTGTCATATAGGAGGTGCAATTCATGTAGGCGAGGTAGCCAATCCCGCTTACTAGGGAGACCTAGGTAAACCACTTCCTCCATTTATGGAGGAATTACAATTCATGAAACTACAAATTCATGTGAATTAGGGTAACCAAACAAGAGGTCAATTTAGTAATTAACGTGAATTTAAATTCTTACATTTTTTTAATGGGTAACCAAAGGACGCTTAAGTCTTTCACCTCATTATGTGAGAGGTCTATCAATAATGTTATTGAGAGACCGTTTCTCTGAAATTTTTGTGATTATTAAAGGGCAAATGAACCAAATTGAGTGTGAAAAATCAAATTATTTATCGAATGTATTCATAAATTAAAAAATACAACAATTAACCGAGACATTCCAATAAATAATATACTCCCTCCAATTTCCTATGATGTTCAGTTTCCGTTTTTGTTCAATTACATTGATGTTCCCTCTTTGCTCGTTTGGACAACTTTGTATGGTCAATTTGTTGTGGGGTCACATGTATTGTGTGGCCCAAATTCATTCTCTTATTTTTTTTGTAAAAATAAAAAGGGAACGTCATAGGAAATTGGAGGGAGTAGAATATAGGGAGTCGTAATTTTATAAACTATGCACCCCCGTTATTCTCCGGCTCCCTTATAATTTAATTATTCTTTCTCAATAACGAAATAATGAATAGAACTAAATTATGCTCCATCACAAATAAACTATAAAAATTAATAAATTATCTGAATATTGAATAATAATCTAAAATTGGGCGAAATGATTATTTGTTGACACCCACATGTAACATATCATGTGAGTTTAACAAACAAAATTTAGTCGACAATTATTAAAAACTACACGTATTTTTTATATTTGATGTAAAAACTCAGTTAATTATAAAATTATTTCATTCTTTCATTTTAATGAGTAGAGAAAATCATCACATTATAAATGGATATACTATAGATGATAATATTTTTGCACATAACTGATACGGAGTATATTACACAAATAAACCAATAACGATAATATTATCGTATTTACATAATTAAGAAAACTGATCAATATTTTTAAAAGACTACTAAAAAATTGTAAAAAATCAATAACACGAATATCACACAAAGTATTCGATTATCATGATCTTATTATGCACTATTTCTAAATAACTCAAAAATTTTAGCACATAACTCAAATTCTAATTATAGTCTAGTAACTATGTTTATCGATAATAATCAATACATTTCTCAAGGTAAATTTCACTATGACATTATCATCAAAAGTAACAAGTGTATAAATGTTGATTTAGTTAATTGTAAAGTCATAAGGTAAACAATAATCTGTTTTGACAAAGTTTTAAATTGAGTCTCAAAAATCGTTATTTTTGTCTAAAATATCAAACCTCAAAAAGACTCCGTGTAGCTTCCGTTAAAATTAAGATCATCTCTTATTCTTATCCATGATCTATGAACATGATCTTCCTAAAAAAGAAGAAATAGGGTCGGATCCAATTCATTGAAGAAATACTTGAGATACTATGCATCATTTTTAAGGTTGTGGGACCCCCACCTACTGCCCATTTAATTATTTGTTCAATTATTTCATCTAAATAAATAAACAAAAAGAAACAACAAAGTAAATATAAATAAATAAATCCACTCACTCTATTTTTTGTCCTTGTAAAATCCCTATTAATCTTCATTTCTTTACCGTTTTCTCTCCATTTTATTTTTCTCTTAATTTTCTCAAAACCCATCTTTTTTTCAATCACCATTAATCTGTGCATCTACTGTTTTTGCAGGTACTCTTACTGTTAATCATCTTTTCTGTTTAAGTTTTTATTTTATTTGTATTCTTGTGGTGTTATATCTTAGTTAAGACGGTTTTAAGTTAAGTTAAGTTAAGTTAAGTTAAGACGATACTCACAACCGATTTATATTAACTTAAAATGAATTCGGGTTGTGAGAGCTTTTAACTGAAAAAGACGGTTTTAAGCAAGACCTACTGAATACTGATTGGATGAATGTAATTTGTTGTTAAGATCTTTATTTGGGTTTATTTTGAAGGAATAATAATGGGTTTTGGCCTTTTGGGTGTTAATTCCTATGGTGGTTTGATTAATTTGTTACTGTTATCTGAACTGATTGAGATCTCTGGACTGATTTTGTTGTTGAAGTTTGCTTTGGATTGCTGGATTGCCTTTGCATTTGTACTGCTCTATTGTACTCCCTCCCTCCCAATCATTTATTTACGTTTTTTATTCTTTGTGAGCGGTATTTTAATCAAAGGTAGACAAATGATTGGGTCGAAGGAGTAGGTTGCATAATTTGAGGTAGTTTTTAGACCCACATTGTAATTTGTAAGTAGCTTAGGTTAAGTTTGAGCATTTTGTAATTCAACCCAACAGTTGTGGAAATGGGTATGATTGAATGATATCCGTTGTTCTTCCGATATGTTGAATAGCCAAAAGGCGGGTTTCATGTGAGGAGTTTTGCCAAAAGGTTTTTGGCAATTTGATTGAAAGATTTCATTTTTCATTGCTTATGAAAGGAACTGTGGATTTAAGGGCTATGTGGTGTTTGATTCATTATTTGTTAAATATGAAAGTTATAATAACCATGTTATATATATATATATATATATCAGAATACATATTAAAACATAGAGTATTTCTCTCGACTTTTACAACAACAATGACATCATCCTGTTGCGCTGCCTCAAGGAGTCGGGGGATCCCACAGAGGTTGGGGTAAGGGGGTTGGATACTTTGTTGTATTTTGCCTTGCCATTGTATTATGAACGAGATGGAGTTAGATGAACAATTTGGGTAAAGGGTTAGATGTACTCTGTCTTGTAATCTTTCTGTAAGTACTTTTAACCAATTGGGAATAGGTGAACACGTGAATATCGATTGTGGAACTGGTAAGATAGCTCAGCCACTGCGTTCTGTGTAAATACCCTTTCCCCACGTACTATGCAACTGCAAGCTATATTGATTTATCATGCGCTTTTTGCTTACGACTTACTGTATTATCTTGCATCAGGAGATACGTGGAGTTTTTTGAAATCATTCACGATTCTGTTTATGGAGTCTTGTTGGACATGTTTCTACTAACTGTGAAAGTTCCAATACTTCCATTGGAATAAGCTATTGAAGACATAAGGTAGTTTGGAATATTTTCTGATTTTCCTTGGTGCCTCATTTCCACACTTATGGCACAAACGAGGGTCGTTCCTGGGAACCATGAAATTGTAGAGATTGAGGAGGAGCTAAAGCCAGGACTACGATATAGAAGCAGCAAGTTTTCAAAGCAAGAAATGACTCAGGAGGAAAATGATAACAGATCTTTCACTTTGAATGGCGGGAATGTAAGCTCTTTGGAAGAAGATCTTAATCATCTTTTTGAGATGCTTAACCGAAGAGCTTCATCTCATGGGTCCTCACATCAAAATCAGGTTGGTACTTCAAAGAGGAGCGCTTCCAAGAAGCCTGCTAAAGCTCGTGGGTCCCAATCGCCTGGATCCCCGGGAATTTCTGACCGTGCAAATCTGAAGCAGGCACTAAGGGGCTTGTGCCTTTCTCAGGCGTCTGAAATGGCTGCAATGAGACGCTCAATGAAGTCACCTCGCTCTTCTGAAGCTGAAAGGATAATGACCCTGTACCGCAGTGTTGTTGTTGAAGATGGTATATCTGATCAATCCCACGGCGGAGGGGGTATGCTGGAAATATCTCTTGTTCCTGAGCGAACTTTAGACTCTTTCCAAAATGTTTCCGAGAAGCTGCCGTCACCTGATTTGTGGCCTTCAAACCGAAATTCTCTCCCTAAAGAGACACATGGATCTACAACAATGCAGAATGATAGGCATTTAAAGTCAATGCTTTCTGCTAATCAAACCAAGCCTGAACATGGAACGTCATCTGCCAGCAAGAAGCCACTTTCATCGTCTCCATCGCCTAAAACTAGCATGCAACAAATATTTAAGAGTAGCACGAGAGAAAATGGAAAATCCTCTACTTCCATTGACCGTAGGCAAGAATTTTTGACAGAGTCATACGAGGCAGGGAAGCAAATATCTCCAACTTCTTCATCTCGTTCTAGTAATGTTAAGAGCACTTTAGAGGCCATCAGAGAATGTTCTTCACAAAATTATGTGTCTTCTGAAATTGTGGATGCCGGGACCCACAAGTCAAAGATTGATATACTCCATCAGGAAAAGAACACAAATCCTCCAAGTTGTTCTGATGACTCTTGCGACAAAGAATGGGAGCATAACACGAGCAATGTTTGCTCTTCGTCTGTTGGTTATTTGTGTCGTGTCCAATCTGAAGAGTCATTGCACAACGATAATCTGGAACCTTTGTGTTCATCAAGTAGTAGTTGTGACAAGACCTCTTTGGATATTGCGAGAAAAGTGGAAAAACAAATAGAGATAATTTCAACATCACCAGTGGTGGGATATCGAGAGGAAGAGCATACGCCTGGAGCCTCTCCACGTCGTTGTAATCTTGGTGAAAAAGTTTTGATTCACGGCCAGAATAGCACCCCCTCCGATGAGGTAGTTACTAAAGAAGCATCAGAAATATCAGCTAAAGTAGAGGTGAAAGAGTTGGGCAAAGTTGTTAACGAGAGTTTGAAGGCCATACTCTCCACTAGCTTCTCGGAGGATGAAAAAGAGAGCAGGTCAACTAGAAATGCCCAGCATTTGGTCAAACCTCTTAGCAAGACCAAGACTAAGAAGAATCCTAAGAAGAAAATAGCCTCAGATAAGGGCTCGACGAGTTCGCGCAGTGAGCTCAATAGTGACCTGTATACGTGCCCAAATGTAGTAGTCTGTCCAAGATGCCAATGCGATGTGACTGATGCTTGGAAAGAAGCTAATAAAGGGTCTAAAGGGTCTTCATTATCAGATCAGGATTCTCTAATATCTCTGCAAGAGTCTCTCATATCTCCTCAAGAGTCACCGGCATTCTATCAAGAGTCTCCTCTATCTTCATATGATAGTCTTAGTGGTGAACTAAGCTCAGGGAACATTGTCTATGATGTTAGTACACCTGAACTGAGTTCTGATGGTTTAAGCAAGTCAAAGTCAACTCTTGTTGAAACTAGTAGTAATTCAAAGTCAAGAAACAAGACGGAATTTACTCAAAGCTCAAAAGAAAGCCCTGATGAATGTAGTACGAGCACAAGTGTTAGTGAAGAGAGTAACTTGAGCCGGCCTAGCTTTTGTGATCGACCCCACATGTCTAAGGATGTAAGGTGGGATGCGATTCGTCATGTTAAGTTTCAACATGGAACTTTAGGATTGGAAAATTTTAGTCTCCTTAAGAAGCTCGGATGCGGAGATATTGGAACGGTTTATCTTGCTGAGCTTATAAGTACGAATTGTTTATTTGCGATAAAGGTCATGGATAATGAGTTCCTGGCGAGAAGGAAAAAGATACCTAGGGCTCAAACAGAAAGGGAGATATTGAGAATGTTGGACCATCCCTTTCTCCCTACTTTGTATAGCCAGTTTACATCTGATAATCTGTCGTGCTTAGTCATGGAGTATTGTCCTGGTGGTGATCTACATGTTCTCAGGCAAAGACAGCCTGGCAGGTGTTTCTCTGAACAAGCTGCAAGGTAATCTTTACATTTTGTTCTGGTCCTTCTCTTCCTTTCACTGCAATTCAACTGTTTATATAGTGTATTTGTGCTTAAAAGGGGAGGGGCGTTCACAGAAACAGGCATTCCGTAGACTGATATGGATCATATGTTCATATCTATAGCTTGTGACACCAAGATTGCTCATATTTTTCTTATAACGTGTATAACCATTCTTCGTTCCATAGGAATTATGTTCCACTGGTTACACATCGAAAAATCATGACTATCAAAGAGAAAAGTGCATCTCCATTTCCAATGGAACTAAAGATACGATATTCTTTGGTTCTGGTTAATGGTGAAATAAATTGGTTAAGCTTCTTTTTTATTGTTAACTATTAGTCGGCATTTAATAAATTTTCAATGCAAGTTTTGTTGCGGGTCATATGGAAATTGTTGGAATTGCTGCCACCACCGCCATCCCATATTAGTATAATGCTGTCGGATTTGGGCCAAACCTGCATGGAATTGTTTTTCGCTCCTTTCCAAAAGGCCTCACACTAATGTGGTAGTATAAAAATAGCTCATTAGCTCTACACAAACAGTCTCTCTATGTGTATCAGTCTGTGTTACTCCGTCTCTCCGACACGGTGTCGTGTCTGACATGTGTCGGAGTGTCGGACACGGCTATTTTGGGTGAATTGAAGTGCGTGTCGGACACCATGTCTGACACACGACACGACCCGACACAAAAAAACTAGAGGAAAATTTGAGTATATTTGACCTCGCATGCCCCCACCATCTGTAGAGGCGTTTGAGGCACTCGAGTTATCTTGTTGCTCTTGTTGTATTGTCACGAGTAGTGGTTTACCTTAAATTCCTTTTAATTTTGTCAACTTAATTGGAAATCATGTTAGTGGTGCCATATTCCTTTTGCAGATTCTATGTTGCTGAAGTACTCCTAGCATTAGAGTACCTGCACATGCTTGGAGTAATCTATCGGGACTTAAAACCGGAAAACATTCTAGTCCGAGAAGACGGACACATTATGCTCTCTGACTTTGACCTGTCACTCAGATGTTCTGTCAGCCCAACACTTTTGGTCTCATCATCTCCGACAGATGCTTCAAAAAGGACTTCCCATGATTTTAGTTGTGCCCAACCTCTCTGTATAGAACCGTCTTGTCAAGTGACGTGCTTTACTTCTAGACGTGTGGCCGGTTCCTCGAAATCAAGAAAGTTAAAACCTGACACTGCAGCTGAGATGAGATCGCAGTTGCAGCTTGTGGCCGAACCAACCATGGCAAGATCCAACTCTTTTGTGGGAACCCACGAATACTTGTCCCCGGAAATCATCAAAGGCGAGGGTCATGGAAGTGCCGTTGATTGGTGGACCTTTGGCATCTTCCTCTTCGAGCTCCTTTATGGTAGAACACCCTTCAAAGGACCCGGAAATGAAGAAACTTTGGCCAACGTAATTCTTCAGAGCTTGAAATTTCCAGATAGCCCACTGGTTAGCCTTCAAGCCAGAGACTTGATTGCTGCCCTTTTGGTGAAAGAGCCAGAGAATCGACTTGGGACGGAAAGGGGTGCCGCCGAAATTAAGCAGCACCCCTTCTTTGATGGACTCAACTGGGCGTTGATCAGATGCGCCGTTCCACCAGAGTTACCCCAGTCCCTGAGCTACCCAACTTCAAAAGTAGTTTCTGATGGAAAGAACAACAAATCTGAGGAAGGTAACTCGGGAACTGCTGTGGCTGAACACTTGGAATTCGAGGTGTTCTAAAAAATGTTAAAAAATTCACTGAATTTACGATTTAGTTTTCAAATCGATCCAGCCGAATTTGCAAATGAATTTGTCGAAATGCCGGTGGATTTGAACAAGGTGAATATTTAGAGTTTCGGTTCTCGGGTAGAACCCTTTCTTGCCTTTGTATTTGAGAATTGGGTTATTGGGTTTATTTTTGTCTCTGAATATATAGGTATAGTCTTTCAATTGTAACAAACATTACTTGAAGCACAGTCAAAAGCTCTCATTCGTAGCGGAATATCTGGTTTTTCGGAGCTACAAGGGTGAATATAACCGCACAACTTTACCAACTAAAGTAGCTGATATCTAGCGAAATACTCGTATGCTAGTCATGAACTCATGTACGCGATCTTACTCTTATCTTAACTCGAAGAACTTTCATAGCCTTCCCTTTGGGCTTAAGCCCCTGTGCTTCAAATAACGTTCTGGCTTCTGTGTGCTATGTTCTCCTTACCAATTGGGCCGATGGTCGATGGAAATGTTTTTTTATAGGTTTATCACAAACGATCCTTTTTGTTTGGTTCTCATATTTAGGCCTTGTATAAATCGCCTTTACAATAAAACATTATGGAAAATGATAGTCGGTGAAAGTAATTTTATTGTGTAGAACGGTTTTATAGAAGAATTATTGTTGCATAAATTATTATTCCATCGAAAATAGAGTGCAAGAATCAAGATGCATGGGATTAAGACAAAGCAAATAAGGACATCTTGATAAATTATCTACAGATCTAGTCTTAAATTATTTTTTGGTTTTTCTACGTGATATCCCGTATTTTTTTAAAATTCTACGTAATATCCCCATGTTTTTTAAAGTATCCATGGTATCTTTAAATTTAGTAAAATGTTCTAAATATACCCAAACTACTAAAAATCACATTTTTAAATAGTTTAAGTTTGTAAAAAAATATGTCTGCGATTGACTCACAATGTTTATTTTAATAGCATGACAAATTTTTGTCAAAAATCAATGCAAAAGTAGAAACTTAACATTTAAAAGAGGCGAATTAAAGCTTTTTGGGCATTTTAAGATATTTTCATTTAGTTTTGGATTACCACCATCATTTTTAAAAAGCGAAAGGTACCACGTAGAATTCGAAAAGCAGAAGAGTATCACTTACAAAAACCCAATATTTTTTAACCTAGTGGTTTTTTTTTTTTGACAATGAGGTTAAAGGAAGGCAGAATATAGTGTTTAGATTTGCTATTACACGGTTCTGTTAACGAATAAATCGATAATGTTGTGATCATGAACGTCTCTAACAAAATACGATAAGATGAAGGGAGTCATGGTAGTAACATGCATACATGACAATCATGTGAGATAGACCCAAAAAGAACATGCATACATGAAGATGTGTAATTGTGCATTGATTGAGATTATAATTTTGAAAGTTAGAAGATGAGAAGGTCGTCTTCATCAAAGACAAGTCGACATAACCGGCTAAAGACATGCCAAGTTACCCTTATTCTGCGGGACCAATTGCTGCTAACTGCTCTACTTCCCTACAAATACCCCTATTTTTCCACCTTCTATTCAATTTTACTAGTTTTAAACCCGTGTAAATTGCACGAGTATGTTGTTTAAAAAGTTATTATAAAAAGTAGTAAGCGTAAATTAAGTTTAAAGTAAAGTACTCCCTACTTGTTATTTGAAAATTTCACATGCAATTAGTATAAAATGAAACAATAGTGTTAATTGGTTGGAGTAACTATTATAGTAAGATACAGTTTGTATTTCTAATTAGGCGTTGTTACTTAGGCGGCGGCGTAAAGAAGACTGACTTATATAGATAAAACAAAATAAACAAAATAATTCATACGGAAATTATCATAAAATTAGTGAAATTACAAATTGTTAACCTATTTTTTCATTTAATTATACCCGTGCACAGGGCATAATGAAACTTTTGACCCGTAGATATCTTAAAATACAAATTCTAACTCAATTTTCATTTCGTACAAATTGGTACTTAGTAACTATAAAATATTTAGAATAGACTTCTACAAAGTGTTACTTTGTAAATGGAACAAAATTAGAATACTTCATAAATCTCGTTAACATGAACTACATAAGAAATATCATTTATTTTCATGTGTTGGAAAAACTACATGAATAATTATTAAAAAAAAAAAATTGTAAATAATAATTCTTATTTTCCAATACTTGAAGAAACAATTACTCCTTAAAATAATTATCAAATACTATCTCTGACCCAAACTTGTACTTTTTGGAAAGTAATAACACATACAAAAAATAATAGCTTAGTCTCTCTTAAGACAAAGGTATCCATCTTAACGTCAAAACCTAGGGATGTCATTGGGGCGGGGCGGTGCTGGATATAGGTTCCCCGTATCCGTACCTATCAAGAAAATATCGTACCCATCCCCGCCCCACCACCCATGGCGGGTACAAGTTTCCAAAACCATCCCCGCCCCACCACCCGTGGCGGGTACAAGTTTTCAAAACCATCCCCGCCCCACCTATCAATTAACCCGCTATACCATAAATTTTTTTCGATCTTTTTTGGTACAAGTTGATTTAATCATTATTAATTTCTATTTTTAGGAATTTGGTTATATAATTTTAGTTACTTACCAAAAAAGTTAATAAAATACTTTATAAAATAACTATTTTTAACATTACGTCTTAATTATAACAAAATAATATTTGTAAAATTATCGTAATAATGGTACTAATTTTTGTAATAATTAGCGGGTAGGCGGGTATGAAGTGGGTAACACGCAAAAACCATCCCCGCCCCACTACCCATGGCGGGTACAATTTTCGTACCCGTCCCCGCCCCACCACCCACCAAAGCTCTACCCATCCCCGCCCCAACTGGGGCGGGTGCGGGGCGGTATCCACTTGTACCCGCCCCAATGACATCCCTATCAAAACCGATTAAATATGGTCCCTTAAGCAAAACAAAGTGGTTGTTTAGCCCAATACATTATGTTTTTATCTTACACATAATACCTAATGCGTCCTAAACTTAAGACAGATACACCCGTGTTAAATAAGAACTTGTAAATATCGAGTAGTACCCGGGTAAATTTGTTTCCAACAATGGGTTAAAACGAATTAAATATTACTTCATAAACTACATGACCCACCTCCAAATAAGTCATATTATACCTTTCAGAATATTTTGCTTCAGACGGACCAAAATAAGACGGATCAAATATCACCATCTTTTTATTAGAATGTAACCATTTAATAACAAAATGTTTTATCGCAAATTTGTCACTTTTTACCCTAAAAATGATGGTAACATTTTAACAAAAAATGTCAACATTTTATTGTAAAACTGACTACAATTAGTTCGTCATATACCCTTATGTGCATATAAAATCTTGTAAACAAACATCGCCGCTATATTTACTCTATTTCAAGTCTCTCAAGTCTCAACTATCAATCAACTATCAGTGCCTATCACTCTTTTGCGTATTATACTTCGTGAATAATAATTACCATGGAATATGATACTCATCACATATATGAATTTTTTTAATTACTATTTTATCAGTTAAAGTGTTGCGGTTTTTTAGTTCAATTTTTGCTTATTTCAAATTTATTTTCAAATATTTTTATTTGCTTTTTTCATATTGTTGCCCATTAATTATGACCTAAGTCAATTAATTACTTTTCATTTAAGTAATGTGTTTCAATCAAATGAAAAAAAGTCGATCTGTAAATTTATATATTTTATAAACTATTGTTTTTATAGAACAATATGTTCTTTTATGTAAAATTTTCAATTACTTTTGGTGCAGTATAGTTTTGATTATTTTTACAATATTAATATTGATCTATAATTTTTTTAAGATTTTGACTCTATCGAATTAATTTAATTTTTTCTTTTTTCTTTTTTTTTTCTATTTTTGACTATATTTTCCAACTCTTGATTTACATCACCGTTAATTTTATAACGCAATTTAATTTCATGATTGGCTTATATATGATGTTAGATTATTGTACTGTGATTTAATAAATCACGTAATTCATTCAAATTATATATTCTATTTTAATTCACACATTTTTTTATTATGCAAGTAATTTAGAAAAAAAATATTTGTATTATTTTAAATTAAACTGCATTGTTGGCTGAATGAACGTATCTCGTCATACTCATTTTGTATTTACTTAAATAATTATGTAATCCTAAATTTTAATTTTATTAATTATTTCGTTTATATGATATCAACAAAATTAGTACGTTGTTTTTAAATATCTAACACAACTACACGACGGTTGACCATAATTGTTGTATCACGAATTCTGTATATAAAAGCAAAAAAGATGGGAGAGTTAGTGGGGAACATTGTGGGGTCCACTAAAAAAACAAAAAAAACAATGTACTTTAAACCACATAGCGACACATCAGCTCTGTGGTTGTTGCTTTAATGAATTAGATTGTCCCACCCTAATTATTACTCCCACCGATTCACAGTGTTGGTTTCCTTTTTTTTGCAAAAAAATAAGAAGATAATTATAGACTACACATGACACTCTACCCATGTTAAATTGACTTTGGACCTAAAAAAAGTTACTAAAAGAAGGAAAGATAAATCATCAGTCAACTTACATCGAAAAGGAAAAAGAAACCAATGCTATGAATCGTGTATATATTTTAAGAAAAATAGAAGTCTTAAATTTCAACATCACAATTCCCAAACTTCCAATACTTTATCATCATATGCCATTTTGGAAATTTTGAGGATTTGTGTAAAATTTTATATAAGCAATTTGTTATTTTTTGTACTCAATACTCATAAATAATACATATGCAAAAAAGCCTGTGTTTTTTTAACTTAATTACACCTCACTTTAATTCAATTCAGTTTTGCGAGTTTCAGGTTATGTGCCTGTGGTTGCCGGTTGGCTTTATTTGAGACATCAGGGTAGATTTGTTTTGCTATCAACCAAGTAGAAATAGAGGACCTTAGACCATCTCCAAGCAAGGTTGTTAGGGAGGTCGCGATCTTGTTGAGTCACGGTAATTACGTAATTAAAACACTAATTTTGGTGATCTTGTATTAATTTTGGTGACGTTGAAGTTTTCGAGGTCAATTGTGACACTGAAATCACTTGGTGGTGTTCTTGTGACTTTTGACGTGTCAAAGTGTTATTAGTTTATTACTCCCTCCGTCCCGATCAATTGTTATCTATTGCTTTTGACACAAAGATTAAGAAAAGAAGTATAAATGAATTTGGACCACACAAATTATATGGCTCCACATGTAATCAAATGTCATCCACAAAAAGTTGCCAAAAATGGAAATAGATAACAATTCAATGATACACCCCAAAATGGAAATAGATAACAAATGACCGGGACGGAGGGAGTACATTATTTGATGGGGTAGGAAATGTAGTAAATGATTGGAAATGTTGTAAAATGGGAAAAAGTAGAATGATTGGGTTGATAAACAAAGTCGTGACTTTCTGCTTGAAAAAGTGAAAATGGGTTGAAATAATTAAGGTTGAACTAAGACTAAACATATTAGTGACTCGATTACTGCGACATTTTACTTGGAGCTGGTCTTAAAACCGCAACTTTCACCAAAAATACTGTATTTACTTGTAGTAACTTACCCACTAAAAAACAGAAGAAAACAGGAATTGAGGAAGGGATAAAGGAGCAGCAAAATGTGGCCTCTACTGTCCTAATACCCTGACAGGCACAGAACATGGTCAAACATGCTCACAAATTAAAATGCTGCCCACTACTCGAACTATCTACCGCCTTCCACTTATCATATTTTCAAAGTACTATGTCTCCCTTGTAACCGGTATATCCGTCAGTAGTCAGTACTATTATGTGAAAGAATATGACGGAATAATTTGCTTCTCCCTTAGCATCCTGATTTTGTCTTATACACTTTACATGAGTATTACTTAACCCGTCGCAAGCTTGCGACAGAAATACCCGTCACAAATGAGAATTTGTGATTTTCAAATGTCGTATCTCACATCACCACCAATTTCCATGTCACGGACTTGAAATATAAAATAGTTATTTTTATTTAAAATCGTCATAATTAAAAAAATTAGGTTTTTACTTATAAAAATCAAGGGTAGGAAAAAAAGAGACTTAATCTTGCGGTTTAGTATACAACCATGTAGATTTTACTGTTTAATTATTATTATCTGATAAATTATACAGATGTAATTCTTATTAATCAATTGCATAATAATTGTTTACAACAATATTCTATTTATACTTTATACAAGGTCTAGTTACATTAATTTTTCATCAAGGAATACATTGATTCATGAAGGAAACTAATATCTTCGGTGTATACCTTATCTTCATCGGTACATTCCAATTCAATACCGTCAATATACTCCAATATTATCTCATTAATCACCACTTATAAGTTATAACTCCATCAAAGGCGACATAATATGAAATTAATTTGCTTTGTCTATCCAGTTAACATCCTTCTATAACGGTTTTCTAATTTGAAATTGTGTTCATTATTATATATTCCTAATTCCTGTGACTTAAAATCCCCTATCTATAAAAGGAAGGTTTTTTCTAGGCTTGTGATTGGCTGTTTTTTTTTTTTTTTTTTTACACATTAACCAACCCCACTCTCTCCACCTACTCTCTCTCCAATTAATTACCCTCTCTCCTCATTTCTTATTATTTTTCATATACATATTCATATGTTAAAAAGCTTATAATAAAAAAAATTAATCACATTCAACATTACAATAAAAGAAAATTTTAAAAAAATCAGAAATCTATATAGGGGACAACAAATTTTAATAAAAAAAAATTACAATTCCGGAAAATTAACCTCTTGGATACCTTGACAATTAAAATTAAATTTGAATTTTTGTATGAACGGTCTCATACTCTCCTACCATAAGACGATCAACATATATAAAAAGAAAAACCGTTTATTAGCACTGAAGGAACAACTTTTTATATGAGACCGTATTACTCTATAATTTGTGACAATTAAAATGTATAAAAGCAAATTTATATACTATATAAAACATATAAATTAAATTTAACACGAGACCCAAATTTTAAGATTTTGATGAAAAATAAATCCTAAAAATATCTATATTTCCAAAAATATGAAAAAAAGGTCACTATTTAATCAAAAGTGGTCACTACGTATCAAAATGTGATCCCTTTCCTACTGGTCGCATGTGCGACCGTCGTAAAGTAGAATTTTGCGAAATGGTAAATTAAGTCTACATAAAATAATACGAGTAATAATTATTATTAGGTGATATTGTCGACTCATGCATCTATATTGATCCATGCTTTTATGGTTGTCTATTAGCCCAAAATATATATTTTTACAAGCTCAGAAATAGTTGGGGTCAACAAAAATATACAATGCCGTTTTATTATATACGGTTTTAGATTAAATCTCTTATCAATAAAAGGAACAACTTTTCCTGCTTTTTCATTGGTTGCTTAATTTTAGGAAATTAAAAACCTTCTTTCTCGCCATGTCCCACCACTCACACAAGGAGCTTTAATTTTTCTTCTTTTTACTTTTCTCCATTTAACATTTTAAAGTTGCGAATAATTTTTATCTCCATAATAAAAAAAAACAACTTTACTCCAAATTCGAAAATAAAAAAATCACTAAAATTCTACCCAGAAACATAAAATTCAACAATATTAAAAAAGGTTGGACAATTAGAAGTAATTAACAAATATTTAGAGGTATGAAAAACGAATAAAAAGCGAAAAAAATTATACAAAGGGTTAAAAATTAACAAACATACGTAAATCTAAAAAAATGAAAAAAATACACGAGGAGATAAAAATTAACAAAAAAACGTAAATTAAAAAATGAAAGAAACGTAGATCAAAGATTTTTGAATAAGATCAAATAAACCCAACCCATAAAATTAAAAAAATGAAAAAAATACACGAGGAGATAAAAATTAACAAAAAAACGTAGATTAAAAAATGAAAGAAACGTAGATCAATTTTTTTTTGAATAAGATCAAATAAACCCAACCCATTAAATCAACAAAAAAAAATTATAAATTTACGATTTTTAAGAAAATATAACAACCTTCGAGAATTAGTCAATTAAAACTACGTTAACATCGAGTAAAAAGATGGTCTTAATAACAATACATTATTATTTTCTTTATAAAATCATCCACAAATTTTAAGAGACGGCTATTAAAAATAATTCTATCATTTTACTTTCATTTAGAGAGTAAGTTATTTAAAGGGTAAGATATAGAAATACAATACAATTTCTTTATCTATTTTATATGGTTCAAATTTATTTCATAATGTCATGATTATTTATTTCAATTTATATAATCATTAAAAAAAATTAATTATACCAGTAAATCAATTATTTGGAGTCAAAATCATCCCAGAATTCATAATTTATATATTTCTCATTTAAGTTCATATTAAATTATATTTGTACTACTTTTTTAATATATTTACGAAATTTTTAGAAATAGACCCGTACATTTTTTGTACGGGCATAAAACTAGTATCAAGTAAAAGTTAGGTTAACCATATTTTACGAAATAATGCGATCATTAAAACCTAATACAATCTAGTACTTCCTCCATTTTTATATAATGTATCCATTTTATTAAAATACTACACTCATATATTCAACAAATGGGAACATTATATAAAAACCGAGGATAGTACAACACAAAATAATTCAAAAAGAGATGAATAATAATAAATCGACTTGGGCTCCGTTTGACAGCGCACTTCAGGTACCTGATTTGCCTGAAATAACTTTTTCGCCAAAAGAATCCGTAGCTTATTTTTTTTTGGAGTGTTTGGCGAGTAACTTATTTGATCAAATAAGCTACCTGAAATGAAATACTACATAAGGTAGCATTTTAGATTTCAGGTACCTAATTTTATGATATATTACTTTTTTACCATTCAATCTATAATATAGTAAATAATTATTATATCGTTTTATGTCATTTCACTAAAATAAGCTACATTTTCAGTTAGTTTGCCAAACAGTTTTTTAAATAATCAGCCAGCTTATCAGCTCCTGATTTCCAGCTAACTTATCGGCTACTTTTTCAGTTTTCAGCTATCTTTTCAGTTTTCAGGTACCTTTTCAGGTTTCAGGTAACTTTTCAACTCGTTTTGCCAAACAGAACCTTGACCAACTAAAGACGAAACCGCTACTTATCAATCGTCGTAATAGCACCAACCATATAAAGGGTGAGACGAATACGTGAGTTACACAGAATTACACACGTAGTGGTTTGGTGAAGCTAAAGCTATCAATCTATCACATTAGCCAAACGTCCACATAGATTAGGGGTGGTAGATGAAGAAAGTATAACCTTAAATTAGGGTTTATGATAAAGAAAGAGTGTTTCAAAATGAGGGCAAGTCGGCAACCTACCAACAAGCATGTAGAGAAGACGAGCTAGTAGTCCATAACTGAAAAAGACATACAGTTACGCTGGCAATGCATGTTAGGCCAACATATTCCACGTACCACGTACCTACCAGTACCACCTCATAACCACTCAACTCCCCCAACTCTTTCTTTTTTTAATCTACTCCCTATCATCTATTCCATTACCTCTATCACCGGGACTACTTGTGGTCATTGCTACCTTAAATTTTAAATATAAATCTATATCTATATCTAATTACTCCCTCGCTTCCGGCTTTCGTGTTTCTAACACTAATTTAAGGATGGCAATGGATCGAGTTGAATCAAACTGAGTTTACAATATTTGTGCCAAAATTTGAAAATCCATACCTAATTCGTTATACTTACCCGATCCAAATCTATAATTGGTATACAATACTAACAAAACCTGATCCGAAGCTTGATTTTACATTCAAAAAAAGCCCAAGTTAGCAAGGAAGAAAATTGATTGGATTGACTTTGCCTAAGTTTGCAAGGAAGAAAATTGATTGGATTGACTTTGGGTATGAAGTGGATCGGGTTCTTTAAAAGACGATTTGGATCAAATATTTTTCATTCAATATTATTTTGGCTTTAATTTTCATTTTCAAATTAGACGAAGACGGGCTAAAATCCCTCTAATGAGATTTGAACCTCTAACCTCACCAAACTTCTAACATATAACCACTTTTAACCACTAAGCCCAACCCATTTTTATGAAATTTATATACAGAAATTACTCTTATTTTTATGTTGGGAGTGACACTTGCCTACTCTATTCACCCCAAATCCGCCCCTGGTATCAACTATCGAGCTTTTAGATAATATATAAGACAAAAAAATAAGAAATTCCATGGAAATTTTATTATCACAACCAACTCCATAGAGAACAAATTACAATCCATGGAGCCAGACTTAATAATACACTTATTTTATATAATAATAAATCACCATACAAATAGCTCATCTACTTGCGAGCTAACAAACCCATTACTTTTATTTTAAACCTTATTACTCCATCATTAGTTCACTGTCACTAGTTCTACCTCCTTCTGAGTTCTGACTATATGAAATAGAACATGGAGCATTTCTTATTTCCTATACCAATTACCACCCCCAGCAAAAAAACCGGTTTCCGTCTAAACCAAATCAATAAACCCACTCCGAAGGCAGTCCGATCACTTCCTCGGTCGCTTTTGCTGGACGAGAGTTATTCTGTCGTTGTGAACTTTTATTGTTTTTTGTCTTTGTCGCTTTCCCTTCTATAAAAGAAAAATATGAACTTAGATTAGTATCAAATAATATAATGTTCAATGATTAAAGATGAATGTCCAAATCATAACTGAGAAAAGAAGGGTAGAGTAACCCTACAAACTTATGTTTGTTTATCGGATTTAGTTAATCTCTCTAAAACAAGCTCATAACGTGTTAAGGACAAATGGCCCCAGACAACAATTTTAGTGTTTGGTAAACAACATATTTAAACAGTACATTTAGAGTCAATATGTTGTTTTATAATATTCCGCTTACCCCCAACATAGTAGTTAACATATTCTAAACTAGGAATTTTACTATATTTACAAAAGAAACTAACAATCTACCAATCGTAATCTACCCGTTACCAAACACTCAAATTCTATTAATCATAACATGCTAGTCAATCTTCTGTTACAATCTATTTATGCTGAAATAATCTGCCGTTTACCAAACATGTTAAAACCCTTAAATATGCTAAAAATTGGTCAATATATCGTTTACCAAACAGGGTCGGCTTTATTCTAAGTTTAAAACAAATAAACCTTCAAAAACAACGATGATGCTAATCAAATTACAATTAGTAGCAAAATGACGGATGAAAGCAGGTGATAAAGGAAAGCATACTTAAAAAGTAAGCGTAAATAGACGAATGAGAGAAGGGAATCCTAAAAATAAGCAAAGATTAGCGGTAGTTGAACGCTCCAGGACGATTCCTTAACGAAAGGAGGGGGGCCATTGGCCATTGCCATTGAATTAGGAATGGTATAACATCATGTGACCTTGATATCTTACCAATTAAACTGAATCTTATCTCAATCACTTGCTTTTCTGGCTACTCTTTTTTTAACTTAGATTCCGTCGGTGCCGTCAAGAAATTAAACTCCTTCACTTTCAATTTTTCTAGATTCTTTTCATTTTATTGTCACAGTAAATGTAATGAATAGTTCAAGACGGATATATCTCGCTCATAATAAAGTAAGTGGGAAAATAGCAGCGGAAATGGAGCATTATACGGGTAGTGTCACTTGTATGTTGTGAGAGAGTCTTTATCCGTTTTCAGCTTATGAAAACAGTACGCGTTTTAAATGAGAATTTGTGATCCAAATTAAAGGACCGTTTGAAAATTTTAACTTTTAGGATATGGTATGATTGGTTACCAACATTTGAGGTTTAATTCATGAGAATCATAAAAATAGTGGATTGTTTTATTGACATTCAACGAAAAATACAAAATGTAAAAGTTGTAAGTTGACGAGTAAATAAATTTATTTATTACCCGCAAAAAGCAGCAACCAAACACTTTTTTCTAGTTTATTTGAAATCTTAGTTGTTACGAAATATTTGAATGATTGATTATAAAACTAGAAATTATCTCTCATTCTATTTTAGGAAATATTTAAGAAAAATAATAAGAAATAAACTACAAATTATAAATCTATAACCCATTGAATTAAAAAAAATGATAACCATGTTTTAAAATAACAATCCCTATATCTCCAAAATTTCCCAAAATGAGTGTCGTATTTCTAAATTTAGTAAGGAAAGATCATTCAATATTGCCGCTAGGCAAAATGTAAGGGGTAAACAAATTACTAAATGATTTTTTTTCCCGAATCTACCCAAAATAGAAAGGAAACCATAAGAGATTCACTTTATTTCCTGGCTATAACTAGAAATGAAAAGAGCGAGTAATATTGTTTTTTCTTTGACGTTATTATTTCTAATCCCTAGATAAAAAGTGACAAGTGCCGCGCCCCCCGCCAATTGTTAAGACTTACGGGTTACGAAGACTCGACTCAGACTCAAAGTTAAAAGGTATTAGATTCGACGATAAATTAGCCACCAAATTTCCAATTTATTATCACAACTTTTTTCTAAAAGAGTACACTACAATTTTTCTACGACACCACTATAGCACTATATATCAACTTTATTAAGAATAATGTACTTCAATTTGCGTCGCTGGCTACCGTTTCTACCACCCACTATTTCTACGTCCGATTCCCTCCACTTTTAATTCTACTATTTAATTGCCTTCATAAATTATTCCCCTCTTTCATTCTTCTTTTGGTTTAAAGGAGCGTATTATATTGCTTACTAGCGTGTAAAAGTCAGGAACGAATTCAGGACTATATGTTTGGACAGTAAAAAAATTAAAATGGTAAGATGCGTGTTTTGAACACGGTGTTAATTGAGTACAACCTTAAAGCTTACAGAAATGCAAAAGTTGAGAGATCTCAGGTTCGATGTAGGGTGGCTTTAAATGCGTATTTTGAAATTTGAACTCGGGTTACTAGGAACGAAAACAAAGCCTTCACCGTTGCACCATAAAATATTTATCATACATTTAATTGAGATAAAGTTAACAATATTTAGGGTAGTAAAAATACGTAGCCAATTTTTTAAGATTTGGGTAACAACCGTCGCCCCTGCTGCTACGTGGGTTCGGCCGGGTGAGAATCGAAACCAATTTCACGGTTAACCAATTGCGTAAAACAACTCCTAATATTTGTGAAACTTTTAAAAAACAATAACATTCCACCATCAAAACATTACAAAAAAAATTACTAGACTTAATTACCACAACAATAAAATGATCACATTTATCTCGTAATACGGTAAAAATAAAAGTTGAGAAAGGCATAAGTGGTAAATAAAATATACCTGACTTCTTTTTGGGCTGGGCTGTTGTAGCAACACCCCTAGGTAAAAACACGCCAGTACCAACCGAATCCCTCTGTGGCGCAACGAACATACCCATCATGGGCTGGGCTTGACCTTGTGTTTGGGCTTGGGCTTGGGCTTGAGCTTGGGTCTGACCCGGAAGAGGTGGCCACGCAGATGGTGGTAAACCTAGAGGGCGGTTATTACCGTTAGTCTTATTGTTGTTGTTGGTTACTCTGTTTTGTTGCTGCTGTGGCGGCGGCGTCTGCGATAACTGTACTGGTCCCCTTATCATATGCTACATAAACCAACAAAATTAACAAATTAGTTTACTAATTTAAGCCATTAATCAAAGGTAAACAAATGATTGAGACGGAATTCAAGGAGATGGGACGACGTACGGGAGGGAAGCGAGGGAAATGAGGGTGGGAATAGAATGGCGGGGTGGTAAATTGAGGTAACGGTGGAGGGCAAAACAGTCCTTTCTTCGCAGTGTTACTACAATCAAAGAATCCAGTCCCAGCAGTAGTATTTTTAGTCAGCTTAATCTTCGCCACCTCACCCGCCGCCTTATTCAACAGCTCTAACGTGGCAGTTTTCTCGCTGACGTCATCACCATCGTGTTGAACCGGTCCGGTTGGTGAACCAGGGCTTGAACCGGCTCGGTCACACCCGAATAAAGTCGACTGCGGGGAAGTGGAAAACGGTCGAGTCAGTAAGTGGTCATCGTCGTCGCTTGTTTCTGGTTCAGTTGAGCTGGAACCGGACCCTGACCCAAATCCAAAGTCGGATAAGATGTCGTCGTCGGTCAGGAAGTGGGAAGGGAGCCAGAACTCGGCGTCGTCTAACTCGGTCGTGGAAGCCATGAGAGCGAGTTGGGGTGAGTTGACTCGGTGGGGGAAGTTATTATGGGGAAGGAGAGAGAAGTGGAGGAGTTATATAGGGGAGGGAAAGTAGTGGAGGGGCGTGTGGAGTTGGTGGTTGAAGTAAGAGATGGAAAAAGGGAAAGGGGGATTGTATTTGTATTTGTAGAGGAGAGGAGAAGGAGAGGAGATTAGGGGAGTGAACCAAGAGATTTGGTGCAACCTTTTTTATGATAACCGTAACGTATGGTATGTGGGATTGTGCCTTTGTGGGATGTACGTGATTTTATTTATTTGCCAAATTGATTCTCGAGATGTGGGTTTGGTTAATGGAATTGTTGGATACGGATTTTGTTGTCGTGTTTGGTAAATTACGGGTTTTGGTTATACTCATTCTATTTTGGGTTTTTATTTAGTGTTAACGGGTAATTTTGGTATAAACGATTCGGAAAAGAAAACAGTTTTGGACTTATTGCCTTATTGGTTATCATAAGCAGATAAAAAATCGATGTTTATGATTAATCAAAATGGTCATATAAAACATTTTCTATATCAAAAATTAAAATAGATGGAGAATGGTCACAAATTCTCTTTTGTAATGAGTTTATGTTTAGGGAGTGTTGCTCTATTTTGTTTTATCTATCCACATAAATGGTATTTAATCCGTCGTAAATTTATGATGGATATATTTTGCAGAATAATGATATGGTTATAGAGGTTAGAGAGTAGTTCAAAATTTAATTTGTTTTTTTCTAATGAGTGCTTCAAATTTAATTTGCTTTTGAATAATTTTCCCTAATATTATCCCAAAAAAAGAAAAATATAGGTGAACTAACTGAAAAGATTAATTTAAAGAAAAACGACTAGAAAATAGCCAAATAATCGGATTGAAATTGACTTGAATTGGATAAATTTGAACCGAATTGAAACATAAAGTTTAAAAACTCGGCCCGAATCAAACCGAAAGAAGCTAATTAAGATCGTGAGGAGGACAATTTGATGAATCGAGGGAAGAAGGAATAAAGAAGGCAACTAATTCGTTGACAAATACAGTGGAGTAGTGGGAGTGGAGGGCCACTTGTCATACATTCCATTCTACGTTTACTTTAGGACCCAATTTCAAATTTTCATGCTCCCTACAGCCCTACTACTACTTCTATACTTCTACTGAGTGGTACCAACACCACCTCGACCTGGTTTGCATGATTGGGTCAATTGCATCGATACAAATTTTCATTTATAACGGGTACTCCCTCCATTTTTTTTATATCACCCCATTTCATTTTTCACGTTTGCCGATGTTCATTTTGTTTTGGTTATATCTTTAGCTAAATACTACTGAAAATTATAAACGTTTGATATTTTTAATCCTCTTATCAAGACAATCCAAAAAAGATCTCACATGAATATATTTCCGTGAACGGATTAAGAGAAACCGACGTTGAATAGTCGATTGTGAATAGTGTCAAAACAAAAGTTGGGTGATATAAAAAAAATGAAGAGAGTATATCCGTCGCAAACTTACGACAGGTTAAATAATGCTTATGTGGAGTAGATAAGACAAAAGTAAATATCTAGAAAGAATCAAACTATTTTGTTTTATTCACCATATAGGTAACACTTGCACCGTCGCAAGCTTGTGACGAATATATCCGTCACAAGAAAGACTTGCTGTTACATCAAATACTTAATCTTCCAAACATTACCTCCCTTCCTCCTTCTTTGTGATTTTGTTTCCGATCATTTTCTAATCGTCTAGTCTTCTTTATAACGGACTTATCTATTATGAATTGATTCATGAATGAGTATACTACTTGCATAGATTGATAAAATCAAACAAAATGTTATTCTCTAGATCAGAGGCCTATACACCTGCACCTCTTTGCTAAAAAAATAAGTAGAATTTTGTGTAATTAATAGATATATTAACTATATTAGTCTAAGTTTAAGGGTTCAATACTATATTTGTTAGAACAAAATTTTTATTATATAAATTATAATTAATACAAATATAATTTAACATGAAATTAAATGTGAAATATATAAATTATAAATTTGGTGAAAATTATTTTGACTCCAAATTATTTTACTGTTACTGAATTAATTTTTTTTTTAAATATTATTATAAACTGAAATTAATGTCAATGTTATTTATCGCAAATGATCAAATTGTATGAAATAAATTTTATTATTGAGCCATATATAAAAGAGATAAAAGAAATTGAATGGTATAACTTATACATTAAATAAATATAAAATGCTGGAAAATATTTCAGTGGTGGATAGGGGTAAAAAAAAGGTCTATTAACTCTCTTGCGTTTAAAGAGCCAATTAAAACCTCTTAAAAGCTACTCAAATTGTAAACTCTTACGGGTTTCTTTCAACAAAAAAAAAAGCTACTCAAATTGATGCGAGAAAGTATATACAACTACACAAGTTCTGTTCTTAAATCAATGTAACGGATTTTGTGTCACGCCTAAATAGAGGAAAATCCACTTCACAGGTTAAAAGAGGTCTCGCTCTAAAATCAGTTAACAATAAAAATACCCGTAAGTCTTATAAAATGATAAATTCTCTCATCTCTTTTGCATGTCAGACACGTGTAAAATATACTCATATTGATTATTTCACAAATAATTACCTCAAAACATCTCCTTATTTTCGGTACACAAACACACTTTTGACAAATCACAATCGCTATTATTAAGATAACACTATTTATAAGAAGATACTTTAAACATGGTAATATTGAATCGTTGTCTCATATAAGACTTATCGATTAAGCGAAAAAACACTTAAGAGTTAGAATTTGAATTGAGTTAGAATTTGAATTTGGCATAGTGAAAACATTTCCACGGGTTCAGAGGTTAATGAAATTAAGAAAAGTGAAAAAAATTGCAAAAATTTTAACTAAAAAATTCCAAAGTTTCATTCTAGCAAAGAGCAACCGGTGAGCAGCTGAGTGACCCTACTAATCTCTATATCTGACAAACGAGTCAATCAACTCGCGTCAAATCGGGTTTACAAGAATTTGTATTGGTTCGTATAATTTCGGAGTCAAATTATATTTGGATAAGGTATTATTAAGTTACTTATAGATAATAACCAATTTGCAAAAATAAACATTCATATCGAATTATACCATCAATTCTGATTTTGATCAAGTTTGTGTCTTAAATCCAGATATTAAATCGATCAATTTACCAGGTCTATTAATACCCTAATTCCATTACTGATTTTTTAACTAATTGACATAGAAAAATAATAGGGTTATTTCATAGGAATAATCCAAACTATACCCCATCTTCTCATATTAATCCCTACTAATGATTAACTGAGAAAAATTCAGCCTATAACCTTAATTATCTTTCATTGAACTTTGTCTATTTTTAAACTCTTATTATCGGTAAACAAGCACGTCACCTTGACTTACTTTTTGTTTTTCCTTCTTCCTATACAAAAATTAAGTAAAGGTGACGTTCTAGCCTACCGGAGTTTAAAAATAGTCAAAGTTTATTGAAAGATAAATTAGGTTATATGTTGAATTTTTCTTAGTTAATCGTTAGTATGGATTAATATGAGAAGATGAGACATATGTTAGATTATACCCATGAAATAAACCAAAATAATATTTTATAAAACCGTTTTACATTATCATTATTAATCTCACTCTCTAAAATATGAACATATGTTGGTTGTATATTTAATTTGGATCCTCATAAAAGTATAGAACAAAGGGATCATTTATACATTGGCATGCATTAAAAGTACGTGTCTAAACACTTACAAGGCGGCCAAGAATAAGATGACCTATATGAATAAATGAGCCATAAATTACTTGGATTTCAAGGAACGATGTTCACATTGAAATTGAAAATTTAAATGTCTTTATAGTATTACTTACCCCCATTTTCTGTTTAGATATCAATTTTTTCGTTAACTTTTTGACCATTGTGTGTGATTCGCCCAACTTTGGCGCCCCATTTTGAGATATATAATATATCAAATTCTTATTTAGGACGGAGATATCTTTATTAAGTTTAAAATTGATCAAATAATAACCCGTTTACACAGATAAGACAAGTATATTGCTCTTGTCTAACCCTTTTTGTCTCATTTACATAAGTTGATATTATTTAACCCGTCTTAACATAAGACGAATATATCCGTCTTAAGAGTGACTTATTATATAATATGTGCGATTTTGCGTTGTTGCATTCTTTCGAAAAGACTAATACACACTACACACACTAACCCACTATCCTTCTTCTTTTTCTTTACTATCAAAACACGCTACCGCTTTGCCCACCACTTACTAAATTTACAATTTCGCAAAAATTATACTCGCTCGGTCTCCTCATTTGTTGTTTTTTTTTATTTTTGCTTAAGGGCCAAGAAGATAGGAGGCTCGTAAGTCTGTAATTACGAAGTAAATGACAAGTAGACTTAATTAAGTATAGAAGATCAAACCGTTTATCAAAAGTATTCCTAAAATAAAAATACAAACAATTAACTGAAACACCCAAATGAAATAAGACAACATATACCCGGGACAACTGGACAAGGGAGTAATAGACAATACAATAAGTTACATACAATTGGTAGTATATTTGGAGCTTTATGATAAAAGATTTAAGTGTATATTAGTATTTTGGGAGCTCATTGGAAAGAATACTAGAGTTTTTACATAAATTTTAAACTTAATATATTATATTTAAATTCAAAAATAATATATATAAACAAAATTAAATTTTAATTTTAACATATAAAAAATTTAAATATAACTCGAAAAAATTAAAAACTCGAAAATTTAATATATATGTTTAATTAGTTTTGTATTGGTTGTACTATAATCATAAACATAGTATAATTTTATTTGTGTTTTTTAAGTACAAAATTTCCAAATCTTATAGGTCATTCATAGAGTATGTATGTATGAACTGAATCGAGTAATTTCGAGTATCTATGGTTTTTAGATATGGTTGAGTTATTTCGGATTTTAGGTTTGTTTTATACTATTAGGTCATTTTCGCTTCTGATAACTTTGGTCAAAATACTTTAAAAGTGGTTTTTATTTTATACGGATTACAATGACTCATGTTTTTGTATAGTAAATGGATGAATAGAGTTTTTTAGTAGGCTTACAAAAAGCATGTTGTAAAATTAATCATTTATAAAAGTTCCACACAATTAGTCCTTTCTTTTGACATGGATTGTGATTCATTTCGAGTCACTCACTTTATAATTATGTCGTGTCTAAATTAACATCATCATTTCAATTTTATCATAATGTATTGAACCTTTTTTTTATTCGAACCAAGCTCGAGCCGATAACTCGAATTTTGCTAATTTGGGACAATAATAAGTCCTTCGTGGTCTTAACGAGTCAATTAAACCGAGTCTAATTAGATATCTCCCGTAATTAGCCATAGATTGTGACATTAGGAGTTGGCTCTCGTCCGATCTCAATCTCAATAAATCTAATAAAGTGGATGAGTAGCATAAGTCCATAACCACTCAATCAAATTAAATGTAAACAATCCAAGTAAGACCAATCCATGTGATCATCAAGATCTTAAGCACGACATTTTCCGGTTGGTACCCATTTGTATCATATGAGTTATCACATGTTGGTGGGAATTGGCCCCTACATAAACGTACTTTACCGTAAATATAAATTTTAGAATAAAACGGTCTTAAACTGCGAGATTATCCACTTTGATAATAAATTTGTTTGTTTAATACTAATAGATGAAGTTTTATATATAATAAAAATCGTCCTACGCGTGAGACTGTCTCACACAAGAGTTACTGTACCATAAAATGTTAATTCAAATTATCAAAATAATGTTATGTCCATTAACTGTACTACATCATCGTATACTTCAACTATATATAGGTTCAACTTTCAAGCTCTTTTTTTTAACCTAATTTTCATTAAGTTCAATTTAACTCATCTTTTATAAATTAATTCTTATATTCTGTTTTTTTGGCTGAAGATGGAACCGATCAATTGACATTAACCTAAATTAATACAAGAGTTAATTTGTAAATATATGAGTTGAACTGAACTCCGTTAAGACTTTTTTTATGAACTTAATTTCAGCTCATTTAGTTTCAGTACGTAGGTCTTGTGAGAGACTATCTCTCACTAATTTAGTGAGAGAAATAACAGGGAAATAAAAACTTCAGTAGTCCCTCATTAACATCAGGTGAGAGGTCTTTTAATATCGCTATTGAGAGACTCTCTCTCTGAAATTTTGTGTTTTATTTTAGTTCAACTTTATTAAGTTAATTCAATTTACTTCACTCAATTCATTTATTCTCTTAATAAATTAACTCTTTTTTCAGTTCAGCTGTTTAGTTCAGTTTAATTGTATTAAATTAAGTTTAGTTCCTATAATTTTAGTTTAAAAAAACATGACCTACGTGACATTCCATAACAAGAACAAAGCACAACTTATATAAACTAAAATAAAAAGTTTCACGTTAATCAGGATATACGATTACATGGTATGTTTAGATTAATTAGAAAATTTTGATAGTACTTATAATTATGATAATAAGTTGATGACAACCCATAAAGCAATTGGGTTAGTACGGTGGTGTAATTAGTAGTATAATTAATAATTAATAGAGTTAATGATGGCATTCGGTCGGATTATCTGGACATTAATCAAGTGGACCATGCTTACGTACCCCAACAGACCACGACTTGACTAGTGCACTCAAGATTCTTCTTAACTAGGATTATTACAGTCAGTAACTAATGCTGGGCCCGCCTAATCCATAATTAACTTCTACTTCGTATAACTTTTTAATACACAAACTAGTTTTTAACAGGTAAAATTGCACGGATATATTTTTAGAAATTATTAAATGTTTCTATATTAATATAGATAAAAATTTTCATTACAACAATCGCAGGTATGACTAATAAATTTGAGAGTTGTAAATCTGGTTGGAAAATCAACGCCTTCATTATTACTCCTATGGCGATGCGGTTGCTGTCGGATTGCTGGTTACTATCAACTAGTCAGGTAAACTCACTCGTCAAAGCTTTTGAAGATTTGAAGACCCTTTTATGAAAAGCTGTATGAGGCGATATGTTAGAGGATGTACAGAAGCCGTTCATGAATACATCAAGTTTAGCGATCTTTTGATTAAGATTGTAATTTATTTGGCTTTTATTGATTTGTTTCCGATCGATCTTGACTTATGTTGTATTTGTGCATGACTTATTATTAATGAAATAATCTTCCCCCTCAAAAAAAAATATCACTTTTAATTAAATAATAACTACCTTTTATGGTTAAAAAATAACATATTTTTTCAAAATAGTCACTATTTATTCATTAAAATCTCCTTAATATAAAAGCTAAAAATTTTAAGAGGGTGTGATTGGTTCCTTATATTTAGAAAACTAAAAGACCCGCCGCTAAAAAGCATTTTATTTTCATTTAAGGATAAATGATACGTACAATTTCTTTATCTCTTTTATATAGTTTGATAACAAAATTCATTTCATAATGTCTGATAATATCCGATAAATAACACTAACATTAATTTCAGCCACACTAAATATCGTGAGAGACATAATAGGAAAAATAAATTTTAATAACTCTCTACCCTTATCATGTTAAAGGTCTCACAATAATCCTATTGAGAAACCGTTTCTCTAAAAATTTTGTATTTCGGTTTTAATAATCTTTTAAAAAAAAAATTAATATTTCAATGTCAGTAAAACAATTTAATAGTCAAAATTATCTTAACCAAATTTATAATTTATGTATTTTACGTTTAATTTCACGTTGAATTATTATTTATATTTATTAATCGAACATATTTACGAATACTCCCTCCTATTCTCAATAACTGTCTCATTGTCCATTTCCGTCTATTCACCTAAATGTCCCATTGTCTATTTTTGGTAAATGTTTACCCTTATTTTAATCATTTTAATTCACAACAATACCCCACTTTACTCCACAACATTACTTATTTTAATCACCTCTACTCACAATAATAATCAATAATACATTCCCTCTCTCCAATCTTCCCACCCCACACATTATTTTACATTAAACAAATGAATTCCTTAATTCCGGTACCCAATTCAAAATGGGACAGTTATTGGGAATATGAGGGAGTATATAACAATGTTTTAAAAAACAGACACATACACGGGAATATGTGAGGCTAGTGGTTGTAATTTGTTAAGACTAAGTTTTTAAAAACAGACACATATACGAGAATATGTGAGGCTAGTGGTTGTAATTTGTTAAGACTATTTTCTAATTAGAGAAATTCTTATATCAAACAAATTTTATTACCATACATTTTGTCTATCAAAACAACTTACTTTTTACCTATAAAACTCGATATTTTCAATTAAAAGAATTTACACGCTCTCAATCTCTCGTACATCAAATTATAGAATCGCCTATAACAAGTGCGTACATCATATGGATTTATTTTGATAATGAATGCCGTATTTATCAATAAATTTTAAAATTCTCGGATCCGTAACATCAAAAAATGATGTCTAGGTTCTTATATTTATAAAAGAGCATTGCGATTTGCGGCCTCGAATATGTTCTCTACTCTCTTTAAAGTCTTCCCTTTTTGAGGAGAATGTTTTCTGCAACTTGTTTAATAATGCCTTTTATATCCGTTTCCGTAAAAAGTTAGTCTTGTGTAAAACAGTTTTATATAGCGGATATTAAACGAAATAAAACTAGTTGAGTGTCGTAAATACTAATATTTTCTAACTCAACCCGTCTATAAATTTAGCTAAGATCATCGATAAAATATGTGTAAGGAGTGCTCCGTAATATTTTAGCCAAATTTTAGCAATATGAGAATGTTTATTGTCTAGGCTAGTGTTTTGTTCTCCAATCAGTCTTGTTTGTAACCGTCACAAGCTTGTGATCACACACGGCTCCGCTTCCACAATCCAACTGCTCTCAGTGGCGTCGTTATGAGGTGTGCGGTGGATGTACCCGCACCCCTGAAATTTAGAAATATAACAATTTTAGTTCTCTTAATTATGATGTTTTTGTATTGGTCGAGTGGTAAACTGTGGTGCTACCTTCTCTGACTTTCAGGGTTTAATCCTGTTTTTTTTATATTAAGTAAGTTCTAGTATTGACGTCCTTTAAATTTCGCTAATAATTTGACGTATTCTAGTTAATAAACTTCCGCACTCCCGTCATCTAAATCCTAAATACGCCACTACCTATACTTTGTAAAAGGTTATATAACTTACAAGCTTGTGACAGAATACTGCAATTAGAAATAGAATCTTACTTTTGTGAAGATAAATAGGAGATAAAAGAAGATGCCAACTGCCAAGGGATAGTTATGAGCTTATGATTTGTGATCAGAGATCTCATCTCATCTGTATGTCTGCGAAAGTAAAAAAGCAGTTGGATCTTAAGGTCACTGCACAAGGGCATCACAATCCCGTGGGTCAAAATGAGATATTCTCACTAATTGCGTTAAAATGAAGTTTATATCGGAATATCTTGTAAATATTTTTGGTTCAACGGAGCGCGTACTTAGTCGCATTATAACAGGGAGAGGGCTGATTCGATTCTTGGACCTATTGTCTACAATACCTACGTGTTAACCACCAGACTAAGATATCTTCGGTTGTAAATACTATTATATGTAGATTATTAATGCGTGTTTCTAAGGCACACTTTAGAAAAACCGTATTTATTAATAATAATAGATGAATACTCAACTAGTAATAGACGGTCAAATTCCGTATTTTATTTGAAAAAAAACTCGTGTCCTCCTTACACTAAGGACTAAGGAGGGAAGGACCACCCTCCTCATTTTCATTTTAATCCTCTTCGTTAAATGTAATGAGGACGTCCTTTCTAAAAACACGACTAAATTCCAATTTATTTCACCTACAAGTTAAAAACATTTAATCTTAAGTAAAATTGTTTGCATGTTTGCCCCTAAATAAAGCATCAAAAGAGTTTGCTCGTAAGAGATACTTCACTTCACAAAAGTATATTCTATTTATCTTCACAAAAGTAAGATTCTATCCGTTTTCATCTTGTGATGGATAGTGTCTGTCTTCAATGAGAATTTATGTTAAACCATATGCATGCACCATTTGGCGGCCACCCGCCTATAATTAATGTATATATTTAATTATTTAGGGATGTTTCGAAATTTGAATATTGTGGTTTTCCGTACAAAATGCGTAGTTGTGATGTCAAAATCAAATTCGCATAAAAATCACAGCAGTATTATTCAGTAATCAGTACATAGAAATATAGAATAAAATCTGAAGCTATACTATAGTATTGTGATGTTACCAAGCCCATTTCTGTACTATGATTCTACTTCTTATTCATATTCCTAATTGATAGGTTTTTTGTGGACAGTTTTTTAGTAACGACTTTTCTCTATTGTCATCGACACGATACCTGATTATGTGAGTTCCTGACATTTTTATCTTTTCTGGTGTAAATAACTAAACTACACCGAATTTAACTGAGCTGCGTTAAACACAACTGAATTGAATTGAATATAGCTAAACTACTAGAATGAGCTGATATTAAGTAAAAAAAACACGGCTTTATTTGAATAAAACCTTTTTTTGTATTATGAAACCCATTTTTGGAGCATCGAGTAGAAATCCTAAAATATGATCTTAGAACAGTTAAACGGTTCAGTTTTGGAACTACTCAATCTGACACTTGAACGGTTCATTTTAAACCAAGTTGAAAATATCGGACAAAATAACTGTATACCACACGCAAACACCGTGTCATGTCCGACACTTGAGTCTATGCAACATATTAGTCCATCAAAACAACTATTTTCAGTCATTTTATAAACTACTAACTGTTGCATAAAATGGATGAACCATCAAACTTAACTTCCTAGTTCAACTATGGAGGAAGATCTAATGACATAACCAGAGAAGTAAGTCCAGAACCGATCCAATGGTTTATGAACCATCGACACTTGACTACTACTAATAGTACTAATTTGTTCGACATAAAATATACTCCGTAAAACATAAGCATGAGTGCTTAAACACCATTCTAGGCAGGGGCGGGTTGGGCGAGGTTCAGGCTGAGCAAAGGAATTGAGCCTCGCCGGCTCGCCATTCTAGATTTATAGGATTTAGCAGACTAAAAACATATCTACTATGAAGACCTGAAGGGTCTGATCATTGATTAAAAGCCTCTTCGGAGCGTCTTGGACTGAGATAAGTTCGTCATTGTGATGCTTTCGATCTTGTAAGAGTTGTAACCATGTTTACAACTCACTCTGAATTGAATCTTGTTCCCTGTCTCTGCGTTGCTAAGCTCTACAAACTCCGACACATTGAAGTATCCCATAACTACCCTGCTGTCTTTTATTCTGTGCAGCTGTGTTATTAGCCCACGTCCCTTCCCGTTCCTTAAGATTACTTCTTGGGGTAGCTTTGGTTCACACGTCTTGATTATACACCGCGGAATAGTCTGTACAAGTAAGCCGGTTTTTATCAGTTAGCCTTCTTTCGGAACCTTGCATATGACTCAAAAGTTAAGCATTTTGTGGGTTATTTCATGGAATACATATGTCTCATCTTCTCATATTAATCCATACTAACGATTAAATATGAAAAAAATCCAATCTATAACCTCATTTATCATTGAACTTTGACTATTTTTAAACTCATATTATTGGTAGGCTAGCATGTCACCTTCACTTACTTTTTGTACAGAAAGAAGGAAAAACATGCTTATTTGTACAGAAAGAAGGAAAAACATGCTTACTGAAGATAAGAGTTCAAAAATAGACAAAGTTCAATGAAAGATAATTGAGGTTATAGGTTGGATTTTTCTCAGTTAATCGTTAGTAGGGATTAATATGAAAAGATAAGGTATAGGTTGGATTATTCCTATCAAATAACCCTTTTGTTATTTACCACAAAGTTCTTCTTGTTGAAAGTCATCTTGAATGTGAAATCAATCATAGTCGTTGTACGACTAAATTGCACTCTGCCTGCAATACATTGCACCTTTAATGTAATTAAGCAAAGAAATATCAAGATTATTGAGAGGATTTCGTAGTGTCGTGTTTTGAATCCTTCACCTGATTTCCTGAGTACAGGGCCGTTCCTGATTTCGCCATCTGTGCCAAAAACCAGAACTAGGAAAGTAGCATCCTGAAGATAATGAAATATCAGCAACTCTCCATCGGTTAGCGAGTGGTCTTTTACATATTGCTTCCACCCCTTTGTTATGTATATGTACTCGTCGACAATCTGAAGTTTAGCTTGCCACACGATTCCAGACGTACTTTTCAGTGAGATATTTCTTGGTACGTTTCCATTGAAGTTGTGGTTGAATGCTGTTGGTATGCGCTGCATTTGTTTCAAGTTACATGAATGTAAGGCGACAGAGCGAAAATAAGAAACATTTCTCTGTTAATTTATGCATACTGCAGATACTGTATCTGTTCATATATATGGAAATAGGCAGAAGTTACTGGTTTATCTGTTAGTATGCGGCTATGCGCGCAGAAAGGCAACAGAGCGAAAATAAGAAGCATTTCTCAGTTAATTTATGCATACCGCAGATACTGTATCTGTTCATATATGTAGAAATACACAGAAGTTACTGGTTTATCTGTTAGTATGCGCTGCAGAAAGGCGACAGAGCGAAAATAAGAAGGCATTTCTTAGTTAATTTATGCATACTGCAGATACTGTATCTGTTCATATATGTGGAAATATGCAGAATTTACTGGTTTATCTTTAAGCATACTGCATATACTCTTAAGCATTCGTCACCAACCGTTGCAATTTACAGATCGCTTACCAGTTTAGGGTAATTTGACTACTCGCGTATTATCTTTTGCAAATGCAGTAATAGCTAACTCATGTAATTATTTTTGTCGATCACTTAACCAAGCACATACGGGTTTTACTTGCTTCTTAATGTACAAGTTTTTTCCGACAATGGCAGGAATGCATTGAGCATTACTGGTATGCAGGATGTCGTCATAGGCATATCGTTGAGGCAGGTCGTTCCCTTCTACATCAAGCTAGTCTACCCACCTCCTTTACCTATTTGATAAACCGCCTTGTTACCCATGGCTTCGACCCTATACCAACCTAATTATACTAAACTAGTGTTAAACCCGTGCAAAGTTGCACGGGAATATTTTTAGATAAATATGGTGGATAATTAATATTACCGAATAGTGTCAATAATACGTGAATATTGTGCATTCAATTTCTATTATATTGATAATAAGTTAAAATGCACATGATAATAATAATTTATATATCCATTCTTTTATTGTTTTTTTAAATCGATATAGACGTTATTTCAAGGTTTATTTTGTACCGTTATGTTTATGATTTGATTTTGCAAAATATATAAATTTGTACATTATTATTGGTTGTTATATTAATATTATGTTATTTTTATTGTTTTTTAATTTAGTATTGTCGCTTTTTTTTCGATTGCAAAAATGCACGGGTATATTTAACCGGTATACTTTTAAGAACATCAATATAATATATCGATATATTGTGTATTGTAATTATTTATTGAAATTTTTTAACTTTACTCAATTTTGTTTTTAAATTTAGTATTGTCGCTTTTTTTCGATTGCAAAAATGCACCGGTATATTTAACGGGTATACTCTTGCCAAAAATTAAAATTTCATGTTTATGAATTTATATAAAAAAAATGTTACGTAATATTTCTTAAACTATGGTATCATGTATTTATTTAGAATTTCAGACGGTTATTTCTCAGGAAATTCATAAATGAAATTGCGGTTTATTCTAAAATTTTAATACCATAAACCGTTTTAATGTTAAAACAGTTATGCAAATTATTAATAATCCACAAGTATATTCAATCCCGCTATTAATCATTACGTAAAATTTACGGTTTATTTTTGTAAAATCAAAATAGTTGTGCAAATGAATTACGCAATTTTACAGAGTTTTTCGTAAAATATTACGAATTACGTAATATTTCTTAAACTACGATATCAGGTATATATTTAAAATTTCAGACGGTTATTTCCTAGGAAATTCATAAAAGAAATTGCAGGACCCATCTGAGAGAAAATTAAAAAAAAAAAAAAAAAAAAAGCACAATTGCATTGATGACGTGGCGTGTCGAGGGCTTCTGAAATGATTAAGTAATTATATAGATAAGATTCCTAAGCTTTGAGTGCACCCAATGTTACCCATTGCTTCGACCCTATACCAACCATAAATTACTCTAACCCTTGCATCTTCACAGGGTACCCTCCCACTCAAAGTACTTTCTATTTCTTATAGACCCGTCACTCGCAACATTTACCCCTCTCGTCATATGAAATTTGTCGAGACTAACTTTCCCAACCTCGTGACTCTGGCACTCTTATGTGCACCTCTGCCGCTGTATCTCCCCATACTCCTCCGTCCAGGAGCGAACCCAGGCATGTAGGGGATTCGAACTCAGGACATTAGGTGGAAAACCAAAGTCTTTACCATTTAATCACAAAATGTTTTTTGTACATGTAATGAGATACCGTTTACTTATTTATAAAATCCGTCTTCCAAACCCCTTGCTACAGTGTAGGTTCGCCCCTGCCTGTCACCTAAAAAAATCCGGACCCTCATCCCACCCGATCCCTCCTACATTATTGTCGGGTGCAAATAGGTATATATCGAGTCAAGTACAAATGTACAATAACAAAAAACTATGAAGTTGAATAGAAGTATATGACCAATTCAGGAATGCAATATACCAGTATGTTGGAACTCATGTCTGCAAAAAAAGGCTGAATGAAAGACGGATTGGGTTCGTCGGAAAAACAACGGGGAGACGAGGACGAGTCAGCCGCAATGAGATTACTCATCATCTTCCTTACCTGTTCATTAAACATAAACTCTTTTTAACCAAACATTATGCATACAAACAGTAAGTAAACTAATTAACGGAAAAACACGTTTGTTAGAATATAAAACCGATTTGGAACTAAGAAAGTAGAAGTAAGAAACCTTGAAGAAGTTGTAGAAAAAGTGGTAATTGCAAGTATGTGTTTGTTGGGTTTAAATCAGTGTACTAGACTACTAGTACTTGATCTGTCAAGATTGATTTGGTCTGAACATTTTGATTTGGTAAAACTGTAAAAGTACACGTTTTAATGATTGTGAAGATAAAAAAGAAAGAAACAGAGAAAAAATAATGGGTTGTGTTGGCGGTTTTTGCTGTTTTAGGAAAAGACGTTTCCGCATGTATATGCACTTATGCAGTATGCATTGCATGGTGTAGCCAAGGGTAGCACAGTACTACAGTAGTCAGTAGATAGATCGTTTAGGTCGATTCTTTTCGATCTAAACGAGTTGAATTGAATTAATTAGGGTATAGCTTAATTGAACTAAATTGACTGGAACTAAGGTGAACTAGATTTAGTGAATTAAAAATTAATTTTGTGAAGGGATTAATTTAAAATAATTGATTGAACGTAAATAAAACATAGCGAAATACAGTCAAATAAAATTGAAAAGAGCTTAAATTAAGCCAGAAAGAAGATGACCTTAGTCTCTTCATCCTCAATTATCTTCCCACTTGCATTGTTATGAAAGTGAATAAGTGATACTATCGTTTTCAGCTTGTGACGGATAGTATCCGTCCTCAACAAGACTCCTTGAAGTAGACATATAACGGTTTTGTGTTTGATACGTTTCGAAGTGTTTGGAATTTGGATACTCCAATGTGTTATTTTGGGATTGGACTAAGTCATTTCCAAATCATCTATTATCGTGTTATTTATGGATAAAAATCACTTTGCAATAAAGGACATTCGGATCAGGTCAAGTTTAGCTCTTTATTTTCAGGTAACGGGTTTGGGTCGGGTCCAAGTTGACCAGGTCTAATTAATAAGGATTTATAGTCAGCACATATGTTTGTAAGCCAGTGGGCTACACCTCATATCATCAATTAGTTTTAGGAAACCCGCTCACTCGTGGGCTTGTCTATCTCACTAGTGATATAGCCCATTTTAGTTTAGGACAAAAACTTCACTTATTTGTGGGCTAGTCTTCTCAACTGGTTTGTAAACTTAACCCGTTGAGGACTCCACACTAATAAACTTATAGTGAACGAATTTTAGTGGGGTATTTTTCGGTTTTCTTCAAAAGTATTTAATTATGTAAATTATAAACTCTCTATGTTTCTCTAATTTTTCTTTTAATCTAAAGAGAGGAACAAATAAATATTATAAGACAAATTCTACAATGTATTCCTAGTTTTCGAGTTTTCTATGTTATGCCCATACATATTTTATATTTTACAGTGTATCTTTATGCATTAAACTTATTCTGAATCGATGTCCTCATACTACTCTCAATTAACTTTCTTCCTCACGAAACAATTCACTTTTATTTTCATTCTCATCCATTAACGCCGTGTCTCCCTAATAACCCTACTCGACTCGAATTCGCACTAAACCGAATAACCTACCTAAAAAAATAAGCACAAATTACTCTTAAAACTCCTTTACAAAGCATGAAATGACAATGAAGTTTTATTAACCCATTAGTGATTTTAAAAATCAAGTCCATGTTAACTCGTTTCAATAATTACTAGTCTTATGCCCGTGCAATTTGCACGGGCTTGCAGTTTAAAATATTGTAAAAACATGTCGTTAGTATAAGTTGTCTTTTTAAATAATGTCAATGACCACATAGAGTTGACCGTGTGTAAACACTGACTTAGAAAGATATATTAAGAAAATTAAAATAGAAGAAAGTATTCTACATGAATTACAAAAAGGCCAACATAAAACAATATAAACCCGTGTAATTGTTTTACATGTCTTGAATGTTAATTAGCGCTCGTTTATTAATAGTGTCCTATAAATTGCACATGATTGTTTTCACACGTTGGCAGTTAATTAGGACCCATGTATTAAACTTATTGCGTTAAGCGCGCGATTGATCAAGAGCTTGTAATCTGAACCCGTGTAAAGACCCACGTTGTGAAATTTGAAATATAGAATTTACACATACTATACGTGTATAAGTGAATTTGAAATACGGGCCCGTGTATTAGAACTATAATACGTAAGCATGTGTAAAACAAAACCTTCCAAATTGTACCTGAATGCTTAAATTACCGCGTATGGTTTTTCGGTTGTTTCAATGGAAGACAATCCCGTACAAATTTTTTTATGATTGTTCCAACTTACACAGACCCGCGAATTTGCAAGAACGTACTTTTATTTTTTAACAAATATAGACTTATTTGTCGCATATCTTTAAATTTTTTCCTTAACATATTCAATTGAAGTATAAATAAATGTGATAAGAAAATATATAAAATCATAACCCGTAAAACCATTTGAAATTATGTTAATTTTTGTGAAACAAAGGGTCGAAACTTAGACTTACTTTGAGCGAGTTTACCCAAAACAGACCAAGTCGAAAGACACATGCTATTAGACCATCCCCAAGCAAGGTCGCCAACCGGGTCGCGACCTTGTTGGGTCGCCTTAATTACTTAATTAACACGACCTTAGACGATAATTAGCTCGACCTTGAATAAGTCGGGGTCAATTGGTGACCCTGAACAAGAAGAGGTCACCATTTGGTGACCTTCCACATGGCATTACATGATTGGTTTAGAAATAAAACTTATTTTTAATATTTAGTTAATAATAATAATTAAAAGAGTAAGAGAGAGGTTTTGTGGGGTAGAGAATGTAGAAAATGGAAAATTGATTGGATTAGTGACCTAGGTCGTGACCTTCTGCTTGGGAGGGTATAAGTGGGTCAAGGTAAATAAGGTGAGATTAAGGGTTAATATGTTGGTGACCCGATTAAGGCGACCTTCTGCTTGGGGATGGTCTTAACGACCCATATACCAACCCACCATAGCCACACATACAACTTTGTGCTCTCTCATCTCCCACCATAAATTTTACTACCTTTTCATAACATACTACTCCGTATATATTTTGTACCTACCATCTTGCCGCCTTCTCATTTGATTTCCGTCTCACCTAATCTGTTACACTCGCCATTTCAAGATCATTTGAACTCGCAATATCCCAATTCCTCTCTCTCTCGTTGAAATCCTTCATACAGAGTAATATTTTTGCCGTAATTTAGATTTCATTAAAAAATATGCATATAAATATGTTTTTGTCCATATTTCCGGGTTTCAATATTAATATGTTTTTTTACTTTTTATCAAAATATTTCTGATTTTTTTTATTTAATTAAATTTATCCATCGATCTTAGTTAATTAGATATTTCATACGGAGTTCATCTTATGTGAATAATTCATGTGAATCATACCCATGAGTAATTGAACACCATAGATATAGTAACTTATTTAATTTTAATGTACATATTTTTCATGTTAATGTTCACCCTATCTAATCTTTTTTTTTTATAACAATTTCTATTTCTCTTTATTTAACTTATTTTTCTATATATTTTTTTTTATAATAAAAGGTGTTTTAAAAAGAATGTTGAATAATTTTCCTATTTATACCATAATTAATTTAACTATAAAAGGTATTCATGATTTTTTAATCTAGTTATTTAATATGCAATCCACACATATGAGTAATTTATCAGTTTTAGATGAAAATAAAAGTGCTTGCGCAGGAAATAAAAGAGAGTCGAGAACATGGTGGGCCACCTTTTAAAATAAAATAAAAAATGAACTTTCAACCACCGTGCGACACCTAAGCACTGTGGTTGTTGCTTTTATATATAGGATATTCGAAATCAATCCCATTTTGATTTTTTTGTTATTATTTTTATAAAATGAAACATCATTATCTATAATATTAAAACCGTTCATAACATTTTGTAACAACAATAGGTGTACATCTTATACAATATCTAACGTATTATACTAAAGTTTTTTCTAACATTTCTAATTTTATTACTTCCTCCATTCATATCTAACCTACATATATTCATTTTTCATCCATTCATATCCACTCTACCACTTTCCTAAAAAAGAAAACAAAATGACTAAACTACCCTTATGGAAACCATTTATCTACATAAAATGCCACTCCATGGCCCACCTATAATCCACCATCACACATTTAAATTAATAAAAAAACATCTTACACACTTCCAAATGTTCCTTTAATAGTTTTTTAATATCTTTCTTATTATTTGTGCAAAAAGCATATATGCGCTTTGGATATGAACAGAGGAAGTATATTATATAGATTCTTTGCACGACTTCTAACTATATTTATTTATATTTTAGATTTTATTTTGTGAAACACCCTAAGACCATCCCCAAGCAGTGGTCACGCTAACTAGGTCACGACCCGGTTTTACCGTTAATCACATCTTAATTATCTCGACCTACCTTCACCCTCCCAAGCAAAAGGTCACGACCTAGGTCATCAACCCAATCATTTTTCACTTTACATCCTTCTCAATCATTGAAAATCAACCATTAATTAATAATGTTTTTATTGTTTTTTTTATTTTTCAACCAATCACAAGTGACCACATAAGTGGTCACAAATATGGTCATGATTGTTTGCCAAAGGTTACAAATTGACCTTGGTTGGTCATAAGGTCACAAATTAGTGAATTTGGTCATCAATTAATTCTCTTAATCATATATTATATTAAAACAAATACCAAAAGCATATTTGATCGCCACGTGTCAGCTGCTATTCATGCGCCACATGTCAATAGCTATTAATAAGCCATGTGTCAAGTCCTAAAAATTAAAATCTACCGGTCATGTGGAGATTTCTGTCGGATTTGTGCATCATGATTGTGTAGGCATGATTTGCAGATCAAAATTATATATGATTTTCATGATTAAATGATTGTCATATTTAATTGACGACAAATATGGTATATTGTTTTAGAAAAGTAGATATATATTTTTAAAAAAATATCCCTAAAATCAGAAAATATTATTCCGTTTATTAACAATATTAACCTTAATTTTCGACCAAATTTGGTGAAATCAGAAACATGTTAATTCCAGTAGCAATATTAACCTTAATTTTCGACTTAAAGGAGTAATTCCGTTTATAATATTTTGTTTATAATATTCCGTTTATAATATTCAGCTTAAATCAAAAACTTGACGTAACCTAATCATATGTCACGTGTTAGCTGTTGTAATTATAAATCGTAATTTTAAAAGAAAATAATTTTAACTATAATTATAGTATTATAAATGTTGTAATTGATTGACCTATAAAAAACAAGTAAATCAAAATCAATTGTGTGATTTTCAAAAATATGTAAAGTTACCCAAGTATCACCTTACCTAATTAACTTATCTTGCCTAAATTTAACACCATTTGTCACGTGTCATGTCCAGGTTAATCTGCCACATGTCAATTTAGCAATTAAAAAAAAGATTGCATCCCCTATAAGATTATGAGCAGTATAAATAAAGAAATTCAATTGCATTTATTAATTGTCATTCAAAATTTGACTAGAAGATTCCTTACAAATTTATGTTAATATATGCATCCGTTTATATACTATAACATTTATAAGATAAATTGATGATTGATTGACTACTATAAAAAGTCCGCAATATATTCCATATATAGTCCATAAAAATGTCAAATTTTTAAACTTGCTTTAAAAAAAATTGGATATGATAGCAAGGAAAAAAAAAATATTTTGTCATATATCAAATGCAATTTTTGGATATAATTATGGTCAATTAGTAATTTGAATCTCCGATAAGAAATATGGAAACATTTTCTCTAACCCGTAGCTATAGTAAAATATATTCCGTGCATTAAAGTTTACATTTTAAACTATGCAATAAATTTTGAAATATACAATAAATTGGGTAAGTTTCTAAAAATTAGAATAACCTAATTAGCTTCGTAATAATCTAAATTACCATTAGTCAGTTCACAGTATTTAGGTAAGGCATAAAAATTATATCGTAATCTTAACAATCTTAACAAATAAATATATTGTAATTCTAACAATTTCATCAAAAAATTATATTGTACATTCCACGGACTTAGTTATCACCAAAATCTTTTGGATTAATTAATAAGAATACTCTGAACTGTGGATGTCCTGCTCAAAATACCTCAAACTCTATTTCAACTACCAATATAACCAACTAATGGTCTTAAAATATTTAAATTAAATTGATAGCTACGAGATTGTGATTTGTAAAATAAATCACGCAAAACAATACCCTTAAAATAATCAACTAGCATAGATTGATCAAAGGGGATAGAAGTCTATAAGAGATGATGGTGGAAACTAACAGTGAGATGGTTGACAAATTTAGACAATTGCTAACATTTGATCATATTTATTTACTTTTATGTACCACAAAAATTGTTTACCTTTGATTTTAATAATACTTCTCACAAAATAATAAAAATGTAAATATTTTCTGAAGTCAGTTGAAATAATACATATCATTCATATATACTATATTGATCAAGGGTTTAGGATATGGATTACAAGTAGGTGATGGTTAGGAGGGGGACATCGTGGTCTGAGGTGTTGGATTCAATCACTTTTAGCGTGAAGGGCCTGCTGGCGGGTCTCAAATAAGTCATTAATTGATGGTCAAGATTTTTCCAGTAGTTCGTGAGTGGGAAAGAAAATGAGAGATATAGTAGAACATCGAGAGGAGAACATAAAAGAGGGGTAATATGATTTTTAAAAAATGTAAAATAATTAGTAAAACTAAATGTATAGTGCAATTCCTACATAACACATCTTGTGAAAATTGAAATCTAAAATAATTTTGTATCAGTTTTTCAAATTTCACCTTTCATAAGTTAGAAAGTTGAGATAAAAAGTATAGTATTTCGAATAATATTAAGCAAAAGAAAAGTATAATTTTCAAATAATTAATTATTTATTAAATCCTAAAAAATATATATTAGTTTTTATTTTTAATAATATTTTCCGTTACTACCCGTGTAGTGCACGGGTTCAAAAATTAGTTACCTATTAACCATGACCAAACAAGGTCATGACCTACCTCATGACCTTGCTTGGGGATGGTCTAATATCTACACTTTTCATCACACATAATATATCTAATTCAGTGTAATTTTATACGGGTTTAAAACTAGGTAGTAACGAAGAAAAGAAGCGGTGGACTCGCGGTTATGTCTCATAGACCCCAACCATAGCCTTCTATTTTACGCTTCCTCCTCACCGTCATCATCATCTTCATCCCTCTTCCTCCCATATTAAAACGACGCCGTCCTTTTGTTTTTAAATTTTTTTTTATTTTATTTTTCTCTCCCTTTAATTTCTTTACGTAACTTCATTTCATTGATTACATTCAAATTCAATCAATCAATTAATTCTTCATCAATTTGTTCAACATTTCATGATCGTACGTAGTTTTTTTTTTCTTTTTTTAAATATATTTTTTGGGCGATATGGCGATATTGCTGCTATATGATTGCAGCGGAAGTAACGATTTCTGAATTTGTTGAATATATTTATGCAATGTGTTGTTTGTAATCTGATGAATTTGTTTAATGTTATGCAGGTTTTGCAGTGTTGTACGTGATTTTGTTTCGTTCGTTAAATTGATTGTAACTTGAGGTAGTTTAATTCATTATGTTATAAGTTTAGAGTTTATTTTTTGCTGTTTTTTGATTGTTTGATTGTTGTTAATGGTGATTGTTTTGAGCTGAAGCAATTAATTGATTAATTGATTAATTGCTTGTTGATGCAATCATTATCGATTGATTGATTGATTCTGATCGCGATTTCTTACGTTGATTGTGTAAGCATTAATTTGATTAAGTAGCGTAAGAGTTGATCAATACTCGTCAGTGTAAATTTGATTGAAGGAATAAGCATTGATCATGCTGACGTGCTCCACAGTGATGATTTGATTGATTGATTGATCGCGATTTCATATGTTGATTGTATCTACATTAATACTCGTCAATGTAATTTGATTGAGAGAGTAAGCATTGATCAAGCTGACGTGCTCCACAGTGATAATCTGATTGATTTTTTTCGTACATTGATGATTTATGCTAGTATTCTGCTTCGAATTTGGGCAATGGTAGTGTGAAATTTGATGCATGGAGTAATGGTATTATGTGTATTTGCAGGGTCAAGTGATCATGACTCGGGTTGAAGTTAAAGTTAGGCAAGTAATTTGTGTTTCGAGTTGTTGGGAGATTACATCTATTGGAGTTTTAGGTAATGATAAGGCAATTAGTGCGGTTGAAGTGAAAATGTGATCAGTGGAGTAGTGGATATGTAGATTTCGTTGATTGTTGTTTTCAGAAGCTGTGTTTAGTGGCCTGATTCTCTTGTTGAAAAAAAACTGTAGTATTCTTATTCTGATGATAGGAGTATAGGATCGGGCGTTTGAGGTTTTTAAGATCAAGTTTATATGGCACAGAATGAGACGGTTGTATTGGTAGAGTTGTAGAGCATTTATCGAAAAGAAGGAGTGATTGTATTGGTAGAGAATTCAATCGAATAGAAGGTAAACAAATAGCTAGACGTGCATTTTATTCAGGAATTTTAGAAAATTGTTTTAGAATAGGTAACTTGGCAATGGGTTTGCCACAGGTAATCTCTAATGAGTCTAATGATGAATGTCTGGCCTCACAGAGCCAGCATAACCAAAATCCCTCCCGCTGTGTTAGCGTAAGCACGTGTGATTTGGATGGATCATGTGAAATTTTCTTAAGTCCACGTAGCAAGGGTTTGTCAATATCTTCGAGGGAGGTGTTCCCAAGTAATTCTGTGAAGCATGCCGGCACTTCTAGCGACTCTCTAAAGCCTAGCACAAACAAGGATATTGTGCCCTATGTGCCCAGAATGAAAATTGGTGCAAAAGATTGTTGGAGTTCTAAGCTGAGCGTGGATATTAAGCCAGTTTCTCGGATAGTAGGATTTCAAGCGAATGACACCGCAATCTCTGATGCAGTGATAAGCAAAGATGATTCTTCTAGCGACGTTATTGCTGTTGCGGATAAGATTGTGACATCAGGATCAACAATTCGACCACGAATGTTATCGCCATTTAACAAAATGATTTTTCCTGGCTACATTGCAAGTGGTGCTTTGAACATGGGATATGAAACCCTTTCCCCTCTCACAAATGGTAAAACAAGCAGTGTCGGGGCACAAGACTCTAAAAAACTAAATGTCTGTGGGAAGGGCGAATTGAGCACTCCAACATCATCGTTTTCTTACAACCGAGAGTTGGTGAATGCATCTTATGGAGCTGGTCGAAAGGCCTCGAGTTTTTTGGTCGATGGCCCTATGCCAGCAGACAATGAATCATTTGACTTTTATTCTTCACCTCCAGGATTTAGACACCTAGAAAAGTTGAGTAAAGTGGACAACAATGTTGTAGGGAACTTCGGATGCCGGGAGAGACTAACATTCACTTCTCTTCCTTCATCTCCACTTGGCCGAGAATCGTGTGGAGGGATGAAAAAGCTAGAAAGTGACCATCTTCCTATAAATTGTGTTGGATTGTCAAATGATGGACGTATTACTGGTTTAGGCTTCCCTTCTGAAGAAGAGGATCCCAATGTCCACCGGAAATCAAGGGAAGATTTTCGGCCATCATCCTTAGATTCTGCCGGTGGGTTTAGTTGGCCCACAGGTAATGATCTACTTCCAAATCCTCATAGTACGAGGTCAGTTAGAACTTTGAGTGGGCTCCCTGTCCGGAGATCTTTGATTGGCTCATTTGAGGAGTCTCTTTTGTCTGGTAGAATCTCTTCTGGCAGCGCTCATCAGGTATTCATACTTCACCTCCAGGGATTTCTCTGTTCTGGGGTCTTTCCTGTTCATTTGAAGTTAATTGGATTTTACTCTACCATAATTTAATTTCTACGCCAAGGGGTGATGTGCGGGGTATTCTGGCTCTCTTTCCCTTCCCCTTCGGGCACCTGTCAAGGAGCCAGGCACAAGATTAAACATGCAGAGTCTTAGTTGTCGTTTGGTTGCCATACAAGAATTAATTTCCCATGACTTTACGAAACACATGTATTGGACAGTTCATGTGAATTGCCCAAAACTTGTTTGGTTGACATCTGGGACTTGAATTTACGCGGGAGTTTCCATTTACCTAAGGGGGGCAAGGTAATTAAACTCCTCCATTATGGAGGAACTGGCAATGCCGAGGAAAATACAATTCATGTGATTTTGAGTAAACAAACATCCTCCATTTTTTCAATTCATGTGAATTTCCAATTCACTCACTTTTGTAGTGTCAATCAAACGATACCTTAGAAAGAAAATGTATTTGTGCTATCGCTTTTAAGATACTTAATGGCCTTATCTGATACGAGCTATATGTTTTGTTATGGTTAGAAAATCGATGGTTTCCTCGCTGTTTTAAGTGTAACTGGGGGAAACTTCTCGCCAAAGTCGCAGAAGCTTCCATATTCTGTAACTAGTGTGGATGGAGATAGCTATTTACTCTACTATGCATCCATAGATCTTGGAGGCAAGTCTACTTTGAAAGAGGGTGGTGGAAAGATGTTCAGGAAAAGCGCTGGCAGTGACGATTCACAATTTGTCAAGAGTCGTCTGCGCATTCCTGTGAAAGGACGTATACAGCTGGTACTCTATTCCTTTCAAGTTATGGGTTGGGCCTTTGGTCTGTCAATCTTGTCTATTTGGCCATTTTGTGGTATTGGCTAACCGAGTTACTTGAATAGATTGTTCTTGTATTAGAGTTCGGTTCATAGAAGAAGCGACATATATCAGTTATATGGTCATTCTAAATATTATATTGTTCTGCAGGTCCTGAGCAACCCAGAGAAGACACCTATACATACCTTCCTCTGCAACTATGATTTAAGTGACATGCCTGCTGGGACTAAGGTACATTTTAGTTTTAGTTTTTGATACGAAGTATTTGTTAAGCATAAGGTGCTACAACATCTGTTAGCATCACATTCACTTTCGAAGAGGCACCGGGGCAGTCAAAGTACCCATCAGTGTTAGTCCGCTGTCAACACTTGACAAATTTGTATGTTCACTTGGTCACGTATTTTGGGCCTGGGTTCCTTCGTCTATCCGTGATTCCTGATTTTTGATCCATGTCCCCATTTTATTGATATCCATTGCCCTTAAATGGATGTGATGCAAATTAATCTACTTATGAAGTTGTCACAACTGGAGTTATAACATACTCATATATAAAATATACTATCATTTTGTTGAAGATGAATGATTGTCCCAACAGGTTTTAGATTCAATGGAAATTAGATAGGAGTAGCTAATTTGGCATTTTTATTCTACATATTTGACTCTTTTTTTTTTTTTCCTTTTAAATTGAACCAGACATTCTTGCGCCAAAAGACCAGTCTTGCACCTGCTAAATCGTCTACTGAGCCTGAGCAGGGTAATAAAGTGCGTAATGAGGAAGGGAAACATACAACCACCATAAATAACAGTAATCCACGTTTAACTGGCACGCCATCAATAGGAGTGTCTGGAGAGAACAAAAATGCCGGCAGTAGTACTTCTGAAGGTTCTCTTGGAAACTTTCTGCATGTAAATGGTAGTAACGCAAGCAAATGTGAAGGCACTTGTGACCTGAATTTCTGCCAGTCTAAATGTGCCTCGCCTAGTTCATGCAACATTAAACAGAGTGGTGGGGCACTGCGTTATGCTCTTCACCTCCGGTTCTTGTGCCCTCCACCAAGAAAGTGTTCTAAACCCGTTAAGAGGTGCAAATCCGACACTCTGAGCTGCCCAACAACCACTTACACTGGTATTGAACAAGACCGGAAATTTTACCTATACAATGATTTGAGAGTCGTTTTCCCTCAAAGGCATTCAGATTCCGATGAAGGCAAGGTATGATTTATCATCTAATACCTTTAAAATATTACTTTGTACACGAGTGAAATTTGTGCATATACTAGTTTTTTCTGTACTCTACAAAAGGAGAGGGGGTAGAGCACATGCATTCATTTATTCCCGAGCTATTGATTCTCAAGGTGTCTTGACTTGTGTGAGTTGGCTCGGAAATTGAAAACCAATGTTTAAACCTTACAATCTTACTTTTAATTAGTCAGTGGTTTAAAACTGTTTATTCCATGAACTAGAATTGATACGCTATCTGAGTCGACATGTACCCATTTTCTTTTAAGATCGATGTGTAGGGTTTCTATAGAATGTGCGACATATATTTAGTGATTTGTTGGATTGTCTGCATATCTGGATTTGTGCCATGGCTTTGTTTGCAAGAGCATTAATCGTTTTTGCCATGAAAGCCCTGTTACCACGGAATTTACGCTATAGACCAAACATCTCTCGACAGCCTTTGTCTAATGACCTTAATAAGATGTCAATTTTAGTCACTCATGAGTCCTGGATAATGAATGGCACATGAAGACATATGCGGCCGTCCCTCTGTTACTTCGCCATAAGACGCGAGCTTTTGAGGCTCCAACTTTTCTTTTTAAACAGAACTAGAGTAATGTTGTAGTAATGTACTCCGGATATGACATTATCTCGAAACCCCATGGCTAAATTATTGTTGATTTGCTGCAGTTAAACGTGGAATACCATTTCCCAGCAGATCCCAAGTATTTCAACATCGGCGACTCGTAAGTCGTACTTGAAATTTCTTGAAGAAAAGAAGCATTTAATTCCTAGTGTACATAATTAAATTGTATAGTTAACTTGTGTATGGATTCCATCTTGGAATCTTTTATGAACACAAACTAATTGCTGTACAGATTACTGACATTTTTAACAATGAATAAAATCAGTTACATTTAACTCCATTGTTATATCATTAGTCTGGTTATCTGGTACTCCCGGTGTTTATCATCCTTCCGTCGTGAGATTTCAGCCCCATTACCGGTATCAGACTGATAAATCTGGATATAGGAGGATCGCGTAAGTCCTTTAAGAAATGTACTTCCTCTTTTCCGTTCAATTTTGAGAAAAAAATAATCTACATTGGATTTTATTTGTTTTTTAGCACTTTATTTGTTATTCAGTATATGTATTTTTTCTGAGTTTATTAAAATTTATAAATTAGATTCTAAATTTTTTTCTAGCCAAACTCAAATTAGTTAATGTTATACTGTATGTATGTTTTTGAGTTTTATTGTTATTTCTTAAGTTTAATATGTAAGTAAATGAATTTAGAAACTTTTTAGTAAAACTCATAATTTTTAAAACAAAGCTCGAAAACTTTATTATTAAGCTTAGAAACTGTACAATTGGAGGTAATACATTGGATATATAATCTAATTGCTATTCAATTTTATATCGTTTCCTTATTTAGATATCTTTCCAGACAATTCTATATTTATGTATCAAGTAAATGGGTATTACCCACTTATTCTTACTCCTTTTTTCTTTTTCTTTTCTTTTTAAGGAAAAATCGTTTCATTAATCAAAAGTCTCATGTAGTTACAACATACTCCCTCCGTTCGATTCCACCTCGCAGGTTTCTATTTAGTACACTATTCACAAGTGAACATTTAATCTCAATTTTCTCCTAATACGTAAGAGAAAACATATTCATGTGGGATCTTGTTTGATTCGTCTTTACGAGTATATTGAAAATATCTAACTTCTATAATTTTTGCAACTACATAGCTAACTATATTTAATATGTAAAACGTGCGTTGGCAAACGTGAAAAAGCAAACCTGCGAAGTGGAATCGAACGGAGGGAGTATGTTGACAGGACACAAAACAATTAAAATCAAATAAACTACATTCTCAATCAACAGACATTTCTAAACTTGATGGGCTCATGAGACGCTTCTGCACATCTTCAAACATATCGCCTTCTACGGCTTTTCACAATAAAAAATTAAAGAAAAACGAAAAGGAAAATTTGAGACTTACCTCCACCAAAAAAGGTAGACGACAGTTTTCAAGATGTTGAATTAGGATTTAGCTTTTTTAGAGAGAGAATGAGAGTGAGAGTTAATCCTCAATACAAGTTCTTATTTTATTCTTACTCTACTTGAAAAAAAAAGTTTAGAATTGAACAGAAATGGTATATATTATTACACTGAGTATAAAAATAGAATTGAATACAATCGAATACTACAACAACCATCATCAATGAGCCACCTGACGCAATCCGACACATTTTTAGAGAAAATCTCCTAGGAGTAGCTTTCTCACGCTTAGCCCCTCTTTCACAACCAAAAAAAACAGAGCGAGCACATTATATAAAAACAGAGTTGAGTTATACAATGTCAATATTATCGGCAATAAAACGAAACTAGTATATAAAGGAAGAGTTTTCGAAAGTGTGACAATGGCGATAATTTTTTCCATTCCTGCAAATGCTTATTTGGTCCCGAACAATGGGGGATGCAATGTACACCCTTTAAATAAACCTATTCCTGAAACTAATCAGCAACCCGCCAACCACATTATTTTAATCTATTCTAAGGAATAATCGAAATTGTTGTAGGTGAACAATCTTGGATCTTCATTCTTCTCAACTTCAGCTAGATTTCGAAGGTGGGAACCTCCGCTGACCAGCCGTTGGTGGCACGATACAGTGTTCTAGTAGCCAGGCTTCTAAAAGAGTCCTTTTCTCGATTTTCCTTGAGAAATGAAATGCAATGCTCCACTTCTGATTTTATCTCCATGTATACTTGATCCGCTCGCTCTCTCTTTTTTAGCTCTTCCTTCATTCCTGCATCATACACCCACATTTCTGATTACTTCTTGCTGAATCTCATGCACAAGTGAATGATCGGTTTCTGCAGAATTGAGGCAAATTTCTACCATTTCTACTTGGGTTCTAAGCAATTTCAATGACTATTTGTGGGGGAGAACAAATGGAATCTTTGTAGCGAGAAATCTCGTAATTAAATGCTACGTATAGTAGTAGGGAGTATTAGGAATATAAATAATAGTTGGGGTTTCAACCACACACGGTATGAGGAGTCTGTGCAAACTAACCACTCTTCAAGCTGGTTGAGATGGTTCATCTATCAGGGAGTAGGGGCATAAAGCATACACAAAGGATATCGGTACCCTGAAAAGTGCTCAATTAAGAGTTTGATGCATCTCATGCTAAATCGATTGCACTTGGAGCAATAAAGTATGATGAAGTGATGAACGAATTTATAGTTCAACCAGCATTCCAAAAATTCGACAAATTACAATTTCAAACTAAACCGGCCAAGATAAATATTCTTTACGAGATCTACCAAATGTCTTCCGTACAAACTAGAGCAACTTCCTATTCACTCTTTAAGGCTGAGTCGAGAAAAATGACAACAAGCAATAATAATCCCCATGCTCCATTCAACGTAACCTTGTTTAATAAACCTTCTCATGTTCCACGATATCATGTTAACATTGGTCATCATTCGACATATCGACAGTCCTTAACTCGACTGTCCTAATAATATTATTGTGCTTCTTTTGTTAGCTTCTAATGCCACCACAAAAGCAAAGAGCTTCCTTGACTCCCTCACATTTATCTCTATGCATAACTAATGAGTATGGCTAATATTTACAATGAATCTCTTTCTAGAGGGTAGCCACTTCCGACTTCACAAGGAACAAGGCTTGAATCATCAAGAAAAAGCGGGTGTCTAGACTCTAGTAGATTGATAAGCATTTGTCCTACTTCCCTAATTAAAGCTTAAATTCCCTAATTTTCATTCCAAGGAACATGCGAGCCTCTCTAGATCTTGTTGAAAGGAAAAAGTTTTATCAATGCACTTAGGGCATGGAAAAGAAATCCCCCCGACAAAGGATCGTTGCATATCAAAAAACGCAAGCTGTCAGAAACTAAATGAAAACGTGGAACGAGTCGGGAGTTCTCAGGTTAGGAGAACTACGGATAGAAGAGAAAGAATAGCCGATAAACATTTCCCTGCTACTAGATGCATGGGATTGCTGTTTAGGACATTTTAGGTCACAACAAAGCAGTCAAAGGGCACACACTTGTGAGGTTAAGTAAGATCATACCTGCTGTATCAATTGGTTTCCCGAAATAATAATAGAAACGGCCAGGAAGTTTAGGTAAAATTCCTGGAAAGTACCCATTCTGGTTGGCAACTTCACCTTCTGCGTCAGTCCTATCATAATTTAGACATAAGATTGATTATCGGACATCAGATTGGCAGTTAAGTGCGATTTCTTGTAGTCAAACTAACTTTGAGTGCATTTAAGGAAATTTAAACACAGGAATGAAGTCAGTGCTTAACACCTCAGAAGCAAGGCTTTACCTCAACTGACCAACACCTGACCCTTTCTCGATGAGGTCCCTCAAGTAAGGAATCTTCATTTGATCATCATAGTCAAGAACAAGCTGAAATAAACAACCTTTACTTTTTAATATTGAAACATTACACAGAAAGTCAGTATCCTACGCGACTATACCCAAACACAACAATAATAATGCCGGAGTCCCATATTACGAGTTGCCAAAATGAATCATCATCTAAAAGGAGGTATAAGTGTAAAATAACGAGGAAAAAAAGAATACACCAAAAACAAATGTATAAATAAGATTAAGAAAGCTGTAATATGCGAAGAAATAAAGAATATTACACACAGAAAGTCACGAGTATCTATAAGCGCGATCTGATACACAAACGAGTAAACTTTAAAAGGGCATGACATCTTAAAATGCTCCAATATCAAATAGTGTCAGATTAAAACTAATCTAGCAATGGAGTTGTTACGATGATACATTAGCATAACAACATACTGAAACTAACATAGGAATAACGATTTGAATGAGAATATTCTGCGGCCAAATGATTAGGAAGTTATGAACGACAATGTATAAATGTATAATGCTATAACGGGTGATCACTAATAAGTCGCAAGCCTTCCAACTGCCATGAATATTTATCACGCAATAGAGTGTGAAGGACCAGATATCTACAAATTTATTTTGGTTTTGGCCTTGATACTCCAAAACCTTCCTTGATAAATTTTATTTTCATGGCCTAAATTAAACCATATTAAAAAAGAATTATCTACAACATATAGACCCAGGAAGCCACAAACTGACCTCGCCAATATCATCTTCACCAACGACCCCAAAGGGTATGATTTTTGCTCCAAATCTAGCAGCCATCCTCACGAACTCGGACCTTTCAGGCCAAAATAGTTGATATTCCTCACCCTGCAGGACTTCGAAAATATTCAGTTTTTACTTTTAGAAAGCTAAGAAGTTTCAGAGAATTTTGCCATGCAACACACTCATACATGTTAAGAATGGCACTTGGCAACATACATAGCATGAACAAATAATTCCATTACTACTCAAGTTTGAGTAATTCAAAACAGCTAGAAATTTCCAATCAGTTACTATTTCAGGATGATTTATGGATACTACTCCCCCTCTGAGAAAATGTTACCAACTTAAAACCAAAAGTCCTTCAACAGAGTATCATTTCGACCTTTCATATAAATTAGGCTAGTAACACTAAGACTGTATTACATTTTGACACTCTAGACTCCGGAGCTTTTAGTGACAGGATAGCCTCTAGTTAAGTTTGACATAATTAGTATAGGGAAAAAAAAAGCTATCAGCAAAAGCACTTCAAATTTTGCACTAAACAACCGGGGAACAGTCCAAACTACAGCATAAAATGTAAATTTAAAGGTATTCAGAACCTTTTTGTGACAAGCTTCACGCATTCCTCCTGGATATAATAGAACGTGAGAACCTGCAGCTAGGAGCTTGTAAAAGTTGCTAGCTGAGACCGGAACTGCACCCATAGCTCTAACAGAGTCGAACATAGATATGTCCAGTTGTTCTTCTAGCATCCTCACAAAAAGAATAGGATGTGCTAGACCCCGCAACAGAACATCTCTCTCAGTCAAAAAGTTCTTTACCAGAGGAAACAACTCCAAGCCAAGCAACATGTGATAACCGACGAGCACAACAGGCCCCTCGGTTGGAATACCTTCAAGGCCTCGCACAATCTTCCCATCATCCAAGGTAGAGAACATTACAGGTTCCGTAGCCGTGCTAATCCATCTGACATCAGATGAAGTTAGAATCTGTTAATACCTTCCACAACATTGGATAAATTAAGAGCAGCGGAGCAAGAATTTCACTCATCATCTGACTTTGAAAACTTCGTTCCACAACTACATCCCTGTCTTCTTGGAATTGATTCTCCTACAAATAACACAAAGCTATAGTTTACCTGTATGGCTCGCATATTTTATCAAATTCAGCTTCAGTAGGAGGCAAATAGTCAGAGACATAGTCGTGAAATTTAGCACGGCGATAGAAGCTTGCACTCTTTAGGATAGCTACTAAGTCGATCCCGTCTTCCTGTGAATTAGATTTAGAAAAGGAAAATCTAGAACTATTTGAGAAATTCAGACCCAAGAACAGAAAGAGAAGATTCATGCCAAATACGTAGTATCTTAATGATGTGATCACAAAAGGGAATATTTTGAAGAAGTTTAATTTTAGAACATAAAGGGGTTTAACATTTAAGGTTGCAGGATCAAATATAGACAATGTGGAAGTGTATCAAGTGTACTGCAGTAAATTGAAACATATATTTCTGTGAAGAATCACATGATCTCACAGGATTAATAATACCAAAATGAAGAACTATCAAAAATAAATGACGAACTAGGGCTGCCAAAAAGGCCACAAAACGCAGCAAATTGCCTTCAAGTACTAGAGAAGCATACAGCGCACAAGCTTATGTTCCTCGCAACCTAAAAAATACTCGTATATATATACAAAGGAACAAATAGCATTCTGAGTTCCCTGCATAGTCTGAACTCTGAACATCCACGCAAAGCAATTAAAGAGCATTTTGAGTCTTTCGTATATTCTATAAATCATTGTATAGATCAACGATTACCCAGCTTTAAACTTGTGAAAAACCTTTGACAGGAATGTCAACACAATTCCGAAAGCATAAGCCACAGACCAGAAAGGGAAAAAAGGGACAAGCTGAAGCATACCAGGAACATAAAATGCCCAGATTCAGCAAATTTGCGGATCTCACACTTCGGTAAGAAAGCAGTGTCCTTCAACAAATGTATCTCTTGTTTTGGTAAAGCTACACATATTCTTTCAGCTTCCTCCAGGTTTGGTAGCAATGGATCTCTTCCACTGAGACAAACTCAAATACAAAGCAATAATTAGGACCGGGAAGTTTTAGCAAGGTCTAAATTATTAGGAATATTAATAATAGTTGGGCTTCAACCATCACCTTAAGGTTTTGGTTGAAACGGTTCATCTATCATTAATATTCCTAATATAAATCACCTGCTCAACTAGTGTGAGATCCTTGTCCTAACAATGAAAATAAGTGTAATAAACAGTAGATGTCATCACAGAACATGCAGTAAGACAATATACAATATGATCGAAACTCAAAAGTGAAGGCGAAACAAATAGTTCATACTTTGGTAAGCATTAAATATCAGTTTCCCTAGCCCCACCCTAAATTAAAATGAGAGTTCAATTTGAAGTGTATGCAACTAAGTCATATCATGCGCCCTTTCCTCACAAATCCATATGAGCAAAGTGAGGTTCAATATCTCTCTGTAACTGATTTATTTGCGATAAAAGAAATTATCCCCCCTCCTCCTCAATGCATCAGTTCACTGCAACATTGTGTTGCCCTTGTCTTTCAATGCATCCCTTGATCCCCCAATCACCTTAACAATAAGAAAATATATTTAAAAGGTGGGGTAAGGTTTTCTCTTTAGATGACACAAGATGTAATTCCAGTAAACAAGATTTTGAATTACTTATTGGAGCTTCTGGTATTTACTGATGGCAGAAAATTTTGATTAGAGCCTGGATGGGTTTGAAGTTGAAACCACGGCTAAGAGAGAAGAATGAGCACCTCGCAAGAATTAAAATTTGAGCTTTGACAGCATATATACGAGAATTCACAAATGAAGCAGCTGAGCTCATCATCCGCAGCTTCCACAGAAGAGTGTCTTTGGGAAGAATATCAGCCACAACCTGTTACCTTCGTCATGAATTTCTTTTATAAGTATCTGAGTGTGAGAATTTAGATAAAAGTCCACTGTAAAATAATCAACATTCTGACAGCAATTATAAGATAGTTCCTTTGGAAGGCTTCTGACACGCCCCAAGAGAAAATAACGGGCTAAAAGAACTTCATGAAAACGCATTTGTTTCACCGTGTTTCTGTTAAACTAATATTTCAGTTGCGGAAAGAAACCAGAAGTGCTACAGTGTGCCACAGGATCACAACAAAACAACCAAGCAAAAATATGTACGCACATATTCTACATTCAAAACAAGTCAAGCAACTACTTTTACCGAAAAGTGGGTTGACTGCTTGAAAAGACCTTGATAAAGGTTTTCCAGTTGAAATCCTTTCTCCAAACCAGAGAACGTTGTTTTGAAAGGCTCACCTATACACAGCGCGAGCACAAGAAAATCACAGTAAGCAACAATTAGTCTGAGCCTTGTAATGGAAGTTATGGAACAGAATGTAAATTCCATCCATTGTTCATTAGGATGACAAGGGTCACACTCTACCAGCATTCCCCACGGCATACAGTACAGAAACGGCATTCTTGACCACTCGTCAGTCATGCCAACAAAATTATTGCAATGAACATATTACACATTGAGACTAAAAATCGATGCCAAACCTGTCATCAGGCTGAATGCATATGGTATACTCATGAGAGACAGCTCGGTTGGAATGAACTCGAGCAAAGGTAATATATACTGTAGCTGAGACTTTGCAAAACTGGTTGCTGCAAGACTGATATTAATGAGAGACTATCATTCATTCGTGTAATGTAGAAGCGATAAATAATAGATTCAGGTTATTTACAGTTTTACACCAACACATAGGCCGCCACGACAAATCTGCTTGAAGAAGGTACTTCATAGCTATGGACTATCACTAGAAGTTTTACAAAAATAATCCAGCCACCACGTAGACATTTGAAATAATGATTAGACACTTGGGATCAGAAGGCCATATGTCAAGCTTACTAGTTGAATACCTTGGGATGGACATAGTATCTTGATTTTTTTGGCCAAAAACAAAGCCTGTATTTCCCTACTAGAGAAACACCTCCCTCTAAAAAGATAAAAGGCAAAAAAAAACTTCCATCTCACATTTTATTTCAGTGACATTGATTATTGTCTGCTGTAGCATCATGTTTACTAATCAAAGTTGCATGGTTCACTATTTTGATTTGTAAGACGCTAATAGGCCCAGACGTCCAGATATAAAGAACTTAGCTGATCTAATTAGATAACAAACTCTGTTTTAGTATGGATGATTGGGTACGAGGATGGGCTGGATAAAGCCCCGAACCATGCAACCGTGTTCCAGAATCCAAATACTCCATAAGAAGATAGTACTGATGCATTGAACACTATCTTAAATTCCCAGAAGTTCCATTTTTGTGAAGTTGCTATAGCGAGTTGTATTTACGAAGCTGTCATGGAATAAGATTAAGATTCAAAATTCTTCGAGTGAGAACATACATAAGAAAATACTCACCAGGATTAGCCAAAATAAGCACAAGATCAATATCAGGATTTCGCGCTGCCACAGCTAATGCTAGACATCCTCCAATTGAGTCTCCAACAAGATATATTGGTCTCCCAGGGTGACGGCAATTCTCAGACCTAACAGTTTGCTCAACTAAGAGTATCAAATCTACATATAAGAAATAACCAGTCAGGTTATACGGATATAACAAGACTAAGCCCCAGCCCTAGGACGGAAAAAACCAACATAATACTGAAAAGAAGTAAATGGATGTATTTAATATCGCGTTTTAACGGACATATACAGGATACGTAATATCGCAAACAAACCACCAGGCTTTTAGGCTGCAAGCCTTGTTTGGATGGAGGAGTTTGAAAGGATTTGAAGGGGGAAGGAGAAAGATACAAATTGGACTGGCGGGTCTGGAAGGAGAGAAATGAAACGATCAATTTTTCCTTCTACGAGGCAATCAAAGGAATCATATGAAAAATTTGGAAGGAATTCAATCAGTTCCTTCTCCCTTCTCTTTCCTCTCCATGGTCCGTCTCACTCCCCCTTCCCTTTAATATCCAATTTAAACGCTGCCGTAAGTTCATAAACAAAACAAAGACTTCTAAAAGCAGTGTCCAAGTAAATTGTCATCTGCATGTACAAAGAAGGAAAAAAAAAAGAGAGAGAGCTGAACCTTGGAATGGGGTTCGATCCTTGACTGGTATGTGCAAACACCATACATCAAAAATCCTTAAATAAAAAAAAATTGTATCATTAGCCAGCTTCGTAAAAGCAACATTTCATCCAATTATTTCACAGAGAAACGGACAGTAGTTCCAGAATTCCAGTCCATACGACATATGGCAACATATGAAGCAATTTGATTGGATCCTCTCCATTACCTCTCAACGATCTAGATATTATTCTGGAACGATCTAACGGTGTAATGGATAGTTGATGTGTAGGACAAATAATATATAAAAATGAATCTGTAAGAGGTAATGGACCATCCATTGCTTTTGAGGTAATGGAGAGGGATCCTAACTCGAGGTCAAGATACTGGCGTTACAGACTTACAGGAGCTGGCAAAACAAACACTTATCAGAAGTATATATTGGCCTCACAAATATATACATGAACCATAAATTTTGTAATGTCTAAGCCTATAAGGTAGAGTATCACAGCTGACAATCTGACACGCTCAAATGACCGCGACTCAGGTGTGCCAGCCATCCATATCAATGAAAATGAATACAGCAAATTAGCCTTGATCAAACTTGTAACATTTCCAATACGAAAACTCACTTCCCGAGTTTTTGATGTTGCAAAATAAGCCCAAGTCCAAGTCCGTCAATACCTGATATCACGAAATGGATACAGTACATGATGATTACGAATATATGGACGTAATTCCGTAATTTCCGACACTAAACTACGGTACTAACTTTGACACTACCTTAGGCTTCATGTATCTAATTCCGACACTTAGCTTGCGCATTAAACATTTGATCATTCAGATTTACGCAGTTATATTTGTGTAAAACCGTCTCACATAAGTATATAATTATATATATGATCATTTATCTAGTAAATTGGATTATCAAAACGTCTTACATGTGACAGGACATTATCCATCACGACCTAAAGACGGATAATACCTCTATCATAATAAGGCAAGTGGGCGAGAATGAAGAAATCCATGGATAGTTACCGTCTTCAATAATGAGAATTTGTGTAGAGCTATAGGCACATAAAAGAGCAAATAGGATACGGAATAGTTGGTAAAACAGCCGAGTTTCGTACTAAAATAAACTACGGATTTGTGTAAAACCGTCTTACACAAGAATAAAAACACTAACCGGGCAAGTAAAGAAGAAGAGGCGAGTTATCAAAAATGCGACAGCCACACTCTAATGGCGAGAACCAGCGTGGCGGTCCATCTCCGCCGTCCGATTTAATCAACGACTTAGCTTGCTCGAAGTAATCATCCAAACTCAACTTTTCTCTTTCCTCCTTTTCTAGAAACTTCTTCGCTTTCAGCGGCGGTGGCGCTTTCAATTTCTGACTCGACGCCGCCGGTGAAAGCTCGTTTACTAAGGCGTAACGCCGGAGATATGGCTGGTTTAGACGGCTGACGTCGGGAATTCCGGCGAATTTAACAGATTGACTAACGGCAGCCATGGCGGAGAGAGTAAGTTGATCGTTGAAGTTGAGCTCAGTGATTGCTACTTTTATTCAAGCTCCTTTTTTTGGCAAATCTTCCTAAAACTAATTTGACTCTAATAAATGCTCTTATTTGATTGCTCCATAACTCCCACACCAAAGACTTTTGTTTGTGACGGTAAGTTGAAAACGGATACTTTAATCATAAATTTTCATTTGTAACGGATCCGTGGCAAGCTTGTAACGGGTTAAATAAAATTCAATTGGGAAAATAAGGACAAACTATGTGATTACCTATGCACATTTACTTTTGTTTTATCTACACATGTGGGTAATATTCGACTCGTCACAAGCTTGTGACGGATAACCCGTCGCAAAGGAGACTTATTGTTTATGGATAGTGCAACTTGTATCAGGTGGGAGAATATTATCCGTCTTTTGCTTGTAACGAGTATTGTCCGTCTTCAACGAGAATTTGGGCTCCCATACGACTAAAACAAACCGAACTGAATTTAATGAAAATGAAGATGAATTTAATTAATCTAAAGAGACTAAAGAGTTGAACGGAATGAAAATGAATTGACTGAATAAAGGCAAATTAAACTTTTAAATAAGTCGAAATTAAGTCGAAAGAATAGAGTCCTGAGGATAAGATTATTCCTAAGACTTTCCAAAGTTTTAAGACTATGCACATCAGCTTTTCACTAACTTTTATTATTTCTTTATTTTTCAGACTTACCTCAAATCCACCTCAGTTTATACATTATCCGTCAGACTCACTTTAAACTTTACCGTTTTACACTACCTTTTTTTTACAAAAAAAAATGATACATGACAAACACTCATTGGATTATTTAATTAGAAGTGGGGTCAAGACTCAACCAAAATCTTAAGTTGAGTCGGTTGAGTCTTGGAGTACCGAAGACTTTCAAGAGTTTGATAAATTATTGTTAATTTTGAGTGAGTCTCGTCTGAAGATTTTCTAAAGTCTTGTCTCAAGACTAACAATAATCTTCCCTAAGCGTTATCTTAAGTTATCTTTATCTTGTAATTATTACATGAGGAAGTCTCATACTTAAAGAGATTGTCTAGACCGTTTCACGTTATAAAACCGTCTTATATAATAATTTGTGTTATCAATTACCCAAATCAGACTTAAAATATACAGAGTCAGTATTCGAATAGTACTCTATATTTAATCATTTAGGACACTTATATTTTTCTACTTTATTTTCATATACTTCTGCTTAGACTCGCAAAAAATAACTCTAATAATATATGAGACTCACTCTCCGATTGATTTAAGATTAAGTTTTCAATCAATAATAATAGGTCCTCTAATTTGATTGAAGATTATATTGTTGAGACTTAATTTTCAAGATTCATATAAGATTTAACATAAATATTTCTACTTTATCTCAATTTAAGCATTAAATCTAAAGTATAAACTCAATTCAATTTCGATTTATATATAGAGTACGCCTGATGTAACGAGAAGTATATATTTTTTTTGTTAACACATACATCAATTAGATCAATTTGTAAAGTAGGCATTCATTTTTATTTAGTTTGAATTGGATTTGTTATAACTATTATCTTTATATTATGTCGTTTTTATTGTAGATGAATATGTTGTTTTACATAAAAATATTATAAAATTATTTACAACAAAAATAATGCTTCGTGTAATAGAATTCAAATGAGTCATGTTTAAAGATAATTTTGAAATGCTTATTATGAAAATAGGTTATTTATGATCTAAGATTATATCTTTTAGATTTCGAGTATGTCATCACCTTGATCAAAGTATTGTGTTGTTGACCTAGTAATAATCGTTTGGATACAATCGAGGCTGTCACCTACTGGTTAATAATGGTTTACACGTGATCATGTATGCCCAAAAAATTATTCGGTGTTTATATCATAAAATAAAAATGAATACACGTAAAAAAAACAATATTTATTCCATAAAATCAATTAATCGATCATATAGTGCGGAACTAAAAAGTATACATAATATTTGGGGTTGGCTTTTGGATGATACATTGTAATTTGACAAAATGCTACAAATAAATCTTCTTGCTTACTACATATATACAATATACTCGTGTAAATAATCAGTTGTAATTAGTATATATTATAAAAAGAAATGACCTAAGTAGTGGTAAGGCTAGCGGAGCCTGCCCTCCTTGGCTGATTAAATTTTCAGAACTTTTAGTTAAACTTTTTGAAAAATTTCCGAGTATAATTTATATCATTACCACCTCGTTCCTATAATTTTTCGTCCACTCTAAATTTAAATCCTGACTTCGCCGATAAATCTAAGGATCAAACCCGGGAACTTGTGCATTAGAACCATGTTCAGATTGGTATAATAATCGAGGGAACAAATTTCTATAAGGATCATGCTTTCTTTTCTCTTTCAAATAGGCCAGAGATGCCTCAACTTCGGCTTTAATTTGTAAATAAAGTTCACGAGCTTTTTCCTTGTCCTTTAGCTCTTCTTGTCTCCCTTCACAAAGAGCAAACAATTAAGAGAAATTCTTGCAATCAGACCGATTAAAATAAGACGGATAAGATGCTACTATCTTTTTAATAAAACGTAATTATTTAATAATAAAATGTTATATCGCAAATTCGTCACTCTTTATCTTGAAAATGCTGGTAATATTTTATCAAAAAATGGTAACATTTTATTATAAAAATGGCTATAATTAGTCCGTCTTATTTCAGACGGGAAAACAGCCCGTCTAAAATAAGAATTTGCCAACAATTTATGAACTACGCCACCGGTTATAAAGTGTAGAATTTGAACTTTGTAATAAAATATCCGAGTCTTAATTAGAAATTATTTAATTTCATCTATTTATACATTAAAAACAGGGCCGGCCTTTTGGGTGTGCAACCCGTGCGACCGCACAACGCCCCCAAATCTCCAGGGCCCAATTCTACTACACGTGCTTAAGTAATACTCCCTCCATTCCAATCAACTCTATACATTTCACTTTTTGGGCACTATTCATAAGTCGAGTGAATTTTCGTCACAACTTCTAATAAATAACATAAAAGATAGTCATGTGAGATCTTGTTTAAATTGTCTTATCGAGTACATTGTGAATATCAAAATTTTATAATTTTTATCGATATGTAACTAAAGTTATTAACAAAAGAAGACGGATATTGGCAAACGTGAATAAAGTAAATGTATAGAATTGATTGGAATAGAGGAAGTATAACTAAACTGACACCATCAAAATACCATTATGATAAAGTGGCACAGCTGGTAAAAGTTTTGGTAGGTTTTGGAGTCAACCGGTGTTCGACTCCCAATAGAGGCATTTTGTTTCTTTTTGCTCGTTGGACCCACCCAGTTATTAATTGTACCTACTATCTTATATTTTCCATTTTTCTAAATTAGCATATGATATCATCTTTCCCTTTAATTAAACTTCCATGTATTTTTATCCGTCTCATTTATTCGTTTGCCTTTTCTTATTTTTTATAAACGTCATTTTAATCAACGTTAAACAAATAATTGGGACGGAGAGAGTTTATTGATTATAAAACATGTACAAAGTATGTTATATTAATTTGATGTGTACTTAAAAAAACGAAATATTTATTTTGTTTATAATAAAGTGGAAAGATTAAGAAGAAAATATTAACCCATAGCAAAATATTTCGTAAATTTGTAAATTGTAATCATGAGGGTTACTATATACTTGCTTCATTCTATTTTTTTTTTTTTTATCTCATTTCAATAAAATAAGCTTTACATATATTTTAATTAAAAAAGTTAGAAGAAAAACAAATTAAATGGAGAATTTTTTTTTGTTCAAGATAAAAATATAAGAACAAACTTTTTGAACGACGTACAATACTTGCTTAGGGCCTCGTCATAAAATCTCGCACAGGGCCTCCAAATTCTCAGGGACGGCCCTGATTAAAAATATTAAGAAACTAAAATGCTTAAATCTCGTTTGTACAATGTTTATATACAAATAAATGCATAATCCTATTTGACAGTAAATCATGGCCAGTGAAAAAGAAACTTCATCCATTTTTCTATTCGTATTCATGGGTTTTGAGATGTTTAACTAATTAACATGTTAATTTTGGTGTTTAATAAAAACAACATATTTAAGATGAATCCGACATTTTATTTGTAAGAGGGTGCATGAAACAGATGAATATAGCTAGAGTCACTCATCAATGCGTCCAAGTTACATTCAGTACAACCCGATAACACCATCTTATTTTCATATTGTTAGTTGTCATATTGTTATTCATAAAATTAACTTAGCCTCTCTTCTTTTTAGCTTAGTTTAAGCTTGGTTTGATTTATGCTCAAGGCTAGTCAATTAAAATAATCTCTCCACAAATTAAGTCTTATTTCAACTCCATTCAATTTAGTTAACTTTTATTCAATTAAATTCATTTTAATTAAACTACATGATGTTTAATTCAGCTCCATTATGTTTAATTCAGCTCCTTTTAGCTGAAAAGAACATAGTCTTAATCCAATATCTTTCTGAATATGATACTTGTTCAAATATTTCGAAATGAAGAGTTTGACTAACATAACAAAGATAGGGTGACTTTATCTTTGGAGCCTCGACTACGTTTATAGGTAGGTCTAACAATTCAAGGGTTAAATCTTGAATAAAGGCAAAAATTAATTAAAATAAAAAAGTAATGTAAAATAAATTATAGGAACTAGTTCCGTTCCAAATAGTCTGAAATGGACATGTTGGAACACGTTTAGGAACTTGGTATTTGCATGTGGTCCCCATACATGATTCCAATTTAACAAAAATAATGTCGGAATTCCTAGGTCTAACCAGGGCTTGATAAAATAACAAAATCAGGAACTAAGTTTAGGAAGTAGGTTAAGAAGTATATATTAGTATTTTAATGCATGTTCTCGATCTAGATAAGGTTGCAGAAACAACTGATAAACATGGTCTTAGAAATATGGATGTGGTTTCTATGTTGGGCACATACCTTTTGTTTCAATTGGCTTGCCAAATAAGAAGTAAAGGCGCCCGGGAATTTTTGGTAACATTAAAGGAAAATGAATAGGCTGATTCGAAACTTCACCACTCTTCTCACCCCTGTTGATGAAAATCAGAGAATAAATTTATAAGACATAATTATATTAGCAATATGAAAAATAGTTTGTCAATGAAAGGTGATATTTGATGACCTCAATTTCACCCCCGAATTTGTTTCAACTTCAATCGATTGCTTCACGAAAGGGATTTTTGCATAATCCGTATAATCTGCACATATCTAAAATTAAAACGTTTCATTTCACTAATCTAATGACAAACACATTCTTATAAAAACGTTGTATATAACACTATCGTATATACAATTGTTTTATATTGCAAGTATTACACCATATAGTATTTGCTTAATTCAGTAATTGAAATATTCGACCGTTTTAGTTTATTATTGCATAGGATAATATAAATTGCTTTTATCGTAATTTTTACACTTACTTGATAGATATCATCTTCTCCTACAACTCCAAAAGGAACAATTTTGGCTCCAGTAGCTGCAGCCATTCGTACAAATTCAGTTTCTTCCGGCCAAAACAACTTGTACTCTTCACCCTAGAACCAAATAAATCATATATTTACTTCAATTTCCTAATTTTAAATACTAATTAACTAGTATTATGTCCGGGCATTGAATAAGATACCTTTCGATGAAAAGCCTCTCTCATACCCCCGGGATATAACAAAACATGAGCATTAGATCGAAGTAGGTCGTACATATTACGTCCAGAAACCGGCACGCACCCCATAATCCGATAGTGGTCAAACAGCCATGACAAGTCAATGTGTCCTCCAAATCTTGACTTAAGAAACAAATTTGGGTGCCCTAATCCACGGACAAGTATATTTTTCTGCTTAAAAATGGTCATAACTAGATAAATAGCCTCTAATCCAGTCAACATATGATACCCTACAATCAATGTTGGACCTTCATTAGGGTACCCTTCTAATCCACTCACTATTTCTCCATTCTCTAGGGTTGAATACATTGCTGGAGGAATCACTTGCTCAATAGTCCTGTCATCATTGCACACTAGCATAAGTTAATATAAACTTATGGTAACTCTTCTATAAAACCGTCTTATAACATAAACATAATCTAAGAAGAGAGAAGCACAAAGCGCGAAAGTAGCAATTGAGCCCATTACTTTAGCTAATTGTGAGATCAAACCCCTTACTTTAAATTGTAGCAAGTAAGTCCCATAAATTATTCAAAATGTGAAATTAACCTCCTTACCCAAAATCTCATGAGAAATTCAATATATCATAATCCTATATATAAAAGCAACAACCACAGTGCTTAGGTGTCGCACTGTGGTTGAAAGTTCATTTTTTATTTTATTTTTAAGAGGTGACCCACCATGTTCTCCACCCCTTTTATTTATTTCTTATGCAGCACTTTTTTCGCATCTACAACCATAAAACTGAAAATTTATTCATATACGTAGATTGCATATTAAATAACTAGATTAAAAGAAATCATTAATAACTTTTATAGTTAAATTCATTATGGTATAAATAGGAAAATTTATTCAACAATCTTTTTAAAACACCAATAATTATAGCAAAAAAAATACAGAAAAATAAGTCAAATGAAGAGAAAACAAAACGTATTATAAAAACATATGACATTAAATTAAATAAGTCACTATATTTATGGTGTTTAATTTCTCATGGGTATGACTCACATAAATTATTCACATATGATGAACTACGTATGTAATATGGAAATAACTAAGATCGATGGATGAATTTAATTAAAACGAAAAAAATCAGAAATACTTTGATAAAAAGTAAAAAACATAATAATATTGAAACCCGAAAATATGTACAAAAAAATATTCATATGCATAAATTTTTTTAATTGAAATCTGAAAAATACGGCAAAAAAAATTACTCCGTATGAAAGATTGCAACGAGAGAGAGGAATTGGGACATTACGAGTTCAAATTATCTTGAAATGACGAGTGTAGCAGATTAGGTGACACAGAAATCAAATGAGAAGACAGCAAGATGGAAGGTACAAAATACGGAGTAGTATGTTATGAAAAGGTAGTTAGAGTTAGGGTGAGAGATGAGAGAACACAAAGTTGTATGTGTGGTTATGGTTGGTTGGTATATGGGTCGTTAATAGTATATTTTTGAACTTGGTCTGTTTTGGGGTAAACTCGCTCAAAGTAAGTCTAAGTTTCGACCCTTTGTTTCACAAAAATTACCATAATTTCAAATGGTTTTACGGGTTATAGTTTTATATATTTTCGTATCTCATTCATTTATTTACTTCAATTAGAGATGATAAGTAAAAAATTTAACGATATGCGACAAATAAGTTTATATTTATTAAAAATTAAAAGTACGTTCTTCCAAATTCGCGGGTATGTGTAAATTGGAACAATCATAAAAAAATTTGCACGAGATTGTCTCCCATTAAAACAACCAAAAACTACACGCAGTAATTTAAGTATTCTTGTGCAATTTGCAATTTTTTGTTTTACAAATGCTTACATATTATAGTTCTAATACACGGGTCCGTATTTCAAATTCACTCATACACGTATAGTATGTGTAAATTCCATATTTCAAATTTCACAATGTGGGTGTTTACACGGGTTCAGATTACAAATTATTGATCAATCACACGCTTTACGCAATGAGTTTAATACATAGGTCCTAATTAACAGCCAACATGTGAAAACAATCATGTGCAATTTATAGGACACTATTAATATACGTTCGCTAATTAACATTCAATACATGTAAAATAATTACACGGGATTATATTGTCTTATATGTTGGCATTTTTGTGATTCACATAGAATAGTAGTGTATTCCATTTGAATTTTCTTAATATCTTCATAAATCAGTATTTACACACGGTCAGCTCTATGTGGCCATTTCGAGAGTCACAAACAAAAAGGGACTAAAGATTCTTACTTGGGACGTCCATTTTCGAGGAGTTATAGTACAATTGTAATTGTGATTGTACACCATTATTGCTCATTGTGTTGTTTTTCTTCTTTTTAAATTTTTGTACTTTTGTTATGCTATAATAGGGAGTATATGGCTAAAAGCAATTGTTTTTTTTACGCTACTTTAAAAATCATCTCCATATATTGAACCACACTAACTAGATAAAATATGACCTTATTTAAAAGAACAATTTATATTAACGACATTTTTTTCACAATATTTTAAAATGCAAGCCCGTGCAATTTGCACGGGCATAAAACTAGTACGTAAGTGAAATTGATGACACTTGTTACAATATATACGATCAAAATAAAAGTTAACAATGAAACCAAATTTTAAATGTATTAGCATTTCATTTGATAAGATTTTAAGTTATTTTATAAAAATAAAAAAAATATGTTCTATTAAAGAACTTTTTTTAATTTGTTAAATATCCTCTACGAAATTAAAAAAAACATATATATAATGTTTTTTAATTTTTTTTGGAAAGATGAAACATAAAAAAAAAAAATTGTGCTTAGTTTTCTTTGGTATGGAGATATATTTTAATAAAAATGATGATTTTCTCGAAAACAGTGAACTAAACTAAAGTTTTTATTTTTCCATAATTTTAAATTATTGTCTTTGTTTACATTTTAAAAAAAAAATTAAAAAATTTGCAATTTTCTTCAAACAAAATATAACCTAATTAATTTTTTGTGATATGAGAAAATGAATTTCTCTTGAGATTTTGGAGAAGGGGGTTAATTTCACATTTTGGGTAACTTATGGAGCCTAGTTACTACAATCTAAACTTAAGGAGTTTAATCTCACAATTAGCTAAAGTAATGAGACTAAATTAGCACTTTCGCGAAGCACAAAGATAACAAACATGCATGTAATTTAATTTATATCCTAATTTTACCTTAACAATCAAAGACATTTTATTATAAAAACTAGTACCATATTTCGTTTCTATTTGATAAAATTAGCTGAAAAACTATCTGAAATCTAAAAAGCTAACTGATAAGGTAGGTGAAAAATAAGAATCAAAAGAAAAATAAGCTAGCTAAAAAATAAGAACAAATAAGGTAACTAATTATAGAAAAAAGGTTTAGCTAACTAAATGAAAAAGGTAGTTGTTTTTTTAGTAAAATGACGTAAAAGGTAGCTTATTTGACCAAATAAGTTACGATCAAACACGTGCAAAGTAATCAGGCTGAAATTTTGATCAAATAAACTACTTTGGTCAAATAAGCTGTAAAGTTTAATGTTTGATATTGATTTATTGATGATTATAATTGTACATTGAGTAGCTATATATAGTAGTAGTATTCTAACAATAGAAGAAGAGTACTGATAATAGGAAACTATAGCTAACAATATATATATATATGTAACTATGAAAGCTAAGGTAGAGTCCTAAAGGGACTCTGAGTAGTCTCAACATAAGCTACCTAACGTGTCGTGACAAACAGAGTCTTAATTATACAAGTTACGCATAATATTTTAGATTAATAAAAATAATATATTTTTTAGGTTGATCAACTAAAAATTGATTAACTAAGGTATATTGGGTGTATAAGATATCGTACACTTAGGGTTATAAAGTGTAAATGAATGACATTTATATCTCGGTGTACCTAAGAATTTCTCATGTCGGCATTGTGTGAAGCAGAAAATGTAAAGTTACCTAGTGTAGACATTGTCCAAGGTTTTGCGAATGTCTTGATGGGTTACTATGGAATACTCTGCAAGGCAATTGTAACTTTTTCGGCGACGATAGAAACCGGTCCTCTTGATTGTGAATACCAAATCAAAATCATCATCCTATCATTTTAAATGCCGTTATCAATCAGTTTTAGTTAGTTATTAAACAGATACCTCCGTTTTAAACAAAAAAAGATTGTGTTATAAAATAAATAAATGTTGGTGGAGAAAACATAGGAGCGATACCTTACCAAAAATAACAAACGGGCTTTGTCACTGAAGTTACGGAAATGGCAATTTGGTAGTAAGCGACTTAGCCTTTTGCCTTCCTCTTTTGTCGATGGAAATACATTCTCCCCGCTGGGTAACATCGTATGAAAAGAAAATTGTTTACACTGATAAAATGACTCTAAAAGGTTATTCAGTCGCGTTTAAAGTATCATAGTATGGATTTATATGAATCATGGTAAGTGGTAATTAAACGACCCTTATGTTTGAATTTAATATTTCTCTCATCAATTTTACATAGTTCGAAGCAGTAACAGATATAAAAACCTGAGTGGGTGATGGTTGAGGCCCAACTAATATTAATATTTTATTAGTGCTGAGTTTTCACTTCGTGAGTTTTTGAATGATTTTGGGGTTGATACTCTGATAAATGAAGCATTTCAACCAAGACTTTAGGGTGATAGTTGAGACCCAACTAATATTAATATTCATATTAAAGAATACATGATCAAATTTATATTAGATAATTTTATGTTTTAACCAAATCCATATAGAGAAACCAAAAGTTAAGTTTAAAACATTTAAAATTTCTCACAGTTTCATATAATTCGGAGAAATAACCAATATAAAAACGTTATTTTTAAAAGGTGTCGAACCTGGACAAAATCAGAGTTTGTGCCTTAATATGAGGTAGTCTCGAACTTGTATAAGTAGATGAATCGATGAGCATTTCTAACTTCCATAGTGCAGTATCAATCGATGAAAGATTACCAGTTACCTGCACAAATGAACTTTAAATAAATCCGTTCTACAAACTTCTCGTGTAAGGCGTACTTATTAATAAGAAAGAAAAACATAAAATTAACACAAATTTCTAAGAGACGATTTTTCATTAAAATCAGAGCTAATTTCTTAAGACGATTCTTACAAAATAGTCATTGAGAGCCTCCATTATATGTCCATAAATATTTAGCCGTACGCCAGTAATTATCTTCATAATCTCCATTATGTTTCTAAATACTTCCAAATGTTCACCTACATATATCAATAGGAAAATCATCATATTTCTTTATTTTAAATCACAATTAAAATATAAAGTTAAGGCTTTTTTCTATTCCAATCAAATGTTTACCTTTAGTTGAATATCTTCAGAATAAAACAAATGACTAGAATCTGAGATAGACGTATATCAATATTGTATATTTGTACCTTTATGTGACATTTGAGAACGCATCCAAGATACGAAAGGTTTCAACAAATGAATGTTAAACTTGCTTAAGTTTGTAGCTGCCACGTAAAACACGTCGTCAGTTTAAAAAAAAACAAAAACTCTAAAAACTTTTTTACTAGTATACAAAATATTGTCCTAGGTCTTTTTCCCTATGAAAACCTATAATTTTGAACAAAGTTCAATAATCCACCATTGTTGATTACTCTACGTTTTAGGGTAAGTATATATACAATTGATTTGATCCTATATATTTATATCGGTGATGTTATCTCATTTTTCTTAGTTTATTATATGGATAGTATTCACTCGTTCTTCTGTATGTTTTGTTGTGTAAGAGCCCATGGTTATGTGACCTGGGTTTCATGGGCTAAGTTTGCAGTCAGTTGCTCAGTTGAATTTGTCTGCTTGAGTTAATATTGGGCAAAGTTTGCTGGATGAACAAAGTCGCTTAGTTGAATTTGTCGAGACTTTGTAATTGCAACTGGAGGAGAAAAACAGCCCTAGTTTGCTTGTGAAAAGAGACCATACCCGTGACGGGAAGTGTTCATAATAAAAAGTTCGGGTCCATATGAGTTACACGCAGGGGCGAATCTAGGTAGTAGCAAAGGGTGGCGGACGCTGCCCCAAACTTTAAAAAAAGTTGACTTAGAAGACGAATGTTTGCTACCAAATATTGTTACATAGTGAATAAATTACTGATATCTCATTAAATGCACAATAAATATCTTATAGTTCATTAGTAAAAGCTTTGTTTTCCAGCCAAGTGCCCCAGTTTCAAATCTCGTTACTAGCATTTTACTTTACCCTCGCTAAATTGAAGAGTATGACTCAAAAAGACGTACTACTAGTATGTAAAAAAAGAAAGTGTATTCATAAATATAGGGAACTTACTAGGATTAGCCAAAATGAGGACAAGATCAAGATGAGGATTATTAGCTGCAATTGATAGAGCAAAGCATCCTCCAACACCTTCTCCAATTAGATAAATTGGCCTATTTCCTGATTTTTCAAACTCTGACCTAATTCTGTCTTCTACCAATTTCACTAATTCTGTACTTTGATTTAATAAACAAACAATTTTATTCATTTAGTACACAAACAAATGTAAGGTGGTTTTTGTGAATTAAGTTATAATGCAAATTCTTGTTTCAAACGCTCATTTTTATCTAAAATAACAAAATGGGTGATCATTTTATACTCAAATATAATTACAATAATTCAACTAATGTTACAGCTTGTTGGTAACTTTCTTTTACAAATGAGTCATATTCAATTGTATTATTGTAATATGGTGTCTAAACCGCAATTTATTGTTTTATATCAAAATAGACTGAATGAAAAGAGGTGATAGAGCTAACTCAAGTTATAAAACTAGTAACATTTTCATGCATGATAAAGTGCGAGATTGATATTTAGAAATGTTATTGTATTTTCGTGAGAAAGAAAAACTATTTATAATCGTAAAAATTTAAATGTTTGTTATTTGGACACGACTTTTTTCAATATCAAACTTAAGGTCGTAAAATGAGAAACGCATACTCCAGTTGTCATAATAATGAAATTTTGCGATGTATTAAGATATAGCAAAAAAATCACCTGAAAATGGCGTGCGATCAATAATTGGAATATGTAAACACCATACTTCAAAAATCCTACATCCATTTATATACCGGGTTATAATATAAAGAGATGCTCTGTATCCCTGCAACTCTAATACCCTTCACTCTCGTTTATTTGTTTATCTTTATATGAAATTAGAATAGAATCGATACGAGTATACGACACTCACTTTCCAAGTTCTACATGGTGTTTCATGAGTCCAAGCCCAACACCATCAATGCCTGCAAAATATCACATGTACACGAATAAAGATACGTTATTTAACTCAAACATTTACATGATGTGTATGCAGTTTGCAGATTATCACGTATTTTGAAATTTGTCATTATAAAATACTTGAAAATATATGTTAACCAGGGAGATAAAGGAGGAGAGGGGAGTCCTCCAACCGCGAACCACCACATTCCAACGGTGTAAACCACCGCGGTCCACCACTATCAACCGACTTCATTAAAACCTCGTCTTGTTCAAAATAACCCGTCATACCAAGCCTTGTTCTAACCCGGTCACACCTCAATGAAAGCGGTCTACTATGAAGACCTAACCCATATGATACCTGACTCGGACCGATTAATTGTCGAATGGTTTGATCAACATTGCTTAAACAAGGTGTTTTGCATCCAAAAGGAGCTGAAATTGACCTCATTTGCAACTAAAATACTCGTTAATTAACTTGTTTATTAATAATAATCGCGATTACTCCGACGTATTATTAATGCATTATATGATTAAAAAACGTGTACCAAATTATGATTGTCCGTTAATTGCGTAACATGTAATAAGCATGTCACTGGGAAATCTTTGCGTTTTGGTTGTTGTTTGTTCTTTATGTGATTCGATCTGCGGCGGGATTTACTTGAATTAAACGTTCATGATGGTTATATGTCCACCTATCGATAGTTTGGTAACGAATTACAGTAATAACGACAAGCGGAAAATAACAAATCAAGACAGACGCGTTTATTACACAAAAATCTTTACGAGTAATAGACCATTACCCTCACTTGACCCTTGGATACTTATGGCATAACCGTATACCTATTTTAGCAAAATTCGTTTACATAATTAAAACCGTTTTTTGTTATCAAAATTTGTTGGCTACAAATATTCCGTGTTGATCTACCAATGCCAGAGATAGAAGGTTAACATGATTCCTGACATTACTCAATCGGAATACTAAATGCAATTTAATGGGTTAAATCCCACGTTTTCCTTTTACAACTGGGAAGGCGTCTCAATCACAGTTATCAATGGAAATAATTTGATTAAATAACGAAGAATACAAGCAAGACGGGCTGACTAACTAATTACCGCAACCAAAGCTGAGGGAAGATGGAAATAATTCGATTACACAACACAGAATACAAAGCAAGACGGACTGACAAACTAATTACTGCAACCAAAGCTGAGTGAGGGGCTTCCCGTTAGCGCAACTGAGTACAGATTCCATCACATATTCCTTAATTTGTTTGTGAACTTCTTCCATCGACAATGAGGCATCCACAATCTGTAATTATTTTGCAATTTGTATAGGTTAGTAACAAACTAGTCGATCAATAAATCATAGTCGTAAGAGAACTATACACAAAACCATAATGTGTTCGCATACAAAGTCGCAATGTTTCAGTATATTACATTGATGTTTTCCCTTTAAGGCGCGATATTGAAGATAGATGTTGTGATGTCCAGCGTTTGGATTGAGATATTTAATCCAGTTAGCGCCCACCCCGGAGGAATATTGGTGAGGATCCACGTAGAATTCCAAACAATCTCATGCCTTACGTACAAGTGGCCGTAGGAAGACGACCTCACTTAAGAAGCTATTTGATAGTTGATACTGATATCGGTTGGATGTGAAGTCTACCACTTAGGACAAGTCAGGCCACCAATTTACTCCGAAATGATATTGGTTGGAATCAGCGTCATTTGGGGGAGCGAGGAGTGGTGTGGAGAGGAAGTTCAGTGATTCATTAAATTAAATGGGAATGTTTTAAACAAGATAGAAAGATTTCATGATCAATATGTTTCTCTGTTTTTTGTTAATCAAGAACACAGTAACTTCTTCTAAGATTTGTAGACATTTGGCAGCTAAGAATAAAACGAGAGAGTACCTTCCATGTGGAATCGCGAAGAGACTCATATTTCTCTCCAACTTTCTTCTGGAAATCCAGGCGCTCATATCGTTCATCACCATAACCTCCTCTTTCCGCAGCTTTCTGGAGTGGGTGAGCACACAAATATGTTACACTTTAAGAAAAAAATGCAAGCTTCTCAAGGCATTGAGCACACTTAGCAAATATTTGAAATAAACAACTTCCAAAATTCTAGTTCGCGACATTAACAAATTACCTCAGGTGGTACGTCAAGGTACAGGACAAGATCTGGATTAATCAATCCAGTCTCTGGAGCCTGCAATAGAACAAGTAACCTGTAAATACATTATCTCATAGTCTGATTTTAAGAATTCGTTCAGCATTTTTCAGAAGACAACACAAGGCTGACAAATCAAGGGAATTTTGTATTTCATCTCTTCTCTTCAAATTTGGTTGTCGAATTTTGAAAAAGAAAAATAAAAATAGTAAAACACCAAGAATAAACGTCAGATAAACCAAGAAAAGGGCTTCTAGAGCATCCTAACACTTTCTAAGTGCATCATATGATTCATATCTCATTTCCATTATGCATAGTTCAAGGGAAGAACAACCAGCAGACTCAGTATTTACCCATTAATTTTTTCGGAAAATCAAGACACTTCATAATCATGCAAAGAAGACTTATAGAGGCACTAATAAGTGATGGTAGTATGGTACTATACTACCGTATACTCATCGTCCAGGTGGTATTATACCCACAAAATCAAGGTTTGTGTTGATGTTTTACACTGTTACGGAGTTATTATAGAGGCCAATCTTAAAAGTGATACATTTCCTTTTTTAAGTGAGTAATACACGAAGATTATTATAGTAATTTCAAGGTTTCGTAATTTTACCTTGCACCACTCAAAATCTAGGCCCTTGGCAGATGAGAAGGCCACCCCAGAGTAAGAATAGCGATCAACTATGAGAGTAATTCCAGCTTTAAGCTTATCTTCCATCAGTGATCTGCAAAACATCACTAAACTAATTCATACTGCATTCCAATTTTCTCATCTCAAATCCCAAGTTGACTTGGGTAGACAACCATTGTAGACTCGGACCACTGACTTCTTCAAACATATCGACAGATTAAAATGTCTTATACTTCACATTTGATTTACTTCAATCAGAACATCAGAATTCAGAATACAGATTCCTCTACCAGGTATACAAAGAAAAGCTAGCAACCATCTAATAACATTATTTCTGATAAAACATAGCAATAGGTCTCACTTGTGAGGATATACCCGTCACAAGCGCCACAAGCTTGGGACGGGTCAAGTATCACCTTTGTGGGTTTTATTAGACCCATCACAAGCAACTTAGTAATTTATTTCTTTCGATACACACTAAAATATCAGGGAGGGAAACTTAGTAATTTATTTCTTTCATTACTTATTCTCCAAGCTAATTATTCTATAAATAGTTGGGTTAGGTTTAATGCAAGGATTATCATTAATGAAATATCAATTCTCCCGTCTTAATTCTCTGCTAACTATTTCAAGTTTGAAACCAAGTACTCTTTCTTTTCCCCGAGTCCTGCATTTCTTACTCATTTGGAAGCCTATAAATCATCATACTAAACATCTTTCCTCTTATCATTTTCATTGTTTCGCTTTACTCTTTTATGACATTTTTTCATTTATTCTGGCTTGCATCAGAACATCGAGTAGATGAATTGCGAGTCTCACGAGTCAAGATCCCCAGCCAAAGCCAATTGCATCAAAACTAGGACATACGGAAACATTCTTGCATAAACAAGGGCTCAACTCGCAAATGCTAACAAGTACGGAAATAAAAGGCAACAATTTCCATCATAGATCATGAACCGTATAAAACCATAAACAAAGATATCAATCCAACAATGTCATATTGTACCATACCACAGCAACATTACCCAATTCACTCAATGGCTCCAATAAATTACGGGGTAAAAGGGGTCAGAATACGCAGATTGTAATCAATTGAGCACATCTCACATCCAAAAAATACGCTAAAACGGATTAAATTCAAACAAACATTTCATCAAACAGTTGGTGTGCGTTAAAAAACAGCATAAGGAAATCAAAAGATCGAACCTTTTCTCCCAGCGATTAGCACTAAACAAAAGATGAATCGTACGATCATCCAATTGGGATTGGTTAGCAAGATACGACGAAATCATCTTTCCAACACACGTTTCACGGTCAGGAAACCGCCATAACTCGGCCGCGCAACCGGTATTTTCTAAAAACGACACAAGCTTTACAGATTGTGAACTCTTCCCACTTCTATCCAACCCTTCTAGAACCACCAACGCTCCCCTTTTGATATTGTTGTCATTCTCCGCCATTTTTACAGAAAAATTACGCGAAAGTTTCAAACTTTTGCACAAAGATTGAATCTTTGACACGGTTGTAGAGTATCTGATGAAATTTGCAATCAAAAAACGAAGAAATTGTTAGTAATTGTTGGTAATTGAGAGAAATTAACGAAAATTTACGAAGAATTGAGGATAACTGACATGGGTTTGGAGAGTGAGGAGCGTAGCATCTCCAACAAACCCTAAAGTAATTTGAAAAAAAAACGCGCGCCTTGAACTCGATTTGGCGGGAAATTTTAATGGGGGCCCTTGTGGTTTTATAGGTGGCAAATTGCAATCATTCCTGTTTGAATCGAGTTTAATTGGTTTGACGTCCGTAGATTAAAGCCAGTGAGTGGCCTTAACCTGATACCTGAGTATTATTTATTCGGTTTTTAACGGGTGTGTTAAGAATATATATTGAAGCATGTGAAGATAAATTATAACGATTATTTTATTCAAAATTGTAACAATGGATTCATCTTTTAGTTATGATATAGTTTGAAAAACCGTTATTTAAATAATAGAGTTCGACCTAAACTCAAATTTGTACGAGATTGGATTTTTAATAGTGTTTGTGTTTCTGTTGATAAGAAGCTAAGAAGGTGTTATATTTGGATCGAGTTTAGTAGGGTTAACTTTGTTATTTTAAATAATTCTGGTGTATATTTCGCTTAAAGATATATACTACGTATTTAGTATCATTTATTCTCTTTGTTCTAGTGAATTGTTTACCTTTGTTTTATTTTGTAAGGAGAAAATAAAAAAGTGTAAACTATTGACTAAATTGAAGTGATTAACGATTTTTGGATCATAACTTTGAATGTTATACACTTATATATCAACATTTTAGGGGGGGAAAGGTCAATAGTCAATAATCATTTATTCGAGTCAGTTTTATGGTTGTTTCAAATTATCCTCGGGTATTTCAAACAATAATAATTGTGACGGAGATGGAAAAAGTAAAGTGTAATTTATTTATTTGGTTATACGAGTAGAAATATTATAATTTAATTTTTCTATGATAATGTCCATAAGTTTTGCCCTCAAAAGTAGTCGTGCGAAAGCATCTATGTGTTTGGTTCAATTGTCATCGTCAATTCGTCTTATATATTACTCCTTTATTTTAATTAATTTTATATATTTCTATTTTAATCATCTATATGTATTCGTAGAATAGAAGTTATATTTTAATTAAATATATAGAATTGATTGAAATTGGTTAAGTATATTTTCATTACAAATATTATAATCGTTTTTTAGAAAAAAAATGCTTGCATTTATGTGAACTACATATAAATTACTTTTATAGTCACTCTTATTTGTGATAAGTGTGAACACGTCACACGTTTGTGCCGTGAGATAGAGGAGAATTTCTACTCACTTTGTAACTTTATTCTCACATCACACGCTTGTAACGTGTTTACTGTTAACAATACTACAACTACTGCAAGCCCATCAACAAACCCATATCCATCAAACATCCCATATCATACTACAAACCCTAATGGAATCAAATAAGGATAATATATTCTTAATTATAGCTAAGTCTTTGTGTATAGTTAGTCTTCTAATCCCTCTACACATCATATGTAACTACTATATATATTGTACGCTTATCTCATTAGCAATATACATTTCACATTAATCTCATACGCTTTACATGGTATCCACGAGCCACATAAGATCAAACCTTCTTCGACCAAAACGATCCACCTTCAAACGCTGCAAACTCACCCTTCCCAACACGCCACTCACCATGAATCACCAAAATGATGCCCTAATCCCAAACCCACATGAGGCAACTCATCCTCTCACCGCTCCTAACCTTAACCACGTAATCAAGCTCACCTCCGTCAACTACACTAGTTGGCGATTCCAGCTATACAATATCCTATTCGGCCTCAGCCTCCTAGGCTACGTCGATGGAACAAACCCAGCCCCAAACGCCACCATTCCCGGCCCTGACAACACTGAAGTCCCTAACCCGGCCTACATGTCGTGGTTAAAACAAGATGACCTTATTCTCGGTGCTCTCATGGGCACCATCACCTCGGCCCTACAAGCACTTATCGTGCGCGCGAAAACGGCAAAAGAGGCCTGGGATATCTTGGCACAAACCTATGCCAACCCGTCTCGGATTTATATCCAACAACTAAAAAACCGCTTTGACTCTATTACTAAAACCACAAACCAATCAATAACCGACTATATTCACTCGCTCAAGGCGTGTGTCGACCAATTAGCCCTTATGGGCAAACTCCTTGACCCCGAAGATGTCATCTCGCGGGTCTTAAACGGACTCGATTATGAACAATACAAATCCGTTATTGACCAAGTTCGGGCCCGTGATACACCCATCACCTTCGAAGCCCTCCACGAAAAACTTCTCCACCAAGAGCTAATTATTCAACAGCAACAACCCGCCTCTCAATATCAACCCTCGGCAAACGCCGCGTTCAAAAATCAATCCTACAATCGCTACAACAACCGCCACCACAACTCGTACACTACCCATTCCTCCAACACTACTCAAACCAGCCCACGTCCGTTCAAGGGACGGTGCCAGTGGTGCCGTGAAACGGGCCACGTTATTGCGAATTGCCCTCATTTTCGAAAGTCCTACCCGAATATAAACTTTCCCGCTCCAAATACCCATCGCCCCCAGGCCAATGTCGCCACCATGACCACCGAATATCCCAACCCCACCAATAACTACCTCCTCGACAGTGGTGCTAGTCACCATGTCACCGATGACCTTGACACACTCGCCTTTCATTCTCCATATTCCAGCCTCGATGAATTACTCCTTGGTGACGGCTCCGGAGTTCCCATAGCCAACACAGGTAATATTACTTTTAACAATTTTCAATTAAATGATGTATTACACGTTCCAAAAATTGCAAGAAAGATTATCTCGATATCGTCACTATGCCGTGATAACAAAGCATACGTCATTTTCTCACACGATCATTTTTGTGTTAAGGCGACGGGAACGCACCAAACTCTACTCCAAGGCAATGTTAGAGACGGAATCTATGAATGGAGTCCTACAACCATGCGTGTCAACAACATCACCAAAGGACTCGACTCTCTATCGTTACATCATAGACTAGGACATCCGTCACAAGATGTAATGAATAGCATCAATAAAACTTTTCCTTTTCGCAATTCGAATTATTTACATTGTGCTTCCTGTAATATAACAAAAAGCAAGAAGCTTCCGTTTGCTCTTTCATCGTTTCAAACACCTGACTCCCTTCAACTTATTTTTTCGGATTTGTGGACAAGTAGCCCGCTACCATCGTACGACCACTACAAGTATAATATCATATTTGTAGACCATTTTAGTAAATATACATGGCTATACCCGCTTCGACGAAAGTCCGAAACTACTCAAATATTTCACCAGTATAAATCAATAGTCGAAAATTTTTTTAATAAACAAATCAAGCACTTCTTTTCCGATAACGGCGGCGAATATGTCCAAAACCCTCCTTAACGATGGCATTTCGCATTCAACGTCACCACCACACACCCCTGAACATAATGGCTACGCCGAACGACGCCACCGCCACATCGTTGAAACGGGCCTAGCTCTTCTTAAACACGCGCATCTACCAACTAAATATTGACCCTTTGCCTTTAACACGGCCACCTACCTTATCAGTCGAATGCCCACCCGTGCCCTAAAAGGCCAATCTCCCTATTCGGTCCTACATGGTAAAACATTTGACTACACCACCCTTCACAATTTTGGATGCTTATGCTACCCTTGGCTTCGACCATATACAAACCACAAACTTGAAGACCGCTCCATACCTTGTGTTTTCGTTGGCTATTCGACAACGCAAAGCGCTTATCACTGTCTCGATCCCAAGACCCACCGTATCTACACCTCAAGGCATGTCAAATTTTACAACGACATATATCCATTTGAAACTAGCCCATTCGCATCACCTCCTCACACCCCTATCGATGAATGGACCAACTTTGCACTACATATCCTCCCTTCCGCTATCACCACCTCGACCACCCCGCAGCCACCCCTGCCGCCACCCTCTCATCGCCAACCACCCACACCCCAGCTCTCCACCTCACCACCTTCCATTTCACCAAACCCCACCACTTCGTCTCCACCCACACCCCCTGAAACACAACCCGAAACAGCCCCTGCCATCCCACCACCACTACCTGTCACCCATTCTACCCCCCAATCGACCAGCCACCTTCACCTCCTTCCTCCCCTACACCCACCTCACCTGTTCCCTGGACTTCAGACTCTCCATCCCACCCCTTCCCCGACCCCAACCCTCCCCAACCTCCGGTCCCCAGCACTTCTCGACACCCCCAGCCACAACCCAAAACCGTGACTACAAGGCTAGACAACAACATTCGAAAACCTAATCCTCGATATGCTCAAACACTCATCAAAACCTCAATTCCAACGACCCTACCTAATACCGTCAAACAAGCACTCATCCTTCCCCAATGGCGTCAAGCTATGCAAGACGAATTTGACGCCCTCATCCGAAACCACACGTGGACCCTTGTCCCACGACTCAACGCTCAAAACATAGTCGGTTGCAAATGGGTTTTTCGAAACAAATTTAACACCGACGGCACACTAAAGCAACATAAGGCCCGACTCGTAGCAAAGGGCTTTCATCAACGTCCCGGAATCGACTATCAAGAAACTTTCAGTCCCGTCATCAAACCAACCACCGTCCGACTTATTCTCTCTCTCACCACCACCAAACAATGGCCCCTACGACAATTAGACGTCAATAATGCCTTCCTTCAAGGCACACTTACCGAGAATGTCTACATGACTCAACCACCTGGGTTCATCAACCCCACTAACCCTGACTATGTGTGCAAACTAACCAAAGCCATTTATGGCCTCAAGCAAGCACCCCGAGCTTGGTACACCGAACTAAAGACATACCTAACTACAGTCGGCTTCAAACAATTTATTTCTGACCCCTCTCTCTTCACTCTCCAGTCCTCAACTCACCACATCTACATGCTCATCTACGTTGATGACATAATCATCACAGGTCCAAACCCCCATCACATTCAAACCTTCATCACCAATCTCGCCTCTCGCTTCTCTCTTAAAGACCTAGGTCCTCTCTCCTACTTTCTTGGCATTGAGGTCACACCCAATACACAAGGCATTCACCTCAGCCAATCAAAATATGTTAACGACCTTCTCACGAAATACAACATGTCCGAGGCTAAACCCAACACAACCCCTATGGCTACCTCACCACCACTCGTTCGCGAAGATAATCAACCCATTCATGATCACCACGACTATCGTGCCATAGTCGGGAGTCTCCAATACCTATCTCTAACCAGACCAGACATTGCATTCTCTATAAATCGACTGGCACAATTTTTTCACCACCCCACCTCCACTCATTGGACCGCACTCAAACGTCTCTTGCGGTACCTCCAAGGTACCCAAACCCATGGCATACAACTATACAAAGATACCCCCCTATGTCTCCACGCTTACTGCGATGCTGACTTTGGTGGGGATAAGGACAGTTTTCTTTCCACTACTGGCTACTTTACCTACCTTGGCCGAAACCCTATTGCATGGGCCTCCAAAAAGCAGAAAGGCATTGCTATATCAACCACAGAAGCCGAATTTCGTGCCGTTGCATCCGTCACAACTGAAACAATATGGCTCCGCAATCTCCTCTCAGAACTTCATATCCAAACTGCTCAACCTCCAGCTATCTTCTGCGACAACATCTCTGCAACCCTCTACGCCAAGAACCCTGTCTTTCACTCCCGCATGAAGCACATGGCTCTCTCCTTTCACTATGTCAAAGAACAACTACAACGTGGCCAGATTCGCATCTCTCACATTGCCAGCAAAGATCAACTCGCTGACATTCTCACAAAGCCACTTCACAAGCATCAATTCCATGAATTACGAGACAAGCTTGGACTCATCATACGAACGTCCAACTTGAGGGGGCGTGTTAACAATACTACAACTACTGCAAGCCCATCAACAAACCCATATCTATCAAACATCCCATATCATACTACAAACCCTAATGGAATCAAATAAGGAAAATATATTCTTAATTATAGCTAAGTCTTTGTGTATAGTTAGTCTTCTAATCCCTCTACACATCCTATGTAACTACTATATATATTGTACTCTTATCTCATTAGCAATATACATTTCACATTAATCTCTTACGCTTTACATTTACACCTTTCACAAATGAGAATTTATCATTTAGATAATAAAAGTTCGAAGAAAAATCAATAAGGTAAAGACTTAAATATTTATTCTTGATTAGGGGGTGTAATCGAGCAGATTTGAGCTCGAGCTCGAGTGGGCTTGGAATCGGCTCGGAATTATCCGAGCTTAAAAGATCAAAGTGGGGAATCAGCTTAGATTAGGCTCGAACTCTATTCGAGTTCGGTTAAATCTTTATTTTATTTTATTTATTGAATTGTTAAATCAAATTAAAAATTAATATATATTAAATAAAATACAAATATAATAAAATATGATTATAAATGTTAAAATGACATTTTATTAGGAAAAAAACAATTACAAAATGACAAAATAACTAAAAATAATAGATATATGAGCCTAAACGAACTTCCGATTCCGAGGTCTACTAAGCTCGGAATCGGCTCGGATTTGGACCACCCCAACTCGAAATTAGTTTTGACTGATTTCGAGTCAAGCTTTTACCAAGCTGATTCCAAGAACTCTACGAATTAGCTCAGATCACTTACAGCCCTATAATCCTGATTAATAATGTCAGGAAGACGGCCGACCCTGCTGATTTTTTATATTTCAGTCTAAAATTATCATTAGACCGCCTTTTAAACACTAATCAACAACTTACACTACTACCTTTCTTATTATTTACTCCAAGATCCGCTACAATTTGAAGTCCCATTTCTTTTGTACGAGTAATACTTATGCACCTACATCAATTGAAGGAAGAACTATGGAACACTGCGACCAAATGCACACTTCTTCATAACAAACACAAATAAATTCTACCACGACAAAGTAAATGCATGTCTCACTTAAATAATTACCAATTTTACAATGGGTAAATTCTACAACTACAAGGTAAGAAAAGATAAATTTTGTTCGTAAGGGTTAAATAAAGTTAATCCTTGTTTAGGAGGTTGGTTGACAGTGTACGAGCCTGCCTGAAAGCGATGATAATGAGAGCAAATAGGCAAATAAATGACAGGTACGAGAATGCAAGTGATAGCATCACTAAATTGCAGAATTTTGTAACATCGTCGCATATTTTTGTCCATCCGATTTGGTCTTGTCCATATTTTCCCACGTATCCGATTGATGTCGCTGCTGCGCACCCCGCCATTGAGAATACCATCGCAATCTACCCATCAAACCAAAATAAATAGAAACAACGAATTAATAATCATATATTTATATCACATATTCACGTCATTTTGCTAATGTTTTATTATTTTAAAGTTAGTTGAATGCGCTTTTTTTTGTTACGTTAAAGCATAGACAGTAAATGTTAATTGTTTCGTACCAGATCATAGAGAAACAGAGAGAAGTTGTTGTTCGAGTTCGAGTTGGGGCCATAGAAAGCACAAATGGCAATAACCGAGATCACAGATAAGGCACATACAGCTATATTTGTACCTACGAAAAACCTGCAGGCCGTGTCACACATTATATTACTTTGTGTATTTCTTTACTTAAATGGAAACCGAAAATAATTTCATATGAATAAAGCATGTTCCGAAACCTATAAAAATTGAAATAACAATTTGAAATGTAAAAGCAACTTATTACAAAAATAAATAATAATTGTTAAAAAACCGAGATTAAACTTGCACGTTTTTCCCTCATTCTTTGATTGTCGTCTCTACTAGCGTACTAGTACGATATATAAGGGAGTCAGGTGTACGTTGTCTCACCGTATCTAATACAGTATTAGTAAGAATTCGCGTAAACAAAACTAAAAAAATCACCTGAAAGCCGAAGAGTAGCTATACTTAGCCTGAAAAACGATACCAAAAATTGTCGTCGACTGGCCGCTCTTAACCATCACTAAAGTCGCAGCCAAGGCAAGGAAGCTAGTTAAACTCCTAAGCATGATTTGTGCTAAAAACAGACCTTTGCCAAACTGATTCGACATCGATTTGGATTGATCACCGTTGTCAGACGCCATTGAATCGAAATTCAGCTTAAAATGATAGAGAGAAAGAGCAATTCAAACAAGCAAACAAATGTAATATGAATTTGCATAATTAATGATTAGTCTAATCTTATATAGAAATTTAAATTAACGTTGAAAAGGGTATTTAATTTGTACGTGAAAAAGTAGGTGATTGAGAACAAATAATATGAAAGTGCTTAAACTTGTTTTGGTTATGAATATTAAGTACGGATTCTCGCAGTCATGGTTATATGTTTACCTATTTTATTTTTGGGTATTTAAATTAATATTTATTTTTCTATTATAAATATATGTTTTTGATGAATAAATTCAATTTTTTATACTTAATTTATTCCACTTAACGTTAAATAATTGGTTATCTTCTTTTTCTTTCGTCTTTACGTCAAAATTAAAGATAACAATTGGTTATCTTCTTTTTCTTTCGTCTTTACGTCAAAATCAAAGATAACAAATGCTCAGAAGGGAGGGATTATATTAATTAATCATGGGTGCATTATTGTTGTAGTGATAGTAATGAGTAGTGACACAATTATACATGTTTAGTAATATTTGTTTCGTTTGGTACACTCCAATGTTTAATTTAATTCATGCGTGCGTTAGTAGGTGGTACTCTACTAATTAGATCATCTCATATACTCACAAACTCGTATTTTATTTGGGAAAATGTCCAAAAACTAACCCGAGTTGTATTGTATGGGCCTAATTATATTGGATTTTCCTTTACCGATACGAGATATCGCACGAGAAATGATTGAGATTCATCACGATCCGTCCATGAAGACCTATTAAGGACAAATTATACCGATACCGCGACTATGATCGATACTGAGATTCAAAACCATGTTTTGGGCATCTTAATCAATTGTTTATCATTCTGTTTTAGAAATGCCCTTGATCGCAATTTGATCATCCACACTCAAAATGGTCCACTTTTCATCAAATAATTGACCCCTTTCTCTTTCCTCGTCTTTGTGCCAAAACCAAAGATAAATAAATGACTGAGACGGGGAGAGTAATTCATAGTAAGTCATTACTCATAAGTCATAACATTCGCGATGCTCCTTTCGTCCCACTCATTTGTTTACCGGAAGGAGTACAACTTTGGCAAGAAGACACTATAGGTTGCAGACTTGTAGGAGTAGGATAATTTACTGAAAGAGCTAGCAAAGCTAAAGCAGACTTGGAAATTTAATCAGAATTAACAGTTTAAAGTAGCTACGGCCCATAACAGACCGATCTGAAATTACTCGACTTGAAATGACCGAACCTGAAATGGTTATTTTTCATTTGTTCTAATGAATACTGGTACATAATAACAGCAATGTGCAGAGAAATTACAACAAAAGCACAAGCAGTAAATATGTTTCATAGACACTAAGATACACGGACATTTAGCTCGCCGAGCACGATTGACAGTACAATCTCTACATATGCTACATGACTATGCTACAGCTGCAGAATTGCTGCAGTGTATTCAGTTATAAGTTACAGATAAGTTGAGAGTTATGACTTACAGTGACAAAGAGAGAATGACACAGATGGCATATCGCCATTCATAATCGACAGTCAATTGTCAACAAGGATGTTGAACTGCTAACCCAGCCGCCTTCTCTGTTTGCCTTGGCTGAAAACCGGCCAGCTTGGAACGAGATCACGAGGCGCGTTTATTCTACTAGACAACCAGGTCGGCAAAATGGTCGGCAAACGTCTCTGACAAACAAGGCCCTGCTAAACAGGAGAAGACTGAATTTCTGATATCTAAATTCTACAAGCAATACGTCAGATGTACGATCAATTATTCAGTTATGATCTTCCACATCTGTCGAGTTACTTGCCTTGACGAATCTACCCTTTACTCGCTGCCGTATATCAGCCCTAGCCTTCCTTGATTCATATCGAATGTGCTTATCATACCTGTTCATGTATTCCATATCAAAATATAAGGATACGGCCATACCGGTACACATTTAAATTTTAATCTTATAAACCCAAAAAATTATGTGCTATTATGAACATTAACAATAGTTGGACCTCAATCATAACCTTAAGGTTTTGGTTGAGATGGTTCATCTATCATGTTATCAGAGCCAGTGTGACCGAAGGTCACGGGTTCGAATTCTGGTAACCTCAAAACCCCTCAAAAAAAACCACGAAGTGGAAACCAGCACACGGTATGGGCCTGTGCAAACTAACCACTCTTCAAGCCCAATTGACATTTGAGTGAGGGAGCATATTAGGAATATTAACAATAGTTGGATCTCAATCATAACCTTAAGGTTTTGGTTGAAATGGTTTATCTATCATGTGCAACATTCAAAGTTTCTCAAGTAAATGGGGGTGCTTCAAGTGACGATTCCCTACCTTTCTATCTTCGGTTGGCAAATTGGTAACTTGGCAAGTGTCTGGTTGGAGTTCCATACCGATATCCTTAAAAGTCGTGTTTGATAAGGGTATGGCACAAGATGTCTAGAAGTGAAGACCGACATATATGGTAGGTGGACATTTAAACTATGAACAATGGTTTGTGTTAATGCAAACCAGGAAGCACAAATGAATTGTAAAAGGAAGTATTACCTTCTGTTTTTCTTCTTCTCCTGGTAACGTAGCATAGCTTTGCCACGGTTTTCTGCCAACTGATCCATGTCAGATTGACTCAAAGGTTTGCGCCAGTAAGGCCATTCCAAGACCTGGAAATCGGGTTCACCTTCAGTTGTTTCCGGTTTAATTGCATTTTCATCTGATGACGCTCCAACTGAAGGTCTACTGCAGTTGTCGACGGTAACAAAAAACTGATCCGATACTGTCTGCTGATTTCTACCATCCTGCAATTGGTTTTACCGACGTCAAGAGATTAATATAAATTAAAAAACTGCAAACTGGCAGAAAGATAATAGTAATGCATAGATGTTATACAGCCTCCAGAGAGTCAGTTACCTTTCGAGATTGAGACCCCTTAAGAATTTCAGAGCATTGCATCTCACACGCATTTTCCGGCACCATACTAGACGTGCACGAATTCTCATCTGTGTCCATTTCCAGTGATCTTCCCCAGTTTCCGTCCCATGCCTTACCACATAAACCGATGGAAAATATTAGCAAACCGTCTAACAAAATTATGTCCAGCCAACAAAAATTAACTGCACTACTGCATCACACCTTTTTAATTAAACTCGATTTCACCTATTTACTATTAGGAATATTAATAATAGTTGGTCTCAACCATCACCTTTAAGGTTTTGGTTGAGATGGTTCATCTATCATGCTATCAGAGCCAGTGTGACCGTAGGTTACGAGTTCGAATCCTAGCAACCTCAAAAACCACCTTAAGGTTTTGGCTGCAAATAACAGCAGAATGACAATACTTTGAAACACTACATCCATGGTTCTTCTCAGCTACGCTCCGTCCATTCATTTGATTACAAGATTGACGAATTATTGTGTAAGTCTGTGTGACACGATTTTTCTATATAAAAGCACTCATTTATTGATTGTAACTTTGTAAAAAAAGCGTCTTTAACCAATAAAAAGACCGTCTTTAACCAATAAAAGGACCGTCTTGTAAAGCCATGATCAGACATTCAGGCATTCAGACACAGAAGCTCAGATATTTCAGCAAACTTGCAACTTTTTACCTAATCATAGGTTGATGATTTGATATGACACGTAAACCCCAAAAAAATTCATAACTAACCTTGAGCAATTAAAATAATATGCAAAAAGAACAATTCAAAATCAATTTTCTAACTTGATCAATTAATTAAACAATTAAACAAAAATCAACTAGAACTTTTGAGAACCTAATAAAAAATTCCAAATCATCATTAGTCATTACAATTAAAAAATAATACCGCCTTACCCAAAAAATAAATTAAAAATAACTCGGTTTTAAAATTCAGTTTTTCAAAATTACTCTATTATATATAATACTTTTTTTTTCGTAAAAATACAACTTATGTTACAATTTTATCAAAAATTGCTTCAATACTCAAATTTATTTAACTTGCTCCCTATCATTTTGAACTTATTATCCATTGTTATACCTTTCAGGGTATAAATCAGCTTTACAAACGAAATAAGTCCATAAACATGCGGAGTAAATCAACTAAATTTGAGTCTACAAGCAGCTTTTGATAAACTGCATTTTAAGAAATTAAATTTAGAAAAATATTATATAAATATTTACTTTTTAAAACGATATTTATTTGGTCATATTAACCGATCCGTTTTATATACAAATATTTAGACCGGAGAGGTCTTAGTCTAGTGGTTAAGAACTCGGTAACCCGGGTATCAACTTTTCTGTACTGGCAAATGGCAATGCGTCTCATTTGAGACCGGACAATAAAACACGTATTTTGTGTAAGACCGTCTTAAATGAGAATTAAAAAAAAAAAAAAAAAAAAAAAAAAAATTAAGAAAATCAACCTGAGCAGCTTCTGTTTGATAACCAGGATCGTATTCCCACAAAACATCACCTTCTTCTTTACTAAATCCACCTTCATCTTCCATCATCAACAACGAAGTAAACGGTGTCGTTTTCATCAAAACATCCGACCCATCTGCAGCATCTAGACTCGGAGTATCTGGACCAAATTCCGACCCACTTTCTCTCTCTTCCTTGACCGTATCCCACTTCCCCAACCTAACCAATTGCTCATACACCGCGTCCTTACCCATATCACCCAAACACGGCACCACCAAATCCAACCCGGACCCGGTTATATCAATTCCACATAAACGAGCGAGGTCAGCTGCAAGGGGGCATCCGTTGACAACAGGTACAGGTTCGGAGCCAGGATCGGGTTCTGAACCTCCTGACCCGACCCTAGCTCCGAACCGGATGACTCGGGTGTGTTTTAGGGAGAGGGAGTTGGCGGAGTGGACTTCACGGTCGCATAGTAAACAGAGGTGTGCTGAGTCAGCTTCGCAGTATAAAACGGCGGCGTTTTGTGAGCAATAGTTGCATTCTGGGTTCATTTTTTATTTTTTTAATTGGAATTGAAGTTTTTGAAGAAAATGATGAGTGATTGAGTTTTGGAGGTGGTAAGATATTTTTAGTAGTGAAGGACAAGGCACATGATAAGAATGGGCCAAAACTTGAAAGATATAGAGGGGGAAAAAACGGTTCGACCGGTGTACCACGTTATTGTACACGAAATATAAAATCTGATTAAAATTTTGGAATTAATATACTAATTTTGTAAATAATTATTGATAATTTAATTGAAATACAAAATTATGTTTAGTTGAATAAAATTTACAATAATATGGGTAATTACGTGTATAGAAAATTGTTTAATACTATTAAAGTGTGTTTGGTAAATACTAGATTGATGAATTTTAAGCATTTTTAAAGTTTTTAAATTGACTTATAAATCTACTAATTTACATGTTTGATAAGTGCCAAGTGGTGTATTAAAACGTTAGAATGAGCTTCAATCTACTGTTTTTGAATAGACTGCTATTCAACGTATTACTTAAACCCGCTAATTACCAAATACTCCAATTAAATCTGTTAATTGAAATGCACTAGTTAAACAGGTTATCCGAACCTATCATTTATAATCTGTTTAACAAATCTACTTCTTAATAATAATTCGCGGACTATCAAACATGGCCTACATGAAATGTTATGAGCACTTGGACTAATGCTTAGTTCGGTAGTGCAATTTAGGTACCTAATTTGTTTGAACTAACTTTTTTACCAAAAGAATAGGAAGGTTATTTTCTTGGGAGTGTTTGACAAATAGCTTATTTGGTCAAATAAGCCAACTAAAATGAAATGCTACATAAGGTAGCATATTTCAAGGTACTTGATTTTAGGTTATATTACCTTTATACCCTTCCATCTATAATATACGGTAGTAAATAGTTATTATATCTTTTTATGTCATTTCACCAAAATAAGCTACATTTTCGTTAGTTTGTCAAACATTTTTTTTTATAATCAGTCAGCTTATCAGCTTCTAATTTCCAACTACCTTTTTCAGGTTTTAGCTAGCTTTTTCAGTTTTCAAGTACGTTTTCAGGTTTCAGATAACTTTTTAGTTCGTTTTACCAGACAGAGCCTAACTCATAAATGATTATTGTTCAAGTTTAACAAAAGATCCTGTGTTTAAACCATAGAAATACAACCATGATAAAACACATGAGGAAGAGTTTTGCCGCGTTAATAGTCATACCCTCCTCAAATCGGACAAAACCGAATGGTATACAAATACACCAAAAGAAATAGTATTACGGTTAGTCTTGCTTGTGACGGGTCGGATGGAGAGACGGATAATGACACTCACAAAACGAATAGGGGACAAAGGTGGGACATCCCATGTGTTTTCCTCTCTCTTCTAAATGGACATTTTGTGAGACAAAATGGTATCCGTCTTCTCCTTGTGACGGATACCCTCCGTCTACAATGAGAATTTGTGATAGTATTAAATGAGATAGGCAAAGTATGAATGAAATTAATATGATAAAAAAAAGTATGGTTCGGAAAGTGGTAGGTCCAAATGTGATTGATGTTGTTTTGTTAAATTATTTGCACTTTTTGCCATCCTGGCATGAGAAGGTGGGAAGACTAGAGAAATTAGATATTTTTGTTGATATTTATGATTGAAAGAGTTGATAAGATATTTTGATATTTTGATATTGGTCCAAATCGAATAAGATATCTTGTGAGATTGCTTTGGTTTTATAAAGGTGTCTTAGTCTAATAGTCTTACTCTTACAATAGGATGAAGATATTAATAGTATGAGATATCTTTCCTTATGGAATTCTAGTGACTATGCCTTTTGAATAGGGTATAGGTAGGTGTGAAGGATGGGGATGGGAGGGAGGAGGGGGGTGGCTCTTCAAGTGGGTTGTACATGCACCCACTTGTGGGCGAGATGGGATATATCGAGTATCGACGCTCTGGTTGATAGTATTGTGGATGATCTAGAAGCGGTTAGAATGTTTGACGAGATTTAAAATAGGTTGCAATAACATATTTTACTGTAGACGTTCTAAAATAAGTCTAGATTTGGTTTGATAGAAACTAAACCAGGCCCGAACCATTCTACTGTAGACGTCCTAAAGATTGACAACAATGACTACAATATGTGTAGTTTGTCGACAAGGTTTAAATAAAGTGTGAAGTCAGTCAGTCACTAGAATGTACGAAATACTCTTAAAACCATTGACATTGAAGTCAAAACCTACCTACCCCGACAAAACTTGACCAGAACCGCCAGAAAAATCGATCCCGACAAAACCCAAAAATTTAGCTACCCGGAACTAATTAGACCAGACCCCTTTGCGACCGACACCCAGCCCATAGGACCTTTTCCTCTAATCTTCTACTTCATCGAATTTTTTCAATTTTTTAATTTTTTTTTACAAGACATTTATTTCAAACTTTCAGTTATATAGTCGTTTATTATTTATAATTGACTATAACGAACGAGAATTATAAAACAAATAAATCAACCCAATAAACAGAGGGAATTATTTATCATAACCACATAATACAATAATAATTACATATAGTTAATAAAATATCAAATTTTTATGCTATTGTTTTAAGGAAATATGACAAATAACTACCTAATAAATCTAAAATTTTACGTTTTACTACCTAATATAATAAATTTTGCAACTAACTACCTAAAATCACACAATGTTAATCAGTTTGCTACCTTTTTGACGGAAACCGAACTTAAGTTAGTTTTAAATGTTCGGGTTAAGTTAAATGACCATCTTACCCTTCCCTTAATAAACCTTTTCCCTGTTAAAATTTTACCCATCCTTCTCCCTCCCCAGTAAAAGCTCACATAAAGTAATTATTCCTGCCGCCATTGTATTCTGTGTTTCTGTTTCTTACTACCTATTGTTCTCTTATCTTTATATCCGAAAGATTTTAAAGCCCAACAAATTTACCCCACTATGCTGCTGTTCCTCCTAGAATCCTAATATTTAGATGACATCTTGAAAATACCTCCATGGCTGCATCTTTTCGTGCAAGAGAAGTTTAGAGGGTTATTTTTGTGTCCATTTCTTATACCAGTGTCAATTAACACCTAATGTTTAAGTAAAACTATGCCACAGGTCACAGGTCACATTTATAGAAGCTTTGGATCAATTTATGCCTGGGTTTGACCCAGAGATAGCAAAATTGGCGCAGAGGGTTCTTATAAATCCTAAAAAAATTGACTACCACATAGGTGTTTTTGCAACAAAGGTATATTATTCTCTTCTTTCTATAGTACCCTTTATTATTTAAACCTTCAAGAAGTAAGCTTTTATATACTTCTGTCATTCACAGATCACTCCAGCAAAGAATGGGAAGCCAGTCACTGTAGAACTTACTGATGCTAAGACTAAAGAAGTAAAGGACACTTCTTTAGTTTCACCTTGAACTTTAATGGTATTTTAATGGAGGAAGGAGGGGAAGGGCAATTTAGGTATTAAATTAGGTTTTAAATTTAAACGGGACGAAATAAACTGATTTCCGTCATTTTTTAGTAATTTCCGTCATTTTGGTAGTAATCGTGTAAGTTTTTACACTTATTAGGTTGTTATTTGAAAAATTGAACATATTAGGTAGTAAGATGTAAAATTTTAAATTTATTAGGTAGTAATACGCTAAATAGCCTTGTTTTAATAATACAAACAGCAATCAAAGTTATGCTATGAACACTGATATTATTAAATGGTTCAGTCATATTGGCTTTTGAGAATTGTTCATCACAAGACTTTGCATTATTTGCCACATTATTGAGTTGCTCAATTGATGAATATTTTTTCGAATCAAGATACTTATTAGTAGGGATGTCATTGGGGCGGGACGGTGCTGGATATAGGCTCCCCCGTACCCGTACCCATCAAGAAAACCCCGTACCCATCCCCGCCCCACCACCCATGGCGGGTACAAGTTTTCAAAACCATCCCCGCCCCACTACCCATGGCGGGTACAAGTTTCCAAAACCATCCCCGCTCCACCTACTAATTAACCCGCTATACCATTAATTTTTTTCGATCTTTTTTCGTACAATTTAGTTTAATCACTATTAATTTATATTTTTAGGAATTTGTTTATATAATTTTAGTTATTTACTAAAAAAGTTGGTAAAATATTTTATAAAATGCTATTTTTAACATTACGTCTTAATTATAACAAAATAATATTTGTAAAATTATCGTAATAATGATATTAAATTTTGTAATAATTGGCGGGTAGGCGGGTATGAGGTGGGTAACACGCAAAAACCATCCCCGCCCCACTACCCATGGCGGGTACAATTTTCGTACCCGTCCCCGCCCCACCACCCGCCAAAGCTATACCCATCCCCGCCCCAACTGGGGCGGGTGCGGGACGGTATCCACTTGTACCCGCCCCAATGACATCCCTACTTATTAGCTGCTGGAAGAAGTTTTGACACTATTCCATTGTACCCCTTAGCACATTCTCCACATTTTTCTCTAATCTCTTTACTTTTACTAGTGTCGCGAGTCAGACTTTGAACTTCTGACAATATTTGTGTCGCGACATATTTATCCTTTTCTAGTATTATCTTTGCAAGGCCTTTTGTGTCACAAGCTTGTGAACGTGGATCAGGGAATAAGATTGTCATGCATAAATCGAAGAAAGGTGTTTTCTTACATATTTCTGTCACCTTGTCCGACTCTTCGAGAGTGGTTAATTTTGAGGATTCCGTCATGAGAATGAGAATCATAAAAACATAAACTGGGATCATTTTCATTGACTGAAATTCCATTGTCGTTTCAGGTTCAAAGATCGAGTATCCTACAAAATTAATGAATTGTCATGAGATTACATAATCAATAAGTAAATTAACAGACGGAAAAGAAAGTAATTCGCTCGATAGTACATTTCTGATATTTATATAATATGTAGTATTTACGAGTGAACCTATTACATATCTACTAGAGCGTATACTTAGACGACAAAAGTTATACGACTTTCACAAAAAAGTATTGGCCTAGCCACCAACCCTATAATTGATGAAATTAATCACAAAATGGATAACGGACTATTCTATATAGTGTACGAGTACTTGAGTAGTGACATTTTAGATATAATTTTTCTGTCTCGGTCAATATTTGTCTTTCATATTATATATTTATTATGAAGAGTGTCTTATAAATAATAAATAGGAAAATTTAACAAATATAACCCCAATTATTACTCTTCCTCTCAAAATAATATCAACTATCAATATTCCCGCAACAATCCCAACTTTTATACCACCCTTCTCAAAACAGTTTACTATGACCTGTAAGTCTTAAGTAAGGTTATGTTTATTGCGGAAATATTAATAGTTGAGATTATTTTGAGAAGGAGAGTGATAGTTGAGATTATTTTGAGAAGGGTGGTATGAAAGTTGAGATTATTGCGGGATTACTATTGATAGTTGAGATTATTTTGAGAAGAAGGGTGATAGTTGAGGATATATTTGTTAAATTTCCATAATAAATAAACGACCGACTCGATAAAATTTAAAAGATGTTTACACTAGGAAAAAGTACTCCTATTTAATAAGGATTTAAGGAACAAATAAATTAAAACAATTGAAAATTTGAAGAGTAATGAGGTACATACAACAAATGAAAGAAGAAGATGATGTTAATAATGAATTTGTTTGTTGAGCAGATTATTCACGAGTAATGGCATTTATAGGGTATTGGGGACTTGGGATCATAAATAGAACATAATCTAATAGAGATATTGCCATTAATGCATTCAAGAAAATAAAACAAATTTGCTCACGCTTTTTTTTTTTGGGTGTGACGAGGGGTTTAATTCCCGGGCTCATGCATTCCCGCACCATCACATGGACCATGTAAGCCACCCCTTTAAGGGCTGCAGTGGCCAAGTGGTCATCGCCCCAGCTGGTAATCGAACCTGAGACCTCTCAACTCCTTTATTTCTACAAATTTTAAGGTTTAACTCAATTTGCTCACGTTTACTCCTCTGCGTTTTGCCAAATGTTAATACACTTTATTAAGTATTATATGTTCATTACTCAACAAAACCACGTTCCGGAAAAGAAATCTATTTCATTTAAAATCCCACAAGTTATTCCATAAAATAATAATGGAATAAAGCTCTCTTTGGTAAAATTGCCTGAAAAAGTATCGGAAATCTGGAAATGATCTAAAAAAAGTACCTGAAACGTGAAGAGCTACGAAAAACTACCTATAACCTGAAAAGCTTCGAAAAACTACCTGAAACCTGAGGAAGTAGCTGAAAATTAAGACCTGAAAATGTAGCTGATTTTTGTTAAAATTTTTTGGAAACTAGCTGGAAAGGTAGCTAATATTTGACAAAATGACTTAAAAGGACATGCTTATTACTGATATCTTTTACAATTTACTATTATTCTTGTGTTATTGTGTTGACCTTGTTAGTATTAAGTCAATGAAGTTTTTTCAATATATTTGAAAGAGAAGGAAAACAATAATTAATATATAACAATTAGGTAAAAAAAAATTCAAACAATATATCCTCGAAAATATACTTTATCGATACAAAATTAGTTCTCTATTAAACTCATACAAATGGGTGGGTGGGGGTGGCTACATGCACCCACTTGGGGAGAGATGGATAAATCGAGTGTCGACACATAGGTTGATGGTGTTGTGGATGGTCTGGAATCGGTTAGAAAGTTTGACGAGATTTGAAATAAGTTGTAATAACATATTTTACTGTAGACGTTCTAAAATGAGTCTAAACTTGGTTTGATGGAAACTGAACCAGGCCAGAACCATTCTACTGTAGACGTCCTAAAGATTGACGACAATGACTACAATGATGTATGTGTAGTTTGTCGACAAGGTTTAACTAAAGTGTGACGTCAGATAGTCACTAGAATGTACGAATCCTCTTAAAACCATTGACATTGAAGTCAAAACCTACCCTGACAGAATTTGACTAGAACCACCAGAAAATCGACCCTGACAGAACTCAAGAATTTATCTACCCGAAACTAATTAGACCGGACCCCTTTGCGACCGACACCCGGCCCATAGGACCTTTTCCTTTAATCTTCTACTTTGTCCTTTCTTTTCAATTTTTTTCCAGCACATTTCATTTCAGACTTTAAGTTATATATAATCGTGTATTATTCATAATTGAATATAACGAACGAGAATTATCTATATCTATATATAAGTATAAAAGAACAAACGCACAACCCACTAAACTGTACACATGTCGTTATCTTCTTGATTTTTTTCCCGCCCAAGTATGTAAAAGAGTAAGAAGATTATTCAGAGAATTTATCTTATGATAATTGCCAAAAATAAGTCACTATAATCTATTAACACAGGAGCTTAATTATAGATTTATAGGCTATACTATAACTACGGAAAATAATCTATCGACATTATTGTATAATAATAGCATTTAACCTGCTGGTTTATCTTTAAAAAAACTAGTTTTAGCCCCGTGCAAAAACGCACGGGCTCGTTTTAATAATATATTTATTTTAAATAGTTCTATTAATAATCCGAATATATTTTTGATGATGAAATTTTTGGCTATATGCTATAACTGATTACGATTTTTGTAATATCATTCACATTGAAAATATTTCTTTTTGACGTTATTGTTATTTTAATTTATTCTTATTGCTATTTTAATTTAGTACTGTCATGAAAATTGTGCTTGAAATTTCGATCTGTTTTTATCATTTTCTTTATTTTGTTACATTTTTATATCAATTAGTGTAATTCTGGTTAGCATTTATTATAATTATGATTTTTAGTCATAAATCATTATTTAATAATCATGTATAAATCGACATGGACAATATATTTTAATATATAATATATAAGTTAGACGTTATAAATATAATCGTCTACGTATAAATTATTGTTTACGAAATAAATAAGAATTAGTACGTAATAATAACACAACTAATGAAAACACAAATATTTACAATTAATTTAGTAAACAACAATACGGGTCCCACCATAATTGAATTAAAAAAAAAGATAAAATGATGGATTAATGACGTAGATTCACCATAATTCATTAAATGTTTCTGTACTAATATAGATAAGATTGTGGTCTAATTATCACGCAGATAATGTGTATTTCTAATTATTTAAATTCATAATTTATATAAAAATGTTCGTAATGTTTCTGAATCTACGATTTTAGGCATTTATTTGGAATACGTAGAATATTGGGCGGTTATGATGCAGGAAAATCATCAAATATTATGCGGGACCCACCCGAGTGAACTAAAAAAAGAAAAAAAAAAAAAAAAAAAAAAACTTGGATGAATGACGTGGCGCAACCACAGCTTGATAAATGATTCGGTATTTATATAGATAAGATAGTGTCGTGCATTATTATAGGATGCACTTCAATTTTCTTTAGCAATCATTTTTTTTTTTGTTATTATGTTACTTTCAATTAAAAGCCATAGATTTATTTTACAATTACTCAAATGTGTTCTCCAGAAAACCATTTTTACAACAAGCATGTATTACGAGTGACTAAAGCTACCGATATGATTTAATCATAATTTATAACGTAAAATTGTTTTATATTAAATTTATTAGTTTTTTTTTAAAAAAATTGTTTTCAATTTCACGATGATTTTAACGAGTTTTCAATTTCACAAATTCTTAGTTAAAATCATCGTAAGTTAAGACGACATGCACTCATAACCGATTTAGATAAGACATAAAATAGGTTGTGAATGTCTTAAATTAAGACGGACTTAAGTAATATCTACTATTTCCGTATTTATGTTAGCTAATACACTTCATTAAAGGTTTCTCATATATCACATACAATTAATATTGACCATATAAATTGTTTTACTCCGTATGAGATGATTTTTTTGAACTTTTACGATAACAAGTTTGTCTTATGATAAAACGGGCATACAATTATATGTTATATCTCTACAGTATATTATAAATGGAATAGAATTTCAAGCATTTTCATTGGTCGTTGATTTTCATAAAAGAATTTGATTAATGTTAATGTAGACCCCCATGATCATCTAACTAATTAATTACTCTCTTTCTTCCTTTTATTCTTCTATTAATTTAATAATTCTTTACTTCTCGATTCAATAAATTGTAAAATTATTAAAATTAATTAACCTTTAAAAATCATTAAATTTAAGAGAAAGTTGTTGATTACAGCCTTTTAAAAACCACTTTTTTAAAATTACAGCCTTATACTTTTTTTTAAATTACAGCCTTATACTTTTTTTTTTAAAGTTATATCCATAATATCACTTTTCTTTGAAAATTGCACCACGATGCCGTTTTCGGTCAATTTTGTCAAAAATTGACCAATATACCCTTGCCTATTTCTTTACTTACCCAAATTTTTCTCATTTACCTCTTTTATCTTTCTCTAACATTTTCCCCAAATTATTCCCAAATCTTACCCAAATCGTTCATTTTATTTTTCTCTTAAATTTATACTATTTAATTTGTTGTTGTTGGTAGTGTTAATGCAAATCTGATATTGTGCACAATTTTTCGTTTTTCAATTGATTTAGTTGAATTTTAGGGTCTCAATTTGGGGAAAATTGAAGAATCCTAATTATTTTCAATTTGGGGAAAATTAAAGAACCCTAATTATTTTCAATTTGGGAAAAATAAATGATGAAGAACATTAATTATTTTAAGATACAATGAAAATCAATTTGTTATTTTTCAATTGACTGAATCGAATTTTAGGGTTTTAATTTGGGAAAAATTGAAGAATTATAATTATTTTAAGTTGGGGTAAATTAAAGAACCCTAATTATTTTCAATTTGGGGAAAATTAATGGTGAAGAACACTAATTAGTTTTAAGGTACAATGGAAATAATAGAATTAGAATTCAATTAAATTGAATAAGGTAGAATTAGATTAGGTGAAATTGTTAAATAAATGAAGAATTAGTGAGAAATAGAGTTGTAAAATCTGATTTGGGATGAATAGAAGAGATAGACAAGATGAAGGTAATGATATTTCGGTCATAAAAAATGAACTTAAGTCCCAAAAATTCAAATTGGTATTAATTTTCTGTCGAAGTTAATATTTTGACTGTAATTTATGATCAAAAGTAATATTGTGGTTGTAATTTACAAAATAAATAAATTATAAGGCTGTAATTTTCAAAAAGTGGTTTTTAAAAGGTTGTAATTAACCATTTTCTATAAATTTAATTAACTCTAATTTTTAAAAAACGAACAAGTAAATAGCCGAGAGAATGCACTGAGATAATGTTACTATTGTTCATCGTATAATAACGAGTATTATTCACTGTATAATTACCGTTTTTTTAATCACATATTTACCTCAATAACAAAGATAAACAATAAAATAAAAAATTTATATAAATAGAGTTGAAAAACGGATAGCAAATTTTTCTAAAGGTATTATATTTTGAAGACATACTTTATATCAAATTAAACGAACCCGAAAAAAATACATATATAATAAAAAAATAATGTTAAAATCATACCTTTTTTAAATTTATTCACCTTCTTTATTGATTTTTCAATTTAATAAAATTAAACCCGTGCATTTTTTGCACGGGCGTAAAACTAATTTCATATTATTTACGTATATATTACTAAGAGTACCACACTTATAGTTTGTAGGACTTTTTTTTTTATTTGGGTACAGGACTGTGTGGTACATATAAGTGATATAACACACTAGCCAATTGTTAATAAGTACTTTTTAACATAATTATGTTCTACTAAGGTCATTGGGTTAAAAGGTTTTTATTAATTTAATGTAAAATCGTGTACTAAAAAATCTATATACCCTCACCAAAAATGTGGGTAGTAACGAGTTCATACAATATTTATTTTACAGTGGGTGTCGCACTACACCCACCCCCATTGGGGCAGTTATGTGTAGAGCATTCGCACAAGGCGGGTACGGGTAGGGTTGAGCAAAACCGGATATCCGATCCGGTTTTGACATTCGGATCGGATATCCGAATTTGAAATTTTCAATTTTGGTGATCCACATCCGATCCGAATATTTCGGATATCCAATAATCTGGAATCAAAAAATTCGGATATCCAGATTTCGGAAACCGGATTTGATCTAGATTTAAAAGTAAAAAAAGTTCCACAAAAGTTTTTGGGCTATTGGCCAATGTGTTGTTGCAAACTAAAACTAAAGGCAATTTGAGTCCATTTCACATTTTGCTACCCACTTTAAAAGGGGTCTTCGATGGCATAAATTACAAGTCTTGAATCTTGATCGCATAAATTATTAAATTACAAGTCTCGATCGCATGAGTTATTAAATTATAAGTCCCGATAGCATGAATTATTAAATTACAAGTCTTTATTACAACTTTCAAAATATGTCTAAAATCCGCATAAACTAAACATGAAGTTTCTAAACATTTTTATATAATTTTTTAAAATTCGGATCGGATTCGGATATCCAGTTTTATGAAAATCTCGATCCACATACATCCGGTCCAGTTTATTCGGAAAAACCGGATCGGATATCCATTTTAAACGGTATCCATATATTCAGATTTTTTCCCGGAATTCGGATCGGATTCGGATAGAATTTCGTATCGGATTTTTTTCGCTCAGCCCTAGGTACGGGTACAAATATTTCACCCTTGAGGACGTGATGGGTGGTGGGACAGGGATATACCCGCCTACAAATCAAATATGTTCGAAATTTTGAAGATTTAAACATTCGTGATTTTTTTTAAATAATGATTTTTAAACTTATAGAACAAGTGTAATTCGCTTACTTTCAAAATTATCATCGATGTGAATTAAGATATGAGTGTAAATACATTGTCTTATGAAACCTTGGGTGAATATATGAGATACATGCATACATTTTTTTTCACTGATTATTTTATCAATTATATATCAATTTGGTTTGAATATTAGGAGTATTATTATACTTTAATTTGAACGTGTAAGATGTTGTACATTTTTACTATAATAATGAATAATATTATAATTATAAATTTCCAATGATTATTTATATATTTTTTTTATATATGCTCGTGCAATTTTACATGGGTTCTAAGCCAGTAAAACAAATATATCAACACAATAAACAAAGGAAATTATTGAATTCAATTTTATTTATCATAACCACATAATACAATAATAATTACATATAGTTAATAAAATATCAATTTTTTATGCTATGGTTTTAATAATACCAACAGCAATCAAAGTTATGTTACGAACACTCATATTAATAAATGGTTCAGTCATATTGGCTTTTGAGAATTGTTCATCACAAGACTTTGCAGTATTTGCCACATTATTGAGTTGCTCAATTGATGATGAATATTTTTTTGAATCAAGATACTTATTAGCTGCTGGAAGAAGTTTTGACACTATTCCATTGTACCCTTTTGCACATTCTCCACATTTTTCTCTAATCTCTTTACTTTTACCAGTATCGCGAGCCAGATTTTGAACTTCTGACAATATTTGTGTCGAAACATATTTATCCTTTTGTAGTATTATCTTTGCAAGGCCTTTTGTGTCACATCCCCCTGATCGTGGATCAGGGAATAAGATTGTCATGCATAAATCGAAGAAAGGTGTTTTCTTACATATTTCCGTCACCTTGTCCGACTCTCCGAGGGTGGTTAATTTTGAGGATTCCGTCATGAGAATGAGAATCATAAAAACATAAATTGGGATCATTTTCAGTGACTGAAATTCCATTGTCGCTTCAGGTTGAAAGATCGAGTGTCTTGCAAAATTAATGAATTGTTATGAGATTACATAATCAATAACTTTATATGAGTAAATTAACAGACAAAAAAGAAAGTAATTCACTCGATAGTACATTTCTGATATTTATATATTATGTAATATTTACGAGTGAACCTATTATATATCTACTAGTCCGTATACTTAGACGACCGAAGTTATACGACTTTCACAAAAGAGTATTGGCCTAGCCACCAACCCTATAATTTATGAAATTAATCACAAAATGGATAACAGACTACTGTATTCTATATAGTGTACGAGTAGTGACATTTTAGATATAATTTTTCTATCTTGGTTAATTTTTGTCTTTCATATTATATATTTATTATGAAGAGTGTTTTATCAATAATAAACAAACGACTACGACTCGAGTAAATTAAAAAAATGTTTAAACTACGAAAAAGTACTCTAGTTAAAAAGGATTTAAGGAACAAATAAATTAAACAATTGAAAATTTGAAGAGTAATGAGGTACATACAACAAATGAAAGAAAAAGATGATGTTAATAATGAATTTGTTTGTTGAGCAATTTATTAACGAGTAATGGCATTTATAGGGTATTGGGGACTTGGGATCATAAATAGAACAGAATCTAATAGAGATATTGCCATTAATGCATTCAAGAAAATAAAACAAATTTGCTCACGTTTACTCCTCTTCGTTTTGCCAAATGTTAATTCACTTAATTCAGTATTATATGCTCATTACTCAACAAAACCACGTTCCGGAAAAGAAATCTATTTCATCTTTTCCATAGTTTCAAAATCCCACAAGTTATTCCATAAAATAATAACGGAATAAAGCTTTGTTTGGTATAATTGCCTGAAAAAGTATCGAAAATCTGAAAATGTTCTAAAAAAAGTATTTGAAACCTGAAAAGCTACAAAAAAACTACCTGAAACCTGAGGAAGTAGCTGAAAATTAAGACCTGGAAATGTAGCTGATTTTTGTTAAATTTTTTTGGAAACTAGCTGGAATGGTAGCTAATATTTGACAAAATGACGAAAGACATCGTTTGTTACTGATATCTTTTACAATTTTACTATTATTCTTGTGTTATTGTGTTGGCCTTGTTAGTATTAAGTCAATGAAGTTTTTTCAATATATATTTGAAAGAGAATGAAAACAATAATTAATATATAACTATTAGGTAAAAAAAATTCAAACAATATATCTTCAAAAATATACTTTATCGATAAATTAGTTCTCTATTAAACTCATACAAATAAAAATATTAATTAGGATTTTGTATTGAGGTTTGTTTTTGTTAAGGGACGTTACAAAATCTGAGGGTAAAATTTCTCAAATGTTATATGATAGCATTTTGTTTCAACTACTTTTTTTACTTTAAAAATGTAGTTGCAAAACACTCCAAAGAAAGTAAGGTACATGATTGTTTTGACAAAAAAATTATTTCAGACAAATCAAGTACCTGAAATACACTGTCAAACGGAGCCTAAGTGTTACGAGAGATGGTCTCTTAAAAGATTATTTTATAAATTAAAAAAAATAGTGCTAGAGGGGTAAAGGTAATCAAATATGTACATTTTTACATTTATTATGTAAATAAATACGAAATTATTACGTCAAGATTAACAACAAATAAATCGGTATAAAATAATGGTCTTTCAATAATTAACTTTGTGAGAAACCGTTTCAAACTAAATAAAGTATATTCAATATCTTATGTTCTTACATGTGTTTCATTACAAAGTCGTCACTTCAAATGGTGACTTGAACGCATAATCGTTATGTGAAAAGACGCTGTAAATAGGCTTATTAAACCACAATCCTACGAGAACCCTAGAACAATAAATATTTTCATTTCCTAATTAAATTGACAAATATTTCTTTTCTTAACATTATTTTAACAAAAATAAGTTCTATATAAAAGCACTTTTATTCTCAATAATAAAATAAGCCAACCTGAAATAGCTAGCACTAGAGTAACCCAATCTCAACGAACATTCAATCTGGGGTCTTAAAAATTAAAATTAACTTGACAAAAGCTCATTCTAACTAGATCCTAAATTGCAGATGAAATAATAACAAAAAACAAAATATAGTATAGATCGAGTACTCCTTCAATCCCGATCTTTTCTTCTTTTACTTTTTTTTATTTTTTTATTATTCTTTTTAAAATCGTGTGTTTTATGATTTTGTAGGCAATATAAATTCCTACATGCAACCAAACGACTCCTTACATACGGAGTAGTAATTACAAAAAAAATTGTAAAAACAATATTTCAATAAATGGAAACTGATGCAATTTTATTTCTCAGAAACACACAAGACAATAAAAACTACAATAGATTAAATTTTACCTTATAATAATGTTAATAATTCCCACAGCCATTAAAGATATTTTATGAATACTCATATTAGCAAATGGTTTAGTAATATTGGCATTTACGAATAGATCATCACAATATTTTGCAGTTCTTGCCACATTTTTTATTTCTTCAATTGATGATGAATATTTATTCGAATCAAGATATTTATTAGCTCTTGGAAGAAGTTTCGACAATATTGCATTATACCCTTTTGCACATCGTCCACATTTATCTCTAATCTCGCCTCGTTGATGAGTGTCGCGAGCCACGCTTTGAACTTGTGGCAATATTTGTTTCGCGATGTCTTCATCTTTTTCGAGTAGTAACTTTGCAAGTGTTTTTGTGTCGGCTCCCCATGTCCGTTTATCGGGATATAAAATTGTCATGCATAAATCAAAGTTTATTGTTTTTTTACAGGCTGTCCGAACCAGTTCGTCTAAGGTTCCGAACGAGGTTAATCTTGTAGCTTCGGTCACGAGAACGAGAGTCATGAAAACATAGATTATTGTTGCCGTTTGAAACGAACTGATGAATTTCATTGTTGCTTCAACTTAATTAATTAAGTTCTTGTAATTATCGTAAGAGATTAATTGCCCTGCAAAATTAATCAGTTGGTTATGAACAGGGACGAAACTCGAATGAAATGAGTGAGGGGCCGAAAACTTATAGTATTAATCATACAATTAAATCATATTATAATACTATAATAACCAAACGATGAAAATATTATGAATTAAAGAGCAAAATATTTTGTTGGAAAATGATGATAAATGAGGAGGAACATGTATGATTGGAAAAATAAACATAACAAATATATCAAAATTTGATCATACGATCTCATGACTAGATGTAATTAGCATTTACCAACTAAGCCATACAATTAAGTGCATGTTTGGCCTTGTTTATGGAAAAAAAAATTTACTTTCGTAAAAGAGTTTTTATAAAACTAGTTCTTGATAAAATTGTTCATGTTTGGCCAAAATTTTTAAAAAACTATTTTTATCAGTTTTATCGTGTTTGGCCTAACTAGTTTCTATCAATTTTTTTTGGATTTTGGCGCTCAAATAACTTAAGAGCAACGTGAAAAGTGAAACAAAAGTAACAATTTGCTACTTCTGTTTCTAGGTGTTTCTAGGAGTCATTTTAGAATTTTTGTTTAATAAAATTAGTTTTTAATTTTTTAAAAAGTAGTGTTTGACGCAGTTTCTATTTCTTTGGTTGAAAAAACAGTTGAAAAACAGGGCCAAACACATACTAAGTTGCCTATAATACTATACATAAATTAATTTATTTTGAGTCCGGACAGTGACCCCGTTGGCCCTGCCTGAGCTTCGCCTTTGGTTATGAAATGTGATAATCGAAAATGCATGTAATAAAGAAACTTGATAATACATTTCTACCGAGTAATACAAATATTTTTGTTAGCCATATATGTATCATTGTATCCACATTGACAATATTACGACCTTCATAAAAGAGCGTTGACCTAATAACAAACCCTAAAACTTCTCAAATTAATCGCAAAATGGTCGACTTTTAAGGTAAACATCGACATTATCGACAATGCAATGGGTGGATTATACCACCAGATGTATACAATTAAGTGTACATAATTTGAGCTTTCTAATAGAAATTTCAAGCTTTATTGGAAAGAATATGAACTATATTGTAAAGTTTATGAACCGGACTACAAAACATTGAGCTTAGAAAATTATTATACAAATAAAACACAATATATATAAGTTCAACTATATTTTAATTTTAATATGAAAAGTTAAAATGTAACTCGAAATAGTTTAAAATCTCAACAAATATATACATAAGCTCCATTAAATGGATAATGATTGTATGATGCTCTTATTATACATCTGATTGTATAATTTTTTTTTGTGTCGACAATGGACTAGTCCATATTGTGTATGAGAAATGATATACTCTTTCCATCTCCATCATTTTTTTACCTTTATTACTACTTCATAGTATTATAACATTTATAAGGGATGTTTTTATTAGGGGTAAACATATGATTGAGACATTGTAATAAATGTTTAACGTATGAAAAATGACTCCTAATTAGAAAGGTTGGAAGATTCGAAATTTTGTAGAATAGTGAGATACTTACCACAAATGAAAGACGATGAGGTTAAAGATCAATTTGGCTGTCGACAGTGAACCCCCTGTTTAAGAAAAAAAAAGTGATTAATTTGTTTGTGAGCAATTATATTGATGAACAATCTTTTATAGGGCTAAAATGTGTAGAAATCTTGCCATTAGTAGATGCTAGAAAATAGAACAAATTGATCACGTTTACTACCTTGTTTTTTGCCAAAATTTATGAGTAATAATTTGATTTATTCAACAAAACCACATTGCAAAAAATAATCTATTTCCTCCTTTCTCAAGTTTTTATTAAAATAAAACAAAACAAAAACAAATAACATAAATTATCTATGTATCATACTTGTGAAAAACGCAGAATATTGGTGAAATAAAGGTAGATTTCTCATAAAACGGTCTTATACTTTTATCTGAAAGCAAAAAATGTTACATTTTATAGTATAAAATAACTATTTAATGATTTAATGTTATAACAATATTGTCAATTTTTTTTAAAAAAACTTATGGTAACATTGTATCAAGTAATATGCGATATTTAGTCTGTCATAATTTCAAATTTAATAGTTCGTTTAAAACAAAAATTCCACTGACACAACATGCAATTTTAAGAAAAAAATCTATAATATTACATGTAACTCCGTACATTAAGTTAATAGTGTCTTTACTACATACTAAAGTTCTATACAAAGGCGACTAAGGTCCTTTAATTTAACATAAAATTTCTTTATTATTGTAAATTATTTAAAAAATTACAAAAATTTTCCATTTGTATTGAAAATAAGTTTCCTAAAGGCACTAGTGATATTTGTGATTCAAAGTCATGAGAGAAAGCAACATTTTAATTTTTTTATATATGTTTTGCCTTATACATTTTCTTTTTATAATTCATGCACATGAAAAAGGTCATCTCTATTTATCTTTCTCACTAGTGATCCAATCTTGTAAAACTGATATACTTCAACATGAAACTAGTTTTAATCTCGTGCAAATAATGCACGGATGATTTTTAAATCCATACAAAAAAATATTGGTGATTACGGTTATCTTTTTATAAAAATATTATTGATTACGAATTTTCTAGTAATTATTGTTGTTTTTAGTAATTTCTTTATTTGAGAAAAAATTGTTTAAAACGATTTCGGCATTTGAGATTTTTTAAAAGATGATTTGAATGACATAAAATAACTTGATAATAATTGACTAAAAAATAACTCAAACACGAAATACCCCGCTTAGATCAAATAAACCGACTTGATTGTCCATTTTACCAGGTCTTGGGAGGAGGTTCAACAATTTTGTTTTTACGTTACTATTTTGCCTGAAATTAGTAGTAAAAGTTATGATACTATCAATCTCTACTTGCCCGTACCCCAATGTTAATCGTAGTTATTACATTATCGATAACTCATTCATTTTTTCATATAATCAAACTCACTCAACCATTTAATTTCTTTTCATATTATCAGTAATTCATCCGTGTATATGAATTATTTTTGTAACTTGAAGACTGAAAACAATCGAATTTTTTTTATAATAAATAATGTACTCCAGTAATATTTTGTAATATCTAGGTTGTAATTTTTTTTATATTATATTGTTAATATCATAGAAAACATTTTAATTTTTTCAGTGAAGATTTTTTTTTTATAGTTAATTGGTATTTTTAATTATTTAATTTGTAATTTTTGAATGTTTATATTATATTGTATTAGTAATAACAAATGTATAATGTATGATGTTGCATAGTTTGTATTATTAAATTTGGAATCATAATTTAAATAGTTATAAAACATAAAAAAAAAATTAAATTGAGTGTAAAACATGGGGGGCCCCACAAAAAAAAGTTACTTTTTTAACTTTAAAATGAAGAACCAATAGGAGGCCTTCATTTTCTACTCCTTTTATAGTAAAGGGATTTTTTTATAATAAATAATGTACTCCAGTAATATTTTGTAATATCTAGGTTGTAATTTTTTTTATATTATATTGTTAATATCATAGAAAACATTTTAATTTTTTCAGTGAAGATTTTTTTTTATAGTTAATTGGTATTTTTAATTATTTAATTTGTAATTTTTGAATGTTTATATTATATTGTATTAGTAATAACAAATGTATAATGTATGATGTTGCATAGTTTGCATTATTAAATTTGGAATCATAATTTAAATAGTTATAAAACATAAAAAAAAAAATTAAATTGAGTGTAAAACATGGGGGGCCCCACAAAAAAAAGTTATTTTTTTAACTTTAAAATGAAAAACCAATAGGAGGCCCTCATTTTCTACTCCTTTTATAGTAAAAGGATTGCTAACCTATATGTTTCCCAAAATTCGATTAAAACTGACAAAACTCAATCCAAAACTTATTAGAATCAAATTTGGCTCACGACTTAGATTTGGCTGACTAGTAATTCATCGATATGAAGTTACCCGAGGCGAATAATAATAAGTCATACAAATATTTAACATAATTGCTCATTCATATACGATTTTTACTCATTCATAAACTTTTTTTCATTACTTTTCCATTCTATACCCTTCCCTAAAAAAATTTCTCTCTCATCCTCTCTAATTCTCTCCCCCCCACAAAAAAACCCTAAATCACACAAAAAAACCCCTAAATCACACATTCAAGCTCCAGCTCTCTCAAGTTTTTCAATGCAACCACATTCATGTTCAATGTCCATAGTACTTTATGATTATGACCGCAACAAACAAACTTTTGAAGTGGATATTCTTGGAGTTTGGATTGCATTGTTCCACTACCACGGCTTTCGACTCCTCCGTTAACTTTTTTTCATCCAAGGAATTGGAATATTTTTAGAGCAAGTGTTATATTTAATATCATATTGGACCCCAATATACTATTTCAATATGCCATTAACCACACACCCTAAATAACATACGGGGCGGCGGGGAGGGTGTTACACGACTTGGGTCGATAGGTAGAGGGAGAAGTTGAAATAAACCCAATTGTAATTGTTATGGAAATATAGGGATATAACGGTCAAGCTGTAGCCGACAAGTTGAGGGATGGTCGGTGGCCGCCGGCAGAGGTTTCGGGTTGCTGCTGCTGGTGGGCCTGGTGGCGAGGGTGTGAAGGTTGGGTTAACTGTTGAGGGGTTTACATAAAATTGAATAAGATAAGGAGAGAGACTAGAAGGGTATTAGAATAAAATCGTAAAACTACAAGGGGTATTATAGTCATTTACGTTTACAAATGAGTAAAACTCGTATATGAATGAGCACCACCCATATTTAATTATAAATGGAGTATTTTGTATACATTAAAATGAAGAACTGACCAGTTCAAACATTCATTTTATAACAATAGTTGTCCTTAATTAAATTATTACTATAAAACCGCTTTTAATCCGACAAAAAATGAAATAACTTAAAGTGTTATTTATCTGGTATGATACAACTTAAAATAATCCGATTTAATTGGTCGAAACTTAAAATAAGTCAACAAAAAACACATTTTAAATGGAGCCAAAATTTCAAATACTACATGACATCAAATACATATGATAATGCCTCGTGTGTTGGAATTATCAAAGAAGATCAACTTGCTACTAATAGTAAGTTTATTGTCCCGCGCTGCAGGGAATTAGTGAATGTCATTGGGTGACCAGAATAGAACATACATACACAGAAACAAATAGAGCAGCTGACTATCTAGCAAATCGAGGCGTCTCATCAAGCACCAATGTTCAGTTTCTACAAAACCCAACTGCTAATTTACGAGTTATCCTAAGAGAGATATATTTGGGATTGCTACTCCGTGTAATAGCGAATAATTAATTTTTTGTCTATCCGGGCTCCGTCCCTCTTTTCATACCCAAAAAAAAACATCAAATACAAATTATATAACATACACGAAAATGATCCGACCGAACTCGACCCGAGTGAACAGTTTTGCTGAGTAGCGAGACCAGTGACCCAGCACCCAGCCTACCAGCTAAAATCTCAAAACCTCGGAGAAAAAAAGTCAAGCTACCAAGCAACACAGCACAAAGAAGCAAAGAGAGCTCAACAATGGCAATGGCGGCCAAAATTCTCCACAATTCAATCTTCTTCGTTCTCACCTTCTTCCTCATTGTCTCACCGCTACTCGTCGCCTCCTCCGAAGCTCCGTTCATCGTCGCGCACAAAACAGTCACTCTTAAGCGTCTCAAATCTGGCGTTGAACGTCTCCTCGTTTCCATCGATATCTATAATGAAGGATCATCGTATAATTTCTCTCCCTATTATCTTTAGTTTGATTTGATTCTGTTTGCTAATGTTCAATTAATATGTAGGTTTAGTTTGATTGTTCTTTCATTTCTATTTTTGTTATAAATGTTGACGGAGATTTAAAGTGTAGATTGTGAATTTCCGTAATTTTGATGCATATCAGAGCTTGAACGTGATCGATTGTAGTTTATTTAGGAGGAAATGCACTGCGATTGATATATTGATAGATTGTAGTAGTTTATTTAGGAGGAAATGCATCGCGATTGATAGATTGTAGATTGTAGTTTACTTAGGAAGAAATGCATTGCCGATTGATGCCGAATTGCCGATTGATGTGCTCTAGTTTCGGTTCAGGTTAAAGGATGGAAGAGACATATAGAAAATAGAAACCGCTTGCTAGCAGCATGAAGTATATTTATTTTAGGTCAATAGGGGATATGCTCTTAATAGAGTGTTAATACGTAGATATTAAGCAAGCGTCAATGGATTTATTTGATTTTTTGGTGGTTGAGCAAATCCAGTAACCGGCCTCGAGAATGTGTGGGGAAAAGAAACAGTGGATGGATAATGAGATATAATCCAGTATGTTTGTTAAAATTTTGATGATGCAATGGAGTATGATTTCAGATCGAGTGTTGTAGTCTGGTTAAGAGAGGAGAGACGAGAAGGAGAGGGAAAGGGAGAGGGAGAGCGAGAGGATGCATATAGTTTGAATTCTTGAAATGTATTAATAGTCCACTTTTCATTCCATCTGGATTACGTAGAATCGGGGTGTTGTTATGGTCTGAAACCATTCCTGTTTGATGTCATTGTGTGCCGCTAAGAGGAGCAATTGATGTTTAAGTTCGCTTAGTTGAAGAAATTACGAGAGCATTAACCTGCTGTTAGCCTGTTGTTAACCTTGTCATATTGTAGTAGAATAACTAGTGTAATAATTGGTCTTTATTTGTTTCTTACCTTGTAGAGGGAGTAGAGGAAGTTTATCACGATTCACGACCACCATGTGATGAGGCTCATGAACCTAATATAGGTGAAGGTCATCGTGCATATAATCGTCTTCTTTTGAACAGTGTTTTACTCTCCTTTCTTTGCACTTCTGTGATTTCTGCAGTATAGAAGTGAATGGTGGTTTTAATGCATTGAACACGGGGAAGATATTTTTACTGTTCGCTGATGTACAATTTCTATTTGATTTATAACTACTTTTCAGCTGAGTTTGCTGAATGCTGTTAATACGTGAGCTTTTGGAGATTTGGACAAAAAATTTTTGGGACCTATATGGTAGTAGGAATCTGTCTGTACTCACTGTTAATGAGTCTATCATCTCCAGGAACGGACATCCTTGTTAGTTCTAGATGGCTTTAGTTTAGAAGTATATGAGTTGAATATTTGAATTTCACAGGATCAATCGACTTGCTATGTTTTAGATCTCGATCAATTGTCTGATGCTGTTGAACTTTGACGATAATGGAGCTTTTGGAAGAAATTGTTGGCTTTCTTTGCCTTTCCAAAATACATGCAAGTAGCTTTGTTTTAGTTTTGACTAAGCTGGGACTGGAGATTTCCTAGTCTACATCACTATATGTGACATTAGAGAGGATTTATGGAGTTCAGCATCTGTCGTATGTTTTCCTTGCTGTGATCACACATCACATAAACAGATCTTTTTTATATCTCATTACTAGCAGTCAGTTCACCTTGCCAAAGCTATGGTCATATGGATTTATTTTTCACATGGCTGCTATATATGCTTATAGTTAGCACTGTCTTTATGTAGTCATTGCTGTAGTCAGTCGGAATTACGTAGAAGGATGTGGCTGTTACTTTAACTTGTTTGATGGGCTGTGGAGAAACTCGACGGAAGTTGTTTAGTTATAGTCTTTTACTGGTTCTGAGCAATAAAATGGCTTGAGGGATCGGTTTTCCATTTCAATTGCTGGAAAGACTAAGAACAAGGTTTGGATTTGAGTTGTTACGAGGCCTGGTTTTTGTCCAGCTCGTTGAGTTGTTATGTATGACTAAATAGATGGCCTAGAGAGATTTTGGAAACCAAAATACATGATACTTGGCCATTTACTCTATGTTGTAATGCTGGTGGAAGCTTATCAACCTAGAGACCATACATAGCACCATAGTGACACCATTTCAGCCCCTGTCTGGCCTGCTGTCGCAATGTGGCATAGGCAATTTAGCTCACCCAGTTCTTTGACTTCTATTACGACCCCTAGAAATCTCCTTCCACACACCCCATTGTTGTTTGACATAAGACAAAGATCTTGTGCTCAAGGAGACGTGGGAAGTGAATGGAGAAATCTTTTTCCTGTCTAAATTCTTACCAGAAGTAAAAGGGAGATATGATACAGTGAGATGTGAAAACCTGTTACCCCAATATAAAAGTACAACTGTGGAAATTGTTGCAAAAAAATTGGAAGCAACGCTTGATTTGCAGAACAATATTATTATATCTAAAACAGTTATGTACAGTATGTTACTCCTTTTCTATGGTTCTGTGTTGTTTCATTGATAAATAATATTCTGAAATTGTTTATTTTCTACGGTGCTAGATGCACTCATCTAGAATGAAGATTAATTGTATGATGTTTCCTGCCTTTGCAGAACTGCATATGACGTAAGCCTCGCCGATGATAGTTGGCCTGAGAATGCTTTTGATGTCATCACTGGCAAAACTTTGAGTTCATGGGAGAGGCTTGATGTGTAAGTTTACTAGTCATCACTTGTAATTCCTGGAACTTTTCTACTACTCAATAATAATGAGCCGGGTTTCTTATCAGTGGTGCTGTACTATCACACTCTTTTGAGTTGGAGACCCAGGTCAAAGGCAAGTTCCATGGTGCACCTGCTGTTATTAAGTACCGTGTTCCTACAAAAGCTGCTCTCCAGGTTTTATATCCGTAACTGTTAATTTAACTTCTTGATGACTATGTAATTTCTACTCTCTATGTTTGGGGACATACTTGTATCTGATATGACACTCAAGGATATGCGCATCTAATGGGAACGCAAAAGAGGTATGCACGGGAAAAATCGTGGCAGAAACTAGTGTATGGAGCATATAGCACGCAGTTAGACTATTATTATCCTTGAATCTCAAACATCTTTTTGTTTCACTTCAAAAGCTCCAAATATTTCAAACCTAAATTTAATTTAAACTTAAATGATGTACCTCAATACTAGTATTCTTATTTTAGGATAGTGTCGCTATGTCTCATGAAGAGGGCAAGAAATTTGTATCCATACACGATACTCATACGCAAGTCTAAATAACATAGGTTGACAATTCCATTTCCTATGACTTTATTTTCCAATTACTCATTCTGTTGAAATTTCCTACCCTGTGTTGTAGGAGGCGTATTCCAACCCAATATTTCCATTGGACATCCTTGACGACAGACCTCCAGAGAATAAGTTTAACTCGGTGAGTTTATCATGGAACGTTTGTTAGACCTTTCGTCCATTTTGCTTGTTTGTTTGCGTTAATCACTGACTTGATCTCTATTCCCTCTGCATTATTCCGTCTGCATTATTCTCGGCGTTCACTTTTCAGGCGAAGGTATGATTTTTCAAAACTCTGTTCATACTTTTATACCGGTTATGACATTGCGTGGTTACATATCTTGATTTCTATTATCCCCAAATGCAGAACTTGCTGGCAACGTATGGTCCTTTGGTCTCGGTAATTTCATTTGTGACCTTTTTTGTGTACCTTGTGGCAAGCCCATCAAGTGGTGCCAAAGCAAGCAAGAAGAAGCGATGACGTAATAGCCGGTAGCTTCACTTGTAGTTTGTCTTTGTACTGTTAGAACAGCCTTTTAAAAAAACCAACTTTTGAGGTGTCAAATGTAGCTTGTGTTAATCGGTATACACGGTAGGAATTGATATTAGGGTCTTCGAGCTCTGCTTGGTTGTGGAGTGTAATGTCTTGGCATACAAAGAGATAGATACCTTTCTTGGCATATAGTGAAATGGATACCAATCCGCTACAAAATCGAAGAGTAATATTTTGTCCGTACGCTTTTTATTGCATTTCCAGTTTAGTAGACATCATTAAGTATAGGGTTCCGATATAGAATGAATGTGAGACGGTTTTAATAAAGTACGTACAGGTTGTGGTAACTCTTTTTCCGTCGTTGTTTGCAAACTATCGGCAATTCCATGTAATTTGAACTTTTGCGGAAAAAAAGCCGAGTATGCGAAGCTTATTGCCATGAAGTTTACACATGGATGAAGGGTTGAATGTCAAAAATCTCATTCGTTCTGTCTCAAATGCTCCTTAGTGAGGTAAAGGGAGTATATGGGTGTCGACTGTCGAATACTCGAATGTTTAATCTTACTCCTCTGCTGACGATGTAAAGAAGTTAAATTCACGACACCGAGAGTCCGAGACCACATCATGAGCAATAACAACGAAAACAACCACCACCGTAGTACCTTAGTTGCTCGTGCAAAAGTCGTTGGTAGAGGCTTCAACCACCACCGTAGTACCTTAGTTACGACGTTGCATTTTTTTATTTTTTTATTTTTTTGTTTTTTACTGTATTACAGATGATTAGCACAAGACGCCAGTTCATGTGCTACCCTATTAAATCTACGAGAAATAAAAGACAAACTAATACAATGAAACAAACTTGAAATAACTAAACAATCTTCTAGAATACCCTTAATGAGGTGATCCCGTGTTTCAAGGCCAGCCAACTGTATAAGCGCCCTTAAACAGTCAGTTACGACGGTGCATTGGATGATAATTATTTGCTTAACATTTACTCGTTGTAACAATATACTCCATTATTCAAACGTAAACAAATAATCGGGATTTGTGACATAGGGAGTACCTAGTTAGTTACCCAGCATTGAAGAGATAATTAATACTGTATGTAGGCAAAATAAGAGTTATTTTTCTGAAACAGCAGCCCTTTTGTTTTTCTCCTCTGTTTCTTGCCTTTCTTAGCTTCATAATCTTTAAAACATGTACTTTTACAAATCAAAATTGTAGACAAAATCAATCTACACAGAAAAAAAACAGCTTTTTTGTAACATTTTAAGTGAGTATATTTGACCCGTTTTAGTCTTAAAACGGTTATATCTGTTTGAAGAGAGACTTACTATTAAAAATTACAGTTATTTTCAAAGAATAGCAAAGTTATTCCTCAGTTTCTTCCTTGTCTTACCTTCAGAAATCAGAAGGTTTAAAATCATATCAAACTTAAGGGGTCATTTACCACTTCCCCCATTGTAAACTGTTAAACTTTTGATTATTACGATTTTACTTTTTTGTGAAAGGTATTTTAATAAAAGGTAACCAAATGATTCCGAATTGAAGACTTAAAAAAACGGTGGGGTAATTTTCCTAGAACAACAAAATTTATAAACACAACTCTTTGGTTTTTACTCCGTTTCTTCATTATTTAAACATTACTATTACCATTTACCAAAGCAAATATTCAGAGAAGATCAATATCAGCTTTTTTATTTACTTCTTTTCCTGCTTACTCACTTACTCTACATTCATTTCTAAGCTAAGGTTTCTCTACTTCCTTTTCTTCTGTTTTTTTGGGTTTAATGGGTGTATAAATTTTAATGATGTTTGTGTTTGAATGTTTGATGAACAGGTAAAGAAGATGGTGAATCCGACTGCGGCCGAGTCGTCCCACAGTAGTGTCTCCCAGGAACATCCTCCAAGTTTCTTTCAGCTTTTCCTTCAACATGAGAACTCCATCAATCTGGTATCTTGCTCAACTTTTAACTTCAAATTATGTCTTTTTCATTTGTTTTATAAATTTTAATGTTTTTATGTTGTATTTAGTTAATTTTTATGAACTAGTTTCAAATTAATGAACTGCTTATAAGGTAAAGATCAAAATTCGGGTAAATGCGTTTGAACGTTCACCGTCATTTGTTTACCTTTGACTAAAATGTTCACGATAAAGGATGAAGAAAGGTAAACAAATGGAACGGAAGGAGAACGTATTAGAGAAGTATACTGAATGCAAACTGGATTAAAATGTCTGTTGTTTGGATGATTGTTAAAGCGTATACCTCCACCATTTGTCAAGAACTTCGGAGGAAAAATTCCGTCCAAGATATCCCTGAAAAACGTGAATGGGTTGGTTCGGCCTGCAAAGCTGAGCTACATCGGCCATCACTTATACATTTCGTCAGGCTGGAAAAAGTTCGTCAAGGAACATTCGCTGAAGAATGGAGATTTTGTGGTGTTCCATTACGTACCAGATACGACTTTCCTTGCTATGGCCTTCGACTCAGACGGCTGCAGCAAGAGAGCGCCCATAGTCAAAGGAAAAGACAGAAGAATTCCTCGCCCAAACTTGATATTCGAGAGAATTATCAACACACACAAGAATTTTTTGGTAAGCACATTTGATTTGTTTTTCATGACCTTTGAAAATTAACCTCGGTTATACTAACTTGATGTCGTTAATCTTCAGACGTTTCCCAGCTGGGTGATGAAGAAATGTGTTGTCGAGCTACCTCAGAAGGTAGAGTTGAGTTTCGAGGGAGGAGTATCAACGACAACGTGGTTGCGCGGAACCCAAGACAGGACAATACTGGGATATACCGGGATTGATCGATTTTTGGAGATGAACAATGTTCAAACAGGCGATAAGCTCCAATTTCAGACTATTGTCGGAGAACAGAAGACCATCAGTGAGATTGTCGTGAGGAGAATACCGTAATTAGAGGAGTTGGGAAGAGCTTACTATTTCTGCATTTCATCACAGTGTCATTGTTAACGAGTTAGTCGTTTCCAGGAACCGACAATACTGTAACATTCTGCTTAGCATTAGTTCAAAGTACATGAGTTGAATGTTAGAATTTCTCGGGATCTATCTCTTTGGCTTCTTTCATCGCTTATATGAATGTCGTGAAATTTGAACTTTGACAATCGCGGAGTTTACAGTCAGTTGAAACTTCTGGTTTTCTTTTTCTTTCTGAAATACAGATTTGTTTTTGATTATCAACTAAGCATCTTCGTCGACTGGCATATAATATGTTTGGTTTGATCGGGTATTTCTAGAAATTAAGAAATAGGCCGCGTTGCCCTGACTAAACTTGGACGACCAAGATAAGTTCAGCTGAGAGAGGCAATATTCAGGACAGCAGGAAATGATATTAAGATCTTTGAGCTCTGCTTGGTTGCGCTGCAGCTATCACCTAATGACAGGGGCGAACCCAGGATTATGTAACGGGATTCAAACCCAGGTTACTAGGCTTGTGCAAAAGTCGTCCATAGAGGCTTAAGGCTACATGTACAGAATACGGATCATGATGATCTATTTGAAAAATTATCCAGAAGGTCGGATTAGATGACAAGCTTTTTCATAAAAAATTGTACTCCCTCCATTTTTATCCAAGTGATACATAAGGTTTTTGTACACTATTCACAAGTTAACCTTCATTTTCAATTTTCTCTCAATACGTAAGAAAAAACATATTCGTGTGGGATCTTGTTTAATTCGTCCTTACGAGTACATTGAAAATATATAATTTTTACAAATACGTAGCTAAAGATATTAAGTACGTAAAACGTGCGTTGACAAACGTGCAAAAAGAAATGTATCACTTGGATAAAAATGGAGGGAGTATATGCCAAAAATTACGACAATTACTAATTACTATAATATTTTATACAACACCCAAATACTCCATTCAATTCTAAAAAGTAAGCCTATTAACTTTTCGGGAAAATGAACGCCGTGTGCCGGTGTCCATGAGGTTTGATATTTTGCCTGAACAAATATATTTTGACATACAATAGGAGTAACTCCTAGTCACGAATTCCAAATACGATAACTCGTACCTCTCGGAAAGTTGATCGATTTGATAAAAAAATTATCACCTTTTTGAACTGAGCAGTACAGTAATTTTCCTAGAACAGCAAGATATGTAAACAAAACACTTTGGTTTTTACTCTGTTTCTTCATTATTTAAAACATTTACTATTACCATTAACCAAAGCAAATATTCAGAGAAGATCAATTATCAGCTTTTTTATTTACTTCTTTTCCTGCTTCCTCAGTTACTCTACCCCTTTCACTAAAATGGTAAGTCTTTATTAATATGACAATATCCGTCTTGACATGAAAACCCGTTTAAGTTTAAAACGGATATTGACGTTTTAAACAAAATGAGTGTATAAAAGCAATGCAATATATTAGGGGTTGGACCTCAACCATCAGCTTAAGGTTTTGGTTGAGACGGTTCATCTATCACAATAAACTTGAACACATAACTTCACTCTCTCTTTTCCTCTGATTTTCCATACATTTGTGTTATTTCTAAGCTAAGGTTTCTCTACTTCCTTTTCTTCTTCTTTTTTGGGTTAATGGGTGTAACACCGTGTAAGAACAAGTTGTTACTGAATCTGTTTGTGTAAACTTTAAGGATGTTTGTGTTTGATGAATAGGTAAAGAAGATGGTGAATCCGACTGCGGTCGAGTTGTCTCATGGTAGTGTCTCCCTGTCCCAGGAACATCATCCAAGTTTCTTTCAGCTTTTCCTTGAAGATAAGAACTCCATCAATCTGGTATCTTGCTCATCATTTATGTTCAAATTATGTTTTTTTCCTTTTGTTTTATATTTTTTAATGTTTTTATGTTGTACTGTATTTAGTTAACTTTTATGAACTAGTTTCAAATTAATGAACTGCTTATAAGGTCAAGATCAATCTTGCTAAACGCAGTTAGTCTCGACTAAAATTCGGGTAAATGCGTTTCACTGTCATTTGTTCACCTTTGATTAAAATGTTTACGATAAAGAATGAAGAAAGGTAAACAAATGGAATGGAACGGAGGGAGAACGTATTAGAGAAGTATAGTTTAGAGTTTTCGCCTTGCAGTAGGTTTTGACACTTTGACAGTAGCACTTAGAGCTGGCAAAAGTTGACCCGACCCGTCGAACCCGAACCTACCCTCCCGAAACTCGACCCGATACAACCCGAGAATTGGGCGACCCGAAACCTAACAGATCCAACCCGAACCGACCTGCTAACCAATAGCAGCATTATTTTGGCCAACCCGAACCCGACCCGCACCGAACCGACCCAGCCTGTTACCCAATATTTCTCAACCCGATAGATGACGTTATAATTAACTGGCTTAATAATGGTTTAAAGGACACCAAATTGATAATTATTCTTAATTATTTTAACTTAAACTTCAAGTAATACATCTATCCATTAATTAAACATAAAATTATCCTCTAAAACTAAATATATAAGATAAAATATATGTCAATAACCTGACCTGAATTGTCACCCGAGGATGACCCGACATGACCCGACCCGAAAATGACCCGGCATGACCCGACCCGTAACTGACCCGAGTGACCCGATTGCCACTCTAGCTAGCACTACATCATCAGAACATTACTGAATGCAAACTGGATTAAAATGTCTGTTGTTTGGATGTTTGTTAAAGCGTATACCTCCACCATTTGTCGAGAACTTCGGAGGAAAAATTCCATACAAGATATCCCTGAAAAACGTGAATGGGTTGGTTTGGCGCGCAAAACTGTGTTACATCGGCCATCGCCTGCACATAACCTCGGGCTGGGGGGAGTTTGCTAAGGATCATTCACTGGAGAGCGGAGATTTTATGGTGTTCCGCTACGTAGCAGACTCGACTTTTGTTGTTATGACCTTCAAGTCTGATGGGTGCAACAAGGGAGCGCCTCAAGTCAAGAAAAGACGGAGAACAATTGATGACCCAAAATTGGAATTTGTGAGGACTATCAGGCGCACACACTTGAAGAGTTTTGTGGTATGCATACTTGTTTTAAGTGAGAATAATCCGGCCTTTGTAAAATAACAACTGTTATACTAACATGATGTTGGATCTTTCAGACATTTCCTAGTTGGGTGATAGAGCGATTTGCTATCGAGCTACCTCAGATGATAGAGTTGAGTTTCGTGGGAGGAGCATCAACGACGACATGGTTGCGCAGAACAATAGACCGGACAGTTCTGGGATATGCTGGAATGCTTCAATTCTGGGAGATGAACCAGGTTCAAAAGGGAGATAAGCTTCGGTTTCAGATTGTTCTCGGACAACGGAAGACCATCCAAAAAATCATTGTGAAGAGAGTTCCGCAACCACAGGAACCGTGAAGAGGCGCTATTATTGAGCATTATCGCGTTAACTGACAATGCTTATGCTTATGCTTATGCTAGAGTAGTATCAGAACTCTTAACAAAACTCTCGTCTTCTGTGAGAGATTCGAACTTATTGGAGAATATGTATGAACTAGTTATGTGCCTTCCTAATGATTTTATTTGCAGATGAAGAATGGTCCTGTAGATTCGAAGTCTGAGGCGGCTAATATGAGATATCGATAGTGATTCCATACACGATAGTACGATGCAACCAGTGTTAGCACCGCGTATAGGAGGCCTGTAATTGCATCGACACTTTAAGTTCAAATGGCATTCGTGTAAGGAACATGTTAGAGTATAAAACCGATCTTATGACTCTAATTATCACCTTAGAGTTTTGGTAAATTAGAATAATTAGTACTACTACTTATTGGGATATATTGGTTAATCCTTAGACATCACAAAATGTTTAAGCTGCTAAAGTTTTTTAATGACATAACAAATTGTTTAAACATATATAAAACTAAAAATATTTCCTTGTTAAAATTTTATAGGTACACTCGATATTAGTAATTGACCTCATCACAATTATTTGTTAATCTTTTTATTTTCAAAAAATGATACTACTATTTTAATCAACTATTAGCAAATGATGGGAATTCGGACCTAACTATCTAGAGATAATTAACTTTTCCGTCTCAATTTTATGTTTATTTTTTTATTTCGACACAAAGTCCCAAGAGAAAGAAGGAGACCATCATTTGAGGGGAGTGTTGGTCAAACATGCGACCCGACCCTTTATTAGCCTAGCTCGATTTAGTTAAATATAAGGGCAAGCCCAAGTCGAGCATATGTTAACCAGTCTTCCCGACCCGCCTACACTTGGACCCACACTAGGCCCGCCCCAACCTTTTCTCGTCCCGCCCTGCCCGCCTGTTTGACCATTTCTAATATGGATGATTAAATTAAACTTCAAAAATATTCCAAACTAAAAGTAAAGACATCAATAAATGAAATAGGTGAAAAGATATTAACACAAATTCTGATTCGTGACAGATATTTCAATTGCAAGCTTGCGACGGTAAAAAACTACTTATATAAGGAGATAAGACAAAAGCAAAGTGTCACACACTACTCACACCCTGTTTTGTTTTATCTATCCATACGAATAATATTTAACCCGTTGCAAACTTCTGACGGATATACCCGTCAAAATGGAAAGTTGCCGAAATATTAATAAGCAAGATGTGTGGTTAGACAATGCATGCTTGAGCAGTACAGTTACAGTTACCTTCCTAGAACAGCAAAATCTCTTACACATAAGACACAACCCTTTGGTTTTTGCACTGTTTCTTTCTTTTCTCAACTTCCTAATTTAAATCATTTACTGTAAGTCTATAACCATATCAAAATTTCAGACAAGATCAACTCAGACAGACTCAATACAGCTTTTCTGCAATTTCTCTTTTCATTTATTCATGCAATCTTGTTTAAGACGAGTCAAATATACTAACTACAGAAACATATAATGCCTAGGGAATTAAAAAAAATATTTGTTCGATTCACGCGTAATCTGACTCTCTTTTCCTCTCATATTCCATTCATTTCTCGGCTTTTAATAAATCTTGCTCAACGCGGTCACAATCCGTCTCTTAGCAAAGACGGGTCGGAGATTATCATTTTAACATCAAATGTAACCAATATAATTTTCCAAGTTAACAGGTTGTTTTTTTCACACGATCACATTTATCCTTAAAATGGTGACATTTGACCCGTCTTTTTAAATAGACAGAATTAGTCCGTCTTCATTGAGAATTTGTGGTAAGCTTTATCTTCTTCCCTTTCTTTTGTGTGTTTAATGGTGTGTAAGCACAAGTTGTTAATTGAACCCGTTCAGAAATTCAAGTAAGATCGTAAAGTAAAAGCGACTGAGACGAGGCGACTGAATGGTTAGACAGTAGGAAATTATGAAGATGTAGTCTCACAGGGTCACAGACTCACTCACTCACTCACAGAATCATGTTTTATGTTTTCCACTTTTCACCTTCTTTCGTATTATGACAGTTCATTATTTCAAGCTCAAGCTGACATCCTTGTTTGTACTTCGTATATAAGAAAATCAAAGACAAAAAAGATTGAAACTTTTAGGTGAAGCTGCTAAATTTCAGTACAGTAAAATTTGATGCTGTTCTGATCCTTGAAAAAAGGATACAATTGGTGCATACCATCCGGTTTAGTCCACATTCACGGTTATTTTTTAGCGAGCGTCTCACAACATGTCAAAAATTGATACATTAATAAAACTCATAATAATATTAACGAGCAAGTTTATATAAATCAAAAAAACACAACTCATGTTTAAATCAAATTAGCCCCGCTGAATAATTATTACTCCGATACTTCATTTTTGAGTATTTATAATACCGTTATTGATTCTTACAGTCGTTGGATCAACACAAAGTTGAATTATCGTACAAAAGACATGACCAAGTAATGTAGCTCATCTCACTCGTTTAATTTAAACCGTTATTTATTCAACAGTCATTCGTAAAAAGTAGTTGAATCAACGTAAACTTGAATTCATAGTACAAGAGACACGACTAAGTAATGTAACTCGTCTCACGCGTTTAATAATCAGATTCACGAGTATAATCAGCAAGTGTCAACTGTCAACAACCAGACATATATACATTATTGTAGCCTGTTTGTAATAGACTCAATAGTTTTGGTTGTTGAAGTCAATTAGTGGCACATTAATTTACAATTAATTTGTTTGATTGTTTCTAATTACTGTACAATTTAGTTGCACATAAATCATAAATTTTGATCTACAAAACAGTCAAACACAGAAAACAACCCAAATTTTATCAGAAATCTAGAGATGAGTTATCAACAATCTCCTCAAGTTTCCTACCCTCCTGGTAATTTTTCCTTCATTTTCTTCATCTGGGTATTTTAGTTTATGTACAGTACTCCCTCCGTCTCGATTAAAATACCCGTCACAAAGAATAAAAACGGTTAACAAATTAGATTTATTGAATTTAGTTTTGAAATTTAGATTATGAATTTGTGATGGGATTTCATTTTAGCTAGATTAGATTAGATTAGATTAGATTATTCTGTTTAGTACTCGTATGATTTCAAAGATCACAACTTTCTTGGGTGGAATTTGATCATTGATCATATTGATGATATAATGTTGTGGTTTTTGTACAAATGATTATTCTTGATTTTAGCCTTTTAGGGAATGGAATTTCATAAAGCTAATTCTAATGTTTAATATACTCTTTCCGTCTCAATTATTCGTTTAGTTTGCTTGTTATTTGCGAGATTTTAATCAAAGTTAAACAAACGATTGAGACGGAGAGAGTATCGGATTTGGTCATTGATCGTTTGTTGGAGATGTAATTTTTTATTTCTAGCTTTTTAGGGTATTTCATAAAGCAAATTCTAATGTTTAATACCGTCTTTGTTTCAGTTATTTGTTTACTTCTTTTGTTCTTGTGAGAGATTTTTTAATCAAAAAAGGTAAACAATTGATTCGGACAGATGAAGTATAATTTGAAAGCTCAGAACTTTTTTTTTGGTGGATTTGGTGGATGATCAAATTACCCAATTCTCTCTCGCCCCAATTGTTGACCAATGATCTATGATCAATGATGGTGTTATGTTGATGACGGTTACTCCGTAATTATTAATGAATGATTGAATGATTATTGTATGATTAGGGTATGGAAGTCAATATCCGCCACAAGGGTACCCTGGAGGAGGAGGAGCAGGACCACCACAAGGGTATGAAGGCTACCCTCCACCACCGCCACAAGGGTATCCACCGCAACATCACCAGCACCATCAGCAGGGTGGATATCAGGGTTACTTCAATGATGGTTACGCTCCCCCGCCTCCTCCTCCTCCACCTAATTACAACTGTGATGCCCATCATCATCACCATCAACGAGATCATGGTTGCTGCTCCTTTTTGAAGGGATGGTATGTTGATCTTTTCTAATTGTCTGATTAATTTCATCTGTTTGTTATGGAGTACGTATAATTAATCGTTTACTATGCAATTGCTGCTTTATGTCTTTAATATGGTATGTATGTCTGATTCTCATGTTTGTTTTCGATTGTTGGATATGTCTGGAAACTGTCCCTCCCTGCTGTTTACAAATGGGTAGCACATCCTAGGCCGTTGACGGCTAATGGTATTTGAGTTGTGATGTTGCTTGTTTCTGTAGAATTTGGTACGCTTGAGTCTTTACTTACTCTAGGAGCTTTAGTGTCCGGGTTCAGGCTCGCTCATAACAATACATATGTCCACCAGTGAAAAACTACCGAGTATCAACTAAAAGCAAGCTGACGTCTGTGACTGATGCAAGTGATTTTTTTTTCCGGCTTTCAATCATAATTTGACCTTTTTGAAGGACAGTCGATTCAAACTGGATCCCACCTTATTACCTTTGCGATGACTATAGCCAACTATAGGGGTCTTCATTATCGCTTCAATGGCAACATTTGATAATATTTGTGAATGTAAGGCAGATTTTCTAGCAAGTTTCAGGTCCCTTTTAGAATATTTATATAATCCACTGGTTATTTGCATAATGGGTTACAGGACAAGAGCCTCTCCTTTTTGCCCATATAAAATATAGTCGACACTACTGCACTGGTCGGGAGACTGTTTACAGTTTCTCTCGGGGATGATGGTCTCTGTGACACTGTGAGTGATAGGTCAAGTCTTTTTGGTGTTGTCACCCTACTTCATCTATTCCGTCTTCATAACCTAATTTCATTTATGTGATAATAACCCGTGTTACCCTGACTCTTCGACACGGTGTTGTGTCGGAGTTCGAATCCCACCCCCCATTCTAAAGTGGATAATCAGAACAGGCAAGGGAATCCCGCTTGCACCCACACTTCAAGCCCAAAAAGAAAAAAGGGTCTTCGTGTGAGGGGGAGCCTTAGAATATAAGGCATACCAGTCGGAAGTCAAGTGAAGACAGATGAGGGTAGACAGTCGTAGTCTATTATCTAAGAAACGACTCTATTGTTAAATACTCCGTTCACGCTGAAAACACTCAGAATTCAGAAACAACTACACTTTCCGTCTTTCTGTCAGTAATTATTCAACTTCAACAACTAAATTGATTTTACATATCGATTATTCTAGCTTGACAGGTCTTGAAATCCTCATTCAGTTGTTTTATTTGTTGTGTAGCTTGGGTTGCTTGTTATGCTGCTTCGTGTTTGAAGAATGCTGCTGCTGTTAGGCTCGTGTTCATCCTTGCCGAGCCATCCCTTTGTCTTTGCTGTATCTGCTACCTTGTATTGAAAAGTGAAAACCTATCATTTTTTCTCTGCACAGGAATGTGTGTGTGTACTTCATATTGTTGTATAACTGATTCTATCTGCAATGTTTGTAAGTAATCCGCCAACATTTGTGTGAACTATTTTGGAAAAGCTCTGATGTTTGAACTTCGGTATTATACTCATGGTTTAAAGTTTCCGTTCAAAGCGTGTATTTTGTCAGTTGAATGGCAGACGTGAATACTGAATGCGCAGCTCGTAGAAATGCTGTGTAAAGGACGCAGTAAGGTCAGGTAAAGGATTTGACATCGAAACACAGGGAAACAAACAATGTAGCTCTTAAAGCTCTCGTTTAGCTGTTGGATAGATTGCATACAATCTTACCTCAACGCATGGTTTTAAATCTCGGCCGATACGATACGACTCGGCCGAGTTGTATCGGATTTTCGTTCTACCGATACGAGATATCGCCCAAGAAATCACCGAGATTCACTGTGATCCGTCCGCGGTGGCCGATTATGGTCTGGTTATACCGCTACTGCTACCGCGACTTTGACCGATACCGAGATTTAAAACCATGCCTCAACGTTTAAAACTAGTTACCAAGTAACACCCACTGTATTGAGTCGTGACTCGTGAGAGGATGATTTGGAAAATTTGACACATCTGTCACTTTGCATTCACTTGCGTCTTGATGCGGGTTTTTGACCCGCTGCAATACCAACGGCAACTCGGAGTAACATTTTTACTTATATTTTTGTACTGTTATTCTTGCTCGTAACGAAAAAGCACTTCTAACATCTCACAATCACCCTTTCTTTTTACCATTATTTAAACCAATTATGAAACGTCAAAAACTTGTGACGTGCGCCCTCGCTCACATTGTATTACAGCATGAATCCATCAATACAAGCTTGCTTTTTGCATCTCATGGTCCTCCCCCGTAAACTCGATTTTTGAGGAGAAAAGCATCTTGGTTAAAAAAGCTGTTCCTTTGCTCATTTCTTCTTCCACCATTTCCTAGGGTAATAAGTAGACGAGCCGAGCCCAAGGTCGGCCTTGCTCACCTTGTGCTCGAATATCAAAACTCAAGTTCGAGTTCGACCCGATCTTACCTGAGCATGAAAATAAATGCGCTCGTTACAAAGTTTGCGAGCTTTAACACGAACTCGAGCCAAAATCGAGCCAAATCGAGCCTATATAAAATTGTTTACTTTTTATTTTTTTCTTCCGATAGTTTCAATAACAAGGTTCGAGTATTATACGTAGAAATATTTAGCAAATCAACAAGATATTTGATATATATATATATATATATATATATATATATATATATATATATATATATATATATATATATATATATATATATATATATATATATATATAGATAAAATATTTTTATAAAATATGATTAATATCTTACGTAATCTCAAATGTTCGAGCCGCTCGCGAGCTTTTCGAGTCGAGTCAACCATTGCTCGGCTTGACTCGTTAAGCTCGAGTTCACATGAGCCGAGCTTTGACCGAGTTGATCTCCAGTTGTTCGCGAGCTGTCTCGTGTCATTAACAGCCCTACCTAGGTATTTGGTCTTGTTTCTATTCAATTTTTTACTTTCATCATTTAACAACTACACACTGTCGACATTTTCTAAAGCTCGGAAAGATGCAACTACAGAAGCTAATATTAACCCTTCTTCACATTCTTCATCAAAGCGTTTTTTAGGATTGAGAAAATCGACTACAGTCTGTAGGAGAGTTCTAGTCTTCTAGAACCCGTTATTAGCTCAACGAGCGATTAAATAATGCAAACCTCAGCGCAAGATACAACCTCTAAAACCAACATTCTCGCTGTATAGAACGCAATGGACTCTGCATATATCCTGCAATCACACACCAAACTGAAACAAGCATACATGGATCAACAAATGTACACATCCTGTAGAAACCACCACGAATAGAACCTCAATACCCTGTCGATAAATAGTTCTGGATGAACCGAAACAAATGGTTTTACAAAAGATTAAACAAAAATACTCGACAATATTATCATTATATCTTGCAACAAATTGTTCGAAAGTTAACAAAATCCAGTAGCTACAGCCTACGAACTTTAAAGACTGCAATGCGATTAAATAATCCTTTTGGTAAGGAGTTACCAAAAACATGGTGCCCGAAGGCAGTTGAATAACAGGTTTTCAGAGTAATACTCGAAAGAAATATTCCCACTAATTCAGTGAGCAAATAAGTTTGGGACCTGTTCATTATTAACACTACATCAAAATATCCAAAATTGTGTCTTCTACTCATCATCCATCTCCTTCTCTATTCGTCAACATCTTATCTTCATGCCTTGGGTTCGGGGAGAGCAGCAACAGGAGCAGGGCCTCCGGTTGTTGGGCTGGTAAACAAAAATGTCGTTTATAATCAGTAATTGCAAGTTTGCAACAAACCCGTCTTTTAAGTAGATTGTCGTATGACAATTGACACGTTTTGGTAAGATGTGAATTTTACGGTTAGAGGGTGAGTTTTTACCATCACTAAATGTAGGATTCATTGACCAAAAAATTACAAAATTGGACGACATGGGAATAATGACATTAAATGCATTTTGTTAATATACTTACAGTCCAACAAACACTTTGAATGCATCATAGATTCCCCATTGTGCTCCGGTGAGGGTACCAATCATAACAATACGTAGAGGAAGACCACGTGTGAATAGACCCCATAGACCGAGCTTCTTCACAGCCTGCAATCAATATCATGAGTACATATTAGACGAGCAAAACTCAGAATTGGACACCCATAAAAGGCTTGAAGAAGCGAAGTTTTGGTTCTTTTAAACCATCACATCTAATTCAATAAGCAAAAGCTTGGACATAGCTTCATGGTGACATCTCTCAACGATTAATACAAGTTCCAACTTTATATCCCACCTAACTTTGGAGGTGAAACAAAGGTCAACTCTTCCACATTGCTTTTGCGAGATCTCCAATGTAGTAGTTTGAGACTTTGACCATGAAGTTCGGTATTCATGTCATTTTTCGGATTAAAAGTTATTTCTATTATATAAAGAGTTAATATCTTATTATTACACTTGCAAATCATCTATAACTTTTCAATTATGGTCAAAGCTTCAGAACTTTATCCCCTATATAGCAACGTGGAAGATCTTTACCGAGAGGACATATATGCTAAAGACACATCAGTCAAAGCCACAATTAAACCAAAGGTCACCTACTTGTTAATAGGCCACCTCAAATACGAGGTGCGCCCTTATAGTGTTAGATGTATAGATCATAAAAACTCGCCAAAATTGAGTAAGAGGTTTGATGGCGTTATCACATTAAGACACCAAAAAATTGATAGAGGGAGTAACTTGGGGTGCAATAAACTTACATCACCAGCAGTAGCCCCCTTGGCATTGTTGAGGAAAGAAACAAGATTGTCAGCTGGATGCGAGACAACAGCACATAGAACACCAGCAATGTAACCACCAGCAAAGCTCACACCAAGCTGGAAAGGCTTGCTGCACTCACTCTTCGGGGTTGGGATAGCGTGCTTGTAAAGCTGCTCAACAATCATCTCAAAGGATGCAAACTTCATCATAGTGTCTGCACAAGTAACAAATTAATTCGGTGAATATCTAAACTATCAAACAGCACGTGGGAATACTTGATGGCAAGGTACTGGCATCCGAAGTTATCTCACTATGCTTTTTAGCCTAGCGCAAAACAGTAGGAACTGACGTAACTGCTATGCAATCACTTTGTCCCCACCAATAGATTACACATTCCACTTTAATTTGTTGCGAACAATGGCTTATGTTTCCTGTTCAGATATGTTTCATGTGTTGGATAGTGAGTCTTGAACTTTTTACTCAGCGTGCGTATGCTTGACAAAAAGTCAATCCAAAAGGCAACAACGATTCCCAGAGGAAGACGGAAGAATTCGTTAAAGATTGCATCTAACTCATCTTAGCAAGTGTAAACTAGGTCCTTAAGCAAATAAAGCACAACTACCATACATTTTATAAACCTTATACTCTGTATCAAATAACTTAGGAAAAACACTAAGATTCTAATCTTTCAGAAAGGCATAATGAGACAAACACGAAGAATCTAGTGACCAGTGAGCATTTGAGCAAACACGGCAATAATAAAACAAAATGCATAAACATGCCTAGAGGATTGCTAGACAAGAAGTCATAGTCGTCAAAAGTCTACAAACGTAAAACGGGGTGCTTCTTGTACTAGGTAGTAGGAATACATATAATTGTACATATACTCTCTGGTTTCTAATAGAAAGTATCCTCCTTTTTCTGAGGTAACCCACCTTTTTCAGAGGTAGTCGTTTGATTTTAAGGAAAAAATAGTAACTTTAACAAGATTATAAGACTAATATAATTAAACTCTCGGTGAAAAATACTTTAGAGCTTGTTCGTAGATATTGAAGATTGAAGAAAGTGGGGGGGAGGGGGGGGGCATTTCAACAAGTGAAAACTTGTTAAAAAAAAGAAGAGTATATATATAGAACCACAAGGAGACAGTGATCTTACATGGAATCTGGCGACCCCATAATGGAACCAATCCCCTGTACAACCTGAAAAATAAATAACAATAGCTCGTCAAAAAAATGTTATATCCAACCAAAAGCAAGAGCATGAAACCAACTTTGGATAGAATACTATAAATACACCAATAAACAAATGTGAGAACTCACCCGCCAAATCCATCGGCCCTAACAAACTTGGGGAACCCGTCACTCATGCCTCTAGCAAAGCCAGGCTGTGTCTGAACCCTGACTTTAACGGCCTCCAAGGGGCAAAGGGCAACATCGGCAATCACCTCAGCTGATGCAGAACCAGCAAGGTAAATGAGTGTCTTGTACTTGGCAGCATTCTCAGGCCCCGCAAGGTCAGAATAGTACTTCTTGAAGAATTCGTAGAAACCAAATTTGCAGGCACCTTGGGCACTGTAACCGAGAAGAGTTGGTGCCCAGCCCCTGAAGAAGCCTCTAAGTCCTTGTTCTTTGGCAAGAACGCCAAAGCCAGAAGAGATGCTCTTGTACTTGGCTGGGTCAATCTGTATACACAATATCAATGATCAAATACTAATTTCAAGTCGAAGAATAAAATCTGTTAATAATTAAACATTAGCATCCCAAATATATCTTAATAAAACGAAAAACAAACTTTAATTACAGGCTCCACTAAATAAACAAAAAACAAGACATTCTCACAAGATCAAATCAAAGTCAAATCAAATATAAACCACTATGATTAATCTTCTAGATCTAGAGTTGAGAAACTTCAATCCATTCAGTGAAGTGTGCTGTTAAGCAAATACCAGTTCAAGAACGGCAACATAAACACATGTTCAAATTCCACATTTAAAAGAAACACAATAAACACAAGTTTGATCTCTGAGAGCATCAAACCACAAACATCTCAAACTAATACAATCTTTTCTAGTGGGAGAGCTCAATATAGCCATCGTGGAAAAGCACTCAATCATGAGATCATCACCACAATGTTTACAATACAAAAACATATTACGCACAATCTCACAATAATCTTTTATTTTCAACAAAGCTTCATTTCCATGCGAGCTCGTCATGAATCTGATTAAACTAATACAAAATCATTAAAAAAACTCAAATCCACAATTACAAACCTAATAATTCAAAATTAACGCACTTTATACAATTTCAGATTCACAAACATAAACATGTATACACGTCCACCTTCCTTCTTTCCACTGCATAGTCTACATTAATCGACATCTCGCTCACATATTTTGAAAAGCGCATACAACTGAACGAATCCGAGAAATTAATAATAGGCTAGCTCTCAGATTCACAAAAACAATTACGTCAAAAAATGCACAAATCAGTAAAGAATAACAGCAAATCTTTAGATCTAAACCAAAAAAAACTTGGATCTGAGAAAAACTAAGCCAAGAGAAGTCAAATTAGTAACAGAATATAAAATTAAACTCATATGCCTGCATATTACATTTGACAAGATCAAGAGGAGTAACAGCCATATGAATAAGACCACAACTAAAAATACGACCACGAAGTTAAACCAATAAGAATTTAAGAGTGACACCCTAAACACATGTTTAAATTCCGAGTTTAAGAAAGAAACCATTAACGCGTGTTTAAATTCAGCAGCATCATGCTTAGCAGGCAGACACGATGAACTATGAGAGCGCTAAACCAATCCAGAAACCACAAACATGCCTCATCCACAAACTTACAGAACCTTTTCCAGTTGAAGAGATTAAAATCTCCATGACGAAATTTCGAAGAATTACCATAAATCTAAACGGTCCTCAATCATCAGACCATCACCATCAGATTTACATCATATCATTTTCAACAAAATTTCATTAATAAGCTAACTCATCATGATTCGTGAATCTATTTAAACTAATATAAATTCATCACAAAAATCTCAAATTCAATCACAAACTCAAATCCATAATTATAAACCTAATAAATCTAAATTCTTTCATTTCATACCAGATCAGATTCAAATACAAACATAAACAATTCATACATTTCCTCTTTCTTCCCTCCTTCAATTATACTGCATAGACCGCATTCATCGACAATTCCCCTCACATATTTTGAAAACGTATACAACTCAATGAATCCGAGGAAATACAACCTTTATTCATACGCTCTCTTCATATATCCGATCAAACTAATACAAATTCAATCAACAATCTCAAATACAAATCAGTACTTAAATCCACAATCATATAAAACCTAATAAATCTAAATCCACGCATTTTATACAAGATCAGATTTACAGATTCTTCCTCCTTCCGTTCCACTGCACAGTCTAGTCTACATTTATCGAAATCTCCCTCATATAGTTTGAAAAACGTAAACAAATCAACGGAGTCGAGGAAGGACAAGCTTTGTTTATACGCTAACTCTTCATACATCCGATTAAACTAAATAAATACAAAATCAATGAACAATCTCAAATTCAAATCAGGAACTCAAATCCATAAATATAAACCTAAATCCACGCATTTTCCTAAATCGAAACTAATTACATCAAAAAAATGCACAAATCAGAGAACAATAACACCAAATCTTCAGATCTAACCCTAAAAAACTTCGATCTACCAAACAAAACTAAAATTAATCAGAAAAATTCATACCTGCATATTACATTTGACAAGATCGAGAGGAGTAACAGCCATATGAGTAAGACCACAACTAAGAATACCACCAAAAGTACAAGCAGCATAAAACTCAGGCGAGTACAACTCAATCTTCTTCGACGACTCACTCGGCGAGGGAATCATGAATTTAGCATTTTCAGAGGATAAACTAGGGTTGGTGGAGTTGGAAACGACGACGTTTTTGTTAAGAGCTCCAAGAGTGTTGGAGGAGTAAAGGAAGGACGGAAGTAGAGAAGATGAAGATGGAGATCTGGTAGGGTTTTCAGTGAAGGACACCATTGTTGAAAATGAAGGAATTCTCAAAGCTTTGAGGAGAGAGTAATGAGCTCTGTCCAAAATGCGATGAAAACGCTACTTTCAGGGTTGATTTGGAGGAAAAATGTGAGTGGTTGTGTGCCGATTTTTATATGGAGGGTTTGACGAGTGAGGAGAGAAGTGTTGCGGATTAGGGTTCGGGTTTTCGGGTATTTACGCATGCTGCCATTCAGTAGGCGAGACCAACAAACGGGTCATTTAGATCGGATCTGGTCACTTCGAGTCTAGTTATTTTGGTCAATAATGTATTGAGTCTTTTCAATAGAGAGTCATTTTTGTTCTACCAAGTCAACTCGAGTCTCTCTAAATATTGGGGTCACTTTGAAACTAGCTGGTCAAGTTCGAGACACAATTTTCGAGTTTAGGCCTCTCTAGTAGAGTTTTATAAGGTTGGGTAATTTGAGTCGGATTAGCTTTATCAAGTTTAGGTATAAATTTTTATTTTATATACTATCATTATTAGGATTTCAAAAAAAGTGTGACTGAAATATTGACTTGATATTTCGGTATAATATTAAACCGTTGAGAGAAAATGCACCCGTATTAAATTGTTGGGTGGGGACGTAACGTTTGTTGAGGTGTGAACTTGGGGATGGTGGGCTGCACCTAAAGTTGAGGAATGGGGTGAGGTCAATTTGTGAGAATATTCTTTTTTAGAGGTTTGGAACTTTTGCAAATTGAAGCAATTATTATTTGTTGATATTTGAAAAATGTGCTATATGCCTATACTTCGTATTATTCATGAATCATGACTCAAATTGGGAAATAGTCTTATTAAGAAATAAAGGAAAATTTAAGAAGGTCGGCTATGAGCGTATGAGTCAATGATTTGGGCTGAAATGGTAAATATAATTTTATTTTTTAAAGTCTAATTAAGTTTCTTAAATATACGAAATACTCCGTATTGTACTTTATTTTCTTCACAATAATCTTCGAAATTTTGCTATAGGGTGGGCACAATTTTTTCTCGATAAAATTTTCTTTAATTAATAATGTAATTTTTTTTTTGAATTTTGTGGTAGAATATTATGGTATAATGGTAAAAATGAACCGAAAAAAATAAATTTTGATGGATGTTTTTGTTCCTTAAAAGAATAAAGAGTTTCATGTATTATTAAAAGTAACAATATCCATTGATTGATATCAACTAGTTTTAAACCCGTGCAAAATTACACAGGTATATTTTTAGAAAATATGGGGTGGATAATTAATATTACCGAATAGTGTCAATAATACGTGAAAATTTTGCATTCAATTTCTATTATATTCATAATAGGTTAAAATGCATGTTTTAAATAAAATTTAGAAAATTAAATTGAGTAGCAAAAAATTTAAATATTACTATAAAATCAAAACAGTTGTGCAAATGAATAACGATTACATTATCCTTCAAGAAAACATAAATATAAAATTAATATTTCTCAAACTAATTTGATTCTAAGAACTGAAAAATTTCATGATAAACTACATTAGTTGTTTTGTTGGATATATGTTTATCACCATTGTAACGGATTTGTCGTAGCAGAATGTTCCCGGTAGCCTATCATTGTCACCTTCCCGTAAATGGAATGACGGTTGTTAGTTAGTTGGTGAAACATTTTGCTCTAAATTAATTCTCGGTGATGATTTGTTATCTTACCATGATCTGAGAGGACTTTTACAATTTAAATATTTGGGAAAAAAAAGAACAATTAATTTTTTGTAATCGTTGTATTTTTTTAATTATTGTTTTTAACTTTTGTATTATTAAAACTATTTAATTATATTTATTAACAATTGGCTTGTACATATATAATATGCATATATAATATACAACATGACTATATTGTTTTTTTGTAAATATATAATCAGTGAACATATAGTCATGCTTTTTTAAATTAATTTATATTTCATTTTTTAAAATTAATTTATATAGTTTTTATTAATTGATTTTTTGTCTAAGGGGTTAATTTTGAGTTATATGAATTAGGGTTCTCTAATATTGAATGGTTTGGTTTTCAATCCTTCGATAAGTACAGAAAATTGTGGAGGAGTTTATAATATGGATAAATGCATGCATAGTGTGCTTTGCTAAGGGAACTTGTTGAGCATGAGGTTTATCATTATTATTGTTTTTTTTAAATTAATTTGTATTTTATTTTAAGGTCTAGTTTCAACGGTTTTGTTTATAATTTGATTTTCGTAAAATCAAATAATCTGTACACTGTTCCTGGTTGTATATTAATTTCTACGTTATTTAAATCTTTTTTTTAATTTTGTATGGTCGGTTTTTATTGCTGTAAATTGTTAATTATTATAATGTTTATTCTAATTATTTAAATTTTTCTCTAATCGTTTTAGACGGGACATATATATTCGATTATATAATATTTAATTTTATGTTAGACAAATTTACCGTTTTTTGTAGAAATTCATGTTTACGAATTTATATAAAAATGTTACGTATATATTTCAAAAACTACGATATCAGGCATTTATTTAGAATATCGGGCGGTTATATCTCAGAAAATTCATCAAGCACATTTGCGGGACCCACCTAAGAGATTTAAAAAAAATCAAAATCTGCATTGATGACGTGGCTCAACCAGGGCTTTTGAAATGTTTCTATAATTATATAGATAAGATGTTTCGATCTCAGCGCATGCCTCTTCAATCCATATTCTATCACCAATAATATACGGTTTGAGTTTCTTCAAGTTATGAGCAACTTGATTTCCGCTAATATTGACTTTATTTTTGTAACAAATTTTTAAAAAGTACGTAAATTATTTTATAATTTGACAAGTATTTTTAATAATGATATAATAAATTTTAATAACCAAATCAGCAATCCATTGTATTGGGGTTAGACCTGGCAAACAGATCGGGTCGTGTCGGGTTCGTGTTCGTGTCACATGTATGTAAAATATTAAAGTGTATGGGAATTAATTCTGTGATTGTATTGATTTCTTGTAAGTTACAGAATACACAACATCACCAATATATACTAGATAATACGCAACTAGTAATACAACCCTAAACTACATGGGCCAAACGAATACAAAACGAAAACATTACATTGGGCTTCGACTATTGTATCGTAACACCCCCCCTCAAGTTGGAGCGTGGGGATCAACAACGTCCAACTTGGATAACAGATGTCGAAACTGCGTCGCTCCCAAAGCTTTGGTCAACAAATCAGCCACTTGATCACTCGTGTGCACATATACGGGATTAATAAGACCACATTGAATCGCATCCCGGACAAAATGACAATCGATCTCAATGTGTTTAGTACGCTCATGAAACACCGGGTTGCGAGAAATGTATAAGGCCGCCTGATTATCACAATGAAGAGATGCCGGCCGTTTGTGTGGAATAGAAAGGAAATCCAAAATGCCACGCAACCACTTAAGTTCACATGTAGCAACCGTCATAGCACGATATTCAGATTCAGCGGAAGAACGAGATATAGTTGGCTGCTTCTTTGTTTTCCATGAGACTAGTGCATTCCCAAAAAATATGCAGTAAGCCGTTAACGAACGGCGTGTGATTGGGCAACTGTTGTAATCGGCGTCACAAAAGACCGTTAACTCAAGTAGGGCAGCGACACGGAATAAAAGCCCTTGGCCAGGACGATTCTTCAAATACCGAACAACTTTCGTTGCTGCGTCCCAATGGGATTTTCGGGGATTCTGCATAAATTGAGATAGTGTATGGACACTATATGCCAAGTCCGGACGAGTATTAGTGAGATAAATAAGACGCCCTATCAAACGTCGATATTGCTCGGGATTGTCAAACAACGCATCATGGGCTTCGGCCAACTTATGATTCGGGTCCATGGGAATAGAATCGGGCTTGCTTCCCAATAAACCCGTCTCGGTTAAAATATCGAGAGCATATTTCCTTTGAGAAATGAAAATAACAGATGCCCCCCTTGCAACCTCAATACCAAGAAAGTATTTTAAATGACCGAGGTCCTTCATGTAAAAACAGGAGCTTAAATAATCTTTGACCCGACGAATGGAGTCCGCATCATTTCCACCAACCACAAGGTCGTCAACATACACTAACACAGACGATAAGCAAAAAGAGAATAATCGGACTTACATTGTATAAAACCGTAAGCCAAAAGTGACGAAGACAACTTGTCGAACCAACACCTCGATGCTTGACGTAGTCCATATAAGGATTTTCGAAGACGACACACCTTTCTTGGAGAATTAACAGAATAGACTTGTGGTAAACGCATATATACTTCTTCTTCCAAGTCACCGTGAAGAAAAGCATTATGAACATCCATTTGATGCAATTCCCATCGTTTGGAAGCAGCAAGAGCAAGGAAAGTTCGTACGGTGACCATTTTTGCAGTAGGAGCAAAGGTCTCAAAGAAATCTATCCCTTCTTCTTGTCGATTCCCAAGCACCACAAGACGAGCTTTAAATCGCTCCACTGAACCATCGGCCTTAAGTTTAATTTTGTAAACCCATTTATTACCAATAGCCGTTTTACCGTCTGGTAAGTCTACCACATCCCATGTACCATTGCGAATTAACGCATCAATCTCTTGGTTCATAGCATCACACCATCGACTGTCTCGCACGGCTTGTCGGAATGAGCTAGGCTCGACATTATCATCAACAGCTGCAATAAAAGAACGGTGGCGGATAGAAAATTTATCACTAGAAAGAAAATGCGTTAAGGAATACGGCGCACCTGAATCAGACGTAGGCATGGGATCCATCTTCGAGGGGCTATACTTGTCGTGGTGATCTAAAACACGAGCCCCAACTGTCACGTACTCATCAGTACTATATTTGGACCAAGGTATATGGGGTCGTTTTCCTTTCCCGTACTCAACATCATCGGTCTGTGGTAATGGCTCCCCCGAATCACCCTTTGTCGCGGCTGTCTCACGAGTGGTATCTGGCCCAGTTACTGCCGGTGATTCAGGCCCAGTTACTGCCCCAGTGTCAGTTTGCTCGGCAGTCTCAACAAAGGGTGTCTCAACATTTACATCCGTCAAAATAAATTCCCCTTCATCATCCCCATAAAGCTCATGGGTGTCGGGACTACTATTCAAATCAGTAACTCGATATGGGAAAACGGACTCATCAAAAACAACATCTCGTGACACAAAAAATTGTTTTGTCTCCAAGTCATAAACCTCCCATCCCTTCTTACCGAACGGGAATCCCACAAGGATGCAACGCCTACTACGAGATTCAAATTTGTCCCCGTCTTTTCTGGGATGTCTCACATAACATAAACAACCAAAAACTCGCAAATTTTCATAACTGGGTTTCTGATCAAAAAGTAATTCATATGGGGTACGACCTTTCAGCAACATTGAAGGAGTCCGGTTAATTAAGTAGGCCGCACTTAAAATACACTCCCCCCAAAACTCAATAGGAAGATTAACTTGAAATCTAAGTGCCCTTGCTACATTAAGAATGTGTCGGTGTTTCCGCTCAACCCTCCCATTTTGTTGTGATGTACCCGCACACGTGGTTTGATGGATAATCCCATGAGTGTCAAAGTAAGTTTTAAGTCTATGAAGCTCACCCCATTATCGGTTCGAACTACTTTGACATCCTTGTTAAATTGACGTTTGGTCATCACAATAAAATTTTGCAACAATTGATTCAGTTCATCCTTCGTTTTAATTAAATAAACCCAAACAGCACGAGAGAAGTCATCAACAATAGTAAAAAAATATCGACTCCCACAAGATGACGGAACACGATAATCACCCCACAAGTCGCAATGAATCAATTCAAAAATAGTTTTGGCATTATTTGTGCTACTACTGAATTGTTCTCGGGTCTGTTTAGCACGTAAACAAACATCACAAAAATCGGAAACATGTTTATTATTATCAAAAGGCAAAAGACTAACGACTTTCTTCGAAGGGTGTCCCAAACGTAGATGCCATAAGTTTCCATCAGCTTCTCTTCGACCCGCCATAACACACGGCTTATCAGCCCCCCGAAGCAAGTATAGCCGCCCTCTTTGATCACCCTTACCAATCGTCTTCATCGATGCGCGGTCCTGCAAAACGCAATTCTCATTAGTGAATTTTACCGTGCAATCAAGTTCTGTCATGAGTTGAAAAGCGGAAACCAGGTTGCAATGAAATTCAGGAACAAATAACACATTCGTTAATATTAAATTGTTATATAACTTCGCGCTTCCTTTTTTCGTTGCTTGAGCTTGTTTCCCATTTGGCAGTGTGATAAAACAAGGCTCAATATCTTCCAAATTATTCAATAAATCAAAACAACCTGTCATATGATGGGTAGCACCGGAATCGAGTAACCAAGTAATTTCATAATCCGTCTTATCGTTCATACGAGTAGATGAAGAGGACCCTTTCGAGTGATTAACAAAGGCTTCCCACTTCTCCTTCGGGACGGAAATGTATTCCTCTTGATTCTCATTGCTTTCATGACCACGGGCATTATGACTGGCGCCCCTACTGGCGCCCCTACTGCTGCCGCGACCACCGCGTGCCCCGCCACGAGTCCGATCTCTCCACCCTTTCGGATAACCCACAAGATCAAAGCATCTTTCTCGAGTGTGCCCAGACTTATTACAATTGTCGCAATGAGGTCTGGTGATTTCGCCATCTTTCTCTTTTCCTTCGTCTGAACGGGTAACAGCAATAGAACTAGGATTGAATTGAGCAGTAAAACCCATTGGTTCTGCCCGAGTCTTACCATCTCTAGCGCCTACAATACGAGTTTTCGCCTTACCCCGAACACCCTCTTCTTGAATTAAGGTGGAGTATGCTTTATTGACGGATGGCAAGGGCTCTTGTAACAATAGGTTTGAACAGATGGTGGAATAATCAGAACTGAGTCCTAATAAAAAATCATGTAATTTACCTTCATCACGTTTGGTCTCTAATTGTTTGTTAATTCCACACTTACAGCCTCCACAATTGCAATTAGGGTTCTTATCATACTTGTCTAGATCGTCCCATAATCGCTTCAATCTCCCGTAATACTCAGCAATGGTTTCGTTATCATCTTGCTTGCAACTGGCGACGGAACCCTTTATGCGATGAAGCTTAGGTCCGTTACCAACACTGAATCTCTGTTCAATATCGTTCCAGAGTTCCTTCGTATCCTCGACATAAGTAATGGATGAACCAAGACGTGGTTCGATCGTGTTGAAAATCCAATTCACGATCATTGCGTTCACCATGTACCAATCTTCAATGTCATCTGAATCGTCGGCCGGTTTTGGAATCGTGCCGTCGATAAACCCTGTCTTCTTCTTCGAACGTAACGCACCTTTCATCTTAATGGCCCACTCATCATAATTTTCGCCTGTCAACTCGACAACGATCAATTTGTCACCGGACTTGTCGGAGGTTGAGAGAAAATATGGGCTAAGTTTTACGTTTTTTGGCATATCGTCAGATTCGGAATCGGAATCTGCGTGACTTGAATGTGAATTGTGACTTTGAGCGCCGTCAATATCTTTATCGCTCATAAGTTTTGCTAGAAAAACCTAGCTCTGGTACCATGTAAAATATTAAAGTGTATGAGAATTAATTCTGTGATTGTATTGATTTCTTGTAAGTTACAGAATACACAACATCACCAATATATACTAGATAATACGCAACTAGTAATACAACCCTAAACTACATGGGCCAAACGAATACAAAACGAAAACATTACATTGGGCTTCGACTATTGTATCGTAACAATGTAAACGGGTCACAAACCCTCTGACCCAAACCCGACCCAATTAAATTTCGTGTCGTGTTCGTGTCGACCCACTTAGATAAATGGGTCATCAAGCCTCAACCCTAACCCGTTAATTTCGTGTCGGGTGCGTGTCGTGTTTTCGTGTAATGTCCATATTTGGAAAGTTTAAGTATATTAATGTGATGGAGGATAAAAAAAATTAGGATTAATTTAATAAACAGGTCATTCGTGTCGGATTCGTTTTTAAAGAGCTCAACCCAAACCCGACCCAATTAAATATCGTGTCGTGTTCGTGTCGACCCACTTACATAAATGGGTCATTAAGCCTCAACCCAAACCCGCTAATTTCGTGTCGGGTTTGTGTCGTGTTTTCGTGTCGTGTCATTATTTGTCAGCTCTAATTGGGGTAGTGGTTAACTAGTTAGTTTAATTCTACGAAGTTCAAGGATCGATCCTCCTTACATGCAATTTTTAATTCCAAAATAAGAATAAAAATTGAGGTATAGTTTTCTTAATAAAAATGTCCAAATAGGGTTTGAACTCAGGTCTCCGGATTAGGATACAACACTACTACCGCTTGAGCTATAAAGATAATTGTATATTTAATACAGCTTACATTGTTAGTTTCTGGAACTCGGGGAGGCACGTGCCCACCCTTTCCCTCCCCCAAATCCGCCGGTGGTAATGCTTATACTTTATTTCCCTATACAAAATAAAGTAAATGGGCGTTTGATTGAGAGTCTATACGAAAGGAAAAGAGAAACAAAGTTACTCATTCCATTCTTTACCCCACCCCTTAGGTATGAGATTTCATTACCTTTATTACCCTTCAACCACTTTTTTCACCTACCACCACGTTTACAACTACCACCACAAAAGCCAACACCAAACCACCACCATGACGCCACCACTTATATATTTTACGAATAAACCGAAATGGACAATGAGACATTTGCTATAGGTAAGAGGGAGTATAAACTCGGTTAAATTTGAATTTTGACGGGAAAAAATTAAAATCCAACTTATAAACTTTTAAAGCTCATAAAAAATAATACTCCCTCCTACCCATAACTAGTGTCCCATTATCCATTTCCATTTATTCGTCAAAATGTCTTATTGTTTATATGCTCAAAAACAAATTATGTTCAAGGTAACATAAATTCTCATTTAAAACAGTACTATCTTTTTTAATCTTAAGAAAAGTTAAGTATCATACAAGTGTAAATAAGACAAATACTAGTATATTGCTCTAATCAAGTGGTATGTACTCGAACCTTAAAGTTAAAACGGATAGTGTCGTCTTAATGGAGACTTACGGTTGATGTAATACGCTCAGAAAAATACGCTTAGTAAAATCCGCATATACTCAAAAAAACAAAAAAGTCCGCATATACTCAAAAAACCAAATAAAGTCGGAGGTATGTTTCTTTTTTTACCAGTCAAGTATCATACTTATTGTGTATATAAGATAAATATATTGTTTTACCTTATACTTAACCCGTCCTAAGGAGACTTACCGTTTTTCTGGTAGAGTCAATTATACTTGCCCCTTTCTCTTAGTATTCAGCCGCTTCTCCAAAACCAACCCACGACTTGTCAAACAGTCTCTCTTGTAAAGGTTGCAAGGAACATTTTGCAAATGAAAGGCATGCCAATTGCTAATTGCCATGTAGTTTGGCTTAGTAAACAATAAACATAGTCTTTTACAGAGTTATAAACAATTCTGTCTCTTTCTTTACCACTGTTCTTTTGCTGATGCCAAAAGTTGCCTTCAAGCCTTCAATTATATAATAATGAGAATAAAAATCGCATCATCTGCGCTACTAGGGGGAACGGAGTATATGATTCTATGAACGCGGAAAGCTGCAAATAAAAGTTCTCTGGGATAAATCAATACTTCTAGAGTTCTAGACAAGTTTTTCAGATGACCTCGTGCATTTCAAACCTTCACTTTGGCGGCTTGTTGGCATGACACGGCATTTCCACACTTTGGCAAGAACATAACTTCTCAGACATAACCAGTACTCGCACCAGAAACTTGCAGATGAGTGGCAGCAACATAACGGAGCAAGGTGTTTGTCCCTGAGACCCTAACTCCGCCATCTGTCTTTCCAGAAAACCTTCATGTCTTTTGTTTCATAGCAGGCAATCCAGGAATTGACCATTTATTGCGATACAGTTTTTGTCGAGGTTCAACTCCCAATGACCCTGCTGTATAAATAATCAGATACATTGAGCATTGTCCAGTCTACTCCAGTACTTACATGTTTCCTTCACCACATTTTCAAATGCTAACTATCATCACAAAACTGCAGAGAACTGAGTATGTTCGGCACCTCCTGCAGCGCGACTAATCCAGGAATAGACCCTTTATTGCGATACAGTTTGAGATCCAATACCATCTACAGAACTTCGTCGAGGATCAACTCCTAATGACCCTGCTGTATAAATAATCAGATTCATCGAGCATTGTCCAGTCTACTCCAGTACTTACATATTTCCTTCACAAATGCTAACCATCATCACAAAACTGCAGAGAACTGAGTATGTTCTAACTTCTAAGGGCACCTCCTGCAGCGCGACTAATCAAATTGATTTAAATTAAACCACAAATTTATGCATTCTAGATGAATAGAAGAATAAGTTCATCAATCTAAAATTCACATGATTACTTTGCTAATGACCCCCGTGACCACGTCTCATGAATTACCAGTAATCACCACATGAACAAATCCCGTCTTTGAAATGATGGAAACGCTTAGCATCTCTAACCACAATCTCTCGCTGGACAATCTTTGAAATTAACTTAATCACTGTATGACAGTCACCACAAACCCTAAGATTCTTAATGACATTGATGATAGTCCCGGGAGCAGTATTCATAATTCCAAATGCAACAGCAAGCTTCTCGCTATGACCCCGTAGGATCATTTCTTTCTCTTCATCATCTACATCATGAAAAACCGATGTTCTATCAGCCACATATCCAACTTCCTGCAATTTAATATATATTTTCTCCAAGTACTGATATATTTTCTCATGTTCAGGATGTTCTTTATCTCCAACCAAAAATACATGAAATTTCCCTTTGATCTCTACTAAACTAAACCCCGGTGTTTTAGTTAGCCCGTGATCTTTAATTAAGATTCTCATTCGTTCGACATCTTCCCACCTACCAGCATCGGCATACATATTAGAAAGCAAGACATAATACCCACAATTGCTTGGATCCAATTCAAACAATTTCCTTGCAGAAATTTCAGCTAGTTCTAAATTTTTATGCATCCTACATCCAGCTAATAATGAACCCCAGATCACAGAATCCGGTGCAGCTTTCATCTGCTTGATCAAATCGTACGCCTTTCCTACCAAACCAGAACGGCCAAGAAGGTCAACCATACAGCTGTAATGTTCAACCCCAGGTTCTAAACCAAATTCTTTTTTCATACTTGTGAAGCAATCCCAACCTTCGTCCACGAGACCAGCATGGCTACATGCAGCTAAAACTGATACAAAAGTTATGTATGTTGGTCTAACACCGGCCCTTTTCATATCATAGAAAACATTTAAAGCCTCTTTGGGATAACCATGCATCCCATAACCAGCAATCATTGCACTCCATGACTTGACATTCTTGTAATTCATGTGATCAAATACTCTTCTCGCCATTGAAACTCTCCCACATTTGCAATACATATCAATGATTGCAGTTCCGATATAGACACTCTGCTCAAGACCCATCTTAATCACCTATTAAACATATGAATAGCGTATCTTGAGCTCGTTATTCCAATATTACAGTTCAGATAGTGCAAACAAGAAATGATCAACGGTTAGAAGAAATTTCACATAGTAAAAAGTCGAAGTCAAGCTTTGAAACAAGTTGATATACCTGTTCGTGAATACACCGGCCAAGTCGCAGTGCCCCAGCATGAGAACAAGCCAACAAAACAACTGACAAAGTCACGTCATTAAATCTAACACGACTACTAAACACCATGGAACGAAAAACTTTCATAGCTTCAGAAGAATTGCCACTTTGTGCAAGGACACCAATCATACTATTCCAGGAAACACCGTCTTTCTCCACCATACCATCAAACACCATCTTCGACAAACCAACCTCCCCACACTTAGCATACGCATCCACCAAAGTATTCCCTACACTAACAGACCCATCTAATCCCTTTTTAATTGAAAACCCATGAACCCCTCCCGTCACAAACTTATCTGACACCTGACCACAAGCAGAAATAACGGAAACCAAAGCCACCGCGTCCACACAAGCCCCCTCAATCTTCCTCTCCTCAACCAAAAACTCTTTAAAAACACCCAAAGCCTCACGCGGCATATCATTCTGAACAAAACCCGTAATCATTGATGTCCAAGACACAACGTTTCGCTCAGGCATTTCACCAAACACCTTATATGCATCACACAACTCCCCACATTTCGAATACAAACCCACCAAAGCCGAAGTCACAAAAGCATCGTCTCCAAACCCGAACACAATCGCCTGCTGGTGAGCTTGTCGGCCCGATACAAGGTCCGACAATGACGCGCACGCTTTAATGGTACACGGAAATGTCGAACGGTTAGGCGAAAGAGAGCGCTTTCTCATCGACGAGAAGGCTAGGAGCGCTTCAACTGAGTCGCCTCCCCGAGCCAACTCGGCGATGACCGAGTTCCATGAATAAACATTTTTAGTGTCAACGTATTTATTGAACAATGGCACGAGGTTTGTGTTAGGAGCCGTTGAAAAGTCGTTACAATGAAAAGAAGTTTTGATAAATTTGTAACTAACTTTGGCGCGTAAAATGAAACAGCGACAATTTGGGGAAATCTTCTTCATTACCTCGTCGACAGTGGTTGGTGTTAGTATCGTTGTATTAAGACTTAAGTTAACAAAGAGGTGTATCATGTAAAAGGCCACGGGCCAGATTAAATTTCCGGCCCGGTTTTAGAAATTCAAGCTTTGATCCAACTTGTATCATGTAAAAGGCCAGGTTAGTTGGCTCAAGCTTAGTCGATTGGCCCTAACCTGGCCTAATATGGTTTTTCTAGGGGAGCTAGGCCTCGTATGGCGGACTATGCCCCAATGTTCGATAGCTGAAGAAGTTGATGTAGAGATTTGAGGTTTCCAAATCAAAATTGCTATATTTCGCCTCTATATTATTCATTCTGCATTTTCATTTTTACTTTCTAATTTTGTGCTTCTCTCTGCAATAACGTTATTTTGTATTGTTTAATAAAAAATAGGTGACGGTAATTTAAATTCGATATGAATTATTATATTAATTACGGATGAATTAACAAAAAAATAATAATGAACAAAAGATTAATGAACTTTAATTAGACGATTACTCATAACATAAACAATAAAAATGACAACTTAAATTAGGATATATTTGACTAATAAGATTTAAGAATGAAAAACTTCAAGGGACCATAACTTTGTGCTCGAGTTTCAGTTTTCGACGATTTTTTTTCAAATCGCTTAATCCGACAAGTAAAATGCAATGGAAAATAAAATAACGAAATGGTCTATTCATGTAAAACACGCAAATTGACAAAGGTCGTTTCAAATGGTTTATATGAACCAACGTTAGCCAGTTTATGTAATCCACATGAATGGGCTTCTCCAGTTCATGTGATTCACTAGAATGAAGCACAAAGTAAGCCCTTTGAATTTTTTTGGTCTTTAATCGTCATTTTTAGTTTTAATCTAATCGTTTTTTGTTATAAATTATCGTTGCTACTAATTATCGATTTTAATTGTCACTTTTTGAAGCGATTTTTTTTAATTTGAATACCGGCATTCGAAAATGTGAAAAAAAGGTATTATTTCACCACAAATTTTGCAACGGCAATATCCGTCGCAAACTTGTGACGGATTAAATAAAACCCATTTGAGAAGATAAAGACAAAATATTTGTGATTTTTTATGCATTTCTATTCTTATGTTATTTTTTTTTTTTTGAAAGAAAACCACAAGGGTTTAATTATATAAAATACCACTTTCCGCATCCACAATCTCACCAATATACGTAGGCAGACGATCAGTCCAAACCCGCTTGCCTTCGGACCATGGGCGAGCATGAGCAAGCTCATGAGCAACCTTATTACAACACCATCTAGCAAAAACAAAAGAAACTTCTACGAAAGACAAACATAACTCGTAAATATCATCATACACGAGGCAAATATCACTAAGCCCCTGTTTGCGGTTCTTCAAATCTTCGATGACTGTCAGACAAACGCTCTCAATAGTAATGCGCTGCATTCCAGATGTTCGGGCTTCCTTCATACCCAGTAAGATCGCCTCCGCCTCCAACATCGACACCTCCCTAAGCTCCTTCCCCTGGTACGTCACGCCCCACATCATCCTTCCCATATCATCCCTGCAGACGGCCCCCAGCCCCATTCCCACGCCCTCAGTTCTCCCTGCGTCGACATTGATTTTGTAGCAGCCCTCACTCGGATGTTGCCACCCCATAGTCTCCTCTGTCTCGTGATTAGCAACAGCACCATCATCCGCGCCTGCCTCCTGCATTTCCCTGATCAGCTCCTTCACTCTCTGAACAACACCCTCCACCCTTCACATCTTCCCTTCAAACAACCATTTATTTCTGGCCTCCCAGATTGCCCAGCACCCACACATCACCGTGATCCACGCTCCCTGCCCCTTGTCCCTCAACGACTCTTCTACCCAGTCCCGCACTCCTCCCACCTCATAGTACTCTGCAAGTTCAACTCCCAGCTCCTCCCACACCCCTGCCACCCATCCACATCCCCCTACCACATGGAGGCTAGTCTCCTTATGACAGTAGCAAATAGGACAATTGTCTTCGACATTCTGAATCCGTCTCGATATGTTTCGTTTTGTTGCTATTGCGTCCTTGCAAAGTTGCCAGAAGAAGACTTTAATCCGAGGTATCACCGGCACTTTCCATATTCTACTCCACAGCCATTTTTCACGGCCATAATCGGACTGCTCCCCCTCCGCTCTTTCACTTCCTGCCAACTTGCCATAAGCCGTCTTGACTGAGTAGTATCCATCCTTTGTTAAATCCCAGCACCATTCGTCCTTCGGGAGGTGCTCACTGATTCGAATATTGAGGATCCTCTCCGCTTCAAAGGGTAGAAAAGTCTCTTCTATCAGATTCCTATCCCAATTACCACTGCTCGCATCCAACAATTCAGCCACTCGCATCTCCGTATCTGTGTTCTGCCTGGGGGAAATAACCCTTCTGGTGTCCGTACCTGGTATCCAGGGATCACTCCATACTCTCGTGGTTGTTCCATCTCCTATTCTCTTGCGAATACCGAGTTGAAGTACATGCTTAGCCTCCAAAATACTTCTCCACGTAAAGCTGGGATGTGTTCCCAACGCCGCCTCCATGAACGTACTGTCAGGAAAGTATTTAGCTTTTAGAGTTCGAACCATCAGAGATTCGGAGTTTGTCGTTAGTCTCCATGCCTATTTCCCGAGCAGAGCATAGTTAAATTTGTTAAAATCTCGAAAGCCCAACCCACCCTCAGATTTAGGAGAACAGAGTTTGTCCCATGCCACCCATGCCATCTTTCTCTTCCCATCCTTCGAGCCCCACCAGAAGTTCGAGACCATAGACCGTAATTCATCACAGAAATTAGCCGGTAGTTTAAAAACACTCATCGCATACGTCGGAATCGATTGGGCAATAACCTTTATCAGAATTTCCCGACCGGCCTTACTGAGTAACATGCCCCGCCATCCCTGCAACTTCTTACTTATCTTATCCCTTACTAATCTGGTAACGACTTGTTTCGAATGACCAATAACCGTAGGTAGCCCGAGGTACCTTTCCTGAAACTCCACCACTCTCACACCCAAAATGGCAGCTATAGCATCTCTTCTAGTAGCACACGTACCACGGCTGAACGACACAGTTGTTTTATCGAAATTAACAAGCTGTCCAGAGGCCTGCTCGTAGTCTCGGATAATGGCTTTGATAGTTCGTACTTCCGATTCCTTGGCTTTAACATACAGAATGCTATCATCCGCAAAAAAGAGATGAGAAATGACAGGAGCCGATGGAGCAATTCGAATTCCGTTAATAGCATTTGTCTCAACCGCTCTTCTAATTAAACTCGAGAAAACCTCCGCGCACAGAATGAACATATAAGGGGACAGCGGGTCCCCTTGCCGAAGTCCCCTCTCCGGTACAAACCCTTCCCCTAAGGAGCCATTCACAACTACTTCATATGAAACTGTCCGGACACATGTCATGACCCTATTTGTCCAACGCGCATCAAAGCCCATAGCCCCTAGAACCCGCTCCAAAAAGACCCATTCCACTCTATCATAGGCTTTCGACATATCGAGTTTTAAAGCAACATGTCCCCCCGCTCCCCTAGAGCTCTTCATATAGTGAAACATCTCAAAAGCTAGCAAAATATTATCCGTTATAAGCCTCCCAGGTGTAAAGGCACTTTGGTTATCCGACACAATTTCACCAAGAAAAACTTTCAACCGATTAGCAAGGACCTTCGAGACAATTTTATATAGCACATTACACAAGCTAATAGGCCTAAACTCAGCTATTCTTTCCGGGTTCTTTTTCTTCGGAATAAGGACAACATGGGTGCGATTTAAATTATTGGGAATGGGCATCCCATTGAGAATCCGAAGGACTTGGCTAATAACGGAAGGACCAACAATATGCCAGTAAGTTTGAAAGAAGAGACCGTTCATACTGTCAGGCCCCGGGGCTTTAAGCGGATTCATCTGATTGAGAGCTTCTACAACTTCTGCCGATGTATAGGGCTCTCTGAGTCCGTCATTCATACGATCGTTAACCCGTCCTTGCACACCAAACAACAACTCATCCGAGACCACTGGATTATCAGTAGTAAAAAGCTGCGTAAAATATCCTGTAGCCGTATCAGCTATGTTAGCCGTTCTAACATGCGTCCTTCCTGCATCATCGATGATTTTCGCAATATGATTTTTTTCCTTCCTTTGTGTTGCTCTTCTGTGAAAGAATTTAGTATTTTTATCACCCTCTTTCAACCACAAAGCTCTTGAACGCTGACGCCAGAACACTTCCTCTTGTCTCAAAAGTTTTGCTATATATTCAGACAGTTGCTTGCACTCCTTAATAGTTCTCACTGACCTGTCACCTTCTTTCAGGTATTGAAGGCGCTTCCTCTTCTTCTTGAGCTCTTTTGTAATTTTCCCTATACTCACTCCCTTCCACTTCTGCAACTCTTCAGCACATAATAAAATCGTATCGAGTAATTCCGGTCCCCCTCTTTCCCAGCTTCTTCGTGTAGTGTCCTCACACCCATCCTCCCCCACCCATATGTGCTCAAAGCGAAATCGTTTCCCACATCGATCTTTAGTAGCACGTTTATCCAGAATAACTTGAATAGGGACATGGTCTGACCATTCCCACTCAAGATGTTTCAGCTTAGAGTAAGGAAATAAATCGAACCAACTCTCAGTTCCCATAGCTCGGTCCAGGCGGCACTGACGGTTCTCACTCCCAGCTTGACCATTATCAAATGTGAACTTGTACCCTTCGTATGGCATATCCCTTAACCCACATTCGTCAACTGCGTCTCGAAAGTTGTTCATTTGCCATTGAGCTCTATCGCCCCCCTTCGTTTCGTTGGAAAACAAAATCTCATTATAATCTCCAATGCACAACCAAGGGTCATCCGATTCTCTAGCAAGAATTCGAAGTTGTTGCCACGAAAGGTGACGGTCATGAACTGCTGGCCAACCGTAGAAACCAGTGACTCTCATTTTCCTATCTCCAACCTCTACATCAAAATCCATGTAATGCACCGAAGCCGACCGAAGCGTGCACTTCACATCGTTACGCCAAAAAAACGCTAGCCCCCCTGACCTCCCAACACTATCAACACCCATCCCTTCATACCCTCCCAGGTTATTCCACACTTTCGCCATCTCCCTACTGCTTAATTTTGTTTCACACAAAAATACAATACTCGGTCCCTCTCGTCGGAGCAAATTACGTAACCCGCCTACTGCATCGGGGTTGCCCATCCCCCTGCAGTTAAGGCTCAAGAGATTCATAATTCTCGGCGGGGTTGAGATCCCTCAACCTCCGCCTCAGATGGCATTACACCCATAAGTATACATTGTCGTTTAGCACCTTCGTTTTCCTCCATAGCCTCATAGCCTCCCCTTTTCAGATTCGTCTCTGGGCTCTCTTGCATCTCTTCCATGTCATACTCCCTAGCATCCCCATTATTTCGCATCCCCTGCCTTTTAAGTCGTTTCCATTTTCTATTTGTTCCTATCAAGCCTACCTCTGCCCCTCTGTCTTCAGGGCCATATACCCGCTCTGCCTCGCTATCTGTATGCCTCTCCTTGCTCCCTTCAGCCCCTGCCTTCTTACTCCCGTCCTCCATGACCATCTCTCCCACAGTAGGTTCCATATTTTCTACCCCGGTGTCATTCACGACCCCCTGTGAGTCATTTTTGGTATTTCCCTTATCAGGCTTGCTAGGTTTCTGTTTCTCCTGGATGGCTATCTGGGTTAGTCTTGCAATCATTCTTTCAACTTCATCATCTGCCCTCTTCTTATCCTCTTGATCAAACAATTGAGAAAGAACCTTAACTGCTTTTCCCGAGGGCTCCGCATCTGTTTTAGTAACTTTCCAAGGGGAAGCACGCAACCATTCCCCAAATTGCAACTCTCCCTCTTCAAAAGGTCCCTCCTCACAGTCTTTTTCGCCATGTCCGAGCACTCCACACCCATAGCAAAAGGTGGGAATTCTCTCATATTTTACGTCAAAAGTTGTACTTTTTCCATTCGGCATACGTATAACAACCATATTTCTTAAAGGGCTCCTCACATCATGAAGTACACGTATACGTACTGCTCTCTCTATCTCCGGGTTTGGTAATGGTTCTATACTAATGAATTTGCCTAATTGCTCTCCAATATGTCTTAAGTTTTGTTCATTTGTCCGGCCTTTAATAGGAAGGTTATAGATGCGTGCCCATAAGGGTATCATAAAGAGCGGCGTTTCAGTCAACTTACCTTCCAGGGATGGATCATTGAAACTCCAGACGTATTTGTCAAAGTGCCAAGGCTGACCGTCAACGACTCTTTCCATATCCTTTCGGTTTGCGAACTTGAAAACAAAAATCTTGTCCTTCACGTCGATAACATTTCCTACAACCTTTCCTTTAGGGTTCCATAACTTTATCATGGTGTCGATGGCGGCTTTCGGGTTAATCACTTTATGCGCCCATAATTTCCCTACTTGCATGAATAAGCATTGCCCTATCTCCGTGGACTCATCACCGACATCCCAGACGAATCCCTCGCCTTCATCTTCATACTCACCCCCCTCTATCCTCTTTCCCTGATTCTTGCTCATATGTGAAGACGCCATGAGATAGAAGACAACAATCACGTCTGTGACCCTTACTCTTGTAACGAGAAGGGAAGAAAACCCTAGAAAACACAAGGACGAAAAACGAGGAGAAACCCTAGACAAAAGCCCCACTAGAAAACCCTAGGAGGCACAACCCTAAAGTTTCAATAATGAAGGAGATAGCGACATGTTATTCTTATGTTATTTAAACAAGTGCATTTACTTGACACATCGCAAGTTTATGAGGGATATACACGTCACATCCACTCTCACAAGTCATGACCTGAGACCGTCTCACCAAATATGTAAGTGATTACATGACATAATACACCACAAAATTGGACAAATCCAAGAAAATCAGTCATAGTGAGTTAGTGACCCACTCCTCTTTTTCCCTCTCTTTATTCTGCTCCTTGTCTGATCTACACTTCTACATCTTCTTCCCCTCAACAACAACAATATGTTTAACTTGTTCAAGAGAATGTAAATTTCTTCCATCGCAAAATCTTGTTTAAGATGAAAATACCCGTAATTTGTAAATTCATAAATGTTGTTCATTCACTATTCTAGACTAATGGAGGTAAATCTTTCATTTTGTTTGCAGTAAATCTAGTGACATGAAGTCGATGCTCTTTCAACAACTAAGATCATTTTCAGCTAAACCTGCTCAACGAAGGTAAACTTTAACAGTAATTTATCATCGTTTTTAAATTCTTGTACTCCCTCCGTCCCAAATCCCAATCATTTGTTTGCGACAAACAAATGATTGGGACGGATACCGGAGTGGGTACTTTTTTTCAAATAGTCTTGTTAACCAAACTATTAAATTTCAGATTCAAGCCTCTCTAAAAGCGTTACGACTATTCCCTATAATCAAGCATGCAATGATTTGTAGACTATCATTTATGCCCGAAAATTTATTGAGCGCACTTCGACTGTGACGCATAGTGTCTGTCTTCAATGAAAATTTATGTTTGTCGAAAGACGTAACATTGGATTGAAAATTTGGAATGCACAGGCTCGAAAATAAGATAGCTTTGATAACTGGAGGAGCAAACGGAATTGGCAAGGCGACGGCCGATGAATTCATTAAACACGGAGCTAGAGTCCTCATCGCGGACATTGACAGTAAACAAGGTCCAAATGTAGCAAAAGACTTGGGCTCAAATGCCCAATTCATCCATTGTGATGTTGGTGTCGAGTCCGATATGGTTAAAGCCATTGATACAGCCGTGTCTCAGTATGGAAAACTTGATATCATGTATAACAATGCTGGCATAGTGGGCCAGTATTACCCGCCAAGCATAACGGATCTAGATTTGGATCAGTTCGATCAAATGATGCGGGTCAATGTCCGAGGCATGATAGCTGGGATCAAGCATGCTGCTCGGGTCATGATACCAGCAGGGTCTGGTTCGATACTTTGTACCGCGAGTATTTGTGGGTTAATTGGTGGACTCGGACCACATGGGTATTCCGTATCAAAGTTTGGGGTACAAGGAATAGTGAAGTCTTTGGCTAGTGAACTATCCAAACATGGTGTTAGAATAAATTGTATATCACCGGGTCCTATTGCGACCCAAATGTCAATAAACGAGTTGGGGCGACTTTATAAAACTGCAAACCCGGAGCAATTGAAAGGTATAATAACCGGGTTAGGAGAACTAAAAGGAGCAGATTGCGAGGAAACTGATATAGCAAAAGCGGCTCTATATTTGGCTTCTGATGATGCAAAGTACGTGTCAGGTCATAATCTTGTGGTCGATGGAGGAATGAGTTGTTTCAAGACACTCGATTTCCCGTCTCCAAATCAATTTGAGTAATCCCGGGACTTTAACTACAAGGAGAGCATCCCCTTGCTCCATTTGTGTTACTGTATGTCAGAAGTAGCCTCTTTACTTCAATTTTCTACTGGTTTTATTTTGAATTGACACTATGTAATTTATTAAGAGAGTATTTTACAATATTAAAAAAAAGTTGTACTAACAGATGAAATAGGGTATATATTAATTATAGAAATCGATAGATACGAAATTACTATGTCACGGTAAACAATAAAAAGGTCACGAAATATAAATAAAAGGTTACGGAAGATTAGTCTCTCAATAACTTATAATACTATCGGATATCAATACATATAACGGATATATCATATATCCGTTACAATCCTTATGATGGGTCAAATATAAGAGTTACAATTGACCTATCTGTATCAACCTACTCCCTCCGATCCTGACAAAAGGTAACGGTTACTTTATCACAGTTGTCGAGGCACGTTTTGCAACGTGACTATCTTTAGTTACACATCATTGAAAATTATAAAAATTATTAATAGTGTCAAAAAATAACCGTTATCTTTTGTCTCAATCGAATCGACTATATATTTGTTTATTTAACCTATCAACTATCATAAACTTGTGTTTTGTAATATAAAAAGACCATCACTCGCGATGGGAGACGTCTCACCAAATAATTAATGTTACCTAATACACAACAAATTGGACAAGATCCGAAAAAATCCGGTCATAGTGAGTTAGTGACTCCTCCGGCCCCCTTCTTTTTTTTTGTCCTTTATCTGTCGTTTATTCTGCCACTTGAGTCTTGACTCTTGATTACATACACATACACTTGTACAATTTCTTCCCCTCGACCAGAAAACAACATCATGTTTAACTTGCTCAAGAGAATGTATATTTCTTAAATTGGAATGTCTTGTTTAAGACGGAAGTATCCTTACTTTTACAATAAAAAGTTGATTAATTCAGTTTTCCAGACTAATGAAGGTAAATGTTTCATTTTGTTTGCAGTAAATCTAGTGAAATGAAGTTGATGCTCTTCCAACAACTAAGATCTTTTTCGACTAATCCGGCTCAAGGAAGGTATACTTAAGTACTTAACAGTTATTAAATATTGTTTTTATAAATTCTTGTACATTTTAATAGTTAATAAACACGACACAAATTCTTGTTTAAGATAGATATCCCGTCTTAAAACTTAGGACATGTTAGATAAAATATGTTCAGAAGAAAAAGAAAATAAGCAAAATGATTTTGTGATCTTCATTCTCTTATGTCCATTAATGTCAAGATATCCATAAAGATAACTCCGTATAACTTACGGTTATGCCTTGTAAATTTCGAGTTTACAATCTTGATTCCCGATAAAAAGGATGAATATCTGGTAACTTGTAATCTTGTATGCAATAATTCCTAGACATGGTAAATACTGAAAAGGTAACTGTTAGAAATATGGGGAAGAGATAATTGCATAGAATTGTATTATTAATTCTATGTTCTCAAGAGATACAATACTTCACTTATATAGTAGAACGAGATCACAACTTAAATAAACTAAATATTCTAACATATTAACTATCCCATAATAGCTAATATATTATTCTATATTATGCTAATGAGATATGTCGATATCTCGACAATATTTCAACATCCCCCCTCAAACTCATGGTAATTTGTTAAAATTTCCATGAGTTTGCACAAAAGAAGAAAATTCAAACTCATCGACTTCTTCATCTTCATTATCCATCTCCGTCTTCAAAAGGTTGGTAAGATAAACGAGTGTAATACTCGCTAGAAAATTTCTTCGAACAAGAACGTTAAATTTTTCGGACTTGTCGACGATCAAATAATTTGCTAGGAACTTTATCGAACCTAGACAAATTTAAGTAAAACGGAAAATTTTCCGTCAATTTCAATAGTTGGAGAACGTTAATTTTTTTTCGAACTCCAAATTGGTTGCGTAACTCGCCAGTCAAATTTGTACCACCTTTCAAAGTTGAAGATTTCAAGTTTAGAAACGAAAGAATTACGATAATTTTTTTTTCATTTGTTTGCGATTAAAAGGGTATATTTTATTTGATTAAAAAAAAAGGGAAAAACAATTGTAAAGAAACAATATTTGTGACTTACTCTCAAGTCACAACAATACAACTTATTGTTGATTTTTTTTTTCTTTTTTTTGCTAAAAATAATCATTTGAGTAGTTAATAACGGAAAATCCTGCCGGTGAACGTTATATAATTTCGCCCACCGGCAAGAAAGCGGAAGCGTGTTTTAGAGTCCTCAAGAAAGAGGCTCTGATACCATGTTAGAAATAAGGGGAAGAGATAATTGCATAGAATTGTATTATTAATTGTATGTCCTCAAGAGATACAATACTTCACTTATATAGTAGACATGGTAAATACTGAAAAGGTAACGACTGCAGGTTCCATTGTCGGTAAAAGAATAAAATTGAAATCAATTATTTGTCGAACGACTTAACACTGGAATGGAATGCACAGGCTTGTAAACAAGATAGCTTTGATAACTGGAGGAGCAAACGGAATTGGCAAGGCAACGGCCGAAGAATTCATTAAACACGGAGCTAGAGTCCTCATTGCCGACATTGACGACAAAAATGGCCTAAACGTAGCAAAAGACTTGGGCTCAAATGCCCAATTCATCCATTGTGATGTTGGTGTCGAGTCCGATGTGGTTAAGGCCATTGATACAGCCCTGTCTCAGTATCAAAAACTTGATGTCATGTATAACAATGCTGGTATAGTGGGCCAGTATTACCCGCCTAGCATAACGGATCTAGATTTGGATCAGTTCGATCAAATGATGCGGGTCAATGTCCGAGGCATGATGGCTGGAATCAAGCATGCTGCTCGGGTTATGATACCAGCAGGGTCTGGTTCCATACTTTGTACCGCGAGTGTTTGTGGGTTAATTGGTGGACTCGGGCCTCACGGGTATTCCGTATCAAAGTTCGGGGTACAAGGAATAGTGAAGTCTTTGGCTAGTGAGTTATCGAAACATGGTGTTAGAATAAATTGTATATCACCCAATGCAATTGCGACTCAAAGGGTACTAAGCGAATTTGGCCGACTTTATAAAATTGCAAAGCCGGAGCAATTGAAAGGTATAATAAACGGGTTTGGAGAACTAAAAGGGACAGATTGCGAGGAAATTGATGTTGCAAAAGCGGCTCTATATTTGGCTTCTGATGATGCAAAGTACGTGTTAGGTCATAATCTTGTGGTCGATGGAGGAATGAGTTGTTTCAAGAGACTCGATTTCCCGTCTCCAAATCAATTTGAGTAAGGAATGCTCAATGCTCGTGCTCCATTTGTATTATGTCAAAAGTAATCGCTTTATTTTACTCAGTTTAACGTTTTTTCTGATGTAATTTTATTTCGCACTGACGTATTTGGATGCATCCAACAACATCAGCTTGTAAGAGCGAAGTTTAGCATTTGTTGCAAGTCGATATTGCTCTTAGAGCTCTCACTAATAAAATTCACTTTCCCCACAGCCATCAAACTATCAACACTTTGTTTGAAACAAAACATTTAGTTAAAGCCGCTAATTTAAGTTTCGAGAAATAGTTTTCAACGAGGATAAAAAACTATGATTAGTTGTTAAATAACATTAAAATGGGAAATAAATTCCCTACATTTAGAGCAATAGCAATAATAGAACTTCATATTAAGTTCTTCCTATTTCCAAGTTATTTTCACAAATTATTAAGTTTAAGAACTTCACATCACAATAGAAGAACTTTATTTAGTTCTTAATTAGGACCCAATATTAATTATTTTATATTTATAAACTTTTTTCTCTTCTTGAAACCAACAAAGAACTTGGTTCTTAAATAAGAACCAAGTTCTTATTTTAACAAACTCAATGTGACCCATAATAGAAGAACTTTAAGTTTGAAGTTCTTATTTACAAACCTAAGAATAAAAACCTCTATTGCTATTGCTCTTATATTTCCTGCTATCCAAGTTAAAAAAAAACTATCATTGGAGAAGGGGCCGATTTTAACAAGAAAAAGTAATATATACTCATTCATCTCGATTAGTTATTTAGCTATGGTTTCTGGCATAAAAACTAAGGAAAGAGGAGGGACCGATTATTAAATGAAAAATGAATCAAATTAAGTAGAGGATCAAAGTTGTCTTCAAAGACGTTAACAAAATAGCAATTAATTAAAATACCTCAAAATCGAATAATTTACACAAACGACTGGACATAAAGGAGCACAAAAACTACTAGTATAAGGAATTGCAATAGTAGGTTTTTGTATTGTGTTTATAAATAAGAATTTTTAGAAATAGTGTATCACATTACAAAATAAACTTTCTTCTTAAATAAATAAACTTAGTTTGAAAACAAAACCGGGTTCTTTCAAAAAAAGGAAAAATTGTTATTCTCAATGAATAATTAACTAATCAATTACAATAAATAAATAATTGTTGTTTATGGAGTAACATCATTTAAATTTATTCCATTACGACAAAAATACATTATTTTTGAGATTGTCAACATCTGACATAATTGAGGAAAAACTTGACCAAAAATCTATCTTTTTTTTCTTTTTTCTCCTGTTAAGATGAGAGTTCATTTATGACGGTTTCAAAGGATGATTTATGTCAGCCGACCCCAAAACATTTTAGGACTAAGGCTCTGATGTTGTTGTTGTTGTTGCACTTGTTCTAAAAGTAAAAAAAACTTTAGAGAAATGGTCTCTCAAGCAATAGCGTTATTGAAAGATCTCTCATATGATGAGGTGAGGGATCCACTAAAGTTTTTGTTTCCCTATTATGTCTCCTATTAAATTAGTGAAAGACGCTATCTCAGAAAACCTACCGATCCTAAAAATGTAGTCGAAAATACGAAATGTTATTTTAAAGACCGAGAAAAATCATACTCCCTCCTATTGTGTTCTATATATTCTTCTCTTTTCATTTTTGCCCCAAAAATAAGGGATATGATTTGGACCACATAAAACACAATGGCCCACCTACCATTGAATTTAGACCACACAAATCCTTCTAAAAAAGGAAATAGGGAAGAAAATCCGAATAACCGAATAAGGAAATAGGGAAGAATATATGGAATAGGAGGGAGCATAAAAAAAGTCATAGTGAAATAAAGACTCCTATATAATTATCTTTACCGTGTGAAAATTACATATTTACATTACATAATTCATTACAAATTGGACAAGATCCGAGAAAATCAGTGATAGTGGCCCCCGTCCCCTTCTCCTTCTCCTCACTATCTCTCTGTCATATATTCTGCCCCTCAACAACAACAATATGTTTAGCTTACTCAAGAGAATGTATATCTTTTACTATTACTGAAGTATTAATTTGTGAACTTATAAATGTTGATTCATCATTATTGCAGATTAATTAACGAAGAATTAAGTACAGTATTTCATTTTGTTTGCAGTACAACTAGTCACATCAAGTCCATGCTCTTCAAACAACTAAGATCTTGCTCAACTAATCCTGCTCAACCAAGGTATACTTATTCATCATTTATTTTAATTTCTTAGAGCAACTCCAATAATTACATTTAGGACTTGCTTGTAATTATTAAAAATTGTCAAACGGTATGCTCCCCAATAGAGACGAAAAATATAATCCTACCTGTAAGCCAATGTAGCTCTGCCAAGCTACTGGCCCGAGTGCTTGACATTTAAATGGAAAAATATAATTAATTAAAAAAAATAAGAAAATAATTTAAAATATACGGAGTACTTCTACTATTTATTGTTACGTGGATCATTATAAACTACAATGTATTGTAGGTTACTACTGAAGGACGATATAGCTTGAAATTATGTTGCTTAGAAATTTGATGTGAAAATGCAGTTTGTCATTAAAATCGTTCTTATATTTTTTATTTGTTTATCTTTAATTAAATATTGACTAATAATTAGTTTTGGGTCATAGTGCATGTACCGATGTACGCAATAATTATGCATGCAAGGAGTAACTCTGTGTTACACCTTAAAAAAAACATGTGAAAAATGATTTTTGTTTTTTGTTATATTAGTACTTACTATACTTCGACCCTTTATTATTTAAGTTCTTAAATTCCTTAAACTATTACATTGAAACTCGTACATGTTGAATAATAATATAATTTTGGTACGCCATAACACCATGGGCGGATTTAGGCGGTGTCGGGTGGGCACGTGCCCCCCATGAAATTTTCGAAATAAATTTTTATAAGTCTCCAATATAGACATATAGTTATCATGACATAATTGGTAGAGATGTCAATTTTTATCTTAGAGATGCAGGTTCGATTCCCCATAGCTACATCAATGTAAGACTTGAACCCATGACCTTTAGATTATATGGGAACTTCTTACCATTAAACCACTTGTATTTATTGTTAAATTTTGTACCAAAATGTATTATGTTCATGTATTATATTCTAAAACTTTAAGTCGTTATTTTTATATATACTTTGTAGTATTTTAGAGAAAACGTTATTTTTGAAAAAAATATCTATAAGTCCAAATTTTCCCCTTTTTTACTTAAATATTATTTAATATAGGAAAAAAAATTAAAATATGAAAATATTTTCTTAGACACGCGTAGATAACGCGTCAATTTTTTTTTGTGCCCCCCTTGCACAAAAATCCTGAGTCCGCCACCGCATAACACCGTATTATAAATTGTAGACTCGCTCCTAAATGTATGCAAGTATGTACCCAAACTATTATCTCGTAATATATATAAATAGAATTAATAAGATTGTTATATACATTAGCGAAACTAGGATTAAAATTCATAAGCTAGTTAAATAATGCTTCTTTTTTTGAAAGAAACCCAAATGCGGATTTTAAGCATTACATTCAAATCTGCCTCTGTCAAAATAACAATATCGGTGGGAATGTAAGTGTCCCAAACCCGATAACCAAAATGTAACGTGTGAAGAAACTTGATAATCCAACTCATGTGAGGATTGTCTCACATTGATAGAAGAGGAGAAGAATTATCACTATATAAGGCAAAGGTTTCTCCCTCTATCGTCAATTGGTTTTAGAGTGGAACCCTTTTGGGTTTATGTTGTAGACTATTTTTCCTTCGTTCAGATGGGTCCAGATCCGTTGTTGAATTTAACCTAACGGAACAAAATGCTTCTTAATTATACTTCTTAATGTCCTTATACACTTGTACAGTTATACTACATCCGGCTAAAGGGCTAAAGGCCAAAGAAAAATCAAAGCTTCTATTATTGGTCAAAGCCAATAATGTGTGTATGTTTCAATTTTCAAACGTGGAAAAGTCTAAAGTTAAGTTTTCGTTGAAAATCTTCGTCTTTACACTGGAAAACTATACGTCAAAATATTGATCTAAAGTCTAAACTTTATTAAAAAATGTTTAGATGAGCCTAAGTGATAAGTTAGTGTAGAGCTGTACACTAGGTCGGGTCGGGCCGGGTTGGGTTGGAGGCGAACCAGGCCAAGAAAAGTCCGCCTTGGCATGACCCTAAAACAACGCTGGGTTGGATTGGGCTAAGAAAAGTCAGCCCTGACCAAGCACCGTAAGGCTGTTAGTTGTGTTAGTGGACTGAATTTGTGTTAGTTGTGTTAGTCGTGTTAATGGTTGGATCAGGCTGCATTTCGCACAGTTAGGGATGGCAGTCTCACGGACCCTGACCCTGTGGATATCCATCCACCCGAAATTAAATGAGTGAGATATGGATGATAATTTTTTTTATAATTTAGGGTGGGATATTGATATGGGTGAATTTAGGGTGGGGTATGGATCATGGTCTACCACCCGCTTATCACCCGGTGGATATCCTAAATTAATAAGTATAATTATTTTTTTTTCTAAAAAGTATTAATAAATATTTTGATTAGAAAAATGCTTTCAGTTTGCAAAGTTTATTTAAAATAAACTTAGAAACTACTCGTTAATGTTTTATTGCACTTTTTTTATGGGCGTGTAAAGCTTGTGCAGATTAGTTTCGCAGTTGTAAGTTGTAAAATTGTGAATATGGTTAACAAGATTAAAATTTATGTCCAATTTTTTCAAAAAACTATGTAATCCGGAATTGTTTGGTAATGTACGCTTTAAATTTTATCGTCTTAGATGTATATTTTTGATATATCGCCTTGAAATTTATGAGGGTGGAAATATCCAACGGGTGCCCACTCCACCTGCTTCACCCGGTGGATATGGATATGGATGAATGAAAAAAATATTAAACGGATAAGGGTGGGATATGGATGACCACAAATTAAATGGATATGGATATGGATATGACTCCACCCCATCCATATCCCACCCATTGCCATCCCTACTAGACCTGGCAAAAGTATACCGAACCCGAAAAACCGATCGAAAATAACTGAATCGACACCTGACCGTACATCCGAAAAGGTATAACTGAACTTCACCCCGAAACCTGAATCGACCTGAACTTATTCGAAATTGAACTGAATTTGTAATATCCGAAATAGACCCGAGATCGAATAAACCTAAACTGTTTCAACCTGAACTGGTTTGACCCAAATCGAAACACACCCGAACCGTTTTCAACCTGCTTAATGATGACCGAAATTCAACCGAAACCCGAAATTTCCCGAATGTAGTAATTGTCGTTTGTCAAACAAAAGAAAAAAAATTAATTATTTATATACGTATTTTTATATTGTTACTGAAATTATACTTCAAGTTATCCAAAAGGTCAAAAACCAAGAGCACATTCTCATCCAATTGCTTATTCGTTACTTTTTACTCCAATGCACTGCTAATATTGTAAGATATGAAATACTTATGATCAATTTATCATGTATATGCTGCGGAATATTTATATAAGAATGTCTACTATTTCTCAATTGCATGTTGACCGTTCATATTTAAATTATTTGTATATATAATATATCAATAATTATAAAAAAATAGATAAGAAAAAAAATGTGGAATCAAATTATATTACTATTAAAAGAATTTGAAATATTATCGGACAAAAATCTAAAAATTATATCAAAAAAAAAAAATCGAAATATTTGATATATAAATATAGTCCATTATTAATCCCTTGACATCCGATCCGAATATGGCCCGAATCGAATATCATCTGCTCTGATATTGACCCGACCCGAATCTCATCTGTTTTGAAATTAACCTGACTCGAACCTAAACTAACCCGAAATATTTACAACCGATTAAAAGCGAAAACTGATTCCAACCTGAATTGAACTGAACTGAAATCGAAAATAAAGGTAAACCGAAATAACCCGATCCAAATGAAACTGATCTGAAACTGAACCGAATGACCCGTTTGCCAGGTCTAATCCCTACGCACAGGGCAGCTGATCGGACTGGGCTGACAAGATCCGGCCCTGACCCTATTCGCTATCGGGTTGGGCTAGCCCAACCCTGACCCTGTGTGGGCTAGAAAAATTGGCACATGTCGTCGGGCCGGACTGGCCCGCTAAGTTGTCCAACTCTAAGTTAGTGAATTAACTATAGTGACTCTATATTAATTGTTTCTAAACTAGTATAAGGGATATCCGCGATATTTTAAATTAATATATTAGAGAATTTGTAGATTAATTCTAAGCAGATATTGAAATAAAAGGTAGAAAATTGCCTATATAATTCTAAGCAGATATATTATTAGCCTTAGGAATCGTTTGGTTACATGTTAAAATTCGTATTGTTTAGAAAATCATGTAAATTAGAAAATATTATTTGGTTGTCAGGTAAGAAGTCCAATTTATGTGGACATTCGCACTTACCTATGGAGACCTGGATAAGTCACTTCTTCCCTTGTGGAGGAATTGCAATTAATGGGAAATTTAAATTCAAGTCACTTCTTCCCTTGTGGAGGAATTGCAATTAATGGGAATTTAAAATTCATGTGAATTGGGGTAATCATATAAAATGTTAAGTTTACAATTCACGTGAAAAAATTACGCTAGAAAATTTAAAGATGTGATAATTTTTTAGTATATAGGCATTTCAAAAGTCTAAAATACTCCGTAGTATTCAAGTAAGTTTTTTATTTTTTTGGCAACTGTAAAATATGGAATCTTAGCAAATAGTATTCGAGCAAGTTAAGTTGGGAGGAATGAAAAAGTAAGAAAATTGATATTATGAACTTCGTTCTCCTAAGTCCATTAACGTGAATATACTTTAAAATGAAGTTGGTTGGTTAAAACTTGGATGAAATTATCGTAATTACAAATTTAAGTACCAAAAAAAGGGTCTTACAAAAGTATGTCAGTAAATTTTGTGAGTGCGCACTTGATAAAATAAGTTCGCGGTTTGAGGTGAAATTATTAGTAAGTAAAAAAAAATTTACATCAATTATTTTTCGAAGGAGTTTAATAATGGATTAAAATGCGCAGACTTGAAAATAAGATAGCTTTGATAGCTGGAGGAGCGAATGGGATTGGCAAGACGACGGCCGGAGAATTCATTAAGCATGGAGCTCGAGTCATCATCGCCGACATTGACACTAAACACGGCCCGAATGTAGCAAAAAGCTTAGGCTCAAATGCACAATTCATCCGTTGTGATGTTGGTGTCGAGTCCGATGTAGCCCAAGCCATTGATACAGCCTTGTCTCGCTATGGAAAACTTGACATCATGTTTAACAATGTTGGTGTAGCGGGGCAAATGTCCCCGCCCAGCATAACAGATTTAGATCTTGTTGAGTTTGATCGAATGATGGGGGTTAATGTCCGAGGCATGTTGGCCGGGATCAAGCATGCTGCTCGAGTCATGATACCAGCAGGGTCTGGTTCGATACTTTGTACTTCGAGTATTTGTGGGGTAATTGGTGGGCTTGGGCCTCATGGATACTCCGTATCAAAGTTCGGGGTACAAGGGATAGTGAAGTCTTTGGCTAGTGAACTATCTAAACATGGTGTTAGAATAAATTGTATATCACCGGGTGCTGTTCCGACTCAGAGGTTAATAAACGAGATGGGACAACTTTGTAATATTGCGAACGAGGATCAATTGAAGGGTATGATAAATGGGTTCGGAGAACTAAAGGGCGCAGATTGCGAGGAAATTGATATAGCTAACGCGGCTCTTTATTTGGCTTCTGATGAGGCTAAGTATGTGTCCGGTCATAATCTTGTGGTCGATGGAGGAATGAGTTGTTTCAAGACACTTGATTTTCCGTCTCAAAATCAATTTGAGTAATCCTATTACAGTTTAAGTACGTGGAGGGCATGTTGTTGCTCCATACGCGTTACTCTATGTTAAGACTTACGAGTATGTAGTCTCTTTATTTCACCCGATTAGTGTTTTTACTGTACTTTAGAATGTATGAATTTTTGTATTTGGATAACCAGACTTAGTAATTGTGATATGAAAATTGTGATTTTATTGCTTCGTTGTTACTGATCGCCTTTTTTGCAGTTACGCGCAGGGGCGAATCTAGGTTATAGCAAGGGGTGGCGGGCGCTACCAAAAACTTAAAAAAAACTAATTTAGAAGACGGGTTTTTGCTACCCAAATATTGTTGAATAGTAGATAAATTACTGATATATCATTAAATATCTTGTGGTACGATGGCAAACGCTTTGTTTTCCAACCTAGTGCCCGGGAAATTTAATCCTGGGTTCGCCACTGGTTATGTGGTGTTATTGATTGAAGAGAAAGACGAATTTAATCAAAGATAAAAGCAGATTATACGTAATCCTCCATTTGTTTCATATATATGTCCTTTATTTGTTGCAGATATTACATTGTGTCGGAGCCCAAGGCTTAGCAAGCCAACAGCCTAACACAGAAGAGTTACACTATGGTCATATCAGCGTGTGCGCGCGCGCACATACACTCGTACACATATTTACAGTCCTGGACGGTTTTCTGGACCGTCACACAAAAGCTTGAGAAGCTCGGTACCAAACAACATCATGAAACTGAAGGAAATGACAGATGGGGGTTCCAGGCTTTACGCCGAGGGTCTTCAGCCCAAGAAACTCGGGATTCCATCCGTTTGTGTCACTATGGCACACCGCATAGGCTGTTACAATTGCCCCATCATGTACCCCAGCGAGGGTTATCTGATAGGCAGTGGTTCCCGTGGGCTGGTGACACCTGAACACCGCGTAGGGGAACCCTGCGCGATGACAAACTACCATATATTTCTCAGTCGCCAGAGGGTTAATCTCAACTACCTTATATGTCATTAGTCTGTCACGCTTAAAGGCAGGCGGATGCAATGTCATGACCTTAACGTCGTCTGAGCTCCCGAGAATGGATGACAGGTAGGACACTAGTTGGTCCAAGGAAGATGCACAGTATTGCCAGTTTCCGTTTATGGGATTGTTGCGTTCACAAAGGCGGAGGTTGAAGAGGAGTACCCTAGCTTCAGTCGACCCCGGCTCAATGGAGAAGAATCGGAGAAGGTTGTTGATGTTGTTGGAGTAAAAGGGTGGCATGGTTTCAGCCAAACTGCGAGGTGGAAACCGAGTGAATGCGCCACTGGTTTTGAAGCCTACGCTAAGTTTAGCACCTAAGAACAAGTCCTCAGCGAGGAAGAAGTTAGAAGTTTCAAAGTCGGTGTGATTCATATGAATTTCTTCGTGACAGGGGTCGTCTTCAACTCCGTATCCCTGGAGCATCACCTCATCGGCGGTGTCCCACGGGTAGTGATTGGGGTCGTCTTCAACTCCGTATCCCTGGAGCATCACCTCGTCCGCAGTGTCCCATGGGTGGTGTGCAACTGCCCTAAAATGATTACCAACATCATCTATAGGCAGGGCATCAAGTACTGGTTGAGGCATAGGGGTGTTTGGCAGCTGGGACTCCCAGTAGAGTTTGCCATCAGATGGAGCTGCTTGACTAACCTGCATGCCACAAATATACCTAATCAGTTTGGTTTTTTTCCATTTGTTTTTACACGGTCTATAAATTATTACTTTGACTTATTTATGTATTTTATAAGTCAGTACTTATAAAAAAATGTTTAAGTTTAATGTTATTTATGTATTTTCTAAGTCACTACTTTACTTATAAAAAATGTTTAAGTTTAAGGTATGTCTTAATATTTTTTTACTTCTTATGTCCAAGTTATTTGTTTATTGTCTCGTTTTAATGTTTTATATGAGCGCGCACTTAGTCGCATTACAATGGGGGATGGGGATTCGATCCTTAGACCTATTGCCCACAATACCTCCGTCTTAACCACTAAACTAAAACATCTCCGGTTCCCCATTAATTTGTTTACTTTTCAATATTACAAAGTTTTTTTTTTGGTAAGTTGCCCATACACATAACACCTTCAATCAGTGGCGGACTCAGAAATTTTGTATAATGGGGCACCAAAAAAAAATTAACATGTTATTTATGCGTGCCTTTTATGTCGAAAATTTCTTGGGACACGTGTCCACCCGCGCCCCCTAAATCCGCCCCCACATCCAATAATCTAATATAGTTCACTTGTCATTCACGGAACACCAAGCACCGGTGATCGAGGCGCAAAAAATATTTTCCAACCTATTCGAGATCAAAGTTTGAAATTTGACGTTAAAAAGTCAAATGAGAATCCAAGAAGGAATACATATGGAGGGCGTAATAATAACGAATCAGTAACTCTTGTAGTCTTGTGTGAGACCGCCTCACGCGTACAACGAGTTCATTTATTTATATTAAATGAGAAACTTATTACAAAAACCGTGTGAGACCGTCTTATGGTAGAATTTGTGATAACCAATAATGCATTTCGAAAATAAAGATATTAAATTAAAAATATTGGGAAAGAGATAGAGAAATAATGACCGAGAAAAGAAGGATAAGGATGAGCACGCCGAAATGTATGGAGCAATCCATGCTGGTTTAGCGGGTATTTTCTTAGAACGTAGGAAAATGAAAATGCAAAGGGCAGGTATTAATACGCCTCCTACTATTTATACGAGAGTTAGTCAAGTCAAAAGTCTTTATGACGGATGTATCCGTTTTAATATAAAGACGGTTTAAATATTAAGCATTTTTCACATATATAAAAAGCAAATTTTGAACATTATACTTTTCACTTATATATACCTCGTCTTAAGTTAAAGACGCGCATCTTAAATAAGAATTTGTACCGCTAAAAACATACGAGCCGTCACGAATTTGTTTGTTGGGAAAAAGCCATACGAGGAGTAGGTAACTATATTAGTCACCAAATATTACTTCTACAAAGCCTTTTGATATTTACCTACAAAATACTACAAAAATCCTAATTTTTTTTTATTTAAATAAAAGGCGAAAGAATAGTTCGCTTTGTGCTCAATGCACGGCTGCGTACAAAAATCCTAATTTAGTTTGGTATTTGTAGTTTTTTTCTCATTTAAGAATTTTTACGTGTTTTGCTTCTTTTTCTTACCTCACTAAAATGGCTGAATAAAATCAAACTAATGCTGGTAGGGCGTGTAATACCATCCGCGGTGAAATCGGGCCTTCGGCTTTGACCATTGAATTTACAAGTTTTAATGATAAAAATTACTTCTTCCATTTCAATCAATTCTATACCTTTTACTTTATGAGCATTATGTATAGGTCGAGTGAATTTTCGCATAACTTCTAATATATAACATAAAAAAATAACAATATGAGATCTTGTTTAAATTGTCTTACCGAGTAAATTGTGAATATCAAAGTTCTATAATTTTTATCGATACGTAACTAAAGATATTAACACAAGAAAACGAGTATTGGCAAACGTGAATAAGGTAAATGTATAGAATTGATTGAAATAGAGGAAGTAAGATAAACCTTGATGTATAGTAGTACATTCATAACATATTTGAAGCCTTAACGATTTGTACTTCACCAAGCTCTCATTTATTTTAAGACATCCCTACAGGTATGAGGTAATTGTAATAGATGATAAAGACACTTATTATTGACGTCCCTACAGGTAAGTGGCCATTGAATTTATAAGTTTTAATGATAAAAACTAACATAAACTTGTTAGCTCTAATTAAGACACTCACCGGAATATCTCTCTAACTATTTGAGAAAGATGGCAAAACTTAATTGCAAAGACAAATAAATGTTCATGGAAGTTTGTCACTTCACCAGCGAGACTCATTGTACTTCCTCCATTCCATTCCATTTCTACTAATCTTAACTCGTGCAAATTGTACGGGTATACTATTCTAAATAAGATTTATTAAAAATTGTAAAATTTATGATGTTTAAACCGTAATTTTTAAATTTGAAGTATATGTGTTCGTATTTTATGCACGCCCATTAAAACTGAATTTATAACTGATTTGACATGTATACTTGCACGTAGAGCTGATCGTTTGCGGGCTAGGGCCGGACGCGGGCCGGGCCTAAGCTATAAAAATGTGTCTGACGGGCTTAATTTTCATGTCCGAGCCCGCTATGGCGGGCCTATTACCACTATCCATATCCGTCCATTAATAATTGGCGGGCTGCCCGCGGGCTTATGGAACTTAAAAATATTCCTAAGTAGCTGAAAGTTCATAAATAAATCTAATAATAAAATAAAAGGAGGCGTAAATGTGGTAGGAAGTTTAAAAGTACTCCCTCCGTTCCGGTCAATAGTTATCTATTTCCATTTTGGGGGTGTATCACTGAATTCATTCATACTTTTTTTCTTTATCTTTGTGTTAAAAGTAATACAATAGATAACAATTGATTGAAACGGAGGGAGTATCAAACTCTAGAAAGTTGGTAGTTGGTACTTGGAAATAGGAAGTAATACTAGAAATTTAGGAGTCTTAGTCATAGGAAATAGGATAGAATATGAGAGGATTTTCACTTCCTTTTTTAGTATTACTAATTTATTATATTAGCTTACTCCGTATTAGTTTATTACTAGTATTAGTTTATTGTCATTTTAAATGAAAATTGGAAATAAAAAGTAAGAATAAAAGTATTAGTGGGCTGCCCATGGAAAAATTTGTTTAGTCCGTACCCGTCCGTTAAAATAGCGGGCCAACTTTAGCTTGTCCGTTACCCATTTTTTACGATATTTTACGAGTCCAAGCCCGCTTCAATAGCGGGCTAGACGGGCCGGGCTGGACATGTTGGCCCGGGGATGATCAGCTCTACTTGCATGGTAAAATGTCAACTAATGTCATTCTAGCATTTCAAGATAATCTTTTAACTCTTCAACTAGTTTTGGAACCCGTGAAAATCACGGGATTATTAATAATTTACTGTGTTTAAATGTTAATTTGTGAATAACTTATACGGAGTAATCCCTCTCTCAATCATTTGTTTAAAACGAATATGACTGAGGAAGTATTATTTTAAAACAAATGTTTAATACAATCCAATTTTTGATTCAGGAGGATAGGCAAACCAAAATGTGAATAATTTGTTTGTTTTGAAGCGACCATTTATAACTTGCATTGAAATTTATTTTCTACTTAATGAAGTCACCCTTTCATATATGAACAAATTACATTGAAATTTATTTTCTACTCCATATGCAGTTAAACCCTCATAACTTCGAAATATATATGAAAAATTCTATTACTAATTCTTTGAAAATTTTATGAATGAAGGAAAATAAAAAATACGGTACATAAATAAAGAGTATATATAAACACACGAAAAACTAAAAAGATTCTAATTGATTCAAAACATAATAAAAATAAGAAGCGAATAATTAATTTAGTTCTCTAGGTATACCTCACCTACTAATTTTTTGACTAAAGATGAAAATTCATTCTACTGCAATACTAAAATAAACACAAAAAATAATAAATAATAAGACTTTAATTAATTCAAAATATAATAAAAATAAAAAAAACGAAATAACTAATATACTTTTTTATGTATACTTTAGTACTAATTTTTTGAATAAAGTTGAAATTAGGGTTGTTATAATAGTTACATATGAAATTTTTTGCAACTAATGCTCTCAAAATTTTATGAATAGAACGAAGATAAAACAATATAGAATATACAAATTGTGTATATATAGTAAATGAAAAGAAAGTTAAAATGTCATTTCATTAAATAAAGGAAATAATGGTTAATCAATAAAGGTAAACAAATAACAAAAAAATATGACAGGAGATCAATGGTTAATTTTTTTTAGATAAATACTTTATAAATAGTTTATCTTGGCACATGATGATAGAAAACTATTTAATTTAGCGCTGTAATTATATTGTATAATTATACTATTTATTAATATATTTTTCACTGATGATTAAAGAGTAAATTTGTTACGTTATATATTCCAAAAGAACTTTAATATTTTAGATAACATGTTGAATAAATTCTAAAAATTATTATAGACAAAAGAAAGACCAAAAGCGTATTAAAAGCTATTAACTTCACCTAATAATTTTACCTTTTAGTATTTTTTTTAGACTGTGAAATATAATAATTAAAATATTTTAGTTTTTAGATAAATACTTTGTAAATAGTATATCATTACACGCAAGCACGCAATACTAAAAAGTTACTGTAATAATTAGCCTTTAAATTATATTGTATAGATAGATGTATATAATTTAATCTGTATTGCAAAACAAAATAGTTGCATGATGTAAAATTTACAGTGATTTGTTTTTTTTATTTGGGGATTAACTTATTCTAACAATGAATAAATTTTAAATTTAGCATGCATTTTAATTTATTAATTGTTGTTAACTTTATTAAAATTTAAAGGTTTAAACTTTATTCGTTATTATGCTATTTAAAAATTTGATATGCATTTAATGCTTGTAAATTCATTAGTTTTTTTTTTTTTTAAAAAAAATAATGATATTATGCTATTTAAAACACTTGGTATGCATTTAATGCTTGTAAATTCATTAGTTTTTCTTTTTTTTAAATAATGATGACGTGGCTTGCTAGAATTCTTCAAAAGTGAAATGGTGAAATGTGGTGCTTTGTCTTGCCTTTTTATATTATATATAGATATTATGAAATTTATATTCGTGGTGAAAATATTTTGATAAGAAGACTAATGATATAATGTCCGCACTAATAATAAGTCTTGCTTGCGACGGGTCGTTATTTGTGACGGATATTTTGTGAGATAATATGGGTAGAAAATGAGTTAGCGGAGAAAGGGGACCACATGAATAGTGTTGGAGAGAGAGAGAAAAAGTGGGTATTTTGTGAGAGAAAACGGTATCCGTCACAAGCTTGCGACGGATAGTGCCGTTGCAAATAAGAATTTGTGCCGCACTAATTATATTTTAAAAATATGACGTCAAAAATTCTATTCGGAATAAGTTATATGAAAAAATAACAGATCGAGGTAATTTGTATTTTTCAAATAAGACACGTATACATCAATAGAACCACAAATTCTCTTGTGCGATGGTCTCACTTGCGATCAGTAGAGAAGTGATCGTTTCCTTGCTAAATAGTGACTATTTTTTATGGCTAAAAAATGACATTGTTTTTCAAAGTGCTCTCTATTTACCCAAAAGTAGTTACTATTGACTAAATAATGGTCATATTTTGCAAAGAAACACACGGGATACAACCGTCACAAAATATCGATCTACCATGATTGAAAAAATATCTCGCATATAGTATAAGCCCATAACTCCGTATTTGTAAATCCATTTAATGAAATCCCTTTACTATGTAGAATTTCTTGCAATCATATTAAGGCCATTTAGCGTATTACTACCTAATAAGTTTAAAATTTTACATCTTACTACCTAATATGTTCAATTTTTCAAATAACAACCTAATAAGGGTAAAAACTTACCCAATTACTACCAAAATGACGGAAATTGCTAAAAAATTACGGAAATCAATTTATTCCGTCCCGTTTAACTTTAAAACCTAATTTAATACCTAAACTACCCTTCCTCTCCTTCCTCTATCAAAACACCTCCATTAACATCTAACTTGCGAAAATAATAAACAGCGTAAAAAGTTAAATCAAAACGACAGTAATATAATCTATTACACGACTGATGACAAAAAAGTGAGAGCCTACAAATGTTCACAAATACTTGTTGAAAAATAAGCAAAAGTAATCCAGTGGTCTGGTGTGGATGCGAAATTCCTCTCTTCTGTCTCCCCACGTTACTCCATGGATCAATCAAAACTCTTGGACGCTCTGCAATAAGGGATAGAAAGACAAACTTCAAAGAAGAAAGCAAAACCCAAATTTCTAATCAGTACTACGGATTTTTCAATTGTGCTAAGTAAGGCTAAAATCGGAAAACGAGATCTCGGATCAAACCGAAGCATAACGCAGAATCAAACACTAGTTAGTACAAGTCCTGATACAGACCCCATGTAGTAGAGACAAGGGATGAAAGCTTACTGCCTGCTTAGTTGAATGCCTTAGAATTTTACATTTAATCTTTTTGGTCGGTAAACCAGGACAACGGAAGATTATCTCCCTCTAATGCTGCAAATTAGGCATGTTCATGGAGGTTTTGATGGATAAAAATGGAGGCAGGAATAATTACTTTAGTGTTACAGGGGAGGGAGAGGGATGAGTAAAATTTTAACAAGGAATAGGTTTATTAAAAGAAGGGTAAGATGGTCATTTAACTTAACCCGAACATTTAAAATTAACTTAAGTTCGGTTTCCGTCAAAAAGGTAGCAAACTGATTAATGTTGTGTGATTTTAGGTAGTTAGTTGCAAAATTAATTATATTAGGTAGTAAGATGTAAAATTTTAGATTTATTAGGTAGTTATTTGTGATATTTCCTCATATTAATCCATCATTTTTAAAGAGAGAAAATGTTTTCATTTTTGTGGGGCCTCCATGTTCTTTTGGTGAATTAATTACTTGCTCCCTTCCTTTCTATTTAATTAATTTCTCATAAGTTTAAATTCAAAATACAAGAGACTTTATTTTGTAAGATTTATGCTAAGTTGTTAACTACTATTAAAATCAACATGTAAAAAAAGTCATAAAAATTAAATCAACCTGCATTCAAATCAAGATGTATCTATTTAAAAAAAAATCATTGATAAAACCATTATTAAACTAAGAAATTAAAATATACTAATATCATTAATTAACTAAACAAATCTAAAAAAAAATTATAAATTCACATCAACTATACGTTAGAATACAAGTGGAGAGTCCTTATGCGAGAATGATTTGTGTGTTAATGTGACCAGATTCTAAACTTAAGGGACTAATTACCACTCACACGGTAAATAAGAAATAATAATTATTCAATCAAAATCAGTATGAAAAATCGTTTAAATTTTTTACTAACAAATGATTAATGAGTAAACCCGTGCAATTATGCACAGGTATAAAACTAGTGTTAAATAAATTAAATAAAGGAGAAAAGCGAAAAAAGTAAATTGTTGAAAGTTTGCCTAATATAATGACTACATTTATTTACTCCTTCTCGTCGCACAAAGAGCGAAATACCATTCCACTATACAGAAATGACACACCCTAATTTCGACTATACACAAACTCTCTTTGTTTGTTTAATTAACCCGTGATTGAAATATCAGTAAGTCTCCTGAGAGATCGCGACTTACCAAATTAGTGGTAGACATAGCATGAAAAATAGAATTAAGTAACGCTTTACCCTTATCATGTGAGAGGTCTCTCAAGTCTTAATAACGTTATTGAGAGACATCTCTCTGAAATTTTTGTTTTGAAACATCCATCGTGTATTATTGTTGTATCTCTCAATTCATGAAAGAAATTAGGAAAATCTCAAGCTTAATAAAAACACATAGTACTGCTCAATCGTATTTCCCTAAAATGCCCAAAAATAATATCTATCTTATGACCAAATCTTACAAATTTCTAAGTTAGATCTGCCATCAAAACATTTGTTAATATCAAACTTAAATTCGTGTATCAAAACACATATAACTTACGTTTACTCTTTGAAGTTGCAGATTTGATGTTGTTTTCATAAGTATGAAAGTCTAGATTAGTTTCTAACGATATTTTCGCTTAATCAATTATTTTTATTATGTTCTTTTTTTCACTTTTTTTTTGCATTTTTAATATTCTTATTTTTCATTACGATTGTTTTCAATTTAAATAAAATTTCAATTTCTATGATTTACCATCATTAATTTCCAAAAATTTACTTTTTTGTCAATAATTACGTCTATCTAGAAAGATAGAGATATTTTTAAGCATTCTTTTGTTTCAGTTATTTTTTCCGAGATATCTATTCATCATTTGATCATAAATGCATTGATAATTTTTTTATTCTTATAAATTATTTTCACTATATTATTTCTGCTAAATAATTTTTTTACTATTAATTTGATTTTCGTCACATTTCAAAGGTCTCAAAAATTCCATCATTGTAAACTTGTAGTTATAATTTGTTTCCTTCACATTTAACTCTATATTTATATATTTTTATATGTGCAATCGTATAATATAAAATACATAGTAATAAATTTGGTCTGAATTAAGTTGATTATACTGTTCTTAGACATAATCTCATTTTGTAAAACATAAACTATGCTCTAGTCAAATTATGTATTGTTTTTTTGAAATTGAATATAAAAAATAATTACAAAAAGTGGGCCCTTTTATTAAGTTAAATAAAAAATGCAGATTCAACCACAGAACGACACCTCAACTCTGTGATTGTTGCTTTAATAAAGATGATTACGCTATTTTTCTTTTAAGGCATAATTTAACGAATAGGTTAAAATTAACACTCTATCCATTTAATTAACAACAACGTAGACAATATCATTTTAATAGGATGAATGTTAGTTAAAAATATAAAGGTATTGGAGGAAATATTGGAAATCAATATTTCCGAAAGTCACGTCTCTAACTTTGACACAATCTACAATTCTAGTTTAGCTAGTATTTGATCAGGGGTTACTTTCCTAAGTTTTAGGAATATTTTTTGTATATCTTTTTAGCAACGTAACATAGCAATCCCTTCCCTTTTTGTATAAATTAACAATCCGTTGAGAAATACAAACACAGAAAAATTCACATTCATATTTTCTATTCATCAAATTCTTCATGGTATCAGTTGTAACCTAAAATTCATCATGACAGGCGAAGATATTCCGACTTCTTCCACGCCGCATATCACCAAACCCATATACGCTCTTTCCAATTCCGATGGCGTTTCAGCAAAAATTACTCACGTATTGTTGAAAAGCTCTAATTATGCGGAATGGTCTAAGGGTTTTCGCAATGGTTTGGGGGCGAAAAGGAAAATCGGCTTCGTTGATGGTTCCCTCAAACAACCTTCGACAGACTCGGAGGACTTTGACGATTGGACTACTGCCAATTGTACCGTCATCGCGTGGATTTTTAATACGATTGACCCAGCAATTCGTTCCTCCACTACTTACCGAGACACGGCGGTCGAATTGTGGGATGATCTTCGCAATCGCTTTTCCCGTGGTCACGGCATCAAAATTTATCAATTGGAGTCTGAGATCTCTGATTGTAAGCAGAAAGATGAAGAGAGCATCATGGACTTTTACGGGCGTCTCAAGAAGCTTTGGGACGAGGTCAATGACTTTGACGCCCTCCCTACTTGTGAATGCTCTGGTTGTCGCTGCAATCTCTCGACCAAACTACGCACCCGGCGCGAGACTCGTCAGACTCGCCAATTTTTAATGGGTCTTCTCCCGTGTTATGCTACTGCCAGGTCCAATATATTGGGCTCTACTACTCTGCCTTCTTTGGATTCCGTCTATGCTCGGCTTATGTAGGAAGAAGAAGTGCGTAATTTAACACACGAACGTTCTTCTGCCATGGCTTATGCGGTTCAAGGCGGTAGACAGGGCAGCAAGCAGGGGAGGACACGCCTTCGATGTTCCCACTGCAATAAGCCCGGCCATAGCGAGCCCAACTGTTGGGAAAAGCACGGCTACCCAGAGGGCCGTGAGCCACGCTCTCAGATCGCATCCGGAACGGGTAGCATTTCCTCGACCAGTCACACTAATGCGGTGTTTGGTGAGCCTGTTGTTGATGCGAATCATGTCCGTCTCCATGGTAAGTCTGCTGTCCATTGGCTCATTGATACAGGAGCATCTACCAATGTGTGTGGAAATTTACATTTGTTATCTGATTATATCTCGATCAACACCTCTTGCGGTGGGTCTTCCGAACGGGGCGCAGTTGAAAGCTACTCATCGTGGTCATGTTCGAATTAATAATGCTCTCGTCTTGCAGGATGTACTTTACGTCCCAGATTTCACATGCAATCTTTTATCAGTGTCACAAATGTTACATTCTCAAAATATATGTATACAATTCACTAATAAGACTTGTGTTATTCAGGACCCTATCTCGAAGACGAGGATTGGTGAGGGTGCGCTTGTAAATGAACTCTACCATTTGCCCATGGATATTCCGCGACGTGTTAATGCTATCGAAGAGGCTGGAAATGTCGATTTGTGGCACAAACGGTTAGGTTATCCCACTACTACAAAAATAGGATATAGAGGCGCTCATTTTCCGACGCTTATAAAAAAATTGCTAAAATTTGTTTAAGTAAGCTAAAATATGGAGCGCTATGATTAAGCGCCTCAAAGTACCATACTAAACCCAAAGCAAAATAAAAATACGCACTAAAACGGCGCGCGAAACTCCCATCTTTAGTAAAACTCTGAAAAATAGAAAACCTACCCACCATCCCTGCGAACGCGAAAAACACGAACGGCATAACTTCGAAGGTCCTTGTAATTGAAGAACTGGTGCTTGACTCACCCGCTAAAGCCTCTCCTTCTTCGGTTCCTTCTTGTCAGGCATAGATTCTATAGGGATAGAAAGCTGCATCAGAAATTCTTCAGAAATTGAAGACAATCACAGTGAACGACAAAGACGTCTTTCTTCAATTGGCATATTCAGGTATTTAAATTTGAAGATTATCATTCCAATTTTTGATTGTTTTCCTTTCTTACTGTTATTTATACTCCAATTTTTGTTTTCCTTGTTGATTATTGGGATTAAAGTGTTGTTGTGAACTACTAGTAATATGCAATCGACAATAATTGACAATCGATCTTAATAGTAGCAATTATTCGCTTTTTTTGCTCCGCTTTTGTATTACAATCGACAATAATCTATAGTTATTGATTTTCATATAAATATCATGATGGTTGCTACTTTTGTTTACTGCAATTTGAACCAATTTAGAATGTAACATGACTTGCTTTGCGAAATTGTTGATTCATCACCCAAAATCTGGTCATAGAGTCATTTTCTTGACCCGCTTAAATTCTTGTTCTGAAAAATATAATGTTGCAGTAACAACAATTTAATCTGTTATTGATTTTCATATAAATATCATAATGGTTGCTACTTTTGTTTACTGCAATTTGAACCAATTTAGAATGTAACATGACTTGCTTTGCGAAATTGTTGATTCATCACCCAAAATCTGGTCATAGAGTCATTTTCTTGACCCGCTTAAATTCTTGTTCTGAAAAATATAATGTTGCAGTAACAACAATTTAATCTGTTACTGAAAACATGATGTTGCAGTAACAACAATTTGAAGTTTAGACGCAATACTATTAAGAGCGTTAGCTATTATCTTTTTTACCCGCTAAAATACTTGTTCTGAGTTGTTAACCATCAAAGTGATGTTATTTTTCAGTTTGATGGATCTGTTTTTTATCAAGGAAAATTTGGCTAGTCGTAAGGAAAGTGCACAATACCGATTAGGAGTTCGCGACTTCATAAGATATGTTACCCGTGACATCTCCTCTTCTAGTGGTAAAATATATTGTCCTTGTGTGAAGTGCGTAAACAGTAAGTTGTTAAGTCCAGACGAAGTGAATGTACATTTGCTTAGTTCTGGAATAATGTGTAACTACTCCACTTGGATCTTTCATGGAGAACAATTGGAGCACACATTAGTCGATGAACCTATGGAAACAACTCCACCTTTGACTCACATGCAACAGTTAGTTCACGATGCATATAGACAAAGAAATGAGGATTCTGGTTTCAATGGTTCTCCCCCTCTCACAAATATGGCAACCACCGGACCAAGTAAAGATGCTGAAAACTTTTTCAATTTATTAAAAGATGCTGATCAGGAGTTGTGGCCAGGGTGTGAACTGACTAAGTTATCATTTTTAGTACTTTTGTTCCATTTAAAGAGTACTAATAAATGGAGTAATAAGTCTATTAGTAGCCTATTAGAAATTTTACGACTTGCAATTCCCAACGGGGAAAACTTACCAAAAACATTTGCTGAAGCAAAGAAGGTTATTAGTAAATTAGGCCTTGATTACACAAAAATTGATGCTTGCCCGAAACACTGCCAACTTTATTGGAAAGACAAAGTACGTGATGATACATGCTCAACTTGTGGGACTTCAAGATGGAAAAGGGTTAGAGAACAAGTGACATCAACGGGGCGAAAAAAGAAGAAAGGAATTTCTGCCAATGTTTTACGGTATTTTCCATTAAAGCCGAGACTTAAGCGAATTTTTATGTCTAGAAAGACGACAGCTTATATGAGGTGGCATGCTGAAGAAAGAATAAAAGAGGATGATGCTCTAAGACATCCGGCTGATTCCTATGCTTGGCAAGACTTTGACTCTAGGTACCCTAATTTTGGTGCAGAGTCTCGTAATGTTAGACTCGGTTTAGCTAGTGATGGATTTAACCCTTTTGGAATGCTAAGTTCAACTTATAGTTGTTGGCCAGTAGTGTTGGTACCATACAACTTTCCTCCTTGGATGTGTTTAAAAGCTTCATCTCTTATTTTATCCACCTTAATTTCGGGGCCTAGTAGTCCAGGGAATAAAATTGATGTGTATTTGCAACCCCTTATTGAAGAGTTAATTGAGTTGTGGGACGAGGGCATTGAGACATATGATGCTTCCAAAGACGAAACTTTTACTTTACATGCCGGTTTACTGTGGACAATCAGCGATTTTCCAGGTTATGGCATGCTCTCTGGTTGGGGTGTACATGGTGAGAACGCGTGTCCTTGTTGCAACTCCCAAACAGATTCAAAGTGGCTATATAATAGCCATAAGTTTTGTTTTATGGGTCATCGTTTGACCTGTCAAAATCTGACCCGACCCGAAAACCGACCGTAACCCGACCCGTAAATGACCCGCGTTTTTCAACCCGAACCCGAAAAGGAAAGCATTATTCAGATGATGCAAACATAACAGAGTTGCAGAATAACGTTCCACCGGATGTGGTAAACGATCAATGGATAAGTATTGTTAACTTTTGGAGATCAGATGAAAGACGGGTATGTTTTTAGATATTTTAAAATTATGAACGCAACTATTATTATGGGTCTGTAACTGCTGCGGTAATGAGGCAGTGCTTCCGTTATTATGTTTCTATTATTATGTTTTTAGCACTAATGGGACTGCAATATAGGCATGACCTGAACTATGACATAATCTGCAATTTCCTGCCAGCGTTTAGCAAACTGCCAGCCCAGGCTTTCTTTCGGCCTTGAGTTTATCTGCTTCCGACGCTGACCAGCTCCATACTCAGTTACGCACTTCTGTTCATGCTGTTATGCCTAGTGCACAACTGCAACAACAGCACAAACCAGAACAGATCCAACACCTGCCTGCACTACTCAAACACATACATTTGTTCCAACAGTTACAGACCCATAATAATACATATACAACGGCTGTGATCATGTTGCTTAAAATAGACTTATCAGACACCCACAGTCCTTCTCCCATCAGTTCTAGTAATTCGCCTGCTAATCCTTTTACAGCTCCCACGTAATTCTTGACGGCTTTACTGCATGTTTAGTACGTTTTCATTAGTCCGTTCAACCTGAAAATGGAAAAGACAGAGCCACTGACAGATGCAGGAGATACACACTGCTTTTTTTATTAACTTTGTAATTTGATTTGATATGTAAATGGGAATCAAATGAATAGAGAGTAGACAGTAGCGAGGAGTAAAACATATGGTGGACTGACCGGGCAGGTACATTTGAGAAGCGAGTTTAATCTAAGATGACTATCACAAGGCCAAGATTTTGCTTAGTTTTTTGTACCCAGTATAGGGGTTTCCTTGTAATTTGACTTTGGTTTGACTTTGGTTTTGATATATATGGCAGAAAAGAAGCGCAAATAGTAGGCTCTCACATAAGAAGGCAAAGACAAAGCCTATTCATACCACTAGCACTAAGAGTCACGCACGCATCTATGAGGACTTGGTAAACGCCTATTCTCGTTTAATTAGTTAACAAAAAATCGTATTTTGTTTCTTCTACTTTTATTTTGTTTGACATCTTTATATTTTGTTTCTTCATCTTGTTATTTATGATTTATCTAGAAAAAGTCACTACAAAGATCTCCAACAAGGACCGAAGTATATCTAGAATGTCATCAACATAAGAACGAAGCCAATGTTACGGTACTTGTCTGAAACTTTTCTTTATTTTATTTTTTTTAGGTGAAAGGTAACACTTTCCATTAAGATCAAACAAACTATTACATACTCCATTTACATACTTGACAGAAACCAAGGCCAACAAGTCTTGTCTTAGTTTCTTTATTTTATTTATCAAAAAAACCAGTCTAGATCAGTCTGCTTGTAGGGCTGAGTCCCTTTCCCCTGAATTCTTGTTTGTATCTCTTTCACAATAGCCTGGGCTACTTTTCCTGGGAGTGTCAAGATTAAATCATTCTTACTGCAATTCCTTTGGTACCACATATGATAGATAGTACACATAAGCAAAGCAGCATGAACAGCCTCCTGAATCCTGGCACCAGTAGTTGCTCCACACTATTCAATGGGGTTTTGCTCTTGAATATTCACCCCCACTTGTAAGTACAGCTGCTTTCTCGCACACAAAAATTGGACATACAACTAACAGGATAATCCCTCTATTCATATACATATATAAGAGTAAAGAATGATGTGCTCTCTGGGTAAGCATAATATGAGTTTCCTTCGGGCTTATCTCGTATAACTCCTGCATTCTTTTTAACAAGACTTTATATTCCCGCCCCTTTTTTTTTAAGTTAATTTTTTCCTCTTCTTGGGAGTTTCCCTCTTAAAGGCAAGAGACGCCCACGTACATACTTCTTGCTATTGTTACGGCTTTTTTCATTGATTGAAGGCCCTTTCTCTCCCTCTCATTTCAATTGCAAAGACCTCCGTAGAGGTAGCAAGTTGCTGATATCTCCAATCCACAGTGCTGCAATTTAGGCCCCATGGGCTAACATTCATCCTATAAACTGATGCTTAGTAGTTTCTTTATTTTAATTATTAAAGGAAATGTTTCTTTGCGTTACTTAAGTACAATTACATTTACAGGATCAAATTAAGGAAATTGCTGCACAGCAAGAGCACTTAGATGGGAACTTAGATGATGACCCTGTTGCACAAGTATTGGGAAAAGAAAAATATGGTCGAGTTCGAGGTCTTGGGCTAGGCGTTAAGCCATCAGATCTTGTAGAGGCTTCAACTTCGCATTTTTCCAACGGCTTAAATATGTCAACAACTGAGGAGACGACAACCATGTATCTGATTCGTCAGCTAAAGGACCAAATAGAAACAATGGATAATCGTATCAAAAGACAAGGAAACACTCTTACCAAGGTAAAAGAAAGTTGATGAATACTGTGGGATTTACCTTAAGTGATTTTGACTCGAGTGAATCTAGCTCAGATGAGTCTAGCCCAGAATCTGATCGTGATAATTAATAGTAAGGTAATATTTTTTTTTAATCCCTTGATGTTCTCATCTTCACTGTGTTATGTCTTTTCTCTCCTTTTGAATTTATTAGTATTTTGTCGCTTCTTTTGTCAATAATGGTAATATTTCAACTTATAATCTGATTATGATAATTGTTTTCACTTGAATTTTTCAGTAATCTTATGTTCAAGCTACTTTATGTATCGGCAAGCTCAAACTTCATCGCAAGGATTGCTTAACTGGCACCGATGATATGAATTTCTACCGTTGGTTACGAATAATAGAGAATTAAATTTGTTTCGGATAGATGGATATTATTTTGAAGTTTTTTTTATTTGAGATACATTTATTCTTATGGGTTTCGGACATGTAATTGACATTAAAGTTGTTTAATGCTAAAATATGTTTGTTTCAAGAAAAATTGTGTGTAATTCCAATTGTGGCAAGAAATATGTTTGTTCGAAAGTAATATAGTAGGAAACACAGGTGTAATAAATAATATTGTCGATTATAATACAAAAGCGGCCCAAAAAAGCTAGTCGATTGTAATACAAAAGCGGCGCAAAAAACCGCCTGTACATAAGCATAGCGGTGCATAATACATGATAGTCGCAGTATTATATGAGGCGCTTTGAAAGCGTCGGATGTTCTCTAGCGGCGCAAAAAAGCGCATGAACATAAGCATAGCGGTGCATACTACATATAGTCACAATATTATATGAGGCGCTTTGAAAGCGTCGGATGTTCTCTAGCGGCGCGTACAAAGAACTGCTATAGCATAGAAATAGCGCGTCAATTTTCGCGGCGCTATATTCTAGCTGTACCGACGGAATAAAATAGCGTCGCATTAGGGGGTAGCGGCATGGGCAAATGAGGCGCTTATTAAAGCTTCGGTATAACTTCTGCCGACTCTATGTAGCGTTGCAATATGGGTTTAAAAAGCGTCGCAATAAGCTGTTTCCGTAGTAGTGTCCGTCTTTCAAGGCAATGGAGTGTCTTTCTTCCATTACGAATTTTAAGCACTATTTAGCCAATCATAAATTTTGTGATGTTTGTTTTCGGGCAAAGCAAACTCGGTCCGTTTTTCCGTTGAGTACTAATAAAGCTGCTCGTTTATTTGATCTTATACATTGTGATGTTTGGGGACTCTATGACCCGAATCAGGCATGTGGGTCTCGTTATTTCCTCTCATTAGTTGATGACTATTCGCGCAACATTTGGGTGTTTTTGTTCAAATCAAAGGATGAGGTATCTCGTCTTATGACCAATTTATTTGCTCTAATAAAGCGTCAATTCAATGCTACTGTTAAACGAGTAAGAAGTGACAATGGAACGGAATTTAAACCTTTAATTCCTTATTTTCGCGAGCAGGGTATTATTTTTGAAACCTCAATGGTCAAAACCCCTCAACAAAACGCCCGAGTTGAATGCAAGGATCGTCACATTCTCAATGTGGCTCGTGCGTTGAGATTTCAAAGTTCTATACCGACTGATTTTTGGGGCGAGTGTGTCTTGACAGCCTGTTTTGTTAAAATTTCTACCGGGTCAAATTTTAGTGTTGCGGGTCAAAGTACCAACCAATATACGGATATTACGTAGAAAACAAATATGCAAAACGAGAGAAATAGAAAATGACGCAAGAGATTTTTGGTGACGCGGAAAAACCCAATGAGGGAAACAACCGCGGGGGGAACGGAATCCCACCAATATTTCACTATGATCGAGGCTACTTTTACAATTGAGATGGATTACAAATGCTTGTGTGAGTATTAGATTTTACAACGTATGAACTGAAATAATAAAGTGCCCTAGCTAGCTTCCTTTTTATAGCTTTTGGACTCTGGGCTAACTGAATCTGCTCTGGTCTTGGGCTGCTCCGGGAATATAGGAGTGGTTTGTGGAGAATATGCTTCTAGGGTTTTGACCCTTTCTTCTCTTTAACGGATCTTTTCCCGTTTATAATCTGCTTTGCAATGGGCTATATCCGCTTTTATTCGTCTTTGGGCCCAATCGGAGTAATAGCGAATTTTGGGCTAAACAATTTCCCCCAAATTTCAGCCTATTTTGGCCTTAATTGGGCTGGAATTTCCTTCTGCCTCTGTGGGTGCTTCTGGAGTTTATGAGTGGTAGTTGGGAGATTTATGTAACTGCTTCTCAGCCGCCTTTCCTACCCCACTTGTCCCACTTGTCTTCTTGTATTAACTGCTTGTCCCCTCAACCTTTACCACTTCTCTTCCACTTTAACTTTTCACCTTTCAAGTTTGAATTTGATTTTCAAATTTTATCCACTTGCTTTTTTTATAAATACCCTCCTTTTACCGTTTTCACTTTTACTTTCCTTCTTTTCTTACTTTCTTTACCATCTTCAGAATTTTACTCTCTCTTACTTGCTTTCTTGCTCTTTCTTGCTTTTTCTTTTCTCAGTAAAAACTTTTTACCACTTCTTTTAATAATCCATCATGTCTGCTCCTGGATCTTCTTCCGCTACTCCTTCCACTACTCCTGCTCCTGCTGGGTCTTCTGGATCTACCTCTGCTTCGGGGGACTACTCTGGTCCTTTCCCGTCGCAGAAGCTGCTTGCGGCCAAGCATTTATGCGATTCCTCTTTCAACGAGTCTCATGCCTCTTTTATCAAGCTTCGATTTGGGTTTCTGGATGGGGTGGTCTATCACTTCCCTCTTGCTGGCGAGAAGGCCGATTTTGAGAGGGAAGGATGGACTTGTTTCTATGAATACCCTTTCCGTCTGGGTCTCAGGTTTCCTTTTCCTGATTTGATTGTCGATTTCCTGAAGTTAACCAAACTAGCTATGTGCCAGATTGCTCCGCATGCATGGAGAATCTTACTCAGTATTTGTGCTCTGAACCGTGAACGGGGGCTGAACATTGGTTTGGCTGACTTGGGGCAGTGGTTCACCCCTCGTTCTCTGGGTCATTCTCAGTGTACTATTCGTAGCCATGACAATATGCCTTCTGCCATTATCTTTTCCACTACTCCAGATGATAGTAAGTGGTTTACCCGCTTTATTTTCGTCAAGATTGACACGTTGCCTTCCTCTCCAGACTATATTTTTTCTGCATGGCAGCCTGTGGAAGGTACTGGCTTTGCTCTGGCGTTCTTTTGATTTTCTTTACTTTATTGTTTTTCGTCTGTTTCTGATGGCTTGTTAGTTTCTGCAGGGCGTAGCTTGGCTAAGCTTCCTGATTCCGTTGATCCTCCTACTTCCAAGGCCAAACTCCTGGGCCTTCCTGCCGAGGAGAGGACGTTCTCCAAGCTGGTCCGGGATGCTGCTGTTCTGGTGGTGAAGAAGGAGGGTACGGTACTTTCGTTGTTTTTTGTTTTCTTTGGGTGGATCTGCGCTTGATCTGTTCTGATTTCTGCTGTCATCTTTCCAGGCAAGCCCAGAGTTGATGTGAGTAGGGTGATGCAGCTACGCAGAAAAAGGCTGGCTTCTGGGGACGCGGGGTCCTCAAAGAAGACAAAAATGGACGTTGTGGAGGGGAGCTCTACTGGAGCTGGGTCCCAAGCTGCCCCTATTGAAGTTGACACTGTTGATCTGGTCCAGGAACCTGTTTCCGAAGCTCCCTATGTTGATCCTTCTCCTCTCAAGATTCCTCCCTTCATTCCTACTCCTGGTTACAAGCCAGTTATGGAGCAGTTGCCTCTACCATCTTCTGGAGGAGGTTCATCTTCTTCTTCTCTGCACCTGGACCTCCCAGCAGATTTTGGTGGGTCCAGGACTAATCTCTGGCCTGCTTTGGACTCACTACTTTTCCCTGCCTCTGCCTCTATTTTCGCGCACTATATAAACCCGCACTTAGTCTTTCTTTTCACACATTACTTATCACGCATTCTTAAGCTTATTTTAGGGTTTTTACTGTTTCATTACTCTAGACTTAGACTCAAAAAACTCTCTTAATATTTTAACCAACCTACTATACGTCGTCGACACATTACTAAATATCGTCGACACAAATTAATGAACTACCCAAACTACCCCTCCCTTCCCCCTTCCTTTTTCCTTTATATTCAAAATTAACTAACTCAAATTTATCCTAAAAAATTCACATTCAAATTTCAAAACCGTATTTTTTCAACAACAATTTTTCCGTCTTAATTCCGAAACTTGAGTCTAAGGGAGCTGCTCTGATCTGGTGGAGGCACCTTTAGATGATATACTTTTTTAGGTGAAGTATATTCCATGATCTGGGTATCATTTCCCCTTCCATTGTCATTAGCCTGTAGGCCCCATTACCAACTATGCTCTCAACCTGGTATGGGCCCTCCCAGTTGTAGGCAAACTTTCCAGCTTGTCGGTTTTTGGTGTTCAGGAACACCTTTCTCAGGACCAGATCTCCTACTTGCAGGGTTCTGATCCTGACATTTTTGTTGTAGCTCCGAGCCACCATCTGCTTGTACGAGGCCATTCTGACGTAGGCACTGGTCCTGAGTTCATCAACAGTGTCCAGGCTACTTGTCATTTCTACTTGGTTCTGGTCCTCAGTTGTTCACCCGTACCTGTGGGTTGGGACTTTGACCTCAGAAGGAATTACCGCTTCTGCTCCGAAGACAAGGCTGAAGGGGGTCTGACCTGTTGCTACTTTTGGAGTAGTTCTGTCAGCCCATAGGACCAGCGGAAGTTCCTCTGCCCATTTCCCTCCCATTTCTTGTAGTTTCTTTTTCATATTCTCAATGATGATCTTATTACTAGACTCGGCTTGTCCATTGGACTGGGGGTTTCTGGGGGTAGATTTCTGGAGTGATACGTTCCACCCAGCACAGAAAGCCTCGGTTTTCTTCCCAATGAATTGGGAACCATTATCACATATTATTTCTGAGGGTATGCCAAATATGGTAAATATATTACGCTTAATAAAAGAGATGACCTGTGCCTCGGTGGTCTGGGTGAATGATTCTGCTTCAATCCATTTAGAAAAGTAATCTGTCATGGCCAGCATGTATAGCTTGTTTCCTGGTGCTCTGGGGAGAGGTCCCACAATGTCCATCCCCCACTTCATAAAAGGCCATGGGGATATGATCGGGTGCAGAGGCTCTGCTGGTTGGTGATTGACAGGTGCGTGCCTTTGACAGGCGTCGCATTTCCTTGCATACTCCTTTGCATCCTTGCGCATTGTGGGCCAGAAGTACCCCATTCTGAGGGCTCTATTGGACAGGCTTCTTCCCCCTGCATGATTTCCACAGTCTCCGCTGTGGAGGTCGTGCAAGACTGTCTGTGCCTCAGTCTGGTCCAGGCAGCGCAAATATGGCCCTGCTAATGATTTCCGGAATAGGGTTCCATCAATTAGGAGGAACCTGGAGGCCTTCATCCTGAAACTTCGTGCTTCTTTCTTATTGCTGGGCTGGATATCATGTTGTAACCAGTCCAGGTATGGCTGTCGCCAATCCTGCTCTGATCCCTGGTCTGGGTTGTTGCTGTAAATAGGCAACTCTTCCTGGTCCGAATCTGGACCAGGAATGGTTGGTTTGAGAACATGGGTGATCGGTATATTGGCTACGTCTGCTGGTTTGAAGGTTGATCCCAGAGTTGCCAGTGTATCTGCTTCTGCGTTCTGCTCCCGAGGTACCTGCTGGATGCAGAATTCTGCGAATCTACCGATTAACTCCTTTGCCACACACAAGTAGGCCGCCATTGTGGGGTCTCTTGCCTCGTTTGCTCCATTGACGTGATTCACAATTAATTGCGAATCACTGTATACATTAATGCAGCTGATTCCTATGTCCAGGGCCAATTGTAGTCCTAGGACCAGGGCTTCATATTCAGCTACGTTGTTGGTAGTTTTGAACTCACATCGAACTGCTTGGATGATCAGGTCACCCTCTGATGATCTAAGGATCAACCCAACTCCTGACCCTCTGGCGTTTGATGCCCCATCTACTCGTAGCTCCCAAGTACCTGGTTTGGCTCCTTGGTGTAGATGAAGGATTTCCTGCTCTGCTTGGGTCTGGAGTGCTGGGCTGAAGTCGGAGACGAAGTCTGCGAGGGCTTGTGACTTTATGACTGTGCGTGGTTCAAACTGGAGATCGTATCCACTGAGGTGCACAGACCACTTAGCCATTCGTCCTGATAATTCTGGCTTTCTCATAACCGTCTTGAGTGGGTGATTGGTAACCACTGAGATTGTATGAGACTCAAAGTACGGACGCAGCTTATAGGATGCTGTGACCAATGCCAGTACTAGTTTCTCAAGTGAGGTATACCTTGCTTCTGCTGGTAGTAATGACTTGCTGACGTAGTACACCGGGTGCTGAGCTCCTTCGTGCTGTCGGACCAGAACTGCACTTACTGCTGCTTCGGTTACTGAGAGGTACAGGAGCAGGACCTCCCCCTGCTCTGGCTTGGATAGTGATGAGCTCCATTTTGGTCATCATTTCCTTTGCATTTTCTTTGTTTTCGGTCACGATTCGGCCTCAATTTGCGTGTCTTGAGGTGTTTTTACGTCCGTTGCCTCGTATATTCCTATTCTGTCCACTTTTTGTAGGTATTACGGCGGGGGCGAAGAAACGGGAGAAATCGAGCCGGATTTAGAGCGAATTGTGAAGAAAATGTGAAGGATTTGGCAAAGGTCATTCCCAGGCCCTCCCAGCCGGTCCCCAACCGGCGGCCGGTCGGCCGGCTGGGAGCCTTGACACGAGATTTTGACAAAAATGCGAGAAGTTTCCAGGCCCTAAAGAAAAGGCTCCCAGCCGGTGGCCAACCGGCAGCCGGTCAGCCGGCTGGGATGCACCTCCCATACTTAGCCAAATTTCAAAGTTCGAAGAAATGCATGGATTTTACAGATTGATGCAAAAGGTGTCCCAGCCGGTGGACGACCGGCAGCCGGTCCACCGGCTGAGGGTACCTGTAGCCAAGTGAAGAAAAGAAGAAATTAGAATGAAGATTTTGGCCTCCCAGCCGGTGCCCGACCGGCGGCCGGCCGGTCGGCTGAGGGTCAAAGGTTTTGAAGAAAAAAAGAAGAAAAACTTCAGAAGTCAAAATTTGGGCTCCCAGCCGGTCCACCACCGGCAGCCGGTCGACCGGCTGAGAAGCCTTTCTCAGATTTTCGCGCACTATATAAACCCGCACTTAGTCTTTCTTTTCACACATTACTTATCACGCATTCTTAAGCTTATTTTAGGGTTTTTACTGTTTCATTACTCTAGACTTAGACTCAAAAAACTCTCTTAATATTTTAATCTTCCTTAGATCTTTATTTAATCTTTCAATATTAGTTAATCCTCTCTTAGTAATTCTCTTAGCTTTGTTCTTGGGCAATTTTAGAAGATTTTTTATTGGGTTGTAATTTGAGGGTTTGAGAAAATCCTCCAAGTTGTAATCCAAGTTCCTTGCTTTTTCCTTATTATTGGTATAATCTTCCTAATCTCTACTTTGTCTTTGCATTTTGTTTTAGTTTTACTTGTTCAATTATTTACTCTCATTAATTCCCACCATGTTTAGCATTAATACTTTATTTGTTCAAGTTTATTCCTTAGCCATGTGTGAGTAGTCTTATTCTAGGGTTAGGGGGTTTGCTTGGGTAGTTAGTAGCCATGAAAAATGCCTAGAGTTAGTCTTGTTTGCTTCTTTGGTTAAGTTTTCGCATCTTGCATGTTATGTGTTTGATGAAATGCCTCAACGACGGTTGGGTGTTAGTCTTCACTTTGTTTGCTTTAGACGAAAGTCTTGGGTTTTCATGAGCATGCTTGTGTGTTAGGTTAGCTTGGTTTGTAGCGAAAGCTAGGACTAGACTCGACCTAAGGGTTTGTCAACTCGAGAGAAGAGACAACCCTAGACCTACCATAGAAGTGATATAAGACCGTTATCTTACGTTTGGCTACCGACTTACCTAGGTGACCCCCGACACCCTAGTCCTCTTTATCATCAACTTCATCTAGATTTACTTGCTTTAGTAGTTAATTAGTTTTTCCAAACCAAAACCTTTTACCCCGACTCATACTTAAATTAAAGCATAACTATACAACTATCCCCACCGTCTTCGCGAACGATAACCCGATTATACTACTTAATTTGGGTTCTTTATAAATGTGTTTGATTCCGGTATCGACGACAAAAACCGGCCATCAAAATGGCGCCGTTGCCGGGGACGGTGTTTAGAAGTTGTGTAGTTTAGTTTTAGTTTTAGTCTTGAGTTAGTTGAGCTTGCTTTTGTTTTGATAAAAGATTTGGTAGTTATTTGTAGAGTGCTTGTTTTATTGCTCACCCTAGTGTTTGATAAACACTAGGACGACTAATTGGTTTGCTAAGTTTTATGCCTAGGGGTGACTCTAACTCTTTGTTGTCATCTTCCGAACCGGAGAGGCTCTTTCGGGCTTTAAGGAGGAAGACCATTGCAAGAGTAAGAATTGCGTCCCAAGCATCTACTAGCCAAAACAACCCCTCTTTATCCGAACCACCAAGTCCCAATCAAAGCAATCCTAGCCCAACATCCGAAAGTTTTGACAATCCATTTTATCAATCACCACCACAATCACCACACTTTCCAAACAACCATCAAATTCACATAATGGCCGCTCTTCGTGATCATAACCGGCCCAATCACAATGACACCACCAATCCAATCAACTTCGGGGTTCTTGTTCCTCAAAATTTCGAAATACATCCTTCCCAAATGAGTTCAATCGAAAAGAATGCCTTTAGCGGGGCTTCCCACGAAGATGCTCATGGGCACCTAAGAAAATTCAAGGGTAAAGTCGCGATGATAAAGAAGACCGGAGTACCCGAGGAGACATTAAGGCTTATGCTTTTCCCCTATTCCTTAACCGACAAGGCCGATAGGTGGCTAAATGTCCATGCTCCAAATACATTCACCACATGGGACGACTTGGCAACGGCTTTCCTTGCCAAGTACTACCATCCTCCAAGACCGCGATGCTCCGGAATGAGATAACTCAGTTTCAACAAGACGAGGGAGAATCTTTGGGAGAAGCTTGGGATAGATACCAAGATTTGCTAGCCAAGTGCCAACACCACGGGATACCACCTTGGTACACAACTCAAACTTTTTTCCAAACCCTTCTCTCCCGGACTAAGGAAATGGTTAATGCATCGGCGGGTGGTAGCTTTGACCACTTGCCACATGAGGAAGGAACGGAACTCATTAAGAAGATTGTTGATTCGGAGGAAAACTATGGTACTAGGGGGAATGTCTTGAGGAAAAGTAGCAAGTACCCTAGTGAGCACCTTTCCAATGCTAAGGCAAACGAAGAAACCAATGCCAAGTTGGACATGTTAACCAAGAAATTGGAGGAATTGACAAAGGGCTCCACTAGCAAAGAAACCAAGAACAATGTCCCGGGGATGTACCAAGTAAATAGTGTGGCCACATGTAATTTATGCGGAGGAAGTGGGCACACATTTGAAGTTTGTGCAAACAACTCAATTGAGGGAAGTGGAAGTGAGGAAGAATTGTATGCTTTTCAAGCATTCAACAATCCTAGAAACCAAAGTACTTTCAACCCCAATTCAAACTACTATCACCAAGGGATTAGAGGTAGTCCTTATATGAGTTACAAGAGCACCAATGTGTTGAATCCTCATCAAATTCAACAACCTCAAGTGCAAAACCCCCCCGGTTTTCAACCAAGGGGTGGAAACTTCAATCCAAGGAACAATTTCAACAACAACAATTTCTACCAAGGCAACCAATCCAATCAAGCCAATCAAGGCTTTCAACAAAGTTTCAATGATCCAAACTTCAACCCCAATTTCCAAAACAACCAAAATCCACAAAATTTCAATCCAAATTTCAACAACAACCCAAACTACAACCAACACCAAAACCAAAGCTTCAATCCACCACCATTTCAAAACAACCCCAATCAAAATCAAACCAACTACAACCACAATCCACAAAATCCCAACAACCCAAATTACAATCAAAATTTCAACCAAAACTTTCCACCAAACAATCAAGGCCAAAACTTCAACAATCAAGTTCCGAAGGGCAACTCTCAAGGTGGGGGTGCAAGGAATGATTATGGATTCCCCTTGCCCCTCACCAATGTACCTCACCAAGATACTAGTGATTCCCAAGTGGGTGAGTTATTGAAGCTTGTCAAGAACATGCAAGCAACTCATACCCAAGAGATGGATAATTTGAAGAGTGCCAACCAAAGGGAGATACGGGAAATGGAGGCTCGAGTTGCCTCTCAAGCTCTAGCCAATCCACAAAGGCCACCGGGCGGCTTCCTTGCCCAAGGTCAAAGTTCCAAAGATGCATCACACAATCACCAAGCACATGCGGTGATTTTGAGAAGTGGAACGGAGCTAGAAGACCCGTACAAAGACTACAACTATGGTGAAGAGGAACCTATCGTGGAACTTGTGAAAGACAAAGGAAAAGAAGTTGATGGTGGCAATTCAAGGGATGATGACTTTTATGTGGAGGACCTCCCTTATGAGGAGAAAGAAGATGAAGTTATCTTGGAGGAGGTGGATGCTAGACAAGAGGAGTTGGTTCCACAACCAACTACTAAGGTAACAAGCAAACCAACACCCACCAAGGTACTATCTAACCCTCAACCAACTAGCTTGCCTTATCCTTCAAGGGCTTTGAAGGGAAAGGAAAACCTCAAGTTCACAAATTTTTGTAAAATTATTGAAAAACTTGAAGTGACTCTTCCCTTTACGGAGGTGATATTGAATATGCCAACTTATTCCAAATTTTTAAAAGAAATTTTGTTGGGCAAGAGAACCTTGGGTGACCAAGAAGTAATGGCTATGAGGGAGGAGTGTAGTGCACTTCTCCTCCAAAAGGAGCCAAAGAAACTTGGTGATCCGGGGAGTTTCTCTATCCCTTGCATAGTTGGTGGCATTCCAATCTCTCGTGCCCTTTGTGATTTAGGAGCTAGTGTAAGTGTACTTCCTTTGAAAGTTGCAAAAAGAATTGGTTTGAATGATTTAGTTCCTACAAGTATCACCCTCCAATTGGCGGATAGGTCCGTCAAGCGCCCTTTGGGAGTGCTTGAGGATGTACCCGTCAAAGTGGGTAAGCATTTGATTCCCGCCGATTTTGTTGTCCTTGATATTCCGGAGGATAGCCACACTCCCATCATCCTTGGTAGGCCTTTCTTGGCTACCGGAGGCGTCTTGATAGACGTTAAGAATGGGCGGCTCACCTTTAGAGTTGGGGATGACAAAATTGAGTTTAATCTACCTACTATGATGAAAGGTCCAAAGCATGATGAGGCATTTACATTGGACATTGTGGAGCAAGTGGTAAGGGAGATGGTAGAGATGGAAGAAGAGGAGGAAGGCCACATGGAACAATTATGTGGCATCACAACTAGTGAAGACAAGGAAATGGATGAGGACATTGAGCTTGAAGATGAAGAAGTTGAGAAGGTGGAGGGAATGCTCCCTCCAAAGGTACAACTCAAAACCCTTCCTCCCTCCCTCAAGTATGCCTTTCTTGGGGAGGGAGCTAGAGGCTTACCCGGTGATCATCAATGCCAACCTCAATGAGCAACAAGAATCCAAACTCATTTCAACTTTAAAGGATCATAGGAGCTCATTGGGGTATAGCCTTGATGACATCAAGGGGCTAAGCCCGAACCTTTGCATGCATAGAATAATTCTAGAGGAAGGGAGTCGACCTAGAGTGGAAGGTCAAAGGAGATTGAATCCGAAAATGGCGGATGTAGTGAAGAGTGAAGTCCTTAAATTGCTTGAGGCCGGAATCATATATGAGATCACGGATAGTCGGTGGGTGAGCCCCGTCCATGTTGTCCCCAAGAAGGGGGGTGTAACATTGGTTACACAAGAGGATGGGACCCTCTTACCGACTCGTCCGGTGACCGGTTGGAGGATGTGCATCGATTACCGTAAGTTGAATGCGGCAACTCTCAAAGACCATTTCCCAATCCCCTTCATTGATCAAATGCTAGAGAGGCTTGCGGGGCATTCGTACTATTGTTTTCTTGACGGTTATTCCGGGTTTTTTCAAATACCTATTCACCCGGAAGACCAAGAGAAAACAACTTTTACATGCCCCCAAGGTGTGTATGCTTATCGGCGGATGCCATTCGGGTTGTGTAATGCACCCGGCACCTTTCAAAGGTGCATGATGGCCATCTTTGCCGATTTCCTTGAGAAATCTATGGAGGTTTTTATGGACGATTTTAGTGTTCATGGTGATTCATTTGACCTAGGGCTTTCTAATCTTGTGAATGTATTGAAAAGATGTGAGGAGCACAATCTTGTCCTAAATTGGGAGAAATGCCATTTCATGGTAGAGGAGGGGATTGTGCTCGGTCACATAGTGTCCAAGAGGGGCATAGAAGTTGATGGTGCAAAAGTGGCGGTCATTGAGAACTTGTCACCCCCCACAAATGTGAAAGGGGTGAGGAGTTTTCTTGGACATGCCGGCTTTTACCGGCGTTTTATCAAAGATTTTTCCAAAATTGCCAAGCCATTGACTTCTCTTCTTCTCAAGGATGCTCCCTTTTTGTTTACTAATGATTGTCTTGAAGCCTTTGCTAGGATCAAAGAAGCACTAGTGACGGCTCCTATTATTCGTGCTCCGGATTGGGGATTGCCTTTTGAGATTATGTGTGACGCATCCGACTACGCGGTAGGAGCGGTCCTAGGTCAAGTTGTGGATAGGAAACACCACGTGATATACTATTCAAGCAAGACTCTTGATTCAACTCAAGCAAAGTATTCCACGACCGAAAAGGAGATGTTAGCAATCGTGCATGCCATTGAGAAGTTTCGGCAATATCTCAGGGGATCTAAAGTGGTGGTGTACTCCGATCACACCGCTTTGAGGCAATTAATGTTGAAGAAAGATGCCAAGCCAAGACTCTTGAGATGGGTTCTTTTACTCCAAGAATTTGATCTAGAGATAAGAGACAAGTCGGGGTCAGAGAATGTGGTTGCGGACCACTTATCTAGATTGACTTTTGAGGATCATGGTTTGCATGATAGAGATGGCCCAATCAATGAATGGTTGCGTGAGGATAGTTTGATGGCAATAGGCAATAAGTTGCCTTGGTTTGCGGATATTGCCAATTATCTTGTTAATGGCTTTATCCCGGAGGAGTTGGAAGCAAGAGAAAGGAGAAAGTTGAAGGTTGATGCTAAGAGATATTTTTGGGATGATCCCTACCTTTTCAAGAAGTGTGGGGATGGGCTCTTGAGGAGATGTGTATCAAAGGAAGAGGGGCTCGAAATTGTTGATAGGCTTCACAACTCCGCCTATGGAGGGCACTTGGCGGCTTCACGGACTATAGCCAAGGTTCTTCAAGGAGGGTTCTTTTGGCCATCAATGTTCAAAGACATTCACGATGTTGTTAGATCTTGTGATGCTTATCAAAGATCGGGCAACATCGGTAAAAGGAATGAGATGCCCCTAAAAACCATCTTGGAGATTGAGTTGTTCGATTGTTGGGGGATTGACTTCATGGGACCTTTCCCCAATTCATGCGGGAATGAATACATCTTAGTAGCCGTGGATTATGTCTCGAAATGGATTGAGGCGGTTGCCTCCCCCACCAATGACTCCAAGGTAGTGGTAAAGCTCTTCAAGACCATCATCTTTCCCCGTTTTGGTGTACCCCGAATAGTGATAAGTGACGGAGGTTCTCACTTCCGGAAACATACATTCAAAGCCCTCCTAGCCTCCTATGGAGTGACCCACAAGGTAGCACTTGCCTACCATCCTCAAACTAGTGGGCAAGTGGAGGTTTCAAATCGTCAAGTCAAAGCTATTCTAGAGAAGGTGGTGCAAAAGAACCGGAAAGATTGGTCCCAAAAATTGAACGATGTGCTATGGGCTTTGAGGACGGCCTACAAAACTCCTATAGGAATGACTCCCTACAAGCTTGTGTACGGGAAAGCATGCCACCTCCCGGTGTAGCTTGAGCACAAGGCTTGGTGGGCCTTGAAGGAGATGAACTTCAATTTAGACATGGCCGGGGAGAAAAGGTTCTTTCAAATGAGTGAGCTCGAGGAGCTTAGATATGAAGCTTATGAGAGTTCAAAACTCTATAAGGAGCAAACGAAGAAGTGGCATGATGCCAAGCTAGTGAAGAAAAATGTGAGCGTAGGAGACCTTGTTCTCCTCTTCAATTCTAGAGTCAAGAACTTTCCCGGGAAGCTTAGATCACGGTGGTCCGGGCCCTTCAAAGTGATGGATATTTCTCCTCATGGGGCCTTTGAGCTTTGGAGTGAAGGCGGTGGCACCTTCAAAGTCAACGGGCATCGGATTAAGCGCTATTATGAAGGAGACTCCAAAGGCACCGTCGAAGTTGTTGACCTCGGGGACCCACTCCCCGAGGAGGATTAATTTCAAGGAAGTTTGATCATGAAAGGTTTGGTGGAGTCACTTAATAACCACCGGTTGTAAGTATTAGATTTCTTTCTTTCATCTAGTTTGCATGTTAGTTTCTTGGTTAGTTCGGTTTTAGTTTAATTTTTAGGTTGCATGAGATATTTGGATATGTTTGTTGCTTGTTTGTGGAAGATTCATGGGTATAGTCGGAGGATTATTGGCAAAACCGTTGTAGGCAAAGTTGATTTTTATATAGTTCGTTGATCTCTTACTCGAGGACGAGTAAGGTTTAAGTGTGGGGAATTCTGATGAGCTCCATTTTGGTCATCATTTCCTTTGCATTTTCTTTGTTTTCGGTCACGATTCGGCCTCAATTTGCGTGTCTTGAGGTGTTTTTACGTCCGTTGCCTCGTATATTCCTATTCTGTCCACTTTTTGTAGGTATTACGGCGGGGGCGAAGAAACGGGAGAAATCGAGCCGGATTTAGAGCGAATTGTGAAGAAAATGTGAAGGATTTGGCAAAGGTCATTCCCAGGCCCTCCCAGCCGGTCCCCAACCGGCGGCCGGTCGGCCGGCTGGGAGCCTTGACACGAGATTTTGACAAAAATGCGAGAAGTTTCCAGGCCCTAAAGAAAAGGCTCCCAGCCGGTGGCCAACCGGCAGCCGGTCAGCCGGCTGGGATGCACCTCCCATACTTAGCCAAATTTCAAAGTTCGAAGAAATGCATGGATTTTACAGATTGATGCAAAAGGTGTCCCAGCCGGTGGACGACCGGCAGCCGGTCCACCGGCTGAGGGTACCTGTAGCCAAGTGAAGAAAAGAAGAAATCAGAATGAAGATTTTGGCCTCCCAGCCGGTGCCCGACCGGCGGCCGGCCGGTCGGCTGAGGGTCAAAGGTTTTGAAGAAAAAAAGAAGAAAAACTTCAGAAGTCAAAATTTGGGCTCCCAGCCGGTCCACCACCGGCAGCCGGTCGACCGGCTGAGAAGCCTTTCTCAGATTTTCGCGCACTATATAAACCCGCACTTAGTCTTTCTTTTCACACATTACTTATCACGCATTCTTAAGCTTATTTTAGGGTTTTTACTGTTTCATTACTCTAGACTTAGACTCAAAAAACTCTCTTAATATTTTAACCAACCTACTATACGTCGTCGACACATTACTAAATATCGTCGACACAAATTAATGAACTACCCAAACTACCCCTCCCTTCCCCCTTCCTTTTTCCTTTATATTCAAAATTAACTAACTCAAATTTATCCTAAAAAATTCACATTCAAATTTCAAAACCGTATTTTTTCAACAACAATTTTTCCGTCTTAATTCCGAAACTTGAGTCTAAGGGAGCTGCTCTGATCTGGTGGAGGCACCTTTAGATGATATACTTTTTTAGGTGAAGTATATTCCATGATCTGGGTATCATTTCCCCTTCCATTGTCATTAGCCTGTAGGCCCCATTACCAACTATGCTCTCAACCTGGTATGGGCCCTCCCAGTTGTAGGCAAACTTTCCAGCTTGTCGGTTTTTGGTGTTCAGGAACACCTTTCTCAGGACCAGATCTCCTACTTGCAGGGTTCTGATCCTGACATTTTTGTTGTAGCTCCGAGCCACCATCTGCTTGTACGAGGCCATTCTGACGTAGGCACTGGTCCTGAGTTCATCAACAGTGTCCAGGCTACTTGTCATTTCTACTTGGTTCTGGTCCTCAGTTGTTCACCCGTACCTGTGGGTTGGGACTTTGACCTCAGAAGGAATTACCGCTTCTGCTCCGAAGACAAGGCTGAAGGGGGTCTGACCTGTTGCTACTTTTGGAGTAGTTCTGTCAGCCCATAGGACCAGCGGAAGTTCCTCTGCCCATTTCCCTCCCATTTCTTGTAGTTTCTTTTTCATATTCTCAATGATGATCTTATTACTAGACTCGGCTTGTCCATTGGACTGGGGGTTTCTGGGGGTAGATTTCTGGAGTGATACGTTCCACCCAGCACAGAAAGCCTCGGTTTTCTTCCCAATGAATTGGGAACCATTATCACATATTATTTCTGAGGGTATGCCAAATATGGTAAATATATTACGCTTAATAAAAGAGATGACCTGTGCCTCGGTGGTCTGGGTGAATGATTCTGCTTCAATCCATTTAGAAAAGTAATCTGTCATGGCCAGCATGTATAGCTTGTTTCCTGGTGCTCTGGGGAGAGGTCCCACAATGTCCATCCCCCACTTCATAAAAGGCCATGGGGATATGATCGGGTGCAGAGGCTCTGCTGGTTGGTGATTGACAGGTGCGTGCCTTTGACAGGCGTCGCATTTCCTTGCATACTCCTTTGCATCCTTGCGCATTGTGGGCCAGAAGTACCCCATTCTGAGGGCTCTATTGGACAGGCTTCTTCCCCCTGCATGATTTCCACAGTCTCCGCTGTGGAGGTCGTGCAAGACTGTCTGTGCCTCAGTCTGGTCCAGGCAGCGCAAATATGGCCCTGCTAATGATTTCCGGAATAGGGTTCCATCAATTAGGAGGAACCTGGAGGCCTTCATCCTGAAACTTCGTGCTTCTTTCTTATTGCTGGGCTGGATATCATGTTGTAACCAGTCCAGGTATGGCTGTCGCCAATCCTGCTCTGATCCCTGGTCTGGGTTGTTGCTGTAAATAGGCAACTCTTCCTGGTCCGAATCTGGACCAGGAATGGCTGGTTTGAGAACATGGGTGATCGGTATATTGGCTACGTCTGCTGGTTTGAAGGTTGATCCCAGAGTTGCCAGTGTATCTGCTTCTGCGTTCTGCTCCCGAGGTACCTGCTGGATGCAGAATTCTGCGAATCTACCGATTAACTCCTTTGCCACACACAAGTAGGCCGCCATTGTGGGGTCTCTTGCCTCGTTTGCTCCATTGACGTGATTCACAATTAATTGCGAATCACTGTATACATTAATGCAGCTGATTCCTATGTCCAGGGCCAATTGTAGTCCTAGGACCAGGGCTTCATATTCAGCTACGTTGTTGGTAGTTTTGAACTCACATCGAACTGCTTGGATGATCAGGTCACCCTCTGATGATCTAAGGATCAACCCAACTCCTGACCCTCTGGCGTTTGATGCCCCATCTACTCGTAGCTCCCAAGTACCTGGTTTGGCTCCTTGGTGTAGATGAAGGATTTCCTGCTCTGCTTGGGTCTGGAGTGCTGGGCTGAAGTCGGAGACGAAGTCTGCGAGGGCTTGTGACTTTATGACTGTGCGTGGTTCAAACTGGAGATCGTATCCACTGAGGTGCACAGACCACTTAGCCATTCGTCCTGATAATTCTGGCTTTCTCATAACCGTCTTGAGTGGGTGATTGGTAACCACTGAGATTGTATGAGACTCAAAGTACGGACGCAGCTTATAGGATGCTGTGACCAATGCCAGTACTAGTTTCTCAAGTGAGGTATACCTTGCTTCTGCTGGTAGTAATGACTTGCTGACGTAGTACACCGGGTGCTGAGCTCCTTCGTGCTGTCGGACCAGAACTGCACTTACTGCTGCTTCGGTTACTGAGAGGTACAGGAGCAGGACCTCCCCCTGCTCTGGCTTGGATAGTGATGAGCTCCATTTTGGTCATCATTTCCTTTGCATTTTCTTTGTTTTCGGTCACGATTCGGCCTCAATTTGCGTGTCTTGAGGTGTTTTTACGTCCGTTGCCTCGTATATTCCTATTCTGTCCACTTTTTGTAGGTATTACGGCGGGGGCGAAGAAACGGGAGAAATCGAGCCGGATTTAGAGCGAATTGTGAAGAAAATGTGAAGGATTTGGCAAAGGTCATTCCCAGGCCCTCCCAGCCGGTCCCCAACCGGCGGCCGGTCGGCCGGCTGGGAGCCTTGACACGAGATTTTGACAAAAATGCGAGAAGTTTCCAGGCCCTAAAGAAAAGGCTCCCAGCCGGTGGCCAACCGGCAGCCGGTCAGCCGGCTGGGATGCACCTCCCATACTTAGCCAAATTTCAAAGTTCGAAGAAATGCATGGATTTTACAGATTGATGCAAAAGGTGTCCCAGCCGGTGGACGACCGGCAGCCGGTCCACCGGCTGAGGGTACCTGTAGCCAAGTGAAGAAAAGAAGAAATTAGAATGAATATTTTGGCCTCCCAGCCGGTGCCCGACCGGCGGCCGGCCGGTCGGCTGAGGGTCAAAGGTTTTGAAGAAAAAAAGAAGAAAAACTTCAGAAGTCAAAATTTGGGCTCCCAGCCGGTCCACCACCGGCAGCCGGTCGACCGGCTGAGAAGCCTTTCTCAGATTTTCGCGCACTATATAAACCCGCACTTAGTCTTTCTTTTCACACATTACTTATCACGCATTCTTAAGCTTATTTTAGGGTTTTTACTGTTTCATTACTCTAGACTTAGACTCAAAAAACTCTCTTAATATTTTAATCTTCCTTAGATCTTTATTTAATCTTTCAATATTAGTTAATCCTCTCTTAGTAATTCTCTTAGCTTTGTTCTTGGGCAATTTTAGAAGATTTTTTATTGGGTTGTAATTTGAGGGTTTGAGAAAATCCTCCAAGTTGTAACCCAAGTTCCTTGCTTTTTCCTTATTATTGGTATAATCTTCCTAATCTCTACTTTGTCTTTGCATTTTGTTTTAGTTTTACTTGTTCAATTATTTACTCTCATTAATTCCCACCATGTTTAGCATTAATACTTTATTTGTTCAAGTTTATTCCTTAGCCATGTGTGAGTAGTCTTATTCTAGGGTTAGGGGGTTTGCTTGGGTAGTTAGTAGCCATGAAAAATGCCTAGAGTTAGTCTTGTTTGCTTCTTTGGTTAAGTTTTCGCATCTTGCATGTTATGTGTTTGATGAAATGCCTCAACGACGGTTGGGTGTTAGTCTTCACTTTGTTTGCTTTAGACGAAAGTCTTGGGTTTTCATGAGCATGCTTGTGTGTTAGGTTAGCTTGGTTTGTAGCGAAAGCTAGGACTAGACTCGACCTAAGGGTTTGTCAACTCGAGAGAAGAGACAACCCTAGACCTACCATAGAAGTGATATAAGACCGTTATCTTACGTTTGGCTACCGACTTACCTAGGTGACCCCCGACACCCTAGTCCTCTTTATCATCAACTTCATCTAGATTTACTTGCTTTAGTAGTTAATTAGTTTTTCCAAACCAAAACCTTTTACCCCGACTCATACTTAAATTAAAGCATAACTATACAACTATCACTACAAAAAAATACTGCCATTGCGACGGATTTTTTGCGACGGACAGCAAATCCGTCGCAAAATTAGTTTTGCGACGGATTTCGCGACGGATTTTTTGTTTGCGACGGAATTTGCGACGGACCTGAATATCCCAGACCCGCGAAATGAAAGTCAAATGGCGGGAAGGTTTGCGACGGAAAGTCCGTCGCAAATATTGACTTTTGCGACGGAAATTCCGTCGCAAACATATTGACCAGACTTGCCCAAAAGTTGGTCAAGGTCAAATGTTGACCAGATTTGCGACGGAATTTCCGTCGCAGGAGTCAATATTTGCGACGGAAATTCCGTCGCAAATCTGGTCAACATTTGACCTTGACCAGATTTGCGACGGAAATTCCGTCGCAAAAGTCCGTCGCAAAGTTTTTTAATACAGACCCGCGGATCTCATTTTTCCCCCAAATCGATTTACAATTAAAAAAAAAAAACCCTAAGGCGATTTATCGGCGATTCGTCACCACACCACCCACCCAACCACCCTACCCTACCTCCCCCGCCGGAGCCGCCGGAGCCGCCGTCGCCGGAGCCTCCCAACCGCCCCTCCTTCTTCCTCTCCTTCTCCTTCTCCTTCCTTCCTTTTCCTTCCTCCTCCGCCCCTCCTTCCTCCTCGCCGCCCCTCCTTCCTCCGGCCAGCCGCCCCTCCTTCCTCCGGCCAGCCGCCCCTCCTTCCTCCTCCACCTGCCACCTCACCGCCACTTCTTTCTTTCTTATGTATGTATACTAATTTTATTAATATACCGTCTTAATTTTTTTTGTTTAATCCGTCGCAAAATTCCGTCGCAAATTCCGTACTATTGTTTTTTTATTGTTATTAGGAATAGTTAGTTTAGTTTAATTGTTATTTGATTAGTTTAGTTAGTATTGTTAGGTGGTTAGTAATATTAGGTTAGTAGCTAATTTCGTCCCAAATCCGTCGCATATTGTTGTTAAGATGTTTAGGAGGTTTGTTTTTTGATATAAAATTTGCATTGTTGTTGATTGTTAGTGTTGTTGATTTGTTTAGAATATTCTTGAATAGTACCCGTTCAATAATTACACATTAGGTGTAATTGTTGAATAGTCCCCGTTTTGGGACTGTCTTTGAATCTTTCATGCCATTTAGGTAGTAAACATTCTTATATTTTCTTGATTGTAATGAAACAAAAATTGGGCAACACTTCCTTATTGTTCTCCAAATACATTCTATATAATGTATTTGGAGAACAATAGGGAAGTGCTGCCCAATTTTTGTCTCATTACAATTAAGAAAATATAAGAGTGTTTACTAATGGTATGAAAGATTCAAAGATGGGTTTAGGCTGGAGAGATAAGGACCCCAGACCAATATATGTAAATTGTTCTTTTTTGCAGGTTGGTGTTGGTGTTGGTGTTGGTGTTGGTGTTGGTGTTGGTGTTGGTGTTGTTGTTGGTGTTGGTGTTGGTGTTGGTGTTGGTGTTGGTGTTGGTGTTGTTGTTGTTGTTAGTTGTTGTTGTTGTTGTTGTTAGTTGTTGTTGTTAGTTGTTGTTATATATGTAGTTGTTATTTAATTGTTGTTGTTAATTAATTGTTATTGTTGTTAATAAGTTGTTTACTAGTTTTTGTTGTTAGTTGTTGTTATATATATATATATATGTAGTTTTTATTTAATTGTTGTTGTTAATTAGTTGTTGTTATTGTTTGTTAAAATATGTAGATTTACTATGAAGAGATTAGAAAGAAAATGGATGTATGAAAGGTTGGATTCTAGGAAAAAAATAAGGCAGGATTTCGTAATTGGTGTTAATGAATTCATTAACTATGTTAAGCAACAAGACGAATACGTTAGGAATAGAGAAATTAGGTGTCCATGTTCTAAGTGTAAGAATACAAAGTATTTAGTTGAGCAAGATGTACGGAAACACCTTGGTTTGAGAGGGTTTTGTGATAACTACTACGATTGGGTGTGTCACGGAGAGAAATTCTCCGTTGAGGAAGAGGGAGGATCATCAATGCACTCCGACAATCCTTATAGAGATATGGTGGAAGATGCGTTACGCGATAGCATTGATCAAATTAGGGAAGATGCTCTAAACGCCGAGGTAGTCGATGAATCTCCAAATCCTAATGTATTAGCTTTCTTCCAAATGCTAAAACATGCCGAACAACCTCTTTATGTAGGAAGTCGTATGACATTGCTACAGTCGGCTTCAAGGTTGATCACTTTAAAATGTGAATTCAACTTAGCTGAAAAATGTGTAGATGGTTTTGCGTCATATATCGGAGATATGATTCCTGAAAATAATCTTATGACGCGTAACTACTACGAAACCAAAAAAATTCTTAAAGCTCTTCAACTTCCCCATCAGAAGATAGATGCCTGCTCGGTAGGATGTATGCTTTTCTGGATGGACGACGCTCACCTTGATAAGTGTAGAAAATGTGGTACGAATAGGTACAAATTAGAGAAAAATGCAAATGGCAAAAGAGTTCCCGAAAAGTTTTTAACTTATTTTCCATTAGGACCACGGTTGCAACGCTTTTATGCCACAAAGCACATCGCGGGCGAAATGCGTTGGCATTATGAAAACCCTCGTGTTAGTGGAACAATGTCTCATCCAAGTGACGGGGAGGCTTGGAAACAGTTTGACCGGCTGCATCCTGATTTTGCATCTGAGCCTAGGAATGTCCGTCTTGGACTTTGCACTGATGGTTTCGCACCGTTTAGTCAATTTGGGAAGCAATATTCATGTTGGCCGGTGATACTTACTCCATACAATTTACCACCCTGGCTCTGTATGAAAAGACAGTTTATGCTCTTAACATTACTTATTCCCGGTCCCCACAATCCAAAGAAAAACCTTGATGTCTATTTGCAGCCTCTTATTCACGAGTTGAAGCAATTATGGGAGACGGGGATCTTAACCTATGACGTTTCCCTGAAGCAAAACTTTGATCTTAGAGCCGCACTCCTATGGACGATAAACGACTTTCCTGCATATGGCATGTTATCTGGTTGGACAACCCAAGGTGAGCATGCATGTCCATATTGTATGAAAAATGAGACTAAGTCAATTTGGCTACAACATGGGAAAAAATGGAGTTGGTTTGATTGTCATCGACAGTTTTTAGACAGGAATCATGTTTTTCGTAACGATAAGGTGCATTTTAGAAAAGGGAAAGTTGAGCACGATGTTGCTGCGAAGAGGTTAACAGGCAATGAAGTATGGGATTGTGTCAAACATCTACCGAAAATTGTGGATGGATCTGAACGTGATCTGAATTTGCTTAAAGGGAAACGGATTGGGTGGTGGAAACAAAGCATCTTTTGGGAGCTTCCCTATTGGAGCACGCTACTAATTCGACATAACCTTGATGTCATGCATATTGAGAAAAATTTCTTCGAGCAAATAATTAACACCGTCATGGACGTGAAAGGAAAAACGAAATTAAACTCAAATGCAGAGAAAGACATGTTACTTCTTTGTTCGAGTAGAAGAAAAGGGGATTCGATCGTTTTGAAAAAGGAACAAAAGAAGGTCCTATGTGAATGGGTATACAAACTGAAGTTTCCCGACGGTTATGCTTCAGATTTGAGAAGGTGTGTCGATATGAATGAATTGAAGATACACGGTTTGAAAAGTCATGATTGTCACGTCTTCATGGAGCGATTACTCCCAGTTGCTTTGAGACATCTTCTTCCAAAAAATGAGTGGAATGCCATAACTGAAATTAGTCAGTTTTTCAGAGATTTGTGTACTTCATCAGTACAGATTGAAAAAATTACAAGTCTCGAAAATAACATTGCGGAGATTATCTGCAAATTAGAGAAAATCCTTCCACCTTCTTTTTTCAACTCAATGGAACACCTACCTATTCATTTGCCCTATGAAGTAAAAGTGGGTGGTCCTGTGCAATATAGGTGGATGTATCCTTTCGAGAGGTAATATCATCCTTATTCAATTCTTTATATTACATAATACATATTTTTCATCATATTTTTCATTCTAAATTCATTTGTTTGTAGGTTTTTGAATCATTTGAAAAAGAAAATCAAAAATAAAGCTCATGTTGAAGGGTCTATATGTAATGCATATTTAATTGAGGAAATAGCAAATTTCTGTTCACTATACTTTGAAGATCATATAGACACCAAGGCAAAGGACCTTGACGTTGGTTCAAAAAAGCCGACACAATCTAACTTGCCTGAGATATTTCAAGATCATGATGGCACAACTTCTGGAAAATGTCGTGAAAGGTTTTTAGAGGACAACGAATATGAGCGTGCACACCTCTACGTTTTATCGAACTGCGATTCTGATGAATTGAAACGAAACGAAGTGTAAGTGGTGAATCTAAATTCTTATACTTGAATTCATAATTATTAGTTGTTCAAAAATTAATAATTCCCCTAATTTGAATATAGGTTGTTTGAAAATTTGATCATGAGAGAACATCCTGAATGTGTCGTAGGCAATGATGTTTGGGAAAAATATGAAACAAGATTTCCCAGATGGTTTAGATCTCAGGTTACTAATATAGAAGATCCAGTTCTAATTGCCTTAGCAAATGGTCCCTCAAGAAGAGTCAGAACATGGAAACGCTATTCCATCAATGGCTACAAATTTCGAGCTTTCATTCAAGGAAAAGATTTGGAAAAGTGCACAATTAACAATGGAGTTTGTGTGAGTTCCACTGAAGGAGCTGACTACTATGGGACCCTTGACGAAATTGTTGAAATGACTTATACAGGCCCACAAAGCACTTACAAAGTCATTTTGTTCAAATGTAGTTGGCTAGATAACTCCGAAAGAGGCATGCAAGTGCATAAGGAATATAAGCTTGTGGATGTTAACCGGAGTAGAAAATTTGCAAAGTACGACCCATTTGTGTTGGCATATCAAGTGGAACAAGTCTACTATAGTCCTTATCCAGGTATAAAAAGGGATCAAAGTCAATGGTCAGCGGTATTCAAAACCAAGGCTAGATCACATGTCGATGCCCCCGTTGATGAATCTTTCTTTCAAGAAAATGTTACTAATGGTGAAACAATACTGTCACCAATTGAAGTAGAAGAAGAAGATGAAGATGAAATTGTGGAGGAACCAGAATACATTCAAATTGTGACAGTGAGGCAACATGAGGATGAGGACGAGGACGAGGTTGAGTATGAGGATGAGTATGAGGATGAGTATGAGGATGAGAATGAGGATGAAGATGAAGATATTATAGATTCTCTTTGTAAGGATGTAGGAATAAATTGTTCAAGTGGTGATGATGATGATGATTAGGACTACTATCTATTAGATTCGATAATCTTGTATTTGTTGAAATTATTGTAGATGCCGTATGGCTTAATGTCAATGAAATTATCTTATTAATCTTATTATTCAAGTTTTTAATTACGTAAAGCATTTCTTTCTAATTGTTGCTATATTAGTTTGATAATAATATGCCGGGCGGAAGACGACGAGGTGGTGGTAGTCGTCAGCCTGAGGGAGGACGATCGGGAGCTAATCATGATGAGGACGAGATTGTACCTGAGACTCAGCCGCCTACACATCGAATACACCTCGATCCGACTGATTACGAAGGCGCCAAGTGGTAAGTATCTTATTTGTTTACGGATAATTGATTATATATACGTATATATTGATTATAATATGATTACTTGTTGACTATTTTATTTTCACATTTAACTCTTTTTCAGGTTCAGTGACAAAGACGTTTCTACTCTTATAACACAGACCATTATTTGCAACTACAAGGAGTATGCGCCCAACTGGTCAGAAGCGTCGGATTACATTAAGGAAGAGTGGTGGAATTGGTTTGAGGTATTTATTAACTGTTTACTACCTATTTCCGTTTTATTATTTATTACCTATTTATTGTTTCATACTTATTTAACTATTTTTTTTCTTGAAACAGAAAAAAGTTACCTTTCACCCTCGTGATAGAGCAGCGGTTAGGTCGGCGTGGGAAGAGATGATGAAAGACCGTCTTCGCAAAAGAATTCACTACGCTATGCAGAAACCAACGGAGAAAAGGCCGCACTGGATACCCTTGGATATTTTTGAACAACTGAAGGCTAGAAAGGACAATCCAAAATTCCAAGAGAAATCCGACAAAAACAAGACCAACCGGATGTCGGGAAGTACCGAAAAGGGCAAGGCCTTAGGTACTCACATAATGGGTCGTAAAAACACCCTACAGATGATGGATGAAATGGTAATTGTTTAGTTTTTACTTCATTTTTCTTGTCTTCAATAATTTTCACCCTTTGATAATCTTGAATGTTTTTTTCAACAAGTGTCGTTGGATTTAAATTGCAGGCTGGAGAAGATGGGAGTGATGTACCATCGGCCTTGAAGTTGCTTGAGAAGACAAAAAATCATCCCAAGAAGGGTTGGCTATCAACGAAACCCAAAGCACTATTTGTAAGTTAACAGAAACTTTTCTTTATATTTTAGTAGTTTGGTTTACTAATTAATTAACGTATACTAATAACATTTTATTTTTGTTTTGTAGGAAAAAGTTTTTTCAAGAAAGAACAAAATGATAAGTGAAGGGATCCCGGAGCAAGATATCGACGACAACGAGATCTACTTCGAAGAACACGGCGGTTTCAACAAGAAAGGGTTGATACTCGGTATGGGAAATGCAGCCCCAGTCCTTTACGAGCGTCGTCGCCACTCAAGTGCTGGGACCCAGTCACAATACACCCCAGGTTTGTATTTTATAGTTTATTAAAATTTAAAACTAACCAATTATTTAACCGTTTACTAAATGAATATAATATCATGTTTGACTATTCATTGCAGGTATCCTCGGCAAAGTTCTTCGAGAGAATGCTCAGCTAAGACAAAACGAGCTCGAGACATCCCAAAGGCTGAAGGCAATTGAAGAATACTTAAGTCAACAGGGGGCGCAGTTCACTACTCAGAGCTGCAACCCGGGAGGCTTTTCTCAGCCGAGACGCGACTTTGACGATGATGGCGGCGACAATGCTAGGGCGGCCAGTCATTTCGCCACCCCACAGCCCACCGACACGACCGTTAGATAGATTTCATTAGGTTGTTTAGTTGATGTACCGCGGACTATGTTTAGTTTTGAGTTGGATTATCATTTGTAAAACTTTCTTATTAGTTATGAAAAGAGATATTAAAAACCCTTGTCTCCGACAAGTTTTTGTTGCTGGGTCGTTTTTCTGAAATTGCAGGTTTACAGATCATGCAAAAGGGAAAAAATGAATCATTTCAATGGAAATGGGGAGCTGGAAAAAGGGCTGAAACCGGAAAATCACACAGGTATTTGCGACGGAAATGTCTCAATTTGCGACGGAAATTCCGTCGCAAACCTTGACCAGAAGTCAAGGTCAGTCAAGGTTTGCGACGGAAAATCCGTCGCAAATGGGCCTCTTTGCGACGGATTTTCCGTCGCAAACCTTGACTGACTATGACCAGAAGTCAAGGTCAATCAAGATTTGCGACGGAAAATCCGTCGCAAATGGTCCTCTTTGCGACGGATTTTCCGTCGCAAATGTTGATTGACCTTGACTTCTGGTCAAGGTCAATCCGTCGCAAAATGTGGTCAATCCGTCGCAAACAAGTTGCGACGGAAAAATCCGTCGCAAATTAACTTTTTGCGACAAAAATATGGGACAGACGCAGTCCGTCGCAAATCCGTCGCAAAAACATCATTTGCGACGGATTTCACCCTTTTTGCGACGGAAAATTCCGTCGCAAACAGAGCATTGTTTTGTAGTGTATCCCCACCGTCTTCGCGAACGATAACCCGATTATACTACTTAATTTGGGTTCTTTATAAATGTGTTTGATTCCGGTATCGACGACAAAAACCGGCCATCAGATAGCAGGGGTGGGCTGCTCAGGTACTGCTTTAGTTCCTGAAATGCCTTTTCGTGCTCTGGTGTCCAATCAAACTTCTGGCTTTTTCTAAGAATATCATAGAATAATCTGCACCGATCTGAGGACTGGAGATGAACCTGCTCAGGGCTGCTACTCTTCCTGTCAGGCGCTGCACATCTTTGGGCTTCTGGGGTGATTCCAGCTGCAGAACTGCTTTGATCTGTTCCGTGCTGGCTTCTATCCCCCTCTGTGTTACCATATACCCCAGGAATTTCCCACTGGAGACTCCAAAGGTACACTTAGCTGGATTTAACTTCATTTTGTACTTCCGGAGGGTGTTGAATGTTTCCTCCAAGTGCTGGGTGTGGTCTGCTGATTGCTTGGATTTGACCACCATATCATCTATGTAGACTTCTATATTGCGTCATATCTGGTCTTTGAACATCATATTGACGAGCCGCTGGTATGTGGAACCAGCATTCTTAAGACCGAAGGGCATTACGTTGTAGCAGTAGATGCCTCTTTCGGACCTGAATGCTGTCTTTTCCTGGTCTGCCGGGTCCATTTTGATCTGGTTGTACCCGCTCCAGGCATCTAGGAAAGTTAACATTTCGTGGCCTGCAGTGGCGTCTACCATAGCATCTATGTGTGGCAAGGGGAATGGGTCCTTGGGGCAGGCCTTATTCAGGTCTGTGAAATCCACGCAGACCCTCCACTTGCCATTCTTTTTTGGTACCACCACTACATTAGATAGCCATTCTGGGTACCTGACTTCCCTTATCTTTCCTACCTCCAGAAGGTTATCTACCTCCTGGTTTATGATCTGGTGTCTTTCTGCTGCAAATTTCTTGCGCCTCTGCTGCACTGGTCTGAATCCTGGATCTATGCTGAGCTTGTGTGTTATGATCTCTGGGTCTATGCCAATCATGTCTTTGTGGGACCAGGCAAAGCAGTCCACGTTCTTTCGGAGCAACTGGAGGAGCTGCTGGCGCAGATCTCCAGAGCACTCTGAGCCTACGAACACGGTCCTTTCTGGGTGCTGCTCATCCAGGTGGACCTCATCGATTTCTGCCTGCTGGGGCTCGATGTACTCCTCCTGGATGTGCAGTTGCTGTAGTTGCTATGCTCGGGCAGCTGGTGGTCTGGTGGTCCTTTTGAGAGCTACTTTGTAGCAATCCTTGGCCTCCTCCTGGTCTCCCCGTATCTCCTGAACTCCCCACGGTGTAGGAAATTTCAAGCACTGGTGATACGTTGACGGGATTGCTCGCATTTTGTGGATCCAGGACCTGCCAAGAATAACATTGTAAGTAGATGGACCATCAATAACTAGGTACCTTACCTGTTTGTTCAGCCCTCCGGCGTAGGTGGGGATGGTGATTTCTCCCAGGGTATGCGCTGTTTCTCCACTGAATCCGACCAGGGGAATAACTTTCTTTGTCAGGTCCTTCTCGTCAAATCCCATGCTCTTTAGTGCATCCAGCATTAGCAGATTGACGGAGCTGCCTGTGTCTACCATGACCTTCCTGACCTCACAGTTGTTGATGTTCAATGTGATAATCAGGGCATCATGGTGCTGCTCTGGTACAGCTTCTGCATCTGTCTCGTCAAAAGTTACTGCTGGGAGGTCCTGCCTTGCTATTCTGCATGATGATTCTGGCTTGTCTCCCTTAGCTGCAATTACACGTCTTTTGGCTGCTGAGTAGGTGAGCCCACACAGCTCTGATCCTCCAGTGATGACATTGACAATTCTATTGCAAGGAGGAGCTGGTGAGGGCTGCGCCTGGCTGCATTGACTCTGGTGGACTTCTCTGGGAGCAGATGATCCAAGTTGCCTCGGTCATACTGGAATCGGACCTCCTTCCTGAGGGTATAACATTCATCTGTAGTATGACCTATGTCATCATGAAATTCGCATCTTTTGCTTGCATCACGGCGATCGTTGGGTCGCTCCTCTTTCTTCTTTGGCCACCTGACTCCCTTGAGTTCTTTTAAGGCCTTCAACAAGCCAGCCATCCCGGTGGTAAAGCCATACTCGCTGACCTTCGGAGGTGGATCTGCATCATTTTTACCACCGGTGCTCTCAGACACTTTGCTCACTGGCTTGCTGTAGGGCTTTGATCTTTCGCTCCTTTTTTCTACTGGTGCTTTCCTGGACACAGGTTCTGTGTCATAGGTACTTCTTCTGGAGGCAGCGTCTTCTTCCAGCCTCATGGCTGCAACTGCCTGGGCCTGTACATCAGCAAAGGCAGTGCATGGGTGCATTGTCAACTGCTTGTACAGGTCTAAATCATTATGTAACCCTCTGCGGAAGGCTTCGATGGCAGTGGGTACATCACAATGCGGAATGGCAACCTTCTCCTTGTTGAACCTGGTGAGGTAATCTCGAGTGGTTTCCTCGAATCCTTGAACAATTTTGTATAGATCACTGGTCTGCTTTTCTGGTTTCATGCTGCTAGCAAACTGCTGATTAAAGGCATTAACCAGATCTGCAAAGGAGGAGATGTTGCGATTGGGCAATCCCACGAACCAGTGCAGGGCTGCTCCGGATAGGGTTGACCCAAATCATTTGCACATGCAAGCCTCCTTAAGTGCTCCGGTTGCGGTTACCACCTTCATTTTCTGTTTGTACTGATTTATGTGGTCCAGTGGGTCGGCCGTACCATCATATAGTGTCATGGTTGGTGGCACAAACCCCTTGGGCACATTGATCAGGGCAATGTTGTCGATGAATGGTGAATCTGCATAGCTGTCCTGGGAAGCTTTCTCCATGGGTCTTGGCATGCTGATGAGCTCTATTTTGGTCGTTATTTTCGTTGTTTATTCTTCATTTTCGGTCCCGATATGACCTCGTTTTGCGTGCCTCTGCTCGTTTTTATGCCCGTTACCTCGACTATTCCTTTTTGGTTTACATTTTGTAGGTATTGTGGCGGGAGCGAAGAAACGGGAGCAAACGAGATGAATTTAGAGCGAATTATGAAGAAATGTGAAGGAAGCTAGCCCAGACCCTCTGAGCCGGTCCCCAGCCGGCGGCCGGTAGGCCGGCTAGGAACCTTGACTTGTGTTTTTGGCGAAAAAAGAAAGAAAGTTTCAGATTCAAGGAACAAGGCCCCCAGCCGGTGGCCAACCGGCAGCCGGTCAGCCGGCTGGGGGAGGCTTTCCATACTTAGCCATTTTCGAAGATTGAAGAGCAATGCATTGTTGGGCAGGTTCAAGTGAAAGGACTCCCAGCTGGTGGACAACCGGCAGCCGGTCCACCGGCTGAGGGTACCTGTGCAATGAAGAAATTGAAGAGAAAAGTCAGATTGGCCAAATAGGTCTCCCAGCCGGTGCCAGACCGGCAGCCGGCCGGTCGGCTGGGAAGCATAGCCTATTGAAGAATTTTTCAGAAGTCAAAATTTGGGCTCCCGGCCGGTTTACCACCGGCAGCCGGTGGACCGGCTGAGAAGCCTTTCTCAGATTTTCGCGCACTATATAAACCCGCACTTAGTCTTTCATTTTATGACATTACTTATTACGCATTCTTAAGCTCATTTTAGGGTTTTTACTGTTCCATTACTCAACACTTAGACTCAAAAACACTCTAATTTATTTTAATCTTCTTTAGATCTTTACTTAATCTTTCAATATTTGTAACCTCTCTTGAGGATTCTCCTTGGCTTTGTTTTTAAGCAATTGTAGAGGATTTTTTGGGTTGTATTTTTGGAGGATTTGAAAGAGTCCTTCAACTTGTCATCCAAGTCGCTTCCTTTTCCTTAGTTAATGGTATAATCTTCTTCATCTTTACTTTGTCTTTGCATTTCCTTTAAGTTTTGCTTGTTCAATTGTTTACTCTTACTTAATCCAACATGTTTAGCATTTCCTCATCATTTGTTTACATATTTATGTTAGCCATGTGTGAGTAGTTCCCCTACTAGGGTTAGGGGTGTGCTTTGGTTTGTTGATAGCTATGAATCTTGTTTAGGGTTAGGATTTGGTTCTCTTCTTTGCTAGGTTTTCATTTGTGCATGTTATATGTTTGATGAAATGTCTCAACGACGGTTGGACATGATTCTTATTGTTGTTGGCCTTTGATGATAGTCTAGGGCTTTCATGGACATGTATGTATGTTAGGTTGACCTTGTTTGTAGCGAAAGCTAGGATAGGGATCGACTTTAGGTGAGTCAAATCGATAGACGAGACAAACCTAGGCCTAGTATAGTGGAGACCTTAGATTCCCTTGCATGATTCGTTACCAACCTACCTTAGTACCCCCGACACCTTAGTATATTTTATTCATCGATTTCATCTTGACACATTTGCTTTAATTTATCTTTAGTAGTTGTTAATCAATCACAAACCTATTACCCCGACTCGAGCTCGAACTAGAACGTAACTATACAACTTCCCCACCATCCTTTGGGTTCGACCCTAAATTATACTACTTAATTTGGGAGTTTATAAATTGTTTTTGGTGCCGGAATTGACGACAAAAACCGCCCATAACATGCCAGGTATCTTGGTGATCATGTCTTTCAACTCCTGGTAGCGCTGGTCTGAGAGACTGCCTGCTCTAGGGAATGGATTGACTGGCGGAGGGAGGAAGCCTGGAGGGGCTCCTCCCCAGGGACCTGAGGTCGGGTTGACTGGCGGAGGAAAGAAGCCTGGAGGGGCTCCTCCCCAACGGCCTGCGGCTGGTTGATTGGCTGCTACGGATGAACTGAAGCCTGGTCCTGGATGCCAACCAACTGCTGACTGTGCTTGTGCTCCTCCTTGCCACCCTCCTGCGCTGGACTGGCTCACGGGTGCTGCTCCTACTGAGGTCTCTGGCGTTCGTCCGATGGTAGGCTGTGGAGGGGTACCTGAAAAAATCAAAGGATCAGTCCCAGGGGGAAAACAAGGTGTAGGATTACTTGCAGGCTGAACTGGTCTGGACTGCGGTGCTCCAAACACGGACGAGTCCAGATCCAGTATCTCTGGGCCACTGCTCGGGGTGGTGACACCTAAATCCAGCCTGGTGACGATCTCCTGGGGAATTGGCCGGTTCAATCCCGCTCTCCCGAAGGGATTGAAGGTCTGCCCAGGCCCTGGTTGTAACATTCTGAACGGCTGCTCTGGACGTGCGACTGCGGCGATCTGCTCTCTCAGGTCCAGGTTGTCCTTCTTCAGGCCCTCTATGGCCTCCTGCAGAGCACTCATTCCCTGAACCACCATCTGCATCGGATCTGTACGGGGAGCCTGCGGCTGTTGGCCTACTCCGGGCGTCTGGGTTTCTCCACTTCTGCTGGGGCTGCTTTCTCTGCTCTGCCTTGGAGAAGCTGACACAGGGGGTGATCTGGGAACCTGAGGAGGTTTGCTGGATGGGGCCACAACCTTGGAGGCTGTGGTCTGACTTACGACCAGGGATTGTCCTGCGAGACCAGCAGGTACAGTAGGGTTGGTCCCACTGGACTGGGCTGGCATGCTCTGGGAACTGGAAGGGTTAGCTCTGGTCCCAGACATGTTTTTTGTGACGAAATAACGGTTTTATATATTGGAATGCGCACTATGCCCCACGGTGGGCGCCAAATTGTTTTGGTAAAATTTCTACCGGGTCGAATTTTAGTGTTGCGGGTCAAAGTACCAACCAATATACGGATATTACGTAGAAAACAAATATGCAAAACGAGAGAAATAGAAAATGACGCAAGAGATTTTTGGTGACGCGGAAAAACCCAATGAGGGAAACAACCGCGGGGGGAACGGAATCCCACCAATATTTCACTATGATCGAGGCTACTTTTACTGTTGAGATGGATTACAAGTGCTTGTGTGAGTATTAGATTTTACAACGTATGAACTGAAATAATAAAGTGCCCTAGCTTCCTTTTTATAGCTTTTGGACTCTGGGCTAATTGAATCTGCTCTGGTCTTGGGCTGCTCCGGGAATATAGGAGTGGTTTGTGGAGAATATGCTTCTAGTGTTTTGACCCTTTCTTCTCTTTTCAACGGATCTTTTCCCGTTTATAATCTGCTTTGCAATGGGCTATATCCGCTTTTATTCGTCTTTGGGCCCAATCGGAGTAATAGCGAATTTTGGGCTAAACACAGCCGCGCACTTAATTAATAGGACCCCTACTCGAGTTTTAAAAGGAAAAACTCCCTTTGAGTTACTTTTTGGTACAATTGCTAACCTTAATTTGCTTCGGGTTTTCGGGTGTTTAGCTTATGCCAAGAATTTGAATCCTATTGATAAATTTGATAGTCGGAGTCGGAAGTGTGTTTTTCTTGGTTATCCGTTTGGCAAGAAGAGTTGGCACCTATTTGACATTGAAACAGGGACATATTTTCAGTCACGGGATGTCGTGTTTGTCGAGACTATTTTCCCTTTTTCAACAAAACCCGAGAGACAGTTACAGACTGATGCAGCAATTAATGCTTTTCCTGATAGCATTCCTGATGATGATCCTCTACCCACTGTTACTGTCGCAACCGATGTTTCTGTTCATACTGATTCTGTCCCTACACCGGTTGTTCCTGGTGCTTCTGCCACTGTCGCGGCTGATTCGCCTGTTACCACTGACACAGTCCGCGACATTGGCGACAATGGGGTCGATGGTGTTGCCTTCGATTCTGGTTCTGGCCTTAGTGCTGAAAATAGCTCTGATTCTGCAAGTTCCATTGAGAACTGAGTGGGTCCTTCGATAGCGGCAGACCTTGGGCGTGGCAAAAGGGAGAAAATTCCCAATAAAAACCACAGAGATTACGTAAAATGGGATAGCATTAACACGTCTTCAGAAGAGCCACCCACCGCCAATTCCGTCTCAGGTAGTTCTTATCCTCTAACGCATTTCGTGAATTATGATAACTTTTCGCAGCCACACCGTCATTTTCTTGCAGCTCTCTCTCGAGATGTTGAGCCTAAGTCTTTCAAAGAAGCTATGCGCGATGAGCGTTGGCGCAAAGCTATGACAGAGGAAATCAGTGCTCTTGAGACCAATAAAACCTGGACCGTGACTAATCTACCATCCGGGAAAACAGCTATTGGATGTATGTGGGTGTAACACCCTAAGAGTATGAGAAGAAAGTTGTCCCACATCGGTAGAATGTGAGGCTTGTGATATGTTTATAATAGCTTCCACCCACCACTTAGTAACAAGGCCTTGTGCTTTTGGACTTAAGTGAGGACAATTAATGGGCCAAAAGTGCGCACCCATCTTATTGGGGTTGTGTTATGACCGTGGTGGGTCGGGTTGTTACAAATGGTATCAGAGCGACCCTGCGACCGTGGTGAGCCTGTGGTCGGGAGTACCCGGGTCACCCACCTAGCGGGGGAGGATTCTGGGCTTGGATACGGCCAAGTTTGAGGCACAACGAGGACGTTGTGTTCTTTAAGTGGGGGAGTTTGTAACACCCTAAGAGTATGAGAAGAAAGTTGTCCCACATCGGTAGAATGTGAGGCTTGTGATATGTTTATAATAGCTTCCACCCACCACTTAGTAACAAGGCCTTGTGCTTTTGGACTTAAGTGAGGACAATTAATGGGCCCAAAAGTGCGCACCCATCTTATTGGGGTTGTGTTATGACCGTGGTGGGTCGGGTTGTTACAGTGGGTGTTTCGAATTAAACACAACTCTAACGGTACTGTGGAACGTTTTAAAGCTAGGCTCGGTGTGCTCGGTAATCATCAAGAGGCAGGTATTGATTTTACTGAGACTTTTGCTCCAAGGTTAAAATGGTCACTGTGCGCACTTTTTTAGCCGTCTCAACAATTAAACAATGGGAACTTCATCAAATGGATGTGTATAATGCTTTTCTTCACGGTGATTTGTCGGAAGAAGTGTATATGCGCATGCCGCCTGGATTTAGTAAAGGGTTCGAAGGTAAAGTCTGTCGTCTCCGCAAGTCCCTATACAGCCTTCGTCAAGCCCCGAGGTGTTGGTATGGTAAGCTTGCTGCAGCTTTAACTTCTTACGGTTTCGTTATGAGCGCTTCCGATAATTCCTTGTTCACTTTCCGCAAAAATAGGGTTGAAATCCATATTCTCGTTTATGTGGATGATTTAGTTATTGCTGGAAATAATGGAAATGCTATTTCTGATTTTAAATCTTATCTGAGCACATGCTTTCATATGAAAGATTTGGACAAACTGAAATATTTTTTGGGACTCGAGGTCGCACATAGCTCGAAGGGACTATTTGTTTGTCAACGGAAATACACTCTTGACTTATTGTCTGAGACCGGTCTTCTTGGTTGTAAACCTTCGAGTGTTCCCATGGATGAAAAACATCAATTGGCCCTTGCTAAGGATGCCCCCCTTGAAGATGGCACAAAATATAGGCGTTTGGTGGGTAAACTGATTTACTTGACTCTTACTCGACCCGACATATCCTATTCGGTTCATATACTCTCTCAATTCATGCAAAAACCGACTTCTACTCAATGGGAAGCGGCATTGCGCGTTGTTCGTTACTTGAAGGGTCATCCGGGTTAAGGTATTATCTTTCGTGCCAATTCGGTTCTTACGCTCGAGGCCTATTGCGATGCGGCCTATGCTAGTTGTCCTATCACTCGCCGTTCTATTACTGCTTATTTCGTTTGTTTGGGTGGTTCTCCTATCTCATGGAAAACGAAGAAGCAAGCCACGGTCTCCTTGTCTTCCACTGAAGCCGAACATCGAGCCATGACCACCGCCACTTGTGAGATACTATGGTTGACGGGATTGCTAGCCGGGATTGGTATTCATTTTCATGAGCCCGTTCGATTACATTGCGATAATGAAAGTGCCATGCATATCGCTAACAACCCGGTTTTTCATGAACGCACTAAACACATTGAGATTGACTGCCATTTTATCCGTACTCATATTCGCAATGGTGTGGTGTTACCATGTTATATTCACACTCAATCTCAATTGGCCGATATTCTCACCAAAGCTTTGGGTCGTCCTTGATGCGTGTCTATTTTATGATGTTTTTCATCTATTTTTACACGCATTTGGTCGCTCATTTACTATGTTTTAGCCTTTATTTCCCAACAATCGTGTACTTTCGTATTTTTATGCACTTTTTCAGATTTATGCGGAAAATGGACGATTTAGCACCAAATTCATGTCCTCGAGTCTTTTGCATAATTAAGGAACGATGGAAAGTCAACTGGAATCTTTATTTAAGTACCAAAAGTCAAAACAAGAAGAAAACCGAAGAATCCTATACGGAAGCGGTCGACCGACCAGCTAAACGGGTCGGCCGACCAGGCCTGATCTTCATAAAAGTCCAAATTTGAAGAAAAGCCCAAGAATTCAATTAAGTCCATAAAGGAGGTCGACCGACCTCAGCGAAGCCCAGAACAATTCTTTTCGGAAATAAATTAGAAGTAGAGTCTTTAGGAAACTCGAATCTCTTGCCCTATATAAGCTAATCTGGTAGTTAGGGTTTTGCATGAATGAGTATCTAGTTTTTATCATCAAGTATCAATTAGCATCCAGTTTTATTTAGAAGAATTTTAGTTTTGTAATCTTTCGACAATTCCCAAGCATTCAATAAAGTTTGTTCCTTTCTGCCCTAATTCCGACTTTGGTAATTACTCTTTTAATCTAAGCTTTATTATTGTTCTTATTACAATTGCATTCAATTAAGATAGAATCCTCAAGCTCTATTGAATCTCGCATGTTTAGATTATTTAATATGTTTACCATGTTTATTCCTGTTTTTATAATCATCTTAATAACCATGAGTAGCTAAATTTCATATGTTAGGATGTAGGGGATGAATATGCATAGGTAGAATAGATTCCGAAACCGACTTGTAGCAGAGCCGCAGTCGGCTGACTCAAATAGTGGGTCGGCGACCGAGGCTGTGGTCGGTCGACCGAGGCTGTGGTCGGCCGACTGGAATAGCTGGTCGGTCGACCACTCGCGTTTGTATCCTGTTTCGTCTTTCTTTGTTGACTATAATACCCTACAATAAAACTGAAAGGAGACTTGTAGGATGTTAGTAATGACCTACCCAAGATTGAGAGATACGGGAAGGGCATTGGTTTACACTTTAAGACGGCTAGGTTACTTAAGACTGAAAGGTATGTGACCTAGGATTTAGGAATCACCCTTATTGTTGACACCCAATAATTGTGAAACCTAGGAACTAATAGCATAGGCCGAAAGGAGCTATTAGGTAGCATAGACCTAAAAAGTTATGTTACACCCCCTTACGTGACTGCAATACATGTTGACCTTAGGATTTATATTACCTTAGCTATTTATTACCCAAACATCCTAGCATCCCTTTTTATATTTTTTTATTCTCATCTTTTATTATTTGTTTGTTTTAATCTTTGCCTAGATATAGTAATCAACACAATCAACCCCAAATTTGTTACCTTTAAACATTAACATAAAGCAATAAACATTCCCCACCTCTCTGTGGTTCGACCCTGACTTTCACTATCTATAGTTAAAGTTTAGGAATTATAAATTTTATCTTTGGTACCCTCAACGACGGGCATCAGTCCTCAGTTTAAGGTCTTACTCGACAAGTTGGGCATTTTCGACTCCAATGCTCCAACTTGAGGGGGGTATTGGAGGAAATATTGGAAATCAATATTTCCGAAAGTCACGTCTCTAACTTTGACACAATCTACAATTCTAGTTTAGCTAGTATTTGATCAGGGGTTACTTTCCTAAGTTTCAGGAATATCTTTTGTATATCTTTTTAGCAACGTAACATAGCAATCCCTTCCCTTTTTGTATAAATTAACAATCTGTTGAGAAATACAAACACAGAAAAATTCACATTCATATTTTCTATTCATCAAATTCTTCAAAAGGTCAAATCTAGCTGGACATATATATTACTACGGCGCCATACTTATTACCGAGTTTTCCAGTTATTGTATATAATGCATTCATTATTATTGAAACATTCATATTGTATGTGAAATGATGGCATCGAGATTGTGTGACACCCAATAACATTAACTCATTTTCCAATCTTTAAAAGAGTAGGACAATAAAAATGGAATGGGAAGAACTAGATTTGGGATGAATATCCCAGGTTTAGGGTGACACTAAATTTATCATAAATATTAATTTAGTATATCCACCAGGTGGGATATGGATCTTAGTCTATAACCACCCGGTGGATATACTAAATTAATATTTATGATAAATTTTTTAAATTGAAAAAAATAATAACTTAAGGTTTCTTTTTAGAAAAAAACTTTGTACATTTTATTTAATTTTTCTTGTCAATCCCTAAATTTTTAAGAGTCTAAAACCTTTAGTTCACGCCACTACTTACTAATTATTGAAACGACAATCTTAAATTTCAATTTTTATTCCAAATTATTCATTGTTTTGGTGGAATCTCATTCACAACTCAATTTTTTTAATATTTGTATTTGATTTGAAATTGGTATAGTTTTATTCCAATATTTAAGATGGTTGATTTAATAAACTTTTTAATTTAACCGTCTAATTATTTTTTGACGAAATATTCACTCTAAATTTTAAAAGCGTAAAAATATTCAACGGGTGCTAGCTCTACCCGCTTCACCCGTTGAATATAGAGATAAACGGTTAAAAAAATAATAAATAGATAATGGCGAGATATAGATGACCGTAAATTAAATGGATATAGATATAAATATGGCTTCACGCCATCTATATCCTACCAGAACGTGCACTACGTGGAAACCCGGAATTATATAGTCCGTACTCCGTAACATATAAGTTACAGATAACATATTAAAACAACACTAAATTGGATCAAGATCCGAGAAAATCGGTCAAAGTGACCCGCATTCCCGCAATCCTCCTTTCTATCGTCTTCTCCCTTCAGAAGTCAACGGCAACAAAATGTTAAACTTGCTCAGGAGACGGTAATTCTTTTTACATTAGTCTGTATTCAGAAACGGAAATTATAACTTTTGATTCATTCACTATAAATAGCAGTATACTAATGGAGAATTGGAGATGATCGTTTGTTTTTGTTTGCAATAAATCTAGTGAAATGAAGGGGATGATCTTCAAACAACTAAGATCTTGTTCAACTAATAATCCTGCTCCAGGAAGGTATTATTATGTAATCTTCGCATTTCATCATTATTTTCCAAATTCTTCTATTTGTTTTTAAGGATAATTTGTGAGAAACTACCTTATATTTATGTCCATTTGTGAACAACTACCTTACTTTTTTTTTGGTTAAAAACTACCTTTCATTTTAATTTTTTGTTAAAAATTACCTAAAAAAAAGTTTTGACGCCAATTTCTTTTTATTATTGGTTTCACTTGTGTGAGTTCTCTAAATTTTCATTCTTATTTTGTCGTTATACTTGATATCCAAGCTTATCCTTCTTATCTAAAGTTCTAAACGAAAAGGAATTCTTGCCATTAGCTTCAATTTCTTTCTTTAAGCATGTGGAATAATTGGTCCGGATGATGAACATGGGCTAAATCGCATGAACTCTATGCTATTCGTGAATAAGAATGAAAATTTAGAGAACTCACACATGTGAAATCCAACTCATAAATAGAAATTAGCCTCAAAAATTTTTTTTAGGTAGTTTTTAACAAAAAATTAAAATAAAAGGTACTCCCTCCATTCAAGTCCACACTACCACTTTCTTTTTACACGTTTGCCAACGCGTATTTTATACGGTAAATATTGTTAGCTACGTATTTTCAAAAATTATAAAAGTTAGATATTAATAATATACTCGTAAAGACGAATCAAACAAGATCCCGCATATCCCACATGGATATAATTTCATTTACGTATCGAGAGAAAATCGGATTTGAATGATCGTTTGTGAATAGTGTGTAAAATGCAAAGTGGTAGTGTAGTCTTGAATGGAGGGAGTAGTTTTTAACAAGAAAAAAAAAAAAGTAAGGTAGTTGTTTACAAATGGACATAAATGTAAGGTAGTTTCTCACAAATTATCCTTTTTTTTAATACTTTACTTTTGCATGCGTATACATCTATGCCGTTATCTTTTTTCCTCAGTTTCTATCATTTGTTTATTTATTTAAAAACTATAAATATAAAGAAAAAAATTTAATTACTTTGGGAGGACCGTTGATGTGTCCTCCCTAACCAATAAGAAGTATTCATTCTTATTTAAGAGAATATAAATTTAAAGGTAAATATAAGGAGATACAAAGGGTCTTGTTTGTTACGGATACTATTCGTTAAAAACTGAAGTCAGATAGTGTCCCTATTTCAACAAAGTAGGTGGAAAACAAGTAGAGAAAATGGAACATTTAGTGGGTATTGATACATGCATTTTGTGAACACAAATTCTCATTTGTGACGGATACCGTTTCCTCTCACAAAATACCCACTTTTTCTCTCTCTCTGACACTATTCATGTAGTCATTTTTCTCCACTAACACATTTTTTTTCCATTTTATCTCACAAAATATCCGTCACATATGGTGACTCCTTCACAAGCAAGACTTACTAGTTTGTGAAAGGGTAAAGAATAGTGTTTTTGTTTTCAATGAAAATTTGTAAAGGATATAAGCTTCTTAATGGTTTGGAAAGACACATTAATGGGCATCTCGAAGGACCTACAAAAAATTTGTAACATATAAGCTTGTGACAGGTTAAATATTATCAATCTCGAAGGACCTACAAATTTTTCTAACATAGAGTAGTACTTTGTGATTTCCTAAAGTTGTCTTATGTACATTAGTACATATGGGAGATAGTTGACCGGTCGTAAGAGAGACTTATTGTAGAATTTGTGATGGAAGTAGGATTATTATTATAAGTATTTCAAGGAACTCTTATTATTAGTTTGAATAGGACTATATTGTTAATATCAATGGTTATGATATGCATGCAATGATCCAAATTACGGTGTACACCTTCTTTCGGTCTTCCTCTTTATTCCAATTACAAATTTGAGAAGCACATGCATAATATTAAGCAAACAAGTCTTATTAATTGTAACGGACATATCCGTCGTAAGTTTACAGGGTCAAGTAGTAAGGCTACTAGTATGTAGCGTAGATAAAACAAATAAAAATTTGTTTTAATACGTCCGTTATAAGCAAGACTTCCTATAATAATATTATGATTGTGCTTTTCAAATTTGTTATTGGAATAACGATTAACGAGGATGACAGATTGGCAAATAGTGGTAGTAGGTTAAGACGTTAAGTCGCTGTTCAACACAGGAAAAATAAAATTAATTATGTTTGAAATTGAATCATACAGACTTGAAAATAAGATAGCTTTGATAACTGGAGGATCAAATGGGCTTGGCAAGGCAACAGCCCAAGAATTCATTAAACAGGGAGCTAGAGTCCTCATAGCCGACATCGACACGAAACATGGCCCGAATGTAGCAAAACACTTGGGCTCAAATGCTCAGTTTATCCATTGCGATGTTGGTGTCGAGTCCGATGTGGCCCAAGCCATTGATACCGCAGTAGCTCAGTATGGGAAGCTTGATATCATGTATAACAATGCTGGTGTAGTGGGCCAAAGCTACCCGCCAAGCATAGCGGATTTGGATCTGGATCTGGATCAGTTTGACCGAATGATGCGGATTAATGTACGAGGAATGATGGCTGGCATCAAGCATGCGGCTCGAGTCATGATCCCGGCAAGGTCAGGTTCAATACTTTGTACCGCGAGTGTTTGTGGAATAATGGGCGGGCTTGGGCCGCATGGATATTCGATATCAAAGACTGGGATACAAGGAATAGTGAAGTCTTTGGCTAGTGAATTATCTCAACATGGGGTTAGGATAAATTGTATATCACCCGGTCCAATTGCGACCCAAATGGCTCTAAATGGGTTGAGTCGGCTTTATAAGAACGCGAACCCGGAGCAATTGAAGGGTATATTAAACTGTTTGGGAGAACTAAAAGGTGCAGGGTGTGAGGAAATTGATATAGCAAAAGCCGCTCTTTATTTGGCTTCTGACGAGGCTAAGTACGTGTCTGGTCATAATCTGGTGGTTGATGGAGGAATGACCTGTTTCAAGAGACTTGATTTCCCATCTTCAAATCAATTAGAGTAATTCTATTACTCTTTTCGTTCCAAGCATTTGTCTACTCTTTTATTAAACACCCGTCCATCAAAATACAAAACGTAATCAAATGGTTGTAAGTTGTAACGAAGGGAATAGCGCGCTATAGTGCATGGAGGATTGTAGGCCATGATCATGCTCCATTTGTGTCATGTTATTCTATGTTACAAGCTTAAGTAGTCTCACTATTTTACTTCGTAAGTGTTTCTGCAATTATTTTATTTTGAATTGGCGTATTTGTTAAGTCTCCAACAAGATTAACTTACAAGAGCAAGGTTTGAAGTTCGCCTTATTAAGTCAATATAAAAGCAAGTGTTTGATTTAAAGCTCGTGTTAAAGATTACAAATTGATGTGAAAATTATGAGCTACCTGAAAAGCTAGTGTTAAAGATTTGTTAAAACAACCTGAAAAGCTACCTGAAATCTGAAAAGGTACCTGAAACCTGATAAGGTACCTGAAAACTGAAAAAGTAACTGAAACCTGAAAAGGTAGCTGATAAGGTAGCTGAAAATTATGAGCTGATAAGCTGACTGATTATATAAAAAACTGTTTGTCAAACTAACTGAAAATGTAGCTTATTTTGGTGAAATTACATAAAAGGATATAATAATTATTTACTATATTATAGATTGAAGGATAAAAAGGTAATATTACCTAGAATCAGACACCTGAAATTTAAAATGCTACCCTATGTAGCATTTCATTTCAGGTAGCTTATTTGACCAAATAAGCTACTTACCAAAGACTCCCAAAAAAATAAGCTACCTGATTCTTTTGGCGAAAAAGCTACTTCAGGTGAATCAGGTACCTGAAGTGCGCTGCCAAACAGAGCCTTAACATCGGGGATCTCACTGATAAAATAATACACAAATTCTTATCTGTGATAGGTAATTAATCCGTTATAATTAAGTTTGTGACGAGTTAAATGAAATTCGCTTAGTTAGATAAAAGCAAGTCATTTGTGATTTCCCAATCATTTTAAGGCCATGTTTTTTCTGGCTTAATTTCAGCTCCTTTCAATTTCGCTTTGCTATATTTCGTTAAGTTTTATTAATTTCTTCATAAAATTAACTATTAACTCAACTAAATTCACTTCACCTCACACCCCATTTAATTCAATTAAATTTACTTCAATTAATTCAATTCAACTTCTTTCAGTCGAAAAGAACATGATCTTACTTTTGTAGGTGATAATTAGTTAATTACATGTCATGGTGAGACTTCTTTATATAAACAATACTCATTTATTAAGGGTTACCAATTGATTTTAGAATGAAACATCAATAACTTGGTTGCTTTTACGACAAATGTACCAAATGAACCCGATAATTTTTCACTAATATTGGAATACATTTTTAAGATCAAATATATTTTTCATCTAATTAGCCACACTAGTTGAGTAAGAGTGAGCTTAAATAGGCATTATTTATATCTATCTATACCCCCACTATAATGACATTTTATGAAAATGGAAATTAGAACAATATGGTGTTACTATTGTCTTGAACATAAAACGGTGTAAACCCTAAAATATGTACAACAAATGTAGTGCAAAATGATGAATAAAAGAGTACAATAAACAACCCGTGTCTATATAGTCCATCCACATGCAATAATGTCGAAAACTTGCACATATCGACAATGGTGTGTCATTTACATGTACTCCTTACTATATTCGACTGAACGGCTCCATCTCCCATGAAAGCTTGTCATCTCTTTTTCCATGGTTGCGTCTAAATTATTTATGTAAAGAGTCGGCCTTGTGAGCGATGTCAGAGGGTCGATTTTCATTGAGTAAAATATGAGTAGCTTTTTTGGTGGCCGATTTGTAAACACCACTTTAAACTCTCGAAAAGGTCGGTGGTCATTCTTGACCTTGTATTGGATATGAATTATTCTTCATCGAACCTAAACTTTTATATATCAGAATTAAAAAAAAAGTCACGCATTAGATGGTTTTTTAAGTACGAAAAACATTTGTCTAGTGCTATTTTTGTTAATAAACCCACTTACGAAACGTTGTCGACCTTTTATAACAAATCGTCGACGTTTTTTAAAAAAAGACCAACTTACCCTTCCTCCTCCTCTCTCCTCCAAATAACATTCAAAAATTGAAATCTCCCTCCCTCCCTCTTTGCCGACAACCTACCACCACCACCACCGACACCACACCACCACCACACCACACGACAATCACTGCTCCACCACGCAACAACCATTTGTTCTGGTAAGCTTTCTTTTTGTTGTTTTTTTTTTCAATTAATTTTGTTAAAGTTTTTTAAGTTGTTATTATTTTGTTGTTCTTGTTGTTGTTGTTATTGTTAATTAGGTTAGTAATTGAATTGTTTTTGTTAATTTTTTCAATTTTCCTATTGAATTTGTGTTTTTGTTGTTGTTGCTGTTGTTTGTTGTTATTGTTTATTGTATACTCGAGATCTTAATCGTATCAACTATTATATGCTACTTATATTAAGTCATTCATATGTATTATGTTATTCCGATTATGATTATACGGTATAATACAATATAACATTGGAAATTCATGGAAAGTTCCAATTTCTATATTTCCCAAAATGTATGTCAACCAAACAAACCGATCTTTTATTCAAAATCAATAAATTTTGCAATGTCTATATTATTTCAGTGGCAACCAAACGACCCCTTAGTTTAATACGAGGATTTTCGTAATCAAAGAAATTCATTAAAACGAAGGTTGTCGATCTACCATTGGCTATAAATCTACAACTAGAAATTGAGCAACCACCTTCAAATCTTGAATCGTAGAAGTTTGAATTGAAAGGGCAAGTAAGTTGAATTTGAATTTGAAATTGAAATTGAAATTGGTTGCTACCAACAACTACATACAATAATCACAAATTCTCATTAAAACGGATATTATCCGTCACAAGTTGAAGACGACGGATAATGTATTTTCACAAAATACAAGTGAGACGATTTATAAAAGGCTTTATTTACCCTACTTGTTCTCACTGTTATAAGGGAGATATTATCGCTCGCCAGATTGTAACGTATAGTATCCGTTTTCAACAAGACTCTTTGTATAATAATAAGGAAAATAAAGACGAGTGTTTGGAATAAATTAGATGAGAATTGAGATATGAAAAACTAGAACCAAGTTTCTCGTGAATATCTTAATACATTCGCCGCGCCTTTATTATTTGCTATATCTATTTCTATCTTAATTCCGGTTCATCTACGGTTGCTCTCCTCCCCTCACACTTGTTTTCCCTTTTTTATAATTTGTATGTCAATTTGTCAATTATTTCATTCTCAATTACCCTTTATTGCATAGGGTATGTGACTTGACTTGGCTACGTGCATGTACCTTACCACTCTACATTATTTTAGACCTTAAATTAGAGTGCGTAGGGCGGTACGGGAGAGGATTATTAGTAGTCGACTAGGGCAGAGCAGTTATTATTCCTTCCGTTTCGATTATTTGTTTATTTTTTACTTTAACAAAAAAAAAATCAACAAAAGAGGTTACGACTGGTTATTTGATGACATTGAGCCAAACTGAGTGTAGAGTAACAATTTCTTTTGTCAGAAGGCGGAGATCACTTCATAGTCTGTTTCGCTATTCTGTGAGCTGCCTTATTATTAGATCTATTACAATGACTCATTGAGATACAATGGTATGAAAGAAAAAGACTTTAATAAAAGATAGGCTCAATTGCAAAATACTACCTATTATAGTTAATATTTTTCAAAATACTACATATTATACTTTTTTTTTCAAATTACTACCTACAAAGTTACAACTTTTCCTAAGTTGCTACCTAATACCTTGATTTAAGACTTAATTAACTATAATTAACCATCATTAGGCAAGTTTCATGATTTATCCCATTTTTAATTGAATTCAAAATAATCTACATAATACCCTTATTATTAATTCTATCTTTTTTCATGCTTTTCATCCACCACCACCACCACCATCGACACCACCTCGACAATTATCACCATTATTAGTAACCACCTTCAACACCGCCCACTACTTATTACGAGTTTGGGTACGGGTTTGGGTGTGGCTGTATAAGGGTCTAGACGGTGCTATGTTGTGCTCGTGGCTAGGTTGTGCCGTTGTGGTGACGTTGTGGTGGATTCTTGTGGTGTTAGAAAGGGTGAGGATGAGTTAAGGGAGTGTTTAAAGAGGGGTAAAATGGGTATAACATATCAAAATCTGATTTTTTAATCATTTTACCCTAATTAAGATCTAATTTAGGTATAAGGTAGCAATTTAGGAAAATTAGTAACTTTGTAGGTAGTAATTTGAAAAAATAAGTATAATATGTAGTATTTTGAAAAAGCTTGACTATAATAGGTAGTATTTTGCCATTTTTCCTAAAAAGGATCCAATAGGTTTGATTTCCTAATCAACTTACAACTCTGCAAGCTGGTGAAGTAGGGCTGAGCAAAAAAATCGGATCCGATTTATAAAACCGAAATCGAACCGAAAACCGTAAAAAGAAAACCGAAAATTCGGTTTTTTCCGGATGCGGTATCCGAACCGGATTATATTATGCTAAACCGGAGCGGATATGGTTTTGAATAATTGAAAACCGGGACCCGGATTTCAAACCGGTTTATAAGTTTTTTGAAAAAAAAAACAAAAAAAGCCTAGCTAATAACTAAACTCTAAACGTCTAAAGAGGAAAATTTAGTGAAACCGGTTTCATAACCGGTGCGGTAATCCGGATTTTCTGGATCCGGTTTCCAATTTTTGAAAAAAACCGGTATACCGGTTTAAACCGGTTCGGTATCGGTTCCTTGAAATCCAATTTTTTAAAAACCGGTACCGCTCCGGATTATAAAACCGGTGCGGTATACCGGTTTTGCTCAGCCCTATGGTGAAGTGTAGAGTAATAAATTGCACATATGAAATATTCCAAAATAGAAGTAAATAATTGACTAAAATACCCTGAATGAAATCACGGGCGGATCTGGGGGAGGGAAAGGGTAGGCACGTGCCCTCCCCCAAGTTCCAGAAATTAATTATATATAAGTTTCATTAAATCTACAATTATCTTTATAGATCAAGCGGTAGTAGTATTGTCTTCTATTGTGGAGACCTGGGTTCAAATCCTTAAGGAGGATTGATCCTTGATCTTCTTGTATTAAACTAACTAGTTAACCACTACACCATTACAAGTGATTGGTGAACTGACTTTTAAAATTTGTTATATCATTATTAAAAATACTTATCAAATTATAAAATAATTTACGTTCTTTTTAAAAATTTGTTACGAAAATAAAGTCAATATTAGCGGAAATCAAGTTGCTCATAACTTGAAGAAAATCAAACCGTATATTATTGGTGATAGAATACGGATGGAAGAGTCACCTGCTGAGATCGAAACATTTGTATCAATGGATATTGTTACTCTTAATAATACATTGAAAATTATTTTTTTCGTTTAATTTTAACATTATACCATAATATTCTAGCACAAAATTCAAAAAAAAATTTGCATTATAAATTAAAGAAAAATTTATCGAGAAACTTTTTGCCCACCCTATATCCAAATCCTGCATCCGCCACTGAATGAAATAGATAAACAAATGATTGAGACAAAGCGAATACAGTCTATGGGTATGAACAAACCTTAAAGAAAGGTGATATTGAAACAATATATCTCACTTAAGACGATCTTAAATAAAAGTTCCGAGTGATCGTTTTGACACTAACTAAAACAATTTTGAGTGTTATCTTTAACTTTAAAAAGAGTTTTGAGTGTAATTTAAGTAAGAGCTGTGTGTATGATTTTGTAAATTATTCGGTTTGTCGCAAACTTGGAACGGGTGCTTCCGTCTTAAGAAAACGGACACTTTATTGTATAGGGTATATGTGACTATAGTTAGCTACGTGCATGAACCTTACGAGGCTACAAAACAGACCTTTTAACTTGAGTGCGTAGAAAGAGGACGTACTACTAGTACGTCGTCGACGAGCAAATTTAACTAAAGCTGATATATTTAAAGTGTAAGCTTTGGTTAAGATCACGGGCTGATTCATAGGGGTGATGGGGTGAAGTTATACAAATTTTACCAAGTTTAGTGGCTTAGTGGTAGAAACCTTGTCTATCCATCATAGCAACTTGGGATCAAGTCTTCTCAACTAGCTCTAATTGAAAATGTTCTAAGAAAGATCGAACTTGCATCGTCTTACTTATTACTTCCTCCATTCCAATCAATTCTATGCATTTACTTTATTCACGTTTGTCAATACCCGTTTTGTTTTGTTAATATTTTTAGTTACGTCTTGATAAAAATTATAAAACTTTGATATTCACAATATACTCGGTAAGACAATTTAAACAAGATCTCACACGACTATTTTTTATGTTATATATTAGAAGTTGTGTCGAAGATTCACTCGACTTATGAATAGTGTCTAAAAAGTGAAATGTATAGAATTGATTGGAATGGAGGAAGTACTATTTAACTTAATTTAACCACTATAACAATGGGAATATGATAATATTTTACAAAATCATAATCATACTTAAAAATAAATATTTTATATTTTAATGAGCCTTACCAGAATTATCGATTATCAAATTCTTTTAGTATTTATCAAGAATTTGTATATTATAGTAAGCTTTTGTAATAGGGGATTATCATTTAAATATCGTATAAGACCCAAAATTGTTAGGGACGAGATTAATCAAGTGATTATATTTTGACGGGAAGTCCGTTGCTAACATTGATTGACCTTGACCAGGGTTTGGGTCAAAGACAGTCAATATTTGCGACGGATTTCTCGTCGCAAACGTTGACCGAACTTGACCTTGACCAGGGTCAATTTTTGCGACGGGAAATACATCGCAAAGGTTGACTGACTTTTAACCTGGTGGTCCAAAAAAAAATTCTGCCAATTTCAGATGCAACGGATATTCCGTAGCAAAAGTCCTTCTTTGCGACGGAAATCCCACCATTTGACTTTTTGTTTGCGGGATTGAATAATTACCCTCTGTCGCAAATTTCATTGCAAAAAACAATTTCGTTGCAAATTTCGTCGCAAACAATAATTTGCAACGCGGCCAACACCATTTGTGTATGCCATAACAATACTATTTTTTTGTAGTGTAATCACCCCCATTTCATACTTCCTCGATTCGCCACTGGTTAAGATGTTATTAAAGTAACTAATAAGACATGTTTCAAGTTTCAACTCACATCGCTTTCATTTTAACAACATTAATATTAGTTTTTCTAGGACATACGTTAATAAATTAAACATGGAAAAATTTATAAGATATTTTCACTAATTATGGCAAATTTAAATTTATACTTGAATTTATATATCATGATAATATCTTATGAATATTTGCATATTCGGTTTATTAACATGTACACTTAAGAGACACGTTAGAAAAACCACATCAATATTTATAACGGTGGTTATTACTTATTAGTGGAGTCTTGATTTAAGACGATTCTAAGTTAGAATTCAAAAACATTTGAATCTTAGGTAAATTGATTATTACTTTTTATAATTTACTTTTTGAAACTTAATCCCTTATATAATTGTTTACTTTTAAACCTAATCCCACCACATATAACTTTTATCAAATATTGCTCTCATTTAAATATTCAAGACTTTCAGTCACATAAAACCAAACAGTAATTCTCATGTACGACGGTTTTATCCCATATTTTTTGTAAAATGTGACTATTTTGTGGTAAAAAGTGACCAGTTTTTGATAAATAGTGACAACTTTTGAAAAATAGTTCATTTTTTAAGCAAAAAAAGTGGTCACTATACAATCAAAAGTGGTCACTATTTATCAAAATGTGATCAATTTTCTACTGGTCGCATGTGCAACCGTCGTTAAGTAGAATTTGTGAAAACCAAAATATTCCGTCCAAAATTTGAATTATTTATTAACTCTTGTTGTTTATGATTGACTGATTGTATTGCCTATTGTCGTATAACATACATGACCAATTTATATCACATTCCTTGCCCCAAATTTGTAAAACCCCTTAAACTATTTATAACTGTTTAGCGAATTTATGAGGATTGAGATTAATTTAAATGAGTCATAAAATAATGCAAATGACAATAAATTCATAAGCAAAAAGATTTATACCAAATTTCAAATTTTGGATGAAATATTCTCTTAATGGTCATCAAAAATATTAATATGGGAGCAATATTTGAAAAAACTTATATATGATGGGAGTAAGTTTCAAAAAACATTATAAGTTAGCATGAAAACGTTGTCGAATTTTTTTCCTCATGTGTGCGTTGGACTATTATTCTGCATCAATAGATTTAGCATGAGAACTGTGAAGGCTGATTTAATTTATTAGATAATTTTTTTCTCATGTGTGCCAATGTAATCATTAGATACCGAAACAACTATCAATAAACAGACTATTTTGTTTATGCAATCTCTCCTTTTCATTTTTATTGGTTTTGAATTGGTTTCTTGATTTAAGAGAAAAAAAATTCATTTTTAAGAATTGATCCCATTTAAATTTATTTGATATCATTTTATTTAATTATTTTTGTAAAATATCACGTCTGATTATCATACTAGCTACATATTTACAATGTTATTTAAAAATCAACTTTTAATTTTTTGTACGAGAATAAAATTAGTTAATAGGAGAAGACGGAAAGTGTAGTGAATTTTATATTGATTTCAACCATGAATAAAACAATTTTCAAATTTCAAATTTCCCCATACCCAAAATATTGCTAAAGTTTAGAGCCAAGTGGGAGAATAAATAGGGTTAAATGGGACATTTTATGGATCATCCACCTGTATTTCGTAAGAGAGACTTTATCCGTTTTTAGCTTGTGACGAATAATATCCGTCTTCAACGAGAATTTGTGATTATTGTTTGTAGTTGTTGGTAGCAACCAATTTCAATTTGAAATCGTAATTGCTCATTCATATACGAGTTTTTCTCATTCATACACTTTTTTTCATTACTTTTCCATTCCATGCCCTCTACCTAAGAAAAGTTCTCCTCTTTAATTCTCTCTATTCTCTCCCACACAAAAAAACCCTAAACCACACAACTATTGAATCAATGTCTACATATGAATTATGATCCCTACTGCTGAATGCTGATTGGCAATTGTACATCTGATTTCCAAATAAACCGATATTTCACAGGAAGTAATGTGGATATATTGTTAGAGATTGGCTGTGTACTTTTCTTGAGTCTGAACTTGAGATGATGGTGAAATATGGCTAGAAGTTACGGGTTATGGGGTGATTGGGGTCTGTTCTTTGATTGAACTTGCAATGCCAGGAGGGATATGTTTTCGACAGTAGTGTTGCGGCTGATTGGTTCTCAAGTCCCTAACTTTGTAGGGTATGTGGGGTTTCGAGTTAAATGAGTCATAACTGCAAACCTATCTTCCCAAAAGAAGATTCAGTAGAAAATCCAGAATCAAAACTGATAAATGATTAAATGAATGACATTCTTTAATCAAGAAACCCTATGTTTTGGGGAAACAATCAGGAAAGTTTGTCCAATAAATCGTTAATTGTAAAGCAGTATATGCGCGACAGCTCTAGACGCCGGGAGGGATAGTGGTTGGATGGCGGTGGCAGGGGTGGTGGTTGAGACGGTGGGAGAAATTGAAGGGATGGTTAAGATGAGAAGAAAACTGAAAAATGAGTGTTGAATGTAAGGGGTAAAATGAGAAATATGTGCATGAATAAGTAAATCATGTATATGAATGAGCAACACTCTTTGAAGGTGGTTGCTCAATTTCTTGTTGTGGATTTATAGCCAATGATGGTACATCGACAAGACAACAACCTTCGTTTTAATGAATTTCTTATCACTATGAAAATACTTGTATTATAAAACTAAATGATTCAAAGGTTTTTTTTATTGGTTTCTTGATTTAAGAGAAAAAAAATTCATTTTTAAGAGTTGATCCATCGCAAATTTATCTTAAATTTATTTAATTATTGTTATAAAATATTACGTCTAATTATGATACTAGCTACATACCTACAATCCACGTCATCAAATTTATTTTCTTTTATTTTTTATTTTTAAATAAATGTTGGGCCCAACACAAAAAAATATGGAATTAATGTATGAAAAAACAACTTTTTTAATAAAATTTCATCGAATAATCAATACAAAATTTCAATTAACCACCCTCCCTCATTCCATTTATGTTGCATAAATAATACATTATAAAAATGCATAACTTTTTCAATAATCCACAAAGTCCAGCAATAATCAAAAAATAAAAAAAAAGATGAACAAAAAAACAATGAAAATATAAATGATAAAAAGTGGTAAAACAAATAACGTTATTATATTACAAGCTTTTATCTAATATTTTGACCATCATAATAGCAAAATTTCGAGATATTACTATATTTGATTAATTTTTTTGAATAAGAAATACTCAGTTTTCTACAAAAAAAATGTTAATAAATAGTACTATTTTAATTTTTAATTTTAAAAATGAGATCTACAAAAAGTTAACAAAATAAATGAACTATAAGGCTGTGTTTGGCAAGGCAAATAAGGTACCTGATTTGTCTGAAATGACTTTTTTGCCAAAACAATCAGGTACCTTATTTTTTTTTGGGTGTTTGGCAAGTACCTGATTTGAGTGAAAAAGTACCTGAAATAAAAAGCTACCCCAGGTAGCATTTGAGAAATCAGGTACCTGTTTCATTTTCATCTACCTATTCTACCCTCGATTATATAACGTTAATTAACAAAATTAGACACAATAATACAAAACCCTTACGTACTTCCCAAATATAACCTAATCACCCCTAGTTTTTTCAATATATTTTCAAGGGTGTATTGTTGGAATTTTTTTAGCTAATCGTTATATATTAATTATTTTCTCATTCTATTTCAAATATATTGAAAAAAATTCATTATAACTTGTTAAATTTATACGTGAAATTAAGAATCTAAGATAAAAATTTAAAAACTGGTATGTGAAGCCCGCCTTGCCCTCAGCCTAGTAAAAACGTAAGGCCGCCAACGGCAATAACACAAGAATAATAGTAAAAACGTAAAAGATATCAATAATAAACAATGTCCTTTTCCGTCATTTTGTTAAATATCAGCTACCTTTTCAGCTAGTTTCCAAACAGTTTTAACAAAAATCAGCTACCTTTTCAGGTCTTAATTTCCAGCTACCTTTTCAGGTAGCTTTTCCGGTATCATGTACCTTTTCAGGTTTCAGTTACCTTTTTAGGTTTTAGCTACATTTTCAGCTAGTTTTGCCAAACAACCCTAAAACTATATATGTTAAGTAGATTTTAGAACATTCCGTTAAAATAATATTCCAAAGGAATTCGTTATAGATATTGAACGTATCTACTAAAATGAGTATATCTAAAAAATTTGTTATCATGTTTTAACATTGAATTCGTGCATTTTTTTACGGATTGAAAACATATGTCAACTTCAAATAACCCAGACAAAACTCATGTTCACGCTCATGTACCATGGTAGGCACCCCTATAGTTTGAAAACAATTCTCGCGAAATTGGTTGTCACATCTTAAATTCAGTCGCTATTTTACAAAGCGACTCTTCGCCCGTCGCACCTCGTAACAGATAAACAGTCGTCAACCCCAAGATAAAAATTGCTTATTGGTTACCTTAGTTTGATCGTGTGTGACAGGAACTAACATAGTAATGATATTGGGATCCATTTACAAAGATTCAATTTGTTGATATTAATTTTCCGTAAATATTATTTATAATAGATAAAAAGATAATTCAACACATCCCTTTAATTTATTTAGTCCTTGTAGATGTTGAATTACATATATATATATAGCATCATATATAAATGCATATGACAGGACTAATGCAATAGTCTCACAACCAAATATTTTGCCTTATAATGATAGGCATACAACATACTCGCAAATATATGTAACTTCTTAGTTATGGCCATCTCCATAGCCTCCATTGCCTCCATAATCACCTCCGTAGTTGCCACCGTAACCACCTCCGTAGTTGCCATTGTTCCCACCTCCATAGTTGCCATTGTTCCCACCTCCATAGTTGCCTCCGTAGTTGCCATTGTTCCCACCTCCATAGTTGCCACTGTTCCCACCTCCGTAGTTGCCATGGTTCCCACCTCCATAGTTGCCATGGTTCCCACCTCCGTAGTTGCCATTGTTCCCACCTCCGTACTTGCCATTGTTCCCACCTCCATAGTTGCCATGGTTCCCACCTCCGTAGTTGCCATTGTTCCCACCTCCATACTTGCCATGGTTCCCACCTCCGTAGTTGCCATTGTTCCCACCTCCGTAGTTGCCATGGTTCCCACCTCCATACTTGCCATGGTTCCCACCTCCGTAGTTGCCATGGTTCCCACCTCCGTAGTTGCCATTGTTCCCACCTCCATAGTTGCCATTGTTCCCACCTCCGTAGTTGCCATTGTTCCCACCTCCATAGTTGCCATGGTTCCCACCTCCGTAGTTGCCATGGTTCCCACCTCCGTAGTTGCCATTGTTCCCACCTCCATAGTTGCCATTGTTCCCACCTCCGTAGTTGCCATTGTTCCCACCTCCATAGTTGCCATGGTTCCCACCTCCGTAGTTGCCATGGTTGTAACCAGAACCATCTCCTCCATGTCCGCTATCATATCCTCCTCCATTGTGTCCACTATTACCGCCATCCCCACCGTTTCCATAATACCCTTCCTTACTAAACTCAGTGTCTTTCTTATCCAACTCACTGTCTTTCTTACTCAACTCACTCTCTTTCTCCGCAAATTCCCTTCCCTCAGCTAATCCCATAAACATCACTGCAATGGACACCAAACAGAAGACACCGAAAACTCTCGAAAATTTCGCCATGATGTCCACTCACTCGATGCAAGCTATTATTAATGTTTAGTTGCTTGAATTGTTTGTGAATGAAAAATATGGAATTTGAAGCTGGTATTTATAGGGTAAATATAACTACCACAGAAAATGACATTGCAGTAGTTGGGTTTGGTTTAATCATTGTAGTTATTGCAGATGCTTGAATTAGTAGGAATAGAAGATACGTACCAGAATGCATTAAATCTTATATACTGCAATTCCATAAATCTTGATGTTGCCCCATCAGCGACTTCTCATAAATCCTGGGATTAAGTTGAGTATGAGATCATATTTTGTGATGTGCACATCAGTTCGACATTGACAATGCAACTTCTTCTCCTGAACTAAGCTATATGTTTGCAGCATCATTTTTCCGGCTTACGGAAAAACTAAAATATAGAGTCATAGACATTAAAACATCGCAATATTAGCAGAGTTACTCCGCTTTAGAGCATCTACGATTTCAACTTGTCCAAAACCCGTAAACTTAATAAATAAACGGTTATCTGACCGTCTACTCCACAAATCTTAGCCACATTATAGTGCCACAAATCCGTATAATTATTGTTCTAATAAGAAGATTTATGATATGAGTAACATTTTATTACCCTTCTTTCATGTTTATTAGAGAATTTTATCTATATAAATACTGAATCATTTATCAAGCTGTGGTTGCGCCACGTCATTCATCCAAGCTTTAATTTTTTTTTTAATTCACTCAGGTGGGTCCCGCTTTCTATTTGATGATTTTCCTGCACAATAACCGCCCAATCTAATCTATATTCTAATCTATATTAATACAGAAACATTTAATTCATCCACATCAAGCCACGTCATTCATCAACAATTTTTATTTTATTTTTCCATTTTTTCTCTGGTGGGCCAGTCTTTGAAACCCCACAACATTATTCAGTTTTTTTTACGATTAATTCCTCGACATTTAGCTGTTTTTTTATATTTTTCTTAAACTTTTACCTCTATAATTTTAAAAAAAAAGTAGTTGTTCTATAAATAAATATAATAATATTGTTAAAAACACAAATTTAAAGGAAAAAACAATAACATGATCGTCTAAATTCTTTAAAAATCAATGTTAAATTACTTTAAAAATAAAATATAACTACATACTCATATGAACTAAAGGTATAAAATGGATCTAAAATATCCCGTATAAAAATAAAATTTTGTATAAATCAATTTTTGTGGTAAGAATTCAAAAAACCAAGAAAAACACATAATTAACTGATCTTATTTAAGTTAGTTATTAAAATATTTTAAATAAAAACAATTTTTAAATTAATTTTATGTAAAAAGTAAAAATTGGACCAAAATTTCAAGATAGTAATGTGGTACACTGGAATACAAATGAATACTCGATATGTTAGCGTATATATCTCAAAAAATAACGGATTTTCGTATGACGAAAAATATATAAAAAAATCTCAAATAAAACCCTAATTAAAACATTAAAATAAATAAGCTGGGTTAGTGGTGGACTTCTTACATTGTTGTCCAGCTTTGCATATAACTAATAAGTGAAGTACAAGTAATATTAATTCATATCACATATTCATATTAAAAGTAGTTATTTTATTCCATCTACATTTTCATAATGCAACACGTATAATTTATAACCAAGAAATAAATAACACTACTACATAATACTTCGTATAAAACTTAATATGTGAATTTATTTAACATTTAGATATATCAATGTTTTAAACTATAAACACGTGCAATTTGAACGAGAATAAAACTATTTTTATAGAAATAATATACATGTTTAATTAAATTATTTGACAATAATTTTAATAATAAACCCGTGCAAATTGCACGGGAGTAAAACTAGTACATTCCAAATTTCAATAATTTTATGGCCTCCTTAATAGAAAGGAAAATTTGAGGCATCTTGATTTCCGTAATTCTCATAAGGGTAGCAATGATTTACGTCCCATACTAAATTTTATTATTGGCACATAAACCTACATAATTAATTATGAAACTTTAATTTGATTGAGGACGAGATATAGGAAAGGTAGTAAGTCCTCATTTGTGACCGTATCCGTCGTAAACATATGACAGGTTAAATATTATCCATTGCCAATTAAAATCTTTTACTTTGTCTTATTTACCCAAATAAAAGAATTTGACCAATTAAAAATTTGCGACGGATATACCGTTATAAAAGAGACTTACTGAATAAGTAATTTCGGTAACTAATTAAAGGGTGTATTAGTGCAATGCCAATGCCACATTGAATCCATATGAATGCCACGTCAATTTTAACTTAGGAGTCGTTTGGTTACATGTAGGAATTCGTATTGCTTAAGAAGTCGTAAAACACATAATTTTAAAATTCACGTGAATTAGAAAATGTTGTTTGGTTACTACTTACTAGGTAGGAAATGCAATTCATGTAAGCATTCTCACTCACCTAGGGGGCCTGGGTAAGCCACTTCCTCCATTATGGAGGAATTGCAAATTCATGGGAAGTACAAATTCACGTGAATTGGGGTAACCAAACAAGAGGTCAATTTAGCAATTCACGTGAATTTAAATTACTAAGTTTTTTAGTGGGTAACCAAACGACCCCTTAGTATAACAGGTCAAAAATTGAGCAAGTATATTTTGAGAATAGGGAATTCAAAGTTTGGATCATTACGAGAAAACACCTTATAGTTTGGAGTATTGATGTTAAATAACCCTTTAAAATATTATCATTAAAAAATAAATAGAATATAAAATATAAATGTATTTTGGTTTAACATTTTAAATATTAATCACTATATCGAGGTTCTTACAACTATACCCGCGCAATTTTGCACGGGTTAAAATTAGTGTTATTTAAAAATCAACCTTTAATTTTTTGTACGGGAATAAAACCAATAAACGGATTATACCACCAGATGTATACAATTTTCTGTACATATTTTGAGCTTTTTATAGAAAATTCGAAACCAAATGTGTTTGGTGTGGTGGTTGCTCACCTCATCCCTTAACCATGAGGTCAGGGGTTCGATCCCTGCCCATGGGAATTGAGCAATACTTTGGCCAGCCGTTTACCTCTTCGTGAGAGCACCCGCGGCGAGGGGATTATACACAGTTGTCGACAGTGGACACCCCGGTTTAAACCAAAAAAAAATAGAAAATTCGAGCTTTATTAGAAAGAATATGAGCTATATGGTAAAATTTATGAAAGCTTGAGAAAATATTGAGAATCGAAAATTATTATACAACTAAAACACAATACATATAAGTTAAACTATATTTTAATTTTAATATTAAAAAAAACTAAAATATAACTCAAAATAGTTTACAAGCTCAACAAATATACACATAAGCTCAATTGTAAAATGATGAATTGAATGACACAAAGACGCCATTGTAGGATACTCAAGCTCTATTACAGAACAATGTAAAGAAACTGAATGAATGGTAGAGACGAATGTAAATAAAATGTGTATTGTATTATGTACAAATATCATTACACTTATGTATGTATATATACAGGAAAGAAAACAAAATATCTTCTCAAAATATCTAGTAACAACCTTCTAACTAATTTCTAACAACCTCCTAAATATGTGGAAGTTTATTATGAATAACAAACTCCTTGGATGACTCTGAGCCACATATTTTCGTTTGCTCTGAACCACTCGTTGCTGCAGCCACTGTCTCTGATGAATCCTCTTCCTGCTCTAGTGTGCCAGTCCCATAGCCCCCTCAAGATGGATTTGCTAGAGGAAACGAAGTGCAAACCCAACTTGGATGCAAGGAAGAAATGTTGTTGTTGTCCTAGGGGCTTTGTCATAAGATCAGCCAGTTGCATACTGGATGAAACATGAGCAGTAGAGATGAATCCTGTCTGAACTTTCTCACGAATGTAATGGCAATCTATGTTCAAGTGTTTAGTGCGTTCATGGAACACAGGATTGGTCGCAATATGTTGGGCTGCCTTGTTGTCACAGTTGAGTTGAATAGGAAGATGAGACTCAATCTGAAAATCTGTTAACAGAGAATATAACCAAACCAACTCACTAGCAGTGTACGACATAGCCCTATATTCAGACTCAGCAGATGACTTGGAAACAGTCTTTTGCTTCTTGGTTTTCCAAGAAATGAGAGACTGACCCAAGAAAACACAATGACCAGTGAGGGATTTGCAGCTATACTGACATGAACCCCAGTCAGCATCACAGAATGCTCTTAAGTTCAGATCATTGCCAGTAGGATAGAAAAGTGCAGCATCAATAGTACCCTTTAGATAACGAACAACGTGTAGAGCTGCCTGTAAGTGAGGCAAGCGTGGGGCACTCAAGAATTGACTCAAGTGTTGTACACAATAAGAAAGGTCAGGCCTAGTAAGATTGAGGTACAACATCTTGCCAACTAAACGCCTGTAGATTTCTGGTTCAGAAATCAAGTCTCCCTCATCAACTGACAAGCGCAAACCACGAGGAAGAGGGAATGAGGCAGGCTTACAATTTTCCATTAGATTATCACGAAGTATGTCCAGGACATATTTTCGTTGATTAACTAACAAACCTTCATGTGATCTTATAATTTCTAACCCCAGAAAATAACGAATCAACCCCAAATCCTTGATAGTAAATGCTGAATCCAAAGCAAGCTTAAGATCTTGTATAATCGGCAGATTATCACCAGTAATCAGAAGATCATCCACATATGCAAGAACAACAACTATTGAATTATCCATGGTTTTGATGAACAATGAATAATCATTCTTAGATTGAGTGAAACCTTTAGAAATCAATAGTCGTGTGAGTTCAATATTCCATTGACGAGAGGCTTGTTTAAGCCCATATAGTGAACGTTTTAGGCGACAAAATTCACCAGGTTTGCCTTTAGTATAACCAGATGGAGGATGCATATAGATTTCTTCTTCTAAATAGCCATGAAGAAATGCATTATTAATGTCTAATTGGTAAATTGGCCATGATTTAGAAGCTGCAATTGAGAGAAGTACCCTTACAGTGCTGAATTTTGCAACGGGGCTGAATGTGGATTTGTAATCTTTGCCTTCAACTTGAGTAAACCCCTTTGCCACAAGGCGTGCTTTATACCTTTCTATAGACCCATCAGGATTGAACTTGACTTTGTACACCCACTTAGAGCCAATGGGTTTGAAACCAGATGGCAACGGTGCCATATCCCAAGTCCCATTCTCTTCTAATGCTTGGATTTCTTTGTCCATAGCAGCTACCCATAATGGATCCGTCTGTGCTTGAGAGTAAGTTGTAGGTTCACTGGTACACATAACATGATTCAGTGATGCTTGATAATCATTAGGATAAGTGGAAGTATCAAAGACACTGAAAGATGCTGAACCAGTGACTGATAAGGTAGGACAAACAAAATCCTGCAGGTAAGAAGGTGCATGTCTTGTTCTGGAGGATTTTCTGATATTGTCTGCAGGAAGAGCATTAGTGTTGTTTTCTGTTGAAAAATTCCTGAGAAGGTCTGCAGGATTAATGTCAGGAGATGCAGGAATAGAAGGTCTATCTGGTGAAGAGCCAGAACCAGACAAGGAACCAGAACGTTGGTCATATTCTGCAGAAGAACCAGACTCACCCTGGCTTCTTGTTGTTAAAATAGAAGGAAATGAGAAGACAGCAGAATCATCATCCATAGTATTAGAAGCAGAATTAGGAAATAAGGAAGGCTTAGAAAGTGAAGAACTCTCTTGTTGCTGAGCAATACAAAAGGGAAAAATATCTTCATGAAAAATAACATGCCTGCTGATGAGAATCTTGTGATTGAGTAAGTCATACACCTTGTAAGCCTTTTGACCATAGGGATATCCCAAGAATAAGCATCTAACTCCCTTAGCATCAAATTTATCTTTGTGGGGTGTAGAATCTAGAACATAACAAAGACATCCTATGATTCTGAGCTCATCATAAGATGGATATCTGCCAAGAAGGACTTCATAGGGTGATTTCCAATTAAGAACAACTGAAGGCATCTTATTGATCAGATATGTTGCAGCTAACAAACACTCTCCCCAGAACTTCTTGGGTAAGTTAGCATACAGCATAAGAGCACGAGATGTCTCAACCAAATGCCTGTGCTTCCTTTCTACTCTACCATTTTGTTGGGGAGTATAAGGGGCACTTCTTTGATGTATAATACCTTTAGAATGAAATAGTTGAGAACAAGCATCTTGGAAGATTTCTGTGCCATTATCACTCCTAACCACTTTGACTATCTTTCCAAACTGAGTATGAACTTGATTCAGAAAGTTTTGAATAGTTTTAGACACCTCAGTTTTATATTTAAGCAAGAAAGTCCAAGTAGTTCGTGAGTGGTCATCAACAATCGTGAGAAAATAGTGTGCTCCCGTAAGAGCAGGAGTCTTATAATGGCCCCACAAATCAATGTGGATTAAATCAAAAAGACCTGCAGCTCTTGAATCACTACGAGTGAATGGTAACATGTGCATTTTTGCCAAAGAACAAGTGTCACAGTGATATGACTTCAAACTAGTACAATTGACATCTCTAATGTGATGCATCTTGGTCAGTGAGGTATGCCCCAATCTAGCATGATGAACATCAATCTTAATACTAGATTTATTGGTAGAATTATTACAATGACTAGTAGAGGGTGAACTAATTTGGTGAGCAGAAAACTTATTCTTCAAGTGACCAGGCTTCAACTTATAGAGACCTGCCTCCTTTTGTCCAATATCCACGGTTTTGTTAGAGGCAAGGTCCTGAATGTAGCATTTATCCACAGAGAAATGAATCAACATATTAGATGTAGATAACAACTTGCCCACTGACAACAGATTATGCTTGAACTCAGGGACATAAAGCACATCATATAGAGTAAATGAAGGATGTAATTGTATGTTGCCCACATAACGAACAATTTTGCTTGACCCATCTGGTAACCCCACAATAATGGGTTTACTTAGAGGTCTGATGAGAGAAAAGTAGTTCTTATGGGCTGTCATATGGTCACTTGCTCCAGAGTCTATAATCCAGTCATATGCATCAAAATTGCAGGTAACAGTAAGAGCATTAGTGACTAAAGCATCAGTTTTACCTGCAAAGTTGACTGATGCATTGGAACATTCAGGAACACCAGCATTCACAGTCTGTTTTCCTTGCTGTAACAACTGCATTACTTGTTGTAATACAGTATTCACAATCTCAGTATGAACAACAGGCTGTTGAGTGTTGTATTCCATATGTGGTGGTCCAACTGAAAACTCCATAGGAGTGTCTGAGACACTAACAGAATGATTATTCTCATTCTCAACTCGTGCATTTCCAGAAAACCTAGCCAGATACTTGGCCTTTATTTCTGGATGCAAAACAAAACACGAATCCCTGGTATGACCAGACTTAGTGCAATGTGTGCACCATCTCTTGTCAGATTTGTTCTTTTTCTCCCTCTGATAGCCACCAGTTTGTTGAGTTGCTGTGTGATTGTTGTATGGATGACCTTGTTTATTCGAGTACAAGGCACTCATGTCATGAGCAGAATTCATGACATTAGAGATCTGTTTTTGTGACTCAATTCGTTGAACTATTGAATAGACCTTGTTAATTGGAGGCAGAGGCTCCATTGACAATATTTGGGACTTCAGTGTATCAAAGTTGTCACTCAATCCCATTAGGAAGGTAAGTACCTTTTCCATGGAGGCCTTTTCTTGCATCTGTTTCAGCAGATTACAAGTGCATTTAGCAAGGACTCCACAGGTACAATCTGGAAAGCCTTCTATTTCATCTATCTCATCCCAAAAACGTTTCAGTTTGCAGAAATATTCTGCAACTGAACTCTTGTCTTGCTCCACATTCCTTAAATCTTTCTTCAATTGAAATAGTAGAGGTCCATTCATCTGTCCATACCTCTCAAGAACCTCTCCCCATAGATGTTTTGCAGTCTTGCAACATACAAAACCTTCTCTGAATTCAGGTTCCATACCATTAACCAACCAGCACCTCACCATCGAGTCACGTCTCCACCACTGATTGTGTCGTGAAGATGTCAAAGCTGGTATAGGTGTGATACCATGTAAAATGATGAATTGAATGACACAAAGACGCCATTGTAGGATACTCAAGCTCTATTACAGAACAATGTAAAGAAACTGAATGAATGGTAGAGACGAATGTAAATAAAATGTGTATTGTATTATGTACAAATATCATTACACTTATGTATGTATATATACAGGAAAGAAAACAAAATATCTTCTCAAAATATCTAGTAACAACCTTCTAACTAATTTCTAACAACCTCCTAAATATGTGGAAGTTTGTTATGAATAACAAACTCCTTGGATGACTCTGAGCCACATATTTTCGTTTGCTCTGAACCACTCGTTGCTGCAGCCACTGTGTCTGATGAATCCTCTTCCTGCTCTAGTGTGCCAGTCCCATATCAATAAAATACAACATAGTTGTACGATGCTATTATACATCTAGTTGTATAATCCTTTTTGTGGAATAAAACTACTTGTAGTTAATAGGAGAAGACGATAAGTTTTGTGAATTTTAAATTGATTCTCAACTGTGAATAAAACAATTTCCAATTTTCGAATTTCCCCATACCCAAAATATTGCTAACGTTTGCTATATTTTTTTGTTTCTATAACCAAAATACCTCTCGTTTTTTTAATTCGTATATCAACTCTATCTCAGTTAACATCCCATAAACCACCGAACTTCACCATTAACCATCACAATCCCCACTCAAACTCCCACCATTGAACTCGCGCGAGCATTGATGGAGACTGGAGAGGGTTGATACATTTTTATATCCATGTCCATGACTGAAGCCAGGAACGAATGCAAAACTTTTGTTTTGGGAGGACACAATTTTTTTTCCGTAATTGGTAGAAAAATATTTATCCCACAAAAGAAATTATGTGAATGAAGATATCATTAGGGTTGTAAGTGTGTTGGAAAACAAGAAAAAAGAAAGAAAAGTTTGGTGAAATAAAACAAATTTTGCTAAAAAAAACTCTTATTAGATTTGAACTTTAGACCTCACTAAACATCTCATATATAGTCCTTTTTAACCACTAAACCCAACACATTTTTATAAAATTTATGCTTAGAAAAATATTCTTATTTTTATATGGCAGGGTGATACTTACCTATTCTATACACCCCAAATCCACCGGTGACTGAAGCAACATCATTTTGTAAAATAAATCTTAACTTAATTGCCTAATTGGCAAAAGTAAACTTGTGAAATAATAGTAATATTGTGGATTAAGGTTCTTGATAGGTAAGATAATATTTTGAGGGTGACCGTGATTTATCGTGGTTGTATTCAAATGGTGGTGGATGCATGAATTTGGCTTTGGGAGGACACAGGTTATTTTAACCATAATTCCGATATTGATTTGCGTTTATTTACGTATTAATATGACTAAATATCACAAAAAAAAATGCATATATCTGAATAGAATATTGAAAATAAATCTAAATCTAAATATAATAAGCAATGAAAAGCACGTAACATTATTAAATATCACAAAATCACCTATGAATTTGTGTCTACAAACCAACATTCATCTTCATTACCAGTACACCAGTCAGCAGGTATCATTACATTGTAAAAACATAATGCTAACTTATACATAAAACTGAAAAATTTGAGTCGCGTGATTCGCGTGATGACATCTACCCTCCCTTTCCCTCCCCAGATCCGCCACAACATTCAAGGGGACTCAATAATCACTTTTTTTATTCACAAGCACAAAATTTATACCAAAATTATGGTGGAGCTACTATGTTCCAATCATTATATTATATATATTAAAGAATTATGTTAAATCGCTGACGTGGCGCAATGTGGTTTCAGAAAACCACATTTCAAGCCCTCTCATTCACTCTCACAATTTCAATTTTTCTCGGCCAATTAAAATTAGCCATGTCAGCAACCGTGATATTCATTTGGAATATCGTATAAAAATCCAAAATTAATACTTATAGCATATATAGACTTTGTATTTGAAAAATGTCATGCGTGATTTTTGAATAACAAAGGTGTGATCATTTGGAATCACGAATCTTAATATTTATGGAATATATAGACTTTGTATTAGAAAATGTCCTACGTGATTTTGTTTATTAAGCAAAGATTCGTAATATTAAGATTTCTTTTTTTAATCAATATATCACGTAATATTAAGTTCCGTAATATCAAGATTTCTCGGCCAATATGTCACGTAATATTTCTTTTTTTAATCAATTCTTACTAAATATTAAGATTTGTGATTGATAACAAAATATGATTTCAATTTAAGTCAATTCTTACTAAGGTAATATTCCTTTTTAATCAACGTAATCACGGAATCTTAGTGTGATCTTTCAATCTTTAATAGCTGCCAATTTTAACATAATCACGTAATCTTAGCCTGCCAATTTTCAATCACGTAATCACGGAATTTTTAATAGCTGCAATATTACTTTAACAGAATTTTGAGAAATATTCCCCGCATCACAATGACGCCTTCCGACACTACCAAGTTCCCAGTTAAGGTCGAAAGGAGACAACCCCGTGATAATGATATTATATTATTTATTTTTAAAAAGTACACATATTCGAAGAAATAGAATTAGTTATATAATGATTTATAGTCATCTTTAAAAATAAGCGTATATAACCCCGTGATTTTTCACGGGTGTTACACTAGTTAAATATATTTCCCTTGTGGTTTTCTATTTAGCAAAAAAAAATATCAAACCCATAACATGTCGTTTGTCATTTTATGATACTCAAATACAAAATTCTTGCCATGCTTTTACATTATTACCCAATAATAATAAAAGATGTTGTATAACTTTCAACATCCAATGCCAAAACGGGACCTAAGTTATCACTTCTAAGACAAAAACAACCCCATAATCCCATCATATTTTATCTGTTCATCAATAATGTTTTCATCCAAATCTTCGTACAAATTTTTCTTGCAACATGCCTAAATCAATACTAAATTTATCCAATCAATCAACTTTTTTACTTTCTTACTAACTCAATATACGAGTACTTAACTATTTTTTGATAAAATTAACGCGATTCTTAAATGATCTGACCTATATTCAATCATCACTTGACAAAAGATTTGAATTTGAACCGCAACCTTAATAATAGACACTACCACAATTTTAGGCAATAACAACGGACCATTAACAACGCAATCAACGCGTTAATCAAAACGACGTTGTTAATCCAATGATTGATATGGACGTTATTTGTGTGAAACTTTATAACAACGGTTAATCTAATGGTTGATATGGGCGGCTTGTCTATCCTATGTGCTTCGAATGCTTATTCATGCACATGCCCATTATCCTGAAATAACCTTTCTAACAAGTAACAAAACATCTTATTTTAATCAAAACCCGAAATCAGACGGCCTAAATGGTTCTAAACAAATGCTAGAAATATCAAATAACCCAAATCTAGACTAATCCGAGTCATACTCGATGAGATTAACTCATTTGGATCAAGTAATTAATAATCAGACACTCCTACAATTAAACCAGGTAAATGAGTAATCTAGATGGGTTTACTTGAGTCATTTTCGGGTTTACCGGATCGGGTTTCGGCAAATTATTATTAAGTTATCCAAGGATAATAGTTAATTTTCAACAATTAACATTCATATCTACTAATATATGGGCATGTCAAGTTCAAATACGGGTTAAGTTCAAGTGTTGATTTGAGTACATGTCATATTGTACGGGTCGGGTCTTTCGAACTAAATCAATTTTATTGGATGTCCACCTTTAATAACATGATGATTATCATACCTTGTTTTTTGACTTAATTTTAGGAACGTGCTTTTACACATACGGATTTTACTCATTCACATACGCTTTTTACAGTTTTGCCCTTGTCATTTTACTCATTCGTTCACTCGATTAATTCTTTTTCTCCATTCCCAAATCTCCCTTCACCACCAACACTACCTCCTAACCACCACCACCCATTCACCGTCGACAAACTAACCATTCACTCGCACTCAGTCTAACCTCCAGCAGTTCCAACCCCAAAACGCCACACCCACTCCAGCCATCCCAAACCCAATCACATCGCCAAATCCAACCGTTCCATATACAAAACCAAGACAAGAAGAATCCCACCAAAATGACAAATCTTTCAAAGTATAAATTTGAGTTAATTTGATTAGGTTAATTAGAAAAGGGCATGACATATGGAATGTTAATTAAAACCGGTATGTGAAAAAGTAATTCTTTAATTTTTAATTCATTTTAGTTTATTTCTTTTAAGTTTCGATTATTCTTATTCATTCATCTGTTCACAAAATTAACTCTTATTTCAATTATATCTTATTCAACCCGACTCAAGTCTATTCAAATTAATTCAGCTCGATTTAGTCGAAAGGTGCGATACGTATTAGGAAGAGGGGTTTTTGAATAAGACGCCAAAAACCGCCTTCAAGGTTCTACCCTTTTAATAAAGGCACATCCTCCCTTAAAAGTTAGGCACCCTTCTCATTCACCTTTCTCCCTTTCTTCTCTTCTCTTCCTTCCAAAAGCCACTTACCTTTTTACCCTTTCTAACAACCTCTCCTCCGTACACTAATACCAGTAATAATTATGCTTTCTAGACAAAACGGCGTCGCTTCATGGCTGCTTGACAACCCCGACCAAGACGACGCCGTTTCATGGTCCACTCCACCTCCACTACCTCCTCCTCCTCCTCACCATGGCCATGGCCATGACACTCTCCCGTTACCCTTACCGTTACCGTTACCCCTCGACTGTCACGACTGGTACGTCAACAACGGTAACATTATCAACAACCACTTACCCCTACCCCACCTTCTGCCACCTCAGCACCACCAAAACACTCAAACCACCTCGTATTTCCCTCCGTTTCTCAACCCGTTCGACCCGTCAACCTCCTTCTCTTTCCCACCCGACCCGCCTTTCCTCGGGTTAGATAACCTGGACCCGGGCCCACCGAAGATGCTCATGCCGCTGGATATCGGGTCGGGTTCACAACCCACTTTGTTTCAGAAACGAGCTGCGAAGCGGAAACGGGTTGAGGGTTTGGTGGAGGTAAGTGAGGAGGAGGATGAAGGGAGCTTTGGTGCGTCAATGGCGAATTATTATGATTCTGAGAATGATATTGGTGGTAACAATAATAATAATTGTGAGTTTAATTACGAAGAAGGGAATTATTCGAATTCGAATGCGAATAGTGTTGTTACTGGTGGTGTTAACGGTGGTGGCGGCGGCGGTGGTGGTGGGAAGAGGAAAGGACCGCCGGCGAAGAATTTAATGGCGGAGAGGAGGAGAAGGAAGAAATTGAATGACCGTCTTTATATGCTTCGCTCGGTTGTTCCTAAAATTAGTAAGGTATACGGACCGTCTCGGTCATTTATTTATCTTTATTAATCAGTAGTTTATTGAAAAACGGGTTTTTTTAATAATTTAAATACGGAAAGATTTGCAACATATTTTCATCTAATTCTTACATAGAAAGTCATCTTTGTCATAATTAACGAAAATATAGTGTAATCTTTCCGCATTTAGATTATTAACGTTTTAGAAAAATCGATTAAAAAAAGCCGTTGTTATTAAATTAAGCTGAACTATTGACTGGGACGAACGGATTAAATTGGAGGGAAGCCTTGTATTCTTGTAGTTGCTCCGTCTCAATCATTAATTTAAATTTATGGCCGTAATTTTGTAGTCCTTCCGTCTCGATCATTAATTTAACTTTGATTAAAATACGTCTCAATTTATGGTTGAGTTAGATGGGTAGTTTTGAGTATATATAAAAACTTTAGCTCAATAGCGTTATTGAGAGACCTCTGATCGGGATCCAGTGAAGTTTTTGTTTCCGACGGTCTCTCACGAGACTACTGTTGAGTATATATGTGCAGTGTGGTGATTAAATTGACTGATTTCAGATGGATAGAGCGTCGATACTTGGGGATGCGATCGATTATTTGAAGGAGTTACTGCAAAGAATAAGTGATCTTCATAATGAATTGGAGTCGACTAATATGATACCAACAACTTCCCAACCTTCGACTCCGATTCCATCTACTCTTCCGTCTCGTGTCAAGCAGGAACTGTCCCCTTGTTCTTTGCCTATGCCTAGTAATCAGCCTGCCAGGGTGGGTAGCTTTTATTTAATGCATTGTTAATTGTTATGTTCCGTTTTGTTGTTGCTTTAGTTTTGTTCTCGGTTGAGTCTGGTATGAGACGGTCTCACTCACATGTCGGACTAAATTAAACACTTGAGCATCGTAATAATGAATATGTAGATATCAGTAGTATATTGCTTCTCAAGCTTGAGATAATGTGGACTGATGTATGATTGCTCGTACAATTTCGACCATTGAACTAATTTTCTGAATCAGATAAATCCATCTTTGTTCCCTCACTTCACCCATGTGACGGAGTCCACAGAGATTGTTACCCAGACTCGTTTAGAAGTATTGATACGCGTGCATGTCCAAGTGTTTGAAAAATATGCATATGTTGGTCTAAAATGAGGTGTCCATGTCATATCCATGTCGTGTGTCGAGTGTGGGACATGGGTACGCAAGGAAATTAGAAGAGTCGGAGTAATATAGTTCGGAAGTACATCTCCATAAACTTATGTGGAGCAAATGACCATGAATTAAAGACTTGTTTAAACCGCCTTACATCAACTTAATTGTAAATAATTTTATGCATATGATAAGTCGTTTTACCATATCATTATTGTAGTTTGTCCTTAGTTATCATTTTACCATTGTAAGCGTCTTTTGACTTTAGTCGAAGCTTACTCGACCATAAACCATAAATGCGCGTTGAAAAGTGAGAAATAACCCTAGATTTCATTAATGGTTCGGTATCATGGTTGGGCTGTTCGATTGGGTTTAATTTGGGTGTTGTGTCGACTACAGATTGAAGTTAAAGCAAGGGAAGGAAGAGCGGTGAATATCCACATGTTTTGTGCACGTAGGCCAGGTCTATTGCTGTCCACAGTAAGAGCTTTGGACAACCTTGGGCTTGATGTTCAGCAAGCTGTCATAAGTTGTTTCAATGGATTTGCTTTAGACATTTTCCGAGCCGAGGTAAGCATTAAACTTCCTGGATAACCTATAGGTTACAAGTTTATAAACGCCTCTCATTTTCTGGGAAATATTTCCTCTCTGATGATTATTAACCTAGCATGAAACATTAAAGTTTGTTTCGTCTTGGTAACTGGTTTTTAAATTTCACTATTGATGTTCATTATGAATTCGGTTGCCGCTGCCCAATTTTGGCTCCTCCCTAAATGCAATTCAGAAGTCAAATTGTGGCCGAGGTGACCTTCAACGGTTTTATTAGGAATATTAATAATAGTTGGGTCTCAACCATCCCCTTAAGGTTTTGGTTGAGATGGTTAATCTAATATGGTATCAGAGCCAGTGTGACCGAAGGTCACGGGTTCGAATCGTGGCAACCTCAAAACCCCTCAAAAACCACGAAGTGGAAACCAAGCACACGGTATGGGTGGGGCTGTGCAAACTAACCACTCTTCAAGCCCAATGGGTATTTGAGTGAGGGAGCGTATTAGGAATATTAATAATACTTGGGTCTCAACCATCACCTTCATAAATCAGTCCATTCTGTTACGCATCAGATGACCTTTAACGGTTTAACCTTCATAAATTAATCGATTCTGTTACGCATCAGTGTCGTGATCCAGCTTTAGTACGCTTACTTGAATGTTAGTTAAGTACAGTTGTTTGATCAGTCACACCAGTCTATTACGGAGTTTTCTTTTTGTGAAGTTCTTGTTATGGTGTTACAGTAAACAATGGTGTAGCTGTAAACGATGTAGATCCCTTTTCCGATTTTGATGGTGTAAATTACGGTTGGAAATTTATGAAACGTTGTGTTTGTTCTCAGCAATGCAGGGAAGGACTCGAAATCATGCCTGAACAAATCAAGGCAGTATTGTTGGACTCAGCTGGTTTTCATGGCGTGATATAACCTTTTGTTCGTACTTCAGCGAGAGGTCTGATAGACTGATACCCAAGACTCGGCTACAAGTATTGACACGAGTACACGACAATGTTTTATAGAATTTTCCTGCGTTCGCCTAAATCAAGTGTTAAAAGTGTTGTGTTGGAACGATTAATATAAGTTGTAACCTAGGTTCGCTGTATGATCGAGTATGTATTTATTCTTTTTCTGCTTGGATATGACGGAATTATCGTTCGTTTTAAGCTTCTCTCCCTTCTCCATTATTATCGGGTTTTTGTTTCCAGATCGACTCTCTACATACTACCTGTACTTTTGTTTTCGGAATGACCAAGAGTAGATCTTCGTTTATCCTAACATATTGTTAACAATTGCTTCAAAAGTAAACGCGAACTATTTACTGGAATGAAACGGAATATGAGAGTTAACCGACTTCAGCGACTCAGACTCACCCAAATCGACTCGTGACCAAAGTGGTCCGTATTCGAGACCCGGAAATGATCTGAAGTAAATGTCAGTTTGCTGGTCCATTAATAAAGAGTCAAAACAGTGACAGGGGTTGAATGGTAGTTGAGAAGGTAGAGGAGAGAAAATGTTGGTTGCAACGCAGGAATACACGCATTACTTACCTCATGTCTCTCACTATCTCTTCTCTTCTTAAACTCGATAATATCTCATCGTATTTTTTCAAAACTATCGTCTTCCATTTGAGGACGTTTCCGTAGGCAGGTACGGAGTCTTTCTTAATCAACTCTTACTACTACGTTTTCAGTAACCTTTTTTGGTCCGAATCATATGCCATTTTCCGTGACCCTTTCCTGAAAAAAAACAATACAGTCTTAGTCCAAAATGATTTGGGGCCGGGGAAAGGAATATGGTAAGCTAAATTTTGATTGAAAAATAAAAAAATCATGTAAATTCGCAAGTTTTTTGTTTAGGTTCGTGAGACACTGGGATAATGGTGTTGTGGTTTGGTTGTTTCTTGTGCAGGTTGGCTATGTTCTTGAGGAGGTTTTAATTATCGCGTTAAGATTAATTGGTGATGGAACACAAGGAGTCGGATAGAATTGTGATAACAAAACCAGTGGCATCAAGGCCGACTTCATCTGCGTTTGGATCCTTCTCGGAGCTACTTGCTGGTGCCATCGATGACTGTCCACCACGAGCTGTTAGGCCGAAGACAGCAAGACCTGCAATTAACACGGCTTCAGATAGCCCGACATCTCAGGTGAACTATCAGTCTATCATGTATTGCTTTTGTCGATTTTTTATCAGTAGATGTTGATTTCTGATCTCTATTGCTCGGAATTTTTAGGCCGAGTCATATGGCATAGGTCCTAGTTCTTCAAGCGATGAAGCTGGCAGAGTCGAAAAGCAAACCATCGTGGTTTTCAAACCACTGGCAAAGGTCGTCTCAAAGGCAACTGCTTCTCTCTTGGCTAGTATGGTTAGTACTGACTACTGACCCAATTCTAGATCGATTTTTCCTTCTTTTATTTTCCGTCACAAATCTTTTCTTACCATTGATGCTTACTTACTGCAAGCCGCGTCATATGTTCTGTTCTTTCTGGCTTAATTTCAGCTCCTTTCAATTTTTGTTGGTTGTATTCCGTTAAGTTTTATCTACGTTCAATCAATTATTTTCAATTAATCTCTTCACAAAATTAACTTTTCATTCAACTAAATTCACTCCACCTCAGTTTCATTCAATTTAGTTCAATTTAGTCCAATTAATTCAATTCAGCTCGTTTCAGCCGAAAAGAACAGGGCCAAGTGTCATGTATGGCACAAGGGCGAGCCATTTCGATGCTGATGGGGAGGGGAGGGGGGATTAGGGATATGAACCCGAGTCATGAGTACCAACGCTGTATGACCAGTTAAACTGCAGTGTCACAGGAAGAACTACTCGATCACCATTTCCGTCTCATTAATTTGTAAACGGGGTTGCGTACTTGTGTATATTGAGCAGGGACATTTCAACATCGCTAATCAACCAACACCATCCCAGGCTGATAATCGAGAAAAAACCCGGTTTGTAATAAATCAACCCTCATGTAATCTTGAACAATCTCAACCAACTGAACCCTCTAGGCCGCGTGAAGAACATAAAACGGGTGCATCATCATCAGCCATTGGAGATCGTCTCTCTTCTGACGGGTATAATTGGAGGAAATATGGGCAGAAACAAGTCAAGGGAAGCGAGTATCCAAGGAGTTACTATAAATGCACACACTCGAATTGTCCTGTGAAAAAGAAGGTCGAAAGATCCTTATACGGAGAGGTAGCAGAAATCGTGTACAAAGGCGAGCATAATCATCCTAAACCAAACTTCCCCAAACGGACCTCGTCTGGGGTACAAGGACACGGTTTTGATAGTAACAAGCCTGAATTAGACGCTGTCAACGATAGAAACAATGGGTCGGAGATGACATTTTTTGAGCAGTCATCCTCTGCAGGAAAATCTGCTATGGTACTCGACAATTCCGAGGTTTTTGTAGGGCATAATGGTGATCCGAAAAGCAAGAGAAGGTGAGAGATGTTCCGTTTTAGTTGTTTTAATGCATATGTCAGCTAGTTTAGCCCGAGTTTGAAACTCGTCAGTATCAAATCTGAAAAATAAAATGTTTGTAATTTTCTCAGGAAACATGGTAATAAGAACAATGAAGAAGAAGTGCGTGATGGAGATACTGAAAAAGGTTGTATTTGGGTGCGAAACAATGCCGAGCCTGAAATAATGGGAGACGGTTTTCGTTGGAGAAAATACGGGCAAAAGGTAGTCAAGGGTAATCCGTATCCTAGGTTAGTACTCGATTATTTGTTTACATGTTTTATTCGTGACCTGTGAGTAGTATTTTTAATCAAACGTGAATAAATGATTTGAAGTCGGAATTGATGTTTGAATGCAGAAGTTACTACCGGTGCACGAGCGTCAAGTGCGATGTTCGGAAGCATGTCGAAAGAGCGTTGGATGATCCGAGTGCGTTCATCACAACATATGAAGGGAAGCATAACCATGAAAGGCCATAGTGTATTATATACATGAGAAACTCCGAAGTATCGATAAGACGATAAGTCTCTCTTGTGGCGTATAGGCAAATATCTGACCCGTCACGAGTTTGTCCGTCACAAATTAGAATTTGTGGTTTAGTATATGTAATGTGGATTTGCTACCTATTATAGGATTAATTAATCGAGGGACTGATATTATAATAAAGTTTGCCAAAATGACTTCCGATACAATAACAATGAGGTAGAATAAGACGTTTCATATTTTTATATCAAGTAATATATACAGTATAAGTTTTTGTTTTATTCCTCGTAGACTGAACAAGGTTGCTCTGACCTTGCGAAATCTATACTATGGACAGTTCTAGGTCTATCTTTACTGCTGCAAAAGGAAAAATAAAAAACTCGAAACAAAATAATTACAAGAATTTTTCTTTTTGTGACAGTTATAACAGACATCTTTACGACTTCATGGTTCGTTTTGCTAGGCGATGAGCCACAGAGTTCAGGTTTCCAGGAATAAGATTAAAGTTAATACAATGGTATAAAGGTAAACTAACTTCAATGTCGAGAAGTATTCCTTGCATCAAATAGTGTTAATTCAGTACAAATATTTAAAGTTTGCAAGCCCACTTGTTTAGTTAGTGAGAGAATTGCATGGTATGTTTTGGTTAGCCGTTTATCTTTTTATGAAAGTATTCATTTTTTATGGTGTAGGGATAATAGTCGTTTACCTAGAAGAGCACTCGTGATAACTCGTGAAGGTATTATATATACACTGTTATAAACAATAAACACCTCGAATTACGCCAAAAACTATTGCATGGCATGCATGCATGTTTTAGTTGCGCTCGGTGATCATCGTTTGACACATACTTTTGGAATTAGCCACATCTTAATCCTAAAAGATATTTTTAATTCTGTTTATGAAAACCACAAAGCAGACTAAACCCTTAGGGTTGTATAATCATTAATCAATATACATTTATCCAAAATTACTCTCTTTTATTCACGTTAATGGTAATACTTGCATTATCACACTTGTCGCTGTACATTTTGCAGCGTAAATATCTTACTTTATAATATTCATGAGAGTAAACTAACAGAATCTATAATATATTTTGTCTTATATATTAAGAATAATATTAAAGATTTTCGATAATAAATAATGCTAAAAAATAAGTGTTACAATTGGCGTGGACCGAACCGAGAAATAGTTTGTACTCGTAGAACACATTTTTTGGGTAACCAACTTTTTACTGTAATGGGTCCAATAATGTACAAGTGAATCTGTTTTGTACAATTTCGCGAAAAACGATCTTCCATGAGAATAATAATTACACTATTAATTTCATATTCTGTATTAGAAACAAAAATAAAAAAAAATTAAGTTGAACCCGCAACTTTGATTGACTACCGCAAATTGAAATTCCGGTTATCCACAGGTGTTTGACGAGAAGATTAATGGCTACATCAAATTTCCCGTCTTAGAAATCTCATTTATTAAAAGCAGTACCGTAAAATATGAATATCAATACATTCCATATTTTGCAAATTACAACACACTGATATAGAAAGTTAGTAACATCAACACACCATTTACTCATAAGAGCATTAGACAAACCAAGCCACTAGTAACGACGACCACCAGCAGTAGATAAAAGCACTCGACTTTGCTTTTTCCCTTTCTTTCCTGACTCATTCAACGTCCGACTATCTGGAGTTTCTTTAGGCACCTCTCGAGATATGACGTTTGCAAATGAGCGCAAACCTTGACCTTGACCTGGTCGTGAACCTGCACAGTGATATCTCTTTCAGAGTACTATTACATCGTTTTTTAATAGACGCCTTAAAAAATAAAAAGCATGCTAACAATAAGAAAATCAATTGGTCTTTCTTAAAACGGACAATCTAGCCTAGGATTAAAACAAGTCAATTAGCAGCACACCTGGACAGATGAGGGAGACGTTCTATCATATTTGAGCCATTTCATGTTTACAACTGATATATCCGTTTTAAACGAGAATTCCACCTGCTTTTTTGAGGCAATATGTGCCGTATCTACTAAGCGAGAAGCTTGTATGGATGGGATATCCAAATACTTCCTCTTCTATTTTCTCAAGTCCAACTAGCTAACCAAACAACAGAGATTGTACGCTCCTTTCCAAACAAGAAAATGACGGGAAGTGCAAATTGCGCTAGACCTAAAGTTGCTCAAGTAGATAGCTTACCAGCACTGCTTGAGCTTTCCACGGTAGACTTGAATGAAGTTTCCTGCCTGTTTAAGGAAGGGGAATCACCACCAGCCGCAAAACCTAGTCGTGCTACATTTGCAAATAACTGCCTTCCAACATTGGCCGGAGGACTCGATGCCACAGTGGCCGTACTACTTCCAAGAGCTGAAGACAGGAAATAATCAATGCCAGTGCACTTGTCATTCTTTGAATGAGTTAAGCAAAAGAGAACAAGGCATCCTCGAAGCTACTTCTATTTTAATTAATATTTTAATGAAAGGGCCCATGGCTGTTAAAATATATTGCACGACAATCATGAAAAACATCAGCTGAAGAAGAAAGGTAGCTATCTTGATCAGCCAGCCAATTTGGTGAACATAAATCAATAGCAGATCTACCCCACAAACACGAAAAATTTAGGAAATTTTTGGCCAATAACATTACCTTCAAAGTCATCCATGGAGAAAGTTGAAGAACCTTCAAAGGAAGATTGTATGCTATTATACGGGATGGGTAGAGAATATGCAGCAACAGCTTCAGCCTTACTTCTATCTTCGCGCTCCTGATCAAGTAAACAATGATTACTAATCCAGAAACTTTCAATGTTACAAAAATACTCACGGCAGGAATGCCAAATGTGGAGTACGTAAACAAACTACATATGCTCCAGAAGAAGAGAACTACAGCAAACCAAACAAAGGAAGAGCAGAGAATAAGCTCCAGATGAATTTCGGAGACGAAACCAATTACTAATCAAAGTACACAACTACAATACTATATACAGAGTTAAACAAAATCAAACTCTAAAACATATACCAACTCTACATCTACACAGAAGTTTATTTTTGGTAATACACAAAATTAAATGGAGTAAATCTGGGTGTAAGCGAGCTCCCATAGCATCCCAAGCATGTGCGACGTGCATGTAATTTATCCAGCTCAAGGAACAATAATCCAAAGCAGGAGATTTTTAAGTGACTTGGTATATTTTTTTATATGAGGTACACTGCACTCATCATTACACTTTCATGAATCATGAGTTTCATCAGACACGAGACTTTGTGAAGAAAAGGAGGAAGATGTTGACAAGTGCAAAGAAAAATACACCAAGGTGGTTTGAGTTTTGTAAAATTACGACCAGGTGACTTACAACTCAAATTGTGAGTAAAACTGATTCATTCACAGAGTCAACACTTTTTAAATCCTTCGAAACAGTAATAATTGAAAGACCATTCATCAAGAAATGCATCAAATCATGAGCTTCACTTGAGTCATACGCCATACCCCTATGTAAACCAGAGGTCAACTAAATGTGAATTGCCAGCAACCCATTTACAAATTTCTCTTACAAAGCACCCTCAGCAAGCTCAATCAGAAAACATACAGTTGAAAACTCAAAAAGAACATGACAAAAAGATGTGAATACCTTCTTTTCAATCCACTTCCTCTGCTTTTCGCGTTTTTTTATTTCATCCATGAAAGGTGACAGAGCTTCGGGGGGTAATGTCTCCCGTATGTCAATTTCACATAGCTGAAACGTTGTTGTCAAAGGAAAATGGCTCAAATATCGATACCGCCTTCGCATGGCTTCAGACTGAGTCACTGACTCCATTTGTAAAATTTTGCCTCTTACCCTGTGATTCATGCAACCTAACTATAAGTATGAATATTAAGGCTTGGAAAAACATGTTAAAATTTAGTGAGCATATCAAACATGAAGCAATATACTCGGTAAATAAAGGCCTCAAATATGATGATCCATCAAAAACAACCAATATATCTTTGAACAACTTACTTGCAAATGGTGTGTGTATTCATGAAAGTGGAGGCATAACAAAAGAAAGTAGACTATGAACACGAACAATCTACCCAAAATTAAGATTGCAAGAAATAACAAAAATAACAATTCAGTAAACAATTTTCAAATTACGACAAATTGGCTATTACATAATACATTACATCCGCGAGTTCCCAATTATTTAGCGACCTTTAACAAAACCAGACAGATTCTTGTAACATACATAGTATTAAACATTGCAAGTTATGTTTACATCTACATATGACAATTATGTAATGGATTTTCGGGATGCTATCACATTGTTTTCACTTTTCCGTATATAATGCCTTGTCAAAAAAACACTGATATCTCAACCGCAATGATGGATACTTGACAATATTGCTGATACATTCCCATTTACCTAAATTTGCAAATGGTGCGTGTATTTGTGAAAAACAATGTCTCAATAACATGAAAGATCTACTTAAAACTTAGAATTGCATACAGCATTAAAATTTTACCCGATAAAACTTACGCAACACAAATTTTAGTAACAGAGAGGCAACTCGATCTGTTACAGGCTTACAGCTTATGTCCGACAGACCGTAATTTTGCAACTGTCGCCACAAGTGCAACCTTTACCTATACTGCTTTTAATATCTTACTTGCGGAGAAACTTAATACAATAACAACCAAATTTGCACCTGCTCTAATAAATTATACGAGTAGAACATTGCACCTAAAAGCTTCCGACAATGATGCATTTTAAATAGCAAAAACATATCAAATGAAGACAGTGCAGAGCTTCAAACCATAATTCAAAGAAGTTGATCACTAAAAGCTATTAATTTGGCTCTTAGAATCCTGGATAAGACTCAACAGTGCCTATACATGAATGAAAAGTAAACCCGCTAAAAATGGAAAATAGAAACTGGTGAGAATAACAAGTGGAACTATTTTTTCCAATCAACCATTGTTTTTACTTTCAAAATCAAACTTTTACATATGACAAATTAAAAAGGGTCAAACAAATGAGTTTTTAACACAATACCGTTCCTCTAATCTACCATAAAGTTGCACTGAAGAACCTTATAGTTTTCCTTTTCAACAAGAGAAAAAACCGTACTTCAAACAAAATAGAATCATATGGAGTAATATGCTATAGTGTCAACTGTCAAGTGTCAACCAACCAAACAAGAGAAGACATTCACAAAGCCAATACTTGTCTAAGGGAAAGAAAAAATCATTAGCTTCAAGAGGTGCACCGAGGTGATAGTGATGACTGATGAGTACCTGTGACGACGAGGTGTGAGACAAAGGCGCACACCATGTCACCACACGTACTGTATTTGCAAATAAATTTTGTGCAACAATACTATGAAATTTGCTTTAATAGACCTGGAGTTCATGGAAGGTCCACAGTATCACTTTGATGGGTTAATTACATGTCAACTATCAATATGAATTTGGAACTTGTGAAATACTTGATATACATCTCAATTCAAACAGAAAGCAAAAGTGCGCTATTGGCTACTAGCTTATGTGCCCTATCCATAGTATCCAATGCTACCCAAATTACAGTTGTACCTATCCAGCTATTTATTTACTTTGTCTGTATCTGTAACTTCAATCCTCAGATACCATTCTTAGATGAACCTGGAGAAGTACACCGTGGTGACTACATCGGCTTAATGTCTTTACAGATTAAACTATATGTCCTCTCATTCGCACCAAAGATAACATTCACTCTTTGGTAGTCAAACTTCCGAAACTATGACCATGAATACCGTCAAAAGTATGTACCTTTGAAAGACAAAACTTATATATAGACTTGTTATTAAAAAATCTTTGATAATTTTTTTTAAAAAAAGTCCCGTATGAAATGAAGATAAATACGGTCAAAGTACCACCTCGAGATCACCCAAAGTAAGTGTTACCAAGGTGTAGAAGGGAGGGAATATTACACAAAGTCAATAGCAAAAGATATCTTCCAGATTAAACTACGCCACACTAATTAACCACACAATATATAATAAAATATACACCAATTCCAAACATTTCATAGCAAACAAATCATTAACTCTGAAACAAATTTAGACAAAGATCAAACCTTGTAGGAAGTTGTTCATAGCTACCATAATGGTACAAGAGACACTTCATATTGAGTGGATGTAAGATAATAGGTTGACCATCAACCGCCTGAAACAAACAGAACATGCCTGCTTATATCTTAGAATCATGTGTACTTGAGAAAGAAAGAGATATTCGTATGATTACAAAGGCACATACTACAATGGTTGAGTGGAGTATACAGGCAACCAACAAACAAGTGAGGTCTCCACTCACGAACTAAAACAGATTTTGGAAAGCCTTCAAAAGGAATACCATGCATACGACTTCCGCCTCTCAACATGAGGTCTCCATTCATACTAACTCAATGCCGACACAAAAAGAACTAGAAATCAAAATCCATGCTAGTAAACACCTTACAAAATTCATGCAGTAATAGCTTAACAACTTCAAGCATTACCCATCAGCACATTTACACCCCTTTGCCCCCATGTAAAGGTACTAAGGTAGTACTTCAAAATTAAAGACTGTAGTTCGTATACAGAAAAACTCAATTAATACCCCCTCCATTTTTTTCCATTCAATACATTTGCTTTTTGTACACTATTCACAAGCGAACATTCAATTTCAATTTGCTCTCAATACGTAAGAAAAAATATATTCATGTGGGGTCTTGTTTAATTCGTCTTTACGAGTACATTGAATATATATAACTTTTATAATTTTTACAAATCCGTATCTAAAGATATTAAGCACGTAAAACGTGTGTTGGCAAACGTGAAAAAGCGAATGTATTGAATGGAAAAAAATGGAGGGGTAGTAAATATTCATTTATCCAGAAAAACAGATGAATTACCTGATAGAAATTATAAACATCCCTATCCTTGGGTTCTCTAGAGGTGTTGACCTGCATTTGCAGGACTTTGCGTTGATCATACGAAGAGGACATGTTTTCCTGACATTCCTGTGATTCGTCTGCATCAGAAGATTGAACCAGGCTACCATCTTTACGCACATGTGCCGTTAAGTTGTCAATCATCTTAGGTGTGTCATCAAAAGGACACAATATTAAATCTTCATTGTTAGGATGCTCATCACTAACAGCCTTACAATCAACCGTTATACAGGGTGAGATAACAGTAGCATTCCGTGTGTTCCAATATGTTTTCCTCTGCTCCAAATGCTCCATTGCAGCACAAACATATGGAAGCTTTTCCAAATCTTCAACATGCCCAGAATCTGCGCGTACTAGCCAAGTATCCAAAGCTGATATGGCTTCCCTGACTGAGAGATCCACATCCAATGTGAGTATGAACTTTGAAAAGGAGTCAGGTGTCTTGGAATTTTCTCCCTTAAATTGCTCATGTAATGAAAACGAGTCCTTTTTCCGAGTCAAAAGCATGAAGTCTAACGTATCACCAACATTGTGTTCACCAACATTTTCAATTTCGATAGTGTACAAATCCTTTGAGGATATCATCATAAAGCACAATGGGCATTTTCTCCAACATTCAGCTTTATGGTTATCCTCACCCATAAGTAAATATTGCAAGATACACGGGAAACAAAATATGTGCCCACAAGAGGTGATCTGTGGGCACAGAGGTTCATCCAAGCAAATTGGGCACTGAACAGGGTGTGGAGTGGAGTACCTCACACATATTATATCCTCCCACAGCAGCATCTTATCTGGATCCATTGATTCAACGGTATAGCTACCAGAATTTAAAACAACAAATTTGTAGTTTGCCTGAAGAAAAAGATCTTTATTATAAGGCTTAATCTTCTGAGGCCTCCGAGGTGGAGGAGCCCTTGGCTGAGAGCGAGAGATTGGGTTATACTGAAAATTGAGTAAGTGATTTCCACTCAGTACTTGAGATCTTTTCCGCGCTGAACCACTTGTTCTACCATTTGGTGGAGAACTAGAAATTTCCCCACCAGATTCAGGAGATCCAACTCCTCCTGCAGAAACTGAGTTAGATTGAACTCTGTCATTTTGATTTGATGACTTTTTACGACCATTTGAACTCCTATTTCCAGTTACCTGTCGACAATGCCAAGATAACAAAAAAAATTGAATATGCTTACAAATCTAAAATGGAGAAACTCATAAGGCTGCTAAATTGCTCAACAAATAATAAGGAACTTAATCTGCCACTGACATGTTGACATTAGATGGGTTGAATGCATTGTAGAAAGTACAAAATGAATACTTAGTTCCTTACTATCACCAATAACTTCACAAGCCTTATGTGAGTTAACCGTGGAGGCGTGGAGCTACATTCAGATATTCTCAATTTAATAGAAAAGAAAAATATTAGCACTAAAAAAGAGCACAAAAAAAAACACAAGGAGTCCTCATATGATAAGATTATAAAGACACTCAATTCCATCATCCAACGAAGCTCGGGCAATTGGGTTTTGTGTAAGATTGTTATGCAAACAACATAGTTATAACACATTTATGACTATTACCAAACCAGGTGCATAACATGGAATGAGGTCTTTGTATGCATACATAAGTCTATCGATTCAAAAATAATAAAAAGTCATAGAATCCTTATGACTATCCACACCTCGATACTTAATACAAATCAATTCAACAACAGAATAACATGTCCTACTCTTCACAAATATTAATCAACCTTAGTCACAAATCATGGTCAGAATCACAGCAGAGGAATAGATACACCTCCCCCTCAACTCCAACACCATAACACATACATTGCGCTTAAAACATTCAGGCTTCTAATAAAAGCTTAGTAGTCTAACATTCAGGCATCACCATTTCCCAAGTGCCTAAAGAGCTCCTGCAAATTGCAAGATAAGTTCCTTCTAATGATGCTCAATAGTGTTTTTAATAAGCCGATTCCCCAAAAAGCACTAAACACGTAAACAATCTTAGACAGCTCTCTAAAGGTTTTGAGATTAAAACAAAAATAACGGACCATGTTCGCCTTGTTCAGTATAATAGCTAACATCAGATTCATGATACACTCTGATAGCATGTCTTACACAGAATATACATTTTAAGTAAGCGCCCTGGTAGACTACATTCATTATACTGATTCACGATTCGCTACAAGTTCAGCAATTCCGGCAACGCAACGCAGGACTAACCTTAAGTTAAAAATAAATCAACTAAATTCGATAAATACAGTCATCAAGCCATTCAACCACTACCAATCAAGTAATCAAAAATCACCCAGACAAAACATCAAATCACACCGGAACGTATTCTACAACATTTACAACTATTCTCACAGACATGACTAAATTCAAACCCAAAAATCAACGAAAAAATCAAAATAAAGTAAAATGCAGTAACACTAATACAATACCTTTCCGGAAGATCCACTAGATTCTGCTTTTGCTTCAGCAACTGAATCTACCAAATTAAGACAATCAATAAAACCAATATAGTCCAATTTCCCCCAAATTAACACAATTAACAATAAAATTAATAACCTGAAACAGCATCAGGCATTGAAGACGAAGATTGAGGTTCGGAAATCCGCAACAAATCGAGGTGGCCTGGGAGTTGTTCTTCTCGTTGTTGTAGTTGATATAAGTTGCCATGATTGAAATTAGGGTTTTGAAAATTAGAAGACGCCGAAGAAGATGATGATGTTGAACCTTGATTGTTGGAAGGCAAGATGGACATGAAATTGTGAAGCGGTTAATTTGGGGGAAAATTGATTTCTAGGGTTCGTCGTAGCCAACTGAAGGAATTTTAATTTAATTTATTTTGTTTAAAAGGGGCATATATTTTGTGGGAATATTAGAATCTAAATGGATTTTTAAATGGTTGCACGTAATTGTAATGTTGTGCTGTCCGTCGCTTTTTTACGCATTTGCCACATCTTTGGAACGGATCTTTCTTTACCAAAGAAACGGATCTTGGATCTATTTCACAGCAATCGAGTTCCCTCTCTATTAAGTTTTCCGGTTTTAAAATTTAGAACGGATAATAACTCGGGTTGCTAAAATACCCAAAATTTCGAGGGAGTATAAAAAAAAAGTAGTTTTCTTACCTTATCTACAAGGGTCGTTTTTCAATGAGCGGATTGTACAACCAGATGTAGAGAACTAATAGTACATATTTTGAGCTTTTTAATAGAAATTTTGAGCTGAAGATGAAATAATTTGAGCTATATTACAAGTTTTATGAACTTTTTTACAAATATATTAAGGTTAGAAAATTATTATACAACTAAAAACAATACATATAAGCTCAACTATATTCTAATTTTAATGTCAAAAATTAAAATATAACTCAAAATAGTTTAAAAGCTCGAAAAAATATGTACATAAGCTCAATTAAATGTATCATAGTTATACGATGCTTGTATAATTTTTTTTGTGGTCGTTTTTGTAGGGGACGAGGTGCGCTTTTTCACTCTCTTTAAATAAACCACCTAATCGAATTTATATTTTGATTATTGTCTAGTATGCTCTATTTTAGTTTATATTTATCCTCGAAACATAATGATTAAAATCTCATTTTAAATTAAGTTCAAACATTTTTTTGTATTATTTTTTCAGGTGCATAGACTTGTTAAAAAAATTTACAACAATGTATGAAAGCTATTTTCTCACTCGATATTTTACCATTAATGATAAGTTTTAAGTTTAATCTTATATTAGTTTTAACCCGTGCAAAATTGCACGGGTATAATTCTAAAACATCGATATAATGATTAATATTCAAAAATGGTAAACCAAAATACATGTATATCTTATAATCTAGTTCTTTTATAATGATCATAATTTAAAACACGTGCAAAAATTGCAATCCATGAAAAAATGCACGATTTCAGTGTTAAAACATGATAACAATTTTTTCAAATTTACTCATCTTAGTGGATATGCTCAATATCTATAATGAATTTATTTAGAATATTATTTTAACGGAATGATCTAAAATCTACTTAACAGGGTTTTATTGTCCGTTTACTTTGTTAATTTTTTGTAGATCTTATTTTTAAAATTAAAAATTAAAACAATACTATTTATTAACATTTTTTGTTGAAAACTATTTCTTATTCAAAAAATTTATTCAAATTTAGTAATATCTCGAAAATGTGCTATTATGATAGTCAAATGTTAGAGTTAAAAGCTTGTAAAATAATATAACGACGTTATTTGTTTTACCAATTTTTATCATTTTTATGTTCGTTGTCTAATAATGTTTTTTGTTCACCTTTTTTTAGTATTGATAGACTATGTGAACTATTGAGAAAATTCTGCATTTTCATATTGTATTATTTATGCAATATAAATGAAATTGAGGATGATGGTTCATTGGAGTTCTGTATTGATTATTCGATAAAATTCTATTAATAAAGTTGGTTTTCATAAATTAATTCCATAATTTTTGTGGTGGGTTCTACATTTATTTAAAAATAAAAAGTAAAATAAAATGGATGTAACGATGTGAACGCACGAAATGTTCTTGTATTAATATGGTTATGATAAATAATCTTAAAAAATTACATATTGAAATACTCTTTAAACTATTTTAGATGTTGTATTAGACAAAAATATATTATCGAAAATCAATCTTTTCAAGCCTCACTTGCTTATAAGTTTGAAAATCGCCAAATCAAGTTGTTCTTGATTAAGAACTGGTATTGAAAGACAGATGCCCACCTTAGATAAAGTTGTTTGTGATTGCGATGAATCATTTTAGTATATCACAATTTACGAATTATTAGCTAAAACATTTTTTTTTGTCAAAGAACAAAAACTTTTATATGTTAATGGAAATTTATTACCCGCACCAAAATCGCTCCTCTCAATAATTTAATTTTATTTACACATCTTACCATCTTTTTAAAAATCATGCATGTCTATAATTTTTGTTTTAAATAAATTATTTTCCTTTGTTAAAATTCGTACCCTTAGTTAGTTAAATGTGCATGTTTTTTTTTTCAAATTCTTGTTTAATTTTATATCATAGCTGCAAATTAATGATGCTCGCAACTTACTGGTCTATTATGTTATCTGCTACGTACGATACTTTACTTCATTTTGTAACTATGTTAAGAGAATGTTTTTATTGAGATGTTGTTTTCATCATATATCTTAATTAAATGATTTTCCTTTTACTTTTTAAATCGATCACATGCCATTTTTTTCGGAATTATGCAGTATGTAGTTCGATAAAATTTATAACATTTTTTTTGCGTTTTTAGAGGTAATGTGTATTATTATATTCTTCTTTAAAAATTTATTTTATCTTTTAGTATTATAGTGGATGTATTTTTTCGTACTTTATTTTAATTGTTATTGTAATTACAATTTATAATTGTAGTAAAAATTTGGATTGAATTAATAGTTGACTTAATTTACTGTGATTTATTAGTAAAACTTGGGCTGAATTATTTACGTTATGAGTTATTATTATTTCTTATTATTCACTAATATTTACGTGTAGAAATTATAAATGTAAATATTTACGTCTAAAACTTAAACATCGAGATTTTTTAGCAATTAATAACATTTTTTTTTTCGTGGGTCCCACATTATTTAAAGGCTATCCAAATTAAAAACATGATGTGATGATGTGGCTTAAGGAGAATGGTTGAAATGTTATTGGTTTTATATAGATAAGATTTTCAAGATCCAACTTAAAAACTATAATAAAAACTTTTTTATTTCATCGCCGAAGGTTATATTCAATTTGATTATGGATAAACTCAATGTTTTCTTTTTTTGAAAATTAGATTTAAATTTATTCAACTACAACATTAGCTACAATTTTAGGGCATATATCCAACCGCATGAAGAATCTAAAGGCATAACATGTACATGAGATAGACAACTACATTTACGAACGAGAACAACACACTCTCGAACTTACTTCTAAATCTAATCTCTCCCTCGTAACATTTCCAATACAGTCTAGAGGTACATAGCTTGATTTTAACAAGGTAATAATCGTTAAGGAACCAAACTCGAAAATAACAGAAGAGACCTCGTTTGTCTCACCATTTTCAAATCAAAGACATAGCTTTCGCCTCTACAGCATCGAGCTCCCACTCATGATCACGTGTCATTTGTTGCACTGGAGCCCTGCCCACATTCCCATCATGGTCACCAAGACACCAACTACCACCCTAACACCCTAAGACCACTGCCTATCGCCTTGAAAACCGCAGCATCGACGTTCACCGTTAATACCCCTCTAAGGGGCTTTCACTTGATTGTATGTTCAGTTAATGTTATTGTTGTCCCACACTTACTCTATAGTTTCCGTGTAAAATAATGATTTAATTATTTTCTAATTATTACAATAAAATAAAAAGTTAAAATAACACAAATGCGATTTTTAAAGTAAATGATTTTGACATTTTTTCTTGTCGGAATAATAAAAACGTAAAAATGTAAGAGAAAGTGTTTTGAGTTTGGTCAATTACATTACATACTACTCACATGTCTAAAAAAACACGGACTTGTAGAATATTTGGGTTTGAGTTTGACCTTATCAAGTCGAGAATCCGTCTCAATTCATATAAGTCGGATTAATTTTGAGGGATCGGATCTATGATCTATCTACATGGAGTCATGGAGACCCATATAAAACTCTCAAATCAACCCAAACTCCCTCCATTAACACAGTTGCCACCTTATTAAAGCCAGATTAAAATCGATCCCATACGTCTCTCTTCTCCGCCGCCACAACCACCGTAACAAGAGAACAACCACCGTCATCTCACCGTCCCTCTTCAATTTTTTTACGATGCTGAGGGTGGCAGCACGGCGACTCTCTTCTCTCTCTTCACCGTCACGGTTCTCCGCCGCCACTACAACTACCGTGGTTTCTAAGCCTCCGTTTTCCGACCGCAGCGATGATGAGCCCAGATTTACCCCCTTTTATCTATCTCGCCGAGGTTAGGGTTCATTTTGTTGGATTAAGTTTAATTAATTTCTAATTTTTAATTTTATTGTCTGTTAAATTAGGGTTTTGATTTGATATGGGTTGTTTTGCCTAAATTTCATAACTGATCTGTTGATTGAGCTGATATTGTTTGTTTTGAGATCTGTACAAAGTTTCCGCTTTGATTTTGCTGACAGTTTTTAAATTTGATTTTTGTTTAGGATGAATTGGGTGCGCTTTTTCAGTGTGAATTAGGAATCGTTTGAGGTAGTGATTGGAAACGTGGAATTGATTTCATTTGCATGATCTCAATTGTAGAAATGAAAATGTTCCAATTCAATTTTAATCCAATTTCATAAACTTGGTGGGAGATGATTTGAAATTCGATTCTGAATTTCAATTTCTGAATGTTGTTGGGAAACTCATGGAATTGGAATTACGGGACAAACCACAACTCTAAATTAGGAGATAGTAATGGAATTGTAATTGAATTCACTACTCTGAGGTAAAAAAATGGATTGAGTTTGATCTTAATTGTAGAATTCAATAGCAATTCCAGTTTCTCGAACATGCCATGAAGAAATATTGACTCTTTGATCATAATCCAACCCCTTACCTCACCATAAGCATAAACCGTTTTTGGAGTATACAATTTTTTTGTTTAAACTTTATATTTAGGATGGGGCTGTCGTAAGGGAGAATAATATAAATACTCAATCTTGCGACGTTTGTAGTTGAGGTGATTATTCATGTGCGGTTCATTTTAATCGCCTATAATGTCATTGCAAAGGCTATGGACGAGTGAACTTAATTAACATGATGTTCATGATGTCATTGCAAAAGCTATCAACTGCTTATGATAATGTCATTTTGAAAGATGCTTACATAGTTGAGTCTATAATATCTGCACTTGTTCTATTGGCCATTAGTTGATGACTGGACTCTGAAACTATGATGTGTTGGTTTTGTCTTGAATGATTTACAAGCCCTCATATGTTTGAATTATTGACAACGATGTGTTCTTTTGTTGGCTTTTGAGACCACTGATCATGTCTTTGTATGGCCATTTTAAGTGGTACGAACAACTGCGATCTTTTGTGGTTTATAGAAGTTAGTTATCAGATCCCATGTTCTCTCCCCTAGGCACATCAAAATGCCTCCAACGCAGGGAAATTTTGAGGGAAATTGTATTAAAACGTGCCTACATCATTTCCCCCCCTCTCCTTCGGTCCCTCCCCCTCTCCTCCCTTTCCCTACTATTTCCGTGTCCAAACACAATGTTAGCCTTTACTGGAAGTTGTTGCCAGATCTAACGCAGGTTGTTCTTCCTGATTGCTTTACCTTTAGTAGTATTAGTACCACTGTACTGATACTACATATGGAAAATAAAAGATTAGTTATCAGAAATTTGTGCTTTTGATACTGTTCTACCAATAGTTCATTGGATAGGTGTGCTTGTGTGGCTAAAAACAAAGGTATTTTCTTATGAATTAAAGCTTTCATCATATGGTTCTGATAATTTTTTTTGTTTTCTTTAGAGCACTCTGATGTATTTGTTAGAAAATGTTTTTGTGTAGTGTAATTTATCAATGTTTTCATCTTAAGATCAGCAACACATGAATAATTGAAGTATAAATGATGGGGAAAAAATACGCATTGCTTATCTCTTGGACTTGGACATCCATTTCAGGCTTTGCTACTGAGCATCTTATCCCTAAAGATGGACACGGCTGGACTTCTGTTGTCCCAGCTACAACAGCGGCCATCAAGAACCCATCCGCAAACATAACATATGATGAATATAACCATGAGCGATACCCTCCTGGTGATCCCAGCAAGAGAGCATTTGCCTACTTTGTTCTCACTGGTGGGAGATTTGTATATGCTTCCCTTGTCCGGTTACTTGTCCTTAAGTTTGTACTGAGCATGTCTGCGAGCAAAGATGTCCTTGCACTTGCATCAATCGAGGTTGATTTGTCCAGCATTGAGCCTGGCAGTACCGTGACCGTCAAGTGGCGTGGAAAACCCGTGTTTATAAGGCGCAGAACTGAAGATGACGTTAAGCTGGCAAACAGCGTTGACGTTGCTTCCCTCCGGGACCCACAGCCAGATGCCGATAGGGTTCAGGACCCTGAGTGGCTAATTGTGATTGGTGTCTGCACTCACTTGGGTTGCATTCCTCTCCCAAATGCTGGGGACTACCAGGGATGGTTTTGTCCTTGCCATGGTTCTCATTATGATATATCCGGTAGAATTCGTAAGGGGCCGGCTCCTCTGAACCTTGAGGTACCTACATACAAATTTTTAGAGGACAACAAGTTGCTCATTGGTTAACCGAGTGATTTGGGGATTATCCTCGAAGGGACAATGGCGAAATCTAGAAATTTTTTTTTCTTTTATTTTTGGTTCTTCTTGGTCCTTGAAAGGGTGTCGGTCATTTTCTGCAACCTCTTCAAATATATTTTGTTTTTACATTTTAGCATTCCAAAGAAAATGCTTGTGTAATTTTGATTTTGTAATTTTTTAACTCGCCGTACTATCTTTACTAAGAATAATAATTTGCCGGTTATTTTATTGCAGCATGGATTTTCTTATACTTTGAACGAGTCATTTTACACTTTACTGGTGCAAATTCCGTGTTTCTATTATAGTTAAACTTCCCTGTTACCCTGTAATTTAGGAAGAGACGGTCCTTGAAGCACTAAGGTAAATAATGTTTTACTCTTTTTTTTCCCTGGTTCCACGGAGAGGTGACAAGTATGATAATGACAGATTTTCGACAAGGTCGTGAATAAGGACCCCTTGAATTATACCACAATTCTAGCTGACATTTGCGAGCAATAAACAGTAATGGTACGATAGGAGTATGTTGGGGGATTTCCAAGCACCGGAAATTGTGCAGTTGGTTGCTGACATTGTTGATGTACTTACAGGACTACTAAAACTCTATAGCCACAGGTAAAGTGACCAGAATGAAGTATTGTACGTCTCTTTTTACAGCGATAATTCCTGAAGAATGGTACAAAATTTGCAAGAGGTAAAAGTCTCTATCTGTAGTACTCCATTATCTTTCAAAGAGTCCTTTAACATAAACCATGCCCTTCTCATTAAGCTGGAGTTCTTTCCGTAATTGCTCTACTTGCACATCGTCTCCCTGAACTACAATCTCCGACAGTTTCCCATCTTCTCCTACTGTCATTTTGACCTTGATCTGTTCCTTCCTTGACGCGCGCTTCCAGTAATACGCTCCACTGTGTCCCAAGAGGAGACGAGGAAATGGAAGCGGAAAATGTTAGTAGCAGACATTGGTCAAGTGAGTGTAGCCATGAAAGGGTGAGACAAAACTTACGCGAGAGGACTGAGAGCAGTGATCAAAAACCAATTGTTGCCCACATCTGGAAAAGTGATGGTAAGCACCAGAGCAACACTGGCTAAGCTAATGCAAGTACAGAATGTCAGTAATGCTGCTTGCCCTCTGCTTGGTATCATGATTCCTTCAAATCTGCACATTCCCACAAAGTCTCAACTCAATACCGAACCCCTTTTATATTCTAACACTCCCCTCACACGAAAGCCCTTTTTTTCTTTTTGGGCTTGAAGTGTGGGTGCAGGCGGGATTACCTGGCCTGTTCTGATTATCCACTTTAGAATGGAGAGGGGTGGGATTCGAACCCGTGACCTTTCCATGTCAAGAAATCAACTCAACCAAAAGCTTAAACCGATGGTTGAGTTCCTTGATTCGTTTTATATTCTAACAATATAAGACCGTTTCATTTGGATTTGCAGGAGATTCTAATACTCCGTATTTCACCAACAGTGCATCCCTTTTCTGTCAGACTTGCCATCAGCTCTAATTAGCTCATGGGAAGTAAGACATTATCAGCATTTCTTTTTGTCAAACACAGAGCGACGCCACTACAATATAGGGGAAGGCCGGAGGGGTTACAAACTCGTGACCTATTGTTTGGATTATCACAGTTTCTCATTGAACACGGACACTATTCGTCATAAGCTGAAGACGGATATAGGGGAAGGCCGGAGGGGTTACAAACTCGTGACCTATTGTTTGGATAATCACAAATTCTCATTGAACATGGACACTGAACATGGACACTGAACATGGACACTATTCGTCGTAAGCTGAAGACGGATAGTGTCCCTCTCGCATTATGCAAGTAGCGTGCTCCATTTCCCCACTTGCTTTATTGTGAGAGGAGTTTATCCGTGTTCAGCTTGTGACGGATACTATCCGTCACAAGACTCTTTATTCAATAACAAGACATTATGAACATAATATGTGAGATAACACAGTCCACAAAAAAAGGCAACATACGTGATAGTCTCTCCTCTATCAGACACAGCAAAATTGTTTCGAGTAAAGAATGACAGAATTTCCCCTGCTACTTGATTGGGTGTCTTCATCTTCTCTTCTCCTTCCACAAATGTTTTTTTCACCACCTGCATTTCATTTACAAAATTCTCGTATAAAACCGTCTTATAGATATCCCGTCTCAGTCATTTGTTTAAATTTGATTAAAATACTCGTCGCAGAGAATAAAAACGAAAACGGATACCTTAGATTTAACGGAGCGTTTAATGAGAGACCAAAGGCCAGGAACAGAGATAACAAAGAGACCCAAAGAAGTATAATAACTAGCAGGTGAATACCCAACACTTTCAGTCATTAACAATAATGAATTAGCATTTTGATGAAGATTATCTGATAAATTAGATGCTAATTGTGTGGTTATATGAATTTGTTGGAGTGAAGCTGAAATTGGTATGTTTTTTGGTTTAATTGCAGTATGCAGATGATGAAGATGGAGTTTTCTGGGATTGTGGTTGGAAATGGAAGAAAATGAAGAGAGGGGATTTGGAGGGGAGAGTAAGTTGGCTGCCATTGTTGGAGATTGAGGTAAGGGAATGTGGAGTTGTTTGTGTGGGGGGATTGTGGGAGGTAAGGGATAAGACAAGTAGACAACTTTTACTAAGAGATGCTATTGGAGCGGAACGGGTTGTCCCGATTAAAATTCACTATTGGCGTATATAGACGGTATTGGAGTGTAACAATACCGTCAATATATGACAATAATGAAATTATTATTGGCATATATTGATGGTATTGGAGTGTACCGATGAGAACAAGCAAGGACGAAGCTCAAATGAAATGAGTGAGGTGGCAAAAATTTTTAGTACTAATCATACAGTTAAATCATGTTATAATAACTATAATAACTTGATTTTTGTAGGAGGAAGAAATACAAAGTATAAAAATATTATGAAATACAGTGTAAAATATTTTGTTGGAAAATGATGATAAATAAAGAGGAATAAGTATGATTAGAAAAATAAAGATGTAATTAGCATTTACCAACTAAGCCATACAATTAAGTTGACTAAAATACTATACATAAATTAATTTATTTTGAGCCCGGGCAGTGACCCCGTTGGCCCTGCCTGAGCTTCGCCTTTGAGAACAAGCATATGTAGAACATGAAGGGAGATGTTGGTGTCCTTTGGCCTATGCCTTATTATCGCCGGTACACTCCAATACCGTCAATATACACCAATATTCACAATTTCACCTGATTTTATCATCTTAATCGAATTTATTTGAGCTTCTTTCAATTCACTTAACTCTCACAACTAAAATAGTTGAATTAATTTCATCCACCATTTTGATCACTACTACGTCTTTCTCGACAAACCACCACTACACTTTATTCCAATTTGTCAGAAAAAACATTTTTTAATTAATAAAAACTTTAACTTGACTCTTCATTTTAATAAAATAAAACTCGTTTATTAGAAGTTTTTATAACCACCTACTTGTAAGAGATATAAATGCAACAATTGTTTATATTCTAAGGATAAATCAATTTATGAATTACACCACCCGTTATACAAGTTTTATGGTGTAAAATTTAAGTTTTATTTTAAAAAATATGAATTTTATTTAAAAATATGAGTTTTATTAAAATATATCAAATCTCATTCATTTACACATTAAAAATATGAACTTTAAATTAACTCAGAAAAAAATACTCATAAACTTACGTGTACTTTGGTTGTACAATAGTTATATGCAACTAAATGTATAATCTTATTTGTACTCTTAAATTCAAGACTCATCGGTCATCAAGAACAACTTTGTGGGTTATTTTGTAAATTGAGGTTATACCTCTACATTTCGAGCATGTCACATCATAAAAATATATGGAATGTAATACACGTGAATTATAGGTTATCACATATAGTTAGTGGATTAATTCATTTTACCAAATGTAGCAGTTCCGATTTCCCTCATTAATAAAAGAAATACTTCATCACTTCATTACCCCCGATCATTTGCAACTTTGTAGGTTATATATAACTTTAGAGTTATACCTCTAAATTTCGAGCATGTCACATTGTCACATTGTGAGATAACATCTTATTTAATTTTGGATTGTCACAATCGATTGTTCTTTTTATTTGAATAATGAGTCTGATGAGTAATTTGATGCACACGTCATTTAATAATCGATTCTTCATTTTATTTTTATTATGTTAAAATTAAAAGACAACTATTGAGCGAGACGGAGACGGATTTTTATTTTTATTTTTTTTTTTTTTTGTTTTTTTTTGGTTTTGAAAATGAACAAAACAATTAGAAGTTGTTAATACTCAGTTTGACCTAAAAAGACCTCCAAAATCTATAAATAGCCTGAGGAGCAAAGCCCTCCAAGTTTACTCAACCTCCAAAACATGAGCTCAGTTGTAACCAACAATGGTTTTGTTGAACACCGTCCATTATCCTTCCTACTCTCTCTCCTTGCCTTCCATTTTCCATCGTTTATCATGCTTCCTTCATTCTTTCACTTTTTCTTTCTTTCTTTCTTGTTTTTTTGTTTTATCAATTCGTTTGTTCTTCCTCTTTGTTTTTCCCCCCCAATTTGAGGCAAATTAATTATTGTCTGAGGGGGCTAGCTATCAACATTGTTGGATTTTGGGTGTGAAGTTTGTTGAATTGGGTGTTTTGAAGAAATGGGTAAGAAGAAGAAAGATATAATTCAATTGGATCGCGAATCCGTCATTCCGATTATCAAGCTCAAGTTGATTCATGGATTAGCAAAGCTCATTGGTATGTTTTAATTCTTACAATTTTTGTCATCCCAATTGAGCATATCCGTCACAAGTTTGCGACGTTATACTACTTACGTAGTAGATACGACAAAATAGATTGTTACTCAAAGGCTCTCTGCTTTCCACGGAGTTATCCTTCGCGACAGTCTCATTTTTTTTGATGATTAGTAACCATTTTAGAAAAACGTTTTATTTTTAAACAAAAATGAGTGGTCCCAAATTAATAAAAATGATAATCACTCGTAGTGGTTAATTTTTAGCACGATAGAGATAGAGTAGAATTTGTGATAATAATATTTGACCCTTTGCAAATTTGCAAGGGACTGTCAAATTCAGCATAATTTTCGTGATACCACTGCATTTATCCATTAGTAACGATTAATAGTGAGCATTGGCAAATTTCTCATTTACAACCATTGGAATTATAAAACTATTTAAACTATTTCTCATTTAATCATCACGGTTATTTACTCATTGGTTGTAAACTTGTAATTTATAACTGTTTCAAGTAAGATTTTAGCGGGCCGGGCTGGTGCCAACCTCATCTAAATTTCAAGCACCATTATTCCCTCTTGCTAGACCTGGATAGTGGCCCGGGCTGGATGGAGGAGGTTGGGGGGACCGGGCCAGGCTGGAAGGGACAAGGCTCGAGCCCACACCACAAGCTGATGGTGGGCGAGCCGAGTTGCGACGAGCTCGGGATGTTAGATGTGGTGGCCGTAGACCAGCCAGTTGGGCAAATTGGGAAGTGTGGGCTGGGAATGAGTGAACCCAAGCCCGGCCCAGTTAGGAGCGGGTTAGGCAGGATAGCGAGTCAAATGAGAAGGAGCTAGTAGAGCGGGCTGGGATAGTGTTAGCCGGACCAACCCGCCCTTTTATCCAGGTCTACTTCTCGCAACCAGTGCCCACTACCCACCCGTGTGAGCAATTACTCGCTTCACTAAAACTTGAGAGAGCCGGTCTTTTAGTAAATTATTGACAGACCATTTTTTTGTACCATTTTATTTGTATTTCGTGACCATTTTGTCATTGATCGTACTATAGTAGTTTCGTACCTATTTATCTAATAAATGTACTCATTTTATCTTTAACCATGATTTGTACCAATTTTATTACTTTTAGTACCATTTTTTCTTAAATTTGTACAATAGTCTCTCAATAAACTTATTGAGAGGCGGTCTCTCAGGAGACCAACTGATAAATATCATAAATTAAACAGTCTTAAATACGAATCAGAGATATACATATTATAACCAAGTCATAAGTCATTTATTATAAGTCAATCATTTACTAAATTACAAGTTAATGTCAGGCAAATAAAAAATTACTCGTATCAAGGTAGTTTACTACAAGCAACCACCATTTTTAATATTTTATTGTATACCATTCCGTAGTCTGCATCCATTATTCCTCCTACTAATTCTATTTGAATTCCATGCTTCGTTTTGTCAATCACATTTTCTTTTTTTCTTGTTCTTGTTTTATCAATTTGTTTGCTCTTCCCCTTTTATCTTTACCTCATTTTGAGATAGATTAGTTAATCTTACATTATTGTGACTTTTGTTGCATTTTCGAGAAAAGATCCTCTCCGTTTCCTTTTTGTTCATTTCCCGATTATTCTGCTTATTATAATAACCTTTTTACCGTTAAAGTAAATTTACTACCACTCTATTGGGTTCAGAGTTAGTGCGGACCATTGAAAAGTAATGGACGCCCATTTCTTAGAAAAGGAAACAAATGGCGAGGATATTGAGTGTACTGAGGTAATGGGTAAACAGAAGAACGAGATAATTCGATTGCATCGTGAATCGGTCATTTCCATAGAGAAGAATACGTTAATTCATGGATTAGCAAAGCTCATTGGTATATTTGAATTTTTAGAAATATTGTCATGCTAATTTTGAATATACCATTTTGGTATAATTTTCGTGATACTGCTCCATTTATCAACTAGTAAAGAAAAATAGTGAACATTCAATCACATTGACTTCCTCTTCACAGTGTTCTTCCCGCCTTAAAGGGAATTTTCATCGTGTTCTTCTCATTTTCTGAAGAGTTGACTTTTCAACACCCTCTTCTTTTTTTCCGAAGAGTTGTGCCCAAATAATATGGGAAGAATGCTAAGAATAGGAGGGAGTACGACTCTCCATCACAATTACATTGTTCACAATAAACGCGTAATTGCTATTTTACCATGTTTCCTTATAACATTCCAAGATAAATGAAAATGTGAAATAGAGGAGGTAATTAATATAAATTTCATCGAATGTAAATGGGTTTGATTATTAGACGAATGATTGGGTTGTTGACTCCTATTGACAATTGGTTTTAGGGTAGTACGTTAGTTCTCCATCGGGGGTTATGGACACGAGTCAACTCTCGTTCTTGGAGGGTTGGTTAAACAATGTCAAAACTCAAATTAGTTGGAATTTTGTTAGTTTGTGTATTTGTTGAAACACCTTGAAGAAATTACAATTAGTAACTTAACTTGTTCATGATTTAATCATTTTGATTGGTATGTGCATGATTTTGTAATGTCACTGTATTGCAGATAATGATTCAGACAGGCAGGAATTTTATACATTCTGCAAGAGAGTCGAGTACACTATCCGAGCTTGGTATCTTGTACAATTCGAAGACATGATGGTAATGTCATGAATATCGCGTTCTTTTTACAAAACTCATCAGACTGTTTAGCTCCCTGTTTGACAGAAATGTGTTTATTTTGGTACAGCATTTGTACAACCTTTTTGAACCTGTTATGGGGGCTCGTAAGCTGGAAGAACGGGAGCTGACAGAGGAAGAAGTCGATGAACTTGAGCAGAAGTTCGTTGGGTATCTTTTTCAGGTACAGTTCATGGCTCTCTATCTCTGGGAGGAAGTGCTTTTACTTCTGCAGTTACGCTTATTGGCAAACAGCCGAACACAGTAGTTTAGGGAATCCGCTTTGTTGCTTTTTAGTTCACAGTTCTCATTAGAGTTCCTTGGTTGCCATTGTTACCGACTCCTTAAATAAAAGTAGTTCCTTTATAGGAGTTTCTTCTTTGATCCTATGTTGCAAGGAGCCCTTATAGTCTTACAATTAAGAATGCCGTAGTTATACCATTGTGGATAACATGTCGTGCTTGATTGTGGCGCTAAGAATCCAAGATACTAAGAATCATGTTTGTTTCCTGACAGCACGGCTTTTCCATTTTTGTACTCGTAGATGATGGAGAAGAGCAATTTCAAGATAGTGTCTAATCAGGAGATTGAAGTAGCACTTTCTGGCACGTATTGTGTAAATCTTCCTATCCAAGTTGATGAAGCTAAGGTTTGTCATGTTATAAACTTACATTTACGTCAGTTTCATATGTGTGAATAGCTGAAAACCCCAATTCTCTGCATGACTGAAGAAATACTTCATCCGCTGTTTTGTACCCTTCACGCTTTCTAATTGTCATGTTCTTTCCTTTTACTCGTTGCAGCTTGACTCAGTGCTTCTAAGACGATATTTCGCTAAGAATCCCCGCGATCATCTTCCATATTTTGCTGATAAGGTAAACTTATGAGCCCCTTTGTTGCGATTTAGGGTCCAAGGCTCCAAATACTTGCTTCCTAAGCTTTGATATACTTTCATCGTCATAATCATCATTGACAATTGTTCTATCATCATTTATATCCCTTTTTAACCCTGTAAATGCAAATTAGTTAATACTCCATAACTAGTTAGTTAATTGATTACATGCCAGCTGATTCTTTATCGCAACTTTAACCTTCTGGAATTCATCTTATTCGTGCTGTAAATTAGAATCTCACTGTTTAGCTTCTGAATGACAAAGGCTGGAGTAAGTTTGTTTCAAATATGTCTTGAACACAAGTCATTCCAAGGAGTTAAATCAGTCTAGTTACTTCACGGAAAAAATTGATCCCAAAAGTTTTAAGGGTGAAAGAGACCATCGCAATAGCATTAAACTGTCATAGATTCCTGAACATCCACCACCAAATGCGTTCCTGCACTGCTGCGTCCTGTGCTACTTGTAGGGAAGATTGTAGCATGGCATTAAGTCATAAAGGTAAATATCATTGGGCTTGACTGAACATTCAACAGAATATTTGCAGTTCATGTCCCAAATATCATAGATTCTGGAAACAACCACCCATTTTGTTTCAGCACATAGGCGAGGCTGCATAAATCCAACTGTGGTGTTAAATCTTGGTTTGAAACTTGATGTTGGAATTGTGCGGTATACAACACCCTTCCTTTATTTCCCGTAAATTTCATTTGTGCATTCTGTATTGCAGTATATAATCTTTCGTCGGGGTTTTGGACTGGATCAAATGACAGAGTACTTTATCACCTGGAAAATTGATGCTATTATTTCACGTATTTGGCAAGGCTTCTTGAGATTAACCGGGTAAGTAAGTAAGTAACTGTCGTAAGTTTACTTCATGACTTATATTATTGTGTATTCCTTCAAAATTGCTTTGCCTGGATGTTTGTGATGCAGCCTACGGAGATTCTTTGCAAGAAAAAGAAGAGCAAAGTATGTGATAGATGGGGATCAGCCTACAGGATCAGCCTTCGCTTATGAAGAGGAGGAGGAAGATGATGGGGATGACGAGGACTTGTTCATTGAAAGGATTCGAATACAAAACATGAAGCTAAGGTTAAAGATGGAGCTCTTGATCTGAATCCTTTTCAGGCTCATAGACATTGTTTTCTCCGTTTTCTATTATTGCAGATGAACTTATTATAACTTGTGATTTTGAGTTTCTGAAATACTGTTTTTATTCAGTTTTGGCCAGTTGATCAGCAAAACAACAATTCAAGAGCCAACCTTCGAGAGGATCATCATTGTGTACCGGTAATTCCTTATATTTTCTCAATGTTCTTATCGTTATTACCCTTTTTAGCCTCACATTTATAACTTCATCTTAATTGACTTGAGGCATGTCTAATGGGGAATGCTGAACATGTTAACAATAATAATAATAATTGCATATATCCTTCTAGATAGTATGCATATTGTTTTGACAGTTTTTGCACATACTTCAGCAAAATGTCAAAACAGATTTCTTTTAACTTCTTACAAATAGAACATCTGCAGGTTACAGGCGAGTGAGGGAGACGGCAGGGCAATTTATGTGAAACACTTCAAGAACATTCCAATGGCTGATATGGAGATAGTTCTTGTGCGTTTATATATTACTCTCTAGTTTCTTTCTTTGTGGTCATTCCTCGTTCATTTCATCTATGGTAATTTTAGTCGTCACTTCTGGGGCCACACCTGTAACTGAAAAAACACTGAAGGATATGGCATATGGGTACGGAATCCGTATCCAATCCTTCCATGATCCAAGTCATTTTAGAGACTAAAGTGGTGTTGAATTGTTGTTGCATTTGTTTCTTGATGTATTCAAACAACATTCTCTTGCGTGAAGATTGTTTTTCACGTCAGCCGACTGATGGTTTAACCTTTTCCGTGTAGCCTGAAAAGAAAAATCCTGGACTGACACCACTAGACTGGGTTAAGTTTCTAGCTTCAGCTGCCATTGGACTGGTAAGAGCCTCATTTTAGCGCTATAAATTACTGTCGTTGTGTCTTTAATCCTGCTCATATGAATACATTCTGCTTCTGTTACAGTTGACTATCATAACTCAGCTTGCCAAGGCCAAAGCTAATATAAAAGTTTTAGCAACTATCGGTTCTGGCGTTGTTGGATATTGTGCGAAGACATATTTCACGTTAAGTACTTCCTCTGTAATTTATCCATATTCCATACAACTCAACATACAATGTCTTGAAGACATATTTCACATCGTTAATAATATTGGACATCGGTTATAGCATTCACTGTGGTCTGTGGAATGGATTTTTGCTGCCTATTCTCAATCGTTATGCTATCTCAATCGTAAAAATATTTTCGCTTAGCTGGTTAGCCTTTCTTGACTGATCGGTTAGGTGAAGTGATTAATATTTCAACATGCGGCCAGGGTTCCAAATCTTGACCCCATTTTTTTTATGCTCCAAGATTCGCCATATAAACTGGTTGTGCTGTCAGAACCTAGATTTAAATGTTATGTCATCATGTAAATGTGATAACAGACGAAGTTTTTACGTTATTCTTTTACCTTACCCTAAACCCTAAACCCTAAACCCTAAAAAACAAAAGAGTTTCTAGGTCTTTTAGATTGACTGTCATCTAACATTTTTACATTCTCAGGTTTGACAAAAATTTGAAAGATTATCAGAACTTAATCACAAGGTCAATGTATGATAAACAACTGGACAGTGGAAGAGGAACCCTGCTACACTTGTGTGATGATGTGATTCAGCAGGAAGTAAGTTGTCTTTCTCTTGTTGCAAGTCAATTCCGGTGAGGTCAATATTCATGTGACGAGGTTATTTCCAAATGACTCACTATGAAACTCACGTCGATTACTGTATCAACTGGCATAGTGACTGTAGTACGGTGGTGAATGTCTAGTACATTGCTCGCATCTCAGTACAAATGAACAGAATTAATCGACATTAGAAGGGGTTGTTTTTTGCAGGTGAAAGAAGTAATTATTTCTTTCTTTGTGCTGATGATATATGGTAGCTTCACCAGCCAGGTAACACCATCTTTGTTGCTCTGCCTAGTATGCTTACGTCGTTGCACCAACTCAGTTAAGAAGACGAAGGCGTCAAAAGTTTAATTACTCTGACTTGATCTGCAAATATTGGATTTTGAAACAGGATCTTGACAGAAAATGTGAGGAGCTGATCCTTGAGGAGTTCAAGGAGAACTGTAATTTTGACGTGGACGATGCTGTTGCCAAACTAGAGAAGCTAGGCCTTGTGTCTAAGGTAAATTTACTTTTCCAACTATTCCCTATGTTACTCGGACTTGTTTAGAAGTATCTGACACGGGTACGTGTCCATGTGTCGGACTCAGCTATTTTATTGAAAAACATGCATATTTTGGTTTAAAATGAGGTGTCTAAGTGTCATACCCATGTCGGAGTGTCGAGTGTCGAGTGTCGAACACGGATACGTGAGGAAATTAGAAGAGTCGGAGTAACATAACTATTCCCTAATGATGTAAATTTTTTTACATGAAATAGGGTAAATACTCATGTATGTCATGTCATGTTAGATATAAGCTTACTAGTGGCCTCTTTTACACAATTTTATGAAAGAATCGAGAAATTTACTGTAACTTTTGAGAAAATGAAAATTAGTCTGCGCCTCTGCGGGTTTATAACTTACTTAATTGCTGAACATAGGATGAAGATCAAAGATACAAATGTGTGGATGTAATGAAGGCTAATGATATAATCGGCACCACCACGGAGGAGGTTGTGACTAAAGCAAATCAAAGTTCTCTGTGAAGATCATGCTTCTTTTATTCAGAGGGCATCTGGTTTGAGGAAGCTGTTTCATCGTCAAGCAACAGATTATCGGAACACGTTCTCAGAAAATTTCCACAGACTGACAGTTTAATAGTCACCAGCGCATCTTGAAGGCATCAGCTAGCCGTAAATGACATGCTCGTATAGCATTGTGATTGTATTAACTCGGTGTGATTATAGAATAGTTGAATGTAAATAAGAACAGTAACAATTTCAATGATGTAATGAAATCCAAATCAATGTTGCAGTTGTTCTGCTGTTCAGAAAAACACACTGTGTGTTTCAGTTTTTCAAGGTTTACACATAGTAACAGGATCCGGCCTGTACAGGCCAAGTACGGTGATATAGCTCTGTGTCGCCGGTCCAAAACCAGACTGATCCGGTATCCAGGCCGGTCTGGTACTTAGCACTACAAATCATCAGTTGAGAAAGTTGCTTATATTCAAGAATCAAGATGTCCTTTTATCAGTACAACTGTACAAGTATTAGGACTATAAAGAGATTAAATATTAGCAACTGTTCTCTGGTTTTTTTTGCTTGATATTTATTTGATTTCATTTTGTATTATAAACCCGATATTTATTTTGTTGCTCGTATTTATCGACTACTCCCTTCATTCGATTCCACTTCGCATGTATTCTTTTTCGATCTATTCGACTCCACTTTACATTTTTTCTTATTTGGTTGTACTTTTATTACTCTAATACAACTAAGACCCACTTTTTCTATACAAATTACACTTAATCCAAACACTTTATATCCATTTGTTGTATTTTTAATACTATAATATGATTTTCTTAATATTTAGGATAAATTACAAATAACCACCACGTATTTCCGTATTTTTACAAATTACCACCATGTATTTGTTTTTTTACAAATAAACCCCATACTTTTACGTATATTCCCCAATCACCACCGTATTTTAATCCCGATTCTTTTTTTTTCGTATTTTCCGTCTTGTTAACGTAAAATACTCATATTACCCTCCCTAATTAAATAAACCTACTCAAACTAATTACAAATATACATACATACACTAGAGTAATCGTTCATCCAATTCCCCAAATCATTTCCTGCTATATGGTTCTAAACTGCTTGCTCTGGTTCTAATCACGCTGTTACGACTCTTAGGATTAAGAGCATTCAATTTTTGGCCAATTATTCAAAGCTACGTGCCCGTCAACAGGGATCTACCATCCAAGCAAAATAAAAGGGATTCACTGGAGGCAATGGGGATAGATGAATTCTTCGTGAAGACCATAGATTATCCGAATTACTAGTACGGCTGGGCTGGGTTTCTGAACAAAAAGGTGGTACCGTTACCGATGTCGGTACCGATCAGTTCAACAACATATACTAATACAAACTAATATTAAGTTGGAATCTAGAACTTACTTGTCAACATATTTTGGATGAAATTTAGAAAATTGATTTGGGGATTTTTGAATTTAGGGTATGAAGTTTATTGGGAAATTGGATGAACCATAGTTTATGTGCATGTTTGGCCTTGTTTATGGAAAATAATTTTTACTTTTGTAAAGGAGTTTTTATAAAACTAGTTCTTGATAAAATTGTTCATGTTTGGCCAAAATTTTTAAAAAACTATTTTTATCAGTTTTATCGTGTTTGGCCTAACTAGTTTCTATCAATTGTTTTTGGATTTTGGGCTCAAATAACTTAAGAGCAACGTGAAATGAGAAACAGAAGTAACAATTTGCTACTTCTGTTTCTAGGTGTTTCTAGGAGTCAGTTTTAGAATTTTTGTTTAATAAAATTAGTTTTTAGTTTTTTAAAAAGTAGTGTTTGACCCAGCTTCTATTTCTTTGGTTGAAAAAACAGTTGAAAAGCAGGGCCAAACACATACTATGTATATGTGTAATTACTTTGGGTGGGTTTGTTTAATTAGGGAGGGTAATATAGGTATTTTACGTAAATTATTACTTAACAAGACGAAAAATAAGAAAAAGATGATCCGGGATTAAAATACGGTGGTGATCGGGGAGTATACGTAAAAGTTTGGGGGTTATTTGTAAAAAAACAAATACATGGTGGTAATTTGTAAAAATACGCAAATACGTGGTGGTTATTTGTAATTTATCCTAATATTTATTCATAATGCATACCTGCGAAGTGGAATCGACCGGAAGGAGTATATTATAACCGATTTTTATTGATCCAATTCAAATCCGATATATACACGGCCAGACACGTTTAACACGGTCTGGTCTCCATGATTGATAGTTTCTTACTCACACCTAGACTTCCAAAAAATAATGAAAAAATGTCTCTGTCAAAATTATTTGCAGACAAACTATTCTTTTGGAATGCGATTACCGTAATAATTTACTTTTAATTTAATTAACACAATTCTTAACGAAAACGTACATTATTCGTTACAAGTTGAAAACGGATATTAACCATCTCACAAGTCACAATATGCGAGTGGTAAATTAGATGGGAGTTAAATGGAGCACTCAGTTGCCTTTCATCTTGTAATATTATGAGACCGACACTATTCGTCTTCAATTTGTGATATCCGTTTGCAATGAGAAACCGTTTAATTAATAAGAACTTCCACTCAATCACTCAAACGGTCAACTTTTTAGGTATTTGTCCAACTATTCATTTTTCTACCTTGGAGGGATTTTCTTTTGTCCATACTCCATAGCCTTCTAGCTTGCTTACTAATTTGTCAATTTGACCAAGCGAAACGAGACGTATTCTAAAGTAAAATACATAATTTAATCCCCTTTTTTTTAACCCAATTTCTAGTTTTCAAGCTCCTCTCAAATTAATTTAATTCAATTCAATTCAGCTAAAAAAACTCACCCATATTACTATCACCACCTATTTTGTAAGAAAAAACGCTCATAAATTCAGGTGGGTTCAGACTGCCTTAACTTAAAACGCTCAATCAATATTCTAATTAATCTCTTTCGATAGCGCATTTCTCATCTCAAGAACATCATTCATCGCAAATGATAACCAAATATCGTGAACACGCGACGGACACGGCTCAAATACCATGGACACGCGTCGGACACGTGCCCAGTAAATGTAGAAAGTTAGACACGGCCGTTTAGGTGTCGGACACGTTTTGGCGTGTGTCGGTGCCGGACACGGTACGACTCATTAGCAGAAGTGTTCGTGCTACAAAGGTGGGAGGATAGGTGGGTGGAAATGAATTATCTCATATATCGTATCACTTGCATTGCGTGAGAAGGCACAATCCGTTTACAGCTTTTGACAGATCGTGTCCATCCTTAATAAAGAATTTTTGTAAAAACGTGGGTTAATCCTACTTTTGTCATACTTTAAGGTTAACAGTTAACACAGATATGACCTGACCGACGTCAAAAATTTGTCTTTTATTGAACACTACTTTCCATTATCCCCCCCTCTCTCTCCATGCCTTCCATTGACCATTTCTTATCATACTTCATTTATTCACTCCTTCACTCACTCGCATTTTCTTCCTTTCTTGTTCCTGTTTTATCAATTCATTTGCTCTTCCCCTTTTGTTCTCTCCTCCTTCTGAAGCAGATTATTCACATTATTGCTGATTTTTGCTGGATTCTGGGTTTGAATTTTGTTGAATTGAGTGTTTTGAGGAAATGGGTAACCAGAAGAAAGATATAATTCGATTGGAACGCGAATCAGTCATTCCCATTTTCAAGCTTAAGCTTATTCATGGATTAGCTGAGCTCATTGGTACATTTGAATTCTTACAAATACTGTCATCCCATTCTTTAATACGCCATTTTTGTATAATTTCCGTGTTATCAACTATTCTCGCTGTCCCAGTGAATAGTTTACTCGATGAGCGGGGAATAAAGCAAGTGTAAACTATTAACCGAGACGGAACCACGGAGGGGACTAGTAGGGAGTAGAGTAAACTATTGCCAGTTAGCTATTACTCCCTGGTCCCTCTTCTTCGTTGTGTTCTTCCCGCTTTCCTTAAAAGGGAATTTTGGTTGTGTTCTATTGACTTTCCTCTTTTAGTGTTAAATTTGTTGACTTAAATGAGTAAAATTGTAAATGGGTTTGTCTTAATTGTCTATATAGAAATAGAGGAGGTAATGAATATGGAATTCATTAATTGTAAATGGGTTTGTGTATAAGATGAATGTGGGGTTGGTTTTCGACTCGTTTGGCTGATCGTATTGACAATTGGTTTTAGGATAGAACGTCAGTACCCTGTTGGGGTTTATGGAAAAAATAGATTTAATTTTGGTGGTATATGTTGAGGCATTTGGAAGAGAATTACAATTAGTGACTTGATTAGTTCATGATTTGATCATTTTGATTGGTATGTGCATGATTTTGGAATGTCATTGTACTGCAGATAATAGTTCAGACAAGCAGGAGTTTTATAAATTCTGTCAGAGAGTAGAGTACGCTATTCGAGCTTGGTATCTTGTAAAATTCGATGAGATGATGGTAATGTCATGAATATCGCGTTTTTTTCACATCAGACTGTTTAGCTCTTTGTTTGACAGAAATGTGGTTATTTGTGCCTTTTTTTTGTATTAGCATTTGTACAGCCTTTTTGAACCTACAAGGGGGGCTCAAAAGCTGGAAGAACGGGACCTGACTGAGGAAGAAATTGACGAACTTGAGCTGAAGTTCCTTGATTATCTTTTTCAGGTATCCATCTATGGCCCTATCTCTTGGCGGAAGTGATTTTTCTTGTGCAGTCATGCTTATTGGCTAACAGTCCAACACAATAGTTTAGGAAATCGGCTATTGTTGATTTTTAGCTCAGTTAGTTCTTTCAGAGTTCCTTTGGTCACCATTGTTGTCGACTCCTTAAATGGAAGTAGCCCCTTTATAGGAGTTTATTCTTTGGTCCTTTCAAAGAAAAAGTTGAGAGAAAACTGAGTTTTTTTCCCTTTGATCACAGGTGTTTTGTACTATGATTTTTGTTGATGATGCAGCAATGCTAGAACTTAGGAGTTGATTAGAAGCTCTTATATACTTCATAGTCTTACCATCATGGATACCTTAGTCGTACCATCGTGTATGCCATGTCGTGCTTGGTTGTTGTGCTAAGAACCTAAGATAGCTAAAATCATGCTGGTTCCCTGATAGCACCATTTTCCCCTTTTTGTCTTTATAGATGATGGACAAGAGCAATTTCAAGTTAGTGTCTGATGAGGAGATGGACATAGCCATGTCTGGGACATATTGTGTAAATCTTGCTATCAGTGTTGATGAAGCTAAGGTTTGTCATGTTACATGTTTACAACTACAACAGCATTTACCCAGTGCCTCAACGGCTCGGAGAGAGGGGAGGGGGTGTGTCAGATGTACGCACCCTTACCCTTGTGTAGCAACACAAAGAGGTTGTTTCCCAGTGACTCTAAATGCAGATGAAAATTATCGTGTCGAGAACTGCAGCGAGGGAACGCTACTTCATAAGAGCAAGAAACGCAACCACTTTACTGAGCCATTTTTGTTAGGCTTCTACTTATTTATGTCAGTTTTATGTATAGCTGAAAACCCCAATCCCCGGCAGGGCAAAAGTGGCAAATATACCCAAACGTTTGCAACTATTTGCAATTTGACCCAAACTTCTCAATATGTGCATATTGACTTTAAAGTTTTTGTGCAACTAAGCCCAATTGACTCCACGCCACTTTCCCATCTGATGTTATTTAACAGTATGATTGAAGAAAAAAACTGAAAGATTGCATTTCTTTCTTCGGATTACTCTGCAAGTCTGCATGACTGAATAACTTCTTAATCCGCTGTTTTGTACCCTTCATGCTTTCTAACTGTCATCTCCTTTCCTCTTACTTCATTGCAGCTTGACTCACTGCTTCTAAAACGATATTTCGCTAAGAATCCTCGCGATGACCGTCCGGACTTTGCTGATCAGGTAAACTTATGAGCCACTTTGTTGCGATCCAGGGTCCAATGCTCCAAATACTTGCTTCATAAGCTTTAAAATACTTTCATCGTCATAATCACCATCTACAATTATTCTATTATCATCTATATCCCTTCTAAACCTGAAATGCAAATTAGGTAATAAGTATGGAGTAGTTAGTGAATTATTCACATGCCAGCGGATTTTTATCACCACTTTCACCTTTAAAATTTCATCTTATTCGTGCTGCAAATGAATTTTCTATCTAATCTCATTTTTTAGTTTCTGAATGACATACACTGGTTTTATTTGTTTTAAAGGTGTCTTGAACACAAGTCATTCTAACTTCTTAAGTGGGTACATATTTATCACTTAACGGAAAAAAATGACCCAAAAGTTTAATGGGTGAGAGAGCCCATCTCAGTAGCATTACACATGTCATAGTAAACGCATCCCTACACTGCTGCATCCTGTACTCTTTGTAGGGAAAGTCGTAGCAAGGCATTAAGTCATAAAGGTAAATATCGGACTTGACTAAACATTCTACAGAAAATTTGCACTTCTTGATGCAATTATTATCACGTGTCACCTGGATTCTAGAAACAACCACCGATTTTTTGGCAGCACATCGGCAAGGCTGTGTACACTTGTGAGTTGTGACCCAACCATTGTGTTAAATCTTGCTTCGAGACTTGATGTTGGAATCGTGCAATATACAGCACCCTTCTGTCATTTCCCTTAATTTTCGTTTGCCGTTTCTATTAATTGCAGTACATAATCTTTCGTCGGGCTTTTGGAATGGATCAAATGACAGAGTACTTTTTCACCTGGAAAATTGATGCTATTATTTCACGTATTTGGCAAGGCTTCTTGAGATTGACCGGGTAAGTCAAGTAACTGCCGTAAGTTTACTTTATGACTTGTGTTATTGTGTATTAATCCAAAATTGTGCTTCCTGGATGTTTTGATGCAGCCTTAGAAGATTACTTGCAAGAAGGAGAAGGTCAAAGTATGTGATTAATGGGGAGCAGTCTGCAGGATCAGCCTTCATTGATGAAGAGGAGGGATATGATGATGGGGATGAGCAGGACTTGTACATCGAAAGGATTCGAATACAAAATATGAAGCTAAGGTTAAAGATGGACCTCTTGATCTGAATCCTTTTGAAGCTCATAGACAATGTTTTGTTCGTTTTTGTTTCTTAGCAGATGAGCTTGTTCGAACTTGTGTTTTGAGTTTTTGTATATATGTGTTTTTACTCAGTTTTGGCCAACTGTTCAGCAAAACAACAATTCAAGAGCCTACCTTTGAAAGGATCATCATTTTATACCGGTAATTCCTTTTTTTCTCAATGTTCTTGTCGTTATTACCCTTTTTTAGCCCCAGACTGATAATTATGAGACATAAATATTGCTAATATTGAAATCATTTGAAGCATTGGGTAATGTTTTTGGTTGTTCTTGTGATTTGATAAAGGGCATAAGATATTGATTGATTCCGTGCATCGCTAATGGGGAATGCTAAACATGTTAATAATAATATTCGAGTGTATATACTGCTAGATAGAATGCATATTGTTTTGACAGTTTTTGCTCATACCGCAAATATTTCAAAACCAGATCCTTTTAACTCCTTACAAATAGAACCTCTGCAGGTTACGGCCGAATGAGGGAGACAGCAGGGCAATTTACGTGAAACACTTCAAGAACATTCCCATGGCTGATATGGAGATAATTCTTGTACGTTTATATCTTCCTCTCTAATTTCCATCATTGTTGGCCATTTCTTGCTCATTTCGTCTATGTTAAGTTAATAAGAATATTAATAATAGTTGGGCCTCAACCATCACCTTAAGGTTTTGGTTGAGATGGTTCATCTATCATGGTATCAGAGCCAGTGTGACCAAATGTCACTGGTTCGAATCCTGGCAACCTCAAAACCCCTCAAAAAAAACCACGAAGTGGAAACCCAACACACGTATGGGTATGGGGGATCCTGTGCAAACTAACCACTCTTCAAGCCCGAGATGGTTCATCTATCATGATATCAGAGCCAGTGTGACCAAATGTCACGAGTTCGAATCCTGGCAACCTCAAAACCCCTCAAAAAAAACCACGAAGTGGAAACCCAACACACGTATGGGTATGGGGGATCCTGTGCAAACTAACCACTCTTCAAGCCCGAGATGGTTCATCTATCATGATATCAGAGCCAGTGTGACCAAATGTCACGAGTTCGAATCCTGGCAACCTCAAAACCCCTCAAAAAAAACCACGAAGTGGAAACCCAACACACGTATGGGTATGGGGGATCCTGTGCAAACTAACCACTCTTCAAGCCCAATGGGCATTTGAGTGAGGGAGCGTAATAGGAATATTAATAATAGGGCCGCACGTAGCTGACAAAACACTGAAGGATATGGGCATGGAATCAGTTTAGAGACTAAGGTCGTGTTGGTGTATATCTTCCTTGATGTAATCAAACAACATTCTCTTGCATGCCTTTGTTGAATAGGAAGATTGTCTTTCTCGTCAGCCAACTGATATGAGGATTAACGGTTAACCTCTTTCATGTAGCCTGAAAAGAAAACTCCTGGACTGACTTCACTAGACTGGGTTAAGTTTCTAGCTTCAGCTGCCATTGGACTGGTAAGCCTCATTTTAATGCTATATATAAATTACTATTGTTGTGTCTTTAATCCTGCTCATATGAATATATTCTGCTTTTGTTACAGTTGACTGTCATTACTCAGCTTACCCAGGCCCAAGCTAATGTAAAAGTTTTAGCAACTATTGGTTTCGCCGTAGTTGCCTATTGTGCCAAGACATATTTCACGTTAGTACTTCTTCCTCTGCAACTTATCCGTACAACTCAATATACAATCTCTTGAATGTCAAATCAAATCGATGGTATTGGACATTGGTTACTACTTACTATATTGATCGAGGAGTAAATTGTCACGACCTGATCTCAATCGCTGTGCTAAAATCGATTAGGGGATCATATCTTTGTTGAATGGGGCTATTACTTGGCTGGTTATCCATTCTTGCCTGATTGGTTAGGTTAAGTGGTTAATATTTAATTTGCAATCAAGGTTCCAAACCTTGACCTTGTTATTTTTTGCTGCAAGATCATGTGCGATTGATACAACGTCAAAATTCCGATGTAAAAAAGCTTGGATAAATTGGTTATGGTCACAACCTCGATATAAGGCCTGATACATGAACCATCTCAACCAAAACTACTCATTGGGCTTGAAGAGTGGTTAGTTTGCACAGGCCCACCCATACCGTGTGCGGGTTTCCACTTCGTGGTTTTTGAGGGGTTTTGACGTTGCCAGGATTCAAACCCGTGACCTTCGGTCACACTGGCTCTGATACCATGATAGATGAACCATCTCAACTATTATTAATATTCCTAATAAGGCCCTGGTCATGTTAAATGTGATAATAGACGGTTTTTATATTATTCTTCTATCTTGGAAGGTCACCTGACAGTTCTTATTCATGAACTCAGGTTTGACACGAATCTGAAAGATTATCAGAATGTAATCACAAAGACAATGTATGATAAACAACTCGACAGTGGAAGAGGCACCCTGCTACACTTGTGTGATGATGTGATTCAGCAGGAAGTAAGTTGTCTTTCTCTTAGTTTTACGTCGATTCTGGTGAAGTAAATATTTTCTTTTGTTACATTACCACCATTATTTCACGGAATTACTTTTTCACATACGAACTTTACTCTTTCACATACATTTTTTTCATAAGTTTTCCATATCTTACCCTTTTACCTAAACCTAATCAAAACAATTTTCATATATACATCTTCTTACCCGTGAATCTAATTACTCTAAAACCAAAAACAATAAATTATAATTGATAAAAATCAAATAAGATTACTAATTAATAAAACAAAATTTAAAGAAGAAAACAAATTAATTGAGAAAAAAACAAATTAATTAATAAAAAAAGAAAAAGGACAACACAGTAGCAACAACGAATCAACGTGGAGATCACCCTTCTTCACCATTAATGGTCTACCACCAGCCGACAACCAGAACAACACCGGAACACCATCATCCAGTACCCCAGCGGCCGACCACCATCCTTGTCGATCAGATTTGGTTATGGGAGTGCGGGAACCGAGGTTGACGGATAGCTCGGAGCAGGCCAGGGGCGGGGTGTGGGGAGAGGACGCGTGGGGCAAGGGTATGAAGTCAGCCACTTTGGGACTTTCCGGCTATAATATTGGCCGGAGTTGGTGAACGGAGTAGGTGGGTGGTTAAGGGGATGAAGAAAGGGAGAAAAAAATCAATTTGGTGGGTGATGTGAAAAATGGCAAGGGTAATAAGGTAAAATTCGTATGTGAAAGAGTAAAATCTGTATGTGAAAAAGCACGTCCCTTATTTCAATGCATCGATAAGGATTCCAGTATCCCATCGATAGTAGGGTAAGGGATCGCAAATCACAATTACGATACTATATTCATGTGGAGCTATGTAGCACGGACACTTCACTTAATTAGCCGTCCCGTGTCCGACACTCGGACACCCGACACTCGTCGGAGTCATGGCTAAATATATTATAGTTTAGACGAGGACTAAAATTTTAAAAAAGATCAATTAGAAGATCAGTTTGGGTGGAAAATGAGAATTAGTTATAGTAAAGGTCGAATTCTACCTTTACTTGTTTAGATTTAGCTCCAAATACATGATAAAAATAAAATTATACGTTATTTATAACCATAAAATATATATTTTATTATATTTAAATGCCGTGTCCCGAGTCCTAAATTTCATGGAATGCCGTGTCCCGTGTCCGTGTCCGTTTTGGTGCTACCTAGATGTGGAGAGGCTATTCCAAATGACCCACTATGACTCTCACTTCGATAACTGTATTAAGCATCAACAGCAGTGAATTCCTGGTACACTGCTCGCATCTCAATTGAATTGAACAGAATTGATAGACAGGGAAGTGGTTGTTTCGTGCAGGTGAAAGAAGTACTCATTTCTTTCTTTGTGCTGATGAAATATGGTAACTTCACAAGCCAGGTAACACCATCGTCTTTGTTTATGTCGTTGCACTAACTCGTTAAAAACACCAAGGCATGAAGTTTGCTTACTCTTGCTTGATCTGCAAATATTGGATTTCAAAACAGGATCTTGACAGAAAATGTGAGGAGTTAATCCGTGAGGAGTTCAACGAGAACTGTAATTTTGACGTGGATGATGCCGTGACCAAACTAGAGAAGTTAGGCCTTGTTTCTAAGGTAAATTTACTTCTCCAATTGTTCCCTAATGTTGTAAACATGATTTTAACTAAATTTACTTCTCCAATTGTTCCCTAATGTTGTAAACATGATTTTAACTTTACATGGCATGTTAGATGATGGTTGAGGCCCAACTATTATTAATAGTCCTATTACGCTCCCTCACTCAAACTCAAATTCCCGTTGGGCTTGAAAAGTGATTAGTTTGCACAGGCTCCCCCATACCGTGTGCTGGGTTTCCATTTCGTGTTTTTGAGGGGTTTTGAGGTTGCAGGATTCGAACCCGTGACCTTCGGTCACACTGACTCTGATACCATGAGTCCATGATAGATGAGTCATCTCAACCAAAACCTTAAGGTGATGGTTGAGGCCCAACTATTATTAATATTCCTATTACAGTGTTCACAACCCATTAACGTGAAAGAAAGCTGCACTTGCGGCCTTTTTTCCGTAAAACTTTTAAGAAAAAAGAATCGAGAAACTGAAAATTCGTCGGAAGGTTTGTAATTTACTTATTTGTTGAACATAGGATGAAGATCAAAGATACCAATGTGTGGATCTAATGAAGGCTAATCATATAATCGGCACCACTACAGAGGAAGTTGTGCGTAATGCAAATCGAAGTTCTTATTGAAGATTACCCTATGGTCTGTCTGTTACCCTCCCGGAATTTTTCCGGGCTGACAGCCACTAATGCCCTGAAGACGCTCGTGCAGCATTATGATCGCGAATCTTTTGATCAAGCTCTATCAGTAAAAATCAACGGCAGCAGCGTCACTAACAGAGTAGTTAATGTAGACAGTATAAATGATGAAATTTGAAGTCTTCATCAATGTAAATACGCCACCTTCCTGTTACTATTGTCGCGAATTGGCAATTGTCTATACTGGTTTACGATAAAACATTGTATAAAACCATTAATAAAGTATATTGATGCCGTTGTTAGCCGATCAAGGAAATTAGCGGGGGTAACTAAATAAAGTATTTGATGATAAACCGTTTTATAGAAGAATTATTGTAATCTTAATAATCAATTTATCTTTGACATATTTTTCTCACAAATACATGTATACGGTTTCATACAATAACATGAAAATGATCAAAATACGAGTTCAGGTCAAATTTAACATAATATTTGTACATAATAACAATCGCCAATATCTGTACATAATAGCAATCGCCCCCTCAAGAAAGTCAAGGATGAAGATGGTGACTCCTGGGCTATATTAGCCGTTACCCATCAACACACTTTTGCTAAGCATGCTGTTACCTAATTTCTCCGTTCAAAAAACAAAAAAAAATCGTCACTTAACCTATTTGGCAACACGTGTAGTGCGAATTATGCGATCCACTCGATTCATCCTCGGGGTAAATCTAAACAGGTCGGGTTTTCCGTCAGGTAACGGGTGTCCGAGTAGACAAGTTTGAACAGGTGGAGTTTTTCATCGGGTAACGGATATCCGAATAGACTTCTCCTTCTATAATAAGTTGCATCACGTTGCCAAAATAGTATTGCTGCAACTGTACGTAACAATAGAGTTAATATCAAGTTCTTGCTCACATGACATGACAATATATCTAACAGTTACCAGATTCAAACACAACAGTTCCATAATATAAACTAAAGATGTTGACACTGATCTAAACAGAACCCAGATTGGGAAAAGGCACGTTTTTCCGTCCGATTCAAAATTCACGACTCTGGCAATCTAACATGTCGAAATGAAGTTTTACAGCACAAACATATGAGTTTCGCATCTGACAAAGGATGTTTGAATCTGTAACTTAAGGTTACAATTTTACCATATACAAACCAGCAGTCGGAAAAAATATTAATTAAACTCCGTAATATAATTTCATACTTACAGTCGGAGAGACGGAGATCCAAGACAATGGGCGCTCCTACGATCAATCTTTGAGAAGCCATATGAGCTGAGTGATAATGATGGTTATGCAGAATTGACCTGTACATTTAAGTAAAAATGGATCCATACCTTTTTCAAAAAGTAAGACGACACGAAAACAAAACAAACTAAGAAGCCAACATCATGATAGTGAAGATAACTGAAAGAAATAGCTATCCCACAAGTCACACAACCTTAATGAGCGAGAGTCCATCAGGCAACATCCTCTCGTCTGCTAGGACACTATTTATACACAACCAATGGCTCAGTAACTTGCAACGGAAACCAGAAAGATAAACTAGAAAATACAAAAAAAGTCGGGAAATATGAGGTTACCAAAACTAGCTGTCACTGCATTAGCAGTGACTGCTATGGTGATCTTCATGGGGGCTGCAGCTGAGAGTAGCCTGGACGAGCCGATGCAGCGATGTTTTATAGACTGTGGAACCCAAGTAGTTGCTTGTGCACAGACATGCGTCAATGATACTGCTGGTGTAGCGCTACAATGTGTCAACGGCTGCGGTACTACGGTCCTTGGATGTCTTGGAAAGTGCATTCACCCAGGCTTGATGACGACAAAGCCTAAGCCTCCACCTCCGCCTAGTCCTAAAGGCCGCATTCTGTTAAACCTGTCAAAGCCTCCTAGTCCTAAAGGTCCCCCCAGTCCTAAAGGTCCGCCTAGTCCTAAGGGTCCGCCAAGTCCTAAGGGCCCGCCGAGTCCTAAGGGCCCGCCGAGTCCTAAAGGTCCGCCAAGTCCTAAAGGTCCACCAAGTCCTAAAGGTCCGCCAAGTCCTAAAGGTCCGCCTGGTCCTAAACCTAAACCTAAACCTCCAGCTGGATGTCTCGGCAAATGCATTGAGTTAGACATGCCACCAAGTCCTCCTGATGATCCTGATCCTAGCCCCACTCCTGATCCTAGCCCCTCTCCTGATCCTAGCCCCTCTCCTGATCCCAGTCCTACCCCTTCCCCCAGCCCTACCCCTAAACCGCCTAGTCCTACACCCAAACCGCCCAGCCCTAAGCCTAAACCGCCCAGTCCTAAGCCTAAACCTCCCAGTCCTAAGCCCAAACCACCAAGTCCTAAGCCTAAGCCTAAACCTCCTAGTCCTAAGCCTAAGCCTAAGCCTAAACCCCCCAGTCCTAAGCCCAAGCCTAAGCCTAAGCCTAAACCCCCTAGTCCTAAGCCTAAGCCAAAGCCTAAGCCTAAGCCAAAGCCAAAGCCTAAGCCTAAGCCCCCAAGTCTTAAAGTAGACCTTCCTGATGCATGTGTTGGCGAGTGCATTCACTCAGACTTGGAAATGCCTCCTAGTCCTAAACCTTGTCCTCCCCCAAGTCCTAAACCTAGCCCTTCCCCGGGCCCCAAACCTACTCCACCACCAGCTCCTAAACCTAGCCCTTCCCCGGGCCCTAAACCTACTCCACCCCCAGCTCCTAAACCTACCCCTCCCCCAGGTCCTAAACCTACTCCACCCCCGGCTCCTAAACCTAAACCTCCCCCTCCCCCAGCTCCTAAACCGAAACCCCCAGCTCCTAAACCTAAACCCCCAGCTCCTAAACCGAAACCCCCAGCTCCTAAACCGAAACCCCCAGCTCCTAAACCTAAACCCCCAGCTCCTAAACCGAAACCCCCAGCTCCTAAACCTAAACCCCCAGCTCCTAAACCTAAACCCCCAGCTCCTAAACCTAAACCTACTCCTCCCCCAGCTCCTAAACCTAAACCCCCCCTTATGTCTTAAACCTAAACCTCCTTCCTCATAGTCCTAAATATAGCCACCCTCACAGGCACCCTACACCATTGTATTTGTCATAGTCATTGAATGTACCATAGCTTAATAATTATCAAGCCATCACCATGTAACTTTAGCATTCCTATGTACTTATTTCATCTTGGGTGTAAGCTGCTTTTACATGTAGAGAACGAAATAAACTAGCAATGAATAAAATTTGTTTGTAATGAACACCATACATAAATGATAAATTCATGGTCCAGCTTTTTTCCCTTCACTTTACATGATAGAAATCAGAATCCTACAAAGCAAACACGTCTTAGAAATCAGTATGTCGATTACAGAGATAAGGTATGATGAATAATGCAGAATTCACTGGTTCAGCACCTAAATTACTCGATGACTAATAGAAAGTAAAGGTTGACGCTAACCACAACCAACCAAAACTGAATTTCCAATACTGTAAATGTTTCAATAGTATTACGGACAATGAGTTAAAAGAAAATCCAAGCTTGGCAATGGGGATGACAATATTGACATACTGATACAACATAACCTAGAAGTCTATAACCAGTCTATATAACAATTGTTATTTGGGAAATGGTAATATGAACACACTAAAATGTATGGCTCACAAAAATACAACTACGGCAGTAAAAAGTACTCCGTATTAGCTAATAAGATCAAAGGCATTCCTTTTCTACGTTGATGTGTTCTAAGACAGATCTTTTAAAAATTGGCACAAAATTGGCCATCACGGGCTTCACGGCCAATAACTGGCCGATGTTTGACTGATACAACCATTGAAGAGTAAGGACCAAAATAGGAACACATCAGTAAAACTAGCAGTTACTATACTAGGAGTTATTACAATAGTGTTCTTCATGGTGTCTGAGTTCTGACTGTCTGGCAGAAAAGACGGGAAAAAGTTAAATCAAGGCTTCAGACTATGCCCAAAGAAAGTCGTTTATACAAAGTAATAATCTCAATGAGTCCCAGGATATAATTGTTGTATGTGAAACCAACGTTGCAGAACGCCTCTAGAACTGCAGACAATCTACAAAGACAAGTGCAGCTCTTTATTATTAAAAAGAAAAAGGAGGGGAGGGTTCATGTACCAACAGTTCGACAGAAAATCAAGTCTACCACCAATTCCCTAACTAAAGCAAGCAGCTTTCAGAATAAACAGAAAAGTAAGGAAACGGATTTGAGGAATCAATTTCAGGAAAAAAAAGAACACGAGAACAGGCGTGAGAATTAGTTCTGCTTTCCTTTAACGGAAATGTAGAATCCAGATGTAGCTCAATGATAATGAAAACATACCACTGGGCAACGATGAACACTTACAAAAGAAACAATGGAAGTAAATGGGTAACCCCATCAACCAACTTATTTCTCCATAGTTGATTTCCCAAACAAGTAACAGTGTCGACCATAGAAAAGAGTAGACACCTGACTAAATGTCTGGGTTAGTCAATGATTATAGTAGAAATAGAACCATATTTCAGAAATCGCCTTACACAGGAGATTAAAACCCAACCAATTGAGTTCAAAAGCAAGAAGTCGCATTAACAACACGACTATCCAAAACGAGGAAACATCTGATTAATTTTCTAAGCAACAAACTGGCCTATCAAAACATTTAGCGTAAGTAGCATCCATTTGATCAAACTGGTAGTTAAAACAAATCAATGAGCTAAAAAGAATGATGTGCAAGCACAAACAAGTATCACTGATAAACTCGGAAATTGGAACTATGTTTGTTCATTAGATTTGACAAGGGAACCTGCAACAGCTTTTGATAGGAAAGTTGATTAAAAGATATGCTCTCACAAAGTGAAAACATAAGAAATCGGTATGTTTTTAAACATTTAAAAAGGAGAGCAACAATTCAAAGATTGAGCATAAAATTATCAAAGATGTAGCAGGGGATTTGAGGAAAATTCAAACACGAGGTTTGGCAATCCAAAAATTCGGACATGTGCAGCGAGGTTACAGTCCAACAGAGTTAACCAACTCATTGCAGGTAAGCTTCACACAACATTATATTCAACTCTAACGACTTTAAAACATCTTGATTTTGACACAAGAACACAGTATTTTGGCCTCAGAGATCTTGGTGGTTATGTAATCATCAAATGAAATTATATTCCATCAAGAGTAGCAAATATTTTATCTGCATCACTGGCCATCACATTATAAAACACACGAAAAAAAGACGCTGAACGTTACACAAGGCTACCAAGCTAGCAATATGTAGTTATACTTATATACTTCTAGGATGATTTACAAACGCAAAAAAAAATGACAAAACATAAGAGTAAGCTTCTTGATACAAAGAGGTAAACAAAAACTAATGGACAAATGCCGGAATGAATTACGGGATAATCTTAATCTCATTTGAGATACACTAGGTCTCGTGAGAGATCGTCTCTCACTAATTTAAATAATAGGGAAAAAAAAAACTTCGGTGCATCCCCGCACGGCCTCACCCCATCGTGTGGGAGGAGCCTCAATGACACTATTGAGAGAACGTCTCGATAATAGCACTTAAATATAACAAATTACTCCTATAAACAAATAATTTGATCACAACCCAAAAATAATCAATGCAATTAGCTTGTACAATGGAGTCATTTACTTTGAAAAACATCGTTTTTCGAGGAATAAGTGTAGAATCCAGATGTAGCTCAATGATAATGAAACCGTATCATCGGGCAACGATGAACACTTACAAGAGAAACAATGAAGGTAAATGGGAAACCCCATCCATCAACGTATTTCTCCATATTTGATTTCCCAGACAAGTAACAGTGTCTACCATTGAAATTAACTAAACACCTGACTAAATGTCTGGTTTTTCCCTCATTTGATAATCGATAATTTAATCAAATGTAAACAAATGATGCTAGTTAATTACACGGTAATTTCATGTTCCGGCCAATAAACAGTTTATTACTGAATTTGTACTAAACAGCTGCCTATGTCTAGATTTAAAATAAAAACACGAATTCTCACGTGAGACGGTCTCACGACGAAGATATTACGACATGAGTATTAATACGGGAAGCAATACAATTAACATTCGCCATTAAAGTGTAACAAAACATAAACTAGTTAAACAGAACAGAAATATATATGATTTATATGAACATGTAGTCCAGAATCCAGATTATTGAATACTAGTACAACAATTAAACATGTAAATAGGTAATCACACACATAATCACGAAATTAATGACACTATTAAGGAATTATTAAGTTAATAGTAGAAGAGAGATGTAGATTTAGAGGAAATAGGTTAGCTGAAATTCCGTAATCTCAGCGATGTTATTAGGGTTAACAAGATTATAATGCTAAACATATGTTTTTCTATTGATTTATAGAGCAAGACATGGGGGTTAGGAATTTGGATTCATGTTTTTAGGATAATTTGTGAGAAACTATCTTATATTTATGTCCATTTGTGAACAACTGCTTTGAGACCAATTTCTATTTATTATTGGCTTCACAAGTATGAGTTCTCTAAATTTGCATTCTTATTTTGTCCTTAAACTTGATATCCAAGCATATCTATTTTATCTAAAGTTTTAAACGAAATGGAATTCATGCCATTAAGGTAGTTGTTCACAAATGGGCATAAATGTAAGGTAGTTTCTCACAAATTATCCATGTTTTTATTACGATAAATCAGCCCACGATGTCGACAAGAATTGGTCTCGAACTCGACCAAAACCCCACCTATTTAGGGGAATCGGTCCAAGATCGGACCAAACCGGACCAGATCGGAGAGCGAACTGAAAAATTTGGTGGACCAAAGACCGGACCTAAAAATTTCGGTCTTGGACCGGACCAAACCCGAAATATTTGGTCCGGTCCGGTTTTGGATCGAAATGGACCTAAACTTTTTTTTTTTCTATTTCATATAGGATAATTACATTTTAATTTCGCTAAATGAAATATATTTAAATAGTTAGACGACATTTTTTGTAAAAATCATTGACAATGCTAATCTATAATGTTTTTGAAGATAAAAAGTTAATTTCATTCAAAATATTTTATTGATTAGTCGTAAAAGACATAAGGTTTGGTCTATTCGGTTCGGACCTAAATTAACCGGTCTTGGACCGGACCAGACCAAAGACCAAAACTTGAAAAAATGAGGACCGAGGACCGGACCAAAATAATTCGGTCCAGGTTTGGTCTAGACCAAACAATCCGGTCCGGACCTAAATTTGCTCACCCCTACACCTATTTGTTTCACTTACGGATTATGGATGGATGACGGATGGGATTCTTAAAATTTGCAGTGCATTATTGAATTGGGAAGACTATATTAGAGTCCTTTAGAATACTTGTACCTGTTTTAAATATAAGACGGGTCAAATACACACACTAAATAAAAATATTATGCATTGTATTACCAAAAAAGTTAAAATCTTGTGGAACATTTTTCTCCCGAGTCTATGCGGCTATGCCTTATAGACTTCGAGTGTGTTACCCTCGGGTGACTCGTGGTATACGTGATTTGCAAGTTATCTCATATACTCGAAGGTTTACCTAGTGCGCACCAAAGTTAGCGGCTGTGGGCTCGTTCATCCCCTAAAAAAACCACTAATTCTCATTGAAGACGGACATCATCCGTCACAAACTGAGAACGAATAGTATCCCATACTCTCGTACTTGCAAGTGCAAATCAAATAAAAATTAAATGGACCCGCCACTCGTGATATTGTGAAAGGGCACTATTAATTGCACTTTGAAGCCGATTAGTGTTTCATAAATTCTTATTTGCAACGGCACTATCCGTCGCAAGCTTGTGACGGATACCGTTTTCTCTCACAAAATACCCACTTTTTCTCTCTCTCCAACACTATTCATGTGGTCCCCTTTTTCCACTAATCATTTTGTATCCATTTTATCTCACAAAATATCCGTCACAAATGGTGACCCGTCGCAAGCAAGACTTACTATTAGTGTTTTGTCTTCGATAACACTTACACCATCCCCAAGGAAGGTCGCCAACCGGGTCGCGACCTTGTTGGGTCGCCTTAATTACCTAATTAACACGACCTTAGACGATAATTAACTCGACCTTGAATAAGTCGGGGTCAATTGGTGACCCTGAACAAGAAGAGGTCACCATTTGGTGACCTTCCACATGGCAACCCATGATTGGTTTACAATATAACTTGTTTTTAATAATTTGTAAATAATAATAATTAAAAGAGTAAGAGAGATGTTTTGTGGGATAAAGAGTGTAGAAAATGATTGGAAAGGTTAGAAAGTGGAAAATTGATTGGGTTGGTGACCTAGGTCGTGACCTTCTGCTTGGGAGGGTATAACTGTGTCAATATAAATAAAGTGAGATTAAGGGTTAATATGTTGGTGACCCGATTAAGGCGACCTTCTGCTTGGGGATGGTCTTACCAACGAGTATTACATTCTTAACGGATATATTCGGTTCATGACAGTCATCCAAAAGAAACATTCCTGAGTCGTGAGTACTGACAAACGTAAAGCCGTAAACTGAATTGATGTTGACAAAGCCGTGCTTCACACACTTCCCAACTCTACTGCACTCTACTCTGATCATCATCACCACTCTCCCTGCTTCAATCTTTCCCCAAATTACCAATAATTAACAACAATCATCGTTAATGCATCATGTTTCAATCACACCCACAACAACAACAACGCCAATCTCCGGTTAAACCAACCGATAAATGCTTCAAATGTCACAAACCGGGTCACTGGGCCTACGCTTGCCCGGAAAACCCTAACAATCGGACCCCCATTTCACTCCCCATTAACTCCGATCAACAATTCCCCGTTACTCACTGCCGTTGCGGCGTCGGACATTGCGAGATTAAAATTTCCAATAGTATTAAAAACCCCAACAAAAAATATTACGCTTGCCCTGGTAAAAATGTCAGTAAATAAAACTAACCCCCCTACTACTTTCGGGTTCGTATAACCGTCTTATACAAGTATTTTAGTTTAATTATGTTTGTTTGTGATGGTATTGCAGGGAATGCATTGTGGGTACTTTAAATGGTGTGAAGAACTGAATGATGAAGGAAATGTTAGGGTTATTCGGCCGAAACCGTACCCGGTTTGTGGATGTGGGGCCGGAGTTTGTACCCTTTTGGTGGAAGGATATGGGGTTAATGCTGGTCGCAGTTACTTTGTTTGTCCTATTAAAAAGGTCTGATCTTTCTAGTTCTAGTATTCGTTACCCTCTCCCCGTCTCAATCATTTGTTTTTGTTTACGTTTGATTAAAATACTTTCTAGTGTCACGAAGAATACAATAGGTGCACAAGTGATCTGAATTGCGATAACCACGTGATCATTTGTTTACCTTTGATTAAAATAACTCCATTGGTCTCGTAGAGAGTAGAATAGGTAAACAAATGATTGTGACGGAGTGAGTGGTTTAATTAGTGAGGCTGACTTACTAATTGGGTATTTGAGGATGACTGATTTGTGAATGTGGGGTCTTTGTGATTAAATGGAAATGCTCAAATGCTGTGTTGTTTTTTGTATATTCATTGTTTGATGAGTTTAAGAAAGTTCCAATCTTTTGGCTTGATTGTAAAGGATAATGACTAATGAGCAAGTGTTTGTCCATTTGTAGTTTAGTACTATAAACACTCCGTCTCAATCAAATAATCAATTGTGTACATTTTCTATTTACGTTTTCTATTTTTTGCATGGGGTATTTGAATCGTTGATTAACAAATGATTGAGACGGAGGTAGCATTAATTTGTAGTTGGATGATGGATTATGTTTGTTTTCACTAGTGGTATAGACTATTGAGTACATGATGGTGTCCGACTCTGATTGTAATTTGTGTGATTGTGGGGAAACGGTTTTGTTTTTGATATATTAACTGTGGGATGTTTGTTTTATTTTTAAAAAAATTGCGAGGGATTTTAGATTGGAAAAAACTGAAGTATGAATGAAGTGAACTACCTGTATTTTGTCGTTTCTCCTATTGATCTGCTGATAAATTGAGCAAAATGATACTGGGATTCTGGGAATGATGAAATTGTTAGCTTGTTTTATTGTTCTACATTTGATAGATACTTGAGAATTGAGATTGCTTACTTTTGTAATGTATCTCCGATTTTCCGGCCTCATTTGCGAGTCTTTCAAACTAATGTGAGATCAGATGATGACTGGGTTATAATCGTTGCTCCTTTTTATGCTTCAAAAGAGTTTCCACATTTACGAACTATTGCACTTTCACGACGTTGGTCTTTCCTTTGAGTACGGTTCATTGCAAAATGATTAGTTATATGATCTTAGAAAACCAGTATAGACGTTCAAATACCTGACAGGCTCGGATTTTTTCTTGTAGTGGGAGCCTTTGGGAACATTGGTAACTAAATTGCTGTTGTCTAACGTGTCTGATTATTTGTCATTATTACAGGGAGAGGGAGCATGTAACTTTAAACAATGGCTTGATAGTTCTCCTGAATCTCTATCAATCACGTCTTCGAATCCGGTGGCTTGTCAGAGTGCTACATCGGATGACATTGACTTTAGCGTAGAAGAAGCAATGCAACTTGATGCCATTGAGATGCTTGCTCGAACCCCTAGTAAAGATGTTGTTCATGTAGAAAGTGACGAGGAGGAGATTCAAAGTGAAGCTTATGGGTTACCTACGGAAACCCCAGAAGTTCATTCTCATCCTTTTATGGACCATATTCCGGAAAATCCAGAGTTTGAAATGATAATTCAAAGTGGTGATACACTGAGCAACCAAATGCATAGTTCGCCGGTGGATAATATGCCAGCATCCGACACCAAAGTTGTTGCTTCCCTTAACCAGGGAGTCCTAGAAGGTGCGCTTCATATGAAAGTTTTTTATCTAAGTAAAAGTATCGGGCATTGTTTTATTTTGGCCCTGTTTGGTAAACAACATATTGACCAATTTTTAGCATATTGAAGGGTTTTAGCATTTTTGATCGGTCAATATGCTAATTGTCGTGTTTGGTAAATAGCATATTAAAACAGCATATTTGGGGTCAATATGCTATTTTACAATATGCTGCTTACCCCAGCGTATTGGTTAGCCTATTGTAAAAAAATGAAAGTTTGCTTCATTTTATAAAGAAAATTAACAATCTACTAATCATAATCTGTCAATAATCAAACACTCAAATTAATTCTGCTAATTATAATATGCTAGTCAAACCTTCTATTAAAATCTGTCATTTACAATCTGCCATTACAATCCGCTTATGCTAAAGTTAATCCGTTGTTTACCAAACAGGGCCTTTATCTTGTTATTATCCGAGTAAAAATTCTATGTTTCTAACAATCGTCACACATTTTAATGGCTTGCCCTAAGCCTTGATTCGTTTGATTTTAGCATGTTAATTTCCAAATCTAATTCTTGTTTCACAAAATCTGCCTTCTCCAGGTGCTCAGCCAAGGGTCGTAACTTTTCCAAACCCACCGAACCCTCTGAAAGACAACCTGACAAGTACGACACGAGAAGAATTCGGGAACTTTGCTCTCAAGCTTCAAAACGATCTCATCAAAAAATTGGAATCCATGAACCCACATAGTCACGAGCTCATGACAAAGGAGGCAAATTCGACATTTTCTGCCTTGGAGTGTCTACAAGTCGATTACACACCACTTTACTCCAAAGTAATGGAATTGGTTAAACGAGCATCTTCTCTAGCGCATATCGAGCAACTCATCAGCATCGAAACTTCTCCTGAGGATCTAGTAACCCATCGTGACAACGAACAAGACCGTTTTGAGGAGCTATTGAAGTCCCGCCAAAAAGCTCTAGATGCGTTTATGGCTTCTAACAGTCAGTTTAGTGTATTATGTGCAAAAGCTTCGGTTTTCAATAGTTCATCTATGTTGGCCAAGGAGTTGTCATTGTGTGAGGCAGAAATTGCTGATCGTCAAGAAACATTGCATAAGATCAACATAACCATTGCTGAGTGTAAGGAGAGCTTGCTAGCTGCTTCTCAGAAAGCCGAAGAAGCTTTGAAGGTATCTGAGAAACGAGAGATCGAATGGAGTGAGGCGCAGGCTGCATTTGAGACGGCTAGGGTTCAGCTTCGAAACTGAAATGTCCAAATTCTTAACTGTTGCATTTGAGACCACGTTCTATTGGAGCCTGTAGGAATGGTCTTGTCTTATACTCTTATCAAAGTTTATTGCTTGTAGAAATGTAGCACCTATGAATAGCGTCACTTGCATATTGTGAGAGGGCACTATCCGTTTTCAGTTTGTGACGGATATTGCCCGTCTTCAGCTTGTAACGGATATTGCTCGTCTTCAGCTTAGCTTTGTGACAGATATTGTCCGTCTTCAATGAGAATTTGTGTACTCTTGTAACCTAAAGACTTGCCCATGTTTCATGTAAGTATGTAACTTGTAGAATGCTAAGGTGTTCATTACTTTGGATTAATTATGACTGAAGCTGCCAATCTCTAAGATTATCTCTTTAAAGTGAGATTCAAGCTTCACTTTCGGTCATTTGTTTATCTTTATTATGACAATAGAGAATTAAAGACTTGGGAAAGAAGATGGGTAGTTAGTATTACCGGAGCACAAATTCTCATTTGTGACGGCGGTATCCGTCACAAGCTTGTGACGGATACCGTTTCCTCTCACAAAATATCCACTTTTTCTCTTCTGACACTATTTATGTGGCCCCTTTTCTCCACTAACTCATTTTGTATCCATTTTATCTCACAAAATATTCGTCACAAATGATGACCCGTAACAAGCAAGACTTACTATCGGAGAGCATAACATTTTCTATGTCTCATTTTGTTCATTTTGTTTATACCTTCTTGATAACTACGTTATCAACCTATTTCCCGTCACTACTTTCCCTCTACTTTGTCCATTTTTACATCGGTTCCCCCGTAATTACCCCCTTTTTATCCTTAATCGACATTACATGCTATTTTCATGCGGATTTTATGTTTTTGTAGCATCGTTGTGTTATTATAGGTGTTTCGGGAGCTTTACGGAAGTTTCGGGAAACCAACAAGTCGAGAAACCAAGCTTTGAACCATTCCGGGTGTTCCTAATTGCAAAGTCGGGTGTATCCGGGGCAGTCAGGTGTTACAACACCCGCCAATATATCGAAGTCAGGTGTAACTAAGGCAGTCAGGTGTTCCTACACCCAACTTTGCCCAAGCTACACCCAAGAGGAGTGAAGATCAAGACAAACGAGGAAGCCGGGTGTAAACCCCCCCCCATCCGGTGTAGACCGGACGCGGCCGGTGTTCCCTACACCGGATGGGCTGTTTCATGCGTGTCATTTGTTCTTCTTAAGTGGGCTTTCACCCCCACTTAAGCCCTTGTATATATACTCTTATTTTCAGATTTTTGCAACACATCATACACTACACATTACAAGCTTAGAATTGATCCTCATTTTACCTTAGTATTTTTAAGTAGAAACAATTTTCTAGGGTTTGGGTTTTTGAAGGAGATTGTTCATCCTTTTTCCGATCATTCCTTGTTCTTAATCTTTGGTATTGTAATCTTTACCTTAATCTTTCTTTCAATCTTATTAGTTGTTTTAATTTCATTTCTTTGCCACTCTCACATCTCTCCTCTTGCATGCTAGTTGTTCTCATAAATAGTTTTAATTGATTGATCGTATGTTATTAGCATCTATAATCCTCAAAAACATGTTTGTCATCATTAGATCGCTTTTATTCATTAGTCTCGAATCCCTAATCATGATTAGTGAGTAGGCCCCCCTTCTAGGGGGTGATTTGACCTTAAAACATGTTGACTTCCTAAGATAGGTGTTTTGTTGGGTTGTAAAGGGTGAAGGAGTTGAGGTTTGTCAAGGGGTTTGACTTGTTAAAATGTTTGGCTTGGGCTTTTGAATCGGGAGACTTTTAACCCTCGACCATCAACGAGAGTTGACTAGGTTAGAAGTTGACCACCCTAGTTAGGCTAGTTATCGACCTAGATTGAACCCGAGAGGGGGAATTTGGGTTGGGTACCCTTGATATACGGTTGGAAAACGAACCTTGAGAGAGGAAGTGGGAAGACCGGGTTTAGGCTTGTTTTGATCCTTCGGCCTAGGAAGGAGGGGGTTGGGGTTTGGCCAATCTTAATCACCTTAATCCTAGAACCCGGAGTAGTCCGACTCATAAACCCGAGAGGGGCATGGGGAGGCAATTCTAGTGTTACCTAGTGAGCCCGAGAGGGAGTCTTGGTACGAATAAGAGGAGTCACCTCTCAACCCCGCTACCTAAAACAACCGAATAAGCATCTATCACGGGAAGTCACGTGTGAATGGTTGAATCACCTCCTAGTCCCTTCTAAATTCGAGTAAACCGCTTTATTCTTAATCTAGTTTGTTTTCTTTAGCTTTTGTTACTTTTAGTCCTTAGTCTTAGTTCTTTAATCTCAACCAACTCAAGATTTATTCGACTTAGCTAAGCAAAAAGATAAAACGAGAGGTACTCAACGAACTACTCCCTGTGGACCGACCCTCGATATTTGCTACGACTATTCGTACACTTGCGAGGCAATATTCAAAGCTATCAAGTTTTTGGCGCCGTTGCCGGGGAGTACGGATTGATATCTCTTTGTTAGATCTTAGTTTAGCCTAAGTCATTTGTGTCTCTAATCTTCTTAATCAAGTGTGTAGGTTCTTGCTTCCGTTTGAAAATCCAAAGTGTACCTTGATCCTCCCTCTTATCCAAATTTTTTTTGTTTTATTTTATTCTAGCTTTCCTTTTGTTAGTTAATTAATAGTTTAGTTGCATTTTCTTTTATTTTGTTTGTTTTCCTTTAGCCTCCTCCCTATAAATTGTAAATAAATAAATATAGAGGGGAGGCCAAAAAAAAAAACATGTTCTTCTTTTTCAAAAAAAATGAAAACACCAAAAATATTTTGCTTATTTTTGTATTTTCCTTCCATGCACTTGTCTCATCGAGGACGATGAGATTTTAGTGTGGGGAGGGGAAATATATTCTTTGTATATATTTCTTTTTGAGAAAATTTTAGAAAAGCCAAAAAAAATTGAAAAATTTGAAAAATCCAAAAATATTGCATTGTACATATTTTGTGTTTTGTTTGTCTTGACCATGTTCGTAGGTCGCACACAAGAATACATCGGAGAAGAAGTTGGTAAAATTGCTCTTCCTCTTTCTTCTTATTCCTTCCTTTTCATTTTTGTTATCTATATATGGAGGAGGATGGGATTATTTGATGATGGGTGTTCCCTTGAGGAACCGTTTTGGAGCTTGGTGTTGTGTGCCTATGTGTTGGTAGGACAAATTGCATTAGTTTTGCTTTGACATATAGTTTTATAGTTGCATATGCATTATAACATGTGAATATGTAGTTGCATTTCATGGCATGTAGTTTCCTTTAGTTAATTTTGTTTTTGAAAACCCCTAAAGGGGAATTATGGCAAAAATACCTAGGCCTTTGCAAATTTTCTTTCGGCTCGTAACTTTGTTTATTTAGAATAGTTTTAAATCACCCTACTTAGTGCCCCTCTAGTATCTTTCATGACATTTTCCTCTACTAAGTCAAGGGTTTGCATGTGAGTCACCATGTTCAACCCCATTTTGTTAAGGAGTGTCGATTAGGTGGTCTTGGTGACCTCGGTAGTCTAGGGCGGATGGCAAATCCTTAAAAGTTTTTGATTTTTTTTATGCTCATTTCACTTATCTTGGTTTTGGAAATCTTGATTTTGAAAAAAAAAAAAAAAAAAAAGAGAAAAAGAAACCTCAAAGAAAAATGTGTGTTGAATAAAGTCTCTTGGTTTGGATATAGGCCAACACTTCGATGTGCTTTGGGGGGAATGCCAATACCTTGGTTTCCCACTTGGTCGTGAATTCGACCTCCCCGAAGACAGAGTGGATGTCCTCCGATAAGCTAACATGTAGAGTTTAACCGGTTGCCTAATAAGCGATTGGCGAAAACAAAGGGTGTTAGCACGCGTTGGACAAGCCCTATCCGAACCATTTGAGAGCAAAAAGAAAAAAAAGAAAAAAAAATATAATAAGAGGTAAAATTTCGAGTTTATCCAACCTTTATTAAATGAATTGAGCATTTCACTTCAAAATTCTTTTTGCTTTTGCCATCCCTTCTAGATGAACTTGGAACGAACCACGACTCTCGCTTGATAAGAGTCTAGACCATATAATTTTTCACTTCTAAGCATTTTGGGGATTCCCTTCCATTTTCATCCGATCGCCTTTGACAAGGTAGTAGGAAAATGCATTTGAAAGTAGCCTAGACTTGCACTATGTTAGGGGGTGATTTGTGGCTATCCTTGTAAACCTAGTCACTTGTCGCATTAATATTTGTAAGGAGTATGTATTTTTGCTTGATTTTCCACTAGGTTGTGACCGCCACCTTAATGAGGAAGGTGGCTTTTCTTTGTGATCGATGCATCCTTTTTCTACCTTGTGCTTAAGAGTAGGATGCATCACAATTTTGTGCAAGACCCTACTTGCCTTGCGAGTTGTGCTTTCCTCATGAGCACAATTACGTGAGTTGAAGGGGCGTTGAGTGCGCTAATACTCATGCGGCTAGTTAATTTAGTAGTACTATGTTTTCTTGTTTAGTTTTCTTCTTTGTTGGGTTTTGTTCTTGTAGCTTCCCTCTTTTGCCCCTTTTCTTAGCTTGGTCTAGTGCTTACTCGAGGACGAGTAAGGGTTTAGTGTGGGGAGATTTGATAACTACGTTATCAACCTATTTCCCGTCACTACTTTCCCTCTACTTTGTCCATTTTTACATCGGTTCCCCCGTAATTACCCCCTTTTTATCCTTAATCGACATTACATGCTATTTTCATGCGGATTTTATGTTTTTGTAGCATCGTTGTGTTATTATAGGTGTTTCGGGAGCTTTACGGAAGTTTCGGGAAACCAACAAGTCGAGAAACCAAGCTTTGAACCATTCCGGGTGTTCCTAATTGCAAAGTCGGGTGTATCCGGGGCAGTCAGGTGTTACAACACCCGCCAATATATCGAAGTCAGGTGTAACTAAGGCAGTCAGGTGTTCCTACACCCAACTTTGCCCAAGCTACACCCAAGAGGAGTGAAGATCAAGACAAACGAGGAAGCCGGGTGTAAACCCCCCCCCATCCGGTGTAGACCGGACGCGGCCGGTGTTCCCTACACCGGATGGGCTGTTTCATGCGTGTCATTTGTTCTTCTTAAGTGGGCTTTCACCCCCACTTAAGCCCTTGTATATATACTCTTATTTTCAGATTTTTGCAACACATCATACACTACACATTACAAGCTTAGAATTGATCCTCATTTTACCTTAGTATTTTTAAGTAGAAACAATTTTCTAGGGTTTGGGTTTTTGAAGGAGATTGTTCATCCTTTTTCCGATCATTCCTTGTTCTTAATCTTTGGTATTGTAATCTTTACCTTAATCTTTCTTTCAATCTTATTAGTTGTTTTAATTTCATTTCTTTGCCACTCTCACATCTCTCCTCTTGCATGCTAGTTGTTCTCATAAATAGTTTTAATTGATTGATCGTATGTTATTAGCATCTATAATCCTCAAAAACATGTTTGTCATCATTAGATCGCTTTTATTCATTAGTCTCGAATCCCTAATCATGATTAGTGAGTAGGCCCCCCTTCTAGGGGGTGATTTGACCTTAAAACATGTTGACTTCCTAAGATAGGTGTTTTGTTGGGTTGTAAAGGGTGAAGGAGTTGAGGTTTGTCAAGGGGTTTGACTTGTTAAAATGTTTGGCTTGGGCTTTTGAATCGGGAGACTTTTAACCCTCGACCATCAACGAGAGTTGACTAGGTTAGAAGTTGACCACCCTAGTTAGGCTAGTTATCGACCTAGATTGAACCCGAGAGGGGGAATTTGGGTTGGGTACCCTTGATATACGGTTGGAAAACGAACCTTGAGAGAGGAAGTGGGAAGACCGGGTTTAGGCTTGTTTTGATCCTTCGGCCTAGGAAGGAGGGGGTTGGGGTTTGGCCAATCTTAATCACCTTAATCCTAGAACCCGGAGTAGTCCGACTCATAAACCCGAGAGGGGCATGGGGAGGCAATTCTAGTGTTACCTAGTGAGCCCGAGAGGGAGTCTTGGTACGAATAAGAGGAGTCACCTCTCAACCCCGCTACCTAAAACAACCGAATAAGCATCTATCACGGGAAGTCACGTGTGAATGGTTGAATCACCTCCTAGTCCCTTCTAAATTCGAGTAAACCGCTTTATTCTTAATCTAGTTTGTTTTCTTTAGCTTTTGTTACTTTTAGTCCTTAGTCTTAGTTCTTTAATCTCAACCAACTCAAGATTTATTCGACTTAGCTAAGCAAAAAGATAAAACGAGAGGTACTCAACGAACTACTCCCTGTGGACCGACCCTCGATATTTGCTACGACTATTCGTACACTTGCGAGGCAATATTTTAAAGCTATCACTTCTGTTCCCTAATTCCTCCTTGGGATTGTATAATTATTAGATTAAATTTTCATTTTCATGAATTTATAATAGTAAAATTTGCAATTGAAAATATTTTATTTTACCGATTTTAATTTTTAATTGAACTTCAAACCATACCGATACCATCCAGAATTGAACACAAAGACATGGTACGACCTACCAGAAATCAAGTTTTAACCTCATATCACCCAAATACTTGATCTAAACATGTATCCATATTTGACCTACCAGAAGTATGTTTCTTGATCTAAACATGTACCCATATTTGAATCAAACACCTCCCTAGGGCCTAGAGGGAGTATACAAATGACTGAATGAGTATTACAAGAGTATTATTTAACTCGTTTTATTCTAAAGATTAATATATCAAGACAATAATTGACATAAATTCTCCTCCGCGACGGCGCCACGTTCATCCAATAGAAAAAATAACCACCTTTTATGATTAAAAAATGACTTTTTTTTTTTAAGGTGATTACTATTCACAAAAATTTAGCTACTGTTTACCAATAAAATAATCACATTGTGTAGAAAACACCAGATAAAACTGTCAAACACTCGCGCCGAATACAATGGATAATTGAGCACTGTGACGGCAATGTCCGTCGGGTTGAATAAAACTCATTTGGGTGAATAAAGATAAACCATTTACTACCTTCAATTTCCTATAATGTTCTTCTTCCGTTTTGGTCTAATAACATTCATGTTCCCTCTTTTCTCTTCTGGACAAATTTCTGTGGTTCAAAATCAATTTCATATGAGGTGATGTGTATTTGTGATACAAATTAACACAAGAAATCGGAGAAATTATAATATTTTATACGCTTATATTTAACTCGTCACAAACTTGTACCGGATATAACTGTAATTAATTGATAATGGAATAGTCATCCAAAAGAAACACTCGAGAGTGTTGCCTGACACACGTAAAGCCGTAAACTGTATTGATGTTGACAAAACCGTGCTCCAAAGTTCAGACACTTCCTTACTCTACTGTGATCACTGATCATCATCACTCTCCTAGTTTTCCCCCAATAATTAGCAAAACCGATAATCCTAACGTTAATTCATCATGCTTCAATCACACCCACAACAACACCAACAACGACAACAACGCCAATCTCCGGTTAAACTAACCGATAAATGCTTCAACTGTGGCAAACCGGGTCACTGGTCCATCGCCTGCCCGGATAAACCCAACAATCATGAATTCCCTGCTACTCACTGCCCCTGCGGCGTCGGGCATTGCGATATTAAAATTTCCAATAGTATTAATAACCCCAACAGAAAGTATTACGATTGCCCAGGCAAAAAAGTCATTAAACTAAATCCGTCTTACACAAGTATTTTTATTTATTTAATTTGTCGCCGGAAAGTTTAATTGTGTTTATGTATGATGGTATTGCAGGGAATGCATTGTGGGTACTTTGATTGGTGTGATGTGCTGGTAAAGCAAGGAAATGTTAGGGTTATTCAGCCCAAACCGTATCCGGTTTGTGAATGTCGGGCCGGAGTTTGTATTATTGAGGTTGAACAAAATGGGCTTAATGCTGGTCGCAGCTACTTTGCTTGTCGAATTGAAAAGGTTTCATCTTTCTTCTTCGGGTTTTAATTACTTTCCTGTTTGAATCATTTGTTTATGTTTCATTAAAATACTTGTTAGTTTAAATGATTACCAACACTATGGAGAGTAAATATGTACACAAAATCTCATTTTTGACGGGTATATCATGTACGTGTTCGCAAGCTTGTGAACGGTCAAATATTAACCATTTGGATAGTTAAGACAAAAGCAGAGTGCATCGGAGTAGCAAGCTTGCGAAGGTCAATCAATCATTTGTTTACGTTTGATTAAAATACTTCGTCGTCCTTGGAAAAATAGGTCACAAATTCTCATTGACGAACACTATCTGAAGTTGAAGACGGATAATGTCCTCTCACACCATGGTAAAGCAGAACTATCCATAAAATTGCCCCATTTCCTCTCATTTGTCTTTCCACTCTCTTTATTGTGAGATGAGTTTATTCGTCTTCACCTTATGACGGATAGAGCAAGGCTCTCTGAAAACTTGAAAATAGGTGTATATAAGTGATCGGGAGAGGAGTATGTTTATGAAATGCTTGTGAATTACCAACTATGGAGAGTAAATATGTATTCCCTCCTTCTTGATGGAAATAACCTTCACAAAGAATATAAAAGATAAATAATTGATTGCGATCTTCACAAAGAATATAAAAGGTAAATAATTGATTGTGACGGAGGAAGTGGTTTAATTAGTGAGGCTGAGTTAGTAATTCTCCGTCTACAATGAGAATTTGTGAAATGGAAATGTGTTTTTGTTATGTGTGTATAAATTGCATGATCTTGTAAGAAAGTTCCAATCTTTTGGTTTGATAGTTAACATTGATGAGTGTGACTTTGTCCACTAGTAGTTCAGTACTATACGGACTCCGTCTCAATAAAATAATCAAATAATTGAGATGGACGTAGTGTTAGTTTGGATGATTATGTTTGTTGTCATTAGTGGTGTGGGCTATTGAGTACATGACGGTGACTGATTTTTATTCTGCATGGGGTATTCGAATCATAGATTAACAAATAATTGAGACGGAGATAGTATTAGTTTGTAGTCGAATGATTATGTTAGTTTTCATTACTGGTATGGACTATTTACTTATTTAGTACATGAAGGTCACTGATTTTGATTGTTATTTGTCTGATTGTAGGGGAACGGTTTTGTTTTTGATAAATTCGTTGAGGCGGGTTTATTTTTTTTCCTTTTTCTTATTCGCGTGAGGGATTTTAGATTGAAATAATTCTGTGTACCCCCCACCCACCCCACCACACACACACCACAGATGGGAGCCTTTGTGACACATTAGTAACTAAGTGTGTGTTTGGCCTAGCTTTTGAAAGTGTTTTTGGACTCAAAAACACTTTTTGGCCAAACACGTCATTTATGTAAAAGTTAAAAATAGTTTCTCAAAAACTCAAATATCCTCTTTTTCCTCATAAAAACAGAAGTAACAATTTGGTGTTTCTGATTCTTAAAAACTACTTTTAAAAAATTAAGCTGTAAAAACAAAAACTCATTTTTATCAATCTAGGCCAAACATGCTTTAAATTGCTGTGTTTTACGGTTCTGATTATTTGGCATTATCACAGGGACATGGAGCATGTAACTTTAAACAATGGCTCGATAATTCTCCTGAATCTCTATCAATCACCTCTTCCAATCCGGTTGCTTGGCCGAGTGCTACTTTGGATGACTTTGACTTCAACAAAGAAGTAGAAATGCAACTTGATGCCATTGAGATGCTTGCTCGAACCCCTAGTAAAGATGTTATTCATGTGGAAAGTGACGACGGGGAGATTCAAGGTGCAGCTTACGGGTTACCTATGGAAACCCTAGCAGTTCATCCTCGTCCTTTTGTGAACAATATTCCGGGAAATCCAGATTCTGACATGATAAGTCAAAATGGTGATACATTGAACCACCAAATGCATATCTCGCAGGTGGATGATGCGCAAACATCTCACACCAAAGTTGTTGCAGCCCTTAACGAGGAAGTGGTAGAAGGTGCGCTTCAAATGAACGCTTTTTATCCAGGTATATCGGACAACGTTCTATAAAACCCTTTGCCTTCATTTTTTGTTTCGCTCCACTTCCGTTTTTTTTTTTTGGTTGAGATGAGAGTTCACTCATGACAGTTCCAAAGGATGATTCATATTAGCCGACCCCAAAACATTTTGGGACTAAGGCTCTGTTATTGTTGTTGTTGTTGTTGTTGTTGTAATTATGTTTCTAAAAGTCGTCTCACATCTTTATGGCTTGCGCTAAGCCTTGATTCATTTGATTTTAACATGTTCATTTCCAAATCTAAGTCAAAATCTGCCTTCTTCAGGTGCTCAGCCAAGGTTCGGGACTCTTCCAAATCCTCATAGTTTGACAAGTACGACACTAGAAGCAGTCGGGAACTTCGCTCTCCAGCTTCAAAACGATCTCATCAAAAAATTGGAGTCCACGAACCCACATAGTCACAAGATCATGACAAAGGAAGCAAATTCCACATTTTCTGCCTTGGAGCGTCTACAAGTCGATTTCAAACCGCTTCACTCCAAAGTAATGGAATACATTAAACAAGCATCTACTCTTGCTCATATCGAGCAACTCATCAACAACGAAACTTCCCCTGAAGATCTCATAACCCATCGTGACAATGAACAACGACGTTATGACGAACTAGTGAAAGCTCAGCAGGAAGCTCTTGATGCCTATAATGCTTCTAACAGTCAGTTTAGTTTATTATGTGCAAAAGCTTCTGGTTTCAATTGCCCATCGGAGTTGAGCAACAGGTTGTTAACCTGTAAGGCAGAGACTGCTTATCGTCAAGAAACATTGCTTAAGATCACCCAAACCATTAGCGAGTGTAGGGAGAGCTTGGAAGCTGCTTCTCAAAAAGCCGATGAAGCATTGGAGGAATCTGAGACGAGGGGGGTGGAATGGAGTGAAGCTCAGGCTGCATTTCAGAAGGCCAGGGCTCAGCTTCGAAACTGAAGTGTCGAAAGTAGTAGCTGTTGCGTGGTGAAAATATTAGTACTAACAATTTCTATAGGGTATGTATAATGTGAAGACTGACCTATAATTGATCAAGAGTATGTAATATGGTAGAGTGTTGGATAAAATTGTCTTGTGTAAGTTCGGGGTTGAATTTCTACATTTCGAATTAATGAGTGTACTATTATATCTAGTAGGAGTAAGGTCATGTTATTTCGACCGAACGAATTTTAATTAAATGGAGTAAAGTTTAATTGAGCTAAATTGGGTGGAACTGAGTTGAAGTGAATTTAGTTGAATTAAAAGTTAATTTTGTGAAAGAGTAAGGTCATGTTCTTTCGGCTGAAACGGATTTTAATTAAATGGAGTATAACTTAATTGAACTAAATTGAGTGACACCGAGCTTGAGTGAATTTAGTTGAATTAAAAGTTAATTTTGTGAAGAGATTAACTGAACATAATTGATTGAACGTAAATACAATTGAACGGAATACAGCTAAACAAAACTGAAATGGGTTGAAATTAAGCTAGAAATAACAGAGCAAAAATGGGTATCACAGGTAATAAACAAATCCGAGTCACAACTGGAGATAAAAATTGGTATACTTATTATGAAAGTAAGTATGTGCGAAATTAAGAAACTACGGTGGACTCGGTGGCCATAAAACATCGACAAAAGATTTACAAATCTATATAAAATGGGAGTGAAGGATTGATCTCTCAATAATTTAAAGAATGGAGATTGTCTAATTTGTAGGGAGAGGCTATACGACACAGTGGAAAAATACATTACATACGCGTGGTGTCCTTATTGCGAGGATAATAATATGAATTAAGGGGCCGTTTGGTTCAAACCATTGGAATGGAATGGATTCTCATACCAAGGAGGTATGGAGTTAGAATCCCATACTTATTAATGCTTGTTTGGTTTGATCTTGTAATGGATTCTAAATGTCATTCTTATTGTTTGGTTCACATTTGGAATGGATTTCAAGTTATTTTAATTTTCTTCATTATAGACAACTACAATTATATTATTTTTGAATTAAAATTAACTACAACAAAACCAAAATTCAAATTAATCCATAAACATCAAATGACTTGTTCATATAACACGACAATAGCTAAATTATTCTTAGACAAAAAAAATCCACATAAAATGTTTTATGAAAAATAAGATAGTCTAAACACCACACACATCAATTATTGCCATTTCGAGGCCCGTGTGGGTGAATGAGGTTAAAAATAAACTCCTTCTTCCATGCATCATCAGGACTCTGGTAAAAGAGAGAGAGATCACTTGGACTAGACGCCAATTTTTGTGAAGCTAGTAATGCTTCATACCTAGTAAACCCTTGCACGGCAAGTAACTCATTTACCAAATTTTTCTTCTGATTTTCCAATTCTTGCTCACGGATCATAATAGCATGCTCATGTTGTTGAGTGGTTGATAAAGCATTAGCAATAGTAGACATATGGACATTCATTCCACTCATAAAATCGGATAAGTTTGAAGACATATCTTTGAAAGAGGTAGTCAAATCCACAACATCCGGCATCTTTCTCTTCTTTGTTTTTTGTTTCTTATTCTCCATTGATATTTTCATTGTCTTCGCTTTCTTTGAAATCGGTTCACTTGGACTAGATTGAGTAGGCCGATAAAGTGACTCATTATCATCAATAAGATCATCTTCGTCACTTTCATCCTTGCTTAAGTCAATGGGCTCATTTTGTTGGTTCTCCACTGCTTCGGCAAAAGTTTCAGAATTAGTTCCAGTGGCTCGATCCGGGCCATATATAATTGCCAACTTATCAAAATGTGGAAAGGAAACATTCCACAATCCATGAGCATTTTTATTTTGCTGCAACAATAATACAACATAAATTCTCGATCAACTTGAGTTAAAATAAAATAATTATTAATAAGAAAGAGAGACAAAAGTAGAGAAGAAATATTACCCTACAAAAATCATCATAAGATTGTCTTTCACACTTTATCATATGCTTTTCATCATCCCAAGAAAAGCCAGAAGTGCGAAACATCTCCGTTAGTGCATTATATTTATCCTTAAACCATTTTATCTTTGACTCAATATGAGGATTTGCTTTTAAACCACATCCTGGGAATTTTTTGTTCATCATATCCTCCAACTTATTCTTAAAGCCATTCTTGAAACTACCATCTGCTTTCCATTGCGGATCACTATTCAACTCTAACAACCCATCAATTAAATGCTCTTCTTCAAGTTTTGTCCAAGAGCGTTTATTTTTACCCCTTCCACCTTGAGATGTTTGCCCAACCTCCATGCTATATATAATAAAATGTTAATAATCTAGCGAATAATTAAATAAAATTATTGCATTCCACAACCACAAAAATAAAATAGTGACATAGGGTTTCAAGAACCAATTGCAGAGTTATTGAAACATTAACAAACATAGAAAAATCAAGTGCTAAACAACTTATGCATTTTGGTTACGTCTAGCTCTCCAATTATTATACATAGTTTGCGCTAATGTGTTCCGATTATTAGTCCATGCATCAGATGTCTCAATCAAAGTAATATAATCAACTTCATCATCTGAATCCTCATCATCACTGTCATCATCTTCATCATCATCATCCGAGACCTCATATATTGTATAATCAGTTGGCATATATTTGCGGATGAGGTTATGTAATAAGGAACAAGCTTGAACTATACGACCTTGAGTTCTTACCGAAAAGAAAGAAGGGGACCTAAGGATACCCCATCTCCCTTTTAATAATCCAAAACATCTTTCAATAACATTTCTAGCTTTAGAATGTCTCATGTTGAAATACTCTTCTGCACTCATTGGTTGTCGATCTCCCCACTCCTTGAGGTGATATCTGTGACCTCTATATGGTGCTAAAAAACCCTCACAATTTGTATACCCCGCATCAACCAAGTAATAGTAACCTTCAATTTATTAAGAAAACAACAAGTTATTTCAATTTACAACTGAATATATAGTTATTCTTTTTTGTGCTAGTATCTTTATTTACTTTATTACCTTGGGAAACCTTTAAACCATGAGGCTTACTAATAGCATCTCGAAGGACACGACCATCATGAGCAGATCCTTCCCAACCAGGTTGAACATATATAAATTCCATAAATGGATTGCATACACCTAACACATTCATAGCAATTGAACCCTTCCTCGTTCGATATCTTGGTCTATCCTCACTTGGAACTTGTACACTAATGTATGTGCCGTCTAAGGCTCCTAAACAATTCTACAAAACAACAAGTATATTGAACAGGCTTAATATTTAGAATAGTTATTAGTCTTATAATAGAATAATATTGAACAAGCTTCTTCTTCCTTCTCCTTAATAAGGTCAATTGTGAGGGAGGCATTTCTGAAACATATACATTAACCATAAGACAAATGAAAAAATCGAATACTGATTATGTAACCATGAATTATAATTATTGCTCACTAGTCACTATAATAATACGGACTAATGGTACTCTCCTAATTGAAGGTTATGTACTCTTTAACCATGAATTATACATACGACTGTTAGTTTGTGGGTCATGCCTCTAATCATTGCTCATTATAATAATAGTGACTAATGGTGCTCCTAATTAAAAGCCATGTATTGTTTTATGGTACGTGGACCAAAAGTTTGCAAAGGAGGAAGATGTTAGGTTTCCAGTGAGTTGTTTTGCTTGTACTCCCTCTTAGTACAACAATGTTTTCAGAAAAAAAAAAAGTAGGAAAAACTATATAATCAACATACAGTGCTTCGTACATAAGCATTAACTAAACGGGAAAAATAAAAATAAAGGCTAATTGACATACCTGACAATGGAGTTGCAAGGGGATAACAATGAAGAAGGAAGAATAGCAGTAACTTTTTTTTTTTCTGTTTTCTATAGTTTTAGGGTTTGGATGGGTGGTATGGAGCTAGATACTTGGGATGAGACAAGGGTATGGGATTCCAAGGGGTTGGAATGGATTTAGAACCCCTTAGGTATCAAACTCCATTCCAAAGAGGCCCAACCAAACACTTGAATGGCTCAAATCCATTCCAATCCATTCCAAATCCCCCAACCAAACACCCCCTAAAAGTTTTAGTCAGAGAAATGGGGAATTATGGTGACCGTTGGTTAACGGTTCAACTGTGATTGCAATTACTAATCCTAACTTGATAGTTTGACATCATATCAAATTATCGGTGACATCCTAAAAGGCAAGAAAGACCAAAGTGTTATTGTGCATGAGATACTATTTTAGTTTTCTGGTTTCTCATTTTAAAAGATCTCTTTCAAAAAAAAGCTAAATATTTTCAACTCCGACTCCAAGCCATTTACTTAATAAATTTTCCATAAAAACACAATTCACTGTTGATAGGATCCGCAGGTCTGGCGGCAATACTGATTCTCTGTACAACCAACTTTCTGATGGAAAAAGTCTATTCCTTATAGGCAAGTCGGACTCGTGTGATGTGGTACAAGTTTTGGTCGATGCTAGTTGGAAAAATAGCTTGGATGCGGCCCTTGGCTTTGTGGTTTATGATCACATTGGCTCGGAACCTGGGAGATTTCAAAAGTCGTGTAAGGGGGAATCGGCTATCCAAGTTGCAGCTCCAGGAGTTCTATCGGTTCTAAAGTGGGCACGGGAAGGTGACTTCTCCGACCTGCATATTGCTACAGACTGCTTGAAGGTGCTTCAGCAGTTGGCTGGAATGGAAGCCGTGGACCATCTTATCAAAGGTATTTTGGACGACTGCAACGTTTTTTCGAGTCTGTTTCACTGTCCTAGTTTTTTCTTTTATTCCTCGAAAGTTTAATAGAGTTGCGCATGAGCTAGCTACTCGAGTACTTGTGCAGTCGTGCTAAACATATGTAATACATTTCTTTTACACCTAGCAAAGAAAAAAAACAATTCAATAGTGCAATTTGGTGGAAAAAAAGAATTTTCTACTTGATACACTTATATTTTAAAAAAAAAATCTACGTAATGCACAAATTTTTGAAAACATATTTAGAATCTTGGGAATGAAAACATTTTAAATATCCAAAATACTCTATTTCACTTTTTTAGATCTTTAGTTCATACACTTTCTATTGATTTTTTGACGATGTTTTGTCAAACTGTTATCACATATTCGTTTAATTATTGATAAATATAGTATACTTTTATTAAACTTAATTGTTAAAGAAATTAAAATTACTAATTTAAACATTTCATAATATTTAGAGGTACCAAAAGTATTTTCAAAAGTCCGAGATAACACGTAAAAATCGAAAAAACGAAAGAGCAGCTGCCGAAAATCTAAAAAATCAATATCTATCTATATTATTAAAGGAAGCTTTTTTCGAGCTATGTGATTGGATGAAAAATATAATAAGAGTTTTCAAATAATGATAGGAAAAGATAAAATTAAATGATAAAGTAAATAAGATAAACATTAGTAATAAGTGTTTCATAACTTAGATAGAGTTTAACTTTTCATAACTTACTAAACTAGTTCTTAATTTAAAGATAATGATCAAAATATAAACTAATAATTAATAATTGAAGAAGAACAAATTTATCACATCATATACGAGATAATATTTTAACGGTTAACTGAGACAACTCCTATTATATATTAAACTCTTTGATAATAATGGTTATAAATATCAAATGATTCATAACTTAGCAATTAAACGTTTTTTTGTATTGCTAAATTGCAATTTTTTAGGCATCTTATATTTCTTATTATGGTTCGCAGTTTTAATTTTAATTTTTGTAGTTTAGTATTTTCATATTGACATTGATTTGTTTATTTCTACTATTATTGATCATAGAATTAATAGTGCTCTCTTTATTTTTTCTTTTGCAGCACAATTACATTCATCTAGCATGGGAGTAATTAGGTGTTTGCATGATCTTTACTCTTTATTATATCCAAATACAGTTCAATAATTTACACAACAAATTTAAGATTTACTTTTTTTCAAGCTTTCTTATATTGTTTTGCCTTCCAAAATCCAACATGTATATATTGTCTTCCTAACATCCGTTATTTTAATTTGCGATGCAGATCAATAATATATAAAGAGGTGATTGGTTGAAGAATATAATAAGGGAATTCAAAATAAAAACAAGAGAGATTAAAATTTATGAAATGCTTCGAGAATCTCAACCTTCGCGAAACACTTAAAAAAATAAATCCTAAATTAAATAGTTATAAAATAAAAACAAGAGAGATTAAAATTTATGAAATGCTTCGAGAATCTCAACTTTCGCGAAACACTTAAAAAAATTAATCCTAAATTAAATAGTTATAGTCTGTAGAATATATCATACATACAATACATGAAATATGGTTGTAAATAGATACATCAAATATAGCTGCAGACAGAGGTTGTAGTTATAGTCTTCTATGCAATAATGCAAGGTAATTAATTAATATTTGTTAGTAGATTATATAGAATAAAGATCGCCTCATTTCAAAAGGCAGACTATCTACTCAATAAAAAAATATATCCGTTCATATTAATAAATCATTGTCTTTTTACGAATCGTGTCATTGTGTGAAACAGTCTCTGACATTAAGCAAATTGATACGTTTTTTAAGTGCAAATAGCGAATGATACAATTTTTCTAATATAAATTTCACAAATTCTTATTTGCAACGTCACTATCCGTCGCAAGTTTGTGACGGATACCGTTTTCTCTCACAAAATACCCACTTTTTCTCTCTCTCTCTCCAACCCTATTCATGTGGTCCCCTTTCTCCACTAACTCTTTTTTTATCCATTTTATCTCACAAAATATCCGTCACAAATGGTGACCCGTCGCAAGCAAGACTTACTATATAAATTTTTACATCCGTATATGATAAGCGCTGAAGTGGAGTGTATCGTATCATATAAGTGTTATTGAGCAATTCACATTATGCACTCTTTCGTCTCAATTATTTGATTTATCTTTCATTAAATAATTCGGAGAGTATATGTCATGGACAAGTTGCTATTGAAAGTTTTATATATATCGTATTAAAAAAAGAGGTTGATCATTGTATATAAACAATGTACGAAGAGATAGAGTAGTTGGTTTTCAATTCTTTGCAATAAAAAGAAAAAAATCTCTCTCCGTATTAGATACATAAATTTAATATTTTGTTGATTAATTATGATAATGATATAGTTTTATCCATAATTTAATAACCTATGCGTCAACAATTCCTAGACAAATTGTCAGTTACTAGATGGCTTATTAAACGTGTTGTTGGTGTGAAAATATATTGTAAATCAATTTTTTTATTTATATATTTTTAGTATTGGAAGAATCAATATCTCTGAAAAAATATTTTTCAAAAGTTATATGTGCTTTCCGTTTTATCCAATTGACATATCATCTTAAAATTTGGTTAATAAATTAAAGATAATCTAAGTAAAATTAAAATGTGGATTAAAATACGTAAAATATAATCGTAAAACAGTAGGTTTTCTGAGAGATCGCTTCTCAATAAGCTTACTGAGAGACGATTGTGCAAATTTAAGAAAAAAGTGGTTACATTGGCTATTAATTTGGTTAAATAAGTTATTTATATAAATAAAAAGATAATAAAATAGTAATAAAATATCAGTTGGATAATTATTGAATTAGTCAATTGATAACTAAGAACTATGGCTAGTTGGCTACCATAAAGTTATGGTATAATTTGTTGTTTCCCTTAAAAGCATAAATAGATGTATTGATGAATATATTAAGCAATTTAAAAAAATACAAGCTACAACATACGAACACATAAGAATATGAGCTAATGTAAAAAAGAATAAGATTTTAAGGGAATCACGAACTTAAAAATACGAGCACAGAAGAATGCGAGCTATTAACCTAGGAATACGAGCTAATATAGAAAGAATACGAGCTATTAAACTAAGAATAAGAGCTAATGTAAAAACAATACAAGCTATTAAGATAAGACGAGTTTTAAAATACGAGCACAAATGAATACAAGCTAATGAAAAAACAATACGAGCTATTAAGATAAGACGAGCTTCAAAATATGAGCACAAATGAATACAAATACGAGATTAAAATGATCACGAACTTAAATATATGAGCACATAAGAATACGGCCTATTAAGATGAGAATATGAGCTCATGTAAACATAATACGAAAACATGAGCTAATTGAAACAATTATTGAACTAAAAAAATAGAATCGGATTTGAAAGACGTCAAATTTCATGATATAATAAGCACTTAAGATTATGAGGTATAATTAAAAGAATACGAGTTACAATTTATGAATATATAAGAAATACGAGCTAATGCAAAAAGAATAAGAATTTAAGAGAATCGAGAACTAAAAAATACGAGCACACAAGAACGCGAGCTATTAACACAAGAATGCGAACTAATAAAGCTATTAAGCTAAAAATACGGGCTAATGTAAAAAAAAATACAAGCTATTAAGATAAAAATACGAGCGTATAAGAGGGTAACGAACTTACAAATATGAGCATGCATGTAAGAATACAGGCTAATATAAAAAGAATACGAGTTAATGTAAGAAAAATACGGGCTAAAAAGAAAAAAAATACGAGCCTGATACATCTGATGTTTTATTAGCCATCAAAAATAATTATACCTGAATTTATTTTGAGAAAATTAACTATTACGATAATTACTTTGAAACCATGTCAAAATATTACCCGTTGCCCGAGCATGAAATCTAGTAAAAATAAAATATGGAAGGATCATAGATCGAACGGCTGATGTAAACCCTAGCCATAAATCTAATATATATATATCAAATACTTCATCTCATTTCCCCTTCGTAAAAACCCTAATCATATTCCGCCGCTCATCACTTCGATTTTCACCTTCTCGATCTCTCTTCATTCTCATCGAAAATGGTACGATTCTGTTACCACTGAATTTTGTTCACAAACCGCACAACACTCTAACGGAGCTCAACGCATGCATAAACAAGCTAGGGTAAGTCATTGATTTTATCTTGTTTGAATTTGATTATTAAGCCTTGATTTTGATCATTACGAGAAATATCATAGGATTATAAAAGCATAGCGTAAAAGATTTGGGGAGCCTCGATCTAAGAAGAAGGAAGGAAAATACATGAGCAGAAATAGTAGAAATGATATCATGGTATCAAGCTTATTCATATTAATATATAGAGTCTGGTTTGGATTTAGAAAATCAAAAGAGTGTGTGAAATATATAGTCAAAATATATTTTACATAATTTACTACATTTTTGCCACGCATTATTAATATTTTGTCACGAATATTGTTACATTAATTGTTGTCATTATTATTGTTTGTTACAATATTATTGTATAAAATATATTTGTAAGACATTGCTATAAAAATGATGTGTCTTTCGATGTCCTTCTTGAGTGTCGAGATACTTCTCGCAGATGTTACATTGCCATGAGTTACCTTCCGGACATTCGTTCTCCGCCATGACCCAATTACTGTTACTCCTAAGATCATGGCGGAGAACGGATGTCCGGAAGGTAATTCACTCAAGAAGAACATCGAATTGCATTAAGTCACACAGGTAACTCCCAAGCACATCATTTTCATAGCAATGTCCATACAAATCAATATATATACTTAAAAGAGGAACTTTTCGAGCGATGTGATTGGTTCAAGTTTATAATTATGAGAATTGAAAAACTATTTATTTAATTGACTATTTATTCGTCTTTCCAATGTTTTGCTTTGATTTTAATTTCTTTATATTGTTTCCATCTTATATATTTGTTTTCTTTACCATTTTTACACATATGTATACTAACTACTGTATGTTTTTGCTACGGCAATTTTTTTCAGGACAACGGTCGCCAATTCGGCACGCTTGAAATGACTATAAGAAGCCTAGCTACTAGAGATATAAGAGGTTATTAACTTATTATAGTCTTGAAAATTACCGTGCCTTTGAATCTTTGATATGATCTAATCAATAGAAAATAATCACATTGGTATTTAAGAAATTCTTATGCACGTGGGATTAATTCAAGAGCCAAACATAAAAGTTAATTTCGAGCAATATTACTGCAAGAATTTGATCAACAATAATATAATAGGTTATATAATTTCGAATGTATTAGAATTCTAGCTGCGCAATTACACAATATCTATTTGAGTGTGATACAAAGTCTAATTATATATGTAAAGACTCTTTTGTATTATGACCTCGACCTTACCACAATATTGTGTTTGTTATTATATTATTATTCCTATATATTTAAGCAAAAAGTATTTCTCCAATATTTACAGTTTTTTTACAATGTCTGTTTTACAAGATGTTATAATGTCATTAAAATATTGATCCAAATCACTTTGTTTAAATAAATTAAGTATATAAATAAAAAGATAATAAAATAGTAATAAAATATCAGTTGGATAATAATTGAATTAATTAATAAAATAATTGAGTTCAGTAGCTATTGTTTTATAGCAATAATTTCATTGGGTATTACTTTAATTAAATAAATTAAGTATATAAATAAAAAGATAATTAAATGGTAATAAAATATCAGTTGGATAATTATTGTTTTTAGAGCGATTACTTCGACTATTACTTTGGTTAAATAAATTAAGTATATAAATAAAAAAATAATTAAATAGTAATAAGATATCAGTTGGGTAATTATTGAATTAGTTAATATAAATTAACTGTAAACTATTGAATTAATTAATAAAATAATTGATTTTAAACTAAGAGTTTTGGCTACCGTAGAGTTAGGGATTAAGGAGACTTTGAGATATGAGCTAACCATTTTTTATATAATATAGTACCTTTTTTTAATAAAACAAAATTAATTTTATAACAACATTATCCATTTGGAGTAAAACATTAGCTTCGTATTTTTGTCAATGAAATTTTGTTTTGACAAATACGAGCTACGGAATGCAAACACATAAGAATATGAGCTAATGTAAAAAGAATACGATTTTAAGAGAATCAGAAACTATAAAATACAAGCACAAACAATGGGAGTTATTAACCTAAGAATACGAGCTAATATAAAAAGAATACGAACTATTAAGCTAAGAATACGAGCTAATGTAAAAACAATACGATCTATTAAGATAAGACGGGCTTTAAAATATGAGCACAAATGAATACGAGCTAATGAAAAAACACTACGAGCTATTAACATATTACGAGCTTTAAAATATGAGCACAAATGAATATGAATATGAGATTAAAAGGATCACGGGCTTAAATATACAAGCACATAAGAATACAACTTAATAAGATGATAATACGAGCTAATATAAACAAAATACAAAAACACAAGCTAATTGAAACACTTCTCGAGCTAAAAAAAATAAACCCATATTTGCAATACGTTGAATTTCATGATATAATAGGCACTTAAGATTACGAGTTATAATTAAAAGAATACGAGCTACAAAATACGAATATATAAGAAATTCGAGCTAATGTTAAAAGAATAAGAACTTAAGAGAATCAGGAACTAAAAATACGGGCATATAAGAAGGCGAGCTATAAATGTAAGAATGCGTGCTAATAGAGTTATTAAGAACTGTTTCAAGAAGCAACTAATTTGCAACACCTAGCTTATTTCAAAACAGCCATTACTACACTCATGCACTGCCATAAACATTCTGACCTTATTTCAGAACTAACAAATAGACCCCATTCATCTGAATTGCATTTTTGCGTCTGCCAGACTTGCTGACCCATTGCTCTGCCAAAAGCAGCCATAGCCATCTACTCTACTGCTCTGCCTTACCCCCTGCACTCTACTTTCCTTGTGATGAACGACTTCAAAGTCTCGCACATTCCAGATCCCTGCCTTTCCTGGACTACGCAGCACCAACTGACACTGCCCATCCAGAACAGACCCCTTCTATGCAGACCTGCAACACCCTCTACTACATAACTCCTCATCTGATCACTACTAAAAAACTATCCAGCAGATAATCAGACTTGCGTAGTCCAGGAAAGGCAGGGATCCGGAATGTGCGGGACTTTAAAGTCGTTTATCACAAGGAAAGTAGAGTACAAGGGGTAAGGCAGAGCAGTAGAGTAGATGGTTATGGCTGCTTTTGGCAGAGCAATGGGTCAGCAAGTATAAAAAAATTCTTCAAGATGATGTTCAATTGAAATTTATAGAAGTTATTATAAAAATATATGTGCTTAAAATATTATTTTGACAGTGATGCGTAATATGCAAGTTTCTTTCCAAGACCATTGAATTAGAGGTACATGTTTCCGTTTCTATTGGAGTTTGATGCACTCTCAACGTTCCATGTTGTTCCGATGATGATACATCTGATATTTTATTAGCCATAAAAAATAATCATACTTAAATTATTCTCTATATATGCCTATTATACTAAGTATTTTTCGAAGATTAACTGTTACGATAATTACTTTTGAATCCATGTCAAGATATTACCCGGGCAACGCCCGGGCATGAAATCTAGTATATTTTATACAGTAATATTTTCCAAGCACAATAATTTCAATAATTGTTTTATTTTTTTAAAAAATCTTTATATTTTATAAAAAATTTGCAGATTTGGACAATTGGCCATTATCACCGAGTTAACTTGGAAGAAAAAATTCCGGCAAATGTACAAACTACCAGACGACATTCCCTTTTCGAGAAGGTGGGAATGATATGCTGCCAACAAAATTCCGCTACGACAAGTTTGTTACAATGGCGACATTATCCACGACAATTTATCTAAAAATATATCCGTGCAATTTTGCACGGGTCGAAAACTAGTATCAATATATATACTTAAAAGAGGAACTTTTAGAGCGATTTCATTGGTTATTGTTTTGGAGTGATTTCATTGACTATTCTTTTTGTTGAATAAAACCGATTTGTTTAGGTTGAAACTTCAATTATTTAAACACTTAACTTAAAATAAAAATTAAAATTTTTATAAGATAAAGAAGCATATTATTTATTTATCATAAAAAATTTCATATGATAACATTAATTTAATCATCCATAATATCAAATAATTGTTCTAACTCTTGTGTTGATATTTTGTAGGTATTGGTCTAAACTACTCATATTGCGTTTGATTTGAGATTTTAGTGTTTTTTATATAGATGTAATTTTTTTTGGGTTAGCTCTCTTATCATGTAAATCTAATTGGAATTCTATTCTATGTTGCAAATTAATTGGATGATGGACGGTATCAAAACTAAAGTTTTACAATGTGTTAACCAGAGTAAAACCATAAATTATGAGTTTTTTTTTTTTATCCAATTATTATTTAACAAAATAGCCAAACTTGTGCCTTCAGGAATTCCGACATTATCAAATTACAAATTTGTATGATCTTTCATTAAAAAATCCGATCGTGCGATTTTATTGGTTACAATTTTTACATAATTTTATACTATTAATTTAATAATTTAGAATCTGTCTATCTATATTAATAAATAAAGTTTTTTCAAGCAATTACATAAAGTCCAATGTATGTAAAACTCTTTAAAGTCCCTAACAATTAAGAACTACTAATGCAACTACCCAATCTCTAATCTCTATTTATATACGAAATTTCAAAAATAAGAACATTTGTGAATTGAGTTTTATAAATTCACAAGACATTAGTAGAAAACACACGTGCAATTTAATAATAAGCATACCAAAATCTATATTTCAATTTTGATGATATATTAAGCGCTTAAAAATATTAATATTATTAAAATAATACGAATTTCAAAATACGAGCACAAATGAATACGAGTTAATGTAAAAAGAATACGAGTATAAAAGGATCACGAACCTAATTATACGAGCACATAAAAATACGACCAATAATTAAAATGAGAATACGAGCTAATGTAAAAAAAACGCAAATACGAGCCAATTGGAACACTTTTCAAGCTAAAAAAAGAATCAGATTTGGGAGACGTTAAATTTGATGATATATTATAAATAAAAAAAATACGAGCTACAAAATACGAACACATAAGAATATGGGCTAATGTAAAAAGAATAAGAGTTTAAGAGAATCGCGAACTAAAAAATACAAGCACAGAAGAATGCGAGGTATTATCCTAAGAATACGAGCTAATATAAAAAGAATACGAGCTATTAAGCTAAAATACGAGCTAATGTAAAACAATACGAGCTATTAAGATAAGACGAGCTTTAAAATACGAGCTTGCACAAATGAATACGAGCTAATGAAATAAACAATACGAGCTATTAACATAAGGCAAGATTCAAAATATGAGAATAAATAAATATGAATACGAGATTAAAAGGGTCACGAACTTAAATATACGAGCACATAAGTATATGACCTATTAAGATGAGAATACGAACTAATGTAAACAGAATACGAAAACACGAGCTAATTGTAACACTTCTCGAGCTAAAGAAATAGAACTAGATTTGCGAGACGTCAAATTTCATGATATATTAATCATTTAAGATTATGAGGTATAACTAAAAGAATACGAGCTACAAAATACGAATATATAAGAAATACGTACGAGCTAATGTAACACAATAAGTCTTGCTTGTGACGGGTCACCATTTGTGAAAGATATTTGGTGAGATAAAATGGATACAAAATGAGTTAGTGGAGAAAGGGGACCACATGAATAGTGTCGGAGAGAGAGAGTATTTTGTGAGAGGAAACGGTATCTGTCACAAATGAGAATTTGTGAATGTAAAAAGAATAACAACTTAAGAGAATCACAAACCAAAAAATACGAGCACATAAGAACGCGAGCTATTAACTTATGAATACGAGCTAATAAAGCTATTAAGCTAAGAATACGAGGTAATGTAAAAAAAATACGAGCTATTAAGATAAGAATATGAACTAATGTAAAAAAATACGAGCATTTAAGAGGATCACGAACTTAAAAATGCGAGCATATAAGAATACGAGCCAATATAAAAAGAATACGAGTTAAGGTAAGAATAATATGGGCTAATAAGATAAGAATACGAGCTATTATGGTAAGAATACGGGCTAATATAAAAAATATACGAACTAATAAGATAAGAATACGAGCTATTAACATAAGAATACGAACTATTGTAAAAAGAATACGAGTTATTGGAAAAAGAATACGAAGTAATGTTAAAATAATACGAGTTAATATATATTAAAACAATAAGAGTTTCAACTATCTTCATATATTAGAAAATAGAAATATTATTGGATAAAAAAATTCCTTCGAGATGATGCTCAAATGAAAAGTATACGAGCTATTATAAAAATATATGTGCTTAAAAAATTACTTTGACAGTGCTGTGTAATACAATATATAAGTGTCTTTCCAGGACCATTGAAACTGAGGTACATGTTTCCGTTTCTATACGCACTTTTAGCGTTCCATGTTGTTCCATTGATAATGATACATTTGATGTTTCATTAGCCATCGAAAACAATCATAAATTATTCTCTTTATAATGCCTATTACACTAAGTATTTCTAAATATTATGATAATTACTTTGAAACCATGTCAAGATATTACCCGGGCAACGCCCGGGCATGAAATCTAGTATATACTTAAAAGAGGAACTTTTCGAACGATTTTATTGGCTATTGTTTTAGAGCAATTTGATTGGTTATTACTTTTGTTAAATATATTATAATTAAGTATATAAATAAAAAGATAATTAAATAGTAATAAAATATCAGTTGGATAATTATTGTTTTTAGAGATTACATTGGTCATTACTTTGATTAAATAAGTTAAGTATATAAATAAAAAGATAATTAAATAATAATAAAATATCAGTTGGATAATTATTGAATTAGTTAATAAAATAATTGATTTCATTGGCTATTGTTTAGAGCAATTTCATTGGTTATTACTTTGGTTAAATAAAAGGATAATTAAATAGTAAAAAATATCAATTGGATAATTATTGTTTTTAGAGCGATTACATTGGCTATTACTATGGTTAAATAAATCAAGTATATAAATAAAAAGATAAAAAAATAATTAAATAGTAATAAAATATCAATTTGATAATTATTGTTTTTAGAGTGATTACATTGGCTATTAATTTGGTTAAATAAGTTAAGTATATAAATAAAAAGATAATAAAATAGTAATAAAATATCAGTTGGATAATTATTGAATTAGTCAATTGATAACTAAGAACTATGGCTACCATAAAGTTATGGTATAATTTGTTGTTTCCCTTAAAAGCATAAATAGATGTATTGATGAATATATTAAGCAATTTAAAAAAATACAAGCTGCAACATACGAACACATAAGAATATGAACTAATGTAAAAAAGAATAAGATTTTAAGGGAATCACGAACTTAAAAATACGAGCACAGAAGAATGCGAGCTATTAACCTAGGAATACGAGCTAATATAGAAAGAATACGAGCTATTAAACTAAGAATAAGAGCTAATGTAAAAACAATACAAGTTATTAAGATAAGACGAGTTTTAAAATACGAGCACAAATGAATACAAGCTAATGAAAAAACAATACGAGCTATTAAGATAAGACGAGTTTCAAAATATGAGCACAAATGAATACAAATACGAGATTAAAATGATCACGAACTTAAATATACGAGCACATAAGAATACGGCCTATTAAGATGAGAATATGAGCTCATCTATATATAATAATAAAACACAAACCACAACGATTTTATTTTTCCCGCCTATTTATCCACCTTCCAACCTCAATCCACTAAAGATATTATTATAATTATTTTCAAAAATCTTATTCTACCTATCTTCCTAGAATATAGATAGTTTATTATCTATTATTCATAACCAACTAAAATTTATATATTTATATATAACTATAAAACAAGAATCACTGGACACATGTCACTCTCACGTTATATTCTCAATGTTATATTCTCATGCAATCTCACACATATTTGCTTAAATGAAATAATTATGTTTCGTAATAAATCTAATCTAGAAATTTTATTTATGCCAAGCTCACATATTATGGATTCTTTATATATATATTTACCAAAATAAGTAAATATGTCATAATCTATTATCGACAGATGAAAGACTATATATATTTTTATTAAAGGATTAAGGGAATGAAAAAGTATTAAACTTTAATTGTACTTTAGCTTTGGTCATATAGCAGACATTATTACTATTTATCATTCTCTAAATAAGATCTACTGATATTTTGGTACGTTTGTTACTAGCGATTTTATAGCTATTATATAATTTTTATCAATTTTTATCAGAATGGTATTATATTAAATTTGTTGTATATTTTTTTCTTGATTACAAAAAGTCTTAATAATAATTATCATGATTCTATATATAACTATAATAATTACACGTGTTACTCTTACATTATATTCTCAATATTAAATTCCCATGCAACCTCGCACATATTTGCTGAAATGAAATAAACTAGTTTAGCACCCGTGCAAAAATGCACGGGCATATGTAGATAATATTTGTAATTAATTTTTAAACCCATATACTATACCATGATATTAGTCGAAATGTAAAACCTTTTATATAAACAATATTACATAGAAATATGTATTCCGAAATCAACCTTAATGAATGGTAGGATGTAATTACAAATAGAAAAGAATTATTACTTACTCCATTGCCAATTAGCTATTTTTATATTTTTGAGCAAATGATTCTTTCTAATCATTATAATAATCAAAATATTTAAATAATCTATTTTTTGGTTTTTTATTACAACAATATCGTCATTCAAGATACTCCCTTATCGCGTATGGATCATGAACGAACTCTATCAGTTGGGTAGCATGTATTAGCTACACTACACCAAAGCTAAAAAGTTGGGAAAAATTTATGATTAGTTTTCACAAAATACTAATGTAAATTGAATATGATTAAAATATTATTTTTAAAAAATTTTACTTTTTGTTTTAAAAAAATTAATTAAAAAAACGTTAGAAATTTTTCTTGACCCGTATTCAAAACATAAACTAACCCATAACCCGTATGAGCCGACCCGTATTTTGGGGTCGTTTGATAGGTCTATGCATAATACATCCACCATCAAATAACTACTTCAAGTCCCTTATAACTTTCATCTCAAGATAGAATACATAAATTGTGGAATACAAATGTATAAACCATGTCCGTTCTCGTAAATTAATTGATTTTGTTAGCACATAAAATTATGTTATTGTCAATACGATATAGTATTATATAGCCATGATGAGTTTGGTACGTCATACATTCACTTTTTTACTTGTAAACCTATTCCTAATTACGGGTCCAAAATAAAACTCTGGCCAAACGGGCACATAATCGTGATAGTCTAGCCGCGTAGGGGACAAATTAACCCTACGTTTATTCATAACTATCTTAATTCACTTATCTAACTGGGATTGCAGGTCATCTTCCCACTGCTTTTATTTTGACATCTTTCAAACTTATTTTTTTTTGTAAATAAACATGGTGTTTGCCATGTATTGTCAAGTATTAGTCAAATAGACTATTTTTTATACATCTGATATTCTATGTAACATGCGATACTTTTTACGCAAAACTATTATTATTTTAACAGCCCTTAATATATCATAAAGTACGAAAAATTAAATTACCATTCAATATATTGTGTAATACTCTATGCTTTTACGTGAGACAAATTTTTAAATATAAATCAATTTGAGTAGAGATAGAATATAATTTACAAATTAAATTTATATATGCATGCATCATTTGGTCTTTACAAAGATATATTTATTTATTAGAATTGGGTTATTATATCTTAAATATGGGATTTAAATATTTAGCTTTGCTCTATAACATTTCTTATAAAATATATAAATAGTTATATTAAGAATTCATATATTTAACAGTCAGGCAATATGTTAAATGTGGGTATAAATATTTAACTTTGCTCTATAACATTTCTTAATAATTATATTAATAGTTCATATAAATTAATACGAACAAATACTCTTAATATAAGGTTAAATATATGAACATTTATTCATTTAATATAATGTTAAATATATTTTATTAGTCATGCAACATAATTTAAAAATTAAAATATATAATTAAGGTGTAATAATTTAACTTCGCACCTTCTTAATTTTACTATACAAAATTTCTTTTTGTGTTCATTTTATAGAATATATATCATTTAAATGCTACTATGTAATACTTATTTAAGAAAGATTTATAGATGAAATGTTAATAAAATATATTTCTGTGCAACTTTGCAAATTACTAAAGTTGATTATTAATTTTATGAGTATATAAAATTTTCAATATAAATCTCCATGTGAGTAGAGATGAGCAAAAAATTGTATATGAAAATATTGTCAAATAAAAGATATAATAAGAGAATAATTTGGGTAAGTTTTTAATGTAATATAAGCATGGTAGAGAAATATTTTAAGAACATGGTAGAGAAATATTTTAAGAAGATATTGTACATATACATATTACTCAAGTAAAAGATACGCAGTATAATTTTAGTATTTTAAGATTTGAGCGGGAAAATTTTTAACGTGAGAGCGACATGTGTCCATCTTAATGCATAGCGGTTCTTCTTTTATAATTATATATAGATATGTTTCCTAATAAATCCAAGCTAGAATTTTATTTATGTAAGCTCACATATTATGGATTCTTTATACATGTATTTACCAAAATAAGTAAATAAGTCATAATCTATTATCGACAAATGAAAGACTATATATTTTTATTAGAGGATTAAGGGAATGGAAAAGTATTAAACTTTAACTGTACTTTAGCTTTGGTCGTACCAGACATTATTACTATTTACCATCCTCTAAATAAGATCTTCTGATATTTTGGTACGTTTGTTACTAGCGGTTTTATAGCTATTATATAATTTTTATCAATTTATATCAGAGATGGTATTATATTAAATTTGTTGTATATTTTTTTTCTCAATTACAAGAAGTCTTAATAATAATTATCATGATATATGGAAGATCAAATGTATTAACAATGACTTTTACAATAAATCAGTAACCAATTTCTAATGCGAAAATTTAATACTAAGTTATTCATTTTTAGATTAGATTTATATTTAAAATTTTATTTTACGTAAAAAGTAACGACAATCACAAGATATATGAAATGTCAATACAATATTTTAAAGTTTTCATATTTTATGATATATTAAGGGTTGGTAAAATAATGGTTTCACATAACACGTATCATTTGTCACATAAAACAGCCGATGGATCAAAAATAGTCATATTTAACCAATACTTGGCAATATATATGGCTTATAACAGAGGATGATCTAAAATATTAATTTAAACACCGTGTATATGTACAAATAAAAATTAACTTTAAAATATGTAAAAAAATAAAAGACAGTGACAGATGACCGATAATAATGGTCAAACCATCATATAATTGAATAAAGATATGAATATTTAGCTATGACGATACATATGCTTAAACTCAAAAATTTAGTCTAAAGTAAAACATGAATGTACCGGTTATAAGCCTATAATTGTTAGTATTGACAATAATACAATTTTCTGATATGTTCCCTCGAAATTAATTTGATTCATGGTTACATATATGATTTGGAACTCACTTGCAAATTTTGCACATATAATACCACATATTTTCTCACTTTATTTATGATTATTGTTATCCTTTACTTTTTCGAGAAACGTCGACAACTCGATTTCTTTTCATTTTTCATCTATTGTTGCACACTTACTTAACTTAGTGAATCACATTGGTTAACCTAAGTGAACTCCTGATTTTCTTTCCTATTTTAAGATGTGTGGTCAAGAAATAAGGTGATTTTTTTACTTACATTTTCGTAAAAACAACTAAGAACATCGTGCAAGAGTACCAATTGAGTTTATAATCGAAATTATTAATACGATATGAGAATTAAGTGCAAATATAGTGACCTATGAATGTTCTAGACAACGGTATGAAGTAGGTAAGAGACTAAACATTATTCAATAATACACATATATAAACATCATGATTCATGCCATCATGGACTCGTGATTTTTGGGCGGGTACAATTAAAACTAACAAATGGGTCAACTACGTCGGGTCAGTTAGGATAGGTTAATTTCGTATTTGTAAGTGGAAAATCTAAATATTGAAATTATTACATCAATCCAATAAGATTTATTATTCTAGATAAATAAGTGTCGTAACATATAATATTTTTTATTTTGTGTTTGTGTTTGACTGTTATTATAATTATTTTAGATTAATGATTTTGATGTGAATTATTGTAAAAAATTTAAAACATTTGTATTTATAAATTCAAATAATTATAATATTGTACAATCAAATTAATAAGATTTTGTAACAATAAACTCTAAAAGTTTTATTTATACATACTCGTGCAATTTTGCACGGGTCATAAACTAGTGTAAACATAATACGAAAACATGAGCTAATTGAAACAATTATTGAACTAAAAAAATAGAATCGGATTTGAAAGACGTCAAATTTCATGATATAATAAACACTTAAGATTATGAGGTATAATTAAAAGAATACGAGTTACAATTTATGAATATATAAGAAATACGAGCTAATGCAAAAAGAATAAGAATTTAAGAGAATCGAGAACTAAAAAATACGAGCACACAAGAACGCGAGCTATTAACGCAAGAATGCGAACTAATAAAGCTATTAAGCTAAAAATACGGGCTAATGTAAAAAAAATACAAGCTATTAAGATAAAAATACGAGCGTATAAGAGGGTAACGAACTTACAAATATGAGCATGCATGTAAGAATACAGACTAATATAAAAAGAATACGAGTTAATGTAAGAAAAATACGGGCTAAAAAGAAAAAAAATACGAGCCTGATACATCTGATGTTTTATTAGCCATCAAAAATAATCATACCTGAATTTATTTTGAGAAAATTAACTATTACGATAATTACTTTGAAACCATGTCAAAATATTACCCGTTGTTCGGGCCCGTTGCCCGGGCCTGAAATCTAGTAAAAATAAAATATGGAAGGACCATAGATAGAACGGCTGATGTAAACCCTAGCCATAAATCTAATATATATATCAAATACTTCATCTCATTTCCCCTTCGTAAAAACCCTAATCATTATTCCGCCGCTCATCACTTCGATTTTCACCTTCTCGATCTCTCTTCATTCTTATCGAAAATGGTACGATTCTGTTAGCACTGAATCATAATTTTGATTTTGATGTTGATGTTGATGAATTGATTTTTGTTTTTAGGTTTTGCAAAATGATATCGATCTGTTGAACCCACCAGCGGAGCTTGAGAAGAGGAAGCACAAGCTCAAACGTCTTGTTCAATCTCCCAATTCTTTCTTCATGGTATAATTCTGATTCTAGATTTTTGATTTTTGAAATTTGTTGTTTGATTTGTTGTTGATCTTGAATTTTGATAATATCTCGTCTTCTTTGTTTTGTAGGATGTTAAGTGCCAGGGATGCTTCAACATGTAAGTGTATTATCTTATTTTGCTATAAGAATTGGTGATTAATCGTAAATTGGTGAAGACTTAGGGTTTCGTTCTGTTGTTATAGATTGATTGATGTCGTTTCTGTTCCAGTATTGTGTCTTACACTGATTGAGTTGTGAAATTCGTTGGTATGCAATTCATAATCTAGATTTTGGTTGTATAGATGTGTAAAATGATTGGGTTCTAGTGTTTAGTTGATGGTGTAGTATAGTATGTTGTAGGATAAACAATTTCTGTCTGTTCATTATTCAGTTTGTTAATATACTGTAGTATTGATAATGTTGTACTAAATTATCCGAGACTTAATTTAAGCATTAAGAATATGCAATAGTTCTTATATAGGAATTTAATTGGTGTTGGCATATATAGTTAGAGGAGACAGACACTCTTATTCAGAGGAGACTTAATTTTGGAACTTAAATGTCATCAGTGAAGAAATGACATTGTAACATATAGGGGCCGATTAAGGATGTGTATTTTGGTGGGATAGCGCGGGGACGAAGTGTTAGGTGAGAATGATTGTTGAGGGTATACGTGTCTATCAATGGACCATTATATGTACAAATAAGGAATTTTGGAAGATAAGGCGACTAAGCTCAATAAGGAAATAGGAAAGATAAGGCAGAGTTGGAGGGCATATCTATTCCTCTGCTGTTTTGAGTTTAGATTTTGGCAGTGTTATTTCTGCCTTGATTGTAACTGAACACTTTTCACCATAGTATTCTGTTATGTAGTACCAACTCTTTCAGAGGCTTAATGTCAGCATTAATTATACATCAATAGTTCATACATAAGAACCCAATGAGTATATAGGAACTTAGTTGGTATTGGCATTTACATCTGTTCAAGAAGACTGTCAATCTTATTGCTGGATCAGCCCGTTTACTCTGCTGTTACATGAATAATGCAATTTAGTAACTTGTATCAAATAGGTGAAGAAACTAACTTTGTACTACCTAACATATAGGGTTGCTTTCATGAAATGGTGGATAATTAGGATTTCGTTTTGTTGTTGTAGTTTGATTGATTGTTGTTTCTGTTTTGGTATTCGGTCATAAAGTGGTTTGAGTTCTGAAATTCGTTAGTTTGCAATTCATATGCTTGGTTTTTGGTTGTGTAGTTGTGTTAATTGATTGGCTTATACCGTTTTGTTGATAGTATATACTGTTTTGTTGATGGGATAGTAGTTTAGACTGTATCTTACAATTTGTCTGTTCATCAGACAATTCCTTTGTAGCAGCTCAAAGGATATCTGTGTGCTTGTGAATACTCCCCATGTACTGTGATCTCTTCGTATGATCTCTCATAGTTGCTGCTTTGTGGGTAGTGGTCTTGAGTGGCAACGTAGTTTTTTTTTGATTGGTCAACTAATTTTCTCTTAATTTAATTGATTTAAAAAGTTTGTTCCTCAACCTTCTTCATATTCGATTTTTAGTTTTGAATTATGAGTTCTAAGTGTGAATGATGGAATATAGGTGGGTGGATGAAGATATATGGTTTATCTCCCTGTTTGTTTAAAAATTGGTGCATGTTGCTTAAAATGTTATTTATTACCATGCTTTTGTCAGTACAGATTTTGCATGTAATATTTTGTCATTGCTTGAGGCCTTGAGGGTAACTGAATGACGACAATACATCTTTCACTGTAGGCTTATGTAGACTTAATTAAACGCTAATTATACACCAATGGTTCTTATATAAGAACCCAATGAGTACACTGGAACTCAGTTCGTTTTGGCATTTACATTTGTTCGAGAAGACAGTCACTCTTTATCTAGAGATCAACCTAGTTTCTCTGATGTTATTCAAGTAGCCATATTTTGTTACTTAAACCTCTTCTCGGTGAGGAAATGACATCGTGACAATATAGGGGTTGCTTTGGATGAGAGTTATTATTGAGGGCTTCAAATGAAAGGAAAGGGAACATAGGCAGTCTTGGACGGATAGAGGAGGTGGTTGAGTAACTTTCAGCCATATGTGGGGTAATGCATTTATAATGGAAAATAGGTGCCAGTTCACTCTGAAAGAACTATTTATAATGGAAAATAGGTGCCAGTTCACTCAGAAAGAACTATATATAATGGAAAATAGGTGCCAGTTCACTCAGAAAGAAGTTTGATGGCTATATGTGAGGTGATTGTGGAACTTTTACGGCCAATGTGGGTAGTTTTAGTGGTCGTGACAACAAAAAAATGTTTTGATATTGGTCAACAAATATCTGCTCTTAAATGGTTTGGGATAAAAATATGTTGGTTCCTTAACATTTTCCATAGTCGACTTTTTGTTGAGTTACAACTTCCAAGTGTTATTGATAGAATATAGGTATGGTCCATCTCCATGTTAGTTGTAAACGAGAAGGGAGAAGGTTAGTTTTATTAGGGGGATGGATAATAGAGTTTTAAACGAGAAGGGGAGTTGGCGGTAGTGGATGATAGAAAGAGAAGGTGGTTGAGTAACTACTTAGTGAAGGCAAGGTACCTAATTAGCTTGTTTTCCTCATTTCCTCCTTCCACTGACACCAGTACGACTCTTACTACTCCATTTGAGCTCTAGTCTCCCTAATAAATAACTCCCGTTCCAAGCAACTCATTTAAGATGACCTCTCTAATGCCTCTACAGTCTACATAAATAGTTTTTGTTTTTTAGGCTTTTTCTACAAGTGCATATGCTGCGTAGCTACCAATTACCATGCATCTCTTTTTGATTTCTTGTTTCTATTCTGATTTTTACATATGCTTTGTAATTATCCTGTTTTTTTCCTATTAATGCTAACTTCCTTGAATGCAACTGGTTCTGAATTTTGATCTTCATATTTCTTCAACTTGTTGCAGAACCACCGTTTTCAGCCACTCTCAAACAGTCGTGGTTTGCGGTAATTGCCAGACAGTCTTGTGCCAGCCCACTGGAGGTCGTGCAAGACTCACCGAAGGTTGCTCTTTCAGGAGAAAGGGAGACTAGATTATCTATATGAAAAGATTATGCACTTAGTTTATGGTTTATGAAACCGAACGTGTTCGGTTACTACCGTTTTTTTGTACTGTAATTCCTAGAAATTTGGGGGTTTAGATTTTATGGTTTGAATTTTTTCGTTAGAAAAAGCTTATTATGATTTCAGTGTTACGGTTTTCGGCATTTTGAACAAGTTTGTTATATACCCTATTTCTTAAATTGTCAGTTACATTTTGGGACAACAGTTGCTTGGTTAACTATCCTAGTATCGATGTTTTAGTTACACGATTTTTTTGAAAATGCTTAGGTGTCTCTCTTTGCCATCAGTCACCGTTACCCCATTAGTGTGTCTTGTAAAAGCCTGTTCACACTTCTCTTGTTATCTTTTAACGCTCTTCTCATTCTCCCCGCCATTTCACTAACCGTCACTTTCTACAAATATTTTACCGACTACTAGTGCCAACTGCCAACCGCCCCTCCCTTGTCGTGGAAGCAACAAGAGAATTTGTTGAAGAAAGAGAGCTTGTAGCTGGAGGTCAAGAAGAAATCGTTGGTGGCCGGAGTTGTGAGAGAAGAGAAGGTGAATTTGTTGAAGAAAGAGAGCTTGTAGCTGGAGGTCAAGAAGAAATCGTTGGTGGCCGGAGTTGTGAGAGAAGAGAAGGTGAATTTGTTGAAGAAAGAGAGCTTGTAGCTGGAGGTCAAGAAGAAATCGTTGGTGGCCGGAGTTGTGAGAGAAGAGAAGGTGAATTTGTTGAAGAAAGAGAGCTTGTAGCTGGAGGTCAAGAAGAAATCGTTGGTGGCCGGAGTTGTGAGAGAAGAGAAGGTGAATTTGTTGAAGAAAGAGAGCTTGTAGCTGGAGGTCAAGAAGAAATCGTTGGTGGCCGGAGTTGTGAGAGAAGAGAAGGTGATAATTCGAATTCACACATTTTCAAGTCTAAAGATGCTGGGACATAAAACAATTTTAAAGGTGAATAATATACAAAAAAATGTTCCACTTCTAAAAGAGAAATATATGGCACATTCATGAAACACAATGTGGGGTAGATGAAACAAAAATAGAGTCCGTTAGAAGTATCAAATTGTTTTGTTTTATCTAGCCACATGATATACCCAAGTAAGACTGTAAATAAAATTGCTTACACAATTTAGGGTTAGATCGAGCTGATAGCTTTACAAAATATAAGATGATGAATTTCAAGTACGAGAAATGAGTACTTCATTGTCTCATTTATTTATTCAACTTTCTAATTCTTAATACGCAATATTTTAATCGATAATTGTAAACCATAATATTTCAAATATGTAGTAATAGACAAAGAGAGGAAAAAAAAATAGGGAAAACAAGAGTTTTATTATTGAAGTATTGAAGGTTATAATTTTCGTAACTCTCTTGATTTTAATGACAGTAGGCAGACAAGTCAAATAAACAAGGTTGAGGACAAGGTAAAATATTATACAATATCCCAATTAACTAAAATATTATCACAATAATTTATTAATAATTTTTTAAATAATTAAGATTTATAATATCCTAAAGTAATTTTCGAAACACAAAAACATTGAAGACGAACATTATCCATCGTAATGCTTATTTTCCAATGTGCAAATGACAGTATCTATGACTCTATGAGTGATTTCACCCACTAACCCTCCTACTTGCCTTATCGTTAGGGATGACAATGGATCCTGGATCCGGGTCCAGATTCGTAAGACCCGACCCTGGTAAATCGAATGGATCCTATTTTTTCAGACCCGTTGGATCTGGGTCGGATTTGGATCCACTGCTTTTAAAACGGATCTGGATCTGGATACTCTTACGCAGACCCTGAAGGATCCAGATCTGATTTGGATCCGTTATCATAGTAAAAACATGAGTTTATGTCTTAATTATCTTGTTTCTTGATTTGTATTTCGATTATTTGGTCATAATAATATTAATAATTACTACTTGTAATATTGATTGAATATAATTGCCACGCTACTAGCTACTTTTCCATTTTATTGTTCGGAAAATGGATATCAATAGTATTATCACTCATGAGTTTTTTTATAATGTGAGGCTAGAAAATTGGACCCGGATCCGTTGGATCCGGATCTGAATCTCACATATTTGGACCCGTTGGCTCTGGAACGAATATGGATACAGGGTATACAATGTGGATCTGGATCTGGATCCTAGTGAACCCGGTCCAGATTCGACCCGTTGCCACCCCTACTTATTGTAAGAAGAAGACTATTCGTTGTCAATTTTTGACAGATAATGTCCGTGATAAGCAAGCCGGTTTGTTTTCGAAAAAGAAAACATAAAACAAATCACCTGGAAAATGTAGATATCTGCTGCTTCGTTTCTTTCTCTACTCCACTAGTTCTTCCATTATCAGTTGGCTTAAACCCTCTCCAACACAAAATCTCTCTCAAAAATCCTTCTATTCAATCCAATTTCTTTCACTAAATCCCCCAAAATGCAACAAATTTTACCTAAATCCTTAATCCCATCTCTCTAAATCAATAAAAATCTCACCTTTTTTCGCAATTACTTCTCAAAAATGTCTGCAACAAAACTCCACAATTTCCCAATTTCAAATTTCTCCCCAAAATTTGTATCTTTCCCTCAATTCTCAACCCTAACAATCACTCGAAACTGCCCATGTCGTCGAAAATGCCGAAAACCCCAGTTCCCAGTCTGCAATTCAGTCTACACTCAAGGAATTCCACCCACCAAATCAACTCCAGCAAGAGGTGGATTCCCTGATTGGGATGATGACGACCCGATTTCGGCGTTAAATGAGAGAATTAGGAAGGATAATGGGTCTAGAGACGCGTCGAAACCCGCCATGGATTCAAAGGAAGCTGAGAAGTACATACGATTAGTGAAAGTTCAGCAGCAAAAAGGGTTGGAGAAGCTTAAAGGAGCTAATAAAGAGGGTAAAGTTGGAAATGGGAGAGGTGGGTTTAATTATAAAGTTGATCCTTATACGTTGAAAAGTGAAGATTATGTTGTTCATAAGAAAGTTGGGATTGGTAGGTTTGTTGGGATTAAGTATGATGTTCCGAAAGACGGTTCGGAACCGATTGAGTATGTGTTTATTGAGTATGCTGATGGTATGGCCAAACTTCCTGTTGAACAGGCTGCTCGTATGCTCTACCGTTATAGTCTGTATGTTTCTTGCTTTCCCTTCTTTTGCATTTCTTTTAATGGAGTTTGTGCAGTTTATGTTGCGCCATTCGTCCCAGTTATTCGTTTACATTTGATTAAAATGGCTTGCAGAGTTGCAGAGAGTAAAAAGGTAAACAAATGAGTGGGATGGAGGTAGTATGTTTTATCCATCTTTATAATATTGGATTATTGTACCAAAGTTGGCTTGCAGAGTTGCAGAGAGTAAGTGTTTAGGGTTCGATTTCTGATTCTTGCGAACAAAAAAGCCAAACTTGGGAGGGGTCAACCCATTAAATTGCATTCAGTATCCCGAAGGAAATTGCCTCAACTGTCGATAGGGAATACTCGTAGTGAAAACCAAAAGAAATAATAATATTGAATTATTGTGATTGATGGTTGCTTTATTTTGGTGCTAGATGAGGCACCGAATGCAATATAAGGGGTGTTGCCGTGTTGGGTGGGGATTTGAACATGTAACCTATTGTAAGCAAGAATTGTTCGAGGAGGATTAACCTCGGATTAGTTGATAATGCTATAATGGTAGGATTTCTAAAGCTTTATAGTTTTAGTTTTAACGAGGGTGATGGATGTTTTGTAATGCTTATTGCAAGTCAGTTTCTTGTTTCCAGTTTGGGATGTAGTGTAGTCCTGTAGACGGTATTTTGCTGGTTTGAGATCAAATTCAATTAGGAATCGATTGTTGTCATCAATTCAATATCCGGAGTGAGTAACTGCGACTTATCAAAGTAACTAATGCTCCGTGCTAGAATTAGTTTTTTAGTTATGTTAGAATTACTAGAATGCATTTTTGGAAGAAAAAACTGTGTATTTTGGCTTTTTGTTTATGATCCTGTTTTTCGTCCTCTATTAGGGCTTGCTTGGGTTGGGGCCATGAGGGTGAGATATTAGCGTAATAGCCGAACAGAACAAATGGAGGAAAATGGTGGTGGTGAAAGGTGATAATGAGGAAGAAAAGGTAATGATTACCCTATAAAGGGGTGAATAGTTACACGCCTCTTCCGTAAGGTAATGCATCATTACCTTCATATTGGGGTAATAGTTCCCCATCATCTGTTCTTTCTACCCTTCACTACCACCACTAATTGCCAATCTTCTCCCCTTTCTTCTGGGTTTAACCCCTATTACTCCAGTAATACTCACTTCATCCCAACCGAGCCCTTAGAACATGTCTAAGAGGGGACTACCTCTTGGATATAGAAATAACCTGCTTCAATTGGGAAGTGGCCGGCATACACAACAGTTCACTGCAGGGCGATTCTCTTATGATTTAATGACCTATGGACTATGGCCTCTGCTAATAAAAAAATATTACAGTTTCATGCCTTCATCTATTTTGATTGGAATGAGGCTGTGGAAACTTTCACCTGGTTCGAACCCTTCTTTGTATCTGTAGCCATGCTAGGTGGTAGTTTCTGTAATAAATATAGTAGAGCACACTGTTACGAAGGGGTGGTGTTGAGTAGCTAAATTTCCATGCACTGCCCTTGCCCCTTGCACATTTTCTCTTTCAGTCATCCAGCCTAGCCAAACTTGATGTTCCACAAATTTATATACTATTGTATGTTTGTCTTATTATGTTAGACATGCAGCATATGTAGTTTTTCAGTTCATAAGTTTTCGGTGTCTCCTTTCTTTTCCAGTCCAAATGAAAAGAAAAAACCACAATCACTTAGCAAGTTGAGTGACACAAGTGCATGGGAACGGAGGAGGACAAAAGGAAAGGTAGCTGTTCAAAAGATGGTGGTTGACTTGATGGAATTGTATCTACATAGGCTAAAACAAAAGAGACCTCCATACCCAAAAAGTCCCGCAGTGGCAGACTTTGTTGCCCAATTTCCCTATGAGCCCACCCCAGATCAGAAACAGGTACATTCTTGTACGTTCTCATGAAAGCCATTAACTTTTTTATTTTATGACTACTTATAAGAGAAGCTCTACTCCTTTCCTTAGGCTGGTTAAGAAAGAGGCTTTGTATCTTGGTTATATTGATAGCTATTGTAGATTTTTGATGCTTGGGGAGTTGGGCTTGCTTTCTTCTTGCTTGGTTGCATTGCATTTTCACAATAGAACTTTTTCTTCTTATATTGTTCATGGGAAGCCTTGCTTTTATCAAACATTGAATCCAATGGGACTCAAAGGATGATAATACTTTTGTTAATCTGCCTATCAGGGTTTCATCCATAAGTCTTTGCTTCTTTATTTTACTCGAGTTTAAGGTTATATTGATCTCCTCTAGGTTACCTCCAAGACTAATAAAAGTCATTTAACTGATAAGGGATTGATAGGATTAAGTTTAATTGTTGTGGCCTGTGGGGTATGTGGGTCAAAACAAAAGAGAAAAATAGGGTAGTGATGTGGTGGAGAAAAGATAAAATGGGTGTAAGGGAGGATGATTGCGTTGCAAGGGGATTATTTTACTCCCATATGAGGATAATGCTTTAATTGGGAGGAGTTGCGTAACTATTATTCACCACATTCCTCTATCCACCTCCATTCACTTCTATTTTCCTTTGTGTTTTCGTTTCATTACCCTAATAAGGCTTATCCCTAATCCAAGCCACCTTAAAGGGGCCCAAAAGGGAAGAGTATAATTAGCAAAAACCACGTCTTCAAATCTTGAGATTCTTAATGTTCATAAGATCAGAAACTTAGCCACATAATTATATGGTTTATGTGGGATTGTGGGCTAGTATCTCAAGACTCCCAAATTTTTTTTGCTAGATAGTTGATACTTCCTGCTATTAGGGTCCTTGACACTTGGTGCAGGCATTTATTGATGTAGAGAAGGATCTCACTGAAAGAGAAACTCCGATGGACAGATTGATATGTGGAGATGTTGGATTTGGCAAGACAGAAGTTGCACTACGTGCCATCTTTTCTGTTGTTTCAGCAGGAAAACAAGCTATGGTTCTGGCACCAACTATTGTGTTAGCCAAGCAACATTTTGAGGTTATTTCAGATCGGTTTTCCAAGTATCCCAACATCAAGGTTGGACTTCTGAGTAGATTTCAGGTATGTTGAGCTCGAACATGATCCTAATTTGGGCGCTGGTTCATTTTAACTAAAGGGACTACTTACATCTATGGGGGGTGACGTGATCACTGTAGCACGCAATGTTTGATATCGGTGTAATTGTCATATAATACTCCCTCCCACTTATAACTATTCTTCTGACTATTACTGACCTACTCCTTAACTTTGGTGTCTCAAATAAAGAGAGATGGTATGCCTCTTTAAATGAAGTGGTTGACCATGAGAGAGACATGAGATCTACCTTGTAATCATGATTTGTTCACATTCCCCTCACTGCATCAATCATTATACGAGAGCTTCTGATTGTTTGAGTAACATTAACATTGATATTAGCCAAACTCTCGGAGCAATTTATTAGTTGGAAACAATATCTATATGATTCCTTCCCCTCTTTGGAGCTTTAAAACAAATTTTAAACAAGCTAGAGTTATTAAATTGCCTTGTGTTAATTGCTAATATATGATTAGCTCATTTTTCACTAATCCATTCCCTCACCCCCTACTATTGTATCCAAACAAACCATTGTATGAGTGTGAGGCTGATAGATGGATTACTATGTGCAGACCAGGGCGGAAAAAGAGGAGTACATAGGCATGATAAAAAGTGGTGAACTGAGCATTATTGTGGGAACACATTCGCTTCTCGGAAATCGTGTTGTCTACAATAAACTTGGACTCCTTGTAATTGATGAAGAACAGGTTTGGCCTTTTGCTGTCTCTGTTTTGGAGGGATGGCATTTACCTTAAATTTATTTGCCCTCTCTTTTCTTATGTGGATTTCCTGATTACTTCGTTTGGTCGAACAGATCGATATAAACTAAACTGTTATATAATAAGTTTGGTAAACATATTATTTGTCTTCCCGGGGAAGGGGAAGAGGCTGCTAACTCACTATCCCGTATTTCACCTGTTAGCCCTTTTTAAAATCGAACAAAATAGTTCAGTTGCTTAAATTTAAGAAATACAAATCTGTTCGCTAAAATGGTGCGTCTCCTGTGCATGGGGACGCGCCTTTGGTTCACGACTTGCGCTCTGTCGGTCTGTCCTTTGTGTGCCTTTTGAAAGTCGGTTTGGCGTGGCACTTTATGAATCGTTATAGAGAGAGGGATTTAATATTTCATGTTGTTCTGTCTGGATAACCAGAAGTTAACCAAGCTAGGTATTTGTATATTCAATTCGATAAGCTTGATGAGGCAGCCAATTTTAACTAGTTACTAGTTCTACTCACAAGTCACAATGCACATGACTTCTCTAAACCAGTTTTACTTGCATTTGTAGAGATTTGGTGTAAAGCAGAAGGAAAAGATAGCATCTTTCAAAACTTCTGTTGATGTCCTTACGCTGTCAGCTACTCCGATTCCTCGAACTCTCTATCTAGCCTTGACAGGGTTTCGTGATGCTAGGTAATGTTTGACTTTTATGTTACCTGTGTTTCTTAGAGTAACCTGCTAATTCCCTGAAGGATGTCTTATCCTTATTTCTTGAACTTTTCTCAATTCATTGATACAGCTATTTTTCTGTTAATATTTTAAGCGTAACTTGCTGCTTGCCTGCTTTTATGGTTTTGCTTTTAAACTTGAGCTTTTCATGGTCTATGAAAGGCCAGTCGTGCAAATTGGAATATAATAGGTGGAAGTTTGAAGTAGATGATTTCAGTGTTGAACCATAAGATTATTCAGAAAAGAATAGTCACTGGCTAGAAATTTGTCCCCTTGTTGTGTCTTTACAAGTAAAGGAACATTTAAGATATTCGAAAATAGCTGCTGTCTTTTTAAATCTCTACCCTAATTAAGTTGGTTTATCTTCAGTTTAATATCTACTCCTCCACCAGAAAGAGTCCCTATCAGGACACATCTTTCAGCGTACAGTAATGACAAGGTGGTATCAGCAATTCAATATGAGCTGGATAGAGGTGGCCAGATCTTTTATGTCCTTCCACGTATTAAAGGTAAAATAGCTATTCTTTATATTTTCTGACGTAACATCTCACTATTTCTAGTAATCGTCAATAGCTTCACAATTCACACTGACGGTATATCATAACACCCTAGCATCTATGATGTAACTCTCTTAGGAGTGTATTGCATATTAGATGTTGTGTATCCACATTGAATTAAGCAAACATTAGAATATGATGAAATAATGTAAAATGACCTCCTAAAGTGTGACCTGCTTATGCTGTGAAGTAGTAGTTGGTGGACAGGACTGGACGCCCTCTCATTATGCGCTGTTTGTAAACAACTTCTTTATATTTTCAGCACAAGGGTAAGATTGCGTACATTGCTGGGGGTTATCTGAATCCGATAACTCAGTTCCAAAGCCAAAAAATCGCTAGTCTTTGGCTTGATTGAAAATGAAATTTCTTTGAAACATTAATCTAAGATAATTATTTTGAAGTTGAAGCGAGGTGAAACTTTGCTACTCTAGAAGGTGTATTTGTCTTTACTTTTTGTGTAAGTTTTCCCGTGGTATCCTTAAGAGTTAGGACTTAGAAGTTCGCAGAGTAGGACTTGATAATTTAGTGATTTGCTTTCTCTCGTAAAGAGGTGGCACCCCTTGTTTTAAAGTAATTTCATTTTACTTGTAAAATCAGCAACAAACACATGGGATACTAATAATTAACTCTATCAAAACTGTTAGTAAAGCTAGTAACAGTATCTGCAGTCCCTTGATTTTGCTATTGGTTTAATTTAATTTTGTTACTTTTCAGGACTAGATGAAGTGATGGGTTTTCTAGAAGAATCTTTCCCAGATGTTGAAATAGCCATTGCTCACGGGCAGGTATTCTCAGTTAACAACAATCTGGTTACCATTTTTAATCTCTGGGATGAAGAATCGTATCCTCTGAAACATCTGGCTTAAGATGGTTATTTTTGATCATCACAATGACCTTTGTTAAGGACTATTACAAAAGCTTGAATCTTGTCCTAAGACTAAATCGTCAATAAGAAAACATCTCAACTAGTTTCGAAACAGAGAAAATATTAGTGTGTTAGAAATTTAAACATTAAAGGAAATTTAGAAAATAAGGGATCGAATTAAGATCGAGGCTAACTCACGGTCGGTGTCTAAACGTTACTTTAGGTACTAAAACCCTATGTGGCTGAATTATACACCCACTTTAGGGATGATTTGGTGCAACTTGCACCAGTTGAGCCTGAGTTACACCCGCTTCGTAGAACTTATTTCTGGAAGAATTATACTATGTGTGTGCTTCTTTGGAAGGACGTGAATCCATGTTTATTGCCCGATTGAGGCGTGTGACTGAATTGGGAATATACGATGTCGAGCTTTCACCTCCAATAAGAATCACCGTGATATCTTTTCTTTTACTCGAGATATGGCCTCTCAAAGTTAACTCATGTGCACCAGGTTCTCTTGTTTGGGTAACTTTTGTTTCCCAGCTTCCCTTGGGTTCCCTTCGCTTCCCTTTGGTTTGCCCACTTAAACCTTCATCTTTTGTTTACTTCGTTTCTTGGGGATTCAAAATCTACATCAACGACGACAAGGTGTAGTACCAAAATTCTTGAAAAATTATGTAAATGAACATACCCGATGCAAACAATGAATTTGCAAATAAGGGCATAACATGAACACTTGTTTTCCTTCGCGCTGTCAGAAGCAAGAGCGCAGGGGTCTCCAGAAGTTTCAAAAGGAAGTATTGAAGGAAGTCAAGCCTCATCCTGATATTAGTAGATGTAAATTGTGTTTTGCTGTGTTTGTTTTCCTTCCCTTGGCAAAATTATCTGCGAGTTAGAAATAAAATAATTGTTCATGTCCGCTTTTTTTCCCCCCTTGATAGTGAGTTTTATTGTTGTCGTCCCTTTGTCCTGCCTCTTTTCCAGTCATATGATTATAAGTGCTTGTGTTCTACGTAGTATTTCTTAGATTCCCAACTTTCTCCTTTGCTTTTTCAATGCAGCAATACTCGAAGCAGCTCGAAGACACAATGGAAAATTTTGCATCAGGAAAAATAAGAATTCTTCTATGTACAAATATAGTAGAAAGTGGTTTGGACATTCAAAATGCAAACACCATAATTATTCAAGACGTGCAATATTTTGGACTTTCACAGCTATATCAGGCATGTTATTTTCCGCTAATATCCGTTACATCTCTCTGTTTCCTTATATGTTCATGCCATTAAATTTGGCTACCAGAAGGATGCTTCTGGTTGTATTTATGTGGCCTTGGACACACCGGTCACGTTGCAGTGTTAACGAACTATACTTACAATTTAGTTGTTTTGAAGTGTAGCATTTTATGGGTTTTTTGTATTACGCCCTTTCTCCATATTCTAAAATTTCTTCTTATCTTGGAGGAAGTCCTGGGAACTTGAATGCCATGAAGATATAGTCACTGCTGGACGCCTTAGCATGTTCTGCACTTCTGCTTATGATGGAAGATAATGGCTAGTTAGAGCATGAAAAGTGTGGACTTTAGGCTACAAATACTGTCCTATGTTTAAGTTTGTGGCTTACACATATCCCCATATTTCAGCCTTGAATTAAAGATAGATGCCGTAAGTCTTGTATCAGAGAGTATCACTTGTGAGATCACCTATATCCTCATCACATGTTTCTTAGTACAGTTAGTGGGTTGCTCCCATATGTCAAGTATTATGGGTAGTTGCTAGTTCTGATGTCCATTTTTATTTTTTCTGATTTATGATGTTGCGACTACTACTGAACAGCTGCGAGGAAGGGTGGGAAGAGCAGATAAAGAAGCATATGCATACTTACTTTACCCTGACAAATCTATTCTGTCTGATCAAGCTCTGGTATGTTCCCTGGAATGTTAAACTATTTTCAGATACGCTTACTAGACGTCGACATTGGCTAATTTAATTTATTTTTTTGAAATATAGGAGAGGCTTGCAGCCCTTGAAGAATATTGCGAACTTGGTCAGGGGTTTCAGCTTGCTGAAAGAGATATGGGAATTAGGGGATTTGGGAATATATTTGGCGAGCAGCAAACAGGCGATGTTGGAAATGTGGGCATTGATCTTTTCTTTGAGATGCTTTTTGAGAGTTTGTCCAAGGTAATGAATTGTTACTATGTTTTGTTTTACTAAGCTTTGTACTACTAATAATGTGCCAGTCAAAATTTTCATTTAAGACCTCTCTGCATCACCCTCTCCCCGACAAATGTTCTTTTTTACGTCATCTATTGCACTCACTCCTGTTCTTTGGAATTGCTCCAATTACTTTTGGCACTAATATCAAGGTGAGCCGAAAAAGGACTATTCATAAACAAACTCTTGCCAAATTTAGAAATGGGGTAATTCCATTGAATTAGCCAAAAAAAGGAAAATGCGGGATTTTCAACAGTTGGTAAGATTCCCACTTTTGAACTTGGAGCCTTGGAACTTCCAAGTTCAGTTCCTCCTGAGATATTAACGAAGGTAGCTCATAAACCTAGTTGAGATTGCCTATGGGCGCGCGCTATCACAAGCGACCCTGATATTCTGAAATTCACAATATTCTATTCTGTGTATACTTAATATGACCATGCTTTGCAGGTGGAAGAACATCGTATTATCTCTGTCCCGTATCAAAAAGTCCAGGTATTTATTGAATGCTCTTCAATGTTTTGCAAGTTTGTCAAGATAGATGAAAGGGTTTGTTGGCAGTACAAACATAGTATTATTGTTGATGAGAGTTGAGAAGTGCAAATTAAAGGAAAAACTAACTAGCACAAAAGATTTCACCTATGGCACTGCATATCTGTCAGATTAGGCTCTACGGGATTCCCGCCGGAAGATGCTTAAGATCTTGAAATTTTGAACAATGCTACCATAATGTTTGGAATGCGTGCCAAAGAATGTTATTACAGTATGTTCGTGATTTATGGCTTTTAATCACTCTAACTAGCTTTATCTTACAATGCATTTGCCAGCTTGACATAAACATAAATCCTCATCTCTCTTCGGAATATATAAATTATTTAGAGAATCCCATGGAACTTATAAGTGATGCCGAGAAGGCAGCAGAGAAAGACATCTTGAGTTTGGTTCAGTTCACAGAGAATCTTAGGCGACAATATGGAAAAGAGCCGCATTCCATGGGAATTCTTTTAAAGAAGCTCTATGTCAAAAGGATGGCTGCCGACCTTGGGATCTCGCGTATTTATGGTGCTGGACGGATGGTTGGCATGGAAACAAACATGAGTAGAAACGTTTTCAGTCTGATAAAGGAATCAATGGCTTCTAAAGTTCTGCGTACCTCACTGATGTTTGAAGATAAACAAATAAAGGTAAATTATTCTAACCTGTATACATTATAATGCATGCTTTCCCTTGGAAATGAGGATATGATGACTTTTTTTGTTTCATTTACCGCACATTCTTTTATATTTCACGACAGCAGCATTTAACTGAACATATTTCTGCATATAAAATAACCTTACATGGCCAGCTTGCCGTTAATTCTCAGTATCACCCTTGTTTCTGTTTTCTCCAGGCTGAACTACTCTTAGAGCTACCAAGAGAGCAACTTCTCAACTGGATCTTTCAGTGTTTATCAGAGCTTCACGCGGCTTTGCCTGCTCTTATTAAATACTAGGCTACTTCTTTGTAGCGCGCACTCTTTCCAACCGTGAGTCCCACCCTCATTATACAGATGATGTCCAACGACACCAAATACGCCATTGCTTCTAACTTTTTTCGGGATCTCCTCGTTTGGACAGCTGGATTTATTGTATAGATCGAAGAAAATTGTTAGAACGAAAAATATAGGTTATACTGTAAACTCTGATGGTGTACTCTTGCAAGCCATATTAGTCAGGTACTCAGGTGAACACTTTTTTAGGTTGCTTCTTCTTCTTCTTCTTCTTCTTGATTTATTTATTTATTTAGGCGGGAACTTGGCTGACATGGTTCTGCCATAAGATGTGACGAATACTAAGAGTTTCAGGGTAAGGTCTTAAAGTTTTAACTGATAACTCGGCCTCAACTTAAACACTCGACAAGTCACGGCACTGACTCTACCATAAAGAGTCTTACCCACAAGTTATACAGTAGTTTTTATTATGGCTGATATGATGAATGTTGTTGACTATGTAGGAGACAGTGCGCGCGCAACCCTGCTGCATACTGCTTATCATAGAGCAAGGTCTGAGGGTGTATACCTGAATAAGCTACAATGCTGTTATCTTCAGCTAATCATATTATACTGCATTCGCTTGCCTTCCTGGTCCCTTGCAGAGGTTTGGTTCTCTTATTTTGCACTCGATTTTTGTGGATTTCTTTTTACCCCAACGCTGACACGGGTGTCTCAATGACTTGGCTAAACTTAGCTGACATGCAGGTGGAATGTGATTAAATACAAACCGGTCACTGACATTGCTGTCTTACACGAATCTACGAAATGGAAAATTCAAGCAGTTCCGACATTCAAGTCGTGACAGGCTGACAGCTCGTTAGGACCCAGAATGATCTATGCACATACCATCGTCCTACTAACAAAAGGTGGATCGGAAACTTAGGTGCGCGCTATCTGATCTTGAAGATGTCGAAGAGAAGCAAGGTTAACCACTAGATAGTAGATACTAGCTTCCTGTTTCTGAAACGCAATGGCATTAGAATTATCAATGAATGTTTGATTTTCATTGTTCAGTTTCCTGGTGACTTCTGTATCATTTTTACTCACATTTTATGCGACTTTTCAACTGATGCAAAGTCAATATTAATATTAATTGTTTATCAATTTACCGACTTTTATTAATGTATATATTAAATAAGTTTTGAATTTCTTTATTTTTAATCATTTTATGAAACTTACTAAATCCTAAACAAGATTCTTCCATATTGTGTTCTAGTAATGGTCAATTGGTCATCGTCATGCACCACATGAACCTGGTCATCCAATCGGTTGACCTAGTTTTTAAAAAATAATAAAAATCAAAATAACCCGGTCAAAACCACTTGTTTCTCGAAATAATCCAATGAAAACACATCTAAACTATATATCCAATATACCGTATAAGATAACACAACCACGCATGATTTACCTTACTAAGCTGATTAAGACAAGAATCGTTTTGTCATTAGTAACGATTAATAAGCGATAGGTATGTCATGTCACGCTTGTAAGCATTAGCGGAGCCAGAAATTCACCCTAGCAGGGTGAAAATTTCAGCGAAGAAGAAAGAGTAATGCTTTAAGTAAAACTCGAATTTTTTTGGAACATTATAACTAAAAAGTCAAAATTTCCGATTATCAGTGTGGGCGAGCGCTCCTACTGGCTCCTAACCTCCCATGCAATAGGTATGTCATGCTTGTCCGCTCTGCCGGAGCTAGGAATTCACCCTAGCGGGGTGGAAAATTTCAGCGGAAGTGAAAGTAACGTCATATAAAAAGCTTGAATTTTTTTAGAAAATTTTAACTAAAAACTCCAAAATTTCCGATTACCCGCGTGGACGAGCGCTCTTTATACCCTCCGCTAATTTCGCGTTTCAAACCCGCACCCGATCCAAGTAAGTAAATAATTAAGTCGACTGAAATAGATCTCCAATAATACGATCTCACATGTTACTCAATTAGTATCCAAGCTGTCAAAACATTCCGCTTTCCATCACCATCATTGTCATCATCACCTTTCGAACTCTGGTCCCCTCTTTTAAATTAAACGACTTCTCTTATTTTCCACCACCATTTTCGCCGGCAATTATACAATTACGCCTCCATTTTCCCCCAATTTCATCAAATTAGGGTTGTAAAATGAGCTTCCAAGATCTCCGCAGTGGCGGTCGCCCGGCGTCGAGGTCGGCACCACAGACACCGTCGCAGGCGGTTGCTGCGGGTATATTCCAGATCAACACCGCCGTTTCCGCCTTCCGCCGTCTTATCGATGCTATCGGTACCGCGAAAGATACTCCCGAACACCGCCTTAAACTGTCCGTTTCGATAATTACTCCATTGTTCAATTTTGTGTGAATTTAAGCTTTTGATTTTGATGATGAATTGATGAATGATGATCGTGTTGTTATGGTGATTATACAGGCATAATACGAGGCAGCGGATAGTGCAGCTGGTGAAGGATACTTCTGCTAAGCTTAAAACTCTCAGTGATTCTGATCATGCTTCTAATATTTCTGTAATTCTTTTCCTTTTCGTTGTCGTTTTGTTAAGTTTTCAGTTAATTTGAGTTTTTAACCTAAGGCAGTAATGATCGAAAGGGATAGAAAATGCTGCTGTTCGTATGTCTAGCTTACGTGCTTTAGTTTGGCGCAATGGCGCGCATCTTTTGTTCTTTGTCATTGGAGTTTCTTTGATTAATGAAGCATTGAAGTGTAAATTGGTAAATCAACTGTTAATATTCGTAGGCTTTGTAAGTCCGTCCCCAATAACTTGCTCAAAGCTGATGATGATAACTGTGAAATTAATATGGCAATTGTTTAGTATGCGGAAATTTGGCGTACAGCTTTTTGTGATTCAGTATTGGTGTGGTTTTCATGAGTAGAAAGGCTGTTATGAAGCGACATTCGGTAATATTGCTGTAGCGTTTTGATGACAATACTTTTGTGAATTGTGATAACTTTGGCCTCCTTTTACTTCAACCTTCACCATAGTGGTTACTCAGTCAGCTAGACGTAATGCGCTTTTTTTCTGATGCTTGTTTCATTTCCTCGGTCTCTGATATGTTTTCTGCCGTTTTATCAGTTTATTTCATGTATTTAAACTTGTATATGGTCGAAAAATAGTTACCATTGAAACTCATTGTTAAATCTTAATTTTCTAGGCAAATAAGAAATTAGAAGATGCTAAACTTGCTCGAGATTTTCAAGCAATTTTACAAGAATTCCAGAAAGTCCAACATCTTGCTAGTGAGCGTGAATCAACGTACATGCCATCTGGGCCTCCTCCTGGTGCAGCATCCATGTATGTTAATTATTGGCACTCGTCTGAATTTTTCATTTTAGTTTTTCATTGGTGTAGCCGAAATGAGCTGGCATTTCTCTGGTGTTCTGTAGCACAATTGACGAAGAACCAAGGCAGGATTCAGAAAGCCAGCCTTTCGTAATGGTGCAGAAGAGGTCAGAATTGTTAATTTGCATATGATTCCCCCCACCCACATAGCTTCAAAACACCAATTAGTGTACGTGGTGTGAATTGAAGGTTTATTTATTTGTTTTTCACTGTTACAATGATCAATATTGTAAATAAGATCTTTTGTTGGATCATTTATGACCATCACCTTATGGTTCACTTGTCCTAAGAAAGTATTCAAGATGTTGAACATGGTGCTTGGTTAGTGTTGAAAGTCTTTTTACCAGAACAATATGTCATCTAAGGGAACAGATCCTACTCGAGTATTTGTGCAGTATGTAAGGTGCACCATGACTACACTATTCTCTATCGCGTCTTGCATCCTAGATGGAATCTCGAGTATGACACTTGTATACAACAACAAAAACAGAGCTTATGATAGCAGATGCACATTATAAGCTTATGTAGTTATGTATTTTCATTCCTGCAATAGCTATACTCTGTGGGAATTTGGGTTTTAATGAACTCATGTAATTGTGTTGTGAATTGTGATAGCAGACGAGCATTATTTTCTTCCATTCGTGTCTCCAGGCAATCATAACAAGGATTCATTTTTTCCTTCTGTATTCTTTCAATACATTGTCCTTTCTCTTCTCTGATTTTAAATTAAATATGATCTGCTTGCAGTTGTGTTTTGATTCTAAACTTGCTTTAGAGTGTAGGTGACGCAGTTTTCTCATTCATCTTTAAATGAGGGGTTAAGCAATGTGGATTCTGTTTTAGCGATTGTTAAGCTATTGCTCAGCAATATGAGAAGAAAATAACAGTCAATTATGTATACAGGCAAGAATTGGTGCTTTTAGATAATGAAATTTCATTCAATGAAGCAATAATTGAGGAGAGGGAACAGGGAATTAGGGAGATACAAGGCCAAATTGGGGAGGTTAATGAAGTCTTCAAGGACCTCGCTGTTCTTGTCCATGAGCAGGGTATAACAATTGGTAAGATACTTAATCGTAGATGCTTTCGCTTTCATTTTCATTTTCGCAAAATCACTTCTTGTTTCTATGCATGATGCTTTTACATTTCAGTATTCTTAATCTTCCATACATTATTGCAGATGATATAAGTTCTAACATTGAAGTTTCTGCTGCTGTAACAAGCCAAGCGAAACAGCAAATATCTAAGGCTTCTAAAAGTGAAAAATCAGGGTCAGCTGCGGTAAGATTCAAATTTTCTGAATGACGTTTCTTACAGCAATATTTCTACTATTCATGTTAGTTGCAAATTTGCTCTGGTAGAAGACTCTAAACCAAAGTAGACAAAAGGTATTTGATTCAGAAGTGTGCTTGTCAAATAGTAGTTAACCTGTGTGCTCGGACTTGGATACGATGATCCGACACGGGTACGGATCCGAGTGTTGGATCCTTGAAATCTTAAAAACAAGCACTCAGATACGAGGATCCAAATTTAAATTTTAACTCTGCGATTTTTTTTTCCTGAAAAAATTGATTACAAGTTAAAAAGATCAAAGGGAAAAGTAGTTTGTTTCCTTACCTTATCAAAATAAAAAAAGAAAAAAAAAAAAGAAAAAAAAAAGGGAAAAGTAGTTTCTTCATGTTTAACATGAATGAAGACTTAATTAAAGCATTAAATTCATGCCAAGATCACTCCTAATATAGGGCTGCTGTACAAAATAGAGGGTAAGAACAAAAAACTCTCGCACTGAAGGATCCGATTTCTCATAGAAGGATCCGTCAAGGATCCATGTCCGTATCCTGTCCAATGGATCCACAGGGTCAGGTGAAGAGTCCGAGCATCATACTATGTCAACTGAAAATTAAGGCATTATCTACTGACATTCGAGACTGTAATAAGCACCGATACAAAAAGCTTGCTTATTCTCATATTTTTATTCATTCATGCTTCTCCGGTGTTGTGCGTGAACATATCATTAATCAGTCACGACGTGCTATTGTACAGTGTTGGTGGCTGCTGGTGGTGTTTGCAATCGTGGTCATCTTAGTATTGTTAATCCTACTCATGTAAGCCCGCAAATGAAAGAGACAAGGCCAAAGCAACAGCTGTGAATTTGTTGCTTTGCATATTAGAAAGGCAGCAACAGACAACGGTGACAATTCTTTTATCCTTAACCCTCGTGGTTCTCGGAGTATTATCCCTAAAATCTTGTGTATGCATGTATCATAATAGTTTTGTTTTCCCAAATATTTTTGAATATTTCTTATTCTTTGTTTAGCGGTTCCATAATTTTGAGATTTCAACAAGTTTGCAGAGGAACATTGAAAAGTGTGCAACTGTACAATAGAAAGGCTCAGAGTCGGGCCTTATAGCCACGATGATAGCTAATGGTGTTATCAGGAGTCTGTAAGTGTATGTATTGTGGGAAAATGCTTGAATGTGTGGTGTTGGTGTGATTTTTTTATATTATTATTCGAAAGATTGAATGCCTCTGCTTTCTTCTAGTGTTCCAGTGGCGGAGTTAGATGAGGCTATGCCACCTCCGAACAATGGAAAATTATGATTTTTTTCCCCTTTTGTTTCGGAATTTAGGTTTTGTTTTACTATTGTTCAATGTTCAGGCTCGATTGCCACTGGCCATTGTAAGACTCATTTCTCTTACTCCCCTGCAAGCGACGATCAATTCACAAACACGTATCGCTGACATTCGAGTCTCTGTTGTATTTCACTCTACCATATCGTCCTTTTTAAAAACTTGTTCATGGTTGTTAAAGCAAACCAACCAAAACTGAAAACGGAAATTCTTGCTTAAGACGGACCAAAATAAGAGGACCAAATGTCACTCGTCACAAATTGTATGAACATAGGGGAGTATTATTTAACCACGAATTCACAACCCAAAACTATCAATATTCTCATTCGTTTACCATTTTAAATGTGCTCAAATTATTGTGTTACCATAATCATAATCAGTTGACCACAACTCAACAATCATCACCATCTTTAGTATAACAAGTTGAAGAAGTGGTTTGAAACTGGAATCCAGTTTTCTTACCTTACAAAAAAAAATTGTGAATGACAACAAGTTTTGATGAAAAAGGGTAACATTTCATCACAAGAACAATTTTAGATAAAAAGTTACGAGAACAAGTTCTTAATCTTTACCAGTTATCATTAAACTTGTCATATTTTATCGTTAAAATGATAACGTTTAGCCGGTCTTTAACTTGTGACAAAATATTTATCTTCGATCAGCATTGGTGAATGAATCACCCCAAATATCTAAATTCTAACACCCATTTTTCAAGTCACTCATTCAACAATAAATTTTGCTTAAGACAAGTCAAATATTACCAAGTGAGATAATAAAGACAAAAATTCATTTTTTAAGTGACAAGTGAGATAATTTGATATATATTTAATCCGGATAATGACAATTTAAAATGAAAATTTGTGATCAATAAATCAACGGAATAATCTTTTTTCTTTTTATTACAAAACTAAAAAGTCAAACCTTCCCTGTAATAACAACACAACTTTGATCATCATCATCATTCCTCATCTCCTCCTCCTCCTCCTCCTCATGTCCGAACCTTGAACAATCAAACACTCTTCCCGAACCAAAAAATGTCATCCCTACTATACCAGCTATTCACATCAACGACCCTAACAACCCTCTCCCTCTACCACCTAACCACCTCTATCCACACCTACCTCAAATCCCCAACCACCTTCCAATCCAAACCTTACCACCCCCTCCCCCTCTCCCAAACCTCCACCTCACCACACCTCCGTCGCCTTCCCCTCTACCTAACCTCCCTCGCCCTCTTAATCTCCCTCCTTTACCACCTCCTATCCTCAACCCTAACCTCCCCACTCTTCCCAACCCACCCTTACCTCTCCCTAACCTCCTCCCTAACCTGCCTCCTCTTCCTCCTTTCCCTCCTCCTCCCTTTCCCGAATTCCCTCTCATTCGCCGCCGCTTCCGCCGCATTCTATCTCCTCTCACTCACCTCCGTCACCCCGCCGTCTCTCTCCTCCCACCTGTACGAGCTCTCCTCGCGCGTGTCACTCACCTCTGCCGCGTTCTCCCTCCTTCTCGCTCTCAACCCGCGCCTCTTCCTCGCCGATGTTGCGCTATCCGGTTCGGTTTTTTTACAAGGATTATGGGCGTTTCAGACCGGATTATCGCTGTATGTTGATGCGTTTGTGCCGGAAGGATGTCATAAGTTGCTGGATGTTGTTGGCGGTGTTGAAGGGAGTACTAAGTGTGAGGTTGATGAAGCGAGAGTGAGAGCTGTTGCGATACTTGATCTTATGTTTGTTGTTTATGTTGTTGTCGTTGTTTTGGTTGTGTTTGTTGTTTATGCTGTTATTGGGAAGGTGATTGGGGTTGGGAATAGACGGCTTGGTTCGTATGAGGCGTTGCCTAATGTCGCGGCGGATGGTGGTGTTGCTGCTGGTCATGTTCAGTTGAAGGCGTTGAGTGGTAATCAGGCGTGAGGGAGGGATGGATTTCGTTTGATTTCAGGTTAGGTCAACTTTTGGATCGTGTTTTTCGCGTGTTTGATCTGAATTGATGTATCTGTGTTTAGGTAGAAAGTGAATTGTTTAGATTAATCAACTTCTGGTTTATGAATATGAATGAAATTAAGAATCGAATTGTTGTTGTTGTTGTTGTTGAGATTATATTAGTATTTCTAGCATGCATTGTTTGATCCTAATGAACTTCTGATTTATGAAGGTTGTGAAATTAGGAATGTTGTTGTTGTATTGTTGTTTGCTGCGAATCGACTTCTGAAGCTCTGCTTTATGAAGGTGATGAAATTAGGAATCAATGTGTTGAATCTGAATTGTTTTCTTTGTATTTAGGTGGGAAGTGAATTGTCGAGATTAGTCAACTTCTGATTTATGAAGATGATGAATTTAGGAATCGTGTTGTTAGGGGTTGTGGTGGCTCGTTAGAGACATTGATGTAGTAGATCTTTTGTTTTAACTATGAGGAGACATTTCCTAAATTGATAAGATTGATCCCCTTTCGTTCCCGCAAGAAATTATGTTTTATCGATGATTCATTTGCGAGGATGAGTGAAATGATCATCTAGGAATGTTTTGGGTGGAAGAATGGGGTTACTTCACGTTTCCTTTCTCCGTGAAACCCGTTATCAGTTTGCATCTGTTGCCACTAAACACAGTTGACTTGTTAGTTTTGTTTCCTTTAGTGCAATAATGGCAGGAAGACTCTTTGTGCCTTTCTTGCTCCTGTTGTCTTTCTATAAATTGTAGAGAAATTGTTCTCGTTTCTATATGATTCTGATATAACATTGGAGGTATTGTCTGGGTAATATAATAAATGTAGGAAGAGATGAAATTATTGCTGATAGCCTTACATTACCTCCATTTCAGTTGACATATTCTCCTGCAAATTAAACCCGAATCAAATCATTTACGAGTATCATTTTATTCATTACCTCTTACCAAAAAGACCTGCTAAGAGGAACTTGCATTTGAGGTACAGTGATGGAAAAATGATTTTGTAAAGTGTCATAGATTCTCTGAGGAAATTGTCTTATCCTCTTATGTTGCAAGTTGGAACTTGAAATTGATGGTTGAAGCACCAGGTTGTTTAAATTTGTTCGTTCACTTGGCAGTTCTATTTGATAGTGAACTCCACTAATTGCTGCTAAGAGCTCCTCCTTGTATGTGAAATCCCTCCTGTGTAGATGGAATAAGTTAATTAAAGAAGAGTTAGCGGCAGTTCCTGTGATTAGGTAGGCCATTGGAGAGACATGTAGACAGTTGGACAGACGATCAGTCGATCATTGCTATTGGGTTTTTTAGCTGAGGTTTTCTGGGCTGACAATTTCAGTGTGACTGGGATAACACATCTGTGGCGACGTGAGACATAGGCTTTCAGAGCAATGCAGAAATAACAATCAATAATGAGAGGCTGAAGAGGTTTTATATAGCTTCCTGTACGCTTACTGATTTCTGACCGAGTTATCAAGGTTTTGGAGGTTACCGAGAGTCCGAGACCGTGTTTGACTTGAGTAGGAAACATGTTGATTAAAAACTAGCAGTCATGTTTTTATTCTACCAGAGATGCCACACGTAATAATTGCACTGGAAGTTGTTGAAATGAGTAGGTCATAATGTCAAATGGATAAACAACTTGATCATGACATTGATGCCTGAGACAAATTTGTAAAGAATGGTGATTCTCCTTTGTGTGTACCTGTGTGTGGTGGGGGGTTGTACCATGAAAGATCTGCTTAGATGAAGTCCAAAGAATGCATCATTGGCTAACTTTCGTGGAGGTGAAGTGATGATAGAAAATGTGTTATTTAAAAACTAGCCATCAGGTTGTTATTCTTGGTGGAAGTGGGTGAAATGATGATTGAATGCGCTATTCTAGGTGGCATGGCTCAAAAACCACCAGGAAGAAAACATAGACCAATATCCTTATGAGGCTATCTTTGAGACTTTGACCCAACTTGAGATTGATATCTGAGCCAAATTTATAGAGAATGGAATGCCTATCTCCCAGAATCACTTGCTCTTTACCTGGGGTTTTTGTGCCGAAGTTTCCCTCTAATTTCCGATACAGATACGATAGGTCTCTCTTGTCACAAGCTTGCAACGGGTCAAGTACACCCACTTGATTAGATAAGACAAGAATTAAAGTGCATAGAGAATCACAAATGGTTTGTCTTTATCTTCTCAAATGAGTTTTATTTGACTCGTCACAAGCTTGCGACGGATAATGCCGTCACAGATGAGAATTTGTGATACAGATATTGGGCTTTCGTACAGTAGGCGTACACTGATATTGGATCACAACCAACTGTTTTTTTTTTCAATTCTGAGGAATGCCTGCTTCCTGAATCCACCTAGCCTCTTGTAACATAGTATATGTATTGAACTTGAATCATTGAAACCTGGTTTTTGTTTACACAATGTGAACTATATGTTTTCTTTCTCATGTAGTCTTTCTTAATACTGTTCTGTAATGAGATTTTACTCTAAATAGTGGTACTGCAAGTTCATGTACCTGACATTTCGAAATGACCTGCAAAGATTAAGCACTTAATTTTACACCAAAAGATTCTAGCTTTATCAGAGAACCAATCTGTGCCTTGTATTGTACTGCTTCGATATCTATTGCTGAATCTGTTTGCTGATATTGCAGGTTGGTGAAATTCATGTGTCATAGTTCCGTTCCAAGTTAGCAGACTGTAACACGTAGACTGGACCTTTTTTACTGGAGGTACATACACCCTTTTGTGTTAGCTAAAGTTGCAAAAGCTCGGCATAGGCCATAAGTTTTGATGTTGGTTTAAGATGCTCAATGGCCAACACTCCGGAGCAGAATTCGATACCTCCAGCTTGAAGAGACTGTCATCTGGCTCAAAGGGTATGGACCAGTTTTCCGCAAATGTGTGTCTACTCTCACTCGGTTTTAGAGAAAGAAGATATAGAGAAACTTTCCGCACATGTCAATGTTCGTTTATTATTTATCACTTACGTCTCTTACTAAAACACGCGCTGTGCATTAATTGAAATTAGAAAATCGTACGACCCTTACCAGGAAAAAGAAACACCGTTCTTTGTGTTATTTCGGTTTGTATTTCTGAATTTTTGACAGGCAGTTTAGAAGCAATACAACCTCTATCCGTTTCGTTTTCATATATTTGATTAAAATACGCTTCACGGGCAAGCCGACCTAGATGTTTGTATTCAGAGTTCAAAGCCAATTGTTATTGCATGTGTTTCTTTCATTTCGGTCGAACTTGAGACCTATTGTTCGGAATACCTTCGATCTTTTTCGATTTTCATAAAAAGTAGAGTCGTGTTGCGTAATTTGAGTTATTATAAAAGTCAAATAAGGTTGGTTGATTAAGAATGAAGAAGTACTAAACCACAATACACCGACAATTGTCGATTTGTTTGTCTGAATTACTTGGAAGATTCAAAAGGTTGTAGGCAACACTCCATCAAAAATGTTATACAAATAGTATTCATTTTATTTGTTCCGATTTAGAAGAGTTTTTATTTCAAACTAAATACATATCTTGCTAATTTGTGATAAATCATTATCGTAAAATTTAACTTATATTTTGACAAGGACAAATCTTTATTTTATGATTCGGGGTCGTATACTCAGATAGTCTCATATACATATAATATCACACTAATTCATTAAGCATTTTTAATTTAAATTTTATAAAATATAGCAATATTGTATTTTATTTATTATGCATGTTGTTTTCATGATATATATTCATCTATCATCGAGATAATATTCTTATTGCAGGAACTCTCGCTTTAAAATGAAACATTTTAGTAACTAATTACTTAGAAATATCAAAGTTAATCGCAGAGGATAATAATTTATGTGTTATTAACTCAATTCATAGTACTTGACAAATTCCATGACAAATATCTATATTCATAGTACATTTTTCTCAACGAATTGATAATTAAACATTATTGTCATGACACAAACAAGGTTCTTGACTTTATGGTTTTATTTTCATGGCCAATTCTTTTGAGTGGATTTAAAAATCGGTGATTTCAACCCACCTCTCCCTTTCGAAAGGATAAGATAGGTTGACTCGGTAGGGGTGTTAACGAGCCGAGCCGAGCCCGAGCTTGGCCTTGCTTGGCTTGTGCTCGATTACCAAAACACGAGCTTGAGCCCATCGAGCCTATACAAAATTGTTATTTTTTTATTTTTTTCTTCCGATATTTTCAATAACAGATTTCGAAGATTATATATAAAAATATTTAGCAAATCAACAAGATATTTGATATATAGTATGATACAAAAATATAATAATGATAAAATACTTTTATAAAATATGATTAGTATCTTATGTAATCTCAAATGTTCGAGCCGCTCGTGAGCTTTTCGAGCCGAGTCAGCCTTTGCTCGGTTTGACTTGTTAAGCTCTCAAGCCGAGCCCGAGCTCAAGTCGAGCTCACGCGAGTCGAGCTTTGATCAAGCCGATCTCGAGTTGCTCGCGAACTGTCTCCTCTCATTAACAGCCCCTATAACCTTATCCGGAGGATCAATCTAATTTTTTGTAGTCTATCTTGTTTGTGACAGCTACAAGTTTGTGATCTCACATGACCCCACACTTGTCCCACCATTTGCAAATTTATCTCATGTTTTAAAGTTTTTAAAGTTATGTGAATTTGTGAATTTATTTACCTTAAATAAATAAAAATTAATTAAATTAAGGGGTCAAGTTCAAGTTGTTAAATTGTCAAAATTGACCAAACACCTTCCTCTTCTATCATATGACTTCGTGGCCTTCCATATTCTCCCAACAACAACTTGCGTTTAAAAAAAAAAATCATTAATTTTTCAGAAAAAAAATTAAAATCTCATTAAATTACATGATCCAATAAACTCATTAATTTTCAACGTTGATCCAAAACTGTACAAATTTTGATCAAATTACCTTTATACAATATCCAAAATAAAAACAAAAACAAAAACAAATTATTAATTTCCGTAAGATCCGGCAATTTTAAAATACGAATTTTGGGGGATCCAATTATTATTATTATTACAACCCACTTTTTTTTCATTTTCATTTCATTTCATAATAAAGTCATCATCTTTCCATAATCATCATTTTTCCAACATTTTAGGGTTCTTCATAAATCAAACTTGAGGCTTTTGCTACAGGTTTCCATCTTTCTGAAGCTCAATTTCTTCACTTTTTTTAGATTTATTTATGTAATTACTACATTAATTAATCAACTAATTTCTGGGTTTTGTTGTTTGGATGGTAATATTTTGTGGGTTAATTGGGTATAATTAGTACATTAATTGATCAACTGATTTCTGGGTTTTGTTGTTTAGATGCTAATATTTTTTGGGTTGATTGGGTATAATTAGTACATTAATTGATTAACTGATTTCTGGGTCTTGTTGTTTAGATGATAATATTATGTGGGTTGGTGTTGTTTTTGGTAGATCAATTAGATGCATTATATGGATTTCATGGGCTATTTGATTAATTTTTCAGCTTGTTTTTTGAGCTTTGTTTTGTTGTTTTTGATTATTTTTGTGGTTTTTAGGGTTGCATTATTGATCAAATAAAGGTTAATTTCCTTTTCTTTGTTATCCATGTTTTTTTGTTTGTGGGTTGATCAATGATCATATCTTGATCCCTTAGTGTGAACAGCTCTTTTGCAAAATCGGTTTTCGGATTTATCCAGATGGTCAACTTGTTTGATTTGCTATTTTGGTTGATGCATTATGGAGGTTACTTGGTTAAGCGATCACAATTGTTTAGTATACTGGTAGGGGGCATAGCCTGAAGCGAAATTTTGGGGTAGCAAATTTCTTCTTGTAGTTTAGTATTTTGTTAAGACTGCATTTTAAAGATTTTCGGGTAGCATAAATCAATAATTTCAACTATTTTTGGGATTTGGGGTAGGTTACCCCTGCTGGTAGTAATTGCTAGGAAGGTAAAAAAAATCTCAACCATTCGGGGGCATTATTGAATTGAATGGCAAAAATCATGTATTTCTCGGTTGTTATGTTGTGGTTGCCGGCTGGTGTTCAGAACAGTGCAGGTTTGAGTGCATAGGGTAGTCACTAGTGTTCTTCGGTTTTCCAAATGGTAGATTTTGAGAATCACATTTGTTCCCGTCATTAGTTTATTACGGTTATGCCATTATGTCATTATGATAAGGCTTTGTAAGTTCACTGTCGTCACTTTCTAGGCCCAGATTTACTTGTATGCAGATGTGTTTTTTGTTTAAATTTTTTGTGCATTGGCCAATCATGACTTTGCTGCGAGTATGCCTTGCACTTAGAAGTTATGGTTCTAATGAAGTTGAAACTGATGACAGGGACAGTGCCAATGATGTCCCTCTGCTTTTGGTGATGGTTTCAACCTTGCTTATCACCTTTGGAGGAAGCATTGGCGTTCATATGTTTTCTGTAGAAGTTGCGATTTGAGGACTTTACTTCTAGCTAAGTATATACATTAGGGCTCCTTCGACACCATGGGAGAGTGGGTTATTGGAGCCTTCATCAATCTTTTTGGAAGTATTGCAATTAACTTTGGGACAAACCTTCTAAAATTGGGCCATACAGAGGTATGCCATTTTGGTTCTGAGTACTTTTTAGAATATCATTTTTTCTGTTATTCTCTTGAAGTTGTATAATCTCTAGCATGGCATCTGCTATATTTGTTTCTTTTATGAATCTCTGTAGGATGTAGTTTTGCGTCATGTAAGCAATTAAATGCATGAGTATTGTAAGTGACTTTTAACTCCGTGTCTCAAAGAATGGTCGAGTTTTAGGACCTCATTTGAATATGACTTTGATGCATGTAATGAGTTACAAAAGGAGTCAGTTTGCTTCCATAATCTATAGTCCTCAACCCCACCCTCTCTCCAGTGACCAACTGACCATTGTTATGGTCAACTAGAATTCGCTTATTATTTCTTGCATGCACTACACATAATACTGTTGCTGTTAACTTTTAAAGCAAATCTTCTCGGCTTATTTTCTTTTAATATGTTGGCTACAAAGTTGCATGGGGTAACTTTTCAAATTTATGCACTTTCGATCTATGCACTCATACAACAATGGTTTTGCAAAGTATGTTGCTGCACATTCAAATAGCATATGCTATTTAAGTGTTGGTTTGATCATTTTGAAGACGGTTTAAGAGAAAGAGTCATGATCATCTCTTATACACATTGGCATATTCCCCTTTAAATGTGTTTGACTTGAAGTAATTAGTTTTTGTAATGTTGCGGATTCAAACCCTATATAAAGTTTGTTGGATTATTTTCTTTAGGGCTGCTACATCGTTGAAGTTGCTGCTTCTTCAATGAGCAAGTTTCGCGCCCCCACCCCCCCCCCCCCCCCCCCTAAAAAATTGTACTGTGGAATATATGTTAACCTTTTCATTAACCTGAACGACTGTTTTACAGAGAGAAAGGTTTATGCAAGAGAACAAAGAGATAGTTGGGAAGAATGCACTAAAGCCCATTATTCATTTTCAGACGTGGAGAGTCGGTAAACTTTGAGAAGCCCATTTACGTCCTTGAAAGACTGTTTCTTCTTATGACGCCTTCTATTACTCTTCCGCAGGCCTTTTATTTTTTGCTTTTGGGAATTGTTTGAACTTCATCTCATTTGGATATGCTGCTCAGGTGAGTTAATATCAAAAGGGTCCATCCCATTCTGACTTTGCTTTCCTTGGATTTTGGATAATATGAACACACTAAAAATCAACTATTTAACTTACATTTCTAGTTTTCATATAACTTTCTTTAATACAAATCTCAGAGTTCTCTTTATCTTCTCTTTCTCTGACAACATTGGTTGCTTGGCAGTCCCTTCTTGCAGCTTTAGGATCTGTGCAGTTTGTGTCTAACATTGCATTCGCTTACTTTGTTTTGAACAAAAAGATCTCGGTCAAGTAAGTCGCAATCTTTTGTGAGTATTAGTTTCCTTTCTTATTAGTATGTTAAGATCATCGATCAACCTGATCTGTTTTGTTCTCCAGGGTATTGGTTGCTACAGCCTTTATTGTGCTAGGAAATGTTTTCCTCGTTGCTTTCGGCAATCATCAATCACCTGGTATGTCTTGGCATAACTTGAAGCATAAAATAGTCTTAGACATCATTATTTACAAGCTTAATGAAAATGTCTCTTTGATATTTTTCTGCCTGCTTACTAGTAGCTTAGGACCAATACGTGTACATCATTCAGAAACTACTTGAAAAGTTTCAAATGTCACTTCGTTTGAAATGTAACGACTTTCAATGTGCTTTGCATCTCTGGGAGATATTGCTGAGGATTGAGTTACCTCGTTTTGTGATGGCATACTTGTCTTCTTTGAGATGGCTAAGTCAGCAGACTTATATTTAGTGAGTTCCACTGGAAAAATAATTGAAATGTTTCGGAAGATAGTAGGACAGTAATCAGATGAATGCCGGATTTACTCCATATTCCCTATTTTTTAAGTTGGAGACTGTAATCATTTCCTTACTCTTTTGTAAATTGATTTTGCTTTTATTTGGATTTTTCTCCCTGTAGTTTATACACCAGAGCAGTTGGCAGAGAAGTACAGTAACATTACATTCCTGCTGTATTGCTTGACTTTGGTAGTTATTGTTGCTGTCCATCACTACATGTACAGGTCAGCCCCTGGATGACTCAAATAGCATAGTAAATTGTTTACTGTGCCGTATTTGTATAGATCCAGGAATAGATTAAAATTTCTGCTGTCGTCTTTTCCCTGTAATAATTTTGTATACGATCCAGACCTCGGCATGTTTTGTAATGGTATCTTCTTGACCTTTGCAGGAAAGGAGAACTTATTGCTACTTCTGGGCATGAATTCAAGTCCTATTGGAAGATGTTGCTTCCTTTCTCTTATGCAATAGTTTCAGGAGCAGTAGGATCTTGTTCTGTTTTGTTTGCTAAGTCTCTGTAATGTCATTCCCCCACTGTGACTTGCTGTATTAACTTCGTTCTGATTGTTTGTATTGCCTAAAGTGGGTCTTCATCTAATTCTTATTTTTTTTTCTTCACAGCTCTAATCTCCTCAGATTAGCGATGTCCAGTAGCTATCCATTACACACTTGGTTTACATACTCCATGCTTCTGTTGTTTCTTAGCACGGCTGGCTTCTGGGTAAGGTTTTATATCACTTTTTAGCTATGGCGTGGTTGATTATTTGTTCATATCCCTGACAGTTATGCCTCGACATTTTTCTTTATACAGATGGCTAGGTTAAATGAAGGATTGGCGTTTTTTGATGCCATTGTCATAGTTCCCATGTTTCAGATTGCATGGACATTTTTCTCAATTTGTACAGGATTTGTGTACTTTCAGGAATATCAGGTGATCTTTCTTATCTCATGTTCTTTCTTTTTGCAGTAAAATACATTTGGTGCTTCCATTAAGTTCAATACGCAGCCAAAGTTACGTGAAAGCTCTATGTCGTACTTAAACCATTTTATTATAAAATTGCGAACCCTTCAAAACTGTTCGGCTCTCCACCATCTTACATCAAACTTGCTTTTGCATGCTGTGTGTGTAGTTATCCTTAGAAACATGAATGTGAGTATCTGCAACGTGCTTTTGTCCGACATATATGCTTGTGGCAGAAATGTGTGCTGGTAATTTAATGATATTGACAAGTAGATTTTGTTGTATTGCCTTGAGTAGGTCTTTAACACTCTACGAACGACAATGTTTATTCTGGGAATGACGTCAGTGTTCATAGGCATATTTTTGCTTGCCCCTGACGAAGCTAAAGGTATATATTTGATCGTGGAATGCATCAATTTAAAGTTGGAATTCCTGAAAAAACAATCTGTGCTAACTTGACACTTTGAAATATTGTTAGGTGGTGAAGTCAAAGATAGTTCCTTGGACACTATAACATCATCAGGTGTTTCAGCTGACGGAGAAAGGTACAAAAGAGTTCTCTTTTCTATTCTGATGCATTAACACTTAACACTGATCCAGCATAATAGTGGGAGATATGCTACCTTAAAATTATGATTTCCAGTTAGTAGTCTGATTTAAAGAAAATTGAGATCTTTTTCGATTCTAAAACTTACCACTTTAGTGTCCAGGGCTTGACGTTACATGATGTTTGCGCAATTTCCCTGCTGGTTATTTCCCTCGGAGTTGGATTAGTCTTATTGACTTATGATCTCACATAGTGACGTAGGTATACAACAACAACAACAACAACAACATCAGAGCCTTAGTCCCAAAATGTTTTGGGGTCGCCTGACATGAATCATTCTTTGGAACCGTCATGAGTGAACTCTCATCTCAACAATAGAAAAAAGAAAGAAAAGGAAAAAAAACGGAAGTGGAGTTAAACAAAAAATGGAAGGCAAAGCGTTTTTACAGATTTTAAACCGAACTTATCACATGTATAAAAACCCAAAAAAATAAAACAAGAATAAAGTTTAAAGTGATTTTGAGAAACGAAGTAAAATTTAATATAAGAGTTTTGGGGGGGAAAGTTTAACAAATTCAAGAAGAGAATTTTTTTTTAGAAAACTTAATAAAAACATCAAAGGCTAGAAGTCCACATGTATCATATCCCTCCATAGTGCCCTCTCCATCACCATCCCCTCCTGAAGCCTGAGAAATCTCATCTAAATTTGATGACGTTTTTAGGCATAATGAAATGCGAAAATAAGCCTAATCTAATACTCCGTATTATGTTATTTGGTGACCAATGATGTCACATGGCATAATTAATTAAGGGTTTTTCTACGGGGTGCCCCTGAAGGCCTGAACTATTCGAGTTTCCAACTTGTACCTCGCGTTTTTCAAATTACCAGTTGTACCCTTAAACTCTACTAACCAGTCCCAAACGTGACCCTTAGTTTTTAAACCGTCAAGTTAAGACGTTAAATGCCTATATAGCGTGATGATTTGGACTACTTGTGCTATGTGGCTATGACTTTGGTTTCCCTCCGTTTTTCCCTCCATTTTTCTAGAAACTTTCCCTCCATTTTTTTATACTTCAATTTTATATTTCACACCTCAAATCTCGTATTTATATGCTACTTTCTCATCCTCTCTCTATATTCTTTTATTTTAATTTCCCCTCTGGAAGGTGGTATGCAAATATGATTAAGAGATAAAGAGAGGGGAAATTAAAATAGAAGAATAGAGAGAGGATGAGAAAAGTAACATATAAATAGGAGATTTGAGGAGGAAGATATGAAAGTGAAGTATAAAAAAATGGAGGGAAAGTTTCTAAAAAAATGGAGGAAAAGCAAAGGGAAGTCAAAGCGAATAGCCACATAGCATAAGTAGTCCAAATCATCATGCCATGTAGGCATTTAACGTCTTAACTTGATGGCTTATAAACTAAAGGCCACGTTTTGGACTAATTAGTAGAGTTTAAGGGTACAACTGATAATTAGAAAAACGCGAGGGTATAAGTTAGAAACTCGAATAGTTCAAGGGCACCCCATAGAAAAACCCATTAATTAAATTGCTAGCGATCTTAATAAAATACAAAAAAACGTAAATAAAATGTTGGTGGCAGAAAGCCGTCTTTCTACTCTTTACAATGTTGATCTTATCTGTTCTTTGTGAACCTATGGTAGGTTGATTGTTACAACATCTGAGGATACACAAAACAAAGAGATGAAACCGCTTTTGCGATTGGTGTTGACAAAAGCTATGGATCTCGTGCTCAAAGCAAAGGTAACGGCTATTATACATTTACCTCAAGTTATGTACGATACTCTTAATCATGCCCTTTTTTTATTGTACATCTCGCAATTTCTCCGAGTCTCGCATGAGGCTGACTGACTGACTGACTCGCTGTTGAAAACTTCGTTACCGTCAGACCACTTGCCTAATAGCATTAGGACTGGGAGAAGATTCTATAAATGCATCCTCAGTTCTAGCGATGCCTATGCTATCATCCAAGATAACTGGATTTAGAGGCAGTACAACCGTCGACCGGGCCAAGTTTTTTCCCATGAGAGGCGCTGGTTGGAGTAAGATCCCGATGGATGAGGATGGTGTAAACCTACTCGAAACAAGTGCGAGGGTCTCGCAAATCTGATACGGTTAGTTCCACTTTAAAATGAAATGAAATTGTTTCTAATTACCACATCTAATGGTGTTTACCACTCTGATAGAACCCGTAGATTACTAGAAGTTTTTTTTTTTTTGGGTTCTTCGCAGCTTCTTGTAGTCCAAAATTCAAGTTGTATTTTATAGGTCTGTCACTTGTACATACTCGGATTGATCCATGGTAGCCATTGTATAATTTTTCTGAGTAAATATGTCAGAATGATGTATCATGTTTTTCGAGTGAAAATGAAATCCAGGTTCTCGAGATTTCTGCTTATTTACCAATTTCACTGTGACAAATCCCCGTGCAATAATTAAAGTAATTTGGTGCAATAGTCCGCTACCATCAACATGGAGCTTTGGTACATAACACTTTTTTTCACGACTGCGGATAGTAATGATGTTTGAATCGTACACAAATGGAGGTAAATTACGTCATGCTCTTGCGCTCCTGTAGGAGCGGTTTCCAACCTCGTACCTACACCCTACAGTAAACACTCGTTCAATGTTTAATACACAGGCCGAACATGAGAGCTTTTACCGCTCGACTAACAATCTGATACATGGCTTTGAAGATTTTCAAATATGATTACAAATATTAGGAAAGAGTACCACTTTGAAAACGATGGTACTTGGTGGCCGACTGGCCGGCAAGTAAAAACCGGTGATCTTCTGCCAAATGATAAGTAAACCGGTTCGTGGATCAGCAGTGTAATTAACGAAAAACTCAACCTACATAAAGTTAAACATGGTACCGTTCTATTGAGATACATGCGCTGCCTCCCGATGGAGGCAAAGTGAAATTATTCGACTAATTCTAACAAAAAAAATCAAAATTGTGTCCGCTATTTGTGAGGTACATATAAAAAGAAATAGAGAAAAATAAATAACAAAATTGGGAATCCGCAAATAAAAATAAGGTCGTGTTCTCTCGACTCTCTCTGTCTCGCTCTCTCACTTCTAGCAAGCCAACTACGATGAGAAAATCAGGCAGTAATCAACGCTTGCCAGCTGCTTTCCTGACAGGCGGGGCAGAATCCTCGTCATCAGATTGAATGTCGCCGTACTGCCACATTCCACTCCGGCTGGTTTTTGCTTCTTGCTGGAACTCTTCCAGCTCATCGAATACAGCCTTCCTTTCTTTGGTGTCCCATCTTCTTCGCTTTTCTAATCTAGCTAGTCCTGCCTGGAAGACATATACATCTCGAGTTATCATACATTCACCACGCGACCCCCCAAAATAACATAGAAAGTATGGGGAGATGTCAGCCAGGGTCACCTGTATAGAGCCTTATTCTAAATTAATGTTATTATTATTATTATTATTATTATTATTATTATTTATTATTATTATTATTTATTATTATTTATTATTATTATTATTTATTATTATTATTTAGTTAATTCAACATAATTCAACTTCATTTCTATTAGTTTCAGCTTCATTCAGTTCAGTTCAGTTCAGTTCAGCTCGATTAAATTCAGTTCAGCTCAGCTCGATTAAATTAAGTTCAGTTCAGCTCGATTTCTATTAGTCAAGCACCTAGGCGCAGCTTAACGACATTTTTTAAGTTCAACCGTAAAAGTTCTGGCTGGTCCAAGTTCCACCAATATGAAAAATCCAACCTACTAATTTTAACGTAGCAATTTGGTTCCGGCCTACAGATAAGTTTCGTGAAGATCTTAAAAAAAACACAGGCATGAGAAATTACCTTTAACAAGGCAGCACTAACGTTTGAGCTGCTCTCCTCATCAACCAAAGACACGAGGAGGACCGTCCCAGTTCCTTGACCTTTTACTTTCCCACCAGACGTGTCTCTTTCCACGATCACAACGTTAAACTTTTGCGAGCTGCTGAGGGTTAGCTCACTCAAATACTCGGCTGCTTCTTGTCCATAATCCTCCTCTAAGGTAGGCACCTTGAGGAAAGCGAGACTGCAGAGTTGAGCCAATCCAGGTGCAGAGTGTACAGAAGGGGGTAGAGGCCGCAGGCGGCTGTAAGGAACTACTTCTTGATTACCGTAATCAATATAGAAAACCTCAAACTCGTCTTTCGGTGATTGAGCAATACCACCACGAGGAACGTTCACAATCTACCACAACAATAACAAAAAATATTTACACAGTTCAAAAACACATAATTTGGATACCAAGTCTTTATTTACTTAATTCAAATTGTTTTCCCTTTAATACCCTTGATTTTGGGTTTTCGGAAACTGCATCGAGCATAGTATTATTCCTGTACTGTACTTAAGTGCCTGAATAAAAGTTGCTTAATGAAAGAAGAAGGTTTGCCAAAATTAAGTGACTCGGTCACACTTGCACTTCTATTATACAGGTACGGGCACAAGGAGGGTGACATATCTTACCATGGCTCGGTTCCATGAATTATCTGCACTGAATTGAGCAAGAACCAGATCACCCTTCTTGGGGCTGAAGCTGCCAACTACAGGCGCTTCCCCAATTTCCAGGGACGCAAGCTGCTGCTGGATGGAAGCCACCATGTGATCACCAACAGTCTGAACATAGAACTGGCCACCGCCAAGAACTTCAGTGACAACAGCCTACGAATGGTGAAAACAATGAGTTCAATTTCAAACAGCGAAGCACAAGTCGATATAATATAAGAAGCTACTGCACAATAGAAGTCAGATAGCTACCTTGAGGACCTCCTTCTTCCTGGTTTCGTTAACAGATGAACCATTAGCAACTTCCTGCCCTTCAACATAACTTTCCCATATCTAGAGCCATAAAAATAGTTAAAAAGAGATTTTGAAAATGCTAGGATGAGCAATCAGGTATTGTAGCAGAAAACCGTCATTACAGTAATGTAGTGTAAAACCATCCCGATAATGAACCAATCATTTCCCAAATTTGGGAGCCAATATAGGAAAACACATGGATTTACATTAACACTCGTGTAAGACGATTTTCCATAGTAACTGTGCAGTTGCTTTACCTTCAACTTCTGCCTTTTGGCAGACTCCTCAGCTTGAACGAGGAGATGGGAATCTGCAATCCTGTCTGCACCAAAAGAGGCTTGAAACTTAGCAAGCCCAGCTTGCAGTAACACTCCTCCAATGTTTGTTCTAGATTCCCAAAGGGATCCTATGAAAGTTCCATTTCTATCCACAGTTTCCACTTCAATCTGAGGGAAAAAAATTTGGATCAATGATGGTACAAGGTTGGAATCCGTTTATTCAATAAAAGAAGTACAATACCTCAACATCTCTTTGTAGTATTCTTCTCCTCATCAACGCAATTGCCTCTTCAGAGTAAGGCTCACCTCGACCAGGACACCTCACGCCAGAAAGTGAAAAGGCAATACTGCACGTTTCCTTGGGAATTACAAGCTTGAACCGATGACCACTGAGTACATATTCAACAATTGCAGAAAGCCTCCTGCTTCGTTGCAAGAAGGGTAAGAAATCCTTGGCTTTTTTCCCTGATGCCTGAAATATCGATACTAGAGATGAGAATACTTTCATTAAATCACTTCAGGTACACAATACTTAAATAAGACGGTCTCAAAGGCCAGCCTATTAACCACATAATCAAATAAGGAATACACAAGTATTTGGTCTTATGAAACCGCTCATACAAGACCCAGTTCTTCAAGTAACTATAAAGGACAGTTGTGGGGCAAAAGGAAGTGCTAAGAGGTAAGATGTGATGGTATTACGCACAGCAGTAAGGTCTTGGATGTGATGTGCAGGGGGGTCACCAGAAGAGTGTTTCCCTTTCCTAGCAGCAATAGCTTTTGATTCAGCTGCCAAAAGGGCATCATAATAACTCGATCTTTCTTCGAAATCCCGATGTTTTACTGCTTCAGCCAACCCACGCACAACCAACATTTCGGCAACATTATACCCAGCTGGCTGTCCACCAGCAGTAGATGAAACAGTTGAAGAATCGACTCCTTCGGCTTTTGACTGAGGAGCCAGGAACACAGATCCAAAGTCTATCACCTTGGATTCGGCAGAGAGAGCAGCAGGATTACTATTATCCCCAACAGGAACTTTTCTCGCGTATTCCATGCAAACATTAACCTGAATTCATGATAAAACACAATTACTAGATTTCCTTGGTGTATGATATTACTACCTTACTTACGTATCCTACAAAATGTAAGCACAAGGAATACCTGGCGACCAATGAGCTTCTGACGAAGAAATTCCTTTGCCTCACGGGCATAGTTTTCACGCCCATCACCTGTTCGTGGGTTGCCCATTTTGGGACAGCGAATGCTTGAAAGATTTACCCGTCTCTCTGCCAATGGGCTACCAAATGGCACAGCGTCATCAGCCACGACAATACAATCTCCGCTAACAACTTCCACAACCTGATATGAATATCAGACACTAGACTTGAGGTTAACTTGAGGAAAGAGTTCAAAGATACTATAGTAGTATCAAGACTGTACCTTTCCAGTAAAATTCTGATCATGAATAGGTTTGGAGTTTGTAGCTGGGGGAACATAATTTGTCCACATCCTGATTCTATTTTTCTTTGCCTCTAGCTCTGCTGATTTCAGTTCCTTTTTGTCCTTATCTTCCAGCATTTTTCCACTCCATTCAACATATTTAGCCAATCCCTACAGATTAAACAATTATTGTTACATTGTTACCTTGTCAGTTGTCATAAAACATAGTAGCATACCCACCAACAAACACCCAAAGAAGAAATTATAAACTACACCCTGGTTTGTGCTTTAGCCATCAAAAGTACGTAGTTCGTACAAGCAGCAATATATCAAGGCAGACGGCCATACACAGCGAAGCCAGCAAGATCACAGACAGCACATTTTTAATGTAGTACTCTGTAATATATTAAAATAACCACTATTCTTTAAAAAAAAGGATGTCTCTGCCAAAAAGAAAATAATACTAGGTATAAAATCCAAGTGGTACTGTAAGTTTAAGTTGTCTTTTCTGACGACATCGACTGCAGATGTACTTACATTCTTTGCCAATTCCAAGGCCAGGTTCTTCACTTCACCAGCGTCATCATAATATATTGAACCCGTCAGGTTATTGAATCTGTCTCCAGTTTCAGGGAGAATACGTACCTGCAGATTCAATATAAATATAAACCACGTGTATCAAGATATAAACATACGTTTACAGCATGTTGATAGACGCCATCAGAGAGATAGAGCCAACTTACATCTCTATGTAATGTACGCATCTCTGTGAAATGCTTAGCGTCCCTTCCAAAGGGGTCCGGTGCAACCTCAATAGTCGTAGGGCCGCCAGAAAGGACTTTCTGCGCTGACGTCAGCTGGGTAGGAGTGTCAGCTTTATTAACTCCATTTGGTTTGTCAGAACTATTATCAGAATCAGGTATGGTTTCTGGAGCTGCTCTTCTTCCCATTGAAGGAGCCTACAGTTAACAAAGACCATGCACGTATCAGAAACTACAGGAGCCTGAACTTAAAACTCGGGACAACATAGAAACTTAGAAATCATAAGTTATCACATTATCCTACCTGAACTCCAGCTACAAAAACCTGAACAAACTGAAACTCGGGAAGCAAGTAGACACGAAGAGCACTCCCGTCGCGAACCTGCTCTACGATTGCTTCAATCGACCTCCCTTTGTTTCGGGTTGCATAATCGAAAGCATCAAAACCACTAAAGCCGCCAATGGCAGAAGCAGGCAGATTTCTAATAGCAGCCTCTGAAGCACCCGGAGCCTGTAAATGGGGAAAAAATGGTCTTAAGTCTTACTAATACAAAATTTTCATTTAGACTCCCAATTATCATTTATCAGAGAGTAGAGCCATCAGTTTCTAGGCGTACAGAATGCACCAATGCCTCTGAGAAGAGGAAATAATAAGTGTAATCTTTTTCAGTAATGCACAAAGTTATAACCTTGCTAATGGAGCATCCATAGTAAAAAGCAATAGAACTACCTTACTCCATTTTCCTAAACCCTGTTCTTTTGCTTGCTCCTCAAGTCGCAGCAACTCTGCCACATCCTCGTTTGATTCACTTTTCTGTTCCTTGACCTGGTCAAATATAAGAAAAAGAAGAATGTAAGACAATTTTTAACGTAGTAGACTGGGTGAATAATACAGTCACATATCCTGTGTAAAAGAGATAGAACAGCATGACACAAACCTTTGCCCAGCCTTGTGCAACCACCAGCTTTGAAACGTTCTGACTGGTACTGCTCCCAAGCAGCACAGTAGCGAATTCCCTTGCCATCCCCGACTGTGTAGGTGGTGTGGCATGGGTAAGGAAAGTAACCTCCTGTGGACACAAATACAATGCCATGTAAGTTCAAACTTCAAAAACTTTTTAAGTGACTGCAACTTCACGAAAAAACTTTTTTCATTCACTAAATAAAGTTGGAAACCAACTTAAACAACAACCATATAATAGAAATGGAAAACGAAAAAAGGACTGCACCTTTCCTATGCAGAGTTTCCTCAAAAACTCTCTGCTCTCCCAAGCGAAGGGCTCATCAACTCCATCTCTACGGGCCTATGGAATAAACAATATGTATGCAGCAATTAAGCATTGCATTAAGAAGCCATTTTTTTCGTAAAGTACAAAACAAACTCAAATTCACAATGTCAGGGACTAAAATCACTTAAATCAATACAAGTGATACGGAGTATCGTGATACAAACTAATCAATCAAGACTAATTTATATGCACGCATTCCGAATGATGAGAACTATCAAGAAGTCAAATGTTAGGGTCAAATTTTAAAGTCCTCCATAAACCTTCAAAATCTCACCATCAAAGAAAACTCCCCCTAAGACCTAAGTTCTTGTGTATGAGCGCAAATGAGTACGAAGTAAATCACTACAAACCAGAGAGCGGGATTAAAAACAAACCAGTCTAGGAGCGATAACAGATGCTAAGGTAACCATCTTTTCAGGTGGGATGGCATCTCCCTTAGTCATTCCCATAATGACCAAGGTATCCCCTGAAGGAACAGCCTTTACTCTCCCCCTCAACCATTTTCCCTGTGTCGCGGCCATCACCAAATGTCACTCCGATCTACAACAAAATTACACCGTTAAATGAATCGTTTCATCAGATAAACCATATATATTCAGCAATTACAAAATTAAAATAACGAAATAGCAGCTGGAACATATACTCCCTCCGTCCTACTCATTTGTTTAAACTCATTTGTTTAAACGGCTTTCTTATTATTTTTAAGGCGTACTTTAATCAAAGGTAAACAAACAATCAAGACGAGAAAAGTAATATACACGATCAGTTCATACAATTTGCATAGAAACAGTGCATACACACAATTGAGCAATCCAGAAAAAATTATCTTATCACTCTGACAACTTTATCAGCTAAGCAAGCTGACATTGTAATTCGACATGCATGAAATACAATACTCTGAAAAGATAAACAAATAATCGAGACGGAGAGATTATCGTATTAAACTCGGCGATTAAGATCATAATAACATGCCATAACAAAACAATTCAAAAAACATAATCTTCAACATGCATGAAATAACACCTGTAATGAACCTCAACGACAATTCGCCAAAGATCATAAATCTTATAAATCGGAATAAAACATTACATTTACAAATCAAATGATCATATCATCATCATCAACATCAATCACAGTTCAGATCCGTGGACTGTTACACTCAAATTCAAACAAAAACAACGAATTCAACTTTCAACATAAAATGATACCTCAAATATACAACGATGAACAACAAAACAATCAAACAATCAAAAATCACGATCAATTCAGACAAAACGAAATCAGAAAAGAAGAAGGAAACCTTGATTGATGGAGGAAAATGGCGAAAACGTGTAGGAGAAGAAACGTGAGAAATGGAGATCTACGATTAAACTTCGAAAGTTACGCCACAGTTAATTTAATTTTAATTTAAAATATTAGTTTCAGTTATAAATGTAAGGAAATGAGAGACAGAGGGAGAGGGAGAGGGAGAGGGAGAGGGAGAGGAGTGCAATTTGCAGGAAGAAGATGGGAGTGGGGTGGGTGAGGTGGGGTTTTAGCTAATGTAGCTTTTTGGGATGGAAATATAGATTTAGTATGAATTTATTAATTAATGAATGATATCATGATGATGCTATTTTTAGGATTTTAGGTGTATTTTTGGTAATTGTTATAACTATAATCTTTTGTTTCGGATTTGGATATTAGAATTATTTCGAGTTTTCGTATTTGAATTTTAAATTTAGGTAGGTAAATTTATTCAGAAGGTTTTTTGAGATACCCTTTTTCGATAAGTTAGTGAGAGACATGATAACCAAAAAAAAAAAAAATAGAATATTATTTTTAACATGTGAGAGATCTCTCGTTAACGTTATTGAGAGACCGATTCTTTAAAGTTTTTGTGAAATTTATTAGCTACTCGTGTTTGATTATTTGTTTATTTGTTTCATTTAAGAGTGTTTTACTGAATTGTTTAGCTTTTTATTTATGGAATCAATTTGGTTCACTTATCAAAGATAGTTAATGATATCCTCTTTTTTTTAAATCTTTTTGTCAAAAGAAAACAAATAAACAAATAATCAGGACAAATGGGATATAATAAATGGGAAGTAGAGATTCGAATAAAAAGCTAATTTTAATTTTACCTCTGTTTTTACTAATTAATTTATATATTACCATGATAGTATTATGTATTTTAGTGTATTAAGGTTTAATCCTTGTATTAGGCAACAACTTAGTAGGAAACATGTAATATTAGTTGACAATGGGGTTTTTGTATAGGAAAAAGTTTGTTTAGAGATGTGTTTAAGTAATCAAACTTTTACTAATTTTAAGATTGTCAATAAGAGCATGTTTGATTTATCTTGTTAAAAAATAAATTTTATTTTTGAAACTTAATTTTTTAAGAGTGTTTTTCAAAACTAGGAGCATCAAATTGTTGTTTCTATTTTTAAGGATAAAAAGATGGTTTTTGAATTTTTAAAAAACTACTTTTAGTTTTTTAGAAAATAATGTGTTTAGCCAATTTGTGTTTTTTAACCCAAAAACACTTTCAAATATTAGGTCAAACACACACTAAGACTCACGTCTGATTTTATTAACTTTTTATTATTATTTATATTTACCTGAGACTTTATACGATACCATTAGGTTTATCTTAAACTACATTTTTTTACAATTCATCTTATAAATAAAAATAAAATATTATTTTTAATCGGTTTTAATTTAAAGGGGGAATAATTGCAAATAGAAGTGGTTAGAATGATGAAGTAATATTTACTTGAAATGGTAGGGTATGGATTGTGCGGTAAGAAATTGCCAAATCAGTGTAAACTTGAAACAGTTTGAAGACGAATGACGTGAGTAAGTGAGTGCAGAGTACAAAGTATTTACTGCGAGTCTGTGAAGTTAGTCAAATGTCAGGCCCCAATTAATGCCCATGGGTTATCAGTTGATCACTTTATGGTGTCGCTGCTCCACTCAATGCTTCACGGGTACATCACTGCTCACACAACTACACAACTCCTCAAATATAAACGTAAATTAAAACGTCTATTCCATTTTTAAAACTACAAATTCTAATTTCAAACCGTCATTATTCATCTTAAGTGTAAAACAGGTTAATTACATACCAAATCACTTAGCCTATCACCTAAAAAATGACATTTTTTTGTTTTTATGACTCTCACTTGGTAGTCTTTAACCTGTTTTAATGTTAAAACGGATAATATCATCCTAAGCAAGACTTACTATTTTTTAAAACAAATTCTAATTTAAGCCGGTCATATTTGTCTTACACGTAAGATGGATTAAAAATCTATCTCTATAAAAGGAGTAGATTTTCAGAGTTTCTCATTGATCCCTTAAATTTAGGAAAACATGTCCCACCATCTTTCACTTGATTTAATTTCCCTCCTCAATTAATTATGTTCCATAATTCTGTTCCGTAATTAATTCTGATGCGTAATTAATTCTGTTCCGTAATTCCGTATTCTAATCTTTCCTCATTTCTATTTACGTAATCGATTGTAGTAGTACATTTCGACATTATCATAATAAAATACGATAGGTTCAAATCTCTTTACTATAAGAAGAATAACTTTTAGAGAGTTCTTATTGGTCGATCAATATCAAGAATAGAAAAAAATTTAATTAAAATAGGGTCAACCATGTTCATTCTACATAATTAATTATCTCCCCCTCAAAACTTTCATAAATTTAATATTTTTACTACTTTCACTCTTTTATTAATTAAATAAGTTACAATCTATAATGAAATATGAAATCTTCCGAAGTCCTAACTTCAATTTCAGCCGTGAAAATCAAATATTTGATGATCACTGATAATGAGTTAACCAATTTTAGATAAATTATAGGTTATAAATTAAATATAATAATAATATGATTGAGACGCCCAAGAGTAAAGGAGTTGTTAATATTAATTTAACATGGAACAACTAACATGATTAAATTGAGTGACAATGAGTATAAAATAAAAACAAAAAGTGAATAAAAAATATAATATTATATAAATTGGTGAAAATTAATGCATTCAAATACTTGAAATCTACAAATTAAAATTGTTAAGAATTCAAAATCAACGAAGATATGTAACTCCGTCTTAAATGTTTATAAAATAGATAGATTTATATTATATGGTCGAAATTTTTTGGGTAGTTAGAGAATCGTACTCATAATAATAATTTGGGTTCATTACGATGGTTAATAACTCAGAATTTAAAACGTAAGTATAATTTTAAAATCTATATATATTTTTACCTGCTATTATCCGTCTTAAATTTAAAACGGGTCAGTATCACTCCGTATAGGTTATAGGACAAATATTTTATTTTCGCCGTGCATAATACATTTTCTATCTTATTCATCCTACATATGTATATTTGACCCGTCTTAAACTTAAACCGGTAGCGTCGTTCTACGTAAGAATTTGTATAATTTTATAATGTCAATCACATGCGTTGTTTTTGCTTACGTCTAAGTTAAGCGTATAAATTCTTTTTATTTTTACATCAATATACTTGCGATACTAAAATTATATTTTTTATTAAACATATTCACCTTTTTATTTTTATTTTTGCGGTTTAATAGAATGAAACCCGTGTATTTTTTGCATGGGCATAAAACTAGTTACACATAAGACGAAAGTAAAATATATTAAGAATCGGAAAAGAGTTGTCTCATTCATGTGAATATGGTGGTATTTAACTTGTTTTATTCTTAAAACAGATATATTATTCTTAAGAAAAAACTATTGAAGAGAAATTAGAAGAGATCCCCAAACAAATTAAGAAATTGATCGGAAAGATAATGAGATTTTGGCTTCACTAGAATAATTTTTGAATTAGAAACTATTTTTTTGTTAGTGTCGGCGAGGGATGTAGTTATTTTTATTTTTATTGTTTATATTTTTTTTAGTTCGATTTTTAGTTTATTTATTGGTTTATCTCTCATGTAATGAACGTTCTCTTAGAGTAACTCAAGTTGTTACTTTAGAGTACTTGCTTGTAATTATTGTTAATTGTTAAGTAGTGCCCTCATCATTGGAGTACAACATTACGTAACTGTTTTCAAGCCGATGTAGCTTGATGAAATTCAATTAGATGCAAATAAATAATTAAAAAACAATAAAATAATTTATACTATGCAAAATTTATTGGAACCTTGAGCTACAATACACCATTGTTTACCATTACAATGTTATGTACTACGGTAGCTTTATGTGGCTTGCCATTTAAGTTGATCTAGAAGTCTAACTATTTATAAATTGCTACTTATTTAATTTGTATTTTTCTTTCTTTAAAAAAAAGCAAGGTTATTTACAATTACCGTTAAAGATGATAAGTGGAACGAAATGAATGTGAATGCACGACTAAACAATAATTGGGACGTCTCAATGTAAAGTTACAAATTCTTATAGAAAACATCACTATTCATTTTAAACTTATGACGTGTCAAGTATCATATCACTTATCTATACCAAGTGAATTTGAAGGGAGAGATTTCATAATACTTAAACACAAATTGTCTCTTACAAGTTACAACCCATTTGGATTTGACAAAGTATATAAAAACAGTGAGTTAATGTCCTTAATGATAACTCAAACGATAAAAGTGATTGTCATGTACGAACAGTCAATACAATATTACTGTTCCATACTACACAATTTATGATGCTCATTCATCAATTTGTATTAATGGTTTGATATGTGAATACACCATTCACGTCTTTTAAACCTACAAATTTTGGTTTCCTTCTGACTCATATTATCTCATATAATATGATCTTATTCAAGTACATTTCTAGTCCTCATACTAGACTCGAGTCTCCTTACCTGAAGGAAGCTCCCACTGTTATCTTATAACTCGTGACATGTTGTACTCATGTACACAGTCACATTGTACTAGAATTCATATTGTAGTTTACCTAGATCCGATCCATCCACTAGTTCTCCTCGAGAACTTATATCGAAATAAGGTTTTGTTTCAACTTTTGGTATGTTAATCAAGGTCATACGAATCAACGCGTTTCATATCTAGATGATTCTATATTCAACGATATGAACATTTTATCCAACCTTGTAAATCAACAGGTGACATTTCATTATCATATAATAAACTCACTTATGATTGTTCATCATCCTATGATATTTATTCATTTAGAATTGAAAACCTCTTATTCTTTACATTTAAAGAATCACAATTCTCTTTAAATGGTAGGTTCAATTTTCTAATGACTTTTTCCCCCACTGAATTTAGTATCACTATCTTTATAGTTAAATAACTCTCACTATCTTCATAGTAATTAGCTCCTACTCAATCAACATCTTCTCATCTCATTACGAACATTTCATTTTTCATCCTCGTTCCTTTGGAAAGTATCAGAACATGATTTCTCCTCTATAATCCTTTAGAATAAGAAATACTATCATCAAGAGGACGGGCCGGGAGACGATTTCTCCTCTATTATCTTATAAAATCAGAAACATTAACTTCATGGAAATGTTTTCCCTCCGTTTATACACGCGGTTCCTTTTGTCCTCTCTAGGAACTAATGACATAAAAAACATTTTCTTTTGTGTCTTCTCGTAGTTTCTTCTATCCATTATTTTAAGGTTCTTCTCAAGGACCTCATATAAGATTCTTCTCTAAGATCCCATATTTAATCCATTGGTTTGCGGGCGTAAAATTTCTCTTGTTTGGATACAATATTTAGAGGGAGGGAAATGAGGGGGAAAGAAATGGGAGAATCTATTTTCCCTCCTTTAGATCAAATTGTTTTCTTTCTTAAGGAGGTGAGATTTGGAAGGAAAACACAACTTCACCTTCATATTATTGTCATTATTCATCAAATTCCATAACATCCTCCATACAATACATTATGTTCCTCTTTTATCCCCTCCCATTTCCCTCTTAAAAGTTTTATTATCCAAACAACCACAATTCCCCTCCCCTCACCTCCCCTCCCTTTCCCTCCTAAAATTGTATCCAAACACACCCTAAAAATTTATCATAGATTCATAGCTCCAATTTTGATATTTTTGACAAGATGTGTGAATTCGATTTTAATTTGAAATTTTATTGTTTGATAGAGGTATGAGATTTGTTTGCTTCACAAGGCCAACGAGTGATCTTACCATTTTCATAAAGGATACCAAAGTACATGATACATTTTTTGAGTGATAAATATAGGAAAATTTTCTTAAAAGAAAAATAGTTTATTGAATATGATTTTCTTTAAAATAGTTATTATTTATTTTAAATCTAAAACAAATTAAATATTATTTATCATTCTTTATGCATCTTATTCTTTTTTATTTTATTTCAATATGTCTATTTGACTCGTTTATTAGACGGATCCATTGAATTCACTTCATTTATTTCCTATCATTTTCTCACAAAGGTCTAGATATTATTCTAAAATATCTAACGGTTACAATTGTTGGTAATGGATGGTGATTTGTATCAAGGGTAATAAACCATTATTTTTTCCTATAAAAACGGAAAGAATTACAATCTAAATAATACGTCGTTTTAAATAAGAATTCGTAAAAATACATTAATTATAAAGATATTTTAATTTCACACCAAATATTTTGTTGGAATCCCCAACCAACCACCATCTCTCCTCTATTTTTTCCATTAATTTACATGTTGCATGTCTTCCAAAAGCATCAATCAACCATATTACAACAAATTTATTGTGTGATTGTTTTCTAGCGTAAACCTTTTTTTTGGTACATACTCCGTATTCCGTAGTGATCAATTTATGGTTAATAGTGACTACTTAAAATATGTTTAGTTTTTAGTCATAATGGTCGCCATTTTACTTAAACTTGATCACATTTTGTTGATCGTATGTAAAACAGTTGTATAATAAGACTTGCGACTGTATTAATAGATAATTACGTCAACATTTATTGTACTATAAACCAAAAAGTCAATTTGCACAAACCAAAAAGTCAATATGATTCTTCCACAGGTAAGATGTTAAAAACTTATTAAAAATACAACTGAAAGTGTATAAGATATTTTTTAATTAATTTAAATGACTTATGGTTAATTAAAGGTGGATCATTCAATGTCATCTTTTGTAAATAAAGGATTTCTATAAGGACAATTTAATCATTTTTTTTTTCTTTATTTAGAAGTGGTAGATTGGATATTAATGAATTAAAGAAGAAAATAGGTAATTTGGATATAAATAAGAAAATATTGATAAAACATTCAAACATTTTAATCAAATTTGTCATCCGTAATCGATTTAAATAATCTATTTTTGCTAATTATAATCCGAGGGATACGAAAAAAACATCATCACCGCTACTCCGTGATCAGTAAGTCTTCCTTGTGACGGATATATCCGTCGCAAATTTATAACGGGTCAAGTTTTCCCACCTAAGTATATAAGATAAAACAAAAAAAGCGCCAAATATCTTGTTTTTGACTAGCGAGTGAATAATATTTGATCCATCGCAAATTTGCGACGAATGTATCCGTTACAAACGAGAATTTGTTTGTGCTCAATAATAATGCTAATATACCCAATTATAGGAGTACATCATTTATCACACTCTTTTGTGACATTCGTCGGCATAGTCAAATTTCCCGCATTTATTACTCGCGCCTCAGGTAACTTCCATTCCAATTTTCATGTATTATCTATAATTTTCTTTTCTTTTTCTTCCATTACCTCTTCTACAATGTTAATTTTACGAATTATAGAATAAAACCGTCTTATAGTAATGTAACTAATTGCATATGCGGGAATTTTCATATCATGTATTGTTGTTTCAATTTTTCCCCAATTCCGCAATTTGTATATGTATTTTATGCTGCGTTTTGATTTTAATTTTTAAATGATAGTCAAAATTGTTCTTGATCTGATGATTGATTGAAGAAATTGACCAAGTTTGGGGAAAATGTTCCTATGAAATTGAATTTAGGAGATTTTGAATGGTTCGTAGATCGGGTTCTTGATTGTTGTTGTGAGTTTTAACCGAGTTTTGACGTTGATTTGCGTTCTCATTGCATTATCAAATGCGGTTTTAACGCAACTCAACGACCAACTCGGTTAAAACACAATTTTCATATAACTCGAAAAGTAGGGTTACCATGGAGAATTTGAAAAAACGCAAGGTTACCCCTACAACCCAAAAGTAAAAGCTTCTTATTGGCCATGGTGTTCCAAAGATCTTTTCTTTTCCGCGGGTTATGTGGATGTGGGATCCTATTGCGCATTTTTAGGTTACTGGTTTAGCGAACCAATGTGTTTTTGAAAATAACACAAATTCTACCCTACTACGGTCGCACGTGCAACCACTAGAAAAATGACCATTTTTTGATAAATAATTACCATTTCGATTAAATAGTGACTACTTTTTTTTGGGTTAAAAAATGACCTATTTTTTCAGATTGATCACTATTTATCAAAACATTGTCACTTTTTAATAAGAAATTCACATTTTGCAAAAAAAACACGGGCTAAAATCGTCACACATCGTCGCACAGGAGAACTACAGTGAAAATAAAACTTGGTTTGATCAAGTCTTCAATTTAGTTATCGATGTTAATGGCGACATTGATTAGTTCACTTTATGTTGAGAATGCTACATGTTGTTAAGCATAATGCCATCCTTTACATTAGATGTTTAAGTGCTCGACTGCTCGTTCAAGTGTTATCTCCACAGCATTTTATGGAGCGTCTTTGTTGATCGGAAGCTGGCTGAGTGAGTGTGCTTTTGTGTAATTCTTTTTGCGGCTTTTTGTTGTTTGATTGAAGGATGCCAAGATACGAGCTTTTTGTTTTGCATTCTACAGTTTGACTGTAGTGTTGCCGAAACAAACAGTGTACACGGAAGCCTTCTAATGTTTTTATATGCTTATAAAGTTATAAGTAACATCGTATTTTGCTAGATACTTGTGTATATGTGACTTACCTGTAATTGTTCGCCAACAAATAGTATACATGGAAGCCTTCTCATGCTCTTTTATGCTCACAAGTAACATGTTATTATGCTAGATAGTTTTGTATATGCGACATATCCTGTAATTGTTCTCCAGTTAATTATTACGGAGTACTTTTTAATTAACTTAGGTGCAGTGACGACCCTGCTTTCTGTTGTGTATCTCATGATTTTTATTTTACTCAAATTATCTAATCTTTATATTTCTTACGATCCATTTTTGCATGGCTTACCTTGATCAGTTGATTGGATATCTTTATTTGCAGGCCACATTCCCGCTTTTTAATTAACTTAAGGTAATATTAGAAGGTTCCAACTTTCAATCTTGAATTATGACAAATGAATACCAAAGTGAATGTTCAAGCTCAACTTCATGGAGTAGTCAGCCGGATACAAAGGATGATAAGATGATTGCACTAATGTTAACAGAAGAGTATTCTAAACTTGATGGCGCTGTCGCTCGACGTGTCTCTAACCTTGCTCCCATGCCTGTAAGATCCTCCCAGTTGCATCCTTATTTTTATCTATGTGAAGCATTCTTTTTTTTTTTTGCCGTGACTATTTCTGTTTAGAGAAACGTAGATTTTAACGGTTTCTTTGTAACTTGATGCCTTCTCTATTTCAGGTTGTCCCAAGAATAAATTCCTTTTTTCCGACCTTAAGTGATGCCAATTTGGATCACCAACGACTTCTCCAGAGGTATGTGTATTGAATACAGTATAATTTTGCTGGCTTCCTCCCTCTATCTTCATTTTAAATCAGGGAAAATTTTCCAATTTGTGCCGAAAATTGGCAACAGATTTCAGTTCTTCTGCTACTGAATATATGTACCTTAAAGGAGATTTGAGGATATTCCCTAAAAGAATATAAATTCGTGTATATGTGAAATATCCTCAAATCTCCGTTTGTCATCTTATAGCATATTTAGTTCACATATACACGAGATTTGAATCGAGAACTGAAATCTGTTAACAGAAGAACTGAAAATTAGCAACAGTTTTCAGTTCTTTTGCTACTGAACTTTTCTCATGTCATTCTTTAAGGGGATATTTCCCTCATGCCCGATATAAAGTCGTGTATATGTGAAACATGCTATATGTTGACAGCAACCCTGCCCCGTTTATGAGATAGGGCCGTTGCAACTTGCAATGCTCGGAAACTATCTACTGCATGGTTGTATCTCATGAGAAATGGGATGATCAGTAACTATTTTCGGCATCCCTATTTACCATAAACTAACAAGATCATGTAGTTTTGGGGTATATTATGCAAAGTAGAGAACTCTATTAATTTTGGGTGCATTTTGGAGAAATTATTTGTACAGAAGTGATAACTGAAATTCCATTTTTATTATGAAAATGGAAAACAAAGGCTTCCCCAACTCTATTGCTGTCAAAAACTCTTAACTTCTAAGAAATGTGATGATCAATTTTCTTTTAACAATTGCTTTCTTTTTTTTTGCATTTGTATGGACTTCTGGTAATCTGGTTAAAGGCGAAACCCTTTGATATGGCCATTGGTGACCTTATGTCCCTGCTTCATGCTTTCTTATGGTTTGTGAAGTTTTAATCACTTCAGTTCTTATCAGGCTGCAGGCTTATGGTCTCCTTGAGGTCCGTGTCGCTGGTGATGGAAATTGTCAGGTAGGTAAAGCTCGGCTATTAGTTGTAAATGGTTGCAGATGGATTCTTAGCAGCTTATTTTACCTTCTGCAGTTTCGCGCACTCTCAGATCAAATGTTCAAGTCGCCTGAGCATCACAAGTTTGTCCGTAAAGAAGTAATTAAACAGGTATATCCGTATATGTCTCAATATTTTGAGTTTGGCAAGCGTAATTTTGATGGTAGATATAAAAAAATGGGAACTAGATTTCGGGAGGTACCGAAATACCAGACATTAACAGAGACAAAATAGTTTCAAATATCTTTTATTGAGCCGAGTAAGCAGTTGGTTTCCTGTGCTGTGAGTTATGCCTTTTCATGTAAATATAGTTTATATTTTATGAACTGGAAGCAAATTAAGCTGTTAGAGAGGGATTTATTTGCTTCTAGTTTTATCACGTCGGGAAGGCGCAACATCGTCTTGCTCCACCATTGAACAGTGTTTCCCACTCTGTAAATAGAATTAAGCTTTCAGAGGCATTTTGAACTACTCTTTTATCTTTGGCTTCAGAAATTTACTAACATGCTGTTAACCCGTTTGTTTCAGCTAAAGGAACACAAGTCTTCGTATGAAAGCTATATCCCAATGAAATACAAACATTATTACAAGAAGATGGGCAAGTAGGATTGAAGTTTCAGTTCTCTCTGAATTATCTGCATTCTGTTAATAGTTATAATTTACTGCAACTTTGGTGCAGTCTCCTCTCTTTTGCCTGCTAATTTTTCTGTGTGGCAGATCTGGTGAATGGGGAGACCATGTAACGCTTCAGGCAGCCGCAGATAGGGTCAGTACTCTTTGCCACGTTTTTCTTAGTATGGTTATGATATGTTTTCTGCTTTGTAGAAGTTCGTGCTTGATAAATAATTTAACCTTTAAAATAAGGCACTCTATTAACAAAATACAATTCATAGTAATAAGCCATGTTTTTGGTCATCTTATAGTCGATGTGCTTTATACATCCAGAAAATTAAATTCTTGTATTTGGGGGCCTAGGAGCCAGGAAGTGTTAGAAACTTATTTAGTATACAGTGTACTATAATATAGAAACTCCGTTGCGTGCCAACAAGTTAAAGTTGCTTACCATGAAGCTAAGCATTACGAATTAAAGTTTAGGTTTAAGGATAGGAAAGGTTGAATTTGTAGGCATTGAGCTTGCTTATCTTAAAAAATTGAAGGTAAAAGCTCTTGCTTAAAAATCGGGAGTTGACCAAATAAAGTACCGTTCTTAGGGTGTATGGAGTATTACTTTTACTAACTATTGTGCTCTACTGTGTAGTTTGCTGCAAAAATATGCCTTTTAACTTCGTTCAGAGACACGTGTTTCATTGAGATTGTTCCACAAAACCACGCACCCCAACGAGGTAATACTGTTATTTTTTGTGCAATATTAATAATGAGTAACGCTGTTACATTTATGTTAATAAATTTATCGTTAGGACTTTAAAGGAGTGTTGCACTATTATATACGATCATTTTCCTAGTTGAGGGTGTTGAAATTGATACAACGTGGCCTTATTTTGGTTTTGGGTAGAATGTTGTCCTGCAAACTTCTGTTGTTTGATCTTGGACTTGATAGAAAATCACAAGGGAAGATTTAATTCCTCCAAGTAAAACCTATTTTGTCTTATGTAACTAACTATTCAAGTTCAAATTCACTTAGCTAAGCTATTTAAAATAAAACTCATACTTGTATGTTGTTTGCCTGTTTGGATCCGTTCTTAACTACTCCGTATATCTTTTTTTGTGGAAATTGAATTATGAGAATCTTAGCCTCTATTCAGGTTTCATGAAAAACACTAAATATAAAGAGATATCAAATAAAAATACATTTTGAGCCAAATGTTTAGAGTTGAGTCGTATTACATCAGACTCTGATCGTTCCAAAGAAATTGGCTTGTGCTCAAGCCTGGTCTCTGAGCTTGTGTTGAGCTTTTGCCGACTCAAGCAAATTAAACAGCCTTAAACTAGTCGGAGGAAATTATATTTGGAGTATTATTTCCATTGAAACATTTTCCATGTTTTTTTTGTATTCAATTGATGGATTGATGATGGCACTTGAGTCCTTGACGGTTTTCAAATGTGTGTAACAGAGCTATGGCTGAGTTTCTGGTCCGAGGTTCACTATAACTCACTCTATGATATGCGAGGTTTGTTTCTTTCTCTTGGTTTTTTATTCGACCTGGAAAAAGGGTCGCTCATTTGGGGGTTATATATTGGCTTCTTAGCATACAGGCCGAGTTGTCATTCTGCACTCGCGTTTAGTACTATTTTAGACTCATTTAGTTTAAGAGTCGACATGGAGTCAGCAAATTCAGATCAAATCGGGTCAGTTCAATTTTATCTGTTCACATACAATGTGGGGTTGGGTCAAGTAATTTTTGCTAGTTCTATAATTTATAAAGACTAATTATTGCGAGTTATTCAACTTGCAGCGGCTCCTCCGCCCAAGCCAAGGAAGAAACATTGGCTGTTCTAAATACCGTGATGATAGATGCAGACGGAGTACTAACAAATCTTCTGTATATAGATAGTATAGTCGATGTTACAACTGCTACACAAGATTTTTTGTATTATTCGTCTTATAAATTTGGATTTAATTCTTTCATTCGTTTAGCTTCATAGTCGCCTGTTCGGATTCTTGGGTGAATATTTCCTGTGTTGATAAAGACATAGTATTGTGGAATAAAGATTATTGGCTTATTTGTGAATCATCTTGCTTGTTTCGGTACATCCTTAATACAGAGTAAGTATGCCCGTTTATAAGTTCGAAATATTTGTTCGTTTAGGTTAACGGCTAACGCAAATTTGAACAAGTTATTTCGGGTTTGTAGTACAAAGATTATTGAACCCATTGCATTTACAACAAATTTCAAATGTTAAAATGTTGTATAAAGTTTTTGTGTTCAGATTAGCTTCATTCTCTAATTAGAACTATTCTTATTTGCGATAAAAAATATTAATTCTCTTGGGAGAATTAATTTTATCATATACTCCGTCAATTTGAAAATTGAGCAAGTCTTTCATAATACTGGTCGTGGTCCTTTAAAAAAAAAAAGACGGATTTTAAAATTATTTTGACGATTTGCCAAATCCCGCACAAATTTTTTAAGAGGTTATCAAATTTAACCTAACTAAATTATTATAGTTAGATTTAATTATGAAATAGTCTCAAAATCTCGTATTATGATTTGAAATTGTCTAACAATTTGCGCTGAATTTTGGTACCTCGTGGCATGCATGAGATTGTTTGTTTGGTCACGTGCATGACTGTGTTTCAGAAGTAACTTTTAGTGACCTCGTGGATCGTCCCCTGCTTTACTTCATTTTCCATTTTCCATTTCCATTATTTGTTTCTTGTCAAATTTTATAAAATCAAAGATATTTTTGTCACAAACATATCCGTCATAAGTTTATGATAAACCCGATAACATTTATATGAAATTGTAAACTGATAAAACAAAACAAGTTGATATTATTTATGCAATTTACGTTGAACTCATCTACTAATATAAATAATACTTAACCCGTCGCGCATATATAATTTATAAGTTTGTAATAACAAAAACAAAAACAAAAGAATATCCAAATTTTATGGTCTTTGCTTAATAGTGTCCTACCCAAGATAAAGAATTCAAAAAGAAGGCTACTCTTTAGTCTAAAACCGGTTTTTCTCCAATTCAGGGGTACTACCTGATTTGGTAATTAATCATTTTCTCTAATTTGACTTATTATATGGAATATATCTTTTCAATTTTATCATATGTTCCACGAGCTTGTTTGATTATTTTTAATTAATAAAAAAATTGCACAAATATTAATAATAATTTATATCTATTATTATTTAGAATAACAAAATACGAATTGCTAAATTAAAGTAAATTTCCCGCAAATGAAATCATTTTTCCGACTCATAAAAGATCGTGTCGCTATCCTCATTTTCTATGACATTTTTAACTATCTAATGAATTTAACAATTTCAGATTTTCACGGCTAATAAAACACCAAAGTTATGTTTTAACAATTTTTTTGGCAGCTATTAATGAGTGAGACGATCTCACATAATAGTATAATATTATCAATTTGTGTCGTATAAAAGACACTCTTTATTGACAACAATAAATAATTGCTTTTATATTTTTTTTAAACTCAGAAACAAATAATGTTTATCTTTTTCTATAATTGTGTTTGTTGGCATTCAAATTCCCAAACAACTAGCCAAATATAAAATTTCATTGAAGATGAACAATATGCTGAAAACCGATAATATTTATCTCACAATATACAAGTGATATTATCGAAGGGGTGCTTACTTTTCCCACCTAGGGAAGAAAAACGTACATCAAATCTATCACCTCAAATTTTATTTCTTTTTTAGCATATGTATTTTTTTAGCTTATTATTTCAAACTTTATTTGTTTTTAAGCGTACGTATATTGTTTATGAGCAAATTAAAGTTTATAAGTTAAATTTTAATTTTTTTCAACTCAAATTTAATTAAGCTTATATGTAATATTTTTAAATTTTATTGTAATTTTTTTGAGTTTAATGTTTAAGTAAATGAATTCAAAAACTTTATAATAAAACTCATAATTTTTATTAAAAAACTAAAGAACTATATAATTGGTGTAATGTAATACATCATATGTATAATCCCCCTATTATCTTACTTGCTTTATTATAAGAGAACCACTATCCGTTTTCAGCTTATAACGATAATACATTAATACCCGTCACAAACAAAACGCGTTGCTAAAACCTTTTAAGCTTAACACCGATATAACCGTCACGGACAATAATTATGTTCATAGATATCATGGAACATTTAAAAGGCAGTCATACGAAGAAAATAGTAGTCAAGTACCAACCAACAACCACACTCTAATCACCATTCTTGAGATCTGAAGCTTTCACATTTTCCAACACAACCAAAAACCGTCGCTAATTTTAGTTAAAAATCTGTCCGAAATATGAGAACTTTAACGACGGATAATCATCTCCGACATCTTGAGTCATTTAAGACGTTTCCTTCCGGCGCCGGTAAAATTCCGCGCCTTAATTCCCTTATTCTTGGAGAAGCTCTTGCTACTGAAGAAAACGACCTCGTTTTCCCCAGTCACGATTTTGCTTCCATTGCCAATGTCCCTTCTTCTTCTAAGGTCCCTTTTTTAATTTCGAAGTTACAATAATTATTGTATAAAACCGTCTTACTGTGAAACCATGTTTTGTATTAAAAAATACTCAATTATTGATCGTAATAAATACTTCGTCTTATTATATGATTTTGTGTGGAATTTAATGGAATATTTAGTAAATTTTATTTAGTAGGCTGTTTTTTTTGTTTTCTTAATGTTGGTGATTTGTATTGGGATTTGGGTATTTGATCTTCCACAAATTCTCATTCTTGACGGCCGATAAAACTTGTGAGGGGTCAAATAAATTGCGGATATTTGTGATTTCCTATGCATTCTACTTTTACTGTCACGGGCTTGTGACGGATATCATCGGAGACCTATTGTTGATCTTCAGGCTAAATATAGAATGATGGGTTGATTTGAATAATATTACTACATCCGTCTCATTTATTTGTTTACCTGTAAAATTGTTTGTAACAGGTATTTGTGTTTTTAAAACAAATGATTGGGACGAAATGAGTATAAAATAATATGACGAGTTTCAAATTCCAATGTTTATGAATGTTGTGTTTTTGTTGGAATGTGTAGTATTTGGAGATGTATAAAAGATCAGTGGAGGATCCTTCAGGGTTTTGGTCAGACATTGCATCAGAATTTCACTGGAAGAAGAAATGGGGAGATGATGTTTGTTCAGAGAATTTGGATGTGAGAAACGGAACCATTAGCATTGAGGTCAGTGATCATTGATCAATGTGGTTTTTTGTGTCGAAGTGTCGAGCTGATCATTGCTTGGATAAAATATTGTAACTTGGGACTAGAAATTTTGATTTCAAGCATTAGGAATGTAATTATATTGATTTGATAGTTATGTTGTGATCTGGACAGTGGTTTAAAGGTGGTCTCACCAACATTTGCTATAACTGCTTGGACCGAAATGTGGAGCTTGGTGATGGCGATAAAATTGCATTGTATTGGGAAGGGAATGACCTGGGTTCTGATGACAGTTTAACTTACAGTCAGCTCCTGGAGAAAGTTTGTCAGGTAACTGTTGAAGCTTGTTTCTTTCGATTTGTTACTAACAGACGAGCTAGTGGTGATTTGGTTTGTTTGGAGTGACGGTTTATGTGGAGGATTGTGATTAGATCAATCTGTTTGTTGGTGGCAGCTTGCGAGTTACTTGAAAGATGTTGGCGTTAAGAAGGGTGATGCTGTTGTTATCTACTTACCCATGCTCTTGGAACTGCCAATTGCAATGCTAGCATGCGCTCGTATTGGGGCTATCCACTCGGTACTTTATAACTTCCTTTCTGTATTCTTGTACAACCTCCATCCCATATTCCTTAAGTTGTCGCCATTTGACTTTGTTAGTCGAACAATGTCCATTTAAATCGATTTTTTTCCACAATTTACTATAGTGACAACATTTAGAAACGAAATGTTAAAATCAGATTATTTTTTTTCCCTGGCAAGTTGTACATTATTTCTCTACTTCTCTCATGCAAAATTAATGATCAAAATTGGCTTAGGTTGAAGGCCAAAGTCAAATAGGGTCAATAAAATTGGGACGGAGTACAATTTGTTGGGGGCCTTATTCTATGAACTATGGTTTATGGCTGATGCCATCACTTTCATGTTTAGGTCGTCTTTGCTGGGTTCTCTGCAGAGTCCGTTTCGCAGAGAATTGTCGATTGCAAGCCAAAGGTGGTCCTGACCTGTAATGCTGTTAAAAGAGGAACAAAGGTCATTGGGCTCAAAGATATAGTTGATACTGCTCTGGATGATTCAGCTAAGAATGGCATTTCCGTAGGTACACACCGATCATTTTCTTGGTGACTATTTTAACAGCTTCAACTCCTTTGAGCCTTTTACCTTCTTCAAACAAATGAATGACTTTAATGAGATAAAAACACCACAAAGGCGCGGTGTTGCACAGTTGCATACTTTCCAATTTTCTGTAGTACCCCTAGGTATAGGACAACTCAATTTACTTCTATGATTTGAATAAAACAAAAGATGACTAATATTTTTTTTGTATAGTGAAGTAGCCTAAGATAATTAGTAACGTATTTTTGCGTTCGGTGAAATAGCATACTTCAGTTTTCTATAATGTGTATATGTTGCTGCGGATTGCATGGTTCATTTAGTAGATTGATCAGTGGTTACTGTTCCGGCCCATGATTAGTCTAAAGTTGCTTGTTTAGCCACTTCATCAGTTCATTGTACAATTATTTTGTACCCTGAGTCACTCTTCGACCCTTGTCATGCGTGATGTCTCTTCTGGACTCTTTCAATTGTCTGGTTTTTTCATTACTCGACATGACATGATAATTGTAAAGGCATTCTTCTAATTATTCGCATCTTTGCATGACAAAGAGGATTTTCTGATTCACCATAGCTTCCCCTAATCAACAACATTCCCTTAATCCTCAATCCATACTTGTATCCTTCACGATCATATTTTAGGTAGATTTGCTTAAATTTTGTGATGATGCGCCTATTATCTGGACAATGATTATTACCCTGAAACTTCATATTTGAAACAGATGTGTGCTTAACATATGAAAACCAATCAGCAATGAAAAGAGAAAATACCAAATGGAAGGAAGGACGAGATATCTGGTGGCAGGTTAGTAGACTTTTAATGTCAGATTATGGATCATTTCCCTGTATAATACACTCGTGTAATTTGTACAATGCATGACGTCCTTCTTTTCGTGGGCATGATTTTGCAATTACCGTAGAAAGTTTCCACTGTAGCATATACATTGTCTCTATAAAGTTATTAACCTATTTAGATTGAAAAGGGAAATTGTAGCATTTCATTTCCAAGAGGTTTACTAATTATGACCACTTAGAGTCGATTTGATATCTTTCCGGTTCTGTAGGATGTTGTTCCAAAGTACCCCAGTTCTTGTACTGTTGAATGGGTTGATGCCGAAGATCCCTTGTTCCTGCTTTACACTAGTGGAAGCACGGGAAAACCTAAGGTAACAATGTTATCATTCTTTCTTAGTTAGTTCTTTTGCTTGGTCAATGTCTTATATAATCGATGGGGTCTTACTGTAGGGAGTCGTGCATACAACAGGAGGATACATGGTTTACACCGCAACAACATTCAAGTATGCATTTGATTACAAGCCTTCAGATGTCTACTGGTAAGATTGCCGGAGTAACCCAGATACAATATCTTATTTGTTTATCTATAATCTGTTAGTCTTTTTTTTCTGTTCAGTTTTTTTCTGTTTTGACAAACATTTCCCTTTGGAAAAATTTTCAATTGTGCTTGTAAGGTCGACTGTACTTTGTAACAGAATTTCTATAAAGTTATTCATTCCCAATCTTGACATAGGTGCACAGCAGACTGTGGCTGGATTACTGGACATAGTTATGTCACATATGGTCCTTTGCTCAATGGCGCAAGTTGTATTGTTTTTGAAGGGGTAATTACCGTCCCTCTTCCTTAGTTTGTTTTAGAAAGATATGTGTAGTTTTTGCTGCTCCTAGATTGGATCTGTCCTTGTTAACACTTCGTCAGCTATCGGTCCCAAATAAAAATACACATTAATTACACCAGCAGGAACAAATGACCGTAAACGGAGTAATTTGGCTAAAAAAAAGTAGGAAATAGGCGTGAAATCGTGTTCCTATTCAGTTGCTAAATTATACTTCTGTGCTCATTCTACAAGAACCATTAAATAGAAGTTGTGCTTATGCCCTATCTAAACCTGTGGTTGATAATTGGTCTGCAGACTCCTACTTATCCAGATGCCGGACGTTGTTGGGACGTTGTTGATAAATACAAAGTTAGTATATTCTACACTGCCCCTACGCTAGTCAGATCTCTCATGCGTGAGGGCAAGGAGGTAAGAACTATGTCAAGATGTCTTTCATATCTTATAACAGTACAATCAACCTCTCTTGTTCTTGCTAAGATTTTCTTTCACGATACTCAGGCGATTGTAATGTTGCTGGCAGGCTTCTTTAGTCCTGCTTTAAAATATTGGAGTATAGTACTGCCTCCATCCCATTTATATTTTCCCCGTTTGACTTTGACAGTCAAGCAATGTTTGACCGAAATTTTTCCGCGATATATTATATACTTATATGAAGGGGAGCCTTGGCGCACCGGTTAAGGTGTTGCTTTGTGACCTTGAGGTCCCGTGTTCAAGCCCTGGGAGCGGCCTCTTGCCAAAATGGCAAGGGAAGGCTTGCCCCCATTACACCCTTGTGGTGGGGCCCTTCCCGGACCCTCGCCTAGCGGGGATGCCATCGTGCACCGGGCTGCCCTTTTATATTATACTTATATATTGAAGCTTATTTAGAATAAAAAAAAAGTATTTTCTCTAAATATTATGGAGTATAGCATATTGATTAATTGGCTGTTTTGAAATTCTACATGTTCACATCCAAATATATTTTTTAAAATTTATGTTCAAAGTTGGCTTCGATAGAAAACTAATTATAATGGGAAAATATAAATGCAGTGGAGGTAATACCTCCTTTTCTAACTATTGTCCTGTTGCTCCGTTACCAACAGGAAGAACTGTTTTTTAATGAACTCATTCAGTTTTTCTTTTGATATCCTTCGGTATTAATGCAGCATGTGACTCGTTATTCTCGCAAATCATTACGGATCCTAGGAAGTGTAGGAGAGCCAATCAATCCCAGCGCATGGAGGTTAACCAACTATGGCTCTTTTCGCTCTTTGATGATGGTGGTTAAATTAGAGTTATTGACCTTTTGTAATTCTTTTTGTTGCAGGTGGTTCTTCAATGTTGTCGGAGATTCGAGATGCCCTATATCTGACACTTGGTGGCAGACTGAAACCGGTGGCTTTATGGTATGCTGCTTTTTCCTCATTACACCCGGCTTTCTCGGTCATTACTGGTGCTTGCTGACTTTTGTTATAAGAGTGTACTGACTTGTCTTTATTTTAACCCGCAGATAACTCCTTTACCGGGTGCCTGGCCACAGAAGCCAGGTTCCGCCACTTTTCCGTTCTTCGGAGTTCAGGTTATGTCTTGAAAGCGCTACTATTTGTACTCTTTTATTTCTCAATCTCTTTACCAACGCTTGAAGTTGGTTCTTATATTACATCCTTCTACTACCAGCCTGTCATTGTTGACGAGAAGGGTAATGAGATTGAAGGCGAGTGTAGTGGATATCTATGTATCAAGCACTCATGGCCTTCAGCTTTCCGTACTTTATATGGTGATCATGAAAGATATGAGACAACATATTTCAAGCCATTCCCAGGATATTACTTCACCGGTGATGGCTGTAGTAGGTATGCTTGCAATTTTGTCGGCTAAAAATATGAAATGATACCTCGCTTTCTTTTCACTTGTTGATGCTGAAACAATTTCGTGCGTTACTCAGGGACAAAGATGGTTACTATTGGCTCACTGGTAGAGTAGATGATGTTATCAATGTCAGGTATGTTGTAGTGTCAAATTTCTTGGTGTCATATGCATATGATCTATGTTACTTGGACGCGGCTTAGTCATCAAATGTGAACACGTCTCGTAGTTATCATGATCATTTTGTATAATGTTTCCATTTTTCTTGCCAAATCTGTTATGTCAGAGGTGTTTTTGTCATACAGAAAGGAACATCTAATTCTAGCTCCACGTTACTTCAACACTTCACTTCCGGGGCCATACCATTATACCAATGTCCGACTCAGACACTTCTCCTAGAAGAATCAAAAAAAATTGCATGCTAAATTAGAGGAAAAAGCTCTGGATGAAATGTTTTCAAGGATTTTAAGTTTTTTTATAATCAAACATCAATTTTATAACTGGATTTTTGATTTGAACTTTGAGGGTCCAACTAAGTAGCACGGACACTCCTCGTAATGAGCCGTACCGTGTCCGACACCGTGTCCGACACCGACACTCCACGGACACACGCCGAAACGTGTCCGACACCTAAACACCCGTGTCTAACTTTCTAAATTTATTTGGGCACGTGTCCGTCGCGTGTCCACGATATTTGGTTATCATTTGCGGTGAATGATGTTCTTCAGACGAGAAATGTGCTATCGAAAGAAATTAATTAGAATATCGATTCGGACGAGGAATGAAAATAAATTTATTATCAAGGGCAAGTTTTACTTTCACTTATTTAAAATTAATATCAAATACTTTTACAAAAATAAAATCAAACATTTATAACTATAAAATGTATATTTTATTAAATTTGAATGATGTGTCCCGTCTCCTAAATTTCATGGCATGCCGTGTCCCGTGTCCGTGTCGTGTCCGTGTCCGTTTTGGTGCTACCTAGGGGTCCAATATCGTCATTATAGGAGACGGTCCTTCTGTCTAAAGACGCATGCCGAGTCAACTCTTGGAAACAGTGAATTATTGGAGTAACATTCTGTGGGTGTAAAGGATCAAACCTTTAAGTGTGACAAACACATCCATTTTTTTCAGAATTTAGATCCTAATTGTTCATTTTGTGTAGTGGTCACCGTATTGGTACAGCTGAAGTGGAATCCGCCTTAGTTTATCATCCACAATGTGCCGAGGCTGCTGTTGTTGGTGTTGAGCATGAGGTATTTTTACACATTTAAGCAGATTTCTCTTTCATCTTGATTTTCAGGTTTATATGCATGGAAATTGGAATGCTATATCTTTCTCTTTTCTTTTTAAAATTTTCATTTGTTGTTTTCCTTTTTGTCAGGTTAAAGGGCAGGGCATCTATGCATTCGTTACCTTGGTGGAGGGTGTTCCTTACAGTGAGGAGCTTCGGAAAAGCCTTATCCTTAGCGTACGCCAGCAGGTTAGTTTTCCGCTTGCCATGGTTCACCCTAAGAACTGTACTACATTTTGAAACACGTAAGTTTCATTCAAGATGTCTCATTCTAATGTGATGTGAAACCCTAGCGGCTTGCCATGGTTCTCCCACAAAACTACTAATTAGGGTTTTAGTCGCATGATATCCGTATCATGAGATACTCTCATATGACAGCCTTTTCAATGTGTTATTGACTCAACTAACACTAGAAACCGTTGAAAAACGGACAGATAGGAGCATTTGCAGCACCGGATAAGATACATTGGGCACCAGGACTTCCAAAAACGAGGAGTGGTAAAATAATGAGAAGGATTTTGAGGAAGATTGCTTCAAGACAGCTAGATGAACTTGGTGACACCAGCACCTTAGCCGAACCAAGTGTTGTCGATCAGCTCATAGCCCTTGCCGATGTATAAAACTTTCTGGTGGACGTTTTGTTGAGAAATTCTACTTCGACGTGCCATTTGTACCCTCAAACAAGGGATTGATATCGGATGATCAGGAAGACGGGAACTGTAATTCCATCTCACAAAATCATGCTAGCGAAATTACGTAGGTTCATTTGTGTTTCAGTTCATTGTATTGTTGTTGCTTTTGTTAATTATGTTACCTCATTTTTGAACTGAAATCACATAGAAAGAGAGTTATTCAATTCATTGTTAGCATCGTATGGCTGTAAAATTATTAGTTTGTGAGCATCAGAATAAATGCAATTGTTTACTTGCAAAATGTGGTGGTGAAATTATTTGAGAACCAAAAACTCGTAAAATAAATGTAATGGTTTACAAGCAAGATGTGGCACTAATTTTTCTTTTCATCTTCATAATTTTGAAACTAAAACTTAGGTAGGACAGAACTTCTCGTAATGAGCCGTACTGTGTCCGACACCGACACTCTATGGACACACGTCGAAATGTGTCGAGACACCTAAACAGCTGTGTCTAACTTTCTAAATTTATTTGGGCACGTGTCTGACGCGTGTCCATGGTATTTGAGCCGTGTCCATTGCGTGTCTACCGTATTTGGTTATCATTTGCGGTGAATGATGTTCTTCAGTCGAGAAATGCGTTATCGAAAGAGATTAATTAGAATATTTGTTCGGATGAGAAATGAAAATGAGTTATTATTAAGGTCAAGTTTTACCTTCACTTATTTAAAATTAATATCAAATACTTTTACAAAAAAAAAAAACCAAACATTTATAACTATAAAATGTATATTTTATTAAATTTAAATGTGTCTCATGTCCTAATTTCGTGGCATACCATGTCCCATGACCGTGTCATGTCCGTATCGTGTCCGTTTTGGTGCTACCTAAACTAAAACCCGCTGACATGGAAAATGGGATCTTGGATTGGAGGTCGATTGTATTTTGTCCGTAACAACAAGACACTTGGAAATTGAGGCATTCTGGTAATGTTGAGTTGCTGGAGTTGTATGAGGACAAATAACAACCCGGTTGGGTAATTCGCAATTAGTCTGGAGAAGATAAGCGACAAAGCAATTGTTGGTGTTTTTATCGAGTGAAGCTTTAGGTCTTCAGCTCAATTTGTGAGCGAATCAACAACGCGGGAGATCCACTGCAAAATTACTTTCAGAATACCTTATAGTAGGTCGTAAAATTCAAAACAAAGAGACGACATTTTAGCAACCGAGAGTTAAATCTCTAACTCGATAAACATTTTCCTTCAGTTATCCAAAATTCCTTTCCATCGGGAGAAAGTTACCACAGCGTACAAAAGAAAAATTGAAGCAGCCACAAAATGGGGTGCCAGAACGATAAATTGTTCCACCTGGAAAATAAGAATAACTGGCGATTGTTTCCAAATCATCCACGATATCAAAGCTTTTGTGTTCCCATCAGGAACAAACTTAGAAGAGCAAACTTTATTTGACCCAAAAGATCATCATTCTGAGATGGGCGTGCCTGCATTCAAGACAAGAAAGTTAGAATGCTCTTCCATGGCACACGCATACTAAAACCAAGCAAATAGATAATTAACCCATTGAATGACGAGTGATTATCATTCAACGCGCAGTACAAATAGCAATCAGTGTCACCGTAGCATATACTTGTATTTCTTTGGGGAATCATCACAAAGCATTAATCTTCAAAAATACGTTCTTAGAAACATATGCTGAGGCACAAGGTGACTGAAAATATATGATAGAAATTGTTCCTCTATCCCAAGAAAACAATCATCACTTTCAGTTAATGTTCATGTTAATGAAGAATGTATGAAACTTGTTGAGTAAATTCCACGGGAAATTTTCACTTTGGGTTTGGCAAAATTCCACTTTGCGTGCCGCACATATTTAGAATTCCATTTTAAGTGCCCAAGTTTGTGAACAAGTTTATTATAGGTACCTAAGGTTTCATTGGTCCATTGTATGTTTCTTACTTAAATACGTATGTAGTAGTATATTCCACTTCACCATTTTTTGTGATTTTTGTATTAGTGTTATTCTGATAACATAAGATATCCAAACTATTGTTGTTGGTTTGGATGGAATTATAACTCCATTGTAAATTATTTTTGTTTACAACAGTTGTAAAGAAGAGTTTGTGTTGTTTATTTATTTAATTTTTATTAGATTTACCTTATTTGAGGCATCTAAAATAAACTTACACAAATCTTTGCACCTAAAATGAATTTGAGCAAAAATTTGGGCACTAAAGTGAAATTTTGGAGATGTGAGGCACCCAAAAATGGCATTTTGCCAAACCTTAGATACCCAAAGTGAAAACTTCCCTAATTCCAATCCACAACCGAAGTACGTAATATATGAAGATTACAATTCCAAGCTACTTAGTATAGAAAGTCTGTCAATTATTTTGGAAAAAATTAGAATTGGATCACGATCATCTTTTGAGGATTGACACAATAAATGTAAACAGTTCATGTTACCTAGATATTTTGGTTGACACCATCCAGCCTAACCTAAGACAAACCAATGATCAATACAACCCAAATTACTTCACACAGGGGAAAGAGAGAGCAATAGAAATTACTATGGATAAGTTAAACTAACGCAGTTTAATCAGAAGTTGTATGATTATACAAAGACAGTATTATGTAGTTTTCGACGCAATTTTCATAGTGGGTCATTCAGAAACGGTCACTTTGGGTAAGACTGTGTACATCCCCCCTCACCCCGCAATTTGTGGGAGTCATCGAGGCATTGGGGTAATGTTAATGTCGTTGTTGTTGTCGTTGTACCAAGCTTTTAATCAAATCAACTTCGAAAACAAAAATGAGGAGTGAGGTTAACGTACCATCTTTTAACGACCAGCAGAGGGCATGCTCATAATCATGCTCATTGCACCAGGAACATAAGTGACATGAGGACTCCTGGCCATTGTAGTTGCATTCTCCTTCATAGCTTCAATCTTCCTTAACTCAATCAAACCCATTCCTGCAGATGCAGTTGCCTCTGAAATCAACTTGGCAGCCTCACTTTCTCCTTCAGCCCTTATAACAGCTGCGCGCTTCTCCTGCTCTGACTTCATCACCACATACCTTGACCTTTCTGCCTCCTGTTGAGCAACTTGCTTCTGTTCCACTGCCTTTGAGAACTCATTTCCATATGAAAGGTGAGTGATAGCAACGTCATCAAGCATAATATTGAAATCTTTTGCCCTGCATTTCCAAGTAAAATGCAGTCAGTACTCCCCAACATTCCCAATTAGTCAACTAAAAAACAAAAATTGCCGATACAGATTCTTCATCACACATTTAATAGCATCAAAATTACCTCACATCATAGTCTAAGAACCATAAAATAACCAAATGTAAGTACGCAACTGATAAATACCATTCGATTGGAAGCTGTGCAAAACTTTAAATGCTATAATAACATCAGAAACCTCAAAGCCCCAAGTGCCAAACTCTCTCGGGAAAGGAGTACTGGCAGCAATCAACCCCAACCAAAACATGTAATACATACTGCAACAATACAGAAAGCAATAACTCCAGCCACATCGGTTGACATACAAATTGGATGAAACCGCTCAAAAACCAGACATGATAGGGTTCCTGGACTAATTTTTCAACTTAGCAATGTCTTATATTATACTCCGTATCACACCAACAGTCATTATAACAAACCAGATTCAAATCAGTAATAACTATATGTATCCACATAAAAACAACAAATTCGCCAAAAACATACCAAAATACCAGATATCATCAATTATTACAAGATAAATGATAGCGTAAAACAAGTCCTCTGATCATAATCAAACAAATAAAAAAACACTATCAAAGAACAATCCATCAGATCAACCATAACATAACAAAACCGTCGAATCAAAAGAAAAATCTTCTTGATCAAGCTATCCCTAACAAGTGTCAACGATCATAACAAACCGGATACAAATTAGAAACTAACAATCAAATACAGTAACTAACAATTGAACGAAGATGACAGCCTACAATCATCAAAAGTAAAACCAATTAATGAGATCATAATCTCTAACAAAACCTAAATCACAATGTAACTTAATTTGTTGGATCATAATCAAACAAACAAAAAAATATTGCATAATCAATGTATAAAAAAAATCCCTTAACCAAAGCCACATGACAGCGACAGCCTAAAATCATCAATAATAACAGATTATCAAATACTCTCGAACCGAACCTAAATCAAGACATAATAAAAACTTTTCCGATCGCAATGGAATAAACAAATCAATACGACCTAATCAAGTGATCCATCAAATCAATCAAAACACAACGAAAACAACGAAGTTCAATAAACAACCTCTTAATCAAGCTATCCCTAACAAGAGCAGAAACCCTAGGTCTCTCAGTAAGCAATTGATCAGCATTAAATTGCGCAACAACAGACTTCAAAACCTCATTACCGATACTCGGTAACACCTTCTCATCATACTCAGTACCAAGATGCTGAAAAATCGTTGGTAATTTGGCTTCATCAGGTCGAGAAAGAACCCTGAGTGTAAGATTAACCATCTGAAGATCCTTAGTTCCGGAAATAGAGGAAAACTGGTGAGGACGAGTGCGAATATCGAAAATGTAGGGTTTCTGAAGCCATGGAATCAAGAAATGTGTCCCTTCGCCGGCGGTTTCCTCAAGGACACCGCGAAAACGGTCGAAAAGAACGGCTTTTTCGCCGCCGTCGACGGTGTAGAGAGCGGAGTTGACGGCAGTGGCTCCGAAACCTAGGGTTAGGGCTACGCGTGCGATGTTTGTTAGGACGGAGACGGCTTGTTGCGCGTTACCCGCCATTGTTGTTGAGTTTTAGGGTTTTAGGAACTTTTAGGGTTTTAGGGGAAATGGTGAAATAGATCGGTTTTTGTTGGGGTGGGGATGAAGAGTGAGACACTGAGACTGGAGATTGGATTATGTTGGGGCTTTTGAACGACTTTTTTTGTGAATCGGTTCGTTGGTTTTATTAGTGTGAGACGGTTTTACACGATTAAAATTGTTAATTATTTGGGTAAATTACATATTAGTTAATTTTCAGTGTATTGGAGAGGTTTAGTTGTTTGATGAAGAAATATGAAACATGGTATTTAACATTTGGTTAATGACATATTAAAATAGTACATTAGAATCAAATACTTTATTTTGCAATATGTTGTTTATCAAGGAGGCTTGAATTTGTCAATTGGAATATATTGATCAAACATGTCAGCTAAATTTGTCACTTGTAATCTGCTTGAATAATCTATTTCTACTAATTATAATTTGTTGAGTACCAAACAGACCCGTAATTGCTCCATGATGTGATTTTTAATAGTAACATTTTAATTAGAATTAGGTTGTAACTTGTAACCCGTGAAATTTACATATATATCGCTTTATTAAAAGAATTGTAGTATTCTTAATAGAATATACATATGCTATCATATATTAGTGATATTAGTAATGACGAAAAGAGATGTAAATAGTGAGAAAATAAGTTGTCAATTGTATAAAGAGTAACAATCAATCAATAATTTTAATGATTTATGTCGTCGTAATAGTAGGGTGCAAAAGGCGAGAGCCATAAACAGGGTCTGTCCTAAGTATTTAGAGGCCCCAGTCGAAATCGTAAAATTGGACCTTAGATTTTAATTTTGTTTTTCAAGTAATTCCTGTGTAATTATCTCATACTATAATTTAATAAATAAAACAATGGATGTAAAAAAACTTTTGATTTTAGATGATGTTGGAATCATAAGAAATTTAATTGAAAAAATGATTTTGAACTTGGAGAATTGGATTCGGTGTATCTTATAATTCAACTTTTTTATCGTCAAAATAATAGAAAAGTACAGGTGACCTGTTGGAAAACAGGTTGTAGGAGGTCAAATAAGGGTCGGGTTCAGTGCAAGTTAAATGATGTAATAGCTAAGATTATTCTCGGTTAAACATCGACATGGAGCTAAGGTTGGATGCTTGGATTATTCCCATGAACTGGCTCTCTATTTTGGCTCAACCCGTCCGGTATAGTTTTATCGAACATATTTTTTCCTTTCAGTTCAGCTCATATCTGACCCAAACCCGCGTTTAAACAGCTCTAGTTGCATTATTCCTAAACCTGGCAAACAGATCGGGTCGCCTCGGGTTCGTGTTCGTGTCACATGTAAACGGGTCACGAACCCTCCAACCCAAACCCGGCCCAATTAAATTTCGTGTCGACCCACTTAGATAAATGGGTCATCAAGCCTCAACTCTAACCCGTTAATTTTGTGTCAGGTTCGGGTTGTATTTTCGTGTCATGTCCATATTTGGAAAGTTTAAGTATATTTATGTGATGGAGGTTCACAAAAAATTAGGATTAATTTAGTAAACAGGTCATTCGTGTCGGGTTCGTGTTTAAGGGTTCGTGTTTAAAGAGCTCAACCCAAACCCGACCCAATTAAATATCATGTCGTGTTCGTGTCGACCCACTTACATAAATGGGTCATTAAGCCTCAACCCATTAATTACTGAAAAAATATGATATAGACCAAATGATTATTGTAAAATAGATGGGTTAGCTCAGAGAAGATTCCTTCCTACCCATAATCGATCAATAACAAAATCTAAGGACAAATAAACAAGCCATATCATAAACTATAATCACAAATTCTTATTTGCAACGGCACTATCCGTCGCAAGCTTGTGACAGATACCGTTTTCTCTCACAAAATACCCACTTTTTCTCTTTCTTCAACACTATTCATGTGGTCCCCTTTTTTCACTAACTCATTTTCCACTTGCAAGCAAGACTTACTAATAATAATACGGAGTACTATATAATAGTTGTTGGTTTGTTTGTTTGTCCTTGATTTTGTTATTGATCAATTTTCTCTTTTTGTTTCTTTAAATAATTATTTCGTCGTTTTGGTTTTTAGGATGTGCAAATAATTACTGGTTTTTTTATGTGTTTTCTTTAAGAAACCAATTATTATTTATGTGTCTATGGACGATATCGTAATTTCGGATTTGTTTTTTTCACCAAAATGACTATAATAATAAATAATAACACCCACCGTTTTGACGATTTCCTTTCAGGGAAGCAATGCGCTGACTCTGAGGGTGGGAGTGGTTCCGGAGGTAGTGGTGGGAGTGGTTCCTGAGGTAGTAGTGGGGATTGTCTTCGGCTTCATCCGGCGGCTCACCCTTCTTTCGAGCAGTGCTCCCAAAAGAGCTAAGTGATATCAGTGATGGTGACATGGCTGTCGGAGAAACCAGGATGGTAATAGAATATGAGAAGCCAGATCGAGTGAAGATATTTGTGGAGGGGTCCTGAGCTTGTTGATAACGGTAGTATTGGTATGTATGACTGTCGTGGCTACTATACGTTTGCGAGGGAGTTGAGGATTAAGCTGGTGGGAGTTGAGGATTCGGTAATACTAACACATTTGATTGCTCCTTGGGTTCCCGAGTACCCGTCCGCAGAATACTATACCGACGCGAGGGTTTCCTCGAATCCCCTCGAGTTACAATGGTCCGAATTTTACAGACGAATTGAGTATGTCATCATGAAGAGGGATGATGTAATTGGGGTAACTTTTGCTCTGATCAGGAACAATACTTGTTTCTGGGAGTTGAAGGTTCCGACATTTCTCTTAGGAAGCCGTAACTACTTCCTCCGAATTTCTCACTTGTTTGTAGTCTTCTAAGCGAGAGGATCTTACTACTTTCGACGACTCCCTTGAGAGATGCCTGACAGATGGTCTTAGTTGTGGCAGACCGTGTTATTGTTAAAGAAGACCCATGGAAGAAATTGATGCTAAGTCTTGCTCGGGTTGAGTTTACTCTGTCCTAGTTTTAGCTGTGTTTAGTTTTGCCGTTGTATGCTTGACATAAAACTTAATCCTAATGAGTCATTCAACTTCTTTCAAGTATGTACGTGGGTGAACCTTCTAATCTGTTAGTACAATCAAGTTTGTTGATGTGTTTACAATTTACGCGATTATGCAATCAAGTTTGAACCTTCTAATCTGTTAGTACAATCAATGCGTTTGAACCTATTAACTAGGATTCATAAGAAATTACTTATATACTCATAATATATAGTCAAAATATATTTTTCACAATTTAGTAAACATTTGTCACGGATTATTAGTATTTTGCCACGAATATTGTTATCTTTATTAATATTTTGCCACGATTATTGTTATTATTATTGTTGTATTTAATTTTTTTTTGCAATGAAATAAATTCAATTTAAAACAACTTTGTAATAAACTTTTATGAATATTTTATTACAAAATTGTATATTAGCTAAACATAATTGTACTTTATTTGTATTATATTTTAATTCACATAACTTATATTTAAATACGAACGAATAATTAGGAGTTAAATAATATATTACCACAACATTAATGAAATGAATAAATATTATTAAAAAGGTTGGTGGCGTTGTGATAGGAGAGATGGATGAATAAAATGTAATTAAAACTTTCTAAAAAATAAATAAGAGAAGAAAACTTGAATAATACGTTTAAGGAAGCGACATCTTTTTTCCCATACGTATTTTACTCTTTCACATACGTTTTTTTTTACAATAATACCCTTATCATTTTTTTCAATTTCTCGCCAATTGGTTTTTTTTCTCCGTTTTCTTATCTCCCTTCACCTACATGTGGCATGAGGTCGCCTGGCTCGGTTGTCTTTTTGTTCTGTGTACTATATCACCGGAGAAGTTGTTAGTTGTTTAAACCATATTAATACTCATATTGTGATCTTAAAATTACAATATAATCTAAAATGGTCTAAATCTACATGCATGCAAACAAAAATATAAAAGATGGTATTAAACCATCTTAAATAAAAATTCTTCCATTGTATAAGCAAGATAATGGGCACAACACAATGCTCCTTCCTTATTATTGTTCTTGAGCTATGGAATAAGAAAGATCCTCCAAGACTACTAACCATCAAATAGATGGTCTCCTAAGGATACACCCAAGATTATCTCAAAAACTACTAAGTTACTAACTAGGTAAATTTAGTAGTAAACCTTATATTATGTGATAATATTATTACACTAATAACATTATGATATATTTATTATTGTGAGTATTTTTCTCTCTTGAAAATTAAGAGAATTTATGTGTACAATGAGGAGTATATATAGGGGTTTGAAATGTAAACAATTAATGGGAACATGCTATGTGTTTACACCACCAAACTTTGACAAATATGTTTAATAAGACCTTATATATTATGGTTCAAATGAACCCATTTTGGTCCATTTCGATTTTCGACATTTGTCCCACAAATGCTTATAAGTCTTATATTTAATTATCTTAATTAATTATAAAATTGATCATTTAACAATTAAATAATACAAATCAACAATTAATAACCACTTAACAATTAAGTTCTTATTAGACTATTTTATCAGTATAAAATATAACTTATGAACTCTTATTAACTAATTTTACAATCTCTTGTAAGTTTAAATAGCTATTTATCTTCGCCTCAAATATATACACATGTCGTAGGAATTTATATAATTAACTATTAATTATAAAATCTCATTTATATTTATTAGTTAATTATCAAATAATTAAATAATAAATCCCCTTGGCCCAAGTTCGTAACTTGTCATCAAATACATATTCACATGACTTATTTAAAAGTCCTGTAATACAAGGATTTAATTTAATTGTATCTAATACAAATAACTAGTTTTTCCATTTGGGCATCATCCTATAGGTGTGACCTAAAGGGATCAGCTGGTCACAGCCGTCACACGACAGTAATGTCAAGCTCTAGTCAGCCAATCATTACCGATTAACGTTGACCAGCTGACATATATGTAAAATAAATCCCTGACATATTCCTTATACGAGATTTATTTTGTAGACGCACTATTGTGGAGGACACTACACCAACAGAAGTGGCGTAAAGGATTCTGTAAAAGAAAACTTCGCAATTGAGAGGTTGAAACTAACGACTATACATACTTACTGTTAGGAGCATAGTGCGTCAGCACTTGTCTGACCATCCATACAAATGGCGCAAGTTCACTCACGGACCCAAGTAACTGGAGGACGGGACAACTGATTGAATTTACGAATTTCTCAAATTATTCTTCTTCTAGAATATCTGAATTATAACCTAACAATGTTATTAATAATTGATTAAATTTATTAAACAAATAAAACTCATTCAAACTTATTAATAATTGATTAAAAAAAGAATTCGGGCCCATTATTGTAAATTTTAGGATTAATTTGAACAGATCTTAAAGAACATGTTTGCCTCAACCTTTGTACCAAATTTCTGAACATGAGAACAACGAGAATTATGTGTTTGTCTGGCCTCCAACTTCCACCGAGTAAGCGTAGACCGAATCATGCATGAGCTCTACTCTTTCGGGGAAGTAAATCTGTAGGGCCCATTAATTACCCTAAAAATAGGGTGTAGACAGAATGATTATTGTAAAATAGATGGGTTAGCTTAGAGAAGACTCCTTCCTACCCATAATCATGCTTACTGCAACAGGAACTCCTTGCCAGTGTAGCTGCATTTTCCGTGGTGCAACTAGCCTTCTTGCCCGCAAGGGTGGAGTCTAGTGGTTAAAATTTGGGTGAAATTCCCAGAAGACCCGGGTTCAAGCCTCCCCAAGGGCAAAATCTTGTGGAGCATTCTTGGCCCGAGTCCATGCCTAAATAGACTTCGAGCCTGTCACCCTCGGGTGGTTTACCTGGTGTATGTGGTTTGAAGGCTATCACATGTACCCGCGGGTTTACCCTGTGCGCACCAAAGGTAGCGGATTCCCACATCACCAAAAAAAAAAACTAGCCTTCTTCATGCTGATGCAGTTTCCTCTGAAATCACCTTGTTTGCAGCCTCGCTTATCCTTCAACGCTTATAACTGCTTCCCGTTTCTTCTGTTTTGACGTCATCACCACATACCTCCGGGTTAACTTGTATTAAGTAAATCGGAATCAGCAATGGTAGCAATACTGACATACATTTAGGTAGCGAGTGCATATCAAATTTTTCGCACAATGAATAAAGAGCGGATATACTCTGGATCAGAAAACGAAAGCGGTAAACTTAGAAGTCGTACCATGAATCACGTATATGTTACTCTATGTCGAGAGGAACAGACCCGTCTTAATACTAAGACAAAGCGGTAAACTTAGAAGTCGTACAATGAATCACGTATATCTTGTTACGACACGACCTTAAGCAAAAACTAAAGTCAATCGGAAACTGTACTGACTCAGACAAATAGTCTTCAGTCAAAAGAATCGACTCAAAGGAATAAATAGAAATCCTCGCCACGACCTAGCAACAAAAAGACTCTATAAACGGTCATTGTCCGACAAATTGTCTCACAATCTGCCTATGTAATCGACCAATCATCACTATGACCATATGACAGTCGAACATGTCATCTATCGCCTTACAATATAGTCACTCCGAGACGTCACCTCATTAAGTAACTAGGGACAAAATACAATGTTAATCCAGTTCGCTTAATAGGATTCGACGTTGTCATTACAACCTATTTGGATAAAACAAAGTATATGAATTTAGACAACAACTAAAAACGATGATAAATGTAATTATCATATATGAAATAATTGGTACAATATTTAAAATTATTACATTTCGTATAATTTACAGTAGTTCTGTCATTCGTCTCAACCCCATAGAAACTACAGGACTATCATGTTTTGCTTGAGACAATGACTTGGTTAAAGGATCAGCGATGTTTTCAGCTGTCCCAACCTTACAGACTATAATTTCCTTCCTTTCAATTAGATCTCTAATTACATGAAATTTCCTAAGTACATGTTTAGACTTGTTACTAGACTTAGGCTCTTTAGCTTGAAAAATTGCCTCAGTGTTATCACAGTATAAAGTGATAGGATCATCGGCGGTCGGAACTACTCTCAGTCCCTCCAAAAATTGCCTAATCCAAACAGCTTCCTTAGCAGCCTCAGATGCTGCAATGTACTCAGCTTCCGTTGTAGAATCAGCAGTCACAGACTCCTTAAAACTTCTCCAACAAACCGCCCCTCCGTTCATCATATAGACAAAACTAGCCTGGGATTTTAAATCATCCCTATCGGTTTGGAAACTGGCATCCGTATAACCTTTTACACGTAACTCAAATTCTCCTCCAAACACTAAGAATGAATCTTTAGTCCTTCTCAAGTATTTAAGAATATTCTTGACGGCTATCCAGTGACTCTCACCTGGATTATTCTGATAACGACTTGTCATGCTCAAAGAATACGAGACGTTAGGACGAGTGCACATCATAGCATACATGATTGATCCAACAGCGGAAGCATAGGGAATCGACTTCATGCGTTCAATATCTTTAGGTTCCGTGGGACACTGTGATTTACTCAAGGTAATCCCACTAACTATTGGCAGAAAATCCTTCTTAGAGTTTTTCATATTAAATCAATCAAGAATTTTATCAATATAAGCTTCTTGACTCAATGCTAATATCCTATTGGTTCTATCTCTATAGATCCGGATACCCAAGATGCGTTGTGCTTCTCCCAAATCTTTCATTTGGAAGTGGTTTCCTAACCACTTCTTAACAGAAGTAAGCATATCCATATCATTCTCAATGAGTAGTATGTCGTCCACATATAAAAGTAAGAAAACAACTTTACTCCCATTAAACTTCATGTATAAACACGGTTCCTCAACACTTCGAGAAAAACCATTCTGTTTAATCACATGATCAAAACGATGATTCCAACTCCTTGATGCCTACTTAAGACCATAAATGGATCTCTTAATCTTGCATACTTTGTTAGGATTTTTAGGATCCACAAAACCTTCAGGTTGTGTCATGTACACTTCCTCTTCCAGAAACCCATTCAGGAAAGCGGTCTTGACATCCATTTGCCATATCTCATAATCATGAAATGCAGTAACCGCTAACATTATCCGAACAGATCTCAGCATAGCAACTGGTGCAAAGGTCTCGTCATAGTGTAAACCATGAACCTGAGTGAACCCTTTCGCCACCATTCTAGCTTTGTAGACATCTTTATGTCCATCCATGCCGATTTTAATCTTAAAAATCCACTTACACTGAAGAGGTCGGACTTTAGGTAATTCAACCAGATCCCATACCTGATTGTCATACATGGAATCCATTTCGGATTGCATGGCTTCAAGCCATAACTCAGAGTCAGAACTAGCAATAGCTGCTTTGTACGTTTTAGGTTCGTCACTTTCTAAAAGTAATACCTCATAGTCACTATCTTCCTCAATGATACCAAGGTATCTATCAGGTTGGTGACTTACCCTTCCTGACCTCCTAGGTTCAGAAGGAATAATAACCGAATCTGACGAAGAAGGGACATTTTCCTGTGCAGTCACCTCAGTTTGTGGCTCTTGAACTTCATCAAGTTCAAATTTTCTCCCACTGTCTCCTAGAAATAAACTCTTTTTCTAGAAAGACAGCCTCACGAGCCACAAACACTTTGTTCTCATGACTATTGTAGAAGTAATAACCTCGGGTTTCCTTAGGGTAACCTACAAAAGTGCATTTATCAGAACGAGGTGCAAGCTTATTGTCACACTTGTTTCTGACATAAGCGTCACAGCCCCATACTTTCAAGTATTGTAGATTAGGGACCCTCCCTTTTCCATATCTCATATGGTGTTTTGTCAGTAGCTTTAGTGGGACTCCTGTTCAAAGAACATATTGCAGATAAGATAGCAAATCCCCAAAATGACTCAGGTAATTCAGTTTGACTCATCATTGATCGAACCATATCTAATAAAGTTCGATTCCTCTGCTCAGCCACCCCATTCAATTGTGGTGTTCCGGGAGGAGTTAACTGAGATACAATACCACAGTTTTTAAGGTGATCTCTAAAGTCATTGCTTAAATATTCACTACCACGATCTGATCGTAATGTTTTAATCTTCTTATTTAATTGGTTTTCTACTTCATTCTGAAACTCCTTGAACTTATCAAAAGCTTCACTTTTATACTTTATTAAGTAGATATACCCATATCTACTCATGTCATCGGTAAAACTAATGAAATAGTCATAATTACCTCTAGCTAGCAGTGACTGTCATTGGACCACATACATCGGTATGTATTAAACCCAATAACTCACTAGCTCGAGATCCTCTTCCTTGAAAAGGTGAACGAGTCATCTTGCCAAGTAGACAAGATTCACATGTACCAAATGATTCGAAATCAAATGGTTTAATAACACCAGTCAACACTAGTCTTTTAATGCGTTTCTCGTTGATATGTCCTAATCGACAATGCCATAAATAAGATAGATCGGTATCACCGGTTTTGAGTCTTTTATTATCCAAACGATAAACATCGTTGCAAGTGTCTAGAATATAAATACCATTAATAGAAATAGCTTAACTATATACAATCCCATTAAGGGAAAAAGTACAACACTTGTCCTTAATTACAAAACGAAACCCTTCCGTGTCTAATACAGATACTGATATTATATTCCTAGACAACGTTGGCACAAAATAACAATTATTTAGATACAACTGCAAACCCGACGCTAAACTAAGGTACATAGGTTCCAACAGATACGGCGGCTACTTTAGATCCGTTTCCCATCCGTAGATCCACGTCACCCTTGTTTAACTTCCTTACGCTTTTTAGGCCCTGTAAATGATTATACAGGTGAGAACCACAGCCAGTATCTAATACCCAAGTTGTAGTAGTAGCGTAATTTATGTCTAATACCCTTGTCTTTTTGTTCTGTACTGTGTACTATATCACCGGAGAAGTTGTTAGTTATTTAAACCATATTAATACTCATATTGTGATCTTAAAATTACAATATAATCTAAAATGGTCTAAATCTACATGCATGCAAACAAAAATATAAAAGATGGTATTAAACCATCTTAAGATAAAAATCCTTACATTGTATAAGCAAGATAATGGGCACAACACAAGGACTCCTTCCTTATTATTGTTCTTGAGCTATGGAATAAGAAAGATCCTCCAAGACTACTAACTATCAAATAGATGGTCTACTAAGGATACACCCAAGATTATCTCAAAAACTACTAAGTTACTAACTATGTAAATTTAGTAGTAAACCTTGTATTATGTGATAATATTATTACACTAATAACATTATGATATATTTATTATTGTGAGGATTTTTCTCTCTTGAAAATTAAGAGATATTATTGTGAGGATTTTTCTCTCTTGAAAATTAAGAGAATTTATGTGTACAATGAGGAGTATATATAGGGGTTTGAAATGTAAACAATTCATGGGAACATGCCATGTGTTTACACCACCAAACTTTGACAAATATGCTTAATAAGACCTTATATATTATGGTTCAAATGGACCCATTTTGGTCCATTTCGATTTCCGACATTTGTCCCACAAATGCTTATAAGTCTTATATTTAATTATCTTAATTAATTATAAAATTGATCATTTAACAATTAAATAATACAAATCAACAATTAATAACTACTTAACAATTAAGTTCTTATTAGACTATTTTATCAGTATAAAATATAACTTAAGAACTCTTATTAGCTAATTTTACAATCTCTTGTAAGTTTAAATAGCTATTTATCTTCGCCTCAAATATATACACATGTCGTAGAAATTTATATAATTAACTATTAATTATAAAATCTCATTTATATTTATTAATTAATTATCAAATAATTAAATAATAAATCCCCTTGGCCCAAGTTCGTAACTTGTCATCAAATATATATTCACATGACTTATTTAAAAGTCCTGTAATACAAGGATTTAATTTAATTGTATCTAATACAAATAACTAATTTTTCCATTTGGGCATCATCCTATAAGTGTGACCTAAAGGGATCAGCTGGTCACCGCCGTCACACGACAGTAATGTCAAACTCTAGTCAGCCAATTGATTAGTCTAGTTTAGTAGGGCTTAATAAAGGTGATTTTGATGGTTATTTGATGGGTTGAGAAACATTTTATGGGATTTTAGTGCACATGTCTTTGATATTGGGTTGATGATGGATTTGTATGTTTTTATGGGATAATTGGATTGGTGAATGGAGTAGGCTTCTTTAGAGGTTGTTGTTGGGCTAAAGATGTGATACAATATGGTTTTTGAAGCAAGTCAAGATCCAATTACTATGGTCCAAGCAAGTGAACATCAAAATGAACATTGGATTCCATGGATTTCATGCATTCAACTCATATTTTATGACACAACATTGGATTCCAATACTATTTTATGACACAACATGAGACTTAATGCAATTTCAACAACTCCTTAATTCTCATTTATTTTGGTAATAATACCTATAATTTAAGAGACATTAAGGAGTTGTCATTTGAAGACCTATATAAGAAGATGTTGGTGACACTTTTAGGGTGTGCTTCCATATGCTTTACATACTTCTTCATCATTTTAATCATTAGAATACAATTTCTATAGTTTATTTTAGTTAGTTTTATTTGTATGGAAGAGTAATTTATTCGTCTTGGATCAAGCAATCAATTGAAGCAAATGAATTAGTGTTTTGTAAGACTCTTTACTCTATATTTTTATCTCTTGAATATTGATTTTTATTTTCAATTAATTATTATGATTATTGATAGTTTTTACTAGTTTGATCACCTAGTTTATTTTATCTCTAATCTATTGCTAGTTTAGGAATTTGAATCTTTTGTTCAATTACTTAGATATTAGTAGCAACTATTGTTCATCAATTGTATGCTTTTCATCGTTGTTGAATTGTAGGAGAATAATAATCATATGAATTAAAGTGTAGAACCGCTTGTGTATGCATTTGTTCTTCTTTGTTAGCTTCTCTAGTTATAACCTATGGCATGATTAAATTTAGATACGCTTGGACTAGATTGTCATCACCATAAGGGTTGTTTATGTGCGCTTTTCGCAGTGAACAACTAAAAATAAGGAGAAGTAGAAAATCATGTTTTCACAACAAAGTATTCAAGAGTAAATAAAGTCTAAAAGTGTCAATGATCAAACCTATATCATTTGTGGAAATTGTAAGACCCAAGACTTATTTTTATAATTTCATTTGCTCGAATCTTTTAATATTTTGCTTTGTTAGATTTAGATTTAAAACCGCAAACACCCCCCAATTGGTTACATTAGAATTATTTACACAAACACACATTAAACATAGACCTTCCTTGTGGGATTGACCCATATTTACCCTCGCTATTGTTAGAGTTCGTAGTGGATTATAAATTGTGAATTTGGAAACTCGCGACAAGTCTAGCCAAATTTTGGCGCCGTTGCCGGGGAAGGCAATTGTTTTTTTTTTTGTGTGCTTGTAAATATTTCTTGTCATTTTTTTTTTTTAATACGGGTCTTGTGTCTTTAGAAAATCTGTTTTCATTTCCCCCAACATGAGCATGAATTACTCAATCACTACTTTGAAAGGCTAGAGATATATTTGGTAGAACATCCATCTTTATGTAAGGGTCAAGGTTTTTGGGTTGGTCTCTTTCATAGTTTTAATCAAAGTACTCAAATAGATGTCCAAGTAGAAAGCGAGGGTGGATTTTTCAAGTTGAAACATGAAAAGAAATGGGATGTGCTTGATCTTTTGGTAACCAAATATCGTGGACACGCGACGGACACGGCTCAAATACCATGGACACGCGTCGGACACGTGTCCAAATAAATGTAGAAAGTTAGACACGGCTGATTAGGTGTTGGACACGTTTCGGCGTGTGTCCGTGAAGTGTCGGTGTCGGACACGGTGTCGGACACGGTACGGCTCATTAGGAGAAGTGTCTGTGCTACCTAGGCCACCACACACTCCCAACATGAGCCAAGTGTGCTTCTTTGGTAGTCTGATGCAACGGCCAAGCCTACGCTGGAGATGAGGACTACAAGGATCAACAAACACCAGATAAAAGCCAATAAGCCAATGCAGCATCCCGTCAATGCAATGATAGGGAGAGACCTATAGTCTATAAAGGAGTTCATCTTCAACGGATACCAATTAACATTCAACACACGCCACTTATTGGTTTCTGAACAATACATGCCAATATTAAATATGGGAGATTCAAGTGGACCACAACCTTTTGGACGAAAACAGTTGTGTGCGACAATAGGAAGCAGGATCAACATTATGATCAACATCGACATTACTTCTCATCATGACTATTCTTCAACTCTTACCAAAATCAATCAACCTACACACACCAGTCACCAACAACCATAAAATAAGCTTCCTCAAACCAAGTTCAACGTAAGACGACATTCATAAACCAAAATTCATATTTCTAATGACCAAAAACCGAATAAATAACAAGTCCTAAACTTCATAATCAAAATACATACAAGATCACGAGTTTCAACAGCTAAGTACATACATAGATACAAATTCATAAAACCGGCGAATTTATAGTGACCAGATGCTGAATAACATTGCAACTTCTAAACTTTATAATCACAATACATACAACATAATTTAAATTCATAGAACAACTGAATTTACAGTCACCAGAGGTCGAATGAAGATTGCAAAACCTAAACTTTATAGCCACAATACATACAGTGATACAACACACTCAATTTCAACACCTAGAAACATACATAAATCATAACAAGTGAGTTTATAGGGACCACAAGCTGAATAACATTGCAAGATTTGAATTTATAATCACAATTTCACATTACAATTTCTCTGTCTCAATCATTTGTTTATCTTTTACCAAATATTTACACATAAAAATCCTCTCAACAGTGTGTAGACTCCGAAAACTAAATATTTCGTTATCTTTTAATGATTTGGTATCTTTAAAGATAATTATCAAAAATATTCACTCCACCATAAATACAATGTTGTGTTTAGGATTAGAGGAGAACAGATGGATTAAGTCAAATGACCCCATCTTCCTACTACCGAATTGTACTTAAAATAGACTCGATAAGACACTCGTAGAACTATCAAAACACCAAATCCCTCAGAGATGGAATTAAGAGAGTTACGGAAATTGTAATCCCACAATCTTTTGATAATAAAATAAAATTCTTGTGTTCCGTATTATTTATGTTTCTCTTTAGTTATTATTGCAGGTTTGAAATTTTATGATTTACACAGTGTTATAAAACAAAAAAAGCATCCGTACTTATTTAGTTTTTCCCGGATTTAAACAGCACTACGCGCAATACAAGTATCAATTAAGTATCGAAAGCTCAGCAGAATTCAGAAATTAAAATAATTCCAGAAACCCACCAAATTCAAATCATCCACAGGGGTTGAAGAACTCACCACCTTCAACGTGTAAAGTCTTTGAGGAACTTAGGGGGTGTTTGGTTGGAGCATTTGGAATGGATTGGAATGTATTCCATCCATTCAAGTGTTTGGTTGAAGTCTTTTGGAATGGAGTTTGATACCTAAGGGGTTCTAAATCCATTCCAAACCCTTGGAATCCCATACCCATGTATCCACCCAAGATTCTAACTCCATTCCACCACATCCCAAATTACGTATTTTTTATAAAACATTTTATGTGGATTTTTTTCACAGAACATTTTATGTGAATTTTTTTCATAAAAAGAAGTTACATATTTTTCATAAAACATTTTATGTGGATTTTTTCATAAAATATTTTATGTGGATTTTTTTCATAAAATATTTTTCATAAAAAAAAGTTGCGTATTTTTCATAAAATATGTTATGTGGATTTTTTTCATAAAACATTTTATGTGGATTTTTTCGTAAAACATTTTATGCGGATTTTTGTCATAAAAAAAAGCTACGTATTTTTCATAAAACATTTTAAGTGAATTTTTTTCGTAAAACATTTTATGTGGATTTTTTCGTAAAACATTTTATGTGGATTTTTTTTCGGTCTTAGAATAATTTTGCTATTGTCGTATTATATGGACGAGTCATTTGATTTTTATGGATTAATTTGAATTTTGGTTTTGTTGTAGTTAATTTTAATTCAAAATAATGTAATTGCAGTTATCTATGATAAAGAAAATGAAATAATTTGAAATCCATTCTAAATGTAAATCAAACAATAAGAATGACATTTACAATCCATTACGATATCAAACCAAACAAGTCTTAATAAGTATGGGATTTTAACTCCATACCTCATTGGTATTAGAATCCATTCCATTCCATTCCATTCCATTCCAATTGTTTGAACCAAACGGCTCCTTATTTTTACCATGTATAATGAGAATCTCCTAATAATAATGAAAAAAAAATAGTTTATAAATGACTGAAATTCGTACCTAAATGAACAACTTCGTAAAAAAATCCGCGAAAAAATTGATGACCTGGCAGAGATAGGGGTAGGTTTTCGAGTTATCATACGACAATGTAAAGATTCACAGGGATTTTGTATTTGTACTTGTATATAATCATCGGATTTGGACTTTTATTGTCCCTATTTCTTTTAAATTTATAATACATTAATCACTCATTCGTTTCGTAAAATTTTTAAAAAAAATGTTTTTAAAATGCGTAAACTATCAATCAATAAGATTTTCTTGACTCTGTCACAAGCTTGTGACAGGTCAATATAACCCACCTGAGTAGATAAGATAAATACAAAGTATCTAGAGAGATACAAATATCTCATCTTTATCTACTCAGGCGGGTTTTATTTAATCCGTTACAAGATGATGACAATATCGTCCGTTGCCAATGAGAATTTGTGATTATCCATATATTAAACAAGGTTAGCTTCTGGGCGGAATGCCTGAATCGGCTAACCAAACGGAGGCTTTAGATGAAAGTTGAGCGTTAAAATGGACCGTCAATAGCGGATACTACCACCATGTTCGTCTTTCTTATGTTTGTCTTCAAATAATTCTTTAAATCCCATGTTGGTCTTTGTTATGATTGTCCTGAAATAATTCTTTAAATTGCAGGAATAAAACCATGTATCATTTGTCAAGGGCTTTTTTAGAGTAGATCACCCTTTTTTACCTCTGTTAGACTGTTACGGTGTATTACTCTTAGCACTTGGTCTTGATTCAAACGATAATTTTGGTCTGAAATAATAAGATACGGAATTCTGTAATCATTTTACAGCCAAATGTCATCATTATTGACAAACAAGTTATCACAAGTTGTAACATTGGTCACACTATTATGGTTACATTTAAGAGTTTTTTGTCAGATAACACCTAACATTTACACTGTCTGTAGAAATAGTACCTAAAGTTTTTTTTTTGCCCAAAAACACCTAACATTTTATATTTTTTGTCAAATAACACCAAATTTCATTTTCCGTCAAAAAATGTCAAACTTCCGTCTAAACTAACGTTTGACTCAAATTGACCCTACTTCTTCTTCTTTCCTTCTTTTCTTCTTTTCTCTGGTTCATTTCTTTCCTCCTTTCTTTCCTTCTTTCTTTCCTTCTTCCACAAAAATCACTTCATCACTCTACAATAAATTAATAATATATTTGCACTAATCCCGTTTAATTATTCAATCTCCAACAAATAATCAAAGGTATGTAATTGTTTACTCTTTTCATTTTGGATTATAAAAAAATCAAATTAATAAAGTATGAGCATTCAAATAATAAGTGGTATAGCGATATTGGTAACCTTATACACTTCCTGAATAGCCCTTGAGCTGTATGAGCATTCAAATAATAAGTGGGCCGTTGTTTCATCATGACTTTCACACATGTAGCAGATGGTACTAACACCCAATCCATAGGCATTGAGTCTGCTATTTGTACGAATTGCATTATGAGCTACCAACCAACCAATAAATTGGTGTTTAGGAGCATATACTTTATTAATTTGATTTTTTTATAATCCAAAATGAAAAGAGTAAACAATTACATAGCTTTGATTATTTGTTGGAGATTGAATAATTAAACGGGATTAGTGCAAATATATTATTAATTTATTGTAGAGTAATGAAGTGATTTTTGTGGAAGAAGGAAAGAAAGAAGGAAAGAAAGGAGGAAAGAAATGAACCAGAGAAAAGAAGAAAAGAAGGAAAGAAGAAGAAGTAGGGTCAATTTGAGTCAAACGTTAGTTTAGACGGAAGTTTGACATTTTTTGGCGGAAAATGAAATTTGGTGTTATGTGACAAAAAATATAAAATGTTAGGTGTTTTTGGGCAAAAAAAAAACTTTAGGTACTATTTCTACAGACAGTGTAAATGTTAGGTGTTATCTGACAAAAAACTCTACATTTAACTATAAAATGGTCACATCTGGGTCTGACACGTCTAAAGCTTCAGACTAAAAGTGACCGTTTGAAACGAGAGTTAGCGAACTTTTAGTTTCATTCCAAGATCCCTCGGGAAAAAAATGGGTTGGAGTTTTTTATTACTTAACTTAAATCATTTAGGTTGTAAATGGAGAGTAGAAATCAGATATAACAAAATTATTTTGGGATGGTGAAGTACTTGGGGCAGAGTATGGATCGGATATCCGATCCGAAACCCTACTTCGGATCGGATATCCGATCCAAAAATCCAAATTTTTAGTATCCGTGATCTGATCCGAAATGATCGGATATCCGAAATTTAGTATTCGAAAATTTCGGATCAGTTTCCGATATCCGCTCTGTGTATTTTATATATTGTCAAACTGTAATAAAAAAAGAAAACTAGCGTAATACTATTTTCATTCGGTATATATTACAAAACATAAACCCGCTACCTATCAAGGAAAACTAGCGTAATATTGTGGATATCGGATATCGGATAACTGAAATTAGCTATTACTTAAAATTGTGGATAGGTTTATTTACGATTTTGTGAAATTAGCTAGCACTATTTATGGATCAAATCTCGGATACGGATCGGATATTAACGGATATCGGGTATCCGATCCGATATTTGATATCTGATCCAATAACTTTCGGATATCGGATATCCAAATTTTTAAACCTGATATCCGTATTTGATCCGATATCCAAATATTTCGGATACGGGTATCCAAACCGAACCACTTTTCGGATCAGATATCCATTATTTCGGATCAGATACGGATCGGATATCCGATAATTCGGATAATCGAATAATCGGATTTTTTACTCAGCCCTAGAAGTACTAATTAAATAAAGGCCTTAACAATAATCGAACTCAAGACCTTAACTCTCAACAAGACAACAAGGGAGCCGAAAAGATCACAGCCACTGAAGTGACTGAACTAGAGGCTGGTTAAGGAGGGGAGAAAAGGAACTAGCAAAATTATAAGTCGGCATAACAATTTTCCTCGACAGACTTCACACAAGCTAATACGGTGTTCCGAAACCATAAAGTATTCTAAAACAAAGAATGATCGATGTACATTTTGTCCGGAGTGTCATGTAGTACCCAAGGTTACAACATGTAGCTAATCTTGATCAATTAAGAGCACATAGCCTTCTCCAGTGTCTCTTGAAGTTCCCCGCTTTTAAATGCATCTGTAACAAGGAACCGCTCAGGGTTAGCAAATGTTCGAAGGAAAAAAACAGGAGAGAAACTAAAAACCGAAGTTTGGAGTTCAATGAATGCTACTCGTTGATCTTTACATGAGGTACTCCCAAGTTGGGAAAGATTCTTAAGTTGATCGGAACAGTGCAGTAGAAGGGCTAAGCGACATGATCAAATTTCATTACAAATAAAATAACCAACCTATTCAGAGAACAAGACTCACCGACAGTGATATCACAACCACCAAAGAACTCCCCGTCGATGTAAAGCTGAGGGAAGGTTGGCCAGCTCGAGTACTCCTTCAAACCTTGACGCAAGAACTCATTTTCAAGAATATTAATAGTTTCGAAAGGCACATTCACTGACCTTAATATCTGTACAACCGTATTAGAGAATCCACATTGAGGGAAGTCCCTGGTTCCCTTCATAAACAGAATAACTTTATGTGACGTAACAACTTTGTCAATCGTCGTCTTCAACTCTGGGCTAAGAGCTGCAGCAAACAAACACAAGGCCATTGCACTGTCATATAATGCCCAATCAATACACTTGAAATCTCCAACCCTATCACAAAATCGCCTTCTTCCCCTCTTTATTTACGGAAGTAAATCACAATTGACATCGTAATCAATCATATTTCATGGAGGTTCATTCAGTCACAGCAGGATAAACTTAAACACAGTATAAATGTTATACTAGTTGTGCAAACTCGGGTAAACCTTACATTTTCCAGTCAAAATCATATTTATTTGAACTTTCAAGCTACATGAGCAGTGAATTGAACATCGAATAAGGAAGAAATCAAAACTACAGTCTCGAAAACAGCCAAACTAAACAAAATATTGCTGTATTAAGTAGGGCTGTTAATGAGACGAGACAGCTCGCGAGCAACTCGAGATCGGCTCGGTCAAAGCTCGGACAAAGCTCGGCTCGTGTGAGCTCGACTCGAGCTCGGGCTCGGCTCGAGAGCTTAACGAGTCAAGCCGAGCAAAGGCTGGCTCGACTCGAAAAGCTCGCGAACGGCTCGAACATTTGAGATTACATAAGATTTTAATCATATTTTATAAAAAAATGCTCATATTTTATATAAATATTTTATCATTGTTATATCTTTGTATTATATATATCCAATATTTTGTTAATTTGCTAAATATTTTTATATAAAATTTTCGAACCTTGTTATTGAAAATATCGGAAGAAAAAATTTAAAAAATAAACAATTTATATAGGCTCGATTTGGCTCGGGTTTGGCTCGAGCTCGTGTTAAAGCTCGCAAGCTTTGTAACGAGCGCATTTTTTTCAAGCTCGGGTAAGATCGGCTCGGAGCTCGAGTTTTGGTAATCGAGCACAAGCCGAGCAAGGCCAAGCTCGGGCTCGGCTCGGCTCGTTAACACCCCTAGTATTAAGTATACAACCAGTATAATAAACAGAAGATTATGAGTAGAAAATAGTTCAGCAGCCAAACGTTCAAACCCCATCTCTAAGCACCTTCTTCCTTTCTTATTCTACCAGTATAATTGACAGAAGATTACGAGCAGAAAATACTTCAGCAATCAAACGCTCAAACCCCATCTTTAAGCACCTTCTTCCTTTCTTATTCTACCAGTACAATTAACAGAAGATTACGAGCAGAAAATACTTCAGCAATCAAACGCTCAAACCCCATCTCTAAGCACCTTCTTCCTTTCTTATTCTACCAGTATAGTTAACAGAAGATTACGAGCAGAAAATACTTTAGCAGTCAAACGCTCAAACCCCATCTATAAGCACCTTCTTCCCTTCTTATTCTCATAAATCGCAATTCACAATCGACATCATAACTTGTATTTCATGAACGTTCATGTCGTTCATAGCAGCATAAATTTAGATACACCATACATGTTTCATTGTTTCACCAATTGAGCAAATTAATCCTATTCAACTAGTAACTTCGTAACATAATCATGCATTTTTTTTGCATCTACGAGTAAAAACGATGTTTATTTGACAATTCAGGCTACACGAGCATCTGTCCCGAACATCCATTCGACATAAATCAAATGAACAGTCTAGAATACAGCAAAACTAAACACAATACTACTGTATTCAGTAAAGCAAAAACACAAGTATAATTAACAGGAGATTATGAGCAGAAAGCAATTCAGTAGTATTGTGTGCAGCTGAAATCAATAGAGATAATCAATTCGACCAATAAAATCGAACAATTAATCCGAAAATAAGCCGTAATCATATTTACTTGAAAATTCAAGCTGCATGAGCATCCGAATTGAACATCGATTTCGCCGGAAATCACATAACCAGTTTAGAAAACAGCAAAGCTAAACAAAATGATACTCTATATTCAGTGAAAACATAATTAATCGCATAAAACAATTCAGCAATTAAACGCAGTAAAATTGATCATCAATTAATCTGAAAACAATCCGAAAGTACTGAAAATTGATAAAACAAATTAAGTAAGAGAAAGAAAGAGAATTACCGGCAAAACACCGAAATGAAGAACGACGACGAGGAACGGGAAGGTTGAATTTGGAAGGAACGATGGTGAAAGAGACAGCTGCAGCAGAGAAGGAAGAAGAAGGAGAAACGCGCCGGGAAAGTGAAGCTGAAGGTGGTCGGAGATCGGCTATGGCGGACGACGGTGGTTGCGACGGTGATGTGATTCTCATCGTCATTGTCATCGTCGTCATTTTTTTTCCTATCGGGATTGGGTGTAATTGGTCAAGCACGAGTGCACGATTGGTTGGATTAAAGGTGAAAGAAAGTCAGTCATTTAGTCAAGCAGTCAGGTTACTCGTTAAGTTCATCGCGGTAAGTGGTAACTCTTTTATTGGACCGTTTTATGATTTGACCGAATTTGATAATTTTTTAGGAGTTCATTATAAAATATGTTAAAGGATAATTTGTGAGAAACTACCTTATATTTAGAGTAAATTAAAAATAACTCCCTTTTAAAATAGGGTTTTTTTAAATTACTCCCTTATATAATTTTTTTCTAAAATTACTCCCTTAAAATACAATTTTATCAAAAATTGTTTCAAAATTCCAATTTAGGTTACCTATTCCGTATGTTTTTGAACTTACTCCATTGTTATACCTTTCAAAGTATAAATAGGCTATGTTACAAACGAAATCAATTTATAAATTTGTCGAATAAGTCACTTGAATTAGAGTTTTGAAGCAATTTTTGATAAAAATACATTTTAAGGGGGTAATTCTAGAAAAAAAATATATAAGGGAGTAATTTTAGAAAATTGAATTTTAAAGGAAGTTATTATTAATTTACTCTTATATTTATGTCAATTTGCGAACAATTACCTTACTTTTTTTTTTGGTTAAAAACTACCTTTCATTTTCATTTTTTGTTAAAAACTACCTAAAAAAAGTTTTGAGGCCAATTTCTTTTTATTATTGGTTTCACATGTCTGAGTTCTCTAGATTTTCATTCTTATTTTGTCGTTAAACTTGATATCCAAGGTTATCCTTCTTATCTAAAGTTCTAAATGAAAGGGAATTCTTGTCATTAGCTTCAATTTCTTTCTTTAAGCATGTGGAATAATTGGTCCGGATGATGAACATGGGTTAAATCGTATGAACTTTATGCTATTTGTGAATAAGAATGAAAATTTAGAGAACTTTTTTTTTAGGTAGTTTTTAACAAAAAGTTAAAATAAAAGGTAGTTTTTAACCAAAAATAAAAAGTAAGGTAGTTGTTCACAAATGGATATAAATGTAAGATAGTTTTTCACAAATTATCCTATGTTAAAAGTATACTCTGTTTATCTCAATAAATGGTTATGGGTATGGGCGTATGGCCTATGAGGTTGGTTTATATCGACCAAGTTTTAATAATTATCACGATATTTTCATTCCAAAACAAGATAATAAATATATTTACTTTCTCTAATCTTTTTTCTCTCCGTTTCTCCTAAAACCAAATAAATCAACTAAATTTAAAAATTAAAGTTTCAATTCACACGACGGATCCCGAATAACCGGTATATTAACAAATTAATCAAATTATTAATTAAATTTTACAAAAATCTCCAATTATTTATTGTAATTGTTGATTAAATTACGTCATGTTATAACTAAATATAACGAAATTTTATGTACATACCAAATCATCCAACCCATAAACAAACAATAAGTCTCAGCAATTAACTTGTTCCCAAACATTAAGAATCAAGGTTCAACCATAGTTGAACATTGGTAATCAACTAGTATAACACCCGTGAAAATTCACAGGATTGTTCAATTCAATTTTTATAGAGAAAAATCAATTAAGTTGTTAAATAAGCTAATAACGATTGTGGTGTATATGTAAATACTTTAATAAAAATAAATAAATAAAGTCTAATATAATAAGATAAAAGTCTGTATTTTCAAATACGAAGTACATAAAAACTGGAAAGTCTAAGAGAAATTCATATTTTCTCGAAAATCTCCTTGTAAACAACATTACTTGTTATAGTAGACATGTGTTTGTCGTCATCTAAAATAAGGACTTTTAGACCATCCTGATTTGTAACCCGGGAGATATCAACGTCCAACTGTCCATGGGTGAAGAGTGGTCTAGGAAGATAAAGACCAACACGGGATAAAGATTGCCTTAACTCTTGTTAGTAGTCATTGTAAAGTAAACTGCTAAGGGAAATTGTTTCCTTTCAAACTTAACAGGAAAGATGGACTACCTAAAAGATTATTAATATAAATCATACCGTAAAACAATGAAAGAGTCAAAGTCTAATATAGATGAACACCGAAAATTGAGTAGAAGTAACTAAAAACAAAAAATTGAATACAAAAACAACAGTAACATCATTTGTTAATTGCTCTATAGAGTTGTGTTGCTTTAATGGTTTAGAAGTGCGCGTTTATCGTGTTTTCGACAAAAAATCTAAATTTGTAATCATGTGGTAATTATTATTTTGGCAATATTCTAAATTAAATTCAAAGTAATTCTGATAAAATGTAAATACCTAGTATAATTGTTTTATAATTACAATTTTTTCGAAATCAAATTTTTTTATATTAATTGCATTAATAGTGCAAGCTGATTTGATGTTGTATTATAATTGAACAATTTTGAGTGATAAATATTGAAGTGATCTAATTAAATTGATAGTATGAACATCATGTATGTAACTGTTGCTGGTGAGGCATGTAATGCTATGTTTTTTTTTTCTATGTTGCTTAATTGTCTTTATCGGTAGGTCGTTTCGTGAACTATTTTCATTCCACATTCCCAAATTTCACATTATTTCCTTCAAATTTATTCTGTTTCATTCGAGGAGTTTATTGAGAATACAAAAAAGGAGAAGAAAAAAGAGGAGAGGAAAAAGATGTTGTTCGCCTTTGAGATTTTCGAGCAACATTGAGAAAATAAAAAAGTTTTTGGAAGACAATTTGATAAGGTGGTTGGTTTCACAGAATTGATGATTAGTAATTATTGGTATTTTGTAATTAATGTATGTTCACAAAAAAAAAAAGATGAAATAGAGTAAAATAAGAAGAAAAAAATACCAGGAGGAAAGTATGAGAAAGCGGCGAATAGTATGACTTAATTATCAATGCAAGATTGAACGACAGAATGAATAAATTAATATTACAGCATGCACACTACAACACTTTTTTATCTCATGGAAATGTAGGAAAGATAAAATATTATTATTGTTTTTTTTCGGTATTGCAATGACTTGGGTACTGCAATGAGTAAAACCGTTTTTATAATAGGTTTTGAGAATTGTTACCCAAATTAATTAATACAATTATATTAATTATGCACGGTTAATTATGTGGTTCTCAATTAATTTAAATTTTTTATTTGTTTTAGTTTGTTGATATGTAAAGATGGCCCACGCGGTTCAACATGATTGGTTTAAAAAAACTAAAATTGTGAGATTGAATGAGAGACTTGCATTAGCCTAATTTTGAATCCACATTGTGTCACATAGACAGTTTTCCAAGATTCTTTTATATATATAATGATGTTTAACGTTAACCCCACTCACTCATGGAATATATCTCACCCAAAATTAAAATAGATAACTATTGTTTAATAGACTAATATACCCTAAAATGAAAAAAGATAAACTGTTAACCACGACCGAGGAAGTACACTATAAATCTATCACACATAATGATTTACATCTTTTAAACTTTTCTTTACGGCTGCAAAAAAGGCGTAGTTTTTGTAATTGATTTTAGTCTTTTAGGAGTAAATCCATACAATAATTAAAATTAGATGTAATTAGTTGAATATTTAAATTTGACTTTATTTAGCGAACTAACACTTCATTTCTTTTTGTCAGATATAGTAATATTTAAATAAATACCTTATAACTGGCTTTACCGGCTTTGCTCACAATATTTGCAAAAAACTATTCCCACTGACGTTAAAATTCTTTGGATTATTTCTCAAAAAATTTCAAGGCGTAAAACAAAATTATAAAGACACCTGTTATTAGTTACTATCTACTTATCTTATACTCTAAGGAGTAAGGATCACTAGCATCACTATTATATCATTTTTTTTGTAATAGAATGGAAAAAAATGATGTAAAAGAATATATAAAAAATAATTCGAAAAACATATAAGTGAAAAATGTGAAAAAATCTCCAGAGATTAACAAACATTTAAACAAAAAATTCTATCAAATAATGTGAAAGGAGGTTTCCAAAAACTATTTTCATCGAATTTGGTAATATATACCCCGTGTCGTAATCATTTGTTTACATTTAATTTTGATACGAATATTAAGGAAAGAAAAAAAATGATCATTTGCAAATATAGTTGTAGGATAACAAGTGGAGAACTATAACTCGACGATTAAAAAACGCATAAAAAACATTCGTTTATTAAAAAGGTAAATAAATGGGTGAAAATGTGAACTAAATGAGGGGATGAAATATGTGCATGCTAAAAAAACAACGCATATCTTGGCATGACTCATGAGTAACCCATATATTTAGAAAGAATTGTAGCTAAGATCAAATTGATCGGTACATCCTATATATAAAAGCAACAACCATGTTGCTTAGTTGTCGATCAGCCCTTAAAAGAAGGAAACTCAAGGGACCACTTAGTTTTAAGAATTAATTACTTTGAATAACCACCGTACCATTTAAGAGAGTTACGTCTTTAAATCAGGCCAAATAAATTGCTTTGAATAAGGCTTGATTGTATATGAACATTGATAACTTATTTAAATCAGGCCAAAAAAATTACATCTTTATATGCTTCAATATTTAAATTAAATTCATAAAATTATACGCCAAATTATTTAACAGTAATCAACTAAAAATAGAAAAATGTAACACTTATTTATAGTTTTTTTTTAGTGAAGGATTTTATATTTATACAATAAAAAATAAATAAATTAAAAGAAAGTGAGAGAAAATAGTTTTAAAACGAAATTCATTAATTATAGTCGAAACATCTTATTTATTAAGACAAAAACATTTACCAAATATTTAGAATAAAAACGGCTAAAATAAGTATATAAATTTCTAGATATTCATAATTAATATCGTCTGAAAAATCGTTAAAATTATAGTTACAAGATTAAACAAAATTAAAACAAAAAATACAGAAGAAAAAAGTAATATTAATATAATAAGAAAAATGAAAAAAAAAAAGCATTATGAGGGAAAATAAGCACAATATTTGACGAAAAACGATCACAAACGTATAAATGCATGTAATATTTTTAAATAATTAACTTTTAAAAAATAAACAAATCGACAATTAAGTAATGAAAAATTAGGAACATTACAAAATAAATGTAAAAATATATGGAAAAAAAGGTTAATTAAAATTAATATATTAAATATCCTATATATAAAATATAATATAGAATTTTTAAAAAGAAAAAAAGTTGCATGAACAAAATACCATCAAAATGAATAAATAAATGCCGGATTCATACTAAATTTAAGTATTACTCATTATGGTAGCACCCATTGCAATAATGAATATTAAAATCTCAAAAAGAAAGTATCATCATAAATCTCAATGAGCATAATTTACTTTTTATTTATTAAACAACAACCATAGTACTTATTTGGCGAACAATTTTCAGACAAACAAATTTCATGCAACCACTTGCTAAGGAAATTAATTAATCGGAAATTCTCATTGATAAAAATAAAAATTACAATATGGTTTTTTAGGAGAAATTTTACATTTATTTACAATTTATAGTAATTTAAATCATCAATTGATCAATGTCACAAAAAGTGACGTCTAATGCACCAATAAACTTGAGCTTTATATTTTTTTTCAATAGGTCTCTCTTGTGACGGGTATATCCGTCATAAGCTTACGGCGGGTCATGTATACCACTTGATTAGATAAGACAAGAATGAAAGTGTATAGAAAATTGCAAATAATTTGTCTTTATCTCCCCAAATGAGTTTAGTTGACCCGTCACAAGCTTGCGATGAATATTATCGTCACAAATGAGAATTTGTGATTTTTTTTTAACAATTTATAAGTTTACAAACATCAATTCATTATGAATAATATCGAAAGTACATTAAATTCATCAGCTTCGTCTCGGAAAAAATTAATTTAAAAAACACGATATTCAACAATTATATGACGACAATTAAACAATAACATAATATGGAGTAATATAAACTGACAGCAAGTCTCCCTTCTGGCGGGTATATCCGTCACAAACTTGCGACGGGTCGAATATTACTCATATTGGTAAATAAGACAAAACAAAATCTTACTCACTAGATAGTTAACTTTTGTCTAATCTCCTTTGTTGGGTATTAATTAACCCGTCGCAAACTTGCGACGGATATGTCCGTCACAAATGAGAATTTGTGATAAATTGAATAACTATAATTCATAGAAGTAGTACGGAATATCGAGTAACTGACAGTAATCATAATTGTTAAAAAAAATTGGTTAACCCTTATTTTTTTAAAGTTGTCTAGAGGAAAATGAATGAAATGTTTATATGTATTAAAAGAAAAAAAATTGTTTTTCGTGATAACGACTCGATAACTTCCCAAATATATAAGTCGATCTAACATAATTTTATTGTAAAACTGTCTTATAATAGTATTCGTGTACATAGGTACATGATCCAAACTACACTCATAAATCATAATCTTTGTAGTAGATAATAATTATACCAACAAATGACTAATCAAAACATAATAATTTTTTATAATACAATTTAAAAATCTTAATTAAAGATAATCATTATGTATTACATTTTTTAAAAAACCAAATTTTAAAAAGCAACCCCGTGCAATTTGCACGGGTTTAAAACTAGTACCTACTAAAAACAACACATATTTTCATCAGTTTAGTTAATGACTTGTTCACGGTAGTCATGTTTAATGTGTTACATGAAGTGCTACAAAATAAAGGGTTCAACAAAAGAGTTGGTTATATTTTTATTAAATTATTATATTTCAGTCAAGATATAATTTGTAATCATCATAATAGTTTCTATAAGAAAAAATAAAATAAAACTGGTATAATAAAATTGTACTATGAAAAACTGATAAATTTAAAATTATTAGTTTCTATAAGAAAAAAAATTGTCACGTACGTAATTCATATAAAAAATTATGAGTTGATATAATTAATTTCACGACGAAAAATACTTTAAAATATTTGAGCAAATTTAAAAATTGATCATTAGTTTTGGGGTAAACAAAATACATTTTATGACTTTACCCAATTATTTTAATTAATTTTTGATTTTAATATTTTATCCTTTCATTAAAATATAAAAAAAAACTAATTATATGTTAATTTTAAATGTAGAAAAAAAGTACATTATAAACTAACGCAATTACTCTTTCGTAGAAAAAAAATTGCCTTCATACCCTATTAGCCACCTTGTCTCCTCCATGGTTGACTAACTTGGCCATGCTGTCGTCATTGTAGGACTTTACATGAGTTGAATTTTTTCAAAAGCAGGATTTTAAAACTAGGCATCGACATTTTATATCTAACTAGTAATTCATCATTTTTCTCAATAAAGATAAGAAATGTACTTAGTTTAAAACCTTAATTATATAATTTATTCGTGATTTATATCTAGTTTCACCGCTTCATGCAACTTTTTTATATTGTTTGGGACTTTTGACGACAAGACACCATAAACGTTATTACAACTTATTTGAGTCGTAGTAGGGAGATCAGGGTGCCAAATATAAGTAAAGTGGGTAGGTGGGGGACGACGGTTCCGAAAGGGGTAAGAGACGGAGTTGGCGGGGAGGGCTGTAAGGTTGGTGGTGACAGCAGGGTGGTAATTTGGATGACGAAGATTGAAATATAGGTTAAAAATTGAAAAAATGGGTATAAAATGGGAGGGGTAAAATGGTTTATCATGGAGATGATTAAGTAAAACATGTAAATGAATGAGCAACACTCTTAACTAAAAGTTCTACAAAAATCGCATGATTCATATTAGTAAATCCAGTTACATAATTCGAAATATAATTGGTCTATAAAAAACAAAACTCGACCGACTTAAGCTTTGTTTGACAACACATTTTAAGTAGTTTATTTGATCAAAGTAGTTTATTTGACCAAAATTTCAGCTATCTGATATGTTTGCAAATGTTTAATAAGTAACTTATTTAACCAAATAAAAGGCACATGAAATCAAATGCTACTCGGGTCGCAATTGATAAAACATGTACCCTAAAATGAGATATCTTCCTTTTTTTTACCCTTTAATCTATAATATTAAACATTTATCATATTTTTACATCATTTTACCAAAATCAGCCACATTTCAACAAAGACCTCGTTCTTTCTAGCTTAATTCAAGCTAATTTCATATCTACGCCACGGTATTCAGCTCAGTTTATTTTATTTTCATTCAGTTCAATACAACTAATCTCTTCACAAATTAACTCTTATTCTTATAAGACAAGGTAGATATAGGTGTTTGTGTTTGAATAGAAAACTGTTTATTAACATTGAAATATACAACCTATTTATAAGCAATTACATTGTAAATATGGTTTGTATCTTTTGTAATTAAGGCTGATACAATTGTGTGATAAACTTTACATAATAGGGTGTGATTGTTATTTGTTTCCTTTCTCTTCTTTTATTTGATTCTTTGCCTCTTTTGGAATTGTATCTTGTGTGATCTTTGTGTGTGGGCCTTTATTGTTAATACTCCCCCTCAAGGTGGACGTTCTGCTGATAAGTCCAAGCTTGTCTCGTAAGGCATGAAACTGGTGCTTGTGGAGAGGCTCTGTGAGGATGTCTGCGATTTGATCTTTGCTGGCGATGTGAGAGATTCGGATTTGCTCTTGTTGCAATTGTTCTTTGACATAGTGAAAGGAGAGAGCCATGTGTTTCATGCGGGAGTGGAAAACGGGGTTTTTGGCATATAAGGTTGCTGAGATGTTGTCGCAAAAAATTGTTGGTGGTTTGGTGACATGTAGGTGAAGTTCAGATAGTAGGTTTCGTAGCCATATTGTTTCCATGGTGACGGAGGCAATTGCACGAAATTCGGCTTCAGTGGTGGATAGGGCAACGCCCTTTTGCTTTTTGGATGACCAAGCAATTGGGTTGCGGCCAAGATAGGTAATGTATCCAGTGGTGGATAGATAGGTGTCTTTGTCGCCGCCAAAGTCAGCGTCGCAAAATGTGTGAAGACAGAGAGGTGTGTCTTTATACAGTTGGATTCCATGGTGAAGGGTGCCGTTTAGGTAGCGGAGAAGGCGTTTGAGGGCTGTCCAATGGTTGACTGTGGGATGGTGGAGAAATTGTGCGAGGCGATTTACCGGAAATGCTATGTCAGGTCTGGTGAGAGAGAGATATTGGAGGCTGCCAACAATGGGTGATGATCTTCACGGACGAGCGTTGGTGAGGTGGCCATAGGGGTTGTGTTTGGTTTAGCATCAGACATTTTATATTTGGTGAGTAAGTCTAGGGTGTATTTTGCTTGACTTAGATGCATGCCTTGTGCATTAGGAGTAACCTCGACGCCCAGAAAGTAGGATAAAGGTCCTAGATCTTTTAGGGAGAAGCGGGTTGATAGTTTGTCAATAAATTGTTGTAGGTTGGTGGTGTTTGGTCCGGTTATGATGATATCATCAACATAGATTAACATGTATATCGTTAGGTGTGGGTGTTGGATGGTAAACAGGGATGAGTCGGACTCAGATTGTTTGAAACCAACTGATGTGAGATAGGTTTTTAGTTCTGTGTACCAGGCTCTTGGTGCTTGTTTGAGACCATATATAGCCTTGTTTAGTTTGCATACTGAGTCAGGGTTTGTTGGATTGGTGAACCCGGGTGGTTGACTCATGTATACATTTTCGGTTAATGTCCCTTGAAGGAACGCGTTGTTGACATCAAGCTGTCGAAGGGACCATTTGTTTGAGACAACAATTGAGAGAATGAGTCTCATGGTGGTTGGTTTGATTACTGGACTGAATGTTTCAGTATAGTCGATACCGGGTCTTTGATGGAATCCTTTCGCAACGAGGCGGGCCTTGTGTTGCTTGAGAGTGCCATCAGGGTTAAATTTATTTCGGAAGACCCATTTGCATCCGACTATATTCTTTGCTTGGTGACGTGGGACTAAGGTCCATGTGTTGTTTCGGGTTAGAGCGTCAAATTCGTCTTGCATGGCATGTCGCCATTGTGGTAAAACGAGCGCTTGTTTTACCGTATTTGGTAGTTGCGTTAGTGATGTATTTTGGAGTGCTAGATTCGCATATTTCGGGTTTGGTTTCCGAATATTGTTGTCCAAGCGTGTAGTGACTGTTTTGTTGTGGGGTTGAGTACGTGGGTTAGGAGGACATAGTGAGGTAGTTGGCGGGGGGGGGGTTGGTCTGTTGCTGGTGGGGAAACAGTGGTGCGAGTGGCCGAGATGTGATGGTCAGAAGGTGGGCTGGTCGAGGTAGCTGGGGTGGAGTCGATGGGGGGGTGAGAAAGGGGCTGGTCCGTGTGTAGGGGAGGTATGTGAGGTGTGTCGAGGAGTGCTGGAAAGAGGGGAGGAGGTGGGTGAGGTGGAGGTGACTTGGGCTGTAGTGTGGATGGGTTGAGAGTTGTTTTGAGGGGCTGGTGGATTTGTGGTCGTGAGGTGTGAGGGGCTGTCGATGGGAGGTGGTAGAGTGGTTGGTTGGCGGCGTTGATATACTTGTGAGATAGGGGGCGAGTGGCGGGTTGGTTATTTGGAGGGGCTGGGAGGACTGGCGGATGGACTGGGGGTGGTGGTAAGATGGGAACCGTGAGGGTGGTCCACGTGGTGATGGGTGGTTGTTGCTCGACGGTATGGTGGTCATTAGCGAGTGGGTACATATCGTCATAAAATTTGACGTGACGAGAAGTATAAATTTTATTGGTTTTAGGATCGAGACAGTGATAAGCACTTTGGGTGTTCGAGTATCCGATGAATATACAAGGGATAGATCGATTTTCGAGTTTGTGTTTCGTGTATGGTCGGAGCCAAGGATAGCATAGACATCCGAAATTGTGTAGATTTTGGTAATTTGGTTGTTTTTTATGGATAATATTGTATGGTGATTGGTATTGTAAACCACGAGTGGGTAAGCGATTTATTAAGTAAGTCGCGGTACTAAATGCAAAGGGCCAATATTTGGTAGGAATATTGGCGTGGTTTAGTAAGGCAAGTCCTGTCTCGACAATGTGTCGATGGCGTCGTTCCGCGTATCCATTGTGTTCCGGGGTGTGTGGTGGTGAGGTTGAGTGATGGATACCATTATTTAGTAAGGTTTGGTTTAGTTTAATGTACTCGCCTCCGTTATCGAAAAAAAAATGCTTAATGGGCTTATCGAAGTATTTTTCGACAAGCGCTTTGAATTGAGTAAATATTAAGGTTGTATCCGATTTTCGTTTGAGTGGGTATAGCCACACATATTTGCTAAAGTGATCGACGAAAACAATGTAGTACTTATAGTTATCGAAGGACATAATTGGGCTTGTCCATAGGTCCGAATAAATAAGGTCGAGTGGTGCTTCGGTTTTAAATGATGAATTCGAAAATGGTAGTTTGGTACTTTTAGCTATGTTGCACGCATTACAGGGAGTTAAATCAGAAATTTTTGCTTGCAAAGTTTTATTGATAACACGCATTACATCATGACTCGGATGACCTAGCCTATGATGCCAATAGTTGGTGGTTCCTTTAACGGCGGTTTGGACGCTTGGTTGTGGAGGACACCACTCATAGATGCCGTCTTTAATGCGTCCCTGGAGTAGGTTGGTTCCCGTTGATATCGCCTTGACAAAAAATCGATCATGTGAGAATATGACATAAGCATTATTATCACTACACAATTTTGAAATAGAAATAATGTTGCGAGAGATTTGTGGTACATGTAAGACATTGTTTAATTTGAGGTTATTTAAAATAGTAGTACCTGTACTGGCGATATTGAGACCGGAACCGTCTCCAATTAGTAGGTCATCCATTCCGTTGTAGGGTGAGTGGAATGCAAGCGTGTCAAGGTCGTGAGTCACATGATGACTCACACCACTATCGAGCAAATAATTATAGGAGGGTGTCGGGTTCACGGTTTGAAGAACCATGGTATTTGTTTGAGGCGTATTGAATCGGTTTTGTGGTGGTGAAGGGAAGACGATATTTGGGTACAGTTTTCGAAACAGTAAACAAAACGCAATGACATGGCCGATTTCTCGGCACCATTGACATCTACCTTTGAACGGTTTTGGTGTGTTGGTGGCGTGTGGTTGAGCAGCGGAAGAGGAACCAGAGTGTTGGTTGTTGGTGTACCGGTTGTTGTTTCGGTTGTAATTATTGTTTTTGTAGGCAATTTGTGCCGATGGTTGAAATTGAGTTGTGGTGTTCATATTCATATTGAGTAGTTAGAATTGAAGCAGTTTTTCATGTAAGGCTTCAAACGAGATGGTTGTATCTCTAGCACGAATAGGTTCTATGACGGATTTGAAGGTTTCGTAATCAAGACCGTTTAGAACGCGAGAAATCACGTCCTCCGGATCAAGATTTTTGCCCATTAGGGCGAGTTGATCAACACATGATTTTATAGAGTGTATGTACTCCGTTATGGTTTGTGTTGCGGTTTTCGTGATAGAGTCAAATCGTTGTTTAAGTTGTTGAATGTGAATCCGTGAAGGATTCGCATAGGTGTGTGCCAATATATCCCACGCCTCTTTTGTGGTTTGGGCGCGGACTATGAGTCCTTGAACAGTATCGAGAAACGTGCCCATTAAGGCACCAAGAATCATACCGTCTTGACGCTTCCAGTAGGTGTAGGCTGAATTAGGTGTGCCGTCATCTTGGGTTGCAGCCGGAGGTGGTGTTGAGCCATCTAGAAACCCGAGTAGATTAAGCCCGAACATAAGGTGTTGCAATTGAAAGCGCCACGTGGTGTAGTTGAATGGACTCAACTTCACCACGTGAGCCAAGTTGGGCGCGGCAGGCTCGGCAGTGGGGACAGCAGCAGCGGCAGCGACGGCGGCAGGGGGTGCGGACGAGTTAGTCATGTTGGAGGATTGGCGCTTGAATTGGTGTTTTTTGGGTTTTAGAAGGTCGAATCGGTGGTCTCGTGATACCATATAAGACAAGGTAGATATAGGTGTTTGTGTTTGAATAGAAAACTGTTTATTAACATTGAAATATACAACCTATTTATAAGCAATTACATTGTAAATATGGTTTGTATCTTTTGTAATTAAGGCTGATACAATTGTGTGATAAACTTTACATAATAGGGTGTGATTGTTATTTGTTTCCTTTCTCTTGTTTTATTTGATTCTTTGCCTCTTTTGGAATTGTATCTTGTGTGATATTTGTGTGTGGGCCTTTATTGTTAATAATTCTAACTCTATTCAATTTAGCTAAGTTTCATTCAATTAAGTTCACTTCTACTCAACTCTTTTAATTTTAAATAAGCTCCATTCAGCCGAAAAGAACAGGCCTAATTTGCCCAACACAAATTTATATAAACAATTATCTTTTCGAATTTCAACAAATTTCTCAATTTTCAACTATATTTTCAAGTTCACTAAAACTCGAGAGAGATGGTCTCTCAATAAATTATCGAGAGACCATTCTTTTGTACCATTTTATTTGTATTTTGTGACCTTTTTGTCATTGATCGTACATAGTAATTTCATATTTATTTACCTAATAAATGTACAAATTTTATCTTTAATAATAATTTGTACCTTATTTTAGCTTTAGTACCACAAATTTTATACAACAATCCTCAATAAGCTGATAGTAAGTCTTGCTTGCGACGGGTCACTATTTGTGACGGATATTTTGTGAGATAAAATGGATACAAAATGAGTTAGTGGAGAAAGGGGACCACAGGAATAATGTTGGAGAGAGAGAAAAAGTGGGTATTTTGTGAGAGAAAACGGTATCCGTCACAAGCTTGCGTCGGATAGTGTCGTTATAAATAAGAATTTGGTATAGGCTGATCGATCTCTAAAAAGATTTACCGTTTCAAGTTTCAGCTACCTTTTGCGCCACCCGAAGTCTATCTAAAACAAGGAAGTTAATAAAGCCCGCAAGTGAATGGGCTTGTTATAGGCTACCAAGTAGTAAAACACTTTGAAAACAAGTTTCTCTTAAATCTCACCACCACTTCTCACACAGCAATACAGAACACTACAACCTTCGGATCTCTCCCTCCTCTTCCCTTCTCTCAAAACCAAAACCCTTGTTCCCCATTTTTGTACCTTCTTCCTTAAACTCAAACATGCCGGGACCAGACATCCTCGGAGACCGTCAATCTGGTCAAGATGTTCGCTCTCAAAACGGTCTCTCTTATCTCTTCTCTCCTCTTCTTCAACATAATGTCTTTGTTTCTTACTCGTCGGATTTTTGATTTTATTTGTTTTTTAATTGCAGTTGTCGCGTGTCAAGCTATCGCCAACATCGTTAAATCTTCGCTTGGTCCAGTTGGTCTCGACAAGGTTCCAACTTTTTATTTATTTTTATTTTGAATCTCGCTGTTGGATTTGGTACTATAATGTTTCCTCCTTACTCTGTCTCGATCATTTCATAGAATAATTACGATAACAATTGACTGAGACGGAACGAGTAGTTTGGTTTTATTGCCTTATTTTTGAAGTCTATGTATCCATGAAATGGATGTTGTTATAGCAAATTGTAAGCTGGATGCCTGGATTAGTAACATTTTAGGGTTGAGATTAGTGTAGGGGTATTGTTGATTAATTGAACATGTTTTCGTAGTGCGTTGCTCTGACCTAAATCGTGTCGTCCTGACCTAAATCGTATTGGACTATAAAATGGTGATTTTGACAGGAGGAAGTTCTAAATCGATCTTAGTGACCACATTGAGCACACTAGGCATCGATTTCTGCAGAGATTTTTCGAGATAAGTTGTTGGCAATTGATGGAGTTGATTTGTGAGAAGTGAGTGAAAAACTTGTTGTGTATAAGTTCTCGTTGTTGAATCCTTTTCTCTGTTCGGTATGGTTATTGATAAAGTACGATTAGAGGCGTTCAATAATTTTAGGAGGTCCGGTTCAAATTGCCAATTTGGGGCCCTTAATAGGGTTTGTAAACAAATAATATTTTTTTTAAAAATAATAAAAATATAAAGTTGTTGAGATTTTGCTACCAAAGGAAATCGAAACTTGGACAACACATTGAAAAGTGATGCTCAAACCACTACACCCAAGTATATTAATACTAATTTAGTACAACAAAAAGTTAATGTACTCTAACCATACTGAGTTTTGGGCCCCCAAAACTTTGGGCCCCGGTTCTTAGAATCGGTTTAACCCCTGTTTGACGGCCCTGAGTACAATTCAAATAATTTTGCTTAGCTAGTTAGCAACTCTACAACATCTTCGATTTGAAGTTTAGGATGTCCAATGGTTATATAGGCTATAAAAGTCGACAATATTACTCTAGGGGGTCAAACACTCTTGCATATCATTAGGTAATGGGTGTGAGAGAACACACAAATTGACTGCTTTTGAATGACCCACGAAGAAGATTGCGTTTATAATTTCATTGATCTGGCATATACGAATTACAAGAAGTATAGTGAGCAATTTTGCTTTATGCGACTCTATTGCAAATCTGAATACAGTTGGTCTTTGGCTCAAATGGAAATGGAAAATTCAGTCGTGATATATGAAACCCGAGATTTTTGCGTGTTCTACTATGCATCTTCCCTCACAATTCTAAGAGACTCTATATTGTAACATGGATTTTGTTGTTTCTAAATCTCTAATATTTATAGTATTTGTACAGATGTTGGTTGACGACATTGGGGATGTCACAATAACAAATGACGGTGCTACTATTCTTAAAATGTTGGAAGTTGAGCATCCTGCTGCCAAGGTACTGAACAACTTTTTGACGAGTGGGTTTTGTTTATACTTATTGTTTACATTAAAGGTTGGATGATGACTTTTCCCATGTCTATTAGGTACTCGTGGATTTGGCCGAACTCCAAGATAAGGAAGTAGGAGACGGCACAACTTCAGTAGTTATTTTTGCTGCAGAGTTACTGAAGGTTTGTATGGCTGTTCTTTGTCATTGCAATTTACTTTACTTTTTTATTAAAAAAATATCTTACTTATTTGGCGATGATCTTGTTGTATCTTCATTGTCCAGTTGATTTAATAATTGTTTTTACCGCCGCAGAAAGCAAATGAATTGGTGAAGAATAAGATTCACCCAACATCTATCATAAGTGGATATAGGGTTAGTGTAGTTCCATTTTCCAATGCCTTGATGTTCATATGACAATGTAGAGGATTATGTTTCGTAAGACATGTTAATGTAAAATGATGCGACGTGGTTAACATTCTACAGCTTGCTATGAGAGAAGCTTGCAAATACATTGAAGAAAAATTGGCAGTGAAGGTATGCCCTGTTCTTTTTCGTTCACATGCTTTTATGGTCTTGTCATTTCCAGTGAAGGTAAGTGATAACCCTTGTTCTATCATTTTCCCTAGGTTGAAAAGCTTGGGAAAGATTCACTTATAAATTGTGCAAAGACAAGTATGTCATCCAAACTGTTGGTTGTGGACAGCGATTTCTTTGCTAAACTGGTACGCTCTTGCTTATTTTATTTGTCAATCAATTTTATTGCTACAGAGTATGTTACGATTACAACTGACGGTGCTACCATAAATTGATAATATCCTTTTGTTTGGTCAGGTAGTAGAAGCGGTATTGTCAGTAAAGATGACTAATGCACGTGGTGATGTAAAGTACCCAATCAAGGTCTGTCCTTTATATGCTGTTGCTATATTGCAGTTTGTAACTGTGCTTTGGCCTCTTATTACCGTCTTCTTATTATTGCTACAGAGTGTCAACATTCTCAAAGCTCATGGACTAAGTGCAAAAGATAGCTATCTTTTAAAGGGTTATGCTCTTAACACGGGCCGTGCTGCTCAAGGAATGCCCACCCGAGTTTCTCCGGCGAAAATTGCCTGTCTTGATATGAATCTCCAAAAGACAAAAATGCAGCTGGGCGTTCAAGTCGTAGTCAGTGATCCAAGAGAACTTGAGAAAATCCGTAACAGGTATTCAACTTAATACTTTCTTAAGTACCTTTGTATCAGAAAAATATGTAAACTAAGAACTTTTGGGACCTCTGTTAATTTAAGCTTGGAGGATCATTTTCAGTATTTAAGTATTTGACTGCCACATAATTGGATTTTTGTGGCTGGGTTCATATGTTATTACGTTAAGATTGTTCCTTCTCTTTGCTGTTGTTGTGCAGGGAAGCAGATACGACGAAGGAGCGAATTGAGAAGTTGATTAAAGCTGGAGCTAATGTCATCCTGACCACTAAAGGGATTGATGACATGGCACTTAAGGCAAGTTTTCTATCATTTAACTAAATCCCCTGTTGAACTTGATCAGTTGGCTACTGTGAATACTTTCTTTTACTTGTTTATATATTCAACGGTGTGACATTGAGTGATTCTGGATAGCTGTTATTACCATCCAAATTTTTGGAATGTCTTCTTTTGGCTGGTCATTCCAGTGTCTAATTTTGAGCATCTTGCATAATGTTGTCTCTAAAGCAACTTGTTTCACTTTGACCCACAACAGTAAAAATGCAAGTGCAACTTCTATATTTGCTTGTTCGACTTGTCTAATTCAACCTCATAATTCTAGATGTTTAGTGGTGGTTTTCTTTGCAGTTGATAGTATTTGAGAACCTAACTTTCTTGCAACTATGATTTGTGGCTTCTTATACGACAATGTTCCCTTTTCAGTACTTTGTAGAGGCTGGTGCAATTGCTGTCAGACGTGTGCGAAAGGATGATATGCGCCATGTAGTCAAGGCCACAGGTGCAACGATGGTAAGTCACAACTTGATTTACCATAATTTAGGCTGCACATTGGCTACTGCTCTGGAATAAACTTCGCTTACTTTCACTGTATTACCACTTTACCAACTTCGCTTACTTTCACTGTATTACCACTTTACCAGTGAGATCGACATTAATGCTGGATCTGGAAGGAGTCTTACCCTCAGACTTGCTCCAGATTTTTACCAGACAAGCAGTAGAATAACTGATGTTCTTTTATCTCAACTTGTGTCATCGATTTCCAAGACGCTTTTTGAGACAAATGAATACTGTTTTGTGAGTATAAAAGTGGACCTACGCGGATCTTCATCTTGTTTTAGAGTATTTGGATGAGCCTGAGGGAAACAGTTGACTTGAAGATGAAATAGTAATATGTTACTGTAGTTAACTTAAGAGTTGAGACCCATATTGGGTCAGGATATAATGATAGTCTAACTGTCGAAGGAGTCATTTTCCCTTCTTTGCTGTATAATTTATGTGATCTGGTTACTGTTTTCTCCTCTGTTGTTGATTTTCAGAGTTCTTGTTGTAGTCATTGCTCTAAGACTGTTTCAAAGCAACTGAAAAATTTGACAAATGTCCAGTCTTGATGAAATGGGTTTTGTAGTCTATTGTCCTTGTGATCTTAGTATATAGATAGAAATAGGGGATGATGGTGTAATAGTCCCTCCATTATGGGAGTAATAGTTACCCACCTCCCCCCCCTAAGTAATGGAGGTAATAATTCCTCCCGCACCTCCTCTTTCCATCCTCCACAATTATCACACTCGACCATTATCTTCACATTCTTCTTGTACTAGCCTCTATTACTATAGTAATAATCCCCCCACCCCATCCCAAGCGACCCCTTATAATCAGGTTAATAGGAATGTTGCGAGTTAGAACTATTCATGTCTACTATCCCATCACCTCTTTTTAAAGTCAAGTTATGTTAGGTATTCTGAACTATGGAGCATGAAACCAATTAATTCATCTTCCTTGTGTGTTCCAATGGGTGCAGGTTTCTACTTTTGCTGATATGGAAGGGGAGGAAACTTTTGATTCATCGTTTCTTGGACAAGCAGACGAAGTTGTTGAGGAGCGTGTTGCAGATGATGATGTCATAATGATCAAGGGGACAAAAAATACTAGTGCGGTGGGTACTTCTTAAAAAAAACAAAGCTTTATAGTTATTATGGACGTTTTCGATATTTTGTGTCTATCATACAAGATAAATCTTATACGGCAGTTTTAAGATTCATGTTGTATATTATCCAGGTTTCTCTGATTCTAAGGGGTGCTAATGACTACATGCTTGATGAGATGGAGAGAGCATTGCATGATGCTTTGTGCATTGTAAAGAGAACACTTGAATCAAATACGGTGAGCCTCTTATATAATTGGGTAGATAATTTGTTGATCTGTGCTGCTGTGCTGTATTCGATGTTTTCTTCGCTTCAAATAATGATCTTGTTTTTTAATTCATGATCTAAGTTAGATACGATGTTTAATTCCTTATGTCTTCCTTACATGGCTGGTGAAGAGGAGGATAACATAAGCTAATTCACTCTTTTGGTAGTAGAATTATTTAACAAAAACTGTCATATAAGTTATAATATATAAAGCTTAATCTTCTTTTGTATAAAGTCAATAAACAATCGGTGTTAATGTTTTTTGATCTAGACAAATCATTTGCAGCTTAAATTACTGCATTAATTAACCCTTTCTTATGTATCTCGTTTCATTTGTCAAAAGAACCGTAACAAATTTTGTCCCTGTTGTGGTGTATTGAATCTATGTTCCTTAAATTGTTGTTCTTTTCTCTTAATAAAAATGTTTTCTTTTAAAGCTGTTTTACATTAAAATATTGCTATAATGCATGTTTATTTATCTCATATAGCCCTATGGAAGAATTGTTTATTGGGCATCTTTTATATGGATTTTCGGGATCCTAGCATGTGGTTTTTTACCCAAAACTCCTATATTAAATTTTACTTCGTTTTTCAAAATCACTTTAAACTTTATTCTTGATTTATTTTTTTGGGTTTTTATACATGTGATAAGTTCGATTTAAAATCTATAAAACTCCTTTATCTTTCTTTTTCGGTTTCACTCCACTTTTTTCTTTTTTTTTCCTTGTCGAGATGAGAGTTCACTCTTGACGGTGCCAAAGGATGATTCATGTCAGCCGACCCCAAAACATTTTGGGACTAAGGCTCTGATATTGTTGCTGTTGCATGTGGTTTTTACAATAATGCTTATGTAAAATTGTGCCTTACACAACTGTTTTTGTTTGCTGTTCTACCTGATAATTCTTTCTTCTCTCTTAATGAAGTAAAACTCTCGATGTTAATTTTTGTGAAACAAATTGCAGGTGGTTGCAGGCGGAGGTGCAGTTGAGGCCGCATTATCACAGTACTTGGAAAACCTAGCTACAACTTTGGGGTCAAGAGAACAACTAGCTATTGCAGAATTTGCTGAAGCATTGCTGGTTATACCTAAGGTATTCTATATTTTGTCCTTTTGAGTTTGGAAATCAAACCCCAAAACTAGTACATTATCGTCATGGCATACGGGCTTCAACTTGGGCTGACGTGCGGTCGTCATTTTGTGGGGCAGGTACTTGCAGTAAATGCAGCCAAAGACGCAACCGATCTAGTATCCAAGCTACGAGCTAACCATTTTATTTCTCAGACAAATCCCAGCAAGCAACATTTATCTAGGTATTTGCTTTATAATGCTGTTGTTTCCTCTACTTGTATTTTCCTCTATAGAAATTACTCTCTCAATTCTTTGGATTTACTATAATCTCTCTTTTAAGATGTTAAATCCGCTTCACTACACTTCCCATTTGGGTATGAAGTTATGGATAAAACATTTCTATGCTAGTTAGTGTAGTCGTGTACTCGTGTCACTGTCAGACAGTGGTACATTTTTGTTTAACATTGCAAATATATCGATGTAAAATATTGAACCGTTCTCTGTAAGCCATGATTTTGCACAATAATGGCTAATAAGTTGTTCGACTATCTATCTGTATATACTCATCTCATTTTACTCATAATTTACAGCATGGGATTGGATCTTTACAAGGGCGTTGTCCGTAACAATTTGGAAGCTGGGGTCATTGAGCCAGCCATGAGCAAAGTGAAGATTATCCAGGTAAACTAGCTATTCACTTTGTTCGAAGAAGTATAAACTCAATCACGATAGATGATGCTTTCTCTCATCTCATGTTATCTGGTTCCACCTCTCACCTAGTCACACCCCTCCAAATATTACCGAGCTCCCAATTTCATGTAGGCTGTCCCAAATTAGCAAATTTAGCACTAGGCCTGGTCTACTCTCAGTCTGAGACAGTTTCTACAAAGACGATATATAAACTCCCTCCTGAATGTAATAAATTAGCCTCAAGTGAGGGTAGTTCTTACTTCAGTTTCACGCATTTACCAACTAGGCAACTAGTATCTCACAAACTTAGGCAAGTTATAAGATCAAGTACGACGTTTATTTCCATATAATGGACTGCATATTTCATGATCATCAGTCTGATAGTACCATCGTTTTTTGCTCTCCAGTTTGCTACAGAAGCAGCCATTACCATTCTTAGAATTGATGACATGATCAAGTTAGAGAAGGACGATGGGCAAAACGACGAGTAAACTCTGTTTGATGCATGTTGTATCAAAGTTTTGAGAAATCTTCCCCTTTTTCCTCTTTCGAATGTGTTTTTGTTTTAAAAAAAATCGTTCTAAACTGAAGTTGCAATTGTACTGGGTGGTGTGAAATTAGGAAATTAGCGTTTTGTGCACTGCTTGGTTATGGGCGTGTGGACATTGTATTAATTAGTTCCGCAGTTGTAAGTCAGGTAAACAAGTTTAAGAATCATGTTCCATTTTTTCATATGTTTGCAACCGAATTTCTCAGGTGAGTCGGGTCAATTAACCATTAGCAATACGAGTGTTTATTCCTCCTGCCTCTTCAAAAATGATGCTACTTTGGAAACCGTGTGAGTATGTGACCCAGTACAGCTAATTTAGGGTTATGTTCACGAATCACGACTTTATTTATGTTTTACGAGTGGTTAAAGGTAATACTGTATTAATTTTGAAGCAAATTAAAAGGATGGTCGTGGTTAAACAGGTGTAAATGACCCGAATGGACACTAAAAGTACACGAAGTTAACCTGATTCAAAAAACCCTGATCCAGATTTTGATGATTTGTAACTATTTGGTATTGAAGTAATTTCTTCAATCTTCACCGAGTACTCAATAGTAGGGTGAGTAAATTTATGTCAGGACCCGGCCGTTTGGTCTGGATCATATTAGGACCGTATTAATTAGGTCTGATCTTCGGTTATCATATTTTCATGTTTCGGAATGCGGCCGAATTTGGTCCAAGACCGGATAATTTAGTTACGGATTAAATGAACCAATTTCATGGTTTTTAACACTAAATATCAATATATTATGAATCAAATGAACATTTTATCTTCAGAAGATATTATAAATTGCTATTGTTACTGATTTTCACAAAAAAAGTGTTTAATTATTTAAATACATTTTATTTAACGTAATTAAAATATAATTATCGTATATGAAAAAATTGTCCATTTCATTCGAAGACCGGACCGAGCCAAATATTTCGGACTAGTCCAGTCAAAAACCAAAAGTTTAGATCGTTTTTTGGTCCACCAAATTTTTATTTTCGGTCTCCAATCCAGTCCGGTCTTAGACCGAAGATGAGCGTATTAAAAATGACCCGACCCACACAGTCACGGTTGAACCTGATCCGAATCATCTGATTGGCTCTAATACTTCCACGTAGTATACTGTATAGTTCATGTCTTCCTAGCATCATCAAAAATTAAAATTAAAACGAAAAGAAAACGGATAATACTTGGGAAGGCTATCAATGGCGGGAATATCATTGGCGGGAGCATCTCCATTATCACTTTCACCTTTATCATCCTCTTGTTCTTCGTCATCTCGCCGTCCGTCGATCGGATTCCGGCAATTATGCCGACAAAAGACGCCATTACTGACCTCGGAACTCCGGATTCCATTTGAGCGGAAACAACCTCCACTCGCCGCAATTGCCGCCGCTGCAGCCGATACAATCGCCACGTACGGCAGCGATGAGGTTTTGGAAGTGGCGGAGATTAAGGAGAGGTCACGGAAATGGCTTTGGAGAGGCCGTTACTCTATCAATTACTTCGTTCAACCGCCGATTAACGGCGGCGATAGCGGCAGCGGAAGTGACGGTGGACGGCCTCCTTTGTTGCTTGTTCATGGCTTTGGTGCTTCTATTCCTCACTGGCGGAGGTATTGTTTCTCTTTCGTCTACTATGCGCGTAATTTAGCTATATGACTATAGGCAATTGATGCATACTTCTTCCGTTCCATTGAATTGTATACGTTTTTAATAATCATTGTCGCATTATTTAAGAAATGTATACAACTCAGTACTGCTCGGAGTGTATTATGTTTTGAATCGTAGGCTTGAAAGATTTTGGAATAGTATTACATGAACTGATGAACATATGTCGAAATGCTATATTAATTGTTTGGTTTTGTAACTGATGCAAACGAGGCTGAGTAATTAACGATGGCAAATTGGCGATCATGCTTCTGGTATTGTCAGTGAAATGCATTGAAGAGGTCGTGGTTTTTCCGAACTCAAGGATAGATTGTGGTTTGGAGGGATTTACTCGGAATATATAGGGTCTGCAATGTAGTATTGATGATGAGTAGTTAGTTGCACAGGATGCAAGCTTTAGATTGTCAGTGAAATGCATTGATAGAGGTCGTGGTTTTTCCAAGCTCAAGGATAGATTGTGGTTTGCCCATTCACAATTGTGGTTTGGAGATTTACTTGGAATAGGGTCTGCAATGTAGTATTGATGATGAGTAGTTAGTTGCGCAGGATGCAAGCTTTAGAGCAATTGGTTTCAGGTTTGAATGAAAAAATGAACTAAAGCTAATGCACCATTGGAAGCAAAGTCGATACTTAGGAGTTAGGAGTTAGGACAATGATTTAACTCGAAGAGAAACATTTCTAAATATGCTGTGCAAGGGCAATGATTCTTGTATGAACTGGTATACCGTATATTAACTTTGATTTATACATTGTCCGCAAGGTATATAAATAAGGAAGGAGTTTTCTATGGGATGCTAATTTTTGTATGCGTGTGCAGGAATATCAAGACACTGGCGCAAGATCAAATGGTGTATGCAGTTGATCTCCTTGGATTTGGGTCATCAGATAAGCCAGAAGGATTTGCATATACAATGGAAACGTGGGCTGAGGTATACTTCCTGAACAACTTCACCTTTTGGTTGCGTTGTTTAATCTATGATTAAGTCTCTAGTCATTGCAGATCACTCCACTTGGCTCATTTTCAACAGTTGCTCTCGGATTTCTTGAATGAAGTAGTTAAAGAGCCGGCTGTATTGGTAGGAAATTCTGTGGGAAGTCTTGCTTGTGTTATATGTGCCTCAGGTATGTTTCCAAGAGCGATTTATCGTTTCACGAGGATTTATTTGTCACGCTGTTAAGAAGAAAGTGAGACGGTTGTACATGCGAAACAAACCCAATATCCTATACTTAAAAATGATGAAACCGGAAGGATTTGAATTGCTTTTCACCAGCGAGACTGTCTCCTACAAGACTCACTGATCCATTGAGTTTTCTAATGTCTTCAATTTATTTTCACTTTTTTCTCGCTTTGATCAGAGTCTTCTCAGCCTCGGCCTCTAGTCAAAGGACTAGTCTTATTGAATTGTTCTGGTGGCATGAACAACAAAGCAATTGTTGATGACTGGAGAATCAAACTCTTGTTACCTTTGCTATGGTTGATTGATTTTATTCTGAAGCAAAGGGCTATTGCATCAGCAATCTTCGAACGTGTCAAACAAAGGTATCATTTCTTGAAGTCTGAAGAAATTTCCAAAATCTATCTTATGTTCTTAAGTCTTAAACATCTTACTATGTGCAGAGAGAGCCTGCGTAACGTCTTGCTGTCTGTCTATGGATGTAAAGAGTCTGTGGATGACACCTTAGTTGAGGTATGATTGATCTAATATTCTACTCCAATATTCTACAGAGTATTTGCTTACCTTCTTAATTATCCACTATATTATGATTAATATCCCCACTGCATTAACTCCTGCGAACGGTGGGGCAAGGGCCTTAACTCATGACAGTGATAGGGTAAGAAGGGGTTCAATGTACGCTGCCTTTCTTCAATTTAGTCACAGATTTTGTTTCCGAAAGCTCATAATAAAAATTACTTAGGGTAAGTGTTAATTCACCACAAAACGATACACAATCAAGTTTAATAAGCTGTTTTTGCTTTGACCTCCGCAATCCAAAAGTAGACAAAAGCGAGGCTTTGGCTCCATGAAAATGGAAACAGCTTATCTCAACTACTCGAGAAAATAAAATCTCCTTTATTTTATCGAGCCAAACAATTTTCCATCATTTGATACTTGCAGATAATTAGAGAACCTGCTGATGCCGAGGGTGCGCTTGATGCTTTCGTATCTATAGTGACAGGCCCTCCAGGACCGACCCCAATCCAGCTGATGCCCAAAATCAGAGTACCCATCTTGCTTTTATGGGGTGATCAAGATCCGTTCACCCCACTTGATGGCCCAGTAGGCAAATACTTCATGTCTTTGGCTACTGAGGATCCTAATGTGACGCTCTTTGTTTTGGAAGGCGTAGGACACTGCCCACACGATGATAGACCTTCTCTCGTCCACGAGAAATTGCTTCCTTGGCTATCTCATCTTCAAACTGCTTGAAGCCTCAAGCATTTACATTTACCCATTCCTCTTACCTTATTTACCGTAGCCGGTAATATTTCAGGATACATATTGCTGTATTTGTTCAAGCTGCTCTTGAATTATAACCAAAAGGTATTATATATGATCTCATGTAAATCATAGAACAAGCTCATATTCATTGAACTGTTTGATATGGGCCGTCATTATCAACTATTCAGTAATTAATACGAAGTATGTTATACACTCCCTTGCATCCAAATCAAAGTTAACACTTGTTTTAATGGGAATATCTTTAGTAATACACTACTAAAAATCATAAAAAATTGATATTCGTATAGTGTTTTGTATTCATGATGATAAATCAGATTTTACATTGTCACCCAAAAAAAAAATCAGATTTTACATAATTATATTGTCTTATAGATTAAAAATAATATCAAAGATTTCGTACTATCTTAAATAGTGCCAAAAAAACGGGTATTACCTTCTTTCTTGGTTTGGATGTGAGAGTGTTTTTCTAAGATGAGTAATTTGTGATTTATTATTAAGTTTTGCTTGCGACGGGTCACCATTTGTGCCGGATATTTTGTGAGATAAAATGGATAGAAAATGAGTTAGTGGTGAAAGGGCACCACATGAATAGTGTTGAAAAGAGAGAAAAAGTGGAAATTTTGTGAGAGAAAACGGTATCCGTCGCAAGTTTGCGACGAATAGTGCCATTGCAAATAAGAATTTGTGATTTATTTAGACTTGTATGGGAAGAGTAAAGAAAGCTTAATTGGTACGTAACATAGAAATTAGAAAGCACTACACTCCGCGTAAAATACAGTAAAGTGCAAGGAAAGCAAAACAACACCACACCATTGTCACGAGTTATCACCACATTTAGACATTTACTGATAATAATGCGATATTAGTTATCATTATGCGCAACCATCACTAAAAGCGACTTTTAAATAATAAATAAGTCTCCGATAAGACGAATATGTCCGTCTTAAGTTCCGTCTTAAGTTAGGACAGGTCAAGTAATATTTACTCGTACGAATAAGATAAAAATGAAAAGTTTGGACAAGAAATTTGTCTTATCTGTGCGAATAGGTCATTATTCGACCGTCTTAAACTTAAGACTAATACTTCTGTTTTAAATGAGAATTTGTATTTAAATATTTACCATTTTATATTGAACGGTGGACTGGTTTTTATAATAATAATAATAATAATAATAATAATAATAATAATTGATACTCTGTAATATTTTAGCTAAAATGATCATTTATATACCTGCACTAGAGTTCATTTATTAATATTATTTTGCAAAAAATTACAAGAAAATTAAAAAACATTATATAAAAACTTGATCAAATTTTAGTTTTCGGAAAAAATTGAATCTAACTAATAAACTTGAATATGCTGAAAAATACACATGATCAAAAACAAATAGAGGATGAGGTAATAAGATCATAAAAAAGACTTATATGCCCAAAACAAGAAAAATCTAAGATAATACATCCGATATAATGTCCTTTTTCTCGTGAAATACTCTCCCCTGATCATATACTCTATCTTTCTCCTTTCCTTTTTACACAAAAAATAAAAAAGTGATTTTGAACCATATAAAATATATTACCTCACATGCAATTAAAGCTGAACAAAAAAGAGTTATAAAAGAAAATTCGAATAATCCGAACAAAAAATGGGGAAGAATATAGTGGATGGGACTTGGGAGTAGCAAATATGTGTGACAAAGAAAATACTTGTATTTTTCAAGAGGACACCCTAGTTACAAACACAAATTCTCATTTGTGACGGCAGTATCCGTCGTAAGCTTGTGACGGATATCGTTTCCTCTCACAAAATACCCACTTTTCCTCTCTCTCCGACACTATTCATGTTGTCCCCTTTCTCCACTAACTCATTTTGTATTCATTTTATCTCACAAAATATCCGTCACAAATAGTGACCCGTCACAAGCAAGACTTACTAAGTTACAAAAGGGGAGGACTATAATGAAAATTTTAAAAAAATAATTCTTTGTTAAGTGTAAGGAGGACGTTCTCTCGAAAAATATGAGAGGAGTATTTATCACGTGAGAATGACCAATATAATATAGTAACCACTTTTGATTAAATAGTTACCTTTTTTTTTATTTGAAAAATGACCTATTTTTCAAAAGTGGTCACTATTTATCAAACAATGATCACATTTTACAAAAGAAAATACGGAATAAGACGGGACCTTAGGATAAAAATAAGCTAGTTGTATGAAAGAAACATAAACAAAATTCCGTAGGCGTCATTGTCCAGAGTAGACTGTTTGGTCTCATCAGCTAACTGGCTCCAACTGTAGAAAATGACACTGCTTCCAACTGCTATTCAACTCTATCCATTTTGGAGTTTTTAACGACAGCAAAATTCACCAAATTTGAAGACAATTGATCCAAAATCCATCTTAATTAGATCTTGAAACGAATCAAATAAATAATAAGATATACTGTATCATTTTAAGTAAGAACAATTGTCAAGAGTCAAAACAAAGTATGAATTATCCTAAATCTCAACCCTTAATAATAACAGATTGTCTTGTTTGTGACAGTCACAAGCTTGTGACGTCTTACAAGTCACAATCCCCATTCACTAATCCTTCCACTTACTCTTCCACTTGCTTCTTTGTGAGAGGCCACAAGCCTGTGACAGAATAGTGTCGTCAAAAATGAAAATTTGTTTAATAATAAAGCCAGAGGTTCAATTTATCTGATTGATAATACTAACACTTGTGTGTGTTAGACGAGTGCGGTTTTCAAACACGAGACCACCGGTTATGAGTAGTGTTCATGTTACCTAACTCTCAAAACCTAATAAATGAATCTAAACTGAAAGACATTCTCATTTAAAACAAATATATTTATCTTCACTTCTAGGAAATGCAGGGTGCGGTGGTATTATTCGTGATGATATGGGTAATTTTGTGTCAGCTTATTTATATTCTTATGATTTTTGCAATTCTATGACTATGAGAGCTGAGATACGAGCCCTCCTAATCGGACTTTAGCATGCAAGATCCCTACATATTCCCAAGTTGCTAGTCCTTATGGATAATAGTTCTTGTGTTAAAATCATACGTGAAGAACAACTGCTAAGCAATGGTTTACGTCCTCTTGTCCAACAATGCAAAGACCCGATGAAATTTGGAGATTGGACGGTCAAAATCGAGCACTCGTATAGAGAAGCTAATCGAGCTGTTGACTGGCTCGCAAATCAAGGAGTTAACTCAACCCGGCCTTACTACTACTATCCTTTCGGATCCTCCTATAGCTTTATTTCTCATTCTTAGAGAAGATGTTTTAGAATTTTCTTTCCCCCGCTTTGTCGCTACTTAATTTCGGGGCTTTACCCCTCTTTTGTATATAAGAAAAAAAGTCGGTTAGGTATCAAACATAAAACAAATTAAAACGCATTAAAATTACCAAAATATTTAATTTGTCTATGCAAATGACTTATGAAATTTCATTTATCGCATTTTATTCTTATAACAGATACTCCCTCTTATTCTGGATAACTGTCCCATTGTCCATTTTCGTCTATTCACAATAATGTCCTATTGGCCATTTTAAATAAACTTTTATATTTTTTTAATCCCTTCAACCTACAATAATACTCCACCTACACTACTTATTTTAATAACATCTACTCATACTAATAGTCAATAATACATTTTCTCTCTCAAATCTTCTTATTCAACACAATACTTTTAATTATTTAACTATTTTTTTTTAAATTTTTATACCATTGTTAAAATGGGACAGTTATCCCGACTAAGATCATTCCCAAGCAAGGTCAATTGCTTGCTTGGGTCAAGTTAATTACAATTAATAGAAAATTAGGATTGACCCAAGGATGTTGAGGGTCAATTTGTGACCCAAGGTGGAGTAAATTGACCCATCTATTGATCCCTTATGTGACAAATTCTCATTGGTTACAAATTAAAAAAATGAAAAAAAAAACTATGTTATTGACTCGATTAAATCGACCTTTTGCTTGGTTAGGTAAAAGAGGGTCAATGTCAATAAGGTGAGATTAAGGGTTAATATGTTATTGACTCGATTAAATCGACATTTTGCTTGGGTATGATCTAAGAGAGTGTATATCATATATTCGACTTAAAAAACAACATTTTAAACCTACAGTTAGTCTTGCTTGTGACGGGTCGGGTGGAGAGACGGATAATGACACTCACAAAACGAATAGAGGAGACAAGGTGGGGCACCCCATGTGCTTCCCTTTCTCATCAAAATGGTATCCGTCTTCTCCTTATGACGGATACCCTCCATCTACAACGAGAATTTGCGTTAAAACTAAAAACATAACCAAATCAAACCCATACCCTACTAATTTGAGAACTTGAATTAAAATACAATATCCAAAATGAAAAACAACATAAATCCTCCGACACCACCACGCCACCACACCTCACACAATAATTCCTCCCATTAGCTTAGCTTAGCTTACTCACCACACAACATTCTTTCCACACTCTTCACTCCCCAATCCCCATTACTAACTAACCTCGCTAAGTTATCGAGAAACCATTCTTCTGCATTTCCGCATCATTTCAAAATGAGCATGTACGGTCGAGATCCCTGGGGCGGCCCCTTAGAAATCGCTGATTCCGCAACTGACGACGACCGAAGCCGAAATCTCCACGACTACGACCCAGCTGCTTTATCTTCTTCCCGCCAGCTCGACGAAACTCAACAGAGCTGGTTATTGGGTCCCACTGAGCAAAAAAAGAAGAAGAAATACGTTGATCTTGGTTGCATTGAGGTTAACAGAGAGATCTTTATATGGGTAGTCGGTAGTATTCTTGCCGTTGGTTTCGTTGCTGGGTGTATCGTTCTTATTGTTAAGCTTGCGCCTAAACATCATCGCAAACTTCCGCCTCCTGATAATTATACTGTTGCTCTTCATAAGGCTCTTATGTTCTTCAATGCTCAGCGCTGTACGGTTTTTTTTCGTCTTAATCATTTGTTTACCTTGATTAATATACGTGTTATAGGGGTGAACCGTGAACGGGGTAGAGGAAGTGTTAGTTGTTTTAGTTATGGTGATCGGTTGTATTTCGGAAAGGAAAATAATCTTCAATTAATCGGTTATAATCATTTATTTACATTTGATTAATTAATTAATTAATATTTGCTTAAAAAATGAAAGGAAATAAATTCTATTGCAACGGGCCGAATTCGTCATAAGTTTGTGACTTGAGGGCAAAGGGGTTGGACCGTCACAAGCACGACGGATTGATTACTTATTGAGTTATTGTTATTTTGTTCCCATTATTTGTTTATTTTGATTAAAAAAATACGTGTCAAGAGGAAAAAAAAAAAAAAAAAAAGTAAATAAATGATTGAGAGTAGCAATACTAGTTGAGTTCGTTGTGTTAGTGAACTATTTAAAGCGAAAAAATGAAATAGATTCAGATGTTGTTGAAGATGGGTTATATTATTACTGATTCTAGGGTTTTTATTTTGGTTGTTTTATTTTGTTGCAAAAGTTTGTGAAAGGTTAAAACTTGGGTAGAATTAGCTGCTTTCTATCTAAAAAAAGTAATTTTGATGGCGGAAATTATACGGGTTTTGGACAAATTAGTAAAAGGAAGGGCAATTTTTAATGTGTTGAATGGTTGGTTCAACTAATTGATTTCTTTGGGGGTAGGAGAGTTGGGATTTGCGAGTTTATGACGGATTTTGTGTTTTTAACAGCGGGTAAATTACCAAAGCATAACAATGTTTCGTGGAGGGGGAATTCGTGTTTGAATGATGGGAAGTCTGATACTGGCACTATATTTAAGGATTTGAAGGGCGGGTTTTATGATGCCGGGGATGCCATCAAGTTTAACTTTCCTGCCTCTTTTGCTATGACTATGCTGAGTTGGAGTGTGATCGAGTACAGTGCCAAGTATGAGGCTGCTGGAGAGCTTAATCATGTTAGGGAGATTATTAAGTGGGGATCTGATTTCTTTCTTAAGACCTTTAATTCATCGGCTGATTCTATTGATAGGCTTGTGGCTCAGGTATACCGGGATTTTTTTTGTTTTTGGAAGTCCATTGCATTTTCTTTCTCGGTTGGTCTTGCTTCAGACCACAATTTTGGTCTGAAATAATAAGACGGGATTTTGTCACCATTTTACAGCCAAATGTAACCATTATTTACAAACAAGTTATCATAAACTGTAACATTGACCATACTATCGTGGTTACATTTGGCTGTAAAATGGTTACAAAATCCCGTCTTATTATTTCAGATCAAAAGTGATGGTCTGAAACAAGAATTTGTGTTTCTTGTAATGCTCTCTTTTTATGTCGTCTTGTTGTGACAGGTTGGGGTCGGTGATACTTCTCATGGGAGCACAACTCCTAACGACCATTACTGTTGGATGCGTCCTGAAGATATTGATTATCCCCGCCCTGTAACAGTATGCAGTAGCTGCTCGGACCTTGCTGCTGAAATGGCTGCTTCTTTGGCTGCTGCATCGATTGTTTTTAAGGATAACAGGGCTTATTCTCAGAAACTTGTGCATGGTGCTAAAACACTTTATGCATTTGCGAGGAATCAAAGAGGTAGATATAGTGCTGCTGGTGTAGAAGCTGCGATTTTTTATAATTCCACCATGTACTGGGATGAATTTGTTTGGGGTGGAGCTTGGTTGTATTTTGCGACAGGGAATAATACATACCTTTCTCTTGCAACTCATCCGAAAATGGCTAAGCATGCTGGTGCGTTCTGGGGAGGTCCAGATTATGGTGTGTTTAGCTGGGATAACAAGCTCACAGGAGCTCAAGTAAGTTACTTCCTTCTATTCTTCTGTGAGTTATATGCAGCATGTTGGAAGACCATGAGCTCTGTACGTGCTTCATATACAAGTCAATAACATTGCTCTAGAGTCGATAGACCTCCTGTCTTGTTACAATATAAAACGAATCAAGGAACTCCAACCATAGGCTTAAGTTTTTGGTTGAGTTGGTTTCTTGACATGGTATCAGAGCGATGTGACCAAAGGTCACGGGTTCGAATCTCACCCCCCTCCATTCTAAAGTGGATAATCAGAACAGGACAGGAAATCCCCGCCTGCACCCACACTTCAAGCCCAAAAAGAAAAAACGGCCTTCGTGTGAGGGGGAGTGTTAGAATATAAGAAAAAACGGCCTTCGTGTGAGGGGGAGTGTTAGAATATAAAACGAATCAAGGAAATCCAACCGTCGGCTTAAGCTTTTGGTTGAGTTGGTTTCTTGACATGTCTAAGGCGTGGTGTTGAAAGGCGCTTTGCAAGTAATCCATAATGATAATTGTGGCGAGTTCTGATTCACAGTGAATGAAGTGGTCAATTTGCAATTTATTGTGTTCGGGAGTCGAGGAATAGAGAATACTGAATATTAGTCGCACTGGAAGTGGAAAATAAATATTGCAATAAATTTTTTCGACAAGATGCACACAAGAATTACCTTCACAGTGTCTGGGAAACCATATTCATGTACATGACCTGTCGATGAATCTAATTAAGTGACCTTTAGTGCACATTTTTATCGCTTTTGTTTTACACTGTGTGTTGTGTTATGCATCGTGAACTTATCAATGCTTTAACTAATCCCAAACCCATTGCGTGATTGAGTTCAATTTTGACACTATTTCAGGTGCTTCTGAGCCGTCTGAGATTGTTCTTGAGCCCTGGCTATCCTTACGAAGAAATGCTTGCATCTTACCACAACCAGACAGGCATAATTATGTGCTCCTACTTGCCCTATTTCAATAGCTTTAACAGAACAAAAGGTTAGCTTCTATGTTCCCATGAGCCGTTGGTTTTCTATTTTTTATTTTATATTGCAAACCTCGTCTAAGTATATATGCTGCTGCTCAAATTGTCTAGGGGGTTTGATCCAGTTGAATCACGGAAGACCGCAACCTCTGCAGTACGTTGTAAATGCCGCGTTCTTGGCCACCCTATATAGTGATTATCTTGACGCTTCTGATACTCCGGGCTGGAGATGTGGTCCTAATTTCTACACCAGCAATGTCTTGCGCGAATTTGCTCAGACTCAGGTACTCTCAGAAAGCATGTCGTAAAAATCTAATGATAATTTAGTCAAACGGCCAACTCAAGAATCGAAAACATTACCTGTAGGAAGGATCATATATATAGTTTCAACTAGGGGTGTTAACGAGCCGAGCCGAGCCGAGCCCGAGCTTGGCCTTGCTCGGCTTGTGCTCGATTACAAAAACTCGAGCTCGGGTAAGAGCTCGAGCTCGAGCCGATCTTACCCGAGCTTGAAAAAAATGCGCTCGTTACAAAGCTTGCGAGCTTTAATACGAGCTCGAGCCAAACTCGAGCCAAATCGAGCCTATAAAATATTTTTATAAAATATGATTAATATCTTACGTAATCTCAAATGTTCGAGGCGTTCGCGAGCTTTTCGGGTCGAGCCAGCCTTTGCTCGGCTTGACTCGTTAAGCTCTCGAGCCGAGCCCGAGCTCGAGTCGAGCTCACACGAGCCGAGCTTTGACCGAGTTTTGACCGAGCCGTTCCCGAGTTGCTCGCGAGCTGTCTCATCTCATTAGCAGCCCTAACCCTAGCTTCAACTGTTAATGTATATAAAGTTTCCTAAAACGTAACGTTCACCATTTTTGCAGATAAACTACATTCTCGGCAAGAATCCCCGGAAAATGAGTTATTTGGTTGGTTTTGGTAACCACTATCCAAAGCACGTACACCACAGAGGCGCATCAATTCCTAAGAACAAGATAAAGTACAACTGCAAAGGCGGATGGAAATGGAGGGACAGTAAGAAGCCAAACCCGAACACTTTGGTTGGTGCCATGGTTGCAGGCCCTGACAGGCATGATGGGTTCCACGACGTTCGCACCAACTATAACTACACAGAACCAACTATTGCCGGGAACGCCGGCTTAGTTGCTGCCCTTGTCGCACTTTCAGGCGAAAAAAGTGTTGGAATAGATAAAAACACCATATTTTCAGCAGTGCCACCCATGTTCCCGAACCCTCCACCCCCTCCCGCGCCATGGAAACCATGAACCAACACAATGTGAATGTCAAATTGCTGCTGTGAGTTATGTGGTTCTGTTGTAGCCTTGTAGGAGTCGATATATTTTTTTTTCTCACGGTGTTGGTTTTAGTATGGCACTGCATGTGTATGATGATGTATTCCTTGTGTAATCTGTGTAAACCCGCTTACTGAACTACTCTAAGCTCAAGCTGATCAACTGATATTACTGATAGTACCGAGGGCGAGGGCCGTTAGGGGTCATGGGTGTAGGAAGTAATTATGTTCCACTGCGCTAATAGTTCAATTAGATTGTAACTGATGGCTGATCGCCTGAGCCGATCAACCCATACTCTGTACTCGTATCAATGTTCGACTCCTTGACCATGAAATTAGCAAGTTTTCCCGAGTGTATCAATGGCCTCCGATTGCATTAACATCATTTTGCAGATTATGGGTTTGTATCTTAGTATGAATATTATTAGGTAGTGTTTGCCAACTTGTAATTCATTTTGTTTGCAAGAATTTAATTCCAAAAATTGAAAAAGTGATATTCAATTTCGATTCCGCAAAGCTGTTTGGTAAAACTATGGAATTCAATTAGAAAATTCAATTCCAAGATAGTGTTTGGAAGGCTCTTGGAATTCATTTGCATTTCGAAACAACAAACGGTAATATCAAATTGATGAATCAAGTCAAAATCACAAATTCTAATTTGTGACGGCGGTATCCGTCACAAACTTGTAACGGATACCATTTCCTCTCACAAAATACCCACTTTTTCTCTCTCTCTCTCTCCGACATTATTCATGTGGTCGCCTTTCTCCACTAACTCATTTTGTATCCATTTTATCTCACAAATAGTGACCCGTCATAAGCAAGACTTACTAAGTCAAAATACTCCCAAAAATATTTGTTTTTTCACAGAAATCGACTGAAATCGAAAATTAATTGACGATCTAAGAGCAATAGCAGTAGCAGAACTTTATATAAAGTTTTTCACATGCCACATCAATATACACCAATTTCAATTTTTAAGAACTTTTGTTCACAATAGAGAAACTTTATATAAAGTTCTTAGATGGAAAAAAGTTATAAAATGAATAATGTTAAATTGGTTTTCACATTTTACAAAGTTATATTAATTGGTTGTTCATTTTCTAATAGTTAAGAACTTGGTTCTTATTTTAGAACTTAGTTCTTAAAAATAAGAACAAATCTTTAAATGCAATAAAAAACTATAAAAATAAAATTATTGGTAACAACCCCTATGCTAAGAACTATAAAAATAAAGTTCTTGGTAACAACCCCTACGTTCTTATCAATTTGATGAGCAAAAAATTACCAATCAGGCAATCATACATTAAAAAATGCTCTAGATGTTAAATAACTGAGATAAAGGCAACAATCGGGAACAATTAAGGAATAAATCGGGTGATTACCGAAAAATTGGCTGGATATCGGCAAAAAATTGGGTTTCGAAGAATGTTGGAGATGTAGGGATGAGGGGAGAGACATGTCGTTTATGGTAGAGAGAGGTTGAGCGGAGAGAAAATGAAATCACTAGGGTAGAGAGGGGATTTGAGATGGTTACTATTTACTCTTGGGTAGAATTGTCTAGGATTTGGTGGGTTACCAAACACAAGAATTAGGCCAATTTTGCAATTAATTTCCAAATGGAAGTTGTCAAACAGACCCTAAAATCAAGGATAAGTTCTCGTTTTTTCATTGTCTTAGACCCTGTTCTTTTGAACTTCAAGTCACTTAACTTAAGTTCACTTCAGATCCTATAAGTTCAGTTCAGTTCAGTTCCTATAAGTTCAGTTTAGTTCCTATAAGTTCAGTTCAGTTCAGTTCCTATAAGTTCAGTTCAGTTCAGTTCCTATAAGTTCAGTTCAGTTCCTATAAGTTCAGTTCAGTTCAGTTCCTATAAGTTCAGTTCAGTTCAGTTCCTATAAGTTCAGTTCAGTTCCTATAAGTTCAGTTCAGTTCAGTTCAGTTCCTATAAGTTCAGTTCAGTTCTTATAAGTTCAGTTCAGTTCAGTTCCTATAAGTTCAGTTCATATAAACTCAATTAAGAAAAATTATATACGTAATATTATTTTTAACAACCGATACAAATATTTCGCTTTAGTTATTCGATACACGTCATCTATAAAAAAAACAATTCATTAATAATTTACCCGTCTTTTACTCTCTAGTTAATGACAAACTATCATCCTCATCAATGCCAAAAAAACAACAACTCATCATACGACGCCCTCACCCTCACCAATTGTCACTCTCCCATTAATCAGTTTCTTCATCACCATTGTTAGAGAAAATAAATGGTTAGAGAAAATTGTAATAGTGAATTATTTTTATCGTAATGTAATTGTAGTATAATGTATGAGCTATTAACAAGCCATTATATATAAAGTTGAAAATATTTTAAACTAGCTTGTGTTTTAGACTAATTTTTTATCAATGCCATCTATTAGATAATAATAATAATAATAATAATAATAATGCCATCTCGTCTTTGGGAGAGCTAGATGTGGGGGCCGTTACTTTGCTCAAGCGGATTCAGAAATTCTCTGTATCTCAGGATGCCGGGGCTTGTGCTGCCGCTTATATTTTTTCTAGACTTAGCTTTGCTATTGCTAAGGGAGTGGGTGCCCAACTTGTTTCTCGGGTGCCCACTAATTTCTTGTAAACTTTGTTTTTCTAATCTATAATAGTCTCCCGGTTGTTATAATAATAATAATAATAATAATAACAACAACAACAATAATAACAATAATAATAATAATAATAATAATAATAATAATAATAATAATAATAGTTAACTTAAATTAAAATAAAGTTAATTAAGTTCGGATTTTATAAGTTTAGTTCAGATCTTATAAGTTAAGTTCAGTTCAGATCCTATAAGTTCAGTTCAGTTCAGTTCCTATAAGTTCAGTTCAGTTCAGTTCAGTTCCTATAAGTTCAGTTCCTATAAGTTCAGTTCCTATAAGTTCAGTTCAGTTCCTATAAGTTCAGTTCAATTCAGTTCAGATCCTATAAGTTCAGTTCAGTTCAGTTAAGTTTCAGTCCAAAAGAACAGGGCCTTAGTATTATAGGAGTAGAAACAACCGAGCACATAATATGGCTAGGCCTGTATTTATGCAGTAGCTATATATACCCATTTGCCAAAACAAAAAAAAGAAAAAAAAAAAAAAAAAAGAAACTTTTATTTTGAAATGTCTTGGATGATGTAAATTTTTCCTCTCTTGTTTTGACTTTTGGGACCTTTTTTTGAGTACACCAAAATGAAAAATGAAAAACGAAAAACGAAAAACGAAGAACGAAAAACGAAGAATCCAAAGTTAGTAAAATTTTGAAATCCTTTCAAGTTTATCTCGTACTACTTGTTTGGTTTCACTTAAATTTTTTGCCCATTGATGTAAAATTCTTGTTCTTCCACTAAAGGCATGTGTTTGTGCCATTCGGCCGTGCGAGTAAATCGCGCCAAATAATATTCACTTTTTTAGACAAATTTTTTGGTTTTTTACCTAATATTTTTATGTTCTTTCGAATTCTACTTGATATTTCTCGATTTTCTAAAATATCAGTGATATAGGTAGTTATACCCTAAAGTTAGTAAAAAATGTTCTTTCAATACCCAAACCTCTGAAAATCAAGTTTTTAAACATATAAATTTTATAAAGAAAATATATTTACGATTGATGAAACAATATTTATGCTAACAGTCCGTTTTTCTTCAGACGGGTCACCATTTGTGACGGATATTTTGTGAGATAAAATGGATACAAAATGAGTTAGTGGAGAAAGGGGACCACATGAATAGTGTCAGAGTGAGAGAAAAAGTGGGTATTTTGTGAGAGGAAACGGTATCCGTCACAAGCTTGCGACGGATAGTGCCGTTGCAAATAAGAATTTGAGTTATGCTAATAGCATGACAAATTATTACCACAAAGTCGATAAAAAATGCAAAAAGTAGGAAATTACATGTGATGGATTGAAATATTTAGAGTATTTAGAGAAGTTTTATTAAGTTTAATGATAAATATTTTTGAAAAATAAATGTAGTGAATTCGAAAAAACACAAGTGTATACCTACGTAAAAATGAATTTGGGTTTGGATTAAACTACCAGTTTTAAATTTAAGACTGGATATATGCTAACGCCATATACCTACGTAGGAATGAATTTGTGTTTGGATTAAACTACTTGTTTTAAATTTAAGAGTAGATATACCTACGTATTCATAAGAATGAATTTGTATTTGGATTAAACTACCCGTTTTAAATTTCAGGCCGGATATACTTACGTAAAATTGAATTTGTATTTGGATTATAGTAAGTCTTGCTTGTGACGGGTCACCATTGACGGATATTTTGTGAGATAAAATGGATACAAAATGAGTTAGTGGAGTAAGGAGAGTAGGAGACCACGTGAATAGCGTCGGACAGAGAGAAAAAGTGAGTATTTTGTGAGAGGAAACGATATCCGTCACAAGTTTGCGACGGATAGTGCCGTTGCAAATCAGAATTTGTGTTTGGATTAAACTTGGTTGTTGTTGACGAATAGTTGGTGTCCCTTCCTTTATCGAAATTCCAATACAACGAATCCAAATTGTCGCCTTCCTTATCAAACAACGATACCAAATTGTTCCTAAAACCCTCTCTTCTTCAACAACAATGGCCTCTACCTCCGCTATCCGACTTGACCCGAACCCGGCCTCATTCACCGGATTGACTCACCGCTTCACTCGCCCTATCTCCTACCCTTGCCGCGTTTCTTCCAGAACCTTCCGGAAGACCGTGGAATGTTCTTCGCTTAAGGCTGCCGTGGTGGCCGCCGAGTCGACTCAGGACTCAGTGAGTCGAATCACGGAGTTGAGTCAAGTTTCTGGTGTGCTTGGTTGTCAGTGGGGTGATGAGGGGAAAGGCAAACTCGTAGATATTTTAGCGCGCCATTTTGATGTCGTCGCTCGTTGTCAGGTATATCCCACTCTTCCTTACCTCGCAATTTGCAGGAGCCGTTGAGGCACTGCGGTAATATTTTTGTTGTAGTAGTAGTAGTTGTAGTTGTTGTTTCTTCGTATATTTCAAAATATGTGACGAGAATTTTGAAATATTGGACGATTGTTTTGAATGAATTGGAGCGAGTACAATGTAGTATCAAATTCTATATTTCGTATATGAATTTTATAAATACGGAAAAATTGGATTGGATTGGATTGGCGAGTGCATTATGTATCGATTTTAATTGCAATCCCTCGTCGTTGCTTGTATCATGTACCATTTGTTTCGGTTGTCTGGTTAACGAATTAGATTACAGAGAAATGGAGAGGACGGAAAATGGAGGAAGCGGGATTTAAGAGTTTTGTCAAGTGTTATGTTCCGGTGAGGAAAGGAGGTGTCGGAGTTGTATAGCTATAAGTAGTACTCACTCCGTCCCAATCATTCGTTTAACTTGATTAAAATACCCTTCAATGAGGTGAATCAATGATTGCTAGGGTGAAACTGTGAAAGGAATGTAACTTAGAAGCTGTAGAAAATCAAGTACCCTATGAAAATGTCGACATTTTGAACCAGTTATTCATACTCTATGAAATTGGCTTTCGTTTTTGTGTAGTTTGAGCTACATTTGATACCCACATCGAGTAACATGTCTTTTATTCGATGAAAATGGAGAAAATGGTGCTTTCCTAAGGGGTGGACTTGTCCAATTGTTGATTGAAAGATATGCCGTCCTGAAACGTTCTTGTGTTGTTATTTTTATTTGATGTTAGGGTGGAGCTAATGCTGGACATACCATCTACAACTCCGAGGGGAAAAAGTTTGCTCTTCATTTAGTTCCGTCTGGTATCCTTAATGAGGAAACCCTTTGCGTTATTGGAAATGGAGTTGTTGTGCACTTGCCTGGACTTTTCAAAGAAATTGATGGGCTTGAGTCTAATGGGGTTTCTTGTAAGGGTCGTATATTGGTATCTGACCGTGCTCACTTGTTGTTTGACTTCCATCAAGAAGTTGATGGACTTAGAGAGGCTGAGCTAGCAAAATCTTTTATTGGGACGACAAAGAGAGGCATTGGGCCGTGTTATTCTAGCAAGGTGATTCGCAATGGCATAAGAGTAGGTGACCTTAGACACATGGATACTTTCCCTCACAAACTTGAACTTTTATTGTTGGACGCAGCCTCTAGATTTAAAGATTTCAAGTACAGTCCAGAAATGTTGAAGGAAGAAGTTGAAAAGTACAAAAGGTTTGCTGAAAGATTGGAGCCATATATTGCTGATACTGTACACGTCATGAATGAATCAATTTCTCAGAAGAAGAAGGTTTTGGTTGAAGGTGGCCAGGCTACTATGTTGGACATTGATTTTGGAACCTATCCATTTGTAACTTCTTCGAGCCCATCAGCTGGAGGAATTTCCACTGGTCTTGGAATTGCTCCCCGAGTTATTGGTGATCTTGTTGGAGTAGTAAGTGAACTATTCGCTATCATATTTATTTCAATTTATTTTGTCTCATTTTAGGCACTTATAGTAGGATACGAAGTATGTATATGTATCCACGCATAGATTATTTGTATATGTCGCCTAAGAGGCTAAGATAAAACGTGGGTTGGGTTGCTTCTTTGTTTTTCTCCTTTGAAGTCCACAAAGCCTCCTATAATATATGGGGTATATCAGTTTCTTTGTTATTTACTGTGTACTAAATATGGCTTGAAGGCTACAAAATTGTAGAACCAGTTTTGCCTCTTCTGTTGTCACTTGGTTAATCATTTAGAGATCGAATATAATGAAAATGTACAAGAACAATAGCCCAGTACTCCAATGTCAAGGGGATTCTACAAAATGGGGTGCAAAGGATTGGCCACATGACCCATAATGAAAATTGCGTCGTATTGAATGACTGTTACTTTATTAAAAAAACTATAAAAGTATAGTCATGCATGCCCCTTTCCCATCTGTGTGTTGGTAGCTTGATTGGATAAGTGATGATTTCACATTATTCCTGACGTTCATCTTGATACTAGGTGAAAGCATACACAACACGTGTTGGCTCTGGTCCCTTCCCTACAGAGAATTTAGGTCAGGGTGGTGACCTTCTTAGGTTTGCTGGTCAGGAGTTCGGGACTACAACGGGTCGTCCTCGTCGTTGTGGCTGGCTTGACATTGTTGCTCTAAAGTTTTCCTGCCAGATTAATGGGTTCTCATCTCTGAATCTCACAAAGCTGGATGTTCTATCGGATCTTTCTGAGATCCAGTTGGGGGTGGCTTACACGGATGTTGATGGTACACCTATCAAATCTTTCCCTGGTGATCTTCGTGTGCTTGAACGGTTGAAGGTGAGTGTGTTTATTTTTCCCATCTTGAAACCATTTCTCATAGCAGAATTAAGGAATGCTTTCCTAGTTCCCTCTCATTCTGTGTGACGCTCCATTATTCTTAACTCGAGGAGTCTAGGATATCACTAACAGGAATGATGGAGACTCACCTGATACATGTTTATTTGATTTTGTAATGGGCATGCCAATTCCCACACTTCTCGCGGCGATTCTCTTACTCACAAAGTCACAAATCACAATACAGCTTTTATGATATTAATTCCGATATATTTGTGTAAGACGAGTGGTGTGCCGCGTGGGCGTAGATGATTAGGGCATGGTAATAGACACCCTTTTGTCATCTGTCCTATGAACTGCTTAAGGAGGGTTCAAAATGAATGCCATACGTGCTTGTAAGTTTAATATACCAAGTTTAACCGTCTCATAATTTCAAAATGATCCGTTTTATCTTCAGGTGGAGTACGAGGTTCTACCCGGGTGGAAGACAGACATATCCTTAGTGAGAAACTACGCGGATCTTCCATTGGCTGCTCGTCGTTATGTTGAGAGGATAGAAGAACTAGTCGGAGTGCCTATCCACTACATCGGAGTTGGTCCTGGTCGAGATGCTCTCATTTACAAGTAGCAACCGCAACTTTCAGTTCAGATGATACCGGACTACCTCAGTGGTTTATTTTTATCTTATTTTTGGGAGTCGTCTGAGAATGTCGACAATCTCTCCATTTGAAATTCACTGGAGTTCAATCCAAACAAACTACAGTAGATTTTTTCAAGATGCCCTTATTTTGTAGAACATGTTCTTGCCGATTGATTCTGGGCAGAGAAGATGCTTGGAACAACTGAGGTTTAGTTGGTCCAGTCGCGATCACTTTACAGTTTACATTAACTCATTTTCCGATTGCACAGGGAAGTATAATTTTTTTTTGTCTTGGCATAGGTTTTCCTTCCGGCTTATTTCTTTGTTTGTTTGGCTCTTTTCTCGGCTCTCGTTTTTCACTTTACGTTAGACCGTTGGACCTCGCAGATCCTTGCACATATTAGAGATTAGACGTAGCAAATCTGACCTGACCCGCATTAACCAGATCAAGACTTGGTCAGTTCACCTGACCTAATGTGTAATCATCCGACTTGGTCAGTTCACCTGACCTAATGTGAGTTTCACGGGTTAAAACCTAGTAAAGATAATAAAATCGGTATAAATGATGATTAAAATAGAATGTATACATTTTTAAGGTAAATAGATATGAAATTTGATAGATTCTCTCCCCCAAGTAAATGGTAAAATACTCAAAAAAACACAGAAAATTGATAGATTCTCTCTTCCAAGTAAACTAGTTTTATTCCCTTGAAAAAAAAAAAAATGCACAAGTCAATTTTACAATTATGATATATTGAGCTTATAATATAATTTTCATTCTATCGGTAGTTAAATTAAAAAGATATATGAGCTAAAATTAAATTATATAATTGTACCGATTTTGAATTAAATTAAAATGTAATAATAATAAATTAAATACATTTTATTGTATAGTTTTTATTAAATTTAGACACCTAATTAATGAGAGAGGGTAATTAAATCCATAAGGAGGAAGGTGGAGCTCCCTACCACAAAAAGAAAAGAAAATTAATTTATTTATTTTAATAAATTAAAAACCAATTAAATATCTTTAATTTTATTTTTTTTAATAGTATAGAGATGGTAAAAACTCTCTAGAGTCTCGACCCTATTCAATTCTCCCCCACAACTCACAACATAACAAACGCGAATATTTTATTTAACGTAGACGCGTAGAGTGTTTACAAATATGGTGTTTGCATATTTTACGGTTACGTTCCCTAATTAACACTCCAGCAACTTAATTAGAGGATAACATGCATTACCATGATGATCGATAATAAACAGTGTCATATTAATAATTTAGTATATGTATCTCTAATTTTCTGATTTCATTAACATTAACATCTAAATATCTTCATCTTTTCATTAATCAATCAATCAATCAATCAATCTACTAACTTCATGGTACGCTTCTCTTCTCGCTCCTTATTTCAATTCCCGTTCATTTGTTTACCTCTTCTTTTATAAAAAAACCGTATTTTAATTTGTATAACCATTACTATATGCTACCAATCATACAATATATTTTTATATATTATTGGATTTGATTAATATGCTATATTAATGAATTAATGTTAATTAGTATTTATTTATACGGTTCACTGGTTCAGGCAAGCTCAGTAGTGAAGTCAAAGCTGCAGCTCTACTCTACTGCACGAAGCTCTTGCTCATGGCGTGTTCGTATTGCTCTTCATCTCAAAGGTCCTTTTCTTTTTCCCCGGTCCGCCGTTTTTTATATTGTTGAGGTCTCTTCCCATACGTATCGCGCTGATGTACTGAAATTTCTCGTTTTTCTTGAAAATTTGGCAGGGCTGGATTTCGAGTATAAAACCATAAATTTACTCAAAGGAGAACAACTGACTAATGGTGAGAATTATATTTTGTGTTTACTCCTCGAGTTTTCAGACTTAACGTTTAATTTAATTTGTATAGGCTAACATGAATCATCCTGTAAAACCGTCTCTGCATTGAGTTACTAAGATTAATCGTTCTTTTACTAAACAGAGTTTCGGAAACTGAATCCTCTAAACTATGTGCCGGTGTTGGTGGACGAGGATATCGTTGTTGCTGATTCCTTTGCAATTATAATGGTCAGTTCCCTGCTTCATTTCGGTCTTAAAAGAAGGCATTGATCAACTGTGTTTTTCTTCCATTGTACAGTATCTGGAAGACAAGTTTCCTGAAAAGCCATTGTTGCCTCAGGACCTTCAGAAAAAAGCTCTTAATTACCAGGTATATATACGGAGTACTATTAACTATATACATTATTCTACGCTTGTGGTTTTACTGGCTTACAATTTACGATGCATAAAATTGTCGTTGTTGGTTTCTGTTCAAGGTTGCGAATCTTGTCGCCTCAAACATCCAGCCTTTTCAGAATCTCGCAGTGCTGGTTAGTTGTAATCTGTTCTGCTCTTCTCCATGTACTTTTCAGTAAATATATGGATGCAGGAGATGTTAATGCTTGCGTTTTACTCGATGCAGAACTATATTGAAGACAAACTTGGATCTGATGAGAAGCTTTCTTGGGCTCAACACCATATCAGGAAAGGCTTTGTTGGTAAGCATACACTTCAACACTTCCTGACACTGGTTTGGTTCGGTTCAGCTCAGTTCTAAAAAGTCAGAAAGAACAGAGTCTATATAGCGTTAGATGTTATGGTTAGACAAGTTGAGCGCAAATTGTTGGACTGATCGATTAATTGTTTTCTTTTGTCGTCATATCAGCTTTAGAGAAACTGTTAGAAGCGGATGCTGGCAAATATGCAACGGGGGATGAAATCGCCTTGGTTTGTTTCTCCTTGTTCTTAATCTTTCAGACATATTATTAGTCTATGAACTGCAGTTGTAGTCTTGTACTCCTCCGTTCCAATCATTTGATTACAAATAGGGCTGAGCAAAAGCGGTATACCGCACCGATTTTGCTTTAAAAACCTTCATTTCATGATACCGGTACCGCACCGGATTTATTCGGTATACCGGTTTTTTCGAAAATGGAAACCGTATCCGGAAATCCAATTTAACCGCACCGGTTCTGAAACCGGTTTCACGAAAGCCATGTTTTTCTTGTAAAAGGTGTAATAAATTACAATAGAATTTGGGAAAATGATTTCCAAAAAAAAAAAATTAAAAGCAACGCTTTGTGTTTGTGGTGGTATAGATATATACAACTTTCGAAAATTTCAAAAAAATATATAAACGAAATACTGAACAAGAACAGAATACAAACATGTCATTACTTTGGATTTAGGACAGCTTAAGCTTAAGTCTAGAAAGTTAGAATATATTTTAAGATTTTTTATTAAACCGGTTTTAAAACTGGGGTCCGGTTTGAATAAATGAAATCCACCTCCGCTCCGGTTTAACACTAAAATATACGGTTCGGATACCGGTTTCATAAAAAAAAACGAATTTCCGGTTTTTCTTTTTGCGGTTTTCGGTTCGGTTGCGGTTTAAAAATTCGGATCGATTTTTTTTTTTTTTCTCAGCCTTAATTACAAATGCTTGGACGAAGGGAGTAAGTACTGTTTTCTTCCAAGAATGAATTTTTATATATGCAATGAAATATTTGATGTTTAAGGCAATCTGATACGAGTTTTTGGACGACACGTAGGCCGACTTGTTTCTGGCACCTCAGATCGGATATTCCAAGAAGTTCAATATAGACCTGGTAATCCCTGATTTCTGTTTTGACTGTCCCGTGAAAGAATATATAACATACGTCTCAATCATTTGTTTATCTGTATTTGCCTCTCAGGCCGAGTTCTCACTGTTGAGAAGGTTGAACGACGCGTATTCTGAACTACCGGCATTTCAAAATGCCATGCCCGAAAAACAACCAAGTGCTTGAGCAGCACCAAATCTCAGGTTTGGTCCGAGTTTAAACGTTGGTCAAGTATTTTTGTTCTGATAAAGCTGGGCCGCTGGACGCGGTGTCTGTATTTTTGGGCTGGTTTTACGTTTTTACGTTATTTTTGTACATCCCTAATAATGCATTATGGACTGTACTATAGTCCAGAATGCATTCCACTGGGACATGCAGTCATGCATGGATATTGTTGGCAAGTGATCATCGTGTCGTGTGTCATCTTCTAGCTATATTTGGACCCGAACTTAGTTTATGTTGTTAATTTCGGTACTGGCAGGTAGCATGTTCGTGTCGTTATGCAGCGGAACGCTCGAGTAGCTCCGTAGGAACGGGATAAATGAGTCTACTTCAAGCATTTGAATAAAATAAAAATTGTCTAGTCTAGAATGATACGAATTAATGAACTTGTAACTTTGTACGGCATGAACTTGTAATTTTAATTTCAATTTGTATTGTAAAACGCATGAAGATAATTGTGGACACTTAATGGCAAAATTTCACGTCTAGGAACAACTAATGAAATTTAGAGGTGTAATTAGTATTATGTTCTTAGACGTGCAAATAAGTCCCGTTCATTTGGATTTAATTTTAATTTGTTTTGGTTCAGTTTGGTTCTATTAAATTCAGTTAAGTTTAGTTCAACTCTATTAACTTAAGTTAAGTTCAATTCAATATTTTCAATCCAAAAGAACGGAGCTTAATATTCGGTCAAATGTAAGGGTACAATTTAAAAGAGTGAAACCTTCAAATAGACAATAGAGAAAAACTTGTTATTTTGGAATGAAACAGTCTAAAGTGGACTAAAATGAACTTATTAGAACACAACTAAAATGAATTTAATCTCTATACTATAAAAAAAAAAGAATTTAAAGAGATTTGATTGATTCTTAATTTATTAAAATAAAAAAATTAATTTTTTTTTCTTTTGTGCTAGGGACCTCCACCTTCCTCCTCGTTAATTATCCTCTCCCCCATTAATTAACTGGGTCCAAATTTAATAAAAATTATACAACAAAATGTATTTAATTCATTATTATTACATCTTAATTTAATTCAAAGGTAGTGCAATTATCTAATTTAATTTTAGCTCATATCTTTTTAATTTAATTGCCGAAAAATAAAAATTACGTTATAAGCTCAATATATCATAGTTGTAAAACCAACCCGTGCATTTTTTTGCACTGAGTAAAACTAGTAGAGTTGAATTAAACTAAATGGAGTCAAAATAAAAGTCGATTTTTGAAGAAAAGAGCCAAAGTAAACGGAGCGAAAATAAACAAATTAAAATTAAACTGAACTGAAAGTAATTGAAAATAAGTTTAAAAAACATGGCAAAACCCAAAATTATTATAATTTTTTAAATTAAATAAGTAACATTTTTTCCGACTTAATTTAAGACGGAAAATGGGCAGAGAGCTAGGTAGCACCAAAACGGACACGGACGCGGACACGGACACGGGACACGACATCCCATGAAATTAAGGACACGGGACACGACATTTAGATATAATAAAATACATATTTTATGGTTATAAATAAGTATTTGTATCATGTGTTTGAAGCTAAATCTAAACAAGTAAAGGTACAATTCGACATTTTCTATAACTCATTCTCATTTTTCCACACAAGTTCATCTCTAATCGATTTTTTTAATATTTTATTTCTCATCCAAATTATAATATGATTTGCAATGTGTCCAACGAGTATCGGGTGTCCGAGTGTTGAAGCTAACGAAGAAGTGTCCGTGCCACCTAGAGGGAGAGAGTTGCTAGTCAATGGCATGTCTCATGCGGAATTGTGGAGTAAAAAGTCAAATATAAACTCGTACTGTCGTTCTTGGTAGTTGCAAAGTTGTAGTTGAAGTCTTTGAATCATCCAAACTTCGAACTGGAACTGCTACTGTCATCAATTTCATTCACTAATCAAAATCTACACTTTCCATCAATCATGGTATGCATGTTTCTCTTTCTTACTAAATTCATTACTGTTACTTTCTCTACTTGTCCCGATTATTTGTTTACCTTTGAATCACACTGAATAAAAAGCGTAAACAAATGATTGAGACGGAGTGATTAATGATATATTTATATGATACAGGCAAGCTCAGTGAAGTCAAAGTTGCAGCTTTACTCTACTGCAGGAAGCTCGTGCTCTTGGCGTGTTCGTATTGCTCTTAATCTTAAAGGTCTTTCCTTTTTTAATTATTTATAATTTATTTTTTATGGGTTTTTAATTTTATGTAAAAGGGTTAACTGTTGTTAATATTTTGGAAATTTGCAGGGTTGGATTTTGAGTATAAAGCTGTAAATTTGCGAAATAAGGAACATTTGACTGCTGGTGAGGGTTTGGTTTTTGTGTTTTGTCCTTGATTTTCGCCGTTTTCTGTGTTATTGGACTGTGCTTTCTTATGGCTTGGAGGGTTGGCTTGATATCTAGTTTTGGTTGATCAATAGAGCCTTAATCCCAATATGATTTGGGGTAGGCTGACATGAATCGTCATTTAAAATTGTCGACGAGTGAAACTGTGAAAGCTTAAGACCATCCACAAGCAAGGTCGCCAAGGAGGTCGCGACCTTGTTGGGTCACCCTAATTAGGTAATTAAGACACTAATTTTGATGACCTTGTATTAATTTTGGCGACCTTGAAATTTTCGGGGTCAATTTGTGACCCCGAAATGAGTTGATGACCTTCTTGGGAGGGTGAAAGTGAGTTGAAGGTGGGTCAAGATAATTAAAGTGAGATTAAGAGTTAAAACGTTGACGACCCAGTTAGTGTGACCTTCTTCTCGGGGATGGAAGAAGAAAGAAGCAAATGAAAGTAAAATAGCTTACAAGAATTGCCTATTGTTTATACTTCAGATAGTATTCTGATAAAATGATTCAGTTTGGTGTACACTTGTAGTATTGCGAATGCCGTATAAGTGAGTGTAGGATTTTATAGCCCCCCTGATCATGTTTTTCTTTGAAACCTACCTGCATCACACTGAAATCTTAGAATTGAAAGGATTTTGATTTGGGTTCGTTTGGATTGGGTATAAACTGTTACGGGATAATAGAGGCCAAAACAAAGGGATGAAGGCGATTAGGGTTAGTGGTGAGGAGAGGATAGGGCGGCAAGGGACTATTAAAATATGGCTTATGGCGTTATGCAATCTCATTGGGAGCAGGCGAGGAATTAATATCCCCTTTAGGATTCGCTTGCATTGAGAGTAATTAATTGGAAATTCAGGCTATGTTTGATGCTATCTAAGGCGATTTTTGTTCTTTCCATTTTTCCAATGATGACATTGAATAAGGCGGGCATTGATTTAGTTCCTGAGCTTATTTCCGAGTGCCGTTGGTTTACTGAGATTATTTGGTATTTAACAGAGTTTCAGAAACTAAATCCTCTTAGCTATGTGCCGGTGTTGGTGGATGAGGATATTGTTATTGCTGATTCCTTTGCAATCATAATGGTCAGTTTCCTACTTTATTGGATCTTCTTGGTTTCGATGTTAAAACGATTTGTGGAACTCTCGTTTTAGGTTCTTTTCAGTTCAAGATAGTGGTCAAAAGAGACTTTTTTTTTTTTACAGTATCTGGAAGAGAAGTATCCCGAAAACCCATTGTTACCTCAGGATCTGCAGAAAAGAGCTCTCAATTACCAGGTATACTTGGTGTATATGTTGTGTTCTACCCTTGTCAATTTACTGGATCATGATCCATGACATCTACGACTTCATGTTTATCTTTGAGTAAATTGACCCCCTTCACTCTACCAAGAACGAGGAAGAAGAAAAATTTAAGAGAGGAAGAAGAGGGTAAAAAAAGAGGAAAACTTGGTAAATAAAAGCCAAGGACACGAAAATTAATGAAAGGTCTGAAACAAGTGAACTTCAGGGCTGGTCTAACCACTTATGAAACATTGTCTGGCCTGTGTATCTTGTTTAGTATTTTACCCGGCTCAAACGAATTTCTAAGTTATAGTTTATCTGCATTGAATCTGGTAGACTTGAATGTTTCTTTCAGCAGCCGGGATGATATCATTCCGCACATTTCTGTGTACTCAGTTTTCATCCATTTGAACAAATCTTAAGGTTCAGAATTGGGCGATCAAATTCACAAGACGAGGATAAATGAGACATAATACATGTGTGAAAAAGACAATATAAAAGAATAATAGTTCCATCCCCTTCTTTCGCTCTCCTCGGTTTGTTGTGAACCATTTCAACAAGAGCTCGGGGAAGTTCAGGCAGAAGTAATGAAGATAGGAGGATGGACTTGTATATTCTTCCCTTGGCATTGGGAACAAACGAATAATAGCAGAGGAACTGTCAAGTAATCAGGCATTCATATTGAAGAATGAGGACTGATGACAATTAATTAATCTTGGTCTTATTTTTCTGGTCTGGAAACGGATGAACACAAAGAAGGAATACAGTTTACCGAGGGCAGAAATCAAATATGCCAGGCTAGATAACGTTCTTACATGTGAAAACCGGCTAGCTGTATGGTGGTTCTGTAATTCTGTTGCATTTTGGAAAAACGAAACACATGTCGTGTTGTCTGTTTACAGTAGAGACTTACATGCGAAGTAGCGTGTTAGTCCTTACCTAGCTTAGTAGAAACCTTTCCTACATAGACGCTATTTTTATAACACTATCTTAATACATACCTTCAAATTTATCAGTGTTTCATGTCAGTTTCTTTTTATTTTTTAATATCTGTGCTCACACACATGTAGATAAATGGAATGTACGATACTGTGGTATGGTGTGTTGTTGTTCAAGTACATAGAAGCCTTTGTGCATCGTACTGCATAATAATTATTTAATATCAAGTCTATCTAATCCTTATTTGGTTTCTGTTCAAGGCTGCAAATATTGTCGCGTCAAACATCCAGCCTTTCCAGAATCTTGCAGTGGTGGTAAGATGTGATCTGCTCTGCTCTTCTCCATCCAAGTACCTTTTATTAATATATCAATGTCTGAGATGCTACTTGCAATTTTTTTTTGATTCAGAATTATATTGAAGAAAAACTTGGGGCTGATGAGAGGCTTTCTTGGGCTCAGCACCATATCAGGAAAGGCTTTGTCGGTAAGAGTACACTTCTTGGCATTGGTTTGAACTCGGACTTCGTGGAACTTTAGACAGAGTTCATACCAAACATATTATTAGCTATTAGGTGAATAGTTACCGTGCCGCGGTATTCATTCCTATGAAGGGTCAAATTCGGGCCTTCTAGAAAGCTTGAGTCCGTCTTTACTACTGTTCAAGACGTTAAGCATTTAATTCAACTAATGTTCCTCTAGTGTGGTGAATTGACCTGTTTATTGGCTTCTTTTGTCAAATCAGCTTTAGAGAAACTGTTGGAAGGGCACGCGAGCAAATATGCTACAGGGGATGAAGTTGCCTTGGTTTGTTGCTTCTTATTCTTTCAAAATATACCCGATTATTAGTTTATTATTCGCAGATTAGTAATATATCCTCGCAATCCTTTATCTTATTAGCTATTGCATTCCTTTCTCTGTGGGTGCATCAAATTGCTTGCCATACTTTATACAGGCTTACCGGTTCGGTTCGGTACGCTACGAATCACGAGTCATTCAGAACGAATTCTATGTCGCTTACTGAAAATACACATAACCGACATTCTATAAGAACAAATCGCGAATCAATAAGGGGGTATTCATAGCGAATCCCGTAACCATGACTTTATTGACTGAACGACTTTTTCTTTGCCATGTAAGAACTAAAGTTTTTTTTGGATGTAAAGGCAACAAGACTTGCTATTCCATGAATTTGGTGTATGATAAAATAAAGCAAATTGACTTAATAAACTATTTGCGCTTCTTATGTCGTGATTTGTGAAGTAAAACTACTACAACAAGACTTGCTATTCTACGGGTTTGATGTATAAGACGATTCAGTAACGTTGTTGTAGCAAGTAAAATCATCCAGACTGTCACTCCATGTCCGAGGACGCAAAATGGTATTGGTACTTTGGGTAAATGAAACTTGATAGATGCTGTCTTTTCCTATACTCAGTTTCTACATTTATTGTTCGGTAAGATGTTTTCCTATATTCTTATTTCTGTGATGTTTATATTTTATTTTCCTGGTACTTGGTATTGAAGAGAGGAATTGATTTTAGTACAGGTCTTGTACTCCGTGTCTCCGTTTCCCATCACTTAAGTTTTTCTGCCACTTTTATTTGTATCTACGTAACTTTTGAGACTTGATGTTTACGTTAATCTGATACAAGTTACTTGACTACCTGCAGGCAGACCTGTTTTTGGCTCCTCAGATAGGATCAGCCAAGAGGTTCAACTTAGACCTGGTAATATTTTCCCTTACTGTTGACTGTCAGCCATAACTGTTCATTAACGCTCATAAAAATTATTCGTGTTTTATCCCTTATTTATTTTTTCGCTGTTACGTTTTTACTACTACGCTTTTGGAAGATTTTAGGTTAGCTAACTAGCTTTGTTTATCTGTGTACAACCCACTCAGGATGAATTCCCACTAATGAAGAGGTTGAATGACGCGTATTCTGAAGTACCCACATTTCAAAATGCGATTCCCGCAAAGCAACCAGATGCTTGATTGACGCCAAATCCTAGGTATGCCCAGACGTACCTTCTGAAGTTCTTTTGCTCAGATAATTCTTAAACTGTGCTACCGGATAGTTATATAGAGCATGAAACCGAGAATAATGTCCTAGTCTGTCAGAGCTTCTTAAAGTTGATTGGCGGACCCCAAAGAAATTGTTTACGACTTCCTCTTAAAATTTGTGGGTCATCATTATATAAAAGTTGCTCTTTCTGAACAACTTTGACACCAGAGTCGACAAAATACACGAATAAATGGGTTAGGGCATGCATTGTTGCTGTTGAAATTGATCCAATGTTCCTCCAATGTCATCTTCTAGCAACATTTCAACCCAAGCTGATTTTACGTTGCTCCTGTACTGGCAGGTACCAGACGTTGAATGCTGAAATGCTGTGCACACGATTTCTTCTTGTTCGTGTATATTTGGATTGTGCAAATAAGTCGTGAATAACTGAATAAGTATGAGTCTAGTCTGGTCGAAATGTATGAACTTGTAAATTTGTATGGCGACACGCATAAGGATGCGGTTGCAAGATATTTGTGCTAATTAAGTGTTGAGCAAACCACTTGTTAAGGTAATCAAATGCAGGCTCGGGTTAGATTTTAGTATCCATCCCGCATATTTCTCCAAATTTAATATCGTCTCCAGCCTCCCACATGAAGTGTAGCTCGGAGCAGACCCCGTATCAACCTCAGTGGAGGAATTCCCGACTTCCTGTCAGTGAACCCCGGGTGGTCATAAGCCTCTATGCCGGTTTGCCTGAAAGAGAATGACTGAACTTGTTAAAATCGTGAAACCCGACCAAGTCCCCTGCCTGCGCCAACTTTCTTTTACGTCTTTTGACCCCCACCAAAATCTCGAGACAAGAGATCACAAGTCATCGTAAAAGTTAGCTTGCAATTTGAAGACCCTCATCGCAAATGCGAGTATAGATTGACCAGCTACATTTATCGATCAAGATATCCCGACCAATTTCTTACTTAACCTGTGAGTCTGTGACGAATAATCTTTGAAATAACTTGTTTCGAATTCCTCACCACCATCGGAAGACCCGACAACCTGTACCCATAATACCGCAACAACTCGTTTCTTCTATCTTAAGCTAGTTCCCTTGCTAAATGAAACAATCGTCTTATCAAAGTCGACAAGCTGGTCGGAGCCCGGAGTTATCCTCGTAATCACGAACAATGCCCTTAACCTTATTATAGCCAAATTCATGTGAATTGTACTAGTTATCTTAATTTTCATGAATCGGAAATTTGTAGAAAATCCAAATTATTTAATCAACAAACCTTCTCTTCCATATTTTCTTAGAATTTTTTGCCTGAGCATCATATTTTTTTACAATTGTTATTTAAAATGTCTTAAATTTGTAAAGTATATTATATTTTTCCTATTCGCACTTTATTGTCAATGTTAACATACTTTGATAGTCAATAAATAAATTAAAAATTATACTATATCATATCAAATTTTACCCAAAAACACCATTTTATAGTTCACGTAAAATGTGAGATAAAATAAAAAAAAAAAAAAAAAAATATTTAATATACGGGAGTTCTATTAAAAATATGGAGCATGTAAACCGTATATGATTTTATATCGTTTTAAGTTTGCGACGATCGTTGAAAAAAAAAAAAAAAAAAAAAAAAGGAAAAGCTGACTGTATCGTGTCTGGGTTTAAGAAAAGGGTTTAGCGTATCCCTTTCGCCTCCCTCCTCCTCCTCCTCGGCCCCCTCCTCCATATTCATCCGCCATTAAAGCTTGAAGCCTTAAGCTAGCTGAAGAAGTTCACAGAATCGCCATACATCTCTTTGATTCAACTCCATTTTAAGGTAATTATTCTCTTTTCGTTTTCTCAATCGCTCTTCTTTTTTGTTTTCTGTGTAATATCATTTTTAGCTCTGAACAATTTCTGCTCAAATTTGACGATTTTAGGTTAAGGTGTAGTTTTGTCTATGGCTGTATGTACTAATTTCTATTGTGTAATTGTTTAATCGATTGAATTCATTGTTATGTGGTGTTGAATTAGGGTTTAAGCTACCGTTCAATAATCAATGGGGAAGACGAATCGAGGACGTCCTTCTCGTAAGGTAGAAGTTGAGCGTATTAATAAGCTTCCTTGGAAATCTTCTATCGCTGCTGATGACCTTTCTTTTTTCGGCGGCGATGACAATGAAGGAGGTTTGTGCTCTTTGTTAGAATTTCAATGGAAAAAGATGTTAACTTTTCATAATACGGAGTATTGTTTTTCGATTCACCAGCTAGTGGTTTAGCTGTAGAGGGCAAAGGTGTTTGCGAATTATGATTATGTGTGTGCCTTCTTCACTCGACTGAAAGTCGGTTTTTAATTTTGTTCGAGATTGAATTTATGTTGATGTGTGGGTTTTATTGCTGTTGCTTGAAACACAAGCTCAAAGCTGAGGGAACTTGGGTGTTTGAGGCTTATAGGTTCGTTCTTTGTGTTGCTAAATGATAACACAAGGGCAAGATACGTGATCTGATCCCCTTATCCCGAGTCCTTGAGTCACCGAAGTAATGTTCATTTAAAGTTGTTATGGGCATAGAGGTTAGATACTTCCATTTGATGGCGGTGTATTAAGTATCTTGTCAAGTGTGCCCTTAATGTACGGCGTTAAGTTTGGTCTACGTTTAATATTGATTGCGCAGATGTATGTTTCCTGCCAAATAAAAGAACATTTGAATACAAGTTTGATGATTGACAAGTATTTTGGTGTTAAATTGCTAATCGTATAGGGATTTCGACAGTTTAGGGCAAATTTCGTGTGAAAAGATGGTTTAGTCACAAATCAGTAGTATTCTGTACACCTTATTTGTGCCGTGTTAGCTATGTTTTTAACCTTTACGAATTTGAATTCTGTGTAGGATTTTTGTCGCTGGAGGAGATTGATGAATCAGAGTATAACTTGCCGATTCCTCAATCTATAAAACAATCTGAGGAGTCAAGTGAACCTTCAATAATTAAAAAGCGGAAAAGAGTAACTAGTGATGAGGACAAAGACGATAATGAAAATGCAGGTGAAGAAGAGGTGGGAGAAGAGGGTAATGTAGAAAAGAAGGATTTGAAGAAGAAGAAGAAGAATAAGAAGAAAAAGAAGAAGGAAAAGCCAGTTGAAGATCATGGTGAGTTTGCACTATTGGTAACAGACAATGAATAGTTTTGTGATTGTACGTCTGACCTTTTTTAGAGGATTTTGTTATTCTTATCTTTATGATTTTATGTTCGGAATTCTATGGGCTGTTATCGACCACTGTTGCTCATAAGTACTTTGTAGATGTTTCTACACATAAGCTTAAGCCATTAAGAATTGTGAGTGTTAAATCAAGAAAACGGGTCTTGGCCGCAGCCATTAGGAGGAAAGAGACCCCGCTTCATTATCCCAAGGAAGTTCTACTCTAAAACCAATTGGCAATAGAGAGTAGCCTCTTAAGGCCTTAGCCTTATAAAAAAAGTGAACTCTCTCATGTAGGTAGACAACATAATGGAGACATATCTCTGAGGTGTATGAAGGATTGAAGGCTATATTAAAAAAATATTGACGTGATTTTGCTGTTACTTATCAATAATAGACATGGATGTTTATGGTGCTGTTTTCCTTTGTGTAAGGAATCTCAGTCCAAAGTTATAGTCTAAATTTGTTATATCAATGTTAGAAGTAGAAAATTTCATCATCAGCTCTATATCTTTTGGATAGTTAATGCACCCACTGATGAAGATGGTGAAGAGTCTGTCGATGAAGATGAATTCAATGCATGGAATGAGCTACGGCTTCACCCACTTCTTATGAAAGCTATATACAAGCTTGGATTTAGGGAGCCAACGCCTATTCAGAAGGCTTGCATTCCAGCTGCCGCTCATCAGGGGAAGGCATGTGCTTTTAAAAGTCTTTCCAGATTGATGTGTAAACTTGAACTTTAATAATAATTTTGGATTACAGGATGTTATTGGTGCTGCAGAGACTGGATCAGGAAAGACCCTAGCATTTGGCTTGCCAATCTTACAACGCCTTCTTGAAGAGCAAGACAAGGTGGAAAAACTGATGATAGAAGATCAGGATGTAGCTGAGAAGATTGCTCCAAGAAAGTTGATAAGGGCTTTGATAATAACTCCTACAAGAGAACTTGCCATTCAGGTAGATAAGCTAATCTTACTAATCACCGCCACCATTAATTATACTTTTTCTTTTTCCTGGTTTTGCGGATGATTATTTACTGCTGCCTAAATAAAGTTAAGTGGGGAGTGTCAGATTCTATTAATTTCTACAGATTTCAAAGGAATGTCCAGAAATTGTTTGGTAGGAGTGTGACTTTGGAAGGGGATTTGTATAGGTAATCACCCTCTACACGAGGGAAGTAAAACTTAACCTGATTGTTCTATATCCTGTCTTTCTTAATTTGCGCCAACGAAAATTCCTTATTTCTATTTCCGGGAAGTAGTACTTATTGTAAATCAAACTACCATTTAATATCACAACCGAAACAATCAATCTGTCATAGTGGACCGTGACCTCTGGTGTACTGGCTCTGGTTCATAAATGCGAGTAAAAAAATAGATAGGACATGAGCAAGGGTAGAAGATGGTACTTCATTATAATGATTGTATGCATACCAGAAATTGGTTGGTGATTGATGGGCCACAGCCGTCGCAGTAGGAACTTCCTTTATTACTGTGAGGAAGGGATTATGTGTTAGCTTCATTCGTTTCGTTAGGTTTGATTGACATGCATTTCCGTTAAAGTATCGACACATATACTTGTTGTCACTTGTGAGCAAAAGCAGAAGTTGAACAATGTCACAACACTTTTCAGTGTACAATTCATACAAGCAGCTATATTCATCACTTTTCACTTTTCACACTTCAAAACGTCAGCCTGTATCCTTCAAATCTTAGCCTTGCAGTCTTGTTGTATGATATAAACCCTAAATGACCAAAAATCACGGATTAAATAATTAACACCGGATTGGCTACTAAAGCAGAAATGAAGCTGTTAGTTAAGATTAAGCATTCTTGCTTTTAAAGTGATGATGCAAACAGACGAGGCTGTGTCTGGGGCTTTGATCAACCTTGTTGAGGCCAAATAAGATAATGCATATAGGATCATTGGAGGTTCCAGCTAGGCGAGCCTTGAGTAACCGCTTATCTACTTAAGGGGTTACTGACTGATACTGGCCTTTTTATATTCGTGTTTTACATGCTATTTGTGTCTTCTCAAAGGCGACAATAAGTAAGATGATGAAATGACAGACTATGGGACTATTGGTATATGCCCACTTTTTCTTTCGTATGTGCTAACTACTAAGGAAATATATTTATTGGTTTCTTACCTGGGTTCAATGTACAATATTATCAAAAAATTGGGTTTTGTATAAAATCATTTTGTGTTTCACTTCATGACTTTTCCTGTCACCTTTCTACTTTCAGTGCTAGTTCTTGTTGATTGCCTTTCACATGCCCTTTTCTGTTTAGTGCCACTATTTTTTATGGTTGCTTGATGTTACCTGATAGAGTACTTGATGGGTTCTATTATGTTTTAATTGAATTCAGGTAACTGATCATCTTAAAGCAGCAGCAAGTTCTACCAAAATTGGAGTTGTTCCTATTGTTGGGGGCATGTCTACAGAGAAGCAAGAAAGGCTTTTAAGAGCTATGCCTGAGATAGTAGTTGGTACACCTGGGAGGCTGTGGGAACTTATGTCAGGAGGAGATAAACATCTTGTTGAGGTACATATGTCTTTGCAGTTTACCTGCAAAACATCATAGTACTCCTATGTGCTTATCGTATCGAATTCTGCATTAAATTTCTAGTGAAAATAAAAACTATGCAAAGTGTCCTCTTTGGTTATCAGAATCTGACTGGGCTTTTGCTCATATAATTGCAGCTACATTCGTTATCTTTTTTTGTACTGGATGAAGCCGATCGAATGATAGAGAATGGCCATTTTCGTGAGTTACAGTCTATAATTGATATGCTTCCTGTTGCTAGTGGAGCTGCTGATGCCCAGTCTCATGCTGAGCAGAGTTTCAATACTGTCTCTAGTGTCCAAAGAAAGAAACGACAAACCTTTGTGTTTTCAGCAACAATTGCGCTATCTTCTGACTTCCGTAAAAAGTTGAAACGTGGAAATCTTAAGTCCACACAGTCTATGACAGATGGATTAACTTCTTTGGAAAATTTATCAGAAAGAGCAGGAATGAAACCAGATGCTGCCATCATTGATTTGACTAATGCGTCCATAATGACCAGTAATCTTGTAGAATCATATCTTGAGTAAGTTGTTTTCTCATGTATGCGAGTTGATATTTAGTTTTGTTAAAGTCATATGCGATTCTTGTTAACCTCTCAAGACAAAGAATCTTTCACACAGAATTCATCAAATGTTGATTCAGTGAAGTTCTGTTTTGAAGTTGAGTCCATTAACCTATATCTACAATATTGTCTGATGCAAGTGGGATATATGCATCATTTGCCATTCAAGTCCATCCAAAGAATTTTAGGGAGACGTGAAGGGCTAAGTGTAGCCAAAAAATATAAAAATTCAGATGAGCTTACTCAAAATTTCATTTTAGTTCAACAAATTTCAGCTGAAGAGAAGTACCTAAAGATAACTTGCTTGACTTTTGGGACTCCTTTGTATCTAGTTTGTTTTGAACAAAATGCAAAATTAATGTATATGAAGATAATTACGCATGTACAGCGTACCATTCTCACTAGATGATGTTAAATATTTCTTATCAGGTGTAGGGAAGAAGACAAAGATGCCTACTTATATTATATTTTGTGTGTTCATGGACAAGGCCGAACAATTGTTTTCTGCACCTCTATTGCTGCACTGCGCCACGTTTCTGCTCTTTTACGTTTGCTGCGCATTAATGTTCACACCATCCATGCCCAGATGCAGCAACGAGCTCGCTTAAAGGTGCGTCTTATGAATTGTGCTCTCATATTATATTTTGTTAAACCTCTTGGTCACTGAAGGTGCTTTGGCTAGGTGGTCCAACCATTGTATGCTTGTATCTGTTGAACATGCCCAACATGCTCTATACTCTTTAGTTGCTGAACATAGTAGAGGGCTTCACACTGTGATCATGTCTAGGTGGATAAGATTTTTTGGTGGTGTTGTACCACCACATGAAATTTACACGCATAATACAACCCTCATATAGAAGTACTGTAAACTACCAAAAAAAATATTTAGAGAGAAAAGGGTGTTTTATTAGTTGGTACAAGTTACAAGGTATCACCATGGATTATTTGGTACGGTAAGAACTGAAAAATCTGTCTTGGAGAACTTGATGGTTCTGTTTTTGGTATCTTTAATTGATCAAATTTTCACTATATTTTGTTTAGGCAATGGACCGCTTCCGCGACAGTGCGAATGGAATACTAGTAGCAACTGATGTTCTTGCTAGAGGTCTTGATATTGCTGGAGTTCGAACTGTCATTCACTATCAGCTTCCACATGCAGCTGAAGTTAATAATACTCTTTATTTTGCTTCTGTTCTGGAATACCTTCCTTTTTACACATCTTTACAAGGGCGTCTTCGCTGTTGTAGGTTTATGTTCACAGAAGTGGAAGAACCGCAAGAGCTTCTACTGATGGATGCAGCATAACACTAGTCTCCCCAAATGATGGACTAAAATTCGCCACTTTGTGCAGGTCATTTGACAAGGTTTGGCTTCTTTGGTTTATTTTCTCTAATGTGGCTTCTTTAAACAATAATTTAAACCATTGACCGTCGTTTTTTCTCAAGAGGCCAAAAGTGCAGGGGTCACAGAGATATTTTAAGTAGGAAGTTCCAGAACACGTGTTTCATGTGCAGCTGACAGCTGTATTATTTAGTTGAAACTCTTACATATGACAATTCTTTAAACAATAATTTAAACCTTTAGCCATTCTTTATTCCAACTTTCCGAGAATCTGCAGGATCTAGATAAGCATGACATAAATCTAATGAAAGAAATACAAAGTTGGGCAGAATCATCCATTTGAGATTTCTCTCTTTTAATAAATACTTACTTATTCAATTAAAAAGATAATTTAACTAGAGATCCTTTCGTGATCATATAGTATCTTGATGGTCATGAATGCACAGGAGATGAAATTAACAGTAGCTGTAATATGAATCACTCCACAAAGATAGATATCTTGCTACTTAATTCATCTTTTATTAATCACAATGGCTCTGCCTTAAATGGCTCCCTACACTACCGTAGGTGGGATCCTTGATGCATGGGGCTCATATTAAATTTAAGTTCTTATAACTTTTTGGGTCCGAGTTTTTTTATCATCAATTGCTCAATGTCTCTTCTTAGTCGGCTCCGTGCCCCACTATTCTGGAAATCTTGAGGCAATGGGGTAATATAATTGCTGTATTGAGAATGTTGACAAATTCACACTTCCCTCTCCCTCGCCATACTCTCTAATTCTTAAAACATTCACATGCTGTATTTATCTATGTTTTAAAATGACTTGTACTCCTTTTGTTTTACAAACCCATTTTGCCGCTTTAATCTTGGTTTTCACACTGTTTTATATTTTTTACAAACATGTTTGTTTTGTCTATCATGTATCAGTTTTTTCTTACTTTGTTTATTTACCTTCTACCGTTTTGACGGATTCAAATCTCGACGAATTCGGATGATGATTCATGTTAGCCGACTCCAAACTATGTTAGGAATGAGGTTTTGATTTGTTGTTCTTGAGAATATTGCCGGCTTTCAAAGTCATTTTAAGTTCTTAGAATTTTTTGTTTGTTTGTTGGATGCAGCTGACTCTTCAGCGTTTTCCTATCGTGAACTCCTACATGCCTGGGGTTCTGAAACGACTATCTCTTGCACGTCAAATAGATAAGATTTCACGAAAAGACTCGCAGGTAATTCATCAGTAATTCTTATTGAATTTGCATGATGAATGTGTTTAACATGCTGAATGGAAAATCAGCTTAATTTGTTATTCTCACCCAATAAATTTGTGATTTGAGCACTGACTTCCAAAGAAAGTCTCGTAATATCTGCTTCTGCCAGAGGCATTTTAAGGTGACTCATATGATTCTGTGTACTGTAGCAAAAGGCAAGTGATAACTGGGTCAAGAGGAGCCTTGAGGCGATGGAGCTAGATGTGGAGGATAATGACAGTGAAGATGAAAGAGTCGGCAAATGCAAGCAGAAAAAAGCTATCTCTGCACAGTTGAAAAAGCTTCAGGAGGTAATGGTGCTGGCTAGGAAGTTCTTACAGTAGATCTGTGATTTCTTATGATTTGCGTATATTTTTAGTGGAATGCAATTATCCAAGTACATTTTAAAAATGTCTAATAGTTTTGGACTTTTGGATGTCATAATATTAATGCTCGTAACGCTGATTTTTTTCCATATGAAATTGCAGGATCTTACTGAACTTCTGTCACACCCTTTACAGCCGAAAACCTTCTCACATCGCTTCTTGGCTGGGGTAATCACTTGGGATTGAATTCACATTTTTCATAATTTTTTATTACTCTCGTTTTCCTGCTGTTTGTGAGCTTTATTTAAACTTTAAAACCCATGTTGCTTCCACTAGCTTTGGGGGCTATCTCACTGTCTGCAGAGAAATTGCCATCTGACGATTTGTTACTGCTAACTGTGATCTTCTGTCTTGACTGGCATATCTGGACTCTTCAGAATGCCTGTGGCTTGTTACTGAAGTCAACAGAGTGTCGTCTTTGTTGATTATAAACCATTAGAAACATTTTTGTGGAGTCGGTTGAGTTCTGAAGAGATGATTATGTGAAAATAGTGGTTAGATAGGTGATTTTCTTGTCTTCAGCTATTTTTGTTTATAAAAATTAACTTTTCTTTGCTGTCCTTTTCCAGGGTGGTGTTTCACCACATTTGCAGGATCAGCTAGAAGAGCTTGTTAAGCAGGGATCAGGAAGCAGCGTAAACTCCATTGCAAACCAAAAGAAAATAGCTGTTATCGGCCAGGATTGTGTTGAGCCACTTCAGGCACTTCGCAGGGCTGGTCCTGAGGTAATTACCCTAGACTCCTAGATATATATTTGAACTGTTACTCCAAAAGTAAAATACTTGCCTTTATGTAATAACCAATGTTAGTGTTTTTTTTGTCGAACACAACCCAACATTTAACCCATTTTGTGAAGAACTAACTAAAGTCTTAGTTTTTGTCAAACACTTACTATATTTTGTCTTAACCACGTTACACGTTTGGGGAACACTACCAAAATTCATTTTCCGTCTCAATTCTCAAAAAGTAAATTATCGGTCGTTTAGGGTTTAGGGTTTTCTTTGGGTTTGAGTTCTCATTTTCTCCTGTTTATTTTTTTTACTCCCCTCCCTTGTTATCTTTTAAATTTATGTATGGAAACCCTACCTATAGATCTTGAGTTGTCCTTTCTTCTTCTTCATTTCCAAAGTCATAAATTTTGGTAGTGTTGGACAAACGTTGTTGAATGTCATGTATTGTTCGACAAAAATCTTCTTCCTCTACAATTAGTTTGCGTTTACAACGTTATTGAATGTCATGTAGTGTTTGGCAAGAATCTTCTTCAGTTAGTTTGCATTTACACAGTCACGAGTTTTGGTTGTGTTGGACATAATTTAATGTTGAACTTTTGGATTCAGAATATTAGTAGGGTGTAATATTAATGTACTGCTTTTATTGAAAAGACTGTCTCCAATGCAACAATTTGTGGAATTCTAATGTAATGATGCTCAGGAACAAATGGATGTCAACGTGCTTGCCGAAAAGCAAAGAAATATGGATAACCTAAGGAGAAAAAGAAAGGACCAAAAAAAACGTATGCCCGTCTTTATTTCCCATATATTTCACTTTCCTTTTCGCGCGTTATTAGCTGTAATTTTAAATGCTATTTCTGAGAATTATGGTCCTAATCTCTTTACATTTGCAGGCCAGAAGGAGCAAAAGAAAAAAGACAGAAAAAAGCTTAAAGAAGCCAACCGTAATTGAGGTTTTTTAAGTATTTATTTGTAGCCTTAATCTTGAGCTGCCTTTTACTTTTTTTACCGGGTAATTTTTTTGTATGTTATAGTCAAATCGGAAAATAATTTACCACAAAATTTGCCTGTTTTCTACTAAATGTATCATTATTTCAAAAGAGATTATTTACTAATTTCAACCAATGTTAAATTTTCGTTGTCACACACTCTGACACTCACACCTGCAGTAGATGTCTGTACCAGCAATTCATTGGTTTGTTCTTGGTGTTTTTCTCGGCCGTCGATGACATCCTCATTCATTTTGTTAAATAGCAGACCCCATTTCGTAAACAACTGAGTATGAATTTTTCGAAACTGCATTTTTTCAGAGAAACGGATATAGAAAATTGATCTCCAACGATCGTGTAGTACTCGTAGCTCGTAATATTACTCCTCCATATTTTATAGAAATGTCGATTGTTTTTGTTTTTTATTTTTTATTTTTTATTTTTTATTTTTTATATTCTATTGTCAACTTTTTACCAAGTTGCCACTATTATTTCCGAAGTTTGCTTGCTGTACGTGAAAAACGTCATTACGTTAGATGCCTGATGCCATGTGGTCGATGCCGACTCCGTTAGGCGAGTTTATCAGATTGAAGATTATTAGCTAAATGGATGATCCCGTACGGCCATATACCATCCTAGACTTGATTTCTACATTCTAATACTCCCTATTAAACAGTTTGCAAACGCACGCCTAAATCAATTGAAAAGCTTTTTAAAGACGGACTTTTCATCCAGACCCGATAAAGTGACCCAACCGTACATGAACAAAGAGACCTAAATTTTGACATGCACATGAATTGACCTGATTCTACCGACCTGGCTTGAGTGTTTACTCGAAGATGACTTGAATGCGAAAAGACCCGCCTGGAGTTGAATTCTTAGATTGTCGAAACGATCTGTCAAATGGTCACAATCTACATGCGATAATCCATTATGAAAAATACGAAAGTTGCTTTAAGAAGACGGGTTAACAAAACACACAAATAAATTATTCGGTAAAAAATGATTTCTCAATAACTTTTAGTTAAAATAAACTCGTTCTTTTATTGACCCGTAGTCCAACTCATATCATAAAATCCGAGTTTTATATTAAAATTTTTGAATTTTGGTTTAAAGCATACTCCCTTTATTTTTTTCCATTCAATACATTTGCTTTGTGTACACTATTCACAAACGATATTAAATACGTAAAACGTGCGTACAAAAAGAAGTACAAGTTATACTCCTCAACATAATCTGACCACACAAATTCTTATTTGCAACGACACTATCCGTCGCAAGCTTGTGACGGATACCGTTTTCTCTCACAAAATATCACTTTTTCTCTCTTCAACACTAGGTTCCCTTTCTCAACTACTCATTTTGTATCCATTTTATCTCACAAAATATCGGTCACAAATGATGACGCGTGGCAAGCAAGACCAACAAAAATACTGTCCTGGTCCCTCCCGCAAAACAAAAATACTGTCCTGGTCCCAATCAATCGTACAATTGTACTACTGAGAGTAGCATGTACTTGCAGAAATACAGATTATCAAATGGGAGAGATGATTCCTATTTTTGTTCAGTTGTAACTTGTAAGTCGCGACTATACGTATACTTCCTCTATTTCATTGAGTTGTTTACTTTTTTTTCTTTTTTAAAATTCCAAAATATTTTGAAAAACGTAAACAATTGAACAAAATAAAAGGAAGTAGTTAAATGTCCAATTCTCCCGACTTGTCGCTTGCGAGTCTTCATTTTAATGTTCTGATGGTCAATTTTGGTCTTCAATTTGATTCATTTTCTTACCCGCATTCATTAAGTTTTGTAATCGGATCGTATTATCGTAAGATTGACCATTACTCGTAAATGTTTGATAGTTTAGGTGATTTCACAAGAATTCGTGATCGGCATATTGGTATATTTGTTATATACGAGAAAATGCTTAATCTTTCGATTTAATGACACTGTCGTGGTGATGGATATATTATGTTACAATTCTCGCATGTGATGATGATGGAATCATTATTTAGTCAAATCGGGTCGGTTGTCTTTTTCGTATCATGATAGCTATAATGACTGTGTTGTAAGTTTAAGACGATCTTAAACAAGAGTAATTATTTATAAGATTTTGATATTTGTATGCTTCCCTAGTTCCCTCTACTATCGGGTCGGCTGTCTTTTGGCATTTTCTAGATAATAAATGGGGTGATTTGGTATGTATTTGACCTGTCTTAAGCTTAAGGTGAATAATGCATATTAAATTACGTTCCGTACATTAGAAAAAGTCATTATTCATGGTTGACCTTGGCAAATTGACAAAAACTGGATGTGCATATGTATGCACCCACTTGGGGATTGGGGATTGGGGATTGAGGGAAGAAAGTTTGAAGTATTAGATTATATTTCATGTTTTTTTGTGCTTACTTTTAGTTATCTAATACGCTTTCGTCATTTGTTTATCTTTTATATTCATTGTGAGAGATAGTTTAATCAAAGGCGAGCAAATGAATGAGACGGAGTGAGTATTAAACTAAATGTTATAATTGTTTAATCTTGAAAATAAACATGGAAAAGAAAAGGTCATGATTAGAAGCAAGATACTTGTTGGACTTGATTTGCATTGCCTTTCTGGGACAAAACCCATTGAGTTGGTCGTGTGTTTTGGTGAACGAAGCGCGATTCCTGAATTATGTCCGGCTTTACTTCGATAATGCTGTTAACCGGTTCCTGAAACATAGTACAGTGTTTTTCGGGGGGTGTTGTAGCTGGTAATTTATAGTTCTGTTAAGAATTTGTTGGTAGTGGAGTAATGGTTATCAGGCTTGTGATATTTCTAGTATTCTTGCATATCCATGTTGGCGATGCAGGATCACAGACCGACAATCAAGATTGTAAGTTTTGTTTTTTCCTGAAATATGTTGTTTTCTCGAGCTTCTGTCTTCTTATGTTTCTTGTGATCACATTCGTATTGTGAATTGACTTAAAACTTCGACATCTGAAAGCATCGAGTGTTGGGTGTAGCTGCTGCTTTAACAGCCCTCACCAAACATTGGAAAAATTTACCACGGAGCTGGACTGGTGGAGACCCTTGTGGCAACGAATGGGTAGGAATCACCTGCAGAAATTCTCGTATCATATATATGTAAGCTTTCGCCTTTTCAAACACAATCTGTTCCCACCGTCCTTTTCAGATGTAGAGTCTAATCGAACCACTTGTGTTTCAGAACATTATCAAGTGTCGGCTTAAAAGGTCAGCTGACTGGAGACCTTGTATCGTTATCTGAATTGCAGAACCTGTAAGTTTTGTCATTGTGGTGCTATTAGTCCTCTTTGAGCTAGTGTCTGAGATGATAAACAACCTGTGATTATATCGGCTACTACCCTCTTGTTGGTGTCATCCATCTTTTCTATTTGATGTATGCAGAGATCTATCCTACAATGTAGAACTTACAGGTTCTCTTCCAACAAAAATTGGGCAACTATCAAAGCTAACCACCCTGTAAGACACTCGATATATACCCAGAATATATTTTTATATATATGTTTAATCCTAGCATTCATTGTTGCTAGCTGTTACTTACTAACGAATATTTCTGGTTTGTTTGTTTCGGATACTCAAGGATCCTTATTGGCTGTGGTTTCTCTGGGACAATTCCTGATTCCATTGGATCACTGCAGCAGCTTGGTCACTTGTAAGAATCTTTTAGTCCTGTTTCTTTCAGTGCCATTGTCGTATGACGCAGTACTGTTCCAATATCTCAATTACATTCATCAATCTTTCTTCGTTTCTGCCACCCTCGGACCACAGTTTTTCACTGATGCTGTCCTATTTTATCAAAGTGAAATGAAGAGATATATGGGATTGAGGGAGTGCTAACAATATTATACATGAATATATTGCAGATCTCTGAACAGTAACCATTTTTCCGGACAAGTGCCAGCTTCTATTGGTAATTTGAAAGAACTTTATTGGCTGGATCTCTCCGATAATAAGCTCAGTGGAAGTATTCCCATTTCTGATGGAACTAATCCTGGGCTTGATCTGCTAGTGAATGCAAAGCATTTGTGTGTATTTCTTCGTTTATTTTGAGATTTACTATTGTTTTATTTCTTTTAGTATCATTTGGAGTCAAGCAACTTCTGACTCCTGCTAATCATTTTCAGTCATTTCGGGATAAATCAGCTTTCCGGGACAATCCCATCTCGTCTTTTTAGTTCTGACATGACTCTGATACATCTGTAAGTTTTGTCTTAAACGCCTGAAATGTATTCCTTCTCTGGATGACCTAGCTATGTGGTGATCTCTCTTATATGGGACAAAGATGTAGGTTTCTGAATGTTTTACGCTTTTTTTATTGTTCTAAAACGGCAGAGAGGCTTGACTGAGTGTTTATTGCGCTATCCCTGGAGTCTGGACTCTGGAGTCCTTGATTTAGTAGTTTCTCTTGAAATGTATACTTGCTTTTCAGACTCGAGTTACCAATCGAGCAATGATTGAGATTCCTAGATGATTGATCACTTCGTAACATTCCTTACATGTCATAGAAAGAGAGCTTCTCCATCTCGTTTTTTCCCCCTGATTCCAGTATGTTAATCTCTGCCTGTCTGTGTAGTTTTTCCGCTGTGTATCTTTTTCACACTAAAGAGTTTGATCTCGATCACAGTATCCAACTGTTTGCTTAGCATAATGTTCAGTTCCTCTACCTGTTTCTCATTAAGCTTAAGTTTCCACTGCTGACTTTCCCAGGCTTTTCGATAACAATAATTTCATTGGGATGATTCCGCCAACATTGGGTCTTGTTCAGAGTCTAGAGGCAGTGTGAGTATCACTTAAACCAGGTTTTGATTTAGTTCTTAGTTTCATGCTGCTTACCTTTGTTTTTCTTGCACTAGCCGTCTTGACAGGAATAAATTGGGAGGGCGCCTTCCATCCACCCTCAAGACTCTTACCCATGTCGAAGAGCTGTAAGCAAAGTACTATCTATAAGTCGCTTGAGCTTTCGTAATCTCTAATTGAGTACACATTTGATACCACAAAGTCTTATACGAGACATTCTCGTAAAATATTATCGTGAGACTGACTGCATATGAGAATCAGCCAGGTTTATTTTTTTTCGAAGTTACTGATGTTAGAAGGTATACGGTCGTGGTATATCAAATGGTTGCATGAGATCTATCTTTCAAGAGAAAAATTGTTTTTAGTATGAACCTCTTTAATGTCCTTATTTTGTAAAACTTGAAAAGATTGTATAACGATCCTCAAAACATTCTCGTGGTTATGTTATTCCAGGGTGCTGTCGAACAATGATTTAAGTGGCCCTGTCCCCGATCTTAGAGGAATGAATAGCCTTAAATATGTGTACGTGCAAACTCGTCTAGTGTTTTTATGTCATGCTCCATATGTCTGGAGAATGTAGTGCGGTAGTAGAATCATAACCATGTACACTACTATCTACACAATTTTGCAGGGACATGAGCAACAACAGTTTTGCAGCTGCCGATGTTCCCCTGTGGCTTACATCCTTAAAGTCACTGACAACAGTGTATGCTCTTTTTAGTTTTTGCTTATTTGTTGCCTCCCTCACCCCTTTGCATATACTCTCATGCAAATGTACGCAGCCTTACGCGTGTTGAATACCAAGAGGCTGTTTTTGGTTGACCCTTGTACATTTCAAGATGTGTTATATGAAACTTGTACCTTTTGCAAAACTTATCAAAGAAAATGACAGAAACTTGTAATTTGGAAACGAGATTTAGAACAGGTAGTAGTTATAAGTTAATGCATTACTGAACGCTTATATGTCAGGATTTTTGCTAGCTTTCTGCATTTTATTTTCTTTTTGGAAAATAAAATTCAATCTTTTGGGCAGAATAATGGAAAACACAGGACTTGAAGGACAGATTCCTGTCGAACTCTTCAGCATCCCTCTGTTACAAACTTTGTATGTGCTACTCGAGTGTCAAGAAACTAATTTCTATATGAGATATGGACAACATATCAGCCCCTAAGCTTGATAGCTACAATTTTAATTTTCTTTTGTACTTTCAAAGAATGATGGCGAATAATCAAGTTAATGGCTCTTTGGACGTCGGCACCACCTACAGCAGTCAGTTGCAGCTCATTGATTTGCGAAACAATTCTATCAGTGAATTTTCACTGAAATCTAGCTATAATTTCACATTGATGTAAGTGACTCATCCTTTTTCTTCTGGCTGGTTATGCATTGAAATTTCAGGCATTTGATGGTACGCTAGCATGTATACTGACTATTTATCGTGTTTTCCTTTTTTTTTGCTAACATGACACTGAATCTCCGTTATTCTGACCGCTCTTAGGTTTACTGTATGGCTTCACTTCATACAGGTTAGCTGATAATGAAGTATGTGATATTTCTGGCGTAAATTTGTCTTATTGCCACACTCAACCAAATCATGGTTCCTCATATTCCACGCTAGTAACCTGTCCTGCTCTCAAGTGCAAGTCAGGCCAAAAAATTAGCCCAAATTGTAAATGTGGATATCCTTATACCGGAACTTGGACCTTCAGAGCTCCTTCCTTCTCAGCTTTTGTGGACCCGAGCTACTTTACACGTCTGCAGCAATCTCTTAATGAAACTCTTGTCAATTTAAACCTTCCTGTGGATTCCGTCTTGCTGAGTGATGTAGTAATGGATGCATTTGGTTACCCCAAGATGCGTGTGGCCATCTTTCCAGCTAGACAAGAATTTTTTAATACAACTGGAGTTATATCACTTGGATTCGTACTTAGCAACCAGACTTACAAACCATCCACGGAGTTTGGACCTTATGTTTTCATTGCTGATCGCTACCCAGATTTTGAAAAGTCAGGCAAGGCTTGTGGACTCTAGTAAATTTCGGGGTACTGGTCCATATTACCTGTCTTACTCTCTTATGACTTTATCCACAGGATCCCACACTGGTGTCATTGTCGGTGCTGTCGTAGGAGGTTCTGTTCTGTTATTGTTGTTATGTGCTGGAGGCTATGCATATCATCAGAAGAAGAGAGCAGAGAAGGCAAAGCAACAGGCTAACGCTAATCCGTTTGGTAATTAGCAAAGTCTTAACCCTTAAAAGTGTGACTATCATTTGGTGATATGAATTTGCCCGTCCCATTTATATTGCCTCCATTTGATGTGTTCAAATGATAATTTTGACAATTTTTCTCACGATATACAAAGTTGCAATTTTTTAGAAATGATGATATTAAAATAGTTGTTCTAATAAATCAAATATGATAAATTTACAGTTTATCTGTAATTTTATTTGGAGACGTTAATGGCCAAAGTTGTACTTTGGTTGATCAGCAAAATCAACTGAAGACAATACGTTTGTGGTGGCAGACAGTTACTGTTTTTACTGACAAATTTTGCCTAGTGCAGTATCGTGGGACTCACAGCAAACTGGCGATGGCATTCCTCAGCTGAAAGCAGCCAGATTTTTCTCCGTTGAAGAGCTGCAGAAATGTACTAATAATTTCTCAGAAGAGAACATTATTGGAGCAGGAGGTTATGGAAAGGTTGCAAATTTAGCTTTAACTACATGAAAATTCCAAACACATTGTTTTCCGCCTTTCCTGTCGGCCCTTATAGTTGTGTATGGATGAACATCGCCATCAATCATGTGAAACTTGCATGAGTAAATAAATTCTGTTTAGGAATCTTATGGATCATATGACACGATCTGGCTTTCTAACCTTACTGATTTTACCCAGTGATTTTTCCTGATCCTGAAACCGACTATATTGCAATATTAAGGCTTTTAGCATGAAACTCTTAGAAACTGAGTAACTTTCATGTGTGATTGGAATGATATGTTTTATTTCAGGTTTACAAAGGCATCCTTCCTGACAGGCAGATGATTGCTATTAAAAGGTCTCAGGCAGGATCTTTGCAGGGTAGTCGAGAATTTAGAAATGAGATAGAACTTCTGTCAAGGGTCCATCATAAGAATCTTGTCAAACTCCTTGGATTCTGCTATGATCAAGGAGAACAGATTCTGGTTTATGAATTTATTCCAAATGGCACTCTGATGGATGCTCTCTTAGGTAAATCTTTCAGATCGCCTATAGTTTTTAGAACTTTTATTTCAGTTTCTTTATTTCATAGTTTATAGGTTGTTGAAGTGTGGGGTTTTCCTAGTGATTTGGCCATCACGCGTAATACATGACTTACTAAACTGTCTGCACTTCTTACATTTGAAGTAGCAGTGAGTAGATACAAGTTTTGACGTGATTTTCACTATGGGTCATCCGGAACAGTCTCTATGTGCTTTCAACTACCGGCATCAGACTACATACAATCCACCTACCATACCTCGCCATGGCAGGAGCCTTTGTGATAATAGGATAATCTGTTATTGTTGTTGCCGTACATTGACTTATCAAATATTCCAAAAATATTGTCACTTGGCGGTAATAGTCATGAGGTTTGCATTGCCTTTCATGACGTATGAACGGACTGCGCAGGGACATCTGGGATTCAGTTAGACTGGATAAGAAGACTGATGATAACCCTTGGGGCTGCTAGAGGTTTGCAGTATCTCCACGAGCTTGCTGATCCACCAATTATACATAGGGATATCAAGTCAACCAACATTCTTCTTGATGAACATTTAATTGCAAAAGTTGCTGACTTTGGTCTCTCCAAGCTTTTTTGTGACAATGAAGAAAAGGGTTATGTTACTACCCAAGTGAAAGGAACACTGGTGAGCTCTGAAACCTCTTAGTCGGAATAACCGTTTTAAGTATTCCTTTCGGTCCCCCTTTCATGCTTAATTGCCCTTTTCAGTTGTTGCTACAGTCATTGCCTTGTAATTTGCTGCAGGAAATCAGCACCTGTAGACTTCACAGTGTCGATATGTAAAGACGTATTTTTTTTAACTTGCTTTTGAATTTGAATTGTTTTTGTCTGCACCAATTGACATTCCTGTATTTTCTGCTGTAGGGATACCTAGACCCGGAGTATTACATGACAAATCAGGTGACAGAAAAAAGTGACGTTTACAGCTTTGGAGTGTTCATGCTAGAAATGATAACAGCAAGAATACCGATACAAAAAGGAAAGTATATAGTGAAAGAGATCAAAACAGCAATTGACAGAACCAAAGATTTATACAGCCTTCAGGGGCTAATTGACCCGATTCTTCTTTCATCGGCGACTCCTTTGCTTGGCCTTGAAAAATTTGTCGACTTGGCATTAAATTGCGTGGAAGACTCAGGAGTCGATAGACCTACAATGGGAGAATTGGTACAAGAATTCGAGAACATAGTGAAGCTGGCTGGTATGAATCCTAGTGCTGAATCTGGACCAGTGTCTTGCACTTACGATGGTGCAAGCGGAGGAGATGCTTGGAACACTTCCACAGATGATTCTGTTTTCCGGCACAGTGGGAGCACTCCGCTTATAAGTACTGTCCCCCGGTAATTCTGAAACTCAGACTGCAGTTTCTACTGAAAATTGGATTTGTACATGATGCAAAAGTATTCTTTTGTCATTACCATTTTTGTAACCTTCTTTATGTCTTCTTTTTTCTTCTTTACTTGGTAAATTTGTTGCTCTTCTTTCTACCTTTTTTGCAGTAAAAAAATATCTATTCTTTGGAATAAAATTTGATACACAATGTGTCTAACTTAAACCGTCAGTATTTATTTTTTTGTGAAGTAACAGCTGTTCGTAGAACTGATCCAAAACGACCTGAAATGACTAACGTGACTTGTACTTGTAATTAGCAGACTCTAGCATGGTCTTAAACTCTTAATAGCTCAAAACCCGAAATGAATCTTTTGAAATAAAACCTTAATAATTATGACCCGAAATAGCCTGATATGTAACCACGAATCCAAAACAACCTGAATACTATCGGACTTGTACTTGAAATGACTCGAGAATATCGCACCCAGTATCACCCAATCTGTAAGGGCTGTAACCATAGTCAAACCTTTGTCCCATTAAGTATTTACCTGTCCGCCACGGTGCACACCTAGAGGTGGCAATTAGGTCACTCGGGCCGGTTACGGGTCGGGTCAAAGCGGGTTGGGTCCTAACGGGTTTAGGTTGGTTCGGTTCATGTCGGGTCAATCTTCGGTTCGGGTAATTAGTGGATCAGTGTCGGCCCAAGTTATCAACCTATATTTTATCCTATATATTTAGTTTTAGACTAGCGTAACACACGTGAAAATTCACGGGTTCTTCAATTTTAGTTTTGACGGGAAATGATCCATTAAAGTTGTAAATACTTTACAGAAAAATAAAAAAGTATATCTATAACATAAGATATATAAGAACATGTTGACATTAAAAGTTTGACGTATAACTTGAAAAACGTAAAATATAATTAAAAAATGTAAATTTATAACTTTCCAATAAAAGGAGTTTTAATAATAGAATAGAAAAACCTATAAGGGGTGAAAAAGATTAAGTGAGATAAAAAGATTTAGGAAAGAGAAAGAATAAAAGATAAATAAAGTAAAAAAGTGAAATTTAAGTAATTATATGGTTGGAATATTAATTAATAAGTTGATATTTAATGGAAGCTGACATAACTGTTATTATTCACGTTATTGGCCGAAAAAAACTGAAATTATGAGGTTGAATGAGAGTTCCATTAACCTAATTCTGAAACCTGATTGCGCCACATCAGCAATTTTACGTTTTGTTTTTATATATATAATGATGATAATGATGGTAATTTTATATTTAAATAATTCGTAAGTGTATTTATGGTAGTTTTTAGTGAAAATAATTAAGATGAATGTCAATTTGGTGTTATTTAAACCATTATTAAGCCAGTTCTTTTTGGGGCAACTATTGGGTTGAGAAAATATCAGGTCACGGGTCGGGTCGGGTCAGATTGGAAAAAATAAGGTTGTTATCGGTTATCGGGTTAATTCGGTTTCGGTTCACCCAATTTTCGGGTTGTTCCTGGTCGGATTTCGGGCGACATGCCCGCTCTATGCACACCTACATACTAGATGCAAGTACTGATTCAATTTCCATCTTGGGTGATGTATGTCAATATTTTCTGATACTTGACCTGGGTTCCGGATTTGTCGGTGTCAGTATCGATCCCATGGCTTCCTTTGCAACTGTCCTGTTTTAGTCCTCAACCTGTGACAATAATGCTGCAGAAGGGTGTACTCTGTAGGACAGCAGCCTTTATTGAAAAGTTCAGAATTACAGGCCACATCAGCTGAACAGTTGAGTACCTACCTTCATTATAATTAGTTGATTTCATTATTTTATCCATCCACTTTTGAAATTCTGTACACACTCATAATCTGATGATTATTCTCTGACACCTATTTCAATCTTTCTACTTTTATATATGTTTATTATTTATATAATATATCTGGTTCTGAGGTTCATGACTTCATATGAAAGTGGTCTTATTTTATTTCGATAGTTACTGTGTAAGATCGTCTTACCCTAAGACGGTTCTCTTATTAACTTTTATTATCATTGAAATAGTCAAGATGAGCAAGAGCAGTCAGTTTTCAACAAACATGATGCAAAACTTTCTGTTAAGTGAAGGTTACACATCAACTTTTCCCGTTAGTTTAATGGAGGAAGATTCAATGACATGGGGACCCATATGACTATATATTCAACCATATTGTAAAAAAAATAGTGATATATAATCCTACCCTTTTGTTGTTTATTTGGTGCAAGCAATATATTACTTGAATAATTTACATTTTAGAAATTTAAAACTTTATAAGGTTGACCTTAGCAAATCAAAAAAGTCTGCGTTGCGAAAAAAGAGAGATTGTTATAGGACCTGGTCTTAATGCTCTATGTGTGTTTTCATTTAATACATTTTAAGCTTTAACAAGAGCTAGCTTTAGAACCTGTTGGAAGCAGAGCTGTTACCTAGGAGTTCAAGTACGGGGTAGCGAAAATATAGCGGAATTATCCAAGTAAATAATAAACTTCAAAATTTATTATTTTTGGGGTAGCAAAAATCGAGATTCAAAGTACTGGTGGGAAATGAAAGTTTTTGGTTGTCGAATGATGAGGCTAAAGATAATGCTATGTCTTGCCTTTACTTTGTTCCAGTGTCGGGATTCACTAGCACAGACGCACAGCCAAGATTGTAAGTATTTCTGGTATATTCTTCTTGATGTTATGCAGAATTTATGTAAGCTAAGTTACTGCAAAAGTTGTAACCTTGTAGAGTTATTTGGACTTTTGAGCTTCTGTATCTTATCTTTTGATCTTCTGTAAGATTAGCATTATTATGAATAATAGAGTGTATAATAAACACAGATGCTGCTTTAATCTCTCTGACGACGGGATGGAAGAATCTACCTGAAGGCTGGACTGGTGGAGATCCTTGTGGTAATGGATGGGAAGGAGTTACCTGCATTAATACTCGTATTACGACCATGTAAGTTGTGGCTGTCATTGTCAAATTCATACTTTTAATGATTTTGAAAGTTGGATATTTACATTGCTGATTGCTGTTTTTCAGAACATTAGCCAGTATGGGTATTGTTGGTCAGTTGACAGGAGATCTTGCATCTTTATCAAAACTGCAAATAATGTAAGTTTTCAGATTCAGTGGCTTAAATATTCTGTTATGCATACAATAGTTTAGATATCTCTTGGAATCTATGTTACTCGGGATTCAATGGTGTGCAGTATCTGGCCTGACTGATATTTGAAGATGGTTTATGTTTTTGGACTTATATGAGTCAAAGTAATACGTTGGTGTTATGACGGAATAAAGCAAAATGTGAGCGTTAAAGAGTTGTTACCTTTCTATTGTGAATTGGTTTTAGGACAAAACATCGCTTCTGCTTATGAAGTTTGCTACTTCTCCTCATTGTGGGTACGACATAGAAACGTTCTATGTGATTTCACATGTATCTTATCCCATAGATTCGGCCTGGATTTGGTAAATTAAACTTACATTATTTATCCCCCAGATCACGGCTTCTGTTCAGGGTTATTAATTATCATGTGAGGGGAAGTGTTGAAGCATTCTTACCGATTTCACATCCAAGAGCTGATCACCTTTTTAACTTAGTAATTCCTTCTCCTATTACCAACTGGTTTAAGGGTGAAAGGTGAACCTCCTTTAGGCTTGTGAAGCGGGCTTTCTCTCCTTGTGGTTGCAAGCGTTGCAGCTAAACCGATTTTAGAGATTTCACTTGAAGTATAGCAAGTCGATGCATTCACTTCCCATTTCTGAACCACCTTCTGAAAATCTGCATTGATGTCAAAATGCTTCCCGGTCATGGTGATTTTCTTAATCCGATGTCTTATTTATGCAGTGATTTATCCTACAATAAAGGGCTTACAGGTTCTCTTCCTCCGAATATTGGACAACTTTCTGAACTGACGACATTGTAAGAAACCTTTATTCTTGCCCGAAACTGACTTACAGCACCTCCATCTTCAAATTACTGAAGTACTTGCATTTATGGAAAATGATAATTAAATGTATTCTTTTGATTGATCAAGAATCCTTATCGGCTGTGGTTTTTCTGGGCGGATTCCTGATTCAGTTGGAAACCTGCGTAAACTTGTTTACCTGTAAGAATGCTGACCTTATTCTGATAATTCTTTCAATGCCATTCCATGGATCCCCTCCTGAAGGTTCCTTAATAATATTACTAAACTTTTGATTTTATCTTTTTGTTTATAGTTCTCTCAATGCAAACGGCTTCACTGGAGAAGTGCCAGCCACTATCGGAAACTTGAAAAAACTTTACTGGCTGGATTTGTCACAGAATCAGCTCTCTGGAAGCATTCCTGTATCAAATGGAAACACCCCTGGCCTCGATTTGTTAGTTAACACGATTCACTTGTATGTGTTACTCAGCTATATTGAGTTTGATTTTCGTAACATTCAAATGTTAACAATCTAACCAGTCTTAAACTTTTCAGTCATTTTGGAATGAACCAACTCTCTGGGACAATACCACCAAAGCTTTTTAGCGCAGACATGAATCTGATACATGTGTAAGTGCAAGAACAACTTACTTTCTTAGTTTTATGCCTTACCTGTTTTGTTCTTTGCCCTCCTGTCTGTGACTTTCGAGCATAATATCTAGCCGTAAACTAATGAATAACTGCGGTGATAATTAGCATACCCTTTTCCCGCGTACCTCCTTACTGATGCTGTAATGCTATGTTTCTGTAATTATCAGGCTTTTCGACAACAATAACCTCACTGGAAGCATTCCTTCAAGTTTAGGGCTTGTCAAGACATTAGAGGCTGTGTAAGTATGATATTAGGTTGGATTACATCTATGTCTTGATGTTTCATATTATTAACATCTATTTCATTTCAGCCGCTTTGACAGGAATTCACTCAGTGGGCGTCTTCCATCGAATCTCAACAACCTTGTTAATATGAATGAGCTGTAAGCAGACTACAGACGAATATTTTCAATTTAATCAACTTCATTCTCCGTCTTTAAATTTGTTTAATTTCATCATCCTTAAGAGGGTTTTAAACTTTTTATGTTGTTTTACGGCAGCATGCTATCCAACAATGAGTTCACTGGCCCTGTGCCTGATCTTACAGGAATGGACAATCTTATCAATGTGTAAGTGCCAACAGAAGCATTCATTTAGGCTCCGCTTGCTTCAACTTACGTTTTTCTAGGTTTCAACATAAATTTTAATGCTTGCTGATCCTGCCTGCTTGCCTCATTTTAACCTTTCGCCTAAAATGATAACTGTTCCGCTTTTTCATGAACACTTTCAATTGTGTATTAGTTTTCGAGTAGGATGCATGAATTTAGGATAAATGTATTGTAATAGCAGTAGCAAAGCTAAGTGTACACATATTTTTTCTCGTCTCTGACTGGATATCAGGTAGCTGTGTTACATCGACCCTTCATTCCTAGGGCCGTATGCCCGTATTGCACATTTGCACAACACTCAAAGATATGGGTACAAAAAGTTCACTCGAACTTGCCAAAATGACACCTCTCACTTTATAAACTCGAAAGTCTCCTACGTTTTTTGTTAAATTTTGAGTGTGGTACCCCATATTCGCGGATTTGAGTTTCTGAAGCATATACAAAATCCCGATGTCAGTATGACTTCCTGTATAATGTTTCAATCTGCTATAACAGGTAGCAAATATGTTTGTCTTTGTTTCTACTATATAGCCAGTGATGTAAATTACTGCAGTACAGTTCTCTTGAGGTGTTCTTAAGTTCAAGAATTCGAATAGCATTTTCTCATGAGACGATGATTTTTTCTGTAGTAATGTCTTACTTGGCCATGAAATTGCAGGGACATGAGCAACAACAGTTTTTCAGCCACAGATGTTCCACAGTGGTTCTCGACCTTACGGGCACTTACTACTGTGTATGCTATTTCACTTGCTCTCTTTCTTACACATCTTCCTCCGACCTCCATCAAAAACCTGCTGTCTGGCTTTCTAACTGTATGTCAGACCAGCGTTTTGATATTTAAAAAGTTTAAACTCGTAAGAACTTGAATCTGAGGTTATAAGCTTAACGAGGAAAATGGATCATTGGCTAGGCTAGTTGGCGAGTGTTTTCATGTATATTATTGTGTTGTTTAAGTCTTTTACTAACATAGTATCGACAGAATGATGGAGCAAACTGGACTTCAAGGAAAGCTTCCAGCGGATTTCTTCAGCATCCCTGCGTTACAGACAGTGTAGGTGATCTAATCCGCAAAAGAAGACAATTTGATGCTGCAATCTGTAAAGTAACATTGTCTTATTTTGTGCAGGGTATTGAGGAACAATCATCTTAATGACAGTTTAGATTTCGGCACTAGCTCAAGCCAACAACTGCAACTTATTGATCTCCAAAACAACTCCATCACTGCCCTACCAAGGGCTCCAGCATCGAATTTCACACTGTTGTGAGTATCATAGATTTTACTCATATTTATGGCAAAAGCAATCTTATGAATTCCGTTTCAGAGTTTTGATGACCGTCTTATGCTCTATTCTTTTCTGCAGGCTGGGTGATAACCCGTATTGTAAGAATTCTTTGACAACAATACCATACTGCAACAATCAGCAGGAACTCGATTCAACTTCCTCTTATTTAACCCCAGTGTTTTGTGTTCCTCCTCGTTGTACGTCCGAAATGACCTCCAGTCCTAACTGCAAATGTGCATTTCCATACACCGGACTTTTCATCCTTAGAGCACCTTCCTTCTCAGCTTTAGGAAATCCGAACTACTTCACACAACTCCAACAGTCTCTGTTACAAAGTTTCATCAACATGAGTCTCCCTGTGGATGCCGTCTCACTTAGTAGTGCTTCTACCGATTCATTTGGGTATCTTACGATGAAGCTACAGATCTTTCCAGCTGGACAAAATTATTTTAATAGGACAGGAGTCTTCTCTCTCGGGTTTGTGCTCAGTAACCAGACATACAAGCCGTCTCAGGCGTTTGAACCCTATAACTTTCTTGCATATGACTATACACATTTCAGTGGTATGTTTCTGATAGGAAAAGAATTTTATTCAGTGTTATTAGCATTGTTCTGTTGTAATCTTCTTTTGACTTTTGGGAATTTTCAGGGGGACAAAAAAGTCACACAGGAGCAATTGTTGGGGCTGTCATAGGAAGTATCGCGTTACTTCTGCTGTTAGTATGTGCCGGAGGATATGCATATTATCAAAAGCAGAGAGCGGAACAAGCGACAAAACAGGCCAATCCATTCGGTACTCAACAATTCTAGTTTAAATATGTTTTTCAGATTTTGAAAGTTCGATGAAATTTACTAAAAGTATTTTACAAAATGCAGATGCATGGGACTCACAAGGGGCTTATGGTGACGTTCCTCAGCTAAAAGGGGCGAGATTTTTCACGTTTGAAGAGTTGCGTAAATGTACCAATGGCTTTTCAGAATACAACTGCGTTGGAGCTGGTGGTTATGGAAAGGTAGCTTCTGTCATTTCCTTAATGTGATCTTCACTATAATCTTATTTTTCAACTATGGAGTAGTTGAAGCTTCAGCTAAATCGATAGCATAAGAAAGTCGTTAGGTGCGGTACTCATGACCTTGGTTCGAAACTATCAACATCAGAACTCCTTGGGCTGCCTATTCCACCAAAACATTAACTAATTACGAAAAGTCAATTGGATTTATGTGGCTACCATGCTCAATATCCGTTATAATCATATATGCGCAGGTTTACAAGGGTATCCTAGACGATGGGCAGATCGTTGCTATCAAAAGATCTCAGGTGGGGTCTATGCAGGGTAGTCGAGAGTTCAAAAATGAGATAGAGCTTCTATCACGGGTTCATCACAAAAATCTCGTGAAACTCGTAGGATTCTGTTATGATCAAGGAGAGCAAATGCTGGTTTATGAATATATTGCAAATGGCACAGTTCTCGACAGTCTTTCAGGTACTTATATTTCTGTACAGTACCAGCTTCTTTTCAGTGAAGAAATGAGCAGCATACTAGTTCAGATGATACTGATGAATCCTGTCATGTTAAGTTTAATTTGGTCATTGGCCCTGCAGGAACGTCAGGCATTCAGCTAGACTGGATAAGAAGACTAATGGTAACACTCGGCTCAGCCCGAGGTCTGCAATATCTGCATGAGCTAGCTGATCCACCGATAATACACAGAGATATTAAGTCTACCAACATCCTTCTTGATGACCGCTTAACAGCAAAAGTCGCTGACTTTGGGCTCTCTAGGCTTTTTGGTGATGCTGACAAAGGTTATGTAACTACCCAAGTCAAAGGAACTATGGTTCGTACTTCACCTCCATACCTTCCTCATTAACACAAATTCTTATTTCAGACCGTCATTTTTGGTCTGAAATAATAAGACGGGATTTTGTAACCATTTTACAGCCAAATGTAACCACGATAGTATGGTCAATGTTACAGCTTATGATAACTTGTTTGTAAATAATGGTTACATTTGGCTGTAAAATGGTTACAAAATCCCGTCTTATTATTTCAGACCAAAAGTGTGGTCTGAAGCAAGACCCACTGCCTCATTAAAATGTCGTCTTGCAAGATTACGTTTTTTTAATTCCGTTGCAGATACTGAATTAATGAAAATCGAAATAAATCTACTGAAACTGAACTGAGCATATGGTCTGTGTTTACTCATGTAGGGATACCTGGACCCTGAATATTTCATGACAAATCAATTAACGGAGAAAAGCGACGTGTTCAGCTTTGGTGTAGTGATGCTAGAAATGGTAACAGCAAGAAGGCCTATACAAGGAGGGAAATACATAGTCAAAGTAGTAAAAACCGCGATGGATAGAGAGAAAGAAATGTATGCCCTTCATGAAGTAATGGACCCAATGCTGATATCTTCATCTACAACTCAACTAGCTGGTTTCGAGAAATTTGTAGATGTAGCCTTAAAATGTGCAGAGGATTCAGGTGTCGACAGGCCGACAATGGGTGAAGTGGTAAAAGAAATCGAGACAATATTGAAACAAGCTGGTATGAACCCGAATGCTGATTCTATGCCGGTCTCAGAGAGTTATGAAGGAACCGATGGCCGGAATTCACATCATCCTTACACTGATGATTCTCTTTTGCAGTATGGTATGAGTGTTCCTCTTACAAAGGTTGTGACTGTATGATAGAATCTCGAACGAAAATGAGAAGGTGTAAATAGATGTAGATGGTCTTGTTTTTTTTTGTATCAGTTTTGAGCTAAGTAGATAGACAGAAATCCATAGTTCAATTCTTTGGAATTGTTAACATTTTTTTGGTCACATTCATGTGAACTGTTGCGCTTCTGAATCGCGTGGTTTTAAATACCGCTTAGATGTATGAACAATTTATCAAGGTTTTTGAGATTGGTACTATCGACGAAGATACGTAAATGCCAAAAGCCGTGCCAATACACTCCTGACGATTTCCTAGATGATATCGATGCAGCAATCGCAATAATCGTCGATTGTTATTGTTGCGTGCTAATGCCTGAGTATCATCTAACTATACATGACGCGTATTGAAAAAACGTTATTTTATTGGATAATCTACAATTAATTAATCAAGTACTCAAATTCGGGTTTATATTTGAAGCTACTTGATTGATTTGAGAAAGTTTATAATTAGGATGTGAGAAAATGAGTTTTTTTTACGAGGATAGATCGTGGAAGAAATTGTGAAAAATTGAGTAAAAAATGAACTTCGAAATTAAAAACTAACTCTCCCTCTAATACTATTTTAAAATATTAGTAAGTCTTGCTTGCGACGGGTCACAATTTGTGACGGATATTTTGTGAGGTAAAATGGATAGAAAATGAGTTAGTGGAGAAAGGGGACCGCATGAATAGTGTTGGAGAAAGAGAAAAAGTGGGTATTTTGTGAGAGTAAACGATATCCGTCGCAAGCTTGCGACGGATAGTGCGGTTGCAAATAAGAATTTGTGTTTAAAATAATACATTTTTAAGATCATGTAGACATATTTATTCAATGCATTTTCATAAAAAGTTAAATTTGGTCCATTTAGTCTAGTCAGGTTCAGTCATATATACGGTCCGGTTCTGCAGAGACAACGTAATTAACCAGTAAGAGGATCATCCGATGTACTACCATCATTTTACAATTTTTGAACATTTATAATAATACTTCGGAATTACTTTTTCACATACAAACTTTACTCTTTCACATACACTTTTTCATAAAATTTCCATCTTCTACCTTTTTGCTAAACATAAACTCTCCCTCCTGAACCTAAACAAAATTACTCATATGTATGAGTTTTTACCCTACAATTGAATCAATTATTCTAAAAATTTGAACAATGGAATCGAATTCTCCAAGTATTGAGTTAATATTGTTTATTAACGATTATAAATACGTTTTATTAAAAATATTAAGTTCATATTTTAGTGAAATCATCTATGTGTTTATTTTTGATTGCTTATTTATCGGCTTGATTGTTAATTGTTTAATATGTCCCTCGTTGTCTGCGTTCACTTTTTATTATTTCTTTCTTGAATTCCTATTGTTGGGTTGCTGCAATTGCAATTGCTCGTCATTGGTTTGTTGTTGCTGTACTATTCAATTTCTTTTTTCTTCTTTTTTAATAGCTTTTTAGTTTTGCTTTTAAGTTTTTGTTTTTTGCAGGGGGAGGTGGGAGGGGGGCGACGGCTTGACGTCGACGCGAGGTAGGGGGCGGCGGTTTGAACGGTCGTAAGATAACGACGGTGGATGGAGGGGTGGTGAACGAAGTTGTTAGTTTTGGGATGAAGGAACTCAAAGAACAGAGAAAAATAAAATTAATGGGGTGAATGATAAAAAAAATGACAAGGGTAATGTGGTACGTATGTGAAAGAGTAAAATCCGTATGTGAAAAAGCACGTCCCTAATATTTTTGAGTTTTGTTTAAAAATTATGAATATTGGTATAAAATTTCTGAGTCAAGTTATTAAAACATTAAGCTTAAAAACTTCATAAAACTCAAAAAAATTAATAAACTCAGTTATATTTTAGTTTTAAAGGAAAAAAAATTAAAATCTAACTTATGCTCAAAAACAAATACAATTTGACGTAATAAGCTCAAAAGAATACTCATATGCTAAAAAACAAATAAAATTTGAGTTAATAAACTCAAAAAAATATTCATGTGCTCAAAAACAAATAAAATTTGAGTTAATAAGCTCAAAAAAATATTCATATGCTCAAAAATTAAGAAAAAGGTGGGGTAATACCTCCGATATATGATCCTATTTCTTGTAATTAACTATTACTATCTGTTCTTCGATCCACCTTTTCTCCTATTTGATCTTCGCTCCACTTAATTTGGTCAAGTCCGATCCGATTTAGGACCGGACCAATGAACAACCCTAGCTACAAATAAGCCTACAATTACGTCAAGGTACGATGGTCATGTGTTCGAATCCTGGTCCATTGCAATAAGCAATCCTTTTAACACAAAAAACAACATTATCTGCAATTCCGAAGCATCATTCAAACACGACCCACATTTCCTGCAATTTTTTTCAACTTCCCACTTAATCTTCACTCAAAACTCTCTATTTTCCTACTTGGGTATCTCTAAAATCATGTTTATCCCCTAAATTTAGGGTTCATTTTAGTACTCATAGTGTTCATTAGTCTTAATTGGATTGATTAGACACTATGTGACCAATTTTGGTAGAATTATTTCTCTTTAATTGATAAAAAACCAAAATTCTAATAATTTTACTGAAACCCAGATGATTTTCTAGGAAACTTTTTATTAATTTTGCAAATTAGTTTTTTTTAAAAGGGTTAAATATGATCACTGTGTCTCGTGCTGTTGTTATTGTATGTGGGAAATCCAAGAAATCTCAACCCCAACAACCCTCTAAGGTATACTATTGTATCCTCCGTACTACGTCTTCGATCATTTGTTTACCTTTTTTTTCTTGTATTTTGATCAAATGTAAACATTTCCCTTGTTTTAAAGTACAGTATTTTGTTCCATACATATGTATTTCTGTGCTCTGGTTGAATGTGATTTGTGACTGTCGTGTTATTTTAAGCTTCATGAATCATGACTGATTAAGAGGAGTATTATTATATTACTGGTGAAACAATGTTGTTGGATTTGATAATTTTAGTTAATGGTGGATTAGGCCAACTATGTATGATCTGAAACTGATGTTTAGAAGGTGGGTTGTGTCGATGATTAATCGCTTAGGGTTTATGGCATTTTCATGAGCTAGGGGTTGTAGGATTACGGCTCGCTTGGATTAGGGTGATTGTCAAAATAGGCTAACAAAGAGGAGGATTTAGTTATGGTGGTGGTGGTGGATGGACTCCAGTGATCAAAATAGACTAACAAACTATCCAAAGTGGTGATAGTTACCAAGCTCTTGCTAAGGTGTGTATTAGCCTCATATGGGAGTAATAACTCCCTCCATCTCGAGCTCTTCATTCTTCCTCGACTACTTCTTTTCTTCCCTTCACCATCGTTTGCCTCATTTTTCTCATTTTTGCTAGGTTTTATTACCCCTTAATTATACCACTATATGCATATGAGCCCGTAAGAGTGACAATGTAAATTTGGTGTATTTTATAGCGTGTTTGTGAACTTAAAAAACTCTGTTGGATGGGCGTTTATAACGGCTCTCTATGTATAATTGTATATTGTCTTTCACCCGGATTTTGACGTGATCATGTCTTGACGGCCTGTTTGGATGGGGATAATTGAAGGGAAAGGGAGGGGGGGGGGGGGGGGGGGGTAAGGATACAAAATCTCTTGCTCTCTGAATATAGTAGATAAGATAGGGGTGAGGGGTGAACCGTTTTCCCTCCTCCAAGTCTAATTAAAATAATTGTACGCTTCGAAATATATTGGCCCTTTGAGCTATGAATGCTTCTTTTGCTTCTTTGGTATAACTTTTTATTTAGGGATCAATTTATGAAGATACAGTACAATGCTTTGATTGATTGGAATTGTGCCAAATCTGTGGTGTTTGGGTGAGGGCTGAGAGATTGAAAGAGGTTAACTCAAATAATTAGCATAGGAATGGGACTTAACATTATGAAGTAAGAAGTGATGAGATTTTGTTTTTCTTTGGACGGGGATCCGTCACACCTTGGCATAAACCTCTCTTTAAAGTTCCTTTACTTGAGCGTTTATTCTACTTTGTTGTAGTATCCCTATTGGTGGCTTTAGGAGCCAACTTCTGTTAGAGATGAAACCATATTTACTTTTGTTGCTCTTTAGGATCAACAAAGAGGTATTTCCCTTGGTTTATTACATGAGCACAGTGAGTAAACTGGGACAGGGTTGCCCGTTGCCTAATCCGTATGTCATAGTATGCCTCGATGCAAAAACGTTAGGACAACATGTGATAGGCACTTTCTACGTATGTCTAGCCCACTTATCGATTATAATCATATGACATGGTATGGATATTGGGTACATAATATGCATATGCATATGGTGGATATGTATATGCATATGCATGAGTAAGTTTGCCTTTTTGCTTTGGGATCAAACAAGTTATGTGAAATGTGAGGAAAGGAGTCTTTCCATGAACAAGGAATAGGATAGAAAATGATTTATAAAACTCTCAGAGAAGGGTCCACGACATTGAGCAAGTAGGGCAAAAACTCCTTCCCTACCAAAAAGAAAAAAAAGTGCATGGTAGTATTTTAACATACTCGCGAATATGCGCTTTGTTATGCAATTTTAGTATAGATTTTCCGAAGCAAGATTCTTAAGATCGCGAACATATGATCCCGTAAAAACTCATAATTTCAACCACAGAAAATATTTGCTGCTACTTATATTGTTATCAACGTGACTTGGTCTATCTTGCTGTCTACCCATGTGGATGGACTTGATTTCCTGTTTCTTTTCTTTCAGATTGTGTATGTAAATTATTGCATTCCATTATAGGATTCTGAGCCAGCTCCCCTTAGGATCACCACCAATGTCAAACAGAATTTGCAGTTCTTGAAGTTGTGGAAGGTGATTCACTGTCTAGAAGTACATTGTTCTTTTGCTTTCAATAATAATTCATTGAATAAATTTCTCCTTTTGCCTGATATAACTTTATTGTTGTAGGAGTACCAAAAAAGAAGTTCCGGTGTTGCCAAGCCGGCTACTAGCTATCGCCGAAAGAAAGTGGATAAGGAGGATCTTCCTCAAGATACAGACCTCTATAAGGATCCAACATTGTCTCTTTATAAGTAAATTTCTTCCCTTGTCCATGCCTTGCCCAGTGTTAAACTTGCATTTTTAGTCCGAGTCACAGGACTGAGTTATGCTTGTTCAAAATTCTAATGCAGTACAAATCAGGATATTGATAATGCAGTTCCTGTCTTACTTGTTGATGGGTATAATGTCTGCGGTTACTGGATAAAGCTGAGGAAACATTTCATGAATGGGAGACTTGATATAGCCCGACAAAAGTTGATTGACGAGCTTGTACAATTCAGCATGGTAAGAGGTTTGTGCTTTTCTCCTCGTCAGTTATCAAAATGAGAGGTTGGCATTTTCAAATTCGATAGAAGATTAACATGATCCACTACTTAAAAAAGTGTGAAATTTTCGAATTTGTTGGGTTTCACAACCTTTAGTTTACTTGTTTACCACGTATTGGTCTGGAAGCAAACTCAATGAAAATCAAATTGTCATTCCTGAAAGCTGATTGAAACATGTTTTTGTAATCTAGTGCACAGTACCTCATTGGAAACTAAATCTATAATTTGCCATGATCACCACTCCTGAAGTTCTGCATATTTTGACGTTTCATGCTATTGCTACATTGCATTGCCTTCTATTGTCATGAGGTTTTTCAGACAGTTACTGTTTTGATAAAAAAATCAAATCTTACAGAAGTAAAGGTGGTGATTGTTTTTGATGCACTGATGTCTGGACTACCTACCCACAAAGAAACGTTCACTGGGTATGTGCCTCAAATGCTAAGATGGTTTTGCTCCTTTGACAAATTTGACGTGGCTTGTTATGATGACCTCCTTTATACGATGTTGTTTTTTCCTGTTTTATGTATCCAAACTACTGCTATATTATCCCTTTAAAATTGCTGTTGATACAGTATATTAGAAAAGCATATTGGTTTAAGTCTATTGTTTGACCAGTATGGCTACCAAAATCAAAGTCGAACGGGGACAAAATAAATGAGATGGAGGGAGTAGAGGGATGTAACAGTTAGATGACTGATATGATGAACCCAGTAGGTCAATAATTCATTTTCAATTTTAGCAACAATTTATAGTTGATAGATTTTACAGAGAATGATTAATGGAATTCAGTTTAGGAGGTGAGAAAACTGGAAGAGCGTTAAACATACTTCACGGAAGAAGTTAAGGAGAGCATAGACTAGGTTTGAGAAAGTCAATAAGGAATATTTCTTCCAGCTTGCCTATTTTTCATTAGCAACATTGTGCTATTTTTTTGGTGTATCTGCTATCCCATTTTGTGTGCTGAAGTCATCTTGCTGGGTTAAATTCTATTACACACTTTGACTTCCTTTTTTACCTTGATGTTTAGTCAGCTTATTTGTGTTGCAGTGTGGACATTGTTTTTGCTGGAGAATCATGTGCAGATGCATGGATAGAAAAGGAGGTATATTAATTTCTGTATCTCGAAAGATCTGTTGAAGTCACAAGGCCAATAATACTGAGATTCAGTATTGTCGTACAAGGAACTCAACACGTTGAGAAATGCCGTCTTTGAATAAAAACTAGGATTTTTCGGCTTCGAGATCAGAAGCTCAAGGTAGTTTAGAAAAAAAAAAGTATTTGTTTAAGCAAAGAAGAGGTGAAGGGGCACTTATGCTCTGTTAGTTCTTTTTGCTGTTAAGTGCGCAATGCATTTTTTGTCATTCCCCTGGCTTATGATTGTGTGTTATTGTCGATTTCTTATCACAAGAATAGGTTGGGGCATTGAGGGATGACGGTTGCCCGAAAGTTTGGGTGGTGACATCTGATCACTGTCAACAAAATGCAGCTTATGCAGCGGTATGCGCTCCCCTTCAAATGCGAGAAACACTACTACTGTTAAAAGTTCTATTAATTTCCCTCGTATCATGTTGCGATGTTATTTTATCTTATATGAAAGAAGGGTGTGCTTGAAAATCTGTCATTCCTTTCAAGTCAACCAACCAGAATTGCCAAAATGCTTGTCTGACTGACTACGAAGCCCTGAATTAAATTGTGTTTCATGCTCCTTTGTGTCTGAAATTAAACGTTTTGTACCTTTCAAAGAGTTTAATGGTTTGAAATTTTTATGGTTATAGAAGCATTTCTTGTGTACTTTCTGTACACTCAAGGTTTTTTTTATGAGCTTGACTTGTGACTTCACCTTGACTGCCCAGCTATTTACCAAATTGGGCTCAGTTTTTATTCGCAATGATGATGGGTTGATCTCGGTTGTTAAAAACTTAAAATATCAAGTATAAAATGAGTGATAAAAGTGATTTAGATTTTTTATCAGCTCTAAGTACTTTTAATGAGTTCTATCTGCACGACCAGAAGGTTCCTAGAGCTGAAATCAAATCACTTCCTCCAGGAATATATGTTAAAGCCTCTCACTCAAGGTCAAGCCACTCCATGGAAGAGCTTAAAACTATCAGTCAACGGCTTGTCGTTCCTGGCTGGAAAGTCATTTACCCTTTTTCTCAGACTTGGCCATCGAGGAAAAATATAAACCGTGGATTCACACAAGCAATTAAATGTGTCATCTCTTGTAGTGTGACTTACTGTTGGGTGACGCTATCTATAATGCTTTTTGTCCCAGGGAGCTTTTGTTTGGAGCAGCAAGGCACTAGTTACTGAGGTTAGTTATCTAAAATCTCTAGGTACTAAACTTTCTTTACTATTTTCTCTGTACCGTCTCAGATTAAATATAGGACATTTTCATCTCAACATGTTCAGCTTATCTATTAGAGAAAATCTAGACTTTTATTCAATTTGAGAAATACTGCTTTCTAACAGTAAACTATATGGAAAACTATTGATCAAAAATTGATTACACGTTTGCTACTGAAGAAAGTAAGAAGCTGAGCCAACTCCTAAGTACTTAAGCCTTAATCTTTATAGTATATGGTGATGAAGGCACGAAGCTAGTTGCCTGGATGGTCATAGAGATTGATTTGCCATACTATCGTACATTTTGAATTGACAATCTCAAGTAGAAGCAGCTTAGATATTTTTGTAAGTGTGCCATTAACGATCTTAAAGACCTCTGTGTTCACTTATTAATATATACAACTTGACCCAAATCGAATCATCTTCGATATAAATCATACCTATTTGTTGAGTACTATGTTGGTGAAACATGTGGATTCATATGCTTCACCCAAATCCAAACTTGTCTCTTCTCATTTATGTAAAAGATTACCCATGTGGCCATGATAGCTTGAGACCATAATTATCCATTTCTCATTTTACATATGGGAGTCATATTTAGGGTGTGTTTGTATTTGCAGCTGAAATCGAATAGAGTAACTCCTGCAACGACCCTGACACGTGGTCGAAAAACCGGGAGAAAAAGATACACAACCCGGTAGCGCCTTCCGAACTGTTTAAATTGAACTATTAAAGTGTATATAATATAATACACAGAGTTTTTGGGATTTTATACTCCCGGAACAAAAATGTGTGTAAATCATAAGGATGCTTTCTAAGGTGAGACAAAGGGAGTCACAAATTTTGAGGAGGAATAGAGGATATTTAAGGCACTTGAGACTGTCAGATTGCAAAAAACCAACGTGTGTCGATAATCGGATGATCGTTAAAAATGGTCTAATACAGTAATACTTTGTTATTTGCGGCTGAAATCAAATAGAGTAACTTGTGAAATGACCCAGGACGCGTATACACGCTTTTTAACAATGTGGGTCGATATTTGGATCTTCAAAATTTCTTTAATACTTGTTATTTGCGGTTGAAATTGACTAGGGTAACTCATGAAACGATCTCGAACACATGGTAGAAAAACCGGGAGAAAAAGCAACACAACCCGGTACCGCATCCCAAACGACTCAAATTGGAATGTATAATATACGGTTTTCGAAATTTCAAAGTCCTTGGAAAAAAAATGTCCGTAAATCTTAAGGACGCTTTCTCGGGTGAGACAAATGAGGTCACAAGTTTTGAGGAGCACATTTGAGTCTGGCAGTGTGCGATAAACCAATGTGGGTCGATAATCGGATAATTAAAAATGGTTCAATACTTTGTTATTTGCGGTTGATATCGAATAAGGTAACTCATGAAACGACCCCGGACACGTGGTAGAAAACCGGGAGAAAAAGAAGCACATCCCGATAGTCCCTTCCAAACGGTTCAAATTGAAGTGTATTAATACACGATTTTCGAGATTTCAGTGTCCTTGATAAAAAAAATCCGTAAATCATAAGGATGTTTATTTGTCAGGCAACGGGGCTTCACAAATTTTGAGAAGCAACTGAGTACATTTGAGGCTAGGTTGTGTGATAAACCAATGTGGGTTGATAATCAGATACTCATTAAAAGTTGATTAATACTCGGAATAGGGTACCTCCGGAAATGACTCCGGACACGTGGTAGAAGAACCGGGAGAAAAAGAAATACAATCGGTACCGCCTCGTGATCGTTTCAAATGGAAGTGTTATGGTGTCACTTTAGGGTGTCTTTTTGTAGATGAATATCACCATCGGTGTCCCTTAGGCCTTGTTGGGATTGATGGATTTGGAGGGAACGGAAAGGGGATTCAAAATTCCTTGATTGAATAACAAAGAGGGTAGAAGGGAAATGGTACGATCCATCGTCCCTCTTCCAAGCTTGATCAAACTCTCTCGAACACAGAGAGAATTGGAAGGAAATCTCCCTTGCCTATTCTCCCCTGTTTCCCGCTACCTCTCTTCCCCTTTCCCTCCTATTTTGTAATCAAAGCACACCCTTAATTATTTACATATCTTACTTATCCCAAAAACAATCTCATTTTAAAGTTTGAACCATGGATGATGTTTCCCCTAACTTTGCTCTCAAATATACACTGTTTTGATGTCCTGTTCTTTAATGGCTTGCAGATTAAGACTACAAAGAAGGAAATGGAGAGGATGCTTCACGAACAAAGGTTTGTCACTTATGCCACTGATTCACCAGCTCCCTTAACTAACCTTTTTTAACTTGACTTTAAACACATTCATGCTATTTGACTTCAAACGAATTCATGCTATACTTTGCGTTCCAAGTTATATAGACATACTAATCTAGATTCTCTTTTGGAGTCAATATAACTTTCGTAAGAGTCTTAACTGGGTATTTTCCGTCTCTTAGCTGTACTGATGTTGTGGTATTTTATCTAGGTATTTTCGGTCTATTAGCTGTGCTGGTGTTGTGGTATTTTATCCGGGTATATATCTTTGTGGCTTTTTGACGGTTATGTTCCCCGTTCTTTGAATTTGTTAAATTGTTTGGAAAACCCTAATAGCGTGCTCCCTCCATCCTTTTCCAATTTGTCTCTTTGTTTTTGGCACGAAGGCCAAGGAAGGGGGAGACCATATGTGAGGGGCCGGATTTTACGTTTATTCAAATGGATCATCAATTAAAGATTAGTAACATTTTCATAATAGAAAGGTAAAGAAATGACTTATACAATGAAAATGAAATAGGTAAACAAATGACCTGGATTGGCGGATTTAATGTTTTAATTTGGAAATTGTTGTGAGAAAAACAAAGTGAAGAACTTTCTTGTGTAGTGTTTGACGTCATGAAATGGGTTTTGATTTCGCGTCTCAACCCAATAATTTAAAATCATAAAATCTAATTCCAAAATTAAGATGGCTACCCTTGGAATAGAATTCATAAGCGCCCGCTTATTTCCCGCCTTTCAAACGCCATCAACCTCTCCCTGTATCCAGCCACTTTCACCATATGTTATCAGAGATGGGCAGGTCGTGGCCCGTGGGTGTATGGAGGATTGTGGTGGAGACAGTTTCGCAGGGGTGTGTGAAGGTGGAGGCGAGAATTTGTATTCAATTTGGTATGGGGAACTAAAATTGAGGACATGAGAGCATAATGTTCCATGTCTCATTTTATGTGTGCGTCACATTTTGGGCGTCTTTTTGTATGTCGGGAGTTTTTGTCTGTGGGCGTTACTTTTTGGGTGTCTGTGTCAATGGACGTCACCTCTGTCATATTGTCATATCCTTTTGTACATGACGTAATCCCCTGATGTCCCTTAATTAATTAATATATCATCTTACTTATCAAAAAAACATTGTTGATTGAAGTTGAGAGAGAGAGTGAATGTTGAGGGGTGGCTTTGTTGGGGTATTAGTGGTAGTTGGGTTGTGGGGATTAGTGTTGGGTTGTTGAGGTGGTCGTGGAAATTGAGGTGAGAAAGGGTCGCAGGACAACCCGCTATACCGTGTGATAGATTAGTCGGGAGATGGTGAAAAAAGAGGGAGTGTAAAGTAGGTAAGCATGAAGTGAGAGGTTGTAGTTAGGATTCGAGGACAGTTTTTCTTGGAATTTGGTACAATTGTGGCCTGGCCAACTCCAACAAGTCTAACTTTCGATCCTCCAGATTCTTGTTCCTTGAGATCTTTGAAGTAGTTTGTGTAATCGGAATACTACTACTGACAATGCGCCCTTCTGATTTGAGCTCTCTTTTGTAGTACAGAACTGAGTTGACATGCTCTGTTTATGCCTTTTGTGATCGAAGTTTTCTGAACGTCCAAGGTTACCAATCTATGTGTAAATTTAACCTCACATTTCTCTGCTACGGCTCACTTAAACGAGTCTCAGTTGCTCTAACTTCTAAGCGACATTTATTAAAACTTTTTTTCTAGTCTTAAACTGCCTTTTCTTTCGAGGTCTACGTAGCATCTTATTTTGTCTCAAGAAATTTGTATGTTACTTTCCAGATCAACTTCGATGCAAGGAAAACTGCTGAAGCACAATCTTGGCACAGACGTTGTGGATGCTTTGAAAGACTTGAAAACGAGACTATCGCAAAATAACCCCTAGTAGCCGTAAGTTTTCTCGACAATTTATCGTTTCTATTCTGTAAATGTGTCCGACTGAACCCATCAAATCTTGAACATACATCACCGCACCCAGTCTTTCAAATATGCAGCTTAAATCACTAGATTTATACTGAGTAGTAACAATAAAGCATCAAATTTACGATGCCTTCAATTTTCTTCACCTCACTCTGATTTGCATTTCGCGGCTATTGGCGACAGTGATCATCAACGTAGCAGTGGCATAATATCAAGCTGTCAATGGAAGTACGGCAGCAGATGATCAAAATGTACTGCTAGATAATGAACTGAAACCAGCTCCCCCACTTTCCGCATCACAAGGCGTTGCACATTTGTAACTAGTCGCGTATATTTAGGGCTCGCTAGGGTTTGGATAATTGTTAAGGGGCGAGAGTAATAGTTCTCCCACCTCGCTTTCATTCTCACTTAATCACCTATCCATCTTACCTTCACCGCAATCACCTCCTCATTTTCTCATTTGTTTCGGAACTCAGAATCCCCTCAACAGTTATCTATTCCAAGCAAGCCCTTGGTAGCGAAACATCTTTGATTCTAGTAATTTTTCTTTCGAAATTGATTCCGTCTCCCATTTCCAACATTGTAAATTTGGTTGTCATGTTTTTTGGTTTTTACCTTGCTTCTACTTAATGGGTTACTCTCTTCACAATCCAGGAAAAGGCGAGATGGGCGAAAAACATAGTTCATCATCATTGTATTCCGAAAACATCATAAAATTGTTTTTTATTGTTTTGTTTGTACAGAATGAAAGATTACGAGTTCATTTTATTACTCGGTGCATAAATTCTATATGAAGAGTGGCATGAGTATCACTGCTCAAGGACTCGGACAGTTGAACTTACTGAACTGTGCAACTGATGGCACGTTGTATCCGAATTAAGGTCCGAAAACACCTCGTAAAAGAAAAAATATAATTCCAGGAGAATATGTTCAGCCTATCTACTTACGTGCATCTTATTCTTGCTACTTGCTCCGTTTAAGGCCATGTAAAACATCGGCAATGGTAGCTTAATAGGATTGTTCATGCTTTAGCAAAAACGTAATAGAGCGATCTTTAATGGCATGGCAAGTTAATTTCTAACAGGGGTATTATATAGTTAATGCAAGTTTTTAGTATATGTTTTGGATTTTAAAATTTACGGTGAAGCGAGGGAGCCCTTATTAGGGAAAAAAAAAAATACATGGGATGAATTACCTTAAATTTTATGTTTTTTAGCGTGTGTATTTTTTGCTGAGCTTTATTAGCCAAATTTAACTAAATTTTTATTTAATATTTTTAAAATTTTATTGTAATTTTTGAGTTTAATGTTTTAGTAAATGAACCCAAAAACTTTACAGTAAAACTCATACCGAGTAATTTTTAAATAAAATTCAAAAACTTTATTATAATACTCCGAAATTATAAAATCGACGGTAATACATTGAATGTATAATTCACTTACTGCCATTATTTTCAAATCACACATTTTCTCTAAACCGTTATATATAAATCACTTCTGAATTATTTTCTCATCAAAATTGAAAAATTTTCAATTTCTATAGAAATTTCGTAATTTCAATTCCCAATTCCGTGTCTCGAAATAATAAAATCCAAGATTATGGGATAGTCAATTATTCATGGACAAAAACAGAATGATATTATGGTATTCATTTCTTACTATTACACACATGCGTGAGTCATGACCCATGAAAGAATGGACCCAAAAATAGTTGAATTATTTATCACGGACATTTAGCTTATATATTGGCTTCTTTCATTAAAACAAAAAAAATATTATTTTATTATTTTATTATATTTGTTAACCTGATTAACAAGAGTCAACGTCTAGGACGACTCTTCACGGGTTACCTGCTTCCCTCTTTAATGTTGTCCAAAGTTGTTCGTTTAGCATGGGACCAACGACTCCTTCCTTTCTTTTTCTCGGGTTTTCTACGTGGTATCCGGTGTTTCTACGAATTTTACGTAATATTCGTACGTTTTTTTTAAATATTTATGATATTCTTAAACTTAGTAAAATGTTTTAACTTTCAAGAGTTTCAACAATACCCAAATTTTGTAAAAAAAATAAATTTATGATTGACTAAACAAGTAATGGTAGAGGGAATTAACAAGAGACATAATATTAATCATATTTTCAGATGAATTATTAGGTTAAGGCATCTTCGATATTGCACTTCGTATTATACTCCATTCGATCTCATCAATGGTAACATGGACCCACTTTCTGTGAGGAGGAAAGCAGGTCCATGTTACCATTGATGTGGATCGGAGGTGTAATAATCCGCTCAGCTAAAGACGTTATTCGAGTGGGGTACCCTCTTAAAAGAGATCCATTTATAGGTCTAAAATCTCAATAATGCTTAAAGAGACTGAAAATACTACTCATATCAATAAAATGCAAATTTTTTTCCGATTATCATCCATGCAAAAGAACTCCACAATCAAGCATGTTTGACAGAGAGTAGTGTTAGGATGAGTGATCTCTTGAAAAAGTTTCTCGGATGTGTATTAGTGAAGACAAAATGCGTTAGAAATGATTCGTGTTGATCTGTGAAACATCACTACTATGTACACACCATACAAGCTATCATAAATGACCGCTCTCAACCCTGGTTTGAACCGGGGTGTTAGAGATGTGGGATTAGTATTTGAGGTTACTTGGTTAAGTCAAGTAAGAGTTTCAAGCCATTTGACTTTCATTTAATAGTCTTGGAATGGTTCATGACTCATGGGTCTTGACATTTTAGGTGGACCTAAAAAATAAATAATTTTAAACAAGGTCAAACTCATATATAGTCCTCTAAATTTGGTATCTTCTAATTGGGACTTTTGTCTTGTACTAATATTATTATTAATATTGTCTCGTTTTATATACTTTGTTTTTGTTGTGATAATCTTGAAGATAATTGTTAAGGTATGCATGCCATGTTCTTTTTTTTGTTTGCATTCTATTGTTGCTATTATTGTTTTTGTTTCTAACCAAGAATGACACCACATTACCAAATATTTAACAACTACTCCAACTTATATCTAGAATTGTTGGTGTGATTTCACAAGTCCTTGTTGTATGATTTTTAATTAGAGGATATTAGGAGTAGATTATGGGTTAATTCTTGTTCCAGCAGATAAATAAAACGAAAAAAATGTGATTATTTTATAATAAAATATAAATACTTTTCGATAAAATGTTACTATTAATGTTACTATCAATTTCATGTTAAAAAGTAACAACTTTATTTATTATAACATTTTATTATTATATGGTCACGCTCTATTTAAAAAATGTTATATTCTTTCGTTTTATGTTGACAACGTTTTAAGGGAGACCTACTGTGAATTATGTTGATCTATCCTCTTATATAAAGTCATGTAATGACCCTGGACCGGAGATTCCAATAGTCTCATTGAAGAAATAAAAGAGTTTTATCGTGTTTATAAGAAACTCACCACACCACCATCGGTATAAAGCCTTGTTATAGGAGACCCACCACACTATTTGTATGGTTCCTTTTTGATAAAGAGCTTAAACAAATCTATAAAGGTCCGATCCAAATCAAACAATGTCACACTAACGTGACAAAGTGGTGGAGACTGTAGTCCTTACAATAATATATCGTCACAAGGTATCGTTGTGATGATTTTCATAACAATCAATTCCAAAACACCGGGAATTGTTATTTTTGACAATGAATAATAAAGATCCATGTACAATTAACAAATTGAGTTCATTTAGTTAGGTTATCGCGGATAGGTTTTGCGAAACCTTTCTTTGAGCTAACTCTTGGTAAAACCGATGTTCAAGACATCTCTAACACACACAAATAGAGTTGAAATTGACAAACTAATTCTAGAACTCAAACCTTTCAATTAATAAACTAGACTCAAACTTGTTTTAATCGTATGAGTTACGTTTGTAACGGGCGATGACTTGGACTATAATATGTGTTCTAGTTAGGTTCTAAGGAAAACTTGTGACTTAGTCTTGATATTTGTTTTGTTTTTTCTAATGACGAGGAGGTTTGATACTCACCGGGCACGCAACCACCACGTACTAGGTAAGTTCAATCCACGGGTTCACCTCTCACTGGAATACATGTGGTCAAGTCTCATCATCTAGGCAGATTCGAACACAGGACTTCGCAATCCATCCTTGGAAGGTTTTAAGGAAATCCGGATCACCACTAGACAAAAGCACTTGATTAGTCTCGATATTTTGTTTTGAGGAAAATGTTGGAGTTAGGAGTCAATTTTAAAAAATAGTCTTAGATATTTTGTTATGAGGAAAATGTTGGAGTTAGGAGTCAATTTTAAAAAATAAATAAGACAATGAATGGTATTAAAGTTAAAATTTGTTTGTTAGTGATAAATTGTCCAAGAAATAATAATAGGTCGGAAGATGGAAAGGAACTATTACAAAAACACCCTTTTTGGGCTGCCCACATCACATTTCATAACCTCATAAAATGAATTGGTCGGCATTTTTTATATTTTCAATATTTTATTATGGGTCCTCGATATCCACTTGCTTATAAATCGTCATTTTCTACTATTTATGTTCTTATCCTTGATAATCACCAAGGTTTTCCATGGACTATGTTTTATTTTCTTAATAATCAGAATGATTGTGTGAGATTGTTTTATATTATGGAAACGTTTTTTATTAATTTATAATATAGATGAATATTTGATCATAAAAAATCATCCTACAATTATAAGTCGGGTTGGAAAGAGCTGACTTGAATTGAAATGAATTTAATGGAGTTGAACTGACTGAGTAATGGAGTTAAACTGAAATAAGAGTTAATTTGTACAAAAATGAATTAAAATGAGTTAAATAAAGTTGGGTTCAAGTTTAGAAGAACAGGGTCATACTTTATATGTTTCTCATATGCAACTCTAGTTTATATACTTAAAGGAAAAAACGGGTTAACTGGTTGAGTTCAAGTCAAGTTAGATCGGGCCAGGTTACTTTTGCGTTTGCAAAAATTCGGGACAGTTCAAAGCACATTGGATCATTGTCAGATCTATTATTATCAAGTTTCAGAGATATGGCATATTTAAGCAATAAACATTCGGATTAATTCGAATTACCGATCGTACCTTAATCCTCCGTTCAGCTGTCAAACCAAGTCCAAATCGAGTTACTTGATCTAGGTCAATTTGGCCGGATCCAGGCTACACTTACACTCCAATTGAGACAATCACATTTCACCATATTCCCCAAGTTGAGTGAAAGAGTACAAGAAATGGAATAAAAGAAAGTTAATGAACCGCCAAAATAGTGCAAACCAATGAATAATGTGGGTAAGGAGGTAAATAAAAGAAGAGTAAGTCTTGCTTAAGACGCGTATTATCCGTTTTAATTTTAAAACGGGTCAAATACTATCAAATGGGGGTAATAAAAACAAAAATATTGCCATTTTCTAAAGGTAATTTGGTATATATTTGATCCTTCTTATGTTTAAGACCAATAATGACGGTTTAAAATGAGATTTTTTTATAAAAGGATCAAACAACTAGCGTTCAAATATTGGGTCATGACAACGAAATCTAAATATGTGGGCCTTCCTCACCTGGCTTTTTCCCAGCCACCAGCCCACCACCATAATGCCACCTCAATGGGTTGAACCGGTCGAGTCGGTTTTGATCCTAAATTAACAACGGGTTATTTCGGATTTGATCAATCGAAGTAGGGTCAAAATTTACAGAATAACCCGGAAAAATAAAATCAATTAGGTATATTTCATGTTCTATCATTTTTCTACCTTTAATATTTTTTATTTGTTAAATTTCATATTCTATCATTTTTCTACCTCTTAACACTTTTTTATTTGTCTTGGCCATATTTCACAACTTTGTTAAATTCTTTATTTTTGTACGGTTTTATTTCATTTGTTTACTTTTGTATAAATCTATCGAGACTACCGTGAGTATTTCATCTAATCATATTATTATTATACTTTTATACAATATAGGTATGTAGGATTGTAGACTTGTCATGTAGTAAGAGACTAACACTTTATTTTTCTAAAGTTTTTGTTTAGTTTTGCTCATCAAATAAGTTTATTACTTTGTATATTTTATCTAATTTTAGTTTAAGAAAATAATCGAAAGCCTCCCAAGTACAAGATAGATTTGACTGGGGTGTTCATTCGGTGATCCAGACCAAAGACCTTGTCGGGCTGTGTAATTTGGTCTAGTCCACGACCGAACCGAATAAACAACGGATCAGGACGTGGCCAAACTTATATATCAAACATCATTAAACAGTACGCTTAACAAGTATTTTATTAATTTGATAATATTATTTTATGTATTACTTAAAGGCCTAATATTAGATTAAATACACCGTAAAAATAACAAAGGAATAAACAATATATTATCTGGTTTATATTGTCAGGTCCGATTTGGTCCACGGTCCAACATTTTACTTATTCAATTTTCACTCCACAAACTCTGATCTGATTCGACCAATTCCGGACCAATAACCACCCCCTAAATATGTGGGTATATTATCATCAAGGCATTATGAAATTCAACTAAAACTATGTGTAACAACGTATCTGAGTTTATATGTATTTTTTCTAAATTAATTCAAAGTTCATATTTTTAATGCATGTCTAAATGGATGAGATTACATACTTTTCTAATGAAGTTCATAATTTTTAAAATAAAGCTCGGTTATCTTATCTTATCTATATAAATACACAAACATTTCATGCATCCTCGTAAATCCACGTCATGTACAATTTTTTAAAAAAAAAAAATCATCTAAAATGTGACCCACATCATTATTGTTGAACGAATAAACACTTATGTTTATGTTTATTTTCTGGAAATTTACATTTCTGATTTGTTCGTAAACGATGATTTGTAGGTGAACGACTACGTTTATAATTTTAATGTATATGTTCAAATATAACGTTGAATATAATGATGATGATGATATGTATGTTATTAATAATGATTTACAACTAATAATGTATATTACAATATATAGTTAATATAAAAATAATTGATTACAAAATATTTACATATTATGGTTAGTACTTTGTAAATGTTAATTATTTACAATAATTTTCTAAAATATATATTTATGCAATTTTGTACGGATTGAAAAGAAGTTTACTTTATTACAAAACTCAGATTTTACACCGTATAACTGATATAATTGATGATATTATCCGTAAATTGGAATGTAGATTAGCCACTCTAGAGACTAGTGGTTTGAGAAGTCAAAAGATTAATATATTTATAAAAAAAATCCTATGAAAAAATGACAAAAATATAATGCAAGTATGTAAGGTGTGAATAAGATGGATCGTAGAGGGAGGAGAATGGGCGGCCAAAGAGTGGGATCAACTCCAAGTCATTCTTGTGACCTTGTCTAGTGTCTACTAATGTGGTTAATTCCTACTTTCCAAAACTCCTTCTCATAAAATGACAATTTATTACAAAGTCAACATGTCTTTGCAACTTGTACATACATTAGGCATTACTACTCCATCATCTCTACATGACTCTTTTAAGTGATGCTTGTCGAATGATAATCTCGTTTGTTTAAGACGGTTCTCACAAACGATTAAAAAAAGTTGAAATAGAATGGAGATTGTGATAGTCGGTTGAGAATAAGTTTCAATTTATATGAATTTCATATGTAAGGATCTCACATTAAAGAATTAAAGGAGATGAATTCACAAATCACAATATAACCAAGGCTGATATCTTTTTTATCAATCCTCTTAGAGGGTGTTTGGTTCAATCATAAAATGTATAAGGTATGGGTTTGGAATAAGTCAAACTCATACCAAGTGTTTGGTTAGCAAACTTGAGGATTTCATACTCATACCTCAAACCCATGAGGTATGGGTTTCTCATACCTAGGAGGGGGTGAGTATGAGATTGATACTCATCGGTTTCAAACTACGATAAACAAAAATGTGAAAAATAAATATTAAAACATTTTGTGAACGAATCATTTGATATAATTATTTGATAAAATCTTTATTTTCAGGATTTTATACGTTAAAATTATTTTTTAAAAGTATTGGATTTTACATATTTCAACCCTAAACTGAGTTTCAAACTCGTACCACTTACAATTGAAACAAACATAATGGAGTTCCAACCCCATACCACCGAGATATGATTCCTGATTCCAATGCGTGAAACAAACGCCCCCTTAGGTCTGTATTGTGAATTATTTCTTCTCTGTTCAGGTGCAGCACGGACCCATGGTTGAATTTAATATAGTTTGAGAAATCTCAAGTTATTAAAATTTTAAGTATAATCTAATACTATTCAAATTAATTCCAAACAATTTTTGTTAGAGCTGCATTCGTTGAGTTTAAAATTTGATCTCCGATAAAAAAAATTAATTTTAATCCATTTTTTGGGTTTGGTTTAACAAGTTTTGAGTCCTAGAACTGCCCTGACCAAACGGCAATTATTTAGATGAATTATTTGACATAGTATAATTTATGTAATCAAAGCGAAAAAATAATAATTGAAATTCTATCTCGGTTCGGAATTGGAACCGAACCACTACTTATCAAGTTATCATAGAGTTTTGGATAAATTAACCTCATTTCAAAGTAATAAAATGAAACCAATTCAAAATTATTCAAAGATATAAAATACGTATTTAGTTCAAAACTTGAATGACAATAATAGATGATTTTTTTCTAAAAGTAATAACGTAGACATCGTAAGAATCCAATCATATAAAACCCTTAGTTTGAACATTAGCATCTAAATCATTAATGCTCCTAGGACATAGTCAAGATTTAAACTTAACTGGTTTGAAAGTTTTTAGTAAAAATAAACATGTCATTTTATAAGAAAAACTCAAAAAACAAAAATTGATTTATTTTACTAAGAGTTTTGACATTTTTTCCTTTAGCCTTTCCCTAGTTAGTTTCATTGCTTATGAGTTGTTAAGATCCTAAATTCGGAATAGAATCCTCGCCATTTTCTTAAAAGAAAAGGAGGGTTAATTTCCTCCAAATCTTATTCCGATTCAATTTACAGCTCTATATTTATGTATAAAAATTAAGGAATAAAAATATTATTTAGACCTTATTCTTTTTAACTTAATTTTAGTTTTCACTCAAGTTTATTTCATCTTATTTTAATTCAGCACAGTTTATTTCAGCTCTAGTTATTTCAATTTCAATTCAGTTTAGTTCAACTCAACAAATTTTGGCAGAATGTATAAAAATCATTTAGGCCCTATCTTTTTTAGCTTAATTTTAGGACTTGTTTGGTTTCTCTTTTAATTCATGGAAAGTCCAAGATCCAATGAATTACAATTTTTAAGAGTTGTTTGGTTACCTCATAAGTGGAAATATGGAGGAACTCAAACTCCCTTCCTGAGTTCTACTTCTCATATGATGTAGGAAGCTAATGACCGATCCCCTCCTGCGTGTGTTGTACTTCCATGTTTCATTCATTATAACGTTCAAATGTTCACAATATATATATAGGAATCCAATTTATGGGAAATATGAATTTCTTTATGTCAACCAAACAACTTTTTATAAAATTATTGGAACTTAATGTGGGAAATAAGTTCACCGAAAGTACAACTTCCCACAAGAAATTAATTCCTGGATGAATCAAACAAGCCCTTAGCTTTCAGTTCAGTTTAGTTCATCTAGATCTTATTTCCGTTCAACTCAATTTATTTCACCACCATTCATTTCAACTAATTTCACTTCAGCTCAATTCATTTTAATTAATTTCAATCCAATTCAACTCATTTCAATTTAATTCACTTCATCTTATTTTAGTTCAACTCAATTTATTTTAGTTTTATTTATTTCAACTAGTTTCATTTCAGTCCACTTCAACTCAGCTTATTTCAACTCATTTCTATTCAATTTAACTTATTTCTATTCAATTCAACTCATTTCAACCTAATTCAGTGAAATTTCATTCCCCAAAAAGAACAGGTACTCGTTATAAAAGACAGTATAATTACTAATAGTTTAGTTATTTTCTATACAATAGTATTATCAATATGTTGTGAATGATACAATTTAGAAGCGGTCACGGGTTTCTCTTGACTTGAATCTCACACGTATTGAAGCTTCATTGCATGCACATGTTGTCTTACTTGTCCTCACCTGCACAAATGCACAATACATTTTATTTGCTCCCTAAATAATAAATATATGCTCAATTTCTAAATTTTAATTTTAAATTTGGGATACAATACTTTTTAAAATCTCTTTTTCGAATGATGCTTAATGTAGGTAAATATATATTTCAAATTTTGAGACGGTTTTCAAAGTGTTTGTCGAGTTGGCAATTCGACAACTATGTTGGATTAAAAACTTAAATCCTGGTTATGATTTTGGTAAATGACAAATTTGAAAGTTGTCTTGCAACACAATGACTTTCTAATGTTTTTTTTCATTTTGAAGAACAATTGGTTTGTGAAAGAGTCATTATATCGAATTGACGACTTTAAGCTAAAGTCGCCACGATGGTTTGAGATTTGTATGTGGATAACTTGTAGCAACCGGAATTAAGCTACATATTTTAGGTCGGGTACATCAGAGTAACGGTTTTCGCTTCATAATTTCCTTTCCGTGTGTTATTTCCGCATAATTATTATTACGAGATTTCAATGTTTTATAGTCTTATCAACAGTTCGTTCAAGAATTCATATTTTTAAGATGGGGGGATTGAGATTTGACATAAACTTTGTTTTTTAAATTTTGAGAAATTTTGATAAATACGTACATAGATTTTTAAATTATTTTTGAAGTAGCGGTCCTTCGATGCTGTTCTCGACATGATTTTTTATATTGGTCATTCGAAAATAGTCTCTTTGTGTTATTAACACAAAGACAAGCAAGTCTGCGTGCCTGCGTACATCCGACCCTTATACCCCACAATTTGCGTGAGCTATTGAGATATTAGGGTAATGTTGATTCTTCTTATTATTGTTCTCATTGTTTAAAATATGTTGGATCACACAACCTTAATTGATTCAACATGTATCATACAAAATTTAAAATCCTATGATATTAAGACGAATTTATTGCATTAATAGCGAAACAATTGCAAATTCCATATTAAATAATAGACAAATTTCAAACAGATTTGTTGAACCCTATACTAACAAATTTAAACTCAAAACATCAAGCGACTTGAATATATTCTTAAAACATTTTTTCAAATTTAATTCTTTTGGAAAGAATGCTAAGGTTTGAAACTCAAACCAATTCGAATCCAATTTAGTCGAGCAATGGAAGAGCAGAAGATAATTAGTGGATTATACAATCAATTGTATATATTTGGAAGTATAAATTTGGAATTTTATAACATAGAGCTTCTAAGTACATTTTACGAGTTTATTGAAAAAATCTGAACACCTTTATATAAAAAAAAAAAATTAACTCAAAAAATTATATTAAAACTCAAAAATAATACATATAAACTCATTAAAATTTTGATTTTAACACCTAAAAAATTTTAATGTAGCACAAATTTTAAAAGCTTATTACAGAAATTGCATATAGCTCAATTAAATTTGTATTGCAGGTACAATGCTCATATTTATTTACATAAATTCTCATTTAAAATCGTCATTATTCTTAAGCGTAAAACGGGTCAAATACATACCAAATCACCCCATTTATCACCTAGAAAATGATAATTTTTTTGTCCCACTTGGTGGTATTTTACCCGTCTTAAGCTTAAAATCCGTCCTAAACTTAAAACGGATAATATCCGTTTTAAGCAAGACTTATTAATTTATTTAAATATATAGTCTTATTTGTGAGCCGGAGGAGGAGGAGATAGTACAATAGTGTATATAGTACATACGAATTAATATATTATGTTAAAATTTCGATATTGTTTTTAACATATTAAATGTGCCCTTATTTATCGAGTGATTTTATCAATTTTCTGTACGAGAGATAATGTTAGGTGAATTACTCTTTACATTAACGTTATTTGTTTACCTATTTTTATTATAGACCATATTAGTCAATTATTTACTTTTTTTCCTTTTTTAAATACCTCTGAAAACAATTTGTTTCACCTTATCATCTAATAATTGACCCCTTTTTTTTCCTTCATCTTCGTGCCAAAATCGAAAGTAAATAAATGATCGGAACGGGGTCTATACTAGTTATTTTTAACATATGGAGGTTGGCCAATCAATCTACTATTTTCATGTGTTTGGTAAACAGCATATTCTGATAGCATATTGGTCGGAATATGCTGCTAATATTGTACATAAATGAACATTTCAGCCAATTATTTACCTTTTTATTTTACAAATACTGTACATAAATGAACAATTTGATTCTTCATACTCAATTTGCTCCACCTTATCATCTAATAATTAAGCACCTCCTGACTCCTGTTTCCGTCATCTTTATGCCAAAATCGAGAGAAAACAAATGACCGAAACGAAAACAGTATTGTATATCCATTTTTGTTAGAAGAGACAGAAAAGAAGAGCAAGTAGGATAGGAGTAGGACGACATAGACATCATAGGTTGGTGTCTGGACCATCCATACGTAAAACACAGTTTACAGACCCAAATTTATTGAAGAGATATTAAAATTGGGCGGTTTGGTAGACGAGATTTAATAACTAAATTAAACATTTTTTCCAAATAATGTAACCATGCATAGTAGTATAGTACTATTCTAGTATGGTGACACTCCAATTTTTTTAAAACCTATTTATGTTTTCTTGTACCAATTTGGTCATTTTTGATTGTAATAGCTTAACAAATTTAATAGTTGTATATGATTAAGATTTGGTGTGTACAATCACATTTAGTTCAGATTCGAATCATGTAGGTTTACTAGGATGATAGAGCTGTCCCTCGTTAGTTTTTTTTGGTGACGAGGGGTTTTTAATCCCCGGCCGGTTTTAATCCCCGGGCCCATGCATTCCCGCACCACCACATGGACCATGTAAAACACCCCCTTCAAGGGTTGCAGTAGTCATCGTCCCAGCAAGTAATCGAACCTGAGATCTTTCAACTCCTGCATTTCTGTAAGCTTTGAAGTTTAACTCAGTTATCACTGGACTAACATTATACTACTGGACTAACACCACTTGGTTACAATGTTATATTCTCATCGCTTAACAAATTAAGTTGTTGTAGATCGATGATTGAGATTTGCTCTTTGTTTGGTCCGGGTTTGAGTCGGGTAGGATTATTAGGCGGTAAAGTTCTCCCTTGTGAGTTTTAATATTGTTGTATTTTTAGGGCTCGGATACAAAACATCTGGTTAAATTAGAACGACCTTTTACTGGTTAATTTAAGTGTTATGTTTAAAAGAGATTATGAGCGAGGTGGATCAATTAAAGCGGAGAATGAAGCCATTTAATTTCGTGTCTACTTGGTTTTTTTAATCGTAATGGAAGACGGATAAATGATTTCGGGATGGAATATGTATTTTAATTTTTGAATATGGGTAGAATTTAAAACTTAAGGAGTCGTTAGTTTTGATTAAAGAACAAAGAAATTGTACGGTCTCGTATGGATGATACAATTGAAATGCATTAAAAAGTGACGTTTTCTGGACTCAAAATCCTGCATTGAAAATTCTTTGTTTGAGTACTCAAGAAAAGGTTGCTTTCGCTAATTGATATTGTCAATAACCTAATCATCCTTACGGTGAGCCTTTCGGGTCCGACCCGCGGCCTCAATTTCGATTGAACAATCTCGATCTTTGTTTGAATTATTTTGAGATTTTGATTATAGTAAGATATAAATATTCTAGTTGAATCTTAATCATCACCTTAAAGTTTTGGCAAGGTCGGTGTGGTCAAAAGTCAGGAGTTTGAATTCGGACAAACCCAATAACTCACGAAATGGAAATTCAACGCACGGTACGGGCGGAGACCCGTGCACTAACCACTACTCCCTCCATTTTCTTTATATCACCCCATTTCTTTATACACGTTTGCCAATACACATTTTGTTTCGATTATATCTTTAGCTACATACTACTAAAAATTATAAAATTTTGATATTCTTAATCCTCTTATCAAGACAAATTAAAAAAGATCTCACATGAATATATTTCCGTGAACGGATTGAGAGAAAACTGACGTTGAATACCCGTTTGTGAATAGTGTCAAAAAGAGATTGGGGTGATATAAAAAAAATGAAGGGAGTATTTGAATGAGGGGCGTAATGAGATTAAATATCGGGTTTTTAATTGGTCCGAATTATTCAAGCGAATGAAACAAAATGAAGTTAGGAAGAAGATAGTTTAGACTATAGTTGTTTCTCCTTCTTATGAGAATTTTATTGTCAGTATTTACAAAGTATTTTTTTTGTTTGGTAATAGTAGTTAAAGTTTAAATAAAGTAGCTAATTTACTTGATTAAATAGCTTAATTAGTTTTATTTTTCATTTAGTTGTGCATTTTTCCTCTAAATGAAAATGCGTCGTAAATGGAAGATTATTTTAAATATGAAGGCCGGTAATAAATATATTGTTGTGTCATTTTATCTCAGATCACTTATTTCTCGATTTTATCAAACACCTTACAAAATTACCTTTCCGACAACACTTTTTTGCTGTTACATTTTTATATTTCTCGCACTTTTAATTTTCAAGTTACACTTTTAATGCAACCTTGTTTTTACTGAATATAATATCTACGTCAATTATTTATTTATACTTTCATTCTGCCAAGAAAAGAGAATACCTAGAGTACAACAACATCGACGAGTAGATAATATGAGGCTTCATACGTGACCTTGACCATCAAATTATAATTTTTGTAAAAAACAAAAAGAAACTACACAAAAAAATCATTATGTATAATTAGCGAATCATGTGCTTTCTCACTCACCTCTCATGCGAATTTTGTGAGAGTAAACGGTATTCGTCACAACCTTGTGACAGATACCGCCGTCACAAAAGAGATTTTGTGTATGTATAATCAGCGAATAAAACAGTTTAATTATTTGTATCAAAACTTACTTTATGAATCCTTTTTAGATAAAAATAAAGCATTCAACACCGTTATCTCTTTATCATATATGTATTGAAATGAATGATACATCATCAAATATGTGAATACAAAATATCGAGTATCGTATATTTACTTTATTATAACTATCATCAAATAAATTACGTAAAACAAATAAAACCAGTAATATTTTTATGACGATTTCAAATGAAAATTTATATAGTAAGAGATGAGAAGAAGTTGTGGACATAATCATCAACGTCGACCCCAAAGAAATAAAGTCATTATCCCAATCTTAAAAACACGCCCTCAGTAAATTTCATTAAATACGGACATATCTTTTACAACTTAAAGACGGGTTAAGTAATACTCAAGTTGATAGATAAGATAAAAGCATAATACTATTTAATAGCATTATATTTTTGTCTTATCTAACCACTAAAACAATACTTAATTCGTCCTTAACTTGTGACAAATATGTCCGTTTTAAAATGTATTATTATAAACCCATCAACCCCTCCTAATTTTTGTAGGACCTTGATAGCTATGTATACATCTTTCTACTTTCTTACTTACTCTTCATCACATCACCTCCCCCTAACCTTCCCTTTTTTTTCTATCTTCTTCTTCCCACTTTCTAGATTTCCTACTATTTTTAAAATTATTAATAAATTAACTTACATTGATCGGGTCTACAAGATTATCATACAGTCATACAGTTAGGGCGAAGTTTAGCACGGGTCCAATGGACTGTAATATAAGTCTGTAACCCAGGTTGTATTTTTGGATATATACAATAGTAGTAGTAATTTTTACATTGAAGAAAAAGTAGCATAGTTGGCAGTAGTGTAGTTATAATAAAGTAAATATACAATACTCGATATTTTGTATGACTGTATGATAATCTTCCTGCCTTAGATTCTAACTTCATTCCACCCTTCAATAAATTATTATGAACCAAACAAGATTATACAAGTATGGATTTAGAACCCTATACCACCATAGTATCGAACTCCATTTCAACTTGTTTAACCAAACGACCCCTTAATTCTTTTTCTCAGTTCTAATACTCTTATTAAGTAGGGTGTACGATAAAATGATATCCCGATGTACCAAGAATCTTTTTTTAAAAATAAATAAATTACATCGAGTATACCAGATTATCGTATAGTTATATATACATCGTAACCAATAAGAAACCTTAACTCTTATTCTGCTAAAAATTTAGTTTATTATTTATGATGAATATGCTCAATCTAAAAATACTCTTATTTAGTAGGATGTATGATGACGTAATACTCCGATGCATCATAATTTATATTTTTTTTTCGAAAAAACAAAAATAAAAACATTTTTGTCTTATTTTTTGACTTTTTTACATGCTTTGTACGGATTTAATTTACCCCACATTTTACAATAAATCTTAGTATAAATGCCTCTTTTCCTTTCTTCCATTATATGGAGTTCATAAACAAGTATTAAAAATACACATACAAATAGCTAGTGGCTAGATTTTTTTATTTCCCTTTTGCCTTATTTTCACTTCATTTGCCTTCATTTTATGGCAATTGCCACAACCATGAATCTTAATAACGTTGATATTAATGCCAACTCGAACACGAACACAAACACAAACACAAACACAAACACAAACACAGACACGAACACAAATACTAATAGTAATAACTACAAGCAACAACAAGAACAACAACAACAACAAGATGAGCATCTTCAAGAAGAAGATGAGCACGGGCATGACATGGTCATGCCCGGCTTTCGCTTCCACCCTACTGAGGAAGAACTAATTGAGTTCTATCTTCGTCGTAAGGTGGAAGGCAAGCGATTTAATGTTGAACTCATCACTTTTCTCGATCTTTATCGCTATGACCCTTGGGAGCTTCCTGGTATTTATAAATACTTCTGTAAAACGGTTTTATATTAATTTTGTATTATATTATTGTAAAACCGTCTATTTCATGTTTATTAACCTTATCATCATATCTATTCATCCACAATAATTTAGTACACCTTGATTGAAACTAGATACACATTTATGAAAATTAAAATTATTCTTATTTAATACAATAAAACCTAATAATAATTAGTACAATAATGATTATTAAATATCATCATTTATTAATTATTTATAAATTATTTATTAATTATTTATTAATTATGTGTGTAGCTATGGCAGCAATAGGTGAAAAAGAATGGTACTTCTATGTGCCAAGAGACCGGAAATACCGAAATGGCGATCGGCCAAACCGTGTCACAACATCGGGTTATTGGAAGGCAACCGGAGCTGACCGGATGATCCGAGGCGAGACTCTCCGGCCCATTGGGCTTAAGAAAACATTAGTGTTTTATTCGGGTAAGGCCCCTAAGGGTATCCGTACAAGTTGGATTATGAACGAATATCGACTTCCTCAACATGAAACCGAACGTTACCAAAAGGTACTTACTATTATGTTTTTATTAATCTATATATTCGTGTAACTCATTTAGGTTTTAATTGATTTCGAAGAGCTTGGTCTGAACCCGAATTATAATTTGTTTAAATTTGTCATCCAAATTTCGGGTCTTTGGATCGACATATGTATATGTATGTCGATCCATAGTACTATACCCTAAAATACAGGGTTAAACTGGATTCTTTTATAAACTCGTACTTTGAAGGACAATCTTACTTAATTGTTAAAAAGGATGGATCCGGGCCAGGGAGCTAGGGGATTTTGATATTGACGGGATTTGAAACCTCGGTTAAGTTAGAGTACCAGCTTTTATGATTTTAATGACTGAGCTAGTTGACATCTGTATACGTAATAAATACGGAGTATGTATAATTATATAGTAACGATGAAACCCTAATTTACTTGGAGTTAAAAAAAAGAATGGAGCATGAAAAAGGGAGGTAGCAAAAGAGAAGGAGCACAGATTCCAAGTAGTGTAAGAAGAGTAATAAATAAGTAGGGTAATTTAGTAGGACAGTGGGTTTAATTGAAGTCACGCATATGTTATGAAAGACATGAATGTATGCTTTAATTCTATCCTTCTTTCTCTTTGCTCTATCATCATTCATTATTCACAAATTTGACTGTAATATCGGTCGCAAGTTTGTAACGTGTTAAAAAAACCTATTTAGGAAGATAAAGACAAAACATTCGTGATTTTCTATGCAATTTTATTTTTGTCTTATCAAAACAAGTGTGTGTACTTGACCCGTTACAAGAGAGACTTATTGTTCATTATTACACCCCTCATTGTTTTCACATTGTCACTTTTTTGGAATACTCTTTTATTTTTATGTAAAATTGTACATCATTATGACCATAACTAAGTACGAGTAACTTGTTTTAAAACGGTATTATACCAGAATTATTTGTGATTTGTATTAGAATGTTTGTGTATTTGTAAGCGGAGATGACTTGTTTTAAAACGGTATTATAATAGGAACTGTGATTTACATTGTGTGTCTGTGTGTGAACAGGCGGAGATATCATTGTGTAGGGTGTACAAGAGGGCTGGGGTGGAAGACCACCCGTCAGCACCACGAGGGATGGGATCTAGATTGTCATCGTCTTCACGAGCTACATCCTCGTCATCTGAGAGGAAGAACAACCACCATAACACCGCGTTTAGGGCTCAGTCATCGTCTTTACATCACCACCACCAACAAGCGGCCTTAGAACAACAATTGGAGAAGGTTAATGAGACCGATGCTAGTAGTAGCACGGATGTTGGGACCGCGCTTGGGTTGTCTCACCACAGTTCTTACACTGTGGTGAGTCCATTACCAGTATCACAACCACCACCACAACAACAACAACAACCGATCACAGAAGTTGATCAGATGATGCATATGCTAAATCGTCATCACCACCACCACCAGGGTAGTGGTGATGATAGAGCATCAATTTTAGAGGGGCGAACGAGTAATAATTTAATCCCGTCTTCCATCTTTTTAGGTAATTCTTCTAATACTAATACTAATACTAATACTAATACTATCAACCAAGTTCAAAATCAACATCAACCAAGTTTGGAGGAGATACAAAGATTAGTAGAATATCAACAAGCTTATCTCAACCACCATTTCCAACAACACGAAAATCGACAACAAATCCAATTCGGGTCACTTACTAGCAACCCGAATAATAATACTACTAGTACTACTACTACTACCGCGACTACTACTACTACAAATAATAATAATAATTCCCTTTTGTTTCCAAACTACATTTTCTCACAACAACCTATCCTTGTTAACAATCCACCAGCTATTGTTGGAGGCTCTATCGGATTACCGCTTCCAGTTACAACAACCGGTGGTGGTGGTGGTGGTGGTGGTGGTGGTGGTGTTGGTGGTGGAACCGCGTTGTGGGAATGGAATCCCTTCCCGGAGCCTAATAGAGATCATTTCAGTAACCTCTTCAAGTAACTTTAATTAATTTACATTTTATATTTTATGCTCATATAGGTAAAGAAAACACATATTTATTAATTCGATTAGATTTACGTTAAGTTTCAATTACGAGGCCTTTTGAAAAGTCGATAAAATGCTACCCGCCTATTGTAGATGGGTATATTACGACGATTATATTATGTTTATTAGCTATTTATTAGTCTATGAGAAACTATAGATTTATGTTATAGTTTACTAGTACTTGATATTAGAATTCCATGCATGGAATTATTATTATTATATATATATGTAACGCAATTTGAATTCTAATTTAAGTTGATATATCAAATATATGGTTATTATTGCATTATATACTAGGGTTTTGTGATTCACAATTTGAAATAAAATTGAGTAATTAATCATTAAATGATAACATGAATTAAATTAATTTCATGAAAATTGAATTTTTTTTGTTAGAGTTTTGTCCTTTGTTTGTGATATTATGTTATTTGCATAAATATTTCAAGTTTAATTAAAAGCAGATAAATGACTGAACAGAGAAGTAAGTAATATTTAGAATAGATTATTGGAATTATGGAATTTAAATAAGTTGAATATATAGTTAATTACTCCTCCCATTATAAATTATAAAATGAGAAATTTAATCACATGGGTGTGGGTCTATATGTGTGGTGTTGAGATGAAAAAAATATAAATTAAATGTAGTGAATTTAGTAAAATTCAAGTGTATAAATACTGAGGGAAATAAAGTCTACAAAAATTTCAGAGGGACGTGTCTCAATAACGTTATTGGAAAACCTTTTATATGATGGGGGTAAGGGATCTACTGAAATTTTGTTTTTCCTATTATATCTCTAACTAGATTAGTGAATTAGTGAAAGACGGTCTCTCACGCGACTTACTGAAATCAATTGCTAGATACATAATGCAATCAATTTATTACTAGATTCTTGTGTAGTTGTGTTGATGATAAATTCTTTTCAATTTGAGGTTAAGAATTTATGTTGTTATTGCAGTTCATAAATTATATACCATGACATTTGTTTGTGTATTTTTTAAGTTTTATAATAAATAAATTTTCAAGTTTTATTTTAAAGAATATGAATTTTACTGCGTAGCCTGTTGTTGTTTGGGTGCATGATGAATGAAAATATAAAGTCATGAAGATCTTCCGATCCTTCAATATGAATGTTCTTGAGTTATATTAGTAGGTGAAGGGTTGATAAGATAATTTTTAACCTCCATTTATTTTTGAAAAAATACAAGATTTTACCTTTGAGAATTTAAAATAAGACCATTTAATTTGTTCTATGGTGTGTATCATGATTCATGACATGCATCTCAATATTTCATGTCTCATTATTATTTTATCCTTATCACAAATTATTAGATATAAATTACCATGATTATTATTGTTGGGTAATGGGATGGATGATACGTTGCAAGATAGAACTGATGGAACAGAAGATGAGATACAAAAATAAGACATGGTGACATACAGTCTTAATTTGCATGCGTATCTATTACGAGTCATTTTTATGTAAGATAATAGGTAATTTGTTAATGTTAGATGTCTACAAATGAAAGTATTTAATTAAATAGATTACTAAATATTTTAAAATAATGTTCTTTAGAAAAATGTCAAAAATTGGTTACAACCTACAAATAATGAAATACTAAAATGGTTAACTAAGTCTTATGAAAACGAGTATCATGTAAATTGCAACCGATACAATTAATTCGACTTTATTTTAGCACCAGTAATTCTATAACCGATCTTATTAATCTCAATTTTATATGTTTATATTAAACGATGCTGAAAGGTAGATTGAAACCGATACTACTAAAAATATGAGGTAATTAAGGTATTGTCCTAGTAGTAGATGCATGTTAAAAAGGGTTACTAAAAATGTGATATAAATGAGTTAAAAAAAGAAGAGAAGTTAGGGTAAACATCCAAAAAAGCAAAATCACAACAACTTTGATGTAAGTATTACTGTTTTTGGAAAATGTATTGTCATCCAATTCTAGAAAGGTCGGGTGCACTTTTGGTATACCTATTACATTCATTCCTTATTTGGCAAGGCATTTGATTAATTAGGGTGAAAAAGGTAGAAATTTATTACTCTATATTCAACTTCTACTAGTTTAATGAGTATATGTTTTTTAAAATTTAAAGTTACTCTTTTTACTTTTAAGTTTAGTTCCATGTTTACTTATTAGTTAAAATTATATAGTTCAATTCAATTTACATAAATTTAGATAAGTTTTATTCAATTCATACTAGATACAATACGAAATATAACTAATATCTAACTTAATTTGAAATTTAATTATTAATTTATTATTATTAATTTTTTGTATAAATTAGTGGAAAAGAAAAGGTTCAAAATAATCCAGTTGTAGATATAATATAATGAAAACTCAATTACAGACATGATATAATAAAAGCCTAATTACATTACAGATATCATATAATGAATGCCCGACTATAGCCAAATTCATTTAGGTGAGAAAATTTGGAAAATCTCTTATTCTCTTAGTATAAGTGGGATTTCTAAATGTTCGGTTTTTATAATTTCAGTTCAATTATGTTCAACTCCTATAAGTTCAGTATCATTACTCTAAGTTTTTATTTTAAGAAAGTCCAACTCCTATAAATTTAGTTCAATTTAATTCAACTCAACAAATTAAAATTAATTAAGTACAAAAAAACATGATGTTAATGGAGAATAATTAGACAACCAAAATTTAAAGTCACGAAGTTAAATATTAATTGAAAATTTAAGAGTGATTTTACTGTATTTCTTTTTTTTTTTTTTGAAATGTTTTTCCTGTATTTCTTAATTGAACTAAATTTATAGAATATAAACCGAATTAAATTTGATCTCCCTCTACCTCACCCCTACTTTGTAGGGTTGTACCCATTGTAATTTGTATGGACTAAGGGCTTGTTTGGTTACCCATTAAAATCATGGGATGTTGAACTTCCTAGAAAGTGTAAAATCATGTTGTTGTTTGGTTGCCAACATCATGGGAAATAGAACTTCCCACATGAATTTACTTCCTCTATTTTGTGGGAAGTTACTCACCAAGTCCCCCCTTGGTCAATAGAACTTCCCGCATGAATTAACTTCCCATATGCGAACCAAACATTTTTTGCGAATTCACATGAATTGCAAATTCCTATGATCTTGAAGTTCCCGGGAACTTTAATTCCCCTATGTCAACCAAACAAGCCCTAAGATTGAAATTAAGTGCCATTGTATATTAGTTACAATTTGATTGGATATATATATCACAATCTTATGAATTAAAGTATTTTCTTAAAATGATTTAAAATTTTCAAACTAATTATGTAAAATTTCATTTCAATTCTATTAACTCGTATATATTGCCAGTCATACCATATTTTTAGGCTATAATCTTTCACTACGTTACATAAAATAATGGCTTACAAATTACAAATAATTACACAAAATTGATTATTTGGATAATATAGAAGTTAACTTGAGGTGACGGTTTTTCAATAAATTATTGAGGACCATTTTTTTGTACCTTTTATTTGTATTTCGTGAGTCGTGACTTTTTGTCATTGATCGTACAATAGTAGTTTCGTGTCTATTTACATAATAAATGTACTCATTTTATCTTAAATCATGATTTGTATCCATTTTATCACATTTAGTACCACGTTTTCTTAAATTTGTACAATAATCTCTCAATAATTTTATTGAGAAGCGGTCTCTCAAAAAACCTACTGGATAAAATAATCTAGACCAAATCTAATTACATATATCACTTTGTAATTTCGGAGAAACTAGTGACCAAAATTATAACTTTAACAATTTAATCACAATCTAAACAAAGACTACGGACTACGGACCACGGAGTAAAAATACAAAACACAAAACGGGGGTAATATGTAAATTCACAAATTCTCATTTGTGACAGACATATTCGTCGTAAGCTTGCGACGGGTTAAATAATACCACATAACGAGATAAGACAAAAGCTAGGTGTCTGTTGAGTAGCATTCTGTTTTATCTTATTTATTAATATTGATAGCATTTGACCCGTCGCAAACTTGTGACAACTATACTCGTCACTTATGATAAAAATTACAATGTTGAGTGCAAAGTTTGAATTTTTGTACATTATTTTCCGTCTTGAAGGTTCACATATTATCTTATTTTTCATTTCCAGTGGAAATATAAAACAGGTAGGGATAATTTTTATCCATTTTGTGGGAGATTGAAAAACTATTTTAGTATTTATTTGAATGAGAGGATTATACAATTAGATGTATATTTCTAGTAGTATAGATTTCGAGTTTTATAACAAAGAATTTGAGCTTATACATATATTTTACGAGCTTTATTGAAAAGAATCTGAGCGTTTTTGTAAAAAAAAAACTTGTAAATCAAAATATTATATTGAAACTCAAAAATAAGACATATAAAACCCGAAAATTTTAATTTTAATTCTAAAAAATTATAATGCATGAATTAAATTGTTAAAAGCTCAAAAAAATTACATATAAGCTCAATTAGATTTGTATTACATGTATGATACCTATATACTGTATATCTGGATGTATAGTTCTTTTTGTGTATTATTTTTTTTTTTTTTTTGAGGGTAAAAGCCGAAGCTTACTTCATTAAATTTAAATCAACGGAAACAGCGAAACCCACGCCTGGCGGTAACTCCTCCGCCCAAACAATTCTATCCGGCGCAGATACAAGAAAATGTGCAAGACTATGAGCGACAGTATTATTCGCTCTCCTAGTAAACGACCAACAAACAGAATCAAACAAATTGCAAAACAACAAAATATCTGAGATAATTAAATGAAAACTAGTTCTTCCATGGATTTTATCTTTTAGCGCTTCGATGACTTGAAGACAATCACTTTCCAAGATGACGGACTTGTGCCCCTTGCGATGTGCTTCCTTGAGGCCTTCCAATACGGCCATTGCCTCCGCCAAAAGAGGAGTCCCATGTTGAACTGTCCGCATGGAGAGACCCCAGAGAACCAGCCCCCCTTCCGCGCGGCAAACTGCCCCCAGACCCACACTAGTTCCGTCTTTCACCCCGGCATCTACATTCACCTTACTATACGGGTTCCTTGCACTCTGCCATCCACCCTCCGTCTCCCGCCCCTGTCCTCCACGTCCCCCAGACCCGGTACCAAGGATCTTCCCCTGCCCATACAGCCCATGTCCCCTGTCCTCCGCCATTACATCCTTCGTTCGTCGTACCACGGCATCTACTTCCGGCTCAACTTGGTCAAAAATCACCTTATTCCTCATCTCCCACAAAGCCCAACACCCAACCATAAACTGTCCCTGCTCGACCCCTCCCATAATCCTCCATTTGGCCTCCACCCAATCGTTTTTAATTTATGTACAAGCACTAGAAAGTTAGGCCTTGTTCTTTCTGGCTTAATTTCAGCTTCTTTCAATTTTGCTTGGTTGTATTCCGTTAAGTTTTATTTACGTTCAATCAATTATGTTCAATTAATCTCTTCACAAAATCAACTTTTAATTCAACTAAATTCATTTCATCTCAGTTCCACTTTATTTAATTCAATTAAACTCTACTTCAATTAATTCAGTTCAACTCGTTTCAGTCGAAAAGAACAGGGCCTTAGTATGTATTAGAATTCAGCCACGTATGGCTCCACATAATTAATGTCATGTTAAACCACAGAAAAATTAATACTCATAAATAAATTATTTGGATCCTAGCTAAAACCCCAAAGAAAGTCAACTTTTGTTAAACTTATAAATAACCGTTGTTTTTTTAAATAAAAAGTGAATTTAAATCGAAATTGTTTTTATGAGCATAGTTATTTTAGAGAGAGAAATAATGTACGATCAAAGAAAAAAAGTAAACCAAAATGTTCTATGTACTTTTTCTACAAATGTGAATGTTCGCATACATAATGTCTATCAATGACAAAAGACATTCAGATTTAAATTACAACAGTAAAAAATAATTGTCTTTCTGACCCTTTTAAAGTGATGTTTTTCAGAGTATGTACCGTGTAAGGACCCGTATATTTTAGCCGCAAATCTAGTTTTATAGCCAATAATTTGTGCGCGCGGCCCTTTTAATTCGAGCCCTTAGATTTCCTATTTCGCTACTTGAGAAATATCAGATTTGCCTCTACGAGAGGTGCTAGTAAATGAAATACCTCTTCTCATAATTAAGCTTGTTTATGGTGTTTTATTACTTTCAATAATCGTATTGCTTACTTTTATTGTATTTGTGTACCGGGCGTTGATAATCGTGACTAGGATTCCCGACACACACCCCGAGACTCGAGGTACGTGCTAGTAGACGATCTCTCACTATTGTGAGACCCTTGTTACTTGCATTCTTGCCTTAAAATCGAGTAAGGGTACGCACCACGATTCGGCTAAAGTACCGGACCGTAACACACGGCATGTTTGCATACGGAACATACTCCTTGACAAATTAAAGTTGATGGATAATTAGCAAGTATACTGTTAACTTTCTGATATCATACATAAAAAACTTTAAAATATTTAATATTAATATAAAATTCATCTCTTTCTATTTTTAAATTATTATACAAATAAATGTTGTTGAGGTTTGTCTACAGATGCACCCATGGTCATGGATTGTCCCCTCTTACCATTTGACAAAGCCTGGTTAACTAACATTGTTTTTTCCCACAAATTTTTAGTTCAAAGCTGCCACTTTTTATTTGATGTTTCAGACGAATATATGTGATCATTTTACGGGTAAATGTAATCACAATGGTACAACCAGTATAACAGCTTATGGTAACTTATTTTTTCAATAGTGGTCACATTTAACTGTAAAATGATTACAAAGTTCCGTCTTATTACTTCAAGATCAAAACGGTCCATTTGAAGCAATACCAACTCGTTTTTGTTCCAGAAGAGAAGCCTTACTGCCCTTAAGCTCAATTCCAATATGGGTGGAACAAACCGAGTAACATCCATCACATTTACGGTTTACCATCAGTTTAAGCTTTGGCTAGTGTTCGATGCCATAGGGCATAGGCCCATTCGCCATACCCGCAGATTCTGGCCAGACTTTGAACAGTTCAATTCCGTTTTACGGCTTGGTCACGTTTCTGTCCGCGCTAGCTAGGACCACTAGGTAACATCTGAAATGGAAACCTCTGTCCGCGCTAGCTAGTATTAGATACTGCAGCAATAACTCAGACCGAACAAAAAACAGAACTACTGGACCGATTGCGTTTTGGAAAAAAAATAGGGGAGTATAGCAATGTTTTTGGTGAAAAGAACATAATGCGCGTTTACTGCAGGTCAACTTTGTGTCAAAACCCGCTCCTACAAATTTGAAGAATTAGTATAACTGACACGGGATATTCTCGATTATATATCCTCCAAACACATTCTAATTTCATGAGTCCAAACGAATCGAACCTGAAGTTTCTGTTTTTTTAACCAGGAATGCAAATAGAAGTTTCTACTTGACCTTGTTTTAGTCAACACACAAGCGTCTCAAACACGAGATCTTTTGGTACTGCAGCCTGGGCATTTGTACTGCTTGATGTGCTCGGCTTTAGCAGGAGTGATTTTAACACATTTACCATGGAACCATTTCTCGCAAATGTCACAGCAGATCCAGAATTCATCGGCCGCGTAATTGTCCCCGCATGCTCCGCAAAGGGTTCCAGCTTGTTCGTCATCTTCCTCATCTTCTTCCCCGCTTCCTTCTTCCTTTGGTAGCATAGGCATCTTCACTGCTTTAGTGTGATTCTCTGAGTGTCGTGTCTGTGAACATGGGAAGACGAGTCATATAAGAACATTGCCACAGTTAGACTCAGCAAACAGCTCATTAGGCTCGTGTCATCTTGAATATAGCATCTAGACTCGGAAAGGATCGCGTCATTTCTGGTTTGGATGTGTTATCAACGGTCATTACGGGGTATTAAAGGCTAGGTGGGTCCAGACTCCAAATTAGAGGTTTGGATCATATTAGGTTGTGTTATTTTGTCCAGGTACAGGTTACAAGAGCTCCCACAAATGGCAGGATAGCGAGGGTCGAAGGTACACATCCTTGCACCTATTTGTAAGCAACAAAAAGACGTCTCTAGTTTCTAGTTTCTAGTTTCCAGGTTAAAAATGGTGAGATAAAAGAAAAGCATATGACGAGATAAAGGAATATTGCAACCTTCGATTTTTTATTGCTGCTGTTATGAGGACCAGAATGGTCCTTGGGTTGCTTAACATTTCCGGACAGAACTTCAAAGACTGTTGGCAAATCATTTATCAATTGAAATAGCTTTTTCCTGAACAAATTTCAAAAAAAAAAGTTAGCAATGACAAGCGGCAAAACAAAAGATAGATAAATTAACTTGTTCAGGAGCAACATTGGCATGTAAATTAGTAATCAGAAAACAAACTAGGCACAGAAAAATCATATGCGATGAAGTCACCCTAATAGCAGACGAAACCAGAATAAATACACTGCCTAGAATAGAATAGCGATCTGGGATTCTTCTCTAATTTCTCCTCTGCTTTTGCTTTTGTTTTCTGGAGCGACAGAGGATGGAGACAATTTGGTGATGAAATGGGAACGCGACATTATGATAGCGGAAAACCAGCAACACTACTTAAGGCAGAGTGGCAGACTAGTCTCACAGAAGGCCGCGAGAGACTTTAGAGGAACATCACGTAACAAGACAGTAAAATATAAAAACACCTTAAAAAGGGAAGCATTAAACTCATTTTAAAGGCTTCAGGCTCTTTTTGAGCCATTTTGCATGTACTTTTTTGAGCCGTTTTGCTTTATTCCATCGTAACCAAGACCATAGAATGATAAGTCTCTAGCTTTCTTGGAAGTGAAATTATGGATCACAAAGCATGACTGGCAAATAAATAGTAAATGTTTGTGTCTAGAGGTAGCTCTAGATTCACTGTTCAATGTGCAACTTCTAAGTCTCTGCACAAAGCCACTACTTAATGGTCACTCTTTACATGATCTAAGAAACAGGAGGATGAGAAACTCCTTGAATATACAGGAAAAGCGAGAACAGCTTAAGCTCATCTCGACTGAACAATCCATGATTAATTCTGATAATGTAAATGAGTGATAAGATCCATGATTATGGGGATATGGCCTCAAAAAACTGCTGCATTATGAACCAACACCATTGTGCGCTAATTTTTCTACCCCAACCCTTCGAGTATAGAACAAATGTAATTGTGAGTTAACTTTAGATTACAGAAAAAACACTTTCCCAATACCATATAATATCCGCATGTCAAACCATAGCTTATACGGTTATACCCAAGGAAAACCTAAATCTGAACCATGACCAAAATAAAAAGGGCTGGTCCTGCTTCAGATCTGAACTCTGGGGGAAAAGTGCCAAATCCCACCAGTTGTTAAGTCCTTGATAGCGCTATTTGCGCTGCTGAAGCTTCTCAACAGAAAACATGCCTTCTAGGTGAACCATGCTGCATCTTGCACCACAAATGTTGTACTTTCGATAACTCACAGAACATCCCAAACCAAATTTTAAACTTCATACTAGAATCATGTGAAAAGACGCCTCTGTAACTCCACAGCAAAAACTTTCTGACTGAACAAAACTAGCCCAAAGAAAGACTTGAACATCTAGTATTATATCAACTAAACTCAAATATAATAGATTTTGAATGAAGGGATTCACTACGCCCGAGAACTGAAAAATTCACATTAAGTGACGCAAATACTAGCTACTAAACTCCTCAAGTATCAGCAGAGTAAAAAGTAAAAACCGTTAACAATCTATAGATTTACCCAAATAATGAACCAATATGCTGAAATCAAAGAGCTTATTATATCCTAAATTACTAACCTAAGACTAACAACAAACAAAAGCTAGACTATATAGATGCATGTGATATAAAAATGGATGAAAAACTTGCCTTATTTGACTAAACTAATGCATTTGTATTATAAATATTGGCTACAAATATAATCATTAAATCTAATAATTTTTCAAAAAGGAATGTTTCTTGAAGAGTGAAGACACTTGATGGCGAAATGTCTAGCTCCAACGCCTCAAATTGGCTTAAAAAGAGTATAATTTGAAGCACTCCTGTAGTGAAAGACCCACCTCCAACCTGGGTAAGCTGATTTGCAGCTGAGGTTATCAAGGTTGGTTACCGAGGCCACTTTTTGGGTAGTATCCAGAGCTTTATAGAAACGTGACTGAGATCATGATGCGACACCGATTCAGAGTTCAATTCTCACACCGTAATTTAATACCAATGCGGGTAGGAGCGGGTTGAGTTTTTACAGGTTCACAACAAACCTAAATGATTGCACATAATGCGTGCCTTGAGAAAATAACACAAAATCTGCATATAAAATTGAACTGAGCAGTGGTTGCACAGGCCTATAACCAGTTTCATAACACTCTAAAGTTGCATCCGTAGACAGTTTACCTGAACATATGAAAAAATACCTGTCATTCTTCTGGAAACCAAAGCGAGCGCCAAAATAAAATGCTACAGAAAGTAGCCACGAATCACTGTGAACAGCAACTAGCGATAGCCAATCCTTCTCCTGCATACCATCCCTAGCAAAGTTAATGCCCAATGCAGGCTCAGGAAGCTCAGGAGGAACTTCTTCAACAGGAAGATTAACTTCCCAGGTCTCATTTGGAAGTCCATACAGACACAGATTCTCCTTCTCTGCAAGTGAAATAATTAATTTCTTAAGTGAACCCAGGTAAATAGATACTGCAATCATGTCCAAAAAACATCAAAGTTTCATAAACCCTAAAGTATACTTTTGACTAGAAGACCAACACTGAAAGGCAACCTAATAGATCCTACAGATAAGTATCAAAGGAACGGGAGTACGGGACACTGATGATAAATACCTTAGACACACTTGGGATAAATTAATCTGAAGATGAAAATGCATGACAAGGATAATAATTGTTAAATAAAGACTGTTTTCAACCGGAACACTATGACCGAGTCTGATGATTGGCAAACTTTTAAGAGTTCCTCAGCTTGAAGGAAGGAATAGCTAGAGAAACTAATGTAACTTTATATTTTTACGTAATGGCTTATTGGGAACGTCAATATAGAGCACAGAAGTATCTCAAGCAGTCAAATACAGCTGACCACGATACTTGTATTGCAATATGCATTAAAACAAATTTAATGGTAGAGTCTTAGCACTTCAGCCTTTCAGCCTCGTCATAAGAGCAACCCTCGCTATGCTCAACTTTAATTCATTAATCTATGAAGAAAAATCAACCATACTAGCCGGATTGATATGATGTATAATTTAGTGTGGATTCCCTCAACCCCTCCAAGTGCAAGCAAGATGAGTTTATGCACTACAAAGTACGAATAACTTATCCATGATAGTGTATTACATTACAGAGTTACACGTCAAAACAGTTCAGCAACACAGACTGACAGCATAACGCTTGCATACGTAAGCTAACTTAGCCGGTAAAGTCATGAAATTCCGCATTACCTAGGTCAAAAACTGTCAACATCAAAACTACATCAATAACGTACAAAGCAACAAACTGAAAGTGACAACCAATAACGAAATTCCAAAATTATCCACAAATTGCTTTCCAACTCCATTACTCAAAACTAACTGCAGCAACCTAGTAACTTGAAGAATCAAGTCGGAAAATCGACACGAAAAGTCGGAAATTATCAAACATGACAAAAAAAACAATACGAAGCAAATTCTACATGCTCACCAGGATCACATTGCTGATAAAATTTCTCAACGTCTGCAAAACAACAACAAAAACACAATCAAAACGATTAAAAACGCAGAAAATAAACAACAAACTCAACAATTATTCAATTAAACAGAGAAAAAAGAAAAACAAAATACCAGAAGTGAGAGCTTTGATCAAACCAGAACGACGTCCCTTAAAATCATTAAAAACTTCTTCAACAGTTCTAGGTATATTCTGAGTATTTACCTCCATTATATTTCTCCTCAATTAAAACAATCCTACAACGAATTACGAGAGTTCGGAACTAATTTAAGAGATCAAAATGGGGAAATTGAACCGCGTAGGTTGAAATTAGGGTTTATATGAATGAGAAGCACAAATCAATTTGAGGAAATTGAACGAAATGATGAAATTAGGGTTTTAGATTGAAGTAGTAATTCTGCTCATCTTTTTGTAATTTTTGTTTCTGGAGTGTTTGATTTGTTATGGAGTTTTATTGATTTGGGGAAATTATATATCCACGGATAAAATATGGTGGGCCACGGGGATTGGTTTTTTGTTGGACGATTTTGCCCTTGTGATTATGCAATCATGCCAGAAGTGATTAGATAGTAGCCAAGTAGGGACTAGGAGTCTATAATGCAACACAAATACTGTATGCATTGGAGACTTGGAGTTGGAGGCTATGGCCTATGGAGCCTATTGACTATTTTTTGTCCTTATTAACAATATTAAAATAGATTAGAGTTTAACTCATTTCATAATTACTATTTTAGCGGAGTAGAGGTGGTAATTGAATCAATCGATTTGAGTTTTAGTCGGTCCAATCGGATTGGAGCTAGTAAGGTTGGGTCGTGATTGCATACGGGTCGGGTTTGGGTTACTTACAGGTCGGTTGGTTGTTCTGCGACCGATCACACTACTGGCTAGATCACATGCTTTAAATACGGGCGACCTCAACAATACGTAAGGGGGTTAAAACAAGACTCCGCAAGAAGAGTTTGTCCTACGTCGTCTCCTTCGGAAGACGGTATTTGAAATGTGATTTTTATGGCTTTTAGTAACGAATCCTCATATATGACAACAAATTAATTTGTACAAAACAATTAAGAGATCATTTTTTCATATGTCTCCGGATCAACGCGGTTCTCATTGATGCTCTTTGCCGGTTGACTTCCGTCCTCCTTTAGATCGACCTACAGACATGAACAAATATGGCCTTAGGAGGGGGGTATCGAGGGGGGTTGAATGATTTGTTAACATGACAATAATCCCTATAAAAAGTGTTCTCATGGTAATCGACTTGATTGGACTATTGGGTTACTGAATTTAGGCGACATGAAAATGTCCTGTAATATAGTATAAGCACTATAAGGCTATAACTAACATATTCAACTCATGTATTAAATTCCCTTATAAAGTACTCCTTTAGTCTCAACGGATTCTTTACGTTTATTTTTTCACATTTGTCGAGGTGCATATTACACCGTCAATATCTTACATTTTGCATTTATAAAAATTATAAAAAATTGATATTCTTAATCTATTCACAAAGACGAATCAAACAAGATCCCACATGACTATATTTTTTCTTATAGATTGTCGAGAATATTATAGATTCTCTTAACTTGTGAATAGTGTCAAAAAATAAATGTAAAGAATCTGCTGAGACGGAGGGAATATTAACTAACTATCTAATAATATTAACCCTCTTAAATGCACAAATTACAAACATAGTGTAACAAAGGTAAAAATACTCATTGATCAAGAGTTATAATCATGAAATCGTTATTTAAAAGTCAAATCATTATCAAATTTTCCCTATTTTTTTTATCATAAATAAATATTGTTGTTTGTAACATCTACAAATTACTAGTCCCTCCTATTATTTTTCAAAATGTGGGTTGAAATAGTGTTGAGAATTTGAGATGTAACAACCTTATGATAATAATGAATACAAATTCATGTCGGATCAATATCGAGCACAAACTCTCTGTTGCGAGTCGCCGAGTCTCACATCGACTTAGCTAACAATAAAAAGGGTGATGTTTATAAGATATCACAAGTACTTTCTCGTGACGAGCAAGAATAGTTGGATATCGAGAGCGGAGACATGACTACTGAGTGAGAATGGTTCATCTACAAGACCCAAAGTGTAGAGCTCACAAGCCCTACCACAGAAGGACCCAATTATAACATACAGAAAACAACGTCTAATAAACCGAATACAAATTCTCATTGAAGACGACACTCTCCGTCACAAGTTGAACACCAACAGTGTCCCTCTAAAAAATGCAGGTGGGATAATCATAAAAATGCTCTATTTTCCTCCACTTGTCTTCTAACTTACAATGTTATGTGAGGGATACTATCCGTCTTCGTTTTCGGCAAAACTGTTTGTAAACTGAATTACTGATTACAAGCACTATGCATTAGTCAGAACTCAAGAGTCAGTACACACCTCCATCAACGTCCCAAGTGGTACAAATAAATGTCGCTATGCATCAGTAATACAACAAAACATTGCAAAAAACCAACGTTAGACGTTGAAATTTGTGTACAGTCACACAAATTAAAGTGCGATTTCGATACTATTATATTCAACCTTAGGAACCCACTACATGTGCGCGTCTTTTTTTCTTCACCTGTTGCGTTTCATTACTTGTCATTTGTAAAAAAAAAAAAAAAACGAAGTTTTATCAATCTTTAATGTGAAACAAGTTAAATCAATTTAATCCATGACGGATCTAGGTGTATTATAAACGATTGTGTCTTTTTTAAATCTGGATTAAAATATACTCTATAGTCTTTATCATCTTCATTTTTGCGGGATTTTTTCAAAGTTTCATAATTTTAACGTTATTCTTGATTAAATTTTTTGAATTTTGACCACCAAGAAGGTAATGTAACCTTTGTTTTGGATGTGAGAGGGCATATAGATTATCGGATAAAAAAAAGTAATCAAGTGAATTTGAAGAGGGGGTGTAACGGGTATTTAGATTATGGGTAAATATTTAAATAAATCAGAGGGAATATATAGAGTTTAAGTTTAAACGGATGAATATCATCGCTCAAAATTCGTCAGTTACATTGGAACATAATTTAGTCGGGTTTTAAAGGAATCACATTGGATTTAGGTCCTACGGAGATAAGTTGCTTGTAGTTTGCGTTTCGTCGCCTTATGTTCTAGAGTATTAACTAGACCATAACTAATACAAATAGTCACAAGCTAAGACACCTTATATCACGTTCGGTCTGAAATACTTAATTTGCTTACACCGATTATTATTATTATATTTACATATCAAATTATGTCGAAATACATTTTGAATGTTTTAAAATCAAACAACTATGAGTAGTTGAGTAATGAGTACTCAAGTTACAATTACAAATCGATATCAATTTAAATGATAACTAAATCCAAATCATTACTAGTATTAACGAGGTTAATTCTTAAGTCACTCGTTATTTTAATGCTCTGTTTGATAAAACTATTGAAAAGGTAGCTAACCGAAATCTAAAAAAGTAACTGATAAAGTAGCTGAGAATTAGGAATTGATAAGACAACTAATAATTTGACAAACTAATAGAAAAACTAAGAGCATCTCCAATGGTAAGCTAGTTGGTACTAGCTTACCTTTGCCAACTAGGTGCCAACTAGGATTTTTAAGCTACAACACTTCTAAGCTAGAAAGTACTACAATGGTAAGCTAGTAGTGTTGTGGCTTAAATGAGGCTAGTTGCTCATTTTTATCACAAATTCTCATTGTAGACGGAGGGTATCCGTCACAAGGAGAAGACGGGTACCATTTTGTCTCACAAAATGCTCACTTAGAGAGAAGAGGGAAGCACATGAGGGTACCCCACCTTGTCCACCTATTCGTTTTGTGAGTGTCATTATCCGTCTCTCCACCCGACCCGTCACAAGCAAGACCAATTGCATTTTTATTTCCACATGTATAATTATAGTTGGTATTTTTTTTGTGTGGGACCATTTGAGCTAGTAGCTCCATGGAGCTAGTTGCTCATTTTAAGCTAATTCATGAGAAGTGCTCCAATAGTCAAGCTAGTAGCTTGAAATTTTTTTTATTTGCAAGCAAGCCCCTATTGAGAACCATTGGAGATGCTCTAACTGATTTTGTTTAAATGATGTAAAATAATACTCCGTATGATAATTATTTAATATTATAAATTTAAGGAGTAAAAAATATACTGAAATATCTTACCAAATAAATCCCAAATCGTTTCATATTCGAGTTTCTAAAAGTGCTCAGTCAAATTACTATCGTTATTCGTTAACATATTTGAACAAAATTTAAAATATTTTAAAATCAGGAAACTATATATGATGATTACTCTAGTTACAAAATTACCATTATCACCATAATATAAGATTCAATAAAAGGCAATGATTTAATATTGAAATGGAAGAATATTAAAGATGCTTGGCCAAACAGGGATAGATTCCCATGCTTTGCTGTTACATCAATTAATTACTCCGGATTTGGAGGGTAAAATTTATTCCTCTTTTCAATTTTTTTTTTTTTTTTTTTGAAAAAAAATGCAAAAAAGTTCACTTTTATACCCCTAGGCTAGGGCAGTAAAATCTCTTTTACTCCAATTATGAAGTTTAATGTTCGATTTTTATCCACGATATAGGCCCTGTTCTTTCTGGCTTAATTTCAGCTCCTTCCAATTTTGGTTGGTTGTATTTCGTTAAGTTTTATTTACGTTCAATCAATTATTTTCAATTAATCTCTTCACAAAAGTAACTTTTAATTCAACTAAATTCACTTCATCTTAGTTCCACTCAATTTAGTTCAATTAAGCTTTACTCCAATTTATTTAATTCAACTCGTTTCAGCCGAAAAGAACAGGGTCATAGCGTGCTCATTTGTACCAAAAATACTGTGAGATAGTTTATCGAACAAGACGTTGTTATTAGCAACAAAATACTCCTTCCTAATCACCCGTTTCTTCCACCCCCGACTTTGCAATAAGAAATAAGGAATTGATTTTGGACCGAACATAACCTTCTATTCCGCATGCAATTAAATTTAAACCAGATAAAATATTCTAAACAAGGAAAGAGGAAAAAAACTCGACGAGCTTCAAAAAGAAAAAAGAAAAAAAGAAAAAATTGATCGACTAGGAGAGAGTAACTTTTTTCTTACACAATAAAACCGTTTCAAGATGTAAAACCGTTTTTAAAAAAATTGCATTACATATTTAGATGGTAAACTGGTATGACAAAATGATAATCAATCCCCACAACAGACGCTCTTGGAAATTTAATTTCACATTTTAACAATTTGGGCGCCAACATAAACCCTAGAAAGATAATCTAGAGATAGACAGAAAAAGGCTCTCTTCATCAACCTCAATCATCACTACCCTTTATAAATTATTGCTTTTTATGCAAATCTGTCAGTATCACATCCTAAACAATACCATTTCTTTACTAATATCCGTCTTAAGCTTAAAATCGGTATTCCGCTACTCATTTTCTACCATTATTACAATAATGACAAGATACTGTAGCATGTTATGTTAAAATTAACAAGATTAACAAAACATATCATGGTTATGATATAGATCTGCATAGCCATTACTTCTCCACAATCCCACATCTTCTTCATTAATTCATCTTTCTTTCAAAAAACTAAACAATCACATCTTTTATTTGGTTGGTGTTTCTTACATTATTGGAAAGATTTGTGCAAAGTCAAGATAAATCATTAAGTGGGTCACTTTTTTATATGGGCACTCTTTAAATTCAATTTACATGTCAATTTCTTTTCTGGGTACTTTACTTTTTTTTTTTAACTAGGTGTAAAAAAATTGTCTTTTTTCTTCTTTTTAATTTGTTGGTTTGAATGCATATTCTATAGGAAAAGGGTAAATCAAGAGTAAAAAAACTTTTTTTTTTGTTGTTGTTGTTTGAATGCAAATTTTGTAGGGTAAAAAAGTTGGCTTTTTTGTTGTTATTGTTGTTGTTTGAATGCATTATAGGGTGGCGGAACTAGGATTTGAAGTTAGTGAGGGCGAATTAGTAATATTATAATGTAAAATAGGACAATGAATTGGAGATTTTAACTAAAAGTTTCGAAATTTTCGTTGTTTAGCGTGGACGAGCACCCCTGCTAGCCCCAGTAGATCCGCCACGGCCGAAGAGAGATGTCAGGAGTAGGAGGAGGAGGAGGAGGAGGAGGCAGAGTTTATGATGCAAGTAAGTTGCATTTGAAGAAAGAGTTGACACAAATAAGAAAAGCAGCAAGAGTGTTGCGTGATCCTGGTACAACTTCATCTTGGAAATCTCCTTTAAGTTCATCTAGATCTGTGGCCCCCTCTTTTTTGATTAATAATAGTACTAGTCATAATCATCACTATCACCATCATAATACTAATTATGATATCAATTTAATTTCTAGAAATGATGGTGTTGTTAGTAATAATGATAGTAAAGTTAAGGGTTTGAAGGAGAAGGAAAAGGAAAAGGAAAAGGAAAGGAGGGTGTTTTTGTATAATTGGAGGAGTAATAATAAGTCTTCTAGTGAGAAGAGTTTGGGTAGGTTTGATTTGGAGGGTAATGATATCGGTCTTGGTGGCGGCGGCGGTGGTGGTGACGGTGGTGTTAATAATGTAAATGATGGATCTTCGCTTGTGCGGAGTGTTGTTAGTGCTAGTGGTGGTGATGATAGCTTCAGTGATGACAGGAACCCGGGCGGTGATTCTAAGAGTGATACTTGTGTAGGGGATTATGGTCGGAGGGGAAGTCGGTCCAACCACCATCGACGTTATACGACCACGTTTAGATGCAAGGACACGAGGCTTGCGTCCATGGCATCTCCTACCATGGCTAGGAGAGGAATTGGTAAGAAGTCTAGGAAAACTGGTGGTGGTGGTGGTGGTGGTGGTGGTGGATTGTCTTCTGTTGCTTTAAAGCAACAGTTGCATAAACAAAAACAGAAGAAAGGGCGGCGGGTAGTTGCTGATAGGAAGTTTTTGAAGTTGCAGAGGGGATTGGGTTCTTTGGTCTTGAGCCAGGATGATTCGGTTAGCTTGGCTGATCAGTCCGATGATACTGGGAGCTACTGTGTATCAGAGGAGTTGGGTCGAGTTCAAGCAGAATCACCTTTGCTATCTAGGCTTAGACATAGGCATAGGTTCTTACGAGGTAGTCGGAGGGATGATTCTTCTTATACCCTTAGCACTCCTGCCTTGTCAACCGGCTCCTTTACCCGATTTGCCTTTGGGAATTGCAGAAATCCTAGTACTGTTGGATCATGGGATGGGACTTCTGCTTCTTTCGATGATGGGGATAATGAGGAGGAAGATCCTTTAGATATGCCAGGTCGTCATGGATGTGGGATTTGGTCAAAGAAGATGTCGAAATATAAAGGATCTAGTGGGAGTTGCTATTCTCCTTCATTATCCGATACTTTGAGGAGAACAGGAGGTCGGTTACTTTGTGGAAGCCAAAAAGGGGTTCATAAACGACATAGATCTTCATCACGTACAAACCAGAAGATCCATTCCCAGATGGCACAAGGTCATCTTCCGTTGCTAGCTAATAGCTGTGATGGAGGAGACTCTTCGTTGGCTACTGGGAACAGTGATGATGAGCTATCTACAAATTTTGGAGAGCTCAATTTGGAAGGTGTGAGCCGGCTAGATGGGAGGAGGTGGTCATCGAGCTGTAGGAGTCGGGAAGGGTTGGACCTCATGGCTGTTGGTAAGGAAACTGAAGAGGAGAGCTCACCTGAAAATATTAGGAGCTTAAGTCAGAGATACCGGCCAGTTTTTTTTGATGAGTTGATCGGACAAACTGTCGTGGTTCAATCTCTAATGAATTCTGTATCAAGAGGGAGAGTTGCGCCTGTGTATCTTTTCCAAGGTCCCCGTGGGACAGGGAAAACATCTTCTGCGAAAATCTTTGCTGCTGCTTTGAATTGTTTGGCTACGGAGGGATCAAAACCATGTGGAATCTGTCGGGAATGTACTGATTTTATCTCTGGCAGCAGCAAAGATTTGTTAGAGGTTGACGGAACAAACAAGAAAGCTATCGATAGAGCAAGATACCTACTAAAAAGCCTGTCTATTGCACCCTCAACAGCTTTCTCGCGGTACAAAATTCTTTTAGTTGATGAATGCCACTTGCTGCCATCTAAGGCATGGTTAGCATTTCTCAAGTTTCTGGAAGAACCATTGCAACGAGTTGTGTTCATATTTGTTACTACTGATCTTGAAAATGTGCCGCGTACTGTGCTGTCTCGTTGTCAGAAGTATATTTTCAACAAAATAAGAGAAGATGATATTGTGAGTCGATTAAGAAAAATAGCGGTTGAAGAGAACCTTGATGTAGATGATGATGCCTTGGACTTAATTGCATTGAATGCTGATGGATCGCTTCGAGATGCAGAAACTATGTTAGATCAGTTGAGCTTACTTGGGAAAACAATTACCACTACTCTTGTTAATGAGCTTGTAAGTTCAGCTTTCTGCGTCTTTCTCCTCTCTTTATATTACGTGCTTTGTGAATCACTGCGTCTTCCGCCTCTTATAACGTGAAAACAGCCGTTCCATGTCTTCAGCACATGGGTAAGATTGTTTACATTTGAGTATTCGATCATCCCTTACTCTACCGTAAATGGGGAGTCTTTGAGGTGCTGGGTTAGTGTTTTAGTTAAAATTTGATCATCTATGCATGCATGCAGCTAAAATTGGAACTGCAGAAGTAATGTAACATCCTACCTGTAGCTTTGTTTAAACAGATAGCAAGGGACATAACTCGGATTTTGATCCCTTATTTTTCCATCTGACGTGCTTTTAATTTGCTAGAAACCCGCCCTCCTTCAATAAAAAGGGTTTGAAAGGACTTGGAGCATAACTCTTTTAATAGTTTCATGTTTGGAACAGCTTACTGTACCCTTACCTATATTTGAATCTTTGTGATTGATTGTTGTTTAGAATGAGAGAAAACATAATTTGTGATGATTGCTGCTGCTTCTTTTAATCTTCAGTACATCACTATCGTCTATGCCAAACCTAAGCATCCACGATAAGCATTCTATCGACATTTATCTGTGAAAAACTGCTTATTCTACTAAATAAAAGTGCACATCCATGGAACCAGTCATGAAAAAGATGAGTAGGTGTCAATTGTCATCAATAAATCCATTGTCGTCGGCCATCAAGCTTTTGAACGGATTCCTGTGATCAGGATACAAATAATTCTGAGTGCGTACGTCCGACTCAAATATTATTTGTATGTTCTAGAATTTTCTGTGATCAGGATACTTGCTTCAGTTTGATGTTCTTAAAGCCAAATTCTTCATGTTTTACATTTCATGCTTCAGGTTGGTGTTATCCCGGATAACAAACTACTTGAACTTCTAGAGTTAGCTATGTCCTCGAATACTGGAGAAACAGTTAAAAGAGCGAGGGAGTTGATGGATTCTGGAGTCGATCCTCTTGTTTTAATGTCTCAACTGGCCAGCCTCATAATGGACATAATTGCCGGGTCATATCAACTTGCTGATGCCAGATGCAGTGATTCGCCCCTAGGTGGTCGAAGTTGTAAGTATCACCTCTCTACTTTATTTTGCTTAGTTTTCTTGTTGGAAAAAATGCCGATTCTCACTTTTAAGACCATTGTACGAGCCTCTATTGTGAAACAGCCCCAAATCGTCCCATTTACCAACATGGTTATTACGGAGTATTATTTAATCACGGGCATCTGCTTCACAATAGCGACCCATACAGAGATCATAAGTGAGACAAACTGTAAATTAAGGCCCTGTTTGGTAAACAGCGGATTGATATTAGTAGGAGCAGATTGTAAAAGCAGATTTGACCAGCATAGTTTGTTGGCAGTTTTGACTAGCATATTCAATTAGCAGAATTTGTAAGAGGTGTTTGGTAATTAGCAGAATTAAATTAGCAGATTATCTCAATCGTGTATCAAATGACAAAAAAGGACATGAATAAATTATTGAATAATATTTGTCAAAAATAGGGCAAATATTTTTTTGAAGGATAAAAAATAATTTTTTAATTTTGCCAATATACTCTTTGAATATGTTGGGGAGCAGCATATTCCAAAAGAGCATATTGAAGCCCATTCTACTCTTCCAATATGCTGTTTACCAAACAGTCCAAATAGCATATTGTTTGGTCAAACCTACTAATTGCCTCAATATGCTAATTTTTTTTGCAATATGATGTTTACCAAACAGCGCCTAAATGTCAATCTGTATTTCTGTACCTGTAATTCCGAAACTAGATGGTATGTGTTATGGCCACATGTTCTTTATTTCGTTAACTCTATTTACTTATTGAACTTTGTGTCTGTTTGCAGTGTCAGACATTGAGCTGGAGAAACTAAAACACGCGTTAAAGCTTCTTTCAGAATCTGAAAAGCAGTTGAGAGTTTCCAGTGAGAGATCGACATGGTTCACAGCAACATTATTACAGCTGGGCTCAGTTACTTCCCCAGAATTCACGCTATCAGGAAGTAGCAAGAAACAAAGCTCTAAAACTACCATAGACGATCCATCTTCTGCATCAAGAGATGCTTCTGGACATAAACAAACTCCTGATGCCCTACATTTAATGCAAAGATCAGCTTCTCCGACTTCATTTTCTGCAGGTGGCACCAGAAACTTGACCTTTCCCGAGGATTCCAAGGCCACACACAAGCGTTCACTAAATAGTGTAGATAGCATTGCGTCACTTGATGAACAGGCAAACATGGATGCCTTAAATGATATATGGTTACAGTGCATTGAGCGGTGCCATTCCAACACTTTAAGACAACTACTTCATAGTCATGGAAAGTTACTTTCAATTGCCGAAGTTGATGGTACGTGCCATTGAGTGTTTTAAACTTTAATATGGTGGCTGATGCCATTGAGTTGCATTTGACATGAATTTCTGCTTGCAGGTGCTCTGACTGTGTACATTGCATTTGGAAACGAAGACGTGAAATCCAGAGCTGAGCGTTTTATGATTAGCATCACTAACTCAATCGAGACAGTTTTGAGACGAAGCGTTGAGGTCAGATTGATCTTATTACCTGACAGTCTGACACCAAGTTCGACTGGACCTACACAAAGGAAATCAGGCAACTTGAAGGTGGGGCCAAATTCATCTTTGTTGGGCGGCAACTCACCGAGTATTTTAGCACAGTCGAGTGACAACATCAGCAATGTGAGGAGGCAAGAGATTCCAATGCAGAGAATAGAATCTATTATCCGTGAGCAAAGGTTGGAATCGGCCTGGCTGCAAGCTGCAGAAAGAAGCACACCACGATCATTGAGTCGTCTGCGTCCTGAGAAAAACCAGGTTTTGCCTCAAGATGGCACCTACGGCCAAAGTCAAGTGGTATTGACTAATCCCGTGGATTTGTCCTCTAATCACTGGGAGGACGAACTCAACCTTGAAATCCAGGCTTTGAAAGTTAATGACGGGAAGGATCTCCAGAAAGATCAGATTAGTAAAAGGAATGACCCTCCTCCGATATCCCCAAGTTTGTTGCATCAAAGCGGCTTTGTCTCCAATCTTGGCAAGGAATACCAGTGAGTTGCCTTTCTTTTACTGCTTCATTCTTTCGATTTGATTGAATTTGATTCATGTAAAAATCGATTCTTTCCCTTTTAACACGAATACAGTTCCTTCCTGCTAACATGTTCCCATTCTTGCTAATACTTACAGGGGATATGAATCCGGGCCTGGGACATCTGGGTGTAATATGCTTTTCTGTTGGAACACCGGACACCCAAGAAAGCCAAAGGTAAAATCAATCGTTCTGATCATACAAAAAAACTTATACAAGACGGTCTTTAGTGTCTTATGCAAAGTTGCAGTCTTTTTCCTGTCCGGAGTTGTAATGCGCCACTGGTTTATCTCATTGTCTGCACAGGTTAACCAAGGTACGCTTGTTCAGTCACGCAAAGGTGGACGATTCCCGTGTTTTGGAGAACGAAAGAAGCCGAGACAAGCCAGAGCAGAAAGATAGTGTCATTATTTAGAACATTTTTTCCCTGTATTTATCTTTTTAATTTTCTAATTTAGGCCATTATTGAGGGGGGATAGGGTTACTTATGTATGTAAAGTCGCAAGAGTTGGTTCGTTGATTCCTGAACCATCTTCTCGAGCCTTTGGGCACACGTTAGAAAAACCGTAATAATAAAGCAACTTCGAGAAATCAGAAATGTGTTAACTTTGATATTTTTGGTCATCCTTTTTGCGTAACCAGACTTCCGACCTGTGATTTTCAGCTTGTGTTAAATAGTTAAGACTTGACTTGAAACTTCGCAACTTTTTTTTTTCCTTGTGATTTATATTAGTCCAACACCACAATTATTTGTACTGTTGAGGTCTTGGATGACAGATCGAATATTTTCTACATAGTTTTATCAAGGCGAAAGTCAAACTTTTCCCTAAAATTTTTTCATAAAATATTTCTTGTGTGAGAAAATAATTATTAATCTAATTTCGTATTTTGAACTCGCATGAACCAACAAAACAAAATGACCACAAAAATATAAAACTCCAACATTAATTGTTAATCGTAAACTCAACCATTATACTTCTTCCATTTTTCCATTTTTTTCTAGTTGTTTTGGAAGGTCCACGCTGCTGAACTTTGACCTAAATAAGTAAGAAAAGAACAAATTTTAAGTTATGAAATTAGAACATTTACACTTATTATCATGAAATCTTTTAGCAAAAAAATAACGGCTTGAAGTACATCTTGGAGACGGTAATAAAGCAAATGAGAAGAAAACCAACAAATAGATAAACAGAATAAATCGCTAATTCGTAGATTTACCATCTTTTTTAACACCGTCTTAAATTTGTAATGTCGAGTTTTGAAACAATGGGCAATTTGGCATAAACCACCAAACTCAAAACAAAATGACCACAAAAACATAAACCCCATTGCTGTTCATTCTTAAAACCACCAAAACCCAAAACCCTTAACTTGTGTGATCAGAGAAGACAGAAAAAACAACAAAAAAATGAACAGAATTGCAACATTGTTACTTAGAAAGAACAAAACTTTTAATTCAATTTACTCTAATTCCAAACAATTCTTCAACAATGGCACCAATTTCAAAGCTTTTTCTACTGAAAGCTTCAATCTTTCTTCCATTACTACTGCTAGAAATGCCACCATTCTTGGGTTTAGATCATTGCCCAAGGTATATCTATCTCTTAATCTTTCTGGGTTTCTTCTGTTTTTTTAATTTGTATTACCATTGGTTAATTACTTAAGTATCTGGGATTATTACTACCATTGATGCTGTTATGTTGATCAGTAAGGTTTTGATGGTTGTATGTAGATGGGAATCTGGGATTAGAGGCATTAAAGTAGATACTCCCCTCGGTCTCGGTCTCGGTCATTTGTTTACCTGTTTTATCTCGTTCATTTGTTTACCTTTGACCACGGCGGTGGGGGTAGTTTACTGTAATTACACCTTTATAATAAGTTATTTGGGTGGATGTTTTTTCAGTCCGTCTTGCTTGCGAAGGACACAAGCTTGTGACCTCCCACAGCCCCTCCCACTTGCAATTTTGTCTCGCGTCACAAGCTTGTGACACAGATTTAACCCGTCACAAATGAGAATTTGAAATGATCGGGTATAGTTATATGAATTCGAATTGGGCGTATTACAAATCTGGTAACCCGGCTATGTAGTTGGTCATTGCTTGATTTTAAGGTTTGTGAAGTGAGCTAATGCCAAGTTACCAACTACCAAGGAAGGTGGAATTCAGTAGGTTGTAGTTTTTGTAAAAATGAACTCTTGTTGAAACGATTTTGCGACTTTTTTTTCAGGTTTTGGTATTGTTTTGGCCAAGTTTAAGTATGTGCCGTAATAGTTTTGTTATGTGGGATCTGCTCAGTTGTAATACGGATGTCAAACAAGTTGTGGAAGTACTGGTTAGAGGGCATAAATCTTAAAATAACCCCTTTTCGCTGAATAATGATTTGCTTCGTTATTGTAGAATCATGCCTTCAATGACACATCGAATACCAATATTAATATAGTATTGTTCGAATTCTTCTTCACCCCAACCTAAAAGAAGTATGAAAGTGATATATAATAGAATCCATGAGAAGATATCTGAGTCGATTAATCTCTGTTATATTCACAAGCCTTGTTTAATAGCGTATTTTGCATTAAATAACAGGGGTTCTATAAACATCCAGCTAGGAATATGTGCACAGCAGCATCAATTCCTGCCGAAAAGGAAGGTTTGAAACTCTTAGTCACTGGAGGGCCACGTGCTCAGAAAATGGTTGGAATATGGCTGTTTGGATCTGCTGCATGGGTGTTTAGCATGGTCATTCTTGGTGGAGTTACTAGACTTACTCGCTCTGGTCTCTCTATGACTGACTGGAAATTCACCGGAAACCTTCCTCCTTTAACAGATGAAGATTGGAAAGCTGAATTTGAGAAATATAAGCAATCTCCTGAGTACAAACGGTTAGTTCTGACTCTTAACTCCGTTTATGACAAATCTTTTATCTTAAGTTGATTGTGATGTAGTGGAATAGTCTTGTTTTCCATATATTTTGCGGTATATTTTTTTTTAAGAAGGATTTTGTAAATTGCCAATCTGAATTGCAAGTATGGGTTTGCTTCAGTATAAACAAGGGGATGAGTCTTGAAGATTTTAAGTTTATTTACTGGATGGAGTATGCACATCGCATGTGGGGCAGAGCACTCGGCATCATGTTTGCTTTACCGTTTTCATATTTCTTACGAAAGGGATATATCACCGTAGGTCTAGGGCTGAGGCTATCAGGTCTTTTTGCCCTCGGTGCTGGCCAGGGTTTTATCGGCTGGTGGATGGTCAAAAGCGGTCTTGAGGTAACGGTGTTGAATTCAAATTAGAAATCTTTATCCTTGTTTTCTGAGTTTATGTTACTCCGACTTGGCTTCGAGTATCGGATACAGGCATACTGGCTACTTTGTGATAATGGTTCATGTTTTTGGGCTGGGGATGTCTTGGCATGTCTCAAGGTCAGGGTATTGGACCCTTGACATGCCGCCGAATAAGTGTGGAAGTAACATAGCTCACAGTGAGCCCACAGATAACCAAACTTTTTGTTTTTCCTCAGGAACCAGAATCTGAATATTCCGAGCCACGGGTAAGCCCTTATCGGCTTGCTGCTCACCTTACTTCAGCTTTTGCCATTTATTCTGGCCTACTTTGGACTGCTCTTTCCGTAGTGATGCCTGAACCACCAGCTGAGTCGCTAGCTTGGGTAAATGGTGCGACAAAAGTTAAAAGACTTGTTATTCCTGTGAGTCTTATTGTTGGTCTTACTGCAATATCGGGAGCTTTTGTTGCTGGGAATGATGCAGTATGAAACTTTCCTTCTCCTCATTCTGTAATGTTTCATTAGTTACCCTCCCGTTCTTTGTTGTAAGACTGTTTCTTCTTCTAGGGCCGAGCATACAATACCTTTCCTATGATGGGTGATACTTGGATTCCAGACGGCGTTCTCAGTATGAAACCACTTCTGCGTAACTTCTTTGAAAATACATCGACTGTACAGGTATCATCAATTCTATCTAGACTGTGACTTGCCATACTAGTGCTGTTGATGTTTTCACATCGTTTTCAGAATTCGGATAACCATGCTTAGGAAATGATCTTATGAAACTTCTTCTTCGATAAAAAATCATTTAAAGGAGCCTAATGAAAATGAATGCTGTCAGTTAGCATGAAACTACTGTACATGGAGTTTAGTTGATATTGGCTCTGGGCCTCTGCCAATTTGGTGTCTTGCCTATGCATATTTTGGTGCCTTGATTATGGACATATACCGCTGCTTCATAAATCTGGTCAATATTATTATCTGTAAATTACTAAATTATCATTAGCCACTGCGTCTTCATGCGAGTGCTTCTTTGAGTTCAACCCTTCAACACAGCCATCGCCCATTAGCGCTAAGATTGGGCACTACCGTAAGAGGAGCCCTATGAAAGAAAAAAAATCTACGAGGGATTACTAGGATTTAGTGACACAGGGACCCGGAAGAACATTCTTCTTCTTGCAAGTTCTGTTTTTAACATCACAAATTCTCATTGAAGACGGATATTATCCGTCACAAGCTGAAGACGGATAGTGCCCTCTCACATAATGCAAGTTGCACTATCCATAAATTGCTCCATTTTCTCCCACTTGCGTATCCACTTGCTTTATTGTGAGAGTAAAGTATCCGTCTTCAACTTGTGATGGATATATCCGTCACAAGCAAGACTCTTTGTTTTAACATATGGTGAACTGGAAAAGTGTCCGTGGGGTGCTAATCTGCTATTCCTTTATAACTTCTAGTCTACGACTCGATAAATTTCTGCACTCATAATTGTCTACTGCTCACAAATCTGGATAGTTAAATCTGTTGACGACTTTTCTTGCCAAGTAACAAGAGCTGTTCAATTGTCTGGTGCAAAGGAAGTCATAACTGCAGTATAATGGTGAGCGCCTGAGCGGTTCTGTACGTAGGTCAAGTATCACCCCTCAATTACCAACTTAGGGTCTTAGGTAGCTTAAATAAGAACTGCTTATTCATTGGAGACAAGAGTCAGTTGCCTTGATTTCTCTACCTGCATTCCTTGATTCCTTTTGTTCCAACTTCCAACTAACCAGTATCAATTCCGCTCGTAACTTGATAAATTTGTATGTCTAATATCTATGACTCCGCAATCAATTTTCTTGCAGCTGGATCATCGTATACTTGCGACTGCAACCTTAGCATCAATTTGCAGTCTATGGTGGGCTACAAGAAAGCTGGATATCCATCCTGCTGTGAAGTACTTGATCAGCTGCACGGTTGGAATGGCTGGTGTACAGGTTCTTATTATCTTTCATGGCTCCCGTGTTTTTTATCTTCTGATTGCTGTTACTGACTTCCTGTTGAAGTTTCCCGACTCTGTTTCTCTCATTTACATTGCTTTCATAATTCGAGATACTTAATTCAATTTTCAGTCTCTGAAATCATACAAATAAATACCAATAATTGAGTATTATTATAAAGCATTTTCACTATAAATTTAGTCACTTGCACGATATGAGATTTCTCGTGCTTCAGGAGGGGATGGTGATGGAGAGGGCACTATGGAGGGATATGATACATGTGACTTCTAGCTTTTGTTGTTTTTATTAAGTTCTCTAAAAAAAATTTCTTTTTGGATTTGTTACATTTTTTCCCCAAAACTCCTATATTAAATTTTACTTCATTTTTCAAAATTACTTTAAACTTTATTCTTGATTTATTTCTTTTGGTTTTTATACATGTGATAAGTTCGATTTAATATCTATAAAACCCCTTTATCTTTCATTTTCGATTTCACTTCACTTCCGTTTCTTTTTTTCTTTATTTTTTTCTCTTGTCGAGATGAGAGTTCACCCTGGACGGTTCCAAAGGATGATTCATGTCAGGCGACCCTAAAACATTTTGGGACTAAGGCTCTGATGTTGTTGTAAAACTCGTTAACAAACAACTTGCCTCAATCTCTAAGGGCTCTTGAAGAAGATGGGGTAGGGAAAACTACGTCAGATGTGTGAAACCTTACCTCTACGTTAACAACAACCCGACAAGCTATTTCCTGGTGTCTCATAATGAAAACTGTGTCGAAATTTGACTGTTACGAGTATTTCAATATGTGCAGACTGCAGGCAGTGTAGTTCAGTGAGTCTATATATAAAAATGGAGCGAGTTGCTGATTAATATTTGCTTATTTACCGTCAAAGTTTAACTATATGCAGGTTACATTAGGCATTTCAACATTGCTGTCATATGTACCAGTTTCACTCGGCAGTGCTCATCAGGCTGGAGCATTGACGCTTTTGAGCCTTATGATCCTGCTCACGCATACTGTGCGCAAGCCATCTTTGTCCCTTCTTAGATCTCTGCCTCCCATTGCGAAGAATACCACTGTGTAGTAACCGTAATGATTTACTGATTCAGATGTTTATTTTCCAAAACTCATTTTGACAGAGTTCTTGCCGGAGTTAGGACGCGTAGGTAATATCAAATTGTTGAATGTAATATTGTTCAATAGAAGTCGGTAGCTTAGCATGTGAAATAAGATCACATTCGCGCAGGCGTATTATTATTCAAATTTGCAGAATGTATGTTACTGGGCACAATATGGTTGCAATATTCGAAACTGACATTAAGGGAAGAAGTCTCGACACCTCTTCCTTGGGCGCCAAGTAACCCATGTCTCCATCATTTTCGTATCAGAAATATTCACGCCGCGTTTAATATAAGGGAGAGGGGAGCATATGTCGATGACTTGCTTGCTGGCTTGCTGCTGTATTTGGTTAACTACAACTCGATAAGTTCGAGCAGTTGAGGATTAGATGGTACAGACCACCTATTCGGGGCCAAATATCAACGGCCTGAGTGTCTGACCCAACCCGTGTATCCCTCTCCCATATGGTCGCGGCTAGAGGAGCCTATTGCGCGTTTAAGACTTACGGTCACGGTCATTACGTCAATAAACGACCATCAATTTGGCTACCCGTTCACTTTCCATCCATTCGTAATCCTCCTTAAGAAAAAAATCAATTTTGAGGTTTGGGTTAATTCTATTTGAGTGCCCTAAAGTTTGCATAATTCCACTTTAATGTCTTGAGTTTTCGACTATTTCCCCGTTTGATAACACGAGTTTTGAATAACATTTCTTTTGGGTGACCTAAAGTATTTGTCTTGTTTTTTCTGCTTTAATTTCACCTTGTTTAATTTCTTCCGACGTTATTCAATTGAGTTTCATTTAGTTCAATTCAATTATCTCTTCAACCTTCACAAGTTGAACTTCACAAATCTTCATTGAAGACGAACACTATTTGTCATAAGCCGAATACGGTAGTGCTCCTCTCACATCATGCAAGTGACAGTATTTGAGATGCTCCATTTCCTCCCACTTGTCTTCTCACTTACTTTATTGTGAAAGGAGTATCCGTTGACGAATATTATCTGTTACAAACAAGGCTCTTTGAATAAATGTAGTTTAATTTATGTCAGCTCAAATCCATTAAATTCAATTTAACACCGCTTAATCGAAAAAAACTGTATCTGATAAGTAATAGTTAACTTTTATCTTAATTAATTACCTTTTGGGTAAACTAAAGTGAAAAAATTTGAATTCAAAAAATTACAAGTTTATAAGCGTCCACTTTCTGTTTGCAGGAAGTAATAGTATCATATCATTTCATTTCAATTCAAATCCTTGATTCCACCATTTTTACGCATCTTCACTTGTCTCTCCGTCTATACCTCTCTACCAGACACCATCTTCTACTGAAAAAATTAGGGTTCTATCAAATTTCCAAAATTGGTGTAGAATTGGGGGGAAATCAGTGTAAAATGTCAACAGGAAATGACACTTCATGGGTTGGTAAAAAACCGTTAAGGAGGGTTGGTGGTATGTCTGATGCACTCTCAATTGCTTCTGATCTCGGCTTTCGTGTCGCTTCTCCTCAGGTTATTGATCATAATTTTGTTATCAATTTGGGTATTGTTTATTGTTTTTGATTTTGATTTTAATTGAAAATTGTCATCTTGGGTTTGAATTGCTGGTGAAATTGGTTGATTTTGTTGAGGTACATTGTTAAATTTCTGGGTAATTTCGCTTCGTCTCGTATAATTATCCTTCTGGGATTTGTTAGTTAATCAATAAAGAGCTCAAATTTAGTTTTTAGTTTAGTTTAACCTTGAATTATTGTGAGTTCATTAATGAGAAACCTCAGAACTCAGAAGTTCGAGTTTGAGTGGGAAAAAAGGTGCAAAGTTCGGGTCCTCGTCTTACCCTTCCCTTACCTTGGAGAATATGGGCAAGAGTGAATTTTTGTTTATATGAATCTGTCAGGATGGAAAATTAGAGAATTGAGGAACTTCATACGATTTATAATTGAAGGGATTTCTCTTACTACTAAGAACTACGTAGTACTCGACTACTCGCACTGTGGGATTGAGATGTTTACACGTACTTTATTCTGTGAGCGGGAATAAGTAAGTGTAAACATATCAATGAGACTGAGGGAGACGGAGGGAGTATGTGTTAATTGCAAACCAAACTAAATCGAGAAAGTCCGTTCCATAGGGTTGATGAGTTGGTGAAATTTTGAAATTTTAGGTTGTGTTAGAGAAAATGTTTTCTATTCTCTTTAACTAACTTGGTTTTCATGAATAGAATTGGCAAATTACACGATTCCTTGTTGCATCGGAGCTAAAACGGACACCATTTTTCTCTTATGTTCATCATTTTATTTGAAGATTAAGTTTGAATTAACTACTAATCCATAGTGTTGAGTGTATGTAGTGTAATTACATTATCTTAGCAGAGAGTTAATTATTCCTTGTAGTTTTTGTGATGGTTGAGGCTCAACTATTATTAATATTCCTATTACGCCCCACACTGTGTGCTGGTTTCCACTTTGTGGGTTTTTGAGGTTGCCAGGATTCGAACCCGACCTTCGGTCACACTGGCTCTCTGATACCATGATAGATGAACCATCTCAACCAAAACCTTAAGGTGATGGTTGAGGCCCAACTATTATTAATATTCCTATTAGCTCTAACGCCTTTAAGCCTGTAATTGAGTAATCTATATGACTATCATCTTTTGAAGAATGATAATGTGCTGGCATTGTTTGATGTTGTACAAGTATCTATCTGCCTTTTTTTTGCTAGTTCTCGAATGCATAACCGTGCCTTTTATGTTGTCATTGTGATAATTGGTAACGAAAAGTTTTGAAGATGCATAATACATATCAACTCAGTTTAGCATTCTGTGTAGGAAGAGCTCCATAATTCTGATGACCTGGTAAGAGTTTTGAGAGACCTTACGACAGTCCAAAGAAAAATTGCAGATTTAGAAGTGGAACTGCGAGGTAGAAAGGTGATTGATCGACCTTTATCTTTCTACATCTTGTAATTTACTGTATTATTCCTCGGTAACTTTTCAACTGATATATGGGTTCATGATCTAGAATTTAGCTTTGCTCCGTGTCAGCAGAAGCAAAGTAGGCAACTTTCTAGTAAGTATTGTATATGAGTGATGGTGATGGAGTCTTTATGTGATGAATTGATGACCATAGAATTCAAATCCTTTAATATGTATTGAACAACCAAAAAGGGCCCTTGGCTCATTTGCTATGTTCTCTATCTTAACTGGGCGTACAGTTTTTATCTTCCATGAAAGATTACCGTGAATGCCATATGCCCGAGACAAAATTGAGAGCATTTAGTTATACTGGTTCTCTAGACTTCCTGTAAAGTTCCTTTTGTTAAATGTGTGTTTTAACACTGTTGCTTCAGCAAAATTCCTGCCTGTCCTCGCCACCTTAACTTGTGCTGACGAATTTTTTTATATATGCTTGTAACAATGTTCTAGTCAACTAATTGGTTTGTGTATCATGATGACTTGATCAGGATGACAAAAATGTAGCATATTTGACGCATGTGAGTGAAATGGAAAAGAAGATAGAGACATTGTCCAGAATTACCACTGTACTAAAAGATGTCATTCAAAATAAGGTATCTTTCTAGTGTATTTCACTTGCTTGAAGTCGATTTATCTTATGTGTATCCTAGAATGGTCATCATGATGGAATGGTGACTTATGTAACTTCCACTGCTTTATGGTTGCATGTCGAAGCACTGTCGTTTATTGGTGCTGTTTTTCTCTCTGTGTGTGGCAATATGAGTCCCCCTTTGGTGCGCATTCATTATGTTTCTCTATCACCTATCAGCACTCTGAAATCTGAATGCATTAAAATGGGAGGCTACCAAAGAGAAAGGCAAAGCATAATGTCTTCATACAACTTTAAATAAGATAAAAGAAAAGAAGATATATGAACTGCCCATTTAAGTGACTTATGAACTGAATTGACATATAATTACCGGAGGCTGGGTTCAGTTGACAAAGGCGGGATTTAACAACTCAGACATTTTTTGATTGGTACTCGGCTACTCGCCTATTCCCACTGACTCTATATCATTGGTTTAGTTCTGGACTTTGTACATTTTTATTACTGAGTAGTTTGCTCTCAATAGGAATAACTTTTAGTTCCCAAAAATGAAAAAGGTGGTTTTATGGTTGTGTACTTGTGCGGGAGGTTATGCTTCATTTAACTGTTTGTAGCTCGTTAGTCGTTATCCTTTGTTTCAACTCTTGGATAGCACACCTGCTGATTTGCTGTCAGAGTTATAATATAATAACAGTATATACTATATACATCGGATTTGCCGAACAAATTAAATTAAGAATTATTGACTGCTTGTTTGTGACTTTATGTACTGATACAGTTCTTACATTTGTATCTCATAATCATTGTAGGATCGGATAATTGCCCGTCTTCAACAACCATATTCACTGGATTGCATTCCTGTTGAAGCAGAATTCCAGGTTTGTAGTTAGAAACATTTTTTCATGCGTGCAAATATCAGCTTGTAGCCTTCTCCAGTTACGTATATAGGTTTTTAGTATGCTAGGATTGCCATTTTTGCATCTATTATGAAACAAATCATTCATTTGTTTCACTCTACGAGAACTTCCCATGATTGCATGGTTTGGGTCTCGGACAGCCAATCCTTGATCCCTTAGCTTAAAAGAAAACCGCTTCAAGAGCTCCCCATTGGCCCTTGAATCCTCTTACAAGTATATCAGAATATTGGATGTTTCCGCTGATACACTTTTCACTTGTGCCTTCATGCATTCAGAAACAATTTTCAGAATTACTAATGAAGGCCGCTAGTGATTATGGAGCATTATCCGCATCTGTTGCAGATTTTCAGTGGAGCCAAAATTTTAAGGAACCGCCGACAATCTGGGCTGTATGTCCCTAAAAACTCTCTTTATCTTTTCTGGTTGTTGTTTTAATTGATTAAAGAGAGGCTAATTTGTTAAATGAAATGCTGTTACACACTCGTCTCATCTATTGAAAATGCAAGCCCTGGTTGTATGTGTAATTGGTTTTGTTTTTGGTCAGAATTATGATGTCTTTAACTATCAGGGACGGGTGCAATGTTCAGCCGTTCAGGGTCTACAATACAGCTTTCTATGAAACTGTATCATCTTTTTTACCTAAGCCGTTGTCAGGTCGACAAGCAGCCGTGGTATCAAAACTCAGACTCTTACCTAGAGACTTGATTTTGAAACGGGCTTCTTGGCGTGATCATGGTTGGAAATTGATACCACCTTAAAATGAGGTCGAAAACTTGCAATTAGCCAATAACCCTCCTAAAACTCGATAACTTGGTCATTATCCAGTGCCGTGGCCTAGATTAGATACCATGCATGTGACACACAACGAATGAAGCAACGTATGTTTTTATGGAATTGTTTTTAGTTCCTCAGCTTGCCTCAGTTCTCATAGGAGTGCAGTACGTGTCAGTAATTCTGATATCAACGCTTCTTGCCCGTCTTTACTCGATTGCAGGAGATGTTGCGGCCAATTCCTGTTGCATTAGCATCATGTACACGGTTTTTTGAGGCCATGTCAGCAATGAGGGAATCGTTTGCCACCTTGCAAAAGATAAGGGTGGACCCTCACCATCTGTCTACCTCTTCACCATCAACACCTTCCAAAGATCCTCATCGGAGTACAGCTGGAGATCCCGAGTGTGTAACCCCGCCTCCTTGGAGGAGCGAATCGATCCTCGATGATCTAGCATAAGGCAAGAACTGTAGTATGAAGATGTAACCCCCACCATTTTTTATTATTTTTGTTTGTGTAGTTTGGCTTTCTACTGATCAGTTCATATTGAATGGTTTATCGAAGCGTGGCGTGCTCCGGGTTGTTGCCCAGTTGAAGTTTCATTGTTGGAGATCTTCAGTACTACTGTGTAGTTTGAGTAATTGTGTTGTATGCACATATTGATCTCATAAAATACCAATTTGTAAATTTAAAACAGATACTGTACATAGTTATTTACCATGACGGAATCGGTATTAAACACGAAGGATAAGTAAGATCATGTTCAATTGAACTAAATTATTTGTCCAAAACTAAATTGCTGTAAAAACGAGTCGATTTGAATTAAATCTAATAGGAATATTAATAATAGTTGGGCCTCAACCACCATCTTAAAGTTTTGGTTGAGACGGTTCATTTATCATGGTATCAGAGGCAGTATAACCGAAGGTCACAGGCAGGTTCGAATGCTTGCAACCTCAAAACCCCTCAAACCCACGAAGTGGAGAACCAGCACATGGTGCCCAACGGGCATTTGAGTGAGGGATCGTAATTGGAATATTAATAATAGTTGGGTCTCAACCATCACCTTAAGGTTTTGGTTGAGACGGTTCATCTATCAAAATCGAGTATTTGACTCAAATTTGAATGGCTCTAAGCGATATGTTTACATGAATTTTAGCGATCATGAAAAATGTCATACTCACCTACGGGGATTTTTTTTGAAAATCCAATTATGTAGATCTTCATTCCGTCAATAAGCCTTCAATTTTTTTCGTTCTCTAATGTATCCCTCGTTTTTCTAAAAAACTTACCGGCAATAAGTCTCAGCTATGAGTTCAATGTTTTTTCAATTATCTCGTAAAGGTCTTGAACCTTAAAAAAATCACTGTTTTTGAACTTATAGCCGGTAATTATGATTGGTCAATGTTTTTTTAACAAATAAATTTTGACCAACCGGAATACCCGACTACGAGTTGAGACGTTGGGGATTTTTTCCTTCACACTGAAGAACGATTAATTCATACGAAAAAGCATCGTGGAATTTTTTTCTTCATCCGAAGAATGATTAATTCATACAAAAAAAACATCGTATTCTGAACATGTAGCTGAGAGTATTGACGACAGTCAATTTGTTTTTGCAAAAAACGCGTGGTACATTTTAGAAAATGAAAAAGTCGAGGGATACAAGTGAGAATATGAAGTATTTATTTTTACAAATTCTCATTTGATGACGGTTAATATCCGTTATAAGTTTGTAACGAATAGTTTCCGTGTTCTGAATTTGTGAACAACATAACAACACATACGTACATAGTACATACCTCAAAACAGACATAACAAACATACATACCCCAAATACATTATACAACCCATAACCACCCCTCCTCAGCCGCCGCCCCGCCTCGCCGGCCTCCCTCAGCCGCCGCCTCGCCGGTCTCACTCAGCCGCCGCGTCAGCTTCCTTGGTGCCTCTATTTTCGGTATGGTTACAGTTTCATTGCTCATAACTTTTTCCCCAAATTTGATTATTGATTTTTTGATTGAATTTTTGTTTATTTTTTAGTTGTTATTATTAGTTTTTAATCTATTTGTGTTGTTGTATATTTTTATTAGATTTGATTGAATTCATTAATTTCATTAATAAGTTTGTTAATTGTTTGATATTTGATTGACTTTTGTAAGATTGTTGTACATTGTTTCTGATTTCCGTTTGAAATTGGAAAACAAACTAAGTTCGTGAAAATATGTGTGAGTGACTAACAGACTAAATGTAGTGTAATACCTGATGATTTTCGCTTGAAATTGGAAAGCAAACAAGAAGTATGTATGTGTGACAGTGTGAGTGAACATCGTCATCTTCATTTTTATATCTGTTAATCAAAATTATTAAAAAAAACAAGTTACAAAAACCCAGAAGTTTATTAATAGCTAATTATGATTTTAAGTTAACAATGTTGAATGTTTTAGTGATTTAAACTTGTGAAAATTGTTTGTTTGTAGATTAATAATGAAAACTAAAGGCTTAGCATACTTTTCGAGTCGGAAGTCACAAAAAACCACATCGTCATCTTCTCCATTGTCATTAGAACCTCAAAATGATATGCCTTCACTAATTTCAACAAAATATCACCCTAGTCAAGAAGAGCGAATTAATGATGAGGCTACTACTTCACCAAGGCAACCGAAAAATCGCCTGAAATGACAGGATAAGAAACTAGCATTCTGATACCTGACTGATATCCGAAACAGTTGGACACCCACATCTTACAGGAACATTAACCTTAGTTTTCTCAGGAACAGTCCAAGTTGAGACACCAACATTCCTCTCTATAATAGCCTTACAAGTAGTTAGCCCTTCAAGAGATTGAGAAATCCCGAAAAAGGTTTTGCCTTTTTCGACAGTCTTGACCAGACCAGCCCGAAAAAAAACCATTTTCTGCACACTTGCACTCAATTGGAATCAACAAAGGCTGGTTCATCGGGAGGTATTCTGTATCACTAGAAAAGCCATTTACGGCCGCAAGGGCAAACGGTCGATTCCCAAGTAGAAACTAAGATTATAGAGGGATGAATAGTAAGAATTAGTGTGGAGAACGGCAAATGTATTGCATTGATTTTCTGGTGCAATGTGGTTACACACATAACCAAATGAATCAAGTGATTTAGTGTCACAACTTAGTTGATTACTGTTGTTATTTGCAAATGAAGAAATGATTAAGAAGCAATGAAAAAAGAGGATTAATAGATTAATGATCAAAAGATTTTGACATTGTTTTACTGTCTTAGCATTCATTTCAATTAAGATTAATGTTTTAGTGAGTTGAAGTTGTGAAAATTGTTTGTTTGTACAAATGTTGTCTACAATTTTTTTTCTTACTATGCCACCCCTTTCCTCAAATCCTGATACTAACATAAAAAGTGTCTCAATCAAGAGTCTTATTTGTCTTGCCCCTTTTTAATTTCAACAGAGATTTCCAGATTAAGAGAGATAAACTTCAGATCGGGTGATTTTCCACTCAGACGCGGATTCAGATCATCTTCCATTCAGCTATTATAAAATTATGTATGGGTAATAATCCGTTTGCATTGAAGACGAATTAATTCCGGTCGGGTCAATTATAATCCATCGCAACGTGGTGTGGTAAGCTCAAGCATTACAACAATGGCGGCTGCTGCTGCTGCTGTTGCTATAAATACTACATGGAGAATTGTACCAAGACCATTACTCGAAACAGTGCTCAACAATCACGTGCAACACCACCTTGTTCGTCAACCTCTCATCCTCCATGGCCCTCGTGGTGTTGGCAAAACCACCCTCATTCTTGATCGTAATTCTTCTTCATTCACATTCTTTCTTATTTATATCGCTATTTATCGTTAGTGGCGGAACCAGGATTTGTAGTTACGGGTTGTAAATTTATGGGGTTCGGGCGAATTAGTAATGGAATAAGATAAACTAGGAAAAATTTGGCAACTTTAATTAAAAGTTCTGATTTTTTTCATTTCCGCTAGCCCTCTAGTTCCGCCACGACCAAGTGCCAACAAATGGTGATTTGTACTTGCTGGGGGAGTAGTGTAAAAAAGTTGGAAACTTTTAACTAAAAGTTTCGATTTTTTCGTTTCCCGCAAGCCCTCTAGTTCCGCCATTGATTGTTTGTATTCGTTAATTTGCGGTGTTTTTATGGTATTTTGGGTATATTTGCAGGTCTTATGGAGAATTGGAATAAGGGCCCTCACATTACTGGGTATATCGATTTTGCGGAAACAATTGAGGGTTACCATCCTTCTAAAAATGCTTCCTATCCATGGCATTCATGGTCTACATGCCCGTCCCCTCATCCGCCATTGTCGTTGCTCAAAACCCACCTTGAGAAATGCCTTGAATCGATGGCAGAGAGGGGTATTGAGCTTGGTCAAATCACTTCTCATCAAATTTTCACCACCCTTAATAAATGGCATGGTCTGAGTAATACCCTTCGTCGGATTTTACAATCCAATCCGGGGTCAAAAAATGTGGTTCCTGATAAGATTTCCAGTTCTTTGTTGTGGGATAGGGCGGTTTTCGCATATTCTGCCCGGTTCAACGCTAAGGAGATTGAGGGGGTTGTTGGATTGGTGGGTGATAGAAAGAAGGTGATGACTGTTGAAGAGAGTTCTTATTTGAAAGAGGCTGTGGTTGCATTAAGATTAGCTAAAGAGGTTATTAGGATGCAACAAGGTTGGAGAGCTAGTGCTATTTCTGATTTGAATAGCACTGGTGGGTTTTCGAGATCTTTGACGAGTTTGGCCACTGATTGGCCTGGTTTGTTGCTAGAATTGCTGTCTAGCGCTTCTGAGATTGGTCATTTTCAGGTATTGTTTGTTGTAATGGTAGTTAGTTGCTGTTTCATTTTGAGAATGATTTTCCTTCTTTGAAGAATATTAAACGCCTCACATGAATTCAGTTCTCAAATGGGAGGGTAAAAGCGGAGTCAATGATACAAGCTTACTCATGTCTCAACATAAAGATATGGCTGTTTCTTGATGACCCGTAGTGAAAACTGTGTCAAATATTGCATCAGATGACTCCCCTTCACAGTTAAAGATAGGCTTACCGTTTGGGGGGTCATTTTGCTTTATTCAGATATTAGCAATAGAAGTAGCGAGTCTTTGGCTCTTTTGGTGACGATAACATGATTTTCTGACTGTTGGAAATTCATACATTGCGAACACAGCCTAAGCTCGTGATGAACAATATAGAAGTTCTGAAAACTGCAATTCCTGATAAAGCTACTGTATCTCCCTCAACGTACCATGACAGCTTAATATGGAGAATAATATCCTTGGGAGCGAATGAGATGTGCCTCCCTGTCATTCTTGTTACGTCAGATAGGTAAATACTCTTTTGCAGCTTGTTTTGTTTTTCACTCAAGCTATGCTACTAGATCATAAAAGCTGAAGCCCGTTAAGTTGAATTACATAACCTCAACGCTACTAGATCATTAAAGCTGAAGCCCTTTAAGTTGAATTACATAACCTCATACTTAAACTATGAATTTTGATGGTAACTATGTGTGTGTGGTGGAAGATGAGTGATGCATGTTACCTGTGCATTTTGATTTTATTCATCATGAATGTAGGTTGCTTAGTACTTGATACCCAATAGTAATGAGTGATGACTACTATAGTCTTAACTCTTAGCGATTGAGTATCCTATTTGATTCAAGGGCATTAAATAACAAGTTCTCTGTGAGGTATTTTTGTAGTGACATTGTCTATTAGTAGCTGCTTTATGATCTAATTGTTTGCTAGGGTTGATATCTGCACTTGGAGCATTTCCTGTCAACACACTGTATTACTTCACTCTATCCCTAGCTAAATAGCTAGTTTATGCTCCCAATTTGTTGCGACGCTAATATAACTGCATTTCAAGTGTTTATTGGAAGCAACTTTTTGTTTAATGTTGTATCCACTAAAATCCGGAAACAGCCTCTTTGCGTTGCTAACACAAGGATAAGGCTGCGTACATCCGACCCCTGCTTACCCCACAATTTGCGGGAGTCATTGAGGCATTGGGGTAATGTTGTTGTATGACTTGTATCTACTAAAAAATCAAGCCGCTCGTGCTGATAATGATTTTCATGGTTGTCAGTTGCTCTCCTCTTTTAGTTGTATGTTTGATGAAAGTCCTGTTACCTGACAGCTATTACTCATATCGCGGCTTCATTGATTTTGGATTCCCAGACATTTTTATCTCCCGAGAGGTGAATCTTGAATCTCTTTGTTGTCCATCACTTGAATTTGAATCTCTTTGCTGTCCATCACTTTATGCTTCCTTATCCATATTTATATATCCAGTGTATGAATCTTGTATGCTACTAGTCCTTCAAATATAGGCAGTTTGTGTGTGGAATCCCAGCTTCTAATGGGATTCCTTACTTAGGGAAAGTTTTACACAGTCTCTTCTCAGATTCAAGTCTCTTTCTCCAAAGAATAAGCTACTATATTTAATCTTGGGGAACAGACTGATATTTGAAGTTGGAAGGTTTTCTTTCTTACTCCCATCGATTTAGAGTTTCCCCATTTTATTAAAGTACTCCTCACAAATCTTAAAAATGGGGGCAATTCTAAAGAATCGGAGGTAGTAACAAATACTATCCCTATCCCAAATTTGTTGTCCCCATTTAACTTTAGTGGTCAAAATATTTTTGATGGAAGGTGTACCATTATTGGATTAACTTTTATTAGTAACTGTTGCTAACTTTTCTTTTCTTTTTTGCGTGCTAGACATTTGGATGGACTCGGAATGAAGCTAAATTGCATATGGTACCTAACTACTTCAGTGCGTCAGAGGTGAGTGTATATTGCATTATTCTGGTGCACATTCTCTTTATACTATGTTTGTTGGTGCTTCTTCTGTGAAATGAGAAGTTATATTTTGGTATTGCTTTGTAAAATGCAGTGGAGAATAGTTTCTGAAGTGGTAGGTACGAACCCACGGCATTTATTTGAACTTCATGCACTTAAAGAAACCGAGATGTATCTTAAGTAAGTGGTCCTTTTTTGCCTTCACTGATTCAATTTGGTCAAGCACTAATGTTATGTGTTGTAGGGATGCTTATTAGCCATCTAACATCCTATACTAACCTCTATTCCACCTTATTCCTCCATCGTCTTCGAAATTCCTTGCATAATTTAGAAAAGTGGGAGAAACATTATGTGATGGAGGTTAGTATCATTAAGAACGTTGGGGTATTGGCATCAAAACTTTGGTTTGTGAAAAGTTTATTTGGTTGTTTTGGTTTGCAAGGGTGGGCTGAGGACAAACTTTAAGATCTGCATACAAATTCAATCAGTGATAAAATGAGATGCATTGCTGACAACAACTTGTCAACGATGGACAGAAATTCGAAAATACACTCTCTTCCATTATCTGGATTCATACCACTGTCCTTTTTTGGCTCATTGAATGGATACATACCATCTTCTTAAATGGCAAATAAAAGCCTAACAAATTAATAACTTCACAGGTTGATTCTCATGGTCAAATTGTACAATATTAACTCTCGAACGTTTAAAAACCACGTAAGAATAGAGTAAAACTGGATAAAAAAGAGTGAGAGGCACTAGTAGCACTATTCAATGTTAAGATATTCTGCTGAGATTCAAGCGGATTCAGTTCAGGTTGAGGAGTAATGTGGGGTTCTATTTCTTTGGTGTATTTTCCTTAATGGCTTGAAATCTTGATACATTTGTTTTTGGTATAAATGATGTATCATAAAAGCAGATGCTACTCACATTTTTATTTGTCAAATGGAGTTGAGTTGCTTATAGAGGCGTGTGTGGGTGTTTGAGGCAGTAGTTGCCTATATAAAAGCCTTGAGTTGTCAAAGATGTGTATGGGATCAAGCCGTTGTGCTGGCAAGAAAATTGAGAATTTCATTAATTTGGTCAGGCCCGGGAAGGCAAAAATTGGCCTTTTCTATTTTAACTCGTGGATAAGCGTTGACAGATTGATTTGGAATGATGTGAGAATGCTATTACACCAAAGTTACGGTTGAATTTTGAGGTTTTGCTATTTTTTTATTCACTTAGAACTCTGCCTCTTGCCACTGAGCTAGAGCTGGCAAAAGCTGAACCGACCCGACATGCCCGAAACCCGACCCAATACAACCTAATAATTGGGTGAACCGAACCGAACCGACCCGACCCGATATTTCCTCAACCCGATAGATGACCCGATATTTCCTCAACCCGACCCGACCCATGACCAAAGTGACATTCATCTTAATTATTTTCACTTAAACTTCAATTAATACATTTACCTATTATTTAAACATAAAAATATAAAATTACCATCCAAAACTAAATATATAAGATAAAATATAGGGCAATAACCTGACCCGAATTGTCACCCGCGGATGACCCGACCTGAGATGACCTGAACCCGTCACTGACCCGTTGTAACCCAAACCTGATATGACCCAACCCGAGTGACCCGATTGCGACCTCTACACTGAGCACAAGAGTTTCTTCATATTCCTGTGAACAATAAAACATGATGGTACTGGCAGTCCCTGATTAAACACAAAAATACAGCTATAACAATTACGGAGTAATAATTGACCAACATTGTTTTGTTGAATAGTTAGTGATTTTCCGTATTGTCTGGTATTTGGAGTCGAGAGTTCACTGGGGTTTTTATAAAAGGTTGGGGACCTATGACCGCTACAAAGATCAGTTCCTGTAACCCTTTTTCCATTTCCCTTCAACGCTTGTCCATTTTCTCCGTTGTGGTAAACTTAATATCTTCATTTTCTTGCACAGTCTGATGGATCATAATGAAGGCGCATTTGAGGACGTTGTTGATGCTTATTTGGCACATCTGCAGGTATGTTGTTTCTTTGTTGTGAGATTTTTTATCAATGCATTCAAGTTTCTTCTTGGAATTTTTGTTAATCACAAGGTACCTCCTCGAGTGCAATTTCTTATCCTCCTGCTCAATATAATCTTCACACAATTTCTATTTCTAGTTAGGAGATTCTCATATTATGCTATTCTCACTATTCATTCAAGTCTTAGTAATGTAGATTGAGTGACCCGACTAGTACGTACGTTCATGACCAACTTTTGTGAACACTTTTTTTATCGTCTTAGACTGAGAGGAGTGATATACTTTTTAGTTTTTACAAATAAATTCCTTGCTTTCTTTAATACACAAGCGCGTTGGATCATTCTCATGTAGATAACTGTGGTGAATCCAGCCATGGATAAAGCATTATCAATTCTAGAAAAGTTTGCTTCTGATGCACACAATGGCAAGATACCAAAAGACAAGCTACGATTTGGCGCTCCTTGGAGACATCCTCCGCTCACAAATGATCCAGATCGCCGCGCAAAGTGGGCTAAAGTTCAGTTAATGGATTTTGTTCAGTCATTGGTCACTGCTGAGTTTGGGGTAACTATCTATCTTACTCTCCTGGACATGTTTGTTTTCATCATTTCTTGCATGTTAGCACATTATTTATTGGTGATTTGTTTCACACACTGATTTCAAGTTTTCGACACAACTTACTATGACACATTTGCTATATTCTAGGAGGAAACGTCTATCAGACTCTTATCTTATTATACAACCATCGTTGATGTTTATCCCATTGTCTCATCCTCTACAAGTGCTCCATAATATGGCAATGTAATGCAACTGAGGTCAGATTGCATTGAGTTGACACTATTGTCTAATATTTTTGATTCAGTCAATAAGGCAGTAAGGCACTATTGTCACCAACACCCTGTTAAAACTTAAAAACCCTATAGCTTTTGGCTTGTGAGTCATCTGGTTATAGACGTATTGAATTACGTAGTTCTATTTATCCGGTATTCCGTTAGGCATTTGGTTTTTATTATTTGATGAGATCACATATGTCTGTTACTGTGTAGTGGCTTATGTACCTTTGGTTCTTGTGCAGGTTAACTACCTTGCTGAATGGAGCCTTGAAATATTTGATGATCCTTCAGCTGTAGCTTTGGTGGAGGTATCTCTATCACCATGTATCAAAGTTTACGCTTTCATGTAATTTCCATTTTGTAAACAGTATAGGTCTTTGCAAAGCTCGTCATCTACACATCTTGATCATTTGTAGTTTCTAGTGGGGTTCATTTAGATAAGGAAGTCACAAACAACACAAGTTTTCCCTAAAACATGCATTTATAACTATCTTTGGTGCCTTTAGTTAATAAGTAGAAGCTCCTACATGCTTTTTATTGAGTTATTCTATACTTCGTGTCCTTATTAGACGAAGTCTCGTCGCTTATTGTTCTTCAAGTAAAATCTGTAACACAGCTCTGCAACATTATTGGGGGATTTTGTCGTTTGCTCTAAAGTTTTGGAGGATTCGAGATCCTCCGTGCACATATCACGTGTTTGATCAATAACATCACATTTCATATCTGAGATTTTTTTCTTCTGCATTGCTACAATGTTTCAGGTGGGCTTGCTTTATATGCAACGAGATCCATCTTACCTTCGTCCAAATAGCGGCGCCATTCAGAGATGCCTTGTCAGATGGTGAGTTGGTTGAATTCTTTTGATAAAACAGTCACAGCTAGTGAGTTGGTCGACAAGATCCATCTTTCATTTGTTCAACCAAGTACTTGATAATATGCTTATGATACAAACCCAACCAAAGAAGCCACTGCCACTGTCAAAGTAAAAAGGGACCCGTTCTACAAAGTACTCGATAATATGCTTATGGTGTTGATGTTGAATCATCCTGCCCATACCTCACAATGTACACCTATAACGTGTGCTGTGTCTTGAAGAAAGAACTTTATGATAATTAGTTTGAATTTGCTGTGGTCTTGTGGTTTTTCAGGCTTGTACAGGAGCATATAAAGATGAACGTGTTTACCTACCTCCAATTTTTGTGGCATAGAATTTTTCGAGGTCGCCATTATCGTCACTTGATGATTCAAGTTGGCTATAAATAGGGGTATAGATCAGGTACTTTCATTTTACTTCATATGATATTTTTTGTTACTTGAACAATAAAACCTGAGATGTATGGTAGATGTTCGACACCCTAAAGTCCAAATATTGAAGTCGTCGGGAATTTTAATGTGTTTTTGATGAATATTAAAACTTCACTTGTGAGTTGCGACTTGTAAAATAATAACATTTGGCTATTATAAATTATAATGCTATAATCGAACCATCTCTACATGATTGCGTGCTACTCAAAAGTGGATCCCCCTTATTATTTCACTCAATTGAATATAAGTGTAATATTGAACAGGGGTAAGAATGCAAGGAGCTACTTCAAAATACTCTTTCTTCCTCTTCCTGATGACACGCCTTTATGTGCCTGCGTAATCTTGGACAGGTATTACACTGTGACGGGAACAGTCGCACCATTACACTATCTTCTCATATTAATCCAATTTTTCAATTATCTCATAATAATCATATCTTTGAAGCCCTATTTCATTTAATACACCCAAAAAGTGTTATTACCCTAATATTTCCTCTTGCCATGAGGCATATTAGTTGAAGAGTCAAATTCCCAAAGACGGTTTTCTTTACTATGGTAAATCTAGATGGGTAAATGAACATGTATTGCTTGAAGATATGTCTTAACTCTTAATGGTTAAATTCAAGTGCTAAATCAACATGTACTGTTGGCAGACATGTAGATGTAAATTTTGGGAGACATGGGTAAATTAACATGTATTGGGTGATCCATGGTGGTAATTCGAAGTGCTTAATCGAAATATTCATCATTTGTAAGCCAGTCAAGCGTGCTTAATCTACAATCGTCAAGGTCCACGGCTCAGTCAAGCTTCATCATCCGTAAAGCAGTAGCTTACTCGGTGGATGATGCAGTTCTTTTGCTCCAAGTCGAACATGTAAAACTTTAGCCAAGTACTTGTTTTACTCATATGTGGAGTTGTAGCTGTTGCTTTTTTCATAACTTGAGATTTGAGAAGAAATATTTCTTCATTTATCAATAAATATGGTTCGACCATTTTATTCATCGTACCTTGAATAAATATAGCTTTACCTCACGCTTTTCTACGGCAAGTTCGGTTCATTAGGGCATCCATGTCACATCACGCTTTTCTACGGCAACTTCGGTTCATTAGGGCATCCACGGCGTGACATTAGAACAAACCCATTAAAGGTTCTCACCCAAAATTTCACATACAAAAAGTTACTAGTATCTCAGACGGAAACAAAAACATGAATAAATGTCGTAGCAAATGATTATACGATCTGGAATGAACTGGCGCAAAACTGCTGACCAAGAGCCAATACTATATTTGGGAAGTACTCAAACAGGCAAATTTAACTTCCGAGTTTAAATTAGATGAACACTGCTACAGTGATTCCAAAGTGGAAAACAAGACGGTATTCGATGATGATGATGGAGATAAACGGACATGAACTCGGGCAAGAGGGAATGGTAATCATTATGGCTCATCAATTCAGACTGTACTCTGGAAATGATGGTGGGTTTGAAAGTGGGTTTAGGATTGCAAGGGAATGTAACCATGGAATTTACGGAAAGGAGTGGAGTCGAAGTGGATGAGGACATTGAGATCGGGCAGCACGGGCTAGATCCTGGCCGATGTCGGCCCTGAGGGAATTACTATATTTGGAAGAATTGCACATGGTAGAAGAAGACTACTCTTCTGTAGAAGCATGCTGTCTGAACTTCATATTTTATAAAATTTCTAGCACTTTTGAATTGGCGCTAAATCATTCATTCATTCATTCATTACGGTATCAAAATTTGCAATCCTTAATTCATCTTTGCAGTCGTCGCAACAGCACCGCTATATACTTCCTCCAAGTCTCCAACAGCTCAGAAAATTATTACAGATACAAATGTAAACAACATAGATGGAAGTCATGGGACTTGAAAGGGAGTAGCTTTGTGAAAAACTAGTTTAATCAAGATGAACGGAATACAATACATAAACAAGCATTGAGAAGATTAATTAAGACGGAAACCATCAGTACTACTGTCTACTTACACTCAAATACACCCGAAATAGGATGAAGGACAAAACCTGCAAACACAAAGACCAGGCATAGGCCACCATCGAGCCCTGAGAGACACCCCAAGACATGCGGCAAACCTGACAGCCACACATATAATAAGGTTGTTAAACTAATAATAATCACACGTGCATCTACACTAAACTGTTGACTACTTGTGTAAATGCTCTATATCAAAACATTGGCTCCTTGACGCATCTCTTATACTTGTACAGTTGTACTAAATGCACTTAACCAGACACTCGGCCACTGCATGGTTGGGACGTACAATGAGGAGATGCGGCTCAACATACACTCAAAATCAGTTTGGTTAAAGCTCGGCTTGAGCACAGCAAACCAATCATGACCATAATCTGAGCAGCTTCATGCATACAGACGACCCCAAGATCAGTAAAGTTGAAATCAGAAAAGCTCGTTTTAGGCAAATTATTATTAAAATGGTATTTTATATTATACTCATAATTAATCGCTTACTTCACTAGGCAATAGGCATTGCCTACGTATTTAAGACATAACACAAAACTATTCTCCGCACAGCTGACAAAGAAAAACATATAGATGTATACCTCAAATAAACTCGGCTTCACAGTTTGGCATCAGGATCTGTGACTTTTGAACTACCTTTGCTATTCTGGTAAACTTCAAGAAAACCCGGTACAGCTTCCTTATAAGGTTCAACAAGCATCTCTAAGAACTTGGTCTCAGTTTTAATGATGGCCCTATAAAAGTTGTAATCTAACAAACTCTTCTCCTTCAAAATCAACAAAACACGATGCCTTGGCACCATTCGCTTCTCTAGACTACAAGTAAACAACGCAGTATGTTTAACTAAGAAAACAGGGTCATAACCCAGCTCAGTCATCAAAAAACCCAACCTTTTCTTAATATTTTCTACAGAATTATGGAAAGCATTAGGATTTCTCCTCATTAATTCAAAAACATGATATTCAGTCCACCCAAAGCTTCTTAAGGCTTCACATTTCGACTCAATACTTTCCTTACTAAAGCTAGAGAGCAATTTTATCACATACACAAACATCGGAGAAGTTCGAGGAATCCCCAATTCCTCTTCAACCCTAACCAACACATTTCGAAAATCCTCAGGTTTCCTCAAAAAACACCCAGGCCATCGGAGAATGTTGTTCCGAATAATATCAATATCGACACCATACTCATTATTCAAAAATGTAACATTCGCTACAAGATCTTCCTAGGTAGATGTCCTACACCAAAAGTATTTTCTAAAATACTTGATTACATTTTCATGACTACCCAAAACAGCCCTAAGATCTGCGATGATAGGATCCAAATTTATTGATAAAAGTTTCGGATTGACTGAAATAATACTAACTAAATCAGACCCAGAAATACCATGATCCTGGAAAAATTTAAATTTAGGTATTAGGGTTTTGTCAACATTACAAGATAAGATTTGAGGGTAAAAAGATACAGCCCTTTTGAGATGGGTATCGTTAAATCCATGTTGTTTTAAGAAATCAACAACAGAATTTGCATTATTACTGAATTTGAAGTAGTTATCGGTCTTGGAACGAATCTTGGTAGAAGTGGAGTGTGCCTCTTGTGGAGTGAAACCCAGATTATTAAACAAATAATCGGAATAAGATTGATTTGGGGATTTAGTTGAATAAAGATGAACAAGTTGAAAATTATGAAGATAAGAATACATAGTTTGAACTCTTGATTTGCAACGTAGAATCGACATCTCTGAATTATCAAGCGAATAATAAAATTGATTTGGGGATTTTGTTGAAGAGATGAACAAGTCTATATTTTTGTGAAGATGCCTGCGGTTAAATTTCTTTAGGGTTCCATTATTATATGTGGCCAGCTCAGGTTCTTTCACTTCCCAAAAAAAAAAAAAAAAAAAAAAAAAAAGAAGGTCGGACAATATTCTCTCTCTAAAAAATCTCTCTCAGAGTCTCTCTAAAAACCCCAAAATTTTGGGCTTTTCTCGTTTATCAATCGATCGATGGTAACCCAAAATTAGACCTGGCAAACAGATCGGGTCGTGTCGGGTTCGTGTTCGTGTCACATGTAAACGGGTCACAAAACCTCCAACCCAAACCCGACCCAATTAAATTTCGTGTCGTGTTCGTGTCGACCCACTTAGAAAAATGGGTCACCAAGCCTCAACCCTAACCCGTTAATTTCTTGTCGGGTTCGTGTCGTGTTTTCGTGTCATTTCCATATTTGGAAAGTTTAAGTATATTTATGTGATGGAGGATAAAATAAATTATAATTAATTTAGTAAACAGGTCATTTCGTGTCGGGTTCGTGTTTAAAGAGCTCAACCCAAACCCGACCCAATTAAATATCGTGTCGTGTTCGTGTCGACACACTTACATAAATGGGTCATTAAGCCTCAACGCTCAACCCAAACCCACTAATTTCGTGTCGGGTTCGTGTTGTCTTTTCGTGTCGTGTCATTATTTGCCAGTTCTACCCAAAATTATATTAAATTGCAATTAATACTTAATAATATGTTTATCTATAATCTATTCAATAAAAGTCTTCATTTTGGCGAGAATCGTTTTTCCGTCCCTTATTTCAGGATTTTCGTCCCTTATTTCGGGGTTTTGTCTATTTATTCGTGGTTTAGTTTCATTAATAATATCGTCAAGAGTATTTTGTTGATGGTTCGTAGCGTGTTCTTTCAAAGAGTACAAGTAATTTGTGAACGATCTTTGGAACTAGTCAGATTTACGTTTTATTTCATAAATCAAACGAAGGATTCCCTCAAAAAGATAGTGATAATAGGATGAGCCGAATTGCCAGATGCTGTTTTGAAATCTCTAGTTTATAAGAAAAATTATTTTTCTTTGGTTTCCATTAGATTTGTTTTCAATTATACATATTATTTGTAAGTGTCATATGACGTTGTATTAATGAATTGTTCCTTATTTTCAAAAAAAAAAACACGGAGTACGGACGGAATAAATCCATCAGGATTGTGAAAATCCGTTAGGAAATTTTGACCAGAAGTTTCTGACGGGCTATCCGTCAGAACTATCATCCAATAATTCTTAGACTGCCATTTTTTGTTCGCGCTCTTTTATGTCGACGGATTTGTGACGGCTTATCCGTCAGTAAAATATTTGACTGACTGTAAAATCCGTCAGTAATTCAATCAGTACTCCATGTTTTTTTGTAGTGTTTAGACGAGTTATTTTGGTTTCATATAATAAGCATTGGCGGACCCAAAAATTTTGTTCTGGGGGCACAATTTTTTTTTGGACGTGTTATCTAAGTACATCTAATACAATATTTCTATATTTTGGAGCTTTTTTTCCTAAGTTAGTCATAATATTAGTAAAAGAATAAAAAAATATCGTCTTTCTATACAATGAAGGAATTAACACCTAAGAGGGGGAGGGGGTGAATTAGGTGTGACTAGGGATGATGGCAATGGGTAGGGTCTGGGTAGGGTCCGGTAAGACCCGACCCGACCCGGCCTAAAAATCCTTAGACCCATACCCGACAGGGTCTGAAATCAATGGACCCATACCCGACCCTAACGGATCTGGGTCTGGGTAGGGTCTACCCTAGGGTCCAACGTTTTTTAACGAATCTTTCGATAAAATGTACCAAGGTTCAAATTAAATTACAAAGTCTTAATTAAAGTATTACAAAGTCTTGGAAAAATTCTTAAATCTCTTACCAATTACAAATACCAAACACAAAAAAATTATTTGACAATTAACAAACATAATCAAACCAACTGTAAGCTTATATTTTTAATCTCACATGTCCCTATTAAAGTATTATGAGAAACATGAGGTACCAATGTACCAGCAAACCACCAATTGTAAGCAACTAAGCATATATTTTTAATCTTACAATTGTAAAAAGGTGCTCTCCATGTTGATTAAGGAACAATTTCATGATAGACGCGATATCACAGCTATTATTTTAGCTCACATGTAGTTCTAATGACATTCATTGTTAGTCCCAAACATCATAAAAGAAGAGAGTATTTTAAAAAATGACCCTGGGAACCTAAGTTGACTAGTTGATTTATGATTTTAATTTATTTTTTTATTTTTTTTTTTTAAAATACACGGGTCCACGGGGCGGGGCGGGTCTCAATAGTTAGACCCAGACCCGACCCTACATTTTTTATATTGGACCCATACCCGACCCATACCCGAGCGGGTCCCAAATATTCAAACCCATACCCGACCCATTAGGATCCGACCCTAAGGGTCTGGGTTGGGTACCCGACCCGCTGCCATCCCTAGGTGTGACCTTTTTAAAATTTTAACGACAACTACACTTGAGAGACTTAATGACGAGTAAGTTCACAAGATGAGCAAAGTGTTCTAATATATGCAACAGTATGATTGACTGTTACACAGAAACTTGGAATCGTTCAAGTAAGCGAGAAGAAAGCGAAGAATATGTAAGTAAATAAACAAACAACCAAAGTTAAAAAATTGGTTCAGTCTCTACTCCGAGACCTACGTCCAACCGTTATTTTATTGATTGTTTAGAAATTTACTCCAACAACTAAACGAATACAAGTAAAATAACTCGCCAACCTACTCCGGTTGCATTTGCTCAAAGCTACTCCGCTTCAAGACTTGACTCAAACTTAAAGCTACTCCGCTTCAAGAGTTTTAAGATGTTCTATCTTTGGTTTACAGGATCAGAATCTCAGATGTTCACTTAAGAACGTGGAGATTTACATTTAAGATCTAAACACGAGAATCATGGAACAAACTCATTATGTCACAGTGTAGCTTACTGGTGCATGGAGGTTTTCAGACCGTGTTTGAGAAAACGTTTGAAAACTTTTGAAACTTAAAATGATTTTTGCAAAACTTAAAGAAAGAACTTTGAAAGCATAAGAGTTTTGCAGAAATACTTCAATAAATGTTGTAAAAGCCTTAGCATTGAATGAGGCTAAGTGGTTTCTTTTATAGTACTCAAAATGTGGGTATTACCCAATGTGTACTTCCATTGTACTTTTATCCATTGGATAATAGCTAGCCCACTTGACAAGCAAAAATGGTTGTTTAGTTTTCATTGGGTGTTTGATAAAGCAAATCAGAATTTCATTGTAAAATATCTTCTAATAAGATGCTCTAGTACTATTTACATTTGAAATGTAAACAATTCATAAGTTCTTATTATTTTACGAAATGCGGTACACAACGAATAAGACGGGTTTTATGCTTCAATTCGTGCGTGCCAAAAGAAAAGACGATTTTACAAGAAAATAAATTTTGACAATTATTTTTAGAAAACTAAAACGACTATTTTGCACATCACTCGAAAACATTTTTCTCGTACTAAAAAACTCCATGCGGTACAGACGCAACAGTCTGATGGACTGTTGCATGACAAAGCTAACACTTGATTTTAACGAGAATGTTCCACGTACTCTTACATTTGTGACTTAGGTTACAAGGGGATGTTCTTGACTTGTGTTGTTCTTCTTGATCATGTTTGAGACACAATGGATGATCTCTTTGTTGCCTTTGTTCTTCAATCCATTTGCTTAGCCTTGAATACTCAATTCATGCTACTTCAGAACAAACAATTAATATAAACAAGGACTTGTCATCATCAACTAAAATGTTCCAACATTATTGTATGTACATTTTTGTTCAAAGTTACTTTGTTATAGGAGTGTTTTGATAAAAAATTGCTACCAAGACCCAACTTAGATCATAACTAAATTGATGAAATTACCCTCGTTTTAACACAAAGCTCATTCTCGCTTGATACAAATTTGTAGAAGTTTCATAGAAGACACATCGTGGCGTGTAAAGATAATACATGTGTTTCGAGAAACAATTTTTTGTGCAGATTGGTTGGCAAATCGCGGTGTGGAGCAAGCTCAATGCCTCCAAATATTTGAGTTTCAAAATGTCCCGGAACGCTTTGGTGGTTTGTTGCATAATGATGTGCAAGGAGTGACTTGGCCATGTTTAATTCCTCCTCAAGTGTAGCTTGTTTTTTGTTGTTAGCTTGGACAATGTTGTTTAGTTTTCTTTTTTTTTCCTTGTTTATTAAAGGTTAATTCCTCTTCTATTTACAAAAAAACAAAAAAAAAATAACCTTAATTCAGTGATTTCAACTCCTCCTTTGATCATTGTTATCGAGGTAAATTAATCTTATTTTTTCTATTCTACTTTGTAAATTGTTTATTTTGTTTGATTTCCCGTAGTGATCTTCCATTTCTTAGTTTATTAGAGTGTTTTTTGTATATAACCCCGTCTTATGTAAGTTTTTTACAAATAACCCATTTTATGTCTGTTTTGATTTATTTAGTTTTTAATTTTGATTTTTTCAATTTGAGATTTTTATTATCGTTCTTATTCTCTACTTCATTGCTTTTTAGGTTTAATTTCCCAATCTTAATCAATTTCACCTCATCCTTCAACATCTCAATTTTGTTTTGAAGGAGTAAAAAGAAGAAGGGGAAAATGGGAGGAAAATTTTTTTTAAAAAAATTGAATTTAGGCGGAATTTACTTCTAACTGTGACCAGAGCTTGGTCTTGGTAACAATTTTTATCTGTTATAAGGAGTAATTTTGATTTTTTTTTTTTTAAAAATGGCGTAGTTTTGAAAAAGTGTACATATAAGAATGTAAATTTGAATTTTTCCCTAACTTTATTAGTTATTTTTTCCCCTCTATTTAAATTTGAAATTCGAATTAAATAGTCTTAAAAGATAATATAAGAAGTTAACATTATTAATTACTCCCCATTCATATCCACGTGGTACCTTTACTTTTTCACGTTTGCCAACACACATTTTACGTGCTAAATATTTTTAGCTACGTATTCGCAAAAATTATAAAAGTTTGATATTTTCAATGTACTCGTGAAGACGAATCAAACAAGATCCCGCATGAATATATATTCTATTACGTATTAGGAGAAAATTGATACTGAACGTTAATTTGTAAATAGTGTAGAAAATGCAAAGATACTAAGTCAATATGAATGGAGGGAGTAGTTGTTACAGTAATAATAAAAAGGGATATTCTACGATGTACCCTCGTATTTTTTGGTTTTCTATGTTATACCCCTACATTTTATAATTTCTATGGCATACCCTTAAACTTCTTACTTATTCTCCATAATGACCTCCTTCAAATCTCCATTGACACTATTACTATAACGAGTCATAATTTGACATTTATTTGAACTTATTAATGTGGTATCACTATTTTATATAGAAAGTATCACAAATTTCTTTAAATAAGCATAAACCTCTATTAAAAACCATATGTTATGAAGCATGAAATAATAATAGCAATTTGAAATTGAGTTAAATTTGTATATTATTTGGTTGGTTAATGATAATTCGACGAACAAATAAGTAAATGAGAAGGTTGTCGAGTAATTGAAATGTTAAGACGATTTAATAGATAAATTAAGTAATTAAGCTAGCAAAACCAATAAATAAGGTAGACTAATGTATAGAATTTAAGGGCATACCATAGAATTTAAAAAATGTAGGGGTACAACGTGGAAAATTGAAAAACTCGAGGGTACACCGTAGAATATCCCTAATAAAAAAATCACAAAATACAAATAAACTAGATTTCATGCCCGGGCGTTGCCCGGGTAATATCTTGACAATGTTTCGAAGTAATATCGTGACAGTTAATCTCCTGAAAGTACTTAGTATAATAGACATATATAGAGAATAATTTAAGTATGATTGTTTTTTATGGCTAATGAAACATCAGATGTATGATCATCGGAACAACATGAAACGTTGAAAGTGCATGGAACTCCAATAGACACGGAAACATGTACGTCAAATCCAATGGTCTTGGAACTTACATATTACGCATCACTGTCAAAATAATATTTTAAGCACATAAATTTTTATAATAACTTCTATACTTTTCATTTGAGCACGATGTTGAAATTTTTTTATCCAATATTTCTAATATATGAAGATAGTTGAAGCTCGTATTCTTTTAATATTAACTCGTATTTTTTTTACATTAGATCATATTCTTTTACTTTAACTCATATTCTTATCTTAATAGCTCGTATTATTTTCTTATTAGCTCGTATACTTTTACATTAGCTCGTATTCTTATCTTAATAGCTCGTTTTTTTTTTTTACATTAGCTCGTATTTTTTTTTTTTGCATTAGCTCGTATTCTTAGCTTAATATCTCTATTAGCTCGCATTCTTACGTTAATAGCTCGCCTTCTCATGTCCCCGTAATTTAGTTCCTGATTCTTTTAAGTTCTTATTCCTTTTACATTAGCTTGTATTTCTTATATATTCGTATTTTGTAGCTCGTATTATTTTAATTATATCTCGTAATCTTAAATGTCTATTATATCATGAAATTTGACGTATTGCAAATCTGGTTCTATTTTTTTAGCTTGAGAAGTGTTTCAATTAGCTCGTGTTTCGTATTATGTTTATATTAGCTCGTATTCTCATCTTAATAGGTCGTATTCTTATGTGCTTGTATATTTAAGTCCGTGATCATTTTAATCCCGTATTCGTATTCATTTGTGCTCATATTTTGAAGTTCGTCTTATGTTAATAGCTCGTATTGTTTTTTTCATTAGCTCGTATTCATTTGTACTCGTATTTTAAAGCTCGTCTTATCTTAATAGATCGTATTGTTTTTACATTAGCTCGTATTCCTAGCTTAATAGCTCGTATTCTTTTTATATTAGCTCGTATTTTTTGGGTTAATAACTTGCATTGTTCCGTGCTCGTATTTTTTAATTCGTGATTCTCTTAAACTCGTATTTTTTACATTAACTCATATTCTTATGTGTTTGTATTCTGTAGCCCGTATTTTTTTTTAATTATATCTCGTAAACTTAAGTACTTAATATATTCATCAATAAATCTGTTAATACTTTTAATTAAATAAGAGAAGAAAAATAACAAATTATACCATAACTTCACGTCTCCACAGTAACCAAAACTCTTAATTTACAATCAATTATTTTATTAACTAATTCAGTAATTATCCAACTGATATTTTATTATTATTTAATTATCTTTTTATTTAATACTTAATTTATTTAACCAAAGTAATCGCTCTAAAAACAATAATTATCCAACTAATATTTTATTATTATTTAATTATCTTTTTATTTATATACTTAATTTATTTATCCAAAGTAATAACCAATGAAATTGCTCTAAAACAATAGCTGATGACATCAATTATTTTGTTAACTAATTCAATAATTATCCAACTGATATTTTATTACTATATAATTATCTTTTATTTATATACTTAATTTATGTAATAAAAGTAATATCCAATGTAACCGCTCTAAAAACAATAATTATCCAACTGATATTTTAATACTTCCTCCGTTCATATCCAAAGCGTATATATGCTTTTTGCACAAATATTAAGAAAGATATTAAAAAACTATTAAAGGTACATTTGGAAGTGGGTAAGATGTTTTTTTATTAATTTAAATGTGTGATGGTGGGTTATAGGTGGGCCATGGAGTGACATTTTATGTAGATAAATGGTTTTCATAAGGATAGTTTAGTCATTTTGTTTTCTTTTTTAGGAAAGTGGTAGAGTGGATATGAATGGATGAAAAAGGAATAGATGTAGGTTGGATATGAATGGAGGAAGTACTATTTAATTATTTTTTTTTATACACTTAATTTATTCAACCAAAGTAATAGCCAATAAAATTACTGTAAAACAATAGCCAATAAAATCGCTCGAAAAGTTCCTCTTTTAAGTATATATATTGATAGGTACAAAAGAACGTCTCTCAATAATTTATTGAAAAACCGTCTCTCTCAAGTTATAGTGATAATAATAACTAGTTACAATACAATCAATTACAATGGCAGACTTGTTCATATTAGATATTCCTCGCGAATGAATACAAATGTAAACAACATAGATGGAAGTTATGGGACTTGAAAGGGAGTAGCTTTGTGAAAAACTATTATAATCAAGAGGGACGGAATACATAAACAAACATTGAGAAGATTAATTCAGACGGAAACCATCAGTACTTCACTAGGCGTCGCCTACTAGGGGAATACAATGGTATGTAAGACATTACACAACTATTCCGCACAGCTGACAAAGAAAAACATATACATGTAATTTAACAAAGAGGCTTCACAGTTTGGCATCACGACCTTTGCTATTCTGGTAGACTTCAAGAAGACCCGGTACAGCTTCCTTATAAGGTTCAACAAGCATCTTTAAGAACTGAGATTCGCTTTTAGTGATGGCACTATAAAACTTATAATTTAACAAACCCTTCTCCTTCAAAATCAACAAAACACCATGTCTAGGAACCATTCGCTTCTCTAGACTACAAGTAAACAACGCAGTACGTTTAACTAAGAAATCAGGGTCATAACCCAGCTCAGTCATCAAAAAACCCAACCTTTTCTTAATATTTTCTACAGAATTATGGAAAGCATTAGGATTTCTCCTCATTAATTCAAAAACATGATATTCAGTCCACCCAAAGCTTCTTAAGGCTTCACATTTCGACTCAATATTTTCCTTACTTTGGCAAGAGAGCAAAGTTATCCCATACACAAACATCGGAGAAATTCGAGGAATCCCCAATTCCTCTTCAACCCTAACCAACACATTTCCAAAAAACTCAGGTTTCCTCGTAAAACACCCATATCGATGAAGAATGATACTCCGAATAAAATCAATAGGGAGACCATACTCATTATTCAACAATGTAACATTCGATATAAGATTTTCATAGCTAGATGTTTCACGGCGAAAGGATTTTCTAAAATGCTTGATTAGATTTTCATGACTACCTAAAACAGTCCTAAGATCTACGATGATAGGATCCAAATTTATTGATAAAAATTTCGGATTGACTGAAATAATACTAACTAAATCAGACCCAGAAAAACCATGATCCTCGAAAACTTTAAATTTAGGTATTAGGGTTTTTTCAACATTATAAGATAAAATTCTAGGGTAATAAGATACAGCCTTTTTGAGATGGGTATCATCAAATCCATGTTGTTTTAAGAAATCAACAACAGAATTGGCCTTATTACAGAATTTGGAGTAGTTATGGTTCTTGGTTTTAATCTTGGTAGAAGTGGAGTGAGCTTCTGGTTGGGTGAAACCCAGATTATTAAACAAATAATCGGAATAAGATTGATTTGGGGATTTAGTTGAATAAAGATGAACAAGTTGAAAATTATGAAGATAAGAATACATTCTTTGAACTCTGGATATGCAACGAAGAATCGACATCTCTGAATTATGAAGATAATAATAATAAGATTGATTTGGGGATTTTGTTGAATAGAGTTGGAGAACTCGATATTTTTTGTTAAATTGTCCGCCGTTGAATTTATTTAGGGTTTCAAATAGTTTGTCTGGTTCGGCAACCAGTTGTATATATAGGGTAGTATACATTTTGAGTTTTTTTATCAAATAATTTGAGCTTATACATATCTTTTACGAGTTTTATGAAAAAAAAATCTGAGTGTCTTTTAAAAAAAAACTTGTAAATCAAAACATTATATTGAAACTTAAAAAGAATACATATAAAACTAAAGATTTTAATTTGAACACAAAAAAAATGGCTCAATTAAATTTGTACTAGATTTACGATACTCGTATACATGTGTAGTCCTATTTGGGTTGGTCTTGCTCTAGAGGAGCTTTTTTGTTTGATATAATTAGGGGTTGTTAGAGGAGCTTTTTTGTTTGATATAATTAGGGGTTGTTAGGTGGCTACTGAAATAGCCATTGCAAAATTTCATGATTTTAAAAAATTTGCTTGTTTGGTTAGCATAAATTTTGGAAAATATGGAAATTGGAACTTTTCATAAATCTAAAACACAAATTCTCATTTGTGACGGATACCGTTTCCTCTCACAAAATACCTAATTTTTCTCTCTCTCCGACACTATTTATGTGGTCCCCTTTCTCCACTAACTCATTTGGTATCCATTTTATCTCAGAAAATATACGTCACAAATGGTGACCCGTCACAAACAAGACTTACTAAATCTAAAATGTCTAATAATGTAGGAACTTGCTTACCTACTCCCCCAGGTCCTTGAAAGTTTTTGTGGAATTTAATTTCTACATAGGCAACCAAACAGTGCTCTCAAATTCACCCGATTTTGTTGGAATTTATTTCCTACGATTTGTAAATTCCTAGGAAAATTAATTACTTAATCAACCAAACGACTCATAAGAGAGAATTTTGTAATCATTTTACAATTCAACCAAACAACTCATAAGAGAGAATTTTGTAATCATTTTACAATTACATGTGAACGTTCTTTTACATCAAGTTTCAATAAGCTAGAGCAGTGATTGTATCATTTTTTTGGTACAAAAGAGAGGTAAAGCCCGATGAAATAAAACTAATTAATTATTCGCTATTACACGAAGGAAAGCTACCCCAAAGATATCATCCCTAAAAATAGTACGTAATTCAGCATTTGGAAATTGTAAAATTTGTATAGGAGCGCTTGAATATACTCCACGATTAGCTAGGTGGTATGCTACTCTGTTGGCTTTTCTGTAGTTATGTTCAATCTTGGTGTCTAGTGGTTTCCTTTCATAAGGTATATGCACTTTTGGACTATGAATTTTAACTATTGTAGTCAAGCTGATCTTAAAAGATAATTCTGACACTCGAAGCATTATCCATGTGGATTAGGAGCTTCTTAATTTGAAGCGATTTTGCGTGCTTCAAACCGGCTTGAAGGGCTAAAAGTTCCGTCTTCATGGACGAACAAATGCCACAATAAAAATAATATGCTGAAATAAAATTATTCGTCGCATCCCCGATCTTCCACCTGCCCCGGGTTCTCTTTAGAAGCTCCTTCAGTATTTAATTGGGCCTAGCCGTGTTGGGGTGGTAATCATCGCACAAAGATCTCAGTTCTAGGGGGTTTGGGTTGGGGTTTAAAAATGTTAAACATATCGAAGACTTGTTTCGAGCTAGCAAACTGGTGGAATAAAAAATTCAGGGGTTCAATAGGATTTCACTGCTTCTCCCGAAAATGTTGTTGTTCCTCCACTTCCAAATCCACCAACAAGTGATAGCGAATTGCACTGGCCAATGAGCAGCGAGAGACTCGACCTCATTACAGGCATTTTTGGAGATCCATAAGAAAAAATGATCATTGTGATTAATTTTAACTACAGAATATTTACAAAAAAAATGCCTTTTTAATTTAGACTATTTATACTTTAAAACACGTAATATCCTCGTACTATATATATATATATTTTTTTTTTTTTTTAAATTGCCTTTTTAATTTAGACTATTTATACTTTGAAACACGTAATATCCTCGTACTATATATATATTTTTTTTTAAATTGCCTTTTTAATTAGACTATTTATACTTTAAAACACGTAATATCCTCGTACTATATATATCATAATTTGTGCTGGAACTTGTCACACCTTTATATTCAAACATCAGCGTTCAACATTTTTGATAAAAATAAACACCAAATTCCTAAGAAAACTTAAAAATATCCCGTGCATTATACAGGTAATATAACTACTTAACTAGTATTAATTTTATATGGAGTAATAGCTTGAAGCCTTGAAGAGTTAGATACAGGAACACATACGATGGACAGTAGGTGAATTAAGCTTTTTTTTAACACAAATTCTTATTTGCAACGGCACTATCCGTCGCAAGCTTGCGACGGATACCGTTTTCTCTCACAAAATACCCACTTTTTCTCTCTCTGCAACACTATTCCTGTGATCCCCTTTCTCCACTAACTCATTTTATATCCATTTTACCTCACAAAATATCCGTCACAAATAACAACTCGTCGCAAGCAAGACTTACTATTTTTTTAAAACCTTCTGAAATACTATTGAGTTTTGACAACACTTGGATGAAAAGAGACGTTAAGTAGAGTTATACAACGACAATTCAACAAGTACAAGCCTCTCGACGCACTAGTTTAATTCGGCTTTTCTGCATTTTCCTATTCAAACATGAAGTTTCACCGTTTTAGACATTGAATTGGCCAATTCATGTCAATGTCTGGGATGATGCAGACGCAAGGTAGAATTCGCTCTGATCAAGGAACCACGAAAAAACCGTCTCTACATGAATGATGGATTTAGTTATCGGATTCATTTTAGTTTTGCTTAATGGATACATTGAGGTTCGAAGATATCGAGGCTAAATTGTTAACAAGTCTGGTCCAGGACACTTGCTTGCCGGTATGCATTCAACAAAACAGTTTCGTTGCTGTATGCAAATAGCCATCTTGAATAAATCGATGAACAAATTGAGATCACCTTGCAGTGTCCGGCAGTGTTTCTTTTCTGTTCGAAAGGGACGAAGAATACTACACTCCTGTATGAACTTCATATTTTAAAACTAGTATAATCAAGAGGTACAGAATACATATAAACTAGCATTGAGAAGATTAATTAAGACGGAAACCATCAGTACTACTGTCTACTTACACTCAAACACACCCGAAATAGGATGAAGGACGAAACCACATGGTCACTTCCACATCAAACCAAAACCCGCAAACAAGAAGACCGGACATAGGCCACCATCGACCCCCGAGAGACACCTCAACAGCAGCGGCGAACCTGACAACCACACATACAACATGGTTGTTAAACTCATAAGCACATGTGCATCTAGACTAAACGGTTGACCACTTTTGGGTAAATGGTGACCAGTTTTTTTGACTAAAAAATGTCTATTTTTTTCAAATCAGGCATAATTTATCATAAAACGGTCAATATTTAAAAAATACGGAAACCATTACGTTGTACAAGTGAATTGTTGATCACCACAAATAGAACTGCTATAAAACACAAGTACACAACTAAGACCAGCAACTATATTACAACTCAAACCATCAAAAAAACATCAACTGTTAGAATTATGCTGAGATTTTAGCACAAGTTCCTTATGAATCGGTTTGACTGTTACCACTAGTCCAATACTCAAATGCATAATTTCGTAGTTCTGATTTCTGAAGCATGCTGTCCTCTCTTATAAAGTCTTACTTGTGTAAATGCTCTATGTCAAACATTGGCACCTTGACGCATCTCTTATACTAGTATAAACGCACTTAACCAGACACTCGGGTACAAACATACAGGTCCCTGTATAGTTGGGATGTACAATGAGAAGATGCGGCTCAACATACACTCAAAATCAACTCGGTTAAAGCTCGACTTAAGCACAGTAAACCAATAATGAGCAAACCAATGATGAGCATAATACGAGCCAAGCTTGATCCAAACAGACGACCCCAAGATCAATAAAGTTGAAATCTGAAAAGCTCGTTTTAGGCAAATTATTGAAATGGTATTTTATAATTATACTCGTAATTAATCGCTTACTTCACTAGGCTTCACCTACTAAAGGCATACAATGGTATTTAACAATGTTTGATTCAAAAGTAATGCATACAATAGAGTTTAACAGTGTTTCAGTAAAAAGTCAGGCGTACAATGTTACTAACCTATTACAGGTATAGAACACATTACACAAAACTATTCCACACAGCTGACAAAGAAAATCATATAGATGTATACCTCAAATAAACTCGGCTTCACAGTTCGGCATCACGACCTGTGACTTCTGAACTACCTTTGCTATTCTGGTAAACTTCTAGAAGACCCGGTACAGCTTCCTTATAAGGTTCAAGGAACATCTCTAAGAACTTTTTCTCATTATAAGTGATGGCACTATAAAAGTTGTAATCTAACAAACCCTTCTCCTTCAAAATCAACAAAACACGACGTCTAGGAACCATTCGCTTCTCTAGACTACAAGTAAACAACGTAGTACGTTTAACTAAGACATCAGGGTCATAACCCAACTCAGTCATCAGAAAACCCAACCTCTTCTTAATATTTTCAACAGATTTATGGAAAGCATTAGGATTTCTTCTCATTAATTCAGAAACATCATATTCAGTCCACCCAAAGCTTCTAAACACTTGACGTTTCGACTCAATACTTTCCTTACTAAGGTTTGAGAGCAAATCTACCCCATACAAAAATGTTTGAGAAGTTCGAGGAATCCCCAATTCCTCTTCAACCCTAACCAACACATTTCGAAAAATCTCAGGTTTCCTCGAAAAACACGAATATCCGTGAAGAATCGTATTCCGAATAAAATCAATACGGACACCATACTCATTACTCAACAATGTAACATTCGACACAAGATTTTCAACGCTAGATGTTCCTGTAAACCTATTGGATTTTCTAAAATGCTTGATTATATTTTCATCACTTCCCAAAACAGCCCTAAGTTCTACGATGATAGGATCCAAATCTACCGATAAAAATGTTGGATTGACTGAAATAATACTAACTAAATCAGACCCAGAAATACCATGATCCTGATAAACTTTAAATTTAGGTATTAGGATTTCCTTAACATTAACAGACAAGATTTTTGGGTATGAGGATACAACCTTTTTAAGATGGGTATCATCAAATCCATGTTGTTTTAAAAAATCAACAACAGAATTAGCATTCTTACGGAATTTAGAGTATTTATCGGTCTTGGAACAAATCTTTGTAGAAATTGAGTGAGCTTCTGGTTGAGTGAAACCCAGATTATCAACCAAATAATCGGAATAAGATTTATTTGGGGATTTAGTTGAATAAAGATGAAGAGGTTGAAAATCATGAAGATAAAAATACATACTTTGAACTCTGGATTTGCAGCGGAGAATCGACATCTCTGAAGAATGAAGATAATAATAAGATTGATTTGGGAGAATTCGATAATTTTGTGAAGATGCTGTGATTAATTTAATTTAGGGTTTCCAAAATTTAACCAATCCACTATCACTAAGTAATTACCCTCTCTCCTCTCCTCTCCACTATCTTCAACTTTGTAATTTATTAACCTTTCTCCTCATTTCTTATTATTTTTCATATAATCACATTCTTATATTCATATGTTATTATAATAAAAAAATTAATCACATTCAACCTTGCAATAAAAATATAATACAAAAAACATCGGAAATCTATATAGAAATTCATATATTAAAAGACAACAAATTTTATAATAACAAAAAAAATTACAAATCCGGAAAAATTAACCTCTTGAATAACTTGACAGATAAAACTAATTAGGAATTCTTGTGAGAGACAGTCTCATACTAGCTCAACATATATAAAAAGAAAAGTCGTTTACATATGTATATTTGATACATCCTAAACTTAAACCGATAGCCGTGTCCTACATAAGATTTTGTATAATTTTATAATGTCAAGCGAATGCGTTGTTTTTACTTACGTCTAAATTAAGCTTAATAAATTCTTTTTATTTTTTTAGATCGAAAAAGGTATGCTTTGTCTTTTTAATAAAAAAACGTCGACGATTTTGTCACAAAACGTCGACGACATTTCGCAACCCCATAGCTCAGATTATACGATCAGAATGAACTGTCACAAAACTGCTGACCAAGTGCCGATATTATATTTGAGAAGTACTCAAACGGGCAAATTTAACTTCCGAGTTTAAATTAGATGAACACCACCAATATTGGAAAGAGAAAAAATGAACTAAATTGCCTCCTTGTGCTGGAGAATGTGGATATTGCTCAGAACAGGATAATGATGGAAAACGAGATGGTCTTGGATGATGATGATGGAGGTAAATGTCTGGAAAACGAGATGGTCTTCGATGATGATGATGATGGAGATAAATAGACATTTACGAATGAACTCGGGCAAGAGGGAATGGAAGTCATTATGGCTGACAATTCAGACGGTGGAGTCGAAGTGGATGAGGACATTGAGATCGGGCAGCACAGGCTAGATCCTGGCTGACATCGGCCTTGAGAGAATGCACATGGTAGAAGAAGACTACTCTCCTGTAGAAGCATCCTTTCTGAACTTCATATTTTATAAAATTTCTAGCAATAATGAATTGGTGCTGCATCATTCATTCATTCATTCATTCATTCATTCATTCATTCATTACAGTATCAGTACTACCGTCTACTTACACTCAAACACACCCGAAGTAGGATGAAGGACTAAACCCCAAGGTCACTTCTACATCAAACCAAAACCTACAAACACGAAGACCAGACATAGGCCGCCATCGATCCCCGAGAGACACCCCAAGAGCAGCGGCAAACCTGACAACCACACATATAACAAGGTTAAACTGATAATCACACGTGCATCTAGACTAAACTGTTGACCACATTTGCGTAAATGGTGACCACTTCTTGACTAAAAAATTACTATTTTTTTTTCAAATCGGGCATTATTTATTATAAAATGGTCACTATTTAAAAAATATGGAAAAGACACGTCGTACAAGTGAATTGCTGATCACCACAAATAGGACTGTTATTACAACACAAAACACAAGTACAGCAACAACAACAATAACAATAACAGAGCCTTAGCCCCAAAATAATTTGGGGTCGGGTGACATGAATCATCCTTTGTAACCGCCATGGGTGAACTCCCATCTCAACAAGCGAAAATAAACACAGAAAAGGGAAAACCAAAGTCGAGTGCAGCATAATATAAAATACAAAGGGGATTTATAAATTTCAAAACGAACTTATTACATATATAAAAACCTAAAAACTAAATCGAGAATAAAGCTTAGAATGATTTTAAAAAACGAAGCAAAACGTAATATAAAAAGTTTTTGAAAAAAAAGTGTAATAAGTCCAAAAAGAACAAATAATTTTACAAAAAACTTAAATAAAAACATCAAAAATATAAAAAGTCCACATGAATCATGTAAATACAAGCAGACAACTAAAATCAGCAAGTATATTACAACTGAAACCATCAAAAAACGTCACTAATGGGACCTTTTCTAAAACGACAACTGTTAGAATTATGATGAGAAATATTTAGCACAAGTTCTTTATGAATCAGCCAGACAACTCTTACTTATGTAAATGCTCTATCTCAAACATTGGCTCCTTGACACATCTCTTATACTTGTACAAAATGCACTCAACCAGACACTCTGGCACAAGCATACAGATCTCTGCATGCTTCGGGTGTACAATGGGGAGATGCGGCTCAAAATACACTCAAAATCAGCCCGGTTAAAGCTTTGCTTGAGTACAGCAAACCAATCATTAGCATAATCCGAGCCAAGCTTGATCCATACATACGACCCCAAGATCAATAAAGTAGAAATCAGAAAAGCTCGTTTTAGGCAAATTATTATAATGGTATTTCATAATTATACTCATAATTAATCGCTTATTTCATTAGGCATCATCTACTAGAGGCATACAATGGTACTCCGTATTTAACAATGTTTCAATCAAAAGTCAGGCATACAATGTTATTAACCTACTACAGGTATCAAACTTTTCCATAAAGAAAAAGATAAACATATAAATGTATACCTAAAATAAACTTGGCTGCAAGGAGTCTTCACAGTTTGGCATCACGATCCGTGACTTTTGAACTATCCTTGCTATTCTGGTAAATTTCAAGAAGACCCGGTACAGCTTCCTTATAACATTCAAGGAACATCTCTAAGAACTTAGTCTCATTATAACTGATGGCACTATAAAAGTTGTAATCTAACAAACCCTTCTCCTTCAAAATCAACAAAACACGATGCCTAGGCACCATTCGCTTCTCTAGACTATAGGTAAATAACGAAGCACGTGAAACTAAGAAATCAGGGTCGTAACCCAGCTCAGTCATCAAAAAACCCAACCTTTTCTTAATATTTTCTACAGATTTATAGAAAACATTAGGGTTTTTCCTCATTAATTCAGAAACATGATATTCAGTCCACCCAAAGCTTCGTAACGCTTGATATTTCGACTCAATACATTCCTTACTAAGGTTTGAGAGCAATTCTATCCCATACACAAACATCGGAGAAGTTCGAGGAATCCCCAATTCCTCTTCAGCCCTAACCAACACATTTCGAAAAATCTCAGGTTTCTTCGAGAAACCCCCAGGTCGTTGAAGAACCATATTCCGAATAAAATCAATAGGGACGCCATACTCATTACTCAACAATGTAACATTCGATACAAGATTTTCAACGCTAGATGTTCCTGTAAACCTATTGGATTTTCTAAAATGCTTGATTATATTTTTATCACTTCCCAAAACACCCCTAAGTTCTACGATGATAGGATCCAAATTTACCGATAAAAATGTCGGATTGCCTGAAATAATACTAACTAAATCAGACCTAGAAAAACCATGATCCTCGAAAACTTTAAATTTAGGTATTAGGATTTCGTCAACATTAACAGACAAGATTTTTGGGTAGGAGGATACAACCTTTTTAAGATGGGTATCCTCAAATCCATGTTGTTTTAAGAAATCAACAACAGAATTAGCATTTTTATAGAATTTAGAGTAGTTATCGGTCTTGGAACGAATCTTTGTAGAAGTGGAGTGAGCTTCTGGTTGCGTAAAACCCAGATTATTAACCAAATAATCGGAATAAGATTGATTTGGAGATTTAGTTGAATAAAGATGAAGAAGTTGAAAACTATGAAGATAAGAATACATACTTTGAACTCTGGATTTGCAACGGAGAATCGACATCTCTGAAGTATGAAGATAATAATAAGATTAATTTTGGGAGAATTCGATATTTTTGTGAAGATGCGCTTAATTTAATTTAGGGTTTCCAAAATTTAACCGACCTTTACAAATTTATATTAAAGTTTCGTAATCGTTATTATTACTATAAAAGAAGAATGTTTTTCAGCTGACGTGGCGCTGTAAGATTTCAGCGTTAAGTGTTTCTGGCTCTCACATTCACTCTCAGAAATTTCAGTTTCGTAAACCAATCAGCATTACCCATTTATGCCACATCCTAATAATTTAATAATTATTTAATAATAAAATATTAAAATATTAATCTCTTTATTCTATGCCATAAAAAACATCAAACCAAAATCAACTACTCCCTCCTATTCTAACTATTCTTCCCTATTTTCCTAAAACGGATTATTCAGCTTTTCTTCCCCTTTCTTATTTTGGAAACTTTTACTCTTATTTTATTCATTTCTCTCTCATATTATCAACCCCCACCCAACTCTTTTACTCATATTTTATTCATTTTTTAATCTTTGTGGCCCACAATTTCTTATTTAATTCCTAATTATTCATTCCTCTCTCCTATCATCCAACCCCACCCAATTTTTTACACTTATTTTATTCACTACCTTAATATTTGTGCCCTTCTCAAAGGGGAACAATACTTAGAATAGGAGGGAGTAATATTCTATTCTACATATTTTATTCTATATATTCTATTCTACACGGATATTAGGAGATTTTAGTTGCTACTATTGACTAATACTTCGTATTGAATATTGATGATTGATAGTAAAAGATTGTAACGATTTTGCAATTATATAATTAAGAAACAAAATATTCCATAAATCCATAAAAAACGTGTTATGGAATATTCTATTTTATAATTATCTAAATATTCTATGATTTAGGAAGTAGTCGAAATACGCGATTATATGATTATCTAAATATAATTATCTAAATATTCTATTATTTAGAAGACCAATTACACGGCTGAATGTTTCCCAAATCATCTAATACCAAATCATCTAATACCAATTAATATACCAAATTAATTAATAATTATGTAGACCCATTTAGGAAGTCGCCGAAATTAAGTGAATAAGGCCAGAATCTCGGTCAAGTTAAATCATAAAAAATAATAGACGTAAATATTTAATTGAGAATATTTTCATCTTATACATATTGTCGGTCAACTTAAATCTTGCCCAAACACAACAACTTTCTGAACCATTCGTAAGTATTTTGTTAGCTATGGAATTCTAATTTTGGTACAATCACAGATATATGCAGTAATCTCGAGAATCCATAATTAAGAAAGATTCCATAACTAAATTATCTAAATCTTTCCATAATTCCATAAATAAGAAACCAAATCATTCATAAATCCATAAAAAACGTGTTATGGAATATTCTATTTTATAATTATCTAAATATTCTATGATTTAGGAAGTAGTCGAAATACCCGATTATATGATTATCTAAATATAATTATCTAAATATTCTATTATTTAGAAGACCAATTACACGGCTGAATGGTGTAGAAATCATCTAATACCAAATCATCTAATACCAATTAATATACCAAATTAATTAATAATCATGTAGACCCATTTAAGAAGTCGTCGAAATTAAGTGAGTAGGGCCAGAATCTCGGTCAAGTTAAATCATAAAAAATAAGAGACGTAAATATTTAATTGAGAATATTTTCATCTTATACATATTGTCGGTCAACTTAAATCTTGCCCAAACACAACAACTTTCTGAACCATTCGTAAGTATTTTGTTAGCTATGGAATTCTAATTTTGGTACAATCACAGATATATGCAGTAATCTCGAGAATCCATAATTAAGAAAGATTCCATAACTAGATTATCTAAATCTTTCCATAATTCCATAAATAAGAAACCAAATCATATAAAAATAAACCAAATCATATAATATGTAGTCGGAATAGTCACACGATAGGAAATTCGGGAAATCATAAAAATTATCGAATTTTAATACAGCCATTTAATTTATATTTCCAGCTGATTAGTTATTTTGTTCATCGTTTTGTCAGTCGAATAATGTTCCGTAAGCAATTCATCAAAAGACAATAACTTTCCAAACAACTCATTATCAGTTATTTAATCTTTTTTTAGTCGTCTATTATTTTTTCTTATATACCTTATTGATTAATAGTATCATAAGTAATCCAAATATTATCATTATCACTAACAGCTATTCGAAAATTAGTGCACCACGAAATTCACCTTTTGACCGAATATATCTTATATGCAAACATCCCGTTAAAATTTAATTCGTTCGAATAAATATAATTAAATTTTATTGAAATAAATATACCTCCGTCGTCTTTATAAATAAGTGTACACAACCCCGTGATTTTCACGGGTGTTACACTAGTTTATACTTTTATAATAGGATTAATTGATAAGAATAGTCTGAAATATGAGCGTCTTGCTCAAAATACTTCAAACTCTATTTTAACTACCAATATAACCAACTAACTACCAATATAACCAACTAATGCTCTCATTCGTTTTTATTATTATATATGACATGTTACCTGCTAAATAAGTGAAGAAATTTCTAACCTTTCTTTCACCCGTCTTTCTCTTTTTACTTTCCTCTTAATATATTCATCGAATCACACCATTAAAACATGCTACAATAAGTTTACAAAACAACAAATTCTATTCAAAGCGAATGAGGACATTAGTTGGTTATATTGGTAGTTAAAATAAAGTTTAGAGTATTTTGAGTATTTCACTCATAGTTCGGAGTATTTCTATCAATTAATCCTTTATACTCCCTCCATTCTTTTTATATCACCCCATTTCTTTATACACGTTTGTCAATACTCATTTTGTTTCGATTATATCTTTAGCTACATACTACTAAAAATTAAAAAAGATCTCACATGAATATATTTCCGTGAACGGATTGAGAGAAAATCGACGTTGAATACCCGATTGTGAATAGTGCCCAAAAGGGGAATGGGGTGATATAAAGAGAATGGAGGGAGTAATACGGTAAGTCTTGCTTGCGACGGGCCACCATTTCTGACGGATATTTTGTGAGATAAAATGGGCATATAAAATGAGTTAATGGATGCGACGGGTCACCATTTGTGACCGATATTTTGTGAGATAAATGGATATAAAATGAGTTAGTGGAGAAAGGGGACCACATGAATAGTGTTTGAGAGAGAGAAAAAGTGGGTATTTTGTGAGAGAAAACGGTATCCGTCACAAGTTTGCGACGGATAGTGTCGTTGCAAATAAGAATTTGTGTTTATAATAACTTTTTTTTCCTTTTCCGCCAATTTACATTAACTTTCATATTTTCTTTTTTGATAAAATTATATATATATTTTAATAAACCCATCTCATAAAAACTATATATATATTGTTTAATGAGCAAGTTATCATTATGAATATAAGGGAGTAATTAAAATTGACATTTTAATTCAAATGTTTCTAATAAAAAATGTAAAACTTTATAATTTTAACTAAATTTAACATTTTAAGTAAATTTTTTGTAATAAAACATGTTAATTAATTAACTAAGAGTGTTGCTAAATGCCATATAATATTTTGTTTAATCCCGCATACAGTATACTCTATGGTCTTATTCTGACTTTACCCTCTCACTCTTCACACACAATTAGGGACGATAATTACAAAAAAAAAACGTAATTATTTTTTCACATACGAAATTTAGTATTAAACATACACTTTTTCATTAATTTTTTATATTACATCCTTTTTTTTTTTTTTTGTAAAGTATATTACATCATTTCTTAAACCTAGACAAATTAAATCTTTTACATATTTTTGCCATAAAATCAAATTTAATTGATCTAATGAGTGATGGATTATAATTTTCCAATTGGTGAAATAATTTGATGGTTAACACTTATTAATACGTTTTATTGAAATTATTAGGGTTTGTTAATCAGTGAAATTAATTATTTACCTTTCATCGATTTATATCAATGAAGGTGTGATGGTTTGGGTGTTGAACGGTGGTTCTGAATGGCGTGCGCCGATTAGGGAGTGGTGTATGACAGTGCGTGGTATTTAAGGATGTTCGTGAAGACGGATTAATGATGGTGAACAATGAACATAGTCAAATACACCAAATTAAAGAAGCCAATATGTCTAACATTAGCGGAGTTTAAAAAAATCCATACTCATCCTTTATACCAATTCATTGATTGAAGAAAATTTGTACTACACCCAATACTTCATTTTTTTATTCTTTTTTAGCGGAAGAGAAAGAACAGAGAGCTCTGACCATAGCAGTAGCAGCAATGGAATAGGCTACTTCGTTCAGATTTCTAGGATATAGCTTATAGAAAAACAATGAAAATTACTAATAAGCGTCATTAAAGACGCAGTGAATGGGGCAATGTTCTGATCCTTGGCCGAAGTTCCCACAAGCTGAAAGATCAAGTTGATGCAGTCCGAAGAAGCCTCAACATGACGGTACCCCAAAGAGAGTGTAAAATTAAGAGCTTTCAACAGGGCCTCGACCTCAGCTTGTAAGGGGGAGGGGGAAGGCCTAGAATGTTTCTGATCCCGAGAGGTTTAACTTACATGAAACATCATAAACGATCCATCCTGCAACTACCTTCAAAAATTGGTGCGCCAAGCAGCATCAGACTTGATACGTACTGAGAGGGAGCACATAGAACCCCCTACCCCCCAAGGATTGCAGGAAAATAATCTAGAATGTTAGAAATTGATGTTCCTTTCTCGAGATTTCCTATGAAAGTTGTGACATAAATGTATGGAGATTGACCTCTTGGGAATTGTAAATCATAGAGTTCTGTAAGCACCAAATCTTCCATAGAATGCAGGCGAAACTAACATAAACAGTTTGAGAATAATCCTTCAACTGGAAGATGAATCTAAACCAGTTAATGAGCCAGTCGGAAAGTGACAGGAAGTTGCCATTATCAGAGTAAATACCCAAAGAGGAGGCCAGCCAAATATGCTTCGAAATCACACAGTCTCGAAATAGATGTTCTGGAGTTTCACTGATATCTTCATTAGAATATAAAGCATATTGACCACTCCAATTAAAATTTCTTTTAATTCCTTCGCTACCAAGGGAGGGAGTATTTGTTAAAAGCTTCCAGAGAAATATTTTTCACTTATTAGGAATGTGAAGTTTCCACAGATGTTTTTTTGATGAAAAACCTTGATAAATCAATCCAACGATGCTTATCAGATCTTGAAGACCTTCTTTCCCATAATGAGGCAAATGCAATCAAATAGCCGCTCTTGGTGGAGTATGATAAATTGCGGAAGATTGAACGTCAGTTTTTGTATTTTTGGCTTCAAAGTGTACAGTTACAGAGTTTATATATCACTAAATGTCTTTGTTGAACCATATATTCAAATATATATATATAGTATATATGTTTATGTTTTGATAATGACAAGTCTAGCTATTTCTATATTATATACTCGTATGTATAATCGTGTGCTAAGTGTACAGAACATTAGTAACAAGATCTAATCAATCAAGTATAAAAGATTCAAGCATATTAGTCAATGAATTGACTAAGTCGAAGATTGATAGAAGATCACAAGCGCGCATAATAAGCTAAAGTTATATTCATCAACTATAGCTTTAGTACAAGATTGATTCTAGTTATAGCCCGTAGCTATAACTCTACATCATGAAGAAATGATCGGAATATATATGTGTTTGAGTTGAAACAATTGTTTCTATATTAGTGTCGTGTAGAATCAGTGTTTAATTGGTATTCTATTATAATAAATAGAATTGTTAATCTTAATAGGATTATATAAAATATCTTTAAGTTAAATAAGGAATAAATAATTGTCTTATGAGATAATTATTTATTACTAAAATAAACTAAGGATTTTTATATGATTTTAATCGTCAAAATATATAATCGAATTTAGTATGTTTTCGACTTTGGGAAACGTGTAATATGACACGATTGCCATAAGTCGTGTAAGGATTACCTAAATAAATATTATGTATTTATTTAATATCCTAAACAAACTAAGATTATGTTATGGTAATATATTTTATTATCTTTGACATGGTTTAGGAAATTGATTTAATAAGGATACTAATTGTTTATTATATAAAGATCTTTCCTAAATATGAATTAGGAAATTGATTCCTTATATAATACATATAGTAGATTATTATATCTTTCCTAAATACATTAAGATTAGATTTAAGGTAGTATTACTAAAAGACTAGTATTCTAGCTTAAGTAATATTCCTAAAATCATCTAGGGTTTGAATTACCTAGATACATATTCTATATAAATAGACTACCTATGAGACATTAAGAGACACGAAATACACACACATATACACGCAAATCAAGAGAGAAAAACCGTCGTTCATATTCTTCAAGTTCGAGCTTTTCATTGTCAAATCCGATTCAAGATTCAAGTGCTCAAGCATTGATCTTATTCATTCAAGATTGTGACACCAAGAAAACATTGAAGACTTTATCTTATTAACGTAAGATAGAACGAGTATTTAGCGGTACTCATTGTAAGACAAATATTTAACGGTATTTGTCGTAGCTAGATATTTAACGGTATCTAGATTGAGTTGTGACTAACATCAAAGTCGCACGAGTAGGGTTGATAAAATTGTAATCCAGAGTTGGTACTAATTTTATTAATCGAGAATAGTGGACGTAGGTCTCAGAGTGTGAGACTGAACCACTTCAAAAATATTGTGTCTCTCTTTATTATTTGCTCTACTCAAAGATCATCATACAACCATACACGCATCGAAGAAGATTTTGAAATAGAAGGCATACTCAATTCAACCCCCCCTTCTTGAGTATATTATATCAATAGACTCTTCAATTGGTATCAGAGCCTCGTGCTCTTGATCGCCTAGCCGCGTGAGTTTTGATCCTTCTATTGATTCTATATTATATACTCTTTCTTCAATGGATTCCAAGCATCTCAAGTGCCCTATCTTCGATGGCAAAAACTATAGTTTATGGAAAAATATGATGACTCATTACATCAAGGGTTGTGATTGGGAATGTTGGAAGATCATCCAAACTGGACCAAAGAAGATCTTGGTAGCCGCCGCCAATGGAACAACCTATGAAAAGATGGAAAGCGATTATGTGGAAAGTGACTACAAAATTGCAGAGAAAAACTCTAAGGCCATGAGCCTCCTACAGAACGGTATGATAACCTCAGAATTCGATAGATTCTCATCCTGTAGTTCCGCTAAGGAAATATGGGATAGTCTCGAACTTGCTTATGAAGGAACATCCGCAGTCAGGAAACATCGTATAGACTTGCTCGTTCAAAGATATGAACTTTTCAATATGGAAAAGAATGAATCTATTGATAGCATGTCTGCACGATTTTCTTGTATTATTAATGAACTGCGGAACCTTGGCAGAAAAATCGATTCTGAGGATATCATTCGTAAGATTCTTAGGAGTCTCACTAAAAAATGGCAACCTAAGGTCACGGCCATAGAGGAAGCACGTGATCTATCTAAGATCACTTACCAAGAGTTAATTGGATCCTTAATGGCACACGAGATCATACTGAATAAAGACGATGATGATCCCAAAGGAAAGGGCGTCGCTTTACAAGCCTCCACAAGTGAAGTTTGCGAAGAGGAACTTGAGGACGAAACAGTTCTATTCGCAAGACGATTTAAGAAAGCAGTTTTCAAGGGAAGATACAAAAACCCTAACAACAAAACAGTAGATAAAAAGAAAACTGACTCCAAACAAACATTCTTCAAAAGAGGATGTTTTAAATGTGGTCAACAGGATCATATGATCAAGGACTGTCCAAGCTGGGACAAAATCAAAGACAAGTCGAAAAGAGAAAAGACCAAAACAGAGTTCAAGAAAGTAATGCTTGCATCATGCTGGGGAGAATTAGAATCTGAAGATGACGAGGACTCTGAAGAAGAAGAGGTAGCAAACCTGTGCCTAAGCAACGTCAGCCTAGATCTAATCTCAGACAACAATGATGAAGGTGAAGCATCTAATATGTGTCTCCTTGGAGAATCAGACTCAGACGGCGACGACGAAGAGGTAAATTTTCTTCAACTCAAAAGTCAAGTTAAAAACTTATCTAAGGCTATGCTAATTAAATATTTTGAGAAAACCCTAGACCAATGTCATGAACAACGTCTTGAGTTAGATGACTTGAAAGAGCAGATCCTCGATATTGCTGAGGAAAATCAACTTCTGAAAGCCAAAGCTAAGAAACTGAAATCCAAAATAAGCATTGAAGCAAATGCTAAGTTGGAAACAGTTATGTCTGAGAAAAAGATTCTTGAGTCTAAAGTTATAGCTAATGAAGCTATAACCTCAAAACTAAAACTCAACATTAAAGAGCTTCAATCTAAAGTTATAGCTAATGAAGCTATAACTTCAGAATTAAGAAAGGTTAATGAACGGCTTAAGTCAGAATCTTCGACTATGGTCGAAGATGAGACTCATCAAGAAGAAGTTGAGATTCTCGAAAGCAAAATCATGGATCTAGAATTCAGTATATCTAAAATCAAGAAAGAACATGCCAAAATTGTGTCTGACTTCCATAAAGATATTCAAAACCTAAAAGAGTCTAGCAACACTGACCATAGTGAATGTAAGAAAGAAATAGACTCCTTGAAAGACCTCCTTCTTCATGCTCGGAAAGTTCACAATAAGTGGGAAGGAAGCACTAACGTTCTAAACTTCCTAACTGAACAATCCGACAACAACATGAAGATGGGTTTAGGTCACGAATGTTATGGAAGAAGGGATCACTCAAAGTGTAAACAAAGTCCAACAGATAGAGACTTTAGAAGAAGGAAATATGCCGACCTTCCTGAGTATTTAATATGCACTTATTGTGGCCATACTGGACACCTCCGAGAAAACTGTGTGAAACACGCACAAGATTTTAAAACCGGAGTTAAGTTTGTTAAATCCTTAGGAATTCCAAGCGACACTATTTATGTCTCTGATAGTGATGGTGACAAAACTGAGGAAAGAAACATTGACCACAGATGGTTCTATGACATGACATTTGACTACGAAGAAAAGAAAAACAGAACCAAACAGACTCCTCAAACATCACATAAAAAATGGTCACCAAGAGTCCAAACTAAAACCTACACAAGAACATCAAAACCCAACCACTACCGATATAGAAAGACCTATGTAAGACAAGTCTGGGTTAAAAAGGAAGATGTATTTGTGATTACTAACAACAAAGGACCCAAGTATGCTTGGGTACCTAAATCCTGTCTTTAAAATTATTTGTGCAGTTTGTCGCCAAGGAAAATAACCTATGGTATCTCGACAGTGGATGCTCAAGACATATGACAGGCGACGTAAACCTATTCCAAACCCTAAAACCTTTTGACGGAGGTAAAGTCACATTCGGTGATAACAAAAAGGGAAAGATCATTGGAATTGGTAAGATAGGTATTTCATCCTCTCATGCTATAAATGATGTATACCTTGTAAATGGTCTCAAACACAATCTTATCAGTATATCACAATTATGTGACAAAGGAAATAAAGTGGTTTTTCATTCAGATATATGTCGTATAATCTTAGAAGGCACCAGCAAAGTGATACTTGAAGGTCACATGATGAAAAATGTTTATATGATTGATTTAAATGTTGTACCTACTGATTCTCTATCATGCATGAAAGTTACGTTAGATGATCCATGTCTATGGCACAAGAGATTTGGTCATATTAGCTCACCTATTCTAAGTAAGCTGAAAAGATGGGACTTGGTCGAAGGTCTTCCAAAGATCAAATTTGATCAAGAAAAGATGTGTGACACATGTGCACGATGTAAACACGTCAGATCATCTTTTAAGCCAAAAAGAGTGGTAAGCACAGAACAAGCTCTTGAACTAGTACACATGGATCTATGTGGCCCTATGAAGGTAAGAAGCAGAGGTGGTTCCAGGTACGTTTTTGTTCTAGTTGATGATTACTCTAGATTTGTTTGGCCAATCTTCCTTCACTCTAAAGACGAAACATTCGATGAATTTGTTAGTCTCATGAAACTTGTCCAAAACAAATATAAATCAAACCTAGTAACAATCCGTACTGATCATGGAACTGAGTTCGACAATCATGCTTTTATTGAGTTCTGTAAAACCAATGGTGTTGGTCATAACTTCTCAGCCCCTAGAACCCCACAACAAAATGGAGTTGTAGAACGAATGAACAGAACCCTAGAAGACATGGCTAGAACAATGCTTCTTCGTAGTGGCTTACCTAGAAACTTTTGGGCTGAGGCTATTAGTACAGCTTGCTATATTCATAACCGTGCTATGATTAGACCTATCCTTAAAAAGACTCCTTATGAACTTCTTCGTGGTCGCAAACCAAACATATCGCATTTAAGATGCTTTGGTAGTAAATGCTTTGTTCACAACAATGGTAAAAACAGATTAAGCAAATTCGACCCTAGAAGTGATGAAGCAATCTTTATAGGATATTCAGATCATAGTAAAGCCTACAAAGTTTTTAACAAACGTACTTTATGCATAGAGGAAAGTATTCATGTTATCTTTGATGAGAATAATATCTTCGATAAGCCATTACAGGATATAGAGGAAAACCTAGACGAACCTGATTTCAGGTTATCAAGGGAAGATCCTCCTGAAATGGAAATTGAAGAAGGAGAACCTCAAGGAACTCATGATGAACTCAACTTGGGAGAAAATGGTGCGAGAGATGAAACTACAGTTGATGATACTGTAGATAACTCTCAAACTAATGACATGGAACCCAAAGTTACAGCTAATGAAGCTGTAACTTTGAATCAAAACCAAAGGGAAGAGGCCAGAGTTATACCTGACCCTACTATAAACCCAGGTTTGGATTCAGGGGGAACAAGTCAAGATCCCGAGTCAAGTTCAGGGAATGCAAATGATCAATCAAGAAACTGGAGATACAAAGGCTCTCATCCTTTGGACAATGTTATAGGAAGCCTGACAGATGGAGTTCAAACTCGAAGGAGCTTAAATAACTTTTGCTCATTCTACTCCTTTCTCTCCACCATTGAACCTTCAAATATCAAGGAAGCTCTCGCAGAACCAGACTGGATAGTTGCCATGCAAGAAGAACTCCAGCAATTTGAAAGAAACAAAGTTTGGCTTCTTGTTCCTCGACCTAAGGACAGAACTGTCATTGGAACAAGATGGGTATTCAGAAACAAATTGGACGACACTGGAATCATTGTGCGAAACAAGGCCAAATTAGTGGTTCAAGGATACAACCAACAGGAAGGGATCGATTATGACGAAACCTTTGCTCCTGTTGCTCGTCTTGAGGCAATAAGACTACTCATTGCATTTGCAGCACATAAGGGAATGAAGCTTTTTCAGATGGACGTTAAGACTGCATTTCTTAATGGCTATCTCCAAGAGGAAGTATTTGTTGAACAACCTCCTGGATTTCCTGACAGCAAACTCAAGGATCATGTATTCAAACTGGACAAAGCTCTCTATGGCCTGAAACAAGCACCTAGGGCATGGTACGACAGATTATCAAAGTTCCTATTGGAGAGTGGATTCAAGAGAGGGTCTGTGGATAAAACCCTATTTCTTAAAAGTGAAAACTCAGATCTACTAGTCGTTCAGATCTATGTTGACGATATTATTTTTGGCTCAACTAATAAAAAGTTGTGCAAGTACTTCTCTGAGTTGATGACTTCTGAGTTCGAGATGAGTATGATGGGAGAACTAAAGTTCTTCCTTGGACTTCAAATACAACAAACTGAAGAAGGAATCAAAGTTCATCAACAAAAATACGTTAAGGAGTTACTAAAGAAATTTGGAATGGAAACCTCTCATGCAATGCCTACTCCAATGGTCACAGATAAGAAGTTAACCAAAGACGAAGATGGTAAGCCTGTAGATGAAACAACTTACCGAGGTATGATTGGCTCACTTCTTTATCTTACAGCAAGTCGTCCAGATATAATGTTTAGTGTCTGTGTTTGTGCGAGATTCCAATCTGCACCAAAAGAATCACATATGATTGTAGTTAAAAGAATTTTAAGATACCTAATCGGAACCTCAAAATTATATCTATGGTATCCTATGGACTGTAACTTTAATCTAGTCGGATATTCAGATGCGGATTATGCAGGATGTTCTTTAGACAGAAAAAGTACCTCCGGACTTGCTACCTTTGTAGGTCCTTGTATTATATCTTGGGGATCCAAGAAACAAAATTCTGTCGCTCTCTCAACTGCTGAAGCAGAATATATTGCAGCCGCACTGGTATGTTCTCAACTTTTATGGTTAAAGCAACAGTTACATGATTATGGTGTTGATGTTGGATGCGTGCCTATCTTATGTGATAATACGAGTGCTATAATTATATCTAAAAACCCAGCCCAGCACTCGAGGACCAAACATATTGAAATAAGACACCACTTCCTAAGAGATCATGTTGAAAAGAAAAATATAAAATTGGAATTTTGTAGTACGGAAAAACAGTGGGCAGATATCTTCACTAAACCATTGGCTAGAGAACGCTTTGAGACTTTGCGATTGGAAATTGGTTTAATCGGTGGCACCTAATCAAATCTTAAAAGCAAAAATAACCCAATGATTGACTACGGTTTAGATGAGATTATATGACTGTGTCCGTATACTCCGCTGCATGTGTATGTATATATTCGATGATAATTTTTGTGATTATAGTTATATTGTACGATTTACAAACGAATGTGTGCACAATCAATCTCACAATAATATTACGTCACATATTATAGTTGTCCCACAACATACATATTACAAAATATACAAAATAATATTCAAATATTATAAAAACGAAAAATAAAAAAAAAATAACCAACACAACTTACCTCAAATAGTCACACAAGTCGTGTGAACTAGCCCCACCTTTAGCCACGTCTATACCCAAACCAAACCCCACACTCACCTGCCACGTGTCCCCCTACTACCTCTAGACTTTGACTTTCCACCCAACCCACATTATTACCCCAACTTACCTTACCGTCCTCCATTATTACCAAAACCCACTAAAATTACTAAACACAATGCCTCCATCTCGTGCAACCCGCTCTCAACAAAAGAAACCATCTCCACCCTCACCTACTCCGTCACCACCACCGTCTCCAACACCCATTGCCACCGCAAGTCCAACCCCCGACAACATTAAGCGTCGAAAACTAAATCGAGTCTCATCCTCTGTCTCTGATGACATGTAAGAACTAGGATCAAACCTCAAGAATCCTCGTCCTCTGTTCAAAGATTACTCCGACGAAGCCACAAAGGAAGGACTCGAGCGAGTTCGTATGACGAAACATGAAGGTATGCTCATTAATCGTCTTCTTCCCTACTCCATTCATTCGGGTCGGTTCTACCCGACATCTTGGGTCGAAGGGTCAAAGACCTTACTCTTCTTTAAGAAGTTTTTGGAGTTTCAGGGATGGAAGTATATCAGTAACTTTTCGGGTTTGATATTTCCTATTGAGTTGGTACAGTTCTTTGCCTCTGTTAAATTGAGTGAATCTGGGTTAAAAGTTGTGGTCAATGGTAAAGATGTCGAGATTTCTTATGGTGATATTTGTGAAATTTTCCACCTTGATCCCAATGGTCTTGAAATTGATACCCGTAATGAGTGGGGAGTGGTAACCCGAGAACAAAAAATGATGATCAAACATTATTTTGATCCTAATGCTACGGAAATTTCACCTCTTCTCACAAATTCGTTTTCGCCCAAATTAAAGCTATTTGTGAACTTTCTTTGGAACACGATTCTGCCTAGGAGAGGTGGTCGTGATAAGTTGTCAAGTATTGAAGCTATTGTGTTGTTTCATTGGTTAGAAGGCAACAAAATTGATCTTGCTTTCCTATTGTGTTCGAAAATTTGTCAAACCTCCTCTATTTTAATCAAAGAAAAACCAAGTTCAACACTTGATATTCCTTATGGAATATGGGTTTCCGAAATCTTGTTGAAAAAGGGTGTTGTGGACGAGTGTAGCTATGGTGTTAAGCCTCGAGATCGAATGTGTGATAAGTTGCTCAAATTGATGGGTATCATGGTTGATGGAATTGATTTGGCATTCGGAAAATCGGTTGAGGAGGGTCCTAATCCAAATCCATCTCCCTCATTTGAAGGTTTGGAGGCTAAGATGGATACCATTATTGGGTTGTGTCAAGTTAAGAAAGAAAAAGAAAACGTGGGTGCTTCTGAAAGTCGTACAGGAGGTGGACGCGAGTTTGAGGATAGGGTAAAGGAATGGATGGAGAAAGTGGATAAGCACATGGTGAAAATTGGCTCGGAGGTCTCTGTGGTCTGTTCGGAATTGTTGAGCATGAGTGATCGTCTTTCGTTTCTTGCATCTCAAGGAGGAGCTATCGTGCGTGATCATGGGTTGTTGCGAGAGGATGCTTCTAAAGCACTTGAGGCCGTCAAGGCACTCTCGCTCAAGGTCCTTAACTTCGAAATCGCACTCAATGCTCAAGGAAGGAACGTGAACAGTTGCCTCGATAGGTTGGAGACTCTCGAATTCCGTACCCGACCCGACTATGTGAATCCGTATGCAAAGAATCCGGGTTCAAGCTCTCGTTCGTAATCCGTCATCTCCGTCTCTGTTTCGCTGTTGATTTGAAGATTGTTTTGTTGTTGTTGTTTTAAGTCTGGGGTGGACTTATGAATTTTTTTTTGTGTTGTGGCCCAATGACCTTATCTAGCCCATTAAGGAATCCGAGGCCCTATTCCCTTTTGCCTCTCTCGGATTTCTTAATCCTAAAACAGGCCCAATCCTTTATTTCTTTTGTTCTTAGCCCAATTTGCTAGTTATCTTTTGCAGGCCCCTTATGCACTAACATAGCCAGACCCATTTTCTTAAAACATTGCCCCACATTCGGCCCATTGGCTTAATATTTTCGATTGTTGTGTATATTTTTTAACATTCCGTATGTGGTTGTGTGATATTTTCTATGTTCATATTTTTCGACTCGTTTATATGCTTGCTTATGCTTCGTACGTATATTATTCTAGTCGTTTCATGTCTTTGTTCTCATCTTTTCGATGATGTCAAGAGGGGGAAATATGCGACTTAGATTTAGAATTTGCCTAAGCTTGCTCCTTGTCGTAATCCATTGTCTCTTAGGGTCCTTAAAGGATATGGGATAGATAGAAGATAAAAACCCTAAGTTAATCTTTGCTATGAATAACCTTTATTATATTGAGGGGGAACATACACTTAGACACGAAATCTAAGAAAGACTTGCCATCATCAAAAAGGGGGAATTTGTTGAACCATATATTCAAATATATATATAGTATATATGTTTATGTTTTGATAATGACAAGTCTAGCTATTTCTATATTATATACTCGTATGTATAATCGTGTGCTAAGTGTACAGAACATTAGTAACAAGATCTAATCAATCAAGTATAAAAGATTCAAGCATATTAGTCAATGAATTGACTAAGTCGAAGATTGATAGAAGATCACAAGCGCGCATAATAAGCTAAAGTTATATTCATCAACTATAGCTTTAGTACAAGATTGATTCTAGTTATAGCCCGTAGCTATAACTCTACATCATGAAGAAATGATCGGAATATATATGTGTTTGAGTTGAAACAATTGTTTCTATATTAGTGTCGTGTAGAATCAGTGTTTAATTGGTATTCTATTATAATAAATAGAATTGTTAATCTTAATAGGATTATATAAAATATCTTTAAGTTAAATAAGGAATAAATAATTGTCTTATGAGATAATTATTTATTACTAAAATAAACTAAGGATTTTTATATGATTTTAATCGTCAAAATATATAATCGAATTTAGTATGTTTTCGACTTTGGGAAACGTGTAATATGACACGATTGCCATAAGTCGTGTAAGGATTACCTAAATAAATATTATGTATTTATTTAATATCCTAAACAAACTAAGATTATGTTATGGTAATATATTTTATTATCTTTGACATGGTTTAGGAAATTGATTTAATAAGGATACTAATTGTTTATTATATAAAGATCTTTCCTAAATATGAATTAGGAAATTGATTCCTTATATAATACATATAGTAGATTATTATATCTTTCCTAAATACATTAAGATTAGATTTAAGGTAGTATTACTAAAAGACTAGTATTCTAGCTTAAGTAATATTCCTAAAATCATCTAGGGTTTGAATTACCTAGATACATATTCTATATAAATAGACTACCTATGAGACATTAAGAGACACGAAATACACACACATATACACGCAAATCAAGAGAGAAAAACCGTCGTTCATATTCTTCAAGTTCGAGCTTTTCATTGTCAAATCCGATTCAAGATTCAAGTGCTCAAGCATTGATCTTATTCATTCAAGATTGTGACAAAGATGCCGAATTGGGGAGTTGGGCAGGAATGGGGTGTGGTGTACGAGCCGAGTGACAAAGATAGTCAGACAAATAAGGAGGCGGATTACGAGGCCTGGTGGACTGGCGAGTTTCACCAGAAGGATCCGCTACTATTTCCCGAGGAGGTGCATTTGCAGCGGGACCAGGACTCGGCGCTGCTACTGATTCCCGAGGAGTCTCATGCTCAGTGGGGCTAGGACTCCCCCTGTCGTGGACAAGGGCAGAAGGAACCTCAGGGATATCCGCATAGGCAGGGGTAGATGAAGAAGGTGAGATGGAATAACCCCCTTCAGCAAAAGGGAATGTGTCTTCAATAAAGTGGACATCTCGCGAGACACTAATACATTTAGTCTCAAGGTCCATAACCTTCCAGCCTTTCTTCCCCGAATGATACCCAAGGAAAACACAACGGCGACTACGCGGTCCAAACTTATCCTGAACCCGAGGACGGTGGTGCTTATAGCATAAGCATCCAAAAGTTCGTAAAATATCCCAATTAGGAAGAGTGCCAAACAAAAGCTCATACGGAGACTTGCCTTTAAGCAATGTGGTTGGAGTACGATTTATCAAATAAACAGCCGTTTTAACACATTCACCCCAAAATTGAAGGGGAAGGGAGGCTTGAAAACGAAGAGCACGTGCCACTTCTAAAATATTTCGGTGTTTACGCTCAACTCGACCATTCTGTTGTGGAGTGTCAACACACGAAGTGTGTAATAAAATGCCATGGTTGCTATAAAATGCAGCGAGAGTAGAATTAATGAATTTGGTGCCGTTGTCGGTGCGAATAATTTTGACATCCTTAGAAAATTGTGTACGAACCATAGTACAAAAATTTTTCATGCATCCAGGAACAACACTTTTATCATTAATCAAATAAACTCAAACCACATGAGAATGATCATCAACAACCGTAAGAAAATAATGCGCACCATCCATAGACGGAACCGAATAAGGTCCCCACAAATCACAGTGTATCAAATCAAATAAATTGCTTGCCAAAGTTGTACTCGTAGGAAAAGAACGACGAGTTTGTTTCGCCCGTTGGCATACATCACACTTAGCTAATGTCTCTTTAACTTTATTAGACAAACAACTAGAAAGAAAAGATAAATGCTGACTCGGAGGATGACCTAAACGGCGGTGTAGTAGCGTCGTGTCGACCACCCCACTGGAGCTTAAAACCGGTTCAGTCACTGGCCGATAGTAGTACACCCCATCCGAAAAATCACCCACCCCAATCGGCGTCCTCGAATTGCGGTCCTGAAGAACACATAAAGTGTCATTAAAAATGACAACACAATTCAAAGCACGATTCAACTGGCCAATAGAAATGAGGTTGCACTTTAGTTGAGGGACATAAAGAACATTTTGTAAGATTAAGGAGTCCAATACAACTGTGCCACGCATGGTAGCAGTGGTTTGTGCACCATCAGGTAAGCTAACAGGTGATGGGGGAATTGAAACAACGTCAGTGAGAATGTTGCGAATACTGGTCATATGATGAGACGCTCCACTGTCAAGTAACCAAGAGGACGTAAGAGAATGTGACTTACCAGACAGCTTGGAGGAAGTCTGATTATCAAGAAGAGTAAGAAGTTGTTGCACTTGATCCGACGAGAGCGTAGAACCAGAAGAAGACCCACTTACAGGTGCCTCGGGACGAGCCTGAGTGTTATTGGCCGTGGCAGCAGCCTGCTGTGGGCCACGGTCTGAAGATGGCGAAGAGGAGCCGCCTCTGCCACGAGAGGATCGTCCTTTGCCACGACCACGGGAAGAAGAAAAACCAATACGATGATAACAGTGATCATAGTCGTGTCCAGGCCGCGTACAGTAAGTACATGTGAGACCAGAACCAGGGACAACCGTGGGTGTCATAGCAGGAGAGGATGGTACGTGACTCGTGAGTAGCAAAGCTCATAACCTCTGTTTTGGCATCTCGATCGCGAACAATCGTCTTATGGCGCTCTTCTTGAGTAACTAAAGAAAACACCCTGTTGATGCTAGGAATAGGGTCCATGCTCAGAATTTGAGTACGAAGGGTATTGTATTTATCATCATTAAGACCCAATAAAAAATCATGGACTTGTTCCTCAGCCGCGCGGGCACGCAATTTCGATGCGGCAGAACATATACACCCACACGTAACATCAACAGCACCATATAATTCATCCCATAAGCTCTTAAATTTATTATAATAAGCAACAACTGATAACTCCTTTTGACGATAATTATGATACTCGGACTTCAACTGATTAATTCGAGAACCGTTGGCGGTAGAGTAACGCTCTTTCAAATCATCCCAAAGGTCTTTTGCAACACGATGAGAGGCAATACTCGGTTGAATTTCAATATCAACGGAATTGAAAATCCAAGAGCAAATAATAGAATTGTTGGATTTCCAAGCCGCGAATTCAACAGATTTCTCATCTATAGGTTTGACAAAGTCTCCATTGATAAAACCAAATTTGTTTCGACCATCTAAGGCATTTATAAGAGCCTTAGTCCAAATATCATAGTTTTCTCCCGTTAAAAAATACTTCGTTAAAGAGTTACTTGGACTCTCGGACGGATGAAGGTAATATATGGAAGAAGCATCGTGAATAAGAAGAGTCGGCTTCTTACCTTCATTTAATCCGTTTGTCATTGTAACGAAGCAGGAAAAAAAAAATACCTTAGTAATTGGCAGAGAAAGGGAGAAACCAGAGGGAAGGAACGAAACCAGAGGAAGGATGGAGAAGCGTGAAAAAAAAATATGGATCTTAAACCATTAGCTCAGATACCATGATAAATTGCGGAAGATTGAACGTCAGTTTTTGTATTTCTGGCTTCAAAGTGTACAGTTACAGAGTTTATATATCACTAAATGTCTTGACCTAAAAGCCCAAGACCAAGTATACGTCCATATCAAAAGATATTTACTTATTTACAATAGAGTAAATCCCATTTTTATTGTTTGGCCAAAAAAGCTTGTCAGAGAAATCCATTGCATGGATTGGAATAGATAAAATATAGGGTAGACCATTGAGACCACAAACATCTTTGATGACTTCCTGATCCCAAGAACCATCTGGATGCTGAATCGGGGCCACAAGAAATTTAGAGTAAACAAGAGGGCTCTGAGAGGAAGGGGGGGAGGGGGGGGGGGTGATATTTAGTTGCTCCAAAGAGAAGCCGAAGATCCACTTGTCATCCCATAAACTGACTTCAGCGGGGAATCTCTCTTCCAAGCCATTCCCTTCTTGAGGAGAGCGAAACCGCAGAGAATATCTCGAACTCCCATAAGGAGTTACCTCTCTCTAATATGGGGAGACCAATTATATTTGGACAACTTGCCAAGGGGTCCTAAAGTATTGGCAATCAGGGAATCAAGTTCAACCAGAATGCACCATCCAACTTTGGCCAGTAAGCTCTGATTGAAATATAGAGAGACTTTGATACCGAAACCACCATACTTCTTGGGTGAGCTAAGAAAAAGCCTACTGCACCATGGTACGCTATTCCCATTAATGTTTTCTCTCCATCAAAATTGTGCTAAGGTGGCATTGAGCTTCTTAGTCACACTTACCGTCATTTTGAAAGCTGATAGAGAGTAAATAGAAAGAGAAGAGAGGATCGAATTAATGAGATTGAGCCTTCCAGCTGGTGAAAGAAAGCTATTATTCCAATTGCAGATACACTTACAGACTGATTCAACAATATGGGCAAATATCTCCTTTTTGGAACCCCCAAAATCTGTAGGTAGCCCCAGATACTTACCCATAGGGCGACTGTACTTAATATTCAGCGACTTTAAGCATAGCTTAGTAGTTGCCAAAGTGCAGTTAGGGCTGAAAACAATTGCAGATTTCTCTTCATTTAAAAGTTGCCCAGAAGCATGGCAGAAGGTTTTATTAATCGTCATTAGAGTTTGACAATGTCGAGGCTTTGCTTTGATGAAAAAAATCAAGTCATCCGCAAAAAAGAGAAGGGATATAGGTGGTGAATTCCGACTTACTCGAATACCTTTAATAGAGCCTTCAGGTTGCGCATGAGCTAAGGCTTGTGAAAAGAATTCAGTACATAATGCAAAGATTAACAGAGAAAGAGGGTCTCCTTGTCTAAGACCATTTTTTGGCGTAAAATAAGGCCCAGTCACCCCATTTACGCAGATCGTATAAGAAACATAAGTGATGTAGTTCATAATCAGATCGATAAGTGAATTCGGAAAATTCATTGAGATGAGAGTTGCTTTAATGAAATTCTAATGCAGTCTATCGTATGCTCAATATTTCATTAATAATAATCGTTCTGAATAATTACATAAGATAGTTGATTGTTTAGTATTGTTTAGTTAATGCATATATAAGCTTATGTGCTTTGATGAGTCTTCAAAAATTCATGATGTTGACTCCGACTTCAGCCAGAGCGAGATTAGCCGGCGACTTAACTGACTTGAGGGTGGAACGGAGGAGGTGTTGGCGAATTCAGATATTAGCAGTAAAAGTAGTATATTGCATTATTCTGGTGCGCATTCGCTTTATATTGTGTTTGTTGTTGCTGTTTCTGTGAAATGCGAAGTTATATATTGGGGATACCTTGTAAAATGCAGTGGACAATAGTTTCTGAAGTGGTAGCCTGGTAGGTACAAAGTACGAACACACAGCATTTATTTGAACTTCATGCACTTAAAGAAACAGAAAATTATCTTATTAACCGTCCTATACTAACACGGGTTTGAACAGGGTAGTGATGATAGCTTAAGAACAGCTAGCACGAAGGGGTATGGGTGTATGGCCTATCATCTTGACCTCTGTGGAACACGTCGCCATGGTGAATCCAGCAATGGATAAAGCATTATCAATTCCAGAAAAGTTTGCTTCTGATGCACACAATGGCAAGATACCAGAAGACAAGCGCTACGATTTCGTGCTTCTTGGAGACATCCTCTGCTCACAGATGATCCAGATCGTCGCTTAGTAGTGATTTGTTTCACACACTGAATACAAATGTAAGCAAACACATAGATGGAAGTCATAGGAGTAAAGTTGTGAAAAACTATTATAATAGACATTACAAACATTTAGAAGATTAATTAAGATGGAAACCGTCAGTACAAAACCCCAAGATCATTTCGACATCAAACCAAAACCAGCAAACACGACCAGACATAGGCAGCCATCGATCCCCGAGAGACACTCCAAGAGCAGCGCCGAACCTGACAACCACACATACAACAAGGTTGTTAAACACATAATCACACGTGCATCTAGACTAAACTTTTGACCACTTTTGGTTAAATGGTGACTACTTTCAAATCGGGCATAATTTATCATACAACGGTCACTATTTAAAAAATACGGAAAAGACTACGTTGTACAAGTGAATTGCTGATCACCGGAAGTAGGACTGTTAATATAACACAAGCGCACAACTAAAATCAGCAAGTATATTACAACTGAAACCATCAAAAAACGTCACCAATGGGACCTTTTGTAATACCACAACAATTGGAATTATGCTGAGATTTAGCACAAGTTCTTTGAGAATCGGTTTGACTATTACCACTAATGCAATACGCAAATGCATAAAGTCTTACTTTGTAAATGCTCTATGTCAAACATTGGCTCCTTGACGCATCTCTTATACTAGTATAAACGCACTTAACCAGACACTCGGGTACAAACATAGAGGTCCCTGTATGGTTGGGAATTTGGGATGTACAATGAGAAGATGCGGCTCAACATACACTCAAAATCAGCTCGGTTAAAGCTCGACTTAAGCACAGCAAACCAATCATGAGCATTATACGAGCCAAGCTTGATCCATACAGACGACCCCAAGATCAACAATAAAGTTGAAATCAGAAAAGCTCATTTTAGGGAAATTATTAAAATGGTACTTTATAATTATACTCGTAATTAGTCGCTTACTTCATTACCCTTCACCTACTAAAGGCAATCAATGGTATTTAATAATGTTTCAGTCAAAAGTCATGCATACAATAGAGTTTAACAGTGTTTCAGTCATAAGTCAGGCGGACAATGTTACGAACCTATTACACAAAACTGTTCCGCACAACTGACAAAGAAAATCATATAGATGTATACCTCAAATAATCTCGGCTTCACAGTTTGGCATCGTGATCTGTGACTTTTGAACTACCTTTGCTATTCTGGTAAACTTCAAGAAGACCCGGTACAGCTTCCTTATAAGGTTCAACAAGCATCTCTAAGAACTCGGTCTCAGTTTTAATGATGGCAGTATAAAACTTGTAATCTAACAAACCCTTCTCCTTCAAAATCAACAAAACACGATGCCTTGGCACCATTCGCTTCTCTAGACTATAGGTAAACAACGCAGAATGTGAAACTATGAAATCAGGGTCGTAACCCAGCTCAGTCATCAAAAAACCCAACCTTTTCTTAATATTTTCTGAAGAACTATGGAAAGCATTAGGATTTCTCCTCATTAATTCAGAAACATGATATTCAGTCAAACCAAAGCTTCTAAATGCTTGACATCTGGACTCAATACTTTCCTTACTAAGGCAAGACAGCAAAGTTATCCCATACAAAAACATCTGAGAAATTCGAGGAATCCCCAATTCCTCTTCAACCCTAACCAACACATTTCGAAAAACCTCAGGTTTCCTCGAAAAACACCCAGGCAATCGAAGAACGTTGTTCCGAATGATATCAATATCGACACCATACTCGTTATTCAAAAATGTAACATTTGATACAAGATCTTCGTAGGTAGATGTGCTACACAAAAAGGATTTTATAAAATGTTTGATTAGATTTTCATGACTACCTAAAACAGCCCTAAGATCTTCGATGACAGGATCCAAATTTATTGATAAAAATTTCGGATTGACTGAAATAATACTAACTAAATCAGACCCAGAAATACCATGATCCTGATAAACTTTAAATTTGGGTATTAGAGTTTTGTCAACGTTATAAGCTAAGATTACAGGGAACAAAGATACAACCTTTTTGAGATGGGTATCGTCAAATCCATGTTGTTTTAAGAAATCAACAACAGAATTAGCATTTTTATAGAATTTAGAGTAGTTATCGGTCTTGGAACGAATCTTTGTAGAAGTGGAGTGAGCTTCTGGTTGAGTGAAACCCAGATTATTAACCAAATAATCGGAATAAGATTGATTTGGGGATTTAGTTGAATAAAGATGAACAAGTTGAAAACTATGAAGATAAGAATACATACTTTGAACTCTGGATTTGCAACGGAGAATCGACATCTCTGAAGTATGAAGATAATAATAAGATTGATTTGGGAGAATTCGATATTTTTGTGAATATGGCTGCCGTTGAACCTATTTAGGGTTTCAAATTTCAAATAGTTGGTCTTATAAGGTAGAATACGTGAACATTAATTTAACGTAGTTGGGTAACATTATTGGGAGTCTTAAGACAAGACTTTCTTAAGTCTTAAGACAAGACTCCCTCAATTTTACCAGTAATCTACCCGAGTCTTGAGGAAAGTCTTAAGTCGAGTCTTGAAAATCCAAGACTCTCCTTAAGACTTTGGTGGGTCTTGACCCCACTAAAAGTAGTTTAATAAGTATGTAAAAAGAAGAAGTAAAATGGAAAAGTAGAGTATGAGGTGAGTCTGACGGATAATGTATAAAGTTTTGGGTGAGTCTGAACAATAAAAAAATAATAAAAGTTAGTGAAAATCTGATGTGGCAGAGTCTTAAGACTTTGGGGAGTCTTACGAATAATGTTACCCTAAGGTAGTTCTTTTTCATGGATGTATTTTACTTTTTTTATAGATTTTTTGACGCAAGTTTTTCATTTTATACCCGTCCTCCGAAAAACAAAAATAAACAAACCTCTCTAATTCACATCCTTAAAAAACTATAGCAAGTTTACCTTGTGACGGGTATATTCGTCAAGCTTGCGACGGTCAAATACTACACATGTTGGTGGAAGAAAACACAAAACAATTTGCTACTTACAAGATATTCTAGTTTCGTCTTATCTCTTCATATGGATATTACTTGATCTGTCGCAAGCTTGCGACGGATAAATGAAAATTTTGCGCAAAACTAATCAAGTAGGTCAAATTAATTGAATATAGACTCATTCTTAAATTAATCAAATAATAATTTTTAATTTATTTAATTTTTATCAAATTAGGATGATTAAATTAAATTAGAGTAATGAAATTAGGGTTTAATGGATTATCAATACTTCTTGTGCTAACTAAATAATTATGATTTGAACTTCAACTTACGATTTCGTTGTTTGCTATTACTTTAATTGTGGGACTCTTTTAGATTATTCTTTTGTCAGAATGAACATGGTGGTGGTAGGTAAGGGGTTTAAGTGGTGTTAAGGATAAGGTGGGTCGCATCTCTAGGTCTTAGGAAAAGCGGGTTGGGGAAAACGAACAGCGCGATAGTCGAGGTCATGGCAGGTGACGGGTGGTGGATCTTGGTATTTAGAGGGGTAGGCTCAAACCCCCGGCGGCCGTCAAGGTGGATGATAGATTTAGTTTGGATGTGTTAAAAACAGCAGGGGAGACGAATTTTTCGATGCTACCGCAAAAGTTTGGGAAACGTCCCGAGATCGCAACCTTGCTCACGTAAATTCGATTCGGTCACAATGGATTGAAAAAGGAATCATGTAAATGATTGAAATAGGAATCACGTATATTGTTTTATGCGATAGTTAAAAATAGATACACTCTTTTCGAGGTTTTTTTTACTTATTTTTAAAGTATATGTGCCTCCGAAGTGGAAAATCCCTAATTACAACAGTGATTCCAAAGTGAAAACGAGACGGTATTCGATGATGATGGAGATAAATGGACTCGGGAAGAGGGAACGGAAATCACTATGGCTGATCAATTCATAATTTCATACTGCACTATGGAAATGATGGTGGGTTTTGAAAGTTGGTTTAGTGTTGCAACGGAATTTTAGGAAACGAGTGGAGTCGAAGTGGATGAGGGCATATAATCACTTATATGGCGGTCTTGTTCATCTTTGCAGTTGTCGTAATAGCACTGCCATATACTTCAGCCAACAACTCCGAGAATTATTACAAATACAAATATACAAATCACTTATATGGCGGTCTTGTTCATAACAAAGGAGGATTGATGAAATACTTTTTTCTATGCAACTAACTGTATACGTTATTAAATATTCCTCGCAAATGAATACAAATGTAAACAAGCACATTGTGACATAGACGGAAGTCATGGGACTTGAAAGGGAGTAGCTTTCTGAAAACTAGTTTAATCAAGAGAAACAGAATACATAAACAAACATTGAGAAGATTAATTCAGACGGAAACCGTCAGTACTACCGTCTACTTACACTCAAACACACCCGAAATAGGATGAAGGTCAAAACCCCAAGGTCACTTCGACATCAAACCAAAACCTGCAAACACGAAGACCAAACAAAGGCCACCATCGATCCACGAGAGACACCCCAAGGGCAGCGGCGAACCTGACAACCACACATATAACAAGGTTAAACTGATAATAATCACACGTGCATCTACACTGAACTATTGACCACTTTGGTTAAATCGTGACCACTTTTTATGACTAAATTTGGCATAATTTATCATAAAACAGTCACTATTTAAAAAATACGGAAACGATTACGTCGTACAAGTGAATTGTTGATCACCCACAAATAGGACTGTTATACAACACAAGTACACAACTAAAATCAGCAAGTGTGACAACTGAAACCATAAAAGAAGGTTACTAATGGGACCTTTTGTAAAACGACGACTGTTAGAATTATGCTGAGATTTATTTGGCAAAAGCTCTTTGTGAATGGGTTCGACTGTTGCAAATAAGTCCAATACTCAAATGCATAATTTTCTAGTTCTGAAGCATGCTGTCCATGAAAAGAAACTAGTACAAACATTGGCTCCTTGACGCATCTCTTATACTAGTACAAAATGCACTTAACCAGACACTGCGGCACAAGCATAGAGTCTCTGCATGGTTGGGATGTACAATGAGGTCAGGCAGCTCGGCTTGAGTACAGAAAACCAATCATTAGCATAATCCGAGCCTAGCTTGATCCACACATAAGACCCCAAGATCAATAGTGTTGGAATCAAAAAAGCTCGTTTTGGGCAAATTATTATAATGGTATTTTATAATTATACTCGTAACTAATCGCTTACTTCATTAGGCATCACCTAGTAGAGGCAAACGATTGGCATACGATGGTAATTTAACAATGTTTCAAGCAAAAGTCAGGCATACAATGTTATTAACCTACTACAGTCATAAAACACATTACACAAAACTATTTTCCGCACACCTGACAAAGAAAAACATATAAATGTATACCTAAAATAAACTTGGCTGCAAGGAGGCTTCACAGTTTGGCATCACAGTTTGGCATCACGACCTGTGACTTCTGAACTACCTTTGCTATTCTGGTAAACTTCAAGAAGACCCGGTACAGCTTCCTTATAAGGTTCAAGTAACCTCTCTAAGAACTGGGTCTCAGTTTTAGTGATGGCACTATAAAACTTGTAATCTAACAAACCCTTCTCCTTCAAAATCAACAAAACACGATGCCTAGGCACCATTCGCTTCTCTAGACTATATGTAAACAACGCATCACGTTTAACTAAGAAATCAGGGTCGTAACCCAGCTCGGTCATAAAAAAACCCAACCTTTTCTTAATATTTTCTATAGAAAGACGGAAAGCATCAGGCTTTCTCCTCATTAATTCAGAAACATGATATTCAGTCCACTCAAAGCTTCTTAACGCTTGACATTTCGACTCAATATTTTCCTTACTAAGGGTTGAGAGCAAAGTTATCCCAGACACAAACATCGGAGAAGTTCGAGGAATACCCAATTCCTCTTCAACCCTAACCAACACATTTCGAAAAAACTCAGGTTTCCTCGAAAAACACGAATATCCTAGAAGAATCTTATTCCGAATAAAATCAATATCGACACCATACTCATTATTCAACAATGTAACATTCGATATAAGATTTTCGTAGCTAGAAGTATCACAGCGAAAGGATTTTCTAAAATGCTTGATTACATTTTCATGACTACCCAAAACAGCCCTAAGATCTGCGATGATAGGATTCAAATTTATTGATAAAAATTTCGGATGGACTGAAATAATACTAACTAAATCAGACCCAGAAATACCATGATCCTGATAAACTTTAAATTTGGGTATTAGGGTTTTTTCAACGTTATAAGCTAAGATTAAAGGGTACAAAGATACAAACTTTTTGAGATGGGTATCTTCAAATCCATGTTGTTTTAAGAAATCAACAACAGAATTAGCATTATTACAGAATTTGGGGTAGTTATCGGTCTTGGAACGAATCTTGGTAGAAGTGGAGTGTGACTCTTGTAGAGTGAAACCCAGATTATTAACCAAATAATCCGAATAAGATTGATTTGGGGATTTAGTTGAATAAAGATGAACAAGTTGAAACCTACGAAGATAAGAATACATACTTTGAACTCTGGATTTGCAACGGAGAATCGACATCTCTGAAATATGAAGATAATAATAAGATTGAATTGGGATTTTGTTGAATAGAGATGAACAAGTCGATAATTTTGTGAATATGTCTGCCGTTGAACCTATTTAGGGTTTCAAATTTCAAATAGTTGGTCTTATAAGGTAGAATACGTGAACAATTTAAAGTAATTCTCATTTATGGACATATTTTACTTTTTTATAGACTTTTGATGCAAGTTTTTCATTTTATACCCTTCTTTCTAAAAACAAAAATAAATAAACCTCTCTAATTTACAACCTTTAAAAACTGCAGGTCTTCCTTGTGAGGGAATATTAATCAAGCTTGCGACGGTCAAATATTAGCCATGTTGGTGGAAGAAAAGACAAAACAATTTGCTACTTACAAGATACTTGATATGGATATTATTTGATAAGTATTTTAGTTTCGTCTTATCTCTTTATATGAATATTACTTGATTGCGACGGATAAATGAAAATTTTGCGCAAAACTAATCAAGTAGGTCAAATTAACTGAATATAGACTCATTCTTAAATTAACCAAATAATAATTTTAATTTATTTACTTTTTATCAAATTAGGATGATTAAATTAAATTAAATTGGTGTAGACACCGAAAATTTAATATTTCGGTATCTTTTAATGATTAGACAACTTTAACATATAAAGATAATTATCAAAAAATATTATGATAATATTATAGCATATTTCAGAATATTCTAACTTCTCCTCCAAGCCAATTCACTATAAATACAATGTTTTGTTGTAAAAGAGCATGAATCAAGTCTAAAAAATGACTTCGTCTTTCTACTAACAAATTGCAGGTAAGATGGAATAAGTTGTAAAAGAGACCCCATTCATCTCCGTCGATAAGACACTCGTAGCACTATCAAAACCCCAAATCTCCGTGAGATGAATCAAGAGAATCCCGAAAATTATTTCAAATTTTATGGATTACAATTAGAGTAATGAAATTAGGATTTAATGGATTACTGTAAATTAAAACTATGGCGGCAACCGGCATGCATGCTTATGATTGGAAAAATTGATTTGCTCAAGTACACTAATTTCTATCTACTTCTTGTGCTAACTAAATAATTATGATTTGAACTTCAACTTACGATTTCGTTGTGCGCCACCGCCCCCTTAGGAGGGTCTGTAATAACTCTGAGGCAAGCCAAGAGATGAAGAAATCCATGGGAGACGACGGAAGCCATTGATGTATAATAAGAAAGCTTGAAGTAAAGGAAGATTCTAGCAGGAAGTAAATAGAAAGAGAGTTTGTATTAATGTTGTGTGAAAAATGAGTTAGTTAAGTTACAAAGACGATCGCTATATATATACACACTAAGTAAAGCTTAACTGTACAACAACTTTGTAACCGACTAACCGACTAACCGACTAACTGACTCAAGTTATTCCAACATCCCCCCTCAAGTTGGAGGGTGTTGATGTAGACACACCCAACTTGTGCATAAGCTGATGATGAAGTGTGCCAGAGAGGGACTTAGTAAAAACATCAGCTGGTTGCTCAGTAGTAGGAACATAGGAAAGAGTAATCAGACCAGCTTGTAGTTGTTCTCGTACAAAATGACAATCGAGATCTATGTGCTTAGTCCTCTCGTGAAAAACCGGATTTTTAGCTATATGTATAGCAGCTTGACTGTCACACTTCACTGGAATGGGTGTGATATCAGGCACATTTAACTCAGTAAGAAGTCTTGTTAGCCATGCCAATTCTGCAGTTAACCTTCTTAAGGATCTATATTCTGCCTCTGCTGAAGAAAGGGAGACAGTTTGTTGCTTTTTTGATTTCCATGAGATCAAGCTACCCCCGAGGAAAACAACATATCCACTGACAGACCTTCTAGAATGTGGACAGGCTGCCCAATCAGCATCACAGTATGCCGTCAAAGAGTAATTAGGAGAAGAATTTAACAAAATCCCTTGTGACGGTGATTTGGACAGATATTGTAGAACATGTATAGCACCTTCCCAATGAAGATCAGTGGGAGAAGAGAGAAATTGACTCAAGTGCTGGATGGCAAAACATATATCTGGCCTTGTATGTGTCAAAAAATTAAGCTTACCAACTAGCCTTCTATAAGAAGTGGGGTCAGACAAAGGAGTCCCAACATCAGCCAAGAGTTTGACATTGTTGTTAAGAGGAGTAGACGCAACTGGTTTGTCTTGACAATGAAACTCATTCAACAGTTCATGAATGTATTTGGACTGAGTGATTGCTATACCAGAGGAGGTTGTAGTGAATTCCAGACCCAAGAAGTAGTGTATGTTCCCAAGGTCTTTAATCTTAAAGACATCATCCAGGAAAGATTTGAGAGAATTAATTTCTGCTTTATCATCACCAGTGATCAAGATATCATCCACATAGACAGCTATAAAAACTTGTGAGCAGCCTGAAGTCTTGTGGAATAAAGAGTAATCATTTAAAGATTGAATGTAACCTCTTGACTTAAGGGCTGCACTAAGTTTAGAGTACCATTGTCTAGAAGCCTGTTTCAAACCATATAAAGACTTTTGCAGTCTGCAAACCAGATGAGGATTAGACAAGGGTAAGCCAGGAGGTGGTTTCATATAAACCTCCTCATCCAAATCCCCATGTAAGAAGGCATTGTTTACATCTAATTGATTCAATATCCAACCCTTTTTTAAAGCAACTGCCACCAAGCTTCTAATGGTAGTCATTTTGACTACGGGAGAAAAAGTTTCAGTATAATCTATCCCTTCCTTTTGTGTAAATCCCCTCACCACCAACCTAGCTTTGTATCTCTCAATGGTGCCATCAGCCTTGTGCTTCACTTTAAAGACCCATTTGCAACTAATGGACTTTTTTCCAACAGGAAGAGGGACCAATGACCAGGTATTATTAGCCTCCAAAGCAGAGAATTCTGCTGCCATTGCTTGTTGCCACTCAGGAAATGCCACGGCCTGTTCATAACTCTCGGGTTCTTGGATAGGGTGTAGTGTAGATGCATTTAACACATAACTTGTACTAATGTCAGAATGATGTGAGTCTAGGTCAGAGATGCAAAAAGAAGTAAGGGTATGGTGGCAGTCTGAAACAGATAAATTGGCAGATATGGATTTGTTTAATGGACAATGGAAATCTTTGAAGTGAGAAGGAAAATGTGAAATTCTAGAAGAATGTCTAGTTGGTTGAGGATTTGCAGTATGGGTAGTATTGTGAGGTGAAAAAGTCTCAGTTCTAGTAGTGTCATTATTGTCATTTCTGGTGTCAATCTCATTTACAGTAGTATTTATAGTGGAATTAGGAATGTGAATGGTGAATTGGTCAGGTTTAGAAGAAAAAGTAGAAGGAATAGAAATAGGTAAGAAATGATTGTAAGTGTCAGGAACATAAGGGAAGATTTGTTCATGGAAGACAACATCTCTAGAACAAAAAATTGATTTGGTTTCTAAATTCATGAGTTTGTAGGCCTTTTTGCCAAATGGATAGCCTAAGAATAAAGAAGGTGTGGCTCTAGCATCAAATTTGTCTCTAGCATGTTTAGGAGAGGTAGCATAACATAAGCAACCAAAGGTTCGTATGTGAGAAAGGTTGGGTGGCTTGTGAAAGAGCAGTTCATAAGGAGATTTGTTGTTGAGGATTTTGGTGGGTAGTCTGTTAATGAGGTAAGCTGCAGTAAGAACACACTCACCCCAGTATTTTTTAGGTAAGTTGGATTGAAAGATGAGGGCCCTGGCAGTTTCCAGGAGGTGTTTATGTTTGCGTTCAACCACTCCATTTTGTTGTGGAGTATGAACACAAGAAGTTTGATGGATGATTCCATTTTTATTGAGATAATCAGTGGTAGATATACTGGAACCAAGCTCAAGAGCATTGTCCGTTCTCAAGATTTGAACAGTTTGTTGAAATTGGGTTTTGGCAAAGGCAATGAAATTTTTAATTAAATCAAAAGCAATTCCTTTGGAAGAAAGAAGGTGTATCCATGTGGTTCTTGTAAAATCATCAACAATAGTGATAAAGTACTTATAGCCATTAAAGGTAGGTATAGGATAGGGTCCCCAAAGGTCCACATGAATGAGTTGAAAAGCATGAGTAGATTGAATGTAGCTATTAGAAAAAGAGAATCTGTGTTGTCTAGCTTTAGCACAAATGGAGCAAGACAAAATTTGAGTTTCATTCAATTCAGAGAACTTACAAAATGGCATATTCTTGAGTTTATAGATTGGTAAATGACCTAATCTAGAGTGCCAAATTTCTGCAGAATTAGAAACTATTACAGAATTAGAATGAGAAGAATCTAGAAAAGGTTGAGACTGAGATGAGGCTTGAAGAAGGTAGAGATTCTTGTGAACTCTACCAAGAGTCATTGGCATCTTCATAGAAGAGCCCTGCAATAAGCAAAGAGTTGGTGAGAAGCTAATGATGGAATTTAGTTGCTTGGCTAGCCTGGCTATGGACAAAAGATTGAACTTGAAAGATGGGACAAAAAGTACATCTTTGAGGGTGATTTTTGAAGTAATAGGAACAGTCCCTATAGTGTTGATAATAGTGGTCTGGCCAGTAGGTAGAGTAATGGAATAAGGTTTGGTTATTTTTCTGACATCAGAGAACAAATTAAGATATGCACACATATGATCACTAGCACCGCTATCCAATATCCAAGAATTATGACAAACAGAGAAAGCATTAGAGAGAGTGGTATTACCAGCAAAGTTGGCAGAAGAAACATTAGAGTTGTCTGTAGGTGCTGAAGTGTGAAGAACATTCTTTAGCTTGTTGTACATATCAGCAGTAAAACCATGATCAGCAAGGCTTTGACTTGAAATACCAGAACTTGAAGATGACCCCTGCTGAAAACCAGAGAAAGAATCATTGTTGCTGTGACTTTGGTTCATGGACTCTTGAGAATCAACATTGTTGGCAAATCTTTTCCTGTTGTTATATTCCAGCTTCTTGCAATTGCTGATGAAATGGCCCGGTTTCTTACAGTAATTGCAGGTTTTGACTTCTGTTTGAATGTCGTTGTTTCTGAAATTTGGAGCATTCCTGAATTCCGGTTTATTAGAATTAGTTTGGAATTGATTCTGGTACTGACTATACTGAGGATTCTGACTGTATTGAGGATTCTGGTACTGATTGTACTGAGGATTAGTATTGAAATTTGGTCTGGCGTGATTCTGATATTGATTATACTGTGAATATGAGCCTTTGCCCTTGAAGTTCTTGGCATAGAAAGACGCTGATTCATGATGAATTTGTGTGGTTTGATGGAAATCTCTTTGGTTTTCTTCCTGCAAGAGAATACTATACACAGATGCAATAGAAGGAAGGGGATTCTGCATCAACAAGGTACCTCGAATAACACCATACGAGTCATTCAATCCCATCAACATCTGAACAACTCGTTGATTCTGCTGAAATTTATCTCTTTTTTCAGCAGCACCGCAAGTACAAGCACAAGAACATGTAGGATTAAGACCCATAGCATCAACTTCATCCCAAAGTAGCTTTAGTTTAGTGAAATAGGCCGCAACACTATCATCACCTTGACCAAAATCAGTTAATTTCTTATGAATTCCATACAGTTGTGCACCGTTAGTCTGACCATAACGATTCTCAAGTTCATCCCAAGCAATTTTAGCGGATTTAGAATATAAAACAGAATTTGCGATATCGGGAGATAAGGAGTTAAGAATCCATGTGAAAACAGTGTCATTACATTGTTGCCAAGTAGCAATAGCAGTAACAGGAGAAGTAGGTTTAGGAATTGTACCATCGACGAACCCTAATTTGTTCTTCGCTGAAAGTGCGATTTCCATGCTTCTTTTCCAGCCGATGAATCCAGTACCATCGAACACAGTGGAGACCAGTTTTGATAACAACATATCAGATTTGTTGATCTTCATCGGATTATAATCATTTGATTCCTCGGAGTTCGGCATTTTAGGAGTCTTACAAATTTTCGATTTTGTAAAATTATGTGAAATTGAGAAGGATTAAGAACGAATTTGCAGTGTGAACGAGAATTTTGATGATTTTGTGATAAAAGAAAGAAGAAATTGAATGTTTTTTTTTTTTTTTCTTTGCGATTTTACGATATGAACAGAATAGGAGAAGATCGAAATTAATTGCGGAAGCGAAATGAAAACTAAGCAGGTATGGAGACAGGACTAGCCTGCTCTGATACCATGAAGAAATCCATGGGAGACGACGGAAGCCATTGATGTATAATAAGAAAGCTTGAAGTAAAGGAAGATTCTAGCAGGAAGTAAATAGAAAGAGAGTTTGTATTAATGTTGTGTGAAAAATGAGTTAGTTAAGTTACAAAGACGATCGCTATATATATACACACTAAGTAAAGCTTAACTGTACAACAACTTTGTAACCGACTAACCGACTAACCGACTAACTGACTCAAGTTATTCCAACAAGAGAACGTTGTCTATTACTTCAATTGTGGACTCTTTTAGGTTATTTTTTTGTCGGAATGAATATGGTGGTGGTAGGTAGGGGGGTTAAGGCCCTGTTCTTTCTGACTTTTTAAAGCTGAACTGAGCTGAACTGAACTGAACTGAATTGAATCGAGCTGACCTGAACTGAATCGAGCTGAATGAAACAGAAATTAATAGAAATAAATTGAATATAAATGTTTAATTAAAGTGTAATAACTAATAATAATATAAAAAAAATTTAATTAATATAAATTTGCGATTTTTTAAAAAATAATCCCCTATCTATAAAAGGAAGGTCTTTTCTAGGCTTGTGATTGGCTGGAATTTTTACTTTTTAATTTATTTTTTTTACACATTAACCAACCCCACTCTCTCCACTTACTCTCTCTCCAATTAATTACCCTCTCTCATCATTTCTTATTATTTTTCATATACATATTCATATGTTAAAAAGCTTATGATAAAAAAAATTAATCACATTCAACCTTACAATAAAAGAAAATTTTAAAAAAATCGGAAATCTATATAGGGGACAACAAATTTTAATAAAAAAAAATTACAATTCCGGAAAATTAACCTCTTGGATACCTTGACAATTAAAATTAAATTAGAATTTTTGTATGAACGGTCTCATACTCTCATACCATAAGACGATCAACATATATAAAAAGAAAAATCGTTTATTAGCACTGAAGGAACAACTTTTTATATGAGACCGCATTACTCTATAATTTGTGACAATTAAAATGTATAAAAGCAAAGTTATATACTATATAAACATATACATTAAATTTAACACGAGGCCCAAATTTTAAGATTTTGATGAAAAATAAATCATAAAAATATCTATATTTCCAAAAATATGAAAAAAAAAGGTTACTATTTAATCAAAAGTGGTCACTACGTATCAAAATATAATCACTTTCCTATTGGTCGCATGTGCGACCGTTGTAAAGTAGAATTTTGCGAAATGGTAAATTAAGGCTACATAAAATAATACGAGTAATAATTATTATTAGGTGATATTGTCGACTCATGCATCCATATCGATCCATGTTTTTATGGTTGTCTATTAGCCCAAAATATATATTTTTACAAGGTCAAAAATAGTTGGGTTCAACAAAAATATACAATGTCGTTTTATTATATACGGTTTTAGATTAAATCCCTTATCAATAAAAGGAACAACTTTTGTTGTTTTTTCATTGGTTGCTTAATTTTAGGAAATTAAAAACCTTCTTTCTCGCCATGTCCCACCACTCACACAAGGAGCTTTAATTTTTCTTCCTTTTACTTTTCTCCATTTAACATTCTAAAGTTACAAATAATTTTTATCTCCATAATAAAAAAAAACTTTACTCCAAATTCAAAAATAAAAAAATCACTAAAATTCTACCTAGAAACATAAAATTCAACAATATTAAAAAAAGTTGGACAATTAGAAGTAATTAACAAATATTTAGAGGTATGAAAAACGAAAAAAAAAACGAAAAAAATTATACAAAGGGTTAAAAATTAACAAACATACGTATATCTAAAAAAATGAAAAAAATACACAAGGAGATAAAAATTAACAAAAAAACGTAAATTAAAAAAATGAAAGAAACGTAGATCAAAGATTTTTGAATAAGATCAAATAAACCCAACCCATAAAATTAAAAAAATGAAAAAAATACACGAGGAGATAAAAATTAATAAAAAACGTAGATTAAAAAATGAAAGAAACGTAGATCAATTTTTTTTTGAATAAGATCAAATAAACCCAACCCATTAAATTAACAAAAAAAAAATATAAATTTACGATTTTTAAGAAAATATAACAACCTTCGAGAATTAGTCAATTAAAGCTACGTTAACATCGAGTAAAAAGATGGTCTTAATAACAATACATTATTATTTTCTTTATAAAATCATCCACAAATTTTAAGAGACTGCTATTAAAAATATTTCTATCATTTTACTTTCATTTAGAGAGTAAGTTATTTAAAGGGTAACATATAGAAATACAATACAATTTTTTTATCTATTTTATACGGTTCAAATTTATTTCATAATGTCATGATTATTTATTTCAATTTATATAATCATTAAAAAAAAATTAATTATACCAGTAAATCAATTATTTGGAGTCAAAATCATCCCTGAATTCATAATTTATATATTTCTCATTTAAGTTCATATTAAATTATATTTGTACTACTTTTTTAATATATTTACGAAATTTTTAGAAATAGACCCGTACATTTTTTGTACGGGCATAAAACTAGTTATATTATTAAAGTAACCATATCTAGGCTAAAATGACAATTTTATTAAAGTATTGTCCAAACTAACCATATCTAAAAAAATGTATTTACTTAATTTAATCACTTGAATTTAAATAACCCAATAAAAACCCAATGCAAATCACTAGCTAACCCAAAAAAATCCATTCAGAAGAAACTAGCAGCCATACCCTTGAATTTTCCTATATTTTCAAGATTATTATTTTCGATTGTGTTAACAAATATTATTATTTGAATGTTATCAAATTTTACTTCTCAATTACATTTTTTCCACTCTTTCATGTTTACTACTACTACTACTACTGCTGCTACTACTACTACTAATAATAATAATATTATAAACAATAAAAATATATATAAAATAATAATAAGATGATGAAATAATAAAAACAACAATAATTATCATAATAATAATTATTAATTAATAATAATAAATAGAATAATAATAAATAAATAAAATAATAATAATAACAAAAACAAAAACAATAATAATAATAATAATAATAATAATAATAATAATAATAATAATAATAATGTGGGCTGAACTTAATAAAGTCGAGCTGAACTGAACTGAACTGAATTGAATGGAGCTGAACTGAACTGAACTGAACTGAACTGAATAGAGCAGAACTGAACTGAACTGAACTGAACTGAATAGAGCTGAGCTGAACTGAATTGAAACGAGCTGAAAATAAGACAGAAAGAACAATGCCTAAGTGATGCTAAGGATAAGGTGGGTGGCATCTCTAGGTCGTAGGAGAAGCGGGTCGGGGAAAACGAATGGCGCGATAGTCGAGGTCATGACAGGTGATGGGTGATGGATCTGGGTATTTAGAGGGGTAGGCTCAAACCCCCGGCGGCCGTCAAGGTGGATGATAGGTGTAGTTTGGATGTGTTAAAAAAGCAAGGGAGACGGTGACGAGGGTGGTTCAAGGTGGGTGTCGGGTGTTGGTGGTTGGTTGTTGGTACTAGGAGACAATCAATGAAGATTAATAACTAAATTGTAAAAAATAAATGAAGCCATTAAAATGAGAAGGGTAAAATGGTCATTCATATCCATGATTAAGTAAATCATGTTATGAATGAGCATAACCCTATTTTAAATCAAGTTCCAATAAATTCTAATATGGGACGAGCATATCTGTCACAAGTTTGAGACAGGTTAAATACTAGTCATGTGGGGGTAAATAAAACAAAAGAAAGTACCTAGAAAATAGCAATCTATTTTGTGTTATCTATTTACATAAATAGTGTTTACCCTGTCTCAAACTTGTGACGAATATACCTATCCCAAGGAAGATTTCTTGTTAATTTTATATGGAGCAATAGTTTGAAGAGTTAGATACAAGAGCACCTACGAATCTACATGGACAAAGGGTGAATTAAGTTTTTTTTTTTTCCCTTAAATATTATTGAGTTTTGAGACACTTGGATGAAAAGAGATATTAATACCTAGAACTATAGAGATACAACGACAATTTAACAAGTATAAGTCACGTTTTAAATACTAGTTCGGTCACTACTCTACCCAAGACGATTTTAACTCGAGTGACGCACTGCTTTAACTCGGCTTTTCTGCATTTTCCAATTCTACCATGAAGTTTCACCGTTTCAGACATTGAATTGACCAATTCATGTCTGGGGTGATGCAGACGCCACCAAGTAGAATTCCCTTTGATCAAGGAATCAAGAAAAAACAGTCTCTTAATGAATGATGAATTTGACTGTCTGATTCATTTTAGTTTTGCTTAATGAATACATTGAGGTTCAGGATATCGAGGCTAAATTGTTAAACAAGTCGGGCTGCAGGACACTTTCATGCCGGTATGCATTCAACAAAATTGTTTCGTTGCTGTATGCAAATAACCATCTTGTATAAATAGATGAACAAGTTGAGATGTCGAGCAGTGTGGCACAACAGCAGATAAATGAAGCAGTAGATAGGTGGACACTGGACAGTACCATGTAGTTGTGATCTTCAAAAACTTGCGCTTTTTGGAGGTCAAAGTTTAAAAAGTTAGAAACTACGATGACAGGGTCCAGAAAAATAGGTGCCATAAAAGATACTTCTTCCATTCAAATCCACTCTACCACTTTCAATTTTACACACTATTCACACGTAAGCATTCAATTTCGATTTCCGCTCAAAATTTTAAATATATTCATGTGGAATTTTTTTTGATACGTCTCTACGAGAACATTCAAAATATCTAACCTTTATAATTTCCACAAATACGTAGTTAGCGATATTTACCGTATAAAACACGCGTTTGCAAATGTGAAAACAAATTCTCATTTATGATGGCAGTATCCGTCACAAGCTTGTGACGGATACCGTTTTCTCTCATAAAATACCCACTTTTTCTCTCTCCGACACTATTCATGTGGTCCCTTTCTCCACTAAGTCATTTTGTATCCATTTTATCTCACAAAATATCCATAATAAATGGCGACCCGTCACAAGCAAGACTTACTAAGTGTGAAAAAGTATAGAGTGGATTTGAATGGAGGTAGTAATAAGAACCTGTAGGCAAGCCATTCCAACCGTGCACTTGCCAAGTATTTCACAGTAGGAAGTGTCATATACGGAGTATTTTTTTTTTCCAAAATCAGTTAATGTGCCTCGAAGAAATGAATAATGTCACAAAAAAATGATTAACCCAACTTGTGGTACCTGCAATTCAAGTTTATTTTTGTCTTCCTTTTTGTTTCTTATCGTTGCTAGCCTCAGGCTTAATTGCGCGATAAAATTAACAGTACAATAGCCTATAATACCTTTTTTTTCCAAAGTACCCCATAATAGACTAAACCTAGCATTCGAATATTTGTTGGGAACAAGAAAAACCATTTTCACCTGAAAAATCTCTTCATTAAGGAAAAATCAGAAGCCAAATTAAGGGTGGAGATAAAAACGAAGATCACAAATGCCTTGAAAGAAATACTCGACTACAAATGATATGTCTAATGTATGAGATAATTTACATGATATTAACAAACACTTACAAGCTTATGGCTCTGCTTGAGAGCTCATAGTCGCCTTCCGGTGATTCTAAATTTCGGGTGTTAGGTCCTCCCTGTGGGTGATACAAATTTTCCAACATCAAAGGTAAATATTATAATTGACAAGCAAAATAATCAGTTTACAAAAAGAAAAAAACAATTTTTCAGAAAATTCTACGGTTTTGCAAGTTTTCTTTTACTAATCCTAACTTCCCAAATTAATTTCAAATTTGCTTGGCTTGATCTGATTTTGTACTCCAACCACCAACGAGGTGGTACCAATGGGGAAAAATCAGAATAAGAGATGCAAACTTCTGATTAATTAGGGAAGATGCGAAAACTTCAAAGTATTAAACTTCAGATTATTGAGAGTAGAAGGCATATTACCGTCTGACAGAGCTTAGATTCGTTTAGAAAATGGTTAAATGCATGGTCACCACGGAGAATATTAGCTGTCAGTCCACTTCCTGCAACTGACTCTTCTGCTTCATCAATCACTACTGCGTCTACCCTATCCTTTCCAGTCTTGATATCTGGTACCTAGTAAAATAGTGAGCAAAATGTGAATACAAACCAATCCCAGACTGCTTTTACAACCAAATGCATCCACGAAAACTAACCTATGCTTACCCAGACTTGGTTGAAGTATCGGTACTTGTATGTGTTTAAGAGTCAGACATGGCTATCGTACAAAGTTCCCAAGTTCATAAATAATGACATATCGCTAGGTGTAAGTGAAGAGTCTCAATAGTAGGGCACGAGTTTAGGGTTTAGGGTTTAGGGTTCAGGGTTTAGGGTTTAGGGTGGCAGATTATATAAACTATGAAGAGCAGTAGATTACAGATATTATATTCCTATGCAACCGCAAGTGTCTCAGTCCGGGTTTTAAGCCAAAAAGTCGAGAAAATATATAGTAATATCATGAGTCAAAAGTTGTCGATCGTCAAACAAGGTAACAGTGCATCTACAAATACGTTCTTTCAGATATCTAGGACAAAGGCTACCCACAGTTTTAAATATCTATACTCAAATACTTACATCCAAAAAGATCTACAAGGCTGCATATGAATTCCCTTCTCTTAAAAGGTTCGTATACGAGTGATCCTTTAGCCATTTAAAAGTATTTTTATGTTAACATAGAAAAGTATGTGATCTTTAAGATTTGCTTGAATTGGAATCAACATACCTCAAACATTGCATCAGTTAAAATAGACTCCAAGATTGATCTAAGGCCACGAGCACCCGTACTTTTCACCGTTGCTTTTCTTGCAATTGATCTCAAACCTTTACCGGTAATATGAAATTTGACCTATAGCATATGAAAATTAGATTGCAAGCTAAAAACTTAATTGATGAGGAAACCTCAACAAGATTGTCAACTTACATCATTCATGCTAAACAACTTCTTATACTGTTTAGAAAGAGCATTCTTTGGTTCTGTAAGTACCTAAAGAAGAGAACAAAAGGAAATATTGAACTCGTAAAGCATGAAACTAGATCCTTGCACAAAACCAGAAATGTAGGAGCCCATAAGAAAGAAAGCTGGCTAATGGGTCATTACTAGGTTAGTAGGTAAAATCCCCAATTCCAAAGTTATATGTTACAAAACTGAACAAAATATATGTACTGGGGTATTTTTACCTCTTTGATCTCTGAATCAGCTTCAGACAATTGGCAGAAGCCTTTTATAACGAGGATCAGAGATAAGGGGGGTTTCCCAATTGTTTGTGAAGAAACCAAAAAAAGATGACTTGGTAACAAAGTTTAAAAAACAAATACAAGAGAATTAGATACCTGAACAAGTTGATCCTCACTCAATGCTGACAAACTCACTAAAATTGGAAACCTTCCAACAAACTCAGGTATGAGGCCATACGCAATAAGATCACTGCTTTCTACCTGCATCTCAGAAGCAATATGCTAATAAGCCATATAGTCAATAATGCCCAGGTTCAATCCCTCCAAAAGGTAGATCAAACCACCGTCAGCAGAATCAGATATGAGAAAACCTCAAATTATGACACAAAAGTGATGGAACAACTTTGGATAATTTCTTTGGTTGAAGATTTAGTTCAGACCGATTCCAATAACGAGGATGTCACTAAAGCACTGGTAATGCCACCGGATCTCATGTTAGCCCGAACTGGAGCTCCAAAACCTATTGATGAATCATGACGTCTGAAAGAAGAACAATGATAGCTTCCATAATCCAATCTTAAGAAGCGCAGAGGGAACGAATAAAGGAATTTAAAATACCTTTCCGAAATTGTTTTTTCCAGGTCAACAAATGCTCCACCACATATGAATAGGATATCCTTAGTGTTGATCTGTGAACCAAGAACAAATATGAAAGCTAAAAAGAGTAACCTATGCCACCGGATCTCATGTTACCCTGAGAAGCCAATCTTACAAAGTCTACTGACAAATTATTTGGTTATAAATCTATAACATACATCACAGTAATTGACGGAAAGCATCAGTAGCTTCAGAATACCTGGATGCTATCACCACGAGGATTCTTCCGAGCTCCTCCCTTGTCAGGGACATTTACGACCTGAAATTGAAAAGAATAAGGACAGAGGAGATAAAAAAAAGATGCAAATTATTCTATCAAGCAGATCTCATCGGTACATGAAACATATAGTCATGCTAGTTAATTAAACGGATTAAACCTTAAACCTCACAGCAGAACTACACACAAAAGCACAAGAACAACAGCCAGAAGAGAAAAATAGAAAGAACGGATGATGCTCAAACTTAGAAATAGATGATGTACATGATGCATGTTAACAGATGAAATTTCTTTACACAAACCCTCAACCGAAGAGCCAGAAGACGGGTAACGATAAACGAAGAACATTGCATCCAGAATTGTGTACTGAAGGCAATAAATTAACTGGGAAAGGCTTTATATAGACTCCACACTGTATTTCGCTCAGTAAAGTAGGAGCTAATGCGATCAAGTCTATAATATGTGAATCATGGCCATATTGAGTAGTTACTGAGATCAATTTGCAAAATTGCAGATCTCATTATGTAGCAATTAGAAGCAGTAACATCTTCATAGGGAAGTAACTGAGACCGTTCGGAAAACCTCGTGCAAGAAGTGGAAGTAAAAATAAAATCACTTCTATTCTAAAAAGAATACTGACTTTCCTATACCTCACCTAGCTAAAAAACTTTTTATTTACACACTTCGCTAGAAGTTTACACATGTATTTTCTCCTCACCGGCTAGAAAAATCAAACAGCAACCTCCTATATCATAACAAAACATGTTGCCCTAGCACAAACAAAGAGCTTAGAAACAAACTCGACAACGAAGAGTATCTTGAGCCTCAGCTAAACGAAATGTCAGAGGTTCAAAGCAACACAACCATATGCACAACACGTGCATCCTTACTATCTAATACTCCCTCCATCCCATTATAATCTTCCTAGTTTGACTTGGAGAAATACCCAGTCAAAGTGGTATCTTGGAGATTGTGCAAGTCAAACGAGGAAGATTATTAAGGGAAAGGGACTGATTTGTAACTAGTGGAAATGCCAGAAAACACTATCTCTAACGCCCAACAATCTGTATGTAAAAATTTCAAGCGGAAAGAACTCAACACCGATACAGAGAGATTCTATCACGCACTATGCATACGAGAGGATAAAAAACCGAAAAATAAAAGATTAAGTGCATCATTGTCGTTCAAGAAATAGTGAACTTACAGTCCCTTCTAGCATCTTCAGCAGCGCCTGTTGAACACCCTCACCAGATACATCTCTTCCAACGTTTGAGCTCTCATCCTGGGAAATTATTAAATCAGAGAGATATGTGACATCAACATGCTACCAATCACAACCCAGTGCACATGCTGACTAAACCATATACAGAGCACAAAGAACTATATGGAGAGTTATTCATGGGCAGTCCCACCCATGAGGCCCATCCCATCAGCCTGTTTTATAGCTTGGACACCTTCAAAAGCCCACAGGATTGCACATTTAAGGATTTCACTCACTACTGTACGTTTTTAACAATCATGCCCCTCTCATTTTCCCTCTTCTGAGAAACTCCTTTACTTCTCTACTATTTGCTCAATACAGTACACTCGCATAGTTACATGACCCACATCCTCCCTCATCCACTCCCGCCCATCCCCAAGTCCCAACGAACACCTCCTGCACCACAACTCACATTGAGTATGTCCGATAACTCCGTTATCTACGCTCTTTCTATACCTAAGAACCCTTTCTCGTAGCCCGTTTTCTTGCTTTTTATGTGCTTTTCCGTGTTTAATTTGCATATAACGCTCAACTTGCTTTTTGGGAGCTTGTTTCGGGTTTTGGTTGTGTTTGTCGATTTTTGTAGGGATACGATTAGGGCCAACAAGCACCCACTTGAACAAGAAGCAACCCACGGACCCATTTGACAACCTAAGGCCCAACACAAACCTATGGATAGCCCAAAACGGAGAAATAAGGAAGTTAACTGAAGGCATCGTGAGAGCCGTGCCGTTCTTCATCAGGGACGAAGGCACCGTGCCCACAGAGCCGTGCCGTGCGGTTCTGTGCCGTGCTGTTCGTCGTCAGGAAAGAAAGGACCGTGCCCTCCTTGTCGTGCCTTGCGGTTCTAACCGTGCCCAGCTCAAATTTTGCGCGGATCTTTGTTTACTTGAACGACAATGTATTGGGTCGTTTTGCTATTTTGTAACCTAGTATATAAGCCCATTTACTTCTGTTTTCACTGTTCACCCTACCTCTATTCCAAGTTTTAGTAAGAGAAACACTTTTTTCTTTGTAAATTGCCACAAAACCTTCATCAATTTCATAAGTTTTCAAGCTTTCTTTGTTCTTTTGCTTCATTGTTCTTCCTTGCCTTCCTAGTTGGTATATTTCTTATCTATTTCTTTATTTTGTCATTTGTTTACATTTTAGTTGATTTAGAAGTTTGAATTTTTCACTTAGCTTGTTTACAAAATTTCTTCCTTTATGCTTGGTTGTTGTTAGTTTTGAGTTATTTTGCCTTAGATTATTGCTCTAATTGGTTTTTGCATGCTTGATAATAAGAATTCATCCTTCATCATGTTCAATCATAAAGTGTCATCTTTTGTTATGAATTTGAGTTCTTTAGTTATGACTAGTGAGTAGTCTCATACTAGGAATCGATTAGCTCTGACATGAGTGTTTCATTTTATTGATTTCTCACTAGATTAGTCCTTGGGTTTGGCTTGTGAGGGTGGATTAGGGGATTGGCATGATTATGGGTTTTTGCGGGTTTCATTGACTCTAGACCCTTGTCCATCGGCGAGAGTCGGTTAGGTTGGGAGTCGGGTTGGCTTGCTTGACCTTATTGTCTACCTAGGTTGAGACCGAAAGGGAGAACCGAGGGAGGACCCCCCTAGTCTTATGTTTGAAATCAACCTTCGAGAGGAGGGGAGGGATGACCCGGAAATTATCGTGGGCTTATTGACCTTAGTTAATACTAGGCTACCTTGAGAATTACATGTGTTTTCGGGTAATTAGATATTTAAACTTGGGATGTCGACTTTCGAACCCGAGAGGCGGGTTAGTCGGGATAGCTAGTGTCCAAGCGCGAACCCGAGAGGGAGGTGCTTGGCGAATTAGAGGCGTTTTTCCCCCTTATAAGCCATACCCGTTGACTGATTAAGAGAGATCGTATTCATGAACGCTTATGATGGAGTGAAATCGGGTCCTAGACCTTTCCTCTATTGAATTACATCCATCTCATTCACTTGTTATTGTTAGTTTTATTTAATTACATTGTTATTTCGTTCTTAGTTTTTTTTAGTTATACATCTCAACCAACTTATTGTCGACTTAGCTAAACTCATAACTTGAATAGGTAGTACTGCGATTTTAGCTCCCCGTGAATCGACCCTCGAGTGCTACTTCGTCAACCGTGCATTTGCGGTATTAAAACATCCACATCAAGTTTTTGGCGCCGTTGCCAGGGAGCCAATATTTGCATATTAGCGAATTTTAGTTTAGTCTAGACTAAGTCATAGTTAACTTTGCACACCCCGGTGTGCAATCTTTGTTATTGATCTTCTCTTTTAAGAGTGTAAATTTATTGCATGAGTAGAAGAACTCGCAAGGTCCAACCACAATAACCAATAGACCTTGAGATCGAATATACCGCAAGACGCCTCAACGCCTTAAGAAGAAGGGGATTAATCGAAGTACCAATTGAGGAAGTAGCATTGCCCGGAGAAAATTCTCCACCTTCGTCTTTTGAGAATTCATCCTATATTCCGGAAGAGTTCACAATGGGTGAGCCCGAGCCCGTCGCCATGAGAGATCGTTTGGCTCCCAAGACGGTTGTCAACCCTAGTATTGTTAAGCCCCCAATTCAAGCCAACAACTTTTGCAAGACTTGCTCAACACTCTCATTTTTGCTATCTTGATGGATTTTCGGGATTTTTCCAAATCTCAATCCACCCTAACGACCAAGAAAAGACCACATTCACTTGTCCATTTGGTACATTTGCATGTAGGCGCATGCCCTTTAGGCTATGCCTTGGTAGCCGGGTTGGAACCCGGCTCCCGAAGAGCTTCCCCCCCATTTCAAATTGGTTGGGTCGGGGTTGGTTTTGGTTAAAAGGGGGGTTTGGTTGGGTGTCACGACAAGGGGTAACATGCTCATCATCGGACGGGGACTCATCACTAAAAACAGGGGTAGCAAGCCACCTAAGGTTCCCATCAATGTCTAAGGGGTATTCATAATGAAGCCGGTCGGGATTGTAACCATATGAGGCTACCTCCCAATCGGACTCATCATCCTTCCTAATCAACTCCCCCGACCTAAAGGGCATGCCCCAATTCTTCCGGTCACGGATTGTGGTAAATTCCGTAGCCGGAAGAGCTAGGGCTCTAAGCCCGGTAATAGCATAACAAAGTCTATCCTCCCCGTTCACCTCCCACTCAAAAAGACAGTTTGTGAGGTAGCTAAGGTCAATTCTAGTAGTCCCGGGAGCCCTAGGTTCCGGAAAAACGGGCTCCTCTTCTACCATCCTTAACTTCCTCGCAAGCAAAGTCACTAACCCCCAACCCACAATGGTGCTTGGGGGTGAGTCTCTTAAGTAAAGGAGGTGATGAACTACGGTCTTTGTTATGTCTACGGTCAAGGGTTTACCCTCCATAATTTCCATAAGACATTGAAGGGCTATTGTCCCTACCCTATGATGAGACTCGTGTCCCACTATCAAAACATCCCAAAACAACCTCAAAAAGTATCTAAAAACAATATTTCTCACGGAAGAGGCCGTGGCCGTCCGCGCATCAAATCTACCTTCCTTACCTATGTACTTCCAAAAGTTATCACGGGAATCCCTATCCTTGTGTCCCTTATGGGTGGTGTAGTTCCCCATTGTTAAAAGGAATCTCAAGGAGTTCGGAAAACTCCTCAAGACTTAGCCTTCTTTGGTGTCCAAGGATTTGAAAGGAGACGAAAGGGTTAAGGTTATCTAAGTCCGCTTGAAAGGTAGCTAGAAACTCACAAGTCAAGTGCTTATATGAAAAGGCATGACAAAAACCTATTCCAAACCCACCTTTCCTCAAAAGAGTGCTAACGTCGTCAAAAATCCCCATACGATGCATAGTGTAAGAAAATCAACCGTGCACTTGCGGTATTAAGACGAGGGGCAGCTCTAGGTGGAATTTTTGAGCAATTCCGGGCATTCTCAAAAATTTGGAGTCGGGACACGGTGACGGCTACTCTTTTCCGCTTATTTGGTATTGAACTTGCTTTTTTTTTTCAACAAAATATATCTTCTAAGCGCTCAAGACATGAAGGTATGACCTCTACCTCTCGTAACCCCACCCCCGAGTTGGTAAGAGTCCCCCCTTTCTAGTTTCCGTTATAAAGGACGGGGAGGGGTGGGTATTGCTGGCTTTAACTCTCAAGATGAATATCGTCGTTACATGAAATTGCTAGGAAAAGGTTTTTCCCCGACAAAATTTTTATGCTCTTACACTATGCATCGAATGGGGATTTTTGACGACGTTAGCACTCTTTTGAGGAAAGGTGGGTTTGGGATAGGTTTTTGTCATGCCTTTTCATATAAGCATTTGACTTGCGAGTTTCTAGTTACCTTTCAAGCGGACTTAGATAGCCTTAACCCTTCCGTCTCCTTTCAAATCCTTGGACACCAAAGAAGGCTAAGTCTTGAGGAGTTTTCCGAACTCCTTGAGATTCCTTTTAAGTTTTAACCATAGGGGCACTACACCATCCATAAGAGACACAAGGATAGGGATGCCCGGGATAACTTTTGGAAGTACATAGCTAGGGAAGGTAGATTTGATGCGCGGGCAGCCACGGCCTCTCCGTGAGAAATATTGTTTTTAGATACTTTTTGAGGTTGTTTTGGGATGTTTTGATAGTGGGACACGAGTCTCATCATAGGGTAGGGACAATAGCCCTTCAATGTCTTGTGGAAATTAGGGAGGGTAAACCCTTGACCGTAGACATAACAAAGGCCGTCGTTCATCACCTCCTTTACTTAAGAGACTCACCGCCAAGCACCATTGTGGGTGGGGGTTAGTGACTTTGCTTGCGAGGAAGTTAGGGATGGTAGAAGAGGAGCCCGTTTTTCCGGAACCTAGGGCTCCCGGGACTACTAGAATTGACCTTAGCTACCTCACAAACTGTCTTTTTGAGTGGGAGGTGAACGGGGAGGATAGACTTTGTTATGCTATTACCGGGCTTAGAGCCCTAGCTCTTCCGGCTACGGAATTCACCATAATCCGTGACCGGAAGAATTGGGGCATGCCCTTTAGGTCGGGGGAGTTGATTAGGAAGGATGATGAGTCCGATTGGGAGGTAGCCTCATATGGTTACAATCCCGACCGGCTTCATTATGAATACCCCTTAGACATTGATGGGAACCTTAGGTGGCTTGCTACCCCTGTTTTTAGTGATGAGTCCCCGTCCGATGATGAGCAAGTTACCCCTTGTCGTGACACCCAACCAAACCCCCCTTTTAACCAAAACCAACCCCGACCCAACCAATTTGAAATGGGGGGAAGCTCTTCAGGAGCCGCGTTCCAACCCGGCTACCAAGGCTTCGGGTATAACCCATACCCCAACCAACCGTTCATGCCCCCTCCATTTGCCCCTCAACCTCCACCCATGGCCTACGGTCGTGGCAATTGGGACTTTGGCCCCCTTTTCCGACAAGTGAACACCTTGGCCAACTATGACTCCCTCTCTAGCAACTTTGCTACCTTGTCCACCAATTTCGATAGTCAAGGTAGGGCTTTCGAGGAATTCAGAGTTGAGACAAGGCGGTCCTTCGAGGAGTTGAGCGGGGAGACAAGGAAGTCCTTCGAGGAGTTGAGAGGGTAAACCAAACGACCTCGGATGTCGTTGGCCGGATTGAGTCCTCTTGTGAGGGTGGATTAGGGGATTGGCATGATTATGGTTTTTGCGGGTTTCATTGACTCTAGACCCTTGTCCATCGGCGAGAGTCGGTTAGGTTGGGAGTCGGGTTGGCTTGCTTGACCTTATTGTCTACCTAGGTTGAGACCGAAAGGGAGAACCGAGGGAGGACCCCTTAGTCTTGTGTTTGAAATCAACCTTCGAGAGGAGGGGGGATGACCCGGAAATTATCGTGGGCTTATTGACCTTAGTTAATACTAGGCTACCTTGAGAATTACATGTGTTTTCGGGCAATTAGATATTTAAACTTGGGATGTCGACTTTCGAACCCGAGAGGCGAGTTAGTCGGGATAGCTAGTGTCCAAGCGCGAACCCGAGAGGGAGGTGCTTGGCGAATTAGAGGCGTTTTCCCCCTTATAAGCCATACCCGTTGACTCATTAAGAGAGATCGTATTCATGAACGCTTATGGTGGAGTGAAATCGGGTCCTACACCTTTCCTCTATTGAATTACATCCATCTCATTCACTTGTTATTGTTAGTTTTATTTAATTACATTGTTATTTCGTTCTTAGTTTTTTTTTAGTTATACATCTCAACCAACTTATTGTCGACTTAGCTAAACTAATAACTTGAATAGCTAGTACTGCGATTTTAGCTCCCTGTGAATCGACCCTCGAGTGCTACTTCGTCAACCGTGCACTTGCGGTATTAAAACATCCACATCAATGTCACTTAGGCGAGTGCTAGTCAAATTTCTACACTCACAACATTTATTTGACATCTCCAAATTCCTAAAAGACTACAAGGCTAGAAGTAGTGAAGGTGAGCCGTCAAATGCCAATAATCACTGCCAAATGACAAATCCCCCAATCGTAATAATATCTTCAAATAATCACTGCAACTGACAAATCCCCCAATTGTTATAGTTTCTTCAAACCCTGATTTTTGTAAACCAAAAAACAATGCAACTCAAAAAGAGAAGTTTAAAACAATTATTTAGTAACTCAATACTAGTAAATAGTAATGAATCAAAATATTTGTTTTACAATAAAAATAAGATCCATAATTGAATAGAAATGATATATTAGAGAAGAGATTTGTTTAGGGTTTGATAGGAAAAAAATTGAAGTTTTTAAAGCCAGGACTAGCGGATGAAAAACTATGTCAAAAAAGTACTGCATTGAGTAAATAGCGTGCTGCGATGAGTAACTATATGAATATATCTATCTTTATTTTTAGCAATAATTAGGTATTAAGAAGTTAAATCTTCATTTTGATTCAATGTATAGAAAATACATTAAGAGCGTGTTAGCCTATATACTGCCTGGACCATCGGAAAAGGGCAGCTAAGCACACAAATATAGGCCCCTACAAAGCGGCGGAGCCATGAACACCACCTTGTCGAGTTGATCCAAACCATGTCCATAGAATCTTACAATCCCGCTATGGTCACCTCTACCGTTGACTAACATTCTCTCAAAAAAAGTCATTTCTACATCAACCAATATGTGCCAAATACATTCAAATCAGTTATACCAACCCTCAGCCCTGGTATTGTTGTTGTTTGCACACTTGATCAAAAGAGAACTAAATAAAAACACAGAAGAACCTTGGGCAAGGGAGCAACCTCTTACATTCTTTCTGTACATTACTCTCTTTTATATCTGATTCACCTTGCCTCAATAATACTCTATCTCTCTACTTAAAGACAAAGGTAAGCACATTTTCCAGTCTAATTGGAATTTGGAAGTCAAAAGTTTTCTATGAGGTCATGAGGATGCTGCTTGGCAGAAAACCAGAATATTCCAAACAGTCAGCTATGCTATACCGATCAGCTGTGAGTATTGAAGCAAGACATGTTGTCTAGCACCAATTTTCCTAGCTAAGTTCCTAACACGGGTAGAGTGAGTAATTCTATTTTTGCTTTGCCAAAGCTTTTGTCCATTCTCATGGACAGTCTGTCCAACTTCAGCTTTAGCAATGAGGACAGTTGCCGACGTTTTTAGTTGAGATACTTTGAGGGTAATTGAGTCCAACCTTGACAATATAGAAGCCCATTAGTGGATACATCACATATAAACAATTTTCCCATGCCTCTTAAGGATTGTTGTAAGCCAGCTAGTAAATAACAATATGAGTATTATATATCAGAAATTACCAGAAAGATCATCAATTACCTTTTTTGTGATCTTATCCACTTCATCAATATAGACAATCCCTTGTTGAGCTGCTTCCACATTAAACTCAGCAGCCTACATTCAGATCAAGTTGAACCTCAATAGCATAAGCAATAGACTGAACATAAAGCACACACAGACTCGGAGAAAATGCTAGTACTTTAAGATAACTCTTTTCGGAAATGCTTGTATCACATTAATGGATCATGATGGTGATGCAAAGCCGCTATAAATCAACCAGCTCACAGGCAATTGCTATGGCCAATTAGGTACAGTTTAAAATTAAAAAGGATATACAATTACATTAAAAAGAAAAGGGAAAAAATACTCGTACAAAGCAAAACTATCAACACTAACAAAAAAGTACAACTGTGTAACCAAATACTTAAGTTGGAACAGCATCAGAAGTCAGTGCATTCATCTCATAATTCAAATAGTTGATCACTTATCTGACATTTTCGTTTCACTTTACAGAGAATGTGCAACTACTAGAGTTTACAATGATGAGTCAGATATTTGGTGAAAACCCGGAAAACCTGGAAGTATGAGACCCTAAGTTGGGTTAAGCTTCCTTCAGCATGCATATGATAGAATACTCAAATGAAAAACTCAACATCAAAAGCAAATGCATGCGCAATGCGTGGAACATATAACCACATTCTAAGCACTATTTAGTGTTATTTAGCTCCATGAACCTTGAAACAAACTCCATAAAACTAAGATTCCATCTTAAACATTACAAATATACTACTAATAATAATTTGCTCTTGAACAATCAACATGTGGGACAAAAACACGAAGGCCCTACCGCCCTAAGACAGTTTGTGAATACACTCTCCCATGTCTCATCCGTTCTAAACTACCCATTCACTACTTGAAGTCAAATTTGTCAAATACTAACCTTTGATTATATTTAGTAAAAGAAAGAAAAAGAAAAAGAAAAACTAAATATAGGACTGACATACTTACATTTGTTGTATAAAAAAAAGGTCTCAGAATATCATAATTTCAACACAAAAAAGTATGGAGTAATATGTAAGTGGAGAAAAACTTGGTCAAAGTATCTTCTTGTGGACCATCGAACGTCAAATGGGTCGTTTTGAATGGATAGGAGGGACTGCTAGGGAGTATTAGATGATGAGTAATGAACTGAACAGCTTTCTATGTGACTTACCATTAACAGCTTATATAATATGGACTCCACATCTTCTCCAACGTAGCCAGCCTACAACAAAAATAAAATCTATTTCAGAGATATTTAAACACATACGTAAAAGAAACGTGACACCTCGCTATTTGCAGATACATAGAACAAGAAATGATGTAAACTACAAATTGACAAAAACAATTCCAAGATGTTACAAGGCAAAAGACTGCATAGAGCACATAAAGAACATGCTAACTTCAGAAGAGTACAACAATAAACTTAGCACCAATGATCTCAAAATTCCAAATTGTCTAATTGGACTAATTCTAACGTGATCGCTAAGCATTGCAGACGAAAAAGAAAAAAAGAGGGTACTTGCAGAAATTTTGCTCTTCAAAGTTAAGGCATGGTCATTTGAGAATAGCCAAATAAAATATGTAGGTAAACACAAGAAGAAGCTTTTTAAGATGGCCATATGGGAGTTTTAAGAGAATCAACAAAAAGGGAAAAAAGAGGAAGCTTTCAGCGAATCAGAGTTACTGTTTCTTCAATTTTCCTCATACTAATGTGCGTCTAAGGGGAAAGACTTAATCACCACTTGCCTGAGTTAATGTTGTTGCATCTGCAATGACAAAAGGCACATTCACCAAGCGGGCCATTGTTTTAGCAAGTAATGTCTTCCCTGTCCTTACAGACACACATGTACACATATATCAGAGAGAAAAAGCTTTATCCTCAGAAAACTAAAACAGAGAAATAAACAAAAGAAGCTTCAACTTAACCATAAAAACAAGAGATTCTGGACCATACCACAACCAGTTGGACCCATCAATAAGACATTGCTTTTATCCAGTTCAACAAAATCCAAATCATCTTGATTAACCTTAATACGACCTAAATCTGTACCTGACCTGATATACACCCATCAGTAAGTTTGAAAACCTTGAGTAATAAGTTATTGATAACCTAGTTGAAAAATAGAAGATGTAGTGAACTAACTTCTTATCCTGGGAAGTACAATATACCCTCTTGTAGTGATTGTAGACTGCCACAGAAAGAACCTGTAACAAAATGGACAGCATAAACAGAATAGTTAGCCAGCCATGAAAAATGGAAATGTATACATTCAACAGAGCCAACAATAAAAGTCAGTTAACTATAATCTTTCAATTAGAAGAGTGATGTTATTTTATACAGCTAATGCATCCTCTTTCCAAAAATTGCATATTTTTATTGCCTGAGCAGTAACACTGAAGGCTATTCCTCAGCATGGTATACGCACTGGAAGTTGTTCAAGCATGCCGGTGAGATTAACCGAAGAAATTGTTTGGCACGAGAAAGTATGAGCATATGGAAGCTAATCTTCAGCCTAACAAAATATAGGAGAATTTGTTGATCTATTCCGTTTTCAGGTGCCTCGTTCATTTGTTTGCCTTTTTATATTAGGAATGTCTCTAATGGGCAATTTGATCTACCACATCCATTATTATCCACTTGTTATCCAATAAAAATAACCACAAATGGTACCCTCCTCTTTCCTAGGTCATTGTGCCAAAAGCAAAAGTAAACAAATCACCGGAATCGAGGGAGTAACATGTAACTTAGAAGAGAGACACCGACATGCTATGTCCCAAGCAGCATTTTCACTCCATACGAATTTCATTCTTCCCAATATGGCCAGCTTTTTGCTCTATATTCACTCCAATCCTTGGCTGCCAACTTATGTTCTTAAGCAACAAATTTAGGATAATGCCATCAAACAATAGTTACAATATATTACACATCAAGGAAAAGTCCTTGCTATTCATGCGACATATACTATAGCTGCAATGAATGACGGGATATTAAAGACAGTCCAGAGTCATATCACTTTCAATTACTACAGCATATTATATGCTAAGTCTAGATTCTAAGCTCTCAGAATTCATTCTTCTCCAGCGGCCATGTAAAGACATCGAATTTTAGAGAGAGAGACAAGCTTTCTCACTGAATTCCACGGAAATGGTAGCTTTAACATTCGAAAATGCGCTCAAACTATAGTACATACAAACACAAACAAAACAACCAACACACGAATCATACAAACGAACACGTTTGCACATAAGAATAATTAAGACATCTACACACCAAACTAGCATATTAATCACACTATCAAATCAGAAATTCGTCTGCATTATAAACCAGCAAATCCTAACCTTCTTAGCTTGTTCCTGCCCAATAACAAAATCATCAAGCCCTCGACAAATCTCCTTAGGAGTCGGAAAATCCTTCCCTAAATTCGCCCCACCCCATCCACCCTTCTCCCCCTCCCTACTACCTCCCTTCACCTCATCCTTCATCTCATTCCCACACTTCACGTTCGTCGCAGCCCAATAATTCTCCACTTCCCTCTCCTTTCCCTCTCCCGCCCCCGCCTCTTCCCCGGTTGTCGGGGGAAGATCCTTCACATACGACCTCAACTTCTGCCACATCGAAATCTTATCCTCAATATCATCACCACTTTCATCACCATCACCGCCACTACTACTACTAATATTACTACTACAACTCGGATCAGTACCAAACTTCCCCTCCATCATCATCTCCTCACCTCCGCCTCCGCCGCTAGTTCTTCCCCCAATTTTCCCTATCTCGAAGAAACTCCCTTGTAACGGCGTCAATTTAAACGGTCGGAAATAAAACGCAGTTCTACAATGAGGACAAATATTAAGCGCCTGGTAAACACCGACATCATTCGGCGTAATCGATAACGGACGATTGGAGAATAAGACGTTCATTTGTTTAGAACATCGAGGACAGTTTACCGTTGCTTTGATGTGATCGTAATTATCGGAACTTCCTTCCCATTTCCGTCGAAACCCAAACCCTAACCCTAATTTGAAAAATGGCGGGAATCGGGGGTGAGTTGAGGAGATAGGTTTGGGGATGACGGCGGAAGAGAAATGGCGGGAGAGTGAAGAGAGGATGCGGAGGTGTTTGAGGTGTTGAGCTCGCCGGAGAAGTACGGACATGGCGGATTGTGAGGAGAGGTTTAGGGTTTGCAGTCGACAGTTTAGTGCAGATCAGTGTACTAAGCTTAACGAAATGAAAACGGTATCAAACATGACATGCCCGCCCACAGTCTATACTTTTTTGGATTACGTACCTTCATCAAGCGCATAATGTTTAATCGAGTCGGAATTAGGTCCTGTTTTTTACGACTAAAACGAGTTGAATTAAATTTAATAGAATAAATAACTTATCTAAATTGAGTGAAACGGAGGTGAAGTGAATTTAGTCGAATTAAAAGTTAATTTTACCGAAAGATTAACTGAACATACTTGATTGAACGTAAATAAATCTAAATGGAATAAAGTTAAATAAAACTGAAATAAATTAAGCCAGAAAAATCAGATATTTAGACTTTATTCTTTTGGATTGAAACCGTTTGAATAAAATTAGACTAAACTAAACTAAACTGAATTTAATTGAACTGAATGGATCTAAACTAAAATGAAGTAAAAAGTTCATTTATGAAAAGAAAAATTAAACAGAACTGAATTGAATTGAACGAATTTGAACTAAACTGAAATTGAATAAGCTAAAATTAAGTTCAGTAAACAAGGTCTAAGGTGGTGTTGGTTTCAATGAAATGATTTTAGATTTGTTAGTATCCGGATTAGATTGGGGCAATTTGGATCATATTATGTCGGCTTAATTTGGGTTATGGATCAACCTCGGATGTTCAAATTAAATGTTCTAGTTAAGTACGATTGTACAACTAAACTTAGCGACTCTTATCATTCGGGCCATCAATATTATCGGGTTTAAAATGTCTACCATTCAAACCAATCCAAATAACATGAAGTGTTGTTCATAAAGTAAACCGGACTGACAAATTGGTCCGGTCCGTTTCGATATCAAGTCCACAAGAAGATGCTCATAAAGCTTCTGTATCATTGTCAATCCGGTTTATTTGCCAAAAACACAATTATACAAAGGCTTTAGTTATGGGCCTTATGGATCAACAAAAGGCCAGGATATGTAACCAGTATAGAGGCAAAAGAACGGGCCGTAGCGACAGCCCTTTTATTTAAATTCTTGTAAAGGACCGTCTTATAACGTAGGATTGATATGAAAAAGAAAAACTCAAGCAAAAACATTGAGATTTAAATTTTTTATTTTATTTTGATAACTTTGTAGTTTATAATGAAAATTAACATATTTTAATATGTAAGTTATTAATTTAAAGTATTAGGTTATTAGAATAAAAATAGTATTTTATATTTTTATTAAGTAATTTTGTTACGTCATATGTAATTAGGTTAGTCTTACCAAAATATAAGTCTTGTAGATTAATTTGTTTTCAGTTTTATAGGAGTTGCTATTCAGTAATCATCATTGACCTAATTATTTATATCGTCGATAATATAAGTGCAATAAACAGCTTTACCAATCTCATAGTTTTAACTTAATATCTCTCGAATCTATTGATTTAAAGAACCAAATTAATCAAATTAACAAAAAAAAAAATGAATTGAATTAAGGAACCAAATAAGCAAAAAAACAAGCAAAACAATTAAGCTTAGTCAAGTTAAAAAAAACACGTGGAAAAATAAGACAAAACCAAAATATTTAAGGAGTAATAACCTGTTTTATCATAATTGCTTATACTGATAGTGCTTAACCAACCTCAAACTTATAACGAATAAGCTCGTTACAAGAGAGACCTAAGACTCTGTTCTTTCTAGTTTAATTTCAGCTCATTTCAGTTTTGTTTAGCTAGATTTTGTTAAGTTTTATTTACATTCAATCAATTATGTTACGTTAATTTTTTCACAAAACTGATTTTTAGTTCAACTAAATTCACTTCAGTTCCACTCAATATAGTTCAATTAAACTCTATTCCAATTAATTTAATTCAGCTCGTTTTCGCAGAAAAGAACAGAGCCTTATTGTCAATAATATAAGCTTAAAATTTGTCAACTTGCGCAGATAAGACGAGAAATGACAGTATATATATAGATAATATAATAATATATAGTGATACACACTTTTCCATGATTAAGAATTCATAGTATAGGAACACAATAATAGAGACCTATGTTAGATTGTCTTGTTTTTATGTGTTAAATCCACTTCTCAATTACTTTCTAAAGAGTCCTACAAAAGCACACAATGCATAGAGTATTATTCATTCATTCATATTATATCCTTTTGAAAACAATGTAGAAGTGCGTACCATAATTTTCATATGACCAACAATTTCATGACATTATTATTCAACTTTTGTTTTCATTTCTCCACCTTATTAGGGAAGTGACTAGTCTTAAAAGCCAAAATGCACTTATTAGGATTGGAACTATAGGAAGAGGGGATCGAACCACATTCATGGGGAATCTTTACTCTTATCCGAAAAATCATGTCCTACGTTCGAATTTCATCTTTGTACAGTTTATGGTGTACCTGATTGGTCTGGTAAAAAGTAGTTGTTAGAATTGCTAACATTTACATTAGTAACCGGCCTTGAAAATTTTATGTTTTTTTACCACAGTAAATAGGTAATCGAGTAGATATTGACACAAAATAGGTCATTGGCTATTCGATTCGACATAAAAGTATATGCATTTGATATGTGTAAGATTTTTGATCCGTATGTAAAATCCTCGTTGATAAACCTTCATTGTCACGATTTATATGTTGTTGAAGGAATTCGAACCTAGGTTATGCATACCACATTTTTATGACTGTAACAGCTAATATTTATCCCTATCGGCCTATCTAATAATAGTTTTCATAAAATCAAACAAATTAAACCTATATCATGTTCAACAATAATTTTACTTCGTAATTTTGTACGTTCAATCAATTATTTTCATTTAATCTCTTAATTTACTCTCTTCATAAAATTAACTTTTAATTCAACAAAATTCACTTCACCCCAGTTTCACCCAATTTAATTCAATTAAACTCTACTCCAATTAATTCAATTCCGCTCGTTTCAGCCAAAAAAAACATAGTCTAATTAAAAACCCTCAACTCAGATATTCTACCTAACTAATCAATAAAAAGAAAACGAGATGACGTTATCGAGCACCTCCAATGGTTTGCTTTAAGGACTTGCTTGCAATATTTATAAAATAGAAGCAAGTAGCTTACCATTGGAGTAAGGAAATATTGATGTAGCTTTATGAGCTTGTAGCTCTACTAAGCATGTAGCTAGGTTTTAAAAAAAATAAAAAAAAAATAAAAGGTAAAGTTTATGATTGGAGGAATATTTTATTGTGGAATCCATAATATTAGAAAATGTTGTAGCCAACCATTGGAGCAATATGTAGTCGAAGAGCAAAATAACTTAAAAAACCGTATTGATACACCAAGCTACAACGTATTGTAGCTGTCCATTGGAGATGCTCTCGATGCTCGATTTTGTCCCATTGTAACTCTTGGACTATTCTTGTTCTTTTATTTGTTTGACCTTTGGGATAGGCCCCTACCGGACCAAGGGGAAGGAGCCTTAGGTGAGGAAGGTAGTAGCCACAAGTAGTGTGAGACAAGTTAAAAAGGCAAGCAATGAGAAAGAGATAGAAGAAGGTGGGAAATGACCTTGTTTGTTCATATTTTAAGAGCATGTTTGAGACATGTTTGCAATTACAATGTTTGAGTAGACATTTTAACCAGCCTATGTTGCGAGACACCCATTTTTGATTGTATATTTCACTTACTAGCACCACCACCATGGCGGTTGGAATTTTGGGATATACTATTGCCTCCACTACCGTTATTTTAGACTCGACTCGATCTCACGTGCGAAACAATTAAGTTCGGAAAATTGACTTAATTTAGCCGGAAAATAAAGATTGGTAATTTCGGCAAATTAAAATAATAATGTAAGAATGTATTGGTCAACAAAAAACAAATGAACAAAAGGAATATACATCTACATCAATTTAGTATGTAAACCTAATTCGTAGTTGAGTTTATGTGTAACTAGTATAGATACTGCGATTTACGGTATTTCTAGATCATTTACTTTATAATTTATTATTCATAAATTTAAAATTGTCACATAATTAATTTTTCATATTTTAATAAGGATAAAAAATTGAAATGAAAAACTAATTAAGAGAATTGAGTAAAGTCATAAAATGTGATTTCAATGAAATTTTTTACCACAAAAGTAATGATTTTATTTTAAAAAATTACTCAAATAGTTTTAAAGAATTTTGTTTGTCACGAAATTAATATAAGTACATAAATTTTTATATGAATTACGTACAAAGTAAGTTTGTTTTTATACATAATTTAATTAAAAAGAGAATAGAATGATTCAAAGAGTACGTATATATTATAGATAATAATTTAATAAAAACAAAGTTTTGGTTCCTTATATAAGTAGATTCTTTTTCTAAAGTTTATAAGTAGTATTTTAGTCTTTTTTATATCAAAACTCAAATTTAAGTGAGCTAATATGTAATATTTTTTGACTAACATTGTAATTTTTTGATTTAATGTTTTAATGAACGAATTCAAAAACTATATAATAAAACTCATAAACTTTAAAATATAAAAACCTTTTATTGTAAAGCTCAGAACAACATCATAAGTTGTAATACATTGGATGTATAACTCACCTATTATAAATTTTCTCGTATTTAAACCAAAATAATTTTATTCTAATATTATAAATTTATTAATACCTAAAATTACTAATTTTAACTTTCCTAATTTCGGCACAATTTAATAGATTTTGATGAACATTTTTACATACATATTTGGTAAGTTGTATAAAATTAAAAATATTTTTGTAGGTGTATAAAAAATTATCTAAATATTGTAAAATTATAAGAAATATTTCTTAAAATTTAATGTAATGTAAAAATTCTATTTTGAAAAAGAAACATTTATATTTAATAAAATGGATTGTAAATTGATTTTAGGATCAAAATTTTGTGAAATTTATATAATAATGTTTAATCTCAATTTTAAGAAAAGTTAAAAGGCTAAATTGCCACATATCAAACTTAAGGAGTCTAATTTCACCATTAACCAAAGTAAAGAAGTTTAGTTATTACAATACTTTTGAGTTTAAAAATCAGCAGGTCTCTTCAGAGACCGTTTCCCATTAGGCGTTGTTCAATTGAACTTAATTTCAGCTCATTTCAGTCCAGTTTAGCTTTATTAAGCTTAGTTCAGTTCAATTAAGTTCCATTTAGTTCAGTTTGCTTTTCTCTTCACAAATTAACTTTTACTTCGGTTCATTACAATTTCATTAAGTTCAGCTCAGTTCAGTTCAACTCTATTAATTTTAGTTCAATTCAATTAAGACAATTTTAACATAAACAATAATTAAATAACTTCTTACCCTCATTATGTGGTAGATGTCTCAATAACGTTATTAAAAGTCGATTTCTCTCAAATTTTTGCATTTTAAAATAGATCAAATTTATTGGTTACTATTGTGGACATATATCAAGAATGTTGGATAATGACTACATTAATCCAATTTAGACTAGATTTCTTGCTATCTTGAGGTAATGGCCAAATCAATCACCTTTCTTTCCACCTCTACAACTTTCTACCACCTAAAAGGCTTAAAGTTTTGAGTCATGGACAATTTTATTGTACCATTGTTCATTGAACAACAAAATTATTCAATTGATTATAATGTTGACCTTTTGATTTAGCAATTTCAAAAGGGATTGGGTTGGAACCGACCATATAATAACATAATATTGAGAATGGAAATTTGACTTTGGGTGTTATATATTTTATATAAATTAATCAAAAAGTACTTGAGCCGAAATTAGTGTTTTGAACATGGCGAATTCATGTATAGTGATCGTTTAAATTGAAAAACTTGTGTTTCAATCTTATCTATATAATTGCTGAATCATTTCAGAAGCCCTCGACGCGCCACGTCATCAATGCAATTGTGATTTTTTTTTTTTAATTTCTCTCAGGTGGGTCCCGCAATTTCTTTTATGAATTTCCTAGGAAATAACCGCCTCAAAATCTAATTATATACCTGATATCGTAGTTTTAGAAATATTACGTAACATTTTTTATATAAATTCGTTAACATGAAATTTTACGAAAAACTCATATAAAATTGCGTAATTCATTTGCACAACTATTTTGATTTTACAAAAATAAACCGTAAATTTTACGTAATGATTAATAGCGGGATTGAATATACCTGTGGATAATTAATACAATAATTTGCACGAGTGTTTTAACATTAAAACGGTTTATGGTATTAAAATTTTAGAATAAACCGCAATTTCATTTATGAATTTCCTGAGAAATAACCGTCTGAAATTCTAAATAAATATCTGATAACGTAGTTTAAGAAATATTACGTAACATTTTTTATATAAATTCATAAACATAAAATTTTAATTTCTGGCAAGTGTATACCCGTTAAATATACCGGTGCATTTTTGCAATCGAAAAAAAACGACAATATTAAATTTAAAAACAAAATTGAGTAAAGTTAAAAAATTTCAATAAATAATTATAGTACACAATATATCGATATATTATATCGATGTTCTTAAAACTATACCGATTAAATATACCCGTGCATTTTTGCAATCGAAAAAAAAGCGACAATACTAAATTAAAAAACAATAAAAATAACATAATATTAATATAACAACCAATAATAGTGTACAAATTTACATATTTTGCGAAATCAAATCATAAACATAACGGTACAAAATAAACCTTGAAATAACATATATATCGATTTAAAAAAAAAAAACAATAAAAGAATAGATACATAAATCCATTATTATTATCATGTGCATTTTAACGTATTATCAATATACTAGAAATTGAATGAACAATATTCACGTATTATTGACACTATTCGATAATATTAATTATCCACCATATTTTTTCTAAAAATATACCCGTGCAATTTTGCACGGGTTTAACACTAGTTAGTGTTTAAAATAGATTTATTATCGACAAATAGACTTTTGTGGAAATATTTATCGTTAATGAATGCATGCATATTTGACTATACCAATTTGAATATTTAGTTTAATAAGGATCTTACAATCTTTTATGTTAAAACTTTCTGAATATGAAATTAGAACATATAATTAATCTTATAATTTTACTAGTTACAATTTACAGTCCTATTTTATAATGTAATGAGTATATATACTTTTTATTACACAAATTCAATATATACCGACAATATTGCTCACGTAAATGGTAAAAGAAATATGCTATTGTATGAAGTTAATTCCCATTTTGCATAAGAGTAAAATTTAATATCAACATTTATCTTTATCGCACGACGACACTATAAATATCGATAAGTCTTTTTTAAAACGGTTGATTTTAATTTACTTCACGTATATTAGTGTAATAGTGTTTTGATCTTCCTCCACTCCTATACTAGTTTTACTCTCGTGCAAAAAAAAATGCATTGGTCAGTTTTACAACTATGATGTACTGAGCTTATAACATAATTTTCATTTTATCGCCAATTAAATTAAAAAGATATATGAGCTAAAATTAAATTAGATAATTGCATCGACTTTGAATTAAATTAAAATGTAATAATAATGAATTAAATACATTTTGTTATATAATTTTTATTAAATTTAGACCTACCTAATTAATGGAATAGGGTAATTAAATCAATAAGGAAGAAGGTGGAGGTCCCTACCACGAAAGAAAAAGAAAATTAATTTTTTTATTTTAATAAATTAAGAAACGATCAAATCTCTTTAAATTCTACTATTACTTTTTATAGAAAGAGGATTGTACATTTCAGTAGTTTATTCGACCAAAATTTCAATTACCTTCGTATTTGACAAATACCTTATTTAATAAAAATAAGTTATTTAAAATGAAATGCTATATATTTTGTGTAACATTTGAGAAATTGACAACTTATCTTATTTTATCTTTCTTTTTTGTTTCTTCAATCTATAATATTTAATCATTATCATACCTTCGTACGTTATTTCAGAAAAAATTAGCTACATTTACATCTAATATGTCAAATATTTTTTTCTAATTAGCTACCTTATAAATAGAGGACGGGGCAAAGAGATCGGTTCCTTTAAGAACGGTTAGTGTACATAGAGGACGGGGCAAAGAGAACGGTTAGTGTACATAGAGGACGGGGCAAAGAGAACGGTTCCTTTAAGAACCGTGCTGGAAAGTGGGCAAAGAGCACGGTTCTGTTTAAAACCGTTCTGGAAAGTGGACAAATAGGAAGACGGTTGAACCGATCTCTTAGGTAAAGAGGACGGCCAGGGGGAGCAAGGTTCCGCCACTCATAGAAGAACGGTTTTTAACCGTCTTCGTATCTATATTTTATAGTAGTGAAACTCCTAATTTTTAATTATCTTATTACTTACCCCCTCCTTTCAAAAACCAAATAGACCATTTCATCATTTGACATTATTCATAAATGAAAGGTATCTTCGAAATTGTGAGAAACATATAAAAGGAAATAGTAACGGTAGATCTTGTTTATTACGTCTTTAAAATTACAATAAGAAAGTCATTTTTTATTACAACATATTGTTTCGGGATATAATAAAATTCACGATATTTACATGTTACATCACAATTATGTCTTGACAAACGTGCAAAAGAGAAATGGTGTGTTTGGACTTTGGAGTGGAATGGAGGGACTACATTTCTAATTGTTACTTAACTAGTATAGGGTCGTGCAATGCACGTCATTTTAGATACATATATTAGAAACTTTATTTTGAAATAAAAGGCTAAAAATATTGCATATTAATTCTAACGAGATATATTCTTAACCCTATTTATGTAAACGTTGATAAATGATTGATGTTATAAAATTAATTCGGAGATAATAGTAGTAAATATAGATAGTCAATATTAATTAATTAGAAAACAAATATTATCTAGTAGAAGTGTAGAATGGTAGAAGATCACTTAGACGGAAAATTTAAACGGGCAAATTTAGAAATGTATTAAATTTTTAGTATATATGATGAGATTCTTTAGATTTAAATTACCTAGTTTTATCAAATAGATCGTTACAATCCCTATACTATAAAAGGAAAAAAATTTCTTACAATTCTATTGGTCCATGACTTTTGGAGAGAGAAAATGCTTTTATTTTAGTAGGACCTACCATGTTCTTTGTGGAATTAATTATCTTTTCATTCATTTCAATTTAACTAATCTCTCTTAAATTTAAATTCAGAAAAAAAAAACAAGAGACTTTCCTTTTCTAAGATTTATGCAAAGTTATCAAGTACTATTAAATCAACCTTCATACAAAACAAGATGGATGTATTTAAAAAAATAGTAGATAAAACCATGATTAAACTAAGAAATCAAAATATAATAAGATCATCAATTAACTAAAGAAATCTTTAAAAAAATTTATAAATTCACATCAACTACATGTATACATTAAAATACAACTGGAGAGTCGTCGTGTGAGAATGATTCTTCTGTTAATGTGACCAAGTTTCAAACTTAAGGGGCTAATTAGTAATTAGCACTCGAACAGTAAATAAATTTACACCAACATGAGGTTATCGTTTAAAATTTTTGTTAAATAAGAAACGATAATTATCCAATAAAAACAACATGAAACATCGTTTAAAATTTTTACTAACAAATAATTAATGAATAAACCCGTGCAATTATGCACGGGTATAAAACTAGTAATTATTTATTGTTTTAAAGTAAGGGGTTGTTTGGTTGACATAAGAGAAATAATTAAAGTTCTCGGGAACTTCAAGTTCACGTGAATTTCAAATTCATGTGAATTCCCAAAAAGTGTTTGGTTTGCATGTGGGAGTCTAATTCAAGTGGAAAATTCTAATGACCAAGGGGGTCCTTGGTGAGGACTTTCCACGTAATGGATGAAGTAGATTAATGTGGGAAGTTCTATTTCTTGTGAATTATGATCTTGACAACCAAACAACATCATGGTTTATTTTACACTTCCTAGAAAATGTAAAATCCCATAATTTCAATGTGTAATCAAATAAGCCGCCCCAAGTAACGATAGTAACTTACTCCGATTCTCCGAATATGACATCTTTATTTTCCTCAATCTAAACTTATTTAAGCACATTAAAAGAGGATAATACTTGAAATCTTGTACTTAATTTTTCGTAAAATAACTAGTTTTATGGAAGGTATAAGACCATACAATATGGAAGGTATAAGAATTCAAAACATGGACTTATTAATCATTATAACTTTTTCTTAACCACAAGATTAAAACATTTTCAACGACAACCATCTCGAAACCAGTGTCAAATAATGGCACATCTTATCCTGTCTTAATAATTATTGATAAACACACAAATTACAACAATGAAGCAACATAATTAAGCCATAATAGATTTAGATTAGCCATATATAATTATATAGTCCATCTCTACATTTGTGTTAATCTCAATACAACACTACTTAATTAATTAGTAATAAATGTCATCTCATCATATACTATGACGTACAACAATGACTTCATTCATTCATCAATACATAATAGTACTTCACTACTATAGAACAACATACATACTACTTAACTTCTATATCTAACATCGCCATCGCCATCTCCATCTCCGTCTCCGTCTCCGTCTCCGTTTTCAGGAGAAACATGCTGCTGAGAAGCGACCATTACAGACGGATTATACGAATACCAACTCGACCAGAACAAATACTGAAAGAAATTCAACAAACTTAATCCAGCAAGTAACCAGTAGAACAAATCAAGCCGATCTTTGTTCAAATTATTATCACCTAACCAACCTTTCATCGTCTTCGTCCTCGTGACCCGATTAACCACCTCAACCAAAACCGAACTCAGATAAAACCCTAACGAATACGAACAATACGTCATTGCCGTTAAAAACGATTGCATTCCACTAACACTCTGTTTATAAAAAAACTCAATCATCCCAACTGCAGTCAGCATCTCAGCAAACCCGAATATCAGAAACTGCGGCGTAATGTAGAACACTGACAGCACCTTCCCATGTTCCAACGCAGCAGCGCGACGACGTCGTTCAGTGATGGCAGCAGCGACCATGGAAGCGGTCGCGAGAAACAGGCCAGCGCCAACGCGCTGTAAAGCGGTAATCCCGGAAGAGTGGCCAGTGAAACGACGGAGGAAGGGGACGAGGAGTTTGTCGTATAAAGGGACGATGGCGAGGAGCATGAGGTAGGGGATGGATTGGAGGGAAGCGGGAGGAATGGTGAAGGAATGAGTGAGTCGAGTATTCATTTGACTCGCTTGTTGGACTGAGAAGGTTTGGAGTTGAGCTAAAATGGTGTTGAAGATGATAGTGCAGGTGAAGATTGGAAGGACTGAGATTAGGATTTTTACTTGTTCTACTTGTGTTGTTGTGCATAGTGTCCATGGACTTTCTGGTTTGTTGGTTGGACATTGTTGGAGTTTGATGCTTGCTTTGTCTAAGAACCTGTCCGGAAACGCAAATTTTAGAATGAGACGGTTTTAGGGGTAGATTTAATCAATGACACGGTTTTACGGATAGATTTAATCAGATAACAGAAAGCATGAATGCATGATTATTATAGCACTTGTATTTATTTCAAATTTAATTAGTTTAATTTTGACTAGCTAATTATTGATCTAACGTGATTTGCAGGTATCACGTATACTTGACTTTTTTTTTCATTTAATTATATTTCAAATCTGTCTAGAATTAATTAGAGGATTATATAACCACATGTGTAAATCTAGTAGTATAGATTTCGAGCTTTGTAACAAAAAATTTGAGCTTATATATATATTTTACGAACTTTATTGAAAAAATTTGAGCGTCTGTATAAAAAAAAATTATAAGTCAAAACATTATATTGAAAGTCAAAAATAATACATATAAAACCCAAAGATTTTAATTTTAACACTAAAAAATTATAGTGCAAAAAAAAAAATTGTTAAAAACTCAAAAAAAATTACATATAAGCTCAACTAAATTTGTACTAGATCTAAATGTACGATACTCATATACATCTGGTGTGTATAATCCTATTTTTATTGTAGTTTAGTTTAAATAATTAAATATGACGAGCTAATATATAGATAAATGAAATTAATTATTTTATTCTGTATACGTGTTAACACTTAGCAGGCTATCACCTATATCGGTTATTTTATTTCATTAAATAGTTTAATTATATTTAAAAAACTTTGTTTTGTGATGAATATAACTATTTTATTATGGTAATTAAATTGTGTCTTAATTAAGACCTAATTTGACTTATTAAATTGTCAAACATTATGTCTTATGACCTAACTTTGACATATTTACACTCTATAAACAAGAACATAGTGCATGCATGTATGATAACAAGATAACACAGTCAAAGTAGGTCCATCACTCCATCCCAATATACATGACTTGTATATTTCATACATAATTATCCTCTCTACTTTATAAAACTTCTCAAAGAGTTTTTCAAATTGACTTTGTATAAGTAATCATTTGCTTTAATTGGGTGCACATACAAAACGTAATAAGGATTATTAAGGGTTGACCTTTTAGTCATAATAACATATAAAGAATTTTGTGAAAAAAAGTTTTTTCTTAAAACGAGTTTTCCATCTTATTACTAAAACAGGTTAAATATTACGAGTATCTTATTTTGATAGACAGGCAGATATTTTATAAGAAGAAACTAGATTTCACTGTCTTTTGAAATCAATTTTCTTAAAATTACTTCAATTGATAATTACTCCCTGAAATTGAATTTTTTAATTAAAATTACTTCCTTAAATTGCACTTTTTTGCTAGAAATTGTTCAAAACTCCAATTTAAATCGACTTATTTCCTCTATTTTTGATATTTTCATACATTTGTCTCCATAGTTATAGCTTTGGAAAGTATAGATTGTTATTCCATAAGCATAATAAGATCAAAAACAGACGAAAAAAGTCAATTAAAGACTTGAAAACGCAACTCAAGGGAGTAATTTTATAAAAAAATTCAAAAGTTAGTAATTTAAAAAAAAAATTGATTTCAATATGGAGTAAAACCTAATTTACTTTTTTTATAATCCCTCAGCATTACGCTTTTAGTCTATCCATTTTAATTAACTCGTTTTAAATTTCAGAAAACTATTTTTATAATCCCTTGACATTATACTTTTGATCTATCATTCTATCATTTCATTTAACTCGTTTTAAATTTTAGAAAACTAATTTTATAATCACTTAACATTATGCTTTTGATCTATCAATCTCATTTAACTCGTTTTAAATTTTAGAAGGCACGTACCCTCTAATAAGAATTAGAGAGGGTTGACTTTTATTAATAGTAATATAATAATTAATTAATGAAAAAGATTAGCGGAATACCCAAATCTTGGAGTATGGCAAAGATTATTGTCAGATGCAGAATTATGAGGAGGCAGGTTGTTGGAAGTACTTCCATGGAGTAACTTTATATTTGAGGGACATACTTGCTTTCTCTTTACAAATGCAGCCACAAACACCTGCAATTTTAAAAGTTGTAGGGTTATGTAAATTGATTAGACTTTGTTACCATTATTTTGTTACCTATTTGGTGCACATTTAATAGCAAAGTTTTGATAGGACGGTTTAAATTTTGCAACAAGCGATAAATAAATGTTTAATTTTTGTCTCGATGCCCCCACCCTGGTCCTTCGATCACATCTTTGCGTTACTGGACTCTCTAAAGATGGGGATTTTTGTCTACTTAAAACAGGTCAGTTATTATACCATTTAGATAAAGAGGGCAAGCTTTTCATTATCCCCACGATATTCTATTTTTTGTTGTACATGCATAGAATGTGACTGGCTCGTGTTTTTTCAAGAAAAAAGTAAATATTTCATCTCGAACTTAACTAAGCAACAATTTTATCTAAATGAGGACAAACGGTACAAGTTGCATTAGTGGATTATCTAAAGATGGGGATATCTGTCTACTTAAAACAGGTCAATTATTATCCCATTTAGATAAAGAGGACAAGCTTTTCGTTGTACATGCATAGAATGTGACTGACTCGCGTCCTTTCAAGAAAAAAATGAGAACAGTAAATATTTCATCCCTAACTTAACTACGCAACATTTTTATCTATATAAGGACAAGCGGTATAATTCCAATTCTCAAATTAAATGTATGTAAACAATACAATAAAATAAAAATTATCACAAACATGTACTCTAATTTGTATAAGTTGAGAATTATATGATCGGACCACCAAGTTACAACTATATTTACAAAGCTTATTTGTATTTACTTTGTTGTTTTAATATATTTGGTTACAGTTAAGCAGACAACACTAATTGATATAATGTTAATTAATTAAGCATTATTATTAAAAAATTTCAACATTGTCGAGTTCTTTTGTCTCATTAACACATAAGCTACGACTTAATAATGTATACGTACGTAATAGTATGACTATATCACTATGACAATTTTTAAGTGTTATTGCTCACTATTTTTAAATATATAAGCAAATCATTCCACTTTTATATACAAAACGGTTTATACTGAGTTTTTGTATCATCTTCTCACATACATAATTGACATATGATATATCGGATCATCACGGTGTATATTATGTATGTTAAATGATGATATTCAAACTCAGCATTATCTTGTGATTCTTATTATTATACTCTCTTCATTTTTTAATTTTTTTTCTCGTTTGATTTTTGGAGCTTAGATTTTTCAAACTTTGACCGTAAATAAGTTGGAGAATAAAAAATATTTATTTATAAAACTAAAACATTTACCATTATTATCAAAAAAAAAAATTCTAACAAAAAAAAGTAACATATGGATGCTGAAAACTATGGTTAAAGGTACACTTTGCAGACCGCAGTAAAGTAAATGAAAAGAAAATAGGATAATGGAGGAAGTATATGATAATTAAAAGTTTGCAATAACATGTTGTGTTTTTTTCGGTTGAAAGGAGCGGAAATGAATTAATTGAATTAAAGCTTAATTAAACTAAATTGAGGGGAAGTGAGTTGAAGTGAATTTAGTTGAATTAAAAGTTAATTTTGGAAAGAGATTAACTGAATATAATTAATTTAACATAAATAAAACCTAACGAAATATAACTGAGCAAAACTAAAAGATGTTGAAATTAAGCAGAAAGAACAGAACATACATATGTTATTATAATCTAATAAAGTGTTCAGTTTTCCATGAAATTATCGTCAAACTTTCTATTTATATACTCTTAGCAGTTACCATTAGGGCACATTTTAGAAAAACCGTTATCAGAAATATAAATAGATGATACCTGAGCAATAGGAGTGAAAATGCTACCACGAGGTCTCTTATTCTTGTAAACAAGAGTCCCAGCCACCAAGCTGATCAAACCCATAGCCATAACCGCGGCCGAGATCCCAAACCCGATATCCATACCAGAATGAGTTTGAATCCAAACGAGGACGGTGAGGGCGATGAGCTCGCCGATAGAGAAGGCCAAGTAAGCGGCATTGAAGTAGGTTGAAAGTTGGTTAGACTGTTTAGGGTTAAATTGATCTCCACCATGAGCTATCATGTTTGGCTTAACACATCCACTTCCTAAGGCCACTAAGTAAAGTGCCATGAAAAATATTAAGGATTTTATTCCTTTTGCTTCTTCACATATTTGTCCTGTTGTTTCTTGTAGTAGCATGTTGCATTCTGGTGGCTTTAGTTGTGGGAGGTGTGCTTGGACTGATAGTAGGATGAATCCCTACATACATGGACAATTGTTGGTGCCGGAATTAGAATTTGAAGTTACGATATTGAATTAATTAAAACGGTATTTTAGATACAGATATCTGATGTAATAAATTAAAATATTAGTATTAGGCTTGTGCAGATGTATGGTATTTTAGATATAAATATTAGAAAATTTGACAATTAATTAAACTAATATATTTTAGGTTCATTTTGAAATAACAGGGTAGAAAATTTGACAATTAATTAAACTAATACATTTTAGGTTCATTTTGAAATAACTGAGTAGAAAATTTGCAATATAATTCCAATGAGATATATTATTAGCGTTATTTATGTAAAAGATAAACAATTGATGTTATAAAATTAATTAGAAGATAAATATTGTTTAATAGTTTTAAATATAAATACTCAACATTAATTAATTAATTAATTAATTATAATATAAATATTGTCTAGTAGAATATCACTTAGGCGGTAATTAAACTGGAAATTTTGGAAAGATGTTAATCTTTTAATATAGGGTATTTGTATTTTGATAAAACTAATAAGATTAACCGAAAATCATATTTATCATTGCCATATTTGTTTAATTTGTAAATGAAAATGTACAAAACCAACAGTAATGTTTCATTATAAAATTCACAAATTTAGGTACGAGAACAACATTTTATTACTAATTTGTTACATTATTTTCAACTGAATTCATTGTATTTTATCTCGGGAATATTTTAAGTATTATAGACACTTTTTAGAAAACAACCATATTAAGTGACACCAGCTTACTAATTATTAATATGGACCATCTTATTTCCGTTTTCGAAAAAGTTATATATTGATATTAACCATACATAATACAAAAAGAATATTTTAGAAATGCTAAAATGTTATTGGGTAGGAAGTGGCTTACAACCATATTGAAAAGGACTAAATAGAATAGAATCCAAATGCATTAGTACCAAAAGTTTTAGGTCCATAAACATATAGGAACATACATAATATCTCACGTAAATTGTTTTAAAGCACATTTTTAATTTGTCCTTGAGCTTAAGGGTGTACCACGTACGTAATTTTAAGTTGGTCAAAGTCAAGAAATATCGATCAAAACATCAATTAGTCTTGCTTGTGACGGGTCGGATAGAGAGACGGATAATGACACTTACAAAACGAATAGGGGACAAAGGTGAGACATCCCCATGTGCTTTCCTCTCTTCTCTAAATGGGCATTTTGTGAGACAAAATGGTATCCGTTTTCTCCTTGTGACGGATACCCTCCGTCTACAATGAGAATTTGTGTCAAAACATACCAACTTTTGGCTTTTGGTCCACGGAATTTAGCCCCAAATACATATACTCCCACAACAACTACTTGCTCTTTCTCTTTTTATTTACCCTTTCTTTTTTGAGATAAGAATGATGCACCTTACTCGCCACCACGTCAGGGTTTACGCGGTCTCTAAGATACTACTTTAATCGGGATTTCTACTTTAAAATATTCCTAGTTTTTTTTTGAAAATATTGTTTTTATGAACACTTTTATACAAATGTAAATATACAAATTTTATTTGAAATTTTGATATTATCTTAATAATTTTCCTAGTTTTGTCGAAAATATTATAATAACCAAGAATCCAAGATTGTTATATGACATGTAAATATATAAATTTTATTTGAAATTCTGATATCATCTTAGAGTGGGTTTGGCCTAACTTTTCAAGGTGTATTTGGACTTAAAAACACTTTTTGGCCAACACATCATTTATTTAAAAGTTAAAAATAATTTCTCAAAAACTTAAATATCCTCTTTTTCTTCATAAAATAGAAACAACAATTTGGTGTTTTTAATTCTTGAAAACTGCTTTTAAAAAATTAAGCTATAAAAACAGAAACTCATTTTTAGCAATCTAGGCTAAACATGCTCTTAATAATTTTCCTAATTTTTTCGAAAATACTATTGTATCGGAGATTGTTATAACAGATGTAAATATTTAAGTAACATATTTGAAATTTTGATGTGATTTTAATAATTTACGGTTAAAGTTTCAACTATCGACATTAAAAAAACAAATGTAATATTTATAGTTAACATAAACTCTTATTTATAACAGATCAAAAAAAAGGCTTAAAATCGATAAAAGTAGTGTTGAAAAAGTGAATAGTTATGAGATATTATTGGCCGTTTTTCGTGACAAGTAAGAATAACCGTAATGTTTGAATATTGGTATTTTACCTTTGAAGAGGGTCAAATATTCAAATACAATCAATCTCTAGTTAAACTAGGTGGTTCACAAGGTCTTAAAGAGCCGTACCACTCCTAAAAAACCTACTCCAAAGTAGGGTCAACTTTTAATAGTAGAGACCTAGTTTTGTACGAGCATTAGTTAACTAATTAATAAATTAATTAATTAATGTTGTAATTAAGTTTGGATTAATTAAGCTCTTGATCACACCTATATTGATGTTGGTGTGCTACCTAATTACAAAAGAACCACCTTTGGCTAGCTATAGGGACAAATATAAACCAATTTCCCCTCCATCCCGATTAATAGAGACGAATACAAATTACTTAGAATTACGTTTCTGGCGTCCCAAACTCCCAATTTTGCATTCTTTTTCACTGATTTAAAATCGTAAATTATACTGATCGGGACGAAGAGAGTACTATTAAGATTATTTCTCGACTCCTCAATTACACATATAGATAACAACTCCACTATCTAGTACAAGTATGTATGTAAATGACTCATGGAAGTGGGAAAAGAACGTCCGATTATTCATATATCAAAACTATATGAGTAGGACTATATATGTGACGTGACAGACTTAAAAAGGTAGTATTGCAATGATTCTCAAGCCATTGAGAATGAAGTTTCCCGAACTTCTTATTTAAGATGAACATATTCGTTTTAAATAGGAAAATAGATCAAATAAATAGCCTATGATATAAAAAATATAATGCATATAAATTAAGAAAAGATAAACTCTTTTTTCAATCACCTTTATAGAAAAGTTGTTATTTTTTAAACTCGTTTTATACTTAAAACGGATATAACAGTATTAACTTGAGACCAATTGTTAATTTATGTGGGTGCAAAGTGCCAACATAGTGTTATCTACTAATAACACAAACCACTCACAATTACATACCTGTTCATATCTTCCTCTATAATATTAGACAAAATCTCGGAGATTGCCCGTTACAAACAGAACACGAATAATATCTCTCTCACAATATGCAGGTGACGTTATTCACGAGGTGTTCCGTTTTACCCCATTTGTTTTATCGTGAGAGAGGCACTATATGATTCATTTTGTGACGGATATTTCCCGTCACAAGCGAGACGTATTGATAATATATATTATATTTTTATATAGTATATAGTTAAATTAATGTTTACACAACTAGTAGTGGATCAAAGTTGATTCAACGCAATGATAGCTCATCCCTAAGCATGGTATTTTATGGACTATAATATTTCTTGCCAACTTCTCCCTTAGACATTCTGTTGAGTTCAACTTATAAAGTAAAAAGATTATCATACTTCCATTCTTATTTTATTTTTTTGAAATTTTATTGCTCATTATTGCCTTTTTTTTTATATTTCAAATAATCAATCTTTAGATCGGGCCACGGGACCGTACCCGGTACAATAATATGTACCTTATAAATTAATATTATTCAATATCATAATTGACCGATTACTACAATAAAACACGAAAATTGTTAATTAAATGAAATCACATATATGTCATTTTGCCCCGGAAGCTGGCCTAATATACGTGATTAATAACCATGTTATATATCATACTTCATATTTAGGATTTTAGGGTTTTCTGTCATCCAAAAAAACATGTGACGTGTCATAACTAGGAGGCTAAGACACGAAAATCGATAATTAGATGAAATCACATATGTGTGATTTTGAATCTGTCACCTCGGGAGGCTGACCTGATGTACGTGATTAATAATTTGCATATTATCACGTATATTTAACATTTTAGGGTTTTTCCACCATTCAAAAAAAACATGTGACGTGTGACAACTAGCAGACTAAGACTCTGTTCTCTCCGCTTTAATTTCAGCTTATTTAATTTTTGCTTAGCTTTATTCCGTTAAGTTGTATTTACGTTCAATCAATTATGTTCAGTTAATCTTTTCACAAAATGAACTTTTAATTCTAACTAAATTCACTTCAGCTCGGTTCCACTCAATTTAGTTCAATTAAACCCTACTCCATTTAATTCAATTCAGCTCGTTTCAGGCGAAAAGAAGACGCCCTAAGACATATTCAATAATTAGAGAAAAGAGTGAATAAGTGAGTGAGGGAGGGAATGAAGAATACATACAGAAAGTTCAACGAAGCCAAAGAAGAGCATGGTCCAAAAGCAGCCAAGATAAGAATCAGAAAGATAGCCACCAAAAAGGGAGAGCAAGAAAATGGTACCAATAAAATTGGTTACAATATTCGCTGCTTTTGATAACGGGTAATGCATTTCATTTATCACGTATGTTATTAAGTTGTTCCCCACGGCTGCTATCGCCATTATCTCAAATGCTTGTAATCCTGCATTTTTTTTACATCAAACCATCAAATCATTCATTATTTCTCGTGTTTAATTAAATACGGGTTTGGACTGAATACCGGTAATGCAAAGTAAGCAAGTAAGTTAGCGGGTTTGGACAGTTTATAGAACTTTGACCGTTTACTCTGCTGGTTGAATTGACACGAAATGGCCCATGTACAACTCAATCTTAAATACGGAAGTACGATTATGTTTATAGTAGGTCTTCTGAGAGACGGCCTCCTAATAAACATATTGAGATATTATTGTACATATTTAAGAAAAAATGTTACTAAACCTAATAAAATAGGTACACATCAGAATTAAAGATAAAATGGTTGCATTTATTGTGTAAATAGGTACGAAATCACTATGTCACGATCAACGATAAAAAGGTCATGAAATACAAATAAAAAAAACATAGGAGTGGTTTTTAATAACTTATTCGTCTGCGAACATGATTGTTCTTTATGATTTATCTTTAATGAAATAAGTTTCGTCTTTTACCCTCTAAAAAAGAAATAGACCATCTCTCAAATTTTAGTGTTATTTCTAAGATATAAATTTCGAAATTTCCATTTTGTAAACATAGTTTATAAGATCTATACAATGTCATTTTCTCATGTATTATTAGTTCCCTTAATAAGTTTGACTAGCATGATATTTATGTAAGAGGTAATATTTAAATTATGTATCACAAGATAACGTTATTTCATTTCGCTGAACATATATATTCCACCTTTTAAAACATTTTTTTACGTTTTTTTAATTTTATTTTATATACCCGTTAAGCCAAAATAAATACCCTTAAAAGATACGTGTAAATTGTAAATAATAAAGAAAGAAAGACAAAATGAATTACCAAGAACAAAAAAAGCAGCTTTCATGCCACCATGCTTAGAAGGATTAGATGGTCTTCCTCTCCAATCAACAGTAGTTTCAATCTCTCCATCACCATTTTTCTCATTAATTCTTCCTATATTTCCCATCTCCATTTCCATTTCGACAATTATTTCTCAATAACCGTAACACGGAATATTATAAATATTACGGAAATAACAGTAGTAACAACGACTGTAATAATAATAATAATATGTACTTCTATGTAGTGTTGTATGGGATTCAGTGAGATGAGTCTAGTAATAGAATCAGAAAATAGGGAGTTTAGATAGATAGATTACATAGATAGCTAGGAATGGTTGAATAAGATTGTTTGTGGATTGGCCCATTATTTATACACAACATAAATTAATTATTGAAAAATAAATAAATAAAGATAGAATTAAAAGGAAAAGGTAAAATAAAAGAGGTCATCTTTGAAGAAAGATGAGGTCATAAGTCACAAGACTCACAACTACTTATCGACTTAAGGTATTCTCCTTAGGAGGTTTTTCACGTGACACTTAACTATTGTTTCTTTCATGCTCAATTTTAGGGGTTTCTAACTACAAAATTACTCGGTTTTGTTCGTGACGGCACTATTCATCATAGCTCACGAGATTAAGACGGATTAGAGTTGATTATGAGTCGGGGTTGATAGAACTTGGACAGGCCTGACATGTTAAAAACATCTCATTCATTGGGGTCGGGCTGGGTCAGGTCCACTGGTTTTTTAGCCCAAATCTAATCCTTGCGGGCTCAAATGACCCCTCAGGCTATATCGGGCTCTTTGGCCCTTACGGCTTGTGACACCTTCAAAATATGAAAGGGGCAAAAAGCACACATTGAAAAAAAAAATACAGCTAAAAAAAGCCTTAAAATTAAGGTTTTAGCAAAGTCTAATCCACAATTCCAAGTCAAATGAACCCAAACTTGATATCCAAACTTGATATGGATAACATGAATATAGAACTTGTACGTAGGCAGTAGCTATTAATAATCAACGATTTTGACTTTTTTGCTTACTTATACAGTGTACACAACTACACATTACACGAACTATTAAAATTGGAGTCGGGCTTTGGGCTATTTTGGGGTCAAGAGTTGAGCCCAAATCCAGCCTAATTTTTCCCATGGGCTGCCTGGATCGGGCTTTAGGTTTTTTGTGGCCGGGAGTTTAGCCCAAACACGGTAAAAAAGGATCAGGTCGGGTCGGGCTTTTAAAGGTCTGTGCCATTTGATCAGCTCAAAGACGGCTAACATCCCTTTTAATAAGCAAATGGGAGGGTAGATGGCGCAATGGAGTTTTCCGCAGATATTGTCACTTGCGAAGACGGGGAGTGTCCCTCTCAATAAGCAAGTGGAAGGGTAAATGGAAGAAAATAGATTATCATGTGACTGGTGTCACTTACATATTGTGAAAAGAATATTATTCGTCTTTAACTTGTGATGAATAATAATGCATGACTTTGTGATAAAATTGTATCTCTCTATGTGACAACTGACAAGTTTTTGTAGGTTACGAATTCCGTTTGGTAAAATTAGCCGAAAAAGTAGCTCAAAATTGAAGCTTAATATAAAAGTAATTGATAAGGTAATTGAAAATTAGGAGCTGATAAAAAACTGATTATACAAAAACGTGCTTTATAAACTAACCGAAAATGTAGCTGATTTTTGGAAAAATAACGTAAAATAGTATGATAATTATTTAAATTATAGATTGGAGTGGTAAAAAAATGGAAGATGACTTACTTTAGGTAGTTTATTCGGACAAATAATTTACTTGTTAAATTTAAACACTTGCAAAAAAATCAAATCACGAAGTTGAAATTTTGGTTAAATAATCTATCTGAAATATCACGTAAAATATAACCTACCTGACTACATGTGTAAGATGATTGTTGTATAGCGGATAATTACGAGCTTATAATACATGTGTATCTAAAGATATTTAATCTCGTTGCAAGTTAAATGCAACGGTAGTATACAAAATTCAAAATAATGTTTAGAGTTGTGTGTTGTGATAAGATTTAATGGTTCAAATAACATATATACATAGAAATGAAATTTTGAAAGGTCTCAAGTTCAAAACTCGTTAAGAGCAATATTAGTTATATGTGGAATGAACTACGAAGTTTAGACTTTGAGTCTGTAATCTTATAAGAAGAATAATTGCACTAATAATATACATGATTTGTCAGGTATCATCACATATATTCGAGGACATACACAATGTATACCAAATATTTTCGGGTTACGGGTTCTCTCATAAAATAATATTCAGACTCTAATTACTTTATTTACTTCTTTTGACAAAAGTAAATTATGGTTAATGTGATTAATTTGATCCCACATAATTCTTGACTTGAATTATTATCAATGTATTATAATCCTCATTACGGGTGTGTTTGGATTGGGGGTTTTGAAGCGAAAAGAAAGAAAGGGAGAGTAAGGCCCTGTTATTTTGGACTGAAACTTAGCTGAACTGAACTGAACTGAACTTATAGGATCTGAACTGAACTGAACTGAACTTATAGGAACTGAACTGAACTTATAGGAACTGAACTGAACTGAACTTATAGGAACTGAACTGAACTTATAGGAACTGAACTGAACTGAACTGAACTTATAGGAACTGAACTGAACTTATAGGAACTGAACTGAACTGAACTTATAGGAACTGAACTGAACTGAACTTATAGGAACTGAACTGAACTGAACTTATAGGAACTGAACTGAACTTATAGGAACTGAACTGAACTAAACTGAATTTATAGGAACTGAACTGAACTTATAGGAACTGAACTGAACTGAACTTATAGAATCTGAACTGAACTTAACTTATAGAATCTGAACTGAACTTATAAAATTCGAACTTAATTAACTTTATTTTAATTTAAGTTAACTATTATTATTATTATTATTATTATTATTATTATTATTATTGTTATTATTGTTGTTATTATTATTCTTATTCTTATTCTTATTATTGTTGTTGTTGTTGTTGTTCTTCTTCTTTTTCTTCTTCTTCTTATTATTATTATTATTATTATTATTATTATTATTATTATTATCCAATATATGACATTGATAAAAGAATTAGTCTAAAACACAAGGTAGTTTAAAACATTTTTAACTTTGTATATAATGGTTTGTTCATAGTTCATACATTATACTACAATTACATTAGATAAAAAATAATTCACTATTACAATTTTCTCTAACCATTTATTTTCTCTAACAATGGTGATGAAGAAACTGATTAATGGGAGAGTGACAATTGGTGAGGGTGAGGGTGAGGGTGAGGGTGAGGGTGAGGGCGTCGTATGTTGAGTTGTTGTTTTTTGGCATTAATGAGGATGATAGTTTGACATTAATTAGAGAGTAAAAGACGGGTAAATTATTAATGAGTTATTTTTTTTTATAGATGACGTGTATCGAATAATTAAAAGAAATGTTTGTATCGGTTGTTAAAAATAATACTCCGTATATAACTTTTCTTAATTGAGTTTATATGAACTGAACTTATAGGAACTGAACTGAACTGAACTTATAGGAACTGAACTGAACTGAACTGAACTTATAGGAACTGAACTGAACTGAACTGAACTTATAGGAACTGAACTGAACTTATAGGAACTGAACTGAACTGAACTGAACTTATAGGATCTGAACTGAACTGAACTTATAGGAACTGAACTGAACTAAACTGAACTTATAGGATCTGAAGTGAACTTAAGTTAAGTGACTTGAAGTCCAAAAGAAGAGGACCTAAGAGATTTAGAATCCTTTGTTTGGATAACAAATAAGGGTAGAAGAGAAATAGAGGAGGAGAGATTTGGAGGGATCCATTTTCTCCCCTCGAAGACAAATCAAAATTTCTCTATAATAGGAAAGATTTGGAAGAAAATTGTATCCAAACACCCATAATTCATTTCCCCTTCCCTTCCCTCTTCTCGCTTTCTCTTCCGTCCTTCTCCCTCCCCTTTCTTTCCCTCCATTTTTGTTATCCAAAGATAACAAAAATGGAGGGGAAGGGAGGGGAGGGGAAAGGAGGGAAGAGAAAGGGAAGGAAGGGAAGGGGAGGGCAAAAGAAATATGGGTGTTTGGTTACAATTTCCTTCCAAATCTCTCCTATTGTGGAGAGATTTTGATTTGCCTTGTAGGAGAGAAAATAGATCCCTCCAAATCTCTCCCCTCCATTTCCCTCCTCCCTTATTTTCTATCCAAACAAGAGATTCTAAATCCCCTACTCTCCCTCCCTTTCTTTTCCTTCCAAAACCCTCAATCCAAACACACCCTAAATGTTGTGTCGAATAATCATATAAGGAGACGAAATGTATGATTTAGGTCATGTTCTTTTCGGCTGAAACGAGCTGAATTGAATTAGACGGAGTAAAGCTTAATTGAACTAAATTGAGATAAAGTGAATTTAGCTGAATTAAAAATTAATTTTGTGAAGAGATTAATTGAATATAATTGAGTGTATGTAAATAAATTTTAACGGATCACAGCTAAGCAAAACTTAAATAAGCTGGAATTAAATTAGAAAGAACTGAGCCTTAATTCTAAGTTCGAACTCCTCTCAAAACTTAAAACTATTCATAACCAAGTCTTTCTAAGTCAAATTTATTGTCCTTTTTTATGCAACACGATTATAATCCATAGATTTGGTTCATATTTTCAAATAATGTGTTTGAAATTGGGTATACACTGAGTAAAGGATCAGAAGTAGGTTTGAATACATGATTTGGTTTGGAATTTTCATCTCTTCACGAGTCAAGCTAGACTAGACTCGGTTTATTGAATCTTCTACACTCGACAGCTCCAATTCCAAATTATACCACTTCATATTTCAAAACCGAAGAGGTTCTAGCCTCGTGATTAAAAAAGAGGTATATCATGTAGTATAGTACGGAGTAATGGAGTATATGAAAGTTCGATTTCGTACTCCTTAGACCATGTTTATCCGTCGTTCCTACAGCCCAACCTAGACCTAGTTCCTGTATTAAAATACTACTATATACTTCTTAACCTACTTATTAGACCTAGTTCCTGATTTTATTATTTTATCAAGCCGTGGTCAGACCTAGTTCCTCTTTTTTTAACATCATATATTTTTGTTATATCCATACATCATAATTTTATTTTGATAATAGTAATAAATGTATTTACGATTAATAAACGTAAACATTTACATTAATATTTTTGGTTTTATATAGATAAAATTGAATAGAATCAATTAGGCAAAAAGATAGTAAGTACTCCGTAACTAACTAATATAATATTGTTTTGAAAATCACAAATTCTCATTTATGACAGATATATCCGTTGTAAACTTACGACGGGTCAAATATTACCCCTTTGGTAGAAAAAGGCAAGTCATTTATATTCTCTATGATTTGTCTTATACACTTAAGTGAAAGAATTTGACCCATCGTTAGCTTACGACAAATATATTCGTCGTAAGGGAAACTTACTATTTAAATATAAGTTGCCTAAAATCAAAATGAATTGAGAAATAAAGGGTACACTACTACAAAAAGAGACCTAATGCAACATTTCGTGTGCAACACTTACGCGTTGTGTTGCAATTTTTACTTAATTATGCAACACTTTATTTAAAAATGTTGCTTATTATCTACATAATGCATCACTTTAAGGTAAGTGTTGCAATATATTACTTTAATTGCAATATTCTTATACAATTGTTGCATTTTCTAGCAACACTTGTGCAACACTTTCGTCACATACATATTTGTCCTAATCAATTTCAAACCTAATATATATGTATCTCTAAAATTTTCCAATTAATTTCGTTTAAGCGCTTAAACTTTTCAATTAAAATAAAAACACAAATTGAAATTTGGGTAAAACAATTCAACACTTTCATTTAAGCGCAATAATGAAATTTGGTAAAAAAAATTAAGCGCCTAAGGTAATTAAACACCCTAAGCTGCTAATTAAACCCTAGTTAATAATCCTACTAATTATACACGCTTATTTATTAAATAAAACAAATCTACAGTACATCTTCATCCCGCGCGTCCTTCGTTCATCATCGTCGTTCCCAGAAAAAAAAACCCAAAAAAAAACTCCATCAGCGGTTCGATTCACGCGATATTCATCTTATTTCAACATTGATTCTTACTCAGCCGGCGAAATTCATATTCAGTATAATTGATTGGGATTTCTGATAGGTATGATACTTCAATTTCAATTATTGTTATCACTTTGTTATTATCTCAATTCAATTGTTGTTTATCTATTCGTCCCTGCATATAATCATATTCGTATTGTGAAAATGTTATTATTTCAATTCAATTGTTGTTTCATCTATTCGTATTGTTGTTTCATCTATGAGTATGAAGCTTTGTGGTTGATTAATGCCTGTTATAATTTGTATTGTTGTTTAATCTATTCGTATTGTTGTTTAATTGTGGGAACATGTGATTGTTCTCCTTGGTTCCGGGATGGTTTGTTAGTTGGCATAAAACATAGCCATGTATTGCATCTCTAATGCTGCTCTTGGATTTTGTCGTGGTTTCATTAATATCTAATGGAGATCTCTACTTCAGGTTAAATTCAAAGAGTGTGCCTAAGTAAATGTGTGGAATAAATATTAGAGAGAGAAATAGAATGCATATGAATGGTATGTGTTACAATCAAGTTAAAAAGTGTGGCTCTTGATTTTTTCTGTATTATATACATAGATCAAATGATCAAGTAAGATGTAAGGGGGTAGAATGTTCCTAGGGGTCTCATCAAATGAACAAGCAAGATGTAAGGTGGTAGAATGTTCCTAGGGGTCTCATCTTTACATTTACCCGGAGTCACGGTATAATTTTCTTGTCAGAATCTGGAGAACTATTAGAATCCAAAGAATCGCCATTTTTCTTGGTCTTTAGTACTTTGTATTAATTATTAATATTGTTTTAGCGCCACCTACCAGTGTCTTTCTGACTTCTGACATCTTGTCACTATTGTCTTTAGTACCAGAATTATTGTGCCTATGGTGAAAAAATGTGGTTACACTCTACACTCTTATATCCAGTTTCTCTAAATAAGCTGTTTCCCTCCTTTTCCAAGCCGTAAATAAATGTTCTAATTTCATACAAATCAAGGGTGAAAAGAATGGATGTTATCTGGGGAGAAACAGCTGGAGTGCATGGCCAGCTTCGGCTGCTCTTGCCTATAATTTTCATTGTGCAAGTATATGTGTTGCTCTACGCGCTACAACTTTCATCGAGATATTTTGCACCATTTTTTACCTGCTTTACAAGTTGTTGTATATCATATAGAGTGATCCTGGGTTTGCGCTTTGAGACCTTTAAAGCTTTTTAGGATAAAAAAAAATCAGTACCTGACTTGTTGAACCTCACCCTGTTATCTTACAAACACAGATGATCGTGTGGTGAGACTAATATTACAGAGATTTCGACCATATGTGGAGGTGGATGAGTTATTTGGATTTACAAATAGGAGGGAAAGTGGTTGGAAGGAAGGAGAGGGGGAAGAGAGAGGGGGTACTTGGAAGAGGGAGAAAGGGAATGCCAGTGGAAAGTAGGTGAGGAAAAAAGAGCATAATGCCTTTGTATGCCTTGCACTCTCACCCAAGTTATAGGCTGTGCCATTTTCCAGGTTTTGGAGATCAATGTATGGAAGTTGCGAGTGAGGGGCCTTCCTCCATATGGGTTGGGCTTAATTAAAGGGCGCAAAGTGCCTCAGCCAAGAGTACCCACGGCAACAAGGCACAATACTCGAAGAAAAAGCGTGCATTATGCAAACATTGTGCACCGTTTTTGTGAAAAAAAATTTGTATTTTAAAATAGAAATTGTGCATTATGTAAGATATAGATGATGGGGAATAGGAAGGGCAAAATAACAGAACTAGAAGATACAAAATATTGAATTTGCATACTGGTGCTCATCGCTCGCTCCACCTTATGTGGTGCACCCGAAGGTGTTTTGGCTAGTGTCTAGCTGAAGTCTGAACCTTGAGTTTAATAAGTGCGCTCGAGGCACGCTCTCTTTCCTTTTTTTTTTCTTTAAATTTAGGGCTAAGGTGATATGGTGAGATCAGTAGATCACTAAAACAGGTTGACTTACCTAGGAGTATAAATAGTTTATCTTTTTCGGTAGATCTATTCGAGTTTTGTTTTTATTTTTTTTGTTTCATTCTCTTTTCCCATTTTCTGTAGCTCCTTTTAAATGCTGGACTTTTGTTAGGTAGTGGAATTCTGTTGGATTTAGAAGGCAGTATCGCGAGGGGTGAATATTGGTTGTTGCAGTAAAGCTTATGAAAATTATGATAATAGGGTAATACTTAATGTGTGCATTCTTGTGACCTTTTCAGGGTTTTGAGGCATATGTGGGATTGTTGTTGATCCGAACAGCATTTACTGGTGTCGTATCTGAATGGCAGGTGAGTGCAGTGTTATTTATTTCATCTTCTTTTTCTTCCGAATGTAAGACGACTTGCTTCAACAGGGAGCTTTGGCCTAACTGGTCCTTGTGCCATCAGAAGAATAACAATCAGTGCATTTTATTGGCAGGTTGTCTTTTGTGGGTTTCTCCTCCTCCTGATGGCGGTAGGGAATTTCGCAAATACAGTGCAAACCTTAATGGTCAAATCACGATTTAAGGCGAAGATGAAGAAAAGTAAAAGCAAGCAACAGTTAGATTAGGATTGATGTCTCAGTCGTCGAGTCATCATACACTGTTAATTAGGTTGAAAACGTTAAACAAATCCACGATAATAGCAATTCTTGTGGTTTTTTGTGTTTTTTGACACATCTCCGTGTTCCCACAATTAACATGGATCCACAACCAAGGAGATAATGGAGTACTACAACGACATGAAGACTTTTATTTAATAATAATATCGTTAATTCATTTGTTCTATTTTAAACATTTGGTATACATTTTGTACTTAAACATTTGCGAAGTTCTATTTTTAATCCTTTTTAGAAATGTAATTGACATTCATTTTTGAGATGAACTAGTGTTGCGTTTGTAATTTTTGAATGATATGCAATAATAATACACAATTATTAAGAATTGCAATTCTCTATTGTGTTTGGATGAACTAGTGTTGCGTTTGTTTAGTATAAGTGTTGTTTTCGGACGTAACTAGTGCTGCGTTCTCAAAATAAAAATGTCGCATTTGTTCGATATAAGTGTTGCTTTTTAATATAAAAGTATTGCATTTGTCGACGAAAAGTGTTGCATTAGAAAATAAAAATGTTGTCATTGCATTTGAAAAAAGTGTTGCATAAAAGTAACATATGTAACACTTTATAAAAGTCATATGTAACACTTTATAAAAGTGTTGCAATAGTTCAAAAAGTGTTGCATAAAGTGTTGCAATGAGCTAATGCAACGAGACTTTATACAGCACTTCATTAAGTGTTGCATAAACTCTATAGCAACACTTATATGACATTATGCAACAATAGTGGAGTGTTGCTACAGAATCAAAATGTAGTAGTGGTAGTTAGCTAACTAGCTTTACGTGGAAAAAAAACTAGTTCCTGGAAACTAGTTCCACAAGGTCTAGTTTAGACCATTTGGAACTAATGTAGTTCCAACAATTTATTTTAGTTTATTTTTTTATTTTCATTATTTTTTGTCCTTATTCAAGACCTAGCCCTTGTTAGACCTACCTATAAACGTAGTCTTAAACTCTTAAATCCCATTCATCCATGGGCGAAACCAGCATAGAGTAAGGGGTAGCAGCCGCTACCCAAACTTAAAAAAGTTGGTTTAAAGACAGTTTTTTGCTACCTAAATATTGATGAATAATAGATATTAAATGTTATCCCAATAATTACAATGTAAATATCTTGTGGCTCAATGGTTAAACTATTATATTTCAATTTGGTGGTCAAGGGTTCAAATCTTACTATGTGTAATGATTCTTATAAAAATTTACTAAAAATGATAAGTTGAGAATCGGACGGAGTAGGTTATTGTTTTTTACATATGTATTGTGTATTTTACAATGTTATCCACACTTTTACACGTAATTTATATGGTTTGGACCTTGCGCGTAATATAAAAAAAATTAAAAATGGACTTTATGCTTCTGTATATAAAAAATAAATATCTTACAAAAAAAGCCAAAATGTTATGAAATATTATAGTATAATATTATATGGATGTCCATATCTTATAATATCTTAGAGTGTTTTATCTTATGGAAACTCTATCTCATTGTATATGTATATATACCCCTCATAATGGAATGAGAACCTACTTTTGTCTCTCTTACTTTCTCTCTATAATTCTCTCTTATCTTTATTTCACAACACGTTATCAGCATGAGTCTCTACGCTAATTTTTTTAACTTATTGAAAAGAGGTATTCTCCAATACAAACATCGTAAAAATAATAATAATCAAAAAAAATAAAAATGAAGTAACTAGTTACGTAACAAAATCAAGTACAATTGCTTGCTTGATTCTATAGCAACACTCCACTATTGTTACATAATGTCATATAAGTGTTGCTATAGAGTTTATGCAACACTTAATGAAGTGTTGTATAAAGTCTCGTTGCATTAGCTCATTGCAACACTTTATGCAAAACTTTTTGAACTATTGCAACACTTTTATAAAGTGTTACATTTGTTACTTTTATGCAACACTTTTTTCAAATGCAATGGCAACATTTTTATTTTTTAATGCAACACTTTTCGTAGACAAATGCAATACTTTTATATTAAAAAGCAACACTTATATCGAACAAATGCGACATTTTTATTTTGAGAACGCAGCACTAGTTACGTCCGAAAACAACACTTATACTAAACAAACGCAACACTAGTTCATCCAAACACAATAGAGAATTGGAATTCTTAATAATCGTGTTTTATTGCATATCATTCAAAAATTACAAACGCAACACTAGTTCATCTCAAAAATGAATGTCAATTACATTTCCAAAAAGGATTAAAAATAGAACTTCGCAAATGTTTAAGTACAAAAAGTGTACCAAATGTTTAAAATAGAACAAATGTTTGAACGATTATTATTATTAAATAAAAGTCTTCATGTCGTTGTAGTACTCCATTATCTCACGGTCTTGATGATGTAAGTTGCTTGCCATCCGAACAAAAAATCATCCGACCACATGCATAATAGTAATACCTCAAATGCAACCTGTTTTGCAAAAGAAAGCACAAAATCAGCAGCATTCTTACCTTTTGAAAGTCATTCAAAAATAAGGCACAAAGTAAAGGAGTAAATTAAAGAATCCCAACTATACAAAATCCACACAACTAATCAGCGAGTACTTGAACTCAACAGTCGTATTTTTGACCCTAAACAATGCTAACTACGTCAAAATACTTCTCAATAACTCCTTAGTTTCATCAGCATGACTTACGGGTGAAAAATTTTAGTCAAATTAAGAATGAGCAATGAAGAAGATATATACCTCAAGATAAGTACTCCTTGACAACTTCTGGAGGTAGCCTTTCTAAAAACTTTGTGAGTATTTGGTCTCTGATTAAGGCCCTGTTCTTCCCGGCTTAATTTCAGCTCCTTTCAATTTCGCTTGGTTGTATTTCGTTAGGTTTTATTTACGTTCAATCAATTATGTTCAATTAATATCTTCACAAAAATAACTTTTAATTCAACTAAATTCACTTTAGCTCAATTTCACACAATTTAGTTCAATTAAGCTCTACTCCAATTAATGCAATTCAGCTCGTTTCAGCCAAAAAGAACAGGGCCTAAGTCTCTTTGATTTTCAATATTTTTCTCCATGCTTTCTAACTCAGCTTTTCTCTTGAGATATTGTTCATCCTGTTCTTTGTTTCGTCTGCTCAATTCGTAGTCCATGTCTTTTCGTAAATCTTCACGTAGACTAGTTTTCAAAGAATCCAAAATATCTTCTGGAACCACATAAGACGTTATTGTACCATTCACCTCCTTTAACTTTTTATTTGACACACCCCTGCCAAATAATCTACGCCGACCGTCATATTCCTTGCCCATGACACCCAAAAAGGGGTCTGTTGGGCATTCCCCATCATCAGGTACATAAGTCTTCATTTCAGTCTATAAATAGACAGTCATCAGTAAAAAAAAATCACAAAGCATCAGAATCACTATAAACATAGCAGAATTGCTTTATTACTTACTATCTTTCTTTCTGTATCGTCATACGTGTCTTTGTACTTGTTTCCTGGTTTTCTTGCACGAGTATGCTCAAACAATTGAGAAAGAGTAGGGGGCTCGTGGTCTGGATTTCCATTTGTCTGTAAAATGATTAAGAATTTAATTTATGCTTCAGTAAATATCTATTACATATGGTTCATATAACTGATGCTTCAGTAAAATTAAATTACCAGTTCCTCTCGTATACGTGCGAAACTTTTTGGGCCAGCGGTGTGCATATTCCTTTGAGCCAACCGACGATCGCGGTTACGACAGCATCGTCTCTGCACATCCATTGAAGCAACGCATACCAAAATTACGAAGTATAAAATCGTAACAAGCATTCACTAAAATCCCGTCACTATTAAAAAGTCAACAAGTTCAGAATATAACCAAAGAAAGAAATTGGGTGTATGTCCTGAGAATAGGACGGACTACTGCCTCAATGTTTTGTTGGGTACTTTCTCTTCTAATGAACATCTGGATATGTATGTTGCAGATATTCGGTTCGGATCCTTCAGGTTCGGAATATCTAAAAAATTTAGTCGAGGCCCTTTTTAGACGGACGGCAAGTCTTCTTACAACAATTAAAGTATGTTCTGCAGTTACTGTAATACTCTTTAATTCAGGGATTTTTGAGTTAGGCATCAATTATATTTGGACTTTGTGCCAGGATTTTACTTCCAGACCAGAATTTTTAATTAAGGTAGGTTTTCGGTTGATGAAGAATGAAGGTGTCAAAACAAAATTTTATACTTATCATAGATGGGCAGGGTAGACCACTAATCCTAATGCTAGGCTATCAGAATGCTAAGCTTTGGGTTCCACGAAAGAGAAGATTTTCAAAATAAATCAAAGCCAAAAGTAAGAAGTCAAAGTTTAATAAGGCCCAGAATGTAAACAGAATGCAAGAATGCCAAATCAGAATGCTAATCATAACAGAATGCAAGAATGCCAAATCAGATGCAACTTTCAGCAATTTTCAGAATTAATTGCTGATAAACGTAATGCCAAATCATTTGAAACGTCCCATAAGTGGTATAGTGGTAATAGGAGCATTCTAATAACCATGCAAGGCAGATCAGATGCAAGGCAGACCATTCAACCTACACTACGGTCGTATACTACTATAAACATATGGAGAAACAGACCTCAACAAAAAATAAAAACAGTATGCAACAAGTAGAATATGATCACCTTCTCAGACTTCTTTTTCCATTTGTCAAGTAATTTTAGGAAGTCGTCATCAGGAACTAGGCTAGATCGATGTCGCCACCTACTTTTATCATCTTTATAGGAGTAGAAATGCTTTTTCTTGAAACGACTTTTGTAGACTCTCCATGAATCTCTAATAGTCTTCATTACCCAGTCTTTACCTTCTTCCGGCACCATATATTTTGTCTGCATTAAATCAAACGATTTCGTACAAGTTTGGGAAAAAAATGGGTACTACTGAATTCAAATAAGCTACATTTGAAACGAGTCATACCAACACATATTCCCACAATTTTTCTTTTTCTTTGTCAGGTACTTTCCGCCAAGAGTCAAAGACTAAGGGTACATAGGTATAATCTCGAGCTAATGTACCGAAAAAGCGAGCAAATTCACCTACAATGTCTTTTTTCGGAATAACGGGACCAATTGGTTGCCAATACTCGTTCAGAATGATGGCCACCCTGTTCTTCGTTGATCGGTTGCGTACATGGGGTAACATGGATGGTCCTCTAGTGCCACCTTCCGAGATAGCTACGAGCAAATTATAAGAGAACATCCATATAATATACACTAATATACAATAATTATAAAATGCATATAAGAAACTAGTATTAATTTACCATCTTGTTGAAGATCTTGATTATCCAAGTTTATTTCCTCACTCTCATCTTCTGGATATTCCTCTTCATCACTATCAGCATTCTCGCCTTCAGTGCTACTATCTGTTAGATCTTCTCCAAAACATGCTGCTATAAGTTCATCTCGTTGCAGTTGAGATGAATTTCCGTAACACACTGCATGTTTGTTTTAGAAGTTGAAATTAAAAACTAAATGGCCAGATGAACTACACGTTATGATATCGAACAATTATCTCCCATCGTATCTCCTTCAGTAGGTGATGGCTGGATATCACTTTCATGCGCCTTTGAGCCAATGTTTGAGTCTTCTGGATCTGAGGTGAAATGTGAGGACTGATGAAAATTCTTACTTAAATCTTTTTCTGTTTGCATCTGGTTTCTCTTCAAGATTAAGTCCGCCATAGTCGGGTTAAGGTCATTATATGCATCCTGCCTTACCCCCGTCTGTTCTTTGTCAAAGAGTTGTGGAAGCTTGAACCTTTCTTGGTGTTTGTTAGCTTGACTTTGATTTCTCAGTCTAGTATAGTTGGAGTATCTCGTCACTGACCCTGGTGGTATAAATTGTGAACGTTGCTGACTACCAGACTTAGAAGCCTGAGAAACCTGCATTATCATAAATAGGTAAGTGACTGTTGATATATGTACTTGATACTCAATTCAACCTTTAGAGTGAGATCTTAAATAGGTAAGTGACTGCATAATCATAAAGAAGGGACCTGCATAATCTTAAATAGGTACTTGATACTCAATTCAACCATTAAATACGCTCATGCAGATGTCAACTAGCATAACTCGTAAAATCATAAGGTCTGGTACTCCTGAATTCCAATCCCTTCAGCAACATATTTGTCCCTCTGGCCCCCCTTTACACCAAACAACAACATTGGACACAATAACATTTCCTGACAGATTCATCAAAATGCTGAAAAACAACTACACCAGCAATTTATTTCGTAAATTCCACAATATTATCCCCTATGCTAATTCCATATAGCCTACCGTTCATATTCGTTAGTCCATGATTGCAAAAGGAATGCAATCTTACAACAACCCCTAACAAACTGTTAGAGCAAGGCTTAGTATCTCTAAATCCAGCTTAAATAGCCATCCCATGTGCAAAACCACACGTAATCTGCCCCCCTTAGTCATGACTGCAACTGCAACATAATCTGATCAGAAAGCCATCTGACCAGACCAGATGTACAGCAGCCCAATTCAACTTGTTATTCCTTTATTCAGAAACCAACACAGAATTCTTCATATCTATCACGCACCTTTGCCATACCTGCATATCCAGCACTGCACTGCCTTGTTCTGCCCTCAATTCTAAAAACCAAAGCTAAAAACTGTTTATTGAGTCATGACATATTGCAACCCATCTACGATTGGATCTGCCACATAAAAGACTTGATGCACTTGGGATGGCATGACAAACGGATCATCCACTGAACAATATTTGGTCACATTAACACAAGTCAACCCGTAGTCATCTTTCTCCACTTGATACCACTCACAGCGAAACATAACAACAGTAAACCTAGACCAATAGTTAAGCTCTATAATTTCTAGAATTGAACCGTAATACGTAACATCCCCATCAATAGGATTTTTGTCTTTAGAGCTAGCAAAGCTTGAAGTTAAAGCAGAGAGGGTTACTCCACTATTTTGTGTTTTGCATCTGGCATCGCGTGATTTAGTATAAAACTCATAACCATTTGCATAATAACCCTTGAATCTTTTAGCTATAGGACTAGGTCCTTTAGCAAGCCAAAATATTTGCTCAGAGACACCTTCTTGAGTCGCCTTTTCCTTCAACCAGCTTGGGAAATCATGACTATGATTCCGAGCACGTTTCCATTTGCTTTTACTTCTTTGGAGGTTTACAAAAGCTTCATGTTCTCTACATGAAACAGTAAATCAATAAATGCGGAAATAATGAAAGGAAACGTATGTACTTATAAATTAATGAATATGATATAATGTTAGTAGTCAAATTATATGTTAAAGTTACTTACTTTATGCACTGATCAACCTCTTCACTATCGGAGTTGAATAATGCGTAACGATGCGCCTGTGCAGCTACTTTAGTGTCCAGAGTAAACACCCGTCCATTTCTTTGCTTCTTTCCTCCCAAAGGATGACCACAACTTGAAAAAATTGTAGCGTCAAGTTCTTCTGTTTCATTAGAAGGCATGTCACATGTGCTTCTGTTATCTCTAGTCTTGCCTCCGTCCACATACCGAGAACAAAAATTCATGCATTCCTCAATCAAATAACCTTCTGCAATAGATCCTTCTGGACGACCTCTATTTCGCACATAGGACTTCAATTTGCATAAATATCTTTCAATGAAATACATCCCTCTCCCTTGCACAGGACCCCCAAGCCTAACTTCCTCTACTAGGTGAATGGGCAGATGAACCATGATGTCAAAGAAGCTTGGGAGAAATATTTTTTCTAAGTCACATAATGTGTGGATAATTTCAGATTCTAAGTAATCAAGTTCATCTTGACTAAGGACTTTACTGTACAGTCTTCGGAAAAAATTCCCTAATCTAATCAAAGGAACAGCCACATGCTTGGGAAGGCACCTTCTCACAGCAACTTGAAGTAAGTAATGGAAAATGATGTGAGCATCATGACTTTTATATCCTGAAACTTTCCTTTGCGCTAAATTCACACATTGCGAAATCTTAGAGCCGAAGCCATAAGGAAGTTTTGCTTCTTTCAAAGCACGACAAAAGATATCCTTTTCTTTTGTAGACATGGAATAACATGCCTTCGGGAAAAAGACATGTCTATGGTCTTCTGACAATTGAGGCTGTAGATCCTCTTTGATACCCATATCTAATAAGTCAAAACGAGCATTTGGGTGATCCTTACTCTTACCAGAGATATCCAATAAAGTTTCGAGTACGTTGTCAAAAACATTTTTTTCAATATGCATCACGTCTAGGTTATGCCTACACTTATTGTGCTTCCAGTAAGGCAATTCCAAAAATATAGACTTCTTCTTCCATGGGCACTGACTTTTGTTCTTTTGTTTTTCTTTCTTCCCAAAAGAATTCACAAAGTCAGACAACTCATCTAATACATGAAATCCTGTCAGGGGTCTTGGAGGGGGTCTTTCTTCAAATTTTCCATTAAAAGACTTCTTATCACGGCGCAAAGGATTATTAGCGTCTAAAAATCTACGACCACCCATATAGCACATTTTTTTGCTATGCTTCAAATATAGGGAATCAGTCTCATGGTTACAACTTGGACATGCAAACTTCCCTTTTGTTTTCCATCCAGATAACATTGAATTCCCCGAAAAATCACTAATTGTCCATGTCAAAGCAGCATGTAACTTAAATGTTTCATTCCTAAATTTGTCATACGTATCAAGCCCTACATTCCATAAATCTTTTAATTCCTCAATTAAAGGTTGTAAGTATACGTCAATGTTATTCCCAGGACCCTCAGGACCGGGAATGAATAGTGATAGCATAAAATATTCAGGTTTCATGAACATCCAAGGTGGCAAGTTGTAATTGACCAACACAACGGGCCATGTACTGTGACATACACTCATAGTTCGAAATGGATTAAACCCATCAGATGCCAATCCTAACCTTACATTTCTAGGATCATTAGCAAAGTTAGGGTATAGAGAATCAAAGTCCTTCCACGCTGACCCGTCCGCAGGGTGTCTTAGATACCCATCTTTCGGACGTTTATCAGCATGCCATGTCATAGCTTCTGCAATTTCTGAATTCATATAAACTCTTTGCAACCTAGGTGGCAGTGAAAAATGCCATAATACCTTTGCAGGTATTTGACGACTATTCTTAGTGTTTGAAGTCTTATTAGATAAATTCTCTTCGCATTTTTTCCACTTAGAGGCATGACATTTAAAACACTCTTCAGCATTTTCAAACTCTTTCCAAAATAGCATACAATCATTAGGACACGCACATATTTTTTTGTAATCAAGACCCAAATCCTTCACAATATTCTTAGCTTCTGTGTAGTTGACCGGAATTTTGGCCTCTGGAACCATGTCTCTTAACAATTGAAGAAGTTCATTGAATGCTACATTACTAATTCCATGAAGTGTCTTGTACAAAAAAAGTCGAATAATGAAAGACAATTTTGAAAAATTCTTACAGCCCGGGAATAATTCTTGTTGACCCTCTTCAACCAACTTATAAAACTTTTTAGCTTCATCATTAGGACCATTTTGTACGTTAGTGGGACCTTCACAACAACTTCTAAATCTGTCCTCTAACAATGTGTCGCTATTGTCATTGAAAATTGGTTCTTCATCAAGGGTTTCAACTATGGGTTCAGTTGATAAAGGATCCTCTCCATGAAAGGTCCAAACATGATAATTCTCAACATAACCAAATCCTTTTAAATGATCATACACCTCATGTCTTCGTAACCAATAACGGTTTGCACACCTCTTACATGGACATCTTATTTGACTCCCATGAACACCCTTAGAAAATGACACATTAAGGAACTCAATGACTCCATTTTCAAACTCAGGCAAACGTCTAGCAATATACATCCAACTTCTATCATTCCTCATCCTCTGAATTCTGGATTAAATAAGCACAAGTTAATATATACTTCTCATTATGAAACAGCAATTGAAACTACTGGAAAAGGATTACTGAGTGTTGAGAATTAGTAGTGCGGAAACAACAATTGAAACAACTTTGGTTACTTCGGTTTTGTCTACAATGCACAATTATTGGGCTTCTATGTTTGTTTTACCAAAAGGAGTAGTGCAAAGAGTGGAGAGCATTTGTAGGAATTTTTTGTGGGATGGGCATGCTGAGGATAACAGGGTTCCAGCTATTGTTTGGCACAAGGTTTGTATGCCTAAAAAGGAAGGGGGATTGGATATAAAACAAGGCTTGATCTGGAATAAGCCTTTAATTGGGAAACAAACAATTGAAACAACAATTGAAGCAACAATTTAAACAACAATTGAAACTACAATTGAAACAACAATTTAAACTACTGGACGAGTATACTACTTACCTTTCGTTAGAAACGGATTACTGAGTATAGGGAATTAGTAGTGCACGCAGAAACAACAATTGAAACAACTGAAACAACAACTTAATTAAAATAGGCATTAATTGAATGAAAGGCAAATAATATTCAGTGTGCTCAAGTTTGCTTCTTTCTTTACGGTTCCCGAATTTGGGGTGGGGTGGGGTGGGGTGGGGGGGGGGGGAAGGGGGGGTTATTTTTTTTGAAAGGGAGGCTAGATATTGGTATGATGTTGATTTAATCTAGACTTTGTTGTTATTGCTCTAATATTATCTAATTTTATTCTTTGCAGAATGGTCTTTGCGCCAATTATTTCTACAACTTGCATTAGTTTGGGTCAGATTATGCTAAGTTGAACAAGAATCACTGTAAATCTTTTCAGAAGGAATGGACCGGTGTGACACCTCAGGGTTTGTTAGTGGGGGTGCAATGTACTCTTAATACATACGGAGTGTACATATATATATATAACCTTAGTCTTAGTTTAGGTTTTGTAGTAAATAGGTACACACCGGAAGTCAGGAAGACTGATAATTTTAGCTGAGATTACTGTTGGACGTTAGGTTTGCAGTTGTGGTTGGTTCATGGGTACTAGGATCCCAGGTTTGAGCTTTCAATCCAACTCTGTTTCAAATGCGTTCAAGAGTCTGGGAAATTCTCTACAGGTAGGAGCTTCTGTACCTGACTTTCGTGCAGACACAACATTACGCCTCCAACCAGTTGGATCTCCTACTTCAGATTTTCCAACATCAAAGGGAGTGAAGCGTAAGTGGGGTTTTAGTGATGGAAATATGGCCTTGCCTGCGGACCATTTACTGTGTCTTGGGTTGGGCCGTTCATCAAGTTCATCAGACAGGCAAATCGACATTAAAACGAAAGGCAAATCGACATTAAAACGAAAGGCAAATCGGCATTAAAACGAAAGGCAAATCGACATTAAAACGAACGGCAGAGCTTCATGAAACAACAATTTAAACAACAATTTAAACAACAATTTAAACTACAATTGAAACAACAATTTAAACAACAATTTAAACTACAATTGAAACAACAATTTAAACCACTGGACGAGTATACTACTTACCTTTCGTTAGAAACGGATTACTGAGTATAGGGAATTAGTAGTGCACGCAGAAACAACAATTGAAACAACAACTTAATTGAAATAGGCATTAATTGAATGAAAAGCAAATCGACATTAAACGAAAGGCAAATCGACATTAAAACGAAATTGAAGTATCATACCTATTATCAGAAATCCCAATCAATTATACTGAATATGAATTTCACCGGCTGAGTAAGAATCAAACGCGTGAATCGTGTTGGTAAAATGCTCCCGCTGATTGAGTTTTTTTGAGCTTTTTTCTGGGAATTGAAAGAGATGATAAAACGCGATGATGAAACGATGAAGATGGAGTACGGTATGTTTTTTTTGAGTAATTAATCATGCGTTGAATATTAGCTAGGGTTAATTAATTAGATTAGGCGCCTAATTGTTTTACCCAATATTTCATTCTTTGCGCCTAATTAGTTTTTACCCAAATTTCAATGTATTTATTTTTTAATTGAAAATTTTAGTAAGCGCTTAAACAAAATCATCCGAAAATTTATGTATGTGACGAAAGTGTTGCACAAGTATATTGCAACACTTACCTTAAAGTGATGCAATATGTAGGTAATAAGCAACATTTTTAAATAAAGCGTTGCATAATTAAGTAAAAATTGCAACACAACCCGTAAGTGTTGCACACGAAATGTTGCATTAGGTCTCTTTTTGTAGTAGTGTCTTTTCCTTTACTAGTGTTTTCCCACGAGGTTTTCTAGGAAGGTTTTTAACGAGACATCTTCTTCAGTGATGGACATCCAAGGGGGAGTGTTATGAAATATTATAGTATAATATTATATGGATGTCCATATCTTATAATATCTTAGAGTGTTTTATCTTATGGAAACTCTATCTCATTGTATATGTATATATACCCCTCATAATGGAATGAGAACCTACTTTTGTCTCCCTTACTTTCTCTCTATAATTCTCTCTTATCTTTATTTCACAACAAAAGAATATATGAATTTTCAATTTTATACTCCTTATATCCCATTCATCGACTCATTTTTACCAATTTACTATATTCATAGTCATATTACACAAATTCTTATTTGCAACGGCACTATCCGTCGCAAGCTTGTGACGGATACCGTTTTCTCTCACAAAATACCCACCTTTTCTCTCTCTCCAACACTATTCAGGTGGTCCCCTTTCTCCACTAACTCATTTTGTATTCATTTTATCACACAAAATATTCGTCACAAATGACGACCCGTCGCAAGCAAGATATACTAGTCATATTATTACTTGAGAGTAAAAATGATCCTATGAGGAATAGAATAGGTTATTGTTTTTCACATATATACTGGGTATATTACGACGTTCTCCAATATAAATGCGTATTTTATATGGTGTGAGAGCCTTCTGCTTAATCTAAAGATGAATAACATTTGAAGAAACGAAATATAAAAAAAAAAGTCAAAAAACAATACATGAACTTGAGTAGTTTTTAATGCACTGCATTTATTTATCCTTGATTTTTAGGCCTAAAATTCGGGGGTCTTCTCCAACCGGCACAAGATTAAATATACTTTTTTTTGTTAATCAAGAATATTTTTCTCGACAGTTAGGGCAATTTTCTTTGCCGTACTGGAGTCAAATTAATGGATAGACCCCTCCCAAATTTAATTTTTTCATTTGCAGAGCCATAAATCAAATCCCTTACTACTTAGGGAGTATTTAAGAGATGAGAGTCGTTATCACTCACACTAACCAACTTTAGTAGACGGACTTATACCGTTGCACACCGCATTTCAACCAACTTTCCAGTATTAGTTACCTAAACAAAAAAAGAGCATTAATGTCATGTATAAATTGATCCTAATTCGATTAATTTGTTATATCTATTTGATTGATTATTATTTTATTCTCATTAGAGGAAACTTATTGAAAGACGACACGTTCTTCTATTTTACAGTTTAAATATCTAAATTCGAATTGTTCCAGAGAAGCCGTAGCATTAATTCATCCAAATCTGCACTCTTGATTGACATTTTTACTGTTGATTTAATATATATATTCCGGTTGTTTGTGTACTTATTATCACAATTTTTTTTTGAGGGATCAGCCTCAAAACAACATTATAAACGATTTAAATAATATTTTAAAAAATGAATCATAAAATGTCACAAATGTGAAAGACTTGCAGATGGGGTATATATTGGATGGAAGGGTAAACATGGAAAAAATAATGTCACAAACTCACAATAAATCTCATTTCAAAACGGATGGTATCCGACTTTCTATCGTATGTTAAAACGGATATAATATGATTCTTTTATTAATAGAAAAAAAAAATGAGCTAGTTTATTGTTAGAAAGTGTTAAATTCAACAACGGGTTTGGGTCACACCCAAACGGAGAAGAAAAAGTCCACAATATAAACCCGAGAGGGTTCCACTCTAAAACCAATTGGCAATAGACGGAGTAACCCCTTGCCTTATATAGTGATAATCCTTCTCTTTTCTATCAATGTGGGACAATCCTCACATGTGAGATTATCGGGTTTCTTCACAGAAAGTGATAATTTTATAAAGCTATATACTTCGTATATCATTATATGATAACTTTTTATTGATAAATAGTACACTCTCCATCTCGATCATCAGTTTACCTATTCTATTTTGGGATATCTCAATCAATTGTTCACGTTTTTATTTTGGAAAAGTCGTGACGATTTGATCATCCAAACTTATTTTGGTTCACTTACCAATTTACCATTCAATAACGTGTCTCGTTCTCTATCAATCTATCATTAGTCTTTATACCAAAACTAAAGATAAACAATTAACCAAAATAAAGGAGTAATATTTTTTCATTTTAACTTAAAACAGTGTAAAATAAGAATGTTTACGTCATGGATAGTTTTATGGACATAATTTTGCCGTTTTGATTGGCCATTTTGAGTGAAAAGGCAAACACTTAACAAAATTACTCCATTAACTCATCATAAGCACTTAGATCAACTAGTAACAGGTCGTTTTAACTTAACTAGAAACTTCGTGTTCAAGCCCGGAAAATGCAATATTAAAGCTCATATGGAAGATCTTTATTGCCCTAAAGATCCTAACCGACTCAAATTCGAACCAAATCCAATACTTTAAAAATAAGGAAAAAAGAGAAGAAGGAAAAAAAAAATAATAAATAAAAAAAAAAAAAAAAAAAAAAAAAAAAAAAAAAAAAAAGTGGATTAAATGAGAAGGACAGAAATAGAAAATGAGAAACATAGAGTTTATAATTGGTTACTTTATGCCGACAAAAAATTGACCTTACTTTCACCACCCTACGATTCTGGCTTTAACCTTTTAACCTTTATTAATGTAAATAGTTGATGACATATGAAGAAACAATTAGTAAGTTCAATGAGACAGTGTCTATCACCTTCTTTTTCTCCCTACCTAATGCAACAACTCACGACCATTATAACATTCTACATTACCCCCCAATTAAGGCCTCGCTCCCCAGGCCCCTACCCTCTTATATTTTCTACGTTTCGACCTCGTTTTTATATTTACGGTTTTTTTAATGTGTGTGATGTGCCCTAAGAGATAAACATTAATATGGTGAAATTTATAAGATATACTCATTAATTTTGGTATAAATGGACTTATACTTGAATTTGACATTGGAATATCTTGTAATTCTTACTATATTAAGGGGGCGAGGGAAATGAAATTAGAAAGGTTAAGTGAGGGAAAGCGAACGGATTACCTAAAATTTAATTAGTTGTTTGATTACATCAAGAAAAAGAATAAATTGTTCACTCACACTCACTCCTACCATAACACACACAACCACAAACAATCACTTATATATGTACTAAAAAAGTGGTTGCAACGGCCGTCTCTCTATATATCACTGCTGAGACCCCACCGCATCTCCCCACCAAACACTGTCATCCACTTGTCGTCGCTGCCTCAGCCCACTCCAAAACCACAACTGCCACTCTTCACCCCAAAAAAGCCCTCCCCTACCCTTGAAATCCCACGAGGACGGTGAGGTGGACAGTGCTCTGGCGATAGTTAAGGGTATTTGGGGAGAAAATTGGCGGGTTGTGGTTTTTTTGGTATGCGGGTGGTTTAGGTGAGGTGGTTGTGGTGAGACTGATGGTGGTGGGGATGTCGTGGCGGTGGTGACGGTGGTGGCGATAGTGTTATGGTGGTGGTTTGGTGGTGGCTAGTGTGGTGGTACAAATGCGGTGGTAGGTGAATAAGATGGTTGAAAGTTAACAAAGGTAATGAAATCTCATTCATCCTTGAAGTTAGAATTCATTTCATTTCATACATAATGTTTGACTCAAACGACCATTTAATGTGTGCCCTTATGGGGCATGGAAATCCCGCATATTGGGCAAGTATCCAAGAGAGCTATACGCAATGCCTAGCCGACGGTTGTTCTTGAAAGTTATATCGGTCATTAATTGTCGCCTTCTATCACAATGTCACTCATTATTAGCTTAGTACGATATTATCTGTTTGGGATAAGCTTACACATATTCGTTTTTTTAACTTCAGCCTAAAAGGCCTTTATACGAATGGAGCGACGCCTACTCTTAAAAAATACAATACTTTTTTCATCCCACCAAAATAAACTAAGTGTCGTACCATTGTCCTCCCTCCAATGATAATTATTTGTCCATCCCTCTTCGTCGTTATCACCAGGCCGAGTTGGGTGGGGTCAGGCTAAACCAGGCCGAGTTGTGTGATGAGAGGCTAAATAACTCGGGTTGTGGGTCGGGTCGAGTCAACCATACTGATGACCAAATCTACATTGAGATTTGAGACTAACAACAAAAATATTTCATCTATATAAATAGAGTGTTATTTAAGCTTTTTAATGTTAATCTTTTATAAAAAATCACAAATTCTCATTGAAAACGGGACTATCTGTCGCAAGTTGAAGACGGATAATGTCTCTCTCACGTAATGCAAGTTGCAATATCCATATGATGCTCCAGTTTCCCCCACTAGCATGTTCACTTACATTTTTACAGGAGTAAAATATTTGTCTTTAACTTATGACGAATATTCCGTCTCGATAAAAAAAAATACCCGTCCACTCTTTTCACGGTCCACTACTACCAAGTGCCGTCACGTAATTCCATTTGTTCACATAAACTAGTTTAGTCAAAAACAAGTCAAACATACACAGCTTTGGAGGAAATTAGGGAAGGGAAATGGTGTCATGGAGATGTGGAGAGGTGACAAGGAAGAATGCACTGTCAATGGCTATGGAATCAACCGGCTCTTACGGACTAAAACAGCACTGTATTTGGACAATTCTCAGTTTTTACTAAGACGGCTTTATTCGTTTAACTCTAAAGTGTAAATCGAGTCAAATAATAATTCAAAGTTTACTCTTTTTTATCAGTAAGTAGATTATACATTTATACCTCCGATGCACATGCATTACCACGAGCTTTATAGTTTATGAGCATTATAATAATGTTTTTGAGTTTTGTTTTAAGAATTACGAATGTTTTTGCTATAGCCTATAGAGTTTCTGAATTTAGTTATTTAAATATTAAGGTTAAAAATTACAATAAAATTCAAAAACATTACACACAAACTTAATTAAATTCTAGTTTTGATGGTAAAAAAATTAAAATCTGACTTGTAAACTTTATCAAACTCAGAAAAAATACATATACATATGTTCAAAAACAAATAAAGTTCAAGATAAGCTTAGAAAAATATTTATATGCTCCAAAAATAAGTAAAGTTTGAGGTAATACATCCGATATTTATTTCTTTTTCTCATTCTTTATACCATTTTTTTTTTTGTGACATTTATTAATTTTGAGTAAGGATCAACTCCATTTCTCAAAAACAAATGAAGGTCTATTATTTTTTAAAGGTCTAGATTAAAACTTGAATCGTCAAATGATTGTAAATTTATTTGAAAAAAAAGGTAAATAAATAAAAATTAGTATTTTAATCTATTTTATTTTTTTTATTTAAACCAAATATATTTATCTTAAACAAGAATTTGTATTTAGATAGCGTAAACTAAATCTCCATTGACGTGGAGAGAAAGATTAATGGAAATTTCACCATTTTGTTGGTTGAAACTTTAGGCTTAAAAGTCAATAATATAAACTGTTCCATTTTAGTTATATGTCAGATTTCCACATTATCGTTTGTTCTGTTAAATCAGTCACTTTTTAGTTTTTATTATTGTGTGCGTCATTTGAAAATTTTAAAGGGTCAAACCAAGTAGGCAAGCAAATTAAACTATTTTTTGTCGTCTATCACGAATATAACAATTCACTAATTAACTGGATTATTATAAACTAGTTTTAATCCGTGCAAAATTACAAAGTATAGATTTAATAATATTGATATAATGATTAATATTTAAAAATATTAAACTAAAATACATGTATATTTTACACTATATATATTTCTTTTTAGAATGATAATAGTTTAAAACATGTGGAAACATTGTAAGAGTTTAAAGTTTATAAATGTTTTAAATCCGTGAAAATATGCACGAATTCAGTGTAGAAACATGCTAACAAAATTTGTAGATGTACCTATTCTAGTGGATAAAATCAATATTTATAACGAATTCTTTTAAAAGTATTGTTTTAACGGAATGCTTTACAATCCACTTAACAAAGTTTTATAATTCATTTATTTTGTTAACCTTTTGTAGATCTCATTTTTAAAATTGAAAATTAAAACAGTACTATTTATTAATATTTTTTTGTTAAAAACTATTCCTTATTCAAAAAATTACTGAAATTTAGTAATATCTCGAAAATTTGTTATTATGGTGGTAGAAAAATATAAGAGTTAAAAGCTTGAAAAATATAATAACGTTGTTTTTTTTTACCATTTTTATATCATTTATATTTTCATTGTCTAATAAATAAGTAATTTTATTGGGCTTTATGCTATTAAATTAGTGTTACCTAAATATAGAGTCTTATAGAATAATTTGTGATCGCTAATTTATCGTAATGGTCTGGATGGGCTAGCCTTTTTCACGAAATTAGTGGTCGTATCTGGCACATTTAAATACATGGGCTAAACCTATTTAGCCCACAAACCATTTTCAAACTTTTAGTCGTCGAAGCCCATTAAGTAAAAGGGCTGCATGGGCCGGATACGTTGGAGAGTACGTCCTATTGTTGTTTGAGGCTATTTTTACTTTTACGATTAAGGGTCATAACTAGTTTTATAACTCGTGAATTTCACGGAATATTTTGTTTTTAATGTGATGTTTTTAATAATTTGGACTTTTTAAAATATCAAATCACATAGCAAGACTACCTCGTGAATAATTCATATAGATCGTATACTAAAAATACGGGCAATGACAGGTTAACATAAAGATCAAAGTCGATAAACTAAATAGGCCGCAAGTAGGTGCAGAGTGCTATTTTTTCAAAGGTAAAATGATGGAAAAAAAAACAAATACCAAAATAAAAAATACAGTTGGAAAAAAATATTACTCATTCATGTTAATATCGTCATTCTTACAATTAGTCTTCAATATGTAGTTTTTTTAAGTAATCCAAATATTTAACTTCTCCATATAGTCTTCTGTCTCCAATCAATCGTCCCTATAAAAAAGTAACTCAGTAAATAGTGCGAATAAACCAACAAAACAATGAAATTTGTTTTATAAAATATTATCGTTATTAACATAAACTTCCTCTTAAATAGAGAACGAAAGAGGGATATGAATGTAATCATAGAGATATAACTATATTAGCTTTTGAAGAGGTCAACAGTACAACACAAATTTTGGTAGACCCTAAATGAGAACAAAACAAATACATACAATGAAGTTGAAAAATGTGATGAACACTTCACACCAATGGAACTTAATCCAAATCTGATCAAATACAAAGAACGAGGTACGGAGAGAGGAAGGGGTTTCAAATAAAGGGATCGTTTGCCCCTCTCGGTGATGACACACCTTCACCGGTTATCATCTTCGCCTATGATTCCCGTATCAAAGAAACGACCCCTTAAACACTAAGCTCACAGTTTATAACTTGGGCACCAAACATACGCCAATGGAACTTACAGTAAAAAAGAAATAAATTAGTTAATAATCTAAAACCTTAATACATTTACGTTGATTGAAATAAAATAATAGGAAATTAGTGACACATTTAGTTCTACTAACAATAGGGATAGGAAAAATTTTGATTTATAAATTTTGTCTTCCAACAAAATATATAAACAATTGAGGATGCGTTTATGACTTGTGAGCATCATTTTTTATTATTAATTATCAAATTTAATATAAGTATAAATATGAATCAAGGTTCATGACATTTGACTTTTGAGCATCATTTTTTTCATTATTATAAAATTACTATAAACATAAATACAGAGTAAGGAGAAATGAAATGTATCAAGTTTGCTTGATTACTAATAATTATAATTTTTTATCTTTTTTATTTACAAAATCCACTTTATACAACAGTGATTTAAGATATTATCTTAGTTAATTAAATATGACATATAGGTTACGCTAAATAGTTTGACTTGCTTTTTAATTAGATTTATAGATAGATTATAGATTTTTTATTTAGATTATAGAGTTATAGATTTTTCTCAGTATTATGAAGGCTAATATAGAAATAAATATGGTGTAATGAGAAATGAAATGGGAAAGGTTTGATTTGTTATTGTTATTAGGACTTATTATTATTATTACAATAAATAAATAGATTAATAACCAAATTTATGAGAGGAAAATAAAGAGTTTATGTTAGTTTTTTTGTTATTGCAACTACAATTTTTTTTGTGATTGTTTCACATACATTTCATGATACTCCCATATTTTAATTTTATTTTTAATTTATTTTGTGGTATTATAAAATTAGATAATTGATTGCTGAGCAATTTAAGAAGTGAATTAAATAGGGAAAAATATCGATGAAAATGATGTGTATTAACTAATATAAAAATCTAATCAAATTATTAACATATTATATTACATAACTTAATTAAACATGAATAAATTTTAATTAATTTGGTGGGTGAAGTATTAAGAAGAATTTTAATCAATTTATTATGATGTTTACTTAAAACAATTAATTGAATCAGAGAAAGTGTTAATAAAAATGGTGGGTGTTAAGTAATACGAAAATTTTAATTTATTAACATGTTTTATTACCAAAATTTTAATTAACATGTCAATTTTAATTATAAATTATGACATTTTACATGTTTTATTACAATAATTCAATTAAATGTCAATATTAATTAAAAATTATAAAATTTTCATGTAAATTTGTAGGGTAGAGTTACATAAATTAATTTAATTTCTTGGAAAATTGAATCTAATTTATAAAAGCAACAACCACAGAGCTGATGTGTCGCTCCGTGGTTTAAAGTACTTTAATTTTATTTTTATTTTTTTAAGTAGGCCCCACAATGTCCCCCACTACTCTCCCATATTTTTGTTCTGCTTTTATATAGAGAATTCGTAATACAACAATCACGTTGAACCGTCGTGTGGTCGTATTAGATATTTAAAAGCAACCTACTAATTTTATTGATATCATATAAACGAAATAAATGAATAAAATTAAAATTTAGGATTACATAATTATTAAGTAAATACATAATGATAATTTTGTATAGGAAAAGACGGGATACGTTCATTCAACCAAAAATGTGGTCTAATTTAAAATAATACACATATTTTTTACTAAATTAGTTGAATAATCAGAAATGTGTGAATTAAATAGAATATACAATTTGAATGAATTACGTGATATTATTAAATCACAGTACAATACTACCAAAGTCCAAAACTAACATCATATATAAGTCAATCATGAAACAACCTGTGTTATAAAATTAACGATGATATAATCAAGTGTTGGAAAATATAGTCAAAAATAGAAAAAAACTAAGAAATTAAATTAACTCAATAGGGTCAAAATCTTATGAAAAATTACAAATCAATATTAATGTTGTGAAAATAATCAAAACTATACTACACCAAAAAGTGATTGAAAATTTTAAATCAAAGAACATATTATTCTATAAAAGCAATAGTTAATAAAATATATGAATTCATAGATCGACTTTTTTTTCATTTGAGTGAAACACATTAGTTAAATGAAGAGTAGTTAACTGGATGGTTTAGGTCGTAATTAATGGGCAACAATATGAAAAAAGAACATAAAAATATTGTAAAATAAATTTGAAATAAGTAAGAATTGAACTAAAAAATCGCTACACTTTTTAACTAATACAGAATAAGCGGAAAAAAAACTAAAAAATCTTTTAAACTGATAAAATAATAATAAAAGAATCTATATATGTGATGAGTATCATATTCGAGGGTAATGATTAGTCATGGAGTTATAAATGTATAATACCCGAAAGCAAGAGTGATAGTTTATTGGTAGTTGAGACTTGAGAGGCTTGAAATAGAGTAAACATAAGGTTGGGATTTGTTTACAAGATTCTATATGCACATAAAGGTATAATATGACTTATTTGGAGGTGGGTCGTGTAGTTTATGAAGTACGGAGTAATATTGAATTTGTTTTAACCCTTTGTTGTTGAAAACAAATTTACACGCGTACTACTCGATATTTACAAGTTCTTATTTAACATGAGTGTATCTATCTTAAGTTTAGGACGCGTTAGGTAATATGTGTAAGATAAAAACATAATGTATTGGGTTAAACAACAACTTTGTTATGCTTAAAAGAATCATATTTGAGCGGTTTTGATGTTAAAATTGATACCTTCGTCTTAAGGGAGACTAACCTATTATTTTTTGCATGAGTTATATTACTTTCCATATAGTACATGTTTGGGTCGGAGATAATATTTGGTAATTATTTTATGGAGTAATTGTTTGTTAGGTATTGGTAAATATGAATTACTATTTACAATATTTTTAACAATAATTATTCATGTAATTTTTCTAACACATGGAAACATATAGTATTTCTTATGTAGTACATGGTAATGAGATTTTTGAAGTATTTTTCTAACACCTTATAATATATCTTTATATGATAATTTATGGGTTTAAATATATAATAAATTGATTAAACTGTTTTAAAGGTGCATAAGTCTATTCTCATTTTGTTCCATTTACTAAGTAACATTTTGTACTAAAAGAAAATTGAGTTAGAATTTTCATTTTAGGATATTACGGGTCAAAAGTTTCATTTTGCCCTGTGCACGGGTGTAATTAAATGAAAAAACAGGTTAACAATTTGTAATTTCACCAATTCTATGATAATTTCCGCAAGAATAATTTTGTTTTATCTATATAAGTCATCATTTTTTTAGGTCGCCGCCTAAGTAGAAATTTAAATTTAGCCAACAAGAATGCGTATCTATTATAATAATTACTCGACCAATTAACACTATTATAACATTTTATACTAATTGCAAGTAAAATTTTCAAATGAAATTCATAATTTTTTTAATTAACCAATTATTACATTGGCCAATTAAATTGTCAAATAAAGGGAATTTTATTACTTTACTTTAAAATTGAATTTACATTTACAACATTTTATAATAACTTTTTAAATAACATACCCGTGCAATTTGCACGGGTTTAATTGCACGGGTTTAAAACTACACTAACTAGGTAAAATATGACTTTATTTTAAAAAAACAACTTATATTAATGACATTTTTAAAGTGCAAACCCGTGCAATTATTGCACGGGCATAAGACTAGTTAAATCTATAAAATAAGACAATTACGTGGCAATGAGTTTACGTGGTATTTTTGTATCCTACGTGGCTTTGTCTACGTGGCGTTTATTAGTCATTTTAAGGTAAGCTTTTAATTATATTTTATAGATAACTGAAATAAATTTAATTTATTAGAGCGACAATAAATAAAACTAAACTGGATAAAGTTGAACTGTACTAAAATTAATTTTAAAAGAACATGGTTTAAGAAGATTATGATAATGATAGATAACAAAATTAAAGAAGATGAAGAGATGTTGTGGCTATTAAAAAAAATATGATAATGAAAGTTGGAATTGAATATGTCATCTCCTCTCTATAAAAGGAAGGACATTTCGAGAAATTTGATTGGCTGAAAGTTTGTAAAACTAACTACCCCACTCCCCAATCCCACTATCATTAAGAAATTAATTACCCTCTCTCCTCCTTTCTTATTATTTTCCATATACATACATTCATATATTTATATATTAAAAAACTTATGATAAAAAATTAGTCACATTCAAACTTACAATAAAAATAGAATACAAAAAAAATCGGAAATTTGTATAAAAATTGATATATTAAAGGACAACAAATTTTATAATAACAAAAAAATTATAATTCCAGAAAAATTTAACCTCTTGAATACCTTGAGAAATAAAACTAAATATATGAATTCTTGTATGAGACAGTCTCATACTATAAGACGATCAACATATATAAAAAGAAAAGTCGTTTATTAACATCGAAAAAACAATTTTTATATGAAACCGTGTTACTCTATAATTTGGGACAACTGAAATGTATAAGCAAACTTATATTGTCATACAAACTTATACATTAAATTTAACACTAAACCCAAATTTTAATGTCTTGATGAAAAATAAAACCCACAAAATATCCATATTTTCGAAAATAGGGAACAAAACAGAAAAAATATGAAAACTTCAAATCTATATATTTTGATAATAATTTTCAAATATTAGTGAAATATTTTGAAAAAAAAATGTTTAATAACTTGAAGTAAGGAAGTTATTAACTAGCCTTCTAACTAGAACAAAATCTTTAAAGTTTGCGATGTTTTGATTTCAGAACTTCATTAATATGCCCAAATGATTTCAAATCAATGAAAAAATTGACTTTATTGTAAAATTCTCAGAGAAAACATTTTAAATAAAAAAATCAAGGTTTTCTGCTTATAAACCTCACATACAACTAGATTAAATCTTGAACACTTACATTTTGTTAATTTTAAGAACTTCATTCAAATAAATAAAAATATGTCACTTTATAACAGCGGCATGCATGCATGACGGATATTGTTGAATCTTTCATTGATTGATTATGAAGAAGATTGGAGTTTAGCAACTTTGAGTAATATATTGAAATTCATGGAGGCGAACAAAATAGGTTGACGATGTGGGAAAAGTGAGTTTGTTTTAGGATGAATGAAGACGAGAAAGGTTAATGTGAAGACTCAGAAGTGGAGTAAATGAGTACGAGATGCAAATTATGGTTTCTAGAGGGGTATGAGTCTTCGGTCCAATTTACATAAATGAGCAGCCAAATAGTACATTAAGGCTACATAAAATAATATGAGTAATAATTATTATTATTAGATGATATTGTCGACTCATGCATGTATATCGACCCATGTTTTAATGGTTGTATATTAGCCAAAAACACATATCTTTATAAGCTCAGAAATGGTAGGGGTACGCAAAAATATACAATGTGGTTTTAGATTAAATATTACAGATTAAAGGTGTAACAAGTGAAAAATAACTAATTTCAGGTACCTGATTTCTCAAGTGCTACCTTAGGTATAATTTGATTTCAGATTGCTTATATGTTCAATACTAAATACTTGCAAAAAAACCGGGTAGCTAAAATTTTGGTCTTACCTGAAGTTTCTTGCAAAATAGAGCCTTTATCACGGACATTTCTATGTGCCAAAATGCCGAAAATTAAAAACGAATATTGAAATTTTAAATTTGTAACAATAACAAATGTAACAATTAAGTGAAACTGGTATATTTTATCCAGTGCAATTGTTGCACGGGTATAAACCTAGTTTATAATATAATTTACCACTTTTAATTAATTTTTTGTTTTAATTTAAATAAGTGTATTTTATTGCAGGTGAGAATCAAACCCCGAACTTTATACTTTAGCTAAGAGAGCTACTTGAGCTAGCCCTTCTTCTCTACCTATTAATTGATACGAAATGTTAAAAGCTATAATATATTTGTTGTTGGTGGTGTTGACTAGGAGTTTTTCACTTACTAAGGATTTGAGCGACTTTGGAATACTGAAAGCAATTTAATGGATACACCATTTCCATGATTGATTTTTTCATTCATAAGAGTCAAAATTCGAACCCGTAAATACTATTTAAGAGTTCTTACCACTCACATAAGCCAGTTTTTTAGAAAATTCATAAGTCATAAGTCATAAGTCATAACTCATAAGTCATAACATACTCTCTATCGGAGCCGATCAATAATTTACACTTGCTTTATGCACAAATTAAGGTAAGGAGAATAATAAGTTTGTATTTCTTAAAAAAATTCAAAAACAAGTTAAAACTAGATTTCATGCCAGGGCGTTGCCCGGGCAATATCTTAACATGATTTCAAAGTAATTATCGTAACAGTTAATCTTCTAAAAATACTTAGTATAATAGGCATATATAGAAAATATTTCAAGTATGATTGTTTTTATGGCTAATGAAATATCAGATGTATCATCATGGAACGTCGAAAGTGAATGAAAATCCAATGAAAATGGAATCATGTATCTCAGATTCAATGGTCTTGAAAAGACACTTAAATATTACGCATCACTGCCAAAATATTTTTTAGCACATATATTTTTATAATAACTTGAATACTTTTCATTTGAGCATCATCTTAAAGAATTTTTTTATCCAATCTTTCTAATATATGGAGATATATAGTTGAAACTCGTATTCTTTTAACATTAATTCGTACTCCCTCCTATTCATAATAACTGGCCAATTGTATTAAAATACTACACTCATATATTCAAACAATGGGACAGTTATTACGAATAAGAGGGAGTATTTGTTTTACATTAGATCGTATTCTTTTTACTTTATCTCATATCCTTATCTTAATAGCTCGTATTCTTATCTTATTAGCTCGTATACTTTTTACATTGGCTCGTATTCTTATATTAATAACTCGTATTCGTATCTTATTAATTAGCTCGTATTCTTCTTACATTAGCTCGTATTCTTTTATATTAGCTCGTATTCTTAGATGCTCGTATTTGTAAGTTTGTGATCCTCTTATATGCTCACATTTTTTTCACTTTATCTCATATTATCTTAATAGCTCACATTTTTATCTTATAAGCTCGTATACGTTTTACATTACCTCGTATTTTTATGTTAATAGCTCGTATTCTTATCTTATTAGTCTGTATTCTTCTTACATTAGCTCGTATTTTTTTTATATTAGCCCGTAATCTTATATGCTCATATTTGTAAGTTCGTGATCCTCTTATTTATATGCTCGTATGTTTTTTTTTTTTTTTTACATTAGCTCGTATTTTTATCTTAATAACTCGTAATTTTTTTTTTCATTAGCTCGTATTCTTAGCTTAATAGCTCTATTAACTCACATTCTTACGTTAATATTGATTGGCTATTAACGTGCTCGTATTTTAAAGCTCGTCTTATCTTAATAGCACGTCTTATCTTAATAGCTCGTATTGTTTTTTCATTAGCTCGTATTCATTCGTGCTCGTATTTTAAAGCTCGTCTTACCTTAATAACTCATATTAACTCATATTTTATTACTACTTAATTATCTAATTTTATTTACATAATTTATTTAATTAAACTAATAGTTTTAATTATCTTTTTATTTATATACTTAATTTATTTAACTAAAGTACTAGCCAATAAAATTATTCTAAAATAATAACCAATGAAATCGCTTGAACAAAAAATTAGTATCCTTAACATTGTATTAACCACATATAATTGATACTTTTTCTTACATATGTAATGCATATCTCAAATATTTGCCGAATCATGGTTGTATTAGCTCGTATTCTTAGGTTAATAGTTTGCATTCTTCTGTGCTCGTATTTTTTAGTTCGTGATTCTCTTAAACTATTATTCTTTTTATATTAGCTAATATTCTTATGTGTTCGTATTATTACTACTTAATTATCTTTTTCTTATTTACATAATTTATTTAATTAAACTAATAGCCAATACAATCGCTCTAAAAACAATAATTATCCAACTGATATTTTATTACTATTTAATTATTTTTTCTATTTATATACTTAATTTATTTAAATAAAGTAATAGCCAATAAAATTATTCTAAAATAATAACTAATGGAATCGCTTGAACAAAAAATTAGTATCCTTAACATTGTATTAACCACATATAATTGATACTTTTTCTTACATATGTAATGCATATCTCAAATATTTGCCGAATCATGGCTAATCCGGTATTTTAACATAATACCATTTGGTTATTAATGTGCACGAGAAGTTTGTCTTGAAAGTCACAAAAATCATGACCGAAAAAGGTAGAAACACGTCAAATAACATAATAGAAACAGTTGAAACAAAATATTTTAGTTTGGCCACCATCATATGCGTAGCAAGATGTAAAACTTTAATTTATTTATATATACTATGAATGACGTTGAATAGTATTAGAATTGATCTCAACTTCTACTTTATCTTTAAGCTATTAGGATTCTGATGGTGTGTTTTGAGTTTTGAGAAACACTAATACTATTATCGCATTTTTATTAACAAAAAAGTGTACATTTATTTATTAATATATTAGCAATTTTTTTTTTTTTTATCCTTATTTTAAAAACTCTTATTATATTCTTCAACCAATCACGTTGCTCGAAAAAAGCTTTATTTAATATAGATAGATAGATAGATAGATAAATATTTTATTAATATTTAATTATTTTTTATTTATGTACTTAATTTATTTAACAAAAGCAATAGCCAATAAAATTGCTCTAAAACAACAGCCAATAAAATCGCTCGAAAAGTTCTTCTTTTAAGTATATATATTGATGAGGACAAAATGTAATGGTCCACACGTTTTACTATAAAAGGAAAGTGTAAAGTATTCACTTATACTCCGTACAATTAAAATAAAGAAGTGAAAACTATTGACCAAACACTAAGGTTGTGTTTTGTAAAACTAGCGGAAAAGTTAGCTGAAAACTGAAAAGATAACTGAAACTCGAAAAGGTAACCAATAAGGTAACTGAAAATTAATAACTGATAAGGTAGCTGATTATGTACGAAAATTGTTTGGCAAACTAACTGAAAATGTAATTTGGTTTTCATAAAATGACGTAAAAGTATATGATAATTATTTAATAGTATAGACTGGAGGGAAAAAAATAAAACAAAAACAAATCAGGTATCTGAAATATGAAATGCTACTTAGGTATCATTTTATTTCACGTAGCTTATTTGATTAAATAAGTTAATTGTCAAACGTTTACAGAAAATAAGGTATCTAAAATTTTGGTCAAATAAGCTAATTTGCCCAAATCAGATTACTGAAATAGTTTGCTAGCTAGAGCTTAGAAATAGACAAATGAAGAAAGAAATAACTAAACAACCAAAATAAGAAAAAAATTTACAAAAAATACAAAATCAGTTATATAGAAATAGAAATACATCACAAAATTAAGAAATAAATACACAAATTAAGAAAAAAATCAGGAAAATAGCAAAAAATACAGGAAAAAAATAGAAGAAAATAGAGGAAAAAATAGAAGAAAATAGAAGAAAAAATCTAAAAATTATTCAAATTAGCCCATCTCCCTTACTCAAGTCACTCCCACTTCCCTACTATCTTCCTTCATAAGTTGGCATTCTACCTTTGTAAAACGACACCAAAAATTTCCAACTAAATTCTCAAGAATAATTACAACTTTCATTTTCAATTCTCTCTTTCATTTTACAATTCTTCTTCATTCCTTTAATCAGGTATACTTTCTTCATATTTGTTCTAATTTTGTTGGGTGTTCTGTTTTTTTGATTTAATTTGTTGTAATTGAGTTGAAGTTTGCTTCAATTTATCAGTTTATGTTGAACATTGTTTAGTGGGTGAATTGGCATGGTCAATGCTGTTTGTGGTATGTTTGTTTATCCGCGGAGTTTAGGGGTTAGCAGGCACGCTCGTTTGCACATTGAAAATTTGAAATCCTGACTCTGCCAAGTCTTATTCCATTAGACTGAAATGATTGATGTGATGATTTAAGTGAAATTGTGAACCCTTTAATCATTTAATGCATGCATACTTGTTTTATGGTATGATGTTTAAGGTTAATTTCTCCAGTTTTTGTGTAATTTATTGGGATTTTTGGGTTTACTTCATTTGATCAAATTATACTTGTACTGTGCTATCCATTTTTACTGTTTTATGGTAATTTGCATCCAGTCACATTTTTACTGTTTTATGGTAATTTGCATCCAGTCACATTTTTACTGTTTTACGGTTCTTGCATCCAGTCGCGTTATGTTGTCTCACTTGGAATTTTCTAACAATGCAGGTTAGAGTCTGACATGGCATCAAAGATGAATCAAGGTAACGAGATTGAATCAACCAATGCGATGAACGAACCCAGCCAAATCTCTCTTTCTCATAACGGTGTGCATTCCGACTTCTTGATATCTCGGTTGCTATATCAATCAAAACTGCCACTCAATTGCTTTTCTTAATTTTCAACCTTTTTTTTAATATTTCCTCATATGGCTTTTGTCAATGCAGCTGAACAAGGTTCCATAAGGAGCCTTACTGATTCTATTTCGCACTTAGATCTGGATGATCGAAGTGCCTCCACTTTAAACCTCAATCCAATTGAGGAGAATGTAGTCTCTGACGATGAGACTCAAAATCAGGGATCCATTGAGCCGACAGAAATTGTCGCTGATCCCTCAGGGAAGGTTGCTGCCACTTCTAGGGCATTGGATGATGGTTGCTCTGGTTCTGCCAGCAGTGCAACCATAAGACCAATAATACCCGGGGCTGGAAGACTGTCGACTCAGCCTGAGAGCCCAGTTGGCATGGTCCATGACCAAGTTAGGGATAGAGCTAACAATAGCTCTAACTCTAATGACCGTCCGCTTCCAAACCCCATTGGTCATTCCAGAAGGACTGGAACGCGGCAGCATGCGACACTGTTCGACTCACTTGCGGGTATGAGCTTAGGAGCTGGAGTACCATCAGGGAGAGGACAAGCGCCAGCTGCTGGCAGTCTTGGTTCTCTTTTTGAACGTCTTGGGGGCGAACCAAGACCAGCTAATCTCGGGGCTCAGTCAATCCGAGCATCCGGGAGACCACGCTTGTCTCCCCGAAATGCCCAGGGATCAGGAGGTCCTCCTGTTCCCACGCTATTCGGGTACATTACCGATACATTGCAGCAAGCGCAAGCTGGGCCAAGCAATGTAGGCCCTATACACCGTGCTCCAGGCTTATCAAACTCTCAGTCCGGTCGCCAACATGGGAGACTTGCAGTGCCTCCACCACATATACTGGAGATGATGGCAGCTGAAATAAACAGCAGCAACCAAACATCTGAGGTTCGTGATCCAGAGTATACTCTTTTCTAGATATGCTTCTTGTCCCTTTTCATATTATTCAAAGCTATATATTACATGGTCACTAGACTGTTTTAATACATAAATATTTCAAGATACTCTCTACTACGCTTCCTCGACCCATGCTGCTCTTGTTGACCTTTTTTTATTGCATTTCTGTCACTGGAAATTGACTTACTCAAATGGGAATATCTTTTATGACATACCAGTATGGTAAGCGTGGTTGATCTGTGATTTTTGTTTAGGTATCGTCTTGCAAGCTCATTTTTCCTATTCATGCATATAATTTTATTCCTTTAATGATGTATTCTTTTGCATATATAGTAGCCTTCTCTTGCACATATAGTTTACTCTTGAGTTTATGAAGCACAAAGTGTGATATGATCACCATAAGGGAATACTATAAAATTAGTAATAAATTATGGTGTGAGCTCCTAGTAGCAATAAGTAGTAGCTAAATATGTTTAGCATTTTTGGAGGGGAGGTATATTCCTTGCAATATGTATAGTGTTTCTCTAAAGCACAAGCAAGATGTTAGGGCATGTTCCCCTCACATAAATAGTATGTGAAATGAAGGCAATAAAATGGTAATATCGTTAGAAGGTCAAGCCTATTAGTACCGAGAAGCTAAGAAGGAATGCTATGCTCATTAATAGGAAACACTACCTCATGCCTTGCGGAGATGCCATTACTTGTACTCAAAATGTGCAAAAGCAAGTAATTAAATCAAAAATGATGATGACGGGTTGTTCCATCATCGGAGATGAGGCCATGTGCAACACCGTGCTAGTAGTTGCTACACCCTCGAGTGTTCGTTCTGCTCCAGGTCTAAGCGTTGTTCACCAATCTTAACGTATGTTACTCTGGCACGGGTACATATCCAAGCGTCAGATTGGGCATGACTAAAATCTCGAGACACGCGGGACCCTAATAGTGCGGGGACACGTCTTCCAAGCAAAAATACACTTCCAAATTTGAAATATTCCAATTCTTTTTCAAGTACAATAGAAGACCGTCTGACATATAAGACTTAAAAATCATCAAGTATAATACTAAATGCCTTATCAACCTCTCTTCCTCTACTTTTGGAGTGCGAATCTTGCTAGTTCAACTCTCCTCGGAGAGGTGTCGAACTAACAAATGTCGAAGTATGGAATCCATACCCATCCATATCCTTGTGTTCTGTCGACGTGGGTACGACCTGATAAGTGAAGGGTCGAATTAACATAGACCTTAGATAAAAATTTGAAGTTTGCAAGTAGGACTATTTAGTTAAAAGGACTTTGTTCTCGAGAAAATTCACTTTTATCAACTCCAAAGGTTGTCTAGTCAGATGATGGTCCATCGGACTAACTCTGCGTAACATGAAATCTAAGAGTGGTGCACAATCATGCTCACAAAATGAACAATGATTCTTTTTATCCTTTTAGGAATTATTCTGCATTCTCTAGTATTTAGGGTACACGTCATATGAAAATTTTCCATAATAACAATCCCTTAGAAATATTTCATACTCGGAGGAAGGTGGACAATATTGTATCTCTCTTTCATTTATGTAAAATTTCCATTTAAGAGAAGACACAAACAGTTGGTCAAGACTCAAACGCTCTAGCTATCGGATGGAGGAAGACGAATACCGAGGATTTTTACATAGTACTTTTGATAGAAAACTAATCATATTTATCTCGACCCTTCCTAGTACTTTTGATCGAAAACTAATCATATTTATTTCGTACCCTTCGGTCAATGAGAATTTGGTCGAAGCTCAATTGGAATATAGGTAGAGCTAAGCACTTTCTCTTTTATCTAATAAAATATTTCGGCTAGTAGATTATTCAAGTATGTCTATGTAAGACAACAAGTTGATATCCGTTATGCATTTTGGACATAAAGAAATTAAGTGAATTTCTTCATATGTAAATGTATGACATGATAAGGATATTTGGTCTCTTTTGGAGACAAAAATTTCAAGCTAATGATACCGAGGATAACGTAGCTTCCGATATTAAATGTCTCGGCCTCTCAGGACGAGGGAGTTTCCGATATCAAATGGTCGCTTCTCAAAGACAATATAATTTCAAGTAATGGTACTTGGATAAGAAAGTTTCCGATATAAAATGTCTCAGCCTCTCACGTTGATGATTAAACACTTTGGAAGATCTAGCTCAAATCTTCAATTCAACTCACCATATCCGAAGATTTATCTTTCCAACTATCAATGGCAAGACTTGATTAATAACGATAATTAATTCGCCAGTTATGAAAGCATGATAGTCATGTATTAACAATTTAGAGTTAGAAGTACTTCAAATCGAAAGATAATCATTGGAGTGTACAATAACAAAATCATTACCAAAGGCTTCCCCAAATGATTGGGCGAGGGGATTGGATGTACAAACATTATGATTTGTATAACACAAAGAGGTTATTTTAAATGACACATCAATAAATATTGCGTTGTAAAAATGTGTCGTATGATGCCTATTTCATAGTCATGAAACACGACCAATGTTGTGAGTTATTTTACTTCATTATAGTCCAAAAACAGATAAGAATAACGTTAGAGTCCAAATCCCAAAATGATTTGGGTCGACGCAAAAGAGGGTTTACCTCGAAAGAAAATCTTTATCCTAATCCCAAAATGGTAGGTCTTGGGAGCTACCAAGTAAATATGGAGATTTGAATCCCAAAATGATTTGGGTCGACGCAAAAGAGGGTTTACCTCGAAAGAAAATCCTTATCCTAATCCCAAAATGGTAGGTCTTGGGAGCTACCAAGTAAATATGGAGATTTGAATCATTAAGTGTAAAAGATTGAATTCAATTTCTTCAATTTGATTCAATATAGCTACGATGGTGTTTTGACTTCTATACCTCATGAATGAAAGCACAATGGTGCACAATTGTCGCCGGTTGCATGAGCTTCCATATTTGCATATGACATGGATTGTACTTGAGGAGATTATATTCAAGGTGTAGGGATAATATAGAAAGCACCCATGTATATTTTTTTAACTTCATTCTTGAAAAACACAAGACATACTAAGTGACAAGGGCCTACCGCGATAAGGTGCAAAGTGTAAGGCGAACAGTCACTTCTTGAGTTCTTGTAGTTACGATCATACGATGTAAGTTGTTTTCATAATCAATATGCATTTATAAGAAAATGTACAATAATACCGTCGTTTATGTAAAAAGGGATCAATGTAAAAGAGCACAAGAGTACACGTTGGGGATAATGTGGCAAAAATAATGGAACAGTAAAAGAACTTGGTGTCTTAGGAGCCCTAAAGGTGCACCAAGGCGTTTTGGCTATTGCCTTGCTAAGCCTTAGGTTTAGAAGTGATGATGAGACAAGACAACTAAAGAACGAATGAGCTCGAATTTGTCAAAACTTGGCTCGTGAGTGCACGACTAGAGTTCCGGCTCCGGCTAGACTCTCAGAAGAACTCTGGAACTGAACGAGTCAAGACTGAGTTAATGTTGGCTCAGCGGCTTAGAGTTTTTCGTTTAGATAATATCTTGTTCTTATTTAGTAAAATATTTATTATGATTATATCTTTGCTTCACCTTATCAAATGTTCTTACTGCTTTTCCCAATGTTTTTACATATAACCTTCGAATCCAGGTTTATTGAAAATGACGGAAAAAAATAAAAGCTTAACAATTATATATAATGCTCAAGTTAAGCTCATTTGAACATTAGTTCGAGTTTAAGCTCACAACTCTTAGATAGGGAGTTCAACCTGGTCGAGTTTTTCTTTATGAGCATAAATTGGAAGGTAGAGCTTGTGCTTGGCTCGCCTCGGCTCGTTATAAATTAGGCTCAAGTGCGCCCAATTGGTTTTTTTCAATCATATGTGTTAGTAACGTAACAAACAAGAATCACATCGTAAAATATATAGTCAACAAAAGTTAATGTTTCTTACGGATAATCCGTCAGAAATATTGACTTTGCTGGAAAAAAATTCGACAGATTGACCATGAGATATGTCACCAGAAGGCAACATATTTGGCGGGTTATCGTCATAAATGTTAAAGTCAACATTTTTGACGGATAATCCCGACTTTCTCTTCACCAACGGAAGAAAATTATCTGATGAGATATCCCGACTTCCCCTTGACCGGGAAGGGAAAAAATTATCTAACATGTTATCCGTCACAAAATAACCAATCAATAAATCTTTCATGACGAGCAATCCGGCAAAAAACGTCACATAAAAATGGCGCCATTGACTTTGGTCAACGCACCTCTTTTATGTGACGGTGTATCGCCGATTGCCCGTCAGAAAAACTGCGTTAAAAATCCGTCACATTCCCAAATCATGTGAATAGTCCTCAACGCTTTTGTCCGTTACAGTAATGTCAATAAAGATCCATAAAGCTCTTAATGGATAAAATTCAAGTTTCCAATTTCGTAGCAGTCGAAGTTTTCGATTTAATGGTTACTTTGAGTGATACTATCAATTCGAATTTTTACAAAAATGAGTGTATGATCATGCTAAGTGAGGCACTAGTTTCCTTTTGAGGCGCAACTAGCAAATCGTACGACATTTTCTATAATTTTCTTTTACCTCTTTGATCAAATCCCTATATTTGGCTCATTATCCTTAGAATTTGTTTAAAGGTATTAGCCCTCTATAAAAGGCAAAAAGTATATTTTCCTTGCAATTAACATGCGTCTCTTGTGCATAGGGCATGCGCATTTGCATCACTCCTCCTTGCCAGGGGGACCTTGTTGCTTGAATGAACTTCACTCCTTTTAGAACTAAGCTTCCAATGAAATTCATATTTATAGCTTGAAATAGTCATTTCCTAGTTCCGGTACTTGTGTTATTGTCGTAACATAGAGCTTTTTGAGCTTAAAAGTCTAATAAATTGATGAAATCGTGGGAGATGATTAAATTAACGATTGAGGTTGAATTAATGACTCCGCCCAATGTTTTTCTAGGCGAAGTTGGGGCATTGATTATTTATTATACCCTGTTCCAAAACATAAATAGTGGTTTAGTGAAGAACAGTTGCTAAGTATAGCAACATATCATTATTTGGTAATTAAGATGGCCGTCCACCTTAGCGTCATTTAGATTACGACGTGAGAAGAATTTACGCAGAGATCTTTTGATACTTTTTTCTTTATGGTTTTTTGAAGAGCTTGTTTGTTTGTGTGTATGTGTGTGTGTGAAGGAGATATTGGTTAGAGAATAAGTACATAATACAAACAAGGTTCGTTTTAGTTTGTTTCTCAATATATTCGAATTTGGAGTTTCATGTGCTAGAAGACACTAATTTGGCACTAGCCTGCATATGTGCAAAATGTTTGTGAATTGATGACTGCTCTGTGTGATGTTGGCTTTTAGCGTGAATGAATTTATGAAAATTAACAAAATTGGAGTTTTATACTTATATATTACCCTTTTTGCATGTCCACTTTCCTTTTTTGGGGTTAAATTACCCTTTTTGCTTTTCAAGAGTTAATTAGAACGTCACACAAACTGCGTAAATATCTTGAACATATGGCATAAAAGTATAAAACCATCAATTGAAAACCGATGAATAAGTATGTCTCCTGAAAAACTGTCGTACATTAATATGTTAATATATTGTTAGACCAACCAATAATGACAAAGGGGAAGGAAAAATCATTTTTTTTCCAAAATTGTGTTCTCTACATTTTGTGAAGTCCTATAGTATATTGATCATAGTAGTGGTTGACCGTCAAGATATAGAAGGAGCCGTAGATATGTTGCCGATGTTTCCATGGTTATAATTTCCAAGTTAAAAGACATTTTTATTAAATGCCAAGATTGTTTGTTTCTGTTGTCGCTTAAAGAAGGGGAAATGTGCTCCTTTAATAGGCTTTTTGGCCATTATGTTGGAGATCTTCTTTGCTAACATATTTTTCTCTTCCTTGTCCAGCAGCCTGGTGACTCTGATGAAATGATAAACTTTCACCGGGAAGTTCAGGTAATACTAGACATATCTTATAATCTGTATGTGTCCTGATGATATTGCCAACGGCTCAACGCATTGCATATGGCTTTAACTAATGTTTTCACAACCCATAGTGAGTCAGTTGTTGTGGATAATTTGTTCCAAGTCTGGTCATCATATCTTGATTGGGGGGATTCATGCTCCACTCTTTTGATTGGGGGGATTCATACTCCACTCTTTTGATCATTAATAAATTTTCTTGTGTAGTTTTATTTTTCAAATTTTTTGGGGACTTAGAAATCGATAGTTTAGATGTTGGTCTGGATTTTTGGTGAAACCTGGGTAATCCTGAACATATCACAACCAGAAGGTCCCGATATGTTACTATAGTTCATTCGATTATATTTTGTTGGAGGGCTAGATTGCTGGCTGAGATTTATTTGAACACCCTTTTTTCTGCGTCCTCGGTCTTTCCCATTCTGGACTGAAACATATCACAGCTCGGAAGGCTTGTACGAATTGAACGACCATTTATTTTTTCTGAAAATGCCATCATGTCGTTGATTATTTTTCTACATATGTAACAGGCAAATCTTATGGATCTCTTGAATACCCATCCAAGCCCGCATCCACTGGCAATGTTCCCTCAGTTAATTCCGAGACGTGATGCTGCTGATGTTGATCACATGTCCTATGAGGTAATAACGGCTTATTCATTATCGAATTATAAACCAGTTGGACTTGAGTTCTCTTCTTATTAAAAAGACGGTTGATATGATTGCAGGAGCTTTTAGCTCTCGGAGATGAGATTGGAAGGGTCAGAACCGGATTAAGTGAGGAAACCATTATGGCACATTTGAGGCGGAGAAATTACGAATGTAGTACCAGTGAACCGTCTGCTTCTCCTGAAACATGTCCGATATGCAGGGTAAGTCTCATTCTTCATCGCTGCCTTCGTTGCAGATTTATAGTCTCCTTTTGACCTGGCTATATTACGACATATTTGAGCGCGTGTTGCACTTTTTATCCCCTTTTTATTCCCATCCTCTACGCACTCAGCTAACCTAAGACGCTACTGTGGCAGGAAGTATTTGCTGCCGGAGAATCAATCGGGACATTAGATTGTAATCACGAGTTCCACACACATTGCATTAAGACGTGGCTCGTGATAAAGAACGAATGTCCGATTTGTAAGATGAAGGGCTTGGATGCATAACAGGCTGCATTGCTGCACATAATTTTTTTTTTGTAGATTTATATACAGCTTGCTTTTATAGGGCTTGCAATCATTTGTATCGAAACTCTAACATTATATATAGAAATATAGGGTTTTCATTCTTTTGCATCGGTTCGAACCTACAGAAGAACATGTTTAAGCTTTTATCTGCCTGCTTAAATGTGTTGTGAGAACTGAAAATTCATCCTCAATTGAAAATGATAGAGCTCCTGCCATTTCTAGTACAAAATAAAATGAAATAGAGTGTTAAGTGTTTCGATAAATATTAAATTCGTAATTAATTTAGCTATAGTGTAATGAAATGTAATGTAAGGCTATGTTTGGCCGTGCATTTCAGGTATCTTATTTAGTCAAAATAGCTAATTTGACCAAAATTTCAGGTAACGTATGTTTGTCCAAGTAGCATTTGATATTTCTCAGTAGTTATCTGAATGTATAGGGGGTCATTTTTCGGGTTTGCAATAATTCGTATCAAGCCATCGTGTTACAAAACAATTGAGTCAGCAATGTTAATATCTAGCCTTTGATTGTCAAATTTATTGTTATTAAAATCCCCATACGATTCTATGAATGTTTAATATTACATGATGATAATAGCTAGTCATCTTTTCAGAATTTTAATCGTAACAAATATATCGGATTTTATAAATAATATTGTAATGAAGTAATTAATGTTTATGCCATCAAAAAATTAATTAGTTTAATTGTTTTATTAGTTTTACTATGATCAACTTGAGCTTTGTACATTATTAATGTGTACAATTATCTTTCTTTTCATTTTCTTATATGTTGAAACGATACTTTTGAATAAATGAGTCAGTTAATGTGAGACTTTCTCTTGTGAGACTTTCTCTAACTATGAAAATGTATCACAAAATTCTAGACGAAGTTGTGACTTATTGTGCGATTTTTTCTCTTTTATTTTTATAAAAAACATTGTAATATCCAAAAGAGAATATTTTGTGTATAGGTTTATGCAAGAAGTATTACATTTACACTTAAAATTTTTGAAAACCTTCCTAAATAGCGTAAATGATATAGCTATTAAATCTACAAATACTTACCGCAAATGCTAAGAATGTTTTGTGATGTTTGCTATGAGTAATTTATATGGAGGTATAATTTTTTGGTTACATGTCTATTAAGTTGGCCGTGATTTTAAGGAGTATTTTAGGTAGAAATCTCGAAATTATGAAAGTTTATTTGTGTTTACCTAGGATTTAGGTAACTTTTTAATTTGATATATATTAGAATTTCAAAGATTTAATTTTTACGCAATATTTTCAAGGCTTCTTATCAACCGCCACGTGGGACTGTGCTAGTAAATTATGATGCCACATCAACCGATTTGGCTACTGCATTAAAGAAATATATGATTAATAATCAAATCAATAATTTATGGATAAAAATGGGCATTTTTTCGGGTTAGCAATAATTTATGTCAAGTTGGATCATTTTGTGTTCAAAGTCATCTTTAGTTCAAATAACCTAGATAGCACCAAAAAAGACATAGACACGGACACAACACGACACGACACGGACGCGGGACACGTGAACCCATGAAACTTAGGACACAGGACACGACATTTGAATATAATAAAATATACTCCGTATATTTTATGGTTATAAATAACGTATAATTTTATTTTTATCATATATTTGAAACTAAATCTAAACAAATAAAGATATAATTCGATCTTTACTATAACTAATTCTCTTTTTTTCCACTCAAACTCATCTTTTAATCAATCTTTTTTAAAATTTTATTCCTCGTCCAAACTATAATATGTTTAACCATGTATCCAACGAGTGTCGGGCGTCCGAGTGTCGGATGTCCGAGTGTTGGACATGGTGTCGGACACGGGACGGCTAATTAGGAGAAGTGTCCGAGCTACCTAGCAAATAGCACATCATGATCCCGGTCCTTAGTTCGGGTGTTTAGTCAATACAATTCAGATCATTCGATTTGGTCAATTTTGCCAGATCCACCTACACTAGCATAGCTTTTTACAACAGGTCTCACTTTAGACGACCTATTCTGTCTGAAACCTTCAAATAGTGCATACTTTAAAATAAGCTACTTTTTTACAAAATTAGGTACCTAAACTACTTTGCCAAATAGAGCCTAAAAATAGACAAATGAAGAAAGAAATAAATAAACAACCAAAATAAGAAAAAAATTTACAAAAAATACAAATCAGATATATAAAAATAGAAATAGATCACAAAATTAAGAAATAAATACAAAAATTAAGAAGAAAATCAGGAAAATAGAAAAAAATACAGGAAAAATAGAAAAAAATACAGGAAAATAAAATAATAATAAAGGGAAAAAATCCAAATATTATTCAAATTAACATATCTCCCTCACTCAAGTCACTCCAACTTCCCTACTATTCTTCCTTCATAAGTTGGCATTCTACATTTGTAAAACAACACCAAAAATTTCCAACTAAATTCTCAAGAATAATTACAACTTTCATTTCCAATTCTCTCTTTCATTTTACAATTCTTCTTCATTCCTTTAATCAGGTATACTTTCTTCATATTTGTTCTTCTTTTGTTTGATTACAATTAACAAATTTTGTTGGGTGTTTAGTTTTTTTGATTTAATTTGTTGTAATTGAGTTACAGTTTAGTTATTTTTGATGGGTTTTTGTTAAAGTTTATTTCTTTGCTAGTTTAATGCTTCAATTTATCAGTTTATGTTGAACCTAAGAACATTGTTTAGTGGGTGAATTGGCATGGTCAATGGTGTTTGTTGTTGTAAATTGTGTTTATGTTTGTTTATCCGCGGAGTTTAGGGGGTTAGCAGGGACACTCGCTTGCTGACATTGGAAATTTGACATGTTTTCTGCTCTGTAACTGTAAATCAAAGTAACAGTGAAATGATTGATTTGATGATTTCTGTGAAATTGTGAACCCTTTAATCATTTAATGCATGCATACTTGTTTTATGGTATGATGTTTAAGGTTAATTTCTCCAGTTTTTGTGTAATTTATTGGGCTTCTCGGGTTTACTTCATTTGATCAAATTATACTTGTACTGTGCTATCCATTTTTACTGTTTTATGGTAATTTGCATCCAGTCACATTATGGAGGTTCTGCAACTTTAGTCTCTTACTCCATAATACGGTTCTTGCATCGAGTCGCGTTATGTTGTCTCACTTGGAATTTGCTAACAATGCAGGTTAGAGTCTGACATGGCATCAAAGATGAATCAAGGTAACGAGATTGAATCAACCAATGCGATGAATGAAACCAGCCAAATCTCTCTTTCTCATAACGGTGTGCATTCGGACATCTTGATATTTCGGTTGCTATATCAATCAAAACTGCCACCCAATCGTTGCTATCAACTTTTTGTTTTCTAAATATATCCTGATATGGCTTTTGTCAATGCAGCTGAACAAGGTTCCATAAGGAGCCTTACTGATTCTATTTCGCACTTAGATCTGGATGATCTAAGTGCCTCCACTTCAAACCTCAATCCAATTGAGGAGAATGTAGTCTCTGACGATGAGACTCAAAATCAGGGATCTATTGAGCCGACAGAAATTGTCGCAGATCCCTCAGGGAAGGTTGCTGCCACTTCTGGGGCAGTGGATGATGGTTGCTCTGGTTCTACCAGCAGCTCAACCATGAGACCAATAATACCCGGGGATGGAAGACTGTCGACTCAGCCTGAGAGGCCAGTGGGCATGGTCCATGACCAAGTGAAGGATAGAGCTAACAATAGCTCTAACTCTAATCACCATCCGCTTCCAAACCCCATTGGTCATTCCAGAAGGACTGGAACACGGCAGCATGCGACACTGTTCGACTCACTTGCGGGTATGAGCTTAGGAGCTGGAATACCATCAGGGAGAGGACAAGCGCCAGCTGCTGGAAGTCTTGGTTCTCTTTTTGAACGTCTTGGGGGAGAACCAAGACCCGCTAATCTCGGGGCTCAGTCAATCCGAGCATCCGGGAGACCACGCTTGTCTCCCCGAAATGCCCAGGGATCAGGAGGTCCTCCTGTTCCCACGCTATTCGGGTACATTACCGATACATTGCAGCATGCGCAAGCTGGGCCAAGCAATGTAGGCCCTAGACACCGTGCTCCAGGCCCATCAAACTCTCAGTCCGGTCGCCAACATGGGAGACTTGCAGTGCCTCCACCACATATACTGGAGATGATGGCAGCTGAAATAAACAGCAGCAACCAAACATCTGAGGTTCGTGATCCAGAGTATACTCTTTTCTAGATATGCTTCTTGTCCCTTTTCATATTATTCAAAGCTATATATTACATGGTCACTAGACTGTTTTAATACATAAATATTTCAAGATACTCTCTACTACGCTTCCCCGACCCATGCTGCTCTTATTGACCTTTTTTTTATTGCATTTCCGTCACTGGAAATTGACTTACTCAAATGGGAATATCTTTTATGACATACCAGTATGGTAAGCGTGGTTGATCTGTGATTTCTGTTTAGGTATCGTCTTGCAAGCTCATTTTTCCTATTCATGCATATAATTTTATTCCTTTAGTGATGTATTCTTTTGCATATATAGTAGCATTCTCTTGCACATATAGTTTACTCTCGAGTTTATGTAGCACAAAGTGTGATATGATCACCATAAGGGATACTATAAAATTAGTAATAAATTATGGTGTGAGCTCCCAGTAGCAATAAGTACTAGCTAAATATGTTTAGCATTTTTGGAGGGGAGGTATATTCCTTGCAATATGTATAGTGTTTCTCTAAAGCACAAACAAGATGTTAGTGCATGTTCCCCTCACATAAATAGTATGTGAAATTAAGGCAATAAAATGGTAATATCATGAGAAGGTCAAGCCTATTAGTACCGAGAAGCTAAGAAGGAATGCCATGCTCATTAAAAGGAAACACTACCTCATGCATTGCGGAGTTGCAATTACTTGTACTCAAAATGTGCAAATGCAAGTAATTAAATCAAAAATGATGATGACGGGTTGTTGCATCATCGGAGATGAGGCCATATGCTACACCGTGCTAGTAGTTGCTACACCCTCGAGTGTTCGTTCTGCTCCAGGTCTAAGCGTTGTTCACCAATCTTGACCTATGTTACTCTGGCACGGGTACATATCCAAGCGTCGGATTAGGCATGACTAAAATCTCGAGACACGCGGGACCCTAAAAGTGCGGGGACACGTCTTCCAAGCAAAAATACACTTCCAAATTTGAAATATTCTAATTCTTTTTCGAGTACAATGGAAGACGTTTGACATATAAGACTTAAAAATCATCAAGTATAATACTAATTGCCTTATCAACCTCTCTTCCTCTACTTTTGGGGTGCGAATCTTGCTAGTTCAACTCTCCTCGAAGAGGTGTCGAACTAACAAATGTCAAAGTATGGAATCCATACCCATCCATATCCTTGTGTTCTGTCGACTTGGGTACGACCTAATAAGTGAAGGGTCGAATTAACATAGACCTTGGATAAAAAAATCAAGTTTGCTAGTAGGACTATTTAGTTAAAAGGTCTTTATTCTCGAGAAAATTCACTTTTATCAACTCTAAAGGTTGTCTAGTTAGATGATGGTTCATCAGACTAACTCTGCGTAACATGAAATTTAAGAGTGGTGCACAATCATGCTCACAAAATGAACAATGATTTTTTTATCCTTTTAGGAATTATTCTGCATTCTCTAGTAATTAGGGTACACGTCATATGAAATTTTTCCATAATAACAATCCCTTAGAAAAATTGCATCCTCGGAGAAGACACAAACAGTTGGTCAAGACTCAAACGCTCTAGCTATTGGATGGAGGAAGAGGAATACCGAGGATTTTTACATAGTACTTTTGATCGAAAACTAATCATATTTATCTCGTACCCTTCCTAGTACTTTTGATCGAAAACTAATCATATTTATTTCGTACCCTTCGGTCAATGAGAATTTGGTCGAAGCTCAATTGGAATATGGGTAGAGCTAAGCTCTTTCTCTTATTTCTAATAAAATATTTCGGCTAGTAGATTATTCAAGTATGTCTATGTAAGACAACAAGTTGATATCCATTATGCATTTTGGACATAAAGAAATTAAGTGAATTTCTTCATATGCAAATGTATGACATGATAAGGATATTTGGTCTCTTTTGGAGACAAAAATTTCAAGCTAATGATACCGAGGATAACAGAGCTTCCGATATTAAATGTCTCGGCCTCTCAGGACGACGGAGTTTCCGATATCAAATGGTCTCTTCTCAGAGACAATAAAATTTCAAGTAATGGTACTTGGATAATAAAGTTTCCGATATAAAATGTCTTGGCCTCTCACGTTGATGATTAAACACTTTGGAAGATCTAGCTCAAATCTTCAATTCAACTCACCATATACGAAGATTTATCTTTCCAACTATCAATGGCAAGACTTGATTAATAATGATAATTAATTCGCCAGTTATGAAAGCATGATGGTCATGTATTAGCAATTTAGAGTTAGAAGTACTTCAAATCGAATGATAATCATTGGAGTGTACAATAACAAAATCATTACCAAAGGCTTCCCCAAATGATTGGGCGAGGGGATTGGATGTACAAACGTTATGATTTGTATAACACAAAGAGGTCATTTTAAATGACACATCGATAAATATTGCGTTGTAAAAATGTGTCGTATGATGCCTATTTCATAGTCATGAAACACGACCAATGTGGTGAGTTATTTTACTTCATTATAGTCCGAAAAAAGAGAAGAATAACATCAGAGTCCAAATCCCAAAATGATTTGGGTCGACGCAAAAGAGGGTTTACCTCGAAACAAAATCTTTATCCTAATCCCAAAATGGTAACGATAGTGTTTCAGCTTCCATACCACGTGAATGAAAGCACAATGGTGCACAATTGTTGCACGAGCTTCCATATTTGTATATGACATGGATTGTACTTAAGGAGATTATATTCAATGTGTGGGGATAATATAGAAAGCACCCATGTATATTTTTTAACTTCATTCTTGAAAAACACAAGACATACTAAGTGACAAGGGCCTACCGCGATAAGGTGCAAAGTGTAAGGCGAACGGTCACTTCTTGAGTTCTTGTAGTTACGATTATACGATGTAAGTTGTTTTCATAATCAATATGCATTGATAAGAAAATGTACAATAATATCGTCGTTTATGTAAAAAGGGATCAATGTAAAAGAGCACAAGAGTACACGTTGGGGATAATGTGGCAAAAATAATGGAACAGTAAAAGAACTTGGTGTCTTAGGAGCCCTAAAGGTGCACTAAGGCGTTTTGGCTATTGCCTTGCTAAGCCTTAGGTTTAGGAGTGATGATGAGATGGGACAACTAAAGAACGAACGAGCTCGAATTTGTCAAAACTTGGCTTGTGAGTGCACGACTAGAGTTCCGGCTCTCGCTCGACTCTCAGAAGAACTCTGGAACTGAACGACTTAAGACTGAGTTAATGTTGGCTCGAGCGGCTTAGAGTTTTTCGTTTAGATAATATCTTGTTCTTATTTAGTAAAATATTTATTATGATTATATCTTTTGCTTCACCTTATCAAATGTTCTTACTACTTTTCCCAATGCTTTTACATATTACCTTCGAATCCAGGGTTATTGCAAATGACGGAAAAAACAAAAGCTTAACAATTATATATAATGCTCAAGTTAAGCTCAGTTGAACTTCAGTTCGAGTTTAAGCTCACAACTCTTAGATAGGGAGTTCAACTTGGTCGAGTTTTTCTTTATGAGCATAAGTTGGACGGTAGAGCTTGTACTTGGCTCGCCTCGGCTCGTTATAAATTAGGCTCAAGTGCGTCCAATTGGTTTTTTTTCAATCATATGTGTTAGTAACGTAACGAGCAAGAATCACATCGTAAAATATAAAGTCAACAACAGTTAATGTTTCTTAAGGATAATCCGTCAGAAATATTGACTTTGCTGGAAAAAAGTTCGACAGATTGACCCTGAGATATGTCACCAGAAGTCAACATATTTGGCGGGTTATCGTCAGAAATGTTAAAGTCAACATTTTTGATGGATAATCCCGACTTTCTCTTGACCAGGAAGGGAAGAAAATTATCTGATGAGATATCCCGACTTCCCCTTGACCGGGAAGAGGAAAAAAATTATCTAACATGTTATCCGTCACAAAAACCCAATCAATAAATCTTTCATGACAAGCAATCCGGCAAGAACGTCACATAAAAATGGTGCCATTGACTTTGGTCAACGCGCCTTTTTTATGTGACAGTGTATCACCGACTGCACATTAGAAAAACTTGCGTTATGTGACAGTGTATCACCGACTGCACATCAGAAAAACTTGCGTTAGAAATCCGTCACATTCCCGAATCATGTGAATAGTCCTCAACGCTTTTGTCCGTTCCAGTAATGTCAATAAAGATCCATAAAGCTCTTAATGGATAAAATTTAAGTTTCCAATTTCGTAGTAGTCGAAGTTTTTGATTTAATAGTTACTCTGAGTGATACTATCAATTCGAATTTTTAAAAAAATGAGTGTATGATCATGCTAAGTGAGGCACTAGTTTCCTTTTGAGGCGCAACTAGCAAATCGTACGACATTTTCTATAATTTTCTTTTACCTCTTTGATCAAATCCCAATATTTGGCTCATTATCCTTAGAATTTGTTTAAAGATGTTAGTTAGCCCTCTATAAAAGGCAAAAAGTATATTTTCCTTGCAATTAACATGCGTCCCTTTTGATTGGGCGTGCACATTTGCATCACGCCTCCTTGCCAAGGGGACCTTGTTGCTTGAATGAACTTCAAACCTTTGAGAACTAAGCTTCCAATGAAATTCATATTTATAGCTTGAAATAGTCATTTCCTAGTTCCGGTACTTGTGTTATTGTCATGACTTAGAGCTTTTTGAGCTATAAAAGTCTAATAAATTGAAGAAATAATGGGAGATGATTAAATTAACGAATGAGGTTGAAGTAATGGCTCCCTCAACATTATACTAGGCGAAGTTGTGGCATTGATTATTTATACCCTGTTCCAAAACATAAATAGTGGTTTAGTGAAGAATAGTTGCTACGTATAGTAACATATCATTATTTGGTAATTAAGATGGTCGTCCACCTTAGCGTCATTTAGATTACGACGTGAGAAGAATTTACGCAGAGATCTTTTGATACTTTTTTCTTTATGATTTTTTGAAGAGCTTGTTTGTTTGTGTGTGTGTGTGTGTGAAGGAGATATTGGTTAGAGACTAAGTACATAATACAAACAAGGTTCGTTTTAGTTTGTTTCTCAATATGTTCGAATTTGGAGTTTCATGTGCTAGAAGACACTAATTTGGCACTAGCCTGCATATGTGCAAAATGTTAGTGAATTGATGATTGCTCTGTGTGATGTTGGCTTTTAGCGTGAATGATTTTATGAAAATTAACAAAATTGGAGTTTATACTTATACATTACCCTTTTTTGGGGTTACATTACCTTTTTTGCTTTTCAAGAGTTAATTAGAACGTCACACAAACTGCGTAAATATCTTGAACATATGGCATAAAAGTATAAAACCATCAATAGAAAACTGATGAATAAGTATGTCTCCTGAAAAACTGTCGTACATTAATATGTTAATATATTGTTAGACCAACCAATAATGACAAAGGGGAAGGAGAATCATTTTTTTTCCAAAATTGTGTTCTCTACATTTTGCGAAGTCCTACAGTATATTGATCATAGTAGTGGTTGACTGTCAAGATATAGAAGGAGCCGTAGATATGTTGCCGATGTTTCCATGGGTATAATTGCCAAGTTAAAAGACATTTTGATTAAATGCCAAGATTGTTTGTTTCTGTTGTCGCTTAAAGAAGGGGAAATGTGCTCCTTTAATAGGCTTTTTGGCCATTATGTTGGAGATCTTCTTTGCTAACATATTTTTCTCTTCCTTGTCCAGCAGCCTGGTGACTCCGATGAAATGATGAACTTTCACCGGGAAGCTCAGGTAATAATAGACATATCTTATAATCTGTATGTGTCCTGATGATATTGTCAACGGCTCAACGCATTGCATATGGCTTTAACTAATGTTTTCGCAACCCATAGTGAGTCAGTTGTAGATAATTTGTTCCAAGTCTGGTCATCATATCTTGATTGGGGGGGGGGGGGGGGGGGGGGGAGGGGGGGGGGGGGATTCATGCTCCACTCTTTTGATCATTAATAAATTTTCTTGTGTAGTTTTATTTTTCAAATTTTTGGTGGACTTAGAAATCGATAGTTTAGACGTTGGTCTGGACTTGGGAGAAAACTTACGATAACAGTTGGAGAACTTATGAACGAGTTTCATGTCTACTATCTTGAAGAATTGATGACATTTCTCTTGATGAAAGAATCTGACTGAATGGTGATCACGGGGGAAGTTGAATTTAGATTTCATAGGCAGGATCGTTTTGTTATGTGTGTCACTCATGTCAGATAAAATAACAGAGAAACCTGGGTAATCCTGACCACTTTTTAAGTGGCTGATAACTTAGACTGCATATTGTGTGTGTGTGTGTGTGTATGTGAGTAAGTGCACCACAGCGATTCCTGCGAGACAGACCGATAAATGTTACTTCGTAAGAGTTATTGTGTTAAAACTCCATATCCTTCTTTGATTCTCTTATTGCATTTAATGAGATCAAAATTGGTACTTTCACCATCTAGATCCACTTTCGTTGTTATATACTAAAATCTTCCGATGTGTGGCTCATGTTACTTCGATTCTTCATTACTGAGGCCATACCCCTCATGTTTGACACGAGACTAGGGGTTATTTGATGCTTTTAGACCTTATTTTTAAATATTTCTCTGTTTCACTTTCAAAACTCAATATTTCTACTTGCTAGTTAAATACATGTCCCCACATCATATCTTCTATTTAAGTAAGTGGGACGTGTTTAAGAATTTGAATTGCGCCGAGTTTTACTCCTGGATATGTACCCATGTCTGACAGCAATACCCTTGTCTGAGTAACATTGTCACTCTGTCTGCCCTTTGTACTACTTGCCAGTTAATTGACCAACTTTGGCAGAGTTCAATCCATCGAGGTTTGCCAAAAATGTGGCTTGTTTATGATTACTCTTTGATCAGTGCTGTTAATTCCATACTTGAATTTAGATGGTTAGATTGTGATGCATGTGCTCGATTGATGTACGCAGTTCACAAATCGGTTGAAATTGTGAAACATAAAGACTAGATATTGTAACTTGGAGCATCTCAAACATTCTTGTTATGTATACATACTCAAAAGTTATGCAGTAAATTATTTTTTTCGGTGTGAATGGAGTCACAAGGCAGTTTTGACGCTTAAGGGTTTGAACCCAGATGCCGAGTTACAACCAGAAGGTCCCGATATGTTACTACAGTTCATTCGATTATATTTTGTTGGAGGGCTAGATTGCTGGCTGAGATTTATTTGAACACCCTTTTTTCTGTGTCCTCGGTCTTTCCCGTTCTGGGTATCTTCATATGGACTGAAACATATCACAGCTCGGAAGGCTTGTACGAATTGAACGACCATTTATTTTTTCTGGAAATGCCATCATGTCGATGATTATTTTTGTACATATGTAACAGGCAAATCTTATGGATCTCTTGAATACCCATCCAAGCCCGCATCCACTGGCAATGTTCCCTCAGTTAATTCCGAGACGTGATGCTGCTGATGTTGATCACATGTCGTATGAGGTAATAAGTAATGACGGCTTATTCATTATCGAATTATAAATTAGGTGGACTTGAGTTCACTTATTAAAAAGATGGTTGATATGATTGCAGGAGCTTTTAGCTCTCGGAGATGAGATTGGAAGGGTCAGAACCGGATTAAGTGAGGAAACCATTATGGCACATTTGAGACGGAGAAATTACGAATGTAGTACCAGTGAACCGTCTGCTTCTCCTGAAACATGTCCGATATGCAGGGTAAGTATCATTCTTCATCGCTGCCTTCGTTGCAGATTTATAGTCTCCTTTTGACCTGGCTATATTACGACATATTTGAGCGCGTGTTGCACTCAGCTAACTTAAGACGTAACTGTGGCAGGAAGTATATGCTGCTGGAGAATCAATCGGGACATTAGATTGTAATCACGAGTTCCACACACATTGCATTAAGACGTGGCTCGTGATAAAGAACGAATGTCCGATTTGTAAGATGAAGGGCTTGGATGCATAACAGGCTGCATTGCTGCACATATTTTTTTTTTTTTTTTTGTAGATTTCTATACAGCTTGCTTCTATAGGGCTTGCAGTCATTTGTATCGAAACTCACAGTATATAACATTATATATAGAATATATAGGGTTTTCATTCTTTTACATCGGTTCGAACCTACAGAAGAACATGTTAAAGCTTTTATCTGCCTGCTTAAATGTGTTGTGAGAATTCATCCTCAATTGAAAATGATTGCGCTCCTGCCATTTCTAGGGCAAAATAAAATGAAATAGAGTGTTGATGGTTTCCATAAATATTAAATTTGTAATTAATTTAGCTATAGTGTAATGAAATGTACTGTAGCCTTTTGGCCGTACATTTCAGGTATCTTATTTAGTCAAAGTAGTTAATTTGACTAAAATTTCAGGTTGTGTGTTTTAATTAACTTAAACTGGTGTTATGAGTTTGACTATTAATGAACAATATCGAAAAGTTTGATGTTGAGGCGAGGCGAGGCGAGGAGCCACAATACCGAGCTAAACCACTGCCCACCCAACCATAATGTATATAAAGTGGGTCATTTTTCGGGTTTGCAATAAGGGCGAACCCAAGATTAACTGTTTGGGGTAGCAAAACAAAAAAAAGAAGGTAAAATGCATGTAACGGGATTCGAACCCAAGTCACTAGGTTGGAAAGCAAAACATTTATCGTTGAACCAAAAAATATTTACTATATATTTAATGGGATATTAATTATTTATTTACTTTTTTCAACAATATTTGGGGTACCAAAAAAACCCGTCTTCTAAATCCAATTTTTAAAATTTGGGGTAGCGACCGCCACCCCTTGCTACTGTGTGGGTTCACCCCTGACTCGTATCAAGTCATCGGTGTTGCAAAATAATTGAGTTACCAGTGTTAATATCTCGCCTTTGATTGTCAAATTCATTGTTATTAAAATCCCTATACGATTCTATGAATTTAATAACACGTTTACACAATCACACAAAAATTAATAATCAAATCAATAATTTATGGATAAAAATGGGCATTTTTTCGGGTTAGCAATAATTTGTATCAAGTCGGATCATTTTGTGTTCAAAGTCATCTTTAGTTCAAATTACACATCATGATCCCGATCCTTAGTTCGGGTGTTTAGTCAAATATAATTTAGATAATTCGATTCGGTCAATTTTGCCAGATCCACTTACACTAGCATAGCTTTTTACAATAGGTCTCTCTTTAGACGGCCTATTCCGTCTGAAATCTTCAAATAGAGCCTACTTTGGTAAAATAAGCTACCTTTTGACCAAATTAGGTACCTGAACTACTTTGCCAAATAGAGCCTAAAGATAGACAAATGAAGAAATAAATAAATAAACAACCAAAATAAGAAAAAAATTTACAAAAAATACAAATCAGATATATACAAATAGAAATAGATCACAAAATTAAGAAATAAATACAAAAATTAAGAAGAAAATCAGGAAAATAGAAAAAAATACAGGATAAATAGAAGAAAATACAGGAAAATAAAAAAAATAATAATAAAGGGGAAAAAATCCAAATATTATTCAAATTAACATATCTCCCTCACTCAAGTCACTCCAACTTCCCTACTATTCTTCCTTCATAAGTTGGCATTCTACATTTGTAAAACAACACCAAAAATTTCCAACTAAATTCTCAAGAATAATTACAACTTTCATTTCCAATTCTCTCTCTCATTTTACAATTCTTCTTCATTCCTTTAATCAGGTATACTTTCTTCATATTTGTTCTTCTTTTGTTTGATTACAATTAACAAATTTTGTTGGGTGTTTAGTTTTTTTGATTTAATTTGTTGTAATTGAGTTACAGTTTAGTTATTTTTGATGGGTTTTTGTTAAAGTTTATTTCTTTGCTAGTTTAATGCTTCAATTTATCAGTTTATGTTGAACCTAAGAACATTGTTTAGTGGGTGAATTGGCATGGTCAATGGTGTTTGTTGTTGTAAATTGTGTTTATGTTTGTTTATCCGCGGAGTTTAGGGGGTTAGCAGGGACACTCGCTTGCTGACATTGGAAATTTGACATGTTTTCTGCTCTGTAACTGTAAATCAAAGTAACAGTGAAATGATTGATTTGATGATTTCTGTGAAATTGTGAACCCTTTAATCATTTAATGCATGCATACTTGTTTTATGGTGTGGTGTTCGAGGTTAATTTCTCCAGTTTTTGTGTAATTTATTGGGATTTTCGGGTTTACTTCATTTGATCAAATTATACTTGTACTGTGCTATCCATTTTTACTGTTTTATGGTAATTTGCATCCAGTCACATTATGGAGGTTCTGCAACTTTAGTCTCTTACTCCATGATACGGTTCTTGCATCCAGTCGCGTTATGTTGTCTCACTTGGAATTTGCTAACAATGCAGGTTAGAGTCTGACATGGCATCAAAGATGAATCAAGGTAACGAGATTGAATCAACCAATGCGATGAATGAAACCAGCCAAATCTCTCTTTCTCATAACGGTGTGCATTCGGACATCTTGATATTTCGGTTGCTATATCAATCAAAACTGCCACCCAATCGTTGCTATCAACTCTTTGTTTTCTAAATATATCCTGATATGGCTTTTGTCAATGCAGCTGAACAAGGTTCCATAAGGAGCCTTACTGATTCTATTTCGCACTTAGATCTGGATGATCTAAGTGCCTCCACTTCAAACCTCAATCCAATTGAGGAGAATGTAGTCTCTGACGATGAGACTCAAAATCAGGGATCTATTGAGCCGACAGAAATTGTCGCTGATCCCTCAGGGAAGGTTGCTGCCACTTCTGGGGCAGTGGATGATGGTTGCTCTGGTTCTACCAGCAGCTCAACCATGAGACCAATAATACCCGGGGATGGAAGACTGTCGACTCAGCCTGAGAGGCCAGTGGGCATGGTCCATGACCAAGTGAGGGATAGAGCTAACAATAGCTCTAACTCTAATCACCATCCGCTTCCAAACCCCATTGGTCATTCCAGAAGGACTGGAACACGGCAGCATGCGACACTGTTCGACTCACTTGCGGGTATGAGCTTAGGAGCTGGAATACCATCAGGGAGAGGACAAGCGCCAGCTGCTGGAAGTCTTGGTTCTCTTTTTGAACGTCTTGGGGGAGAACCAAGACCCGCTAATCTCGGGGATCAGTCAATCCGAGCATCCGGGAGACCACGCTTGTCTCCCCGAAATGCCCAGGGATCAGGAGGTCCTCCTGTTCCCACGCTATTCGGGTACATTACCGATACATTGCAGCATGCGCAAGCTGGGCCAAGCAATGTAGGCCCTAGACACCGTGCTCCAGGCCCATCAAACTCTCAGTCCGGTCGCCAACATGGGAGACTTGCAGTGCCTCCACCACATATACTGGAGATGATGGCAGCTGAAATAAACAGCAGCAACCAAACATCTGAGGTTCGTGATCCAGAGTATACTCTTTTCTAGATATGCTTCTTGTCCCTTTTCATATTATTCAAAGCTATATATTACATGGTCACTAGACTGTTTTAATACATAAATATTTCAAGATACTCTCTACTACGCTTCCCCGACCCATGCTGCTCTTATTGACCTTTTTTTTATTACATTTCCGTCACTGGAAATTGACTTACTCAAATGGGAATATCTTTTATGACATACCAGTATGGTAAGCGTGGTTGATCTGTGATTTCTGTTTAGGTATCGTCTTGCAAGCTCATTTTTCCTATTCATGCATATAATTTTATTCCTTTAGTGATGTATTCTTTTGCATATATAGTAGCATTCTCTTGCACATATAGTTTACTCTCGAGTTTATGTAGCACAAAGTGTGATATGATCACCATAAGGGATACTATAAAATTAGTAATAAATTATGGTGTGAGCTCCCAGTAGCAATAAGTACTAGCTAAATATGTTTAGCATTTTTGGAGGGGAGGTATATTCCTTGCAATATGTATAGTGTTTCTCTAAAGCACAAACAAGATGTTAGTGCATGTTCCCCTCACATAAATAGTATGTGAAATTAAGGCAATAAAATGGTAATATCATGAGAAGGTCAAGCCTATTAGTACCGAGAAGCTAAGAAGGAATGCCATGCTCATTAAAAGGAAACACTACCTCATGCATTGCGGAGTTGCAATTACTTGTACTCAAAATGTGCAAATGCAAGTAATTAAATCAAAAATGATGATGACGGGTTGTTGCATCATCGGAGATGAGGCCATATGCTACACCGTGCTAGTAGTTGCTACACCCTCGAGTGTTCGTTCTGCTCCAGGTCTAAGCGTTGTTCACCAATCTTGACCTATGTTACTCTGGCACGGGTACATATCCAAGCGTCGGATTAGGCATGACTAAAATCTCGAGACACGCGGGACCCTAAAAGTGCGGGGACACGTCTTCCAAGCAAAAATACACTTCCAAATTTGAAATATTCTAATTCTTTTTCGAGTACAATGGAAGACGTTTGACATATAAGACTTAAAAATCATCAAGTATAATACTAATTGCCTTATCAACCTCTCTTCCTCTACTTTTGGGGTGCGAATCTTGCTAGTTCAACTCTCCTCGAAGAGGTGTCGAACTAACAAATTTCAAAGTATGGAATCCATACCCATCCATATCCTTGTGTTGTGAAGGGTCGAATTAACATAGACCTTGGATAAAAAAATCAAGTTTGCTAGTAGGACTATTTAGTTAAAAGGTCTTTATTCTCGAGAAAATTCACTTTTTTCAACTCCAAAGGTTGTCTAGTTAGATGATGGTTCATCAGACTAACTCTGCGTAACATGAAATTTAAGAGTGGTGCACAATCATGCTCACAAAATGAACAATGATTCTTTTTATCCTTTTAGGAATTATTCCACATTCTCTAGTATTTAGGGTACACGTCGTATGAAAATTTTCCATAATAACAATCCCTTAGAAATATTTCATCCTCGGAGGAAGGTGGACAATATTGTATCTCTCTTTCATTTATGTAAAATTTCCATTTAAGAGAAGACACAAACAATTGGTCAAGACTCAAACGCTCTAGCTATCGGATGGAGGAAGAGGAATACCGAGGATTTTTACATTGTACTTTTGATAGAAAACTAATCATATTTATCTCGTACCCTTCCTAGTACTTTTGATCGAAAACTAATCATATTTATTTCGTACCCTTCGGTCAATGAGAATTTGGTCGAAGCTCAATTGGAATATTGGTAGAGCTAAGCACTTTCTCTTTTTTCTAATAAAATATTTCGGCTAGTAGATTATTCAAGTATGTCTATGTAAGACAACAAGTTGATATCCGTTATGCATTTTGGACATAAAGAAATTAAGTGAATTTCTTCATATGCAAATGTATGACATGATAAGGATATTTGGTCTCTTTTGGAGACAAAAATTTCAAGCTAATGATACCGAGGATAACGGAGCTTCCGATATTAAATGTCTCGGCCTCTCAGGACGAGGGAGTTTCCGATATCAAATGGTCTCTTCTCATAGACAATATGATTTCAAGTAATGGTACTTGGATAAGAAAGTTTCCGATATAAAATGTCTCAGCCTCTCACGTTGATGATTAAACACTTTGGAAGATCTAGCTCAAATCTTCAATTCAACTCACCATATCTGAAGATTTATCTTTCCGACTATCAATGGCAAGACTTGATTAATAACGATAATTAATTCGCCAGTTATGAAAGCATGATAGTCATGTATTAACAATTTAGAGTTAGAAGTACTTCAAATCGAATGATAATCATTGGAGTGTACAATAACAAAATCATTACCAAAGACTTCCCCAAATGATTGGGCGAGGGGATTGGATGTACAAACATTATGATTTGTATAACACAAAGAGGTTATTTTAAATGACACATCAATAAATATTGCGTTGTAAAAATGTGTCGTATGATGCCTACTTCATAGTTATGAAACACGACCAATGTAGTGAGTTATTTTACTTCATTATAGTCCAAAAAATGATAAGAATAACGTTAGAGTCCAAATCCCAAAATGATTTGGGTTGACGCAAAAGAGGGTTTACCTCGAAAGAAAATCTTTATCCTAATCCCAAAATGGTAGGTCTTGGGAGCTACCAAGTAAATATGGAGATTTGAATCCCAAAATGATTTGGGTCGACGCAAAAGAGGGTTTACCTCAAAAGAAAATCTTTATCCTAATCCCAAAATGGTAGGTCTTGGGAGCGACCAAGTAAATATGGAGATTTGAATCATTAAGTGTAAAAGATTGAATTCAATTTCTTCAATTTGATTCAACATAGCTACGATGGTGTTTCGACTTCTATACCACGTGAATGAAAGCACAATGCACAATTTTTGCCGGTTGCATGAGCTTCCATATTTGCATATGACATGGATTGTACTTGAGGAGATTATATTCAAGGTGTAGGGATAATATAGAAAGCACCCATGTATATTTTTTTAACTTCATTCTTGAAAAACACAAGACATACTAAGTGACAAGGGCCTACCGCGATAAGGTGCAAAGTGTAAGGCGAACAGTCACTTCTTGAGTTCTTGTAGTTACGATCATACGATGTAAGTTGTTTTCATAATCAATATGCATTTATAAGAAAATGTACAATAATACCGTCGTTTATGTAAAAAGGGATCAATGTAAAAGAGCACAAGAGTACACGTTGGGGATAATGTGGCAAAAATAATGGAACAGTAAAAGGACTTGGTGTCTTAGGAGCCCTAAAGGTGCACCAAGGTGTTTTGACTATTGCCTTGCTAAGCCTTAGGTTTAGGAGTGATGATGAGACAAGACAACTAAAGAACGAACGAGCTCGAATTTGCCAAAACTTGGCTCGTGAGTGCACGACTAGAGTTCCGGCTCCGGCTAGACTCTCAGAAGAACTCTGGAACTGAACGAGTCAAGACTGAGTTAATGTTGCCTCGAGCGGCTTAGAGTTTTTCGTTTAGATAATATCTTGTTCTTATTTAGTAAAATATTTATTATGATTATATCTTTGCTTCACCGTATCAAATGTTCTTACTGCTTTTCCCAATGTTTTTACATATAACCTTCGAATCCAGGTTTATTGAAATGACGGAAAAAAACAAAAGCTTAACAATTATATATAATGCTCAAGTTAAGCTCAGTTGAACTTCAGTTCGAGTTTAAGCTCACAACTCTTAGATAGGGAGTTCACCCTGGTCGAGTTTTTCTTTATGAGCATAAGTTGGAAGGTAGAGCTTGTGCTTGGCTCGCCTCGGCTCGTTATAAATTAGGCTCAAGTGCGCCCAATTGGTTTTTTTCAATCATATGTGTTAGTAACGTAACGAACAAGAATCACATCGTAAAATATAAAGTCAACAAAAGTTAATGTTTCTTACGGATAATCCGTCATAAATATTGACTTTGCTGGAAAAAAGTTCGACAGATTGACCCTGAGATATGTCACCAGAAGTCAACATATTTGGCGGGTTATCGTCAGAAATGTTAAAGTCAACATTTTTGATGGATAATCCCGACTTTCTCTTGACCAGGAAGGGAAGAAAATTATCTGATGAGATATCCCGACTTCCCCTTGACCGGGAAGGGAAAAAATTATCTAGCATGTTATCCGTCACAAAATAACCAATCAATAAATCTTTCATGACCAGCAATCCGGCAAAAAACGTCACATTAGAATGGCGCCATTGACTTTGGTCAACGCATCTTTTTTATGTGACGGTGTATCGCCGATTGCCCGTCAGAAAAACTGCGTTAGAAATCCGTCACATTCCCAAATCATGTGAATAGTCCTCAACGCTTTTGTCCGTTACAGTAATGTCAATAAAGATCCATAAAGCTCTTAATGGATAAAATTCAAGTTTCCAATTTCGTAGTAGTCGAAGTTTTCGATTTAATGGTTACTTTGAGTGATACTATCAATTCGAATTTTTACAAAAATGAGTGTATGATCATGCTAAGTGAGGCACTAGTTTCCTTTTGAGGCGCAACTAGCAAATCGTACGACATTTTCTATAATTTTCTTTTACCTCTTTGTTCAAATCCCTATATTTGGCTCATTATCCTTAGAATTTGTTTAAAGGTATTAGCCCTCTATAAAAGGCAAAAAGTATTTTTTCCTTGCAATTAACATGCGTCTCTTGTGCATAGGGTGTGCGCATTTGCATCACGCCTCCTTGCCAAGGGGACCTTGTTGCTTGAATGAATTTCACTCCTTTTAGAACTAAGCTTCCAATGAAATTCATATTTATAGCTTGAAATAGTCATTTCCTAGTTCCGGTACTTGTGTTATTGTCGTAACTTAGAGCTTTTTGAGCTTAAAAGTCTAATAAGTTGATGAAATCGTGGGAGATGATTAAATTAACGAGTGAGGTTGAATTAATGACTCCCCCCAATGTTTTTCTAGGCGAAGTTGGGGCATTGATTATTTATACCCTGTTCCAAAACATAAATAGTTGTTTAGAGAAGAACAGTTGCTAAGTATAGTAACATATCATTATTTGGTAATTAAGATGGCCGTCCACCTTAGCGTCATTTGGATTACGACGTGAGAAGAATTTACGCAGAGATCTTTTGATACTTTTTTCTTTATGGTTTTTTGAAGAGCTTGTATGTTTGTGTGTATGTGTGTGTGTGAAGGAGATATTGGTTAGAGAATAAGTACATAATACAAACAAGGTTCGTTTTAGTTTGTTTCTCAATATGTTCGAATTTGGAGTTTCATGTGCTAGAAGACACTAATTTGGCACTAGCCTGCATATGTGCAAAATGTTAGTGAATTGATGACTGCTCTGTGTGATGTTGGCTTTTAGCGTGAATGAATTTATGAAAATTAACAAAATTGGAGTTTTATACTTATATATTACCCTTTTTTGGGGTTACATTACCCTTTTTGCTTTTCAAGTGTTAATTAGAACGTCACACAAACTGCGTAAATATCTTGAACATATGGCATAAAAGTATAAAACCATCAATAGAAAACCGATGAATAAGTATGTCTCCTGAAAAAATGTCGTACATTAATATGTTAATATATTGTTAGACCAATAGGTATCTTGTGTTTAGGGTTAGAGGAGAGCAGATGGATTAAGTCAAACGACCCCGTCTTCCTACTAACAAATTGTGGGTAAGATGGAGTAAGTCACAAAACGACCCCATACTCCCTACGAGATTAAGTCGATACGACCCTCGTAGCACTATCAAAACCCCCAAAACCCCAAATAAATTCCTAGAGATGGAATCAAGAGAGTTACGAAAATTGTAATCCCACAATCTTTCGATAATCAAATAAAATTCTACTTTCCGTAATATTTTTGTTCCTCGTTAATTATTATTGCAGGTTCGAAAATTTTATGGTTTACAAATTGGTTAACCCGACGTGAAAATTTTCGAGACAATTTTTTTCTAAAATTGTGTTCTCTACATTTTGTGAAGTCCTATAGTATATTGATCATAGTAGTGGTTGACCGTCAAGATATAGAAGGAGCCGTAGATATGTTGCCGATGTTTCCATGGTTATTATTGCCAAGTTAAAAGACATTTTGATTAAATGCGAAGATTTTTTGTTTCTGTTGTCGCTTAAAGAAGGGGAAATGTGCTCCTTTAATAGGCTTTTTGGCCATTATGTTGGAGATCTTCTTTGCTAACATATTTTTCTCTTCCTTGTCCAGCAGCCAGGTGACTCAGAGGAAATGATGAACTTTCACCGGGAAGCTCAGGTAATACTAGACATATCTAATAATCTGTGCGTGTCCTGATGATATTGTCAACGCATTGCATATGGCTTTAACTAATGTTTTCACAACCCATAGTGAGTCAGCTGCTGTGGATAATTTGTTCCAAGTCTGGTCATCATATCTTGATTGGGGGGATTCATGCTCCACACTTTTCATCATTAATAAATTTTCTTGTGTAGTTTTATTTTTCAAATTTTTGGTGGACTTAGAAATCGATAGTTTAGACGTTGGTCTGGACTTGCGAGAAAACTTACGATAACAGTTGGAAAACTTATGATTGAGTTTCATGTCTACTATCTGGAAGAATTGATGACATTTCTCTTGATGAAAGAATCTGACTGAATGGTGATCGCGGGGGAAGTTGAATTTAGATTTCATAGGCAGGATCGTTTTGTTATGTGTGTCACTCATGTCAGATAAAATAACAGTGAAACTTGTACTAAACAGAGAAACCTGGGTAATCCTGACCAATTTTTAAGTGGCTGATAACTTAGACTGCATATTGTGTGTGTGTGTGTGTGAGTAAGTGCACGACAGCGATTCCTGCGAGACAGACAGATAAATGTTACTTCGTAAGAGTTATTGTGTTAAAACTCCATATCCTTCTTTGATTCTCTCATTTCAGTTAATGAGATCAAATTTACTTTCACCATCTAGATCCACTTTCGTTGTTATATACTAAAATCTTCCGATGTGTGGCTCATGTTACTTCGATTCTTCATTACTGATGTCCCACATTATATCTTCTATTTAAGTGAGTGGGACGTGTTTAAGAATTTGAATAGTGTCGAGTTTTACTCCTGTATATGTACCCATGTCTGACAGCAATACCCTTGTCTGAGTAACACTGTCACTCTGCCTGCCCTTTGTACTACTTGTTTCTTTTTTAAAGTTCTGCTGCCAGTTAATTGACCAACTTTGACAGAGTTCATTCCATCGAGGTTTGCGAAAAATGTGGCTTGTTTATGATTACTCTTTGATCAGTGTTGTTAATTTCATACCTGGATCTTGATGGTTAGATTGTGATGCTTGTGCTTGATTGATGTACGCCGTTCACAAATCGGCTTAAATTGTGAAACATAAAGATTACATCTTGTAACTCGGAGCATCTCAAACATACTTGTTATGTATACATACTCAAAAGTTATGCAGTAAATTATTTTTTTCGGTGTGAATGGAGTCACAAGGCAGTTTTGACGCTTAAGGGTTTGAACCCAGATGCCGAGTTACAACCAGAAGGTCCCGATATATTTTGACGCTTAAGGGTTTGTGTCCTCGGTCTTTCCCATTCTGGGTTACTTCATATGGACTGAAACATATCACAGCTCGGAAGGCTTGTATGAATTGAACGACCATTTATTTTTTCTGGAAATGCCATCATGTCGATGGTTATTTTTGTACATATGTAACAGGCAAATCTTATGGATCTCTTGAATACCCATCCAAGCCCGCATCCACTGGCAATGTTCCCTCAGTTAATTCCGAGACGTGATGCTGCTGATGTTGATCACATGTCCTATGAGGTAATAACGGCTTATTCATTATCGAATTATAAACCAGTTGGACTTGAGTTCTCTTCTTATTAAAAAGACGGTTGATATGATTGCAGGAGCTTTTAGCTCTCGGAGATGAGATTGGAAGGGTCAGAACCGGATTAAGTGAGGAAACCATTATGGCACATTTGAGGCGGAGAAATTACGAATGTAGTACCAGTGAACCGTCTGCTTCTCCTGAAACATGTCCGATATGCAGGGTAAGTCTCATTCTTCATCGCTGCCTTCGTTGCAGATTTATAGTCTCCTTTTGACCTGGCTATATTACGACATATTTGAGCGCGTGTTGCACTCAGCTAACTTAAGACGTAACTGTGGCAGGAAGTATATGCTGCCGGAGAATCAATCGGGACATTAGATTGTAATCACAAGTTCCATACACATTGCATTAAGACGTGGCTCGTGATAAAGAACGAATGTCCGATTTGTAAGATGAAGGGCTTGGATGCATAACAGGCTGCATTGCTGCACATAATTTTTTTTTTTTTTTGTAGATTTATATACAGCTTGCTTTTATAGGGCTTGCAATCATTTGTATCAAAACTCACAGTATATAACATTATATATAGAATTATAGGGTTTCATTCTTTTGCATCGGTTCGAACCTACAGAAGAACATGTGTTGTGAGAATTCATCCTCAACTGAAAATGATAGAGCTCCTGCCATTTCTAGTACAAAATAAAATGAAATAGAGTGTTAACTGCTTCGATAAATATTAAAATCGTAATTAATTTAGCTATAGTGTAATGAAATGTAATGTAAGGCTATGTTTGGCCGTACAGTTCAGGGATCTTATTTAGTCAAAATAGCTAACTTGACCAAAATTTCAGGTAGCGTATCTTTGTGTGAGTAGCATCTGATATTCCAAGTACTTATCTGAATGTGTATGTTGAACGGATACATTTTCGGGTTTGCAATAACTCGTATCAAGTTATCAGTGTTACAAAATAATTGAGTTACCAGTGTTAATATCTAACCTTTGATTGTCATGTACATTGTTTACAAAATCTCTAGACGATTCTATGATTTTGTTAACATGTTCATAGAATGATACAAAGTTAATAATCATCCATAATTTATGGATAATACTGGGTCATTTTTCGGGTTAACAATAATTTGTATCAAGTCAGATAATTTTGTGTTGAAATCAGTCTTGTTCAAATTATACATTATGCTATGATCCTTAGTTCGGGTGTTGAGTCAGTACAATTTGGATCATTCGATTCGATCAATTTTGCAGAGTTCAGGTAGACTAGCATAACTTTTTACAAGTTGTCTCACTTCAAACGACCTATTTTGTCTGAAGCCTTCAAATAAAAATGTGACCATTTACCGTAGAGGTGACAATCGTGTCACTCGTGTCGGTTACGGGTCGGGTCATATCGGGTTTGGGTTATGTGGGTTAGTGACGGGTTCAGATCGGTTCTGGTTCAAGTCGGGTCATCTTCAGATCGGGTTATCAACGGGTGGCAAGTCGGGTCTGGTCATTAGCGATTCAGTGTCGGTCAAGTTATCAACATATATTTTATCTTATATATTTAATTTAGATGATAATTTATGATTAAATAATAATGGGTAGATGTACTAATTGTAGTTTTAAGTGAAATTAATTAAGATGATTGTCAACTTGGTGTAATTTAAATTATTAAGCTATTTCATAATCGCGCCATGAGCATCTATCGGGTTGAGAAAATATCAGGTCACGGATTGGGTTCCGGTTTGAAATATAAGACTGTTATCGGTTATTGGTACGGGTTGGTTTAGTTTCGGTTCACCCAATTTTTGGTTGTATACTTGTATCGGTCAATTTTCGGGCGGATCGAATCAGCTTTTGTCAGGTCTACATATACCCCGTATAAATGCAAAATACAAAATAAGTTGTCTGAAATGAGATTTCACCAACTTTTTACGATTTCCAAACGGCGACGTTTTGAAGTTGCAAAATTGGCGCGTTGTGGGGCCTTAAAATCACTCACCAAAAAATCCCCAACGGTCACTTGTTGAAAAGTTTGAAGCTTTCCCACTTCCCAAATCTTGAACAAATACCATTTCTCTCCATTATTTCAACACAAATTAGTATCACATTTACAAATTTCACTATTTTTATTGGTAAAATAAGCTTAAATTCTGCTATATGAAGTTGATCAAGGCAATGAAGAAAATTTGGTCCAAGAAAAATAAAAGAAATAAAATCCATCATCAATACTATAAATTAGCTCATGATGAATTTAATTACAGTTTCACACATCCTACTTATAATCCTTCTCCACCCCCGCCACGCCCGCCGCCACCCAGACCACCTCAACTGCCACCGTCACCACCTCCGCTTTGTCAATGCCATTTTTGTGAACCGTCTGAGCCGTCAGCACCGCCATTACCATCATGGGCCTCATGGGTCGAGTCATCCCATGATACTTACAGTGATCATTTGGGTCATTCTGATTCAGTTGATCCGGGTGATCCGGGTTCTAGTGAGGAGCATTGTGTTCGTATTGAGTCTGAACCGGAAATGGAAAGTGCAGTCGCAGGTGTACTAGTGTTAAAGCAGCAAGATATGGGTCTGAATTTAGAAGAGGGTGTACCTGTTAATGCTTTAGTCAGTGGAAGACGGCAACCTTCGAGGAATCCGTTTGGTTGTGTTGTCGAAGTTGGCGCTTTCTTGTTCCGTTGCTTCATTCCTTGTGTTCGCGGGTCTGACCATGGCAGCTTCCAAGTTGCCTCTCTTAAAGCTCTTCCTGATACTGGTTCAGAACAGAAAATTGCGTGATGCGAACAGGGACAGCCCCAGGATTTGGAATTGATCCCGATATTGTATGAATGTATGGCTATCTTGTATACTACTATTGTCTGGTATTATCAGAATGTAATATGAATATCTGAATTATACTCTGTACTATAAATACAAATTCATTTCAAAGTCGATGCACAGTCGATGCAAATCAATAGAGAAGAATCGACTATGGTAATTAAATTACTCGGTATAAGCGAGACAACGATACAGAACTAATTCGTAAAAAAACGATGTAATGGTACAATCTAACAGACTATTTCATACAAAATTGTCGTTCCTATCCTTCCTGTTTCGAGCCAAATTGACTACAAGTATAGTGATGCCGCGAAAACAATATCCCTCTTGATCATATTGACAGCTTCTTCAAACTTGGATTCTAGCTCTGATTCTCCAATGGATTTAGCCGCTTGAATAAGTTGTTGTAGGACTTCTTCTAATCTCCTTATAGCCCTAATCAAGCTTCCCTCGAATACTTGGGTGATTTCCATTATCTCGTAAAATTTGGATCCTTTCGCCCAAGCATACACCGCCTCCATGATATCGGGCCGGAATGAGCTTGTGAAATTCTCAACGTCGATTTCTATCTGTCACAGCATAATAAAATTCCTGATGATACAAGTTCTAGAAGGAAAAAAATGAAGCACTTTTCTGGGATTAAGGATCAAGTCGTCACTTTCGACCTAATTAGCATGCAAATTGCTAGTCTTGCAGATAGAATCCAAAAGTTGTTCGGACCTAGAGGTATAACATCTCAGAGACTCGATGATTAACACGCGTAACCCAAAACCAAACCAGAGCACGACTCAATTAAAGCAAAGATTGTGATTATCATGACCCAAAATGTCACAATAAAACCGACATCATATTCACCCGAACAGCCAAAACGAAACCGACCCCTACCTAAGATGACACACTAGCACTGGCCCAGTTCTTTTCGGCTGAAACGAGCTGAATTGAATTAATTAGAGTAGGGCTTAATTGAACTAAATTGAGTGGAACTGAGGTGAACTGGATTTAGTTGAATTAAAAGCTAATTTTGTGAAGAGATTAACTGAAAATAATTGATTGAACGTAAATAAAACTTAACGGAATACAACTAAGAAAAACTGAAAGGAGCTGAAATTAAGCCAGAAAGAACAGAGCCTTAGCCAGAAATTTCTCCACCCCAAAAGGACTGATTTGCAACAAAACTCAAAAGCCGAACATACGGGATACGAAATAAATAATACGAGTGAATTTATGTAGAATAACCCTAACAAATACTATAAGTTGTTTTTTTCATATTCAGAGATGACGGAAAATCAATTCACTACTGCAGAAAATAACATTAAATATACCTTGCAGTCGAGTTGAACCTTGGCAACCCTCCTAGCTGCCTCTTGTAATTGTACAAAAAGCAGCTCCAATTCCTCCCGGGGCTTCTGGGCCTCTTTAAGTTTTTCCTGCCACACAAGACAAGACAAAAGAGCCACCATTTCTTCTACTTTTATGTCTTTAAAGACACCGCTGAATATAAGCTCGGTCAAAGTCAACTCATCAGCACTACTAATTTCACACGCGACCTTCCCCTTCAACTCCACAACATCATCATTGCTAATGTAACTGCAACAGCATCAAATCACAGATATCAATATACACAGTAAAAAATATCGTAAGTAAAATGTTGCACATTTCAGGACTGTGGGTTCACTTATTCTCCAGACAATCAGATTATACATAAATCTCAAGTACGACTAAATAGGGAAGATGTGTTTGTTACCCAAGTCTCCTCAAAACACGTTTTCTGGCTTTGAGCTCGTCCTTAAATGCCAACGCCGTAGAAGTACGCATTTGTCTTTTGATAGATTTAATCTTCGCTGCGAGCTCTTGCTTCTTATGTAGCATTTGAAGTTTCTGCTCGATTAATGGTGACTTGGCCACTTCATGTTTGTCAAATAAGCTCTCTAAGGCTTCAATTCTACGCACAGCCTTTCGATAAGAACTGCTCTGAACCTGAAGAATAAAAAATTAATATGGTAAGATTGGTAACCTGCAACGAGAGAATAGAAAAGGAGGACACTTCAACGAATTATACCTTCATGTCTTCTTCAGGATCTAGCAATGGAACTCCTTCCTTAGAGAATCTGGAAAGAACTTCTGAAACCTTCTTCAATGTGTTTTCTCTAGCCTCCAATGGCAGAAGATCCTTGGATATGATAACTCGTATGCTACTCAAGCTATAGACCTATAGCAAGTGAGATTCACAAGAATTACGCCACATTCCCTTTCCCGCTCAATCGAGCAATGACAAAATGGGTGAATCACTGCAAGATAGAGGCTCATGCAGTGGAAAGCACCACAAGTCCTCTACAGGCGGAGAATCGAATGTCCATTTGATGACATTATCATTCTACATCGATTAGGTTCTTAACTAAGAAGGAAGGCTTGCAAGTGATACTGTACTATCATGTACTAAGGCAACATATAACAGTGAAACCATTAGCCATTTAAATATCTTAAATTCCAGTGATATCATAATCAGTTTATTACTGCCTCGATGCATCTAAAGAGGCTCCCGGCCCAAGCAAAAGGGCTGGTCATACATTGATACATTGTCTTTCCCTTGCAACAAGAGAGATGTTTTCAGACTAAACCTTACTACTACATGAATTTAAAGGACGCATAGGGTATTGAGGGTCATTTTGATTTAGTTCGTTGAAGGCAATAGAACAATAGACTATTGTCTACAGAAATTTATACTCCGTCTATCTAATAACTTACCAAAAATATGACATGTAAAAATCTACAATAACGGAAAATAAGAACAGTAAGATAACCTTGCCTGAGAAATAGGGACAGAAACAACAAGAGGCTCCCCACGGTTTTTAAGTGGAATAATTTTTGTTGTTCTTTTTGCCCCGCCTTCTTTGCTCACCATACATCTCGTTAGAACATCAATAGTATAATTTGCGTCCTCCGGCTTTTTACTTTCTTCATCTAAAAGAAAATTCCCGTCAGTTGAAATAAATAAATTATTATTATTTTGTTGACCAAATACAAATAATCCCTCACCTTGTGCAGAACTCTTCACCCGCTGAAAATTTATAATGACACCCCAAGTCACGGGATCTTCAAGGGAGAAAGAGGGCAGGTCCTCAGCCGTCCTCGTGAGCTCAATGCATACAAGTCTTCCAGGCTGCAAGAAAGGCAAGCAGTACTTCGAGGAGAAAGTAATATCACGGACATCTTTCTTCAAAGTTTTATACTGCTCAATCAAAGAGTAATAGTTCTTCAAGCTATCTTCTTCTTCGATGATGATCGAATTTTTTTCTTCTTCAAGTTGTTTAGTTTGCCGCTGCGAAAAAAATGTGAAATATCAGAAAAGTGCATCCAGAAAGAGCTACCTCATACTTTTAGTAGAAACTAACCTCAAGATTAGGAATGGCCCGATCTGATTGAAATTGATAGAAAGAATTACGAAGTAAATTTTCAGGGTGACCATCTTCACATCGTATTTGGTTCAAAAGCATGTTGTAGCTGAGATGAAACGCACTGGCATACAACAAAAGTAGAGTCAATGAAGCTTAACTTAAAACGTACAGGAGACACACTAGGATAATAAGGCCACAAAGCATGAAGTGAAGGAGCACGCCTCATGCAATGAGGCGCATCGTTTTTGTGAAATGAGTTTCTAAAAAATGCCGACTTTTTTGGTTTTTAAAGAGGGCATACGTGTAAAATAGGAATAGTAGGGCAAAGGGAAGGCCAGGATAAAAGAAGTAGAAGAACCGAAAAACTATAGACTTTTATACACACCACGCAAGTGATTCAGATACAAGGAGGTCCATAAGAACGGGATTTTGCGTATGAATACATTTAGCTGTGAATGCATGCCTCAAGAAAATCAAGCATACCTGTTCAAACTGTCAGCATTTCCTTTTAGCATATTTTTAGCAGTCGAAGGTTCAATCTTTTCATCTACCATCAGAATACATATACCACGCTCATCAATACCTCGACGGCCGGCACGCCCACTCATTTGTATATATTCTCCACTGGATAGCCATCTGAACTTGTCACCGTCAAACTTACGGACATTTGTAAACACAACAGTCTTTGCAGGCATGTTCAAACCTATGCTGAAGGTCTCTGTAGCAAACAAACACTGCAAAAATTTGCTAAAATTTAGCACCGTTTAACACCAAAAATCAAACAACTTAAACATATTCCAAGGGTGCATAGAGAAATAGGCCTTAAATGTACTCATGGATAGTTTGTAGCTAGCATAATAATACATAGACCTTAAATTGTACTGATAAAACTACACCAGTTACACGGGCACTTGTGCATAACCATTTTTTTCTTTTCAAAGACGTGAACTGTACTTCCACCGTCAAGCCAAATTTTACCAGAATTGGTGGTAAAGATAGATGTAACATTGAAACCCCTGCATACTTATTATGTTATGCTATCTAATCACCAGACTTAATCACTGAACCTCGGATGTTGTTGTCTGATGAGCATAGTATTAGGCTATGACAGCTGAGAGTTAATACTATACAGAATCTTGATCATCATGATCGCGATGGGGTATAGCTGCCCACATTCAATACTTTGATGTGATCACTAATACCGGTAGTTGTCATGTCTAGCGGCTTGATCTTGGCAAAATCATCACATAAGCAGTTTGATGTATTACCTTAATGAGACCTTCTTGAAATAGAATTTCAATAACTTCCTTTAGAATTGGAAGCAAGCCAGAATGATGAACGCCAATTCCACGTTTTAAGAGAGGCAGCATATTGGAAACCTACAAATAACCAAAAGCGCACACATTATGCTCAAGCCACAAAGCCAAACCTGTTTCCAAAGAGCAGAGGGTTAAGGCAACAAATAAAAAAAAAACCGAAACCAAAATGCAGCGCAGATGATGCAAAACTTTAATACAGAGACACAAGACCAGCGATTCAGTGAAATACATAATAAGCTCCTGCGGCTATCTACTGAACAGTGTGTTATTATGTAACTTCCTAATTTCAAATACAACAGAACCATATCACATATCTCCTTCATAAGGACTCATTCAATGTAGTCTCCTTATTTCATGGGCATGTATCTAATACATTTTTTTCAACAAAGTGCCATTTTGCAGTGCATATAAGTAACTAATAGCAAAGTGGCATCCACAGGATCCTGATTCCTAACTGAAATGAACAGTCCTTGGCCAGGCTCTACTCTAGGCGGAAATTTTTTATACTGCAGCATTCATGGAGAACAGAGTGATCAGTTTCCCAAGATGGATATCCCCCCCAATCTTATCCAAGAAATGACCCAATAGACGAACTCCTGACCAAAATATGACACCTTACACAATGTTTTTTTACTTGCCCAGAAGAAAATGTTACCCTGCAAGGATGTGGTAGTGTGGTACAGAACATAACGAAAAGCAGAAGGACCATACAGACGTCTTGAGCAACTTTAAATCCCACAACCAATATGGAGCCCCAAAGAAAAAAGAAAATTTCAGCTTAACTGGTAAGCCAACGAACTATAATTTAGAGAAACAGTCCAGAACTGCCTGACTAGTGACTACTCTCAAGAGTTGAAACAAGAACGGTTACCTGAGGTAGCTTCTTGTCATCATCAGAAAGCATGTCCATTGCACTCCAGAAGATAGTTTCTATATTCACCTTCTCATCATCCCCACTCAAATCCATCCTTGCCATCTAGAAGTCAGCAAGTAAATGTAGCACATTAAAAGTCGAAAGAGGTCACGAAGGCAAATGCATCACAAACCCTGTAGGTAGCATATGCAGAATGGATGACCGTGCCATGACAAAAGTAAAAAAGAAATTAACATTCAATAACGTAATTCTACTGATGGACTTCACCTAGGACAACGCATACTGTGTTTTATATAAAAACCCAAACAGATATTGAGAAAAGACAATTACGTCATGAATAATTCAATATAACAAAGTAACTCTGCTAATGACCTTGAAACAAACTGATCGCAAATACATAAACAAAAAGCAGGCTTGGGTAGAAGGCAGGACGGGCTTAACATGGCCTTTGTGGCAGTGTGGCCAACAAAAATGCAGGCTAGTGGCTTTAGAAGGGGTAAGATGGGCTGTACTGCCTCTGAACAGCTCTAACGTAAACATAAGAATGATTATCTGATGTACAGAGTGCCATGACCCTACAGTTCCTATTTCGTTATTATAGACAAAATATAAATATGAACATATACAAGAGAGTGTCACTAGGAGAGCATGGCAAATCTTTACCTGCATGGCCAGAAATTCGCACTCTCTTTTACTGAAGCTAAAAAGTATGATCGGGTCATATTGACGCTGTATGAGCATTTTCACCAGCTTGAAGATATCACTTTCTTCTCCCAACTTACCTACCACCACACCCTTCTGCCACTTTTTCTTTCTCTCAGCATCAGAAGCAGGGACAAGAGCATTCAAGGCTTTCTGGAAACTGTCTTCTCGGAATTTCGCCTTTTCATCAACGACCAAGTACAAGCCTTTACCACCAGATGGAAAAATATAATGCTGAAGTGGTGTTGGCCGGTAATCTGTATAAACAATATGGCATGGCTGCTGGTGGACCTGACATACACGTAACACGAGAATCTTCATATTGTCGGAAGATTAGGATGCAACATGCATTCTTGATGCTAAAATATGCAACACAGCCATCAGGTCTACACCATAAATCTAACTCAGTGGAACCTATTGTTTTAAAAGAAAAAATGTGACATGAACCAAATTACAAGAAATCAATGCTGGAAAGTGCAAGAAACGTGACTACCACAAATATATGATGATTCAAGTCACATAGATGAACGAACGTTCCTAGACAAAGACTAAAATCCGAGACTCCAATACTTTCTATCCAAGGACATTTCATGAAACAAACAAAAATGATGCATTACACAGTAACATGAAAACAGAACTAACAAGGATAGAAAAAGAAATGGAAAACAGGTACCTTTGCAACCCAATCTGCAAACTCCTTAGCATTAGGCACGGTGGCTGAAAGGAACACAAATCGAGAGTTCTTTGGAGCCATTACTATGCTTTCTTCCCACACCACACCACGCTCCCTATCCCGCATATAATGAACCTCATCAAATATTGCCCATGCCACCTCTCTCGTAACTTCTGATCCTTTATATTGCATAGTCCGCCAAATTTCTGTTGTCATCACCTACATTCAAGTATGATTTACAAATCTGTAAGGCTAAACTAAGGGTACACCTTAAACATATATATAACAATATAAAGCAAGAGTTACCAAGCAAGAAGCATTAGGATCAATGGTAACATCTCCCGTCATCAGCCCAACATCTGAAAACTCTTCTTTGAATTCACGATATTTCTGGTTGCTTAGTGCCTTGATAGGTGAAGTGTATATCACCCTTTGCTTGTTGCGCAATGACATAGCGATAGCATATGATGCAACAACTGTTTTTCCAGCTGATGTATGGGCAGATACCTGACAACAAGATCTTATTAATTAGCTACGGCTCAAATGTAACCACCTTACGCTTCGTCAAACCAACTTCTGTTTCATCAAACCATGCAAATCAAAATGCATACTCTGTAATTAGTAAGAGTGTGATACAGTAAAATCTGTAACTCATCAAAAGGAATGTTGAAGTTTGATCACACTACTCCTTTGGCAAAGAAAAGCACCGAGCAGCAGAACAACAAACTTTTATTAGCCAGACACTAAAGCGAAGCTGGGCCATTACAGAATGAATACAACAGCCTTCTTGCTTAACCCAGAAAACAATAACTCCAACGCCAAAACCTCTTCGCCATGATTCAAGAAGCTGCCAACATCCAATAAAAACTTCTACATTCTGCACCAGCTCTCAATCCTCACTTAAATTACTCCCTCCATATGAGATAAAACGATCATCACTCCATTTGGTTTGTCAATTTGTTCGCTTTTCATACTAAATAACCCGACATCTGAACGGGTGAAAAGAAAAATACAACCTCACCTGAGTTAGAGAGGGATTCATATTTTAGCAAGTAACAAACTTTTTGGTGTTAACTTAGTCGGATTAATCCATTCAAATATCTAGCCAAGTTCTGATCACTGTCTAACTAGAAATAGATTAGCAGATGGACAATCCACTGCACTTATAACAGTCCATTACTACTACTACCTAGATTATTCATCATTCGAGAACACATTATTCACAAACAGTAAGTCTCATTGAAAAACGACGGATCCATCACAAGCGGAAGAGTAAAGTAATAAATTGCCTAGGAGTAGCTTTAAGCTTTTGTCTAATCTAAAAACAAGAACTTGGGTATTATTTGACCTATTTCCGTCTTCAATGAGAAATTGTAATTCACAAAAGATGTAAACTTTCAAAGTAACACGTGAAATTATCAAAGACCCACATCAGTAAAACACAGTATATCCTTCAAGAAACAGAATAATATAATAAAACCAACAAAAATTGAATAATACCATGACAGATTCTCCATGCTCAAGGCACTTAATAGCTTCAGCTTGAAAAGGGTCAAGAGTGAACGGAAATTCCTTAGCTGGGCCAGTTCCATTATTAGAAGACGCTGACGATGACGACGGCGAAGGAGGCGTATACCCCTCAGGGTAAGAAACATCATGAAAACAAGCTATATTGTTAGCATCACTTTCATGGATATTATTGTTGTTGTTACCATCGTTTTCTCTTTGAATTTTTTGTGGAGGTGAGTTGGACTCCATTGTTGTACTTGGGTCACCTTCTTCCATTGATTTCCTCTTCACTGAACTCAAAGGTGTATTCTTTCCTGACATTCTGAATTCTGAGCTTTCTGGAATTCAAATTAACAGGTAATGTATCAGCAGGATGAAGGGAAGACGTTAATTGTGTGATTTTGAAGATATTCGGATCAACTTTTTAGGGTTTTGGTTGAATTTGGGGATTTTGATAGATTGGGGACTGCAGTGGAAGAGAGGGTTGCGAAAGGAGGAGGCCGAGGAACGTCGTTTGGAGGAGCAAGGTTTTGTGTAAAGTGTAACTAGGTTTATGGATTAGGAATTAGTGAACTACGTAGTATTAACGGAATTGTTTTTTTTTCATACGGATTGTATATTTTCACCTTAGAAATTTCATTAACTTCTCATATATGGAATAATACTTTCTTTCCTAAAATCCAAGAAAATAACTTTAATATTAACCTTTTTCCTTAACCTAATCTAATTGCTCCGAGGATTTCTACATTGATCCTAATTATCCAATTTAATGAGTAACTAATATTTTTGCCTGTGCGATGCACGGATACTGGTATTGCTTAAGTTTTTAACGAAGATATAAAATCACAAAAATTATAACAATCCTAACATTTGATTACAGTGTTGAATAATGCAACATTTATCCGGTTTTTGTATAACATTGTACATAATTTAAGATATTTAAATTATAAAAAAATCAAAACTAAGATAATTAAGTTTTATATATTACAAAAAATGAAAATAATATAAAAATTGATTCTAATAAATCTTTTCATAATGAATGTGTGAAATAAAACAATAAAACAAAATAATAGATTCTTGATCGTCCTTAGAGGTCCGAGAAAATGATAACGTCCTAACAAATTGTTTTTTATATAAAATAGGCAGCCCAACCCATTATTATACGGTATGAACATTACTTGAGGATGGTTATAACAATGATGTATCCATTTTACAAAACTTCAGCCTCTGAAACCCAAATGCGTAATATAATACACTAAGCCATTGTTGTCAAAAAAAAAAAAAAAAATACACTAAGCCATTAATTTGATCAAAATCGAAATGGCAAACTTGGGCTTCTACCCAATAGTTACTCCGTATCTTTTACCTAACATGTGAAACGACAAAAAAAAATCGTAGTTACTCATTCATGTACGAGTTTTACTCATTCATAAACTTTTTTACATTACTTTTCCATTGTGCGCCCTTTGCCTAGAAACATAAACAAAATTCTCTCTAATTCTCTCCCTTACAAAATTAATCAAATTCACATTCTATCAAATTATACAATTATGGATGCTAATTTTCGAATCAATCAAGTAATAATAATTCGACTTAAGTTCTAATTTTATTAATTAAATTATATCAAATTAAGGAATAGATTTAAATTAGGGTTTGTTTAACCGTTGCTGACTTTCCTTATGTTCGGTATACTTTAGGGGATCGTACTTAAATCCTTTTATGATTAAAAATTGACATCTCATAACAATGACTTGATGCGCTTCGTCCATGCCCTTGTTGTAAAGTATGGTCTCGTTTTTAATTTTTGATGTTAATTTTGTTTTATCTAATTGTTGCAATGTAATGTTTTTCCAAAGGGGTTTACATTTTCAAAGCATAACCAATTCTGCAATTGTTCATTATATATGTGTAAATCGTTGGTCAAGCATTTTACATGGATGCTTTAATTAATTAGTGAAACAATTAGAGAAGACGATGATTGAATAAAGAATACTCCGTGTTCAAGAGGAGAGTTGAATATAGAGAGAAAAAATTGAAAATTGAAGAGTCAAAATAAAAGGGTAAAATGGTCATTTTCGTTCATAAAAGAGTAAAATTCGTTCGTGAATGAGCACCACCCAAAAAAATTGATCAAAATCGAAATTAAGCACCTACCGATCAAAATTGATCAAAATCGAAATTAAACCCCTAGTCCCTACCGATATGACTGTTAGAATTAAGGATTATCTTTCAGCCAATATTAAATGGTTATGGTAAAACTCATCAATTTCACTACAATCAGCTGATAACAATCATAAATATATTTGTTGTTTTTTGTACTACACAGTTAACACCGGATATTTTAGCTTGGCTCCGCCAGAATATATTATTTGTCGTTCATGCGGTGCAATCATGTGGTATGAAGAGAGGGTTAAAAAGATTAGCAACCAAAGGCAAGCCAATTTCAACATGTGTTGCAGAGAAGGGAAAATAAGGTTAGACAAGCTAAAAGATCCTCCCGATATTTTAAAAATGCTATTGGATTACAGTCAAGGACCTTCTGTTAGGAGTTTAGGCAGCATATACGAATGTATAATTCTTCATATGCATCGCAAAAGTAGACACAACTGTCAACAACACACCAGGGCCATACACTTTCAGGATCAGTTGACAAAACAGTCATTATATAGGATCTTTGCTCCCAACTGGTGACCGAATATCCTCCTTCATACAGCTATATGTTTATGACACTTCAAATGAAATATATATGATATCAAGTGTATTTAGAAAGAAAGACAACAATTCCGTACTAGAAATAGATATACTTATAGGGTTGAAACATATGATAGATGCCGTAAATCCGCTAGCCCAAATGTTCCGCATGGCCCAGCAACGCCTAAAGGAGGATAATAATATAAATTTGTCAATAAGGCTGCTTGGTCAAAGAGTTAACAAAGATAGAGCGTACAATAATCCTACAACATCAGAAATAGTTGTGCTTATTGTCAGAGATGTTGGTGGAACAGACGCTGGTAGAGACATAATTATCGAACACAAAAGAGACGATTTGAAGCGAATAACTGATGAGCTACACCATCTTACATGGCTTTACAGTACCCGCTTCTATTCCCATATGGAGAAGATAGTTTCCACACAAATATTCCATACGTCGTTGACAATAATAACAAGCGTGGTAAGAGAGAGTTGTTGACGCGGAAAACCCGTTAGGGAAAAACCGCAGGGGAATCGATATTCCTCCAAATCCACTAAAAATTCGACTTATGAATGTCGAGTATTTTACAAATGTTGCTGAATGATTTCTAGTGAGATAAGTGATTCTCCTAATTTTTGCATACTTATTACAATGGATTCTCCCTATATTTATAACACAATTTAAGATATGAACCGTTGGGTCAAGGTATTACCCAACAGTCAGATCGATCTCCTTCTAGCTTCTTTTTCCTCCTTCTTTACTCTGAGGTTCCTTTGTTGTTTTTCCATTTTGAAGTGTGTTTTGGGTCTTGTGTAGCACGCTTCCTCCTTCTTCTCTTTATTTCCCGCACACTTTTGATTCCCATCTTTATGTTCTTTTGTCCTTGCTCACGGTGGGTGCCCCTCGATGTCTCTTACTCCTTATTCAACCACTCTTGTAGTGACACGTGTTGAGAGACCAAAAATGCTATTTTTGGGATCTAACAGTCATAATCTTCTTCCTTAAGCTAAAGAAGAGGTTTATATTGTCCGGGAGCTCTTGTATCCACATAAGCAATATATCCCACATCGAAAAATTAGGAAAATAAAAAAAGAAAATATGGTATCAAACAATTTTAAAGTAGATAATATTAAGTCGTAGAGTTAATTAAAAAAATACGGTTACCACTTTACTTTAGCGAATTGTGAAATTTGAATAATTGACCCCTTAACATTTTCAAAATGTGAAATAAAACCCTTTTTTTATTTTCCAGCCAATGTCTCACTGGAATTTCATTTTCTAATCATTGGTTATATGGAGAAACTAATTTTATAAGAATCTCTCAATTCATCATGATTCACAAATTTTACAAAATATATGTAGAAATTCAATTGTTGTTAGTTGGTCTACTTACCGCCTCTTAACTTTCCAAGTACACATAAATTATTGAAAGAGCATTTTTCGTACCCATTTATTTGCCTTTCGTGACCCTTTTATTATTGATCGTGACATAGTAATTTCGTACCTATTTACATAGTAAATGTACCTATTTTATCTTCAGTCATGATTCATACCTATTTTATTATCTTTAGTACAAGCTTTTCTTAAAAGTGTAAAATAGTCTCTCAATAAATTTATTAAGACGTTGTCATTGAGGAGGCTTACTCTTTTAATTATCTTATTCAATCAATTCCATTTTTACGAATTAAACAATATAGTGTACAACTGTAGAGTACTTCATTAGTCTCATATTGATAAGAATCAATGGAATCACGGAATATTAATGCATAATTTCATCTAATTATTTATTATTGAATACAACTCTATTGATCATTACTCTCAATCGAAGATTGTACGAGCATATTCCAAGGAGAAAATTGTTGCCTCCAAGAGATTAAACAAATAAAGGGGTATTTTTGCAGTAGGAGCCCTAGGAGGATCATACATCCGATGTACTACCACCAACTTTATACTTTTTGAGTATTATAAATAATGTTTTTGAGTTTTGTTTAAAAATTATGAGTATTGGTATAAAGTTTTTGAATTAAGTTATTAAAACATTAAACTCAAAAAAATACAATAAAACTCAAAAACATTACATATAAACTTAGTTATATTTTAGTTTTAATGAAAAAAAATTAAAATCTAACTTATAAATTTTTATAAGCTCAGAAAAAATAGACATATGCTCAAAAACAAATAAAGTTTGACGTAATAAGCTCAAAAAAAACTCATATGCTCAAAAACAAATAAAGTTTAAGGTCATAAGCTCAAAAAAAATATTCATATGCTCAAAAAAAATATTCATATGCTCAAAAAAAAAACTAAGAAAAGTGTGAGGTAATACCTCCGATGTATGTTCCTATTTCTCGTATTTTTGTGTATAGATATATGTACAAACCCGTAGAAAAATAATACATATTAGGGAAACGACTTAATCCATTGTTAAATTACCTATATAATTTATTTATTTATATTTTAGTTAGAAGTGGCAATATATCTCACATAGAAATGTTAAGGGAAAAAAGAAATAAAATAAGGTATAGGACAAATTTTTTTTGAAGTCTAATATCCGACATCGAAAATTAGGGGAAAAAAGAAAGGAAATAGGGTATAAAAAAAATAAAAAAATTAATATTTTTAAAATTTTACTAGAAGAATCAATATATCTCTCATTGGGGGAAAAAAGAAAAGAAATAGGATATTAAACAATATTAGAATAAATAATGTTAGACAGTTGAGTAAATTATAAAATAAAGTTTTAACCTTTTTAAATTACCTATTTAATTTTTTTTATACTTTTAATTAGAAGTAGCAATTTATCCCACATTGAAAAGTTAAGGGAAGAAAACCAACATGTTGCTTGAGTTTAAGAACCAATTATACAACTTCAATTTGACAAAAGCAAACGACATATAATGTTGTTTTTCCATTTTATTTTCGAGTTGGGTGGTTTCAGATTATACCACTTTGTCTCAAGTCAGCCTATTTTCGGATATGTAACAATTATTGTTCTCAAATTGAAATATGACAAAAATAATCGATAGTAACGGAAAAACCGTAATAGTCGGGATAATAGGAACTTATAAATAAAGATAAAAGGCGAGACCAAATATTATTCTATGTCTCAAATTCCAAAAGATGAATTGTCGCTCTGCCTAATTCTAACATATTTATAACAACGTTATTTCGATTTTTAATAAAACTAAGAACTATTTAGCTATGCATTTCCGTTTCCGTGCAAAATTCTAAGCTAGTTTAGGATATATAAGCAATCCAATGTGAGGCCGGCCCCTTCTCTCCAACAATTGCGCCTTCTACTGGACTTGTACGACTGAGTCTTTGTCTTTCTTTGGCCTATAACTTCGCGCGGATCCTTCTGAAAGTCTTAAACGAGGAATTTACGAGCAAGAGTGTTAAACCAAGAATTTACAAGCAAGAGGATTCTTCATTGTATTACTTTACTAATTGCGGCCTTTATACATTAACAGCTCTTTGCTTCTTCAACCTAAAAGTAGAAAAAAGACGAACCAGCACTCCCAGGAATACCAAACCTCTCCTCTCGTCTCTTATACCTAGCCCTACTATTCTACTAATACCGCGGAAGTGACAAATAAGCCCCGTACGTTTAGTCCTATGTGCAAATCACCCAATACTTTCAATACGTGCAAATTAACCAAAAAACGCAGGTGTGCAGCAGCTCTCTCATTGTCTTCACCCATAAAGGTTAAGAATCATCATGAGCATTTCTTTAGTCCTTATATTAGACTTGAATGAGAAATTTTATATTGAGATGATTAAAATCAAGTACAAGGGGAGACTATTTATACTAATGACTCCTTAACTTACTTGTCCTACAAATAAGGAAACTACCCATAGCATTAGGCCACTAACCCACTATTTTATTGACTCCTAATATGACTCTAACAACATAAGACCATAACAAACAAGTGACCACATGTTCCTAAACATTAGGACTACTTTGAATTAATCTTCAACACCCCGCTTTCTTTGGTAAGTTGATCACTTTCTTTGCTTTGGAAAGTCAGCGAATGCATCTACTACACTAGTGTAAGACCTCAAATACAACAGATGGAGGTAAAGCAGCAGAGAGGATTTAAACATTTGATACAGAACTACAGACACCCGTGGCTGCTGACAATGGATTGCTGAGACCCTGAGTAGCGATCCCGCTCTTTTCTCAAAGTTACCACCCTTTAAATAATACTAAACCTGCTCTTTCTTTCTTAAATAATCGGACTGGTGGAATCGAATGGATGCTTTCTTTTCTTGATCTATCTGCTGCTCTTTCTTTCTTAAGGGTACGGGAGATTTAACTAGGATCAAGGGCTGAAAAAGGCCAAGCTGTTAACGCCCTTCTCAACCAAGATCATAGTCTTTTCGTCAAACCCCCGGCCTCTCTTTAAACGGGGTGAGAGGAATTAAATAGGAAAAGAGATGTTCCAAACCACGAGAAAGGAAGCGCATCGCACGTAACTTCAAAACAATGCTTTTCAAGGAGATCAATCATGAAATTCCCTAGCCCTTCTAGTCGGAGTCATTTCATTCGTCGACTCGGTAAGAAAGATTCAAGCAAGCAAGCTAAGAGGCTAGTGACTGAGGAAGACAGGTTACCAGCACGAAAGCAAGCAAGCTGATCCAGAAGCAAACCCTCTTTTTGTGTTTCCAAATCAAGAATACAAAAACATTCATACTCCTACAAACTACACAAACAATACCAAAATTAATTAATTAATTAAGGAAGTTTCCTCTTAACACCATGCTTATTATTATGCATCCACACCTTAAAAACCTGACGTTTAATACCAACCTCATTACATAACTCTAATACTTGTTCCTCATTTTGCTTACCCATCTTCCACCCAATCCTCTCCGCAAACTCCGCCATCTTATCCTTCTGCTCCTCCGTAAACTTCGTCCTAAACCTCTTCTTACCCGACCCGTATTCTTCCATCTCGGCTACCTCCCTGTAAGCTTTCAACTCCTCGCTCGACGATTCCGCTGCCGTCCCGCCACTGCCAAACGCCATCATCAACCCCACTCTCTGTGGCGGCATCCGTGCCGTCTTATTGAAGGATATGTAGCAGTTATCGGGTGGCGGTGGGGCGGTGGCGGTGGCGGTAGCTGTTGTTGGGGGTGTGGTGGTTAGTTCTCTACGGTGGAAATTGCGATGGCAATCACATGCAGCGCAGCGGAGGGATTGTGGGGTGCCTTCTTCAGCAGCTGGCATGAACTCTCCACATCCGTCTACCACGTGGCTACCTAAATGAGCCGCATGGTTCCTTTGGCACTCCCTGTACCTCACCATCACCAAATTAAGCTAAGCTAAGATAGTGATGCTTCTGTTCAGTTGGATTTTAGATATATATTTATTACCATCGTTGAATATTTTAGATATTCTCCCTCTTATTTCATATTTTGTCCCTTTATATTTGGCACAAAAATTAATGTGGAAAATAAAATAAGTTATTAATCAAACATTTTTTTATTTATTATTTTTTTTTTTTGTATTTTTGTTTGTTTTTTCTTTTATAAAATTTTTTTGTATTAAAACTGGAAAGAATAATTACATAAAATTGGTGGGCACCCGAGAAACAAATAGGGCGTTCACTCCCTTAGCAATAGCAAAACTAAGGCGAGAAAAAATAAAAACAGCGGTCCTCGATCCAGCATCTTGGACACCGAAAACTTCTGAATTCACTTGATCCAGGAACAACATCTTCTCCCAATTCCCCCAAAGAGGAGAAAGAGAAAGGCAAGAAGTCATACTCATGCCCCGCGCACAAATCTCGGTACTTGGCGCATTTCCTCAGAGCAGCATCCACCACCGCCCCTCCTGGCACAAAATCAGCCATTCCCATTATTATTATTTATTTATTTTAAAATAGAAACTTTTATTAAAAATAATGGAAAAAGTACATGAAATTTGTGGGCACCCGCGAAACTAGCTGGGCGCCCACTCCCTTAGCAATAGCAAAACTAAGGCAAGAAAAAAAAAATCAGCGTTTCGGATCCGGCATCCTGCGACACAGAAAACTTCTGAATCCGCTTGAGCAAGGAAACAACATCTTTCCCCAATTCTCCCAAGGAAGAGAAGGAGAAAGGCAAGAAACAATAAACATGCGCCGCGCACAAGTACCTGTACTTGGCGCACTTCCTTCGAGCAGCATCAACCACCACCCCTCTTGGCACAAAATCAGTCATGCCCGACTGGGTCAAAGGAGAGGGCCCTACCAAATCCACACAAACATCGCTCCCCCCGGTCCCAAGAATAGAGCAGCAAATCAGCAGGTCGCAAAGGCCCACCCGCACCATCGAGCAACCCAATATCCACCTCCCGACCAATAGAGATCCCCGACCGGTAGCAAATATCCAAAAGAGTATCACGAACAAGGTTATGCCGATGTTTAACACCAACAGCACTAACACAAGAGACAGCATGATCCCCGAATATTTCTCATCAAAAACCCGAGAATAAGCAGAACAAGGCACAGACATCGAGAAAAACGGAACACCCAGCCGATAATTGAGCACGCACCGATAAGTCCTACTGTTCATAGTCTGTCCCAAACCAGAAATAGGAACCACACGCAACCAATCAGATGAGTGACCTCCCAGCTGAGACTTCCAAAGCACAATCTGACGAGGAGTCAAAGAGAAAACCGATTCCGCAGAAGCAACAACCCTCGTGAAATAAACATTTGTCAATTTCTTTGTAAGTTTGGTGGCAGCAATCTCAGAAGAATTGCGCAGAAAATCAGAACACTTTAATTATTATTATTATTATTATTTAGTACACTTTAATTAAATTTAAGTTATTTTTATTAATTTTAGTTTCATTCAACTCAATTCAGTTCAGCTCGATTAAATTCAGTTCAGTTCAGCTCAGCTCGATTCATTTCAGCTCAATTCAGTTCAGTTTAGTTTAGCTCAGCTCAGCCCCATTCAATTTAGCTCAGTTCAGTTCAGCTCTAAAAAGACAAAAAAAAACAGGCCTTATTCCCTTTACTCACCTTCCAAACAGGCCCCCTTGTTAATTGGTTAAGTCAGTAACTGTTAGATTAGATTATACAGTAATAATTGATATGATTAGACTATTTAGTGCGTTTTAATTGGTTAATTAATTAGTGCGGTTTAAAGGTCTTGAGACGATTAAGTGTTCTTGAATAATTGATAAGTAACATTGTTCTTGAGATGGTTAAGGGTTTTTTATTGAAGGTTTTGAGGCGGTTTAAAAAAAATTATTTTATCATTGAAATATAAGGAAGTTAATCGAAAAGAAGGAAAAAAAACTAAATATATATGGATTAATTGATAAGAATACCCTGAATTATGTATGTCCTGCTCAAAATACGTCAAACTCTATTTTAACTATTAATATTACCAACTAATGCTCTCATCCGCTTTTATTATAATATATGACCTGCTACCTGCTAAGTAAGTGAAGAAATTTATAACCCTTCTTTAACCCGTTTTTCTCGTTTTACTTATCTGTTAATCTATTCACCTAATCACACCATTAAAACATACTACAATACGTTAATAAAACAACAAATTCTATTTAAATCAAATGAGGGCATTAGTTGATTATATTGGTAGTTAATCAAATGAGGGCATTAGTTAATTATATTGGTAGTTAAGATAAAGTTTAGAGTATTTTGAGCATTTCACCTATAGTTCGAAGTATTTCTATCAATTAATGTAATATATATTTAGCAAATATATCTAAATTTTTTATAAGTTTTAAATCAATTCTACCCGAATATCTCCTCTATTTCATCCAATTTGTTAGCAATATCTGAATTAATTGGTAGTGTAATTAATGGTTAGATTCTCTCTCTTTTAATTTCTTCATCTCTTTCTTCTGTTCACTGGTATTGGTGCGCCTGCACCCCAGTTATTATTTGCCTGCAACTCTACTCAATTTTTCTATTGAGTCACCAACTTTCGTCCTCTCTTTTGTATGTTCCTCGTGATGGCCATACATGTGAATTATTATGCAGGAATTGACCGCCTTTCTGTTCTCATCTCTCTTTGTCTTATTCTATAATCTTATCATCTGCAAATTAGTCGGTTTTATTCTTGTAAATGTCGCAAATAAATAGTTAATAGATCTCGGTATTATTCTTGTCACAAATTCTGGTTTGTGACGGTAATATCCAAGTTTGTAATAGGTTTAATAAAATTCACCTGCGAAGGTAGCACGAACACTTCTCCTAATGAGCTGTACCGTGTCCGACACCGACACTCAACGGACACACGCTGAAACGTGTCCAACACCTAAACAACCGTGTCTAACTTTCTACATTTATTTGGGCACGTGTCCGACGCGTGTCCTGGTATTTGAGCCGTGTCCGTCGCGTGTCTACGATATTTGGTTATCATTTGCGGTGAATGATGTTCTTGAGATGAGAAATACGCTATCGAAAGGGATCAATTAGAATATTGATTCAGATGAGGATTGAAAATAAATTTATTATTAAGGGCAAATTTTACATTCACTTATTTAAAATTAATATCAAATACTTTTACAAAAATAAATTTTATTAAATTTAAATATCGTGTCCCGCATCCTAAATTTCATGGCATGCCGTGTCCGTGTCCGTTTTGGTGCTACCTAGTTCGTATGTTACAGATGGCCGATTGACGAACATGCTATGGAGAGGGTAGAGGACATCCGTTTCTCCTACATTAAATTTGTATCAATATTATACTCCGTATATCCCCCATGCTGATTTACTGACAATGTATACCGGTAAAGCATGTTAAAGTACTAATCCATTGTACTTAGCCAATTAGGGCATCTCAAATAACCTAATAGCTAGTTTATTAAGGAAATAAGGAAGCTCGGGAAATGTGGGGTACGACTGAGTACGAGTTGTTATTTTATTAAATTAAAAAGTACTCCGTAGTGGTTAGAATGAGTTAGGGCCTAATACTTAACACAAATTCTTGTTTGTAACGGCGCTATCCGTCACAAGCACAAGCTTGTAACGGATACCGTTTTTTCTCACAAAATACCCATTTTTTCTCTCTCTGCGACACTATTCACGTGGTTCCCTTTCTCCACTAACTTATTTTGTATCCATTTTATCTCACAAAATACCCGTCACAAATGGTGACCCGTCGCAAGCAATACTTACTACATACTTAATACATACATGATTAAAATAATCATTTCTTTTTTATCCTAATGAATCTATGATGCTATGAACAATATTTAATTGTCGGTCGTAGCTTTAAACATTCACAAACTCTGACGGCCATATTCGTCGCAAGTCGAATCAAGTAATACCTGTGTGAGTGTATAAGACAAAATCAGAATGTCTAGGGAAATACAAACTGTTATTTTGTCTTATTCTCCCACATGGGTAATACTTATCTCGTCGTAAACATGTGACGGATATACCCGTCCTAACTCCTCATACAACTTGTTAAAGATTACGTCTTAACAACAAAGGGAATCCTTCTTGAACATGATTAAAACAATATCTTAGTGTTAGGTTATTGTTTAACACCAAATTAGACTACGCGGCGAAACAACATCCACAAATCATGATGCACTCACTCCTCTCTTTCCAATTATCACTTGTCTTCTTCGCTTTTTACTCTCTTTTATTTTAATAACAATTTAATTTTCACGCTTTTTTGTTTCCGTCTTAAGGTTTACAGAGCAAATATATCCCAAATTACGAACTTTTTGACGAAATGGGGTTATTACCTTATTATGAAATAGGATAGGAAGAATAGAGATTGATAGGAAGTACTTAATTTAAGTAATTTCGAATTATAGGGTGAAATAGGATGAATAAGTAATCTCGATTTCTAGGGTTTGAGTAATGGGAGGGGTTGTGTTTTTCGGTGAGAGGAAGTGAGAGTGTGTTCAGAAATCACGATTGGTTCTTTATATAGGTAGTATTGAGATCGCTGGCTTAATTGCGGCTTTCTACACAAACATACTGGAAAGTTTCTGTTTTTTTTTTGGAAAACAACTAAAGTCGTTGCTTTAACCAGCGGCTTACTCAAGAAGCACAGAAGCCGCGCTTTTAACCAGCGGCTTCCCCAAATTTCACAAACTCAGTGCTTAGTATTGTTTCTGCCTTTTTTTTCAGAGAAAATAGGTAAAGCCGCTGGTTAAGACAACGGCTTTGTAAAAAATTTTGAAAAAAAATAAACGTGATGAAGTTGACCCAATTGGAAGAAATAGTTTCAAATAGACCCCAAAGCGATAAATAGTTTGGTTAATAACCCCATTTCATCAAAAAATACCCAAATTACATTACTAATAATCTAAAAAAATACCAAAAAAATGTCTTATTAAAACCATGTGACAGCAGTAAGTGAATGGTACCTCAGATGTATTCTCCAATTCTATAGTTTTTGAGCATTCTAGGTTCTTTTTAATGGAGCGCTTAAGGCAATTCCTACCATCATGTGGCCTGCGTCAGGGTGACCCACTTTCTCCATTCCTATTTATTCTCTGTATGGAGGTTCTCTCTGTCAATATTAAAGTTGCTGAATGTGAAAATCTTATTCGGGGAATTTCTCTTGGACGGAATTCACCGACTATTTCTCATTTGCTTTTCGCTGACGATTCTGTTTTTTCCTTGATGATAAGGATGATGCTTTTCACAAACTAAAAAATATTTTGGACGACTTTTGTTTTGCATCAGGTCAAGCTATTAACCTCTCTAAATCAGGTATTGTTTTCAGTCCTAGTACCTCTCTGGGTTCTGCAGCTAGTGGGTTGAGAACTTTGGAGATCACTGGATCTAAGGGGATTGGTAAGTATTTGGGCATTCGTACGGAGATGGGTTACTCTAAGAAGCTTATTTATGCTGATATGATTAATAAAGTTAAAAAGCGACTTTGCTCTTGGAATGGTATTTTCTTATCACCAGCTGGACGACTCACTTTGATTAACTCAGTGCTCTTCTCCCTCTCAAATTTTATTCTATCGGTTTTCAAAATTCCGATAAGTGTGATTAAAAAGCTTGAGTCTTTAATATCGCTTTTTTGGTGGGCGGGTACTAAAAACATCAACTCAGGTACGATTCACTGGTGTAGTAAGAATTTCCTTAGCCTTCCAAAGTCTGAAGGAGGACTTGGGATAAGGAATCTGAGAATTCTAAACCAAGCTCTTCTTGGAAAAATTGCATGGAAAATCATGAGTAATAGGGATTCCCTCTTAAGCCGTATTTTTTTTCCAAAAATTTTTAAGGATGACACTTCTTTTTCGTTAAAATCATTGACTGGATCTTCATGGGGTTGTTGGAGTATTGCTTATGGTTCTTCTCTTATTATTCCGCATTCTTCATGGAAAATTGGATATAGATCAACTCTTAATGTCTGGTCTTCAAATTGGATTAATGGTTTGGCACCCTCTCCTCTGTCTAGCTTTGGTTATCACTATCCACCTTCATTGGAAAACTTGATGGTTAAGGATCTCGTTCTTCCTGATTGCAATTGGAACAAAGATCTTATTTCAGAAATATTCGAAGAATTTTGGGGACTTCGTATCCTTGTCATTCCTTTATGTTCAACAACGGAAAATGATTATTTAATTTGGTCTGCCACTTCTTCAGGTGATTATACAGTTAAAAGTGGTTATGCGATTGGTCTTAAAGATTATCTTTCTGAGCATGCATCATCTAAGGATAGATCTCGATTATCTATTTCTGCTCGTGCTTTCTGCAAAAGGAAGTTGTGGTCTCTTCCAGGTCCTAATAACTGGAAAATTTTTATCTGGAAGATCCTTACGGGCACCTTGCCAGTGAAAGATAAATTTCGAAAGAGAAATTTTAATATGGATCCCACCTGTTCACTATGTGGCTTGAATAATTTCAATGAAACACTTGATCATTTATTTAGAAATTGTGGCACTGCAAAAAGTATTTGGGCTGCTTCTGTCTTAGGTATTCGGGTTAACAACATGGACACTGTTCCAATCTCTGACTGGATTGTTAATTGGTTATGTTTCTTCGCTAAAAATGAGGATTCCCTGTTCAAAATTATTACTTTCAACTCTATCCTTTGGAGTATCTGGATCTTTCGAAACAAGTTTGTCTTCGAAGGAGTGTCTTTCTCGATTACGGGTTTCTTTAATTATCAAAGTAATATTGCCATGGGAGCTATTGAGGCCATTAAGCATGATGTCTTTGTTAAAGAAAATATTCGTCCTTCTCTCTTACCTAAAGAAAGCTCGACAATAGACCTTCTAAGAAATGGGCATCCGTTATTGGTTGTGGGATCTGATTACACTTGCAATCCTATCAAATTTATGGGCGATGCTAGTTGGATTTCTACTCTCCAGGGTGCCGGTGGGTGGATCTCATACGATCTCTATGGTAATATTACGTTTCAGCATACTTTCAATTTTTTGGCAGAATCTCCTTGTCAAGCTGAAGCTTGGGTTATTCGTGACATTCTTATGTGGGCCATCAAGTATGAAGTATATCATCTACAAATTGCCACGGATTGTCTTCAATTGCTCTTGCAGATTTCAGGATGCGAGCGACATCAGTTGCTGACGAAGGATTTATTATTAATATTGCTAGTCTTTATTCTCATTTTCATTGTTTAAGTTTTCGTTTTATTCCTCGGAAACAGAACAAGATTGCTCATAATCTTGCTCAAAGCGCGAGGATGTCTTAGGTTTTAGGATTTTCATTTTACAGCTGTCAAAAAAAAAAAAAAAATAGTAAATAAAGTTTTTGAGTTTTGTTTTAGAAATTATGAGTTTTTCTATAGAATTTTTGAGTTTATTTATTTAAACATTAAACTTTAAAAAATCACAATAAAACTCAAAAATATTACATATAAGTTTAGTTGAATTTGAGTTATAACGGAGAAAAACTAAAATCTAACTTATAAACTTTAATATGCTCAAAACAGTACACATTTGCTCAAAAACAAATGAAGTTTGAGATAATAAGCTCAAAAAAATACATATATGCTAAAAAACTATAAAATTAGAGGTAATACATCCGATGTAGTTAAGGCATTAGATTTATTATTGTAAGGATATTTGGGCTTGTACACTGAATAATACTGAAGATAAACAAAGTCTCAGAAGAAAAATGATGAGAGAGTGAATGTTAACTAGGTAGCACGGACACTTCTCCTAATTAGCCGTCTCGTGTCCGACACTCGGACACCCGACACTCGTTGGACACATGTCAAAACATATTATAGCTTAGACGTGAAATAAAATTTTAGAAAAGATCGATTAAAAAATGAATTTGGGTGAAAAAAATGAGAATTAGTTATAATAACATAATTGCTATATCACACCCCTATTTTACTTGTTACGCCCTATATTTTTCAATTTAATCCAAATCTGCCCCTGCACCTCTAAAAGTTATATAATTGCGATTAGACTTGGCAAACAGATCGGGTCGTGTCGGGTTTGTGTTCGTGTCACATATAAATGAGTCACAAAACCTCCAACCCAAACCCGATCCAATTAAATTCCGTGTCGTGTTCGTGTCGACCCACTTAGATAAATGGGTCATCAAGTCTCAACCCTAACCCGTTAATTTCATCTCGGGTTCGTGTCGCGTTTTCGTGTCATGTCCATATTTGGACAGTTTAAGTATATTTATGTGATGGAAGATAAAAAAAATTACGATTAATTTAGTAAACATGTCATTCGTGTCGGGTTCGTGTTTAAAGAGCTCAACCCAAACCCGACCCAATTAAATATCATGTCGTGTTCGTGTCGATCTACTTACATAAATGGGTCATTAAACCTTAACCCAAACCCGCTAATTTCGTGTCGGGTTTTCGTGTCGTGTCATTATTTAACAGCTCTAATTACGATCATGAAAACACTTTTTTTGCTAGTACATATTTACATAATACTCCCTCCATTTTTATCCAAGTGATACATTTCTTTTTGCACGTTTGCCAACGCACGTTTTACGTGCTTAATATCTTTAGCTACGTATTTGTAAAAATTATAAAAATTATATATTTTCAATGTACTCGTAAAGACGAATTAAACAAGATCCCACATGAATATGTTTTTTCTTACGTATTGAGAGAAAATTAAAATTGAAGGTTAACTTGTGAATAGTGTACAAAAACCTTATGTATCACTTGGATAAAAATGGAGGGAGTACATTACATAACAATAGAAAAAACCGTGCTTCGTACGGGCATTAAATCTAGTAATAAATAAGCCACATATCCAATAAGATTGCCACGACTCGAAGTCTCGAACCCATGCGGTTTACTTAGTGATCAAATTTAGTGAACTCAGAACCGCAGAGTACACCAGACACCTCTGAAATGCCGACAATGGCGACGAACGCCATGGCTGCTGCAACAGCAGCGGCAGGAGGCCAAAGAACAGTTTTAATCACAGGCGTAACTCGAGGTCTAGGTCGAGCTTTAGCTCTTGAAATGGCTAAACGAGGTCACCGTGTTGTCGGTTGCGGTCGCTCTCAAGATAAACTCGATTCTCTTCTTTCCGATCTCAATCTTTCATCTTCTTCTTCGTCTTCCGATTCTCCTCATCTTCTCTTCAATGTCGATGTGGTATGGTAGAATTCAAAATATATTATGTTTTGTTTCCTGTTTATTTCGTGAATTGGTAATTAGGGTTTGAGGTTTATCGTTTTTGTAGAAATTGAATGCGAGTGTGGAAGAATTGGCTAAGGGTTTGGTCGAAAAGAAGCGGATTCCGGATGTTATTGGTAATTATGTTTTGTTCAATTTGTTTGAATATTATTTAAACTGTTGAAATTATGTGGAGCGAAATTAGGGTTTATTTGTAAGTGTTTGTGAAGAGGATAACATAGCGCTTGAAATAGGGTGAAAGAGATGAATATCGTGTCGAAAATTAGGGCCTGTGAAAGATTGATTGAGGATATTGGGAAGCAGTACTTGAATAGCATTTACAAACAAGGTGTTAATCATAGGATGAATGCTAAATGTCAATTGGTAATTTCAACGCGACGAATTTGGGAGAGGGTAATACACTAATGCACAAGAATCTCTCTGAGATGAACTGTGAATAATCGTATACTGGTATGTAGAATTTTTGGAGGAGGAAACGGATAAGAAATGTTGTAGTGACTTGATTGTCTGATTGCTTGCACCCATTAGCCACTGGTACGTGATAAGTTGGGGTAATCGAAACCCTAGCTTTTAATCTAGGGTTCAATCATTTAAGTTATGGGTGCTTCCACTATCAACCGGGGGTACTTAGGGGTGTTAGGGCTTACTTTTTGTGGATGTCCCTAACCATCATGGTTTGAAGATGGGCCTGTCGCCCTGTCCAGCCAGTGTATGAGTGGAGTCTGAGGCTAGTTTTGCTTCCTTTTCCCCAACTCGATGCTCAGGGATATAGGTTTCACCATGAACATTTATTGGTAAAGGATGGGCGATATTTTGAACTATTGTTTATCATGGTCGAAATAGTGTATTTTTTGGAGGGAGTTATATGACTGAATATACTGTAACGGCAGTACGAAATTCTGTAGCGTAAGGAAAAGTAACGGCAACAAATGTGTACCATGTTCTCAAATCTCAATTGCTCATTATTTATTAATCTCTGTGAAATGTTCTTTATTCACACCTGAATCTATCAAACTATCAATATGCGTAAAAGACTTAGCACCGTTTTTGCTTGCAGTAAATAATGCGGGTACTATTAACAAAAACAACGCTATTTGGGATGTTCCGGCAGAAGATTTCGATAACGTCATTGATACTAATGTGAAGGGCGTTGCAAACATGCTCCGTCACTTCATCCCTCTTATGATTGCGAGAAAGCATGGAATGATTGTCAATATATCATCTGGTTGGGGTCGATCGGCTGCTGCACAGGTAATGAGAATTATGATTTTTATGTTGTGCTCAAAGTTAATTTGTGGCTATATATTTACCCTACTTATTTGTTGAAATGGACATTATAATTTATCTCTTTTAGTTATTGAACTTCAAACTTGAGAAATTCGCACCATTTGGAATTGTTGGAACAAGAAAGCTTGAGAAGTTGAATGGACTGGCTAAAATGAACCAGAATATTAGGATTGAGCATTTTTGACAGTTTTATTGGCGGTTGTTGATAGAGACTTCTCGGAAGTAGGTTATGTGTTATTATGACCACGTCATGTTTTACCCTTATATCCAGATGGATGTTTCACAAATTGGCTTTTGGCGATTTCTGTATCAATTTTTGATGGAATGTGGATAGGCTCAATAGAAGCTGTATATCAGTAAATGCTAGATTGCTATTGACAGAAGAATTACATACTAACTCAAATTATCATTGATTGGCATGATTTTCAACCTAGACTGAAATGGGGGATCAAGGAAAGTGACTTCTTAACTTAACATTCGCCTACTAGTGCTTAAAGGATTTGAGATTCTTGGTGTAATGCTAGCCACGAGTTAACCAAAGTAAATGCACATGGAAAGCCATGAGTAGTGACGATTCTTATAATTCTTTGATGTTTTATTAATTCCCCCATCGAGTCATTGACAAAGATCTGTGTGACTGTGACACCAGAAGTAGAAGTTTAGTGTTTGTAGATTGCGGGATTTAGAAGAATCGTTTGTCCATGTGAGTACAAGTGTTTGCTTACAGAATCAATTTTCGGTTATTCATTTGTACTATTTCTGGTAGGTTGCTCCATATTGTGCTTCAAAATGGGCTGTTGAAGGTTTGACCAGATCAGTCGCTAAGGAGCTGAGTGGTGGAGTGTCAATAGTTGCTCTTAGTCCTGGTGTTATACACACGGAGATGCTTGAGTCATGCTTTGGGAGTTCAGCCAGTGTATACCCGACTCCTGATCAATGGTACTGTTCTTCCTTCTTATTTCTTAAGTGTACAATGAGCAAGTAATTTTCAGTTGTCATAATCGTCTCTTCCAATCTTAGTTTCTTATGTGAGCCTGATTTTAAAAAATAAATAATTGTCACGAATTATTTTTGTGACAAATACTATTATGACTCCACAAGCCCCTTGGTGCAAGCACAAATCACAAATCACAAATCGAGCTCATCCATGATGTTTTAAAGTACTAATAATCCCTTATTGGTCTTCGTATTCTTTGAAATCTTTGTGTACTTATCTAATAATGTTCAACAACTACATTACATGAGTGCCTGTAAGCCATTTGTGGCGGTAAGGTGAAGTTTGATGTACACAGCCTCACCCTTATATTAATAAAAAAAAGAGGCCTGTTTTCATTATGAAAAAATGCTTTCTAAAATAGAAGCGTAAATCATACTTTCCCTAAAATGACCCTTGATAGAAATTCGACATGTTTAGTTGCTCTTTTCCTCCGTGCAGGGCTCCAAGGGCAGCAACCTTGATACTCAATCTATCAGCTGCAGACAATGGTGCATCTCTCACTGTGTAAAGAGGAACTGTCCGTTGAAGCAATTTAGGAGTATATTTTAGAGGAGTTTTGTGTTAGATACTCTGTTCAAAATCTGCATGATTGTGTAATATAATGTGTCAGATTTGTAGTAGTATGTAGCGCATCTGCCTCAATCGTCCGTTTTGATAGGACCACATAACACGGCTGACCAACGGATTTTACTGCATGTCAAAAGAATCTGTCGTTGCTACGGAATGGTAAGATCGACTGTGTCACCACCATCTAACGACTAACATGGCCGATCAACCGACACAGGTACACAACTGCCTGATCAGCACTAAGTGAAACACAAACTGACTGCAATGAAAAAGATGAGATGAAAAAGAAGTATAAAATGCAACGAATTTGTAAACCTGCATAAATATTGGAAGGATTTCAATGGGTGGATTATACATTTGATAACTACCATCAATTTTATAGTGTTTGTACATTAAAATAAAGTTTTTAAATTTTGTTTTAATAATTACGAGTTTTTTTTTATAAATTTTCGAATTCATTCACTTAGACAATAAGTTTAAAAAATTACAATAAAATTCAAAATATTATATATAAACAGTAAACTTAGTTAAATTATCAATGCACGTTCCTTTTTCTCGAAAGATTTTATGCGAAAACCGATCATGAAAGATTAATAATAAAATGGATAAAAAAACACACGTAAAAATGGTCTATTAATAATGGACGGTTTTTCACAAACAATTGATATTGCTATTTGTAGATAATTTTATAAATAAAACGATTTATCGTGTACTAACTAGAATATTAGTTTTGGGTGGATAACAATAATGTAAACTAGCATGAAATTTCTTGTATTTATTCATAATGCCATTATATTTTGACTATCTGTTGCAGGGTAGTTCATAATATAAGCTGCAAAGCTAAATTTTGAATATTACAATTGTTACATAAAAACATAAATATGTCTGCCTTCGATCAAGTAGAGTTAAATATATTTTGATCGGGAGAAAGGGTTGATCACCGGATTATTCATCGGTACCTGAATCACTTTCTCGTCCCACTTCTCGTCACTGGGATCATATAGACTAAGCCCATTGTTACACTGGAACAAAACTTGCAATTGTCAAGGACACGGATCAGCTTCAATGGCGCATCAATGTTGAAGTCGTTTACTACAGCCAATCGAGTCCAAGATTCTTGCACTCCATATAGCTTCATCACCCAAGCCTCAACACGGCCGCTCCTTTGTTTCTGATGACTCGCTAATATACAAAGCGACCCATCAACCATGCTTAACTGTCCTATGTTCAAGTCCTCGTCGTAGGGCTTAGGAACTAGTTGAAACTCCTCCTTGTCGAGATCAAAGCGCACAATCTTGTCAGTAGTAGTTATAATCCAATGTATTGAATTATTCAATACCACAGGATCAACTAAAAACGTAATTTGCTCTGATATCTCATTATACACATCGCTCTTGTCTGTATCAATTGGCCACCAATTATAATCACTAGCACCAATATTTACCGTGAGAATCTTCACAGTCGACAGCCTTCTAGTAACTTTGTCGATATCAAACCTTAGCACCTTATACCGTGCTGCGCAAGGGCTAGAACCAAACACGTACCTAATAGATGAACGTTGTTCGGCTAAAGGATAACGACCAACGATCAAACAAGTTTCCGTAACAAGATTGATCAGACGTAGGGACTCTGAAGTACAGTCGTCATGGTTGTGAATAACCCGGCAAAGAAGCATATCATTACAAGAAGATACGATGCTGAAATCTGAAATCGAGATTTCATGCTTGTGAACGAAGTCCATCGGGTTAAACTGTTTTGCTAACACGATTTCATGATCATTGGCAAGGTACTCAATTAAGGAGGCACGCATACTAGCTCTAGCTGTATAAAAGAAGAAACTGTACTTGTTCGCCTGGTTATATAATCGTCGCATTATCGACTTAAAAGTCAATCTTAAAAATAACTCCATTAGAATATCTTTCAACAGTTTTTTTCGTTGCTTGATCTTCTTCAACAATTGCAGGAAAGTCGAACTCTTCGAGAAAAATAAATAAACTATATATATATATATATATAATTAAAGTAAGCTGCTTTTTTCGAAACCCCCATAATTTTCACTTTTTATAAAACACTCATTTATAAATAATGATTTATTTACAATTTTTCTACTAGAATTAGGAGAAAAATAATTATTTACAATTTTTCTATTGGAACTAGAAAACTAGAAACTAGTTGTTTAAATTATAATTTATTTATAATTTTCTTATTAGAATTAGAATATAAGAAAATCAATAAATAAGAAAATGAATAATTTATTTATTTATAAATAATAATTAATTTATAATTTTTCTATTAGAATTCGAAAATAAGAAAATAATGTATTATGGAGGAACAAAAGGAATACGGACTATTATTAAAAATAATTTCGATCTCTTTTGTTACTTACTCTAACCGTCTCAAAAACACCTTTTATTTGTGTTACTTTAATTATAAACCCTAAGCCTTTTCATTTAACAAGACCGGAACCAAATCCAAACCGATCCACTATAACACGCAGTGTGAATGGATCTTGAATCTTTATGGCTTTTGGTGTCATGTAAAATAGGAATAATAACTGTCCATAAGTAAGTATATGGCGCAGAAATTGCCACATGCGATGATAATCAAATACCCTGTACATTTTTGTATCTAATCTGTTTGTTCGTTGATTAGTTCAGTAACTAAATTGCAGGTAGTACTGTATTAGAGATGGCAGTAGTGTGCAGCTACTGCCCACCTGACCTTATTCAATCATCTCCATTTCTGGGTCATTCCCCATCTTTACTGGTATGCTCTTCCACTCTACTTTTATTCTTCTGCTTTCATTCTTCTGCTATCATCTGCTCTTATTTCGATGCCGGGTTTTGGAGGGAAATGAAGGGTGATTAGGGACAGGAACAAAGTTCATGTCTTTGTTGTTATTTTGGGGATTCTGTGTGGTTCTGTATCATCACTGTATGTGGTCTTTCCTTACTAGTAACTTTGATTCATTAGACCTTATAAATTACTGAAAAGCTTGTCTTTTCCTGGTCGCGCCATTGCTTATCGGCTTTTTCAAGGATTTGATCTTTTTTTGATGTTCTAGTGGACAGTTGTTGAGGAATGGTGTTACGGATTGATCCCATTGCATGGTATGGGGCATGAGTCCCACATCGACCAAATGGGGGGTTGATGTGGGGTTTATATAGGACAACGGCTCTACCAGCCTTTGAGCTAGCTTTTGGGGTGGGTTCTCCTTTGTCCTATATCAAATGGATAGATGTAGAGTTGGGTGATGGTGTTGTCGCGCTCTCGGTATTTATTTTTAGGAATTGGGGTTTGATTCAGAGAGGACTGAATTTGGCTGAATGTTGGAATTGGATAAATGATGGGCTTCCTCATGAATTAAAATTCTTAAAAATTAAAGTTTATAATAAAAAACAGTGTAAGATGGAACATATGCAGAATTTGTTGATGGTAATAAGTTTTCTGTACCGGTTCTCATAGGAATACAACATGAGTATTTGCCATTGGCCATGTTAAGCCATTTCCATGCTATGAAGATTGGTTCGAATTGCAAATCAAACTTGACAAAGATTTTGGCTAATTTCATATTGTTTTCCCTAACAAGTTTCCTTCATTCCCGTCACCAGTAATCCAACATTGTTTACGCTTATGTAGTTGTGTAGTGTGACTCATATACTCCACTGTTGCTTAACTCTGCCTCAGTCACTAGTTCACACTCCTTTACACCCTGACTGTTTCTTGCAGTCAACCCTCGTTTCTCTTCATATTTTCTGACCGTCTGCTCTTCTTTCCTCCAAGAAGGTGTCCATGCTACCTTGATGTCATTGTCCTTGGTCTCTGGGGGCCTTCTTTCTCTTCGTTCCTTGTCTTTTGGAACATTGTTAACTTGCTACGAAAAGGTGCACTGTGTTTTGGAGTCCAATAGTTGGAATTAAGACAAGTAATTTAGTATTGAAAGTAGTGATATTCAATATAGTTGGCATTGCGTGGAGTATCTCTTGACTACGCTTTTGTTTTGCACCATATCTTCTCAGTTTTATTCTGTCTTTAATATGAATGCAGGTGAAAGTACCCTATCGACATATTGCATGGAATTACAAATACAAATCCAAAATCAACGCAATATTTTGGGGACCCAAGAAGACTGTGGAACCGCCTGAATCAATACTTTCCTTGGGCGACTTTCCTTTGAAAGGGTCAGACTTAGAGGTGTTTCGTTATTAGTATTTGTTATATTTCATAAGGTTTGACTAGTTTAGGAAGAAAAAATTATTCACTTATATTTTGAGTCTCATATTCTTATTGTTGACAGGGTCCCAAAGCAAATTCAATTTTGCCTAAGAAGGTTTCACTCACAGTTATTCCGTCAATCTCAGACGTTCCATCTGATGTTTGGGATGCATGCGCTTTAGATGCCGTTGGTGCTGATAAGTTCAATCCGTTTCTGACTCATGCTTTTCTTTCAAGCTTGGAGGAGTCTAGTTGCTCTGTGAAGGTTTGGCGGTGACTCTTCGATATGTCAATTTCTATATGTAGTGTAAGCCGATAGCCTGAAATGATTTATCACGAATATGTTCTTCTGCCTTGCTACTAATTTTTTGCATTGATGGTGGGAGCAACTGATGCCATTAAACATACTGTAATATTTTACCACATCCACCCCAAATTTATTTACCCATTTGACTTCGGTGGTCAACTGATGCCAACTTTGACCACTAGTTTCTCCGATGTCAGTTGAAATACAATAATAAAAAGTCGCCATTGTGTGTGTTTTTGTACATTCACTGCCGGTCCCAAGCCCGGAGAAAGGAGGAGGGTTGCGGTAGGTTTGTGGTAGCCAGCGTAAAAATCAGTCACATTTTATGGATATGAATCAGAATTTGGACATCGTTGGGGTGTTGTTCATTCTTGACGGTTCCAAAGGATGATTCATGTCAGCCGACCCCAAAACATTTTGGGACTAAGGCTCTGATGTTGTTGTTGTTGTTGTATGGTGGGAGCAACTTATAAACGAAACGAATTCAAATTCACAAGCTAAGAATCAAAGCTGACCCTTTGTATGTAGTTTTATCATTGCTAGTGATGCATGTTATGGATGGATGTTTGCCAAGAAGCAACTATGTGTTATACTCTAGTGTTCCCAAAATGCTCAAGTACAGTATACAACTCTCACGAATCATAATGCATCTATGATTGTAAATTCACACTGTATTCCATTACTTGCATCCCATTATTTTCTTTCACGGACATGGAGAAGTAAGTCGCCTCTGGGAACTGCACATTAGCATATTTGCTAATTTCAATCATTCGTGCTTCGATACATTGTCATCTATGTTGACACGTGAATTTCTGATATCACGGTGCTGCCTATGGCTCTCTGGTAGGACGGTATATATGTTTCTAACGTTTTTTGTTTGGGCATTTTTTTTAATCCCGCACTTCTACATGTGACATTTCAGTGTGAGCTATGAAGGTCTTTCTGTTCCTTGAGTAGTCTTCTTATAAACTGAGAGAAAGTCAGTTTCCTAGATTTTCTTTAATTAAAATGGCCGTAATTACGTAGTACACACATATCACAAATTGTTTATATGCAGGGCCCTTGCATTTTGTATATATCTTTGATCGCTTAAGCTTTTCTATCTGAAATTGCTTCAGGAAACTGGATGGGTACCTAGGCACATCATAGCAAAAGATGAAATGGACAATGTACTTGGTGTAGTTCCTCTCTATCTGAAAAGGTGCACTTCTTCAGTTTTTAACAGAAAAGTAGTTCTCTCAAGTGCATTCTTTGGTAAATGTAACCTTACATTTTCTTGCGCCCTTAAACTGGATGCAGTCATTCATATGGAGAGTACGTGTTTGATAATTCATGGGCCAATGCCTATTATAGTTATGGGGTAAGGTATTATCCAAAGTTACAAAGTTGTGTGCCATTTACTCCTGTAACTGGTCCAAGAATCTTACTTCGAAACATGACCTGCAAAGACGAGGTTTCCGGTATCATAGTCACAGCTCTGAAAGATCTGGCAATCAAGGTACTGGTTTGTTAAGTCTGCTATTCTCTTGCAACCGTCTCTCTTAATCAGTCAGCAGCCTAATTAGCAGATCTAATGATCTATGTATAGATTGCTTTATGCTCGTAGAAGAGATTTTAACCAAATATGGAGGATAATCTAAAACATGCTTTGTGATTAATTGGAATGGAACAAAGAAAAGAATGTGAAGTCAAAATTTTTAACTTGCCCTAAGCATTTTGTTTCACACAAAATATTTTGCTTCAACGGCTAATTCCAAAACCAGGCTTATACAAGTTATACAACTGACACTAGACTGATACATTACTTTGATCGTAGTACACTACTTTGATCCGTGACTGCTACTGCAATCATTTGATAATAGGAGTCGTATTCCCGCGTCTCCTTTCATCTTTTTCCTTATATCACTCACTTAGAGCATTGAAGACATTAGTTGCAGTGTGATACAGGGACAATAAGTTGGTTTATATGTCTTGTTCCAGCTCCAGGTCTCGTCACTGCATGTTACATTTCCAACTGAAAGCGAGTGGCGTGGAATGAAAGAGAAGGGTTTCCTCCAGAGAATAGGCATGCAGTACCACTGGAAAAATAGGAATTACAAAAAGTAAGTGCAGTATATACTGGTAGTTGGCATCCTATTGGAGGAAATGACTTCATGAAGTTGACCTTTAATATCAGTGACGACGTGTGAGGGACGAAAGGTTTACATTATTATTTACAACATAATCAACCACCCAACCACCCTAGGATGTAAAGGGTGGAATATGATGGTTTTTAGACCGGCTTTTTCTGAGCTAGGATGCTTGAGTTGAAAATTCTATGGTGATATTGCGTGAGTTAAAATGCTTTATTGGTTCATGATGAAGTAAAGCAAAATGGCGCACTAAACTACACGTGTTTCTCTTTTATTGTGGCATAGCATTCAGTCGCTGCAATTGTCAATGCAGTGTTGATTATAGGCCAACCGGATAATCCTCTCTGTATTGTTCTTACAAGGGTGAGTTTGCGTTCATCTAACCCCTCTTCCGCATTAGAGGAAGTCAGTATGGCATTGAGGATTTGAGGTAGTGTAGTTGTTGGTAGTGGCGGCCATGTTGAGTGAGCATTAATTAAATGTCAAAATAGGAATTATTAGATGGTTTCCTAGGCTCTGAACGTAATTCCTAGGAAAATACGGAAGGTGACAATATTCTGGACTTTCAATTGCAACGACCTATTTATACTATTGAAGTGCCCCCCCCAAAAAAAGAAAAAAAAAAAAACTTGATCTTTAGATTACGCATATTCCTATATTTTCTTCTTGCAGCTTTGATGATTTCTTGATGGATATGAAGCAAAGTAAGAGGAAAAATGTTCGCCAAGAACGCAAAAAGGTCAGCCTTTGATATGCTTTTGAGCGTGTGATATAGGAGGTATCTGAAGTCAGAAATCGTGTTTAACTATTCTGGTTGCTGCTCTAACTTTATTGATCTACAGTTTACGTGTTAGTTTGATCTCTAAATACTAGGTTGTAACTAGTTCTGTCATCTAGAATATTAATCCTCATAATATCCGCTCTGTATCTCTCTCATCCCCCTTGCCTGCCTTTGAAGTTGAGCATTGAGCTCCTTCGCCACTGAAGTCTAACCTAGCCTAGCCTCTTTACTAGAGTGTCGAGCTTCTCTAACGTGTAAAAAATTGCATGCTTAATCATTTGATCTTAACAAGCTTTGATTGAGCTCAGTCTTTTGTGTCCAGATTGTTTAATTATTAAATGAAAGACTGATGATCAGCGGGGTCATTCGACGTGACTTATTTTTAGCTGGTAATTTCAGCAACTGTCTATGACGGAATCGGATTGGGAATTTCTGAATTTTTGCTACTTTCGTACACAGATCGGTACTCAAAACCTGACCATGAAGCGTCTTAGAGGATATGAGATTAAGGTACTAACAGTGTTATCGGTTATCAATTTTGCTTTTTATGTGCTATGTTTTGCAATCATGGTATTGAATCTCGGTTTGAGGCATGGCTCTGAAATCAATTTCCTTGCCTGATCACAGTCGTTGCACTATCAGTGCATGTAACGTCAGGGGTAACCATCAAAGCCTTGATAATTTGGTCGTGATATGGTGTCACGGGCAATATTTATTCGTGCTTGTTATACAAAACTTCGCAACAGTTTGCAGCTCCTAAGAAACACGTCATTGATATGATATGATATGATATGATATGATATGCTTAAAAATATTCCTCCTACATTTCTGGGACTTGATTTAACAGTCTTTTGCTCCGTAACTGAATCCTTTTCTTGTGAAAAAAGAAGTCTGCATAATGTCTTTATTTATTTTTGGGGATTATAAACTTGTGCTATGCTTTTGGTCTATTTTGCTGCTTATTTTCACGTCGTTTCAAGGGATGGAATTCTAATTATACTCGAATTTGCACGTGGCAGGCTCATCACTGGGATACTTTTTATCAGTTCTACCGGAATACCACTGACAACAAGTAGACTTGGTCTCCTACTTCTAAATAAACACAGGATTCCCTTGTAGTTTTTTATCGACATGAGCACTGTCTTTCATTTATCTGACCTTCAGTAGCATAGTTATGAGCTAAACAACGTCGTATCTGGTTTGTAGGTGGGGTACTCCGTACTTGACAAGAGATTTCTTTCACAACATGGCATCAAAGATGGGAGATCAAGTTTTGCTAGTGATTGCTGAAGATCAGGATGAACTTGTCGCTGGAGCCCTTAATTTTATTGGCGGTGATACGATATATGGTCGTTTGTGGGGGTGTCTTCCAGATTCGTACTATCCAAGTTTGCACTTTGAAGCTTGTTATTATCAGGTTTGCTCAAAACTTGTACGGCCAGTCGGCCATGTACTATGTTGTGGCTCAAACTCGTTCAGAAGCAGCTGACAGTCTCGGTTGTATTGGCTAGATATACTCGGTAAAATGCATTATTTAACTTGTTATTGTAGGCTATAGAAGCTGCAATAGAGTACAATTTGGACACAGTGGAAGCAGGAGCTCAGGGGGAGCACAAAATCCAGCGGGGTTACCTTCCTGTGACAACTTACAGCTACCATTACATTGTCGACCAAGAATTTGGCAAAGCGATAGAAAATTTCGTAGCACGAGAAGCGGATCAGGTATTTATTATCGGCTTTTATGGAAACCACTTCCTTATGAAGAACTGCACAATATCCTTTAAATTGTTGGCCTTTTCTGAACTTTAGGCTTTTCCTCTGAAAATAGTTATGTGCTAGAATCTAGGAAGTCGGTTGTATTAGGAATATTAATAATAATTGGGCCTCAACCATCACTTTAAGGTTTTGGTTGAAACGGTTCATCTATCATGGTATCGGAGCCAGTGTGACCGAAGGTCACGGGTCCAAATCCTGGCAACCTCAAAACCCCTCAAAAAACCACGAAGTGGAAACCAGCACACGGTTAATAATAGTTGGGCCTCAACCATCACCTTAAGGTTTTGGTTGAGATGGTTCATCTATCAGGTTACACTTGAAGCATTAATTAACCGACTCAAATTCTCGTGAGACCGACAAGATTATCGTGAGAGTGACCCGTATTATGGGCTGTCGTTTGCTGGTTTTATTTGTTAGAGAACTGCTGGTTTGTGGTTTATTACTGTTTGCGACCATTATGGTTCTAAGTTCGAACAGTTTCTTTATGAAAATGTGACAGTTTCGATTATTTACTTGGGAAATGTAGTCATTCGGGATGTCTTGTTAGTTTTGTCTTCCGATTTCTGATACATTGTCATTGTTACAGGTCAGGCTTGTAATGAAGGTCTTACACGACTCAGGTCCTTTCAAGGACGATATACAGTGGGACGCTTAATATAAAACCCGCTGTAGGCGCTGTTGATCAAACTACCTGTCTACCATGTACATAGTCAGATGATATGTGAATGTGATAAGCGAATCAAGAAAAAAGAGCTTCCTAACCTTGTGAAATTAGATAGATTATTCGACAGTTTTATGCTCGGACAGTTGTATTTCTACAGCATTGCTATATTCGGTGTTATGTATCTCGTTGAAAGGTAGTAAAAATGTGCAGTAACATCGTTTATGCATGCAACAATCGTATTCAAGGGTAACTGAAGAATCGATTGTTCCTTTAGTCTACGAAGTCATGTCGTTACTAGCGATTCTGGGCAAGATCACAGTTCTGTGTCACTTCTGTCGGCTATGGGTCCTTGAAAAATACTTCGTATGTAGACCCAGTAGCAGAATCAAACGCAATTCTCCAATCATCGCCAGTTCGTAAGCTCCCCGTTCTGGGGCTGTTTTCTCTTCATTCGGACGATGAAGAAGGCCAATTCGTTGCTCGGTTAACACTGTTTAGTGTTTACTACCACCCCTCCATATAGGAATCCTAATTTATTTATTTATTGGTAAAGGGAAGCGGAATACATCCAAGCTAACTAAAACTTAATAAAAACGTAGAAAGGAAATAAAGGAACAAAACGAGGCCATACAACGACGCTCATGTCTTGTTGGACTAATTGAAACTACTTAGTCGATAGTTTAGCATGATCAACTCGACATAGTTTAGGATTTTATGTGGTTGTTGTACTTCGAGATTGGTCATCCAATCGACACACGAGTTCGTCTCCTAATACACATCCTCGAGGCTCGATCCGAGCTTGTTAAAATGTATCGTTGATAATGTCGGTACGAAAGGAGAATTTGTCAATTTAATAACGAGCTTATCTTTTTTTTTGCACTATGGCCATTTTAATTAGTAGCCCAAGGTTATCTATACGGAGTACATACCAAATTTATTTACTCTATTTCCCATATATGACTTTAGATTTACATACTGCGAAAACTTTTGGTCACATGGCTGATGGCTCTAATACCATGTCAAGAAACCAACTCAACCAAAAGCTTAAGCCGATAGTTAGAGTTCCTTGATTCGTTTTATATTCTAACAATTATGTATGGTTAATGTTGAAATTTTTGTACCTCATTCAAAAAATTGTGTTTTAGTTAAGACTAACAGTATGTTCAAGATCGAAATTATGTTTTAGTTAAGACTAAGGCTCTGTTTGGCAAAACTAGCTGAAAAGGTAGCTGAAAACTGAAAAGGTAGCTGAAACCTGAAAATGTACCTGAAAAGCTACCTGAAAAGGTAGCTGAAAATTAAGACCTGAAAAGGTAGCTGATTTTTGTTAAAACTGTTTGGATACTAGCTGAAAAGATAGCTGATATTTAACAAAATGACGGAAAAAGACATGGTTTATTATTGATATCTTTTACGTTTTTACTATTATTCTTGTGTTATTGTCTTTGACGGCGTTACGTTTTTAATAGGCTCAGGGCAAGGCGACTGAGAAAATAATTAACATATAACGATTAGGTAAAAAAAATTCAAACAATACACCCTTAAAAATATATTTTAGCGATACAAAAATAATTCTTTATTAAAATCATACAAAAAAAATATTAATCAAGCTTCACCCCAAATTAAAGTAGCGATCCTATCGCGAATGCTTTTCATTTCCATCGACGGCTCGTTCACAGTTTCATTACTTATGACAGTATTACCAGTGTCCGGTAGTTCTTCATCTGGTATATAATCTGGATACTCCTCAAGAGCCCTAAATAATAAGTCATCGGGTGTATTGGGTTTGATTTTTTTAATTAACGTTATACAATAAGGGTAGAAAAGGTAGATTAAAATAAAACAGGTACCTGATTTCTCAAATGCTACCTGGGGTAGCTTTTTATTTCAGGTACCTTTTTCCTCAAATCAGGTTCTTGCCAAACACCCAAAAAGAAATAAGGTACCTGATTGTTTTTGACAAAAAAGTCATTTCAGACAAATCAGGTACTGATTTGCCTTGCCAAACACAGCCTAACAGTACGTTCAAGATTGTGTTTGTAAATTTTTCAAATAGAAAACACGTTAATTGTAATCTTTTTTTGTGTGCACAATTGTAAATCTTTTGATGTGAGTATGTGACTATCTCATGGTAAGACCATTAAATAATAAAATAAAATGAGTACAAATGTGAACACTTATGTTTATTTTGATACGGTTATTTTTTTTATTTTTGAATATCCAATATTTCATAATAATAAATGACATACATAAAAATGTTTGTTTAAAAAAATTCGTATTAAATATAAATGTATGTATAATCATAAATAAAATCAATATAATGAACAATAAAAGTATGATATTTTACCTAAAAAATGAGGTATGTATACTTCATAATTGTCTTAGCATAAGAAATGAAATATGAATACAAACACTTAAATGTTTTTTTTATCATCCCTTAGTAGCTTTATACTCCCTCCTATTCCATATTTTGTTCCCCTTTGGGTTGGGCACGAGGATTAAGGTGAAGAATAAAATAAGTGTAAAAAATTGGGTGGGGTTTGGTAATAGGAGAGAGGGATGAATAATTATGAATTAAATAAGAATTTGTGGGCTACAAACATTAAAAAGGTAATAAAATAGGAGTAAAAAGAGTTGGTGGGGTTTGGTAATAGGAGAGAGAAATAAATAAAATAAAAATAAAAGTTTCCAAAATAGGAAAGGGGAAGAAAACCTGAATAATCCGTTTTAGGAAATAGGGAAGAAAATATGGAATAGGAGGGAGTATTACTTTCTTTTAGTTACAATACGAAGATTTCAATACTAGATAAAATAATTATGATTTTTTTCTAAGAACGATTTTTAAAATAATGTTTTGAAAATATGTTTAATGCTCAACAATAAAGTAAGCTCATTTTTTGTATTTATATGTTTAATTGTATATTACAAAAAGTAATAAAAATTTGATATTCATAATAAGCGGTAAACCAAATTAAACAAAAATTCTAATAATTATTTTTTTCGTGTATTAAAGATTTTAGGCAATTTAATTTTAAAAATGTGTGAAAAACAGAATTCAATAGATGAGATACTAAACTAGTTGTAAAAATGCCTAATTAATCATCTCCGTGATCGTCAGCTAGGGATTCCGCCATTAACACACCTCCAAAAAGCTTCAGCATTACCTTCTGGAATCTGGAAATTTGATTGCTTCTATCTCTATATTTTACACATTTGTATGCATTTCTTCTCTTCGTTCTTCTCTCTTATCATTATCTATTCTATTTGATTATTTCTGCTGATTATGAAGGTAACTCTAAATAGAATAAGGATTTTAGATTATCATTGCGGAATTATGAATTTATCATTGTTTTTTGGGCGAAATTCTGGATTTAGTATGTCAATTTGCTTAGGGTTTAGCTGTCTGTGGTGTGTTATTGGATTAATGGTGATTATAAGTTATCATTATGAGCTTAGTTTATGAAATCAGTGAATGATTCATTCAAGTTATGTAGGAAGATACCTAATTTTGCTTAGTGAGTTAGGTTTGATTTCAAGTGTTGGCGAAATGGAGGAACTGTTTTAAATGATGGATGCTAATAAAACGGCTTCGCAACACTTGAACATAGTTAGAAACACTTTGAATGTTTTGAAACCGCGATCACAATTCAAGGTGGTCGCAGTAGCCGATCTCTGTGATCAAGCTGAGACAATCAATTCCAAGATCAAGTGTTGAACTGAGAATTAATAACATGACTACCTCATCCGAACTGGAGAATACTCCGGTTTAAGGTATTTGTTCAGCTTTCTGGATGTCTGAAATGGAATTTTTACAAGGCCTCTCACCATTGCTAATACAATGTGTAGTCATGTTTAGGAGAGAATAATATGCAGATGATATGACATGTCCGTGTACAAGTGTCAGAATCGGCTTTGCTGTAAAGAAAATTCCCCGTGTTTTCTTTTTTTTGTTTACATGAATGTCCACCTGTCATACCCATGCTGACATGCTCCAGTGTAGTGTGTCGGACACTGGTACATTAGGTGGTATTGAGAGTCGGAGATTCGTAGTAACATAGCTTTGAGGCAATGATCTGAGGATTGTAGACAGTAAACTGCTTTAGTATAATAAGTAGAAATTTGTGGTTGAATGTAGTATTCTTGGCACAGCTACATTACCTGAATGACTATACCAGTATTGAGTCAGTAGTATTCCTGCATTTATCACATTAACGTGTGCAAACTCCAAATTCTTTTCTCAAAATTGAATCTTGAGAAGTTGCGGTCTGACCACTGAAGTTCTATCACTATAAGCACATGTGTCGACGTTCCATACACTCTGATAATATGTGTAATGAGTGATGAAAATCACTTTATCAATGCCCTGGTTACATTCCACTATGTGTGTATAAAAAGGAGACTCACCTTGTTAAAGTTAATTTGAGGTATGCCAAGCAAAATTTACAACTTTCATGCATGCAGACGGGAAAGCATTTGCACGTTTTTTATTTCCATTGTGCATTATATAGAGTAGATCTCTATTAGTAGGCACTAAGTAGATACTGGATCACATATGCTGGTGATTTCCATATCTTAATGTGATTAGTTATTTCCGAGGCTAATCTGCCCAGTTACTTCAAGCTAGATCACCCATTTTGTTTTTCCATTTAGTAAATTATGTGGCCTTTAAATCAATCATCGTCTCATTTTTCAGCCAAATGTCAGTAGTATCTTTGCTGGATCTGGGCTATGATAAGAATTTGATGTCCCAGGAGGATAGGCACATGTTGATAATCTATGATTACCCATCCGATCAGAGATCCCAGTCTCCTGATGATACAAGCAGTGCTGATGAATCACCTCATGAGATTGGAATATCGTTAGAACATACCAATGGTGATGCCCCATACATTGGGCAGAGATTCGCTACTCATGATGTTGCTTATGAATTTTATAGTGAGTTCGCTAAGAGATGCGGCTTCTCAATCAGACGGCACCGAACAGAAGGAAAGGACGGTGTTGGAAAAGGGCTAACGAGACGCTACTTTGTTTGCCATCGTGCTGGAAATACCCCAGTCAAAACTGCAAATGCGAACAAGCCTCAAAGAAATCGAAAATCATCTCGATGTGGGTGTCAGGCATATTTGAGAATAAGCAAGGCAATAGATGGAGGTCTATCTGAATGGCGTGTTACTGGTTTTGTGAATCACCACAACCATGAATTGTTGGAACCTAACCAGGTTCGTTTCCTGCCCGCTTACCGGACTATATCGGATATCGACAAGAGCCGGATCTTCATGTATGCCAAGACAGGAATCTCAGTGCAGCAAATGATGAAACTACTGGAACTAGAGAAATGTGTAGAGCCCGGATACCTTCCATTTACAGAGAAGGATGTTAGGAACCTAATTCAGTCATTTAGAAAAGTAGATGCACATGAGGACACTGTCGACCTCTTGAAAATGTGCAGGAATATAAAGGAGAAGGACCAGAATTTTAGATTTGAGTACACTTTGGACTCAGAGAATAAACTAGAGAACATTGCATGGTCCTATGCTTCATCGATTCAAGCATATGAGATGTTCGGCGATGCTGTGGTGTTTGACACTACTCATCGCTTGACAGCTTTTGATATGCCTCTTGGAATTTGGGTAGGAATAAACAATTACGGCATGCCCAGCTTCTTTGGATGTGTTCTTTTACGCGTGGAGAATTTTCAGTCACTATCGTGGGCTTTGAAGGTAATGCCTAAGCCATTTAGGTCTTGTACATTTCTTTCTAATGGCTTTCGTGTTTACATTTTCCTGATATGTATCTGATAGTGTTACTTGTATGGTAAGAGTGAGGTAAATTCAGGAAACTTCAGAATAATGCAGGCGTAGTTCATAACATAAATGTGCAGGTACCTAGTGACGGATGTCTTATCGTTATATATATAATGTTAAGATTATAAGAACACTTCATTCATTTGAACTTTGAACATGCAAAGAGAAGAAAGTATCTCCTTTCAACTTTAAACCCTCTTTCTTTCTTTAAAAAAAGTGATTTTGGCAAATGCCTCATAGTGGTAGTTTGAATCTTTGAGATATCATCATGCTCTCACATGTATTAATCTCGCCAAGTGATAATTACGTGCATATGCTTTCCTGTTTCGCTTGAGCTGATCTGGCTATATCACAGTCATTTGTAGGTATTATGAATGGAAAGGCTCCACAAACAATATTGACTGATCAAAATATGTGCCTTAAAGAGGCAGTGACCATGGAATTGCCGACTACAAAACATGCATTGTGCATCTGGCTGATTGTGGCAAAGTTCCCTTCCTGGTTTAATGCTATTCTTGGAGAGCAATATAATGAGTGGAAGGCTGAGTTCTATCGACTGTATAATATGGAATCGATTGATGAGTTTGAATTGGGTTGGAGAGATATGGTTCATTCATTTGGATTACATGCTAACAGGCATCTTGCCAATTTGTTTGCCTTGAGATCGCTTTGGGCATTATCATTCCTGAGAAGTCATTTCATGGCCGGACTGACTACTGCGGGGCAATCCAAGTCAGTTAACGCTTTCATTCAACGTTTTTTGAGTGCCCAAACCCGACTCACACACTTTGTGGAGCAAGTAAGTTTCAGTTTTCTTGTATTGTGCTTTACCATTATACTTCTTTTGGTGCATGGAAACCCTTTTCTCCAACTCTCTTTCCCAAAATTTGTCAATGTCTATTTATAACAAAGAGCCGTGGTGTTTGCAGTAGATCTCCTGCTAGTAGGCCTGAGTTGCTGACTAGAGCATTAACTAGAATCTCTCTTTTCACAAACTTTTATGTAGATACTTACATTAACCTTGGAAAAATTGACAAGTGCTACCGGTTAAAATCATTTTTTGTTTCCGAACAGGCGCCTTACATAATTTTTTCTCAAACAACCGCGTAGGTAATTTTTTAATCTTAATATCCCTTGTCAGGTTGCTGTGGCCGTTGATTTTAAGGATCAAACCGGAGAACATCGGACAATGCAACAAAACCTACAAAATATTTCCCTAAAAACAGGGGCCCCAATGGAATCTCATGCTGCCACCATCCTTACACCATTTGCATTCTCCAAGCTACAAGATCAGCTTGTTTCGGCTGCCCATTATGCTTCCTTCCAATTAGAAGATGGGTTTCTCATAAGGCACCACACTAAACTTGAAGGTGGGCAGAAAGTATATTGGAACCCACGAGAAGGTGTCATTAGTTGCTCTTGCCAAGAATTCGACTTTTCGGGGATTTTATGCAGGCATGCTCTTAGAGTTCTTTCCAGCGGGAATTGCTTTCAGATCCCGGAGAGATACCTTCCTTTGAGATGGCGTCGGTTCAACTCTTTGGCCACAAAGATGCCGAGCTCTCTGACTGACCAGGGAGAGAAGGTTCACCAGTTGCAGAGCATGCTATCTACGCTGGTTACCGAGTCTTCGAAGTCGAAGGAACGCCTAGATTTGGCAACTGAGCAAGTTTCTTTTCTTTTGTCACGGATCAAGGAGCAACCTGTTTCCTCTACGCACGTCGTGAAAAATACGACTTACAATAGAAACTGAATGGACATGAAGCCAAAAAGTTGATGCCATAAGCAAGACCGGGCAGCTGAAAAAGATTGGATTAGACTGCTTATGCAAAATGAGTTCGAGTTGTCGAGCCAGGATTGTGAGTTTCAATGGAGCCCAGACAGGATCATGAATTTCAAATGGAGCTAGCAGTCATTTGAGTTAGGTTCACGTGCATTCTTTTATAAGGTAAGAAAATGGTTCACGTGGGTTATTATCGGGTTCTTTTGGGTCCGTTGATTTGGTTCATATGATTTGGTCCGTTGATTTGGTTCATATGATTGTTAAGTCTTTGTTTATGTATATCTATGTAAATAAATGTAGTTTAGCTCTTAAGTTTGTCATCGGTCATTTAAGCTCAAATCTCAAGCCGAAATCTTTTGGAATAGCCTATCTCAGACCAATCTTATTTGGGTAGATTGCTGGCCGTGTCGAGTTTTTACTTGGTTAGTCTAGCTTCAACTATTGGTGGAGGAGCTTTGCAGTGGCCGTGAACTGAGCAGTTTCATGATTTTGTAGGTGAATGTTGTAGGCAGTTCCGTCTCTTTTAAATATCACGAGATCAAGAGAATCGGATTGGTTATGGCCTTACGGGAATAAGGATCCTCCCCATTTCTTCGTGATTGTTCTCCTGTAGCAACAGCTACCCATCTCAGTAACTGGAACTCGAATTGGATTTTTTAGGCAAAAACAACGGAAAAAAATTGACAAATTTGATATTCAACAAAATGAATTACGGAGTAATATATTTCATAATATAAATTAGCATATTTATGATTTATCAAACAAATTGACAAACAAAATTCAATAATCTTATCGGTATTATCAGACAAAGATTTCAGAGACGGATTTTAAAGACTGGGGACACTTCAATCCCCGAATTACTCAATACGCAGAAATTTTCATCATCAACGAACAATTTTACACAGAAATTTTCATCATCATCGTACAATTTTAAAAATGGTTTACATTCTTGACTGATTGGATCAATACATTCATACGAGAAATACATACAATGATACAAGTATACAACACCGATAGCCATAGGCAATTGATAATAAAATACCGTCAATCACAGCAATTCCACGCAGGTTCTGCTAAAATCTAGGATAAAATCTCAAGCTTGTCATATCAGGGACATATTCGCTGAGCGCTTTGACAGGGATGAATGATGTACGGCTTATCATATCGGGGACAAAATCAATCTACATCGCAACTTCACAGCACAAATGAACCTACTAGATGTTAAACAGCAAAACAAATTCAACCATACATTGTTGATCTCAGAAATCACGAGGAACAAGTCTCGACATAACTCATTTAATCATAAAAGAATTCTCGAGTTTCAGCCATATTTCCAGCTTTCTAACTTGAACTGGTTGCAATCTAATAAATTTTCACTGATGACTATGAAAAGATCCAAGGCATGCTCAAGGAAAAGAGAAAACCATTTAATCGTCGCAGCAAATGCAAAGGGGCCTTTCAGTATACTCCCCATTTGTTTGGATCCGTCCCATAATGATTATTCCCTTGCTATATCTATGAAAAAAAGATAGTACTCCGTATTCTCGCACTAACCTAATTCCTAACATTGAGGTAAAGATAGTGTGGTATTTCATCACTACATGTGAGCTCTTATGTCAATGCGGTAATAACGTATTTCATCACTAAATTTTAACTATGGCCTATATTCAGATTGGGACAGTAAAAATAGGTAGAGGGAATACTTGACAGACCAAGAACTTATTCAGATACACTTCTAGGAGGAAAGGGGAGCTGGAGGTTTCCTTTCCAAAACATTTCAACATCTGCAAGTTTTTTAATTAATCTGGAAGGAATATAGAACCTGCAATTTTCATTTATAACCCAACTTTCTTAACTGCAACATCATTTTCACCATCATCCTTTCTTTCCAAATTCCCCAATAAAGCATACAGGGAAGTTATAGGTTGACAGAGATAAGGGAAAGGGTCAAAGGGGTAATTTAGTTGCGGAGTTCAGCAAAGATAACTAAAACTTACCATTCATACTGAAAGTGCCACCAGATATAAATTTCAAACCGGTTGTCGCAGTCTGCTTTCATTAGTTGCGCTACAATGCTGTGTTCTTTTGGACTCAAACTGTCTGAACTTAATAAAGCTGAGCTGAATTGAAGTGAAAGTTAATTTGTGAAGAGAAGAGCTGAACTGGATGAAGCTGAACTGAATAGATCTGAATTTAAGTCCAAAAGAACACAGCCTAAATGTGATTGCTGATACCATCTCACATTCCAATCGTGATAACCATCATGACTCGCTCGACGCTTGTGATACCGTGACACGGGCCAGATTTAAAGCCATAATTACATGATGGAAACAGTGTATCATTGAGATAATGCTGGAACACCAAGGCGTACTCCTATCTCCATGAGTATAAAATGTAAGTCCAAATTTAGATCGAACGGGCCAGAGGATGTCCCAGTATTCCACAGAACAGTGTATGGTTATTATATAGATCAATAGCAGCAAACTCAGTTCTCACCATCCAGCCAGGAAGGGATAAGCACATGAATCATCGATGCTAGATCTCGGTTTGAGACTTCATCTAAGAATCACTCATCACAGCATGATCTTGGTCATTGCGTTATAAACGGTATTGATATCTGTGCCTTGGAGTCAGGTAGGTACAGGCAAACTAGATCATATCAAGGCTGCCAATTCTATGTTCATTTGGCTTCTGTTCATCCAATGAAGCTAACAAAAATCATGATCCACAGATCTTGCATGGATACTCAATTGAACAAAACCGAGCAAAAAAATTATCCCATTCCAAGTCTACCGTGCCACCTGGTAATGTAGAGGAATACTGTGGTTAGACTTGATGAATTCACTAGTAAGCACCACCGTATTCGCATAATAAACATAAGCAACCATACAAGTGCCCTCCATCAAGTGATAAGGTGAGAATTAGAAGACTTTGTATCTGTCTTCACACCTCTTCTCAACATGTCTTCCATCAGTGAAGTAGCCCTAGTATGGTCTCCGGTCAAATGACAGCCAGAGATCAAAAGGTTATAAGCAACAGCATCAGGACAGATGCCGTTACTCAACATGGAGTCCCATATCCTAAAAGCTTTCTGCATATGACCTCCTCTACAGTACTCCTGCATTATAGTCGAATAGCTGATGCAATCAGGTTTGATGCCATGTTGAGTCATTTCAAGAATAACCTCAGAGGCCTCCTGAAGCATACCAAGTTTGCAAAACCCATTTATTATAATATTGAATGTGACTGTATTTGCTAAAGTCCCCTCCAACATCGATTTATGCAGTTGTACAGCAGACTCCATATTGCCTATACTAGTGAAATAGCTAAGGAAGCATCCATACGTAACTTGATCTGGGTCAACGTTAACTGTTAGCATTTTATCATGGATGGATTGTGCTTTGCTTACATAACCCAGTCTACAAAAACCATTAAGAAGGGCAGTATAAGTAGCAACATTCGGCTCACATCCTTCACTAATCATAATATCCCAAAGTTGCAAGGCCTTCTTAAGATTTCCTGCCTTAGTGTAAGCATCAATTATACTTGTATAAATCACCTTATCAGGCTTCAATCCATTCTTTTTCATATCATTTAGGATCTGCAGTAGTTTTTCCCTGTCATTATGTTTAAGCGAGGTATCAACGAGTATTGCATAACAAACAAGATCCATCTTGATGTGTCTTTCCATCATCTCACCGCACACACGCATGGCTTCGTCTACTCTGCCCTCCTTGCAGTAACCACCCAAAAGGGCACTTAGACACATCTCATTGAGCACAAAATGTTCCTTGTGAAGACCATCCACCAAGTGCTTTGCATCAGATACCCTGCCAGTAGAGCATAGTCCAGATATCAAGGAACGGTATGTATACGTGTCGGGAACAAGACCCTTTTCTAACATTTTCTCCAACAACTGGAAACCACTTGCAGTATCGCCTTGTTTGCAGTATCCGTCAATTAAAACATTGTAGGTCACTTCACTAGGGTTCACATTTTTCTCTAACATTTCATCAAACAAATTATTTGCATCATCCATCCTATTAGCACGGCAAAGACCACAGATTAAGGTATTATACGTATAAGTGTTTGGCGCAATACCTTTGCCAGTCATCTCATGAAAAAGCCTAAACGCTCTATTCAAATTTCCGCCTTTACAGTATCCACTAATAAGCGATGTATAAGTAACAACACTTGGGTTAAGTTTCTTGCTGACCATTTCATTAAAAAGGCACTCAGCAGTATCCATCTTCCCAGACTTACAATGTCCATAAATTAAAGAATTGTAAGGATATTCCGTGATCTTAACTCCAACTTCCGACATTTTAGCAAGCAAGTGAAGAGCATCACTCAATCGTCCCTCCTTACCATAACCATCAATCATCGACCAAAAAGTAACCTCATTCGGCAAAAGCCCCCTCTCCTCCATACTCCCAAACAAAAACTCCGCCTCTTCCAACTTCCCCTCCTTACAAAGGGAATGTATCAACCCACTATAAACAACCAAATTCGGCACAACCCCAATCCTCGCAACCTCATTAACCAACTCAAACGCCTCCACCGCCTTCCCACTCTTCGTCAACCCTTCACAAACACTCGAAACCACTCCTTCAATCGGCACAAACCCTAACTCCACCATCTCCTTTACCATCCCCATCCCCTTCCCATACTCCCCTTCTTGACATAACCCTAACACCAACGTACAATACGTCACTACATCCGCTCTCAACCCTAACCTCCCAAGACTTTCCTTCATCTCCACCCCTTCCGCCACCCTCCTACTCTTACACAATCTCCGAATCACCACATTATACACCACAACATTCAATTCACACACATTTCCCTTCTCTAACCCTCGCAACACCTCCAATGCCTTATCCACCTCCTTGAGCTCACACCAGCTCCTCACCACCGCCGTATACACATATATATCCGGTTTTTCGCTACGACTATCGATCGAGTAAATTTCGTTGAATAAATCGAGAACTAAGCGAAAACGGCGAATGTTAATCAAAGAATGAAATAACGCGCTAACAGACCTCACCTCGAGGAAGATGTGATGACGGAGCATGAGACGGAGTATCTCGACGGCGGACATCGGGCGGCCGGACTGCACGTGACATTGCACGAGGAGATCAAACGCGTAGGAAGACGGAAACAAGTGAGAATGTTCGCAAAACGCGTCGTATAGATGGTGGAAGAGTGCGGCATTAGGGTTAGCGGTATGGTTACGGTTAGGGTTTAGGGTAAGGGTATCGAGGAGAGAGGAGGAGGGCCAGAAGAGGCTAGAGTTAGAGAGAGAGTGGATGAGAATGGCGAAAGAAGAGAGAGAAAGAGGGAAATGGAGACGAAAGCCGAGGAAATTGAAGAAACGGAGAGAGAGTCGAGGGTGGTTTACGGTGGCGAGAAGGAGGTGGTTGATGTGGTGGTCATGGAGGTGGTGGAGGAACGGGGTGAAGGTGGTTGTGTAGGTGGTTGGTGGGGTTTTTATTAGGAGTGTGTGGATGTGGTTGACTAGGTTGGTGTCAGATGGGGATAGGGTGGTTGGTGTGGTGGTTGTAACGGAAGTGGTGGTGGCTGCGGTGGTGATGCGGCGGTGGTGGAAGGATTTGGAGAATAGTTTCGTCATAATCTAGGTGGCGGTGTAGTGACATATGAGCAATGGGTTAAGTGGTTAACCCAATTTTAGTCGACAACACAAATAATAAAACATATGAGCACAATAATTTGTGAATTTTAATAAGTCTAAATACGATGATTTGATACGTATTTTATCCGTCTTAGATAACGTTATTAAATGGGAATACAAGTTCTCATTTGTGACGGCGGTATCCGTTATAAGCTTGTGACAGATTCCGTTTTCTTTCACAAAATAACCACTTTTTCTCTCTCTCCGACATTATTCACGTGGTCTCCTTTCTCCACTAACTCATTTTGTATTTATTTTATCTCACAAAATATCCGTCACAAATGATGACCCGTCACAAGCAAGACTTACTAAAATGAGAATTTGTGAATTTGAAAATGTAAATTTCAGTAGCACTTGATAAAAAAATTAATGCACGTTCCATTAGCGTATTTTTTTTCCATTTCAATAAAATATTTGTTACATATATTAGAGAAATTGAAAGAAAACAGATTTATAAAGGGACAATTAAAATTTGTAAGTTGTCATAGATAGATTCATAGTTGTGTTATGGAAGTCATGACAATTTAAAGAACAATCCGTCTTGCTTGCGATGGTCACATTTTATCGCCTCTCACAACCTAGGTAGCACCAAAACGGACACGGACACGGACACGGACACGACACGGACACGGGACACGGTATGTCATGAAATTTAGGACACGGGACACAGCATTTAAATTTAATAAAATATACGTTTTATAGTTATGAATTTTTGATTTTATTTTTGTAAAAGTATTTGATATTAATTTTAAATAAGTGAATGTAAAACTTGCACTTGATAATAAATTTATTTTCATTCCTCATCCGAATCAATATTCTAATTGATCTTTTTCGATAACGCATTTCTCATTTCAAGAATTTCATTCACCGCAAATGATAACCAAATATCGTGGACACGCGACGGACACGGCTCAAATAACATGGACACGCGTCGGACACGTGCCCAAATAAATGTAGAAAGTTAGACACGGCTGTTTAGGTGTTGGACACGTTTCGGCATGTGTCCGTGGAGTGTCGGTGTCGGACACGGTGTCGGACACGGTACGGCTCATTAGGAGAAGTGTCCGTGCTACCTAGCTCACAACCCATTTCATTTACCCTCTCCATTTGCCCTTCACTCGTAAGTTTATCTCACGTTACAAGGTTGTGAAGGATTTAGCACATTACAAATGAGAATGTTTATACACAAGTGTTTTGCTTAGAAGTCCATGACTTCTATGCATTGGATGGTTAAATAAGATAGATTATTGTTCATGTCTTGTCCTAAAACAAAGCATTCCGCTTAAAAGTCAATGATTTATGTGCATTAGCTAATTAAATAAGACAATTTACCCAGCCTTAACCTTCGAGTGTTAATATGAGATTTGTATACTTTTTTTGTGAAGTTGTGTCAAACGAGTTCTTATTAAATTATTGAAAGATTATTTCTTTAAACTGGCTAACTACTATTTACAAAGATAATTTAGCTGAATGTTTAAGTAAATGATAAAAGTTTACTCTTAGCTAGTTAAGAGAAAAGCAAGGAGAACCACAACGAAAGACGAATGGAAGAGGGGAAGGGGAGAAGTAAGTAAGAGAGTTATAAGCTCATAATATAAAAGAACAAGTGTAAGTAATAGAAACGTACAATGGAAAGGTATTTACAATTTAACAATGAAAAAATGAATCTCGGCTGAAATTTGACACGTTTTTTCTTTCAGATTTAAATTTGAAAGCAATTCCACTCAGACTGAACTGATAAGAAATATTGAAACTTGTAAGATGGCATAGACATGTTATGCAACCAGCATAGTTAAGAGAACACGAAAACTAGTGTGTCAATGTAATCTTACATTTATACATACAATCAACACAATTAAGAGAACATGAATTTAAATTTATCAACGTAAATTAAATTTACACACCGAATATTCGGCCGAAAAGTCAAGGACTTATATTTCCCTACAAATGGCACATTTAAAACATTGGTCTAAAACCAAATGTAATGAACAACATCCCGGTATACTTTCTCCTATAGTCCGTAAATTGGTGCATATTTTTGGGTTTTTGACTAGTGCACTCTTGGTGATAGATCGATAGATAAAAACGATTAAAATGAATGTCGGTCGGATTATGTAACGCTCACACTCTTAGTTTGAGCTGTGTATTTGCATTTCAATCAGATCTACAATAATGAATCAAGAGACAATGCAAATGGGGAATTTATTATACCAATTTCAAGTTTCAAGTCATGTCTTGGACACGCCAATGTTCCTCTATTTAGCATTGTCCCATTTAAAACAAAATCTTGCTCAAATCACGCCCTAATTACTTTTTGATGCATCACAAATTTCATCTAAGACGGTATATCGTATATATCCGTCTTAAGAGTATAACGAGTCAATTATGTCACGTATGATAAAAAACAAAAGTAAAAAAATGTCTTATATGTTCATGTGAGATGATATTTGACATGTTTTAATATTAAAACGGATATCTCTATTTTAAGAGAGACTAGTTGTACCGTATATGACCAATTAGTGACTAGTGATTAGTGTAATGGCTTGTAGCTTATACGAGAAATCTATTCTCCTTATTCTCCACTTTCTTGAAACAAAAAATTAAACCTCCATCAATTGGAAAATATAATTTACATAACTAGGTGGTTGTAACTATAACAATATTTTTATTTTTATTTTTATTGTTTATAGGAGAATTTCGTCTCAGAAATTTGATTTTTTTTTTTCAATATAATAAGTTGATAGGTAAAGACTAACATTTTTAGACTTTTTATATGTTAGTATATTTTATTGTCAAATGAGTTATAAGGTCATTACCACAATACCACAAATAGGAAGTAAGAATTTAAACTCGGGTTCTCATCTTAATCATCGAATTAAGACATTTTTGATTATATAGCTATGAAACTAATATTGGGTATTGTATACAATTCTCGAACAATTTTGGGTTTGTATTTAATTGAATAATTAAGCTAAGTTAACAAATTGAGAAATCAAAATAAACCTAATTATTGTTTGGTTAATATTTGAGTAGATTTCCTATACAATCTCACAATTTGTGTGACCTTTTTACAACTAGTAAAAACGATACCAAAATAATTACTCCTATTGATATAAACTAGTAAGAACGCAAGTAAGCTCAAGTGATAAATTAAAAATTTTCTTACCCCAATCATAAAATCCGCGATTTAATTTTCAGCCGTGACATAAGTGCGTTCATTTAAACACAAAAAAAATGATACAATATTATTAGCTAGTTTAACTCTCAATAAATGAATACTAAAATACTCCAATTGTGTTCTATGTCTCATTAATGCCGTGTTCTTTTCGGTTGAAACGAGCTGAATTGAATTAATTGATGTAGAACTTAATCGAATTAAACTGAGTGAAATTGAGGTGAAGTGAATTTTGTTGAATTAAAAGTTAATGTTGTGAAGAGATTAACTAAACATAATTGTTTAATTGTAAATAAAACTTAACGAAATACAATCAAACAAAATTAAAAGGAACTAAAATTAAGGTAGAAAGAACAGAGTCTAAGTTTTATGTGTGACCAAGAAAAATGACAATATTTTAGTAATAAAAATCGGTCTCATTTGTTCATAAAATTGTCACTTTTTTCTGCCGTCACACCAAACTACGATCCTATAATTGATCTTACGTATCTTTAATAAGTATATTGTGAATTTTAATAGACCCTCTTAAAACTTAATTATAATTTAAAAAATTGAATAGGGGTTAGTAATTAATTAGTGACTAATTAACTTACCAAACATTATTATTAGCCCCTAATAAAAGGAGAAACAGAACCTCTCTGTTTTCCTCCCTCACTACTTCACTCTCCTAAAACCTCTTTAGGAGCAGCGAAGCCTATTTTCCAACAAATTCTTTCAACCCCAAAACCAAATTCTCCCTTCAAAATGCAGAACATTCCCAAAAATGCATTTACATTTACAATTCCACTCATTATTTTCACTCTCATCTCCGTCACCAACGCCGCCGTCAACTCCACCACTTACGCCACCGCGCTCTCCAAGAGTCTCCTTTACTTTGAAGCCCAACGCTCCGGCCGCCTTCCTTATAATCAACGCGTCACTTGGCGTGATCACTCTGCCCTCACCGACGGTCTTGAACAAGGGGTTTGTCTACTTTTTGTACTCTATTATGTTACTAATCTCGTCCCAGTCATTTGTGGAAAAAACAAATGACGGGGACGGGATGGGTCAGTTCAGTAACATAAGAATTAAGACGATTATTTTAAAACAAATGACGGGGACGGGATGGGTCAGTTCAGTAACATAAGAATTAAGACGATTATTTTTGTGCTGTTTCGCCAATTGTCTTAATTCTCATGTTACTGAATATAAATCCCGCCATTATCATTTATTTACCTGACGACTGGGAAGGGGACAATATCCCGTCCCATTTGTTAGGTAAACAAATGCCAAAGGCGAGATAATTGTCTTAATTCTTATGTTACTGAATATAAATCCCGCCATTGTCATTTATTTACCTGACTGGGAAGGGGACAATATCCCGTCCCGGTTGTTTGTCAGGTAAACAAATGCCAAAGGCGGGGTCCATATACAGCAACATAAGAATGAAGACAATTATTATTGTCTCGTCTCAGTCATTTGTTATGTTACTGAATAACAAATGACTGAGCCGGGACAATAATAATTGTTATTGAATATTGACTCGTCCCGTTATTTGTTTACCTGGACGGGGACAATAAATAGTGTTTTATGTTACTCAATACTGACCCGTCCCAACTCCTTTCCATTTATTTACCATAAGAAGGAAAAGTTAAAGAGTGACTGAGACGGACTTGTTTATAAAATGAGTCGGTCTGATGATAATCTTATTATCGTAACTTCAACTACAGGTGGACTTAGTAGGAGGATATTACGACGCAGGAGACCATGTAAAATTCGGATTACCAATGGCATTTACCGTAACAATGTTATCATGGGGAGTAATTGAAAATGGTGACGCAATAAAAAAAGCTCGTGAATTCGAGCACGCTTTGGAGGCTATTAAATGGGGAACAGATTATTTCATCAAAGCTCATACCAGTCCCCATGTCCTTTGGGCTGAGGTTATTTTGAATTTTGATTTTTCGAAAATTTACCGTAGTACATTGGTAAATTTTGTACTGATTTGATTTTTTTTTCCCTATTGAAATAGGTCGGTGACGGAGACACGGACCATTATTGTTGGCAGCGGCCGGAGGACATGACAACGTCTCGTCGAGCACATAAGGTCGACGAGGCGAATCCTGGGTCGGATGTCGTTGGAGAAACGGCCGCTGCCATGGCTGCTGCTTCCATTGTTTTTAGGAAGATTAACCCACATTACTCTCATTTATTGTTGCACCATGCTAAAGAGGTAAAATTATCTTATTTTGTCGAACATTTGTCAAGCATACCCCAGGTCTACCACGTTATTGACTCATCGTACAATTCAAGGGCGAACCTAGGTATCCCAAATTTTAAAAATTTGACTTAGAAGACCGATTTTTGATACCCAAATATTGTTGAATATTAAATAAATTACCGATATTCCATTAAATGTGTAATAATATCTTGTGGTTCAATGATAAAGGCTTTGTTTTCTAGCCGAGTGCCTCAGGTTCGAATCTTGTTCCTAGCATTTACCTTAAAATGTGACTTATATGGTTGGTATAAAAATATTCTCTTATTTTTTTTTAACTTATTAAGACATTTTGGAAATTTAGGATGATTTTTTTAGTCGCATTACAATAAAGGAGAAGGGGAGTCGAACCTGGCATATTGTCCATAATACCTCTGTTTTATCCATTAGATTAAGACATTTTCGGGTTGGAAATTTAGAATGATTATACCATAAAGTTTATGGTATGAGTAGATTACTAACTCAATTAAATGTAAAGCATGATTTAAGTGGAGTTAGGGGCCTAATTACAACATTATAGAGTATTAATTTACTTTAATGAACCATGGAGGTACCATGGAAATTGGCATGAGGTTATAATTTAATTTAATTTTTGTAAAAGGAGACACAATAAAAAGATAAAGTGTAACTTTTATTCCCCTAGATGTTGAATTGTTGAAAGCAACATTTTAATTAAATACTTTGCTTTTCTTTTTGTGACATGCCCTTGTACTTCCTATTAATGATTTTTGTTTGATTGTTTGATTGATTCAATAAATTTTTATTGAAACTTTAAATTTATGCAAATGTTTAAAATAATCAAACCTCTCGAGTACTAAGTGCAAAATTTATCATAATAATTAGATAATGTCATTGGATACACAAATTCTCATGGAAGACGGATCAATTCCGTCTCCTTAAGAATACGGGCCAAACGTCACCATTTTAAAGACAAATGTAACCATTTCTTCAAAAAAAAAGACAAATGTAACCATGTGAAAACACAACCTGTTAACATAGAAATTTATACTGATTATATTTGTCGTTAAAATAGTAACATAACATTTGACCCGTCTTCTTGAGGAGCCGGATTGTCACCGTTTTAAGCAAGACTTGCTACATTGGATAATACTGAATTTCGGTATCACCTTCTTACTTGTACATAATAGCAAGTCTTGCTTGTGACGGACGGTAGAAATACGGATAATGACACTCACAAAACGAATAGGGGGACATGGTGGGGCACCCCCATGTGCTTCCCTCTCTCCTCTAAATGGACATTTTATGAGACAAAATGGTACCCGTCTTCTACTTGTGACGGATACCCTCCGTCTACAATGAGAATTTGTCTGTACATAATAGCTCCTACACAATATCTTGCCTTTACTTAGGGCTGCAATATGTATATAAGAGGGTAATATTAAAACTCGGTATCATCCAGTGACACCTTATTTTGGTAGTACTTTGACAACTCTGTATGGTTTTAGCAAAATAGTCGAGTCTGACACTTATACAATTACATTGCTAATTTGGTATCAATCGATAGTTCATATTTCGGCCCGAGTGGTTGATTATTTAAAATATTAACTAAATATTGTAAATTTGTATAATTTGTAGTTGTTTGAGTTTGGGGACAAGTATAGAGGAAAATATGATGAAAGCTTAGAAGTGGTGAAGAGTTACTATGCATCAGTAAGTGGGTACAAAGATGAGTTGTTATGGGCAGCTTTGTGGTTATACAAAGCCACCGACAATGTAGATTATTTGCAGTACACAATTGACAATGCTATTAACTTTGGTGGTATTGGCTGGGCTATTTCTGAATTCAGCTGGGATGTTAAATTTGCTGGGGTCCAAATCCTTGCTACCCAGGTTCTTTTCTATCTTTAATAATTCTCCGTTTCCGTTTTATATTGTGAAACCGTCTTTTTACTGTTTGACCAGTACTCGTTTCTTTCTTGCTATTAATAGATGAATGCATTATTATTGACTACTTTAGAAATGCTAGAAATGCCACAAATGTAGTGTGTGCCCATATTTTATTAATTTATTGCTCAATTTGGTCTTTAATTAGATCAGACATAGGATGTCTTTGTGGCCTAACAAAATTTAATGCACTTTATTATGCACATGATGTGAATTTTAAGGGAATAATAGAGAAAATCTTTTTTTTTAATTTTTCTTACTGAACTATAGAATTATATACTTAATGAATGAATATCAAAGTTGCTAAATATATATATGATCGAATAAGCGAAATTGAAAATTTCAAACGGCAATAATAATAATAATAATAATAATAATAAATAGGTGTACTAAGTAATTTAATTCACCAAGCATCACAAATTCTTGTTTAAAGCCTCGTTTGGTTTATGTAGAAACTGAATTGATGCGTTATCAAATTCACATGAATTATGTAGGATTACTCATGGTGAAGTTTGTTTTCTAGGAGTTTTAAATACACAAAAATTTTCGAGAGACGGTTTCTTAATACCGTTATTGGCCTCTCACATGATGGGGTGAGGGATTTGCTGAAGTATTTGTTTCCCTATTATATCTCCCACTAAATTATTGAGAAAAGGTCTCTAAGCATGAGACCATCCCCAAGCAGTGGTCGCGATAATTAGGTCGCGACCCGGTTTTATCCTTAATCCCACTTTATTTATGTCGACCTGCTTTCACCCTCCCAACCAGAAGGTCACGACCTAGGTCATTAACCCAATCATTTTTCACCTTAATCATCCTACCTTTTATACACATTTATTCTTTTTTTATTCATCAACCAATAATATGTGTACACCTAGATGGTCACAAATATGGTCATGCATGATCAACAAAGGTCACAAATTGACCTTGGTTGAGCACGCATATGGTCACCAATTAGCAAAGTGGTCACAAATTAATTACGTAGATTAATTCACTAACCATGACCAAACAAGGTCACCATCCTCATGACCTTGCTTGGGGATGGTATGAGGAGGGTAGTTAGTTAAATTCTCCATCATGTAGGAGTTGAAGATTCCCGGACTTTAAGACTCCCCTATTTTACAAAAAAAATGGATAATCAAACAATCTCCAAAAATAACAATTCCGAGATTTTAGAATTCCCATAAATTAAGTGAATTATTTAAATTAAGAAATTCAAGGAAATTACTGAAAATATTTAAAATAGGAAAAATTAGTAGCATTAGTTTCGGGTCGCTGTAATTAGTCACTTAAAATATTCTTCGTCTAAAGCATAAACGGTGTCGTTCTTTATCAATTAATCTATTTTGGGTGGAGAGTGGACCCATTTCTAAAGAAAGGAAGCACAAAAGAAAATTTGAGCTCAGCAAAATACGGAAGCAATCGTAATTTGGTCCGTGATTTGCAGCTAAAAACGTTCACACAAACACAAATTAGCCGCAATCGATGTTTTGAAATTGAATTACAATATGTAATTAAGTGAAAAACGTATCGAGAATTATATAAGACGGTTTTACCGTATCAACAACGGACGGATATAAGTCGATCTCAATAATAATACGTAGAGTTGTGTAGTAGAAAGACGGAATTACGTAGAAGATGGAGTTATTATACTACACTTGGAGGTCTGCCGACTAATTTAGGTCACGTAAAAGTCACGTGATACTATGCATGGGATCACGTGTTATGTATTTGCTTACGGGGTGTCTTTTTCAACACTAACCTGAAAAGGAAATAAGGGGACATAAAACTATGGCCTATGGTATTAGGCAATTGAATGGAGGATTGAATTGTCGTAAACCTCTTCACTATCTCTTTCCTTTACTTGACTTAATTAATGATGAAAAGGAATGCCTATTAATATTCCATACAACTCCGTAAGTAGAGATGAAGCTAAATACGCGCTGACTAGGGTAAACTTTTTAAAAAATACATACATAATTACCTTTTTTAGCTTGAAGAAAAATAATCTATCGTAAAAAATATTGATATAAAATTGATGTTTCGGTCCCTGTCGGTAAGTATTATTAAAGTGACAGTACATTTTACTCCTTAATGTTTTATTCAACTTTATAAGTAAAGATAAAGCTAAGCACGGACTGATCAGGGAATACTTTCGAAGAAATACATACACAATTACCATTTTTTGAAAAAAGCCTATGCCTATGGTTAGAAATATAGATATAAGAACGATGTTCGGGTTTGGGACTCCGGGTAGAACTTGGGTTTAGCTTCATCCCTGTCGGTAAGTCTAATTAAAGTGACATACATTATAGTCCTTTAACTTCACCGTATAGAAAAACCATAAAGTGTTAAAGATTAAATCCAAAATTTAAAGTGAAAGATTACAACAACTATTCTTACTTGTGACGAAAAGTGACTTGTAATATCTCAAAACGAGTTTCTTTTTTAACCTTAGTTTAATCATTATGAGACGAAGTCACTAGCTTACAACGTCTCAAAAGTGAGAGGAAGGCATGAAAATTTAGTACACCTCTTCACTCTTCAGCATCTCTTTACTCTTTCCTTTTCATGTCATCATGTGTTTAGCTCCCTGTGGCTAAAACTAGTTTCTTCAATTGCTAAAGCTTCAATTTAATTAACGATGAAGTCACGTGAATTGAACATTGGGATATGACTAAACCTACGAATGTGGTGTCAGAACTCAGAAGTTATAGTTGGTCAATTTGTTCAACGAATAAACTTCGACGTGTCATAGCTTGACTTTAATCTCGCTACCTAGAGATAGAGATGTGGTCGGGTGACTCGGGTTGAGGCCGGGTGTTCCAAAAGCAGGCCTGGCTCATTTGGCTAGACCTGAGCCAGGCTAGGAGCAGGGCCGTCCCTGTGAATTCGGGGGTCCTGTGCGATGTTTTATAATGGGCCCCTATGATAGAATGTTTTCGCTATTTAAAAGGCGTCATTTTTTTATTAATTGTCTAACGAAATAGAGCAAATAAAGAAAACGATGATATTATTATTTAATTGCTCAACTAAAATATTAACATTGAAATAAGAAATTTGTGTGCTAGATAAGTATTTTAAAACAACCTTTATAGTGATTATTGAGGAAGACGATCTCATTATGCTACAGAGAGTCATTTTATATACAATCCACTCATTTTGTTAGTATCAGTAACAAATAAATGATTTTTCTTACATAAAAAATTATTTAACATGTGAAACCGGTTAGTCTCTCTTAAGATGAATATATTCGTTCTAAGATTAAAACTGATCAAATATATTAAATAAAATAAATGTGAAATATTTAGAAAATCACAAATTCTCATCGAGGAGGGAAGTATCCGTCTTAAGCTTAAGACGGGTCAAATAATAACCCATTTGTATTGATAAGACAAACATCTTGTCCTAGATTTTTTCATTTTTGTCTTATTCATAGATGTGATAACTATTTGACCCGTCTTAACTTAAATGGATATATCCGTCTTAAATGAAACTTATTGTGTATGAGAATTGTACATGCTTGAATGCGTAAAAATTTTAACACTTAACATGTTTGAATAGACATGAAGGCTTAATTTACAACAAAAAAAAACCAAAATGCTGCCAACATGAATCGAGCACGTGACCTCATGGAAAAACACTCATATGACAACCACTGTGCTACATGTACAATACTGCTCTTAAATGCTTCATTTTATTGATAATCTGTATAACTGGAAGTAGATTTGGGCCCCAAATTTTTGGGGGCCCTGTGCGCTCGCACAGTTTGATCATGCCTTGGGCCGGGCCTGGCTAGGAGGAGGGCGGGGTTGGAGAATATTTAATCCGGGTTAGACCCGTGGTTGGTGGAGGGCGGGCTAAAGGCAGGCCGACTGACAAGCCTACCTAATTTTTTTCTATACTAGGTAGGCGGGCTGGGCCAAGCCGGGTTTGGATTTTGTGACTGGGGCCAGGCTAGGGAGGGGCGACGGTCTGGGGCGGGCCGCGCTGTGTGCCGAGGAGCTCATGTACAATGTGTTATATTGTGCTGTCTTGTGCTCTGATTGAGAATTGACCTACGAGGCCGGTCTCACCCGTCACCATATAAGAGCAGTACTCTTACTGTCTTCTTACATCATCGTTTAAATGATCCTTAAGCGTGATTTTTGGGTCCCGAACTTCAAAATTAACGATTAAAACAAATATTTAAACTTTTATGGGATTGAATTGACGATAAAATACTCTAGTCCCTTCATCACTCAACTATTAGGCAATGGTGATGCGTTTGGCGTGTGTAAAGTTGAGATTCTGCAGCATCATAAAGATGTGGAGTAGATATAATAGCGTGGTAATTGAAAGCTTTTTCAGGTACATTTTCAAACAATAAATAATGTGAGTCTGACTAATATATATGGACTTGGAGTTTTACTTTAACAAAAGAATAAATTCTCGGTTAATATGACGCTATCTGTTTTAAATTTAAAACGAGTTAAATATTATTTTATAGAATAGAATAATATTTCTATGTATTCTTATATACACGAATAATATGTATTTGACTCGTTTTAAGTTTAAGCCGTCTAAGATCCTATTATAGGATATAGTGTAGTAGTGAAGTGTGGAATGTGTTGTAAGACTTGTAACCAGGAAGCCCCAATTAACGGGGGCCATAAACATGTGCAGTGTAGTTGATTCTTGCACTTGTCTTTTCAGTCTATATTTATCACCCTACCATCCCTACACATTTATTTGTCTTTCTAGTTTTGAATGCTGTAATTTTACTAACACTTGTTTAGGGGCTATTTTTAGACAATTAGACCGAACCGTGTGAGAAGACGATACCGAAATTTGACGTTAATGGGGTGACCACATCTCATTTTCATTAGTACCAATAGTAACGTACTAAAATGACAACATTAATTATAAATTGAGGTTTGTGACATAGTCTGTATCTCGATAGTGACGCTTTTTTTACAGTTCTACTAACATAGTTGGTATTTAAACCTTGATTAATCGATAAAGTCATAAGATATGAATCATATGATACTCATTATCTGAGTTCGAACCCGTGTTATACATCCCGTTTTTAGGGAAGTGATACTTCCTCAATATCTGGTGTTGAAGTCATGAAAGCTTGATAATCATAACATGAATTACGGACATATGATGACAAAATTGATTAGCATGTCTCACATTTTATGGAGGGCCTTAGGTCTTGTTTGCGACGGGTCACCATTTGTGACGGATATTTTATGAGACAAAATGGATACAAAATGAGTTAGTGGAGAAAGGGGACCACAAGAATAGTGTTTGAGAAAGAGAAAAAATGGGTATTTTGTGAGAGAAAACGATATCCGTCACAAGATTGCGACGGATAGTGCCGTTGCAAATAAGAATTTGTGTGTAAATATAGGCTTCATCCTCCATCGTCCAGTCGTCCACATACTTTACAGTTTACACCATTTTGTGTTATTCTAACGATAATGATACAAAGATTAATTTTCCTTGTGACGGATAATACGTCTTATAATAATTTGTGATAATACAAATATTTGACTGATCTTTCGTAGACTAATTACCTCGTTTATTAATTATATAAATGAATGTATTACATTGTTATGTATATCATATTTTATAATTTACGATTAATTTATCAGGAATATAGGATAATGACCTTGTTTTTCTGGATTGAAAATGTCTGAATAGAACTAATCTAAACTGTATTGAACTCAATAAACCAAATAATAAGGATGATAGTAAGTAACTTAACTTAATAAATCTGAACTGAACTAAATTTATAAGAATTAATATCAAAGAATAAAGTTTAAAATACAGTAGGTTCCGTGAGACACCGTCTCTCCCTAATTTAGTGGGAGACCTAATTAAGAAACAAAAACTTCAATAGATCACTCACCCATCATCATGTGAAAGGTCTCCCAATAACGCTATTGAGAAACCGTTTTTCTTACATTTTTGTATTTAAAATATTGATTAAATCATAACCATCACTTAAAATATAGTTGTAACGATCTCATTAATAGAATCTATAATAAAATGAGAATACCCTTAAGCACATGCGTATGGACCTACTAAATGAGCCTTGGATCTGATTACTATCTGGCTTTCGATGGTTCTCTTCTTGGATATGCAAATCTGCAATCCATTATATATCGCTATTACGAGAATTTGCAATTGTTGTGACACTGGTCTATTTTTTTACGAGAAAAAGTTAAGAAAATGGTCTTCGACTCATGATCACTGACTAAAATTAATAAAATATTAGTATTACACATTAGTGATTAATTAGGGACCAAATCCCCGCATTTCTTGGAGCCAATTACACCTCCCTTTTTTGCTTAATTTATTGGCCCACTGTTGACCAAGTTGGACTGCTCACTTGTTGACTATAGTTGTGGTAGTTTTATAGTACATCTTAGGCTTACGAGGGATCTTCTTTCGCTAGGTTAGTATAAAATATAGGTCGTGTATATTAGTCAATTTTTTGTATATTAAAGAATTTTAGCATGTTTCAGCAGTTAATATGTTAATTTTCGTATTTGGCAAAAAATATATTAAAACAACATATTTGGGGTCAATATGCTATTTTACAATATGCTCCTTTGGTTAACATATTGTAAAATAGGAAAATTTACTTCATTGTCTTAAGTTTACTAGCATATTATATTGGTTAGCATATTGTACTAGTGCCCTCATCCCGATCATTTCTTGCCCTCTTTCATTTTGGGTGTCTTAGTTAATTGCTATTATTTCTATTTTAGGAGTGTATTTGATGAGCAATTTGATCATTCACACTCAATTTACTCTATATATGATCAAATAATCGTCCCCCTCTTCTTTCTTCATCTTTGTGTCAAAACCAAAAGACAACAATTGACCGAAACGGAAAAAATATTAAACTGTCCATATAAATTAAAGTACTTACTATATATATCCGTCATTCAATGTATTATTGAAACATCTTCATATTGGGTCGTTCAGAAATAGCCTTGATAAAATTATGAATCCAATGACGACCACCTAATTGGCCATTAAGGTCTTAGACTCTTAGGTAATGTTGCTTTTATAAAACCAATTTACATTAATAATACAATATGCTTGACTGAATTCTTCCAACCTCTTTTGCATTTTTTTGGTTCAAATTACCGCACTACAACACTATGTCGCGGGTGAGAATCAAAAGAGAACGAACTCTTAACACTTGAGCTAACTCTTATTCACCTGTTTTGTAGTTGTTAATGAAGGAAAACAACAAAGAACACAAAAAAACACTAGAAGAATATCATTCAAAGGCAAAACATTACATATGCTCATGTCTAAACCAGAACAACAATGGAAGCAACGTGGACCGTACACCAGGAGGTCTCTTATACGTAAGACAATGGAACAACATGCAATACGTAGCTTCAGCAACTTTCTTACTCTCATTATACTCAGATTTCCTTAAATCCACTAATCAACCTCTTCAATGCCCTAAACAATCCTCCATAACCCATGACCAAATCCTCGGGTTTGCAAAATCACAAGTTGATTACATCCTAGGAGCCAATCCCATGAACACGAGTTATCTGGTCGGGTTTGGGTCGAGTTATCCTAAACGGGTGCATCATAGGAGTGCTTCGATTGTGCCCTTTAGGGATTATAAGGCCTTTATTGGGTGTACACAAGGGTATGATAATTGGTATGGGAAGGTTGATCCAAACCCGAATGTTTTAGTTGGGGCGCTTGTCGGAGGACCCGATTTTGAAGATGGTTTTAGTGATGATAGAGGGAATTATATGCAAACTGAAGCATGTACTTATAATACAGCTCCTTTGGTTGGAGTTTTTGCTAAGTTAAATGAACTAGAAAGGATTGAACAAGGCTCTAAAGATTACTCTTTTTCAATTGCATCCTCTAAGTAAGATTGTCGCGATCTACTACCTATTTCTGTAAGCCTGCTGCGGAGGACTCAATGTTGACAACGGATTGTTTAAGAAGTGATGTGCATATTTATGCTTTTGAGTTTTAGGATGTGAAAGCATATATATTTATATATATATAGTAGTTCATAGTTGTGTAATTTATCAACTTTGATGGTACAATAGATCCCTTGGTAATTAATTAGGGAAATTTGTACATCATCACATTTCATATTTTTATTTATCATTTTGTAATGAGTATTGCCTTGTAAGTTTGGAATGTCTTGAGTTAATAATACTATGAAATTATTGTTATCATCGCCAAAAAAAAAGTGACTATAATTGTGTATGAAATAGTGTTAAGTGTAAAATTATATTCGAACCTCAGACTATTATTAGCTTAACCTTTTTGTTGGGTTGGTTCATTAACATGATATGAGGATTTGCGCTTAGGGGACGAAAGAATTTTAGGTGGCGGATAAGGAATATTATAAGGAAGACTAGGAAAAAATTATAAAAATGTAACTAAAAACGTTGAAAATCTCAACCGTTGTCTGGAATTCTGATTTCTGTTGTAATATCAATATATACTTTGATGTGCTAGCCCATCGATAGTTCTATTCACTTCCCTAGAAACGGATATTTTACTCTCACAAAAATGCAAGTGGACATGCAAATGGGAGAAAGTGGAGCATTATATGGATAGTGCAACTTGTATTAGGTGAGAAAGACACTATCCGTTTTCAGCTTGTGACAGATAGTGTCCGTATTCAATGAAAATTTGTGTTCTAACAATTGAACGAAGATTGTTGCTCCTTAACGCAAGAGAAATTCTCCATGAGAATTAGGAGTAGTTTATCAAAATAGAAAAAACGAACAAATTTTTAGAAAACATGCGGTATTTAACTTAATGTAATCTTATGAGGCATATATTACTTGTTCACCCAAATTTTAGGCTTTAAAATTGCATCACCACAATTCACCTCATACATACTATAATTATCCATAGTACGTAAATATAAATAGCTAACATTGTTTAACTTCTAAAATAAGCATTTAGAATAACACAAACAAATAGATAAAGAAGAAAATAATAAATAAAATTGTCTATTCAATCTCATCGCCCAACTATGGCCATTTCAAAGCAATTGGTTGCTATAATATTCTCGATGATGTTTGTTTTTGCCCTTGTTAATGTTGGTGAAGCTACGACCTCTCCTCCTTCAGCTGGTGGGGCTGACCCGCCACCGCACTACAAGTTAGATGTTATTACTGGTCTCGAGGGTAACCATAAGGGTAAACCAGTGCACAAATACGGTACCCCGCCCCTAGATAATGAACCTAGCGCAACGCGCAAAATACAGAATGGCAAGCCGTGAGACAACTAATTAAGGGTGACAACAATGATAACATATAAGCAGTTTCATATCATATTGCGAATGATTAGGGAAGGTTTACTCAATTTAAGCTAAACTCATTGTTTGGTCTTATATACTTTTGGGTTGATAATGACTGTAATTTTACAAAATGGTTCATTTTGTATTTGTTTCAATTTAATAAATCTTACTTTTAATCAATACGCTTTAACGTAAAACCTCCTTCAGACTATATATAAAGTATGAATGTTTTAGACGAGTTTATGTAACTGTTACATCGTCAGATGTCACCATTTTAATTACCAATTGATTATATCCTAGAATCTAATTCCGTGAATGAATATGAGTTATTTGGTCGGGTATGGGTCGAGTAATCCTAAACTGGTGCAGCATAGAAGTGCTTCGATTGTAGAAGTACCATTTAGGGATGATATGGGCCGCCATATGGCGTATATTGAATTTTTTTTCGAAATAAGCGATTCTCAGGGACGTGCTTTTTCACATACGGATTTTCCTATTTCACATACGATTTTTACCACCCTACCCTTATCATTTTTTAAGATTCACCCCATTAATTTTAATTTTCTCCCTTCCTTCATCCGCTTAAACAACTACTCCGTTCACCATTTCTCCGCATCAACTTCGTTCACCGTTCCTCCGCATCAACTCCGTCGCCGCCCCTTCCTCCTCCTCGTGCCACGCACCCCTCCAACACCGCCGTGATATTGCAGACTTATAAATAAAAAAAACTTCAAAAAACTAAATACGCAGCCAAACTAAAGATCGAAATAATGAAAAAAACCTAAAGAAATTTTTAAAAAAACACTAAAAGTGAAGCTTTCCTTCTAATTGAATACAAATTGCAGACAAGGACAAGCACAGTCAACGAGAGGCAAGGCTCGTAAGACCAATTGCAGACAAATTGATGCAGGCAACTGAATACAGATGACGGATAAATTGCAGACTAATTTATTTTGTTGAATTAGAAGAATGAAATTGAATAGCAGATAATGAAATTGAAATTGACGACGTATGAATTGAAGACGGATGTACGACGAACGTAATAAACAATATTACCTTAATATTTGAAGAATTGTAATTTATCGTTTAAGTTTTTAGAGGAATTTGTTAAATTGTTGTTTTGTTTAGGGTTAGGAAGGAGAATTTTGATTTAGGAAGGAGAGTTAGGTTTAGGAAAAAGGGTAGAAGATGAAAATTTTATGAAAAAGTGTATGTAAAAAAGTAAAGTCCGTATGTGAAAAAGTAATTCCGTAAATTAATGGAATATTTGTTTGTAAGATTTATCAATCATATCAAATCCCAATGCTGCTATATTTTTTCCACAAATAAGATTATACATCCAGATATATATGAGTATCGTACATCTAATACAAATTTAATTGAGCTTATATGTAATTTTGTTCGAGCTTTTTAACAATTTTTTCTTTCCCTATCATTTTTTAGTGTTAAAACTAGCGTAACACCCGTGAAAATTCACGGGTTGTTCAATTTTAATTTCGACGGAAAATGATCAATTAAAGTTTTTAGATACACTAATAATATATGTGGTGTATATGTAAATACTTTAAAGAAAAATAAAAAAGTATATCTATAACATAAGATATATAAGAACATGTTGACATTAAAAGTTTGACGTATAACTTGAAAAGCGTAAAATATAATTAAAAAATGTAAACTTATAACTTTCCAATAAAAGGGGTTTTAGTAATAGAATAGAAAAAGATATAAGGGGTGAAAAAGATTAAGTGAGATAAAATAAGATTTAGGAAAGTGAAAGAATAAAAGATAAATAAGGTAAAAAAAAGAGAAATTTAAGTAATTATATGGTTGGAATATATTAATTAATAAGTTGATATTTATTGGAAGCTGACATGACTGTTATTATTCACGTTATTGGCCGAAAAAACTGAAAATATAAGGTTGAATGAGAGAGCTCCATTAGCCTAATTTTGAAACCTGGTTGCGCCACATCAGCAGTTTTACATTTTGCTTTTATATATATAATGGATAATGATTGAAATCTTTGCTATTTATATGCATTATTTTTGAGTTTCAGTATAATGTTTTGATTTATAATTTTTTTTATAACAACGTTCAAATTCTTTTTAATAAAGCTCGTAAGATATATACATAAGCTCAATTTTTTATGTTATAAAGCTCGAAATTTATACTATCAGCTGGTTATATAATCCTCTAATTGTATTTTTCGCAGGGCTTTTATCGCCATCTTACTCGAAAGCTCATCGGAGAACTTTTGTAAAATGCGTCTGTTGTGCTTTCAAGCATATGCGACGGCTCTCAATTGAGTACCCAAATCTTCTTTTCAGAATTTTGTAAAATAGGTAGTGAAATTGAAGCTAGTTTCATGTTCGCAATTGCAGACCACGTTTGTGTCCTTGTGAAGTAGTTGATAATGTAGTCTGACATGAAATTGAAATTGCAATCTGCAGATATTCATCTTGCATTCTGGGTTTTGTTTCTGTGAAATTGGGGGAAACACGGGAGACAGGGGAAGATCCCGAAGAGGGAAATTGTTGGAGGAAATGTCCTCGACAATAGTGTGTTGACATAATTAAAACTCATTTTAATGAAACACAATTGGGAGTGTTACTCTTTTAAAGTCGACTGATCAACATTTACCGGTAATGATTGGCTGTCTAGAGTTTGACATTATCGTCATATGATGGTGGTGATCAGTTAATCCCTTAAAGTCATATCTTTAGGGAATTCCGTCTCAATGTAATAATTAATTAATATCGTATTGGATACGAATTAATTAATAACTGGAAATTTGGAAATAATTTTACATGACAAATATTTTATAATGGGATTATAATAATAATAGTCAAAGTAATAAAATCGTTTTATTACTCGGTATTATTTATTCGTTTGGGAATCGTCAAAGTAATAAATTGATAATGAACACGGTTGATCATAAAATTACAAAGAGTTATAATTAAATTATGATATTACATTTTTATACAATAATAATTTCGAATTGTTAGTATAATTATTTAAATGTAATAAATTTGTAAATTATGGATTCTAATAGTTAAAATTGCATAATTAACAAATTGGTTCATGTGTTATGGGACATGTGTGACATGTTACAAATTAACACAATTGACAAAGATAAAATGGGTCCATTTTAACTCCCATTTCAGCCGTGTAATAGGTAGTGTGTTATGAGACTGTGTGTATGAGTAAATAAGAGGATTGAGTGTATGTTGCAAATGGAATATTGTAAGGAATATTGTATGCATTGTGTAAGAACATAATGGCCATGCATTGGCTCTTGTGGGGGTGACTTGGCCGGCCACATGAGGCTTGCTAAGCAAGCTCACGTGCTTATAAAATCACCACTTAGAACATACATCAACTACTAGTTCTTATGAGATCATTATTGATGCACATGCTCATCTCATACTACAACCTCATTCATGCTAGTAATACTAAGAAAATTAGTTTTCCTAAGTAAACATTATTTCCAATATTAATAATATTAAGAGTAATATTATTATTAATTCTAGTATACTAATTCTATTTTTCTAGTAACAAAAATAGTCTTGGTTTGAGATATGGTCCTTGATACGCATCTTTTGGAGACGATTTTTGTTAGATCGTTATAAGGGTATTTCGGTTATTGAAGACTCATATAATAGGTGATTATTGAGTATAAACCTTCTAAAATCATTGTAAGGACATTCATCCACCTTTTGTAATCACCATGCATGCATAAGATCATATTAAGTTTTATAACCTAAACTTAAAGAAACAAAACTCACATTAGATATGAGTATAAAATCTGGAATTTGATTTCCAACAAAAATGACTAATGGGGAAGGGGAACAAGTCGCTCTCCCCTGAGCGACTTGATTTCTTACCCAAATTCGGGAAATCCGATCCTACGTGAACCCATTTTTGTTAATAAATTTTAAAATATTGGATGTTCACAGGGTATGACATTTGGTATTGGAAGGTTAATCCAACCTGAACGTTTAGGTCGGGGATAATATAATATAAATATAATAGTTGAAACTCAATCATCACTTTAAGATTTGGTAGAAATGATTCACAAAGTGAAATTACAGCACACTAAAGTCTCTGGAATTTTCAGCATACGGTACGAGGAGCCTGTGCAAAACTACTCATCAAGCCCAACGGACATTCCAATGAAAGGGCGTAACAAATATACATGAAGTATATAAAGTACAAAGTGGAATTTCAGGATACGGTGGGCGCATGTGCATAAGCCACTCCTCAATCTCAATGGACATTCGAGTGAAAATGCGTAATAGGTTAAAAATATAATAGTTGAGTTTAACTGTCACCTTAAAATTTTTGTTGAGATGCTTCATTTATCAGGGATAACATTGTCGGAGGACCTAATTTTAAGGATAATTTCAGTGATGATAGAGGGAATTGTATGAAAACCGAAACATGTACATATTAAAATACATCTCCTTGGTAGGAGTTTTTGCTAAGTTAAATGAACTTGAAGGCCTTGAAAATGGTTCCAAAGATTACTCTTACTCAATTGCATCCTCTATGTAAGAATATTTACGCATGTCAAAGTGTATGTGGCCGGTGGAGATTGGGCATACCTATTTCTATAAGCCTGTTGCGGAGGACTCAACATTAATAATGAATGCTTTAAGAATTTATGTGCATATTTATGCTTTTGAGTTTTAGGATGTGAAAGTATATATGTAGTTCATAGTTGTGTAATTTGTCAACTTTGATGGTATAAAAGATCCCATGGTAATTAGAGCGGTGAATGTCTTAAATTGTTTATGAAATAGTATTAAGTATCTATATATAAGTATAAAAGAAGAACCACTAGACACGTGGCAATCTCATGTTCACTTTCACGAATTATTTTTCCCGCCTAACTATCCACTCTATCTATAGAAATATTCTATTGACTAAATATGTTAACATATGGTATCAATGACTAAATATAGATGATACCCAAATTTCGGAAATCATTCTTTGGATATTCTTTTATAATTAATTAATAAAATACACTAAAAAATCGGCAATTAATATGATGAATTTTATTTTTCTTCCTATCAATATTAACTTTCAAAAAGAATATTTAGTTAATTATTAATAAAATACACGACAAATAATCTGGTAAATTTCATTTTCCTTCCAATCTATATTAATTATGGAAAAGAATATTTATATAATTATTAATAAACAATAAAAAAAATACACTCGGGGAAAAAACGGCAACTAATCTTTAAATAATCAATCAAAGAAATACACTCGAAAAAGGGCAAATAATATTTATTTAAAGAACCAATCAATAAAAGATAAGCAATCATGAGTCAATCTTTTATAAATAACAATGTTTTTATAACCGTCCAATATACGGGATAAAATCTTTTATAAAATATATTATTATTATTATTCGTAAAAAGCTATTGAATAGATATAACTCTATTAAGAAGAGTTGTATCACATATATTTTGTCATTATTATCATATTGTAATCATGAAAAAAAAAACTAGCTACTAAAAACATTATAAATATAACAATACTAAACTTTATACACAGAGTATATCCTAACCATGCTCTTGAATAATCAAAGAATAAAAGACAAACAAATCATTCAGAATTATACTACATTAGAACATGGTAAAACGGGTGTATAATTTGATACAATAAATTCTGCTATTTCATATTATTCCAGTAGGTCTCTTGAGAGACCGCCTCTCAATAAGCTTATTAAGAGACTATTGTACAAATTTAAGAAAAAAGTGGTACTAAAAGTAATAAAATTTGTACAAATCATGATTAAAGATAAATAAAGTACATTTATTATTTAAATAGGTACGAAAATACAATGGTACGATCAATGACAAAAGGGTCACGAAATACAAATAAAAGGGTACAAAAGAATGGTCTCTCAATAATTTATTGAAAGACTGTATCTCTCAAGTTTTAGTGTTATTCATGTGTATATTATTATGCAAGAGTACCATACTTATAGTTTGTGTGAATTTTTTTAATAGGGGTATATATAATTAGCCTATAATTAGCCAATTATTGATGTGTGTTTTTCAACATCATAACTATGTTCTACTAAGGTTGTTGGGTAAAAAGTTTATATTAATTTAGTGTAAAAAGGTGTACAATAAATCTGTATACCCTCACCAAAAATATGGGTAGTAACGAGTTTTAGCCTTTAACTATTTAAAGTTCTATTAGGCGAAGCAAGAGAATTTATAATAACGGATAAAATTAACAATTTTTTGACAAAATTTACTATCAAATTAAATTAACAGATTAGGAAAAAAATTAGCAGATTTAATTTTATCATTTTCATATTTTTAAAATTATAAAAATAATATAAAGTTCTATTAGGCAAATTTCTACCATGTTTTCTGTAATTTAACTTCATATGATCCATATTATCGTACTATGTCATTAAAATTTACACAAAGATTGTTGTTTAGTGTTAAAAATATAAGGAAAGAATGATTCGTAAACATCATATGTATACCTCTTATACAATACAATACTTATTTTACATGTGTACATTATAATTATAATTATTTGGATCATTTATATTGTGATTATTACAAAAAAAATAAAGATGTTAGTTGTACGGGTAGCACCCCAATGGGGCGAGTATGGGTAAAGCATTTGCAGAGGAGTACAAGTACACATATTTCACCCGTGAATCTGTGATGGGTAATGGGACATGGTTATACCCACCTACATATCAAATATGTGTGCATTTTTCATGATTTAAGAATTAATGATATTTTTAACTAATGTTTATAAAACATATAGGACGAGTGTATTTCGTTTACTCTCGAAGTTATCATCGATATAAAATAAGACATGAGTATAATCACATGGGATTATGAATGTTTGGGTGAAAATATCACACACGTGCATACAAAATTTTGACTGATTATTATACCAATTCCAATTATATATGAATTTTATCTGAATGTTAGAAGAATTATATATAAATGTTAAATCTCAATTCAATATTGTACTTTAAATGGAATGTGCAAAATGTTTTACATTCATACTATAATATTTAATGAAAGTATAGCTATAAATTTCAAATGACTATTTATATATTTTTTATGCATGCCCGTGCAATTTTGCACGGGTTCTAAGCTAGTAGAATATATTTGAGCCTCAAACTATTAGTTTAGCCTTTTTGCTATGTAGGTTCATTAACATGGCATTTTATAGATTGCAATTAGGTGAGAAAAAAAATTGGACGGCGGAGAAGTAATAATATAAGGTAGACTCGGAAAAAATTTGAAAAGTATAATTTAAAGTGTCGAAAATATCAACGGGTGGGGGTGGTTGGGGTTGTGTGTGCTAACTCCACCATTGATAAACAATGTGATCAAATAATCACGGGTTTAGATCTCACTATCCTTTAATTTGTTTCTAAACTTCAAGAAAAATCAGTTTGTAGTTCAAACGAAATTGTTTTTTTGTTAAAAGAGAGGGATGAAGCCCCGAAATTAACCAACAATAATTCTAGGTGAGTAACTCCAAACAAGTATTATCTGAAGATTGTACGAGTTATTGCTAGTTCTATTCACTTCCCTAGAAACATGCTGAGTATAAACTGTCAATTTCATGTTTTAATGAGATTCTAACAATTGAGCGAAGATTGTTGCTCCTTAACGCAAAGGACATTCTCCATGAGAATTAGGAGTTTATCAATATAGAAAAAACGAACCAATTTTAGAAAACATGCGATATATAACCTAATATAATCTTATGAGGCATATATTAATTGTTCACCAAATTTTAGGCTTCAAAATAGCATCACCACAATTCACCTCATACATACTTATATACTATAATTATCCATGTACGTAAATATAAATAGTCAATATTGTTTAACTTCGAAAATAAGCATTTAGAATAACACAAACAAATAAATAAAGAAGAAAATAATAAATAAATTATCTATTCAATCTCATCCCCCAACTATGGCCATTTCAAAGCAATTGCTTGCTATAATATTCTCGGTGATGTTTGTTTTTGCCCTTGTTAATGTTGGTGAAGCTACAGCCCCTTCTTTAACCGGTGGTGCTGACCCACCACCGCACTATAAGTTAGATGTTATTACTGGTCTCGAGGGTAACCATAAGGGTAAACCAGTGCACAAATACGGTACCCCGCCCCTAGATAATGAAGCTAGCGCAACGCGCAAAAACAAAATGTCAGGCCGTGAGACAACTAATTAAGGGCGACAACGATGATAATATATAAGAGTTTCATTTCATATTGCGAATGATTAGGGAAGTTGTACTCAATTTAACCTAAACGTACTCATTGTTTGGTCTTATATACTTTTGGGTTGAAAATGATTGTAATTTTACATAATGCTTCCTTAATTATGTAATTATTTCATTTAATAAATGTGACTCCTATCACTTAATTTACTTTAAATTAAATATTACTCGTACTAGTGGAACGTTTATTTTTCGTTATAATTTAATAACCGATTTTTGAGATGGAAAAAAATGTGGATAAAATAAAAAGTAGGAATAATGCTAAAATTATGTTACGTCGTTGCAGCAACAACTTCTTATTACTCAAGGATATTAAAAACATAACAATGAAACTATTTTCCTATTTCAGTTATATGCTTGAATATACTTGTTACAAGGGAGATTTACTATAGATCTATGTCATCGTCTTTACGAAAAGTTTTTAATTGTTCTAGAGTTGTTCAATGATTGTCCTAGAGTTGTTCAATGATTGCTCAATAAATCACTAGTATAGTCATCTAAAATATAATTCATACTCGAAATAATCAGTAATTAGTATATCTCCTGAGAGACCGTCTTTCAATAAGTTTATTGAAAGACTATTGCACAAATTTAAGAAAAAATGGTATTAAAAGTAATATAATAGGTACAAATCATGATTAAAGATAAAATAAGTACATCTATTATATAATTAAGTACAAAATTATTATGGTACGATCAATGACAAAATGATCACGAAATACAAATAAAATGGTAGAAAAGAATGATCTCTCAATATTTTATTAAAAGACCGTTTCTATTATGTTTTAGTGCGAAATAATATATTGTATGTAACGGTTATGACTAATACATCGGATAACTCATAATTTGATAATGATACACCTTTTGGGCAAAAAAAAAACTCAAAATCTTCGCCCCAATTTGCTTGTCTAGGTGATTTGGAATGAGTGAATGCCTAATCCAAAGTAATTTCTTTGATCTAACTTATCTAGCTTGAATGTGTACGTACACTTGTCCAATTACTCTCTTTGTTTTAATCGCCTACTTGTTTTTATTAAAACCATCACTTTTGATAACGAAAAGGTTAATAAATGACACCGAGCAAAAAGGTTAATAAATGAGACAGGAATATATTCTAAACACAAATTCTTATTTACAACGGCACTATCCGTCGCAAGTTTGTGATGTATACCGTTTTCTCTCACAAAATACTAACTTTTTCTCTCCCTATGTCCAACACTATTCATGTGGTCCCCTTTCTCCACTAACTCATTTTGTATCAATTTTATCTCACAAAATATCCGTCATAAATGGTGACCCGTCGCAAACAAGACTTACTATATTCTAAAAACGATTCAATCGATCATTTATAGAGTTATAGGCGCTTCAATAAACCCTTTTTGGAGATAACAAGACATTCATAACATTCGAAGGATGGATTGCGAGATCCCGTGTTCGAATTTCCTTAAATGATGAGATTTGGCCACAGGGGTAACCTCGTCGGAATGAGGTTGAAGTGAACCGAAATGGGCTGATATTTAGTCCAAAAGAATATGGTCTAACTTTTCAATAATTATGTTCAATCAATACAATTCAGCTTCATTCAATTCAATTTAGCTTCATTTAATTTAAATCAGTTCAATCTAAATAATTTCAATTTAAAAGAACAGCAGTCCCTTATTTACTAATTTCCCATCTATAAAGTACTTTTTCCAGGTAATTTTGCCTCGATACCCCCTCAAGTCTTTTTTTTTGAGAATGTTCATAAATAGAGTCATAAAATAGCTCTAGCAGCTAGATTATGAGTTATTCTATTCAGAGATCTAGGACAGAACGAAAGAGAAACACAACGAAAGTTCGAGCATAAGTATAGAATATCATCAATTAAATGCAAGATAGAGTGGTGATGATCTGACACTCCAACCATCTGAGAAACCAAATTAATTGTTGCTGAATTTTGGACTATAATTCAATTGTCTTGTTTCGAATTTGTGATCTTAGGAGAAAATTTTATCACCCTATTTACTCACAATTAAAATTTGATTCTTATCATTACTACATAATTTCATTTCATTGTGAATAATGAACACAATATAGAAACATAGTTCTCGTGATAACTATTTCATATCTTAAAATAAATAAATCAACTAATTTTAGCTAAGAAAATGAAATAGCGCTATCAGAAATATCACCTTTTAACACCATATCACTATCCTTTAGATATTAGGCCGGTGAAAAAACAATTTTATACTTTTATGGGACAAATATGACTTGTTCGCCTTAATTATATGCTACAAAATTGCATCATCACACTTTTTTCTTATACACCCTATAATTAACCAGATTATGTAAGCATAAATAATTCATTTTATTAAAATTTAAAATTAAGCATTTTGTGTAGAACAAGAATTGGGAGAAAGAATACAATTTTCTAGTATTCTTTCAACCTTTTTTTGTTATTATCATTATTTATTTAATATCATCACCTTTATTAATTATTACTAATTTGCGATGGCCATTTCAAAACAATTGCTTGCAATTATTTTCTCCATTATGTTAGCATTTACCTTTGTTAGTACCGGTGAAGCTAAAAGTATATCATATGGTGCAATCGGGTATGGCGACCGGGCATTCTGTAAAGGTAGTGCGTGTTTGGGTAAACCGGCCAACCCGGTCCCCGGCTCGCGAGTAAACCGCAAGTTAACTAATGTTTGAAAGTTGTGTTCAGATATTACGGAATATTCCCTCCAATTCAACTAGATGTTTATATTTTAATTTTTCAGGGATGAGTGTTTTAATAAAACGTAAACAATTAATTGAATAGGAGGAAGTATGTCTGTATGTACTTAATTAATGTAAGCTACGCCAAATTTTTGGTCTTGTAAATTCATTACCTTGAGTTGATGATGATGATTATGATTATTATTTTATGAAATGCTTCTTAATATATACTTATTTCATTCCAAATAATAATGTTTTGGTTGGAATTATTTTGTTTTTTTTTTCCAGTATTGTATGATGGTAAATGTCATTAACCCTAATCTAATTGCGGCTCCTCTCATTTCTTTAAGATATGAGCTATAATTCCAATAAAGTGGCGTGGATATAGTATTAAATATACGTTAGGATGTTGTGACAACATTCTACTATTCTAGTCATCGCTTCCAACTTTGCAAAATCAATAGGTGGAGCGAGCGTTTTGTAATCAATTATAATACTAGCTTTTGTCCCGTGCAAAAATTTATACGAGTTTTTTTTAAATCGTATTATATAAAATACGTATCATCAGAACTAAATTATAAAAGTTCATAAATTTTGTTTTAATCTAACGTCTATACACTTTTTTATCAAAATTTGATTTTGTTTTATATCTAACGTCTATACACTTTTGTTTATGACTTGATTTTCGCAAGATATTTCAATTGATGATATTAATTTGTACACTATTTCTGGTTGTTAGATTAATATTAAGTTATTTTTATTTTTTTAATTTAGTATTGTACATTGTTAATTATAATTGTTTATTATAATTATGTATTATGTATAAATTGTCCATAATACGTAAATATAAATAGCCAACATTGTTTAACTTCGAAAATAAGCATTTAGAATAACACAAACAAATAAATAAAGAAGAAAATAATAAAATTATCTATTCAATCTCATCGTCCAACTATGGCCATTTCAAAGCAATTGCTTGCTATAATATTCTCGGTGATGTTTGTTTTTGCCCTTGTTAATGTTGGTGAAGCTACGGCCCCTTCTTTAGCAGGTGGGGCTGACCCGCCACCGCACTACAAGTTAGATGTTATTGTTGGTCTCGAGGGTAGCCATAAGGGTAAACCAGTGCACAAATACGGTACCCCGCTCCTAGATAATGAAGCTAGCGCAACGCGCAAATACAGAATGGCAGGCCGTGAGACAACTAATTAAGGGCGACAACAATGATAACATATTAGGAGTTTCATATTGCGAATGATTAGGGAAGTTCTACTCAATTTAAGCTAAACTCAATGTTTGGTCTTATATATATACTTTTGGGTTGATAATGATTGTAATTTTACATAATGCTTCCTTATGTAACCATTTCATTTAGTAACTGTGACTCCCATTACTTAGTTTAGTTTAAATACTACTCCTACCATAGTTGAGTCTCAACACCACTCTTTAATCTCAACGAACATCCGAGTGAAAGTGCGTAATAGGATATAAATATAATAGTTGAGTTTCAACCATTCATTACCTTAAAATTTTGGTTGAGATACTTCATCTATCATGGGATATTGTCCGAGGACCTAATTTTGAGGATAATTTTCATGAAGATAGACATGGGCTGATCTATAGGGAGTGATTGGGATGAACCCTTACCCCCATCAATCAGGAAAATAATGTATACTTTTTAATCTATGTACTAATATTTAATCAAAGTTTAGTGGCTTAGTGGTAGAAACATTCTCTCACCATCTTAGCAAATCGTGATCAAAAATGTTTGGGACGAGATTAATCGAGTGATTATATTTTGACGGGAAGTATGCTCCAAACATTAACTGACCTTGACCTTGACCAAGGTTTGGGTCAAAACCAGACAATATTTGCGATAGATGTCCCGTCGTAAACGTTGACTGAACTTGACCTTGATCAGGGTTTGTCAATATTTGCGACGGGAAATTCGTCGCAAAGGTTGACTGACCTTTTGACCTGGTGATCCAAAGAAAATTCTGCCAATTTCAGATGCAACGGATATTCCGTCGCAAAAGTCCTCCATTAGGACGGAATTTCCATCGCAAACTTTCCCGCATTTGACTTTTTCTTCGCGTGATTGGAAACTAACCCTCCGTCACTAAAAACAATTTCGTCGCAAACAATAATTTGCAACGCCATTTGTGTTCGTCACAAGAAGTTCGTCGCAATATCACTGTTTTTTTGTATTGCAGTCACCCCCATTTCACATATCCTAAATTCACCACTGATGATAGGGGAAATTGTATGCAAACTCAAAAATGTACTTATAATAGATCTCCTTGGTAGGAGTTTTTGCTAAGTTAAATGAACCTGATGGTCTTAAAAGAGGTTCATAAGATTACACTTGCTCAATTGCATCCTCTAAGTAAGAACGTTTGTACATGTAAAGTATGTGGCCGGTCGAGATCGGGTATACCTATTTCTACAAGTCTGTTGTGGAGGACTTAACGTTAGCTAATAAATGCTTTAAGAGGCGATGTGCATATTTATGCTTTTGAGTTTTAGGATGTGAAAACATATATATATATATATATATATATATATATATATATATATATATATATATATATATATATATATAGAGAGAGAGTTCATAGTTGTTTAATTATATTTATTAACTTTGATGGTATAATAGATCACTTGATAACTCTAGTTGTGAATGTCTTGAGTTAATATTACGAAATTATTGATATCATCCCAAGTAAAAGTGACTATATAATTGTGTATGAAATAGTGTTTAAGTATAAAATTATATTCGAGCCTCAAATTATCAACTTAACCTTTTTGTTGTATTGGTTCATTAACATGGTATAAGTAGATAGCCGCGGTAGATTTAGGATTTGCGTTTAGGAGGCGAATAGAACTTGGGTGGCGGATAAGTAATAATATAACATTGATTTGGGAAATAATTCCAATTGTGACGACGGGATGAGGGGGTTGGGTTGTCTAGCTCCACCACTTATAGATAATGTGAAATGATCACAGGTTCAGATCACACTATCCTTTCTTTCTAAATTTCAAGACAAATAAGTTTATAATTCAAATAAAATTGTTTCTTTATTAAAAGAGAGGGTTGAAACCCCGAAACTGAATAACAATAATCTTTTGAGGTATATGTTACTTGTTCACCCAAATTTTAGGCTTTAAATTTGCATGACCATAAATAACCTCATACATACTACAATTAGCCATAGTACGTAAATATAAATAGCCAACATTATTTAAATTTCAAAATAAGCATTTAGAATAACACAAATAAATAGAGAAGAAAATAATAAAATTATCTATTCAAATTCATCACCCAAAACTATGGCCATTTCAAAGCAATTGCTTGCTATAATATTCTCGATGATGTTTATTTTTGCCCTTGTTAATGTTGGTGAAGCTACGGCCCCTTCTCTTTTAGCCGGTGGTGCTGACCCGCCACCGCGCTACAAGTTAGATGTTATTACTGGTCTCGAGGGTAGACATAAGGGTAAACCAGTGCACAAATACGGTACCCCGCCCCTAGATCATGAAGCTAGCCCAAAAGAGCCCAAATACAAGTTAGCTGTTATTACTGGTCTCGAGGGTAGCCATAAGGGTAGCGCAACGCGCAAATATAGAATGGCAGGCCGTGTGACAACTAATTAAGGGCGACAACAATGGTAACATGGGGAAGGTGTACTTAATTTAAGTTAGAGCAATGTCGTTTTATGTAATGCAATGTAATATGTTGGGGTGATGATGATCGTAATTTTGCAAAATGCTTCTTTATGTATTTGTTTCAGTTTAAATAAATGTGACTCTTATTCAATATGCTTTAACGCAAAATCTTATTGTATGTTTTATCTGATTGTTTCAGACGGACTTATATGACCATTTATATGATCAAGTATCACCATTTATAAATGGTAACGTACAATACGCTGCTTCAGCAACTTTCTTTCTCTCATTATACTCATGTCCTTAAATTCATTAATCAACTTCTTCAATGTCCTGAAAGATCCTCAATGGACCTGCCTCGATACCATCGTCATGCAATGAATCTACAACATGATTTCTATTGACCTCATTCATACCATTCTCAAATCTCGGTCTACGACACATGAAGCTTGGGACCGTCTGAAGGACAATTTTTTATGAAAACAAAAATTCTCGTGCAATGTATCTTGAGCAGGAATTTTCGCAACTCCACATGGACAGCTACGCTAATGCTTCATCCTACTGACAAGCCTTGAAAATGTTTGCTGATCAGCTCGCCAACGTTGGGGTTCCCGTCACTGAGGAACGACTAGTCCTTCGTCTTGTTGCAGGCCTTTCCAAGGGATTTGATGATGTCCCTGTTGTACACCAAAATTGTCATTTTGATTTCCCGACACTCGACATCGTATGAATGGACTAATTGTTTGGAGGTCAAAGTCAACCAGCAAGGAAGAGTGTAGAAGAAGGATCTACAAGCCGCGGGAAAGGAAGAAAGGAGAAGAGAAAGCTGCAACACTGTGCTCGAGAATTGCCCAAAATGAGTAAGCAAGAAAAGTAGAGCAGAGTAAAGGAAGAGGAGAAAGAAGCCAGAAAAGGAAGACAATGGACCGTTGGACATATGCTGGATCCAACGGTCCACAAGGGTATTAGGCTTATAAATATATTGCAAATACACATTGTAAGGGATCATCCCACAAATTTCACACTTATCTCACTAAAACTAGAGTAAGAACACTTGTAACCTACTCGGTATTCAGGCCGAGTTTTCTAGTGGAAGTTGGAAGAACACAGTTCCCCCGCGGGTTTTCCCCTTGGGGCTTTCCGCGTCACCAATCTTCTTGTCTTCATTGTTCTTCATAGCTGCTCCACCATGCTTAGATAACATAACCAATACTCTTGTTTAATCTGGCTAGACTTGTCGCGAGTCTCCAAATTAATATTTTTATCCACTACAAACTCAAACTAGTAGCAAGTGTAAGTAGGGGTTGATCCCACGAGGAAGGTCTACGTTTAATGTGTGTTTGTGTAAATAATTCTAATGTAACCAATTGAGGGGTGTTTGCGGTTTTGAATTTAAATCTAACAAAGCAAAATATTAAAAGATTCGAGTAAATGAAATTATAAAAAGAAGTCTTGGGTCTTACAATTTCCACAAATGATATAGGTTTGATCATTGACACTTTTAGACTCTATTTACTCTTGAATACTTTGTTGTGAAAACATGATTTTCTACTTCTCCTTATTTTTAGTTGTTCACTGCGAAAAGCGCACATAAACAACCCTTATGGTGATGACAATCTAGTCCAAGCGTATCTAAATTTAATCATGCCATAGCTTATAACTAGAGAAGTCAACAAAGAAGAACAAATGCATACACAAGCGGTTCTACACTTTAATTCATATGATTATTATTCTCCTACAATTCAACAACGATGAAAAGCATACAATTGATGAACAATAGTTGCTACTAATGTCTAGGTAATTGAACAAAAGATTCAAATTCCTAAACTAGCAATAGATTATAGATAATATAAACTAGGTGATCAAACTAGTAAAAACTATCGATAATCGTAATAATGAATTGAGAATAAAAATCAATATTCAAGAGATAAAAATATAGAGTAAAGAGTCTTACAAAACACTAATTCATTTGCTTCAATTGTTGGATCCAAGACGAGTAAATTACTCTTCCATACAAATAAAACTAACTAAAGCAAACTATGGAAATTATATTCTAATGATTAAAAGGTAGAGAAAGTATCTATATGAGAAGTGTAGAAGAAGTGTCAACAACATCTTTTTATATAGGTCTTCAAAGGACAACTCCTTAATGTCTCTTAAATCATAGGTATTATTACCAAAATAAATGAGAATTAATGAGTTGTTGAAATTGCATTAAGTCTCATGTTGTGTCATAAAATAGTATTGGAATCCAATGTTGTGTCATAAAATATGAGTTGAATGCATGAAATCCATGGAATCCAATGTTCATTTTGATGTTCACTTGTTTGGACCATAGTAATTGGATCTTGACTTTCTTCAAAAACCATATTGTATCACATCTTTAGCCCAACAACAACCTCTAAAGAAGCCTACTCCATTCACCAATCCAATTATCCCATAAAAACATGCAAATCCATCATCAACCCAATATCAAAGACATGTGCACTAAAATCCAATAAAATACTTCCCAATCCATCAATTAATCATCAAAATAACCTTTATTAAACCCTACTAAACTAGACTAATCATAATCACTCGATCATTATAACCCTCAACTAACACTTGGTAGTTTTTGAACAAAACAGGCCCTACGGTCATTCAACAACGCGACCCGCTACCGCCGTTCTACAAGGCATGCTCAATGCATACCCTTGAAGAGGCTCGCCAGAATAAAACCCCCGACACTGCTCTCCTTGCGCAATCAAATTGGCGGTTCATCTGATAACCAGCCTCACACCAATGACAACTCCTCTTCGCGCAATAACAATAAAACCCTAGAATGATAGAATTTAATGAAAAACGGGTCTAATATAGGCCCAATATCCTAATAGGAAACCCAATAAGTAATAAGGGTTGCCGGCCGGCGGCCGCTACCCCCATTGGAAAAAAATTCTGTGTACATGTTGTCAATTTGCTACTCAAGTAGGGACGACAGTAGGTCGGGTGTCCCACCCAGATCCTTAGGGTGTGTTTCGTGTGTTTGGCTTGAAAGATTTGGAGGGAAAAGAATGGGAGGCGGGAGTAGGTGACTTAAAATCACTTGTTTGAATAGCAAATTAGGGTAGAAGGAAATAGAGGGGGAGATATTTGGAAGGATTCATTTTCCTTCCTCTAAGCCTAATTAAAATCTCTCCACCCTTGGCAAAATTTGGAGGAAAAATGTATTCAAATAACCACACTTCGTTCCCCTCTCCTTCTCTTCTCTTCTTTCCCCTTCCCTTCTTCCTCCCCGCCCCCTTCCCTTCACTTTTGTTATCCAAATACACCCTTAGGGTTTGGCCTTAGGGTATAACCCTAATGGGTTAAGTACGGGTGTGAATTTTTGAGTCATATATAAAAACTTTGGGTCCAGGCCAGGTTCGGGTCTTGGCGTTGGGACCTTACCCGACCCTTAGACCCGTATATTTTTTTTAAAAAAATACACATATGTATGTCATAACCCAAAAAACACACATACAGACGACCTTTATCAGTTATCACTAATATAATATACACATATCCACTAGGCAAATGATACGAGTATAATTTAGGGAAAAATTTGTTTAGTCAAAGAAAAAACCATACCCGTCTAGGGTAAACCCTGCCCTGTCCTGGATCCGTCTGGGTAGAGTATGAATCCATTAATTTCGGACCCTTCGGAGTCTGGATCGGATATGAGTCCAAGGTATACAACTCGAATCCGGGTTCGGGTATTACAGTATCTACCCAGACCAAACCTATTGTCAACCCTAACCCTAACCCTCATAATAAAGGAAGGATAAGTAAAATACAAGGCATATATTTAGCGTTCAATGATCGAGTCCTGCTATATTCATAATTTCATTATTTTTTTCCTTTCCCCTCTCAAATAAATTATGTTAAGCTTTCCAAATTACCAACATTAATGGCTAAATTTTTCTAAATAAATCGTGTAAAGTGAAGATAAGTTGTCGAATTATAATGTGAAAACTTCAGATATTACGGATCTATGATTACATGTTTTTTTATCAAAGAGCCATATAATAAAAAAGAAATATAAAAAATATAAGTCGAAAATAAAATAAAGGTAAAGTTGTCTGAAATGAGAATTTTGAGTTAGTATTTTCCGTTCATTTGTTTGTTAATTGTGCGTCTATATTTGATAACTTGCATTTTTTATAAAAAATTATACGCTTAATATTTCTCTACCCCGAACTTCTTATCATAGGTTTGTCCGTGGTATTAGGGTCAGCCTGACTGAAGGTCACAAATTTAAATCACGATAGCCTTCAATAACTCAGGAAGCGGAATTTCACCATACAGTATGAGGACGTTGTGTACAAACCACTCTTCAAGCTCAACTGAAAATAGTGTGCATATTTATGCTTTTGAATTTTAGGATGTGGAAGCATATATAGTTCATACTTCATAGTTGTGTAATATTTCAACTTTGATGGCATAATAGATACCTTGGTAATTATATTAGGGAAATTTGTACATCATAACATTTCATATATTTACTTATCATCTTATAATATATTTTTACAAGAAAAAGTTACTAGAATTGTGTATGAAATAGTGTTGAGTATATTTAGGCTCCAAACTATTAGCTTAATTTTTTTTGTTTTTTGAATGATTTCTGTATGATCAAATGATCACAAGTTCAAATCTCACTGTCCTTTTTTTTTCTAAATTTCAAAGCAAATTAATTTGTTGTTTAAATGTGATTTTCTGTTTTTTTACTATTTTATGTTACAAGATCGAGAGGGATGAAGCCCCGAAATTAACTAGCAATAATTCTAGGGATCGTAGCTCGAAAAAAGTCTTCTTTGAAGATTGTATGCAATTCAGATGGCAAAGCATCTAAAACCGTAATTTATATTGTAAAATCAACACCCCGATGTGCTAATCAATTGCTAGTTCTGTTCACTTTCTTAGAAACATGTTCAATATAAATTGTCCAACTTCCTTTTTAAATTAGATCCTTGCTAACAATTGAGCGAAGGCTGTTGCTCCTTAACACAAAAGGAGTCATCCATGCGAATTAAAAGTTTATCAATATGAAAAATTATCTATGTTTTAAAATAAAGGAACTAATTGTAAATATATAACCTAATGTAATCTTATAAGGCATATATTACTTGTTCACCCAAATTTTAGGCTTCAAAATTGCATCACCTCACACATACTAATATACTATAATTATCCATAATACGTAAATATAAATAACCAACATTGTTTAACTTCGAAAATAAGCATTTAGAATAACACAAACAAATAAATAAAGAAGAAAATAATAAAATTATTTATTCAATCTCATCGCCCAACTATGGCCATTTCAAAGCAATTGCTTGCTATAATATTCTCGGTGATGTTTGTTTTTGCCCTTGTTAATGTTGGTGAAGCTACAGCCCCTTCTTTAGCCGGTGGTGCTGACCCACCACCGCACTACAAGTTAGATGTTATTACTGGTCTCGAGGGTAACCATAAGGGTAAACCAGTGCACAAATACGGTACCCCGCCCCTAGATAATGAAGCTAGCGCAACGCGCAAAAACAGAATGTCAGGCCGTGAGACAACTAATTAAGGGCGACACCAATGATAACATATAAGGAGTTTCATTTCATATTGCGAATGATTGGGGAAGTTGTACTCAATTTAACCTAAACGTACTCATTGTTTGGTCTTATATACTTTTGGGTTGAAAATGATTGTAATTTTACATAATGCTTCCTTAATTATGTAATTATTTCAATTTAATAAATGTGACTCCTATCACTTAATTTACTTTAAATTAAATATTACTCTGTACTAGTGGAACGTTTATTTTTCGTTATAATTTAATAACCGATTTTTGAGACGGAAAAAAAATGTGGATAAAATGAATAGTAGGAATAATGCTAAAATTATGTTCTGTCGTTGCAGCTACAACTTCTTATTAATCAAGGATATTAAAAACATAACAATGAAACTATTTTCCTATTTCAGTTACATGCTTGAATATACTTGTTACAACGGAGATTTACTATAAATCTATGTCATCGTCTTTACGAAAAGTTTTTAATTGTTCTAGAGTTGTTCAATGATAGAGTTGTTCAATGATTGTTCAATAAATCACTAGTATAGTCATCTAAAATATAATTCATACTCGAAATAATCAGTAATCATTATATCTTATGAGAGACCGTCTTTCAATAAGTTTATTAAAAAACTATTGCACAAATTTAAGAAAAAATGGTATTAAAAGTAATATAAAAGGTACAAATCATGATTAAAGATAAAATAATTACATCTATGATGTAATTAAGTACGAAATTACTATGGTACGATCAATGACAAAATGATCACGAAATACAAATAAAATGGTATAAAAGAATGGTCTCTCAATATTTTATTAAAGACCGTCTCTCTTATGTTTTAGTGCGAAATAATGTATTGTATGTAACGGTTATGACTAATACATCGGATAACTCATAATTTGATAATGATACACCTTTTGGGCAAAAAAAAACTCAAAATCTTCGCCCCAATTTGCTTGTCCAGGTGATTTGGAATGAGTGAATGCCTAATCCAAAGTACACAAATTCTCATTGTAGACGGAGGGTATCCGTCACAAGGAGAAGACGGATACAATTTTGTCTCATAAAATGCCCATTTAGAGGAGAGAGGAAAGCACATGGAGTGCCCCACCTTGTCCCCCTATTCGTTTTGTGAGTGTCACTATCCGTCTCTCCACCCGATCCGTCACAAGCAAGACTAACTGTCCAAAGTAATTTCTTTGATCTACCTTATCTAGCTTGAATCCAATTACTCTTCTAGCTTGAATCCAATTACTCTCTTTGTTTTAATCGCCTACTTGTTTTTATTAAAACCATCACTTTTGATAACGAAAAGGTTAATAAATGACACCGAGGGAATAGCAAAAAGGTTACTAAATGAGACCGGAATATATTCTAAACACAAATTGTTATTTACAACGGCACTATCCGTCACAAGTTTGTGACGGATACCGTTTTCTCTCACAAAATACCCACTTTTTCTTTCCCTCTGTCAAAAACTATTCATGTGTCCCCTTTTTCCACTAACTCATTTTGTATTCATTTTATCCCACAAAATATCCGTCACAAATGGTGACCCGTCGCAAGCAAGACTTACTATATTTTAAAAACGATTCAATCGATCATTTATAGAGTTATAGGCGCTTCAATAAACCCTTTTTGGAGATAACAAGACATTCATAAGATTCAAAGGATGGATTGCGAAATCCCGTGTTCGAATTTCCTTAAATGATGAGATTTGGCCACAGGGGTAACCTCGTCGGAATGAGGTTGAAGTGAACCGAAATGGCTAATATTAAGTCCAAAAGAATATGGTCTAACTTTTCAGTAATTATGTTCAATCAATCCAGTTCAGCTTCATTCAATTCAATTTAGTTTCATTTAATTTAATTCAGTTCAATCTAAACAGTTTTAATTTAAAAGAACAGCAGTCCCTTATTTACTAATTTCCCATCTATAAAGTACTTTTTTCAGGTAATTTTGCCTCAGTACCCCCCAAGTCTTTTTTTTGAGAATGTTCATAAATAGAGTCATAAAATAGCTCTAGCAGCTAGATTATGAGTTATTCTATTCAGAGATCTAGGACAGAAGGAAATAGAAACACAATTAAAGTTTGAGCATAAGTATAGAATATCATCAATTAAATGCAAGATAGAGTGGTGATGATCTGACACTGCAACCACAGGGGCGGATTTAGGCGGTGTCGGGGTGGGCACGTGCCCCCCATGAAATTTTCGAAATAAATTTTTATAAGTCTCCAATATAGACATATAATTATCATGGCATAATTGGTATAGGTGTCAATTTTTATCTTAGAGATGCAGGTTCGATTCCCCATAGCTACATCATATTGATTGATAAATTTTTTGGGCCTTAGTCCATATCACCTCTTTCATTTTTTGGGCCTTAGTCCATATCACCTCTTTCAAATATATGTGAAAAAATTGCATAATATAAGATTTGAACCCATGACCTTTAGATTGTATGGGAAGTTCTATACCATTAAACCACTTGTATTTATTGTTAAATTTTGTACCAAAATTTATCATATTCTACAACTTTAAGTCATTATTTTATATATACTTAAAATATATACTTTGTAGTATTTTAGAGAAAACGTTATTTTTGAAAAAAAAATATCTATAAGTCCAATTTTTCTCATTTTTTACTTAAATATTACTTAATATAGGAAAAAAAATTTAAAATATAAAAATATTTTCTTAGACACGCGTAGATAACGCGTCAAATTTTTTGTGTGCCCCCCTTGCACAAAAATCCTGGGTCCGCCACTGTCCAACCATCTGAGAAACCAAATTAATTGTTGCTGAATTTTGGACTATAATTCAATTGTCTTGTTTTGAATTGTGATCTTAGGAGAAAATTTTATCACCCTATTTACTCACAATAAAATTTTAATTCTTATCATTACTACATAATTTCATTTCATTGTGAATAATGAACACAATATAGATAACATAGTTCTCGTGATAACTATTTCATATCTTAAAATAAATAAATCAACTAATTTTAGCTAAGAAAATGAAATAACGCTATCAGAAGTATCACCTTTTAACACCGTATCACTATCCTTTAGATAATAGGCCGGTGAGAAAACAATTTTATACTTTTATGGGACAAATATGACTTGTTCGCCTTAATTATATGCTACAAAATTGCATCATCACACTTTTTTCTTATACACCCTATAATTAACCAGATTATGTAAGCATAAATAATTCACTTTATTAAAATTTAAAATTAAGCATTTTGTGTAGAACAAGAATTGGGAGAAAGAATACAATTTTCTAGTATTCTTTCAACCTTTTTTTGTTATTATCATTATTTATTTAATATCATCACCTTTATTAATTATTACTAATTTGCGATGGCCATTTCAAAACAATTGCTTGCAATTATTTTCTCCATTATGTTAGCATTTACCTTTGTTAGTACCGGTGAAGCTAAAAGTATATCATATGGTGCAATCGGGTATGGCGACCGGGCATTCTGTAAAGGTAGTGCGTGTTTGGGTAAACCGGCCAACCCGGTCCCCAGCTCGCGAGTAAACCGCAAGTTAACTAATGTTTGAAAGTTGTGTTTAGATATTACGGAATATTCCCTCCAATTCAACTAGATGTTTATATTTTAATTTTTCAGGGATGAGTGTTTTAATAAAACGTAAACAATTAATTGAATAGGAGGAAGTATGTCTGTATGTACTTAATTAATGTAAGCTCCGCCAAATTTTTGGTCTTGTAAATTCATTACCTTGAGTTGATGATGATGATTATGATTATTATTTTATGAAATGCTTCTTAATATATACTTATTTCATTCCAAATAATAATGTTTTGGTTGGAATTATTTTGTTTTTTTTTTCCAGTATTGTATGATGGTAAGTGTCATTAACCCTAATCTAATTGCGGCTCCTCTCATTTCTTTAAGATATGAGCTATAATTCCAATAAAGTGGCGTGGATATAGTATTAAATATACGTTAGGATGTTGTGACAACACTCTACTATTATAGTCATCGCTTCCAACTTTGCAAAATCAATAGGTGGAGCGGGCGTTTTGTAATAAACTATAATACTAGTTTTTGCTCCGTGCAAAAATTTATACGAGTTTTTTTTAAATCGTATTATATAAAATACGTATCATCAGAACTAAATTATAAAAGTTCATAAATTTTGTTTTAATCTAACGTCTATACACTTTCTTATCAAAGTTTTATATCTAACGTCTATACACTTTTGTTTATGACTTGATTTTCGCAAGATATTTCAATTGATGATATTAATTTGTACACTATTTCTGGTTGTTAGATTAATATTAAGTTATTTTTATTTTTTTAATTTAGTATTGTACATTGTTAATTATAATTGTTTATTATAATTATGTATTATATATAAACTAGGTTGTAATCCGTGAAATTCACGGGTCTCTTTTTAGAATTTGAGATGAATATAGTTAATAATATTAAAGATAAACAAACTAATTATTTACGGATAAATTAATTTAGAATTATTTTCACGTATGTCAATATACATGAGCTATTATATACTACCTCCGATTTCCTATGATGTTCCCCTTTCCGTTTTGGTCTAATAACATTGATGTTCCCTCTTTCCTCTTTTGGACAACTTTGTGTGGTCAAAAATCAATTTCATGTGGGGTCATGTGTATTGTGTGGTCCAAATTAATTTGCTTATTTCTTGTGTTAAAATCAAAAGGGAACAACATAAGAAATCGGAAAGAGTATTTTGTTTATTAGGACGATCAAGATTTACAATAAAAATAGTGCACTTGTAATTACTCATTACACCATTCTTAAAATATGTAAAATATATAGTTCTGCAATAAAAGTTGTCTATTAGAGTCTTACAGATCGTACAATAAAAGCAAACTTAAAGTAACTGTTGAGACAGAAGTAGTAAATGTATAGTTGGTTTAAACACGTAAATTTGATTATTTTTATTAAACATGTTCATAAGGTGAGCAACAGTTGTTGCGTGCAACCATCTTACACATGGCAATGAGAATGCAGTTGAAAGCCATAACATAATTCTTAAAAGTGTTTTTGATTTTTGTGAATTGTGAAGGAGGGAGATAATTACGTGTATTTTATTTATAATAATTCTCTTATAGTGTTTTGAGAAGTGATAGTTATATTTTGACTAGGATATCATCATATCTCATTCACAGTTCATTGTAGAATGATTGAAATAAACTTCAATGTGATTTGATCATACTTCCGATTTTTAGGAATCAATGATTTTTTAAAATTTCATTCACACTCTTTTCCCTAGAATAATGGCAATTGGTTTCTAAACTTTAACATTTTAGGATTAGTTTACTAATATAACTCATTTTAGTATATATAATCTCCACAATTTTAACATTTGACATATTGATCTTTGAAAAATCTCCATAATTAAATTATTCAAATTAATCTTAAAAAAGTAATACCCGAATATTCCATTTTGAATATGGAATATCCCAATCCAATTCAGTATGTCAGATTCAGTTTTTATTTCAATGGTTGACTGTTTTTTTTTATTTCTTTTCAATTACTCTAATACGACGACACGTCATACTTAAATGAAAATTTGTGATGCCATGTCAGCGGATTGACTTTTACATTAGATATATATATGATTGTTATGTAATAATTCTAGACAGACGACGCTCGAAGTTATTACATTTTCTTATATAATATTTAAGTTCATGTTATACATATTGACAGTTTTCGTAGAATTTTATGTTTGCGAACTTATATCAAAAGTGTTACGTAATAATTGTAAAACTATTATTTCAGACAGTTATTTCGAATTAAAATCATTATACAAATTTGGGTCCCACCATGATGAATTAAAAAAAATGGGTTGATGACGTGCTCAACAAAAGCTTTCTAAATGAGTTTGCAATTATATAGATAAGATTGTCATAGATACAAATTATTTAGGAGGCGTTTCTTTCACGCATGAGTATGAGTTTGAAATGAGGAATCATACTTAAGTGGTATGGGGTTGAAACTCCATACCCGATACCTCGTGTTTGTTTCAATGGTAAGTGATATGAGTTTGAAACTAAGTTAGAGTTTAAATATGTAAAATCCAATACTTTAAAAAATAATTTTAACATACTTCCTCCATTTTTATATAATGTACCCATTTTATTAAAATACTACACTCATATATTCAACAAATGGGTACATTATATAAAAACGGAGGATAGTATAAAATTATGAAAATAAAGATTTTTTTCAAATTATTATATAAAATGTTTCGTTTACAATATATCTTAATATTTATTTTTCACATTTTCGTTTATTGTAGTTTGATATCCATGGGTATCAATGTGATACCCACCCCCTCCTAGATTATGAGAAACTCATACCTCATTGGTTTGAGGTATGGGTATTAAATCCTCAAATTTGCTAAACAAACACATGATATGAGTTTGGCTCATTCCAAACTTATACTCCCTCCTACCCAAGATAAGTGTCCCGTTTGCCATTTTTCTTTATTCGTCAAAGTGTCCCATTTGGTACTATTTGGACGGTTTTATTACGTTTTTATCCTTCCCTATTTACATTTATTAACCACTTACCAACCCCTAACCCAATAGAATATCTTCTCTCTCCAATCTAAATACTCTTACCCTACCCAAAATACACAAACCATAAATCCTTGACTCACTACCATACGGGACACTTATCCCGGGTAAGAGGGAGTACCTTATACCTTTTATGTTTGAACTTGGTTGGATGGTTTGGAATGGAATAAAATGAATTTTAGATATTCTGGATTTTGGTTGAGACATTTTGAAATGGAGTTAAAATTCATCAGGATTCTCATTCCACTACAACCCCTTAGAATCTCGTACACACCTTCTCCCCATGTATTCAAAATTCATTCATCTATGTTTATTTTTCTAATAAACCAAACATGTTTTGAAAGGTATGGTGGTGTAACTTTATACTACTATGATTTCTCATTTCATTCCTAAGCATTGAACCAAACGACCGCTTAAATCAAGTAAAACTTATTCGCTTAGATGATGTGAATCAATTTAAATGTTGACTAATACCTCGTGTTGATATCACTTAAAGAGGAATTAAGAGGGGGTTACCTGATTATACTGTAAATTTATTATTTAAAAAATATTTAAAAAAAAGTCAACTATTTAATGAGATAGAGAAAGTGCAATACGATTTATTAAAATTTGATATTTAACACAAATATATTATCTTTTTATTTTGGTCATTTATTTGTTTGCCTTTGGTTTTGGGATAAAAATTGATGGAAAAAAATGAGACTAATTAAAAAATGACATGTTAATCAAATTGAGCGCGAAGAATCCAATTGACCATAAAAAAATCTTAAAAATCAGAAAGACAAACAATTAACCGAGACACCCAAAAATAAAACGTAATTGCTGATTCATAGCCTTTTTTTTCATTACTTTTTCATTCTATACCCTTTGCCTAAAAAAACTCTCTAATTCTCTCCCTCACAAAATTAATCAAAATTTTCAAATCCGTCAAAACCACACAACTATGGATGCTAGTTCTCGTATCGATCAAATAATAATTCTAATATCTACCTTTATCAATTATATTATATGAAATTTAAAAATTGATTTAGACTAATTAAAATATGGTTTCTTTAAATCGTTTTCTATTTTGTTCATTTTCTTCCTTATTCTTCTTTTTTCGATTGTTATTTGGATTGAATCCTGTCACAATAATATTAGATTTGTAGGATATTCAATTAGAAAACAAAATGATATCACATAAAGTAAAGTAATCAAGAAATTGTTAGTCCTCGTAGCTTTACCTTAATGGATTTGCAATGGCATTGGAATTCGCATAAAGTGCATACCCAGAAGGAATTGTACAATGGTTTCAATAGATTGAATCCTTATTCTTCATTTTCTAACAAGTTAAAAATCTTCAACTTTTTGGCGAAGGGAGACCGGAAATAGGGGAAAATATTCAAGGAATTGCTTTTAAAGATGTTTGAAGAAAATCTTTTTAAACTACATCGATACATCAAAATCCTCCTACGGATTATGAGACCTATTGTTGACATTGTTTAATGCTTGGATCCGTTCATTTCTGTCATGACTGTTTCCATGATTTTTGATTTTTTTTATGGTGAGAAGGTGAAATAAAATTGTAAATGTTGTGAAAAGATAGGGTATTATGATCAATCACGTCCATGATTGAGTAAAACTTGTTCATGATTGAGCAATAACCTTTATTTATCTTACCAATATTAAGATCACATTAGCCATAAATTACAATTTGACTCTTTAGCTACAATCCATAAAATCGTAAATGTTGTGAAAAGATAGGGTATTATGATCAATCATGTCCATGATTGAGTAAAACTTGTTTATGATTGAGCAATACCCTTTATTTATCTTTTTTTTTAAGGGAAAAATCGTTTCATTAATCAAAAGTCTCATAGTAGTTACAACATATGTCAGGAATGACAGGACACAAAACGATTAAAATCAAATAAACTACTTTCTCGATCAACAGAAAATTTCTAAACTTGATGGGCTCATGAGATGCTTCTGCACATCCTCTAACATATCGCCTTCTGCGGCTTTTCACAAGAGGGTCTCCAAATTTTCTAAAGCATTGACAAGAATCTAGTTCTTTTGACCAAAACGTTTGTAACGAGCAATCTGACAACAGTTTTATCTCCTAATTAGGATCAACAATGAATGCACCGATCTTCCACTTAAATCTTGAACCTCTCAAATAGAGGGGAAAATCTCACCACACGATGAGGACAGACTCACCAAAAGGTGAGGACAAAACTCACACAAAGGTGAGAACAAGTCTCCAATAGAGGAGAGGCAAGAAGTTATTAGCGTAGAGAAATTAAAAAAAAAAGAACAAAACGGAAAATTTGGGGCTTACCTCCACCAAAAAAGGTAGACGGCAGCCCCTAAGAGGTTGAATTAGGGTTTAGGTTTTTTTTAGAGAGAGAATTAGAGGAGGAAAGTCATTATACCCTTTATTTATCTTACCAATATTAAATTACAATTTCACTCTTTAGCTACAATCCATAAACTGAGTCTTCCTTTGTCAAGCTAGTTTAGTATTTCCAGTGGTATTTGTTTCATTGTATCAATTTTGGCTCAATTCCTTATTATATGAAATTATTATGAAAGAAAAAAAAATATATTTCGATCTTGAAGAGAAAAGGGAAAAAAGGAAAGAGGAAAAAAAAGAAAAATCAAAAAGAGAAAGATATCGAAAGAATATAGAAAAAAATATACTCTCTCCTACCTATATTAAATGTCCCAATGTGGACAAAGTACAAAATTTATCAAATAATAGTTGTTTAATATTTTGGTTGTATAAGGGTATATAGATTGGAGATTGAGTGTTGTGATCTGTATAAAGTATGTTGGGTTAGGGGTGGGTGGGTGGATAATAAATGGAAATAGGTAAGGACAGAATGGTGAAAAACAAGCCAAAAACTTATTAAATATGGACAATGAGACACTTTGACGTATAGGTCGAAATGGACAATGAGACATTTATTATGAATAGGAGGAAGTATACGAGAAAAAGAATAGAAAAATTGTTGGATACCATACAGAAACATGAGATGCAGTGAATTGGTAAAGTCGATTCTTGATAATCAGAAAGAATTACATCCTAGACTCCTAGGCATATACACAAATTCTTATTTGCAACGGCACTATCCGTCGCAAGCTTGTGACGGATACCTTTTCTCTCACAAAATACCCACTTTTCTCTCTCTCTAACACTATTCATGTGGTCCCCTTTCTCCACTATCTCATTTTGTATCCATTTTATCTCACAAAATATCCGTCACAAATGGTGACCCGTCGCAAGCAAGACTTACTAAAGCATATATATACATGGACAGACATGGTAGAAGATTTTAATGTATCATCTAAACTAGCAACTAATCTCCGCAAATATATTCTATTGATATACAAATGATAACCTACAAAAAATACAAGATATTCATATCATAATGTATAAGATCGTATATGCTATAATATTATCGATATTATTTCCATATATCTTACTGTTTTGTCATAATTTTAGCAATTAAAGGATTATACAACCAGATGTATATATCTGATAGTATATATTTCGAGCTTTATAACAAAGAATTTGAACTTATACATATATTTTACAGCTTTATTGAAAAGAATATGTGCGTCTTTAAAAAGAATACATAAAAAAATTCAAAGATTTTAATTTCAACACTAAAAAATTATATTGCAAGTAAAAATTGTTTAAAACTCAAAAATAATTGCATGTAGTCTCAATTAGATTTATATTAGATGTACGATTCTCATATACATCTGGATGTATAGTCCTATTGTGTAGTTTTAGGCTACAAAATTGTCGCATCACAATTTCTTCTTATATAAGCATAAATAATCCATTATATTAAAATTTAAAATTATGCATATTGTGTCCCACAAGAATTGGGAGAAAGAAAACAATCTCTAGTATTCTTTCAACCTTTTTTTTGTTAATATCATTATCTATACAATCTCATCACCTTAATTAATTATTACCATGCCCATTTCAAAACAATTGCTTGCAGTTATTTTTTCCATCATGTTAGTATTTACCTTTGTTAGTATCGGTGAAGGTAAAGGGATATCATATGGTGTAATCGGGCAAGGCGGCGGCCCATCCTGTTCAGGTAGTGCGTGTTTGGGTAGCCCGGCTAACCCGCCGCCAGCGCCTAACTCACCGCCAATGCCTAAAGCGCCGTCAGTGCCGAACTCTCTTAAGCAAGTGAGCCGCAAGTTAGCTAATGTTTGAAAGTTGTATTCATATATTACGGAATTCTCACTCCTACTCAACTAGATGTGTAATACCCCATTTATAAGTAATCGAATAATGCGTATTTTTAAATAGTACATGATCGAGGTTTATTCGTGTACCTAATCAATATATGACTCTCGATCGAGCAAAATCGTACTTGGGCACGCACTTCGACACATCTTCCTTGATTATTTTCGCTTTAATCCTTTAATAAACGTCTATATTACCTGAAAAAAAAAAAAAAAAAAAAACTAAAATACGATTTTATTGACTTGAAAAAATATAATTAAAGTGACTAATAAGAGAAAATAAGTAAAACTAAAACTTGGGTTGCCTCCCAGTAGCGCTTGGTTTATGAGCTCCCGCTCGACCATGATACCATCAATTTTAAGGGGGTGAAAATTTGGAGAAATGAGTTGATATTAAGTCCAAAAGAACATGGTCTAACTTTTCAATAATTATGTTCAATCAATCCAGTTCATCTCCATTCAATTCAATTTAGCTTCATCTCATTTAATTCAGTTCAATCTAAACAGCTTCAATTTAAAAGAATAGCAGTCCCTTATTTTCCGACTAATTTCCCATCTATAAAGTACCTTTTTCAGGTAATTTTACCTCGGTGCCCCCTCAAGTCCTTTTTTTGACAATGTTCATGAAAATAGAGTCCTAAATAGCTCTAGCAACTGGATTATGAGTTATTCTATTTAGAGATTTAGGACAGAAGGAAATAGAAACACAATGAAAGTTCGAGCATAAGTCTAGAATATCATCAATTAAATGCGAGATAGAGTGGTGATGATCTGACACTCCAGCAATCTAAGAGACCAAATTAATTGTTGCTCAATTTTGGACTATAATTAAATTGTCTTGTTTCGAATTTGTGATCTTAATTAGGAGAAAATTTTGTCACCCTATTTACTCACAATAAAATTTTAATTCTTATCCTTAATACGGAGTACATAATTTCATTTCGTTGTGAATACTGAACACAATATAGACAATATAGTTCTCGTGATAACTATTTTATATCTTAAAATAAATAAATCAACTAATTTTAGCAAAGAAAAATGAAAAACCGCCACCAGAAATACCACCCTTTAACACCGTATTACTATCCTTTACATAATAGGCCGGTGAGAAAACAATTTGAAACTTTTATGGGACAAATATGTTACTTGTTTGCCTTAATTATATGCTACAAAATTGCATCATCACAATTTCTTCCTATACACGGATACACCCTATAATTAACCATATTATGTAAGCATAAATAATCCACTTTATTAAAATTTAAAATTAAGCATTTTGTGTAGAACAAGAATTGGGAGAAAGAATACAATTTTCTAGTATTCTTTCAACCTTTTTTTTTTATTATCATTATTTATTTAATCTCATCACCTTTATTAATTATTACTAATTTGCTATGGCCATTTCAAAACAATTGCTTGTAATTATTTTTTCCATTATGTTACTATATACCTTTGTCAGTACCGGTGAAGCTAAAAGTATATCATATGGTGCAATCGGATATGGCGACCGCGCATTCTGTAAAGGTCGTGCGTGTTTGGGTAAACCGGCCAACCCGGTGCCTAGCTCTCTTACGCGGGTAAACCGCAAGTTAACTAATGTTTGAAAGTTGTGTTCAGATATTACGGAATATTCCCTCCAATTCAACTATATGTTTATATTTTAATTTTTCAGAGACGAGTACTTTAATAAAACTTAAACAACTAATTGAATCGGAGGAAGTAGGTCTGTATGTACTTAATTAATGTAAGCTACATTAAATTTGTGGTCTTGTAAATTCATTACTTTGGGTTGATGGTGATGATTATTATTTTATGAAATGCTTCTTAATATATACTTATTTCATTCCAAATAATAATGTTTTGGTTGGATTTTTTTTTTTTTTGATAATGTATGATGATAAATGTCATTATCCTGAATCTAATAAAGTGGCCTGGATATAGTATTAAATTTACATTAGGATGTTGTGACAACATTTTAGTCATCGCTCGCAACTTTGGAAAATCAAAAGGTGGAGCGAGCGTTTTGTAATAAACCTTAATACTAGTTTTTGGCCCGTGCAAAAACTTACACGGATTTTTTTCAAATCGTATTATTCTCAATATGTATCATCGTAACTAAATTATAAATGTTCATAAATTTTGATTTTATATCTAACGTCTATACATTTTTTTATCAAAATTTGATTTTGTTTTATGTCTAACGTGTATACACTTTTGTTTATGACTTGATTTTCGCAAAATATTTCAATTGATGATATTAATTTGTACACTATTCCTGGTTGTTAGATTAATATTAAGTTATTTTTATTTTTTTAAATGTAGATAGTACATTGTTAATTATTATTGTTTATATTATAATTATGTATTGCGTATAAATTGTTATGTAATAATTCTAGACAAACGTCGTTCGAAATTATTATATTTTCTTATATAATATTTAAGTTCATGTTATACATATTGACGGTTTTCGTAGAAATTTATGTTTGCGAACTTATATCAAAAGTGTTACGTAATAATTGTAAAACTATTATTTCAGGCAGTTATTTCGAATTAAATCATTATACAACTTTGAGTCCCGCCATGATGAATTAAAAAAAATCGGTTGATGATGTGGCTCAACTAGAGCCTTCTAAATTATCTTGCAATTATATAGATAAGATCATTATACAATTCTGGATCCCACCATGATGAATTAAAAAAAAAATTGGGTTGATGACGTGGCTCAACCAGAGTCTTCTAAATTATCTTGCAATTATATAGATAAGATCATTATACAACTTTGGGTCCCACCATGACTCAAGATCGGGTAAAATTCACTATTTTTTATTTTACACTAATCGATGGTGCCTATGAGTGGTATGATGATTTAGATAAGGAAGCTGCTACGATAACTGATTGGAAGTCTCTAGCCTTAGCTTTCTACGAGACATACTTTCCTCCTCAAAGAACCAGTGTCTTAAGGGGGCATATCACTAGTTTCAAACAATCACCAACCGAAGATCTTAATGAAGCGTGGATTTGGTTTAAGATATTAGCTCATTCTGTTCCTCACCATGGGTTCGAGTAGTGGTTTTTATGCAACCAATTCTATAATGGGTTGTATGACGACCACCGCGCTATCTTGATGCTGCAACCAATGGAATATTCCAAAAGAACGTGGATGATGACAAGGAATATCATATGAATGAGGAGATGGCCACCCACACGACCGAATATGGAAATCCCAGGAGAGCTACTCGAGGTTCAGGTACAGATGGAGCTATCGTAGCTCAACTAGAGGCCATAACCGCCCACATTGACGAACTAAAGACAACTTAGTCCTTAGGAAGCCAACATGCCGTTCATGCCATGGTCCAGCAGGATCCCCTCTGTGAGCGTTGTGGTATTTCAGGGCATACTGCCATGGATCGTACGAGTGGAATCGAACAGGTACATGCATTTCAATCTTTTAAACAAGGTACCCCATATTCTAACTATACAATGACAGGACTAGGGAGCATCCAAATTTGTCTTAGCAGAATGTTCCCAACCCTACTCCCATGCCACAACAATCACAGGGAACTTCTTACGTGATCCCTTAGAACCGTGTCCCACAACAAGGTAATTTTCCAAGGCCAAATCAATGAGGTCCACAGTTTCCCCAACCATCTCCAAATAACGACATGGCCGATATCAAAACCATGTTACAACAGAACCTTACGAATTCTCATAAGCAAGAGGCACTCATTAACCAACTCATTGCTCATAACAAGATGTTGCATAATCAGATTGCCCAAATTCCAAATCACATTTCCAGTCGATCCCAAGGTGCTTTGCCTTCTCAACTTGACAAACCTCTAATACCACAAATGCAATCCATATTCGCAATGGTCTGGCCTACGATGGACCAGAAATACCTCAAACCGAGTATGGTAATATCCCAGGTATATATTTGAATAAAAAATAATGATTTTAAGGTCGACACTGCTCCAATAAGTCAATCTCGTGATTTCTCTACTCGATCGAGTAATTTGAATAGTCAACATCCTCGATCGAGTGACTTTGTTTCGATCGAGCAAAAGTGCCCCTGATTTCAGTCGATCGAGTACTGCTTCTGATCGATCGAGTATTTCTGACATAAAGAGTACTCGATCGAGTGGAAATATTACTCTATCGACTAATCCTAACCATGCAGTTGGTCTATATTATCGACTGAAAAGGAAGTAGATACTACGCAATCGGCTACTGGAATCGCTCGATCGAGTGCTTTGACGGCTGTAAAAGCTATCAATGACGCAAATTTGTCCTTGAAACCTACCGAGGAGTCCAAAAATGATACCGAGAATGATAAAGTTGATGTTCCACCTATAGTGATAAAGCTCCTATTCCTAGGGCGCTTGAAAACACGAAGTTGGATACACAGTTTGGGAATTCATGGAGGTCGTCAAAAATCTCTAGGTAATCGTACCTTTCACTGATTTTATCACTCAGGTACCTTCTTATGCTAAATTTCTTAAAGATATTTTAACACTTAAGAGGAGTTTTAGTGAAAAGGAGACTATCGCCTTTACAGAAGAGTGTAGTGCACTCTTACAAAGCAAATCCCCTCCCAAATTAAAAGACCCAAGTGGTTTCTCAATCCCTTGTACTACTGGCACCCAACTTATAGACAAATCCTTATGTAATTTAGGTGCCAGTGTTAGTGTTATTCCATATTCTGTCTATAATAAATTAAATATCGGCCACTTAAAATCACTAGTGTCACCCTTCAAATGGTCGATCGGTCTATTAAGAAACCTTTCGGCGTCTTAAAAGATTTCCCTCTAAAAATAGGCAAGTTCTTTATACCTATCAATTATATTGTTTTAGACATGGCCGAGGATACCCAGGTTCCCATAATTTTAGGTCGACCAATTTTGCACACTGCATGGGCCATTATAAATGTCAAACATGGTCGTTTGACATTGGAGGTGGGGGATGAAAAAGTTACTTTTAATCTAGCCCATTTGTTAGCTAGACCCATGATTGAAGATACTTGTTTTACTATAAATATCATTGATGATGAATAAATGATGGAACATTTAGTCGGCTCCCTAAACAGGGATCCATTGGATTTTCTAATCGTTTGTGATGAGTCTGCACAAAATAAGCATGATGATCCCCAGATCATGGAAACCGCCATTGAAACAGGTGAGACGTTAACTTCAACCATAGAAAGCTCTTGTGCTATAGAGGTAAAAGAACCAGATATAACTTTTGAGAAATTATGTGAGGCTAGTGAATATACAATTGGAGCAGTGTTAATTTGGTCAACGCAAGGGCCACATCCTAACTGCAATTGATCATACGAGCCAAACTCTGGATGAGCCTCAAGTCAAGTATTCAACTGCCGAGAAAGAATTATTTGTTGTAGTATGTGCTTTAGAAAAACTTCGTTCTTATTTTATAGGTTCGAAATTTATTACTTTTTTCTAACCATGCAGGTTTAAGGTATCTTTTTGCGAAAAAAGAACCCAAGTCAAGACTCCTGCGATGGTTCCTCCTTTTTCAGGAATTTGACTTAGAAATTAAGGATAGTGGGGAAGTTGGAAATTCACCATGTTTCAACCCACCCTAAAGATTGATGGTATCAAGATCGAGCGAGACCGTATAAACCAGCGCTTCCGGGAGGCAACCCAGATTTTAGATTTTAATTATTTATTCCTTAGTTATTTTATTTTTATTTATATTTTTTTAGGTAAATAAAATTATATTTTAGTGTTTTTTCCAGATAATTTAGGTGTATTTTGAAGATAAAGGTGAAAATTACAGAGGATTAGAGCTTTGGACTGCGTGCCTAAGCAAAAACTGGTCGATCGAGTATTTACTTTACTCGATCGAGCAACTTTTGAGTTAAGAGAATTCGATCGAGCACTTTGTGCAGAGCCAGTACTCGATTGAGTACCTTTTTACTCGATCGAGTGAGGTAAGTTACTCGATCGAGTAACAGTAAACTACTCGATCGAGTAATATACTGCAGATAAGTTAATTTCAGGAATAAAAGTCATCTCTGTCGCGGATCCTTTTTCGCTTCATGTCGCGTCCCACCGTGTCTGTGAAGCCACTGTGGTAGTGTTGTTGTTGCCGTCGTGTTTCCGTCGCTGCCATTTCTTAATCGATTTTGAAACTGGTTTAGGGAAGTCGTCTTGTGAAATTTCTGCTCTCTTTTTCTTCTATTTTATTTTCTTTGTACTTTTATTTCATACTCTAGATTGCATGAATAGGTTGTTTTTCACCATATCCCCTAACTGTTGTGGATTCTCTGTTGCGAGGACAATGAAGGCATTGTCCGTTTTGGTTTGGGGAGGGTAATGCATCATTTGCGTCCGCATTTGAATTTTTCTTGCATTCACGTTTATTGCATTTCAGTTTTGCATTATATTTTCTTTATTTCAAAAAATACAAAATCTCAAAAAAAAATTAAAAAATTAAAAAATCCAAAAAAATCACGTTCATTTCTGCATTTTAGGTCGAGTCGGATTGGCGTATTTAAGGGATGACATTACACTATTAATTGTCACTTAGCTTGAACCGTGCATATTATTACATCTTTTAGCAAAAATATTAGCATTATCTCGAATTTTGTCTAGGATATTTATTGAACAATTAGACTTGATTGAAAAATTTGGCAAACTACAAAAACTCTCTGAGGTTTAGAGCTTTTAAACTGGTGACATTCATGACCGATTTCATTTATGATTATGAGCAGTTACTCCTTGCATGTCATGTAACATCAAATACTTCCTCCATTCCACTAGTAGAAAAAAGGCTTTTTGCGGCTATCTATTTGAGGCGTTTTAGCCAAACAGCAGCAAATAACATGGGTGTTATTTGAGGCGTTTTGATCAAAACGCAGCAAAAGAGACATTTGAGGCGTTTTCCACCTAAACGCCGCAAATGAGTATTTTTTTAAAAAAAAAATAAATTAATTGAAAGACACGGATCTCACCTTTAATACGCTGTACTGTGAACACAAATTAAAACAAAATACACAGTGAAAACATAAACTCCCTCCCAAACGATAAAACAGTGAAAGACACGATCTCACCACGCACGCCTCACCGCATCACCGCTCACCTCGCCGGGACTCGACGGAACTCGCCAGAACTCGCCGTGACTCGCCATCTCCTATATTCCTATAATTCTACATTAGGTATGTGATGAATTGATTTTTAGGGTTAAATATTTTCGATTAATTGGGTTTTGAATTAGCCAAATAGAGTATGATTATTTCAATTCAGTTTTATGTTCTCTCAATCTTACTTTCCTGTTCAATGATTTCGGTTTTTTTTTGATTTGTTATGATTTTCATGATTTTTATGATTTTCCATTAATTTGTACTGTTTTATCTCCCGCTCCTTGTCAGTCTCGCCCCCAGTTCTTTCCCGTTCCATTCATTCCCAATTCACCAGTGTAGGCTCTGAAGAAAGCCAGTAATTTCAGCCTGACCAAAGGAAGAGGGGACGAAGTCTGGTGCCCGTTTGCTTTCTGTTTGTACCCCGCACCATCGAACGAAACCTTATTATTATTGTTGATGTTTGTACAATCTAGTAGAGGACCTTAGAAAGGTTATTGTACAAACGCCAAACCCGCCTGAATTTGATGTCTTGTACTTCATTATACTCTATACTAAATAAGATGAAAGCCTAACACCCTCCCTAGTTTTTTGGTCACTGGTTCAACGCTTCGCCCCCAGAATAGTTATGTCAAGCTGCGAACAGTCAGATATCTACAGAGTACAAGCTATTAGCTATGTTAGTCAAATACTGTTTGTAACTTGAAACCAAGGTTGGGCCACTATTTTTCGAAAGGCTGTATATGTATGTTAGAGTAACATGTAGCCTAAACTTACCAAGTACGTTGACAAAGCAAGTCGAGCCCAAGAGTGTTAGCCACCTCTGAGGCACACATAGCATTTGGAAGGTCTTGCTTATTGGCTAATATCAGGACTGCTGCATTACGCAGTTCATTCTGATACAACCAAAACAATACTGTCAGACGAAGAAAAATAGATAAAAGGGGAATACCAGTGTTGAACCAGGTACTCTCCTGCTTGTCTATGGGCCATAAAAGCCGTGATTGAACACAAGTAAATATAACCTTTGTACAATAACCTTTGTACAATAACCTTTGTACAAGTAACCTTATAACTAACCGTTTGTACAATAACCTTTGTACAATAACCTTACTAGATTCTTCAAGTCTAGGAATAACTTCTATATCATGATTCAATATTCATTAAGCAAGCTATTAAAGTAAGTAACCTATCTGTTGGTCCTCTCATAAGTATATAGGAGTATATATGCACAATTTCCTACTGTACCAACTGCAATTAAACACATTATTATTATTTCAATTGCCTATATAATAAATCCTCTCATAAGCCAGATGTGGATAAGTTATCGGATTTATCAGCAGGCAATTTGAGGCATGTGAGAAATTATAGAGGGACACCAATTTACTATATGTCTTTACCAGCAAGAAGACCATCAGCAACTGAGTCCAAATCGTGAGGGAAAAAAACCCTGCATCATATAGCCAACCAATGGAGGTTACAACTTATAACTTATAACTCAGACTCATTTACTATTCTAGTGTTGAAAAAGAAATAATTAATATCTCAAAACACCAAAGTAGTGGAGCTTTCTCCACCACCACCACCACCACCATCAGCTATCCCTACTCACAGCCAGCAATCTGTTATTTTGCCACATATGCAGCAAATTGACCTCTGCTGTTGAAAGTCGCAAATCCGTGTTACTTGTTTTAGTAATTCAGTTGTTTCTTATGATCATTTAAACATGAGTTCAGTGATCACTGTTTGCCTGTTTTCTGTTTTCGGACGGTCAGTGCTATGAGTTTATTTCGGACTGTTATTGCATTTTTTAGCTTACTTAATTATACGCCTCTATATTACGACATGCAGCCGCCCTCAACTACAATGTAAATTGGTTTAGGTTATAAAGATGGTGGTGATTCCAGGGGCAGTCTCATTTTGGCAGTGGCTACATTGTTATCTCATTTTGGCAGTGGCTACAAATATAAATTGGTTTAGCTTACTTAATTACATTGAAGTGACTTTAATATTCTCTAATCATTTTGGAAGTTCTCATTGTTATCTCATTTTGGCAGTGGCTACAAATATTCACTCCATACTCCATACTCCATACTCCATACTCCATACTCCATTCTTACAAATATTCACATACGTACTAGTAGGACTGTTATTGCATTTTTTAGCTTACTTAATTATACGCCTCTGTTTAATTTGTATGTTAGTTTGATCTAAGAAAAAAGCAAGCCAAAGGAGAGTTTGTTCCAGATGCAAACAAAGATGCTTTGTTTTATGCTCTTGGTGAAAAGGATGATCACCCTAGCCGTGCTAGAGGTTTTGGTGGAGTTAATATTACTGTGCAATGTGCATTCGGGGCAGCACCCAAATCTGCAAATTGGAGAAAAAGTAATACATCGCTAGAGGACCGAGAGGCCTTAAAAGCTGAACTAAGATTAGAGCTTCAAAGTGAGATGCAATTGGCCGTTAAAAATAGTGTGTCATTGGCTTTGCAAGAAATGGGCATGTCCACCTTGAAGCAACCTGATGACCATGCTGAAGTGAACCATTTAAAACCGTCTTCAACACCAGAAATTAAGGTAACATTGTTGCACTGGCTGCTTTTTTTTTTTTTTTTTGATCAATATCAATCTTAAGGATTGCAAGGTTCATAATGTAAAGAGCCAATAAACATAGGTTTACGCTAAGTAAGCATGCTTTGGTTTGTAAGCTAACTAACAGATTGTTATATACGTAGGATGATACGCCACTTCGCCTTCTTCTAAATGACCCTCAAGGCGGAGTAACGTATGAAGTTGCTCGTGGCAAGGCATTTCCAGGAGAGCTATGTCATCATGGCAATGTTGGATCAGATCAAGTAAGGGTAAAAGTTTCGATTGTTCCTGAAGAGTTCGAGACGGTTCCACTTCCTATTCCAGTGTCAGCCTATGATCTATTTACATTGAAGGATGCGATTGGAAGTATTGTATTGTGGCCACTTGCGTTAGTGAGAGTTGAAAATGAGGTACTAATGAATATTTAGTTCTCTTTTATACCTTTAATTTCCTGTTGTTTTACGGGTTTTCATGATGTCAGTGCATTACTTTGAGCATTACTTTGAGCAGGACATACGAGCTTCACAACTTGAAGTAATGGGTAGCAACTCACACCATACAAAATTATCGGTTACGCCAACAAAAGCACCAGTTGATGAGGAACCCATAGTGGAGTCTCTAAGTCCAGACTTGCAATGGCTGAAAGTACTTCTTAGTACAATGATTGATGGAGAGACTTATAACATTTGCTTAGATGCCGGTTTATTTTACCGCAACACAGATGAAAAGACGGTAGTATACAAAGATGATCTAAGCCAATTTCTCGGGGGGTGTGAGCTTAATATCTCGATCATTCAAATATTCATAAGGTCCTGTAATTTATCTAGAGCTATTTGATTTTTTCTTTGAGTTAGGTAATATATACATACACTTAACCACCCATATGTACATGCAGAGCACTTCGAGATGATCTAGCCAAAGTCGTTGCCGAACCTCGGATGGGATGGTTGTGCCCTGATGCAACTTCAGATGCCAAACTGATTAAAAAGGCGGAGATTGCAATTGCGTATATTACTAGCGCATTTCAGAAGTCTGTTCAGAATGACCACGAATTCATCTTGGCACCAATTATTGATAGGTAAAACTATTATAATACTTTACCGCTAACTAGCATATGAGAGTTCTGGCTAGAAACATTTGCTTTTAATTGTTGCTATGTTTTAAATGCAGTAAGCATTGGGTTCTACTGGCTATTTCTCCGCGAACGTATACCATATATGAGTTTGATTCGGCTGCCCTTAGAGAAGGTCGCAAGTTATACATGAAGATGATAGTTCTCAGGCAAGTAATGGTAGTTTACGGTTTAATTTCTTATTTATCTAGCCTAGCTACATGAGCGTCACTTATAAATTTTTGTGAACTAACATTGTAAATTTTGTATGTAAACTAACCTTGTTAAGTTTTTGTATGGTAGCTCCTTAAAAAGGTACAAAATGTCAGGTGGCGAAATAAAGGTGAAAAGGAAAGAGCCATTGTGGAAATCTATTAAGGTGGATCATTCTTTAAATCAAAACATTAAGAGCATTTTATATCATTACCTCGTATTTCAATTGCGATAATCATCATTCTTTTTAATATAATGTACTAGTGCCCTCAACAAAACGGGAGCGTGGAGTCTGGCTATTTTGTGATGCGTTTCATGTATGACATAGTGAAGAGTTGCACAACTATAACTGATTTGGAGAAGGTATGTCCCATTGTCTTGGTGGTATCAAACTTTAACTGATTTGGATGACGATTCATGTTAGCCGACTCAAAATTATATTGAGACTAAGGCTATGTTATTGTTGTTGTTTTTGTTTAATTTGGAGTAATTGCTGCTTAGTGAATTTTTCCTTGATAGATAAATGATCTATCGTCAGGGATCGTCCTTGGGACAAGTATGGTTTGTGTTTGTTTGATCTGCAGTAAACTTCATTCCTGTTATTCATTTACACAAGAATGACAATGTAAATTTCAGTGTCATCCCTGTAGATTTCCCCTTCGTCCTTTTGTTAAGTATAACGAACATTTAGTCATTTAAGGACACATAACAGACTATCACAATTCACGTGAAGCTCGAACACTATGTTTGAATTGGGTAGTCAATCTTTAGTTTTAGAATGAGTGCCACATCCCACAGGTAGTCAATCTTTAGTTTTAGAATGAATGCTACTGTTGCTGTTGTTGCACTCATCTTTTCTTCACTACAGTTTTTGATCAAATAACTCTCCTCAAAATCAAGGAAAAGTAGGGATTAATTAAGCTTATTTGGTTTAAATAGATTTTACCATTACTAAATGGATGTCGTTAACATCTTTATTGGCTTTATGGACTGTTTATTTTGTACTGCGCTGCTGAATTGGTGCTTCCATTCTAATTTAATAGGTTGCTAATGACTTGTTGTGTTCTGTTATATATTTAGGTTTTTTACTCATTCCAAGGAGAAGAGTCATACACGAATGGTGAGATAAATGAAGTGCGGGACAAGTGGGCTACGTACTTCACCAGCCGATGTGTTAATTAGTCATTAACTAGTATGTACCGACTTTGCTTTCTATAGCTAAACGATTAGAGATCAGGATATCATTCCCGACTTTTATTTTATAGTTTTTTAATGTTGGTTGTACGTGAAGAATTAATGAACGAAGTGTACTGTGTATGTATTGATTGGTTGAAATTAGTTATATAAAATGGCATTCGGGTTGATGATTTTGGAAATTCTTTGGCATTCGGTTTGATGATTTTGGAAATTCTTTGGCATTTCGGTTATATTGCAGGAATCAAATGAATTATTATGAAAGGTGCCGAGAATCAAATAAATTATTTCGAAACGGCTAGTGTAATGAATTAATAAAATATTTTCTAAAAATTAATAAAAGCTATTTGCGGCGTTTGGTGTATAAAAACGCCTCAAATAGAACTCATCATTTGCTGCGTTTTCATCATAAAACGCCTCAATTGAACTAGTCATTTGCGGCGTCTGGAGTACAAAAACGCCGCAAATAGTGGTCTTCATTTGCTGCGTTTTTCCCTTGGACGCCTCAAATAGCGCATCATTTGCTGCGTTTTTTAAACGCCGCAAATAACAATTGTTATTTGCGGCCCCTTTATTTGCTTCTGCATCCAAAACGCCGCAAAAGACCTCTATTTTGACGCCTCAAATGACGTTTTTTCTACTAGTGTTCAAATCCATTGTGTAGTTATGCTTTATGCACAAATCTTAAGAATTTATTAAAATATGATAGAAAGTACAATGGGAAGTGTGTTTATTGCTTTTTTTATTGTTTGTGGTGGAGTATGGTGGGTCATTCGATGGCATTTTGTGTAAATAATTGATGTTTATAAGGATACTTTTGTAATTTTTGTGGCTTTATTAGAAAATGTGTAATTTGGATATGAATGGATTAAAATGGAATAGGTGTAGTTTGGATATGAATGGAGGAAGTAGTAAGTCTTGCTTTTGACGGGTCACCATTTGTGACGGATATTTTGTGAGATAAAATGGATCTAAAATAAGTTAGTGGAGAAAGGGGACCACATGAATAGTGTTGGAGAGAGAAAAAAAGTGGGTATTTTGTTAGAGGAAAACGGTATTCCGCCACAAGCTTGTGACGGATAACGCCGTCACAAATGAGAATTTGTGAACATCAAATTGCACAAGTATGACATTTGATTGTTTTTTGCCTGCGTACATTCAACTTAGTAGATTGATATCACGTGTTGGAGAATGCTTGCACTTCCCTTTTATTTATCTTACCCATATTAACTTCACATTAGCCATAAATTACAATTTGACTCTTTAGCTACAATCCATAAACTAAGTCTACCTTTGTCAAGCTAGTTTAGTATTTTCAGTGGTATTTGTTTCATTGTATCAATTTTGGCTCAATTCCTTGTTATATGAAATTATTATGAAAGAAAAAAAAAATATATTTCGATCTTGAAGAGAAAATGAAAAAAAAGGAAAAAGAAAAAAAATCAAAAAGAGAAAGATATCGAAAAAATATAGAAAAAAATATACTTCCTCCTACCCATATTAAATGTCTCATTGTGGACAAAGTACAAAATTTATGAAATAATAGTTGTTTAATAATTTGATTGTATTGGAGTATATAGATTGGATAGTGAGTGTTATGAGTTGTATAAAGTATGTTAGGTTAGGGGGGGTGGGTAATTAAATGAAAATAGGCAAAGGGTAGAATGGTGAAAAACAAGCCAAAAACTTACTAAATATGGAGAATGGGACACTTTGATGTATAGACCGAAATGGACAATGGAAATATGGGTAGGAGGGAGTATATGAGAAAAAGAATAGAAAAATTGTTGGATATCATACAGAGGGGCAGTGAATTGGTAAAGATTGATTCTTGATAATCACAAAGAATTACATCCTAGCCTCCTAGGCATATATATACATGGTAGAAGATTTTAATGTATCAGCTAAACTAGCAACTAATCTCCGCAAATTTCTACAATGTATACAAATGATAACCTACTAAAAATACAAGATATTCATATCATAATGTATAAGATCATATATGTTATAATATTCGATATTGTTTCCATATATGTTACTGGTTTGCCATAGTTTTAGCAATTAGAGAATTATACAACCAGATGTATACATCTAGTAGTATAGATTTCGAGTTTTATAACAAAGAAGTTGAGCTTATACATATATTTTACGAGCTTTATTAAAAAGAATTTGTGCGTCTTTATAAAAAAAATTGTAAATCAAAACATTATATTGAAATTCAAAAAGAATACATAAAAAAACAAAGATTTTAATTTCAACACTAAACAATTATAGTGCAAGAAAAAATTGTTAAAAACTCAAATAAAATTGCATGTAAGGTCAATTAGATTTGTATTAAATGTACAATGCTCATAATCTCATATACATCTGGATGTATAGTCCTATTTGTGTAGTTTTAGGCTACAAAATTGCAGCATCACAATTTCTTCTTATATAAGCATAAATAATCCATTATATTAAAATTTAAAATTATGCATATTGTATCCCACAAGAATTAGGAGAAAGAAAACAATCTCTAGTATTCTTTCAACCTTTTTTAGTTAATATCATTATCTATATAATCTCATCACCTTAATTAATTATTACCATGCCCATTTCAAAACAATTGCTTGCAATTATTTTTTCCATTATGTTAGTATTTACCTTTGTTAGTACCGGTGAAGGTAAAGAGATATCATATGGTGCAATCGGGCAAGGCGACCTCCCATCCTGTGAAGGTAGTGCGTGTTTGGGTAGCCCGGCTAACCCGCCGCCAGTACCTAACTCGCCGCCAATGCCTAAAGCGCCGCCAATGCCTAACTTTCTTAAGCAAGTAAGCCGCAAGTTAGCTAATGTTTGAAAGTTGTATTCAGATATTACGGAATCCTCACTCCTACTCAACTAGATGTGTAATACCCCGTTTTTAAGTAATCGAATAATGCGTGTTTTCAAATAGTACATGATCGAGGTTTAGTCGTGTTCCTAATCAATATACGACTCTCGGTCGAGCAAAATCGTACCTAGGCACGCACTTCGAGACATCTTACTTGATTATTTTCGCTTTAATCCTTTAATAAACGTCTATATTACCTGAAAAACACTAAAATACAATTTTATTGACTTAAAAAAAAAATATATAATTAAAGTAATTAAGAAGAGAAAATAAGTAAAACTAAAACCTGGGTTGCCTCCCAGTAGCGTTTGGTTTATGAGGTCCCACTCAACCCTGATACCATCAATTTAACCCTGATACCATCAATTTTAAGGGGGTGAAAATTTAGAGAATTTCCGACGTCCCTTCAATCTTTGATCTATACGTCAAATTCCTGAAGAAAGGAGAACCATTGCATGGTTCTCGACTTGGGCTCCTTTTTCTTTTTCCGAAAAAGGTGCCTTAATGCTGCAAGGTTATATTAGAAAAAATAATAATTTTCGAAACTAGTAAATAGGGACGAAATTTTTCTAAAGTACAAATAACAGCAAGTAATTTCTTTTCAGCATAGGAATAATTGACCTGAGCTTCATCAAGAGTTTGACTCATATGATCTATAGCAGTTAAGATATGACCTTTGCGTTGACCTAAAACTCCTCCAATGATGTCCTCACTAACCTCGCATGATATTTCCAAGAGTGAGACTGGCTATATTACCTCTATAGCATACGAGGTTTCTATTGTTGAGGTTATCTTTCTGCCTTTCTTGACAGCAATATTTGAAACTTTTGGATCGTCCCGCGTATCTTTAAACTCATCATAAACTGTTTGAATGATGGGTCTCTGTTTAGGGAGTCAACCAAATGATCCATAATGCATTCATTAATGACGTCCAAGGTAAAACAAGTATCCTCAATCATAGGCCTAGCTAAAGAGTGGGGTAATGCATTTATCAATGACGTCCACGGTAAAACAAGTATCCTCAATCATAGGCCTAGTTAAAGAGTGGGGTACATTAAATGTACCTTTCTCATCTCCCACTACCTCTAAGGTCACAACTCACACGTCCCTGTTAGTTTGACGTTTATAATTACGCCTGCAGTATGTAAGAATGGTCGTCCTAGAATTATGGGAACTTGATTATCCTCAGCCATGTCCAAGACAGTGAAGTCAACATGTACAAAGAATTTACCTATCTTAACTGGGACGTCTTCTACGACACTTAAAGGTCGTTTGACAGAATGATCTGCCATTTGCAAGGTAACGCTAGTAACCTTAAAATCGTCCATACTTAATTTATTATAAACAGAAAAGGGCATGACACTAACGCTGACACCAAGATCACATTAAGCTTTATCGATAAGTTGGGTGCCAATCGTACGAAGGTATTGAGAAACTACATTGGTCTTTTAACTTTGGAGGGGACTTGTTTTCTAGGAGTGTACTACATTATTCGGTAAAAGCAATAGTCTCCTTTTCATCAAAACTCCTCGTACGAGTTAAAATATCTTTAAGAAACTTAGCGTAAGAGGGTACCTGAGTGATTAGCTTTGTAAAAGTTACGGTTACATGGAGATCTTTGACGACTTTCATAAATTTCCCGAACTGGGTGTCCAATTTGTTGCTTCTTAAGCGTCTTGGGAATGGTATCTTAATAAAAACGGGCGGAACATGAAGTTTTTCTTTCTCGGCATCAGTTTTAGACGTATTTGTCTCGATAGTCGTGTCTCCAACAACTTCTTCACTCGTATGGGCATTATCAGGACTCAATCGAGTACCTGTAGGGTTAATATTGCTCGATCGAGAGTTTTTATAACTCGATCGAGTACTCTCAACGGCTGGAGTACTTGATCGAGGAACTTCTTCAGTCGATGATCGAGGAATATTTGGGGTAGAAGTGCTCGATCGAGTAATTTTATCACTCGATCGAGGTGTATCGTTGGCCAAAGTAATCGATCAAGTATGCAAGGCACTCGATCGAGGACTATGAACAGCGGCGTCAACCCCTATATCGAAGTAATTTTCACGTAAATACATGCTTGTGTTATTACCTAACTCAGTGTTAGGCAATTCTGGGCTATCATAGGCCAGACCGCTGCAAAGATGGATTGCATTCACAATATCGTGAGGTTTCTCGGGTTAAGAAGGTAAAGCACCTTAGGCTATACTGGAATTATGAGTAGAAAGTTCGGCAATTTGACTATCCAACATCTTGTTGTGAGCCATAAGTTGGTTAATGAACGCCTCTTACTTTTAAGAATTTGCCAGTTGCTGTTGTAGAAGGGTTTTGATGTCGGCCATGTCATTGTTAGGAGGTGGTTATGAACGGTGGACCTCCTTGATTTGGCCTAGAATAATTACCTTGTTATGAAGCACGATCTTGTGGGATTACATAAGAATTCCCATGTTGTTGTGGCACAAAAGTAGGGTTATTGAGAACATTCTGGCTTCGGCAAGACAGATTCAGATGCTCCCTAGTCCCGCCATTGTAAAAGTTAGAATACGGGGTACCTTGTTTAAAAGATTGAAACACATGTACATGTTCGACTGGACTAAGAAAATCCACATAATTGTGCCCTTGTATACCATAACGTTCACAGATGGGTTCCTGTTGGACCATAGTATAAACGGTTTGTTGTCCTCCTAAAGACTCCGTCGTCTTTAGTTCGGTAATGTGGGCTGTGAGAGCCTCTAATCGAGCTGCGATCACTCAGCTCCTTCTGTACCTGTGTGGCTCTCCTAGGATTTCCATATTCAGCGGTTAGAGTAGCCATCTCCTCTATCTGATGCAAACCTTTGTTGTCCTCCACGTTACTTTGGAATCTTCCGTTGGCTGAGGCATCTACAATTGCACGGTTATCGTCGAATAACCCATTGTAGAATTGGTTGCACAAAAACCATGGCTGGAATCCGTGATGGGGGATGATAGAACGAACAAGCTTCTTGAAGCGAGTCCACGCCTCATTGAGATATTCCGTGGATGCTTGTTTGAATTTGGTGATCTGTCCTCTTAAGGCATTGGTTTTTTGAGGAGGAAAGTACTTTTTTGTAGAAAGCTAAGGCAAGAGAATTCCAACCGTCTATTCTAGCAGCTTCCTGATCTAGATCCTGATACCTCTCACAAGCACCATCAATTAGTGAAAAGTGGAAAATGGTTTTTTTTACCTGATTTGCAGTCACTCTTGCGGGAAGTGATATGGTAGAACAGTAGTCAACAAATATTCCTACGTGCTTTCCTGGATCTTTACCTTGCACTCCTCTAAACTAGTTTCACTCAACCAAATTAATATGAGATGCCTTGACGTTGAAGGACGCGTCATTCATACCTTTTGGGAGAGTGAAACCTTTTGGAAGAGACTTAATCATAGGCTCTGAGTAAGAACTTGTAACACCCTCATAATCCAAGGCCTTTGAGAAGGACCATTGGATTATGAAGGCATCATCATCTCAGTTTCCTGAGTTATAATATCAAGATAAACAAATAATACAACCTTTATTAAAATTAAGAATAAGGTTTAAGTATAAAAATGTCTGATACAACAACCAAAATGAAACGTCTGCGGAAGCTAAAGAAACTATGACGCTGCTACAAAATTGAGTGGAGTCTCATCCTTCCCCAAACTATCAGACATTAGTATCGTCGCACCTGAGACTCTGCTCACCAATACGTGGATCATCATAGTAAAACAATAAGCGTCATAAACTGTTGAAATAAGACGGTCACAATACAATAAGCTCAAAACCACAATCTGATAATCACAACCATTGATATCACTGTCACAACAACACAGGTGGTGGCTTCAAGCCCCACAACAATCCCACACTTGCTCGCGGCAAGGGGTACCTAGATCTTTAATGTGCACATCTCCTTCGTGGCGGATTCCACGAAAAGTGAACGTAGGAGTGAGAGTCGTTTCCCGCAACGGTCCCACACATATGTTCCCAATACAAATCTCAATAGTGCATGATATCATATATACAATACAATACCGTCACACGCATATTCATACAGACCTTAGTAGGGAAACCCTGCCTCAAAGCAATAACAAGCAAGCGAAATTCCAAGTCCGTTTTACCAACGTTTCTCTACGAATCCTCCTCTTATGAATTATATATACATATTACTCACCAAGGTACAACCAAAATCTAATGACAAATAGATGATAAAACGACACTTACTTGCTAACAACGAACTAGGCTAGACTCTTGTTAAGGACCCTTGAAGGTATTTGAGTGAAATGGAGGAAAGGTAATTAGGTTTTTGTCTTCTCTGAATTAAGGTAAATGAGGTTATAATCCTCGGATTAATTAATATATATAATTAACCGCGATTCTGTTCACGGAAAAGCCAACTCGAGCGAATTGGAGCAAATCGGTCGAATTGACACTACTCGATCGAGTTGCACTTACTCGACCGATTTAGCCTAACTCGACCGAGTTGAGTCACAACTCAGCTATGCAAAGGAGGGGTGTTACATAACTGAGTTTCATCATCGTCTTAGAAGCGATACTTGAGGGATCTAAGGATTGCTGGTAATCTTCGTAAACTGCGTTTGTACGTCTGGTGCTTGACGAAGATCTTTCCAAAATTGTCTGCGAATGCGAAGAGTCATTTCTGGTTCAAGATTGTAAGGTACGAGCGTGAGCCTATCAGACCTGGGCATAAACAACACTAAAGGAAAGATAAGAACGCTCCCAAGGAACTAAGGTTCCTCGAGACATGACAAACTAAAAAGAAAACAAACAAATAAAAGGCGCCTCCCCGGCAACGACTCGAAAATTTAATCGGGGTTTAGTCGTATTCCTAATCAAAGATAAACTAACTCGGCTAACTAATATAGCTATGGAAGTCAGGATCAAATCCACAAGGAGGTGAGTGATATCTGTTTGTAATTTTAGTTCGTCTTAAGGTAACAATCTTATGGCGGAAAATAGTCATTTATCTAAAAAGAAAGAATAACTAAAGCAAATAAGGCAATAAATAAAATGTGAATAATAATATGGGAAAGTAGATATGATAGTCGGTTTATCATGGTCAAGTCAGTGGTCAAAAGTAATGTCAAGATCTGTCAAATAATCTGTCTGAAGGTCGGTATTGAATAAATATTCGGATCTAGTCTGATATTCACCCTAAAGTAATACTAACATAGCACAGTCACCCTCATCAACATACTTTAATGTTCACTATAGGTCTCACTTTCCATTCGGGACTGATCTAGGTCGAAACTTACACAGTTTAATCAACCAATTATGTGCACCTAATCGTTTAATTGTTATTATGTGTTGTGAAGGGAATTTAGATGCAATTATAAGACAAGATCCATCGATTAACAAAGGACATATTAGACCATGACTCCCCTAAATCCTAGCATAAGAAATATAACTACTCATGGCGAATGAGACGGATACAATAATAAAGGTAGACATAATTAAAGACAAGAATTTAAAAGGCAAGAAAACTTACGGCAAAAGCAAATCCGGAACTAAGAACTTTATTACTAAAAACCGTCGTGAGAATTAAAACTAGAAACTAACTAAAAGCGTAAAACTGAAATTAATGTAAACTAAATACAAAAGCATAAATTTCTGAATGGAAAACGTAAGTAAAACTACCCTAGGCGCCTTCTATGTATAGTACAGAAGAGTCTAGTTTTATTATCACACGAAAAATAATACTAGAAACTAACTAAAACACGAATTCTATCTAATGTCGACATAGCAGCCCGCATCTCCTCGATCGAGCATTTGTGAGTCCTCGATCGAGGACCTTCAAAGAAATATCACTCGATCGACCATCTTTAATTTGGTCCTCGATCGAGCACTTCTTCTGCTAGGAACACTCAATCGAGCAACAATTCTGTTGAGACTCCTCGATCGAGCGGATAATCCACTCGATAGACCGCCAATGATGAAGGGATCACTCGATCGAGGCATTAGACCTCTCGATCGAGTGATGTACAGTTGCTCAGCCATGAAATATGTCATTTATGCTCCCGAAACGCCTTCACGTATTACGAGGTTACGTAATTCTTGCTCCAAAAATCCTATGAATCCTAAATGCATGCTCCGGGACAGGTTTAGGCTCGATTTCCACCACTTTTGCGTCTTTCCTGTACAAATCACAAGACAGACATAAAGTAGCATATTCGGGGAGAAATATAACATAAAGCTATAATAAAAGCATAGAAATGCGTGTCAAATAGACGATAAAAGTCTATATAAAAGACACGCATCAATACACATATTTTATATATATACATTCATATTTATGTGATACTATGTGTCATAATCTATATAATCTATATAATAATATAAAAAGGCTAGATTGAGCATAATATCGCGACACGTGGCGGCGCTAGATGATTAGAACCATTTACTTGATGTATAATTAAAAAGACAATTGTGGTAAAGTATAATTATAATTAAGAGATATATTATTACAATGTTTATGTGTTAATTGAATCAAAGATAATCAAGAGTCGAAAATCTATAACATCAACCATTTAATATTTATATGTTAATATATAATTAATTAAACCTTTTCATATTTCTTTAACACCCACTTTTTTATTAACATTTGTCCCTATTTAATTCATTTTTTTAATTAAACATGGTAATAAATTAATTAAAACTTTTCATAATACTTAACACCCATCAAATTAATTAGAAAGTTATTCCTATTTAATTAATTTTTGTAATATAATATGTTAATAAATTAATTAAAACTCTTTATATATATATTACTTAACATCCATAATGTTTCATTAACATTTTTTGTTATTTAATTCGCCTCTTGAGTTTCTCCACAATCAATTATCTAATTTAATAATATCACAAAATAAATTAAATTTAAAAATAAATATGAGAATTTGTGGTTATGTAATGTCTATACAAACTATAATTCCTATAATAGTTTCTATTCACTCTATTTATTTAATACCTATTGTCCATGAGTTTTCCTATGTATGTAGTGGGTTATATTCTACGGTTTAATTTAATTATTTGATGATAGTGAGTATATATTGAGAATTATTATTGAGTGTTGTTGTTGTTACGGTACGGTGATTGGTGTGCAACAAAATATAATTTAGTTTGTTACGTTGTTGGTTTTTATAATCGTTTGGTATATATTTGAATTCATGTTTTCTATTTGGTATACTTTAAATGATTTACATGTGGCAATGGTTCGATTGATTTGTCAAGTTTTTGGCAGGTTAATGTTTTAACTTTTGGTCAAAATATTTTTTTATATAAGTTTTAAAGTATCATGAAATGTATGTAAATGCATATAAAGCAAAACATCACATGTGTATTTGAAGAGGGAAGAAATATAAAAGACACAGAACAAGGTAAAATAAAATATTAAAAGATATACTTGAATAAAATAGTGCATATTTTAAGTTAATGAGTCGGAAAGTTTACGGTGCAAATTTAAGATAATTATTTTGTTTATATATATTTGTTTCTGCAACTAACGAAAAAAATATTTATTCTCGTAATTTAAACTATTAGAAGTTTTAAAAAATATGTAATTGTCTTATACTATAGGTTGTAATTGTCTTGTATTATAAATTTTAATTAATGTAAAAATTTGTTATACATTTATTTTTAAACATTGGCGTTCAATTTTGTGAATAAAATATACGTCAAAAAACTAAGAAAACATAAAATTATCCCGTGTATTGCACGGGCCACAAAACTAGTTGGATAGTAAAAACTTTTGGAACGTTGGTTAAAGGCATGATGATCAACATTTATTTGATTACGATAATTAACGTTTATACGAATCTCGTTAAACGCACTAACTTATGATTTATGTGCAATGCACTCATTCATGCATCATACATCATACATACAATGTAGTGCACATTCATGTACTACCGTTATTCACGCACCAATGCTCAGGACTCAGGAGTCAGGATATTGAATGAATGAGATAAGGATATTAACACACCCATTTATGCGTCAACCCTTGAATTGCATCCTACCCAAAAAAAATAAAAAATAAAAATGATGACCGTGGAAATATTCCCGGTAAATAGTTTGAAATCGATTCTATTTTGTTAAAATTTTGCTTTTAAGCATCACTTAAGCAAACACGTCTCTAAAAACAGGAGAACACGGGGATGTGGGTTGTCTGGGTAGTTTTGGGGTGCGGTGGGTTTAATGTATATAAAATAGGTACAATAAATCAGTTAAGTCACTCTCAGAGTATACCTTCGACTTTGTGATTCTAGTAATATAATTCGTATTTCTCGTAATTCATGGTGTATATTCCCTCCTATTTTACATAAGAATCTCAATTGGATAATGACATTATATTTAAGGAATCGAATTAAATAATGTCAAGTATTGTATGTGATATCATATTGGAGAGAAGGCCGGTAGATATTATTGATTATTATTTTGAGTAAAAGGATTATAATAAGTAATATAATTCGTATTTCTCGTAATCCATGGTATATATTCCCTCGTATTTTAAATAAGAGTCTCAATTGGATATTGACATCATATTTAAGAAATCGAATTAAATAATGTAAAGTATTGTATGTGATCAGCAGATTAAAGAGAAGGAAGGCATTATTGATTATTATTTTGGGTAGAACGATTAAAATAAGTAGTGTTGTAGGGTATTGTTAGGAGTCAAGGTGATTAAAATAAGTATAAAAGTTTACCAAAAATGGACAATGAGACATTATTGTGACTAGACGAAAATAGAAATTGGAACTATTATGTAAAATCGGAGGGAGTATATATATACATATATGTGTAATGTAGTCTTTATTTAATTATCGAATTATATTTCACATAATCGTTATTTAATTAATTCGCGCGTATAAATAAGTAGTAAATGATATAGAGGACGGTATACTTGTAAAGATGATGATAATACGAATAATTTAGTAATAGAATTACTATTGGTTTAAGATAATTTAATTTGTCATCCTATTTAGTTATTTCGTTTAGATGTTATTGGATGATTTATAATGTGAGTATGACATGTTGAAATATTAGTCATCTTTTTGGCATTTGCATTATTATCGATTGTATGTGAATTGAGTTATGAATTGGCATGATTGTATTAATTGGCATATGCATCGTTATTGGTTAGATAGAAATTGAGTTATGAAATAGTATGGTTCCACTCATTGGCATGACATATACATTGGTATACATGTTTATCCCGGGCAGACATCATGGTAAGAGCCACGTATAACAAACTTATCGACAAACATCAACCTTCGGGTGATGTATATCTATTTCTCGTTTTAATCGAGGCAGACCCGGTCGAGGATTTGCGGGTTGGAGTTTCAGGTTGATGAGCTCATTAGAACGGCCATTGCATTGCATCTTCATTTGCATACTCATTCATTGTATATTCATTGGTTGATTATTATCCTATTCAACCGCGAGGGTGACCGTGTATATATTCGTTTGACACACGCGATGATTCATACTGGGGAGCATATTTGATAGGAAAGTTGATTCTATAGGAGCATGGGATGACGTGAGCACTCGGGTGGACCGACTTAGAATTGGACCACATACTTAGAAGTTATCAGTTGTGCTTTCTTTTCCGCTGCGTAGTATTGTAATATTAAAAGTTTAAATTTAATCCGTTTTATATAAAATACTTTGGTTTGTTTTACTTTATTATTTACTATCTCGGTTATTCTGAGATGGTAACAACTCTATTTATTGAAGGTGTTACAAGATGTTCATATTTATAATTTTTTTTTTATAACGAGTTTTAATGAATGTAAGTAACTAATTGAATAGGAGGAAGTATGTCTGTATCCACTTAATTGATGTAAGATTATAGGCTACACTAAACCTGTGGCCTTGTAAATTCATTACCTTTGGTAATGTTTCTTAATACATACTACTTATTTCATTCCAAATAGTGATGTGATGGATAGTGTTTTGATTGGGATTAAATTGATTTTCTTGGTAGTGCATGATGAAAAATGTCATCAACCTTAATTTAATTTTTTTCAGACCGTTCTTAGGGGTTACTAATAATCTTATTTTTTATAATGTTAAGATATTAGCTAAAATTCTTATAAATTGGTTTGAATAAAGTATTAATTTTACGTTACGTTGTTGTGACAACATTTTATTCATAGCTTCCAACTTTGCAAAATTAAAAGGTAGAGCGAGTGCTTTATAAACCATTATATTGTCATACTGATACAGAACATGTAAATCAAGTAAAACTTAGATGATTTAAAATCAATTTAAATATTGAGTTATACCTCACCTTTGATATCCCACTTAAAGAGGTGCTACCTAATCATACTGTGCGATTTATTAAAAATTGATATTTAACACAAATATATTATCTCTTTATTTTCGGCATTTGTTTCTTTGCCTTTGGTGGGTCAAAGATTAATGGAAAAAATGAGATTAATTACAAAATGACATATTAAAATTAAAATTGTCCAACCATTTTAGTCATGATAAAATCAAAAAAATGATATTTATGATCAGGTTTCAAAACCCTTAACATTAAAATCGTCTATATGAACCATTTTGGCCTTTGCACAAAAAAACAAAACACGAAATATAGAACACATTTGTTCAATTGCGGCTGTTCCCGCCAAATTCCGAACTTGACTTAAAAATCCCCAATTTATTCCCGCCATTTTCCAAAACCCTAAATCCCTCACGCAACTCTCTCTCCTCAATTATCAACTTTCCCATTGCAGTCGAAAATATCCTTTCACTTGGTTAATTATTCAGGTATTATCATCTATAGCTTGTTAATTTATCGTAATTTCAGCTGAATTGTTTAATTTTCATTGCGATAAGCAAACCCTAAGATTTGTGAATTTTAATCATATGGTTTTGGTGAAATCAAGGTTATTATTTAAGATGACGCGAGAAGATGCTGATAATAGAGGAGATGATATGTTAGTTGATGGCCCCGATTTTCAAAACCCTAACCCTAATCAAGGAAATGCAATTGCCGATGAATTTAATGCTAATCATCTCAAAGTTTACTACGGTATGATCCAGATTTTATCCATTTTCCGTCTTTTTTTTTTTGATAAAATTCTGGTTTTTCTGTTTTCAGTTCAGTATGAAATTTGACTTGAGTATGTTTTATTTCAGCAAAGTTGTTTCCGTATTCTGATATGTTCAAATGGATGTCTTACGGAAATGGTACGCTAGTCGTTTTCGCAATACGTCGTTTTGTTCTCATAGTTTTCGGTAGTTTCGTGTGATTCTGGAATCCTGAAATGTTGTGTTGCTGTATCTGGTAGATGGAAAGCATCCGTCATGTGATCAGTCGTACTTTAGTCGAAGGGAATTCTCGTTCACATTGGATAATGATATATATATCCGCTATCAGTCATTTAAGAGTGTTGCAGAATTTGAAAGCTCAGTGAAGGAGAAATGCCCCTTCAAAATTGATATCGGGCCTGTTTTCAGTAATGATGTAGGTTTCCTCTTCTTGGCCCCTTAATTGAAATCTTAGGTGTTGATTTTAATGTTCCATGTCGTGTGTTACTTCTCGTTTTTCTCGAAGGTTGTGATGGGAAGGTATTTTTTTTACTGTGCCACATGGTACCTGATGTTTGGGTATTGTTTTGTACCTTTCCATAATGCTCTAACATAAGAGTGGCAGAATATGTTTCATCTTTGGCATTATCATTCCCTTGAATTACACCTGGTATTTCTGCAGAACTTGAAACGTGATTACTGCAGCTTGCTTTCTGAAGACTTGACCTATGGGATATCGCTGTCTAATTATTGTGTGCTTGTACTCATCTGCAGCCATCCAAGCGACACGCCTATGCACAAATTACTCCTGTGGAGAGAGAGCTCGTATTTGATATAGTATGATATGCAATTACTAAGTACTCCGTATCAGCCTACACACTGGGTAAATTAGTATGCCTTTTGTTTATGATTCATTTCATTCTGCAGGATATGACGGATTACGACGATGTCAGATTTTGCTGCTCTGGGGCTGACATATGCCGTGATTGTTGGCCTCTGATGACAGTTGCTATTAAAGTTGTCGACACTGCTCTTAGAGGTATTTAACTTATCATGTGTATAATTTTCGAGCTGTCAGCTTTCTGCTTATGTTCACTCTCTTAAAACCTATTACCTAGACTTTGGTTTTGCTAAGAACTGAGACGGCCTTAAATCTATGTATTGTTGTACTCCCTCCATTCAACTCCGCACTACAACTATCTCTTTTGTACACTATTCACAAGTGAACATTCAATTTCAATTTTCTGTTAATACGTAAGAGAAAATATATTCATGTGGGATCTTGTTTGATTCGTCTTTACGAGTACATTGAAAATATATAATTTTTATAATTTTTACAAATACGTAGCTGAAGATATTTAACACCTAAAACGTGCGCTGATAAACGTGAAAAAACAAGTGTGTAGTGTGGAGTTGAATGGAGAGAGTATTAACGTTGTGCTTGTGCAATGAGATTCATCCTCTAGAATTTTACTTTGGCAAGTGTGTGATAGTTTTCTGCATTATATGTGATTGTACTTGAACAATTATCTGAAGGTTACTGTCGCTTTTGTATACAGATGATTTTGGGTTCAATCACATCCTCTGGGTATTCAGTGGTCGACGTGGTGTACATTGTTGGGTTTGTGATGCAAAAGCAAGAAGGTATGAAGACAAGTTGAAAATGATCTTGATGTTCAGTATTTCAGGTTTTGCAGGAAAATCCTTAAATCTCGGGTGTCATACTTTCTTTGCAGGTTAACCAATGAACAAAGAGCTGCTATAACCTCATATTTTCATGTGTATAAGGTGATTTATATCTTGCCAGACGGGCACCCATAGTTGCCTTGATTACTGGTTATACCAAGTAACTATGAAAGACTTGCTAAGCCTTCTATGCTGTCTTGTCAGGGAAATGAGAACAGTCTGAAAAAAGTGTCTTTAGGTGGTCCTGCTCTTCATCCATTTCTTGCGTAAGTGTGCCTGCGATGAATTTTTATTTTTGGTCTCCTTACATTGATCTCTATCACAAATTCATATCTAATTTTTGCAGGAGATCATACACTGATTATTTGAAAACTTTTTTTGAGGAGACGTTCCTGTGTAGCCAGAAGCTTCTATCATCACAAGAGAGATATGAGAAAGTGTTGGACCTGATTCCTGATGAGTGTATGTGATTCAAATTCGAACTGGCTTGTTATCAATAATTTTCCTACCGTCACCGACACTGGTGTGTTGAATTTCAGCCTTGTAGTCTTTCATCTATATTGTGTATGGTGTATTGCAGCAATTACTTCTGAGCTCCGAGGGAAATGGCAGGATAGTCGAAGATCTTCCATGAGTAAAGAAGATGTTAATGTGGTTCGATGGGGACAGCTAAAACAGCTTCTGCAATCTGGGAAGCAAAAGGTATTGCACTAGCTAGGAAAGCAAACATGATACTATGTGATATTTTTTTTTGGAGAAGTTCATTTTCTCCCTCTGGTTTTTTGGATTCACAATTTTTTGTTCAAAATGTGGAGAATTTTGGAAATTAGCGCAAATGTAGAAAATGAGAGGGAGTAGAAGCCAAGCCCAGATGTAAGAACTTTTGTGTTGAAGTAAATATTGGGGGATGTTCTGGTTGCATTTTTGTATCTAAACCGAGGCTTCTCCCATCCATTAACTTGATCAATGCATTGCATAGTTATATACCATTTTGTACAAGTGTGTGATATATTCTTAATGTGACCCAGAATTATACACAGTAAAAGAATTATCATACTTCGCGCCACTATAATTCAACAAGCAAAGTTGAACCTCCTGTAAAAATAGCATTGTTTCCTTTGAATCTCTCATATGCGTAGCATGAGTCATTTCACCCTTTTTCTTTGTGTCTTTCAGTTTCTCATCTAGTGTTCTAAATCCTAACACCGATTACCTATTAACTGAAGTGTTGATCAATAGATCTGTCAAAATTTTTTTACTGAGATTTGAGATGCTGGAATCACGTTTCAGGCACAGGGGATTCGCCGGCATGTTGAAGAGATTGTATTCTCATATGTCTACCCCAGGCTTGATATGGAGGTTTGTATTAAATTCTCTGTGAAACAGAGTTATCTCAAGCTCTGAACATGTTTGGAAACTCTAATACTGTCAATGACATGACTGATTTCTTCAAGAAAATCTGTTTATATATTGCAGGTCTCAAAGCATATGAACCATTTGCTCAAAGCGCCTTTCTGTGTACACCCCAAAACAGGTTGGTGGAGTTCACATTTATGAAGTCTTATCTGGTGAGGTTTAACTTGCCAAGATCCCGAGTCAAAATGTCAGAAAGGTCTTTTGCAGTAAATGTCTTGGATATTTGTGCAAAACCCCCAACTTACATTTTGTGAACATCATTTTTTTTAAAATAGATTTGGTGCATCTTGATCCTGTAGATTTTTTTATGATGTTTATGTAGGTCGTGTCTGTGTGCCTATTGATCCCGATCGGTGTGAGGAGTTTGATCCTACCAGTGTTCCTACACTTTCTGAGGTGAGTCAGTGCGGCACTTGAATTGAATGTGTATTCATGTTATGCAATTGGATACAAGTTCAACCTATCGTGCAGGCCATATGCTGGCTCTATTTTCATTGTTTATGGAATATGGATTCACCTTCTGACACATTTCCGTATAAATTTGCAGCTTTTGGAGGAACTTAACACTAAAAGTATGGATAGTGATGTTGAAACCGGTAAGCATGTGTTTTGATCTCTAGTTACAATTCCTCACGAGATATTGTCATTAGGTTTTGCCTAGTATTTAGGAAGTACTTAATCCTATACATTAGAAATTTAGAATCTGAGGGAGAACCTGATAAGCATCTTGGTAATCGAATAAACAGAAGTTTGATTTTGAATTAATCCAAAAACTAAACGAAAGTTTCTTGCGAGTCAATCCAAAAAACTAAGTGATTTGCTAAATGTGTGGCAGACTTGGATAGAACCTCGCTCGGCAAGGCAGTTGCTTTTTTCAGGTCATCATTTTTGCAGCCTCTATCGAAATCTTGCAAGGTTAGCTTTCGTCTTTTCTAAACTAGGTATGATATGCATCAGATTTTACCATGTTCTTTTCATGCCTGTGCTAAAGTATCTGTTAGTTATAGCAATCAATAGAAATTTGGTGGCTATTATCTCACATTATTTAGTTGCTATATAACTTTTTTAAGAAGATAATATGAAAATAGCTCTTTGCGTAGAAGAACTACCTTTTACTGCCTTCTTTGTTAATCATTGCCACTGTATTGGATGTAAATTTTCGGCTGTGTTTCTTTGGACTGACTGCAGGATGAACTGGAAAACTCCTATAGTAAAAAGCTTCAGCAGAACAAGGATTCACTCAATTGGTGAAGGTATTTCTTTGGACCGAATGTTTTCCACATTCACGCTTATCTGTTCTTTAGTCAGTTACGAGTTATGACTGATAATAAAACATAATTTGTGCGAGCAGTCTAATTGTTTTAATTTGTTGAAATTCCATGAACCCACCTTTCCTCTGTCACTGTCCTGACTTCAATTTCCTTCATTTATAAATTTTACACACTAATACAAAGGTGTTATAAAATTCCAAGTCTCTCTGCTGAGTGTTAAAGAAGACCGAAACTCATGATCTTTGAATATGCTGGTTACGGCCTTACACTTGCCATCAGCCCATCACTTACTTGATTCATAACGTGACCTGATTTGATTTTGTGGGTTTGTATTTTAAGGCAATGTTATTTTTCGGTAAAATTTACAATTATGCCAAATTTTCTTATGTTGTTGAAAATTAGAATGCCGGTCATATTCGAACCCTCGGCTGCATCAAGCAATTCAGTAATTGCTAGATATTTACTTTAGAAATGATGTAAGAGTATAACGACTCCGTTGAGCCTTGAGCAGCCAAGATGGGTGTTAGAGAGGTGAAACGAAGAGTTGGATATGCAGTACTACCATGAATAGAGTTTTTCGGTGTTAAATTACAGTCTAGTAGCAGGGCTTCCATGGATTAAAACTATATGTGATGTCGGTTCTTAGGATTTCCGCTTTTGAGTTTTGACAATAATGGTTGGAAGTTCGAAATATTTCATTGGTATGTTAGCAGTCTAGAATAGAGATGCCATGGAATTATGGAAATGACGGTATTTCTCATAACAATGGAATGTCGCTTTTTCGTTTGTCTGTAACTCTCTAAATACATGTAGGCCAAAACATCAATTTGGAAGATCTGTTTTTCATCTTCAAGGATTGCGTCCTTCGGCATGTTGATGCTTGTCAAGCTGTGGCGCATAAGACGGAGCTACCTCCTTCAACAATCATATGCCACGAGCAGTATGCTTGATCCATGCACCAGTGCAACATTGTATACAGGTTGACGACAGAGATACCCATCACTTTGTCCATGCATGGGTTTTAGGTTCAAATTCTTGTAAGATGTGTTTTATTCAGTGTATAAACTATACACTAAAACAACTGTTGGTTACCCTGTTTTATCGTCTGTGTATTCCAGCGTTATTTCAATCACCCCCGGCACCAATTTGCACTCTCGGTTGGACTAACTCTGAGCTAAACACTGAACACTTGAACACAGTACGAGTATCACATTTTCACAACCACGGAATTCAGAGGAGGCAACAAACACTTTAAAAAACTCCATCGACCCACATTCTTGGCTATTCTGCTCTTCCCCGAAATACCCAATCCTGAAGCTCCGACGAGTGAAACAACAAACGCATTAAGGAGTAGCAAATTCCCGGTAAATCGAATAACAATAATTGAGCAAGGAATTGGTGGTGGAAAGCCAAGCAACATTCATCAAGTTCCATAAAGATGTTAATGGCCGACTTCTTTGAATCGTTGCAAAACGGTTTATTTACCCACGAAGAGTGATGCCAGCAGTGCTGGAATCCGAATCCAGTGACATGAAAATTGTCATCTTGACACCTCTTACACATCAACAAGGGAGCAAAAGAAGAAAAAAAAAACTAAAAATTTCCGCAGTTTCTCTTTGTAGTCTCCGGAATCTTGCTAGGTCGACAAATTAAATGTTACTCGCTAAAATCCCGTTTAAAGCGCATAGTGACAATCATTGACATACATATGCAAGTAACAACTTTACAGAACTGGAGACACAGCGGAACCCTCACCAATTACAAACTTGTAGGAGCAGACATTCTCCGGTAATTCTCCAAATACTGTACGGAGTATTACACTTTAACAACTCGGGATGACTTATATATATAAATATTTGAAAGAAAAAAAAGGCGTGTAGTAACCAGAATTTGATCGTCAGGCTCTCCAGAACTCCAGCTAAAACCCGTTTGCCAGTAGTACACTCACTGATGAAAACCGCATTGTTAATATTTGGTACATGACATTGCTTAAGATGGTTTGAGCCTTGAGGAGATCTTTAGTGGCATAAACATGTCTACCGCCTACGGGTTCAATGCCATAAATAGATTCTGTCTCCTAGCATGCTCCGGAATGAGGCGGTTAACCATATCAAGAGGGATTCCTGAAAGCTCTGGTGGAAGAAAACACACTTTTTCAAGTTGAGAAACATTCTACAACAATAAATGTCATATGAGGAAGATATCAACAATTTCCAGTTGTCGGGTTAGTTTAGCCTGTTTTCGGTTAATAAATAGCCTGTTTTCGGTTAATAAATCGGCATCATGTCTATTAGAATCCAATATTTTCCAGTTTATTGCAAAGACACAATGCCCACAACTATTGAAGAGGCTCGGTTTTTGACGATAGCATTTTGAAAACCTCTTAGCATTGAAGGGAACAAGCTTGATATCAACAATTTCCAGTTGTCGGGTTAGTTTAGCCTGTTTTCGGTTAATAAATAGCCTGTTTTCGGTTGATAAATCGGTATCATGTCTATTAGAATCCAATAATTTCCAGTTTATTGCAAAGACACAATGCCTACAGCTATTGAAGAGGCTAGGTTATTTGACTATAGCATTTTGAAAACCTCTTAGCATTGAAGGGAACAAGCTTGTATGCATAAATGCATCAAAAGCTTCTACACCCTAAACACACCCGCAAGGTGACTAAGTCACTCATTAGCCTGTTTGAGCACAAAAAAAACCCTGAACATAAAGAATTGGCCATAATTGAACTTCTCCATCCTAGATTCCTAGGTCATATTTCTTCAAAAATATTGAAACAAGGTAAAAAGCTTGGAAGCTTGATGTTAAAAAACACGTCTACATGCATTAGATATCGCATTAGATAACTGTGTTCTGGTATTCAAATAGCACATGTCCAGAACCAAGTCCTCATTCAATCGCATAAGAGTTGCTTTTTGTTATAAAACACTGTTACCGTTATCACAAATAACTTGCACAGGCAATAACATACCTTGTGGCTTAAAATTGAAGAGAGGAGGAAGAGGACGACCATTAGGGAGTCGTGTATTTGGATCCCTCAATTCATCAAAGAAAGCGTGAACACAAGCTTCCAACTGCAGCATAAGCATAAGCATAACCATAAATGATCTGAATTTTTCAGGAATTATGAAAAAAAAAATAACAGCAAAATAGAAAAATGGCACTGCTCATGGAGGTACAGAAACTTACAGCAGTACATCTCAAATTTGGGGAGTACTGAAAAAACCTACAAATCAAATCCACTGCTTCAGGAGGTAGGCGCTTCTGAAATACCTGATGTAATGGGAAAAGCTAAATTGTTAACCGCGAAACTAAAAGTCTCAGTCCCAGTATTGAGTACAGCAATTCACATAAAGCTAAGACACTCTATAACCCAAATTTGTAAGGTAGTTCAGTTTCTCATATTATTAGAAGGAAATAATAAGTATAAATGAACAAGATCATACACTAAAAAATCACAAGCATTTTAAACTTCCTAGGATCCAAGACTCATGCCACCACCCCGTCTCGGCCAGAAGACCCTGATGGCCCCGTCATGTGAAAGGACGGAGACTGAGGGGAAAGAGAGAGTGCAGTTCCTTCCTTGGGTTCAGGTCTTTCACATGGCCTGATTTCTAAGAACTGAAAAGATATCATTGAAAAAGCTAGGATATAATCCCCCAAAACCAAAATCACTAGATTATTATAAAAATTATGTGACAGAAGCATTGGCTCTCTCTGCCTTTTTTATATTGAAAATTTCGGAAAAGTGTGACTCTGGCTCCCTCCTCTTTCCTTTTATTACTCAACATCAATCAGTTATCATCCAACATGAGTTCAAAATCTAGTAAACAATTGTCTCCAGAACAACTTTGTCATATGGTTTTTAGCTGAAGGATTTTACTACGAATCTTGTGATCATGTGTATTGGCTTACTTGAACAAAGTTTTCCATTAGAAATTGTTGCGTACCGCTGCCAAAGTCTATGTTTGCCAATATGAATGCTTATTTGAACCCCTGATTCAGAGGCATTTGGGGTTTGGGTTCCAGAGTTGCATTAGTAAAAGATGACATAAAGGCGTGAATTTTTTCTTCATATAGTAATAAATGGGAAGTTCCCAATCTTTTAGAGATAATGGGAGTACTAATCTACTTCACTGAAGTGCCCTTGTCATTATGCTTTCAACTTTTAATTTATCAATTATCTTCTATCGTTTAATTAAACAAATCAACAACGTAAGTAGAGACTAGAGATCTGGGCTACACCCTGGTCACAGAGACTCTTCTGTTTTATGTATTTCCTTCTTCTACCTTTCATGTGTACATGGACGAGATGTTGTGCCACTGATGCTTCAAAGGGACAGAACATCATAAGGATGGAAGGGGAAGTACAAGAATCATACTGAAACAATTAGCAGCTGCAGCTTGGTGCTAAAAGGTTATCACCATATCTAATCTTGAGCGTGTGGGTATGACCTGACTAAGACAAATTTTAGGGCCTGATTTTTCTTAAATTTGCATAGTTCAGGTTTGGGATGAATGACCATAAACTTTGCGGTTTCAATTATCTTAATTCGTCATCATATGATTTAACTCAAAATTTCAAACTATAAGTCTAGGACTAGTTTTATGATTACGTTACTCCGTATAATATATCATCTCCAACATCCAAAATCGCAACATAATTTATTTCAGATAGGGAGATATACCATTAAGTTCTCGTTAACATTATACTGTCATACTCATACCAATCAACAGAAACCACAAATAAACAGAGATTATCCCAATGTACCTTGTGCCACGGATGTGGTTTTATCTGTGGAAACTTAAATTCGGTGTAGTTAGGATTCATGCACTTGATCTCCTCTCTTGTTGGTGTTCCCAGAACCTGCATAGATGTTAAAACCCTCATCCATTATTAGAATACAGTGGTCAAAATAAATTGTCAGCAAAATAGAGATTAAGCAGAGTGATGGTGCAAGTCAAAAACATGAGATGGAAAATAACAGAGATCATGAATGAAGAAGGAGCTATCAAACTTATTGGTGTTACCATCCAATATTATTGCATTACCACCCAATGATATTGCAACAACTTATGAGAAGGTTCAAACAGGAGAAACACATTCACTGAAATAATCAACTTTTAAGACAGAGTTGGAAAACATGCAGATTCAAAGCTTTGCCATAAATATGCAGTAATGAAATTTTCGAATACCACAAGAACAGCACAAAATTAGTCAACAGATTTCTACTGCATCAACTCCCAAACACCACATGTGAGGTATGACAGCATGAATACATATGAATTTAAAAAAATTAAGAAAAAATGTCCTTTCTGTAGAGGGGCGCCACCTCTATGAAATCTTTTGTATATGGGTGTCATCCCCTTGGTGTCCCTTCATTAATATCTTACTTGTCAAAAAAAAATCAAGAATAAGTTTATCTAAATGATCCATGTAAATTAATATAACAACCTCTCATATACATACAAAAAGTCTTATACTGCAGCCACATTGTTTATCTCAGTGTGGGAACATTAAATTTGAAATGTGGAAGATCTAAAAATGAGCTGAAGACATTGTTACCTTAATGATCTCCACTAGTTGATCCACCCCACTTTCTCCAGGAAACAATGGCTGTAGAAAATTTTCAATCATGTTTAGAGGGTCACGACAAGAACCTTCTCATTTGCAAAAGGTTAGATTAAATTAGTAGAAAACGGTACACTTGACCACCTGCCCTAGAAGCAGTTCAGCCATCACACATCCTGTGGACCATATATCTATTGCTGTCGTATATTCAGTAGCACCAAAGATCAGTTCTGGAGCCCGATAGTATCTTGAGCAAATATATGAAACATTAGGTTCTCCTTTGACCTGGTACAATAATGAAGAAGCACTTGATAAAGGACAAAAAAATCCAAAACAGGCACAAAGTAACAAAATAAGCTCCAATGGACATGATATCCCATCAATCGTCTACTTAAAAGGGAAAAACTTACCAATACTTTTGCACTTCCAAAATCACAAATTTTCAGCTGATGTGTATGGGGATTCACCTGATGCCACGAACAAGCAATTCAATGATAAGCATATGGTTCTACTTTGTACAATAACAACATTACCCGGGACCTAGAGGTGTACACGGGCCAGGTTGGGTCCGGGTCAGGCTCTCCTGGACAATCCCTGAACCCACCCGTTGGAGGGGAATGCATAGAGATGGCAATGGGTAGGATCTGGACAGGATTCTATAGGATCCAGATCCAGATCCATTTTTAAATGGTATATCCAGATCCTACCCTTATCCTTAGGGCCCGAAATTTGTAGATCCATATCCATATCCTAAGGATCTGGGTAGGATCTGAGTAAAATCCATATCCGTCAATCTCAAACGATACATTCAAATGAAACCGCACCAAATCACTATTATACACTATTTCACTTTTACTTGTAAATTAGAGGCGATATTTTAGTCGAATTACCTTTTTATTAACTTCACTAGTTTAAAAATCATAGTCCAAAAGAAACAAAAAGAGTGTACAAAGGGTTAAAAAGTCTTATAGCAACTTACAAATAAGGTTTACAAAACACAAAATAATTATAATTCCAACAATTCATAATAAAACAAATTGTTCAAACAAACTAAACACTAATACTTCATTCCTTATTTTCATGATCTAACTTTGAAGGGTCGAATTTATCATAAAATTACCCTTATAAAAACTAAAAGAGGGTCCAAGGGTAGGATCTGGATCCTCCAGATCCTACCCTCATACTCGTATAAGGATATGGATCTGACCCGGATCCTAAGGATCTAAAATAATGAGATCCATATCCTACCCTTGGGTATAGGGTCTGCTGGATCTGGGTAGGATCCGGGATCCATTGCCATCTCTAGGAATGCATGAGCATGCCGGGTCGGGACGGGTGCTGGTGTGATCTGGGCCAAGCCCGTGAAGAGTAGATGGAGGGCGGGCTTACGGACCTGGCTACAGTTATTTTTATTTTTTTCCTAAAATGGCCTGGTCTTGAGTGGCCCAATGGGCGGGTCGGGCAAGGCTGACCGGTAACGTTTTGGCAAGATATCAGAACCACTTTTTGGGGAATTAAATCTAAAGCTCCTCACAAAAAGAGAGCTTTTTGTTAGACAATAGCACCAGGTAGAAACAATACTCATTACACTCTTGATCATTGAAGACTCGAGAATGCTCTTAGCCAAGCTTGTCTCATGTTTCCAGGAAACGACGAATTTGTTTCACTAACACACACTCTGTCTTAAGTTGGTAATCAAGATGGTTAACGGGTAAGCATTAGTTTTGCGGGTGACTCATTGAAAGTTAACTAATGGGATCGGATAAATGAAACGCAAAATTGCCGTGAAAGATTAGGATGTTATTTGCTTTTAAATGTATTTGGGTAGAGCCCCATTTTGGCAATCTATTTTTCTTTCTTTCTTAAGTAATACAAGTGTTCTGATTAACAAAATTATGGGTTCTCTTTCTAAGTATTCCATCGGCCAGAAATTTACATATGAGGGAAAGATCGCAGTAACAACAAAGGTTATAGAATCTTACCAGCAAATTTTGAGGCTTAATGTCCCGATGGCATATGCCAATGCAATTATGTATGTATGCCAGTGCTCTGCAGATCTACCTCGCAGAATGAATAATAGGTAAGAATCAACAAAAGAAAAGGCAAATCAAGTAGTTGAGAATGCAGGTTACAAGTGATAACTGGCAATAAGGCACATACTATGTTTAACAAAATGTCAGATTAGCACGTAGCGAAAAATATTAGCTTAGCACATAGCGAAAAATGTTAGCTTAGCACACAGCCTGGTTAACCCAGATAAGTACATTGTCGATGCTCAAAAATGAGGCAGTAGGAAATACCGTTATGTGACAAATTTTCTCCACATAGTTTTTTTTTTGAAGAAAAAAAATCTTAAATACATCAAAAGAAGAACAAAGGTCATACAGTATACCTTAACCAAGTGTTAAAAGAACTATTTGCACATGAGATGACCAACTTTTATGTAAACTAAAGTCGACTCTCAAAATTGATTATCTGATTAATTGATTATATGATTAATCAAACAATATTTGGTGTCACAAAGAATCTATATGAATTTCTTTATATCTGGTTAATCACATGTATGAATCCAATTCGATATCAGTGCCAAATTTGAGACAAACCAAGGGTTTAAATATCACTGTAATTAGTAGTATTAGTAAATCGTTTTTATTGTCATTTTCACTTCAACATCGATCTTGTTTTCTGCATAATCTGTATAGGTGTAGATCAGACTGATATTAAACGAACGCCTCACTGGATCCCGGGCCCAAGTAAGAGGGTTTGGACATGCACAGCCTAACACTGCACAGAGATTATGTTTCTAAATGACCTTTAATGAAAATTAAGTCACAGAATTAGATTGACTAATTTGTCTGATTACGACTTCATAATATCAGAATTGTGACCATTTGCTTTATTCCATCTCATTTATACTCTTCTGCTGCGCTGTATCCCATTATATTTAGTGCATTTGTGTCGTAATAAAAATCTTCAGACGAAATATTAATCGTGGGTCCTTCAAAATCAACCCCTTCACATGTCAGTGGTAACTGGTAACATAGCATGCATCTAGACTGCCTCTGTGGCAGTCCCATCAATTTATAAATGCAGAAACAAAATATAATTTCAAATATGCACAGGGAAACAATTACTACACTGCCAAGTCAAGTACAGGAGAAAGGATATAGGATACCTGATAGGTATAAAGTTTGACATAAATCAAAGGCATCCGCTGATGCATCCTAATGTAGTTCCTTGCAATGCGATTTACAGTCTCAGGAACATATTCAAGCACAAGATTAAGGTACAACTCCTCCTTGTCTGTAGTAGAAAAGAAACAATGCTTTAAAGCAACAATATTAGGATGGTCTAACATCTGCATGATCTGTAACTCTCTGTTTTTGTAGCGCTTGTCTTGTAGAACCTTCTTAATAGCCACTATCTCCCCAGTCTCTCTGCATTTTGCCTGTTCAAACAGTTGTCTTTACATGCTAGTGAAAATAAATGCAACAAATAAAAAAACAGGACTTCAGATAACAGTGCTTTAGTTCACCTGGAAAACAACGCCAAAGGAACCAGTACCAACCACATGTTCTGCTATATAATTGATAGTCTGCCAAAAAAACACAATAGCATCAAGATCTAAATGATAATAACTTCAGATGAAAGATCTAGAAGGTGAAACTTTTTATCGATATTTACCTGCCTAGGTTGGCCATTACGTCCACCTATTGTTGTGGTGATAACATGCCCAGCTTCAGCACCAACCCCATCAATGACATCTGGTTCGCTATCCTGCTGAGATTGTCAAATTAGGAAACTTTATCAGCAACAGGGTTTACACGTCAATATTTGAAGCTAGTTGTTGTAAGGACGAAGGGGAAAGACCAAAGAAGTACACCTCGCAATTCAGTTACAATAAAGACTGAATAATATATGAAAAACTGATCGTACCAAGTATACAATGGATTATTCACCTATGAATTAATGTAATCAATGTCAGTCATGAAATTACAACATACAAGGGTATGTGCAAGTTCCCATATTATATATAATAGAAAAGATTAAGAAGCTTATTCATTACTCCATTTCACTCAATTAGCCCCATTCGATTTTTTTCCTCTTAACTAAGGAAGCATTTGGTTGTGGCCTCTGAGGCCAGGAAACGGCAAGGGGAGGAAAAAAAGAAAGGAAATGAAATAATGATGTCTCTTGATGTTTGTTTACCCATTTTGTCATTCCCTTTCCCCTTCTCTTGCACCAAACTTACAGACATCCTTACCTCCCACCCCCTAAGGTAGCCCCATTTTCTTTCCCTAATGCAACCACCAACCTCCTCACCTACCATCAACACCCACCGCCGCCGCCCGATTGTTGCCAGTGACAAAATTTATCGTTGCCGGTGTCACATCCCTTTGCCAGCTTACGTCAGCCCACCTCATTCCAAACCACCACCCCAACACCATAACCACCACCCTCTCTCACTCACAACTACCACCATCCAAGCACCTCCACTCCACTTCCCTCGCGGTGACACGCCGTCCCACCACTCCCTTAGTCCACCCCCGTTGAAGACCAGCCCAACAACAAAACTGCCACCCCTCACAAAATGATACTCTGAAACGATATTAACAGCATGGAATGATGTAAGATAGTAGGAGTGATGTTAGGGAAACTGAAATGATCTTTTCCAACAATGGATTACACGGCAACAGCCAAATCTGGAAACTAGTTGACCCAACCACCACATTTGCACTAGAAGGGGTAACCAGAATGCATGCGAATTCGATATGAGCCAAGTAAAGCACGAAATAGTGCGCAAATTTGTATTTCTTTTTCAGAGACGATTCTGCCAGTTCTGTGGGTTGGGGCAAGGGTTCTGACAAGAGAGGAGGGGGATTCGATGAAGTGTGACGTGGGGGGAGGGAGATCATCGGTGACGGCAGGGAAGGGAGCCGCCAGTGGTGGTGGTTTGGGTGGTTGATGGGATGAACTAATGGAGTAATTTTGTTTTATGTTTCAAACCGAAAAAAGTTTTAATCAAAGGGAAATCCATCTATCTTTATGCACCTGTATTAAACACCAACAGCTGCTCCCTAGTCCCTCCCACAGACAAAAGTTCATCAACCTTACCAATTACGGATAATAACCAATGATACTAAATAGTCGTAAGAGCAAAGCAACGAAATGTTACAAGTGAAAGGAGGGGTGCATGTGATAAAATGAACATAGCAATCACTCCCCCTCATTAGTCTCTATTATTAAAAAAATAAAAAGAAGAAGCCATCACTCATGCATTACACTGATTTTCGGTGGCTTCTGCACAAACATCTTTTTAAGGCCGTTGCCTCAAACTCGTGTAGAGGGGCATTTGCCTTGTGGCTAGTCCCTTTTTGCCTCGGCGCCCATTAATTGGCCTCATACCCCCATAGCGACTGTGTTCGAGCTAAACTTGCTGGGGAACTCCTATCAACTATGGGCCTTCCAACCTCTCTCACGAGTCTCGAGGACTGGCTTGCTACCAACCTTAGGCTCCAATGCTCCATGCCAATCGTTGGTCTTCGTCTTTTGCATATAGTGTGTGACACATTTAGAAAAGAAGGAATGCAAGGGTGTTCCAAGACATTGTTACCCTCCTCCATAAACTGTGGATACAATCAAAAGAACCAAACTTCTTACTGCCTCCTCACCTCTTGGCTACTTATCCCACCCTCAAACCTACCACCCTCCTAAAAACTCGTCACTCGTAATACTGATTCGACAAAGGTGAATGTGGATGCCTCTTGGGTCTTGGGTGTCTCACCCACGGGATTCCCTTTTATTTGTAGAGATCGCACGGGTTCTGGCTTGATGGTGGATGTTCAAGCGTGCAATGTGACAACCCACTCATGGCAGACTTTGGCTATCCGACTTGCTCTCGGCAAAGCTACTGCTGAAGGGTGGATGAACCCCGTGATTGCCTGAAATTGTGCTTACACAATTTCTTTCGTCGATGGAAACCAAAACAAACTGAACCTCTCAATTATGGATTGCCGGGTCAGTTCAGGGAACAAGGCAGAGACATCACGGCTGACGCAATAGCCAACGAAGATAGGAAGAGCAATTTGAGATTCGGTGAGGTAGAGGAAAAATATAACCCACCTAGTTGGATCGGATCTTTTATCGTATCAACTTATCACTGATTTGTTGTTTATTACTACCAGTACGGCAGTACCCAATTTGGGTGGCTACTGGTGGACCTTTATTCTGGTATCCGAGATGTTGCAGCTTATTTGTACGATCTCATATTTAATTAATCTATGATCTTTCCAGACGAAAAATATAAGTAGGATATTCATAACCTAAAAGGAGGATTTAAGGGGGGAAAAGGAAAATGAAAAAGGAGCAGTGGAGCAGTGGAGCAGTGGAGCTCAAGATCTAAGCTAAACGAACTAGGTATTCTACAGCTTCATCCTAGAGGCTCACTTCCTGTTCTGATCTACAAAAGCGCTTCTTACATGACATTGAGCAAAGGTTTCTTTGGAATCAAATCAAGAACAGGAAAGGGATTCCAGATTTTACGCACTCGTTTGCAAGATTCGCAACGCCATATCATTAGGTCTAGCATAGTGGTCATCCAAGAAACAAAGTCACATTTTGGATTTGCAAGGACATAATTTGTTAAAAGGAATGAAGAATAAACAGTAATACTATAAAGTATAAACCATAAACCATGAGTTACACATTTAATACATTAGAAACACTAGGCAATTGCCTCAATCCTATAAGATACATGTCATGAGCAAAAATCAACGCCGCAAAATGCAGAAAAAACACAACCCAACAAATTACGATCCTCTGATTTCTTACCATTTTCCATTTTCTATGACGGAAGTACAGATAAATCATAAGAATTCATAGAACAAGATTAACTACTGCAAAAATACAGACATAATTAAATTGAATAAAAGTGAAGCTTACTCTGCCATCATCATGATCTGCTTTATCTTCCAATCTCATATCAAGCATCTCTTTCCCAAGCCAATCAACAGAACTCGACGATCCCTTATTATTAAGGCCATTGCCTCCCCACGAACTACCTGGTCCTCCATTTCCTACACTCGTTGACGCCATATCCGCAACCCCTTATTCTCAATTCAGCTACTTTTCACCCATGTGTTCACTACCATAATTTAATCCAACCTTCACATTCACATCAAACACATCGATTACTAACTCATCACACACAAAATAATCAAATTATCCAAACTTCAACCGCATAACATCAATCAACATGAAAAACAATAAAATTACAGGAATCTATAGTCATGAAACAATAAAACCATACTCAATTCAATCGTCAAAAACTAAATTGTAATCAATTGTCGAAAAATTAACCTAACTTTCCAGTGCAATAAATGCAGGGACAATAATTAAGAAGAAAAAGATAAAAATTAACCTAACTTACAATTCCGCAATCACTTAGGGAAACGAAGCAAAAGATTAATAAAATTAGGAATAAGATTAAGAGGTGATTACATTCACATCAAACACACCAATTACTCACTCATCGCCAAACAAAAATAATCAAATTATCCAAAATTCAACAGCATAACACCAAAATTACACGAATCTGCACTCAAAACCACAGTAAAACCGCACTCAATTCAATGGTCAATAATCATCAATTAAACTGTAAGATCAGTTATCAACCTACATAATTCAATCGATTATCAAAAATTAAACCTAAATTTCCAATTCAAAAATGCAGGAATGATATTGAAGAAGAAAAAACTGAACAATTAACCTAATTTAAAATTAGGCAATCAATTAGGAGCGGAAAAAAGACTAACAAATTTAGAAATAAGATTCAGAGGTGACTATATTAACTTCTACATTCACATAATCACATCAAACACACCATTCACAAACTCATCACCATAAAAAAAACTGAAAATTTAAATTACACGAATCTACACTCAAAAGAACGGTAAAACCGCACTCAACTCAATCATTTAGAATTAAATTGTAAGATCACTATCAACCTACGTAATTCAATCGATGACCGGAAAATAAACCTAAATTTCCAATTCAAAAATGCAGGAATAATTTTGACGGAGAAGATGTTGAAAAATTAACCTAATTTACAATTGCGCGATCAATTAAGAAAAAAAAGCAACAGACTAACAAATTTAGAAATAAGATTAAGAGGTGATTATATCAACCTTCACATTCACATCAAACACACTAATTCCTCACTCATCACCATACAAAAAAATTAAAAAATTAAAAAAATCAACAGCATAACACCAGAATTACACGAATCTACACTCAAAAGAACAGTAAAACCGCACTCAACTCAATCATTTACAATTAAATTGTAAGATCAACCTATGTTACTCTGACTCTTCTAATTTCCTCGCGTACCCGTGTCTGACACTCGACACTCGGACATGGGTATGACACATGGACACCTCATTTTAGACCAAAATGTGCATATTTTTCAATAAAATAGCCGAGTCCGACACTTGGACACGTACCCGTATCGGGTACTTCTAAACGAGTCTGAGTAACATAGAGATCAACTATCAACCTACGTAATTCAATCGATTATCGAAAAATAAACCTAAATTTCCAATTCAAAAATGCAGGAATAATATTGACGGAGAAAATGTTGAAAAATTAACCTAATTTACAATTGCGCGATCAATTAAGAAAAAAAAAAAAAGCAACAGACTAACAAATTTAGAAATAAGATTAAGAGGTGATCATATCAACCTTCACATTCACATCAAACACACTAATTCTTCACTCATCGCCATACCAAAAAAAATTGAAAAATCAACAGCATAACACCAGAATTACACGAATCTACACTCAAAAGAACAGTAAAACCGCACTCAACTCAATCATTTACAATTAAACTGTAAGATCAACTATCAACCTACATAATTCAATCGATTATCGAAATTAAACCTAAATTTCCAATTCAAAAATGCGTCGACAATAATCATGAATCAGATGAGAAAAGAAACCTAATTTGCAATTGCGCGATCAAATAGTAAATAAAAAAATAAAATATCAACAAAATTAAGAAGAGATTTAAGTGAATGAGATTATACCTGGTTAGTGATTAGTGAAGAAGAAGAAGGAAGGAGATAATCTGAGGATGAGGAACAGAGAAGGATAGTTAGTAAACTGAGGGAGAGACTGTCACTGTTTTCTTGCTTCCTTACTTTCTGTCCTTTTCCAAACTCACTCACTCTCTCTCTCTCTCTCTTGTTTTTTTCTTAAGAAGTAGATTGTTGTTAAAACAGAAACTAACTTTTTAGGTGGTTAAAAAATGATTTCTTTTTTTTACAATTTTTTCAAATAATGTAATCATTAAACGGATCTGGTAAACGGGTTAATCGGGTTAGGTTGGATATGGGTCAGGTGAACTTCTATTTGAGTTGTTTGGATTTGCAAGAAATTGGGTTGGTGGGTTACTACTTACTATTAAATTGTTTCGAGGCTAATGATCAATATGTGGTAATAAACAATGTAATGGGTTAGACAGATCCGACAAAATGAGTCAATTAGGATAAGTTGGGTTGGGTGATTCGGTTTTGGATTTTTGGGTTTGCAAGAACTCGAGCCAGGCGGTTAATTTTGATTCGGGTGATTTTCGGGTCAGCAGCTATCAAATTATATGGGGATAGCGTTCAATGCGATAATAAACATTCTGATTAGTTAAATAGGGCTGGGTCAATTTGGATTTCGGGTTAGATTCGAGTCCCCAATTCAAGTGCAAGTCGATTTTGAGTTGCGCTATTCAGATCAGGTCAGCTTTGTCTGCTTAGTGGAGGAATCATCACGGGAAATGAATTAGAGTGGATTGACGGACCATATTTAAAAAAATTTGGACATATGTGACGTGTTTCGAATTACTAAATAAAACTCATGACCTAGCTCAACAGAAAATACTACGAAGTATGAGTTTTCAATTCGAGTTTGACCAAACCCCAATAATGGATATTTTATTATGTACGGACTACGGACTACGGAGTCAGGGGCGGCTATGACCAAGTGCGGGCCGAGCGCGCGAATTGGGCCTTCATATGTTTGGGCCTTGTGTTCATATAAATTATGAAAAATTAGTAATATTTACCTAATAATCTCCATGTATATTAATAAAAATGTGATAACACATTGGTGGATACATGTTTTAATTGCCAAGCCACCCGAGTTCAAGCCTTGCCATAACATTTTTTATTTATTTTGAGGGCCTCCGTTTTGCACAGGGCCTCCGAATTTATTCGAGACGCCCCTGTACGGAGTATTCAAATTGTAGGATATTCAATATGAGGGAGTTATATTTGATAAGACCTATAACTCTAATAGCTCCATGTTACAACTATCTACAAATGATTTTACGGTCATATTGATTAGGGTTGAGCGAAAAAAAACCATTCCGAATTTTAAAACCGAATATCGTAAAATGAAATCCGAAAATTTGGTATTTTAAAATCGAATATCTACAAATGTTTATATATCACCGTAAAAGGAAAACAAAATAACCAACCACGGAGTATAATCTAAAAGCTTCAGTTTGCCATCAAATTGGCCTATTAGCTCAGTTGGTTAGAGCGTCGTGCTAATAACGCGAAGGTCGCAGGTTCGAGACCTGCATAGGCCATTTTATAATTTTTTAAAAATTCCTAAAAATGTAAGCTATACAACTATAATTATAATTTTTTAAATTTCCTGAAAATGTAATCTATACAATTATAATGTCAGCAATGCAAGTTGCAACACATAGATGTTATAATACCCATGAATTATTGAAACAAACTATGATGTCATTAACAAATCAGGCTAATTACTATCAATAAACAGCAAAAAACAGCATTAGGTCCACTGGATATGCGATTGGCTGTGGTGTAGGATCAGATTAGCAAAATCTCTAACATTCTATTTTATAATTTTTTAAAAATTTCCTAAAAATGTAAGCTATACAACTATAATTATAATTTTTTAAATTTCCTGAAAATGTAATCTATACAATTATAATGTCAGCAATGCAAGTTGCAACACATAGATGTTATAATACCCATGAATTATTGAAACAAACTATGATGTCATTAACAAATCAGGCTAATTACTATCAATAAACAGCAAAAAAACAGCATTAGGTGCACTGGATATGCGATTGGCTGTGGTGTAGGATCGGATTAGCAAAATCTCTAACATTTGGTAGACTCATGGTAGATGTAGTCGAGAACCGGCAATTGAAAAATCAACTTAATTGCTCCCTAACATACCAAGTATATCAAATTCGCATCTTTTTTTAACAATACCAAAACTCTCATGCCACCAGTCACAATACTCACAGGGCACTCTAAGTTAATACTAATTCTTTTTCCTTTTGGGTAAATTACCTAGTTGAATCCGTTCTCAGTAAGCAGATTCATTGGTGTTAGTATATCATTTATAGCTTAGCACCCGTGCAAAAATGTACGGACATAAATAAATAACATATATAATTAACTTACAAAATTATATCATTTATAAAAATTTACCCCCTCCTATTCCGGGTATTCTTCCTCTTTGGATGGGGCACAATACTCAAGGAATAATATATTTTAATGAAGAAAGAGTTGGGTGGGGTTTGGAATAGGAGAGAGGGATGAATAATTAGGAATTAAATAATGAATTGTGGGCCCAAAACATTGATGAAATGAATAAAATAGGGGTAAAAAAGTTGGGTGGGGTTGGGTGATAGGAGAGAGAATGAATAAAATATAATTAAAAGTTACCAAAATAGGAAAGGGGAAGAAAACCTGAATAATCCGTTTAAGGAAATAAGGAAGAAAATAGAGAATAGGAGGGAGTATTAGTTCTAATGCACAAATTTAATATAAACAATTCATATTATTATATTAAAATTTAATTCTCAAAAATTAAATCAACATAAATGAATTGTAATGATCGTTTACGGCACAAAAGCAAACCTATGATAGTGATTAGTGAAATATAATGTATAATTTCATCATCTTGAAAAATGATTCTCTCTTATCACCGTTATATAGTCTATATATCTACTCATTTTATCAATTTCTTATACATCATTTTAGTCTTGAAACTCTTACCTTTACCACATATTCCCTACCATTTTGATTTCTCTTCTCAATTCAATCTTTGGGGGTGAAGTTAAATTTTTTGACCAAAAGTAAGTTGAAAATAGGTAATATTAATACATAAAGTGAAAATATATATTTATTATGAAAGTATCATTCATAAAATATAATTTTTGAAAATAATAAGCAACGTACACACCATAAAAATCCGGTCATAGTGACGTGTTAGAGACCGCGTAAAAACAAAGGGGCAAAAATAATGAAGGTAAGGGTGTAATATCATGCATACACATATATCACATATGTGTCTCTTATCTTCGATATTCAAATTTTATAGCGTGTTGATAATTTCCAATGTGAACATATTCTACATATATATTTGATAATTTTAAATGTGAGCAAATTTCAAAACCTAATTAGTCGAACAATCATATGCTACTTATTCCCGGATCGGCAAGTACCATCGCATAATAATATGAGAAAGTCTTTAAATTTATTTATTAGTACATTAAGAAAAGTATTTAATAGAATTTTGAGGTAGGGTCACGATAATTACTTACAAATGTAAGTGTACTATTTGCAGAAAACCCCAAAAAAATTACCTTAAAATTTATTTATTTATTTATTAATATTCATATCATACGAGGTTCTCAAACTTTTAGACTAATCTTGTATAGATTCGGATTCACAAACAAAAAAGAAAGATAAACATATTGGTTTGAAATGGAAAACAAAAACATAAATGTACTAAAAAAATCTGCTTTACATAAACCCTCACGTATAATGTCCTTACACAAAAATGGTCAAAATAGTTTGCAAGAGACTCGATATTATGTTTAGCAGTTAACCCATGAAACTATTAGTATTCCTTAATTACACTACATTATAGCAAAATATTTATTCTTGAGGTGGTCATAACAATCAAGTGATTAGTGAAGGTAGGTTGATACAAACTTCAAACTTTTAATGTCGTTCATTATTTTGATGCATGGTCTTTAACTTATTCGCCACACACCTAAATTAAAATTTACAACAAACTAATTAGCTACTTCATTATGGTGAAAAGATATTAAAAGTGATCTTACCTTAATTTGCCGTGTTCCCGATTATTAATTGTGTGAAATTAACCTCTCTTTGATTGAAGGAATAAAAAAATAGTTAAAGAACATACGCTAATATTTTGGATGATGTCAACAAAAAACAGTTTCATCTTCTTGAATTAGCCAAAAAGATAACAATCATCATATACTTATCTAATGCAGAAGCCAAGCTGCTGACGTGGCATCACAGGAAATAAGCTTCGTCCTACGTGGCACGATTTCCGAGCTACTGGAAGATTTCCAAAAAAATCCAAAAAAAAATACAGATTTAAGCAACTAATAGTCAAAATTGCAATATTCCATAATATTCCTTACTGTAGAAATTCATTTAGTTTAGGAAAAAAGTCAAATAATAGTCAATATTTTAGGAATGCAATGATGTTCTGCAAGATTTTTAGAATAATCTTTTCAGTGATTTTCGTTGACGGGATAATGCAATAACAAATCATGGAATAATGCAATATAATAACAAATCACGGGGCTGTTACTATGTTGCATTATTCCATTTTGACATTTTTTTATAATAGGTGATGACCATTTTTTAAAAAAAATAAAAATAAATTATACTGAAGATTGCAAAATCAATGGGATAGTATATGGAATAAAATCAATTGTAGAATATGAATGAAATATTCCATATTCTATCACTTTAAAAACTAAAGTACAAATTAATAGGAGTAACTAATTTATTTAAACCGCAGGAGTATCCATTTTGTTAATAAAACTATTTATTTAATATAATAAATGAGTTCTTTTATAAAACGGGAGTATCTCGCAATATCGAACTCTCCCACACAATCACTGTTGTTTGATATATGTATCTTTTTGCTAATAAAATCAAATGTAAATTATTAATTAACCCAACTTTTAAATTACTATTTTTATTAACCAAGTCTTATAACCATTTGAATTACACAGTTACACTCATTTTTAGCATACATACTAATTTTATTTGAAGTCTTACTCATTTATAGTTAATAATTCAAAATTAATTACTCCCTAAATCGTTATATCTTAGCTATGAGTCTATAACTATATATATTCATTTATAATTTAAAAAGTAGCCCCGTGAATTCCACGGGTTTAAACCTACTTATGAAGAAATCTAACATTAATCTTGACTCTTAATGCGAGTTTTGAAAAGGGTGCCCACAGTTCAAAATAGACTATCGATTAGCTATAGTCGCATATCTCTAGAAGTAATCCAGGCTCCTTGATCCATCACCCTTAGAATAATTCGGTATATTCCAACGTCGATCAAAGTTTATATTGCCTCTTCATTTCTTCCTCCATGGAAGAGAATGCTTCGTTTATTCAAAATATATCAGTTACTTAATTCATCCTCGAACTGCAACACCCGCCTTCAAAAATTTTAATAATCTTAGTTTGACCAAATTGTTATTGAAATTTGTTAAAGTTCAAAGTAGTCCATCGATAATCGATAATATTTCCTTCGCCCCAATCACTTGTTTAACTTTGATTTAAAAAGCCTTCACAGAGAATTAAAAAGGGTAACAAATAAATGATCTTTCGTGGTTGATAGAAATGAAATAAGAACAATTATCATGTACACAATTGTTCAATTAGCTCATAACTTTGCCAATATGGCCATGATGTAATCCTTCCTATACGGCTATACCATTGGCAAAAAAAAAAATTGTAGAAATACGAAATAATCTATGATACAAAGAAAAAAAACTTATTCAAAAAATATAAAAAAATGACTTCATCAAAACTAAAGAAAAAATTCTACCCACAAATTCCCTTTGTCACGACAATAAGTCTTTCTTAAGACGGGTATAGAATTTGTGTTGCCACAATCGTTTGTTAAACTACTGAATAAAAATTGTCTAAGGCAACTTGAACAAATAGTAACGATATAATAAGCAGTTCCATATAGAAAATAACTATTTTAACTCCATCATAATTCTTAATAAACAAATCCAAATAGACGACTCACTTGATGGACAAATAGCCTTATAGATTATCTGATCTTCAAATTCTTCTTTAATACCATCATATTAGTGAGCAATTCCATTTTTTTAATAGAAGGCAAAGACAGATGCATATATAAGTAAAGTTCAATCTAATAGTTTAAGCGTTTGTAAAGTTCATTCTATTAATTTAAGCGTTTGTATCTAGACGTGGCAAACAGATCGGGTCATGTCGGGTTCGTGTTCGTGTCACATATAAACGGGTCACAAACCCTCCAACCCAAACCCGACCCAATTAAATGTTGTGTCGTGTTCGTGTCGACCCACTTAGATAAATGGGTCATCAAGCCTCAACCCTAACCCGTTAATTTCGTGTCGGGTTCGTGTCGTGTTTTCGTGTCATGTCCATATTTGGAAAGTTTAAGTGTATTTAGTGATGTAGGATAACAAAAATTAGGATTAATTTAGTAAACAAGTCATTCGTGTCAGGTTCGTGTTTAAAGAGCTCAACCCAAACCCGACCCAATTAAATATCGTGTCGTGTTCGTGTCGACCCACTTACATAAATGAGTCATTAAGCTTCAACCCAAACCCGCTAATTTCGTGTCGTGTCATTATTTGCCAGCTCTATTTGTATCTAGTATTATGATTAGGGTTAGAGTAATGAATGATATATCGGCCAAGATATGAAAAAGGATCTTCTTACTAAATTTTAAAAATAAATAATGTATAATGATACATATGGGAAAGATAATATTTGTGAAGCCAGAATAATCTCCAGTGGTTCTTCTTCAGATAAAGATCAGGTCGGATCCCAACGCTGCAAGTCTACAGCCCAGACCAAACCCAATTTTTTTTTATAAAACCCATACCCGTGTAAAATATTCGGACCCATCCCTAGACAGTAGACACAAACACACAATACAGTAATACACAAGCGCACCACAAGAATCCCTAAATGCTAAACCCCTAAAGCTAAAACCCCATTTCCATCAACATCATAAACCCTAATTGTGCTGCATTCGAAACCCTAAACCCCCTGAAAAATGGGGATCTTTGAAGCATTCAGAGCAATCGGCTACATCACTACCTCCGTACCTTTTTCCGTTCAACGCCTGGGCACTGAATCGTTCGTCACCGTTAGTGTCGGCAAAGCTTGGCAAATCTACAACGTAATTTCTTCTTTCCTTCTTTTTATTGTTCTTCATCTTTCCTAGTTTATTAATTTATCTTTTTCTGATTTTTTTTTTTGCTTTTCTGGGGATTTTCAGTGTGCTAAGCTGAATTTGGTCCTTGTTGGTAAGTTCACTTTATATTGTTACTGTCTATTGCATTTACCGTTTACGGTTAGCGGTTTGTGAAATGATTTGGTGCTGGTTTATTGTTTTGATCGTTTCGGTGTAAATGAAGGTCCCCAACTTCCGAAAAAGATCATGGCTCTTGCTTCGTATCGTGATTATACTTTTGCTGCGTATGGGAATGAAATTGGAGTGTTCAAGCGCGCACATCATGTCTGTAATTTGAAGGCTTCTCATTAGTTTTAGCCGTATTGTGATTATTTAGTATCTGTTTTTATAATGATCCTACCTATTTAGTACAAAATTTATAACGATTTTATACCGTTCGTGATTGTTGTATAGCCATGATAAATTTAGGAACCCATAAATATATTTTTGAGAAACCGTAAGTATGAATTTCTCGAAAATTTCTAAAATTTTAACCACTACAGTCCAATCCTAACGAGTCTAAATATTAGAATTAGGACACTAACAACATAGACAGAAGCGCACAACACAAATGAAGTGAACTCAAACTGCTAAAGTCTAATTTAATTATACAACCGTGAAATTCACTGAATTAGATATATTGTCACGCTGATTTGCTGTTGTAATGAGCCCTGATGACAAAAAGTATTCGTAAGAAAAAATATTAATCAAACATCTATATTGCCAGCAGATATAGTCAATATATATTTTCCACAATTACTAAATTTTTGACACAAATTATTAGTATTTTGCCACGAATATTGTGACATTTATTAGTGATCTCTCACAATTATTGATATTATTGTTTTTTATGTAATTAATTCAACCTAAAAGAAATTTGTCAAATTAAATAATTTTAAATTTTTATTTGTAAATTATAATCCAAAGTAAATTTAATGATCATCATCTTTGTTTTGAAAAATTATGGCGAAAATTATAATTTATGTTTAATATTATTAAATATACTAATTTTACTTTTAAGTTTAATTTTTTGTTTAATTTAATTTGTATTTAATATTATGATTTTTTTAGTATTTTTTCTAAATAATAACGATAACTAGTTTTGTCACCCGTGACATTCACGGGTTTATATGTTTTAGTATTGTTATTTTATCGTATTGTTAAGATTTGTCCGAACAATTAGTTTATCCATTTAAAAATATAGAGTTTTGATTTTCGAAATACTTAAAAGTTATTTAATTCAGGCATAATGTTTGATTATTATTCTTTTTTTTAGAATGATAAATTATCTAGTGTAAAAAGCTTAAAACATACTTTTTAATTAAATTAGAGGGCTTTTATCTCAATATTATTTCTTATAAATCGTATTTTTTAGTAATAGCATAGTTATGAAGTTCAATAAATGCTAATCTCAATATATCATCTATATCAATTTGTCAAAAATCCTAAATTTTAATTGTTGCAAAAATGATAAATTAAGTTAAATAGTAACCTACTAAAAATGGTGAGGGAAACCAAAAAGTCATCATATTAAATAAAAGAAACAAAAGTTAAATAAATATGTAGTTAATAACCAGATTTAGGAGAGGAAAATAAATAGTTTGTATTAATTTATTTTTGTGTTCGCAACTAACATTTTTTAATTTTTATTTTTTATTTATAAGCATGTGACACATGATTTAATAACACATGATATAGTAAGATACTTAGTATTGTCTTTTTAACATGGATGCTCAAAAGTGATGAACCTTGATTGATATTTATGTTAATCTTAAATTTGATAATAATAATAATAGAAAAAATGCTCAAAAGTCATAAAACGTATCCTCAATTGTTTATAGTTTTTTTATAGAGGCAAAATTTGTAAGCAATAATTTTTCTTATCAATATTGTCAATAGAATTGTATGTGCCACTAATATGTCTTATCTATTCACATCAAGTTAGGTGGGTTAAGGTTTTAAATTAACTATATAATTTTTTTATTTTTTTTATGTAAGTTCCATTGGGTTATGAAATATTCATCACATTTTCAAACTTCCTCGTACGCATTTGTTTTGTTCAAATTTAAGGGCTATCGAGATTTGTGGCATTATTAAGATACTTAGTCTTGTCATTTTATAATAGTGTATAAATCAATAGAGAACTCAGCTGATATTTTACAATATTGTATAAATAAATGAAGAATCTGGTAATCAATATAGATGAATTATGTATTAACCAATATAAAAATGACATGTGAATTTAAATTAAATGTTTTAAGTAACCTTTTAACTATATTGTAAACATAAATATTAATAATAATGTACATTTAGTCATTATTCATATCAATAAGAATTATTTTGTCCAACTTGTTTATACGATCGAAATCTTTGTAATTCCAATTTCATTCTATGAGAGCTATTTTTCAAATGGAAAATGATGAATAAAAAGATAACACATACAAAAATAAAACATACATTTTAAAGTTTATGAAATACTAATTTTTTTCATGAAACTTAAAATAATTAATCATTAACATTCATGTTGCCAATCTTGTAAGTAATTTATAATATAAAATTGAGGTAAATAAATCAGAGTATTTGTTTAAGCAATTTAGTATTCCCTTCTTCATATCATTCTCTTTATCCAATGAAGCATCCTAAAAAAAATCCACTGAGCAATTAATAACAAACAAAACGGTTGAATTTGATTTATTTAATATTACATTATAATTATATTAATTTAAATTTTTCCTTAAATAATTATATAGATATGACATTGAATAATAAAAATGTAAGTATATTTACCTTTAAATAGCACAACTCCACAAATCTTGATAGCCACTAAATAACAACAAAACAACATATATGTGAAATTAAAAAATGTCATAGTACTTCATAACCAATAAAACTTAAAAAAACTATGATAAGAATGATTACTTACACATACAATTATCTCGGTGATGAGGTAAAAAAAATATTTGCTTGAATTTTGGCTCACAAATGTTGTCTTCCATCAAATATTTATAGTCAATTGATGATGCATTTTATGACTCTTGGACGACTTATATTTATTATTATTGTTATTATTATCAACTTTAATATATATATATATATATAAATATGTACCAATGTGTGACTTTTAATCATCCTTTTTCATTATTAGCAAATTTAATAGACATAAATATGAAATAGAGAGAAAGTTAATGTAAAAGGTTTGCTTTAAATTTTTTTCCCTTTTTTATATATTTTTTTACAAAATCTAGTTTGCGTGAGAATTGTTTAGTCATTCTTTGCCTTGCCTTTTATTTATATATTATATTTATAAATTTATATATGTATTTAATTTAATGAAATTATATCCAATTAAACGAAATTGAGCAAGTATATAATAATAAGACTTAAGAGAAAATTGCAGAGTGATTTAAAAAATATCGCAAATTAAAATATATTCTATTGAACATCACCACTGCAGCAACAATAACAACAACGACAACACCACTCAACAATAATTCTCAATATACTCATTATCGTCAAATAAATAAATTAAACCATGAAATATAATCCACAAGTAGAAACTCATGGGCAATATATTTTAAATAAATAGAGTGAATAGAAACTATTATAACTATTATGGTTTTTTATAGACATCAGACAACCATATATTTCCATATTTTAATTTTAATCTTAATTTATTTTGTGATATTATTAGATTAGATAATTGATTGCTGAAATGAACTAAATAGGAAAAAAATATTAGTGCAAATTACGGGTGTTAATTAATATAAAGAGCTTTGATCAATTTATTAACATATTATATTACAAAAATTGATTAAATAAGAAAAACTTTTAATTAATTTGGTGGGGATTAAGTATTATGAAGAGTTTTAATGAATTTATTACCATGTTTAAATATAAAAATGAAATAAATAGGAAAAAATGTTAATAAAAATAGTGGGTGTTAATAATATGAGTAGTTTTTATTAATTATTAACATGTTTTATTAAAAGAAAATTGTAACTATAATTATAAAACTTATTAACATATTTTATTACATAAATTTCAATATTAATTATAAATTACGAAATCTTGATTTAAATTTTGAAGGGTTACATAAATTTTGGAAAACAATATATTTAATATAAAAAATTAATTTAAGACGAAATATTGATTTAAATTTTGAAGGGTTACATAAATTTTGGAAAACAATATATTTAATATACAAAATTAATTTAAGAATATTGATAATATCCTTTAATATTATAGATAAGTGAATTAAATTAATTTATAGATAAGTGAAATAAATTAATGTCATGTAATAAAAAAATTGATAATTCATCACATAAATACGCCATGTCACATTTAAAATATGCTATGTCACATATAAATGTGCCAAGTCACATTAAAATTTTGCGACGTCACATTAAAATTTGTCATGTCACATTTTTTTAGTTACCCTTTTAATAAGATTTTATAGATGTGACATATTTAAAAAGTTATAAAAGGTGAATGGTTGAAGATAATGCTTAGTCTTACCTTTTTAAAATGTGAATCAGCAGAACCTCTTCTTGGGTATCTTATCTCTCAAAAAAGCTCCATTCTCTCTCTATTAAAAAACAAATCAAAAACCCTAAAATTGAAGGAGACGCCGCCGTCTCCCTAAATAAACCACAATCGTGTACGTATTCTACTTCATTTCGTCGGAGATAGGTCCCTCTTTTGACCGGTCTCCGACGATTATCCAGATTTTGCGCTGATATCGGCCTCTTTAGCCTGAAATCTCCCCATTGTTTTGGTTCTCTTGGCCTGATCTTTTGCGCACGGTGGGTGTGAAGGTTTTGGTTTGGTTCTGAGGCCGTTCCGTTACGTCATTACCCTATCCTGTCATCGAATGTGGTGCATGCAACTCGGGATGTTCCCCTCTCCCTCGCCCCTTCTTTCCCCCATCTCTGGTAAGACTCTTGTTTGAAAGGTTTGTTGGTATGTTGTGGTGAGTTTTTTTCTCACCTTGGTTTGCTTGTTTTTATGAGGTCGTGTTCCTAGGACATTTTGGTAGTCCCACCTTTTGGGGACTCTTAACTTTCATTTGTGTCGGTCTTTATCTTCCTTCTATGGTGGTTTGTTGCATGTACTACAATGGTCCTTGAGGGGTTTTCGTATGGAATTTAGAGTCTCAGTGGTCTGTTGGGTTGTGTTGGTGGGGTCGTGGGTGTTGTTTGGATGGTGGGTTGAGTTTTGTGTGGGTGGGGGAGACAGGCGTGGTGTTGGTGTCGTGGAGGGAAGGTGGGGTCCGGGTTGTGTGGTGGTTTATTTGGTGGGTTCCGAGTTGCGAAGGATGCAGTGGCTCCATTTTGTACAAATGTTTAATCTTGTTTTGCGTCTTTTGTTTGATTAAATAAAAACTCGTGTTTGGTTGTGGGTGTCCTGTCCAATAATCATGAGTTTTGTTACGTTTTTTCTAATAATCATCCATTTTGGCTAAAGGTGTCATGTCCTTCAATCATCAGGATGGTGGTAACTTTACATTTATTTTGTATTGTATCCATCTTTTGCTGGCCTTTGGATATGGTTTTGGTTAGGGGTTGTGTGGGTTATTTTCTACATCGTTTGCCATGGTCTTACTCGTTTTTCGAGTTTCTTGTCCTTGTTTGTGTCCTAATTAAGTGCAGGAGTTTTTTCTTTCTACGTCTTAGTGGCGTAAATATATTTTGTCCATTTTCCATGGTTCAATGGTCTCGATGGTCCTCTGATGTCGTTTATTGCAGCTAAGGTGATGAATCTCCGAGACACATTTTTGTGTCTTATTGCAGGTATTTCTCCGAAGTCGCGTCCCTTAAGACGAGTAATGATATGCGCGATCATGTGGCCAACTCTAATCATCCTTTTAAGAATGTTGGGGATGTCGATTTTGTTTTATGTGCTCAATCAGCCGTACTCCATCAACATATCGTTATTTGCCAATGTAGTCATTTTGTTGTATTAGTTTACTTTTTTAATAAAAGTGCATTTGACCAAATGAGTCAAATGTCATCTGTATAAACCTCTTTTTACCGCTGCCAACAAAATAAATATGTGAACCAACCCGTGCAATTTAGCACGCATGGGTATGATGTTTAAAGAACATTGGTATAATAACACTTAAAAATATTAACCAAAATACAATAATATTTTAGACTTTATTTCTTTTATAATGATAATAAATTAAAACACGTGTACAAATTACATGGATTGAAACCTACACATGCATGAATAGAGTATCTACACATGGTATGTATCATATTAAATTCAATGTATGGAAAATAATAAGTATCTAAAAATGTAAATGTCGCTATAAAATAAAAACAATTATCAAAATTTAAAAGGTTTACAATAAGATTCGAGACACATAATTATAAAATTAACTAAAATAATTAAAATATCGTTCCAAATATTGGCAAATTTTAAGATAGACTATATTAGTTGTTAATTTGTTATGTTTAATATTAACAATGATTTAACACACCAAAAAATATATCTCATTGAATATATTCATGATGTACGTAATAGTTGCATTTATTATTTAGTATTCAATGTTTTTGATAAATAGATAGTTTATTATCTAATAACTTTGGTCAAATACTGCATTTTTTGTAACAATATTGATTTTTATCAATTGGTGTAATTTTTGTACTTTATATTTATTGTTATCGTAATTTATTATTTTAGATTAAAATTTAGAGAGAAAATCCATTGGTGTAGTTTATTGCGATTTATCATTGTAGTTCAAATATGAGCTGAATTATTCTGCTTTAAATTATGCATTATTCATTATTCATTAATATTTACGTACAAAACATAGACATAAATATTTACGTACAAAACAAAATCATATAATTTTTTTGGTGATTACTTCCATATTATTTGTCGTGGTCCCACATTTTTTGTAAAAAAAAACTTATGTGATAAGATACCAAAACCCGTTTTTCCATCAACACCATTGCCGCATAAACCCTAATCGTGCTCAATGTTCTTCCATTTGAACCCCTAAACCCCAAAAAATGGGGATTTTTGAAGCATTCAAAGCAATTTGGCTACATCACTACCTTCGTAACTTTTTATGTTCGTCTTGGTATCGAATCGTTCGTCACAGTTAATCCGCGTCTGAATAGGGTCTACCTTAGGACCTGTTTTTTTTTTACTAAACAATTTTCCCCCTAAATTGAATCATTTAGCTAGTATACAAACTTATCATTTTCATCAATTTCGTCATTTTTCTTAATGAGTCGTTCAACCAAAATGTATAAATATTCAAATTAAATTACAAAGTTTTGACTAAAGTATTACAAAGTCTTAAAAAAATGTTCTTAAGGGGGTGTTTGGCTTGAAATCAGGAATCAAACCAGGGTGATATGGGTTGGTAACTCAAATCCTCATCCTTGTGTTTGTCTCAATTCTGGAGGAGAAAATAAATCTTGTTGTTTATTTATTTTATTAATAATTTTTTTGTACTATTTACTTTTGTATTAATTTTCTATTTTAATTTTTCATGAATTAATTAGTTACAACTCTTCTATAATTTTATATATATATATATTTTTCTTTTTCTAAAAATGTCAACATTTTTTTTGTTCTTAAGTATATTAAACATCACAAATTCTTATTTGCAACGGCGCTATCCGTCGCAAACTTGTGACGGATACCGTTTACTCTCACAAAATACCCACTTTTTCTCTTTCTCCAACACTATTCATGTGGTCCCCTTTCTCCACTAACTCATTTTCTATCCATTTAATCTCACAAAATATCCGTCACAAATGGTGACCCGTCGCAAATAAGACTTACTATTAAACATGTCGGATAAAGTCATTGTTTATATTTTCACCAAAAAAGTCTTAAAAGCAATTTAATTTTGTGAAAATTTAAAAAATATGTATCTTTTCACCGCACTATTTTTTTTATTTTTCCTCTTTTATTTGATAACCATACCTTATGGGTATGGATGTGAGTATCAAAATACAAAAAACGTGAAACAAACATAAGTTATGAATTTAACTCATTTCAACCCAATACCTTATAGCTAAAATGGTTGGACCAGACAACCCTTTTGTAATTTGTGTTATTTGGTTTATTGACTTACTAGGTTGTAACCCGTGAAATTCACGGGTCTGTTTTTTAAACTTTAGATGAATATAGTTAATAATATTGGAGATAAGCAAATTAATTATTTACTGTGGCCTGTTTTTAACTTTAGATGAATACCGTAATTAATAATATCAAAGAAAGCTGATTAATTATATACATATAAATAAATTTTGAATTATTTATGACACAAGTCGGTATGACGGTATACATGAGCTATCATATAGTTGTTCATTAAGATGATCAAGACTTACAATAGAATTTGTATACTTTTAATTACTCATTGCACCATTTTTAAAATATGTAACCCATATATAAAATAAAGTTTTATATTACATATCGTACAATAAAAGCAAAACGTAAATAATCTGATGAGACGTGAGTAGTAAATGTATAGTTGGGTTAAAAAACGTATTTTTAATTATATTTATTTAAGATGTTCATATAATAAATAACAGTTATTGCGCGCGACATCTTACACGAAGATATTTCCAAAATTATTAAATGACCACTCATTTACTATTTACTATATTAAATAAATACTCCGTAGTTGTTAAAATGTTTCGCATTCACGTGAATAGTCAGATGTCTTACAATAAATCGAAAATGTAGTCTAATAAATCACGACGCTCACATAAGTATATATACCGATGAAGAATAATTATTCCGACCCATATTTAATAACGATTAAACCATAAAAAAATGTAGTCTAAAAAATTCTTGTTGGTATTCCGACCCGTAATTATTACGACCCATATGTAAATCGAAAATGTAGTCTAAAAAACACTTGTAGGTATTTTTTGGTTCGGTGATTATGGATTGGTAACTCTAAGATTTAGGCCGTGCTACGGAATTAATCTTCAGCCAAAACTGTCATTATTTATTGTTTCAATATATGGAATGAAATCTTGTGATTCCATAGATTTAGTCGTGAAATCTTGGAATAGTTATTATACCATTATACCATATCTTGAATGCTATTGGACAATAGCTCTAGGATGAATCTAATTGGACAATAGCTCTAGGATGCTTTACAACGCGACACGCAGGACAAAACTTTTTTCTAGTGATGCCACGTCAGCAGCTTGGCTTCTGCATTAGATAAATATATGATTGGATATGCGTACAGTATATTAGTTGTAACTAGGGGAGAGTATGGATCGGATATCCGATCCGAAAATCCAAATTTTTAGTATCCGTGATCTGATCCGAAATGATCGGATATCCGAAATTTTGTATCCGAAAATATTCGAAAATTTCGGATCAGTTATCCGATATCCGTTATGTGTATTTTATATATTGTCAAACTGTACTAAAAAAGAATACTAGCGTAATACTAATTTCATTCGGTATATATTACAAACATAAACCCGCTACCTATCAAGGATAACTAGCGTAATAGTTCGCCAAATACAAAGACATTCAATATACATAAGTCACCGAGCAAAATAGTCCGCCAAATACAAAGATTAACATTGAAAAATACAAGTCCTCGTACACGATAAGAAAATGAAGCAAGCCACCGATATTTGATATTTGATCCAATAACTTTCGGATATCGGGTATCCAAATTTTTAAACCTGATATCCGTATTTGATCCGATATCCAAATATTTCGGATACGGGTATCCAAACCGAACCACTTTTCGGATCAGATATCCATTATTTCGGATCAGATACGGATCGGATATCAGATGATTCGGATAATCGGATTTTTTGCTCAGCCCTAGTTGTAACACCCCAATAGTATGAGAGGAAAACTGTCCCACATCGGTAGACTGTGAGGATTGTGATATGTTTATAATAACTTTTACCCACCACTTAGTAACAAGGCCTTGTGCTTTTGGGCTTAAGTGAAGACAATTAACGGGCCCAAAAGTGTGCACCCATCTTATTGGGTTTGTGTTACGATGGTGGCGGGTCGGGTTGTTACAAATGGTATCAGAGCGACCCTACCACCTTGTGGTGAGTCTGTGGTCAGGAGTACCCGGGTCACCCATCTAGCGGGGAGGATTCTGGGCTTGGCCGCGGTCAAGTTTGAGGCACAGCGGGAGGATTATGGGACATATAATAACTTCCACCCACCACCACTTAGTATTGTTTCACATTAGCGGGGGAGGATTCTGGGCTTGGTTGCGGTCAAGTTTGAGGCACAACGGGAGGATTAACTTTGGGCTTAAGTGAAGACAATTAACGGGCCCAAAAATGTACACCCATCTTATTGAGTTTGAGTTACGACGGTGGCGGGTTTGAGGCACAGCGGGAGGATTAACTTTGGGCTTAAGTGAAGACAATTAACGGGCCCAAAAATGTACACCCATCTTATTGAGTTTGTGTTACGACGGTGGCGGGTCGGGGCTTAAGTGAAGATAATTAACGGGCCCAAAAATGTACACCCATTTTTTGGTGTTACGACGGTGGCGGGTCGAGTTGTTACATTAGTGATAAAGGTCGTTTGTAACTTTGTATATATGTTTTAGTGTTTTTTGTAAATAACCCCCTTATATGTTCCCCTTTTTACAAATAACCCCCTTATATATCGGTTTTTTGTAATAACCACCTAAATTCCTTCTCAATTCAGAAATTCACACCCAGACTGAATTACGATGACGATTTTTTAAAAGCCCAATCTAATTATAACATTCCGACTTTTAACTAAATAAGCTACCCAAACTACCCTCAATTTACGCTCACGTAACCCACAACTTTCTATTTCATTTATTCATCCCTAATTCAATTGTTCATCCTTTATACTCAACATTGATTGATGCTTCTGTGTCTATTAACAACAACAACAACAATATATGTGGAAAAACTTACCACGGTGGATGATTAATTAATTGAGATAGAAGTGTGTTTAAGTTTAGACGCGTCAATTAAATCTTGGTCTGGGAATTCTGCCCCTTAATTAGGATAGTGAAAATCTTCAAATTGGGAGCTAATATATCAATAAAATGATCATGACCATATAGAAAAGCCGAAATTAATGCAGTATTTAGTATTTTGAATATGAACTCCAAGGAGACGTTCGAGTTCAAATACCTCGAATCATTCAGTGGGTGAACTGCATATGCGTTGAAAACGGTGAGGAAGAAACTCGCAGCATAATTCGTAAGCGTTGGCCTCTTCAAGTTCGTCTAAATTTCATGTGTTCATGGACGAATGAGGGAGCGGTGTTGAATCGGGGATGAATTCTTGGATGAGTGAAATAGAAAGTGGGTTTGCTGAGTAAAAAATGTCAAGGGTAGTTTAGGTAGTTTAGTTTAATAAAGTTGAAATGTTGTAATTAGATCGGATTTTATAAAAATCATCCTCAAAACTCAGTTTGGGGGTTAATTTTTGAATTAAGAGAGAATTAAGGTGGTTATTACAAAAAAAAGGACATATAAGGGGGTTATTTGTAAAAAAGTGAACATATAAGGAGATTATTTACAAATAACCCTATGTTTTATTTGGGTAATTGAGGTCTATATATGCGTAAAGATAAGGTCCGATCCAACATTACAACCCAGACCCAAATCGATTTTTCTTTATATAAAACCCATATCTCAAAAATTTGTACCCATCCCTAGAGACAAATACACGATATACCCCTAATACTAAACCCCTAAAGCTAAAACCCCTCTCCCACTCTCCATCAACACCATCGCCAAACCCTAAACCCTGAACTGAAAAATGGGAATCTTTGAAGCCTTCAGAGCAATTGGCTACATCACTGCCTCTGTACCTTTTTCCGTTCAACGTCTGGGTACTGAATCGTTCGTCACAGTTAGTGTCGGCAAAGCTTGGCAAATCTACAACGTAATTTCTTCCCTTTCTGTTTTTCTTTGTCTTTCCTAGTTTATTAATTATCTTTTTGTCTGATTTTTTTTGTTTTCTGGTGATTTTCAGTGTGCTAAGCTGAATTTGGTCCTTGTTGGTAAGTTCACTTTATATTTTTATTGTCTATTGCATTTACCGTAGCGTTCTGTGAAATGATTTTGTGCTGGTTTATTGTATTGATCGTTTCGGTGTAAATGAAGGTCCCCAGCTTCCGAAAAAGATTAGGGCTCTTGCTTCGTATCGTGATTATACTTTTGCTGCGTATGGGAATGAAATTGGAGTGTTCAAGCGCTCACATCAGGTCTGTAATTTGAATTCTTCTCATTAGTTTTAGTAACCCATAAATATATTGTTAGGCTGTCTCGTTGTAGTAGCTTTGCGGGTTTTGAGATGCTGTTTCCTTAAACCAATTTTGGTGTACTAGAAGCTGTTTTACAATAACAGTCAGTGCAATGGATTTGTTGATTTTACGATGGGAGTGTTAGTTAATCACTAGTACCTTGTGGTCTTGTGGGACCTTTTTTTCAATTTTCGGCATTTTTATTTTTGCTCTGAGAAGTATTAACAACTGTTCTGAGCGATAATTTGATTGTCATTATCATGGTAACGATCTACCGTGTATCATTTTTTATTGCCATGTTGTATCCACGTATCTGAATCATCTAGAATTTACATATGATTATGAGATTTATGAATGGTATGACTGGAGAAAGGAATAGGAGAAAATTGTTGTGTCCAATCCCATAAATTACTTTTCTGAAAATTTGTGTCCATGTGGATTTTGCACGAACATGAAACTTTTTCGTTAGGATGATTCCGAAAAGGCAGACATTGATCATGATGTTATGGCATAATGAATCTTACCAATCTTTCGATTGCTCATAATACTAAGCATGTCAATTGATTTTATGTTTGACATTTGAACAGGTGGCGACTTGGAGCTCTCACGTTGCCAAAGTCAATTTTTTGTATTTATTCGGAGATCACATTTTAAGTGTTGATGTTGAGGGTAATATGTTTATGTGGGCATTTAAAGGGATTGAGCATAATTTAGAGCCAATTAGCCATATTGTTCTAGATCGTAAATTTGCTCCTACTTGTATCACGCACCCGGATACTTATCTGAACAAGGTAACAAGAGTTCTATTATTACGAGTTATTATTATTTTTTTTAAAATTTTTATCACTAGAACTTGTTTATTGTCTGCGATAATGTGATATATCTTTTGACGGATCACTTAGGGGGTGTTTGGTTAGCTACTTTGGAATGGAATGGAATAAATTTGATCCATTCCATTGTTTAGTTGGGGTGATATGGAATGGAGTTAGATACCTGATGGATTCTAACTCTACCCGAACCCCTTGGAATCCCGTACTCACCCCTTTCCCTTGGAATCAAACTCCATTCCCCCCTTTACAAATTCATGGTGAACCAAACAACATTGATCAAGTATGGATTTAGATACCCATTCCCCCATTCTATCAAACTCCATTCCATTCCGTTCCGACTTCGTGAACCAACTGACCTCTTAGATATTGCAACGTTACCTCGGTAAACCTTGATAGCCATTAGCCTGTATATGATGCAAATTGATGTTATGGAGGTCTCCATTTATCCAGGTTATTCTTGGAAGTCAGGAAGGGAATTTTCAGCTTTGGAATGTTAACACAAAGAAAAAACTTTATGATTTTAAAGGATGGAATTCGTCTATTTGTTGTTGTGTATCGTCGCCAGCTTTAGATGTTGTTGCGTTCGGTTGCGCTGATGGGAAGATTCATGTACATAATCTACGTTTTGATGAGGAGGTAGTCACATTTACACATTCTGCACGTGGTGCCGTGACTGCTTTATCTTTCAGCACAGGTAGAACTCTGGTTTATTTCTGTGTAATGTTTTTATCAGAAGTCTATTTCAGAACAATCTGTAGATCAATCTTTAAGTTAGGATTATCAGTCTTTCTTTAGGGTTTTACTTTGTACACGTATATCACTGTTGTTCTATTTGCTTATACGTGTACACCCTTGTTGCACAATTCACTTATAGGACTGGAAGTTACTAATTTTAGGTTTGTACCCTGCTCAGTATTTCCAATGCTCTATTCTCCCGTGAAGGTTGTAATACCTTAGTAGTTGGGTGCACTTGAGTTTTGAGACATGATGATAAGTATAACTCTTTTTTATCGTAAAAGATAGTTATCTTTTTGTCTAAATTTAGGCTAGGTGTAACTCTGTAACTATTAAGACATGCTCCGCAAACTTTTTCATTAGCTATCTTAATGAAATTATAATTCCTATTCTCACAATAGAGCTTATCTGTTGGACATAATGGTTTCATGAAAGTGGTTTAGCGACTCAACTAGCAATAATATTTTCAAGTTTAGTGGTTTAGGTATCTTATTGATTCAAAACCTCAACTAAATTGTTATAGGTCATGGGCCTGTGGCAGTGTCACTAATGGTTATGGGATGCATATTTGTTTTTTGCTCTTTTTTTCCAAGTTGTTTTCCTTACTTTTTAGACTTGCACAATTTTGTATATAGATGGACAGCCTCTCTTAGCATCAGGAGGGACGTCTGGCGTCATTAGTGTATGGAATCTTGAGAAAAGAAGGCTTCAGTCAGTCATTAGAGAGGCTCATGACAACACAGTTATTTCCCTCCACTTCTTTGCAAATGAGCCTGTTCTGATGAGTTCATCTGCAGATAACTCCATTAAAGTAAGATCAAATCTATGCTCTGTTAGCTTTTATTCTTCTAGTACCGTGTTCACATTTTCGATGACACTAGTTATCTGTCACTTTTTGCCTTCTTGAAATAGAAATTCTTAATAGATAAATACTGGGATACTACAGTATTAGTGGCACCAAATTTGAGCAAGGTGGACTATGTTATCCCTGAAGAGTTCGTTGGTCACTGGTCATCTCTATATATTTGGCCATCGCCTCTAAATTTATAGCCATTGCTTACAAGCCGGCATTCAAAACGACTTACTCCTTATCTCCAAAACTCAAGTTGTTTTACAAATGCTGCTTACAATCCCATTTGGCCCTAGTCCCATTCAATGACCAAAAATGTAGAAGAAACTATAGACATAATATTTCGCTTAAAGAATGGGCTTCAGAATCCCATCATCGTTCAACACTCATCAATTTGGGAATGAGCTCTGCTCCTTAGTCGCATCACCATTCTGAAAGAACATCACACAAACTTGAAGTTAGAAAAGTGGCTATGATATAGGATCTCATTAATGGTTTGGTGGACAGATAGCAATATTTATGCTTTAAGCATTTGGATTTCTTTTTTCCGGGTAGTTTTTTGGGGGATGAGGCCATAGGGTGGGAGTGGGGTTAAATTACAAGAACTACCGTAGAGTAATTGAATGGTTCTGACGTTATTTTCTCCTGAATGATTCTGGTTTCAGTTTGTGCTCAGTGTGATATGATCCTGAGGAAATCACTAATTCTAATAAGTAATCCTTTTAGGCTCGATTGACGGGCAAAATTGCGAGGAATCTAGGTGTTGGAACTACAATAAAATAACCCTTTACAAATTGAAATGTAAATTTATGTAATTTATCATCAAGAAATTAATCTCTAGTTAAATTAAATCATTCATTACACAATTGTGTGCCTTGAAGTTGCTTGGATTATGTAACTTTAAGTTTGTTTTCTTCTCATGATAGATGTGGATATTTGATACTACTGATGGGGACCCTCGTCTTTTGCGTTTCCGGAGTGGTCATAGTGCACCTCCAGTTTGCATAAGGTAGTTTGTTGTCTCTCTCAATCTTGTTATCCTATCAACCCCTCAAAAAACGGAACAGATTTTTTGGCGCTTATAGATCCTCATATTCTTTCTGGTAATTGATTCAGCAATCTATTATGATTCGAAAACCAAGTGTTGTCATTGTCCACCATGATATTCTACAAGGCCATGACTGGCTTAAATCTTTGAATGTGGGTTACTTGGACAAAAGGGCCACTATGATATCTGATAGTATTACCCTCCTATAGTTCATTTGCTTTCTTTTAAGCAAGTTGCCCGTTATGCTGGCATCTGCACCTTTTGAAAACAGTTTGTTAAGCTATTAAAATTTCATGTGAACATGCCACTAGCCCACTATCCATTTCACTTGCGTTGCATCATCTCCATGTTAGCATTGGTTCACCATCGGATACTGCTGATCTTTTAAAAAAAGAGTTTCTTACAGTAATTTCAACTAACTCCAGTACATTCTAACAACAAATATTATTCAGCCTGCAAAATAAAGTTTGATGATGAGACTGTTCCATTAGCTATATTAGGCACATTCTATTCCGCTGCCTTGATTCCGTTGCACCATATAATTTTGATGCTACAGTTGACAGACTACAAGTGTAGTGTTATTAACACGTGAACGCTATTTTGGAATAAAAAATGATAATCATTTGCACTCTTTTTATTCCAATTGTTTTTTCGTTATCATTTCATTTCATTTTCCTTCGCTGTCTTTTTCTTTCTTTTTTTGCAGGTTTTATGCAAATGGAAGGCATATCTTATCTGCTGGCCATGACCGTGCTTTTAGGCTTTTCTCTGTTGTCCAGGTTTCTTTCACTTCCATAAGTTTGTTATTCCACATTCGCTGTGGTACTTGCTTATGTGTCTTGCTGCTGTATTCATCAAAAAATTAGACCAACAAACATTTTGGGGACAGTTTCATCTTATGCAACAGATTATGCAATTGTGGCTTTCTTTTGTTTTTAATAGAAGATATTCAAGGCACAGTAATTTTATAAGAAATTTTCCGCTACCTATCTAAGAAACAAAGCGTTCCCTGTCGGGGGGTGAGTGGGGGTTTGGTGGTCTTAGAGGGGGACTTCCTAGGTTATTGGGTCATGCTCTGAAGGTGGTTGGCTTGTCTGCTTCCGCCCTATAGTACGTCAGTTGTAGGCTCTAGCTTTTGATCTTGTGAACTAAGACCAACTTTCTCCATGCAGTGGAAACTAACCTTAAGTTCTTTTGTCATTAATAAAATTGTATACAACTGGTGTTTGTTTAGGTAACTATCTTCCAGGATGGTTTCTGTCAGCATCATACGATTTATTGTTTACAGAACATAAATTATTATTATCCCCCTTCCCCTTTTCAGTATTGCATTATCCTTCAACGGAGCATCCTACAGTCACCTTTGTTCAGATATTAGCTATGCACAGAACTGTCCTTTCAACAGGGTTGAAATCATTACTAATGATCTGGAAATATTTTTCCCAAATAATGCTTATGTGGTTCTCTTCTGGCATTATGGTTTGGTTTATTGTTCTTTCTCTATTCTTTGCTATGACCAGGATCAACAAAGTAGGGAGCTTTCACAACGCCATGTGTCAAAAAGAGCCAAGAAGCTGAAAGTGAAGGTATGTAATTACTATGCGTACAAGCCACTCTGGTCAATTTAGTTTTGAGTCAATATTTTTGTATACTATACTACTACGCTGGGGATGTATTCATTTGATGATGTCGTACTATAAATATGATAGTTAAGTACCAATCTGTAATTCAAGGCTAACTTCCAATGACGCAATTCAGCCGGGGTCTGTACTTGTAGCTCACTGTTTGTTTTACCTTATCTTTGGCATTGAATTGGTTCATGGCATTGATTCTATAGCTGTATCCACTATTCACTGTACACTGAATTTGCTCATCCATATTATTTTCTCTTTTATCATTCTCCAGGAGGAAGAGATAAAATTGAAGCCTGTTGTTGCATTTGATTGTGGTAAGGTTTTTGATCTCACCCCCTCTCACACACACGAGTCAAACTACCAACGCATGGGAGTCTGAAAATTCTCCTTAAATCTTCTAGTTTGGGTATTCGCCTTTTTTTCACGAAGTATTGTAATTGTGTCTGTACCTCGTGATGGCTGGTAAGGGGTTGATGTATGCATCCTTTCCTGTAAGTTGAAAAATACTTGCAGACTGTTTACGAGTGATCCATAATAAACATTGCATCTAGAATCGAGTCAATTGACAGCTATATTACAATTTAAGAAGCACAAATATTTAGTGTACTTTTTTCTTTTATCCAATTAGAGTTTAAATACAAAAAAATAGTGAACATGTGATGTGGCTCATTGAAATGGCAATGAAGAAGAGACATTATCTGGTGTAAAAGATGATAGTACAGGACTACAGAATGGATGATCATGAACTAGAGTTAATGCTTGTCTCCAGATAGTGTAATTCTGTTTCTTAGTTGAACAGTCCGTTGTGAATTTGGACACTTATTCAATTTGCTTGCAGGGTATATTACGTAGCACTCTACAATTTTTGTTTGCAGAGTGATGAGAATAAAGAATGCTTCATACGGGTTGTTTTTGGGATTATGAATTTTAGGCCTGAAGATGCTAATGAATGTTCCTTTTCTGATTGTTAATTTTTGATGTTCAAATTATTCTGCAAATAACTACTGAAATTGTTTTTCAATGACCTGTAATGGGAAAAATTTTATGCACTCCCTATTCTGTTTACCCTTTTGTGTTTGGTTCACAATGATACTGCTCACTTCATATTGCCAAACCCTATTTTCAGCTGAAATTAGGGAGCGTGATTGGTGCAACGTGGTTACTTGTCATATGGACACTGCCGAAGCTTATGTGTGGAGGCTCCAAAATTTTGTGCTTGGTGAGCACATACTGAAGCCAGGTGTAGAAATTCAGACGCCAGTGAAGGTAAATAATCTCGTACCTACTATTTAACATTTTATTTGTGTAAGATTTGCATAGTCTTCATATAAATGCAATTAACTGAGGACTGTCAATTTTTTGGGTCCCCAGGTAGAACACAGAAAGGATCTTCGATTAACTAATACTATACAGAAGCATGCATTTAATTATATTGCTAGTATTTTGCTAAAGTAATCGTGTGTTTTATTCCTGTTCCATATTTTGTTTTTAAACATATCAAATATTCACAAATCTAGTGTAAAACACACATTGAAATTTCAACTTGGACATTTCTGCTTTAGTAAACCCAAGTCAATAACTTTGAAAACAAGCCTTGTCTGGTTTGAATGTTTCTAGGCATGTAGTATCAGCACATGTGGAAACTTTGCTGTTTTGGGTACAGCAGGTGGTTGGGTTGAGCGGTTCAACCTCCAATCTGGATTAAGCCGAGGAAGTTACGTGGATAAGTCGGAAAGAGTTAATTGTGCTCATGATGGAGAGGTAATTGGAGTGGCATGCGACTCCACAAATTCCCTGATGATCAGCGCTGGATACCGCGGCGACATAAAGGTTTGTATGATCTCCACAATTCTCTTGTTCAAGGCCTTGTGCGCCATTTGCTTTCTTCGTTACAGTTTATATGTGGAATATTGGATTGGTTGTACTTGTATCTGATGAAGGTGTCATTTGTCTTCTGTACCTTTCTTAAGTTTTGAAGCAATTTTTTCTGCTTGAGAATTTTGGATGAGAATATGACGTTGAATATGTTTGCTGAGAGATTAGAACAAGAATCTATTTTATCTTTCCATTTGTATCTTATCGCATTTTCTTTAGATTCCTGTATACCAGATCTTAGGAACACTAATATCTCCCTTTCTTATAATTTCTTATTGCAAAATTCTAGAATGGTAGCTAGCATAATACACTACTTGGCAATATCCTTCTTTCTCTTTAGGATGAGCTAATAAGCTACGCAGCTGTCCTCATTGGCAACTTTCATCTCCTGCACTTCTAATGTTCTTTATCCTTTTCTATTTAGAGTAAAATGAGTTGAGAGAGAGTGTTTCACTTAAAAGGTCCTGTTTTGGCCATTCCTTCTGCAGTACTACCTATGTTGCTTAGCAACTTTCAGTTGACAATTTCTGGTTTCATCAATTTTTTTTTGTCCTTAAATTGTACAACAAGCCTAAAGAGCATGCACTGTAGGTATGGGATTTCAAGCGACGGGAACTAAAGTCTAGATGGGAAGTTGGCTTTCCTTTGGTTAAGATTGTATGCCACAGACCCAATGGTAAGCTCAATTATATTTTGTATGATGAGAGGTCTGCACCAATTTATGTTTTTTTTTTTTACCCATTTTACTCCCTTGCATTCGGGCGAACCTGAATTGACTGTCTAATATTTCAGGTTTGTTGGCGACTGTAGCTGATGATTTAATCATCCGTGTATATGATGTCGTGGCGCTCAGGATGGTTCGTAAATTTGAAGGCCACATAGATCGTGTAACTGATTTGTGCTTCAGTGAGGATGGGAAGTGGCTTTTGTCTTCAAGCATGGATGCAACCCTTAGAATTTGGGATGTTATTTTGGGTAGGCAAATAGATGCCCTCCAGGTTGACGTGGCTATCACTGCTCTATCTTTGTCACCCAATATGGATGTGCTGGCTACCACTCATGTTGATCAAAATGGGGTTTATCTATGGTAAGAGAATATGATTATTTCCGGAAATGAAAGTTTCATAGAGTTCATCTGTCAATGGAACAACAAATCGGTGTAATGGGATAGGAATCCATTTCTCCTCATTTTCATAATAAATATACTTGCCTTTAGAATTTGCAAAAATAAATAATAATAATAAAAATTGGGCACTCCAAGCTTATTCCTTTTGAGTTTTGATCTCCTGTTTGCCGGAAATTGCAAGAAAGTTTATTGATTTAATTCCCTGCGTATTGGCGACCTTTCTAATGTAAGTACATTGTTTAGCTGACAATTTCGTTTTGGTTTTTAGGGCTAATCAAGCTATGTTAACTGGTTCAACTTGTATAAATTCGTATGCGAGTGGAAAAGATGTTGTCTCTGTGAATTTGCCATCTACAAGTCCAGCTGAGAATAATGAAGCTACAAATATTGAGGAGAGCAACACAGATGGCATGCATGTTAAGGAAACTGCTGGTAGACCTAAATTTGACCAGAAAATACCTGACTTAGTTGCACTGTCACTCTTGCCCAAAAGTCAGTGGCAAAGCTTGATCAATTTGGACATCATCAAGGTCCTTTCTCGTCTCTAGTATATAGTAGATTGTTTAATATCTAGAATCTGTTTAAATGCAAGTTATTTTGCGCATTGTTTGTGTAGTGTCTTGTTATATTTCAAACATTAAACTGATACATATCTGCAAATTTTCAGGATCGAAATAAACCCATTGAGCCTCCCAAAAAGCCTGAAAAAGTACCGTTCTTTTTACTATCAAAGCCAACATTTTCAGGAGACGTAGTGTTTAGACCACCTGATTTGGCAGATGAAGAATCAACCGGGAAGGATGAACTTCAGTTGGATCGAACTGTTGGTCTACCTCCAACACCATTCATTCAAGTTCTCCAATCTGCAGTAGAATCAAAGAATTGTAAGTCTTTGATCTCCTTGCTGGAAACAAAAGCTCATTCAATATGTGACATCATCATTACTATATTAGGGAGTAGGAGTACGATCCCTTGTTTTCGAGGATAATGTAGAGAGGCTACACTGTCGGCAGATAAGGGTGCTCATATTTTTTGTAGTTAAAGTAAGCTAGAATGCTACATGGTTTGAATGTATGCAGGATAATATGGGAAATTTCACACGCCATATACAACTAAAGAGGAAATGATAAATGGTTGATATGTTCTTTCCAGAGAAGTGAAATGCGCATCTAGTTTTAAATGCGACGTTAGAATAGAGTCATTCTGATCTGCCATTTTTAATACGTGTGCTTGCTAGTACTAGTTTGTACTAGTATATGTGGCACTATACGTGCGCACTAAATATACCCTTTTTGATGCCTTTGACATGTTAGTTGGTTCACTTGAATTTTGCAGTTCCAGCATTCACTGACTATATAAAAGGCTTGTCGCCTTCATCGTTGGATATGGAGCTGCGAATGCTTCAAATAATTGACGACGAGGATGAAGGAGGAGATGCCAGCACTAGTCCAGAGTTACTTGCTCTTGAAATGCTAGTGGATTATTTTATCTTCGAAATTTCATGCAGAAACAATTTCGAGTTTATACAGGCCCTTGTCAGACTATTTCTGAAGGTCAGTTATTGTCTTTTCCCCCTTACCAATTTTGATGATCACAAATTCTCATTTGTGATGGTGGTATCCGTCACAAGCTTGTAAATATCATTTTGGGTAAGAAAGCTTTAGCCGAAAGTTTTACCATGGTCTTGAGTAAATATCATTAGTAGGTTGTCATAAATATCGAAACATTGATAGTGAGGTACAGCGGTAGGCCTTTAACCAAGAAACATCCAATTCTATTGCAGATTCACGGAGAAACAGTTAGGTGCCAATCGAGATTACAAGAGAAGGCACGTAAGCTATTAGAAATTCAGTCTTCAGTTTGGCAGCGTGTCGATAAATTGTTTCAAAGTACAAGATGTATGGTTGCTTTTGTTAGCAATTCTCAATTTTGAAGAGCCAATGTAGTTTTCCTCGGTTTCCTGGCTTCTATTTTTAGACAAAGAATACGACAGCCACGCAACTACCAAAAACTGTGTATCGAAATTTCGTTAAGGGTAGAGCCAACTTTACTACAGCAATTTTGATAATTTAAAATCTAAACTTCATTGTTTTGTTGTAATATATGGATTTCTGGCTCTTCTGCAACCATTCCTTCAACTCGATTTCTGCATGTACTAATTAATTTCAGGTTTGTTGATAGATAATGCATTGTTTTAAGACACGGTCCGGTCTCCGATAACGAGAGACGGAATGGCAGGAATGTGGCAAAGAATTGTTCAAACTTTTAGTGTAATATCACTAAATTTGGTCCAAAACAACAAATATAGATTAATCGCATGGTTTTCCACAAGCACAATTCAATTCAATTCATCCTAAAACATAATTTAATGATTGTTTATACGCTTTATTAGACTGAAGAAAGTCAACATTTGACTATTTTATATTTTAAGAGATTAATGTGTAAAGCAATTTCAAATCTAAGATGTTTAGTTAACAAAATTTTTTGTGTGAAAACTCAAATATTTTTTACAAAAATTATAGGTTTATATGAAAAAACGCACTCAACTTACCACTTTCAAGCCGAGATGAGTGTCTTAAATTATGAAAAAATCATACAAAAAAAATACGGTAAAAAATATCCTCGTTTGTATAAAAGTTAAAATACTTAACTTGCTCTTATTATTCCCGAATATTTAGGGAGAACAAGATTTAATTTCTTCGACACCCACGTTCTCAACTAAGATTTATTTTTTTGGGTAATGTTAAATACAACTCTTAGACTTTTAGAGTTATATTTAAGCATTTTATATCTCAGTATTAACTTAGAAATGAAGGATCCCTTAGAATTGTATTTACCATTTCCCTTATTTTTTACCATCAATTTAAGAATAATAAAGATATTATACGTGATAAACCTGTATTTTTTCATTTTCTTCCTGATAACCTCGTCTTTACCCAAAATGTCGTGACGGACCATAACTCACAACCACGAGTTTTGAAATCGACGATCGTTTTTCAAATCAAAGATATTAACCACGGTCAACTAGAAAAAGAATGTCTTTTTTTTTTTTTTTTTTTTTTTTTGATAAGGTAAGAAAACTAGGTTGATCCTCTTGAATAAGACCAACCTATCTCATCCTTTCGAATGAGTAAGGTAAGTTGAAGCCACCGGCTTTCAACCCACCTCGAAAGAGTTGGACATGAATGTCCAACAGAAGCCATGAAGTCAGCAACCTTGTTGACTTCACGGAAACAATGTTTAATTATCACTTCATCGAAAAAATGAAGATCAAGTTGCACATCCTTGATAATACTAGAAATTTCCCACGGGATTTGCCAGGTGCTACGGAGTGAGTTGATAACACATAAATTATCACCCTCCACAATTAACTTAGAGATTCGTAATTGTTTAGCGGCTAAAATACCTTCTTTTAAAGCAAGTGCTTCTGCGACAAGAATACTATTAGATCCACATTTTTTTGCTCCTAACAACACGACTTCACCATTATGATCTCTTATTCAAAATCCTAGAGCAGCTTTATCGCCATTTGTTCTTGATCCGTCAAAATTTAGCTTTAGGAAACCATTTCTGGGTTTCTCCCACCAGATTTCCTTCTTACTAAGAGTATTCCTAGCAGACTTCTCTTTCTCGGGATTGTTGAGATCTTTATGTCTAGTTTCGTTCAAGACCTTAATGCTATTATTACATAAAGTAATAATTTTGTTTATATTTAAATTAACATTATTAAAGATAATATCATTTCTAAAAAATCATGCATTTCACCAAATAAAAATGATCTTAAAAAAAAAAAAAAAAAAAAAAAAAACTAGAAAAAGAATGTCACATTCAGAACTCACTACAAAGAGATACTTCGTACTCAGTACTCGGTCAATTTTAAAGTTTGACCGACCGTAGTTCTTACTACGAGTTTAGAAACTATTTTTTTGTCCGATCAAAGATCTCGTAAAGTCAATCACTTTGAAAAAAAAATCGTCACTTTCAACACCTTTGATCCCGAATTATAACCAGTCAAAACCATTTATATTAAAAATAAATCTATCATGTAAAAAATTATTAAAAACATACAATTATACCTCAACTCGTAGAAATATAAAAATATCCAACATAAAACGATAACATGATACACCGAATATCGGAAAATTGCAACATTGGAAATCTCGTTAGGTGAGTGGGAAGACCTCAACGTATGTACCTAAATACCAACCATTTCTCTTCATAAACTCCTTCTCAGTTCTCACACCCACACTTCCCCTCTTTCTCCCTTATCTCCTCACTTTTCCCCCTTTTCTCTCACCACCTCTAACCCTAATTTCATTTTCTTCTATCTTCTTCATCAATGGCGTCCTCTTCCTCTCAATTCAATCTCAACTATACTACAACAATCCCTAGCTCAATCAAACTAAACAACTCTCTCTTCTTCGGAAACCGTAATAACCTCGCTTTCTGCACTCCTAAACCTACTTCCTTCACTCCTCTTTCCACGCGCCGTCATGCCCGACGCGCTGGAGTACTTCGCGTGGTTAATGAGAAAGTCGTTGGAATCGACCTCGGGACTACTAACTCCGCTGTTGCTGCGATGGAAGGTGGTAAGCCGACGATTGTTACGAACGCGGAAGGTCAGCGGACTACGCCGTCTGTTGTTGCGTATACGAAGAATGGTGAGAGACTTGTCGGCCAAATTGCGAAGCGACAGGCGGTTGTTAATCCCGAGAATACGTTTTTTTCGGTGAAGAGGTTTATTGGACGGAAAATGTCGGAGGTTGATGAAGAGAGTAAGCAGGTTAGTTATCGGGTTGTGAGAGATGATAATGGGAATGTTAAGCTTGATTGTCCTGCTATTGGTAAACAATTTGCTGCTGAGGAGATCTCTGCTCAGGTAATTTCATCTCTTTTCGCGTAATTTATTAGTTGATTTTCATGTTTTAGCTTGATTGATGTTAATTTGTTGTTCAATTTTGCATTTTTGTGGTAATTGTTTGCTCTTTTGTTGAGTTTTAGGGTTTGGTTAGATTGTAGTTAGTTGATTGTTTAATTTTCCGTTTGTTTAATCGATTTCTAATCTGTGTAATTAGTTGAATTTTAGATTTTGGTTAGATTGTGAATTAAGTTGGATGTTTAATTCTACAAGTTGTGGTAATTTTGTAGTTTAATTTCCAGTGTTGCCCAAATTCTTATGTAAAGCGGACTTATTAAGGTGTTATTGTATTAAGTAGATGGTTTTAGAGACCTCTCTACGGCCTATGGTCTAAGCAATACTTCGATGTATATTATGCGACTTGTTCCTTTCAATCAAAAGTAGATGATTTTAGGATGTTTTATTGCAAAACCATTTGACAGGATACCTACTCCCTATGTTTTTGGCGGTTCGTTTTTGCATTGTTGTGATAATTGAGTGTTTTTTAAGTTATTTTGTTGTATTGAAATGCATTGAGTTGAGGTTTGTTGAAATCAGGTGACCTAGATTGGATTTTGTAGGTTAACCACTTCATATTGGAACTAATACTTGATCTGACCTCGCAAATATTTTACCGTATTCCGTTCTGGGTTGTGATGGTGTTAGTTTATGCTTGTTTTTTGACATGTTTTTTGTGGTGGAGAATGAGTGTGGTATACTCTAACTCGAAAGCATGTTCTTACATGTATAAACCAATTTAAAATTAAAGACGGCGGGGACACAGTGAGTGTATGTCAGCTTTGTAGCTAAAGTTATTGGAGTATGGAACTGCAAGTTGAAGTGAACTTTCTATTTGTAGGCTTATGTTGCGTAGTGATTGTGACTGTAATAGGCTAGTGCATTTACACTGTCGTTCCATCTGATGTGTCTTTTGTAGATGATTTAGGAAAGTGCATTTTTGTGGCAAGAAATGTGTAAATATAGGAACACAAGTAGAGGAGTTGAGTGCATGTTGTGATGCAAACTATGTTTGCTTGTGCCGAATGTTGTCATTACAGTTTGTAGTCAAATGTAGGTTCTATTTGTTTAGCAATACTTGGTTTGCCTGCTGTTTGTAACTCGTACAAAAAATGGGTTAGTCTCTTTGATCTCTTAACTAAAATTGTGCATTGTTGTCGTATACTTGAAGGTTTTGAGGAAGCTTGTGGATGATGCATCAAAGTTTTTGAACGACAAAGTAACCAAGGCCGTTGTCACTGTGCCTGCTTACTTCAATGACTCGCAAAGGACAGCAACGAAAGACGCTGGGCGTATTGCTGGCTTAGAAGTTCTTAGGATTATTAATGAGCCAACTGCGGCCTCTTTAGCTTACGGGTTTGAGAAGAAGAACAATGAAACCATATTGGTGTTTGACCTTGGAGGTGGAACATTTGATGTTTCAGGTACTACCGTAGCTTTAGTTAATACTGTTTGTGAGAGTCATATGAGATATTTAGAGCCCCTCCTTTTTTTGTTGGCGAATGAACTTGTTACAACCACATTACAATAACAATGACGACAATAAACCTTTAGTTCCACAAATATCTTTGGACGGCTATAAAGAAATCACCATTTACCTTTTGACACTAATTTTTGACAGAGTTTGAACTCTGAAGTGCCATTTTAATTTTATTTGAAATCATTTTGGGATTTAGATGCTTCGATTGCATCTGGAAAATCTTAATGTGAAAATGTTTTGGGTTTCGGTCTTCTTATTGAAAACAGTCCATATCTCTAGTGGTCCATAATTTCTCTAAATTATTTAAAGTGCTTATCCGATGTTCTTAAGTCTGTCTTTTGAATATATGATTATATTTGTACCTGTTGCAGTCCTTGAGGTGGGTGATGGAGTTTTTGAAGTGCTTTCGACCTCTGGAGACACTCATTTGGGTGGTGATGATTTTGACAAGGTTAGGAGGAAGAATTACTACTTCCTTTTGCTCTCTTCTACCTTTTCTCTTGCACTGTCAGACCATGCATTCATGGTTTTCAGTTTGAATATTTTCATCTCACAGTAATTAACAAGTATATAATGTGCTTTGACAGAGGATTGTTGATTGGCTTGCTGCTGATTTTAAAAGTAATGAAGGCATTGACCTTTTGAAGGACAAGCAAGCCCTTCAGCGTCTTACAGAGACTGCTGAGAAAGCCAAGATGGAGCTGTCATCTCTAACGCAGGCAAACATTAGGTTTGTTAGATATCTGTCACTATAGTTGCTTTTAAGCTTTTTTTTCCTTATGTTCTGTACAATATTTGCATCAACCTGACTTGTTAAATCACTTGTCTCTCTAGTTTGCCTTTCATTACCGCAACTGCTGATGGCCCCAAACACATTGAGACCACCTTGACGAGAGCAAAGTTTGAGGAGCTGTGCTCTGACCTTCTTGACAGGTAATTAACCCTTCCACTTGATTTTTTTATCCTAGATTTTGGTCTTTTAACGTTCTAGGTTGCTGTACAGAATAACTTTTAGTACTCCTGCTCTCTAAGTTGGTATTTCATCTCTATTTATATTGTTTGCAGGTTGAAAACACCCGTACAGAATTCATTAAAAGACGCAAAGCTCTCATTCAGCGATTTAGATGAAGTGATCCTTGTTGGTGGGTCAACACGTATTCCAGCTGTTCAGGAGTTGGTCAAGAGTCTGACTGGAAAAGATCCTAATGTAACAGTGAATCCCGATGAAGTCGTCGCTCTAGGGGCTGCAGTGCAGGTTTTTTCTTGTTCTGTTTTTCCTTGTCTTTCTCTAAGAAATAAGTGCCACTGTCCTTCAGTATCTTTACAGTTTAAATTCCATCTCTCTTTCGTTCATCTATATTAGGGAGTTTTAACTACAGTTAACCTAGTTATAATTATAGATATCTAGATTTAGCAAAGAGGCCAAAATAGTTCTCTAAATTACTTGTGTTTATTGTTTTAGGCTCTTAGTTTTGCGAGTTATTGTGGGTGTGTTTTAGGCTCTTCGTTTTGCGAGTTGTGCCTGTATCATAATTATAAACGTATTCGCTTGTGTTGTAGGCGGGTGTCCTATCTGGGGATGTAAGTGACATTGTTCTTTTGGACGTGTCCCCATTGTCATTGGGTCTTGAAACTCTTGGTGGAGTTATGACAAAGATCATCCCGAGGAATACAACACTACCCACTTCCAAGTCAGAGGTTTTCTCAACAGCTGCAGATGGACAGACAAGTGTGGAGATTAACGTTCTACAGGGTGAAAGAGAGTTTGTGAGGGATAATAAATCTCTTGGTAGCTTCCGCCTGGATGGTATTCCACCGGCTCCTCGAGGTGTTCCCCAGATTGAAGTTAAATTTGACATTGATGCCAATGGTATTCTTTCTGTCGCTGCCATTGACAAGGGAACAGGAAAGAAACAAGACATCACAATTACTGGAGCTAGTACCTTACCCGGTGACGAGGTATGAATTATGATTGTTCATTTGTTCCTGATCCTTTTTTTCTCCTTCTTTTACTTTGAAAATGACTGTCTTCTCTTTATACACAAAGTGATACTTTTACTGTTACATGTGAGAGTGCCTTGGTCGTTGTACATAATTATAGAGTTACAGTGAGAGTTATGATTTATATGGTCGCCAAGGGCCCGGGTGGCTATTAGCTAGTGCGAAGAATCAGGGCCTCATAAACCAGGGTCCCAAATAGGGACTTTAGTTTATCTCTAGCACTCAAGCAGGAATCTTGAATCTTCAGGCATAGTGGACGTAATGATAAAGAATATTTTGCATTTTCGTAAGCCTATTTTACATTTCAGTGCGAGGGGTGGGTTTGAACTTTGAAATCTCGTAGATAATAGCTTTGTGGACTGTGTTGCTTGACTAAATTTGACTTTTTAATTCTTCAATATGGACAAAATGAAAGAGTATGTACATAATATTTAAATAGCTTTATATTGAATTAACTTTGAGCCATTAAATTTAATTTAATTTGGAAGGCCTAAAAACTTTCTGGCAAGACCAAGTTTTTTTTATGATGGCCCAACTAGGGCCATTTCCATTGTTTGTGAAGTTTCAAAATATGAAATGTGAAAGTGGAAATGAAAACGTTTCAGGTGCAAAGGATGGTTAGTGAAGCAGAACGGTTTGCCAAGGAGGACAAGGAAAAGAGGGATGCCATCGACACAAAGAACCAAGCTGATTCAGTTGTCTACCAGACAGAGAAGCAGTTGAAGGAACTCGGAGACAAAGTTCCCGCCCCTGTCAAGGAGAAGGTTGAAGCAAAACTCGGAGAGCTTAAGGAGGCCATCTCTGGGGGTGAGACCCAAGCCATCAAGGACGCCATGGCTGCTCTAAACCAGGAAGTTATGCAACTCGGTCAATCCTTATACAACCAACCCGGTGCAGCTGGTGCTCCTGGTGGTCCTACACCTGGTGCCGAGTCAGGACCCACGGAATCAACCGGCAAGGGACCTGAAGGAGATGTCATCGATGCTGACTTCACAGACAGCAAGTGAGAACTTCAGAATTTTACTGAACTACTACATCAATTCTTTTCACTTGTTGTGTATAAGAAGTTTTTGTCGACGAAAATTTAAGTTTGGTTGTTAAGTAGATTGATTGTGCTGAGGAGAGAAAATTTGTTAGGGAAAGGTAGTAGGAAAAGAGCCCATGGTTTCGAATTTTGTCACCAGCTTTATTGCATATCCTCTGAACATTATAGTGGCGCTTTTAATTGTCCATGAAATTCACAATTCCACATATGAAATGAAAATCAATAATATTCCAGATGCATTCCATTTCCGAACTGCCAAACCTCGCGGTCGTCAGTTCTTGTTCCGATATACTCATGCATATTTTATTTTCAGTGGGTCTTGTAACCATTTTACAGCCAAATGTAACCATTATTTACAAACAAGTTATCATAAGCTGTAATATTGACCATATTATTGTGGTTCATTTGGCTGTAAAATGGTTACAAAATCCCGTCTTATTATTTCAGACCAAAAGTGACGGTCTGAAACAAGAATTTGTGTTTTATTTTACGGTGTAACACTGTATTTGATCGAGCATCCAAATATCGTTGTCAATTGTTTTAGTATCGGGGTAGGAAACACGAAACATGACAATTGTATAAAAATATCATGTCGTCAATTGACGAGTTGCACCAAAGTATATTTGAGGATACAAGACGGTTTCGTGTCAGAAAGGCGAATACATGGAGAACACAGAGATTCAGGAAAGCGAAGGGCGAAGGAGGTTCGGGTGATGGGACGGGCAGCGAAAACCTTGCCTCGGACAAGAAACAAGAGGAGCTGGTTGTGCAATGCATGTTGGATACTTTTGTCCTGGCATTACCACTGATATCTCTTTTGCTGTTCCTCTCATTATCTCCTGCCAAAAATAAAACAATCAAACAAATTACTTCTTTTGTCATTTCATGTCAATTTGTTCAATAATCTTCAGCAATTCTACCACTTTATTAATATTATCTATATATATAAGTATAAAAGAAGAACCACTATGCATTAGATTGGACACGTGTCACTTCCACGGTAAAAATTTTCCCGCTCAAAACTTAAAATCCTAAAATTATGCTGTGAATCTTTTACTTGAACAATATTTATATGGACAATATCTTCTTAAAAGATTTTTCTACCATTTTTATATTACATTAAAAACTTAGCCAAGTTACCCTCTTATTGTATCTTTTATTTGGCAATTTCTTCCGTATAAAAATATATTGCTCATCTCTGCTCACATGGAGATTTATATTTAAAATTTTATACTCATAAAATTAATAATCAGCTTTATTAGATTGCAAAGTTACACGAGAATGTATTTTGTTAATATTTCATCTATAAATTTTTCTCACATAAGTATTACATAATAGAATTTAAAGAATATAATTTATAAAATGAACACCTAAAAAAAATTGTGTAGTAAAATTAAGAAGGTGCGATGTTAAAGTATTACATCTTAATTATATATTTTAAATTATGTTGCCTGACTGATAAAATATATTTAACATTATATTAAGAGTCCATATATTTAACATTATATTAAGAGTATTTGTTCCTGTTAATTTATATGGACTCTTAATATAATTATTAAGAAATGTTATAGAGCAAAGTTAAATATTTATATCCCACATTTAAAATATTGTATGATTTTTAAATATATGGACTCTTAATATAATTATTTATATATTTTATAAGAAATGTTATAGAGCACGGTTAAATATTTATATCTCATATTTAAGATATAACAACCCAATTCTATCAAATACTCATGTTAATGTATTAATAAATAAATATATCTTTTTAAAGACCAAATGATGCGTGCATATATCAATTAATTTGTAAAATATTTTCTATCTCTACTCAAATTAGATTTATATTTAAAATTTTGTTTCACATAAAGTATAGACTATTACACAATATATCGAATATTAATTTAATTTTTCGTACTTTATGATATATTAAGGGCTGTTAAAATAATAATAGTTTTGCGTAAAAAGTATCGCATGTTACATAAAATATAAGATGTATAAAAAATAGTTTATATTTGACTAATACTTGACAATACATGGCAAACACCATGTTTATTTACAAAAAAAAATAAGTTTGAAAGATGTCAAAAATAAAAGCAGTGGCAAGATGACCTGCAATCATAGTTAGATAAGTGAATTAAGATAGTTATGAATATACGTAGGGTTAATCTGTCCCCTATGCAGCTACGCCATAACGATTATGTGCCCGTTTGGCAATGGTTTTGTTTTGGACCCATAATTAAGAATAAGTTTACAAGTAAAAAATGAATGTATGACGTACCAAACTGATCATGGATATATAATTGTACTATATCGTATTGACAATAACATAATTTTATGTGCCCTCAAAATCAATTGATTTACGAGAACGGACATGGTTTATACATTTGTACTCGACAATTTATGTATTCTATCTTGAGATACAAGTTAAGGGACTTGAAATAGTTATTTTATGGTGGATGTATTATGCATAGACCTGTCAAATGGCTCGGGCTAAAATACGCGTCGGCTCATATGGGTTATGGGTCGGTTTAGGTTTAGAATACGGCTCAAGAAAAAACGTTTTTTACATTAATTTTTTTTAAAAAAAGAAACTAAAAATATTTCTAAAATAATATTTTAATCATATTCAATTTACATTAGTATTTTGTGAAAACTAATCATAATTTTTTCCTAACTCTTTAGCTTTGGTGTAGTGTAGAGCTAATACATGTTACCCAACTAATAGGATTCGTTTTTAATCCATACGTGATAAGGGAGCATCTCTTAATGACGATATTATTGTATTAAAAAACAAAAAAAAGAAATAGATTATTTAAATATTTTGATTATTATAATGATTAGAAATAATTATTTGTTCTAAACTATGAAAATTAGCTAATTAACAATGGAGTGACTAATAAATCTTTTCTATTTGTTAATTACATCATGTCATTCATTAAAGTTGATTTCGGGATACATATTTCTATGTAATATCGTTTATAGAAAAAGTTTTACATTTCGACTAATATCATATTACAGTATACGAGTTTAAAACTTAATTACAAATATTATCTACATATGTCCGTGCATTTTTGCACGGGTGCTAAACTAGTGCATAAATATATGTAAACTAGATTACATGCCCGGGCGTTGCCCGGGTAATATCTTAACATGGTTTCAAAGTAATTATCGTAACGGTTAATCTTCTAAAAATACTTAGTATAATAGACATATACAGAGAATAATTGAAGTATAACTGTTTTTTTATGGCTAATGAAACATTAGATGTATCATCATCGGAACAACATGAAACGTTGAAAATGCATGAAACTCCAATAGAAACGGAAACATGTACCTCCAATTCAGTGATCTTGAAAAGACGCTTACATATTACGCATCATTGTCAAAATAATATTTTAAACACATATGTTTTTATAATAACTTCTATACTTTTCATTTGAGTATCATCTTGAAATTTTTTTTATCCAATATTTCTAATATGTGGAGATAGTGAAACTCGTATTCTTTTAACATTAACTCGTATTTTTTTTACATTGGGTCATATTCTTTTTACTTTAGCTCGTATTCTTATCTTAATAGCTCGTATTCTTATCTTAATAGTCCGTATTATTATTACATTAGCTCATATTCTTTTTATATTAACCCGTATTCTTATATGATCGTATTTGTAAGTTTTTGATCCTCTTATATGCTCGTATGTTTTTTTACATTAGCTCGTATTTTTTTTACATTAGCTCGTATTCTTAGCTTAATATCTCTATTAGCTCGCATTCTTACGTTAATAGTTCGCCTTCTTATGTGCCCATATTTTTTAGTTCCTGATCCTCTTAAGTTCTTATTCCTTTTAAATTAGCTCGTATTTCTTATATATTCGTATTTTGTAACTCCTATTCTTTTAATGATACCTCGCAATCTTAAGTGCCTATTATATCATGAAACTTGACGTATTGCAAATCTGGTTCTATTTTTTTACCTCGAGAAGTCTTTCAATTAGCTCGTGTTTTCGTATTCTGTTTATATTAGCTCGTATTCTCATCTTAATAGGCCGTATTCTTATGTGCTTGTATATTTAAGTCCGTGATTCTTTTAATCTCGTATTCTTATTCATTTGTGTTCATATTTTGAAGCTCGTCTTATGTTAAAAGCTCGTATTGTTTTTTTATTAGCTCGTATTCATTTGTGCTCGTATTTTAAAGCTCGTCCTACCTTAATAGATCATATTGTTTTTACATTAGCCTGTATTCTTAGCTTAATAGCTCGCATTCTTTTTATATTATCTCGTATGCTTAGGTTAATTACTCGCATTGTTCAGTGCTCGTATTTTTTAGTTCGTGATTCTCTAAAACTCGTATTCTGTAGCTCATCTTTTAAGTAATTCAATAATTACCTAACTGATTTTTATTAATATTTAATTATCTTTTTATTTATATACTTAATTTATTTAACCAAAGTAATATCCAAAGTAATCGCTCTAAAAACAATATTTATCCAACTGATATTTTATTACTACTTAATTATCTTTTTATTATATACTTAATTTATTTAACCAACTAATAGCCAATGAAATTACTCAAAAACAATAGCCAATAAAATCGCTCGAAAAGTTCCTCTTTTAAGTATATATATTGATATATGGTTGCGGTACAACAAAAATTTCGTGAAGTTACGCAAGTTTATACGCGTTTGGTGATTCCGAGTGTGGAAACCGGAAAGGAAAACATTCAAAATAATGTGAATATAAAAGTGTAATGGTCTTTATTTAACCGAAACATAAAAGAATTTTTAATTTGTAGAACAAAATACTCGATTCCATATGTACGAAGCCTCTTAAGTACAGGAGTCGTCGTAACTCATAAGTCATAAGTCATAGCAAGACGAAACGATCATCACCTAACAGTCGAGCAAATTGAGCAATCTACAATGGTGTCTGAATGTTTTGACATCACAATGTCTTTATTAATTCTTACTTGGGTCTTAATGTCTTATGTTATTCAAACAATGTAATAGACTACTAGCTAGTTTGTCAATATCATTATTTTTTTTGATAACGGTTTGAATTCCCCAGGCCCCGGGTCCATGCATTCCCGCACCACCACATGGACCATATAAGTCACCCTTTTCGGGATTGCAGTGGCCAAATGGTCATCGCCTCACCTCAACTGGTAGTCGAACATGGGACCTCTCAACTCCTACATTTCTACAAGTTTCCCAGTTAACACTAGACTAACACCACTTGGTTGTCAATATCATTATTGATTCTTGGGTTTTGTACTCTTATATCTTACTTCATCCGTGTCATTCAATTCTTTACATATTTCATTTTGGACCGTTTCATTTAATTGTTCACGTATTCAAACAATGAACTATGTCTTCTGTTTATTTTATTTTCCCTCATTTATAGCAATTCTAAAATCAGACGACAGTCTTATAGTCGTCCTTATTTAGTCCTTCATTTGACTCTCACACCGAAATTATTACATTTTTCAAAATTCTCTTCACATATTCTGTCAAATAGTCTCTAAAATAAAACAATAACCGCCACCGGTTAATCGAAACGACTTATAATAGACTAATTGATAATAAAATTTCAACTATTATACATGTTATTTTAAAAGTGTAATTCAACTTCAATAAGACTAGTGGGTAATGGTGGTCATTTGGTGGCACGTAATTATGTAATAAATTTGATTAACTATCATGTAATTAATATCGTATAGAAATAGATAACAATTCATCGGGATAAAGTATCGAGCTTACCATATCATTTGGGCTTGATTTGTTAGACTCCAAACTCCTAGAGACACCATCTTGAGATGAAGAAAGATTAGGCCTAAAGAGATGCTCAAGAATAGCCATAATGAGAAACATGGATATCAAAAGTGCTGTGGCTACAAACCCAAATGAGATTGCATTCATCGAGGTCGCTCCGAAATTCTTCCAATGACCTTGTCTGTGATCTTCTGCTTGGGAGGGACTCGGTTCAGACGGATCCGAGCTTGAGTAGAAATTCCATGGCCTTGGTGGACTTCCAATGCCAAAATCATTCATGGTCTTCTACTCTTGTATTCTGTTTTGTTATTAAGAAATAACTCTTAAGAAATTAATTTGTTCAAATTGTTTATAATTCGAGTAAACCATTGATTTTATAAAACCGGTTTAAATAACTCTCATCTCGTAAAAATGTTATACCTACACTCACATAAGACACCGAGGGTACTATATTACATTTTAAAACGATAATTCACGTTCAATTCATAAATTATATATTCGTGTTTACATGATAAGTACACATTTTGGAGCTAAATAACACCAATAATATAGAAATTATGACTGAAATAACAGTGTTATTTTAATCAAAGATAAATAAATGACTGAAACAGAAGGAGTAGAAAATAACCTGGACAAGACTAGGCTAAAACAATGACTTTGAGCAAGAAGGCAAAGGGAATGATTTTTATGTTTTTAGGAATTGAAATATGTAAAATTAAATTGAAGAAGAAACAAATGACTTTATTCTTTTCTTGCCTACATTGTTTGGAATGTTGATGTACTAATTAGATTAAATAAATAAATGAAAGGGAAATGAAGTTAAACAATCCATTTATAGAAAATAAATATGAAGAAAAAATTATAAAAGTAGAAATTTAAAAAGTAATGATAGTAAGTGAGTGATAATTGAAAGGGTTATCTTGCAAGCTTGCATGCAACTTTATGGTTTTCAATCACACTCCTATCATATATGCTTAGCTTGATCATCAATTATACCTATTATCATTTCCCATCAACAATACAAAAATTGAGAAAAAGAGAGAAAAAGTGTAGGGCATTGGAAAAAGGGAATAACCTCCTTTGTCTCTTACAATTTACTACAAAGATAAGATGATCATCACATAACTCATTATGATTCATATGGAGAAATTCATTCCAATATTAACTTTTTTTTCTTATCTTTGATGATGAGTGAACCTACAAGCCGTTATTCTTGGTATGCATTGGGTAATTTTCGAAAATTGCGATAACCTGCAAATCGTGTACACCAGGTCAACCACTATGTCTAAAGGATAACAGACTCGTAGTCTAAAATACATAATTACCTCATTAGTCTTGATGAGGTTTGATCAAACCTAAGACCCTTAATTAATTAGGAATTTCACCAACTATTGGTACAATAGTAATAACTTTAATAATTTGCAATCAAACAACTTCTTTTGTCATTATAAACCAAATGATAAAATGAAGAAACAATTACATTAACGGTTTTTCTAATGTATGTTCTAAGAGCACATACTAATAAGTTAGTTATAGAAAGATTGTTGAGAATATTTCATTAATTATAGTAAATATGAATTTGTATACCATTTTTTTACAATGGGTAAATTATATACAATTGACTGTACATATTTTGAGCTTTTTAATAGAATTTCGAGTTTTAGTGGAAAAAATATGAGCTATTTTATAAAGTTTATTAACTCCTTTACAAAATATTGAGCTTAGAAAATTAAATATAACTCAAAATAATTTAAAAACTCAAAAAAATGTACATAGCCTCAATTAAATGCATTATGATTGTACCATACTCTCATACATCTGATTGTATAATCCGTTTTGTGATTCTTTTATGATATATTTTCAACCGTGTTTCTTTTTATTAGCTCGTACCTTTAGGGTATAAGTAAGAAAAACCGTTTTTCTAATTTAGAGACAAACTGTTCTCTATTTGGTGTCAACCAATATGGAATACTAGTTACTTTAGGAAATTATTCAAGCAAAAGCATGAACAATAAGATGAGATGAGACACATGGAAGAGATGTTAAGCAAAGAAAAGAAATTAGCCCTTTTGTCCCATACAACTCACACCACACATTCTTCTTACAAATAGTTTATTCATTCATAGTTCAATAGGTTGAGATCTATAACAATGTTATCTTATCAAAATCATTCCAATTTTCCAAATAATTTTTTATAATATATAATGAATAATTTATTCTTAAACAAATTTGAAGTTTATGTTATAGAAGTAATATTTGATTTGTCAAATCTACTATTTTCAAATCATATTTTTCAAAATTGTAGTAGTAAATTTTTTTGAAGTAAACAAACTAATTCATCACGCTTTAGGGTCTGTTTTTAACTACTTTTTTTTCAAGTGGTTAATCAGTTAATGTCATTGCTTTAAAGTCAGTTTTATCCCAAGCAATTACGCTATTAATTAAATAATTAACCTACTATTTTATTTGAACTTTGTTTGAAATTTTACCTCGGACTATTTAAAAAAATAATGAACTATATTATATAATCAAATAGAACGAATAGGTATTATATATTAAGGTAAAAGAAAACTGAAAAGAATGAATCATCTTATTTTCCAATTGATTTTAAATGTAATATTCTAACGTAAATAAGTATTACACGTGATATACGTGTGTGACATTCTTGGTTAAATTTACGTAAAAACATTTTAATTACTGTATTTTATTTTCATTTTTGATGATTTCAATAATTTAGTTTTGAGAATAAATTTGAAAAGTAAAAGAAACTAAAGAAATAGCTTAAGAAGCAAAAGGGAAGAAGCTTGTCACATGGAAAAAGTGTAAGATGGCACTATATATGAAGGGAGAATGGGTGGATTATAAGATATGCTTCTAACATGGTTAGAATGTTGCGTGCTGTGGGACATTTTTTTAACTATTTTTTAATTAATTTCCGCATTTTTATCGAGTTTTTATTATTCTATACTAAATTATTATGTAAATGTTGTACTTGTGTGTTGTGTCGTGTCGTGTCGAAAACACAATACTAGGATGAGTAATACCCTAATCGGAGGTGTTTTTCTATCACCATTGCCTTTGGGCGTCGTCCTCTCTCGAATTAAACATACAACTTTTAAGCAAAATTTCTAGCGATGCAATTATTACGGTGTTTTTAGTACCTGATGATCTTAGAGGCCGGGATTAGTAAGGATGGTTTCCTTCTTAATTAATCGGAAATAACTAAGTTGGTTTTGAATTCGGTATACCTATTTTATTTGTATTTTGTGTCCGTGAAATAAATCCTGACTTCATCATATTTGGGTGTATACGTTGTCGAAGTAAAAGCTTGAAGGAAAGGCTTCAATTGTTCAAAAGTTCCAACAATAAAGTCCCGGATATACAAAGACAACTTATTAACAATACCATTATTAATTACTACTTAGAAGTTTTTGTATATTTATTTATATGTAATTGTTTCCACCAAGTTTAACGCATTTCTAAATACTCCCGCTTATATTTTCCGCCCGAGTGATAATTAATTAGTGTTCAATATCTATATTATTTATTCTTATTAAACAATATTAATCTCCTAATTAATTTTATAATATAAATTATTTTTTAACTTTTCCATAAATAAAGCTCATAAAATATCTTCTTAGAATTAATTATGCAAACTTTCCATCCTTTTCAAAATGGAGGTTAACTGCAATAGTTTAATAAATTATCAAATTCTCTAGTATTTATATCTAAAATATCGTCTATTTACACGGAAGTTACCCTAGTATCTAGTATTTGTATATTCATATATTACGATGTAAAAGAATAGAAAAATGTGTAAATATTCCTAATATATGTGTTTGGTGGGAGTCAAAATTTGAAGTATTTTCACTATGGATTATGTAATGACAATTCCATAATCTTTGTTTACGCTTTTCTGAAGTCGAAAGTCCAAATCATTTTCGAAAAAAAAAACAAATTGATCACCGGTCCTATAAATACGAGGAACAATTCAAATAAAAAATAATGCTCATTTTATATTAGATTGATTACTTTTTAGTCATCCCAATGACTTTTTTTTACATTCAAATACAATAACAACGCAAATAGTATGAGAATATTTATTAAGTGAAGTAGATGAAAAAACACAAAATCTAGTCTGCAAGACTGCAACGGTGTACGACCAACCAAAAAGTAATTATCTTTCTATAAATTGTTATCATTTTTTATTAAATAGTTTTTCCGCTAAAAAGATGACCTATTTTTTAAAGAGTAATTAATTTTTACCAAAAAATGATCATACTCTGCAGAAATAGGAAATGAGACCGCACGCGGCGGCAATCGCGGCATGGTTTGATTACATCAGCTTACGTGATTAAAGAAACGGAAGTCGGAAGTGCATCGTCTAGTCGTCTACTTTGATGCATGCTTTTGTAATGTTTCTGTTATTTGATTATTTCGCGTGGCTGATTACATATTTACATCCATCAGTCTCAAATATCACGACTGCCTTTGCATCAGATGCGTTTTTGTTTCAACGTCACAAATTCTGGAATAAGACGGTGTCGAGAATCGAGATAGTCATTTTTAAAAAAAAAAAATCATTTATTATATGCTGTTAATAATCAATAATTTTTATAAAAGTGGATCATCTTACACGGTTATGTGACCGTCTCACACAATCATTATTGATTCCAACAGACCAACACATATTACACTAATTCTTATTTCAGACCGCATAATCCGTCTGAAATAATAAGATGAATATAATTTCCTCTTACAAAATACTTATTTAGGGAGTGAGTGGGAAAACACATGAAGTTGTCCCACCATCCATGTGATTTCCACATATAATACTTCCTCCATTCATATCCAAACTACACCTATTCCATTTTAATCTATTCATATCCAAACTACACCTTTCCTAATAAAGCCAACAAAATTACTAAAATATCCTTATAAATATCAATTATTTACCCAAAATGTCATCAAATGACCCACCATTACTCCACTACAAACAATAAAAAAATAACATACACACTTCCCATTGTACTTTCAATCATATATTTAATAATCTCTTAAAATTTGTGCATAAAGCATAAATACAATTTGGATTTGAATGGAGGAAGTAGGTATTATTGTTTCAGACGAAATTTGCAGTCTGAAGTAAGACGGACTGCACATATTTAACCTTGTAGCCTCTAAAATTAGCAAAGGAATATTTTACATTTTGAACGAGAAATAGATTTCATAACTTTGAAGATGATATTTGTTCGAATTACAAAATTTCAGAGGGAGCGTCTCAATAAAATTATTGAGAGACTATGATGGAGTGAGGGGTACACTGAAATTTTTATTTATCTATTATATCTATGACTAAATTAATGAGGGATGGTCTCTCACGAGATCTACTGTGTTTGAATTGTCTTTTTGTGACATGCTATTAGAGTCACCGTGACAAAAGGGTTGCTAGTTCCTCTTAATCCTAAAGTAGAATATTATCTGGCATCAGATTAGGAAGGTTTGCCGTTGTATCCACAATTCAAACCTATAGGGCATTCATATGAGAGGCGTGTTAGAATATAAATTCAATCCTGGAACCCCAACATCAACTTGAACTTTGCTGGAGATGGTTGTTTCACACTCAGTTCCGTTTATATAAATCATTTGGTTTCCTTTCATTACTAATATTTTATAAATAATAAAAAAAATATAAACAGATTAATAAAAATAATAATATAAAATTATTACTTCAAACCAAAAATTGACTTATCTTATAAAATAAGTGCCTAAATAAAGAGGCCAACGGGCCAACAAAAATTGTATAAGCCCATCACAACACTATCACTCTTTTTCGATCTCGCATCATAACGCTTGCCAACCAACACATACGCTTTTATGGTGGAATTAATGCTCGATTCTTTGGGCTAAAAAATACGGACTTAAATTAAATTAAAATAAATTTGAATTGAATTGAATTGAATACCTTTGAAATAAACTGGATTGAACAAAAACATTTGTAAAGAAGTAAGAAAAATTTTTGTGTCCTCCTCGCACCTAAAGAAAATCCATCAAAATAGAATATTATAATGACATGGGTATAAGACCATCAATAAGACCATCCCCAAGTAAGGTCGCCAACCGGGTCGCGACCTTGTTGGGTCGCCTTAATTACCTTATTAACAAAACCGTAAACGATAATTAACTCGGCCTTGAATAACTCGGTGTCAATTGGTGACCCTGAACAAGAAGAGGTCACCATTTGGTGACCTTCCACATGTCAATACACGATTCGTTTACAAATATAACTTATTTTTAATTTTTAATATTTAGTAAATAAATATAAATAATAATAATTAAAGGAGTAAGATAGAGGTTTTGGTGGGGTAGAGAATGTAGAAAATTATTGGGAAGGTTGGAAAGTGAAAAATTGATTGGGTTGGTGACCTAGGTCGTGACCTTCTGCTTGGGAGGATATAAGTGGGTTAAGATAAATAAGGTGAGATTAATGGTTAATATTTTGGTGACCCGATTAAGACGACCTTCTGCTTAGGGATGGTCTGAGGAGTACGGTCCTCCCGAATGACACAAGAATTTGTCTGTATAAACTGAACTTTACTGATGAAATTGAACCGAACTAAAATGAGTTCAAATTAAATTCAATAGAAAAGATTACAAGTGTCAAAATTATATATTCTTTTTTACTCCCTCCATTATGGGTAGTCTCAGTTTACCTAATCCATTTCGGATTTTATCGGTCAGTTTTTTATCTTTCTATTTTGGAAATGTCTTTGATAAGTAATTTGATTTTCCACACAAATTTGGTCAACTTATCATCCAATAATTGACCTCATTCTCATTTTTCGGTCTTTATACCCAAATAAAAGGTAAACAAAAAGCTGAAATAGAGGGCGTACAAAAAGAGTGTTAATTAACTCATAAAAAGCTATTTTACACACTGTGGCGAAGCTAGAAATACAAGTATCAACCACTAATGATGATTTAAATTTCGCTCATTTTTCATAAATTATAGACTAAAACGAACTCACACTGTGAAACACTAAAACTGCTCATTTCTATAAAAATATCATTCAATCATGTCTTGCTTGTAAATAATTAGTCTTTTCACATTATAAAACCGTCTCACACAACAATTAGTTAATTCCTGATCGATAAATTGCTCCATTTTATATACAAACGAAAATCCCACTTGAGTGGACTTTACTCCTTCCACTAAACCAGAATAATTGTTATAAAAAGCTAATAGTATGAATTTCAAAGAGTATATACTGGTTGACCACTAATTATTATAATTAGTAAAACTAACGATGGTGTGAATTAAATAAAATTTCGTGTAAGAATATGCAATGCTTCGCTATCTTTGCAACTTGTGGCGTGGTTAATGGTTAAAAGTCAGAATTAACGTGCAAAGCTTGATAACAACAAGTTTCTATCAAAATTAGTGTATGGCCCGCAAAACGGAGTTGAGTGGTTAAAATTTACGTAAAATTCTTATAAGATTCAGATTCAAGTTATTTTAAGAGTAAAATTTTGTGAAGTATTTTTCGTTTGAGCTCGTGGTTTATAGATTCTGAGTTTGTCATCCTCATGTAACTTATCTGAATTTATTTCGTGCGCACCAAAGTTATTAGTTGTGGCTTACTCATTATAAAAACAAGCAAAAAAAACAGTATATGGCTCACATGAATAAGTCTAATGGTTAAAATTTGGGTAATTTTACGGAGACTAAGGTTTAAGCTTTCTCATAAGCAAAATTTTGTGGAACATTCTTAACCCGAGTCATTTTTAAAAACATATCTAAATTTATTCAGTACTTATCGAAGATAACGGGTGTGATTCCGTGGTGAGAAAAAGAATAAAAAGAAATAGTGTATGTAATGTAATTAAGAGAGATTGTGTCAGTTTTGGTAACAACAAATAGGAGTAAATCTACGTGGGCCGCAATATGTGATTCTTTGAATTGTGATTCACAACTTGCATAAATGATATGCTACATTTCTGGTCTCATTCTAGACTGCTACATAATCCTTATCCCGTCACAAGCTTGTAACCTTTTATAAAAAAGAGATAGGGGATAAAGTGGAGCACTTTTTAATTTTGTGCTTTCTCACTCACCTCTCATAGATATTTTGTGAAAGAAAATGATATCCGTCATAACCTTGTGTCGAATACCGCCGTCACAAATGAGAATTTACCTCTTTTGTTTTGATTTTGTAAACTAAACGACATTAGATGAGACACGAACTAACTTACAAAATCTTACCGGTGTAATAAACGTGTTCTAGACTTTTAGTGTGTATTTAGATTTGAAAGAAACAAAGGGGAGTGATTTGAGGGATGATAAATTTATTGTTTGGGTAACAAAACGGAGGTGGGAGGATTTGGACGGAACTCGGAAGGAAAAATGGATCCCTTTATTTCCCTTTATTTTTGCTAGGGTGTGTTTGGATAATAAAAATGGAGGGAAAGGAAGGGGAGAGGGAAAGAGGGGAGAGAGATGAAGGGGGAAGGCAAATGAAATATGGGTGTTTTGATTCAATTTCAAAACAAATCTAGCCTATTATGAAGATATTTTGATTTGCTTTGAAGTAGAGATAATAGGTCTCTCTAAATCCATTCCCCTTGAATTCCCTCCATCTTTATTTGCTAACAAGAGATTTTAATTTCCTACTCTCCCTTTCTTTCTTTTTTCCCTCCAAAATCCTCAATCGAAAAACACCCTTAAGGAAATAGCTAGCCAATGTGGTAGGGTAGCTCGGTTTGTAGAGTCCAGCCCGCCACATCATGCCTAAGTTTTTTACCAATACGCTATATATCTCGTGTGTTATAGCCTCACAAGTGCCTTTAGGATACAACAGGGGTTGGACTTGAGCCAAAATCTCATGGTGCAGTCTGTTGAATCTAATGAAAGAACAACAAACAAAATAATAAAAAAAAGCTTAATTGGACCGAGTTCAGGCCAAACATAAGAAAACCAAGTCAACCCCCTTCTTAGTTCGGGCTTAGAATTAGAGGTGGATAGTGGATTGTGCTGGTGCAGGGCGGGTGAGGTTGACGGCGGGTCAGGTGGATGAGGAGGAGGCCCGAGCCCACACCTTGGGCTAGGGGTGTGGGAACTAGAGGTGGGTCGGGGTAGAGTGTAGTGGTCCTAAATCGGTCTGGTTGGGTAAAAGGAGGAGTGGGACTTGTGGGCTGGGGGTGTTGGACTACGGACTGAGAAGGACTAAGTTTAGAGAGAGAGAGTTGGACGGGTTGTAATAACAGGTCGGAGAAAATTGGGAGGGTAGTGTGGGTCGAATGAGCCCGCACTTATGAAACCAGATCCACTCTGAACACTGCATCACGGTTCAAATCTTAAGTAACCTAGCCTTTACTAGCCCGACCCATTAATCACCTCTGGGACAAATATGTAGGGCCTCTATAGGTTTTAATAAGACAAACAAAACGAGAAAAGGCAGTAGCAATGTAGGAGGCCTAGGAGCTCAATCAAAGGCTTGAAAGCTCAATGGATGATAAGAAAGTGCAGGGTAAGTCGCATGCACAATGGAAAGAAGAAAGAAGAGGGCAATTAGTGACAGCTCGAATGTAGGTTGGCTTAAGATACGTAATTAACAAGGGATCTAATACTATTTGCAACTTTCTATTTAAAGATTCCGGAATCTCTAAGATACTCCTCCTACCTATAACTCTTTTTCTCTAAACAATCCTCCCTACACGTGTTAGGTGATAATCCCCCTTTCCTCATAAATGTCATTTTTCTAATTTAATGAATACCCTTTTTAACTTTTTACTAATTTTTAACCGTGGAAAATTGCGATGATAATAGGTTAAAACACATGCAAAAATTACATCGATTTGAAACTTAAAAATATTTTAAATCCGTGAAAAAATGGCTTGAATGCCGTATTAAAACATGGTATCTGCTATATTAAATACAATGTATGAAAGATAATAAATAGTTACAACTGTAAATATTGCTGTAAATTAAAAACAAATGTCAATTTTAGAAGGTCTACACTACGATTCAAGAAACATAATTATAAAATTAACTAAAATTGTTTAAATATCATTCCAAATATTGGAAAATTTCATGGTATACTACATTACTTATATATAATATCAACAATCATTTAATACACGAAAAAATACAATATATTTAATTGAATATATTCATAACGTATGTAATAATTTATTTTTTTATTTTTTAAAAAGGAAATTCTAATATTTTACATTCAAAGTTATTTATAATTGCATTTAGTATTTAATATATAAATATTTTGGTAAATTAATAATTTATTATATAATAACTTTAGTCTAATACTGCAATTTTTGTAACAAAATTGATTTTTATCAATTGGTGTAATTTTTTCTACTTTGTTTTTATTATTATCGTAATTTATTATTGTAGTTTTAAATTTAGACTGAATTTTTATCAATTGGTGTAATTTATTATCGTAATTAAAATTTGGACTGAATTATTTTCGATTTAAATTATTCGTTATTCGTTATTCGTTATTCGTTATTCGTTATTCGTTATTCGTTATTCTTTAATATTTACTTCCAAAACATAATGTAAACATTTCCGTAAGTAACATATACTTCATCCTACCCGTAATAAATGTACCATTGTTTGAATATATATGGGTGAAGTATTTTAATAGAATGAGACATTTATTATGGGTATGAGGAACATAGAGAGACTTACTGTTTCACTAATTAATTCCAAATTATTTGTCGGCGGGTTCCACATAAAATTGTAATGTGGATGTATGAGAATGCTTGAAATATTCTTGTGTTTATATAGATTAAATTTTTAGGAAAAAATAGATGATAACTTGGGTATAATAGTATAATAATACACGATTTTAGGGATTTAAAGGTCCTGATATAAAAATATTCATAAATTATATAAAAAGTTTTTCGGGTTAGATATAACATACACACAAATTTTGAGAAGTAATAAAAGACATTTGGGGGTGCCGGTACGCGATAAACGAGGTTTGGACAAAAATCATAAACTCCCTAACAATGGATAAATACCTCTTATTTAGGACATAAAATTGTATACGGTAACTCATGAAACGATATCTAACACGTGGTAGAAAAACTGGGGGGAAGAAACCTAACACGATACGACCTCCTAAACGACTCAAATGTAAGTGTACAACATGGTTTTTGGGATATCAGGGTCTCGGGACAAATGTGTTCGTAGATCATACGGATGGTTCATCGAGCCAGATGAAACAACCGCACAAATTTTGAGAAGAAATATAGGACATTTGAGTGAGCCGGTACAAATAAACTAGTCTTGAACAAAAATAAGTTATTCTTTAAAAATTGATGATAACTTTGTTATTTAGGACTGAAATCGAATACGGTAACTCATTAAACGGCCCCGAACATATGTTGAAAAAAGTGGGAGGAAAATAAACATGACTCGGTACGATCTCCTGAACGAGTCAAATTTAAGTGTATAATACACGGTTTTCGGGATATAAGGGTCATTGAACAAAATATCCATGAATTATGGAAAAGGTTCCTTGGGTAAGATAAAACAACCACACAAATTTTGAGAGTCAACAAAGAACATTTTTCGGACGAAAATCGTGTACTCCTTGAAAATGGATGATTACTTCTTATTTAAGGCTAATACGGTAACTCATGAAACGACTCCTGACATGTGGTAAAAAAATGGCTGGAAAAATAACATGACCCGGTAAAACCTTCTAAACGGCTCAAAATTACGTGTATAATACATGGTTTATTTTCGGAATTTTAGGGTCCCATCACAAAAACATCCATAAATCATACGGACGGTTACTCTAGTCAGCTAAAGCAACCACACAAATTTTAAGAAGAAACAAAGGACATTTGAGTGTGCCGGTAGGTTATAAAGTTTCGGACAAAAATCATGTACTCTTTAAAATAGAAGTATTTCTTAATATGATGGTTGAAAATGGAATGCGTAAATTGACCCTTGACACGTGGTAGAAAAAAAAGGAGGAAAATAAACATCACTCGATACGACCTCGGAAACGACTCAAAACACGGTTTTCGGGATTTCAGTGACCCGGAAGAAAAATGTCCATAAATCATTTAGTTGGTTTCTCGGGTCAAATATTGAAAAAAATCATAACATTCAACACAAATTAAAGCACAATGTTAAAAAAAAATTAAACTTAAAACTAATTATTTAATAACATTAAACACAAATTATCATTCTCACCATAAATTTTCAAAACAATGTTAATTATTCAATTTACCTCTTATCTATATAATTGCAGAAACATTTAGGAGGTTCTGGTTGAGCCAAGTCATCAACACAAGTTTCTTTTCTTTTTTTAATTTCTTTGGTGGGACCCACAATGTTGTATGATGATTTAATGCGAAATAACTACCTGAAACTCAATTGTTTACGTACAAATTAATGTTTATAAACTTATATCAAAAGTCTTACGTAATAATCGTAAACATTAATTATTGTGTAAACTATCAATGTGTATAACATGAAATTAAACATTATATAACAAAATATAATAATTTCGAATATCGTCTGTCTGGAACTATTATTTACATAATAATTTATATGATTAATTGATAGAAATACTCCGAACTATGGGTGAGCTGCTCAAAATACTTTAACCTTTATTTTAACTACCAATATAACCAACTAATGTCCTCGTTTGCTTTGAATATAATTTGTCATTTTGTTAACTTATTGTAGCATGTTCTAATGGTGTGATTAGGTGAATAAATTAACAGATAAATAAAAAGGGAAAGACGGGTTAAAGAAGAGTTATAAATTTCTTCACTTATTTAGCAGGTAGTAGGTCATATATTATAATAAAAATGAATGACAACATTAGTTGGTTATATTCGTAGTTAAAATAGAGTTTGAAGTATTTTGAGCATGACACCATAGTTCAGAGTATTCTTATCAATTAATCATAATCATATATCATCAAATATTATACTAATGCAGAAGCCAATCCGATGACGTGGCTTCACAGAAAACTACCTTCGTTTGACGTGGCACGCTTTCAGACCTATTGCAAAATTTCCAAAAAAAAATTTAAAAGTTAATAAAAATGAGTTAAAACCGGTGATTACGAATTTCAATTAATTAGTACACGTATATAATTATGAATTTGAAAAGATTTCATTCCATATATAATTCTATATGTATATGCAATCATCATTAAAAAACGAATAATGTAAAAATTATGCAATCATCATTAAAAAAACGTCAATCAATAATTTACGTGATTTTCGGAATATTGTTTTAAAAATAGACATAAAATAGAAATATTGTGGAATAATCTCTTAAAAACTGGAATAATGGAATAATCAGTACAGTACACGTATATAATTTGAGACTGAAAAGATTTCATTTCATAAGAATTCAAAGATTTCGTTCAACAACCCATTCCATAATATTCTGTGCAATTAGAATATCCATAATCACCGAACAAAAAATACCTACAAGTATTTTTAAGACTACATTTTTGATTTACATATGGGTCGGAATAATTACGGGTCGGAATACCTACAAGTATTTTTTAGACTACATTTTTTGATGGTTTAATCTTTATTAAATATAGGTCGTAATAATTACTCTTCATCGGTATATACACTTATGTGAGCGTCGTGATTTATTAGACTACATTTTCGATTTATTGTAAGACATCTTACTATTCACGTGAATGCGAAACATTTTAACAACTACGGAGTATTTATTTAATATAGTAAATAGTAAATGAGTGGTCATTTAATAATTTTGGAATGTCTTCGTGTAAGACGTCGCACGCAATAACTGTTATTTATTATATGAATATCTTTAATAAATATAATCAAAAATACGTTTTTTAACCCAACTATACATTTACTACTCACGTCTCATCAGATTATTTACGTTTTGCTTTTATTGTACGATATGTAATATACAACTTTATTTTATATATGGGTTACATATTTTAAAAATGATGCAATGGGTAATTAGAAGTATACTAATTATATTGTAAGTCTCGATCATCTTAATGAATAACTATATGATAGCTCATGTATACCGTCATACCAACATGTGTCATAAATAATTCAAAATTTATTTATATGTATATAATTAACCAGCTTTCTTTGATATTATTAATTACGGTATTCATCTAAAGTTAAAAACAGGCCACAGTAAATAATTAATTTACTTATCTCCAATATTATTAACTATATTCATCTAAAATTTAAAAAACAGACCCGTGAATTTCACGGATTACAACCTAGTTTATACCCAATAAATAATACATAATTGACTATAAACAATAATAATTAACAATTTATCGGGTAATAGTTCGAGATTTAAAAAAAGACTAAAATGTTGCTCCAAAATATTATAAGACTGGATAATGATTTCGAATATCGTATGTCTGGAACTATTATATAATAACTTATACCCAATAAACAATTCATAATTTACTAGAAACAACAATAATTAACAATTTTTTGGGTAATAGTTCAAAATTTTAAAAAAACTAAAATGTTGGTCCAAAATATTATATGACTTGATTTTGCGAAAATCAAGTCATAAACAAAACGGTTAAAACTAAAATGTTTGTCCAAAATATTATATGACTTGATTTTGCGAAAATCAAGTCATAAACAAAACGGTTAAAACTAAACCTTAAATTAAAATATATACTTATAAAAAGACTAAAATGTTGGTCCAAAATATATCTAACACACCAGTTTGACTAAAATGTTGGTCCAAAATATATCATCATTTCATCAGTTGAAATATTTCGCGAAAATAAACAAAAGTGTATAGACGTTAGATATAAAACAAAATCAAATTTTGATAAAAAAGTGTATAGGCGTTAGATATAAAATAAAATTTATGAACATTTATAATTTAGTTCCGATGATACATATTTAGAATTATACGATTTGTAAACAATCCGTGCAATTCTTTGCATGGGCCAAAAATTAGTTGAATTATAATTCACAAATAAAAATATAAATTTTTTTATTTTGACAAAATTTTTTTAGGTTGAATTAATTACATAAAAAAAACAACAATAATAATAACAATATTTGTGACAAAGCACTAATAAACGTCACATTATTCGTGGCAAAATACTAATAACTCGTGACAAACATTTCAGTATATTGTGAAAAATGTATTTTAACTATATATCATGGCAATATAGGCATTTGATTAATATTTTTTTTTTGCGAGTTTTTTTTGTAATCAGGGTTTATTGCGGCAACAAATCAACGTGACAATATATCTAAACTCGTAAATTTTACAGATAATATAACTAGTTTATCTAATAGTAAGATTTCATTTTCCAATTTTTAGGTAAGAGAATTAATTGAAAGTTTAAATATGCTTTAGGTACTACGCAGGTACAAGCCAACAATTGTTTTTGTTGTCGCCATTCTTGTGCATGTACGAGCCAACAATTGTTTTTGTTGTTGCCATTATTGTGCATTACACGAGTATGGCTTGTCAGTCGTGTCAACCTAGGGGATGAGTAGATATATTTTGCCTAGCAATTAATTCAAAAAAGGCATATCTCCCTATATTGGGCAAAGTAATTGATTAAGCAATATTATTGTCTATTGACTAATTGAGCAAGATACAATATTATTGTCAATAGGTCTACCTTCACTAATTTAGTGAGAGAAATAATAGGACCTCTCATCCCATCATATAAGAGGGTCTCTTAATAACGCTATTGGGAGATCATCTTTCTGAAATTTTATGAAAAAGTGCGAAGTCGATTGCTTAGCTATGGATAAAAGAGTAATACGCATTCGTTGAACATCCTACACCACCATATCTTGTTGGATGGATACCGTGTGGAGGGATGAAGATCATGGTCACAAAACAAAATGTTCCATATTCATTAGTTTTTCCGCGCTAAAATTAACTTCGCGATAAAAGTGTCAAATCAAATACCGTCCATCTTTAAGCAGTCGCTTACAATCCTTGATAAGTGGCCTATGAAATAAGTTATCAATCGTCCCTCATTTATTGATAAGGTTTATCACCACTTATAAATCAGACTAATTAATAAGTTATTCCAAACACATTCTAGGTGCTAAATGTAGGCCAAACACAGTCTACGCAACTCGACAAGCATCATTATACAATGTTCAAGATTAATCACAAATGCCTATTTTATACCAGACTAGTCTGAGATTAGTTCGAGCTACTCTCAATTAAACATAATAGCGATTATTAAGTATAATAATGATGAAACAGCGCGCGTGAAATCCGTCATCGAATTTTATAAGAATTTAAGTTTGAGTTTGACTTGAGGTCCTATGCATGTCATGTCAAGTCAAGAAAGGTGAAGATTGGCTCCAATAAATTGAGAGTGTCCGATATTTTTATACTATAATTTAAGAGTAGCTTGAATTTTACACAAGTTCATGAAAAGAAAATCATTTAACAAAAAGAACTTATTAGACATATGGTATCTGAAATACGGAGTATACCTTAATAATAATAAGAGATACTCCGTATTATATAATCTTAGAATAGTATGTCGTAGTATTTATGGATATTTTGATAATATTGTATTTTTCTTAATTAGTTTAACTATAATTAAGGATTCCGTATTCATATGACACAACATTAATATACAATTCAATTTATGAGTTACTTTCTTCTAGAATTATCAATACTTAGAGTTCCGAATACATTGACATAGGATAGCCAACTTTACTCTTTATTATAGTAGAGATTTAAAGACTCCAGTCCAATAAGATGAATAACATTTAATAACTAAACTAACATTATGGTAACTTAGAGAAATAGATTTAACTTCTTATTATTCTAACCAAATAACCAGAGTTTCGCTTAAGTTAAGCTCAAGTTTGAGTCGAGTAGGCATTTATGCTTGTTGTGCTTGTGCTGAGCAGCTTTAGGCTCGCATCCAACTCCACTCTTTTACCACCCGACTCTGATTACCCTTTTTTGAAAAAATATCTCGAAAATCAGCCTATTAAATATCACAGTAATCCCCGAAAGATAAATCTCGCTCTCTTTTCTCATCTCATTTACTAAGCAAGTTGAATATCTGGAAAGTGCTCATTCATGCCAAATGAAAAAATTTTATCTGGAAAATCTTCACTAATACATTGCCCATTGGTCACGAGATGTCGCGTAGAAATTTTTCTGGACCATACATTTGCAGCCTTTGTGGTCAAGCTGATACTTATGAATCCCTAGCGCATTTGTTTAGGGACTGTTCTTTGGCCTCACGATTGTGGTTTGCCTCTCCCTTAGCCATTCGAACGGATAATGGTAATCATTTAAGCTTTCAAATTTGGGTTGTTAATTGGCTTTGTTACTTGCTGCATCTTGATTCTTCACAACGATCAGTGGCTCTTTTTATAGCTACTCTGTGGTCCATCTGGAGGATTCGAAACGGAAAAGTTTTTAAGGATGACAACCGCCCCTTGAATTACTGGATTGAGCAGATTTCTATAGAACTGATGAACTTTTGTTTCCAAGGAGGGGTTTTTCTGCTGGTTCGTTTGGTACTGCTCAGGAAGGGGGCTTTGATGATGAATATTGGTCCATCCTCAATTCCGTCCCCTATATGATTATCGGCCAAAAAACTTGTACACCTTTTTTTCGTTTAAAGTGTGATGCGGGTTGGCATAAGAATTTTGAGGCGGCTGCTGGATGGGTGGTTTTGAATTCTTCTGGTCAAGTTATTTTAAGTGGTAGCAAAACTTTCTGGGCCAGAAATGCTCTACATGCGAAAACAATTTCTTTGCAGAAAGCTCTTCGTTCTATCATCAGCAATGGAATTCAACATGTTGAGATTGCTACAGACTGCCTCAATTTGATCCTGCAACTATGTGGATTTTCGGAAGTCGACTTTTGCATAAAACCTGTTATAGTTAATATTTTAAGTCTTTTTAGTTCTTTTCATTGTTTATCAATAAGTTACTGTCCTAGGCGTCTGAATAGATGCCCATAACCTAGCTCAGGCAGCTCTAGTTTAGTTTGGCCCATCTATTTTTATGTACCTTGTCAAAAAAAAAAAATATCACAGTAATAAAACACTAAATATTAATTAACACCATCTTAACTTAAGAGTCTAGACCTGACAAACGAGTCAACCAGGTTATTCGTGTTTACAAGAATTCAGGCCGGGTAGGGTCAAATCGGATTATTTCGGATCCAAATCATTTTAAGGTCAACTAATATCAACCTATTTATAAATAATAATCAGTTTACAATAACAAATCTTCCGATAAGCTTCCACCAGATCTGATCGAGTCAAGTTCGGACAAAAACCAAGTAATAATAAAATCGATTTTTATAACGTGTGCCCAATAAATCGAATATGGAAAGATTCATAAGATATTCTCACTAATTTATCATGAGAATATCTTATGAATCATTCCATAATCGGTATATTAACGTGTACTAAAATTTGAGAGAGATTTTTTTCAATAAATTATTGAGAGACCATTTATTTTGTGGCCCTATTATCATTGATCGTACCATAGTAATTTCACGGGCTAAGAATCACGCCGACTTATCGCCTTATCTTTTTATCATATGCGCGGAAGTTTTATCGAGTTTGGTAAGAAGAGCGGCATAAAATGGATCTTTGCACGGGCTAAGAATCACGCCGACTGCTCCTATGGTATCCCACCTCTTCTTTGCGGATGATAACATGTTTTTGTTAAAGCAAAGTTGAGGGAAGCTCGATACCTCAAAAGAATTCTTACCGAGTACGAGGAGGCATCGGGGCAGATGATCAATTTTAATAAAACAACGGTATCCTTTAGCCGGGGGGACAAGAGGAGTGGATAGAGAACAGGTCACCGAATGTCTGGGTGTCAGGTATGTGGAATCTCAAGCATCCTATCTAGGGCTCCCTACTGTTATTGGTCATTCAAAACGGATTCTGACAAATGTAATTCGAGATAAATTGAGCAAAAAACTTCAAGGATGGCGTGGTCAACTGTTTTCGAAAGAGGGACGGGAAGTGTTGATAAAGGTTGTAGCCCAATCAATCCCGACTTATGCTATGAGTGTCTTCAAACTTCCGACAACATTCTGTGATGATTTGCGCTCTATGGTCTCTCGATTTTGGTGGGGTACGACGAATGGCAAAGAAAAATCCCGTGGATTGCGTGGTCAAAACTCTGTCGACCGAAATGTTTGGGGGTCTGGGATTCCGCGATTACCACAAGTTCAATATGGCCCTTTTAGGTAAGCAACCGTGGAGATGTGTCACAAACAAAACGTGCCTCATGACTTGAATTTTCACTGTTAAGTATTTCCCAAATGGATATTTTATGACCGCGCCGATAGGAGTAAACTCGAGCTATACATGGCGTGGAGTGGTGGAGGCTCGTAATGTGCTGCTACTCGGTGTAAGAAGGAGAATTGAGAATGACCTCAATAGAAGAGTATGAGATGATCCGTGGATACCGCATACTCACAAGGCGAATTTTATCACCTCGAGGAGAAGCGGATGCGAATATGGTTGTGGCGGATTTATGGGATGAAGAGGGCAGAACGTGGAATAAGGACAAATTATCGAACTTATTCCTACTTTTTGAGGTTGAACGAGTTTGCAGCATACGTATAAGCAACTCGAAACCAGAGGATTCGTGGGTATGGGAGCTCGAACGAAAAGGGGAACACGGATAAGGGTTGTTTGTCGGGATGAAGAGGGGACGGTACTATGGGCTTTGAGCAGTTACCAACAGGAGGCGATTGAGGTGGAAATAGTGGAAGGCGAAGCGGTGTTGGCAGGCGTCCAAGAAGCGAGAAAGCGAGGACATTGCAGTATTGTCGTCAGGAGTGACTGTAAGGGGCTGATTGAAGCGTTGCAGATGAAGGAAGAGGGAAGAAGTGATCTTCATTTACTGATAGACGATATCCGCTCACTCGGTGAAAGTTTTAATGTCTTGTTATGGTCGTTTGTGAGTCGTAAGTTCAACAGGGTAGCACATGAACTAGCACATTTGAGTTCGTCTGTGGATCCTAGGCAGATGTGGGACAAGCTAAACCTTCCACGATACATTAATAATTTTGCTTTATCCGATTTGAATGATATGTTTTAATCCCGACTTGTGGGAATTCAAAAAAAAAAAGAATTATCAATACTTAGAGTTTCAAATACATTGACATAGGATAACCAACTTTACTGTTTATTATAGTAGAGATTTAAAGACTTCAGTCCAATAAGATGAATAACATTTAATAACTAAACTAATAATATGGTAACTTAGAGAAATAGATTTAACTTCTTATTATTCCAACTAAATAACAAGAGTTTTGCTTAACTTAAGCTCAAGTTTGAGTTGAGTAGACATTTATGCTTGTTGTGCTTGTGCTAAATAGCTTTAGGCTCGCGTCCATATCCACTCTTTTACCACCTGACTCAAATTACCCTTTTTTGAAAAAAAATTCTTGAAAATCAGCCTATTAAATATCACAGTAATAAAACACTAAATATTATCACCATCTTAACTTAAGAGTCTAGACTTGACAAACGAGTCAATCAGGTTATTCATGTTTACAAGAATTTGGGTCGGGTAGGGTCAAGTTGGATTATTTCGGATCCAAATAATTTTAAGGTCAACTAATATCAACCTATTTAAATAATAATCAGTTTACAATAACAAATCTTCCGATAAGGTTCCACCAGATCTGATCGAGTCAAGTTCGGACAAAAACCAAGTAATAATAAAACACAAATTCTTATTTGCAACGGCACTATCCGTCGCAAACTTGTGACGGATACCGTTTTCTCTCACAAAATACCCACTTTTTCTCTCTCTGCAACACTATTCATGATCTCACAAAATATCCGTCACAAATGGTGACCCGTCGCAAGTAAGACTTACTAATAATAAAATCGGTTTTTCTAACGTTTGTTCTAATAACACACGTTAATAAATCAAATATGGAAAGATTCATAAAATAATCTCACTAATTATGATAAAACTAAGTTCATACTTAAATTTATCACGAGAATATCTTATGAATCATTCCATAATCGGTATATTAACGTGCCCTAAAATTTGAGAGAGATGATCTTTCAATAAATTATTGAGACACCATTTTTTGTACTCTTTTATTTGTATTTCGTGACCCTTTTGTCATTGATAGTACCATAGTAATTTCGTACTTATGTACATAATAAATGTACTTATTTTATCTTTAATCATGATTTATACATATTATATGACTTTTAATACCACTTTTCTTAAATTTGTATAATAGATCTCTCAGAAAAACTAAAAAATCGTAATAAAATAATCAAAAGAAAGGCAAATAGGTAAAAAGAAAGATGAAAGACAGAAGTGAGATGACGCAAACAAATTTTGGAACATTACCAAATTCGTAATCTAGATCAAAAAAAAGCGGTGATTGTGGATCTACCCCTTTCTCTCTTCCAACATTTTTGTCTTCAAAACTCTTCTCTCTCTTCTTACATCATTCCCTCTCTAATAAACCTCTTCATTATTCCTTACACTCTAGGAAATTAAATTTAATTAAATTTAATTACCAAAAAAAACCAAAAACAATATCTTCTGCACAATATTTTGTAGCCCTATTTTCAGAAAAATACCCACGTATTATCTCAGTAGCACATGCTATCATTTCATCATCATCATCATCAAATTCCATAAAATTTCCAACTTTTTTTTTTGCTAAAAAAAGTGTTTTTTCTCTTTGGACCGCCGCAAGTTTTACATAGTACGTGTTCTATTACTAGCAAATATTGAATATTGGATTCGGTTGGTGATAGTAATCTTGTTGTGTGTATTTCATCATCAGCAATACAATATTTCTGGTTTTCTGTGCAAAATCTTATGATTTTTGGTCATCTTCTATGGGATTTGTTTAGATTGAAGGCGGCGTCTGCCATACTTGGATCATTGTTTCTTGCTGACGTTTGTGTTTACGTTTTTTGGTAGTGCTGAGGCCGTGCAGGGGTTTATTTAAACGGTGATTTATTCGGTTTATTTTCGCAATTTGGGTATTCAGTTTGAGCTATTTAGCTTCTAATTACCTACATAAGTTTAGATTTTTCACATTTTTATTGTCACGAATTCGAGTTTTTGTCAGGTGGGTATGTGCCTAAGCTAGTATTTTTGTTCAATAGGATTGTAGCTTTTCAATTTGTTATTCGCTAGATGAGTCACAAGGCTAGCACAATAGGTATGCTGTCATGATATCTCGGTCTTACCTACTAGGTTATGACTAAGTTATTGTATTGAGCTCAAAAGTTCGGTTTGACTAGCTAGTATTTGGGTTGTTCTTTGTTCGAGCTTTCGATTTGTGATTCATGAAGTTATTGTATTGAGCTCAAAATTTGTGTTTGATTACTATTTGGGTTGTTCTTGGTTCATTGATTGATTGATTGGATTTTAAATGTGTGGATTTCTTGTAATTGATTGTCAATTCATGGTAGCTTTGAGCATTAGTTGACTAAATGAATAATTTTTTTATAGCTTTGAAGATTTGCAAATTGGTTTTTTTTGTTGATTTTTTGTGTTGAATATGGTAAATAGTTAACCAAGTACTTGCAATTTTTTCTGTTCATGGGAATATATAGTTATTACTAACAACATGTCTTGCTTGTGACGGGCTAATCCCGTCACAAGCTTGTGACATCTCACAAAAAGGGTGAGTGGACACGGTGGGGTATCCTTCACATGCTTTTCCACTCACCTCTCATAGGTATTTTGTGAGAGGAAACGGTATCCGTGACGGACCGTCGTCACAAATGAGAATTTGTGTATTACTAATTACATTAGCTAGCCGGTTGCTTGATCGTGTTGATTCTTTGAATTGTTGAAGATGACATTTTTGAATTTTAATTGCTGAAAGTTCTCCATTTGATGGTTGCTGGCACATGATTACTCATTGACTAGATTATTGTCTAGTGACCTCATGAAAAGATTTTTTAGATTCTTAATTTTTTGCACTTTTTTATCCGCTTTCTTTCACCAATTCTGATATTGAATTGTTTATTTGACTTTGTAAAGCAGGTTTGATGTCCAGAGTAAATGGCAAAGTAAGCGGAATGCGTTACATTGTTGCTGTAGTTTAGAACTTTGACCAAGTTATGTGAATGAGCGAGAGTGTTGTTGTTTTGCCATTGTAGGTCATTTAGTTTCCTTTAATGGAATACTCTTTTTCCACAATTCAGTCAAATAGTAGCGTGGATATAGATAGAGAATCAAGAAACTTAAATGATGAAACATTTGGTAACATCCCGGAAATGATGAATTTCGAAGGTTATTCCGGGTGGTGCAATAGCCCGGAACAGTTGTTGGCGTCTTATGGGTTTGCTTCTCTTTCAGCATTATCTTCTGATAATAATTCTTATGATCAATTGAACTTTCCTGAGCAACAAAGTGCTGCCTTTCCTTTGACTAGCGATAATATCAATAGTCTTAATGTCATAGAAAATTCCTTCAATTATGCTCAGTTTGATGAAAATGACTCTAGTGCCAAGCAAGATAATCTTTTATTGATTCCCCAAAGTAGAGTTCCTAGGCCCTTTAGTCATTCATTGCCGGAGAAAATGCTTCATGCGTTATCCTTGTTTAAAAAGTCATCTGACGGAGGATGTTTGGCACAGATGTGGGTGCCTATTAGATCTGGAGATCAGAATATTCTGAGCACATGCGACCAACCTTATTTACTTGACGAAATACTCGTAGGGTATCGTGAAGTATCTAGGTCGTATACATTCTCGGCAGAAGAAAAACCTGGCTCCTTTCCTGGACTTCCAGGACGTGTTTTTATATCCAAAATTCCGGAGTGGACTTCGAATGTTAGTTATTATAGTTCAGAAGAATATTTAAGGGTTCAACATGCTCTTGATCATGAAGTTCGCGGATCTGTTGCTATACCAATTTTTGATCCTTCGAATGCTTCGTGTTGTGCTGTTTTGGAACTTGTCACTGTGAAAGAGAAACCCGACTTTGATTCAGAAATTGAATCTGTGTGTCGTGCGCTTGAGGTGGGTATATAATATTATTCTCGTATTTTGTTTCGTTTTTCACCTCCCTTGCTATAGTCTGTGTTAGAGGTAAGATGTTTCTTTGAGTCTACACAATGGCTAGGAACTTCTTTCAATATATTACTAATATATAATATATGTTACTAGTATACTGTATATCTCTAATATATCACTAATATATTACTAATATATAATATATGTTACTAGTATACTGTATATCACTAATATATTTCTAATATAATATCATGAATAAAAACTCTAATAGATTAATGTTCCTTCATAAATTGTCGAGGGTTTATTACATCCTTGTGCGTGAGATACTGATAAATGATTTAGTTACATACTTTTCATGGAATATAGGGCTGGTAACAAGTTTTTTTCTTGTTGACTTTCTTTAGTTTTCTCTAATTCGCTTGGGCATATTTCAGGTAGTAGATTTAAGAACAACACCACCTCTTCGGCTTCCTCCCCAGGTATTTTGCCTAATTTTGAGGCCATGTATATATTGCCTAGTTTTGAGACCATGTATATATTTCCAGTAATCTTAAAACAATAACAACAATTATTTTACTGGGCGTGAATACTATACGAAAATAGAATGGTATATAAAATTGTACTTTTGGAGAATTGTTCAGAGATATCATTGATCAAAACTACATGTTTCACGGTGTGATGTGATCATTTTTTATCTCCGATCGTCGTTTTTTATTACAATTATTATTACTTAACTATTTTAAAAATACTTTCTATACAATCGTGTACCATATTTAGTACAAAGACTATATTTTCTGAAGAAAACTAAACATTGTAAAAGTTTAAAAAAACATGTGTGTGAGGCTGAGCTAAAATAGTGTAATAGTAATAGTAGCGAAACAAGTTCGAGAGTGTAGGCCCAACATGAACAATGGAAGTATAAAAGTACTCTACATGGGCTTAGAAATATGAAGCCTTTATTATCAAATTTCAGTTATGCCTGATGGATTGTTAGTACTAGTGTAACTCCAAGATTTGGAGTAGCCTTTGTTTGTTCTACGTCTTGTGAGCCCAATTTTAAGTACACATAACAGTTATTGTGAACAATAACAAGCCTTACTTATTTGGCAGCTTTTATATACTTATTTGTTGATTTGATATTGCAGCATATTTCACAGTCTCGCAAGACCGCCTTAGCGGAGATAACCGATGTGTTACGAGTTGTTTGTCATGCACATCGATTACCATTGGCTCTTACATGGATCCCATGTACCCTAGAAGAAGAAGATGGAGAGAATGTCATTAGGATCCAAGCAAAAGATAGTGATATAAACTTGAATAAAAAGTCGATACTCTGCATTGAAGAGAGTACTTGCTATTTAAATGATAAAGAAATGCAAGGGTTTGTCCATGCTTGCTCAGAACATCCTCTTGAAGAAGGGCAAGGCGTTGCCGGAAAAGCCTTTCAGTCAAATATTCCTTTCTTTTATTCCGACGTGAAGAATTACCATATCAATGAATACCCTTTAGTACAACATGCTCGAAAGCATGGACTATGTGCCGCTGTTGCAATTAGGCTTAGGAGCACGTATACCGGGAATGATGATTACATACTCGAGTTGTTTCTGCCTATAAACATGAAAGGGAATAAGGAGCAACAACTTTTGTTGGATAGTCTGTCTGGTACCATGCAACGAATATGCAAAAATTTGAGAACGGTTGGTGAGACTGAAGTGGTTAGTTACCCTGATACGAAAATCGAACGTAATGGAATGACACAAAGTTTCTTTTCAAGTGATGAACCAATTATCACCCCGGAACAATTATTTGGTCGCAACAAGTCAGTTGTTGGAGGTGAACAAATGTCATTGAATATAAGTAATGTCCATGTTAATCCAGGGAGATGGTCTCATGAGGTACCTCTTATTCCTCTTATTACTCTTTGATTTCGCAATTTAAAAGGATATTTTTTATGGGTTAGAATTAGGGATGTCCTTAGGGCGGGGCGGTGCTGGATATAGGTCCCCGTACCCGTACCCGTACCCATCAAGAAAAACTCGTACCCATTCCCGCCCCATCACCCATGGCGGGTACAAGTTTCCAAAACCATCCCCGCCCCACCACCCATGGCGGGTACAAGTTTCCAAAACCATGCCGCCCCACCAACCCATTAATCCAATATACCATAAATTTTTACGATCTTTTTTTCGTACAAGTTGGGTTAATCACTATTAATTCTTTTTTCAGGAATTTGTTTATATAATTTTAATTATTTACCAAAGAAATTTGTAAATACTTTATAAACTAACTATTTTAACATTACGTCTTAATTATTACAAAATAATATTTGTAAAATTATCATAATAATGTTATTAATTTTTGTAATAATTGGTGGGTAGGCGAGTATGAAGTGGGTACCACGCAAAAACCATCTCCTCCCCACTACCCATGGCGGGTACAATTTCTGTACCCGTCCCTGCCCCACCACCCGCCAAAGCTCTACCCGTCTCCGCCCCAACTGAGGCGGGTGCGGGGCGGTATCCGCTTGGACCCGCCCCATTGACATTCCTAGGTTAGATGGTTAGGTGAAATTAGAATTGACAAACCCAAATCACCTACTTTATGTGTTTATATTGCTTGTAGGGATGTCATTGGGGCGGGGCGGTGCTGGATATAGGTCCCCCGTACCCGTACCCATCAAGAAAACCTCGTACCCATCCCCGCCCCATCACCCATGGCGGTTACAAGTTTCCAAAACTATTCCCGCCCCACCATCCATGGCGGGTACAAGTTTCCGAAACCATCCCACCCCACCAACCCGTTAATCCGATATATCATAAATTTTTCCGATCTTTTTTTCGTACAATTTGGGTTAATCACTGTTAATTTCTATTTTCAGGAATTTGTTTATATAATTTTAATTATTTACCAAAAAAGTTTGTAAATACTTTATAAAATAACTATTTTAACACTACGTCTTAATTATTACAAAATAATATTTGTAAAATTATCATAATAATGTTATTAATTTTTATAGTAATTGACGGGTAGGCGAGTATGAAATGGCTAACACACAAAAACCATCCCCTCCCCACTGCCCATGACGACTACAACTGCCCATGACGACTACAATTTTCCGGCGGGTGCGAGGCGGTATCCGCTTGTACCCGCCCCAATGACATCTCTTATTGCTTGGATTACTCATTGGGAGACTATTTGTTTATGTAGATAAGTTTTAGTGTATCATTTCATATGGTTATGTTAGACATTAATACTTTTTTTTTTTTTTTATAATATTAGTGTATGTTAAAAGTTTAGTTTTATTTTGTTTGGATATGGATCATTATAAAACTAATTTCAATGATGATTATAATAGATGGGTGGGTCAAGACGAGCGTCCGAGAAGAAACGAAGTACAGCAGAAAAGACAGTAAGCCTAAGTATTTTGCAACAGTACTTTTCTGGGAGTCTCAAGGATGCTGCGAAGAGCATTGGCGGTATGACTTTTATTTTGGTTAAAGTTTGTGCATTTATTATAGGTCGTAAATTGTTTTTTGTAGTTTGGTTCGCCATGGAAAGATAAAATTTTAGGAAACATTAAATCCATATGAGCTCGAAAATCACATTAATGGGGTAAATATTGTTTGGTGAATGAACTTCAATTCATGTGTGAACCCCACACTATTTACGAATTGGAGTTTCATAGGAAGTTCCTATGAATTGGGCAACCAAACAAGACTCTATTTACCCACTTTCCATTATTTTCCATTTTCCAATTTCCACGATTTTAGAAGTAACCAAACAATCCCATAGTTTTCTTCCGCAAAATAACGTTGTACAATCCGTTAATACACCCTCGCTTGAAACTTAGTTATTGACTTTGCCATTTTAGTTTTTTTTCAGGATCTTTTATTTCTTGTATGATCTTATGATTTGTTTATGTTATCATTTAAAGCTACATTTCTTATAAATGGATTTTTTCGTAGGTTTAAAATAATGCCACGATTTTGTGGCAGTTTCAAAATTAGTACCACATCTAATAATTGTACCAATTCCAAATTTAGTAATTAACCATATGGTTAGTTTAGGAATTTTGATAAATTTTAAAATTTTATATTATTTTGAATTATATAAATTTTATTGCTCACAGGAAAAGCAAATTAATTTATGTGTATAGACATTTTAGAATTTTTGTCAAACCTAATCTATTGTCATTTTCGTCGGAAATTTATTAAAATTGATCCCATCCCTTTTGTAAACATTTTATGTTCCAAAAATTTAGTTTTTGGTGTATATGAATGTTATTTCGGCATTTTGCCCATCTCATAGGTGTTTTTCTTTCGCACAAAAACACAATATAGGCCATATTTTGCTATAAAGAATTGAGGATTGAGAAATTTTTTAACTCTTGATGTAAATTAAAATATTGTTTTCACGTAATTTTTATTATAATTTGCTTGGCAACAAAACTTTCTATATTTTACAATTTTTGAAAAAAAAATCACCTATAATAGCATCCTTGAATGTTACTCGTTTTGTACCTGAGTATTTGTTTGATAATTGATGATTTGGGTGCCAATTTCTTGCATAAAAAAATAGCAATAGTTTCTTCCTCTTTTAATGTTTTTGCAAAATAAATGAATTTATTAGTTTGGTTTTATTAATACTAGTTACCTCATACGATAAACTTTTTAAACTTTACAGTTTGCCCTACCACATTGAAGAGAATCTGCAGACAACATGGTATCTCTAGGTGGCCTTCTCGAAAAATAAACAAGGTGAATCGCTCTCTAAGAAAAATACAGACGGTTCTTGACTCCGTAGAGGGTGTGGAAGGAGGGTTGAAGTTTGATGCATCAACCGGGGAACTTGTAGCCGCTGGCTCCGTCATTCAAGAATTTGATGCTTCAAGAAACATTTTTTTGCCTAGCAAAAATATTGCCGGAAAAAGCTCTGATGTGTGTAGAAAAGATGAAATGTGCTCAATTGCACCTGCTATATGTGGAGTTCCTCCTATTAAGTTGGAGACAACCTCATATTTTGGCGCTAACGATGGAAAAACTTTCGATGTCTCCAGTGATTCGGTTGAAGAGTTGAGAAAATCTACTTTTGAGGTAGATAAGGCGGGGTCTGAATTAGGTAGCCTTTTTCATCATTTGGGTTCTCCCAACCTGACATGTAGGGTTGTTATTGATGAAATGGATGTGGGGTTAGAAAATGAGGATGGGACTGTAGAACACCACCAAGCCAGTTCTTCAAGCATGACGGAATCATCAAATGCTTCAGGTTCATCTACTTCTCCTCATAGTTGTTACAAATTGACACGTTTCAACGAAAAGAATATCAGCGAAGATGCTTCAAGAATTACCATTAAAGTTAGATATATGGAAGATACTATTAGGTTCAAGTTTGATAGGTCTTTTGGATGTCTACGCCTATACGAGGAAGTGGCTACGAGGTTTAGGCTTCAGTTGGGAACCTTTCAACTCAAGTACCTTGATGATGAAGAGGAGTGGGTCATGTTAATTAGTGACTCGGATTTACAGGAATGTTTGGAAATAATGGAGTATGTTGGAAAACGCAGTGTCAAGTTCCTCGTCCGTGATATGCCTTGTGGTATGGGAAGTTCCGGTGGCAGCAACTACTTTTTATCAGGAAGCTGATAAGTAGTTGTCCTACACTCCTTGTTAAAACACGTGTCGAAAGGCTTGCTTGGAATTAGCTATTTTGTACAAAATTAAGACTCGGAAACAAAAACAAAACGGAGAGAAATGGTGGCAACAAAAGATGGAAATGAGTTCCATTACCCTTGTAACCGGTAAGTATGGTCTTTTCAAACAAGCCTTAAAAATGAGAAGCTCCTCGAGATAGGCTGCTCGTGTTTTGCAGAATGTTTGGTTTTTGAGAAGTACAGGAAACAGGTTCAGAGGACGATATCAATGTGCTGGCCGCAAATGTCAGAGGAATCAAGCATCCGACTTAATCCAGTTTAATACATATAGAAGTAGTTGTGTATATAAGATGTAGTAGCAGCAGCCGCCGTTCGTTGTAGTATTAGTGTTAGTAGTAGTGCATCTGATGTATGCTGTGTTACAATGTTTTTGCATAAGGTACTTGCCGTAGTAACAAGGGAAATAATATATAGAAAGATCAAGTTTAATACTCGCAACTGTTTAGAAGTTAGAACCTCGTCTGCTGAAATGATGCTGATATTACTGTGGCTGACAGGTTTATTGAAGTCGAACCATAATCGTAGCAGCAGCAGCAGCAGCAGCAGCAGTAGTGCATCTGATGTATGCTGTGTGCCTGTGTTACAATGTTTTTGCATAAGTTTAATACTCGCAACTGTTTACTTGTTTAGTACATTATCTGCTGAAATGATGCTGATATTACTGTCGCTGACAGGTTTATTGAAGTCGAACAATGATCATATGACACCGTTCTAAGTCCTACTGTTGTTCTTTGAGGCGGATAACCTCCTACCTGATCATCATCATCATCATCGCGTTTTTCTACTAGTGCTAACTAGCTTAGATCATTTTCCGACTTTCATTTTCACCCTTTCCCGGATGGATGTGCTTAACCTGAATACGAGTCAGCCCAAAGCGGACCATCACCCGACCTGTTTTGAAAGTTAATTATCTAAATCGAGTCAGCCCAAAGCGGACCATGACTGGCAATGCTCGAAAGACCGTAAAAAGTTAGAGGGCACCCTTCTCCATGAAAGGAATCAGGATTCTTGATGCTTTTCAATTCTCTTTATATGTCTTTAGACTCTTCTTTTGAAGTGGAAGATGTAAAGCATTGGACCAAAACGACTTCATTTGTTGCTTTTGCTTTTACAGCCTCCTTCCAAGACTAGACTACCCTATCATTCATACAACATTAGAGATCAATCTCATTATTTGAAGCAGCCGGAGTTGGGTTGGGCCGTTGGTCGCGCATTTTCCAACCCGAGTTCAATGATTAAGTTCGAGTGAACACCCGAATTGCACATGATGGTAAGGATGTTAACGACGAGAGCTTTTGTAGACACAAATACACCGTAAGCAGAATACGATTTTTTCCCACTATCGAATTAGAAATTTCCTAACCAAGATTATAGAAATAATATGTTATTATGTTTTTATAGGAAAAATAATTTTTTCAATCCTTTAGATGAATTTTCGCTATATTGTGTAAAACGGGTTTACAAACACATAACTTGGTTACAAAGACTAAAATTCGATTTCTGAAAACCCGTTTTAGTATTTAAAACTACAAAAATTAAGTGTAAATTGCTTTTTACATAACCTTTTTTTTTGTTCTTTTCAATAAAGAGAGTTTTTCAAAGTTTCAAAGATTGAAAATAGCATTTATATGAAACGGTCAGTCTTATTTATGGCGTTACAAGCTCGTGACCTCTTACAATCCCTTTCATTTGCCCTTCCTGTTTTCCCTTTCACTTGCAAGATTGTCTCACGTTACAAGCTTGTGACAGATTTAACCCGTCGCTGATGAGAGTTTGTTATAAGTAAAACAAAAAAGGCAGCGGTTAGCCGGTTACTACTTAAAACTCTGGTGAAATTTTCAATGATCATATACTCAAACATCTCCAAAAGCAATATTGTGGAGGTTATAATATGGTTCGAGACTATATCTTCTACTTTTGAGCATGTCACACTAATGTGGTTATTGACAGGTATACATAATTTGCAGGCACTTTACGTTTATATACTCAATGGTTCATTCAGTGCACACCTCAAAGTCTAAAATAACTCACAGCAACATGCGGGTTCCCTCGTCGTCGTGAAAAAAAAAAAGTTTACTTGTAATATAATTTTGAAAGTCATACAAAAAATAATAAAGAGAGTTTAAGAATCATTTATTTAAATTTAATAAAAGTAAGAAAAAGCAAGAGAAGTAAAATAAAGCAGTGGTTGCAGCTGCTTGTTTCTGTATCCCGAGGATACATAATTATACTTTGATCATTTGATTTTGAAAGAACATAAAATTAAAATAATAAATAATTATACACATCTTTTACTATGTCATGTACACATTATGCTATCTGTCTTACTGCCACATGTTCCCAATTAAATAGCATCAACTTGCTGGCTTAAAGAAGAGACATCTTCTGGTGCTCCAAAATCTATTAGATTTCCTCTTTCATTTTCCATCTTTAATTATTTATTTATTGGTTTTTCTTATACCTTAAAACAAATAAATTAGATTTGACTATGTAAATGTTTAGTAAAATGTATATTTGTATCCTTTAAGATGGGAAAATATTTCAAAAAATAAATTTACAATAAATTTTTATTATAGGGCTCTCTAGAAAGAGTTTTGCATCATCTGTCCTATTTTCGTGTCTCATCTCGTGTTTCATTATCTTTTCATTTGACACATAAACAATAAACATTGATAATAAGTATTTTTAGATTTTATCAAAGGATGAGGTGTCAGAATATTAAATTAGTAGGCAGGGCCGTCTCGGGAATTTGGGGGCCCCTGTGTGAGCTCTAGAAATGGAGCCCCTATATAACATTTTAATAAACAAATTTTTTTAAAAAGATGCCTCAATATAACATTTAAGAAACAAAATTTTAGAAAAGAAAGTAAAAAGAATTTTAGAAAAGAAAGTAAAAAGAGTACAAAATGAAGTTAGTAAGGTTTGAACCTGAGACTTCATGTCTAAAAACCTGATTTTTATCCACTAAGACATTATCTTTGATTGAATAGTTAGTGTACTGAATTTATTTACTCTTACTATTATTTTCATTTCTGACCCAAAAAATTGGGGGCCCTGTGCGACCGCACGGGCCCAAAGACGCCCCAAGTAGTAGGACACAAGATGAGACACGAAAGTGAGACGGTATAAATATGATAGTACGATACAGTGATTTAACATATACGATAAAACATTAAGTCATTTTCTTAAAAAATTTCATTTATGATAGAAAAAAAAGTCGTTTGTATAAAACTATAAAGTCATTCTCTAACGTGACAATGATAAATATATTTACTTTTCTTTATAACCTACATATAAATCACGCTAAATAAATATTCACGATAAACAAATGTTACTACAAAATTCAACCCATGCTTAAGTTAATATTTGTAATCTAATCTTCCATTGATCGTTTTACTTTATTTCATCAAAATAAAGAGTAATTATTATCCATGAAGCATATTGTCGAATAACTAACAACCACCTTCGCTTTTCAACATTATTTAAATCTGAGACATCACAAGCTTATAACGGAAACGTTTTGATATTATTGTATTCAAAATCCAACAATGCATTAGATTAAGTGCAATAATATTTGATGATTAGACAACTAGATAATTAGATATAGTGTGTGTATATATATATATAATGGCTATCAACCTCAGCAACAAGTCATTCAGTCTAAAGCTTAAGAATTATGGTTTTTAGTGATGTTCTTATAATGATGACCTACACAAATCACCATCTTTAATTTAATATTATTATCCCTTAATCAGTCACTAAGCTAGCTAGATTATTCAATTATGTGGATCTTCGTATGATCGAAATCATGACCTATCTTTATCAATTTTTCTTCGTATTATCATAAAAAGTGCAATTTCATCATTTCTCCACCAAAGTAGATTAGTATTAGACTATTAGCTATATAATCAAACAAACAAAACAAAAGCATAGCCTTTAATTAAAGCCAAAGGGCATTTTTGTCATCTTGGATTATATTAAATTGTGAGAATCATCCCATGAAACATTTGAATCGGTTTATATTGTATTGATTTACCTTAATTTAACATTTGACATATTATCTTTATGGTTATGTGCGAATGGAATAATGTTAGAACTAAGATTGAGGGTTTTATCACCATTCTAGTTGATATTATCCAGCTCAAATGCACATTAAATCAAATGATATAAAGAAGAAAAACACAACCTTTAATTAAATTCAAAAGGCACGCATGAGCAATTAGCTCTACTTTAAAGAGTTGTATTAATTTATCTTAATTTGATATTTGATATTTGACATATTACCTTGTTTCGATTATGTGTGAATGGAATAATGATAGAACTAAGATTGAAGGTTTTATTGCTAGTGTGGTTGGTTTTATCCAGCTCAAATATAAAACTAAATCAAATGATAGAAATAAAAGGAAAAAAAACATAACCTTTAATTAAATTCAGAAGGCAGCCGTGAACACCTTGCTCTACTTTAAAAAGTTGTTCTTAATCGGAGGGCATTCAGTTTGAATCATGTGAATGATGAGTGAAACTTACCACCTTATTGATCCTACCCGGCTCGGATCTGTCAAAACGAAATGATATACCCTAAAAGAAAATTAAATCCAAAAAGGTAATTGTGTCATAGTCTTAGAAGATATTAAAGTGTGATAATCATATAAGTGATCATATATCAACTAATATTGTACCGATCTAACTTAACTCGATGTGACGAGTTGATAACTATGTACATACAACAATATTATTTTTTTTTCTGACAGTTAGAATAGATTTGCTGAACAGAAGTACGCTTAGTTAATCCATAGGCAATTCTATTAAATTTTCTAGGACAGTAATAATAAAAAACAATGACACATACTAATAAGAGTAGAATTAATAGAGGCTAAACCAACTTAGAATGAATGTTTTGTCGACAATCTTCTTTTAACCAACTCCAGTACAAACTAAACTGTATGTGAATACAACAATGCTAAAACTTCAAATGAGTTTTTTATTAGCAGTCTGATTTTAACCAGGTCTTTTACAGAGTAGACTAAACGGAATGACGTAAACAAAATAATATAGAGAATCCAAAACTTTTTTTTTCCCTTGTCTTTTTCTTTTTCTTTTACCACCCCAAAACCTTTACTTTTAAATATCTGTTATCCAAACGGCTTTATGCTTCTTGCTTTCTCTTTCTCTTTGTCTATACAACTTTGTCTAATCAAAGTTGATTATACATCTACTATTATGGTCCCATAACCCTCATTTTAGCATTATTCTTCTCTTCTTTCTCATTATTTCTCTCTTTATTAAACCAAAAAAGAACCCTCTAAATAAAGGCCAAAGTTTTAAGGTCCTTAGCTTGCCTTGAGTTTGAAGACTCTCCCTTACACTTTCACTCACTTACATTAATTCATAAAATGTTTCATTTCTTAAACCCTTCTACATTTCACCTACAACTTTCCAATATTCTCCTCTCTTTTACACTCTTCCCTCACTCAAAACCCGACTCAAAACCCGCGTTATAATAATGTTCTTCTCATATACCCTTAAGTGAATATACATATACATATATATATTTGGGTCAAAAATTCTTGTCAAATGTCAAAAATGGTCACTTTCTTACCATATTTGGGTATGACATTGTTGTTTTGTTTATTAACTAGTTATTCTGTTTCATCATCGGATTTCGAAGCATTAGTGAAGCTTAAGCAAGGGTTTGAGTTCACTAATCCCGAGTTAAGCAACTGGGATTCGTCAAATTCAAGCTCAGTTTGCTTATGGACAGGAGTTAAGTGTGCTCAGGGGAGAGTAGTCTCGTTAGACTTAACAGATTTAAACCTTGGTGGTTCTGTTTTTTACCATGTAATTAACTCCCTAGACAACCTCATTAACCTCTCCTTAGCCGGGAATAACTTCACGGGGCGATTTCAAATCGACAACTTGAGCAATCTCCTTTACCTAAACATTTCAAACAACTTGTTCAATGGTGGGTTGGAGTTGAACTACTCAAGCTTACCAAGCTTAGAGGTTATCGACGCGTATAATAACAATTTCACTTCAGTCCTTCCACTTAGTGTTACAAGCTTGTCAAGGTTGAGGTATTTGGAGCTTGGAGGAAACTATTTTTACGGGGAAATTCCAAAGAATTATGGAAGCATTTTCTCGTTAGAGTACTTGTCTCTTTTAGGAAATGATCTAGTCGGGAAAATTCCTCGCGAATTAGGCAATCTTACTAAATTAAGAGAGCTATACTTGGGATCTTACAATGTATTTGAAGGTGGAATTCCTAAGGAATTTGGAAAAATGGTGAATCTTGTTCACTTAGACCTGTCAATCTGTGAATTACGCGGTCCGATACCAAAAGAGCTAGGGAATTTGATGATGCTAGACACTCTGTACTTGCATATGAATCGACTGTCCGGGTCAATTCCAAGGGAATTAGGGAATCTCACGAATTTGGTGAATCTCGATCTTTCTATAAATGCACTTTCAGGGGAAATCCCATCTGAATTCATCAATCTGAAGAATCTCAACCTGTTCAACATGTTCATTAACAAGTTACATGGGTCGATTCCTGATTATCTGGCTGATTTGCCAAACTTGCATAAACTTCAGCTCTGGAAGAACAACTTCACAGGTGAAATACCGCGAAAATTAGGACAAAGTGGCAATCTTAAAGAGCTAGACTTATCCTCCAACAAGCTTACTGGTACTATCCCTTCAAACTTGTGTGTGTCGAACCGACTTACCATTTTAATCTTAATGAATAATTTCCTCTTTGGTACTATACCTCAAAGTTTAGGGTCATGTCTTAGCCTAACAAAAGTAAGATTGTCTCAAAACTACCTTAATGGTAGTGTCCCAAATGGGTTAATGTACTTACCTCAACTCAACTTGTTAGAGCTCCAAAACAACTATCTTTCGGGTAATTTACCCGAAAATGAAGACCCTTTGAGGTTAAATCCTACTAAACTAGACCAAATTGACCTTTCCAATAATCTTTTATCTGGGTCTTTACCAGTTTCTATAGCTAATTTCAGTTCAGCTCAGTTCCTTTATTTTCAAAGTAACCAATTTGTTGGACAAATCCCGTCTTCAATTGGGCAACTTCAACAAGTAATGAAAATCGATTTTAGTAATAATTTACTATCGGGTTTAATCCCGAAAGAGATTGGTAATTGTCTTCATCTTACTTACCTTGATCTTAGTTTAAACAATCTTAGTGGTATAATTCCTCTTGAAATTTCTAGTGTTAAAATCTTGAGTTACTTGAATTTATCTCATAATCATTTGAATGGTACCTTACCCATTTCACTAGGGTCCATGAAAAGCCTTACACATGCTGATTTTTCATTCAATGATCTTTCGGGTAAGCTGCCCGAGACCGGTCAGTTTTCGATCTTTAATGCCTCATCTTTCTCGGGTAACCCGTTTCTCTGTGGACCGGCTTTGAACAACCCGTGTAATTTTACTATGCTTAATAATGGTCAAACCCGAAAATCCAATGGGGAGTTTAAGTTAATTTTAGCCCTTGTTCTGTTATTTTGCTCCTTGGTTTTCGCGGCTGTAGCGGTCCTAAAAGCGAAATCTTTTAAAAGAAGCTCCGACACATGGAAAATGACCACATTTCAAAATGTGGAATTTACTGTGTCGGACATTATGGAATTCATGAAAGACGGAAATGTGATCGGCCGTGGAGGTGCAGGAATTGTTTACCATGGTAAAATGGGTTGTGGGTCTGAAATCGCAGTAAAAAAATTACTCGGTTTTGGACCTCAGAAGCATGATCACGGGTTCAAAGCCGAGATTGAGACATTGGGGAACATTAGGCATCGGAACATAGTGAGATTATTGGCATTTTGTTCGAGTAAGCATACGAATCTCTTGGTGTACGAGTACATGCGTAATGGAAGCTTAGGCGAAGCGCTACACGGTAAAAAATTAGGAGGTTTTTTAGGGTGGAATTTAAGGTATAAAATTGCAATTGAAGCTGCTAAGGGACTTTGTTATCTTCACCATGATTGTTCTCCTATGATCGTTCACCGTGATGTCAAGTCGAATAACATCTTACTCGACTCGAATTTCGAGGCCCACGTGGCGGATTTCGGCCTGGCTAAGTTCTTGATGGATGGTGGCGCCTCAGAATGCATGTCCGCTGTTGCTGGATCTTATGGTTATATCGCTCCAGGTATGAAAATTACCCTTTTCATATTTTGTAATATTTCCGATTGGTATTGTTAAACTTTCTATATCTTGTTTTTCTGAAACGGTTCTACGCGTGAAATGAATCTAAAACTAACCGGCTGACTAGTAATGAACATTAATTAGGCTTATTTTTTTCAACTGAAACGAGTTGAATTGAATTAATTAGGGTAGAGCTTGATTGAACTAAATTGAGTGAAACTGAAGTCTAGTGAATTTAGTTGAATTAAAAGTTAATTTTCTGAGAAGATTAATTGAACATAATTGATTGAACGTAAATAAAACTTGACGGAATACAACGAAACAAAATTGGAAGGAGTTGAAATTAAACCAGAAATAACACGGTTAAAAGTGTTAGAGATATGTTTTGGACCTGTTTCGCACTTAATTGAGACAGTTCCAAAGTTGCTAGCCTATACACGGTTTTGGACATGTTCCACACTTAATTGAAACTACCTATTATTTGGTTTTGGTCAAGATTTGAGCTGGTAAGACCACTACGACAATAAAACTCTCCCTCGTGAATTTTAACATTGCTGCATTACAAAACCCTTACCAATTAATCGAGGTGTTCGTGTGTATTAACCCGATTAGTAAGCCATTAACTAACATACGTTTGACGTTTCACACTTAAAATCGTTTTAAGAGAGACTTCAACTATGATCTTTCTGGCTTTTAGAGCTGAACTAAACCGAATAAAGCTGAACAAAAATGAATAAAGCTGAACTAAACTGAATCGAACTGAATTTTAATCGACCATATAGAATTGTTTTATGCTAATAAATCCATACTGGTTTGTCTGTTTGCTGTCTGAAATGATTGAAGAGTTAGATGTAAATATAAAATGCGAAATATGCACGAGGTATAAGTTTTAAGATCCAAGAGTGTAATCATGTAATGTCAGTTGTTACGTGGTTTGATCTCCAAAAGGACTCCTTTTGTGCTTAATGTGATCATACCTTGTCCTAGTTGTCTGTTGTTAGAAACACAATAGTAATAAATACATCTATCACATACTCTACTCTGTCTAGACCAGACCTACTGTATGCCAATAACCTTCTTTTCTTTCTCAAATAATTTGTACCATGCAAGTATAAGACTTTGTTTGCGGTCATCTGGCAAGCCGAGATCGTCTCCTTAAGAAACTTATTCTATTTGTCAATCGAATTTTTAGTTTAATTTCCTTTTCAAATAATGTATTAAAGAAGTCCGATGCAGAGAGTCAGCTAGATATTGTGTAAGAAAACTATCATTGTTATTGGCCAAAAATAAAGAAAAACTTTGTTTATTCGTGTTAAGATTGAGCTTAGAAACGATACTAATCCAAGTGACACATGTTGTCGCTCATTACTTTAAATCGATCTTATAGAATTAAAGTGATAATTCTGGCTTTGTTGATGCATAAACCTAGTTAAAGAGTGGTCGTAACGTCATTGAATTACACTACGTTACATCTTTTACACTTAAGCAAAACGAAAATACATGCTTTTTAACCTTTAATGTTATTATTAATCTAATAAGAGGTACAACTGGTCTTGCTTAAAATTGTTTTAACTTAAAATTTCTCACATTCTAATTCTATTTTTAGATCTATTTTTTCTTTATGACGAGGGGGTTGAATCCCCCGGGCCATGTAAGTCATACCTTTAGGGGCTGCAGTGGCCAAACGGTCACCGCCCCAACTGATAATCACCCCAGCTGATAAATCTATTTTAATCGAGTTTGAGAGCCGTGTTTATATAAAAGAGGTAAGAAGAGTGGGGAAGTGGGGCATAGTAGTAGTATAAGGTGGTGAAAGTGGAAAGGGGACCAAAGATGATGAGTAAGGGTAGTCAGAGTGGTGCTAAACCACGTACTCGAATCCCAAGAAAAGAGGGTGCAGTGTAGTGCTGTGCATAGCAGGCTTGGGTATAGACCCATGAGTACTCTGTTTGGTACTACGTACCTTATTATTATCTCATCCTACCTTATTACTGCTTCGAATCACATGATAAGGAACAACTCTGGTTTTCTTATTTTGTTTCTGAATGTTTTGCGTTTTGTGTCAGTTCAAGGAATTTTATTGGGAACTGTTAAAGTCATGCACTACACCCACGCAACCACACATTCATAAATCCTTCTAGCCTCGTCTATATAGACTCTAAGGGATTGTTTAGTTGTCTTTTAAAATCACATAAATTGGAAAATTATGAGAAGTTGGAAAATTGAGTCTGGTTTGGTTGTCCAATTCATGAGAACTAGAACTTCGTATGAAACTCTAATTACTATATAAGGTAGGAAATCACTTACCTAACCCCTCTAGGTAGGTGGAAATTCACGCATAAATTGGAGTTCCTACATTCAACAAAACAACATTTACATAATTCACGTGATTTTCAAGTTCATATGAACTTAATCTTTTCGGAAATTTTATCTTCTCATGTCGAACCAAACTCATCCTCCCCACTAGCGTTATTAAGAGACATCTCACATTATAGAAGGGGAGGGATTTTTTGTTTTTTTTGTTTTTATATTACGTCTCTCATTTTAATAGTACTCTCATATGTAATATTGGTGCATTCTAGGTTTAATAATTCTCTAAAGTTGGTAGATTGTGTTTTCTATCTTAAGATAAAAATGAATTAAACGCGTCTTTACTTGTATACATATATTACAAACTTCGTACTACATAGGACATTCTTTAGGTATTTTCTTTCATCTATCATCAGTTGTATATCAGCCAAGAAATATTTTGAGGAGAATTGAATATAACTCGTTTTAAGTTAAAGATAAATAATACTTTTAACAGAATTTGTTGCTTAAAATAAGCAACATTGACACAAGGTCGTTTTAGACTATTAGGTGGTGTAAGATGAATTTGAATCATTATGTACAATATATTGTACTTGTTTAACTCCTTATTGAGCTGAAATGTTAATTTCACGGTGAAAATTTTCCTAAACAATTTTTTAAATTTATAAATGGCATTTTAACTCAATATCATTGTCCATTTAACTATATTCTACTTATTTTATATTCGTGTTAAAATCCATTTTCATGGTGACCGAAAGAAGTGTGACAAGTGTCTATCGACACTAGTCAAATAAATCTCGTGCTTTAATACCCATTTCTTTATTTTTTTTAACCTATTTTACTCATCAATCATTTATTTTCAAAATTAGAAATGTTTATAGTTTGATTAAAATTTGAAGAAAGTAGAAAATAAAAGAAATAAAAGGAGAAAGTTAAATCACGAAAATGGGTGGTGCAAAAATGAGTAAATATAAAAAAAAATGGGCCATGAAGACTATTTAAAATGAAGGTGTGTCTTCATCGTGTGGTGTGAAAGTGAAACCACATGCACATATATTATCGTGCCCACTTCACTAAAGCCCTCCATTTTTCCTACTTTTACTTTTCTTTTTTCCTTTTTTTTTACGTTTTTTAAATTTTGGTCTTCATTTTTAAAGTTCTAGAAATATACTATTTCAAGTTTCATTCCTATTCAATATGGAGTTGTAGGGCAACACCACTTAGTGGGCAACATGTTTTGTTGATCTTCTTGTAATGTATCCAAAACTATGTTGTCATACGACAATATTGGTAATATTCGTGTTAAAATAAAACAGATCAAATATATTGTTTAGGAGTGTTCGTAGACCGGTTTTGGAATAGGTCAGGTTAAGAGTTAGCAGCCTAGGCACGACCTAGTTGAGGGACTGGGTTGGGCTGGCCAGTGCTGGTTCATGTTACCCGAGCCAGTCCACTAAGTAGCAGGTCAGGCCGACCCCCCTATTTTTTAAACATTTTTAGGGTTGGGACCTGGTCCGGCCGAGAAAGTAGCGCACTAGCCCGGCCCAAGGATGAAGTCGTTACGGGTCGGGCTGTAAAATACTAGACCGATATACCGAGTTGGGCCGAGCTGGCCCATCATGTTAAATAACCCTAATGTTGGTCGCTAGTTACATCCTACCTTAGTCATTTGTCTACTATTAGTGTGTTTGACGGATTTTTAGTTTAAAATGCATATTTTCGTAATAAACAAGAATTTGTATTAGAAATGTAGAAACTACAGAACAAGACGGTTTCTAGTTAAAATAGTGGAAATTAAGTTGGAATGTATCGAAACTAATCTTATCTTACGTAATTCTCTTACAGAATACGCGTACACATTGAAAGTGGACGAAAAAAGTGATGTCTACAGCTTTGGAGTGGTACTACTCGAACTCCTAACGGGACGTCGTCCAGTAGGAGATTTCGGAGAAGGGGTAGACATAGTACAATGGACTCGACTCCAAACCAATTGTCGTAAGGAGAACGTCTCGGTCGTGCTAGATACGCGACTATCGACCGTGCCTCAAGACGAAGCAATGCACTTGTTCTTCATTGCCATGCTATGCACACAAGATAATAGCATTGAACGTCCAACAATGCGAGAAGTTGTTCAAATGTTATCTGAATTTCCACGCCAACATTATGCCTCTTGTTCATTAACCGTTCAGCCTCAACAAAAACAGAGTAAATGTGATGGCAAAGAATCGGCCAAGCTTCCGGATGACGCGGTGGTTTAAAGGAGGACACGGTTGCAAACACGGAAGTTTGTAACCTGTCGGGTGTTTGGGTCGTGTCAATTTTTTTTGTTTAGAAGTTTTTATAATGGAAAATGTACTTAGTTTGTTTATAGTCTTTATTTATATTTGTGAAAATAAATGTTTATTTGTTTTTAGTGATGATGTTTAGTTAGATATAGGCATAGATTTGGTTGGAGATTAATTATATATATTGAGAGAATAATTAATTACTATTACCGAGTACAATTTTCACTTAATTGCACAATGAACTAGGAAAAAAAGATTATATCTCCCGAGTTTATATGTATTCTTTTTTAGTTACGTGGTAATTTTTAAACTCCACATTATTAGAATAATCAAATTAAACTTATATGTCTTCTTTTTTAGTTACATATATTGTAATGTTCTAGACTGATAGTTACATAAAAATGCTTCAAAACTTTGCATCAAAATTCATTAACTTGACGACAAAAGTTTAAAAAAATATAACAAAACTCAAAATTATAAAACCGATTATATGTACAACGGTATAAGACCCGTTCTCATCGTCACTTACCTTAAATAAAAGCTTAAAATTCACAAAATCAAACACTATTCTAAAACATAAACGTAAACAAATGGATGTCCTTGTTAAGTTTCCGAGGCCCACGACAATTTTTTTTTTTTACTACGAGAGGTTTAATACTTCGGACACGCAACAATATCTTGCTAACCACCATGTATCACTAAAAAAAAAAACAGTTTCCAAGAGCCAAGAATAACATAACTTGATATAGTCTTTAGATATTCTATTAGTCATACTATTAAGACAATATGGAAATATTGTGATGGTTTCACAATAAATTATAGAACTCAATATAGTCTTTAGATATTCTATTAGTTAAAATTTTCTATATTATGTGAATTATATCTCTAAAATATATATTCTTGTTAGATTATGTTTCTAATTATTGTCTTTTGTAATTGCTATATAAGCACCACTTGTTATCAATAATATTCAAGCAATCAATTTCATTCAATTATCTTTCTTTACAGGTAATTACCTTATTTTTTCTAGTTGAATTTCAGTTAGGTTAGTTAATTATCTCATCTGTTCACAAATTAACTTACTCCAACTTGATTTTATTTTATTAAATTCATTTCAGTTTAATTAATTTCCTCTTCATTTCAGCCACCTCAATTCTTATCGGTCGAAAAGAACACAACCTAAACTCCTAACTTATGAGATACATAAGACAAAAACAATCGTATAAACGCGTGGAGAGTGTTGAGACACGAATAGAATCAAGCAGTCCTTCACCCCACGCCAAGAATATATCCTTCCTAACTCAAATCATCATCAACTTGATATTAATGACATATAAATAATATAAATTCCTGGTATTTGTTAAACCTCTTAATCATATTAAATTCATAAGCATAGGTTTCTTATTAATAAAATACGTTTGACTAACTAATTTAGGAAAAATTCTCGTGTCTTTCGCTCCAGGAGGACCGTAACTACGTCCTCCTTGGCGTTCGCTAGTTAGTAAACTCGACTCGTATTTTGAAACCCTTCAAATTGTATGGTTATATTACTTATATATAATCGTCGAAATCTCAACAATTATCTTTGCTTGTGCAGTTGGTATTATAGAAAATGGCGGATTTAGATTGTGGTGGTTGTGATTGTAAGTGTGATGATTGTATTTGTGATTGCAAATGTGACGATTGTGGCTGTAATTGCGACGATTGTGGTTGTTTAGACGGTTGTTGCACGGTACGTACGTCTTCTTTGCTATCTTATTCTTAACTTCAGCTTTACATTTGCATTAATCTCGAGTTAATTTAATGGAAAATGAGATAGCATTATCTGACAGTACTGAGTATCGTAATTTTAGGGCCGGCCCTAATGAGTGTCTAGGTTGGCAAATGACAAGGGCCCAAGTTTAGAAGGGGCCCATTAGAATGAGACTGAAAGTCCATTAGAAGGACCCTATTTTACAATTTTGCCTAGGGCGTCGATACTGACCTTGACTGCTTGCTGTTTATGTGTTGCAGGGCGAAACGAATGTTATTTTGTGCTGTTTCTTGCCTGTGTCGAGTAATACCAGACCAGACCGTAACAGAACTGCACCAACTGACTGTTCATTCTGTTGCTGTTGTTTTCGCGACGTGAGAAATTTAACTTCGCCTAAAAGCTCCAAGAAAACGAAACGCAAGGGTTTCTGTTCGCGTCTTAGGTCATGTTTCAGGAGTGCTCCATCTCCGCCATCTTCACCCCCTCGAGCACAGCCTGTAATGGAGATGCCCTCAGTGGGATATCAGCAAGACGGTAGATACCCAATGAAAGACGGTCTGGATAATGTACCCGCTATGGGATATAACTATAACAATGATGGTAGATACCCAATGAATGAAGATCAAATTCCGCCAGGTTATGAGGAACGGTATAGAAATCGAGGTGGCTGGGAAGAGCTCGGTATGCCTCCTCGAGAGCACGTAATGGATGGGAAATGGTCGCGACCTGTGAAGCATGGGGATAAGTATGGTGGCCATTTGTAGAACCTGACATTTGCCCGTCTTGCTTTGTTTTAATGTCGTGTTTTCTCTTTAGTTACAATTTTAAACTGTCCATACTGGTCAATGGATCCGACAAATTATTTGTATATAAACGTCCAGGGTGTCCACCGTCGACAACGGCTGGCCAAAGTGTTGCTCCATTCCCATGAGCAGGGTCAAACTCTGACCTCATGGTTAAGGGATGTCAAACACATTTGGTTAGGTGTTACTTACGACCGTTGTATCACAATATCCAAAAATCACGGTGTTCTTTGTGCACGATATTGTCTTTTAATTATTCCGATGAGTTGGAACTTTAAACTTTTTTAAGAAGATTTCCAGGAAGTATTTAATCTTTCTATTTTTGCCAACGTTCCATGCTTTTCGTTCTCACTTTCCAGACGGCTGGAATAATAAGCTAAGCCATGAGCAGAAACAAAATTTCAAAAAACTCGACAAAAACAAAAACGACTCAGATACCGACAATTACAGATCTTGGGTTAAAGAAAAAAAAAGGTCTTTCATAAGCAATGAGAACATCCTGAATAGCCAAAGGATCCTGAAAATGTGAAACCGACTATTGAAAAGCAAACGGGAAAAATATATCAAAAACTAATCGGGGAAACAAAAAGAAAAGGAAAAAAGAACGATGCAACGAGAGAGTATTCTACTCCGACTATAATGCTACTTTCGGATCATCAGTATTGAGGGATAAGTTGTTGGTAAGGTTGACAAGAGCCGAAACTGAGTTCGCTTGAGCCTTGCTTACTTCCTCTTCGCTTCTTTCCATATCCACCTGTTTCTGCAAATTCAACTATTAATTTCTCCATAATATGTAAAATTACGAGATTATATAAAATGAAGCGTTGGACGAGATAAACGGTAGACTTACTGGCAGGTCTTTGTTTGCAAATGCATCGGCCTGATGGGCACCAGATTTGTTGCTTCTTCTCAGCCGAAGTGCCTTTTCTCGATTTTCGTAGAAGTCAAAGTCGTCCAGAAGAGATGTCTTTGATGCGTAACTCTTGAAAATCTTCAGCATTTCCGATCCTTGCTTTAGGCCAATCTGCATGATCATAGAAATAAAAAATCAGCACACTGATGCAGACAACTATGACAGATGCAGAGTTCATAATTGTGTAGCGGTTGGTCTAAGTACGTAAAAACTCCGGTTAAAACAGGCTCAATAATTGAAAATACGGGAGAGTACGAGTACTGTATGTTGGTAACTTAGGTCTAATTACCGGTTCATTTTTCTGTATTTTGGGTTTGGTTTAAAGACGGGCGAACTAATAAATAATAAAACTAGTTCGGGAAGTACGGAGTGTACACTAGTCTATTGTTTACAAGTTCGCAGTATAGTTGCCAAAGCATTTATCCGAATAAACAGATTTTGACGGTTGATTTTGAAGGGTTGTAACTTTTTCAGAATTCTGTCTCAATCCCTTCCATTTTCCCTTTCATTTATCTATACATATGATAGATAAATGGATCAGTTTTCCTTAAAGAAAAATTAAGGATATCAATCTTCTTGAACATAGAAAACAAATTACACATAAAAGCTATTCGGTACATCCCGGGCACTGATATACGGGACGAATTGTTCTATAAGGACAGCGTAGCGATTCGGTGTTGTTTTCATTGTTTTCATTTCATTTACAGTATATCAATAACACTGTATATAACTAGATCTGGCAAAACTAACTGAATTCGAAATGACCCGATCTGAACCTACCCAAGGTGGCATCATATACCCGAAATTACTACGCCACAATCCGTTTTGGATGACAAATTTTCTAAGTCCGTCTATAGTCTAAGTCAAGGCATTAAATTTAGCGAAAACCGAAACAAACAAAGAGTGCAGAGACGATAGAGGAAGGTTTAGTCACCTCCTGAGTATCCCGAGTGTAAGTGACAGGCCTATTCTCGTTATTTTCAAGAAGAATGTGCCTGAGCTGAGTATTGGGGATATCTTTCACGATATGCCATTTCACGGGGAAATATCCACTCCATTTGTCAAGCTGCCAGAAATCTTTGGACTTGTTAAAATCCACTTTCCCCAACATCTCAGCCACTCCGACAAACTGACCACTTCCGTTAACCTGGATCGAAAACCAAAAGCATAGTCAGTTGCAAGAAACAATCGTAAATCTACACAGATATTCACATTTGAGAGCGTGTCATTATCACTTACCGAGAAAAAAAGAAAAACTGGGCACTTCTTTCCCGTTTCCTTGGCTTTAGCTTCAGCATCATGGAATGCGGCATCTAGCTTCTTATTCCCATTTGCGGTACTTGACCATACATCATACTTAATGGACTTGTGGACATCATCTTCACTATATGATTTGATGACATAGCATTTTGCAGATTCGTACTCGATCGGAAACTCGGGGGAGTTATATTTTTCTTTTTGAACAACCGGAACAACATTCGCTTCCTTTTCAGAAGAGTCGGAAGGGCTACGGTTGTGGCCTCTTGGGCCGCACGTAAGTTCAGATGACATTTCAAACTCATTCTTTCTGTTTGATCTCAACTTATCGTTACTATTCCATGTCCTGACATTTGGCCTGTAGCCCATCGCACCATGATTTCCGTACAAATTGTTTCTCTGGAAAGATAATGGCTGGTAATTACCAGCCGGATGGTATGCATTTGCATACCCATATGGTGGATAATATGAGTCTGTCTGAGTAAATACAAAAAAACACAAGTTCAGCCTCGGAAAAAATTTAAAAATAAAAATAACATAAAAACGGTAAAGATATACTAGATGGACTCGTGCACATGAAAGACAACCACGATATAAACAATTTCTATTAACCAATGACGTCCTTTCGAAAATCTATCACGCGGTTGTGTTGTGGGTGAAGTAGTGTGAACCTTAACTATGTTCCATCGTTCTGGGTTCTTAAACAAACAAATATACCACACTCGGGCTTAGGAACTCTAACTTAGGCCTTGTTCTTTCTGGCTTAATTTCAGCTCCTTTCAATTTTGGTTGGTTGTATTCCGTTAAGTTTTATTTACGTTCAATCAATTATTTTCAATTAATCTCTTCACAAAAGTAACTTTTAATTCAACTAAATTCACCCACCTTAGTTTCACTCAATTTAGTTCAATTAAGCTCTATTCCAATTTATTCAATTCAGCTCGTTTCAGCCGAAAAGAACAGGGCCTTAGCCATTAGAAAAATGTTTAGTTGATGAATAAGCATCTCTCGAAAAAGAAAAGGTAGACTTCGCACATAAAATATTTTCTACTTTGAAAAAGCGAACAATTTAGAAGCAGAATGAAGCAATGAGATCAAAAAAAAAAGAAAAGGCATTCACATGTACCTTGTTCAACTTGGGCTGGGAATAATTTGTAGAAGCAACTAGCGGTCGTGATTTTGAATTTGATGACACGGCTGACATATTATTATGGTCCGAGCCATATATTTTTGATTGCTTTGTGCCATTTGGTCTGCTTGCGTGAGTAGAGGGGCTAGATCGGACAGCCCCATTGATAGTATTTGCTCCATTCGAAGAATTTCCAAGAGAATTATAATCCCATGCATAACAAGGTACAGCTTCCGTCCCATAACTGACGGGGGTTTGGACGTATCCAGATGAAGAATAATATGGCTGGCTAACAGAACCATCAGCACCAACAAAGGCCCCAGCAGCATACGGATTATACCCAGAATAATAATAAGCTACTGAATTTGGATCTGCTTGTGCTCCCTGCACCATAAGAGAAAGCTATATTAGTCATTAGACACAACAATTGGCCCAAAAGGGAAGTGCGAAAGATCGATAAATATGGGAAGAAGTAGAATACAACAGATAGGCATACCATAGACTGAGGATCTCTCCCGTCAGCTGATTGGCTATATGAAGCACTGTAACCTATGAAATAAAAGATAAGAAATGTCAAGGAACATTCTGGAAGCACGAGAAACACAAGCTAGCAGAACCACCAAAGTAGACGTACACACAGCATATTGGCCGTTAAAAGATAAGAAATGTCACGTAAATTATGTTAGATGAAACTATTAAGACTACAAGAAAAGTAAACTGCAAGAGATATCTAACCTGGGTAATAATAACTGTAATAACTAGCATGTGGATTATAAACATCTTGCGCTGCGACCGACTCTTGACCTATCTGACCCTTGATGCTGGGAGTAGCACACTGAGCAGCAGATGTGGAGTCCAAATGAGATCCATTTTCACGAGCAGCCTACACAAATGAAGTCAGATAATGCTTTGTATCAAGGAAGAAGGATGGAAGTGGTAAATCTTTTCTTGAACTTAAAAAAGAGGGAGAGACTCGAGAGATATACCATAGCCTGTTCTGCTGAATTCGGAACAAACTGGGATTGATCCCGTTCACTGAAATACAATATCAAAAAAGAAATAAGACGCAAATTATATATAGAATACAAACGGCAAAATCGAGAGATATCGTACATTGAAAGAAGTAAATGCATCATATCGGTATGACATAAAGAAGAAATAAAATTTACTCTGGAAGCGAACATGTAATGCCATGAGACGAATTTACTCTGGAAGGTCCTATTAATATCTAACGCGATATCAGGGATGCAGGGTTGACAAAAGACATCACACAAATGCATCAACAAGTCACTTTTAGTTATTAGCAGTCAAATTTTAATCCAAAGCGATTGACATATATCAAATTTTAATCACATGATATTCTATGTGTAGCTTACGCCAAGTACAAGTGACCTAGGCCTCAACATTATCTACCTTCACCTCCGTTCTTTTCGTCAATAACCCTTTAAAAATACGTCAGTGAGTGTCAAAAAAGGGCCAAAAAAATATTTTCTTTCCAATTTATTTAATTCAGCTCGTTTCAGCCGAAAAGAACAGGGCCTAAGTCCACTATTAGCAGCACTTTTTTTATCATTCGATAAAAACCACCATGAAAACTTCCTAATGGGTCACAAAACAACCTCTTTGTGTTAATTCAGCCTAAGGCTGTTAGGTACGACTCTCTTACCCATCATTTGTCGGATCCCGGGGTTCTAGGCTACTGGAGCTGATGATGTCGCATTAATAAGACCAACAAAATGAGAAATCATCATCTCTAGTACGCCCGCCTATTCTCTAGAAAGATCCACAGTCGTAATTATATAATAAATACAAAGTTCGAATACTAAGGAGCAATAACACCTCATAGATGAGCATAGTATATTCATTAATGAGGTGCAAATTAGTCCAAAACACCTTTATATTTCTCGTCTAAAAAACGATATAAAACACAAAAACATCGCTCTGCAGTCCGAGAAAATATCTTGTACAACAAAAATATCCCAACAACAAGTTAGTGGAATGGCAATACTAGAGAGATTGATTCTGCATCACTAACCAAAAAAAAATTGAAAGATTCTTTCTTTTGACAGTGATAGGAGATCTTAGAATACTATACCAATTAAAATTAAATGCTTATATAATAAAATGACGAAATAAAATATCCGAAAACAAATACAAGTCCTTAACCACCAAGGAATTTGAACATGACAGCGCATTGAAACATACTCACACATCACAACCTTGAAAAAGTATCCAACCTCTCTTGGTTATAATACACGAATCGTGTCGTTGTATAACAACCAAAATTTGGTTACGAAAATGGGGAAGATTGAAACTTTGATTAATTCGTCACGTAATTTTACCAATAAAAATCAATAATTCATCAGTTCCATTCATTTATTTACTTTTTTTTAAAATTCTTCGCTAGGGTATTCTATGCAAAGGTAAACAATTGACGGGGACGGAGATTTGGTTAGGAAATTGGGGAAAGATTGAAACTTTGATTAATTCGTCACGTAATTTTACCAATAAAAATCAGTAATTCATCCGTTCCAATCATTTATTTACTATTTTTTCAATTATTTTCTAGGGTATTCTATGCAAAGGTAAACAATTGACTAGGACGGAGATTTGGTCAGGGAATTGGGGAAATTTGAAACTTTGATACATTCATCAGTAATTTTAGCAAAGAATATCATTAATTCATCCATTCCATTAATTTCTTCACTTTCTTTTAATTCTTTGCAACGGGTATTCTAATCAAAGGTAAACAAATGATTCCGACCCAGTTGGAAAAAGATTGAAACTTTCAGGAAAAATTTAACTTTATAATTTCATCCATTCCATCATTTCTTCATTTTTTTTTAATTATTGGGAACGGGTATTCTAATCAAAGGTAAACAAATGATTCGGACCCAGTTGGAAAAAGATTGAAACTTCCAGGAAAAAATGTAAATTTACAAATTCATTCATTCCAATTATTCTTCATTTTTTTTAATTCTTAGGAACGGGTATTCTAATCAAAGGTAAACAAATGATTCGGACCCAGTTGGAAAAGATTGAAACTTTCAGGAAAAAATGTATCTTAGATGAATTCATCAAATGATTTTAGCAGGAAAAAATCATGGGTTTTGACTAATAACAAAAACCAAGTCACCAAAAAAAAAAAAAAAACCAATTGAACTACAACTCATACGGAATGAAAATGAAAATTGCGTCGAGAACTGCATCGAACCAACCGACATTCAATTCAATAAAAACAATAAAACCCAATTGAACTACACTCATAACAGTAAAAAAATACAAAATCAACAAAACCCAATTAAAAAAATTAAAAAATTACCTGGGAAAAGTGAGATTAAAGTGAAAAAAAAACAGAAAATCCTTCCAGAAGATTGGGGAAAGAGAAGAGTGGGTTTGTGTATAAGGATGTAGTCAGGAGCAGAAGGAAGAAAAGGAGAGAAAAAATGAGAAGATGTTTGGGTTTATATATGAAGATGGTGGGATGTTCTTTGAATGGGGAATATGAGAGGGAGTTCACGGAGTTGTGTTGATTAAAACCCTTGACATTTTTGATCTGACGGTTTAGGGTTTCTGTGTTTACGTGTTGTTCTTTTCTTTCATCCGTTGGATTTTGTTGGTCCAATTATATTACCACTTCAAGACTTGTCCCTACTTCAAATCTCTAGATCTACCTTTCTTTTTTTATTGTTTTTTTATTTGCAAATTCTCATCTGTGACGGCGCTATATCGCTTCCTTTCACAAAATACCAATTTTTTCTCTCTCCGACACTATTCATGTGATCCCCTTTCCCCACTACCCGTATCCATTTTATCTCACAAAATATCCATCACAAATGGTAACCCGTCACAAGCAATACTTACTATTTTTCATTAGAAATTGACAGACGGTTTTTTAATAAATTGTTAAGAGATTATTTTTTTGTACGCTTTTATTTGTATTTTGTGACTATTTTGTCATTAGTGTTACCATAATAAGTACTTATTTTATTTTTAATCACTAAAACTTAGGAGAGACGGTCTTTCAATAAATTATTGAGAGACCATTCTTTTGTACCAATTTATTTGTATTTTGTGACCCTTTTATGATTAATTGTACCATAGTAATTTCGTACTTATTTACATAATAAATGTACTAAGTTCATCTTTAGTCAGGATTTGTACCTATTTTATTACCTTTAGTACCACTTTTTCTTAATTTTGTACAATAGTCTCTCAATAATCTTATTGAGGGGCGGTCTCTCAGGAGACCTACTCATTTTTAATAGTGATTTCCTATTATATTAGTTTTAGTATCGTCATTTTTTAAATTTGTACAATAGTCTCTCTCAATAAGTTGTGAGAGGCGGTCTCTTAAAAGATTTACTGTTATTTTTTTATTAGTAGGTCCGTTGAAATACCGTCTGTTGTTAAATTAGTGGGAGATATAACGTAGAAAATAGAAACTAAATATTTGTTATCTTTTATCGTGTAGGTCTTTCAATAACGCTGGGGACAGACTATTTCTCTAGGTCAACCTTTATTTATTATTATTTTTAATCATGAGTAAGATTTTGTGATGGGTATATCTGGTAAGTTTACGACGGATTAAATAGTATTAACAAGGGAAGATAGGATGAAAGTAAAATGTTTAAGGAGCAGTGTTTGCTTTTGTGGTATCTACCCGTGTGGTAGTAGTTGACCTGTCATAGATTGTGTGAGTAGCTGTTTTTTTATATGTTTTTTTTAAAAAAAGTTATGGTTTAAGATTTAAGATTGGGTGTTAATGTTTTATTAAGGGTACGATGAATTGAAATGAAATGATTTGATCTAAATGACTCGAACCGTTTGTTAGATTGTAATCCCCTGATTATTGGGGAGAGATCTCTATCATTATATAGCTTAATTACATAGCATACATAACTGATATACATAGGAATATCAAAGGATATCCGTAGCACTAATTGCACTAGTCTAAGTACTCTGTACATATTTACTATACTCTGTACATATTAACTAATACTCCCCCGCAGACGGAGCGGGAGGAGGACGAACGCTCAGGCTGGAACGGAACCGAATAAAGAGATGATGGGGCAACCCTTTAGTGAAAATATCGGCATATTGATACTCGGAAGGGACGTGTAAGACACGAACAAGACCAACCTGAACCTTTTCACGGACGAAATGGATATCCAATTCAATGTGTTTAGTACGCTGATGCTGGACCGGATTAGTGGATAAGTAGACGGCAGATACGTTGTCACAGAATACAAGCGTGGCGCGAGGAACAGGAACACGAAGTTCAAGCAAAAGATTTCGCAACCAACTTGTCTCAGCGACCGCATTGGCAACGGCGCGATACTCGGCCTCAGCGCTAGAACGAGAGATCGTGGGCTGGCGTTTGGCGGACCAGGAGACCAGATTATCACCAAGGAAGACACAATACCCCGAGGTGGATCGGCGAGAGTCGGGACAGCCGCCCCAATCAGCGTCCGAGTAAGCAGTGAGCGTGGTAGCGCTGGACGGTGTAAGGGAGAGACCATGATCCAAAGTGCCCTTTAAATAGCGCAAAATCCGTTTAAGAAAATGGAGATGCGGTTCACGAGGAGAGTGCATGAAGAGACAGACTTGTTGGACCGCATAAGAAATGTCGGGACGAGTGATCGTTAAGTATTGCAGAGCCCCGGTGAGACTGCGGTAAAGTGTGGGATCAGAAACCGGAGGACCGGCAGTGGCACTCAGTTTAGCGCCAGTGTCGACAGGAGTAGTGGTGGGATTGCAGTTCGACATATTTGCACGGCCAAGAATATCCGCGGCATATTGCTGCTGGGAAAGGAACAAACCCCCAGAATTCCGAGTGACAGTAATTCCCAGAAAGTGGTGTAAGGTACCCAAATCAGTCATAGAAAATTCCCGAGATAGATCAGTGATAATACGGCGCACAAGGGACGGGCTGGACGCGGTTAGGACAATATCGTCCACATAGAGTAGAATGTAAGCGACGGCAGGCCCTTTGTGATAGATAAACAAGGAGGAGTCACATAAGCTGCTAATAAATCCCTGCGACAAAATGAAGGTAGCGAAACGTTGATACCAGGCACGAGGGGCCTGTTTCAAACCATAAAGCGATTTGCGTAACCGACAAACATGGTGAGGAGTCGTGGGGTCGACAAATCCAGGGGGTTGATGCATAAAGACCGTCTCGGCAAGGTCGCCATGAAGGAACGCATTCTTGACATCCAATTGGTGAATGGGCCAAGAACGAGTAACCGCAAGACTGAGAACGGTACGAATAGTAGTGGGTTTGACGACAGGGCTGAAAGTCTCGTCACAATCAATTCCAATGCGTTGAGTTTTGCCATTGACGACGAGTCGAGCCTTATACCGCTCAAGGGTACCATCGGACCTGTACTTATGACGAAAAAGCCACATACACCGAATAATAGAAGCATCCTTGGGACGGGGGTACCAAATCCCAGGTATGATTCCCCTGTAAGGCACTAAATTCGGCCTGCATTGCCGCATTCCAGTTCGGGTCACGAAGGGCAAGGTGGGGACTTTTGGGAAGGGGACTGACCGAGGGAGTCGAGGTGGTGGTAAGGACCTTGGGTTTGAAAATGCCATTCATGGCGCGGGTGGTCATTCTGTGGGTGGGCAAAGGAGGCGGTGGGGGAGGAGGGGCAGGGGTGGCGGTAGAAGAGGGTGGGGCAGGAGAGGTGGTGGAGGAAGGGACAGGGGAGGGGAGGGGAACAACGGTAGGTGAGGGTGGTGGGGATTGGGGCAGGGGCGGTGTTGGTGTAGCGTGAGCAGGGGTAATGGGGGGCTGGGCAGGCTGGGTAGGCTGGTGGGCGGAGGTTGGGGCACAGTGGTCCAAAATATATGTGGGTGGTAGGTCGTCGGAGGGGCCAAGGAAGGAATAGGTGTCGGGTTTAACAGTGAAGGAGGACGCAAACGGGAAGACGGACTCATCGAACGTGACATGGCGAGAGAGGATGATTTTATTTGTGGCTAAGGAAAGACATTTGTACCCGCGATTTTCAGTGGGGTATCCAAGAAAGACGCACGGGGTGGAACGAGGGGCAAGTTTATGGGGTCGTTTGGCAGATAAATTCGGATAGCAGACACAACCAAACACACGTAAATGATCGTACGAGGGTTCTTTGAGGAAGAGGGCGGAAGTGGGTGAGCGATTTTGGAGAAGACGGCTGGGTAAAATGTTATGGAGATAGGCGGCAGTATGGAGGGCATCAACCCAATATTTCGGGGGTAAAGATGCGTGTGTTAAGAGGGCCAGTACTATTTCATTGAGACGGCGTATCATTCGTTCGGATTTTCCGTTTTGGGGTGAAGTTTGTGGGCAGGAGAAACGAAAGATGAGACCATTTGTATTAGCAAAGGTTCGAAACTCATTATTATTAAACTCGCGACCGAGATCGCATTGGAAAGCTTTAATTGGACAGGAAAATTGAGTGGTTACGTATTTGTGAAAATGTAGAAATTTAGCGAAGACTTCGGTTTTAAACTTAAGTGGATAAACCCATACAAATTGGGTAAAATTATCGATAAGCACGAGATAGTATTTATAGCCCGTATGACTGCTAATGGGGGAAGTCCATAAATCGGCATGGATTATATCAAAGGGAGCAGAAGAAAACGAATTGGACTGAACAAAAGGTAAGCGACGATGTTTGCTAATTTGACAAGAGGGACAAATTTTGGAGTCGGGCTCCTTATTACAGAGAATAAAAGATGAAGTGCGAAGACTACGAAGAACGGCGGGGCTAGGATGACCGAGGCGATGGTGCCATGAAGAGGAGGTGAGACCAACAAATGGCAGGGGGGCAGAAGACGTGGTGGTGGATGACACGGGATAGAGTTCGCCATGACTATTGCTCCTCAGAATCGTCGTCCCAGTCCGGAGATCCTTCACAGAAAAACCAAGGGGGTCAAATTCAACGGAAACGTGATTATCTTTGGTGAATTGACGAACCGAGATGAGGTTTTTGATGATGTGTGGGGTGTAAAGGACGTTGTGTAAGGTTAAGGGGCGGTCTGGTGTGGGAATGGTGGAGGTACCCGTGCCCTGAACTGGAATAGTATGGCCATTGCCGACAAAAATAGACCGAATGTTAGAGACTTTAGAGGAGGGAGTGAAAGTACCTGGATCCGCAGTGAGATGGGATGTAGCGCCCGTATCCATATACCATTGACCATCAGACGGATTGAAAGACAAAGCTTGGAACGCTTGTGCAATATCCGTGGCTTGAGGGGCCTCTGTCTCAGTCATGTAAGCCTGGGCCGGGTGGTTATAACTGCCAGACGAAGGGGGTTTCCAGGAGGAGCGTGAGGAAGAGGCAGCGCGATTGGGAGGATTGGAGGACCATGGTTGCCACGGCGTGCTCCAGCCAGGCTGAGTAGGGTAGGGGCACGGGGGTACAGCCCATGGAGATGGCCATGGTGGTGGAGACCATTGCACCCGGGTCCAATTGGATTGATTGGGTTGCGATTGAGACTTGTTGGAACCACGATTATTGGAGCGTCCACCATTGCGATTCTGATGCTTCTGGTTGCGACCGCGGGAATTGGAGCGAGGTGGTGGGGAGGCTTCATCAGGGGCATCAGGGCCTGGAGAAGAGGGCGCAATAAGAGCAGTGGGAGGTTCGTCACGGACAGCATGACGATGTTGTTCAAGCTCCAACATGCTGCAAGCAGCAGTGAAGTCGGGCAATGTTTGATTGATATACGCAGCCGTTGTGTCATATTCTTTGGGAAGGCCACGTACCAATTGTAAAACGAGACGCTGATCGGAAACAGCAGCGTCAACATCTTTGAGTTGCCCAGCCAACTCTTTAAGGCGTTGGCAGTAGGATTCGAGAGAGGGCATGGCAGTGAGTTTAAGATTAGAAAACTCAGTTTCCAGAGCAGCGGCTCGAGCGCCTTTATTATTGGTGAAAATATTTTTCACACGTTCCCAAGCGGCATACGCAGTAGATTCATCTTCGAGGACCCGTGAGAGGAGATCATCGCTAAGGGTCCCATAGATCCATTGGAGGACATGAGCGTCAATCTCACACCAATCGGAGTAGTTGGTCGCGGTTTTAGCCGGCGCGGGTGTGCCATCGATGTGATGCAACACCTTGTACCCACGAGCGTGAAGTTTGAAGAGTTTAACCCACGAGGAGTAGGGAACTTTGACACCGTCGAGGACTCGTACCTTATGTTGAATATTGGATACAGAGTAGACGGGATGAAGTTTTGTCGGGGAAGATGAGTCGTTGCCAGTCATGGTGGTCTGTGAAAATCACAATAACTGGGAAGAACGACAATCAGGGAAGGCGGCTAGGGAGTATTTTTCAGAATAAAGGTAAACCTAGTCTGATACCATGTTAGATTGTAATCCCCTGATTATTGGGGAGAGATCTCTATCATTATATAGCTTAATTACATAGCATACATAACTGATATACATAGGAATATCAAATGATATCCGTAGCACTAATTGCACTAGTCTAAGTACTCTGTACATATTTACTATACTCTGTACATATTAACTAATACCGTTCTCTCAAAATGACTCAGAACCGTTCTCTCAATGAGGGAATGAGAGTAAAGTAGCTTATTAGCTCTATGGGTCTTTGTTGTTGACAATGGTGTATAATTTGTCAAGTGTTGTTAGTTTAAAGAGTTTGTGCTTCATTTTCATTGTTACATATCAAACTTTTTACTTCAAAGCTAAGGAATGAGGTATTGAGGTAAATAATCAACACATCACATCCACTTTCGTTATCTAAACGGTTTTGTGAATCAATCAATCGATACTTAAAAGGTAGAGTTTGATATTAATTTGAAAGGCGAAAATGATTCATCCCCCTAATATGACCACAATTGATTAATTGAAGAAGAGATCTTTTATGATTTGATACAAATTGATCTAAAGATTTGAATGTGAGTTGTCCCGAAAATGGGCTTAGAGATACAAACCCGTAAAAGAGTTGAGTAAAACTCGGCTAGTTTGATTCATTTGCGAGGTCTAGATGTTTTAATGTTTACTCCATTACATTAGCCGTAAAAATTAACTATACAAATTTTTGTTTAGTTTTTAAATTTATGATTATGAAGACTAAGAGTATTATCGAATTTACAATACTCCCTCCGATCCAGACAAAAGGTAACGGTTGCTTTTTGGCACTATTCATGGTCGTAGGGAATCTTTGATATTACCGTTAATCTATAAGACAAAATATAGTCATGTGGGATCTTGTTTGCTTTATCGTCATGAATGATATAAGAATATCAAATTTTTATAATTTTTAATAATGTGTAACTAAAGATATTCACGTTACAAAACGTGCCTCGACAACTGTGATAAAGCAACCGTTACCTTTTGTCTGGATCGGAGGGAGTATATGTTAAAAATCAAAAATCTCACGCCTAAGTCCTTATCAAGTGATCGTGTCCTCATAAATTTTCTACATTTTCCCAACATACTTCATGCAAAATTTGTTTGTTTCTTGTTCAAGTTCAAATTCACAAAATAAAAAAAATTGTTTATTTAGAAGATCAAACACAAGTTTGTGCTTTATATAGAATTGAAATTTCTAACAAGTTTCAATGCAAAACCAAAATTGGCATACTTATTTAACCACGGCCTAACGTTGCTACCATGTTATCTAAACGATTATCAAAGACAAATAAGGAACATTAAAAACATTTGTTAAAATTTAAAATGTCTTCTTAAATAAAGAAAAAACTATAACGACTAGACTCGTCCTTATTGATAGTCACTGGTAGACCCTGTTTTTTCTAGCTTAATTTCAGCTCCCTTCAATTTTCCTTGGGTATATTCCGTTAAGTTTTATTCACGTTCAATCAATTATATTCAGTTAATCTCTTCACAAAATTAACTTTTAATTCAACTAAATTCACCTCACCTTAGTCTTACTCAATTTAGTTCAATTAAACTCTACTCCAATTAATTCAATTCAGCTCGTTTCAGCCAAAAAAAAGAACAAGATCTTAGTCACAGCATGCTTGCATATTGCGTAAATTGCCCCCTCCTTTGCCGTAGCCACCACCTTAACAAGCCGCCCCCTCTTCCCGCTAAGAGACCCGTATCCACATTTATCTTCTCCCTCCCTACCCACGAACGACTTTTCTAGTTTCCATGAATAATCAGAATAGATCATCACCGGGAGTCTGCAACACCGGGTACAACTGTACAAGCCCTTACAATCAGAAAGACCATCGCCGGAGACAAGAAACATCAGTGTTCATTTGAAATGCTTAGAATAGAGATGAAAAACAGCAGAAGGTTCAACTGCAGAGGTAATCAAGTCTCTGGGTATATAGTAAGATGTGGATGCAACTCCGACATCAAAATACAGTGCGTTTTAAAACAATAAGAGACGGAAAAGGCAATGGAGAACAATATGTACATTATATCCAAATACGACGAAACCTTCCCAAGAATCCTGTGGTCGAACAATCAGGCATCTCCGAGTAAACTCAGCCCTTTATCTCGAAAATGAACACTAGCAAGTAGCAATTGGTGTATCTTCGTACAAGCAGTACATCACAAGAAGCGAACACTTCGTGCTCTGAATATGTTACACTCTCCAAGTAAGTTCAAATTAAGGCTTGTTATATAAATTGAGAATCATCTAAATTCAGAAACTAACCCTTAACACAAAAAACTGACGAGGAATTTACTTGAGAGGTGAGGCAGATTTACAAGTGGGAGTGAGGAAGGAAGCAACGGCTTCATGAATGCCACTTTTTTGATGACGGGATCTTTGGCGCTGCAGTAGTGAGTTAGCTCCATTCCACACGCTCTTTGTATTGTTAGGAAATAAGGTTCCACATAATCCTGAAAGCATAGGGTTTTCAAGATCACGGAAAGTCTCTATTAACCTTAACCTTTGGCGCTTCTTCTCCAACTCCAGTAGCTGCAATGGTACCATTTTGTTAGATAGAGTACCTCATAGGAATTTTACTCCCTCCAATTTCACAATTAGTATATGTTTGCTGAGATTAAAATTTGATTGCACATATCTCTAAACAACTGACAGACTACATGTCAGAATTGTTGACCATCTAAGTGTCACAATTGCAAGTTCTTAACTTTTGCTAATTAAAAGTGTTATCGTGAGAAATACGATTATGATCATATCCTTAACCTGCTTCCCCATCTATCCATCCCTATCCAGCCACCACACAGGACCCGTATCATCTTACCAAGCCACACTACTCTACCCCCTAACTCTAGCCCTAAGCCACTGGACACCCTCCCTCCACGGCTCCACCATCAAAAATCCACTCTGAAAGCCCATACCCCCCCCCCCCCCCCCTCAAACACTCAACCTCACCATGGAGCTCCCGTTTCCTCAACCTTAGAAACCCTTTATCCCCCCACACCCAGAACTCCTCTCGTCACCCTTGAGACACTTGGGCAAGGAGGAGACTTTTCTGGGACTCTTGGCTAAATCTAGGCTGGTTGAAGTTTTGGGGGGTGAGAGTAGTGGGCCTGGTGGCTTGAATGGAGATATCTATTGAGGGGTAGGTGCCTAGGTAGGATGGGGGACTAAGGGTAGACATGCAATCGTTAGCAACTAAGCACACCCTAAAGAGGAAATACAACGAATGGATAAGACACCACAAAATGCATTATGTCAAGAAGTAAGAAACACTCTTTAGACTTGGATCATGATTTGAATCTTAACCGAATTGATTCAATTCTTTTTCCGGTCTTTTAACAGAATTGACAAGGTTCAGTTATGGTCTAGAACTAGTTAGTTTTCCAAGGTGTACCAAAAGATATCATGATTCTGAAATTAAAATCAGACAATATAATATCCAATTAGCCAAGCCATGGTTTCGAGATCCCTAAAAGGTTTTCAGTCGTGTCTCCAATTTTCCTGATCAAGAAATAAACATGAAAGGCAACTCGTAGAAACTACTCAATACCTCATGTCTCTGTTGTAAATATGCAGAAGTTGGTTCTTCTGGATGAACTGATGGCTGTTTCTGGTCATCAATCATCATTCTGCTACCTATATCATCCTGAAGGTTTGCCTCATCGTGAGAATATAAATCATCACCTTTATCATTTTGCAAAGTCTTTTCTGAAATGTCTCCAGATCTGCCAGATATATCATGGAACTCAATTCTCCCATTCCCTACCCTCTGCTGATTGACATGCTGAGATGCAATGCCCTCCAGCCTTGTCTCTCCATCTTCCATTTCGGCGTCTCCATCTCCACCAGGGGAAGCCTCCATATAAGATGAAGTATCATCACCAGGACTCTCTGTGTGTGGATTTACCTTCGCGAAGCAACGCCAAAGGCATTTAGACAAGCAAATAGTATAGAAAACAGTATGTGAAGGGAAAAAAACTAGGATCCAAAGAACTACTTTAGAAGCAATTACATTTCTCGAGGTTTTCTGTTACTTGTTGCCTTAATTTTTCCATTTTTCTTATTTCTCCAATTTGAATCTCACTGAAAAGATTACAAATTCTACATTTTTTTAATTTTGTTTTCCCTCTTCCCATTTTTTCATAAACAATTTGATGTTGTTGCTTATGCAAAGAATACAAAGTTACATCACCATGAACTCACGGAATCAAGTGCAACTTGACGAAATCCTATTCCTTCTATACAGAAAGAAAATATTTGAGGTAATATGTGCCTCATGTATGAATTCTTCAGTCATATTAGTCAGAGAAACCCTAAAGTGAGATGAAGAAGCTAAAACCCAGGTTCACGTGTTTATTTGTTCTATCTCCTTCTACAAGACTAAAATTCCTGTTTGTAGAGTTGGATTCCCCCAGCAACATGGTATTTATCCAAAATTAGGAAAAGCAACAAGTATAATATGTACCTCTTGCTTGAACTCTTTAGTCATACTAGTCTGAGAAACCCTAAATTGAGGTGAAGGAGCAAAATATCCAGCTTCACGGGCTTCATGTGCTTCACGTGCCTCGCGCTCTCGGCGACGGCGCCTCATGATACATATAGCACACATACAGTCATCTTTGTGACGTTTAAACCTGCAACATCCTGTTAGTTAAGCACTGCCAAGATGCTCTATTGCAGGTGCAGGGCATACGCAAATTTATACATGTTACAGGGCCGAAACTCAACACAACACAACAGCTGATAGTCTCATTGTCAAGACTCAAGATTACTGCTTTATATAGGGGGCGATTATATCATACGGAGAACTATTCTACAGTGGAAGATATGAGGTATGATCTTGAAATGCCAAGATTCTTGGTAGTTTTTACTACCATGTAACTTAGCTACTTACACAAGAATATTGAATACTCTTAGTATCCCATATACAGATATTTCCCCATTTGACTTCGGTGCAAATGTCAACTTTTACCAAAAATTTGTTACTCCGTACTATATATTCCCTCTTTTTTACAATATTCTCATTGGACCTTTTATTGTCAGATCAAATTAGCCATAAATATCTTTAAAAATTACTAAAAATAATATGATACTAATATATTTACAGTCATCAAACAATGTTTCACGAGATTATATTTTCAAAAATAGTAGAAGAGTTAATTAAAAACTCCCACCTTTTCTCCACCCTGTTTTCAGAACTCTTGAATATTTGACATTTTTTCCACAAAGCTCTCCCCTTTTATGGACATTTCTCTAAAACTCCCACCTAAAGGCTGTTTTTGTCAACATAAGGACTTTTTCTGGGCAATATTGGTCATGAATGGACACTGCATCCTATCAAAAGCTAGATTTCGGCTAAAACAAAGATATTTTCAGGGTTGATTTTCTAAAAAGAATGTCTTTTAATTTGACAAAAATAGGCTTTTGGTGGAAGTTTTAAAAGAAAATGTTCATGCAAAGTGGGAGTTTTGAAAAAAAATTAAAAGGTGGAAGTTTTAAAAAAGATACAAAGAAAGGGTGGAAGTTATCCATAAACTCTAAATAACAAAAAACAGATACAAAAAGATATGGCCAGAGAGACACCTATGAATCAAAGGAAAAGAACGTAGTGAATAGAGCACGTATAACTAAATGGTAAATTTGACGAATCAATCATGACAAATATTACATCATATATCGACAGGGGGATATGTTACTAATTTACATAGATCGATCACCAAAAGTCAAGGGAAACAGAGAGATTCCATGCATAATGAAATTAATGGTATCGAAATTAATCAAGTGATAAGGAATATTTTTGAAAGTACACAGAAATTAAGAAAAACGAAAACATACCCTTTCCCTTTCTTAAGCTTCTTGCCATGACCTGAAGTTGTTGGCTCATCCACGGCAATGCCTTCGCTTTCTAAACAAGGAGATATAAGCACCATCGTCACTAAGTATTTGTAATAAAAAGCGATCAAGACAAAAATACATAACACAAGCACATAGACAGGATGATCTAGCACTATTCTAGCATGACATAGACGATGTTGGATAAAAGAAAACCCACTTTCTAGAAGATTTGCAGAAGTAAAATTGAAGTATCAAAGTACTGGAAGATCATAATTGTTTGTTAGGGTTTCAGCTCCTAAATAGCATCACAGGGAAACAGCTAATGATCTAAACAAGCCAAGAAAGGCACTGTTTACAATCAAACCCAATGTTCTGTCTGAATGTATATTTATTATAAGAGCGAAGCAAAGTCAGGGGTAGACTCTATCCTAAAAGGCAGCATAGCAAGATTTGGTTCCAAATATAGAACATTTAAGACCTGCAAAAACCAAAACTTATATACACCTAGAAATGCAAGGAGAAATACTAGCATGTATTGGGTGACAGACTACCGTGAATAAGCCATCAGATCTGATGATTAGTCCTCTTATTCCATCATCAATATCTGTTACCAATAGGCTATAAGCCATTTGAAGATATTGGCTACAACAAGAGATGAGTGGAAAGTTTCAATCAGCCTCCTCCTATGGGCCAAGTCTAGGGTAAAATTCACGATCTTCAGCTAAGAGCCTAAGGTCCTGCTCTCTCTTTCTGCCCATAACAAACCTAGACCGCACCATCTTTATAACTCTACTCTCAATAATATACGGCCGACCATGGGAAACAGTGTAACACCCAGCATAAAATGCATTCACATATTAAAATCTGACAAACAATACTGGTTAAAAATCTGCAGCACACTAACTCAACTTTCTTCATTTCTCATAACTATTATCATGTCAAACTCAGAGAACAAAAAAAAAAAGAAAAATTGTCCAGGCATCAATTCTATCTGCCCCATCTCTCTCCACTACATTTAAATTTGATCCACTGTCCTTAATATTTTTACTGAATAGTGAGCGTTGCAAAGTTAATGAGTCTTTGGCACCATCAAAATAGAAAAAAAAGCTATAAAATAATAAATAAAACAGTCTCTCGGTGTTTCACCACAACTCCAACAAAAATAAAAAAATATATATACTCATCGGTTAAATAAAATGGCTGCTGACTGCTATAAATTTTCATCAGATAAATGGTCTGAAAAGTAGCACAAAAGGGTTTGGTGTAGTAAACACTCTTGGCGTAAGTAAAGGGTTCGGTGCAGTTTAACAGTTTCAGTCTTCTCGGTGCAGTTTAACAGTTTCAGTCTTCTCCATATAACTTGCCCAAATCTCAGTAGGAATAATAAGAGAAGAAAAACATATTCATACCAAACATCTTCTTTGTCTGCAGGTCAGTGTAGAGCCCAGCTCCCATCCAATATTTCAAGAAATTCTTTTTGACCCGTTTCATTAGGTCGACAATATAGTCACCCTTATTATTATACTTAAAGCAATTATCCCATATGTAATGTGCATCTTTGTACACATCCTCGGAATCCATGTACTTTGCCCCACGTTCAAGATTGCGGCGGATGGTACCAAAATCCATTGGTGTATCAATGACATCAAAATAATCCTGATCGAAGTTTCAACAAAAATGAAATGGACAATTAGTTACATGGCACCAACGAAACTGCAAGAATATAGTTTCCCAAAACCCTACACACATAAAGTGGTTACCAATTCCCTAAGTTGGTCGATCAATGAAGGCTATACAAATTGACGTTTTCATTTTACGAGGTGAGCCTTGAATTCAATTTCTACAAAATATATTGGTTTGAAAATTATAAAAATTACGCCATAAAATTCTTTATAAATAGAGCTTTAGTATGAGTATACATTTCAATATATTTAGTTATATATTTTGAGAGATAATCAAGAGAGAAGTGAGTGTCTCAAAAAGTGAGAATGACAATTAAAAAAGAACATAGGGAGTACTAAATTTCTCAAGCAACTCTACTACTAACAATTAGACGTATTTGTTCAGATGTAATACATCAACATGACCTCCAGTAAATTATATATTTATATGGCAAAGTTTTATTTTACACCCAAACAAGGAAGGTACTTTTTCCTGAACATGTCAAGCTTATTCACAACGACAAAGTGGTTCAATTCCCCTTGGTATTCGCCATTCCTACAGAGCACAAATTAATGCCAGCATTGATCACAGTAGAATGTTTCTGCATAATAACTGAACATTAATGTACACATCACAACGACGAACCACCAAACTTACCGGTATCCCTAATTCAATAGGATTCACTGGCACATTAAAGGGTTCTGCTGCATCCATCTTCATCACTTTCTTGATCACCTTGAAGATGTTCAAAAAGCCATTAAACCTAGTTAGTAAAAATAACCAAATGATCATTGTACAGCAAATCAGAAGATCCTTTATTTCAAACCTCTAGAGAAGTCTCCAACTCTTGCCTATTAAAAAACTTGGGTTTTTGTTCCACAACTTGCACCTCCACCACCTCCTGCCTATTACGCGACATGGGTTTTTCTTCCATCACTTGCACCTCTAACACCTCTTGCTTATTACGTGACTTGGGATTTTCTTCCATCACTTGCACCTCTAACAACTCTTGCTTATTACGCGAGTTGGGTTTTTCTTCCATTACTTGCACCTCCACCACCTCATCCTCATCCTCATCCTCTTCATTTGCTTCAGGCGACACCATATTCCCATCACTATCCCTGGCATTCCCACTAGGTGGACTCAAACTTGTACTCAAATTATTCCCACCAATATCCTTGGCATTCCCAACAGGTTGACTCAAACTCGAACTTGAATTCTTCCCCCCAACATCCTTGTCATTCTCACCAGGTGGACTCAAAGTTGAACTCGATTTCTTCTCATCAATGTCGGCGGCCTTCCCACCAGATGGACTCAAATTAGAGCTCGAACTCTTCCCACCAATATCCTTGGCATTCCCATCAGATGGGCTCAAACTCAAACTTGATTTTTTCCCATCAACGTCCTTGGCCTTCCAACCAGATGGACTCAAACTAGTGCTCGAACTCTTCCCGCCAATATTAGCAATCCCATCAGATGCGCTCAAACTCGAACTCGAAGTGTTCCCACCAGTATCCTTGCCAATCCCGTCAGGTGAACTCAAACTCGATTTCGTTCCACCAGTATCCTTGGCATTCCCTTCAGATGGGCTTAAACTCGATCTTTCACTCTTCCCAACAATATCCTTGTCAATCCCACCAGGTGGAGGTGGACTCAAACTTGAGCTCAAACTCTTTCCACCAATATCCTTGGAATTCCCAGCAGGTGAGCCCAAACTTGAACTCGAACTCTTTCCAGAGTTTCCGCCAATATCCTTCTCATTCCGACCCGATACGCTCAAACTTGAACTTTTCCCACTAATATCCTTCTCATTCCCACTAGGTGGACTCAAACTCGATCTGGAACTGCTCCCACCAATATCCTTGCCATTTCCACCAGATGGACTCAAACTCAATTTCTTCTGACCAATATCCTTGCCATTCCCACCACGTGGACTCAAACTCAATTTCTTCTGACCAATATCCTTGCTATTCCCACCACGTGGACTCAAACTCAAGCTTGATTTCTTCTCACCAATATCCTTGCCATTCCCACCACGTGGACTCAAACTGGAACTCGATTTGTTCTCACTGATATCCTTGCCATTCCCACCAGGTGGACTCAAACTCAAACTCGATTTCTTCTCACCAATATCCTTGCCATTCCCACCATGTGGACTCAAGCTCGATTTCTTCTCACCAATATCCTTGTTATTCGCAACAGGTGGACTCAAACTCGATTTCTTCCCACTAGTATCCTTGGCATTTGCAACAGGTGGACTCAAGCGCAAACTCGATTTCTTCCCACTAGTATCCTTGGCATTCCCACCAGATGGGTTCAAATTTGAACTCGATTTCTTAGACAACACAATCCTAATCCCTGTGCCCCCACCCGACTTCTTACTTTCACCCAACCCCAAACGTCCACTCTCCACCGCCATCTTCTCACCACTTCCACCGTCCTTCTGAACCACAACCTCCTGTCTACTTTTATCCACCACAGTCCCAAATTTCACCCCTTGATTATCCCCAACCCGAGCCCCCACCACTGGAAGCTGAGACTGAGTAGGAGGTTGAGGTTGAGGCTGAGGCTGGGGTTGCAATTTCGGCGGTGACGGTGGTTTAGCCGCAGCAGCAGTCTTCAACTTAAGCCTAACCCTCCCATAAACTGCCGTAGGCGGCGGCCGTTGAAAAACTCCTTCAGGCCCTATACCCATCACCCTAACCGGTGGCGCAGGCGGTGGTGGTTCCGCCTTAATCACCGCCGTCTGAGCCTCCACGTCAGCCTTAACATCATTATCATGACTACTAACATCATTACTACCATCAATTTCCTCCCCGGAAGAAGACGAACTACTCTCATCACTACTAATATTAACGGATTCTGCAATTAATTCCCCAGATTTCGAAGCTTCAACAACAAGCTTCTTCGATTTCTTATTCTTATGACCACGCTTTCGCTTCATCTTCCCTCTCGATTACTACCAATCCAATTAAATTAACCGAATGAATCAAACAATATCGAGGAAATTCAATCGGAAACCCTAGAATTGATTCAAAACGGAAATAATTGGGAACTTACTGGAAAAGCTGATTGAAGTGGTGTTAAGATGTGCCGCGAAAAACCGCAAATTTGAATATTTAGAGTTTTGATCTTAAATCTCACAATTTTCTGCAACAAGTTTTGTTTTTCTTTTTTCTTTATTTTTTAATTTTTTACTTTTTATTATTGTTTTAGGGAAAAATAAAAGTTTGGTTAATGTGTTATGCGTGGAATGTGGATGGAGGAGTATATGCCATTTGGGACTTGTATTCAAGAAAAACAAGGTTGGGTTCTTTTAGTAATTGGGCCTTCTCATATTTGTTGGTTGGTGGCTCATTAAGAAGCCCAAATTTTGATCCGGATTTAAAAGCCCAAACCAGATGTAATCACTAATTACTCAATTTAGGGTAAGATTACTGACGGTTTTAAGACAAGAGTCTTAGCTCTGATACCAATTGTTGGAAACTAAGTTCCTGATTTTATACTCAAATCTAATATGAGTTTTGTTTCTTTAAGTTTAGGTCATAAAACTTAAATGGATCTTATGCATGCAAGATGATATCATAAGATGAGATAGTCCTTACATTGGTTTTAGAAGGTTTATACTCAATAATCACCTATTATTTGAGTCTTCAAGCCACCGAAATTACCCTTAAACGATCTAACAAAAATCGTCTCCTAAAGGTGCGTATCAAGGACCCGATCTCAAACTAATACTAATTTTGTTACTAGAAAATTAGTACAAGTATACTAGAAATATTAATAATATTACTTCTTAATATTATTAGTGGTTGAATGATTTTGCCATACTAGAAAACTAATTTCTATGTAGAATGTGTTTTTGGTAGTATGAAATGGTGCACAAGCATATAGACACTCCTTAAACCAAGAGGCATTTTGTGTATATATAATAGAAGCATGATGAGCTTGCTTGCTCATGCACACTAGCCGGCCATCAAGCAACCCCATGGCCTATGCATGGCCTTCTATCACTTACACAAAAGTAAGCAATATGCCTTACATCCCTCTTACACACCTATCACATAGGTTTTGTGTACAAAATACACAATGCCCTAATACTACCAATGTCACGGCTGAAATGGGTTTGTCATAGACCCATTTTGTCTTTGTCAATTGTGTTGATATGTAACATGTCACATATGTTTCATAACACATGACCCAATTTGTTAATTAGGTAATTTTAACTCTTAAAATTCATAATTCACAATTTTACAACATTTAAATAATACTAGTAGTAATTCGAAATTACCACTTTATAAAAATGTAATATCATAATTTTAATCACAACTCTTTGTAATATTATGATCAACCGTGTTCATTCTCAATTTAATCGTTTCCTAAACGAATAAATGAAACCGTGTAATAAAACCCATTTTATTACTTTGACTGTTATTATTATGATCCCATTACAATAATATTTGTCTCGCAAAATCATTTCCAAATTCCTAGTTGTTAATTAATTTGTATCCAATACAATATTAATTAATTATTCCATTGAGACGAAATTCCTTAAAGATATGACCTTAAGGGATCAACTGATCACCACCATCATATGACGATAATGTCAAACTCTAGACAGCCAATCATTATCGGTAAATGTTGATCAGTTGACTTTAAAAGAGTAACACTCCCAATTGTGTTTCATTCAAATGAGTTTTAATTATGTCAACACACTATTGTCGAGGACACTTCCTCCAACAATCTCCCACTTGTACGAGACAAGTGTGTGTTACCAATTCTCTTGCCCTATTACTATCTCCCACTCAATGCATGGCGTCCTCTTAGGTCGTGCCGGCAATTGACAAGGGGTGGACAATTCCTAATCGCCTTATTCCTTCCGGCTGGCCATAGTCCATCATAACCCAAAATATGTCCTTATAAACCCCAGTTACGAAGGTGTTAGGACATAAATCAAAGTTAATCTGAAAACTATGCCACCTCAGAGAACAGTCATTAGTCCAAGAACTGACTCATGTGAAACACGATAGATGCTCCCGCCACGACCAGGCAGTCTTTTAATAAGAGTACGCCAGAGCTCTATCTGCGGTCATTAGCCCGGCAAATGTATCTTAACATGTCTATGCCTAGGTGATCGACTAGTCATCCCGTATGACCCTATGGCAATTGAACTCGCCATCAATCGCATCACACATCCGGTTGCATTGAGATGTCACCTCACTTAAGCAACTAGGGGCGAGGTCATGATAATTCAATTCACTTTAATGGGGTTCAATATGGTCTCACCATCCCATTTGAATTTTACGACCTTGGTTTTTGAGTACTTAAACTCTATTACGATAAATGTATTATGAACAACTTGAAAAATAACACTTTATTTCATCCTCATAATTTAGTACATATCTGGCATGCGTTTAAGACCCATGGATGTTACATGTCGGTCATGCTTACCCTGCGATAAAGGCTTGGTTAAAGGATCAGCAATATTATCCTCTGTCCCAACCTTACAAACCGCAACTTCCTTCCTTTCAATAAAGTCTCTAATTACATGAAATTTTCTGAGTACATGTTTGGACTTATTGCTAGACTTGGGCTCCTTTGCTTGAAAGATAGCCCCACTGTTATCACAAAGAATTGTGATTGGATCTTTGGCTACGGGGACTACCTTTAGTCCTTCCAAGAACTGCCTAATCCACACAGCTTCCTTCGCAGCCTCTGATGCTGCAATATACTCAGCCTCTGTAGTAGAATCTGCAACAACTGCCTCCTTGAAGCTTCTCCAGCTTACGGCACCACCATTGATCATATAGATAAAGCCAGCTTGGGATTTCATATCATCCGCATCTGTTTGAAAGCTTGAGTCGGTGTAACCCTTTACACTAAACTCACCTTCTCCTCCAAACACTAAGAATAGATCCTTAGTTCTTCTCAAGTACTTAAGGATATTCTTAACGGCTATCCAGTGTTTTTCACCTGGATTGGCTTGGTATCTACTCGTCATGCTCAAAGCATATGACACATCTGGACGGGTACAAGTCATGGCATACATGATTGACCCAACAGCTGAAGCATAGGGTATGTCCTTCATTTGTTCAACATGTTCTGTTTGATCAGGAGTGGGTGATTGAGTTTTGCTCAAGGAAATCCCACTCCCCATGGGAACTAGTCCTCTCTTAGAATTTTCCATGTTGAAACGACGAAGTATCTTATCCACATAAGATTCTTGGCTTAGTGCCAATATTCTCTTGGATCTTTCTCTAAAGATCCTTATACCCAGTATGCGTTGTGCATTTCCCAAATCTTTCATTTGGAAATGCTTTCCTAACCATTCCTTGACTGAAGTCAACATGGTAACATCGTTACCAATAAGGAGTATGTCGTCTACATACAAGATTAAGAACACAACTTTGCTCCCACTGAACTTCATGTATAAACAAGGTTCTTCGACACTTCGAGTGAACCCATTCTCTTTTATCACATGATTGAATCGATGATTCCAGCTTCTTGATGCTTGCTTAAGCCCATAAATGGACCTATTTAGCTTGCATACTTTGTTAGGATTTTTAGGATCCTTAAAACCTTCAGGTTGTACCATGTACACCTCCTCCTCTAAATGCCCATTTAGGAAGGCGGTTTTAACATCCATTTGCCATATTTCATAATCGTGAAATGCGGCAATTGCTAACATAATCCGAATTGATCTCAACATAGCAACAGGATCAAAAGTTTCATCATAGTGTAGACCATGAATTTGAGTGAAACCTTTTGCTACAAGCCTAGCTTTGTAGACATCATCATGTCCCTCTATGCCATTCTTGATTTTGAAGATCCATTTGCACTGAAGCGGTTTAACGTTCTTAGGCAAATCAACCAAGTTCCAAACTTGATTATCTTCCATAGATTTAATTTCGGATTTCATGGCTTCAAGCCAAAAAGCTGAGTTTGGACTAGATATAGCTCCTTTGTAGGTGGATGGTTCATCATTTTCCATTAGAAAAACGTCTAAAGCATCTCCTATCTCAATGACACCAATATATCTTTCAGGTTGGTGACTCACCCTCCCAGACCTCCTAGGTACTGGAGCATGAACTACAGCATTTGATGACGAAGGAATGTTTTCTTGCGTTATCTCTACTTCTGTTTGTGGCTCTTGATCTTGAATTTCTTCAAGTTCAAATTTTCTCCCACTCTGTCTTTTAGAAATGAAGTCACTTTCTAAGAAGACAGCTTCTCGAGACACAAACACTTTGTTTTCTTGAGAATTATAGAAGTAGTATGCACGAGTATTGAGTGGATATCCTACAAATGTGCATTTGTCAGATTTGGGTGCAAGTTTATCGGAAGACTTGTTCTTAACATAAGCCTTGCAACCCCATATCTTAATGAATGACAAATTCGGGACCTTCCCTTTCCATATCTCATATGGAGTTTTATTTGCGGCTTTAGTCGGACTCCTGTTTAAGGAGTGTATTGCGGTTTGGAGTGCAAATCCCCAAAATGAATCAGGGAGATCTGTAAGACTCATCATTGATCGAACCATGTCTAATAAGGTTCGATTTCTCCTTTCAGAAACACCATTGAGTTGTGGTGTTCCTGGTGGAGTAAGTTGTGATACTATGCCACAATCTTTTAAATGAGAATCAAATTCATTGCTTAGATATTCGCCACCACGATCTGATCAAAGTGCTTTGATCTTTCTATTTGTTTGGTTCTCTACTTCATTTTGAAATTCTTTGAACTTTTCAAATGCTTCACTTTTGTATTTGATTAAGTAGATATACCCATATCTACTTAAATCGTCAGTAAAAGTGATAAAGTAGTCATAATTTCCTCTTGCGGTGATTGTCATTGGACCACACACATCGGTATGTATTAGTCCTAACAAGTCACTGGCTCTCTCACCTTTTCCACTAAAAGGTGATCGAGTCATCTTACCAAGAAGACATGATTCGCATACTCCATATGATATGTAATCGAATGGTTTGATGATATTAGTCGATACTAATCTCTTAATGCGATTTTCATTTATGTGACCTAGACGGCAATGCCAAATGAACGATTCATTTGGATCACTTGATTTTAGTCTTTTTGTTTGCACGTTATGGACATCAATAGATTTTGAGTTGTTGAGTACATAAATCCCATTTACGGAATTTGCTTGGCCTACCACCAAGCCATTTCGATGTATTTCACATAAATTATTCTTGATCATGAATGAAAAACCTTCCATGTCTAACATGGCAACCGAAATGATGTTTTTAGATAAAGAAGGTACATAATAACAATCCTTCAAATACAACTCATAACCACTAGCTAAATGTAATACGTAGGTTCCCTTTGAAGAAGCGGCTACCTTAGCCCCATTTCCAAGTCTGAGATCCACGTCACTTTTGTCTAGCTTCTCCACATTTCTTAGCCCCTGTAAATGATTACAAAGGTGAGATCCACAACCAGTATCTAATACCCATGTTATAGAGGAGGTGAAATTAATGTCAATAACATATATTTCACTTAGAGTCTTACTCTTTGGAGTGATGATTCCATCTTTGATGTCCTCCAAATATGTGGGGCAGTTACGCCTCCAATGGCCAAACTCAAAACAATGGTGACAAATTTCTGAAGGTTTAGCACCCCTCTTTTTGGTTGTAGTAGTCCCACTAGCTACTCCCTTCATGGGTCGCTTTCCTCTCTTTATCCTTTTAAACTTTCTTCCATTCTTAATGGAAAGAGGTGTTCCACTTGTGCTCCCACTCATCTCCTCATCTCCTTTTGTTTCTAAAGACATTGAGTTCATTTGAGAGACAAGTTTATCATAATCATGATCAGTCATCACGATTTGTTTAGTCGGAGCAGAAGTGGTTACTAGACAAAGTTTTCCATTGTTGTCGATCGTAAAGCGCAATTCTCTAGTCGGATCATCTTCACAGTATTTTTGCCAGTTATCAATGGTGATAGGAATGAGATTATTGAAAGCATCCATTTTTCAATTACTACAAGAGATGAAGGAAAAATTAACATTTATCGTTTTGTAAACTTGTAAATGAGATTGACAAGTTATTTCATCTATAAAATGACCTCTATCCAATTTTATAAATGATTCCAAGACCCAAACCCATACCCCGAAATCGTGAACCACTGGAACTCCGACCCAAAGATATGGTTTGGTGGGTTAAACCGGTTCTACCATAGAACTCTTGGTTGATGACAAATCATAATTTATTCATCTTAGCCCGGAACACATTGACCACTGGTCCTATACACTTCCATTGACTCTGTGGTTGTTGCTTTAATAAATATGATGGGTGATAGTTGATTAATGGTGGGCCATTCAATGACATTTTGTGTAAATAATTGATATTCATAAGGACACTTTAGTAATTTTTTAGGCTTTAATAGGAAAGTGGTAGTTTGGATATGAATGGATTAAAATGGAATAAGTGTAGATTGGATTTGAATGGAGGAAGTACTTCCTTAAGTTCTTTTATATCATCCAATTTCATTTTTGGACATTATTCACAATCGAATATTTAACGTCAGTTTTCTCTCAATCCGTTAATGGAAATATATTAATGTGAGATCTTTTTTGGATTGTCTTGAAAAGAGGATTAAGAATATCAAATTTTTGTAATTTTTAGTAGTATACAACTAAAGATATAATCAAAACAAAATGAATATCGGCAAACGTGTATAAAGAAATGGGGTGATATAAAAAAAATGAAGGAAGTACTTACTAGTTACTCCCCAAGTCCCCATTAGTAGGGTTGTTCATAATAAACCGAACCGCAATAACCAAACCGTAAAACCGAAAAACCGAAAAACCGTACATTTTTAAGGTTCGATTAACCGAACCGTTTTGACAAAGCGGTTCGGTGAACCGAACCGTTAAATTTATCATGTACAAGGTTCGGTTGAGGTTCGCAATTTTAGAAAAGAGGTTAACCGCGAACCGAACCGTTCACAAAAAAGTAAGCAAAAAATTAAAATACTATATAAATTTTTTTCTTTTGGTTAATTAAAAAGTGTTTTCAAATACAAAAATGGTTAAAATGATTAATATTAAAGTTTCCCTAATTAACTTTATTATTGAGTATAATTAAATATTAAAAACTTAATTAAACTACTAGATAAAACTCTCGAAAACTAAAGAAAAAATATATTTAACATGTTTATAGGTTAACCGGTTACCGAACCGCAAATAACCGTCTAAAGTGGTTACGGTTAACCGAACCGTTTATAACCGTTCCTATCGGTGCGGTTTAGGTTCGGTGTTTTGCCAAACCGAACCGTGTGCAAACCGAATTAAATATACGGTTTGGTGAACCGAACCGCGAATGAACACCCCTACCCATAGTAATGTGGACTATGAACTATGGAGTGTATTTTCTTCAACTGTCCGAGTATGTTAATTAAATGGTCAAAAGTTGCGGTCCATGCGTTCATAACATAACACAAACCACGTAGCTATCCATATATAAGTAAGTTTTATTAAAGACGGGTGTATTTATCATAAGTTAAAAACAGGTTAAATAATACCCAAGTCGGTTGATAGGACAAGAGCAAATTGCTAGCATTACGCTTTTGTCTTATCTAATCATTTGGGTATTACTTGACCCGTCTTCAGTTAGAATTTGTGAGGTAACAATGTGTATAATTAAGGTATAAGTATCTGAATTTTTGGATATTTTTCCTAATTTAATTCAAAGTTTATATTTAATTGTGTAAATGGGTGGAATTAGATATTTTCTAATAAAACTCATATTCTATAAAAATAAAACTCCTATACTTTATTTAAAAGTTCAGATTCTCATCGTACAACTAGTATTACTTGTGAGACAATAAGTATATTATTTTAAGCTTAGAAGATAAAGAATTATTATATATTATAATTTTTGAGACAATGTTAAAGAAATTGGATTCTTGTTATGTCAACCAGGAAATTTTAATTGTGTGTCATTTCAAATTAAAAATTGCTAGACATTGTGATTAGATACAAATCACAATCTTTTAAAAACGGTGACATATTCTGTAAATCTGTATACGATTAATAAATGTATAAATTGTTTTTCAAACCAAGTGCTATTAGTACAGTGGTAACTGGATTAAACCTTGAAACTTGCAAAAATGCAGGGGTTGAGAGGTCATACGTTCGACTACCCGTTAGGGTGATAACCCCTTGGCCACTACAGGCTACAACCCCCAAAGAGGTGGTTTAGGTTTACATGGTCCATGTGACGGTGCGAAAATGTATGGGCTCGAAGATTCATCTCTCTCGTCATCAAACAAAAAAAAATCATTTTTCAAAATCAAATCACGAGTCATACATTACTTGTTTTTTTTTTTTTTTAATGACGAGGGAACCGCAGCCGCTATCTTTGGTGCGCACTGGGTAAACCAGCGGTTATATGTGATAGCCTGCAAATCACATACACCAGGTAAACCATCCGAGGGTGACAGACTCGAAGTCTATTTAAGACTGAACTCAGGCTAAAAATACTCTACAAGATTTTGCTCTTGGGGAGATTTGAAGCCGGATCTCCTGGGACTTTCACCCAAGTTTTAACCACTAGACTACATCCTTACGGGCTAAAGATACATTATTGTTACAAAAGGACTTTCCCACTTTAGCAATCAACCTAAGATAACAAGGAGAAGCTATAACAAGGAGATACATTATTGTTACAAAAGGATCTCTTGGGACTTTCACCCAAGTTTTATGGTATGCTCAACATCGACAAAATTTAGAATTGTTTAATTATTATTTTTAATATACTAAACAATAAAAGAGTACATATGTAAACAACTCACAAAGTCACAATTCATATAATTTTCAATTCATGAAAATCTAAGAGTCGACTCGCTACTACTCTTGAGTTTTCATATCGTTAAGCAAACAAAATTTGAAAACGTCATGTATTACACGTAAGAAAATGCAAAAATAATTATTACAAAACAACCAATTTTATTTTTCAAAAATTGTTAAATTTGATATATAAGATTCAACTTTTCACAACAATCTTACAAAATAGACACTCGTACATATTATTTGTAATTTAATTACTAGCATTGCCAATTATACATATTAAAACAAAAATTCTTACATTACCTAAAATAAAATTTTCATGAATAAATAAAATAGTATCACACGGACCGTTCCTCAGCTTAGGTACGACAAAAATCCATATACACAATTACACATGATGTATTCATTTTGAGCATGTTTGACCGAACTTCTTAAAAAAAAAGTTTTGTTTTTGAAGCTTAATTTTTTAAAAGTGTTTTTTAAAACTAGAAAAGTGAAATTGTTATTTCTATTTTTGAGGACAAAATGCTGGTTTTTGAGTTTTTTAAAAACTACTTTTAAAACACTTTCAAAAGTTAGGCCAAACACACACTTTATTTCACGCACTTTGTACTAAAACCCAATGTTGATGATACCCATCATCAAGCTTTCCATCATTTCGGATTCTAATACTTCACTCGAACAATGAACCTCTGAAGAACCATTGTTAGCGTTCGCATACATCGTCTTCTGTGTTGGTGTCGCTGCTTTCGGACTTTTGAGAGGGCAAGAAGAAAGAGGAAGAATAGGTATATTATCACAGTTACATATTTCAACCATGTAACCATCCGGGTCATGGAAAAACAACTGATCGACCTTAATACCGCCTTCTTCGACTTGCGCTGTCACATATTCGATTCCCATTACCTCTAATTTCTTGATCACGATATTCATGTCCGAGCATTGGAACGAAATGTGGTTCTCCTTAGGGTTTATCTTGCTTGTCCTCCGTTGATAGTTTTTGGACTCTAATAAATGAATTCCGATTCCATAGTTGAATAACCTGAAATATTATATTAGATGATAACATTAATTTTACTCAACCTTTATTAACTACGTACTAAAGGTCCTGTTCTTTTCGACTGAAACGAGCTGAATTAAATTAATTGGAGTAGAGCTAATTGAACTGAATTGGGTGGAAATGAGCTAAAGTGAATTTAGTTGAATTAAAAGTTAATTTTGTGAAAAGATTAATTGAATATAATTAATTAAACGTAAATAAAACTTAACGAAATACAACCAAACAAAATTAAAAAGAGGTGAAATTAAGCCAGAAATAACAGAACATAAAACTCTAAAAGCGACAAGTTAAAGAGATGAGTACATAGTTATCGTACCAGGCTCCTTCAAATTGGAAAGACGAGGGACGTTTAATAAGACCAAAACCCAAAACATCGACATAAAATGTAACGGAATCAGCCAACGATTTACAGACATAAGAAACATGATTCAAAGAAAGAAGAGGCAATGCACCATGTCCTAAACTTCCCATTATTTGTTTTCTGGACTATTTATTCCGTCTCAGTCTCTTGTTTACCGTTTTATTCTTGTATAAATTTTTAAGTTGATATATTTTGAGCTTAGAACTAAAACGTTCATGTTGTTATATATATTCATGATTGTTGGCATTATGAAAATGAAGTACGCGGGTAGGAGGAAGGGGTCTTATATTATCGACGCGGTTATATCTACTTCGTTTTGCGTGAAGACGTTTGAACATGTAGTTGGTAGTACGGTCCATGCATGTTACACATTTTGTACATTGTTGCATACTTAAATATTGCAAGTATTCTTATAAGCTAGTAGTGTGGACCGCGGAGTACGTTTTATTGACTGAATTATGTGAAGATAATTTTTGGTCAAATGTAGTAGTAGGTGCAAGTGTAATACTCGCAGAGACGAAGCTAAGGCAGGTTGTAGGGCCGCTGTTTGGTAAGAATTTCAAGGTCAAGTATTAAATAGTAGTATTATATAGCATAATTGTTGAAGTGGTGTAGTGGTAAATACTTAAAAGTCAACCAAATTTAGAAATCTTAGTTAATATCGAAAAATGTAGAATAATGATACGAGGGCTTTAATAAATGAGTATAAAAGTGAAATAAAAAGTGGCCCAAGTTATTATCTTACCCTAGCTTCGTCCCTGAATACTCCTATATTGGTGGAGTTATCGGGTAGCACGAACACTTATCCCGCAAAATTAGTGTAAACTTGCATAGTTGTGCCTACGAGTTTTTCCAGGTAAATTAACATTTGTATTTTCTTTTTTTAATTAAGAAACAACTTTTTAATAAAAGAAAATTTCAGTTAAATTATCAATTTTAATAAACAAAGTTTCAGGTTTGACGACGGTCAACGGAGTTGATGACAGAGGAACAGTAAACGGGTAGTTGGTTTAAGAGGATGAAGAAGGGAGAAAATCAAAATTAATGGAATGAATGTTAAAAAAATGACAAGGATAGGATGGTAAAAATCGTATGTGAAAGAGTAAAATCCGTATGTGAAAAAGCGCGTCTCTTATTATTCGGATAAGACGTATTGGGTAGGTTGAACCTTGAAAGTATAAATAAGGGCATCCTACAAATCTACAATCCCCTTGCAACCTATTGTACTTGGGATTCGTGTGGCTAATGGCTTGTCATTTTCGTTTTAATTTCACAAAAAATAAAAAAAAAAGTTGCAATTACAGTCAAATATCACTGTGGAGTGTATTCCTAGTATGTTTGACTTGTCATATAGTTACGCCGAGTACATATACCATCTCTTAGTAAATTACTCAACATTTTCAAAACTAATTATATGACTCCAAAATTAATGCTAAAACATGGGTCATGCATTTGAAGCCAACAATGGTACATTATTACACAAATAGGCATTATTATCACAAATTATTAGATGGCTTTTCCCACATTTCATTCTTTTTACTTCATAGGGAAGGGCTTTCCCTCTTTAGCGATCAACATAATGTAGCATTTACTCTGTTTTACTACAGTAAGTGGATGATACATTCGATATATTACCTTAAATTTTATAGATTCTGAACATTATAGTAAAGTTTTTGAGTTTTGCTTTAGAAATTATGAGTTGTACTATAAAGTTTCTGAATTTATTTATGTAAACATTAAACTCTAAAAATTCACAATAAACTCAAAAATATTACATATAAATTTACTTGAATTTGAGTTATGACCAAAAAAACTGAAATATAACTTATAAACTTTAATATGTTAAAAAAAGAAAAAATACAATTGCTCAAAAACAAATAAAATTTGAGGTAATAAGCTCAAAAAAGTACATATATCTCCAAAAATAGAAAATTAGAGATACTACATCCGATGTATATTCCTTTTTCTCATTTTACTAGTATATATATCCAATGTTAACAAAATTAAATTACTAAAATACACGTTAAAAAAACGGTTCTTATATATCAACTAATGATAGTAATCAACAAGCAAACAAAATTTGGAAACATCCATTGACTACATGTATGAATGCATATCCTTATGAATTGTTATTTTATGTGAAATTATGCGATTGGCGCATTAACTAAATCAAAAATCAAAATAAAAGACAGAAATTACGCAACATCCTATCATAATTACCTGATGTATAATCTTTTTTTAATCATACTAACATTGCCAAAATTTAGTTACATATGAAAAACAAAATCAAAATTCTTACATGACTTAAAACTACCATATCTTGATGAATAAATACAAAAGAATAATCCAATTTCCCCAAAAAAAATAAAATAAAAAATCATACAAATGATACATTCAATCTTATTTCACACACATTGTACTCTAAAACCCAATGTTGACAATGCCCATCATCAAGCTTTCCATCATTTGCGATTCTAATACTTCACCCGAACAATGAACCTCTGAAGAACCATGGTTAGCATTCGCATACATCGTCTTCTGTGTTGGTGTCGTTGTTTTCGGAATTTTAAGAGGACATGAAGAAAGAGGAAGAATAGGTATATTATCACAGTTACATATTTCAACCATGTAACCATCCGGGTCATGGAAAAACAACTGATCGACCTTGATACCGCCTTCTTCCACTTGCGCTGTCACATATTCGATCCCCATTACCTCTAATTTCTTGATCACGAGATTCATGTCCGAGCATTGGAACGAAATGTGGTTCTCCTTAGGATTGATCTTGCTTGTCCGCCTTTGATGGTTGTTCGACTCTAACAAATGAATTCCGATTCCATAGTTGAATAACCTGAAATGTCATGCTCTGTGATTAGATAAACTAGAGTAGATATAAAAACATTGATATAATGAATAACACTTAAAAATATTAATTCCCAAAGATTTGAATAACGTACCAGGCTCCTTCAAATTGGAAGGACGAGGGACGTTTAATAAGACCAAAACCCAGAACATCGACATAAAATCTAACGGAATCCGTCAACGATTTACAAACATACGAAACATGATTCAAAGAAAGAAGAGGCAATGCGCCTGAATTCCTTGTCACACAATCATCAATAACACTACTACTAACCCACATTGTCTCCTCTTCAATTTCGCCGTATCCTAAACTCCCCATTACTCGTCCGTAAAAAGACTAAAAACACGGAAATAGTCGATATCTCGACACAAATAAATATCGAAAAGAATGAAAGAATTGGGTAAAATGGAAGTTGCAAGTTAATATATAATACAGTTTTGTTGGATGATAACTTGAAACTTGGTGAAGTTATATAGAGGAAGGAAGGAAGGGTGCGTAAAAGGGTGACATTGTGACAAGGCAATGACTAGTTAATGTGTAGGATAGCCGGGTCCGCTTTACGCGGCTTATCTAAATGTTGCCTTGCACAAATGCATAATCATTGACTAAACACAAATTCTCCGACAGTATCTCTCAAGCTTGTGACGGATACCGTCTTCTCTTACAAAATACCAATGAAAGATGAGTGGAAAGCAATGTCCCATCTTATCCCCTCTCCTTTTATGACAGGTCACAAACTTGTGACGGCATTAGCCTGTCACAGGCAAGACCTGTTGTTGAATAAGTGAAGGACCCCACTTTTATAGTTTACAAGCACTATAATTAAAAAATTGAATTTTATTTTAGAATTCTAGTGTAAATATTCTGAAATTATTTAGTAAACATTAGGTTTTGAAAAATGATAACAAAATTCAAAAACATTACATATAAATTTAGTTATATTTTGACGAAAGAAAATAAAAATCTAACTTATGATCCCTCTTATTAGGTATAAGTATAACTCTCTCATTTGACAATGAATTTTTTTTTTTAAAAAAGTAGTTAAATAATGAAAAGTATTGTAGTGTAAGAAGATTGAAGAGAGGGAAGACATTATAGATTACGCAAATTCTCATTGAAGACGGACACTATCCGTCACATGCTGAAGACAAATAGTGTCCTTCTCACAAAATGCAAGTGACATGACCCATGAAATGCTTCATTAACCCAGTTGTCCTCCCACTTGTTTGTTGTGGGAGGGATATTATCCATCTTCAGCTTGTGACGGATAGTTTCTGTCTTCAGCAAGACTCTTTGGATTGATTGATTATTATTGTGGGTAAAGTGATTAAAATAAGTATAAAAGTTTATCAAAAATGGATAATCGACATTATTATAAATAGACGAAAATAGACAATAGAGCAGTTATTTAAAATAAGAGGTAAGTAGTAAATTATAATAAGGTCAGAGTAAAAATCTAACTTAGATATAAAATATATGCTAAAAACAAGTGAAATCCGAGTAAATTCGATATTTTTTTCTGAAAAATTATCCATTTTTGTCTTCTTCTCCGGCCAATAATGTCGCATGATGACTCAAATGATCAAACATTATTATTCTTTGGTCCAACTGTTTGAAAATATCTAAATATATTGGTCAAAAGTCAAAACTATGGTTGATGTCTGTGTGTAAAACAAGAATGTTAGGTATTGCTTTATACTCTCGAATCCAATCAATTCTATACATTTACTTTATTTACGTTTGTCAATAACCGTTTTCTTTTGTTAAAATATCTTTAGTGATATATCGATAAAAAATATAAAATTTTGATATTTATAATGTACTCGGTAAGACAATTTAAACAAGATCCTACATGACTATGTTTTATGTTATATATTAGAAGTTGTGTCGAAAATTCACTCGACTTATGAATAGTGTCCAAAAAGTGAAATATATAGAATTATTGGAACGGAGGAAGTAACAAATTCTCACTTACATATATTCGCCGTAAATTTGGGAGGGGTTAAATATTACCCATTTGAGTAGGAAAAGATAATTGTTTGAAATTTTCTGTACTTTGTCTTATCTAAGCAAGTTGAAAAACATGACCTTTTAAAAGCTTACGACAGATAAATCCGTCACAAAGGACTGAGAGTTACGGTCTAAAATGAGTATTTGGGTATAACATATTACCCAATTTTAACACAATTTTTAATTTATCCTTATTTTATCGGAATTATTTTATTACATACGAATTTTACTCATTGACATACACTTTTTCATAAAATTTCCCATCATACCCATTATTTTAAATCTAACCAAATTAACTATTTTAACAAAATCTTCATTAGATCCCAAAAGTATTTGAAGATTGAAATCAATATATACAGAGTATTGCTTTAATTAGTAAGTCTCTCTCGATGGTAATTTCTATCTTGAGATGAAAACCGGTCAAATATGATTCCCATTTACATAAATAAGACAAATCGTCTGATAGTCTATAGACATCCCCATCTTAACATCTACCATATATGATCATCTTATGCTGCACGTTTTAAGTTGCACAAAACAAATATTGTCGTCTAAAACAGGAATGTGAGCACTTTAATAACGTGAATTGTGATTTTCTCGCTTATATAGAATTTGTAGCATCTCTTAAATATTCGACTTTTCTAAAGTGTGTCCATTCCTCACGCCTTGATTAGATTACAAGACCTTCGTAAGGTTATCATGAGATCGACTCGAGTACTAGGTAGGTATTACATCAACTGTTAGGTCATGTTCTTTTCGACTGAAACGAATTGAATTAAATTAATTGGAGTAAAACATAACTAACTAAATTGATTGGAATTGAGGTGAAGTGAATTTAATTGAATTAAAAGTCAATTTTGTGAATAGATTAATTGAACGTAATTGATTGAACGTAAATAAAACTCAACGGAATACTACCAAGAAAAATGAAAAGGAGATGAAATTAAGCCAGAAAAAACAGGGCCTAAGTCTGTACTCTGTAAGATAATAAAAGGGACCAGTCTAAAATTTCATTTTCTTCACTGTTTTCGTGCATAGACGAAATATTATCATTTCACATAATCACATGTATAGAAACAATAGCCTTACATCAGTTGTTCTTGCTTGTGACGAAAAGGTACTTGTGACAATCTCACAAACACGTTTTCCTTTTTACCATTATTAAAATCGCTTGTGACTTGTGAGACGTCACAAGCTCGTGATGCGTTACAAACGAGAATTTGTAAATAAACACGGATGACACAAATTACAGAAACCTAAACAAACCTCGTATTGTATTCCAAATCAATTATACGAAGTAACACATCATCATCTCTGCATATTGCAGGCCCTTTGAAAGATATCGTCTATCCTGATTCCTGGCTACGTGATGTGATGTTATACGGTCCAACGTCGCCTGCAGAACTGTTTCAAAACCGGGATAATCAGAATTAAGAACCAAGTTAAAATAACTATCAACCAATTGGTAGCAACAGAGTGTATCAGAATCGATTATGATTGTATGAATCAGATAAAAAAAATACTACTTCATTATAACAATATAATAAAGAATCTACACATTCAAACAGCAGGATGACAATAATGCTATGACTAAAATAATAACAAGCTGCAAAAATAGATACGCGTCGTAGCGCTCCATCTATGATACAGCGTACAGGGTTGCTTCATTTAAAAAGAGGACAGCTAGTTTGAATTAAGAGAATATTAGTATGGTATATACTAAATTATAAAGTTGTTGGCCGCAAATCTATCTTACAAACGTAGTCGTCCAGCCAAATGACATCGGAAAAATTATTTAAATTAGCTTATGAAGGCAATTATGCTACCAAACCCTCAACCTGAAGAATCATTCCCTAGCTTATCATTGAGAAATGAGAACAATGCCATGTTCTGAGTTGACCATTACAGCATTTCTCTGTTTCTGTATTATAACCGGTGTCGGTAAGAGAAGCCTTCTGCCTGACAGAGCAGGACTCGGATTCAACAGTTGGACATTGGGAAGGTACTAAGGTGAGGGTTATGTGAATTGGACACAGCTTACAGATATCGGATATGGCCGTACATGTCCAAGTGTTAAACCTATGTTACTCCGACTCTTCTAATTTACTCGCGTACCCGTGTCTGTCACTGGACACTCGGACATGGGTATGACACTTGGACACCTCATTTTGGACCAAAATACGCATATTTTTCAATAAAATAGCCGAGTCCAATATTTGGACACGTACCCGTGTCGGATACTTCTAAACGAGTCCGAGTAACATAGTGTTAAACAGGTCACAACTCAGATTCTCTGACACATCTTCAAAACATAAAATTTGCCAGTTAAAGACTGCTTCCGAAGGACAATGATATCGCTAATAACTGGTATAGCAAATTTCTTCCAAGTAAAAAAGTTTATTCATATTCAAGTCACCACTCACTTTAACGACTGCTTCCGAAAGACAGCGATTTCTTTGAAATAATAAAAAAACGTAATTGACGAATTGATTTGCTAGATCGATATTCATTTGATAATCCTAATGCATTAATCATTATCTATATCCTTTTGAATTTCATTGAAAATCAGTCTTCTACTGCAATCATACAAACCCTATAAGAAATTTCTCGAAACAATGACGCAGCTCTGTCTTTGATCAATCATCTCTAATACATTTTTAATAGATCCTCGATATTACCCAAACTACTAAAAACAACCTATTTGGACTCATTCCTAACAACATAAATATAACCCAAACGGGTGAATCAGTCAATCTCGAAACAAAACAAGTTGCTCAACAAAGTACAAACTCGAAACAATTCTCAAAAACTCAGTTGCAGAACATCTGCAGTTTGTGATTGGTTTCTTAGACATTTCCTCGCTCTTCCTCTTATGAAATTGAACAAGAAGTTATCAATATAACTTGCTGATCAGAATAAATTAGATCCAACTACTGAATCAGTCAAATTAGATCCACATAAATATAACCCAAACGGCTGAATCAGTCAAAACCAATATAACCACCATAAGATAAAAGAAACTTTTTGAAGTATAACTTTCTGATCAGAATAAATTAGATCCAACTACGCCTTTCAACTCAATGCACGCGGCATGACCTTTCTTTGTTCTTGTCTTTATTTCTTTTAATTGCGGTCAAGAAGTTGACCAACCTCAATAGTTGGTGGTAGATCAAAGAGGGTCATGTTCTGAGGTACGCCCTATGTTACTCCGACTCTTCTAATTTCCTCGCGTACCTGTGTTTGACACTCACACTCGATACTTGACACTCGGACATAGGTATGACACTTAAGACACCTCATTTTAGACCAAAATATGCCTACTATTCAGAAAACCTAGCCGAGTCTTGACACTTGGACACGCACCCATGTCCGATACTAACGAGTCTGAGTAACATAGGGTAGGCCACGAAATTTGATGTTAATCAAGTGGCTATAAAGTATCGCGGGTTCATTATTAGCCAACTTTTGTACCAAAAAAAAAAAAAAAAATTATTAGCCAACTTCACCGCTAAGAAAAAGCTAAGAACATGACACGGTACATAAGCAAGTGATGTAAGCATATACAATACATTGATATGCAAGCACAATAGTATCTTATTTCGTAAACATATCATACTGTTCGGAAACTAATCAAGCAATCACCTAAAATGTAGCTACAAGAACACATAATAGGGCATCCGATATAGAGCAAGGAAAACGGTAGCAAATAAGAAATTCACCTCTTTGATAGCTGCATAGGATACGAGGGAATGGCTTGCAACAAAAATGGACGGATCAATCAAACTCCGCCAACTAGAACCACATTTGATCAATACTCTGAACGTCTTCCTAGTTTTCTTTCAGCAATAATGGTGAACTGCACCATACTACCACCCACAGACAGTCTTTCTTCGCTTGTTAGTTACTGACCCGATTTCTAAAAACCATACTTCAGGAAGACTGTTGAACAGTAATACATTCAATAGAACCACTCGGTTCAGGATCTCCAAGTAAATCATCATATAATCATAATTACAAATTACAACTCATCATCACTTTCTGTGCTCGTTTCTCCTTCACCGTCTTCCACAATTCTCCTAACACGTCTATCAAACCGATTTACCTCCAGCGACTGCCTAGCCTTCATTCCCCTCACAAATTTCTTACCTTTCCCAGATTTACTCATGAGATAAATATACCTATGTCGCATACCCATCAACGGATTCCTCTCCAACAAAACACCCTTCCTAAACCCCTCCCTAAGAACCAACGTCTGCGTTCTAATCTTATTCGAATAATAAAATATCCCAGGATACTGCGTCACCAACTTCTTAAACCTCTTCCCAAACCCTAAATACTCACCTAACCTCAACACATTCATCATCTCCGTCTTCTTCGAAATCAACACACTCATAATCTCATGTAACACACTAACACACCATTTCTCAGCCTGATCACCCCTCGCGTCCAAATGAAACGCATCCTCATACGGCGACACATATGGCAAACCCTGCCACTTCTCAATATAAACCACTATCCTCTTTTTCAAATCAAACCCTGGAGAAAACGACATTGGAAATCTCCCCCTCCTACCCGAACCATCATCACAATTCCTCAGAATCGCGGGTTTCGCAAACTCAGTCCTCCATTTAACCAACTCCAACCCAATTTCCATCCTACCATGATACTCTAAACTACAAACCCTAAAGTATTCCGGATAAAACGGTACTAAATCAACCAAATAATTAACGGGCAAACCCAAATCAAACCTAAAATCATTAATAATAGAAACAGGAAGTTTAAAAACACGAGTAATCATAAGAAATTTTGATAACCTTTGGGCCGCTTCGTTACGAAGCGATGGGGTGGAATGAAGGGCAAGCTCCTCATGGTGGAGGGTAAGAAAGGGAGGGGTAATTTGGGGAGGAAGGGTAAAAAGGGTAGGGTATTTAAGGAAAAAGGAGACAGTGGTAATGGTAGAAGGGAGGTTTAAGGTGGGTTTAGAGAGGGAAATGGAGGCGAGAGAAGGTGGGGAAGAAGGTGGGTAAGAGAGGATGATGTTTTTTAAGGTGAGACATTGTACGAGGTTTTTTTCACGGGCAACGACGGTGTCTAGGTATGAGTCCCGGACCCATTTGATTCTAGCGGCGATGAATGTGCGACGGTGGTGGTGGTTGAGGTGGTGGGTGGTGGTGGTGATGAGGTGTTTGGAGAGGTGGGTGACGGTGAACATGTGGAAAGAGATACTGGGAGTAGCGGCGGCGGCGGCGGTGACGGTGGTTAGTACTCTCATAGTCCCATGTCGTTCAGGAAGATGACTTGTAAACAGTTAAAGTAAAGTAAGCCAGTAAGGTATCCTTTGATTATCCTAGTAGTTTTATGCCGTACAAAAAATATACGGGTCTATTTCTAAAAATTTCGTAAATATATTAAAAAAGTAGTACAAATATAATTTAATCATTATTACTATAAAAGAAGAATGTAATTCCGTTGACGTGGCGCAATCAGGTTTCAGCGTTTAGTGTTTCGAGCTCTCACATTCACCCTCAGAAATTTCAGTTTTGTAGACCAATCAGAATTACTCATTTATGCCACATCATAATAATTTAATAATTTAATAATAATTTAATAATTAAATACAAAAAGTCTGATTGTTATCTATGCTAAAGATTATATTCTATATTTACAAAGTGAAAATCCTTCTAAGTAGTCTGACCATATTTGACCAGATTCTATTCTATAATGATAATAATTTAAACGTAAAACAAAATTTTATATTAAACGTAATTTATAATTTATAATCTCGAAAAAAACACATAATTTTCTTAAAAGTCTGGGGGTTATAATTATTAAATTTATAAATCCTTTTAAGTCGTCTGACCTAAATTTTTTATATTAAACGTAATTCATAATTCATAATTTATAATCTCGAAAAAAATAGGAATGTAGACCAATATTATTAGATTAATAAAGTTAATAAAATAATACTTAAAAAAGAGTGTGATTGTTATTTCAGCACTTATAATTTCAATACAAAGAGTCTGACCGTATTATAAAACTCCATAAATAAACTCCAAAAATCACGGGATAGATAAACTCCAAAAATCACGGGATAGATAAACTCCAAAAACCGTATTATAATACACCATATAAAACTCCAAAAATAATTAACTCAAAAATTAGTTTGATTGCATATTACAAATCAAGCATGTAAACTAAATTAAGAAAATCTTTCCATAATTCCATAAATAAGAACCAAAATAATAAACTAAGAAACAAAATATTATATTCTTTAGGAGATATTCCATAAATAAGAATTAAAATAAGAAAATAAGAAACAAAATATTATATTCTATGCCATAAAAAAACGTGTGAAGATAAAAATCAAAGATATGACATCAATTTAGAAACGTGATCTATTCAGTCAAATATCTATGCACTTCATAAGAAAATCTGACTGCATATATTACAAATCAACCATATTAACTAAATTAAGAATTAAATACAAAGAGTTTGACTGCATATTACAAATAAAGCATATAAACTAAATTAAGAAAATCTTTCCATAATTCCATAAATAAGAACTAAAAGAAATTCACCTTTTCACCGAATATATCTTATATACAAACATCCCGTTAAAAAAAATTCGTTTGAATAAACAGAATTGCTATATATTGAAATAAATATACCGACGTCGTCTTTAAAAATAAGTGTACACAACCCCGTGATTTTTCACGGGTGTTACACTAGTATGAACTTAAATGAGAATTAATTTTTTTTAATGATTATATAAATTGAAATAAATAATCATGACATTATGAAATAAATTTGAATTATATAAAATAGATAAAGAAATTGTATTGTAATTCTATATCTTACCCTTTAAATAACTTACTCTCTAAATGAAAGTAAAATGATAGAAATATTTTTAATAGCAGTTTCTTAAAATTTGTGGATGATTTTATAACGAAAATAATAATGTATTGTTATTAAGACCATCTTTTTACTCGATGTTAACGTAGTTTTAATTGACTAATTCTCGAAGGTTGTTATATTTTCTTAAAAATCGTAAATTTATATATTTTTTTTTGTTAATTTAATGGGTTGGGTTTATTTGATCTTATTAAAAAAAATGATCTACGTTTCTTTCATTTTTTTAATCTACGTTTTTTTGTTAATTTTTAACTGCTCGTGTATTTTTTTCATTTTTTTAATTTTATGGGTTGGGTTTATTTGATCTTATTCAAAAATCTTTGATCTACGTTTCTTTCATTTTTTAATTTACGGTTTTTTGTTAATTTTTATCTCCTCGTGTATTTTTTTCATTTTTTAGATATACGTATGTTTGTTAATTTTTAACTCTTTGTATAATTTTTTTCGCTTTTTTCGTTTCTCATACCTCCAAATATTTGTTAATTACTTCTAATAGTCCAATTTTTTTTAATATTGTTGAATTTTTTGTTTCTGGGTAGAATTTTAGTGATTTTTTTATTTTCGAATTTGGAGTAAAGTTGTTTTTTTTATTATGGAGATAAAAATTATTTGTAACTTTAGAATGTTAAATGGAGAAAAGTAAAATGAAGAAACCAATGAAAAAACAGGAAAAGTTGTTCTTTTTATAGATAAGGGATTTAATCTAAACCCGTATATAATAAAACGACATTGTATATTTTTGTTAACCCCAACTATTTCTGAGCTTGTAAAATATATATTTTGGGCTAATAGACAACATAAAAACATGGATCGATATAGATGCATGAGTCGACAATATCACCTAATAATAATTATTACTCGTATTATTTTATGTAGCCTTAATTTACCATTTCGCAAAATTCTACTTTACGACGGTCGCACATGCGACCAGTATGAAAGTGATCACATTTTGATACGTAGTGACCACTTTTGATTAAATAGTGACCATTTTTTTTTTCATATTTTCGGAAATATAGATATTTTTAGGATTTTTTTTCATCAAAAATCTTAAAATTTGGACCTCATGTTAAATTTAATGTATAGTATATAAATTTGCTTTTATACATTTTAATTGTCACAAATTATAGAGTAATACGGTCTCATATAAAAAGTTGTTCCTTCAGTGCTAATAAACGATTTTTCTTTTTATATATGTTGATCGTCTTATGGTATGAGAGTATGAGACCGTTCATACAAAAATTATAATTTAATTTTAATTGTCAAGGTATCCAAGAGGTTAATTTTCCGGAATTGTAATTTTTTTTTTTTTTTTTAAAAATTTGTTGTCCCTTATATAGATTTCCGATTTTTAAAAATTTTCTTTTATTGTGAGGTTGAATGTGATTACTTTTTTTATCATAAGCTTTTTAACATATAGATATGTATATGAAAAATAAGAAATGAGAAGAGAGGGTAATTAATTGGGGTGAGAGTAAGTGGAGAGAGTGGGGTTGGTTAATGTGTAAAAAATAATAATTAAAAAGTAAAAATTACAGCCAATCACAAGCCTAGAAATGACCTTCCTTTTATAAATAGAAGATTAATAAAGTCTTGCTTGCGACGGGGCACTATTTGTGACGGATATTTTGTGAGATAAAATAGATATAAAATGAGTTAGTGAAAAAAGGGGACCACATAAATAGGGTTGGAGAGAGAGAGAAAAAGTGGGTATTTTGCGAGAGAAAACGGTATCCGTCACAAGTTTGCGACGGATAGTGCCATTGTAAATAAGAATTTGTGTACCATATTTGGTGTACATGTCATTTTATATCCCGATGCTCGTTTGGTTGAGATTCGGAGTTGAATTGATATGCGAGTTTTCAATAATTTTCAAAAAAAATTATATAATTTGGGATAATTAAGCAATCTTCATTTTTTTAAAAGTAATTGGATTTTTAATCCACTCATTTTTATGGGGACAATCCGACAAGGCCTAGTACTTTCTTTGTAAGGGTGATATAATTGGTCTACCATCAATCGGGTCCATTTTGGTTTGAAACAATAAAACGGACTTTTCAAATCATCCTACGGTCAAAATAAGTTATCATAAGTGGTAACACAAGGAAACATTGAGGTAATATTTCAGTTGAGCTTCATTCGGTTAAATTCAATTTCATTCAGTTTAATCAGCTCAATTCATTTCGGTCCAATTCAATTTCATTCAGTTTATTCAGCTCAATTCATTTCAGTTCAATCCTTCTTTTCATAAATTAATTCTTACTTCAGTCTAGTTCAACTCTATTGAGCTACTTCAGTTCAGACAATTCCAGTTTCAGTTCGAACAAGCTGGACCGTAAGACTACTAATTAACGTTCATGTATTTTTTAGTGATTTTTTTTATCGTTATAAAAGTTTGGGACAAAGTTCTAACCGTGAAAGAAAACGAACGGAAACTACAAAAGTAATCTGTCGACGACGTAAAACGGGTAATTATAAACATACCCATAAAAAAGAGACTAGCCCACCAAATGAGCCCATAAGAATAACACAACCATCGTAACATCGTCTGTTAATTGTCATCCTTCCTCACTCGCCCTACTTCTCTTTTAAACTACCTGCAAAACCCCAGCAAACCCCCCAAACTAAGCTCCAAAAATGGAGGTAGTAATGGCGGCGTCCGCCATTGACGGCGGTATAGGATGTTGGAACCTTCAAAACGGAAAAGAACAGCTCCGATACAAAACATGCTCATCTCCTCCACACGGTGTCGTTTCCGTCGGCGGTCGCTTCTTCGCCGCCTCTCAGCTCCGTCATTCCTCCGCTTCTTCCGGTTCTCTTCTCTATTGGTCTTGGCACAAGGTTCCTTCTAATTTTCCTTTCCTTTCTTCTTTCTGCTGTTTGATTAATTTCTCGTAGTGTTATTGATTACGCATTGGTGTTCTTGTTATTATCGTCGCCGTAGTTGATATTTGAGTAGGTAATGAATTGTGGAACGGATAATTTAGTTGATCAAAAGGTATTGTAGGACTGTTTTAATTGAAATGTAAACAAATGATTGAGACGGAGGGACTAGCTTAATTGTAGAACCCCATTTTACAAGAGTATTTATGTAAAACCGCGACAAGTTTCTGCCCTAATTCTCAATTTTGTCGTTGTAGTTGATAGTTGGATAGGTCAGTTGTTGATGAACTGATCATTTAATTGTTTGAAAGGTATTGTAAGACCGTTTTGTAATAACTTATTGTAAAACCGTCTTTATTTACCAAAATAGGTACACAAAAAAACTTGTTAACTACTTCTATAAAGATACTTGCTTAAAAAAAAGGTGACTGTTTTGCAATAAAGTTATTGTGATGTAAACTGCTGTAGTTTGATATTTATGTGAGTCAATTGTTTACAGTCTCAACCTGAAGTGAAGAGTTTTCCGGCAGAGCCAATTAATCCCTTGGTGTCGAATCGTGAGGGAACTTATCTCATTGGAGGTGGCGCGTCTGGAAATATTTATGTTTGGGAGGTATGGTTTTTGCTGGGGATATGTTGTATTTGTGGAATTGTGGTTAGGGTTTCAAGCATCTTTTATAATTTGGGTAATTTTCAGGTACTTAGTGGCAAATTACTTAAAAAGTGGCATGCTCATCTTAGAGGTGTTTCGTGTTTGGTGTTGTCGGATGATGAATCGTTGGTGATATCTGGGGCAGAGGATGGATGTGTTCGAGTTTGGTCTCTTTTCATGTATGGATTGCCTTTCAAATGCGTTGTTATATGTTTGTTTTGCACTTATGTAGGATGTCGCATTGATGCTTCCAGTACTAGCAATTTTGAATTCGATGTAAACACGTTATTTTGATGATTTTCTTTCAGGATGTTTGATGATATCAGGAGAGAGCAGTCCAGACATTCTTATGTACATAGTTTCATGCAACATACTTCACCTGTGACTGATGTCAAGTCGGGTCATGGCGGGTCTAATGCAGTCATTGTTTCTGCTTCTGAGGACAGGACTTGTAAGGTTAGATATGCCTTTGATTTTATGACTATCTGACTGATTTTTCCATTTATTGCAAGACTTACTTTACGAAGATGGTCCCCTACTGCCTAAAACGCCCCACCTCTGGTAGGGGAAATGGTGGGAAGTGCAAAGCTTTAACCCTATGTTAATTCAGTACAAAGAGGGTTCCAGACAGATGTCACTATGTGAGAATATGTTCGAACTTGTCAATTACCATTTATTGCTATTTTTGTGTTGCACTACTTTTGGCTTTGATGTGTAAATAACTTGCCAAAGCAGTGACTTATGACTCCATGAGTATGGAGAGGATGACGAGGGTTTTTCATGTTTTCCTATTGGGAATGGTATAGTTTAACTTGGTCGGACTCAACTCTTTGCTAGAAGATGTACGGTCTTGACTGTGGTCAGTTGAGGCTTACCATCATATCATTATTGCAGAGTTGCTTATTCTGATTGGCTTGCCTCCACATGTGGAAGTTAAAATGAAAATGAATTATGATCTGCTGTAATGGCTAAGGAGGTTCTGCGGAATGCTAATCTTGCAAATTATATGAATAAAAAACATGCACATATTGAGGCTTAGGGCTTGCTTGAGATAGGAGTTACTATTACTTGGGTATTAAATATTAATGCTCACAACCAAGGGTAACGTGGAGGAATTTGATGGTAGTGGTGGCCTGGAGGGTGAAAACAGGAGGCGATGAGGAACTATTAATCCTAGATAGGGGTGATGCATGAGCCTGGGGTGGGGGGTGGCTGGCTGGCTAATTATTTCCACTTCTATTGGTTACCTAATACCCTCTCATCATCTTTTCCACCTTCCACCACTACCATTCTCCTCCATTTTTTAGTTTGTTTGAGCTCTATTACCCTAGTAACTATTCCCCTAGTGGGTTATATTAAAATTTGGTGGCTGTTATCAGACTTTATGCCTTTATGGATAGACAGCCTGGTGTCATTTGAAATAATTTGCACTTAGATTTAGCATCCAGAATAGTCTGTGTTTGTTGAATGCATGCATTCACGATCGTTAGGGATGTTTTTCGATGCACTTTATCACTTATAAGTGATTTGCCATTTCTTTAAATAAATCTCTTAGCTTTAACTCTTTTAAGAACACTTGATACTCCTTTGTTGGTAAAAATGTTCACGTTGTTGAAGTCAACCTTTTGAGCTGGGTGATGGAGTGTAAAACTTCACGCTGATACTACTTCTTTGGGCTTAGATATATCTTGAAAGCAAACTAAATAAATAAATAAATTTCTCGCTTTTCTTATATGCACCAGTAATCTACAAGGCAGGTAAAATCATTGTCAAGCCGTGAGGAAGGGATTTTAACAAATGCTGAACATGGACCCTCTGGTTTGATTGTGTATTGAGAACTTGTTGCCTTATTGCTTGGAATACCTTCTCGTTTCATCTCTATGTGCTCCTTTGATTAACTGTGTTTACTAGTAGACTATGAAATTAAGAACTTAATTTGTTGCGTCATGCATTACTTGCTTGCCATTCTAACGTTGATGTTTTTTCTTTGTTGTCTTTTTGAAAATAATTTTCTAGATTTGGAGCCTTGCAACCGGAAGATTGTTACGAAATATAATATTTCCATCTGCTATTAATGCTATTGCACTTGATGCGGGTGAATATGTTTTTTATGCTGGAGGAAGCGATGGAAAAATATACATAGCTGCACTAAGTGCTGTTTCCAAAACTACTAGCGATTATGGGATGCATATTGTTGGCTTGTTGGCTGATACAAGGTTTGATTATTATACTCCGCACTTCCTTGCTGAAAGCATTCTTGTTACAATCCCCCTTCTCTATGCCGCCCTCTGTCCCAGTAATCATTTGTGAGAGGAAACCTCTTTAAGTGAAGAGGTGTGTTTCGACCCTTCTAGAAAAATGTTGCCAAGCTGATCGAATTTACTTTAGTGAGCTGAAGGCTAATGTAGTTTGTATCTTGATGCTTATTTGTAATGGTTTATATACAAATCTTGTTTTAAGTTTGATACCCATACAAGGACGTCAGGTTATATTTGCTTCCCAGTCAATATCTATTCTAAGGTTAAAAGGTCATATTTTATACTATCTGTTATGGTTTATATGCAGTTCTGTTTTTTGGGCTCCATTTAAGTTCTCTATTCCCTTCTTTTTCTCCTTTTCTTTCAACAGTCGAGAGATTACTTCTCTAGCGTCCGGTTGTGATGGAATATCATTGGTTTCTGGATCAGCAGATGGCCGTGTTTGCATATGGGATACAAGAAACAAGAAAATTGTTCGCATGATTACACACGGCAAAGGTAATTTAACAACCCTCATAAATTGTTTATAAATTGGTCTGAAATCTTATATTAGTCGGAAGAATACCAACTTGTGGTGTGTAACTTGGTATTGCTTGTGGAAATGATAGTTTGTATTACCTTAACATACGTTTAATCTCTTGAGTGAAACCATCTCTTTTTAAAATTTATGTTTAATGATGGGTAGGTCAAAGACTTGACCCTATAAATAAGTGGTAATAAAATTTTGTGGCCATTAAAGTGTCACACCTAGTTATAAGTTTTTAAAATTTTTGACCGTTGTCAAAGTTTCACGTCTTTATACTGGAAGCTTTATCAGACCACCATTCTGCAAGGGTTAACTGCATATTTGAGTGGCAGCTCACACAGATAAAATTACTAGTCTCCTTTAAAGTTATAGATTCTGGCAAGTCTTCTTCAGAATTTACAAGTTTAGACATTACCTCAGTGCCTCAAAGGCTCCTGTAAATTGGCGGGTATGAGCTTCTGAGGTACGCACCTTTATTCAGACAACACTCCAGATGACCAAAAATGAATATAATCGCATCGAGAATCACGTCAGATGACTGTCGCTTTAAAACAGAAGTAAAGAATGAGTCTTTTGCTCCATTAGAAATGGGAATAAATTTTAAGCTTGCAAATGTGTAAATGTGTTGGTGGTTGGCTGCAGGTCCAGTTACCAGTGTGCTGGTCGTTAGATGTCCAGAGAGCTCGCTGAAGTCACAAAATGGGCGAAGTAATTCTCTGTTAATCCCTCCTCCTCTTGGAAAATATGAAAATTCAGGAGAGGAAATTCTGGGAACAAAAGTGCATCTTGAGAGCAGAGTTTCCTCTAACCCTGCAACTTCCTCTTACCTTATGGAAGATGTGATGAACAACCAAATCAAGCAATTTCAGGTCTGTGTTTCAGTTTCCCGTTGAGGAATCCTACTTCTATATGCATCTTCCCAAGTTCCACGTAGCAGTTTGCAAGACAGGAGTCATGACTGATGAGTCTTGCACAGATATTTGTAAAAAAATTGACGCCAAATTTAAAACTCTAGTGATGGATCCCCACTAAATACTATTTCCATCACAATCTATTACTCGAGTTTTAACGGGCGAGTGAAAATAATAATGAGTGAAAAAAAACTCAAGTTTAATGATGGCATTCTCTTACGGTGGAATGCCTTCAAAATGCTGCAATTAAGATTACACACGTGTTAGTGCTTGGCCTCCTGGCCCTCATCTCCATTGTATTACTTGATGAGGACCATTTTATAATCCCAACCTTGTTTGTAATCCAGTTTAATAGTATTTTTTGGAATCTAAATGTGGTTATGACGGAGATCAACTGGTCCATTGAGGAGGCTTTGAGATCAGGGAACAAATTTTTTTGATGGGGAGGAAGATCAAAGAAAAACATGGATAATCTGATTGAAAACGATATAAAGTTTTTTGAGACGGAGGAAAATTTTGTCATCGGAGAGGAGAATGTTCAAGGAATCAATCTGAAAATTATGTAGTTAGTTTTTTTTGTGCATATTTTCCAATTTTCTTGGTACTCAATTTTTTCTATAAACTATTATTTTCATTTATTTATTTTACACTGGTTGTTTGAAATGGTGTTTCACGTTAGCCGGCCCAAATTGGTTTGGGATTTAGGCTTTGTAGCTGTTGTAGAATTTAAATGTAGTCGAGGTGAGAGGGGAAACTTAAGTGACCAAGGATTCATGGTGTATTATTCTGACATTCTCTTTGTGGTTCAGCAACAAGGTTCTGCGACCGCAGCAGAAATGGAAATTGAGCGACTTAAGCAGGACTGCAAACGATCCACAGAGATGGTTCACAAATGGAAGAAAATGTACGACGACTTGCATCAGTTTTGTGTTAATGAGCTTGTTGATGATAGTCCAGTGACACATACAGACAATGTTTGATTTCCGATTTATTTTCCCGACTTTTATTTAAGGTTTTAGTTTCGCATCTTTTTAGATCCTATATTGTATTTTGTAGATTATGGCAATGTGTAGAGGATCATAGGAAGCTCTTTGAGCCAAATTTTGCAATGACATGTTAACCCTTGTTACTACGGTTGTTAGCTTGTTATTACTCTACAATCTCTTGTTTATTCGGCAAATTTCTCGAGAAATTGAATTTTTGGGGGGTATTTCGGTAGATTGGCAGCTCAAGAAGCGCTCGGGCTAGCTGCCAATTCTCAACTTAAATTTGAGGCAATAGTATGCTGGGATAATCGTGCACACTTTCCTTTATTGCTCGAACCTAATTTGAGTCAAACTGTCATAACTATACTAAGGTAGTTGGCAGTTTGGCATATGCAAATAGAGAGTAGAATCGGGGAGTATATTTAGAGATGGGAAAAGTTGACCCGTCTTGATCGAAACCTGATTCGATATAATTCGAAAATTGGGTGAATCGTAACTGAACTGACCTCATCCGATAACCGATAACCGATAACAGCTGTATTTCTTTAGACTTAAATTGATCCGACCCGTTGCCCGAATTTTTTAAACCCGATAGATGACCTGATAATTAGCTGGCTTAATAATATTTACTTATTTAGTTATTTTCACTTAAAATTATCTTATCTAGGGATGTCAATGGAGCGGGTCTCGCCCCGCACCCGCCCCACGTGGGGCGAGTGTGGGTAATGATTTGGTGGGTCGTGGAGCGGGGATGAGTTTCAAAATCATCATTCGTCGCGGGTCGCGGGGCGGGTGCGGGTATCACATGAGACCCGCCCCATACCCACTCCGCCCCACACCCACCCCTCTCGCCCCGCCCCACATGTCCCGCCCCGCTTATACCCACCTAATAAATAATAATATCTAATTGTAATATATATAGATAACAAAAAATATAACTTAAAAGATTAAAAAAAACTTTTAATAAATAAGTAACCTTTACCCAGTAGTCCAATAAGGCCAAAAAAAAAGTAAGTAACCCATACCCATTAGACCAATAAGGCAATAAATCAATAATCACTAGTTCATTACTCAATATTCCGTATTCGTAATCAGACAAATCACACTACCTACCAAAATTCCCCCAAATCCCCAATTTCCCAAACTTTGATCCTCTCCCGGTTTGTGCATGTGTTTCGTGGTATATTTGTATGTAAAACTGTTTCATGGCTCAACGGACTCTAATTAATTGAATGTTAAGGTATTTTGCGAAAACTTATTTGTATAAATAGTACGACTAGTATATTTTAGATTCACGATTTATATTTCTTGAGGAGATAGGCGGGTCAACGGGTCCCGCAGGGCGGGGACGGTTTCGAAAGGTTCAACCCGCCGCGGGTCGCGAGGCGGGTGCGGGTTAACCCTCTCCGCACCCGCCCCACCCCATTGACATCCCTAACCTTACCCATTATTACAAGATAAAATATATGCCGATAACTTGAACCGATACTGATCCACTAATGACCCGACCCGACTTGTCGCTCGTTGATTACCCGATATAAAGATAACCTAACATAAACCGAACTCGATATGACCCGAATGACCTGATTGCCACCTCTAAAGTACTTACATAGCTATGACGAGCTTAGGCTGAGTCGGAGCGCCACCGTCTCACAGTCGCCGGTATTGACTATTGACCCGGTATCATTTGACCACATTAGTTACTCCGATTTATAAATTATGTGGTTGTAGTCTTCCATAATTTCCAAGCCCTTTTATTAAAACACAAACAACAAAAACTCAGACTGAAATACACAAAATCAAACGAACAAAAACAAAAAGAGCAGATTAGAACCAACATCATCAGATACCAAAACTCAAAGAAGAAGAAGCAAAATCCCAGAATATATAACTTCAAGATGTTGAGCTCTTCTTCTTCCTACTATTGCTCTAGTAGGACCCACTTTACGCCCGCCATTGAACCTTCTTCTTCTCCTTCTTCTTCACTTCGTTTTCCTCTCATTTTCAAGGTATCAATTTGTTTTTTTCTTATGTAATTTAATTTAATTTAATATGTATATATATCTTCTGGGTTTGTTAGCGCTGTTATTGTGATGTTTGAGTAATTGGGTTGTTTGTATCTTTGTAGAATTCATTGTTATTTGATGCTCCTAGATGTATCTTTCGAGGGTTCAATCTATCCCGGAGTTCTCGTCGGATTTCTCTTCATTCCTCAACCCTTACATCTCTTTCGGCTTCTCGAAAACGAGGTGGGTCTTCTTGATTTCTTTGTTTTTGATTCATTTCTCTTGTTTTTGTTAATCTAATGGAGTAAAACTTGCTTTGTGTTATTCTGTTGTTTACATTTCCAATCGTGCAAAAGACTCCGTACTTTGATTACGGATTATGATGGAATAAACCAAAATGATTTGTTGAATCTGTTGCGGACATAGCCAGTCAGTTAATGTATTTTTCTTATCGGGTCATTCGGGGAAACTGTTCCTCTATGTTGCTAACACAGGGGTAGGGGTAGGGTTAGGGTTAGGACTGCATATATCCAAACCCTAATCAAGCAATTTGTGACTAATTTCGCTTCTTTTTATTGTGGAGTAGCATTCATTCAATGTCGTTTTCATATTGGGTCATTTGGAAACATAGGGTAAGACTGCATACATCTAACACCGACTCCCAAAGGAGGGGTTTTGTGAATGACTTGCCACTTGTATTTGCCCATTTTGTGGGTGTGAGCCGGTAGATAGTCTTTCAGCTCTGTGCATTCGTTTCGTGTTAAAAAATTTATATTCTTCTTAGGAGATTATGCATTGATCCGTGCATTAGTGCGATGTCTAATAATCTGGCAACTCATGTGATATCGAGTAGCTTGATGTGTATGAAGAAATCTCATGCTAGATTCAGTGTATGAACCCTGTTTGGTCTGGTGTTTATAAACTGCCATTAAAACGACTATCCAAAGGGCGATCTCTGCAAATAGCACTACCAGTCAATGCTAACTTATTGCTAAGTAGGACTTTGATTGGATAATAGCTTAATGATGTGTCAAAGCATGCTACTCCATCTAAAGTGTTCACCTACTAGCTAGTCTAGTGACAGGCTAAATCGCACACCTATCAAAGATAAACCAACTGGACTAAACTAACGCGCCAGAGGAAGTCGGGATCGTATCCACTGTGAAACAATTGTGTCCTATTCGCTAAATCTAAGTCTGTCTAAGTAACAAACTAGGGGGTTTGTTTGTTTGTTTGCTATACTAAAGTTGTGAATGAAAGAGAAATTAAGAGTATAACAAATGAGTCCAAATATAAAGAGAAAATAGCTAGGATTGTCGGTTCACCATGGTAAAAATGGTCAAAGGTAAGGGTCAACGATTAGTAAAATTACTGTCAGAAGAGTAATGTAAAGGTCGCTTCCCGCTATTTGCCTGGGAATGCTTTTAATATGCTATCACTCTTATTAGGGTATTCTATTGCTCTTAGCAAGTCTAACTCTATCCAATCTCTCCAATCGCTTGATCTAGGTCGGTCACATGCATATAACCAATTAATTCAGATAAATTGCTACAAAACAATTCTAACACAATAATCATTCGAGATCTAATAACCTAATGGGCCGAGATTTACATCTTAAACAACTCGACCTAATACGAAAACCAGTCGTTGACTAAAGGAGCAGTCGATCGACCAAGAGCAATTCGGACTTAAGCTAATGTAGTCGATCGACTACCTGAGCTTATCGATCAACCAAAACAGCAATTCAGCAGCACAGCAGCAGCATAAATCCTTCATCTCAGCTATTCGTTCTCGTCTTCACACATCTCAAGGCAATGGTTCCTTAGCTAAACTCTACTAGTGTCCATAATGCATCTCCAGGGATGGGATTTGGCTTGTTTTCACTCACGTGTGCCAATAACCTGTATGAAACATAACAAGACCTACGTAGCCAAAATAGGGGAGTATAGAAGCTAACGCTACTCAAAATGGCATATAAATGCGTGCGAAATGGTAGACTAAATGTATAAATAAAGCACGCACCAATTATGTCTGGACTCTGGACTCTGGAGGTCTTGTTTATTAGTTTCACTTCCTTCTTGGGCAGTGGTTTGTTTATGGGTTTTTTTAGTTAACGTTCCTCTTAGTTGTGAGTACTTCTTGCACTCTTCAAGTTTACAATCTTTTTAATCAAACTTTTTTCTTTTATAAAAAGAGATATCTGATGAACTCGTAAAGATAAAGCCTGGCTTCTTTAAATGGTAGTATTTCATTCTGAGTGTAATAACACCTGAAATTATTGACACTTGTTACACCGCTTGGAAATCCTGACTCTATAATGTTGGATTTCCGGGACTTCGTATTTGATTCAGAAAGTTATATTGATATGCCATATTTGTTTTGCTTCCTTGTTTACTTTTGTTAATGATTGAATTATTTTACAAGGATTCTAAATTTCTAATGCATCTCCCCTCTGCAGTGGTTAAAGCTGTTGCTGGGCCAGAATCAGCTCTAGAGCTACCCCTGACTGCTGAAAATATTGAAACTGTGCTAGATGAAGTCCGACCATATCTTATTGCCGATGGTGGTAATGTGGCTCTTCATGAGATTGATGGCAATATTGTTCGGTTGAAGTTACAAGGAGCATGTGGATCTTGTCCGAGCTCTGTGACAACCATGAAACTAGGTATTGAACGCCGTCTTATGGAAAAGATTCCTGAGATAGTTGCAGTTGAAGCAGTGCCTGATGAGGAAACTGGTCTTGAGTTGAATGACGAAAATGTAGAGAAGGTAAGTTTCCCTTGGTCATTGAGTTTTTCGAGTTGAAATATGTCTGTTGAATAGAGCATCTTGAAACTAAATTGATATATCGAGTTAATCATCCATACTGGACAGAATCACCGAAATAAAAACGCTACTTTGTAGCTCAAGTAAAAGTACACAAGATTTTGGTAAATGGTTAATTTGGTTGCTACAAGTAATTGTGCATTGGTAATAATCTTCTTGTTCGTCTAATTTAGCCGTGATCTATCCTTTTTTTTTTTTTTTTTTTTTTGGGTCAACGGAGCGCGCACTTAGTCGCATTACAATAGGGGGAGGGGGATTCGATCCTTGGACCTATTGTCCACAATACCTCCGTCTTAACCACTAGACTAAGACATCTTCGGTAGCCGTGATCTATCCTTAAGACAGTGTTTGCCCATCGTTGTTTTAGTGATTAGTTTAGTATTTACAGATTGGTCACGGAACAGAATGTCATGTTTGTGCACGTCAACTTGTAGTTGGTTCGACAGTGTGGCTAGAAACACTAATTGCTGATAAACCGCGATATTTGTTCTCAGGTTCTTGAAGAAATTAGGCCGTACCTTATAGGAGCTGCCGGCGGAGGTTTGGAGCTTGTTTCAATTGAAGATCCAATCGTAAAAGTCAGAATCATGGGGCCTGCTGCAAGTGTGATGACTGTTCGAGTAGCAGTGACTCAAAAATTACGCGAAAAAATACCTGCCATTGCTGCCGTCCAACTCTTATCTTGAAGCTTTTTGGGTTTGCGTCTGTAAAGATTTTATAACAGTGAAATGTTTACTTTGTAATGTTGTATAGTTTGAGTCTTAGAATTTTTACGATTTGGTATTGTACGCTGTGATTGAATTTCCCGAATAAAATCTTTTACTGTATAGGCTCATCTTTCTATGTACCATTAGCAGAATAGCAGTCGTCATGTGCGAAGATGTACTGTACGGTAAAAGAAATTTAGCCAAGTTTTAGATTCGATCAGCAAACTGCATGTTGCTAGAATTTCCCAGCTTAAAAAATTAGAGATGATAATGAATCGAAGAAGAAAATTAATTGAGCACGTGTTTTTCTTTATGTTCATAACAAGTAAACAAAATACTTGTAGAAATTTTCTACGTCCTGGTGGCGGAAGTGTGTCTTGTTGCAGGTACTCCTCGGAAGCTCAACTGATAAAGAAGAGAAAAGAGAGACCTATCATCTGTAACAGTTTCGTCCTAAGTTTATTTTCTTTTTCAAATAATGTAATGAAAATGTAGTTTGTATGTAAACCTTTCTTTCGTGTTCAAAAAAAAAAATTAAAAAAAATTACTTGTAGAACAACAGTATTACAGAAATTACGCTTGTTCACTATTCGTCAAGTATAATTTAAAATTGTAAACAAATTCTTGAAGAACAGCAGTATTACAGGTACTCGTCAAGTATAATTTAAAATTGTAAACAAATTCTTGAAGAACAGCAGTATTACAGGAATTACAGTTCAACAAAATCGCTATTTGTAACGTGATACTATAAAACTGTCGAATATTTCTTAACCGAAACCTCCAGGATAAAGCTGCAAAACCAGCTAATCCACTTCGCTGTAAATATACTCCGTGGTAGTAGAGCTAACAGTAGAGCATTGAGAAAACTCGAACATGACATCACATTAGAGGCCGAGTTTGGCAAGTAACTGGCTCCATCTTGGAGTCTCCTCATCAAAAATATAGGTCAGTGGAGAAATAAGGACTCCGCTCCCGCCAATCTGCACCAAACAACAGTCACCTCAACCATTCTCAAAAAAATGATTACCAACAAGAGGTTGTGAACTAGATAGAACTAGGGGTGTTCATTGGTCCGGGACCAGACCGGACTGGACCGGACCAAACTCTCTGGACCGAAGAACAAATAAGGGATAAAGGGTGGGCCGAGGACCGGACCGTATTAATATTGGTCTGGTCCGGTCTGGGCCATAAAAATTTGTGAACCGGACCGGACCAAATGGATCAAAGTGGACCAAATATGATTGTCATTGACATGATTTGACATGTAAAATTTGAACTCGAGAAATTTTTAACGATCAAAATAAGCAACATTATCTTTTTACTAGATTTAACTACATAATTATACATGTTATAATACATGTAAACAAAGTAGAAATAAAATCAATAATATTACAATTTAAAAAATTCATTTCTCATATAAGTTCGGTCCATGTTCCGGTCCGCGGTCCATTCGGTTTGGTCCAGGACCGGACCGAAGACCAAACTAGAGCAAATAGATGGACCGTGGACCGGACCAAATAAAATTCGGTCCGGACTGGTCCGGACCAAATGGTCCGGTCCAGTCTGGTCTTTGGTCCAGACCACTGAATGGACACCCCTAGATAGAACCTTAAACGGGATTCCACGCTTCTAACTATTATTGTTATGAATTTTCGTAAGTAGCCTATTCACTGAAATTGATTACCCACAAGAATGGGATATGTACAGTCTTTTCAAAACATCCCTGCGTAATTAGCAAAAGTGGCAAGGTTGTGTACATCCGACACCTCTTACCCCACTATTGCGAGAGTTGTTTGAGGCATAGGGGTTATATTGTTGTCGTTGCAATTTTCCAGTCAATGAGCACCGTCCAACGAATTGGAACGATTTTGTAGATCCGAAGGTAACAAGAGCAAGGAAGGATGGCCAAGTTTATCTTATGTAAACCATAACTATTTTCAGCACCTTTGCCAAGGATGTTCAAAAGCTGAACATTATTGTAGGGAATAATTGACAACATAATCTTGACTAAAAATGACCACCTAACAATAAAATCACAATCTCCCAAGCCAAGGCATCATTTTTATCATTTCCCGTGTCACAAAATCCCATGCCTTATACTTATTAGATAAAACATAAAGAATACCGTTCACGTTTGTTGTAGATCAATGATCTGAAAGCCAAACAATATACGATGATGAACTGTAGAAGAGACTTACCGCTCTTAGTTGCTGAACAGACTTATATAGATCCTTTTTCGGTACACATATAACGATGGCAAAGTAATCAAGTGACGGCTTTCCACCTCTTTTGCTGAAAACAGGACAGACAGTGGGACCCTACACCAATCACGGAGAGCAATGAGAAGGCTGTTATACTCTCAGAGTCTCAGTTACTTTTATAACAGGTGGATGCTAGCTTTAAGATAATAGGTTAAAAGTATCATTCAAACTTTGGTCTTACCCCTGACAAAGCCAGAGCCTCGTTCAAGACATCAGGTTAAATTATCCTCTGAAGACTACAATGAGAAATCATAAAACAAGACTCCGTCAAGGAAAAAACATTACCTGCAGTCCAGTTAAAGATGACTGGCTAAGTATTCGTTCTGCAACTTCCTCGGCGCTACTGCCTCTCATGTTTGCAGTAACCTAACATGAAATTATGAAGATAAAGAAACGACAGGGATAGTCATCAAATGCACGGTTAATGCAGTTAGTTGCATACCGTAAACTGACCCATTGCCCTCAGGTGTGCCTCTAATCTTTCTAATATCTCGTGGGTAGTGTCCAAAACACCGCTGCGAGCGATCAAAGATTTCCTGCTTGCAACAAGAACAGCCTGAAAAATTTATAAGCAAGATTTCAAGTAGGAACTTTATACTTGGCGAAAAAATGTATATTATTGTTGGTCAGAGGGAGTAGTAGTAAGTTAGTTATGGGACATAAGATGTACCTGGCTCTGCAGCACAATACCACCTTCAATTTCTTTCAAGTTATTCTCTTTCAGAGTTGTCCCGCTACTTACAAGGTCCAATATTGCATCTGCTATTCCCATCTGATAACCAAAGAAATATATTGGTGGTATGCAAATACAAAAAGAAGCATGAAGCAACAACCAACAATTTATGAATCAATTTCAGAAATTTGAATAGCTCAACTCAGAAATTTCAGCTCCAAGACCCCAAGACCCAAACCATACTTTGAATCAATTGGATACATAGCCTCTCATATTCATCATTCAAGGGGTTTACAAAAATAATATTGACCACAACCGCAACAATATAACCGATGCAATTCTCTTCTCGACTCAGCACAGATTATGTAGGATTCAGGTCTGATCTCTGGAAAGTGTGGAGCTTTGGTACATGCACTCATGCAGTCATTTATATCTTTCAAAAAAGAGTTGTGATCTTTTCTCCAAGCAAACATGCAGTAAGAAGTTGGTTGCAGACCTTGCAGTCTTGCAGATATCAAATTATAGCATTAGAAAAAAAATAGGCACGACCACGTTCACATCACAGACCATTTTATGAACATCCAAGGAAATATCTTTCAAAATTTATTTTAAAAGAATGTCAGGATATAGATGGCAAACTAGTTCATGCCAGAGTTTGTGCATAACTGCAAATTGCATTAAAGACATAGACAACCATTTCACAGCTCTATAGAATCACATGGTCACAAGATGTGTATTTTCTTTTCTGATAAATAAAAAATATTAATTAAGGGGTACCAAGGAGGGGACGCCCAAGAACAAAAAGAGATGATGAGGTGACACCCATCTGTAAAAATGTGCCATGGGGGTGATGTCGTTATATATAAAGACACCATAGAGGTGACGCCCATATACAAGAAACACCCTGGATGGCTGAACGTGATGCTTATATACAAAATGAGAGAGCGATAATTATGATCTCAAACTATAGTGGGTAGTTGATAATCTAATTTACAAAAAGACGAAAAGACAGGTTCCCATTTATTTGAAACATATATGATAGCTTCGAAAAATCTTACAGCAGGTGCTGCTTCTAGAGCTCCATCAGCAGTTGAAAAAGTAACATGCTTCAGCCCATTATCTTTCATGAATTTGGGACCCAGCTGTGAATGCCACAAAAAATGAAATTTATTATACTTGAAAGCTACTGAATTCAAGTAACCGAATTTTTTGTAATTGATTCTTAAACTAGGCAAAATTCCAGCTCTTTGTTGCCTTGTCAGCCCCGTCAAACAAATAAAGGAATAATTGATCCAACATAGTTAGAGGAAATTACACACATAGGTAAAGCCAGTAGCTACTCTTAGAGGTCTCTCAGCTGTCCATAGGGGCATTTCAGCGAGCTCCTTCAGAGAATTTATATTCTCAAATATGCCATATTTTGGAATCTGAAAAAGGTTGAAGAAATTTCTGAGTAACAATATTACCAACATGCCTGATGATTTCTGGGAGAAAAGGGCACTTACAGCAAGTGATAAGTGACATTCCCCATATTCTAGAGCATCGTGAACAATGATTAGGTCTTCGCTGCCCTGCGTGAAAAAAAATTTAAGATGGAAACCCATTTCCTGAGTCTTTTGCAATAACTAATATGGAATCATATAAGATCACACATATCACCTATTCACCAAAACATGGATAAGATAGTACAGAAAAATAGAGCACTCTGAAGCTATCAGGTATCAAACTTTCCACAAAATTAAGGAAATAAAGTTTTCTAATTTCTCTTTTACACGCATCAAAACACAGACATATCAATAAAAGCAATAGAGGCATTTAAGAAATAAGACTTGGGTACATACTAACATAACTTGAAAATCATTTACTTCTCACAGGGAAAAAAAAAGTCATGCAGTCTAGACTTTCTAAAGGATAATCCATCTATCTAAGCTATTCTTTATGTTTCATTTTGGATCCGCTTTTTATGCAAGTGATTACAGTTACCTGTTTACCCTTGCCCTAATCCTTCCCAATGCATCTTTTTCATCCACTCAGTACCCTAAGCACCAAGCTCCACCACCTGACACCCTCAGCCAACCATGACACACCACCATAATATACTCCCCACCCCCAAAACATCTCCTACCTCTTCGTTGGAACCCATATCCACCACCCAAAAACCCACACTTTTACCCCTGAAAGTATGAAACCCGATCTCCTGACCCTTGAAAATCCTAGATCTTGACAAAATATTTTCCAAGGCAATTATTCTTGACAAATTGCATACGAACGGCACAAAAAAAGAACCAACAAATACAGAAAACTCAAACAGATAGAAATGATAGCCAATGTAGTGACAGCCACCTGACCATACTCGCTGAGAATATCAAATCCAACTATACCAAGGTCTAAATCTCCAGATAACAACTTCTTCACAACATCTGTAGGCCGTTGAAACCACACCTCCAAGTTTGACAGCTACAGAGGAGACAGATACAATGAAATCAGCATTGAGTAATGGAGCGAGTAATTGTTACTACTTATCATAAGAATCATGAACATCCATTAAAAGCAAACTATTAATACGAAAAAGAAAAAAAGAGGGCAAAGTGAAAAAAATGCATTTGAATTATTGATTAGCAGGCTATTTCACAAAAATGAGCAACAACAAGCTACATATACAATGTCATAGACACTACATATATGACATGTCTGGCATTCACCAAAACCAAATAGCCAATGATTATAACATATAAAGTAGTCCAGTTTTACTATGGCCTCCTGATTACTATAAAAGCTAAAAACTCAAGTCATAGATAATCTGAAGGACTTTCCGTGTTCATAGTAGCACAAACCAAAAGATTATCACTCCGTACAATGAAATCTGTATACGACCGTGAACTAAGGCTATCATTGTTCTTATGTTTTCATTCTACATTTTACATTTTCTCAGACAAACATCTATGAAAATGACATCATAGCTGTACATGTCCTGAATGCTTCATTGTACGGAAGTCTAACAAGAAAAGAAGTCCACCACATGGTTTAGTTGATTATTACAAAAATAAATGGACATGATATCACTTCTGGTGATTATCAATCCACAGCAAATCAATAATAAGAAAGGGGTGACCACCATCCAATCAAAAACTCTACAATACATATCATATGCTTATACTCTAACTCTTAGAATTTATCTTGGAAGGAACCCTAAAAAACAAAATAACAATCTTCATTCAAGAATAGCTTTTGATACTTAATTGCTCCAATGATAAAGCAACATCTACTACTCACAAAGTACGGGTTTAGATAATTCATGTAATCCTTATTTCTGCAATAGGTTACTCTTCTACAGAAATGACAATCAAGAAAAATCCGTTTCCAGTTCGTAAATAACCCTTCAGGCTTTTACGATCATTTATGTCACATACTATATACTATGCCGACATCACAAGCTCTATCATATATGTAAAATAGCCATGTGTCGTAGCTACTAGCTAGGCTCAACACACCATTTTCTATTTGTCAATTCTTATTCACTTTCTGAACTTTCTAACCCACAACTAGGTTTTCTTTAATGTTTACTAAAACAGTGAGGATGAAGAGATATCTCAACTATCACGCGCCTGAACCTCTTCATCTCCACCAACCCATACTTTACCTCGAGTATACAAGTAATGTAAAACTAGTTCATCAAGCTAGCATAAGCAATCCAAATTCAGCAATTTTCTATGGCACAAAACAGTCCAATACAAGAAGGATGCCAACAGCTCCTACTCAACCTAACTAAGGGCATCAACTTTAATTATATAAAAACTAAAAATAAAAATTAGTAGTCAACAAAAGCCGATACTTTCTATGTCACACAACACTCCAATACAAGAAGGATGCCAACAGCTCCTACGCAACCTATCTAAGCATCAACTTTAATTATTAAAAAAAAGGAAAAAAAAGTAGTAGTCAACAAAAGCCGATACTTTCTGAGATCAACCTCGCAATTATTACAGGAAGTAGTTAATCATTTTCACAGGCTTAAATGAAAATTCACCAAGAATGATATACTTCTATAACAATTTAATCAATAATTGACGCCTGGCAACATTCTAATACGAATTGAGCAACACAAAATCTCATTGAAGACGGACTTCAGGTGTCCGTCACAAGTAAAACGCTTTAATTGAGCAATTGGAAGAAGAATATGAATCTTCACCTGAGGAATTTGAGCAACGTATTGCCGCGGATTGCTTTGCTTCACTGACAGCTGACAGTCCTAAACATCAATACCAAAAAAAAGCATAAACAACAAAACATTTCGGAATATCGTAAAATATAATAAAATACAGTATATCAAAAATAATTGAAAACCTTGAGAAGGTCAAGAGTATCAGCCGCCATGCGACCTTTACTCGGCAAACCGAAACGAATTTCAGAGCGAGGCGGAAGTCGTAAATCGGCATTGCCGTTAACGACGCTCATAGGCGAAGATGTTTGCGAACATGCGAAGACACGGAGTTGAAGAGAAACGCGAGAAGAGTTAGAAGGAGAGGAAGTGAAGGAGGCTATAGAAGGTGAGAAGTAAGGGAATGCGGAGATTGATTGACATTGATGGAGGAATGACTGAGGTATCGCCATTACTGGAAGTGTAAGGTTAATTGAAGAAGTAGAAGAAGAAGAAGAAAGATTCGGAGGTGGAGTGACGTTTTGTTGTCGCTGTTAATGTTAGGTGGGAGATGGGTTACAAACTACTCGCTCACACTATGAGGTTATGAGCTAACAAGTCTGGCTCGACCCGAACCGACCATGTAAGACCTGACTGAACTCTAAGAATATTACAAATTAAAACTGACCAGATGACAGTTTGAGTCGAACCTAACTCGATCCGATAAACCTAAGTTAAAAGGTGACAAGATAGCTATTAATCTTAATATATATTAAAATGCAAGTGATTTAGTGGTTAAATTGGATGTTTGACCTAATAAGTGACTAAACAAAAAAATTGTTAAAAGCTATCTTAATGGCCAATAATTGAAGTGATGTAATAGAGTAATCACATTTGATAATGATATCAGTTGGCTTAAAATGACAAACCCAACTTGATCGGAAAAGTCAGCCTGATTCGATATCACGTGAACCTCTATAATGAGCCGAATTGATTGTCACATTTGGTTGTGCTTAGACCTGGGAAACTGATGGGTTAGTCTGGTTCGGGTCAGGTCAGTTCGAGCTGATGAATTTCATGTTTGCAAGTATTTGGTCGGATTATGTTCAGAACGAGGCATTTCGAATTCATGTCATTTCAGAATAAACTATTATGAAGTTATTTATGATTATAAACAATGTGCACGGTAAATGTTCTTTTTGGGTTATGTTATGTCGGTCTGCAAACACCAAAGACACCAAAAATTTGTATTTTTGCGTCACTATTATATGGTGTTTTTAGCATCTTAAGATAATTATCAAAAATATTATAATATCTTGACATGTTATAGAATAGTTCGCCCTGGACTTATTCTCCAAAGTACTTTACTATAACGGGGGTAGATAAGTTAAGCCTCAAACGACCTCATACTCCTACTATTAAATTGTCGATAGTATAAAAAAAGCCCTACCTTCTCTATACGGAATTAAGTCGACAAAACATCCGTAGTACTATCAAAATCCTAAATTTCAAGAGATGAAATCAAGATCTCCCAAGAATCGTAGCCCTCAATCTTTCGATTATTATTTTTGTTATAAATTTGAAGGGTTTACAAAATTAATTTGGTTTTTAAGCTCGGATATCGGTTTAGGTACAAATTATTTTACTAGGTCTTGTTGCAATCATTGATACAATCCGAAAGCAAAACACAAACCAGATACGAAGTTAGTAGGTTAGGGTAAAGACGTTGTAAGTTGCGACCCATTTAAGTGACTAGGTTGACAAGAATACGACACGACACGAGATTTAAATAAGTCGGGTTATGGTTAAAAATACCCGCTTATGTAATTGGGCCGAATTAGGGTTAAGATAGTGGTAACCCTTATAAAGTTTACACAAATACGAAATGATCTGTTTGTGAGATTTAGATGCAGTTAGCATGGATCGGGCTACGAGTAAGTAGCCCGACCCAATTGACTTGGCGGGCTGGATGGGCTGAAAAATTAACCCCAACGTGGGGTATCGGGCGGGCGGCTACCTGTGAACCCGTCAATGGCGAAAAGTGGAGCGGAATCACCATATTTCTGTACTAAATTTGTACACAAGCTTAGTTGATGACAGGGAGAGACGTGATGCCTCAGCCAAGCAAAGAACCATGCAAGAAACAGGCCTGTGACATTCAATCCTGTCTCTCCAAGAACAACTTTGACTCTAAACGGTTTTCTTCCTTTTTCTCCTTTTTCTATTTGATTTCTGTTTAATTGCTGATCCTTGGATGATTTGAATCATCATGTTTAATTGTTCATTAGTATTCTTCCAGATTTCTTCATTATCTGTAACTGGGTTTTCCAATCGTTGCCTGTGATGTTGATTCATGCCTTGATTATCAATACAAATTCTCATTTAAGATGGTATTATCCGTCTTATAATTTATCAGTGCCATAATAAAAAAAAAGATCAAATCTTTATGTGAATTGTCAATTTTAATTCATTTTTGGTCATGTGGGTGTCTTGTACTTGCAAATGAATGTTACTTCACCAATTAAGTACTCCCTTCGTCCCGGTTATTTGTTTACATTTGGTTTTGACACAAAGACTTGGAGGATGGAGAGGTCGGAAGACCTTTTCTTGGATTTTGTTATTGATAGATAAGCTATGTTGCTCAGACTCGTTTAGAAGGATCGGACATGGTCCGTGTCCAAGTGTCGGACTGGCTATTTTTATGAAAAATATGCATATTTTGAATTAAAATGAGATGTCGAAGTGTCGAGTGTCGGACACGGGTACGTGAGGGGATTAGAAGAGTCGGGTAACATAGTTAAGACAAGTGCACAAATATGCTTGTGGAAACTCAAGTTACCCATAGAAAATATTCCTAATTTAGACCCTAAAATGGAATAGGTAAACAAATGATCGGGATGGAGGGAGTAGTTGAATAGGTGTGTATAGTTACAGCCTGAGACAACATATTTGGTTGTGATTTCATACAAATGTGATTCTTTAATTCTATATCTTCCTAGCTAGTTTATTCCCTTTATCTTGTGTCTTGAGTAATTGTTACGGGGTAATCAATCTCGAAATGATGGCGGTGAAGGGTGTATGGAGACAATGGAGGGGTGGTGGCGGCCTGGTGGGTAATTAACTCCCCAACCACTCCCGTCTTCACCCTCATCCGCCACCTGAGCCCATCCCGGCCCCATCACTAATGCCACCAAGCTTACCCTCACAACCTTTATTACTACCACCCCTCACCTCGCTCACAACCGACCCCCAACACCAACACCAACACCACATCGTATACTCAATCACAGACAGACCCCTAGGCCCTACCCGTCCCTGATCATCCAAAAAGCTAAGCTTCTGAAATCAGATTGATGGATTCTAGCTACTAGCCGATAGTATAGCTAGGTTATTTAGTGGATACAACATTTTATGTCTTATGCTGTAAAGGGAGTTAGTTACAAAGGTGGTTCTAATGCTGATTTTTGACGGGATTTCAACGCAATTCCCGATTCCAACGACTTTACTTAGCCAACATTTTCAGTGCCTTCAAATCTTCAATATTGTACTCCATTTTTGAAGGATTGATGCAGGTTCAACACTTCAACTAAATGTTGTCTAATAAACTTCTGAATGTGATGTATTGCTTAATATATCTCGCTAACGTTGGTTGATTGATGTTCTGCCTCGTTGTGGAAGACAATGAGGAAATAATTAAGGATCAAACACCTGTCTTGCAGATTGTAGTTTGTTATTGCATACTGAATAATAATGTCTGGAACCCGACATTACTACTCTTTACTTTTTCTTTTGGTTCTGGAGACATACTTGTGGGTACCTCACGAGCGTGTTAAGATGTTCAGCTGGTCATTGGCTTAAATTTACCCTTTATATGCTGCCCCCTTCTCAAGCCGTTGTTTCTTTTCCCCAGTTTTTTTTTTTTTTTTTGATAACGAGGGGGTTGACCCGGGGCATGCATTCCCACACCACCACATGGACCATGTAAGCCACCCCTTTGGGGTTGCAGTGGCCAAGTGGTCATCGTCCCAGCTGGTAGTCGAATCTGAGACCTCTCAACTCCTACATTTCTGCAAGCTTCAAGGTTTTCCCCAGTTTTATATCATTGATGTCTGATAATCATCTCAGTTGTTAATGTATGCCCCATTTACTCGTATACTGGTGTATTTACGTGTTGTTTGCCGGCTTGGTCTGATGATATCTCTGCCATGATATTCTCTTGCTCCCATTTATATTATCCTCATTTCCGTTTTGGTTCATCCCAAAACGATTGGCCATTTCTAAATTCAGTAAAACAAAATTGTCACCTCCCCACCTTACCCGGTTACCCCTAGTTAAGTTATAGTTTTATTTGACTTTTCGGTAATCCAAATGCTGATTTGGCTCAAACACGGGAATGTTGTGTTATCAGCTCATGTCATTGAGCTCATCACATACAAAATTGCCTAATTTTCTTCATCGTAATTGGTGGTGCAGATGTCTCGATGTCATAGAAAAGCTTGAGAAATGCTGTGATATGTGCAAATATGAATCTACGCATTGTGCTTCCCTCTCGGGTCTTCTGAAACAAATTAAGCCCAAGACGCAGAAGACTTGAATCTACAACATCTTTCCCGGTTCAATTTCTTGGAAGATTTCTCTGGGACGGGATAATTTTATGCAGTAACTAACTGTATTTTTAGAGAATTATTCACTGGAACTGTCCGGTAAAAGCTGGTAACCACGACTTCCTTTTTTTTCGAGGTCCTAAGAATTGCAACCAAGTCTTCTCTTGTAGCTCAAGTGTTTCCGAGTGTGGTCCAATGAGCCGAGAAACATGGATGGATTACGGTGTCTTTGCCATGTAACCGTAGTTGAGGAGTTATAAAATATGATTAATACCTTATGTAATCTTAAATGTTCGAGCCACTCGCGAGCTTTTCGAGTCGAGCCAGCCTTTGCTCGGCTTGACTCGTTAAGCTCTCGAACCGAGCCCGAGCTCGAGTCGAGCTCACACGAGCCGAGCTTTGACCGAGCCGATCTCGAGTTGCTCGCGAGCTGTCTCGTTTCATTAACAGCCCTAAAATGGACCGAGACACTTGATCCGAACCGCACTCGGCCTGAAGCATAAACTGTACTTGAATCTCTTTAATCCGGTTAAAGTATGTTTCTGGGTTTTGAGTTTTGAGACTTGCTGCCAGTCTATTACGAGAATGTCGACGAAATTATCTCAATGAAATGTTTACATATGATTTCAATCAAATTTATTCGATTATCACGAAAAAATTGTATTACACCTCTAGAAAAGGAAAATTTACAGTGTATATGAAATGTAACTATATACCATCAGTAAAAGTAAACTAACCGTAAATTTTAAATTAAAAAAACAAACAAACGACCAACCGTTCTTCGACATCTATCACCAATTTACACTTTTAACTAAAAATAATTTCAAAATTTTGATTTACCAAATTAGCATCCATGATTTTTCTTTACCTTCCGAACAGACTCTTTATGTTTTTAGGAGAAACAAGGCTCGGTGGACCGCTCCAAAACTCGAGCGCAAATTGTCGATCACCTTCCTCAGTCGGATGTGCAGGATCGAAAAATAAATGTGATGGTATATCGTCACAAAGCGTGAAATTAGCCTTTTCCATACACGTAAACTTTGCATTAAACCGTCCACTTCCACAACATGCTGTTTGCGTTTCCTTGAATCCTATAAAAACAAACACATTCCAATTAGATTCAACCCCAACTAATGGTACGTTTCGCTTCATAACAATGTTACGGGTATAAAACATCAACTCTATCATGCAGATGTCAGCTCGTTTAGCTGATAAAGTCGTGAAAAATCTCATGATTGAACCCTATTAAAGCAAACACACTCCGATTCGATTCAACCCCAAATAATGTTACGTTTTGCTTGATAACAATGTTGCGAGTATGAAACATCAACTCTATCATGTAGATGTCAGCTAGTTCAGCTCATAAAGTCATGAAAAGTATAATGATTGAACCCTATTAAACAAACACACTCCAATTAGATTCAACCCCAAATAATGGTACGTTTCGCTTCATGACATTGTTGCGGGTATGAAACATCAACTCTATTATGCAGATGTCAGCTAGTTCAGCTTGCTGATAAAGTCATGAGAAGTCTCATGATTTGCATCAAATTTGCCACTGTGGCTCACTTTACATAAGAAACGTCATAACTTAGTATACGTACCGTATTTCGCGCCGTTTTCGATGTGGGAAGTTAAGGAAGTATAGAAATCATAGATAATGTATTGAAATCCAGGCAATTGACGAGCCCAAGTCTTGGCTAATGCAGCAAATCTATCGTTGTGTATTTTGGCTAGCTCACTAAGGTCCTCTGCACAGGCTCCACTCTCTTTAAGAAATAATGGTAAACAACCCATTGGTCCATAATTTTGAAATGCAAATTTCCTTGCTCCTTGATTGTACATTGACTATTCATACACAAAATATAAAAACAAAAATTAGTTCAACATGGTCTTAATAAACAATAAATTGTGACGGAATTAGGGGGCTAACAGGGACTGTCTGTCTTCCCTTAGACAATGACAATTTTGGAAATGTTGAGATTCGAAAACAACAGTCTTTAAGTAAACAATAGATTGTGTCAAGAAACCAAACTCAACCAAAAGCTCAAGCCAATGGTTGGAGTTCCTTAATTCGGCTGTTCTGATTATCCACTTTAGAACGGAGGGGGTGAGATTCGAACCCGTGACCTTTGGTCACATGACTCTGATACCATGTCAAGAAACCAACTCAACCAAAAGTTTAAGCCGATGGTTGGAGTTCCTTGATTCGTTTTATATTCTAACAGATTGTCAAAGGTTGAAGTTTGATACTTTGATAGCAGGGTAACGGAGCTGGGGGTAATAGACTAATAGGGATCCCTGATCAGGGATGCGGAAATTTAAAAATTGAAAAGAAGAGTCATAAATAAAAAATAGATTGTGCTACGTAATATAGTAAACGATAGATTGTCAAAGTTTACTAAGTAGCACAGTGACGGAGTTAGGGAGATAATAGCGATTGCCATCTTCCCTTAGACAATGACAATTTTGAAATGTTGAGATTGGAAAAGAATAGTCTTAACTAAACAATAGATTTTCAAAGGTTGTAGTTTGATACTTTAATAGCACTGACGGAGCTGGGGGCTAATAGAGATCACTGAGGAATGCAAAAATTTAAAAATTGAAAAAAGAAGTCCTACATAAAAAAAATAGATTGTTTTTTGGTATATAACAAAGTAAACGATAGATTGTTAAAGTTAGTGATTAAATAGCACACTGACGGAGTTAAGGGGATAACATGGACTGCCCGTCTTCCTTTAAACAACGACAATTTAAAAAGTTGAGATTCGAAAAGAATAGTCTTAAATAAATAATAGATTGTTGAAGGTAGTAGTTAAATAGCACATTGACTCGTTTCGGCCACTAACTTAAAATCCTAAAAATCCTGTTTAGTCACTGAGATGATATCAAGCGGGTTTTGGGCTTATATTAGGCAACGTCTTTCCAAACGTCAGAGTTTATTTAAACCGTTTTAAACCAGTTGGAAACAGTCCAATTAATCATTGTAACACGGAGAATAGTGAATAGATACCGAAATATAGAGAAAGTTGATAGCAATACTTACGGTAATGGAGACGGTGAAATTTCCAAGAATTTTGTTGACGAAATGATTAACAAATGAAGTGTTATGAGGTCTAGGAACTTTGATCCATATGTCAACATAATCGTTCGAACCGATGTTAAACAATAACACCGCGTTCGATACTAGCGTCCTCGTCTTTTCCTTTCCGTATTTTTTCTTCATTTTTCCGACCATTTCAACGAAAAACTCCGTTTGCAACTTCAAATTTAACTGCAAAATATTATATTAACTACAAAAATCATTTTTACTCGTTTACATTCCGTCAACGTGAAAACGTATATAATCTCGTAACGTAAAGGCGGCTATCACATATGCTCGGGATTTATCGACACCGAAAGAAAAAGACTGGTAAACTACAAGTTGACATGTTACCAAACAGCTGTACGTTACAACGCGGAAACACTCAAAAAAACAAAAGTACCGACGTTAGTTAATTCATCATAATACACAATTATGCACGACAACCAAATTATTGACTTTACCTAACAAATATTCTATTTTTTTTAATTTTTTTATTTTTTTTAAGAAAATCAATAATAAATAAGATTATTAAGGTGTACGAATTACGATATGTGTCATATTGAGTCGTATAATTCGATATAATGGAATAAAATAGGTTCGAGTCTATGAAATATAATTAAATAAAAATTGACTAAATAAATAAATAAAATTGAAGTACGTACAGTATTGTTTCGACCATCAACCAGAACACCAGCAGCTGCATCCGCAAAATTGACCGATTTCGTGTAGTCGGTTAGATTCGGACTCCGATATGGTTCCGGAAATGGCAAGTTCGCGAATTGAGCTGCCAATTTAACGATTTTATTAACGTTAGATGATTAAAATCAATCAAATTTTGTGCGACTGTCTCATCCAGCTGTGTTTTTGCAAAATGTCACCATTTATTTTTGATAAAAATGACCATTTTTCGTGAGCATAACCACTTTGAAAAAATAGGTCGTTCTTTAACCCAAAAAATGTCACTATCTTATTTATATAATTACAGAAACATTTCAGAAGCCTGGTTTAGCCACGTCACGAACGCATATTTTGATTTTTTTTTTAATGGTTCTAAAATTTTAATTAAAACATTCATTTTAACGTATTATTAATATAATAGAAATTGAATGCAAAATATTCACGTATTATTGACACTATTCAGTAATATTAATTATCTATCGCATCTTTACTAAAAATATACCCGTGCAATTGCAAAAACAATGACAAAACAATTTCAATGAAAATTCAACTTTTTCAATAATTTCCGTAATAATTACACTCATCCCAAACAATTGTCGTACACACGTTTTTCAAAACGTATATTCAGAAACCCGAATCCAATTAAATAAAACGTAGAAAGTACAACATACCAATAAAATCGGGAATAAGGCGGCCATCGGAAAATCGACCAGCAGGGCGTTTAAAGTAGGTAGTACCATACGGGTAGGAGTCGGCGGCAGGGCCTTTATCGACGTAAAAGCCCATACCAGTATCGTAAAGCGAATCTCCAAACACATATAACGGCCATCGTTGCGATTTCTCTATCGCTTCGATTTTCTTAACTTGAGAAGTAGTATTGAACGGAGAGTAAAATATCATGGTTGTACACATAACCAACATTATTACAACCATTGCGCTTCTGGTTTTCGCCATTTGTATGTATACTAAAAACTTGTTTTCTTGTAACTTCATGTTACAAAATGGTAATATCGCGTTTTTGGTACGCGTAGGAGATTGACGCTAATTTCCCAACAAACTCGACTCGAGTCGAGTATTTGTAATATGATTTATGAAGGTGGTTTCGCAGTTGTTAGCTTTGTTTGGAGTGAGTGACTTTATTGGTGGGTATTTGACTGAGCTTTCGTAAATCATAGCGTGTGGAATTTATAAGAAGGTGGCTAATATTTTTTTTTGGGTAAGGTGGGACCCGTAGCCGCTGTCTTTAGTGTGTACTGGTTGTATTCTCGGTATATGTGATAGCATTCAAACTACATAAAGTTACCCCAGGCTGACAGACTCGTACTCTCGAAGTTTATGTAGGAATGGACTCAGGCCAAGAATCCGTCTTGCCCAAGACGGTCGCAACCCGTCTCTTTAAAAAGACGGAAATGTTGTCATTTTAATGCCAAATATAACTAGTACGGAGTATAATTTTCTAAGTTAACGGGTTGTTTTTTCAGATAGTCATATTTGTCTTTAAAATAGTGATATTTAGCCCGTCATTTTAAAAAGACGAAACTAACCCCTATTTAATGAGAATGATATTATTATACTGTTACAATTAATAAATGACAAAAAATGTGACTAATTGTCAATATGTTTACGTCTTTGAATTGAATATTCTTGCTTTTTCCTTTGTAGTCTTTTGTTTGGGTAACGATGTTGATCAGTTGTCCAGTTGATCACCAGTGTAGACTTGGTAAACTCGACAATTATTTTGGTTCGGTTTGGATACCCGTCATTTCAGGTTAGCAAAAATTTGGCTTGGTTTGGATGGTTTGTTATTGAGTGGAGTATTTCAAGGATAATGATTGTGTGTATAAGCCTCGTAAATGAGTAATTCAGGTCGGGTTCGGGACGAGTCATTTTTGGGTTAACAATTAACCGGGCAGTTTTGGGTCAGGTCCTTTGGGTTAGGTTATTTTAGGATATTTATGTCAGGATTTTGCATTAAGAAGTCATTTTGGGTTTATAGGGCCACTTTCGATCCGAGTCATTCGAATTGCGTCAGACTAGCTTTATCAGGTCTATTCGAGCGTTAGTCATATTAGATAGGTCTAATCAGTAGTGTATTCTAGTCCCAATTGCGATGATTTTATTTGAAATTGAGATCAATTCAATGGCAATCTTACAAAAACAATATGTTTCACTTGTTTGAGATATGAACAATAATTTAAGAATGATTAGGTTTTTTATTCTGAGTGTATAGGCATGGCAAATGAGTCATTCAGTTCGGGGTTGGGGATTAGTTGAGTCATTTCGGGGTTAATAATATCAGGATATTTTGGGCCGGATTATTTGAGTCTGGTCGTTTTGGGTTATTTTGATATTATTAACCCGCATTACCATGTCATTTTGGTAGGTCAACATTGGTCACTTTCGAGCCGAGTCAAACCAGCTTTGCCAAGTCGAGTGTTCGTCAAGTCGAGTAGGTCTAATTAATAATGTATTTGGGAGTGAGAACAATTCAATGACAATCATTTAGAGAAATTATGCTTTTACTTGTTCGGAGATATAAGAGTCGTTATCAGTTTTGATTTTTATTGCTTGTATTCGTTTTCGACTATTTTCATCATTTAATTCAATTAACAGTATCATTGACAATAATTCGAGCTTAAAGGACACAAAATTCTAATTTCGATGGTGATAATAAACTACTAATTACACATTTATGGTCTGATTAAATTATATGGTACTAATGGTATTTTATTTTTGTTTTGAGGTCAACAAGTCAATTACATAATTAATCTAAAGTCTAAACAAGATTAGTACAGGTCAAATTGTGAGTACGAAGTAGTATAAAATTACGTAGAAACAATCTACTTTTTTGTTTTGCACATGGAAAACGGAATCGAATACTCTGAAGGATGAATAAATTATGGTTGTGTTAATGAGTGGCAGTAGGTTCGTTATGTAATCTTCAAGGAAGCATGGCAATGGCAACCTACATGTCCTTGTCAACCTATCAACGGTTAGGTCTCAGATCGGAATCCGATTTTGGATAAATTGAAAACGGATAGTGATAATAAAGTAACTTTTTATGGATAAAACTCTAAAATCGGATGGAAAAGATATATTTTCTAGTAAAATCTTTTAATTGGCTTAAATTTAAGTGTATAATAATACTCCCTCCGTCTCAGCAGATTCTTTAAGTTTACTTTTTTTACATTTGTCGAGGTGCATTTTACACCATCCATATCTTTCATTTTGAATTTATAAAAATTCTAAAAAAATTGATATTCTTAATGTACTTGCAAAGACGAATCAAACAAGAACCCACACGACTATGTTTTCTCTTATAGATCGTCAAAAATATTATAGATTCTCTTGACTTGTGAATAGTGTCAAAAAGTAAATGTAAAGAATTCGTTGGGACGGAGGGAGTACAATAATATACGATTTTCTGCATTTTAGGGTTTGGGGTAAAAACGTTTTTATGATCCTCGGGTCAGCTTAAACAGTCACCCGAATTTTGAGAAGAAATAGAGGACATTTGAGTATGTCGATATGCGATAAGGTAGTCTCAGACGAAAATTGGGTACTCGCTAAAATAGATGGTACTCGTTAAAAATAGATGATAACTTGTAACTTAGGACTGTAAACAAATACGGTAACTTATGAAGCGACTTTAGACACGTGGTGGGAAATTGGGAGGACAAGAAACATGATCCGCTACACGTTCCCAAGCAACTCAAATCGAATACTGTAACTCATGAATCGACCTCTGACACGTGGTAGAAAAATTGAGAGGGAAAGAAACATGACCTAATACGAATTTCAAAGTGCTTTCAAATTATCAAAAGGTTTAAGTATCTTACCTAAGACAAAGACGGAATACATTAAAATTACCAAAATGTTATTCTATTTATGTAATTAAAGTGTTATTTAACCTGTTTTATTGGAAGCAATGAAATTGCCTAATTATAGTCCGTCTGCTTATGACAATTACAAGCTTATAACGGATTTAGTGCGTCACAAATAAGAATTTGTGCGGTAACTAGGAGACAAAAATGAAGGTAGATAAACACACATGATGTATGTGCACAATAATTTAAGAATGATTAAGTTGTTAGAAAGAGTGTCAATTATTAGAGATAATTTAGTCACTATGCTTAAAGGTGAGCCACTAGAAAATTATTCAATTCACGTCAAAAGAAATTATATTTTGACGTTAACTTCTTTTAATACTCTTTTTTCTATATTAATTTAGTTGGTGACTAGTCTTAATTAGATTTTCACACAACAATTATTCAATTTCAATGACCATTTTTTATTAATAGTATTACTAATAGATTACAATTAATTATTTTTAAAGATCATTAGATAGACCATGTAGATTAAAAATGGAGTCGAGAAAGTGCATGTCATGACTCATGAGTACCAGAAGGTTGATTATACAATTAATTGACAATATAGGAATTAGGAAATAGCTCATTGTTAGGGTTTAAACGAATCTGGGGCATACCCAAATAGAGAAAAGAAAGTCCACTTTATAAAACTCAAAATAAATTATATTGTTACGCTAAAAGAATTAAAAAGCATTGCGAAGTATATTTATTGAATAATATTTGTTAGATATTGTCATACTGCATATATTTTTTAGATCACGAGCGCCCCAATCACAACAAAGCCCACCTAAGGCACGATAAGCTTAGGCATACCAAAATTCAAAGAAATGAGGCAGAAGTTTGAGTAATTACTTTAACACGCTATAGACCGTACCTAGACCATCATTCCCATTTCACTGGCACGACATAAACCTACATTTTCATACCTCGGCCATGCAAAATTGGCTAACATGACCCAACACAACCCTCTCCCACTAATTCCACTAAAGGAGCAAAAAGGCTTATAGCTAGATCGAGTAGGCATTTTGAGTCGTGTCAAGGCGGGCAGCGTGAATCCAACACAAGCACGGTTAAGAAACCTAGGTGGCTTGGGTCCGGCACGACCCGGTAAGAGAAGGGTCGTGACACCAAAATTCCAAAAGACTTGTGCCTAAGCACGACTCGACATGAAGTACAATGAGTCAGACACGACGGTTTTTAGGGTAAATAATTTTAAAAAACCATTAAAAATACCCAAGCATAATGAGCGGCATGAGCACGACACGACTTTTCCCGGGCAGCAGTGGGCGTGGGAAGAGCGGGACGACACAGCCCGAAAACACAATTGACCGGTCTATACCAAGGTAAAATTATGACTAAATACGGCATGATCCATTACCTTCTCTACCTATAACGCTAATAACCCCACCGCAGGAATAGGACAAGGATGTTGGCATGAGAAATAAGTTACTACTAATAAAAACAAAGAGCCTTGTTTGTGAGTTGTGACGGATATTAGCCGTCACAAGCTAAAGACGGATGATAATTCTTTCACAATAAGGTAGGTGGGAAGACAAGTGGGAGAAAATGGATCATTTCATGGGTCCTGCCACTTGCATTGTGTGAGAGAAGCACTACCCGTCTTCAGCTAGCTTATGACAGATACTACCGTCTTCAATGATAATTTGTGTAATAAAGAGAAGGACAAAAGGGTGTGCTTGTAATACAAGTTTGGATCGTCGACTTTTGTGTAACAAAATTATTGTACACACAAATGTTGGTTCAAATTGAAAGCCAAAGCAATCGCTGTGGAGTCTGAATTGACAAGTTGTTCTAATTATTTATTACGGGTTGCTGTTAGCATCGGTTGTTGGACCTTATTACATCATTTGACTATTCTGCCAATAATATCGGTTATATCCCAGTTTAGTGGTTAAGACATAGGTAGTACGGATAATAGGTTTTAGGTTTCAATCTCCGTTTCTTCTATATAATACGACTAAGGCCCTGCTAAAATGAGTTGAATTGAATTAAACGGAGTAGAGTTTAATTGAACTAAATTGAGTTAAACCGAAGTGAGGTTAGTTTAGTTGAATTAAAAAGTTAATTTTGTGACGAGATTAACTGAAACTAATTGATTGAATGTAAATAAAACTTAACAGAATATAGCTAAGTAAAACATGAATGAACTGAAATTAAGTCGGAAACAACAGAGCCTAAGTGCGTTTCGTTAGATAAAACAAATATTATGCGAATAATTAATTTTAAATTATACTTAATTAATAAGGACTATTTCATATTTGTTTATATTTGAGTTAAATTAAGAAGGTTTTAATATTATGGTTGTATTTTGAAGTTTTAAGGTTTCAAACAATGGAGTAGATTTGTTCTTGTTAGATTTTGTATTATCTGAGTCATAACAATTTAGGTTATTATACTTAGTCTCCTTTAATAAGGTTTTAGGTTAACATTAAGTGAAACTTAAAGTATCGACTATTAAAAGAACAATCATATTAATTTAAATGCAAAAAAACTTGAAAAATGGGAAAAAAAAAAAAAAACTCAACTAAGATTTCGTGATCACGATAAAACCTTTAATTAATATTTTTTTTTTTGCATAACATTATTCGTTTATCCTGATGACATTTGTTGCCATCAAGATTGTGAATCTTGGTTCTACTATTGTTTGTGATGATATATGATATATTATTGTAAATTCAACTAGCTACCAAATGGGTTACATGAGAAGAATGCGCAAGCAAAGTAAACAAATTTAAAACGAAGACTATCCGTCTTAAATTTAAGATAGATCAAATATATACCAAATTACATGCTAAATTATTTAGTAAATAACAAAAACTGAGCTTTATCACCACCATATAACGTAATAGTCCCATCTTAAATAGGACTTACTCCCTCCGTTCGATTCCACTTGACAGGTTTGCTTTTTCACGTTTGCCAACGTACGTTTTACAAGTTAAATATCTTTAGCTACGTAGTTGCAAAAATTATAGAAGTTAGATATTTTTAATGTACTCGTAAAGACGAATCAAACAAGACCCCACATGAATAAGTTTTCTCTTACGTATTAGGAGAAAATTGAGATTAAATGTCCACTTGTGAATAGTGTACAAAAAGCAAACCTGTCATGTGGAATCGAACGGAGGGAGTACTAAATAAACAATGAAGTCAACCCTCAACACCAAACCAAGAAACCGCTGAAGACAAGGTACTCCGTAGACCGTAGTTGTTAACAAGATCATATCGTTGTCGGTGAGTCTATCCGAAGCTAATTACATCTTCGGTACTGGTTATTTGTTTACTTTTTATATTTTTTTTTTAAATTTATGAAGGTTTTAGTCATTTATTTGCCTTTTTATAACTGGAGTATTTTTTAAAAATTATTTTGATCATCTATGTACCCTATTGTTCACTTGTCACTATACTAAACCGAAGGGATTACTAGACTAAAACCGTTATTGAATGGACGAAGAAATACAGTACATGAGGCATATAAGAAAGCATACCCACAATCCAATTTTTGAAACACTTATATAGAATACAAATTTTACAAATTTAGCAAATTGGAAAACACTTATTTCCTGAGCAATGATCGGTGAAAAAAGGATTAAGTTAATCGATTTCATTCATTTATAAAGTTCTACATTTCGTTATCATTTAGAGCTACTTATCAATCATTTTATAAAATCAAAAACTCGATTATAATGTCTCGCCCAGATTCAATATACCATATTTAACATGAGGCATATAAGAAAGCTTGTAACTACATAAAGTATCAGAACTCTAGAATTTGTGAATTAATGTTCGAAATTAGAACGTAAACAACTATAATATCGACTATTGAGCATAAAGGTAGCGTAAAACCATTTCACAAATGCGGCGAATAAACTAATCCTAGTCCTAATAGATCAATAAATGCTGGCATCTAAGTACAGATTCATATAAAGTGTCTCATATGGAAATAGAGCAAGACGACTGAAGAAAACAATTTACCTACACGCTTCAGGTTCGGCTGTATCAGCGGCAGCGTTGTGCCTCTTTTTAAGAGGGAAGAAGATTTCAACATCCATGAAGCAGCCCAGGGAAATTTTGTTTCGCGAACTTGTTCTGTTTTGGGGTGTACTTGTTTAAGATAAGGGGCTTACATCTAATAGAATATCAGTCCTCGGTCCTCACTGTAGAAAGAATCAGGAAAAAAAGCTTATAACTCCTGAGAATTCGAGACAGAACATTCAAGAACACGACTGCAAGGTTAAGCAACTTCTCTGAATCAAAGCCCTACACTAGATATTTTACTATTAATATGAAAAAAAAAAACAAAAAAACTGAAGGCTATCCAACTGAGAATTTCTTGACTGCCGAATCAAGAGAATCGTGTCAATATCGTTCCTGCAGAAGAAAGAGGCAAAAAGCGATAATTAGGTCCTAATGAGTAAGGACAACAATCAAGGTAGCATATACATTGACACCAAGGTAAAACTGGGAAAACTGACAGAAACCTGATTGAAACCATGCCCAAACTAAGGAATAACCAAAAAATGACCCAATCTGAATGAGGACATAAGGCTACGACAGGAGGTTGTATGATAGGTTATGCATCTCATTTATTGTCATTTAATAATATTAATGAATGAGGTGCATAAAATTTGTAAGACAGTCTTATTTTAGAATTTATTTAGAATGGTTTAAGCGTAGAACAACTCACTCCGCATTCTAATGTTTTTTCCCATTTCCAACAAGAAGTCTAATGTCTTTCAAATAACCTAAATGCTCAAACTCGCCATTTCAAATATTATGCATAAGCACTTTTACCTATTAACACACCCAATAAGTCAAGAACCTACTTAACAATCCATGAACTCTCCATAATCACTTCATATTTCATGAAAGAGGCACTAATGGTAATTTATGGTTGTTGAATGTGATTTGTGAGGGTTCTCATAGACAGTAAGGTGATGTTAATGAGTGAGAATGAAGGTTGAAGGAAGGTTGTTAGAAGAGGGTGAGAGTTAATGTGAACAAGGTCACAATATTTTATTTGGATCCCTTCTATAAATAGAAGGGGTTATGAAACTCAATAAAGCAAAATAGAAGTTCCCGACTCAAAAGACTGTTTAGATTTTCTATTTTTCTGACGGGAAAATGCTACCTAAGTTAAAAGTTAAAATAGAACTGAAAAATAAAAGAAAACATATCTTACTTGATTGAATCCCATTTGTGCACCAGGGGAATTGATTCCGTGATCCATAGGATTGCTCTGTTCGATTGATTGAAACCTTGGATTTTCTCCATGACCATGAGGTATATATCCTGCTCCAGGGCCATAATCATTCCCACTGGGTCCTTGTCTATATTGTGCAGCTTCATTTTGCTCGAAGTTTCCAGCCCCTGTTTGACCATAGGCTCCTGCAACTGGGGATGAAAAACTGCTCCTATTATCACCAAGGTTTCTTATTTGACGAGGTTCATATCTACCAGGGTTTCTCATTTGATTGCCCCCCTGTCCTTCGGGTTGGTTATGTGCATATTTTCCCGAGTCACTGCGAAATTGTCCCGGTGGTGCATAACCGCCATGATTTCCCGGCTGGTTGCGCATCTGACCTTGGGGATGGTTATAGTCATGGTTGTAATTCCCTTCTTGTGAAGGTACCAAATTTCTTTGACCACCCTGGAACCCATCCCTTACTACGCTTGGATAATGGGGACCACCAGGCACGGGAATACCTCTATCTGCTTGACCAGATGGTCCATAGTTCTGCTGTGGAGGATAGTTCTGCTGTGGAGGATAATTCTGCTGTTGAGGATAATTCTGCTGTTGAGGATAATCCTGCTGGGAGGGGTAACTTTGACGTTGTGGAAAACCATGTTGTGGGACCTGCGGTGGATACCCTCTTCCGGCTTGTGGCACAGATCCAAACTGATTATAAGCAGGAGCAGGGTTTCCTACCTGATTATAAGCAAGAGCAGGGTTTCCTACCTGATTATAAGCAGGAGCAGGGTTTCCTCCCTGATTATAAGCAGGAGCAGGGTTTCCTTGCTGATTAGAAGCATGATTTCCTTGCTGATTATAAGCAGGAGCAGGGTTCCCCAGCTGATTATTATAAGCAGGGTTTCCTTGCCCATTAGAAGCACGATTTCCTCGCTGATTGTAAGAAGGATTTCCTTGCTGAATAGGCATTGGATCCCTTGGAGGCCGATCATTCTGTCTAGAAGTTCTTCTATACTGGGCAGGAGGTGGTCTAGGTGTAATGACTCCATTATCGTACTTGTCTCCTGCTTATACAGCCATATATAAGTGGTATTTCGCATTCAAAGGTAAACATAAGGCATGTATTAACCAAAGAATTCAACCATCAGTTCATCACGAGAGGGAATCAAAGACAAGAAATTACATATTTGGGATAACATCTTACAGAACAGTGATGACAGGGAGTAACACAATTCATACCTCCATACTCCTTGTTCACGGGATCTATGTACGAATCTGGCAATACAAACGTAACCCCAGGAAGGCCTGCAAAGATTTAATTCATGATAAGTGATCTGTTTTCATTTTATTAACATTCAAAACATTACACTGTTTTATTGGTAAAAATTTAGTTAATCATGTAGGTACACATTACCCTCAAACTTCTTAGATGTCTCTTCATCCACCTCGACTTGAAAACCAGTATAAGTAGTTGTGCTGCATGCATATATCTTTCTTTTCGCCTCTTCGACACTGATAGCATATAGAAGAAAAATGGTAAACCATACATGCCATGAAACAACTCACGCTTAAATTAAAGCCACTAAAGTAACATCGACTAAAATTTCCATTTCCGAGAGTAGAAATTTGAAGAATAGGTGGATTTTAGCAACAAGGACTGTTTGCTCTCGAAGCTAAATCCAAGTGAATACTGAATAGCTTTTTTTGACCATTCTGATTCAGCACAAACGACAGCAAAAATAATTAAAATTATTTTACACTGAAGTTTAAAAAAATGACGGGACATCAGGCAACTAGAGGTAAATTCCAAGGCTACGTTGACTATGAGTAGCAAGTAGGTTGCCCAGAGAACACTTCCTCGTAGAACAACCTCTAACAATAAGAACTGACACCGGTGAAATCCGAGATGGAAAGTTGAATATTTTGCAACACTTCACTTTACATGCCTTCAAATAATATGATACTTACACTATGGATTAATTCCGTAGGTCAGTGGCAATGATATTTCATCACCGCATCTTCATATGACCTCTAATCAAAAGGGTTCAATGTAACCGAGATGGAATAAGTATAACATAATCTCGCGAACATCCTAACAACACAATCCTCCATCTCACTTATCATCTCCCTCGTTTCGATGAAAAATAAAGGATTAAACTTTAATGTCTCTCAAATCTAAACCTTGCCCTATCTCATACAAAGCAATATAATTCCAACATAAGGCGATCAATCACATCTTTACAACCAAGTTTACCGGATTCACTTGGTACCCTACGAATCACAAATCGTTGAAAGCAAATTCCATTGTGTCGCTTACTGAAAATACACATAACGCACATTCTATAAGAGTGAATCGTGAATCGGTCAGGGCGTCTGTTCAAAATGTCTTTGCTTTGGGACTTCGACTTAAGTACTGATGCTGATATTGCACAGCTAAGGCTGATTGAAATCATATCAAAGAGGTAAAAAATGCTCGCGTACTCCTTCTTAGATAGGGGCAGCAGGCAAGACTTGGAAGTCAAGCTGGCTCAAATACTCATAGAATCGCAAACCCCAGTTACAAGATTGATTCTAAAGGTTTGGTGGGGGTCATCGGAACAACAGAAGAAATCTCTGAAATGCGTTATCCCCAAGGGTTTAGGGTTTAGGGTTTCGGAATTTAAAAAACCGAAACCAACTAACAGAAATCAAACTAGGTTAAATAAATTAATCAGAAATTACCTTCCACAAACTTTAGCAGCAGTTTGAACATAGGTCTCAATCATCTGCTCAGGCGGAGGGCGTTGATTAGGATCTTTACCAAAATCCATGACAATCAGAAAATGATTGTAATCGCAACCTTCGAAAAGAATCGTGTCGGCATCGATCTTATCGATGTCGTTAAACGATCGATTAGCGTAGGAGGACGAGAGTTGTTGAGTCGAGTGGAAATGGCGGACGGCGGAGTTTACAGCGGCGGGGGATTGATGGAGGGTGGTGGCGACAGCGTTTACGGCGGTGGTGACAATATTCCGGCGAGTGGGGGAAATGACGGCGGCGGAGAGCGAGAGAGCGCGGCGGAGACGGAGAGCGTGAGCCATTTTGGGAGATATTTTGGGGGAAATGTGGCTGTCGAGTGTCGATGCTGCCTGGGGTTTTAACAAGGTTTATCAATTTATGTTTTTCTGTTGAGTATTGGATTTATGAGGTTAAACGGGTCGGGTTTAATACGAGTTGAGTTGGATTTTATTTTCCAAATTTTCAGGAAGATTAAGGTAAGTGATCTCTGGTTATTAGATTAGAGCGTTAAGTGGGTTGGGTTTAATATGAGTTGGGTTCGACTTAGACCGGGTTTTTTCTGACTTAATTTCAGCTTCTTCTAATTTTGTTTGTGATCTCTGGTCATTAGATTAGAAACTACTTCTCTGTTCCAATCAATCACAAATTCTCATTTGTAACGGACATATCCGTTGCAAGCTTACAGAGGGTCAAGTAATACTCGTGTGAGATAGAATGATCGATAAGACAAAAACAGTGTGCCTAGGACTAGCAAATTGTTTTGTCGTATTCACTCACATATAAAATACTTGCCCCGTTGCAACTTTATGACGGATATGTCCGTTCTAAGAGAGATCATTTATTAATCAATAGTTTACATTTATTTTATTTTCCCTACCAGATCAGATAAAGCAAGATAAACTACTCCGAAACGAAACAACAATAACTTGTAGTAAAATATAGTTGAGGTACCAAAGGACATGTAAAATTGAATATATATACAAAACATGTCTTTTGTCTCTTAAATTCAAAACAATGAATTAAACTTCATAACAACAATCTTGTAAAATATTACAAATAATACGTCGTTTGTCAACACTAAGCTGACTCGGAAACGAAACAAGAAATTTCAAAATTAAATCACCCCTTAATCCATGTTCTTTAGATTTAGGCATTCCTTGTTCACTAATTACCTTTTCAAATCCAGGATAAATTACTTCATCAATTGTAATTGATATTTCTTCACCTCCTAATAATGGCACTAATATATTACAACCAATTAGTGCTTTTACCAATGGTACTTCAACTCCTATTTCCAAGTTATCTCCTACTCTTTTAAATATTGAATGTCTTTTTTCATCTATCGTAAAAATTATATCCGCAGGTAAATGTCCTGGTTTTTCATCCCCTTTTCCTTCGAATATTATCGATGTTCCTTTTTTCCATCCTGGTTTTACGTTTATTTGTAATGTGTCTTCTTCTTGAACGATTATCCTGCATTGTGAGTATAAGATATATGCAATATGAGTAAATGTATATTGACCTTAATAAATTTAAATGAACATTTATAAAAATTTCTTTTAAAGTTATTTTCACATGCTTGTGTAGATTACGTAAAAAAATAGTTTTAAACAACGGTATACATAAATATGACTTGACAGGCAAGTACATGTTATATGATAAAGATTACAATACACTAACAAACTAGTTTTAATCCCGTGCAAAAATTGTGCGGCTTATATGAATACATTTTTTTATACTTTTTTGCATTAACGTCATTACCTAAAACAAATATTTTTTTCAAAAAAATTGATATGGTATTAAAAAACAAAAAATAAACAACTAAGTAAATGACAAATTTCAAAATCAGTAAAAAAATGCAAGGCGCATGTGTGCATATGCCACTTTAGAGGAATTGATCTGTAGTTATCGTTCTATATTCTATTCATCACATTGATAATTGATAATTAAGTAGATAATATTAATCACATATATTTGTAATTCAAGTTAATTAATAAGATAAAAGTTTGGTTATTCATAATTAAGTTATTTAATTAGAATCTAAGATATCTATCATATCATATACTACCAAACATTCATATCATATACTAAAAAAATTATAAATTCACTCAAAGGCAGTGGGTTAAACACTTTAGTAGAAAAAAGATGTTTCTTTGAAATTTATAGATTTTAAAAATACTCATCTTTATCTTTTATATATAAAAGTTTTGAAAATTTTAATTTTAATAAAGAAGTATGGAGTAAATATTATTAAAATCTGGAAATAAAATTGTAATTTAATTTGATGAAAATTTTAACATTAAATAATTCTAGGTTTAAATAAAAGTTTATTGTTGATGTGGAAATAAAAATAAATGTAATTAATTTAGAAATAAGAAAATATAATTAGGGTGATGTTACCATTACATCATTACATGGTTGAACAATGAGGTGACTTCATTAAAATGAAAGAATCAATTCAAAGTAAACTAAGTAGATTAAAATTCGGTCTACTGCTATGAGCTATATAGTTTCTCAGCATTATAATAAAAAAAATTAATTTTGTTTTTTAATTATTAATTTTACTATAAAGTTTATGAATGTTTCTTTAAACATTAAACCCAAAAAGATAACAATAAAATTTAAAATATTACCTATAACCTTAATTAAAATTGAGTTTTGACGGGTTTTTTTTCAACTTAACTTATAACTTTAATAAGGTAAAAAAATACATATATTCCAAAAATAAATAAAATTTGAGGTGATAAGTGTAGAAAAAATACACTGACCTAAAAATAACTAAAGTATGAGGTAAAGATGTATGACTATATGTTCACTGTTCTCCAAAGTAGGCATTTTAGTAAAAATAACAAAGTTCGATAATTTACTGATTTTTCCTGTCTTTATCGCTTATAATCATTAAATGTTTCAGAAATGAAAATAAAAACTGCGTGAAATATTCTTTAGGAAAAATATTTTAATTAAAAATAAATAAATGATTAAAACGATAAGACAATATATAACATTTTTATTTGTTTTAAAAAAAGGTATCCAAGCTTTAGAGTGAACGTACCCTTCATCAGAAATAACATCTCTTGTAATATTCATTTTCCTGACCGCGCCAAAACACAACTCTTCTAAGGAGCATTCGAGTTTTTTCTCAATCGGTTGCGGTTTTCTACGAGCAGTCGATTGAGAAAATATAATTGGGGTCGTGCTTCTTCGACTCGTGCTCCTTGACAATCCACTACTATTACTAATAGCCCTTGGTGTACTATTGTCAATAGTATGGCCAATTAATTTCGATAATGTGACACCCGATATATCCGTAGAAGACGATGTCGATGCAGCCCGTCGACTAAAACTCCGTTTTAGCGAACTTATCATACTTCCCGAACGGGAACTACTCCGACGTAAAGTCGGGTTTGGCGTTTGGCTTCTCTTACTTGTACTCCGTGAAAGCAATGAAGACGATCGTTTAAAAAAGCTATCATCAACACTATGTTTATGATGATAACTTTTTGTTGATCCGTCGTATTTGTCATCGTGTCCGCCTCCATTTTTCGAACTCTACACATTGTTATCAATTAGACACGTTAATATGTTAATTGAAACGGGTTTTCTAATATGTGTTTTATCAAAGAAGAAGGCATGTTTAGGTGAAAATGTAAAAGTAAATTAATACTCCCTCCGAGTCACAGTGTTGGTTCATTTTGTTTTTTGCACAAAAAATAAGGAAATGATTTTAGACCACACAAAATCCCTTACCCTACATTGAACTGATTTTGGCCACAAAAAAGTTACTAAAAAAAAAGATGAATTATCACTAAACTCGCATAAAAAAGAAAACAAGAACCAACACTCCGACTCAGAGAGAGTATTTGTTTTTCATGCAATTTTGTAATAACACGATTATATGATGAATATAGGCATATAGATGTCCAACAGCGCTGGTCAACCCGGTTCAGCCCGACCCACCCCTTGGGCTCTTTTTGCACATAGAGATAGGCTCGCCTTGGGAGGATCATCCCCCATCCCTTTGGCCCGAGTCACGAAACTCAAAGTCGGTCAGTCCTTAACCCGCCTATTTAGTGAAAAAAATACAGGGGCACGCCCTCAACCAGCCATGGGTCTGGCCTGGGTCAAACATACTCCCGGTCTGGCTAAGCCCGTCCCTCCCCGACCCGTTCAGGGCCTAGCCAGATGAGCCTAACTCGCCTTCGTGTTATCCCGACCCAAAAACAGTTCTAATGATGAATTGTCCTAAAAATCATTCTTAAAGATAGTTCAAGAATGGTTATATATCCAACATCCGTTCTAAAATGTTTTGCGCGCCTTAGGGAAAGCAACAACCGTTGCATTGACCAAGCGTTTTTAAATACTCCCTCTTGTTCTATTTTTTTTTTTCATTATTTCCTTATTTGTTATTGGGGTTTTTTTCGCTATTCCGTTTTTGGATAATTTGTGTGGCCAAAATTCAATCGTATGTGTATTGACCAAGCGATTTTAAATATTCCCTATTCTTCTATATTTTCTTCATTATTTTCTTATTTGGTTATTCGGGTTTTTTCTTCTTTTTCCTTTTTTTTTTATAATTTGTGTGGCCAAATTCAATCGTATGTGTATTGACCAAGCGTTTTTAAGTACTCCCTCTTGTTCTATATTTTCTTCTTTATTTCCTTATTTGGTTATTCAGATTTTTTTTCCTATTTCCTTTTTTGGGATAATTTGTGTGGCCAAATTCAATCGTTTGTGGGAGTGTGTGTTTTGTGTAATCCATATTCTCTTTCTTATTTTTGGGCAAACAGAAAGATAAAAAAAATATAAAATAGGAGGGAGTATATTTTTAACCGGTTATATACAAACGTTATAGAATATTTTCGGCGGATTTATATATCAATCAATCAATCATTATAATATTAGAGAACAATTTACTTTTGATTACGTAAAGCTATGTATAATGACCTTTGTTTAAAAAAGAAAATAGTAACCCAACATTATTTTTCTTTTTTCTTTGTCAACTGTAAAGAAAGTTGTCCTACATATTTATAGTCTACTAGTTGTTGTACGGCGCGCTTCGCACACCGTACCCCAAGTTAGTGTCACTCGTCTATTGAAATTAGTATCGGTTCATGTATTTTGTATTGTTGTCTATTGGCTCTACTTGACTATCTCACCGCCGATAATTACGAACGTTATCTATAACATTAAAGAGGCATACGTTTTACCATTAATGGAAAATAAAGGAAGGGCTAAAAAAGTACTACGTATATAGCAGTACTTTGGCTCAGTTGAAATTTTTCATAGGGTTAGATATTAGCTCGTATCTAATATTTGAAGGTGTTACCTAATAACTCCTTACAAATTAGCTGAATTTATGACATATATTTGCAAGCGAGCCACAATATGTGGCGACAGACGTGAATAGTAGACGGAATGCTATTAAGGCCTTATAAGGTGGTGTTTTAACAAAGCAAATCCGTCCATACCAATGTAGAACATTACATGTTAACTCAAATCACCTAATTACCTCCTTTAATTGTAAGATGTAACCATCTTGGTCAGCTGACGTGATTAGTCTTTAAAGTCCAAAGTTATTGCTTTTGACGCAACTGATCTCAATGCTGAACAAATATATCATCACGTGTAAGGCATTATTTTCAGCTCGTTTCAGTTCAGCTCAGCTTCATTCAGTTCAACTAAGTTTAGTTCAATTCAAATAATTCAATTCAGCTCAGTTCAGCTCAACCCAACTTTATTAAGTTCAACCCACATTATTATTATTATTATTATTATTATTATTATTATAAAGGGAAACTTTTATTAAAAATAGAGGAGAAATTACATGAAATTTGTGGGCACCCGCGAAACTTTTATTATTATTATTATTATAACGCGGGACTTTCATTGAGATAAAATTAAAGTTTACAAAAAAATTAGTGGGCACCCGGGATACAAGAAATTATTATTATTACTATTGTTGTTGTTGTTGTTGTTGTTGTTATTACTATTATTTTATATTTATTGATTTTTCTATTTTATTATTATTAATTATTAAATATTATTATTGTTGTTGTGTTTATTATTATTATTATTATTATTATTATTATTATTATTATTATTATTATTATTATTATTATTGTATATATAAATATTTTTTAATTATAAATTATAAATTATTATTATTATTATATTATTATTATTGTTATTGTTGTTATTACTATTATAATAATAATTATTATTATTATTATTATTATTATTGTTATTATTATTCGTGAAACAAGGGAGAGTAGAGAAAAATGTAAGAGATAAAATTTGATAACATTCAAATAATAATATTTGTTAACACAATCGAAAATCATAATCTTGAAAATATAGATATCATTAACACGAAAGACATCATCTATGTACCTTCGTTATTGACTTTCATATCATCTTGATGTGTTTCATTATCGTGATCATTATGGACACCAATAACACGCCTTATTTTTTTGAACTCTGTCCAAGAGTTTCTTCCATTCTTTATCATTCATGTTTGAATTTGTTCTTCCTTGAGTACTTTGATGTTGTATAACTGGTATACCAAGTTTATATATCCATCCAAATGAAATTATTAATAACTTTTTTTATTTTTTTATTTTTTTAAACCGCTAACTTTTATTAATCAAACAAAACTATTATTTTTTTTCTAAATAAACGTGTATTATTATTATTATTATTTTGTTATTATTATTAATATTATTATTTTGTTATTATTATTATTATCATTATTAATATTATTATTATTATTTACTTAGTTCTGTTTAGTTAAACTTCATTCACTTTTATTAATTTCTACTTCATTCAGTTCAGTTCAGTTCAGCTAGATTATATTCAGTTCAGCTCAGTTCAGTTCAGCTCAGTTCAGTTCAGTTCAGCTCGATTCAGTTCAGTTCAACTTCATTCAGTTCAGTCTAGTCTAGTCCAGTCCAGTCCAGTTCAGTTCAGCCCAGCTCAAAAAAGTCAAAAAGAACATACCTAAGTCATTAACCGGAAGGCCCACTGAAATTACATTATTATAGGCTAAACCCGTAGGCTTTGTGAAATCCTATATAATCATGGTATACCATACTTTAGTGGGCCGCCAAAATTACTTGAAATCCACACATAACTAAGTATATGAATTATTTTATAGAAACGGTTGTTATTGGGGAATAAGGCGAAGACGTTTGAAGCCAAAAACCAGCAGAAAGCAGCTTAAAAATGGCTGGAAGTCGAGATTAAGCAATTACTCACGCTTTATATTCTCAGCCAATATCATGCAACGTATCCCAACTGATTTGTGACAGGTAACTCCTTAAGAAGAGCCCTCGTTGAGGCATTTCATCTAACACTTTGATGACATTACTAAATTTGTTGAGGCATTTCACCGTACACCTTGATGGCATCACCAAATCCATGTCATTTCACAGTTGAGATGAAGATGGAGAGCCTCTTTCTTAATTATAACTCATATGAGTCTCAAAATTTGGCTTACGAAAAATATACCGATTATCTTAATCGCAGGCTAAAAATAGTGAAACAAACCCAATATCATTCGAAAATTCAGCCGCCATATTATACCGGTCATCCAACACCAATAAGCAATAAGTGTTTCTAAGTTTTTACAGAGGTACGTAAGCTAATCGCCGACGAATTTGTTATTGGCGGATCTAACGGTGTAGTTAGGATTAAGGTTCATAAAATTTAGAAAAGGGAGATGGAGGGGTATGATATATTTTAGTTGGGGAAAGTAATCGCCATGAAAGGACGGAGATAGTAGCTTGAGAAGGAAGATGGAGAAGGAAATTGGGTGTGTGGTTTTGGCAAAAAAAAAAGCAATTTAGTTGATAACGGCAAGTGGTTCTGGGTTAAACCTTGAAGCTTGCCAAAGGCAGAAGTTGAGAGGTCTCAAGTTCGAATCACGATGGTGATGATCACTTGTCCACTGTGTCCCCCGAAGGGGGTGACTTACACGGTCCATGTGGTAGCGCGAAAATGGTTAGGCCCCGGGGGATTCAATTCCCTTGTCATCAAAAAAAGAAAAAAAAAAAAAAAAGATAATCTACGCCTATCCATTATTTATCATTTGCCTAAACCAATGTAAGTGACAATTTAGTAGATAACAACTTACATAATTTAGACACACAAATTCTTATTTAATTTAAGACGAAAGTATTTGTATTAAGTTTAAGACGACCCGAATAATGACCCATTTGCATAGATATGACAAACTTTTTGTTTTTCTCTAAACCTTTTCATTTTTTTCTTATTCGTACAAGTGGATATTACTTGACACGTCTTAACTTAAGACGGATATATTCGTCTCAAGGGAGAGTTATTGACTTACGCGTATCCATGAGTGAACCTTTGCCTAAAGCAGATGTAGGTAGCAATTTAGTTGATAGCAATAACATAATTGGTTAAGTGGCTCAAGATGGTATTTTGCAAAAAGTAATAGATAATTATTAATCATGATGGAGTATATTTTGGACAAATATTAAAGAGTCTCGATTCACATTAATGCCATTAAACTTACAAAGCAATTTAAAAGGGGAAAATTTTGTACGGTCAAAATATTCTCAGTCTTTCATAAAACGGATATATCTTTCTTAATAATAAATTTGTTAAATAATATCTTATTTGCATAATAAATGGGAAATGTGACAAACATTTTGGTAATCTTAATATATTCGATTTTTGTCGTACATATAATATAATAAGGTTTAAATGACAATGCTTATTTTGTGTAGAAATATGAAGTCGATTAATAATATATGTAGTGCATGTAAATGCAAATGACCAAAATTCATTTTTTTTTATTGGACGATGTATGATTTGAGTTGTTGCTTATTTTGTTAATTGGTTATTGCCTTGTTGTTTTATTGCTAGATTAAGAATGAAGGTGTGCATTGTGATAATCGGATGAATGTTGCAGTGTGATGATCAAATAGCTTGTTGTTTTATTGTTAGCTAGAAGACAAAAAAAAAGTTATTATTCATTATGAATAGTAACCTATGTTACCCACATTTTAGTAAGGGGTATAGATATGGAAGTTGATCAACTTTATTAACCAAAAATTGTATTAGTGTTTAAAACCAATTTTATTATAGCTATCATCATGGATAAAGGTCATTTTAACCTTAAGACGGTTTTAAATAAGAACTTAAATACCATAAATATTACCTTAGGAGAGTTACCAGTGTCATGAAATTTATCACCACCTCCGTGTTTTTTTGAGCTACTTTTATGATCATGATGGTGCCATCGCATGACAAGGTTCTTGTAAGCCTTGCCTAAATCTTTTATGGATGCCGTTTTGAATTTTTTATGTTATTAACAATAATTTGATGAAATTTGAGAATTTTTATTGTTAATTATTTTGACGGTATTTTAGTGGATAAATTTCATGTTGAAGAAAATTGATCCAAAATGATGAAGGGTGAAAAATTGTCAAATTTGAAAATGAAAGCATTTTTTTTCTTTGGATGATCAATAGGTTATTCAAATCCAATCATTTGGTTAGAATATAATTGTCTTAATTTAGAATAAATTAGACAAAAGTATGAAGTGACAACCTTTCATGTCATTTTTAGAATATGTTTTTCCTCCTAACGTGTGTGCACATCATTCCAATTTTCTTGTGTTGTCTTTTTTTTATAAAAATAAATAAATTGACACAAATTCTTATTTGCAACGGCACTATCCGTCGCAAACTTGTGACGGATACCGTTTTCTCTCACAAAATACCCACTTTTTCTCTCTCTTCAACACTATTCATGTGGTCCCCTTTCTCCACTAACTCATTTTGTATCCATTTTATCTCATAAAATATCCGTCACAAATGGTGACCCGTCGCAAGCAAGACTTCCTAATAAATTGAAACCCAAAGGATAAAGAGTTGTGGTCTCTAATTACTGGGAAACGGGTATCCGATTAGTTTTGGATCGGGTTAAATTGTTTCAATTTATTTAGAGTTATTGAACTTAATTTCGATTTTAGTTCGATTTCATTTGGGTTTATTGCACTTAATAACTTTAATCGCTTTATACGATTTCGAGTACGGTATGATACGGGTCGGGTTTATTTCAGTTCAGTTGAATTTCGGGTCAGAGATTTCTTAAATTGAGAGTAAGAAAGTGACTTAAATGAACCTTATAACTTTCAATTTGAATGTAACTATTCATAATACTCTTAATAAAAAAAATCAATGAAAAAACATCTAAATTTGAGTGTATTTATCAGATAATATACATTCTTCATTTAGGTCAGTCGGTTTAGTTTTTATCGGTTCAGATATTATTCATGTTCGGGTTTTACTGGGTTATTTATGGTATTCGATTCAGTTTCAGTTCGACCTGGACGGAATAAGATTTCGGGTACTATTTAATTTATTCATCTTATGTGTTCGATCTGTTATCAATTGCATGAAAATTGGTTTGAGAGAAGTCATCCTTCGAATTTTCTCAAGATTTCGGGTTAATTCGGGTCATATCAATTTACAAGTATGTTTTGGGTTTGTTGGTCAGATATGTTTCGGGTCAAGTTGGTCGGGTTATTTTCGGATCAGGTCATTTTCGGGTCAATAATTAAAAGAAAAAAAATGCATTCAAGTCTTTTAGCGCCACTTAAAGTTATAATTTGCCGAGTCATTTTCGGGCTAAGTCATCTTGGGTCGAAATCTATTACGAGTCCATGAATGCTCGAGTCAGAGTCGGGTCGGGTATGTTAATTCGGGCTTTTGGTATCATTCGGGTGCGGTACTTGTGGATAATTTCAGGTCTCGAGCCAAGTTGATTTTGCCCCAGTATAACCTAGATGACTAAAATGTATACTGCGAAAATCAATTCATAATAATAAGATATACTCCCTCCATTTTTTTCGACTTAATACATTTGCTTTTTCACGTTTGCCAACACACGTTTTACATGCTTAATATTTTTAGCTACGTATTTGTAAAAATTATAAAAGTTACATATTTTCAATGTACGTAAAGACGAATTAAATAAGACCACATGAGTATGTTTTTTCTTATGTATTGAGAGAAAATTGAAATTGAAGGTTCACATGTGAATAGTATACAAAATGGAAATGTATTATGGTGGAAAAAAATGGAGGGAGTAAGAAAGAAGCGTCAAATCAATTTTACCATTAGTTAAGACGGAATCTTGACTTGTTTTTACGGAAAACTAATCTTGATGTTATTAGACAAAAAAACAGAAAATATTAGGTGTTGTTGGACAAAAAATAACTCTAAGTACTATTTGTGTAACGTAGTTACTCATTCATGTACATTTTTTCAGTATTTTCCATTCTATACCCTCTACCTAAAAACTGGAAAAAAAAACTCCCATTTTCTCTAATTCTCTCTCACCAAATTAATCAAATTTATCAAATTTGTCAAAATTATTTCATTAATTTTTCATTCCTTTCCTCACAAAATTAATCAAATTTGTCAAATTAATCTATTATGAACTATAATTCTGAGATTAATCAAGTAATAATTTTAATGTATTAACTTTTTGTCGAATTAGGGAGATTCAATTAATTTAAAGTAATGAAATTAGGGTTTGAAAAATACTGTCAATAAAAATTATTGATACTACTATTAATCAGTTTAATTCCCAATTTAACCCGATATAATACTCAAGTTAATTCTCAGATTGAATGAATTCATGTTTTCAATTACTTTCAACCAACACAAAATAAAAATCATACACTCTAAATTGCCAAAGACACTAAAATGACATGACAAACTTCCTAAGCATCGTGGAATACAAATTACAAACTCATTTTAATTACTCACCATATAGCACAATCGGTGGAAAACAATGGACTTTACTCTTCAGCATAATTTTTTTTGTTTTATTTGTTTATTTTCATTAATTGTCGTATACTTATATTATTACTAATTGGATATTTGACTTTAAATACAAGAGGGACTAGTCTTGTTGGCGATGCACTGACGGTGAATCTGGCCAAAAAGGGGAACGACGACCATCCCATAAGATGGAGGGAAGGGTGTGGGAGATGGTGGTGTAAGGTGGTTGTACGTGGTGTTGGTGGCTAATGGTGGGTGATTGTTTGAGTGAGTAATTTGAGTGGAGAAACAAAATGAAAAACAGGTGCATAAGAATGAGAAGGATATGATAGTCATTTATGTTCATGATTGAGTAATCATGTCCATGAATGAGCATAACATACAAAAAAAATTCACTTTATTAATAAAATTGAACATTTCAATATAAATAATAAATACTCCTTCCGTCCCGGTCATTTGTTATCTATTTCCATTTTGGGGTGTATTATTGAATTGTTATCTATTTCCATTTTTGGCAACTTTTTGTGGATGACATTTGATTACATGTGGGGTCATATAATTTGTGTGGTTCAAATTCATTTTCTTAATCTTTGTGTCAAAAGTAATAGATAACAATTGATCGGGACGGAGGGAGTATATAATTTTATTTATTAGAAAATAAAATCAAGCGAAAAATAATTATAAGTCGAGCGGGACCGGACAATAAATGTAGTTTTAATCTTAAAACGGAAAGCAAGTGTTTTCCCCCACAAAAGAGTCTGCAATGCGTCCAAATAGAATAGTGACGAAGAAAACACGACATAGAATACTCCTCCTTCGTACAGTCATACAATCATACTCCTATGATTTACAGTCAATCAATTCTATTTATTAAATTAAATTAAATTAAAAAGAAAAAGACAGAATATTTTGCAAAGCTATTGTAAAGAATCCTACAGATAATCTCCCAAAGCAACCATCATTCATCATAAATCTTTCTAATCATCTAATCTTCTCACTAATTGCCTCTTAATTGTAAGCTTAATTACTCTCTCTACTTCAATTATGGTACTGTTACTTTTGATTTCTGTTTTTGATTTCTTGTTGCTTAATTGTTGTGTAATTTGTGTGTTTTTGTTGTATTTTGTGATTAATGAAATGTTAATGAATTATTTGTGGTTAATGATTGTTCATCCGGAATATTGAACGATTTCGCAATCGAATTAGTGGAGTTGTTGTAGTGCGAGTTTGATTTAGTGTAGGTTAGTGATTTGTGATGTTTCGTCAGTTTACGGTACGGATTTGGTGGAGAATTGATGATTCGGTGCTTTGGTGAGAGGTTAGAAAGTTCGTCATCTGAGTTTAGTAGTACTGTAGTTAAGTGTGGAGTATGTTGTAATTTGAATTCAGTTCTGTAGCGATTTTAAGAAATACGAGTATTAGGTGTAGGTGTAGGTGTAGGTATAGGTACATTTTGAACTCGGATGGTTGTGAGTCGGCCAAATGAGTGATCATTGAATGAACTAGTTATTGATGGAAGATGGCTAATGACTGCGACAACAACTTTAGCTTGTTGGTTTTAGTTCTATAGCGATTTGTGAGAAAAAAAATAGGTATAGGTCCGATATAATGGTTAGTAATTCCCAGGATATCTTAGTTTGAACTCGATTGAGAGTTGGCTAAATGAGTGATCATTGAAGAAACTAGTAATTGATGTCTTAGTTTGAACTCGATTGTGAGTTGGCTAAATGAGTGATCATTGAAGAAACTAGTAATTGATGGAAGATGGCTAATGACTGCTACAACAACTTTAGCCCATTGAATTAAGTTCGATAGCGATTTGTGAAAAAAAAAGGTACAGGTCCGATATAATGGTTAGTAATTCCCAGGATATCTTAGTTTGAACTCGATTGTGAGTTGGCCAAATGAATGATCATTGAAGAAACTAGTAATGGATGGAAGATGGCTAATGACTGCGACAACAACTTTAGCTCGTTGATTTTAGTTCTATAGCGATTTGTGAGAAAAAATAGGTATTGGTCCGATCTAATGGTTAGTAGTTCCTAGGATGTCTTAGTTTGAACTCGATTGTGAGTTGGCCGAATGAGTGATCATTGAAGAAACTAGTAATTGATGGAAGATGGCTAATGACTGCGACAACAACTTTAGCTTGTTGATTTTAGTTGTATAGCGATTTGTGAGAAAAAAATAGGTATAGGTCCGATATAATGGTTAGTAGTTCCCAGGATGTCTTAGTTTGAACTCGATTGTGAGTTGGCCGAATGAGTGATCATTGAAGAAACTAGTAATTGATGGAAGATGGCTAATGACTGTGACAACAACATTAGCCCATTGAATTTAGTTCTGTAGCGATTTGAAAAAAAAGGTATAGGTTCGATATAATGGTTAGTAAATTCCCAGGATGTCTTAGTTTGAACTTGATTGTGAGTTGGCCAAATGAGTGATCATTGAAGGTATGAGTGTGATTTGTGCGGTTAGTAATTTATAGAAGATGCCAAAAGACTGCAACAATACCCTTACCCCATTACCTCAGCGCTCCAAGAAATGACTGGCAGGAGGGGGTCGGGGGTTGTTGGAGGTATGCAATGGTTAGCTACATTTCAGATGACCCAAAATGAAAGATGCAATTAGAATTGCATCAAATAGCTCATGACGGATAGATATTATGTCCATTTCCTCTAGCTTTAGTTATCGCCTGAGTAGTTGCAATCATTGACCAGTTTCTCTGGAATTGATCTATTATAACACATGGGTGACTAGATAAGAGTGACCAGAGACAACATGTGATGCAGGGGTACACTCCAGCTCTAAAGTTAGTAAGTTACCTTTAGATGAAGTGCATGAGTGATGAGTTTCTATCTGAGATGGTGAAAGATAGGCATCAGGGTTCCATAGTTTTGCTTTCTTTCCTCCTTAATGTTTGCATAATTCACCTTTTCTAGGGAGGTATAACTTATAAGCATATTATAGCAAATTATTGTGTGGAAGATTGCGAGGTAGTATTTATCAGTACATGATATTGATGATGGGGCTGCGAATATGACAACCACGGTCTTGGTGGCGGATCGAGAAAATATTTTTGTTTTCCTGGGGTCAACTGATGCAAAATATATAAAGTTTTTTTTTATTTCTTTTATATTTTTTTTTTGTTTTATATCCAAGGCATAAATTTTATTTATTTTGGCCAAAAAATTGGACAAAAAAAATGTTTTCAGGGCCGGGACCCTGGATCCTTACAAATGCATCCCTCATTGCTTGTCACCTATGTTGTGGAGACTCTGATCCGTCCTGTTATACAATATTGCTTTTATTATGTCTATGGAATATATATATAGAATCAAGATTTCGTGCGAACTTTCTTACGGTTCACCGTACGAACCAGCGTAAAGTTTTTTTTTTTCTTTTTTTTTATTCTACGTTGGTTCGTACGGTTCACATTGCTAGGTTACGTTTTGTTGTTGTTGTGAATTACACTTATAAAATCACTTGTCTTTTTATGTGTTTCAGGTCACTGAATGAATCTCTTCTACTTGTGCTAAGAGTTTGACATATCTCAGTGACATGGACCGCACTCGTAGGTAACATATTTCTTTGGATGCTTTTCTCCAATTCATCTCTATGGGTTTCGTCTTTTCTATCTTTTGATATAGTGGATTTTTCTCGTATTGATACATGCTTGTGTTTTCACAGTTCACTAGAGAAGGTTTTTTCAATCGGCGATGCTTACTGTGGAGATTTTCTCGGGATGCTTCCTAATGGCAAGGGGAAATACACATGGTCAGATGGGACAGTTTACGAGGGTGATTGGGAAGAGGGTAAGATGACTGGAAAGGGATGCATTGTTTGGCCATCAGGGTCAAGATATGAGGGTGATTTCTCTGGCGGTTACCTTCATGGTCAAGGAGCTTATATTACAGCTGATAAATGTACCTACGATGGAGCTTGGAGGATGAATACCAAGCATGGATTTGGAAGAAAAAAATATTCTAATTCGGATTTGTATGAAGGATCATGGAAAGAAGGACTCCGTCAAGGAAATGGGAAGTATATTTGGAGTTCAGGAAATTCATATATTGGTACATGGAAAGATGGGAAGATGAGTGGTAAAGGACTTCTGAAGTGGGCGAATGGGGATATTTTTTATGGCTCTTGGTTGAATGGACTACGAGATGGATCAGGTTTTTATCGATTTTCTGATGGGGGTTGTTATTGTGGAAACTGGAGCAGAGGTTCCAAAGATGGCCGAGGAACTTTTTATCCTGCTGGTAGCAAGCATATATCTTTGAAGAAATGGTGCAAGTCTGCAGGTTTTCAAGGAATATTAAGAGGGGAGTCGGGTCATAGTTCAATAGTGAATCATGGAAGCTTAAGAGATGAGCTGTCTCGAGGTTCATCTCTGAATGCTGAAGAGAATAAAAGTGAAGAACCACAAATTCAACGTAGCATTTCTGAGAGAGTTTCTAGTGGCAGCCTAGTTGGAAGTTCAAGTCAAATTTCGTCTAAAGCGTCAGCTGAAAAAGATTGGATTGTAGGTGATATTGAAAGGGAATTACTAATGAAAGATAGCTCAGGCCAAGCCGCTTCATGTTCTGCTGATAATGATCAACAAGACAGGAAAGATGAGAGTGACATAGCCCTTGAAAGAGAATACATGCAAGGCGTATTGATTAGAGAACGTGTCAGGAAAGTTTCAGGGAAATCTCTCAAAGTGAAAAGTCATGGGAAATTTAGTTCAAAAGAAGTCAAACCGACTTCCTGCTTAAAGATATCCAACAGCAACCAAAGTCACTATTTTATGTATAATCTGCAGCTTGGGATCAGGTAACCCATTTTTGTTTCTCTTTTCAAAACCCTCGCTCTACAATTGGTCAGAGTAAAATAGGTAAGATACAAAATCAAAATGACAATTTGATTCTTGCTTGTTAAGTAAAATAGGTGATGTCTGTCTTCTACGAAGCATCCACCGACATGGGGTTGGTGTGTCAGTGGTATGAAGTGACACTCTTGTTCTAACAGAGAGGTTGTTTTAAGAGAAATATAGGTAAAGACATTCATGTCAATGATTAGCTTTTGTCGACCTATTGCAATCTCTCAAGATCCACTGAGCTTAGTGAAAATTACAAATCATACACCCTGTTCTTAAAAAAGTAAATTATGCGCTGTTCTCCAATTAAAAGGCTTATAACTTTCTAGAGAAAGTTGTTATGCTATAAGTTCTACCTCATGCTCCTTTTGGTGTAAATACTCGAAGTGTTCTTCACACTTCCATTTATTAATGCTAGTGGGTCTTAGTTTTATCACTTTCTGCATTTACCCATGTTTTCTATTTTGTTACGATCTTCATATCTTGAGCATTTAGTCTGGCCATTTATCTCTTTCTGAATGTGCAGGTACACTGTTGGCAAGATTACACCCGTGCCTGCTCGTGAAGTTAGATCTACTGATTTTTCTAAACAAGCCAGAATCAAAATGTTTTTTCCCAAAAAGGGTTCCCAACTTACACCTCCACATTATTCTCTCGATTTTTACTGGAAGGACTATTGCCCCATGGTATTCAGGTGTGATTTCCATTATACAGCTCCAACTAATTTTATAGCTAATGTATTATTTTTTAGGTAGTATGAAAAGTGTTCTATTCTAGAGTTGTAAACTTGTAAATGTCCAGCTCTTGGTGAGACCATGTACCTTATCACATAGGAAACGGGTTGTATCCAGGAGACCAGGACATCTGGCCATCTGATGAACATAATGGTACATAGCCATTGCATGTTTAGTTTTAAGTTGGACTTGAATTTTATCTTGATTCTTGATTGAAAATGGGATTAGCATAAAAGTCTAGTTTTTTTATATGTTAAATAAAAATCCTTTCAGTATGGCTGGGCTATAAAACACATCTGCAGTAGCTATCATCTATGTTCTCCGTCATCTTACAGGCTTCTCTTCTCCTGGGCACTTTATCGGGTGCACCGAGTCAGTGTGGCGTGTGAAGGGTGTTATGAATCTACATCTTGTAAAATCTATTCAACTTTCGCTGTTGTCATTTGCATAGTTTTCTAAACCTTTTTAATGCCTGGTCAACAAGATCTGGATTCCATTTTTATGGACTTTAATTTTCTGATTCTAAGACAGTACATAGTGTTATTTTGGCAGTGTTGTTCGTATTCTGTATTTTCTTTCCTTGCTGATGTTAATGCTTGACTCATGACTTTTGCGTTTGAAATTCTTTCGAGAAAATTGGAGTTTTTTTTATTTTTTTTATTTTAACAATGGCTAACAATATTTTTGACATCTCTATTAAATTTGATTGTAACTGCAGGAATCTGAGGGAGTTGTTTAAGTTAGACGCTGCAGATTATATGATGTCCATTTGCGGTGATGATGGGCTAAGAGAGATTTCTTCCCCTGGGAAAAGTGGAAGCATGTTTTATGTTTCTCATGATGATAGATTTGTGATTAAGACTTTAAGGACATCTGAATTAGAGGTTAGACTTTAGAGAAGTATTTTGGGACATAGTTCATGTTGCTCTCTTACTCTTTTCAATAGCGCTGATGGAAATTTTTTGCATGTACGTAGGTATTTCTCAGAATGCTTCCCCGCTACTACGATCATGTGAAATTACATGAGAATACCCTTATCACAAAGTTTTTTGGCCTTCATCGTATTGAATTGAAATGTGGAAGAAAGGTACATATTATTTACCCTTTTTTTATCTTCGCATATGTTCGTATTCTGAGAACTAAATTTTTTTTTTTTCTGTAAGGGTTTTAATTTAATTGATGAAAAACAACTTGAAAAATGATATGACGTGTCGGGTTTAATATCGAGAACTACAAGTATCTTCTCGAACTTGGTGCAGTATTCGGTAAAGAATAGAAGCAATTTTTGTTTCAGTGTAAGGACGTTAAGAGCGCTAATAGCATATCTAGGTTGCATTGAAATTTTTTAAATTTATGGACCTTTTATTGTTATCTTTTTGCATGATATGAATCATATGATTCCGTAAAAAAGGTTTCTTTAATGGAAGTTGTTCCTCAGATTCAGCCACATCACACATACAACTTAAGGAATTACTTTTTATAAAGTTGTGCTTATCTTAGAAGTTGTCTTTAGCTTTGGCCTTTAGAGAACCCTCGACAGTTGAGAATAAAATAGTCTCCAATTGCAAAAAATAATTGACTATAATGATTGTGAAAAAACGGTACACGCTATTGTTTTTTGGTGAATTCACTGTCTTTGTAGATATTACCTGTTATTAAATTATTATGGTAACAGGTACGCTTTGTGGTCATGGGGAATATGTTTTACACTGAGTTAAGTATACATCGACGTTATGACTTGAAAGGATCGACTTATGGAAGATTCACAAGCAAAGAGAAGATTAAGCAGAATGGAACCTTGAAGGATCTTGACTTGTCGTACGAATTTTATATGGATCGGTCATTACGTGATGCACTATTTGAGTAAGTTATTCCTACATCGTAAACATGTCTCTACTTTAATCAGCCAAAAAGGTGAGCATGATTGTCACTCTGGCATCCTTAGCGCCTTTGTCCTGAAAATTTAAAACAGCAATTACTGATGAAGTCGAATCAGTGAGCTGGTTTCTCAAACATTTCTATAAGTTTACTTTACATTCATAGCAATTCTGAAAAGTTTTGGGAGCTTCTCTGAGGTTGGTGGAAAATACGTTAGATGGAACTGTTTGGCTACAAGTGTACAACAAGAGAAACATTAATTTGATCACCCATCTGTCCTACTGTATTATGAAATTACATGGAAGATAGTAGAGTAAACCTTGCACAGATCTTGCAATTAATAGCCAATTACGTGGTTGAAGATGCTCAGTGACAAGGATGTTGATGTCACTTATTTCGTTTAGTGAGGCGGCTACTTACCTTTCAAAAATCAAAAGACTAGTTTTTTGCGGGTTTCACTTCTTTGCTGTGACAGACCAGTGGCTACAACAACATGGTAGCCCCTTTGAACTTCACACTCTATAATGGACACTATTGTTTGGCTCCTATGATCATTGGTATCCCCTTTAGATTTCACTCTACCCTATATCACCCATTGCTAAATTCCTTCTATTACCATTGGGGTCCCCCTTTGAATATGAGACTCCTTAAGTAGTCGTGAGAACTGGAGATTTTTTTTTATGCTGTAAAGTTTATGATCATTGCTCCAAGTATGGGCTGCATAGTGCATAGAGTAGGATGTATGCTGTTTGACCTGGGTAAGTGTACTCACTACTTATAAGCATTTTATGCACATAATTACTGAAGTGCTGGCTGCTACTTCTAGTTTTATATACATTGATTTATGCGTATGCATTTATGAGATATTTACTTATTTAGGAGTTTCTTCATTGTGGAATAGTCTTTTTTTGCTTGCAGACAAATTGAATTGGACTGCATGTTTCTTCAGTCTCAAGGAATAATAGATTATAGTCTCCTGCTTGGGTTGCATTTCCGGGCTCCTGAGCATCTGAAGACTATTATAGAATCACCAGATGCATCTAACAACAATGAGAGTAATCATTCTATTGATGGTATGGTGTACTAATATTCTACTAATACTTTCATTTCTCACTCAGACACTGCATGGTTTTCTTTTCTGATATGGTATCTGAGAGGCCTGTTTACTGGGGAAGTGAAAGTTCTTTATTCTTTCATATGTTCTGTTTAAAGAAAGAAATGAGAATTTCACTGTACCTGGATGTTAAAATGCATTAGCTTCAGTTTAGATTTGTGCTTGACATGTGGGTTCACATAAAGAAACAAACAAAATAAACACCCACACATCAATGCCTGTTATGTAAAATGTTTTAATGTTTTAAGAGTGCAGCATTCAATCAAATTGACAAGCACACAACGTATTAAATCAAGTCTCTCAGTTGATCTCGTCAGATTTCAGGAAAGTTGGTTCAAGTCTTAGAGAGTAGTTTCTCATTGTGCTTGATGACCTCCTTGGGGTCTTGTGTTTAAATTACTAAGGAAATTGAGAAAGGTAAAAAAAATAAAAAAAAATACTTGGGTTATGCCTTCAATTGCGAGAAAAAGGGACATACATTGGATGTAGTACCTCCAATTTTTTATTTTGAGCATATATGTATTTTTTTGAGTTTACTACATCAAAATTTTTTTTTTTTAGCAAATGTGTATTTTTTTGAGCATATTAAAGTTTATAAGTTCGATTTTAGTTTTTTTTTCCGTCATAACTCAAATTCAACTAAACTTATATGTAATATTTTTGAGTTTTATTGTGATTTTTTAGAGTTCAATGTTTAAATAAATAAACTCAGAAACTTTATAGAAAAACTCATAATTTCTAAAACAAAACTCAAAAACTTTACTATAATGCTCAAAAACTATAAAATTAGAGGTAATACATCGGATGTGCCATCCACTTACTGTTCAATTGCTATGATACCTAATTTTGTAGGGTGAATACACATTCTCTTCTTGCTATAAATTTATTTTAGGCATTGCTCTAATGAATTCATAATGACGGTGTTTTGACATCAGTTTTCATCTTATTTGATTATTTTACTTCTCTTTTACTTCCTCCATTTTTTTATGTTCCTCCCATTTGCTTTATTGCGGTCTCCAAGACGCACCTTTGACCGTCTTTTCCGACACCTATACGATATTTTTTTCTATTAAATTTTTTTCCCCACGAAGATTTGTTGATAATAATTGTAAATGTTCTAATTTTATAACTTAAAATTCATTATTGTCTAACTTACTTACGGTCAAAGTTCGAAAACTTTGACCTCCAAAAAGCAAATGGGAAGAACATAGAAAAATGGAGGAAGTATTTTATATTACAAATGTTCTTTTCATTTATCATTCTCAATGTTTGTATTAGCTTATCCCTTTCCCATCTAAGTGTCTTCTTAGTTCTCATTTAAAAGCGTTTTATCATACTTTATATCATTTCCGTATCATGCTTCCTTATAGATCGTTCGTATTTGTGACTCATATATTTGCTTTTTATGTATTTTCATGCAGGCATGAACTCAATAGTTGGGCTCGCAGTTCCTCCGACTGGCCTTATGTTGGTTACACATGAGCCGGGGTCTGTAAACACTGCTCCTGGCCCTCATATTAGAGGGAGTACTTTGAAGGCATACTCTGTTGGTGATAGGGAAGTTGATCTACTGCTCCCTGGAACTGGAAGGTATATTATCCTGCTGTAGTTACTGCAACTTCAGTATTGTCGCCATTGACCTTATGTTTGCTGCACTATCTATCTTGTACTCCCTCCTAGTCTTCTTTTGCTTCCCGTTGTTTGTGGGCACAAGATTTAAGGAGAAGAATAAAATAGAAGTAAAAGAATTGGGTGGGGTTTGATGACAGGAGAGACCGAGAGAGGGATGAATAATTAGGAGTTAAATAAGGAATGGTGGCGACAAAAATTATGCAAATTCTTGTTTCAGACCGTCACTTCTGGTTTGAAGCTTCAGACGGGCCATATGTGACCATTTTGGAGTTAAATGTACCACATTAGTTTGGCCAATGTTACAGCTTATGATAACTTATTTGTCAATAATGGTCACATTGGATGTAAAGTGGTTACAAAATTCCGTCTGGAGATTTCTGACCAAAATTTTGGTCTGAAGCAAGACCAACTGAAAAAATCAAAGAAAGGAATAAAATAAGAGTAAAAGAGTTGGGTGAGATTTGGTGATAGGAGAGAGTACTGAATAAAATAGGAGTAAAGTTTCCAAAATAAGAAAAGGAAGAAAACTCGAATAATCCGTTTAAGAAAATAGGAAACAAAATGGTGAATAGGAGGGAGTAATATTTTTGGACCGGTTGATGTCTCGTGAGTCGTGATGTTTAAATAGATTTCGCTTCCGCTGGTGCAGGCTAAGGGTACAATTGGGTGTAAACATGCCAGCTATGGCAAACCGTAAGGTTCAAGAAAATGATGCAGATTCAATGGAAGTTGAACTCTTTGAGGTTTACGATGTTGTTCTCTATCTTGGCATCATAGATATATTGCAAAATTACAGTTTAAAAAAGAAAATTGAGCATTCAGGCAAATCGGTGTTTATAGACCCAATGTCTATATCCGTTCTTGAACCAAAGTTGTATGCCAGACGGTTCATCAATTTCTTGGAGAAAGTGTTCCCGGATCCCTGAGGATTTTCCTGCTCCAAAAGAATATTTGTTGCTTCATTTTCCGAATTTCAAAATCCCTGAATGAAATTTGGTTGTTCCCTATCAAAGTGCACACATTACGGCAGGCGCTATATTAGCCATGTGCCTTGGAATTTTTTCCGCGCTACCAGTGCTCTTATTTCTTTATCTTCTGAGTGATCGTTCCGGATTTGGACGTAACGACCGAAATCAATGTCAGATTGGAAGAGCAAGCTGGGTTTACCTTCAAAAATGTGCAGAGAGAGGCGCGGATAAAAATACTGATGTATACTAGATGTAAATCTTCGATGAACAATGTAAAGAAAAGACCCGTCAAGGACTCGTGTAATTTTTGGTAAATTTTATAATTTTTGAAAACTTATCTTACAAGGATTAATAAAATTTGTGTAGTTTTTCGGAAGATTGTAAGAAAATGTATCACGAGATCTCGAGTTTTTCATGAAGTTATTTTTCAGAGACACTTTAGGAGCCGCTTTCCTGAGAGTGTAATTTTGAGGGTAAAAGAGCCTTGTTTATACAAAATCGTTTGCAACAATATCGCTAATACAATCTGGACTTGTGTCTATCCAGACCCGAGTAAAGTAATCGATAGGATGGTACTGAGCAATTCTATGCACGGCACCATTACCATTCCGTCTAATAAATGAAAAGCTAATCGAAGCGAAACCCTCAGCTAGATGAATAATGTCTCGCACCACATTTCCCACATAGGTAGCAGGGGAATCACCCATCTTTAGCATATTAATCAACGCCAAAGAATCCGACTCAAGCACCACCTCTCACCGATCATTGCTTAGAGTGTAATTTTGAGGACGGAACCATTGCATAAAATACGTTTGTTGCAAAAGCCTGAAAATTTCCCTCAAAATTTTCTGCTACTTTTGAATGTATGCGTTGCGGCAATGTGTAGATTGATAGGGAAGATACGGATTACGGACTTATTCATGGACGGAAAAAAAACGCATAATGAGGAAAAAACATGCTTGTAGAAGGAATACCAAGATCCCAAAACTGCACCAAGACCGCCAACATATAAAAAAAAAAGAGGCAAAGCTCGAGAGGGACTAATTACATGTCAGCCGGTTTGCCTATGATTCAGTCAGGCGCCACCCACGCCAGTCTGCAGTCTGGACTAGGTTTTACCAGAAAAGATCGCTTACTGATCAGAAACGGACTGGCTAAAAGCCTAGACGGGAAGAGAACATATGCTAAAAACGGACCTACAGATCGGTCCATCCCATACAATCACAACTGCAAATGGCCAACTTGAGTCCCAGTGTTGATTGGCAAATTAAGAAAACCACATCATCACAGATTAGTTCTCTCACATTACAAAGAGGCTAGATTACAGACGCAGCTCATTTCCCGTGAACCAAGTGTGCTCTGCTTTCCTACTTAAAGACTATTTGAAACCTACGAAAAAAAACGGTGTCCACGTGCATAATTAAAATTTGTACTCGGTACTATGAAAGTGCAGTTGTGGACTTGTGGGTCATTTGGAATTGAGAGCAAATGATAATTTAGGCCTCGACTTGTTCTTGCCAAGCAACTTCATCTGTTTAGCGCGTTCTTCCTCTTCCTGCTGTTTCTTCCTGCGCATAGCCTCTTCCTTGCGCCTCTGCATTTCTTCCAGTTCGCGATATCGTTCCTCCTCCCTCTGCTGTTGCTCTAGTGCTTCCATTCTCTGGGCCTCCTCAAGCTTGCGTCGATTTTCTATCAGCATTTTTTCAAGTTCTTCCTTCTCCTTACGCGCTTGTTCCTGTAAAGCAATATGGCAAGTGGACATTTGCACCTTGTTTGGATGGATAAATTTAGGGAAAAGGGAGCGGGGGAAATAAGGAGTGCAATATGCCGTGTTTGGATATAAAATTAGGTTAGACGGAGAGTGGTGGATCCATTTTCCCTCGTAACATATGAAAAAATAAAAGGAAACTTTTCTGCACCAATTCCACCTCCCTCCGCTTCCCTCCTGGTATCCTATTATTCCTATCCATACAAACTGTTACTCTTGGGATGAAACTCACCATTTCCAAAACTCTTTTTAACTTTAAAAGAGAGCGCAAGCCCAAAGTTAAATGTGCGCCTCTTATCACACCAACTCTAACTTTTAAGGTGTGTTTGGATAGTAAAAGTGGAGGGAAAGGGAGGGGAGGGGAGGGGGAAGGAGGGAAGGCGTAAGAAGAGAAGAGAAGGGGAGGGGGGAATGGAGTGTGGTTGTTTGGATACAATTTCCTCCAAATCTTGCCTATTGTAGAGTGATTTTGATTAGGCTTGGAGGAGGGAAAATGGATCCCTCCAAATCTCTCCCCCTCCATTTCCCTCTACCCTCATTTGCTATCCAAACAAGTGATTTTAAATCACTACTCCCCCTCCTTTTCTTTTCTCTCCAAATCTCTCAATCCAAACACACCCTAAGGGTTTTGGAGGGAAAATAAAGGGAGGGAGAGTACGGGATTTAGAATCCCTTGTTTGGATAGCAAATGCAAATAAGGGTAGAGGAAAATGGAGAGGGAGAGATTTGGAGGGATCCATTTTCTCTCCAAATCAAAATCTATCCATAATAGGCAAGATTTGGAAGGAAATTGTATCCAAACACCCATATTTCATTTACCCTCCCTTTCTCTTCCCTCCTTCCCCCTCCCCTCCCCTCCCCTCCCTTTCCCTCCATTTTCGTTATCCAAACACGCCCTTAGGATTTAACTCATTTACATGTCAGCCCTCTTCAAAATCCAAGAAAGAATATTACTTCGTAAGTTTTACACTCCGTGTTTGGTTTCTGAAGAAAAAATAACACCCTTATGAATTATGTGACTTAAAATAGAGCAAGAAAATATCTTATATCTTCCGACTCTATCGGCTACTGGAAATAAATGTTCAGAAAGTATTTGACATAATTGACTCCATTGACAGTAAACCAGAATTTCAATTAAGAATTTAAGATCAATTATAATGCTCTACTTGCCTCTTTTCGCTGAGCCTCAAGTACAGCAGCTTGTTTCTCTTTCTCAAGCTCAACAGTAATTTCTTCACGTAACTTCTTTCGTCCTTCCTCTATCCGTTTCTGTATTTCTTGCTTAATTTCCTCAGAAGCCAAGCTGTCAGCAACTTTTTTTTGAATTGCTTCCTCTACTCTCCTAGCAGTTTCTTCCTCTATTAGTTTTAATTCTGCTTCCTGCTGACGCCTGTGCGGGAAAGAGCTATTATTAATCGCAAATATCAGAACAAATATACAGGTTTGGCATCCTATATTCCCTTTACAAACCATACAACAGTTACATGTAGCACAGCTCTTAATAAGATTCTACTGTTAGATACAAAGAAGCAACATGGATGCCGAGTTTTTTTATGTCTTGTCTTTGCTAATTTGTAATTTAATGAAAGGCAAACCAACCTTTATGCTTGACAAGTTATTATACTTATGTTTTTAAGGCATACCTCTAACTGAATCCAGATCCAAACAATGATAAAACTGGTGTACAGTAGATAAAGGAGGCAGCCAATGGATCATCAAACACAACAAGTTGAACTATAGCAGTATCTTCCTTCAGAACAGCCTGTGGAGAAGAATGTCAAGTAACTTGCTGCACTTAAAAACTAATCAGGACAATACTTGTGCTCTCAAAGCAAACATCAGAAGACTGCATTGTTCAGGATAGATGACAAGTTCTCTGCAGATTTAATGTTTGGAAAACAGCCAATAATTTCAAATACATAAAATCTACATCTCTTTTTTTGTAATGTGGAACATTGTTGATTGATTAAAGGGAGCCAAAAGGAGTGACATTAATGTACTAAGACACCAAGGGATGAAACCCATATATAGAATAGAAGAGCGAGGCTATCACGAGAAATTTTGTCTACAAGGAGATGAAAACTTGCATAATGGTGAGGATGGAGCACTTGACTCCCAAGAGTCCCAACTATAGAATAAACTAAAGAGGCAGAAGTACTTTATTTCTCTTTTCGAAGAAAACTAGGAAGTTGGGTACACAATGGAATATATTGCTTCCGAACACCAGTCTCTAACACAGCCAGCTAATTCCAGCCCTGCTGCAACTGGGTTTTATAGTAGATGCTTCAGGTTGTCAAAACCCAACAGATAGAGAGAGAAACCAGAGACACTCGTCAACATGGTCAACATATTATGATGGAATTTTGTGGGTGTTTCATCGATTTTAAAGAGGGGATTGCCAGTTGTCTACTCTTAAGAAAATATACAATATTCATTGCCAGGCATTTCAATGCGAGTATAAAGGATTTATATAAAAATAAAAACTTTATAATTTGCTCGCTACATCCACTTGACAACACAAACTAAACCAGTAAGCAGTATGTTTACTAAATGTCACGCACAATTCTCTCAGCCCCGCCTAGGCTACCGGATTGACTTGATTCACAACGAATCGCAAATCCACTCGAGCAAATTTTATCATGGTGCTTACTAAAATCAACATAACATTCTATAAGAGCGAATAGCTTATAGCATGTAACACAATCATAACGAAATAGGCAAACAGTCTCAGCACCATAAATAATGGCATTAAATCAAGGCTGCAATACTGAAAGGCAACAATTGTTAAAAAGTTTCAAAGATCACCGCGACCAGATTCACTAGGCAATACTAGCCACTTTTAATGAGATTAGATCACTGGAGACGATTTCGTGACTGAAACCAAAAACTAATACTATGCTACTAGGAATGTGGCGCATCTATAATGTGTTTTTTACATAATAGTCCCAATCAAAGATTGTTTTTCAAGCAGCTAATTCTTGGTCACAATTGTGTGGCTAACATCTGCTACAGTTACAAGTCTTACAACAGAAACTGGTGCAGGCTTAAGCTTCTTGTCAGACAGATACAACACCAAGGAGCAAACACACCAAAAAAAATTATCTTCTTTGGTAACCAAACAGAAAATTAACAGGGACAAACTGCAAGCCATTTGAAGTAAAAATAACTGATTGTCTAACCCATAACAACAGCTACAGAAACAACTATAGAAAGGAGGCAAATGGAGTTAAAAGAACAAAAAAAAATAAAAAAAAAATCCAAGTCAAAATACTGCAAAAGAAAAATATACCTTTGTTTTTCTTCTTCTAGTTTCAACTTCTCACTGGCACTTTTTCGCTCTATTGAGTCAAGACTTGGACTACGTGATTTACGTACAGGAGACGGTGAAGTGCTGTTACTTCGCCGATGCTTATGCCGCCTTGGTGAAGGTGAGCGACTTTTGTGACGCCTAGATGAAGGTGAGCGGCTTTTGTGGCGCCTAGGTGAAGGTGAACGACTTTTGTGACGCCTAGGTGAAGGTGAACGACTTTTGTGACGCCTAGGTGAGCGAGAACGATGTTTGCGACGTCGTGGAGAGATAGAACGACTTTTTCGTCTGTAGGACAAAAGGAAATCTGTTGAGCAACAACTAATATCCTTGATGTTACATACCATATGAAAAGAATTAATTACCCCCTGAAGCACAAGAAATCCAAAGCCATCTGCAGTTACCTCGTTAAATTGTAAACAAAAATCTTTGAGTTCTCCATCTTTATTCAAATGACGATGCTAATCACAAAGGAGGAAGCAAGTAAAGCCAGCAGCACATACTACCTGCTTGCCTCCCAATGTTGGGAAGCAACTTCACACGAGTTCTTACAGGAAAAATCATCATAATGTAATTTTACAAGATTTCACATAATTAACTTTAACAGATCTGTCTCTCATTTTACAAATTTGAAAAGACCACAAATTACAAACGAATAATAAATGGACTGATCAACAAAGCCCCCTCGTCAACAGGAAAGTAGCGGCACTTTGGAGAAACATAGAACTTACAAGCACTGAATTATAACAATATCATCTGCGTTGACGAAGAAACCTTAAAATGTCAAACAGAGACAGCTCATCCGAATAACACCAATCATCAGATCATCAACTGAACTGATCAAGGATGGCAAAGGGTGGTATCCTTTACTCAAAATTAAAAATCATTGACCATAAAAATGCACATTATGTTACTATCTAATAGACGACATAATCCCACGTTAATTAGGCTTGGTTCAAATTTGCAGTGTAAAAATTCAAATTCTTGCTTCACCTTAGTTTATGACAATAACCCAATTCATAAACTTTCCTATCAAGCAAAATCTTCTACTCTTCTAGTATCATTTAATCAAGTAGAAGTACCGAAAACAAATATTCATCAAACATTTCGGAAATAAACAAAAACTATAAATTTCACGGTGTGTGTTTTCCAATTTTGAAAATTCTATCATATACCCTCGGTTTAATATCATCCAATCTACTCCCTCCGACCCAATCATCTCTCTACCTTTATATTCTTTGTAGTAAGGGGTATTTTAACAATTGGTAATAGAGCGATTGGGACGGAGGGAGTTCCTTGAAAGGCTGAGAGTCAATGAGAAGCTCCTCAAATTACCTAAATATCCGAAAGTCGCCTCTTTTAAGTACGAGTATTATGTTTAGTCACTTTGAATTGATCACTCAGTCCATAGTTCATAGAGCCATCAACATAATCATCATTTACTCGTCAATAAGCAACTTTTCATGACAAAACTTGAACAGTTCAAAACCCCCCATACCAAAAATATATGATAGAATTCGAAAAAAAAAAAAACCGGAAGGGTTTCAAGCTTTCAACACACTGAATCCCCCCAAAAAACAGTACAACCTAGGTTAGTTCTAAACTTTAGGTAGGCTAATGAGCTCAGGTACCCGTATCCGATACTCGGACTAATTTGAACATTGGTACGACGCTCCGACACTTCATTCTCGACTAAAAACTAGTCCGTTTTTCATAAAATAACGGTATCCGGCACTTCAAATGGAATCGTAACAAAAACAACAGCTTAAACAAATCGAACAAAATATCCTAATCGAAAACACAACAAAATAATTGAAATAACCCAGAAAACATACGATTAATTGTTGAAGAAAAGAGGGAAAGAGAAGGAAGAAATTAACGGAGTAACCTGGTATAAGGTGATCGACTTCGATCTCTATGACTTCTTCTACTTCGTCTATATGACGGAGATCTTGATCTTGAGATATCTCTTCCCATTGTAATTTCAATTAATCGTCGATTATATTTGGGGGTAATTGATTTCTGGGATTAGAATTCAATTAATTGATGCAATCGAGTATAACAAACGTGTACATGAAAGAGGGATTATTAATTGAATTGATACAGAAAGTTAAATAGGGTTCATAGTTCAATTGAATTGAATTGGGGAACGGAAGAGTTAAGGAATGGCGTTGATTGAGTTCATGTACTAACCCTAGCTCTGTGTTTGATGAGATAAAGTTGAGTTAACAAATAGGACGCGATCCGGTAACACGACGCAAACCCGACACAAAATTAATGGTTTCCGGTGTAATTGGGTAAACTTCGCATTGGTCCAAAATCAGTTTTGGACCGGCAGTAGACCGAAAATAATATTTCGATGGGCCGAACACGGACCTTTGACTAGATTGAACAAGTATTTTCAGTTCAGCTGGTCTTGAGATGAAGTGGAAAAGTTTTTATCGTCTAAGAAAGTAAAAAAAAATAGAATATTTTTCCTCCAAACTGTACTCCACTAATTAAGAAATGAATAAAATACATTTTTTTTCATTGGACCTATATCCTTTTATTAAAAATATAACTTTTTTATAAAATTATAACTTTTTTTTATCAACCTTTAAAATTTAATATTTTACTTAAAATAAAATAAATTTCAAACGAAATCACATTTGTATAAAGCAAAATTATACTTTTAAAAATTATACAAAAGTATACTATTATTATAATTAGTTTCGTGATAAACATTTTTAAAAATAAATTGAGAAAATTTATACAACTAACCATTAACTTTTAAATATAAAAACTCTTTCATTCAAAATCTACATTTCATAACATAACTCATTTTTTCCATTAGTTTTATATATTAATTATTTTCTCAAATCAAAGTAAATCAAGATAAAATTAGAAAATTAACAAGATGCCAATTTAATATACCAGTAACAACCGAAAACTTATATATACCGTACATACATTGTGTCGTGCGGGATCTAAATTAGTTTTAAGTACATATTATCAAAATTTAATTTTATTAAACCAAATAAAATAGTTGATTACAATATTTATAGCATAAATAACCACAAATATTACGTTATACGGAGTAATATTGTTTTGAAGTTAAAATAGTCAATTACTTTATAAAGTTACGAAATTAATATAAAACACCTCAGTTTTGGTCCATTCAGTCCAACTCAAATTAATCGGTGTTGAGCAGGCTGGACCAAAATAAAAAAAAAAAAAAAACTTCTAAAAGTTTGGACTGAAGATCACCTATATAAATCTGATCTAAATTCGGTCCATACTCTAGACTAAATGGTCCGTGTTTTGTTCCAAGTTCTATCTTTTTTTCTCAAAAAATTTTAGCCCACACATTCTAACGCCCCAATACTCGTATTGTGTTGTGCTAAACCATGCCAATTTCACATCGTGCTAAAATAGACCATAAATGATTAATCGGCGTGTGCTAAACCATGCAATTCAACCTCGTTTTAAAATAGATCATGAACCGCATTAATCGGCCGGTGCTAAACCATGCACTTCCACATCGGGTTAAAATAGATCATGAACGGCATTAACCGGCTTAACCACGTGTCACCTTCCACGTAGCATCATATCATCATATATCATATATTATATTAAAACAAATACCAAAAGCATATTTGATCGCCACGTGTCAGCTCCTATTCATGCGCCACGTGTCAATTCCTAAAAACTAAAATCTGTCCTAGATTAAGTAAATTTCAATTAACTCAATTAAGCAAATTGCCACATATCACAATATTCTCTGCAAATAAAAAACCGTAGATTAAGCAAATTGTCAAGTTATATTTGACTAAATTATATTGTGAACGCATGATTTGCAAATGAAAAATATATATATGATTACCATATTTAAATGATTGCCATATAAAATTGTCATATTTAATTGATGACAAATATGATATACTATTTTTAGAAAATAGATATATATATTCTTAAAAAAATATCCCTAAAATCATGGGTAAAGAATCTTATTTGTTAGTATTTATTATTTTTTGTCCTCAAATAAATCAATTAACCATATTTCTCCCAGATTTGATTCACTAAAATAACTATGAAATAAACCTAATTGGCCATTTTAAATGACGTTAGACAAATATCCCTAGAATCACGTGTAAAGAATCATATTTCAAACTACACAAAATCTCATTGTGTTCAAACTTTTCATTATTAACTTCCTCAAATAACTCAATTATAAGCTAATATAACGCATATTTAATTTAATCTAAAAGTCAACTATCTAAATTATTATATGATTACCATTAGATATTTATATTTCCTCAAAATAACACCGTAGAAACTTTCAAATTCCAATTTCATACAAGCACGATGTAGAAAGTTTTTAAAATCAATAGATACTTGATTAAAATAACTTAATATAATTACGAGCACGATTTAGAAAGTTACGAAATTTATGGTACGAAATTTAAACGGAAGTGAGACGATTAAGGAATAATTGTATTATACGCGATATTTATGTTACGAAATTTACGTATGTTCCATAATTATCTAATTGTGAATAATTTTGAAATAAAGTTGATTGAAAAATTAATTACATTGACTCTTTCAGTTTTCATAAATTGATATTAATATATTTGCCTAATTTGAAATGGTATTATACGCGTTATTTAATCAAATTTATTTTATTCGTTTCTAACCCTTCAGAAAATTCATCCCATTATTTCTAAAACGTTTTCTTCTCAAAAATCAATTGTATACTATGGCTCAAAGCACCATGGTCACCAAGTTCAGCAAAATCAAACTCGAGGATCAGTACATCAATATACGCGCGAAAGTCATCCGCAGATGGGAACGTCCTGATCTTTACAGCAAGAAATTTGCATTATTTGCAGTCGATGTCATTTTAATGGACGATGAGGTTTTTTTATCTTTACTAAATTCGTGTTTGTATACACATTTACCTCACACTTTTTTATGACACGATAATTCCTATGTATTATTTTCTTTAAACTTACTTTTTTCCGTCTTTAATTACAGTCCACCGCAATTCAAGCAACGGTACGGAGGGGACTAATTAAAAAGTTCCAGAAAACCATAGAGGAAGGGAAAGAATACAATTTCACGAACATGGAAGTTTCCGAAAATGTGGGCTCAGATGTTACTCGGGTCTCTGTAAGCAATAAACATCGTTTATTTTTCAGTTTCACTACACGTGTTGACCTGCAAACGCCAATTATTTTACATAACGGCTTTCGGTTTAGTAACTTCCAAGATATCTTGGACAAGAATGTGTCTGATCGCCATTATTTGGGTATGAAATACAGAAACTCATTATTACTAATATCAGTTCATTATTGATGATAGTGTATATTATTTTTCGTAGTTTAATTTTTTTTATAACAGATGTAATTGGAGAGTTAATAGGATGTTCAAAAGTTACTTTGTCGAAGAACAAAGGTGAAAAACTGAGAACCGTTGAACTGACGGATCTAAAGTAAGTAAACACACCAGTTGTTGGTTCAAATTTAATATTCCACACGTTATATTATTATTTTCTAATCAACTATCATTCCACTTTTACATACAACAAAACGGTGTTGAAATGTTCAGTATGGGAAGACTATACCGATGAGTTTTCATTTGTTGAAAACTGGCACTGTTCCGAGCCTATGATTTGCATTATGCAAAATGTTCAGCGTACAACCTATAATGGTACGAGTATTTATCTTATTTTTTCTTATATTTTATAATATCAATTACTTTTTTGATAATCAAACACCGACAAGTATAATATATTTACCCTGAACATTGCACTGTTTAAGAAATGCACTAAAACTTTTGGTCATTTCCATATTCATTATATTCGATTACCGCTAATGTCAAAATCAACGCCCTATTACACCCAACGGATGAAAGGTGATGAGACCGTATCACTGCTCCTGTAAGTTGTAACAACTTTTAAGGGTTGCAGTGATATACGTCTTGCTCAAATTCAATACTGTACTATATTTCAAACACTCCCAAAAGCCAAATAAAGCAATTCCAGACTTCCAGTGAATATGAAAAAAAAGGTGAATATGATTTTGATCAAACGAACCAGGTAAATGGAGAGCAAGATCTGAAGTGAACAAATATTACAGATTAACACATAGTCATGTAGTGTAGTACTCAACTATAATGCTGATCTTAGGTAGAAGAAACTACTACCTCTTTTACCCAGAACCCAATTTGAATCAGCGATTTTGATACAAGACCAAAATCTCCCCGAAGAACTTTGGACTGTAAATAATCCAGTTTTTCTACAATGAGCAACCCTTTCTCCTTCTCCGTACTATAGCCCCGCCTAAGAACACAACAAAAGCATTCATGAATTAAAATATACGGAGTATATGTTAAGACTAATCCATACTATCACTAAAAATTTTGCTCCTTTCCATATAAGATGTCATGCTAACCAGAACGGTAGTCGGTAACTTAAAAAACACCCATACTGGCCATATATCCTATTTCTCTTTAACCTTCTTATGTCCAACCAATAAAAACGCTCATTATATTCGATTACCGCCAATGTCAAAATCACATCCTAATAAAACCAACAGATGCCTGCAAACACAGTAGATTAACAAAACCACTGAAACATCTGTTAAGCTTTTTAAAAATCGTCCCACCTAGGCAAAATACTGATACAGATTCTGTTAGTGTCAAAGTCGAAAATTAATGTGCAGGAACTACACCCACCATCTTTAATTACAGAAATCCAAATAGTACATAGGAATATAGCAAATAAATCCACTGCCAACTTCACCCACCATCTTTACCTACAAACAAAGTTATTAAAAAGAACAGAAGTAGCAAATTTTATCACTCATTTCAAGCAACCTGGTTCTAAGAACTATTGACTTGTGCTTAAATTGACATATTTGAAGCGTTAAAAATAACCTGAGACTAAACTGTGAAGATGATGAGTAGTATTTTGGTACCATTTTACCCCTCATTTATTCTTTATTCCGACTCGATTTTACGTGTTTAATTGAATAAATAGCTCATTTTACTATTTAATTAGTAATTATTAGTTTTATTTTATTTAATGCGAATAATTGTTAGATTTGTGGAATTTGGTCTATTTTGGTCGTTTTAATTTTATTTAGGAACTATTTCGTGAACGAAGACGAAAAATGAGAAATAAAGCCGGTTGAAGACGGATTAAAGAAAAACGAAAAGAAAAATAAAACGGAAACTTGGCCGACCATCCTCACGTTACATGTTATGTAAGGTGGCCCAAGCTAGTAGGAGTAATGGCTGGCATTTGGTGGTCACGTGATAAAAGAAAAACAAGCAACCAGGGAGCACTCCAATTGGGTTTTCACGAGAGGCAACACGGAACGAAAGACAGGCAGCATTAGTTTGAGAAAAATAGAAAAGTAGGCAGCAGCTTGGTAGCTTTAGAAGAAAACGAAAACAGTAGGAGTAATATAGAGTAGTGTAGTTTATTATTCTTCCTTCAATTACCTTCAATTTCTCACTTAATTAGTTAACAAGATTCGAGCTTTTGTAATCCGTCTTCTAGATCTATACAATTCTCAAACATTCCTTCCATTATGGTATAAATTTCTTCCCTATTTCATTACTTATTCTTGTTTTACCATTTATTGTTTTCATAGTGTTAATGTTTGTTTTAATTAAAGTTTTAATCTCTGTTATTTTATTTAGGTTTATTTCATGTTTAAGGTTAGTGGGTAGTTTAGTTCATGTTAATTTAATCATGTTAGAGTAGTTTAATAGTTAGGGGATGAGATTAGTGTAGAAAAGTTTGAGTCTTGTATGTGGGTAATTGTTTAAATAATTTTTGGTTGGATTATTGTTCATTATTAGTCTTGTGATACTAATGACGATTAGTGTGCTTAATTACGCCAACGAGAAATCCGAGGTTTAATTGGTTTAGTTACTTGACTATGATTGTTAAGTTGACGTCACGAAAGTGAGTTAATGTATTGATCGGGAATTTAATTAGTTGTTCGAGAGAATGCTAGTTTGAGACCCTAATTGACGATAATCACCTTGCTTATTGCGTGAATTAGTGATTTGAAAGAATGTTAATTTATGTCATGTTTCCCTATTGCTAGACCCATACTTGACTACATGACACCCCATACCCCTAACTCCCTTAATTTATCGTTTACTCTTATTTTTTTTAGCTTTAGACTTTAGTTATCTATCTCACATTCTTGTTGACCGACTAAACTAAAACTAGACCAAGACTTATAGCCTAACCCCACCATCCTTTGGGTTCGACCCTAAATTATACTACTTAATTTAGGGAGTTTATAAATTGTTTTTGGTGCCGGGATTGACGATAAAACCGGCCATCAGAAGACCATTGATGAAATGCAGGCGAGGTTAGGATAACCACTACAAGGTACGCCACACATATTGGTTTTAAAAGAGGTAAAAAGTTTTGGATAAATTTTAGAAAACATTTTTCAATACGAATCTATATATTTATAACTTTAGTTTTTATGATTCATATTTAACTTTTTGAATTGAAATTTGATTGTCAAAAAATGAATGTAACTCCCATATACAAGGTATTATATTATTTATGAGTTATATCAATGTAACTCTAAACATAGAATCTACTAATAATTTTAGGTCATTAATATACTTCATATACAAATATTTAAAATATACTATTGTTAGCGAGTTTCTATTTATGTTGCGTGCGTCTGAGGCATAAGTATCGTATTTGAATGTTTGGCTCGATATCATTGTATGGTGATCGTTTCTTTTCATATATACTTGCATTTTATCAAATACAAAAAGATGGAAGATACGTCTAAAATATACTCATAACATTACGCCTCCGATCAAAAAATATATATTTAAGATATACTCAAAATATCAATTTACGTTACCACCCGTGCAGTAGGTTCAAAAACTAGTTAGAGTAACGTATAAAACAGCAAAAAGCTTTTTTCTGAATCCATTCATCACAAACCTTGGAAGTTGGAACAATGGCGTCAACAAGCGAACGACGTAGTATCAAATCTTCTTCATCCGCCGACAGCTCTAGCTCTATCATCACCAGAGTTACCTCCGCCGTCTCCGAATCCTCCATCTTCCAAAAGAGTAAGGATAAAGCTTCCGACGCCATTTACGTCGGCAAGAAACTGTCAATAAGCACCGGAAAAGCCGCTTGGATTGCCGCTACCACCGCCATTGTTCTCTTCCTTCCTCTCATCATTGAGTTTGATCGCGACAGTCAACTTGATCAACTTGAGCTCCAGGCTTCTCTCCTCGGTTCTCCCGCTCCTCCCGCTGCCTAAACCTTACTGAAACCCTAGCTTGCTCGATTGAATTAACAAGCAATCGAGCTTCGTCCAACACTATGATGATGATGCAATTTATGGTACTGCTGACATTTCTCGCTGTTTTTTTCATTTTCTTCGGTTAGAATCAGGATTTCTGTTAAAATTTCATATCAGAATTACAATTAGGTTTTCTGAGTGAGCTAAATCCGATGGTTTTAAGCATTTAAGGTCGCATCGGTAATAAATTATGCGCAATTTTTGAACTCAATTGAATTGAATTGAATGAAGCACAGTTTTTTGATGATTTATGTATAATAATTGCAAGTTGGCGTTGCCGATATTATGTTGTACTCCGTATAAGTTCTATTTACGCATACTCGATTAGAAGTATGTGACACGGTTGTGTGTCCAAGTGATGATGTAGGAGAAAAGGTTGACAGGAAGATAATGCTCCTCAGTGATTTGTTTTTTCATCATTTCGAGTAGTAATATTGCCGGCGTCCCAAGCAAGTCTAAGTTCCGATTTTAATGGATTGTGTAAAAAGAGGACAAAAAGGAAAAAGTATGCCTTACAAATAACTCTTGATGCAATTCAGTTTCGCCCATCTTAGGTTGACTTTAAAACCTTCAATGGTTTTGCTATTAAGGGTGTGTTTGGATAGGAAAAAAAGAGGGAAAGCTAGGGGAGGGAGAAGGAGGGAAAAGGAAGGGAGAGAAGGTTAGGGGAGGGAGAATGGAGGAGTTGATTTTCCCTCAAAATCTTGCCTATGTTGAAGGGGAAATACATTGGCTTGGAGGAGGGAAATGGAGGGCCTCCAAATCCTTCCACCTCCATTTTCCTAACCAAACAATGGATTTCACATCCTTCTAATTCCCTCCCCTCCCTTTCCCTCCAAATCCCTCAATCCAAACGCACCCTAAATGTTTCGTTATGTAGTTAGCTCTTCAAACGCCTTTCAATATGAACAGCTATAATGTTCCACCAGAGGTTACATTGCTCTTAGAAAACTGCATCTACCAAACGGGATAACTAGTGTTTTAAGTAGGAAACATGCAAAAAATAGCGACTCAGATCATTATAGAATATACGAGTATATATTTTATCGACATCTCGTAATCACTGTACAAACACATCAGTTCTTTTGACAGCAGCCTACAGAGTAGGCTGGCCAAGTGAGCTTCAATATGTATAAACAACAATTGGCGTATGATATGAGTGAAAATTGGAAACTGTAAAGCTTTTGACAGATATGAATTAACTTTTCTTACTTTTATTTAACTTGATGATAACGTCGTCTGGTGAAAACTGAGGAGATGCGCAAGCCATGGCCTTTTTCACCTTTGAAATGGAATTTTTCATCTTTGAACCCATACCTGACAGTATGTGCAGTGATTTTTTATTCTGTGTCTTAAGTTCGACATCTCTTGAAGCTTCTGTGATCATTGGTATCAGCTCTGAATCTTCCTCGCAATGGTCATTCTCCGTGTCTTCTTTTTCCTTCTCAGTTTTTGGAGTTTTTGGTTCCTCCACTGCATTTTTTCCATCTGCTTGCAAATTTTGTGCAACAGTAAAGTGCTCTTCTCCTTTCTTATCGCCAATGGTTGACGGTGCCGTTGACTTGACCTCTATTTTATTGTGTTTTTCAGTCGTTATTTCTTCTTTACCTGTATTGACAGACTGTACTGGTTCAAGCGAGGGAACTTCATTCGTACTTGATACAAATCCTTCTTTAGTGAAGTCCTCTACATTCATTCCTTTGTAAATGACATCTACAGTATCAACAGGCTCGTCAACCCTCATATTTACGGAGTTTTCACCGCACAATTCTTGGAGACGAGATGACTGGTGTAAGTCATCATAATTTCCTTGGAGCTGCTCTTCTTTATTAATCTGCATTGTCTGTGTAATATTGTTGTCTTGATTGCTCACTTCTTTCATCGGTTGTTGTTCTGAGACCTGTGAAGCAACTGTTGTATCATATATTGCTTGTTGTGTCCCTTATCTATGGAATATTCTGTGTCGAATAAAAGCATACCTTCTCTTCTGTTGGATTTGGTTCACTAGGTGGCGTATTATTTATGCCAGAAACTTGTGGAACACTGAATGTGGTATTTGCTGAATGTTCATCTGCTATCAGAGGTTTCTTTGTTTCATCACATGACTTTGTTGTGGGCAGGGGAGGTTGCTCTAACGCACGGTCTTCACTGGAAACCGTCTAAATGAAAAAAATATATGCTAATCATTAGATCTGTAGGATTTATACTTTGGAACAATCACATATAACATGCCTTGTTTTAGGTTTTTTATGTGTAAACTGGAGAATAAACGGGGTGGGTGGGGGGATTAACTGAGTGTTTTTAGTGCAACAATTTTTGCCTTGAAAATAATTTATGTCGTTGGGGGGTACAGTCATACAAACTTGCATAACAATGCTCATGCACTTGGAATCTGAGCTATGTATCCTTCAGGTTTGTAGGGTCTATACCCTTAGGGAATTAAAGGTGTGAAAGGAGAAAAAATAGTGTTGGAAAATATAATGAAGCCTATATATTCTACAGAATTTCCGAAAAGTTCTTACTGCATTTACTTTGTGCATCTCCTCTTCTCCTGCAGCATCAGTCACTACAGCTTCATATACTTCAAAGTTCGAAGGACTGCTTTCACCCATGATCTCATTTTTTACTGTTTGGAGCTGTGTATCATTACCAATTTCTTCTGATGTCTCGCATGAGTTTACAAGGTTTTCTCCAGACATTGGTTGTGATTTAAAGTTAAGCTGAGAGGATTCATCAGTCTCTCTTTTTTCATTCAAATGGCAGACTTCCTTAACATTCAGTCTTTCTAGTGTAGAGTCCTCTGTATCGCTCTCTACTTCTGCACTAAATTCGACACCTTGAAACTCTGATGACAGTTCATTAGGGCGCGTCCTTGCTGAGTTATCCATTGTTCTAAGTTTTTTGCTCATATCTTGCTTTTGTTCCAAGTCACTATCTGGCTGAACTTCCAAACTCGGGTGTTCAATTTCCCTTTCTTCTGGAGCATATACGATTTTGATTGGGTTATCAAAAGACCTGAAATTGTTTTCTGTACTCTCTTCATGCAGTACTTCTCCAAAAGTTGTGTTATTTGCATCTGTAACCAACATACTAGTTTCAGGTCTCTGATTCTGATGCTCAGATGATGGTAGTTTGAGTTTCTCCTCTGTTTCAATTTCCTGGTATATGTGGCTCGCTATTATTTCAGCGGCACTAATTTTCTCTTCTTCTTGGCAATCCCTGTGCACATCACTTTCATTTGGATATTTGCCTTCACTTTGTATTTCGTCTACCTTCAACTTTGCTTCGGAGTGACTTGAATCTATATCTCTTGAACTGAGATCTTCTGGTACCTCCATTTCAGTGAACAATATTTTGTCATTCCCTTGTTGAGACTCCAGAGTTGAGCAACACTCCAGGCCCTTTGCTGATTCTCGCTGTTTTTCCTTTTCGTCGTCCAAATTATCTGGCTTGGGAACATTCATCTGATGTAATAGCTCAGAAGCATCCATCTTGGGTTCCATAGGCCTTACCTGCTCCATCACATGACTAGTTGTGGTAAAAAGGTATCAAATTTAGACCATAACTAATTACATTTTTGGGGTTGCTGACCTCATTTTCTGTTCTTTCTTCCGATGTGCTTTGTTGGAAATTTTCCACGACAGCTTCTCCTTCCAAACTAGTGGATGTGACAAGGATGTGCGGTTCTTCAGAGATCTGTACACAGAATATAGTTTCAGAATGAAAGTTGAATCCACTATGATTCCATAATCATTGATTGATGACCCTCTCCCTCCCTTGCCAAAAGCCATCAATATCTCCAAATATATGTTGGATACAGTGTACAAGTTTGTCATGTTTGTTTTACCAAAACAACTATTTACAATTTTCATTTTTAAAATCTTGTAACTATTGTATAATGTCATTAATAATATCGATCAAAGCAACATCGTTTGACTGTCAGTATCAAATGGGACGATATAAGTTTGACTTTGTACCTCTTTTGAATCCTCACTGATGGTGATGGACCACTCATCTGATTTGGTGTTGCATTCTGTGCTGCTCAACGTCTTTTCATCTCTGTTGGCATCATTGTCAATTTTGTAGATGTCGGGTTCATGATTCTCAGCATCTGCACTTGTTTCTTCTTTCTCTTCCATAATCTCATCTTCATCCCCTTTGCTTTCTTTGAAGGGCACTTGTTCTGAGGATCTTTCGACTATCTCTACAGAGCCAGCAGCTACCTGCTTCTATAATAGAGAGATGTTTAGTTAGAGACTTCTTTCGACTGGGGTCAGGTATCTTATTGTGAATCTTATTTGTTACAAGGGGGTTGTTGGTTATTTCATAACATGATATCTTTCACTTGTTTGTCTTGGTGAAAAATCTAGCCTAAAAATCACTATCCTTTACATCATTGCTTAATTCAATCTTACCTCTTCAGTTGAGTGACTTGAGTCATATGCTGATGTTTCGCATGGTCCATAATTCTCCTCACTCTTGCTTTCTTCTACAGTCATCTCATTCTTCACTGCCTGGCAATCACTTCCGTCAATGATATCTTCCATTGTCTGTTCTTCATTATTCGACTCTATTAATTGCTCTGGACTTTTTGTTTCTTCTTGATTCTTGGTGACTTCCTTGGAGGCGTGTCCATAATTTTCTGAAACTGGTCTGATGGATGGCTCATCTGCACAAGAAACTCTAATGGTCTGCTGGGAGTTATGCTGAAACTGATCGGCATCACTGTTGATCTTGTGTGAGTAACTATTGGTACAGCTACGAGGTTCCATCTTTTCATTGTCTAGGGGATCATTAGCACCTTGAGTCTCTGGAACTAGATATTCTTCCGTTTTACTCACATCTTCAACTGCTTGATTATAAGTCAAGTCCCCACATTGCTCAAAACCAGGGGATACTTGTAGCTCTCTTTGTGTTGCCTTTTCTGGTGTGGGATCCTCTTTCTTCTCTTTATTCTGATCTTGCAGAGTCACCGAGCAGTCTTCTTTATCTTGAGTTGGGCTTGTAGCTTCGGAAGGAGATGATGGTTCCAAAATGTTATCTTGTGGTTCAACTGGTTGCTTTCCTTGTGTTTGCACAGTCTCATCTAGGGTAATTTCATCAATGCTGTGGCCATCTATATACGACTTTGTCACATTTGAAGCATTTCCCTCTTGTTTGGCATCATTTGGTTTGCGGTCTTGTATATATTGGCTTGGTTCAATAGCTGTTAAAATCCCATTTCCAGATTGAGTTTCTGTAGGTTGTCCGTTTATTTCGTTATCTCTGTCATCTCTGTGTTGACTTTCTTCAATTGGATTGGCAACCATTTCCATGTTGAACTTAGGTTCGTTGATGTCTAGTTCATCCTCCTCCTCATTTCCTTTGATGCTTTGTTCATAAACACCTAGTTCAGGGCCTTGGTCAGCATTATTTGTCTGACTTATTTCTAGTGGTGGTTCGGTCGTCTGTTCTGCTAGTATAAAGGCTTCATCATTCCTTACTTCTGAACTTGTGTCCATTTCATTTCCTGAACTTGAAGCATTGGGACACATCACCTGTTTTATATCTTAATCAGTTCAGTATAGTTCGTCAAGGGATATCGACGACCTTTCCTTGAAAGAGTTGAAACTATTCAGTACAATCAGACAAATCCACAGAGTATTTAAAAAACTGATCTAGGCGTATAAAAGAAATGACTTGAGGTTTTTACTCTTGTTTCTTAAATGAAATGTGCAAAGAAAGGGAAATACCTCCTGTTCATCAATTTTGTCTAATAAAGCCTCATTCCTATGCTCTTCATGCTCTGCCACTTCTTGTGTGTTATTTACCTTGGAAGCATCTGCTCTACACTCTTCATTATCCTGATTACGCATTTCAGCTCCTACATTTTTACCAGATGCATCAGAATGCATAGGGGTTTGCTCGGTTTGTTCTCGTTTGCTAGCACAATCATCTTCAAATCCTTGACTCTCAATTTCCTTATTTTTGAAAGAGACTGATTCATTCATTTCATTGAACTTGCATTGTTCATGTGTTTCTTTAACCTCTTGAATTTGCTCATCGTACATGCAAGTCTTTTCTTCATCCTCTACCCGGGGAGTATCAGCTGTGTCAATAGATTTTTCCTGGTTCACCAGAACACCAAGTCAGTGTTACTCAAATACAAACATGTATAAGACCCTGAGTGATCCATCTCCATCCCAAATTTATTGATCCCTTTTACTTTGGTGGTTAGCTGATGGCAACTTCGACCATTTATTGAAATACGGAAAATATGTTACTGTGTAGAGCGTAAATTTGTCATGTTTGGTTAGTTAAAATAACTACCTAGTCTCTTATTATCAGTCTTATAAAGTAGTAAAAACCTGTATATTTTGGGGAAACATTGGTCAACGCTGATATACTAATGAGGAACCCAAAAACACTGACAGAAACTACAGAAGAAGGTTGTCGAAAACTCTAGCAGAAGAGCTTACAACTGACCAAAGTCAAAAGGGAGAAAAGAAATGGGACGGAGGGAATACAAGAGAATCTTCATACTCAAGCTGACCTGGTCAATTGTACGCTCTTCTGCAAGAGTGTGCTGAGAACCTTCCTGTGTACACTCTTTTTCAGTGTTTTCGGGTTCCTCATCGTCCTGAATTTTCTCCATGGTCTGTTTAGAGTAACCAAATTTTATTGTGGTGTACAAAATTAGTTTGCTTCGACAAAGAATGGAGTTTTGTTGTTTTACCTGAAGCACGTTTACCTTAACTATGGGATCCTCATCCAAGTTTATCTCCTTTTGTGCAATTTCTGAGTGTGTGTTTTCATTTCCACCAATGTCTCCAGCAGTGTTTGGACCTGATTCCTCTGCTTTGCTATTAATTGCCTCTTTCTTGGTGCTATTCTCTTCTATTAGCTCTGTTGATTCTGGGATAAATTTGTGGTTCTCAAAGTCCATGTCCTGTAGTAAGGGTATGTTACATAGAAGCGTCAATTGGCACTGTATCAGAATGTTACAACTTGAAAAAGAAGGCTATTTTTTCTTTCTAATTTTCTAGTTTGAGAATGTTCATAATTTTTTTGAGATTCACCTGAAGCACACCTTCTGTCTCAACTACGGGACCCTCTTTCAAACTTATCTCCTTTTGTGAAATTTCCAACTTTATGTTTTCGTTTCCACTAGAATCTTCTATAGTGTTTGAACCCAGATCATCTGCTTGGCTATTAATTGCCTCATTCTCGGTATTATTCTCTTCTCTTAGCTCTGTTGATTCTGGGATAATTTTGTGGTCTCTAACATCCACGTCCTGTAGTCAAGGTATGTTACGGAGAACTGTAGAAGCTTGAATTGGTAGTGCATCAAATTGTTTCAACATAAAAAGAGAAACCTATTTTTTTTATAGTTCTTCATAGTTTAAAAGTTCATAATTTTTTGAGTGTTACCTGAGGCACGACTTCTGTGTCAACTTTGGGATCCTCGTCCACGTTTGTCACCTTTTGGGACATTTCCAAGTTTATATTTTCGTTTCCACTAAGGTCTTCAACAGTGTTTGAACCTTGATCCGCTGCTTGGCTATTAATCGCCTCATTCTCGTTGTTATTCTCCTCTCTTTGTTCTGGGAATTCATGGTTCTCAACGTCCATGGCCTGGAGTAAAGGTATGTTACATAAAAGCTTCAGTTGACTGAAAGAAAGACTATTTTTTCTAGTTCTTCACAGTTTTAGTATTTCATAGTTTTTTATATCTTACCTGAGGCACAATTTCTTTGATGGCTGTGGGATCCTCTTCTGAGTTTATCTCCCTTTGTGAGATTTCCAAGTTTGTGTTTCCGTTCCCAGTAAGGTCTTCAATAGTGTTTGAATCTAGATCTTCTCCTCTGCCATTAATTGCGTCATTCTCGATGTTATTCTCTTTTCTTATATCTGTTGATTCTGGGATAAATTCGAGGTTCTCATCATCCATAACCTGTAGTAATTGTATGTTACATAGAAGCTTGAAATGGCAGTGCATAATAATGTTGCATCAAAATGTTTGGACTTGAAAGATAATTTTTTTCTAATTCTGCATAGTTTTCAAATTTAAATTTTTGAGTCTTACCTGAGGCATGACTCCTGTGTTTTTCTCTTCCAAGTTTGTCAACTTTTGTGAAATTTCTGAGTTTGTATTTTCGTTTCCACTAAGGTCTTCAACAGTGTTTGAACCTAGACCCACTTCCCTATACTTAGTTGCCTCATTCTCAGTGCTATTCTCTTCTCTTAGTTCTGTTGATTCTGGGATTAATTCGTGGCTCTCCACGTCCATGTCCTGCAGTAAAGTTATGTAACATAGAAGCTTCAGTTGACAGTGTATTAGAATGTTTCGACTTGAAGAGAAACTTCTTTTAAGTTCTTAATAGTTTTCCATAATTTTCCGTGTTTTACCTGAAGTAAAACGTTTGTGTTGACTATGGGATTTATTTTCAACTTAAAAGAGAAACTTTTTATTTTTATTTCTTTGTAGTTTTAGTTTAGTTCTTTGTAGTTTTAGTTCATGAATTTTCGAGTTTTACCTGACGTACAACTTCTGTGTTAATCTCCTTTTGGGAAATTTCCAAGTTTGTGTTTTCGTTTCCACTATCTTCCACTGTGTTTGAACCTAAATCCTCTGCTCTGCTATTTATTGGCTCATTTTCAGTGTTATTCTCTTCTGTTCGTTCTGCTGTTTCTGGGACTAATGCACGGTTCTCAAAGCTCATGTCCTAGTAAGGTACGTTAAATAGAAAAGCTTGAATTAGCATTGCATCAAAGTGTTGAAACTTCAAAGGAAATCTATTTTTTTTTCTAGTTCTTCGTAGCATTAGAAATTCATAGTTTTTTGAGTTTTACCTGAAGCACAACTTCTGTGTCAACCACGGGATCCTCGTCCAAGTTTGTCTCGTTTTGTGAAATTTCCGATTTTGTATTTGTGTTTCCACTTAGGTCTTCAACAGTGTTTGAACCTAGACCCTTTGCTATGCTGTTAAGTGCTTCATTCTCGGTCTCTTCTCTTAGTTCTGTTGATTCTGAGATAAAGCCATGGTTCTCAACGCTCATGTCCTGTAGTAAAGTTATGTTGTATAATAGACGCTTGAATTGGCAGTGCATCAAATTGTTTCAACTTGAAAGAGAAACCTAATTTTTGCTAGTTCTTCGTAGTTTTAGATTGATAAATTTTGGAGTGTTACCCGAGGCATGACTTCTGTGCTAAGTCTAGGATCCTCATTCAAGTTCGTCACCTTCTGGGACATCTCTGAGTTTGTATTTTCATTTCCACTGAGGTCATCTTCTGCTCTGATATTAATTGCCTCGTTGTCGGTGTTATTCTCCTCTCTTAGTTCTGTTAATACTGGGATTATTTTGTGGTTCTCAAAGTCAATGTCCTGCAGTAAAGGCATGTTACATAGAAGCTTCAGTTAACGGTGTATCAGAAATGTTTCAACTTGATAGTTTTAGAATTTCATAATTTTTTAGTTGTACCTGAGGCACAATATCTGTGTTAACTGTGGGATCCTCGTTCGAGTTTATCTCTTTTGGTGGAATTTCCGAGTTTGTATTTTCGTATCCGGTAAGGTCTTCAATAGTGTTTGAACCTAGATCCTCTGCCCAGCTCTGGATTGCCTCATTCTCTGTGTAATTCTCTTCTCTTAGTCCTGTTAATTCTGGGACAAGTTCGTGGTTCTCAACTTCCATGACCTGCAGTAAAGGTATGTTACATAAAAGCTTCAGTTGACAGTGTATCAGAATGTTATAACTTGAAAGAGTTTTTTTTTTAGTTCTTCATAGTTTTAGTTCATAAACTTTCGAGTGTTACCTGAAGTACAACTTCTCTATTTACTACGGGATTCTCGTTCAAGCTTCTCTCCATCTCCGTTTGTGAAATTTCCAAGTCTATGTTTTCGTTTCCTCCATCTTCAACTGTGTTCGGAGCTAGATCCTCTGCTCTGCTATTAACTACTTCATTCTTGGTGTTATTCTCTTCTGTTAGTTCTACTGATTCTGAGATTAATTCACGGTTCTCAATGCTCACTTCCTGTAGTAAAGGTATGCCACAGAGAGACTTGAATTGGCTGTGCATCAAAATCTTTCAACTTGAAAGAGAACCATTTTTATTTTCTCTGTCTTTATAGTTATAGAAGTTAATAAATTTCTAAGTTTTTACCTGAGGCATGACTTCTGTGTTAACTCCAGGATCCTCATCCAATTTTGCCACCTTTTGTGAAATTTCCGAGTGTGTGTTTTCATTTCCACTAAGGTCTTCGACAGTGTTTGAACCTAGATCCGCTGCTCTGCTATTTATTTCCTCATTCTCGGTGTTATTTTCTTCTCTTTGATTTGTTGATTCTGGAATTAATTCGTGGTTCTCAACGTCCATGTCCTGCAGTAAAGGTATGTTACATAAAAGCTTCAGTTGACAGTGTATCGGAATATTTCAACTTAAAAGAGAAACTTTTTATTTTTATTTCTTTGAAGTTTTAGTTCAGTTCTTTGTAGCTTTAGTTCATGAATTTTCGAGTTTTACCTGACATACAACTTCTGTGTTAATCTCCTTTTGGGAAATTTCTAAGTTTGTGTTTTCGTTTCCACTATCTTCAACAGTGTCTGAACCTAGATCTTCTGCTCTTCTATTTACTGCCTCATTCTCGGTGTTATTCTCTTCTGCTAGTTCTGCTGATTCTGGGACTAATTCACGGTTCTGAACGCTCATGTCCTATAGTAAAGGTACGTTAGATAGAAGCTTAAATTGGCAGTGCATTAAAATGTTTCAACTTGTAAAAGAAACCTATATTGTTTCTATTTCTTCATAGTTGTAGAAGTTCATAAATTTCTAAGTTTTACCTGAGGCACAGCTTCTGTGTTAACTCTGAGATCCTCGTCCAAGCTCGTCACCTTTTGTGAAATTTCTGAGTTTGTATTTTCATTTCCATTAAGGTGCTCAACAGTGTTTGAACCTAGATCCATTGCTCTGCTACTGATTGCCTCATTCTCGGTGTTATTATCTTCTTCTAGTTCTGCTGATTCTGGGACTAATTCACGGTTCTCAACGCTATTGTCCTGTAGTAAAGGTACGTTACATAGAAGCTTGAATTGGCAATGCACCAGAATGTTTCACCTTGAAAAAAAAACCTATTTTTTTCTAGTTCTTCATAGTTTTAGAAGTTCATAAGCTTGTAAGTTTTACCTGAGGCACGACTTCTGTGTTTACTTTGGGATCCTCGTCCAAGTTTATCACCTTTTCTGAAATTTCCAAGTTTGTATTTTCGTTTCCACTAAGGTCTTCAACAGTGTTTGAACCTAGATCCACTGTTCTGCTATTAATTGCCTCATTCTCGGGGATATTCATTTCTCTTAGTTCTGCTGATTCTGGGATACATTCACGGTTCTCAACGTCCATGCTCTGTAGTTAAGGTATGTTACGTAGAAGCTTCAGTTGACAGTGTATTAGAATGTTTCAACTTGAAAGAGAAACTATATTTTTAGTTCTCTTAGTTCTAATTGTCATAACTTTTTTAGTTCAACTTGAGGTAGATAACGACGCTAAGTGATGGAGAAACGAACGTTGATCATGCAGTATGAAGCAATCATTCAACCTTATGAAGAGACAAGTGATCATGTTAAGCTTTTGTAGGGTGCATTGAAAACAATACTGGGAGAGCGATGCTGACACACGTTATAGAAAACATATACCACTTGTCAATGTTTGGGAGATATCGGACTGATAAGTGTTTTTACCTCTTCTGCAGAAATTTCATTTTCATGTTCAGGTTCTTCATTTGTTTGATTATGTTGCTCAGTCTCAAAGTCTGCTTTTTTGCTAACTTCAACAATGTGAGCCTTGTCATTTGCAATCTCAGAAGGCTCGTTTTGTGTATGATCATCCATTGCCGTTCTTATGTCTTGCCTTATTGCTTCAATGGCTGCGGATGTTTTCTGGCATGGCATTTCGCTGCTGATACTGTCCTGTTCAAATCCCTTGTTAATGAGCTCTATATCTTCCTCTGGGTGTGACTCGTCCATTTCACTGTTCCTATGTCTTTGATCCTCCTGATCTTGCTTACAATCCAAGCCAGCTGTGTTACTTTCATTCTCTTGCTGAATATCTGTTCCAGCATCCGCTGGTATGACCTGGTTCACCACCTAGTCAGTTGTTGATATGATTATGAAGAAAGATATGGGGTTCGCTAACATAAATCATCATTTTAATTGAAATGAAAAAAAGAAAACAATTAAGAAAAAAGGGAAAGCACGGCAAAAAGAAGTTGTCACCTCTTTTGGTGAGACACGACAATCAGTTGATACTTCCTCGTGGATGTCAGCTACTTGCATTGCTTCACTTGACTCCCCAGTGCCTTCATCTCGGCTTGTGACAGGGTTCTCAGCATTAACCTCCTGATTTAACTCTTCACCTTGAGAGGGAATCCCTGTGGATACCCCACCTTCTAGCTTTGGGTCCGTTACTGGGACTGTCTTAACAGTATCATCGCACACACCTTCTTCATCATCTCCTCTGTCATTTTGGACTTCAATATTGTCTGATTCACTTCCAGTGTTCTCACTAACTTCCATAGGATTGACATTCATTTCCTGAAACTCCTGGTTATTTGGCAGTGTCAGTTACTTCGTTATATGTCCCCCTGTTTTGTATTCATGGCATTCTCATATATCATGACACTCACTTTCTATATTAGCATTCAAATGTATGACCAAATATTATTATGTGTGTGTCTCTGCAAATGACGGGATGGGTGTGTGTGTGTGTTCGGAATATACAACCTCACGGAAACACATGTTACTACTAGCTTAAAACTTCAAAGTCAAACCACCGCCTTAAATCGGATCTGTCATATATACCAGAATGACTGACTGAGGACGATAGCTTTGTTATACTGACCTCTACATCTGATCCTGCTTCCAGTAACACTTGTCCATCTTTTCGAGCTCCTTCATTTTCAAAATTGTGAGCATCATTGTTATGCGGAAGATCCTTAGGCAACTGTGAGAAGAGTGTGTCACAATATTATTTTGAAAGGTAAGCCTGAAGCCCTGAAGGACAGATTTTCTGACAAGACAATGCCAGGACTGAAAAAGGTGAGGTTACCTGGTCAAAATTATCTTCTTTGTTTGCCTCTACCGCAGTATCGACTTCCTTCGTAACCAAACCTTGATTCTCACTTTCTAATTCCTGAAGTTTTTCAGCGTGTTCATCATCTTTGCAGTCCACAATCTTGAGGTGGTCAGCACTTCCATGTTTGTCAATTTCAGCAAATGTTGTGCTATTTTCATAGCCAATAGCAGAGTTTGTGATGCGTTGAAGCTCGTCAGTAGAATCACCTTCAATGATCTGCTGCAAGAGAGGTGAAAATTTCTTCAGTTGTTTGTGTCTGTTTGTCCTACACATTCCCTTTGCTTATTCGTTTAAAAGCACTTTAGTGCTTGACGCGTTAGTCCTACACAGCCTCTTATTTTTACTATGTTTATTGGGTTTATGAAGTCGCGTAAGTAATGCAAGTGGTTATCTTTGAACCTAGATACGACTAAGTTGGTGGAAAAATATATAAATTGTGCAATATGGAGCAACCGTTTCACTCTACCAAACATGAGGCTTTGGTAGGGGTCCACAGATCAGAAAAGGAGGGGGGGGGGGGGGGTTGTATTTGAACTTGCAACCTATCGTACACATGGGCTCAAAGCCTCAATGCATCTTGCATGCGGACAAGCAAGAATGACGTACATGAACTAAAAGGAAAAATGTTGTACCTTATCTGCAGAAATATAATTTTCTTGCTTAGGATCTTCGTTTATGTGGATATGTTGCTCTGCTTCAAGTCCTGCTGCTTGGCTAGCTTCAACGGTAAGGGCTTCATCGTTTACAATTTCAGAAGGCTGGCTTACTTTTGGATCATCCATTGCAGCTCCTAAGTTATGCTCTAATGGTTCAATAGGTGGGGATGATTCCTGACTTGTTATTTCGTTGACGAGTTTGTCCTGTTCAAATTCCTGGCTTATGATCTCTTTATCTTTTCTACTGTCTGGTTCATCCATCTCGTCATACTTGCAGGATTCTGTTTCGATTTGATCCTCTTGGGCATGCACACCATCTGAGTTACTTGTGTTCAGTTCATTTTCATTCTGAGAGTCCATGCCAGCATTCATTGCTTTGGCCTGGTTCACCACCCAGTAAGTTGGTTCAACAACAGCATAAGTATCCTAGTGTCTCAAATACATTATAAGCAAACTTTTTGACACATCCAAGGTCTATGGTTGGAAGTAGTTCATATGAAGCATTCCTCAAACTTCGATTTTTTTTGAGGTAACTCAACTCAAGAAATTACCTTGTGGATATCTTAAAATGCACATGAAGACTAATATAGAAGCATGTTCTGACCTGGTCTGCAAGAACACCATCGTGTTCATCGTAAGGACTCCTTTCTTCTTGCTCTTCATGTTGTTTATCTGTAGTGTCTTCAACTTCAATATCATGAATGCTATCTTCATGTACCTTACTGTATTCATCTTGTCTTTGAGAAACTTCAACGGTTCTAATTCCTTCCTTATTGCTAGAACTTCCCTCCCCGTATACTTGAGTTTTTGCCGCCTCAGTTTTACTTTCGTCTTCTAAATGAAACTCATTTGCTTCATTGGGTTCTTGTACCTTGTATTCATCTGATTCTTCATCGTAGTTTGAGTTCTTGTTGTTAATTTCATCTTGTTCCTGAGAAGGGTCTGCATTAGTATTCTCCAAGCTCTGCAGGACCATTTTATCCTGTCATTTTTGTATGGTAGTAGGAAAGTAAGTAAAGTTGACAAGAGAAGCAAGACAAGCCTGTAACGCTGAGTTGCTGACCTTATCATCTTCCATTTCTTCAGTTATGGCACTCTGAAAACTTTCTACAGTAGCATCTCTAGCGCTTTGCGTTTCCTCTGTACACTGTATGTCTACTTCCCGAACATTAGAGATCTTATGATTTAAGATTCTGAAGTTATGGTTGAGGGCTACCTCTTTTACATGTTCAAGCACGAAGAAAATACCTTTTCAGAATCATCCGTTTTGTTTATTGCGTCCTCAGCCTCTGTTCCAGTTTGGACACAAGTGACATTCAAGGACTGATTCTCATTCTGATCATCGCCTTTGTTTATACTGGCTTCAGATGTGACATTATTTTCAGCAGCTGCTGAATTTGTGCTATCTTTGAGATTCTGTTCAAAGAAGGAAGTATTTAAACATTAGTAGATTAGAACAGTATTTTCTAAGTTAGATTAAGCTACATCCTTGGGGATTGTCATTTATAGTCTATTATATGCGGAGTTCAAGAAAATCGTTATCACAAAATAATACACTCCATGTACGATAATTAAGAAAAAACTGGGAAAGTATGAGCTTACTTCTTCTGCTGATGTCACGTCCCTAACACTTTGGAGTTCCATATTGTCTATATTTTGTTGCTCTATTTCAGAAACCGTTGCTTCCATTATTAAATCAATCTTTACTTCGTGATTTTCGGGGCTGGTCAGCTCTATATTGGTATATGTCGACTGAGCATCTCCGCCTAGGCTTATTGCATCATTATGAATAGAATTCTCTTGAGTTTGTTCTCCCTGGTCTAACTTTGTCTCTTCAATTTCTTGGTTAACTTTCTCCAAATGTTTCACTATGTCGGCTTCATTTCTACATGACTGGCCTGGTTTACTATCATTTTGGATTTCTTCGTTGTTGGATTCAGAATCTTTTTCAGGGTCTTTGTCAGGAGAACTTATGCTGTCATTTTCTTCTTCTATTGCGTTGTTTTCTCCTACTGACTCATGTGCCTTCTCCCTGACATCAGTTAACATGTTGATCTGATCTTCCGCTGGGAGTGGGATGTTCTGTCTGCTATCTACTATAAGGCCGGGTTCATCTGTGGCCTTATTTGTCAAGTTGTCAACCTGATTCTCTGACACCATATATGACCCATCATTAATTTCTTCCGTGATGCCATCGGAAGCTGTTTCCACAACAATCTCCCTTTTATTTTCAACTTCTTGCATCATGTCCAGCTTTGTTTCTATATCTATGGATTGTATATTTCCGTTGTCATTCAAGCTGGAAATTTTGTCACTGTCAGTGGAGATAGTGGAATCTCCTTTTTCTGAGAATGGAACCGAGATTTCATCTGCGCTAGATATTTGGTCACTGGAATATGGTTCACGTGTTGCAGTTTCAACGATTTCTTCTTCAAAATTGTATCCAGTTTCTTCAGCCTTTAACTCAACCCTCTCGTCATTATCCCCTTCCAGAGCTGCGTTTGTCATACTGACATTATCGTATGATATAGATTCTACATTTTTCTCATGCAAATCAGACTCTGGGAAACTCTGATTTTGTTTAATAATTTCCGGGATAGTTTCATTCTCTTCTACCTCTGTCTGACAAGTTTGATGCTCATCATTCTCTTGTATATTCGCAGGTCCTGTTACAACTGCAACACCTACTTGGGTACTCTTCTCTGTTGCTTCAATTGTGGCATGTTCGGCCAATTGGTCAACATAAGCACCATCTTCCGATCTGATAGTCTTGGATTCATATATCTGTACATTAATGAAGGTCTCTTCATGATGACAATTGACAATGGCCGCATAGGGAAAGCTAGGATATATGGTCCTCAGAAAGGTATGTACGTTCTCAATTGATTCAAACTAACCTCTGACTCGATCTGTTTTGAGCACTCTTCAATGGTTGAACTGCTGTCAACCAGCATCTCTTCTGTAGACGTCGTGACTTCTCTTGCAGTAGAGTTATCATCACCGTTCTCCTTTGAGTCATTTGCCTTCGGAAGACCATTATTATTTCCATTAGCATTTTATAAACCAAGATTCAAAAATTGCAACTATTAAAAATGAAATTTCAGTGTTCCTCTTACCCCCTCGCATATTATTTGACTTGGCTCTAATATTTCTTGGTAGGATTCCTGGGGTTCACTGGTAGGCTCAGCTTCTTCATCTGCACAACTTACATTTCTGCTCTCTGATATCTCTTCAGAAATTTGTTTAGCATCTTCGGGTGACATACGCTCATTATCTGATTCTTTCTCACAACTTGAATCTTGTGGTGACTTATCCTCTTCGTCTGCTGTTAAGAGTATGTGTGTATTTTGCACCTGAACTTCTGTTGTTTTCATTGAACTGTCATCTTCGGCTTTCAGTTGCCCAATATTATTTCCAACCTCACGACTCTCTTCACAAAAAGGTTGTTCTATCGATTTTTCCTTTATAGGAGGCACGATCTGCTCAGAGAAGTTTTCTTCTTCCGTTCCATCACTCACATATTCAGCAGTTTCCTCAATATCAGGTTTTAACAGCATGCTTGAAATTTGACTGACTTCAGCATTGATTTTATTTTTTTCATGCTCAACGTCTGTAACTTCTGAGTCATTTTCGATGCTGTCACCCATCTTTATAGACGAACACTCTTGTAAGGAAGTCTGCATAATCTCTGCGTCTTGTTCCCTTGGTAGTGGTGATTCCATGTCTCCCTGTGCAATTGTCATTCTCTATATTATGCAAATTGAGGAATAAAATGGAAAAAGATTACTTTCTTATTTCATCACTGCATGTTTACTGTTTACATTTCCCAGGAAGTTTAAGACTCCCGCTATCTTAGTATTCTTGGATTTGGATTACGAAAATGGCTCGCAATGGGTCACACTGCTTGAGCAATATTCATTATGACTCATCTGGAAACAACCTTTATGGTTTATGTGTTGTTAACATAGGGATAACGCTTGAGACGCTGAAGTAATTTGTCGTTATATTATTACCACAAGTTTTAATTTTTTTTGAAGAAAATGTATTACTATATGTTTACCTTTTCAGCTGAGTGTATTTCATGCCTGATGTCCTCATGTATATATTGTGGTTCATCCACAGAACTAATGGATGGCACAGTTAAGTTAATCCCTGTTTCTGGAAGGCAAGCCTTAATCTTTTCAGCCGTCGTCTCTGGCGCAATGTAGACCTCTTCAGAAGCATCTCCAGATATGTCTTTTCCCTCTTTATCCACTGCAATGTCAATTAATATGTCATCATAATATCATTTTGCTCATATTTTTTGACAAGTTCTGGAAATAGTTAGATGTCAAACTTATTTTTTTCCGACTGCTGGTACTATACTAAATGCTTTGATATAAGTACTGCGACATGTGGTATTACAAAAGATCACAGTAGAGGTGTCTACGGACTGTTCCGTCCACTGGATCAACTCCGTCTGTAAAATCTCACACGATGCATAAGCTATTAAGTAGGATATTTGATCTCAGTTTGAGACGGTCTCAAAAAAGACTTATAATTTTGAAAGCTTGTTAAGTCGGACATAAGTTACATACCCGTGAAAGCTCTTACAATGGCATGATCAACCTATGAACACTTGTAACGATCGCCACTTTAAAAGCTCGATTTAGCATTTCATATTTTGATCAACTAATACTCGGTAGTAAAGTCGATAACTTACTGGATTTTGAGGTTTTCAGTAGAGCATGTTGGTTTCCTGCTTGTTCCACAATGGTGTCACCTGGGTAAGAATCATCGTCTTTCTGCAAGCACCGAAACTGTTCAGTGATTTCGCAAAGATTAACTTTAGCTATTAATATACTCAGTATGGTATATACTCAAAGTTCATCTAAAGTTCTAATAAAACATAGTGAAGGGTTGAAAGCCTTAAATAGTACAGTATAATAATCACTTTTAACAAAAAGAATTACAGAAAAAAATACTTTATTTGGTTAAAAGTTGATACACTTTTGATTAATTTAGTGCTATAGTTTTGGTTTTATCATAGTACTCTGTATTATTCTTAGGGTTACTAAAGTACAATCCACCTCAAGACACCAAAGTAATAAAACTAGTGAATATTAGGACATAGGTCATCAAACAGTAAGTTTTTCATGATTAAATTTACAAACAGTAACTTTTTCATGATTAAATTTATTAGTGAATTTACAAGCAAACTTTCATTCATGGTTGTAAATTGTAAGCATGCATTCCTGATAGTGAATTTGTTTCCTGACTATGATTTCGCTTTTATCGTGTATGCTCTCATCAACTTTTAAGAAAGCGACTTGAGATCTTACGACTTATGCTTCAAGTTTAAGCATTAGCTCTTAGCTCATGTGCATGATCCTGATTCTACAACATCATCATAGAAACAGAATCATCGTGGAAGCGAATTTGAGACTGCAGAGCTCATTTTTTTTACTGTTAAACTTAATGTTGTCCGGGTTTCTTAAATTCCCTCCCATGTAGTCATGTACCAGTAGAAATACACGTTTGATGAGCGTGTCTTTATTTCGTGTAGTTACAGATAGGTTGTGTACATGCGCGCGCAGCAGAGTTCCTTAAAACGCATGTACACAACCTATCTGTAACTCTCAGTATAATGCTTTTAAGCCAACAACAAAAAAAACTCGGTTTTTGGCCTGATTATTTAGAAACTTGGTACACCCACTTATCAAAACACCTACAGAAACCGATCTAACGACATGTAACATAAGAATAAAAGATTCTTACTTGCATAACCTCAGATTCTGATGCTGCAACTTCTAATTTCATTCTGCATTTAACTGAATGACAGATTCTCAGATTCTTTTATGAAGTTTTACTAAAAATATTGTCTTAGCAACTTAAACATCTGTAGCATGAATATTTAGCAGAAAACTTTTGAATCATAATTATGCAGCATAACATGGTGTATTCTTAAAGCAGTAGGATTGGCAAGATTTCAAAAAGTGACGACACACCACTTGTCAGTGGAGCTATCTATGATGAGTTGGCACTGTAAGAAGCTGGTCCTACTTATATTTGATTGATCATATCCTTTGTGGACTAACCTGAGTAACTTGAGCAGTAGTTCAGCACTTTGATCAAGGAATAGGGTTGTTCCCACCGATTTTTAGGTTTTGCCCGTAATTAGGCCCACGACGGTTACATCCGTGTTAAGTGTGACACGAGTCAAATACTACCAAGATGGATGACACAAGATTAGAGTTTGGCATTTCCTAAGCATTCTGCTTTTCGTCTTATCCATCTGTTTAACTCGTTTTATTGTTTAAGACAGATGTGTATGTCATGGGACACGCCAAATTATTATTTGATGTGTGTTAAAGTGTTGTATGTTTAAACCTTATTCATTTTTAAAAAAAATCTTCTCTAAGTTCAAGTTATTTGTCACTTTAAGTTTTATTTTAGGCAGGACGGGGACGTTGGTTGAACCGGTGGCTTTAGGCTCGGTAGAAGATCAGGTGAACGCTCCTCTCGAACAAAATCCCAAGGCTAAAACCGGTGGTTGAAGCGATAGCGCTTCCCTTAAAGCCGTTTTTGGCCTAATGCGTTCCTGCTATCCTGCGTGGATATACTCGCGGTAAATAGTTTCAAGTTAAACCGAGTTGGTGGCGCTAGGGGGTCTACTCTTATGAAGGAGTTGGTTGACGTGGAGCAACCAACACGTTGGTAGCCGTCAAAAGAATTGGGTTTGGCAGGCGTATGTGAAAAAGTATAACCTTTGTTAGTAGTTCTCATAATAAAATTTGTAGTGTATAATACTTTAGTGGAGTCGCATAAGTTTTATATTCCCTTCAGAAAATACACCTTGAATTACATATTCGCACCAAGATGGTCGAGATTTCTACCTTTTGCGACTCCTAGCGACTTATTCATTTATAATTTTCAAAACCCACTTGTAATATAAATCGGTAACAAATTAGATTACGGTGAAACGGAAGACAAAAGTCGTTATACAAAAACTTTAGAGACAAGATCACAATATCGTTATTGAGAGACCACTCGCATAGGAGACATAGAAGTTATTGAATTTTTGCCATATTATGTCTTTCATTAATTTAGTGGGAGACGGTCTTTCAGAAGACCTCTACGTTGCCATCGTTAGCAAAATGGATGAGAGTATGAATCATTATTATGTAAATCCAAAATTAAACAGTAGGGATATATATGAATTATTAGTGATTGTTGTTGTCATGACGAGACTGATTACAATTAAAGTAATGGAAAGTATGAAAAACAACAAAAACTACAACCAATTCAAAACCGACCATAACTTCAACTTCCATCATTTTTTGCCTAAAAAATTAGCATCTTTTAAGCCGCCCAATGCGTAGGGGAAAAGAACATGCTTCTATTTGATCATTTTCATGCTTTCACGACAACACAAATGAGCCTGTGACGGCATCGCAAGTTTGTAACGGGTGGTAGATAACATAAAAGTCGGCATCGCAAGTTTACAATGGGTGGTAGATAAAACAAAAGTAGACTGTCTAAGAAGTAAGATGTAACGATCTGTTTTATTAGGGAATGATTACTTTTTTATTATAAAATTGCGACACTTTCTCTGTTATAATTTGTAATCCATCATGAGACCAGTTGAGAAAGAAAATGTGTTATTGTTATTAGGGTAAGAATATTTATCTTTTCAGTTAGAGTTCTTGCAATTTGGGATATTGAGATTTACACTCTTGTAAAGCCACCAAAATTTTGGTAGATATGCGTATGTGTTTATGCCTGTTTGTGTCAAAAAACCGTTAATTGGTTGAAACTAATTCTAGTTGAAACTACCTTAGTTGATAAAGTCGTGAAAAATGTTACTTATAATCTGAGTTTGACCTTATGAACATCAAAATCCTTCATGTTAGCCCCTTTTACACCAAAAAAAAGAAATTTTACCTAGGTTATACCTCAAACATATGTGTCGGATAATTGTTGTACCTTAGACACACGGGTGATCCTTGCCAATTTATCAACCCTTTTGATTAGCTGATAAACTTTGGCTTAACAAGCCATGATCTCAAGTTTAAGTTTTCACAAAGGTTTAAATCTGAGATCTTTGTGCTATGCATTCATGTTTTAAGTAATTGATTTTATGAGAATTGCTAACGATCTTTTCTTTTCTACATTTTCAATTTTCTCTCACAAAGTAACAAAATGTATAAATTCGCCCACTTGTATATCAGTAGTTGATGATAGAATAGAATCTACTCTCTCTTACCCGTTTATAATGTCCTATTGTGATGAAAGAAAATTTATGGTTTATTAGTATAAAGTAAGTGGGGTAATAGCCAATAGGTGGGTGAGTGAGTAATAAATGAAAATTAATAAGAGTAGAATGGTAAAAACTTGGTAAAAAACTTACCAAAAATGGACAATGGGACAATATACTGAATAGACGAAAATGCACAATGGGAAATTTAAGTTGGGTAGAAGGGAGTATTTAATTGCACAGTTAGAAAAGAAGGTTAGAGAATTTTTTTAAAAAAATATCCCAAGGAAAACTTTTGTTACTAAAAAAAATGTTGACAATAACAATCTTTCTCATTAATTTGGACATACAATTTGTCTAATACCAGAAGTAAAACGGATTCAATATTTTCAATACACACGCCCAAATTTCGTGAATCAACCATAAACCTTGATATTTTTGAGAATTGGGAAAAAAGTCTAACCCGACTCGTATCGAACCTGACCCACATTCTAATCCAATAACCAAAGATCACAAACTTCGATCTTGAAACTTCGGGAAATAAAATATAACCCAACTCGTATTAAACCTTATTTGCTTAACATCAATCTAATCTAATAATCAGAGATCACAAACCTCAATCTTCTTGAAAATTCAAAAAATAAGGTTTAGCTCAATTCATATTAAACCTGACCCGCTTAACATTCTATTCCAATAACCATGGATCAGAAACATTGATCAACATCAAAATTAGGGAAATAAAGTCTAACCCAACTCGTATTAGACCCGATCCGCTTAACATACTTAATCCAACAACTAGAGATCACAAACCTCGATCTTTTTGAATTTCGGGAAACCAACTCGTATTAAATCCGACTAACTTAACATTCTAATCTAATAACCAGAGATCACACACCTTGATCTTCTTTAAAATTCGGGAAATAAAGTCTAACTCAACTCATATCAAACCCAACACGCTTATAACTTTCTAATCCAATAACCAGATATCACAAACCTTGATCTTCTTAAAAATTTGGAATATAAAGTCTAACCCATCTCGTATTAAAACCGTTTTGCTTAACATTCTAATCCAATAACCAAAGATCACAAACCTTATTCTACATGAAAATTCGGGAAATAAAATATAATCTAACTCGTATTAAACCCTCCAGGTTTAACATTCTAATCCAATAATCAGAAATCACAAACTTCGATCTTCTTGAAAATTCGGAAAATAAAATCTACCTCAACTTGTATTAAAACCTTTCCATTTAACATTCTAATCCAATTTCCAGAGAGATAAAGTTTAACCCAACTCGTATTAAACCCAACCCGCTTAACATTCTAATCCATTAACTAGAGATCACAAGTCTTGATCTTCTTGAAAATTCGAATAATAAAATCTAACCCAAATCTTTCAATCCTACCCATTTAACATTCCAATCCAATAATCGAGCTCGTATTAAACCCGACCCACTTAAGATTTTAATTCAATAACTAGAGATGACAAACCTTAATCTTTTTGAAAATTCCGGGTATTAAATCCAACCCAACTCGTACAAACCCGACCCGTTTACATCTTAAATCCATTACCCAAATAGAAACAAAAAAAATTGATAAACCTTCTTAAAACCCCAACATACAACAGGCAACATTTCCCCCAAAATATCTCCCAAAATGGCTCACGCTCTCCGCCTCCGTCTCCGTCTCCGCCGCGCACTTTCGCTCTCCACCGCCGTCATCTCCCCCACCCGCCGGAATATCCTCCATGAATCCCCCGCCGCCACAAGCTCAGCCGTCCGCCATTTCCACTCGACTCAACAACTCTCGTCCTCCTACGCTAGGCGATCGGTTAACGACATGGATGAAATAGAGGTGTGTTAGAATTAATTTATAGGCTCGCATTCGAATTTAAACAAGAAGGTAGCAAAGAAAAGGAAATCTGTGTATCTCGGATGAAATAGAGGTGTGTTAGAATTAATTTACTTGTTCAGAAGGGTGGGTCTAGGTTTTAGGGTGACTAATTCATTAAATTGATCTGTTGCTATCTTAATTTGTGCAGTTGTGTGATTATTCTAAATTGATAAAACTAAGTTATGGTATGATAATCCATAGTTAGGTAGAGCTATTTCTATTAAGTTAAGTTGGAATCCTCCTTTATAACGATAATGAAGATGGGGCGAAGCTACTCGATCGTTTGTGAGAGGGTAAAAACTGCGAGTGAGAGAAGTAAACAAAATTGAGGAAAGAAATGCAGAGATTCAAAAGGCTCACTTGAATTTCCTGCTATTTTTCTCACAATATACAACTTTCTTAGCTCTATCTAAATCTGGTTTTTCTTCATAAAATGGCTGCTTTTATTCCTTATAATTCGGGTTTTTAACTCTGTTATTTGGTGTTATTACGGGTTTTGGTAATACCCATTTGCTCAATTTGTGTGAAATTTCAGGTTTTGGTGGAAGGAAAAATCAATTCAAGGAGTGCCGTCCTCAACAGACCATCTTCTCTTAATGCTATTGATACTTCTATGGTGTGTATTTTCTTATTTTATTTAGATAAAGATGTTGTCTTTTGTATGATATTTGTTTCAATTTTTGATCTTTATGAGCCTGCTTTGTGATTTGATGGTAGGTAGCTAGGCTAAAGAAGTTGTATGATAGTTGGGAAGAAAATCCTGATCTTGGGTTTCTTGTGATGAAGGTATATTAAAGAATTTTTAATACTCCCTCCGTCCCGATCAATTGTTTAGCTTAGATTATACACAAATTCTTGTTTGAGACGGACCGTTTCCATCTTACCAAAAAGACGGGATTTTGTGACCATTTTATGGTCAAATGCAACCACAATGGTCGAGCTAGTGTTATAGTTTATGGTAACTTGTTTCCCAAAAGTGGCCACATTTGGCCGTAAAATGGCCTCAAAATCCCATCTTATTGTTTTAGACCAAAATAGCACGTCTGAAGGGAGACCAGACCAAGTTTTGATTATAATATACTTGACAATGAATGATTGGGCCAGATGGAGTATTTTGTTAGCGTTTTGAGTTTCTCTAGTTAGTTTTGTGAAATGTTGAAATTTATGGCTGGATTTTCTAAGGGTAATGGAAGAGCATTCTGTTCGGGTGCCGATGTTGTAAACCTTTACCAATTGATCAATGATGGTAGGTAAACTTTATAATTGGTGTATTGTATTGGCTTAAGAGATGGGGATGGTGACTAATTCATTAAATTGATCTGTTGCTATCTTGATTTTATGCAGGAAAAGTTGATGAATGTAAGAATTTTTTCGACGCATTGTATAAATTTGTGTACCTTATGGGGACTTATGACAAGCCACATGTAAGTACTTCTGTAGGGTTTGAAGTATTTAGGTTTTTACATCCTCTTGACGAGTTGACGATGAGAATGGTAGAACAGTTTTGAAAGAAAGTGTTTTCTTTAGGGTTTTACGTAACAGGAGTTGGTGAACATTGTCTGAAGACGGAGATATTAGACAAGTGCTAATTTTCCAGTGACTTTCAATTTCATGCTTAACGGAGTGTATTAATATGTAGGTGGCTATCCTGGATGGCTACACTATGGGAGCTGGAGCCGCTATATCTCTTCCAGGAACGTTCAAACTAGTCACTGATAGAACAGTAAGCTACCTGTTTTTTTTGGAACACTTCTTTTGGTGTAGTTTAAATCCGCGGCCACCATTTTTCCTTTCTGCATGTCTGGGTAGATGCTCCGAAAAGAGGGCTTTATAGTTTGATGTTAGAATATATTGGTCCTGTTACTTTTAGCTACATTCTGTGCCTAATCTTGTTGTTTGACCAACAACAGCATTGTAGTCTCCTCTAGCATATTGTTAAAAGTTCCTATTCAACCTTTTAACTTATGTTCATAAACCACATATATACATGTAATATCATGAGATTGAACTTAAGCCGTGTCCTCTAATGGAGTGAAAGAGGATTTTGTCGGGATGTTATATCACATTATCTGAAAAGCAAGTACAACTCCACAAGTGATGATCTAAGTTTATTGATATCCAGTCTCCCCTTGGTTATTGTCTCTACATTGTGTTCAAAACTGCCAATCTTACTGCTAGCATTGCTTCCGAAAATCATGTTAAGAATGATTAGTTTTTACCGGTGGTGAGAAAGTCAACTCAAGCACTTTCTTGATGAAGATAAAAAGTCATGAATGAGATGTTGAACTCTTGTACCAAATTGTCATGATTTCGGACGTTTTACTCTTATTGTAAGAGTCTAACACTTACAGGCAAGACTACCATGCATCGAGCACCCTTGTTTACTGTCTCAATTCTCCCTTTTCTTTTCAGTTTGAATCAATGTCTTCTATTTTTCTGTGGTTGAAGTGAGCATATGCATGCATTTGTCATTCCAAAACAACATTAATTCCTTATATGGGTAGAGGTATTTGTGGAGAAATAGATGGGAGGGAAAGTGAGTAGAACACTTTCGCTTGTTTGGTCAACAAATTGGGTTGGATGTAAATTAAAGGAAGGGAAGCAGAGAGATCCATTTCCCGCTTACAAGCCAAATGAATGCTTCCAACATACAAAATATTTGGAGTGAAAATGGTATTTCTGTCTTCTCTCCCCCTCTTCCCCCGTGTTTCCCTCTTTTCCTTCTCCTTCCTCTCCCTTCACTCCTAATATTGTATCCGATTAAGTTGGAGATATTTGTACATTGTTGCTACCAGTTGGTCTTTTGTTTATCGTGACTTTTGAGTGCCATTTAGTGAAAGTGGGTGCATACCATGGAGCTTTCCGGAGGTGAATGGTTACGTTGACTTGCATAACAAAATACTGTAGTTGTGTTGTTTAATATAATGCTCTTCTGCATTTTGGTAAGCACTGTATTAACGTGAAATCTGTTCAGGTGTTTTCTCATCCAGAGACACAGCTGGGTTTTCATCCTGATGCAGGGGCCTCTTATTATCTTTCTCGTTTACCTGGTTATTTAGGTAACTTTGTCAGTCTTGCTACAATGCCTAGATCTTTTTTGTTTTTCATCTCTTTGTGTTGCCAACACTAGAGTTAGGTTGCGTACATCTGATCCCCTACCCCACCCTGCAATATGCAGGAGCCCTTGAAGCACTATAAGATTTGTGGTTCGAAGAGCAAGAAAGCCTTAGACTAACTAGGTTGACACAACACAAAGCGTAAGTCAGGGGATTATAAGCCTGTATTATTCCAATTCCTGCCAATGAATGCTATTATATCGGAAAGATTGACTCTCCGACTAACTTCATAGAACTAGGACGGGTTATTCCGCACGCTTTCTTTGTTTGTAAGAGTGCACATTACTGCTGCTTTAGAAAGCCTCTTACTAGATTAGACTATGTGAGATGAAATGTCGTTTTGGGAAAAGCCTAAACTGCTTCCAAAATATCAGATGTCCATCGTCATGTCAGATGCTTTCTTTGGTCCCACAACTTTTTTATACTTAATAACATCGGGGAATGCCTACTTATGAAATGCGGAGGTAATAAGAAAAAGCTGGATAATATGCTAAGGCATAGAATTACTTTCTTTTGAATCTTTTCAATCAACAAAGCAAGTCAGATGGCAACAGCCAGGTTTGGGTGTGACCAGGAGATCCAAGTGGGTGCTTGCTCGCACTATTTATATACTAGGATAATAGAAAAAAAGTCTTAGAAGCTTACCCGATGATGCCCATCTTTACTTGGGGCTCACAACAGATCTACATTAATTAGAATGAGGAACGGGTAGCAGTACATAAGCAACTCAGGGATATAACTAGTCTGCTAGCCTTCTGGAGCAGCTTAAGAAAGGGGATATGAATTCCTCTTTATAGTAGGACATTAACATTAACTGTAAGTGGATAGATACGACGCCAACTGTATCACTACCAGCCGGGGCTGTTGCTCTTGGTTCTCGCACTAAATGTTTACAAATGGGTGCTCTACGTTAAGTCTTCCTCGAAATCATTCCCGGTAGCGACTTGCTTTTTCGCTTTTCTGCCCTATCCCTACTAGTAATTCGAGTTAGGTCATCTGTTGACGTCCCTGCTAGCTACTGATCCAGAGAGAGCAAATCCTTCTGATTCTGCTGTTAGTGATAGTGAAGGAAGTTTCTATTTATAAGTCATAAGATATTTTATATGAGTCATCAAGCACAAGCAATGGAGGGGGAAAAGTCTGAAATGACTACAGCAAGAATAGTGATGTCTATATTAGTTGACGGCTGACTTTACTAATTTATTTAACTAAGCCTCACTTTCCAGCTCTTCTAGTTGTTGAAGTGGACTGACTTTAACCTACTTTCTCTATAATAAGGTACTCGGTGAGTTGATCTATATCTATAAAGAGGATCCAGCTTGCTTATCACCCTTCCTTATGATCCAAAACCAAGTCTTTATCCTATGGACACTTCGATGATACCTAAACAACTGTCAGACAAAGGGGCACATTCCGGTAATGTTGTTAATTTTCAAGTAGGCATACATGAACTAGTGATGTGTAAGTGTAGCTGTAGCTACAATGCGTGTTTTTGGAATGTCAACCGTTTTCTTGACTGTAATGCGAAAGCAAGTTGTATGTATGGCTTTAAGAGAGAGGTATCCCCGTGACATAAAAGTTATTGCTTAGGTATGTGATTGTTTGTCAGCATCCTTGTGTTCATGTTTTGTGTGCCTCGATTTTATGATTGCTTATGCAAATGAATTGTGAAGTTGGGTTTGCCATTTTGTGGTATGCCCTGGGTTAGTCATTTTGCGGTATGCCTTGAAGTGACTACGTAATATGAATGAAATACTCACTTATGTATTGCCCAATGCATCGTCAATCAAATGGTATGATATGATTATGTGATAAGGATCGTTGTGAATCCATTCACAGTGTAGTAGGTGGTGAGTGAGATGGGTACCAGGCTACCAGCTATGAAGCTTTCTTTTTATCTCTTGTACTGTTTTGTAAGATCTTCAGTGTATCCATATTTATTTTATGAACTACGTTCAACATGCAGGGGAATACTTGGCTCTAACAGGAGATAAGCTTAATGGCATAGATATGATTGCCTCTGGTCTTGCGACTCACTATTGCCAGAGTGCTGTTAGTTATTTCTTCTTTGTACTTAAGTGACATACATTGAACTTGATTTCTTTAAATTTTCATTCATATTTTTGTGTCAACCTAATCTGACAGAGACTTCCGTTGGTAGAAGAACGCCTTGGTAAACTGATTACAGACCTTCCTTCAGTGATTGAGAGTTCACTCGCTCATTATGGTGACCTTGTCTATCCTGAGAACACAAGTGTTATTTACAAGTAATCGTCATCTTTGATCTCGGGAATCTTATTATGGGTCATTTAAAATCTACGTCCTGTACTCCTGTGTTTTTTAACATCACAAATTCTCATTTATGAGTTGTGATGGGTACTACGTAGATAAGACAAAACAGATTGCTACCCCTTAGACATTCTGCTTTTGACGAATATCCCCATCACAAGGGAGACTTGCTGTGCAGCTTACATCTGATCCACTTACCTGCCTATGCGGGAGCCCTTGAGCCGCTATGCTAATGTTGTTGATCTCATAAATCCCATTCTAGACCTTTGCTTAGCCAGTTAGCCTTCATTCTTTTCATTATCACATTGAAATAGGAGTATATAATTTCACTCTTGCTGTTTTTTTTCTTTTTCCGAACATTATGATAGAAAAGATATGGGAATAAAGAGGTACACTGACTAATAGTCATTGGCAAACTTCGGTACATAAATACATAAAATCTGTAGCCGCATCTAATGGCAAACTGCATGTGAATGAAATTTGAATGTATATTTTGTAACTGAAATGCAGATAGGTGTATCATTTAAAGGAAAATTTATAACTTATCACTTTATGTTCTTATTTTTACAAATTATCCCCATAATATGTTATTTATTACTAACCACGAGTCTAGGACGTAATATATATTGTACTTGTCAAGAATTCAAGACTCACCCCTGTTTCCAATCCTGCTTACATGTTTTTTTACTAATTTCCACATTCTTTACATTTGAATGACTAAAGCATATGTTTACTCCCTAAAATACCCCTTTCTCTATCTTCCTCAATCTCCCTCCTGCAGTCCCACTTACCCAGTTACCCCACCAAACCATCTAACTCAACCACTAGCCACTAGATCACCTCCCTTCACCACTCTAACCATGGAGACCACTCAGTCACCACTGACCAACATCGAATTGTTTTCAATCCTGTTACCGGAATGGGCCCTACTCTTCACCTTATTGTCATCACTGAAATTGGCCTCTGACACCATAAAATGCCCCATCTTGGCACAACTACCACACAGTAGATGCTTTACTCTTTTATCTTAATCATCTCTAAAGTATTACTAAAACACTCAAATTCAAGTGTTTTTCTTCAAATTTAATCTCCAAGTCTTTCAATTCAATTTTCCTTCTGGGCTTTTTTTCCTTGAATGAATTGAATGGCTCAGCAAAGTACTTGTATACGCTTAATTGATGTGTATTTATCATTGATTTTTGTTCAATTTTTGAGTGAAGAGGGGGAAGAGATATGACATGTTTCAAGTGATTACAATGGTGGAGGAAAGCAAGGTAAATGTCTGAGTGGCATGGGAGTGGTCGTTGGGGGTTGGCAAAGCGGTTGGTAGTGGTGGTGCTGGTTGTCAATGCATGTACGAGGTTTTGTTGGTGTTCCGCGAGGTTGGCTGTGGTTGGGGGGTTGGTAGGAGTATAAGCAAGAGAAAAAGAATTACAGTTGGTTAGGTGTTGGGTGTTTGCGGTGGTTAAGGCTTTGGGTTTTTGTGGTTGTTGGAGGAGATGGGAGGTTAAGGTGGGGGTTGATATTTGTGACGTGGTGGTGGCGTGGTTGAGGTGGTAGAGTTGTGTGGGTTAATGTTGGAAGGAGTTTGAGAAAGGGTATTTTAGTCATTTCCTAGTTTATAAGTGAATTCGTCAAACAAAGTGGAAATTAAGTGCAAGTTTTGGCTATTAAGTTACATATTAGGTGGTTGTTTGTAATAGATGGTAAATTACAAAATTTCCGTTATTTTAAGTTTTCTGGAATAAACCATCCGGTATAATCTGTATTTAAGGTGAGTGGAAGCACGGGAAAGTAGTACTCTCCCATGAAAATTAATTCTGCTATATTAGTGGAGCATTTCTGTCTTAAATGGCCAAACCCAGTATTACGATTTACGAGTGATTCAGACTGTGTCTTTTTGAGATTCTGAGATGTGTTTATTGTAGTTCATTCCTTGCTTGAGACATACTCCCTCTAATTGACTATTATTTTCCATATTTGTTTTAAACATATTTAAGAAAATTGATATTTAAACATAATAAGTTGGTTAGGGTTTATTAAAACAATATAGATGATGCAAGCTTGGTTTCAAGTGGATTCAAGTGGGCCTCTTGATGACATTATGTTGAAATTGTCGTTGCGATAATATGGCCATTAGTATTGCTTAAAAAGGAAAGAAATGGAAGTTGAGTCATTGTAAATGTTCCAGAAATGATAAATGTGGAAAATCTTGATGAATTAAAGGAAGTATTAGGAGAATTTTTTTAGTGTGTTGTAAAATCTTATTTTTTTCCTGTTTATTGTTTGGGTGTACTTATGACTCTTCCATTCTGCAGAATTGAAACAATTGACAAATGCTTTAGCCATGATACAATAGAAGAAATTTTCGATGCTTTGGTAAGCATCACTTTTCCATCTATTAGCCTGTTCATGTCCTGTAGGAGTGTAGGACTTCACAGACTTATTTACATAATTTTTCTTGAACTTGATATATTTTAATTTACCTATTTATTTTTCTCACTTATTATTTGTTGCTGGATGGGGTGGCGGCCGTGTGTATCTCTCGAGTGACTTACGTTGTGTTATTACAATTTTTGACTGGAAGGTGGAGAATCTAGAAGTAGACAAGGATTAAGTTATGAAAATATCACACACTTGTAACTGAACTGCAATGTTTCTTATTCGCAGGAAAAGGAGGCAGCTGATACATCTAGCGAATGGTGCATATCTACTCTGCAAAAGCTGAAAGAAGCCTCTCCATTGAGCTTGAAAATCACTCTACGTTCCGTAAGTTCTTGATTACATTTCCCGCAACAAGCTCCCCTAGACTATTTCTGCTTCTAAGATTTGCTTTTTTATATGGTAACGCGTAGATCCGTGATGGTAGATTTCAAACTCTTGACAAGTGTTTAGCTCGGGAATACAGAATTTCTTCTAATTGCATATCTCAAAGAGTTTCCAACGACTTCTGTGAGGTAATTCCTGTCATGTTGCTTACACTATCCGAGGTACAAGCATGGCAAAGGATCAATTTTGTTATGGTTTTAGAATTATCCAGAACGACTTAAACTCTTATCTGATCACCGATCTAAACCCAAAATTCAACAACTCCAAACTAAACTCAAGTTGGCCCTATCGTTTTCCTTTAATTCTAAACGAAGTATTTTTTTTATAATCAACTAATTTTAGAGAATAAAAAAAAATCAAGAAATCTGGGCTTGACTTGTGTATTATGTTTCACTCCCTATTTGCTTTTCACTTTCCTTTTTAATATATTTTTCGCATTTTGAGGTGTACGATCATCCAGGGACGGTTTTGAAGGATGATTTATGTCAGCCGACACGAAATCATGTTGGGATTTAGGCTCTGATTCTGTTTATATATACAGTCAGATCTGGTTAGTTTTGGATATGAACAGGTTGGCAATGGATTTGGTTAAGGGTTTTAACAATGGGTTTGGGTGTGGTTAATTAGCAACTGCGTTGAGTGCAAGTTTTCTAAATAATTCTCCTTTTAAGTATTGGGTTCCCCAAAAATCCCCGAAATTCATTCTTCTATTTTGACATACAGGGTGTAAGGGCACGACTAGTCGACAAGGATTTCGCTCCAAAGGTAAGGCCAACTGGCCAAGTGACATCATGATAATACTTCCTTGAACGTCTACATTTCTAGAGCAATAAGTAGTAACCAACGAGGAAAATTTGACCGGTTATGTTTTATGTTTCAAAATGCAGTGGGACCCTCCTACGTTAGAAGACGTTAGCAAGGAAATGGTAGATACCATCTTTTCTCCGCTTGGACTTGAGCCTGAGCTCGAGTTGCCGACATCATTGCGAGAACCTGACATTTGATCATAGATGACCCGAACCCTAAATTCCCTCGCTTTGTAGCAATGGTGTTATAGAGAATGGTTTGCTAGATGCTTCATTTGTTGGTCTCTCTTGGTTATAATTGTAGACCAAATTTTGTTTAGTCTCCAATTGTATGGAATTGAACAAATTCCATAGAGCTTATAGCTGACTATCATAATTAGGAGTTCTGTTTTTGAGGTCAGGAGCTTGACATTCCGAATAATGTAATGTGGAGTCACCTATTTCGGACTAAGTTGTTAGTGTCCGAGGGTCTCGAGTCTGACCACTGTAATGTCTGCATCAAATGGCTCAGTTGTTGGGCAATCCCTTCCCCCTTAATTACTCTCATAAATCCAAACAATGAATGAGCCCCCTTGCTCATACACTCATCGTTTCAGGTGCACACTGAAATAAGGGCTAATGCGTAAATGGCCTAATTATATCCTTGTGACGCGGCCTTTTCCAAGTTAAGCGAATATGAAAGGATTAATGTTTTTTTTATCCAATTTTAAAGATTTGTGAAAATTGTTGCTTGTTGAACACCAACTTTTCATCCGCAATTTCATGAAAGATCTTGTAACTCTATAACAAAATCAATCAAATTATATTACTTGTCAATATTATGTTTGCATGTTCACAATCATAATTCAACCAACAACAAACAAAATATTACTCCATAACTTAGGGTCATCCCTGTGAATTTGCGGGTCTTGTGCGTGGTAATATTTTGCGGATGAAAAAATAGGTTGTTTGTTAGAGTTTTTTCCCTAGTTTGAAAGACATCATTTTTTTATTAATTATGTTACGAAATAGAGATAATAATGGAAACGATGATATTATTATTTAGTGGCTCAACTAAAATATTGACATCGAAATAAGAAATTTGTGTGGTTGATAAGTATACTAAAAAAAACTTTTATAGTAATTATTTACACAACTAACAAAATGTATGTAGTTATTTGATAATTAATTCATTAAATAACAATGTAGGTCCCATCATAATTGGATTGAAAAAAAAATAAAAAAAATATTGAATTAATGACGTGATTTCACCGTAAATTATTAAATGTTTTCGTATTAATATAGATAGGATAAGATTGTTCTCTGATTACTGATTTTTCTATTTTTAAAGGTCAAGCTACGTTAAGCTACCCGCTTACACTAGAACTTAAGAGAGACGGTTTTTCAATAAATTATTGAGAGATCTTTTGTACCATTTTATTTGTATTTTGTAACCCTTTTGTCAATAATCGTACCATAATAATTTCGTACTTATGTACATAATAAATGTACTTATTTTATCTTTAATCATCATTTGTACCTATTATATTATCTTTAGTATCACTTTTTCTTAAATTTGTACAATAGTCTCTTAATAAGCTTATTGAGAGGTGGCCTCTCAGAAGACCTACTGGCCCGCTTATAAGCAATACGTATCTTTTATACTGCAATTATAAACATACCAGTCAATTATCGTAGCTATCCCGTCTATCTACGTTATAGGGGTGTTCATAATAAACCGAACTGCAACAACCGAACCGAAAAACCGAAAAATCGTACATTTTAAGGTTCGATTAACCGAACCGTTTTGACAAAGCGGTTCGGTGAAACGAACCGTTAAATTTATCATGTACACGATTCGGTTGAGGTTCGCAATTTTAGAAAAGTGGTTAACCACGAACCGAACCGTTCACAAATAATTAAGCAAAAAATTAAAATATTATATAAATCTTTTCCTTTTGTTTAATTAAAAAGTGTTCAAATTCAAAAATTGTTAAAATGATTAATATTAAAGTTTCCCCAATTAACTTTATTGTTGAGTATAATTAAATATTAAAAACTTAATTAAACTACTAGATAAAATTCTCGAAAACAAAAGAAAAAGTATATTTAGCATGTTTATAGGTTAACCGGACCAAACCGCAAATAACCGTTTAACGTGGTTAACCGAACCGTTTATAAACATTCTTAACCGAATTAAATATACAGTTCGGTGAATCGAATCGCGAATGGACACCCCTAATCTCAATATCAACTACTATCAAGTAACTCGATACATCGGTAGTTCGGTACCACACAGTATAAATGTATAATGTCGACCGGTAGGGTGTATAGGAAATTAGAGCAAGAAAAATACAAAAAAATGGCCCCCTGGTTAACAATGCTGAAGAACACGTCCAGAAAACACGAATAACATCCCTCTTGCTTTTAAACCACGTCCAGATACATTATTCCCCAATTTCCCCCCTTTTCCCAGATTCTCAATTTCCCCTAATTCAATTTATACCATCATTTACCCTATTTTCCCTATTTTATCATTTCACTTCCATCACTCTCTCTTACTCCCAACACCGTACCTAGGGTTTCTCCATTTTCATGGCAGTTCCCCCAAACACTTCAATTCTTCTATTTAATTCTCAATTGTGTTGTTCTTTTTGTTGTTGTTGTTGTTTTTGTTGAATTTGATTGATTTTGAGATGGATATGTCGCACGCGCAATCGAATTTGTCATTAGGGTTTGCGTCTCATTCCTCGCATATTTCGTCGATTCCTCCTTCGTCAAACCCTAATCTTAAGCGAAGTTTAGTTTCCGATGATTCGATTTCGTTTCAGATTGATTCGAGGTCGGTTGATTCGTTGAATCATCATAGTTTATCACTTCCGTTGCAGTTGTTAGAGCAGAATTGCAGGAGAAATGGTGAGCAAAGCGTTGATGAGAGAGAAAGTGTCGCCGATCGGAGAGATGATCAAGTTGAAGAGCGAGGTGAATCGATTGATATTAATAATTGTAATGAGGAGGAGAATGATGATGATAATGGTGTTGAGTTTCGGATTTTAGGCCATTCAATGTGTTTGAAACGGTACCGTGATAGGGAAGATTCGGTGTCTTCGTCGTCTGCGGTTGCTGTGAAAAGAGTTTTTGTTGATTCGAGTGTTGAATCGCGTAATTGTGCAGTTAAGGCGTGGGGGAATCAGTCGTTGAGGATGGCTGACCCTGAGATTTTCGAGATAATCGAAAAGGAGAAGCAAAGGCAGTATAAAGGGATTGAATTGATTGCGTCGGAGAATTTCGTGTGTAAAGCGGTAATGGAAGCGTTAGGTAGTCATTTGACGAATAAGTATTCTGAAGGAATGCCTGGTCAGAGGTACTACGGAGGTAATCAGTATATAGACGAGATTGAAACGATGTGTTGCGAACGAGCATTGTCCGCTTTTAATCTGAATTCCGAGAATTGGGGTGTGAATGTTCAGCCATACTCGTGTACTTCAGCAAATTTCGCTGTCTATACCGGGCTTCTGTTGCCTGGGGATCGAATTATGGGGTTGGATACCCTCTCTGGTGGGAATACTAGTCATGGGTGTTATACTCCCAATGGTAGGAAGGTGTCTGGTGCTTCGATTTTCTTTGAGAGTTTGCCATATAAGGTTAATCCGCAAACTGGGTATGTTGATTATGATAAGTTGGAGGAGAAAGCTCTCGACTTTCGTCCCAAGATATTGATTTGTGGTGGCAGTTCGTATCCTCGTGACTGGGATTATGTGAGGTTGAGGCAGATTGCTGATAAGTGTGGCTCGATTTTGATGTGTGATATGGCTCAGATTAGTGGTCTTATTGCTGCTAAGGTGAGGTTTGCTGTTTGCAACTGTATACGCCCCCAACCCCCCTTCTCTTGTGTTAACTTTCTTGACTTGTAGTCGTATGCTCTATGGCTCGGAAAATTGTTCTGCGTTTGATTAGTGATGTTTTATTCTCATACTAATTTTTACAGCTTTGTTAGATTATAGCAGTCTCTTAGGTACTTTGATGGTTCAGTTCGGAGTAATGTGCTAAGTGGAGTTTTATGCACATCTCTTTATTCTGATCTTCGACTTAGCTTTAAGCCTGAGACAAAGTTGTGAACTTGTGATCAAAGCTTTTCAAGTATATGTAACCTGTCTGCATTCAGTTATGTTTCTTTCTTTTGATATCAGCCATCCGTATATAATGTTTAAGCCAAAATGTCAGTGCATAAATTTGCCTAGGTATGCTGATGACTGGCTGTTGCCTGTTGGTATTAGTTCCTGTAGTCCTGTTGAGGCTGATTTTATTTGTTAGCTCCACTAGAACCCGTGCTGACGTGTTTCTTTTAGTTATATGTAGTTCTCGGCATGCTAGAAATGTGTGTTTATCCCGGGTTATTTAATTCTCACAGGAATGTGCCAGCCCTTTTGAGTATTGTGACATTGTTACCTCTACGACGCATAAGAGTCTGAGAGGTCCTAGAGGTGGTATTATATTTTTTAGAAAGGGTAAGAAGCCAAAGAAGCGAGGATTACTGATGAATCCGTCTGAGGAGCGTGATACTTATGACTTTGAGGATAAAATCAACTTCGCTGTGTTCCCAGCATTACAAGGCGGCCCACACAACAACCATATTGCTGCTCTTGCTACAGCCTTGAAACAAGTTGGTACTTCTGAGTATAAGGTGTACATGCAACAGGTCAAGAGAAATGCCCAGGCCTTGGCATCTGCTTTAGTGCGAAGAAAATGCAAGCTTGTAACTGGGGGCACAGATAATCACATGTTGCTTTGGGATCTGAGACCCCTCGGCTTGACAGGTATAACATTTTTACTGAGTAGCAGAGGGATTTAGAATGTCGATTAACGTTAAAAACCTGAAATTGATATGGGAGGAATGATTTAGATATAGATTACAATTTTATTATTCTTGTATAAGTCTGATAAAACACCACGTTCTTGTATCGCTATTGTGAATTGTGATAGGGGTGGACTGGTGGCTGTGTACTTGTGTTTATGTTTGTGGTTGTGTATGTTTGTCTTTTCTTTTACGAAAAATATGAAATGACATGTAGAAGTATTGCCATTTTATTCTTGCTAGTCTTTGATGCTTGTGCAAAGCAGACACAGAATTTATTGGTCTCATGTTTGTCTTATACTAATTGATTATATAGCTATGCATCTCTCTCTTTGTTAATAAGTCTTCAAAGAAAGCTGTGAAAAATGGTTTCCACTGGCCTTTGGGTTGGTCCTTGGAACATGGAAGTATACTTTGTGAATTTGAGGGTTAGGAGTGTTTTAACCGTTTATTTTAGGTGGTAGGAGTAGTAGGACATGAGGTCGGTCAGGCTTTTCCTCACATTGCTCGTAGGGCACTGAACTCGAGACTCCTGGTTATGCTGCGTTAACCCCTTAATGTGTTTTGCACTTTTGAGTTAAAAATACAAATAGTGAAATTCCGTTGTCTGGTATGGTCATTTTACAAATGATTGCTCTTGGAGTGATATTTTTGCTTGGTTTTTTGGACAACTCTGCTGATTTCATTTCCCAAACGATCATTTTTTGCCGTGAGCTTATAGGTTAAATTTAACAATATTCTATGCCAAATACACTCTCTTTGATGTCGGTGCTCGTTTAGACCATGAAATTTACTATTTATTAGAAAGTAATACAGGCCTCCATGTTTCCAATGACCTTAACACTGTCTGTCGTTTCTTCCAGGAAAGAACTTTGAGAAGGTGTGTGAAACATGTCATATGACCTTGAACAAAGTTGCTTTGTTTGGCGACAATGGCACCATAACTCCCGGTGGTGTAAGGATTGGTAAGTGATTAACAACTTGCCAGAGAGTATTTTTTTTCGCTGCAATTACACGACTACCCTTTAATCCACCAATTTCCTTTTTTCCCTAGGTACTCCGGCAATGACGTCCAGGGGCTGTGTTGAAGCTGATTTTGAGGTAATTGCAGATTTCCTTATCAGAGCAGCTCAGATTACCAGTCTTATCCAAAGAGAGTACGGCAAATTACAGAAATGCTTCGTGAAAGGTTTGGAAAACAACAAGGATATCGTTGAGTTGCGCGCGCGTGTAGAAGCTTTTGGCTCTCAATTTGCCTTGCCAGGATTTGATGCATAGTCCTTTGTGACGAGAATCTTGCTTTGTCCATGATTTGTACAGCAATGGAATTGCTTTTCCTGTGATTTATTTACGGAGTCTCTTTTTTTTGGCGTATATCATGATTTTATGGTTAATCTTATACTGCACAATGATGCACAGATTGTAGTCCATTTGTTTTGGAGTCGAGATTCTGCTACGCTTTTAAAGCTTACATCCAGTTGGAATAATGTGTGAAACAGACCCAGAAGTTTTCAGAATTTGTGTTGTAGCTTTCATTTCTAAATTCCGACTGTCACTGTAATTACAATAGAGTTAATCCCGACAGCCAATGGTTTGTCTTACTCCTGTTGGTAATTTAAGTGTAATTGCCGGTTTATTTTTTCGTATTTTGGGTTTGGTTCAAAGACGGGCGAACTTATAAATAATAAAGCTAGTTCGGGAAGTACGGAGTGTACAGTCTGTACACTAGTCTATTGTTTACAAGTTCGCAATATAGTTGCCTTACGAACGACTATGCGGGGGTTTCGCTGCCAGGTCAGCGAGTCGGGATTATAACTCTTCAGAATTCAGACTCAATCCCTTCCCTTTTCCCTTTTATTTATATATATATATATATATATATATATATATATATATATATATATATATATATATATATAGAAATGGGATCATGTGAGTATACACTATCTTTTTTAGTATTGAGTATTACACTACAAAGTCTACAATATCACAACTTACTAAATACAATATCACAAGAAACAATATCACGCACTATACAAAATAATATCACGCAATTTTTTGCAGAAAATTTTTCCGGAAATTTTTTTTTCAGAAATTTTTTTTCGGAATTTTATCTTTTTCAAGTTTTTTTCGTAATTTTTTAATTTTTGCTTTTTTGTGATATTGTTTTGAAAAACCCGTGATATTGTATTGCATGACTTGTGATATTGTAATAAAAAAAATTAGATAAAAAAATTCGAGAAAAAAAAAATTTCGAAAACAAATATTTCTAGAAAAAACTGGGATTATGTGAGTATACATTATCTTTTTGAGAATTGAGTATTACACTACAAAGTCTACAATATCACAACTTCCTCAATAAAATATCACGCACTATACAAAACAATATCACGGATTTTTTTCCAGATTTTCTTTCCCGAAAAGATCAGTTTTTTTGAATTTTTTTTTGTTTCAATTTTTTTGGATTTTTTTTAAAATTTTTTTGTGATATTGTTTTGAAGAACCCGTGATATTGTATTGCGTAAGTTGTTGTATTTTAATGAAAAAAAATTTCGAGGAAAAAAAAATTGAGAAAAAAAATTTCGAGAAAATTTTTTTTTAAAAAAAAAAAATCCACAAAAGATTTACCGTATAAAAAAACGTGATATTTTTTAGTATAACGTGTGATATAGTTTAGCGTATAAAAAAATCCGATATTGAAAAGAAAAAAGAAATCGTACGAAAAAAAAAAATTGATAGTAAAATATTTATATAATTAACAATATTTATATAAGAAATGCGATATTATTGTAGCTTTTGTACTTTATATAATTAACGGTTATTTATATGGCTGAAGTAGTACGGAGTATTAGACAAGAAAAGTAGAGTAGCTGAGTTGGTAAGAGCTTGGTTCTATTTAACAGAAGGTCTGGTGTTCGACCCCTCCATGCAGCCAATTTTTGTTTTTCAGCGTTATATTTCTCATTTCATTCATTATTACTCAATACTCAAATATATATGAGTTCTCACCAGATCCCGACTCTATATATATATATATATATATATATATATACAAGATAAATGGATCAGTTTTCTTAGAAGAAATCATTGATATCAATCTTCTTGAACATAGAAAACAAATTACACATAAAAACTTCAAAATTACATCTCTGTTTTTCGTGTCAAAAACTGAGAAACACCGTCTATCTCTGTAAAAAATTCGGTACATCCCGGACACTGATATACGGGACAAATTCTTCTATAAGGACAGCGTAGCGATTTGGTGTTGCTTTCATTGTTTTCATTTCCTTTACAGTATTTCAATAACAACTCCTGTGTACTTTGTCCCATACTTCATTACGCATCACTTGGATATGAGCAGGATACTTCGTCGCTTCATTTTAAGCCAAAATCAAACTGAGCTTGTGAAATTTTCATTAGCAAACAGACTTCAACACTTGGGCATGTACTGGTGGCAGCTAAATTACTTTCGACAAGTACGAGGAACGTAAACTGCGAGTATACTCACAAACCCTGTATAAGATTGATCTGCAAGGGTTCCATATCTTCGGCATGACAGCCTGTACTAAACAAAATTAGCATCCTGGCCAGCATTAGTTTTACAAAAGCGAAGCAAAGCCGATCAACTTCAAGTCTTCAAGTAATGTGCGATTTGAGCCATTCAAAGATTTCATCGGACTGCAAACTTGTCATTTCGTGATATCCATAAGCAAGATTCAACTCTTCCTGAATATGGTGCATCAGTTTAGCTCCAAATGGTAAAAGAATGTTGGTTTGCTTGAGAGCTTGTTTCCAAGGAGTCGCGCGTCCATCTTCTCTCATAAATCCTTTGTCATCAATAAAGGTTTTATCCCGAAACAATTTGAACAATTTTGCTGATGTAGGTTTATCCAGGTCTGAAACTCTATCCGCCAGCCAACTTGCTGTCAGCGGAAATTCCATGCACTTAATCTCCTTCGTTTCAATGCCTTTCTTTCTCAGAACCTCGATATGTCTCTCAACCCTCTTCGCTCTCTTAATATCCTTTGGCATGTGCACAAATAGGGTTGTAGGGTAATCATCAGGAACATTCATTCGATCAAACAAGCCTGATGAAATCATGAGAACAACGGCTCTAAATCTTACTTCGGTTGCCAGACGAGAAAGAAAATATCCACCAGCAGAAGCACCTAAACCGAACAATGGCACATTTACCAAGCTGTTCTTGCGTATCCACCATTTGATCATTTCACCGACCTTTAATCTCTCATTCCCAGATGACCAACAGTTATCACTGCTGGTTATGGTAAGAACGCCAAAGTCTTGAGCAAGAGCAAATAGGACAATTCGTTTTTCTTCAGGCAAACCTACACAACTCGGACATGTCGGACCTTTCTCCCAGAAATTTAGAGCAGTACCACCACACCCATGAGCTATAAACAGTACAGCAATTGGATTAGTTGGTATTTGCCAAACGATCTCTCTTCCGTTTATAAACTCCATAGTAGGGAGCGGTAGCACTGAAGATTCACGGCCTTGCGTTACATTATTACTGTGTATGCTCTCTTTTATGGCACTATTGCCTGGACTGTCCAGAGTGATGATAAGCAAGGCAAGAGCAACAATCAAACCCAAAGCTATGACATAGAGAGGCAGTTGACAGATCCGATGATATCGCTTTATATTGAATCTGTTATTTCTCCCCAACATGGTATTTAGAGGGGAACAATCCTGCCCTAACTCCGGACTTCAGGAAACTCTGAAATGACAAAATAGAGTCACAAATTTATATTAAACCAGCTGAAGAGAAGGGAACTACAGCTGCTGTATAATCTTCATGTCAATTCAACTTGCTCTAACCACTACGGAGTATGAATTATGATGTCCAAGTCGTCAACAGTTTTTCAGAATAATCACTACTTGTTGAACCTGTACAAAACTGTTCTAACCCACCAGTCCGACCCAACCCAACCCAACTCATTATACGAGAGCCATGAACCCGTAAATTTGACGGTTAGAAGTATTCAACAAGTCTGCACGTTGAAGTGTCCGACTCAACTACTTTATGAAAACTCATCACATCCTGGTTTCTATGGACTAAAACCATGCTCTTTCCGCCTTAATTTCAGTTCATTTAAGTTAAATTAGTATTCGTTCAGTTTAGTTCAACTTCAGTAATTCTGTTCCGCTCATTTCTTCACAAAATTAGCTTTTACTTAAGCTGCATTTACTTTAGCGCAGCTCTATTCAATTTAGTCCAATTCAGCTCAGCATATTTAATTCAATTCAGATGGTTTCAGTCGAAAAGAACGAGACCTACCTACATCGGTCTATGTTGAAATTCATCTCCCCTCCCCTTCCTCAGTCCCTCCTTTTCTCCGTCCTTGTGCTTAATTACGGACCTATGTTACTTAGACTCATTTAGAAGCAAGAGTGTCGAACTCAGCCACTTTATGAAAATTCTCCACATTTGGACGCGATCAACTAAAGAGCAAATTACACAAATTTATCGTAAAACGGGGTCTTTTACCCGCTAATAAGGTTGTATTTGGATCCGTTTTAAAACCGTCTTACACCAGACCAGGAAACGAAATGTATGTAAACAGCAATCTGAACATCCGAAAAACAACATTATAATTGCAACCCATTTTCACATTTGAAAAATCAGCATCAGATATTCAAATCAGAGATCAACCCCTCGCCCGCAACGATAAGATCACATGAAATTCCAAGTAAATAGCTAATAATGATAAAATCTAGTACATAGAGCGACACAGAATCCGTTCAATATGATCGCACACAGAAATCCAATATAATTAAGCAAAACATTGAAGTTTTATAAGATGCAGACGTACCGCTGCATTCACAAGAGTGAGTGATAACAGGAATGGCGGGGTTTTTAGGAATTGTTTTGGCAAAGTAGAGTTATTTGAGAAACTAATTGGGGATTTGGGGTGCCTAAATCTGTCGTGGATTCAGTCGGTGAACCTTGCTCTGCTACTCATGCTCTATGTTACGCAAATTCGGCTTCAAGAGTCGGACACGGTACGTATAAAAGTGTAGACACGGTTATTTTATGAAAAAAGCTACTCACTCCTATTTTCCTAAAACGGATTATTCAGGTTTTCTTCCCCTTCTTATTTTGGAAACTTTTACTCTTATTTTATTCATTTCTCTCTCCTATTATCAAATTCCACCCAACTCACAATTTATTATTTAATTCCTAATTATTCATTCCTCTCTCCTATCACCCAACCCCACCCAATTTTTTACACTTATTTACTCCCTACTTTAATTCTTGTGCCCCACTCAAAGGGGAACAATACATAGAATAGGAGGGAGTATGTTACGCAAATTCGGCTTAAAGAGTCGGACACGGTGCATATAAAAGTGTAGACACGATTATTTTATGAAAAAAATGTCAAGTTTAAGGTTTAACATGAAGTGTCACACCAAGGTAAAACTAGGGGCAGCTAAAAGTAGGTGCGGACTGAGCGTGTGAACTGGGCCACCAAATTCGTGGGCCTCATATTCATATATTAAAAAACATTTATATAAATAAATAACCGAATAATACCATTAGTAATAGTATGATAGTGCGGTGGCTAGAGCCTGTTTGTTTGTCGATGGTCAGCCAGGTTCGAGACACGTATAAAAACGTGTTTTACTAAATTTTAAGGGGCATAGCTTATGCACGAAACTTCCTTTATATACGATATAATACAAACTTTTTCAAGATATAGTCAAATTAGCAATAATTCATCTTAGGATTGCTCCATATTAAATCCCTAAACGTATAATAAATTTACAATCTATTTTGATCCAATATGATTATTCCTTAATCTATCTATCCTATTTATAAAAGCAACAACCACAGTGCTTAGGTGTCGCACTGTGGTTGAAAGTTCTTTTTTATCTAATTTTTAAATGTGCCCCACCATGTTTTCCACTCTTCTTTTATTTCCTATGCAAACAATTTTATTTCATCTACAACAATAAATCTGACAAATTACTCACATATGTGGATTGCATATTAAATAACTAGATTAAAAAAATCATTAGTAACTTTTATAGTTAAATTAATTAAGGTATAAATACGAAAATTACTCAACAATTTTTTTTAAAACACCTATTATTATAGGGAAAAAATACAAAAAAAATAAGTCAAATAAAGAGATAACGGAAATTGTTATAAAAAAACAGATTGGATAAGGTGAGCATTAACATGAAAAATATTCACATATGACATTAAAATTAAATAAGTCACTATACCTATGGTGTTCAATTGCTCATGGGTATGATTCACATAAATTATTCACATAAGATGAACTCCCTATGAAATATGGAAATAACTAAGATCAATTGATAAATTTAATTAAATTGAAAAAAATCAGAAATACTTTGATAAAACGTAAAACACATAATAATTTTGAAACCCGAAAATATGGACAAAAAAATATTCATTTGCCTAATTTTTTTTATTGAAATCTGAAAAATACGGCACAAAAATTACTCCGTATGAAGGATTGCAACGAAAGAGAGAGAGGAATTGAGACATTGCGAGTTCAAATGATCTTGAATGACTTGTGTAACAGATTAGGTGAGACGAAAATCAAATGATAAGGCGACAAGATGGACGGTACAAAATACGGAGTAGTGTGTTATGTAAAGTTAGTTAGATTTAGGGTGAGAGATGAGAGAGTAAAAAGTTGTATGTGTGGCTATGATGGGTTGGTATATGGGCCATTAATAGCATGTCTTTGGACTTGGTCTGTTTCGGGTAAACTCGCTCAAAGTAAGTCTAAGTTTTGACCCTTTGTGTCACAAAAATTACCATAATTTCAAATGGTTTTACGGGTTATGGTTTTATTTTATTTTTTTATCTCATTTATTTATTTCAATTAAATATGTTAAGAGAAAAAATTAAAGATATGCGACAAATAAGTATATTTATTAAAAATTAAAAGTATGTTCTTCCAAATTCGCGGGTCTGTGTAAATTGGAACAATCATAAAAATATTTGCACGAAATTGTCTCCCATTGAAACAACCGAAAAAACCACACGCCGTAATTTAAGCATTCTGGTGCAATTTGCAAGCTTTTGTTTTACACATGCTTACGTATTATAGTTCTAATACACGGCCCCGTATTTCAAATTCACTCATACACGTATAGTATGTGTAAATCCCATATTTCAAATTTCACAATTTGGGTGTTTACACGGTTTCAGATTACAAATTCTTGATCAATCACGCGCTTTACGCAATAAGTTTAATAAACAGGTTCTAATTAACGGCCAACATGTGAAAACAATCATGTGCAATTTATAGGTTATTATTAATACACGGGCACTAATTAACATTCAATACATGTAAAACAATTACACGGGTTTATATTGTCTTATGTTGGCAATTTTGTAATTCACATAGAATAGTGTCTTTCATTTAAATTTTCTTAATATCTTCCTAAGTCACTGTTTACACACGGTCAACTCTATGTAGCCATTTCGAGAGTCACAAATAAAAAGGAACTAAAGATTCTTATTTGCGATGATGAAAAACGCGCGTCCAATTTCGAAAATTTATAATACAATAGTAATTATGATTGTACATCATTACTCCTCACTATGGTATTTTTCTTCTTTTTAAATTTTTCTACCTTTGTTATGCTATAATATATGACTAAAAGCAATTGTTTTTTTGTTACCCTAATTTAAAATCCTTCTCTATATATGAACCACACTAATTAGGTAAAATATGACCTTATTTAAAAACTAACTTATACTCCCTCCTATTCTCAATAACTGTCCCATTGTCCATTTTCGTCTATTCACCTAAATGTCCCATTGTCTATTTTTGGTAAATGTTTACACTTATTTTAATCACTTTAATTCACAACAATACCTGTTAGAACACTTATTGTTGATGATGTCAAGTTACTCTTAATCACTTCTAATGTCTTTTTCTAGTGTTGTGTTTAATAGCAAATGATATCAAGCTTGTGAATGATCAAAGACAAATCAAGAAGAAGTCCCAAGATGCAAGAGAAGCAATCTAAGTCGAGTCTAGAAAGAGTGTTGTAAGCAAGGTAACTGATCATACTCATCTAAGTCATTAAAAGTGCAAAAGTCATGAAACAGTTCTCAGACTGTTGCATGACCTGTGTCTAGTGCTAGTTACGGAGATAATTTTCAAAGAGGATTTCAAATGTTTGAAATTGTTTTCAAAATATCAGCTTGTGTTTAAATAAATTATTATTTGAATCAAAGTTCAGAAAATCAAGTTGAAAATCTTATTCAAAGGAGACTTGGTCTTTGTGAAAGTAAAATCTTGCTTTATTTCCTTATTTAGCTAAGTGAGTTTTTCCATAAGGGAAAGTTGAATGCTTCCTTAGCTAAGTGAGTGTATCATAGAGCCTTGTGAAATCAGACCAGTCCTTTTCCCTTCTTTGACAATTTGACTTACCCTTTTACCCACCAAGTAAAGACAATCACATTGTGTAAAAGGTGAGCAAAGCACATGCTTTAGGGTTTCAAAAAGCCTTTGTATTTCGGCTATAAATATGGACCATTGGGTTCATTTATTGCCAAGACTTTTAGTGCATTCATTTCAAAACTTTGCAAAACTGATTTATGCTTCATTCTTCAAAGTTCTTTTGCAAATGTTTTCTAAGTTTTAAAGTCTTCAAAAAGGTTTTAACAAAGACATTATCTCCTAAGTACTAGTAGCACTCTTAATGCCTAATGAGTATGTTCAAGGACCTTGTGTTTAGATCTTAAATGAAGTCTCCATGTTCTTAAAAGAGAACCCTTGAGACATTGATCTTGTAAACCAAAGGTAGAACATCAAAAACTCTTAGGGCGGAGTAGCTCTAAGTTTGAGTCAAGTCTTTGAGCGGAGTAGCTCGAAGCATTGCAACCGGAGTAGGTTGGCGAGTTGTCTTATTGTAATAGTTCTAGTTAAGCGGAGTAGCTTCTAAACTTTTAATAAGATAACGGTTGGACGTAGGCTCCGGAGTAGGAGCTGAACCAATTTTTTATATCGCCTGTTTATATTCTTGCTTATTCTCTTATCAATCTTTCGAATGCTTACTACTTACGATAACTAGCAGGTCTGTGCAACTGTTGCCTATACAGTTGCTCAGACTCTATCTTTCGTTGCTTGACTCTTAAACAATCAAGTTTAAATCAGAAATTTTTAAAAAGGTCACCTAATTCACCCCCTCCCCCTCTTAGGTGTTAAACTCGTTGTGACTCTTCAATACCCCACCTTACCCCACAACATTACTTATTTTAATCACCTCTACTCACAATAATAATCAATAATACATTCCCTCTCTCCAATCTTCCCAACCCACACATTACTTTACATTAAACAAATGAATTCCTTAATTCCCGTACCCAACCCGAAATGGGGCAGTTGTTGGGAATAGGAGGGAGTATTAACGACATTTTTTTACAATTTTTAAATTGCAAGCCCGTGCAATTTGCACGGGCATAAGACTAGTTTTATGTAAAGGGATTAACAAGTTTTAGTAATACTAAGCAGTTAAAACTTCGCACCTTGTATGTTTTACCAAGTGCGAAAATGTAGTCCAATGTTGATGAATGAAATACTCCCCGTCTCAGAAGTCGGAATGACTATTTTATTTACAATTGTAGTTGTAATCGTTTTCCTAATCTAATAAATATCTATAAATATAATAAAAAGACAAGTTAAAGCATCACATTTCACCATTAAACTATTTAAGAGTAAACTAGTTTTAGAACCCGTGAAAAACACGGAATCATTAATAATTTACTGTGTTTAACTGTTAATTTGTGAATAACTTATACGAAGTAGTCATTTTCTCAATCATTTGTTTAAAACTGTTGGAATTGGGAAATATGAATAATATATTGCATATATGAGATCAATCGTGCTTTACATTCTAATGAGCTAGACTATATATACAAAAAACTATGTATCTATCTATGTATGACAAATATACACCCAACAGCTAGGAATATTACAGCTAAGGAAACAATGTAATTTCCTTAATTTCAGAATAAGAGCCAACAGCTCTTTTGGGTGTGTGGCAACGATAATATCGAGAGCGAGATCCGCGTTGCTAATAAAAACGAATATGACTAGGCGAGCGGTATTTTAAAACAAATAAATACAATTCAATTTTTGATTCAGGAGGATAGGCAAACCAAAATGTGAATAATTTGGTTGTTTTGAAGCGACCAATTAAAAATTGTATTGAAATTTATTTTCCAACTCCATTAAGGAAGTCATCCTTTCATATATGAACAAACTAGTTTTGTGACCCGTGACATTCACGGGTTTATATGTTTTAGTATTGTTATTTTGTTGTATTGTTCAGATTTGTTTGAGCAATTAGTTTATCCATTTAAAAATATATAATTTTGACTTTTGAAATATTTAAAAGTTATTTAATTAATGCATAATGTTTGATTATTATTCTTTTTTTTAGAATGAAAAATTTTGCAGTGAAAAGAACCTAAAGCATACTTTTTAATTAAATTAGAGGGTTTTATCTCAATATTTTATTTCATATAAATCATATTTTTTAATAGTAGCATGGTCATGAAGTCTAATAAATGCTAGTCTTAATATATCATCTATATCAATTTATCAAAAATACTAAATTTTAATTTTGCAAAAATGATAAATTAAGTTAAATAGTAACCTAATAGTCTACTACAAATGGTGAGGAAAATCAAAAAGTCATCCTATTAAATAAAACAAATAAAAGTTAAATAAATACGTAGTTAATAACCAAATTTAGGAAAGAAAAATAAATAGTTTTTATTAATTCATTTTTGTGTTCGCAACTAACATTTTTTTTATTATTATTTTTTATTTATAAGCATGTGACACATGATTTTAGATATGACTTTTTAATAACATATGACATAGTAAAATACTTAGTATTATTTTTTTAACATCGATACTCAAAAGTGATGAACCTTGATTGATATTTATCTCTATCTTAAATTTGATAATAATGATAAAAAAAATGCTCAAAAATCATAAAACGTATCCTCAATTGTTTATATTTTTTTGATAGAGGCAAATTTTGTAAGCAATAATTTTTTCAAATCCATATCATCAATAGAATTGTATGTGGCACTAATATGTCTTATCTATTGCTTCAAATCAAGTTAAGTGTATTAAGGTTTTATATATATATATATATATATATATATATATATATATATATATATATATATATATATATATATTATGTAAGTTCCATTGTTGGGTTATGAAATATTTATCACATTTTCAAATTTCATCGTACGCGTTTGTTTTGTTCAAATTGAAGGGGCAATCAAGATTTGTGATATTAATAACGTATTTAGTCTTTTCTTTTTATAATATTGTATAAATCAATCGATAACTCAGTTGATATTTTACGATATTGAATAAATAAATGAATAATCTAGTAATCACTAAATTATGTATTAACCAATATAAAAATGACATGTGGATTAAACTTAAATGCTTTAAGTAGCCTTTTAGCTATATTGTAAGCATAAATATTAATAATAATGTACATTTAGCCATTATTCATATCAATAAGAATTATTTTGTCCAACTTGTTAATATGATTGAGATCTTTGCAACTCCATTTCATTCTATAAGAGCTATTTTTCAAAGGGGAATGATGAATAAAAAACTAACGCATACAAAAATAAAACATACATTTTAAAGTTTATGAAATACTATTTTTTTTCATTAAACTAAAAATAATTAATCATTAACATTCATGTTTTTAATCTTGTAGTTAGTTTATAATATAAATTGAAGGAAATAGGGGAGTATTTGTTTAAGCAATTATAGTATTTCCTTCTTCATACAGTTCTCTTTCTCAAATGAATCATCGCTACATAAAAATTCACTAAGCAATTAATAACAAACAAAATTGTAGAATTTGATTTATTTAATATTACATTATGATTATATTAATATATTTTTCCTTAAATAATGAAAGAAATAGAATATTGATGAATAATAAAAATGTAAGTATATTTACCTTTTAAGAGCACAACTCCACAAATATTGATAGCCCTTAAATAACAACAAAACAACATATGTGAAATTCAAAAATGTCACAGTACTTCATAACCAATAGAACTTAAAAATAAATAAATAAACTATTAATTTAACACCTTAATACACGCACTTATTTTACCGTAATACACTTACAATGATAAGAATGAGTATTATGGTGTAAACAAAATACTGGCTTGAATTTTGGCTCACAAATATTGTCTTCCATCAAATATTTATAGTCAATCGATGATGCAACATTTGATGACTCTTGGACGACTCATATTTTTTTTATTGTATATTAGTATCAAATTTAATATATACATAAATATGTAGCAATGTTTTGTGGCCTTTAATTATCCCTTTTCATTATTAGCAAATTTAATGGACATAAATATAGAGTAGGAAGAAATAAAATGCAAAAGAGTTGCTTTAATTATTATATTACAAAAATTAATTAAATAGGAAAAACTTTTAATCAATTTGGTGGGGATTAAATATTATGAAGAGTTTTAATCAATTTATTATCATATTTAAATAAAAAAATGAAATAAATAGGAAAAAACGTTAATAAAAATGGTGGGTGTTAAAGTAATATGAAGAGTTTTTATTAATTATTAACATGTTTTATTTTAAAAAAAAAAATTTTAACTATAATTATAAAATTTATTAACATATTTTACTATAAAATTTCAATTAAAATGTCAATATTAATTATAAATTACAAAAATTTTATTTAAATTTTGAAGGGTTACATTAATTTTGGAAAACAATATATTTAATGTACAAAATTAATTTAAGAATATTGATAATATCCTTTAATACTATAGATAATTGAATTAAATTAATTTATAGATAAATGAATTAAATTAATGGCATGTAATAATAAATTGATAATCCATCACATAAAATTGCCATGTCACATTAAAAATATGCTACGTCACATTTAAATATGCCAAGTCATATTAAAATTATGCCATGTCACATTAAAATTTGTCATGTCATATTTTTTTTGTTACCCTTTTAATAAGATTTTATAGATTACATTGAAATTTATTTTCTACTCCATATGCAGTTAAAGTCTCCCCTAACTTCGAAATATATATGAAAAAGTCTATTACTAATTCTCTCAAAATTTTATGAAGGAAGGAAAATAAAAAAAAATACAGTACATAAATAAAGAGTATATATAATAATGATGAAAGCAAACTTAAAAGGTCACTTCATTAATAAAGTGAATAATGGTTAAATAAATAAGGTAAATATGAGAGGAGATCAATTATAATGTTTTTGTTTATAACTTCTATTTTTTGAAAACAATTTAACTTATATTTTTTAATTTTCTTAAATTGGTAATCCATGTCATTTATTTTGGTCATATCACATAAAAGTTGCCACATCACAATTAAACTTGTCATCTAGGTTGCACGGACACGCCTAAAATTTTAGCCTTTACGTGTCCGACACGTGTCGGACACGGACACGCCTAGGACACGGCTCCAAGTGTCGGACACTTCAAAAACCGTGTCTCCGGTTTTTTTTTAAAGCCAGGCGTGTCGGACACGGTTCAAAGTTGTCGGACACGGTCCGTGTCCCCCGGACACGGTCCGTGTCCCCCGGACACGGCAAATAACAACAAAAATCAATTCTAATTTATAAACAAACGCTTATTGTTGCCTCCATCGCCAAACCTAATTCTAAACAAAAACACCACCAACAACCTTTCTACGCCGGCCGCCGCCTCCTTGGCTCGCCGATCGCCGCCTTCTTGTCTCGCCATAGTTCAACCCCCTAATCTCTTATTTATTATTCAAAATAAAATTAAGACAATAATATAATTGATGAAAATTGAAGAATCCAGAAAAATAGAAAGATTATCAAAGAGAGGTTGAATGATTTGATAATAGGAATTTTCGATGCACTGGAATGACAGTAGTCAACAGTTTTGTGAAGATTGAAATATTGAATTTCTAAGCTAATTAATACTTCTACTTAATAAGATAAAGTAAAGTAGGTGGCATTGGCTTTCTCTGTGACATTAATAATATAAAGTAAAGTAGGTGGCATTGGATAGTTTCTCTTTTGATTTTTAAAACCTTATATCCGTCTTTAACACTTTATATCCGTCTTAAAATTAAGACGGATACTTCCGTTTTAAATGAGGGTTTGTGTATTTTGTAAGGTTTGAATGTCTACTCAAATTTCGGTTGTAATTTGGATTTTCTATTTTGTAAGACATATTTGATTTGGACGTTGTATTGGTTGTTATTTTACGACTTTGTTACCTTTAAATGACAAAAGTTTAGATTTTAGTTGTAATAGACTTTAAATTCTCTTTATTTTAATATGTATATTGTTTTTTTTTGCCGTGTCCCGTGTCCTAACAAAATCGGAGCGCCGTGTCCCGTGTCCGTGTCCGTGTCCGTTTCCGTGCAACCTAGCTTGTCATGTCACATTTTTTAGGTTAGCCTTTTAATACGATTTTATAGATTTGTGACAAAGTAATAAAGTAAAGTAAATATCAAAACTTTGTAGGTGAACTCTAATAATAATTATTAGTAGTATAAGATGGGCAAAAGTAATTAAACATCTATCGATATTACGCAACAAATAGAGATTTATATACAATTCTAAACCGAGATTATTCAAATCCGATCATTCATCCAAAAGTCTAATCAAAACAATATTATTATACTTCATGCGAAATATTAACATTTCCTAATTCATTAGAAATAAAATATAAACAAATCATGTTAAAAAGAACATTTATCCAAATAATATTGTGAGTTATAGAATAATATATTTGATGGAAAGCAAAAAAAATGATTTAAAGGCTTGAAAACATTGGAATTGGAACAACAAATTTGAGAATATGAATCGGTGTCTAACTAATTACTAATCGTGCATATTTTTATTATGAATATATTTATAACACTTTGATATGATAAAATTGACATATGTACATCGTACTTTAACACTTTGACTAAGCAATTTGATTTCTAACATGTTTGACAAAATAAAAATAGAACCTAAGTGTTACAAAGGAAACTAACGTGTAGGAAAGAGTGAAAGACAATAATGTTACATGTTAATAACTTATTAAAGATTTATGTTACCTTTCGATGTTTCAAATACACCATTGCAGAAAGAAAAAAATTGGCAAAAATAAAAGAGTCATTCAAATCAAGAAGAAAAAAATCTGTAAAGAAGATTCATTGCTATTATTTTCAATCTCGTGCATTGTTATTTAACGTGAGTATGTCATCCCCTGTAATATTAATGTAAATACAAAAATAATAACTGATAAGATTTTAATTGATTCAAAAAATAATAAAAATAAAAAGAGAATAATTAACTTAGTCCTCCGCGTATATTTTACCTGGAATTTTTTTGACTAAAGTTAAAAATTTAACCTCCTACAATATTAATATAAACACAAAAAAAACTAATAAGATTCTAATTGATTCAAAACATAATAAAAATAAGAAGCGAATAATTAATTTAGTTCTCTAGGTATACCTCACCTACTAATTTTTTGACTAAAGATGAAAGTTCATTCTACTGCAATATTAAAACAAACACAAAAAATAATAAATAATAAGATTCTAATTAATTCAAAATATAATAAAAAAAAAAAAAAACGAAATAACTAATTGAATTTTCTACGTATACTTTAGTATTAATTTTGTGAATAAAGTTGAAATTATGGTTGTTATAATAGTTACATATGAAATCTTTTGCAACTAATTCTCTCAAAATTTTATGAATAGAACGAAGATAAAAAAAATATGGAATATACAAACTGGGTATATATATAGTAAATGAAAAGAAAGTGAAAATGTCATTTTATTAAATAAAGAAAATAATTGTTTTAATAAAGGTAAAACAACAAAAATTATGATAGGAGATCGATGGTTAATTTTTTTTTTTGTGTGTTTAAACTTTATATTTTTAAATTTCTTAACTTATAGTATTTTTTTTCTTAAATTGATAATCCATGTCACTTTTTTTTCGTCATGTCACATTTAAAATTGTCATGTCACATTTAATTTAGTCATGCCAACTTCTTAGGCTACCCTTTTAATTAGATTTTATAGATATTTTTTTAGTTAAATATTTTATAAATAGCTTATCTTGGCACATGATGATAAAAAACTATTTAATTTAGCGTTGTAATTATACAGTATAAGTAAACTATTTATACAATATATTTTTCACTTGTGATTACGGAGTAAATTTGTTACTTTTTATTTTCCAAAAGAACTTTAATATTTTAGATAACACGTTGAATAAATTCTAAAAATTATTATAGACAAAAGAAAGGCCAGAAATGTATTAGAAGCTATTAACTTCACCTAATAATTTTAACTTTTAATATTTTCTTAGAGTGTGAAATATAATAATAATTAAAATGTTTTAGTTTTTAGATAAATACTTTGTAAATAGCTTATCTTTACACGCAACTACGCAACACTAAAAAGTTACTGTAATAATTAGCCTTTAAATTATATTGTATAGATAGATAGATGTATATAATTTAATCTTTATTGCAAAACAAAATAGTTACATGATGTAAATTTACAGTGATGTATTTTTTTTATTTGGTGATTAACTTATTCTAACAATGAACACGTAAATTTTAAATATAGAATGCATTTTGATTTATTAATTATTCTTAAATTTATTAAAAATTATGACTCTAAACTTTATTCGTTATTATGCTATTTAAAAACATGAGATGCATTTAATGCCTATAAATTAATTAGTTTTTTATTTTATTTTATTTTAAAAATAATGATATTATGCTATTTAAAAAACTTGATATGCATTTAATGTTTGTAAATTCATTAGTTTTTTTATATTTTTATTTTCTAAATAATGATGACGTATGGCTTGCTAGGATTCCTCAAAAGTGAAATGGTGAAATGTGTTGCTTTGTCTTGCATTTTTATATTATATATAGATTATCAAGGCATATCATCCTCTCTTATTTTAAAAAGAAAAAAGAAAAAAGAAATGATATTTTAAACATTAAATGCAAATTAAAGTACAATGTTAAGAAAATTAAAGTTAAAAATTAAACTAATATGTCTAATAGTATTGAACACAAATTATAATTGTCATTATAATTTTTCAAAACAATGTCAATCTATTTTGAATAATAATTCACAAATAAAAGTTTAGAAATTTTTATTTTGACAAATTTATTTTAAGTTAAATTAATTACATAATAAAAAAATAAAAAAAACAATAATAAAAACAATAATTGTGACAAATTAAAATACTAATAAACATATTAATAATCGTGGCAAAATACTAATAATGCGTGGCAAAAACTTAGTAAATTGTGAAAAATATATTTTGACTATATATTACTCGTATTACAATATAAATATTTGATTAATAAATTAGCTTTTTCTTATGAGTCCTTTTGTCATCAAAGCTTATTAAGGCTTTAAATCTGTACCTGTATAATACCACCAGCGTGACAATATATATAATCCGCGTGGATTTCACGGATATTACAACCAGTTCATAATTAGAAAGTGTAGTAATAAGGAAACTCTATTAGTAACAAAATTAGGATTATTTAGTTAATATTTCCAATTATATATACCCCATTCTAATCCCACAAACTTTCAAAATAAAATTAATTTCAATTAATTACTCGTTTAACACTCCTAAAGTAGTTCTTATTTTACGCTTAGAAATTAACAATCAAATCAATCATAATTATTCCTTTCCATCTCCCGAATTTACGTAAACCTCAAGATGATGAATACAATTTTGACATTAATAATTTAAAACTTTTTTGTCACACCCTTTCAAACTTGTTGATACAGTAGAAGACTTGAGCTTGTTGGTCTCCAAATTGAGACAAGCTGATGAGTTTGCGGTCGATTTGGAACATAACTCATATCGTTCCTATCAAGTTATAACTTGTCTAATGCAAATTTCGATCCGGTCTGAAAATTTTGTCGTGGACACCCTAAAACTCCGGAAATATGTGGGTGGATACTTGCGGGACATATTTTTGCCACCGAAAAAAAAAGTGATACATGGATCCGACAACGATATTATGTGGTTACAGCGTGATTTCGGTATTTACGTAGTCAACCTATTTGATCCCATGTGAGCGTCACAAGTTTTACGGTATTGTATGGATGTGTAACATGTGTTTGATAGAGAGACGTCATTCTTGTCCTTGTACGGGTTATTGGACGCGTGCCTCGACGAGCAACAATTGGGACTCGTGGCGGCGTTGTATGAGTGGATGGACAAAGTCAGTAGGGAGGAGGACAAAGTCGTGGCGGCGTTGTATGTTTGTCAAATAAGATGATCTTGGACATTGCTAAAAAAAAGCCAAGAAATAAGCACGAATTGCTAGAGATCCGTGGATATGGTAAAGAGTATGTGTTGGGGCCCAAGTTTAGAAGGGGCCCATTATTGTGAAATTAGAAATATGTTATTTGTCAAATAAAATTTATCATTATTTATTTATATATATTAAAGGAATCTTGTAAAACTGCTGATGTGACGCAATGTGATTTTAGAATTAGTCTAATGGAGCTCTCTCATTTAACCTCAAAATTTTAAATTTTTTCAGCCAATAACGTGAACAATAGTAGCCATGTCACCTTCCATTAACTGATTTTTACATTGTTTCCATTTTCTGCAATATATCGAATATAATTATCTTAATTTTGTTTCTTTAATTAATTTACCTATATCTTTTTTTTACGGAAAATTTACATATATCTTAAAGTTCTCAAATCTGATTTTATAATTTTCTTTTTTAATTATATCATAATAGTTCCATTTTTATATCACACATTATCATATGTTATCTTATTATATATTATTAACAATTTTTTCAAATGTCCTTAAGTATATATATTAATTTTTTTTTCGTTTTTATTTTAAATATACATGTTCAATAAATAAAATTTCTGGTTATATATATAATAAATATAATTTGTCGTCTTCTTTTAAAATAAAAGTACACAGACCCCGTAATTTTTCACGGGTGATACACTAAAAAATAAAATGCTAAAGACAACCTTCATTATGCCAGGACTGTGTTGGTTGTAAGAACGTATTTTAATGCCCGCCATTTTACAGAATTTGAAATATCAACACCGACATTAACTCACCATTATTTTCTCAATAAGTTTAATAAATTTAAAACACTTACAAAATATAAAACGATCCTAATAAAACAAAAACTTCATGGTGTACTTATGAACAATTTTGATTATATAATAACTATAATTTGTCGTCTTCTATTAAAAAAAATACACAACCCCGTGATTTTTCACGGGTGTTACACTAGTTATATAGAAAGATCAAAATAAGGCAAGTAATGTAGTGGTTTTACATTTTATCCAATGTCAAAAGGTCTTGTGTTCTATTCCTCATTCCACCATTTTTTATTTCGTTTTTTTGGAAATGATTATATTGATAGGCCTATTTCCACCATTTTTAATTTCTTTTATTATTTTTTTGGGAATTTATTATATTGATAGGCTTATTTCCACCATTTTTATAATTTTTTGTTCCACCATTTTTCTTTGGAAATTATTACATCGATAAACCCTCCTCTTTGGAAATTATTACATTGATAGGCCTTTTTCTACCATTTTTATAATTTTTTTGTTAACTCCCAGCATTGATAAACTCATTCATCTAATTTTTTAGTTATACTTTAGTGCATCAGTTGAACAATAAAATGTTTCACCGTGATTTTGTGTGAATTGTGTTCATTGTTCATTGCAGCATAATTTGCTCAAATAATACACTCAATGGACTCGTCTAATAAAGTTAATATCTAAACTTTGAAAGAATTTCGATCATTCCAATTTGTTGACGATAAAAAGTTAGAATTATAAGGTACCTTTTTCCAATTTCTCCAAATCCAATATCATTTTTCTTCTATACTTTTAAGAAACTTTCAGGAATCAACCCTATCTAGTTCAAAAGTTTTTTTTGCGCCCGTTGTTTTGTATATTTAATTGTATTAGATAATTACTCATGAATTACTTGATTTTTTTTAAAAAAAATAGGGCCTCATTTTACGATTTTGCCTAGGGCCTTAAAATGTTCAGGACCGATCCTGACCGTACGGTTGTGCTCCTATAAGACCAGCTACGACTCAAGTATTCTCGTATCCTAGTCGGCCTAGTGTGTATCCGTATAGAGTTCCCTGTGCTCCTTATATAAATAGGCCATTTTTAGTTCATTGCTTATAATTGTAATATAGACGACTGATCGTAGTACATTCATTTCATTGTTCAGTTTACAAACTTAATCAATTTATTATTTTATCGATTCAATCTTTTGCCTTTGTTTCTTTATGTTTTGTATCACTGATCTTCAATTCTGAATGCTATGCTCTTCAGATATTTCTTATATTCAGGTCATATGTATGGATCTTGTACTTCTAATTTCGAGTATGTAGTCCAATGTTGATGAATGAAATATTCCGTGTCTCAGAAGTCGGAATGACTATTTTACTTACAGTTGTAGTCCTTCCCTGTACACAAGTATATGTCCCGGCCTGATCCCTAAAACCGTCACTGTTACTTACAGTTTTTGTTGTCTCGATCTGCCAATGTTTAGAAACTAAATAAATAGCAGCTGCATGCTAATATAAGCAGACCACGCGCTTCTGAATTGGACCTTACCATGTCGAGTATGATGGAATTGTTTGTGTCAGTGGTGACTGGTGACGGCGTCTTAGTTGCATGATATATCCTATGTTGGCGCATTCCTGATAATGTTGTACTACTTCAACTCCAAAAGATTAGCCATTAAGAATTCTGTTTGCAGCTCATAAATGGCTTACTGCAAACAGAAATCCGGGCAGGTATCTTTCTTAATTTTTGCGAATGCATCGATCAGTAGATTAAGTATGATTCAAGCTTTGCGTTACATTGTTTCGTCCACTTTTTTCCCTGAAAAATGAAGTAAACAGAAGTAGTAAGTAGATCCTAAATCCTAAACAGTGAATGCGAATTTGTGAAATACATGTGCAGCACACATTGGGATATAGATTTGTTCTGATGGTTCATGTTTTCATATTGCTTGCATGCATTCAGCTCAACATGATGATTATTTTTGAAAGTGTTCTGTACCTTCAGCATGACGGCCTGTACTATAAAAAATCAGTATCCTGGCCACCATTAATTTTACAAAAGAGAAGCAATGCGCCAATACCAGTCAATCACGTTCAAGTCTTCGTCTAATCGTCTTCAACTAATGTGGGACTTGAGCCATTCAAAGATTTGATCTGACTGCAAACTTGTCATTTCGTGATATCCATAAGCGAGATTCAACTCTTCCTCAATATGATTCATCAGTTTACTTCCTAATGGCAAGAGACTGTTGCTTTGCTTGAGAGCTCGTTTCCAAGGAGTCGTACGTCCATCTTCTCTCATAAATCCCGCGTCATCAATAAAGTTTTTATCCCGAAACAATTTGAACAATTTTACTGATGTAGGTTTATCCAGGCCTGAAACTCTGTCGACCAACCAACTCGCTGTCAGCGGAAATTCCATGCACTTAATCTCCTTCGTTTCAATGCCTTTCTTTCTCAGAACCTCAATATGTCTCTCAACCTTCTCCGCTCTCATAATATCCTTTGGCATGTGCACAAATAGGGTTGGCGGGTAATCATCAGGGACATTCATTCTATCAAACAAGCCTGACGAAATCATGAGAACAACGGCTCTAAATCTTACTTCGGTTGCCAGACGAGAAAGAAAATACCCACCAGCAGAAGCACCTAAACCGAACAATGGCACACTCACCAAGCTGTTCCTGGCTACCCACCATTTGATTATTTCACCGACCCTGAATCTCTCATTCTCCGATGACCAACAGTTATCATTGCTGGTTATGGTAAGAACGCCAAAGTTCTGAGCAACAGCAAATTGGACAATTCGATTTTCTTCAGGAAAGCCGACGCATTTTGGACATGTCGAGCATTGATCCCAAAAATTTAGAGCAGTACCACCACACCCATGAGCTATAAAAATTACAGCAATTGGATTAGTGGGTATTTGCCAAATGATATCTCTTCCATTCGTAAACTCCATAGTAGGAAGCGGTAGCACTGAAGATTCACGGCCTTGTGTTCCGTTATAGTGTATGCTCTCTTCTAAGACGGTATTGCGTGGACTGTCTAGTGTGATGATAAGCAAGGCAAGAGCAACAATCAAACCCAGAACTATGACATAGAGAGGTAGTTGACAGCTCCGACGAGATCGATTTATATTCAACATGGTAATTTAAAGGGGAACCAGCCTGTTACAACAACAAAATAGTCACAGATTTGTATTAAACCAGACTATATAAAATATAATCTTCATGTCAGTTCAAACTGCTCTAACTACTACTCCCTTTTTCCTGATCATTTGTCTACTTTTGATTAAAATTGCCCTCGCTAAGAATATAAAGGGCAACAAATGATCGGGATTTGGGACTGAGGGAGAACTAAATCAATATGATGTGCGAATCACCAACATTTTTTCAAAATAATCACTAATTTGTTATGGCCGTAAAGAAACGATCTCACACACTTCGACCTAACCTAACCCAACCCAATCCAACTCATTATTTGAGGGTCGTGAACCCGTAACATTTGACCTATTTTACATAAACTTGGTTAGCGATATTCAATAGGTGTGCCGTGTGCACGTCCTAAGTGTCAGACTCGACTATTTTATGACAATTCATCACATTTTATTCTCGATTCACTAATTATGATTAAATGGTCATGAACCAGTAAACTTTGACCGATACAGGTGCGCGTTCAAGTGTCCGACTCAACAATTTTACGAAAATTCTCACATTTAGACACAATCAACTAAAGAGCAGAGGTTATACCAGGAAACAAAACATATGTAAAAATCAATCTGAACCTCCAAACAGAAACATTTTTGAATGAATCAGCATCAATCACAGATCAATCAAACGCTTGCAATGATTAAATCCAATATAGTTAAGCAAAACAATGAAGATTTATATGATGCAGACGTACCGCTGCATTCAGATGAGTGGTAACAGAAATGGCCGGGATTTTGGCGTGACAGTTGAAGTCCAACTGCCGAATTAAATTGACTACTCCCTCCCTCCCGAACATTTCATGTTGAACAATAAAAGAGATTAACAAATGAAAGGTGACATTCGCCATAGTCGTCAGTCGATCTCGACAGATTTTTTTAATATATACAGTACAACTTGTAAAATTTTTATTATAACTCTCCGCCATAAATTATTTTTTCATTTGTTGTCTATAAAATATTTGTAGCTTGAAAAAAAATTATCCATGTTTGAATTTGTAGCCCGGAATTACAATCAATCGAAATTTATTCATTTAGGAACATCATTGATTCAGAGAGCCGCAATTGTTTTTTTCAAATTCAAGGCTTTTACGAGAAATTTGGTTAGAAAAAAAATAAATTACCCTTTTTCGAACTCGTACGAAGAGTTATTGACGGTCAAAGTTGAAAAAATGAAACTCGTGTTGAAATGGCTTACGATTCAAGTCCTAGTTTTCGAAAACTCAATTGTCACTTATTAGTTGATCCATGTGAGAAAACAAAATTTATATTATAGGCTATTTGTTTTTTTAGACTAAAATTAAACTGAACTGAACAAGGATTTGAACTGAACTGAGCCCGTGAATTTACAGGATCTGAACTTAACTGAGCTGAATTTTTTTCTTTACTCTCTCAGGTTTCAATAATAATAATAATTTAGAGTAATAAAAATAAATAAATAAATAAATATATAATAATAATAATAATAATAATAATAATAATAAATAACAAAAATAGTTAATAATAATAATAATAAATATACAAGCTGGTCGGGAGGTGGATATTGGTTTGCTCGATGGGGCGGGAGGGCCCTTGCGACCTGCGGATGTGCTGCTCTATTCCTGGGATCGGGGACGCGATGTGTGCGTGGACTTGGTTGGGTCTTCCCCATTGACTCAGTTGGGGATGGCTGATTTTTTGCCAGGAGGGGTCGTGGTGGATGCTGCTTGGAGGAAGTGCGCCAAGGACCGGGACTTGTGCGCGGGGCATGGGTATGGCTTCTTGCCTTTCTCTTTCTCTTCTTTGGGGGAATTGGGAGAAGATGTTGTTTCCTTGCTCAAGCGGATTCAGAAGTTTTCTGTGTCCCAAGATGCTGGATCGAAGACCGCTGCTTTTATTTTTCTCGCCTTAGTTTTGCTATTGCTAAGGGAGTGGGCGACCACCAATCTCATGCAATCCTTCTTTACGGTTTTAATAAAAGCACTCGTTTTATAATAATATTAATAATAATAATAATAATAATAATAATAATAAAGGCTCCCGGTTATAATAATAATAAAAATAATAATAATAATAATGATACTGTGGACTGAACTTAATTAATAGAGCTAAGTTGGACTGAACTGAGCTGAATTGAATTGACTGAAGCCGAAATGAACTGAACTGAACTATATAGTAAAAGTGTGGAAAACATTACCGTGGTAAATGGTTATGCTAATAATGGTAACTAGTTTTAATCTCGTGCAAATAATGCACATGTTACTTTTAAATTCTTGCAAAACATATTGGTGTTTACGGCTGACTTTCTATAAAAGTATTGTTGATGACGGATTTTCCAGTAATTATTGTTGCTTTTGAGTAATATCTTTATTTGAGAACAAAATTGTTTAAAATGATTTTAGCATTTGAGATTTTTTAAAAAATGATTTCAATGACATAAAATAACTTGATAATAACTGAATAAAAAATAACTCAAACCCGAAATAATTCGGCTCGATCAAATAACCCAATTTAAGTGTCCCTTTTACCAGGTCTAGGGAGGGGTTCAACAACTTTGTTTTTACGTTACTATTTTGCCTAAAATTAGTAGTAAAACTAATGATATCAATAACTCATCCATTTTTCATATAATCAAACTCATTCCATTTTTTTTTTCATATTATCAATAACTCATCCGTGTATATGAGTTATTTTTTTACCTTGAAGACTGAAATCAATTACATTTTTTTGTAATAAATAATGTACTCCGTAATATTTTGTAATATTCAGTTTGTAATTTTTTTTTAGATTATATATTGTTAATATCATAGAAAACGTTTTAACTTTTTCAGTGAAGATTTTCTTTATTAAAGTCAATTGGTTTTCGTAATTATTTAATTTGTAATTTTTGAATGTTTATATTGTATTGTATTAGTAATATCAAATGTATAATGTATGGTGTTGCATAGTTTGTGTTAATAAAATTGGAATTATAATTTAAGTACTTACAAAATATAAAAATTAATTAAATTGAGTGATGAAACATTGACGACCTACAAAAAAAAAACTTACTTTTTTCACCTTGAAAAAAGAACCTTACCTCCGTATTCTATTTCTTTTATGGTAAAGGGATAATTTGTATACTGTTTTTGGTTGTATATTAATTTCTACGTTATTTTAATCTTTTTTTAATTTTGTATGGTCAGTTTTTTATTGTTGTAAATTGTTAATTATTATAATGTTTTTTCTAATTATTTAAATTGTTGTCTAATTGTTTTAGACGGGACATATATATTCAATTATATAATATTTAATTTTATGTTATACAAATTGACTGTTTTTCGTAGAAATTCATATTTACGAATTTATATAAATGTTACGTAATATTTCAAAAACTACAATATCAAGCATTTATTTAGAATATCGGGCGGTTATTTAGCATTCAGCTCAACATGATGATTAAGTGTTGAGCCATTGCTGTCTCCAGGTACTGGAAATGGGGTGGTCAAATTTGTCTCGGATTCAGTCGGCGAACCTTGCCCTGCTAATTATGCTACACTCGCCAATCGCCAATCGCCAATTCACCATTCTTCGAGCTTAAGCATAGCCTGATCGAAACACCTTTGCATTTACGTAGCAACTTTTCTAAATTTACACCTTATAAAATACTGTATTTTTTAATATTTTACGCTTTTATAAAACACTTCTATCAAATTTTACCCCTTACTTTGCTGTGTAAAACATATTGAAGTTACGATATTACCCTTGCTTATTAGTTTCTTTTTATACTCTTATCTTATTTCTTAGATCCGATGAAATTTGATATCAGTTTGACCAATTTAGTAGCTTGTCGCTAATCAAGACCGGCAATGACTTGTTAACTGCTCAAATGCTACTCAATTTGTAATTGTAAATCTTAATGTTACAAGTTTTTAAGAATTCGTGTTTAAGGTTTTGTGTTAGAATTATTGGTAGGAAATGGGATCGCAGAAAATCCTTTACGATAATAGTTAGTTATGCACGGCCTCAAAATAAGATACTCATAAGACCGTCTTATATTAGAATTAATGAAAAACAAAAACTATACTATATCTTTTATCTATGAATTAGTGTTTGTAGGTGCCAATTGTGTTGTTCATAAGGTGTTCTGTGTGTAGTTTTCAGATGGGTTTCTGGATGTGTTGTCGTGAAAGATAGCTCAAAACTAGTCCTGCATTATAACGCTCACAAATAAACTAAAGGAAAAAAAAGACTAAACTCCCATCAAGTGCAAATAAAAAAAGGTGTTTGGTTGCCCTCTTTTTTAAAAAATGGAGGGAGTGCAACTTCCCATGAAAGTAATTCCCGTATCAACCAAATGACCCATAGTTTTAGTGACAATAGATGATGCCTGTAACAACCCGACCCACCACGGTCGTAACACACCCCTAATAAGATGGGAGGTAAGCCTTTGGGCCCATTATTTGTCCTCACTTAAGCACAAAGCCTTGTTACTAAGTGGTGGGTGAAAGTTATTATAAACATATCACAAGCCTCACATTCTACCGACGTGGGACAACTTTCCTCTCATACTCTTGGGGTGTTACAATGCCAATTTGATATTGTAAGAGGGCACACATTTTACATTACGGTCGCACATGTGACCAGTAGAAAAAGTGATTACAATGAGTAGTGACCACTTTTAATTAAATAGCGATCACTATTGATAAAATAGTTACCATTTTTTGCCTGAAATGTGGTGACTATTTACCCAAAATGATCACATTTTGCAAAAAAAAACACGACCGTCGCATAGGAGAATTCCGACTAGAAGGGCCTATCCGTTTTCGCGTTGGGAATAGTAATGTCCGTTTTTAGAACGAGATTTTGTGTTTGAATAAAGTCTCAACCAACAAAATTTCCAAATTCCAACACAGCCTACACTATATTTTCCCGCCAAGTTCTCATATCCAAAACCCAGCAAAAAAGCTTCAAAAAAAATGGGGAAGAAGAGAAAGAGAGTGCCAAACGTACTATGGACGCTTTTTAATCACAATGCTCGTACCCTTTCCGCTACTATCGTTTCTTTAATTCCCAAATTATGTGATTGCTATTCAAGCGGTAGATGCGTTCGTTGTATATTTGGTAATAGTGATGATAATGCTTTGTCTTATCTGGTTAGACCTGATGATCCTCCTGATTATCGCCGTTTTATGAATAATTGTTTTGTTGTTCTTCCTGATGGTGTTTCTTCTCTTCCTCCTCTTCTTAGTTTTACTCATTATTATTCTCAACTTCAGGTGATTGATTTCTTCAATTATTGATATTTTTGTTTCTGGGTTTTAATGTTTTTGTAAATTTGTCATCTGGGTTGTTGTTAGTTGTGCTAAGTGGAGCTAGGGTTTGTAGTTAGGGGTGAATGAGTAATGCTATAACCCCAACTCCCCAAGTTAAACTCGAAAAAGTTTATGCTTTTTTGATGATTTTGTTTATGGTTTTGCTGGGGTTTAAGGGTTTCACTGAAATTGTCAAGTGAGGTAGGATTTGTAGTTAGGTGGGCGAACTGCGGAACTTGCAATGGCGTAAGGTAAACTCCAAAAAGTTCCCAAAATTTGCATTATCATCCTGTAGGGGCAGCGCTTTTGCCAGTCCCTAGCTCTACCATTAGTGAAAGTTGTGAGAGTTCATGATAAAGATGCATGCTTTTTGAGATAAATGACTGAATTTATGCAAGTAAGTTTCGGGTTAATGTACATTGGTCTTGGTCATTTGGCCAAAATCAATTTTCCAGTGGTAAGAAATTCATGGGGTATAAGGTTCACCAATTGACTCGAAGGTGTCAGATTAAGCATTGTGGTTGTGGTTTGCGCGGAGGGTGGGGAGACGGGAGATGCTGCATTATAGCTTATGCTCTTACGAGTGTAATTGCATTGATGAGAATCATATAAAAATTTGCATAGTCTGTTTTTTGTCATGTGTATAGCTTCAGTTAAAAAGTACTACCTCCGATTCTTTGAAATGCTTCATTAGCAAAACATATTCAAAATGGAAATGGAGTAATGAGTAGCCCTAAAACGGAATATGGGGTATTTCCTGAGAATCGGAGGGAGTATTGTGACAATCGGAGAAAATGATTGGAGGCCTTGATTTCCTTCTGCCTTTATGTATTATTTGCTGATGTAACTTGCTACCTGCTCTATACTAACTTGTTCTCACGCCTTTGCCATCACATGCTTCAGCTTGTTCAAGGGACTATTCAAGTATGTTTTATGAAGCAAGCTGTACCTTCTAATGTCATGTTGCATGGTTATGGAAGGGTAATCCTTTATTTCTTCATCTGAAAGGTGTTAGTCTCTGTTGGAACATAAGAGTTTAATCATGTTTGGTACCTGAATCACGGCCTAGTTTCTTCATCTGTCATGTGTTAGTCTCTGCTCTTGTCGTATGTTTTGTATGAGGTAGTTACCTTATTTGTGAATCGTAAACTTATGTATTTTAACAAAAGAGTTAGTGATCAACTGTTGGTAAAATTTTCCGAGGTTACATTAGAAGTAGCTATAGATTATTTTTACTGATGGTGTTTTCAACTTAATTTTCTAGTTTCAACAGCTCAGTTCCATCGTAAAGCTTCTTACTCAATCAGTATGGGATTTGGTCTTAAAAAGGGTATATTATCTGCCTTTCCTTTTATCTTCCTTTTGCTTGAGGTCTCTTGGCTTGGTCTACTTACTGCAGTTTTATTACCCTATACAGATTGGAGACAGTTTCATGGTGTATTTACTCCAGCACACTTTGATATTCATGCCCGTCAAACACAACCTGCATCAGCAAGTAACAGGCCCTCCTATAAATCGCTTTGGATTACCTCCCGTGCAGCCTTCCTCTTCTTCCACTGATACAAGTAGGTAAACCATACTCACTGTTGAGTTCTTTGCCTACTTCATTCTCATTTGGTCTTTTGGAGTATCACAGACGTTCGTCACTTCTCAGAACAGTAAGATCATGATTGTTTAGTTTGATGTTAAGGTGCTAGATGTTTCAGGGCCGTTTAAACCATTAATTGTAATATTTCCAAAAGAAAGCATTATGCTTTTTCAGAGTAGAATTGGTAAATGACGTATTGACATTTCATTAGAAGCTATATATACACACATTAAGGTTAATGTATGTATGTTCATAGAAGACAAGGGTAATTACCCGAGCTCTAAAATTAATCATGTGTCATCTTCCCTTCTGCCATTAGAGGAACATCAAATATTGTAGGACAATAACCAGGCCTACTTGCACTGGCACTCTGCTGGGTATTTCCAGGAAACTCGAGAAAGAGAGGAAGACCAAACGGAAAGGATTCCATTACTGAAGAACCTCCCTGCAAAGTTTCTGTACAAGCTGTTAAATTTCAACAGAATTCATGCCATTCTGTTGGTAATGGGAATGAGGGTAATGATGATAGGAGTTGTTCGGAACCTAGTACTCTCTCACAGTTGATTGAAGCATGTAACAGTTCTGGCGACTTCGGTTCCTTTAAAATGGAAATTCATGAAGGAAAACCCATTGAGATACTCGAAAACAAGCTGCGGAAGCGATTCAGACAACCAAGCTGGCAGCGGCGAAAGAGGTGCAAGAAGACGGTCTTAGAGGGTTCACCTACCACAGTACCTTCAGCTGAAATTTTAAGTGTTAAAGATGATTTGAACAAAACTCGTGAGCATGATTTGACTAGTGATCAATGGTCGGGGAAAGTTGGGCCTACTTCAAACAAAACTTGTTGCAACAAACAAGTTGATGTAAGAGTTCTAATCCAGAACTTTTACAGCTCAAAATGTTCTTAAATTTGAATATCTGTCCTTCAGTAAGGAAGAAGTTTTTATATATATATATCATACATTCTTGTAAGTCCTTTTCTGTAAATATGCAGATTCTACTGTTATGCCCATGTTGCTCAGTGTTTCGATCATTGTCATCACTTCCTATGGATGCTCAGATAAACAGGAAGCCTATATTCTACAACATGAAGCATTCACCATCTCTCTTTCTGGAAAACCGTATCCTTTTTCTATCCCTTTAGTGAGTTAAGCTAAGCATCTTATGTTTACTGCACTGCCGTAATGTTATGTTTGGCTTTACGACCTAAATTTTCTCTGAGAGTAGAGCTTCCTTAATCTTTTAGACATACTCAACTCTTTGAAACCAGGTTCTGCTGGTATTAAAAAGCTTCTTCAAGATATCTTTGGTCTAGCTATTACGGATACAAAGAATCTGCCAACATTATGCTTTCACAAGAAAGGGTTTTGCTCAAATGCCTCTTCTTGCTTGTAAGTATATTCGGTTTTTTTTGAGGGGATCTGCCTATTGTTTGAAACTTCGAATCATATAACTTATTTATCTACATTTTCGAAGATAGTGTGTCAGATTACTGTCAATAATATCAACTGGATGGCGTGATACGCTAACATTCATTCTGACATACGCTTCTTGCTTTTGTTTTTGTATCTCAATTGTGGTTGGATCTTTGAAGGACTTTCATCGGACAAGTTTAATCATTTGACTTCTGTTCCTAAATTTACCAAGAAATTTGTTAATTATGTATTACTTTGACACTGCTCATTTTATAGATACCATTCTTTTGTCAAATCACTCAAAATCTTTATGTGGAGAGCTAAGAAGTGCCAGCATGTGCAGCTGCTTCAGAAACATTGCATTCCTCAAGTCAACCTTCTGTCTGATACTGAAGATATTGGCTCAACACTTCAGGTACTTCCATTTCTCGTCTTTTGCCTTTTCTTCTTGTAAGCAACTACTGGCCCCAACCGGCATGCTTCATTGATGTCGCTGACTTGGCCTCATGAGGCATTATTGAAAATGGTGAAGACAGGAAATGGGAAATCTATAGTGTCTAGGTTTGGGTTGGTGTACTGGTTCATGGATATGGTTGGCTTTACTAGCTTCAAGTAGGAGAGGACATGCTATGGGCCAAAATTCAGGGTTGCCGCAGTACTTTAAGTCAATAGGCGATCATAGCTTGTGCAAAATCTTACCATAGTGGGAATGTTCGTACCTTCGTGGTCTGTGGCTTCATTGCAAATGTTGCTGTATTTTGTTAGCTAGCTGTATTATATATGTTCAATATTGTGCACCTAGCTGTTCATCATTCATAGCATCATCCTTTTGTAGGGCTCCAAACCTAGCCCTAAACAAGAAACCATTCAGAAAGTGGGCAAACTGAGAGATTGCAGACGAACACCTGAAGTCATTCAACGTCAGTTTGGTCTAACTCAACCTTATTGCTTGAAAGATGAAGTTGTATCATTTGTTTGGGCAGTGTGTCGGAGTATTCTTCCCCCGGAGCTTTTAGGGTCTTCGTCAAACTGCAGAATCTTGCGGAGAAATATTTCAAAATTCATAAAACTAAGACGATTTGAGAAATTTTCCCTTGGTCAGTGTATATATAAACTGGAACTATCAAAGTTCCCTTTGTTATCAAGTACAGAGTCCTCCAAAGAGACCCATGGGCAAAAGCCTCGTTTGGCACAGAACATCGCATACAAATGCAATACTTTGAAACGGGCTCTGTTAGAACGATGGATCTTTTGGCTTTTTACTTGCATTATAGTTCCACTGGTGCAGGCCAAATTTTACGTCACTGAAAGTGAGCATGGTAAACTGAATATATATTATTATAGAAAGTCGACCTGGGAAAAGCTGAGTGATAAAATCACTAAATCACTGAAGGATAAGAGCTATCGGTACTTGGACAATGCATCAGTAGCTGAGATTTTAAGGAAACGCACATTTGGCTTCTCAAAAGTTAGACTTTGCCCTAAAGAAGCCGGAGCAAGGCCAATAGCGAATTTGAAAACACCATCAAGATTCTGTATGGGGAGGTCAAGTTCGCTTAATCGTTTGTCTGGAAAGTGTAGAAATGGAAGAGCTCCTAACGGGAATAATCGTGCAACTTATTTTAAGTCTGTCAATACTGTTTTACGGGATTTACATCTTGTCATCAAAGATGTGAAGAGAAAGGAACCAGAAAGGTGGGGGTCAACAGTTTTTTGTTATAACGACATTCACAGAAAATTTTGCCTATTTCTGAGGCATCTTAAGCAAGGACAGGCAGCCATGCCTGTAGTGTACCTTGTAGTTTCAGATGTACAAAAAGCCTTTGACACTATTAAGCAAGATAAGCTTCTTTCGATTCTGAATGAAATGGAGATGCCAGACAAATACAGAATACAGAAGTCCAATGAGATATTCTGCAGGAAAAAGCGTGTCTGGTCTTCTGAAGGTGGAAAGTTGATGAGTCAAACTGATGGCAGCGGATCTTCTGAAATGATATCTTCTGCTCATCGGAGAAGTTTCCATACAGTCTCTGTTAATCAGGTAACTGAATCCGTCATGGTAATATTAACAGCTAAATGTTTCAGATTTCTGCGTAATGCGGTTGCTTTGTCTAGGAATGAGCTAGGGGAGTTACAGTCATTGTTTTTGCATCAGCATATACTTTAATAGACTTGACAAAGGATTAATTATATCTGGCCGTGACACCTATTTCTGGCCAAGTTATTACGGTTTTACAAATCACAATGACTGCATTTCGAGTCTGTTTCAGCTGCATCTATGGTGCGACGACCTACACCAAGCCTCGTCAAACAACCAAGTCTAAACCTAAATTTAATACCATGCGTGAATGTTGTTTCCCTCTAAAAGTCTCATAGAAGGAACTTAGGTAATGACTAATCGGTTTATCTAACGTGTGCCCTTATGACACACAAAGATTTACAACATATTCTCATCTGATTCTTTGGTAAAAGGTCATTTTTACCATAATTAATGAAAATGTGTTGTAAGTCTTTCCGTTTTTAAATTATTAATGTGTGCTGTGTGCTGTGTGCCCTTGGGCACACGCACGTTAGAAAAACCAATGACTAATAACTTGGTCAAATTGCGCTATTTCATTCCGGGGGAGTACTTTTTTGAGGGGTTTTGAGGTTGCCAGGATTCGAACACTGTCTCTGATACCATGATAGATGAACCATCTCAACCAAAACCTTAAGGTGATGGTTGAGGCCCAACTATTATTAATATTCCTAATACTTCCAACATTAAGTTATGAAACCCGACAAAATATGCTGAATATTAAGATTTAGTTTGAAGATTATATGGTCTCACACTCTCACCAATTCCAGGAACAAAGCAGAACGATAAGAAGGGAGGATCTGCTGCTAATTTTGAAAGAGCATCTCAAGAACAATGTGCTCAAACTAGACCGAAATTTTTTCTTGCAAACTGTTGGTATACCACAGGGAAGTGTTTTGTCAACTTTGCTGTGTACATTGTACTATGGACATTTGGAAAATAGTGTTCTCGTTCCTCATCTTGCAAGAGCTGCCAATCATGTCGCAGAGCACAGTGATAATGGACGTGTTGCTCTTGAAGTCACGCCAGATGCATTTTTTCCGTTGCCAAAGTCTATGTTACTTCGGTTTGTTGATGACTATTTGTTCATATCAACATCCAAAGAAGAAGCTGTTACTTTCTTCTCCAGGTTGTGTAGAGGATTCCATGCATACAACTGCTATATGAACCGGGAGAAATTTTGCACTAATTTTGATGATAACAGTTTGCAACATGGTTCAAAGCGGATGTTAGTCGGCAGTGATGGTGTCTGTTTTCTTCAATGGAGTGGCCTGCTTATCAATAGCTGCAATTTAGAGGTTCAGGGAGATTATAGTAGGTAATATTTCCCATCCCATGTATATCTCATTTGACTATATTGGCTAATCTGTTTCAAATGTGTAAATATTCTCTCGTTATATACACTAACTGATAGATGAACCATCTCAATCAAAACCTTAAGGTAATGGTTGAAGCCCAACTATTATTAATATTCCTAATACGCTCCCTCACTCAAATGCCCATTGGGCTTGAAGAGTGGTTAGTTTGCACAGCCCATACCGTGTGCTGGTTTCCACTTCGTGGTTTTTGAGGGGTTTTGAGGTTGCCAGGATTCGAACCCGTGTCCTTCGGTCACACTGCCTCTGATACCATGATAGATGAACCATCTCAAACAAAATCTTAAGGTAATGATTGAGGCCTAATTATTATTAATACTAACTACAACCAAAATTGACTTGATCTGTTGAAACAATTCCGAGAATTAGGACTGGCAAGTCTAGCAGTAGCAGCGGTATCAGCAGTAGTTGAAGTTGGTACTGTCCACAGTCCACACGTCGTTAGTCCATCTCTTGGCTGTCATATCCCGAAGTAGACATCCAGTTGACACAATTCTTCTTATCTGGTGTTCTGCTCTGTTGAAATGGATTTTTTAGCAGTCCATCTCTCCATCCTGTTTCTCATGGGCTTTTGTCGTCTCTTATAACTTAACCTAAAAAGCGGCTTTTGCTCTTTCTCTTGGTTATATAGGAAGTGGTAAAGACTTTGCTCTCGACAGTTAGCAGCTTGTTCTTTTCCTCTTTGTTACGATGTTAGGGCACTGGAGGAAGCACCATATCTTCTGAACTCTTACAAATTTGCATTTTCATGCCATTCTCAAACAGATACCTGAACGATCATCTGAGTTCAACAATAACAGTGAACTGGGAGCGTCATCCAAGCCGTAAGTTGAAAATGAAGCTGTGTGCCTATATGCGACCTAAGTGCCATCCTATATTCTTTGACGCGACTATCAACTCACCAGCTACCATCAAGCTAAATGTCTACCAAGCGTTCTTGCTATGCGCGATGAAGTTCCATTGTTATGTCCGTGAATTGTCCACCTGGTGCAATCTTCATCCCAAAACCTATTTGACTAGCATAGAAGGGTCATTGAGGTAATCAAGCTCTATTTTTCCTTTTGTTTTCCCCTCTCTCGTAACAATATTTCTGGCATTGTGGCTTCCTGACTTACAGCAGCATTATCACACGAGGCCATCTAAGGCGAGGTAATGGGGGAAGATGCACTTTGCACTTTGTTTTAGTCATGCGTGAGAAGAAAATACAGAGAGTTGTTTTACATGACTCGTAATAAAAATTGCATCTACCTGATAGATGAACCATCTCAACCAAAACCTTAAGACTCGAATGCCCATTGGGCTTGAAGAGTGGTTAGTTTGCACAGGCCCTCCATACCGTGTGCGGTTTCCACTTCCTGAGTTTTCGAGAGGTTTGGCTTGAAGAGTGGTTAGTTTGCACAGGCCCCCCATACCGTGTGCGGTTTCCACTTCCTGAGTTTTCGAGGGGTTTTTGAGATTGTCAGGGGCCGGATGTACCCTACTGCCTCATAACGTTTTATTACTCTACTGCCTCAAATACCACTGGAAACAGTGTGGTAGACAGGGGCCGGATGTACCCAGCCTTACCAAGACGCTCTTGCAAATCACCGACACCAACCCATAATGAAAATTTCATCGAGAATGTCATAGAATCATTGCTTTTTCATTATAACAAGAACTGCAACCAATTTAGTCACTCATTCTGGTCTGCATCACACACCATCAGCATATGTTGCAGTCATATTCTGAAGCGCTTTTGTACATTAAGCCGTTGTTATTCATAATTTCATCAGCCATTATCGAGTAATTTACAAGATGTGAGCTATGTGTTGAGCCTTCTGAACTTTGATCATCAGGTATATGCAGAAACTAATGAAGCGGAGAATGGTCAAAGCAAAATCGACTGTTCTTATGGTGTCAAAACAAGAAATTCAATGGTTAGGACTCACTGCCTATGTTCGCGTTCTGAACCGGAAAAAATCACGACACAAGGAGCTACTGAGTCTGCTGAAACCCAAGTTGAAGCCATTTTCAAGAATTGGAGGTTCTCCGGAGCTCCGGTATGCAGTTGATGATTCTCATTCTTCCCTTCTCTGGAAAATCAAGTACTAGTTGCCTCATGCCTGTTATTTTTAGGAATAACCCGCCCGCCCGTATGAACTTAAAACCGTTTGACAGAATATTTCCGTATTAAACTTATTTTCGAATTCCGATTATTATTTTTTGTTTAAAAGTTTCCCACATCAACATGCCATGGTATTATGCATCAACAATTTGTCCATGTTATTGTTGTGTGACTTGCAACGATCTCACAATAACTTCTTTCACCTATCACGAGAGCGGATTCTCTGTCCCATTTTCGTGTTCCACTGCCTTAATCTTGTGACACATCATTCCCGTATGATACTTACACAACCGTATTGCCGTTTTGGAATACAAGATGACACCAGGAAATGGAACATAAAATCCGCACTTATATAGCATACCAATAAAAATGAAATGCTAAGCTATTAAACCACATAAAAACAAAGATGATTTACCAATTTGTGCATTTACATGATAGCAACAATTTATCGTAAAATGGCAATATTTTATTCGTCATATTTCAGACGGAAAAAAACCGTGTGGAATAAGAATTTGCACAAACAAATAAACAATTAATTATTCAGCAAGTGGTCCAAATGAATTGACCTTAATTCTCAATTTATAACCGATTTTTACCAGACTTTATACGATTATTTTGACTTCACAGTTGCAGTTAGGTTGAAATATTTGGGTATAAACAAGTGGATTTTAGACGCTCTACTGGGTTTAGTGGATCAATACTTTACGTGTTTAAGCTACTGTATCTTTTTAACTTTACATTTTTGTTTTTTTTTAAAAATGTGCAACTTGAACATTGTTTTGGATGCAAATGTGCGAATGTGTGATGGGTACATGATGGACAATTTCCCAAAATTAATTAATTATTCGCTGTTATATAGGGAATAATAACACAAAAACCGTGTTTATGAAGTATAGGTTGAAGCTCGGATGGAAGATAATTGTGAACGAACAACGTCTGATTGAAGACGGATGCTCCATTTAATCCTACTTGATTTGTCACTTGCAATTGTAAGAGGGACCTTATCCACCTCTAATTTATGACAGATAATGTTCGTCATTAATAAAAAGTTGTGTACAACGAAATAGTGGATATGAGCCTGTAAGTTACTATTGTCTACAATCACTAAATTCAAACCTATTGATAATTTTAAATAGTAAGTCTTGCTTGCGACGGGTCGTCATTTGTGACGGATATTTTGTGAGATAAAATGAGTAGAAAATGAGTTAGTGGAGAAAGGGGACCACATGAATAGTGTTGGACAGAGAGAAAAAGTGGGTATTTTATGAGAGAAAACGGTATCCGTCACAAGCTTGCGACGGATAGTGCCGTTGCAAATAAGAATTTTTGAATTTTAAAAAGGCTTAACAAAAATTCCCCTAAAATTAAAAGAGGTCTCAAATATTTTTCGGCCAAATGAAATACTTTATGATTGATCCTCTCACACGATGTTGTCATACATTTTATACCATAAATAGAAAATACCATTAATTTTCAATCTTATTAATAAGATTTTGTTACATAGATAAAGCTACATAAATATTGTGTATGATATGATAAAATTATTTTGTACAAACTTTTTCCTAATTCTAAATTGATGTCTTTTGATACAAATGTAATGTCTCCTTCTCCACATTTTCTAATTTTATAGAATAATTAAGTCGTTAATCAATGTTTTTTTTTGTAACCGTGGTAATATAATAATCCCTCCTATTTTATACTCCCTCCTATTCCGAATAAATGTCACATTTGCCATTTTCGTCTATTCACCTAATTGTCACATATTCCATTTTGGGACATTGTTTATACTTATTTTATTCACTCTAACCCACAATAATACCCCACCTTACCCCACAACACTACTTATTTTAATCACCTCTACTCACAATAATAATCAATAGGCCATTTAGCATATTACTACCTAATAAGTTTAAAATTTTACATCTTACTACCTAATATGTTCAATTTTTCGAATAACAACCTAATAAGTGTAAAAACTTACACGATTACTACCAAAATGATGGAAATTGCTAAAAAATTACGGAAATTAATTTATTCCGTCCCGTTTAACTTTAAAAACTAATTTAATACCTAAATTACCCTCCCCTCCTTCCTTCATTAAAACACCTCTGCCAAGTGATTGTAACAAATCCCTTGCAAACAGAAGGCAGTGACTGCAATTCACGCCATTACAAGGCCCATAACTCAGATTTTTATTCCAGTCCATTTCCTGCACAAAAGATGCAGCCCTTGTGCATAAAACAGACCATTTTCTGCCTCTACTTCCCGGCCTCAGCCACAAACCGCTCAGCCATCAGGAACATAGCACGCTGCCGCACCAGCCTTCCGCAGCTCTGTCTTGCATCAGCGGGTACCACAATTGACAAAATGGCCTGATTTGCATTAAAGGTCAACTTTTTTGGATTAAGGTACCCTAAACCACATCTGATTCAAGGAACTTTTGCCATTTTTTTGTTGGAAGTACCACAGTAAACATTAAAAAGACATTCAAGAGCTCACACATTTAAACATTTTCAACTTATTATACAAGAAATGGTATCAATTCTCAACACAACTAGAAAATCTGGCTGCCTATTGGAATTTTGAAGGAAAACAGGCACCCATTACCTGAACCGAAATGAAAATTATGATTCAGACAAGGATCCTATTTCTTTGGAATGTCAGTTCAGGTAACTATAGTGAGCACCCTTTAACAAGCAGATCATCCTTACCCCAAAGATTTAGTGAGGCTAATGTCTATGGTGGGGGATTTTAAAAAATCAGAACTCCTGAACTATTGAATACTAATTCTGGGGTCTAAGACAAAACATATATATTATACATGATCAATTTGAGAAGACAACGGAAGATTATCTCCCTCTAATGCTGCAAATTAGGCATGTTCATGGAGGTTTTGATGGATAAAAATGGAGGCAAGAATAATTACTTTAGCGTTACAGGGGAGGGAGAGGGATGGGTAAAATTTTAACAGGGAATAGCTTTATTAAACGAAGGGTAAGATGGTCATTTAACTTAACCCGAACATTTAAAACTAACTTAAGTTCGGTTTCCGTCAAAAAGGTAGCAAACTGATTAATGTTGTGTGATTTTAGGTAGTTAGTTGCAAAATTAATTATATTAGGTAGTAAGATGTAAAATTTTAGATTTATTAGGTAGTTATTTGTGATATTTCCTAATCAATAATACATTCCCTCAGGGACGAAGCTAGGATAAAATTATAGGAGGGGCCGGTTTTCGTGTTCTCCCTTTACACTCAGTTTATTATAAGTTTCACATTGTTACTTTAGTATTACAGGTAATGTTTGTGAGGTTTTTCGCCTGATTAAGTAAATCAAACAAACTTCTTCCTAATATTTATTCTAATACTACTTATCAAATTATAGTAGTTTTTTATCAATATGCTACATAAAAATTTGGAACCACGAATAATAAGTAAAGTATCTTATAAGACGGTCTTATAGTTTAAGGTGAAACCAAACTCATACTACGTATAAGCTACCTTGATAGAAATTAATTTCAATGATAAAATAGTCACCGATTTCAGAAATACTAGTATAAAATTTATCGGGTAAAATTATCAATATAGTAAAAAAAGAATAAATGATTAAGGGATAAAATTTTAGACAAAAGAAGAAAACTATAAAAATATATTTAAAAAAAGAATAAATGGTTAAAGAGATGGAATCTTAGACAAAAAAGGACACTCTAAAAATATTTAAAAAAAAACAATGGAAATAAGGTTTTGAGTCTCGAACTTGCGACCATGTGAAGACTATGTTTGCAACAAACCACTAGACCAACTAAAGTTGAGTGATATATTGGTTACTATTTATTACATGTTCTTGAAAATTCACCCCGGGCCCTGGCCCATGCAGCCCAGGCGTAGCTTCGCCTTTGCATTCCCTCTCTCCAATCTTCCCACCCCACACATTACTTTACATTAAACAAATGAATTCCTTAATTCTCGTACCAAACCCGAAATGTGACAGTTATTGGGAATAGGAGGGAGTATGATACTAGTGTAACACTCGTGAAAAATCACGGGGTTGTGTACACTTATTTTTAAAGACGACGAAGGTATATTCATTTCAATATATAGCAATTCTATTAATTCGAACAAATTAAATTTTAACGGGATGTTTGCATATAAGATATGTTCGGTAAAAAGGTGAATTTCCTGGTGCACTAATTTTCTAATAGCTGTTAGTAATAATGATAATATTTGGATTACTTATGATACCATTAATGAATAAGGTATAAAAGAAAAAACAATAAACGACTAAAAAAAAGATTAAATAATTAATAATGAGTAGTTTGGAAAGTTATTGTCTTTTGATCAATTGCTTACGGAACCTAAGTTGACGGACAAATACGATAAACAAAATAACTAATCAGGTAGAAATATAATTTAAATGGGTGTATTAAAATTCGATAATGTAGGAGGAAAATTACAGTTTCTCGAAAACCTCCTTGTAAACAACATTCGTATATTAATTTACCTATGTATATTAATATTTACGTTATATTATTATTTATTAATTTGTATATTAATTAATATTGGCAAAGATTACCATTCAGCCGTGTAATTGGTATTAGATGATTTGGGAAACTTTTATGATTTACCAGTGTAATTGGTATTAGACTATTAGATGATTTGGTATTAGATGATTTGGGAAACATTCACCCGTGTAATTGGCTTGTGTAATTGGTATTATATGATTTGGTTTCTTATTATATGATTTGGTTTCTTATTTATGGAATTATGGAAAGATTTAGATGATTTCGACTGCTTCCTAAATCATAGAATATTTAGATAATTATAAAATAGAATATTCCATAACACGTTTTTTATGGATTTATGGAATATTTTGTATTTAATTATATAATTGCAAAATCGTTACAATCTTTTACTATCAATCATCAATATTCAATATTAGTCAATATTAGCAACTAATTTTTATGATTTACCTTGACCGAGAATCTTGCCTTATGCAATTAATTTAGACTACTTCCTAAAATATTATATGATTTGGTTTCTTATTATATGATTTGGTTTCTTATTTATGGAATTATGGAAAGATTTAGATAATTTAGTTATGGAAAAATACAATATAAGACCAAGAATCCCGGAAAGTTGTTGTGTTTTGGCAAGATTTAGTTATTGATGTTCATTTAGATAATAATAATAAAATAATAGAATATTTTTAGATATTATTAGGGTAATTTGATTTCAAACTCTGTAGAATAGAATAATAATAAAATGATAGAATATTAATAAAATAATGCAAATTAGTCTCGGTCAAATTGTTCTAAAACTATTGACGTAAGTTGTTGTGTTTTGGCAAGATTTAGTTATTGATGTTCATTTAGATAATAATAATAAAATAATAGAATATTTTTAGATATTATTAGGGTAATTTGATTTCAAACTCTGTAGAATAGAATAATAATAAAATAATAGAATAGAATATTAATATTTTGGAAACGTTTTTTATGGCATAGGATAGAATATTAATATTTTAATATTTAATTATTAAATAATTATTAAATTATTATGATGTGGCATAAATGGGAAATGTTGATTGGTCTACGAAACAGAAATTTTTGAGGGTGAATGTGAGAGCGAGAAACACTTAACGCTGAAACCTTACTGCGTCACGTCAGCTGAAAAACATTTTTCTTTTATAGTAATAATGATTCTCCTTTATTTTTTTATCCAATTAATTTCATTGTCGTAGTCCAAAATTAATTTGATGCGGAATTATGTGTATTATGTAGTTCAAATTGATTCATTTATTTCTTATAACAAATCAAAAATGGAACATTATATGAAATAAGAAGAAGTAATATTTTTGTAATAATCAATTTAGGGTTATTCTACACGGTAACCCAATGTTTTTTCAAATTCTACACGGTAACCCTATTTTTCAGAGACCACACGTGGTAACCCTCAACTTCGTTAATACGTATTGTCGTGACCCTTAACTTTTATTCCGTTAGTTTTGTCCGTTAAGTATGTGACGTGGTCATTTGAATTTTGTGATTTTCTATAATGTAACCCTATATTTTTTAAAATTCTACAACATAACCTTACTTTTTCTACAAATCAGATGTGTATAAAAACATAATCCCTTAATTCATCTGATTTTCACAATTTTGCTTGATTACACCCAAATTGTCAAATCCACCCTCATTACCCTTCAATAAATCGAGTTTTGAAAAAAACTTCAATAAAAACGTTCTTCGATATCAAAAAAAACTCTCAACAAAATATTCTAATACCATAGTAAACGTACTATATATCGAGCATTATAATAATCAATCCCAAATTTAATTCATAGCGGTAATCTAATTAAGAAAACTTTCGTTTTTAAAATCTCAACATATATCCCAAAGCTAAAAATGTTGTAAACTCAATAATGACTTCAATTGTTCGACATATTCACACAGTAAAGTTGGGTACAATTGAGGAGTAGAGACTTATTTGTAAACATTGGTGGATTTCTTTGTTCATTATTGAACCCGATGTTTGGAGAGTTATGGTAATGATACTTTGAAAAGATGATGATATTGAGAGTTGTCATTCTTTTGAGTAATCGTGTGAAAAACATGTTATTAATAATAAATTGAGGAGACAAGGGAGTATTTCTAAGATTATTTCTTTTGTAAAAAAAACAAATAAGGTTATTTATTAGGATACAACAAACAGAGGGTTACCTGGTAGAAAATCTCAAAATTCAATTGACCACGTTACATACTTAACGGACAAAACTAACGGAATAAAAGTTAAGGGTCACGGCAATACATATTAACAAAGTTGAGGGTTACCACGTGTGTTCACTGAAAAGTAAGGTTACCCCGTAGAATTTGAAAAAATACAGGGTTACCATGTAGAATAACCCATCAATTTATTTTCGTTTTTAGATTCAGTTATAAAGTCTTTTTATTTAATGCCAAACAAACCTATAATGATTAACATTTTTATATATTATCAGTAGGCCCTGTTTTTTCTGGCGTATTTTCAGATCCTTACAAATTTGCTCGTATATATTTTTTAAAAGACGTGTTTTTTCCATACGGATTTTACTCTTTTAGATACAGTTTTTACAATTTTTTCCTCCCATGCCCAATTAATTATTTTTCGTATCACTTCCCTTCAACTCTCTACAACCCACCAGTCCGACCATTCTCCGAAATCTGAAGGAACCGTGCTCCGGCGTTCCGACGGACCATGCTTCAAAAGATTGCTCTTTTGTGCCTTTGAATTTGAAGCAGGTTTTGTGTTCTCATCTCGCCGCATACTTTTCCCCGCATACCTTTCGCCTTGAACCTAACCTTGCGCCTTTGAATTTAAAACTGGGTATTCATAAGCATATCATATCTACTTTCTCTTTGATTTCACGGGCATCTAGACAAAGTTGAATTTGCCATTCTGGAAATTTTAGCCAGATCTTGTTCAAAAATTGTAAAGTTTACCATTCATGTTTAGACGGCATTGTACCTTAGCCAACCGTTAATGACTTGATTTTTTCTTTGAATGCTACAACAATGGAGTACCAATTTAGATTCGACTTCTCCTTTCTCTACCTTTGCCCAAAAATTGATTTAATTTGATTTGATTTGGCTTATGCGATAATTTAGGGTTTAATTTGGGTTTGATAATGATTCAGAAAGTGAATTGATAAAAGAACTAAACATTTTAATTTCAGTAAAAGAAAATTTCTAATAATTTCAATATAACATATTAACAAATCATAAACAGCTAAATTACTCCACTAATTGAAATTATGATTTATTGTTCAAGTTGTCGAGAAGTTTGATTTTAGCGAAGAAAGGGACATACGAGACTTATTTTGCTTAGGTATAGAAAAAGGGTATAAAATGGAAAATTAATGAAAAAATGTATGTGAAAGAGTAAAATCCGTATGTGAAAAAGTAATTCCGTTTTTAAAGTTTTATTTACGTTCAATCAATTATGTTCAGGTGTTCACAAAATTAACTTTTAATTCAACTAAATTCACTTCATCTCAATTTCACTCAATTCAGTTCAATTAAATCAACTCCAATTAATTCAATTTATTTCGTTTGAGCTGAAAACAATAGGCCCAAGTCTCATGAAATACCGTCTTTTTCTAAGTTAGTAGAAGACATAGTATAAAAAGAAAAGAAAAAATAAAATATTATCTTTAACATTTGACTTTTGAAACGGTGAGAGATTCTTAATAACATTATCGAGAGACGGTTTCTTTAAAAAAAACCTTCGTATGAATGCACGGATTTGCAAGAGTTTATAATTACGGTAATAATAAAACATAGAGTAAATCCCAAAATTACGGCGGTCCAATAAGAATAAGAAAAGGACTAAAAAAAATTACACTACGCGTTTAACTTGTCAAAAAGCAAACAATAAACTATTTAAAAAAACTTTCACTGTCATCAAATAACATCCATGTCAGTATGTGTCACTATTAATTTTACCCCCCTTTCCGACTTTCCGCTTCTTTTTGACCATACCACGTAAAGTCGTAAACACCCATGAATGTCGGAAAAATTCATCACAAGCTTACGATAAGTGAAATATTATACATATATAAAAAAAATAAAAAAAATATACTTATGGATCACAAATAAATCGCAAAATTCTATTATATAACCATTTCAGTGCGATCAAGAAAATATGTCAACTTTTTTATAAATAATCACTCTTTTAGTAAATAGTGACCATTTTTTTAAGATTAAAAAATGATAGTTTTTTTCAATTTTGTAACTATTTATATAAAAAAAAAGATCATATCTTGTCAAAAAAACACGGAAAAAACAAGCGCGCAAGAGATTTGGTGCAAATAAATTATCATTATCTACGGATGTAAATTTTATTTAACCTGTCGTAAACGTGTGACGCGGTCTCTACGATTTGTGCATAAAGACAATACACTTCCTCTCCCTTTCCTTTATATAAACTCTGTTTACACTCGAAACCTTCTCCTGTTGCTTGCTTCTCTCTAACACCAAACCCCATGCACCTTTTTCCCCCCTCTTTTATTCTCCTTACAACATAAAACATCATTAATTCATTAATCACCTTCTAATACATACAAATTTTTGATCCATGTTATTTCCTTGTGCTAGATTTGTAATAAAATTAAATAATTATGATTATGATGATGAAAAATAATCATGGTGTTCTGTTGTTTCTTGTATTGGTTTCTGTTCTTTCTTGTGTTTCTGCTGGGTTTGTCAGCCGACATTCTTTTTCCCCTCTCAACTTCATTTTAGGTAATAACACAAAACCCGTATCCATTCCCGATCATTTGTTTACTTTTTCCCAAACCGTATTTTAATTAAAAATAAATAAATGATTGAGACGGAAGGAGCGTGTTTTTGTTCATTTTTGTTTAATGGGTACTATTACATTTGTGTTTGTGATGTGGGTCTTTGTTATTTTATTTTATTTTACTTCAAAAGGAATGTTATTGGTAAATGTTAGATTATTTTAAGGTTTTTGTTTGAAGATTTTGAGTTTTATTAGGTGATTAATTTCATTAGCAATTTATCTTAAGCAATCGAGCTTGCGAAAAGCTTATCGTGAGACCGTCTCATATAAGAATCGAAATATCGAAAAATTTCCTGAGATCATGATATTTTTTAGGAATTTTTTAATGGCTGTATTTGTATATGGGACCAATTACAATGACATTGGAAAATGAGATTTTTTTTCTTCCCTTAATTTGGAGAATAGATATATTTCCTGATTTGGTATAGTATCACTGTATCAGCAAAATCACTATTTTTAGGGAAAAATTAGATGTTAATTTAACTAATTAAGGACCATATTTTAGTTAGGAAGTTATTGTCAACTACTTTAGGTTAGATTTGATTAGTTCTGTTAATCTCCGGATTATGATGTATCAACCTCATCAAGATTTAACCTTTCTGTTATCTTGTCGAAATATAAGAAGTTAATGTTCTTGTAGTTGTAATTTGGTACCAGAAAGTCGAAAACTATGGATTTAGGAAATGAATGTTCTTGTAGTTTAATTTAGTACCCGAAAGTCGAAAACTATGGATTTAGCCTTTAGGAAATGAATGTTCTTGTAGTTTAATTTGGTACCCGAAAGTCGATAACTATGGATTTAGGAAATGAATGTTCTTGTAGTTTAATTTGGTACCCGAAAGTCGAAAACTATGGATTTAAGAAATGAATGTTCTTGTAGTTGTAATTTGGTACCGGAAAGTCGAAAACTATGGATTTAAGAAATGGATGTTCTTGTAGTTGTAATTTGGTACCCGAAAGTCGAAAACTATGGATTTAGGAAATGAATGTTCTTGTAGTTGTAATTTGGTACCGGAAAGTCGAAAACTATGGATTTAAGAAATGAATGTTGTTGTAGTTGTAATTTCGTAGCGGAAAGTCGAAAAATATGGATTTAAGGACATTGGTTTGGAGTAGTTTGATTGATGATGATGGTTTGTGCTGAAAATGTAGGAAATCAGAATTTAGGGCCATTGAAAAACGGGATCTTGGGTCAAGCGGAAGCGCCGGGTCCTGCTACTAGTGAGCCAAAGATCCCTCTGATATTGGCTGGAAACCGAACAAGGAGACCGGATATTCTTCGTAAATTTAAGATTTATGATGGTGGTTGGAATATATCTAATAGGCATTACTGGGCTGTAAGGGCTATTTCCTTATTTCACTTTCGTGTTTTTAATTTAGTACTCCCTCCTATTCAGCCTAATGTTCCCGTTTCATTATAATATTCCTCACATATATTAGAGAAAGCGGAACTATAGGCTGAATATGAGGGATTATAACTCTTGTCGAAATTATTTGACTTTTTTATGTGATTTCATTCGTTACGTTCTAAGTGAGATTTTGGTAGTGGAATTGGTATCTGTATTGGCATCATAGTTGGTAGGATCTCCCTGAAGTGGGAGCTTTTCACTTGTTTATGCTGAATTTTTCTATTAAATGCTGACGCTTTGGTAGTCGAGTGACATTGTTTATCGGTTTAGGTTCTTGTTTGTTTTCCGTTGTATCTTATCGTACTGTTATTTTATTGTCACTTGTATTACCTGCTAATGGTTGAAGACTATAGTTTAGTTAACAAGTGAATATGTGATGACCCATCTGAACTTACTTTTTCATAGTTGTGTAGCAGTTGCGGAATATATTACGTGAGGAGCATACCATGGGTTTTCTATTATTAAAATTGATGATTGATGAAGATTTTTGTATTATCCGAGTGTTCAAGATTTGGAATGTGCAATTTGCACATGCAAAAAAACTGGTTTTGTAGTAAGATCTGGATCTTTGAATGTCCCAATTATACTATGATCTTGACAAAAAAGATGATTGGAAAAAGACTATTGTCTGGCAAGTCACCCTAATTATTAAATGGAAGCCAAATTATTCTGACCAGGAAAGCAATTTAGAAAACATGATATGAAGTAATTGATATGATAGTCAAATAAGGGTAGCACAGCAAAACATGATTTATTGCATGCTCAATATGCGGTGATCAATGATGCAATCTCTATGTTGCGAGGATCTAGCCCGTCTTAGATGACCTACAAACAGAACTTGTTAATAAAAAATTCTATTTATGAATGTGTTATTTTTGTTGGTTCATGATCCTTTTTTTTTTCATGAATAATTTACAAGCTCCTGATACTATATTAGAATGATTTTGCATTCTTAAATTAGTAAACTGTAAGATGTTGCATTGCTATATATGTTGCACACTTGCGCCCTCTTGATTTGACTCCTTTCTCTGCAGTCTGTTGGATTTACCGGGGCTGCTGGTTTTATCATCTCGGTCCTATGGTTAATGTCGTTTGGCATTGCACTGCTTGTTCATCATTGTTTTGGATGGAAGATAAACTTCGAAGGGAAGGAGCCACCAATATCTCAAAAGCTCCGTCCTACATTGGTCATACTCTTTTCATGTGCTGCCGTGTAATAACCTTGACTCTTTCAATATTTTTTTAATGATCTCTTGCATGTTTAAACTCATAAGTACTGTACGGTTGTATTTTACCATTATTTATGGTTATGCGTATAGGTGTTTATGATAAATGGCTTTACAATATCTTAGTGTAAAACCATTTTGTGTGAGAAAGTTTTGAACTTTTGCTCTTCTGATTTGGCCTTTTATTTCGGTTTTTTGACTTTACGTTCATGATACTCAAGTATAGGCCAAATTCATTGTGTTCCACAAGGATAGTCGTTACTCGTTAGTAAGTTTGAGATCGTATTCGAGACACTGCTTGTTTTCTAGGGTGTATTTTGTCACCAGTTCTAAAGCGCTGCTCAGATAAACTTTGTTTACTCATTTATCTTCTTCCTAACAGGGTGGGTTGTATTCTTTTATCTATCGGCCAACACGAGCTTAATAGTGAAGTGTTGCATACACTGAACTATGTTGTAAACCAGTCCGATTTCACTGCTCAGATGCTGAGAAACGTGACTCAATACTTGTCTCTGGCCGAGTCTGTTGATGTGCCACAATTCAAGCTACCACCAGCTGCCTTGGAAGACATTGATATGCTGCGGATACGTCTTGGTTCTGGTGCCGACACACTGACAGAAAAAACTACTGAAAATTCCTCAAAAGTTCGAAAAGTCTTCAATCCTGTGTATGAACTCATAACCTTCTCTATTCGTCTACACGCCCTCCATCCCATGTACTATTTTACTCACGATATATGCATTAGTTATAACTTTCTGAAAATCAGAAAGTTAAAATAGTTATTTTGCTAAATCAAACATGATAATTTTGACATTTTACGTATCCACGTATTTGAAAAGTTCAATACCTTAGAGATCAAGGTTAAGCATCAAAATCAAAAGGAGATTATAAATCCTTTCAAGTCGAGCAATAGTGTCCACGTTTTATATCTTTAATGTTGGTTAGTATCTGTGTTATGATTGATCTCTCATTTTGTTTTGTTTTGCAGAATATCAGCGTTAATTGCTGTCGCTTCGTTGATGCTTCTTCTGGTTTTTGTTGGTCTAGGTAATGCATTACTGTTGAACGTGTTGACTTGAGTAATTTCACGCATAGTTATTAATTTGTAAAGGTAATTAACATGGTGTTTTGTTTTTTTCCCCAGTACTTTCTCTCCTGAAGTGTCAAAATGCAATTTACATGTAAGTTGTTGCAACTTCAGTATTTCAGTATTTGCAAATTCTTCTCTTTTGTGGATTATTCGTCTTGTTAACGTGAAAGCTGACCCAATTCTCCCGGTTCTGAACAACAGATTCATTTTCAGTGGATGGATTCTTGTAGCCGCTTCGTTGATTCTTTGTGGAACCTTCGTGATCTTTAACTCGTAAGTTTAAAGTAACTCTTTTCTGTTCTGTCATTTTCTTCAATAGTGACAAGAGAACATTAAAAAACTTAATCTTTCTCGTGTTGTCTATTCTATTTCATCATTCAAAAAAAGTCTCTCGATGTTGGTTAACTATGGGACGATAACGCCGTAAGCTTGTGCACATCCTGCCCCCTTGCCCCGTTATTTGTAGGTAGGAGAGGAACTAGGGTAATATTGTTCTTGTATTTTACGCTAGTAACTAGTAACATCATCTCTCTTGCTATTCCAAAAATCATTGTAAGTGAGGGATCCTACTTTTGTAATGCAGTGCGATTTCAGACTCCTGTGTTGCAATGCAAGAATGGGTGGAAAATCCTCAAGCTGAGACGGCTCTAAGCAATATTCTTCCATGTGTTGATGAAAGAGCCACTAATCAGACACTTTACGAGAGTACAAAAATTGTAATGTTTCTTGTGGACACTGTGAATGCTTTCGTATACACTGCAGCGAATACACAGCGGCCACCAAGTGATCAATTCTACTACAATCAATCTGGACCGTTGATGCCACCGCTTTGCTATCCTTTTGGCGATAACATGCAAGAACGTGAGTGTTCACCTCAGGAGGTGTCTTTTACAAATGCTTCTTTGGTATGTGTACTGAATTCTCTTTGCTTCTTTCTTTTTAACTTCTTTATCGTTTCTATACTCCTCGGATGCTTCTCTTCCTTAAAATTTTATTTCGAGAAAACTGGAACACGGGAATGTAAGAAATTTGCCAAGAGAAGTGGATTTTAGAATAAAGAGGTGTTTTAGGTTATTATCAGTCATACTTTCATACTGATTACATTCTACCAATTCTGCAGGTATGGGAGAAATACATTTGTACGACATCCGTGGACCAGAAAAATTGCTCAACCGTCGGCAGGTTGACCCCAGGAATGTACAGTCAATTGGTTTTGGCAGCAAATGCGAGCTATGCGCTGTTGCATTATACCCCGGCAATGCTTGATCTTCAGAACTGCAATTTCTTACGAGATACGTTTATGACTATAACCTCTCAGTTTTGCCCTCCTTTGGAGCATTATCTTCGAATTGTTGAACTGGGTTTGGGCCTTATCTCGACTGGTATAATGCTCTGCCTGATTCTTTGTTTAGTCTACTCAAACCGCCCCCAAAGGGAGGAAGTGTTTGTGAAATTCCGGTCAGTTAGAGGCAACGATGGAATTCTCGGGAATGGCCAGGGAAATAAGGAGGCGCATGTTAATATGGTCTCTCTAGTGACGTCCCCGGCTAGAGTCGCTCCAGATATAGAGAAATGATTCCTTAGAACCTCATTTTTTTCGGTTTATCTATAGTATTTTTATATAATGTTCTAATAGTGCTATAGAAACCAAGGTGGCGCAAAGCGCCTCCTTGAGTCGGAGGGCCGATACGGGAAGGGGTTATTTTACCCTGTTGTATAATTTGTATTAATAGTGGTTAGAAATGAGCAATCAAAAAATGATAGTTTAGTTTACCTATGAAGGAGAAATAGATAATTTACAATAGTGATGACTGATAAGAAATGAGGTTTATAGATATATCTATCCAACTTCAGACTTATGTGACACTTGAATGGTAATCAAAACAACAGCAGTTGTTCTTGTTTCAGGCCCACACTTTTGGTCTGAAATTCAGACGGGCCAAATATTACCATTTTACAGGCAAATGTGATCATTATTGACAAACAAGTTTCATAAGCTGTAACATTAGTCACACTATTGTGTTTACATTTCACTCTAAAATGGTAACATATGGCCCATTTGAATTTCAGACTAAAAGTATTGGTTTGAAACAAGAATCTGCCAAACAAGAGTTCATACATACTAAAGCGTACTAGAAAACATCGTTATAAACGAGAATTTGTAGATTAAATATATAAAACATGGAATAAGTTTGTAATATCGTTTTAAACAAGAATTTGTAGATCAAATATATAAAACATGACTGAGAGATGTTAATATAAATCTTTTATATAAGAACTAGCTTATTATAATAGTGTATTTTTGCACGGATTCTAAACTATACAAGTGGTAACAAGTAACAACCACAACATGACATTGTGACGGATTTTTTGTTTGTCCAAACTATTTCATCTCGTTCATTTGTTTATCCTTAATTTTGGAAAAAATTAAGAAAATTAGCATATGAAAAGAACCACAATTAGCCCAACTGAGCAAAGTAGTAAGAGCTCGAAAACTCCAAGAACAAGGTTGGGGATTCAATTCATACCCACGATATAGTGCGCTTATTTAAAACAATATTAACAATTTAACATATAACGGCTTATTGTTGCAGATTGATATATTCATAAAAACCTTGATAATAGCAAGCTTATAAATAAAAAGTGAGTTTGCTCCAGACCACAATTTTAGTCTGAAATAATAAGACGGGATTTTGTAACCATTTTACAGCCAAATGTAACCATTATTTACAAACAAGTTATCATAAGCGGCAATATTAAACATACTATTGTGGTTACATTTGACTATAAAATGGCTACAAAATCTCGTCTTATTATTTCAACAAAAATGACGGTCTAAAACAAAAATTTTTGATAAACAAATCAAACCTAAAAAAACTCGACCCAACTCATTTTCCACAAATTCAAAATAACCCGATCTGAACATGAGCAGTTGACCACCCTAGCTATTGCCTCTTGGTGAGTCAGGAGTTAGGACAGGTATGCATGGTTCGTTCATGCGTGTGTTAGTAAAAAAAGGAAGGGAGACTCCATCAGATCTCCATTCCCTGAACCAGGTGGAGCTGACCACCCACCATCTCTTCCATTTCAGTGTCAACTCATTTTCCACCGCCATTGTTACCATTACGGAATACTCCGACATGTCTCCATTACTTTCTTTACTTCTTTTGCTTCTCTTTGGCACCATAATCCAGGCTTCTTCTTCATCTTCATCTTCGTCTTCGTTTTTCTCAATTGGATCGCGGTCTCTTCTTCGAAAAATCGATGATGGCGGAAACGACGCCGATTTGCCTGATGTTGTTGTTGAATTGAACGATTCTAATTTCAAAGATGTTTTGAAGGAAACTCCTGCTCCTATTGCTATCGTCGAATTCTTCGCTCACTGGTTTGTTTTCCGTTACTTTTCTTCTTTTTTTGTTCGTTGTTTAATGTTTATGATCTGTTGATTTCGATTTATCGCGAATTACATAGTTTTATTTTGATTGTCTTTTGCTTGGAATTTGAGTTCATTGATGTCGTTGGGCACTACCAATTTACTCTCTCCGTTTAACCGAATTCCATACCCTTGTTCAATATATGTGACGAGTATTTTAATCAAATGTATACAATGAACGGAGGGACTAGGGAGTAATTGATTTTATTAATGGAAAACTGTAAATGCAATCCTTCCAATTTAGAGATATGTATTAACAATGGATTTTGTTATGAATCATGGAGGATGTAGTTGCATAGTGATCTATTCATTTTGATTCGACGCGAATTAGATAGTTCTGATTATAGATTTTTTTGTGATGGTGATGGTGATGGTGATGGTGATGGTGATGGTGATGACTTCAGTTTTATACAAATTCATCAGGCAAGAACCATGTGATACTGAATTTTTATAGCCAATATAAGGCAATGATAAAGAGGGTTTTTCAAGTTTGTTTTGAAATGTGAACAATTGGACACACATTTTGGAGAGAAAGGAAACGGAAGGAGAAAGAAGTAATGGAAAGCGAGGGTAGGAAAGAGATGAGTTCCTCGGTTGGATAATCAATTAACCAAGGAAATGTGAGGCGGGGAGTGAGATAATTTTTCGCGTGGGTAATCATGAAGGAATGAGAATATAATGTTTTGTGCTTCTGATTAGTTACTCGTTCTCAGGCGTGAGAAAAGGCTGATTGCCTGTCTGAAGTTCCTTCCTTTGTCCCCCCTTTACTGGTCAGGAAAGCTCAGAAGGTCAAATAGGAAGACACTAGCACAGTAGCGATCAAAGAATTAAAAAAGACGGAATTTTTTTAAAGCTGAACTAGTTCTGTAAGGTGGTCTTATTAACGACTATATAAAATCTTCTGAATATTTTATATTGCTCATTTGATTGCATTGATGACTAAGACAATGTAGCGGTGAGACGGTGCATACAAGAACTTATGCAACTAGTTGTCTACATTTATTGTATACAAGTATTGGGGCCTCTTTTTGTTATTTGGTCTTCGAAAAGCCTCTTTGTCGTAACTTGACTCGCAATAGTGCATAAAGGACATCATATTGTGTTCTTATTTGCCTCCTCCCCTTCACCCAAATCGGTGCATATTGCATGGCAGGTAGTGCAACTACCCTTATTTTTGGAGAAGGCTATGGTGACTTAAAAGGTTTAAGATGCCATAGCTACCATTCTTCATGTAATTGGTTTTATTCCAAGAAGACTCTTGTACTCTGGTTCTCTTATAACTACCACTATTATTTCTCTTAGAAAGCATATTCTGTGTAATTTTCTTGTATAAGTAGTTTGTTTGACACCTTAACAGTCTTCGCACTGATTCTCAAATGCTGATTTTTATGTGACAGGTGCCCGGCATGCCGCAACTATAAGGTACTTTCAACTGTCCCGTTGTGTTTTTTAACCGTATTTTCTACTCGAGCTCATAAGCTTCTGGTATTTCCTTGAGCACGAATAATTGTTGGTCACCGCAAAATCTTTTTGTGCAGCCTCATTATGAAAAGGTTGCCAGGATTTTTAATGGGCCAAATGCATCACATCCTGGATTAATTTTCATGGCTAGGGTAGATTGTGCATCAAAGGTATGGTTCTTGACAATCATGAATCTCTTGGTACTTTGGCCTTGATAATGTGACGACTCATTTCTGTAATGGTCTGACCTTGTACTGAACCTATGAAACTATATTTGGCATTTACATTTTATTTTCTGCAACTTTTTTGGTTATGGGACGTGCTAAAGCGTGGAAGCACATAATTATGACTCGTGGAGCCAGTATTTCTTTTATTAATTGTGTACTTGTCCATTTTCTATTTCTGTATCGTTGTCTATGTTTGAGGAGGAATTACAACTATACTATCCTTGGTAAATGAAAAGCTACAGTTTTTGAAGTAATCTTAACTTGTTTGCATGCTCACACATCCCGATAATTGTAACCATATGAAACGTCATTATGGATGGCAGTTGAAGTATGGGAACTGTAACTTTTTATTTTTCTGTAGTTAAGCAGTTTCTAGATGAAAAGCTTGTTTTAGTGATCTTCCCAACTCCTACCTTTTTTTGTCAGCGCAGATAAACACTAAACTTTGTGATAGGTTTTCAGTCGACCGGTATCCCATGCTTTTCTGGGGTAGGCCTAGTAATTTTACATCAATTAATAAGTGGGATGGGAAAGATGGTGAAATAGTGTCGATCAAGAATGGACACACAGCTGAACGATTGCTGGAATGGATAAATAAGAAAATGAACAGGTACCTTTTCTCAGATTGTTTCATGTTCCTTAAATGTTGGTTTTCTTGAGTTAAGGTAGGTTTTGCTATTACTCCCTCCATATTTTCCTTTCATCCCCATTATTCAAAATTCTCCCGACAAAAACCAGTTAATGTGGCTAAATAAGACATGAAGGGATTATAATTCTTTGGCTCTAAATATTAGTGGCCTTTATTTTAATCTTTATTGTCATTTCTAGGCTTCACTCCTTTGGAATACTTTAGTTATTTTTCAATTACAGCGTATTGGCATGTACTCTTGAGTTCTGGAGTCTCCTTGTTTTCTTGTGAGATTTTGTGATCTTCTGAATGAGTTAATTTTCTTTATCTGCGTTACTGGAGACTCATTAATCTTTGGTTTTAGATTAGGATGAAATAAATTAAAATGGGTCATTTAATTGGCTGTACTTTTTATTGTGAAGTAGCAGGCTAGCAGCCATTGGATGCAATTCTCAATGAAAATTTCAGTTTGGGTCATTTGGAAACAATCTCCTTGTGTTGTTAACATAGGGAGTAAGGCTGCGTGCTCTACCCCCTCCTAACCCCACAATTTGAATGCTGCTGCTGCTGTTGTTGTCGTGGTCTTCTGTTATAGCAGAGTTAGCATAAGAATGAAAATGATTGGTTGAAATTTTCGTAAAGCGGTTTGTCTTTTATGTAAAATTCATCCTGGCATGAACTAGTCAAGTGAATGTATTGTTTCTGGCAATATAGTTTAAACTTTGATGTGAGTTACTGTCAAAATGTACAACCTACTGCCTTGTTCCTAAAGTGAACACGAACATCTCCATTCAAAGGCATTAGATCTGCCTTGTTCCCAAAATGACCTTTTATGTTGGAGCATGAATTATTGATGTTGGGATGGAGATGTTCAGATTTGAATTTCGATTTCTGTCACATGGTTTGAACTCTGCCTTTTTCCTAAAATATGTTTACTTAATTTTTATGTTCTCGATTATTTATAGTTCATATGGCTTTGAGGACAAGAAGTACGAACACGAACATCTCCACTCAAAAGCATTCGATCTTGAACAGGTAGTTTCATAGCTCTTAGTGAAGCCACAAAGGTTTATAATTAAATGTTGGGTGTCCTGTGATAGCTGATTGTTTCTATCATGTATGCCAAATGTAAGATTACACAAGCAATATACGACGTTGAAGAAGCGACTACTTTGGCCTTCGACATTATTTTGAGACACAAGGTATTTCATGTCTTGATTTGAATACTTTTCTTGATTTTCTGAGACTTGTGCTGATTAAACATATACGTTTGGTGTAACATAGATGATAAAACAGGGGACCAAGGGGTCACTTTTAAGATTTCTTCAGCTTATGGTGGCTCATCATCCATCTAGGCGGTATGCATTTTCTCACCTAAAAGTGTTTCATGCCTGATGTACTACATTGGCCCCTAAATGAATGCTCAGTTTTTCTTTTATATAGGATTTTTGGGAATTGGCTGAATGTCATTTCCACCTGTTTTGCCCCCTCCCTCGATTATTTCCCTCCCATTTTTTTTGTCTAGTTTTTTCTTGTCTAGTTGTTTTGGACTTAGCCTCGCTGTTTTCCTTTGGCATTAGATGTCGTAAAGGATCTGCTGAGATACTTGTGAACTTTGATGACCTGTATCCGTTGGAGTTTGAGTCAGAAAGTCAAGAAAGAGGCCTCTCTGAAAATGCAACATCTGTTCTTGGGACCATCCAGATTTGTGGAAAGGATGTTCCTCGTGGATATTGGGTGAGTGCTATCTCTTCAAGTCATTTCTTGTTTAAAATTTGGTATACCCTGTGAAAACTATGGAAGGAGATGTACGAAAGAGAGATACTGTATTTGTTATCCTTGTGGTGAATTTCTTATAGTGCCTCATAACTCATTCTCAATGTCGTTGTAATTCCTGAATAGCTGGCAACTGGGCATCATATCTTATGGTTGTAAGATTCCTTAATTCTTTTTCCTTTTGATCGCCGATCAGGCATTCAGGTGCTACTGAGTGTGGGCTTTTGCTGTTTTATGCTTGAATTACTAGGACGCAGCCTTGTTCAAAGTTATTTAATCACAGTCTTTCTAGTTCAGCTTAAGTGCAGAGAGAATGAGAGATGGTGTTATTAGTGGGCCATGGTATGAAAATGCGATAGTTGGTTTCTGTTGAGGTCTCAAAGTTCCTTTGAATATTACATAATGTGGCGTGTCTACATTTCTCTTGTTCTAGTTACAAGTCTTACAACAGCTTGTGTCCTCATGCTACTTCATTGCTTTGTTTATCTAATACCATACTTTTTTCTATAACCATTACTGCTCATTTAGTCTCGAGCCTGTAGTAGAAAATTAATTGTGCTCTTCGGTAATATTAGATCATAATTTCTTCTTTTATGGACTTGTATAGTTGTATCTTAGGTCTTCATTTGCAAATCTGTTGTGTCACAGTGGTCTCCGGCCGGGAACAGTCTAACTCTCTACTAGATGTAAAATATCTGGTGTTGTAGACCTGAAACCAATTTCAAAGTGTTGGGGTAATCATTAGACAAGTCAGATGGCTTGTGATCTTGGGACTATTGAAGGAACCTATCCTTTGCGTTAAATCGAGAATGTTTGGAAAGTTCTGCTCAATAAGTAGACTTATTCCTGTCTCTTTCTTTGAGTGAAAGTTCAGACGTCCGACTTTGCCACATTAGTCAAGTTGATTTCCTATTTAGTAGGTTGTGCTCCTCATAAACACCGTGTCATAGCCTATTTGTATACCTGTATTGGTTTGGAGTGCTATTAGTTTACCAAAGGAGGTTTTCCTACCACTCGTTGTTTTACTGGTAGCCTATTCTGTTGACTTGCTTTGATTTCTCTGGGTAGTGGATTAGTGGGGCAGATAGTTATCTTACGCTTCAAAAGGGTCTCTATTGTTGACCAGTATGTGGCTGTTAGGCTATTAGCTGACCAACATTTTTTGAGGAAAGTGATTTGGTTCTTTACTTATTGTAGATGCCTTGTGAGTTAAATTGCTGTGACAGAAGATACGTGCTTTGGTCATAAATTGCTGAGTTCTAGGATAGGACATACATATGCTCAACCTTTGAAAATGCAGAGTGAATTTCATTACTCATTTTTCTAAAATGCTTCTATCTAACTGGATCCGAAGTGATCAGTTTGAGCGAATTAAGCCACTATAAAGTAGTATAACCCCCACCTCCTCTAGCTGATTATTTAAATGATTGTGCTGATCAAGGATATTGTTTATTTTCCATTGCAGATGTTCTGTCGGGGAAGTAGTAATGATACAAGAGGCTTCAGGTAACTAAAGATAGTCCTCAGTTCTTGATACAATTCTGTAACTGGAAACTGTTTAAACTGTTATCTAATGCATTTGCTGAAGCATCAAACTAATAGATCATGAACCTCTCTGCTGGTTTGCCTTGCATTTGGACTTGACAAAATGCTGTGTTACGGACTTACGGTAGTAGTTATTATCTGTGGACCTGTGGTTCCTAGAAAGCAGTAGCATAACTGTACAATATACACTGCTGATCCGATTGCCTATCAATATGGCAACTTCAACTATGTCTGATAACTTTTCCAGACAATTTAGAGGTCATGAAATAGAGGTTATATTTCTTTGATATTTTGAGGAATTATGCTTGTTTGACAAAGATAAATAGAGTTAGCTCTGCGGCCTCTACCTCAAGTTTTTGCATTATAACTTATAAGATATTTAACCAATATAATCTCTCATAATAAGGGATATGCTAGAACTGAGATTTTTCCATAGTCACTTTAGCGCCATTATTTATGCTACCTTGTAAGATACATGAGTATTATTAGTACATTTATTATGAACTGTTATACTGGCGCTTATTTGGTAAATTGTAGTGAATGTTTGTTTTCTCTGCAGTTGTGGATTATGGATTCTGTTGCACTCGCTTTCTGTCAGGATTGAGGATGGAGAGAGTCACGTTGCCTTCACAGCTACATGTGATTTCATTCACAATTTCTTCATTTGTGATGAATGCCGGCAACATTTCTTTGATATGTGCTCTAGGTTAAGCTTCAATCTTGTCCGAAACTCCAAGTTTCTTTCATCTATGGAAGGGTTTATTTACCATCTTATGCTACTTTCAGGGTGTCTATTCCTTTCAACAAAACTCAGGATTTCGCCCTGTGGTTATGGGATGCACATAATTCAGTCAATGAAAGACTCCTCAAAGAAGAAGATACCCTAGGAACTGCCGACCCTAAGTACCCGAAGACAATTTGGCCACCAGAGCAGCTTTGTCCGGCTTGTTATCTCTCTACTCCGGCAAAAGACGTCACAAATCACATTAACTGGAACAAAGACGAGGTGTTCAAGTTCTTGGTTAGATATTATGGGATAATGTTGCCATCTCTATACAAGAATAAAGGACTCCTCAGGGAGGATGAGTCTCAACATTCGCGTTCTGAAGAACCGGTGGCGACATCAAATCCTGTTGTTGTGCCTATTGGAGCAGCTTTGGCCATTGCTGTTGCTAGTTGTGCTTTTGGTGCACTTGCTTGTGTTTGGCGTTCACAGCAGAAGAGCCGAAAGTATAGACATCTACACTCTTTAAAGAACATATGACTTTTAGGAGGGTAATGAGCTCTTTTTAAGATAATTGTCGGAGTCTAATCATAAAAAAGAACTAAAAACATTATACCAGTGTCCCAACCCTCAAGGGCTTCGCAAATGGTGGATAGGTTGTTTGCTGCCTTACCCCTATGTTAACAACATGGCGAGTTTTTTCCGCTTTGCATCAAATAATTGTTAAGCCGTACTCCACAATAAAAATAATTTTAAAACTCTACATTGTTATCCAGAGAGGGAAAAGAACCAAGTTATCTGGGGTAGCTGCCTTGAGCATATCTTTTTTTTTTAACGGAATATTGTTTATGGGAGTTAATGGTCTGTATTTCACCATTGTCAGGCCAAGGAGGAGCTGGAACTGAGACCACAAGACAAGATTGTTGAGCACATGTTCCTGAGACAACTGGGATCGGGTATGCGCTTTTCCGGCCTACAGATGTACCAATAGTCCACATAGTTCTCACACCATGTACACTGTACAGAGCATTTGATTAAAACACGGCTTCTACACAAACCTGGTTTTGTAGCGAAATAGTCACACTCACTAGTTTTTTTGTTAATTACTTATTTACTTATCGCAATGGGGTAAAATTGGTTGATTACAACCGACATTGATAATGGCAGCACCATTATAGGGAAAAACGTCGAAAACTATCATATTCTTCCATGGAACCAGTGAAAACCCGCCTACTATCATTATTTCTGGGTAGCAGACAGTCAGACACCCTCTGTTGCTCTGTCACCATCTCACCCTTCCCCAATTGTAACCTAAAAGGACCGAGCTAAGGTTCCGTTTCTTGAATGAAGTTCAGAATTCAGATTTATTGTTGCTCCTGTTGGGTTTGGTTTGGCTTTTCTTTTTCCTTTGTAATGTTTTTTTACCGAGTTGTCGTGAGCTCGTTTGAGAACAGTTACTTTTGGCCAATGGTTAAAACTTGCAGGTCAAGATTAGTAAGGTGTGAACAAGGTCATTGTGGATTTTGATTATCAAGTTTTCTGTTATTTTTATGTTGATTAACCTAGGTTCAATTGAAAATTAGTCGTTTTGGGTCGGGATTATTTACTGGTTGGATGTTTTCGGATTCTGGCCCCAACTATAACTTAAAATGGTTTTTTTTTTTGCAGCCGTAAAGCAAGGTTGTTACAGTCTTAAGGCTCTCTTGATGAGGCTGTGAAAGAACTAAAACATAAACAATGGCATACAAGAAATAAAAAAGATATGTCATCCATGATTTCTTGCACCATATGACGCACCGTCTCGCTTTCTGTTAAAAGAGCCTTTTTCTTGTTGCGATACTACAATTTTTCCTTGCCTACTCTTAATGGTTTTTATCACTTCCGATTTACGAGATAGTAAACGTTCGCCTTCGTAACTAATGTGCGACACTCACATGTACCATCCAAATATTGAGTTTGAGCTCACTTTTCGCACTGAACTTCTTTGAGAACACAAAAACATGCCTACTAGGTAGCACGGACACTTCTCGTAATGAGTCGTACTGTGTCCGACACCGACACTCCACGGACACAGGTCGAAATGTTGTCGGATGCCTATAAGGCCGTGTCTAACTTTCTACAATTATTTAGGCATGGGTCCGCCGTGTGTCCATGGTATTTCCAATTTTCCATGGTATTTGAGCCGTGTCTATCGCGTGTCCACGGTATTTGATCATCATTTAGGATGAATATGTTCTTTAGACGAGAAATGCGCTATCGAAAAAGATTAATTAGAATATTGGTTCAAATGAGAAATGAAATTGGGTTATTATTAAGAACAAGTTTTACCTTCACTTATTTAAATTTAATATCAAATACTTTTACAAAAATAAAATCAACATTTATAATTATAAAATGTATATTTTATTAAATTTAAATAACGTGTCCCGTATCCTAAATTTCATGACATGCCGTGTCACGTGTCCGTGTCGTATCCGTGTCCATGTCCATGTCCGTGTCTGTTTTGGTGCTACCTAACAGGCCTATGCCACGCCAAAGAGAGGAAACAGAGAGAGATAGATCACTCGATAAGCACAAGGTAAATTCGGTTCCAAAATCACTTGCGATAGCAAGAGTAGTCCCTCGTCCAGATTACTTTTCACATTTTCTCTAATAATAATCGAAGACTAGTACAATCTGATCCGAATATTGGTTATTAGTATATTACTTGTAAAGTCAGTACATCATACATTCATACCAGTAAGAATGTCCCAAAATTATTTTGAAAATGTCATAAACAATTACTCAAAGTTCTGAAAAGTCACTAACACTATAAACTACTCCAATTAAGAAAGTTTTATACTTAACAACTACTTAATTAATTAAACCTGCTTGCAATATAAAGCAAGTCTCAAAAGTAACCTACGATGTAGACACCCCATCTAACCATTTTGATAATCACCAAGTCTCATCAAAGACGATTAGTTTCCGTCTTAAATTCACAGAAAAAATACGATATATTCTCTAATAAAAAATTACCGCTGATTTTATGTTAGAAAGTGATAGTATTAGTTATGATGTATCATCTTTTACTATTGTAATACTCCATCCCGATACAGGCAAATGATAATACTTGTTTTTTAACACTATTCATGGTCCTAGGCAGGGACGAAACTAGTTGGTAGCAAGGGGTGCCGGGCGCTACCCCAAACATAAAAAAAAATTGACTTAGAAGACGGATTTTTGCTACCCAAATATTGTTGAATTGTAGATAAATTACTGATATCCAATTAAATATAAAATAAATATCTTGTGGTACCATGGTAAATGCTTTGTTTTTCAACTTGGTGCTCCGGGTTTGAATCCGTTACTAGCATTTTACCTTTTTAATTTTATTTTGCTACCCCAAACATTTAATCCTGGGTTCGCCCCTGGTCGTAGGATATCTATGATATTACTCTGAATCTATAAGAAGAAATATAATCGCGTCATGAATGCTATAGAAATATCAAATTTTTATCATTTTTAATGTTATTATTTGTATGGATTGGAGGGGTAGCAATAATTTTCTCTTCTTAAGTTAAACGGTCTGAAACGAGAATTTTTGATAACGAAATTACAACCGAAATTCCAATTTGATGGCCGACCCTTGACTCTAAACATATAAATATTAGTTACTCTAAAATTCGTTAACCGTTACGGCCTGCAAGAAAGATTCCCATATAATTCAGACTTTTTCAATTTTCCCATTTTAAATTACTCCGTACAATTCAAAGTGTAATAAGTCTTGCTAAGAAAAACTCTACTTCCTTTTGTATATCAAAATTACGGACAAATACACGCTTCTGTATCGTTTCAATTTTATCAGATGGAAAACTCGATGGAGGAGTCGGGATGCGAGACCGTGGGTTCGATCGAGGAAAGTGGTTGGACGCAATATATAGATGGTTTTTCAGAGTATAATGAGCAGTTGGACCGTGAAGAATCATCGAATTTTGCGATAAGTGAGTCGATGGTGTCGGACGCGGGTTCGAGTCCTGAATGGAAACAGAAATTATTGAATGGTTTGCCAAAGTTTCCGAAAAGATTGAATTTTAAGACAAAGAGGACACAAGAGATTTCTGGTGATGATTCTTTGGAAGATACTGCTTCTTCTCCTGTTCATAGTCCTAAGGTTTGTTTTCCTTTTCGGGTTTTGGTTTGGGTCGCATAATAGGTGATGGTACTGAGTTTAAATACCGCTCTTTTAATATATCTCGTTTTTTTTAAGTATGCTTATTAGTTACGAAACTGGTAGCGTCTTATCACTTCCCTATTTTACCTCCTAAATTTGTCCGTTTATATTACTATTTACCGTGTAACTTTGATTTTTGGTAGACCGTGGACTTTCTCCAATTTATTGATTATATTTTATCGTTAAATGTTTTTGTTAACAATGAAACTCTAATAACTCGAAATTTCATAAATCCTTGCATAGAACGATTTTACACAAGAATTTTTATAAAATTAATTGATGGTTTAGTTAAATAACTATTAGAAATAGTAAGAGTAAGAGTCTATGGATTAGTGTAAAACTATGATTCAATGAATCATAGCAATTAAGTCAATTAATAACGACCTTGGAGTTGCTCATTAAACTTTGTATAAATACCTCTTTATAGAGGAATGAAATAAGTCAAGTAATTACAAAGCATCACAATTATATTATCAAACTCAAATCGTAACAATAACAATATTGAAAAAAACTTTCATTCACAATTATGTATTACAATAAGAGTATCATTGTTTTATATGTATGATGTTACTCTGTTTTATTATAAAACCGTTTTATAGAAAACTTATCTGAAGAATATGGTGTAATTAATCAACCATTTACACCCCAGGCAATTAAAAATGTTTTGTGAATTGTTCAAACATACAAATTTATTTAAATTGCAATTAAAAATGGATAATTTGCAGTATGTTTGATGTATGTTTGGTACAGATAACAATGAATTTCAAGAGCATGAATTTAAACTCAAGACAATCGAGTGATGATCATGGCCATGGGGATCATATGGTAAGTGTTTGTTTGTCTAGGTTTTCCTTTTTTCCTTCTGTCTTGAATCATGATAATTACGGCACCATCCGGTGACGCTCAATTTCGGCGCCCCCTTCCGTTTAATTGGGTCTTCTACTTATTCCATATAATATACCCATTATTATTGGGACTCCTGCAATAGCATGTGAGAAAGTGACGCCGAAATTGCGCGCCATCGGGTAACGCTAACTCATTTCCATTTACTTTTGAAATCCAAACTAATCAATTCAATTTTACTAAAATCTATAGTCACATATTCATGGGTCATGGACTCATGACTCAAGAGTCGTTCAATTGGTTTGAATGAAAGGGAGTATCCGATCTCCAAAGTCGAGATCATAAATGGTGCTCAGCGAGCAAAGGTTCTAAGATGTTGGTACTGAAATTAAATGATAATATATTTTTAAGAGGGGTTATATAAGTAATTTTCTTCAATTGAACTTAGTTCGACTTTTGAAGAATCATTTAGTCACGTATTTTGTTATAAAAAATTCAGGAACGTATGTTTTTTTTTTTCATAAGACTACGTTTATGGGTTGGGCTAAGTAGGTCTAGGTCTTCAATAAAGGCAAAAAAATAACAAATAAAGAAAAGAAAAAAAAATTAAAAGGTTGGAACACCTTTGAAAAAACTAGGTCCATATGGTCCAATTTGGACCTCCTGGAACACTTTCCAGACCTCGTTCTAGACCTTGTTTAGTGTAAAAAAAGTATAAGTTAAAGGTAGGTTAAGGTAGGTCTTGATAAAAGATAGAAATGAAGAGGTAGAGCTTGAAAGTAGGTTAAGAAAAAAAAAATTAGTATTTTAATATAGGAACTAGGGCTAAGTAGAGCTACAAGACCTATGGATAAACATGGTCTAAGTAACTAAACCGTTGACCGTTGTAAATACTTTGCCGTGTTATAATTATTCTAAATGTCAATTAGCTTAGTTGGTAAAGTCATGAGACGTGGTACTCATAACCTTGTTTGAACTCCACCAGCACCAAATCGCCTTTAAAACTCTCTTTACGCCAAAAAAAAACCCGATTATAATCGAGTAATTTTTGTCATAATCTACAATTATAGCATAGCCAACTAACATGTATGGAGTATGTATGGATTAGTTCTTTTTTAAATGATTTGCATATAACTAACTTATGACTTTGGGTACATAAACTAAAGGTTGATGCTGATATGTTAACCGACGAGCCTCGCAAGTACAACAACTTCATAAATCGACGACACGAAGCGGACATCAATGTCGAATTTACGGAACTGAGGAAGAAGGGTTTATGCTTAGTCCCTATCGCCATGGTCACTAATCACCTCGATTAATTTGATTTGGGCCGCGGTCTTTCCATGATTGTTGATTATTTCTCATAAATAAATAAATAAATTACTACAACGTATATATAATCTTATGTAAATTACTAATCCCCGTCAGTTGAATTTATTACATTTGTTGAATATATTTATATAACAAATTTTAATTAAATATATAAATTCAGCTGAATGGAGAGATTATTTTATAGGTTTTCTGACCCTGCTTTAATAAAAGAGACATATTATAATTGTTATTGTAATATGAGTAGACATTCTATACATATGTACCTATTTGTAAATGAATACTCAATTTCTTCCCTATAAGATTAAGGCTATTTTGCATATTACTACCTAATAAGTCTAAACGTTTGCATCTTACTACCTAATATGTTCAATTATTCAAATAACTACCTAATAAGTGTAAAAGCTGACACGATTACTACCAAACTGACGGAAATTGCTAAAAAATGACGGAAATCGGTTTATTTCTTTCCGTTTAAATTTAAAACTTAATTTAATACCCATATTATCCTTCCCCTCTCCTTCCTCCATTAAAACACCTTTCTAATACTTCAACAAAACTCATTTCTCCTTTCATCAATCTTGTTCTATTTCATCAATAGAACCATCTCCCCCAGATTTTCATCAATCTTCTTCTATTTTCATCAATAAATCTCAAATTTCTCCCTAAATCTTCAAATTTTTCTGGTGGTAACATGTCTTCAAGGGTCTAATTGGGGGAAGAAGAAAGTTGGTTGCTTTTTTGGGTGAAATTGAGAAATTCAGGAAAGAAAAAGTTGTTGGAATAATGGAGAGAATGATAGAAGAAAGTGATAATAATAAAGAGATTGATTTGAATGTTGAACCAGAATCATGGAGTTTAATCGGGGAAGGAGAGAGTTGAAGATCTTTTATTAAGAAAGGGTAAAATCGTCATTTAACTTATCCCGAACATTTAAAACTAACATAAGTTTGGTTTCCATCAAAAAGGTAGCAAACTGATTAATGTTGTGTGATTTTAGGTAGTAAGTTGCAAAATTAATTATATTAGGTAGTAATATACAAGTTTTTGAACTTATTAGGTAGTAATTTGTCATATTTCCTAAGATTAATGAAAGTTCTCTAATATTTGCTAGATTTGGATGGAAATCTCTTTCTTTTTTCCCTTTTTTTCATTTTGAGCCGTTATTTTTTTGGTGCGTACAAAAATACATTATTTGAGATGGACTAAATTAAAAATAAGTAACGATAATATAATTAGCGGAAGTGATAATGCAACATTGAGAAGGTAGTAGCAGAGTCATGATTTTTCGTCAGGAGGTGCAAAATTTCAACAAGCGCGAACGAGTAATGTATAAGGAAAATTTAACCAAACACTTTGAATTTTTCCGTTGTCAGTGACGAGCGTTCCTGTTAGCCCCCTCACTCCACCACTAAAAGTATATAATATAAATTTTTACACAATGGAAAGAGAGTGGATAGTACCAAGAATCTTGGCATTTTTCTTATCAAATTAGTAAAGTTCAACGAATAAAGTACAAAGATTTAACTTGTAGTTCATCTTTGTTAGAAGATTAAAAAGAATGCTTAAGAATTAAGGACAGAAAATACGAGTAAATTTAAAATTTGGACTACAAAGGCTTATAAGACAGTCCAGCTTAAACGGGGCTCTTTTGGAGGCCCAGTATTTTGTTGGGCCGGCTAAGTTTTGTCAACAAAGATGAACCGGGACAGGTTCGGTCTAATCAATTCTGGGTTTGTTGGTTTCAAACTGAATTTAGATTGTGTCGGGTTTGGGTTAATTATTATCGAGTTACTAATGGATAATAATCTGTTTGCAATAATAATCGAGTTAGGTTATAGTGGGTCGGGTGACTCGGGTCAATTCAAGTTTCGTGTTTTGAGTGAAGCTCGCATCTAGAGTTTGAGTGTCAGGTCGAGTTATTTGGTTCGCATCAGTTTTGTCAGGTCTACACATACCCCAACCACTATTTTTCATCAGCACATGGTAAATCCCCAACCAGTTGTAGCAGAGCCAAGATTTATAGTTGGGGGTAAAAAAAACTCAACATGTAAGAACAAGTCATAAAGAAAACTCGTAAACTGTCGAAAATTTTAACTAAAACTAGCGAATTTCTCCAACATTTCTTAAATTTGCCACTGATCCCCACCACATACACCGAGCATCAACCGATAATGACATACTTTTAGATCTTTATAATAAAACCCGATTTTAAAAATAAACCTTTCAAACTTGTTAATCAATGAGCAATCGGACGCCCAACTCGAAGTCGTGGATACATCTGAAAACAACCATACAGCCAAATTCAACAAATAAAATCCACGTACAACTGATACAAGTCGCAAACATAGCTTTAAACTTTTAAGCCAACTTCAGTTGTCACACTCGTTCGTTCAAAATGACACATATTTTCATTGAGAACGGACACTATCTGTCACAAACTGAGAACGAATAGTGCATATCTCACATAATGTAATTGTCACTATTCATAAGATGTTCCATTTCCTCCACTTGCATGTCCATTTGTTTTATTGTAAGAGTAAGATATCCGTCTTCAAGTTATTATCCGTCACTCGTCAAAATGATAGTTGAATGTTATTAGCTGTACATATACTTTGATAAAAAGGACACATACCGGAATATCACACCAAACAAGATTAAGAACAACGCCAGTTTTGTGGTCTGTTTGATTGCGTTTTATTATTATCTCGAATTTGCTTTTATTTTGTCGACCTACTTGACTCAATAATATGCGTAATTTCATGCACAAGATAATAAGCACGATAATTGTTGCACCTAATTTTAATATTTATTTTATTATTAAGATAAAGTTTGCTATTTAAAGAGGTCGACATTTGGAATTATAGAAAGTCAGGATTCTTATTTCTTAGGCTGTGATTATTAGTTCTATAGAATTTTAATATAATATATATATATATTTATCTGTTATTTTTTAATTTAATGGTTGTTATAGAAAATTTCACAATTAATAGCAAATTATTTAGAAGATTTTCACTTATAATTAAGTAAAATAAGTGATTTTTTTGGAAAGTAGTAAAAGTCATTTTTAAAATCAATCAAATAATCTAAAATATCATTTTCTCCTAATAATAATTACGGTCTTGGAAAATGTAGAAAATGTGTTATACATTAAAAATTGTAAAACGACACATAAAAAAGAAAATTTTGATTTTTTTTCTAAAATGATAAATAAACTGAAACAGAGGTGATTTGTATATTGATAATCTTTTAAATATTGAAAACTCTTTATTCTCACTTGGGGAGCTAAATAGTACTTCCTCCATTCCATTCAATTCTATACATTTGCTTTATTCACGTTTGTCAATACCCATTTTCTTTTGTTAATATCTTTAGTTACAAATCGATAAAAATTATAAAACTTTGATATTCACAATGTACTCAGTAAGACAATTTAAACAAGATCTCACATGACTATCTTTTATGTTATATATTGGAAGTTATGTCGAAGATTCACTCCTATGAATAGTGCCCAAAAAGTGAAATGTATAGAATTGATTGGAATGGAGGAAGTACTATAGTAGTAACTAGTAAGAACTAAGAAGTAGCATTCGCTATCTAAAATATGAAAATAATACTACTAACAAAAATAAATTAAACATAAATCTAAGAGAAAATAGAATGCATAAATACTTATTTTTTGAAGTAGAACAGTCAACGATGACACAACTTTGTCATTCATGATCTGGAGCCGTTATTTGACATTCAGATGAATTACAGTAAAAATTAGGGTAAGATTTGGAATTTTTTTAGAGAAAGATGAGAGGGTTTTGGGGTGAATGAAAGAGCGAGGTAAATGAAAAGATTTGGGTAAGTAGGTAAAGAACTAGGCAAGGTTATATCGGTGCAATTTTAAAAGAAAATTAATATTATGGATATAATTTACCAAAAAAAATATAAGACTGTAATTTTAACGAAAATGGTTTTTAAAAGGCGGTAATCAACAATTTTATCTAAAAAATTAAAATTATTGACTTTAACCTCTTAACTACTCGAGCATTAACAAACAGTGAAACAAGATAATGATATCGCCCCACCCAGTGGCACTCAATTTTAGCGCTACATTCTCATATACAATATATACCCCACATTTTATTGGGCTATTCACTTATTCCATGTGATATAGCCATAATTATTGAAATGCCCACTTATTACAGGTAAGAGGGTGACGTCGAGATTGGACGCCACCGACTAACGCTAACTCATTTTCCTAACAAATAAAATATATTACATTACAAAAAAAAAGTTTGCTCCTATCCAAAAATTTCATTTCTAGTTACACTCCTCTACCTGAAAACAAAGAGTTAGAATGAAGAAAGACAAATGAAAGTAGGTTTACATACATGCATGTAGGTTGTCTTTTTGGGATCCTTATTCAGTAAGGTGTGTGTGCCATCTTTTGTGGGAATGTACAAGATGACCACAGAATTTTCACAATTTTAGCACTCAATTTTCTTGTAATCTGACAACCTGTATGTTAGTTCCTTCATTCTTATGAACTTGGCTCACAATAAGTGTTGATTAGATACTGCAAATTATGGGATGTTAGGAATTGAACAATAGTAGATAGGTCTGCTGAGAAACCGTCTCTTACTAAATTAGTTGAACACGTAACATAAAATTATAAATTAAATAACTATTTCCCTTCATTATGTTGTCAATCATTTTATTGAAAACCGTCTCTCTGAATTTTACGTGCTAAGAATTAGGAATAGAGAAGCATGGTGATAGATGGATGGATGGATAGATAGATAGATAGATAGAGAGCAAAGGGATTGAGGTCCAAAAGCAATTCCATTCATACCGAATCAAGATCTTCATCATCCCCCCATTATTTTATTGATAATGACGTTGGTCCTATCTGAATTTATTACAGTACTTCCCATTTTCACACTTTTGACTCTCATACTACGTCTGTCTTACGTTCAATTTTGTTATTTTTGATTTGATTTCGATTTATGAGGTAACATGATGAATTTATAATGGAATGATGGTAACTGATATGTACAACCAGATGTATATATGTAGAGTTGGGGTGTTAACATGACGGGGTGGGTGCGAAGGAGGGCTAACCCGCACCGCACCAGCATCCGTGAAGTGTAAAGCGTACCCACACTCGTCCAGGCCCGGTTCTAATGGGTGTTGAGGTTGGCATTTGACAATGGCCCAAGTCTTATAGGGGTCCATTAATGTGAAATTAGATCTTTGTTATTTAAAAAGTACAATTTATTACATGTAAAGATCAAAATACGGTAAATAGTCTAGTGGTATTGAAGCTTATTTTCACCATTTTTATATTTTTTTTTAATATACTATGTTGATAGGTAAGCTTATGAGATTTTGTGCAAATTATGCTTTTAATTTGTCCAAATTATTCCTCTAGTGGACTCCTCTAATAAAACCAATATCTAAACTTTAAAAGAATTTCGATATTCTGCAATTTTTTACGATTAAAATGTTGAATTATAAGATATATCCTATGCAATTCTCCAAATTCAATATCATTTTTTCTTCTAATTTCTTAAGATTTTTCAAAAATCAATATCATCTAATTCAAAACTTTTTCTACATCATTTGTTTCATTCACAAATTAAACTGTATAAAACACATGAATTACTTAAACAATATTTTTAAAAGTTCCCTTCAAAAAAAAAAAAAATTCAAAAGTTATAGCCAAATTTTATAATTTCGCCCAGAACCTCCAAATATTTTGGACCGACCCTGCACTCGTCCACCTGTAAATTTAACTTTCCAAAACGGAAGAACGTAATTTTTTCTAAATAGGGGTATTAGCTGAACTTTGACAAAACGGTTTTCCATAAAATGGGTCGTCAGTCGTCAGAATGGTAATCTGGAGCCACCGTTTGGTTTAGAAAGTGCGATGTGTCCGTTTACGCGAGTTCTAGGATCAAATGTTCGCTTAATTTTATCCCTGGCTTTTATACTTTGACTTGCTTCCCTTCTCATTTGTTCCCCGTGTTCTGCGTATATATGAGTATATGACCACATGATTTCTCTAATTTTCAACGTGACCAATACTCTCGTCTACAACTCTTTACTATGATTATTGTGTGTGTGAGACAGTCGCACAAAAAAAAATATAAAATTATCTTATTTTGTAATTTGTGAAGTAACTATATATATTATTTTGATTTAAATTTTCTTATTTAACATTTAATAGATGAATAAACATCTATTTATCTACTCTTTGGGCTGGTTGCCGGTTTACCATTAGAAAATGCGAACTTTATTTGTGAGAACACGTAGTTTTATTCATTTACCACAAAAGTCGATACAAGAACTGAAAATACAACAGTAAACCGTCGATAAGAGAGTATTACTATGATAAATATATAAATTAAAATAAAAACAAATACAAACTTTTATTTGTTGAGTACTATTGGATTGGTCTCACTCACAAAACTAACTTATGAACAGTTTGTGTTCAATCAATTATTATTTTCTTGGTAGCTTTTTTCACATATCCCAATATCACACATTCAAACTCGAAATAGTCTTTTCTTTTACTATAGTACAATTGAGATCGTGTCTAAATAATCAAATATTTACCGTCCACTAAAATAATGCCCCTACATTATAAGCCTATAGAAACACATGTTCTCGTTAGAGTTAGGCTTGACTCTTATAATTAAGATAGAGTTAAATACTTAAATACAACCTTATTAGTGGACAAATCAGGAAAATAATTAATAAAACAACCGGTTTTACCATTAATTTATATAAAACCGTTTTACACAAATCTTGAATTTGTCAACCACTCGTATTGTCCATTTACACTTTAGAGTATACACTGTACAAATGACCCGAATATGAATCTGAATAGTAGTAGTAGTGAGTTGGAGTCGCATATAATTGATATAAATACCGAAACACCAAACTATTTCCTTTCTCCATACACATTTACTTTCTTTCCCTACTCTGTTCTCTCAATTTACACCTTTTTTCTTGCCAACATACCAAAAACAGAGCAAAACTAATAGAAAAACATACTCAAACCCACAAACACAAATGGGGATTATTGATCACGTCTTAGAATTCTGCGATTTTTCGACGTCGAAGCGTGTAAGACGCCGGCCAATGCAGGTCTCTCTTCTATGCTTTTACCCTTGTTTAGCTTCTTTCCGCTTTATTTTGGAATTTCACGTTTCGACAATCTCCTAATAAGTTTATTGAGAGATTATTGTACAAATTTAAGAAAAAATGATACTAAATCTAATAAAATAGGTACATATCAGGATTAAAGATAAAATTGTACATTTATTGTGTAAATAAGTAAGATAAAAGGTCACGAAATGGGTACGAAGGAATGGTCTCTCAATAACTCAGTGAAGACCCTTTTTTTCTCGAGGTTTAGTGTTCGACAAATGGGTTGGTCGAATACGCTAGGTAGTCATTTTGGTATTCATGTCGAGCAGTTTAGGAAGTATTTTGAGTTATTTTCCGAAATAGGCAATTTTGAACAATTATTTAACGAAGTAGGTTATTTTCAAATTAATTATCGAAAATAGGTTACTTTTCAATCAATTCTATACATTTAATTAAGATATAATCGTATGCTACAAATGCATAATCATGGGTGGAATGGACTTAGATTTTAAGTGAATTATTGATAAGAAGAATTCTCTCGTCATGGTAAACAATTTTCTTTATTTCGAAGAAATTGGAATTCTGAGTCGACAAAACATAACATCTTTACAACTCCGTGAATTTATATTTCTGTATTTTCGATATTCAACTAAACGACCCCTAAGTACACTCTGCTTCATTTCCATGGGTACACAGACGGTTGAGATTAAGGTGAAAATGGACTGTGACGGTTGCGAAAGACGGGTTCGAAACTCCGTTACCCATATCAAAGGTAACTCCATGCTTTCTCATTTCAGTTTAATAAGCTAATATTCTACATTTAATTTTACAAGCTTTAAAAAGAAAAATAAGAGAAAATTACTCGCTTCATCTCAGTCACTTGTTTACTGTAAATAAAGGATTGGGACGAACGGAGTACCGTAATTAAGTAAAGGTTAAACCAATAAGAATTCCCAGCTGTTGTGTAATTTATGAGTGACAATTCGTAATTGTAACTACTGAATAAAAAACATGTAAGGCTGAGGTACTTTAAATCTTTGGCACAACTTTTGCATGTCAAAGCCATGAATTATTATGCCCTTTTAGAGAAAGTAATAAAGGGACCAGTCGATATATGCTGTTTGAGGATTGAGTTCATGCAGTAAAAAAATGTTATAATTATTGCATTCTTGTTAAAATGAGATGAAAATTTTTGAAAGTTTTAGTTAAAAGTTTTGGTATTTTCAAGGGTTGCTCTGTTATATTATTTACCTCTACAATTTCTGATCTTCTATTTAGTCCCAAATTTCGAATTCTGATTTCGTTATTAAACTAAATTTTACAATGTACAAATAGTAAACAAGATAAAAATAATACACTATGAAAATGAATAATTAAATTATTTAGTTGAAATAAAAAAAAAGCTAAGATGTTTTCAAAATAAAATGGTTTTACATGTTTTTTTTACATTTTCAAACACACTGAATAATGACTATTGCAAAGGCTGACCCGATTTGGTCCGGTCCGTCCGACCCGTCTTGTTCAGTCTCACAGCACACAGGGTCACCTGACCCGAAGACAGCTTTAATTGAATGTTTTATAACATAGTTATAAACTACTCTATAACTGTTAACTCCGTCTATCATAGTTGTTAACTCTCTCTGTTATGATCAATACATTCTCGAAAATGTCAAATAATAGTGACTATAGATCCAGACGAAAAGAGTATTATTTACTTAATACAAGTTCATTTCCAGCTGATTTTGCCTAAAATCGTCTTAACTTAAAACCTCTGATTACAATATTCTTTTATTTACACTTTTATAAAATGGACAGGAGTGAAGTCAGTGGAGGTGAATAGAAAACAGAGCAAGGTAACAGTAAATGGGCATGTGGAACCAAACAAGGTGTTAAACAAAGTTAAAAAAACAGGTAAAAAAGCAGAGTTTTGGCCATATATACCTTATAATGTTGTATCATACCCTTATGTTTCTCAAGCTTATGACAAAAAAGCTCCTTCTGGTTACGTCAAAAATGCACCTCAAGCCTTTTCTACTTCTAATTCTACTGAAGAACAATTTACTTCTTTGTTTAGTGATGAGAACCCTAATGCTTGTTCCATTATGTAATTATTTACTTTTACTATTTTTGGGCAATTTTGTATTGCCATTTTCATGTAATGTAATATACGTGAGTTATATTATTATTCGGAATATTTTTTCTGTTTATTTTATAGATCAGATGTTGATTTGACAAATATATATTACTTTGTTCGTGTAGTTATTTGAACACGCAAATATTATCCTACAACCAATTGTATATTAGCTAATTTGAACAACACCATGAGCTTTCTTTAATTTTTTCTTTTTTTTATGAATTAAGTTGGTGAGTTCAGTTTATGATATATTTTAAATTCTTTAAAATAAAACCCGAAAACTTTAATATAATATTCAGATTCTATATCATCAGTTGTACTAAAACAGTGGTATAGTCTATTAACTGATTTGAATAGCACTATGAAATTTTTCAGATGACTTAATTTAGATGAATTTTTATTTTGTTGTTGTTGATATTTGAAGTTACTCGTTAATTATAATTGTGAGATGATAAAACAGGATGAAATTAAGCAAACAAACTTTGTAATCGAAGTAATTATATAATACGTAGGGATTGATATTAAATTGACTTGAATGTAAAATTAACATTTCTCCTTACGCACGGGAAATAATAGCGTTTTTACAATAGATGGATTTGTTCCATTTGTATTTATTTAATTTTTCATTTTGTAACTTTTTCTATACGCAAACAATTTCTTGATTATAAAATAATTACTAAAATGATTTCTATTTTATTTTTGAAAATACATGATTTAATGTGTAAATTTATAGTTTTATTTGATTTATTGAATGTCTCTGTCATCCAAATTGAGAAGCTAAATGCATGTTACGTGCAAGAACATCACTTGAGTATCAAGATAGTATAATCAGAATGAAACGACCAATCGGCTACATTTAATTTCGTACTTGTGTATTTGTGTATAACATGATGTATAATTAACCTTCCAATAATTGAATTTTAAGTAATAAAAATTACTTGTACAATGTATAATAGATAACTTATGTATCAAGTCAAAGTTCACCGTTTACTAAACGGAAAGTTAAAATATATTTGAACAACGACAATAGAATGCACGGGAGATTTTTTTTATTCTCTTTTCCAATTACAATGATCATTGGTGACCAAAAATTTTAAGGACAACGACTTAAGACAAGTTGACAACACGCTGAAAATAACTCGATCATTCTACCATACGTGTGAATTTTAATTTTGAACATGTATAATTGTGTATAACATGATACTCCATAATATTTAAATAATCTTGTAATAATTGAAGTTTAAGTAATAAAAATGTGATGTATAATACATAACTTATGCATCAAATACAAATTTACTAAATAAAAAGTTAAAATATATTTAAAGAGCGACAATAAAATACATGAGTGATTTTTTAGTCTCTTCGCCATTTACAATGATGTTGATGACGAAGAATTATGAGGACAACGACATTCAACAACACTGAAAATACCTCACCCCTTTTACTAAAAAAAAGTCATTCAATTCCCGTCTACTCAATAATACAGGCAAATGTACTTATTTATCGACATAAAGAGAATATTTTTTTCTTTAAAAAGCAAAAAATAAATTCAACCGATTAATTTATAAAAAAAGCTATAAATTTTTAGGACTCGTTTGGTTGTCATATACACAAGAATTGGACAATTCATGTGAATTGCCTAAAACACGTTTAATTGACATTCATGAGTTAAATTGGCACGGAGGTTTTCAATTACCGGGAGGGCTACGTAATTAAACTCTTCCTTTAGGAGGAGTTGAGAATGCCTAGAAAAGTCCGTGATTTTGAGTAAACAAACAACTTTTATTTTCCTAATTCATGAGATTTTACAATTTTCCATTTTTAATGTGGCAACCAAACAAGGCCTTATTATAGGTATAAACTAATCCATGCCGCCAAAACCATATTATTAATCAAGCTAAGTATACAAATAAAAATTCAAATATAAACCACATAATGATTAAACTTAAAACTTCCGTAGTAAAAAAGAGCCATATAATTATAAAATAAATATCTATTTTTGAACGACGACAATAAAACACCTGACAAATTTTATATTTCAATCCCTAGCTTCTCCTCTTATAATGCAATTGATGATCAAGAGTTTTGAGTGACAACGATGTATGATAACACGCTGAAAATAACTTGCTCTTTTTCAAAACAAATCTATTTTAATTTTCGACTACTCAACAATACAGTCAAATAAACTCATTAATCGAAAAAATAAACAGAATATTTCACTAAAAAGCAAAAAATAAATCCATCGAATTTCAATTTTTTTCATCGACATTCTTACTTTATGGTTTAAACCAATCCACACCGCCAAAACCGTATTAATCAACCTAAGTGAACAAAATAAAAGTGAAGTCAAATATAAACCACATATTGAGTTAAACTTAGACTTTTTTTTCATAGTTCATAATATTCTCCATTTACGTTTTCTTTTTGAAATTTTTTAGGGTATCTAAAAAAGTGGAATATTTTTTAATATTTATTGAGACCACAATACTTTATCTACCAACTTTGGGCCATCCCAAAAATAACTTTATGTACCAACTTTGTTTAAAATTATGTGTTAAAAAGGAAGCTTTACTCAATGTTGAAGCTTCTAATGTTTGATTCCTAGCTTAACGTCGAAATTAATAGGGTGACTATAGTTTGATTTGAAGTAAATAGTAGTGATTTTATTCTGATATTCAACCTAGGTTAGTTTTTTGACTGATTTGATTAATGTATTTCATGATTCTTGTTAATTGGAAATTTGGAATATTTGAGCACGAGTGTTTTTTTAGTATTTTTTCACGGTTGATAATGGAGTTGTACACTTGTACTACTTCTCCATGAATAGGTGTGCGTTGGGATTTAACTAAGGAGTTGTTTGGTTGCATGTGTTAACAATGGATCAAGCCCACAAGCAATGTCCACAACAATACAAAGACTTCAAAGAGACTCCCAAGCTCAAGCAACTACAACTACATGTATCTAGCAAAAGATAACGTATTTTAGTAACCTAGATAATGTATTTTAATAGTGTTCTATCCTAGCTAGACTCTTGTACACCTAGTATAAATATTGTAATTCTTCACCTAAGTAATAGACACAAAATTCCCAACAAATATAATTGTTTACAGCATGTAGGAATTCGTATTGCCTAGGAAGTCGTAAAACACATGATTTTAGAATTCATGTGAATTAGAAAATATTGTTTGGTTGCCAGGTAGGAAATGCAATTCATGTAGGCATTCCCACTTACCCTAGGGGGGCCTAGGTAAGCCACTTCCTCCATTATGGAGGAATTGCAAATTCACGGGAAGTACAAATTCATGTGAATTGTGGTAACCAAACAAGAGGTCAAGTTAGCAATTCACGTGAATTCAAATTTCTGTTTTTTTTAGTGGGTAACCAAACGACCCCTAAGGATCTAGTGTTTGGTCTACTACAATTAGGGTTGTACAATGGACTGAGCTGGTCCGATTCGGGCCGGGCTGAAGAAAGTCAGCTCTGCCATGGCCTTAAAATAATATAGGGCTGAACTGGGCTGGGCCGTGTCAGGAAAAGTCGTTTAAAATAAGAATTAGCAACAAATAGTTATACAATTATTATATGTTAAAATTTATGAACTCATTGAGAATCGAAAATTATTATACAACTAAAACCAATACAAATAAGTTGAACTATATTTTAATTTTAATATAAAAAACCTAAAATATAACTCAAAATAGTTTAAAAGCTCAACAAAAATACACATTAGCTCAATAAAATACACCATGGTTGTACGATACTATTATACATTGGTTGTATAATCTTTTTTGTTGTGCACTAATTAGATTGTCAATCTCACTGATTATATCAACAATATGAACATCGTTTTAAATATTAAAACGGGCTAAATATTACTACGTAGTAGATGATGCTAAAGAGCACTAAATCAATCAATATATATAATTAAAGGAAGCTTTTTTCTAAGCACGTGGTAGTCTCCACTTTTTACAAAACACTTAATTATAAATAATGATTTATTTACAATTTTTCTACTAGAATTAGGAAATAATTAATTAGTTACAATTTTAAATTGTTGTTTAGATAATAATTTATTTATAATTTTCCTATTAGAATTGGAAAATAAGAAAACACTTAATTATAAATAATGATTTATTTACAATTTTTCTACTAGAATTAGGAAATAATTAATTAGTTACAATTTTTCTATAAGAATTAGAAAATTAGTAAATTGTTGTTTAGATAATAATATATTTTTAATTTTCCTATTAGAATTAGAAAATAAGAAAACACTTAATTATAAATAATGATTTATTTACAATTTTTCTACTAGAATTAGGAGATAATTAATTATTTACAATTTTTCTATTAGAATTATAAAATTAGTAAATTGTTGTTTAGATAATAATTTATTTATAATTTTCCTATTAGAATTAGAAAATAAGAAAACACTTAATTATAAATAATGATTTATTTACAATTTTTCTATTAGAATTAGGAGATAATTAATTATTTACAATTTTTCTATTAGAATTAGAAAATTAGTAAATTGTTGTTTAGATAATAATTTATTTATAATTTTCCTATTAGAATTAGAAAATAAGAAAACACTTAATTATAAATAATGATTTATTTACAATTTTTCTACTAGATTTAGGAGATAATTAATTATTTACAATTTTTCTATTAGAATTAGAAAATTAGTAAATTGTTGTTTAAATAATAATTTATTTATAATTTTCCTATTAGAATTAGAAAATAAGAAAATAATAAATTATTTACAACTTTTCTATTAGATTTAGAAAAATAAAAAATAGTTGATTATTTACAATAATTTTCCTATTAGATTTAGCACATTATTATTCTTTAATATTTATACACTTACTATTTAGGTTTATTAACTTTATTCAACGTTTTTATTAAAAATGAAAATCGGAAATGAATTAGAATAATTGATTCTTTACAAGTTTCTTATTTTAGGACATTATTCTTTAATATTTATATACTTACTATTTAAGGTTATTAATATTATTCATCGTTTCTATTAAAAATGAAAATGGGAAAGCGTAAAAAAGAACTAATTTAGTTTGTCTCCGTCTTAACATTAAAATGGGTAAAAAATAGTCTCACGGGGATATAAGAGTAATAAGACAAATCTTTTACTTTTTCTTATACATTATGTTCTTATCTTTTTCATATTACTGAATCATTCAAACTTAAAATGAATACCTCCATCTTAATTAAAAATGTGTGGAACTAATAAATGTAATTAGTTAAATATTTAAGTCTAAACAAATTCATACCTAAAAGGAACATTTGCGATCAATCATATTCGACTAAATTAAGAGCAACACGACTATTTTTTGGTACAAGAGTAGCACTACTATTCAAGTGAGTATTATACACTTTCGTACTTAATTATGAGAAAGAAATGAGATAATTTCTTTAATTAAGTAAAAAGAAAATAAGATAAATGTCAAATATAGTATACTTCAGAGAAACCCCAAAAATGTCAAATTTGGATTTAATTAGTATAAATATAAATATTAAAACCACAATGATGATGTAGATAGGTGCTGAAGTAGAATAATTTTGTGGATGACATTTGTTTTAAATGGATATTGAAAGTTATTTCATAAACAACAATATTTATTCCTACATATTTTCACCTTATTATTTAACGATGGGACATTGTTTGTGTTATAAAATGACATTTTTTTGATGGGGGCGGAGGTAGATAGGTTTTGAGGGAGGAGGTAAGTGTTTTCAGGAGTAGGGTTACTCTCCGACGTTTAAGAGTATTATTTGAGTAGTACAAGAAAATTGGTCAGATATGTTCAAGAATATAGTTTATGATTCTGATGATCAAGTTGGTTAGTTGGGTTGTCAAGTTACGATTTAAGGAGTATAAATATAAATATATAGATATTAAAGAACATAATGATGTAGGTGATCTGAGTTATGCGGAATAATTGTATTAATGAGATGAAATGTAAGTGGGTATTAGAAGGTATTCATACAACAAAGTAATGACAAATAAATGGTGTTTCTGAGACGGATAGAATAAGCCTTAAAAAGATCAAAAATATTTTTTTAGTTAGTATTAGATTATAGTTTATTATAGTCCGTATTCTTTTGTTTTTTCTCCATATTTTCAACTTATTCTTTACACTGTGACATTGGTTTATAGGGTAAGGGTTGATTTTAAATTGTATGTGTCCATTGGTTTAGGGATGGGGATACATAGATCTCGAGGGAGGAGGTAAGTATCTTGGGGGATAGAGCTACTCTTCGACGTTTAAAAGTATGATGTAATTAAGTTGCACAAGAAAATGTCTATAGGTTAGAGTTGTTCAGGGATACGATTGATATGTTAGTCAAGTTGTGTAGTTATGTGAGAAGGGTATGCGAATATCTAAACGGTTGCGAAAATAGTTGCGTATGTACTACATAATGATTAAAACAACTGAGCAAGTACATAGGTGGATAATTTTTTTTTTCAAAATTATATTTTATGTGATAGTAACAGAGGCACATATGTTACGAAAAGAGCTTAAAAATCTCTATAGTAACATGTATGCATACTCAATTTTGATTGTTATAGGGCAGGATTTGATTTTACATTGGATATAACTATTGTTTCGACCGATGGGGTTAAATAGGTTTTGAGAGAGGAGGTAAGTACTTGTGTCTTGGGGGTAGGGTTATTCTACGATGTTGAAGAGTGTGAGAGTAGTACAAATAAATGTCGGTAGGTTGAGGTTCCAGGAATACATTTTACAAATCATTTTATTGGTTACGTTGGTTAAGTGGGTGAGAAGGGTACTCCATGGGTAGGATTACTCCCTGACGTTTACGAGTGTCATTTAGAAGATTGAAAAATATATTCATATGTAGGTTGGGTGGAAATAGTTGAATTTGTGAAAAAGTGAATAACGTGAGATATTGATTGGAGAAGTTAAATGAATAAATTTTATTTGAAAATGTGTATTATATGAGAAAAGAACCGACAAATATAAAAATATAGGCTAAAATTTAAAATATCACATGTATAAACTCAATTTTGTTTATTTGTTGGACACAAAACTAAACAATCAAATGTTATACTCTCTTCAGTCCTATTGAATGCTCCATTGGGCCGGGAAATAATTTTTAATGTGGAATGACGTTATAGTGTTTTTTGTGGGAGTATGCTAGGAAATATTTGGGGGCGTGTATAAAAAGATATCCTAATGTGGAGTTGTAGTTGCAAATTTGCAATGATAACATTGTAAATATAAAAAATAGAAGAAGATATTTATGTCAATTATTTTATCAAGTATGGAAGAAAAACATAGGATTAAATTGTACAAAAATAGAATGTGGGAACATTGGATAAGAATTAAGGAAGTATTTGTCATGTCAGTATTATATCGCGGTAGATAGTTCGATAAGTCTGGAGATATGAGGTAAATGTCTTGAGGATAGAGTTATTTTCCGACATTTAAGAGTGTGATTTGAGAAGTACAAGTAAATATAGATACAATGGGGTTGTTCAGGGATGCGCATACGGTTAATCTGATGGTCAAGTTGATTAGTTGAGTGAAAAGGGTACGGACAATGCTTGAATGGTGTGGAAAATGGGGAGGGGGGTATGTAGCAAGAAAACTGATGAAGTAGATGAATTTATTTCAAGGTTGTATTATGTGTAAATGACTTAGGCATAGATGCTATAAAAATAAGTTAAAAATCTCTGAAATATCATGTATGAAAACTCAATTTTGTGTTTTTTTCTTGTGAAGCACAAAAATAAGTAATCAAATGTTAATAAATATCATGTCAATATAGTATTGTTAACGTTTAACTAGGTTACTTTTTTGTCTTGGTGATTAAAAAAACACCGTGGTTTGAATTTTACACCAAATTTCGATGTAACATCTCGAGTGTTGCATCCACCGTTCATTCCTTAATAGTTCTCTCATACCTCTTTTGTTAACCAAACAAAAAAATGCATGTTTTTGTTTTCTCAATCAAGGATTTCTCATTCAAACAAGATCGGTTTTGAAAGTAGAAGTTAGCTAGGTTTCTGATAAATGGATGAATTTTTCAAAGGGAGAGCTAACATTGATGGATAAGTTCGGGTGTTTTGTGAAGGAGGGGTCACTTGAATATTTTAGGTGTGTATTGGAAGCTAGGAAAGACTGTCGATGATGAGTTAGATAGTTGTTTGAGGTAGCAATAAAGATGACTAAATCGCATTTGATGATTAATTTCATGATAGGTTAGTAGGTGTGGCTTTGGATTGTGGACCGTTTCATGTTTTGTTTGAAGAGTAAGAGTAGTGGTTTGAAGGGTTCATTCGTGTGGTACTGTAAATTATTGTGGCGAGTTGGTGGTAACATTAATGAAAGAAATAAATATAAATGAGGTAATTTTTTCAACAAAATAACACATGTATAGAACGAACTAATACTATTTTTATATAAAAAAATCTTATGATTTATTTTTGATTTACATGGTGAAAATTTTATGAATACCACAAATATTAGTATCCGTGCATCGCACGAGCAAAAATACTAGTAAACAAAATTTTGGCGGTAGACAACTTTCCTTATAATTTGACTTCTCTACAGCTTAAACGGATATATCCGTTTTAAATGGGAATTGTACCACCCGAAATGAAGTGGGTTTCTTCTCAATCAGGCCCACAACAAAAACAAGCCCATTTTAAAAGACGTCGTTTCGGTTTCCGAAAATGTTGGATTCTTTCAACAGGCTAGAAAGAAACTGATCTGAACCGTCAGATTTCCCAATAGTCCCATTTGGTCATTTTTTCGCCGTTAGATTTAATTTCACCTTTTTCATAGAGAGAATTTCACTTGGTTTTTTCATCTTCTTCTTTTACTTTTTACTTTTTACTTTTTACTGCTTCTACCTTTGGTTTCCCAACCAAGTAAGTTTACTACTCTTTACATTCCATATTAATCTAATTAGCTGTGCTGTTACTGTGTTAGTTTGTCGGATTTACTTGTTCCCGCTGTAACAAGATAAAAGCAAAGTTTTAGTTTAAATATTCGAGTTTGCCTTATAACATTACTTATTCGTCTCATTAAACTTTTTTGCACCCTAATCGTATATCCTAGCGGCCACTGAGTTGGATTAATCGATTAGTTGGTTATATTTAGTCATTTAGTGCAAACATTCCACTAACCGTTAATTGTTTTAAGCTGTGTGATACCGTGATTGTGATTTGTAAAGTGTAATGTTGCAGGTAATCAAGCATGGAATTGTCGGGCGCTGATCTTGATAGGTATGTTGACATGCTGAGGAGTCATTCCAGGGGTTGGCCGAATGCCAAATACGAGTACGATCAGGTGAAGGAAGTTAGGTACTGCGAAATGACGAGGAAGAGAGTGGATTCTGACCATTCTGCTACCCTAGAAGCAGCTCTACTGCATATTTACGAGTATTTGGCAGATAAGTCTGTCTGAAGATGGGGTGCAAACCTTGTTGAATGACAGTTTTATTGTAGACTATGTTCTGAGAGGTGACATGGATAGGCCGGCTCGTTTTCTGCCTCATTGCGTGGAATTATCGTTCAGAGTGGACTGGAACATCAGGAAGGTGGAGGCTAGGTTATGCAACGGTGGGGCAACCGATATACCGTCGAGGGAGATCAGGACATACTGGATAGCTTTTTGTGGGCAGAATAAGATAACTAGCTTGGTGAAAGGTTGTCTGATGTATCTTGACCATCTAGGTAAGGGTGCAGTGGCATATCGTATGCCAAGCATAACAACAATGGAGTACAACTTGGAGAATGTACATGCTGCACTAGAGTATAGTAGTACGGCCTACGTGTTTTCTGACCGGGATTCACAGCATGTGAGCAACTGGATACTTTATGCTATGTGTGAAGAGTACCCCCATCGCGTGATAGGTGGAATGGAACATATATTAATTCCCGCAGATGCAGACAATATATTTTTGGTATCTGATTATCCGGGATCAGGTCCACAGGATGTTGTGTTAACGGCAGAATTGATATGGGAGACACTAGTGCACTACCCCAACAACTTCGGATTGGGTAGAGACTTGGAAAAGGCATTAGCAATAGCCTGCACCTTGCGGCAGAATAAGTATTTCAAGACGATTGGCCTGCCTCGAGTACTAAGTAATGTTGATCTGATATACCCAATGCTATCGTTTCCATCTTGTGGTGTAACTAACAAGACGTGTATTGACGCGGATTCTGCTACCATATTGGGTAGGATACACCAGATGTTGATGATGATCCTTGTGAAGGATGTTGCCGTATACACCCGTTGTACTAGTAGTATGATTGGTTATGTAGACAGAGATGCGCGGTCCATGCTCAGCTGGGGCAGCCACGCGCTTCTGGAGTACATGGAGGATAAGAGTGTGGTAGATATACTACAGCTGACATCCCCGATGATCTGGTTAAGGTACCTGGACACTGAGGAGTTATCTATTATTAGGAAGACGTCGGTATTTGAGGGCTTTTGGTTGGTTCAATATCCTAAGGAGGTTTTGCGAGGCGGTGTCATCTCTTGTTTGAAAAAAGGGTACAAGTATCCTGCATTTATACCTTTACCTGTACCTTTAGGATTATTGAGAGCTGGGATCTATATTGATTCTTATAGTATACTGATGAATGAGATATTCTTAGGTCGGGGTCGTCCCCGCAAATTTAGTTTGCCAGATGGAGTCTACAATGTGGGATTTTCCGCGCTGAGGTGTACTAGGAAGGTGTCTGAGATAGTTCTTGACAAAGAAGGCAAGATGCCGAAGAACGCTTATAAGGATGACAATGTTACCAATACCGGTGAAGAGGAAGAAGGTGATGATGTGAAATGGAACAAAGTGACATGAACAATCACCATTGACAAAGCTTGAGGCAGCCATTAATGGAGGAAAAGAGAGAAAATGTTTGTATGAACAAAGACTAAATAAAATTGATTCTTGTATTGATTAAAACTTGTGAAATTCTGTTACAAGAATCAGCTTATATATATAAGCTATATTGCTAACTAACTACTAGTCTAGACTAACAACTCTAACAAACTTATTAGTCAAAGTTAGTTACAAAGAGTCAAAGTTAGTTACAAAAATATCTACAACAAACTCGAAAATATCTAGGAGAAGCAAATAATGTTGTAAGCTGAATGATGCTAATCTTCACAGCCTCCCCTCAAGTTGGATGCGCAGAAAGTGATAGTGATTTGAAGTGCATTCCCAACTTGGACGAGAGAAAATGATGTTGTTGATCCCCCAAAGGTTTCGTCATCAAATCAGCTAATTGTAGGCTAGATTTAACATGATTTGTGCACAACAAATCTTCTTGTATCTTCTCTCTTATGTAGTGACAATCTATATTGATTTGTTTCGTTCGTTCATGGAACACTGGATTGGCTGCAATATGTTGTGCAGCCTTATTATCGCAATTCAACTGAATAGGTAATATGACTTGAACTCCAAAGTCTTGCAGTAGGGCTAGTATCCAAACAATCTCTGATGCAGTATACGACATAGCTCTATACTCTGATTCTGCAGAGCTTTTAGAAACAGTTTTTTGTTTTTTCGTTTTCCAAGAAATTAATGAATCTCCTAGGAAAACACAATGGCCAGTTAAAGACTTACAGCTGAAGGTACAAGAACCCCAATCAGCATCACAGTATGCCTTCATTTGAAGTACATTGTTAGCTGGATAGAAAAGAGCTGCATCCATTGTTCCCTTTAGATACCTCACTACATGTAAAGCAGCCTGATAGTGAGGCTCTCTAGGAACACTGAGGAATTGGCTAAGGTGTTGTATAGCATATGATAGATCAGGACGAGTTAAATTGAGGTATAAAAACCTACCAACCAGCCTCCTGTACATCTCTGGATCAGGAAGAGGAACTCCTTCATCTATAGACAGATGTAAGCCTCTTGGCAAAGGAAATTCAGTGGTCTTGGCATCTTTCAAACCTGTGTCATTAACAATGTCCATAACATATTTCCTCTGATTTAGAAGTATGCCCTCTGAAGACTGCACTACCTCCAAACCCAAGAAATATCTGATAATGCCTAAGTCCTTGATTGTGAAGGCCTTGTCCAGAATTTGCTTGAGAATGGGAATAAAAGTATGATGATTGCCAGTAATAAGCAAATCATCAACATACACCAATACTATAGTCACCAAATCATTGTCCTTTCTTATGAACAATGAATAATCACTTTTGGATTGCACAAACTGATGTAACAAAAGCAGTTTGGTTAATTCCAAATTCCATTGTCTAGAGGCCTGCTTTAAGCCATATAAAGACCTCTTCAACTTACAGACTTGCCCTGGCAATGCCTTGTTGTAGCCTTGAGGTGGAGTCATATACACTTCCTCATCCAGAAAGCCATGCAAAAAAGCATTATTAATGTCTAACTGGTGTATTTGCCACTGCTTTGCTGCTGCTGCTGCTAGAAAGATTCTGACTGTCACAAATTTTGCAACAGGAGAAAAAGTATGCTTGTAATCTTTCCCTTCCACTTGACTATATCCTTTTGCTACTAATCTAGCCTTGTGTCTCTCAATACTACCATCAGGTCTGAATTTCACTTTGTACACCCATTTTGAACCTATGGCCTTGAAACCAACAGGAAGGGTCATCAATTCCCAAGTACCATTGTCCTCTAAAGCCTTAAGCTCTTTCTCCATTGCCATAACCCAATTAGGATTAGTACTAGCTTGATTATAAGTGGAAGGTTCAAAGGTTTGAAGAACAGCATTTAAAGAACTCTTGAGAGTGTTAGGATAGCTGTCAATATTGAAAACAGAAAAAGATTGAGAAAAAGAAGCTGATTTCTCAGCCTGTTTATTACTCAGAAGGTCTTTGATTTTGGGAGGAAGGACATATCCTTGTAATTTGGAAGATATTTTCTTATCCCTACTGGATTGCCTTGAGGGTATATCAGAGGGTATGGGATTTTGTGGAATGTTAATGGAAACAGCATTATTATGAATGTCTGCAGGAATATCACTGTGACTTCTTGCAGGTTGCTGAATATCACTGTCTGTGAGATGGCTATTCTGATCAGGGACAGAATGAGCATGTATGGGAATATCAGTATCCAAAGAAGGTGAATTCATGAATGTATAAGAGTCAAAGGGAGAAGAAGACTGAGGAACAGTATCAGTGTTCTGAACACTGTTATGAAAAGGAAAGCAACTTTCAATGAAAACCACATCTCTGCTGACAATCACCTTTTTGGCATCTAAATCAAATAACTTGTGTGCCCTTTGCCCAAAAGAATACCCTATAAAGATACACCTTCTGCCCTTTGAGGCAAATTTGTCCTTATGATGAGCATTAAGAGGAGCGTAACATAAGCAACCAAAAATTCTAAGCTCATCATAGGTAGGTGGTTTTCCCATAAGCACCTCATATGGGCTTTTCCATCCTAAAACTTCAGAAGGGAGTTTGTTGATTATATGAGTAGCAGTCAAAACACTCTCACCCCAAAACCTTTTTGGCAACTTAGCAAATAAAAGTATGGCCCTAGCTGTCTCAATCAAGTGCCTATGTTTCCTCTCAACTCTATCATTCTGTTGAGGTGTTCTTGGCACACTCTTTTGATGCACAATACCTCTTTTTGCAAGAATACCTAAACAAGTATCCTGAATGACTTCTGTGCCATTGTCACTTCTCAGTATTTTAACAAAACAATTATAAGTATTTCCAATCTGAGCAAGGAAATTTTCTAGAGTAGCAGACACTTGTGTTTTGTATTTAAGAAGAAAAGTCCAAGTCACTCGAGTATGATCATCAACTATAGTGAAAAAATAATGTGCACCAGTGATACTAGCAACTTTATAAGGACCCCATAGGTCTACATGTATGAGTTCAAATTTAAGAGCAGCCCTATTAATACTTCTGGAAAAAGGCAATCTATGAATTTTGGCCTGTAAACAGGTCTCACACTGATATTGTGCCAAATGCTTACAAGCAACACCATCAATATGCTGCATCTTTGACAGAGATGTATGTCCTAACCTAGCATGAAGAATGTCTAGATGAGATGCTTTGTTACAGTTATCATGACTAAAACAACTACAACTATTAGCATTCCTAACTGAAGCAGAATTCTTAATCTTGACAGCTTTCTGTCTGAGTCTGTATAGTCCTTTCTCACGAAGACCAACACCAACAGGAGTACTAGAAGCATGGTCCTGAATAACACATTTATCCACAGAAAACTGAATTAGTAGTCCAGTGGTGGATAACAGTTTCCCTACTGATAGCAGGTTATGTCTAAAGATTGGCACATATAAAGCATTATGCAATTTAATCCCAGATTCAAGAGTTATAGAACCCCCATGAGTTACCAGTTGAGAAGAACCATCTGGTAGGCCAATGAGAACAGGTTTTTGTAAGACAAATAAATCATCAAAGTATTGTTTATGACCAGTCATATGATCAGTAGCACCTGAATCAATGATCCAGGAATCATAACAGGCATCACAAGTTGTCTTAGAAGCTAAAGTGATACCTGCAAAATTGACTGAAGCATCTGACATATCAAGAGGAGATTCTTCTTTAGCTTGAGTCATTTGCATCATATGGTTGTACAATGCAGTGAGCATAACTGGATCAAATTGAATAGGCTGAGGAACTTGAGAACAACCTTGCTGATTATAGGAATTGGCCACGAAACCTGGTTGTGTCTGAGTGAAACCAGATTGCTGAATGTATTGTGAACCTGGCTGGTAATCAGGAACTCTCTGGTTTTGGTGGTTTTGGTTATAACCAGGTGGACCAGAAGCTGTTCCACTAGTAACAACAGCAGCATTACCAGAGAACCTAGCCATGAACTTAGCCCTTAACTCAGGAAACTTGACAAAACAGTTTTCAGGTAAATGTCCCTTCTTATTACAGTGGTTACCCCATCTGTCATCATTTTTGGTTTTCTTATCTGTTTTACCATCACGTCTCCAAACATTCCAAGGAGTTTTACCATTTGATTTTGACACATTCAAAGCACTCACATCTTGAGAAGGATTAACAATGTTTGATATCATTTTTTGACTCTCAATTTGTTGGATAATTGAATAAACTTTGTTAAGAGGTGGAATGGAATCCATAGCTAAGATGTTTGACCTAGGATGTTCATACACATCACTTAATCCCATCAAAAAACTCATAACCTTTTCTCTTTGAGCTAAATCAAACAATTTCTTATACAAACTGCAAGAACATTTTGACATAGCACCACAATTGCACTCAGGTATGACTTCTAATTCATCAATGTCATCCCAATACCTCTTCAATTTAGTGAAATATTCAGCTACTGAACTATTTTCTTGTGATATATTCCTCAAATCCTTCTTTAATTGGAATAAAAGAGGCGCATTAGACTGACCGTACCTCTCACATAAATCTGTCCAAAGATGCTTAGCAGATTTGCAGGAAAAGAAATTTTCCTTGAGATCAGGAGAAATTGAATTCAACAACCAGCATCTGACCATATTGTCACATCGCTGCCATTGCTGAAACTTAGAAGAAGTAAGAGCAGGCATTGCTACAGCTCCGGTCAGAAAACCTTGCTTGTTTTTAGTTCCAAGAGCCATAACCACACATCTACTCCAAGATATGAAATTATTTCCAGAAAACTTAGTGTTTCCAAGTTCCATACCAGGAGAATCAGAATTAGCTAAAAAGGTTGGATCATCATATGGATTACTGAACGAAGCATCAGATGTTATTGCAGCACTATTCGTCATGATGTAAATTGAGAAGAGAAGAATAAAAGAGAAGTAAAATATCGAATTGATTGCTTTGATTGAAATCAAAAGAAACGCGGAAGAACGATAAGCAGAAACAGGTTAAACCTGCTCTGATACCATGTGAAATGGAACAAAGTGACATGAACAATCACCATTGACAAAGCTTGAGGCAGCCATTAATGGAGGAAAAGAGAGAAAATGTTTGTATGAACAAAGACTAAATAAAATTGATTCTTGTATTGATTAAAACTTGTGAAATTCTGTTACAAGAATCAGCTTATATATATAAGCTATATTGCTAACTAACTACTAGTCTAGACTAACAACTCTAACAAACTTATTAGTCAAAGTTAGTTACAAAGAGTCAAAGTTAGTTACAAAAATATCTACAACAAACTCGAAAATATCTAGGAGAAGCAAATAATGTTGTAAGCTGAATGATGCTAATCTTCACAGATGAATACTACGACGATGAGAACGAGTTCGGGGAAGAAGACGACTATGTTGCAGAGGACGGTCCCTCTATGATTATTAGGTATACTTGAGAGCATTTCCCGATGTCATGGGAAACTAAAAAGTAGTACAGAGTGTCTCGATGTTCAGCTGAAGTTCTTGATAGGATTGTTTCCAAGTTTGGGTCGAGACTCGTAACCACCCAAAGGCGAGTAGACAATTCTTTGGCCATTCTGTACCATCATCGCCAACCAGAGCCTTGTATCTACTAAACGAGCGTCTAGAGTTCGTTTCATTTTGGATATTTTATCGCAGTGCAGGTTAGATGGTAATGGTCATTTGTGGTAGATGAACCGTCTCAATCAAAACCTTAAGGTGATGGTTGAGCCTCAACTATTATTAATATTCCTATTAATTTGGAGTTCAGATGGGAATGTAATAGTGAGTCAGATCATTTTGGATTATGAATATGTAAATCTTTTTCATTGTTTTGTTAAAAACTTGTTAATTTCGAGTTAGTTCTTTCAAGTCTATTTAGATTATCTCGTATTGTGTCCAAGACTTTACTCGACTTTTCACCGTTTCAAGCTTGTCCAACAGTAGAAACACTCAAGAAATGAACCAAAATAAGAATTTATAGAAGAAACAATGCATTATACAATAAAAAGAATTACAGAATCACAAAACCAGATGAATGCACTCAATAAAAACACCCTAAATTACTCTCAGAATTCACAGCAAAACCAAAACCAACTGCAATTATTTATACAACAGAACATAATAAGAAATGGGTATGGCCGTATGGGTAAGTACTCGATCAATCATAGCACTGCCTCTTCTCTAGCACATCAGACCAAAGCGAAGAAAACTCCGAAAACAAGCGACACACCAACCATCAAGTGACCAGCACTAGAAAGTCCACTAGTTGCACTGCTATCTTTGGGAGACGGTGCAGCCGGGGATGCGGGTGTGGAACCTGAATCTGTTGGTGTTGGGGTAGCAGGGGTCGTGGGAGTTGCGGGAGTTGAACCACCACTCTCACCGACGTTAACTTGCAATTTCATGCCACCTTGACAGTGTCCAGTGATACCGCAGATGAAGTACATTGCACCCTGTTTTAAGGTGACTACTGATTTCCCGTCTGAGAACGTCTGAATCGGATTTTTGGCGTTGCAGCTCTCGTAATCACTCTTGCTTACTACCAACAGGTTGTGCGCGGTTTTATCGTAGTCAAATTCTGTAAATACGTTAACCAAAACATGATCAGTTGCGCTATCTCATTTTCCATTTTTTATAATTTCTCAAAGCAATATTAAATTATTACTCCGTATAAATAATTAAATTTTCATGATCATCTTAAATTTATCCATTTTTCTGCTACGCCTGGATGGAAAAAAAAGCATTTCCCAAACTAGTAAATTAAATTCATATCTTGACATTTATTCATCGAATTCAATGTTTTATTTTTAGCGAGCTCGAAAACCAAATTATTTAATAAAATAATACGGGTTTCAAACTATATATTTATCAAATATGGGTCCACGTCATGATTATTGGCTTGTTTTCTTGAAAATTTAGAACTAGTCGTTGTCAGGACAGCAACAACTTGCTTGCATAACGGAATTTGACAAGCTACGTTCGTTGTCGTCGTTCTCCTTTCCCCGACTACCAAATAACGTCTTCCCTTTTATCATATACCCATTTTTGTTTACATAATCAGCTACATGATTTATGTAAAAAAAACAAACCGCAATATCGCCGTTCACTTATATTCCATATAATACATTAAAATCATGATATTTTTGGCAATCCACCGTCCATGGGAGTTGGTGGTATAGATAAGGTTTGGCAAAAAGAATTGTTATTATGCCTCCTTAGTCCTTACTCCTTAGTCGTCATTACTCTCGTCAACTACACATTATTTAGTCTTCAATACAACGGCTACATATATATTGTTGTGAATTGTTTTAAACTAAAATATCATAAAGTCGTAAAATTGAAGGTTTTCTTATACTAGATCTCACTAATTAAATATTCTATGTTTCACCATTGACTATTTGAATTATTCATATTATCATATCGACAATTTGTATTGTTTTACTAAGTAAACGTATTTGTCTGACGTTGCTTTATGTTTGGAATTTGTAAAACGGATTTTTTTAATAACGAACTTTTTTTCATTTTAATGAGTCGTAATATTTATGTATTAAATCATTAATCCGTTTTAATAATTTTAAAATTATTAAACAGGTTTTGTTATAAATGCTAGTGTTTAAGATCGTTTAAGGGTAAAATTTTTGGAACAAAAATACAAAAAGGTGACAACTAAAAAGTAGTATGGTACCGATTTCCGATCCATTCGGTCATAAATGAGATACTCACGTTTAGTAGTAATTGTTTTCATTCCGTTTCTTGGTTATTAGTTAGTAGAAAGTAAAATAGAGCAGTCCACCTTTTGGCTCGCTCTTGTAGGTTTGGTGAAAGTCTCGATGACTTGGCTATTCCAATTCACATCGTAGAAATTGGTAAAGCCGATTTATTAGTAATATTATAATCCTCTAGTGGGAGACTTTAAAAAAAAAGTTAGCCTCATGGTAAAACAAGATTATCACTCTATTATATGACAAGGAAGTTCTATCTTTTGCCATGTTGTCAAATGTCAATATCCCTTGGTCACGTGACTCGGGTCAATTAGATTATTTTCAATGGACAGTTATAACGTTGTAGGTTAATTTACCTATTCGATTTTTAAACTAGTTTGCTTTTGAGGTGTAAACCAGTCCAATGGATGCATTACTAGCTCAAAAATATTTTAACAATCTCTAACTCTTCAAGTGTTATGCATACAATACTATCCGATATCTTTTGATATCTTTTGATGAGGCGTAAACAAATGACATAGAAAACCGAGTAATTGATAATTACATGTAGACAATGTCATATATTGACGTGCGTTACTAGAAAAAAAAAATGGTTACTCCATCCGTATTAGAGCATCTTTAATTGACAGCTACAATACGTTATAGCTTGATTTATCAATACGGTTTTTTAAGCTATTTTGTTCTTTGACTGCATAATACTCAAATGTTTGGTTACAACACTTTCTAATGTTATGCTGACTTTGCTGAGTCTCACAATAAAATATTCCTCCAATCATAAACTTTACCTTTTATTTTCATTTATTTTAAACATAGCGACATACTTGGTAGAGCTAAAATGCTAATAACTACGTCAATATTTCGTTACTCCGATAGTAACCTACTTGCTCGCTATTTTATAAATATTACAAGCAAATCCATAAAGTAACTATTAGAGGTGCTCAGAGATGATATTTAGCAATATTGCATGAAATACGTAAATATGTAGCAATATTGTATGAAACACGTAAATAAATGAATGAAGCGGAAAAATAAAAGAAACATACCCAAGGTGCTACCACTTTTGAAAGATTGAGTAGAATAACTAGTGTAATCCTTTCCTAAAGTCCAATCAATTGGATTTTGAGCATTAACAAACCCTAATGGTGAAGCCATTAGCATAACAAGAAGAGCAATTGCCAAAGCCATTATATTAACTTGTTTTAATCTTCGTCGAAAATAATAGTAATTTGTTATTGTTGTATTTAACAAATTACAAGAGAAAATGGAATGTTTGAGATGGAATTAAAATGAAGGAGATTATATAGAAAAAAACGAGACATATTGTGACAACTAAAATGTGACAAAAAGTAGTAGTAGGTACGTGATTTTTATTTAATAAATAAATTTTATTATATTATATGGTATTCTCTTTTTGACGATGCCTAAAAATATACTATAGTTAAATTGAAAGGTGAAGAAGTTTGATATCTACGTTGGCGGCTGTTTGGGTGTCACCTAATACACATGCATGATGTATTTTTTTACAAAGGAAGGATGATTCGTTCGTACCTTCCTTTACTAACTCTATACCTAAATCATTGCGACTTTCCTACTTTTGACCTAGAACACTTTATATCTTCTGGTATTAGTTATTTTAATTTAAAATCGTTTTACCTTAAAATATAGTTTTTCTCGATAAAATAGAGGTGAAAATAAAATAACATTGGAAAAAATCTTAAATTATTAAAAGATTTGATCATAAACAAGATCGATTGCCAAAGTTGACCCTTCGTGGGCTGCAGTGACCAAGTGGTCATGCTCCAACTGGTGGTCGAACGGTCGAACCTGAGAGTCTGAGACCTTTCAACTCCTGCATTACTGCAAGTTTCAAGGTTTAACCCAGCTACTACTGGACTAACACCACTTAGTTAAAAATTGGATCATTTCTTGATTTATGCGGGTCTTCCTATATTATTTTAAAAATTTAAAAGTTCTTGTTTAGTTAGGCAATATATTTTTTAACTATAAAATAGATTTTTAAAATTTTGTAATTTGTTAACAGTAATTGTTTATTTAGCTAATAAAAAAAAAAATTTACAATTAAATGGTTAAAAAGCGGATATTTCCGTCATAAGCGCAGTATAGGGGCGATTATGGAGGGGTGCAAGAGATGCACCCGCACCCCTTCGTTAAAACAATAAGTATAATTTTGTGTGATTAGTAAATAGGATAATTTGTGAGAAACTATCTTACATTTATGTTCATTTGTAAACAACTACCTTACTTTTTAATTTTTGTTAAAAACTACCTTTTATTTTAATTTTGTGTTAAAAACTACCTTAAAAAAAAGTTTTGAGACCAATTTCTATTTATGAGTTGGATTTCACACGTGTGAGTTCTCTAAATTTCATTCTTATTCACGAATAGCATAGAGTTCATACGATTTAGCCCATGTCATCATCCGGAGCAATTATTCCACATGCTTAAACAAAGAAATTGAAGCTAATTGCAAGAATTCTCTTTCGTTTAGAATTTTAGATAAGAAGGATAAGCTTGGATATCAAGTTTAACGACAAAATAATAATGAAAATTTAGAGAAATCACACATGTGAAACCAATAATAAATAGAAATTGGCCACAAAACTTTTTGTAGGTAGTTAAAAAAGTAAGGTAGTTTCTCACAAATTATCCTAGTAAATATATTAATTATGTTGATCTAGTGGTTATGTATAATTTCTATGTTTAAGGTCATGGGTTCAATACCATTTGTGTTATTTTATGTTTTTTCACAAACACACAGTAAATTATTATCTTAGAACCAGATTTTTGTTATATAACATAAATTCGCAATTTCCATAACTTTATTAGTTTTTCACAACCGGTCAACTACATCTTAAAATCGCCACTTACGAAGTGCGACCTTTTGAAACATTCGCATTGGGGGTAAGTATGAATGATACCAAGTCTTCTCCGTCTAGTTGTAGTTTATATGTTTGTTTTGATCGATTAAATTAATCTTGAGGGTGTAACTTATTACTTGTTCTATATTTTCTAGTAGACTGGTATGAAGTTCAACACGTTCTTTTTTATTTTATTAGTTTAAAGTCCAACTTATTATCAAAATCGAATAATTGTTTACCTTTAAATTTAAACTGTCTTCATAGCGTAAATTTGCAAAGAAGAATATCATCATTTCTGCAATTGACTGGTCATTTAACTTTATTTGTAGTCATTGTCTATATGCGGAGAATCAGCATTCTAATATCATATTGTGCATATGTTGGTGGTGGATTTAGGGGATCGTGGAGATGTTCGACTCTTTGTTTTTATTGGTCAAGGAAAAATTCGTAGATTTTGGTTAAAATCTGTGAAAAAGTTTTAAGATTCTGTTATGTCATTACTTGTTTTATCCTCGGACTGCTGAGATTTTTCGCCCCCTAAGGCCCTAACTACAAATGTTGGTTCCGCCACCGGTGGAATATTGTTTGTATTGGGAAAATGTAAGAGAATTAGTTGATTGTGCATAAGGATTTTGCGATATCGTATGAGACTAACTCGGTCTCAATATGTGACCTAACGCCTTAATTTTGTTTAAAGAAACGGAACGTATAAATCAAAATGAGAACAACAGATTGATGTTTCTTAGTTTCTTCGCACTAAGTCGCGGGTGAGAATCGAACCCTCAATTTCATGATTGAGGTAAGAGAGCTTTTACCACTTGAGCTAACTCTTGTTCTCATGTTTCTCAGTAATGTTATTCAAGACCGTTTCACGTGAGAATAAGTAATTGCATAAATGGATAATGAGATCATGGAGATGTATTTAGTTTAAGTTGATTAAGTAATCGAGAAATCTCGCTAGTTGTTGATTGCTCTGTTAAGTTCAATATCTTCTTTTCTCAAATTAAAGTCCCTCTCGAGTTTTGCACCCAAAAAAATGATATATTATATTTATTCAACTGAAAATACAATTATATGTGAAAATGAAGGTAACCCGTTAAGAAAAACATCAGAAGATTGGGTTGATGACAAATGAAGTGATGCCAAGCTGTCAGGTTGAGGGAATTAGACAAACACAATTTCTTGTTTACGATCACTTAAATTAACACGATATATAAAAATCGATTTAAATAAAACAAAAATAAGCAAAATATTGGAATTATTGGATTGAACCGTTTAGGTTAAGACGATCTTAACTAAAACAACAATAAGATGAAAATTTTTTGCTGGATTGGGCTGAGCCCATAGTATAGAAGGAATGGACTTGGTTAGGAAGCCCATGTGTTGGGCTGATTTTAGGAAATATATTGGATGAGGCCCATTCATGATTAGCTCTCCACAGTGACACAGTCCGTAGTTCTGCACCCACCAAGATACTCACTCCTATTTCATTTGTTTCCTTTCGGTATTTTGGTATAAGAAATAAGGAAATCAATTTGAATCATATAATAAACATGACTATAATTGATTTTGAACCACAAAAATCATCGAAAAAAAAGAGGGAATAACAATGAAATTAAATTGGAGGGAAATGTGAACATTATGTGAATAGGAGGGACGAGGGAATACTATTTTCTTACTCTCTTATTCATCAGAGTTGTTATGTTTTTGTTTTTTTTGGTATGTTTAACTTGTTTTTTACGTTTCTTTTTCAAATCTAAATATATAATTGAAACGACAAAAATACTAATTAAAAAATTATGGGTATTTAAGGTCCTAAACCTTTACACCAAAAGCAAATATGAATGGGATATATTATCGTTTACCATAAGACTACGTTTATAGGTAGGTCTAATAAGGGCTAAGTCTTGACTAACGACAAAAATTAATTAAAATAAAAAAGTAAAATAAAATAAATTATAGGAACTAGTTCCGTTCCAAATGGTCTGAAATGGACCTGTTGGAACATGTTTAGGAACTTGGTTTTTGGATGTGGTCACATACGTAATTTTAATTTAACCAAAAATAATGTCGGAATTCTTAGGTCTAACCACGGCTTGATAAAATAACAAAATCAAGAACTAGGTTTAGTTGGTAGGTTGAGAAGTATATATTAATATTTTAATGCAGGAACTCGGTCTAGTTAAGGATACAGGAACGACTGATAAACATGGTCTAACTCTCTCTTAGAACAGGTATATATATCCGTTACAGTTTGCGACGACTCAAGTATCACCACTCGAGGAGATAAAACAAAAATAAAAGCGCCTAGGGAACGACAAATAGTTTGTTTATCTATTAAAGTGGATATTATTCGACCTCTCGCAAACTTGTGACGAATATTGTGATTTTTATTAGCCTCCTCTTCGCTTTAGTGTCTCTATATTCTGATGGGCTTCAAATTTCAAAATTGAAAAGGTTTTAACGTAGGGGTTTGGATTGAGGTGCAGTCGTATATTCATAGTAGATCGCGGTTTTGATTATTTACCCAAGGGCGTCTTAAAACTAATCGAGGCCTAGTGCGACACACGAAAACAAGGTGCCAAATATAAAGGTACAAATAATCCGGTGACCAAAAGCAAAAGTCCGGTTCCCACACACGTGGTTGTCCGTGCCCTTAGACACCCTGATTTACCCCTATATAAATACCTTCCAGTCTTCCACAACTTAGCATGTTTCGATGAGAAGGGCTTCAACGTTGAACTTGGTTTACCATGTTTTACTGTAAAAGGATTTCATAAGAGCCTAATTCTACATATACATTATTCTACATTATAATCAATAATTTTTTGTATAAAATCAAGTGATAATTGACCTAAATAATCCTATTCAAGTAACTTTCGCGAACCACTACTTTTCCTGATAAGGCTAATAGCAACGGTTATAATTTTATACCGAATTTTTCAATGACACATATCATATATAAAACTTCTTATTCCATCTCAATGATAAAAGTTTCATATTTTCTTCGAGATCTCATTCCCCTCCTCTTTCTATTACATAAAATAGGTTTCTTACTTTATAAATCGGTTTCATATTATAAGAAGCTCCTTATTATATAATTCAATGATTGAGGAGTTCCTTAAATGTATAAAACGTTTTATTTTTTTCACCACTGTTATTGCTCTAAGAACATCAAATTTTTGAAATTCAATTTTACATTATTTTATCGTAAAACCTTTTTACGCCAGATTTATTCCACAAACAACAATAACATTAACATCATCCATTTACTTAAAATGGTTTTTCTTTAATAGTCTAAATACGGAACCATATTTTCATTAATTATGGTAAAAATTACTTTATACCTAAGTATTAGATACGAATATTTTGTAAATCTTTTCGTATTTAGATTATTAAGGTATGCCTAAGAGCACATATTAGAAAAACCGTTACTTAAATTATCTTACCTAGCTAATTATGGATACAACAAAACACGTAGATGTATATTTCAAGAATTTTGAATCAATAATTTGACAAAAGAAATGCGTAAGGGAGTAGAAAAGTATAGGAAAGAAGGTCCGAAAGTGTGTAATAGTGACTTGTGAATGTGACCTTTATTAGTGGACCGTCCACATGCATTTTAGATCCAAAGACTTCACTCACTTTACCTAAACAACATACTCTTGATTATAATTTTAGAAACAATTCCATGAAATCCTACTCATCCCACATTCAATTCATAAATATAAGTCCAACAAATACCTAACCAAAGAAATAATATACTCACTTTTTCTACATCCTAAGCATTCTCCAAGGCGGATATATCTGTTACAAACCAAAAACGAGTTAAGTAATACCCAAGTACTTATACAAGACAAAAGCATAATACTACGTACTCACTAGACAATATTACTTCACCCGTTTGCAACTTGTAGCGGATATTTATTACATTAATTACTATTTTTATTAGAAAATGTGTCAAAATATCGACATAATTTAATTAGAGTACTTCGTATATGATACTCAGTATATTAAGTCTAATTAAGGTACTGATTTTTTTACCAAAACTGTCTGAACTGAACCGAACTTAATGGAGATAAACTGAACCGAACTTAATGGAGATGAACTGATAATGAACGTATTGGAGCTGAATTGAACTAAACTAACTTTAAGATAAATTAGTGAAGAGTCCAAGGTGCAACTGAACTAAACGTACTTAATCAAACTGAATTAAATAAAACTAAACCGAAAAGAAATGATCTAAAATAAAATGGTAAAAACGGATCTAGGTCTTTATTTGGTAGCACAGTGATACATGGAGTCTTTTTTTTGACAACAATATACATACATAGTCATATACGAGTCTATTACGTAACCTTAAAGTCTCACACTAAAATACATAATTTCCACAAAACCATACACTACAATACTACATTACACTACACACACAACCACCTCAATTCATACTTATTTCCTCCATACACCACAAAATAACAACTCCATTACCTAAAAAATGTCAATAACAACACCAAAATCACTATCACCTTACATAATAATAATATCCACCTTATTAATATTACCATATTTCGTACATGAAATCAATGGTCATAAAGAAGGATTGGAAATAAATAACCTATCATCATCATCATCATCATCATCAAGGAAGCTTGATGAGGACCCTACTATAAAGTGTGGTGGTTGTTCACCTTGTGGTCATCCATCATGTTACCAAAGCCCACCGCCACCACCACCGCCGTCTCCGCCGCCTCCGCCGCCGCCAACGCCGAAGAAACCGCCGAGTGGTACTACTTATTGCCCACCACCGCCGCCGTCGCCTTGGATATATGTGCCTGCACCACCTGGTGGGTTGTACCCTGTTGATCCGAACTACTCGTATTTTTCAGGGGCGTCTAAGGTGAAGATAATTGTTGGGTATGGATTGATACAACTGATAATATTGTGGATATAATTTATAATTACAATTATAATTATAATAGAATAATTAATTAATTAATTATGATGAGTAGTTTAATTTTGTGTTTATTTTACTGATTGAAATTAAATCAGTTTGTTAATTATGGGAGGAAAGTTTTATTTACTCTGTTTCAAATGTGAACTAATACAGTAAACTTGTAATATGGATCGAATAGTTAATACTATGAGTTTATTTTTATTACTGTACAAAGTATGTGTTTGTGAATTGTGATCAATTGATCATTTGTTTTTGTTGTTTAATTTCGTATTCGTGTTTACGTGTTTTCTACGTTACTTAAAAGTTGGGGAATTATTAGTATAAAAATTTGATGATAAGTCAAGTGTTTCCGTCCATTCTTGCGTGTTTGTGTACGTAAAGAGTATTAGTCATTCCAACGCAATATTTACGCTTACTTTATTTTGTACGGAAATATAAAATAAGTGTAAATAAAGTCATTATTAGAACGGAGGAGTATATAGAGTATAAATTCTTGTGTAAAAGGGTTTTATAGAAGGGTTAGTGTGTATATCAATTTACAACTCCCTCTACTCTGCGACCATGGGTGGCTGTAGTCAAGTGGTTATCGCTCCAACTAGTAATCAAATTTGAGACCTCTCAACTCTTTCATTTCTACAAGTTTTAAGGTTTAACTTAGTCTACTGGACTAATACCACTTGATTAAATAATTTTTAAAAACATTAAATTAAGGGCCCAACCGGGATCGAACTGATGACCTCTTGATCTGCAGTCAAATGCGTCTACATTAGTCTTAATATTAAGCGGGCGTTTGGTTAGAGAAAGGGAAATGGAAAGGAAATAAGAAAGGGTAAGAGGGGGAAAGGAAAGGGATTACCTAAAACTTAATTGGTTGTTTGGTTACTCTAATAAAAAAACTAATGGTCCCCACACACTCACTCCTACCACTAACACACACCACCACAAACATCCACTTATCTACCGGCGGCAGTGATGGTGGTGGAGGTGGTATGGTGGTGGTGGTGGTGGTGGAGGTGGTGGCGGCGGTGGCGGCGATGATGGTCATGGCGGTGATAGTGGTGGGGGTGTCATAGCGGTGGTGGCGATGGTGGTGGTAGAGACGTTATGGCGGTGACGGTGGCGGTGGCGGTGGTCATGACGGTGATGGAGGTGAAGTGTCATGGTAGTGATGGTGGTGGGGGGTGTCACGGTGGTGGTGGTGGTGGGGTGTTATGGCGGTGGTGGCGGTGGTAGTGGTGGGGGTGGCGGCGGCGGTGATGGTGGCGGCGGCGGTGGTGGCCTGGTTTGATGGTGGCTATTGTGGTGGTAATTGTAAGCGTGGTGGTAGGCGAAGAGAGTGATTGAAGGGTAACATGGGTAATGAAATCTCATACCCGGGGTGAGGGGTAAGGAATTAGATGGATTGAGGGGTAAGGGAGGGAGTTCAATTCCCTTTGATTGTGTCAAACAAACACCAACAAAGAGAATGAGTAATTTTGTTTCTCTTTCCCTTTCTTATAGACTCCCAACCAAACGCGCCCTAAGTATATTTATACACTAGTTGTACTTTTTTTTTTTTTTATAATGATAAGGCAGCTTTCAATTTCGACGTTATTCTCTCATATATGCCTTTTATTATTGAGATCTTCATCTACATGAGAAACGTGAGAAGATGTGCCGAAATTTAGGATCACCCTTGGGAAAACTTGTAATCTTCCTAGTTCCGAGGCAAATGTATTAGCGGATTTCGCTAGTGTTTCAAGTTTCAATTTAAATTGGGATTAAAATTATAGAGAGCAAAAAAATTTGTGTAGTGCTTCTGATTTAAATGTGACTTATTTAAGAGCAATAACAATAGTAGAACTTCTTATAAAGTTCTTGCTATTTCCAAATTATTTTCACAAATTACTAAATTTAAAAACTTCACATCACAATAGAAGAACTTTACTTAATTCTTAATTAGGACCCACTATTAATTATATTATCTTCATACACTTTTTTTACTTCTTGAAACCAACAAAGAACTTGGTTCTTAAATAAGAACCAAGTTCTTATTTTAACAAACCCAATGTGACTCACAATAGAAGAACTTTATTTTTGAAGTTCTTATTTACAAACCCAAGAATAAAAACTTCTATTACTATTGCTCTAATCTATGATGACAAACATATTTACATTATTTATTCATAATAAGGACATATAATCTAGGTTCCTATTGTTATGGTATTACCGGTAAATCTTATTTATAATAGTTGTAAGTTGCTTCTATAAACATAGAGGTGAAAAACACCTTCACCCCCATAAAAGGTGTTGATTTGGATGAAGTTTTTTATACTCTCTCCATTTAAGTCTACACTTTCACTATCTATTCACAAACGACCATTTAGATCCGATTTTTTCTCGATACGTAAATGAAATTATATTTATGTGAGATCTTGTTTAATTCATCTTTACGAGTATAATTTTTGAAAATACGCAGCTAATAATATTTACCTTATAAAAAACGCGTTGTTAAACGTGAAAAAATAAAGTGGTAGTGTGGATTTGAACGAAGGAATACTTTCGTAATAAATTATCTTATTTAAAAAGGTTGTAAACAAAATTTTGCTTAAAGATATTGTTCCACGAAAAGGGAGTGACTACTTTAAACTCTGCATCATAATAATTACAATAGTGTAACATTATAAAAGCAAATTAAATAAGTATAAATAACTAAATAATTATTATAAATTTTAGGATTAATGGATAAGAATACTCTGAACTATGGACGTCCTACTCAAAATATTTCAAACTCTATTTTAACTACCAATATAACCAATTAATGCTCACATTACTTTTATTATAATATACTTCGTATGACATGTTACCTGCTAAATAAGTGAAGAAATTTTTAACCTTTCTTTAACCCGTCTTTCTCTTTTTACTTATTTGTTAATCTATTCACCGCATCACATCATTAAAACATGCTACAATAAGTTAACAAAACAACAAATTTTATTCAAAGCAAATGAGGGCATTAGTTGGTTATATTAGTAGTGAAAATAAAATTTAGAGTATTTTAAGCAGTTCACCCATAATTCGGAGTATTCTATCAATTAATCCTAAACTTTAATATGTATAGAGTATGTTAAATCAACTAGAAAAGCTATGTGAGTCCAATTTATACGAGCGTGGTAAAAACAACCGTCTTAAATTACCAAAAGGCGACATACAATGAGATTTTATAATAGTATGTTGTAAAACAATATTTAATTCACCTAAATACGAACAAAATAATTTATTTATTTTTGCCAACAATAAACTGTAATAACAAAGAAAAGCCAGGTACAATACAAATCAGGTACTCGAACAAAATATAAGAATATTTAAGCGAAATAAAAAGAGTTGACATTTTTTTTTTTTTGAGGGAAAAGGCAAAAGCCTTTACTGCATTAAAACTGAATCAAGAGCAAGGGCAATGTTCACAGACGACGGTAACTCGTCCGACCAAACAACTCTACCGACAACTGAAGGAGAAACATGCGCTAGCGCATGAGCTACACTATTGTTTATACGACTTGTAAAAGACCAACGAACAGACGAAAACGAATCACAACAAGAAAAAATATCCCGAATGATCAAATAAAACACACTGCGACCACTAGCCTTCCGCTTGAGAGCATTGATGACCACCAAGCAATCACTCTCCACTTCGACCAAGGAGTGTCCACGCCTACGAGCTTCAGAAACTCCATCCAAGATTGCCGCTGCTTCCGCCACATGAGGTTCCCATTCCTCCCGCTGCCCGAAAGAGAAACTCCAAAGAACCTCCCCGTCAACCCCTCGGCAAACACCCCCCCATGTCGTACCACCTCCCTCCTTCACCCCCGCATCGACATTAATTTTCACAAAACCGCTCTCCGGACCCACCCATCTCTCCCGCCTCTGCTCCGCGTCACAGCCCTGCCCCCCCGTAACACTCCTAACCCTCCAAACAGCCCCAGCTTCTCCCCCTCCTTGACTCTCCTCAGATTCCACAATAACATCCACCACCCGCCGAATAACCTGGTTCACATCCGCTCCCCACCGCTCAAAGAGTACCTTGTTACGATGTTCCCAAATGGCCCAACAGCCCACCATGAGTTTCGAAAGGCCTTTATGATCCAACTCCTTCCATTGATCCTCCAACCACTCCCGCACATCGCCTCCTCCTACAACGCCGTCCTCTTCAAAATCCAGCCCCCGCCACACCGCTTTCGAAAACTGACACAACCTAAAAAGATGGAGACTAGACTCATAAGACGAAAGACAAAAGGGGCAGAAAGAAGCCATACCTTGAACTCGAGAAGCAATGTTGGCGCCTGTTGCGAGAGCATCGTTACACAATTGCCAGAAGAAGAGTTTAACACGAGGCCAAACCGGGACAGTCCAAAACCTACGCCACAACCACTGCTCCTTTGCCGTAGACGAGCTACCCCCGCGGTCCAGGAACTCCGAATTCTCAGCTAAAGTACGATAAGCCGACTTAACCGAATACACTCCATCCTTCTCGCCTTGCCAATACCATTCATCCGGAGATCGCGCAAACATAAGGGGTATATTTTTAATTCTATCCCTGTCAATGGGCTGGAATAGTGCATCAACAAGCCCCTCATTCCAGCCACAGTCAGAAAGAATATCACAAACCCGCATCCACTCGCGCCCCGGAGAGCACGGAGAAAGCACCCGTCCCGAGCGTGTAGTCGGAAGCCAAGGGTCAGTCCAAATACGAATACTCTGCCCATCTCCAACACGTTTCCGGAATCCATCCCCCACAGCTCGCCTTGCTTCAACAATGCCGCGCCAAGTGTAACTCGGGTTATACCCGAAGAAGGCGTCATCAAACGTAGAATGAGGGTAATAGCGGGCTTTCATGAGCCGAGCCCAAAGACAGTCCGTCTCCGTAAGAAGCCTCCAGGCCTGTTTGCCAAGAAGGGCAAGATTAAATTTATAGAGATCCCGAAAGCCCAAACCACCCTGACTTTTAGGCCGACAAAGACGCCACCACGCGACCCAACTAATTCCCCGTTTGCCTTCCTCATGTCCCCACCAAAACCGAGATATCAAGGTCCGAAGCTCATCACAAAAATTAGCGGGAATTTTAAACACACTCATCACATAGGTAGGGAGCGAATTGGCCACAGCCTTTATGAGAACCTCCTTACCAGCCTTAGACAAAATCTTTCCACGCCAACCATTAAGCCTCTTACTCAATTTATCCCGAAGAAGATCAGTGAGAGCCTTCTTTGAACGGCCAACTACCGTAGGGAGTCCAAGATATTTTGAATGCTCATTGACCTCCGTAACACACAGGCGCGAGGCAAGATTACTCCGTTGTTGCATCGGAATACCTTTACTAAACGAGACAGTTGTTTTTTCAAGACTAACAAGCTGTCCCGAAGCAGCCTCATAATCCCGTAATATGCCATTGATCACATCCACAGCCTCTTCCGTAGCCTGAGCGAAAAAAATACTATCATCGGCAAAAAGAAGGTGTGAGATAATGGGAGCCCCCGGCGCGATCCGAATCCCCTGAAGGGCACTAGACTCCACCGCATTACGCATCATACTAGACAAAACCTCCGCACATAAAATAAACAAATAAGGCGACAAAGGGTCGCCTTGTCTCAAGCCCCTCGAAGGCCGAAATGACCGAGAGCAGTGTCCATTAATAAGCACATTGAAGGATACCGTAGAAACACACTCCATCACCCGAGCAGTCCATTGTCTTTCAAACCCCATAACCCGAAGAACCCGCTCCAAGAAACACCATTCAATACGATCATAAGCCTTAGCCATATCAAGTTTGATAGCCATAGAGCCCTTCTTACGATTGGAGCATTTCATAAAATGAAAAATTTCGAATGCAATCAGAACATTGTCGGTAATAACTCGCCCCGGCGTAAACCCGCTTTGATTGTCAGAAACAATCTCACCAAGAAAAACTTTCAGTCGATTAGCAAGGACTTTAGAGACAAGCTTATACGCGACATTGCATAAGCTAATAGGACGGAAATCTTTCATTTTATCGGGCGCCTTCTTCTTCGGGATAAGGACAATACTCGTAGCATTATAGTCTTCCGGAGAAGTGTGACCACGAAGGATACTAAGCACGGTAGTCGTCACAATGGGACCCACAGTACTCCAATAAGTGTGATAGAATAACCCGTTCATACCATCAGGACCCGGTGCTTTCAGTGGATGCATTTGAAAAAGCGCATTAGTCACCTCCTCCTCACTATACTCCTGAGATAAAATAGAATTCATAGCCGCCGAAACCCGTTGACCAACACACTCCGCAATACCGACAGTAGCAGGCTGAGACGAAGCAAAAAGCTTCTGAAAATAATTGCAGGCTACGGACTCCATACCCCCCTCCGACACGTGTACAGCCCCGTCATCATCTACAAGCTTAGTAATACAATTTTTACGCTTTCGTTCTCCGGCACGCGCATGAAAAAATTTGGTGTTACGGTCTCCGTCTTTCAGCCATAAAGCGCGAGAACGTTGGCGCCAATACTGCTCTTCTTTCTTACGTAATTCCCCAATCTCAGCCACAAGTCGTTTACGAGCACCAACATTTTCGACAGTTCGGGCACTAGCATTCAATCTACCAAGCTTCTTCAACTTAGAGCTAATGTCACGGTAAATTGACGAAATACGAGTCCCCTTCCACTCACGCAACTCCCGCGCACACTCGGACAACACTCGGTGAAGTGAATCCCCACCTCGCTCTACCCCACGCTCAATAGCCGTCTTACACTCCTCCTCTCCAACCCAAATCTGCTCAAATCGGAAGGTCTTCAGCCCTTGTTTAGGCACATCCCGGTGATTCAGCAATAACTTAATGGGGGCGTGATCCGACCATTCACGTTCAAGGTACACGAGACGAGCATACGGAAAAAGATCTAACCAAGAAGAACAACACATAGCCCTGTCAAGCATGCACTGCCGATTAGCATCTCCACTCTGGCCATTATCCCAAGAGAAATTATTCCCTTCATAAGTTATATCCTTAAGCCCACACACCTCAACCGCATCCCGAAAATTATTCATTTGGCGTTGAGGACGACTACCACCCTTCATTTCAGTAGCAAACAATATCTCATTGAAATCACCAATACACAACCAAGGCAAAGTATTTTGTTGATGAAGCAACCGAAGAAGTTCCCAAGACAACGAACGATCAGTCACAGCCGGCCAGCCATAAAAGCCAGTTAACCGCCATTCACCCTGCTCATCACGGACTACTGCATCAATATGGTGAAGAGAGGAGGACCGAAAAATGCAGTCCACCTCCTTCCTCCAAAGCAATGCAAGCCCCCCGGACCGACCCGCACTATCAACCTCGATCCCAAAATAGTCAGCACATTTCTCTCGAACCTTTCGCATCTCACGGCCACTAAGCTTCGTTTCACAAAGAAACAAAATGGCCGGGGCTTCCTTCCGTACAAGGGCACGGAAGGCAGAGACCGCATCGGGGTTGCCCAGGCCCCGGCAGTTGACACTTAGAATACTCATGAAGCCCGGTGGGGCTGAGTATTAGCAGCCTCCACCTCAGGTATAAAGACGCCCCCGTCATTTGTGCAAAGTTTTTTACTGTTAGTCGCCACCACAGCCTCCTCCCTAGCACGTTTCCCCACCCCAGTTGGTGCCCCCTGCATAGACGCAGAAATATCATCATTTCTCGCCAATCGTTTCCATGAGATCGATTTCTTACCTCCCCCCTTTCTCCCGCTCTCCGTCTGCGCCTCCCGTGTCTCCTCAGGCCCACGGAGCCGACCCCTGTCCTGCTCATCCCCGAAAGATTCCCTCCTCTCGTCAAAACCCCCTCCTACATCCAACGTACTCGGGTCCTCAGACGCACTCACCACAGACCCCGAGCCTCCCAGATGCTCCACCATGTCCACCCCCACAACCTCCTCGACCCCGCTCCCGACCAACAGCTCCCTCGAAAGTGGCTGCCCCTCCCCTGCCGCCATCACAGACTGCTTACGGCCCTTCAACTCAATAGAAATGGTTTGCAATTTACTAATCATATTCGTAATAGCCTTATCAGCCTCCTCCTTATCCTCCATCTCAAAGCTTGGCCCTAAATTCCTAGCCACCTTCCCATGACCCTCAGACACCGTCTTGGTAACTTTCCAAGGCGACGCCCGTAACCAGTCCCCAACCTGCAACTCATCCTCCTCATATGGCCCATCCACACAATCCTTCTCCCCATGTCCAATTCGACCACAACCGTAACAAAATAAGGGTAACCGTTCATATTTGACAGGAAACTCCACTACACGTCCGGATGGCATACGAATAGGAATAAAAGCTTTCAACGGCTGCGTGATATCATACAAAACCCGTATCCGAATAGCCCGATCAAGCATCGCATTGGGTCCGAATTCGACACTCACAAACTTCCCCAGTCTATCCCCCAGTCGTCGAGCATTCGCTTCATTCATACGGCCCCCAACAGGGAGGTCATAAATACGAGACCAAATAGGAAAATGAGTAAGTGGGACATCCGTAAGTTTACCTGCCTGGTTCGGTTCATTGAAGCACCATAAGAATTTGTCGAAATGCCAAGGTTGGCCTTCGAGCACCCTAGCCTTATCCTTAGCATCTCCGAAGCTAAAAATAAACGTTTTCTCCTTCGCGTCCACTACATTACCCATAGTCAGTTTGGATGTATTCCATAATCGAATCATAGTATCGATAGCCGCACGAACGTTAATCGCCCTAGTCGCCCACAACTTACCCACTAACATCACAGGGGCAGAGACGCCCTCCCCATGATCAGAGTCATCCCAAACGAATTCCCCCTCTCCGCCCATAGGTTCCTTCCCCTCCCGATGTTGGCCTCGTGATCCACTCGCCATCAGCACCTGCGCAACAAGCCCTGCAAAACAGAACACAAACACACATACAATCGCCCTACAAGGGCAGACCAATCCTCGAGAACAAGGATGAACAAAGAAGAACAGAGACAGAATCCTAGAAGAAACCTAGAGAAGCCCTAGAAAACCCTAGACCAGAACGCCCTAGACGGTTATTTCGCCCATGACGGTTATTTTAGAGAGAGATAATTTTTTTACTCGTAGTCAAATCATAGAGTTGACATTTTTTGAGTAAAGGATAATAAATGGTTATCAAAGTGAACAATAAATAATTGGTAATATTTGCTCAGAACGAGCTAATATAAGCACGTACTACTGTACTAATCCATGAATTAATCTATTGGGCTCTGAATCCATCTATTTGGGCTAAAAAGAGGTATTTGATTGGGCCCAATTTAAGTTCCGGATCTGGTTTGGATCCACTTCAGTCAACTTTGTTAGGCAATACCGCAATACTAGAGGTGATCGTTTGCGGGATTGGGCCGGATACGGGCCGGGCCACCTTGAGAAAAAGTGTCCGGTGGGTCAATTTTTATGTCCGTGTCCACTAAAACGTGTTTGTTGAAGTTGTCCGTACCCGTCCGTTATAAGTTGGCCGGCCTGTTCATGGGCCCTCGGGCTTTTAAACATAAGATGATAAGAGTCACCATCTTAAAAATGATGTATAAATATCTCAAAAATTCCAATATAAAAAATATTTATGCGACAAAAAAGTGTGTTATGCTGATATTGGTTTCATAAGCATAACAAAGAGGGCAAAAAAAAAAGTAAAAAACGAGTAAGTTTATGGGTGGATTTTTGTTTCATTATTATTTTTCGTTATTAATTTATTTGGCTATGGGATTACTACATGGACTTAATAGTTAATTAGTTTAGTAAATAATATACAGAAAGTAAAAATTACTTTATGAACTTTAGCAGGCCTAGCAGGTTATCCACAAACATTTTTTTTTAGTCTATACTCGCCCATAATTTAACGGGCCGAGTTTTCCTTATCCATTAACCATTTATTTTAATATTTTCCGTGTTCAAGCCGGCTCAAATAGCGGACTGAACGGGCTGGAGTGGACGGGCTAAGATCAACTCTTGGCAATACATATCAATTGTTTATGTGGCAAGTTTCCAAGGTTCCAGTGCCAAACTATGGTCCCACTGGGCCACTCTTGTCTTCTAGCTTACATTTCACAAAACTTCTAAAATTATTTCACAAATTCTTATTTGCAACGGCACTATCCGTCGCAAGCTTACGACGGATACCGTTTTCTCTCACAAAATACCCACTTTTTCTCTCTCTCTGACACTATTCATGCGGTCCCCTTTCTCCACTAACTCATTTTGTATCCATTTTATCTCACAAAATATCCGTCACAAATGGTGACCCGTCTTAAGAAAAACGGACTGAAATTATTTACCCCCACATAATTTATTCAGTACCTAATCGCGGATCGCCCCTGTGAAAGGTGGTGCTTAACTCCTTATAAGTTGAGTCGTACGGACACTTTTCTAATTATCTGTCTCGGACACGTAATATTTGCTAGATGCTTGGCTAAACATATGATATTTTAGACGAAAAATAAAATCTTAAAAAATATCGATTAGAAGATGTGTTTGGATGGAAAAATGATAATTAGTTATATTAAATGTCGAACTGTATCTTTATTTGTTTACCTGTTTAGATTTAGCTTTAAATACAAAATAAAAATAAAATTATACGTTATTTATAATCATCAAATATACTTCGTGAGGGCTTGACGTGTTCCGTATCCTAAATTTTATGGGATGTCGTGTCACGTGTCCGTGTCCGTGTCCGTGTCCGGTTTTAATGCTACCTAACTTATAAGTTTGGCCAAAATGCTATTGTTGTACTCGGTGTATAGAATTTCTCATATACTGCGAGTAATATAGTGATACATTACATAGTCCTCGTGGGTTATGTAATAGAATTTAATTTAGTATATACAGCATTAAAATAGATTTTGAAGTCAAAATTTTGAAAGTTGAGGATATGATTTTTTACAAATATAATTTTTTTACCAATAAGATTCTCTTTTCTTGATTAGTTTGTTGCTATATCATTATTCTAGTTTTATCCCCCTAACATTTTAGATTTGATAATTTGTTTCAAAATATTTTTGGAACTAATTTTCTAATTTTCATAATATTTTACTTTGTGCTTATAATTTTTTTCACTCATAATTTTTAAAATTAAATTTTATAATAGTTAGCTATTAAATTATATATAATACTAATTTGTTCTCCCAATTTTATTTACTTCTTTTATATAATTCTCTTATAATCAAAATTCAATTATTTATTTGTTACGTGTGGTTCATTCTTTACTAGGTTCAATTTTAATAATTAAAAAGTTACCTCATTCAAAGAAGTTAAGATTAATAAAAAAATAAAAGAACATTAAATTTATGGTAGAGAAAAGGGAAACTAATACCATATATTATCATCAAATGTGAAGAACAAAAGATATTAAATGTCACCATATTATGATCTAAAGGTAAATTCCCAAAATAATTTGTTTCTAATTTTCTAGCTTAATTAAAATTCGTTTAAAGTTTATAGATATTTATTTCTATGTTTTCAACATGTCCCCTCAGATCACACATTAGTAGCCTAAATATGGTAAAATTAGAAAGATATTCTGGCCAATTATGGTAAAAATGAGTTTATACTAGACCATCATCTCATAGAATATCTTGCAAATCTTACCAAATCTAGCTTATTAATATATACCTTAAGACACACGTTAAAAAAACGGTCATTATTCCATATTTTAGTATTTCCATAATTTAAATTATTTTTCTTTAAACCCTTTTACACTCTCATATAAATACCAATTTATTTCATTGAATATAATCCAAGCTTTCAATTTATCAACCAAACCCCTCCACACTTCAACTTCAATATTATGCTTATTCTTCTTCCACCACTTTCCCTAAACAACATGGCCACTAAATTACAAACGTTCCTCTTCATACTTTTCATACTAACACAAGTTCTACTCCTCGCCAAGGCAGACAACGCCTGCCCTTACCCTTGTCTCCCACCACCGCTCGCCCCTGGAACAACCACCACCCCACCAACAACCATGAACCCGCCGTTAGACAGCGGGTTTTACGGACCTCCACCTCCAGCTGCAGGGAATTATCCATATTACCCTCCTGGAGCTGTAGGTGGTGGTGTAACAGCTCAAACACCTCCTCCTCCTCCTCCTCCTGATGCGATTCTTCCTTACTTTCCTTACTATTATAGGAACGGACATCATGCTTCTGTTTCGGTTTCGACGTCGATGGGTTTGGTTGGTTTGGGTGTTGTTACTGCTTTAACTTTGTCATCTTGTTTGTTTTTTTAGATGTCGTTGTTGTTAGGGATTGTTGTTTTAGTTACAGTCGTACAGAGTACGCTCTTCCGTTCAAGTCATTTTCATACGTTTTAATTTGGTCGAAATTTAAAAGAGAAGACTGTTTTTTTAGTTCGGATTCAAGTCAAGCTGGATTACAAGGATGATAAAGCTCTCGCTCGTGATTTTTATTACTGGTTGTAGGGTCGAGTAGTTAATATTTTTTGTGGTAATGTTAAAATAACGTTTTATCTTATTGGTTTTATTCTGTTTTACAAACACGCATTATTAATTTATTATTGTTGGTTTAAATCGGAATATTGTTAAGTATTAAAGTTAATTCTCGTATTGTTTAATTGTTCGAGTTATAAAATCGAGTTTTAATTCGTATTTATTTCAAGCTATACGAGTCATGTAGACATGTAGTCATCGGTCATGGCTAGTAGAACTCCATCTTGTTTCGATTCAAACAAAACCTACTCCGTATATATTTACCTAATCCATAAAATTTGAAGTGACTGAGACTAATAGGGTATTTATTTACGAATAATCACACGCGCCCTTAGCCGGTTGGTGCGTAGTTTCAACGATAGCAATCGTAGATTTTTTTTACAGTCTAAAAAAAATTAGTTTGATTGTGGGTTAGGTTGAATTCATCGGTTCTCAAACTAGCTCGAAAGAGTTGGACATGTGTCTCTAATTATTTAAGGGCTAAAAGCTTCTTTTAAAGCGAAAACTTTCTATAACAACAGTCAATTTAGTGTTACTCTCCGCTATTTATTTTTCGTGTCTCCGAGTCAAGGGATTTAGGTCATAGGTAAACATCAAAATGACATTTATGATTTAATCAATTACTAGAATGATAGAGACATAAAACAAGTTTGAAATGTAGAAAAACAGGCAGAATCATAACACATGGAATGGACGTTTGGAGTGAACTAAGCGGTTGTTACTTGTTCAATTATACATGATATATTGATACATGATGATTTGTCATATATTGGAGGTGAGTGTCATCTAACATGGTCTATGTCACATTTTATTATTGTAAATTAATTGTGTTAATCAATGGTTGTATAGTTTTGTGAGATGTTGATATATTTGTCCATGCATACATGTTTTTACTCCATTCACCACTTTGATATTTGGTACATCGGGTTCGTTTAGTTCAGCACATAAAAATATAATGGATTGGAATGAGAAAATTATAGTGATTTGAAGAAATGAAGTTGGATTTTAAGGAATAGGGGTAACTATGAAATTTCAAGGGGTTGGTCTGGAGTTAAAATTCATCTGATATTTAACTCCTTTTTAAAATCACCCAAACAAAAATTCGAACTCAATGCAATCCATTCAATACTACAGTAATTAACCAAACACCCTTGTATAATTCGAACATTGTGTGTGTCACAGTCTATTATTGTAAAATTCTGTTAAAAACAATCGTTTTATAATTTTATGCAATGTATTAAAGTTGGTCGGTGTAACTGTTCAGAGCTTTTATCTAGTGGTCATATATTCGGTTTCTGACTCTTGCGAATGAAAACGTCAAACTTGAGAGAGATCTACCCATTAAATTGCCTACATTACTCTGAAGGAATTTCCCCAATTAGGCAATTATTAGAAGGAGATGCTCCTAATCAACACCAAAAAAATATTTTCGTGCAACGTGGATATTTACTCAATTTATGAATTATGAGTTTGATACATTAATTTTTCAATATAAATCGACTAGGCTATAAAGTTGTATTTCTTACATGTCTAGGATCACTGGCGGAGTCATGATTTTTTGTTAGGGGTGAAAAATTTCAGCGGGTACGAATGTGTAATTTCGTAAGATAAATTAGAATTTTTTTGAAAAGTTTAACTAAAATTTCGGATTTTTCTATTTCCAGCTGCTCCTGTTATCCCACGCTCCACCATTGATCATGTCCTTACTTTTAATCATTTGTTTATGTTTAAAGACGATGGACTATGGAAGGGTCATACTCGTATTTGAGAAAAAGTTTTTTTACAAAAATCATCATGAAGAGAGTTTTAGTTTATAAACAGATTACATGCGAATACAAATTAAATACAAATTCGTATTGGTGACGGACAATTTTCGTTATAATGGAAACGTTGCTAAAGCAGGAACATCTATATATAATATAAAAAGGCAAGACAAAGCACCACATTTCACCATTTCACTTTAGAGAAATTTTAGCAAGCCACATCATCATCATTATTTTAAAAAATAAAAAATAATAAAAAACTAATGAATTTAGAAGCATTAAATGCATACCAAGTTTTTTAAATAGCATAATATCATTATTAATTTTAAAGAAAATAGAATAAAAACTAATAAATTTACAAGCATTAAATGCATATCAAATATTTAAATAGAATAATAACGAATAAAGTTTAAACTCTTAATTTTTAATAAATTTAACAACAATTAATAAATCAAAATGCATGCTAAATTTAAAATTTGCATGTTCATTGTTAGAATAAGTTAATTCCCAAATAAAAAAACACATCACTGAATTTACATCATGCAACTATTTAGTTTTGCTATAAAGATTAAATTATATACATCTATCTATACAATATAATTTAAAGGCTAATTATTACAGTAACTTATTTATTGTTGCGTACTTGCGTGTAAAGATAAGTTATTTACAAAGTATTTATCTAAAAACTAAAACATTTTAATTATTATTATATTTCACACTCTAAAAAAATATTAAAAGGTTAAATTATTAGGTGAGGTTACTAGCTTCTAATACACTTTTGACCTTTCTTTTGTCTATAATAATTTTTAGAATTTATTCAACGTCTTATCTAAAATATTAAAGTTCTTTTGGAATATAAAAAGTAACAAATTTACTCCGTAATCATAAGTGAAAAATATATTGTATAAATAGTATACTTATACTATATAATTGAAACGCTAAATTAAATAGTTTTTTATCATCATGTGCCAAGATAAGCTATTTATAAAGTATTTATCTAAAAAAAATTATCTATAAAATCTAATTAAAAGGGTAGCCTAAGAAGTGTGGCATGACAAAATTAAATGTGACATGACAACTTTAAATGTGACATGGCGAAAAAAAGTGACATGGATTATCAATTTAAGAAAAAAAAATATAAGTTAAGAAATTAAAAAATATAAGCTTTAAACACAAAAAAAAAAAAAATAACCCTTGATCTCCTCTCGTAATTTTTGTTAGTTATTTATATACCTTTATTAATTAACTATTATTTCCTTTACTAAATGAAATGACCTTTTAACTTTCTTTTCATTTACTATATATACTCAGTTTGTATATTCCATATTTTTTTTTATCTTCGCTCTATTCATAAAATTTTGAAAGAATTATTAGTTGCAAAAAATTTCATATGTAACTATTATAACAACTCTAATTTCAACTTTATTCAAAAAATTAGTACTAAAGTATACATAGAAAAGTAAAGTAGTTATTATTTTTTTTTATTATGTTTTGAATTAATTATAATCTTATTATTTATTATTTTTTGTATTTGTTTTAGTATTGTAGTAGAATGAATTTTCATCTTTAGTCAAAAATTGGTGGGTGAGCTATACCTAGAGAACTAAATTAATTATTCACTTCTTATTTTTATTATGTTTTGAATCAATTATAATCTTATTAGTTTTTTTTTGTGTGTTTATATTAATATTGCAGGAGGTTAAATTTTCAACTTTAGTCAAAAAAATTCTAGCTAAAGTATACGCGGAGAACTAAGTTAATTATTCTCTTTTTATTTTTAATATGTTTTGAATCAATTAGAATCTTATCAGTTATTATTTTTGTGTTTACATTAATATTGCAGGGGATGTCATACTCACATATAAATAACAATGCACGAGATTGAAAATAATAGCTATGAATCTTCTTTACAGATATTTTCTTGATTTGGATGACTCTTTTATTTTTGCCGATTTTTTTTCTTTCTGCAATGGTGTATTTGAAACATCGAAAGCTAACAAAAATCTTTAATAAGTTATTGACATGTAACATTATTGTTATTCACATTTTCCTACACGTTAATCTCCTTTGTAACACTTATGTTCTATTTTTATTTTGTCAAACATGTTAGAAATCAAATTGCTTAGTCAAAGTGTTAAAGTACGATGCACATATGTCAATTTTATCATATCATAGTGTTATAAATATATTCATAATGAAAAATATGCACGATTAGTAATTAATTAGTTAGAAACCGATTCATATTCTCCAATTTGTTGTTCCAATTCCAATGCTTTCAAGCCTTTAAATCATTTTTTTGTTTCCATCAAATATATTATTCTATAACTCGCAATGTTTTTTTAGATAAATGTTCTTTTTGAAATGATCTGTTTATATTTTATTTCTCATGAATTAGGAATTGTTAATATTTCGCATGAAGAATAATACCATTGTTATGATTACACTTTTGGATGCATGATCGAATTTGAATAATCTATGTTTGGAATTGTATATAAATCTCTATTTGTTGCGTGATTTCGATGGAGGTTTAATTACTTTTTCCCATCTTATACTACTAATAATTATTATTAGAGTCATCTACAAAGTTTTGATATTTACTTTACTCTCTTACTTTGTCCCAAATCTATAAAATCGTATTAAAAGGCTAACCTAAAAAATGTGACATGACAAGTTTAATTGTAATGTGGCAACTTTTATGTGATATGATAAAAAAAAAGTGACATGGATTACCAGTTTAAGAAAATTGAAAACTAGAAGTTAAATTTTTTTTAAAAATAGAAGGTATATATAAACAAAAAAAATTTGTAATTGATCTTCTCTCATAATTTACCTCATTTATTTAACCATTATTTTATTTTATTAATGAAATGACCTTTTAACTTTTCTTTCATCATTATTATATATACACTTTATTTATGTAACATATTTTTTATTTTCCTTTCATTCATAAAATTTTGAGAGAATTAGTAATAGAATTGTTCATATATATTTCGAAGTTAGGAGGTTATAACTGCATATGGAGTAGAAAATAAAATTTCAATGCAAATTGTTTATATATGAAAGGGTGACTTCTTTATGAGAGTAGAAAATAAATTTTAATACAATTTTTAGATGGTCGCTTCAAAACAACCAAATTATTCACATTTTGGTTTGACTATCCTTCTGAATCAAAAATTGGATTGTATTAAACATTTGTTTTAAAATACCGTTCCCCCAGTCGTGTTCGTTTTAAACAAATGATTGAGAGAGGGACTACTTCATATAAGTTATTCACAAATTAACACTTAAACACAGTAAATTATTAATGATCCCGTGATTTTCACGGGCTCCAAAACTAGTTTTCTTACAAAAGGTATAAAGAATCTGTACCTTGGCAAGGTATGGGCATTATCAGGAATCAGGACCGAGTCCAAAGGGCATTGGACCCTCCATTCCTTCTTGGTATTGGAGCGAGCACTACTATAGCTTTTTTTAAGGGCCCAAATAAACTTTGAAACAAACCCAAGAACTCGAGGATCCACTATAAAAACTTTAACATAAATTTTCATTGAATACGGATACTATTGTTATAAGTTGAAGATGAATAGTGCCCCTCTCACATAATGCAAGTTGGACTATCCATAAAGTGCTCAATTATCTATCACTTGCATGTCTACTTGCTTTATTGTGAGAGTAAATTATGTCCTCGACTTGTGACATGATCATTTACATGGAGTCACTTTTTCAAATTCAGTTTCTCTTTTATAAGTTCGATTTAGAAAAATCTAGTTTCTGTAAATCCGTTTCAGGGAAGTTCGACTTCTATAATTTTATTTGTAAGTTCATTTTAGAAAAATGCAATTCAATATGTACCCATTTTCTACAAGTTTTATTTAAAGAAGTTCAATTTAGAATAATCTGTAATTAACTTGAAAAAACGGGCTTTAGAGTTGAGCCGTTGACCTGAAATGAACTGAATAAAGTTGACTGATGTGAAGAGATCAATCGAACTACACTGAATGAAGTTAAACTGAACTACACTGAAATTAGCTAACATTACACAAATTCTCATTTGCGACGGCGATATCTGTCACAAGCTTGTGACGGATACCATTTCCTCTCACAAAATATCCACTTTCTCTCTCTCTCTGACACTATTCATGTGGTTCCCTTTTTCCACTAACTCATTTTGTATCTGTTTTATCTCACAAAATATCTGTCACAAATGGTAACCCGTCACAAACAAGACTTACTACTAACATTAACTAAGAAAAACAAATTCTTGTAACTTGATTTCACTTCCTTTTAGGGGTGAAATGAAATGAACAAAGAAAATGATGGAGATGAGGCGTAAGTGAATTAGTCTTGCTAAAGACTGTTTTAAGTCATTATAGCTAATACTAATAGTATATGCTATATATAACTTGTCAGGTTTTTTGCTTGAATTTAAAACGGTTTTAAATAAAATCCGGTGCCACATACTCTATAGAGCAACATACATAAAGAAAAGCTTGAATGATCAGCAAAACAAACCTGAACCCTGCAATTTTACAGGGCAAGCTAAGACAAATTGTATAAACATCTTAAACCCTGCACAATTTCACATTGGTCAAACTAATCTGAGGTGTCTTAATCCTTTGTTTACCTTTGATTAAAATACTCCTTACAGTATCTTACAGTATCTTACAGTAAAACGTAAACAAATAGCCGAGACATATGAACTACCTCGCAAAATTATGATCATCAACAACATAATACTTCAAATTATTCCATCATAGCATCTACATTCTACCAATAATTCACATTCAAACATAAAAAAAAATACTAAAATCAACAATTAACAACACAAATTTCACAATTTTTTCATTGAATTCAAAGGTAAATTATCCAAACTAAGATGCAATAATTTGATAATATTTAGATTCAATCTTATCATCAACAAAAAACCCTCTTCCTAAAACCCAATCCTGAATCATAACCTGAGAATTCAACCCTTGATCATAAGGCACTAAATGCCCTGCACCCAACACAGTTACCTCACTCAAACTCCCCCATTTTTGCACATACCCTGCTACCTCCCCTCGTACCACCCAAACCCGTCTTTCCGAACCTCCAAACGCCTTCAACCCGTCCCACTTCAACCGCTTCAAATACGCCTCAACCGACACAACCCCGTCTCTCAAATCATCCCCTCCTTGGTATAACAACACCTTAACCTTCTTCTTTAACAAATACTCCAATTTATACTTAACACTCTTCATTACATCCTCATGTAACGCCTTCCCTACCTCGTCACTACATTCCTCAAATACTTTCGACTTTTTACTCACCCCTAACGCCTTCCTAACCTCCCCGTCTCGTAAAAACTGCTCAACTAATTCCGTCTCATACGGTGTTTTCCTTCGTACATCGTACAATGTAGCTAATCCCGTGAAATTTTGCAGCATATTTAAAATCGTATTTCTTGCATTCGTCGCTTCACCCCATTTTTTACCCTCAATTAACTTAACAACTTCCTTTTGCGCGTCGTCTAATTCTGCCCTTTGATTCTCGTTAATCAACCCGGAATAATACGCATTTAACCCGTGAGTTTTAACTTGACTTTCCGGGTCAGTTAACCCGTTCCCAACCGCAACCCCATGCAAATTAATCCGTTTTTTCTTATGAACCCATGCATTTCTTCGTACAATATAATACCCTAAAGACGGTCCATATTTCCCTGCGTAACTTTCGCCGGTAATATAAACCGGCCGTTTACCAAACAACTTCTTATCGGTTTTAATAAACGCTTTTAGCGCAACGTAAAGATGTTTCGCAACACCACGTTGGTTACTCGGGATTTCATCGGGTGTAGCAGCTATACTAAACCCTGTACCAATCGGATTATCAAAAAAAACCAACCCGAAAAGACGGTTCCATGGGTACAGATTCGGTTCAAGCTCTAAAGAACTATTAACCCGCCATGGGCCGAGTTCAAAGAAATTCCCGATCATAGAAGAACAACCCGGGCCGCCTTGAAGCCATATAAGAAGCGGGGTTTTAGCAATGGAGGAAATTGGCTGTTGCGCTTCGTAAAAAGTGTAAAATATTGATGAACCGGAAGTTGAATTTACCTTTAAGTAGCCTGATTTAGTTGGGATTGCTTCAGTTGGGATTGTTGATGATGAAATTGATGGTAGATTTATGAGTAAAGTTGAGATTGAAAGAAGAAGAATTGTGAAGAATTGAGAATTCATTTTGTTTAATTTGGTTGTTGTTTTCTGGGGATTTTGAGTGAGGAATTTAAGGAGGAAATATGGGAAGATTGAAGGGAAAATGACGAGGAAATAGGGATGTGTTAGTGAGGAATCTTCATCTTTGTGTTTTGCAACTGATGTTCTTGTTTTGTTTTAGTAAGATGAGGAGCGCACTTCACGTGGTGCTCATACTAATTCATTAAAAGGACTTTAATTTGATTTAGGGGTTTGTTATGAACGAAATGGATGGGTGCGATCGTACCAGCACTAATACGGTGATTGTTTGTTGAGTAACATAACTAATACTTTCTCCTATTCTCAATAATTGTCACATTTGAGGGAGGGCACAAGATTTAAGGACTAAGGGTAAGGTTGTCCTTTTATGGTCAAAAATATGTCCCAAAATGAAATATGTGACAATTAGGGGTTGGGTTAGGGGTGGTTTTAGTGTAAAATAAGTAAAGTACAAAGGGTAAGGTTGTCCTTTTATGGTCAAAAATATGTCCCAAAATGGAATATGTGACAATTAGGTGAATAGACGAAAATGGCAAATGTGACATTTATTCGGAATAGGAGGGAGTTGGATTTAAGATTGATTTGTTATTGACGTAGATTTCGACCGTATTGGGGTAAAATTTAATGTCCCGGAATTTGTAGAGGTAGATGAAAATTCAACTTAAATAGATGACAGATGGATAATGGATTAAGGGGTCGTTTGGTTTACTCTATAGGAATGGAATAGAATGAATTGGAATGAGAAATCATAGTGGTATGGGGTTCTAAGTCCATGTCTTTCAAAACATGTTTGGTTATTAGAAAAATAAACGTAAAGGGATGGAGTTTGAATCCAGGAGGAGTTGGGTATGGGATTCCAGAGATTGGGGCATAATGAGATTCCCGATGGATTCTAAATCCATTCCAAAATGTCTCAACCAAACATTAAAATGCCTAGAATTCATTCCATTCTCATTCCCCCAACCAAACACCCCCTAAATGGATGTGGACCGAGATGAGTGAAAGTCTTATACTCTTATCGGTAACAATAAGGGGGTGTTTGGTTGACTACTTTGGAATGGAATGGAATGGATTTGGTTGATTCAAGTGTTTGGTTGAGTGATTTTGGAATGGAGTTAGATACCCAATGGATTCTAACTCCACCCCAACCCCTTGGAATCCCATACCCACCTCTCCCCCTTGGATTCCAACTTCATTCCTTTATGTTTATTATTAAAATGAACCAAACAAGTTTTTAATGGAATGGAATTAGAACCCCATACCATTATGGTTTCTCATTCCATTTCATTCTATTCCTACGCACTGAACCAAACGACCCCTAAGTGAGTTAGTTACTACTACTCCCTCTTAAAAAAGTTAAAATTAACTCGATTCAGCCACTCAACCACAAATACCGTATAAGATTACTTATGAAGACGTTTAAACGCGAATCTTATGCAAATTTATCCAAATTTTAATCACTATGCTCCACATGTATAGACAATTACATATATTGTTTCGATATTACTAAATTAGTAATTACTATTGGTTTTCAACTTTGATTCCTAAACTCCATCATTGGATCACATTTTTTTATAATTAATACATTGGATCACATTTTGTATACGGAGTATTTAATACAGAATAATTAAAAATGGTGTTCATGACTCATGAGAGTGCGAGATTAGGCAATGAAGGTTTGACATTAATGTTAGTATCTTTACCCAGAATCCGTACAAATAATTTAAAAAATAGCAGCCAAAATGGACTTGTCAATAATATAGCGTGATTGTGTGTGAATAATGTGTGATTGTGAACTCACACTTGTATATTCCAATCAAGATAAATCCGAGTTCTTATCTTATGCTGACAATTGACAAAGACCTTCCTTCGTTTCTTTGTGCTGTGAACCTGTGACTTCTTACGACTGACCCGTAAAATATTCTTTTGGGTCCAATTCTGAACTCGGATTCTGAGTCCAGTAAGTCTTGTTTAAGAGAAGTATCCGTCTTATATTTTACATTTAGTATCTTGAGAGATCGTGTTTCGTTAAGTAAGTGAGAAACATAGTATAAGAAAAAAAAAGAATATAAAATATTAACATGTGAGAGGTCTCTCGTTAACATTATGGAGAAATCGTACTCTAATATGACCAGGACCTTATGGTGATAATAATGACAAAACTTTCAACGTTTCCTAATACTTATCATATAATTTGGTTAACAGTTTTAAATGGGTCAGTCTTTAACTCTTATGGGTGCATTATTATCGGGTTAGTAGAAATTGGGCTAGATTTCTTTTAGATATTTTCTAGTCTATTGTCACAAATTTACATTTTACAAATGTCGCCATATTAGATCAATCTGGCGAACTAGACCAGACCCAATAACACCCAAAAATTTAACATAAACTAACCTAACTTGACCGGATTAAGACCCGACCCAAACCTAACTGGTACCTCTAATTGTGACTATAAAGTTTCTTTTGTAGGTGGATATACAATTAACTTCAAATTAATCGATTCAGGTCAACTCAAATTCTTTTGAATAGGAACGGGTTATTTTTGGATTGGATTGGATTGTTTCGGCTCAAATATGTGTTTCTATCTAGGTTAAGGGGACAATTTATATACGAGTCGGGTTAGTTTTGCGAGATCTATCGACAATCAAGTCAAACGAAGCGAAACCCTGCACAAGAAACTCGCATAGACTACCAATATTTGTTCAATTTGAAAGATCTACACAAAGTCAATTGTCAAAAAGAAAAAACTTCTATATGAATTTACACAAGCTTTTCCATTCAACACTTAAGCAAGGTGAATCCGAAACTTGGTCGCTCGGAAGATCACCATTTGGCTGACAAGCATTTTGCAGTTCGGGAATTGTTGTCGAAATGCGGTTTGAAGGCTCGCATTACTTCCTCATAAACAGGCCTCTTATAGTCCACCGCCTGTTGCAAAATTACTTAAATATTCGAGTGTATACCGGTTTTACAGTAAATACCCAAAAAAAATACTTGAACCAGAACTTGTGAAAAGACGGTACTGTGTGTCTAAGTGTCTTTAGAGATGTTTAAATGTGTTTTCGAGAAACTTATTGATTTGTCATTTTTTTAATAACGAAAAAAAAAAGGTCGAATGAGACTGATGAGGTGCGAGAATTTTGAAGCGCAGCGTACCTGATCAATGACCTCCTCAGGTGTTGCCCATTTCCACTCTGAAAATTCTACTTCCGCTTCCCCAGTTGCCAAATTGATCTCGCGGTCATCTGCTTTAAATCGCACGAGGAACCTATTTTAGAAATTCAAGTGTTAAATGTGTGTATAATAATATCTTGTAAATTTTTATTAAAAAATAATAATAATATCTTGTAAATTAACAGCATTACCCGTTATCGGGAGACTACTTGCCATTTGAAATAAAATGAGGTACAAATTAAAATAGAGACGAAATATGATAAAAACAGGCGCGATTGTTATGAAAACAATCAAACATACCAAAAATAGTTATTTTGAGTCACGTGAATAATAAAAGGGTTACAAAAAAGTATATAGAGAAAGGTACGGAAAAATTGGATTTTATGCTCATAACGACTTGAGCCTATGGCAATTTATGGGAAAAGGTACAAGGTTTAGTGGTCATTTTCCCTTTTCAATCACAATTCAAAATCGAAGAATAGTTAGTCGTTGTAGATGATTTTCAAAAACAATCGAGTGACGTTTATTCTGTCAATTTTATAACAATGGTAAATACTCCATAGCTACGTAACTAATGTAAGTCCATATCACTCCATAAATGCAGTACAAATAGAAATAGACCTACAAAAACTAACGAAAACAACAACATGAGCAGTATACGTCGGCTAGCAAGCGAGTAAAGTCTTTGGAAAGTGACTCATGACTTGGGGTTGACATCAATCAGAGTCAAATTCGACCTACCACCGAAAGGCTAAAAAGATCAAGACGAACCTACATCCTTATGACTTTTTAAATTCTAAGTCAGCCTGAAGATAAACATACGCCTAAACAAAAAACAACAGCTCGTAGGAACATGGAAACAGCTAAAGGTCGGGGACTCAGACTACTAGGCCCTACAGGAACGTATTTGAAGGCACTACCGCCCACTACGCCTCTTACACTTCAGAGAACTATGCAATTATACCCCTACAATAACGACGTGCAACTGGGAAATCTCGGTCCTGCTACCTAGTTTAAAAACGATGTTAAGACAGCCTCTGATATCAGATCATAAATGAACGAGTTCAGATCATTTTCTCCTTTAGTCTCCATCCCAAAATACATTCGCCTCCTGTCTCCTCCACACAGTTTACATGAAGTCTCAAACGAAACATCAAATTGAACAGATCCGTTTCTTTACACCTTTTTCTCCATAGGACTGTACTATTTCATGAAGCATATATGGGCCTTATAAAATAAATGCAACTCTAACTGAACATGATAGCTTACCATTTCTGAGCTTGGCCGTGCCATTCACCACCCCAGAGACGATTGACCTTTGCCTTCACAGCCGGAGGGAAGTCATAAGTCAACCACTTTGAAGCCTGCAAATTCAGTAACGATTATTTACCAATATAATGTTTTTATATGACAGTGAATGAACACAGGAAATTCAATTCAAGCGAACTGTCGAAATGGAAATGGCATTCCCTCATCCCTCCGTCCTCTTTTTACATTATTCAAACTCGACTAGAGATTGTGTTTAAGATTTAGTGATGAAATTTTATTGACGTGCAAAGATACCGCATTACCATTACCATTATGTGAGAGCTTACCTAGAATTAGGCCCTGTTCTTTCTGGCTTAATTTCAATTCCTTTCAATTTTTCTTGACTATATATCCCGTTAGGTTTTATTTACGTTCAATAAATTATGTTCAATTAATCTCTTCACAAAATTAACTTTTAATTCAGCTAAATTCACTTCACCTCACTCCCACTCAATTTAGTTCAATTAAGCTCTACTCCAATTAATTCAATTCAGCTCGTTTACAGCCGAAAAGAACAGGGCCTAAGTATAGGATATACGTTATTTTTACTGGATATAGAAAGGGGCGTAGAAGTTTTATTTTGAGATCAACTGAAAAGAAAATGGGTACAACATAGATGAAATGGAGGTGGTAGATTGTTTGGGAACTCTAATTCGTCTAAAAATGAAGGGAAATCGTTCACCTAGACTCTTATAGGTAAGTGGAAATTTCTACGCCAAAAAACAAGTTTTAAAGAAGTGCTAGTTATATCATTGGATTTAACCTCGGAAAGGATTTCAACAGACACGACTCCAGTTTCTTCTCGCAGTTCCCTGATGGCTGCAGACTTAGGATCTTCGCCTTCTTCAATGCCTCCCTAATAATAAAAAACTCAATTAACTTCAAAACAAGTCGGAATTAAAGAGTAACTACATGCTACAAAAGTCCATATCCATTCGATCAAACTGAAAGTAATGCGTGTCTAATACACTTCCAAATCCCACGACAACAGATTATTAAGACAAGTAAGTTAGATATCAAGGGTGTTGAAAACCGTATTATTTACTGCTATTCTGATATTGTTCCGCTCATCAGTCTAAGAAAAAACATAACTTTCATGAAACTTAAATCTGTTAGACAAAAAAGAAACTATTTTAATACCTGAGGCATCTGCCATGCTCCAGGCACATTCAACCTTGAAGCCACAAAAATCTGCACCAGATAATCACGTTAATACAATAATACCCGTCACATGCATAACAATTCAAATTAAGCAACGACATCATAAAGAGCTTTACATCTAACATGAACTGCAATCAGTTTGCACAGCAAAATACGAGATTTTCACTAATTGATCTGGACCTATTTACATTCAGACTATTCCTCCCATGGCCGATAGCTTCAAACAACACTACAGCGGGACGCGCCTAATAAATTGAAGGCAGTTTCTTTAGGGGAATTTAACTTTGTTATCAGCCCCTCAGGCAGGGATTATGTTTCTGCGAAATTCTAAGCGACCTCACATGGTCACACACTCACATGTTAGCATGGTATTAAAACCTGTCGTTGCACGACATACCAGCTGTTACATTAAGGAATTTCAGCATCTTAGATCGATATTTTCCAACGTATAAAGGGTTGCTAAATGTAGCCCGTATTTGGCTGATACAGCCAGTACAAGGTTAATAAAGCCAATACTCAACCGATACAACTTCTATGACAGATTAAGAAAAAAGCAAGGCCTGATGAACATCAGTGTACGCACCATCAGCAAAAATGCACTAACTAAACTGAAGACGGATAGTGCTCCTCTCACAAAATCCTAGTGATATGACCTATGAAATGCTCTATTTTCCCTCACTTGTCTTTCCACTTGCCTTGTTGTGTGAGGGATACTATCGACTCTTTGTAGCAGAAAAACATGATTTAAGACTATTGCCGTGGTCGCAAACCGATACTCCAACTTAATACCATGCATGTTAGGGGGAATTGTTAACTACTTAAATGACAGTCTATTATATTAACCCAATGTAATTGTCCTACATTTCATAGACAATACGAGAGTTGATCACTTTATAAACCAAGTAAATACTCTTCTCCTCTTGTAGCTTTGATCAGTCAAACAGGTCTATAAGATGAATTTCAATTCAGATAATTTTATCAACAACCGAAAAAAAGTAATCCCTCCGTCACATCATTTGTCTACTTTTGATTAAAATACCCTTGGAAAGTATAAAAACGTAAACAAATGATTCAAACCGAGGGAGTATAATACTGTATACTCTTAGAAAGTATAAAAACGTAAACAAATGATTGAAATCGCGTCTTTACTCTTAGAAAGTATAGAAACGTAAGCAAATGATTGAAACCGATGGATATACTCTTAGTATAAAAAGAGTAAACGGATGATTGAAACCGGGGTATACTCTATAGTCTATACCCTTAGAGAGTATAAAAACGGTTTGTATACTCTTAGGCTCTGTTCTTTCTGGCTAATTTCAGCTCCTTTCAATTTTAATTGACGAAATATAACGTGCAATCAATTTTTTTCAATTAATCTCTTCACAAAATTAACTTTTAATTCAACTAAATTCACTTCACTTTAGTTTCACTCAATTTAGTTCAACTGAGCTCTACTCCAATTAAATCAATTCAGCTCGTTTCAGCCGAAAAGAACAGGACCTTAGAAAGTATAAAAACGTAAACAAATAAACCGAGGGAGGATACTCTATACCCTAGAAAGTATAAAAACGTAAACAAATGACTGACAAAATTAACTTTTAATTCAACTAAATTCACTTCACTTTAGTTTCACTCAATTTAGTTCAACTGAGCTCTACTCCAATTAATTCAATTCAGCTCGTTTCAGCCGAAAAGAACAGGACCTTAGAAAGTATAAAAACGTAAACAAATAAACCGAGGGAGGATACTCTATACCCTAGAAAGTATAAAAACGTAAACAAATGACTGACCAAGGGAGTATACTGTATATAATTAGAAAGTATAGAAACGTAAACAAATGATTGAAACCGAGGTAGTATTCAGTATACCCATAAAATCATTAATCCAAGAAATGACATGTATCCAACTAACCTTTCCTAAATAACAAATGATTACCAACAAACATGATGCAAACCCAACAACCAAAAAAAGCATAACAGGCTAACAGCTAAAAAGATGACATCTTTAGTTAAAAACAACTAATTTTCTAAGACGGTTTTACACAAATATATCTATAGTCAAACGGGTTCTTTTAATGAACAATTTTACACTAAAACAAGTCACAATTCTCTTGTGATTTGGATCCGTTTTACATAATCTTTGCAGAAAACCGTCTTACACAAGACTAACTATACTCAAAATTATCAGTTAATCACTGATCACAGAACTGAATAACAACAAAATAAAATCAAAAACCCTGAAATTAAAATTACAAAGTAATTAAATTCTCAATAATCAGTAATTAAACAATAAGAAAAATACCTGATAATCATCATTAATCAGACAAATTCCTACGTTAGGACGATACCCAGAAGGGAGACCTTCCATTGTTGCAGAGGTATGAAGAAAGAGAGAGAAAGAAGAGGGATTTTAGAGAGAGGAAATTGAAGGTGAGATCAAAAAAGAGAATGAAAGGCGAAATATAAATGAAAAAAGTCAAACAAAAAAACAAGCATTTGTTTACAAGGTTTGACAAAGTGAGAAAAAGGTGGAAGTGCCACTTTACCAGGGTAGTGGTATCAAGTATCAACTATCAACCTTTCAATATTTATTTCATTTTTTTCATTTTTTTTAATACTTTCCATCATTTAAAGTTATTGGGATTCGATTGGTCTCTTTTAAGACGGTTATATTCATTTTACACGGAAATAGGAATAGTAATTACTTTGTCTGAATGACTTTACCCGACCCCCGAATTCAAGACTCGAGTTTGACAACCCGAATTGTCCCTGACCTAACATAACTCGACGTCATCTAAATGTTAATTTTTTTATTTTTCTTGTACGATCCCGAGGGTTTATTATTTTATCCATAAATAACTTGATAATAATTAACCTGAAAATGACTTGAATCTAAAATGACTCAACTCGTCCGAAGTTTGCAAACGTGAAATTGTTGCGACCCAGAATTGACCAAGTTGGCACGGTTGTCAGGTCTACCAAGTACTATTTATCTTAGCCATCTATTTAGCGTGTTTTAAAATTGAAGATAAATATGCCCGTCTTAAATAAAAATTTGCGTTTAAATATTGGTATGGAGTACTTGGTTGACACTTTGTTTTTTAGATTTATTAGAAACCATCTTATTGTAAATTTTGTAATATTATTGGTAAATGTTTTAATAACCATTCAAATATTATTTAGGTTGACATGTTATACATATATAATATTGATTTTTAATTGTAAAATCGTTGAGTTTTATATAATTATATATTTGAGACCTTTTCCTTGTTTCAAAGTTATCGCCATGTTGATATGGATAACTTAGTTGACATTTATTTTAATAATCGATATTACGTAAAATTATTTTAACGTAAATTTTATAAAACTAATTATAAATTAAAGAAGTATTCAATATTTTTTGCATTGACATGTTATAATTTTTTTATAATAATGTTTTTTAGATGGTAAGGTCGTCTGTATGAAATTTGTTAAATGTTTTATCTAAGCGGTATTGTCAATCAAACTCTTTGTTTATATTGTGCACTTATTGAGCGAGAAATTTTAGATTTATAATAGCGGTTTTAGATGGTAAGGTCGTCTTCTGTGAGATTTCAATTGTTTTATGCAAGCAGTATTGTCAGTTCAAATTTTTGCTTATACTATGTACTTATTAACCCACAGATAACTATTAGTAACGCCACTTTTTACATTTTACGTTACATTGTCTAGTATGAAAAGACAAATCAAATGTATTAGAATTAAAAGGTCAATGTTTTGCTTATACTATGTACTTATTAACCCACATATCACTATTTAGTAACATACGTCAGTTTTACGTTTTACGTTATGCAATCTAATATGAAAACCCAAATCACATTTATTAAAATTAATAGCCCAATGTTTTGCTTATACTACTCCGAGTATATTATAACCAACAGAAAACTATTTAGTAACAAGCCCCCATTTTACGTTTTACGTTACGCTGTCTAATGTGAAAACACAAATCACATTTATTAGAACTAACCGTGGATCCATTTGGGGCGAAAATCCCATGCATGATATCTCGCAGTGACAAATATAAACATGAGATTAAAGTGATTTGTGGTCGTTTTATGTTATAAGGGTGTGTTTGATGCTAATGAGGTTTGAACTCATAACTTGTGGGTATTAACTCTCCTAATGTAACCAACGAAACTAGCTGACATCAACATAATAATTTATTCTTAAATAAATCAATGGTATAACTATGTTACAAAAAATACTCGTAGTTACCAATTTTTTTATCGTTATTTAGATGACAAAAAAGAAAAAACACAATTTTATAATCGAGAAAGGTGTTCATAGTGTGCACGGTGTATATGATAATTGACAAGTAATTTGGAACTTTTCATATCTATAAAATAAAATAAAAAATAGTTGCAAAAAAATAATTGCATAAATCCAGGAAATGGAGCATGGTGGGTCAAATCTCCAAAAAAATGATACAAATGTAGTGGTGGCCTGTGTTTAAAGAAAGGAGTGGTGGGCTGTAGTGTAAAGAGTTGACTTTCAGAATGCTATGCTCTTGGAATTGTCTCTCTTTTTTGTCAAATACTCTAATTATGAGAATGACATCACCAAACCACACTAAAAATGGAAATGGATCGTATGTCGTGTCGACTCATCGTACCAAGGACTAAAATTGGAATGGCATGGCACGGGAAGGTAAGGGTATATCATGCCTCATGGGTCGGATTGTGTTGTGTTGTGATGTGCTAAAATTTTTGAGATGTTTATAGCACGGCTTAAATATATGGTGGGCGGGTTGTATCGTGTCTGGGCTGAAGTCGTGTCAGCCTAAATTTCCGAGTCAATTTTTCAAATCTTTTAGTAATGAATTCGTTGGGCTTCTCAAACTAGCACGCTCCAGCCCACGGTCCACTGGTTACTTTTTATATAATTGAACTAGCGTGTCTTAGTCCACGACTCACTTGCTGCTTCTTGTATGAATGGAACATATTATCGATAAATAACTTTTTTATAAGACTGTTCTATTATATGTGACTGGCGTAAAGCGAAATATTTTATAAATAACATGTAATTTATGTACATTTGAAATTTATCTTTACAACCTAATAATATTTTATGAACACCGATATATTAAATGCACAAGTTATTAAAATAAATTACTTGGTTCAAATAAAACATTTTTTCAATTATATTTACTAATTACTTTGGCTTTGTGTTATTGGGCTGACGTTATACATAAAATGATCCTATACAACACTAGTGTAATTTGCCCATTTAGTGTTAATTACACATTTTCACCCTTTGTTAACACAAATTATTATATATATAAAAGAATCTTATAAAACTGTTTTATGTGACATAATGTGGTGCAAGAATGAGGGTATTCAAGCTATTTCACTCAACCTCAAAAATTATGCTTTGTTTTAGTCAATCATGCAAAATCGAGTTGACCATATTTCCACATCAGCAAACTAGAACAAATAAAAAATTGAAATTAATTATGGGACCATATAATTAACCGTGTTAATTAATATAATCGTGATAATAATATGGGTATCAATTCTCAAAACCTAATAAAAAACTGCTTTACTTTCTCGAAAATTAATTATAGATCCACCTAATTAATGTTTTCGAAAATCATCAACAAAACTTCTCGAAAAAAATTCTATAAAACATCAATACCAATAAGGCAATAACTAATCAGCAACAGAACCAACCACCCTAATCTTCCAATTCATGTCATTCTCTACAGTAAGTATATATCTCTCTCCTCCCTAATAAAAAAAACTGCTTTACTTTTTCAATATTCTCGGAAATCTTAAGCAACATTGAGAACCAGCTTCTCGAAAATCAAATTGTCTTCCAAAAACTTTTTACTTTCTCAAAACTTATTAAAAAACTGCTTTACTTTCTCAATGTTCTCGAAAATCTCAAGCAACATTGATTACAAAATAACAATAACAACTAATCATCAATAATTTAATATGTTTTGGTTTACTTAGACTTCTCAAATATTAATTTTATAATTTCCTTTTCCTTTTTTAATTATGTCTTAATAGTTTATTATCCCGTCTTACAACCATTACTCCTATTAACTTTATCATATGTTATCTTATTTTTATATTATCAACAATTTTTGGATTGTCCTTTTATATAATTTAATATATATATATATATAGAGAGAGAGATTTATATTATATTTTTTCTTTGTATTTTAAAAAAAGTAGGCATGTTCAATGAATAAATTTTTTGTTCATATAATAACTATAATTTGTCTTCTTTTAAAAGAAAAAGTGACAACCCCGTGATTTTTCACGAGTGTTACACTAGTTCTCATTGAAGTTAGACATATCCATCACGAGCCGCATACGGGACAGATAATACCCAAATGGCTGGATAAGACAAAAAAAAAATGCTTTCTAGGTATACACATAACCGAAACCGAAAAGGAAAATTTTATCTTTTAGTATACTCCATAAGCTACTCAAAAGAAGCAATATTTCATCTCATAAAACCGTCTCATTCTACACAAATCACGTAATAACCATCACAACACATCCTACATACTTACCTAATATAAATCTCTTACTAATATCCCTTAATTACCCACATTATTAATAATAATTACTAATTAACAATACCCATAAAACCCCCCAAAACCCTCCAAAACCCAAGGTTACTACTTGCTACTAAGAGAGTGTTTGGTTGTAGCATTTGGAATGGATTGTAATGGAATCCACCAAGTCACATGAGGTCAAACACATGGAATTTGATTCAGAGTTAAGTGTTTAAGTCACTCGGTCAACCACTCGATCGAGTGACACCAGAATAGAACATGTGTTAAAATTCAAAAGACACTTGATCAATGTACTTGGTCGAGTGAGTGTCATTTGGTCGAATATTCTGCTGTACTCAATCTCTTTGAAGTGTTGTTAAGTAAAAATTATGAAACAAACAAACTCGTTAATTTAGCAATTGATATTTAGGGAGCGTTTGATTTGAGAGCATTCAGGAAAGGGAAAGAACAATGGTAGTGATACCCTTTGTTTATGTTTGTCCCTTCCTTACCCCCCACGTCTCTCAATACATCCTTATCTCTCACCCCCAAGGTAACCATTCTGTTTTACCAACAACCAACATCACCTTTACCCACCACCCACCACCACTAACCTCAAGTCCAATCATCACCCTCAGGCCTCATGTCATGTTGACCACTGGCCACCTAGTCGCCAACAACATTTAATGGCTTTGGGCACCACCTGGGTGGTCGACAAGTCTTTCCACCATTATAAACACCACCCCTAAATCGTCCCTCACACCGGAAATCCCCTTTTCCGCCCACAAAAACACCAGATCTAGTGTTTTCGTGGCCGAGGGAGGGAATTTTCGGTGTAAGGGGTTTCTAAAAGTTTGGATGATTTGTATTAGACTCCCTTAGACCATCCCCAAGCAAGGTCATGAAAGGAGGTCATGACCTTGTTTGGTCACGGTTAATGAGTTAATTAAAATGATTAATTGGTGACCAAGTTTGCTAATTTGTGACCATATGACCAGCCAAGGTCAATTTGTGACCATTGATGAACAATAATAACCATATTTGTGACCACTTAGGTGGACAATTGTGATTGGTTGATAGATAAAAATAATAATAAAATGATTGGTAAGAGACATGTTTTGGTAGGGTGGAGAATATGATAAATGATTAAAAATGTTGGAAAGTGGAAAAAAATGATTAGGCTGATGACCTTGGTCGTGAGTCGTGACCTTCTGCTTGGGAGGATGAAAGTAGGTCAAGATAAATAAGCTGATATTAAGAGTAAAATCGGGTCGCGACCTAATTATCGCGACCACTGATTGGAGATTGTCTTATGGTAACTAAACAATAAGTTAAATTATGGACATTTCATTCTTTACCCCTTATTTCCCTTCCTCATTTTCTTTTTCTTTTCCTTTGTTAAACCAAACACCCCTTAATGTATCAATAACACCTAATAACACCTAAAATAAATTGTGTCCCGACAAATAAAAATCTACCGTACAATAAATTACCTCTGTCCCACTGGGACGGAGGGAGTACAAAACTCTTTTTTTTTTACCAACCCATTAGGCCATTAGCATCACTACCCAAAAAAAAGTTTGCCATCATTAGCACACTAATCCCTAATCAATCCACTTAATCCACATTAATTAGTAATTACCACACTCACTTCCAAATCCAATGAACCCATCTCCTTAATCCCCTCATTAATTACAACAATTGACTTTAATTTATTTAATTAATTAATCCCATCAACTTTCTAATCACGATCATAATTCATTTGACACTAACTAGAAGTAACTAATATCCATCCGCACATGCTTGACTGCTCCCCCACTTCCCTCTCCTTCTCCCCTCCACCACATCACCAACACACACAATGACGTAACCCCAAAAAATGTGAATCATTTAGTAAAAAATCTGTCAACTACGTAAAATAATTTCCGATAAATGCAGGCGTATAACAGATTACCGGTCAACGGTCACGTACCGCCGTCATCTCCGCCGCATTCGCCGTCGTTACGTTCGCCGAGGTTTCGCCGGTCAAAACACGTGAGATCAGTGGGCCCACCGCCGCTGTACCGAACGGCGGCACACCGTTTTGCGTACGTCATTTTGTCCGTATTGCTCCGGCGACAAGGAATTTTTCTCTTTGCTCCTCTCATTTATATATCGGGAATGTTGTTTTATATGGGAACGGTGTCGTTTGATGCTGGACCGGTTGTTACGCATCGACCGGCGCCTGGCTCGGTTTATCGGAGTCCGCAGCTTTTTGCGAAGCTTCGGCCGGATATGGATGCGGATAATTCTACTGCTGATGCGGTTAGATTGCTTCTTTTGTGGTTGCGGAATTGATTGTTGAGTTGAATTGTGATTTGTGAATATAATGAGGTGTTTGATGATAATGTAGGTTGCTTTTTGTGTGAAATTAGGGTTTATATGTTTGATGTGCAGGTTTCGGAGTTGGAAGCTGAATGTAGGTACTCCGTACTCTGTAGTGTTATAGATGTATTTATGATTGTAATTGGAAGATGATAATGTAGATTTGATGTAGGTGTGTTATTAGGATTCATTTCTTCGATTTGTAGGTTTCGGAGTTGGAAGATGAATGTAGGTACTCTTGTAGTGATTTAGTTGTATTTATAATTTTATTGGAAGATGATATTGTAGGTTTGGTTTAGGTGTGAAATCAGGATTCATTTGGTCGATGTGTTTTGGAGTTGGGAGATGAACATAGGTACTGTGTAGTTTATAATTGCAATTGAAGATGATAATGTAGGTTGATTTACGTGTGAAATTAGGGTTTATATGTTGGATGCGCAGGTTTCGGAGTTGGAAGCTGAATGTAGGTACTTTGTAGTGTTTTAAATGTATGTTTGATTGCAATTGGAAGATGATAATGTATATTTGATGTAGGTGTGTTATTAGGATTCATTTCTTCGATTTGCGGGTTTCGGAGTTGGAAGATGAATATTATTATAAGTAATAAATATAGGTACTCTTGTAGTGATTTAGTTGTATTTACTATAATTTAATTGGAAGATGATATTGTGGGTATGGTTTAGGTGTGAAATTAGGGTTCATTTGGTCGATGCGTTTTGGAGTTGGGAGATGAATATAGGTACTGTGTATTTTATAATTGCAATTGAAGATGATAATGAAGGTTCGATTTAGGTGTGAACTTAGGATTCATTAGTTTGATATGTAGGTTTTCGGAGTTGGAAGATGAATGTAGGTACTCTGTAGTGATTTAGATGTACTTATAATTGCAATTGGAAGATGATAATGTAGATTTGATTTAGGTGTGTTATTAGGATTCATTTCTTCGATAGGTTTCGGAGTTGGAAGATGAATGTAGGTACTCTTGTAGTGATTTAGTTGTATTTATAATTTTAATTGGAAGCTGATATTGCAGGTTTGGTTTAGGTGTGAAATTAGGGTTCATTTGGTGGATGTGTGTTGGAGTTGGGAGATGAATATAGGTACTGTGTAGTTATAATTGCAATTGAAGATGATAATGAAGGTTCGATTTAGGTGTGAAAATTAGGTTTCATTAGTTTGATATGTAGGTTTTCGAGTTGGAAGATGAATGTAGGTATTCTGTAGTGATTTAGATGTACTTATAATTGCAATTGGAAGATGATAATGTAGGTTTGATGTGGGTGTGTTATAACTATATTAGGGTTTATATGTTCGATGTGTAGGTTTTAGAGTTGAATAAGTAATATAGGTTGTAATTATAATGGTTAGGGGATTAGCCTCTTTGGGAGGTACTTTGTAGCGATTTAGATTCAGTTATAAGTGCTATTGTGATTACACTCCAGCGATATGGATGCGGATAATTGTACTGCGGATGTGGTTAGTACAAGATTGTGTTTTTGGAATGGATTATTATTTTTAATTGTGATTTGGGATTATTTTGAGGAGTTTGATGTGCAATGTAGATAGGGATTGTAATGGTTTGCTGGTTTGGTTTATTTACGAGGTAATGTGCAGTGATTTAGACATAGTTCTGATTGCAATTGTTATTGCAAGGAGGAGTTTGATGTGTTTTACCGCATTAGTTTTGCTTTGATTTTGATCTTAATTAGGTTTTATGAGGCTGGTGTGTAAGTTTCGGAGCGGGATGGGTAATGTAGGTATTGATTGTAATAGTTTAGTGTATTAGGTTATACAAGAGGTAGTGATCTGGAGGAATTGACCAAATTTAAGTCTGTAAGGACTGTGAATGTATGAGCAAGTTATAGAACTGAGAGCATTTGAGGAATTTGCTAAGTTTTTTTTCGAATGCATAGGATTATCCTCTTAGGCATAAATGTATGGCAATTTTTTGGTACCAGGAATCTATTGCATAGCACTAATTCTGAAGATATGTGGGGAGAACTTTTAAAATTGATGCAAATTCAAAGAATGAGAGGGGCATAATTTGATTGGAGTCTTGGAGAGTTTTTTTTTTGTCACAGGAGTCAAATGTATCTCTGAGCTGTATTAAATATGTTGCCATGGAATTGTTGCTCCTAGAATAACATTTAAAATGGTTGTTGACTGCTTTTTGGTAATGTTGGTAATGTGGGTGACTGGGCAGTGACTTTGGTGCTTTGTATTGTTTTTTGGCGGCTGTGAATCCTGTGATTAATCTTGGTTCATGCTCAACTGTCTCGATTTCTGGTGATGAAAGGTTAGACTTTAGTGATTTACTTTTTTCACTGTTGCTGCTTTGTTTTTCAAGGGTAACATTTTACAGGTTGGATATCCGTATATTTTGGACTTGGTATGGTATTTGGAGGATTAAGGTTCAGGGCTTCAGGCAGCACAATTTTTTTAGGTAATTGGGTAGTGGTTCTGGCAGTTTCAGGCCTGATTCGAGAATTTGTATTTTGACAGTTTAAGGGTCAGTGGTGGACCTGATATGAGTGATTTAAAGCTGATGTTTGATAATGGAACTATGGATATAGATTTTGATTTTGAATCTTGTGGTTTGTTTTTGGCACTGATATGAGTACGGTGGTGGTTGCTTTTAGAACCTGAGCTTCTTCTGTAAGATTTGGAAATGGGTGTTTAGGTTGGGTTTGAAGTTTGAACTGATTGAGGCGTAGCTTAATAAGTGTTGATGTAGGATTTATTATTTTTGTTATGTGTGGACTATGAAAGAAATAAAAAAAATAGTATAGGGCATCCGGCATCCCTTATACTCATATAGTTATTGTTTGATTTATTGACTTCCAAAAATGTTCTTCCATGTTATGAGGAGTGAGAGGATTCACAGAATAGTTATTGCTTGATTTATACAATGGTGGTATGCTTTTTCAACCGCTGTGGCTGATGAAAGTTGATTTTTTAGTTATATGGTTCCATATAGCTCATATTAGTAGCTAAATTCTTGTTGACACGAGGCATTGTTTCCATTGTAGATTTTAACTATTTGGAAAAATTCTTACAGAAGTGGTGAGTGGAGGCCATGTGTCTTAAATAGATCCTCAGAAGGTATGAAAATTGCTGCTGCAAAATGAATTTTCGTTGTCTATTTTTGCTCTTTTGCCTTTATTGATTTTCTGTAATTATACCTTTTTTTATAAAGTACCCAAGGATAATGTGATAAAAAAAGGGTGTTTAACCTCCATAAATAAGCAGTTGTTAATCTTTAGCAATTGCTCTGCTATATAATGTAATGTTTTGGAAAAATTGAAATTAACTTATAGATTAGGCGACAAAAGAGAAAAATATAAAAAGAACGAACATAGGGAGGCCATTGTCTGTTCTTGTTTAATGATAACCAAAAGAAAATGGAGTTTATATTGATTGGTGTGATCAATGCTGGAATGAGCTGTGTAATCCCATAATTGGTAAGAATAATTGGAATCTTGTGTCTTATGGAGTTGGGAAAGCTTTATGATAACTGGAAAACTACTGATTTCGCGAAGAGTGGCATAATTAACTGTTTTAAATTAAAGGGTTCTTCACTGTACTAAACAAGCCTTTTTCAGTTGTAAAGAATTTCTCATATGTGATAACTCTATAGTGGGTACAGTTGCTCCATATTTGTTTGTGGCTATTTTCTGATGAACTTCTGTCACTTAGTTAATTCAGTCACTTAAAACGTAGTGATTGAATATATATCTGTGTAGATGGGTGGAGGAATGTAGAGGATGTAAGCAGCGAAATGATAACTTCCTCAGGAGTTCCCTTTGAGTGGATGAACTTGTGACACTCACGAAGAAATTAAGAAGAAACTTAGTTAAGGAACTTGCTATAACAAAAAAAAGCGAAGTTCTACATTGTACCCATGCCTTTTCGGTTTTTCTATATTCAATGGTTTACCCTTCAACTCAATGCTTAGTTTCCACCACGACCAATTTCAACTTTGCATTAACTCTGCCTCTCTCTATACCCTCCTTCATCGTTCATTGTCACCTTACTCACCTATTAGTATCACATCATCACCCTCCTGTATGAGAACCATCACAAATCACCTTTTAACAATCACAAACTACTATTAATATGCCTCCTCCACGAAGCATGAAGCGGTAAAGGAGACTTTATGGATTGTTGGGTAGGTTCATAGATTTCTGGGTGGGTTAATGGGTAATTGGGTAGGCTAATAATTAAATGAGTGGGTATGGTAATTGATTGGGTTAATGAGTGGATTAGGGGATAAACTAACAAACCAAGATCGCGGAGACTATTAATAAGCTCATGGTATAGACTCATGTATAGAGGTGAGGATACAACATTTAGAAAAACAAAAAAATTTAGGGACACTTTGAATATCCCATCTAGATAAATCTTAGTTGCGGAAGTGTCCATTGTAATGGGTACCAGATTCATCTTTTACTTCAAATCGGTTCATTTTTACTAAAGTTGACAGCTAGACTTCTCATGTTTTAATGAAAAGGGTAATTAGCTGTGGCGAGGCAGCACAATTCTATTGAAAGTCAAGTTTTATCTCTCTCACTTTCTCAAAGCTCAACCTGTCATCTTTTTTCTTCCATCTAGTAGAATTTTTAAGTTGTGTAATTTATTATGGTGTTTGTGATGTTCATTATGATATATTTGTACTGTGATGCAAGCTGCTTGATGAATCTTTCAATCGAAGAGACTGTTCAGTAAACATCTTATGTTGTTCAACACTACAAGTTGATAGCATCTAGTTTGATGCTTGTCTTTTGACAGACGGCTTACCCCATTCAAATGGCTATATATATGTTGAAGCAAATGGTGGCTTGAATCAGCAAAGGGCATCGGTCTGTTGCCTGAAATCTTAAACACAATCTGATGTTCAGTTTATCTATTGTGACTATTTTTTTTATGTTTCGTATCTGATCCTGCTTTTTTTGTTGTCTTTCATACGCTGGCTAGATATGTAATGCAGTTGCTGTAGCAGGCTATCTTAATGCGACCCTTGTTATACCAAATTTTCATTATCATAGCATATGGAGAGATCCTAGGTTTGTGTTATTTTTTGGTTATTCTGTATTAGTACGATATTAACTTTCTGTTATGTACAGTCCTGTTCTTGCATCTTTTTGTCATTATTAGGCTTCATTGTGTTTAATAGACTTTGGTTTGTATCTGCAGTAAGTTCAGTGAAATATATGACGAGGATTATTTCGTCAGTACTTTACGAAACGAAGTACGAGTTGTCACTACGATTCCTGATTACCTAATGGAGCGTTATGACCACAACCTGAGTAATGTTTACAATTTCAGAATAAAAGCATGGTCATCAGTTCAATACTATAAGGATAATGTCCTGCCAAGATTACTTGACGAGCAGTAAGTAGATGTACTCTTCTATCTTCACTTTAGTATTTTTCTGTCTACCAGTTTCATTTTCTTTTCTGATTTATCTGATAGAGTGTACTATTACTTTCTGACTTTGTTATGTCTATATGCTACTGCTAAGAGTTAAGGACTTAATCAGAGTATATTCTAGTATCTGGGTTTGTATTGGTGTCTTTGTTGTAGTAGTTTAAATCATCACCCAGTGCTGATGAGCTAATCTGATAAAGGATGGGGTGGCATAGTTTTTAAACGCATTTTCAGTCACGTCGTGGTATTGGCCGTTGCGGGCTTGCGATAGAATGTGGTTGCGGTGATTGATTGTGGTCGTACATTCTATCGCAACGGTAACTGTCTTGGCCTTTGATTTTGTACGATGTGTGGAGTTGTAAATGTAAAACACTACCTCCACCCTAAAATTGTTATCTTCATTTTAACTTTGATGGTCAACCTATGTCAACTTTGATCTTTCATTTTTCCAAATGACTATTAAGATCCAATCTCAAATTCGTGATGCTTTTTACATCAAATATCTATATCATTTATAATTCTATATTACAATAACGACCACATGATCACTACTCAGTGTTTCTAGGTTGGCCAAAATGAAAACTACGTCGCGAATTTCATGGAAAACTACTAATAGAAAGAAGCGTGACTTGTAGTGAACTACGGAGTATTTTTCTTTATTCCAACATAATCCTGAAATCAGAGAATAGTGAGTCTTTAGCTCCATTGTAAATGAAAGTTTATAACTATTATTTTGAAGCAGTTATTGTCTATTCCTTGAAGCACCTTTTTTCTTTTTTTCAATAAAGCTTTTATAATTTTGAGTATTGTTCTCTTATCTCTGTGGAAAATGTTATAGTAGAGGCATAGTCACACAGAGTGATGCGAAGATACACTTACCATAACTTCATATCAGTATACCATGATGCAGAAATCAGATGAATCACTACCAGATGATCAATTAATGCAAACACAAACATAACTGAAATGCAAAAAAGATACAAAGCAAAATTACATTCCCATGACGTAACATGAACATAAAATCAACATAATAACATGAGTAAAGATATCAGAGGCAAAGATAACGACATCATGGGAAGATTTAATTCTAACTAAGCTGATGGACTTGGAGCTCCACATTTGTGACTTGATTCTCCTGGAACTTAATTGCTGGTATACCCCAGCTAGAAGAAACATCAAGTTGAAATTCCTTCGAAACTATCCTCAGCTAGCAAATATGGAGTTCTTTACTTTTTTTTTCCGCCTTTTTTACTTCTATTTTAAATTGATTATTATATTATTTATCTTTCTCTGCTAAAACACTAAATAAAAGAAGTGGTTTTGCTTTTACTATTAATGCTTCTTTATGGACAATTAGGGTAATAAGGATCTCTCCCTTTGCCAATCGATTGTCATTTGATGCTCCTCCAGCAGTTCAGCGACTTAGGTGCTTGGCAAATTATGAAGCTTTAAGGTTTTCAAGCCTAATCTTAACATTAGGAAAAACTCTTGTTGCGAGAATGAGAGAGCGTAGTGTAAGCAGTGAAGGAAAGTATATCTCCGTACATCTTCGCTTTGAAGAGGTTAGTTAACATGGTTTATTTTCTTGGTTAAGAGCTTGAAGTTGGGGGCTTCTTGAAAGTGGCAAACCACTTTACATGATCATTGGTTGATTTTATATTTTTTTGCCTCGAGTATAGGATATGGTCGCTTTCTCTTGCTGTGTATTTGATGGAGGAAAGCAAGAGAGACTAGACATGGATGCAGCAAGAGAACGAGGTTGGAGAGGCAAATTTACAAAGCCTGGTAGGGTTATTCGTCCTGGTGCAATCAGAATCAACGGCAAATGCCCGCTTACTCCTTTGGAGGTAACCCTTTTCCGAATTTTTGATTTTTAAGCTTATTATGTCTTTTTAATTAGTACATGTAGAAGTGAAAAGATGGGATCTTCTCAATTGCTCTTAATAGTATCTGAGTGATGGCTATACTGTGTTTTCTTGTTCTTGACGGAGTAGTTGGAGTGGTTCAATTTCTTGGGCCTCTCTTTTGGGAATTGATCACTCCTAAGGTTATGTTGGGGACTGTGGCCTTTTTAGCTTCACCAATCACCATGGTCCATGAATAAGGTAGATAGCAAATGTTGCACATGGGACGTTCCTGTTTAAACCTATGATCAACATGACAATTGAGGGTAGTGGTATTTTGCCAAAAAAATTGAACGGTTAGGTAGACCTGTTGCTTTAAGCTAGAAAATAGTTACTCTGTTTTACTTTTCTTTTTTTCACATTGCGGAGTCATGCGCTGCTTGGCTTAGGTTTATTGAGATGTAAGAGAGATGCAGTAGATTCGACTTACCTCTCATGTGAGATCTGCAAATGTTTTGAGTTCTGGGGGAAGCAAGGAGGCAGAAGTGCAGAACCTACTTTAGGAATGTGTCGGAGAGAGAACCCATTGTCTTGTTAGTCTTACACCCTCTGTTTTTTCGACTCCTTTCGAAACACAAGTTGTACAATATTCAAGAGATGCAACGAAAAAGATCTGGAGGCACAATCATATATAGTGGAAGGGTAGTGTAGTCATTTGCATCAAATGTAGATTCTCAAGAAGGCAAGTGGAATATGTCGAATAAACTTCCCAAATAGGAGGAAGTTTGTTAGATGTAAACTAACAGAGACAGTATAACAAGATCTAGAATCTAGATGTATTTCTCGCATCTCTCTAATATAAATATCTTCTAGTTTAAAGGTGAATATTATACTGCTTAGCCAAGTTTAATCCTACATTGAACATTTGGCACTATGGGATGTTTAAATTTTGCTGAGTTGAGAAGAAACTATCTCGAAATTTCATTAACCTAAATTCAGGGTTACCGGATTCACTTGGTACCCTAAGAATCACGAATCGTTAAGAGCAAATTCTATCATGTCGTTTAATGAAAATACACATAACCCACATTTTGTAAAAGCGAATCGCGAATTGATAAGGGCGTATTCATATTTCATAGTGAATATGGTAACCTTGCCTAAATTCACCATTGTACGAGACGGAAACAGACGTACCATCAAATATTGAAACATCGGATTGAGGCAGTGTCTTGTTTTGTAGTTCATTTAGTAATGCAAGCTAAAATAGCTTTGTCGATGTTTTAGTCAAAGTCAAGTCATTGTTCCAGTGCCAAACATCAACTTGTTAACCGTCATTCAGTGGTTATGGTACCTTACTAGTTACTACCTCATGTCTTTTTCATTTTTCTCTTTTTTTCAGCCCAGTTGACCTCATTTTGCTTTATGTATTGTTACAAGGGCTTAACTATTGTAGTACTCTTTAGTAGCTCTAGTTTTCTACAGGCAAGCACTCAACAATACCACTTTATTTGTTTTGCCTATGAATATTGTGTGGCTGTTGCTTTCTCTGCCTAATGTGAGTATAAGTGTGACATAAAGCCATACACTGACTTTTTCTTTCCCTCTGTCTGCGTCAGGTTGGTTTGATGCTTCGTGGCATGGGCTTTGATAGAAACACATCTATTTTTTTGGCTTCTGGAAAGATATATGATGCTGAGAGGAATATGGCCCCATTGTTTGAAATGTTTCCGCTTTTGCAAACAAAGGAGATGCTTGTATCACCGGAGGAGCTTGCACCATATAAGGTTCATTTCCTCCTTTGTCCTGATCTTCGCATTTTGTAAAAGCTTAATTTTATCTGTTCTTTGCAGAACTATTCCTCCAGGATGGCCGCTCTTGACTATACTGTTTGCTTACATAGTGAAGTTTTTGTTACCACTCAAGGTGGTAATTTCCCTTCTTTCTTGATGGGCCATCGAAGATACTTGTACGGTGGACATTCAAAGACAATCAGGCCGGATAAGCGGAAAGTGGCTCAACTGTTTGACAATCCTAATATTGGGTATGTATCAGTCTCATGACTATTTGCATATTTATCAAACTATCACATGACAGTATGACACCTCAGTACATAGAATATCACTTGGACCCCCTTGTTTGATGGTTAAACTGTTAAAAGGGGTCTCGGAATCGAACCTCGACCCTCTATTTTTGCTTAAAAATCTGCCACTGCGTGTAATATTCATGGGGCATTGGGACTCTTAATTTGCTAATTGTTTGGACTAACCAATTTTGCTCGTTTTCATAATATCATGCTCGTCAAACTGCACACATCACTACAAACATACCATGTTTTTTTTTCTTTTCGCAAAACTATTTCCAGAATCATTTAAGATTTTCTGTGTTGGTTGTTGGCTTATAAATAGATGGAGAACTTTCAAGAGGCATATGCTAAGCATCCGGTCCCACAGCGATTCAAAGGGTTTGGAGTTGAAAAGACCAAATGACTCCATCTACAGCTTCCCATGTCCAGACTGTATGTGTCGGGTCAATAAATCGAACGATTCAAGATCAACATCCGCAACGTGAATAGTTTAACAACCGAAAGTCCTCGTTACATTGATTCTTTCATTCTTTTCCCTCTTCCTTGGTTGGGAAGGTTAACACATTTCAGTTTTGGAACTCCCAACAAGTTGGTTGGGTAAGTGTGCTCTAATTATTTCCTGGCCCCGACCTGAGTGGGACAATGAAGCTCGTTGTACATGACACGAAACCGGGTTCATAGTTCTTGCACAAAACGAGATGGTCGGCCACTGACTAAATACTCGGTTGCAGCTGCTATATCCAATAAGCTGCCAGTTCAAACTGCTAATTTTTTGTCCCTTATTCTTGCCATTTTTCCTGTAATTGTACATGATTAGCAAGATCAAGTGGTGTACGTTCCCTTCAAATTAAGGGTGTATTGTAGCATGTTCAATGAAGATTATGTAAGTAGTGGCTTTGTTTTTTGGTGCAACTTCCGCTGGGAAATTTTCCGAATGCTCAAATGAGCGGATAGTGTTATTTTTTTCTACTTTTCTTGGACTCGCCTTTGTATGTGATAACAGTAAAAGAGTCGGCCACAGTTGCAGGCAGCGCTTTGAATCGAAGATGTCAGCCACTTGACACAGGCAGCAAGGACTATAAGAAGATACACTATCGATGGCCGAAGTTATTCGCTTAACTGCAAAGATTCCACGCCTCTTAACCGTTGAGACAAAGCATTATTCGGCTTCCCTTTATTGTTACGGTTAGACTTTAAATTTCAACAAGGGTTTCCCGATACACTCTGAAATGGAAAATAGGATGGTACGAGGCAGATTTGATCCTTCCAATCTATTTTCATCGTATGTTCGAAAACCTCGGATCCTTTAAGCAAAAGTCTAAAAACATCAACTCGTCCTATAAATAAGTATTAGAAGCAAAACAAGACATTTTACACCGTGACTCAAGAGTGATTTTACGCGTAAGATATATACAATATACATGTAGTAAGCTGGCACTTTTGCCATGCAAGATGTGAGGCTGGCCGACTGGTGTGCATTTGCAAATTGCAACGCAATTTATACTGTCAAAATTTTTGTCCCGACCCCGCTAAAAGAGGAGAAACTGATTAACAGGATATGGATCTTTCTACCTATTTCTACTAGTATATAAATATAAATATAAAATACTCTATCGAAAAATCTCTGGCAACCCAATGTAATCAGTGAGCATATTTTGCAGGAGATGACTTCCGCAACATCGGCTGTCAAATGCAGCATCAAGATCACCACACAGTAATATTACCAACTTAGACAGCTCGAAATGTCTGTGACAACTTCTCATAGTACTGCTTTTGCTGATCCCAGAAAAAAATGGCAGCGGCAAAAACATGAATCAAGTTAGTGTAGTGCATTCGTATTGACAATGAATCTATAACAACACTGATACTCCAGTGCTTGAAAGGCCAAAAGCCCCCCAAATAATAGGCAAAAGGGATTCTAGTACAAACAATGTTTTCCCTTGTTAACACTTCACAGGGAGAAGCTATTTTCTGCAGGACCCGTAATGATATTGTTTCAAAAATTGAAAAGAGCGACTATTTGATTACTACTTCATAATAATAAATAAAAATGCAGCCAGTTAAATAAATCGAACTCGGTAGTCCGTATTCCTTTATTCTATCCAGCTAGAGAATAATGAGTCACTGAATCCGTTGGAAATTAAAAAAAAAACATAAACAAATGTAGGGATACCTTTTCAGAAACCGATGGTTTAACTTTGCTCATGGCAAGCTCAAAATGAACAGACTTGATGTTTGATGAACAGCCACCACAGACAGTCATTGATGATTTGAGCTTTTCTTCCAATGCGGCCATTGCCGCTTCATTCATCTGCCATGTTTCCAGGAAGCACAAAACCAGCTTAGCACAATTAAACCAGTCTTGATCACAAGTCACAACAGCATAACAATGGGAAATAAAACATAAAAGATGGCAGCCTTGTTAAATCTGAAATAAGAGGTTATTGTTCATATTTGTAGAACTATAGACGTGCTCTCTCGTAGCCGCCTTTTACGATTACATATATAACATATATACTATCAGGAAATCGTCTATTTACCATATATATTTACATGGGTGGTATGGGAAAATATTGTAACATCTGAAATTCGTTTATGAAGTACTTGAGTAGTGTAAGCATGAGAGAGGAGAGACGCATTTTTGCACTAAGATACAAAGTGATCACATCGAACATATAGAAAATTAACTAACCAGTGCAGAAAGGTCAGCACCACTCATATTTTCACACCGCGCTCCCAGATCAAGCAAATTTACACTAGCATCTATTGGCTTTTTCCGAGCAAGAGCTGAAAGAATCATGCCACGCTCATCAGAACTGGGTAGAGGGACAAACAACAATTTTCCAAACCTTCCTGGCCTAAGCAGTGCATGGTCCATCACTTCAGGTCTACCACAAGAAGTTACTTCAGTTTTGAGTGTAAAAATAGAATAGTTCATATGAAACTTCAGTTCCTGATATAAAAATATACCTATTTGTAGCACCAATTACATACACACCGCGCCTGTGGTCTCCACCATTTAGCTCAATCAAAAGCTGCCTCCGGAAAAAGAGAGAAGATTTTTTTCACTAAATACACATCTAAAGGCAGATTAATGCACACAGACAGAATCAAAATACCTGGTTTAAAAGCCGCTCAACGACCCAGCCCCCTTCCTTTCCACGTTCTGTTGTCAGGGCATCAACCTAGCAGGAGTGAAATGCATATTATAAAAAATCGATTGATTCGTGACTTAATAATGAAAACGTGCCTCTGTAAATGAAAAGGTTAATACGGTACTCAAATGGCCATATTTTAGCACCCGTCATTCCATGCAAGGGAAACTGATTGAAGGTATTCTAGGGACAAGCATAGATGTCGTGTTCTGTTCTTGAATGAAAAGTTGATAAATTAAATGAGGACGGACATATAGTTATTCAAAGCTAAATTTGGAACCAAATAATTCCATGCAGTTACATTATTTTTTGCTACAAAGGGATCATAATAGATGACACAGTGCTTTTTTATGCAAGCAGCATCAATCAAACAGTGAATATTATAAAGAAGCCACATAAAGTACCTCATCAAAGAATAAAATGCATGGTGCACATGTTCTTGCTCGACTGAATATTCGCCGTACATGCGATTCACTTTCACCAACATATTTGTTTAGAAGTTCAGGCCCCTTAATTGCGACAAAAAAAGCAACAAACCATATCATTAGTAAAACAATGCATAACAATTGCATAAAACAATACCAGAGAAAATAATGAAGGCCGCCAGATGACTGACACACACAGGTGGAGGTGGACAAACCTTGATATGTATGAAGTTCGCACCAGCCTCATGTGCTACAGCTTTCGCAATCAGAGTCTTGCCACAACCAGGCGGGCCGTAAAGCAAAAATCCTGTTTCCAAGTCCACCCCAGATTCCTAAAAAATACCAATATGATCACTTGACTGAAAATCTTACTTACGAAGCCAGTCCAAATTACAGAAAGCAGCCAAACCTCTATTTCTCCTTTTTCACATCCCTACCTAGACAGATTCGTTAAGTTTTCACGACCAAGGCTAGGCCTGGACGTGAAAAATCCACATCTCCGCCTAGGCCGACTGAATTTTACATTATTTTTTATTATTCGTTTCCGTTTGATTTTAAGTTGTCAATTAACATCTTACATCTCTATTGTTAAATTTCCTTTCTTGATTGTTGTGACTAACACGAACACTGGAGGGAAATATACGGGCGAAAAGCTGTCGTATTTGATGTGTACTGATGGTATCATTAACATTCGTAAGTCAACTTACTAGGAAACTGAACATCAAAGAACAAGTAAACTGACGGGAATTGATTGCCATCACGGGAATAAAATGAAACCAGGAGCAATTACCTCATACTGTGTAGGGTATTTGATACGATTTACTATGTAAAGCTCAAACTGTCTTCTTAACCCGTCGAGTCCTCCAACGTCTTCCCATTTTACATCAGGAATGGTAGAGAATCCTTCTCGTTTTGAAGATGGTTGCACTAGTTTAACTGCAAACTATATAGACATGAAACACAATAACAATCAGGTTAATATCCAATTTTCTCTGTCGGTCTTAAGTTAACAGAAACGGCACAACTGAAATGCTTTCCGCCTAGAACAAGCATAAACCATACCCCTTCCGGTCTCCCTCCAAATGGAGGGGGGGAAAAAGAGCGTCAGTGAGGTTATCAATGGATGTTACTACACGTGAATGTAAAATGCATACTAGCAAAGGCCATAACAAGGCCCGGAAAGTAAATGAAAATATAGGAAAAGGTTTTCAACAGACTCTTTTTGTAATGGCCGTTTGAGAATAATCTGACGGAATTTTTCATATAAAGTTAGTCATCAGATACAACTTGTTTACATCAACAGAGTGGGGGATCCATGGGACTTGCTCCGACACTAGGACTTTTTTTTATTACTCCGGGTGAAATAACAATAAGATCATTTAAAGGTTTTATTACATTAAAAAGCATCCAGAAAGTTAAAAGCCATGCACAAAAACTACCACAGAAACCAACATTAGGTTTGTCATAACTTTCTAATCTTCTTCAACTCCAGCGTCTAAAGCTCAATATCCACACCATTACACTCGCAATTCTGAACTATCAAAGACATTTGTTCAACATGGAAATTCCGAGAGCTGGTGAATTGGTGATGCATTCTCAGCGGATTGTAAAAAAAAGTCAGGAACGAGATATGTCAGCTTGTACAGAGTACATACTACAGAGGGCATCTAATGTAGAGAACAACCAAAGAAACAAGGAGCGGATGCTAGGGTTCCTGATGTGATAGAATAGGTAAAGAAACGTAGAGAAGTCATAGAGTTGATATGTGAAATATTGCTTACGAGTTACCTCAAAGTCACTCATGGTAATGCTTAGGTTCTTCATTTCTTCAGGCGACCAGGGTTCCTTCCACCATTCTTCTGCAAGTTTTTCCTCCTCCAAAGATATACCTGACCTTCTCAGATCGATAATTCTTTTCATGGCAAGATTACCAGCTTTGTTAGCTAAAGCAACCAAATCAGCACCAACAAAGCCTGGAGTGGCCTTGGCTATCTTTCTCAGATCAAAGTCACCTGCAAGCCTTAACTTTTGTGTTAACACCGAGAGTATCTCAGCCCTCGCATTTTCATCTGGCACTCCCAATGCAATTTCTCGGTCAAAACGTCCAGGTCTTCTTAATGCAGCGTCAACAGCATCTGGTCGATTAGTGGCACCAATAACAAGAACGTATCCCGACTTTTTACTATCAAGTTCAGTATCTGATTTCTTATCACTACTTTTCACCATCATATGAGATTCATCCATGCATGTCAGCAACTGGGTCACTATTCGCCGTTCCATCTCTCTCTGAAGATTTTCTCTTTTAGAAGCAATAGCATCAATTTCGTCTATGAATACAATTGATGGAGCAGTTTGGTATGCTTTTGAAAAAAGCTCACGGATACTCTCCTCCGATGCACCTAAAAATTTGTTTGAAAAAGAATGTAAGTCCCATGGTGACAAAGGTCATTCCAAGTTATCATATGTGACATTCGTGCTGATGCCCACACAAGCTGACTCATAACTTAGGTAGATTGACTCATAAACTCGTCAAACTTCCAAGTGTCCAGGCTTTCCTTATCAGTTTTCACTAAACCTTGGCAACGCTATCAATCGAGGATCAAATTTGGCAATCAAGTTTCTCCAATTTGACTGTGAATGGACTCTAATAAAATAAATTTTGTGTAAAACGCGCAATAAGATCAGTTTTGAAATCTCGATTTTCAATGGTTATAAACCAAAGCCATGAGTACCACACTCGACGACTTCACTAGCTATTCCTTGACATGCACTTTATGGATCACTTAGAGAAGATAGGATTACCTATCCTAAATGCAAATCTACAGTTAACATCATACATTGTCCTCAATCCAACTCATTTCAATCCGTTTGTCCTAACATGTAATTACCAATTCAGACAGCAAGATAGCAGTCACCATCTTAAACAGCCAATTCTAGAGAGTGCGATCAATTATTTCATGACAAAACAAATCAAAACAAAACGGAAATACGATCAATACTTTCCAAACATTAACAGTAAACCAAAATTCAACAAAGGATAGCATAAGAAATACGGAGTACTACCAGAAACACCAGAAACAACTTCAGTAGCAGAGATCTGATAAAAAGGAACACCAGTCTCGTTCGCAATTGCTTGAGCCAACCTCGTCTTTCCGCAACCAGGAGGACCATGCAACAAAATACCAGACATAGGTTTAACACCAATCCACCTCGGCAATTGCGGATGATACAATGGCACAATCACTTCCATCATCAACTCATCAATCACTTCCTTAATCCCTCCTAAATCCCTGAACCTAATCCCTCCCTCTTTCCCCTTTCGTTTTGCCTCGCCGTCACTGACATCCACCACTTCACTCCCACTCTTCTCCGCCGCCACCACCGCCACTTCGCCGGAAACTTTTTTCTCTTTCCTCGCATCCTCCACCTCCATATTCCTCTCTTCACCTATGCCACCGCCACCGCTGTCGATTGTTTTCGATTTCGAGCTCTCGCCTCTGTAACTTTCCCTAATCGAAGAGTTCATAAAATCAAAAAACGGCTCCACGTCATCGCCGGAAACCTTGTCGACATCCGACGTCTCATCAAAATTAAACTTCGGCTCTACGTCACTACGGGAAACCTTATCGCCATCCAACGTGTCATCCGACGTAGAATTTTCTATCCGGCGTGTCATAAAATCAAACTCCGGCTCTACGTCACTGCCGGAAACATCATCGTCGTCTGACGTGGAATTTGCCGGCGATTCTATATCCCTACGTCGGCGAAAGTGCTCATTCTCTCTCTCCAATAACCGTTGTTCTCTTTCATCCTCATCATCCGCCACAACTTTCCGGCGCTTCCTACGAGACGGTGTGCGTACGTCGGCCTCGTCGCCGTCCTCGACGTCGTCGTCGTTTTGGAAGAAAGCGGCGTCGTTTTGAGGACGGAGGTCGAAGGTATTGAGAATTTGATTGATTTTAGTGCGGAAAGGGATGAGCTTGAAGTGCTTGTAGTCAGGGAAAGTAGAGTAGAGGTGTTCGGCAATCTCGTCGGAGGAAAGGTGGCTGGTATTACAAGTATCGATACGGCGGCGAAGTATCTCCGGAGAAATTGGAGATTGACGGCGGCGGTGGCGGCGCAGTGGTGTACCTCCGCCGCCTCTTCTTCCCATTTGTCGACTAGGGATTGTTACGTTACTCACGTGTAAGGGAGCAATAAACAATACGGTTAATTAAAACTCGGTTTATCCCGGGTCGTGACTCGTGCACGACTGTTTTACACAAGATCGTAAGTTCGTAACGATCTCGTTGGATTAAACTTGTTAGCATAAATTCTACAATAAGACGGTCTCATGCTATGAGATCATCTGATTTTATAATAAGTTTTTTATATAATACAAATAAATGAACCCGTTGTACCATGAAACGGTCTCACACAAGAGTTACTAAGTTGTTAGTTATGGTTATGGATACGGAAATATCCAAAAAAAAATTTAGACTTGAGGGGTGTTATTGGAAGACTCTCATATGATGATGGATGAGGGATTTTGTTTCCTTATTATGTTTTTCACTAAATATGTGAGAGACGGTGTTTTACAAGACCTATTGCGAAAATATAATCTGAACGCAAATTTTTATTTTAGATGGACTAATTTCCATTTGAAATAGCACGGGCTAAATGTAGTCATTTTACAATAAAATGATAACGTTATTTGATAAAATGTTACCATCATTTCCAAGGTAAAAAGTGACGGCTATTAATAACGTTTTATTATTAAATGGTTACATTTTATTAAAAAATATGGTGACATTTGGACGATTTGGTACGCCTTATTTTGGTTCATCTGAAGCAAGAATCTTATCTATATAAAACCAAAAACATTTCAAACATTCTCCTTAAGCCACATCATCACACTCATATTTTTTTATTTTACTTATTTTAATTAATGCGGGACCCACAGAAAAAAAAGTAATTAATTGCTAAAAAATCTCTATGTTTAAGTTTTAGACGTAAATGTTTACGTTTATATTTTCTACACGTAAATATTAGTGAATAATAACAAATAATGAATATCTTAAAACGTAAATAATTCAGCCCAAGTTTTACTATTAAATAACAGTATATTAAATCAACTATTAAAAATTCAGTCCAAATTACTACAATTATAAATTGCAATTACAATAACAATAAAATAAAGTACGAAAAAATACATCCACTATAATTAGAGTTGGCAATTAATGACACGACACGAAAACACGACACGAACCCGACACGAAATTAATGGGTTTGGGTTAAGGCTTAATGACCCATTTATGTAAGTGGGTCGACACGAACACGACACGATATTTAATTGGGTCGGGTTTGGGTTGAGCTCTTTAAACACGAACCCGACACGAATCACCTATTTATTAAATTAATCCTAATTTTTTTATCCTCCATCACATAAATATAGTTAAACTTTTCAAATATGGACATGACACGAAAACACGACATGAACCCGACACGAAATTAACGGGTTAGGGTTGAGGCTTGCTGACCCATTTATCTAAGTTGGTCGACACGAACACGACACGAAATTTAATTGGGTCGGGTTTTTGGGTTGGAGGTTTTGTGACCCGTTTACATGTGACACGAACACGAACCCGACACGACCCGGTTTGTTTGCCATGTCTAACTATAATACTAATAAGATAAAATAAAATTTTAAAGAAGAATATAATAATACACACTAGCTCTAAAAACGCAAAAAAAAATGTTATAAATTTTATCGAACTATATATTGCATAATTCCGAAAAAATGACATGTGATCGATTTAAAAAGTAAAAGGAAAATCATTTAATTAAGATATATGATGAAAACAACATCTCAATAAAAATATTCTCTTAACATAGTTACAAAATGAAGTAAAGTATGGTAGCAGTTAACAAAATAGATCAGTAAGTTGCGAGCATCATTAATTTACAGCTATGATATAAAATGAAACAAGAATTTGAAAGAAAAAAACATGCACATTTAACTAACTAAAGGTACGAAATTTAACAAAGGAAAATAATTTATTTAAAACAAAAATTATAAACATGCATGATTTTTAAAAAGATGATAAGATGTGTAAATAAAATAAAATTAATGAGAGGAGCGAATTTGGTGCGGTAATAAATTTCCATTAAGTAACATAAAAGTTTTGGTTCTTTGACAAAAAAATGTTTTAGCTAATACTTCGTAAATTGTGATATACTAAAATGATTCATCGCAAATCACAAACAACTTTATCTAAGGTGGACATCTGTCTTTCAATACCAGTTCTTAATCAAAAACAACTTGATGTGGAGATTTTCAAACTTATAAGCAAGTGAAGCTTGAAAAGTTTGATTTTCGATAATATATTTTTGTCTAATACAACATCTAAAATAGTTTAAAGAGTATTTCAACATGTAAATTTTTAAAATTACTTATCTTATCTATATTAACACAAGAGCATTTCGTGAAATTTCGTGTGTTCACATCATCACATCCATTTTATTTTTTTTTAAATAAATGTAGGATCCACCACAAAAAATATGGAATTAATTTATGAAAATCAACTTTATTAATAGAATTTTATCGAATACTCAATACAGAACTCCAATGAACCATCATCCTCAATTTCATTTATGTTGCATAAATAATATAATATGAAAATGCATTATTTTCTCAATAGTCACATAGTCTATCAATACTAAAAAAAGGTAAACAAAAAACATTATTAAACAACGAACATAAAAAAGGATAAAAATTGGTAAAAGAAATAACGTCGTTATATTATTTTGCAAGCTTTTAACTCTAACATTTGACCATCATAATAGCACATTTTTGAGATATTACTAAATTTGAATAAATTCTTTGAATAAGAAATACTTTTCAACAAAAAATGTTAATAAATAGTACTGTTTTAATTTTCAATTTTAGAAATAAGATCTACAAAAAATTAACAAATTAAATGAATTATAAAACTCTGTTAAGTAAATTTTAGATCATTCCGTTAAAATAATATTCTAAATAAATTTGTTATAAATATTGAGTTTATCCACCAAAATGGGTAGAACTAAAAAAATTGTTATCACGTTTTAACACTGAATTCATGCATTTTTTCACGGATTGCAATTTTTGCACGTGTTTTGAATTATATATGATCATTATAAAAAAATAGATTATAAGATATACATGAATTTTGGTTTACCATTTTTAAATATTAATCATTATATCGATGTTTTAGAACTATACCCGTGCAATTTTGCACGGGTAAAAACTAGTTTCTGTAATTTGAATACACATGAATTTAGGTGGATAGGGTTTAAACGATGTAATATGTTAAGATAATAACTAATTATATGCTAATTAGTGTATCATTAGACCATGTTATATGATAAGTTGTGTATAATTAGGACCCTCAGTTATGAACCTGGCCTGAAAATACAATGCGAATATAGAGTAAATTAGTCGGATGGGATTAAGACTACACATAACTAATTGGGTTATTAGGGTTTAGCGGTGTAACATACATAACTAATTCAAGTGTTATACAATATTAAATGATAATAATATTAATTTGCGATAATAACTTGTGAAAATTTAGAACTATTTCAATCAATCGCATTTACATAACCAACATAATTAGAATTAACCCAAAACACAATCTTCTTAAAAAACAATTTCCGTGCACTTATTTGTTACACTCATAGTATTAAAGAGCATTGTGAGTCGTGACTAGTGAGTTTCTCACCTTGCAACAGTTTTTCATCAGAATATTTGATTAAAACACTCATTATTTATATACTAAGTAGAAAATGTAAACTTAAACATTTAAATGGACCTAAAACTTGGATTAGTTTTCAAGATCTTTGCAAGTGTTGGTTTGATGGCCATGTAAACTTGGTACCACCCGTTTTGTGTTGGGTGGACTTTATCCCAGAAAAAAGCCTTGTCAAGCTTCTCGCATATGGTGTACTTGGCTACGTTCCCCTCCATGCTTCCACACTCGTAATTACTCGTTACACCTTTGCAACATGGCTCCAATTGGTCCACATTTTGCGAGTTTCCTGCAAATAGTTCAAGGTAAGTTATCGTAGATTATTAATATCTCTAAATATTTGTGGAAAGTTTATATGCCGAAAAGAAAGTAACCTGGTTGAAGATATGACATGAATCCAGTGTAAAGATTGAGAGTAACGAAGGTGTCATCCTCCGTCTTTTTATTCAATAAATCTATGTTTTCTTGTAGTAACATATTATGATATGACGCGGCATCGTTCATGGCTTGAGTGCAGTTTTTATATTCATAAAAAGATGTCACAGCAGGTAGACATCCGATAGGTTCTAGCAAAGTAATTGCTATCTTCTTCACACCGAAACTATGAATGCGCTCAAGGTTAACCATTAGTTGGTTAATCATTGACTTTGTGAATTCAGGTATAGTCTGTAAATTAACCAAAAAATACAAATGAGCATTGGATGCAACTTAATAAATCAATGTTATTCATGTAATGTTTTTATCCGTTCTTAAATTCACCACAACATGGATAAATAACTTAAAGAAGCATCAAAACGACAAAAAATACACAAATACTTGTATAGTGTTTTCCTATGTTTTTAGATGAAAACTAAAATATTACGGAGTAAAAATTAAATCGTCCTCTTATCCAATGAATGGTCGATTTAATACAATGAATGTGTGAATCAGTTGCATTGACACGTCAGCAAGTTAGTTAGTTAGACAGTTTGTTACAGGCTGTAAATAGTTTGTTACAACTCCTTGTATATAAATACACCATCTCTCTGTACTTAGTTTCCTAAGCTTATCAATATAAATCATCTTCTATTTACCTCTGATGTTAAACACAATATAACTCACAAATACTCATCAGGGCCGTCCCTGTGAATTCGGGGGTCCTGTGCGATGTTTTATAATGGGCCCCTACGATAGAATGTTTTCGCTATTTAAAAGGTGTCATTTTTTTATTAATTGTCTAACGAAATAGAGCAAATAAAGAAAACGATGATATTATTATTTAATTGCTCAACTAAAATATTAACATTGAAATAAGAAATTTGTGTGCTAGATAAGTATTTTAAAACAACCTTTATAGTGATTATTGAGGAAGACGATCTCATTATGCTACCGAGAGTCATTTTATATACAATCCACTCATTTTGTTAGTATCAGTAACGAATAAATGATTTTTCTTACCTAAAAAATTATTTAACATGTGAAACCGGCTAGTCTCTCTTAAGATGAATATATTCGTTCTAAGATTAAAACTGATCAAATATATTAAATAAAATAAATGTGAAATATTTAGAAAATCACAAATTCTCATCGAGGACGGAAGTATCCGTCTTAAGCTTAAGACGGGTCAAATAATAACCCATTTGTATAGATAAGACAAACATCTTGTCCTAGATTTTTTCATTTTTGTCATATTCATAGATGTGATAACTATTTGACCCGTCTTAACTTAAATGAATATATCCGTCTTAAGAGAAACTTATTGTGTATGAGAATTGTACATGCTTGAATGCGTAAAAATTTTAACACTTAACATGTTTGAATAGAAAAACATTAACATGAAGGCTTAATTTACAACCAAAAAAAACCAAAATGCTGCCAACATGAATCGAGCACGTGACCTCATGGACAAAAACTCATATGACAACCACTGTGCTACATGTACAATACTGCTCTTAAATGCTTCATTTTATTGATAATCTGTATAACTGGAAGTAGATTTGGGCCCCAAATTTTTGGGGGCCCTGTGCGCTCGCACAGTTTGATCATGCCTTGGGCCGGGCCTGATACTCATCAATGGTGATCACATCAATTTCATATGGTATCATTCGCTTCAAGTAACGATCCTGTTTGATCTTCTGGTGATAATTTGACGATTTTTTGATTCGTCTTCTTCAATTAGTACTTTCTTGGAAGATTCATATCTGGTTTTCTATTTTTGGAGGTTTCATATCCGGTTTAATTTTCATCTGAGCTTCTGGTATTTTCTGAATCTCTTTTGATCTAATTGATTCAATTCTTCGTTATCTGAATCAGTATTATCTTCGATTACATCGCTTCCGCATTTCGATTCAAACCTCTGGTGATCCTTTTATCATCTTTTGTTGATCTTCTTTGTTCAAATTTGATCAATCATGCCTGAATCTGTTTCTACACCAAGTTCTGACATCTCTGCACATTATACTTGCTTTGATGATCCATTATTTCTCTCACATTCTGATCAACCTTCACATCGTATTGTTCCAACTCAATTCAATGGCACTAAATTTCTCTCTTGGAAACGTGATGTTTATATTGCCTTAATTGCTAAGAATAAGGATAGCTTTATTGATGGAACTTTAAAGTGTCCTCTTAAAACTGATGCTAAGTATCAGCGTTGGATACGTTGTGATTATATGGTGATGCAGTGGATTCTTAACTCCTTAGTTGATGAAATTAAGGAGACAGTTCAGTATGCCAATAGTGCTAAAGAGTTATGGACTGAACTGTTGGAAAGGTATGGACAGATTAACAACATTGAGATTTATCAGTTAAGGAAAGAGTTATCTGATACTGCTCAAGCTGGTACTTCTTTGGTTGAGTATTACAGCAAGTTAAAAAGGACTTGGGAGACTTTGGACAGTCTTGATCCTGTTCCTATGTGTAGTTGTGGTGCCTTAGATGATTGTACCTGTCATATTTTCAAGAAAATGCTTGATCGAGAGTCTCAATCTAAGGTCATTCAATTTCTGATGGGATTGAATAACAGTTATGAATCTGTTAAGACAAATGTTCTATCCATGGAACCACTTCCACCTCTCAATAAGACATTCTCCATTCTTCAACAAATTGAGAGGCAGAAGCAGATAGCAGAGGCTGTTGATGTTCTTGCAGAAGCTAATGCCTATGCAGCAAGTAGAGACAATGATTCTAAGTCTTTTAATGGAAAAAGAGCTAAATTTGACAGTGATTCTTCAACACAGGAATGTGTTAAGATCTGTTCTCATTGTCAAATGAAAGGTCATGAGATTGCTAATTGCAATAAACTTAAAACCTGTTCTCACTATGGCAAGAAAGGACACATCAGAGATTACTGTTATGAACTCAGGAACATGAACAACAGGTTCTCACGAGGTAGAAGAGGTGGTTATGCCGGCAGGACTGCTGATGTTCATTATGGGAGAGGCAGAAATGTATATAAACGAGAAGGATATAAAGTGGTTATTCTGCCAACACTACTAAAAAATACTGCCATTGCGACGGATTTTTTGCGACGGACAGAAAATCCGTCGCAAAATTAGTTTTGCGACGGAATTTACGACGGATTTTTTGCTTGCGACGGAATTTGCGACGGACCTGAATTTCCCAGACCCGCGAAATGAAAGTCAAATGGCGGGAAGGTTTGCGACGGAAAATCCGTCGCAAATATTGACTTTTGCGACGGAATTGCCGTCGCAAACATATTGACCAGACTTGCCCAAAAGTTGGTCAAGGTCAAATGTTGACCACATTTGCGACGGACATTCCGTCGCAGGAGTCAATATTTGCGACGGAATTTCCGTCGCAAATTTGGTCAACATTTGACCTTGACCAGATTTGCGACGGAAATTCCGTCGCAAATTTCCGTCGCAAATCTTTTTTACACAAACCCGCGGATCTCCTTCTTTTCCCCAAATCGATTTCTAAATTAAAAAAAAACAAAACCCTAAGCGATTGGCGATCCACGATAGCACCACCCTACCACCCTACCCTACCCCCTACAACCCCCCCGCCGCCGTCGCCGGAGCCACCGCCGTCACGCCACCACTGCTCCTTCCTCCTTCTCCTTCCTCCTCCTTCCTCCTCCTTCTCCTTTCTTCTCCCTTCCACCTGCCACCTCACCGCCGTCACCACCTCACCGCCGCCACCTTCCCGCCGCCACTTCTTTCTTTGTTATGTATGTATACTAACTTTATTAATATACCGTCTTAATTTTTTATGTTTAATCCGTCGCAAAATTCCGTCGCAAATTCCGTATTATTGTTTTTTTATTGTTATTAGGAATAGTTAGTTTAGTTTAATTGTTATTTGATTAGTTTAGTTAGTATTGTTAGGTGGTTAGTGATATTAGGTTAGTAGTTAATTCCGTCCCAAATCCGTCGCATATTGTTGTTAAGTTGTTTAGGACGATTGTTTTTTGATATAAAATTTGCATTGTTGTTGATTGTTAGTGTTGTTGATTTTTTTAGAATATTCTTGAATAGTACCCGTTCAATAATTACACATTAGGTGTAATTGTTGAATAGTCCCCGTTTTGGGACTGTCTTTGAATCTTTCATGCCATTTAGGTAGTAAACATTCTTATATTTTCTTGATTGTAATGAAACAAAAATTGGGCAACACTTCCTTATTGTTCTCCAAATACATTCTATATAATGTATTTGGAGAACAATAGGGAAGTGCTGCCCAATTTTTGTCTCATTACAATTAAGAAAATATAAGAGTGTTTACTAATGGTATGAAAGATTCAAAGATGGGTTTAGGCTGGAGAGATAAGGACCCCAGACCAATATATGTAAATTGTTCTTTTTTGCAGGTTGGTGTTGGTGTTGGTGTTGGTGTTGGTGTTGGTGTTGGTGTTGTTGTTGTTGTTGGTGTTGTTGTTGGTGTTGGTGTTGGTGTTGTTGTTGTTGTTGTTGTTGTTGTTGTTGTTGTTGTTAGTTGTTGTTGTTAGTTGTTGTTATATATGTAGTTGTTATTTAATTGTTGTTGTTAATTAATTGTTATTGTTGTTAATAAGTTGTTAACTAGTTTTTGTTGTTAGTTGTTGTTATATATATATATATGTAGTTTTTATTTAATTGTTGTTGTTAATTAGTTGTTGTTATTGTTTGTTAAAATATGTAGATTTACTATGAAGAGATTAGAAAGAAAATGGATGTATGAAAGGTTGGATTCTAGGAAAAAAATAAGGCAGGATTTCGTAATTGGTGTTAATGAATTCATTAACTATGTTAAGCAACAAGACGAATACGTTAGGAATAGAGAAATTAGGTGTCCATGTTCTAAGTGTAAGAATACAAAGTATTTAGTTGAGCAAGATGTACGGAAACACCTTGGTTTGAGAGGGTTTTGTGATAACTACTACGATTGGGTGTGTCACGGAGAGAAATTCTCCGTTGAGGAAGAGGGAAGATCATCAATGCACTCCGACAATCCTTATAGAGATATGGTGGAAGATGCGTTACGCGATAGCATTGATCAAATTAGGGAAGATGCTCTAAACGCCGAGGTAGTCGATGAATCTCCAAATCCTAATGTATTAGCTTTCTTCCAAATGCTAAAACATGCCGAACAACCTCTTTATGTAGGAAGTCGTATGACATTGCTACAGTCGGCTTCAAGGTTGATCACTTTAAAATGTGAATTCAACTTAGCTGAAAAATGTGTAGATGGTTTTGCGTCATATATCGGAGATATGATTCCTGAAAATAATCTTATGACGCGTAACTACTACGAAACCAAAAAAGTTCTTTCAACTTCCCCATCAGAAGATAGATGCCTGCTCGGTAGGATGTATGCTTTTCTGGATGGACGACGCTCACCTTGATAAGTGTAGAAAATGTGGTACGAATAGGTACAAATTAGAGAAAAATGCAAATGGCAAAAGAGTTCCCGAAAAGTTCTTAACTTATTTTCCATTAGGACCACGGTTGCAACGCTTTTATGCCACAAAGCACATCGCGGGCGAAATGCGTTGGCATTATGAAAACCCTCGTGTTAGTGGAACAATGTCTCATCCAAGTGACGGGGAGGCTTGGAAACAGTTTGACCGGCTGCATCCTGATTTTGCATCTGAGCCTAGGAATGTCCGTCTTGGACTTTGCACTGATGGTTTCGCACCGTTTAGTCAATTTGGGAAGCAATATTCATGTTGGCCGGTGATACTTACTCCATACAATTTACCACCCTGGCTCTGTATGAAAAGACAGTTTATGCTCTTAACATTACTTATTCCCGGTCCCCACAATCCAAAGAAAAACCTTGATGTCTATTTGCAGCCTCTTATTCACGAGTTGAAGCAATTATGGGAGACGGGGATCTTAACCTATGACGTTTCCCTGAAGCAAAACTTTGATCTTAGAGCCGCACTCCTATGGACGATAAACGACTTTCCTGCATATGGCATGTTATCTGGTTGGACAACCCAAGGTGAGCATGCATGTCCATATTGTATGAAAAATGAGACTAAGTCAATTTGGCTACAACATGGGAAAAAATGGAGTTGGTTTGATTGTCATCGACAGTTTTTAGACAGGAATCATGTTTTTCGTAACGATAAGGTGCATTTTAGAAAAGGGAAAGTTGAGCACGATGTTGCTGCGAAGAGGTTAACAGGCAATGAAGTATGGGATTGTGTCAAACATCTACCGAAAATTGTGGATGGATCTGAACGTGATCTGAATTTGCTTAAAGGGAAACGGATTGGGTGGTAGAAACAAAGCATCTTTTGGGAGCTTCCCTATTGGAGCACGCTACTAATTCGACATAACCTTGATGTCATGCATATTGAGAAAAATTTCTTCGAGCAAATAATTAACACCGTCATGGACGTGAAAGGAAAAACGAAATTAAACTCAAATGCAGAGAAAGACATGTTACTTCTTTGTTCGAGTAGAAGAAAAGGGGATTCGGTCGTTTTGAAAAAGGAACAAAAGAAGGTCCTATGTGAATGGGTATACAAACTGAAGTTTCCCGACGGTTATGCTTCAGATTTGAGAAGGTGTGTCGATATGAATGAGTTGAAGATACACGGTTTGAAAAGTCATGATTGTCACGTCTTCATGGAGCGATTACTCCCAGTTGCTTTGAGACATCTTCTTCCAAAAAATGAGTGGAATGCCATAACTGAAATTAGTCAGTTTTTCAGAGATTTGTGTACTTCATCAGTACAGATTGAAAAAATTACAAGTCTCGAAAATAACATTGCGGAGATTATCTGCAAATTAGAGAAAATCCTTCCACCTTCTTTTTTCAACTCAATGGAACACCTACCTATTCATTTGCCCTATGAAGTAAAAGTGGGTGGTCCTGTGCAATATAGGTGGATGTATCCTTTCGAGAGGTAATATCATCCTTATTCAATTCTTTATATTACATAATACATATTTTTCATCATATTTTTCATTCTAAATTCATTTGTTTGTAGGTTTTTGAATCATTTGAAAAACAAAATCAAAAATAAAGCTCATGTTGAAGGGTCTATATGTAATGCATATTTAATTGAGGAAATAGCAAATTTCTGTTCCCTATACTTTGAAGATCATATAGACACCAAGGCAAAGGACCTTGACGTTGGTTCAAAAAAGCCGACACAATCTAACTTGCCTGAGATATTTCAAGATCATGATGGCACAACTTCTGGAAAATGTCGTGAAAGGTTTTTAGAGGATAACGAATATGAGCGTGCACACCTCTACGTTTTATCGAACTGCGATTCTGATGAATTGAAACGAAACGAAGTGTAAGTGGTGAATCTAAATTCTTATACTTGAATTCATAATTATTAGTTGTTCAAAAATTAATAATTCCCCTAATTTGAATATAGGTTGTTTGAAAATTTTATCATGAGAGAACATCCTGAATGTGTCGTAGGCAATGATGTTTGGGAAAAATATGAAACAAGATTTCCCAGATGGTTTAGATCTCAGGTTACTAATATAGAAGATCCAGTTCTAATTGCCTTAGCAAATGGTCCCTCAAGAAGAGTCAGAACATGGAAACGCTATTCCATCAATGGCTACAAATTTCGAGCTTTCATTCAAGGAAAAGATTTGGAAAAGTGCACAATTAACAATGGAGTTTGTGTGAGTTCCACTGAAGGAGCTGACTACTATGGGACCCTTGACGAAATTGTTGAAATGACTTATACAGGCCCACAAAGCACTTACAAAGTCATTTTGTTCAAATGTAGTTGGCTAGATAACTCCGAAAGAGGCATGCAAGTGCATAAGGAATATAAGCTTGTGGATGTTAACCGGAGTAGAAAATTTGCAAAGTACGACCCATTTGTGTTGGCATATCAAGTGGAACAAGTCTACTATAGTCCTTATCCAGGTATAAAAAGGGATCAAAGTCAATGGTCAGCGGTATTCAAAACCAAGGCTAGATCACATGTCGATGCCCCCGTTGATGAATCTTTCTTTCAAGAAAATGTTACTAATGGTGAAACAATACTGTCACCAATTGAAGTAGAAGAAGAAGATGAAGATGAAATTGTGGAGGAACCAGAATACATTCAAATTGTGACAGTGAGGCAACATGAGGATGAGGACGAGGACGAGGACGAGGTTGAGAATGAGGATGAGGATGAGTATGAGGATGAGTATGAGGATGAGAATGAGGATGAAGATGAAGATATTATAGATTCTCTTTGTAAGGATGTAGGAATAAATTGTTCAAGTGGTGATGATTAGGACTATTATCTATTAGATTCGATAATCTTGTATTTGTTGAAATTATTGTAGATGCCGTATGGCTTAATGTCAATGAAATTATCTTATTAATCTTATTATTCAAGTTTTTAATTACGTAAAGCATTTCTTTCTAATTGTTGCTATATTAGTTTGATAATAATATGCCGGGCGGAAGACGACGAGGTGGTGGTAGTCGTCAGCCTGAGGGAGGACGATCGGGAGCTAATCATGATGAGGACGAGATTGTACCTGAGACTCAGCCGCCTACACATCGAATACACCTCGATCCGACTGATTACGAAGGCGCCAAGTGGTAAGTATCTTATTTGTTTACGGATAATTGATTATATATACGTATATATTGATTATAATATGATTACTTGTTGACTATTTTATTTTCACATTTAACTCTTTTTCAGGTTCAGTGACAAAGACGTTTCTACTCTTATAACACAGACCATTATTTGCAACTACAAGGAGTATGCGCCCAACTGGTCAGAAGCGTCGGATTACATTAAGGAAGAGTGGTGGAATTGGTTTGAGGTATTTATTAACTGTTTACTACCTATTTCCGTTTTATTATTTATTACCTATTTATTGTTTCATATTTATTTAACTATTTTTTTTCTTGAAACAGAAAAAAGTTACCTTTCACCCTCGTGATAGAGCAGCGGTTAGGTCGGCGTGGGAAGACATGATGAAAGACCGTCTTCGCAAAAGAATCCACTACGCTATGCAGAAACCAACGGAGAAAAGGCCGCACTGGATACCCTTGGATATTTTTGAACAACTGAAGGGTAGAAAAGAAGATCCAAAATTCCAAGAGAAATCCGACAAAAACAAGAGCAACCGGATGTCGGGAAGTACCGAAAAAGGCAAGGCCTTAGGTACTCACATAATGGGTCGTAAAAACACCCTACAGATGATGGATGAAATGGTAATTGTTTAGTTTTTACTTCATTTTTCTTGTCTTCAATAATTTTCACCCTTTGACAATATTGAATGTTTTTTTCAACAAGTGTCGTTGGATTTAAATTGCAGGCTGGAGAAGATGGGAGGGATGTACCATCGGCCTTGAAGTTGCTTGAGAGGACAAAAAAGAATGCCAAGAAGGGTTGGCTATCAACGAAACCCAAAGCACTATTTGTAAGTTAACAGAAATTTTTCTTTATATTTTAGTAATTTGGTTTACTAATTAATTAACGTATACTAATAACATTTTATTTTTGTTTTGTAGGAAAAAGTTTTTTCAAGAAAGAACAAAATGATAAGTGAAGGGATCCCGGAGCAAGATATCGACGACAACGAGATCTACTTCGAAGAAGTAGGCGGTTTCAACAAGAAAGGGTTGATACTCGGTATGGGAAATGCAGCCCCAGTCCTTTACGAGCGTCGTCGCCACTCAAGTGCTGGGACCCAGTCACAATACACCCCAGGTTTGTATTTTATAGTTTATTAAAATTTAAGACTAACCAATTATTTAACCGTTTACTAAATGAATATAATATCATGTTTGACTATTCATTGCAGGTATCCTCGGCAAAGTTCTTCGAGAGAATGCTCAGCTAAGACAAAACGAGCTCGAGACATCCCAAAGGCTGAAGGCAATTGAAGAATACTTAAGTCAACAGGGGGCGCAGTTCACTACTCAGAGCTGCAACCCGGGAGGCTTTTCTCAGCCGAGACGCGACTTTGACGATGATGGCGGCGACAATGCTAGGGCGGCCAGTCATTTCGCCACCCCACAGCCCACCGACACGACCGTTAGATAGATTTCATTAGGTTGTTTAGTTGATGTACCGCGGACTATGTTTAGTTTTGAGTTGGATTATCATTTGTAAAACTTTCTTATTAGTTATGAAAAGAGATATTAAAAACCCTTGTCTCCGACAAGTTTTTGTTGCTGGGTCGTTTTTCTGAAATTGCAGGTTTACAGATCATGCAAAAGGGAAAAAATGAATCATTTCAATGGAAATGGGGAGCTGGAAAAACGGCTGAAACCGGAAAATCACACAGGAATTTGCGACGGAAATGTCTCAATTTGCGACGGACATTCCGTCGCAAACCTTGACCAGAAGTCAAGGTCAGTCCAGATTTGCGACGGAATTTCCGTCGCAAATGGTCCTATTTGCGACGGATTTTCCGTCGCAAATCTTGACTGACTTTGACCAGAAGTCAGGGTCAGTCAACATTTGCGACGGAAAATCCGTCGCAAAGAGGACCATTTGCGACGGAAATTCCGTCGCAAATCTTGACTGACCTTGACTTCTGGTCAAGGTCGATCCGTCGCAAAATGAGGTCAATCCGTCGCAAATAAGTTGCGACGGAAAAATCCGTCGCAAATTAACTTTTTGCGACAAAAATATGGGACAGACGCAGTCCGTCGCAAAAACATCATTTGCGACGGATTTCACCCTTTTTGCGACGGAAAGTTCCGTCGCAAAGCGAGCATTGTTTTGTAGTGAAATAATGTTGATACTTTTCAATCTCAAGAGGATGAGGAATATTCACCTTTTGACTGTTATGAAGATGAAGGATATAATGTTTTCTCTGCCAATACTGCTGCAAACGTTGCTACTGATCAAACAGCCACACCAGATAATGGTAATGGTCTGCTTGACTCCAAGACTGTTACTGGGATTGCTAATTCTATCTACCAACAAGTCATGAAGAATTTTTCTTCTGACAAAACTGCAAGTACTTCTCTCAACTTTGCAGGTATAATATCACAATCCTCTATCAATGCTGTTAATCATTCCATATTATTAAATGATTGGATTGTTGACACTGGGGCAACTGATCATATGACTCCATATGAGCATTTACTGACAGATGTTCACCTATTGACAAAATCTGTCCATGTTGGTTTACCAGATGGCACTGTTAAGATAGTTAATAGAGTTGGCAACATGATTATACACCCACATATTATTCTTCATGATGTTCTTATTATTCCTGACTTCCAACAAAACTTACTTTCTGTTGGAAAGTTACTAGAACAGTCCAATTTAGACATCAGTTTCACTAAATCCATGTGCATTTTTCAGGACCTTTCAACTAAGGTCATTCATGCTCAAGCCAAGAAGATTGGAGGTTTATATAGGCTAATTCCAAGGCATGATTTAGTCTTCAATTCTAGAATAAATAACATTTCTGTTTTTCCTGAAAACTGTAATACAGTGTCTTCTAATGTTCTAAATAAGTCTCAGCATGATAAGCTTCATTTGTTACATGCTAGAATGGGACATTCATCTATTGACAAACTATCTCATGTACCTGATTTCTCTATCAATGGAATGAAAGATTTTTTTTGTGAGACTTGTGCTTTAGCTAAACATCATATGCTTCCTTTCAAAAGGAGCATCTCCCATGCATCTCATTGTTTTGATCTTATTCATTTGGATTTATGGGGAGGATATAGAGTTCCAAATGTTAATGGGGCTAAGTACTTTCTCACTATTGTTGATGACTGTTCTCGGTGTACTTGGACATATCTCTTACATCATAAACATCAAGTTCCAAGTCTGGTAAAAGGTTTTCTGCAATTGGTTCAGACTCAATTTCAGTGTTCTGTCAAAATGATTAGAACAGACCATGGGACAGAATTTATTCAGGAATTCTGTGCTGGTTTATTTCTTGAGAAAGGGATCATCCACCAGAAGAGTATTGTTGGGAGGCCACAACAGAATGGTAGGGTTGAGCGAAAACACAGGCACTTGATTGAAACAGCCAGATCAATAAGAATTCATGCCAACCTACCATTCAAGTTTTGGGGTGAGTGTGTTTTGACAGCAACTTACCTAATCAACAAAATGCCTAGTCCAGTAATTGGTTGGAAGTCACCATTTGAAATATTATTCAAAAAGAAACCTAGCTATGAGGAACTAAGAGGTTATGGTCATTATGTTTGCTTCTCAACCAATTACCCATAGAGACAAATTTGCACCAAAGGCAAGAAGGTATATTATGATTGGATATCCATATGGTGAGAAGGGATACAAACTTTATGATTTGGATAATCATAAGATATTTGCTAGTAGAGATGTTGTTTTTCAGGAAGGAATCTTCCCATTCAAGAAACAGTCACCACAACAGTTGCAGCAACAATGTGTTGTTGCCACTGATATTGTCAATCCTGTTGATTTTTCTCCTATTTTTTCACATAATAATACAAATAATACTCAAAAAACAACAAAAACTAATACATTTCCACATAATAATAATGATACAGAACTTTTCTCACAAGAATCACCACATATAAATAATAATCTTGATCCTCAAACCTCATCCAGTGCTACTGATATTGGTTCCTACCACTCAGATTTTTCAGTACATCTCCTGAAAATGTTACTTCTCATCAAAAAATTTCTGCTCAACCAGTGTTAAGACAGTCCACAAGGCCTAAACAGTTGAGCAGTAGATTGAAGGATTTTCAATGCAACATTAAGTTGCCTGTGCAGCAGTCTGTTCAGAAGAATTATGTTCAACAGGACTCAAGTCCCTCCTCTACTGCATTTCATTCACTAATTCTGAAAGATATGAATGAATTTGACAGTACTTATGTGGCAAGCCTGGCTAATGTCCTTAAAGCAGTTGAACCATCCCATTATAATCAAGCATGTCAAGATCCTCACTGGATAGAAGCAATGCAGAAAGAGATAGATGCTCTGGAAACAAATCAGACATGGGATCTAGTGGAACTACCCCATGGACACAAAGTAATAGGTTCAAAGTGGGTATATAAGATCAAACACAAGGCTGATGGTTCTATAGAGAGATACAAAGCAAGGTTGGTGGCAAAGGGATTCAATCAAGTAAAAGACAAAGATTACAAACACACGTTCTCACCAGTGGCTAAATTTACTACAGTCAGGACTCTTATTGCTATTGCTGCTGCAAAAGGATGGCCCTTATATCAACTTGATATAAATAATGCATTCCTTCATGGTTATTTGGAGGAGGAGGTTTACATGACACCTCCTGATGGGTATGCAAAAGCAGATTCAAGACTAGTCTGCAAGTTAAAAAAGTCTATCTATGGACTTAAACAAGCCTCTCGCCAGTGGAATATAGAGCTAACAAAGTATTTGAAGCAGCTGGGTTTCACTCAGTCCAGAGAAGACTATTCTTTGTTTTATAAAGAACAGAATGGAAAGTTTCTCATAGCCTTGGTATATGTTGACGATATCCTCTTAACTGGAGATGATGCTCAAGGTATACTCAATACCAAGAAGGGGCTACATGATAAGTTTACCATCAAAGACTTGGGTATGATGAGATATTTCCTAGGCCTAGAAGTGGCCAGAAATGATACAGGAATCATTCTAAACCAGCGAAAGTATATACTTGATATTGTTCAAGACATGAAGATGGAGGATTGTGGGACAACAGATTTTCCTCTACCAAGAGGGTTAAAATTGTCTATTGATTCAGGTGACATATTGGACAGACCTGATCAATACATGAGACTTGTAGGGAGATTGTTGTACTTGAACCTTTCAAGACCTGATATATCATATGCTGTTTAACATCTAAGTCAGTTCTTAAGTGAACCACGATTGCCACATCTACAGGCTGCTACCCATGTAGTCAAGTACTTGAAGAGTACCATAAACCTGGGACTCTTTTATCCTGCTGAAAATGATTTGAGTCTGTTTGCATACTCAGATGCAGATTGGGGGTCTTGCTCATTCTCATGTAGATCACTCAGTGGCTATTGTGTTTTCCTAGGACCATCACTTATATCTTGGAAAACTAAGAAACAAAAAACAGTGAGCAAGAGTACAGCAGAAGCTGAGTATAGATCAATGTCTTATACTACAGCTGAGTTGGTCTGGTTGATAGCATTGTTACAGGATTTTCAGGTCAGACCAACATTGCCCATTCCACTAATGTGTGATAACAAAGCTGCTATGCACATCTCTGAGAATCCAGTTTTTCACGAAAGGACAAAACACTTAAATGTGGATTGTCACTTTGTCAGAGATAAGCTTCAAGAAGGATTGTTAGTTCCTAAACATGTCAGGACTAGTCTTCAACTGGCTGATATCATGACCAAACCCTTGGGGTCACAACAACATCAGTTTCTTAGTAGCAAGCTTGGATTGAAGTTGCTCACTTCTAGTCCAGCTTGAAGGGGGGATGTGAATCAGTTGCATTGACACGTCAGCAAGTTAGTTAGTTAGACAGTTTGTTACAGGCTGTAAATAGTTTGTTACAATAGTTTGTTACAACTCCTTGTATATAAATACACCATCTCTCTGTACTTAGTTTCCTAAGCTTATCAATATAAATCATCTTCTATTTACCTCTGATGTTAAACACAATATAACTCACAAATACTCATCAATGGTGATCACATCAATTTCATAGAATGATCGTCATCTTTTTAATGTTGTTGTTAACAATTTATCGATCCTGTTTGGTAAACGGTATTTTGATCAATTTCTAGCATATTCAAGGTTTTAGCATGACCAATCAAAATGTTAATTTGAGTGTTTGTTAAACAACATATTTGGGGTCAATATGTTTTACAGTATGTTACTTACCCCAGCATATATATTGGTTAACATATTATAAACTATAAAATTTTACTAGATTTTACAAAGAAACCAAACAATCTACTAATTGTAAGCCGCTAATTATCAAACACTTAAATTAATTCGGCTAATTATAATATACTAGATTATAATATGCTAATTATAATCTATCGTTTCAATTTGCGTATGCTGAAATTAATCCGCTTATGCGAGCACCTTAAGCTCCGGTCTAGTTCCTTTCTTTTAGTATAATTGTTTATTTTATCGCCATAAAATAACTCATCAACTAATTTTCGACAAAGTTACTAGGAACCATCATTTATATACTAAAAGATCAACACATCTCCAAATTTGTCCGCCTTAGTGATCTTTTTCTAAACAATATTTGTTTCTTAATCAATTAATGCTGACTATCTATATTTACTACTATTAAGCAATATTTATCTCCTAATTTATTTTATAACATCAATCATTATTTAATTTTATATACATAAGGCTAATAATATATCTTTTTGAATTATATATGCAAATTTTCTACCATTTTATTTCAAGATAAAGGTAAACTGCATTAGTTTGATTAATTATCAAATTTTCTAATATCTTTATCTAAAATACCGTGCATCTGCACGGACTCTATAATAATTTTAAATAAATACTTATCAAAATCATACAAAACAAAGTTAATCAAAGTTAAATCAAATTTCTTACCAAATTGGTTGGATGTTTAAGAAAGTTGGAATAGTCATTGCCTCCAACAGAGACAAGGGCGATGGAAGAGTGATTCAAGTAAACTTGAGATTGGTTGATGAGATGCTCGAAAATGTCGATTTGAGTAGTCATATTTGGACGTGAAATATCAGTGTCGAATACTCCTGTCCCGCCATACGCAAAGTTCATACCAAATCCCGCCGTCTTTGTTTTTTCCGTTTCACTCAATAAGTTCCATTCCTCATAAGGTATCGGCGACTTTATCTTTAGATACGATGCTGAAACATTTTCATATTTAATAAGTTCATATAGGATAATTTTACCAAAATCTCAAACACATCTTTAAGGTAATTTTAGAACACTCATGACTTACGGTTTTATGACCTTTTTTTTACAACTATAAAATCGGAAAATATAGCAAATTGTCCCATGAGTTTTATACTAAGTGCAATCAAGCAACTTAACTTATAAAGCTAGTAAACTAACCTCATACGTTTCTCCTAATGTGCAATTAACCACATATCTTACTTTAAAGAAATAAAATTGGCTAATTAAATATTTTACTATCATTAAAAATCAAAATTATTAATTAGTTATTAATCCTGAAATTTTTGATTATTTAAAAATATGTTCAATTTTTTTTTTTGTAAAAAAATGACCTTTAATGATGTTACAATGAAAATTTTCAGCAATTTTTTGTTTATACAAAAATTGATTCACATTTTTTCATTAAATAAGGAATTTACATCTAATTATTTAAGAAATATATTTATAATAGATTTTATAATGAAAAATAATATCTACTAATATATTAATTAAATACACGCTCGAGTATTATTTTCACATTAAATAAGGAGTAGGTTTTAGTTAAAAAATTGAAAATTACAACTTACCGGTTACCGCCGTATATCTAATGTAATTACAAAGATTGTATTTCATTTATTACAACTTAGCACCTTCATTTTACCCTAAATTGCCCAACTCCCACCGCATTTCCGTCCCATGTTTCATACCTCTTTACTCACAAGTCCCATCCTAGGTAGCACCAAAACGGACACGGAAAACGGCATACCATGAAATTTATGACACGGGACACGGCATTTAAATATAATAAAATATATATTTTATGGTTATAAATAACGTATAATTTTATTTTTTTTCATGTATTTGAAGTTAAATCTAAACGACTAAATATACAATTCGCCTTTACTATAACTAATTTTCATTTTCCAGCCAACCTCATATTTTAATCGATATTTTCTAAAATTTCATTACTCGGCTAATTAGGAAAAATGTCTGTGCTACTAAGTCCCACCCTAAGTTGTACAAAAAACATTGATTTGTACTTCTACATTGTTTTAAAGTCGTGTCTATACGTAGCGAAAACAGAGTAAAGAGAAAAAGTTTTCATACCTATGTAATCGGTTAGAATGCGACCATCGGAAAACCGGCCAGCCGGTTTACCGGGATATGTCATACCATAAGGTACTTTCCAGGCGCTAGCTATCGACTTGTTCCAATTTCCAGTATCAGCATAAGAATCCCCGAAAACAAACAATCTTACATTTCCATTATTCGTGTTCTGTTCGCCTTCGGACGTCAACCATTATTAAACGATGACGGTTCAATCAGTAACTAATTAAAATTATACTTAGACATAACTATACGTACACAAACGGACAAAAAACCGTCACAAGTAAGACGGACTGTTAATTAAAGTAATGCAACAACATAACAGTAGAAGATAAAAAAACCTGTTGAATACGAAGACGAGAAATGTAACCAGAGAAACGGAAAAAACAGTAGTAATTTCTGCATTGTTAATTTATCTTTGATTATTAGAGTGATTACTGAGTTTCCAATGGAAGATTAAATGGCTGATTTTGTGTATATAATTGTATTTAAAGAAGGTAATTTTCATGAATTAAGCAATTAATACCATGAAATATTAGTTGTCACATTAATTATTGAACAAAATTGCAAAAGTCACAACTGTAAAAGTGTTAGGTTAATTGAAACTGACCAAAATGTCACGAATTTGGACTAATATCACAATTATAAAGCTAAGAAATTATGAAAGATTTCATGAATTTAGTACCAATTTTTTTTTAAAAAAAGTGTCATCAAATAAATTCAAGGGAAGATTACTTTTTCCTCATAAGATGTTAGAATTATAAGTTTATAACGTTTCACGTCTTTTCTGCTTAACATCCATCGTCAAAAACATGAAACGATTCAAATAGCAGAAAATATATGAGGATATTTGATAAACGGTAGATTGATAATTCTTCAGCCTATTCCAGCCTTTTAACATGTTTGACCCACCAATTTACTAATTTACGTGTTTGGTAAACGATATTATTAAAAGAGTAGATTGAGCTTCAATCTACTGATTTTCAATATGCTGCCCAACGCGTCCCTCCAGCATATTCACATAACTAGATTGTGAAGATTGAATATGTCAAACATTAATACATAGATACAATAATTTATTAACCCAAATTCGCTAATTACCAAACATTTTTTTAAAATTTGCTAACTAAAATATACTAATCAAACCTATCAATCAAATGTGTCACTTGTAATTTGCTTGATCAATATACTTCTGTTATTATTAATCTGCTGCACAAATTCTTATTTGTGACGGGAATACCCGTCGTAAACTTGCGACGGGCCAAGTATTACCCATTTTAGTAGGAAAAGACAAGTAATTTGGGATTTCACATGCTTTGTCTTATCTAATCAAGTGGTAGTACTCAACCCTTAAAACCTTGCAACGGATATATCCGTCGCAAGAGAGACTTATTGAATCTGCTATTACCAAACATGGGCATAATGCCCTGTGATTCTGTGAATGACAAAAATATGTCACATCTAACAGACTAAGGCCTTGTTCTTTCTGGCTTATTTTTAGCCCGTTTTAGTTCAGCTTAGCTCTATTCAGTTCAATTCAGCTCAGTTCCGTTCAGCTCAACTTCATTCAGTTCAGTTCAGTTCAATTCAGCTCAGCTTCATTCAGTTCAGTTCAGTTCAGCTCAGCTCCACTTTATTAAGTTAAGCCCACATTATTATTATTATTATTATTATTATTATTATTATTTTATTATAACCGGAAACTTTTATTAAAGAAAAAAGGAAAAATTACATGAGATTGGTGGGCACCCGAGAAACAAGCTGGGCGCCCACTCCCTAACATGGAGTGCCTACAAATTATTATTATTATTATTATTATTATTATTATTATTATTTTATTTATTTATTTATTTATTTATTTCTTATTCTATTTATTATTATTATTGTTGTTGTTTTTGTTGTTGTTTTTATTATTTCTTCATCGTATTTTTATTTTTATTTTATATATATTTTTATTGTTTATAATAATTATATTTATATATATTTTTATTGTTTTTGCTATTGCTAAGGGAGTGGGCGCCCAGCTAGTTTCGCGGGTGCCCACAAATTTCATGTAATTTTTCCAGTATTTTTAATAAAAGTTCTCCTTCCATAAAAAAAAAAAAAAAAAATAATAATAATAATAATAATAATAATAATAATAGTAAACATGAAAGATTGGAGAAAAATGTAATTGAGAAGTAAAATTTGATAACATTCAAATAATAATATTTGTTAACACAATCGAAAATCATAATCTTGAAAATATAGATATCATTAACAAAGACATCATCTATGTTGCTTCGCTATTGACCTCCGTATCGTCTTGATGTGCTTCATTATTATCGAGGTCATTATGGACACCAATATCACGCCCTATTTGTTTTGCAATTTCTTTTCGAACTTTGTCCATGAATTTCTTCCGTGCTTTATCATCCATGTTTGAATTTGTTCTTCCTTGAATACTTTACGTTGTATAACAAGAAAAGAAAAAGAAAATTAATAATTTTTTTAAGATAATTATTTTTTTAAAAATCGCAAATTTGTATTAATCAAACTTTTTTTTATATTATTATTATTAATAATAATAATAATATTATTAGTTATTACACTATAATTAAACATTTATATTAAGTTTGTTTCTATTAATTTCTACTTCATTCAGCTCAGTACAACTCAGTTCAGTTCAGCTCGATTAAATTCAGTTCAGTTCAGCTCAGCTCAGCTCAGTTCAGTTCAGCTCAGCCCCATTCAGTTCAGCTCAGTTCAGTTTAGCTCTAAAAAACCAGAAAGAATAGGGCCTAACACTATTCGGTATTTAAATATTTAACCTGTTTTAAACTTATGTAGTTATGTTAGTGTTAGAAGGATGTTATATGTAAATACACGGAGAAATGAAAAATAATACTCGTACTCAAATTATGATTAGTTTTGTTGAAATACCAACCAATATTCTCAAGCTAAAATAACACATTTTAACAATCGAGAGAAGTGAAATACCAACCAATATAATTATCATATAGCAAATATTATTGGGAAATTACATAATACTCGAGCTCAAATCAAGGTCGGTTTTGTAAGAAGGAAGCACATATGTTACAAAAGAAACACCATGGATCCGAAGAAACACAAGTAAACAAAGATTTGACAAAACTTGAATGATGATATACACAATGTATATATATATCACAATTGATGCAGCATTGCAAGCAGATTCAAGCCCTTAATTCTCGACAACCCAAAAGACGCATTGCAACCGTATTCAAGTCTTTAATCCTCGACAACCCGGGAGGTCGAGCCATTCTAACTGAATTTGAACTTTACCCTTATCTACATTTTGCAGTTTCAAAATCATATCTTGGATCATTTTCCCTTTGCCAACCCAAACCACTTTACTTTCATCAGCTAGGCAGTTCAGTACATCCGGCTGTATCTTCTTTACCGCGGTTCCAATTGGGAGTTCTCCGAGTCCCATTTGTAGACACTCCAAGTATGGTCTAATGTCGATTGTTGCATCGCCCATCTTGTCGTCTTTGGTGAATGTGTCCTTGTCGAACACCGTCTGTGAATTGTAAAACCCGAAAAAAGACTTGTGAGTATATGATAGCCCAAATATTACAAACGGTTTTACAATAACGTTTATGTAAAACGACCGTTTTGATCGGCCAAATGTCAACGATTTACTTACAAGTTTGATCGGCATATTAATATCTGTCAATGAAATTGACAAAACATCGTTCCATACAGGGTTGCAATTCTTCTGAATCACTCTAGTCTTTAATTTCTGCAGCAACCAAATCAGAGTACTTAGATGAAAAACATGTAAATTACAACACCAGTAAACTAGCCTAATTGATAAAATCATTAATCACAGATTCACGGTACTTATAGAAACCAATCAACATCAAAATTGCTCATATAAGAGCGACTAGCCGACTATTTGCATTTATTAAAAATTTCCATGACATTTTTTTCCGACAAAAATAAACTGATATATTAAACAAACGATAAGAATAATATACACGTTAAAAGGAAATAAAAATGGAAATGGAAACAACAAATTTACCTGCAGCTAGACTAACTGACGAATGACGATTCAAGCGAAAAAAAAGCCTTAATCACACGAACAGTATTACAAAGTCAAGATAGATATTGATACTGGTACTGACACTAAAGTAACCAGAACTGATAATAGTTTTCGTGACGTCCTCGAGAAGGGTGACATTCTTATATTAAGGGATGGAAGAATAGTAAACATAATCTCTTCAAATATTATCATAGGTGTTATGCACATTTGACTTTTAACAACCCATCAAAAAACACTAGATTTGTTTCAATATGTCATCGGAATCTAACATTACTCGACATGTAATAGTGGATCTTGGAGTAAATACTTAAAACTCGATGATTGAGTCAACGGGGGTGACTGATAATTTTACACTGTAATATAAAAAACCAGCATAAATATGTCATCGAAACGACCAAATCTACTATTACCCAACATGAAATAGTGCATCTTCGAGTAAATACTTAAAACTCGATCATTGAATCGAGGGAGCTGGCTGATAATTTTACACTGTAATATGAATAACCAGCATAAATTTGCTTCCGTTTATCGTAAAACTTGCAATAACCTCCCCAAGACACTATTTTCCAAAAAGGGCACCATCGTAAAACTAACCCATAACACAAAATCGAGTCAAGTTAAAAGGCGAAAACGGGAAAAAAAAGGGAAAAAAAAACATACTTGTGAAGCATAGGTGATAACAACATAAGGATCACTAGAAAAAGCATCACAAACTTTAAGATCAATTCCTCTTTTAACCGTGATTTTAAGAGCACCCAAAGGATCCATCTTCTTAATTAATCTCTTCTTCTTCTTCTTCTTCTTAATAATGATATTAATGATGATTTATACTTTGTATAATTGAATGTCTTTAGCTTTGATTTAGTTCAATAAATTGTTGGTACATGCGCATATATGTATTTTTCTTGTATACGGTGTTGACTTAGTAATTATAGAAATACAGAATAAAAATACAAATAAAAAATAAATTTTGTCGCTGTTTGTACAAGGCAACTTGTAATTTCATGTGCGATTTGAAAATAATTGCAAACATGTAAACATCACAACATGGCTAGCACATTTTTCCGACGCGTTCTATAATACGTAATTACGTACGCTTTGTAGTTAATTAATAAATTATATTAACAATTGTATGGTTTAGAATTCGAATTATATATTAGAAGTTTTTCAATATTTTGTTTTAAAAAATCTAAGTTATATTGCGAAATTTCTGAATTCACATATTTAAACATAAAATAAAATAGATTTTTAAAAAGCTCGGGAAAATAACACCTACATAAGCTCGTACATCAAATACTAATCTAATTGAACTTATATGAAATTTTTTTGAACTTTTAAATTTATGACTTACATTTTTATTTTTAGATGTCCAAATTAAAATCTAATTGAGTTTATATTCATTAATTTTTAATTTCAATAAATATCTTGAATCAACTTTTTTTTTTTATAAAAGTGTCAATTTTTTTCAATAAATCTCATAAAATGTATATAATATATGAGCTCAAATCATTTGCTATGAAGCTCCAGATTTATACTATCATTTGTATAAAATTGGTAGTATAATCTAATAATGATGGACCGTGATTATACTTATTATATGACTGAACGAATAGTAGTATTTGTGCTATGTATTTGTCTGTTTGATCAAGGATTTGGAACGCCACTTGTTTTTAATATTGCTAAAAATTGTCAGCCACTCGACTAGTTTATACATTGACTTTTTAATGTAGGCAAAAACTCAAATAAAATCGGTATATGTGTATAATCAATCGTCTACTCATTATTAATCTTGGGGTAAATTGGCTTGAGGCTATGCTTTCTAGATTTCGAGCATGTCACCCCGTAAGAAGGGTGGTTAACTTAGTGTACATGATTTGCAGGCTATTACGTATGCTCGGGGGTTTACCCGGTGCGCACCAAAGGTAGCGGCTGCGGGTTCCCACGTCATTTAAAAAAAATAAAAAATTCTTTGCCAGAAGGTTCGATCTTAGAAAGTAGGATCAATTATCTCATCCTTCTAAACAGGAGAGTAGAGAAAAAAATAACTAATGGGGCTCAATTCGCCTCCAAATTATCTTTAAGACGCGACAATTATCCTGATTTCATGAAAGCATTGGTCATATACGGAGTAATTGAATTACCTTGCAAAAATGGAAGTTCAATTTGAGTTAAAATTAGAGGAGAAATTGTTAGAAGAATACCTTAATTATGATTACAGCTTATATTGGGTCGAGCCATTTTCGAGTAGATCATATAGTATTGGATCTTGTCGTGTGAAGATGATCTAGAAAGAATCGACATTTTGTTGTAAGATACTAGGACAGGTATACAAATGAGCATTATCACGAGCAACATTTCTTGCAAATATCGTGTTCTCTAAGGACAAAACTCTCCAAGAAAAATAGGTGAAAATTAACAAATCAAACTATAAACATTAACGTGATATCCCGAAAAGGGTTAACCTTACTATAAGAGTACACAACAACTCGACAAAACAATAAAAAGCGGAGCATAAATAGTAGATCGACATTTGTTTACCTTTGATTAAAATTAATGCTCTTTCCAAATAATAAAAAAAAGGTAAACAAATGAATGAGACTGACACAGTTATCAAAGCCCTCTAGCACCAGCAACATTGACCCATTCAAGTTGGATTTCAACATCACCGGTTGCCACATTATCCAACTTCAGAATCATGTCTTGTACTAATTTTCCGTCCTTCCAAAGGATATAACTAGTATCGCGTAGAGAATTTTCCCCTGTCGGATCAATCTTATCAACCACGGAGCCTGTTGAGAGTGGGTCCAAATCCGCTTTCACATACTCTAAATATGGGATGATGTCTATCCGGACTTCATCTATATAATCATCAGACGTAAATAAGTCTTTGTCGTACACCTTCTGCATCAAAAGAAAAAAAAATACGATCCTTCAAAATTTCAGTCTGGGCCGTCTAGGCGCGAAACTGTGAATGACCGTAAATGTAAGGTTCCCTAACCGGCTAACCCGCTTGCATATTCTTACATACATAATCTATTGGTAGAGACGGAAAAAGTGCTGGTAATCCGGGATTACAATTTCTTATTTCAGACCGCCACTTTCGGTCTGAAGCTTTAGACGGGCCATATGTGACCATTTTATAGTTCAATGTAACCACAATAGTGTGGTTAATGTTACAGGCCTTACAGCTTATGATAACTTGTTTGTCAATAATGGTCATATTTGGCTGTAAAATGGTTACAAAATCTCGTCTTATTGTTTCAGACCAAAATTGTCGTCTGAAGCAAGACCAACTGATCCGGGATATGCTAAAAAACCTCTAATTCACGAAAGATATACTAAAACCCGTGTTATCAATCTGGGACACCTGCGCCCAGTACGGGTAGTCGGGTACATATCCAAGTATCAGACTCGCAAACAGTTAGCCAATAAGCGCAGCGGTCAGCGGACCTCATTTTCCGATCTCTAGCATGAACAAAACACACTATATACATGAACAAGGTCGCTGAGAAGAACAATACAGAATGTTTTAGGTCAACTTACTAAGGTGATTGGAGTCTCAAGATCGAATACCGCCAGCGTCACCTCGTCATTCCAGTAAGGATTGCAATTATCATATACATATTTTGTCTTCACTTCCTGCAATACATTGCAGAGATATTAATACATAGCTAGTTTTCTGCCTGCTGCAGACATCCGAGTATCCGACCCCTTTGGCCCTTTATCGGCCATTTACAGGATCCCTCGCCCCTCTGTGAAACTGTGTGATTTTGTCGATATAAATTTTTCATTCTATACGATGGGTATTTTAACAAAAGGTAAACGGAAAACTGTAACGAGTAAATTACGAGTTACAAAATTGATCTGTATATGAAAAATGACGAATAAAAACGAAAGGGCACATACCTGTGTTCCAATAGTTATTGTAACATAAGTGAAATCCGCGACCTCAAGATTCATTCCTCGAATCACTTTAATTTTCAGCTCACCCATCGGAGAGCAAGTCAACAACACCATTTTTTAGCTGTTGCCAAGTAATTTGATTGTTGTAAATTATTAATACTCCATTGTTTCTTGACAAAATCAATCTATAAACAGGGAACAATTCAAATATACACTACAGAGACTTTTCGTATATACTGCTGTGTACACAAGCGTGACAGCTAAAATATTATATTTTAGAACGGGTTATAGATAAACCGCTGTTAAACTCGGCTTATCCGGCCTGCAAAAAAAAGGGCAGATACGAATAATGTTTTTTCCAAACTAACTGAGGTTTGGCCTGTTAATCCGTTTTAAACCCGCTCGCTGACCTTTATATCTGTGGACTGGGATGACAAATTCCCTCGTTGGATGAATCTTATCGACCACGAAGCCTGTTGAGAGCGGATCCAAACCCGTTTTCACATACTCTAAATATGGGTTGATGATTATAAGTAATCAGGTAGGTATAGACTCATACACATAGTAATCAAACTAATACTCCCTCCGTTTTTTAATGATATAGCACAACCCGTGTTATCAAACTGGGATAAATGCGCCGGATACACGTATCAAACGCGTATCAGAAGCGCAAAGCCTCACTTTTTAAACACAAAAAGCATGTCGTAAAAGAATTGGGTAATAGAGCAATTGGATGTCAATAATGCTATCGCCGTAAAATGAGCAACATTTCTTGCAAATATCGTGTTCTCGACAAAACCCGACGTAAAAATTACCGGAAAATCAATAAATCAAACTGGTATACAGTGTGAGACCCCCCCCCCCAAAGAGGGTTAACTTTTTACAAAAAGACATAAGGAAATACACAATTACACAAAACAATGAGAAAGGGAGCGTAAACAATCCATCGGATGGTATTGAAACGGAGCGTCAACAATACACCCTCTCACACACACGGAAGGAGAACCCAAATGTGTACGGTCCACATTTTGCATGTGAGAGGGTGATAGTGAAATACAGTACAGTACCATCGGGTGGCGCCATCTCATTTTTCAACAGTAATTACAACAATAACAAAATGAACGGTTCTTCCAGTAACAGAAGTCGAGCTGAATTCTACAAAAACAGCCTCAAGAAGTAACCTCCACCCAATGAATTTCAATTTCAACCTCACCACTTAGAACATTGTTCAACCTCAGGATCATGTTTTGCACTAATATTCCCTTCTTCCAAAGAATATAACTAGTAGCATGTAGACAATTTTCCTCTGACGGAAAAACCATATCAACAACGGAGCCTGTTGTGAGAGGTTCCAAACCCGCTTTTGCTTTGAAACAATTTAAATATGGGATGATGTCTATCCGGGCTTCACCCATAAAATCATCACCCTTAAACGTGTCTTTGTCATACACCTTCTGCATCAAAAGAAAAAGAAAATATACGATCCTTCAAAATTGTTACTCCCTCAGTCATGGGCCTCATGGCCAATGGTTAACATATTACAATCCGGGTTGTCTTTAATTTGTATGTATTGCCTTTATAAGCATTATGTGAGTCGGGAATGAGCGTGAATGAGGCCTTGACGGTACCCTAACTCACTTGCATGTTCTTACATACACTATTGGTGCTGTAGGTCATAGTAATCAAACATCTAACACACGAAAGCTAAACAAACACCCGTGTTATCAAACTGGCATACATGTACCCAACACAGGTACATATATATCCAAGTATCAGACTCGCAAAGGCTTACTTTTAGTTACAAAAACCATGTCACAAAACAAGGTTTCGAAGCACATTTTCGAACAAAATCTTATAAGTTTCAAACATTTTGCCCCTAAGCGAACCTCCTTTAATTATGGTCTCTAGTATGAACAAAACACGCTATCTATGGTATCCCGACGGAATTAGTGGAATAAGAACAAGGTCTCTAAGAACAATACAGAAAGTTTGTTCAACTTACTAAGATGATTGGAGTATCGAGATTGTACACACCCAGGGACAGCTCCTCATCATCACTCCAGTAAGGATTGCAAGTATCATATACTTCTGCTGTCGTCGCTTTCTGTAATACATTGCAAAGTTATTAATACATTGCTAGTTTGCTGCCCATTCCATACATACATCCGACCCCTTTGGCTCTATATTCTGCCATTTAAAGTAGACGTCGTGGTACGGTGTATACTGTCCCAATTAGTTCGAGTCAATTTGGAATCAAGTCACATATATAACTTCAGGTATTCCAAATCAAATCATCGGTTCACATAACCAGGTAGGGCCGTAGGGGTGAACATAGCCAGCCACTTATTAGGGAAGGTCATCGGTCCAGGACCAGAGCAAAGGTTGTGAACCGAAGACCAAAGAAGGGTAAAATGTTGAACGGTGGAGCAAAACATATTTATATTTGTCCGCTCCGGTCAGGACCAAAAAAATGCATGGATCAGACTTGATCGGAGGTCATATGAACCTAATAATATACTCCGTATTGTTTATTGCTTTATTACTTCTATGATGAATTTAATTGATATTAGTGTTTTAGTCAAACAATTTTAAAGAATCTCGTTACCTAAGTTTGATCTACGGTCCGTACGCCCGTCTTCGGTTTGGTCCACGACCGGACCAAAGACCTGGCTAATGTAAATAGGACGACCGTGGAACTAACCAAAAAAAGTACGGTGTGGTCTGATCCATACCAAGTTACATGATCCACTCTGGTCTTTGGTCCGAACCATGAATGAACCACCCCCATAACCAGGTCTAGCACATTTAAGGTCGAGCATATAATCACACCGTCTTAGTCAACCATTTAAATTTGTCATTTTTTTCGAAGAATACTTTAACCAAAGCTAAAGAAACAAACAATTGTGACGGAGTAAAAATAGGACAAGGTACAACGTAATTAACATCTTACAAAATTCACATGTATAAAAAATGACGAATAAATGAAAGGGTACGTACCTGATCTCCAATATTTATAACAACATAAGGATCGCTGCTGGTGAAATCCATGGCCACAAGATTCATTCCTCTAATCACTTTAACTTTCAAAAGGCCGATTGGCGACGCCATTTTTCAGCTGTTAATCAATACTCCAAATATTTTGGATGATTTGCCTGCCTGTTGTAAATTAATACTCCATTTTTGCGTCTTTCATTTTCTTGACTAAATCAATCATATATACGAAAGTATTATATATTGTACACTACGGAGACTTTCGTATATACTATTCTGTATAAAAGTTACAGGTAATATTATATTAGATTCAGCTTTCAGGCCTGCAAAAAGAACACAGATAAGAATAATGTCTTTTGCAAACTGATAGAGGTGCGGCCCGTTAATCAGTCTTAAACCCGCTAACCTTCATATCAAATCCCTGTAAATCTATCTAGTCCATCTCCTGTCCGGTCAACCCAGTTAACGACCCATTGGCAGGAGAAGTTGGCACGACCCAGTCAGTACGAGAGTTTGAACTGGTTAGCACAGCATGTTGTGGTCGAATAAGCAGAGCTCATTGACACGGTAGCCACAATGGCTCATTATGACTGAGTACATGTTTGGATAAATGGGTCGCACAATTTAGTTAAAAAGGAGAATAAAATATAGTTGGATGTATATCCCGAATACATATAAAACAGTAATGACTAATTATTTACCATATTAGGTAAACTCTACAAGGTAAATTTGTTCTTCGACTCTACTGGATCCCGACCCTTAAAGAAAGCAAGGAAATGCATTTTCCCTAAGATAACAAAGGGGATTGCTCTTCCGATTATTGACATCCAACTTAATTCTACGAAAACCGCTTCAAGAACTAAGCCCTCTAGAACCAGGAACATTCACCCATTCAAGTTGGATCTCGACTTCACCAGTTGCCACATTATTCAACCTCAGAACCATGTCTTGCACCAACTTTCCATCCTTCCAAACAATACGACTAGTATCAGATAGGGAATTTTCCCTTGTTGGATGAATCTTATCAACCACAGAGTCTGTTGAGGGTGGATCCAAACCCGCTTTCACATACTCTAAATATGGCTTGATGACTATCTCAGCGTCACCCATTTTGTCGTCATCCGTAAATGTGTCTTTGTCATACACTGTCTGTGTCAAAAGAAAAAGAAAAAACCTTCAGAGTTTATTACTCCCCATGTCCTGGCCAATACTTTACGTATTCCAGTTTATGCCATCTTTATAGTTTGGGTTTCCTTTGTACGCATGTTTTGCGTTGTACGAATGAGTGAGTACACTACATATTGGGCGTATTGGCACGAAGAAGAGAGTACTAATTACAGTAATCGGAGCATCTATAGCATTATTAGCTCAATCTTCAAAGTGGGAAGGTCGTCGACTCATAGTAATCAAACTAATACAAAACAGATACTCGGTATATTACAGCTCGTGCTATCAAACTGCGATACATGTGTCGGATACAGGTACATATCCGACTATCCAAGTGTCAGACTCACAAAGGTTCATTCTTCAAACACAAAAACATGTCATAATAGGAGGGTACAAACTCATTTTCAAACAAAACCTACAAAAACATTGCGTGGCAAAGCGCGCACAAACATGACACACTTAAAAACAATGTTAAGAGCGCGCACAAACAAAAATAGAGGGGAGAATTCCCAGTCATTCCTTATTCCTGCTTTCATCTAACATGAACAAAATACATGTATGCTACCCGTGATGGGGTTGACAAAATAAAAAACAAAGTCTTTGAGAGCAACACAGAAGTTAGGTTGACTTACTAAGTTGATTGGAGCATCGAGATCGTACACTGCCAGGGTCACCTCATCTTTCCAGTGTGGGTTGCAATTATTCTTAACATGTCTGGTCTTCACTTGCTGCAATACATCGCAGAGCTATTAATTTCAGCATTCGTGCAAGAGATATAGCCAAAGAAGAGAAGTAAACATCTAATATATGTATTATTGAAGGTAGTTCGACATTAGACTTTTCAATGTCGTCAAATAGAACGCAATTCAGCTAATCAATCACTCAATAGACATCTGTACTCTGTAGTAGCCATAGAAAGAAGCAAAAATTCTATTTATGTTAAATTTCTCTCTTTTTCCGCAAAATCCCTACTTTTCAAGATAGTTTATCAAGTTTTCGCTCACATATTTACTACTATAACCTATAACTGGCTCGTCATAAAAATGTGAAAGAAAGCTCTTTGTCGGTTACTTTGTCAATGCCCCTCTTGCACCAGTTTATATGCAAAAAGTCGACTTTACATGTTTAACTTGGATAGCTTGGAACACAGATATAAATGTAATAAATAATCGAATCAAATTCAAGTTTGAGTAAAATATAGAAGTAAGAACCGTAAAACAGATTCACGTAAAAGCATAATCCATTCTTGAATACTTTCAGCAAACTAATGCGAACACATGCGACAGTGTTCTGATTGCTCAAAGGATTTGAAGTTTGCTTACAAAACGGTGTAGCAATGGCAGTATGACCTACACCAATACCTACCACAAAGTGTACAAGAACTTTGGTATACTGAAAACGGGGACACTAATTGATTACCAATCTATTCCAAGGCATTAAGGGGGTCGTTTGGTTCAAGAAGATGGAATTGGAATATGATATCGTGTCAATTTATTTGTTTCGATCATCTCCCTGACTCCTTCACAATCCCACTCAAGGGGAGTTAAGCTTTTTATAAACCACGGGTGACGCTAAGGTACGAGATTCTAGAGGGTTGGAATAGATTTAGAATCCCCGAATATCTAATTCAACATCAAAATAAGCCAATGAAGCATTAGAATGGATTAAATCCACTCTAATCCATCCGTGACACTCGATCAAACACCCCTAAATAGGTCAAATGTTCCTTCAAAGTAAATTTTTTGTTCTACTTACAACATTAAGGGTGTGTTTGGATAACAAACTGGGAGGGAAAGGGAAGAGAGGGGAATGGAGGGAAGGGAAAGAAAGGAAAGGGAGGGGGAATGAAGAAGCGTTGTTTGGATAGTTTTCCTTCCAAATCTTGCCAACAATGGAGAGATTATAGTTTGTTCTATTGGAGAGAAATTGAATCCTTCCATTTCCCTCCTTCCATATATGGTAACCAAACAATGAAAATTGAATCTCTCCCTTTCCCTCCCCTCCCCTTCCCTTCCCTCCCCTCCAATTCTCTCAATCCAAACAGACCCTAAAGTTTGATTAGATTGAATTTTTTGGAGGCCAATGAAGGGGGACAAAATCCCTTGTTTGGTTAGTAAGTACTTCCCCGTCCCCATTACTTGTTTACCTATTTCATTCAGGGTATCTCGTTCATTTGTTTACGGCTTTTCTTCCACATCCACTAGTGTCAACCATCCACTTATCATCTACTTCCTCCTAGTCGATCATTTCTTCCCATTACCCTTTGCACTAGAGATAAGGAATTGATTTTAGACTACACAAAACACTCCACACGACGTGCAATTAAATTTGGACTACATAAACGGGGGAAGAAAATTCGACTAGCATGTAGCATAAGGAAAGAGGGAATAATTGATCGACAAATAATCCCTCCCATCTCCTTCGACTTTGTGCCAAAAGCAAAGGTAAACAAATGACCAAAACAGATCATCGAAGATAGTTGAAATCACCTGTGATAGCTAAAATTTCGACCGATGGGTACTAAAAACGCAGCGTACTTACTGTCTCCACTCTCAGTCACAATCAATTGTTAACCTTTTATATTCATTATAACAGGTAGTAATTTAATCAAACGTAAACAAATAATCGAGAATCAAGCCGATCAAAACACATGAATGAAAATTTTTTAAAAAAAAGAAAAGTACCTGAGATCCAATATTGATAACAACATAAGGATCACTGCTGCTAGAATCCTTAACAACAAGATTGATACCTTTGATTACTTTGATTTTAAGAAGGCCGATCATCGACTCCATTTTTGAATATTTGTTTGTGGTCGAATTAGCCTGGTTCTGGTAAGAAAATAAAGGGGAATTCTGCGGTTTGTAGTATTAATTCTGGATTCTCGATTGCTTATCATTTTTGATTATTTACAAATCCACCAATCAAAAAGGAATACAGTAAGATACCCAGATACAATTGGGTTTCTCTTTTGTCTTCTTCAAAATACAGAAAATCTACAAACGGAGTATTCTATTGTATACTACGTAATTACGGAATATACCTGATCGTATATCCGTATATCCATAAATATTCAATTAGTGACGCGTAAAATAGGTATACTTGTTGTACAATGTAAAATTTGAGCGTTATAATAAACTATTCGAGTTTTATGTGCCCTGCAAATATCACTTCATCCTATCAATAATTCCAAATTAATCCATCTTATTCATCATGCTTTCCATAACAATCTAATTGGAATTATTGATAGCGTGAATAAGATGGATTTAATTCATCCTTAGACTGTTATGGTAGGAAGGGTGAATAGGATGGATTAATTTGGAATTATTGATAGGATAAAGTGATATTTGCAGGGCACCCATAGGATGGATTATTCTCATGAAATAATCCTTTTATTTATAATACCAAAATTTTAGAAAAACGGTCTCTTTCACTAAATTAGTGAGGTACGGTTTCTCATGAGACCTACCGTTATTCTAAAGTATTTGAATTTATTTATTTACACAGTAAAAATCAATTAGAGGATTATACAATCAGATATTCAGATGTATACAACTGGTAATATATATTTCGAGCCTTATAACAAACAATTTGAGCATATATTTTACGAGTTTTATTGAAAAAAATCAGAGCGGCTTTATAAAAAAAATTGTAAATCAAGACATTATATTGAAACTCAAAAATAATACATATAAAACCCAAAGATTTTAATTTTAACACTAAAAAATTATAGTCCAAGAAAAAATTGTTAGAAACTCAAGAAAAAATGCATAGAAGTTCAATTAAATTTATATTAGACGTACGATTCTCATATACATCTGGATCATATTTGTGATTAAAAATATGAACTTTGACTTAGTTCAAAAATAAATACACAAAAACTCATATACTCATACCTTGGTTATGCAATGCCTATTTATAGGGAATCTAATCTACTATCTTATCTATATAATTTCAGAAACATTTCTGAAGCTGTGGTTGAGCCACCTCATCAACACAACATTTAATTTTTTTTTTTCCAGTCAGGTGGGTCCCATAAGGATTTTGATGAATTTCCTGTAACATAACCGCCTGCAATTCTTAACAATTGCCTAATATCATAGTTTCAGAAATATTAGTAACATTTTTATATAAATCATGAATTTTTATATAAATAATGAATTTCTACGAAAAACGGTAAATTTGTATAACATAAAATTAAATATTAGATAATCGAATATGTATGGCCCGTCTAAAACGATTAGATAACAATTTAAATACTTAGAATAACCATTACGATTATAAACAATTTACGGCAAAAAAATATTTTATATAATACAGTACAACCGTTTTATATATATCCAATAGTACCTAATAATGGTTTAGTTTTAAGCATATATTTTAATTTTGCGAAATTCAAGTCATAAACAAAACGGTTAAAACTAAACATTAAAATAAAATATATACTTAAAAAACTAAAATGTTGGTCCAAAATATATAAACCGTATTCTATTAATCATCAAAATTAAAATAATAAATATAATACAGTATAACCATTTTATATATACCCAATAATGGTTTAGTTTTAAGCATATATTTAAATTTTAATTTTGCGAAAATCAAGTCATCAACAAAACGGTTAAAACTAAACCGCAAAACAAAATATATACTTATAAAAAGACTAAAATGTTGGTCCAAAATATATCCTACACACCATCTTATCTATATAATTTCATAAACATTTCTGAAGCTGTGGTTGAGCCACCTCATCAACACAACATTTAATTTTATTTTTTTTTCCAGTCAGGTGGGTCGCATAAGGATTTTGATGAATTTCCTGTAACATAACCGCCTGCAATTCTTAACAAATGCCTAATATCGTAGTTTCAGAAATATTAGTAACATTTTTATATAAATCATGAATTTTTATATAAATAATGAATTTCTACGAAAAACGGTAAATTTGTATAACATAAAATTAAATATTAGATAATCGAATATGTATGGCCCGTCTAAAACGATTAGATAACAATTTAAATACTTAGAATAACCATTACGATTACAAACAATTTACGGCAAAAAAATATTTTATATAATACAGTACAACCGTTTTATATATATCCAATAGTACCTAATAATGGTTTAGTTTTAAGCATATATTTTAATTTTGCGAAATTCAAGTCATAAACAAAACGGTTAAAACTAAACATTAAAATAAAATATATACTTAAAAAACTAAAATGTTGGTCCAAAATATATAAACCGTATTCTATTAATCATCAAAATTAAAATAATAAATATAATACAGTATAACCATTTTATATATACCCAATAATGGTTTAGTTTTAAGCATATATTTAAATTTTAATTTTGCGAAAATCAAGTCATCAACAAAACGGTTAAAAATAAACCGCAAAACAAAATATATACTTATAAAAAGACTAAAATGTTGGTCCAAAATATATGCTACACACCATTTTGACTAAAATGTTGGTCCAAAATATATCATCAATTGAAATATTTTGCGAAATCAAGTCACAAACAAGACTATATAGACGTTAGATATAAAACAAAATTAAATTTTGATAAAAATGTGTATAGACGTTAGATATAAAACAAAATTTATGAACATTTATAATTTAGTTCTGATGATACATATTTAGAATTATACGATTTGAAAACAACCCGTGCAATTTAACGTATTATCAATATAATAGAAATTGAATGCAAAATATTCACGTATTATTGACACTATTCGGTAATATTAATTATCCATCACATTTTTTCTAAAAATATACCCGTGCATTTTGCACGGGTTTAAAACTAGTACTAGTTTTAAACCCGTGCAAATTGCACGGGTATGTTGTTTCTGAAGTTATTAAAAAAAAATTAAATACTCCGTATATATTAAGTTTTAAAGTAAAGTAATAAAATCTCCCTAATTTTTGTTAACAAATTTAGTTGATCGACTTAATAATTAAGTAATAATGAAAATTCTAAATTTGAATTAAAAATTTCACTTGCAAGTACTATAAATGATACAATAGTGTCAATTAGTCGGATAATTATTATAGTAAGATATTGCTCTCTTATCAGTTAAATTTGAATTTCTACTCGGCCTTGTTGCTCCGGCAACCTCATAAAAAGTCGAGTTATATAGGGAGTTTGAAACTCTCATTACCACTATAATATACTTTTTTTTTCTAAATATGTCATTATAAATTATTTTTTCTATTATTACCCATCTATAATGTATTTTACTTATTTGATTCTCATTATGTAACCTTTTACCTACTTAGTCGGTAAACTAAATCTAAACCTTATAATTAATTACGTAATTAATAATATTAAACAAATTTCCTAAAGAAAGATTCTGCATATGGCATATGGCATATGGCAGGATATGGTATGTAGTGCAAGATTAAATAATATTAAACAAAATCTCTAATGAATTAACACAAATTCTTATTGAAGACAGTTACTATTCGTCATAAGCTGAAGACGGATAGTGTCCCTCTCACAAAATGCAAGTGGGATGATCCATGAAATACTCCATTTGGCCCCACTTGTTCTTCCACTTTCATTGTTGTGAGAGGGATACTATCCGTCTTCATCTTGTAACGGATAGTTTTCGTTTTTAGCAACACTCTTTGATGAATCAATTGTTTCCTGGACATTTCTGCGTACAATATTAAACAAAGACTCTAACCTGCGTCAATTCCTTTTCAATTCCTAAATTAACTAATTTGTGACGGGCATATCCGCCGCAAGCTTGTGACGGGCATATCCGTCGCAAGCTTGCGACGGATCAAGTATTAATCATGGGGATATATAAGACAAAAGCATAGTGCATTGTGGGTATCAATTATCTCATCCTTCTAGAGTAGAGAAAAAAATAACTAATGGGGCTCAATTCGCCTCCAAATTATCTTTAAGACGCGACAATTATCCTGATTTCATGAAAGCATTGGTCATATACGGAGTAATTGAATTACCTTGCAAAAATGGAAGTTCAATTTGAGTTAAAATTAGAGGAGAAATTGTTAGAAGAATACCTTAATTATGATTACAGCTTATATTGGGTCGAGCCATTTTCGAGTAGATCATATAGTATTGGATCTTGTCGTGTGAAGATAATCTAGAATGAATCGACATTTTGTTGTAAGATACTATGACAGGTATACAAATGAGCATTATCACGAGCAACATTTCTTGCAAATATCGTGTTCTCTAAGGACAAAACTCTCCAAGAAAAATAGGTGAAAATTAACAAATCAAACTATAAACATTAACGTGATATCCCGAAAAGGGTTAACCTTACTATAAGAGTACACAACAACTCGACAAAACAATAAAAAGCGGAGCATAAATAGTAGATCGACATTTGTTTACCTTTGATTAAAATTAATGCTCTTTCCAAATAATAAAAATAGGTAAACAAATGAATGAGACTGACACAGTTATCAAAGCCCTCTAGCACCAGCAACATTGACCCATTCAAGTTGGATTTCAACCTCACCGGTTGCCACATTATCCAACTTCAGAATCATGCCTTGTACTAATTTTCCGTCCTTCCAAAGGATATAACTAGTATCGTGTAGAGAATTTTCCCCTGTCGGATCAATCTTATCAACCACGGAGCCTGTTGAGAGTGGGTCCAAATCCGCTTTCACATACTCTAAATATGGGATGATGTCTATTCGGACTTCACCCATATAATCATCAGACGTAAATAAGTCTTTGTCGTACACCTTCTGCATCAAAAGAAAAAAAATACGATCCTTCAAAATTTCAGTCTGGGCCGTCTAGGCGCGAAACTGTGACCGTAAATGTAAGGTTCCCTAACCGGCTAACCCGCTTGCATATTCTTACATACATAATCTATTGGTAGAGACGGAAAAAGTGCTGGTAATCCGGGATTACAATTTCTTATTTCAGACCGCTACTTTTGGTCTGAAGCTTTAGACGGGCCATATGTGACAATTTTATAGTTCAATGTAACCACAATAGTGTGGTTAATGTTACAGGCCTTACAGCTTATGATAACGTGTTTGTCAATAATGGTCATATTTGGCTGTAAAATGGTTACAAAATCTCGTCTTATTGTTTCAGACCAAAATTGTCGTCTGAAGCAAGACCAACTGATCCGGGATATGCTAAAAAACCTCTAATTCACGAAAGATATACTAAAACCCGTGTTATCAATCTGGGACACCTGCGCCCAGTACGGGTAGTCGGGTACATATCCAAGTATCAGACTCGCAAACAGTTAGCCAATAAGCGCAGCGGTCAGCGGACCTCATTTTCCGATCTCTAGCATGAACAAAACACACTATATACATGAACAAGGTCGCTGAGAAGAACAATACAGAATGTTTTAGGTCAACTTACTAAGGTGATTGGAGTCTCAAGATCGAATACCGCCAGCGTCACCTCGTCATTCCAGTAAGGATTGCAATTATCATATACATATTTTGTCTTCACTTCCTGCAATACATTGCAGAGATATTAATACATTGCTAGTTTTCTGCCTGCTGCAGACATCCGAGTATCCGACCCCTTTGGCCCTTTATCGGCCGTTTACAGGAGCCCTCGACCCTCGTGATATAACTTCGGGTATTCCACATCAAGTCGATATAAATTTTTCATTCTATACGATGGGTATTTTAACAAAAGGTAAACGGAAAACTATAACAAGTAAAATACGACTTACAAAATTGATCTGTAGATGAAAAATGACGAATAAAAACGGAAGGGTACACGTACCTGTGTTCCAATAGTTATAGTAACATAAGGATCACTGCTGGTGAAATCCGCGACCACAAGATTCATTCCTCGAATCACTTTAATTTTCAGCTCACCCATCGGAGAGCAAGTCAACACCATTTTTTAGCTGTTGCCAAGTAATTTGATTGTTGTAAATTATTAATACTCCATTGTTGCAGTCTTGTTTTCTTGACAAAATCAATCTATAAACAGGGAACAATTCAAATATGCACTACAGAGACTTTCGTATATACTGTTGTGTACACAAGCGTGACAGGTAAAATATTACTACCTCCGATTACCTATGATGTTCCCTGGTCTAATAACATTGTTGTTGAACAACTTTGTGTGGTCCAAAATCAATTTAATGTGGGGTCATGTGTATTGTGTGGTCCAAATTAATTTCCTTATTTCTTGTGTTAAAATCAAAGGGAAGAACACAAGAAATCGGAAAGAGTATATTAGAGCGGGCAGGGGATAAACAGCTGTTAAACTCGGCTTATCCGGCCTGCAAAAAAAAGGGCAGATACGAATAATGTTTTTTCCAAACTAACTGAGGTTTGGCCTGTTAATCAGTCTTAAACCCGCTGGCTGACCTTTATATCTGTGGACTGGGATGACAAATTCCCTCGTTGGATGAATCTTATCGATCACGGAACCTGTTGAGAGCGGATCCCTGTTGAGAGCGGATCCAAACCCACTTTCACATACTCTAAATATGGGTTGATGATTTGAATTGGTGGGTTATACTCATATGCATAGTAATCAAACTAATACTCCCTCCGTTTTTTAATGATATAGCACAACCCGTGTTATCGAACGGGATAAATGCGCTTGATACACGTATCAGACTCGTCGTAAAAGAATTGGGTAATAGAGCAATTGGATGTCAATAATGCTATCGCAGATATGTAAATGAGCGTAAAATGAGCAACACTTCTTGCAAATGACCGGCAAAATCAATAAATCAAACTGGTATACAGTGTGAGACCCTCCAAAGAGGGTGAACTTTTTACAAGACGACAAGGAAATACACAATTACACAAAACAATGAGAAAGGGAGCGTAAACAATCCATCGGATGGTATTGAAACGGAGCGTAAACAATACACCCTCTCACACACACGGCAGGAGAACCCAAATGTGTACGGTCCACATTTTGCATGTGAGAGGGTGATAGTGAAATACAGTACAGTACCATCGGGTGGCGCCATCTCATTTTTCAACAGTAATTACAACAATAACAAAATGAACATTCTTCCAGTTACAGAAGTCGAGCTGAATTCTACAAAAACAGCCTCTAACCTCCACCCAATGAATTTCAATTTCAACCTCACCACTTAGCACATTGTTCAACCTCAGGAGCATGTTATGCACTAATATTCCCTTCCTCCAAAGAATATAACTAGTAGTATACAGACAATTTTCCTCTGCCGGAAAAACCATATCAACAACGGAGCCTGTTGTGAGAGGTTCCAAACCCGCTTTTGCTTTGAAACAATTTAAATATGGGATGATGTCTATCCGGGCTTCACCCATAAAATCATCACTCATAAACGTGTCTTTGTCATACATCTTCTGCATCAAAAGAAAAAGAAAATATACAATCCTTCAAAATTGTTACTCCCTCAGTCATGGCCAATGGTTAACATATTACGATCCGGCTTGTCTTTAATTTGTATTGCCTTAATAAGCATTATGTGAGTCGGGAATGAATGACGCCTTGACGCCTTGACGGTACCCTAACTCACTTGCATGTTCTTACATACACTGTTGCTGCTAATACCTTCAATGGTGTAGGTCATAGTAATCAAACATCTAACACACAAAAGATAAACAAAAACCCGTGTTATTAAACTGGCATACATGTACCCAACACGGGTACATATATATCCAAGTATCAGACTTGCAAAGGCTTACTTTTAGTTACAAAAACCATGTCACAAAACAAGGTTTCAAAGCACATTTTCGAACAAAATCTTATAAGTTTGAAACATTTTACCCCTAAGCGAACCTCCTTTAATTACGGTCTCTAGCATGAACAAAACAAGCTATCTATGGTATCCTTGACGGAATTAATGGAATAAGAACAAGATCTCTAAGACCAATACAGAAAGTTAGTTCAACTTACTAAGATGATTGGAGTATCGAGATCGTACACACCCAGGGTCAGCTCCTCATCATCACCCCAGTAAGGATTGCAAGTAGCATATACTTGTGCTGTCGTCGCTTTCTGTAATACATTGCAAAGTTATTAATACATTGCTAGTTTGCTGCCCTTTGCATACATACATCCGACCCCTTTGGCTCTATATTCTGCCATTTAAAGTAGACGTCGTGGTACAGTGTATACTGTCCCAATTAGTTCGAGTCAATTTGGAATCAAGTCGCATATATAACTTCAGGTATTCCAAATCAAATCATCGGTTCATATAACCAGGTAGAGGTGTACATAGCCAGGCACTTATTAGGGAAGTTCATTGGTCCAGGACAAGACCAAAGTTTGTGAACCGAAGACCAAAGAAGGGTAAAATGTTGAACGGTGGACCAAAACATATTTATATTTGTCCGCTCCGCCCGGGACCAAAAATATGCATGGATCAGACTTTATCAGAGGTCATATGAACCTAATAATATACTCCGCATTGTTTATTGCTTTATTGCTTCTATGATGAATTTAATTGATATTAGGGCTTTAGTCAAACAATTTTAAAGAATCTCTTACCTAAGTTTGATCTACGGTCCGTACGCCCGTCTTCGGTTTGGTCCATGACCGGACCAAAGACCTGGCTAATGTAAATAGGAGGACCGCGGAACTAACCAAAAAAAGTACGGTGTGGTCTGATCCATACCAATTTACACGATCCACTCTGGTCTTTGGTCCGAACTATGAATGAACCACCCCCATAACCAGGTCTAGCACATTTAAGGTCGAACATATAATCACACCGTCTTAGTCAACCATTTAAATTCGTCATTCTTTTCGAAGAATACTTTAACCAAAGTTAAACAAAGAAACAATTGTGGCGGAGTAAAAATAGGACAAGGTACAACATAATTAACATCTTGCAAAATTTACATGTACAAAAAAAGACGAATAAATGAAAGGGTACGTACCTGATCTCCAATACTTATAACAACATAAGGATCACTGCCGGTGAAATCCATGGCCACAAGATTCATTCCTCTAATCACTTTAATTTTCAAAAGTCCGATCGGCGACGCCATTTTTCAGCTGTTAATCAATACTCCAAATATTTTGGATGATTGCCTGCCTGTTGTAAATTAATACTCCATTTTTGCGTCTTTCATTTTCTTGACTAAATCAATCATATATACGAAAGTATTATATTGTACACTACGGAGACTTTCGTATATACTATTCTGTATAAAAGTTACAGGTAATATTATATTAGATTCAGCTTTCAGGCCTGCAAAACGAACACAGATAAGAATAACGTCTTTTGCAAACTGATAGAGGTGCGGTCTGTTAATCAGTCTTAAACCCGCTAACCTTCATATCAAATCCCTTGTTGGATGAATCTTATCAACCACAGAGTCTGTTGAGGGTGGATCCAAACCCGCTTTCACATACTCTAAATATGGCTTGATGACTATCTCAGCGTCACCCATTTTGTCGTCATCCGTAAATGTGTCTTTGTCATACACTGTCTGTGTCAAAAGAAAAAAGAAAAAACCTTCAGAGTTCATTACTCCCCATGTCCTGGCCAATAGTTTACGTATTCCAGTTTATGCCAGCTTTATAGTTTGGGTTTCCTTTGTACGCATGTTTTGCGTTGTACGAATAAGTGAGTACACTACATATTGGCCGTATTGGCACGAAGAAGAGAGTACTAATTACAGTAATCGGAGCATCTAAGCATTATTAGCTCAATCTTCAAAGTGGGAAGGTCGTCGACTCATAGTAATCAAACTAATACAAAACAGATACTCGGTATATTACAGCTCGTGCTATCAAACTGGGATACATGTGTCGGATACAGGTACATATCCGACAATCCAAGTGTCAGACTCACAAAGGTTCATTGTTCAAACACAAAAACATGTCATAAAAGGAGGGTGCAAGCTCATTTTCAAACAAAACCTACAAAAAACATTGCGTGGCAAAGCGCGCACAAACATGACACACTTAAAAACAATGTTAAGCGCGCGCACAAACAAAAATAGAGGGGAGAATTCCCAGTCATTCCTTATTGCTGCTTTCATCTAACATGAACAAAATACATGTATGCTACCCGTGATGGGGTTGACGGAATAAAAACAAGGTCTCTGAGAGCAACACAGAAGTTAGGTCGACTTACTAAGTTGATTGGAGCATCGAGATCGTACACTGCCAGGGTCACCTCATCTTTCCAGTCTGGGTTGCAATTATTCTTAACATGTCTGGTCTTCACTTTCTGCAATACATCGCAAAGCTATTAATTTCAGCATTCGTGCAAGAGATATAGCCAAAGAAGAGAAGTAAACATCTTATATATGTATTATTGAAGGTAGTTCAACATTAGACTTTTCAATGTCGTCAAATAACTATCAAGAACGCAATTCAGCTAATGAATCACTCAATAGACATCTGTACTCTGTAGTAGCCATAGAAAAGAAGCAAAAATTCTATTTATGTTAAATTTCTTTCTTTTTCCGCAAAATCCCTACTTTTCAAGATAGTTTATCAAGTTTTCGCTCACATATTTACTACTATAACCTATAACTGGCTCGTCATAAAAATGTGAAAGAAAGCTCTTTTTCGGTTACTTTGTCTATGCCCCTCTTGCACCAGTTTATATGAAAAAAGTCGACTTTACATGTTTAACTTGGATAGCTTGGAACACAGATATAAATGTAATAAATAATCGAAGCAAATTCAAGTTTGAGTAAAATATAGAAGTAAGAACCGTAAAACAGATTCACATGAGCATAATCCATTCTTGGATACTTTAAGCAAACTAATGCGAACACATGTGACAGTGTTCTGATTGCTCAAAGGATTTGAAGTTTGCTTACAAAACAGTGTAGCAATGGCAGTATGACCTACACGGCTACACCAATACCTACCACAAAGTGTACAAGAACTTTGGTATACTGAAAAAGGGGACACTGATTACCAATCTTTTCCAAGGCATTAAGGGGGTCGTTTGGTTCAAGAAGATGGAATTGGAATATGATATCGTGTCAATTTATTTGGTTCGATCATCTCCCTGAATCCTTCACAATCCCACTCAAGGGGAGTTAAGATCTTTATAAACCAAGGGTGACGCTAGGGTATGAGATTCTAGAGGGTTGGAATAGATTTAGAATCACCGAATATCTAATTCAACATCAAAATAAGCCAATGAAGCATTAGAACGGATTAAATCCACTCTAATCCATTCCTGACACTCGATCAAACACCCCTAAATAGGTCAAATGTTCCTTCAAAGTAAAAATTTTGTTCTACTTACAACATTAAGGGTGTGTTTGGATAACAAATTGGGAGGGAAAGGGAGGGGAGGGTAATGGAGGGAAGGGAAAGGGAAAGAAAGGAAAGGGAAGGGGAATGAAGATGGGTTGTTTGGATAGTTTTCCTTCCAAATCTTGCCAACAATGGAGAGATTATAGTTTGCTCTATTGGAGAGAAATTGAATCCTCCCATTTCCCTCCCCTTCCATTTCCCTCCTTCCATATATTGTAACCAAACAATGGAAATTGAATCCCTCCCTTTCCCTCCCCTCCCATCCCCTTCCCTCCAATTCTCTCAATCCAAACACACCCTAAAGTTTGATTAGATTGAATTTTTTGGAGGCCAATGAAGGGGGACAAAATCCCTCGTTTGGTTAGTAAGTACTAACCCGTCCCAATTACTTGTTTACCTATTTCATTTAGGGTATCTCGTTCATTTGTTTATGGCTTTTCTTCCACATCCACTAGTGTGGACCATCCACTTATCATCTACTTCCTCCTAGTCGATCATTTCTTCCCGTTACACTTTCTACTAGAGATAAGGAATTGATTTTAGACTACACAAAACACTCCACCCGACGTGCAATTAAATTTGGACAACATAAACCACAAAAACGAGGGAAGAAAATTCGACTAGCATGTAGTATTAGGGAAGAGGGAATAAATGATCGACTAGGAGCGAGTAATAACCACCACCACAAATAATCCCTCCCATCTCCTTCGGCTTTGTGCCAAAAGCAAAGTAAACAAATGACCAAAACAGATCATCGAAGATAGTTGAAATCACCTGTGATAGCTAAAATTTCGATCGATGGGTACTAACAACGCAGCGTACTTACTGTCTCCACTCTCTGTCACAAATTCACAATCAATTGTTTACCTTTTATATTCGTTATAACCGGTAGTATTTTAATCAAATGTAAACAAATAATCGAGAATCAAGCCGATTAAATCACATGAATGAAAATTTAAAAAAAAAAAAAAAAAAGTACCTGAGATCCAATATTGATAACAACATAAGGATCACTGCTGCTAGAATCCTTAACAACAAGATTGATACCTTTGACTACTTTGATTTTAAGAAGGCCGATCATCGACTCCATTTTTGAATATTTGTTTGTGGTCGAATTAGCCTGGTTCTGGTAAGAAAATAAAGGGGAATTCTGCGGTTTGTAGTATTAATTCTGGATTCTCGATTGTTTATCATTTTTGATTCGATACACCTCCACTAACCAAAATGGAACAGTTCCTACACTATATCACCAGCACCAGATGCATCCGGAGTTATTTTGAGTCATTTTCTTATTTTTTTTTTTTTCTAAAATTATTCTATAGCATCTTTCAATTTATTTAATTATTATATCCAGATAATTTTTAATTTTTTTATTTTATTAGTCCGTATTCTTTTTACATTAGCTCGTAATCTTATATTAATAGCTCGTATTCTTATAATAATAGCTCGTATTCTTATAATAATAGCTCGTATTCTTATCTTAATAACTCATTTTTTTTATATTAACAATTCGTATTTTTATCTTAGTAACTCGTATTCTTTTAATATTAGCTCGTATTCTTAGGGTAATAACTTGCATTCTTTTGTGCTCGTATTTTTTCAGTTTGTGATTTTCTTAAACTTTTTCAGTTTGTGATTTTTTTAAACTCGCATTCTTTTTACATTACCTCATATTCTTATATTAATAGCTCGTATTCTTATATTAATAGCTCGTATTTTTATCTTAGTAGCTCGTATTCTTATATCAATAGCTCGTATTTTTATCTTAATAACTCATATTCTTTTTATATTAGCTCGTATTCTTTTAATATTAGCTCGTATTTTTTTAATATTAGCTCGTATTCTTAGGTTAATAATTTACATTTTTATGTGCTCGTATTTTTAGTTAATATTAGTTCGTATTCTGTTTACCTGTTCAAAATTTGGGAAATTGTTGTGTCTTACAATGTTGAATAAATTTTTCTATCCAAAATTTATATTAGCTCGTATTCTGTTTACATTATCTCAAATAATTTTTATACGAGCTCATATTCTTATCTTAATAACTCATATTATAATTTTATTAGTCCATTCTTTTTACATCAGCTCGTATTCTTATATTAATAACTCGTAGTTTTATAATAATAACTCATATTTTTATATTAATAGCTCGCATTCTTACTTTAATAACTCATATTTTTATATTAATAACTCGTATTTTTATCTTAATAATTCGTATTTTTTTATATTAGCTCATATTCTTTTAATATTAGCTCGTATTCTTTTTTATATTAGCTCGTATTCTTAGGTTAATAACTTGTATTCTTTTGTGCTCGTATTTTTTAGTTCGTGATTTTTTTAAACTCGTATTTTTTTTACATTAGTTCGTATTCTTAAATTAATAACTCGTATTCTTATTTTAATAGCTCGTATTTTTATATTAATAACTTGTATTCTTATATCAATAGCTCGTATTTTTATTTTATATTAGCTCGTATTCTTTTAATATTAGTTCGTATTCTTTTAATATTAGCTCGTATTCTTAGGGTAATAACTTGCATTCTTTTGTGCCCGTATTTTTTTGGTTTGTGATTTTCTTAAACTCACATTCTTTTTACATTAGTTCATATTCTTATATTAATAGCTCGTATTCTTATCTTAATAGCTTGTATTCTTATATCAATAACTCATATTCTTATCTTAATAATTCTTAATTTTTATATTAGCTCGTATTCTTTTAATATTAGCTCGTATTCTTTTAAAACTAGCTCGTATTCTTATTTTAATAACTCGTTATTTTTTATATTAGCTCGTATTCTTCTAATATTAGCTCGTATTCTTTTTATATTAGCTCGTATTTTTTTTACGTTAGATCATATTCTTATCGTAAATATTCATTTGTTAAGTGCTTTGGGGTCAGAAAATTTACCCTAAATATTAAATAGGGTTATGATTGGTGTAAATATTTATCTCAAATTAGTATTGTGTGATGCGTTTTTCCTTCTTGATGTCGATGCAAATTGCTTCTCGTTCAATGAAATATTATTCGATGCATTTTTCCGCTTTGTTGAACATACCAATCGCTTCCCTTCTGCCATCTTCGAATCAAATTTTGGTGGGAGAGAAATTTCTTGTGACTGTCGTCAAGAGAGAAATAAGAAAATGTTTACGTTGATTGATAATTACATATTTGTTTTGATTGTATTGGGCTCTAATAGAAAATTAGAAAATTATATATCAGGTGGGCCCGATGTACCATGCTTCTATACGCCTGGGTGTATGATCCTATTTGTGAAAATGGAATACAGTAAGATACCCAGATACAATTGGGTTTCTCTTTTGTCTTCTTCAAAATACAGAAAATCTACAAACGGAGTATTTTATTGTATACTACGGAATTATGGAATATACTTGATCGTATATCTGTATATCCATAAATATTCCAATGAGTGACGCGTAAAATAGGCATACTTGTTGTACAGTGTAAAATCTGAGGGTTATAATAAACTATTCGAGTTTTATTTATAATACCAAAATTTTAGAAAAACGGTCTCTTTCACTAAATTAGTGAGGTACGGCTTCTCATGAGACCTACCGTTATTCTAAAGTATTTGAATTTATGTATTTACACAATAAAAATCAATTAGAGAATTATATAATCAGATATTCAAATGTATACAACTGGTAATATATATTTCGAGCCTTATAACAAACAATTTGAGCTTATACATATATTTTACGAGCTTTATTGAAAAAAATCAGAGCGTCTTTATAAAAAAAATTGTAAATCAAGACATTATATTGAAACTCAAAAATAATACATATAAAACCCGAAAATTTTAATTTTAACACTAAAAAATTATAGTCCAAGAAAAAATTGTTAAAAACTCAAGAAAAAATTGTTAAAAACTCAAGAAAAATGCATAGAAGTTCAATTAAATTTATATTAAACGTACGATTCTCATATACATCTGGATCATGTTTGTGATTAAAAATATCAACTTTGACTTAATTCAAAAATAAATACACAAAAACTCATATACTCATACCTTGGTTATGCAATGCCTATTTATGGGGAATCTAATCTACTATACTAGTTTTAAACCCGTGCAAATTGCACGGGTATGTTGTTTCTGAAGTTATTAAAAAAAATTGTAAATACTCCGTATATATTAAGTTTTAAAGTAAAGTAATAAAATCTCCCTAATTTTTGTTAACAAATTTAGTTGATCGATGTAATAATTAAGTAATAATGAAAATTCTAAATTTGAATTAAAAATTTCACTTGCAAGTACTATAAATGATACAATAGTGTTAATTAGTCGGATAATTATTATAGTAAGATATTGCTCTCTTATCAGTTAAATTTGAATTTCTACTCGGCCTTGTTGCTCCGGCAACCTCAGAAAAAGTTGAGTTATATAGGGAGTTTGAAACTCTCATTGCCACTATAGTATACTTTTTTTTTTCTAAAAATGTCATTATAAATTAATTTTTCTATTATTACCCATCTATAATGTATTTTACTTATTTGATTCTCATTATGTAACCTTTTACATACTTAGTCGGTAAACTAAATCTAAACCTTATAATTAATTACGTAATTAATAATATTAAACAATTTTCCTAAAGAAAGATTCTGCATATGACATATGGCATATGGCAGGATATGGTATGTAGTGCAAGATTAAATAATACTTATTAAACAAAATCTCTAATGAATTAACACAAATTCTTATTGAAGACAAATATTATTCGTCATAAGCTGAAGACGGATAGTGTCCCTCTCACAAAATGCAAGTGGGATGATCCATGAAATACTCCATTTGGCCCCACTTGTTCTTCCACTTCCATTGTTGTGAGAGGGATATTATCCGTCTTCATCTTGTAACGGATAGTTTTCGTTTTCAGCAAGACTCTTTGATGAATCAATTGTTTCCTGGACATTTCTGCGTACAATATTAAACAAAGACTCTAACCTGCGTCAATTCCTTTTCAATTCCTAAATTAACAAATTTGTGACGGGCATATCCGTCGCAGTATTAATCATGGGGATATATAAGACAAAAGCATAGTGCATTGTGGGTAGCAAACTGCTTTGTCTTATCTACCTACGTGAGTAGTATTTGACCTGTCGCAAAATTGTGACGGATATACCTGTCACAAATAAGACTAGTTGAACTTAATTAAGTCTAATAATGCTTGGTAACCTTCTATTACAGGTAAAGTGAAGCAGATATGAAATGACACTGAAGGAAATAAAACAAATTTTAGAGGAGCACTAATAGAAAAAAATTCTATAATGACAATAATAAAAAAATGAAATTTTATTATGGCAATGAATGTATTTAACTCGTTATATAGGCAAACAAAATTATTCATATGAAAATTATCAAAGAATTAGTGAAATTACAAATTGTTATCCTGTTTTTTTCTTTTAAATACACAGATACAGAGGGTAAAATTAATTTTTTGACCCGTACATATCTTTAAATACAAATTTTGACCCAATTTTCATTTAGAACAAATTGTTATTTATTAGACGGAACAAAATCATAATTGACTCGTGCACCTTTAATTTAAACCGGTTTAATCAACATTCAAACCCGGAAAATTATCATAGAAAGATAAATTATAAGTTGTTAGAAAAGTACTTCATAAATATCATTAAAATGTACTCCGTCGGAAACATTATCGGGTTTCTTATGTTCGAAAAATTCCATGTATAATTATTGTTAAAAGAATTTTAAATAATAATTCATATTTGTCATGCCTGAAAAAACATTTACTCCACAAAATTACTATCTCCAACCCAGACGTGTACTCCTTAAAAAGTAATTAACCATGTAAAAATTAGGTTAGTCTTCCGTAGGACGAAGGTATTGGTCTTTAGTAAGTCTTGCTTGTGACGGGTCATTATTTGTGACGGATATTTTGTGAGACAAAATGCATACAAAATGAGTTAGTGGAGAAATGAGACCACATGAATAGTGTTGAAGAGAGAGAAAAAGTGGGTACTTTATGAGGGGAACGGTATCCGTCACAAGCTTGTGACGGATACTGCCGTCACAAATGAGAATTTGTGATTCGTCTTAACATCAAAATGGGTTAAATATCATCTCTTTATGCATAGCAAAGTTGCTTTTATCTTAACCATATTATCTAATTAATACGCCCTAAACTTAAGACAAATGCACCCGTTTTGAATAAGAACTTGTGAAAGAATCGAATAATACACGAGCCGGGTAAATCTGTTTTAAGCAACGTGCTAAAATGAATTTCAAATTAACACATAAATCACACAGGCTACACCCGAATAGACATCATCATACTTTCATGTGCATATAAATTGTTCATAACAAACCCCACCCACATTTTACTCTTTTTCTCGCTTTTCACCTGTCAATCTGTCATCACTCTTTCGCCTCTCTCTCTAACTTTCACATTCACTCCATCACTAATCAGTACCATGGGATATGATACTCATCACTTATATGACACTAGTTTTATACCCGTGCAACAATTGCACGGGATACAATAAACCAGTTTCACTTAATTGTTACATTTGTTATTGTTACGAATTTAAAATTCCAAGATTCATTTGTAATTTTCGCATTTTGGTACATAGAAATGTCCGTGATAAATGCTCTATTTCGCAAGACACTTCAGGTAGTTTATTTGACAAAATTGGGTTATTGACCAAAATTACAGCTACCTGATATTTTGTAAGTGTTTGGTATTGAACAAATAAGCAATCTGAAATGAAATGGTACCTGAGGTAGCACTTGAGAAATCAGGTACCTGAAATTAGTTATTTTCCATTTGTTACACCTTTAATCTATAATATTTAATCTAAAACCGTATATAATAAAACCGCATTGTATATTTTTGTTGACCCCAACTATTTATGAGCTTGTAAAGATATATATTTTGGGCTAATAGACAACCATAAAAACATGGATCGATATGCATGCATGAGTAGACAATATCACCTAATAATAATTATTACTCGTATTATTTTATGTAGCCTTAATTTACCATTTCGCAAAATTCTACTTTACGACGGTCGCACATGCGACCAGTAGTAAAGTGATCACATTTTGATAAGTAGTGACCACTTTTGATTAAATAGTGACCATTTTTTTTCATATTTTCGGAAATATAGATACTTTTAGGATTTATTTTTCATCAAAATCTTAAAATTTGGGCCTAGTATTAAATTTAATGTATATGTTTATATAGTATATAAATTTGCTTTTATACATTTTAATTGTCACAAATTATAGAGTAATACGGTCTCATATAAAAAGTTGTTCCTTCAGTGCTAATAAACGATTTTTCTTTTTATATATGTTGATCGTCTTATGGTATGAGAGTATGAGACCGTTCATAAAAAAAATTCCAATTTAACTTCATTTGTCAAGGTATCCAAGAGGTTAATTTTCCGAAATTGTAATTTTTTTGTTATTAAAAATTTGTTGTCCCCTATATAGATTTTCGATTTTTTAAAAATTTTCTTTTATTGTAAGGTTGAATGTGATTAATTTTTTTATCATAAGTTTTTTAACATATGAACATGTATATGAAAAATAATAAGAAATGAGGAGGACGGTAATTAATTGGAGAGAGAGTAAGTGAAGAGAGAGTAATTAATTGCTTGGAGGAGAGAAAGTAATTAATTCAACAGGAAAGGTGGGGTTGCTTTTTGAGTAGAAAAAAAGGAAAAATTTCAGGCAATCACAACGCTTGAAATGTCCTTCCTTTTATAGATAGGGGATTTTTTTGTTATTCTCATTATTTTTTTATCAGTTTAAATGAAAAAATTTAGACTTATTTTTTAGTCTTGTTAGTTAAAAAGTGATGCGGATTTTAGTTCAATTTTCATTAATTTCAAATAATATTTTTTATGTGAGTTTTTCATATTGTTTATCAATTTCGATCTAGATCAATACGTTTATTCGTTTAATTTTGTCAATTGTATTTTTGGTACAGTATAGTTTTATAACATTAATATTGGTCAATAATTTTTCTTAAGATTTTATGCTGTTTTGAGTTAATTTATTTTGTTAGGTTTTTTTTTCTTTGTTTTATAACTAAATTTACCAACTCATGATTTACATCACCGTTAATTTTTATTAACGCTGTCTAATTTGATGAATGACTTATATTAGATATTTATTTTCCTTGCTTTTTGTATTATTGCATGGCTTAATATATAATACAATAGACGTATATAATCTATTTTAATTTACTCATTTCTGGTTATGCAATTGCATCAGAAACAATGAATATTATTTTAAAAAAGACTACGTTTTGTTGCATGAACGAATCTTTCTTTTATTATACATAATTATCATTACGTATTTAAATAATTATAATTATTATGTAATCCTAATTTTAAATTTTATTTATTTATATCTTATATATATTGTATCTACAAAATTAGCAAGTTTGCTTTTAAGTATTAGTCAATATACAATTGTTCAACTTGATTTCTGTAACACAAATTATCTACGTAAAAGCAAAAAAAATGATGGAAGGTGGGGGACATGGTGAGGCCTACATAAAATAAAATAAAAATAATGCACTTTTAACCACAGAGCCACACATCAGCTCTGTGGTTGTTGCTTTAATAAATAGAATTAGATTGGTTAGTTTAAGAATTTTAAAATAAAAGTTATGAGTTTATGTTAATAATAATTACGAGTCTCTTTGGCAATAGGATATGTTAATTAAAAAAGGCCATCAAGACAAATTTATTGATTTATCTTAATAATAATAATAATAATAATAATAATGTACTTCGTAGTTAATTATTATTAAATTTACGTCTAATAATTCTTTACGTGTAATATATGTTTATTTCATTACTAGTGTAACACCTGTGAAAATTCACGGGGTTGTTCAATTTTAATTTTTTTCTATAAAATGTTCATTTACAGTTGTTAGGACAAGAATTGTTGTAAGAATCAGAGCTATGCACTTTATTTCCCGGTACCCAATTTGCGGCAATTACTTTCTCGGTTGGCTGAAAACCCTTTTCCCATGGGTCCCCTTGTTTCGATACTGTGATTAATCGGTTTCTTGACGATAATCGATAGGGTAGTGTTTCTCGAAACGTTGGTTGTAGTGGTAAGAGTTGGTGGGAAGCATTATTTGATGATATGGGGTTGGAGGAGCCTGAGAAGTTAATGGAGTCTCTTGAAGGGTTACATAGTGACGCCGTTTCGAGAGTTGACGAACTTGGTCGAGGACACGAGTCTGAAAATAGCTTTAACCTTGATCCTCAAGTATGTAATTATTACGAACAATCAACCGAAAAGTTCAGAGTTGGAATATGATTTCCCGGATGTTCTCGATCTCAGCTCTGAATTCTCTGATCATAGTTACGAAACAACAGAGAGTTTCGATCTTGGGTCGGTTGCTGCGAATGTTGGTACCCTGTTTGATGTAATTAAGGGTTTCAATTTTGGATGCAACCCTGCAACTGTCGGCCTTAACTCTGATAACTGTCAAGAATTCAAGAAAACTGTCGATTTTCAGTCGGTTGATGTAACCTTGGATGCCCAAGAAACCGATTTCTCTCATGAACTTCAAACGATCGATTTTGGAAGCGATGACGAAGCTTCGGCCCTCAATTCCATTCTCAAGAAGGAAGGAAAACCTTCGATTTGACCGCAGTACTCAAGAGTGTCGAGGCTGAATGCAATCTTGCTGGACTTTACTGTTGTTAAGTGCTCTATAAATTAAGTAGCTTAATTAACATTATCTGATTATCATATTTTGCTTTGTTACTCATTAAATGGGGAGTAAAGTATATGATTAATTACCGTCGTTAGATAATCTAATAACAAATTTCCAAAGTAGATAAAAAAGTATATAAATAATCATATATTAAACTATATTTAGAAAATTTATTGAAAATTAAATATAGCAAAAAGTTGTAAAAATGGTACATACAATATTATGCGTTATTAAAAGAGTGGGTTTTATACAAATATTGTCAATTAACCGTGAAGTAGTCATAGAACTATGAATTTTTTAACGGAAGTAAAAAGTCGGTAATACGTGATTTATTTTTAAAAAATCATTAAACATTAGACGTTTGGGATATCACTTGAGAAAGCGTAATCTATACCTCAGAAATGGAAAATTATTAATTTTTAGCAAAATACGTTTTAAAAAAATTGTTTCAAATAACTTTAATCTGAAATTTAATTAAATTATTTAACTTAAATAAACGGAATACGGTATTCCGAAATCAAGTATAATTATTAAACCCGACCATAGACAAACTCGAATGCAATAATTTTAAAGAAAAAAATGAAACCGTGATTAAAGACACGGTATACACTATACACCGTAGGTCCAATACGATATTGCAATAATACTGGTTTATGGATTTAATGTGGCTATCTTGGCCATCATGAACCTTGAGTTAATACAAATACTTATTTTTTTATTTAGAACAGACTCGTGCTATATTCGCAATGATTCATTATTTGTCATATTGATTGTATTCTCAAATTCGAAGTTAATCAATTAATACGGAGTTGTTGATAGTTAATTAATATGAAAATAGTATTACTCTCTTTCAAAGTGAATCAATAGTTAAGAACATGTCAATGACGACAACTAAAAGTTAGCACGGTTCTAATACTCCATCCCCACATGTAGGTTTGTAATTCGATCCAACCCCGATCTGACCTGCCAATTAACTTGACTCATGAAAAACACACACCAGACGCGAGCTAATTAAACATTGACGTGCACACGACTATAAATATTTTATCTAAAACATTAGAAACTCTGTATTTACAGAGTAATTAGCATAATGTTATGTTACCCATTGAATTATAATATGATTATAGAGTTGTCACCTACACAAAATTTAATGTTGACTATCTAAAAGAAAAATAAAGCATGATTATCCATCAAAAGTTTGTGACGGGCGATTAAAAAACACTCGGCAATGCATCCATGAACAGAAAAACTTTTTCATATTATTCAAAATTGTCTATCCATTTGATGGTGACGACATTCTACTGAGCAAAAGCGAAAGTCCCTGCAATTTATTTCGAAAGCAAATATGATTAACAGATATATATATTAAAGATCAATCACATTCACACAATTATATCCATAATTATTGTACACAATCAAGTGATCTCAAGAATCAAGCTAAATATGACACATACTTGCTAATCGTCCACAGTGTATATTCTGACATTATTTCCTACCTTCATTTGTCCTTGATTTATGGAGTTTCACACTCCTAATAGTCCTAATTGATTGTATATTCTTTAGTTCACACCTCTGTAATTTTCATGTAATCTCTATTGATCAGTAGTGAAAACATTATACATATCTCTCATAAACTTTACATGATAGACGTAAAATTTACTTTTGTTAATAATCAACTCCAACAACAATAAATAAAAAGGATATTCTGAGTAACAAAAAGGCGGTGTCGATCGAGTTTCATAGAGCCTGAACAAAAAGAGATATTAAATACAGAATAATTTCGCAGATTGAGGTCGGGAACTAATTTGTAATACAGAATAATTTTGGTCACTCGAGACGTTTTTGTAATTATAAGATTAGGGTGGGTGGTTCTCAATGTTGCTTGAGATTTTCCAGAACATTGAGAAAATAAAACACTTTTTTATTAGGTTTTGATAATTGTTACCCATATTAATTAACATAATTATTTTAATTACACATGGTTAATTAGGTGGTTCTCCATTAATTTCAGTTTTTATTTGTTTTAGTTTGCTCATGTGGAAAGATGGTCAACTTGGTTAAACATGATATGTTTAAAAAAACTAAAATTGTGAGATTTGTTTAGGTCAAAATTTACCTAATGTTCTTTTAGGAGGTTATAGTGATTCCAAACCTAGTAGGTGATGTATTTAGACAAAGTAAATATTTAGAAGAGTAAAAAGAAGAAGTGTGAGGGACGAGAGGGTTGATGACGCAGGAAGCCCCTTTGGGGAAAAACTGCGGGAAGAAGATTTCTTCCAAGTTCCACTAGAATTCTCTTTCAGAGTGTGTGTGCGTTTACAAGTATTTGTTGAGTTTTCTTAGTGTTGTGTATGCTAAGTATGATAATGAATGAATGAACTAATGATACAAGGTTAACATATATATACAATTATGCTTGTATGGACCGTTGGATGCTCCTTCCATCCAACGGATCCTTCTTCTCCTTTTGTCCCATTTTGGCTTTTTTACTCTAGCTGCTTTTTCTGGCTCTCCCTGTGTGTGTGGCCATTTCGGGCAATCCTCGAGCCTTGGCATTTCGTCCTCTTCTTCTTTCTCGTTTCCAGTGCTCTCTTCCTTCTTGTGCAATCCTCTTCCCATATGACTTTCCTTCTTGCTTTTCCTTTGACTTTGGATGCCACATGTACATGCTCCATCCACTTAGACGATGCCACGTGTTAGCTTATAAAAATGTCATTTTTAGGGCATAACATTAGCCCCCAGTTCTTGAAGAAATTTATTTGTGCGAGAACTCCTGCAGATATCGGATCCAGGACTTTGATTATGGACTTCTTGCAGAAATGTCGGGTAGGGTTGGCAGTCGATGAGACCTTGATGCGACGTGCGCCAGTTTCAACAAGTGCCTCCTTTAATGCATGCCAACCGCCCGCCAACTGTCCCCCATTCAATTCGAATTTCGAATTTACCTCCCTTATTTAAACCTCCCTTTAACCTCCACTACTTTTACCATTCATTTTTCATCTTCCTTTCTTTTTACCTCTTCTCCTTTTCTCTCTCAACTCCTTCAACTTCCGATCCTGCCAATCCGTCTTCCGCCTTCTTTCTCCGTCAAGGTACGACCTTCTCACGTTTCTTTTTTCACATTTTCAATGGCTTCAAACACCTTCTCTGAACGTCCCCTGCTACATAACAAATACCGCGTTGATTCCTGCTTCGCCTTGATAGAACCGTCCGTAGTTATGGACTTCTTTCCCTTTGACGAGAATGTTGACATGATCGTTCCCCGCCCTGGGCAAGCGCCCGACGCGTATTGTCCGGGATGGACTACCCTTTATGTGTACCCGTTTTCTTTGGGTTTATCTTTCCCGTTTCCCCCCTTGGTGCAAGAGTTCCTTCGCCATTCCAAGCTGCCCCTTTGGCAAATAAATCCTCATGCCTGGAGGATTCTCCTGTCTCTCTCTATGATAAGCGGCCGTCACTCTATTGACATTTCTCTGGGGGATTTAGCCCATTTCTATGCGGTTTGGGGCTTGGGTGATGCTCAGTACACCCTTCGAGCTCACTCTAAGATTGACCTCCCCATTATCCTTCCGAAAAAGGCTAAGGATGCTGGATGGTCCACTCAGTTTATTTATGTACGAGTGGACTCGCTCCCCGCGCCTGCTGATTACATCTTCCAGGACCCAGTTATTGATAGCAAAGGTACCGGCAGTTTCTTCCTTCTGTCTTTCGTTCTCGTTACTGCTCACGCCCTTACACCTTTTCCTGTGCAGGTGTGAAAGATCTGATTCCCTCGCCCAATATCACCGAGACCTATAATAAGTTGTTTGGGCTGGACGCCAATTCCCGCTGCTTCAATACTTTATTTGCCCAGGAAGAGCCCGTAGAGATGTCTACCAGCTCAACCCAGACGAAGAAAACGCCCACGGAGCTGCTCGCTGAACGTAGGAAGATGATGCTGGTCTCGTCGGTCAAGCCTTTGTCAAAGAGGAAGTTGGAGCCTGGGGAGCCCTTGCCTGCCCCTAAGAAAGCTGCTTTGCCTGCTCCTGCTGAGTCATCTCCCTCCGTCACCCCCTTTTGTCCTCCTCCTCCTCCTGCAGTTTCTTCCAGGACGCGCCACCGAGCTTCTACTTCCACTGCCTTGGTCAAGAAGTCTGCTGCTCCTATCATTGAGGATTTGAGCGAGGATATCATCCGTTTGCCAGAGGGCTTCAGTTGTCAGCTGGAGGAGGATCCTTGGCCCGCCATGGGTCGCCTGTTGACTCCTGGTTCTAAGGCAGCGCTGAAGGGCCAGCCTGTGGTGCCGTTATGGCGCCAGGCTACAGAGGACATTTTCGCGGTGAGTTTTCCCTTTTTCCTTGCGCTTGTTGTGTCTTTGTTTTGGTCGACTGACATCTCTCCTGGATCCCCTTGTCAGGGCTTCCAAAAGATGCTGATGGGGTGCAGCGAGGCTGAGGCTGCATTCCAGGATGCCAAGACTGGGCTAGATGCCGAGAGAGGTCTTAGGGTGCGGAAGTCGGAGGAGTTGGCCCACTGCCAGGCAAGGGTGAAGGAGCTGGAGGGTGCCCTTGCGGAGCAGGGTAGGAAAAGAGATGAGGAGCTTGCTGAGCTGCGCAGAGAGAGGGATGGAGAACTCGCTGAGCTGCGCAGAGAGAGGGACCAGGCCTTAGCGGAGCAGGGTGCACGGTTGAGAGCCGTGGTGACCAAGAAGAAGAAGTTGTCCCAGCTGCTGTACAATATGACTACCTTCTCTGCCCTGGAGGCAAGAATATCCTGCATGGAAGAGTTTGGGGCGGGGGAGCATACTAAGTGGAGCTTGGAGGAGGAGAGAAGCTTATGGAGCAGATGTTCCCAGTACCTCCCACGCTTCCGGACTTTTCTGACCTCAACCCCGATGGATCCCTCCGCTCTCCAATTCCTGGCTCTCCCGAGGTCCAGAGCGCTCCTCCAGGATCTCCTGCTCCAGTCGGCGTCTTTCAGGATCAGCTTGTTGATGTTGCTGCGGAGGCGGGCTCCTCTTCTACTCGGCACTCTGGCGGTGAGCAGGTTGTGGGGGAGGCTCCTGATGTTTAATTTCTGCGCCCTTGGTGGCATTCTGGTTTAGTTGTTTTTATGCTTGTTTTGTTGGCTGGGCTGGTGCCCTGAATATTTCTGTGCCCTGGGCCCTGCGTGGCGGGCCTTTATTTGTTTTTGCTTTTTTTCTGGTACATTTGAACTCCTTACTGGGCGGTCCCAGGAATCTTCAGCAGTCGTTTGTGCTGCTTTTTAAGTATGCGTCTACGGACGCTTTTTATGCCTTGTGTGTTTCGTTTTTGTTTGCGCATGCTCGTGTATTTTTGGCCATGTGTGGGTGCTGGCTTCAGGGTATACCCATCTCAGTCAGAGGCTGCCAGGCTTTCGTGAGTGCTAGGTATCGTGGGCGACAGTGTCCCAGTTGCCTGTACTTCGCCGTGCTCACGCAATGTGGAGGGTTTTGAGTGTGATTTGACTCAATTTCGCTTTTCTAGTGACAACATACTGCAAGTATTCATGATAAAAAATACCTCAAATAGATTTTTATTGATCACCGAATTGGTTTTGTTTTTCAAATAACTCCCTCAGGATGGCTGGATCCTGGGGGTGATACATTTGTGGATGGTTAAAATATGAAATGCTTAAACATAGAATAAGTAAGTAAATACCCTAGGATTAGGATGTAGGTCCTGGGCGCGGATTCTGAAAGAACATCTCGGTGTGCTTCCTTATACGTGATACTTTTTTAGGTGGAGGATATTCCAAGGTCTGGGTACCATGTTCCCTTCCATGTCCATCAGCCTGTAGGACCCGCTTCCCGTTGTGCTTTCCACCTGATAAGGTCCCTCCCAATTGTAGGCGAATTTTCCGGCACTTGCATTTTTTGTGTTCTGGAACACTTTCCTGAGGACTAGGTCTCCTACCTGGAGGGTTCTGACCTTAACGTTCTTGTTGTAACTTCGGGCTACCATTTGCTTATAAGCGGCCATTCTGATTGCGGCGCTGGTTCTGAGCTCATCTATTGTGTCCAGGCTGCTGGCCATTTCTGTCTGATTGCGTTCTTCCGTTAGGCAGCCGTATCTCTGTGTTGGTACTTTTACCTCTGCTGGAATGACAGCTTCTGCCCCAAAGACTAGGCTGAAGGGGGTTTGACCCGTTGCTGTCTTTGGGGTCGTCCTGTCAGACCATAGGACCAAAGGCAACTCGTCTGCCCACTTTCCTCCAGCTTCCTCCAGTCTCTTTTTCATGTTGTCCATGACTATCCTGTTGCTGGATTCTGCCTGGCCATTCGTCTGTGGGTACCTGGGAGCAGCTTTTAGTAGGGTGATATTCCAACTAGCACAAAATGCTTCGGTTTTGTTAGATATGAACTGTGAGCCGTTGTCGCACACTATTTCAGAGGGTATACCGAATCTGCAGATTATGTTTCTTTTAAGGAAAGATATCACCTGATTTTCTGTAACCTGGGGGAAGGCCTCTGCTTCTATCCACTTGGAGAAGTAGTCTGTTAGCGCGAGCATGTAGGTTCTGTTCCCAGGTGCTCTGGGCAGCGGTCCTACTATGTCCATTCCCCATTTCATGAAGGGCCAGGGTGATATGATTGGATGCAAAGGTTCAGCGGGCTGATGCGTGACAGGGGCGTGTTTCTGGCAGGCTTCACATTTCTTGGCTAGTTCTACTGCATCTCTTCGTATTGTCGGCCAGAAGTATCCCATTCTGATTGCTTTGTTGGATAAGCTCTTGCCCCCTGCATGATTTCCGCAGTCTCCGCTGTGGAGATCGTGCAAGACTGTCTGTGCCTCTCCGTCGCCCAGACACCTCAGGTAGGGTCCTGCGAGCGATTTCCTGAACAACACACCATCTATTATTATGAATCTGGAAGCTTTCATTTTAAATCCCCTTACCTCTTTCTTGTCAGCTGGCAGGGTTCCGTCTTTGAGCCACCTTTGGTAAGGTGACCTCCAGTCCTCTGGCTGCTCCGCGGTGTTGCTGAGGACGCCTAATCCGGCCTCCCACTGGGTGCTAGAATTTTCAACTTCTCGGTCTTCCTGGGAAGTTGAAGGTTCCAGCACATGGGTGATGGGGATTGAGGAGATGTCTCCGGGCTTGAATGTTGCCCCCAGGTTAGCCAGCGCGTCTGCTTCTGCGTTCTGCTCCCTGGGGATTTGCTCTATTTTGAAGGTGATGAACCTTGCCTGCTTGTCTTTGACTACCTCCAGGTAGGCTGCCATCCTGGGATCTTTAGCTTCATACTCACCGTTGATATGATTTACTATGAGCTGTGAGTCGCTGAACGCCTGCAGATATCTGACCTTGAGGTCCAGGGCCAGCTGGAGTCCCTGGATCAAGGCCTCATATTCTGCTACATTGTTGGTTGCTTGGAACTCGCATCGGACTGCCTGCACGATCATATCTCCCTGAGGGGATCTGAGCACCATTCCTACCCCCGCTCCTCGGCTGTTAGAGGCTCCGTCCACGTGCAGCGTCCAGCAGTTTTCTTCGGAGTCCATTTCTGGGGGTAGGATTTCTTTGGCTGCTTCTTTTTCCATTCCTGGGCTAAAATCAGAGACAAAGTCTGCAAGGGCTTGCGATTTTATCGCGGTCCTTGTTTCAAATTTCAGGTCGTAGCCGCTCAGGTGGACTGACCATTTGGACATTCTTCCAGAAAGTTCTGGTTTACTCAATATGGGTCTCAGGGGGTAGCTAGTCAAGACGGATATGGAGTGAGACTCAAAGTAAGGTCTCAGTTTGTACGAAGCTGTAACTAAAGCAAGGATGAGTTTTTCAGGAGCAGTGTACCTGGTCTCTGCAGGTAGCAGAGACTTACTGATGTAGTAGACTGGATGCTGGGTTCCTTCGTGCTCCCGCACCAGCACTGCGCTTACCGCTACCTCGGTTACTGACAGGTATAAGTACAACGGCTCCCCCTGCTCCGGTTTGGATAGGAGCGGTGGGGTGCTGAGGTACTTCTTTAATTCTGTGAACGCCTTTTCGTGTTCTTCTGTCCATTCAAATCTCTTGCTTTTCCGTAGTATGTCATAAAACAGTCGGCATCTGTCGGAGGATATGGAGATGAACCTATTCAGAGCTGCCGCCCTGCCGGTCAATTTCTGCACGTCTTTCGGCTTTTGGGGGGATTCCAGCTGCAGGAGCGCTTTAATCTGCTCGCTACTTGCCTCGATTCCCCTTTGCGTGACCATGTACCCCAGGAACTTCCCACTGGAGACTCCGAACGTGCACTTGGAGGGGTTTAGCTTCATCTGGTACTTCCTCAAGATGCTGAAGGTTTCTTCCAGGTGTTGGGCGTGTTGGCTGGCTGCTTTGGATTTGACAACCATGTCGTCTATGTAGACTTCCATGGTTTTGCCAATTTGATCTTTGAACATCATGTTCACCAGCCTCTGATATGTGGATCCTGCATTTTTTAAACCGAATGGCATAACGTTATAACAGTAGATACCTCTTTCAGACCTGAATGCCGTTTTTTCCTGGTCTTCCGGATGCATTTTGATCTGGTTGTATCCGCTCCAGGCGTCCAGGAATGTGAGCATCTCATGGCCTGCGGTTGCATCCACCATTGCATCTATGTGTGGTAGAGGGAACGGGTCCTTAGGGCACGCCTTGTTGAGGTCGGTGAAGTCTACACACACCCTCCACTTTCCGTTCTTTTTGGGGACCACTACCACGTTGGATAGCCATTCCGGATAGGCTACTTCCCTGATCTTCCCTGCGGCCAGGAGGTCGTCCACCTCCTGGTTTATCACCTGGTTTCTTTCTGCGGCAAATTTTCTTCTCTTTTGTTGGACCGGCTTGTAGCCGGGGCTTACACTCAACCTGTGTGAAATTACGTTTGGGTCTATCCCCACCATGTCCTCGTGGGACCACGCAAAGCAGTCAATGTTAGCTTTTAACAAATTTAACAGTTCTGAACGAACGGTACCTGTACACTCTGCTCCCACCAGTACCTTCCTCTCTGGGTGCAGCGGGTCCAGGGGAATTTCCTCTACCTCCACTTGGGGAGGTTCTTCGTAGGTTCCCCTGACCTGCTTTGCATGTGATTGCTATGCTGGAGGAGGAGTGTGTGGGGAATAAAACGCGTATTCACCCTAAATTTGCAGGATTATAATGAAATATGCAATTGTGAATATCGTCATAAGATTAAAAACATGAGAAAAGAAGTACAACCTTTAGTCCTCGCGCAAAAGGCCTAAGAACAGGAATTAATGCAAATTCCCTCCTATAACTTGCACCCAAGACTTAGTTTGAGACGTGGCCGCGTGTGCTTGAAATCCTCTCCAATTGCCTTGCAATATAGGGAGAGCCCTTGAGGTTTTAGATGTGAGATCTGAGGTTTTGGGAGAAGAATGCTCTCAAACCCTAATTTTACCCTGAGATTATTTTACAGTGCAACAAGAGTAACTGACATAAGGAGAAAAACTCTCCTTATGTAGTCTCTAGGTTTCGGCCGAATTGGAGATAGAGTAGGAGTGGGCTTTCCACTCTTACCTTATTCTAATTCGTGATTCGACCCATTTAGTTTTAAGTTGTTCGCGGGTTTTATTTATAAATCGTAACATGTTATCAGATATTAATACAGTCGATATATTAATAATGGTCTGACAAAATACGATATTGTATAATTACCCAAATTAATATAACTGTTTATATTAATACGCGAATACAATATTTAATTAAATATAACCGTTTATATTTAATTTACGAATTAATCATGTAATCCGTATTAGCTAAAATTATTTAATCCGTATTAAATAATAATCTCAACATCTTATTGACTAATTTAATAGTCAATACCTCTGACTAACCGTTTAGTCATATCCGGCAAAATGTGACTGTATTTTCATACCTTCACATCTCTCAAACGTGTCCTATAGGTGTGACGTATAGGGACCAGTTGACCACCGCCATCCGTATGACAATAACGTCAAACTTATCTAGCAAGCCAACCGTTATTGATAAACGTGGATCAACTGGTAATAATACAGAATTATGCCCTTGTGATCCTTAAAGAGATTTAATAAGTCATTGTACTTAATTGTCAAGGACACCAGCCCCAAAAATCTCCCACTTGTCCGTACAAGGGTATGTTCAATGACGTTATCACACTACATGTGGAGGACACAATCTCCAACAAACTCCCACTTGTCCGTACAAGTGTAGGTGCGATAACCGATTCTCATATCCTTTTAAAATTTCTCCCACTCAATGTAAGACAATTTGCAAATCCGCATTCGCAAAGGTCGTATCTCACAAGCGATCTGTATCAAGAGTGGTTTCCCCGACTAGAGAGTAACTTAACTGATAAAACGAATCTGTATTCGAGCATGGCCATGCATTTCAGTTACTACTCCTCGAGTGGCCCTGAGAAATGATAAAATCCTGATAAGGGTTTGGATATTTCCCTCAACTCGAATCCTGCCGATATCGCCCAGCATGAAATAACCCAGAAAAAATCCTCTTGGCCCCTGTTACGGTGACCGTGGGAAAGAAACCAAAGTTACCCAAAATCTGTCTTAATCTCAAGAAACAGTTGAAAGTCAAAAGACTCGACTCTAAGGAACACTATGGAGGTCCTATCCACGACCTGGCACCCAATGTTATAAAACATTTAGGACTCCATAACGATGTCACGGGGTGTCCTACGAGATATCCGTATAACTCGCCTTTGTGATTGGTCAGTCATCCACGTGACTTATGGCTCGTTGAACCCACCATCAACCAACGTCACAAAATGATTACCTGAGTTATCAGCTCAAGTGGGTAATCAAGGACCAAAACGATGTAATGTTAATCAGTTCACTTTGTGGTGTTCAAAATTGGCGTACAATTCCACATGAGAAACAAAACATTTTATATCATAACAATAAGGTTGAATAGAGTACACGAGAAAATGAATTATTACATGAATTCATAAAAGAGTACTACAACTTAGGAACACATCCAATTCCCATGGAATGAATGTGCCCTTCATGCTTATCACGTGGTAATGCTTTTGTGAGAGGATCAGCTATGTTGTCATCCGTAGCGATCTTTTCAATAAAAATCTCCTTTTGCTCCACGTAATCTCTGATTAGATGAGCTTTCCGTTGTACATGCCTAGCCTTGCTGCTAGACTTATGCTCCTTAGCTTGGAAGATGGCACCGCTATTGTCACAATAGACGGTGATTGGGTCATTCGAACTAGGCACTACTGATAGTCCTTGTAAGAATTGACGCATCCATATTGCTTCCTTAGCTGCTTCTGAGGCGGCATAGTACTCGGACTCAGTCGTAGAATCTGCTGTAACACTCTGTTTAGAACTTTTCCAGCTGACAGCAGCGCCATTAAGAGTAAAGACAAATCCAGACTGAGATTTCGAGTCATCTCGATCTGTTTGGAAGCTAGCATCTGCGTAACCCGTGGCGCAGAGCGTTGAGTCGCCTCCATAAGTCAATCCCCAATCTTTAGTCCTCCGTAGGTACTTAAGAATGTTTTTCACGGCCATCCAGTGGTGTTCACCTGGATGAGCTTGGAATCGACTTGTCATACTCAATGCATATGCAACGTCAGGACGTGTGCATATCATGGCATACATGATCGATCCTATGGCCGAAGCATAAGGAATCCGACTCATGCGCTCTTTCTCTTCCACTGACTTAGCTTCTTGAGACTTGCTCAAGTGAAGCCCAGGAGTCATAGGAAGGAACCCCTTCTTGGAGTTCGTCATGCTGAATCTCTCCAGAATCTTCTCTATATAAGACTCCTGACTGAGAGACAACATCCGTCGTGATCTATCCCTGTAGATACGGATGCCCAAAATTCTTTGTGCCTCTCCCAGATCTTTCATCTGGAAATGGTTTTTCAACCATGCTTTAACCGAAGATAAGAGAGGTATGTCATTCCCAATCAAGAGTATGTCGTCGACATACAGTACTAGGAATACAATCTTGCTCCCACTCGACTTGATATAGAGACATGGTTCCTCGACTGATCGAATGAACCCATTCTCTTTTATCACTTGGTCGAAGCGATGATTCCAACTCCGCGATGCTTGCTTAAGTCCATAGATGGAACGCTTAAGCTTGCAAACTTTCTTAGGATGTGCTGGATCGATAAAACCCTCGGGTTGTACCATGTACAACTCTTCCTCCAAATAACCGTTTAAGAAGGCGGTTTTAACGTCCATTTGCCATATTTCATAGTCATGAAATGCGGCGATCGCTAAGATAATCCGAATGGAACGTAGCATGACTACGGGTGCAAAGATTTCATCGTAGTGCAAGCCTGGCACTTGGGTGAAACCTTTAGCAACTAGTCTAGCCTTATGGATATCTTGTTGTCCTTCCACGGCATGCTTTATCTTGTAAAGCCATTTGCATTGAAGGGGACGTACCTTTGCAGGTAGGTCCACAAGATCCCACACGTTGTTCTCATACATGGAGTCCATCTCGGATTGCATGGCTTCTAGCCATAGCTTTGAGTCAGAACTGGTCATGGTACCTTTATAGGTTGTGGGTTCATTACCCTCTAGGAGTAAGACGTCATCTGTATCGTGTTCCTCGACCATACCGATGTATCTGTCCGGTGGAATAGAGACTCTTCCTGACCTCCTAGGTTCCTCAGGGATATCTACCGCAGCCTCGGTTGAAGGTACTGTTTCCTCCAATGGTTGCTCGGTAGTTGGTTCTTGAACCTCCGATAACTCGAAGGTTCTATTACTCGACTTGTTCTCGAGAAATTATTTCTCTAAGAACGTCGCACTAGCCGCAACAAAAACACGTTGTTCGGTAGGCGAGTAGAAGTAATGACCAAACGTTCCCTTTGGATAGCCTATAAAGTATGTCTTGACCGATCGCGGGCCGAGCTTATCCTCGTGTCTCCACTTGACATAAGCCTCGCAGCCCCAAACCCGAATAAAGGACAAGTTAGGGACCGTTCCCTTCCATAACTCGAATGGAGTCTTGTCAACAGCTTTAGACGGACTTCGGTTAAGTATTAAAGCGGCCGACAAAAGAGCATAGCCCCACAATGAATCAGGCACAACAGTGTGACTCATCATGGATCGAACCATATCAAGTAAAGTTCGATTTCTCCGTTCGGACACACCATTTAATTGTGGTGTTCCAGGTGGAGTCAACTGTAGCACGATCCCACAGTCTTTTAGGTGTTGATCAAACTCGCGTGAAAGATACTCACCACCACGATCCGAGCGTAGTGCTTTAATCTTTCTACCCAGCTGGTTCTGTACCCGATTCTGGTATTCTTTGAACTTGTCAAAGGATTCACTTTTATGTTTCATCAAGTAGACATAGCCATATCTACTCAAATCATCCGTGAAAGTGATGAAATACCTATAGCCTTCTCGTGCGTTGATCGACATAGGGCCACATACGTCCGTATGTATGAGTCCTAATAGGTCGGCAGCGCGCATTCCAACACCTTTGAAGGAAATACGAGTCATTTTGCCGATGAGACATGATTCACACGTGCCATATGATTCGAAATCAAAGGGCAAAATAGCTCCATTCTGTATGAGCTGTTTTACGCGTTTCTCATTTATGTGTCCAATACGACAATGCCATAGGTAAGTTTGATCTTTGTCACCTACCTTTATTCTTTTATTATTCACATGTAATATCTCGGTAGTTTGATCTAAAACATAAATTCCATTCATGGAAACTGCCTTGCCATATATCATATTGTGTAAGGAGAAAATACAGCTATTATTCTCTATTACAAATGAAAAGCCAAGTTTGTCAAGTGCCGAAACTGAAATAATGTTTTTGGACAAACTAGGAACATAATAACAGTTATATAAAAATAACTCGAATCCACTTGGAAGCTGGATTACGTATGTTCCCTTCGAGACTGCAGCCACACGTGCTCCATTCCCGACACGCAGGTCCACCTCACCCTTGATTAGGGGTTCTTGGTTTCGGAGGCCCTGCACATGATTACATAGATGAGAACCACAACCAGTATCAAGTACCCAAGTTCCGCAACTTGCATGGTTAATCTCAATCATGTGAATAAAAGAAGAAGAAGACATACCAACAGGAGTAACACGGCCTGCTTTAATGTCCTCGCGATACACGGGGCATGAGCGCCTCCAATGCCCAGTCTTGTGGCAATGGTGACATTTCATGCTTGTATCCTTGCTCTTTGTCTTGCCTTGTGAGTTACTCGACTCACCAGGCCCACTCTTAGCAAATCCTGGTTTCTTGAACCTGGGCCTACCTACCGCTAGGTCGCCCTGAGCTTTAGCCTTCCCTTTACCTTTTCCCTTACTTGAGATCATGAGAACATCCTGCTTTAGACTCCCACTCAACTTTAGATCCTTCTCAGTCTGTACGAGAAGGGAGTGGAGCTCATGAGGAGTCTTCTTCGTGTCGTTCATATAGTAGTTGGCCCTAAAGAGGGCGAACCCATCATGAAGCGAATGAAGCATGCGATCAACGATGATGTTCTCACTGATCTTGCAGTTTAGGGTCTCCAGTTTCTCGATATTCTCAATCATGTTGAGAATATGTGGGCTAACAGCTTGGCCCTTCTGGAGTTTCGCCTCAAAGAAGCGACAGGTATGCTCATAAGAAACGATTCTCGGAGCCTTGGAGAATTCGTTAGTGAGCGTGGTGAAAATCTTGTTTGCACCATGGGTTATGAAGCGTCTTTGCAAATTAGATTCCATTGCATAGATGAGTACGTTCTTTATCGCACCCGCTTCCATGACGAAGTCGCTATGAGCGCGAACATCGTTGGCTCTAGCTCCAGTTCCTGGGTGTGCCGGAATTGGCTCAGTTAAATACTTAAGCTTTCCGTCAGCAATGGCAGCATTCCGTAGTGCTGCCTCCCAGTCGGAGAAGTTTGACCCATCATTCCTCAGTCTAGTTGACTGATTCATGGAGTCCATGAAGGCCTTTAGCCAGGATTCACGTGCTAGCTTGGCACTTGGCATTGGGTCTTCACCAGCCATTTTAGTTTTACAGCAGTTTTAATGAACGTGTTCTACACTGAAAAGAAGATAAAACAAAACCATATAAGCAACTTATTGTTGTGATTTAAGTCTATATTAAATTGAATTTAAACTTGTAGACTCATGCATTTATATAATTGATCTCCCTCGAGAATTATATAAACGATCCCAAGACTCAATTTCCGTATATTGATAAGCCCACAGTTTGGCTAATTCCAATCGTTGGAACTCTTGGTCGATAGATTTCCGTAAATCCTATCTATTAGTCCATCTCAGTCACTGGAATATTATCGAGTGACCATGATGTTGAGATAAAATAAATCATCTGTTCCCACTTACCCGACGTAGAAGGGGTCATATTATGCCTACCGACGAAGAAGGGATTCATGGGAGGCTGATTTATAAAGACTAATCTCAATTTTTGGTTATACGAGGAAGACCCCATCAACTCTTATTTATCCATATTTAAGTGAACTAAAAACTAGCATTTGCGTGAATGAATTAAATAAAGTGATGGCTTTTTAAATTGACATGTGACATCTGTATTGTCACAGAAAACTAACGCGTGACCTCTACATGAGTCAGTTTTCAGGCATGATATAGGTGGTTTGGTTTTTAGGCGGAATATGATGCAAGCTATTATCGATGAAAGCGTAAAGATAAATGCAATAAACGTAAATAAAAGTCCTAGTGTGGCCTATCCTACCAAAATAAACATAAAACCACTTGGAATCCACCGTTGGACCCTAGAAGCTTGTCTTGATGTTCTATCTTGGTCCTTGCAGCGGGAGTGAGCATCCGGTCTCCGTCTTGTCTTTGGTCTTCACAAAATTACTAATTTAAATTACAAAAGTAATCCTAGATACATTCTAATTTAAATACAAAAGTAATTACATGGCAAAAACTCAAAACGGAGATTCAAGATCTCAAAATTACAAGCAAGATCGTGTCCCATCATTACGGTAACACAATCTTCTAAGGCCACACTAAGTTACAACCGTTTGCAACAATTAAATACGTTATTGAAAGCATTCAAGGCATTCACAAGACGATAAATAAAATGCATCAACAAAAAAAAAATTTATACATGACATAATACTGTTATTATGATTAATAAATTTATACCAAACCACCTTTTAAGATTAAAATTATGTGACTATACCGCTTTAATCACCAATTTTAATAAACATATAATCCATTATTTTAAACTGTTTTAAAACAATATGTATCAAACGAGGGTGAACCGTTTCACTAAATAATATACTATTTCCGTATACAGTATATTATTTTAAGCCATGTGAAAATAAGAAACAAGTTATTTTCGAAAATAAACACCCCGAAACGAGAGCACTCGATCGAGTAACAGGGGCACTCGATCGAGTGTCAGGGTCACTCGATCGAGTGCAGCAGGGCTCGATCGAGTGGCTCGTAAAAACTGCAAACCGCTGCACTTTTAAATTAAAACGGGTTTATAACATGGATTTAAAACGTGTAAATCATAAATAAACAACAACAAAAGATTCACATATTGCTAAAAATATCGATTAATTAACAATATGCAAATTATAATCGAAAAACAAGATCGATTTCTCACAAAAATCACACGCACGGGCCTGGTACGAGGGCACTCGATCGAGTGCAACTGGTACTCGATCGAGTGCCTAAGCACAGTGTACGGTTTTCAAAATTTTTAAAACTTATGAAAGACACAATTGTAAAATTTTCATGGCCTAAGGCTCTGATACCACTTGTGGGGAATAAAACGCGTATTCACCCTAAATTTGCAGGATTATAATGAAATATGCAATTGTGAATATCGTCATAAGATTAAAAACATGAGAAAAGAAGTACAACCTTTAGTCCTCGCGCAAAAGGCCTAAGAACAGGAATTAATGCAAATTCCCTCCTATAACTTGCACCCAAGACTTAGTTTGAGACGTGGCCGCGTGTGTTAGAAATCCTCTCCAATTGCCTTGCAATATAGGGAGAGCCCTTGAGGTTTTAGATGTGAGATCTGAGGTTTTGGGAGAAGAATGCTCTCAAACCCTAATTTTACCCTGAGATTATTTTACAGTGCAACAAGAGTAACTGACATAAGGAGAAAAACTCTCCTTATGTAGTCTCTAGGTTTCGGCCGAATTGGAGATAGAGTAGGAGTGGGCTTTCCACTCTTACCTTATTCTAATTCGTGATTCGACCCATTTAGTTTTAAGTTGTTCGCGGGTTTTATTTATAAATCGTAACATGTTATCAGATATTAATACAGTCGATATATTAATAATGGTCTGACAAAATACGATATTGTATAATTACCCAAATTAATATAACTGTTTATATTAATACGCGAATACAATATTTAATTAAATATAACCGTTTATATTTAATTTACGAATTAATCATGTAATCCGTATTAGCTAAAATTATTTAATCCGTATTAAATAATAATCTCAACATCTTATTGACTAATTTAATAGTCAATACCTCTGACTAACCGTTTAGTCATATCCGGCAAAATGTGACTGTATTTTCATACCTTCACATCTCTCAAACGTGTCCTATAGGTGTGACGTATAGGGACCAGTTGACCACCGCCATCCGTATGACAATAACGTCAAACTTATCTAGCAAGCCAACCGTTATTGATAAACGTGGATCAACTGGTAATAATACAGAATTATGCCCTTGTGATCCTTAAAGAGATTTAATAAGTCATTGTACTTAATTGTCAAGGACACCAGCCCCAAAAATCTCCCACTTGTCCGTACAAGGGTATGTTCAATGACGTTATCACACTACATGTGGAGGACACAATCTCCAACAAACTCCCACTTGTCCGTACAAGTGTAGGTGCGATAACCGATTCTCATATCCTTTTAAAATTTCTCCCACTCAATGTAAGACAATTTGCAAATCCGCATTCGCAAAGGTCGTATCTCACAAGCGATCTGTATCAAGAGTGGTTTCCCCGACTAGAGAGTAACTTAACTGATAAAACGAATCTGTATTCGAGCATGGCCATGCATTTCAGTTACTACTCCTCGAGTGGCCCTGAGAAATGATAAAATCCTGATAAGGGTTTGGATATTTCCCTCAACTCGAATCCTGCCGATATCGCCCAGCATGAAATAACCCAGAAAAAATCCTCTTGGCCCCTGTTACGGTGACCGTGGGAAAGAAACCAAAGTTACCCAAAATCTGTCTTAATCTCAAGAAACAGTTGAAAGTCAAAAGACTCGACTCTAAGGAACACTATGGAGTGGCTGTGGGCTTGAGTGCTACTTTGTAACAGCTCCTTGCTTCTTCCTGGTTTCCCCTTATGGTCTGGACTCCCCACGGCGTAGGGAACTTAAGGCACTGGTGGTATGAAGACGGGATGGCTTTCATATCATGTATCCATGGCCTGCCCAGGATGACGTTGTAGGTGGAGGGACCGTCAATTACCAGGTACCTTACTTGCTTGTTGATTCCTCCGGCGTAGGTCGGGATCATGATTTCTCCGAGCGAATGCTTTGTTTCTCCGCTGAATCCCACCAGTGGAACCGCCTTTTTGGTTAGGTCTGCTTCCCCAAATCCCATACTTTTCAGCGTCTCCAACATGATGATATTGACTGAGCTCCCCGTATCTACCAGAATCTTCTTCACCCTACAATTCCCTATGGATAGGGTGATGATCAGGGCGTCATCATGGTACTCAGCACCCTCTTCTACATCCGTTTCGTCGAAGCTGACGACCGGTAGATCCTGGGCGCTGATCCTGCACGAGGACTCTGGCTTGTCTCCTTTAACTCGGGTGGCGTGCCTTTTGGCTGCGGAATAGGTGAGTCCGCACAGCTCCGAGCCCCCTGTTATCACGTTAATAGTTCTAGTGCAGAGAGGTGGGCTAGAGGGTGCTACCTGGCGAGTTGCGTTCACCTTGGTTCCTTTTGGCAAGATGTGGTTCAGATTACCCTGCTCGTACTGGTACCGGACTTCTTTTCTGAGGGTGATGCAATCTTCGGTTGTATGCCCGATGTCCTCGTTGTGGAAGTCACACCTTAGGTTGGTGTCCCTTCCGTCCTTGCTTCTTTCTTCTGCCCGCTTCTTGGGCCACTCCACCTTTTCTCCCAACTCCTTTAGTGCTTTGATTAGTCCTGCAAGATTAACAGTGAAACCATACTCTTGTACCTTTGGCGGCAGATTTGGGTCATTCTTCCAATTTTTTCCTCCAGAAACCTTATGCACCGGCCTGTTGTAAGGTTTGGATTTCTCCTGCCTGTCTGCTGCTGGTGCCTTTCTGCTGGTGGAAGCGGAGCCGCAACTGATCCTCCTGGGCCCTGCATCTTCTTCCAGTCGGATGGCATCCAACGCCTTTTGCTGAACCTGAGCATAAGCCGTGCATGGCCACTTGGTGAGCTCCTTGTATAGGTCGGAGGCCTGTGGTAGCCCCCAGCGAAAGGCGTGGATGGCGGCTTTTTCCTCGCAATGGGGTATTGACACCATCTCTTTGTTGAACCGGGCTAGGTAGTCTCTGGTGGACTCTCCATCGCCTTGCTGGATCTCGTAGAGGTCGCTGCTCTGCTTTTCTAGCCGCCTACTGCTGGTGAATTGCTGGTTGAACGCATTCACCAAGTCCGCAAAGCTGGAAATGCTGGAGTTGGGCAGGGTGACGAACCACTGGAGGGCAGCTCCGGAGAGAGTGGATCCGAACCCTTTACACATGCATGCCTCCTTCAGGGAGCCCGAGGCCGTGATTACCATCATCTTCTGCTTGTATTGGTTGATGTGGTCTATCGGATCAGCCGTTCCGTCGTAGCTGGTCATATTTGGTGGAGTGAATCCTTTGGGCACATCTACCGAGACGATGTTGTGGGTGAATGGCGAGTCTGCGTAGCTGTCTGGGGCCGCTTTCTCCAGGGGCCTTGGCATTCCTGGTATGCGGCTGACTAAGTCCCACAGCTCCTTGTACTGGTGCTCCCATGGGTTCGGTCCTGCAAGAGGGTTAGCGAAATTCCAAGGGGTAGTATGAGTGAGAGGTGCATACCTTGGCGCTCCTGGGGTCTGGCCGACCGCGGGCTGGCAGAGTGCTTGAAGACTCATCGGCACGGTGTGCACTATCGATGGCGTCTGCTGGGTGGAGTATCCCGATGAGCCAGCCCCCAGCAGGGGTGGTTGCCTTGCTGATGACCCTTCCCCTTGTGTCCAGACTGAGGTAGGGGTTAAAAAAGGTCCTGCATTACCATGTTGGTTAGTATTAACAGGTAATCTTACAGATCCGTTACCTGGGGCTCCCATTTGCGGTTGCGGTGAGTCCAGGTTGATGGAGAGGTAGCCCAATCCTGAGGGAGTGATTCTCTCGGAGGGAGTTAACCCTGCGAGATCTAGTCTGGTGACTATCTCGTTGGGGATGGCCCTGGCTTCAACTCTGCTCCCTGGAGGTCTTGGGACTCCTGCCTCTGCGCCTGGATTTCCGCTGACGCGTGGAAGTTGATTCTGAGCCGTGGCTAGCTTTCTGAGCTCCTGGTTGTCCTTCCTTAAGCCGTCGACTGCCTGATGGAGGGTAAAGATTCCTTCCATCATCGTCTTCCACATGGCTGGGGTGGGAGCATCTGCCGAGCCCGAGCTGGCCGCTGTATTGCCGCCAGTGACGCCTGACTGTGTCTGCGGAGTACTGACAGCGAGGGGAGCGGTCACCTTCAGGGTTGGAGATTCCTGACTCTCCACGGAGATGGGAGAAGTTTCTGTTACCGCTGGGGTGGGTAGTGGGTTTGTTTGAGGAGCTGGGTTTGTCATTTTGAGAGATTTTCGAGGGTTTTTCAGGATTTTTACGCTTTTGGGTTGAATAATCACTACAGCCCCACGGTGGGCGCCAAAATGTTTAGGTCAAAATTTACCTAATGTTCTTTTAGGAGGTTATAGTGATTCCAAACCTAGTAGGTGATGTATTTAGACAAAGTAAATATTTAGAAGAGTAAAAAGAAGAAGTGTGAGGGACGAGAGGGTTGATGACGCAGGAAGCCCCTTTGGGGAAAAACTGCGGGAAGAAGATTTCTTCCAAGTTCCACTAGAATTCTCTTTCAGAGTGTGTGTGCGTTTACAAGTATTTGTTGAGTTTTCTTAGTGTTGTGTATGCTAAGTATGATAATGAATGAATGAACTAATGATACAAGGTTAACATATATATACAATTATGCTTGTATGGACCGTTGGATGCTCCTTCCATCCAACGGATCCTTCTTCTCCTTTTGTCCCATTTTGGCTTCTTTACTCCAGCTGCTTTTTCTGGCTCTCCCTGTGTGTGTGGCCATTTCGGGCAATCCTCGAGCCCTGGCATTTCGTCCTCTTCTTCTTTCTCGTTTCCAGTGCTCTCTTCCTTCTTGTGCAATCCTCTTCCCATATGACTTTCCTTCTTGCTTTTCCTTTGACTTTGGATGCCACATGTACATGCTCCATCCACTTAGACGATGCCACGTGTTAGCTTATAAAAATGTCATTTTTAGGGCATAACAAGATTGAATGAGAGACTTGCATTAACCTAATTCTGCATCCACATTGTGCCACATAGGCAGTTTTTCATTCTTCTTTTATAGATATAATGATTATTTTTATTATCAAAATAACATAATTAGTGTATAATTATATAACCTAATTAATAAAATGTGAGGCAAATTCATCAAAAAGAAATTTATATTTTATATACTCCGTCTAGGTTAGTATCTAGAAATTATTAGGATCTCATATACAAGTAATATAATTATCGTCTTTTTTTTTTCTTTTTGCAACGCTAATTAAACCATAACTAACTGTCTGTATATAAAAACACAAAATAAATTAATAATTTGTTGTCTTAATAAATTGTTAAGAACAAACCTACATCGATTCTTAATACAAACCTAGTTCATCGTCCCTAATTACATATGAGTTGGACGGGAACCAAATTCCGCCTCAAACAAAACTGAAATTCCCACTGGTTACGTATTCAAGCCAAACGAAGATCAAATATATACATACTTCATCCCTACAATTGTGTCGTCAGTCCAACAATTTTTATTTCACATTTTTATTATTTAAAGCTTTTTTTGTTAATTATTGATTATTATTAGAATACTAAGACAAATCACAAGCGAGCAAGAACTAGGTCGATTCGAGAATTTTTATTTGACAAAATGTATCTAGAATTTTTAAAGAACATAAATGTAGCTACTCCCGTCTTAATCATTATTTACCTTATTTTAATTTAATGTAAAAGAAAAAATTGGAACGTATATAGAAATAAGTCGTGATGAGTCTTGTATGAAACGGATGAACTAGGGGCTTGTTTGGTTACCCATTAAAATCATGGGATGTTGAACTTCCCGGGAAGTGTAAAATTATGTTGTTGTTTGGTTGCCAATATCATGGGAAGTAGAACTTCCCACATGAATTTACTTCCTCCATTATATGGGAAATTACTCACCAAGTCCCTCCTTGGTCAATAGAACTTCCCGCATGAATTAACTTCTCATATGCGAACCAAACACTTTTTGCGAATTCACATGAATTGGAAATTCATGTGATCTTGAAGTTCCCGGGAACTTTAATTCCCCTATGTCAACCAAACAAGCCCTAGAATTGGAATTGGTTGGATTCATGGTCGTAGAACTTGTCATAATTGTGTGTTTTTTAGATGATGATGTACGTACGTAATAATAGTCTATTGTTATGACTTATTATATGATAATTTAGTTTTGCTATTGTGTATTTATATACTCCGTATTATTTTTGCAGCATATTATATTAGTATATTCAATTTATATATGAAATCGTTCTAATTATCCTATAATTAGCTAATTGCCAAATACCCTTTTTTAATCTGCTATTTTAATTTAATAGTCAAACCTGCTATTAAAATCTACTAACCGTATTATGCTAACGTTATCTGCTATTATAAATCTGTTTTTGCCGTTTGCTGAACAGGGCTTGATTACAAAATTGTTGTAATAATACTAATCTAATTATCAAAGTACTAATAAAACAATTATCGGTCAATTTACTAAGCATAATCCGCTAAATAAAAAATCTATTAGAGGACTCGTATTCACCTTAGACTGTACACTATTATTTTTCTCCGATCTCATCGACTTCAATTGAACAATTCTTGAATTGTAAACCCTTCATCTCCGCTTTCGTTAAATACCTCCGATGTGGGTTGATAATATGTAGGTTCTGGTACGATAGACCCCTGGTCGTTATGACCATAATTTTGCATCTGTGGATAATATGTAGGTTCTGGTACGATAGACCCCTGGTCGCTATGACCGTAATTTTGCATCCGTGGATAATATGTAGGTTCTGGTACGATAGACCCCTGATTGCTATGACCATAATTTTGCTGGTCGCCATGACCGTAATATGGCAACAGAAGTTGAGGATCGTCATTGTTGTAATTAGGTATCAATACCGCGGTATTTATCTCCTCTTGCGGCTTTTGTACATTTGAAACTTTCTTGGCTTTCTTTTTATATATGTGACACAAGACGATGTTCTCGGGCTGTTAATTATCAAACACAAAAACAAACAGTTAGCTTTCGATACGAAAATTAAATTAGGTATATTAATATGTAGTATGTAGTATATGCATATAATTAATACTTTGACACATGCAAGTTCTCAATAATAATATCGTTGTACATTATTTAACAGTCTTATATATAATAGTTTATAGGTAGTAGTATATGATTAACATGTTCTATATATAATTAAATTAAGTAGATAAACAAAGAAATCAAGGAAACCAAATCAAAAGTATTAATGAGCTAAATTCGAACTAACACTAAAAACTTAATATGATTCTTCGTAAATAAATAATAATAATAATAATAGTAATAATAATGATAATAATAGTAATAATAACGATAATAATAATAATAATAATAATAATAATAATAATAATAATAATAATAATAATAATTGTATTATTAAAAATAAAACAAAAACAAAAAAATACTTTGTAGTAGTAATAATAATAATAATATATAATAATAATAATAATAATATAATAATAATTGCATTATTAAAAAATAAAACAAAAACAAAAAATACTTCGTAGATAGTAGTAGTGATAATAATAATAATAATAATAATAATAATAATAATAATAATAAGTTGTGTTTTAAAATAAAATAAAATATTAATAATAGTAATTGTAATAATAAAAGTTGCATTTTAAAAAAATATAAAATAATAATTATAATAACAAAAAAGAAAACTCAATATAATACTTAAAAACAAATCAAGAAATCAAGAGAACCAAATTAAATAAAAGTATTAGTATAATTTCGATAAATATACAAACACCAACGTCACCAAGGTTAGTGGAGCAAAACCCTAACTTCCCACCATTGATTACATATGTGCATGCATGAACAAATCAAAGAACGTAAGAAAGAAAATTCCAAGCGTAAGCATACGTACTCCCTCCGTCTCAAGAATTTATTTACCATACTTTAGTTACACGTAAACAAATGACTGTGACGTAGAAAATAATCAATCAATCCATAACAAAAGTAAAAACCCTAATTAAAGAAACAAGCTAAAGTACGTATACTTACATTGGGAGGTCCAAGATAAGTACGTCCATTAATGATATAATTAAGATAATAATCTTCAATACAATACTCATGCATGATCCATTCATCTACTCCTCCTTTATACGTAAACTGTCTCGTCGTACCAATCGTAATCTCCTCGCCGTTCATCACTAGTCTACGACATGGACTCGGCTTTTGGCCTTGCCACGTACCGCCTCCACCTCCGGTGGTACGTATTTTCCGTTTATGGGTCTCCTTCTCTTTTCTTTGTCTTGTAAATAAGTAAATATGTTTTGTCGGGTCACGTTCCCCGAATAGGGCATCGGGTGATTTCTCGTAAAGATCAATTTCTTCAATTCCGTCCATACTTCGACCTTCTTGAATTCTTTTAGGGATGAAGTGGGAATATATTTCGTCTTCGTCTGGACAGAAGACGTAACCAATTGGTAAGTCGTGAGTCTTGTTTGAGACGGAATTGGAATTAAAATTGGAATTATTTGTTGGATTCATTGTTGTAGAATTTCTTGTAATAATTGTGTGGTTTTTTAGTTGATGGTATACGTAATAGTATGTTGTTGTTGTAATGACTTATGATGATTTAATTTTATGATTGTGTATTTATATACCTATTTCATTTTTCGAATCCAAATAGGTCTTGAGTTCGAGTTTCTCTAGTAATAGGAATTGTTAATAAAAAAGGGCTATTAAGACAATATTATTTATTAATTTATGTTAATAATAATTACTAGTCTCTTTGGCAATAGGATATGTTAATTAAAAAAGGCCATCAAGACAAATTTATTGATTTATCTTAATAATAATAATAATGTAGTTAATTATTATTAGATTTACGTGTAATAATTCTTTACGTGTAATATATGTTTATTTCATTATTATTTTTATTATCAAAATAACATAATTAGTGTATAATTATATAACCTAATTAATAAAATGTGAGGCAAATTCATCAAAAATAAATTTATATTTTATATATATACTCAGTCTAGGTTAGTATCCAGAAATTATTAGGATCTCATATACGAGTAATAATTATCGTCTTTTTTTTTCCCTTTTGCAACGCTAATTAAACCAATTTAATAATTTATATAAGAAATACTCCTTACAAAGGATATTATACGGGAGAGGTACTTTGATACGAAAATAACTCATCGTATATCCGTATATCCATAAATATTCCAATTAGTGACACGTAAAATAGGTATACTAGTTGTACAGTGTAAAATCTGAGGGTTATAATAAACTATTCGAGTTTTATTTATAATACCAAAATTTTAGAAAAACGGTCTCTTAATAGCGTTATTGAGAGAATTTTCAGTAATGGGTGAGTGATCCACTAAAGTTTTTGTTTTCTCATTAGGTCTCTCGCTAAATTAGTGATGTACGGTTTCTCATGAGACCTACCGTTATTCTAAATTATTTGAATTTATTTATTTACACAATAAAAATCAATTAGAGGATTATACAATCAGATATTCAGATATATACATCTTATAATATATATTTTCACTTTTTCAGCCTTATAACAAAGAATTTGAGCTTATACATATATTTTACGAGCTTTATTGAAAAAAATCTGAGCGTCTTTATAAAAAATATTGTAAATCAAGACATTATATTGAAACTCAAAAATAATACATATAAAACCAAACGATTTTAATTTTAACACTAAAAATTATAGTCCAAGAAAAAATTGTTAAAAACTCAAGAAAAAATGTATAGAAGTTCAATTAAATTTGTATTAAATGTACGATTCTTATATACATCTGGATCATATTCGTGATTAAAAATATGAACTTTGACTTAGTTCAAGAATAAATACTCAAAAACTCATATACTTATACCTTGGTTATGCAATGCCTATTTATGGGGAATCTAATCTACTATATCAGATTGGTTAGTTTAAAAATTTAAAATAGTTTAAGAATTTAAAATAAAAGTTATGAGTTTATTAAAAAAAAATTTGAGTTTACTCGTTTAATCATTAAGCTAAAAAATATAATAATACAATTGAAAAACAATACATTGTAACTCATAAAAAAATTGAGTTTGACATAAAAAAAAAACTAATATATAACTTATAAACTTTAAAAAATTACACAAAAACTCAATAAAATACAAAATCTAATAGTGTATATCCGATAAATAATCATTTTTCTCATTACCCCTTCACTTTTTGAAACATGTGATAACTGCGGCGGATCTGGGGAAGGGAAAGAGAAAACACGTGTCATCACGCAATCTAAAATATCCAGTTATATATATAAGTTAATATTCATTGTTACTTTGTTAGCAATGTAATGATAGTGGGTATAGTGGTAAATGGAGTGGATTGTTGGTTTGTAGACCTAAGTTTGATTCTCACAAGTTATAGTATTTTGTTTTTAATACGGAGTATGTTTTATTGTGAAATTTACTAATATTACGTGTTTTTTATTTCTTATTTCTTAGTATTTTTTTATGACATTTAGTCATGTTAGTATATAAATAAACGCAAAACAGTCATGCAAAAGTCCACTCGATAAAAGCCTATTTTACTGCCATTAGCATGAAAATTTATACAGCCCAATTAGCAGGGCCCATTATGTTTCGAATGGCACAAATAATGACAATTGATCCATGCAGTACCCATTGATTGGGTACACATCCATGCATATGTTTAGTAACCCAATCGTTATTCATTGTTGACATATTACAAATTTACAATGTTTGATTTGGGAGACCGGTCACATAATGGAGTGAGGGAGGGGTTCACTAAAAACTTTTTCACTGTTATATCTTTCACTAAATTAGCGAGAAACGGTCTCTCACATGATCTACTATACAATAAACAAGTCGTTATATTTGAATTGAATTTTTTGGTCGAAAAATTATGCTAATTTTTTTTTACAATTTTCAACATAAATATGTTATGTGAGATGAACAATAAATAAACCAATAGTTAATTAAAAGAAAAAAAAATAAAACTTAAATAAAAATGATAACTATCTAGAAATGACCGTTTATGCCGAGAATTTGTGATAAAAATTCTAAGTCAACGTGAAGATAATGTCCCTTGTGATAAATATGGGATTAATTTCAGCATAAGCAGATTGCAACGACAAAAATGAGAAATTTTAACAAAATGTTTGACTAATATATTATAATTAACATTAATTAATTTGAGTATTTTGTAACTACTATTAGATTACGATTAATAGATATTATTTTCTGTACAATGTAGTAAAATTTTATAGTTTAAAATATGTTAGCCAATATGCTGAGTTAATCAGCATATTGTAAAACAATATATTGACCTCAAATATATTGTTCAATATGTATTTACCAAACATTAAAATTAGCATATTAACTGGTCAAATATACTAAAATCCTTAGATATGTTGATATTGATCAATATATTTCCTCCATTCATATCCAAACTTCATATATTCCTTTTTAATCCATTCATATACAAACTATCATTTTTCTAATAAAGCAAAGAAAATGATAAAATGTCATTATAGACAACTTTACTTACCAAAAAAGTGGCCGACCATTAATCAATCATCACATATTTAAATTAATAAAAAAACATCGAACACACCTACAATTGTTTATTTAATAGTTTTTTGACATTTTTCTTAACATTTGTGCAAAAAACATATATACACTTTGAATTTGAATGGAAGAATTATCATTTATCAAACACACAAGTCGCTTTATACTAGCAAAAGAGTTTTGTTTGTGACTGATAATATCCGTCACAACTCACAAGCTGCTTTAATCTCGCAATAATACAAGTGGACATACAAGTGGGAGAATATGGAGCTTCCTATGAATAGTGCAATTTGCATTATTTGAGAGCGGCACTATCCGTCTTCAGTTTATGACAGAATGACAGATAGTGTTCGTTTTCAATGAGAATTTGTGTTATGGAGACCAGAGAGTAGAGATAAATGGAATGTATGATTATGGAGACTTCACCTACACGAACAAAAAATTAACTGTAAAAACGGGTAGTACAAAAGGAACACAGTAAAAAAATAGGGAGTAAAATTTAGAAACTCAGATAACATTCTTTAAATACACACACTGTCTTAAATTGAGAAGGTGTCACACATGCCGGATATGTGATATGATCACAGATCAAAAGCAAATGTTGGGATATTCACCAACACTTATCGGACCATGTTTATCCGTAGGTCTTGTAACCCTACTTAGCCCTAATTCCTATATTAAAATACTAATTTTTTTCTTAACCTACTTTCAAGAACAACCTTTTCATTTCTATCTTTTATCAAGACCTACCTTAACCTACCTTTAACTTATACTTTTTTACACTAAACAAGGTCTAGAACGAGGTCTAGAATGTGTTCCAGGAGGTCCAGATTGGACCGTATGGAACTAGTTTCTTCAAAGGTGATCCAACCTTTTAATTTCTTTTTTCTTTTTTTATTTGTTATTTTTTTGTCTTTATTCAAGACCTGAACCTACTTAGCCCAACCTATAAACGTAGTCTCAGAGTTATCACAATATAATATCAGGGTAAATATGTAATTTCAACTCGGTTTTAGATTTTTCCTTTTAGATGATCGTGGGTAAAAATTAAACCACAACTTCACAATTAAAATAAAATAATTTCACCATTTGTATGCTAACTTATATTCTTCCTCGATTTTATCTATGTAAAAGATTATATCATATAAACATTGCGTATTTTTTTTCAAAATTTCGTAAATTATTAAATAAACTAATTTAACAAAGTTTTCATGCTAAGTCGAACAAGAAAAGAAGCGGGTCCGGGTTCGCCCCTAAACGCGGGTTGAAAGGAGCGAGCCCGGACTCAATTATGTTTGACCGATTTTTTTTTTTTTTTTTTATGGGTTTGGGCGAGCTGGGTTGTGGAAGAGTGGCCCTAGTAAAGGGATAATTGTGTCGGGCTAGTACACGGGCAAACCCGGAAACAATAACTAATTAACCCAACCAGGAATAAATTGATACATAAGGTTGACTAGAGATTCTAAATTGATCGTAAAAGTGTAACTGAAACTTAACCCGAAGGTTTGAATTAACCCGACTTGAAAGTGACTCAACGAAATAACCTGATAAACTCTATACGACTTAGTTAATGCAAGATTCTAGCTCGAAATGGTCCCTAATGATCGATTGACCCGAGAACCGTAAAATCAGAGTGACCCTATCCGAAAATAACCAAACCCCAAAATAACCCGGTAAATTGTTAAACCAAAAAAACCAAACCCAAACCTATTTGCCAACTTTACACACAACTATCGCGCTGGGCATATTAGATAGGGGAAAGTGAAGTCCTAGACCTGGCAAAATACAACCCGACTCGACAAAATCGATCTGACTCGCCCGATATTGAACACGTCTGTTAATCGATAATATTATAAAATTAGGGTACCCGAAATAGATTCACTCTGACCCAATATAACCCGATACGTAATCTTATCCAATAACCGGTATAACCGAACCCGACCCGACATAGTCATTCATAAGGGTTGGAACAATCCGACAATACAATAACCCAAGCCGAAAACAATCCGACTCGAACCCAACTCGATCTACCCGATTACCAAATCGAAATACCGACCCATCACACATGTGAAATATAAAACCGTCTTACACAAAAATTTAGAAAACAAAATCTGTTGGGATAATATTGTTAAAAAACAGAGTCGAGATCTGGAATGGTAGAAGGTGGCACACATGCAAAAATGTGAAATGCATGTGGGTAATCGTCTGCGCTACTCAAAACACAAGTGACGCCGCCCTTTTAAGCTTTCAATATTAGCCACTTACATTATCCTCTTCATTATTTTATTCACTTTTTAAAATTGCGTGTAACTAACTTACCCAATCTTGCTGCTGCTGCTTCTTCCGTTGAATTTTATTTATTTTATTTTATTTTATGTGTCACTATCGTGTGTTGTTGTTGATTAGACCATCCCCAAGCAAAAGGTCGATTTAATCGAGTCAATAACGTATTAACCCTTAATCTCACCTTATTGACATTGACCCTCTTTTAGCCTCCCAAGCAAAAGGTCACGACCTAGGTCAATAACCCAATCATTTTCCACTTTCCAACATTCCCAATCATTTCCCACTTTCCAACATTCCCAATCATTTCCCACCTTTTCTACTCCACCAAAACATCTCTCTTACTTTTTTCAATTAATATTTACCATATTTACCATATGTTAAATTTTTTACTTTTATTAAATAAATAGGATCACAATATGTTAAATATTAAATTTTTGGAGTACATTTTTTGAAAAAGTATTAAATAAAAATGTTAAAATTAAAAAAATTGAAAAGACGATTTCATTGATAATAAAAGAACCGGATACATAATTTTTAAAAAAAACATGCATAAAAAGCAATCAATAATACATGATATTAAAATATTCAAAGTACTACGAAATATAATAGACGATCGAAACTATTCTAGTTACGGAAGTTTTGCCAAATATGTTGAATGAGATCATTTTTCAGAGCGATATGAGTGGCCCGATCACGAATCTCGCCATGAATTTCTACGAATCGTTCTTGAGGCGATCTTCTAAGATGATGATATTCATACGGATCATCATTAGCTGAGGTCGGAGTATCTTCTTGGAACTCAGCGATTATGTTTTCATAGTTAAGATAGGTATCTCTTTCATCTTCAACTATCATGTTATGCATAATAATACATGCCATAAGGACGTTTCCCATTGAAGCTGGATCCCACAGTAGACAAGGACGCTTGATGAAAGCAAAACGAGCTTGTAAGACACCGAAAGCACGTTCGACATCTTTTCGACAACTCTCTTGTCGTCGTGCAAATAACTTATGCTGTTGAATTTGTGGCGCACTAATTGTTTTTACAAATGTTGCCCAACCCGGATATATACCATCAGCAAGATAATATCCCTTATTATACTCCGTACCATTAACCGTAAAATTAACAGGAGGAGCAGATTCTTCTAAAACGTCATTAAATAGTGGAGAACGTTGAAGAACATTAATATCATTGAGCGAACCTGGTGTACCGAAGAAGGCATGCCATATCCACAAGTCGTACGATGCGACCGCTTCCAAAACAATTGTCGGCTTTGAACTTCTCCCGGCATAATGTCCCGCCCAAGCCGTGGGACAATTTTTCCACTCCCAGTGCATGCAGTCAATGCTACCCAACATACCAGGAAATCCACGAGCTTGCCCCATATGTAGCAACCTTCCTAAATCTTGAGCGTTCGGCCTACGTAGATACTCCTCCCCAAAACAACTGATTATACCTTCGACGAACGCTTTGAGAGAGTCTCTTACTGCTGTATCGCTCATACGCAAATACTCATCTACTGAATCAGTAGACGTACCATATGCCAAAACTCTTAAAGCAGCCGTGCACCTTTGTAATGGTGAGAAACTAGCTCTTCCATTACCGCCGACTCTTTGTTGGAAGAAACGATTATTGGCGGACAGGGCATTAACTATACGCATGAATAGATGTTTTTTCATGCGAAATCTGCGGCGAAATAGCTCTTCGGGATAGACTGGATTCATGAAGTAGTCATTGTATAATTGGTTATGACCTTCTTCACGATTTCTCTCAATGTTTCTCCTACGACGTCTAGGAGGGTGACTTTGTTGACGGATTCTTCTATTCACGTGTTCATTCATACGTTGGGCTATAAGGTTTTGCATAGCCTCTGATTGTTCATCGGCTTCGGCTTCCCATTGGTAATCGGAAAGCCTGTTTTGATCGACAACATCGTCATTTGACGAATTGAAATTTGACTCGGACATTGTAATAATATTTATTGTGTTTGTATAATATTGATGAATTATTAAAGAAGGATTGTGTGAGTTATAAAACAACAACTACATCGGGTATATATAAGGTTTGAAGTGTAACGGCTATATTTTTAATCTAATGGCTACATTTATTTCAACGGCTATATTTCTAATCTAATGGCTACAATCAAACCAACGGCTATATTCCGATGTAACGGCTATATTTCGTGTCTAGGTAATTCCGTCTTAGTTTCCGTGTCTTAGAAAGTCCGTCTGAATTTACCGACACAATACAACATGTCCAATAAATTTTACACGTATTTATTTTTTAAACAATAGTTATATTCATAGTTATTAACCTCGATTATTTGAAAACCAATGTTCATTTATTTACGTTTCATCGATTTGCTTCAACGGATGTTAATTTATTTAAGGGGTATTTATTTGAAAACTAATATTATTTGAAAACCAATGTCCAATACATGTTCATTTATTTACGTTTCTACCTAATCCCTAATCCCTAATCCCTAATCTCTAATCTCTAATCCCTAGTCCATTACCAAATCTCAGAATTGGATTACCCACTCTCAGAATTGGATTACCCAAGTCCCCCTAGGGTATTCATACCCTTTCCCTACTACCTTCTATCACCCACCACAACAATCTCCTACATCCAAACCATCAACATCTCCTACATCGAAACCATCAACATCTCCTTCATCGAAACCACTAACACCCGCCACCACCTCCTACATCGAAACCACAGCCAGCGGCCCCTCACTCTGGCCAACTCGCCAGCGCCGGCCCCTCACTTCAGAAGGTATTTCGTATTTCGTTTTAGTATTACGTTTTAGTGGGATCTCTAACGTTTTAGTTCAAGGTCCGTATCGTTTGGTTCTGATTTATTTGGTTGTAGGCCTTTTGATCTAAAAAATACAGTAATCAAGTAAATCTTGCTTATAAATATTGCAGGTGTTGCTGTCGGAGGGGGATGGCAAGCGGCTATGTAGCGAATCTGGGAGTACAGGTAACTCATCTTACTTTGTTAATTGTTAATTGTTAATTGTTAATTGTTAATCTTACTTTGTTAATTGTTAATTGTTAATTGTTAATTGTTAATCTTACTTTGTTAATTGTTAATTGTTAATTGTTAATTGTTAATCTTACTTTGTTAATTGTCAACTTAATATAAGCATCAATAATGACGGAATCTCTGAAATGTAAGCTGATTATGCAAGTACTATGGAGTATAGCTCAAGCGTTTATAAATCAAAGGCCGTTTTCATGGCTTCTTTGCACCAAAACTGATTTTTTCTCGTTTCTTCTGTTGTCAGGGAGTCGGAATTCTGTTGTCTGGGTTAAGTTTCTCGTTCCTTCACCAATTATTGCTGCTTTGTACTGCCTTTTCTTTGCCTATGTTGGTAAGTTTGGAGCTACTGATTAAAAATCTTCTTATATAACACATGTTACTCGTACATTAATTGTTAAGAGCTGACTGATAGAAACTGAAGCTTAATTGATAATACATGAAACAATGAAAACATAAACAATAAACAGATTAAATAAACTAGATATTAGGCACATATTTGTCCATTAGCTTGTCTCTCATTTGTTGAACTTTCGGGTCCAAATTCTGTTGGGAGAGTAATGTGTTAAGCCACTCCATTTCTTTCTTTTTTGTCATTTTTTGAGCTCTAATTTGTTCTATTTCCAAATCTGCCGCAATTCTTCTTTGCCGAATTTCATTTTGCTCTTTCGTAGTCTCTATATTTCCGCTAAGGAGTGACCTATCATCTGATGTGAACATAGATTCTAGCGCCACCACCGGTGCTTTACCATTTCGTTTTTTCTTGGCTGCCTCCCGTCCTTCGGGACGGCCGCTTGTGTCAACATCATGACTAGACGGGGTGTCAACATTAACATTAGACGGGGTTGTGACATTAACATTAGACGTGGTTGGGTAATTGACACTAAGAGGGCTAGAATCCATTTCCGACCTCGACCTTTTTGAACCCGACGAACAAATGTTTACACTTGAATCTTTCTGAAAATTATTTAAGCTCCACTTTGGGTATTTACTCATTACTTTATTATAAACATGAAATTCAACAAATTCATTACCGTCGTTATCCTTGCGAAATAATTGTTGAGCTAATTCAATGTCGTCTTCGATGTTAGTGCCGCTTGCGGGTGGTCTACTCAAAACTTTAGAGTAGCAACCGATCCATTTGTTGACTAACATATTGAGACGTTTAACACGGTTTTTCATTCCCTCAAGACTCCTTATCCCAATATTATTTTGATTTTGATTTTCCGTCCGAGCTTGTTCATACAACTCGTGAACCTTGCTCCATATTGTGATTGATCTTTGGTTTTTCCCAACTATTGAGTTGGTTGTATGTAAACACCAAGCGGACATAAGCGCTTCATCCTCCTTTTCGGACCAATTTTTACCCTCCCCAATTGTCGTGCACTGTTTTTTTTTTAATGGTATTGATTTTTTGGTTTTTGTAGCACAAAAAATAGGGGTCTCATCTACAAAATCTTGAGTAGGGAGTTGGGACAACATAATCGGATTTCCAAATATATCGAAATTTTGATAATTTCGATTACCCGAAACTAATTCCGTAAACGTAGGAATTGGAGTACTTTGATTTAGATCGATATTTTGAGTGTTTTGAAATGATGTAGTATTGTCATTTGCATAACTTGAATAATCAAAATCATTTAAATCCATATTGTATAAAAAAATTAGAAAATATAATAAGTGTGGTTTTTTTACTTTAAGGAAATGAAGACAGTAATATTTTTTTTTGGAAAGACAGTAATTTTTTTTCAAAGACGGTGATTTTTGTAAGACGGTAAATTTTTTTTAAAGAAAACAAGTCAGTAATTTTATTTAAGAAAAACCGATATTTTATAGTCAATTTTGTATTTAATGTTGCAGGTGGTTGAATGTTGGATTTGTACGCGTTTCTACAGCCTGGCAAGGAGTTGCATGAACAGTGAAAAGTGATCAGAAATGGCAGGAAAATTGACAGCCTTTCATGTTTTAAAATATTTTAATACTTTATCTTTTCTTTTTTTTCTTTTGTTAATTTGTAACCAATTACAATGTAACACATCATGGGTCAATTGTTGGGTTAATTTTCTCCCCCTTGGGTCACAAATTGACCCTCAACTCTCATGGGTCAATACTAATATGCTACTAATTGTAATTAACTTGACCCAAGCAAGCAATTGACCTTGCAATTGACCTTGCTTGGGGATGGTCTAAGTATCAAAGATTTTACTTTTATTTAAATATATGAAATATCACAAAGTCTTCATTAAAACAGTACTCCCTCCGTTCGATTCCACTTCGCAGGTTTGCTTTTTCACGTTTGCCAACACACGTTTTACATGTTAAATATCTTTAGCTACGTAGTTGCAAAAATTATAAAAGTTAGATATTTTCAATGTACTCGTAAAGACGAATCAAACAAGACCCCACATGAATATGTTTTGTCTTACGTATTAGGAGAAAATCGAGATTAAATGTCCACTTGTGAATAGTGTACAAAAAGCAAACCCGCGAAGTGGAATCAAACGGAGGGAGTACTATCCGCAACTTAAGACGGCTAATGTTCGTCCACTCTTTTTCTAAATATTTTTCTTTTTTTTTTTAAGTTTTGCATATTCACAATAACGTCCTCTTGGGTGTTCGTGTGATTTAAATCTGATTGTATGCCTGTGGTGTGTTTTTATAAATGTTGTGGATAAAGAAAATAAATAGGAATGCTTTTTTAAAGAATAAGACTATGTTTAATAAAACTAACGGAAAAGGTAGCTGGAACTCGAAAAGATAACTGAAATCTGAATGAGTAACTATAAGGTAACTGAAAATTAAGACGATAATTATTTAATAATATAAATTTAAGGGGCAAAAGAGTAAAACAAAAACAAATCAGATACTTGAAATCTCAAATGCTACGTTAGGTAGCATTTAATTTCAAATAGTTTATTTAATTACTTCCTCCATTCCAATCAATTCTATACATTTACTTTATTCACGTTTGCCGATACCCGTTTTCTTTTGTTAATATCTTTAGTTACGTATCGATAAAAATTATAAAACTTTGATATTCACAATGTGCTCGTTAAGACAATTTAAACAAGATCTCACATGACTATTTTTTATGTTATATATTAGAAGTTGTGTCGAAATTTCACTCGACTTATGAATAGTGCCCAAAAAGTGAAATGTATAGAATTGATTGGAATGGAGGAAGTATATAAGTTAACATTTCCGGAAAAAATTAGGTAGCTTAAATTTTGGTCAAATAAGCTACTTTGACCAAATCAATTATCTGAAATATCTTGTCAAACGGAGCCTAAAAGAAGAGGGTATAAAATGAATTTATTGTTTTTCTTTATGCATTTTTATACTCCCTCTCATTCTCTATTTTCTAAAGTCGGTTTCCAGGTTTTTTTCTCTATTTTATTTTTTGAAAATTTGTCTAGTCCAAATTCATTTGCACAAGGGATAATATAGTTTGTGTAGTCCAAATTAACTTCTTTATCTCTTATTCAAAAAAAAGGAAAAAGGGAAGAATATAGTGGATAGAAGATACTCCATCCTATTAAGCCTATAGTTCTCCTTTCTTTTTTCACAAAAATAAAGGAAATTAATTTGAACCATACAAAATACCTTAATCAACATGAAATTAAATTTGAGTCACAAAATTTACCAAACAAGGAAAAAGGTCCCGTGGTATCTCGGTTAAAGTTTGAAACTTGCCGAAATGCAGTAGTTGAGATGTCTCAGGCTCGACTACCAATTGGGACGATGACCACTTGGCCACTACATCACCCGAAAGGTATGACTTTCATAGTACATCTGGTGGTGTGGGAATGCATGGGGCCGAGATTCAACCCCCTTGTCATCAAAAGGTAAAAGGGACAAAATTCGACTACCATGAAAAAGACAAGAGATAATTTAGGCTAAATAGGAGAGACTATAAATTATACTCCGTATGTGTTTGGTCTTATTAAATTTAAAACGGATATTATCGCAGTTTTTGACACACAGAGAAAAAAGGAAAAAAAAGTTGTGTACTAACTATGTCAACAATATTACATCAGATGGGCCCTATAACCTAATTTTAGCAATTGCGTGCAAATAATTGAGTAGTATTTTTGCAAAGGTATGTAATAAAGTTTGTGAATTATGAAAAGAACTTGCAAATATGCAACTTGTGGACGTCTTCTTTCTTTCTTTCTTTCGTTATCATGTGGGAAAGCAAATTATACTGTTTTCTTAATCATTTTGGATAAGTAATCACCAAGTCACCGAGGTAAATGTTAGATATCAACAGTAAGTCAATAACCTCCTTTTACTTTTTATCACATTTATTATTTTTTTTATTCAATAACTCTTATATGAGACGATCTCACGCGTAATACGGTCTCATTATTATAAAAAAAAAATTCATCTATTAGTATTAAATGAACAAATTTATCGTAAAAATAGACCTTTTACGGTGTAAGACCGTCTCATTCTAAAATTTGTGATATTTATCAGACTTATTTTGTATTTAAGGGGATGCTAGAAAAATGATATATTGCCCAATTTTTAGCATATTCAAGCGTCAACATATTTGTCAGTTAATATGTTAATTTCAATGTTCTGTAAATAACATATTCTGGACCAATGTGTTCTTTTACAATTTGATGTTTATCCAAGTATATTGATTAGCTTTTTTATATTAGGAAATTTTATTACCCATTACAAAGAAAACTAACAATTTACTAATTATAATTTTTCAGTTACCAAACATTCAAATTAATTCAGCTAATTATAATATGTTGGTCAAGCCTTCTATTAAGATATGTCACCTATAATCTACCGTTATAACCTGTTTATGCTGAAATTAATCTTCTATTTTTCCAAAGAAGGTACAAATATATCCATTTTAAATAATAATTTGTTAAGAAAAAGGTGCGATGAATAGAGTTCAATAAACTTAGAAATTCGACGTCTATTTTTTAACACTTTCTATAATGGTTATATATCAAGTTTACTCTATATTTTAACACTTTCTATAATGGTTATATATCAAGTTTACTTTCTACTTTTGTAGTAGAATGGTCTTACATTTGACCAACGACAACATTATTGTTTATAAAGTAATTTAGTCTTTTTTTCAGTGTGTATTTTAGTTAATTGTAAGAATGTAAGGTCGTAAAATTATCCATTGTTATTTGAAAATGAAGAGACCGTGTATTGTGATTAGGAAAACATTCTTTACGTGTTACTATCTTCAACTTAATAGGTATAGTTAATTGGTTAGTGTTATTTATTCGATTGAAATGGGAGGAGTACGTTTTACAACACGTCTGTAGAAATTAGAATTCGAGTTTAATGAAAAGAGTGTCTGGTTGTAGATACTCTTTTAAAATTCAGGTCATAAAGAAGAGAAAGTTTTGCCAAAAAGTCCGCTTTGTTTATCAACCTCGTCTTTAATATATTAATGTGTTTCTTTAATAATGTAATAATAAAAGCCGACTCTGAGAGTTCGTGCGTACTTTGTTAGGTACATCTCGTCTCAGTCAATTTCTTTTCATATTTCATTTTAGAGTTTACATTCATTTGGTTACCTTTCTATATTAAGAAACTTTCTGAGTAATCTGATCATACACATTCATTATAATCCACCTGTCATTCACCAACATCTGATATAAATGGTTTTTATATTAACGATTTTTCTATCGTGTGTCATTGGGTCACAAATTAATAACCTACATATAGTAAGATTTGCCAGATATTATTATTATTAATTAAGATCAATGAGTTAATACTTAAATATTTCATGAGAATATTTTGTAAATCTAATCATATTTATGTTATTATTATTGTATACGCTAAGAGCACACATTGGAGAAACCGTTATATTGTTAGGGTGCAAATCCAGGCCATGTCCCACATCGGTAGTGTAAATGTAAAATATCATATTTATAAGTGCCCTGAAAATATAATTGTACGAAGCCTTTTGAGAAGTGTCAGGGTACAAACTCATGTCTCACGTTGGTAGTGTAAATGTAACCTTTTGGGAAGGAGTCAACAAGTGGTATCATAGCCAAAGGTTCGACCTAGGCTAGACACAAGGATGCATCAGTAGGCCCAAGACTTGAAGTTGTAGACTTTAAGGCATGGAATTCCTAGCTCGGGGTGAGTCCTTGAGCAATCCCCGTCTAGGCCTAAATGGATTAAAGGCGTCATAGGTCTTGTGGGACAAAGAAAGACCATTTGTGTACTAGAATTGCTGATCAGGTGGACCGCCCTTATCAGAATAGGTGCTACAAGTCTGGTGGGCCATCCTTTTCAGTTTGGTTGCCTCGGGTCTGGTGGGTCATTTTCAGGTTGATGTCAGAGACCATTTGTGTTCTAGCACTTCAAAAGTGAGGACCTGATCAAAGGTATATTGGTAGCAGAGGATGTTCGATATGCATGTGTAGCAAATTTTCAAGAAGGGCACATGAACACGTTGAAATAAAAGCATATGGGGGCACTCACTTGACCAGGCCCACATGCGGTACAAGACAATAAGACATGACTCGTGATAGAATGGTGGGTCGACTAAGGGGAGATTATCAAGACTTGGTGATGTTTCCGGTGTTTAGAAGTTAGGGATGTAGAGTGAGAGTTCTCCATAGAGGTCAAGGCCGAGATAAGATGATGCGTCCTCGGTTTAAGGGGAGGATTGTTTGGGTGCAAACTCATGTCCCACTTCGGTGGTGTAAAGGTGAAATATCATCTTTATAAGTATTCTGAAAATATAATAGTACGAGGCATTTTGGGAAGGAGTCTCAAAGTAAATCGGCAAGCAACTTGGCCAAAAGCAGATAATATTATACTATTATAAAAAATGGACATCTGCGCAACAAAGGCATTCACGCTTTCGCCCAACATATACTAAAATCAAACGTAGAAAAGACTATTAATATACAATCCATCTTTTAACCTCTCATAACTAGGGATGTCAACGGATCGGTTTCGGATCGGATGGAGGCTCACCCGAATCCACCACCCGAATCCATATTGTCCACCCGACCCACCCGTCACCCGAGTAAACATCCACCCGAACCCGTCTCATCCATCATCCGCGGGTGATTCGGATGGATCGGGTTATTAATGGATGAGCATGTGACGACAATAAGATTTTTCTCTTTCTAAATTTGAGGGTTAAAGTTTTTAGGGTTAATATGCATGAGACAGTAAGTTTTGAGGGTATTAGGTATTTGAGTGTTTTTATTTTTATTTTTTTTTAAAAGGAAAAACTTCTAATTTAGTTTGGTATAAATTTGATTGTCTTATTTACGATAATTATTAGTTTTGAGGGTATTTGATTGTTTTTAGACTATTTTTTCTTCGAGTGGATAACGGGTCGGGTGACGGGTGGGTGACGGGTCGGATGGAGGTCCACCCGAAACCGACCCGAAACCGAACCCGGATCATCCGTCACCCGAGTTTCACCCGCTAGCTTCGGGTTTTCATCCATTTAATTATATCGGGTGGGTCGGATGTTAATCGGTTTCGGTTGATATTGACATCCCTATTCATAACCCCTCCTATATGCTCTCCCATTTGTCCTACACTCCTACCGCTTGCAAATTCATCCCACATTACATTTAACGAGTCAGAGATGGGAATTTGTGATAATTTGTGAGTAATACATGGAAGTAGATAACAGAAAGGCAAATAGGATTTTCCAAAAGCACTCAACAAGTCAATTGAAAAATAATTGTTCTACTACATCATGTGTACCTGCATCAAGATATTGAAGTGCTCAAATCTATCGACTAGAACTTAGTGCACACAAATTCCAAAACATATCAGACTTTGTAACTAACACCTTTTATATCTTCTTTTTATTACTATTTTTTTATTTTAGAATACTATACCAAATAACCAATAAAATTTACTCCTTTTTTATTAACTCTAGATTCAAAGTTTCAAATTTTATTTATAATTATATAAAGGAAATGAGCTTGCGGCTTATAACCGTCAGAAGCGAGACTTAATGAATCAGTTTTACGTCGATTATAGAACAACCTTCTAGATCAAAATAATAGACAACTCACATCACTCCTAGTCCCCACACACACTCCCGACATGCATATAATCGAAAATATAAGATAAAATAATGCTAAAATAATTTCAAGGTCCACCTCCTGACCCGACCATGTTGCATCCAGACCCAACTAAAAATAGGGTACTTTCCAATAAAACCACAGAATCACTCTGGTTTTGTATGACACAAATTCGCTTGTATTTTCAAAAACATTTAATTCTTATCTAAGACCGTTTTCACAGTGAATATAATAAAAGTAAAATGAAAAGTGTTATGAGATATTTTTAATTAAGACGGTTTTAAGCAGTTAAGCAATACCTTGTCTTTTAAAGTTGAAAACCCGATTAAATTAATTAATAAAAATTATATATGGTGATTAGTTCCTAATTATCTTACGAGTGGGTAGTACTCGGTGTTTGTTAGCTAATAATTTCGAAATGAAATTAGCAAAAATGATTAACAACGAGTCTTTCTTAAGACGGAAATGGTGATTTTAATGATAAAACGGGTTCAAATATCAGCACTTTTTTAAGAATCAATTAAACTTTCTTTTACTACCTAGATAACTAACCTAAACATTGATACCTATTAGGGATGGTCAATAGTACGGGTCGGCCGGGTTCGGGACGGGTCGAGGGGCGGTGCGGGTTCAAGATATGGGGACCCGGACACGGCCCGGGGTTAGGGCGGGCCCGGGACGGGTTGGGCCCGGTTCTTGGGAAGTGTAACCCGAACCCGGCCCGGAGCGGGTTGGGGGCGGGTTAGGCGGGTCTTGGGCGGGTCTACGGGTCAGCTCTCGGGCCGGCCTCCAGAAATTTGACCCGGACCCGGGCCCTTCAACCATCCGGGCCGGGCCGGGTTTGGACCCGGGTGAGGCGGGCCGGGTCAGACACGGGTCCAGTGGCGGGTCGGGTTCGGGTTGCCATTACCAACCCGCACTCTTGACCAACACTAATACCTATTGAAACTATTTTATCATTGAAGCAGATATTATCGTCTCAAATAAGAATTTACGTCAACGAGTCGAGAAAAGGAATAGAAGGAGAAATCAAATCAATGAAGAGATGAGTTAATTGAAAACAAGGATGGACCAATAAACTAAAGAAGTAGAGATTATGCTTAGGAAAACTAAGAAAATGAAAGCAGCCCCACATCAGGCCATCACATCTTCATAATTGAGAGAAATGGTGTCCCCAAATTAATTCCTACCGTCAAGGAGGTTCAAGCACCTATTTGACACTGACAATAATGTCTTCCCTAACTCCTTTTTCATAAATTCACATTTGTGACGACACAATTCCCTCGCAAATTTGTAACCACTTACGAAAGACAAGTGAGAGAGCAAGTGAAGGGACAAGTAAGTGAAGAATTATGAGACGTTATAAGTTTGTGACCGTCACAAACAAGACGGTATGCTCCTTTTTTTATTTCCAGCAAATTTTAAAAATATACCCATCAAAGTATACTACTGGTACAATTGCTGAATAAAGGCAGCCAAAATTTTATGTTAAAAAAGACGAAAGATAAAACGCCTAAAAATATTGAAAATTCCGAGTAGAAAATAGGTTTTCATTGTCCATGGGGTGGTGGATTGGTGGCGATTGCAGGGTAACGATGGCAAATGAGTAATGATATTACAAAAACTCAAAAAAAAACCGAAGACTTCAACTAAAAACTATTGTATAATATTTCCATCCAGTGGTGGTGGGACTAGCGTTGCAGCTAAACCTCATGATCATGGGTAAGAACTAAACACAAAATCTTGTATGAGATCGTTTCTAATTTTCTATGTTTCAATCGGACTGTACACAAGTATGAAAGCATACAGTGGTTAAATAGTCTAGCATAGGGAGTTCGGTTTCTTAAAGAGTTAGACAATCCCCAAGCAAGGTGTCCTTAACTAAGTCGCGACCTAGTTTTATCTTTTAATCTCACATTATAATCTTGACCTACTTTTACACTCCCAAGCAGAAAGTCGCGACCTAGGTCACCGACCCAATTATTTTCTACTTTCCAACAAATTGTGTCATCTATATTTGTGTCCAACAAATAGAACAAGGACATGTGGAAGGTCACAAGACAACCCCCTTGGGTCATGGAATGACCTTCCTTCATTGTAGGTCTCCTTAATTATTCTCCTTAATACATCATTAAGGAGACCCACCCCCTTGGTGACCTAATTGGTGACCTTGCTTGGGGGTGGTCTTATAGAGCTGGTCAGTGGCCACCATACTTTTACAACAATAATAATAATAATAACCAAGGGTGTTAGTCTGATGGTAACTGAATTAAACCTTAAAACTTGCATACTTAGCCCCGGAAAGGTACATATCTGTGTGATAGTGCGAAAATGCATGAACCTCGGGGTTAAACCCTCATCATCAAAAAAAAAAAATAATAATAATAATGTGAACAATGTTTCAACACATCAATAAATTTACTGGATTAATGATCACACTTCAATTAATGTAATGCAACGACCAAAGCTCATCATGTTCTATCCTATCCTAATTAATTACTCCCAAAATCAACTTATTCACAATTTTACTCAACCATTTCAAGAAACATCGACGACAATGCTAAAAAAAACCGTTTCAAGAAAATGAAAACGATATATTTATAACCACGAAATTAAGACCGCATTATCGGAAAAATAATTAAACTAAACATCGGTCTCATAGTCACTACTCTCATCTCATCTCATCTCATGTTATTAAAACTTATCCAAAAATTTGTTTAATTAATAATTAACTCATCAATCGACTTCAACCCGTAAACAATCAATCAATAATCAATAATCAATAATCAATAATCAATAATCAATCAATGACTGGAATCGAATTAAGAAAATTCGGATTTATTTTATTATCAAAGGGAGAAGTAGTAGAGAAAGGCAAGATAACAAGTTTAACAAGAGAGTAACATCATATAGGTACAACTTTTACCCTTCACAGAAAACATACACCACTTTTCTTCACCCCATAATTTTAAAAAAAAAAGTAAATTAATTAAAATTAAAACTCAAAAAATAAAATAAAAAAAAAAAAACGAAAAGGGAAAAAGAAAAAGTGGGATGGGGAAATTGAAAGGTAGAGATTAGAGGAAGAGATAGAGATTGGGAATTGAGTAGAAGTGGTGGTGTGTGGGCCCCACTCCCCCCACTCACTCAGCTACATCAATCAACCTTTTTTGCTGTACTGAGTCGACTCAGTGGTCCCCCCTCCCTACGAGTCAAGCAACTCGTTCCCAGTTCGCACCCCCCTTTTTCTCTCTCCTCTCTCTCTCCTAACATCACGTCTTGTCTGGTGAACCTGACCAAAAATTATACACCTGAGTCAACTCGGATCGACTTGGGCTGAGTTAGCCCCGAGTTGGTGAGTTGCGGTTGGCGAGTTGCCAGGCCGAGGTTGTGATTAGCGGTCTGGAATGCCAGCCGAGCATCAGACAACCGTCGTTTTCTTCGACGCCGTATCCTTCTCCGCCTGCGAAATACTCTAACAGCATGCTGGCTTGTTTAAACGCGTTTGAACCGAGGTGAACCGGGGTGAACCCGGCTGAATTGAACCGTGTTTTCCATTGGGCTGCGGTTTCGTGTCGTTCGACACGGTCTGGACCGTCACAGGCGACTATGTTGCAGATTTGCTTGCCTAAGTAGACTTCCGTCATCATTTTATCATCGTTGTTGACACAGGTTTCGAGGGAATCGAACATGGTTGAGTAATAATGTAAAGATTCGTTGAACCGATCTAAGAAAACCGGACCGTTATGGTTCGCTTCTTGTTCCACAACCGTAACAATAACCGGACTCACATCTTTGATCATACCCAACACTTTCTCGACCGCACCAGGTCGAGACAGTAACCGGTGTAGATCAAAGACTGAATTAACCGCGACAGCTTCCGACTCCGGTTTAAGATCTAACAAACCCGGTTCAAGATCGGTCAACGAGTTTGCAACAAACCCACGGTACTCAAACTTGATATGAATCGAATCAGCAAACTGAGCTAACTTCCATCCCACTTCCTGTAACCGGTCGGAATTATCCGGAGCCGGAGGTCCAATCCCGGTTAATCTAAAAATCGGAGGACCTTCCGGTCGAAGCGCTAACGCCTGCATCAAAGCCGGCCATTGCATTCCTTGATTCATACTAAAATCAATCACATGCACCTTAGATTTCCCACTAAACGCCTCTAAAATGGCTTGATTTGCAGTAAAATGAGCAAATTTAAGATACGGACATGTCTCGTAAAAATGAATTTGCAACATTTCACTCATATTATCATCAAACGGAGGTACACTCGAACAAATCTTATAAACTCGACGAGCTAACGCTTCCGCAAAATAAGTAGCAACTTTTCTCATAGATCCGACTTGAGACGTCGCTAAAAACCCGATTTGTTTCACTAATGCTTCCCCTAATCCCATATTCTCTTGTTGAATTGCCTCGGCACACGCCATTAGCGTGTGCACGAGTCTAATTCCGTTCTCTTGTGGGTCAACAACAACTACTGGCCTAGCTGAAACATCACTTGTTATAGCACAACTACTCTTTAATCTCTTACTCTCTCTATCTCTATCTCTATCCCTCGGGTTCGGGTTCGGGTTTGAGCTTGAACCCGAGGCAGGGCTATCGATATTGGTGGTAAGAGGCGGAGGTTCTAGAGGTGGAGATAAAATAGCCTTACCTGGAATAGCTTTGAGATCATAATCGGAAAACGAGCCATCCGCGTCAGTAACCCCGGAAACTGACCCGGTCCTGTCGAGGACCGGGTCAAGCGGGGTTGAACTGGCGGATAACATGGATTCAAGCCATGTAGATAGATCTGATGGATTATAATGAACAGTATTATCATTAACAAGATGAGATAATCCGCCTTCTTCTTGAGCATTACCAATAACTTGTTCCAATTGTTGTATTTTTTGGGCTACTTCCATCATATCTGATGACCGTACTTTATACCCCAAAACGGCAAGTAACTCGTCGTTTTGAGCTTCGTCGTTCTCCATCCATAACTTTGACTTCCCCATCATCTCCGATGTAGATGAGGACTTCCCGTTGACCGGATTATCTGGGTTCGTAAAAATATGTTCTCTTTTCATTTTTTTGCTTTATTTTTACTTTATTTTTAATTGATTTTGAGGTATTTTAGTTATTTTCTCTCTCTAAGATAGATGATGATATTAATTGATGAATGAACAATAATATAAGAAGGGAATATAATTTAATTTTTGGGAGATTTTTTTTGTGGGGATAAAAGGCGGTGAAATAAAAGAGAGGTTGGTAAAAAATAATTAAAAAAAAAAAAAAAGGGAATAATTAGGGGAGAGAGAGAGGAGAAGAGTGAGAGTACGTACGACTGCAAAACTGCAGAAAACGATGTGTGTGTGGAGGAAGAAGAGAAGAGAGAGAGGGAGAGATGGAGATGAATAATGAGCAGAGCTCGTGATGAGGCTCGAGGTTCAAGAAATAGGACAGCTGGCTTGCTTCTTTCAGATAAATAGGTTCGGATAAGTCTTTTGTAGAACGGTTTTATATCATTTTTGAGACGGAGCCAATTTATTAGAGTGTTTTAGTGAAAATGTTAGGTTTGAGGGAATACGTTTTAGTATCGGGAGAGAATGATTCTAATTAGTCTTTTGTAAAACGATTTTATATGAGTTTTTTTGAAACGGAGGTAGTTTAACAGAGTGTTAGCGAAATGCTAGGTATCATGAAATGATTTTGATTAGTCTTTTGTGAGACGGTTTTCTTTAAATTTTGGGTGAAATGGAGCTAATTCTTTCGGAAAAGAATGATTTCGATTTGTTTCTTATAAGGCTGTCTTTTTTATAAAATTTAGGTAAAATAGAGTAAATTTATCGAAAGTTAGTGATTGTTGGTGAAAAAGTTGGTATCGAAGGGACATGTTTCACTCTGTACTTTCCGATCAATTATTTTCATTTTCCTTGCTCGGATATTCTCAAAACTTTTTTTTCACGTTTTCCTTTCTGGTCGACGCATATTAAAGTTATTTTTCCTCTCTTGTACTTTTTTCATTTTTATTACTATATTGTACTTTTTTTTGGACGATTTATCTAAAAATAGGTCAGTGATAGTTAGTGGATGACCTTAGTTATAATAAACAGCTCCGGCCCTCGCAGTATTTTATATTTCTGCATAAAATTATCGTTTGACACATAGACTAGGTTAATCTCGGCTTTTTTAATCGTTTTCTCCAAAATCTATCACACTGTCATAAGTTGATTAGGATAAATAAATAAATATTAAAAAAAATTGTAAAAAATTGACCTTGTTTAAAGAAAATAAAAAAAGAAAGGAAAAAGGGTGGAGTTGTAGATGAGATTGATAAAGTGGTATTTGGTGAGTGTTAAAGGACAATAATGAGTGAGAGTATATTTATTTCTTTATTTGGAGGTGGGTAAAAAACTTAAAACAGTAAAAAGTAAACCGTACGATAAGGGCAGAAAGCCAGTTAGATGTAAGCATTTGGACAGGCTATGGCTAGTGGTAGTGAACTCAAATCTGACTAACCTACTAGTAAGATAGGATTAGGATAGCCCTGTGTCGTTATTACAGTGCATGTTTTACACTTTTACTTTTTTATTCTTATTTTTATTATTATTATTACTTCCGTTTTTGGTAAATCTTATAACTAGATTAGTTTCTTAAGTAATTACCTGGATTTGGACCTCTCACTATTTGTCTTCTTGATGGATGGCTAACTAATTACTTGTGTGGATGTGCCGATTTAGGGGTTAATAGGGGCGCTCTTCTTTGTTAAATGTTGGAAATTTTTATTTTTTAGTTAATCTTTTTGAATTTTTCTCGATTTATTTAGGGTGTGTTTGGATTGAAAAAATTGGAGAGAAAAGAAAAGGAGGGAGTGTAGGTGATTTAATAACTCGTTTGGGTAGCAACTAAGGATAAAACGAAATGGAGAGACAGAGTTTTGGAGGGATCATTTTTTCTTCTTAAAGCCTAATTAAAACTTCTCCACAATAGGCACGAATTGGAGGAAAATTGTTTCCAAACAACAACACTCAACTCCCCCTCCCCTTCTCATCTCTTCTTTCCCCTTCCCTCCTTTCTCTCCCCTCCCTTTTCTTCCACTTTTACTATCCAAACACACCCGTTAGGTTTTACCTGTATGTTTTCGGTGAGATTTTTTGTTTCCCTTAACGGGGAATCATGTCTCTGCCAACGTGTGTAATGAACTAATGACATTGAATTAGGATAAATGTTTCTCGATCGTATGAGACATGATCATTTTACTTACTTGGTGTCATAATATTCTTATCGATAAATTGTTGTCTACCATATTCTATACAAAAATGAATAAAACCATGTGAAATAAACAAATAAACTAAGTTTTTCTAACATGTGCTCTTAAAGCACATAAGAAAATTGAGTGGGAAATTTTATGTTCTAGTATCAAGGAAAATTAAAATAGTAACGCATTTTTTCATATTTCAATGCACTATTTATTCTCAAACTTTTCATTTCAAGTTATTAACGTGTCCTTGTTACATGATTTAGAAATTTTGATAAATTAACAATACTTCGTATATGTTGCCTGCGAGTCGAACCTTTTAATCAAAAATCGCCTTCGAGTCTTAAAGTTGTAATAAAAAGGGTTTTAATTGATCATCCGGTCTATGTATTTGCACTCAAGGTACATACATGGTGAGGACGTGCACTATTCACCATGCATGGTTTGGACGTGAATAGTGCATTATTCACCATGCATGCTAATCCTGGCCGTCCATGCATGGTTTGGACGTGAATAGTGCACGTCCTCACCATGTATGGACGTAGTACACGTCCATGCATGGTTTGGACGTGTACTATTCACGTCCATACCATGCTTGGACGACCAGTTTTCAAGTCCTTTTCTTTCCGTTATTTTACTCAGTTTTTGACATAAATTAAGTGGTTTTTAATATTTTTTAATATAATCCTTACCAATTTTGCGTATTAACAGGATTCGTTTGAGGAGGTTGGTGGAAATGAGGTTAATTACAACCGATTATTTGAGACGGATACATCTTTTGATAGTCGGGATAAGGCGTTTGACTGGGCTCAAAAAATAGCTATCGATAATGGTTTTGCCTTAGTGAAGACAACAAATGGGGCGAAAAATCGCAAACAGCCGGAGTTGCTGGGGTCGTACTTCCGTTGTTCAAGGTACGGCCGAACCATAAAGAAGATCGATCCTAAGAAACCGGAGAATTCTACCAAGAGAGGGTCGGCTAAGTGCGGATGTTTGTTTAGGATTCGAGCGGTGCAAGAGTACGCCCATTTGGATGATGGGAAGCCGAAGATTGCTTGGTACATTATTACTTCGACTAACGCGGGTTTTCACAACCACGAAGTAGCGACCTATAAAGATGGGGATAGATATTTTGCCGGCTTGGATGCCGAAGAGAAAGAATTTGTGAGGCAACAAGTCCGGGCGTCGATTCCGCCGAGGGATATCAAGAACGCTCTTCATCAAAGGACCCCGGAAAAACCCCAACCAAGTAGCACCCAAATTTATAGCGAGTCGAACAAGGTTCGGCGTGAGATGAGAGAAAGTAGGAATCCCGCTCAACAACTGTTGGCTGTAGCAGTTGCTGCCAAATATGTGGAGTGGCACGAATCAGATCCCGATACGAAAGAGTTAACTCATGTGTTTATGTGTCATCCGGAATCCGTCAAACGATTCAGTGCTTACCCATATGTGACTCTTATCGACGCTACCTACTCGACCAATGTTTTGAAGATTGCACTTATTGAGATAGTTGGCGTGACACCGGTCGGATCCTCCTTCTTAATTGTCACTGTTCTCCTTCCGTCTGAAAATGATACATCTTATGGGTGGATGTTGCGGAGATTAGAGGAGCTACTTATGGGGTCGTCACCTATGCCTACTCTTGTCACTAACCGAGAGTTGGGCTTGATCCGGGCTATTGAGGACCTCTATCCGGAAACTTCTCACATTTTGTGTCGTTGGCATGTGAACAAAGCCATGGAGACCAGAGTACAAAATTCAAGAAAGATGATGATGTACAAAGACATGATAATGCATAGTAAAGAAACGGGTTGGTACCGCGTGATCAATGCAACCACACAAGCTAAGTTTGGGAGAGCATGGGAAGCCTTTTCTGAAACTTGGGTAGATTTGGCTGGTTATGTGATGAGAACATGGGCGCATTACAAGAAGAAGTTCGTTGTTTTCTATACGAACAAATACTTTCACCTCGGTAACACGGCCACTTCCCGGGTAGAGTCGTGTCATTCCCTCCTGAAAGCTTGGTTGAAGAGTCAAAACTTGAACCTCGACACTATGTGGACTCGTATTCACTCCATGCTTGAAGCTCAACACTCCAAGATTCGACATGAGTTACAGACGTCGTTGACCAAGTCTGTAAGTGCTGGACTGTTTTTCTCCTTATTGCGAAATCATGTGTCTATCAAAGCCATTAGGTTACTGGAAGCTGAGGTTAAGAGAGGGATGGAGCTGGGGAACGGGCTTGAAGAGCATTGTGGATGTGCGATACAGGTTACTCACGGGTTGCCTTGTGCTTGCATTTTGATTCTGATGCAAAGAAACGGTAGGAGGGTCCACGTTGAGGACGTGCACTTGTTTTGGAGGACTTTGGTGTACGACACTTCCGAATATAGGCCAAAGACCGATGATGATGAGTTTGATGCTCTTATAGAGCAGGCTAGAGGTAGCGATCCGGCGAAGCGACGGGTAATCATTGAGAAACTTCGAGATGGTCTCCACCCGGCAGATGGAGATATTCGTCCACCTGAGGTTCGAGAAAACCCTAAGGGGAGACCGAGGGGTTCCACTACTCGGAACAAGTCCGCTTTTGAGCATGCTGCTCGAAGATGTGCCAAGATTTTTTCTAGCCCTTCGACGACACCTTCGGTCAGTACGGTGTCTGATTTCGGAGATGGACCTATTGGTGCACCGTTGGAGGTCGGTTACACAACGGGACCTTTGTGTTCTTGGGCCAAAAAATATGTCGTCCCCCAAGACTTATGGGCGCACTTTGATGGTTGGGCTGATGTGGTTGCTGATGGTCATTGTGGTTATAGGGTGATATCGCATGCCGCCCGGGGTCGGCAGGAGGACCACTTGGTCATGAGAGTGTGGTGTCTTAGAGAGATTCAGGGAAACGATGTGTACAAGACAGTGTTTGATGAGTCTCCTCGTACGCCTCCGCTTTTAAGCAGATGGGATCATACATTGAGGGCTATCGAGTTTACTGGGAGTGGGGGTTGCGGTGAATTTCATTGGATGTCTTCCGAGTATTTGACCGCCTTTGCGTCGTTTAACTGGACTATCTGTTGTATCGGGCAGTGGACGGACAAAGGAGTCAGGCATTGGAATTGTTATACATTCTTACCGCTGAGGGCAACGGGTCACGAGTCGAGGCCGTACGGTGTCTTGTGGATCGTACATTATCATAGCCATTGGATGAGATTGCACTACAGTGGCCCACTGAGCGAAACACCCATGCCACCGATCGATCTTTGTTGGGAGTGGATAAGAGAACCTGCAGTTGCACGTTATGCCGATTTGTACGCGTCGAACATCGAAAGATGACATACTTTAATGGGAACAACACCTTGAACTAGGCGCCGAAGACAGCCTCCCCCGGGTTGAAATTGTACTTCGAGATTTATTTGTATTGTTTAGGTTGTAATATTGAAATGTAACCGTTGTGATTTCAAATTTCAAAATGTTACCGTTACAATTTCGAATGGTTTTCATGTTGTTTGTAATCGCGATTTCATTGTGAAACAAATTACAAAGATAAAAGTTAACAAATTACAAACGTTCAATAAAACAGAGCGATTTCATTTTCAAACAAACCTTCTTCACTACTAAAAAGTTAACAAATTACAAAGATAAAGGGTAACTAATTTTAAAACAAAGTTGCATAACAGTCATAACAGTTAACTAATACATCCCGTCGTTCAGACCTCATTGGCCCAAAACGAAAAATACACAGGGATGACCCCGGTTATCCGTAAAAAAGTCTTCTCAAACTCCCACCAACCACGCAGCTCAGGAGAACTGCTAACGTCTGGGTGATTATCTTCATACATTCTAATGACGTCCATAATCTTGCAATACACATGCATTGCCTGTTGAGATAAGACTGGGAGCTCAAGACGTATCATGCTTCTCGCTTCAGCAAGGCGGCGAGTGTCAGGACGTCGAGGGTATGAACTTGCAGCGTCGTTCACTAACCGGACTGCGTCACGCCTCTTGATCCAGTAGTCGCGTTGATGTTCAAGAAATGCTTTCACCATCGGGTTTTCCGCTGCAGGGCTTGCGAGATCTGTCTCAGCTTCTGCAATCCGTTGTGAAAGCCAAGTTTCATCGTTCAACGGCATGGTTGCCATACCTGAAAACAACAAAATTTAAACTATTAAAATTGAAAACATATGGTTAAAACGTAAACAAAAAACATTAACCCTAAACCCTAAACCCTAAACCCTAAACGTAAAAAAAAAACCATTCCCACGTCCCTACCCATACCCACCACCCCATTCTCACGTCCCTACCCATACCCACCACCCCATTCCCACGTCCCTACCCATACCCACCACCCCATTCCCACGTCCCTACCCACCCAGGCCACCCCATTTCCACGTCCCTACCCACCCAAGCCACCCCTTTCCCACGTCCCTACCCACCCTAGCCACCTCATTCCCACGTCCCTTCCCAGCCCAGCTGTGCCCCTCCCACGTCCTTACCCAGACCCACCGTGCCACTCTTACGTCCAAACCTACGTGTTTTCGATTTCTAACCCGTTCTAATCTTACAACAACAACAACAATAACAACAACAACAATAACAAAAACAACAATACCAACAACAACAACAAGAACAACAACAAACAATAACTAAAACAAATTATGAATCAAATTTGAAAAAAATAACAAAAACATTAACAAATAACATTAAAACTAACAAATCTAATATAATTAACATAAACAATGACAACAATAACATAATACAACCATAATTAAGACTAAAAAATTAATTAAAACAACAACAACAAAAAATTGCTTACGGTGGCCGTGGGGTGGTCGTACGGTGGCCGTGGGGTGGGGGTGTGGTCTTGGTGCCGTGGGTGGTGGCCGTGCGGTGGTGGTGTGTGGTTGTGGGTGGGTGAGGGCTTTGGGTGAGTGTTTGAATTTTAGAGAAGTTTTGTTGTTGAGGAAGGGTAGGTTTAGTAATTATTATGAATTACGTCGACGATTTTTCGCAAAACGCCGACGACCTTTCGCGATTCGGTTTTTATAAGGAATCGTTTTTCAAACCCATACTCCACGTTTGATTCCTGATTCGATATCGATGCCTTTGTTTGAACCAAATACCCCGAGTCTAATTGGTCTACTTTAATAAGTATTTTCAATTTAAGTGTTTTTCTTTGAATATCATAAGATACTTTTTTAAAATTTAGGTGGTTTTTGGTTTTCAATCTTCTTCGTTTTGACTAGGGTTTTGATTAATTGGGAGTTATTGTATGAATACTTGCATCTATTTAAGAACAAAAACTATGTTTCTCATAATCAGTTCAGTTCTTCGGGAAATTTTCGGCTAAATATCTCTGAACAATCTTATCAAAAACTCCTTAAAGATAAAAATACGAGCTTTTATCATGAAATAGATATGTTAAGTATAACAATTCAGATCCTTTCTAATGAGAAAACAAAGTAAAAAGATACTAAAAGAGACGAGTGCAAGGAAATGAGGAGGAGAAGGAGGAGGATATGTCGTAGAAAAAATAAAATGGTTGCCATGAATGACAACTTGTCTCCTTTAGATGTCAACAATGTTAAACCTCTAGTCCTAGATGCATGTTCGAGCACGTCCTCCACACGTGATAACTTTAGCACTGCTTGTAAAACCCGCATTTAGCAACGAGACTTCACCAAACGTTCCCCAATAAATAAGGGCGTTACCATCTCAAATGTCTAGGGTAGGCATATCGAATAAACAATAAGTGAAGTTTATATTACATTAAGATTACAACGGGAAGGACAAAATTCAAAAGAAAATACAACTGATGACAACAACTATGAGGACTACTATACAGCCTATGTGGGCATGAGTCGCCACCCGCATCTAAAAACCCGGCCAACATCCAACTATTACCTGAGAAGTTTTACTGCTCAACAATTGCCAACAACATCAAATGGATCACCGCATGTACAATCATAGAGAGAAGACACACCACAAACAAACTATATAAGGTCAACAACCGTATAAACATATATATGACTATAAATATGAGTAAAGTACTATAGAAAAATAAATAACTAAACATACAACTGTCACATCCGCATCCCCAAACTCCGAGACTCAGGACCCAAATCGCAACCCAGATTCGATTACACATCGCAACAACATGTAGCCTTGTCAGACACCCATCGCAACAAGTTACCCACACCGCTAATGGTAGACCGCATTCTAGCCATCAAAATCCCTGCTCATCGCAATGAGCGGACCCAAATCATTAATGTGCATATCCCCTTGTGATGAGAGCCACAAGGGGCGAACTTGGAGATGAAAACTATCTTCCGATAATGGCTACATAATCAACCTCGATTCCATAAAATACCACAATAATATCTAAATCATGCAGCTCAACAAACGATACAATCAACATAATATAATCATCACATATAAGATACTAAATAGAGTAGGGAAACCCTACCTCCCACATATCCGTAGTAGTGTACTAACCACCACTCCGACGCATATCAAGCAATCACATCAATCCTGTCACAAGTACAGTAAAGATATCTTATCATTGTATACTAATAAAACCAACTAATTGATTACCCAAGGTCACGAACTTACCACGAGAGATCTGTATGGCAACGACTAATAAAATCTGCCTTGATACATCCACATTTCATCTACGCTCATCCCAAAATATTGTCACATGGAGAGGTCCCAAGGATGGTGAGAGGTGACGAAGGGGAAGAGCAGACAAAATCCAGATTTTCCGGAGAATAAGAGAAAGGGAGAAGGTTTAAGAAAAAGGAAGAAAATGGTAATCAAGTCCAAAACAAAAGTTTTAAGGTGTCGTCACGCAGGTACTCGATTGAGTACTCGCTGTTCAATCACAACTATACAAGGAATCCTCATGTCCTAACCTCTCACTAGGGATCCTATACGGTCAAGGTTGGTCGGGTACTTAGTAGGGAGATATTACACTCCTGGTACTCAGATCCTCCAAGTACCAAACACTATCATTTCTTGTGATTTTAGTATGCCATTCTCTTCCACTTCAGTTTGCACTCAAGCTCAATATGTTTTAATGTGCACGGGCCTTTCCTATTTTCAGCTTGTCCAAATATCCAAATATCTCCACTTCAATTTCCACTTAAGTGATATTCTACTAGACAATATTTGTTTTCTATTTAATTAATGTTAAATATCTATATTTATTACCATTAAACAATATTAATTTCCTAATTAATTTTATAACCAATCATTGTTCAACTTTACATAAATAAGGCTAGTAATATATCTCTTTCGAATTATATATGTAATTTTTCTTTTTTCTTTTTTATTTTATTTTAGAATGAAGATAAATTGCATTAGTTTGATTAATTATCAAATTAGCGTAACACCCATGAAAATTCACGGGTTGTTCAATTTTAATTTTGACGGGAAATGATCAATTAAAGTTGTTAGATATACTAATAATGTATGTGGTGTATATATGTAAATACTTTAAAGAAAAATAAAAGGATATATCTATAACATAAGATATATAAGAACATGTTGATATTAAAAGTTTGACGTAAAACTTGAAAAACATAAAATATAATTAAAAAATGGAAACTTATAACTTTCCAATAAAAGGAGGTTTTAGTAATAGAATAAAAATTTCGTGTAGAACGTAGTTGGTTAATAGTAAGTAACGGTGCAATAGTCATGATGGTAATTCGATTTTGTGATTTTTTAGAAGAGAAATTGTACTGTTTAGAGACTTTCAATTTCAGAACAGGAAAAATTATGTTGGTCAAATTGGTATTTTAACTATTTACATACTGTAGAAGACAAATGAGGAGAAGAAAAAGAGAAGGCTGCCCGTTGCACTTTTCGAGCAACGTAGAGAAACCAAAAGGGTTATTGAAAATATAATGGTTAACTATATAATTAATATTTTGTTGGTAATTAATTACATTATGTAATTAATAGTAACGGTTTTATTATTTGATTGCGTGGGAGACCAAAAGAGTATAATATAATGGTTTTATTATTTGATGCGTGGTGCTCCTACATTTTGATAGTCAGTATTCCTAGAACTATTAACTGCAATAATTAATACTATTGGAAATGTGTCAACAGTTGTAGTTAATAGTATCATAATTATTGTAGTTAATACTATCATAATTATATGCATTGGAAAATCAATCAGCATTGTTATTATTATTATTTATTATTTATTATTATTATATTATTATTATATTATATTAAAGTCGACTTACTTTTATTGGTCAAATTGGATGTAACATTCTAAGAATGAATGAGAGGTCTCCATTATGCAAATACTGAAATATTATAGTGCCACGTCAGCATTATACAATATTATGCGTTATCAAAAGAGTAGGTTTTATAAAAATATTGTCAATTAAGTGTGAAGTAGTCATAAACTTTGAGTTCTTTTAAAAGATGTAAAAAGTCAGTAATACAACAAAGTAATACGTGATTTATTTTTTAAAAATGATTAAATATTAGACGTTTGGCTTATCACTTGAGAAAGCGTAATCTATACATTAGGAATGAAAAATTATTAATTTTTAGCAAAATACGTTTTAAAAAAATGGTTTCAAATAACTTTAATCTGAAATTTAATTAAATTACTTAACTTAAATAAACGGAATACGGTATTCCGAAATTAAGTATAATTATTAAACCCGACCATGACGTTTTTGTAATTATAAGATTATGGTGGGTGGTTCTTAATGTTGCTTGAGATTTTCTAGAACATTGAGTAAGTAAAACTATTTTTTATTAGGTTTTGAGAATTGACACCTATGTTAATTAAGACGATTATATTAATTACACACGGTTAATTAGGTGTTTGTCAATTAATTTTGGTTATTTGTTTGTTTTAGTTTGCTGATGTGGAAAGATGGACATCTTGGTTAAACATGATTGGTTTAAAAAAACTAAAATTATGAGATTGAATGAGAGACTTGCATTACCATAATTCTGCATCCACATTGTGCCACATAGGCAGTTTTCCATTCTTCTTATATATATAATATAATATATATAATGATTCTCTAATATCTATATCTAAAATATCCGTGCATAAACTGCATAGGCACAAACCTTATACTAATTCTACTTATAAAATAGCTAATAGATTCCTTAATGGTTATGTTTCTATCTTAGAGAACTATTAATAAATTACATATTCTATATAAATATAAAAAATACAAGATCACCACATAAAAAAAACGTAATTGCTCATTTATATACGATTTTTACTCATTCATAAACTTTTTTTCATTACTTTTCCATTCTATACCCTTCCCTAAAAAAATTTCTCTCTCATCCTCTCTAATTCTCTCCCCCCACAAAAAAACCCCTAAATCACACAAAAAAAACCCCTAAATCACACATTCAAGCTCCAACTCTCTCAAGTTTTTCAATGCAACCACATTCATGTTCAATGTCCATAGTACTTTATGATTATGACCGCAACAAACAAACTTTTTAAGTATGAGTTTAATAAAGTGGATCAAATAATGATGAGAAAAAAGTAAAGTGAAAGTGTATAATTGATTGTAGGCAAAATCTTTCTCTACATCAGAAAGATGAAGATGAAGGAGATATAGAGAGAAAGAGAAAAGGCAGAGATTAAAGGACAGCAAGTGATCATACGCTACTCCTAGTTTCACAGTTTCTAAACATTATATTCCTTTATTTAAAAATTATGAAAAATTAAAATTCGTGATTGCTCATTCTTACTTTTTTACTCTCATTATTTACGTTTTCATTTCATTAATTTCGCTAATTCAGTGATTACAGATGTTCTAGGTTCAGCTAGATCTGGATAAGTGGCTGTGTGAATTGGATAACAAGCGTGAAGCCTGTTTTTTGTGTAGTTAATTGATCGTAATCAGTGATAGAATTGATAATGATTTCGTTTATCGTGGTTTAAATTATATTAGAGTGTAAAACATGATTTCTGTAGTTAATTGGTTGTAACTAGAGACTTTATGATGAATTTGGTTATTGTTGTGTACATTAGATTAGAGTATAATTTGCCTTCTATAGTTAATTGAATGTAATTAGCGAGAGAACTGATATTGATTTTGATTATATTTAATATCATTAGTAAATATAGGGATATAACGGTCAAGCTGTAGCTGACAAGTGGAGGGATGGTCGGTGGCCGCCGGCAGAGGTTTCGGGTTGCTGGTGGTGGTGGTGGTGGGCCTGGTGGCGAGGGTGTGAAGGTTGCGTTAACTGTTGAGGGGTTTACATAAAATTGAAGAAGAGAAGGAGAGAGACTAGAAGGGTATGAGAATAAAATCGTAAAACTACAAGGGGTATTATAGTCATTTACGTTTACAAATGAGTAAAACTCGTATATGAATGAGCACCACCCGAAAAAAAAAACCATTCGTAACATATACCCAACTTGGGCCGAAATCCAACGATACACTTGGCTATCCACAAATCCACGATCCCAAAGCCCACGGATCACTCGTACGATTAAATCAGTTAAACTGAATACAATTGATACGATTACGGATTTATTTGATTTGGCGTTCAATTGTCGCAAAAACTTGCCGAGAGGTAATTCTTAATTTTCCAGCTTAATTTTTTTCAATCCCATGCTTTAATAATCTTGCAATTTGGTGTTCGTAGGATTATGTTGATTTGATCTTGTTTCAAACCGTCTTGTTGTGGCGTTATTTAAATCGGTCGTGAGTTCCGTTTTTAACTTAGGACTGTCTTAACTTTTAACCTAGAATTCTCCAGGTTTAAATTCAATTTGTGTAATTTATGCAATTAGGTGTTTTTAGTCTTGCATTTAGGCGTTTGAAGGATTGAATTGGTTTGATGAGTAGTTTTTGCTTAAAACCGTCTTGACCTAAAAGATTGTTGCCATGAATCGGTTGTGAGTTCCGTCTTAACTCAGGACTGTTTTAACCTAGAATTATCCAGAGGTTTAAATTTAGTTTTGGTGTAATTTATGCAATTAGGTGTTTTTAGTATCGCATTTAGGCGTTTGAAGGATTGGATTGATTTGATGAGTAGGTTTTGCTTAAAACCATCTTGACCTAAAAGATTGTTGCCATATCTAAATCAGTTGTGAGTTTCGTCTTAACTCAGGACTGTTTTAACCTGGAATTCTCCAGGTTTAAATTCAGTTTTGGTGTAATTTATGGAATTAGGTGTTTTTAGTCTTGCATTTAGGCGTTTGAAGGATTGGATTGGTTTGATGAGTAGGTTTTGCTTAAAACCGTCTTGACCTAAAAGATTGTTGCCATGTTTAAATCGGTTGTGAGTTCTGTCTTAACTCAGGACTGTTTTGACCTAGAATTCTCCTGGTTTAAATTCAATTTTGGTGTAATTTATGCAATTAGGTGTTTTTAGTCTTGCATTTAGGCATTTGAAGAATTAGATTGATTCGATGAGTAGGTTTTGCTTAAAACCGTCTTGGCTTACAAGATTGTTACCATGTTTAAATCGGTTGTGAGTTTCGTCTTAGCTCAGGACTGTTTTGACCTACAATTCTCCTGGTTTAAATTCAGTTTTGGTGTAATTTATGCAATTAGGTGTGTTTAGTCTTGCATTTGGGCGTTTGAAGGATTGGATTATTTGATGAGTAGGTTTTGCTTAAAACCGTCTTGACTTAAAAGATTGTTGCCATGTTTAAATCGGTTGTGAGTTTCGTCTTAACTCGGGACTGTTTTGACCTAGAATTCTCCAGGTTTAAATTCAATTTTGGTGTACTTTATGCAAATAGGTGTTTTAGTCTTGCATTTAGGCGTTTGAAGGATTGGATTGGGTTGATGGGTAGGTTTTGCTTAAAACCGTCTTGACTTAAAAGATTGTTGCGATATTTAGATCGATTGAGAGTTCCGTCTGAACTTAGGACTGGTCTTAACCAAGAATTTGTGTGAATTGATTTAGGTTGTTTGTTCTGGACACGGTGTTGGAGACTTGTAGGTATATATAGATATTAGCTTTTAGTATACAATTCCTTAAAACCTAATTAAGCGTTTGTTTGTAATTTGATCGTCGAACATCTCAAGCCATCCTGGAACAACCTGATGAGATGGGTCTGGGATGTGATACCTATAAGATATGATTATACAATAGAATCTTATGAGAATTCAGCCTATATTTGATCAGAGTTGGATGTAATTTTGCAGTTCTTCTTACAAAAAAGGCGATAAAGTAATGGATGAAGGAGCGAATGATGTGTCAGCGAGCTATATAGAGGGAAGGGGAATGGATGACGCTCCGTACTATTATAATTCTTCATCAATGTCATCACCGTCTGCTCTGAACTCCTCTAACATTGGCTTTCAGTTGCTGAAGAAGCAGGGCTGGAGGGAAGGAACTGGTCTGGGTGTTTCCGAACAGGGTAGACTAGAACCCGTAGAGACGTATGTAAATAAGAATAAAAGAGGGTTGGGATCGGAAAAGCTTAAAAAGACGACCTTGTTATCAGCGAAAAGGCCCAAAATTCCAACATCCAGCCAGAATGAAAAAACTGAGAAGATGTCGAAAAAGGAGAAAGCATTGACTAAGAGAATGAAGAAAATACTGGATGAAGAAAAGCGTTGGCAAGAAAAGGAAAGCGAACGAGCGTTCTTCAGAGAATTTTGGCCAGACAATGTGTGACAATGTGTTGCAAATATAAAACTGCATCACTTTTTGGCCTAAAGTAGCCGCTTGATTTTTTTTGCGCGGGTGCTTCGTCGTATATATACCCTGATTTATTTCCCTAGTATGTAAAGATCATGCAAATAGTTTGAAGCCCACTGAACTCTTTTAAGTTCAAGCTATAGCACTGCACTAGAGTGAATATTGGGTTATTGTGGTTTTTTACCTCCGACTGAGTATCACGTATTGTTGTTGATACATGCACACCACTCCGGTGCTGCAGTTTGTTTGGCAATGGATATCGTTACAGAATGATAGGTTTCTGTTCTTTTGGTCCTAGCCATATCCAAGATGGTTTGTGCTGTTTGTTTTGTAATGGTTATCGTTATTAAAAGATAGATTTCTGTTTTTTCTAATCCTAGCTATGGTTTTGAGACGTAAGCTCCGTAGATGTGCTCGTGAATACGTTGCCTATATGGAGAGAGACATCAGAGAGATATGCTGCCAGTCATCATTTAGATGGCATATCAGGTAATTTAGAGAGCATTATAATTTATTAATGTGTACTCATGCACAAAGTAGTTCTCTTTTGCTCTTTTTCATTGTACACCAATTTGACTTTAGCTCCATAGCCTCCATTGACTTGCTATACAGGCTTCTCCAGGAGATTTGGGGGTTGGCTTGTCTGCCCGGGCTCATAAACTCCTGCAGATGCTCTAACATATACTAACAATCCACTTAACAAGGATCAGATTCTGCAACTGGTTCTAAGGTTAAGTATTTACTAGTTTTTATGACTAATGCTGTATTCCTTTACTTTGATGAGCATCACAACCCTGTTATGCTTAATCGGTGTGCTATGCATCCCCAAATTCTTTGATATTCAAATTTCTATGACAATTCTTAGATGTTCTTAAATACCATAAATGTGTCTACCTTTGTCAAACACGAATTTAACTTGGGTGCCACAAACTCTTTACAAAGCCTTTTGATTGAGCAAATTATGAGATAAAATGTCCGTTGAAAGAGGGTGTATAAATAATTTCTTATTTTGGTGATGGAGATAGAAGAATTTAAGTAGTAGTTCCTTTGTAATTAACTTCAAACATAAAATATTACTTTCATTGCAACAACTTAATTATAAGACCTATTCTATGTTTTTTATGGTTTAATTTAACACTGCCATAACCCGACTTCTCTTTTCATTTCGCTATATTCCCAGTCTCCCACCATATATTTGATGCTCTTGGAATTTTAGTAAAGTACTGAAATATTGGTCCATATTTTTTCTTCTGGATGTTAAGGTTAGTATTTGAACATATCTGTAATGTTTATTAAATGTGGTCCCTATTTAGAGACCTTTGCATTTGGGTCACACCCTTTTTCTTTAATTGAAGACCCACTATGAAGACCTGGTGCAAAATCCATTGATATAAACTTATACTAGTATTGGCTTTTTTACTGTACTTTTTGATGCCCTGTAGGCTGTAGTGTTCTTCAAAAGATATTTTGTATTCCATGACAATTTACATTTGCTGCTGGGGTGTATTTAGACGGGGTTCAATTGAACCCCCATGACCAAGTGTAAATAAAGTATGCTGTAGGGTATCAATAAGGTTTTGGCATTGTGTTTTCCTATTAGATGGACTCAAGTAAATGGTAGTGGTTGGAGTAACTGTGCCTCATTAATTTTTCACTGCTTTCAGTGAAGCTTTCGAACATCAACGTAGCCACTACGTAGGTTAAGTTGTGTTTCCCTTCAGAATGAGGAGGCTGTGGTTGGAGGAATGTGTCTACAGGCTATGCTCAAAGACGCTGACATGTATACTAAAGCATTTCTGGGAAGACTTTCTCGAAATCATGGCTGCTTCAAGGCTTTTGTAATAGGTATCCAAATTTGGCATGGCTGCTGGTCCTTGTCCTGGTCTTGGTCCTGGTCCTGATGCTGCTATGATGTCCTCCTATCCGGAAAATTTCGACTGGAAGAAGGTGATTTGTCATTCTCAGCTCCTTTCAATCATACAGGAACTTCTACCATTTGGCGGTTTATATGGTTCAAAGTTGAGCCGAATTGACGTGACTCGACCCATCCCCAACTTATATGCTTGAGCGTGAGCCAAACTCTGAATTGGCGTGATAGGACATGAATTTTGATGCTCTAAACTACCCCTTCGTCCCTTTCCCCTTGAAGGCCTGGTATTTGATAATACAGCACACCCAAAACATACCCACTACTCTAAGTGACTCGATACTTTACCTAACCATACCCGAATGCAACCATACATGAAAAGACCACCGGACCCAAGTTACTCTTTGTCAGTTCTAGTTGAAAGTAGAGTGAAATTCTAAGCAGTTTGCTTCCCAAAAATAAGTCTATGAGAGATCCATGGATACACGGATGGAAAGGCTCATTGTTTGAATGTTTTATCGGTCCACATTTGTTACTTTTGAACTTTTGACTGTTTTAAGTCTCTTTGGGTGAAAAATGTCTCGGTTTTTATGTGAAGGTTTGTGGTTTGTAAATATTCACTTATTTCCCCTTCTTTTAGTCCCCCGAATGAGGTGAAGCAGAGGAACACTTTTATTCGCTCTTGATTCTTGGTTACATCGGGAGTCTTCGGGATGCCCCGTAGGGATTGAAATACTCCATTATACACGGTATTTTTTCAGGAAAAAGGTGAAATTGAGAATATTGTTGAAGGTGCAATGTATGTACTTCAAAGTTACAGTACTCCAGTGCTTTGTCAACACTGTCAAAACTCAAAAGTGCAATGTACTGTATGTACTTTAGCTCTATGTTTTGCTAATGGAGGGAAAGTTTCATCTGACCAATTGGCGAATGGGAGGAAGATTGTGGGGTTAGAAAGGCGTGCCACTAGGATTGGGGTTATTGGGAGCTATACTTGTAGGTGAAAATGACTCTGATCGGGGGTTTTGTGTCGTGTGGTCCGACAGTCCGAGTTAAAACTTGAATCTATTGTCTATTGTCCATACTCCATAGCAATCTCGTATCAACTGCTAGACTACCCATGACACTTCCGTCGCTCACAGTCTCTCACTTGGAAATTTAGACGGTCTATAGGATGTATTTAATACTCCATCCGTTCCAGAGATATGTTTATACTTACTTTATTTTCCTCTCACAAAATAAAGTATAAACATATGAACGGGAGGGAGTACTAGCTAATGATTAAGTCCGTATGTTTAAGAGGATGTTAAACATATTGCTTGTCAATATATTGGATCAGTTGCGAGACACTGCCTTTTAATCGATTTCCGCAAGTCAAAACTTATCTTTATAAAGTATTATTCTTTGGGGGGTGATATTTGATAGTTTTCTATACTCTATTTAGCTTAGGCACAAATTCTCATTGAAGACGGGCATTACTCGTCGCAAGCTGAAAATGGATAGTGCTCCTTTCATGATATGCAGACGGCGAGATCCTCCGCTTGCGTTATTATGAAAGGGAAATATCCGTTTTCAGCTATACTTTGTTAGCTAGGTGATCTTAGTTAAAACCGTTTTAACTCTCAACTTAAGATATTTCACATCATTTCTTTTTTTTCTTTATTTAAATCGGTCGGGAGTACGGTAATTTCTTGCGATACTATTTTGCAGCACACCTGTACTGCAGAGTTTAGTTTCAATATCTACATCCACACCGCTCTTTCTTTCCTATTTCTCGTCAATTATGGGTCAACTCACCTACTTACATCTAACACATCAATAGTAATAACAACTTCAGAATTTCTATCCATCTATTTTGTTCAATTAATCAAATTCCCTTTCTTAGAAGTAATAAATACTACTTTTGAAAAGTATAACTTTCAACAATCTTTTTTCTTCTCTTAAAAACACCTTCTTTGATATTTTTCACCTTCATTTATATTCCTCATGGGATTTTGTTTAAATTCTTAAAATTGTATCATGAAATCCAAAGGTGTTTTTAGTACCATGATGAAACCCTTCAAATTTTTCTCTGACAAAGGTAGTAGTTCAGAATTCAAGTTACTAAATTTGTTAGTAATTACTCTATTGTATAAGACTGTTTTACTGGGTGAGACAGTTTTATTCTATAATTTATGTAATTTAATTAAGGTGGTATCAGTTTTTTGTGGGTATTGTTGTTTGCTTAATTTGAATTTATTGGGTTTTTCAAGAAGGATCAAAAGAAGCAGACTTGCAGAAATTTGCAGCTCAGGAGCAAAAACAGTTTTCATATGAGACACTTTGTAAAGCTACTGATAAATTTCATCCCACTAGGAAGCTTGGTGAAGGTGGTTTTGGTCCTGTTTTTAAGGTATATTGCTTAGTCTATGTTCCGACTTTCTAGTTGTGGTTAGTTGGGGGTAAGGTTGCGCACATCTGAACCTTTCAACATGTTAAGATTCATAAAGGGTAGTGGTCAAAATTAATACTCCTTCCGAGTTACAGGGTTGGTTCCTGTTTCCCTTTTGATGCGAGGCGAGTTTAGTGATGATTCCTTTTTAGTAACTTTTTTGGGTGGTTTAAAATCATTTTCTTATTTTTAATTTAATATTATGTAAATGTGTATTGGGTATTTTAAAATACTCTAAACCCTTATAATGTTTTATGATAAAATGAGTGGAATTTTGGGTATTCATTAGAAATGTGGTATATGTTGTATATAGTTAGAATAAAGTTGTAAAATTGGAAGTGTTTTGTGGGATTTAGGGGAAATTGGCAGATGGAAGGGAAGTGGCAGTGAAAATGTTGTCACAGCATTCAAGACAAGGTCAAAGAGAGTTCATTAATGAGGCGAAGTTGTTAGCTCGTGTTCAGCACAGGAATGTAGTGAATTTGTTGGGATATTGTGCTCATGGTGAAGATAAACTGCTTGTTTACGAATACGTCGCCAATGAAAGTCTTGACAAGCTTCTCTTCAGTAAGTAGTCGTCTTTATTGATTTTGTTCCAATTTGAGTTTTTGAGCTGTCTGTTTTAGTGCGGTTTCTATGAATGAGAGATTGCCTTGTTTGATTGCTGATTGTTCTGGTTAGGTGGTTTCTGTGTGTTTGATTTTGCCTGGAATTGTTGGTTGGGAACCCAGGATCGTTAATCCTTCATGTACATTTGTACAAACCTATGAGCAGCCAGCATAGATCTTCTTCTTCTTTTTTCCGTGACACTGTAAACTTTCTTCTTTTGCCTCGTCCTCCCACAAACTTATCTTTTATGTCGCTTTCATGAGTTTTGTGTAAATAGGATAAAAACATAGCATGTTATGAGTTTTTGTGCAAAGGTCGAAGGAGAGGATGGATTGCGTTATTGTTGTTCTTCTGGATAAAATGTTTTGTGAATGGTTCTCGTTTTTTCTTTATAGATGGCGAGGAAGGGAAGGGTATGGCGATTATTCTGCTAATTGTTTACATTTACTAACTCAACAGAGAGATTTGATTTTAAAATTCAGTAGAGATTGGTATTTTGCTGTGTCTTAATCAACTAGAGTTACTTCTGTTCCGAAAACATGGTGGTAAATCCCCCATTGCTATAGACTTGTAATTACGGAACTCAATTGTTACTCCCTGTTAAGCATAACGAAACTGGATATCCATTTGTCAGATTGTATCACCTGCCTCCCCCCTCCCTCTTTGTTAGCTTACACACTGTATGAGCAGTGAGCAAGAGACAGCCATGTACCAAAAAGATTCATTGTAATTTTGTTAGTTAATTCGGTATTTCACTTGGCTGTGTGCCAAATGTGACACTATTAGGAATATTAATAATAGTTGGACCTCAACCATTACCTTAAGGTTTTGGTTGAGATGGTTCATCTATCATGGTATCAGAGCCAGTGTGACCGAAGGTCACGGGTTCGAATCCTGACATCCTCAAAACCCCTCGAAAACTCACGAAGTGGAAACCCAGCACACGGTATGGGTGGGCCTGTGCAAACTAACCACTGTTCAAGCCCAATGGGCATTCGAGTGAGGGAGCGTATTAGGAATATTAATAATAGTTGGACCTCAACCATTACCTTAAGGTTTTGGTTGAGATGGTTCATCTATCAGACACAACACTATGCAACACATGATTTAGGTCAAACCATGATTTCTTTTTCCACATATTAGCTATGCTCACCAGGTTACTTTTGCAATCTGTGTAGCATCACCGAGTCTTTTTCCCTTTTGAGTGGGAAGCTGCAATTGTTTTTGTCTTTGTAGTGGTCAGTTTCTTCTATTCTAAATCTACCTTTTGAAGACCAAATGATCCAAGTCTGTGCATTATACACCTTAGATGTGGCCAATGTGTGCGAAGTTAGTCAAGCGAACAAACTTAAGTTATCAAAAGTCAAATGGGTAGCTATTTAATATCGTGGGATCAACTAATAGATTTGAAAAGATTTTATCATTTTTTCATGTCAACTTGAGTAGTCAAGTCTCTATATTTATATAAATAGGATGCCCATGGCAGAGTCAGGTCAGTTGACTGTGAAGTTTAAGTTGCATTTTTAGGTTTAAACTATTTTTTTTTGTTGAAAGAAAGGATGTGCTTAATCTACAAGAAAGCAACAATATTATCTTAAAGCCTTCCGGGCTCCCGCCACTGCTAAATCAATAGCCTAATTTATTTCATACGTTGTATATGATTATGGGTCAAACGCGAACAACAGACTTTAATTTTTATATACTTTTTTCTTGCCTCACCGGCTCACCCTGGCCCAAGTCTAGTTACAGTGAATGCAATTAATTGCTACTTGCTTTATATAGTTACATTAATCACATCTCTGTCTTGTTTTTGCCTTATTCTCAGTTGAAAAGTATGTTGTAGAACTTTCAACACAGTTTCTTATGTGGCTTAATTATTGATAATTATAGATGCTGTCGCATTTATTGTAATATAAATAAATGACTGCCAGTATATGATATTCATATACCAATGTCATTTACGCGCAGAATCAGATAGACGCCATTTACTTGACTGGAAGAAACGATATGACATAATATCAGGCATAGCTAAAGGTTTGCTTTATCTTCACGAAGACTCTCATAGTTGCATTATTCATCGTGATATCAAGGCCAGCAATGTCTTACTCGATGATAAGTGGATTCCCAAGATTGCTGATTTTGGCATGGCTCGTCTTTTCCCAGAGGATCAAACACATGTAAATACAAGAGTTGCGGGTACCAAGTATGTCTTAATTTGTATCACACGTTGTGTACTTCTTTCTAAGTGGGTGCTCTAGTGGTCTAACTCGTGGATTTGTTTTTTAACAATTAAAACAGTGGCTATATGGCTCCAGAATATGTCATGCACGGGCATTTGTCGGTCAAAGCAGATGTATTCAGTTTCGGAGTGTTGATGTTAGAGTTGATTAGCGGTCAAAGGAACTCCTCATACAACCTAAGCCGTGACGATCAAAGTTTGCTCGAGTGGGTAAGCTTTCGTGTTTATACCTATCATTTTGTGTTATTTATTTTCTTTTACAGATGGTGCATTAGCATTGAATTCAATTTCCATCTCATTCATACACACTAATTGTAAGCCATAAAATTTGAAAACCTGCAATAATAATTAACGAGGAGCACAAATATTCCATCTCTAGGAATTTATTTGGGGTTTTGGGGGTTTTGATAGTGCTACGAGGTCGTATCGACTTAATCTCGTAGGGAGGATGGGGTCGTTTTGTGACTTATTCCATCTTACCCACAATTTGTTAGTAGGAAGACGGGGTCGTTTGACTTAATTCATCTGCTCTCCTCTAACCCTAACCACAACATCTGTATTTATAGTGAGGTGGCTTGGAGAAGAAGGTAGAATATTCTAGAATATTCTAATTATTTCCTAAGATATTATCACAATATTTATTGATAATTATCTCGAAATATTAAAGATATAGTAGAATAAATAGATACCAAAATATTCAAAATTTTGGTGTCTACACTAATATTTTTCGATTTTTATGCACTTAAAATATCCCCCTAGGCGCTTTACGTTAACCAATTATGTTAAATTGCTTTATATGGAGAATGGACTGTATCTAGTACCATCTGGAATTTACCCTCAGACGCAAAATCTAAAAGTTGAAAAAAACTGTCCTAGAAGAGAGATCGCGACTCTTTTCTTTTTATTCCGTATGGACTATATCATAGCTCAATGACCATGTCTTAATAACTTCGTCCTGCAATCCAAATCAGAAGAACCCGGGGTTGTTAATACTTACATAGCGTCATTCCCTATCTCACACCCGAGGACTGGTTTTATCTCGAAAATTCAATCAGAAGTCTATGAAAATGATTTACCAAGCAATTAAGGTCCTTAATTTGTGTCAGTAGGTAGCCTTTATCAATGTCACTTTCATCCGTGCATTTTTTATTTTTTAACGCATACAAAGATGCAATTATCGTATATGTGGAGCCATCTTCCTTGCGCTTCAAGCGCGGAACATGACTTTTGTTGATTAGTTCCTAATATCTAGTTAACACGTTTTGTTATGTTTCTGTTGATTACTTGTTAATTTTTCTTAATATATTGTTCATAGGACTATTTTTTAATTATTTGGTATGGTGGCCTGGTGGCCTGGTGGGGACGTGGAGTGTTCAATGTTCATTGCTTTTTTGCCATGCATTGACATTTATACATGAACATAGGATGGTTAGGAACGATGTACTGAGAATAAAATACTTTTTTAAGGCGGTTTAGGCAGGTACGACTGCAAAATTAAGTTGTTTGATTAATTTAAGCACTACTATCAAAACATGTATTAGCAAATGTCTTACGTAAGTACGATTGCAAAACCATGTTATGGTTTGTGTTTAGGTTTATTTAGATGATTTTACATAATCTTAGGTTTTTTAAACCGTTTATACAAAATTTTCTAATTATTTTAGCCGTAATTCTGGAATTAGCTGCTGTGCTTTGATGTTATTGGCAGAATAAATGTAGTTGGGAGTGCACTAGTGCTTCAAAATATTAGTACGTCAAATTTCAAAACCTTTATAAAGCGGTTGTAGTGTCATGGTCTTAACTCTTAATTATATATCGGGCTATATTTTAACTTCGAATTTTTCAATTTAGGAGTTTGGATTAGTGATCAAGTAATGACTGCTGGAATATTTAAAACTCGTTTTTTGTATTTTTGTTACATTTTAAGTTCTTAACCAGAAGCAATATACTAGAGGAATATTCTGCGCTCATATTTCTTGAAATTTCAGCTTTCCAACAACTTATGGATTGCCTGGTTGGTTCTTAGAAAAACATAATTTAATAAGGAGTACAAAGAATTACGCCGTATATTAAACGTAAAGGGGATTTACGGCTTTTGTTAAGGATTATTATAGCAATAAGTTATGAAATGTTGTCTTGTTTTAATTTATTTCAAGATTATCTGTGGCAAAATAATTCGGACTTTTTTCATGTTTATATTTTTTTATTATCACGGTTCACATCACAATTTTCAATTAGGGGTTGGTCGAAATTTTATCCCTGGTAAGCTGTTGTTTAGGACAAAGTAACATGCAAAAATAGCCTATAGCCCTATATATGAAATTTTGAGACGATATTGACTGTTTTTACTTTTTAGAGCCCACATGTAAAAATTAGGCCGTGTCTGAGACCGAAATTAATACGATGGTGATCGCTCCTTAACCCTTATCATTTAGGATTAGCGAGGACGTATTAATGTACTTGTAAGAATAGTCATTGTAGGACATCTTTACGCACAAGATGCATCTCCTGGCATAAGTCAGGTTGATGTATGACCCTTAGCTGTAAGAATGAGTCATTTTAAGACACGTTAATGGCTGTTGCCTGTTAGGCACAAGATGCATTTAGTGAATTTTTTTTGCTGAAAGTGATACAAATGGTGGCGATATCATAGTCCATAATTATATGACGTACAATCTGATTTTTTTTGACGTATTTTAATATTTTGATTTGTGACGAATATATAAGAAATGGGTTATCGGGCCTACTAGTGAGTAGGGTTGAAAACGATGCTTGTTAATATAATAATATGTGGTGTTCGACATATAGGCCCGCTTATTTTATGGTTACTGGAAACAGGTATAAATTCTGTCTTGGTCATGTGATGGGACCGTAAAGGATAACCCTAATACCACGGTTCTAAATGATAAATGATAGAGGCATGGCCGACGAGGACGTTATGTATATACTTTCTCCGTCCTAATTATTTGTTTTCCCGTACAAAATGGCTTGTTCATGAAAAAAAATGCACATTAGACTATTTCAACCGTGGTAATAATATACGGAGTAACATATTTTTCTAGTACTATTATTTTGATAATGTGATGTATTTGATAATGATGATGCACATGTTTAAGTTTAATTTTTTCGAGTAAATAATTCATGTTTTCATTGTAAAGTAATTTTGAAAAACGAAGTAAAACCCCTTTATCTTTCATTTTTGGTTTCACTTCACTTCCGTTTCTTTTTTTTCTTTATTTTTTTCTCTTGTCGAGATGAGAGTTCACCTGGACGGTTTCAAAAGATGATTCATGTCAAGCGATCCCAAAACATTTTGGGACTAAGGCTCTGATGTTGTTGTTTGTTGTATTGTAAAACGTCTATTTTATCCGTTAGTCATTTGTTTATGTGTCCGACTTTAAGGTGTTTCTTGTTTACCTTTTCTTTGAAAACGCGTTTAATGGATTTGATCATCCACTGCTTGCATTCTAATCAGCTTGTCGTTTAAAATAACTAACATAGAGTAACTGGCAGGCTTACAAGCTATTCAAACGGAGTAAATCCTTAGAAGTGCTTGACCCAACAATAGCAGCCACGGCCATTGCCGAACAAGTTGCTTTATGTGTACAAATCGGATTGCTATGCACACAATCTGATCCGAGTATAAGACCAGCAATGAGGCGTGTTGTAGTACTTCTTTCTAAGAAGCCAACCAGCCTAGAAGAGCCCAGCGGCCCAGGCGTCCCTGGTTCAAGATATCGAAGATCTCGACATACTGGAGCATCAGGTTCCAACTTGTCTACTTCAAGCACGTCTTCCGCCATCAAAACTGACCGTACTTCCAGTATTATGAGTGTCACCGGCGGCACCACATCTACTCATCGAAGTGGGAGATCTGATGCTCACGGGAAACGGCCTATGGGACTGTAGAAATGAAGGTGATAAATGTATAGGATAGGAAATACTTTCGAAAAATATGGACAATAAATAGGGGAAAATTTAGTTTTTTATTTTTTTTTTTTAATTTTTTTTTTCCTTTTTCCTTCTTTTGGTTATTAATATCTAGGAAATTTATTCATATCCTTGGTTACTTAAAGTATAGTAAACCGTACCTTGTAGATTGTAGCTTGAAGGTAATGTAAAGAAATGGTGCATATGTAGACTGACGAGTAGTTTAGCAAATTAAGAGTAAAATTATCCGTCAGACTCTTCAAAGTTTTAAAATTCTGCACGTTAATTTGTGTGTGTTCATCACTAACTTTTATTATTTTTTTATTTTTCAGATTTATCTCAGACTATATGTATATATCAAACTCATTTCAGACTCTACTTTTTCATTACACTCGATAGTCATTTATTGGTTGTTATTATAAAATGGTGGGGTCAAGATCCTCCAAAAGTCTTAAGTTGAGTCACTAGATTATGGTAGTTTGAGTGAGTCTTATCTTCAGAGTTACCAAAATTTTATCTCAAAATTATCAATAATCTTCCACCCGATACGAGTCATGCGACTCCTCCTGACAAAAAAAAATTAATACTTTGGCTCTATGTTGATGTTGGCAAACGGATCAAGTATTCGCTCATTTCTTTCCAGTCATATCCTTACGTCTGTACAAAATATATAAGGGTAATTTTCCAGTCATATCCTTACGTCCGTTCAAAATATATAAGGGTAATTTTGATCAAGACGTATGAAAACGACTTGAAAGAATGGTACTAAAGTTATATGAAGAGTATAGCCAAGTGAAGGTTATCGACCAACCACATCCGATTTTGTGACTCTTAAAATGACGGGATGCAACTATCGCCTAACACGAACTCTGATTCAAAGGATACACCCGATTAGCCGATTAGGTCTAGACGATTTATAGAGTCGTACTCTCCTTCGGAGTAACCCTTAACGGTGCTGGACGACCTTTTTGCGTTACAACTTTGCGAGTCCGACCAGGCTACACTACTGATATCAGCATTTACCTACTACAGGTCTCAGATTCTGAGTTTACTGGTTTTTCAGTTTTCACAGAATTTCCCTGTCATCTCTCATTCATCACAAATTCTCATTAATGGCATCAATTCCACTGCAATCATTCCATCATTATCACAAACCCACATCAATTCTTCATCCCAGATTTCCAATTATTAATTTTTTCAATTCAAGAACTCCAATTATTTCCCTAAATTCAACAAGAAAAACTGTCGTAAAAATGCAAACTTTCTCTTTTCTTCACAAAAATCCCACTTCACAATTCAATAGAAATAATTCCACTAAATTTTTGACAAAAACTAGTGCTTTAAATGATGAACACACACAAATTTCTTCAAAGAATAAGAGAAATTCAATCATATTTTGGTCAATAGTGACTGCTGTTTTAGCAGTTTCTAATAGAGTTTCTTACAAACTTGCTCTTGTTCCTCTCAAAGATTATCCCTTTTTCTTGGCTCAATTCATCACTTTCGGGTATTTTTTCTCTCTCTCTCTCTCTCTCTCTCTCTCTCTAATATATTCCTTCGAGTAAGTCGACGCTATTGCCTTATGTGAGCTTATTGTGAGACTGTCTGAATTCTGATACTTGGTTTTTATATATCTGCCCAATTTTATATAGATTCTGTGTGATTATAAATAATTGCTGGTTCATAATGATTTGATTTGTAACGTTGATCATGGGATGAATGATGAAAATATGAGTGCTTTTAAGTTTTAAATTATGATTGCACATCTATAGCTATTAAATACGTACTTTTTCCGTCTCACTCACTCGTTTACCTTTTTATATTCATTGTGAGAGACATTATAATTGAAGGTAAACAAACGACTGAGACGGAGGAAGTAAATTTCCTATGGGGGAGCTGGACTCTCTCATATACTGCAGTGAATAGAGAGTACCACGGTTACCGAATTCGCAATGAATACGTGTCCTTACCAATTCGTGATTTGCTGTTATAGAAAGTTTGTTATCCGGAGTATGTATTTTCAGTAAGCAACCTGATAGAATTTGCTTTTAACAATTCGGGATTCGTAGGGCACCTAGCGAATTTGGTATCCTTGATTGAAACACTCAACAACGCTCAGCTCCCAGGCGCCATAGGCGTTGGCTTTACGCTAGAATTTACCAGCCCTGGTCAAGCACGACAAATCGACAATATGAGCGTCTTGATCAGGGGTGGGGAATGTGTTATGTTAGATTTTTTAGCCCGAGATGAAAATTGCTGTTTCGACATTATTGGTCAGATGGATAATGGTCAGCTAGTACCATTGATATACATAATGTAAGTGCTCACCCTAGAAGCTAGAGTAAAAAGTCGGAAATCGCATTCTTGTATATGCCTCACATCTAGCCCCTCTTGACAGTTGTCTCAAGTCTCGTATCTTGGAATGGATCGTGACTAACACCTATGCAGTTCGTCTGTAAAAGCTTCCCCTTCAGACTTATGGTCTAGTGTACCAATATCTTCATCTTAACCGTATTTCCAGTAAAACCTGACATCCTTGGTGTGGTTGGGCACGTTATAATAACGTGTTTCTCGTCTGTTAAAGACTAAACAAGCAGAATATTTGGCTATCCCAGCATTACATTTTGTTTTTAGCTTAACTCGGAGCATAGTTGTACAGTTTGCTTTATTTATTTTGCAATAGGTGTTGTGAAAGATTGTTTTCTTGATTTCGTTTTGGAATAGAAAGGTCTTACTATAGGTTCTTGTTCACAGGTATGTGGCTATTTATTTTGCTATCTTGTTGATACGGCACCGTGCAGGGATAGTTACAGATGCAATGCTAGCTATTCCTAAATCCCGTTTTGTATTCATTGGCTTTCTTGAAGCTCTTGGTCTTGCTGGTGGCATGGCATCTGCAGGTATAGCTGAACTGCTAACTATATCATTTTCATGTGACCAAACTTGTAATTTGTCTCTAAATCAAAATACATTCTTAATGCACGGAACTATGAGTTTGATCTAATCATCGATAACTATTCTGGAACAGTTACCGCCTCTCATTATTCGCATCTACAGTCATCTAAAATTTTGCAGCTAGTTGTACCCCCCAATTCCCTTTAGCGATAGGGAATCAGTATGCAAAGAACGTAAATGAATAAACTTTTCATGGTGAAAGGGATCTGCTAGGTTCCATGAGCTGTTCATCTTCAGAATTATACTTAGTACTTATACTAATGCATTATTTTTCACAGCCATGCTTCCTGGCCCAGCTATTCCTGTACTGAATCAGGTAAATGATATGAACGATATTAATGAAAAAAGAGACAATATTGATCAATGTGTAAATCCACTGTAACAAGAGAATTATGTTTAATCGTGGCTGTGGTTGATCTCGTATTCTTGCACCTCTGTATCAATTATTCCATTGCAAGGGGCTAGCTGAACTCTTCCCCAGTAGGTTGTTACATAGTACTCCGTAGTTCAGGAGCACGTTCTAATCCTGCCATCTAAAGGTTTTATTGAGCTTCGGGGTACAAACTGATAGTCATCCTGTGTCTTAAATTCAGTTCGACCTTGTGCATTAACTATATTAGGATATATCTGACTAGTGCACGCTTCCCCTCCAAACCGAAATGACTCGCATGTCTGTTTTCATATTAGTATTGCTGTTAAGTGTTAACTGTATCTGCCTTACTGTTCATCCTCCAATATTAACTGTCAGCTTAGTGCTTCGACCAAGAACTTCAGCTTTCTATACCATGAGATTAATGGTCAATAGCGCCTGCTGCACGTTCCGTGATCATGTGCTCCAATATACTTGCCAAAAGTAAATGTATTAAACTTAAGTTTCCTTGCTTGGCATGGTGATTAATTTCCTGAAATCTGAACTTTTGATCATCCCTTAGCTGCTACATTAGAGCTTTATATTTGGCCGAATCAGGCCTTTCTTAATAATCTTTTTCTGTATTGTCCGGCAGACTTTTCTGGTGTGGCAGCTATGTCTCTCGTCTATCATCTTGGGTAAACGCTATTCATTCTTGCAAATAGTTGGCTGCTTGCTAGTAGCTACAGGCGTGGTGGTTGCGGTTTCAAGGTATTTTTATTGTACAAATCCTAATAGTCATCTCTTCTATTCTTTCGTAACATGATCTGGTTTAGGGGATTTATCGGTTACATATGATATTATGCCCTAATTTCTTTCGCAAGAGTATATTGGTCGATACATTGGCTATAATCGAAATCTTTTCATCCCAAATCAGTATTCTTCCTGTTTTAATTTGCTGCTCATGATCATGCTGTTATCGAATCAAATCAATAATATTGGAAAGTAATTTAATCACCCCCGTCGTGCACTTGTTCCTTCCTAATCTTGTGGAAACCCCAAATCTCATACTCCCGTTATTGCTACAACTTTATTGCAGCGGGTCTGGGGGCAGCCACATTCTTTCAGGAGTTGAGTTGGTCTGGCCAGCCATAATGATAGCTTCAGGAGCTTTCCATGCCGGGGCATCAATCCTGAAGGTGATGTAATGTTTTTCTATAGGGTGATGACTTTCTGCCTCAAACTAACAACACCCTTTCAATGCAGGAATTTGTCTTTGTTGACGCTGCAGCGCGTCTGAAGGTAATCTTACCATTCAAACAATATCTTTTTTCACCTGTTCCTCTTAAAAAACCAAAAAAAATGCTGATATTGTTTTCTGAATTCTCTCTGCATGAAGGGAAAGACGCTTGACATATTTGTGGTTAACTCCTTCGGATCTGGCTGTCAGGTAGTAAAACTAGGAATAAAGTTGAAGTACACTCCGTTTTAAGTCATTGTAATATTGACAGTTTCTTTTCGGTTTCTAGGCTCTTTTTGTTCTCCTTATGCTTCCTGTGCTCTCTAATTTGAAAGGCATACCATTTCCCGAGTTGCCTCTGTATCTAAAAAGTGGAGCTGCTTGCTTTGTTAAAGGTATAACATTTCTCCATGATGATATGCTTCCTACCGTCTTAGGATTTCTCGTCAATGTTTGAACCCGTAAACTCAAGTTCAAATACTATCAGATCATTGGTTCGATGTTTAATTTTACTATATAAACCTCGAAAGCTAGAAGGGACGGTCCCCCTGTCCCGATACTTAAAATCCACCATTGTCTCAAGTCTAAACCCGTACTATACAAAAGCGTATATTGTCAGTGTTTAAGGCCAAGGCTCGGTGAAGCACTGGCCGCAACGACTTGGCATGCCTTGAGAGTGCCCTAATGCACAGTCCCCCTGTAATATCTGCAACTTTTTTTTTTCCTGCCATTTTCTTTGGCACATTATTGGTTTCTTTTCTGCTGTACAGGTTATAGCCTTCTTAAAATCAGAAAAATGGTTTTCTTGCACAAAAAATTATTTTGTGAAAATAGTGTTCACCTTGCGCTCACGCCTGCGCTTCACGGCTTTTATAAATTGAACTCCACCCTGAGCAAACGCTTTATTTGAAACGCCGGTATAATGTGAATTTGTCATTTTTTTAGGGTGTGATGGAGCTCCATTACTTCCCCTGCTGTATGTGGGCAGCAACATAGCATTTAACATCTCGGTCCTCAACTTACTGAAAATTGCGGGTGCTGTTGTCGCATCCTTGGTTACAATGGTGTCAGGTTTGAATTCCGTTCCACCCTCTTCCCGCCTTCAGACATCCTTCGTTTTTAAGGGGATTTTTGTCAAGAACGCGTTTTTTTCTACGTGCAGTGCCAATTTCCATTTATATCCTTTCGCTTCCATTGCCATACCTTCCGAAAAGTGGGAGCTTGGGTCTGTCCTTTGTTCTCGGAAGTGTGATTCTCATGTCAGGTCTCGTTCTTTATAACTTGCCTCAAGGTTCCAAGAAACCGCGCTTGAAATAGATGAACTTTCGTTAAGTCTCTCTAACCGTCTTAAGAAGAAAACGGATTAAATTTACTCCTATTTGTATATATAGGACAAACTTTTTGACAGCTATTTTTTAAGATCAATGTATTCGTGAAGTGAACATCTGCGGGTATATATATTACTAGTCGTTTTGACGTTTTTTAATAAATTATCCTAATAAACAATTGAGATTTCATCAAATAATTTTGTTTACTAGAGGTGGCCAATGGCAAGGGCCAAGGAGCCGGAAACCAACCTGACTAAACCCGCTCATTGAGTCCTTTACTCCTCAGTCCTTTCTCATTAGGTTTGTCAGCCCAACCTAAACTCGTACCGACCCGATAATCACATAGTTAAGTCGAGGTTCATAATTTTAACAGAAATATAAGGATAATATAAGGCCTCGTTTGGTTGCCATACGGGAATTAATTTCCCATAATTTTGCAAAACACGTGAGTATGAATTGCCTAAAATTCGTTTGGTTGACATTTGGAGTTGAATCAACACAAGAGTTTCCAATTACCTTGGGGCCTAGGTAATCAAATTCCTCCATTGTTGGAAATTCCTATGAAAAAGAAAATCTCGGGATTTAGAATAACCAAACATCCTCATTTTTTTTAAATCATGAGATTTCCCAATTCACTCATTTTTATAAAGGCAACCAAACGAGTCCTAAGTCTGGCAGATAATGTATACTTTAGCGAACCGGATGGATCAGCCCGTTTTACATTTCTCTTGTCCGTGTCTGGCCCATTTACTAAAATGGGTTGGGCTGAGTTAGCGCCTGACCCATTTTTTCAAAGAGATGAAGTCCAAGCCCGATAAAAATTTGGGTCGGATGAACCGAGTTTTCAGACGATACCACTCATAAACAACTCTAACCAAAATACTCTGTACTGGATAGGGAAACAACAATAATCAAGTGCTCCTAACAACAAAAAATGATATACGCAATTTCTAATAACAGAATATTCTCACTAGAAACCAGATGCAATCCCAAACACCAAAACACATCGTTTTATTACCACCCTTCATTGATTCCTTAATTTGTACTACTACTCATCCTCGTCCTTCATTTGCGCGGTTTATATAATTAAATCTCACCACCTCACATTTTCTTACATCTCTCTCATCATTCCCATCTTCTCGAAATCATCAATTGTAAGTTTTCGTTTCTCCTTTCTTCTTCTCCACTAACATTTTATCATCGTAAGACGGAGGTATATTGTGACAATAAATTACGAGCTGGAATCATTCTCGAAGATTCTCGTGTTTAACTTTTCAAGCTTTTGCAGAGAACATTAATGGCGACGTTCAAGGTTTCTCGTGTTCAAACGAAGCCGTTCGATGGACAGAAACCAGGCACTTCTGGTCTCCGTAAGAAGGTCGTTTACGTTTACGTTACCTTTAGCTTTCTCATTTCGCGATTTTAATTTCATGATTTTGCATGCTTTTGCTTGATTTTGATCGAAATCAGCTTTAGTTTGTTGTATTTGTGATAATTGTTTTGATTGAATCAACGCGTAGTTGCGATTCATTAGTTCTGAAATTTTGTTTGATTTTGATCGAAAGCAGTGTCGTTAATCATTACATTTGCTGTTTTTTATTTCGTGATTATAGTTTTGATCGAAATAAATATCGAGTATCGGTTCGTTACTTGCTTCAATAGATCAACCTTTGCTGATTAATAGATCTGTTAAGATGCAAATTACGCAATCATTTTTGCTTTGCAATTTCCGTTTCCTACTGTAATAATTCAATTTTTTTTTTGTTAATTTATTTTCGTTGAGTTGATGTTCGTCTTGATCTTGTTTTTGTTGATATCAATTTGATCAACATTATTTGGAAGTTCTGAGAATCTGTCGAATCAGAAGCTCACGTACGTAGATCTTGTATTTGGAGTGTAATTGTATCTTGATCTTAGTGAAGTGTGATCATATGCATGTTTTATTGTTTTAAGTGAATAATAATCCTCTCGCTGTTCCATTAGATTGTATCTTGATCTCACTCACATAATTTGAAAAACGTATACAAGCATTGCTGATGCCGTCAACACTCAACAGTTTCTGATTTAGTACTCACTTCCACAAATAAGTGAATGAATCCTTATCTAGTACGAGTAAGAGATAACCAACAAGTAATCAACTCGATATGAACGGAAACTAGTCAACAATTTACAGAAGAGGTTAAATTTGAATTTATAAAACTAGAGCAAGTGTTACTAAGCTTGGATACGTAAGGATTTGAGTTATGTCTTGCGTAGCAGTAAGATCAATGCACAACCAGTTAATTAGCTCTTTGAATGAACATGAACATTTTATTTTGGATTTACATTTCACCTAGGAGTTTAGTCGACATATTATGGTACCAATTGACTGACGTTGATTAATATGCTTGTGGAATCCTTCCGATTCCCAAACGTGTGAAAGTAATCAAATAATGTTTGCCAGGGATATTGCAATTGGCTTGGTGAAGTTGTTACTGCTTTAATATGTAACCACGCAATTTTCTTAATGCTTTTCCATTTTATCTTTTTCAGGTGAAAGTGTTTGCTCAACCACACTACTTGGAGAATTTTGTTCAGGCTACATTTGATGCACTCACAACAGAGAAGATTAAAGGTAGCTATCGTTTGTCCCTTTTGTCTCCTTTGTATGTACCTATCAAAGTGCTTTTATATTATATAATTTTTTTTTTCTGGCCATTATCTTTTATAATTTTCCCCTGTTGTATTTTAAGGTTAAGATCTCATACAATTTGGATGGAAACAGATTTACAAATATTAACTGTAACAAAATTAGACAAGGGAAAAAGTATTAAATAAAAAACATTTTTGTACTATATGATATTTATTGAGTAATGTTGTAAAATCGAAGGACAATCAAGTAACCAACTCTATATCCCTGAAAAAGAAGAAAATGTCATGGTGGTGCAATGTGATCGAGTTTATATCTTCCAAGTGCCAAGTGGAAATGAAGCACATGGTTCATGTCTGTTTCAGAGTGTGAATTTTGACATGAGATAATGATTATTAGTAGGTCTCCCTTCAGATGGTCATTTTCATCTCAGACGGGCCATATGTGATCCATTTACAGCTAAATGTTAAATGGTAACATTTTACCTTAAAAATGTGACCCCAATTTAATTGATCACATAAGGCCGTTTTAAGGCTTAAGTTGATGATCCACTTTGGGTGTATCGATTTGTACAAAGAAGATTTGGGAGGAAAACGCTCTTCCCCTTCCCCTTTTCTACCCCCTCCTTCCCTGTCTTTTCGCTTTCTCCCTATTGATGAATCCAAACAAACCCTTACTTTTGTTGCTCGTGCTGTTGATAGAATAGTCATACTACTCAAAGCAAATATACTGTCCAAAGCTAGCTAGTTTGTAAGTCTACCTGAAGCTGAGAAGTTATAAATTGAATACGTGTTACAGTAGGTTATGGACGAGGTCAAATATTAGGGTGTACAAGTGGATTATTTTCACATGTTTCCCTTAGAGATGGTGGAGAAAATTTCCTTGCTGAACTGATATTGGATCAGTGCAATTTTATCTTCTATGTTTGCCACCTTGTAATGGAGTTTCTGTCAATCGTAGTAGTTTTAATGTAGTCAGTTATTAATATATGCTTTTGATGCAGGCAAAACACTTGTTGTATCTGGTGATGGCCGTTATTATTCCAAAGAGGCTATTCAGGTTTGCTTGCCAACTTTACTTTGCTGACTTGTAGTAGTTCTCTTCAGTCTTCTCCAAATTATTATGCTTTTATTCTTCCACGGGCCAAAATGTATTGCTTTGTTTTTGTGGTTTGGTCCTTCATTATTTTCTTCAACATTTTTGGGGTTTAGGGTGTAGTTTCTATTCCTTTTGCATCTTGTTTGGGGACCTTCAAGTTCAAATCGTACTATGAGGACATTATGGTCTTTCCCCTGGATAGCTTTTCGAGTGACCTTGGATATCTTGTTAAAAATAGGCAACTTCTTTTGTTCCGAGTGTATTTGTTAGGGGTCCCTTAGAAGACAATCCATGATTAATCATTTCAACTGATTAGTTCAGTTTTTATTTTTATTTTTTTTACTTTTGAAAAATTGGTGATCAATATTTTTTCTTAATATAAGCCTAGAATCAACTGCAAATGTTAAGTAGTTTGTTTATCTGACAAAAAATGTCAGAGTTGTTTAATCACTTCCCCTCTCTCTAGTCGTGGGTTTGTGTCAGAATATATTCACTGTGATATCAATAATTAGCATCTCCTCGATAACTCTTGCGCGTAAACCAAGTGGCTCGTGAATTTATTGTATAACTTAGCCTGGGCAAGTAGATGGTAGATTGGTAGAGCAATGTCCATGGTTGGTTTCATCGTCCCTTTGCAAACTAACATTCATTATTGCTTAAATTTAGAAAATTCCTTTTCTTTTATGGTTTTGAGGTTTTTTTTCCCAGCCTATCTTGTTCTGTATAAAATGAGTGTACACGTAGTACAAATGTTTCACATCGACCATTGTATAATGTACCATCGTTTCTACTTGGATTTTGTATGTGAGGATGAATAAAATGCATATACTGTTTCCCTGAAATGCAATTCCAATATATTTTAAGTTTTGGTCTGTCGAGGTAGAAGCTTAATGCCTATAAGCGATTTAGTGATCTACATGCCTTACCATTGCTGTTATGGTCGTCAAAATACTTTGTTCAACGAAGTCAGCGTAATTTTGCTGATTGAGCTGCTCTCTCATGAAAAAAATAATGCAGATTATCATCAAGATGTCAGCAGCTAATGGAGTGAAAAGCATTTGGGTTGGTCAGAATGGTTTGCTTTCAACACCTGCCGTGTCAGCAGTTATACGTGAAAGAGTTGGGAAAGATGTATGTTTGGGACATTCACAGTTCATTGCGTTACTATACTGAAATAATTGATACTCTGTATTTGTTTGTCAGATTCATAGCTAATATGAGGCCATATTGAAGTATTTGGTATAACTTATGAGGTGTGATTTGTTCTGACAGGGCTCTAAGGCGTCTGGATCTTTCATATTAACTGCAAGTCACAATCCAGGAGGCCCTACTGAGGTTTATCTTCCCTGCTCATAATGTTATTTACACCTAACATTTACACTGTCTGTAGAAATAGTACCTAATGTTATTTTTTTTGCCCAACAACACCTATCATTTTCTGTTTTTTGTCTAATAACACCAAAATCAGTTTTCCGTCAAAAAAAGTCAAGATTCCGTCTTGACTAACAGTAAATTTGATTTGACGCTTATTTCTTTTCCCTTGATGCATTTCATTACCCTCTTCATCATCCTTTTCTAAACCCAATTTTCCCTTTTGCTATTTTTCCTTCAATTAAACTTAATTTTTCTCCAATTAAATACTTATGTAACCTCCCCTTAGTTATTTAATTCCTCAATTTTCAAATTAAAACCCCAAATTGGGATTACGTTGTCCGTTTTCTCCTTTTCCCTCACCATCCTTTCAACCCAATATCTTATTCAAGCTCATCCAGAGATGAGTTTGCGTGGGTGTTGCTTTTTCAAGTGGATCAATGAAAACATGAGTTATTGGCAAAAAAAATGTTATAAATGGCTTGTTGAATGAAAATAAGTCACCTATGAATAAGATTCATTGTCAATTACCTTTACAATGCACCAGTCATTGAAAAAAAAGAATGAAGAAATAAGGTCAAATCAATTTCACCGTTAATAAAGACGGAATCTCGACTTTTTTTGACGGAAAACTGATTTTGGTGTTATTAGACAAAATACAGAAAATGTTAGGTGTTGTTGGGCAAAAAATATAACTTTAGGTACTATTTCTACAGACAGTGTAAATGTTAGGTGTTATCTGACAAAAAACTCTTCATAAAATATCATAAATATATAACATTGTCTCATTATATATATTTTTTTCTCCTTTCTTTTATTCCAGGATTTCGGAATTAAATACAACATGGAAAATGGAGGGCCAGCTCCGGAGGGAGTAACTGATAAGATTTATGAGAATACCACTACCATAAAGGAGTACTTGATTGCTGAAGATGTGCCAGAGGTAGTTTTTGTGTCCTCCGAATCTGATTTTCTTCAGTTTGATCTTGTGGATTTTGTCTGTTATACATCTCTTTTGATTCTTCTCAGGTTGACATATCGAAATTGGGTACATCTAGCTTCACAGGGCCTGAGGGAAAGTTTGAAGTTGAAGTATTTGATGCAACAGAAACATATGTACAGTTGATGAAGTATGTTCTATAAATTGGGTTGATATAATTGAACATGTGCCTTCTTTGTTTCAGTTTTTATTTCTGTTATCTCTTGTTCATGAATGAACTTAAAAGACTAGAGTGACTTGTGTTTTGCCTGATTGTTGTGCTTTATATCTAGCTAGCTTGAATGTTCGGCATTTGGTGGTTATGTTTAGACTACATAAAGAACATGGTTGTTTTAAACAAGTGCAGTGTTCTATTGGTGTAGACACTTTGACTTTGAGTTCATAATTTTGACTATCAAAGATGCTAAGACTAACTCGTCTCATGTTAGTTCTCTTCTGAAGCGACAACTGAAAGTTAAAAGTAGGCTTTAGGTATGAGTGAATTGAATGTAAATGTTACTCAAATGTAGAAGAGGCCGATAAACTTGCTGGGTCAATCATAGTGGCCTATTTCAATATTCACAGTTGGTTATATACTATCTAGTGTAAAGGGAGTTATTTCTCTAAAAAATACTCGTATTAATTAACTAAAACCACTGATTTGTTAAATTCTTGTCCATGAATGATTTTGATGCCTCATAATGTCCAGTAACTGAGTTTGTTGCGATTTACTACTCCCTCCTATTCACCCTATTCTTCCCTCTTTCCTTATTGACGATAATCACGTTTTCTTCCCTCTTTCCTTATTTGGTAAGCCTTTCGTGGTCCAAATTCAATTTCATGTGGGGTAGGGTGATTTGTGTGGTCCAAATTCATTTCCTTAATTTTGGGTAAAAAGAAAGGGGAAGAATAGGCTGAATAGGAGGGAGTATTTATTTTGCTTCAAATTTTTACACATACTCGTCCGCCAATGTCATTATGGATAACAAGGAATGGCCTTTATTTTGCGTCTGCAGGTCTATTTTTGATTTCGAGGCTATCAAGAAGCTGCTTGCATGCCCAAAATTCTCGTTCTGGTAATTGGTTCAGTAATATGTATGAGCACTCTTAAAGAGTAATTTTAGTCTATACTGCATTTATTTCATATTATAAGAGTGATTTTATTTCAATTTAGTTATGATTCTCTCCATGGAGTTGCTGGTGTCTATGCTTCACGGATCTTTGTAACGGAGCTTGGTGCCAGTGAAAGCTCTCTATTGAACTGCACACCAAAGGTCTGGTAGCTGCCCAGGATGATTTTCTTGTTTTTTTAACTACCTATAAACCGTTTTTTTCTTTTCCTTCTTTTTTCTCTTGTTGAGATGAGAGTTCACTCATGACGGTTCCAAGGGATGATTTATGTCAGCCGACCCCAAAACATTTTGGGACTAAGGCTCTGATGTTGTTGTTGTTGTTGTTGTTTAACTACTTATAAAGTAGATGTATCAGCTTTATGTTTCACATTAATAGGAAGATTTTGGTGGTGGGCATCCTGATCCCAACTTGACCTACGCTAAGGAGCTGGTTCAGCGTATGGGTTTGGGTAAAACAAGCTCGCCAGGTGAACCACCGGAATTTGGTGCAGCTGCTGATGGCGATGCTGATCGTAATATGATCCTGGGTAAAAGGTAGATGTTGATTGTAACTACTGAAAACTTTTCTTTCATACGGTAGAAAAAACAGTGTGTATCTTAGTGGTGATTTAACTAACTAACAATCTTTGTAGGTTTTTCGTGACACCGTCAGATTCGGTTGCTATTATTGCGGCCAATGCTGTAGAAGCAATCCCATATTTCTCTGGTGGTCTGAAGGGTGTTGCTAGGTATGGTGTTGAACTGTGTTTTCTTAAATTTCTTCTGTTGGTATGACCATATTTCTGCAGCTATTTTATTAGCCTCTATGGTATTGGGGCCAATGTTTTCCAGAATCTGAGCTTCTCCCTATCATTTTTTTTGATGATGTCAAATGTAATCCAATGTTCATTAGCTCTCTGCCGAGTGAGGTTCAGGCCTTTGTTTTTTATTTCTCGTTTTGGTTGTAAAAACTTTTCAGGAGTATGCCTACTTCAGCTGCTTTGGATGTGGTAGCAAAAGCTCTTAATCTAGAGTTCTTTGAGGTGAGATATATTTTTGATTAAAAACTTCAGAATTTGTGGGGGTCTGTTTTTCTACTTCCAATTTTTTTCATTTGATTCTTTTAAAAAAAAAGGGTTTTGAAAAGCTTCCTTCAACCTTCCACCAATTATCATGTAATTACATTTTTCATTAATTTCAGGTGCCCACTGGCTGGAAATTTTTCGGTAACTTAATGGATGCTGGAAAATGTTCAGTATGTGGCGAAGAGAGTTTCGGAACTGGTATGCCTCATACCTTTTATTACTCCCTGACCTCTCATCTGATGGGTAATTCTAGATAGACTGACTTCCTTGAGTACAGGCTCTGATCATGTGCGTGAAAAGGATGGTATCTGGGCTGTTTTGGCTTGGCTATCAATCCTGGCTTATCGCAACAAAGACAAGCTTAATGGAGAAGAGCTTGTGACTGTTGAAGACATTGTTCGTCAACATTGGGCTAAATATGGTCGACACTATTACACAAGATACGATTACGAGGTATTATTTTTTCTTTGTAGTTCAGAATTTGCAGAGCCTTTTGTGGGACATAAATGTGATAATTGATGTGTAAATTTTCCTTCTGAAGAATGTTGATTCTGGTGGAGCAAAAGAACTTATGGCACATCTGGTCAATTTGCAATCAACTCTCCCTGAAGTTAACAAGTAAGCGGACTTTGCTTCTTTGTCTCTCATATTCAATTAGGTTTAACTTTCCCCGTGAATGGAACGACATTGCTGCTACAGCTTTTTGATATTTGATACTCCCTCTCATTCTTTGGGTTCATATCATTGATTGGATATATGTGAAAAATATTTTATTCTAATGGTATGAATCCAAATAATGAGAGGGAATACTATAGTGTTTTCTGCATTCATCTTGATTAGTTTTAGGTTACGAACTTACGAGTGATTTTAGTTTATTACCTTGAAGATGACAAGAATCATTTTTTGGGAGCGAACCTTACTTATCAAGTTTCTTTAATATAGGGCAAGGACAGATAACTTGCTTCTGTGAGGAGGCTGACTACGATTTTTATTGCTACCCATGGTGTGATTGTTAATGGGACCAAACATAACATTAAGAATATGTCTTGACTGGACTGTTGACCGGAGTTGTACTCTTCCCTTTGCAGAGAAATGAGAATCCAAGGGTTTAGGGTTTAGGGTTTGGGGTTTAGGGTTTAGGGTTTAGGGTTGTGGACAGTAGGGGTTGTGGTCTAGTAGGGGTTGTAGCTTGTAGTTAGTAGGGGTTGTGGTCTAGTAGGGATTGTAGATAGTAGGGGTTATAATTACTCTAATTAATGATAATACCAAATTTTCGCAATCGGTGGGCCTAGGGACAATGACAGTCAATGCGTTAAAATTTAAGCTTTGCCATCATATCAACCATGAATTGGCAAGCACTATGTATACAACAACAATAACCCAATGCTTCAAGGGATCCTGCTTTTCGGGGTAGATGACTGTGTCGAATGGACTCAGCACTGACACGCCCGTCGCTGAATCACTGCTACCCTTTTAGCTACTAGTAGCAGTCACTAGCAGTAGTCACCCTTTTACTTAACCTGTAGCAGCAGCCACCAACAATTTTGCATGTCAAGTCTTTACCTACCTTTTGCTTGATTTACCGATTCATATAACCACTGTCCCCTTTCATTTATATATGAACTTTTGATCTAAATTCAATTATTGGTAATTTGGAAGAAAGCTTGCACATGTCCCTTTAAGGCACTTGGATAATTTTCTGGAAACGTGCATGATCTTGTGACTTGTCATGTTAATCTTTTTTTGATTTCTTGTTCATGCTGTGAAAATAGGATTGTGAAGTCTGTAGATTCAGATGTGGCAAATGTAGTTGGAGCCGATGAATTCGAATATAAAGATCCTGTCGATGGTTCAGTGTCAAAGCACCAGGGTATCCGCTATCTGTTTGCAGATGGGTCGCGATTGGTAAGCAGATTTCCGTTTCTATTTTCAAGGATGAGCATATCCTATTTGGACCGACATTAATTACCAATTTTCATATCCTGGTTATAACTATAGGTATTCCGTCTTTCTGGAACTGGCTCTGAAGGAGCTACCGTCCGTGTATACATTGAGCAATATGAAAATGATTCCACCAAAACTAGCAGAGACTCTCAGGATGCACTCAAACCTCTCGTAAGTCCCGTTAACTATAATCTGAATTTGACCGCTTATAATAATCCCTCCATTACTCATATATAATTAACTACGAAATGCGCGTGGTTTCAGGTTAACGTTGCTCTCAAGCTCTCTAAGATGCAGGAGTTCACTGGCAGGTCTGAGCCCACCGTCATTACTTAAGTTACGGTCATAAAAATTTGACGCTGCATCCATTAGTTTTGTGATATCTTCACGTGTTAAGGCAATACGGTTTCCAATTTGTCTATTTCTCACAGACACGGTTGTGACTTGCGAGAGAGCACGTACTTGATTTTACATTGTTGTTTTTTTGGTTTTTTGGGAAGCCGAATAGGCTGTACTTCTAAAGTGAACATCAGTAGTCGAGTTTTGGTGTCTATATTGAGCCTATTTTTGCAGGATGACCTCAATAAAACATCTCCTGTAATCTCAATACTGACCTTCCTGGTTAATGGAAGCCGTAGTATTTCCTAGTACTTCGCGTTGTCTTTTGAAAGCTTTCTCGTATGACAATTCTTCAACCTTTCATAAAACGTCGTCTATTTGGCTATGCTCCTTGGTGAAACATGAAAGAGTAAATTGATGGTAGTAAGTAGTAGAATTTGGATCCTCTCCATTACTTTCTCTCCATTACCTCTCTAATACACACTTATTTTAATATATTTTCTCTATCCATCCAATAAAACATTATTTTTATGAAATAATTACAACCGCTAGATCGTCTCAAGATTTAATCCGGATCCGGACCGTTTAAAAGTAATGGAGGTCCATGGTAAACATAATGATGAAAAAATAACAGGCGATAGCAGTTGCCGGTTGGGAAGTCACGCTTGATAATGGTCTGTATTTGCTTAAACTTCTATAAATGACTAATTTAAATCAACTTCAGTTATCATATTAGACTAAACATGTCAAAATTGTACGAGTACAATTCATAAACCGAATCATTTTAATTAGATCCAAGGATCGTCCATCGGATATATTAATGGTTACTCGGTTCCCATGGTCACTTGGTTCCCGGTCACATCCGGGAACCAAGTGACCATGGGAACCGAGTAACCATTAATATATCCGGTCCAGACCGGGAGACCGGTTCTTCCCAACAAATTTCTATGTTCTTCCCAACAAATTTCTATTAATTGGCTCCCTAGACTCCGAAGTTACTTACGTATTCTACACTACAACTGTACAACGCCCAATTCACAATTTCCATCCAAATTTAAACGAACGAGTGAAACTATTGTGAAAGTGTGAAATAGGCAAAAAGCGAACCACTATACAATTTCCTAAATCCGTAATTTTCATGTAAGACGGACTTGTTCCGTTTATTTTTTTAAAAAGTGACCACTATTTTATAAATAGTGACCAACTGACCAGTGGTCATTTTTCTATTGGTGTTTATGCGACTCGCGACCGTATTAAAGTAAAATTTGTTTCCTAAATCAGATTAATCAGACTACTAATCTATACAATTTCCTAACAATTTCCTAATCTGATATACTTTCCTAATTCAATACAATTTCCTATTCTGATATACTCCGTACTTTCCTAATTCAGTACAATTTTATTCAATACAATTTCCTAATCTGATTCAATACAATTTCCTAAACTGATACAATTTCCTAATCTGAAAAAATTTCCTAAAATCCAGATTATCACAAAATTTCCTAAAATCCAATTATTTTCGAATATATATACCCGGTTGTAGGCTTATTATTTTTCTAAATCAAATTAAATCTTAAGTACTTAAATATTAAGTATATAATTGTTTTAATAATTACAAATTTTGGTTGTTCTTTAATAAAGAAAATGACGGTGTGCAAGAGGTGTAAGAGTAAAAGTTTGGTAACAAATGATGTTACTGGAGACACTGTTTGTTCCTCCTGTGGTGTTGTTCAAGATTTCAGCAATTTCCATCACCAATTTGGCGAAGGCGGTGGCAATTTTGTCACCGCTGGCACTACTGGTTCTACTTCTGGCCATGATTATTCTTACCAACTATACCACTCCAACAATATCATTGAGGATATTGCGAACCGACTCGGTTTATTAGACCGGGCTTGGGAGGTTAAAAATATGGTCAGCAAGGTGACCGATGGCGAGTATGGTTTAGGCAATTGGTTTAGTGTTTTGGTTGGGGCTTGTTGTTATATTATTATGAGACAGAAAAAGAAGGTTTTGACTATTGATGAGGTATGTGATGTTGTGGGGAGTGATTTGTATGAGATGGGGAGGATGGTAGGAAGGGTGGTTGATTTTTTAGGGTTAGGGTTAGGGTTACCTGAATTTGACGTTGTTGGGTTAGTGGAGAGGACGATTCGTATGTTTTCTGGGTTTAGAGAGGTTGACAAGGACAAGGTTGAGGTTATGGTGAAGCAGGGGAATTTTATTGTTCAGTGCTGTATAAAGTGGTGGTTGACGACTGGGAGACGACCAGGGCCAGTTGCTGTGGCAGTATTGCTTTTTGTCGCGGAGTTGAATGGGTTTAAGGTGAAGATTGAGGAGGTGGCGAAAGAAGTTAATGTGGGGATCGCGACGTGTAAGTTGAGGTATAAGGAGCTCCGGGAAGCACTCGTGGAGGTGGCAAAAGGATTGCCTTGGGGAAATGATATAAATGTCAAGAATATTATGAGGCATGCACCAGGTGTAATCAAGTTTATGGAGATGAAATCCATGGAGGGTGGGGGGAGTTTGAAGAAGAAGAGAGGTCGTGAGAATGATTTGGACGATTTTGGCGATCATAAGAAAAGCAGGTCAGGGAGTATAGTTGGTGATGGCGGGGATGCAGGATACAAGAGCAATGTTGGTGGTAGTGATGATGCCGAGGCTCAAGGCAAAGATAAGGGTGGCTCTTCGGATTTCAGGGTCTTGGGTGAAAATTTAGCAAAATTGTATTCCAAGTTCAAGGCTGAGTTTGGTAGCAATGGAATTAGGAGGAGGAGGGATGAAGTCGATAATTATGAAGACGGGATTGATAAGTTTGATCTTGATAATGAATGGTGGAGTGGGGAGTCAGCTTTGTGTGAAAAGCTCGTCTTGAAGGAGTTAGAGGAGAAAGATGTTGGATCGGATGCACTCCCACCATCTTATATTCGCGGTTGCGTGGCCGTTGAGAAGAGAAGAAAAAAGATTGGAGCAGCTAAAATGCGCATTGATGACATTCGTTTCCCTTCAAATGACGAAGTTTTGTGCAGTGGAATCGAAAGCAGTAACAGTGATGATATATGTTTATCCAAAAATGTTGTTCATCATCAGAAGAGAAAAAGTAGACGACGTACAAAGAGAGCGGAGCAAGATGATATTATCGATTGGGAAGATTTTATTATCGAGACGCTTTTACTACATAAAGTAAATGAGGTGGAAATTGAAAAGGGGCATTACAAAGCCTTGCTCGGCCTACATGTTTTTACAGGAACTGAATAATACATTTAATTATCGTTTATTGATTTAGGTCAATTTTTGTAACGGCTAGGAAACGGAATATTTTTTTGTAGATATGAATGTAAATGTTGGTTTTATTCTAACACAATTGATGAAAATGTATACGAAGTATAATTTTTTATCTGGTTTACTGTAGTTAGCAATAGTTCTATTCGGCCGATACTGTTTGCCTGTTTCCTTGAAAGCTTTCTCGTATGACAGTAAATAACGGTAAAGTAACAGGCTATATAGCAGTTGGGAAGTCGGACTTGATAACGGTCCATACGTGAATATTTAAAGTAAAATCTAGAAAAATTAGTCGATTGTTATAATACAAAAGAAATATGAACAGCTTCTGCTTTCTAATAGCAAAGCTTCAAATGCTTCGACCAGCAGCATTGAAGTTGCATCAACCAAAATCAACAAGAAGCAACTCCGCGCAATTTTCTAGGGTAATGTTTCTAAGAACGTCTACTTTGCAGCTGCAACCAATGCAGAGCGAACTGGTGTGAATGAAGAAATAAGAGATCCGAGCTGTAGCTTATCGTTACATCCAAAACTGAGTCTATACCTGCAAAGAAAGGACTTGTCATCAGTTGTGGCCGTTTCACAATAGTCGAGCAAAAATAACAATTTTTGTACGCTTTTCATTAAGTACAGTTTGCTACCAATCCCATGGCAGAACTCAGAAGTTTCGAATTGTACAGCTCCTTTCATTAACGAATCAAGGAGTAAATTGTTAGTTTACTTAACTGAAAACACAAAAACTTGGCAGCTAAAAGAGACGCAACTCACACAGGTCACATCTCCACACATCTTTGAAGGAACGATTTGGTGAAACAAACTTTGATAGGATCAATGGATCATGCGTAATGGAAGCAGTGGGGTAAAAGCTTCCAATTCCCAGCCATATTTACGAGTACCAAAACAATACCAAATGACAAAATGTGTCTTCTATCAGATAAAGTGGAAACCATGAAAATAATGGGAAGTATTTTAAGCTTCAAACGGCCAAAACCAAGACTAAGTCAGCATTCGGCAAACACCAAGAAAGCACTGAAATTAATCCATTAGCAGTCAACAATGTGGAATGTGGCAAACACTAAGAAAGCACCGTGACTGATATATGGCCACGGATGTCTCGTGCTAAAAGTTGATATCTCACATTCTCACCGCAGCCACCCTAGTTGGGCAGGCATGGATAGTGGTTTGGCGGGTGGGAACTATAATTATAAATAAGTAATTTTCGTGGATGATGGGGCTTGGATGGATTTCGCATTGTAGTCACTTCATACCAACCATTTATAAGTATTCTTGATAGCAGAAGTGACTTATAAAATTTAATTCAGGAAGAGACTGATTCCTAATGGGATAGAAACTAGAGTGTAGAGGAGAGGGTGCTAGAAAAGACTCCCATTAGATTTAGTTCAGAAAGAGCGGAAGTCTAAGTATTTGTTGGTTGATCCCTCAGCCTCGTATGAGCTACATGTATTGAAATATCAAGTGTAATTTATGGAATCAAGGGCGTCTAAGTTGTAAATGCTCATATAAACAAAAAAACAGGAGTCAATAATACACACTCTATATCTGCCAAATCATTAATCAGTTGCGCCCGAATATTTGCTGGCATCCGGATCCTGAAAGCAAACCTGTCAACGTATATCCCTCCCATTAAATTCAAAGCTTACAAAAATCCATGGATAGATGTAGGGGGGAAAAGGCTTACATTGTTACTTCCCTGATGATGTCTACCAAGGCCAAACCCTTTTTTGTTTTCATTTCCGAAATTCCTGAACAAAGTTAAGAATAACATAAGCATATAGTAACAAGAATAAGCATGATAAAGAAGATAACAAAACAGTGTCATTTCTTGGATACCGCTAAAGGTCGTAGCAAAGCTCTCATTGAGAAGCAAATATGATATTCTCTCAATGTCCTTGGGCAAAGGATTTCCTGTGCACAGGTGCACTGCTTCTTCTGTTATTTGCTGAGATGCCATATGTGATGACTGCAAAAAAAAACAAAAAGTAGCACTCAATATCAGGCAGGAAGCAAACTTCAGGCACAAGCCGCACAACTGCATTAATAAGAAAATTGCTGCTTCAGAAGCTTCCAAGATCAAGTTATGAGGCACTCCAATAAGCTTGATCTTTGTTCGTAATACGAATAGTTGAAATTGCATCTGCTGCATTTATGTGATGATTCCGGCAGTTTTTTGTAATTTTCATGGCTTTAGCAAACCTTTCATAGCACTAATGCTCACATTTTGTGTCAATTTAGCTGAAACTAGTATAGGTTTAAAATAAGTAAAAGTCGGACATTTTTTTGTATATTCTACTCAATCTTGGCCAAGACATCTAGTTCAACGTGGACAGGTAACCCTTGTCCAGGTGCGGTCATGCCTAGCACGTGCAGTCCTCGGTTGTCAAATTATTGTCGAATATGCTAGCAGCCTATCTTTATTCTTCACGTGTCCGTCTCCTAATACATAACCTTAACTCGACTAGTCATAAGATTTTACCTTCTTCAAACTTATTTAGCTCTCATTAGATCCTTCATTGTACGCTTGGTTGCTCACACATAATAGCATACACAGCTAGAACATACTCATCAATTGCATGTGTGTTTCAAACTTTCACAGCCCAATACTCACATCCCATTTCCGTACATGCATCATTCGTAGAGGCTAGAATAATCTATGGGGCATAATCTGTGTCCTAATATGGTATTATTGTCTTATAAAGTAAATCCACTCTCTAAATAAACAAACACGCATTTCTAGAATCTTGCTAGATTCATGAACGGCTAATAATGAAAATCGTGAAATATTGTTTAGTAGCCATGAATTGCATTGGCATCAACTTAAAACTAGCCATACATTTCCAAAATTTTGGTAGACCAGACAAAGAAGACTTTAATCGTTCAACAAAAGGAAGTTTAGTGAAAAAGTACCTTACAACAACTAAAATCGTATAAAAAGTTTTATCACGATGATTGAAAACCACCCTTGAAGTTCACGGATCAAGGGTAGTAGGGACTAAAGAAACACCTTTCTCTAACCTACTCCATATATATACAACAAGGATTTTGAAAGGGCCAATTCTTTCTATCCAAAACAAGTTGTAAGATTAGGAAAAAAGGTTTTAATTCTTGCAATCATACAATTCGGATATATAACGAATATAACAATATAAATGTTCAAAGGATTGAAATTTGTTTCGCTAAAAAATTGTATCATACTCTCTATGAATATATGATATAAGCAAAGTCAGGACAATGATTCTGTAACATACGTAAAAATATCTAACAATGCTAATCATTAAACATAGTAAAAATATAGCAGGAGATGGTTAACCGTTCACACGCAAGGAAGTCAGGACATAAATTAGTGCTAGTTATATTAAGAGGGCAAGAGATCATAAAAAATCACAAACCTGCAAAATATTCAAAGCCTTACGCATGTCCCCATTGCTTAATCGTACAAGTGCAGCTAAGCCAGACTCGGAAACATCCAGCCTATGTTATAAGATAAAAACAAATGATAATGCAACTTTCTTGAAACACTTTAACAATAGCAGTATAAGGGTTGGAAAGAGAAGAATCAAGGCGATTATCAACTCAGGCAATTATGTGCTAGGAAAAGTAGAGGGTCTTAGATGAAGAAGAACTCACCCTTCAGCAGCAATGACGTGCTTAAGGCGGTCAGTGACATGGGAAGTATCAAGAGGAGCAAAGCGGAAGCGAGTACACCTTGACTGAAGAGCGGGGATGATTTTGTTAACATGGTTACATATGAGTGCAAACCTTGTGCTTTTAGTGTACTTCTCAATCACTGGATCATAAACAAGCAACCAACAAGTAAAATAATCATAATCAATAATCAATTAAACAAGAGGGGATCAAATCGGGGGAAATCCGAGACGAAGAAAAGATAAAGACCTCGACGTAGAGCAAACTGAGCATCCTTGGTCATTGCATCCGCCTCATCCAACAACACTAACTTCACATGTGCCTTGGCACTGTTAGCAACATTAAAATAGTCAACGCAAGTAGTTAATATACTCCATCCGTCTCAATCATTTATTTACCTATTTACTCTTTATGAGCGGTATTTTAATGAAAGTTATACACATGATTAGGATGGAGGAGAAAGTCGACTAAACTGCAAGTGAATTCAAGGGAATTAAGTTTCCTCATCCCAATCATTTGTTTACTTTCTTTATTCTTTGTAAGTGGTATTTGAATCAAAGGTAAACAAACGATTAAGACGGGGAGAGAGTAACTAAAGTCGTTAAAATAACAACTGAACGCCAAATCGACTAAATACAAGTAAACGGGGTTACTCCATACCCGAAAGAGAAACTATGGGTGCTAGCAAAATCCTGAATCTGCTGACGAACAACATCAATGCCACGGTCATCAGAAGCATTAAGCTCAAGAATCATATTATGGAAATGATTACCATACAACTTCCGCGCAACGGCGAGAATCGTAGATGTCTTGCCAGTACCAGGAGGACCGTAAAGTAGTAAATGTGGCAGCTTGTTCTCACTCGTCAGCCTATCAACTACGCCAAACATTTACATTAGTAGTTTACATCCAACAGACCGTCATATCGCCATTAATTTACTACTTAATTTGAATGAAACATACGGAATTGAATTGAACTGAACTGAATTGAATTAAATACAGTAACTTACTGGTATCGATAATGTCACGATGCGCCGCGACCTCGGCGAGAGAGTGAGGACGGTATTTTTCAACCCATGGCGTGATTTTGCTCTTATCAGATGATTGCTCGACCTCCATTGGAGTAGCGGTTTCCGACATTTTTCTGGGTTTTCTAGGGTTTCAAACTTTCAATTTCAATTTTAATTTTAATTTATGTTTCTAATTTCTTACTCTCCCGCGGCGGGAGTTTTCTACTAGGAGTGTCTAAGTAAAAAGAGTCACTATTGAATTCATCTTAGTTAATTTCAATCCGATCTGACCAATTTTTTAAAGTCAAAATCTCGAAAATTTTAACATGTAACTCGTTGACCTTATAAAATTGTAAGACTGTAATTAACTAACTCGGAATTTTATAATCGAAAATCCGACCAATCAGTTAAAAATAAGCTTTTTATTATTCAAAAGAAAATGAGGATTATATGACAGTGGTTATTTGAATTAAATTTTATAAATCATACTCCGTATAAAATTAAAGATCAGCTGATATAAATTATGTATAAATGAAAATTTTCTAAATCATACCTAAAATGTTTGATTTTTTTTGTTTTTATACAACTAGATATTTGCTTACATCAATTATATAGAGTAGTGATTACATACATGGTTATTATATAGACATTCTCAGAAGGTTTCGTCCTAGGGTGAATTTGATCATAGCTTTGTACAACGCAAACTAGAGAATTTATATTGTGATTCTCTGGAAATAAATTTACGAGCAAACAAAAGAGGTAAAATATAATAAGAAATTTTTTGATTTAGAGTAAGATTAAATTATCCATAGATTAATTCATAACATAAATTAAGTTTACTAAACAGACTTATCACAGTTTAACACAAATTGAATTTCATGTTTGACACAAATTATAGTTTTGGCACGAGCTTGTAAAAGTTTGAAAATTAACGCAGGTTTTCTGTGTTATTCAACATAGTATGTCGTACAACGGGTGAGGATAAGACCTTTTAGACTATTCTCAAGCAAGGTGGATAGGGAGGTCAATGGCTAGTTAAATGAAGTTAATTGTAATTATGAAATAGATTAGGATTGACTCAAGTGGATTCGAGTCACAAATTAACCCCATTTGAAGTAAATTGAACCAACAACCCATCTAATATGTGACTTTCTGCAGGGAAAGCTTTAAGTAGGTCGAGGTCAAATTGGTCAATAAGGGAAGTTTAAGGCCTAATATGCAATTGACTCGATTAAATTGACTTGTTGTTTGAGAATGGTCTTATAGACTTGCTCCTTGCTTCATCCAATGCATTCAAGGGGTAGAAACTAAAGTAAATTGGAGACAAAATAATAGTTACGTTAAAACTTAAAGTTTGCAAAAATACAAAAGTTGGGAGGTCTCGGGTTCAAGCGTAATGGTGCGAAAATATATGGGCCCGGAAATTTAATCCCCTCGTCATCATCGAATAGTTATAAGATAACAGATACAATTTCAGAAACAGACGACATTTTCGGAATCACAAATTCTTATTTCAGACCAACACTTTTGGTCTGAAGCTTAGACCAAACATCAAAATGTAACCACAATAGTATGGTCAATGTTACAGCTTATGATAACTTTTTTGTCAATAATGATCACATTTAGCTGTAAAATGGTAATATATTGTTCGTCTGAAGTTTCAGACCAAAACTGTTGGTCTGAAACAAGACCAACTGTTTCGGAATAAAGTTGCACTTGGTTGTGGGCTTTTGGCATTATTGATGAGAGTGTTGTTTTATTTGCTCTAAACTATAATGAAGGGAAGGTGAAATAAGAACAATAACGGCATTAAAAGCTGCTCGTCCAGTCGTCTGTTACAGTTGTAACAGAATTGGGTTTTGGCGGCAAAAGTTGTTAAGTAACAGCTGGCAGTTAGTTGGTTATGGGCTAGAATTAGTTAGAAATTAGTGGTATAAATAGCTAATTTCCTGTTATTGTAATGGAATAATCATTTTTACACAATTCTAATACAATCTCAATCTTCCTCAATTCTATCTACTTGATCAATTGTATAGAAAACTCGAGATATCCTTTATTAATAGGACTATTTCCTGCATTCTATAACATTGGTATCAGACTCTTGATCCTTTGTTACTTGCTTCCGCCATTGTTGAAGAACAAAAAAACCTTCAAATTCTTTCTAAAAACTGGCAACAACTCGTAAAAAAGAAATGGAAGGCAGAATTGCAACTTTGGAGCAATCTTTGGAGCAACAATCGTCTGTTTTGGGGGAAATTATGAAAATGCTTAAGGAGCAGGAGAAAAATAAGGGTCACAATGATCAAAATGCTCATGATGTTGATGGTAATCTTTCGCAAGGTATGAGAAATTCACTCAAATTTACACCTAAAATTGAATTTCCCTCTTTTGATGGTACAAACCCTAGAATTTGGATGAAGAAATGCCTAAAATACTTTACCTTGTGCAAAATCCCTGATAATCAAAGAGTTGATTTAGCTAGTATGTACATGATAGGAAGAGCTGAAATGTGGTTCAATAGTTATCTGGTTGTTCGACCACATGTACAATGGGATGATTTTATTGTGGATTTGTGTGCTAGATTTAAGGAGGAAATTGCAGGAAATGTTGTTGAAGAATTTAACAAATTACATCAAATTACTTCAATTGATGATTATTTGGATTCTTTTGAAAACCTGAGAGGGTTAATGTTGCAACGTAATCCATTATTACCTGATCAATACTTTCTTGACAGTTTCATTGGAGGGCTAAAACCTTCTGTTAAACCATTTGTTCGCGCATTTAAACCCCAAAACCTTGCATCTGCTGTTGAGTATGCTAGATTGCAGGAGGAATCATTGTCGGTTACTAGGACTCATATAAAAAATTACCCTCCCAATTCATCTGTTAATTCAACACCATCAAAATTTCAATCTAAATTCTCTGCTAAAGGCATTTTACCTCCTCCAAATCAAACAACTTCACAGCCTTTTACATCCACAACCCACCCTAGAACCACAAGATTCATTAGTGCAGCAGAGAGGGCAGAAAAACAGAAAAAAGGGGAGTGTTATTTCTGTAATGAACCTTATTCTAGGGAGCATAATTGCAAATTTAAAGGTACTCAGTTGTTTGCAATAGAAATTGTGGGAGATGAGGATGAGGAAATATTGGATGTCTGTCAAGAGGAGAAGGGAGTTGAGGAGTCTGTTGGAGGGTATGATGTGGGTGGATCAGACCCTTGTATATCAGTAAATGCTCTATCTGGTAGTACTGGGTTTCAAACTATGAGGGTAACCGGTTATGTGGGAAAAAAACCTGTCCACATTTTGATAGATTCAGGAAGTACTCATAACTTTTTGGATCAGGAGATGGCTGTAAAATTGGGCTGTAAATTGGAGACTATTGAAACTCAAGCTGTCACAGTGGCAGACGGGAGTCAGTTTCCATGTCAACTCATATGTATGCAGTTTTCTTGGCAGTTGCAGAACACCCACTTTGACACTGAGGTATTGATTATACCATTAGGGGGGTGTGACATGGTGCCAGGCATCCAATGGTTGAGTACATTAGGGACTGTAAGCTGGGACTTTAAACAGTTGAAGATGGAGTTCTCTTATAACAAAAGGAAGCATGTGCTGAGAGGGCTAGCTCCTCAGAAAATCAAAACACTTACAGGAGGGCCATCTTGCAAGATGTTGAACACTGCTGCCCAATTGTGTTTCCTGCAAATTGACAGCAAAAGGGGGGAGTCGCCTAATATTCTCTGTTATTCTAATGAAATTAAGAATAACAGTGACTATCCTATAGAATTACAGCAGTTGTTGAGTCAATATTCAGACCTTTTTGAGGAACCTACTGTCCTACCACTTCAAAGGGGAGTCTATGACCATCGAATTCCCTTAATATCAGAGGCTCAACCAGTTAATATCAGGCCTTATAGGTATCCATTGAGGCAGAGGGACACTATTGAAAAGTTGGTGCAGGAAATGCTGGACCAAGGTATCATTCAGGCCAGTTGTAGTCCTTTTGCTTCTCCAGTGGTGTTAGTAGAAAAAAAAGATGGCTCATGGAGACTATGTGTGGACTATAGGGAATTAAACAAGAGAACAGTGAAGGATAAGTTCCCTATTCCTGTTGTAGATGAACTTATTGATGAATTGGCTGGATCTCAAGTCTTCACTAAGTTGGATTTAAGGGCAGGATACCATCAACTAAGGGTTTATGAAGGTGATGTGTTTAAAACAGCTTTCAAAACTCATGTGGGGCATTATGAATTTCTTGTTATGCCCTTTGGTTTGACAAATGCACCCGCATCTTTTCAGAATTGGATGAATTCTATTTTTAAACCACTTTTGAGGAAGTGTGTCCTAGTCTTTTTTGATGACATACTCATCTATAGCCCTTCGTTGATAGACCATTGGTCTCATTTGAAAGCAGTGTTTGACTTAATGAGACAACACCAATTATATGCCAAGAGAAGTAAATGTGCATTTGTTATTCCTAAAGTTGAATATTTGGGTCACTTCATAAGTGGAAAGGGAGTGGAAACAGACCCAGCCAAGATAGTAGCTGTGGCAAATTGGCCTGTGCCTCAGAATGTCAAAGAATTAAGAAGTTTCCTGGGGCTAGCTGGATACTACAGAAAATTTGTCAAGGGTTATGCAAGTATTAGCTATCCATTGACACAATTGTTGAGGAAAGGGGAATTTAAATGGAATTCTAGTGCTGGAGAAGCCTTTCAGACTCTCAAATCTTCATTAACAAGTGCCCCTGTCCTAGCTCTTCCAGATTTCAACATAACATTTGAAGTTGAAACTGATGCATCTAATGGTGGAATTGGAGCTGTACTCATGCAAGCAGGGCATCCCTTAGCCTTCATAAGCAAAACTCTCAGTCCTAAGTGGCAGAAGTTGTCTGTGTATGAAAAGGAGCTATTGGCAATTGTTTTTGCTGTACAAAAATGGGAACAATACCTTACTAGTCAGAAGTTTCTGATTAAAACTGATCAGAAAAGCTTAAAATGGCTCTTACAACAAAAGATTTCAACCCCCTTTCAGCAATTCTGGTTATGTAACACCCCAAGAGTATGAGAGAAAAGTTGTCCCACATCGGTAGAATCGGTAGAATGTGAGTCATGTGATATGTTTATAATAGCTCCCATCCACCAATTAGTAACAAGGCCTTGTGCTTTTGGGCTTAAGTGAGGACAAATAATAGGCCCAAAAGTGCACACCCATCTTATTGGGTTTGTGTTACCACGGTGGTGGGTCGGGTTGTTACAAATGGTATCAGAGCGACCCTGCGATCGTGTGGTGAGCCTGTGGTCGGGAGTACCTGGGTCACACACCTAGCGGGGGAGGATTCTGGCCCTGGTTGTGGTCAAGTTTGAGGCACAACGAGGACGTTGTGTTCTTTAAGTGGGGGAGTTTGTAACACCCCAAGAGTATGAGAGAAAAGTTGTCCCACATCGGTAGAATCGGTAGAATGTGAGTCATGTGATATGTTTATAATAGCTCCCATCCACCAATTAGTAACAAGGCCTTGTGCTTTTGGGCTTAAGTGAGGACAAATAATAGGCCCAAAAGTGCACACCCATCTTATTGGGTTTGTGTTACCACGGTGGTGGGTCGGGTTGTTACAGGTTATCTAAACTGATGGGATTTGATTATGAGATTCAGTATAGAGCTGGCAAAGAAAACCTCGCTGCTGATGCATTGTCTAGGTTAACTGGAAGTGAATTGATGTGTCTAGCATTATCTGGTGCTCAAACTGATGTATCTGGACTGATTCAAGGAAGTTATGAATCAGACCCTTTCTTACATCAGATCAAAGATCAACTCCTAACAGATCCTACTGCCATTCCAGCTTATCAGCTAATTGATGGCCTCATTAGAAAGAAAGGGAAGATTGTGGTGGGTCCTGATGCATCAGTCAGAGATAAAATACTAAAGTGGCTTCATGATGCACCACAGAGTGGCCATTCAGGCAGAGCTGCCACTACTAGAAGGGTCAAATCCTTGTTTATTTGGAAGGGAATGACTAAGGATATTAGTCACTTTGTCAGGAATTGCACAACCTGCCAGGCTAATAAATATGACCATGCAGCCTACCCGGGGTTACTCCAACCTTTACCAATCCCTTCTGAGGTTTGGTTGGACATTTCAATGGATTTTATTACGGGATTACCGAAATCCCAAGGTAGGGAAGTCATCTTTGTTGTAGTTGACAGGATGAGCAAGTATGCTCATTTTATGGCTATGGCTCATCCTTGTACAGCCCTAGAAGTTGCCCAAGCCTACTTGGACAATGTTTTTAAACTTCATGGGTGGCCAAGGAGTATAGTCAGTGATAGGGATGCTATCTTTACCAGTCAATTCTGGCAAGCCCTCTTTCAAATTCAAGGTTCTGAGTTGATGTTATCTTCTGCTTACCACCCCCAGACTGATGGTCAAACAGAGGTAGTTAATAGGTGCATTGAGTCCTACTTAAGGTGTATGTGTGGAGAAAGGCCCAAGGATTGGCTTATGTGGTTACCTTTGGCTGAATGGTGGTACAATACCACTTATCATTCTGCCACTCATTTAACTCCTTATGAGGCAGTGTACAACCAACCCCCACCAATCCATCTACCTTATTTGCCTGGAGAATCATCAGTGGAGGCCGTGGATAGGACTATGCAACGAAGGGAGACTATGCTAACTACACTTAAACAACAGCTAGCCAATGCTCAACAGAGGATGAAGGTGCAGGCAGATAAAGGGAGGTCAGAAAGGGTGTTTCAAATAGGGGACTGGGTATGGTTGAAGCTCCAACCCTACAGGCAGAGTTCAGTTCAACAAAGGGGGAATGAGAAGCTTTCACCCAAATATTATGGACCTTTTCAAGTCAAAGATACTGTAGGCAAGGTTGCATATAAATTGGATTTGCCTGAAACTGTTAGAATTCATAAAGTCTTTCATGTGTCCCAAATCAAGAAATTCAGGGGTGTATTACCTAATGCAATTCATATTCCAGAATGGGTGAGAGGGTTATCAACAGACCAAGATCTGCAACCTGCAGCAATACTGGAGAGGAGAGTAGTGAAAAGGCAGAATCAAGCTGCTGTACAATACTTAGTCCATTGGCTGGGATTTCCTATTCATGATGCTACTTGGGAGTATGCAGACAATTTTGAGCAACAATATCCAGAGTTCAGTCTTGAGGCTTGAGGACAAGTCTCTTTTAAAGGAGGAAGATATGTTACAGTTGTAACAGAATTGGGTTTTGGCGGCAAAAGTTGTTAAGTAACAGCTGGCAGTTAGTTGGTTATGGGGTAGAATTAGTTAGAAATTAGTGGTATAAATAGCTAATTTCCTGTTATTGTAATGGAATAATCATTTTTACACAATTCTAATACAATCTCAATCTTCCTCAATTCTATCTATTTGATCAATTGTATAGAAAACTCGAGATATCCTTTATTAATAGGACTATTTCCTGCATTCTATAACATCGTCCTTATTGCCCGGATCTTTTGCTGAAAATAATATTGACAACAAAGCCTTCTTACCCCGTCCAAAAAGAGAAATATGTTTTTCTGCTCAGATTAAGCTCTTTCTAATTAGTATTATTAACCTTGGATGTCTAAGAATAATTTGAAGTTAATGTAGCCTTGTTTCATTTGGCCACGGTGGAAGCCGGTGGTTTGACTATCCCATTCAGACAAAAATTAACAACTTTGGCCTGATGCAGAAGAATGAGGACGGTACAAAGTCAACTCCGACCACTTGTAATAATTAAATAAAACACCTAATTATATCTCGAAATTAAAGCTGTAACACCCCAAGAGTATGATATGAGTTTGTGTGGAAATTTGTCCCACATCGGTAGATTGAGAGGCTTGTGATATGTTTATAATAGCTCCCACCCACCACTTAGTAACAAGGCCTTGTGCTTTTGGGCTTAAGTGAGGACAAATAATGGGCCCAAAAGTGTGCACCCATCTTATTGGGGTTGTGTTACGACCGTGGTGGGTCGGGTTGTTACAAATGGTATCAGAGCGACCCTGCGACCGTGTGGTGAGCCTGTGGTCGGGAGTACCCGGGTCACACACCTAGCGGGGGAGGATTCTGGCCCTGGTTGTGGTCAAGTTTGAGGCACAACGAGGACGTTGTGTTCTTTAAGTGGGGGAGTTTGTAACACCCCAAGAGTATGATATGAGTTTGTGTGGAAATTTGTCCCACATCGGTAGATTGAGAGGCTTGTATTATGTTTATAATAGCTCTCACCCACCACTTAGTAACAAGATCTTGTGCTTTTGGGCTTAAGTGAGGACAAATAATGGGCCCAAAAGTGTGCACCCATCTTATTGGGGTTGTGTTACGACCGTGGTGGGTCGGGTTGTTACAAATACTTTAAGTGGGGGAGTTTGTAACACCCCAAGGGTATGAGAAGAAAGTTGTCCCACGTCGGTAGAATGTGCGTGAGGCTTGTGATATGTTTATAATAGCTTCCATCCACCACTTAGTAACAAGGCCTTGTGCTTTTGGGCTTAAGTGAGGACAAACAATAGGCCCAAAGGCTTACCTCCCATCTTATTGGGGGTGTGTTACGACCGTGGTGGGTCGGGTTGTTAAAAATGGTATCAGAGCGACCCTGTGACCGTGTCGTGAGCCTGTGGTCGGGAGTACCCGGGTCACCCACCTAGCGGGGAGGATTCTGGCCCTGGTTGTGGTCAAGTTTGAGGCACAACGAGGACGTTGTGTTCTTTAAGTGGGGGAGTTTGTAACACCCCAAGAGTATGAGAGAAAAGTTGTCCCACATTGGTAGAATGTGAGGCTTGTGATATGTTTATAATAACTTCCACCCACCACTTAGTAACAAGGCCTTGTGCTTTTGGGCTTAAGTGAGGACAAATAACGGGCCCAAAAGTGCGCACTCATCTTATTGGGTTTGTGTTATGACGGTGGCGGGTCGGGTTGTTACAAAAGCATAAACGAATTACAAGTTTATGATTTCTCCTTTATACAAGGTCCAAAACGAGGGAATTACAAAGGCTAGACGTGTAACAATTTGAAAGGAGAATTTTCACCTGATAACCAATTTAATCAAAATAACGAGTGGGTTTAAAAAATGTCGTCATGTCAAATTTCATCCAACCAGACGAAACGTGAAAATACTTGCTTCGCTCCATTTATGGTCTCCCAAAGCCTTTTTCATGATTTTGACTATGGGGTAGTGAACTTTGATTGCTCGCATAGTCGCATCGTCCTTCTAGGGTCTCATCATTCTTCAGAATCATAGCCCTGAAATAAGAAGTAAAAGATGCATTAATTTAAAAGAGTAAACTTCGTACATATGTGAAATACATTAGTAATTATGATACACGATAGCCTCTAAATAATTCATGTATATGAGGCCAACATCATTTTAAAGGAGTGATAAATTCGATATCTAAAAAGCATAGTCTCCGATCATAAACCATCAATATTTATGAGTTTAAACCTAAAATTTTTAAAACTTCTTCTAAATTTTAACTATTACACTCAACCATAAAATTTGTTTTAGAGAAACAGTCTCTCAATAATAATTAATGAGAAACGGTCCTTCACGAGACCTATCGTACGCTCAACTCAATGCTTACGGGTAATACATTAGAAACTTTATATAAAGTTGACAAATAAATAGGCTGTAATCATTAGGATCAGAGCACGATATGATGCATTAAATTAAGACATTAAACAAATCAATGTGAATAGCCGCAAGCTAAATGGAGAAATGTCACTGCGAGATTAGTGGCCTAAACACTTTTTACTGCATAACATGCGTCACCCTTCTTTAATTCTCTTTCTATTTGCACGCCTGATTTTGCAATAAAGATAAGAAGTGTGTTCATCTCGATTTAGAAAGGAATATCTGGGCGGGTATTAGCTCGGTATCATACACGTCAATTGTTTATTCGCTCACTCGAATTTGCTTTAATTTGGATAAATATAAAGATTAATTGATAGAAATACTCTGAATTATGGGTGAATGTTTAAAATAATCTAAACTTTATTTTAACTATTAATATAGTCAACTAATGTCCTCATTTGCTTTAAAAACGAATAAGAGTATTGTTTGGTTATATTTATTGTTAGTTAAATAGAGTTGAAATATTTTAAGCAGGAAACCCATAGTTCAGAGTATTATTATCAATTAAACCTAAATACTCCATAATTCCAATGTTTTAAGTCAAGTTAGTAATCCTAGGTCACGGAGTTAGTCTTAAGTAATTCGATTTTATATTAATATATTTGTAAAATAATTTCATGCTTAACTTTTTTAGTGGATAAAAATATTTACTTAAAATCTTGTTTCACGATAAATAATTTATGTAAAATTGTATTGCATACATCATGTATAAAAACTAAGGTTAATGTTAATAGTAAATTGAAAATTCAGTTATTTAAAATTATCCCTTATATGATTGTTTTCTAAAATTATTTCTTTAAGATGCATTTTTATCAAAAAAATGATTCAAAACTCTAATTTAGGTTACTTATAAGTTATAACGCTTGTTTTTTAACTTGTTCGCAGTTGTTATATGTTTCAAAGTATTAATTAGCTAAATTACAAACGAAATAAGTTTATAAAAAGACGGAATAAATAACTTAAATTGAAGGTTTTTAAACAATTTTTAATTAAAATACATTTTACGGAAGTAATTTTAGAAAAATATTATATAAAAAATAATTTTAAAAGACTATATTTTAAAAAGGAGTAGATTTTTAATTTACTCACAAGTTAAACATTACTCTCTATATGAGATGATATGTCTTAGGTTTCACTTTTGGTGAAAGTTATGGGGTAACAATGTAACATATAGACTGACAAAATATCCATATTGATTATCACAAATTTTCATATGTGACGGTAATATATCCGTTACAAATTTATGACGGGTCAAATAAAATCTATTATGGGAGAAAAAGACAAATTCTTTAGAATTTTCTATGCACTTTTATTTTTGTCTTATCTAAAAAAGTGGGTGTACCTGACCCGTCTCAAACTTGTGACGGATAAAACCGTCACAAGAGAGACTTATGGATCAATTATATCTGTTTCTTATTCTTTCAGTTATATTTCTTTGTCCAAATCTAATATTATTGTCTTAATATAACATGATGACAGGCTAAATTCCCGACTATCACACATATATTCGGGATTATCTAATATACATCCAACGTTTTTCTTTTTGTCACCATTATAAGAAAAACACAAATTCTAATTCATCTCAACCTTAAAACGGGTCAAGTAGCTACTTAATTAGAATGAAATAAAAACATAATGTATTGAAAAAAGCATGATTTTTCTGTCTTATAAGCACTAATGAGACGATACTTAACCCATTTTATTATTAAGACAAATACATCGTCCATCAAATTTTTACTATATAAATAAATAAGATGATATTTAACCCGTTTTATTATTAAGACGACCGTGCCGAGAAAAAAAGTTAGTCTGGAAGGGTCTGATGATGGAAGTGGTCTGTGGTATGGTGGCCCAAGGTAAATAATACATATGCATGTGAAGGTTATAGTTATAGCCAAATTCCAAAAGACACTACTGGCCATGCATATGTATATACCTATCCATCTCTCACGTGAATGCATTACAAATTTAACGTCACTCCATTTCAATGCCTTCATTCATTGATATCAAGTATGATTGATCGAAAACGTAAGTATCCGTTGTAAGTTGAAGACGAGTTAGTAATATCTAACTGAATAAATATATAACACAAACGTAAAATATCTAGCGAGGCAGTAATATCCTGCTTTATTTTGTCTATTACTGGATATTATTACTGGATCCGTTGTCACCCCTTGTGACAGATACGTTTGTCTTTTGTACAAAATTGTGATCATATGAACAACAGTTATTGAATTCCCCTTTTGTCATCAATAATAATTTGATGCATGAAATTATGAAAACATTGAGTTCACGGGATGATATTGCATGAGTTCTTATGCATGCAAGTATGCAACATAACAGTCCGCGTATACGTTGCGGCTTTTCTTTCACACATAAAAAACTTCTATTCCTAGTTTGGATCAATCATTTATGGTTTGTATTATTATCAGAATTTACTATTTCGCTTTGTCATCATGACATATTTTTCATTTTTTTACGAGGTCGGCACAAAACTCGATATTAATAATACCTTGTTACCATTTTATAGTCGTTAAACCTCCTTGTATTTCGGTTTAAATAAATAATTTCGGAGAAATAATATTATTGTTCATTGAGTATATATTACCGTATGTTTGACGCAATTTCTTGTTTCAAACCAAGTATATCCGTTTGAAGCAATAAGACGAGTCAAATAGCTATCACTTTATAAATAAAACAAAAACAAAATGTCTAGATATTAGCAAAAAAGACTTGTCTTATCTATACAGGTGAGCGTGTATTTGATTTGTTTTAGTCTTAAAACGGTTATATCCGTCTTTAGGGGGAATTATTGTATATTCGGAGCACAAATTTAGTGCTCTCGGCCATCATTTTATTGTGGTTAACCTCATATATAGTTAAATAATATCGAAAAAAATAACATTATTATTGTCGATCGAGCATTTTGATATACTCCCTCCATAAGCATTGAGTAGCCCCTCGATCGATCCCCTTGCCGAATTACATCCTTGCATGGTATGAATGGCATGCGTCTAAAATCCTATCAAAATGTCTTGCTTGTAACGGTATTATCCATTACAAACTGAAAGACGGATAATACATTAATACTCATCTCACAATTAGCCATGTGGCATGTGTAAGGGTGAGTGGGAAAAAAATGAAACACGCCTTATAAATATTATTACTCGTATATTTATGAAAGAGACACGATCCGTATTCAACTTAAAACGGAAATAGCGTATTTTGCGTATTAACATGGAGGAGACAAATATGGGAAATATGACAATTAATGATAATAAAAGTGACAAAATTGTATGATATGATTGCTTGTCGTACACATATTAATTATGTGGATAATAATAAATGAATATCATCCCATACATTTAAATGATAGAATCAAAGTCAATTAGGCTACATACTTCTCATTTTTTGTTAACTGCATGTATCTGGGTTTTGCAATCACTAATCTTATATAGCAATTGCAAAGACGTCTTTGCAACAATTTCTAGTAATCATGTATACATTTTAATTGCATCATTGCATGTAGGGTAGAAGGAATTCAAAGGCTAATCGGATTCTTAAAAGAAACGGTCTTTTATTAATGTTTATAAAAGACATCTCTTATAACAGCTTAGGTAGTTGTCATTGTTATTTTTTGAATGTTTGTACGAGAAACGATTTCTCGGGAGATTTACTCTTTGAGATTATGTTATTGTAATCCCTTCCTTTATTGATAAGGTCACCATTTTTATATGTTAATTAAATCATGTAAACAGCTATGGTTACATATAAGTTCCTTCGCGTGTAAGTTCTAACTAAATGAAAATAACAAGTAATTTTAGGTATTGTTTGGTTACCCACTAAACAATATAAGAATTTAAATTCATGTGAATTGCAAAAGTGATATCTTGTTTGGTTACCTCAATTCAGATGAACTGGAAGTTACCATGAATTTCAATTCCTTTATTATAACGGAGTGAGTGACTTACCTAGATCCCCTTAGGTTAGTCTAGGTTAGTGGGAATGTCTGTATGAGTTGCACTTCCTACGTGACAAACAAACAATATTTTATAATTCACATGAATTCGAAAATCACGTATTTTACGACTTCCTAGGCAATACAAACTCCTACATGCAACCAAAATCACGTGTTTGGGTAAAATCCAAAATTTCATCTATGACGGGTCAAATTAAACCTACTTAAGAAGATAAAAGATAAATATGTTTTTTATTACCTAAATACTTTTACTTTTATTTTCTCTACCAATGTGAATCATACTAACCCATCATAATAAAGACTTGGTATTATATTATACATACATACATCTGTATTTTTTAACCAGTTTTTTCCTACTCAATTTATTTCGCTAGCTACATAATAATTTGAATTTTTGCTCCCACATAATTCGAAAAATGTAAAGAATTAGAAGGAATTAGCGATGGGTATACTTTACTTAGCTTAGCTTAATACTAAAATAACCTAGGTAGCTAAGTAGGTAGTTAGTTAGTGTTTTGTATGCGTGCAGCTTAATGCTACATGAGTACATACACTAGTTACCACCCCTACACTTTCCACCATTCTCATTCAATACAAAACAACAATAAAGGCAATTGAAAGTGTGAAACAAACAAATACAAGCAACCAACAATTTCATAAAGCCAAAACACCCGCATACAAATTCTACATTCATACTCCTACACTGCCTCCATTTCTTATTACAGTAAGTCTCCCTTGTGACATATATATCCGTCACAAGTTTATAGTGAGTCAAGTTTTCACACTTGTCTATATAAGACAGAACATTCGAAATCTCAAATGTCATATCTTTTCTTACAAGTGAATAATATTTGACCCGTCACAAGTGAGAATCTGTGCTCTTATTAAGTCCATCTAAGAAACGACTTTCACACTTGATTAAAATACCCTGTAAATTTATAAAAGGTATTAAATTTAAACGGTCTTAAAGAAGATCAACATAATAACACAAATCAGATTGTACATTCAGATGTACATGAACATCCTACATTTAATACAAATCTATGCTTATATGCAATTTTTTGAGTTTTTAAAATTTTTGCCTTATATTCTAATTTTTTAACCGTTAAAAATAAAATCTTATTGGTTTTATATGTCTGATTTTTGAGTTTTGATATAATATCTTGAGTTAATTTTTTTTTTTTCAAAACGTTCACAATCTTTTCAATACAGTTCGTAAAATGCACCTATAACTTCAATTCTCTACTATAAAATTTATACTATCAAATGTATACAACTGGTTGTATAATTTTCCCACCACGCTATAATATATTCCCATTATATATACACCAACATAAGATTATCCTCCCACATTTTCCTTCTCAAATAACATCCCACCCCAAGAAAACTAACTTAACCACCATGGAATTCCAACTCAATTCCCTCACTTTCTCTCTTCTTCTCTCCATCCTTCTCCTCTTCGCAACCGTCTCGGCCCAAACCCAAACCCAAACCCAAACCACAAACCCATTCGACTTCATCCGGTCAAGCTGCAATGCCACACTCTACCCAGACGTCTGCTTCACCTCCCTCTCTCGCTACGCAACCTACGTCCGAACCGACCCGGCCCAACTCGCCCGCATAGCCATCGGCGTCACTCTAGTCCGAGCCAAACACGCCCTATCGGCCATCACAAACGTGACCCGGCGGGTCGACTACGAGCCAGACCACCGGGTCGCGTCTGCAGTCCACGACTGCGCCTCATTATTCAGCGACGCTGTGGACCAGATGCGCGGGTCGCTTAGACAAATGGGCCGGTTAGGACCCGGGTCGAGCGGGGCGGAGGCAGTGAGGTTCCAACTGAGCAACGTGCAGACGTGGATGAGTGCAGCGTTGACTAATGAAGACACGTGTACTGATGGGTTTGCTGACGTGGAAGATTGTCCTGTGAAAAATGAGGTGTGTGATAATGTAGGAAGTGTTAAGGAGTTTACTAGTAATGCTCTTGCTTTGGTTAATAGTTTTGCTTCTTCCGTTGGTTCTTAATTAATCACCATAAACCAAATCCATCGCAAACTTGTAAGTGGAAAGGATTTATGACCGTAACAAGTAAGACAGACTGATTCGTTATTTAAGGACGTAGGTTAGTGGAGTGTATAATATTATATTGTCGTTTTTTTGGTGTCAGATGCGAATTATCCCTTATCGATAGTTGGGGCAATTTCGTTCACGATACCGAAAGTAAATTGATTAGTGGAGTGTACTATATTGTGGTTTTGTTTGTGAAATACTGTGCGTTAGTCTTTTACTGTGTTTTTATGTACTCCTAACTACTACGTTTGTTAGCTATTGGGGTATAAGAAAATCAGGTAATTGTGTGTATGTAAGACGGTTTTATACAAAGATAATGTGTAACGAAATCATTGATAATTATGTTTATGAGTAGAATAGTTGTTAAAACGATCAATTTTACAATTAATTTATATAAAACGAACACTTAACAGAAAATGGAAGGGGATCCGTATTAATTACCAGTTAGGTAATATGGAAAAATCGTTAGGTAATAGGGGAAAATATTGGCGTCGGAAAGGTATGTAACTGTGAAAGGGAAGGCGGAGGCGTAAAGTCACGTACTCAATCATAGTAGCTAATAGTCAGCTACTAGGTAACAATCTCAACTTTGTTGTATTATAAATACGGGTTTAGAAAAATCGATATTATTAAAACATTTCTTGTGAGTATGACGGTATTCAATTTTAATATAAAATATTCTTTTAATAGTTCACATGATCACGGAGCTAATCAAGAGTAAAACCCTTTTATCTGTAAAATTAGGTCTTTCTTTAGAAAGGGAGAGTAACACAAATTCTCATTTGTGACAGACAAAACCGTCACAAGCTTGTGACGGGTCAATTATTACCTATTTAAGTAAGGAGAGACAAATGAGAATTTGTATTAATCAATAAGCCTTTCTTGTGACGGGTATACCCGTCATAAGATTACGATGAGTCAAGTATCTCCCACTTGTGTAGAAAAGACAAGTCTAAGGAATAACAAAGTATTTGTCTTTCCTTACTCAAGTGGGTAATAATTGACCCGTCATAAGTTGATTTGAGTTCATGCTATCGTATTTAGACTTAGTATGAGTATCATCCGGTGACATTATTGTAGCATTTTGGTTCAGTAGTTCCCACGATCACGGAGCTAATCAGGATATTTTGAGGTTATCAGTACTTTTGCACTTAATTTTAACTCAATTTAAATTTATTAAATTTAGATAATTCAAACGGTTTCAAGTTAAAAAGAACGGTAATATCTTAGTGAGGAAGAGGGAAGTAAGAAGCAAGAGTATCCATAAAAGGAGGGGAAAATTGGACATTAGGTAGTGGTAGGAATCCATCGACTGATGTGGAATTGTGGATATGTTTAAAGGTCAAATTGAGGTTATTGATGAGCACAAATTCTACTACGTTCTCAATCAAAAAGCGATACCTTTTTAATAGACAATTGTCACTTTTAGTAAAATAATGATCACGATAAAAAAAAAAAAAAAAGACCTATTTTTACAAATTGACTAACTTATTTTATCAAAAATTTGTTATTTTATCAAAAAATGGTCACCCTTCGAAAAAAAACACGCAATGAAAACATCGCACAACGGAGTGTTTTCCTCGTCCTAACGTTAATTTAAAAACAGCTGGGGACTGGTATGTCTAAACTAGTCATTTATTATTACTACCATAATTATCGCCGTTATTCTCGCACACCCTTTTTACTATTTCTGATTTGAAACATAATAATAATAACAGAAATAATCTTGTCTTTTCCCTACAAATAATACTCCGTAATAATAATAATAATCTTATGTCATGCTAAAATACTGATAATCTACTACAACGTATAAGACTGATTCTTGCTGCCAAAGATCCAATGCGTCACAGTATGGTATTATTGTCGGACCATAGAGCGCACTCTTGCCCATACCAACGCAGTCGGATCTCGGGACGGTGTGCCGTGTGTATCAAAGCCTCGATTACCATGATGCACGAAAGTAATAAAAGTAAGCAATACAATTATAGAGGCTTGAAATATAACGTTTACAAACTTTACTTGTTACTTTCTAAGATGAAAATGTAAAATCAAGAGGTCGAACCCGAAGGGCATCGATCATCACACAATGCAGATTTTGAGTAAACTGTTGCACAATCCTCTTATGGCCACAAGGTCAGGAGCTCGAGATTTTCGTCCTTCGCCACTTTTGTATGTAGTGATAATTCGCGACAATGATATGCTGACAGGAGGTGTTAATGTGTTACTGCGTTTATTTACCACCCTCTCGGACGCTATATGACTGATCAGTCATTCTTTGATCCGTATATTTTGGATATGAGAGAATAGTACTGAGACTTGGTACCGCCAATGACACCGTCTCATTCTTTTTTTTTGGACATTGACTGTCCAAAAAGATGAGCAACAGATGAGCGTACGTATAGTGGAGGGCTGGATCAAAACAATATTGCAGGCAGAGGATAACGCGTGGAAGGAAACTTTTGACATGATCGTCTCCCGTCTGGACGGCATGGAATATTCGCAATGGGCCATGGAAAACTAACATAGTGATGCATTAGTTAGTGCACAACCCACTTTGAATAGATGCTTAGCAAACATATATAGTGCATGCTACCAGCCATGATCAATTCATCATGTTCATCTTGTCAGAACATGGTGCTAAATTCAGATGGGCATGTTACAGCGTGGCCGCGTGGGAAGAAGAGACATACAATCTGTTATCCGAGAGTGCAATAGTATCCAATCAATTAGAAGGCCAAAGCGGTGGAGCTCGTCAGCTCGGAATTCGTTGAGCCATGAATCCGCTGAAAACCTCTGACCTTGTTATCCATCAAAAGTCATAGACAATTGTCCCATCTTTTTAGCAATAATTTACTCGGTTTCAAAAGAGCGAGTTATGGCTACAAGAAACACCCTATCTACAATGTACGGTGTTAGAATGAACCAGCCGACTAGGACACATAATCACAACTAATAGCGAAATTAAGGTTTTGAAGGTTACCGTCATTGCAATTTGATTCTCCCCATATAGAAGGTAGATGGAATTGAATTTTTCGTCAAACATCAACGCTGTCCTTGGTTGCCAAAGAATCCTGAAAGATTGATTACAACTCTGCAAAATGTACACCAAAGCTTAAACAATGTCACGGACCAAGTTTTGTTCCTAATACATTCAACATATGCTAAAACAGCCATTTTCTCTCTGAGCTAATTAGGTCAGTATCGAGAGAAGCTGAGAGTACCTAATTGCCCCGAAAAAAGAGGGAGCACTTTGCCACAAACTAAACTACAAGCTGAAATCAACCAAAGTGCCAAAAATCGCACACTGCTTCAACAAGTAGGCAACTTGAACCCACGCTCAACAACTTGCCTAATTAGCTTATCTGCCTCTTTCGTATGTCCATCTAAGATCAGCCTCTTTCTCATGTCCGCACTTAACTTTAAATCAGGTATCAAATTTCGCCTAAACATCCTACAAGCGACTTCGAATGCTGATAAAGGGTTACCCGTCTTTAAATAACTATTCATGAGTACACTACAGGTATGAGCATCAGTTTTTGAAGCCGTTTTAAGAACCACGCCCAAAAGACTGTTAGCTTCAGTTAAGTATCCAAAGCTACACAGTTTTTCAATCACCCGATTATATGCAGTCTTATAGGGTTGCCTAGGCAAAAACTTCTGTAATATCTTTGTCAATTCTTCGACCTTACCATGCTGACAAAATCTGTGAATTATTGACCGGTATGTAACAGGAGTTGGAAGAATGCCTCTGCCAAGCATTTTATTCAGAAGATTGCTTGCCTCTTCAAATTTACCATTTCTTCCTAAAGCATCAATTATTGAAGTATATGTTATAACATCAGGGGACTTGTTGACTAGATACATATCATCAAGCAAAGACAAAGCACCCTCAAAATTGTCATTCTGACAATATCCATGAATAACGGTTGAAAAATTAATCACATTAATATCGCATCCCTTGCTACGACACTCATTCATGAACCTTCTGGCATCATCTGTTCTTTCCCTGCAAAGAGACAGAAGCAGCATGTTTATTTCAGCTGGAGAAGGAATAAACCCTTTTTCAATCATCTCTCTAACCATGTCACAAGCCTCCGACAATTTCCCCTCTCTATGCAAACCATTAATTACAGCACTATATGTGGTGCCATTTGGTGTCCACCATTCCTCCTCACTTCTATTCATCATTTCTCGAGCCTCTAATGAGCTGCCATTTCGACAAAGGCCATTTAGCAAGGCCGTGTGTGTTACTGTGTTTGGTTTGCAGCCATCCTTGTGCATCTTCTGTAGTAGGTTTTTGGCTTCATCTATCCGCCCTATCCGACAAAATCCGTCTACAAGTGTAGTATAAGTCACTACGTCAGGAACACAACCTTTCTCAAACATCTCATTAACAATTTCTTTTGCCTTGTCTATCCGTCCTCCCTTACATAAAGCATGAACTAATGCCGTGTAACCCACTTTATCCACTCGAAACCCTTGTTTTTGTGATTTTTTTAGGAACTCATAAGCCTCATCACTGTACCCATGCTTAGAAAACATATGAATGAGATTATTATAAGTGACCATATCTATAACGAAATTATACGCTACCATTTTCTCAAGCAACAATTTAACCTCCATCATGTTCTTGTCCTTGCAAAAGTAAGCCATGACGGTATAAAAACTAACTTTATCAGGGGAAATTCCCTTAAGATACATGCTATCAATCAGCTTGATGGCATCCTTCACCTGACCAGCCTTACAATAACCTTTAATCAGGCAGTTATACGATACAACATCAGGTTTGAGACCAACAAGCGCCATCCTTTCTAGAAATTTAAAAGCTCTGTTCAACTTGTCGGCCATCACTAAGCAATGAATTGCCGTGTTACAAATAGATAGGTTAGGTTGAATACCCGCCTTTTGCATTATTCCAAGAACCCCAAGTGCTTGTCTCAATCTTCCGGCCCTACTATAAGAAACCATCAAACAACCAAAATCCTCTTGAGTGCGATAGAATCTCCGTCTATACATGAGATGAAAAACCCTCCGAGCTCCCTCACACAATTTCGTTTTGCCAAGTATATGAAGCATAGCACTGTAAACAATGGGGTCATGGCGATACCGCCATTGCCTGTTAGCCCAAAAAAAGAACTGTAATGCAACCCTTTCATCATCTTGCAAGTGCAAAACTGCACACACTTGACGAGGTTTAAGGCTTCTTAGTAAATTTCGCAACTCAATTTCAATTTTAGGGTTCCAATTCGATCTCAATGCAATTAGCCTACATGTATCCCTAACCAAAGGGTGCCAAAATTCAGTTTCATCCTTCACATATCTTCTACGATCCTCACTATTCTCACAACTTTTATCATATAAATCCAAAACCTCACGATCTCGATCCTCGTCAACATTATCCCCATCTGTATCACCTACAACTTGTTCATCAAACCCACAAATTGATTTATCAAAATCGCGGGTTCCGACAACTGGGATTTTGAAATCAGACTTGTATTGCCTATTTTGCCTGCTACCCACATGCTCATTTCCCACAGGTTGCAGTTCTTTTGCATTAAATACATGTCTTTTGTTATTAACAGATGAAAAAGATGAGAATAATAATGGAGAAAGACGATGAAAAGGCTCGGAACTTACAGTCACACAGTGCTTGAAATTGGAAAAAAAACGCCCTTTGACAGAATGAACACCCCACATCAAAATCCAAACTTTCTGTTCATTAATTTTGGCGGAATTTGATCACTGGCAATAGAAGCATAATGACATCAGATTAGGGTGGAGTTATAACGAGGTCTCAACTAGCACCCTCTGTCTAGCACCCTCTGTCTAACTCATTTGTTTACTTTGATTAATACATACTACTATTCACAAATGTAGAGTATTTTCAATTGAATTGAGGGCCGGTTTGGCAACCCAAATTTGGAAATGATTTATAGAATTGGACCAATTTGTAGTGTTTGGCAACCTACAATATTTGGAATTGAAATTGACCAAATCCAGCCCAATTCCAACTTAGAGTAAAAAACAGACCCATCCAAATCCCTCATTTTGTTTCCGAATCACGAAAGATCGTCGACGTTTTGCGAAAAATCGTCGACGTTTTTTTGACAAATGATCAAAGTACCCTTAGCTTCTTCACTCTCTCCTTTAAAATTCAATAACTAAGAACACTCTCCCTTAGCCTCCCTTAACCGAGAACACACCACACCACCACACGTGACCGCCGTGCACCGCCACCGCCGAGCACCTCCACCGTCGCCACCTACACGACCGAGAAAAACAAGGTTAGTTGTTGTTTTTGTTATTTCTTATTGTTATTTGTTAGTTGTTGTTGTTAGTAGTGTTGTTAGAATGGTAAGATTAGAATGAATGGAAAGGAGAAACACGATATTGGTAGGTGTCGGAGATGTGGTGTACACGGCTAGTGGGGGTGGGACGTGTGAGCTACACGGCTAGGGGTGGTTAGGACGTGGGAATGGGGTGGCTAGGGGTGGTAGGGACGTGTGAACCTCACGTCCATGGTTGGTAGGGACGTGTGAACCACACGTCCATGGCTGGTAGGAACGTGTGAACCACACGTCCATGGATGGTCGGGACGTGTGAACCACACGTCCATGGATGGTAGGGACGTGTAGTTCACACGTCTAGGCGGGGAATGGACGTGTGAACAACACGTCTAGGTGGGGTTGGGACGTGTAGTTCACATGTCCCTCATGGTTCGGGTTTTTTTTACGTTCTAACCGTATGTTTTCAATTTTAATTCTTTAAATTTTTTCAGGAATGGCAAACATGCCGTTGAACGATGAAACTTGGCTTTCACAACGGGTTGCAGAAGCTGAGACAGATCTCGCAAGCCCTGCAGCGGAAAACCCGATGGTGAAAGAGTCTCTTGAACATCAACGCGACTACTGGATCAAGAGGCGTGACGCAGTCCGGTTAGTTAACGAAGCTGCAAGTTCGTACCCTCGACGTCCTGACACTCGCCGCCTTGCTGAAGCGAGAAACATGATACGTCTTGAACCCCCGGTCTTATCTCAACAGGCAATGCATGTGTATTGCAAGATTATGGACGTCATTAGAATGTTTGAAGAGAATCACCCCGACGTTAGCGGTTCTCCTGAGATGCGTGGTTGGTGGGAGTTTGAGAAGATTTTTTTAAAGATAACCGGGGTTATCCCTCCGTATTTTTCGTTTTGGGCCAATGAGGTCTGAAGGATTGGATGTATTAGTTAACAATGAAATCGCTTTGTTTGTTTGAACGTTTTTAATTTGATAACTGTTATCTTTGTAATTTGTTTCACAATGAAATCGCGATTATAATGAACATGAAAATCATTCGAAAAACGGTAACATTTTGAAATTTGAAATCACAACAGTTACATTTAAATATTACAACCTAAAGAATACAAATAAATCTCAACCTAAATAATACAAATATATCACAACCTAAAGAATACAAATAAATCTCAACCCGGGGGAGGCTGTCTTCGGCGCCGAGGAGTTCGAGGTGTTGTTCCCATCAAAGTATGCCATCGTTCGATGTTCGACGTGTACAAATCGGCATAATGTGCAACTGCATCTTCTCTTACCCACGCCCAACAAAGATCGATCGGTGGCATCGGTGCTTCGCTCAGTGGGTCACTGTAGTGCAATCTCATCCAATGGTCATGGTAGTGTACGATCCACATGACACCGTACGGCCTCGACTCGTGACCCGTGGCCCTCAGCGGTAAGAATGTATAACAATTCCAATTCCTGACTCCTTTGTTGACGTACTGGCCGATACAACAGATAGTCCAGTTAAACAACGACGCAAAGACAGTCAAATACTCGGAAGACATCCAATGATGTTCACCGCAACCCCCGCTACCCGTAAACTCGATAGCCCTCAAGGTATGATCCCATATGCTCAAAAGCGGAGGCGTGCGAGGAGACTCATCAAACAATGTCTTGTACACATCGTTTCCCTGAAGCTGTCTAAGACACCACGCTCTCATGACCAAGTGGCCATGTTCTCGACCCCGGGCGGCATGCGATAACACCCTATAACCACAATGACCATCAGCAACAACATCAGCCCAACCATCAAAGTGTGCCCATAAGTCTTGGGGGACTGCATATTTTTTTGCCCAAGAACACAAAGGTCCTGTTGTGTAACCGACCTCCAATGGTGCACCAACAGGTCCATCTCCGAAATCAGACACCGTACTGACAGAAGTTGTCGTCGAAGGGCTGGAAAAAAACTTGGCACATCTACGGGCAGCATGCTCAAAAGCGGACTTCTTCCGAGTAGTGGAACCCCTCGGTCTCCCCTTAGGGTTTTCTCGAACCTCAGGTGGACGAATATCTTCATCTGCCGGGTGGAGACCATCTCGAAGTTTCTCAATGATTATTCGTCTCTTCGCCGGATCGACCCCTCTAGCCTGCTCTATAAGAGCATCGAACTCATCATCACCGATCTTCGGCCTATATTCGGGACTGTCGTACACCAAAGTCCTCCAAAACAAGTGCACATCCTGAACGTGGACCCTCCTACCGTTTCTTTGCATCAGAATCATAATGCAGGCACAAGGCAACCCGTGAGTAGTCTGTATCGCACATCCACAATTCTGTTCAAGCCCGTTCCCCAACTCAATCCCTCTCCTAAACTCATCTTCCAGTAACCTAATGGCTTTGATAGACACATGATTTCGCAATAAGGAGAAAAACGGTCCAGCACTTACAGAGTTGGTCAACGACATCTGTAACTCATGTCGAATCTTGGAGTGTTGAGCTTCAAGCATGCCGTGAATACGAGTCCACATAGTGTCGAGGTTCAAGTTTTGACTCTTCAACCAAGCTTTAAGGAGGGCATGGCACGACTCTACCCGGGAAGTGGCCGTGTTACCGAGATGAAAGTATTCGTTCGTATAGAAAACAACGAACTTCTTCTTGTAATGCGCCCATGTTCTCTGCACATAATCAGACAAATCTACCCAAGTTTCAGAAAAGGCTTCCCATGCTCTCCCAAACTCACTTTGTGTGCTTGCATTGATGACCCGGTACCAACCCGTTTCCTTACTATACAATATCATGTCTTTGTACATCATCATCTTTCTTGAACTTTTTACTCTGGTCTCAATGACTTTGTTCACATGCCAACGACACAAAATGTGAGAAGTGTCCGGATAGAGGTCCTCAATAGCCCGGATCAAGCCCAACTCTCGGTCAGTGACAAGAGTAGGCATAGGTGACGCCCCCAGAAGCAGCTCCTCTAATCTCCGCAACATCCACCCATAAGATGTATCATTTTCAGACGGAAGGAGAACGGTGACAATTAAGAAGGAGGATCCGACCGGTGTAACGCCAACTATCTCAATAAGTGCAATCTTCAAAACATTGGTCGAGTAGGTGGCGTCGATAAGAGCGACATATGGGTAAGCACGGAATAGTTTGACGGATTTCGGATGACACATAAACACATGAGTCAACTCTTTCGTATCGGGGTCTGATTCGTGCCACTCCACATATTGGGCAGCAACTGCTACAGCCAACAGTTGTTGAGCGGGATTCCTAGTTTCTCTCATCTCGCGCCGAACCTTGTTCGACTCGCTATAAATTTGGGTGCTACTTGGTTGGGGTTTTTCCGGGGTCCTTTTATGAAGAGCGTTCTTGATATCCCTCGGCGAAATATTAGCCCGGACTTGTTGCCTCACAAATTCTTTCTCTTCGGCATCCAAGCGGGCAAAATGTCTATCCCCATCTTTATAGGTCGCTACTTCGTGGTTGTGAAAACCCGCGTTAGTCGAAGTAATTACGTACCAAGCAATCGTGGGATTCTCATCATCGAAATGAGCGTACTTCTGCACCGCTCGAATCCTAAACAAACATCCGCACTTAGCCGACCCTCTCTTGGTAGAATTCCCCGGTTTCTCAGGATCGATCTTCTTTTTGGTTCGGTCTTACCTTGAACAACGGAAGTACGACCCGAGCAACTCCGGTTGTTTGCGATTTTTCGCCCCATTTGTTACCTTCACTAAGGCAAAACCATTATCCATAGCTACTTTTTAAGCCCAGTCAAACGCCTCATCCTGACTATCAAAAGATATATCCGTCTCAAATAATCGGTTGTAATCAACCCCATATCCACAAAATTTCTCAAACGAATCCTGTTAATACGCAAAATTGGTAAGGATTATATTAAAGAATATTAAAAACCACTTAATTTTTGTTAAAAACTGAGTAAAAATAACGGAAAGTAAAGGTCTTGAAAACTGGCCGTCCATGCACGGTCTGGACGTGAATAGTGCACGTCCAAACCATGCATGGACGTGTACTATTCACGTCCAGGCATTGTATGGACGTGCACTATTCACGTCCAGACCATGCATGGACGGCCAGGATTAACGTCCATGCATGGTTTGGACGTGAATAGTGCACGTCCATACCATGCCTGGACGTGAATAGTACACGTCCATGCATGGTTTGGACGTGCACTATTCACGTCCAGACCATGCTTGGACGTGTGGTTTGGCCGTCCTTTCCACGCGAGGACGGCCATTTTTCAAGTCCATTGCAAAAATACGATTGATTTTACGTAGTCTAATTCTATGGCTTCTACGTCTAATTCAACCTAATTTCTACTAAAGGGCTAAAACATTAATTCAACAACAATTAATTGAAAAAAAAAATTAAGATTTTAATTACTTACCGATGAATCGTTGTCGTCGTTTGACATTGAATCGTTGTCGTGGTTTGATGTTGTTGATCGATGTTGAAACCGTTTTTTTGGATTTTATGTTGTTTTTGTTGAGAGAGTTTCAGAGAAAAGAAGGTAGAGAGATAAAGAGAAAAGGGCATGCTATGTCTTTTTTATAGAAAACGCCGACGACCTTTCGCAACCCCCTTTTGTTTCCTCACTTCTCTCAAATATTCCACGACTCTCCACTCTTCTCAAATTATCAATGGAACCCTAATTTTGCAAAATTGGGCGAACAATTATTTGACTGAGAATTCTATAACTCAGAATTTATCAACATTTCTCCCAATTCTTCACCACGGTATATTTCTGCCAGAATTCTAGATCCAATATTGAAAGTCAAAAGCACTGTTACAAATACTTGTTTTCTGATTTTTACATTGTCTTGCTGCTGTTTTTTTTGGGTTAAAGTGTGTTTTTGCTACTTTTTTCGGGTTTTTAGATCGTCTTGCTACTAATTTTTGGTGTTAATGTGCGTTTTGCTGCTATTTTTTTTTAAGTAGGTCTTGCTTGCGACGGGTCACCATTTGTGAGATAAAATGGATAAAAAATGAGTTAGTGGAGAAAGGGGACCACATGAATAGTGTTTGAGAGAGAGATAAAAAGTGGGTATTTTCTGAGAGAAAACGGTATCCGTCACAAGCTTGTGACGGATAGTGCCATTGCAAATACTCCCTCCATTCATATCCACTTTGCACCTATTCCATTTCGGTCCATTCGAATCCACTTTGCACCTTTCCTTATTTGGTTGTACTTTTAATACTATAATACGTACTATAAAAACACTATTAAGGCCCACTTTTTCAACACAATACTACACTTGACACCTATTTGTTGTACTTTTATTAATATTTTAACAATGCGTAAAAATCCGTGCATAAAGCAAATGTACCAAGTGGAAATGAATGGAGGGAGTAAGAATTTGTGTTTTTTTTATCTTTACATCATCTTGCTGCTGTTTTTTTGGAGTTCACGCCCGTTGAAATGGGTTGAGGAGAGTAAAATGATAATAGGAGGAGAAGATTTGGACCTATGGTGTTCATTTGTTTAGGTAAAACTTCAACTATTGTTATTCGTACATTCTCAAAGTTACATTACTTTTTTTACTGATGAATTCTACGTCTAAGTATTGAAACACTAGGCTGATAACTAAGACAGACAGTGAAATATGAAAAACACAGTAGTACATACATACAGTAATGTTGATAATAAGACAGGTTTATTATAAGTTTATTAAGAGGCCTGACTTTCTTTTGCTGGTTTCAGGTTTAGGTTACCAAATCATAATCCAAGGTTTAGGTTTTTGTGGTCATAATTATACTCCAAGGATTGTTTCTTTGTGTTCAATTGGTGGTCATTGGATTGTTAATGATAATTAGTGTTTAGTTCTTGTGATTCAGCTGCAGTTTGAATGAATTATGTAGTGACTTTCTTATATTGTCTAAGTATTGTGCTGGAATGGGAAGTTGACTGAGATGCAGAGTTAATATTTTTCTTATATCATGAATAAGTTCTGTTTTACCTCTCACCCCTTTGCCTCGCCATAGGTAACAGTCTTTACTTAATAGGGTGCTGGTGCTGGTGCTGGTGCTTCCACGTGATAAGTTAGATGTAATATTCAAATCTTTTATTATATGTTGGTGTTTTGTGGGGTTAGGCCCAGCAGGGTTAGTTTGGTTATTAGGATTATACTGTATTTCATTGGCTTTACGTTGAAATTTAAGTTGAGTTTATTGTTGTTAGAATATGTGTTACTCAAACTCGGTTAGAGTACATGCCACGAGTGAGTGTGAAGTGTCAAAATCAGTTATTGTAGAAAAAAATACTTTTTTTTTTGTTATGTTATGTCCAATAGTTGTGCTTAGATCTTTCGAATTTGGTGTAGTTGGATCTTTCGTATTTATTTTCAAAATGAAATCTTTAGCTTTGAAATTCAAGACTCTCCCAAACATCATTTGAAATTCGAAACTCAACAGGGGTACCCAAACAGTTTCATGAAATTAGAATTGGAATTGAATTTCAACAATTCAATATCTAGAATTAGATTCATGCAAATTGAAATAATTCTAAGTTCTCAAACACAACATGAGAGAATTGAAGGCTCAAATAAAAACAGTACGAACAAAAGTCATAAAATGAAACCCTAGAAAATTGAGAAAATGTCAATGGAAAATAAGACGGCGCTAATCCATTTTTCAAGTTTTACTTACTTGATAAATTCCAACCCGACTTTGTTAACATTTAAGATATTATTGAAATTGATTATATCTTATTACATGTATTCCCTCCATTTTACTCTCCATTTTAGAGAAAAATATCTTATATTTGAGATTTCTATTTTTGCGGGATTCAAAATCAAATTCGTGTTCTCGTGACTAGAGTACTCAATAAAAATATACACACAACTAAGATCACATAAAAATCTTTAAAATTTAAACGGGAAGAGGGAATATTATTTATTTACAACTTAACAACACACCATGAAATTAAGGATTAATGAAAATATAATCACACTATCGCAAATAGGACTAAACAAAACGTTCTGTAAATTTCACGGGAAACGGAACTAGTTAATAACTAAGAAGTACATCCAGCTCTCCATCGAATGTTTTTTCTTCATACAGGCATCATCATTAGAGATTCTTTTCTTCAGTTTCCTGGTCGAAAGGGTCCAATTCTACTGGAGAAGCATCATCATCAATAAAATCATCTAGCATTCTACGCACCAATCGTCTCATTGGAACGCCTTCACCCACCCTAAAATTGTCTGCTGGTAAACTAGGAATTCGCTGTTCTACCGGTGCTGAAACAGCTAAATCCTCGCTAGGATGAAGCTCGACAGGAGGTGGTGGTGTTGAACTTGTTCCATTACAGCAACTCATGAAGATCGAAAAGGAACATGTAGCGCAAAGCTGCTTTAGCCCATATAAACCAAAAATAGCCGCAATGAAACCTCCAATGATGTATAGAATAGTCTTCAACGAAATTGAACTGGATGAAGATCCTAGAGGTAAAAAACATATATTAGATGATAATCATCATCAACAAAAACAGTACTGACACTGAGTGAGGACTGAGGATGTTTTAATGAGCAGTGCGTATCCAATTTTACCGTCTTCGTAAGCTTGAATGTCAGTCCTTGATGGCATGATGGTAGAAGGAAGCAATATAAAAACAAGTAAAACTGTAACTCGCCAAGACATTTTCAAAGTTGTAAGAACCTGCTTAAAAGCACAACAGAAATGTCAAAAATCCATAACTTTTGTCGACAAATGGGATTTATGTTTTCAGCAAAGGGTCGATGGTTTTTTTTTGTTTTTTGAATATTAAAAACCGATTTTAAAGTCGGATCCAAATCTTGTCGACCAGATCCATATTCAGATCCGTTTTTAACTCGTGAATTCATCTCCGATCTGGATTTATAAGGTCTCCAATATAATGATTCATATCATATCAATTAGGGTAGATTTATTAGATCTGGAGCAGATCCAGTATTCATTCCGATCTGGATTTATAGGGTCTCAAATATAATGATTCATATCATATCAATTAGGGTAAATTTATTGGATCTGGAGCATATTCAGTATTCATTGTCATCCCTAGTCAACCGTCAACACAAATTGATCAAATTTAAGCCCGATTTAGTTAACCCGTTTACCAATTCTAGCTTAGATGGTAAGTGATATTCGACTTTTCCAGATCTTATGAAATTAAGGTTAAACAAAAACGTAAACCAAATTAACCAAATATTCTTAAATATAAGCTCATTTTAACCATAATCACTTATAATACGGAGTAATTAATTAATGTAACCCGCTTAAACATAAACAATAATTAGTGATACTATAATTAATGAGCAGATACGAATTTAACCTATTCACGGTGGCGTGCGGAAGGATGTGAGACGATGACGAACCAGGGACCCCGACGGCGGTGGAAATGTGTATTTGAGAAAAGCTTAGTATCTATGAGGCGAGTGTAAGCATTTTAAAGTGAAATTTACGCGTTAAATTAGAGTGTAATTAATTAATTAAAACGAAGTAGAATGCATGCTAGTATGCTACACATCGATAGTGGATTATGACGTATATAATTGAATTTAGGGACAAGTGACTTGATGATTAAGGAAATAACGTGATTTACGGTAGGGTACGATCCGAACCAGGCCAGTCGCCATGCTTAAATTTAACTAAATGCTGAACCGAACATTTTAAGGTGAAATATACGCATTAAATTATAGTGTAATTTATTAATTAAGGGGTCTTGCTTGTTACGGATAATATTCATCACGAGGTACAGACGGATATTTCCTTCTTATAGTAAGGCAAGACAAGTGGAGAGGAAATAAAACACATATGTATATCGCACTTGCATATGATGGGAGGGATACTATCCGTTTTCAGCTTGTGACATAAATAATCGTTTTTAATGAGATTTTGTGCTAATTAATTAATAGAACGCATTGTAAAACCCCTCGTTGCAGCGGAAAATATAAACATACAAACATGCCAAAATTTGCGCGGAATTTAAACTTTAACATGCTTGATAGATATGAGGTGAATTAACAAAACTATACATGCGAAAATGAACTAAACATAGATAAGTATATAAGCCTAAGTACAAAACCATAAATACAAAAACTGCACCCCGAGATAACATATCCCTACAGACACCAATGTATAACAAAAAGCTAAGGTCCAGCTAAACGATAAAAATGTGTCATCGATGATTGGATCATCGCTCAGTAACCCCTCAATCAGCCATCATGTACCTACATACATGAAAACATGTACGCCACAATCAATGAGGAGTGACTAGAGTTCTCCTAGCCACCTATTGTCAATAACACATACCACATAAGTACAATCATTCATCATACTCCAACATCACAATATGCGAAGTATACATCATCCATCACATCAACATGCATCACTATGCAAAACTCTTAACCAACTTCGGAAACTATTTGAGGCGAGAGTCGATCTCCCTTCCGGTTGCCCGGCCGGGGGGTTTTCTCCTCAAACCATTTCCGAACTCAGAATCAGAGCCGTCCAATTCCTTGGACGAACAATAACTCAACTGATAAACGATACTCTTTAGATAAACATCCATTCAACAACATATGACACTGTACCTCAACTCAGGCAAGCAGATGCAAACAGCAGTATCTAGAACTAACCCCGACTCGGGAAAGAACTAAACACAATCAGCAGTGCCCAAGCCACACCCCGACTCAGGCAGACTTGACACACAAGGTCAGCTAGCATTCATCCGTGAACACCGACTCAGGCACGAATGGATACCGGTCAGCTAGTAATGGTCCAGAGGTCCCGACTCAGACTTAACCATTACTCTTCATAGTGAATCAGGATCCCGACTCAGACCTGACTCACCACGGTCAAACAAACTCACAGAGGGAAAGAGGTCCCGACTCAGATATCACCCACCGCATCATCCATAGACGTGACGATCCAGAGGTCCCGACTCAGACATGTCCGTCACGCAACATACACGCACGTATCAAACTAGAGGTGCCGACTCAGACATAGCTTAATACGCAACATATAACAGTACATATCGTACTCCAGAGGTCCCGACTCAGACATGTTCCGATATGCACTACAACCGATACTATGTCCTAATCTTACTCACTAGATTATCGACTAACATGTGAAAGCCTACAAGCATACACGTCACACGGAAGAAGTATCAATCAGATCGGATGAACCGATCACAAGTTAAATAGATTTTAGTACGAATGAGGCTCCCAGCCGGCCACATACCGGCTGCCGGTAAGCCGTCTGGCAACCCCACCCATTACAGCCCTTAAAAACAATGAAACCATGAGGAAAGGGCTCCCAGCCGGCCGACCGGCCGCCGGCCACCCGGCTGGGAGACCCATCTCCCTATTCCTCTTCTTCTTTCTACGAACCATGCACAAGGGAGCCTCAGCCGGTGGACCGGCGGCCGGCCACCCGGCTGAGCACCCCAACACCCATATTTTTATCAAAACACCAAAAGACACTATAAGGGGCTCTCAGCCAGTCGACCGGCTGCCGGCCCCAGACCGGCTGAGCACCCCCCTGTCCCCGCGTGAACATTTTCGACAGGAACTTTACAAAAACCTCATGAAATCGATACACAACTTATGGTTCGCAACAACCATTGTTTACCCAATAATCCAACACTCATATTATGGATAAACAACCACTTAAACATCCAAAGAACCTCATCTTAAGAACAATTAATCATATCCGTCACAATTTCTCAACATATGAAATAAGTATGTAAATCATGTGGAACTTCATATTCACTAACCAAATCATATATTAAGCATATGAAACAGATTTCCTAACATATTCCTATACTCATACTCAATAATTTCATCATAATTTCAGAAACACAACAAACATTCACATAGTATGCTAATTTAATAATTTAACAAAAATAGGCCGAGTATCTCATTATCGTCACCTTCACTTAGCGAGCTCTTCAAGTTCCTATTCAATGATCACTAAATCTTCCTCCGGGTTATCACCAGTAAAACAGTAACACCTTGAAACACAAAAACACAAATTAAGGGACTAATCACGAGATTAGGGCAAAACAGCCCAAAAATCAAGTTTGGCGATTTGAGAAAAGAAAGTGATAGAAAGAACGAGAATCGCGAGAGGATTTCAAAAGTGAAAACATCACCTTGATCCGAGTTGAGACAAGTTCTTAGATGATCTTTCAAGAACTTGAAATGAGAAGAAAATGGAGAAGTTGGTTTATAGTGACTTTGTTTTTGTGAGAAAATGAAATAACGTTGGAAGGAGAAGGAAGGATGTCCTCTTATATTTATTTTGAGTCGGGTTTTCTAATTAAATGAAACGGAAACTTTAAAAACGGGAATTACCAAGTGAACACAACATCTTAAGATGAAATAAATCTTAAGACGGAACTTAACGGAATTTCTTAAAAATATAAATTACGAAATATTAATATAAAATACTATTAAATTCCGAAATCACTTTAAATTATTAAAATATTCCTTTACGAAAATACGGATGTTACAATCACCCCAACTTTCAAAAGTTTCGTCCTCGAAACTTGAAGATGGAAATAAGTAAGAAAACGACTCTAGCTACCAAAACATACTACCTAGGTTATGGTAACCAAAAACTTGATCTTTCGAAAAGATTTCAAAAATAAGTGTCAAGGCACAAGTCTTGTCAATGGACGTGGGGGTTCTCGTTACATATTCAAGAGCCCGACATTCCAAATCTGAGACAAATCAACTAAAAAATCAAAATTTAGACCAATCCGGTGTCGATAAGCATAGTACCGGTTATCAGACGTCTCTGATAACGAGTTCAAATAGCAAATCGACGCTGAGATCAATCAAATTGCAAATCATTCGGCCCTTTAAAACCAGGTTTTCTTACAAAAACGGTTAAATTTCAATCTCTCAGATAAGTAAAGTTTTAAAAGTCCCACGAGTTTACTATTGACCGGAAAGGAAACCATTTCATAACGGTTACAGAAGGCACCGAAACGACCATACAAGTTACTCTTAACACAAAACCATGAGCTTCCAGTTTCACAACTAGCAAAGCCTACCAGGGAGGATCGAAGGGACGAAAACAACCAGGCTTAAGATCAAGGAAGACAGTATGTAAAACCCCTCGCGAAGAGGAAATAAATAAACACACAAAGTACTAAAAATGCAGCGGAATTTAAACTTTTTAACATAAACAACATGCGAGGTGAATTAAAACTGAAAACTGAAACTGACATAAAGTGAAATAGATAAGTATACTGTCTAAGTACGGAAACTAAATAAATACAACAGCCTAGGATGGAACATCCCCACAGGCACCAAAACATAAACTGTATCAAAACTAGAGTCTAGCTAATCGAAAGTGTAAGTCATAAGATAACAAGTGGATCATCACTCGCTAGCTCTCAATGAACCCCGTCCAACCTGCATGTACCTACATACATGAAAACATGTACGCCACAATCAGTGGGGAGTGACTAGAGTTCTCCTAGCCACCTTTTGTAACGACACGTAACAAGTAATACAAACAGAACACTCCAACATATATAAACATGTGAAGCATATCAATATCTCAGTATCTGAATCTCATACTATCATGCAGTCATTAATGCACGGCTCTCAACCAGCTTCGGAAACTATTTGGAAGGAGAGCCGGTTTCCCTACCGGTTGCCCGGTCGGGGGGTCTTTCAGTCCAAACCATTTACGAAAATGACTAAAGAGTCATCCAATGCCTTGGATGAACAATTACAAAGTCAAGTACTGTAAACATCACTATTATCATGCATATCTGACACTATACCAATTCAAGGCAAGCAGATATAAAACAGCAAGTATAAGGTTCAACGGTCAACTTAAGACATAAACTACATACATATCATTCAGCAAGTATAAAGGTTCAGCGGTCAACTTAAGACATAACCTAAATACAATCACATTCAGCAAGTATAAGGTTCAGCGGTCAACTTAAGACATAACCTATATACCAAACATTCAGCAAGCAAGGACTCAGAGGCCAACTTAAGGCATAGACCCGCCAATCAGCAAGACACTAGACTCAGAGGCCAACTTAAGGCATAGACTAGCACCCAAAAGTAAAGGACTCAGAGGCCAGCTTAAGGCATGTCCCTTCACTACATCACAAGATACTAAACTCAGAGGCCAGCTTAAGGCATATCCTAGCATCAAACATCTGCACTCCGGGCAAGGTGTCAGTTCCTTGGCTACCCCGTTGTGCAGCTGCTCTACTCGTCAGACTCAGAGGCCAACTTAAGGCATGTTCCAACGCGATCACAACAAACATGTCTGGGCTCAGAGGCCAGCTTAAGGCATATCCCAGACACGACAAACATACACATATAGGGCTCAGAGGCCAGCTTAAGGCATATCCCCATATATGACAACAAGCTCACGTATTAAGCTCAGAGGCCAGCTTAAGGCATACCTTAATACGCATCAAGACAATATCATCCAAGTATAGAAACTAATCTATAGTTCTAGACCTTTACACTTCTAATCAACACTTAATTGATCCCGGGAACTAAGTTGAGGGAGAGCCGATTTCCCTTTCGGTTACCCGACCAGGGGGTCTCTATCCTCTCTCCATTCCCGAACCCAATATAGTGTCGCTCATCCTCCGGAGACCTCAAACACAACAAGGGTGCACGGAACGAATTTCAATTAAAACCGATCAACCGTTTAAAAGTTACGGACTAATTACGAATTCAAAATAAAACAAGCATCAGGGGTCCCCAGCCGGTCGGCAGGCAGCCGGTCCGCCGGCTGGACACCCACTCTCCTATTTCTTTTCTTTAAAAAGCGAACAAAAGGTCAAAGGGGTTCCCAGCCGGTCGGCAGGCGGCCGGTCCACCGGCTGGGGAACCAAATCCTATATGGAAACTTACGCAAAAATCAATACAAAGGGCTCCCAGCCGGTCGGCAGGCAGCCGGCCCACCAGCTGGGGAACCAACACCCTATTTTCTACGCATTTCGCAAAAATGACAACGCACGCTCCCAGCCGGTCGACCGGCGGCCGGTCGACCGGCTCAGAGAGCCTGAGCACGAAAATCGCAATTTCCAGCAATAACAAAACTTCATTAAATCGATACAAAACTTCAAGATTTGCAAGAACAACTTTCTACCCATCAAATATAATCACCAAACATACTAACTACCGGCAATTAAACCCACAAACAATCCTCAAATAGATTATGATTTGTATCCGTCGCAAGCATACAATTTCTGAAATTTAACAACAAGTGTATATAACATCAACTAAGCATATGAGGGTCTTAAAGAAGGATTCCTAGCATGATACTAAGTCTCATTAACATTAATAACATGAAAAATCAGAAGCTTAACCAACTCAAGCAAGAAAAGTGTTAATGTATACAATAAGGCCGAGTTTCTCATTATCGTCACCTTTTACGCGATTAAGCTCCTATCTCCTCTTCAATCTTGCCACTAACCTTCTTAGGATCTTCTAAGTCTTCACCTACAACATGAAAAGCGATTGTTATAAGCTATAGACGGATTTCTCCAAAAACAGCCCATTTTTGAAGTGGAACGAAATGAAAAACGGAAGTGACGGATGACTTGCAAATTTCAGGAGGATTCCGAATATGTATTTATTACCTTGATTCGGTGAACGGATGATGGAGAAAAATGGATTAAGAGATGAGGATTTATGGAGGTTTTGTGAGGAAATAAGTTACAGTGATTTTATTTTGAGGAGATGCAAATGTCGACACATAGAGGGTTTTAGGGGGTTTTTAATGGTCCTTTCCCGTTTTAAGGGAAACGGGTTTGGTAGAAATGAACGGGTTTTAGGATAGAAACTTAAGTTGCCAAGTTCGTATTCGTCTTAAGGACTTAAGGTTCTTAAGACGGATCTTACTACTTATTAAAATACTTCTCAAAAAAATATAAAAATATATTTTATTACTTAAAATAATTAAAAGCCTTTAAAATATAAATCACGAAAATATGGGATGTTACACAGTAACTCTGCAAAATACGGGAACACTCACCACTCAATCCATAATCGAAACATCGTTTCAACGATTCCTCATACATTCTATGAGGGACGATTCAAGTGACCTCTAGACTCACAATGGGTTCACGATCTCTCTTACCATTAACTTATTCACGGAACAAGGCATTTCTCACCAAGAAGGGATTCCAAACCCTCATCCTACTCATACCAACCTGGAATTCCCACGAAAATGAGGTCAGCCATGTGGATAAGCTCACACTAAAATCCGTTCATCAATAGTTAAGGATTTCTCACTCAAGGTCGAAGCTTAAGCACATATCCTAGACCAAGGTTCACGCACTTCCAACACTCTAAACCAAAATTTTCATTACCATAACATCGAACTTCAAAACTTAGGCTACAGTATTCTCTATCCTGTAACCTTTTTCCCATTGAGGAACCATAACAAAATCATCCATAACCTTAAATTTTAAACAGCTCGATTCCATCAAACTCATTCCACAGGGTGCTTCGAAATCCTCAACTCCCAAATTTGATTACCATAAGGTGAACATTCAAATCAAGGCTTACTAAAGTAACAACTTCAAAATTCTCGGGTTTCTAACCTCCTTACCAAGAGCATACACTCCAAAGGAAAGCTTCAAAGAAGCAACAACTTTCACTCCTACAGTTTTCATAAGGTTTAGTTATTCATATTCCGAGATTCCTCAAATGGTATCCACGAACACTTATAAGTTGCAAACCTCTACACTATGATCACCTCAAACATAAATGGTTACCTGTCAACCACTCTTGAAGTATTATTAAGCATGTTGGCTTCCACTTTCCAACAAGCTATCATAAACGATCCACCTAACAGTGGTGCATCTTCTAATTTCATTAAGTGAAGTTATCATCGCGGTTTAGGCTATGGTTAGTGAGTCCTACGTATGTATATATATTCTAGGTGGAGGACTCGTAGGAGAGCGTTGGTAGAACGAATTTGGATTGCATCTTCTTGCTGTGATTGTTTGAGGTAGAATTTCCCTACTCAAATCTGTGTAATTTGATTGTGACGGTATTGTGAGTACCTCAATTCGGAGGTTCATCAGTCATTTCTTAGTCGATATTAGTGTTAGTTTCCATTTGTCCATTAAATAGTTTCTCGCTTGTTTGATTGACAATGTTTTGGGTAAAAGGGGCAATGGCCAATGAGGTAGTGCATTAAAATTGTCGACAATCTTTAGTGATTGGGTGGGTAAATTTTACGTGATTGTCTGGACTCTGGGCTGCATGGCGTATTCGCAATCGCTAATGGAGAACATCCGATGTACTTGTGCGGTTGTGCACAACACACATTGAATGGATGCTTAGCATACATTGTGCATGTTACCAGTTACCAGTTACCAGGCACCCGCCATGATCAATTGATCCTGCTCCTCTTGCCAGAACTTGGTACATGGTGTTATGACGGGGCGTGTACAATGCGGGAGGAAGTGCTGGAGGAAGAGCCAATGTTATCGGAAACTGCAACAAGGTTGTCTCAAAGGCCGGAAACAAACAACTACATCAACAATGGCTGCCTGAAACTCCGAAGGCCAAAGTCATAGAAGTCGGAATTCATTTAGCCAACCTATACGAACTTTACCCATTCATTCACGAACGTGACAAGGCAATTAAAGTTCAAACCGAAAAGAGTACTCAGCGCTCCGATGTTCAGAACATTTTAAATGAAATAGCTAAAATACAAGTCCCTAACATAAGTTTTGTTTCAGCTGATCACAACAGATTAGAGATATCAAAGTTTTGAATATTACTGTCACAACAGACTCATTCATCAAATCATCAGTGTCCTTGGGTTGTCGACGAACCCTGGTTCATAGTAAAACGAACCATTTTTCCGTTTCAGCTAATTAAATAAATATCAACGGACGGCTTGATGAACTGTTTATTAAGAATATGAACATAGAAACAGATTGAACACATTAACATGTGCAGCAAAATCGAGAGATCAGGGGCAGTGAAGAGTCTGCTTTCTTCAGCTGCATAAAGAACAACTACAAAGCAACAAAAACCGACACCTTATTTTGATAGCTTGTCGCAGGTCTGACACGACACTTCAAACGGAAAGTAGCTGTACCCGACAGTTCAAAACAGAGTCGTCACACAGACATAAACTAACGCTATAATGCAACACTAAGCAATGGAAGTTTGGGTTGAAGACAGAAACTAATGAGAAAGGAGAACGAAATCTATAGAATCAACAGAGAGCAGTAAAAGTTGGGGTTCAAGAATGAAGACCCGGAATCAAGGAGAAAGGATGGTGAAATGACTGAAATCTGCAGAATCAGTTGAAAACGCTTGAAACCATCCACGGTTACACAGAAATGTAGAATATACTATCAATTTCTGGACAGAACAACGAAAGATCAAGGCATACACAGCAAAATCAGGCACTATAAATAACCACAGAGAATCGAACAAGATGCACATGACTGATGGAATGCGATACGCCGATACCAGCCTCGATGAAATAATGATCACTAAAGTGAAATGGAAAGCTAATTGAGTGTTTTTATAAGGCATTTCACAAGGTCACAAACTCAGAATAATTGTCTATCATGCCCGACTCTTTGTTGCCTAAGATGTCACCAAGATTACCTCAGGTTGCAGGTTGGGGGATAAGGGGTTCAATATACGCAACCTGCCTTTGTTACCAGGAGGAAGCGCGTGTTTCTGATGACTCGAAATTAAAACCCTGTGTGTCTAAGATAACAAGCATGAATGTCATCTTAACCTAACCTATGCTCGTACAGTTGTAATATACTCAAAACTGTAAATGAGCTAGCAGAATGAGGCGGTATTCAAAGTGGGGTGATACAGTAATTGCTGCAATAACAGGAAGAATCATTCAACCAAACAAATTTCTATTAACATCACGGATTTAACCAAACCACAACCAAGGCTTTGCCGCGCAATGCGCAATGATCAAAACAATACTGCCTCGGTTAGCAGGAGGAAGCACGTGTTTCTGATGACCCAAAATTAAAACCTACCGTGTCTAAGATAACAAGCATGAATGTATCTTTTAACCTATGCTCGTACAGTCATAATATACAGAAAACTGTAAATGAGCTAGCAGAAATGCAGAATGAGGCGGCATTCAAATGACGCGGTACAGTAATTGCTGCAACAACAGGAAGAATCATTCAACCAAACTTCAAACTTCACGGATTTCACCAAATCACAACCAAGGCTTTGCCGCGCAAATGCGCAATGATCAAAACAATACTACCATCAATGTTAATCTGACTTGGCTTGGCTTGAAGGGGCTGACACGGTACGTATCCAAGGGTGGGACACGGAAATTCAAGTTTTTGGTCTAAAATGAAGTGTGGAAGTGTCATAACAATGTCCCAGGTTCAAGTATCGGACACGGTACTGGAGGTCATATGAAGTGACGCGGAAGTAACATACACTACCATCAACATTCCAGTTAGGACGATCAAAATTCGAAAACCGTACACAGTCAAATGAAACAGAGGAAAATTATCAACACACAGATCATGGAGACGCAGTCAAACCAACTAAAAACAATAGATTCAACAATCAAATACAAGCAATACGAAATCGCAATTACTGTCTCCGTTAAATCCTGTGTAGCTTTGATTAAAGCTAAAGTCGCAAAGAATAAAAAAGGTAAACAAATCCGAGATGATATGGATGCAATTAATCAACAAAAAACAACGAAATAGAAGTATTAAAGAGTAATTAATAGCATAACATCACGAAATCGCGTCCTTTAATAATCCAGTAAACCAGAAACAAAACATAAAAGATCCGACATAGTAGCAACAAGAAGAACAACAAAAACCCTAAATCCCCAAATTAGTGAATCAATCACTCAATCAGCCCTAGATTTCAACCTCTCAACCCTAATATTCAACTGCTCAACCTTAACAACCAAAGCAGTAACAGAATACAAAATCCAATAAAACATCAACGCAGCAGCAATCAACAAAGCATTCCTCTGAGACTTCATAATCGATTTCTGATGACGAAGAAACTCGGACGGTGTACACGAGTCAGACTCACAACTCGGACGATTCTCATATTTCCAGTAAATATCCATGAGAAGGAACATACAAAACGGAACAATAGACAGAAACGGTTTGAGAAGATTACGAGTTACAGAGATTAATCCTTTACGTAGAGGATCTAGACCTGGAAGTGTGAGAAGAAGGACCATTATTGCTTCAGCTGCTGCTGCGTAGCCTAGTACAATCCATTCTAACGCCATTGTTGAAGGTTTGATGAAGGTTTTGGTAATGGAGGAAGGTTGTTGGATCTGGAGATGGAGGAAGGAAATGGTGTTTGTTTGTTTGTATATAGGAAGAGGGAGAGGGAGTGTGTGACACGTATTCTGAAGCGGAGATTTACACGCGGTGTGTACGGAGTAAATGGTTTGGACTAAGCAATTGTTATGACATGATATCCACCGTCTTTTAATACACAAAAACGGGCGTATCCGTGGAAGCTTACGACGGATTAAATAATATTCATGCAAGATAGATAACACAAAAATAAGTACCTTAAAAATAGCAAACTGGTTTTTTATTCACGCACATGATTAATACTGACCCGTCGTAAATTTGTGACGGATATACCCGTCACAAGGAGACTTACCGCTTTTAACATCACTTCTAACGGACACAAATTCTACTCTACAACGTCGCACAAATTATCAATAGATAAAATGATAACTACGGAGTATTTGATAAATAGTTATCACTTTTAAATAAATAGTGACACTTTTTTATTTAAAAAATGAGCTATTTTTTTTCGAGGTGGTCACTATTTATGGAATAATGGTTTACTAAAAAATGGTCATATTGTGCAGAAAATTGGATGAGACCGTTTTACAGAAGAACTACTGTGTGAATGTGTGATGGATAATATTGCAATTGTAGGATTTAAAAAATTATTATTAATCGATAAAGATAAGTCATTTATGATTTTCAGTATTTTAATTTTCAGCAGGTTTTGCTTGTGACGGGACCTCTCACAAAAAAGAAGAGAGCACAAGGTGGGGCACCCTTCGTGTGTTTTCCTACTCAGCTCCTAGGGATATTTTGTGAGAGGAAACGGTATCTGTTACAAGATTGTGTTTAATTTCTATTTTATTTAATTATGTAAGTGTTAATCGGTCTCTTGTAAATCTGTAATGGAGATATCCGTTATAAAAAGAGGTTACTGCTGTCTTTTATAGTTTTATGAGTTTATGACCGACCTTATTTTAAGGGGCGGAGGTTGATTTCAACATGTGGGTTTTGTGTAGAGTTTGTAGACCATGTAAAATTGATTATTATTTTTTAATATAATTTAAAGTTTTAAAATTTTCTTTCTTACATAAATATTTTTAAAACTTATTTTCATATAATATAAAATAAAATATTGCTCCCATTTAATTATTGCTCCTACAAAAAGAAAAGAATATTTTGTCTAAAATTTGAAATTTGATAAAATTATTGTTAACGATTATATGTATTGCCCTTTGCGTATTACAACCAATTTAAATCAACTTTCTTTCTCCCAAATTTGTTAAATCCTTAAGCTATCTATCACGGTTTAACAAATTTGGGAGGAAAGAGATTGATTTAAATTAGTACGAAATTTCAAATTTTGGACAAAATACTTCTCATATATGACTCAATACTCAAAATATTAATATGAGAGCAATATTTGAAGAAAGTTACATATACTAGAAATAAGTTCCCAAAAAAATTATACAAGGGAGTAAGTTTTAAAAATAAAAATTATGAACTTTAGCTGAGAAAAAATATACATGCTCAAAAACAAATAAAATTTAAAATAATACATCTAATATAGGTCATTTTTTCTCTAAACCCAACTATACTAATCACCTCCCGGAAATCTAATACTCGTATCATAAAAGATTCAGTTACATAAATACAACACTTTACAACATCATGCTGGTGAGAAAGAGGGCTGTAATCGCCAGCTGACCATCAAGCGCAATGGCGCATCCTACAAAGTAAAGCGACAGTCAACTGTCGCAGTATCTCCATATGAGACGTTGAAACCAACGCTCTACAGTATGCCAATATCTTTATTGTATCATCTGTCTTGGCACTTGAATGCGGGACATTATGGTTAGGACATGGGATTGGGTACAAACTTGGGATGTGTGGCGGCATAAATGGAGGAATTCACATCAGTTGTAAGGTGAGATAGAAGATGCTGTACATCTGGCCGCAAATTTTCCAACGCTCGACTGAAGAGTACCAGAACCTCGGCTCTTGGCTTACTTGTGGATTGCACTGGTCCACCTTGTCCCTCATAGTGGATAACATGATGGCTGGAAACCGAATATGGCATAGTAAGTAAGTGATGAAATAAACTTACATGAGTACCCCGTCTTGTTCATTCATACTTTACATTTCCGCATTTATACAATTACTGTAAATAAGGAGTACGGAAGGTATCGCTGCAATAGAAGAAAAACTGAAATGTAGGCAAGTACTTACAGGAAATCGACAATGTCTACTATCTCCGATGCCTGAGCGGGAACTAATGGTTGTGCCGTCTTCCCAAAGACATCCACTATTGCACCAAGTAGCAAAGAGAGAGTCTACACAATGATATGAAGGGGTTACCAAATCTTATTTGAGCCGTAAGAGAATCATGTGCAGAAAGAGGGGGACATGGAAACACTAACAGAATTAAGTGATGTGCAGTTTGAAATTTTAGTTTTCAACATATAAGCAGACAACCGGAAAGAAAAAAAATAGGAATCGATTTGGGGGAGGGGGTGCTCAGGTCACCAATGTTAACCGCAAAATGCTAACGTTAACTTAGTTCACATGCAAACAAGCCATTTTTCAAGTATGAGGAGTAAAATAGGTCGTAGGACATTTAACACCATATTTTACTCAAGTTTCTGAGGGTAGGTGAGTTCCTTACCTTGGTAAAGAGTGTATGAGCATTTGCAAGCCTCGGGAGTAATGGACCCATTATTCGGAACACTATTCTCAACATAGCAACGGAAGTTACTGGCCTTAGTTGCTTAACAATGACATGGGCCCCCTCCAACCATTCTTGTGGAAGATTGCTAAAGAATGAATGAATCAAGCCAACAATGTTACCTGCATAATTACAGCTAATAAGTAACATAGTTCATTCAAAATTTGACAATTGGAAAAGTTCAAAGATTCATTGATACATTTAACATTTTAACCACAAAGAACAAGTGCATTTAGGAAAACATTACAACAACATTAACTCAGTGCCTCAATAAATCCCGCAAATTGTGAGAAAGGAGTGTAGGATGTATGCAGCCTTACCCTTGTGTTAGGAAAACATTCTCAGAAATTTATTCATTCACACATAACTTTGATTACTGTAATTATTTGACATAAGAAAGTGGACACAATTTTCTGGTGTACAAAAAGGTTTGTGAAAATTGAAAATTCTAACTGTTATAGCATAAATATATTACCTATTGCTGTTGATGTATTATCTTGAGCGGCCCACGTTGGATCCAACAAAGCATAGTTTACAGTTGAATCTAGCTCACTAGGAGACCTTTTGCCATCACTGAGCCACCAACTCTCTTTAACAAGACGTGCCACCTCAAGATACAATTGCACATGAAAGTCTTGTGGAAGCTGGGCAAGCAAAAGGCCACAAGCTTGAATCAATAAGCAAGATAACTGTTGACACGTATACCCACTCCGCGAGACAAAATTTGACGTATTTAGCCCTGAAACTGGCGCTGTGGGTCGGGTTGCATTCATGGAATCTGTGCTTCCGCCAGAAGGAGAAGTTGGTAGAACAGAAGTTTGTCCAGACACATTTGACGTTCCATGCAAACCATTGCTGGACTGAATAAGCGTTGGTTGTATATGAACAACAACTTGAACCAATGAGGCCACGCTTTGAGCAGCTGAAACTGGAAGAGAAAGCAATTCTATAACTGCCGTTTCAAGTACAAGTTGTGTGTATGTACCAGGATCTTGGATCTGATAGAAAGCCTTCTGAACATCAGAAGCACTTGTGCCAGACTGACTTGTAGCGGGTGTCTTGTTCAGTGGACCACGAGTTGTCAGATGTGAACTGTCTACGAGAGACCCTGTCTTTGATGAGCTACTGAGAGGAGGAATGACATTATTTACGAGACCCAGCAACAGGGAAGCAAAATAATCCGGAGGTGGGCACGTTGCAGAATTTGACGGGGCAATGTGCTGTGGAAATGACTCTGAAAATGGAATCTGAACCAAAGAGGGGATTAGAAAGGGAACAGCAATCATACATTATTCCAGTTTCTTAACTCCAGGTGACAGGGTGTGTTCAAGCAAAAAGAGGATATTTGTGGGTGATTTATGATGAAACTCGCATCGCATAAGCATTCCCTATACAAGAAGCATTAAGAATCTACCAATTTGCATTATTCCAAAGCCGAAGAATAGTGACTCTTCGACCCCACTGGAAATAGTCATCACAATTCATATTTCATATAATAAGGATAAAAAGAAAAGATGATACAAAATACGGAGCATTAAAAATAATAAAAATAAGAGTTGTTTGTCAAAAACTACCTTACTTTAGTGGTCTTTGTAAAATTACTACCTTATATTTTTTTTTTTGTAAAATGCTACCTTTTCTAACTATGATTTGTATTTTTAGTACCAATTCTAACTTTCCGGCAAAAAAAGTCAAATCTCTAATGCCTGAGATCCACACGTGAGAGCTTATATATTTTTTTTGTAAGCTCTCACGTGTGGATCTCAGTCACTGCCTAAGATTTGATTTTTTTTGCCGGAAAGTTAGAATAGGTACTAAAAATACAAATCAAAGTTATAAAAGGTAGCATTTTACAAAAAAAAGAAAAAATATAAGGTGGTAATTTTACAAAGACCCCTAAATGTAAGGTAGTTTTTGACAAAAAACTCTAAAAATAATAAGAAAATCTAACCTTTGGAATATCAAGCACATGCAAAATCCGAACAATAAGCTTCCCTGGAAGAAGACCATAGAAGTATGCCAATATATCACGGACAAATGTAAATCTCAAAGGATGGTAAGCTAGCAGCTGCTTGTAGTTCGCTAGAACTCTCTCAGCCAAGTCAGTAGCATCATTTTCAATCAGTCGATATACAACCAAAGGAATAACAGGTAGCAAACGTGCGGCAATATCATCGAAAAATACGGGAAACCTGCCAAATAAGTACGAGTATCATGCATAGTACGACTAAGAACACTTCCAAGTGATTCCAATTTTCAATGTATGCTCTAAGTCAGATCTGCCACAACTGAAATGGCACTTGTGATCAAGCAGTTTAGATGTTGCTCTGAAAGCACCTTGGAACTAAAGTTTATGCAGCCTTAGCCTTGAATACCATCACGTGCGAGAGTATTACATTCATATAGTGAACAACATGGGTTTTCTGGTCACACTCACACCTATATTATTTTTACATTTATATTCTCTAATCTGTATTCCACAAATTGATGTTAGGGGTCCATGGCGGTTACATCTCAGTCTTGACTCTTGAATCATAATCTTATCTGAGAAGCCGACTGTCCCAGTTATTCATATATATAGGTTATTAGCTCAACAATCTCAAATGATTTAATGGTGCTTGTGTTCTAAATTGGATGTACTTCTCTAGTTTGAACCTTTTTTTCTGTAGTCACTCTGGCCAAACAAAACAGATACCTCTGATAAGCATCAGTAAAGAGAGAACTGCTAAAACAATACATTCGGCTTTAGAGAACCGCTTTAATGGTATTTAACTTCACATGATCTATTAGTAGAGCATATTACGTAAAGCAGCAACAAAGATCACCTATCCTTCCAAGAGAGATAATTGCCCAGGGCCTTCTGCAGATCCATACGTTTGAAGATTCCTGTATGAAGCCAGTGCTCAGGAGGACCGCGAGTCATGAAGAACAATCGCATTCTTTGATGAAGCTCTTGTCTTTCAAAGAGACTAATCTACAACCCATGTTGGGAAACAGGTAAATTACCATGTCAAAATCGAAAATACGGAGAAAACTTTAGTGCTAGGCAAACTAGAGTAGTTGATATGACAATTTCGAATGTTTAAAAAAAATCAGTGTTAAATTAAAGCTCTAAAGAATTTGCCATTTAGCATGCATAAATACTCATAAAGTTTTTTAGAAGGAAGAAGATATACAAATATAAAATGGCGCTTCAATTCATCGTCACCATAGCAAAAGCAGAACCTTAGAGAATTAGGCAAACATGCGTTGGCTAGAAGAACTACTGGGTTTCATGCTTAGTGGTAGCAGGCAATATTGATTTATGTATACTTGTCTAGACATGATCAATTGGTTCTTCATGATCTTTGTCTACGCATGCTTAAAGGGGTTGTTTGGCGGCTTACGTTATAGAGAATTTAACCTTATTAATGGTTATTCTATGACAAATTTAGTTTCCGAATTTCTAATTATTACATCCATTAATCGCAGGTGTTTGAATATATACTAGAACAATGCCCACAATCACATAAACAGGAAGTAACTGTTTAAGAGCTTGGACCCCTGACATCCAGATCCAGCCCATATATCTCAAATGACAAGGATAGCAACAGCAAATATTATTTACTGAAAACTTACCACAATGTGCAAAGCATGCAGATCATCATCACGATCAATCAATGCGAGGACTAAAATATCCAATGGAAGCAACTCGTGTGTCCAAACAAAGAATGCCAAATTAGCAGAAGCTTTTGTAAGAAGATCCTATAAAAGAAAAACAGTTTGACTTTCTTGTTCGCTAATAGTATTACAGACAATAATATACGTCCTTTCAAAACTATCACCTGCAAGGGATGACCACGCTGAAGTTCCACATGAATCTGATGGAGCAGAACATCCACCATGGTGTAAATATTTGCAGTCACTTCTTCAGGAGAAAATTCTCTCAACACACGCGCCTGCACTTGTTCCATAGAAAGGTTAAAAAATAGTTCATATAATTTATGGAAATCGAGCCATTTCACATGATTAACACTTGTGCATCCTCAACAAATAAGCTTTCCAAAACACGGTACAATAATGTCCACATTACATATATGGGACGGTCTTTACTTAATGGGACTGCCATTACATAACGAGACAGCAATCACACAGTGAAATTTTAAGTTCTCTGGTACTTTATTTCACATTTTAGAATGCTCGTTAGAAAAGAGCTGATAGTTTTTACTGCACCATATGATACTCATTTATAGTCTTCATTTATGATACTCATTCTTAGTTTTCATTTATGCTACCTTCAAATTTTCAAAAAAAATGGTAAAAGAAAGCAGATTGCATGTATTTGTGAAAAACAGAAAGGGAACATGGGCTACTGACATTAAAAATCAACTCAAGTTTTAAATTTCAAGGAAGTTAAAAACTAAAAGGCATTTTGCAAACGTTTCCAGCGTCATCTGCGGGCCATTACTACACGCCTTAACATCCACATCATGATTCACGGCCATTACCACTCGCAACATACCACATTTTCAGACCATGTTTCATACAAAGAAATAGGAGAGAATTTTGATTACCAAGTTTGCACTATTTATATTTTCAGGGTGTCCATGCATCAATATCCAAGCACCGGCACAAAGATATTGGCGATGTTGAGGAAAACTATGACTGATGTATGTCACGACATAGGTAGGCTCAGCTGATGGTGAAAGGAGTTGTGTACATTGATTGATAACAGTTGTCTCTGCCTGCCAAAACAATATTTAGTATCAAGCCATTTTGACAAAATACACGAAGATAAATGCAACAAAAACAATTGATTTGCAAAGGCAATATAGTACCATTATCTCAATAAATAAGCTAAAGAAAACAAAGTCGGTATGAGTAAGAAATAATGTTCATCATAGTCAGATAAAAAGCTCGTGAGCATTCTCATATTTAACGTGGAAACTCCATTAGACAGGGTAAGAGATTCGGACATGTAACCAGGTGAAGAGACTGCTAAACTTGAACATAGAGAGAAAAGGTTAACAACCTGTTGCCATGCTTGAATTGCCAATCCCCTTTTGTCTACTCGACCAACCAATGTATCACGTAGAACAGGAGGGAAATAACGTAGAGTTTTGTCAGACCATGTGTGCTGACTACTTGACAATATCTGTTCCACCATCGCTGGAAGATAAAGCAAGTGCTCAGCCTCAGCTATTCCACGTGTCTTGATTATAATAGCAAGAGAAACAATAGCAATACGGTTCAATGTTTCCGTGAATTCAGTAGGTCCCTGCAGTGAATAAAAACAGATTTTAAAAAAATGTACTTCAAGCATGACAAAATGAAAGTTAACAGTTACTAAAAACACATATCATCCCACCTTTCCCTCTTTCTTCACAGAAAAGAAATCTCTCAGGGAGAGGATCAGATTAATGCAAAGATTTTCAGCCAATCTAAATACACGATGTTCACCGCGTTTCCCTTTCAAGGCAGCAACAATTTTTGTGACGTCATACATTAAGCTTTTGTTCTTCCCTTCATAACTATAAAAACATACAATTCACTTATCTCCATACAAAAATAAGACGTAAAGTCGTAAATAAGACTATTGAATATGAACCGTATAACTAGGCAGTAGGCATACTAGGAAAAAGCGTATTAGCAATATTGTTGGCTACATACTCATCCCATTTCCTTTATGTCAGTAGCTCCTAAATCCATTATGGAACCTTTTTCTTTCTCGATGCTTTGAATAGCTATCCTTTCGTACCCTCGTGTTTGTACCTGTGGGATTCAACTTTCCTTGGCGATTGGGTCAATGATCAAATAGGCTCAAGCCGCTCAACCTTCGCATCGAAGAGAGCAGCATAGGTAGACTAGAACTAGAAGTAATAGTTCCTCCTGGCAAAAGAGAATTTCTCTTTGCTTGAGTTCCCGCCTCCAGCCTTAAAAGCCTAATTTGCCCTTGGGATTGGTGTGTAGAAAAGCGTCGAGAAAGAAAAAGGTTTCATAATGGATTTAGGAGCTATTAACATAAGGAAATGGGATGAGTATGATTAATTAACCCCATGGAGTGGTACACTTCTCAGCTGAATGGATTAAATATAGCCAAGGGCGGAAAAACTTACTAAATGTCCCTTGAACATTAAACAAATATACTCACCGATAGAGTGGAAGCAACCGGTAATTCAATATTTCAAGCACCAAAAGTGTCACAACTGGCTTGCTCAATGTGCCTGGATTCCTTTGAGTCAAATGCTGCAAGAAGTAATGAAGTATGCACAACATGTTAAGCACACATGCTAATAAGAAACCCTAAAGAGTTGGACAATCAACAAATACCTATCGTAAAACCCTCTCTTTGTGGCTCCCCAATAATCAATTTAACTCTATCGCACATATTACAGTGGCTAACATCAATCCACAGTGGTCATATTGAGGTGGGATAGCAGTCATAGCACAGTAAAATGTTGAGATGGGCAGATAAATATTTGTGGAGAGAAGAAACGATAACTAAAAAAAGTTTAGGACTATCTTTTGAATTTTGAATAAAGAAGAAGAAATTTAAATCGGAGATATAAGTGACAAGAAAGTTAAGAAGAAAATTAATACGAAACCTTGGGATAAATAACAGAATACGGATAATGAAAGAAAAATAGAAGTAAAAAAATCAAAGACGACAAAATAAAGTCAAACTTCATCATTCAGATAAATTCTTCCTCAGGGAGTCTTTCCCTCAACAACACCTTTCCAACACCGTATTCTCTTCAATCCTACCTATATCACTCTTCTATCCAGATTTTGTTAAATATTCCCCTACCCCCACGATCTTATCTCTCTCACATTTTTAAGCCTCAGAGGTCATAGGAGCATTGAAGATACTTACACTGAAATGTGAACGAAACAATGAATGAGGCGCAATAAGAAGTAAACGTGCATAGGTTTCAACCATTGAAATGCTGGGAATGACCTGCAAAAGCAACCAATAATTCCTAGAGTAGTCAAAATCTCGCAACAGAAATGCTTGGCCTATGACCTAGGAGACTTTAAAAATAGACATATATTAAAAATCTCAATCAATAAACCGTTTCTCATTTATTGGAAAGACACTGAAAAAAGACAGAAATAGGGAAAGAAAAACTCCTAGGAAATATGTTTCTTTAGGAATATGAAGCACAACATGAAATTAAACAGTGATACTCCATGTCTCAATACATGTACTTCACCTCTTCAAATTTGTTTATTCCAAAGGAGAGTCACAACAGAATATTACCATTGAACTCGCTAAATATAGAAAGTGATCAATTATTTCAGGACAAACCATATGGAAAAATGATCAGTGTTTTCTTCATCAAACAAAGTTGAGAATTGAACACTGCAAGGGCACTTGAGTCAAAAAAATAAAAGAGAACAAAAAATTGAATGATACATTAAGCAAATTCAGAACACCAATCAGAATGTCTAAGGACGAAATCAAAGCACTGAGTAAAGACTGATAAACTGAAGACAAAAGGTTTCTGAAATCTGAACAACGTGTGAGGAACAAGGTCATCAGCCACAGACACAAAACTGAACACAAGGTTTTGAAACATTTTAATAGAAAAGCACGGATGATCTTTATTGTACCACGCATAAATATTATCTTAATGAAACACAGCATTAGTAAAATCATCGCCACATAAATAACTACTCAATACCTGTCCAGAGAATAAAGATTCTTCCATTTGATATGCAAGTTTCATGCACAACTTAATAGAAAATCCAGAAAGTAGTGATATAGACAGAGGGGTTGTTTCCCGCATCACTACCAGTCTCTCAGTAGGCTGTAAATTGGAGACCTGTAAAACTTCTGTCCCAGCAGCACTAAGCCAATTCATTACCATCTCACAGGCGGGCTGTGTCATTGTATAAGATACTACCCAAAACATGCCTACTGATCTGTCATCCATATTCATGTAATCAAGCATCCTTTCACCTAAATGCATAAAGTACAACGATAAGTGATATTAGCGCGGATAGTAGGAACGGGTGTGATGCTACGTGTTTCTAAACCTCCTCCCTTTTGTAACTTTTTTTTTCACAACATTTACCAAGAAAAATCCTCAAAGACCACCTACCAAAAGCCAGTTTTGGCAAAACAATACTCAAAAAGGTAAAAAAGTTTACAAAAATGTGCATAAAAGGTATTACTATCAGTTAATTCGAAAATAATCGATGGTTTTCTGGAAAAATTAAATTGTTATTAAAAAATAACTGACTGATGTTGTGATTATACTCCATACAAGCTGTAGATACTACCAGCAACAGAATGAGGGAAAAGATACTCAACTCATAAAAACAACCGGAGCATAATAAAATCCTAAGCCATCAGATATGACGGTGCCAAATCCCCAACTAATGTTACTTCGACACTTCGCTTTGATAGCGTGTCGCATGTCCGACACTACTCCGAACGTTCACTTTGGTCACATGTTGCGCATCCCGGACACAACACGACACTTGGACACTTCATTTTTTAGCAAAAAACTGAGAACTTCGCGGTAAATAACCATGTTGGCGTGTCCAACACTCTGACGCCGTGTCATGTCCGACACTTGCAGCTGAGTCAGAATAGCATGGCCCTCAACTAATCAATTTAAAGATGTAACCCAAGTACCCAACAGTGCTATGAACAGGAATTACCTTTGCTAACTTGCCTCCACCATTCATCTATTTGCTTCCCTTTCTGGAGCTGCTCTGCATTTAAATTATCTCTGGTTAAGGTATTCTGAGACCATATCCACAAGGTCTGGGAGCTAGTTATAAACTCAAGCAGTACACTCTGAGGGCTACGAGGATCAGAGGTTTTTTCTTCCCTGTGAAATGATAATAGTTTTCTTGTGGTCTCTACCTGCAAAATGACAAACAAAAAAACACTAAATTTCAATGAAAAATAATATTTGGCCCAAAGCAGTGAAACGGTGATCCAAAAGACGTCAGAAGGATGGTGATTCATACGGGTTCAGAAGAGCGGTGTTTGCTGTTTTCTAGTGTACTTGGTCATAGCAGGATTCCCATTCAATTTTAGGGATTAGAAAAAGGTATAACTTTTGGCAGGAATAGTTTGTCTGGCTTTGTTTTGGTCTATACAAAAAGGTCTAATATATGGTATTCGAATTAAGTTGCTTAACTAAAAGGAGTGTTTTCACTAAGGACATTTTGTTCTCTATTGTCCCTGGAAAGCTTTAGATAACTTTTTTTTATTAAAGATATGTTGTCACTTACACACAGTGAAACAACCTCGTGATAAATATGACCTCATATACGAAGTAGTATTGGTTCCTTCCCCATCTAGCGTGACATTTGAGGGAAGAACTCAAATACCTTTCTGGAATCGGTATTAAGAGCATTCATTACAAGCTCGACACGAATAATCTGTCCAAGCAGCCAGGTGACATGGTTGGTTCGCAGAATACTTTGATCATCATCTATGATACGTGAAACAAGCTTGTCCACAAAATCGACAAAGTCAATGCAACCACTTTTCATCAAAAAGAAGAATATATCAGAAAAGATAAGCCATTCTTGCCAGCAGTTCAGATCTGAAGAAAAAAGCATCAATCAGGCCACTAGAATTGCCAACATTTAAAACCAAACACTAGGAAGAGTAGGAAGAACGAAATATAAAATTGCCTAATATTAAAAGAAAGTGAGAATAAATATAGTAGGGTCCTGTGTTTGTCTTTTCAAAAAGAATTTATAACCATATAACGAACTGTAGCGAATTGGTGTGGATGGACCAAATGTCCAAATGGAAAGTGTAGGCACTGCAACATAGTTGAGAAAATATACTATAAACTGAAGCAGCAGCTACAACCTCATTTGTTCTTACACCATTCTAGTACTTGCGTGCATAAATGCTTTGGTCTCTTCCCTCACCTTCTTTTAGTGGAAGATAAACGGCATACGCAAACAATTCACCATTCTTACACCCACAAACTATTCTCAAACCAAAAATCACTAAAGATATTCCTTTTAGATCGTCCACTACCTACCCCTAGAGTACTGTTGCATGAAATATCGTAGTTCTTTCCAATTTAATTAGACTTAAATCAATCTTAAACCAATTAAAAGAGTAATAGGCCACGAACACATTCACAATGCTTGGCGACGTATTACAAAAAATATTTACCCCGTCAAGTAGATGTCGTGAGACTCCTGATATTCTTTATCGTCATGCACTTAGTTTCTGGTTAGGTTTTCCAAAAAGTAAAATTACTCACACCTTTCAAAAAAACAAAAATACAGTTTCCTATTCTATCTTTTACAAATTCACTTTCCTCTTCTTATATGTTCATGATGTGAAAAGCCTGGAAGACATAATATAAAAAGATATAGACTCTTGCCTGAGTTAGTCAACTTTAATAGTTCGACAATCCTGTCAATAGTTGCCTCACAAATCATTTCACAAGTGAAAACAGCACCTGGGGTGGATACTATTGACTGCGGCCTATAACACGATGCTACAAGAAGCACACGCTTCCACCAATCTGGCGATGGAGTTGTGCGTAAAGCATGCCTAATACATCGCAAAGCTCTATCCCAATCTAAACTGCCTTTCTGGATGCAAGATGCCAATTCCTGTCAAATAAAAATAAAAACATTAGTGACAAAACAACCCTAGATATAACAAATAAAAGAGGCTCCTCTAATATCCAAGCTGAGAGCGGGAATGGCTTCTGCAGGAAAACGAGGGCCTGCGCAAACTCTGAACGATAAATGGCTAACATCACCAACAACCCTAGATATAAAGAGAATAATAAGATCTACGCCTCTACAGGATATATCACTACATCCATCCATACAAGGACTTTAACAAGCAAAAGACACAGGAGTACATGGCATGAAAGCCCTCATTCTTTGTTTCTTAAAAACAAATCCACTAAAGAAGGTTTACAAGTTGTCCAACTTGCTGACTTGCTTTAGAATTGGGAGGGCGGGGAGGCAGCTCCTACAATCTATGGCGTCAACTACTGACCATATTAATAATGTCATTTTTTACTATAATGCAAGTTTTCAAAATTTGGCATCAACGACAGATTCACCTGTAAGAGGTGCGGGATAGTTCTGATTTCACTCTCCTCCCTTAATAAATATCTTCGGCACTAAAGATTAGATAATGTGCTGAGCATTTTACCCCACCCTTACCATGCCTAAGAGGGAAACATTTTCAGGGGCTCGGAGTGGTTCACATAGACATTGGCAATACAATATAGAATAATGAAACAGTAGCTCAAGTTTAACAAGAACAATCCGTCAAACTGATGAATCTTATGGATTTGTCCACCTAATCTAGTAGAAAAGGCAAAAAAAGGTATGAGGAGCAACCAAACTCTTATCAGCCTATGACATAAGGTAACTCCGATACTTATCTTACTAGCCGTATAAAAGTTCCTGCCTCCGCCCATTGGGGTTTACTGCATTTCGAAATGGCATAATTTTTAAGAAAGAGAAAAGTAAGAGGATATAAATTTCATAAAACAGGGTTTTCAGACCAATCGCATTATTTGAAGGCAAGTGGATGAGTGGTATTATTTTTGTAAGGGTGGTTTTCTGTCTTTTTATTTAAGGGCACTTCTATTACTAAATAATATGTAGAGCATCCAAATAAATGGACGAACAGAAATGCAGTAAATCCAAAGGAATTAAAGGAGTGTTACGTCGTATGAAAGAGTACTTATTAGATTTTGTGGAGCAAGTGCAAATACCAAAGAGATATTCAGCCATTAAATCGCTACTTTAGTAACTATGAAACAATCACCTCTCCATGCAATGGCTCCCCTAGAACACTTGGATATGTGATTGGTGAATAGCGCAAATTTGTTGCTGCTTCACTTCCTAAATGAGGTGTTGCTTGAGGCAAAAATCTTTGTGTGCCAAAAGTAGGGCAGTGCAGTTGGTGGTCTAACATCTGCATGTGCATTGCCATCATATCCCGTCGTCTATGAATCTCCATTATAAGTGTAAACAAGGAATCGTCATCTGGTATATTTTCTATAAACTGCAAGTCGCTGCGCAATAACTCATAAAATGGTACCCTGCACTTATCCTCCTTAACTAACAACCAAACAACATCTAAACAGCTATGAAGCCATTCACTCAGAAACTTAACAGGCCTCCAAAATTTTGATGGATTAGCATCATCGGTATCTTGACGTCTTTGATCCCAATTGACCAGCCAAGCAAGCATGTGATGTAAGATGTCAACATAAGTCACAGGCTTCAGACTAAAATCAAGACCAGTAAGGATGATCTTGCAGCACAGTAAACGTAGACTACTTATAGCACAATCCCTTGTAGATGAATCGGCCTTCGAGGACAATAATGGAGTGTTGCTAGAGACCTCATTCAATTTTAAAGGTGACAGATTCATGGCAGGCGACGGGTCATTCGCAGATTGGGCAGGTGATCCTATACCCTGAGCTGAAGTCAATGGAGAAGCAGGATTAGAGTGAAAAGTGGAAGAAAGAGGTAACACGCTTGTAGATGGCAACAACCCAGGTTGAGATGCATTATTTGACGTGGTACCTTGACTTCCTTGGCCAAGGGCCATCTCAGCAGAGGATACTGCACTAAGAAGGGATGGCAAAAAAGTATCCCAATTTATATAAGATATAGAGCACAAGCTTCTAAGAGCAAACTGAAGAAATTCGGCTTGTGGTGAATGACTGCTACATTGCACAATCAGAGAAATTAGAACAGTTTCAGTCACCAAGCGTAGTTGCTCTTGATCCTGCCAAAAGGTCATGTTTCCAGACTTGCGGTTAGATTAAGAATGACAGGTAGAGAACATGAGGTGTGGGGGGAAAAAGCTGTGTAAACTGGAATTTTGGCAAAAACTTACGGGATACTGCCTTAGAATTTGTTCAAAGTCTGAAACAAATTGATCATTTGGAGGAAGCTGTCTATTAAAAGCTGTTACGCGCTTCTGCGCCTTGTTCCTGGGAGAGAATTGAATCAGTTGACTTGTTCATGTACAAATGTCAGTTAAGACAAATACGGAGTATAAATGTCTGCAACAACAGCCACCACTGAAGTTACAAAAGATAGTGATATGTTGTTTGCATATACACATTTGTATGTGAAAGCAAGAAGTGAACAATTTCAAAAGGAAGAAAATAATTTGCATACTGCAACTTGTATTCCCGTCCAAAGCAAATGCGAGAGCAAAAGTGAGAGTACTAGAACGAACAATAAAAGGAAACCAGATTGAAACAATTGAGCATATAATTGAACTGTTCAGTCCGCATACATCACTTTTGTAGACCAAAACTCGCCTCTAACCTAAACAAATAATTCAACATGAATAAGTATAATTTAGAAGCAAACTGAGTATCCTAAAGAACGAATATCCCACCATCGAAGAAACTGACTCCTGCTCCTTGAAACAAGATTCTCTAGCACTCCAAGTGAAGAACAAACCATAATGATTTTCCAGGGAGCTCTTGGAGAAACACCGGATCTAATGCAACCTTAGTAAAATCTCTCCCACCATCCAAAGGTACTATATCTAACGACACTGTATGTTTATTTTTCTTGTATGTGGGTAGCGGTAAGTCTTGTAAGAGTTGTAACTTGTAACCACTTTATACAACTTCGAATTCACTGAACAACTAAACGCGGCTACTTGATGTCTCCTCCAAGCCGGTGATAAACCCAATCAACCAGCAACGGAATTGAGCTGTGCAGTGACTAGGGCCTAGAGGGCTAGCAAGGGCGCTCATCCTCGCTAGACAATGAACAATTTGGAAGTTTTAGGCGAATATTTTCAAATATTTTCCAAATCTACCTAATTACATCACTAATACCCCCCATACGGAATTATGCACCCCCTAACTATAATCCTGATCACGCCATTCTAGTCATGAACATGATTAAAAAGTACTCACAAAGGCAGTGATAAACCCAATCAACCAGCAACGGAATTGAGTCGTGCAGTGGCTAGGGGGCTAGCAAGGGCGCTCATCCTCGCTGCCCAGCCGGAATTACGTGTCCCCCTAACTATAATCCTGATCACGCCATTGCAGTCATGAACATGATTAAAACTACTCACAACGGCGGTGATAAACCCAATCAACCAGCAATAGAATTAAGTCGACCAGCCGGAGTTACGTGTCCCCCTAACTATAATCCTGAATACGCCATTGCAGTCATGATTCATGAACATAATTAAAAAGTACTCACAAATTCACAACTACCTCACTTCGACCACTTTTCGAGTACTATTAAACTCACTTATTATCATTGGCATCGTACTATTCATAATCATATGCGCCAACCACAAAGTAAAACAAGCAAAACAGCTCAAAATCAAACTTACGGCGGATCACGGGCCGCTTCGTCGTGTTTTTGGCGACCGCTTCTCTGCAATATCCATAACAATACAGAATTAACAAAAGTGAATTAAACTGCAATAAAAATGCGAAACAAAAATCAAAAAATAAAAACCTACCCCTAAGTAGAGATTGAAGAGATCAGTGATGACAGGTTTAGCAGGATGAAATTGATAAGATCTTAAAGAAGATGAAGATGCTCTTTGATTTTGCTCCATTAAATTGTGTTCTTGAATTCAATTAAATTCAATGAAATTAATGGTTTTAGAGATTTTAACGTTGTTGTGTTAGTGTTAAATTAATTTTGATTTTTGAGTCCACCGGACATGAAGTCAGGCAACTGCGTCTGCACTCTGCAGCCTTACTCGTAAAGACATAGACTCCTAGTCTCCTAGTCCTTGAGTCGATAGATGTTTTTTCTGCTGCAAATCGCAATTTCGTAGACGGTTTTTACACAAATTCTAATTTACCATGTGACCGGTAAAAAGGTGATCACATTTATATAAATAATGACCATTTTCCTTCAAAAAAAAAAAAAAATAATAATGACCATTTTTCTGTTTACACAATGACCTACTCTTCAAAAAATCTTCACTATTTAAAAAAAGGTAGTCACATTTTATCAAAAATGACATATTCTTTCTGGCTTAATTTTAGCTTATTTCAATTTTATTTGGCTATATTACATTAAGTTTTATTTACGTTCAATCAAATTATGTTCAATTAATCTCTTCACAAAATTAACTTTTAATTAAACTAAATTCAATTCACCTCAATTCCACCCAATTTACTCCAATTAAGCTATACTCCAATTAATTCAGTTCGGTTCTTTTCAACCGAAAAGAAGAAGGCCAAAATGGTCACATTTTACAAAAAAATACGGGATGAGACCGTCGTCCAACAGAACTGCCGTAATTTTTTCCCACGTGGGTGAACTTTTCTTATGGGCCGTGCTTTTTCACATACGAATTTTACTCTTTCACATACACATTTTACAATTTTACCCTCGTCATTTTTCTTCACCCAATTTATTTTATACAACCTTCTACCTTTCCCTTCACCACCGACGATTGTCCCGCCGACGACAAATCTACCCTCCGACAAACCACCCCATCCTCGTTGCGACTATATATAGTCTACGAATACGGACTTCAAATTAAATGCCCCTAAAATATTGATTTTTTTTTTATGAATGATTAAAATTGGATTTTTTTAGGGACGTGCTTTTTCACATACGGATTTTACTCTTTTACATACAGTTTTTACGAAATTACCCTTGTCATTTTTTCTATCATTCCTCCATTAATTTTATTTTTCTCTCTCTACCTTCATCTCCTTAACAACTACTCCGTCAATGCACTCCGTCGTCAACTCCGTTCACCGCCGCACTGTCCAAACCGCCGCACTGTCCAAACCTCGCCGCCGACCAACCGCCCCTTCCCCCACTCCCGCCGCGCACCCCCTCCCCCACCCCTGCCGCAAACCCCTCTGCCGCGCACAGCTCTGTCGCCCCCTCCCCCTGCCCACTGCCGCGCCCTCGCTACCCCTGTCGCGCCCTCCCCCTGCGCCGCACCTCCGTCTGCCGCCCTCCCTCCCCCTGCCGCGCCGCTCCCCTCCGTCAACCCATCCCCACATCTCCTCCACAATCTACAATTTCCTTTTTTACTTTTCTTTTTCAATTGTTTTTTTAATTAATTAACTTTTCCTATTTTTTCAATTTTCTTTTCTTAGTTAATTATATTTTTCCTACTTTTTTTCAATTGATTTACTTTTTGTTAATTAATTAATTTCTTTTTTGTTAATTAGTTTGTTTTTTGGTTTTTTCTTAATCATTAGTAATTGATTTAATTTGTTGGTTTGTTGGTTTAGGGGAGAGAGTTCATGTTGAGAAAAGGGTAGAAGATGGAAATTTTATGAAAAAGTGTATGTGAAAAAGTAACATCCGTATGTGAAAAAGTAATTCCGTTTTTTTATTGTCTTTGTTGTCTGCAACTTTGTTCGCACGGCTAAAGCATGGTAAGTTTCATGTTGAATTTACTTGCTTTTCCAACAATTAGGCTTTGCTCAAAGATTTGTCGAGGTAAGAATATTGGTTGTCTTACATTGATGCACAAAAAGCATAAGTACACTATGCCATCCAACAATCATAATTATAAACCCTAATAATTCTCACCTTGGTAATGAAGACTCACCTATCCTCCCACCTGGATATGGTGGATGGATTGAAGAAGAAGAAGATCAGGAAGATGCCTTCCATAGTGCCGAGGAGGATGCTATCCCTATGGAGACTGATCATGGACACGAAGCTTTTCAGGAACCTTTACAACAACAGCAACCTAATCCGCAGCAGTACCAATCTATACAACAACAGCTACAAAATGGTCTTAGGAATAATGAAGCCGCAAATCGTGCACATGTATTTCAAGGATACCCCTTGGATATTGGTATCCTCAATAGGGATGAGAGGATACAAGCTGGGATTTTGAGTCGTGTGGAGCACAACCTCTCTTGGATTCAGATTGAAAATGAGCAGCGTGGATTCAATCAAACGTTCATTCCACCGCCTGGGGGTATTCCTCTCGTGTATCATAGGGAGGATGGTACAATCCAACGTATCAACCAAGGTGAGAATTATCAGGAACCTTCAAACAATCTAGTTAATTCTAATGTTAATGTTTCAGTGGTGCATAGTGCGAATGCCAGAAATGAAGGATCCCCAGAGGATAATTTGCAGCTTGATGCGAACTTGGAGCAGGGAGGAGGAATTGGGAATGATCTGGAACCTATCTTAATCTCGTCTGACCCGGACTCAGATTCAGATATGTCAGAGTCATATGATTCATCGGAACAATCTATGTCGACGGCGGAATCTAGTCAGGAATTGCCTCTCCACCAGTGGGTGGAAAACCTGATCTCTTCTTCTGCCTCTGGTTTTAAGGGGCCAAATCACAACACAGAAACTTCGAATGCAACGGATAAGAACTTGAGCATGGGACTAAAACTGAAACTGGGTTTACCACAAATTGGTGAGAAATCTTCACCGCCCAAATTTTCTGATGAGCAAAATTCAGTGACTCCTTTGAAGAACTCCCAGGAACATAACAAAGGTAAAGCTCCTATGAATATTGCCTCTGTGGGTATTACTTGTAAGGGATTAGAATTGGAAAGGGGATCCGTGAAGCTTCAAGAAACTGTGAATCACTTGATCTCTAAGGGTATGAAGGTGCTGGCAGCAGATAAAGGGAAAGGAATTTTGCTGCAAGGTGTTAAAAAACAAAAAGTCAATCATGGAGTTTTCAAACTCCCGGAGAAAGGCTCAAAATCAAGGTCCAGTGTTCGTGATATCGCAGGGACACAGAGTCTGTCTGATGGTACAAGGGGGCTACTGGAAGGTATTCCTACGAACATTGAAGACTCTGATATGAGAGAGGCTGCGGGGGAGGCGAGGAAACGCAAATGCGGAACACAGGAGGGCACTTGTGTTCCTGAGAAGGCTACAGAGTCTGTTGAAAATGCAAGGGAATTCCTTAGCCAAATGAAGAAGAAGAAGTGTTCTGGGGATGGGATAAAGACACAGGGGGGAGCTGGAACTGGTTTCAGAGTGTACGTGGAAGATGATATGCTGGAAGTATCAAGCCCGTCCTCATCCCCATCTGTGAATGACTATGACAACTACAAAGGTTTTCAGGAGGTTGGACCATCACAACCTCCTAGGGAGCCATGAAAGGATTAGTGTGGAATTGTAGGGGTCTCAATAACCCGCTTGCCCCTACAATTCAAAAGTTGAAAGCGGTTCTTAGTAATAGCTATTTCGATTTTATTTTCCTAAGTGAAACTAAGTGTAGTGATAGTAGTAATGTAGCTCTCTTCCATACTTTTCGTGGTTTCGGTTTTACTGAATCACATTTTGTTGAAGCGGAAGGAAGGTCGGGGGGGCTGTGGGTTGGATGGCAACAAGGTGCCCGAATGTCGGTGGTTTTCTCTTGTAATCATTTTATTATTTTGTACGTCGTGAAATGGAATGGTTTGCCATGGTACTTGATTTTGTTCTACGGGGCCTCGGAGGCCAGTTCTCGCTCCAATGTCTTCTCACATCTGGAATCGTGGTTTGACACGTGGGAGGAACCCTTCCTTATCGTGGGCGATTTCAATCAAGTGGAATTTGCATGTGACAAGTTAAGCATCAAGAAGGGACCGATTGTGGGGTCTAAGGAATTCACGTCTTGGAAACTGAGAAATGAGTTAATTGACATACCCTTCAAAGGACCGCAATTTACTTGGTGTAATAACCGAAAAGGAAATAGAAGGGTGTACGAAAGACTGGATCGGGCTATGGGTTCCAGAGATTGGCTCTTATCTTTTCCTGATACGGGTATTCTGCATTACCCAATCCAGTTCTCTGATCATGCCCCGATCGAGGTAAATCTTAAGCTTCTTAACCCTCCAAGGGACAGAAAGCCGTACAAACTGGAAGCTTGGTCTATGGAACATGAAGAGTGCAAACAGTGCATTACTCAAATCTGGCGATCCTCCTTCCGGGGATCACCCGCGTTTCAACTAGCTCGTAAACTTGATGTGGTTAAGAAGAATGTTCGGGGGTGGACCCTATCTAAATCAAGGGAATGGAAAGATAGATGGAAACAGTTTGATGAGCGTCTTATAGAGGGGATGGACTTGGCCATCTCTGGGGATGGAGGGATGGCCTATGATAAGGTGCACGAAGACTTGAAATCCTTCGCCACTGCAATGGCGGAATCTTGGAAACAAAAGGCAAAAATTAAATGGTTAGCGGAGGGCGATGCCTGTACTAAATTCTTCTTCAATTGGGTTCGGGGTCGTGCTGGGAGAAACTTCTTACATGGTGTTAAGGATAAGGATGGGAATTGGGTTTTTGGTGCGGACTCTGTGGGGAAGGTGTTTCAAAAGATGTTCGAGGATATTTTCAATACCTCCCAGGAGAGTGATGATAACCAGAGGACGGTAAGTACGAATAGTGTAATAAACTGCATCAAGAGCCGACTCTCGGAAGATGAAGCTGATAGACTGATGCCCGTCGTTGAGGGTACCAAAGATAAATTTATAATTCCTAACCTTAACAATAGATAGTGAAAGTCAGGGTCGAACCACAAAGAGGTGGGGAATGTTTATTGTTTTAATGTTAATGTTTAAGGTAACAATTTTGGGGATGATTGGTTGATTATTATATCTAAGGCAAAGATTAAAATAAAACAAGAATTAAAAGATGAGAATAAAATATAATAAAAGAGGATGCTAGGATGTTTGGGTAATAAATAGCTAAGGTAAAATAAATCCTAAGGTCAACATGTATTGCAGTCGCGTAAGGGGGTGTAACATATCTTTTTAGGTCTATGCTACCTAATAGCTCCTTTCGGCCTGATGAGCTCCATTTTGGTCATCATTTCCTTTACATTTTCTTTGTTTTCGGTCACGATTCGACCTCGATTTGCGTATCTTTAGGTGTTTTTACGTCCGTTGCCTCGTATATTCCTATTCGATCCAATTTTTGTAGGTATTACGGCGTGGGCGAATAAACGGGTGAAATCGAGCCGGATTTAGAACGATTTATGAAGAAATGTGGAAGAATTGTGAAGGAGGCCTCCCAGGCCCTCCCAGCCGGTCTCCAACCGGCGGCCGGTCGGCCGGTCGGCCGGTCGGCCGGTCGGCCGGCTGGTAGCCTTGACTCAAGATTTCAAACAAAATGTGAAGAATTTTCCAGCCCCTTAAGAAAAGCCTCCCAGCCGGTGGCCTACCGGCAGCCGGTCGGCCGGCTGGGATGACTTTCCCATACTTAGCCAAATTCGAAGATTGAAGAAAATGAATTATTGGGCAGATTACTCATAAAGGGTCCCCAGCCGGTGGCCAACCGGCAGCCGGTCCACCGGCTTAGGGTACCTGTAGCCAAGTGAAGAAAGAAAAAATCAGAATTGAGTTTTTGGCCTCCCAGCCGGTGCCCGACCGGCAGCCGGCCGGTCGGCTGGAGATGCATGTACATTGGAGAAAAATCGAAGAAAAGTCAGAAGTCGGATTTTGGGCTCTCAGCCGGTCCACCACCGGCAGCCGGTCGACCGGCTGAGAGGCCTTTTTCGTATTTCCGCACTCTATATAAACCCGCACTTGTGTAAACTTCAAATGACGCACTTTTACACACTTTTCTAGGGTTTGGCACTGTTCCATTGTTCTATACTTAGACTCAAAAAAAAAACTCTCCTAATATTTTAATCCTCTTTAGATCTTAGTTTAATCTTTCAATATTAGTTAATCCTTTCTTAGTGATTCTCTTAGCTTTGTTCTTGGGCAATTTTAGAAGATTCTTATTGGGTTGTAATTTGAGGGTTTGAGAGAATCCTCCAAGTTGTAATCCAAGTTCCTTGCTTTTTCCTTATTATTGGTATAATCTTCCTAATCTCTACTTTGTCTTTACATTTTGTTTTAGTTTTGCTTGTTCAATTATTTACTCTCATTAATTTCCACCATGTTTAACATTAATACTTTATTTGTTCAAGTTTATTCCTTAGCTATGTGTGAGTAGTCTTATTCTAGGGTTAGGGGGTTTGCTTGGGTAGTTAGTAGCCATGAAAAATGCCTAGAGTTAGTCTTGTTTGCTTCTTTGGTTAAGTTTTCGCATCTTGCATGTTATGTGTTTGATGAAATGCCTCAACGACGGTTGGGTGTTAGTCTTCACTTTGTTTGCTTTAGACGAAAGTCTTGGGGTTTCATGAGCATGCTTGTGTGTTAGGTTAGCTTGGTTTGTAGCGAAAGCTAGGACTAGACTCGACCTAAGGGTTTGTCAACTCGAGAGAAGAGACAACCCTAGACCTACCATAGAAGTGATACAAGACCGTTATCTTACGTTTGGCTCCCGACTTACCTAGGTGACCCCCGACACCCTAGCCCTCTTTATCATCAACTTCATCTAGATTTACTTGCTTTAGTAGTTAATTAGTTTTTCCAAACCAAAACCTTTTACTCCGACTCATACTAAAATTAAAGCATAACTATACAACTTCCCCACCGTCTTTTGGGTTCGACCCTAAATTATACTACTTAATTTGGGTTCTTTATAAATGTGTTTGGTGCCGGTATCGACGACAAAATCCGGCCATCAAAATGGCGCCGTTGCCGGGGACGGTGTTTAGAAGTTGTGTAGTTTAGTTTTAGTTTTAGTCTAGAGTTAGTTGAACTTGTTTTGTTTTGATCAAAGATTTGGTAGTTAATTGTAGAGTGCTTGTTTTATTGCTCACCCTAGTGTTTAATAAACACTAGGACGACTAATTGGTTTGCTAAGTTTTATGCCTAGGGGTGACTCTAACTCTTTGTTGTCATCTTCCGAACCGGAGAGGCTCTTTCGGGCCCTAAGGAGGAAGACTATTGCAAGGGTGAGAATTGCGTCCCAAGCTTCTACTAGCCAAAACAACCCCTCTTCATCCGAACCACCAAGTCCCAATCAAAGCAATCCTAGCCCAACATCCGAAAGTTTTGACAATCCGTTTTATCAATCACCACCACAATCACCACACTTTCCAAACAACCATCCAATTCGTATAATGGCCGCTCTTCGTGATCATAACCGGCCCAATCACAATGACACCACCAATCCAATCAACTTCGGGGTTCTTGTTCCTCAAAATTTCGAAATACATCCTTCCCAAATGAGTTCAATCGAAAAGAATGCCTTTAGCGGGGCTTCCCACGAAGATGCTCATGGGCACCTAAGAAAATTCAAGGGTAAAGTCGCGATGATAAAGAAGACCGGAGTACCCGAGGAGACATTAAGGCTTATGCTTTTCCCCTATTCCTTAACCGACAAGGCCGATAGGTGGCTAAATGTCCATGCTCCGAATACATTCACCACATGGGACGACTTGGCAACGGCTTTCCTTGCCAAGTACTACCCATCCTCCAAGACCGCGATGCTCCGGAATGAGATAACTCAGTTTCAACAAGACGAGGGAGAATCTTTGGGAGAAGCTTGGGATAGATACCAAGATTTGCTAGCCAAGTGCCCACACCACGGGATACCACCTTGGTACACAACTCAAACTTTTTTCCAAACCCTTCTCTCCCGGACTAAGGAAATGGTTAATGCATCGGCGGGTGGTAGCTTTGACCACTTGCCACATGAGGAAGGAACGGAACTCATTAAGAAGATTGTTGATTCGGAGGAAAACTATGGTACTAGGGGGAATGTCTTGAGGAAGAGTAGTAAGTACCCTAGTGAGCACCTTTCCAATGCTAAGGCAAACGAAGAAACCAATGCCAAATTGGACTTGTTAACCAAGAAATTGGAAGAGTTGACAAAGGGCTCCGCTACCAAAGAAACCAAGAGCAAAGTCCCGGGAATGTACCAAGTTAATAGTGTTGTTTCATGTGACTTATGTGGGGGATGCGGGCATACCTTTGATGTGTGTGCAAACAACAATTCCTATGAGGGAAGTGAGAGTATGGAGGAGGTATATGCTTTCCAAGCCTTTAACAACCAAAAAAACCCCAATACTTTCAACCCAAATTCGAACTATTATCATCAAGGGATCCGAGGAAATCCCTATATGAGCTACAAAAGTACCAATGTGTTGAATCCTCATCAAATCCAACAACCTCAAGGGCAAAATCCCCCCGGTTTTCAACCAAGGGGAGGAAACTTCAACCCGAGAAACAATTACAACAACAACTTTTACCAAGGGAATCAAACCAACCAAGCCAATCAAGGCTTTCAACAAAGTTTCAATGACCCGAACTTTAATCCAAATTTCCAAAACAACCAAAACCCACAAAATTTCAATGCAAATTTCAATAACAACCCAAACTTCAACAACCAAAACAACAACCAATACCATAACCAACAAAATTTCCACAACCCAAACCACCAACAAAACTTCCACAACAACAATTTCAACAATCAAAGTCTCAATGACCAAAATTTCAACCAACCATTTCCTAACCACCACCAAAACCCAAACTTCAACAACCAAGGTCCCAAAGCAAATCAACAAAGTGGGGGTGCAAGGAATGACTACGGGTTTCCCTTGCCCCTTACCAACACACCTCATCAAGATCTCTCAAGTGACTCCCAAGTTGGAGAGTTGCTTAAACTTGTGAAAGGCATGCAAGCGACACATAATCAAGAAATGATGAATTTGAAGACGGCAAATCAAAAAGAGATCCGGGAGATGGAGGCTAGAGTTGCTTCACAAGCCTTAGCCAACCCACAAAGGCCACCGGGCGGCTTTCTTGCCCAAGGTCAAAGCTCCCGGGATGCTTCAAAACCACATGGTGTCAATGCTATTACGACAAGCAAGAATGAGCAACCAATGCTTGAGAGGAGAGATGATGAAGGAGGATCGAAGGTAGAGCAAGTTATGACGGTATTAGGGAGAGGAAGTGAGAAATGTGTTGAGGAGGAGGTGATGGTGATGGTGTCCAACACTCCTCCGGATGATTGTAATGAAGTCGACATTGATGACTTAGACTTTGTGATGCAACAAGTCTTGAACATTCCAAAGAAGAAAATAGATGAAGGGAAAGAGAACATGGAGAAAGGAAAAAGTGTTGTCGAAGAAGAGTCCGAGCATGGAGAAGACCTCATTGAGAGGAGAGTTTGTGAGTTCTTCCGAAAAATTACAAGAGGAGATCCTCGTTGTGAGGAATTGATGAAGCTTGTAGAGGAGGTGGAGGCAACAATCCCCTCCCGAGGAAAGAAACGAGAAGTGAATGCAATCATGTCCGCCAAGAAAGTCCCATGCACCCTCCCCATCAAACTCGGAGATCCGGGTAGCTTTTCGATAAGTTGCCATGTTGGAGGGAAGAAGATTGATAATGCATTATGTGACTTGGGAGCCGGCGTGAGTGTTATGCCTCTAGCTATGGCCAAGAAATTGGATGTCAAAAGTTTGTCTCCCGCTACAACTCCTATCACTCTTGCGGATGGTACCGAAAAACTTCCTCTAGGGGTGCTTGAAGATGCTATCGTCAAGGTGGGGAATCTATCCATTCCCACCGACTTCGTGATATTAGACGTCCCCGTCGGTAGTAGCTCCTTCGTGATACTCGGTAGGCCATTCTTGGCCACCGGAGGAGCGACTATTGATGTGAAGAGAGGAAAGTTATCATTCGAAGTGGGAGAGCAAGTGGCGGAGTTTGAACTTCCGGAAGCTCCCGATACAAGTTCCAAGGAGAAGAAAGTTGGCATGGTTGCAAGTTTGTTGGTGAATGATGTCCCTAAGATGTTTGATGAGAAGGGAATCATGGAAAATATGATCTTGAAAATTGAGGATGCTAGTTTTACTAGCAAGAAGTTGTTGAGTCCGGAGAAGAGAGACCATGACAAAGAGCAAGGAAGACCGAGTTGTACTAGTTTTTTTGAGGACCCTTTAGTTGAAAGAGGGGACCTAGAGGAGCAAATTGCCGGAAAAGATGTCAAAGCTCGAAAGTTGATGATGAGCAAGATGGAAACTCGAAGAGAGAGCAAAGTTGAAGCCCCGTCCGCGGCTTTTGACCTTTTCTTGAGGTCACTAGTTAGCATGGACGAGGTTTTGACCCACAAAGATTGAAAGATGATCATGAAAGGTTTGGTGGAGTCACTTAATAACCACCGGTTGTAAGTATTAGATTTCTTTCTTTCATCTAGTTTGCATGTTAGTTTCTTGGTTAGTTCGGTTTTAGTTTAATTTTTAGGTTGCATGAGATGTTTGGATATGTTTGTTGCTTGTTTGTGGAAGATTCATGGGTATAGTCGGAGGATTATTGGCATAACCGTTGTAGGCAAAGTTGATTTTTATGTTCAAATTAAATTATTTCTCGAAATAGTGTACAGGTACTCCCAGCCGGCCCACCGGCCGACGGTACCATACCGGCTGGGAGGCCCTGGACACATTTCTGTTTTTGATAGTTTATTTGGGCAGATTTCAGATTTTGCATCCCCAGCCTGTACCTAACCGGCAGCCGGTCAACCGGCTAAGAAGGCGAGTTCCTTATTCAAAAATCAAATTTCAAGGAGAAATGATTCCCAGCCGGTAGGACGGCAGCCGGTCCACCGGCTGAGAATCAGGAATGTGTGAGCATACTTGAAGAAAAAAAGCAAGGAGAAGGGAACCCCAGCCGGTCTGCCGGCAGCCGGCCCGCCGGCTGGGAGTGTTTTTGTATGTGAAGGATTCGAAGAAAAGAAGAAGGAGTTGGACTCTCAGCCGGTCTGCCGGCAGCCGGCCCGCCGGCTGGGAGTGTTTTTGTGAGTGGGAAAAGAAGAAGAGGAGAAGTGGAAATTGAAGACCTGATTTTGAGCCGGTCGGCCGGCAGCCGGTCCGCCGGCTCAGAATCAAAGCCCTTTGAAAAAAAAAATTCGAAAAAATGCAAAAAAATCGAAACCCTCACTCTCAGCCGGCTTGCCGGCGGCCGGTCCCAGACCGGCTGAGAGTCCTCTGCCGCGATTTAAAACACTCGATACCCCTCTTTTCTTTCTCATTTCTACCTCATTTCTTAACCATTTCCCTTCATTTCTTCTTCATCCTTCCTTATTTCCTCCTCTCCATTCATCCTTTACCCTCAAATACTCCCTCAAACTCCACCAAACTCTCTCAAAATCAAAACCCCCCTTAACTCCCTTAATCCAAATTTCTCTTTTAGTTTGCATTTTACTTTCTAGCATACATTTAGAGTAGTTAGTTTAGTTTACTCCGTTAGTTTTAGTTTTCTTTTCATGTTTTCACATCATTAGTTTAGATGCATATAGTTGCATTCATTTAGATGCATTAGATTTATATTTCTGTATCATATTGTCACATATAGATTGCATACATGTAGTTTAGAGCATTTAGTTTGCATTTAGTCTAGTTTTTAGTTTTTCTCTTCTTTTGTTTATCTTTGTTTTTAATGCCTTCTTAAAAACCAAAAAAAAAAACCAAAAAAAAAAATTGAAAAACCAAAAACTTTCAAAAACATGTTCTTTATTTTCCGGTTTTCCTCCTCACATTATGCACATAAATAAGTGTGGGGAGGAAGAACCGTTTATTTCAAAAAATACAAAAACAAGTTTTTATTTTCTCAAAAATTTCAAAAAAGCCAAAAACATGTTGTTTTCGTTCTTTTGCTTCATTTCCCCCTTTGCACTTCATTACATTGAGGACAATGTAAATCTTAAGTGTGGGGAGGGAAAATATCCACCTTGTGTATATTTGATTGCTTTTGTAAGTATGAAAAACCTCAAAAATACCAAAAAAATCGAAAAATTTGAAAAATTCAAAAACATGTTTTTACCTTATTAGTGTAGAATTGTATATACTTGTGTTTGCTTCCCCTCCTTTCGCATAGGTAACACTCGCTTGAGCACCGCTTTGGATCTTGAAGATACCACGGTATGATCGTTCCAACCTCTATTTCACTCTCATTTTCTTCCTTTTGTTACAATTGAGGAGGATGGGCTTGTATTTGGAGGATGTGGAGTACATTGTGGAGAATTGTGTGTGGCTTGTGTGCTTTTGTGCTGTTAGGAGTTGCATTAGCTTTGTTTGGCATTTAGTTTGATAGTCTCATTTGCATTATAACATGTCTATATTAGTTGCATTCATGGCATATAGTTGCATTTAGGATAATGTTTTGAAAATGCCTAATTGAGAACTTTGACAAAATCGTTTAAGCATTTGCAAATAATTCTTCTACTTGGGACTTTGTCTTTTAGAATGATTTTTAAAACACCCTAGGTCATGCTTTTCTAGTATCTTTCTGACCATGGTCCAATACCAAGTCAAGGGTTTGCATGTGAGTCACCTTGTCCACCCCCGTGATGTGAAGTGGTTTTGATTATCTTGTCTTGGTGACCTTGTTCGACTTGACGGTTTGGCAACCCAAAAATAGCTTTCATGAATAAATTTGGAATGCTCTTGTCAATGATCATAAGAAGTGGAAATGTTTTGAAAGAAGAAAAAAAGAAGCCTCAAGTGAAAAAGAAAAGAAAAAAAAATGGTTAATGAAAAAAGGAATAAGAACATGTTGTTTTGGTGGAGGCGTACCACTTCGATGTGCTTTGGAGGGTAGCCATTGAGTTGGCTTCCCACCTGGTTGTGAATTCGACCGCCCAAAGACAGAGTGATTGTCACCCCGATAAGCTATTGTCTAGAGGTTAACCGGTTGCCTAATAAGCGATTGACGAAAGCAAAGGACATTAGCACGCGTGGGACAAACCCCATCCTAACTCATGGCATGAAAAAGAAATGAAAAAAATTGAATGAGGTCAAATTTTGATTGTAATCCACCATTTTGTATTGATTTGAGCATTTCATTCCAAAAAAAACCAATTTTGCCTTGCCGTTTTGTCGATCTCGGGACGACCCATGACCTTTACTTTGTGAAGAATCTAGACTTGTTGCATCTTTTGCCTTTAGCATTGCGGGGATTATCATTCCATTCCATCCGATCGCCCTTGACAAAAGTATTTGGATAACGGTTATGAAAGTAGCCTAGTTTAGCATGATTTGGCGGTGTTTTGTTGTCATCCTTCTTGCCTTAGTGACTTGTAGAATTAATATTTGTGAAGGAGTTTACGACTTTGAATTTGTTCTCTTTTAGTTGTTTTCCACCGCTTAAATGAGGCAAGCGGTTTTCTTTCTTTTCCGATGCATGTTGTTTGTCTATACGTGTTTTGTTTTTACTTGTTTGCATCAAAAGTTTTGTAGCAAGACCTTACTTGCCTTACAATAGGGCATTCTCCCTCATGAATGTCAAATTGTGAGTTGAAAGGGCTACGGGTGTAGCTAAACCCGATTCGGCTTATAGTTAGCTTAGTTAGTTGTTTCTTTGTTTTTAATAAGGGTTATATAGTTCGTTGATCTCTTACTCGAGGACGAGTAAGGTTTAAGTTTGGGGAATTCTGATGAGCTCCATTTTGGTCATCATTTCCTTTACATTTTCTTTGTTTTCGGTCACGATTCGACCTCGATTTGCGTATCTTTAGGTGTTTTTACGTCCGTTGCCTCGTATATTCCTATTCGATCCAATTTTTGTAGGTATTACGGCGTGGGCGAATAAACGGGTGAAATCGAGCCGGATTTAGAACGATTTATGAAGAAATGTGGAAGAATTGTGAAGGAGGCCTCCCAGGCCCTCCCAGCCGGTCTCCAACCGGCGGCCGGTCGGCCGGTCGGCCGGCTGGTAGCCTTGACTCAAGATTTCAAACAAAATGTGAAGAATTTTCCAGCCCCTTAAGAAAAGCCTCCCAGCCGGTGGCCTACCGGCAGCCGGTCGGCCGGCTGGGATGACTTTCCCATACTTAGCCAAATTCGAAGATTGAAGAAAATGAATTATTGGGCAGATTACTCATAAAGGGTCCCCAGCCGGTGGCCAACCGGCAGCCGGTCCACCGGCTTAGGGTACCTGTAGCCAAGTGAAGAAAGAAAAAATCAGAATTGAGTTTTTGGCCTCCCAGCCGGTGCCCGACCGGCAGCCGGCCGGTCGGCTGGAGATGCATGTACATTGGAGAAAAATCGAGGAAAAGTCAGAAGTCGGATTTTGGGCTCTCAGCCGGTCCACCACCGGCAGCCGGTCGACCGGCTGAGAGGCCTTTTTCGTATTTCCGCACTCTATATAAACCCGCACTTGTGTAAACTTCAAATGACGCACTTTTACACACTTTTCTAGGGTTTGGCACTGTTCCATTGTTCTATACTTAGACTCAAAAAAAAAACTCTCTTAATATTTTAATCCTCTTTAGATCTTAGTTTAATCTTTCAATATTAGTTAATCCTTTCTTAGTGATTCTCTTAGCTTTGTTCTTGGGCAATTTTAGAAGATTCTTATTGGGTTGTAATTTGAGGGTTTGAGAGAATCCTCCAAGTTGTAATCCAAGTTCCTTGCTTTTTCCTTATTATTGGTATAATCTTCCTAATCTCTACTTTGTCTTTACATTTTGTTTTAGTTTTGCTTGTTCAATTATTTACTCTCATTAATTTCCACCATGTTTAACATTAATACTTTATTTGTTCAAGTTTATTCCTTAGCTATGTGTGAGTAGTCTTATTCTAGGGTTAGGGGGTTTGCTTGGGTAGTTAGTAGCCATGAAAAATGCCTAGAGTTAGTCTTGTTTGCTTCTTTGGTTAAGTTTTCGCATCTTGCATGTTATGTGTTTAATGAAATGCCTCAACGACGGTTGGGTGTTAGTCTTCACTTTGTTTGCTTTAGACGAAAGTCTTGGGGTTTCATGAGCATGCTTGTGTGTTAGGTTAGCTTGGTTTGTAGCGAAAGCTAGGACTAGACTCGACCTAAGGGTTTGTCAACTCGAGAGAAGAGACAACCCTAGACCTACCATAGAAGTGATACAAGACCGTTATCTTACGTTTGGCTCCCGACTTACCTAGGTGACCCCCGACACCCTAGCCCTCTTTATCATCAACTTCATCTAGATTTACTTGCTTTAGTAGTTAATTAGTTTTTCCAAACCAAAACCTTTTACTCCGACTCATACTAAAATTAAAGCATAACTATACAACTTCCCCACCGTCTTTTGGGTTCGACCCTAAATTATACTACTTAATTTGGGTTCTTTATAAATGTGTTTGGTGCCGGTATCGACGACAAAATCCGGCCATCACGGCCTATGCTATTAGTTCCTAGGTCTCACAATTATTGGGTGTCAACAATAAGGGTGATTCCTAAATCCCAGGTCACATACCTTTCAGCCTTGAGTAACCTATCCGTCTTAAGGTGTAAACCAATGCCCTTCCCGTATCTTTCAATCTTGGGTAGGTCATTACTAACATCCTACAAGTCTCCTATTGGTCTCATTGCAGGATATTATAATTAACAAGAAAAGACGAAATAAGAAAACAGACGCGAGTGGTCGACCGACCGGCTACTCCAGTCGGCCGACCACGGCCTCGGTCGACCGACCGACTATTCCAGTCGGCCGACCGTGGTCCTGCTACAGGTCGGGTTTTCGGATTTTATTTACCTATGCATATTATTCCCTACATCCTAACATATGAAAATTAGTTACTCATAACTGTTAAGACGAATATAAAATTGGGAATAAGCATAGAGAACATAGTAAATAATCTAAGCATGCAAGATTCAAATAAAGCTTGGGATTCTAACTTAACAATTGTAATAAAAACAATACGAAAAATAATGAAACTGGATCAAAGAAGAATTACCACAATTGGAATTAAGGCAGAACGGAATTAACTTTATTGAATACTTGGGAACTATTGAAAGATTACAAAACTAAAGCTTGAATAAAACTGAATATGATAAAGACTTGATACTAAAAGATTTGATAGATGAAAGATCTGATCTAAGATATCTAAACCCTAGCTACAAGATTAGCTTATATAGGGTAAGAGATTAGAGTTTCCTAAAGACTCTAATTCTAGTTTATTTCCGAAAAAGAAATCGTATGGGCTTCGTTCTGGTCGGCCGACCCGTATAGATGGTCGGTCGACCACTTCTTGCTGGGCTTCTCTTATTTCCGGCCCTTTCATGAAAATCGGACTTATGAAAATCGGGCCTGGTCGGCCGACCCGTTTAGCTGGTCGGTCGACCGCTTCTGTACGGAAATCTTCGGATTTCTTCTGTTTTGACTCTTGGTACTTGATTTTGACTCCAGTTGACTTTCCATTTATTCCTTAATTTAAGCTAAAGACTTGAGGATACGAATTTGGTGCTAAATCGTCTCTTTTCCGCATAAATCTGCAAAAGTGCATAAAAATACGAAAGTACACAATTTGTGGGAAATAAAGGCTAAAACATAGTAAATGAGCGACCAAATACGTGTAAAAATAGATGTAAAACATCATAAAATAGACACGTATCAAATTCCCCAAACCAAACCCTTGCTTGCCCTCAAGCAAGAAATAGACTCGATCTTAACTAATGGAACGATTTCAATCTCAGAGCGAAATTTACATGTAAGCCTAAACCAATGCCAAGAACAAAATGAGATAATATTCAAATCATGCAAACGAGTTATAGGGTCGTCAAACTTGAAAACATAAAGACTATAGAGACTTATACCATGGACTCTCGCGGTACGCTCGAGACACTCATGAAGCAAAGGGTGAGTATATGTAAAAGATAGAAAGAAGTAATTTTGTAGAGACACTCACCTAACTGCGACCCATGGAAACATGCCTGCAATCTAACATGAACAAGAATTCTACAACTTTGTATAACAATCTCATTAAATGGCCTAGATACATGCAATTGAGGTAATAAAAGATATGTGAGGTAAAAGGTAAAAGTGGTTAAGACGTTTTTGGATATGTGGGGTTGGTAGCCAAGCTAGTAAAACCGATTCCCAATAACATATTTCACAACTTTTTGATATTAAGGAGGTGCTCTTTTGTAACACAACTCTCACATTATATAAGAAAGGACTCCCAAATATTTTGAGTGAAGTACGGGAGTGATAACATATAAAAGAAAGGAATTTCTGGAACGAAATTTTGAATCTGATGGTGCCGGGTGGTCGACCGACCCAAGAAGCTGGTCGGTCGACTGACTTCCGTATTTTCCGGATTTTTTTCGTTTTTCTTTTCTTTCTTTCCTTGAATTTTTCTGTTCTTTTTCTTTTCTTTTCTTTCTTTCTTTCTTTCTTTCCTCTTTTTGCTCATGATAGTATACAAACCAAGATGCCTAAAAAAATAATCCAATGACCACAAATACTAGCTTGGAAGGGTAGGCTAAGTATGGGATGTAGTTTTGGGGGAATAAAAAGGCAATTTTGGCTATGTGAAGCTTATGGGTAAATATGAGAAAAGGGATCCCAAATGCACGTATCAAGACTCACAAAACGAGAAAGTAAAACAAGTATATAGCAATTCAAGCTCATGTTTATGCATATTGATGTAACATGTTCCAAGGGGAGTACTACTCACATCCTAGACAACTGGTTTAAGAATGAAACCAGGAAATAAGCTCTAAACCTTAGAATGTATAGTAGGCTGCCAAGGTATAAGTCAAGTCTCAAGAAATACAAATTGACAAAAACTCGTAGATATGCAAAAGACTCTCATACTAAAACAAGTTGACAAGGCAAGGTAAAGGCATAAACATGTGAGATAGCTAAATCATCCTTGAAATACTTTCGTTCCGACTCGACCTATATGCTAAAATAAACGTGCATTTTTTTGGAATTTTTGAATTTTTAAACATTTTTTTTTTTTTTTGGAATTTTTGTATATATAAGGAAAATAAAGAAAAGAACGATGCAAGACAGAAATGCAATAAACGTGTGACAAAATTGTAATAAACCGAATATATTAATATATATATATATTTTATTAATATTATAACACTTTATTAATATTATAACTTATAATAGAATACGACGAACATGTAGTATACCTTATACCAATAAGTCTTATTTCAGACGGGAAATAGTTAGTCTTAAATAAGACATTTCGTACTTTATACTCCATGTACTCCATTTACGAATTTATACAATTTAATATTTACCCTTATTATAAATGTAATGGTTCAAAAGTACGTATTATAGTATAAAAGTAATTTAGTAAGATAAGTATAAAAGAAAGAGGTAAACAATTCGTATTTGACAACCAGAAACTTACCTGAGTAAGTTTCCTTGTTTCACCGACTTAACATGGCTATAAAAGCCAACAATGTCTCTGACATTAATATTACAAAAGCAAAACAAAAATAGAGAAAAGAGAACCAATTGAACGAACGATAATATTAAATCATCCATATTTACCTACCTAATTAATAATAGGGTTAATTGATAAGAATAATACCAACTATACCTCACCTGCTCAAATTAATCCAAACTATACAATAACTCAAAATATTCTTAACTTTACATTCATTTAACTCGTATTGACATCCCACTCTAATTTACCTATTGTTACCGGTTATGAATTATTTCAGCAGGTAATCACCCCCTTCCTTATAACTATTCATCTTCTCCATTATTAATCTCTTCTTCATCTTCTCCATTGTTAATCTCCTCCATATCTCCTCCATTTTCTGAAATTTTTTCACTCCAAAGTTTTCAAATTTTTCATCCCCTTTCAAATTTCAATATGTCTTCTTCATCTTCGGTGTCCTCCTTCAAAAACGACAGAAAAATGGTGTTATGTGCATATCAATTATCAGCGATTTTAAGGTTGGCGAAGAAGGGTAAAAATATATGCAAGACCTTTTATGGTTGTCACTGGCCTATATCCAGTAAGTAGCTTTGATTGAAGTTAGATTGCAATTTGTATTAATTTAGAAAATCCTAATTTTATGATTGAACTTAAATTGAAATGCACTTTCTTTCAAAAAAACCCTAATTTTAAGGTTTTCCCCCAATTTGATTATGTGAGTTTTTCGAAGATGATGTAGATTTGCCGGAAACGGATAACTATCAAGATAAGATCAGAAGATTGAAGGGGAAGATTAAAAAATTGAAAGATGAGTTACTGGAATTAAGAGATGGAATTAAGAGATGATGGTAAGACGACATTGTAGTGGGGAGAAAGTAGCAATGAAATTTTTTAGTTTTTACTTGGATTCTTTTTGCTGTTTGTTTGTTCATTCTGAAATTTGTATGAAGTAGTTGAGATTTGTAGTGAGAAAACTATGGAATGTATGAAATCCTTGAAGTTATGGATGATGAAATCGAGGAGCATGTCCCGCTAGTGACTCTAGCTCGACCCCGACTGTTCGCCTGGGAAAGTTCACCTTCTAAGACTGTTGCATATATAAGAAAGCTGCCTTCTCCTTGTGGAGAGAGCAAGAAGTAAGTCGACGGACTTTTGCTGCAACGGGATCGTCGGAGTACAGGCTTTCGGGTACGGGGAGTTTTCAAAACCACTGGAAATTGTTTAAGGATGATGAAATTGGGGAAATTGGGTGATTTTTAGGGTTTAATCGGGTAAATTGAGGTAAAGGGGGAAAATAAGGTCAAAGGCAACTTAAAGTTTGGAATGGTAACCGGTTCATCAGGTTCCCCTTCACTCAAGCCAATACGAGTTAAATGAATGTAAAGTTGAGATTTTTTTGAGTTATTGTATAGTTTGGATTATTTTGAGCAGATGAGGCATAGTTGGTATTATTCTTATCAATTAACCCTTAATAATAAGGTATGATTTCAGGACCCTTCATCGATAAAAGAAATTATTTACCTTTATATATAGTGAAATAAGAACTTAGAAATAAGCGGTTGTTATCAATTTTATTGTTAATTTCACCATAGGTTTGCTATACCGTCTCATATTATATTTTCGTTCGATATAATATAATATTAATTACGTCTTTCTTTTAATAATCATGATATATACATTACGTAAAGATAGGATTTGAATGTATGATTACATATTTTCCTTATAATGTATAATTGGTCAATTATAGCATTCGGGATACTATTACAGAAAGAGATGACATTACAAATTTTAACCTATGTACATGGAAGGGGGCACGGCCTCATAAGAACTAAGGTTCTGGTTATTACTGACGAAAGTGTCAGGGGTTTACACAGGTCTTAGATCTGGGATCCTGTGTACATAGATGAGGGCATAGCCCAGGGGAGTTTTTACTCCGTAATGTGTCTCATTTCAGTAATGGTAAACCGGTATTCAATATCTTGCATGTTATGATAAAATGACAGGGTATCCCCATTGACAATGGACTGGTACGGGTAATAATTAAATAAGAATTATTTAATTAGGACCATTGAAGGTAACTGAGATCATATTCAGTCAGTGTTGACTGATTTTGTTTATTCAAATTATTTTCAGGTTTCTGTGCTGGGGAACCGAGGGAGTGAGTTCATTATAAATTTAAAACTCAGGGTATGATTAGTATGTAATATAAGAGTTGCTGAGTAGATCTTGCAGCCTTGTATTTCCAGTACAGGAAATACGGCGGTGACGCCTTGTAATAAATTAATTTTCAAGTTATATTTCTTTTATATATAAATAAAACGTACTCGTTATTTCATCCAATTTGATTTCATTTTAATATATATTAATTTAATTTTTATTGAGGGCGTTACAAATTGGTATCAGAGCCTCTATACTAAAATTGAATGAGAGAGGGGTAAATTAGTAAGAAGGGTAGTTTGTAGAGTTTTATTATTTTGTTTTATTTTTCTTCCCTTCATTTCTAATTTATGTGTGTAAGATTACTAATATGGTTAATATCTTTGTTTAGATATAATGGCAGTACCCCACCCGTACGATCTCATAATGACACCAGGTGAAACGGTTGCAGAACATGTGGACAATCTGAGAAATGCGTTAAGGAATCACAATGCCTTGTTTCCAGCATTCCGGATGACTGAACCGTACTTAGCATTTGCCCTTATCAAAACCTTGTCTGACATAGTTCCGTGGAAAGCTTTTAAGGATCGATACTCAGATCTGATAGTAAATGGGGTCCCAAACCATTCCAAATACCTTCACAGAGGTGCATTTTATGATCGTTGGATACCAACTTTCGAAGATCTAGCATGGGAACTTATCACTTTTGAGAGGAACCATGTGGTATATATCTCTGATGATGAAGTAGATGGTGAAAACAATCAGGGAAACGACTACCTAAACAATAACCCACCTGAAGAAGATGTTGGACCAAATGACGGGAATGGAGGGAATAGTGATGTTAGTACCACAACCGAATGGGATAGAGATGACACTCAAACCAAGTAGTAATCCAATTCCTATAGATAGAAGGGGGGATAAACAGTGGCTTTAATATCCCTTGTTATAAGTGCTGAAGCAGGAAATAACGTAATGTACTAGATTAAGACTGATATAAGTTAAGTATAGTTGGTTGTAGATATTAAGATGGCTAGACACCCAATTTTGAGTCTTGTGTTCTATATAGGGTTGCTCTAGTATTTTGCGGATATAAGATAAGACGGTGTTATATGTTTGTATGTATTATATGATGTTTGTAAATATTTTGCGCTTGTTAATAAATAAAATCGCACTAAGTACCTAATCCATATGTATTTTATATTTTATAGGATGTCTTTTCTTAATAATATCGACGTCGACCAATCCGCTCATAATAATCAATCAGATGCAAGAAACTTCACTGCAATGGTGGCAGAAGCACTTAGAAATAATCTTCCTAATAATCAGGAAGAAAGTGTTAAATATTTTAAGAAAATGGCAAGTTATAATCCAAAGACTTACGATGGAAAACCAGACCCTGTAGAATTTGAGAAATGGGTAAGAGGTTTGGACAAACTTTTCGATGCTATACAGTGCCCTGAAAAGTGGAGAGTAGGTTTTGCTATCTATTATTTGGAAGGACAAGCTGATTTATGGTGGGAAACGGTTAAGGACAAAAGAGAGGAACCGGGATTTGGCTGGACTCAGTTTAAGGAACTTCTGAGATCAAAATTTTACCCTCCCTCACTTAGGAGACAAAAAGAGGAAGAGTTTAACAACTTGGAACAAGGATCAATGTCTGTTACTCTGTATGCCTCAAAGTTTATGGAATTATCTCGATTTGCCTCACACATGGTAGTTACAGAAGAATTAAGGATGAACCGTTTTGAAAGAGGGCTTAACTGGAATCTTCGAGATCGATTATCTACACACACTTGTTTAAATTATCAAGAAATGTATGATAAAGCTACTAATGCTGAGAGAATAATGAAAGAGAGAAATGATACACCATCTGGAGGTAAAAGGAAGTTTGAAAGAAATAATGTTGGCGGGGGAAATTCTTATAAACAACCAAACCTAGGTTTTGTAAGAAACCCTTTTAACCAATCACATGAAAGGAACCAAACACTCCAGTGTGCAAAGTGTGGTCGTAATAATCATGTTACCTCTCAGTGTAGATTTAATAACACACGATGTTATAAGTGTGGAAGCACAAACCATATCAAATATAATTGTCCAATGAATCAGACGACTATCCCAGGGGGAATCCCTAGAAGGCTGGACTCCACTGCATCTACATCTGCCCCACAAGTATTGGCACCTCAGCCTAGAACACAAAAACCAACTCGGGGGCGAGTGTTTGTGATGAACTCCCAAGAGAAGGAGACTTCAGAAGATGTGGTTACGGGTAACATTTTTCTTAACTCTAATCCTGTTAATGTCTTATTTGATACGGGGGCATCTAATTCGTTTATATCTAGATCTTTGAGTGAAAAGTTGAAATTGACCCCACAAAGTCAAGAGTTAACACTTTCAGTTGGATTACCTAATGGGGAAAACATTTTATGCCCAATTTGGTTTAAGGATTGTCTTTTGACCATAGATACAAATTGTTTCCTAGCCGATCTTGTCCAATTTGATTTACAAGATTTTGACCTAATATTAGGAATGGATTGGCTTAGTAAAAATCATGTGATAGTGAATTGTCATGAGAAATCATTAACTATTACAAAACCTAACGGGAATGAGATACTATTTCAGAACCACAAACCCTACGAAAATAGGATTATATCCTTTTTAAAAGCCCTGAAATTTTTACGACAAGGATGTAAGGCTTATTTATGTGATGTATGTAGCAGTTTAGAGACAGAACCAAATATAACCAGTATTCCTGTAGTCAATGAATTCTCAGATGTTTTTCCTGAAGAAATCCCAGGAATGCCGCCATATAGGGAAGTAGATTTCACAATTGAACTGATACCAGGAAGTGCACCCATCTCAAAATCCCCTTATCGTATGGCACCTGCTGAATTAAAGGAATTGAAAACCCAACTAGATGAACTGTTAGAGAAAGGGTACATAAAACCCAGTACTTCGCCTTGGGGAGCACCAGTGCTTTTTGTTAAAAAGAAAGATGGAAGTTTGCGCTTGTGCATAGATTATCGAGAGCTTAATAAGGTCACTATAAAGAATAAGTATCCTATACCTCGAATTGATGACCTATTTGATCAATTGCAAGGATGTGCTATTTACTCGAAAATAGATCTTCGCTCTGGATATCATCAATTAAGGATAAAAACAGACGACATTCCTAAAACAGCTTTCAGAACCCGTTATGGACATTATGAGTTTGTGGTCATGCCTTTTGGACTTACTAATGCTCCTGCAGTTTTTATGGACCTTATGAATAGAATATTCAGGCCTTATTTGGATAGGTTCGTCATTATTTTCATTGATGACATTTTAATATATTCTAAGGATGAGAAGGAACATTTTCACCACTTACGGGTAGTGTTAGAAACCTTAAGGAAAAACCAGTTGTATGCTAAATTTAAGAAATGTGCGTTTTGGTTAAAAGAAATAAGTTTCTTAGGCCATGTTGTCTCAGAGAAAGGAGTACAGGTTGACCCTCAAAAGATTGAGGCAATCACCCAATGGCCAGCACTCAAGAATGTTGCTGAAGTACGTAGCTTTTTGGGATTAGCAGGATACTATCGTCGTTTTGTGAAAGATTTTTCTAAAATAACCCAACCACTTACAAATCTTATCAGAAAAAGTACCAAGTTTTTATGGGATAAAAAGTGTGAGGAAGCATTTTACGAACTGAAAAATAGGCTCACGTCTGCCCCTATTCTTACACAACCAAATGGCATCGATGGATTAGAAGTATACAGCGACGCCTCAAAACTAGGGTTAGGTTGTGTATTAATGCAGAATGGAAAGGTAATTGCCTATGCTTCTAGACAGTTGAAAGCACATGAGCAAAATTATCCCACTCATGATTTAGAGCTTGCTGCGGTGGTTTTTGCTTTGAAAATTTGGAGACATTATCTCTACGGAATTTCGTGCCGGATATATACTGATCATAAGAGCCTGAAATACCTTTTTACCCAGAAAGAGATAAATATGAGACAACGTAGATGGCTTGAGTTTATCAAAGATTATGATTTAGATATTCAATATCATCCAGGGAAAGCTAATGTGGTAGCTGATGCACTTAGTCGGAAACCTTTTTCCATCCTAAACATGCTTACGGTAAAAGAACCTCGTATCCAGCAAGACATGAAAATACTGGATATAGAAATGGTTATTGGTGATCTAAGTGGTTATATGGCAACCTTAGAAATAAGACCAACCTTGAGTGACGAAATTAAAACAGCCCAAGGAATGGATCCCCAAATTGAGAAAATTCGAAAAGACTTACAAAAAGGAAAAGCACCAGGTTTTGTAATTCAAGAAGATGGGTCGCTTTGGTTTCAAAATCGCATTTGTGTACCAAATTCAGAAAGTATTAAGGAAAAGATTTTGAATGAAGCACATAAGTCACGATACTCGATACATCCCGGGGGAAACAAGATGTACAAGGATGTTCGACATACATTTTGGTGGAGCAATATGAAGCAAGAAATAGCAGATTTCGTTTCAAAATGTGTGACATGTCAACAAGTAAAAATAGAGCATCAAAGACCCGGAGGACTTTTACAACCCCTAGATATTCCTACTTGGAAATGGGAGTCAATTGCGATGGATTTTGTGACAGGATTACCCGTAACATTCCAAGGAATGAATGAAATATGGGTAGTAGTAGATAGACTAACTAAGTGTGCTCACTTTTTAGCCACGAAGACTTCATGGAACTCAGAACAATTAGCTAAGAAATACATAAAAGAAATAGTGAGATTACATGGGGTTCCCACAACCATTATATCAGACAGAGATACAAATTTCTTAGCTAGATTCTGGAAAAGTTTTCAAACCGCAATGGGATCTAAGCTTAACTTTAGTACTGCCTTCCACCCACAGACAGATGGTCAGACTGAGCGAACCATCCAAACCTTGGAAGATTTATTAAGATCATGTGTTTTAGATTTTCAAGGATCATGGGAGCAACATTTACCCTTAATAGAGTTTTCCTACAATAACAGTTATCATGCTAGTATTGGTATGGCTCCATATGAAGCTCTTTATGGACAAAGGTGTAGAACACCATTATGTTGGAGTGATATTGATGAATCCAAAATAATTGGACCAGATCTGATACAAGAAACAACAGATAAAGTAAGAATCATACAAGAGAAAATGAGAGCCACACAAAGTCGTCAAAAGAGCTATGCTGACCTTAAAAGACGACCATTAGAATTTCAAAAGGGCGATTTTGTATTTCTCAAGGTATCACCTACTAAAGGAGTAGTACGCTTTGGGAAACAACGAAAATTAAGTCCTAGATACATAGGGCCTTTTGAAATAAATGAAAGAGTTGGGAATGTGGCATATCAACTTCATCTTCCGATAGAATTGTCAAGGATACATGACGTTTTCCATGTTTCACTGTTAAGGAAGTATATCTCTGATCCAAATCATGTTATTACCATACCTCATTTACAAGTTAGGGAAGATCTTACCTATGAGGAGTTACCAATTCGAATTTTAGATCGAAAGGCGAAAATTCTTCGTAATAAAACTATTCCATTGGTGAAAGTTTTATGGTCTCGCCATGATATGTCACAAGCAACATGGGAAACCGAGCTGGAAATGAAAAACAAGTACCCTCATTTGTTCTAAAACAAGGTAATTCAAGTTTCGGGACGAAACTTATTTTAAGGAGGGTAGAATGTAATAAACTGAATATATTAATATATATATATATATTTTATTAATATTATAACACTTTATTAATATTATAACTTATAATAGAATACGACGAACATGTAGTATACCTTATACCAATAAGTCTTATTTCAGACGGGAAATAGTTAGTCTTAAATAAGACATTTCGTACTTTATACTCCATGTACTCCATTTACGAATTTATACAATTTAATATTTACCCTTATTATAAATGTAATGGTTCAAAAGTACGTATTATAGTATAAAAGTAATTTAGTAAGATAAGTATAAAAGAAAGAGGTAAACAATTCGTATTTGACAACCAGAAACTTACCTGAGTAAGTTTCCTTGTTTCACCGACTTAACATGGCTATAAAAGCCAACAATGTCTCTGACATTAATATTACAAAAGCAAAACAAAAATAGAGAAAAGAGAACCAATTGAACGAACGATAATATTAAATCATCCATATTTACCTACCTAATTAATAATAAGGTATGATTTCAGGACCCTTCATCGATAAAAGAAATTATTTACCTTTATATATAGTGAAATAAGAACTTAGAAATAAGCGGTTGTTATCAATTTTATTGTTAATTTCACCATAGGTTTGCTATACCGTCTCATATTATATTTTCGTTCGATATAATATAATATTAATTACGTCTTTCTTTTAATAATCATGATATATACATTACGTAAAGATAGGATTTGAATGTATGATTACATATTTTCCTTATAATGTATAATTGGTCAATTATAGCATTCGGGATACTATTACAGAAAGAGATGACATTACAAATTTTAACCTATGTACATGGAAGGGGGCACGGCCTCATAAGAACTAAGGTTCTGGTTATTACTGACGAAAGTGTCAGGGGTTTACACAGGTCTTAGATCTGGGATCCTGTGTACATAGATGAGGGCATAGCCCAGGGGAGTTTTTACTCCGTAATGTGTCTCATTTCAGTAATGGTAAACCGGTATTCAATATCTTGCATGTTATGATAAAATGACAGGGTATCCCCATTGACAATGGACTGGTACGGGTAATAATTAAATAAGAATTATTTAATTAGGACCATTGAAGGTAACTGAGATCATATTCAGTCAGTGTTGACTGATTTTGTTTATTCAAATTATTTTCAGGTTTCTGTGCTGGGGAACCGAGGGAGTGAGTTCATTATAAATTTAAAACTCAGGGTATGATTAGTATGTAATATAAGAGTTGCTGAGTAGATCTTGCAGCCTTGTATTTCCAGTACAGGAAATACGGCGGTGACGCCTTGTAATAAATTAATTTTCAAGTTATATTTCTTTTATATATAAATAAAACGTACTCGTTATTTCATCCAATTTGATTTCATTTTAATATATATTAATTTAATTTTTATTGAGGGCGTTACAAAAATGCAATGTATGTAACACGAAACCATTCCCCAAACCAACCCGCACAATGTCCCCATTGTGCATTAGCCTAAGTAAAGGTTTCAGAAAATTAAAGGAAAGATGCAAAGAAATAAAAACTAAGGAAAAACTGGAAAGAACTCACTGGATTATGAAGCGCATGAGAAAAACCTCCCCAAACCAGCGTAAGCTGGGAGGTTTTGGTGGCAGGCAGTGCCACTCAAGTACCCAAGATGACTTACACGATCCCTGAAAAAGAAACGAGAAAAACGTAACAGCTGGGCGGTCGACCGACCGATGTAATAGGTCGACCGACCTTCCTGTATATTAAGAAATTCCAAATTTGTAGAGCTCAGGTCGGTCTACTGGTAATGCTGGTCGGCCGACCCCTCTGCTGTACAGTGGTCGTCGGTTCTTCGTCGAAACCTGAAAAAGCAATAAATATGCGCCCAACAAATGCGCAAGATCCCAGAAACAAGTCTTAAAGTCTTAACTACGCAAACACAAAAAAAGTTGTCCTAAAAACTTAAAGAAAGTAAGCTAGAACGTCTTAGCAAAACAAAAAAAAATTGTCATAAGAAAAACAAAAACGAGCAAAAAGAAGAAGTCATCCGCGAAGGATTCGGCGTTTCTTTGACCAAGGGCTTTGACTATAGGCTACTCCTTCAGCTATGGTGATTTGGGTAGATGAGTTTCTCTCCACCATGTAGATGGGTGGGTCATCATCCACAGCTCTAGCCATCCATCTTCTGGAGTTGTCGACTCCCAAGTCGTGGGGCGACACCTTCCTTGGTTTCTTCTTCTTAGGGCTCTTTTCTTCAGCCAAATGATCACTTGCTTGAGTGACCTTGTTCTCTACAGCATTTGATCGAGTAAGTGGTACTACTCGATCGAGAACATCTCTCTTCCTACTGCCTATAGACTCTGTCACTAGTGCTGCAATATCTGGAGCATCCAAATCAGCCTCCTGAGCAAGAGATTCACCTGCACATGCCTCAAAACACATCAAAGCCTCCGAAGGATCCTTGTAAAGGATCCTTGTACATAACATTCACTAATATTATTAAAAACATCAGAGTTGTCAATAGAAGAATCCTGCAAAACACAAGGTTCATCAACCGAGGGTTTAAACATGTTAGGAATATGTTCATCACTAACACCTACAGAAATAGGTTGGTCAGTCAAGGGGTAAATTTCTAACTCATCATCTGTATCTAAATCCGAGTCAGTATCATCAACGGGGAGGCAGAGGGAATCAAATAACCTATCATTCTCATCCTTAAGAATGAGTGACTCTTCAGTAATGGGTGTGATAGGATCACACTCAACAGGAATATCTGGGTTACTAATATCAATGCCCTCATACCCCTCCGTATCTGCACCGGCTCGCATTAGGTGTTTGAGAAGCTCCCATTGCTTCTCACAGGGTAGGTCTAAAAATTCCCATTCGCAATTTCTCTCAATCTCGATCAAGGTCTTAACAGTAACTCCATCATATAAGATACGACAAACCTCCCCAATACTAATAGGATAGCCAAATTGAGAAAGGAAGGAGATTAATCTATCACAATAGAAATACAAAGGTTCATGCTCGAGTTGTGGGAAAGGGGCGATGGTCATGACAGCGAAAGAAAAAGGGAAAACATAAACAAAAAACAATAAACACTGGCGTCACCTCCCCGGCAACGGCGCCAAAATTTGATGCCCGTCGTTGAGGGTACCAAAGATAAATTTATAATTCCTAACCTTAACAATAGATAGTGAAAGTCAGGGTCGAACCACAAAGAGGTGGGGAATGTTTATTGTTTTAATGTTAATGTTTAAGGTAACAATTTTGGGGATGATTGGTTGATTATTATATCTAAGGCAAAGATTAAAATAAAACAAGAATTAAAAGATGAGAATAAAATATAATAAAAGAGGATGCTAGGATGTTTGGGTAATAAATAGCTAAGGTAAAATAAATCTTAAGGTCAACATGTATTGCAGTCGCGTAAGGGGGTGTAACATATCTTTTTAGGTCTATGCTACCTAATAGCTCCTTTCGGCCTATGCTATTAGTTCCTAGGTCTCACAATTATTGGGTGTCAACAATAAGGGTGATTCCTAAATCCCAGGTCACATACCTTTCAGCCTTGAGTAACCTATCCGTCTTAAGGTGTAAACCAATGCCCTTCCCGTATCTTTCAATCTTGGGTAGGTCATTACTAACATCCTGCAAGTCTCCTATTGGTCTCATTGCAGGATATTATAATTAACAAGAAAAGACGAAATAAGAAAACAGACGCGAGTGGTCGACCGACCGGCTACTCCAGTCGGCCGACCACGGCCTCGGTCGACCGACCGACTATTCCAGTCGGCCGACCGTGGTCCTGCTACAGGTCGGGTTTTCGGATTTTATTTACCTATGCATATTATTCCCTACATCCTAACATATGAAAATTAGTTACTCATAACTGTTAAGACGAATATAAAATTGGGAATAAGCATAGAGAACATAGTAAATAATCTAAGCATGCAAGATTCAAATAAAGCTTGGGATTCTAACTTAACAATTGTAATAAAAGCAATAAGAAAAATAATGAAACTGGATCAAAGAAGAATTACCACAATTGGAATTAAGGCAGAACGGAATTAACTTTATTGAATACTTGGGAACTATTGAAAGATTACAAAACTAAAGCTTGAATAAAACTGAATATGATAAAGACTTGATACTAAAAGATTTGATAGATGAAAGATCTGATCTAAGATATCTAAACCCTAGCTACAAGATTAGCTTATATAGGGTAAGAGATTAGAGTTTCCTAAAGACTCTAATTCTAGTTTATTTCCGAAAAAGAAATCGTATGGGCTTCGTTCTGGTCGGCCGACCCGTATAGATGGTCGGTCGACCACTTCTTGCTGGGCTTCTCTTATTTCCGGCCATTTCATGAAAATCGGACTTATGAAAATCGGGCCTGGTCGGCCGACCCGTTTAGCTGGTCGGTCGACCGCTTCTGTACGGAAATCTTCGGATTTCTTCTGTTTTGACTCTTGGTACTTGATTTTGACTCCAGTTGACTTTCCATTTATTCCTTAATTTAAGCTAAAGACTTGAGGATACGAATTTGGTGCTAAATCGTCTCTTTTCCGCATAAATCTGCAAAAGTGCATAAAAATACGAAAGTACACAATTTGTGGGAAATAAAGGCTAAAACATAGTAAATGAGCGACCAAATACGTGTAAAAATAGATGTAAAACATCATAAAATAGACACGTATCATAGACTCTCACGACCCTTCACTGCTAAAGAGGTTAGAAAAGCTGTCTTTCAAATGGGTCCCTATAAATCCCCTGGTCCGGATGGTATCCCGGCCATTTTCTTTCATAAATTTTGGGGCCTTATTAAAAAAGATGTGACGACTGCCGTCCTTTCTATTCTTAACTCGGGGAGAGTACTCAAGGAGCTGAATAAAACCTTTATTACTCTCATCCCGAAGGTGGAAAACCCAGAGACTACTTCGGACTACCGTCCGATTAGTCTATGTAATGTCATTATAAGGATTACAACTAAATGCATTGCCAATCGGATGGGGAAGATCATGGGAAACCTCGTTAGTGAAACACAGGGAGCATTCATCAAGGGCCGAAACATCAGTGACAATATTCTGCTTGCTCACGAACTTATTCACAAAGTCAATCATCATCGGTCGGGTCGGTATGGCCTCTGTGTTTTCAAGGCTGATATGAGTAAAGCTTATGATAGGATTCGGTGGGATTTTTTGGAATCCGTTCTGATTAAGTTAGGTTTTCCTGAGAAATTCCGATCTCTCATTATGGAATGTGTCATATCGGTTTCATATGAAATTCTGATCAATGGGGTACCTAAGGAACGTTTCGTTCCTAAATGTGGACTAAGACAGGGTGACCCTCTTTCTCCGTTCTTATTCATCCTTTGTTCGGAAGCCTTGACTAGTATGCTTCAGACATACCAACAGGAGGGGGACCTGAAAGGGATTTGTATGTGCAGGGGGGCGGATCCCATCTCGAGTCTCCTCTTTGCAGATGATTCTGTGTTCTTTTTTGAAAACAGACCGGGTGCGGCCAGGTGTTTAATGAGCTGTCTAAACAGCTATTGTTTGGCCTCGGGGCAACAGCTTAATGAAGCTAAATCTGGAATTATCTTTAGCCCTAACAGTACCCTGAGCTCGGTTCAAGACACTCTTCGAGTCCTTCGCGTTCGGAATTCAACTGGGTTCGGGAAATATTTGGGTCTACCTATGGAATTTCAACAGGCAAAAAGGGGCATTTTCCAATCTGTTACAGAATATATTTTAAAGCGGATTTCATCATGGAATGGCATTTTTCTCTCACCAGCGGGTAAACTGTCTCTTATATCATCTGTCCTTTCAAATCTCTCCAATTATTTTCTATCGGTTTTCAAAATTCCGGTAAGTGTGGCAAAAAAGATGAATTCTCTTTTGTCACAATTTTGGTGGGCTGGATGTAAGATGAGTCAGAAAATCCATTGGTGTAGCAATCAGTTCTTAGGATTGGTGAAAAGTGAAGGTGGACTCGGTGTCAGAGACGTGGGATGCCTCAATAGAGCCCTTCTGGCTAAGAATGGCTGGAGAATCCTTTCGGGTGAAAATTCCCTGTTTGGTCGTTCCTTTAGAATGAAATTCTATGGAAGCAATCTTGTGCATGCAGATAGCATCCCTCACAAGGGTCAAAATCTTTCTTGGGGCGCAAGAAGTATTCTGGAAGGAATTGAGGCAATCAGACCTAGACTAGGATGGAAACCAGGTCTCAATTCCTCCCTTAATGTCTGGTCAACTAAATGGATTAATGGAGATTTCCCGGAACCTAATCCGATTCTACTCAGAATCGAATTTGTCAACTGTGGCTTATATCAGATCAGACAGCTCATCAATGATCAAGGCCGGTGGAATGAGCCCCTTATCCGCTTTCTATTTGATCATCCTTGGGCTAATCGAATTCTGGCAATGCCAACATGTAATTTCGAGGATCATGATATGGTTTACTGGCCGTACAACAACCATGGAATCTACACGGTTAAGAGTGGCTATGGGAAGTTCCATAAAGAAATGATGGCTACTGATGAGTCATAATTATATACATCTTTATGCCTTCCCTTATATACTTTTGTTACGGTTTTGTGCACTAATCCATGTCGTATATGCCGTTTTTTGTCATAAATGCCGATACTCCCGCGTTTTGTTGTTTCTAATGTAGATGGATGCATTCCGGTGATTTATGGAGGATCATACGAGTATCACGGAGTCGGCAAGGCAAAGATATATAGGAAGATAAGCAAGAATCAAGGGAGATTGCCAAAAAGAAGTAGAGAAACGAAGAATTGTGCTGACAAAGTGGAGCACTCGATCGAGTGCCACCAACACTCGATCGAGTGCACTGGACACTCGGTCGAGTGCTTCTTCTGTCCGGATTTTCATGAGTTTTAGCAAGTGTTCCATAAATCGTTTAAATAGTTTTTAGCAAGTTTTTCCATATTTTGTTTAGTAGTTTGTTATAAGTAGAGACTTCATAACCTATTGTTAGATACACTTTTATTACTCTAAAAACCCTAATTATTACTAGTAGCTCTCTAGATTATTATTTAGCAATTGCCTTCGGATCTTGTTCTCCTATTTACGGTATTTAATCATAATCTCTACTTTATTGTTCTTCAATTATTCTTGTTCTTAGTTTATTGCTTTATTAATTATGTTTTCAATCAATATTGTTGTATTTAGATCCCAAGCCATGCGTAGCTAATTTATTTGTCTAGGGTGAAAAGGGATCTAGGTGATTAGAAGGGGGAATCAAACTTTAATGATGTTTAATTGTTAAACTGCTTATTATTATTGTTCTATTGTTGTTTTAAACCTGATTAATTAATTACTGGCCAGGATTAGTTAATTAGTCTCGCAAATTAGTCTTAGATCCGACCGTAGACTAAGACTAAGATAGGCCACAACAATTGAATAGGCTGACCTAATTATAGCGACCGCATGTTAGGTTTAGATCTAAAGATTATATGAATACCGACCGGACATATGATCTTAAATAATAATTTTGCCCAATTAAATTAGTTAAATCTCATTCCCCTGGATAATTACCTATGTGAACTTGATCCCTAGATCTTTCCTAATACTTGTTTACATCTTTATTTACTTATTTTGCAATTAGTTCATTAGAAAACAAAAACAACCAAAACAACTCACTTGTTACTTTAAGACTTATTTACTTTATCAAACAATTCATTACCGCCTCCCTGTGGATTCGATACCTTTCTTACCGCTAGCTATTAGTTAGTAGTATCCTAAGGATTACTTTGATTTAGGGTGACGACTTTACCCCTATCAAATTTGGCGCCGTTGCCGGGGAGGCAACAATTTATTTGTTTGTTATTTGTTTAATTTGTCTTTTGTCTCAAGGAACGAAAGTTCCTTGTGACGGCTCTCACCCTTTTCTTTTTTAGTTCCTTGTATGCCCAGGTCAACTCGGTCCAAGATTACTGCTTTTGATCCTGAACCAGAGAAGACTTTTCGCTACAGAAGGAATTTTAATAGAGAAGTAGGTCAAGTAGAAGGCTTGAGTACACTTGACGAGGTTGAGCCTTTCATTACTTCAGAAAACTCATCCTCTGACGAGGACGATACCGTTTCTGAACCCTTTGTAGCTACACCAAAGATGGCTACACCCACCTTGGCAAGCCACAACGAGCTTACTTTGGCTTCTATTCCAAAAGGATTTATTCCTCCTCCTACCGATGCTGCAGAAAAGCCTTTTGATATCAAGCCATCTTATCTCGCGTTGGTAGAACGGAATATGTTTGGAGGTCGAGCTGGGGAAGATCCTGCTAAGCATATGGATAAGTTTGTCACTTATTGCAGTTCCATCCCTCTGCAGACAGGAGTAACTTATGATCAAGTCAAATACCGACTTTTTCCTTTTTCTCTCCAGGATGATGCTAGAGAATGGCTGCGCGAGTTGGATTTAACTGCTCACGCCATTACTGATTGGAATTCCCTTGCTCTTGCATTCTACAAGAAATATTTTCCTCCACAAAAGACAAACAATCTCCGGAATCAGATTACTAACTTTAAACAAGGAGGTACTGAAGATTTCAATGAGGCATGGGTACGTTTCAAAAGATTAGTTCGTGCAGTCCCTCATCATGGGTTTGAGAAGTGGTTTCTTTGTAACCAGTTTTACAACGGGTTATTCGATGATCATAGAGCTCTTTTGGATTCTTCTGCTAACGGAAGATTTCAGAATAACACCACTGATGATACAGCTTACAAATTGATTGATGATATGGCTACTCATACTGCCGAATATGGAAATCCAAGAGGCTCTGCAAGGGGAAGTGGTACAGATAGTGTCGTCGCAGCCCAGTTAGAAGCCCTGAATGCTAAGATTGCACAAATGCAAACAACACAAGCTTTGGGTGGCCAACACCAAGCGGTTAATATGGTTCAACAAGGGGAAGTACTTTTCTGCGGGAGATGTGGTGTAGACGGTCATATTGCTGAAGAATGCATAAGTCCTATGGAACAAGTACTCGCTTTCCAATCCTACAAGCAAGCTAATCCCTTTTCCAACACTTATAATGAGAGGACAAGGGAACATCCCTTTCTTCAATGGTCAAGCCAGAATGTTCAAAATCCTACCCCACCTCAGCAACAACCAAATTCAAATTATGTGATTCCTCAGAACCGCGGCCAACAAGGAAACTATAGACAAAATCAAGGAGGTCCTCATTTTAACAATCAGCGCCAACAGCAGTTTCAACCTTTGGTACCACCTCCTCCACCACCCACTGCCAATAATGATATGTCAGAGATTAAAGCTATGTTGCAGCAAAGCCTTAAAGCTCAAATGGAGCAAAAGGCGCAGATTACTCAGATACTAGCCCACAATAAAATATTAGATACTCAAGTTGCCCAACTAGCAGGCCAAAATACTAATAGGCAACCTGGAAATCTCCCTCCCCAAGGACAACAAGCTCATGAACAAGCACATGCCATCCACTTGAGGAGTGATACTTCTTATAAAGAGCCGGAGATGCCCAAAGATGATAGCGAAGTGCCTTATGTTTCTCGTAAGGGTTTAGGGCATCTCTCTTTCAGCGATGATGAAGAAGAAGCAAAGGAGTTAGAGAAAGATTTTATACATGAGAATAACGAAAAAGAAAAACGAAAAGAAGCATTACGAGCTAAAGCACTCGATCGAGCCCCTGAAGCACTCGATCGAGTGCCGGTCCCACTCGATCGAGTGCCAGTCCAACTCGATCGAGTGCCTTCCCCACTCGATCGAGTGCCTTGTCCGCATACTTCTAATTCTTCTACTTTGCTTAATACACAGGTACCGGATACTACTATTCCAAGCCCGAGCCCCCCAAAGGTCTCTAAAGATGCAAAGGAAGCTGAACCAATAAAGATCATTCTACCATTCCCAACCCGACAACAGAAATCAAAACTTGATCAACAGTTCGGGAGGTTCATGGAAGTTGTGAAAAATCTTCAAGTAAGCGTTCCTTTCACCGAATTGATTACTCAGGTGCCAGCTTATGCAAAGTTTATGAAGGACATATTGACAAGGAAGAGATCCTTCAATGAGGTGGAGACGGTAGCATTCACTGAGGAATGCAGCGCTGTTTTACAATCCCGTTCACCACCTAAGCTTAAGGATCCAGGGAGTTTCTCTATCCCTTGCACTATTGGTCCTTTGTTTATTAATAGAGCTCTTTGTGATTTAGGAGCTAGCGTTAGTGTCATGCCCTACTCTATATGCAAGAAATTAAATATGGGTCATCTAAGCATCACTAATATGACTCTACAAATGGCCGACAGATCCGTAAAACACCCCCTTGGTGTCTTGGAAGACGTACCTGTAAAAGTGGGAAAATTCTTCATCCCTGTTGATTTTGTGGTACTAGACATGGCCGAAGACACTCACACCCCTATTATCCTAGGCAGACCATTCTTACACACCGCAGGGGCGGTCATTGATGTTAAAAATGGGAGCCTTACTTTGGCTGTCGGAGATGATACTATCACTTTCAATCTCAAAACTACCTTAAAACATCCCATGGTAGATGAAAGTTGTCATCGTATTGATATTGTGGACGTAACTATTGATGAAACCCTTGCTCTTTCTTTGAACAGGGACCCCTTGGAGATCGTCTTGATGTCCGATGAGAATGATGCAGAAACACTTTCCGAATACCCCGAAGTAGTTGCTATGGAAAAACTTTTGACGGGAAAGGAACGTAAAGAGCAAACGGTCTATAGCTTAGGTAACCCCCCTAAGGTTACCGAGGTAAAGAAACCTGAACTTAAACCCCTTCCCTCTCATCTTAAGTACGTGTTTCTTGATGATAAAGAGTTAAAACCTGTAATTATCAATGCTAATCTTAATGCGAGCCAACTTTCTGCTTTGTTGGTTATTTTACGGAAACATGAAAAAGCCATTGGATATAGCATTGATGATTTACGAGGTATTAGTCCTGACTTTTGCATGCACCGTATTCACTTAGAGGAAGGTCATAAACCCAGCGCACAGGGTCAACGTCGTCTCAACCCTCCTATGCAGGACGTTGTTCGAAAGGAAATTCAAAAACTCTTAGATGCAGGTATTATCTACCCCATCTCCGACTCTCGATGGGTGAGTCCAGTTCAGGTAGTCCCTAAGAAGGGAGGGACTACGGTTGTGACGAATGCTAAGAATGAATTAATCGCTACCAGGCTTGTAACAGGGTGGAGGATGTGTATTGACTACAGGAAGCTAAATGTTGCTACCAAGAAAGATCACTTTCCCCTCCCCTATATTGACCAAATGTTAGAGCGATTAGCTTGTCACGAGTATTTTTGCTACCTCGATGGTTATTCAGGATTCTTTCAGATACCCATACATCCCGATGACCAAGAGAAGACAACCTTTACATGTCCTTATGGTGTCTTTGCTTATAGGAGGATGCCCTTTGGGCTTTGCAATGCCCCTGCTACTTTTCAACGTTGTATGATGGCCATCTTTTCTGATTATATTGAGTCTATTATGGAAGTCTTCATGGATGACTTCAGTGTTTATGGTACTAACTTTGATATTTGCCTGAGAAATTTATCCAAAGTCTTGCAGCGTTGTGAAGAAACTAATCTTGTCCTGAATTGGGAAAAATGTCACTTCATGGTAACTGAAGGGGTGGTACTTGGTCATCTAGTATCTGGAAAAGGCATTCAGGTTGACAAAGCTAAAGTGGAAGTCATTGAGAAACTCCCGTACCCGGTTAATGTTAAAAGTGTGAGAAGTTTTTTGGGTCATGCAGGATTCTATCGCAGATTCATCAAGGATTTCTCCAAAATTGCTCAACCACTTACTAAGCTCTTACATAAAGATGCACCTTTTATTTTCACTGACGAGTGTGTTAAATTTTTTGACAGGATTAAACAAGCTCTTATCTCATCTCCAATTATTAGGTCCCCAGATTGGAGCTTACCTTTCGAGATCATGTGCGATGCCAGCGACTACGCAGTTGGAGCCGTACTTGGGCAGAGAAAAGAGAAAGCACTACATGGGATCTATTATGCTAGCAAGACCTTAGATGATGCTCAGATTAATTACGCTACTACCGAAAAGGAATTACTTGCAGTTGTCTATGCTTTAGACAAATTTCGCTCTTATTTGGTAGGATCTAAGGTTATTGTCTATACTGACCATGCTGCTTTAAAATATTTGTTGGCTAAACAGGAAGCCAAACCACGACTCATTCGCTGGATCTTGCTGCTACAAGAATTTGATCTAGAAATCAGGGACAAATCCGGAGCTGAGAATGTAGTTGCCGATCACCTATCCAGACTGAGATTCCATGGAGGGGATTTAGTCCCCATTGATGATTCATTCCCAGATGATCATCTTCTTGCTATTACTACAGGTGTTCCTTGGTTTGCTGACTATGCTAATTTCATAGTAGGAGGCCTACTTCCTCCGGACATGACTTATCAGCAAAAGAAGAGATTTCTACATGACGCAAGGAGATATTTATGGGATGATCCCTACCTCTTCCGCGAATGCCCTGACGGTATTTACAGACGATGTATACCAGATAATGAGGTACATGCTATCTTGTCCCATTGTCACTCTTCTTCTTATGGTGGTCATCACGGTCCCTCACGGACTTTTGCCAAAGTAATGCAATCTGGATTCTTCTGGCCTACTATTTTGAAAGATGCTACTGCTTTTGTGCGTTCATGTGATGCTTGTCAGAGAACAGGTAATATTTCGCAGAGACATGAGATGCCTCAAACCGGGATCTTGGAAGTGGAAATCTTTGATGTTTGGGGTGTTGACTACCAAGGACCTTTCCCTTCTTCTCATGGGAACCTCTACATCTTGGTGGCCGTTGACTATGTTTCCAAGTGGGTAGAAGCCGTTGCTACCCCTACATGTGATGCCAAGTCCGTTGTCAAACTATTCCAAAAGACCATCTTTCCACGATTTGGAGTCCCTCGCGCCGTCATAAGTGACGGAGGAAAGCATTTCAATGAACGTCATCTCAACTCCTTGTTATCAAAATATGGCGTTACACACCGTAGAGGATTGGGATATCATCCTCAGACAAGTGGGCAAGTAGAGATTTCTAACCGAGAATTGAAGTCTATCTTGGAAAAGGTCGTTAGCAAAAATAGGAAGGATTGGAGCCTTAAGCTTGATGACACCCTTTGGGCCTACCGTACTGCGTTTAAAACCCCAATTGGCTCATCGCCCTACAGATTAGTTTATGGCAAATCTTGTCATCTCCCAGTCGAACTCGAATATAAGGCTATGTGGGCCATCAAAGACCTAAATATGGATCCCTCGCTGGCGGGCGAGAAAAGATTGATGCAATTGAACGAGCTAGATGAATTTCGACTGCATGCCTACGATAGTGCTCGAGTGTACAAGGAGCGAACCAAGAAGTGGCATGACAAGCATATTGTGCAAAGGGAACTTCGAGTTGGTGACAAGGTATTGTTATTTAACTCACATTTGCACCTCTTTCCAGGTAAGCTCAAGTCAAGATGGAGTGGACCATTCACCATTATCGAGGTAAATAAATTTGGGTCAGTCACTCTAAAATCCGACGACGGTGAGACATTTAAGGTAAATGGGCAACGCGTAAAGTTATATCATGAAGGTGCCCATGTTGGGAAGATAGAGGCCCTAAACCTCTTCCCCTCAGATTCTTCTTAGTCTTGAGGTAATACGGTCGTGCGGGACCGCATAAACCAGCGCTACTGGGAGGCAGCCCAGATTCTTGTCATTATTTTTTTTAGCATAGAACTACTTTTCTCTAGTATGTGTTTTTTCTAAGTGCGTGAGCAAATTTAATGAATAGTGTGAAGTACTTTCAGGAGAAAGGAGTATGGTACTAAAGCGGCTTTGATGATGGACGCCGTCTCATCTCGAGTTCCCGATCAAGGGTCTTTTCGTTGAAATATAGCTAAGCTGTTTTAATTCTTAATTCGTAAATTTATTGCTTGACCTAGAACACTCGATCGAGTACCATCCACACTCGATCGAGTGCTCTGGAGTAATTATTTTTTTTACAAAAGCCGTAGCAAGCAAAGCCAAAAGTTTCGAAAATCTGGAGCACTCGATCAAGTGCCACCAACACTCGATCGAGTGCCCTTCCTCCTCAACCCGTGTCTTGCTTTTCAACAAGCATAAGGCAAATAAGTTCTATTTTTCCCCAAATTTTCGACAGCCCCTTTCCTTTTCACCCCAAATTTTCGACCCCCCTTTCCTTCAATCTCCATTATTACTCACTCAAATCACTTAGTTTTTGTTGCTATCATCAATTGCTTCATCTTACATCATTCCATTGTTCCTCTTCTGCATTAATTCATCCAATTTGCTCATCTTTGAGGTAATTTTCGAATTTCTAGGGTTTCATTCGTTTTTGCTCATATTATGCTTAAATCTTGTGTTAATTGCTTGAATTCTTCCCTATGTTGTCTACTCACATGATTCCCATGCTTTTTATGCCATTACTTACTGTGTTTAGTGTAGACAAACGGAATTTTGACCCCTAAGCCATAGAAATTCGAGTTCACTAAGTATGGAATAGAGTTTTTTTTTTATTTCTTTTGTCTTCCACTTTACTTCCAGGCTATGGCGAGTTCTTCAAGGAGTAACAAAAGAGATAGGACTACGCGCAACATCCCAACCCGGGTGATTCCAGGTTGTGAACCCTTCCCGGAATTCCCTTGGATTACATTTCGGGATAAACATCAAAGGGAGCGGTTTGTGGCGCTCGCTAAACGGAAAATGATCCCCACTCGGGTCGTTTGCAAGAAGACCCTGGATACCTTCAAAATCTTAGAACCAATGAAAGAGATCTTCCAAGAGCTTGGATTATTCGGCCTCCTAACTCTTAGTGAGCTTTCCTATCGAGCTCTCACTCTGGAGTTCTTCAGTTCTTTCTCCTATGATACGGGCCTCCACTCCATCAGCTTCCGATTGTTGAACCAAGAAAAGACTCTAACAATGGATGACGTCTCCCGGCATCTAGGACTGCAAAAGCACTCCGACTACAATCTACTTGTCATGCCGCCTAAAGAGCTAACTGCTACAAGGTACTTTCCATTGTTTACAGGCTTTCCCAATCCTATCCCAAGTGCTCTCGCTCTCAGTGATGTCCAACATATAGTCATCAAGCTATTCATGAGAATCATGTCCCACTTAATCTATAGCCGCGCAGACATGAGCAAAGTTCACAAGATGGAGGTTCTGTTAATTGCCTCCTACCTTAACCCATTCTGAGAGACAGTATTCAAGTTCAGCCCGCCTGGGGTTATTTGCCACGCTTTGGCAAAGATGGCCCTCGCTTCCGGTACCCTTGGTTGTGGTGCCATTGTTACTCGCCTAGCCAGGCGGACTTGCGGTTTTGATGGACACAAGAACTATGTACCCATGACTGAGTTCGACCCTGACCTACTTGATGAACAATATTTCTGGTACAGTGTCAAATGGCTCCAAATTCTGAATGGCAAAGACCTCTATTGGCTGGTGAAACCAGCCCTTTACATGAGAATTCCAGATGAGGAGAACTTGCCTCCCCTTGAGGCCCTTGAGCCAGATTATTCTGAGGAGCGACCCGACCCTCCAACCTACCTTATCCCGGATGAGCTTTTGATGCCCCTTCCTAGGGAAACCACTACAAATGCCACCCGTCCTGATGCTCGTCGCCAGCCACCTTACCACCCACCCGTAGGCAGTATGCCTCCTTTCACCCCGCAACCTCCTTTCTACCCCTCCTATACTATTGATTATGCAGCTGAGAGGGAGATGCGGATTCATCATGGTGTGAACAATGACCTTGTTCATAGGAGGATGTGGGAGCAGATGTCTAGGATGGACCTTTCTGCTGGTTTGGCCTACACGGGTACTACCCCTAGCTATTACACCGAGGTTGGAGATGACAGCGCTGTTTTCAGCAACTATGGGATCACCAGAGAGCAGTTCACCACCGAGTTCAGCCACGAGCCCGGATGTCTTGGGAGGCCCATCTACGCACCCATTCGCCCCGACATGCCTGTTGGAGGTTTTTCCGACCCATTTGGGGCTGGTCCCTCCAGCCATGGTGGTCAGTTCGTTGCTCCCTCTTCTGGTGTCGCCCCCGGACGTGGTAGAGGCCGTAGGCGTCAGCGTGATCACACTAGAGGCCGCGGTGGAGAGCCGGATCCCGAGCTTGAGGCCCTTTTCCGCCAAATAGATGAATTTCAATATAGTGATGCCGAGGGTGATAACGAAGATGATCCTTAGTGATGGTTGGTCACTCCCTCCCCCACTTTCCAGCTGGTTTGGGGGAGTCCTATACATATAGCTGGTATTATCTTTCTTTGTCTTCCCTTTACTTATTTTATCTTTTAGTTAGCATGCTCCTTTCCCTTTTTTTTTAGGTATGTCCTCTTAGGTTGCTGTGGCTGTTGTTGTTGATTTTTGCTGTGACTTCTATGCTGTTAGGATCACACTGAGGACACTGTGATAATTAGTTTGGGGGAGGAGTGTTTTATCTACTTTCGTATGCCAAAAAAAAAAAAAAACATGTCTTATTTTCTTATTTTCTTCTTTCAAGCTTGGTGATTTAAGATAACAATGATGATAATTTGCAGTTGCATTTGAATCCCAAATATTTATCCATGTACATTGTTTTGACCCGTTAGCCTATGAAAACAAAGCTCAATGATCAAGTCTTGACCGTAATTGACATGCCTTATATTGATTAGACTTGACAAATTAGGTTGGTAAGCTACTTAAATTCTGAGGTCTTTAGAGCTTCCTAGGCCAGGAACATTAATAAACTGGTCTCATTGTCAATTAGGCTTGAGTGTGGTTTCTCCTCGTGGAATATGTAATATCAAACTGCATAAGTGTGAAATTGATTGCTTGATACTTTTATGTGAATGTATGACAAGTACATGAGGATAGGCGGTCCTTACCTTTCAAATAAGTTTCACATAGCCAAAATTTGCCTTTCTACCTTTGAAACCAAATTCCCTATGAAAAACCCGTTTGAAGCCTTGTGGCATGTTTTGTGTTTAAATATTTATAAGCCACAATCCTAGAATTTGCCTACCTTTTCGGGACAGTCGCAGTTGCTTGGTTTATCATGATATTTCATTACTATGGTTGGGAAGGGACTAATTATGTCCAAGTGGGTGTAGTGAAATCTTTTGAGCAATTGTGTCAATCTCTTATGTTGAAAAGAAAAAAAAAAAAAAAATATGAAGCACAAAAAAAAAAAAAAAAAAAAAAAAAAAAAAAAAAAAAGGAAAAAAAAGGAGAAAAAGAAAAAAAAGAAAAGAAAAACTTCAAAAAAATTGTGATATGAAAAAGAAAAAAAAGAAAAAGAAAGAGAGAATGCTTCATTGGATTTTGTTAAGAGATTGAAGGAGACTATCTAGAGTCTAATGCATATTTGGAGAGTAATGTTTTAAACTCTCATGTTCTTTCAAGTTAAGATAATTTCTCTAGTCTTGGGTTGGTTTATCTTTCATTAAAGAAGTGGTTTTGGTTTTGTTTCGCGCTGCGACTACCGTCTTAGCTCCACATATCCAGAACGTGCTTTGACACAAACCATTTCTTTACCCTTACCCACTAGCCTCCTTGCCGTCTTGATACATGTACTTTGTCCATCTATACATGCATAATTGTTGGGGAGATCTCTATCACATTAGATTGCATGCATGTTCCATTGAGTTGAGTGAGTGTTCTTACTTCTTTCTATCTTCACATATAACTCACCCTTACATATATTTATGAGCTTGAGTGAATCCGCGAGAATCCGACTAAAATTTGTCTTGCAAGGTCAAAAGATGTTTGGTCTTTGTCTATATTACACCGTCATATCAACCTTGCGACTTGAGCTGCGTTTTCTATTACCCGTACCTTTGAATTTGTTTTATTGGTACATTTGGTCGTTACTTTGTTACGGATATGGATAACTTGGGATTTGTATGTGCATTTACATTAGCTCTGAGTTGTCTAAAATCACCGTTTGTATGTTTGCTTTCGCTTCAAGTTCTTTGCTTTGTTTGAGGACAACCAAAGAGTTAGTTTGGGGGAGTTTGATGAGTCATAATTATATACATCTTTATGCCTTCCCTTATATACTTTTGTTACGGTTTTGTGCACTAATCCATGTCGTATATGCCGTTTTTTGTCATAAATGCCGATACTCCCGCGTTTTGTTGTTTCTAATGTAGATGGATGCATTCCGGTGATTTATGGAGGATCATACGAGTATCACGGAGTCGGCAAGGCAAAGATATATAGGAAGATAAGCAAGAATCAAGGGAGATTGCCAAAAAGAAGTAGAGAAACGAAGAATTGTGCTGACAAAGTGGAGCACTCGATCGAGTGCCACCAACACTCGATCGAGTGCACTGGACACTCGGTCGAGTGCTTCTTCTGTCCGGATTTTCATGAGTTTTAGCAAGTGTTTCCATAAATCGTTTAAATAGTTTTTAGCAAGTTTTTCCATATTTTGTTTAGTAGTTTGTTATAAGTAGAGACTTCATAACCTATTGTTAGATACACTTTTATTACTCTAAAAACCCTAATTATTACTAGTAGCTCTCTAGATTATTATTTAGCAATTGCCTTCGGATCTTGTTCTCCTATTTACGGTATTTAATCATAATCTCTACTTTATTGTTCTTCAATTATTCTTGTTCTTAGTTTATTGCTTTATTAATTATGTTTTCAATCAATATTGTTGTAGTTAGATCCCAAGCCATGCGTAGCTAATTTATTTGTCTAGGGTGAAAAGGGATCTAGGTGATTAGAAGGGGGAATCAAACTTTAATGATGTTTAATTGTTAAACTGCTTATTATTATTGTTCTATTGTTGTTTTAAACCTGATTAATTAATTACTGGCCAGGATTAGTTAATTAGTCTCGCAAATTAGTCTTAGATCCGACCGTAGACTAAGACTAAGATAGGCCACAACAATTGAATAGGCTGACCTAATTATAGCGACCGCATGTTAGGTTTAGATCTAAAGATTATATGAATACCGACCGGAAATATGATCTTAAATAATAATTTTGCCCAATTAAATTAGTTAAATCCCATTCCCCTGGATAATTACCTATGTGAACTTGATCCCTAGATCTTTCCTAATACTTGTTTACATCTTTATTTACTTATTTTGCAATTAGTTCATTAGAAAACAAAAACAACCAAAACAACCCACTTGTTACTTTAAGACTTATTTACTTTATCAAACAATTCATTACCGCCTCCCTGTGGATTCGATACCTTTCTTACCGCTAGCTATTAGTTAGTAGTATCCTAAGGATTACTTTGATTTAGGGTGACGACTTTACCCCTATCAGCTACGAAGCTTACAAACAGGGACAAAAGCAGAATTGGTGACCTTGGTAAGCGGTTTTGCAAAAGAACGCTTTGGAATATGCCAGTGTCTAACCAGTTGAAAATTTTTGTCTGGAAAATCATTTCTAGCACTCTCCCGGTGGGGGCAGAATTTGCTAAGAGGGGCATGAGAGGACACAATAACTGTTCTTTCTGTTCGGAGACTCGGCTTTATGAGGAAACTTTGACTCACCTAGCTCTTTCGTGATTGTGACTTTGCTGCTCGGATATGGGCTGGGTCGCCGTTGGGTATACGGGGCGGCGGAAATTCTCACATTAATGGAGCTGACTGGATCATGGGATGGCTTGATTATCTCATGAAGGTTCTTAAGGATGAGGAAAGAACTATCCTTTTTGTTGTCACCTTATGGCATATCTGGAAGGCGAGAAATTCTCGTGTTTTTAACAAGGAAGTTCTCCCGATTGCAACGTTCTTCAAACTTGTCAGACAGGATGTGACTAATCTTATTTTGGCTAATTGCAAGAAAACTTTAAAAAACGGTGGTTTGGATAGGTATACTTCCGAATCTGGGGAGTTTGGGGAAGAAGAGTCCATGAGGTTACGTGAGGGAGTTCCACTTCAAATTATCAACCCGGAGAGTATATGTGTGGGCTACCATGCGAAGCTGGATGCAGCTTGGAGACCAAATCTGGATGCGGCTTATGGTTGTGTCATTTATGACCCAGATGGAACCAGTAATTGGAACTTCCGAAGAAGGTGTAGAGCTGAATCTGCTTTACAGGCAGAAGCGCTTGGGTTAAGGGAAGCTCTTATATGGGCAAAAGCCAACAGGATCCTCCACTTTAGGATCTCGACGGACTGTCTAACTCTTATCTTATCCTTTGCAGGTTTGACCAAGACAAATCGACACATTAGGGGTATAATCGAAGATTGTAAAACTCTGTTTACCTTCTTTCACTGTCTTAGTTTTTCTTTCATTCCTAGATCGCTTAATAGTGTAGCACATAATCTGGCCCAAGAGGCCATGGTGTAACTTTTCTTACCCATCGACAAAAAAAAATAAAAAATAAAAAATAAAAAATAAATAAATAAATATATATGAATTTTTATAAAACTCAATAAAAGACATTAATAATCGATAAATAACTTAATTACTTCTCTAATTGAAAATTTATGATTCATTGTTTAAGTTCTCAAGTAATTAGATTAAATTTTAGGGAGAAAAAAGAGTTCATATAAAAGAATTTTCATGGATTTAGGGAAAAGGGTACAACATTGAAAATTAATGAAAAAATGTATGTGAAAAAGTAAAATCCGTATTTGAAAAAGTAATTCCGTTCTTATGAGTCAAATTTTCACTTTGATGTCTTCGGTAGTTGAGTTGTAGTTGATTTCACGTTGCTAGTCCGAGATTTGGATAATTTCACTTTTAAATCTTAGAAGTTTTCGATATTTTTTTTCTTCTTATTTAGATTATTCGAGTTTTGAATTTGCTCACTTTGTTAAACTAGAGCTAAAATAGTTAAAACATTATTTTAGTTATGACATTTCCCAGCATTATCATTTGCAAAATTACATGATTGACTACATATTAATTGAATTTTTCACATATTTAAAGAAAATATACTGAAAATATAAATTTGATAATGACTTTCACTTTAGATTAGTAGAGTGGGTAGCAAGTGACAAATAATTATATGTCGAACATTAAAACATAAAAGCGGAATTGTCCAAACCTTAGTCATCGGTGAAAATTAGCTCAAACCTCGTGACACTAAAGTGAAAAATCTCTTTCAAGTGAACTGTTGAGGTCAAGCCTTTATGAGAAACTGTTTGTACTAAGCGAGGTCGCATAAAATAGGATTTCTATTTGTCTGTTGCGGAGTTATAGCCAATCACTGAAAAAATTGTTTTAATCATGGCTGGAAAAAAAAAATAAAAAAAATATATACAAAATTTGTCGTCGCAAACAACTTTATAAACAATCAATAAATTACATTGCTAACTATAATAATAACACTAAATGTGGCAAGCCTAGTGGTCACGGTCCAGTACTTTGTCGGATCGTTGTGTGCACCTTTTCCCGACTCTAGGGTAAGAATGCAAGCAACAAGGGTCTCGCACTAGTGAGGGATCGCCCACTAGCACGTATCTCGGGTCTCGGGGTGTGTGCCGGGAATCCTAGTCACGATTATCAACGCCCGGCACACGAATTCAATAAAAGTAAGCAATACGATTATTGAAAGCAATAAGAAAGCATAAACAAGCTTAATGATGAGAAGCGATTTTTCATTGACTAGCACCTCTCATAGAGGCAAATTTGATATTTCTCATATTGTATCAGTGAACATTGAAATTGCAGAATAGATATACATTTCCTAAACTCCTAAAAACGTATCTTAAAAAAACGAGACTCCAAACTTTCAACACGCAGGAAGTAGTCTTGGAGTACTAATGATACAAAAAACTAGAAATGGAAATACAAAAGCGAAATAAGAAATCTACAGGCACGAAGTGAAAGAACCGCGCGCGCAAATTATTGGCTATAAAGCTAGATATGCGACTAAAATATGCGGATCCTTACACAAAACAACATATCATCAAGCTTAAATTTGTTTTAAATTTTTATTGAAGTGTATTTTAAACATTTTCTTTAAATATTTATTTTGAACTCGGACGAAATTAGTCTATTAATCAATTTTACCGAATAAACAATCATTAACGTATAAATGAGTTGTTATCCGTGACTAGAGCTGGCAAAAGCTGACCCGACCCGCCTGAAACCCGACCCGATACAGCTCGAGAATTGGGCGACCCGAAACCGAACTGACCCAACCCGAACCGACCCGCTAACCGATAGCAGCATTATTTTGTCCAACCCGAACCGAACCGACCCGGCATGTGCCCGATATTTCTCAACCCGATAGATGACGTTATAATGAACTGGCTTAATAATGATTTAAATGACACCAAATTAATAATTCTTCTTAATTATTTTAACTTAAATTTCAATTAATACATCTATCCATTAATTAAATATAAAATTATCATCTAAAACTAAATATATAAGATAAAATATATGTCAATAACATGACCCGACATGAACCGAACTGACCCGAACCCGTCGTTAACCCGAACCCGATATACCTCGATCTGTTTTGACCCGACCCGTAACCGACCCGAGTGACCCGATTGCCACCTTCTGTGACACCGGGTTCAAATTGGATTCAGTCTCATATTGCCAAACAGCCCAAACCAATTGAAGCTCGAGTCGAGTTTGGGCTGATTAATTAATCTCTCACTAATCAACTCGATTACACCCTTTTAAGTAGGATTAGTGCAAAACATGGAGTGATAAAAGCTGAAGAGCACGAGTTAGCAACAATGTCGATGTCAGCAGCTTTCAACGTATTCAAGTCCTCCGCCATTATCTCATGGAAATCAGTACGTAATTACACTAATTTCTTCCATTTAATGATTTCAGTAACACTAATCTCATCTTATGAACCAAAATATTTAAGACGGAAGTATCCGTCTCAAGTTTAATACGCTCAAATATGCTTAAAAAACCACGGACTAACAAAATGTTTGCTTCGTCTTATACTATATCCGTCTTAAGCGAGACTAATTACGTTTTCCGATCTTTTTTATACTGTCATATAGACGGGAGCCCTGCAGAAAACAATCAGCAAATGTATACAAATCGCAGGCATTGGTTTACACTCTGGTAAACAAACTCGGGTTCAAATATCGCCCGAATTCGCCGGAAAAGGTCGGTACTTTCAAGTCAACGCCGGCGTAATTCCGGCATCCGTTGACTTTATTCGAGAATCGTCGCTTTGTACGCAGCTTTGTAAGGATGGTTTCACTATTCGCACTGTTGAACATCTTCTTTCGGCTTTGGAGGCCTCTGGTGTCGATAATTGTTGCATTCATGTCGATTCCGATGATCGGAATGACCGTGAATTTGAGGTTTAGCATTAGTTTGTACTCTTGCTTTATGCTGTTAGTGCTGTAGAATTGCTACTGTTTTTAGTTCCCATTCTTTTCGACTTAATTTCAGGTCGGGTCGTCTTGCTTGTGACGGACACTATCCTTCAGCTGAAGACGGATAATACTCCTCCCACAGTAAGTCAAGTGGGAGGGCAACTTGGGGAATGGAGCAACTCATGGACAACGCCACTTGTATATTGTGAGGGGCACTATCCGTCTTCATCTTGCGATAGATAGTGTCCGTCTTCAATGAGAATTTGTGTACGGAGGATAACTTCAGTTTAGTTCGTCTTAGTTAATATCAGTGTAGCCAATATTAGTTCAAAAAATCAGAATATTACTCGTAATTAGACCCGATGCTTGGAAATCTTGAGATGACTAAGATGTCCAAAGAATCACTGGAATGAATCACAGGAAGTACCAAACCTTTGCGTACTCATGATGAGCATAGCGACTGCTGAAGCGTTTTGCTGTAATGATGTCAGGTACCTATCTTGGATGGATCAGCAAGGGAGTGGATGGAGGCAATAGATGAAGCGGGGTTGGATGACGCACTTGATGAAAAGGGTAAAAATTCTGAAAAGATGGCACCATTTCTCGATGCACCTGTTTGTGTAAAGAGAAATGACTCTTTTCTTGCAGCATTTCCATCACCGAAACTTCTAATTACGTATGGCATCAATTTTTCAAAGGTTTATATAGCTAATTCTCTTTTGGCCTGGTGTTTTAATTTAAATGGATCACAATTAACCTATCATCGTTGTTGCTAGATCTACTTTTATTTATTTTCCTCGTTTTCTTTCATCACCCACTTCAATTTATCACATTGTCCCTAGCTTCTAGTCCGTTAAAGTTTAAAAAAAGCATTGCAGCACAAATCTAATTTTGAAAGGGTAAATTTGTTTGCAAAATAGTGTGCCTCGTGTCTATGAGATTCATGCCTTCTCCCCTACCGTTACAGGCCCAAGTTGACTTGGTGCGTCTCATCACTCTCGTGCCTTTTGAGTTTTGAATCTAGACTATTTAAGATTTGGGAATATATAACGATCAGTATGTTAACTAGGTGGAGAATGTCTTGAGCATTACTTGATCACATACATATGATGCATGAGCACTATTCTCGGATGACCGTAGTTTGCCTAGATTTGTGGTTTGATTATGTCCGTTTTAAAGTTGTATGTTTCTCCAATTAGTTTTTAGAAAAAGGATGGATGAATATGTTAGAGTTTGTCACACGGACATTGTGCTTTGGATGTGGTTGGGAGCTGATGAGTTAAGTTGTTTTTCTTTTTCCTAGTATACTTCAGTGTCCATTATGTCAAACTTAATCTTGTTGCTCCTAGTGTAAATAATGTTGAATATAATGTTTTTGAAGTCGCGCCTGTTTCTGTATCAGCTACCTCATTTCGATGGTTTATATCTTTTCCATTAGTTTGTATCATTCACTTCATTTTTTTTGGCAATAAGCGAATGCCTAAGCTTTTGCGTTTGGAACTTTCTGTAGATTGGCAAATTCCACAAGTTCTTTTGGTTATACTCTTAAAGATGTATTTGGCCCAGGGAAATTGGTTTGTAGACTTATGTTTATGCACTTTTATTTTAACAGGTGCCTTCTATCGGCTGCCAGTGGTTCTCCTGCGCCCCTGAGAAATCATTTTACGGGACTGATATAGCTTCCTCCAGAACATTTTGTGTCTACGAGGAGGTTGGATTTTCCCAAACAATTATTCGGATTCATATCATATTTGTGGTTTTTTGTGGCTCATTTTGCATGAAGAGACACAGTTTTCAAATCTCCATGTAATATGTGATGCTAGCTAATTAACAGGACATTGTTATAATATCATGTAATGAATACATGCTCTTTTGTCCACAAAACTGTCCCGGGGGTTGGGCACAGTCTTAGAAAACATTATAATTTTGGTCAAAATCATTGTACTTGAAATCGAAGAATCAAAGTAACATCCAAGTGTAATAAGTAGGACGATTATTCGAAGGTGAATGTAGCTTACACAAAAAAAAAGTGTCTTAAGTTTGATTTTCTGGACAGCATTACCAAACATCTATAAGCTTAATTTTGGCAATATTTTGATTATCTTACTGCTGTATTCAAGTCAGTACAATTGAGTGATGTACCTATGCGGGTGGTTAAGGAACCCAGAAAGGCGGGGGCGTCAGGTGTGTGATTGGTCCAAAGTATGGATGTTTGAGTTAAAGAAATGAAAAATGTTGGAACTTTTTTAAGTGAAAGAAGGGAGTTCAACAGAAGATAAAGAGTCTACGTCGATTCCCTTGAACAAGTTTTACAATACATGATTATAAAGCTTTTATGTATGATTTTAATAAATGTCTATCTTGAATGTGTTATGGCCAAAGTTTTGGCAACTGATCAACGGAAAATTGAGGATTTTATAAGGGCAGAAAGACCTAAAACCTGTGGATAGGAGTGATCGAGTATGATACGGAGCTAATTCGCACTGATCTATGGTGTTGGATAGAGAGGAGTGGAGCGGTAGAATGCACATCCACGATGCAACTGTCGTATATTATTTCCCATCATCTTTTTGCAGTCTAAAGTGAATAACTTCTCTGCTGCTTCCTCTGTTTGAAGTCTAATTGGTATTAATGGCAGGTGGAGCGAATGCGTGAAATGGGACTCATAAAAGGGGGATCAATGGAAAATGCCATTGTTTGCAGGTATACCTCGTATTTCTGGCTGTTCTTCTGCCACAATTTTTTTTCCATAGTTTGTTCAAGGGCCTTCCCGTTCATTGAACCCAACCCATTTACTCGCAAAATAAGCCGTTATAGACTGTCCGCTAACTCCTTGCAATCCCTCTAACTTGCTTGTCTGTGGGTCAAAAAAATCCATGTGATCCCGGCCAGTGTCTGGCATAAGCCCACATTTGATCACCTCTCCGTATACTTTAATGAGTTTTAGTCTGTCCAGTTATTTCGTCAATGCAAATTTGCGGATACAAATTCTACTAGGCTATAGATAAGTGAGAGAATATGTATAGGGACTATAGACAGACACCGTTTCAGAAACCAACAACTTTGGGCTACCCGGGTCGTTTAGATCTCTCTTGAAATTAATATGCCTCTTCATATGCGCAGTGCCTCAGACGGCTGGTTAAACCCACCCCTGCGTTTTGATGATGAACCCTGTCGCCACAAAGTCCTGGATCTCATCGGGGATCTCTCTCTTTTTGCAAAGTCTGGTAGTCAAGGTGTTCCAGTGGCTCACATTGTTGCTTACAAGGTGATTTTCTTTGTGTGAAAGTGTGAGAAAATTGTCTTTCAACATTGGTAACGGTAACCGAAGATGTCTTAGTCTAGTGGTTAAGACGGAGGTATTGTGGACAATAGGTCCCAGGATCGAACCCCCCTCCCCCTGTTGTAATGCGACTAAGTGCGCGCTCCTTTGAACCGGGAAAAAAAAAAAAAAAAACATTGGTAACGGTAGATGGGTAAAAATGTAAAATGGCAAACTGCGAAGGACACAGTTTTTGTTGGGTTTGATGTCTACAGCTGCTAGTAAAAAGGATGGCATTGGATTCAAATTTTCATTCTAAATCCTTTTATTATTCTTTTTTCTGTTCATGCAAATCTGTTGTCCTATTTCATTCCCTACTATATGAAACTGAAAGTTACAGTTTATTCTACGAATTCCGGATGACCTTAGTACAATGTATTTTGGCCTAATTGTTTCCTCTTGTAATCTCTGGCTCTGGCATACGTTTTTGATAGATGAACCATCTCAACCGAAACCTTAAGGTATGGTTGAGGCCCAACTATTATTAATATTCCTATTACGCTCCCTCATTCAAATACCCGTTGAGCTTGAAAAGTGGTTAGTTTGCAGTTTGCACAAGCTCCCTCATACCGTGTGCTGGGTTTCCACTTCGTGTTTTTGAGGTTGCTAGGATTCAAACCCGTGACCTTGATGGTTGAGGCTCAACTATTATTAATATTCCTATTAGTTTTGGCCGTTGATAGCTCACTATGTAGTCCTTTTTCTTTAATCGCAGGCTGGCCATGCGCTACACGCAGATTTGCTGCGTAACTTTTGCTGAACCCTATTCTCAATCAGTGGCTTAGAGCTGGCGAAGAGACTGAAGAATACCCGTCTAAAGATGCAAGTGACTCTTGATCTTTGGCACGCTTTAGTATGAGATGGTACAAACTCTACCGCGATCATAACAATCTTTTATGGCAGTAATATTTTCACCAGTATGCTTTGAAATATAAGAAGCTTGTCCTGAACTAATATTCTGTTTCATAGGGAGCTACGCATTTTGAGATCGTCAAAGTCATCAGCAAGCATTCAAGCGACATGGATCTCGACTGGAAGCAAAGAGTCTGGTTTATTACAAAAAATCCGTGTTGATGAACTGTATTTTACTGAACTTGTGTTTATTCATTCCCGCGCAATTTTGTGATCCGTGTGTAAGCTTTTCTTGTGACTAATTTTGTTATCTTTTTTTTCCTAGTTTAAAGAATGAAAATATCGAAATTTTGTAAACTTTTTTCTTGTGTAGAAGATTAATTATGAAATAAATTGAAATTTTGTCAATTTTTTCTTGTGATGTCACAAATTCGGATTGAAGATAGATATTAGTGGTAATGGTGTTAACGAGCCGAGCCGAGCCGAGCTTGGCCTTGCTCGGCTTGTGCTCGATTACAAAAACTCGAGCTCGAGCCGATCTTATTCGAGCTTGAAAAAAATGCGCTCGTTACAAAGCTTGCGAGCTTTAACACGAGCTCGAGCCATACTCGAGCCAAATCGAGCCTATATAAAATGGTTCATTTTTTTATATTTTTCTTCAAATATTTTCAATAACAAGGTTCGAACATTTTATGTAAAAATATTTAGTAAATCAACAAGATATTTGATATATATGCTACAAAGATATAATAATGAAAAAATATTTTTATAAAATATGAGCATAATTTTATAAAATATGAGCATAATTTTATAAAATATGATTAATATCTTATATAATCTCAAATGTTCGAGCCGCTCACGAGCTTTTCGAGTCGAGCCAGCCTTTGCTCGGCTTGACTCGTTAAGCTCTCGAGCCGAGCCCGAGCTCGAGTCGAGCTCACACGAGCCGAGCTTTGACCGAGCTTTGACCGAGCCGATCTCGAGTTGCTCGCGAGCTGTCTCGTCTCATTAACAGCCCTAAGTGGTAACAAGCTGAACATAAATAGTGCCCCTTTCATAATATACAAGTGATAATATCATAGCCTCATAGGAGCTCAATTTCCTCTCCACTTGTCTTATTATGAGAAAGAAATATCCGTTTCACTTTCGTCACAAACAGGACACTTTATTACAGTATTATATCAAAAAAATTCCCACTTTTACTATTCATTTGCAAGAAGTTCATAACCCAAACCTTATCCAACCACTAATGGCTAGTGGCTAACATGGACCGCCACCATGGCCACATCACGGTGATTGTCAGTTTCAAGTCTCGACAACCAAGCTCTCCGTATTAGATTAAACGTCTATAAATGACTACATTAAGCCAGTTTAAATTGTCATATTAGATGAACTCGAGACTAGACATGTCAAAGTTTGACTACTCGTATACCCGAATCATTTTATCCAGAGCCAAAGATCATACATTGGAATATCGGATATGTCACGTCAAATCTCATTTGTTATCGAACTTGCGCGTATTTTTCTTGAGTTTTTTAAAGTTTTTAAGTTACATTTTAATTTTGTGCGGTTAAAACTCAAATATAATTGAGTTTATATATAATGTTCTTAAATTATATTGTAAATTTGTGAGGTTAATGTTTAATTGAATTAATTCATAAATTTTAATATCACACTCAAAAACCTTATTATAATGTTTTAAAACTACTCAATTAGTGGAAATACATATACTACCACCAATTTTATACTTTTTAAACATTTATAATAATATTTTTGAGTTTTGTTTTAAAAAAAATGAGTATTGATATAAAGTTTTTGAGTTAAGTTATTAAAACATTAAGCTCAAAAACTTACGATAAAGCTCAAAAACATTACATATAAACCTAGTTATATTTTAGTTTTAACGAAAAAAATTAAAATCTAACTTATAAATTTTTATAAGCTCAGAAAAAACACACATATGCTCAAAAATAAAAAAAAATTTGACGTAATAAGCTAAAAAAAAAAACTCATATGCTCAAAAACAAATAAAGTTTAGGATTAAACCGAGCAATCCTAAAATTTCAGTTAGGCACATTTTCCCCAAATTACAAAAAAATCATTCTACCCGTTACTAAAAACTGGGACGTGCTAAATCCCGCACATCGTTTACTCAATCCTACACATTTTTCATATTTATTCCGAATATACCCTTCTCACTTTTATCATTGCCACCAAAAAAACAAGAGAGAAATAAAAATCCCCAAAAATCAAGGTTTTGATTTTACGGCAATTGAATTTTCCCGATTTCAACAATTGTTCTAAAATCTGATTCTACTGCAATTAGAATATATAAATATTCTAAAATCCCTCCCAATTGGATTTCCCGATTTCAGTTCAATTTCAGAGATTGATTGGATTTCAGTTCAATTTAAACCCTAATTATTAAAAAACCCTCTTTTTAGAAAAATATCAACTAAATTGAATAAAAGACGGAACTTAATAAAAAAATTACGATGAAACGACGAACTTACGTTTGATATGTGCGAATTACGATCCATAATAGTCGAACGAATAAGGGATTGATTAGGTTTAAAGAGAGAAGTCTTTCAATTCTAAAAGTCTTTTTAATTTTTTTTTACGAAGGACAATTATAGAAATTTAGGATAAAAAAGTGTTGGATTAAGCAAATTACCGTGCGGGATTTAGCAAGTACGAAAACTAAACAAGACGGAATTAACCACAATTCCAATTCGACACGAAACTAAATTGACCTGAACCCGGCCAATCAACCCGGTTGAGCGATTGACTCGTTGGAAAAGGAAAATAATTCACTGAAAGGAAGGAAAAAAAAAACACCCGAATCCAAACCCTAATGGCAGCGTGCAAGAGCCAAGAGGTGCTATTGAGTCATTAACTCTGCAGCTTAAATCGTAATCGTAAGTTCGTATATTTTGATAATTTGTGATTGCTATTTTGATTCTTCTCCGACAATTCGCGTTGCATAAATTGTAAGTTATTACTATATTTTGGATAATCTGTGATGGTTAATTTGTGTTTTTGTTGTTTAATTCTGATACTTAACTATGGATTTTATGCCTGTTTCATTGTTTGTCCATTTTATATGATGAAGTTTCGAATTATGAGGTTGATGGGTAGTTTGTATGATCAAATTGTTTCCTAAAATAGTAAAATCTGAAACACTGTTTTGTTTCAGTAATGGCAGTGTGCAAGAGGTGCAAGAGTAAGATTTTGGTAACCAATGATGTTACTGGAGACACTGTTTGTTCCTCCTGTGGTGTTGTTCAAGACTTCAGCAACTTCCATCACCAATTTGGCGAAGGCGGTGGTAATTTTGTTACCCCTGGCACTACTGGTTCTGGCAATGATTACTCTTACAAAGACCGTAAATTATACCACTCGAACAATATCATTGAGGAGATTGCGAACCGATTAGATTTATTAGATCGGGCTTGGGAGGTTAAAAATATGGTCAGCAAGGTGACTGATGGTGAGTATGGTTTAGGCAATTGGTTTAGTGTCTTGGTTGGTGCTTGTTGTTATATTATTATGAGACAGAAAAAGAAGGTTTTGACTATCGATGAGGTATGTGATGTTGTGGGGACTGATTTGTATGAGATGGGGAGGATGGTAGGAAGGGTGGTTGATTTTTTAGGGTTAGAGTTACCTGAATTTGATGTTGTTGGGTTATTGGAGAGGACGATTCGTATGTTTTCTGGGTTTAAAGAGGTTGACAAGGACAAGGTTGAGGTTATGGTGAAGCAGGGGAATTTTATGGTCCAATGCTGTATAAAGTGGTGGTTGACGACTGGGAGACGACCAGGGCCAGTTGCTGTGGCAGTATTATTTTTCGTGGCTGAGTTGAATGGGTTTAAGGTGAAGATTGAGGAGGTGGCTAAAGAAGTTAATGTGGGGATAGCGACGTGTAAGTTGAGGTACAAGGAGCTCCGGGAAGCACTTGTGGAGGTGGCAAAAGGATTGCCTTGGGGAAATGATATAAATGTCAAGAATATTATGAGGCATGCACCATCCATAATAAAGTTTATGGAGATGAAATCCATGGAGGATGGGGGGAGTTTGAAGAAGAGAGGCCGTGGGAATGTTTTGGAAGATTTTGGCGATGTGCATAGGGAAGATCATAAGAAAAGCAGGCCAGACAATATACTTGGTGAATTTGATTCTAATAGTGAGTTTAGGGGCCTTGTTGGTGGGAATGCAGGATATAAGAGCGATGTTGGTGGTAGTGGTGTTGCAAATGGTTTACAAGCTCAAGGCAAAGATAATGGTTGCTCTTCTCGTACTGACGACTCGAAGGATTTCACGGCCTCATATGAAAATTTAGCAGAACTCTATTCCAAGTTCAAGGCTGAGTTTGCTAGCAATGAAATTACTAATAGAGATGAAGTCCATAATTATGAAGATGGGATTGCTGACCTTGATCTTCATAATGAATGGTGGAGTGGGGAATCAGAGTTGTGTGAAAAGCTCTTCTTGAAGCAGTTAGAGGAGAAGGATGTTGGATTGGATGCACTTCCACCATCTTATATTCGCGGTTGCCTAGCAGTTAAGAGGAGAAGGGAAAAGATTGATGCAGCTAAGATGCGCATTAATGAGATTCGTTTCCCTTCAACTAACGAAGTTTTGTGTAGTGGAATCGAAAGCAGTAATGATATATGTTTATCCGAAAATGTTATTCATCAAGAGAAGAGAAAAAGTAGGCGTACAAAGAGAGAGGAGCCACACGATATTATCGATTGGGAAGATTTTATCATAGAGACGCTTTTGCTACATAAAGTAAAGGAGGAGGAAATTGAAAAGGGCCATTACAAAGCCTTGCTCGGCCTACATGTTTTTACAGGATCTGAATAATACATTCAATTATCAATGTGGTACTTGGCATTAGGAATCGTTTATTGATTTAGGTAAATTTCTGTGACGGTTAGGAATGAGTTGAAATGTTTGTTTTACGCTTTAACACAAATGATGAATATGAATATAATTTTTTGTCCGGTGGTTCTATACATGCGAGTTCTTTCATTGGTGCAGAAAGTTTGTTTGAACTTAAATATGAAGTATCTACACTTCTTTAAAAAGCACAAACTTCACTATCTTGCACGCTACTTTCTACTTTTGCTGCTCATTTCCTTCTGTTCTCGTGACTTAGTATATTAACTGGCTAAATTGCTCACTAAATTTCCTTCTGTTCCTGTGCCTAAGTATATTAGTTTGACATCTGACTGATGATATTGTGGATGATTTAGGGACTGGTGATAGGAACCAACCTGATGGTTACTGTTTACATTACAACAAAACCTTCCCCTCCTTGTATTAACGACATAATTTTCGTTTTTTTTTTGTTCACTGCCTCGTTGGTACATAATTCTCCTAAGACCTAATTTTTCCTTCTGGCAAAAACAATCATTAGTGAAATTTTTTGTTGATTTTGTCTATTTTGTTAGTCCCTTCGTCTGTGGAACTATCTCTCAAACTGTCTTGAGATTGTGTGAATAGTTTGGGGAGTAGTCTAATTATTAATAAAAGGGGTAGTTTAGGTATGTTACGTAAGTTTGTCGGGTTTTTAAAGTGTTTTTACCGTAATTTTGTTTTGGTGGTAATTTTTAGGATTAAGTGGGATTTAAGAGAGTTATTACTAAGGATGGACATATAAGGCGGTTATTTGTAAAAAAATGTACATATAAGAGGGTTATTTACAAAAAACTCTAAATAGTACTTACTCTTTAACTTTGGTGATCACTCATTTACGAGCAACAATGGTGGTGATGTTTACGGCATTGCCTGTCCTACTGAGCCCGATAATGTCCATTTGGGGTCCATTAGTGCCGGTTAGGCATAGGCGGGTCCGTGAAATGGAGAATTGGGCGTACTCCAAGAAAACGGTCACGGTCAAGATAATTGTGAATATTGTCTTCGTTCTACTGTCGGTTGTGTTGTTGGTTTGTACAACAGCTGAGGATCCCAATGTTCTGGTTGGGGTTTGGGTGGTCGTGCATGCGGTTCAGTGTTTGGTTCATGTGATTTTGGTTTGGTCTCAGTATCGCCGTGTAGAGAGGAGGAGAAGGAGGGGGAGAGGGCTTCATTTGGAGCGCGCTGCCAATGATGCTGTTGCGAGGTAATTTGGTTTCGATTTTTACTAATACTTGTGTAAGACGGTTTTACGGTTTTAACTACTTTAATAACTAACTAAGGATCTTCTTTCGATTTTAGGGTATTGTGATTGTTGTTATGTGCGTGAGTTTATTGTTGTGCAGGGAAGACATGTCTAATTCAATCTTTTTATATGCATTGATTGTTGGGTCTTAAAGAATTAAGAGTTAAGACATGTAGGGTTTCACATACCCGATGAGCCAGGATTAATTGCAATTCGTATTGGACAGTAGACATAACTCCTTCAAGACCTCCGTATGGTTTATTATTGTGAAACCGATACGTTCTTAGGAAGGAAATGTTCGAATTACAAGATTTGATTCTAAGCTACTCAAATTACTCATGATGAATGGCAAGGTCAATTCATGGATATTCCAAAATGATTTGGGTGATTGCACGCCTCAAAACACAAAAAGATTAGTGCGCGCTCTTATTAAAATGCTTCAGAGTTGTCAATTCATGGATATTCTTGCTGAAAATGAGTGTATTGATTCCTTATAATCACTGTCTGTATAAAGTTGTCCTGCTTAGAAGGGGTTTTGGGTTTCCATCATATTTCTACTTTTCCATCAGCTCGTGTATCTGGTATTCTGGTTTATTGTTGTTTGGCCTGCCACCTTTTCTTTTCTGATACTTTATTAATACTGTGTTTTACCTGTGCGTTCATGGATCAGCTTTCCTTATAATCTTGACTTCTTCAACATATCGGTGTCGTTTGTCTGGTTAAATTTTGGTCTCGGATGGGTAAAGTCTGAGGAAAAGCTACTTCGGCAAAATGCTCCATGGCTGTATTGGTGGTATGCTCCTCCTTTATTTCAGACATGATATCAGTGCTCCCAGTAAAGGATGGTTTATTAAGATTCAGAATACAAGAAGCTTGGGTAGTTGGTTACGGAATACAATTTAAAAAGTTGCATTTAAACTGTATATGTGTTCCCATTGCCCAGTTGTGCCCATGTTCATTGATAAAATTCCTTAAATAGTAAACGTGTAGGATTTTAGAATTGTAGCACCATTATTAATCAGCTATAACAGCTTTTCATGTAAATCTGTGCAGGTTTAGGGCCTATCTGGCATTTGATGTTGCCTTTGCCACGATCTGGGAAGCAGGAAGGTGCCTTAGAAGAAGACCTCAATGTGCTCCCAAAATACAGATTTCATATGTCATGGAATTTGGAAAAGCCAAGTGTTGGTGCTGGAGTGATCGTGCCTATGGATACCAGTAGCGGAGACTTGACAGCTAAACGTGTTGTTTTATCTGAGGATTCAGTAAGTGCTTTCTTTGTATTCTTTTCCGAAATTTTAACTTTTCCTTGTGAAAATACTGTTGCTGGCGTGATAATACAATTTCTTACTGCTGATCGTGGGAGTGTCGGCTTTTTTTTGAACAAGTACTTTTAGAGGTGAGCTTGATACAAGTCCCTCAACTCGGGTTTCTTAGAATTGATGTAATAGATCAACTTACAATTGCTATCCATGACAGTAACATAAAAGTACCCTAGTGAGCCGTGTTGCTAGTCTTGCTACTCATTATACAGACCACACCTTTAGGTGCACATGAGGTCACACGTTCAAAGGTGCATACAGCCTCGGCATCAATGATGCAGCACGGTGGCACATTTATAGTACGACCCTTGTAATTTTAGAGTCAATGGGTCTGAAGCATTGCATGTCTCTGTCTGGTTGAGCACACTAGTATGATGTTCAAGAGTTCAAGCATCTGTCGTCTCTGTAACTACTAGAGGGCCAGGATTCAATTTCAATGCGTGTAATTGATCTGCCCCGACTGACCTACTTGGGGTATTTGGGAAAGATTTTCTGAAGGTGCAAGGACCGACTTACTTCATTTTCCCTGCTAATAGTCTGGTGGAAGTTTTGAGTTGGAAAAAAAAAAAATCTTATGTGTGAAAATAAAGTGTCCAGGGTTTTAAATACCTGCCATGATACCATATTATAAATTTGTGATAGCTCCCCACATTTTGAGAATCTACGTACCGCATTTTGGCCATGACCGCTCTGAAACCGTCTTCATGTATCTCATCTATAGTTCTTGATATATGGTGTTGTATATTTCCCCCTCCCTACGTTACTATTTGTAAAAGCTCTTGAGGCACTCGAGTAAATCTAATGGCTGTTGTTTTGGGAATATCGCATTAAATGGCTTTATTTGGACAACCTGTGATGTGTTCTGTTATAATTACTGCTAAATGTGTTCTGTTCTTTAACCTGTACTGTTCATGTTTACCCTTTTTTACAAAGTGATATCACAAAATCTCATCGTAGACGGGAGATATCCATCACTTCGGAGTGACGGATACCATTTTATCTCACAAAATGTCCATTTAGAGGAGAGAGGGAAGCACATGAGGGGTGCCCCACCTTGTCCCCCCTATTCGTTTTGTGAGTGTCATTATCCGTCTCTCCACCTGACCCGTCACAAGCAAGACCAACTAGAGTGATATCAATGCAACAACCGTCGGCTCTGTACTGTTGTGTGCATTACGATTGCCAATTATATTCTATACTGATCGCGTGTTTTTATCTTGTTATCTAAGGAATGTTGTATCTGCCTTTGTACATATGATGACGGAATAGAGTCCATGCCTCCATGGTTTACCATGCAACCATCATTTTCATACAACATGCATTGCGAAGTGGCTCAAGATCAATGCAAAATGCCCCATCTGCAGGTACAGCATTCTCTAATGGAGCATCGGAGTCTGAGCATACGACGGACACTTTGTTTACTGTTTGATGACGAGCTTCATTTTGGTGTTCGAAATCCGAGTTTTTGGTTTCATTGTACATGATCAGTGAGAAACAAAACAATTGCCTATTATTGTGCCTAGTAAATAGTAATTTCTAGGCCACATCTTGTTTCACGGTGAACTCGGGTGCAAAGAGCCCCGCGCCTTCGCATGGCCACAAAATTGAATGTCAAGGTAATATACTTTCGTCGCATGATACTGCATTTAGGGTATGATTATTCGTAACAATTTCATGAGTTTTAAAATTTTGTCATAACAGTTTTTCATCAACTTTTATTATTTTTTTATTTTTCAAAATTTCCTTAGATAATATAAGTCGAAGTGTCACATCACTTCATACTCTACTGTTTTCCACATTTTTTGCGAAAAAAATGTGGAGTTTAAGAAAAAAGAACAAAAATAATACTATAACACATTTCTTTGATTGGATGTTTTCTTTTGAAAGTTGGCTAGGATTCACCTAGATTCTAAGACCATCCCCAAGCAAGGTCAATTGCTAGGTCAATTGTTTGCTTGGGTCAAGTTAACACAAATTCTTATTTGCAACGACACTATCCGTCGTAAGCTTGTGACGGATACCGTTTTCTCTCACAAAATACCCACTTTTTCTCTCTCTCAAACACTATTCCTGTGGTCCCTTTCTCCACTAACTCATTTTGTATCCATTTTATCTCACAAAATATCCGTCACAAATAGTGACCCGTCGGAAGGAAGACTTACTATCAAGTTAATTACAATTAAGTGAAAATTAGGATTGACCCAATGGTGCTGAGGGTCAATTTGTGACCCAAGGTGGAGTAAATTGACTCCCCAATTGACCCCTTACGTGTCAAACTCTCATTGGTTACAAATTAGAATAAGAAAAAAAAGAAAAGAAAAATTATGTTATTGACTCGATTAAATCGATTTTCTGCTTGGGAGGGTAAATGAGGGTCGATGTCAATAAAGTAAGATTAAGGGTTAATACGTTATTGACTCGATTAAATCGACCTTTTGCTTGGGGATGGTCTAAGTTAAGTCTTGAATTTCCTATACTCAAGACTTTGTTACCATTGTGATAGATTATTGGTAGTCTTAAGTAAATTAAATTCTAAAACTTACCGAAATCCTATTTCAAGACTGATAATAATCTTACTATATATGAAATACTTTGTATTCGTATATGTAAACCTTGTACACGTATCCGAGACATGTCAAAATCAATGGACATTTGTCGGACATGTGTCCAAATAATTGAAAAATAAAAAATTAGCCATGGGTTCGTATATAGGTGTTCAACCCATTTTGGCTAGTGTTTCGTCCGTGTTGAAAATGGATACACGGTTTAGGATATGTATCTGCGAATCGATCTAAGTGTCTTATTTGTGATAGATACTATCCGTCACAAGCTGAAGACGGATCGAGGAAATGGAACATTTTGTGGGTAATGGCGGCACTCGTATTTTGTAAGAGGGACATTATCCGTTTTCAACTTGTAACGGATAGCGATTGAGCGGCCAAATTTTGTTTCACGTTGAACGCGAGGGAAAAGAGGCTGGGGCCCTGGCATGGCCACAGAATTGAAGGAGGTTGTTAGGTTGTTTTTTGACAACGATATGCACTGATTGCATGCATTATTACATAAGTATTCTGTATTTCTGTTAGTAGGTAGCTGCTTTAAGTAAAAGCAATTTACAAAAATGGAGGTCGAAGAAATATCCAGAGAAAACATAAAACCATGTATTTCAACACCCATTCATCTAAAACAACTACAACTTTCTCTATTTGATCAAACTACGGCCCCGTTACCGACTGCAACTCTGCTGTTCTACCCTCGAGACAAGACAATAACCCGTCAGACAGTCGACATCACCCATCTTAAGACTACTCTCTCGCGTACACTCGACTCGTTCTACCCGTTGGCAGGTCGATATACAACATGGGATACTATCGACTGTAACGACCAGGGGGTTCCCTTTATTGTTACCCATGTTAATTGTCCTCTCTCAACCGTGCTTAATAATTTTAACGGGTCGAGAAAACTTGAATTATTAAGCAAGTTGTACCCGCCTGGTGAATTCGCTTTAATCGGGTCTGGTATTATTGTAGCGATTCAGATCAATGTATTTACCTGTGGTGGATTTGTACTTGGTTGGTTTCATAGCCATAAACCGTTAGACGGGGTCTCTGCAGCCACTTTTCTCGGTCACTGGGCGGCATTAGCATCTAACCGAACCCCCCAAGTACCTGATTTTGTTGCTGGGTTAGCTGCATTTCCGCCGTATCCATCTGAAAAAGACGCTCTGATACGGCCTAGGATGGCGTCCTTTAATCAGAGAACCGATGCTACAAATAAATCGTTGCTGGCAGAAACATCGTCTGGTGTCGACATTGTGCTTAAAAGTTTTGTGTTTAAAAAGACTGCAGTTGCAGAACTTAAGGCCAGAGCCGTATCCAAGGATGTCATGTTCCCGTCTCGCTTCCTGGCTGTCTCGGCTTTTATATGGAAGCATCTTTTGCCAAACCAACAACAATTACAGAGACGGTCTGCTCTCGGTGTCATGGTCGATGTTAGACCGAGGGCAAACCCGTCTCTTGCAAATAATTCTATCGGTAACCTTTGCGAGTTGGCGAAGGTTGATCTCGCTGACCATGACAGCGACAAGGGAACTGAACTTCCTCAGCTTGTGACGGACATTTACGCGTCAATTTCAAAGGCTAAAGATATGATTAGTGACTACAAAGGAGACAGAGACAGGCGAGGGGAATGTAAGATTGATAACTTTTTTGAAGTAATAAAAACATTAGTGAAGTATAAGGATGATTTTTACTTCCTTGTGGCATGGTGTAAATCGTCTGGATTTGCAGATATCGATTTTGGGTTCGGGAATCCTAAGTGGATTATCCCAACACATGAAAGATTATATGAGTTCAGAAAGAATGCCATTGTCTTGGTTGATTATTTGGGTTCAGATTCAGAAGATGATATTGAATTTGAAGCATGGTTGTTCTTGGAGGAGAAGAAGATGGAGATGTTGGAGACAAATCAAGAATTTCTTAGCTTCTGTTCTCCTCGCTTTTAGCACACCATACCATATGTTATTACCGGTCGAAATGGGTCGTGCTTATGCCACTGTAAAGAAAAGATCTTTGATTTCTGTCAACATTTCGACTTCTTTCTGTGGGTCCACGCGCACTTAATGCTACCATTATGAGAATGAAGCGAAAGAACGTTCACTTAATCAAGTTTGACACCCATTATCATCAGTCGTTCAAGAAAAGTCGTCTTTTGTCTTCGGTTGCGACTAGTTTTGTTTCTTCTGTTACTTGGGTATCAAGTAGTTTTGGGGTTGCTAATACCCTTTTGTTTGTACTTTAAATGTATCCTATGTACTACTTTTAATTAGTTTTTATAAACGTTTACTGTTGTCGAAAAACAAAATACCATATGTTAATATGTTATGTTTATTCCGAGTATTTTGTCTTATCTATACAAGTGTGTTATTATTTGACTTGTCTTAAAGAGCTTTTAGGAGACTATATCTTAAGTTTATTCCGAGTAATTGATTATTATTTGACTCGTCTTAACCTTAAGACAGAAGTATCGTGAGAATTTGTGATGTTAATTACTTATTGGGTTTTTCCCATTGATACCCCTGTAGTATTGGCTTTTCCCAGTTGTACCCCTTCGCATAACACTTTACTAACTATGCCCTTAAGTTTAATTAGTTACTCCCATCAGTAGATAAACGTAATTAGTCCGTTAGTTTTAGGCGTTAAGTGCCATGTTGACACTTAATTAGCCACCTAAGCAATTGAGTTGGCAAGTGACATGGATGTGAGTTGGCAAACTAAGACTCCCTCACCCCCCAAATCGTCATTCATACCCTTCCTTCCCATTCAAAAATTAAACCCTTCATCTCCCCTTCCCCTGTTCATCTTCGTCTCCATCAAACCCGATATCTTTAAAACCGTATTTCTTCCACATAAATTGCATTTTTGGTTTCGAAAATCAAGATCTTCAATTGGTACATTCCTTCTCCAATTGGATGAAGAAGACATTTTAAGTAAAAAAAAAGGAAGATAGAGTGGGTGAAATAAATTGGGGAAAAATAGTTGAAATCAATTGGGAGAAAATAGTGAGTTAAATAGTAGAATATGGATGAGGGTTTTGGAGGGCAAAATTAAATTGTAGTGGAGGTAGTTGGAGGGAAATTTATGGTGGGAAGAATTTGGGGAAAAAAAAGGAAAATATAAGCCAACTCAATTGCTTAGGTGGCTAATTAAGTGCCAACATGACACTTAACGCCTAAAACTAACGGACTAATTACGTTTATCTACTAATGGGGGTAACTAATTAAACTTAAGGGCACAGTTAGTAAAGTGTTATACGAAGGGGTACAACTGGGAAAAGCCAATACTACAGGGGTATCAATGGGAAAACCCTTACTTATTTTGGTGTATGATAGTTGAGATAACCTTCGTTAATGTTAGCTTATAACATATGATTTGAGAACCAGAGTTAGCTCAAGTGGTAAAAGTTCTCTTATCCCAACTTCATTTGATTTTCACATTTACTCGACTCGACTTTGGAAGCGGATTATGCTCGCTTTTTTTACTTCAATTTAGCTTTTCTCAGTTCAATTTCAGATTCATTCAATTTAACTCTACTAAGTTTAGTTCGATTAGTCAATTTCAGTAAAAGAACGGACTACTTTCTTGCGACGGGCATATCCTTCACAAACCCTAGTTACTTTACTTTTGTCAAATGTACACATGGCTATTAGTTACCCGTCACATGTTTGTACGGATACAAATGCAGAACTCCCGCCAAAATTAGCATAAATAGTACTCCATACTTACGACTATACTACCATTTCACATTGAAGCTTACACATTAACAGCAACAATGGTGGTGATGTATACAATACCATCGATCGTATTGACCAATATGCTATTCTCTGTGGGCCGATTAGTGCCGGCTAGGGCAACGATGGTCCATTATGTGGAGAACCGGCTTTACTCGAAGAACCAGGTCACTCTCGACATTCTTGTCAATTTCATAATCGTTGCGGTCTCGACGGTGGTTTTGGCTTGTACAGCTAGGGAAAAACCGAATGTTCCGATTAGGGTTTGGTTGGGCGGGTATATGGTTCAGTGTTTGATTCATGTTGTTCTGGTGTGGTCTGAGTATCGCCGCGTCGTGAGGAGGCGAGAGGTTGATTTAGAGGGGGCTGGTGATGGTAGTGTTGGCGATGATGATGGTAATGCTGTTGTTGTTTGCTTCTGGACTCGGGCAAGGTGAGGATTGTTAATTAACTTGATTTGATTTGGTTTTGATTTTAGGGTTTTCACGTTTGTTGTTGTTTGCCAGTAATGGTAGTGTTTGTGATGATAATATTACTGCTGTTTTCATTGTTAATCAACTTGGTTTAATTTGGTTTCGGTTTTAGGGTTTTTGCGTTTGTTGTTGTGGGCCAGTAATGGTAGTGTTGGTGGTGATGATATAACTGTTGGTTTCAATGAGTGGATTATACACCAGATGTATACAATTCACGTACATATTTTGAGCTTTTTAATAGAAATTTCGTTGCTTTATTAGGAAGAATACGAGCTATATGGTAAAGTTTATGAACTCTTTGACAAAATATTAAGAATCGAAAATTATTATACAACTAAACACAATACATATAAGTTCAACTCTATTTTAATTTTAATATAAAAATACTAAAATATAACTCAAAATAGTTTAAAAGTTCAACAAATATATACATAAGCTCAATTAAATGCATCATGGTTGTACGATACCCTTATACATCTGATTGTTTGTGTGTTGTTTTCATTGTTAATCAACTTGATTTGATTTGGTTTTGGTTTTAGGGTTTTTGTGTTTATTGTTATGTATGTGTGTGGTTTAATTGTTGTGAGTCCCTCAATCCCGGTCAATAGTTTACATTTGCCAGACATGACTTCAAAGTTCAAATTCATACACAAAATAGGTAGTATGTTGAATCACTACACATGAGTGCAAGTTTAATGGGGGCAGCAAGCCACTGCCAATCCTTTGACACTTGACTTACTTACATTGGCGCTCCTCGTATCAATATCACGTGTGATTGTGGAATGAAGCAAAGAAGTATTGTCAACCAAGTGCAAAATACATTCTGAAAGATTTGAGCCCTCTGGTCCACCTAATTTCCTAAACGTCTGCTGACGTACTGGAAATAGTATTGTTGAGGAAATGTGTCAAGCATCAAGGTTCATGTAGTAATCGAGTTTCCTTACTCCAATCATAGTCAAATTAACCATCCATAGCTTCATTCACCTCTTTGGCCAATTGAAAATTTTGCTTGTAGCCTCTAACTTCAGCTTGTACGACACAACAATTAGACACTAAGTTATTGCAGTCAATGTCATTTTCATTGTTGTTACCTGATCTTGGTTGGAGCTCCAAATTGGTTCGAACAAGTTGAAGATTTAAGACCTGTGTATGGCATTATTGTGAAACAGATACGCTTTGTTGGTAAATGGGGATGATTTACTTTATTAACACAGTGTTTTTGGTCTGTCACCATTGTTGGTAAATGAAGATTTTTGGTCTGTCACCATTTTTCTATACTTTATTAACACAGTGTTTTACTTATGCGTTCATGGAGCAGCTTTGGTTATAGATACGATTCTTTGAACTTGATGGCGTCGTTTGTTTGGTTGAGTGTTGGCCTGTATTGGGTAAACTCGGGTGGCAAACTACTTGTGCAAAATGCTCCTTGGCTGTATAGGTATGCTCTCCTTAGTTTACCTCTCCCATTCCTTGAAATCTTTATCATCATACTGTCTTATTTGTAATGTGTGTTACCCTTTGGTTTCCTTAATTAATATTATCTCTCATCTGTCAAAAGTACTGAATACAAACTTTTATCATCATATTCCCAACCTGTTGACAGCATAACTCAGCGTTGTGTTGCCTTTTTCTCGCAATGTCAGATTGGTTAGGAGGAGGTTTATTGGGTGGAGCAGCTTAAGTACACGTTGATTGTAATTGGAGAGACATGTGGTTGTGTCCATGTTCATGAATATTTCGCAGTGTGTGGAACATGGTAAAAGTGTAGGAGCATAACCCTGAAATTTGCTTGGATTGTGAGGGACTGAGAGGTGCTGGTTTCATTCTGGTGCATAATCTATTATTCATTGAACTACGTTAGGGATTGCATTGCTTATATAGCATCTTTACGAGATCATACGAAACGTGGAGGACTTACTATTGCTTTGTACCTCCAATCACTTCTTCAGAGTGTAACTTTTGGGACCCGAACTTGGGTCTACAAGCTTTCCGTCCCCTTCACTTACCAGTACAACAATATCATTACATTGCAAAAAAAAGTACTAATTTATACGTATAACTGAATATTTTAGGTCGCGTGATGGCACTTGCCCTCCCTTTCCCTCTCCCTAATCCGCCACGGTGTGTAGTGTTACTTGACAGTCAGAAATTTGTAGCAGTTAACTAGAAAATGTTGTGCTTTAGCTTACATTGTTATTATTTAAGTTATGATTGTAGTACCGTTATTAGTCAGCTATAACAGATTTTAATGTGAATTTGTGCAGGTTGACTTTGGTCATTCAGACAAGTGATGTTATCTTTGTCATGTTCTTTGTAGCAGCAATTGTAGTATGTTGCAGTTTATCATGCTTCTTTGGACTCTGGTATCCTGTTGCTAGACAAGTATGACGCTACTTCTTGAATTCAATGTGTTGCGTGTGTGAATTCTTTACATACTGGCTTTGTTTTTTTTTATGCTAGAAGCAAGAGGGTGCCTCAGAAGCAGACCTCAGTGTGCTCCGAAAATACAGATTTCATACGTCAAGTAATGCGGAAAAGCCAAGTGATGGCGCTGGAGTGATGGTGCCAATGGATACCAGTACTGGAGACTTGGCAACTGAATGTGATCTTTTACCCGAGGATGCCGTAAGTGCTTTCTTGATATTCTTTTTTCGAGATTGCAACTATTCCTTTTGGAATTATTGTTAGGGACGTGAAAGTTTCTGCTTTTCTGAACACCTATGGAAATTTGACCAACGCGTGATTAGATTGATTGATTTCGTGAAACCATTTAGTAGGCGTTGCCGCGTTGATCTTGGCTGCCCTGTTGCCCCTGTACAATGTTTGGAATTTGAGTTCTCCATATATGCCACTGCAAATTTCCCCCAACCTTATTATTTGTCGGAGGTGTTGAGGCACCAGGGTAATATCGCATTGTATGTCCTTATTTGGACAAAGTAAACATAACGCCGTTAGGAAGGATATTGGGTTTCAGAATGTTTCGAACACCTGAAGAAACTCAGTTGATTTTCTTACTTTTACTTTTAATGTTTTCTGTATAGTTTATTATGGCCCTTGTTATACTGCTAAATGCTGTTGCGTGCATTACGATTGCCAATTATATTCTACACTGACCGAATGTTGTTATCGTTTTATTCAAGGAATGTTGTATCTGCCTCGGTTCATATGATGACGGAATAGAGCTCTGTGTTTTACCATGCAACCATCATTTTCATGCAACATGCATTGAGAAGTGGCTCAAAATCAATGCAACATGCCCCGTTTGCAACCGCAGCATTCTGAAGGAGAGCGTATGAGTTTGAACATGCTAGTAACAGTTTGCTTACTGTTTGACGACTAGTTTCTTTTTTGGTGTCGGGAATCTTAGTCCTTGGTTTCATTGTAGATATGGAAATAGGGTAAATGGAGGGAACGGAAACAATAGCCTACTACCGTGCCCAGTAAATTTTCATAGTACTTACGCGCAGTAAGTAACCAAGTATTTATGCTCTGATCATCGGTTTATGTAAAGAAACATTAGAAGTTTTTTTTTTCTCGTCTTTTATTTTATGGTCGATGAAGTCTCCCACAAAATCATCTTATAGTCGGATTCACAGATAAAAAACAAGGTCAAGCAGAATGAGATGGAGGCTTAACCATTGATGTCTGCTGAAGCAGAAATCGTGAAATATAAGGCTGCCGCGACATTTGCCAAATGCTGAATCATGTAAGTCAGAGATTTGAGATGATGGAGCGTGAATATATAGTCGTTGTCGTGGACGCAGGAATGCAGGATGAATGGGGAGATGGGTTTTACATACACCTGTTTTTGGGTTCAAGTATAGTATAGATGATGATTGCTATGATTGCTAAGGTTGGTGAAATACCGGAATTTGTACGGGCACAAGTTCTCATTTGTGACGGGCTAAATCTGTATGTTACAAACTTGTGACGTGAGACAAGCTAACAAGTGGGTGGGGTTGTGAGAGGTCATAAGCTTCTGACCGTCACAAGTAAGACAGGCAGACTGTACAATGTGTAATGTCTCAAAATGGATGTAAATGATTTTCTAAATCAAGCTGCTTGGGTTGAAAATAGTAAGGGTTCTATGGGTGATCTTTGGAACAGCAAAATAAAAATAAAAAATGATCAATGATGTCTATGGGTTCTATGTACCGTCTCCGTTTCAATTATTTTTATACAGTATTTTTTTATTGTGAGATGTATTTTAGTCAAATGTTCCATTGTTAACAAATGATTTAGACAAAGGATGTGAAAATTAACGACGTGATTAAACAAAACAAGTACTCGTACTCCGTAACAGTTTGAGCCTCGTAAGTTGTAGCAATAAGATTATAGCGTCGTCAGCTTAAAACGAGTCGAAATAGACAAAATATAAGTATAAATTTTGTATTTTTATATTATCTTATTTTGATATTTATAATTATATTTTGATTATTATACTTGTTCTAATATTGCTATTCTGAAAAATAGTTTTAGGTATCATAAAAGCAAGTAAATGAAAAGAACATAATAAACCGAGCTTGAATTTCTCCTGAGCTAAACTCGAGTTTCAATTTTTTGAGCTCAATGAACTTTGAAGCCAAACTCGAGCTCAAACTGACTCATTTACCCTCTTGAATAAAGCGATTATCTAATCATCATTAAACAAATCATGCAAATTTGTACCACGCTGATAAGCTATACAAAGTATAACGATCCCTCTTATTTACGACCTCTCACAAATTACAACGCTCTTCATTTACCCTCTCGTACTTACCCATATACACCAACGTTTTAAGCCAGAGTCTTGTAACGAATTTTGTCCGTCACAAACGAGAATTAACGAAATAGTGAGTCATAGGAATCCATAACCATTGGTCGAAAGGTAGCTATCATACGTCAGTAGGACCAGCAGTGTTGTTGTATTACCCCATCAACCCTTCTTCATCACAATCCTCTTCTCCGTTCCACAACACCATCAATCAATTCAAATTCAATTCGATTCAATTCAATTTAATTTAATTTAATCCCCAATTTACTATGAATCAGTAAACCCTAACCCTAAAACTCTCTAAATCCGATCAAATTTCCCCAAATCAATCAACAAAAATGTCAGAAACATCATCAACAACAGCGGCACCACTCCTACCTCCACGACAAGAAAACCCGACCCGAATCCCGCAAACCACGACTCTTGCGTTGTTATTGGGCCGAGCGGCGGGCCGACGAGGCCCGTCGATGATGGTGAGGGAGACGGCGGCGCGTGAGCTGGAAGAGCGACGCGCGGATTGGGGGTATTCGAAGCCGGTTGTGGCGGTGGATATGTTGTGGAATATGGTGTTTGTTGTGGTGTCGGTTGTGATGTTGTTTTGTACGGTAGGGGAGAAACCGAATGTTCCGGTTCGGGTTTGGGTTGGCGGGTATGCGGTGCAGTGTTTTGTTCATGTGGTTTTGGTTTGGTCTGAGTATCGCCGAAGGTCGAGGAGGAGAGAGGTTGATTTGGAGGCTGGGAATGATAGTGATGTTGATGAGGATACTGGTGGATTTTTTGGGAGTTCTGGACAGGGCAGGTGAGAATCGATAATTTAATGAAAAACCGTTTCTTAAAGTGTTTGTGATTGGTTGATTTTATCTGTGTGAGCTTGTTGGTGTGCAGGGAAGGAATGTTTGTTAATGACAGACCGTCTCTCGGCGTATTTGTGATTGTTTTATCGTGTTTGAGCTTATTGTTGTGCAGGGAAGTAATGCTTGTTAATGAGAGACCGTCTCTCAAAGTATTTGTGAATATTTGTTTTATTGTGTTTGAGCTTATTGTTGTGCAGGGAAGGAATGTTTGTTAACGAGAGACTGCCTCTCAACGTATTATTGAATATTTGTTTTAATGTGTGTGAGCTTGTTTGTGTACATGGAAGGAATGTTGTTATGAGAATTTGTCTCTCAAAGTAGCTGTGATTGTTTTATCGTGTGCTGCGAGCTTGTTGTGTGCAGGGAAGGAACGTTTGTTAATGAGAGACTGTCTCTCAAAGTATTCGTGATTGTTTTATTTGTGTGAGCTTATTGTTGTGCAGGGAAGGAATGTGTCTTTCTATCTGAATTCCGCTGTATGTCATTATTGTGAAACGATAATATTGTGATAAATTGGGTGATAGTAGATGATGAATGTGAAAGTTCGAGATAAAAAGAGAGTAGGGTAGGATGAATCTAGTGGGGTTTGCAGTTATTTCTCTAGGATTTCAAGTCCTACTTTTTTTGTTTGGATAAGGTTGATTTTCGTCTTCGGTTATTAGAAATGGCAGATATAGTTCTTTATGTGTGTTTCAAGGGGAAAGATAGCGGGGTATCTTAGGATGGAAACATTTGATCTGGGCTGGTGTTGATGGCAATGAGCCAATGACTGTGCACTGCTTCACATTAAACTTTTCAAGCTCATCAACTGTGAACTACTTCAAACATTCCTATACTGACATCCATTCTGAGTGAACAACCCCAAGAAAGACCCCTATTTTTAACAAATGTAAACTTGACAGAAGAATGTAAATATCACATTCACGTGCTGTCGTGTATCCGTGTACATTGATATAGGGTAAATGTCTTACTAGGTAAAAGAGTATGAGTTCATCGTTGAGCCATTCGAGTGCTGTCCTCTCATTTTTGAAGTTTGGTAACTTCTACTTGAGCTATTTTGTCGGAATCCTCTAATCATATATTTATAGATACGACAAACATTAACATAGTATCGGGGGAAAGTAATATTTACTATAACAGAAGTTAAACAAGTGTAATTTTTGATATTTTCATATATGGCAATTACTGACTTCTACAAGACCTTGACTGAGGAATATTTTCTCTTTTGAACTCCATTTAGTGATCTTATTTCTGAATTCTGAACCCTTTCTATGGGAGAAGCTGGTTTAGAAACTCCTTTTTGTGAAGCGGAAGATTGGGAATTATCAGTGGCTTGTCTTTATGCTCTCATTGAAGAGATCATGTCTCTTGGTTGTTTTTCATGTAAACAGAGTGACTGTAAAGTTTTTTCATGTTACTGCTATAAGCTTGCTTCCTGTAGTTCCATGGGTAGGGGAAATAAATCTTGTTGGACCCATAAGTTTGCTTAGTAACGTCTGTAAAATTCCTGCTATGGTATTTGCTTCAATGTTGAACTTGTGGGTCCTTATCAATATGCTTGTGTTCCCGCTTTGCAAACCTTTGGTGTTCTTATAGAAATTTATTAATGTTTTGGTTCCCTATAATAATTGCTTGTGTATGCGTGCTTTTGACCATGTTTATAGTTTTCCACCAGTTGTGTATGCGTGTTTACTGTTGTTTTGTCTGTCACGTTGATACTCTATCAATTTGTGATTTACTTGTGCGTTCATTTATCAGCTTTGCTAAAAGATGCGAGTCCTTGAACACGATGGCGTCATTTGTTTGGTGGATTATTGGCTTCTACTGGGTAGTGTCTGGCGGTGAGCTACTTCTGCAAAATGCTCCACGGCTATATTGGTATGATATCCTTCATTTCAGACATGAATTCAGTGCTCCTAGAAACGGATAGGTTATTAGGATTTAGAATAAAAGAAACAAGTCTAATGGCTTACAATTTACAAAGTCCCATTTAATTTATAGATGTGTTCCCAATGCTATTGCTGTCTTGTTGGCTTCTTGCTACGTGATAGGTATAATGTCCGTGTGATTGAGAGGGAGGTTCATTGATAGGAGCAGTGTAAGCTCAGGTTGATTGTAGTCAAAGAGAGACATGGCTGTCTCCTTGTTCATTAATCAAATTTATTTGCTGTGTTTGTGTGACGCAGTAAAAATAGATGGAAAATTGTGAATTTTACTTAGATTGTGAGGTGCTGGATTCATTCTGGTGCACACTTTATTATTAAATGAAGTACATTAGGGGTTGGATTGCTTATATAGCATCTTTATGTGCTAATACAACACATGCTTTCAACTTCCGAAGATTCCTACTGGACTCTTATGCAGTTACTGTTGAGGACTGTGTTATTGCTTTGTGCTTCCGCAATTAATTTTTGAAGGACTATAACAGTGTTGAGAATATACTCCCCTCGTGACAGTCATCTGTTTACCTTTGATTGAATTATTTCTCACAAAGTATATAAAAGGTAAATAAATGATTGTATCGAGGGAGTAAATTAATGAATGTGGTGAGGTTGCCAATTTGGAGCTACTTCACAAAACTTGCTTCATTGTTTTGTCGTGCAGTGTCACCCAACACTCAGAATTTTTAGCTTTTAACTAGACCAATACCGTACTTTTACTTCTCTGTTTCATGACAGTTTATGATTGTAGATTTGTAGGCCTTTTATTAGTCAGCTATAACAGATTTTCATGTATATTTGTGCAGGTTGACTGTGGTCTATCTGGCATTTGATGTTTTCTTTGCCATATTCTGTGTTGTCTTGGCCTGTTTAATAGGGATCGCCCTTTGCTGCTGTTTGCCATGCATCATTGCAATCCTGTATACTGTTGCTGGACAAGTACGTGGCTCTATACTCTTAAATTAAATGTGTAGCTACTGTGAACTCCTGACTTATTAGCCGTGTCTTTTGATGCTAAAAGCAGGAGGGTGCCTCAGAAGCAGACCTCAGTGTGCTCCCAAAATACAGATTTCGGATGTCAAGGAATGAGGATAAACCAAGTGTTGGAGCTGGAGTGATGGTGCCTATGGATACAAGTAGTGGATACTTAGCGACTGAACGCGTTCTTTTACCTGAGGATGCAGTAAGTGTTTTCTGTTCTTTCTGTTTTGGAAATTGTGCTTTTTCCTTGTGAAAATACTACTGCTGACAACCTGACATGGTTGATCACTTTCGTACTTACTGGTTATCGAAGTGGATGTGCTTTTGTGAACAAGTACTAGTAGAGGTGACCCATGTGAGCTTGATATAAGGGCCAAAGAGTTCTTTGGTTTGGTGTAACAGATCAACGTACAATTGTTGACTTAATGTACAACCCAGTAACATGGAGTACGGTACTGTGCCCTTGTTTCTTAACCCCAAAAGAGGAAGGCTTTGTTTCTGTTCACTAAGGTAGTAAGTAAAAGCTCATGATAATCGTTAATTAGACTAGGTCTTATTATCTTGATACGAGACGTTTTTCGTTATAACAATCCTTAGTGGGTAACCGTTAAAACATAAATTACATTTAAGCATATGATTTGACATTCACTAGACAGAATGATGTTCTTCAACTTTGTGCATTCATGTTGGCATTACAAATTTAAAAGTGTAAACTCTTGCCGACTCTAGTTTTAGTAACTTGGGATTGTTTGGAATTTGTAATACCCTAAAAAGGTATGAGGTTGAATAATTTGATTAAGGAGTTCTCATGAGAAGTTAACGGAGTTGATAATGGTACTCCTATTACCAAAGTGTACTACTACGTATTTTATTCCGGGAGCTCGTGTGATCAGATCCACATTTAAGCGTGTTTGTTGGAGGAGTTTTCTTCTTTCTTTTTCATGGACGACGTATCCACTATCCATAATAACCATGCTTGTTTGGAAATGGTCTACAACAAGTCGACTCACTTATGATTGCCAAATATATTCTATGCTGACGTTTTGTTCTTTGTTTTTCAAGGATTGCTGTATCTGCCTCAGTTCATATGACGACGGGGTGGAGCTTCATGCTTTACCATGCAACCATCACTTTCATGCAACATGCATTGAGAAGTGGCTCAAGATGAATGCGACCTGCCCGCTTTGCAAGTTCAACATTCTCAAAGGGAGCGAATAAGATCGTACATGCTAGTAACACTTTGTTTACTGGTTTTTTTTTCCTTCCTTATCTTATTTGTACATAAATTGAAAGACTTGGAAAATAGCATAATATGTTAGACTGGCTTCTTTTTCAGAAGCTTCTTTTCTGCTGTTCTAAATCCGAGTCTTCGGTTTCATTGTGGTTGATCAATGAAGGAAACAGAAACAATAGCCTATTGGCGAGCCTAGTTACCTTTTCATTGTATTTACGAGTTGTAAGTATACAGGTCTCGAACATTGGTTAATGTAAAGAGAAGTTTGAATTTTCCCCTCCTTTTTTCTTCTCAGTAAGCTGTTGTCCAGGCTGAGAAATTCCTACTTAAAACTGTTTTACAGCTAGAATCACGATTCCTCGGCAGGGATGGGAAGCAGAATGAGATGGTGGTTCGGAATCACGATTTGAAATTATTGGTGGCAGCAGCGGTGGTTGACTGGTCGTGGCAGAGGGATAGCCATATCTTTGTTTCTTTTCTTTCAGGTGGAAGAAATAGGCTTTCTTACCGATATTTTACATCAATGGATTACCGTACCCAGATTCGTTTTCTTAATTATCGAATAATCCTTTTCTAATGGATATTCATAGCCAATGGGTCATGCCAAAAGACAAACACAAATTGTGGCCAATTATGATGTTTCATAATCACACACTTTTGGTAAGTTGGTAGAATTTACCTGGAAATAGGGGTGCAAAAGGAGACAATGCTAAAGATAGCCATATCTCTAACTTCTAACTGACTGAAGTGTATCTACTCCAGTTATGTCCAAATACTCTTAGTCTATCGGTCTATCACAATGAGCCGATCAGGACCACTTGCGCGATACAATTTTGCCTCATAAGTTTTAACAAGAGGCATTCCATGGCTCGTAGACAGACTATTTCAATGAGCCGGTCAGGACCACTTGCGCAATACAATTTTTGCTCATAAGTTTTAACAAGAGGCATTTCCGCGACTCGTAGTCTATTACAATGAGCCGATCAGGACCACTTGTGCGATACAATTTTTGCACATAAGTTTTAACAAGAGACATTTCCACGGCTTGTAGTCTATTATAATGAGCCGGTCAGGACCACTTGTGCGATACAACTTTCTCTCGTGAGTTTTAACAATGAGACATTTTCACGGCCTGCACACATATTTGGCTAAGTTAAAACAACTACTTGCTAGTTAGATCTTTAGATCTAAATGCTCATGGTACAAAACTACAAATGTTATAAACTCTAGTATGACAAATTAACAACAATTTTTTGCAAAAAAACCAATGTTGCCTAGGAACAAAAGTGTCACTTGTAAATTCCGAGGAGTCATATTATGTAGACTTCTTCTATTTCTAAACCATTGATGACCATATGTCCACATTATTGTTATAGTTACTCCGTACAAGTCCTTCAACTATTAGGAGTCTTTAACGAAGCAATTTATCAATTTTTAGTTAATGGTCGTAAACTTTTAATTATGCAATGATATATGATAATTTATCACTCAACTTCATCAGACATCATATAACCATATACTCCATTTGAGTTATAGTGTTGATTCATTTACCTTTATGTACAAAAAATAAGGAAATAATTCTAAATCATACAAAATACCATATCCCTCACTAAATTGATTTTGGACCACAAAAGAATTACCAAAAAAAAAAGAGAAATCATTACTAAACTCGCATTTAAAAGAGAAATATGAACAACACTATAACTCGGAGGCAATACAATTTATTGCTGATATGTGGATATTTTACAATAATAATTAATCATAATAACAATAAACCTTTCTAATCACTATTCTAGATTTTTCTCACTTTCAATGATAGCTTCATCCATAAATCTAAAAAACCCGTACAAAAATTACATCGTTTTTCAATTTGTTTCTTTATAAAAAATAAGAGGCCATAATGAAATAAAAAAATCAACTTGATTTACAAATGATTTAGATCTAGTCAAGACACCCCACATGATTTGGAGTTATATTGTTCATCTTGACTCTTCAAAATGTATCAAGTCCATTATTAAACCAACACAACATTATCAACACCCACAAATATCATTAATAGTATATCATATTCGTTCTGCTATAATCCCAACTTGTAATAAGTCTTACCTACGACGAGTTACCATTTGTGATGGATATTTTGTGAGATAAAATAGATACAAATTGAGCAGTGGATAAAGGGGACCACAGGAATAGTGTTGGAGAGAGAGAGAGAGAAAAAGTGGATATTTTGTGACAGAAAATGGTATCCGTCACAAGCTTGCGATGGATAGTGCCGTTGCAATAAGAATTTGTGCTTGTCTTCTTTATGATTAGCGTTATTTAGTTGAGTTCAATTCAATTTCATTTAATTTAATTCAACTTGTTTCCTCATAAGTTAAAGCCTGTTATTTTTGGATAATTTCAGCTCTTTTCAGTTTTACTTAGCTGTATTCCGTTAAATTTTATTTATGTTCCAAACAAATATGTCCAGTTAATCTGTTCACAAAATTAACTTTTAATTCAACTAAATTGACCTTACCTTAAGTTCACTCAGTTTAGTTCAATTAAACTCTACTCCAATTAATTTAATTCAGCTCGTTCCAACCGAAAAAACATAACTCTTACTACTCCCTCCATTTTTTTTATATCACCCAATCCCCTTTTTGACACTATTCACAAACGGGTATTCAACGTCAGTTTTCTCTCAATCCGTTCACGGAAATATATTCATGTGAGATCTTTTTTAATTTGTCTTGATAAGAGGATTAAGAATATCAAAATTTTATAATTTTTAGTAGTATGTAGCTAAAGGTATAATCGAAACAAAATGAGTATTGGCAAACGTGTATAAAGAAATGGGGTGATATAAAAAGAATGGAGGGAGTATAATTCTATTCATAGTAAATCTTGCTTCTGACGGATATTTTGTGAGATAAAATAAATTTAATTCATAAATAGTGTCAGAGAGAGGAGAAGTGAGTATTTTATGAAAAAAACGGTATCCATTACAAATGAGAATTTGTGTTCTATTCAACTTAACTCTATTCTACGAATATTTAATTAAGTTTACCTCAACAAATTCAATTCATCTCCGATAAGGATAATAACCCAAAAAAACACAAGTGTACATGTGTCACAATGTACACAACGTAACCCTACAATAAAAAAACAGAAAAGGGCCCACATAAAACACATCGGTAGGATCCCAATACCGCCGTCACCACTCACCAGTCACCATGTGCTGAAATCCCCAACCTTTTTGTAATTACTCTTATCCCGCCTATTTTTATATTATTATTTCTTCCTCAATCATACTCTTCTTACACCTTCATCACTTCATCCATCACTTTTCAACAACACTCAAATCTCACTCCTTCTGCAATTCACTACACTTCTCCACACTTTTCGCTATCAGGTTCTTACTTCTACCTTTCTCTCCTACTTTTTTCATCTCCGTTTCGCTCAATTCTTTACGTTTTTCTTATTTAAATATCTTCGTCGTTTATTTACGTTTCTATCGTCAATTCTCTACGTCGTGTTTGATTTTCCGTGTCCGGTCAATTCTTTACGTTTTTCTTATATGGACGATGTCTCGGTTCTTTTTCTGCGATTTGTGAAAACATGAAAACGCGAAAAATTGATCAGGACGGAAATAGTATTTTATTATTAAAGTTGAAAAAAGTACGTATTTTTCCTTTTTGAAATATACTCCTAGTACTTTAAACTTTTACGTCCTTTTTATGACAGATCTGCGATTTTCTCGTTTGATTCGAAAAAAAAATTAAAAATTGATGATTTTGATTTGAAATTCTAAAATTCGTATAGAACAATTGGATTTACGCTTAATCGTTGATATTCTGCTCTAATTTCATGCTCTTACTTTGCGCTGCAGAAAAGTATGATTTTTTTTGGCAAATTTTGAGTATAATTATGTGTTATTTGTTTGTTTGTTTGTTTTGATTTTGATTTTGTTGTATGCGGAATTGATTGATTTTTAGGTTGAAGGATGATGAAGAACTCGTTTTCAGATCATAGCTTTAATTACATTGAAAGTGATGAGGAAGATGATCGTGAGAGGTTGTCGAATGCCGGTGATGATGTCGGAAGCGATTCCGACGCGTCGTCGAACTCATCTATGGATATTCGAGAACATAGCAAGCCGAATTCGTATAATACGGCTTGGCCTCAGAGTTACAGGTAATCGCAATTGAGTAACAATGCTGTTCAATTCCTACAAGTAGGATTGTATATATAATCTGTAGTTGAACATTACTTGTGTACTTAATGCATTGCTCAATGAGTCAATGCCATTACTTTCTTAGTTCGGAATCTTATATGAGACGGTTGTACGCGTACAATAGATGATTTTCATGTTATATACTTGTATTGAAGGTTTTCAGCGGTTTTAGGCAAGACTAATTGTTTTCCTAGGGTTAGGTACTTAGGTCGATCTAAGCTTCTTTGAGCCTTGGTGTAAGGGGGATGACTTTTCAGTGTTTATACTGTATAAGATACGGAGTAATAGATAGTTGTTTCAGATGTAGAAGGTAAGTGATAGCCGGGAAGGACCTTGCCAAATCTTCTGTGTTAGTAGCTACTAGCTAGTAGCTTTCGTGTCTCATACTATGAGCAAGATTCATCAATGTGCCTTCTGTCTTTTGATGAAGATTTGGTGGATAACACCAACAGCTACATTTAATTAATCTCTCGATTGTAACGTGTATGTATGACTTTATGAGTATTAGTGTTTGCGATTTGATGGAAAACGCTAGCAGCTAAGACTCAGCTTGGCTTTTAATGGTAACATGTATGAACAACAACACGTACTTGGTGTTTCTCCACTGTATATGGACAATGTATCTAAGAGATATACTATGCATTCCATGTATGAGTGACTTGCATTTCATCATTAAGGATTTTTCCTAAATTTATATCTTTGTAATTAATATCAACCACTTGGATCTCATTTCGACACTTGATCTCTTACCTGAGGTCATTGCAGTTCGATCCTGGTTCATAAAAGTGGACGATGCAGTTCCAAAGTACATATTCTGTACCACGTAGAGGTTTATCAAGTTACTATGCCAATCTCTACATGTCAAAGATCTTTAAAAACATGCCATATGTGGCCACCGTGTCCTGTATTTGAGCCGACAGGCCAGGACCAACACTTAGCTGATATCTAAGATGACTGATTATAGGCCTGTATCTCTTACATTATGGGTTTACTGGCCTAATGATCTTGGCCGATACTGCGGTTTAATATCATGAGTATTTCTTAGGTCATCACCATTCACACCCTTACATCCACCAACCGTAAATCTCTAAGGAGCGTACAAATGCCTTTATCAAGCGTGCATCACATACCAATAGAAGTGATGATGTCTCGTATAGGTTTGCAAATTATAACAGTTAACTTAGAGCTTAGAGCTTTCCGGCATATGATGAAGAATATCAGGCTGAATGTGAAACCTTTGCTTTTGTTATGATATGGAAAATCAGAAATACCCTTTCAATTCTGAAGACTTGTAGAATTTTCTAGCTGTTGAGACACAAGTTCAGGAGGGAAGGGAGGGGAGGGGAAGATGGGAGGGAAGGGAGGCGGAGGTGGTCATCCTCCTTCCAAACCTTTCCTATGCTGTAAGGTTTTTACTTTGATTTTAAGAAGGAAGACAGATCCCCTCCATTTCCTTTGAGCTCAATTGTCATCCAAATATGGGAAATTGTATATCATCCCGTCCTATTCCTTCTAAATTCTAGATCCAAATAAGGTGTAGTCATATAGAATATAGAGTACACCAAGACACCTAAACAGAAACCGACCTTGCGAATTCCTATTAGCTTTACAAAAATGCCTTTTAGTGCACTGCTAAAATTTATGTACCTCTTTGGCCAATCTCTAAGCTCGTCAAATTGTTGTCAGCTTCCAACTAGTTGGGCATCCCCTGCGAAAAATAGTTGAATGTCAACAAAGAGAAGCTGAAAACGACCTTTCTGGAGCATTAGGTTGGGAAGCGGAACCAGGAGTAGGAAAGCCGTTTCATTCTTTTTAAGAAGCAAGTAGAAAAGGGAATAGAATCACTTTAACATTTTAAAGAAATGGTGTAAAATCTAGCTTAAGTAGAAATGTGTAAGGAGTTCTTATGAATTTTAAATATGAGAACAAGATGCCTTATATGGATTGTGTTGAGACAGCATTTTCTGATCTGTGATTATAATACTACAATGTTGGTTTTCCAGGCAATCCATTGATCTGTATAGTAGTGTGCCATCTCCGAATATTGGATTTTTGGGAGGTTCTTCTTTATCAAGATTTGGTAGCTCGTTTCTCTCATCATCACTAATACAAAGGCACCCTACTAGTGATGTTACAAAACCTCTCTTACCAACAGTAGCAGATGGGCAACCGCAACGGCAACGACGAAGCTCTCACACTTTGCTTCCTCCTGTTCCGTCACGGAAGTCCTCTATGTTAAAGAAGGGAGATTCGGAGCACAAACCATCTAAGATCTCCCACGAATTTTCAATTACTCGTCAAAGCACATTTGGGCAGGCTGTACTAAATGGTGAGTAGTATCATACTGTTGTTTTGGTCTTTTCTATTATTTTTCTCAGCATGTTCATTTTTGTCCATGTATTAGTCATTTACTGATCCCAGAAGAAGCTTCTTATTCTCAGAAAACGTTTTTTTAATATCGGACTGTATTGTCGTCGACTGGATAGGATAATTGACATATGTACACTCGTAGACACGTTTATTTTCGAGATATAGAGAGTACCCCGTATTAAATGTAGAAAGCTTCTCCGTTTGGATTTCTCCGTTGATAATTTTCTTGCCTTGGATGAAACTTAGGACAACTCCTGAATATAGCTTGATGAGAATCCGGGCAAAAAATAATATTTCCTTAAATGATGGCAGCCAAATGTTTTTTTAAATTGCTTTCTCTCCAAAAGAAGCCATTTTCTTTATCAAAAGCCTGGTTATGAATTATGATTTATGAGTTTTGCGATATATGTTTCCTGCTTTGGATGCCATTCTTTTGTCCCATAGTGGTTTTTTCCTTTTCTATCATCAGTAAAAATCCACTCCTATCATCAGAGATTTGCTGGTTAGGCATCTCACCAATCTCTTTTATGTGACTGTGAATCTGTGATAATTTAGATGAGACGCTGAATGTATAAAAAAGATAGGAGGTTATCTATACATGTAGTTTTACTGTACTGTGGTCGTGGCTTCATATCCTCCTCCAACACTTTTCATCCAGTTGATTCAGTAAAACGAACGTTATACAATGTACTATCGAAGATAAAATATGAAAAGAATGGAGGCTTTGAGTTAACTCATATAAATATCACTGTCATATATAATACTCCATAAAACTTTATAGCTTTGTTAGAAGTAAATGCAGGTAAACTTGTAAAACTAGAACTCTACTAATTATATAAGTGTTTCTGTCCCTTTCATGTAGTGTTGAGAGTATTTTAGAGTCATCACTATTGAGGTTGCTGAATTTATTTAAGTGCTCTGCAAGAAGTTGTTTATACAAGTTGAAAGTTTTGCTAAATGGTGGTTCACTATCTACTTCACTATGTCAGTAAATTCAAACTATCTTGAAGACAAAAATTTTGAGTACTGTTGTTTTTTACTCTGACATTTTGACAGGGATGAATGTTTTATGTGGAGTCGGTATACTTTCTGCTCCTTATGCTGTCAAGCAGGGAGGGTGGCTGAGTCTTATCATTCTACTAGTATTTGCGGTGCTCTCTTTCTACACTGGGCTTCTTTTACGTTATTGCTTAGATAGTGCTCCAGAATTGGAGACCTATCCAGATATTGGTCAGGCTGCGTTTGGCAGAATAGGAAGAATCGCTATATCGGTATGTGTTCTCTTGCAAGTATCTTCTCTTTGGTTTATTTCGAATGATGATGCATCGTAAAAGACCCTTTGAAAATCAGTGCTCAGTTATGAGGGAGATTTGCAAGCAACCTTATAAAATCCAATCGAAAATATGGCACTCTGTAATTGAGAGCTCTGGTATCATGAATATGGGTTTGAGTTGACATATCAGAAAGAAATAACTACTTGTCAGCCTAGTCAGGTTAAGTCCTGCAATCACACCAAAACCGAATGAATAAAGAGTCTTTATCATTTATATTGCTGGCGAACATTTGTTATTGATTCAGAAAAGGCTTCTGCTATATTTATATTCTGTTTTATTAAGTTGCTGACAAGTTACCTTTTTAATGCACTTTCCCTGCTAACTATATTATTCTTGGCTTGCAGATCATCCTATATGCGGAATTATATGTAAGTATAGCTGTTTATAACCGATTCTGTGTTCTGTATGTGTCAACAATTACATCAATACTAGCGTGCAGATGTCGTTATATTCACACATTCTCTGTGATGTTGGCTTTTCTGGGTAATAGTTGGTACTTTATTGTCCAAATGCTTACTATTTTCTCTTACTGTTGGCGGAATGTTACGTTGCCATCTTTTATGCTATTTCAATATTTTATTTTAGTTGATGCCTGCAGATTCTAAGTACTGGAATCTGTTACTGAAATGGGAACGATAACAGATAGGCATATCGCATAAATAAACTACGCAAATGTTTTTGAATCTCTACATTCTTAAGTTCTGTTTGGTATTGAGCAAAAGTCATTGTAACTTCATGTCCAAGTGTTTTGAGTTGCTAGTTATTGCCTTTTTTCTTTTTTTGCAAGTGCTTGGTTTTCTTGCCTTTTACTTGGAAGAGTTTCATTTCTTGATAATTTAATTACCTATTCCTCCGGCAGGCATCTTGCGTGGAGTATATAATACTGGAGAGTGACAACTTGTCATCATTGTTCCCAAGTGCGCATTTGACTGTATTTGGCCTTGAGCTACAGGCCCACCACCTTTTTGCGCTGGCAGCTACCCTTGCTATCCTTCCTACATGTTGGCTGCGAGATCTTAGCATTCTGAGTTACATATCTGGTCTGGATGTCTGCCTATACTTTTTTCTTCGAATAAAATATCATTTTGAAATTTTTAGCTACCGCAAGTACTTGCGCGGTCGTGAATGATGTGAAGTGTGTCTATTCTGTTTTCTAATGAGGTAACACTTTGCTATTTTTGGCTGCAGCTGGCGGAGTCATTGCATCAGTACTGGTAGTCTTGTGTTTGTTCTGGGTTGGTTTGGTAGATAAAGTGGATTTTGCAGGCAATGGCTCCGTACTGAACGTTTCTAGTCTCCCTGTGGCAATTGGGCTGTACGGTTTTTTGTATTCCGGTCATGCTGTCTTCCCCAACATCTATTCTTCAATGGCAAATCAAAACCAATATCCAGCTGTTCTGCTGACTAGGTGCTTACTCTGATTCTTTCCTATGTTTATGACTCCATACTTATATGTTATAAGGAACTGATTCATGACAAGGCTAGGGAGTATGTTTATCCATGATATTATAAATCAGTTTCAGAGATGTTGGAATCCATTGTTGCAGTCTATTCTGGATCTTTACTCCAAAAATGCGTCCTATAAATGTGGGATAAGCTTCGGAACTTTTACATAGGATTGTGATGCCTTTACATTGGATTCGATCATTCAATGCCGTTTGACGACCAAAATTTAATATGATATGTTTATGTGGCTTGGGCTAGGTCGTTAATTCGTAATACACAATAGTCAATACGATGCTAAGATGGATACACAATATGCTTTTAATAGAGTATCCAATGCATAATCCTATGCAAATGCTATGATACAAAAGGAAATATAGATACGAGTGAGTCAGTTCACAATTGCTGGGGTTTGAGTGGATCCGGTAACCCTGGCTTGGAGATGGCCTCTGCAGTTAAAACAATCAGAGTTTATAAAGTAGAGATTAATTTGCTACGGATGATAGATTGCTACTATATGGGCTTCTATAGTTACGGGAATGAGTGAGGCAATGCAGAACCCATTCCTATTATTAAAAAATGAGAAGAAAAATACCTATCTTCTGAATTGCCAATGAAACACACAGCGTTTTAAGTTGAGATATGTTAGTGTGATTGCACGACATGACATTTTTTCACGTTAGGCTGAAAGGATTCTTGTCCCCATTTGTTGAATTTGTTTGAATCTTGTGGAATCTTTTTCTACTGAAAACAACTTCTCTGATACAGGGATGTAGTTCTTACCTCCATCTTGGGCTTGTGTCCATGATCCTGTCTTCTCTACATGAAATTTGAGAAGAATGTTAGAATTGGTTAAAATACCATCCTAGGCTTACTTGATAAATTTACATTGGCTTTCTTGTTTCCATCATCAAATTCTGAGAAGACTATTGAACTGAGACCTCTATGACTGCTACAGAATATACCCTTTTCTTGTAACCATTACAATTTCCAACATGGAGTTGAGCAGCCTCTTGATAACTCCCTACGTGATAGCCTTCCTCATTTCTCATTGTGCACAGCCGAATATTGTTTGTGATTGTTTTGTGTACCGAGTTATCTTAAAGTGGAAGAGTATTAAGCATAGACTAAAGAAAAAGGTTTCTGGCTTTGCAGCTTTGGTATTACTACTTTATTGTGTGGCGGAGCTGCTGTTCTTGGATACCTGATGTTTGGCGAATCAGCACAATCACAGTTCACCCTTAACATGCCTCCAAATTTGGTTGCGTCCAAATTGGCTGTCTGGACAACGGTATGATTAAGATGGTCTCTCTTTTGATTACCCTTAAAGTGTGAAATTGTGAATTACTTGAGCTTATGACTTGTAAATCAGTTTGATAAATGTGGAATATCGGGACCTGTTACTAGCGAAGTTCACTCATTAATTATAGAACAAGCTGAATTGATGCAAATGTTCCTGAATCCTGACAGAGCGTAGTCATTTCCATGCATGCCTGAACTGATATCAAACTGATTTGTTCACTTTTGTTTCCGCTAACTTACCACCAATTGCATCATGCCAGGAATTGTAGATCCTTGCTGTAATCAGATCTATTAATGTGTGTGATACTTTTCACAATAGCAATAGAATTGAATTTTTCACATATCCACGTCTTATTTTAGCAAACCCAAGTTAGAACTTAAATATGAAATAAATGGACTTCTGGCAGAAAGGTTAAATTAAGGTTCTGTAATTCTCACTGAATATGTTCTGACTAGTTGATCCTGGGTCCAGCAAATTACTTGCGAAAAGAGTTGCAGATTGAAACTCTAGCTAATCATTCTGAATATCTACTTTTTTTCTGAATTTGTGTTAGGAAATTTATTATATTAACGAGTTGCTCTCTGGTTGTGGTTGCAGGTGGTGAATCCATTTACAAAATATCCTTTATATTGGTTGATTAATTGCTAAGTTTTCTAATCTATGGATGCCTGAAAATCCGAAATGGGCCACTTAAAAGGAATAACTAGAGGTTTGAGGCACTTCTGCAGTTCCTCGAGTCGTACGGTATCAGATTATTTAGTTTCTTGCATGATCTGGTACTGCCTACTGGTGTCATCATCTGAGACAGAAGAGAATAACATAATGTTATTTTGATAGTTCATATGAATATCTTGCATGTTTACTCTGTGTAGTGAAAGCATATAGGTCCTTTCCATTTCCTTAATTACAACCACATACGCTTTGACCATTTCACCAGTCGCAATGTGTTTGGAGGAGTTGATACCATCACGCCATCTCAAATCTCACTTATATCCGATTCTCATTCGAACAGCGCTAGTACTATCCTCCTTGGTGGTCGGTCTTTGCATCCCCTTTTTCGGTAAGCTTCACTCCCTAGATCTGGTTTAGTCGGAGGGATGGTTATTGAGATTTGTTTCATCTGTCCTTTCTTCCTTCGGTAATGACAGAACATCTTTAATTAGGCTAGAAGATCACGAGGTTATGGTCAAACCTATAGGTTTAACTTTTAAGATAAAACGGTTTTAACCAAGTGGTGTTAGTCCAGTGGTAACTGAGTTAAACCTTAAAGCTTGCAAAAATGCAGGAGATGAGAGGTCTCAGGTTCGATTACCAGATGGGGCGATGACCACTTGGCCACTGCAGCCCCCTAGGGGTAGCTTACATGGTCCATGTGGTGGTGCGGGAATGCATGGGCCCGGGGGATTAAACCCCTCGTCATCAAAAAAAAGATAAAACGGTTTTTGAAGCCTCACGTTGATCTTAAAACTTCATAAACCTCTTATTTTCAAACCTCATAAAGTTGAACATTATGTTCTCCGTATTACCTAACGAGTTTCAGATTATTATTCTTTGTATTTCTATGTTAACTTATTTGATGACCTCCTCGCATCTTCATATATTTCCTGTTGTTTTGCAGGTCTAGTAATGGCGTTAATTGGATCATTGCTCACCATGCTTGTTGTAAGTACTTCATGTTTTTTTTCTTTAACATTGTAACGATTATAGTTCAACTGTAGACGAGTCGTTTCTAAACATTACCCCGCATCTAACCTGTTGGGCACGTCCCCTCTCGTGGGGGAACGCTCACATTAATTGTTTCCAAGATAGTCATCCATTTTTGGCGAGGTAACCAAACTTCAATGCGTTCCTTTGTTCATTTTCCCGCTCGCAATATTTCTACTCTCTCCATAATTACACAAAAGGAAAATACAAGCTTTTTCAACATTTTTCTTAGTGACAACATGTAGCCATTCCCATACATTACATGGTACATGAAAATTTTGTTGTGGGTTTACCCTTTTCTCATTCCGCGTTACCCTGACTTCTCTGTGTTTATTTTGACAGACTCTAATATTGCCGTGTGCGTGCTACTTGAGCATATTACGTGACAAGGTTACGCGTGTACAGGTAAGACATAGGAGCTATCGAACATCATTCCCTGATATGTGGATTTATATTGATCGTCTTCACTGATTTGATTTTACCGTCTTCTATTATTCCCTTACTCCTTTTCGATCTCTGTTTCTCTCCACAAACTTAGTTGCTTGAATTGGCGAAAACCTCTCGCCTCTTTTCATTGACTAGTTTAATCTTTTTACTGTAGGTGTCAATCTGTGTTGTGGTCATTGCTATTGGCACAGTTTCATCGGTTTTTGGGACATATTCCGCTCTCTCTGCAATCATCGATAGTTTTTGATGAGACGGTCTCCGAGGTTATTATTTTTGCTGGATTACCGAATCCGCTCAAGTACACAGAACTATGAACTGATTTGCAATTATATTTATCATAGACACCATACAACATTACATACATGTATTACCCATCCTCGTTACCCATTTGTTTTGGGTATATTACAACACAAATTAGACAACCCTGTTTTATAGGTGATACATCAATTTTGATAATTATATCTCATTAATATTCTTGTGATTTCATCAATTTTTATCATTGTATTTCTTTTATGTAGAGGTGCATGTCTAAGGGTCTGATTCTTGGGTTTGTATCTCAAATTATTACTCCATAGTATAGTGGTTTTATTTATACGGGGAAGTAGCAAAATCGAGCCTTTATCCACTAGAGTTGAAGCCTTCATTGATAGACACTCATTATTGTGTAAGGCTGTTGTCTAGTCTATAAAATTTATTTGTACGAGGGTACAATAAATAATGGGTGATGCTCATTTATGGACAAATTTTATTCTTTTATAAATGACCATTTTACCCATTTATTTTATCTCCCCAATTTTCATTTTTCTCTCTATATTCAATTCTCTATATTTTTTCTCTCTAAAGTCTCTATATTCAATCAAGCAACGCACCTTACTACAGAAATATGAAATCAAGACGACAAAAACGATTTGTTGTTATAGTCTCTGACATGTTCAGTATATTCAACATTAACATTAATATGAACTCATTGTAGAGAACCTACCATCCGTTGCTATGATGCAATATGGTAAGGAAAACAAACAATCCAAAATTCAAGGAAAAACATTCAATCTTCTTCAATTATATAATTGAAGCCTTTGTCTCAGACAATAATTGAAAAAAGAAGAATAAGGAAGAAAAAGAACAAAATAAAAGAGGTAAACAAACCCTAATTCAATTAGGGGAGAATTAATATCCATAATTGTGTAATTTTGATAGATTAGATAAATTCGATTAATTATGTGAGGGGGAATTAAGGTTTTTTTTTCTTTTTTGTTTTTTTTCTGTTGGTAAGTGAAGGGTATAAAATGGAAAAATAATGAAAAAGAATCCATGAAAGAGCAAAAAGCGTGCATGAATGAGCAATTACGTAAATAATTGAGTGTGTAATCCACCAAGATCCCGATTACTTTGTAAAATGGTTATATTCTATTATTGTACTCGATAAAAGTCATATATTGTGTATAAGATAAAAAAAACAGCAAAAGTGGCGATTAGGCTTCATAACTTTGAGTAAATCTCATAAGTTTCAAATGCAATGATTAAACTTCATAATTTTGAGTTTAAGTGAAATTGAATCCAATTTTAAATTTTTATATTTCCAATCAAAATTGCACAAAAAATCAATTTAATTCATTTATACAATTTATCAATACAATAAAAATTGTTACACATTTATAAATTGTATGAAATTTACTATACTAAAATAATATTTTGAATGACATAAAATTTACAATTTGCAACGTAATTTCAAATATATATATCAATTATATTAGGTTATTTAGCATATTACTACCTAATAGTTCTAAATTTTTGCATATTACTATCTAATATGTTTAATTATTCAAATAACAACCTAATAAGTGTAAAAACTTACACGATTACTACCAATATGACGGAATTGCTAAAAAATGATGGAAATCGGTTTATTTCTTCCCTTTTTAATTCAAACCTAAATTAATACCTATATTACCCTTCCCCTCTCTTTCCTCCCTTGAAACACGATTCTCTCATCCAATAAAACTTATTTTCAGATTTTAACTCCTCTATCAATCTCCTCCCATTTTATCCAGTAAATTTAAAACAAGTGAAAATATCTAAAATATTCTACTCCATATATAAAAACTATGTTTCCGCCGATCATTTAATCTCTCTGAACACGGGTACGGAGATACGGACATAGACGTGTACGAGTTAAGTTAAACTCTCGCAAACCCGTACAAGAGGTAAAAGTGTAAAACTAAGCTATTGTTTCCAACTTTTGAGTCTTTTGACAAGATGAACAACATATTTAAAGTCCTATACGAAACCCAGTGTTCAACTTCAACCGCTATACCTATTTCAAAATCACTGCAACTTAAAAACTACTTGATCATCAATGGCGGCAAATCATTCAAACACCTCAAACATGCGCATGCCCGTCTCTTTCGTCTTGGTTTATCCCAACACCGCACCCTCCTTAACACCATTCTCGGTTACTCTTTTCACTTTGGCAACATTCATTACGCTCACCGTATCTTTAATCATACCCGTAACCCTAATATCATTCTCTTTAACACCATGATTAGAGGCTTAGTTTCTGCTGATTTGTTTCATGATTCCATTAATTACTTTCATGCCATGCGATCTTATTATGGTTTATTGCCTAATCATTTTACTTGCCCCTTTGTTCTCAAGGCTTGTGCTCGTGTTTCCGATTATAACCTGGGTTTGAAGATGCATAATTTGATAATCAAGTTGAATCTTGATGGAGATGTTTATGTGAATAATAGTTTGATCAGTATGTATGGTGGTTGTGGTTATGTTGGTTATGCACAGAAGGTGTTCGATGAAATGCCTGAGAGATGTGTTTTTTCATGGACTGCTATTATGAGCGGTTACATTAATGGCAGCCATTTTCATGAAGCTGTTGAGTTGTTTAAGATGTTTTTGGAGAAGGGTTTAAGGCCGGATAGTTTTGCGCTTGTTAGATTATTGTCTGCGTGTGCTGATCGTAGGCAGCTTGAGATTGGGGAGTGGGTTCATAGATATGTCGATATGAATGGAATAAGGAGAGGTGTTGGTGTTAATACGAAATTGATTGATATGTATGCTAAGTGTGGTTGTATGGACAAAGCCGTGCGTGTCTTTGATCAAATGCAAGAGAAGGATGTGATTTCTTGGACTACTATGATCCAAGGCTATGTCCTTAATGATTTAGCAAATGAAGCGTTGGAAGTGTATTCCGAGATGGAAAGAGAGCAAGTTGAACCGGATACTTGCACATTGCTTCATGTTCTAGAGGCTTGTACAAGGCTTGGGGTTGGGGTTGGGGTTGGGGAAATAGGTTTGGGAGAGCAGGCAATAATCCGCTCCATTGAAACAAGTAAATTCGCTTCTGATCCTGTTCTTAGAACCGCGCTAATGGACATGTATGCAAAATGCGGTAATATAGAGCTAGCATGGACATCATTTAGAGAGACCAAAAAGAGAGACATTGTTGTGTGGAATGCTATAATCAGTACCTTATCTACTAATGGCTATGTTAACATTGCCTTTGCTGTTTTTGCGCAGATGGAGAAACTTGGTGTTCAGTCTAATTCTCGGACTATTTTTGGCCTGCTTTCTGGCTGTAGACATGCCGGTCTTGTCGATCAAGGGAGAAAATTATTCAATGGCATGGAGTCTATCTTTAGCCTTACACCTACTATTGAACATTATGGTTGTATGGTTGAGCTTCTAAGTCGGGCAGGGTTATTCGATGAAGCTCGTCAATTGATTCAAATAATGCCTATGGACCCAAATGAACAAGTTTGGGGAGCACTGCTTGGTGGGTGTAGATTATACCGAAACACCCTTCTTGGTGAATTTGTGGTACAACAGTTGATCAAGCTACAACCTTTGAATCTCGGATATTACGTTCTCTTATCAAATCTGTACGCAGCAAACAGTAAGTGGCATGATGCCGAAAGAACAAGGAAAAGATTCAAAAAAATGAGGATGCAAGGGATTAGAAAGATATCAGGGTGTAGCCTGATTAATGTGGATGGAATTGTTCATGAGTTTGTTGCCTGTGACAATTCACATCCCATGGCTCATCAAATATATGCTAAATTAGAGGATTTACTCAAGGATTCTCGAGCAGCGGGATATTTACCCGTAAAAGATTTTTCTCTGTTTGATTTAGAGGAGGAAGAGAAAGATCACCTTCTTCAGTATCACAGCGAGAAATTGGCTATTGCATTTGCATTGATTACTACTCCCCCAGACTATGTAATCCGAGTTCTGAAAAATGTACGGATTTGTGATGATTGTCATGCTGCCATCAAGATTTTTTCCCAAATTACTGGAAGAAAGATTGTAGTTCGAGACATTACACGCATCCATCATTTTGTTGATGGTTCTTGTTCGTGTAAAGATTATTGGTAACATTACTATAATCAGTGCACAATCTAGGTCGAGATACAGAGTACTCCGCAACAAAGTTGAGCCATGAATGTACACTGTTTTGTTGTTTATGGGAATTTGAACTGGACAGTTGAAGTTTTTATTTGCAAGCTAAGCACAGCAGGAAGACTGACAGAGACACTTGCATATATAATAAGACAGTGCTGATATGTCGGTCAGGCTGACAGTCGAGGTGCATTTCAAGTTCTTAATGCTGTCATATACGAGAAGTCGAGAATGATCCACAGATGTATCTATCAGGCCTGGTGCTTCTTCCAGACAGCTATGGTTGTCATCTGCCACCATTGCAACTGCCATCTTCTCTGCTTCTTCTCTTGTGTGTGTATGGATTTTTGATACCACATTGGAGAACACTGCATTCAACTTGTTTTTCATAAGTGCTGGTGTCAGTAATGGTTGCTTACTTCTTTCGCATATTCTCATTGAAGACGTAGACTATCCGTCACAAATTCTCATTGCATGTATATGGATTTTTGATACGACATTGGAGAACTCACTGCATTCAACTTGTTTTTCATAAGTGCTGATGTCAGGAAAGGTTGCTTACTTGTTTCGCAAATTCTCATTGAAGACGGATAGTGCCCCTCTCACAATATGCAACTGACATTATCCATAGGTGCTCGCTCCATTTCCCCACTTGCCCTTCCTACGTATTGTGTGAGAACTGAGAAGTATTATCCGTTTTCTTGTCTGTTATAAACAAGACGCTTTATACTTGTTTTCTGTTTTATATATGTGCTGAAAGCAAACGTGACAAGGCATTTTGTGTGAAGGATCATTTCTATTTCAGGACATTTTACGGGCATTGTTCATCAGTTATTTCGGGTATGGTTCAAATGCAGGTATTAACTGTTTACGGGTCAATAGTCAACCGAGTCAGGTCTATTGTGTCGTTTTGACTTTTGGAGTGTTGCTATTAAGGGTTTGTTTTACATTAGTCATTAACTTTAATTTTACACGAACATACACTTTTAGAGTTGTAATGTGAAAAATCACAAATTCTCATTTGTGACGGAGATATTCGTCGTAAGCTTGCGACGGGTCAAGTAATCGATGTAGGGAGATAAGACAAAAGTAGAATACTAGGTAGTAGCAAACTGTTTTGTCTTGCCTACCAATATGAGTCGTATTTGACATATCGTAAACTTGTGACGGATAAGCCCGTTACAACTTACAAGGGAGAGTTGCTGATAAAAAAATGTTAAATGTCAAATGTTAATTGTTATATAGATTCACTTTCTAAAAAGAATTATGTATAAATTTGCAGTATAGGTAACCCGCGGACACGACCAAATGAGATATTTAACTCGTATTAAATCCAACCCAGCCTATAACTTGTATGATTTATATACATGACTTTTTTTGTGTAAAAACAAATTTTTTATATCCGCCCTAGTTTCATAACAGATTTATACTGTCTTTTAGGGTGTATTTGAATAGCAAAAAAGGAGGGAAATGGAGGGAAGGAAGGAGGGAAAAGAAAGGGAGAAAAGAGGAGGGATAATGGATTAGGTGTTAGTCCACATCCTTCTTACTTCTACCTTCCTTTTCTAACCAAATACTTCCTCCATTTTCCTATTTTCTTCCCATTTCCCTTATTTGGCAAATTACCTATTTTCTTCCCATTTTTTTTCTTTCCTATTTTAGATAACCAAATTACAACTTTATCATTTTTTTTATTACAAAAAATACTCTCTTTTCATTACTAACCCCACTTATTACCTTCCTTTCATTACTTTATCATTCTTTTATTAGTTTGTCTTAATCCAAGTGCAAAATGGAATGAGAAGAACACTTATAAATGGAGGAAGTAATTGATTTCTCGTCCTCCCAATTCCCTCCCCTCATCCCTCTCTTTCCCTCTAAATCTTTCAATCCAAACAGTCCTTTAAAGTTTCATAATTTTAGCTATAATCTTGGTCAATGTTTTTAAAGTTTGACCTAAAAAAATAAATATTACGGGAATTTAAGGGAGTACAATAATGCTAAAAAAGTACACAATTGATGATTGTATATCAAATATATAATCCACTTACTACATTATCATGGGTGAGAAGTGAGAACCTAAAACTTTTACCATTGAACCACAAAATGTTTATAATATATTAGGATAACATTTATTTAAGTAATATTCAACAATAATTAGGGTATCAAAAATGCATGTTCTAAACCAAATTTTTTCAAGTTTTAGCGTCCGTCACTCCTTGCTAGAGCAACCACAATGGCTCATATCCATACAAATTTATTTTTCGTCACGTCACCACCACATCACTAAACTACAAACTCAACCTTATAGAAATAATGTAAACAATAGTACAAGTTCATCCAAGTTTATAAATGAGTCTCGCCCGCAATCCTCTCACTTCTAAAATTCTCAAAGATGAGTCCATATACAGTCATGAACCAAATTCTTCTACAAATAATGGTATCAGTTCGTTCATCTATTAAGAACTCCTCCAATGAACACAATTATGGTTACTCTTAGCCGGGTTCGCCCATAAGACCATCCCCATGCAAGGTCGCCAACTGGGTCGCGATCTTGTTGGGTATCTCCCTAATTACCTAATTAACAAGACATTAGACGATAATTAGCTCGACCTTGAATAAGTTGAGGTCAATTGCCGATCCTGAATAAGAAGAGGTCACTAAATGGTGACCTTCCACATGGCAATACACAATTGCTTTACCGAAAGTGATTGAAAATGTTGGAACGTGGAAAAATAATTGGATTGGTGATCTAGGTTATGACCTTCTACTTGAGAGGGTATAAGTTGGTCCAGATAAATAAGGTTGATAACCCGATGAAGGCGACCTTCTACTTAGGATGGTATAACGTCACTAGGTAGCACGGACACTTCTCCTAATTAGTCGTCCCGTGTCCGACACTCGGACACCCGACACTCATTGAACACATGTCAAAACATATTATAGCTTAGACGGGGTATAAAATTTTAAAAAAGATCGATTAAAAGATGAATTTGAGTGGAAAAATGAGAATTAGTTATAATAAATGTCGAATTGTACCTTTACTCGTTTGGATTTAACTTCAAATACATAATAAAAATAAAAGTATACATTATTTATAGCCATAAAATATATTTTTTTATTATATTTAAATGTCGTGTCCCGTGTCTTAAATTTCATGGGCTACCTAGTGTAACGATTGACATTTGACATCCGTACGAGTCTACGACCCTACCGGCTACCTCCTCGAAAAAATAAGAAGGAAGCCTTTTTTCTCCATCTTTACACCTCTCTCTCAATCATACATTGATAGCTTGAGAGAATAGAATAGTTAGTAGACGAAGTCCCAGTTTGTGTACTACATCGTGCAACCCACTATCTTCCTTCTTTCCTTCAATCATTTTCTCTTTCAATCAATCAATGACGAACAACAATCTATCACCATTTCCCCATTTCACTTTCTCCAAACAACAACAACAAAAACCCACATTTCTTACTTTCTTCATTCTTCTTCAATTCAAAGTTTAATCTTTATTATTATACTATAATCTTCAACAATGGCGACGCAACGATCGGGTAAAGAGAGACAAACATGGCAGACACCCTCTTCTGCTTCTTTACTTAACCTCTCTACCAATTCATTGACTAAGAGTGTCAATGCTGCTGGTGGTGGTAATGGCGGTGGTGGTGTGCAAAATCATCAGTCGAGTCGATCGTCGAAGTCTTCGTCTGTTGCTGCAAACCCTAATTCTGAACGGACCGGGAAGAGGTCGGTTACGCCTGTTTCCGGGAAGCGGCCTGTTACTCCGCTTTCTAGGAGTCATTCTATCATTGCGCATGATCCTGGTTTGTGTTTCTTGCTTGTGATTATGAAATTGTTGAATTATGATAGAAAATTGTGATGCTAATGTATTTTGTTAGAGCGATTTCGGCACTGGGTTAATGTTGTTTTTGTTATTGCTGTTGATGAATAGTAAAGTGTGATTATTTTTAGAAATGTGTAAGATTATGTTTAGGAACCTAAAATTGTAATTGAGTTCCGTAATTGAGACATTTGAGGCGTTTGGAAAACTCAATGATTTGGAAGTGAAATTGGGTTCAATTTATTTTCACAATTCTAACCTAGTTTAAAATTGGGGTTCTCAAGCTCCTATGGGTTAGTAGTCATTTCAATCCCATCACTATCTAATCTCCTAATGTAGACTTGTTAAATAGGTATGGGTCATAGATGTGACCTAACTCGCCTCGTTCTGCCCAATTCCAATTCCATGGCGCAAACATCCTCGAGAAATTGAAATTTAGAATTCACATCCACGTGATTATAATCTATGTTACTCAGACACGTTTACAAAGATCCAACACCGACACCAAACTCGACTATTTTTACAAAAATGAGATATCCAAGTGTTATACACATGAGAATATGAAGAGTCGAAGTAACATAGAATTTGTGATATTGGATATGGAATTGGAACTGAATTAGAACATTTTAGTTTTTGTGATTGAGATCATAAAATTATAATCGATTTTGCGTTTCTAAACCCTACCTTAGGAGATTGGTAGATTTTTGAAATTACTATTGGGGCTCCCATTTTGCTTTAGTTGTAGATGCATAGAGTGGCAAGGAAAGGGAGATGCAGAAACCGGGCCGTATTTCCTTGTTTGGTTAACTAGGTTATATGGGATTTGGAAGCAAAGGAAGTGCCAAAACTTGTCGTTTTTTCTTTCTTCCCTCGTAGGTGGAAATTGGAAAGGTACATTCCTCTATAATTAGTAAACTAATCAAGGGAAATTGCATCATTCCTTTTCCCTTCAATTTCATCCATCAAAACAAGATGTTAGAGAAACAAAACCCTTGACAGTCTTATCATTTAGCAGTAACTACGGGGAAATAAGTGCCATTAGCATCTTGTGCGTTTTGTCCTAATGGATTTAGCAGGCTGGAAACCGCCTAATTTCACGATGTCACGTGCTTCTGATATTTTTTGGAATTAGTAATTTTGGAGCACGTGGATTCTTAAATAGGCTTCTGTTGTTTTTCACACGGTTTTGTGAAATGGAGTAGTCTACCTTATCTTTCTGTGTTTCTGTTCTATGAGGGCTATGCGCCTGATATCCAATTTTTAATGTTGCTGACATGGTGTTTACTAGTTGGTTTAAAAGTTGAAGGGAACCGTAAATCCTTGAGGAGTTAGTTGCATTATCATTTCGGCTTTCTCTTAAGAGCTCATTACTTGCGCTTAGAGTGATATTTCAGCTGATCTTTTCTTTGTCTTTTTGATTAAATGCTTTCCTAATGTCCTAGTTGTATATCTATCTGTACAAAATGATAATGATCTGTCTATAATACATGATCTTTATATATCGAGGAGGGAGTAGTTTTAGACCAATCAGTTATTCTCTATCACAAGGTTATTGTCAACCATGCAGAACCTGGAAGAGTTAGAGTTGCTATCAGGCTTCGACCCAGAAATGACGAAGACCTTGCCCTTGATGCAGATTTTGCCGACTGCGTTGACATACAACCAGAGGTGATATTTCCTTTGACCTTTTCTGCTGCAAATATCCAAAACGTTTTTTTCACTCTGTTTACCTCCTCTATTTTCACAATGAAATACTCTCTCCATTTTATTGAATTAGCCCCATTGCCTTACTTTTTGTGAGTGGAAAAGTGGGCCCATGGGGCTAATCAAGAAATTAGCGGGAGTAGCTGATTAGGATAATAAACCCTCAAGAGTGTCAAATGCAAAATGCAATATGTTACTATTAGGCTATTAGCCCTGACTTATGTGGACTTCATCTGGGCTTAACATGGTCGAGTGAATTGTTCCTCAGTGGAACTTGCCTTCACTGCCTTGCTTATGACTTAAGTAAGTGATTTCATAATCATTATGAACAAACGACCAATGTAGGTCAGCTTTTGAAAACCTCTATACCTAACAAACAAACCAGCAGGTTCCCCATTAATAAGCACTAATAAACGGATAGTTGAGATGCAAAAAAGCAGCCACTTTCTCCACTTACTTTACTAGGAACTCAGCCTTTCAAGAGCTACGTAAGAGGCCGGATGTACTTCTGAGGGATGTTATGAAAATCACTTTACAATAGTACTCATGTTGGTTAATTTGCTGGCCTATACACAGCATAGAATAATAGATGTGTACAAGTTTCACTAAAGATGGGCCCTGTCTCACACATGTTATTGGTTGTGCAGCTGAAGAAACTGAACTTGAAAAAGAACAATTGGAGTTCTGATTCTTACAAATTTGATGAAGTATTTACAGAAACAGCTTCCCAAAAGCGTGTTTATGAAGTGGTAGCCAAACCTGTTGTTGAGGTACGCTCTATTTAGAATCTTTCTTTGCTTCTGAATATGGTTCTTAATAGTATGCATTTTATATCACTGAAATGAGGCCTTTAGCATCCAACATATGACATGAACATAAGTTGGTTTGTCTACACTGTTACATTCTTTCAGGTCTTTGTGTGGAAATTTAACTTGTGTGAAATATCAGCCTCGCTTGGACTTAGGATATTAAAGTCTTGCTTTGAACTCTGAAGTACTTCCATGTTCCATGTGTTTTTCTATTTTTTTTCTCTATCATTAGGCGTTAAATTTTTTTTGTTATTTTGTTATCTTATCATACAGATTATTGAATGAATATCATTGTGTTAACATACAAGTTGTTTTACTATTTTGCAGAGTGTAATGAGTGGGTATAATGGAACAATTATGGCTTATGGTCAGACAGGTACTGGGAAGACGCACACTGTTGGCAACCTTGGAAAAAATGATGCATCAGAGCGTGGTATCATGGTGAGGGCAGTAGAAGATATAATTACCAATATATCTCCAAGACATGATAGCGTGGAGATCTCCTACTTACAGGTATTTTATTTTGCAGCCCTACAGCTGTTGTTGGGTGCTACTTTGTAGTATTTTGTTTCGTCTACCCAATTTATGCTATTGTGGTTAATGGTTAGGAAAAGAGAAGATATTGAAGTGTTTTACAATGATTTATCATTAAATCAATGATTATTGATTACTTATTTTCTATTTGCTCAGTTGTATAAGGAAGCAATTCAAGACCTGCTTGCACCTGAGAAGGTTAATATTCCTATTGTTGAAGATGCAAAGACAGGAGAAGTACTGTTACCTGGCGCCTCAGTGATTAAGATTCATGAACTTGACCAGTTCATGGAATTGCTTCAAAATGGTGAGGCAAACCGTCATGCCGCAAATACAAAGCTCAATACAAATTCGTCACGCAGTCATGCAATTTTAACGGTACGCAAGTCTGCCAGCAATTCTCCTCTGTTTTATGTTCATTTTTCACACAATTGCATATTGTTCAAAACAATATTTTTTCATTGTTTAGGTTTATGTTAGAAGATCTATCACTGGAAAGACAGAACATGCAACATCTTCTGAAATGGGTACTGGAATTAATGCACAGCCTGACATGGATGTGAAAATGATACGAAAAAGCAAGCTACTAATCGTTGATTTGGCTGGATCTGAAAGAATAGATAAATCTGGTATGTCGGAAGCATGTTTTTTTTTGTTTTGAAATTAGTTTGGTGAGGATGGGGTGGGATGTCATCATGGCAATGAGGAAGGTAGGGGACTCTGGGAACAATTGAATATTCACTTACCATCTAGCTGTGCAGTCTTAATATGGGCGTCACCCCATGATGTCTTTTTGTAGATGAATATCAGCTCTATGAATCTTTTCTATATCTTTGTGTAGATGCGTGTCTGCTCTATGATATCTTTTTGTACATGGGCATCACCCCCTTGGTATCCCTTAAGTAATACTCCTTCTGTTTGTTTTTATATGTCGTTTAGATGAAGTATAAAATTTCTTTTTATATATTCTCTACATTTTCCAAGCATTAATAATTAATAACCAAGACTAAAAGGTACTTTTAGAGTTTTAGCTATTTAATTGGTGGAAAAATGTTTTATTTTTATATTTTGAAAGAGCTTTATTATACATAATAAATAGTATACCATTTTCCTATGCTTTCTTAACTCATGCGCAAGGTCCTACATTGACATGTAAAACGAAACAAGGTAGTAGTATATCTTTTAAAAAAAACACTCCTATATCTGTGCATAGTTTGTGATGGATACATGTGTGTAGTTGATGTCTTTGAAGCCAATGTGCTTGTGTTTATTTTCGCATCTTTTGAAATTCAATGCCTCACTTTTGTGCATGGCAGGTAGTGAAGGACACTTGCTTGAAGAGGCCAAATTTATCAATCTTTCTCTCACTTCATTGGGGAAGTGTATAAATGCGTTGGCTGAAAATAGTCCACATATTCCTGTTCGGGATTCCAAGTTGACAAGAATTCTTCGTGATTCTTTTGGAGGTGGATATCCTTACTTCTTTAAATGGTTTATGATTAAAAAATAGACCTCAGGAACTAGCTTTTCTTAAAGGTGTCAGGTTTTATTATTTGTATATTTCACGAGGGAAAGATCAGGAGACAGGTTCATAGGCGTCTCTGTAGTCTTCCAGCTTCTTCTGTTTGGCTTGGAAGCTATGGGTATTCCAGGTTCATGGTGGAACTTCATGTTTATTTTAATGGTTTTGGTGGAAGCAAGCTAGCATTAGCGGTGTTTTGACGCATTGAGATAGAGTGCTACTTCCTCATCTGCTCAGTCAACTTTCCCTGTTCTTCAAAGTATACTTTTTGATAAGAGTCTTCATACACAATAACTAAAAGAAGGCTTCTGGTATCTTAAAAATTGTTTCAATCAACCTCTTTTATCGTGTATTTTCAGTTATTTCGTTAAATTCAATTTTTCTATAATCCACATGAGGCATATAGTCTAGCCAAACCCTCATTAGGGGGATGGTGAATGGAATTCTCTTATACTGGACTTGGGGCTGGCATTAGGCTTCCAATCTATGGACCCTCACTTGGAAATATCTATAAGCTGGTGCTATATACTTTTCTTAGTTTAAAAAGGCGCGCCTGAGGCGCGCCTAGGCGCAAGGCGAGGGTAGGCGCAGGGCCTGGGGCATCAGAGGAAGGAGGCGTGGCTGTGTGCAAAAGGCTCAAAAAGGCGCGCGCCTCAAGTGAAGGCTCAAGGCGCAACAAGGCGCGCCTTATTCACTTTAGGCTCTAGAAGACACTTTTTCACTAAAAGTCACATGTTAAGCATGTGACTTTCCTTACTTATAATATCTTAGATTAAAAAAACATTCTTTAACCTAATTTTAACTATCTTTTAATATATTTTTGATGTGAATTAATGTGTTTTAGTAATACTTAGTGTGTAGAACTAGTTTAGAGGCTCATACAAAAAAGATGCGCCTCGCGTTCAAAAGGTGCGCGCCTTCGCCTTGCGCCTTGCGCCTCATCACCTCGGCCCCTCATCGCCTCGGTGCGCCTTGCGCCTCTTCAAACTAAGATATTACTTTTATGTCGTGCCAACGCGGTGATTGTTTATTTGCTTCATATTATAGCTCCATGTTAATTTTGAGGTCATACCATTCAAGTATGGTGATTGATTTGTAGTGTGTATGGTTCTTTTCCCTAGGCTCTGCTAGGACATCTCTAATTATAACAATTGGACCTTCAGCAAGGCATCACGCAGAAACGACCAGCACGATAATGTTTGGGCAACGAGTAAGTAACTTTGCTTTGATTATGTTTCAGTACTGGTAATGCAGGAGCATGCGTTTTTGTTTATCATTAAGAGCTATCATTGGCTTTATACTTCACTTCAAGTTTGAAGTAACTCTGTGCCTCGAGGGCTCCCGCATTTTACTAGGTAATGGAGGTTGGATATGCCTTACCCCTGTGTTAGCTACACACAAGACTGCTTCCTAATGACCCTTACTGAAAATTGCTTCTAGAATTGCATGGAATGACTAGTACTTCACAATAAAAAGAAGCTTACCTAGTTTGGTGAGCCATTTCCTTTATTCCATCAGTCCAGAACAAAAAAATAGTGGATTTGGCTCCATCGGGTATGGAAGTAGATAGTCTTTTGTATTTCACAACATAAATATTGTTGAGTCTTTTATATATACTAGATAGAGTCGCTAACAAACGTCTCATATACTTGATGAAGTTCTATCCGATAGAGTGACAACTGACAAGGGTAGACTGTGGACATGATTATCCCAATTAATTTTGCTATGTTTTGGACAGTAAGCCGTATGTAGAGATTATGTTAGAGTACGTACTCCATATATTCTTTCTTTTCCTATGTTCACGACAACAAACTGGACACAAGCACGACCTGTCAATCCAAGCTGCAACTGTGTTAGACATCACGGTCGTTACTACTGTTTTAAGGAAGTTTGCTGGTGCGGAGTACTTATGGGTTGTGACCCGCAAGTTATCTTACAGGGTGAAAAATCATCCATTACTCCAGTAGGCACCATCTTATAGGCCTTTTCTTGGATAAATAAGTATCTTATACGAAGTAGTATTCTATACTCATCTCCGACTTTGTCATGACTGTTCTCATGACCACTCTATAGAGATAGCTGAGAGCCTTCATATTGTCCTAAGATGTGCCGGACTCTCATATTCACGTAGTTCAGGCTATCATGTGCGTAATACTCTCAACCATAGCTTAAGGTGACTTATAAGGATGCAAAGACTTTAAAACTCATCAATGAATCAACCACATTAGTTCATGCCTAGGGACACAAAATAACCGATTGATACTTTTGTTAGTGACAGATTGATGATTTACTGTGGGAACAGTGAACAAAGGTTGACTCTGTATGTTTTTCTGCTGTTGCAGGCTATGAAAGTGGTAAATATGATGAAAGTCAAAGAAGAATTTGATTATGAAAGCTTATGCCGAAAACTTGAAAGCAAAGTTGACAACCTTACTAAAGAAATTGATCGAGAACAAAAGCTCAGGGACAATTATATAAATGAAATGGAGAAGAAGCTTAAACAATGTCAGCGTTCATTTATGGATGCAGAAAAGAGCTTAGTTACAAGGTCTGAGGTAGTTTTCCCACTCGCTATCATTCTGCTCATATATTGTACACATGGCTGGGTTAATTGCAACATTTTTTGTTAAAACATGAGCTTCACTAGTGTTCACATCATCTTCTATATAAGAGCAACATTTCTCTAATGCTGTATGACGAAGTAAAAGGGTCAAATATATACAGCCCTACTTTTGTGTTAATCTAACATAACGAGGTTGTTGTGGTTCCTTTTGCTATTTGTTGGTGCACATGGATTGCACGGAACCTTTGTATTTTTGATGATGTTGCCTCTTCATATCAAGAGTTCCATTTTCATTTTCCAATGCTTTTTTATATTTTGTTTGAGCCATATGCTTCACCCAAATTGAAACTTGTCTTTTTTTTTTCTTTAGATAAAGATAATTTGAGGACGTAATTATCCGTCTTTCATTTTGTATATGGACTTCACATTTAGGGTATCTTTTTGTATATGGGTGTTACACTGTTACCCCCATGGTGTCTTTTTGTAGATGGCGTCACCTCTTCGTTATCTTTTTGTACATAGCCGTCGTGACCCCTTTGCCGTCCTTTTATTAATATTGTAGTCTTACCAAAAAAAAAGTTGTGGATCCAAAAGTACATATAGGTTGTTGCTGGATGACATGTCATGAAAATTGAGTGAATAATTGATTAATTGCATTGTTTGTCTGCCTGTTCATAATATAAGAAATGCAAACAATGTGATTTGGTTATCACCTGTCCCCTTCCATGTTTTGTAATCTTTCTTTCTGAGACTACCTTTGTGTCCTGGTGGTATACCTTTTGTGCAGATCCTGGAAAAGGATAATGCTCGGCTGGAAATGGAGATGAAAGTTCTTCTAGATGAATTGAATGATCAAAAAGAGTGTAATAAGCTATTACGCGATGATGTCGCACGCTTGGAGATGAGTATAGAACACTATAAGGTTTACTTATTTCACCGAGCACCTATAACTTTGTGCAGATATGAAATTGAATTGTTGTACTCCAACGCGGGCATATATTTGCTCTTTGCCTCTTTGAGTACGTGATAGATTATTGCTAATGTACTTCAAAGTTGGCCCTCCATTTACGATATCAATATATTACCTGGAAGTTTTAAGTGGTTCTTACTCAGTTGCCCGCGGTCTAATGTTAGACACAAATCAGTGTCTAATCTTACTACAAATAACATTCAATATCTATCACTTGCTTTCAACCTTTTTTGTTTTCTTAATTATGCTCAGTTATCTTTTTTGAACGCCAGATATCAGTTTTGGATCTTTGTCAGTCACACCTGATGACAGAGAGCATAACTATGTAAAAGGAGTCTCTTTTCATGATTCAGAGATCCATTTGATAGAGTATATCGCCCCTTACTTTTCACAAGAGTCCTACATGTTATTCAATACACTGTTTCATTTCATCTAGGTTGAAAGTTACAAGGCTTGATGTTTTATATTGTGAAGTATTTGTTTTAAAGTTTATTGCTCTGCCTCTTCTAGGTATACTCTGTGAGAGCAGTTAGTGAAAATAGCTAACCAATAACTTAACTACTGTAGCACTTACGAATCTTGTTTTGCCCTGTAGCAAAATCAATATGAAAGTTCTACGCATCAAAAAGCTCTTGCAGATGCCACCCACATGTATGAGAAACAAATATCAGCATTCATTGAGCAATTGAAGGATGAACGAGCTCGCTCAGAAGGAATTGAAAGTCAATTGAAGCATTTGAAGGCACTCCTCAGTGAGAAAGATAGTTCAATGAAGGTCAGCTGTTTTCTCTGTAAATTTTGTGTGTTAATGAGTACTAATTACTAATATTTTCAGCTCTAAATTTTATACCACGAGGACTGTTTGCTCCAGCTATTCTAGTTTGACATAACGTGTCTCTTTGTTCTTAAGCTTATCTCTTGATAATATATATTAGCTTGTACATAATGAGTGAGGTCTAATTTTGGGCTTTATTCGTAGTAGCAATGTCAAGCAGAAAGTTCTAGATATCATCAAGAGCTCCTTGAATCCAAGCAAATACATGACAGGAGAGTTGCACAGCTAACCAAGCAATTAGATGACATGCTCCTGCGCTGTGAACATTCTGAAAAACAAGTAGATTCATTAAGAAAGCTATCGTGTGACCAGAGTTCTGATCAGAAGTTACTCTCTGAGACGATCCAGCTTTATGAGGAGAAAATTGCTGTCTTGAACAAGCAACTTCAAGACAAGCATGAAGGTGGTGAAAGTGTATTAAAAGAAATTGAATTGTTAAAGAAAGCTCTTAGAGAAGAGAAGAAAAGTCAGGTAAATTTTTTATATCTATGAAATTGTAATTAGAAGTATGCCTCAATGCCCGTGTTTCTCTTGTTTAGTCCACCCTTCCCAATAGCAAGTAAATTTTGAAACTACTGTTTTCATCCGGGCTGTCAGGATGTAGGAAGATTACTTTGTCCTAGTTTTTCCATAGTACCAGTGGGATTTTTTCATCTAATTATGAGGGATGCAGCGTCATATAAGAGGCTTTCTGATAGTAGCTGTTCCTCGTCATGTTCCTTAGGCTCTCTAAGACTTTCAAGGACTTCTTGTCCTGGTTGTAATCTTTGCTTATTTTGCTTTTCTATTAATTTATATTCTTGTTAGTTTACCATGGATCTTTTTTAAGTAAAAGATTTATTAGAATGAAAGTGAACTTGCAGTGTATTAGGCAACCAGAGTATGCAAGAAGTGAAATCTGGATTTCAATTAACACTACCATTCTGATTAAATGACTCTTTTATGTGCCAAATTCAGCCATTATAAGGATGGCTCCTGCAAAGGTTAATCATGTTACAAGATATATTATATTTGCACGATCTCTCTATGTAGAGTCAGGAGAAGAGTAACGTCTCTGATCTGATGAAACAATTAGAAGAAAAAGCTCAGTCCCATCAATCGGCTGTTGCTGAAGTTGAGTCTCTGAAAGCAGAAAATTCAAACCTGGTTTTTGAGAAGGTATTTTGATTCCCTAATTTTATTAGCTACATTTTATTTGTAGTCGAGTTGATAAGAAGTTTCTAATAAGCAATTTTATGTTAAAAGGAAAAGTTCACTGGTGAACTTGATGCGCTGAAAGAGAAATTATTGGCTGAAGAGAAGCGAAGGTTGACACTAGAAGATGAATTAGTCAAATTAAAAAAGCGATCACCTGAGAATAGTGATGATGTTGAGGTAATGGAAGTTACTTAACCCAAGTAACTGAGATGTACCACCCACTGTACCCATCATATGCCCCCATATGAAATTGGTTATAAAAGCTCCAATTTTTTGCTGTATTACAGGACAAGAAACCCCATGTCAAACAGCACATGAGAGAATCATCATCATTCCGATCCGCCATGGGCTTAAGTCGATCTTTTTCTGGTCAGAAGGCAACTATTGCCAAAATATGCGAGGAAGGAAAGATATTGTTTGGCCTTTATTCTCTTAAGTTCTTTTCTCCAACGTTCAAAATACTCGTTTCTGTCTCTATTCAATTTCATTGATCCTGATTATTGTGTTCTGCCTTCCACCAGTTGGGCTTGAAAAAATACTAAAGCTGTTGTCATCAGAAGATATTGAAGTCCAAATGCATGCACTAAAGGTTGTAGCTAATCTTGCTGCTGAAGGTAATTACTCCTACCATCGTTATTATACTCCATTTGACCCAGTCTCTTGTTTAAGTTCTCCTTTTTTAGGTGTTTTTGTCAATTCCTTGTGTTCCTATTTTTGGGCAACTGATCTGAAATTATGTAATTTCCTTCCAAATTTTCTATTTTTTGCTTATTTGTCAGGCGGGTCCATTTTTATTTGTATGTGTAATTTGTTTTTGCCATTTAAATGTTACAAAAGTATATCCTTTTTGTAGAAGCGAACTTAAAATTCACGTGAGCGGAGCAGTTATTAGTTATGTCTCACTGTCTTTTGCATGTCATGTTGCTCTTCAATTTTTTTCTAAAGAGTTCAAATCTCAGATAGAGTGCTTTCATTTTGTCGGCTTTTGGTCGGACCTATGTTGTGGAATGACGGATCAAGCTATATAGATTTCCCTTTGTACTGGTAGTCTCAAAGGAGACAGTTAGGGGCTTAGGGCGAAGGAAAAGAAGCTTTACTGAAAGCTTCGACTTCTGTTTTTTACTTTCATGGGAAACACTCTTGGGGTAATGTTGCTTTATGGAAAATATCTTCTTGAATCTTGATGGCAGTGTAACACTATTACTATGTCGAAGCGTATTGTAACAATGAAGGAAGTAGGTCATTCTGTATCTTTATGTGCTCTGTGCTAATCAGATCTGCTAAGGTTGTTACTGCAATGCAATCAAAATTGATTGTAGAATTCACTTCTCTTTGGGGTTGATAGGGGAGAGGCTCCAATAAAGTGAATGATGTTCTTTCTAGGATAATATGACAAAAAAAAAATCTAGTGCTAATGTCATTTCCTGATAATAATTCCACCTTGTTAGCTGTATTAAAATGACCAAAAATTTGACATCAAAGGGGGGGCTCTCAAACAAAATGTCCAAACTACGCCTTCTAGCTATCATGACTAATTTATCCATGAAAGAGGAAACAATTATCAGGAGGAATGGAGCACTTAAAACGTAGAAATAATTTCATAAAATGATTATTATCATTTCAAGTACACTAGTCTGCCAATGAAACCATCTTCCTACTAAAGTAATGCAAAACTTTTTCCACCCTTGGCAATGGCCTGACCCAAGTGCAAAAGCCCAAGTGATTATCAGTGGATTTTTTTGTCCTCACAACTGGACTCAAGGACCACCAACTAGCCAATTAGATATGTCTCCTCTTAAAACATATCTTCTGTAGATGTTGCATTGTTAGATGTTTTGTTTCAAGTGAGATAGAAAATATCAAAGGTAAGATATGTTTGATAGTTGTTGTCTCTATAAAGGGAATACATACATTTTTCCTCTGAGAAAGTTTATAAATAGTGTGTCCTTCACCAAAAAATTTCATGTCCTGTTTCAGATATTAATCAGGAGAAGATTGTGCATGATGGTGGGCTAGATGCTCTCCTAATGCTTTTGAGGACATCACAGAATACCACTATTCTTAGAGTGGCTTCTGGAGCTGTCGCCAATTTAGCGATGAACGGTAAACTCATGCACCTTTTGCTCTCTATTTGAAGATATGAAGTTTTTTGTAATCATCTTAGTTAGCATTCGTTTTGTGCCTTGGCTTTTTTTCTCCTAAATGTTAATGGTTTATAAGCCGTACACATTTACCATCCTAATCAACCAAATTTTAAAGCAATCTGGTTTTAGTCTTCGGTCTTTCAACTCATTTTTTCTTTATTTTCAGTTCATATTTCTAATATCTTCATAGATGTTCATGATAATCCAGAAAATTCAGCCTTTTCAGAAAAGTTAATGAATGTTTAATTCTTACAAGGATTTCATTGAGTTGAAGGATAGTATAAACATGATTACTTGAGGACTGTAAACAATAGGAAAAAAGGTTAAATGATATGACCTCGGTTAACGATATTTGAGTACTTTAGTCAGTCTGTTAGCGTTAGATGGCTAGAAGATGGATAATAATATATGTTTGCTATTGAGTTTGTGATTGATATTGCTAGTGGTGTTTTCAGTTTTCACACAACACCAAATTCTCCAATTGGTTGGGCTACAATTATGAGTGGAATATAAATGTAAATTCAGATACAATCAACTTGAATAGTGAGGGTCCTGAGGGATACTACAAAGTAGCTACAGGTGAACATACATGAGATTTTCATTGTAGATGTAAGCACACTATTTTGTCTGGAGCCACATGGGCAGGAAGGTGAGGGGATGGGGAGGGGATGGATAGGAGGGTAAGGGAGGGAGGGGAGTATAGGAGAAGTGGAGCATAGTGTTTTCTTTCCAAATCTTTCTATGTTGGAGGAATTTTAACTTGGCTTGTAGGAATAGGTCCTTACTCAGTGGCCTCCACCTCCATCCAAACAAAGGGTAAAAGAGGAGAGAGGGTGACAAAAGCTTATACTTTCCCCTCTATAACATCAGTGTTCAACTGTTCATAGTAAATTGTTGTTGGGGTATTAATTCTTCATTTAGTCATGATTGTTGAATGTAGTAATGGTCATAGCGGGTCTAAAGGCAGATATTGTAGTTTAATCACAGCCACTGCCTTGGTTTATGGCACGATTGTCGATTGTGTTTTATACTTGTAGATATCATCAAAAAGAAGTACCCTGGACTTAGTTTGGCTCCTCAGATGTATGTGGGTTTTAGGCCCTGTTCTTTTCGGCTGAAACGAGCTGAATTGAATAAATTGGAGTAGAGCTTAATTGACTAAATTGTGTGGAATTGAGCTTGAGTGAATTTAGTTGAATTAAAAGTTACTTTTGTGAAGAGATTAATTGAAAATAATTGATTGAATATAAATAAAACTTAACAGAATACAACCAACCAAAATTGAAAAGAGCTGAAATTAAGCCAGAAAGAACAGGGCCTTACTAGTTCTCAAATAACACCCAGCACCTCGGGTTGAGCTCCAAACATGTGGAAGTGAACACAATTGACAATAACTGCTAGTTGTTTTCCTTCTTGCGACCTATCCTGGCTAAATGATTGTGTTGGCCTTGTCAATAGTCTGTACTCCATATTTAATAAGCTTAAGACTTTCAACTTACAGATTTTGATATCTCATTTTCTACACAGAGACTAATCAAGGCATGATAATGAGCAAGGGAGGTGCACAGCTTTTATCAGAGACGACATTGAAAACAGATGATCCTCAAACTCTTAGGATGGTTGCTGGAGCAATTGCAAATTTGTGTGGAAATGGTAAACAAACCTGAATAGAATTTCTTGAACATGCCATGGAGAGAAAGTCAGCACAACGTTTTCTGAATATAAAATTTTTACATATTGGTTTTTAGATTTTAGATGGCAGTGTCTTTTGTTAATTATATATTGGTGAATATTATTTGGATCCCTTGTTTGATGGCAAGTTATGTTGATGTGCTCATATTATGGGTTCATTCCAGTTTCATTACACTCGGCACTCCAACAGGATGGTGGGATCAAGGCACTCGTGGGCATGACTGGATCTGCAAATGCTGATGTGATTGCGCAGGTGGCAAGAGGGTTGGCTAACTTCGCCAAATGTGAAACCCGAGAGGTCATTCAAGGTTTGTTTCAACTACCATTTGTATTCAAGAATGACATTGCCTTTGATAGTGATTACTATATAATTAAAAAAATCACCTTCAACAGGTCATAAAAATGGCCGTTCACTTCTTATGGAAGATGGTGCACTTACATGGTTGATAGTCAACTCTAAAACTACTTCAGAATCAACCAGACGACATATTGAACTCGCTCTTTGCCATTTGGCACAAAATGGTAAGTTTGCTAACTGTATCAGTCATCTACACATCCTTACTTCAACTTGGTTCGCTATTGTTGAGATTGCTTTATTATCAGTTGCCCAGTACTATGTTATATGATTACTCGTATTATTATGACTTTCGGATTTGAACCCACCCTATAATATCAAATTCAAGGATAGATTTCGAATTGAAAAGAAAAATCTTGTAGGATCATTGGACCATCTCAGTTTCTGGCACTATTATATGGTTCAAATAATGGCGGAATAAAAAAACTTACGCTTAAACCTGAGTGTAAAATTTTCCTTTTACTCTTAGGCGGTGGGATAATGTTGTTGCAGGTCTTAGTTTTTGGCCGTAGTGAAAATGATAAAGAAAAAAAAGGCATGATATGTATAGATTTCAATTTTGCAATAGATGATTTGAGTATTATATCTGAAATAATGTAGTAGTATGGAACGATATTATTATATAATGTTGTGACAAATTGCTGCTTCATTAGAGTCTGATTAGTGATTATCACACTGTCAGTGTTCCCTATTTTTACATCCTAATTGTGAATGTATCGTGCAAAGTTGCTCTCTAAAAACAATTTTATTGTTGCAGAGGATAATACACAAGATTTCATATCAACGGGTGGATTGAGAGAAGTCATGCGAATTTCATCTGAATCTGCTAGAGAAGATATCCGCAACCTTGCTAAAAAGACATTGAAACTGAATCCAACGTTCCATGCACAGTTGCGAGCAGATAGATAACATTAGTATTAATAATCAGGAGTATAACTTACATGCAGGTACTTATGATTATATACTTCTCATCATTTCGATCACACAGAACAGAAGTATTGCAGAATGCTCTTATGCAGATGTTTCGAGACTTTTGAGTGTATATCATATATTCCTATCATGTATGTAGGTTTAAGCCTGTAAAAGGCAATCCTAGGAGACATGATGCATAGGAGTTCGATGTCACTGCAGTGTATATTTTAGGTTTGCCAACTTATTTATTCATGATTGTCTACATCTGTTTCGCCATCTTTTGATCCAGAGACTGTAAACAGAAGATCTCATAGCTGAACTTCTATTTATACTGTTAACAGATTTAGGTCCTGTTCTTTTGGACTTATTTTTGCTTAATTTAAGATAAGTTCAGCAAAAATAAGTTAAGTTCTGAAAAGTTCAGCAAAAATTGTGATATATATATAAAGAAACTATTATTATTATTATTATTATTATTACTATTATTTTTTTTATTATTATTATTTATATTATTTAAATTCATATCTATTTAGTTCAAAAAAGTTGCTCATATAAGTTAAGTTCAGCAAAAATAAGTCCAAAAAATAGGGCCTTACTTGCGCAAACACAAATATGAATTTCAATTGTGTTCCAAGTATACTTTAAGTCGAGCAGTCTTTGTAATTGGTATTAGGCAGATTGAGCTCGGTTTTTACTCACTTTCTGAACATTTAAAAAGTTACTGTTAGAGCAATCAAGCGGACTTGGAGATAGTTACATTGATGAAGAAGGAAGTGATCAAATGCAGGGTTAGAATATGTATTTTGTTAAAATACCTTGTCCATTCCCGCTTATTTTACAGATCAGATCATTCAGATGGGCACAGTAGGGAATGATCGTAAATAAAATTTTGCAATATATACGTACTAGCCATTATTTTCTATTTTTGCTTCGCAATACTGACGTTTCAACAGTAAACATGATCAGGTTTTCTACAAGCCCTATACCGAATGGTGAACTCCTCAAACAAGGCGATAATGATTCACCAAATCAGAAGGAAAAATCAATCAAATAATTAGAATACAGTGCCATTACTGAACATCTAAAGTTGAGTCATTTCGCAGATACTCAATGAGGCTTGCAACCTAATACTTCATACATCTGATGTTCAAGAAAGGCGAACACATCACTTTCGATGCCTTCGTTTGGCTTCAGCTCTCTGCCTCTTCTCATCATCCCATTCACGTTCGTATATTCTGGAACGCAATGATCAAGGATAGACAATATTTGTACATAATATAGCACTACTATCAATGAAGACAGGTAACTAAAATGCCTCATACCCACTGTCTCAAAAATACTTTTATCAAAGATAATTTTTTACGGTCAAGAAAACTAGACAGCCAAAAAAAATCCTTGTTTCAAGATAACAGTAAAAGTGGGACTAGTGAGAAATATTTATGACTTGTAGCGAAAAAAAGTGAAAAATATGTAAAAGTGGCACGTATTTCTGAAACAAGCAAAATAGTGAAAAATATGCGGTATTTTTGAGACAGAGCGTACTTCAAAACCAGCTACCCCTGAGTCCGGGCATATAGCCGAATAAATCAGTGCACAGAGGCTGCAGAAAGTGTTCACATTTTCAAAGTACGCATAAAGATGCAACAAATATAACAAGTCTAAAGGATACGGTTCAACATCACGTCGTGCAATCTTGCCAGCTGGTTCTTTAACGTGCATCCTTATGCCAGGTTCCTCGAAGTACGCTGGACGCTGCACAATTGAACTTTTTCTGTCTCCTCTTTCTCTGCCATCATAAGGCTGAGACATGCCAATGGGCAATGAAGATGGTGGTGCAACTGGGGAATGTTCTCCAGGTTCACCACCAGGAATATGTTCTCGTTTAAGTTTCCTCCTCTTTGAAGCAGCAGCTGAATCCATTTCCTCTTTTAAAAGAATTTCACGATCCCTCTCCCGTTCACGTTCTTTCTCCCTTTCTCGGTCATCCACCTTATACAACAACAGCAAATAAGTATTCACGGATATGTAAATGACATAATCATTCGAAAATGCAAAACACGTCGAGTAGACTACAGATTAGCAGCACATGACAGAAAAGAATGACGTGAAAGTTGTTGAAAAAGTTCAACATATATCAACTACTACCACCACTCACTTGAGACCACAACACTGATGTATGAAGACTGAAGAGGTATCTGAAAGTACACTATTATTGTCTTGGAATAACGGAATGGTTCTGTCAGCTGTCTACTACTCTTCTTGATCTAGCTAGATTCTATTAGTACATAAGATTTTCCATACGGACATTCATCCATCAGTAATCTAGCAAGTCCAAGAAAAAATGCATATCGGAAGAGAGGGGAGACAGAAGACAATGAAGAGAGGCGTCATATGGCAGGTTTGAATCAGCAAAACTAGTCACCGAAGGCGAGGACTACAAATAAGAAACTTAAGGCAACACAAGAACTGCAGATAGAATCAACCCAAAACCCAATATAAAGTGCAAGAACTACAGCGGAGTTAACTTTCAGATATACCATCAATTTGCAAAAAAAATCAGGATGGAAGTATTGAACCGATGTACGGACGGATCAGCCGTGCTTACTACACTATAAGACCATACAATAACAGTTTAGTGGCTTTACCAAGGTGCAAGAATTGCTCGTCATGAAGAGATTTGTAACTTGATCATTTCAATGATATTTTTACAGAATCAAATTTAACCACCTATTGTCATTACCACAGAATAAGACGCAATAACATACCTTGATTAACAGAGTATCCCTCTCTTCCCGCTTTCTATCTCTAAGTTCCTCTTCTCTACGTCGCTTAGGATCATCTTGAACTGTTGACAAGCTTTCCTCTGACCGCCTACGTTCTTTCTCTTCTTGCATAGGAGAAAGCCTCTGAGCATGTCTACCAGTTCCAAATCTTCTGTCAAAATCATCATCTCGTCGGCTGGCATTAACAGATTGTGGAACCACGTGAGGTGGTAAAGGTGGCGGCGGCGGCAAATTCTTAGAGTGAAATCGATCTTCATTATGTGATTTATCACTAGAGGCTTCATTGTAACGCAATTTAGCTCTCTCATCCTTGTTTCTATCATCCCTCGATTTCTCGTTTAGGCCATCGAAACTCCGATCAGTTCTCCGTTCAGAAACCCTTTCAACTGAACGCTCTCTTCCGTATCGCTCCATCGATCTCTCTCTCAGTTTAGTAGATGAAATATCGTCTACACGACTCCGCTCTGATCTTTCTCGATGCTCTCTATCATACTTATCACCGCTTTTCTCCTTTGACCTCTCGGTAAGCTTATCAGCGCCTCGGCCTAAAACTAGTTCATCTTCCCCCGACTTATCCAAATCTAATGGACATAACTTGTCCGTCACTTTTTGGTCAATAATCCTCTCCCGGTCAACTGTAACCTCCATATCTCTCATATCAGAATCACCCTTACGCCGTTTATGCGACCTATCCGGATCATCTGCAGGACTAGCTCTTTTCTGTTCTCTCGCAATAGGCTTGCCAGCAGCATCATACCTAGGAGAATGGACTGGGCGATGTGGGACCCGATGGGGATCAGAATGATCAGCATCATCGTCCATTAATGAACCCCTCAAATCTGAGGACTTTGTGGGGCCACCATCGCCCCGTGTTTCATTGACTTCTAAATCTAATTTTCCATATGCACTCTCAGTTTTAGGTGCACCTGAACTGCCATTATTAGCAGAAGCGCTGACAATATTTGTGGGCCCTATTTGCCTACTTTCTGTAACATGAGTTATATAATCTCTCTCAACACCAGACACACCACTTGCTCTACCAGCAGTTTTTGCTGATTTACCGTCATCTTTAGGATCCGGTTTATGAGGCCTTGAACCCGATCCAGGCAAGGCCCGTTTAGCCGCAGCTCTTAGCTGTACCAAAACAAAAGTAACTATGAATAAAAACATAAAGGAGTCGGCCAACAGCATATCAAGCAGCTCTGGATAGCAAATAAGTGGAAACTACAAACTTCGACCAAGATAATACCAAGTATTACTCTTTATGTAGAAAGACTGATAGATATAAAAATCATTCTTCACCAATGAGAGTAGCAAACAAGGCTCAATTGAAGTGGAGAACCATACATGAAACTAGATTCATGCCAGCAAATGAAACTACGTTCATGGCAGAAACAGAAGGAACATATGCAATGTTGGACAAATTCTAAACATTTATTGAATCATATAGGAAGAAAAGAAGAATGTTACTGATACACGACCGCAACATGTACAAATTATTTCAAGGAATCGAGGATACAACACAACATTTCCATCAAAGGCATTAGAGAGTTCTTACAACAACTTGAACCATGCATTGAAACCATCACTTGCCAGTTACACACCTAAGAATACAAGGGGGATGATAGGGAAAAAAAAATCTAAACTAGTAGTCTAGTAGTAGTAGGTATATAAGTCAAACAATAAAATATCTCTTTTCCGTTTTCATAGAAACTGAGATGCAAAAAATATCAATTAATAGAAATAATTAAGAAAATTTTAAACAACAAATAATTATAGAAGTGTGTTTAAAATAGACTTTTCCAATTTGACTTTTCCAGTCATCAAGACGACACGTTGACTATACTAAACGCATATATTAATAATTTTGGTCGTAAATATATATTTACGAAAGATTTTTCGAGAACAAATGTAAATATTTTAGTTTCATATTGAAGTTGATCAAATTTTTAACATATTCATGGTCCAAATATTAAAACCTTGACTAAAAAATCAAATGGGAAGGATATTCACAGAGGGAGTGTAACTATAGGAATCTTACAACATTGAAAAAAAATGCCTATGATGGCGTACTTTGGATAGAAATGTAAATATTAAGATGAAATTAACTTTGAGAACAAAGGGAAAGGTCTACATATACTTTGCCATAAATTTAATGTTGTTCAAGCAAGCCACTTAATACAATTATACAAACAATATTGTTCTAGTAAGACCCTGTTCTAAATGAAATGCTGGATATGGACCTATATATTCCATAGGAAAAACATGTCAGAACTATTACCTAATACTCCATAATATTAACAAACAGATTCTCAGTGTGATGGAAGCATCAACTTCACATTTCGCATATTTACTTACGTACAGATGTTCTAGGGCAGTGGGATTACCTCAGTTTCGGATGCTCTTGCTGTTTGCTTCGCAACGTTATCATCCATTGTCTTACCAGAAACCTCCTCTATTAGTTTTTGACTCTCCAACGACCTAGATATTCCTACTGATGTACCACTCGACTGTGCTTCTGCCCCATTTGCACCTTTCAACTTAGTAGCACCTGGACCACTCTCTGGCCTCTCCGACCTTCCATCAACAGACTTCACTCGATTTGTTTGGTCTCTATGAGAATTCACAGAATCCAAAGCTTGAGCTTCACTGGCAACTCTTCCCGTAGTGGGTTCAGTTAGAGATACACCAATTCCTGAACCATTACTAGTTGACCTCAAAGCCACTGTCTGCGCAGGTTTTAGTTCAACATATCCCATCCCAAATTCATCTTCTGATACCCAGGAAGGCTGGCCAGATGAAAGAGGCAGTTAGGCATGAATTAACAAAAAAGACAATATGTAACATGTCATACCAAACATTTTTCTCCATAGAATAAGAACATTTACCCACATACGGGTATGTACATGCATGCATACTATTTCATAGGCATATGGTGACCAAAATCTGAAAACAAATATAGCTGACACAAGTCATTAATGGCATATATATATATATATATATATATATATATATATATATATATATATATATATATATATATATATATATATATATATATATATATATATATATATATATATATATATATATATATATATATATATATATATATATATTTTCCCCAAAATTCTTTAGCATTTGTCAATCATAAATTATTTTCTAAAAGACAGCCTATCTCCTCTAAATCACATGTAACAGATAGTGTTTGAAATTCACCAAAATGATTGTTGAGTTTTATTCCTAACCACAATGCACACCGGGGTAAGTGGTAAACATAGACCAAACTGACTAAATTACCACATGATAGTAAAATATAGACTTTGAGATCTATAGTAAAATGATAGCGCCTTCCAGCTGCAGTTAAAGGTTTTGACTTAATTAGTCATTTTATACTTAAGTTGCTCTTGTATTATGCATACCTGCTTGTCACAAATGGGGTATGGCTGTATGAGAGAGCAAGTTTATGAAACAATGTGGTATCATGACTAAATACAGCTCATAGATAATGAGATAATGCTTCAATTGACGAACATGCATTGAGATATTGATCAATCTCCAATTTAGATTGATTGCCAGTTAATAAACAAATAGGTAAATGGATGATCCATACTTAAGTTTTCTATGTTCGCCTAACCCTTTTCTTTAGGGGAATTATGGGAAGAGTCGCATAGGAAAGGAGCAAGAAAGAACTATGGGAAGAGTAAAGAGACTCAGGGATGGGATTGGACGATGAGGGAAGGGTAGAAAGTAGAATGGTCAACTGAGTTGACCACCTTCCTCCAAAAAGTGGTTGAATCTACTTCTTTCTTAAGGGGAATTATTAACCTCACTCTTACAACTCTTGAGATGCAAACAAACAACAGCATTACCCCAATGCCTCAAGGGATCCAGCAAACAATTCTTACAATTCTTAAATACAGCTACAAATTCTCGAGACACAATCCAGAATTTTTTTTTACACAAGTCCTATATATGTAAGGTTTAGTGAGACAGTCTAAAACTAGCCTGTAAATGAATTGATCAGATTTGTAGTTATGCTTATAAAACGATTTCTTGTCGTCAACATACATACTGCAATCTATGACTGAGAATTTACCTTTCTAGCAGCGAGTGCAGCTGCCACACCAGTAGCTAGAACCTTTAAATCTTCTCTTTCATCACCTTTGATCTTTGCAACCTGTCCATGTGACGTAATATCAGTGTCTGTCACATGATTTTGATTGTACTTCGAGGTGATTTAAATTTAATTGGCTACTCACTCGTTTCTCAATGTTAATCCCACTCTTTCTAGTAACAGGAAAAACACTTGATATTTTTGTTAGCAATATCAGACCATTACGAATTTCCATATATTCCACAGATTCCAAGCACTGTATGAGCAGTCGTGTGATTCTTTGACTCCATTTCCAGTGCACCTAAAAAAATTCAATGAGTTATCTTTTATCGTAATGAAATCACAAAGAAATCAAAAGTACAATAACCTAAATGTTTCACACATAAAATATCCCGACAGTGTATATCGGTAACACTTTAAAACTTGTCTTAATGCATAACAGGGAAGCACAACAAAGTGCACATGCAGAAGCCACAATAATAGCTGAAGTACAACTCCCAAGTCAAACAAAAGAACTAGTGCCTATAGACATGAGAAAAAAAGGCACACAAAATAGTATCAAAAGATATTTCCTCTCATCCGATAAATTAGCCCACTTAATGTTGGCCAAATATTTAGGAGAGTATATGGTATGTGCAATGGTGATCTAGGTCGCACGTGATACGGCATCCCATGAAAATTAGGACACGGGACACGTTTTTTAATTAAATTTAATAAAATATATATTTTCTAGTTATAAACATACGATTTTGTTTTTGTAAAAGTATTTTATAAGTGATGGTAAAACTTGACTTTGATTATAATTCATTCTCATTTCCCCACCCAAATCCATTTTCTAATCAATCTCTTTCGACATCTCATTCCTCATTGAAAGAACGTCATTCACCTCCAATTCAACTCATTTCCCCACTATAAAACAATGCACAATATTCAACTTAAGTTCAACTTGATTCTGTTTCAAAGTGTGCCTAAAATGTGTTTAAATACCATGGACACATGTGCAAGACTTGTCCAAATACCATGGACACGTGTTGGACACAGCTTTATAGGTTTTCGACACGTTTAGGCGTGTGTCCGATGAGTCGGTATCCAGCACGGTGTCGGACACAGAACGGCTGGTTAGGAGGAGTATCCGTGCTACCTAGATGGTTAAGGAGTGGGTAGAATAATTGAGGAGTAACCATTAGAACTTTCTTCCTCCATCCCAGTTGCCAAACTCCCCCTCCCCTCACACCACAATATCTCCCCCTTTCAGCTCTCATCTTGACATATGGACAGTTCATGAAACTACCCCTACAACCAGTTTCCTAATTACTGATTTGTGCTCCCACACTTATACATAATTCAATAAATAAGTACTAAATCCCTAGGTAATTTTCTGAACCATTAAAACATCAAGCCCGTGACAAACAGAACTATCGGTTGCTTAAAAAGGTACAGAGACAAAAAGAGGGCTAACACAAACAAGCTAGGCGTGAATGGCAAAAATTATTGTGAGCTCTAGACAATCAAAGTGAGTTACATCATCGAGTCTATCAAATAGAACACAGAATAATCAGGATTCAAGACTCATTGAGCCTCACCTTTATGAACTGGCCATATGTGACACGCTGACTATTTGGATATCTATAATAGACTGCAAACCCAGGCATGTTACCACATTCACGCTCGTAAATAGTCTCAGCACTCTGAAACAAATTGTCAGTATCATTAGAAAAATTTACCAAAGAACAAAAGATCCTCACTGCAAAAATAAACAAATAAACAAAATTACCTTCCATTTGTAGGCCATTTCCAAGGTCTCAAACAAGAACCTGCCCAGCCTACCAGCCTCATACTCAGTGCAGCAGCATATCATGGGGTGTAGAGTTTTGCATATTAAGACATCAATATGATTGACTGTGTTAAAATACGGAGTGCCCAACGAATGAAGAGTGTGGACAAACTTGGCACAGTAAATAGCATCAGGCATGCTGAATGTACAACGAGGAAAAATACAACGCTGCAGGAACTCCATGTTAATTTTCAAAGTATCAGGACAAGAGCTCAACCAATTATCTTTTTCTCTAGCGAGTCTCCTGCGAACAGAAGCAACATGGTCCTCATGTTTCTGAAGCTCACTCGTCAAACGATCCAAGGTTTCTTGAATTCTCTCCTTCTCTTTCTTCCTCTTAGCGATTGCAGAACTTGAATTATCAGACAGCTCATCTAATGCATTGAGAGCTGCATGCTGCTTGACAATTTCAGACTCATAGCGATTCCTTGGAACATAAAGATCATATAACGTCAGACCCCAGAAAGTGGCATATAGATCTGGGGAAAGGCTGTTCCATGCTTTTGAGGGTAGCATAGTTCTGATTGTATTAAGAAGATCAGACCATCTGCACAATCAAAACACATATCAGCATATACCCAGAACAATTAGCCACTTGTGAGACCATCTTATTTAACTATAAACTTCACCAGTATATCAATTAAGGCATCGACTCACTAACTCAAAGAATGACTACCCCATTTACCATCTTAAGATCTCTCACACGAGAATATGTACTAAAATAGAGAAATAGATAGGTTCAGTGGTGACCAAGGACACGTCAATGATGCATATCCCACAATTACAATGTAAAACTACAGGTGCGAAAGAAAGAAGAGGAACTACCTCCCATGTTTTTTAGAGCCCACATCCAAAACCAATGAACCAGCACCAATTGGCTCTGATTCTTTTGCCGTGCCTTTATCAACACCACACATAGGCCATGAAACAGACCTGCTTTCACACTTAAAGAGCCTCATGACTGGCCGAAATATCAAGAATGCTACCTGTGGGGGTAGGGAAGTGAAAATTTGCACACTTGTCAGGTGGAAAATAGGCAACACTGTCATTCTATTACAAATTTGGGAATAAAGCCAACCTCGGGATCAAGGTGGTATAGATGGACAAGATCGCTAAGACTGGGTATTAGCTCAGCATAAGCAGTTGCGGGGCTGACTGAGCTACAAAGGAATTCCACATACTGAAGAAGAATACCATGGCATCTGTCGAACTGTTCGCACACCATTTTTATGTAAGGTGCATCTGCATTGATAACAACCCTACAAAACAAAATAAGTAGGTGAAAAATAGATCCTAAAAAATTAAAAGGAAAAGCTATATTGAATCCATCCCAGATAGATTACATAAACTTAGACTATGTTACCCTCACAGATTTTCTCACAGATCTTAATCATAATTGAGATCCAACATATATTATGATATGAATAAAAATGAACAATATACAGAGTACTAATCTGACCAAAATTTAACAGCACCATTTATGTTTATGGCCGCCTAACATAACTTGATAGGGATGAGATACATATAGGTTTTCAAAGTTCTACTGGCCAACAAACTACCAATAACTGTGATTAGGCAGAGCACAAAATGTTTAAAATTGCAACTTTTACAAGAGGACATCGGAGAGTGAAGGGAATCAAGTGCGAAATATTACATAGGTGAGAATATCTGAAACAGAAATGTGATAGTGACCAAATCAAAAGGCACACGCACTATAAATCATGCGATTAAGTTAAAGAGAAGCAGCATATCTCACACTGAACGATATTGGGCAATAAGTAGCAAAAGAGGGATAGCTAGCTTTGGCTCTTCTTTGGGAAGCAGAGAGTCTCTCAGTCTATTTGTAGATTTAATTAATCCCTGCATATGTTATAGAATGTACACTCATTACAGATACAACAAAGAAGACCAAATGTTAAAGATACTAGTCCCGATTTGAATGAAAGGCCAAACTATATCACGTTAGAACAACTCTAGAAATACCAGGAGGGCACTGAAGGGCAATCCATTATTGAGAGATTAAATGAGAATTTGAAGTTACCCACTATGATAAAAAAAATGTGATTTGAATACCCGCTCTAACATTTAAAATTTACAAGAACCTATTACAACATATAAAAAACAAGTAGGAATCTCATTTTACTACCCTTACAAAGTAGTTAAACAAGAAACGGTCAAAAATGAAATGAAAACCCGATTCACGACACAGACACTTTCACTTAATTATAATAATAGAAAACCCCTCATAAAAACAATAGTAGAAAATCCCAGGATTTAGAAAGCAATGTGAGTGGCCCTTGTAAAACAGAAGAAGACTAATCCGTTGGCTATAACAATTCTCACAATTCAGTTAAATTTATTATAAAACTTAACTAAGGTTTATCCTAACTCCTAAGTAGTAAAAGATCTGCAAGTTACACATTAAATAAGTTCCTGGATCAAGCCTATCAACTTTTGATACTATTGTAACAAGTCAAAGCATACCACCAAAAGTCAAAACTTCTTATCAACTAACCTTGTTGTTTCGGCTAATGCCAAATGATGTAGCCAGAGACCGAAGAGTGTCACCCCCTGCCATGGAATCCAACTGATCTTCTGTCATATTTTCTGTATATTGAAAATTTGCCATCTGCTGTATCAACTCCTACAAGACGGAAATATGTAGGACTGAATATTCACAAAACTTCTTAACAATTCCTACATGATGTAAATATGTTGAACTAAAATTCACACAGCTTATAACCTACAACAACCAACCAAACACAAGTGTCAACCATTAGCATCAACAACACTACAACAGCGCAATATTATCCAGTGTCTTTTTTGAAAACACAAAAATATTGTTTCCTGATTACCCACCCATATTGATAATTATAATCGCATCGACTGACATCCCCATCAGAATAAAAGATGCATAAATAGTTTACGAACCAATATCCTTTGTTCCAATGCATACCAAAGTCAAAACTCCGCAAATATTGACCCTTCCAACATTCGAAGAGTAAGGTATAGTCGACCTAATTTACACTGTCCGCGGAGAAATATTAGCTTGCAATTTCAATTGTAGCCAAAACGTGATAGATAGTCATTACTTTCAAGAAAAAAGCAAGGAAGCTATGCATGTGCAAACTTCTATCAGTATAAGTGGTTGCTTGTAACCAAAATTACTCCGTAAAATGATAATACTTTCTCCATTCATTCCATTTCTATATGTTTGTTCAAAATTTGTGAAAACTTTAAACACCCATATGGAGAAAAAAAAAATGAACTAAAGGAGAATAAGTTATCAAGTTCACTGACATGAAATGTACTCAATAAAGTACATACCTGCTCAGTAAAAGATGTACTAAATCAAGTTATGCAGTCATTCACACTACCAGAATGTTAAAACCGAGATTGATCATCAGACCAATTAAGAAAGAATTGATTGACTATAAAGTTACCTGCAGCAGAATAAGTTCTGTTCCTTGACCCCTTTTCAAGTTGTTTATAAGATACTGAAAAAGACCTCTTAGCTCCATTGATGGGTACTTCTTGCACCTAAAAAACACAATGCCTTTATGACTAAATGGAAAACATGACCAAGGAATGAGGTAACTCGCCAGAGACAAATGTATGAAAGGCAGACTGGTAAAAGAAACATAAAACAAGAGGCAAAGAGAAAATTTGACAATTTAAACCAAAGGTTTTAAGACTTCAAAAGCCAAATAAATTGATAGTGAACACAACCACTATACAGCATGACACTTAATGGTTTATATCTAGCCCAGTTCAGGTGGATGCAATATATACTCCACATAAAAATTAATCTCTCATTAAATTACAGTGGTTAAATTATTAATAAACACTTACAATAATGAAAGACCAAAACATCAATTTCAGTTGATGATAAACTAGTACTTCATAAATATTGCCCAGATATTCAGCCAGAAAGATTATGGAGGAGAACTACTGCCGCATATCACCCAACGGGGTCATGTCTGAAGAATTTCCCAAAAGTAAACAATTGTCCAAAATTCACCAATCCACTTGCTCCGCCAAAAGAGAAATGCCTCAAAAAGAGACAATTTGATATAGGCAGCAAAGGTGAATCTGACACAGCATCGCGCTGAGAATTTAGGGGTACCAGGGGAAAACGACACCTGAAATCTTAATTTTCACGTTTGTCCAATTCCAATGGGACCAACTCTTTATTGTTCCTATGCATTTGGATATAATGTATGGGTTACAACATACAAATGGCTTCATTAGTGACAAATATTTGATGCAACAAAAATTGGTCCAAGTTAATATAAAGCTTCTCGATTATTGGGGAAGGCTGTGATCATCCAACCCTCGCGATTATTGCAGGGGAAAGGCTGTATAGTTTTGACCCTCTCTTTACCGCACTTAAAGCGAGAGCCTCTTCAGAGGGACCGAGAAAATGATAACGAGATGAGATCCAAAGTCACAAATTCTCTTCAATCAAACAAGTTACTACAGCATCTGCTGATTCAGAAAGACACCTCATTAAGGTGCCTTTAATATCTTCCCCCTCACATTAAAGAAGTCCAAGGGCAGAGCTTTATGTCTACTGTAAACTTCAGAAACTCGTTTCTCTTTAAAACAGGGAAAACCCTTGGGACTTTCTGTTAGTCAGCAAAGCAAAGGTACAAAAGCTACAAATGTGATCAAATATCTAGTAGATCCACTAAGACGTGAAGACACTGCTCACCAAAAATGCAAGATAAACCACTTCGAAGGAAGCAAGACCTCCATATGCACTTGCCCCCTTGCTGAATACTCCCTTCATTCAGTTGGAATAGTTACATTTGCAAGTGGCACAAACTTTTTATAGCGGAAAGTAGGACGGGTGAAAATGGCACCTTATTTTGAAGTAGGTAGATGAGTAAATACTGTGAAACTCACTTTCTTTTGTACGTGTTCTTTGTTCTTTTTGAAGCGAGTTTCTATCCAACGAAAGGAAATGCAGTTAATTGGTTTGGGCAAGCTAGCAAGGAAAATTTGGAGAATCCAGCCAAATGGAGAACTCGAACTCAAGTCCAAAGATTTCTCACAATACCAAAATAAGAACCACAGAGGACAAAAGACCCCAGAATACAAGGCTTATAATCTTCATAACAAATCTACCGGTTTCATTAGTAACTCTCATCCATAACCCAGCACAATATAACTTCAGATAATACACAGACATGGCCCATCAACAGAACAAACCCCATTAAGACAGCTAGTCTTTTTACCACAAAGGATTCAGGTAATGACTAACATCAAAATCCAAAGAAAATTGCATCAGCACTAGGAGACAGTAGTCCATCAACCAACATAAGAAAGCTCTTCAGAAATTTATGCATCGACTCGCTACATAACACCAGAGAAGAGGAGACTTTAGTTTTGTCAGCTAATTATCATGTCTCCACATCAAGCATATGATTAAACCTTAACCATTATGGGGAATCATAACCACCAAAACAACCAACCTGAGATCTAAGAAGATATCTCATCACCCAAAATTTTCCTACATCAATTAAAACCGTCAACCAACCAATAACCAGTGAACATGCTTTGGCACCACGAACAATGACAGGCAAACCTTTCAAACCATGGACAATCTTAATAAAACCTTAGAAAGGTTATCACTTATCAGCATACATACTAAGTTTGAACCAGGACATGCATGCTGCCAACTGATATAACTCCCACCATTATTGCCATTGCTGCCTAAAACACAACTTACACAAACCAAATCTACTCCACCGGCGTCAAACTTCATCCATTTTACAGAACTAAGGACTCAGAAGATTTGATATATCAAAATATCATCCCCAGGTGTTTCACAAAAGTAGTGCAACAGCGTATTTCCCCTTTATCACATAGAGAGCGGAAGAAGGCCACACTTCTGCCGACCGCCAACGGACATCTACAACCTTGACAAGTAATTCAAACACCACTAAAAAAGAAATTCATCTTTCATAACATGGCAAATCAAGTCTAGTTAACAAGACACGATAAATAAAGAGATCAACAACATAACTCAGTGTTCTAAAAGGCTTCTGCCTGTAACTGTAACTGGACAAGGGGGACATTCGGTCAATGATTGCATTCGGCTGCTGCTCTACTTGCAAAAGAAAAGGTGCTGAAAGTCCAATCTAATTAACCATATTGCACCAAACAAGCAAATATGTGTGTCAATCAGGCACGAAAACTATCATGATGCAATTTTTTAATCAAGATGCAACAAATCCAACATTACCCCAATACCTCAAAGGTATCTCCGACTTGGTGAGATAAGGAGGTACCATGTCCCACACAAACATTACTCCAGTATATATAACGAAGATTATGTCGAGAGTTGCACTGACCAACCACTATTTCACAATACAGAAAGTGCTAAAAGTTTAGTGAGTCAACTAGCATCATATTCATACGAAAAAGAAAGTCTTTGGCTTTACTAAAAAGGACAAAAACAAAAACAATAAAGTTCAAGGGAGTCAAAAATTTATTTAAGGACTTGAAAGGAAATAGGCCAGAGATTACTGATAAAGCATACATACAAATGTCCCCAAAATGAGGCCAAATATTGAAGCCAATCTGACAAGTTAATCCCATCATCTTTTAGCTTTGAACGACCAGTATGCGACAACCGCTCTATCACTACATATTCCAGAACATCATACTCCATCTGCAAAAGTAGAACCAAACACATAAATTGAGTATACATAATATCGTCTGACAAACGATACAACTCGCATCTTCACAGTAAAGATCAGAATTGACTTGGATGAGTATGATAATGGAGCAGATTGACAACTTATTCCTTAAACAAAAAAAAGTTGAGTAAAAAATTGGAAGTTACTACCTTCTTAAACCTTAAATCAAATTAACTGCCTTTTAAAAAAAGTTATGATAGAAACTTCATGATTTTCTATCAGAACAATTCAAAATAGCCTAAATATGCAATTAACTCTCCCCAGAAAATCAAATTGTTAGCAAGTTTCTGTCAGAACTATGCTAGAAGGCGAAAGAAGTACTGTCTACTTCGAAAAGAAGAATGAAAAAAGTTAGGTTGCCAAAGTTTGGAAGATGGTTCATTTGAGCATTTGGTAGAGTACATGGATTAAATGCAACAGTCGTATTGTTGGCTCTTCATATCAAGAATTCAAGTTTCATCTTTTGAAGCTATTATATATTTGGATCATATGCTTCATCCAAATCAAAACTTGACTTTCCTAATAGATAAAATTATGCATGATAGTTGGATAGCGTAATTAATAATTATCCACTGCTTCATCCCCATTGCGTCTTTTTGTGGAAGGGAGAAACCTCTATGATATCTTTTGTACATGGATATCACTCTCTGTGTTCCTTAATCAATACACTAAAAAATATATATTCTAAAAGGTAGCAGTTTCAAAAAAAAATTAAGGTTGTAACTTTCAAGGAGAAAAAAGCACACTAAGGGGCGTAATTAGACATATATATATATATATATATATATATATATATATCAACATTTTTTTCCTAAAAGAAATCAAAATTACACAGTATTTCACTGTAGTTAGACATTATTCCATTACAGTGGTAAATAGAGATTGTCAAAAAGACAAACATAAAGAAATATAGCAACAACAGAAAAAAATCAAATAGAAGTATAAAAAGCAACTTTCTTAGTCGTTCGCGATTACACATACCTGTGTTAGATATTTGAATGCATCCACAACAGGCGTGATCATATCCCTGTAGGCCTCAATCTGCAGAATAAATACAAGAGTCAGTCTTCAAAATATTGGAAAAAAATGAGAGCACTTCTTACAGTATAGTAGAAATACCTGTTGAACAATTGTCCGAATAACAGTTAACGGGTTAGCATGAGCAAGCTTTGCAACCATACGGCCAAGCTGTTTTAAGTTTTCTTTGGCAAGCCGCTTCAGGATCCGTCTTGTGTCCAGCTACAAATGCAAATAGAAGAATAACATAAAGGTATACAATCAACAGGTCAGAATTCAGGAATGTGTCTTTAATAGTAACCTACTAACCTTTGCTGTTTGTCTAGCTGCTAAAATCATAGGTATCCGCTCATCATCCTTTTCCCATTCGCCATATAGACGAAATCTCACCTGAGTAGATGATTTTGTTCAACCATTAACAACATGAATCTCACAAAAATGAAATTAAGACACACCGCCTAAATAATTCGAACCTCATAGGGAAGAAGACTCAGCACTTCCCAGATTTCCTGCCCAACGGCAGGATTTGCAGGCACCAACTGCAAAGAAGGAAGTAGACATGTTCCTAATGCTTCCTCGATCCTCGACCTAGCTTCTCTAAGATGCAACCGGGGGACAATATTAATGCCACCAACAGTTATAGGTGCCCCGTCCCCCTTCCTAACTAGTTCAAGAGCTGAGAGGTAGTAAGCCTTCAAAACTCTGCAGACCTTCTCAAATCACCAAAAGATCATGTTCAGATAACGCAACAAGAGGGGGGGGGGGGGGGGGGGGGGGGGGGCGGTGTAGTTAAAGCATTTTACCTTTTGAAGTAACAACGTATCACGATATAGATAAGGTCCAGCGCTGGCAAGCATCTCAAAAAGCTCTTTAGATAGGAAAATAGGTGGCCAATTCGTCACAGGATCTGTTGAGTCCAAAGCTTCGCCACTTCTGGTTATTTGAGAATGCATTTTGCGGACAGTGTCATAGGCAGAAGAGATTGAATTTTGAATAAGCCTGAAGCAAAATCAAAAATGAAAGCATGAATATGTAAATTCGAAATGTTCACCGCGCCAAATCTGCATCAAACCCGTAGTCCCAAAACAATTTAGGCTCAACTAACATGAAGAATCATTACTTTTCAGCAAGAAAATTGAAAAACCATTAGGAACCGTCATTCAAGGAGGTAATACAAAATGAAGGTGGAAAGATGGATAGTATAAACGGGAGAGACAATAAAATACACAAGCCAAAATAAATAATAAATAAAAAAGGGATATTCCCCTGTCATATTTTTACCTATTTATTTCTCAAACACAGCTCAACTTTAATCTAGACTTTCCTGTACGTTCAGAATTTAAATGAGCTAAACCTAAAGAACTGCTAAATTCAGGGATTCACCAAACAATTGTTCTTGAACAACTAAAAACAAGGCCCATGTTCCAAGACACCAATATTGAATGGAAGAATCTTGGAGATAAGACAGCCAAAACATCTTGATAGCTAGAATTCGGAACAACTAAGACTAAAGCAGATTCAAACTTGACTAGATAGAACTTGTAAGCCCAACTCCATGAGAGAAACTATGGGCTAAACACCACAAAAGTCAATTGTCAACACCATATACTTCAATTGAAGAACCTTTTATCGTATACCTCTATGTCAATAGGTTGTCGATATTTACAAGCTGGATGGATAGAAGAACCCTAATCGTAAAAACAATTAAACAGGAAGGAGGTGGAAAGGAGGAATGAATGTGAACATGACCCAAACAGGAGAATTTTAATTTTAATAGAAGGTGGTACGACGATGCAAATTACAGCAGATCATTTAGTCAGATTACTTCAAGGGCAGTTCATTTACTCCCTATTATTAAAGAGTTATACTCATCTGTGTAGCACAGATTAAGATGGAATAAATATTGTTTAATTAGTTATAAATATTACAGAAACCAGATATATTCAAAATATCATTCACCCTTCTCTATCATAGCTCACTACAAACCAACACAGACAATTGTTTAAGGTTGAAACATTGACCTATGTTGCAAATCATTTTTCTTGAATGAGGGGTTTTTTAAAGGGTTCCGTAATTTTCGGGACATATTCAGTATCCACTAATGACAAAAATTAAGAATGGAGGAATTACAACTTACCTGAACAGTCCACCACAAATTTGATGATTCGCTACTGGAGTAAGAGGTGAGAGACGCTCAAACAACATATATGCATGATTCCTGGAAAGATAGCACAAAAATAAACGTAAAAAACAAATTTAGAGCATGTAAGCACATTTATCAAAAAGAAAAAAGGGTATAAAACTAGGTGTTACTGGAACATAAATTGATATATTTGATATATTCATAATAGAAAAAAAGGTGGCTCTCCTAAACATTATATTCAAACCAAAATAAGCACTATTTTAGCTTAATCTTCATCAACTTCTAGTTAAATGTTCTTCACAGACAAGCACATTCAGGGTTCAGAAATGCATCATCGCAGCTGCATCACGACTGCTACATACAGGAATTGGCTTATTACACGTCTATTTTACAGCAGTAGGGCCCAATAGCCGAGATCAATGCACGACTACTGATCCCTTGATAACGAGTGGAACTGAATTTTATTATCATGGACGCATCATATGCTTATCGCTTTATTTTAGGTCGCATATCACTTCAGTATTCCGAGATCAATAATAATAATAATTTTATAATATGTATGGCCATTTCAGGAGAATGAGAAAAAAAATTAAAAAAAGTTGTATAATATGGACAAAGGACATAAACACCCACATATTTAGTGTATATGGGTGTGAGTCACCTATATGATATCTTTCTGTACATGGGTGTCACCTCTTGCTTCCCTTAATTAATAATATCTTACTTATCAAGAAAAATGTTACATCTAGTCAATCTAATAATGCATTTTCAGCACAAAAAAATTCACACTCGCCACTCATCTAAAGTCGTGTGCTAATCAATGTAATAGTAGTATGGTGTATTTCACGTTGCATATGAGCCAAATGTACACGAAATCAATCAATCACATACCAATCATCCACAGAAAGAAAACCCGTGAGCAAGCCCAATGGCTGGCTGCTCTCTAGCTCTAACGAAAGCTCGATGACAGCTTGGTTTTCCATATCTAAAGCGCCGTACAGATCTACGGTAACATCTCCTGGTTTTTCATCTTCCATAAGATCCTTTCCGGTTGCAGCGAGATTTATTTTACCGATCTTGGTAGCCTGATGAACCGCCAAAAGCATTCAAATCAAAAAATCCGCAAAAATACTGGTCGACAAAATAGAAACTGCACTTTTTACGGAGGCATCTACACTTTAATATCATGAAGGCGCTCCAGTTTGAAGAAGTATACCAACTTAATACCCGTGTCAAAGTTATTAAAAAGTCCTAAAGGCTTGCTTGCTCTGTGCATTGCACCCATAAACTGGATTTCTCATAGACAAAGGTTTCATAAACATAGATGCCTTTCTTCAGGCTAAACATCGTGAGCTACAGGTAAAAACTAAGATCTTGATTGTCAACATCCTAAAGCAACAAAATCCCACGCGTTACTTAGGCAGTTAGGCGTCCGATACTAGTAAGATACTGAGACAACACAAGAATTAGAAACGGTCAATTCAATGAAAACCAAAGTCGACCATGGCAAGCATCAACATTCAATGGCAAGTAATTCATCAGCTACATGAGGAAAACTCTGGGAAGTGATCACCAGCACATCATCTGTTGCTTCAATTAATCTAATTCAAACGATACTGCTCCTTCGAAGCTTTTATGAGATATTGCTTTGAAAGTTCCCCCTTCGTAAGATTGTTATTCATATAGGTGGTGCTTCAGCACCAAAGTCAAAATTAAAGAAGCTATCATGTACGTCGTAGCATCAAGTTTCTAATGCACATAATAATTTCGCTTACCAAAAACACGCTGAAAATAAGAAACTTGCTGAGATATAGTAGTGACTAACACTGTGTCACATTGGAGTGACTAACCTCATCGAGACGCCTAGTAGATATAGTAGTGAAGTTCTCGAATGCTTCCTCGTCCTTTGGGAGCAAATGTGCATATCTGCAAAATGTTACCATCATTCACTTTTAGTTACACAGTCCATTGGTACTATATTAGAGAGCAAAAAAATGACACTAGAAGGTATTAAGCAGAATAAGAATTGCCCTCAATGTTCCATTCAAAATAAGAAAGGTAATTATCTGATCGAATTGACGATTTCATAAAAAATGACCATTAAAACATAGCAAAAACTAAGTTGCTAAAAAAACCACATAAAAAATAAGATCGCAAAAGAACCACTCACATGTTATCGAGCTCAACAAAATCTTGCTTGATAAGCAAAGCAGCAAGTCTGTACAACCCTACTGGTACAGGAGTTTGAACTTCCATGCGCTGGTGGTACTGGAACTTGAACCCTAGGATTTGAGAAGCATGCGACTGCCAAAAGAACGTAGGTAGAATATAGCAATATGAATGCAATCACAAACCTATCTTAACAACATTGAAAATTGATGCGTTAGTCATACCTTCGAGAAAATAGGGATCAGGTCCAAGAAAAGATTATTATGAGGTTGCATTTCAAAACACTCTAAGACCTGAAAAGAATTACAATGCTTCAATATATGCAATTGAATACCTTGAATACAAAGCCCAAGTAAAAGAGGAAAAGGAATTAGGAAGAGCAAATTATAAGGACTTACAATATCAAACACGCGATTTGGATCCAAGTCGAAGTGCCCAATTAAAGACTGCAGAAGTTAAAAAATAAGTAAAAGCAGAAAACCTTTTAGCGAACACACAAAATTGTACGGAAGAGGTAAAGAATTTCTAACCTTAATAGTGCCAATTATTGTTGATGATGAGTGAGAAGGCCCAGAACCCTCACAAAGAAGGGTCACCTGCAAACGAGGCAACGATGAGAATTGGATGGAGTTATCATGCTTTTTTCCTGGCATGCCCAAAACTGTATATATGACCATGTACTACATCTTAATCAACAACACTCGTCATGTAAACCGTTTTGCATTTTAATGAAGAAATTTCATGTGTGACAAACCCGAGTAAAAACATACCATAATTTTGTGTAAGAGGTGGGACAAGGTGAATAGACTACAATCGAATGAGATTCGGCTTGTGAGATACTATCTTACATACACAAATCTTACAACTAGGACAAGACTTCATTTATTGAGCAAAAATTACATCAGGATTCAAGTATTAGCAAAAAGAAATTACAACAGCCACACAACATCATTGTGAGGCCTCAAAGGCACTAGCATATGGCACAATAAGGGGAGAAGGATATGGGCAGAGAAGACTTAGTTGCACAGACAATAATAAGTCTATAAGTGGACAGGGAAGTACTTGACAATATAAGAAGAGGAAATAGTGTACTAAGCCCTTGCCCTTTAATCCATCATATACCAACATGGCTGACCTACGCATGGAGAAGGGTGACATGATTTAAAAGTGAAGGTAACTTGGTCATTTATCACAAAATTAGTTTCCTAATAGGGAAATGTGAAACTCTTTGTAAAAATCCTTAAGATGGAAAACGGGAACGTCTTTGTGCAACGGATGGAGTACAATATACTCCTATATTAAGTTTCACTGAGTGAGTGACACCCGTGTATAAAAAGACATCATAGAGTTGAAGCCCAACTTAAAAAAGCCACTACACTGGTGATATCCATTCAGAAAAGATGTGGAAGTGACGCCCGTATACAAAATGAGAGATGGGATATTCTCAGATTATAGCGCCCCCTGGTGATGTTATCTATAAGAAGGAGAAAAGACATTGTGATTTGGGTGACGCATATAGCTCTAAAAATATATAATTACTTCAAAAATGAACCTAACTAACGCATGATGTGAGGGGGCAACAACGTCAAAATATGATGGTTCTATTAAATCCTGTTTCTGGCACTGTTTCTTATTGATTTACATATAAATGTGTTATTCTTCTTGCCCTTAAATGACTTGTGATAGGCCGTGCTCTTGTGGCTGTGGCAATCTGATGTATAGTTGTCTATGGATTCTGAAACACCCACATTACGTCTGGGAGTAACAAGAAGCACACCGATTAAAAGACAGAACAAATAAAATAGAACAGAGAGAGCAGCTAATTAATTTACCAGCTTGGCATAACCTTCACTTTCTTCCCGTAGAAGATTAAACTTCGTCTGCTGGTAGAGTAGACGGGTATTTACTCTGACCTGAAAAAAAGAGATACACTAGATTAACGTGTGAAGTTGCTAACGAACTCACTTTTTTTGGATGAATGTCTAGATGTTCTGTTCTACACACAAAGGTTGAATTCAAGAAAATGAGATAGCCCAGCTAATATAACCACATAAAAGTTCAAATTCTAATTACATCAATATAGGAGGAATTCCTAATAAACGAGGGGATTGAAATTGAGGGTTTTACCGACTAGTTCATTTTTTTTTATAAATCAGAAAGTTCCTAGCTGACGAGTATTTTTTTCCTTGGTATTCATGATATAGAAAGCCAAATAGTATGGAAGTGAGATGCCCCTTGCATATCATTAAGAGGATTTTTTTCTACAAATATTTCAGAACTTCATGATTTTTCTTTTTATCTAAGCGTTTGAACGAAAGGGATCCCGTATATTATACGACAAAACATAAACTTTTCTACGGGATGGCAAGCAGCAAAACAAAGTTCAACAGTAAAGTTATGTTTTGTAAATGGGCATCACCCTTGGTGCCTATTAATAGTTTAAGCATGGTCGTCACCACAACGATGTCCTCTATCAAACCTCAGCTTATCAAAAAGACTGACTACAATTATAATCAACCTATTCCGAAACCAAAAAAGACTTTTTCCCTCTTTATAGTACCTTTGATAATTAGAATAAAAATCTGGAAGAAATTAGCAGCATAACTATCAACAAAAATTGAAGAAAAAGACATACAAGACTGCATACCTCTTTAGATTTTAGTTCTTGAGCCTTTATCTTGACCATTTCACACTCCCAAAGAAATTCCTCCTGAACTCGAATAAAAAAAATATCATCAATTATTATTCAAAAACTCAATTGAACAGATGACCACCATATCAGAATGAGAAATGTAAGATTAACCTCACAGCGCTCCTGAAATAACCTAACTGGGACCAACAAAGACTCCACAGCCCATCTTGCCTACGCAGAAAACAAGATATCATGTAACAAGACAGCATAAAAAATATGAACACATCAACATACATCTGTTGATCTGTATCTCCCGCTTAATATAGCATAGTTGGACGGCCAAGAAAGACAAGTCTGTATTAGACAGCGAAAGAGAGATCGCATTACCTCTTTTAGTAGATAAGAGGCCAATTCCCACTACCAGAGAGCAAGACCATGCCAAAGCACATCTTTCATAAGCATAATGCCACCCTTCAGATAACTTTTTTGGTCAACAAGAGAAAACTAACTCCCACACCCAATTCTATAGAAACAGCTTCAAGCAATTCTAAGCTCTCATGAAACGACACATAAGATGATTCTTTACTGTCTCCCAAGTCCCACCGTCATCCCCTTCTCTGAAAAGATCAAATACTTAACTTTCAAGCCTTTATTTACTTCAACAGTTACTCCTCAATTCATCCATTTTCTCCATTCCTTTTTAGTGAGTTGACACACTACGACAACGAAACAGTAAAAATCTCACCCCATTGCCTAAAACAAACCGTCTATAGCACGACAAGGGGGTTGACATTATCGAAAGCTCAAAAGCCAGGACAAACAAATCCATATGCTTAATTAATACAAAACTGAGTAGCACAACTTACCAATTTAATCAAACGAGCGCGATTATCACTCGACATGGTCAACTGCAACATATTAGCAAACAAGTTGCTGTCAGCTTAGAAAAAATTCCTCTTGCAGAACACAACAAATTATCAACAAATTCTTATTCTTCTGTACACTAAAACCAACATTTACTCACAAATGGTATCATCAAAACTCTCTAACCAAAACAGAAACTGAATCTCAGATAAACTACTTATGAAGCAGGCTTGATAAGTTTTAAGCGTTGCCGTACAGTGAAAATGATTCAGAAATCGACAATACTAAAACCAGCTCAAAACCGAGCACTACGAGTAACACCGAGAGCAGCCATTTAAGTAGGACACTTCGAATTCATCAAAACATGCTAAAAAAATAATTATAGCTAAAGTACAATAACTGGGTAAAATCAAACAAATTACGAAACTCACGTCAAGAGCCATTTGGGTGATAATATCAGCAAAACAAGAAGCTAATTCATCATCGGAAGCAACATCCGAAAACTCAACCGCATCCAACGCCGCTTTACACTGCTGCACCGGCAAGCTTCCATTAACCTAACCCAACAAAATCAGAATCCAATCAAAAAAATAATTCCAACCCAATTCAAATTGAAATACCCAGAAACCAAAACGAAGAAATGAACGGAAAAAACTGATACCAAGCAGGATGAAAGTTCGTAGAGGAAACGAAGGAGAGGAGCTGGAGAGGGTAATTTGAAAGGAGAATCATTATTATCTTTCAATTGACGAATGAAATCGTCAGTTACGTAAATACAATTGATTGAAGGAAGAGACATTGATTTGATTTGATTGATGATTTTAGGGTTGAAGAAATGAAGTAATTTGCGAATTAGGGATGGTTTTTTGGGGGTTTACTGAAGAAAAATGAACATGGTTTTGGGGAACCCTCGTTGAAGGGTGTTTGATTGAAGAAGGCCGGATTGTGTTGATTTGGAATATGATGTTTGAAGGGATTTGAGGTGCGGTGGGGTGGAGAACAATGTCCCTTTTTTTCGGTTGAAATTAGTTGAATTGAACTAAATACGGAGATGTGATCGAAATTGTTTTAACGAAAATAAAGTTTTTTCTATTAAATTTCAGTTTTATTTAGGGGTCGTTTGGTTATCCACTAAATTACACACGAACTTTAATTCATGTGAATTGCAAAATGATTAGGTTGTTTGGTTACTCCAATTCACATGAATTGGAACTTCCCAGGAATTCTAAATTACTCCATAATGGTGGAAGTTGCTTACCTAGGGCCCCGTAAGTGGCAATGTCTACATGAATTACAATGCCTACATGTAACCAAACAACATTTTCTAATCCACATTAATTGTAAAATCATGTGATATGACACTTCCTAGGTATCGGAAGTTCCCGTATGTAACCAAACGACTCCTTAGTTTAGTTCGGTTCAGTTTTAGTTAATTCAATTCAGTTCCGTTCAATTCTATTTTTCTTTTCCAAAAATAACTTAGTTCAATTCAGTTTAGTTCAATTTTACTCAATTAAATTTAGTTCAGTTCAATTATGTTTTTCTCTTCACAAATTAACTTAGTTCGGTTCAGATACATTCGGCTCTGTTCAGTTTTGTTCAGCACAATTAAATTGAATTCAGTTCGGTTTAGACGATTACCGTCTAAGAGATCAGGGCCAAAGTGATTTAGTTCATTCTAAATTTTACTTTTGTTTTATTTGATATAATTTAAGACCGAGGCTTTTGTCTAAATAACAACTTGTACTTATAAGAATACGTCATCTTGATTTGATAGAGGAGCGAAAAGAGATCGTAAATGTCTATGAGTCATTTTAGTTGTTGGGTCTCGGCCCTCAGGTTGTCGTCTATGTGAAAACGTGCTTAGTATTGGCACTGATGGATAATAAAATTTGAAAAGTTTACTAGCGTAGAGGTTGCGGGTCATTTAAACCGGAAAATCTGTCAAAAAACACTATAAAAAGGTGTTACGTGTATACAATATATATCTACGACGTTTGCAAGGGTAACGGATCCTCTCCATTACCTACTAATGGATATGATTAAATTTTGAGAAAAAATTGACAATAAACCTTGAATATGAGAAAATTAAGGTGAACATTGAAATGTTGGGAATCAGTCTAATCTCTTCACTCGGACCCATATTAACCCGAGCCATTAATAGATTAAGGAGAGAAAAGTAATGGAAAGAATCCTGAAAAAGGAGAGAATCTCAACACATCTACGAGTGTCATACATGGCAAGTTCTATAGTTCAGTTTGGTTTGGGTTGTATTCGCGATGCAGTTTGCTTTTTTGTATCAAGAACGTGGTTTAAGACGGTAAAAATGTTGCTAAATATTGGGAGTAGGCAGAATACAATTCTCTCAAGCCTTTTTCCGGGAACCTCCTAAAGATCTTGGCCCTTGGGTGACTTCGATACCTTTTTGGGTGAAAAATCTTTCTTGATCACGCACACCAAACACCGTGTCTGGTCATGATTCTCTTCCAATTTTTACTAGCTCCGGGGTTCCGTAATGCTGCATTGGAACAATATATAAATGCTATGGTGAAAGGCAACTTCCATTTGCCCATGACAAAGTAAGAAAGTTCAGGCTTCAGGCATTCACATACGAAAAAACAAGCCTGAACCGAAAATTATGTACATACGCCTTTTCTTTCCATTTACTGATCTGATGTCAAATATATTACAAGATCCTTTTAAAGTTTGAAACCACCGTAGAGCAGCGCAACAGGAATACACTTACAACCACCACTGCACGATACATCAGGAACGAAACTAATGACTAAAAAGGGGGGAGCTGAGAGTTGAAATTGATCTTGACAGATACTGTCGCTTCTATTTTGCACTCACTTTTCGGAAAGAGCGTTAGCATTAGCAGCCAGCTTCCTCGCATTCTCAACAGCTCTAGTGTAAAAATAAAGTCTCCAAAGAGTCGCATTATTCTGCAATTGAACCCGTTGTAGCATTAATCAATGAAATCAAAGGATTTATCTAGGTAAAGTATAGCAGCAGGCATACCTGTACTTCTAGATCAACAACCACCTCATCCAATGATAAAGTATCACAAGATTTTCCTTGGTGGATGATCTCCACAATTCGATTCAGACTACTCGCTGGGAGTTGCTGAATTAACTTCTGAAGTTGCTGCTTCTCTTGGTGAGTCATCTGCCTTTGAAAATTTGAAAACACAAAGCTTATTTAATTTCCAACTTCAACAAGGACAAGAAAGAGTTTCCATTAACGACAGTGAGCTAAATAGTTGGCAGAAATTGTGACTATCCACCAAAAGCGAAAAATCAAGTAGAATGTAAAGATCCCATCTGAACTTTAATGAGGAAGGCCATACACAGTATTCCATATGAGATATAAGTACACAATATACATTGAAATTTCAGCTTGTTTTTTCTGCTTATTCCTTGTAGTTTTAGTAGCATTTTTCTTTGTGAAGTTGTGCACAAATCGGATAGGCCAATCAGTCAGCAACAGGGAGACAACATAGACCCGACGATACAAATTGTCATATTTAATCGTAGTTTTACCCTTCTGAAACTTGGTTTCCCAATAATGTGCACTTGCAATCTTACATTATACTCTGTACTTGATGATGATAGTGCTAGCAATCTTTGTAAAATCCACACATCAAAAGAATGAGTATAATCAGCACATTAGAAGGGTGAGTGAGTGCACATCAAAAGGCTGAGTCAGTGATAATCAAGTAATCAACAAGGGGGATGTAGGGACCTGGGTGTGTGCATCTTTTTAATTTCAATCTTCTTTAAGCAGAGTGGTCTTACTAACTAAAATAGCATCCCACATAAGCAAGTTTTGGACTTGCATATACACTGTACAGTGCACATGCATTCGGAATATACACTAAGAAGCATGGTTTGGCTCAATCCATATGCAGGTCTTCCCAGAAATGATACTCTTAAGGAAAAAATAACAGAGCGTTGGGGTTTTCCCATCAGTTAGTCACGCTCAGGTAAGTTGAAAGACAATACAAGATTCATTTTCACCAAAGTTCCCATCATGATGACAAATCATGAAAAGGACGTCACTAGTTAAATGACATCTCCAGTTAAATTATGTCTTCCATTGAAACCTGAATTAGTTTCAGAATTAATTTCGTACCTGCACTTTGAAGTAACAGCGACTAGTATTTCTTCAAGCTGGAGCTCCATGTAATTTAGCTGTATGAGGCAAAAGGCAACCATTAGCTCCAAAATAACACATTGCAACGACCACAACACAGTTACACGACTTAGTTTTGTAGACCACCCCAATCCAAAAGAAACATTGACAACCTATACTCAAACACTCATGCTTAAAATCACAATGCCATTGAATGTTAATAAACTAACCGTTTCATAGTGCTCATTAGATTGTTTGAGCATTATCTCCTTAACCACGCTATTTTTGCTCCCCAACAAAAGCTTTAGATCCTCATCATCCTACAAAAAGCATTGAATAATTTAATATTCTAATTCTAGTAAACAAACATGAAGAATGCAACACCAAGAAGCAGGCAATCAGGCATATGTTCTACAACAAAAGACAGTGGCAATTACTAAATACTCAATGAAATGAAGACATGAAACATAATTATTTGTGCAAAGTAAAGTGATTGACCTTTCATATACAGATCAAAAAAATGAATAAGATTAACAATCTGGGTTCCAGCTTATTAAAAATGGATCAATGACAGTTGACAATTGACATTGTTTGGTCTAGTTTTTCTTTAGAAAGTTCACTAGGATAGCAATAGGCTCCCATTGAGGGGCAGAGAGGCAGTGGAAAAAACGTGAGGAAATCAAGCAAACGTCTCCAAATCGGAAAGGATCTTGGTTCAGAAAAAAGGATACCTCCATTTCTTTTCCTTTCCTTCCGCAACCTTGTATCTAATGAAATAGTATCACCCCCCCCCCCCCCCCCCCCCCCCCCCTTTTTCTCACCAAAACCCATATCTAAACAAATGATCTTCATAATTTGATTTCATAAAACTTCTTCTAGAAAAATGGTTTGTCAAGCTTACTTTGCAACAAGAGGAAGAGTGGTATGAATATGAACAAACACCAGAAATTTTAATGGACTATAGACATATTGGTCAAATTTAAAGAAAAACAGACAAAAGAAACTAAATTGGCATGACTTCCCTAATCTCAAGTCTCAAATCAGTCAAATGTTTATGGCAGTTGGTGACTTGGTGCGGCAATAAATATAGGCCCCAACACCGCGTTCCAACCAAAGGTATAAAGTTTTAAGGCTACTGATATGTCACTTTTTCTTACCTCTGCTATTTCTGTCTCAGCGTCTATAATTTGTTCAGTTAACAAATCTTCCTCTCCATTTGAAGCCGACGTCCTCTGCTTTTTACGAGGTGGCGATGTCAAGTCTCCTGTCGCTAGAGCATCCCCATCCGAATTCTTATTTGTTTTAGAGTTCAAGCAGGCAATTATATGACGGATGCGCATGACAGGATCCATCATCTGCATTTCAACTTTTAGTTATGATGCATCATTCGAAACTAAAATTTCTAATTCGACACGGCATGGCCTCTAAAATACTTTCAGAGAAATGATCAACACAAGTTTAAGTGTACAAGTACAAATGCACACATGAATTATATAGGTAACAGAGAAGTATCACAAACACAAGAAACCTTAACCATACAGTCTATTCCAGATGTCCATCTATAAGTCTATTCAACAAATTCGCACCTCAATGTAGAAACTTTACAAGTACGGTCATGAATCTTGAAGACAATACTAAAACAACATAACAAACATAAGATCAAGCTACGTTGTTAGGATTAGGACCATGATTATATCTTAACATACCGCATGTCGCTAAAAGCGTTAAGCCATCCTCATAGAGTCGCAGTCATCCAACCACTTCTACGATTCCATCCTCCCCACACAAGGACCCACTAGCCATATTGAAGTTTCAATAGATATAGAAAACTTGAATAGATGAATGAACAAAACGAAAAGGCAACTCCGCATCCTCACACTTACTACTAAACTAAAATACATGAAACCACAGAACAATAAGAGGTCAAAGTAAGCAAATCGAGATAATGGCAAAACCCATAAGAGGTTATTCACTTGTCGGTCTTGTATTGATCCTACAAATAGTCTCATATGCATAATGTGCAAATGAATTCCAACTAAACTCCACCCCTTTCCGGTCCTTGCTTTAAAAGCAGGATATGGAAATTGTTAGAATAATGATACTATTATGACCAAACCAATCCCGGAGATCTAGCACTAATCAGAACCATGCTTACCGGATTCGCTATGAATACGGCTTTACCGATTCACGATTCGCTCTTATAGAATGTGGGTTATATGTATTTTCAGAAAGCAACATGATAGAATTCGCTTTTAACACTTCGCGATTCGTAGTACCGATCGAATTGACGAATTCGGTAACCATGATTAGAACATGTTTTACCCATAGGTCAAAGTCATCCAATGCTCTAAACTGTGATACCAACATCCATGATCCATGATAACAAGAAAGACAAAGCCACATTTGAGCACAAAATCATTCAGAAACCTCGATAAAATCACCTTGTCAAGAAATGGTGGATAAAGCATTGAAAACAGTCACACTTAAACCAACATTATGAAGTTACAACATATGAAACGGCAATTTCGAATATCAACATTTCGTCTTTGCACAGCATATAAATTCCATCTGTTTACAGGAATTATAATATTTCTCACAAAAAATGCTTCCTTGCAAACATTTTTGGCAACTAAGAGATGATTATCCTATAGTAATCACGATTATTCTCTACCAATACATAATTCCACTTGTAAATTGTTGAATGAAACAAACGAATGATCATTTTTGTTAACCAGACAATCCGTCTCAATCATTTGTTTACCGTTGAGTATAATACTCCTCCCAGGTAATATGAAAGGTAAACAAATGACCGAAACAAAGTAAGCACTTTTTAATATCATTGTGCCATGTTCTACATTGTTGGTATCCTTTTTACAAAATACTCGTATTAGTGTAAAACCGTCTTACATACGAACAACGATGGAACCAAAAGAAATGCTCGTACCTCATCAACCTCGCGAGTTAAAGCCCTGGCACTTTGCCTCAAAGACGCCTTCAACAAATCTTTTTGGCAAGCAGGAACTGAATCATCCAAGCTTCTACTGAACGAATTAACATGAGAAGAACTATTTGCAGCAATCAATTTTCTGGAATTTGAATTTGAATTTGAAAACTGGAGATTATCTTCTGGGTTTAACAAATCGACGATTTCATGCTTGTAGAAACCAAATAAATCCGGCCCAATTATGTTCGATTTCGGCTCCGTTTTCACGTTCGTTGGATCCTTTGCCATTATCGTCTGCAATGAAGTTTGAATTGTGAGTAAATTGAAAGGGGGAAATGAATTTTCTAGGGTTTCGTCCTCAATTTTAATTTTTTTCGGGTTACGTAATACGTATGACTTTAATCTTTTTGAGTATCCTCTTCTAAGTTTTAACTGACAAAATAAATCCGAACCGTTCATTTATTTGTTTTTTTTTTTCCTTTTATGATAAACTACTTTATATTTATGTCAAGGTAATTTCTCAAATGGACATAAATGTAAGGTTATTTCTCACAAATTACGCTTTTCTTTTTGTTAAAATCTACCAGCAATAGTGACTCGAGCTAATTTTCGATGATAACTTGAATTTTTTTTAAAAAAAAAATATTTCATATTGTTTATAGTCTTCAATAATATATGTACCTCTCTACAAATAGAGATAAGTACACCTGCTGTTGTGCTCAATCCAACCACAATTATCGTCGAAATTTGGCATGAGTCATATTTTTGGTAGGTTTGTTAATTTTTAACCAAAAAAAATAAAAAGTAAGGTAGTTGTTCACAAATGAACATAAATCTCTAAAAACATTTTTCTTTAATTTAGAGTCGTGCTTTTTACATATGAATTTACAGAGGTGAGAATCGGTCCAAGACCGGACCGGATCGAACCAGACCGGATACCAAAATAAGAAATTTGGTCGAATACCGGACCTAAAACTTTCGGTCTTGGATCGGACCAAACCCAAAATATTTGGTCCGGTCTACCTAATATTTTTCACTATTTTGTATACGATAATTAAATTTTAATTCTGCTAAATAAAAAATATTTGATGAGACTTGGCGCATGTCTTCTAGTGAGGGGCCCCGTGTATTGAGCTTACCTGATATGTGGTGATTAGCATGGTATTGTTGCGTGCTCGGAAGGATCAAACATGCTCGTCATCACCAAAAAAAACAATATTTAAATAATTAGACCACATCTTTTATGAAATTAATCATTGAAAATACAAATTTATATTGTTTTTTGAAGATAAAAACTTAATTTATATTAGTCTTAAAAAAAACATGAATTTTGGTCCATTTGAACTGGACCTAAATTAACCGATGTCGAATCGGACCAAAAACCAAAACTTGAAAAAATGAGGACCTAGAACTGGACCAAAATAATTTGTTACGGGTTTAGTCCAGACCAAATGGTTCGATACGGACCATTTTTTCGATTCGTACCTAAATCTGCTCACTGTTTTTTACTCTTTCATACTCTATATTTTTTTTACAATTTTACACTTGGTCACTTTTTTTCCTCTTTTGTCAATTGACTTTTTCTTTCATCTCTCTCTTCACCTATCTGCACCAGTAACGCACCCTCCGACGACCATTAACCGAACACCGACTATCCTAATCCCGTACCCTGTCTCCCGCACTTCCTTCCTCCCATCATACTCAACTTTCGAGTGTGACAACCGCAAAATTAACTTTTTTGTAATGTGCTACTACAATGGTAATGTGAATTTAACAACATGGTCATTGATTGTGCTTGTTCTTCACTCGACGGCTTACGAAATAAATTGTCCACTTGTTTAAGCTAAATGATTGTTATATAGTTTAAGCGAAAAAAATCTGTGTTTCGTTGTTCAATCTGTTGATGTTGCGCCACCATTTATCCACTGTGGATGCATAAACCATCGCGCACTATTCATAACCAGCATCCATCGTTTTAGCCATCACCCCTTTCCACCAACAATAACCCTAGTTGATAATGTAAGGACCCGCAGATTTTAGCCGCAAATCTAGCCTCATAGCCAATAATTTACGCGCGCGGTCCTTTCACTTCTGAGCCTTTAGATTTCTTATTTCGTTTTTGTATTTTCATTTCTAGTTTTTTTGTATCATTTAGTACTCCAAGTCTACTTCCTGCATGTTGAAAGTTTGGAGTCTCGTTTAAGGTACGTTTTTAGGAGTTTAGAAAACGTATACCTATTCTGCAATGTTAATGTTTACTGCTACAAGATGAGAAATATCAAATTTGCCTCTATGAGAGAGGCTAGTCAATGAAACCACTTCTCATCGATCATTAAGCTTGTTTATGTCTTCTTATTGCTTTCAATAATCGTATTGCATTGATAAACAATTAAACAAATAAAAGGGAAAGGGGAACCAATACCGAACTAACATGAAAACCGAAAGAAAAACCACACATATGCAAAGGCCAAACTACCAAATTGGTAAAAAAAGTAGAGACTATTGGACAAATTGGTAAAAAAAGTAATACGTTGGACAAATTGGTAAAAAAAAATAGGGTATTGGACAAATTGGTAAAAAATGTTGATTAAGTGATATTTAGGCCAAAATTAAAAAAAATAAGTATATTTTTTTCTAATGTAATTCATGGTAAATAATATATATCGGGTCGGGTTGGGTTGAACCATTTACGATTTGAACCATTTTTCGGGTCTATTATTATCAAATTTATTAGGGCTAATGATTAGTTTACAAGAATAAATATTTGTGTTGGGTCTTATTAATTTGGATCAATTCAGGTAACGAATCGTGATGGGATCGTTAGTTCGGCCTTATGCCGTGCCGGTTTGAGTACATCCTTCTATAAAGTCAGTTCGGCTCAATTTTTTTGGTACTCCCTAGTTAATATAAATTTGGATAGAGAAAATAACTAATGATTTTTAATAGTATTTTTTTAGTCTTTGGTTAATATCAAGATAATTCACCCGACTCAAAAGACAAGACTCAAGTTGATACGACACTCGAACACCCAAATTGAGGAGTCAACAAAACCCGTAACTTAAATTGATATTAACCAATATGTGCACGAATGTTTATCTTTGTAAAGTAATCATTTCCCCTAATAAACTTTAGAATAATAGACCCGAAAATGACCAAGTTGGAAGTAATCCGACACGACTTGACCATATCCGAGTTCTAGTAAACCCAAAAACGATTCGACACGAACTCGACCAAATTAACCCAAAAGAATATTAAATGTAATTTCGAGTGAAAGTAAATTTAAGTCGAAAATGTATTAAGGATCAAAATATTGTCCGCATATATTACTTACTGTTTGTTCATTAATAAAAATTCTTTCTATATATATTATTTATACATTTTGGCTTAAATATCAAACTTAATTAAACAAATTTTATCAATTTATCACATAATCAACTTTTTTTACCAATTTGTCCAATATATTAAACTTTTTTTTACCAATTTGTCCAACCTACTATTTTTTTTACCAATTTGTCCAACACTCACTACTTTATTTACCAATTTGGTAGTTTGGCCCATATGCAAACATAGAAGATTCAAATTTGTATATTTAGTATACCTTGATAGTTATTAAAAACCAACATTCATGATTCATTACAAAGACCTCCTCATGTCTATTAATAAACTTAGCAAAATACTACAATGGAAAGAGCAATAACAGTAGCAGCAATGCCGGACAACTTAAGAGTGGTGGCATCATTCTTCGTAGGAGGTGAGGGTATTTGAGCATCAGCAGGAGTACTCTCGCTTGGAGTAGGAGAAGGACCGTCTCCTGCTTCTTCTGGTGCTAACCCTTCTTCCGGAGACTCAACAGGTGAATCCACGGACTCGCTATCAGGAGACAATGCAGCAGCAGCAGCAGGAGTTTCACTCGTTGGAGCATCTGCACTTGGGCCGCTACTGCTACTGCTACTGCTCGGGCTCAGGGACGGAGACAGAGACGGTGTTGTTGTCTCTGCTGATGATTCAGTCGGCGCAGGAGCCGCTGCAGGCTCCTGCGCCATAACAATACTTGTAAATAAGATTAATCCCAATGTGAATGCCAACACAACGCGATGATGATCCATGGTTTGAAGATGTTGTTGTTGTTGGTTTTTGATTATTATTTTGTATGAAATAAATTAACGATTCTTAGGAAAATGCAGTGTCTTTTCTGAATGATGAATTAGACAACTGCAAAGACAAAGAATGAAGTTGATTATCCAGGTTAATGGTATTTTATATACATGTTTTAGATTGGAATTTGATTAGTTGGAGTTTTAAATTAGCATTTCTATTAATAGTGTCAGTTTATTTGTGGCAAGCCGTCGAATTTAAAGGTTGTTCTTATAATAGTGTTACTTTTATTTTTGGATATGCGTAATTTCTATAAAAAGATTAGCTATTTATTTATCTGTAAAAAAAAAATTATAGTTATGACATAATATACACATAGGAAACCATGAATTAGTTAAGTAAACGAATTATTATCTTTATAAGAGAGAACACATTCTTAACTTAATATTTGAACGATTTTAACCAAATGTGTTTGGGTGGTGGTTGTTCACCTCATCCCTGTTTCCATCTCTTTCCCTATGGGAATGGAGCAGCACTTTGACCAGCCGTTTACCTCTTCGTGAGAGCATACGCTTGCCCCATGACTATAACAATCGAAAAATAAATTAGAAAGTTAAACTAAAATGCATAAAATTTAAAGATAAAGTTATTTAAAACTAAGTTAATATGATCACAAATAATTCACAACTTTATGATTGGATTATGTAATTTTGCAAACCTGTAATAATTTTTGAGTTGAAGAAATTTTTTAACACATTGGTTAAGATTTTGTAACATACGATTAGTACATGTAGTTCTTGAGTTCTAAAGAATTTTTAACACATGGGTTCAAATTTAGTAACATGGAGTATAATTAATGTTATACTTTTAATAAAAATAGAACTGACATTATCAATCACAAAAATATTAGTTTTACTTGTGTTTTTCATGTGGCCATTTTAATGAATTGAATTGCGTAAATAATACTTTTCAAATAAACTAACTTTATAACAAAAAAAAAAATGTTCATTCACAAACCAATAATTTAAGTATGAGTTAGCAATGTTTTGGTTGATTAAGGAAATTAATTTTTCGAGAACTTATAATTCATGGAAAATAAGTTCTCACTTCCAATTCGGGTGATTTTGAGAAAGGTGTTTGGTTGTCCATTCAAGAATTAAATTCCATATCAATTTCCAATCAACAAAGGAGGGCAGGTAAACACGTTCCTACATTATGTAGGCATTGGAAATTCATGGAATTCATGGGAAGTTCCAAATTTCAATTATTGTATTTTCCAAAATTTTTGTCAATCAAATAACCAATTTTTTTTAAATTATGGAATTTTGCAATATTTGTGTTATTTCAGTGACACGATAATCACCAAAGTTTACATATTTTTCATTTAATTTCAAGTTAAGTTTCAAAATTTTATTGGGAACAATAATGTCATGGGAAGAGGCGGAATTGGGTATTGCATTTGACCAAAACTACTTAGAGCAATAGCAATAGTAGAACTTCATATAAAGTTCTTCCTATTTCCAAGTTATTTTCACAAATTACTAAGTTTAAGAACTTCACATTACAATAAAAGAACTTTATTTAGTTCTTAATTAGGACCCACTATTAATTATTTTATCCACATAAACTTTTTTCTCTTCTTGAAACCAACAAAAAACTTGGTTCTTAAATAAGAACCAAGTTCTTATTTTAACAAACCCAATGTGACCCACAATAAAAGAACTTTAACTTTGAAGTTCTTATTTACAAACCCAAGAATAAAAACCTCTATTGTTATTGCTCTTATGAGTGGTTTGGTTGCCCAATTTAAAACACATGAAAAAGAATTCATGGATTTCTAAAATTGATGGGTCGTTTGTTTGCCCAAAATCACGTGAATTTAAGTTTCATAAAAACTCCAATTCCACCGTAATGGGGGAAGTTACTTAGAGCAACTGCAATGGAAGAACTTTTTAAAAAGTTCTTCCTTTGCCATGTCAATTTTTGACAAACTCAAAAATTAAGAACATTTTGTCACAATGGAAGAATGTTAAATAAAGTTCTTCAATGTACCCACACTATATTATTCAATGTTTTTCATTTAATTACCAATTTTTGTTTATTGGTTAACTTTTCTTATTTTTTGGAAGAACCAAATTCTATTTCTCAAACCAAGTTCTTCATTTTAAAGACAAACTTTATCCTACAATGAAATAAACTTTATTTAAAAGTTTTTGTTTACAAATTCAATGAAAAAACTCTCCATTGCAATTGCTCTAAAATAATAGTAGTTATTAGCATTGGGGTTGTTAACAAGAACTTTATTTTTATAGTTCTTCTATTGCATCTAAAAGTTTGTTCTTATTTTTAAGAACCAAGTTCTAAAATAAGAACCAAGTTCTTAACTATTGGCAAATGAACAACCAATTAATATAACTTTGTAAAATGTGAAAACCCATTTAACATTATTTATTTTATAATTTTTTTCAATCTATGAACCTTATATAAAGTTCTTCTATTGTGAACAAAAGTTCTTAAAAATTGGAATTGGTATATTTTGATGTGGCGTGTGAAGAACTTTATATAAAGTTCTACTATTGCTATTGCTCTTAGCCATGTCATTTTTTGACAATCTCAAGAATTACAAATTTTTTGACACAATGGTAAAACTGGTAGTAAAATTTTTCCATAAGAAAACTATTAATTATTTAATGTAATTAATTGGTTAATTATTCAAAAGTTTCTTGGGTTTTGTAAGAACTTGGTTCTTAATATCAAACCAAGTTTGTTTTTTAAAAGACAAACTTTTTAATGCAATGCGACAAACTTTTTTTAAAGGTTCTTATTCACAAACTCAATGCAAAAACCTTCCATTGCAATTGCTCTTACTTGACCCTAGGTAGGTGGAATTTCTTGTGGAATTTACTTCCCACACCCCAACCAAACCCTTTTTTTTTTCATTTCATGTGATTTAGAAAATCGTATAAATTGTTACTTCCTTACAATCTGAATTCCTCTAGCGAACCAAACAACCCCTTGAAGCTCTCACTTTATATTGACCATGTGCTATAATAGATATCACTGGTGTTTAAAACAAATATCATATTTGAAAAAAAAGCAAAAAAATGTATGTTCTCGGTAAAAATAAATTAGCAAAAAAATGCGTCTTTTTTTTGTTTTTAAAGAGTCAGCTAATAAATACCATTTTTTTGACACCGGTGACGGTGGTGAGGTGGGTAAGGCACGTGATTCACGAAGGTGTGGGGGAGAGTGTGGAGCCGATGGGCGCAATGACGGTACCTAGAGTGGGGATGAGGTGGACGAACAAGAAAAAAAAGCGATAAAATATGGATAAGCCCATTTTATACTATACATACCGATTTTCTTTATTTTCGTTTCCAATAAATTTATTAAAAAATCGTGTCTCATAAGACCTACTAGAGTACTCCATCCTACTCATGATAATATCACGCACCCCAATTCGCTTATCTGTGTTCGGTTGGAAAAATAAAACATAGAAAACGATCGAAAACGAGAATACCTTTTAAGAAGCACAAATACTTACCTAAGACAATCTTACACGATTTTTACGTAATACCGTCTCATCCAAAACGAACATGTATAAGAAACACAAATTCTTACTGCATAAAATAATCTTACACAACTTTTACTTAAAACCATCTGACACGAAACAAACCGTCATAAAAAAACACAAATACTTACGTAAAACGATCTTACACGATTATTACGTAAAACCGTCTCACACAACAACTTCTATATATAATATTAAAAGGCATGTTGAGTGCATCATTATCAAGTACTTCCTCCGTTTTTATATAACGTTCCCATTTGTTGAATATATGAGTGTAGTATTTTAATAAAATGGGTACATTATATAAAAATGGAGGAAGTATTTTAATTTTCTACCATGTTGTGATGCCACATCACCTCACAACCAATTACTAAACTACCCTTCTAAATATACATAGACTTTACTAGAATTTAGTACAATAAATGTTATTATATCATCATTATTCTTAAATTAATTGTGCATAATAGATATTTCATTAAGGTTCTAAAAGGTAACATAAATAAGAAAAATATTATCACATGTCAACTTCATATAAGAAATATATCTCTTTATACAATATTATAAAAAAAGAAAAGCATGTTAAGGGATATTACATGCCACGTTGCACCTTTTCGACATATGATAATAATTCAACACTTTTCCTTTTGTAAATTAAAATATCCATCTTTATCGCAAACTAATGCTTTAAATGAATGGATTTCAATGCGGCCAATCCTTCAACCTTCCGGATCTTATATTAGTCCAATTAATTTCTTTTAGTTTATTTCTCTTTTCATCCCCTTAATAACTTAAAATTTTTTAACTATTATTGTAAATAAAGTATTACTCCCTCCGTCCCGATCAATTGTTATCTATTGCTTTTGACACAAAGATTAAGAAAAGGAGTGTAAATGAACTTGGACCACACAAATTATATGGCCCCACATGTAATCAAATGTCATCCACAAAAAGTTGCCAAAAATGGAAATAGATAACAATTCAATGATACACCCAAAATGGAAATAGATAACAAATGACCGGGACGGAGAGAGTACTTAATTACGAGTATTTATTAGTATGACTAAACATTGTGAAAAAATCATCGATTGAGTATTAACGAATGCTCAAAATTGTTGTCGTTATTTTTTTTCCCGTTTACTTTATGATTTTGTTGACATATATTTTCATGCGTTTTCTGACATATATTATTTTTATTTCTAGGTAGGGTTCATTCGTGTACAATTTATAAACCATTCGTAGCACATGACTATGTCTTAAAATGGATGAGAGATAGTCGAAACACTAGCTAAGTATTCGTCTTTCTTGAAGCTATTGATATATTTTTGTTATAATATGAATATTTCATCGTTGAGTTTTTCATTTTTTCTCCAAAGTTCGTTTTTTTCCTTTCCATGAGGTAGGAACAAGGAAAAAATATAGCGAAATATGGAATAACGTTTGCAAATGAAAAACTCTGTATGAAACATGCAAGCAGGCGAGTACGTAGATAAGCTTGAAAGAGAAACAATTGTGCGGAGAAACAAGTCCAAATCATTAAGTGTCTCTTTGATATTACGTAGCTCATTGCATAGTGTAGTATTCTCTTAAGGGTGACCTGCAAATTAGAGATAGCAACATGTTTTTTTCGTTTTCAAAAAACCTCATTTGTCTCTTTGATATTACAGTATCGCCCGTTTTCACCTTTTGGTGTTCATGCGTTTTTATCCCCGGCTCAAAAAGCATCATTTCTCCTATCTCGCCAAACATTACCTTTAATAAAAAACAGAAAATGATGTCCATAACAAGCCCGTGATTTTCAGGGGACAAAACTAGTTATAAACTAAGAAGGGTGGGGACTTGGGAGAGGAATGATAATCAATTAATCACCCCACAATCTGAAATCCTTCCCACACCATTCCTTGGGTTTATACTCATATTAACGAGTTTAATTATTCCCACTCCTTTTCAAATTCCAACCTGTTTCATCTTCCTCTTCCTTCTTCATTCTCTTGTTTTTTAGCTAACAATTTATTATTATTTCTCTTGTTTTTTTACACAAAAACATACCAACCAAACGGCTATATATTTGAGGCATATCAACGGTTTCAACTTCTAAACTCATTATTTCTACAAATTAAACTGCACCCAAATAAACCCAATTCCAAAATTCATCATTAATCTTGTTTAATTTCATCAACAGAACTCATAAAATTTATACTTTTAATGTTATAAATCATGGGTGAAGGATATTATTCATCCAAAAAAACTGATGCTATTTGCCATCATGTTTGTGGCCAGGTATTTAATCCTTTCAGTGCTTTTGCTCGTTTATTTTTGTCCGTCTTCAAAGACGGAGATATCTGTTTTATAGTTAAAACGGACAAGTACGTCATGTTGTTTAATACTTACGTTAAGATTTCATATTAAGAATTTCCGGGTAGCAAAATTCCGTCTTTTAACCATTTTTTTAAAGTTTTGGGTGCACGCATGTAGAATTTTCGACAAAAATGATGTTTAATTTGTTTAAATTTGATTTTCTTTATCGGGTTAGAGTTTTGCTATGGCTGTAGTTCGTGTCGCTCTTCTCTTCAACCTTCTCCTCTAATACGTCAATTGTAAAATGTATTTTGTCATAATTACGTGTTACTTGTACGCGAGAGGAAAAGGCTGGTGAAAGTAGAAAAGAGAAGGTTGATAACAATTTTGAAGTAATAAAGTATGGTGTAAATTCGTGTTATTTGTTTTAAACCGAGGTTATGACTTATGAGTATACTTTTCAACGAGACGTGATTTTACACGAGTTTTAAGCTAGGTCAAAAATTAACTTTATGGGAAAGATATCCTAATACAATACAGAAACTTTAATTTAATATATAATACCGAGTATAAAATTAGGTGACAGGTTGATTTCCTGATTTTATGGGATTAAATCTGATTTTATTTTGTTTTGTGACTGTGAATTTTCCGATAATTTTTCTGTGGTAATTATTATTTTTTTGTAAGAAATCATCAATCCTAGTTTTTATATTGATTTTCAAAATATGTGGAGAGAATTTTAAACAATGGTCTGTAGTCGTTACAAGCTGAAGACGGTTCCCTAGGCATCATTTTGTACTGGTTTACAATAGACGGAAATTTTCATGGTTTTTTTTGTTACCGTGTCTTACGAAAAGGGTTTTGTTTGTTTATTGGTTGTTGACGAGTAAATTGTATAACGAGTGATGAATTTGTGTGTGCGTTGTACAGGACGGGTGTAGCGGAGCATTGATCATGTCGAGAATGAGATGTTTGTTGAGAGGAGTCGATTTGAGAAGCGTAGTTTTATTCCTTGTGGTAATCCCATTGTGCATATTTGGTTCATATATGCACGGTCAGAAGATAACTTACTTTCTTCGGCCGCTTTGGGAACGCCCTCCTAAACCTTTCACCGAGATCACACATTATTACAACGCGAATGTAACGATGAAAACTCTGTGTAAGCTTCACGGTTGGGGTATTCGTGAGTATCCCAGACGAGTATTTGACGCGGTTTTAGTCAATAATGAAATGGATATGCTGGAATTGCGATGGAATGAATTATATCCGTATGTGACACAGTTTGTTGTGTTGGAATCAAACTCGACATTCACTGGAATACTGAAGCCGTTGTACTTTGCTATTAATCGTAGTAAGTTTCAGTTTATTGAGCCGAGGCTGACTTATGGGAATATTGGGGGACGGTTTAGGAAAGGCGAGAACCCTTTTGTGGAGGAAGCGTATCAGAGAGTTGCGCTTGATCAACTTATCCGTATAGCTGGTATTGAAGACGATGATTTGCTTATTATGTCGGATGTTGATGAGATTCCTAGCAGGCATACCGTTGATCTTTTGAGATGGTGTGATGATATCCCGTCTATCCTTCACTTGCGATTGAAGAACTATATCTACTCTTTCGAGTATCATGTAGATAACAATAGCTGGAGGGCTTCGATTCACAGGTATAAAGGAGGTGTATCGAGGTATGCACACTTTCGTCAGACTGATATGATCCTGGCAGATTCAGGGTGGCATTGCAGTTTCTGCTTTCGCCGTATTGATGAGTTTATCTTCAAAATGAAGGCTTACAGTCACAATGATCGAGTTAGATTTTCCCATTTTCTAAACCCGAAAAGGATTCAGGATATCATCTGTAAAGGGACTAATCTGTTTGATATGCTTCCTGAAGAACACACCTTTCGAGAAATGATAGGGAAATTGGGAGCTGTTCCCCGATCTTATTCTGCTGTTCATCTTCCTGCATACTTGTTACAGAATGCTGATAAATTCAAGTTTCTTTTACCAGGGAATTGTATTCGAGAAAAGGGCTAAATTTACGATAGAAATGTAGTCTTTGCTGACTAATTATAATTTCAAGATTTCATTGGGCATTTGATCGGAGAATGTGAAGTCCGGGAAATGTAGAATTTTAATTATGTAATTAATAGGTAGCCATAGCGGAGGACTAGTAGCCAGACGTATCATCTAGACCTCGAGTGTATATATTCATAGACCTGTAGCGGGCTATCGTGATGTTAGTGTATGTAGCAGTACAACCCGATTACCTGAGTTCTATCAAATGAATGTAAATGTGTCTTGCAGTTCGATGCAACATTCTGTTTTCTACCTGTATGAGTTCAGATCAGATCTCTGCACTATACTGATTCCGTAAATGTGTCCATTGGGGCGGAAACATATTAAGTGATGAGACGATATTGGTATGTCGATGTCAGTCGATGAATAAAACACACTAGCTAAGCTTATCGTGATTCCTAATCAACTAAACTCGAAATATTACTTTGAATATCGTTTTTCTAGTTTTAGTTACTCAAAAAAACAAATAACTGGTACGGATGGGTACTTGTTGACGGAATTTTACTAAGTTGAGAATGTAATTGGCAAAGCACTAAGGTCGGTTTTCGAGTGGGAAGCAGTAGTGCAGTGTGACAATGTCGTGTACATGGCATACAAATGGAAACAATATTGACAAACAGGTCAAACAACATTCAATTAATCTCTGTTATTCTTGACCTTGCTACTTCTCTTTCATTTCCAAGGTTCTTTTTAGATACTTGCAGCTTCCTGCATTCCCTGCAGGCTTGATTTTTGAACAGTATACATTGAATTTGAGTCGCCAATTTCATGTTTTTGAATTTAACGCTTAGGCTCTGTTTTTTCTGGCTTAATTTCAGCTCCTTTAAATTATTTTTAGTTATAGTCCGTTAAGTTTTATTTACGTTCAATCAATTATTTTCAGTTAATCTCTTCACAAAATTAGCTTTTAATTCAACTAAATCCAGTTCACCTCAGTTCCACTCAATTTAGTTCAATTAAGCCCTACTCCAATTAATTCAATTCAGCTCGTTTCAGCCGAAAAGAACAGTGTCTTAGACTACAGTTCGTTATCTTCGGACTAATATATACAGTATATGAGAGTCTTTTCATGGATAATATCGCGTCAAATATCATACTGTATTAATGAATAATATCGGAAATATTGTAAACTCTTTAAGAACGTAATTAGGAACGTTAAATGGCGCTCAACGTAATAAACTACTTGAACTATTTTCGTAACTAATGCTGTTCAAAAGTTGTTCCAACCTGATCCTATATTTAGGTGGATTTTTCTGTGACTGTTTTACCAAATTTTGTTCAATAAAGTTTTCTGCAGACTTTCTACTACAAATCAACATATTATCACTAAATGCTGAGAGCAAACTGACAAATCATGGTCGTCCATATTTGGTACTGCTTAGGTTACCAACAATCAACATAATTGCATTAATGTAGTTTGCTTTTTTGTGCTGTGGTACTGGTAATGACTCCATTCAACAAGAAATTCGGAGTCGGGTCGAGTTACGTTTGTTGAGTCGAGTTATAGGTAGCCCTGGTAAAGCTGACCCAACTCAATAAAGTTGATCGGAGATCAGAAAGTGATCTGAATTTGCCTAACCCTAAAATGACTCGACCTGAAGTGATCCAAACCCACAAATGACCCAAGCCGGCCCAAAATGTATGGTAAACCCGCAAGTACCCGACCCAACTCAATAAAGTTGACCGGAGATCAAAAAGTGATCTTAATTTGCCTAACCCTAAAATGACTCGACCTGAAGTGATCCAAACCCGGAAATGACCGAGGCCGGCCCAAAATGTATTGTAAACCCGCAAGTACCCAACCCGATGGACTCATTTGCTAGTTGCTACCACTAGCTTACAGGTAAGGTATGAGAAATGAGATTAGGTCAGATGAAACTAAAGTGCTTAACTCATAAATCTGGTCACCACAAATACATAACAGAATTGTTAATCTGTTATTCAGATCTTGCTAACACCACAAGTAAGCTTGAGAGTACAAACAGTGTTATACAAAGTCGGTCTGTTCCAACGAAAAACAGTTGGGATTAGATATATTACAGGCAAATCAAATGATTTATTTTCTCCGAAAACATAGGCATTAGCACCAGGCAGTCAAAATTTGATAAACCAGAACTCGAGTGTTGATGCCTCGAGACTCATCACATTGCAATGGAGTAACAAAATGGCGCATACAGTGAATAACTGGGATCCCTGACTTTCACACGAAAGCAAACAATGAAGAATGGGGATTCTCGCAGACAGATGCGTCTTTTATAACCTGTCCAGCCAACTTAGAATGCTGTCTTGTGAACCAAACTGAAGATCCTGCAGAAAAATATTAAATGAGATTAAGACTTTAAGATACGCGCATAAACAAATTAACATATTGCAATAAGAGCAGCCAAGGAAACCTGAAAATCTAGAGGAGTGTCGAGTTCTATGTTGTCTAGGTCAGGAAAGCCGACAGACCCACCACCATAGGCATCGACAATGTCATTGAAGCCATGGGCAATGCTGTTGTCAAAAGGGGAGCATGCATTTAAAATTTCATTGCATCGCAACGAGTCATCATTGACATCAGAATTGAGAGCTTGAGATTCTCCTGCTAAGTACACTTGAGGCTTGACCTCCTCGGCTTGTTCAGTAGGTGGTTGAAGATAAGTACTCGTTGATTCTTGGTTCTGATTCTGCATTATAAGACATCCATTAGAGCGCATATGAAATCAAGGACTTTCTACTCAGAAGAGCTAAAAATAATTAGACTCATGAGACGAATGGGTAAGCTGTTTCAAAATGAGAAACGAGGCATTAAGATGGATAAACATATCCTAATCAGAGTTAAATTCATAAATCAATTATTGTTCATTCCACAGAGAAGATAAGTCAGACCCACACAATTTCAGGACCTGAGTTCATACAAGCATCCTGAAAACCGAGGTTTCTAATGCTCCGTGAGTTTCTAGTTTGGTAACGACAAATGTATTAGGAATATTAATAATAGTTGGGCCTTGTTATAACGGAAGCACAGAGAAAGATAAAACAAACAATAAAGAACAATACGCACAGATTACGTGGTTCACTAACGGTGTGTTAGCTACGTCCACAGGGCAGAAGGCAGGGAGTTTTATTAATGTGAGGAGTTTTCCAGATTACAGATTCAGAACGATATAGAATATTGGTTGAGATGGTTCATCTATCAAAATGCATGTTGCACTGCAATGTCAAACCCAAAAGTTAAGAGTTCGACAAGATTTGGATGAAAGTTAGACATGTGAATAATTGAATATGTCATATGTAACAGTCTAACAGAACACATTGCTTCTCAACAATCTTAAGAACATGTAGTTTAGCAAAAAGGGCGGCTGAAGTCTAGGTAAATGACTACAATAAACCAAGTCGAGCATGCTATCATAAACCAGAAATAGAAGTTTGGACAAAAGGTCATATACAATATATAGAAACCAACAAGCAAAACGAGTTACTACTAACCTCAGTTTTTAAACCAATCATGCACTCATCTGTAGCATCATCACCCAGGAAAACATCCCCTGCTCTAGGAGGGTTCGGCATTTGCGTCATAGGAGTCTTTGGACAATTAACCAAGGCAGGAAGAGATTCTATTGCGGTCTTTTCATCATCATGTATATCATTTAGTTTATTTTGTTGATAGAATATCTTTGAAACCACATATTCACCCCCTCGCTCGTCCTCATCTGTTCCGAGGTGATATTGATGCATTACCCAATTTGATTTAACCGGTTTAGAGCCTTTAACTGAACTGCTATAGAGAACCATTATCTTTTTACAACCCTTTTGAACACAGTTGTCCAAGACGGGTTTGGTCTTTCCCGTTTTATGCCACCGGACAGTCTCTTGATTTTCCTCAGTTTCGATCTTCCTTCGCTTTCTCTGCCCAGAAGCATATGCATTGGCAGTTTTATGAAAGAAATGTATACTAGTTCCATCTTTGCTAGCACCTGCACAGCAACCAAACAACCAAACAAACACGTAAATTTTAATACTTCCAGAAAGACACAATCTTTCTTCTTCCATCTTCAGCAAAATTCTCACCAGGAAGATACTTAGGATGGGTATAGCAAATTCCTTTATCAGTCTCAAGTGTTGGAATAAATTCATCAACGAATACATGCGGTGGTTTTGCATCTTCTGAACCACACTTTGCAGCGAGATGTTCCAGCAACTCCGCATCAGTTGGATCAAATTTTACTCCAGCTGGCAGACCAGGCCACTCGTAAGTAACCTGAACAAGAGAAAATCAATCAAACTGATTCTCAAACACTTGGTATTTTGGTAATGCTACCACAAACTTAAATATAGAACTACATTCATGAGTTCGGCTAAATATTATGTAAGAAAATCAAAGAATCCGGGATTAGAAGTCTTGCCAATCGAAAGTAAACGTAAACAACTACTTCTAGATTACTACCGAATTCCAGGACATTTTTAAAATCCTCCCTCCCGGATTTGACCCTAAAACCCTAAAACAACTCCACCACCCCCAAGGCTCCATCCTAGGCTAAGGCGCACACCGAGGCAGTACAGGCCATCGTGATGTGGCACAATGTGTGCACTTCAAGGATTGACTAAGAAAATCAGATTGAATAAAAGGACAGTTGAAGATATGATCGACATCTTACATCACTATTGTCGATCCAATGATGGCATTTAGGACATTCACGTTTCGCTCCACAGTCTATATTCTGAACTGGTGAAGACAAGGTAGCATGTCTTACTTTCTTAGCAATTCCTCTACAATCAACCAGCCAACTTCTACACAACCGATTTAAAAATAGGAGCAACCATTAATGAAATATCAAAGCCGAGATACATTACTTAACATCACACACACATATACTGATATACTTCATATGTCTTAAGAGCATTGTTTGCATCAATCATCCAGATACAAGCAACAATTTGAATATTTACCAAGATAAAGCTCAAACATTTAAAAATGAAACATTAGTTCAAACAAAAGGGATTGATTACAATACAAATCCAGATAATCAATTCATTGATAATGACCCTAATTGTCAAACCAAACACCAATGTGGTTGATACAAACAACATTCAGCAAACAAACTATCCGATTTTCATATTTGGTAGGATATCTAATAAGAATCCAGTATAAGTACTACTAGTCTACTACATTTTAGGTCATTCAAAGCATTATTCCATCAACAACATTCCTACACCAAAATCAAAATTTCTAACCCTTCAACAAAAGTCAGATTAGAGTAACGTAAACTAAGCCGCGAATGCCAATCCTTTCTGTATTCTACAGCATACTAGGGCACAAATGCCGGTCAATTTCAAAGTAAAGCTTCACATTATCTCCATCAATACAAATGTAACTTCTTAAAGTTCCAAATTAACCCAAAATTACATACTTTAAAACCGATTAGGTAACTGAACCCCTCTCTAATTAATCCACAACTTCGTCAAAAAGACCTCTTTGTGTTGCTAACACGAGGGTAAGGCTACGTACATCCGACTCACACTTACCCTGCAATTTCCAAGAGCCCTAGAGGCATCAGGGGTAATGTTGTTGTTGTAACTAACCTACACAACAATGTACTTCAATGGAAGTTCAAAAACCATGTTTCCTACTCAAATTAATCAAACCCAAAAGAAAAGCTAAAACCTTTGATTCTACAATTAACCAACTCTTAACATTAAACCCTAAAAATCATAAATTACATGAATTACACTACAATGAATAACAATTTTTCAACTTTTGTGTTTTAACATCAAAATGAACCCCAAAAAAAACCAAATTGGCAACATTAAAAGACTTTAACATCAAAAACCCAGATGAAAAAAGAGTTGAATATGAAATGGGTATGAATGAAATAAGCTTACTTCGCCATATCATAGGATACCCAGATGATAAAAATGGTAGAAAGGGAGATAGAGAGAGATGGGTTATAAATGGGGGAAGTTGTGTGTAAAAACCGATGAAATTAGCTTCTTAAAATTGCAGAATGTTTGATGACATGGTTAAGTAAACACTGAAACACAACACTACACTGCTAGTCTTCTTCTATAGTCTTGAGAGCGGGAAACTTGTTCCTGTGCAACTACCGAACCTCTAGCCTTGGTTATTTATATCTTCTTTATCCCATTGATTCATCGTTCATTTCTTGTTTTACACCGTCTTAACTTTAAACCGTCTCCTAAACATCGATATAAAAATGAAATGAAAGGTATCAGTCGTGTCACATTGGATTCTATTTTATCATTTTTATTTTAAACCGTCTTAATTTTAAACAGTTCTTACTCCAATAAACGTAGCCGTGGAAATATAATGAAAAGTTGGTTTAACCGAGACGAATCATTAATTATATTAAAGTAAAGTGTGATTAGTTTTTCATTTAATTAGTTTATGGAGTCGTTGACGTACGAAAGACCTAAATTAAAATACAAATAGCAAAAATTAAAGACATTTAAATAAAATTATTAAAGACTTAAGAACATTAATGTAAAGGGTTACTCTCTCAAATTTATTTGCTTTTTCATTAAGATGTCATTCTTTCCATGCAGTTATCGCTTAAAACCGTTATAATTTATAGAGAACATTCATTGTACTTGTAACTTCTTTTCCTTTTAAGCTCTATTTTAATCAAATGAACGTCTCGTGTCTTTGGACTTAATTTTAACTCATTTCACTTCAACTCAGCTCAACTCAATTTCATTCAATTCGGTTAAATTCAACTCATCTTTTCACAAATTAATTCTTTATTTTAATTTAAATTCAATTGAGTTCAGTTTTTTTAACGGGTCACTATTTTGCATTGGTGACTCTTAAATCTTAATCTCAAATTCCTTTTTACGATGGACTTTCCATTACAAATTTATAACGCGAGATAAACCGCCGCAAGTAAGACAGACTGGTTAATAAACAATTCGAAAATTTGTTTTTTTTTGAAACCATGGTGTTGTGTTGTTAACGGGCAGCTCCAAAGCTAGTGGGTTGGGATAAAAAGGTGGGACCTACAAGAAGTGGATCGTAGGGCAGTGACGTTGAAAACCGTGTGTGAATACAGACAGTAAAGATGTAGTAAGAGAAACTTCCTTGGAGCCCAAGCCATTTATGGTAATTTTTATAATCTTTTTTCTTTACAGTCAACCTAATGTCTAATTTGCCCTTACTTTTTCTGGATAATTACCTATTTACCTCTTTCTCTTTTAACTTTTACCTGTTCTCTGTTGGGAATCATTTTTTTGTTAGATTTGCTGACCTAACACTTCCCTCTTCCAATCAATTTTATACATTTGCTTTATTCACATTTGTCAAACTTTGATATTCACAATGTTCTTGGTAAGACAGTCTAAACAAGATCTTAGATTATCTTTTATGTTATGTGTTAAAAGTTGTGTCGAAAATTCACTCAACTTATAAAAAGTGCCCAAAAAGTGAAATGTATAGAATTGATTGGAATAGATGAAGTATTTGTTTAATTGTTTCCCTCCTTATTTGCTTAAAAAAAACATGATAAATTGACACTATTATTTAGCGGTTCGGATTTTCTTAACTAATTGAAAAGAGATGGAGCTCCATTATTTTTAAACGGATTAAATCTTGAGATAATTAAGTGGTTGTAATTATTTTATAAAAGTAATGTTTTATTGAATGGAGAAAAAAATATACTTAATTAAAATAATTGTGTATTAAAGATTTACCCACTTTTCTTATTAAATTAGTGGGTGATATAATATACTCCCTCCGTTTCAGTTAGATGTTTACAGTTACTTTATTTTGTGAGGAGAAAATAAATTAAATGTAAACATCTCATTAGAACATAGAGTGTAGTAAATATAATTTCTTTGTGACTATTATTTATTCTGCTAAAAAATTGTGCACAAATTCTCACTTAAAATGTACGAGCAATGTATCATAGGACTTGGACATATATGTTGTTTTTTCAATAAGCGGATTATACCACCAGAGGTATACAATTTTCTGTACATATTTTGAGCTTTTTATTAAAAAATTTGAGCTTTATTAGAAAGAATATGAGCTATATGGTAAAATTTATGAATTCCTTGAGAAAAATATTGAGAATTGAAAATTATTATACAACTAAAACACAATACATATAAGTTGAATTATATTTTAATTTTAATATAAAAAACTTAAATATAATCCAAAATAGTTTAGAAGCTCAACAAATATACACATAAGCTCAATAAAATACACATGGATGTACGATGCTATTATACATCTGGTTGTATAATCCTTTTTGTGTTGTTTTTTCCTTCTACATTTTTACATAGATAAGTGATATATATTTGATCTGTGATCCGTCTTAAAGGAAATATAGATGGGTGAGATATCATCTCTAAAGTTAAAATGCCACTTTTTTTATATATATATTTTTATATGTTTCATAATCGTTTTTTCATTATGGCTCGAAATAATTTTTTCATTTGCACATTGTTCTCAAAAATACATATCTACCTATTTTATCAATAATTACGATTTATATATCATTATATGACACGCGCTATTTTATTTTACAATCAATAGTTAAAGCAAATGTAATAGAAAATTTTGATTTAAAGATATTACTAGTTTTAAACCCGTGCAAAAATGCACGGGTTGTTTGTTAAAATTCTAATATTTTGAAATTTGTTTAAAACAATGCGAATATAAATTGACATTATTATTTTCATAATTGTTACAAATTAATTAAACACCAATGCAGATGTAATTTGTTTTTTTATTTTAAAATAGCGATTAGTTTATCATTCTTTCAGTTAGTTCAATTCGATTAACTTTGCCGAGTTAAAAAATATGAGGAGTAACATTGTGCATCCTACGTAAAAATTTGTTGACGACTAATAGTAACTCCAATGTTATCTGACGAATCCTGACGGATTTACCGTCAGTAATTTTTACCGCCATTGACTTTGGTCAATGCGCCAGATTTATCTGACGGATTTTCCGTTAGGAAACACGTCCGTCAGTATTCTGTCAGTAATCCGTCAGTTAACTAAAAAAATATGACGGAAAAAAAAATCCGTCAGTATATCGCGTTATTTTTGTAGTGTTTTTCACATACGAATTTTACTCTTTCACATACATTTTTCATTAACTTTCCGTATTATACCCTTTCCCTAAACCTAGACAATTAATCCCTTTTCTTCTCTAAAATCGAATCTAATTGTTCTACAAACCTGAATAATGAATTATAAATTTTCAATTGATGATGAAGTAATTTTGGATGGTATGCGTGATTAGGAGTTGGTGAGTGCGTTTACTGCATTTGAAAGATTAAATAATATTCTGTAATATGTATTGCGAGAGATTTAAGATTGCAGTGGTTCTAATCTCTTCTTTTTGTTTTTCCCACAAATGTCTGGCAAACAACTATTCATTGCAATATTCACAGAACAAAAATTGTACAAAGATGTTTTCGCCAAATTTCAGTATGCTTAATGTCATATTACCATTCCCAATTTCCTTTTCTTTTCTTTTCACTTTTCAATGAGGCTGACAGATTTCGGTGGGTTGAGGTTGTTGGTTGGCCCATATTGAAATTCGAAAAACGTGGCCCTTGATTTTATTTCGGAATAGTGGCCATTTGTAGAATTGACAAATGACAATCGATTGACATGACGAATATTCTTCCCATTGTAACGGATTTGTCGTAGCGGAATGTTCCCGGTAGCCTATCATTGTCACCTTTTCGAAAATGGATTGGCGGCTGGTAGTTTATAATATCAATATATATTTGATTTTAAGTTTTAGTTTTAACGGTGTTGTTTATAATTTGATTTTCGTAAAATATTTGAATTTGTACATTGTTCCTGATTGTATATTAATATTACGTTATTCTAATCGTGTTTTAAATTTTGTATGTTCGGTTTTTTATGGTTGTAAATTGGTATTAATCATAATATGTATTTTAATTATTTATATTGTTGTCTAATTTAAATAATTCTAATTATTTAAATTGTCTCGTATTAGGAAATTGGAAATGGTTGTATATGAATATTACGTTATTTTAATGTTGTTTTAAATTGTTGTCTATTTATCACGCAGATAATGTGCATTTCTAATTATTTAAATTCATGATTTATATAAAATTGTTCGTAATATTTCTGAATATACGATATTAGGCATTTATTTAGAATATGTAGAATATTGGGTGGTTATGTTGCAGGAAATTCATCATATATTATGCGGGACCCACCTGAGTGAAATTAAAAAAAAAAATATATAAAGTCTGGGTTGATGACGTGGCTCAACCAGAGCTTGATAAATGATTCAGAAATTATATAGATAAGATGCTAAGTCACTTTTCACCAACGTCTAAAGTCAAAAACTTTTTACCATAAAAAACTGTTATGTTGTTCTTAAATAGGACATTACACTCGCTCTCACGTACATTCACTATTTTCTTATAGACCTAGTATATTTTATAAGTAAAATATTGATCAAAATTCAAATCGGAAGATTGATAACAAAAATTTAATCAAAATTGGTGTTTCTGGAGATCACTTATTCATTATCCTTATGAAATTACATTAATAACAAAAATTATTGAAAAATTTATTCCGTGTCACTGTGTCAAATAAGCAACAAGGGCGGATGAGCAATATAGGGGTGGGTACCGTGAGTAATTAGTTTACCGAAAGAGGTAGAGGTGACAAACTGGCCTACAAACATAGTTTTAAACATCGACTTGATTTCAATATAAAGGTTTTGCTTGTGATCACATAGCCATGTTATAAGGCGATATTGATCGTATTTAGCGACATCAACCAACACAAATACTGCAACTGAAGTCGAGATTTAAAATTATGTCCGAGTATACCATTCTTCTATGACAATGCGAGATGGTAACAAGGATGGGTTGTTGTAGACTTGCAGCTAGCCTGACGAAGCTCGAGCTAGATGGCTATGGGGGTATCCACGCCATTGCTCTCTCTCAGAATCACACAAAAGAAAAGAATTTCGTTCTATACAAGTAAACAGTTCTTTTAATCTTCAAGAATTAGGGCATGATATTTTATGCAAACCTTCTGAGGAGTAATTTTCCGATTTACTCTCATTTCAATGGAGACAAACCGAAAGGGAAGATGTAAACCATCGTCAAGGACAAACCAAAACAGAAGATCGTAAACAAAATTTCTGGATCCGGCTACTGCCAGTCTGCCAGTGCCAGTTGTGTTGGATTCTTCATAGTATAATGCTACAAAACCAGTTACAGTTAAAAACAAATTTCATGTAAAGCTCAGAAGAATATTGCGGCCAACGACACGACAAGTCATATCATTCAGAAGAGCTCAGATAACACTGAATGTCTTCATACTGCAAGACATAATAATAATAATAATAATAATAATAATAATAATAATAATAATAATGGAGTCTTGACAATTATATGAAAATATATAATGACATGAATGTACAATGATTTCATTTTTCTATTCAAATCACTTGGAAGTTTCTTCTACACTTGTTCATGTCTTGTACAAACATTTCCATATAAAAGAATACAAGTCACATGAGTCAGTGACACAATATGGCAAACAACAATGATGACACGCTTTAATCGACTAATCGTAATGAATCAGAAAAAATCGACTTCGATGAAGTTACCTGCCGGCTTCACCTCAGTGGGAGGGGCGGGAGTTGGCGTGGGTCGAGGAACCTCTGGTGGTGTCGCACAACGGATAAGGGCCCAATTAATGGTCTGGAAGAAGGGGTGCTGCTTAATTTCAGTGGCTCCACGTCTGTAAGCGAGGCGATGCTGTGGTTCCTTAACAAGCAAGCCTCTGATTAGGTCTCTGGCAGCAAAGCTTATAGACGGTGACTCGGGAAATCTTAGGGGTTGGCCCACAACATTGAAAAGAGTAGCGCGGTTACCCTGTCCTTTGAAAGGGGTTTTCCCAAAGAGTAGTTCATAGATGAAAATACCCAAGGTCCACCAATCGACTGCACTCCCATGCCCTTCTCCTTTGATGATTTCGGGAGCCAAATACTCGTGCGTCCCCACAAATGACATTGACCGCGCATTTGTGGGCTCTGCAAGGAGCTCCGGGAGAGTATTATAGACTTCAGGCTTTGCTTTAGGCTTTGGCTTTGGTTTCTTTGCTTTCTTAGACTTGCTTGATAAGAATAGTGGCGCGAAACAAGCAGGCTGAATCATACAAGAAGGCTCTACACACAAGGCAGAGGTTTTGGAATCACTGCTTGAATTTGATGATTTCACAAGTGTCGGGCAAACAGCGCATCTTAGAGAAAGGTCAAAATCGGAAAGCATTATATGTCCATCCTCTCTTACTAAAACATTCTCTGGCTTTAGATCTCTGTATATTATTCCAAGCATATGAAGGTATTCCAAGGCGAGCAGAATTTCGGCAACATAAAACCTGTTGAATAACAGTCAACATTAGACCAATTGTAGATAGAGTTGCTTATATGTCACCAGCATGTCAAACATAAAACATTTACCATGGACGACAACAAAATAAGAAATCGTTGGGCCCGTCTACATGTTTGACATAAAACATAAAACATTTATCATGGACGACAACAATCATTATGTCAAACCTCTTTATCAACGACAATGAGAAGCAGACAGCCAGAAAGTCGACTTACCCAACAACTTCCCTCCAACACTGCTGTGCGCCTGCGCCTAATCTAAAACAGAATGAAAAAGCAAAGCTGCTCTTACTTTATGCAGAAGCATCACCCCTCCGGCCCTCACTACAATATATTGCTAAAATGTAGTACTTTTGACTTCAGGTGGCATAACCTAGCTCATGACATAGCGAAAATGATGGAAAGACTATTGAAGACAAAGTTTGTCCATTGTGGAATACTAGATCTTGTACAGCACAAAACTTAAACGAGCTTTAGTTAATAAATTCAGCCAATAGAGGAGAAGTGAATTGCAGAATCTATTTTTCCTACTACACGTCTAACTTAACATCCTTTAGCATAGAAAAGATTTGGAGGAAATCACCATGGCTCCCTCCCTCCTTCCCTCTCCCCACGCTCTCCTTTTTGTATAGATTATGCATAACGACCGGTTAAGGTGTTGCTTTGTGACCGTGAGGTCACGGGTTCAAGCCCTGGGAGCGGCCTCTTGCCAAAATGGCAAGGGAAGGCTTCCCCCCATTACACCCTTGTGGTGGGGCCCTTCCTCGGACCCTCGCCTAGCGGGGATGCCATCGTGCACCGGGCTGCCCTTTATTTTTAATGCATAACGACTACAAATACGAGAGAAATAATAATGGATCCCAATTCCAAGATACAGGTAGAGAAACATGCAAATCTAGTCATGTCAGTTTATAAAAACAATTACAGAGAAAATTCAAGTTTCTTTACAAAAAAAGCTTCAATTGTAGAAAGAATATTTGCCATAATCAGCATCTTTTGCCAAAAAAGTTAAATGAGGGACAATTTAGATTGGATAAAGTATAAAAGTCAGGAAAATATCATACCTAGCAGCATGCTCGGGGAAGCATTTTTGCGGCCGTCTCTGCCTAAGTGAGTGAAGATCCCCTCCAGGACAGAACTCCATCACCAAACAAGAATGATTATCTGTTTCGAAATGTGTGTACAAAGTGGGTAGGAAAGGATGATCCAGTGACCCAAGAATCTCTCTTTCAGTTTGGGCCCTTAGAAGCTTCTTTCTGCTCTCTAAGGCTCCTTTATTCATGACCTTCATAGCAAAATGAGTCTTCGTTCCAACCAGTTCAGCTAGATACACTTTACCAATATCTCCACATCCCAACTGCTTCAAAAGCCTGAAGTGATTCAACTGCAGCGCGCCATAATGCGACACAGCTTTCCCAATAGCAACCCATCTCACATCATTGCCTTTGTGAGGTTTGTACATGGTACTACTCAAACTACTTGAGCTGCTTTCGTCACTAACATCACTTCCAGTACTTCCTCTATAAGTACTACTCACCTTCCTACTTTCCAACAAGTCGTTAGACTGACGAACCTCACCACTCTCACCCGGTTTCTCAATACTGCTATGACCCTCACTTGTCTCGGTTATGGTAAAACTCTCTTTGGCTTCCGTAAATTGGCTAGCAGAGTAATAACTGTTTTGAGGGCTAGGACAGCTATTTACAAGTCCCTCCACTCCTCCATCTTGATGTAACCCTATATCAGTTAAGCCCACCAACCTGCTCGAATCATAGGTCTCAGACTTGCCAACAACATGCTTAATAGAACCTGTTGACTCAAACCCAGAACTATTTCCTACATCACTACTATGGGAAACCTCTAATGATTTCCCTTTCTTGCCGTGACTCTGACCTTTTAAATCCACATTCTGATGATTACCATCAGACAGTTTACAGTTTCCGGGTTTTGGGCGCGCCTTACAAGAGGAAGAGGAAGAGGTAAGACTGCTGTCAACTAAATGAGGTTTCATCATAGAGGTAATCCCATCACCAAGAGAATCCATTAATGCTGGATTACCTGTCACAAAACAAAACCCACTTCACAAATTTTGATTCTTTCCTAGTTTTACATTCAAGAAACTTGATTCAAATCAGCAAGAATCAATTCCACAAACCCAATTATAAAAAAACAAGATAAAGTTGAAAACATAACACAAATAGTCATGCTTAAGACGACAATATCCGTTTTAACAAAGACAACTAATTATGCTAATCATATAATACCTGTTTGGATCCGTTTTACAACTAAAACCGATAATATTTCCGTCTTAAGCAAGAATTTATACACAAACTTTACACCATTCATTCCCACATGAACAGCAAATCATTGAAATAAAAAGCAACAACAAAAAAACATAACATTATTGAAGCATTCCCTACACATTAATCATACAATGAAGCAAGCATTCCCTACAGAACAATTCATTCATTAAAGCAACAAAAAAGAAGCAGTAGAATCAAAGCAATAACAATGTATAAATTAAAATAACCTTAATCAACAATGCAATTAAAACACAAAATTAACAATCCAAGAACAAATCTTTACACAAAATCCTTAAAAGGGTATTGAAAAAACCTGATTATAAAAAATGGGTCGAATTGGAATTAGGAAAAAAGGACAGAAAATCATGTGGGTTAGGGAGTGAAAGTGAGAGCTCAAAACTTTGAAAAGTGAGAAAACTTTTATTTATTAAAGCTTTTTAGTTTAATAATATCGAGATTAGATCATAAAGGAAGAGACTGTGAGTTGTAATGTTTCGTCGTTATTCAATGCAAAATGTGATTTTTTTTTTTAAAAAGATTGAATTTAATTTAATTTAAAAGCTGTATTTTTTATTTGTTTTTGTGTTTTTTGTTTATTTTAATGCTTGTAAGCATCATTTAGGAAAGAATTAAGAAAGCTTTTGATTGTTTGCTACTTGTTTGTTTACTCTTTTCATTTATGCAAGTAAGCAAGTTTCATGCTTTTAAGTTTATATTTCTTGGTTTCTTGTTTTTTCAAATTGATTGATGATTGTGAGGTTATTTAGTTTAATAAAATAGAGTAATTATAAGTTATTAAATAGGTCAGAGAGACTAAACGTGAAAGAGACGTACGATAAAAAAAAAAAGGCACTGTTTTTTTTACTTAATTTCAATCCAGTTCAACCTTATTCAGTATTTGATTCGGTCCAGTTCAGTTTCATTCACTTTCGACTTTTCCGTTTACAAATTAACTTTTTATTTCAGTTTTGTTTAGTTTCACTAACTTCAGTTTAGTTAAATTCAATAACTTCACTCCAAAAGAACATGGTCTAACACTATATAAAACATGTACGAACTAAAAGTTAGGGGCTTAGGGCTAGGAGTGGTCGGGATAAGAGTTAGCAGCCTTGTCACAAGCCGACCCGGTGTTCATCGGGCTCGAGCCCAAACCGTTGAGTAGCGGACGATTCCCCCCTTCTTTTTGTATTTGAACCTAGCCGAGATGCGAAAGTAGCGGCACCAGCCCGGACCGTGTATAACACTGGGGTATTTAGATTGGTTGAGCCGTAGAATACTTAGGTCGTTATACCGCACTGGGTTGAACTAGTCCCCGGTTGAACAATCCTAATAGAAGTATCAAAAATCCCAAAGATCATTAAAAGGGAGACAAAAGAAAAAAGAACTAGGCACATTATTATAGGCACCGATGTGATTTTATAATAATATTGTAAGACGGTTTAATGATTTTGTGATATTTTAGATAAAATTAATAGTATAAGAAATGTTAGGAATATAATGATAAACCATTAGTACGTACTGCAACAATAATATTGCATTAAATAACTAAATATCTTTTAACAAAGAAAACAGATCAAGGTCCTAAGACGAAAACCAACGTTTCAGATTTCCAGTTGGTTCCAGTTGGTTTAGTTCAAGACGGCTCATTTTTTTTGAGTCTAAATAGGTCATATACTATCCCATATAATTAGATGGAGGCAATAATTTGTCATTTCACAAACATTCTAATTTTTACCTCATCCATCAAAATTACCCGTTTATTTTTTTTTATTGTTTAAGACAAATATGACCATCTTCTAGTTGGCAATCCACGATTCGTTTTACTCAAGAAGGTTCATGCCATTTTATAATGAAACTTGTAAAACGGATCATATTGATTGAAGTAGAATTATGGATAGAGTATAAATGTTAAGAGTAACTTGCAACTTAAATATAACCTCTTCAATGTAAATTACAGTACAGGTCGTCGAAAAAAAAATGGTTGCTACCTAAACGGTGTTTTTCTACATATTAGAGAGCAAGAATTAAGCAAACGGTGTTTTTGAGAATCAAGTTACAGACTAACAGGTGAATACAAACAACTTCATATTTACTAGAACAGGGAAATAAGGAATGCTCTATTATATTTACTGCGATTGTCGAAGACAGGACGGATCTTGGGCTTGGGCTTGGGCTGCAGGCCAGCAGGCCACCAGACTAGTATAGTCCAAGTAAGATGATATTCTGAACTGGCATGGCTCATTGCATAACAGGACGCAGGCCCTCGAGTAAGCTTCGGCCAAGTTAGATTGGGAGGTCCGACCATCTGAGCACAAGGGGCGACAGAACTGATGACAATGTCTTGATTCCACCTTCATTCTACATGCCTTCTTTTTCAGTACAGATATCAGACATGTCGTTGCAATCCGTCAAGACGTGCATAAAGACCCTGTTTTTGAAGGAGCTCCTTATGGCTGCCCGTCTGCAATAGGTGATTTTACACAACCAAAAGAATACATCTATTTAAACAGGTAGATACAGATACATTATGAAAAAAATACATTCAAGTAAAATGGATGATTGAAACAATTGACACATTGCTGTATCTTTTTAGTTTGGGGCTCAATTTAAGATCAGTAAACTTAAATCTAATGACTCGGCCGTTTTCAAAATTGACTGATTCCAGTTAGGTGATATGAGGATTGAGACTTTGAAGTATTCTTCACTTTAACGAAGCAATGTTTTGTTGATCAAATTTCATTAAAATTAACGTGTTTCAACAAAATATGTGAATTAGCTATGAAGTACTTCGTATTTGGTATTAAGACAGAATTTTGTAGACAGCACCCCCTTTGGTCATCGAACTGGAAATAACTCAGTTATCAGTTCGGCATAGTTAAGTCATGAATTAGCTAAAAGCGTATAACATGAAGACGCCAAGGTGAAAACAATGCTATGAAAATTTTGTTTGTCCTCTAGGTCAACTAGGCGGCTAGGTTGTACTATATTTCTAAGAGAGTAAGACGGACCTCAACAATCTTTCCACCATCCATCACGAAGATTCTATCAGCTGTTGTAACTGTAGATAACCTGCAGAAGGACGTTACATCAGACATACAACTAAAACTTGCATTGAAAATCGACAAGACAGTCTAACGTTTACCTGTGTGTTATGATGATGATAGTTTTCCTGAATTGCACTCTTAGTGAATTAAGAACCTCCTATAAGTGACACAATGACATGTCAATACCTCGATGTCAAGCCTAATAAAGCATTGCAGTAACAAATCTTGTTTGTAAAATGATCCCAAATCCTTACCCCAGAACAATAGTTGAGAGCTAAATCAGGTCGAGTTCTCATGACCATGACTTCAGGGATACAATCATACAAGTGTGTAGAAGCTACATATTACTTAAACTAGAGTTCAAGTGTTAAATTAAATGTTTTTGGTTTAACTGATGTCCAAATGTCGCATTCATGTCAGAAGTGTCCAGCATCAAACATGGACATATGAAAAGATATGAAGGATGATCGAAGAAACATAGCATACAACTGTCAGAATCCACAAAGACTGGGCTAAAATAACTTGATTTCAGTTATAGGTACCATAAATTAAAAAATAAAAATAAAAAAATAGATTGTTAGTTAAAAGGAAGTCCTACAAATGATTGTTATTGTTGAAAATAAAGAAAAAATAGATGACAATATGACGTAACATCACTTAGAACTTTAAATACTATATCAATTCTCCACCAAATATCATTAACCAAAAAGCTATATTATTTGCAGTTCCGTATTAATGGATCAGTAAAAGATAGACTTACAATGATATATTGTTCACTTTCAGTATCTAGGGCACTTGTAGGTTCATCAAGGATAAGAATGGCGGGATTTCTTAGAATTGCTCGAGCTATAGCAATGCGCTGCTTCTGGCCTCCACTTAGCACGCCATCATCAATAAGTGTGTCATAACCCTTGGGTAGAGATAAAATAAAGTTGTGAGCATGAGCTAACTTAGCAGCCCATTCCACATCTTCACAAGTGATGTCTCCATGGCAACCATAAGTAATGTTTGATTTGACATCCATACGAAAGAGACGGGGTTCCTGTACATAGTTGCAATAGTCAAATGAAGGACTATACGATGTTTACTGCTCCAATGCCCGGCTAACCTGTCCAACGTAGCCAATTCTTCTTCTAAGCCATTTGACATCCACATCTTTCAAGTGGTAACCATCAACCAATATCTGCGGTAGAGAGAGACTAATAAACTCCAGTAGTGAATATTTAGGACAAAACAATGGTTCTATTATGTTTTGCTCACAAAAATCATACCTACTCTGAACGAGGGTAGCTTAATTCGTTATGATATGTTAGTTAGACTCTACAATTTTGTGGCTATACACGTAGATGTGTTCATGTACCCATGTGGCCCACATGGGCCCACATACTCATTTTAGGACAAAAATCCCCTCCCATTATCTCAGAATTTTGAGCCAGGGTAAAATCCAACACTTAAATACATACCCGACTCCCCTACTAATTGCAACCCCTCCCCCCTTCCCTTCTAGCAGTGTAAACTTTTTGCTGGCTTGTTCTATCTCTTTGACCATGCTAACGCTATGGTCAGAGACAAAAGGCTATGTAGCTACTTTTGGATGACATATAACTGCACCTTCCTACAGTGGAATTTCCTCTAATTTTCTGAAATACCCCCATTTAGCTAGGCGCAATTATTAAGAAATGCAAGCGAGTTTCCCAGAAAAGTACTCCCTCTTACAGTCTTACTCTTAGGAAATACTCCATATTCCATTTTAAGCTTGAATTGTGTGGCTAAAATCCAATGGTAAGATGGTGAGATCCACCATCCACTCACAAGTATTCACCTACCTTAATTTTTGTGCATAAAGAAAATGGGGCAATTCCTAAGAATAGGAGAGAGTAGTTCCTTTGCAATTTTACCAATAAAAAGTATGCTCAAAATATTAAAGGAAATTTTCTAAATTGGCCAAATTGGAAAATGGGACAGTTCAGAAAGTTAGAGGGAGAGATATGCTCGTAATTACTAATCAGTTATCAGCAATGTCCTTATGACCAGTTATAGAGCTTTAGAAATTAAGGGTACATTTAAGTGATTTTTCAGCAAAGATCAGAAGAACTATCTTTATATATTTGTAAAACTTATCTTTACCTCACCGTCTTCCGGTTCATATAAGCGGAGCAGAAGCTTTGCCAATGTACTCTTTCCGGAGCCACTCGGACCAACCTTGAACAAAAAAACAGAGAAGGCAGCAAAACCTTAGAAATCAATCTATAAATAGAAAGCAAAATAGGGAGAGAATTGTAATACAAACTCACAATTGCGATTACTTCATTAGCCCTTAAATGCATGCTCACACTGTCAACAACCAGAGCCTGCAAAAAACAGAAGAATCAGAACAAAAGGCCAGGTTCTGCAAGCCATCAAGTTAACTGTTTTGGCAAAAAAGATAAAAGAAAAATCATGAATTTGCATTTCATTGGCATCAATAAATGAAAGAATGTGATTGTGCACTACGAGGGACTTCGACCTTGTTTGGATGGGGAGATTTGGAGGTCTTCGGAAGGAATGAAAGGTGAGGGGGGCAATTTTTTTGTTAGGCTGCTAAGTTAGATTGAAAGCATTTAGAGAGGCCAATCTTCCTAACTTCCTACCTCCAAGGTAAATTATAAATCTTTCCAACATTGAAAAGATTTGCTACAGAAATTGAACAGAATATGACTTTCAACATATATAAATAGTATTTTGAAGGAAAACACAACTTTGTTCTTCCTCCCTTCCATCTCTTTTCCCTCCTCAAATCGTATCCAAACAAATCGTGTGACTTCATTACCCTTCCTCTCTCTCGGCCCTCCACTTCTTATCCCTCCCTATGCCAATTAAAAAATCTAGTTGTTACAAAATGATGTCCGAAATTTGAAAATGCTATAGCTAATATAAAAAACTCCAAAGTACAACCGTTAGGAAACTACATATCACAACACAACAGCAGAAGCAATTAACACAATATGACTTCTAAAGACTCAATATGTATTTCTAACTTATTAAAACCTGTAGTTGTACCAAAACAATAAAGAGGTACATGTTTCAGAGAGGAATGACCCAAAACAAAAGAACCTTAGTAAGGAGATTAAGAAATGGTTATAGAACAACATTTAAAAAAAACAGAATTTTTTTAAAAAAAATATCAACCACCACATTCAAAGCCGATATAAATAACAAACAGTACACTCGGTTACCATAGTTTTTGCAAGTTTTAGGTAAGATGATTCCATGGTAGGACAAGGCAAGCTTTTAAGTTCGAACCCCTGAAAGGAAAGCTCACATCCAACCTTTAATCTTCACCTCATCATACCATAGGATCTTCATATCCAAGCGTTTCCCTATTCTTTACTGAATGTTGTTGTTATGAAAACAACTAGGAGTTCCGTGCATTTAGGAACATTGAAGTAATAGAAACTGAGATGAATCTTCAGAATGTGAGAATATGCCAGTTTAGGCATATTAAAGGTACCTGTGTCCTAGTTGGATAGCGAAATGAGACTCCCACAAACTCAATATCCCCACGTAGTTGTTGTACTTCAAACCCTATCATAACAGGAAGAGGCACTAAATTCTGCTACCATATATGTAACATTCACAAAAGATGATTTGATATAGCTCTAACCTTTGGATGAGAACTGCCCGCTGAGCCGTAGATCCATCAACTGGAACAGCTTCTCACTTGCTCCAACAGACTGGAGCAAGGAAGAACAGCTATCTGTCAGCCGCCAAGTGGCATATATCAACCACTCACAATATAGTATGTACTTTGTGAGCTGTTCAGATGATAACTGACCGGCAACCACAGACAAGCCCCCAAATATCACTGCTATAATCTGCTTAGCCATCAAAATATTGGACTGAGATAATAGATCAAATAATATTTACTTTTGTTAAATTACTAACACCAGCACACGGTTTGGTACAAAACTAATGGACAGTTTCAAAGAAATTCAGTTTTAGACAAATTAAATTAAAATTTGTTTATGAAACCACCTTCATTACGTTCATAATAAGATAACAAGAAGGGAAAGATATGTATATAGAGAAGAGAATATAGCCATAGCTATTGAACTTAAAAAGAAGACCTGGAAATTTGAGGTACAAGGTGAATTATAAGCTAAAATCAGACCTGTGTGGAACGGTACAAGGTAGCAAAACTGAGGTTCCATAATCCATATGCTGCACTCTCCCGAGTGTTCACAAAGATCAACTTATTCAGCCAATGCTGGTATCTAACACATCAATAATGAGTCACATAGTGAGCCAGAGAAGCATATACAACAATGGAGTGGCAAGTGGCAACTGAAGCTAAGCAATAGAAGAGATTGCGAATATTGCCTTCTAAATTCATCTGTCTCTGTTCCGTAGACTCGTACGGTATTCACCAACGAATAAGTTTCACGAGAAGCCTAATGCCAACAAATTGGAAAAAAACACATGACCATGATAAGGAAATAAATAAATACAAACGAAGTAATGAGCATATGAAAGACTTATAATTACTCAAAAATTTTGATCCTCACTTCATTCGCACATGCCTCCAATTCTTGAGTGACGTTTGCTAATTTCTTCTGATACCTATACAAAATAAAAAAAATAAAAAAACAGAATCTTGATACAAGCCATAAATTCATCCGTTTCTGTTCCATAAACAGAATCTTGATAAAAGTCGGTTTAATGTATAAACTGGAGAAATGCCTCTTGTCTCAAGACAATAACACATATTCGTCAACATCAATTCATAGCATCTGTTGTTTAAGGAAGTTTACGACAGAGAACTAACGTTTTTTGAAGCGTGTAAGCATCCTAGCAACCTGGAGGAGTAACTAATAACTTCAAATTATATGATTTCTAGTCTTTTGAAAGTGTAAAGAAAGAGCTTTAAATACCAAAATTCTCTTTTTTATAGAACTATATACTTAAAACCTGAACTGTACGAGATGAACATGAAACCTAACCTGACCTTAACCTGACTCTTTTAGCAAGCAAACGTGAAAGACAACGGGCTACATAAGCCAAAACAAGCCACTACACTTAAAGAGTAATAGCCTACTTTTAGTACAATACATAAGCCAGGAAGCAACATTACAAATCTTTCCTTCAGAAAACATTTAAATTAAAAATAAGTAAAAAATAAGCAACCAATTGCATCAATTTTAGGCCTCTAAACAATATCAGGCCCAGCATACAAAGTACCAAGTAAGGAACCTTACGGTCCATAGACAAGAAAAATAGCAGACAGAATGAAGCATATTCCCAAGGCTGACAGAGCCAGGGGCTGTGATAGCATGAGTAAGTTTAACAAGGCACCACCGCCCTGCAAGGCAAAAATGCGTACCACATAGCACACAAGTGTGATAGTTAACCAAAGCAACCGTAACATTGAGAGAAAAAAAGAAAAGAAAAACAACACAAGAATAGAATCAACCTGGAGAATATTGCGAAAAATAAGATGCAGATCGTTTCCAATCACACGGGAAAGTCGTTGACAATCTGAGCCTAGCCTGCTGCTCAAATTTCCAACAGCTTCTGTGTCGAAAAAGGACACGTCCTACATTAAATTAACATTAAAATAGAGTATCATTCAGTAGTAATGTTAAGCATCATATCAAACTCATAATTAGTTAAATAACACCAACCTGATAGAGAATAACTGAATACAGGGATTCTCTTAAACGTTTCACCTGAGAACAAATCACCATGCGATAATCGAAACCAGATAGTAGCAACTAGAAAGCAAACAGTAATTTGTCTCTTGCATCAAAGGATCCTCATAAAGAAAGGACTTACAAGGATCATATTTGCAATTCCAAAGCAATAACCTCGTATACCACTGGTGCACATATGGAACATTCAGACAAATTAGCAAAAAGTAAAACAAGCTTGCACAAACAACTACCTTAACGGACGACTTACACGTTATTTAGATCCTTGGCAGACGCCAGGCTAATTTTAGCAAAAAAAATTACATACTTCTTGGCTGGATATTTTAAAAGCAGCTTTAAGATCTCGCGGAACCGGGACTAATTCAATTTAATCCATACGTGATCATAAAAAAATTACACGCATGTATATCATTTGATGATACACAGATATTAACGGAGATAATGAGTCACCTGCAAACTCCTGATATCAGGCACAACAGTACTAAGAGCTGCGAACTCCGATAGAATACCAAAGTTTCACCATTCTGTGCAGAAAATATACACACCGCCAGTAAATTTGGTATCGATATTTCAGCAATCTGCGATAGAAATACAAAACCAGAATTAAAGTATATTCAAACCACATTCAAATGTATATTTATGTCATTTTGGATTCACGACATTTTTATTTCCGTCAACTCAAGCCAACTCACTCCATCTCTCATTGTGGGATAGAAATATACTTTGGAAAGACGAAAACACCCTTACAAATGCAAGTGATTTCCACTATACACTCATCTGACTCATGCAGTTGCCATAAAATAAAAACCAACCATTTCTAACCTCCCTACTTTTAGTTATCAAATAATTGTAACGCGTGCAAATTTAATGATTTCGACTAAATGGAGAAACACATGTTAAAATTCAAATATCTGATTCTCAACTTGTCTTTTATTCTCAGTAATCAAAATGTATTCAGGGGGCGTTTGTTTCGCGCATGGGTTTGGGTTTGGAATCAGGAATCATACCTGGGTGGTATGGGGTTGGAACTCCATACTTGATACCTTATGTTTGTTTCAATTGTAAGTGGTATGGGTTTGAAACTAAGTTAGAGTTGAAATATGTAAAATCCAATACTTTAAAAAATAATTTGAACATATAAAATAATGAAAATAAAGATTTTACCAAATAATTATATAAAATGATTCGTTTACAATATGTTTTAATATTTATTTTTCACATTTTTGTTTATTGTAGTTTGATACCGATGGGTATCAATCTCATACCCACCCCCCTCCCATACCCCATGGGTTTGAGGTATGGGTATGAAACCCTCACATTTGCTAAACAAACACATGGTGTGGGTTTGACTCATTCCAAACCCATACCTTATACATTTTATGATTGAACCAAACACCCCCCTCATAGTATTACTATCTTATATCTTGTCTCACATGAACTATGAAATAATCCCTCCCTCTCAGTCATTTTTATTATTTTTATTCCTTGGGAGTTGGAGCGGTATTTTAATCAAAGGTAAGCAAAAGATCGGGACAAACAGAGTAAAATTCTAGCTCCTCCTCTAATCTTCCTCTCACAATATCACAGTATTATCCATAGTGGCTCCTAAATCCTAATCTCATTTGCCATCTACTAACCTGAATCTCGGTACTGTTAATAAAATACCAATTGAAATAGTTTTATATATTACAGAACACGGAAAATCTCAATAATTATGCGCAAATTCTCATTTGTGACACGCATATCCGTGGCAAGATTGCGCCCGGTGGGGTAGATAAGACAAAAAAGCAGGGTGTCTAGGGAATAGCAATCAATTTTGTTTTAACTACCATATGAATAGTACTTGACCCGTCACAAGCTTGTGACGGGTATATCCGTCAAACGAGGAACTTGCTGATAATTATAATGTAGAAAATGATAAACAAAAGAAAAAGAGATGCTCACAGCAGCTATAGTAAGCGAAGTGAAAGCCGAAAAAACAACCAATTTATCATGAGCAATCAACCCCCAAATCCGGCGTAATGCATAAACGACGGTTACCGGCGACGATGATGGTGAAATCGGTGGCGAAGCAGTAAGCGGTTGGGAATGGTGTAAATTCCACCAAGTACCGCCTGGAAGAATTGATTGAAGAAAGGTAAAAAAATTAGGGTTTTGAAATTGGGGAAAATTAGAATGCAGGTTGGGGGAATCATGTGGAATTGAAATTGGGGAATTGGATTTGATGGAGGAATTAGAAAATTTGGGAGGAAGAATTGATGAATTGAAGAAATAGGGTTTGATGGAAATGGTGGAATTGTGGATTAATTGGCGGGAATTAGGGGAATGGAAATGCAGAAAATTAGGTTTAATTGGCGGGAATTGCAGAAATGAAAGCAACGTCATTTGGAAGAGTGACGAAGATTATGAATCTTCTCCTATTGCTTATAACTTTTTATACAATCCCTACATTGAATTATAATGGTCCGTCCTACTTGTGACGAAACTTGTGTCTCTCACAAATCTTTTCACTTGTCCTCCCCGTTTATCCTCCCACCTATAAGTTTGTCTCACGTCATAAACTTATGATGAATTTAATGTCACAAATGCGAATTTGTAAAAAAAAATTATACAGAGAAATAAACCAGGTACAATCTGTCAAGTTAATGTCAAGTATCAGTTAAGTTGGTCGAATCATACCTTACCATGAGATCGGTTCAAGGCCTAGGCTTCTAGAGTTTTAGGCTCGGTTGTAATCGGGGCCACGACACCGACTCAGTGGCTTGGGTTTCTTCGTCTGGTCCAAATACTTGGCCATGTCTAATTCACAGTATCTCTTATGACGAGTAGACTAAATCGTGCATAGATTATCAAATTGTTCATCAAGCTTATTCTTGAAATTATAGAAAGAATAACAATTGACATAGACACTCCTAATTAAACTAGGACAACAAATGACTTTTACAAGGGAGTAGAAGTTAATTTCATATTACTAAATTTGGTTAGTTCTCTGAAGATGAATGTTAAGCACCAATATATAAACTAACCTAACAAATTTTCATTTGAAACGCAATATCCGTCAAAAAATTGTGACGTATCAAGTATTACACATTTGAGTAGATAAAAATAAACATTTTGTAATTTCCCAAGCACTCTTATTCATGTAAGTAATATTTAACTCATCACAAGCTTGTCATGGATAGGGAGACTTGTTAATTGGTGATTGCGTATAAAAGCGTGGCGCTAGGCGTGTACGGGTGATATGGGCGACGGAGGAGAAGGGTGGGTGGTGTTGCAGTAACACCGGTAGTTTATATCAACTGAAAAAGGGAAGAGGGGTTAATAAAATGTATATATGACATTATAAAGTTTTTTTAGGTGTTATGTTAGTTGAAAAAAAATAATGTTTAGACATATTTTAGATTAATTGATACGAATACGATTACGGGGATGGTTCGTATGCTTTTCTTAGTAATTGTGGAATAAAGTAGTATCATTATTAGGGACATAACTAACTTTAACTAGCTAATTCAAGTCATATTTAGCGGTTACGATTAGTGTTTATTCGGTAAGTGGATGGTAGATCCGATGTATTATCTCCAATTTTATAGTTTTTGAGCATTAAAGTAAGTTTTTGAGTTTTGTTTTTAAAATTATGCGTTTTCTATAAAGTTTATGAGTTTATTTATTTAAACATTAAATTCTAAAATTCACAATAAAATTACATATAAATTTAGTTGAATTTGAGTTATGATTGGAAAAAACTAAAATTTAACTTATAAACTTTAATATGCTAAAAAAAATACACATTTGCTAAAAAACAAATAAAGTTTGAGCTAATAAACTCAAAAAAATTACGAGGTTGTTTGGTTGCCCTCTTATAAATTGTGATGTTGTTTGTTTGCCCATTTCATGGGAATTAGAACTTCTCAAGGAACTTTAATTCCTCCATTATGGAGGAAGTTACTCACCAAGCCCCCTTGGTAAATGCAACTTACGACATGAACTCATTTCCAACCAAACATACTTTTTTGCAATTCACATAAATTTAAGTTCCTAGGAACTTCATCTTCAAACAACCCCTACATATATGTTCATTTTTCTCGTATTTATTATACTTAAGTATTTTACTTTTTGTGGCTATTTAAAGCTTTGTTTACACAACTTTTGTGATGAAGAAATTATATACAAAATCTTAGAAAGTCTTCTTTCGATTTCAATTTGCTTGTTTAGCAAATGTTGTTCCGCTTTTATTCGACGCGTATTGAATATTAGCTTGAGCTTTCTCAATAGGTCTTAAGATCATTCATCATTAATAAGTTATAGGTCTAACTTATGAAATATCCAGTTGTGATGAGTTCATAAAAGGGTAATTTATTTATTTTCAACCAAATATCTCGTAAAAACCTTGAATTTGGCAAAAAATACCGCTTTTTAAATTAGTAGTGTTTTTTAAATGAATAAATTTTGATTGATGTAATTCCGGGCCACAAATTCAAACATTGACAAAAAAATTTCAAGCTACAGATTTTTTATAGACATCAAATTGAAAAAATAATTTACGATTTTGTGAATTCATGCGGAGAGTTATAATAAAAAATTTACAAGTTGTAACGTATATAACTATATATTATAAAAATCTGTCGAGATCGACTGACGACGGCCGAGTGCCGACTATGGCGAATATCACCTTTCATTTGTTAATCTCTTTTACGGAGGGAGTAGTCGATTTAATTCGGCAGTTGGACTTCAACTGTCACGCCGAAAACCCGACCATTTCTGTTACCACTCATCTGAATGCAGCGGTACGTCTGCATCATATAAATCTTCATTGTTTTGCTTAACTATATTGGATTTAATCATTGCAAGCGTTTGATTGATCTGTGATTTGATGCTGATTTTTTCAAAAATGTTTTTTTTTTTTTGGATGTTCAGATTGATTTTTACATATGTTTTGTTTCCTGGTATAACCTCTGCTCTTTAGTTGATTGTGCCTAAATGTGAGAATTTTCGTAAAATGGTTGAGTCGGACACTTGAACGCGCACCTGTATCGGTCAAAGTTTACTGGTTCATGACCATTTAATCATAATTAGTGAATCGAGAATAAAATGTGATGAATTGTCATAAAATAGTCGAGTCTGACACTTAGGACGTGCACACGGCACACCTATTGAATATCGCTAACCAAGTTTATGTAAAATAGGTCAAATGTTGCGGGTTCACGACCCTCAAATAATGAGTTGGATTGGGTTGGGTTAGGTTAGGTTAGGTCGAAGTGTGTGAGATCGTTTCTTTACAGGCTTAGCAAATAATGATTATTTTGAAAAAATGTTAGTGACTCGCACATCATATTGATTTAGTTCTCCCTCCATCCCAAATCCCGATCATTTGTTGCCCTTTTATACTCTCTACGAGGGCAATTTTAATCAAAAGTAGACAAATGATCGGGAAAAAGGGAGTAGTAGTTAGAACAGTTTGAACTGACATGAAGATTATATTTTATATAGTCTGGTTTAATACAAATCTGTGACTATTTTGTAGTTGGAACAGGCTGGTTCCCCTCTATATGTTAGGGAGAAACAGGATGTTGAATATGAATCGATCTCGTTGGAGCTGTCAACTACCGCTCTATGTCATAGTTCTGGGTTTGATTGTTGCTCTTGCCTTGCTTATCATCACTCTAGACAGTCCACGCAATACCGTCATAGAAGAGAGCATACACTATAACGGAATGCAAGGCCGTGAGGCCCGTGACTCTTCAGTGCTATCGCTTCCTACTATGGAGTTTACGAATGGAAGAGAGATCATTTGGCAAATACCCACTAATCCAATTGCTGTACTTTTTATAGCTCATGGGTGTGGTGGTACTTCTCTAAATTTTTGGGATCAATGCTCGACATGTCCAAAATGTGTCGGCTTTCCTGAAGAAAATCGAATTGTCCAATTTGCTCTTGCTCAGAACTTCGGCGTTCTTACCATAACCAGCAGTGATAACTGTTGGTCATCGGAGAATGAGAGATTCAAGGTCGGTGAAATAATCAAATGGTGGGTAGCCAGGAACAGCTTGGTGAATGTGCCATTGTTCGGTTTAGGTGCTTCTGCTGGTGGGTATTTTCTTTCTCGTCTGGCAACCGAAGTAAGATTTAGAGCCGTTGTTCTCATGATTTCGTCAGGCTTGTTTGATAGAATGAATGTCCCTGATGATTACCCTCCAACCCTATTTGTGCACATGCCAAAGGATATTATGAGAGCGGAGAAGGTTGAGAGACATATTGAGGTTCTGAGAAAGAAAGGCATTGAAACGAAGGAGATTAAGTGCATGGAATTTCCGCTGACAGCAAGTTGGTTGGTCGACAGAGTTTCAGGCCTGGATAAACCTACATCAGTAAAATTGTTCAAATTGTTTCGGGATAAAACCTTTACTGATGACGCGGGATTTATGAGAGAAGACGGACGTACGACTCCTTGGAAACGAGCTCTCAAGCAAAGCAACAGTCTCTTGCCATTAGGAAGTAAACTGATGAATCATATTCAGGAAGAGTTGAATCTCGCTTATGGATATCACGAAATGACAAGTTTGCAGTCGGATCAGATCTTTGAATGGCTCAAGTCCCACATTACTTGAAGACGAAGACTTGAAGGTGATTGACTGGTATTGGCGCATTGCTTCTCTTTTGAAAAATTAATGGTGGCCAGGAATCAGGATACTGATCTTTTTTAGTACAGGCCGTCATGCTGAAGGTACAGAGCACTTTCAAATCGATTTTATATAGGATTTGTGAGTATTACAGTGCAGTTTTTGTTACTTATACTTTGTGAAAGAAACTTATTTGGCACAAGCACATTTGTAAGTGTTAAAGTCTTGTTGGCAATGAAAAAGTCGTGACTTTGGTTCGATTTTGGTATAAAATGAAGCGACCAAGAGTCCTTTCCATGTCGAGTCCTCCAAGTTACACACAACGTAGCTCGGTAGCTACAATGACTAGAAACTTCTGCACATCTGCTGCAACTTATTTCTTGGAAACACGATAATGGTTGGCAGATGGGTAGATGACAGCGAAAATTTCCTCGACTAGAACACAGACCGCTTCATACTTAGAAAGTTGACAGCAAAATAATAAATGGATTACATTTTATGCATCATTCTGCTGTAAAGAAAATCAGAAAACCGTACACGGGAACGCAATTCAACGATATCCTTGTTTTTGTCCAAACCTTTTAGGAAGAAATTTCTGTAATGTTCCATACTCTCTCTGGATAAGACTTGTAACTTGAGCTGCTATGGTAAGGAAATCTACAATTACCTCTCGATGTCATTGCAGGAGTACCCTGTAATTGCAACAACGACAACAAAACCTTTATCCCAAAGCGATTTGGGGTCGGCTGACATGAAACATCTTTTAGAACCGTCACAACAAAACCAAGGTAAACTTATACTCGTAGGTTTTAATTATTGAGTTTTTAAATGAAGGGTAGGATGTTAACGCAAATGCAAAAGTGGTCCGATCAGGCTATGCTTAAGCTCGGAGAATGGTGAATTGGCGAGTGGCGAGTGTAGCATAAGTAGCAGAGCACGGTTCACAGACTGAATCCGAGACAGATTAGCCACCCCATTTCCAGTACCTAGACACAGCAATGGTTCAACACTTAATCATCATCATGTTGAGTAACAGTGACTTTTTTAGGATCAGTCCAGGACATATAGTTGTGTACAGGGAGGAACTACAACTATAAGTAAAATAGTCGCTCCGACTTCTGGGACAGGGAATAATTCATTCATCAACATTGGACTACATATTCGAAATTAGAAGTACAAGATCCATACATATGAGCAACCCGTATTTGACTAGCAACCGCGTTCCTCAGTTTACCGATCAATTGGCGGGATCTAGAGCTGTTAGTACGGCGTAACCTGGTGATCTTAGGCTGGAACAAGGAGCTGAGCATTGCCTCCAATAGTCCAAACTGGTTAGAGAGTACATGACATATTTCCCTGGACTCGACCCGCTTTTATTGTACACATGTTCGAATAAATAAAATTGTTATATAACATATATACCTTATCTTTAGAAGCAGGTGTACGCAACCCCGTGATTTCCAGGGGTGTTACACTAATTGAGAGTGAAGAGAGAGAAAGGGAATAGTGAATGAGAAAATAAGGGCAATGAATGTCTTTTTTTTATGAAATCCGTTGACAATTTGTTATAAAACGTCGACGACGTTTCGCAACCCGTTTCAAGAAAAGAATAAGATATTTGTCTATTTATACAAATAATTTATTATTCAACATGTCTTAAACTTTAGACGAATATTTCCGTATTAAACCAAAATTTGGGATAATCAATATATATTCTTTTCCAAACAGTCACTTTTCTTATTTACTTTTCGTTCAATTTCATTTTCAATTTCAAATTCACCACCGTCAACACCACACCACTGTTTTCTCTACTACCTCTCCAAAACAATTTCACCCCCAAATCAAATCCCCAAATTCTCAAATCACAATCCCTAATTCTCCCAAATCCCCCCAAAATTCCTCCATTTTCCCACCAGATCCACAATCAAACCACAACACATGATCGATCTTAACCCCAATTCCACAAATCTACCATTACCGCCATGGGAGGATCATCATCGGAGAGAAAACGATGGTTATTCGCATTATTCACCGCTTTATTCATCTCAATCTTACTATTCTTCTCAATAATCTCTGGATTATCCGCGTCAACCCTCCACGTCACCACTTCTAGCGCCACGTCACCCAACCGTGGTCCTCAATTTCCGCCGTCGTTCGCGTATTACATCTACGGTGGCGCCGGCGACAAAGAGCAGATTTTACGACTACTTCTCGCCGTATACCATCCGAGAAATCGTTACTTGTTACACCTCGCCTCCGACGCGTCCGGCGCAGAGAGGGAATGGCTTGCGGCGGCGGTTTTATCGGTGCCGGCGGTTCGAGGTTTTGAGAATGTGGATGTTATTGGTCGGCCTTTGTGGCTGACGTCAATGGGTGCTACTAATATTGCCGCGTCGCTTCGCGCTGCGGCGATATTGTTGAAGCTTGATGGAGGGTGGGATTGGTTTATTAGTTTGAGTGCTCAGGATTATCCTCTTCTTACTCAGGATGGTATGTTAGTTAAGTTAGTTATATTTAATTGAGCTGATATATTTGGTAATTTTGCAAATTTTTACTTTTTATAGAATAATTCTATGTTTTTGTCTATGTTTGCCAGCTTGAGACGGTATTAGTCATTTCCCGTCTCATAAAGAGTAGAAAAGGTAAACAAATAATTGAGACGGAGATAGTAGGTGATGGAGATTTTATGGTGAATTTGTGTGATGGATCATATTCATGAACAAAGGATTTGAAGGTTGCGTTCGTATTTTGTAAAACTTGTTTCGAGGTATTAAGTAGACTTGTTAGTTATTGTGAAGGGAGCTGTGGTAGAGATTTATGGAATTCTAGTAAGATTCGATTTTGTGGTCCAATTGACTCATTTATCCGTCTTTAGAAGGAACAGAAAAGGTAAACAAAAATCGGGTTAAGGGGAGTATTTGGTTTGGATTTAATGGTGAATTGTGTGATGATGGATCATATTCATGAGGAGAGGATTTGGAGGTTGCAATAGTATTTTGTAAAATTTGTTCCGAGGTTTTAAGTAGATTTGTTAGTTATTATGAAGGGAGATGTGATAGAGATTTTACAGAACTGTAGTCAGATGCGATTTTGCAGTCTAATTGACTCATTTTGCTGTATCTGGTTCTGATGAACGTATGATATTTCTTTATATGGTCAATGGTTATGTTCTTTCCCAAGCTTTTCTCGATTTTTTGGGTCTGTTGCGAGTGCGCTAGTACACTAGGTTTAAGAATAGTTTGCTGTGTGTTGGTACTGAAATTGCAAGTCCATGAGCTGGGCTGCGATTCTGTGAACATCAACAAGGATTTGGAATGTTGTTGGGAGAAAATTACTTAGTTGGCTGTTTTTTTCATTCTGGTTGTTGCAATTTTGGCACTGTATGAAGAATTCCTCCTTTAATATATTTAAACTGTAAGGATCACCAAGCAGGAAAATTGAGGAGACAGTACCGAAAACCGAATAACACTAGGAATATTTCTAAAGGAACTTTCTTCAAAATTATATCTATGGCCACATAGTTACATACAAGGTCTATCAGTTCATGTTGTTAAATCGACAACATCATTGATGAACTTTGTAGCTCTTTTTGCTGGAATACCAATCATATCCTTGCCTTTGAACGTTACAATGTCACTATTTCCCATTCAAACTGGTGTTTGGATAAAGGCATTCAACTTGGAAAAATGCTACAATCATTTGTTGTGTAATTTGTACAACCACTATTAACTAGCCACATATTCATGTTGTTTTGGAGGTTTTTTTTTTGTAAGCATAGAATTATGTCTTGTCTGCAATGGAGATCTGTATCTGATCCATCTTTGTAACTATGAATTTTTGTTGGCTTGAATGTCACTAGTGTCTCTGATACTTCTATGAAATTAAGAGCGAGTCTGGGATTCTTTCACTATAAAGGTCCACAATATTTTGGTAGATGCCGTATCCAAAATAGCATTGAGAAATGAGAATGTAAGACACGTTTTTGGCGTTTTTTGTTTCATGTATTTTCTTTGAAGTGTTTCAGTGTATTCCAATTCTTCTTGTTGGGAGACATTCTCCACTATCATAGTGCATCTGCTCTTAAGAAGCGCTTCATTTTGATCGACCAATATTCATAGACTCGTAGTTTTCTCCTCAGAACACTTGAGGTGTGGAGATTAGACTATTTGATGGCGAAGCCATATTGTGACTGATGTTCCTTAAGATCTGTGTGTCTAATCGCCGCCATATGAGGGGTGTAGGAAACTTGGAAAGTAGTGAGAGAAGTGATCTGAAATATGGTTATTTTATGTAGGTATTTGTTTTAACATACTTCGTATGTTTTAAGTAGCATCAAACTGATTTTCAGCATCTTATTTCTAGGCTAGATTGCTTTAAGACCCGGATTAATACAAGGTGACTCATTCCTTTTGTATTTTCAACTGCTGTACAGAAATAGAGATCAAATAAACAGAGAAGCCTTATGATTCAACAGTCGTTTTTCCCTTTTTTTTGGACAGTATGTTGTGTTTTTTCGCCGGGCAAGTCTTTTTAGTTACTAGCTTTCTAACAGTGCGAGAAATAAAATTTAGGAATGTTAGATGAATGTACCAGTTTTCAAAGGCCCCATGCAGATTTGATACGTAATTTCTGTTATTTACACGGCATACCTTATGCTTGTAATTCTAAGATGTAAGGTCGGGATGTTGGTATCATGTATTACCTTTGTGCGCTATTTATTTTTTGCCTTGTTGCTTTTTAGACTTCTATTGTATTCTTTGCAGATGGTTTAGCTCAATGTCTCAACAGTTTGAGGGTTAAGGTTTTATTTACTTGCCTTCCTGAACCCTGCCTTGGAGAAGGAACCTTTTTAACTTCGTTGATGATATAACATTGATGTATACTTTGTTAGTTCTTTTCACATTTGTAGCTTATATTGTACGGAGTAACTGATAGGGTAATCAATTAGATGCTAACTCATATAGCTATATGACGCTAACCAATGTTCTTAATTGAATCTTTTCCAGACTTGGCTCATGTGTTCTCAACAGTGAAGAGAGATCTCAACTTTATCGATCACACAAGTGACCTCAGCTGGAAAGAGTAGGCAACTCTTTTTTTTATATCAGAGATCTCAACTTTACGCATATCATTTTGATTGTGCTTACACATTTTCTTTTGTACATCCTGTATCATTGTAGACAGGCTAGGGTTAAGCCTGTTGTTGTGGACCCTTCAATTTATTTGGCTAGGAGAAGTCAGTTATTTACGGCCACAGAGAAGCGGCCTACACCTGTTGCTTTCAAAGTTTTCACAGGCAAGTCTTCTATCTAAGTTCTATTTCCTCTGTCATCCATTTGTGTACATTTGCTATAGAATCAGCTTTGGAATCAGTTATATATGGTAATAGGAATTATACAATTGGTTGAGACAAGCAGGGTATCATTTAGAGTCTGCTCCTGTGCTAATGGAATTCTGTTTCCTTTCTTTTTTCCGATTTCAGGTTCTCCTTGGGTCACCTTAAGCCGACCCTTTCTGGAATATTGCATCTTTGGGTGGGATAATCTCCCTCGCACCATGCTAATGTATTTTAATAACGCGCTGTTACCCCAAGAAGGGTATTTCCATTCAGTCATATGCAACTCACCTGAGTTCAGTAACACGACCGTCAACAGTGATTTGAGATACATGATTTGGGATAGCCCCCCAAAGATGGATCCCCATTTTTTAGAGGTCTCTAATTTTGATCAGATGACTCAAAGTGGGGCTGCTTTTGCTAGACGATTTAACAAGGATGATCCTGTATTATCCATGATTGATGAGAAAATACTCCATCGAAGGCACAACCGAGTTGCTCCAGGGGCATGGTGCAGTGGTCGAGATAGTTGGTTCACCGATGCTTGCGCCACATGGGGCGATGTCAACTCTATAAAGCCTGGCCTTCAAGCGAAAAGATTCTCAGAATCTTTGACGAATTACCTTGATGACTTGAGTTCACAGTCGACTCAGTGCAAATAACAAACTACCTTGCTTAGGCTGTTTACATCAGAGAAATGGCCCAGACTGTATTATATTTGGTTAGAGTTGGTGACGTTCCTTGGGGTTTTGGGTTTCTTGGAGCCTGTATTGTGGCTCGGGTACCCACATTCATTGTAGAGTAATCTCGGCTTCTTGAATAACTAGGAAGTCCCTCTATTACGCGGCTGTATACGTACTGATCCTTGGTAACTTTTTGCGCCATGTTGAAATTGCCGTGATAGGTAAGTTGTTCATAGCCTTTGTATCACGTTACAGAAGTTGTATGACTGTTTTGTCAGCTTAGTAATTTCAGGGCATTTTTATCTGAAAGAATTTCCCGAGTAGAGTGGCAAAATTGTGCTGGATCTGATTTGGATAGCTTCGATAAAGATTAGAATTACACCTAGACAAACGACGTTGGCTGTGACCGTTAGCTGGCTCAAAAAATAATTAATGTGATATTGACCCAATCCGGAACAAAGTTGATTCAAAAATGAACGAGACAAAAGGATTGAACTCGTTCATATCTCTAAATAACAGACTTATATCTCTAAATAACAGACTTGATAAACTTCAAACCCAACTAAGATGTGTGTCCATGGCCCGTAACAGAAGTGACCATCCTGAATGACTCAGCGTATAATCGACTGAACCTAATTTGTACTCGACTCAATTGACACATTTTTGCAAGGTTTACCATGGTGACAAATTACATAGTTAAAAAATTTCAATTTCACTGTATTTTATAACGATTGAAGACAGTTTGGAGTTGGACCGATTTATATAAATTACCCACCTAAACAAACCGCGCAACAGTTTTTTTTTATTGATGATAATGCAAAATGACCAATGACCAAAGAATTCATGTTGAGTATTGAGACACCATTATCTAAATTAAGCAGCTTTAATTCGCGGATTTGGGCACAATTGAATCGTTTCATGAAATGTTTGTTAACCCCTTGTAAACAGAGCGGTTATCAATTTCAGTGACCCATTTGCATATTTTTTACGAGCAAATATCGGTCATCAGTGATTAGTGAAATCCACACGCAGCTCAATGTGGAAACCTTGATGTCTAGGCACTTGATCACGTTGTGAACAAAATATACAATTAATCCAAATGTTGGAATTGAACAACTTTACTCCAAAGAATCCACAAACTAATAACACTTGAAAAGCACTATTAATTGAACAACTTTACACCCAAAAAAACCCGCAAACTAGCAACACTGAAAAAGCACTTGAACAATGCAATCCCGACCAGGAAGAAACTAAGTTGGCTTATGTTGTGCGTGAATTGATGAAGAAATGGCTTGATCTGATGAAACAGGCTTGCCGTGAATTGATGAAGAAATGGATTTGAATTGATAAACCTAAAATGTTTATAAGCAAGCAAGTAATTGGCATAAATTCAGGGACGCCCAAGAGAAGTAACTATAAGGGACCACAAAATTGACAATTTGAGCTTACTTTGCCTTTCCAACAAAACCCAACATTCTTATATTTGCCCGTGTGCGATGCACGGATACTAAATTATTTGTGATATTCATAAAACTTTTCACTATATAAATAAAAAATAATCATAATACTTTTTTCTTGATATAAAAATAGTATTAATTCGTTCTTATCTTTTCCATATTACTAGACCATTCAAACTTAAAATGAATACCTCTATCTTAACTAAAAACGTGTGAAACTAATAAATGAAATTAGTTAAATATTTAAGTCTAAACAAATTCCTACCTAAAAGGAACATTTGCGATCAATCATATTCAACCAAATTAAGAGCAACACTACTATTTTTTGGTACAAGAGTAGCAATACTATTCAAGTGAATATTATGCACTTTCGTACTTAATTATGCGAAAAAATTATGAGATAATTTGTTTAATTAAGTAAAAAGAAAATAAGATAAATGCCAACTATATTATACTTTAGAGAAACCCCAAAAAATGTCAAATTTGAATTTAATTAGTATAAATATAAATAATAAAGACCACAATGATAATATAGATAGGTGCGTGAAGTGGAATAATTGTGTGGATGACGTGTGTTTTAAATGGGTATTGAAAGATATTTCATAAATAACAATATTTGTTCCAAACCAAGTGGTGTTAGTCCAGTGGTAACTGAGTTAAACCTTAAAGCTTGCAGAAATGCAGGAGTTGAGAGGTCTCAAGTTCGATTAGCAGCTGGGGCGATGACCACTTGGCCACTGCAGCTCCCGAAGGGGGTGGCTTACATGGTCCATGTGGTGGTGCGGGAATGCATGAGCCCGGGGAGATTAAACCCCTCGTCACCAAAAGAAAAAAAAAACAATATTTATTCCTACATATTTTCACCTTATTATTTAACGATGAAACATTTGTTATAAAATGACATATTTTTTTACGGGGGCGGAGGTAGATAGGTTTTGAGGGAGGAGGTAAGTGTCTTCAAAGGTAGGGTTACTCTCCGACGTTTAAAAGTATTATTTGAGTAGTACAAACAAATTGGTCATAGATGTTCAAGAATACAGTTTATGATTTTGATGATCAAGTTCGTTAGTTGGGTTGTTAAGTTACGATTTAAGGAATACAAATATAAATATATAGATATTAAAGACTATAGTAATGTATGTGATTTGAGTTAAGCGGAATAATTGTGTTGATGAGATGAAATGCAAGTGGGTATTAGAAGGTATTCATACAACAACGTAATGACAAATAAATAATGTTTCCGAGACGGATAGAATAAGCCGTAAAAAGATCAAAAATATTTTTTAATTAGCATTAGATTATAGTTTTTATTATAGTCCGTATTATTTTATTCTTCCATATTTTCAACTTATTCTTTACAGTGTGACATTGTTTTATAGGGTAGGGGTTTATTTTAAATTGTATGTGTTCATTTGTTTAGAGATGGAGATAAATAGATCTCGAGGGAGGAGGTAAGTATCTTGGGAGATAGAGTTACTTTTCGATGTTTAAAAGTGTGATGTAAGTTGCACAAGAAAATGTCTATTGGTTAGGGTTGTTTAGGGATACGATTGATTATGTTAGTCAAGTTGGATAGTTATGTGAGAAGGGTATGACGAATACCTAAACGGTGTCGAAAAAAGTTGTTTATGTACTACAGAATGATTAGAACAGCTAAGCAAGTACATAGGTCGATAAATTTTATTTAAAAAATCTATTTGATGTGATAATAACAGAGGCACATATGTTATGAAAAGAGCTTAAAAATCTGTAAAGTAACATGTATGCATACTCAATTTTGATTGTTATAGGGCGGGGTTTGATTTTACATTGGATATATCTATTGTTTCTAGCGGTGGGGGTAAATCGGTTTTGAGAGAGGAGGTAAGTATCTTGGTGGTAGGGTTACTCACGACGTTGAAGAGTGTGAGAGTAGTACAAATAAATGTCGGTAGGTTGAGGTTTCTAGGGATACATTTTACAATTGATTTTAATGGTTAAGTTGGTTAAATGGGTGAGAAAGGTACTCCATAGGTAGGATGACTCTCTGACGTTTACGAGTGTGATTTAGAAGATAGAAAAATATATTCATATGCAGGGCTGAGTTGTTTAGGGATATGAATATGGTTAAGGTTGATTATGATGGATTTGGTTGGTTAGTTGAGTGGAAAGGGTTGAATTTGTGAAAAAGTGGATAACATGAGATATTGATTGGAGAAGGTAAATGAATAGATTTTATTTGAAATGTGTATTATATGAGAAAAGAACCGATAAATATATAAATATAAGCTAAAAACATTTAAAATATCACGTGTATAAACTCAATTTTGTTTCTTTATTGGACACAAAACTAAACAATCAAATATTATACTCTTCTCAGTCTTATTGAATGCTCCATTGGGCCGGGGAATAATTTTTAATGTGGAATGGCGTTATATTGTTTTTTGTGGGAGTATTATTGGAAATATTTAGGGGTGTGTATAAAAAGATGTCGTATGTGGAGTTGTAGTTGCAAATTTGCAATGATAACATTGTAAATACAAGAAATAGAAGAAGATATTTATGTCAATTATTTTAACAAGTATGGAAGGAAAATATTGGATTAAATTGTACAAAAATACAATGTGGAAACATTGGATAAGAATTAAGGAAATATATGTCATGTCAATATTATATTGCGGTAGATAGGTCTGGAGGTAGGAGGTAAGTGTCTTGAGGATAGAGCTATTTTTCGACATTTAAGAGTGTGATTTGAGTAGTACAGGTAAATATATATACAATGGGGTTGTTCAGGGATGCGCATACAGTTAATTCTGATGATTAAGTTGGTTAGTTGCATGAAAAGGGTACGAACAATGCCTGAATGGTGTGGAAAATGTGTGTGTGTGTGGGGGGGGGGGGGGGGGGGGGTATGTAGCAAGACAACTGATGAAGTATATGAATTTATTTCAAGGTTGTATTATGTGTAAATGACTTAGGCATAGTGCTATAAAAATACACAAATTTTCATTTGTGACGGACATATCCGTCGCAAGCTTACGACGGGTCAAATAATATCCATTTAGGGAGATAAGATAAAAGTTAAGTGCATTGAAAGTAGCATTCTATTTTGTCTTATTTGTCAATTTGGTTAGTGTTTGACCCGTCGCAAACTTGTGACGGATATATCCGCCACAAGAGAGACTTACTGATAAAAATAAGTTAAAAATCTCTGAAATACCATCTATGAAAACTCAATTTTGTTTTTTCTTGTGAAACACAAAAATAAGTAATCAAATGTTAATAAATATCATGTCAATATAGTATTGTTAACGTTTAACTATGTTACTTTTTTGTCGTGATGATTAAAAAAACATCGTGGTTTGAATTTTACACCCAATTTCAATGTAACATCTCGAGTGTAACATTGATGGATAAGTACGGGTGTTTCGTGAAGGATGGGTGATTTGAATATTTTAGGTGTGTATTGGAAGCTGAGAAAGAGTGTCGATGATGATTTAGATGCTTATTTGAGGTAGCAATAAAGATGACTAATTCGCATTTGATGGTTAATTTCATGATAGGTTAGTAGGTGTGGCTTTGGATTATGGCCCGTTTCATGTGTTGATTAAAGAGTAAGAGTAGTGGTTTAAAGGATTCTTTCGTGTGGTACTGTAAATGATTGTGTCGAGTTGGTGGTAACATTAATGACAGAAATAAATATAAATGAGGTAATTTTATTAACAAAATAACACATGTATAGAACAAACTAATACTCTTTTTATATAAAAAAAAGTCTTATGATTTACTTTAATTTACATGGTAAAATTTTTATGAATGTCACAAATTAATTTAGTATCCGTGCATCGCACGGGCAAAAATACTAGTGTAAAACAATATACAAAACAACAGATTTAAGGTATCATATAACAACTATACAATTAAGCTTCATTAGTGTACAAATACAAAATGTATGAAAACTGATACAAAACGTCAAAAATTACACAAAATAACAAATACCTGATACAATGTGCAAGAAATTGAAAGAAAACATAAGATCCAAGTACAAAATTACTACACAAGTACAAATCAGAAAAACAAAGCTACAAAAACTATACTTCGTAAACTGGTACGAAATTAAAACCCAATAAAAGGATATATGTACAAACAATAAGTAGAAACTAACACAAATTCACTTAACACACAAAACCCTCAACAACAGGTACAAACACAACTAATTAAAAAGACACGAACTTTATTGTTGCACTAACAACAATAACGAATCCACAAAAACAAACGGATCCGTTGCTACAATTATACATGCAAAATGATAAAAATGTTGAGTACAAAAATAAACATGCAATCAATAAAAATAATAGCAAAATATAGATGAAGAATAACATACAAAAGCACGATTTTCACTATCTCTTCGGTGTCTGCTTTAAAGGGTTTTTCTACCCGACCTCTTCTTCATTATGAAATATTGGATTTCAAATTTGATGAAGGAACAAACATTTGAATTGGAATCAGAATGAGAAAGGCTTTTGAATTTTTGGTGTTTTTGAAAACTATAATAATTGACAGAACGGTTGGGATTGTGTAGAGAAAGATTTTTTCTTTTAATTTCTTTCCTTTTTTCTCTCTAAATAATTAATATAAATTTGGTGAGTTTTATTCTCTCTCCAAGATATTCATATGGTATATTGATATGCTCTAAATAATATATGGATCGTCTCTCACTATTTTATCGAAAGACGGTCTCTCAGGAGACCCACTGATGTCTATTATACTAAGTACTAGTATTTTTGCCCGTGCGATGCACGGATACTAAATTAATTTGTGGTATTCATAAAATTTTCACCATGTAAATCAAAAGTAATTCATAAGACTTTTTTTATACAAAAATAGTATTAATTCGTTCTAACATGTGTTATTTTGTTAATAAAATTAACTCATTTATATTCATTTTTGTCATTAATGTTACCACTAACTCGCCACAATCATCTACAGTAACAGGCGAAAGAACCCTTTAAACCTGTACTCTTACTCTTCGAAAAACACATGAAACGGTTCACAATCCAAAGTCACGCCTAGTAACCTATTACGAAATTAATCATCAAATGCGATTTACTCATCTTTATTGCTACCTCAAACAACCATCTAACTCATCATCGACACTCTTTCTAGCTTTCAATACACACCTAAAATATTCAAGTCACCCCTCCTTTACGAAACACCCGGACTTATCCCTCAAAATTAACTCTCTCTTTAAAAAGTTCATCCATCTATCAGAAACCTAGCTAATTTCTGCTTTCAAAACCGATCTTGTTTGAATGAGAAATCCATGTTGGGGAAAACAAAAACATGCAATTTTTTTGTTTGGTTAACAAAAAAAGGTATGAGAGAAGTGTTAAGGAATTAACGGTGGATGACACTCAAGATGTTACATTGAAATTGGGTGTAAAATTCAAACCATGATGTTTTTTTAATCACCAAGACTAAAAAAGTAACCTAGTTAAACGTTAACAATACTATATTGACATGATATTTATTAACATTTGATTACTTATTTTTGTGTTTCACAAGAAAAACAAAATGGAGTTTACATACATGATATTTCAGAGATTTTTAACTTATTTTTATAGCATCTATGCCTAAGTTATTTACACATAATATAACCTTGAAATAAATTCATCTACTTCCTCAATTTTCTTGCTACATACCCCCCATTTTCCACACCATTCAGGCATTGTTTGTACCCTTTTCACTCAACTAACCAACTTGGCCATCAGAATTAACGTATGCTCATCCCTGAACAACCCCATCATATCTATATTTACTTGTATTACTCAAATCACACTCTAAAATGTCGAAAAATAACTCTATCCTCAAGACACTTATGTTTTTAGCCTATATTTATATATTTGTCGATTCTTTTCTCATGTAATGCACATTTTCAAATAAAATTTATTCACCTTCTCCAATCAATATCTCACGTTATTCATTTTTTTCACATATTCAACCCTTTCCACCCGACTAACCAACCAAACCCATCAGAATCAACCTTAACCATATTCATATCCCTAAATAACTCAGCCCTACATATGAATATATTTTTCTATCTTCTAAATCACACTCGTAAACATTAGGGAGTAATCATACCCATGGAGTACCCTTCTCACCTACTTAACCAACTTAACCATTAAAATCAATTGTAAAATGTATCCCTGAAAACCTCAACCTACCGACATTTATTTGTACTACTCTCACAGTACTCTTCAACGTCGTGGAGTAAACCTACCCCAAGACATTTACCTCATCTCTCAAGACCTATTTACCCCCATCGTTCGAAACAATACATATAACCAATTTAAAATCAAACCCCGCCCTATTACAATCAAAATTGAGTATACATACATGTTACTATAGAGTTTTTTAAGTTGATCTTTTCATAACATCTGTACCTCTGTTATTATCACATAAAATAGAATTTTGAAATAAAATTTATCTACCTATATACTTGCTCAGTTGTTCTAATTATTTTGTAGTACATACACAACTTTTTTCGACACCGTTTAGGTATTCGTCATACCCTTCTGACATAACTACCCAACTTGACTAACATAATCAATCGTATCCCTGAACAACCCTAACCTATAGAGATTTTCTTGTGCAACTTACATCACACTTTTAAAACGTCGGAGAGTAACTTTATCCCCCAAGATACTTACCTCCTCCATCAAAACCTATCTACCTCCGACTCCGTAAAAAATATGTCATTTTATAACACAATGTCTCATCGTTAAATAATCAGGTGAAAATATGTAGGAATAAATATTGTTATTTATGAAATACCTTTCAATACCCATTTAAAACACATGTCATTCACACAATTATTCCACTTCACGCACCTATCTACATCATCATTGTGGTCTTTAATATTTATATTTATACTAATCAAATCTAAATTTGACATTTTTGGGTTTTTCTAAGTATAATATATTTGGCATTTATCTTATTTTCTTTTTTACTTAATTTAAAAAATTATCTCATTTCTTTTGCATAATTAAGTACGAAAGTGCATAATATTCACTTGAATAGTAGTGCTACTCTTGTACAAAAAAAATAGTAGTGTTGCTGAAGAATCAAGAACGAGTTTAGCACCTAAGAGGGGGAGGGGGTGAATTAGGTGACCTTTTAAAAATTCTAAAATAACTTAAGTGTTTCACGATTTAAGGCAACAAGATCAGGGACTAAGCAACAGTATGAGAAACTGTTGCATAGAGCTGATCTATTATGAGTAAAACAAGAAACGAGTAACAAGTACGAGAAAGAGCAATAAACAAACGATATAAAAAATTGGTTCAGCTCCTACTCCGGAGCCTACGTCCAACCGTTATTTTATTGAAAGTTTAGAAGCTACTCCGCTTAACTAAAACTATTACAACAAAACAACTCCCCAACCTACTCCGGTTGCATTTGCTAAGAGCTACTCCGCTCGAAGACTTGACTCAAACTTAAAGCTACTCCGCTCTAGGAGTTTGTTGTTCTACCTTTGGTTTACAAGATCAATGTCTCAAGAGTTCTCTTAAAGAACATGGAGACTACTTTTAAGATCTAAACACAAGGTTCATCGAACAAACATTTATACTTATTAGAAGTGCGAACTAGTACAAGGAGATCATTGCTTTTCGAAAACAAATGAAGACTTCTTTTAAAACAGAAACTTTTGCAAAATAAACTTGAAGAGTAAATGCTTAAAAGGTTTTGCAAAGTTTTACAATAAATGCTTAGAAAGTCTTAGCAATTAATGAGCTAAAGGGTTGGTATTTATAGAGAGTTTGGGCGAGTGAGAGGAGCTCTCAAGTTGTGTAATTTGTTTGCATAACTCTTTTACCCAAGGGTTCAAATAGAAGTGTCTTTTACAATCTGAAAATGCACATGGTTGCAATGCTCAAGGTAAACTACTCAAGGCTCAAAGCAACCCACTTAAGGAAGGAGTGTAAGAAGGAACCTTCCTTTTGTAGGTCTAATGGCCAAAAAAGGAAAAAGTAAACTTTCCACTTTTTCTAACCCTTAGACCTCATGTGCAAGTTGAGCTTTTGATTTTCAAATTAATTTCCTTCAGTTTGTAAAACATTTGAAATATGTAAATGAACCAAAACACCAACACTTTTGATAAAAATATTTTACGAAATATAATCCCATGACCGTACTAGAAACCCCAGTTGCAACAGTCTGTTGAACTGTTGCAAGGATTTTGCACCTCTAACAAATACGAATGAATGTTGACAACCTTGCTTACAACACATTCCTAGACTTGACCTTCTCTTGTCTTTGCTTGTATCTTGACATATGAACTTGTGATCTTCAATAGGCTTTATGTCATTTTGCTAATCTCTTGTATAATCAAGCAAACATTAGATTAATCAAGGTAACTTGTCATCATCAACATATTGTGTTCCAACAAATTCCCCCTTTGATGATGACAAGTTACAATCAAAATTATGAGACAAGTTCCCCCTCAACCCATGGTGAGTCGGTCTGTTTAGGCCAAGATAAATAACACATTACTCATGCATAACCAAGGTGGTCAAGGGGTCAATCATTCCTAATCAAGAGTAATACGTCTAATAAAAAGCTAAGCTATTTCTACGGTGAACGTTAGCCTAAGAGTCATTAAATAACACACAACATAATTTAGATGTACTTCCCCCTCTTGACATCATCAATAGGGGAGAGTAGTGTTCAAAAGATACGGATCGAGCAGTACAAAGCAAAATACGAGAGTCTGAAAAACAGAAGAAACAATAACACACATGCAAGTAGTTTTTAAAGAGTCATAATAAAAAGGTGAAGAGGAAAGGTTTAGGCATCGGAATCATCATCGTTAGCGGCATCCACACGCTCGATGAGATCCTCATTGACGGTTCGCAGTTCGGACAGCTCCTTTTTCATCCTTTCCATCTCGGCCAAGAGTTTGGAAACCAACCCGGTGAGTTTGTCAAGCTTCCCATTAATAGCACCCAAAGCAACATTTCCCCCGACCGTTGCACCTTTCCCAGGTCCTCCAAATTTCCGAACCAGCTTCCCGTTAACAACATCCAAAGTCATTTGAGACAGTAAGCCCATTGTCATCTCATCACTCAAATGAACCGCCAAACTACCCTTTTTCACCATCTTCTTTTTGTGCATGATCATCGAAAGCCACATGTCATAGGGAAGGATGATTTTCTTATCAAAGTCCCCATTTTTGATATCCGTGGAGACTTCATGGATTCGATGAAAAATGAGGGCGGATAGGTTGATTTTCTGATTGGTATGAAGGTGGTGGATGAGAAGCATTTCGAGGTAGGAGCACCTACCCCGAGTGTTGCTACCGGGACAAACAGTTCGCTGAAGAAAGTTAAAGAGGAACCGATGGTTGGATTTGAGTTCGGTTGCATAAACATTTGATCGGTTGCGAGAGTTTTGGGGACGTAAAACAGTGAGGACTTGTTCAACAACAGATGGGTCAAGTGCGCCCCAAGTACCCCTTGGAAAAATGGCTAGCCCAGTAGATTCAACATCAAGAAGTTTGGCTAGTTGGGAAATTGTAAGCATGAAGGGTTTATTGTTGACATAGGCGGATAGAGTTCCAGATGCAACGTCCACAGTAACCGTTGCATAGAACTGTACCACCTCGGATACATATGTGGGAAAGCTTTTGTCAAGGAGAAAGGTCCATTTTTGGGCAAGGATATGGGTATGAAAGAATTGAAAGGCAGGGGAGGAATCATACCAATCAAGAGGAAAGCGCCTGCCGGAATGGAAAGAGCACCCGAGGAGTTCTTGGCAAAGTTTGAGCACTTGTTCCGGGAGCTCCAAAGTGTGGAGATAAGCAAGAACTTCATTTTTGAATGGCTCTTCGAATGGGGTGGCCATGATGTCACGGCAAGCATTTGAAGCAGGGTCCTCCTTTTCCTCACTCTCACTTGGGTATGGAATTGGATTTTTATCAATTTTGGCTCGTTTCCTTGGTTTTTGAGTGGATGTTTTCTTGGTTTGTTTTGGTTGGGTCTTTTTCTTGGTTTTGACAAAAAGAGAAAGAATCTCTTCACCACCATATTCCTCACCAAACTCTTCTCCAAATAAATCAGCCATGTTCTGGTGAACTTGCTTCACCCTCATCAACATCCTCGTTTCCCACCTCTTCTTCGGGTATCTCCTTTTCGGGTTCAACGTTTAAATCAACCCTTTCTTCAGAGTCAGAGTAGTCAACACTAGCATCTAGAGCTAAGGACAATGCCGGTTGTCGCTTAAGTCCACCGCGCCCTCGTCCTCGGGGTTCGCCAATGCCAGGTCTGGCCGCGGTTTTGGCACGGGACTTCGGTTTGGCCGGAACTTTGGGTGAGACAGGAGGTGGTTGAGATGGTGAGGTGGACATTTTTAATTTTGCAACGTAGGATGGATTATAGGTGTTGGCAAGACGTTGTAGTTCTCGGTTTATGTTCTTGGGAGGCATTTTGAGGGAAGTTATAGTGAGAGAGGGGGGGGACGGTTATGGGGAGGTTTTGAATTTTGAGTGAGTTGAAATGTGAAGAGTTTTTACATGTAAGATAATAGTGGGTGGTTAAAGGAAGGATAATAAATGGTGGGTAATAAAAAGTGACGGTAGAGTGTGGGTTGGCATTATGACAAGAGATAAAGAGTGACTTGATGTGATGGATGAGAGAGGTAGTTTGAGTGGCTCCATAAATTACAACTTGCATGCATGTTTATTTTATTTCTTATGTAACTCATTTTCTTTAATTTGCATGTACGTAATAAATCGTAAACATAAACACTATCGTCACCCATTCTAGTCAATCATTGGGGAACGTAATCTTTTAATGTCATGCGTCACTTAACAAACCAATTTCCAACCGAAGTTTTACGAATTGTTCTCTTTCTAACGGTTTTGTAAAAATATCCGCAATTTGATTTTCGGTCTTACAAAAGTTAAGATTAATTGTCCCTTTTTCAACTTGATCACGTAAAAAGTGATGCCTTATTTCAATATGTTTGGTCCGGGAATGTTGTATTGGATTTTTCGAGATGTTGATTGCACTAGTATTATCACAAAAAATAGGAGAAGATTCGAATGTAATACCAAAATCGTGCAATTATTGACGTATCCATAGTAGTTGTGTGCAACATAGGGCGGCACTTATGTATTCACTTTCCGCCGTTGATAGAGACACGGTATTTTGTTTCTTTGAAGCCCACGTAAGCAAACACGGTCCCATGAAGGTGGCAATTCCGGACGTGCTCTTTCTATCCAACATGCATCCCGCATAGTCGGCATCGGAAAATCCTACAAGATCAAGCTCATAGTAAGAAGGATACCAAAGATATAAATGTTGAGTTCCAATCAAGTATTTGAATATCCTTTTTACGGCTTTGAAGTGAGATTCCTTAGGATTTGCTTGAAACCTAGCATACACACACACACTATATTGAATATCGGGTCGACTTGCGGTTAAGTAGAGTAAAGAACCAATCATACCTCGATACACCTTTTCACTAACACTCTTACCATTTGGATCAAGGTCAAGTTTGAGGTTAGAAACCATAGGTGTAGCAACGGGTTTCGCATTGGTCAACCCGAACTTACTTAGCATCTCCTTCACATACTTTTGTTGATGGATCATTGTGCCCTCCTCTTTTTGCTTGATTTGGAGGCCAAGAAAGAACCCTAGTTCTCCCATCATACTCATTTCAAACTCAGATTTCATTAGATGTGCAAAGTATTCACAAAGAGTTTCACTAGTTGCACCAAAGATGATGTCATCGACATATATTTGAACAAGCAACATTACATCTGAATGTGACTTGATGAATAACGTTTTATCAACAGAACCACGTATGAAGCCATTTTCTAAAAGAAATTTTGAAAGCCTATCATACCATGCTCTAGGAGCCTGTTTTAAACCATATAGTGCTTTATCGAGTTTAAAGACATGGTTCGGTGATTCGTTATCCAAAAAGCCCGGTGGTTGTTCCACAAAAACTTCTTCATTAAGATAACCATTTAGGAATGCCGACTTTACGTCCATTTGAAAAAGTTTTACACCATGATGAGCCGCAAAGGCAATGAGTATTCGTATGGCTTCAAGCCTAGCTACCGGTGCAAAGGTTTCATCATAATCAATCCCCTCTTGTTGATTATACCCTTGCACCACTAGCCTTGCTTTATTCCGTACGATTTCTCCATTATCATCAAGTTTGTTTCGAAACACCCACCTAGTGCCAATGACTGTACGATTTGAAGGTCTAGATACCAGATGCCATACCTCACTCCTTTTGAATTGATCCAACTCTTCTTGCATAGCCATGATCCAACACGGATCCTCAAGAGCTTTTGAGATGTGGTCGGGTTCAATTTGTGAGAGGTAAGCATTGAAGGCACAGAAGTTTCTGAGGGAGGATCTGGTTTTTACCCCTGAGTCAAGGTCACTAGTTAGGTTTTCGAGAGGATGAGAGCTTTGGTGTTTCCATCTTTTTGGTATGGTGGTGTTGGTGGTGTTGGAAGCGATCATTTGTTCGTTTTGTTCAGATGCAACAGTTTCAGAGACTGTTTCATGGGGTTGATTTTGTGTGGGGGATTGATCATTGGAATTTGGTGGATCAATGGTTGTGCCTTGGTTTTCTTTTTCCACTCCTGACGTGTTGGCTTCATTTGAGGATGAAGCATCGTTGGTTCCCCCTGAGTTGTGGCTTGTTTCCCCATGCAACGGTCCTTCTGACTGTTGCTCCAGATCTTCAGCTTCCAACACTTGGTCCATGTCATGACGCACCATCCCAAGCTCGAACTCATCATCATCCTCTTCATTTCTTTCCTGTTCCTGAGACACAAAAAGACTAGATTCATCAAATACAACATGAATGCTCTCTTCCATTTTCATAGTCCTCTTGTTAAAGACTTTGTAAGCCTTACTATGGTTTGAATATCCCACAAAGATTGCTTCATCACTACGGGTATCAAATTTGCCTAAGTTGTTTTTCCCGTTGTTATGAACAAAGCATTTACAACCAAAGCATTTTAAATATGAGATATTGGGTTTTCTTCCACGTAGAATTTCATAGGGTGTTTTGTTGGTGATTTTTCTAATCATGACTCGATTATAGACATAACACGACGTGTTTACGGCTTCGGCCCAAAAGTTTCTTGGTACTTGAGAACTAATGAGCATGGTCCTAGCCATATTTTCCAAAGTTCGATTCATTCGTTCCACCACTCATTTTGTTGCGGAGTTCGGGCGGCCGAAAAGTTATGGTTAACACCATTCTCATTACAATAGGCTTCGAAGGCAAAGTTTTCAAATTCGGTTCCATGGTCGGATCTTAAAGCACCCAGTTTCGGAGGAACGCGTTAAATGCCTTTATCGTCGAACCAGTGCGCCTGAACCAGAGTCGAGGGCACCAGCAGCACGTTGTGACCTTGCCCCTGCCAGATGGCGTCCCCACTGACGAGGAACTGCAGGCCTCGTACGACGATGTAAGGCTGTTACATTCCCTGACTCCCCCCATGCATTCGTTTTTTTTTTTACTTTCCTTACGTATGACCTTCTGTTTCCATGACATATTAACCGACAGGTGCGTACTCGGAACTGGATGACAATCAGACGAAACCTGTCTATTGTGTCAGCCCTACACAAAACCCTCTAAAAGGACGGTGCTTTGGGCGAAGTCAGTGGTGCGGAGTAGCAGGGGGGATCAGCGGGCAGCGTAGATTTGGGTGGGGGGTCGCCAACACAGGGGTCATTCACACAGGCCCTAGGCAGTCCGGGCTTCCTTGCTGCGTGGGATGCAGTCGGTACACGGTTGGATGCAATGATAGAGGTGGAGATGATGACGACACCTTCGTTCTCCCTCGGACTCGATGATATTGGAAACCCAAGCCAGCCGACCCAACCCGTGGCCCGCTACACCCGCAGGAAGGCAGGAGCGTCGAAGTAATGTGGTCGGTTATTGGACATGACAAGTTTTTGGGGCCGGTATAGTGGCCTAGTTTGATGTATATATTTGGGGTCCCTGATGTAGGGCTTTTTCTGTGAACAGTTTAATGGGTAGGTCCATACATGTTTTTGGACTACCCCCCCAGTACCATTTTGGAGGCCTTTATTTGGCCTTAGTAAACTGTATTTCAGCTGGCACCTCACTGCCATAAACTATGGATGGTCTTCATTGACCATCGGTTAGGGGGCTCATCCCCGTCTTGCGGAATTTAATCGTTTTGAAGGCCTGTGTTGCGCCTTTTGTTTAAAGACCTTGGTTTTATACTATATTCTTGCACCTTGTGTTATTGGTAGACATGTGTGATGAAGCCATAGTTGCTAACATATATATACATGTAAATGTAACACCATACATGTACCCATTAAATAAACATGTCAAAAAAGGCACTTCCATACAAATGTGATCACCTGTGCATGGGCACATTATATTTGAGAGAATATGTACCCATTAAATGTAAAATACCCGACAAGAAGATGTTAAGACAAAACAATCGAAATATATACCCCTGTGCATGGGGACAAACACGTCAACACACTTGAATACAAAAATGTATTTACATGTGTATGGGTTGTCCCCACACTTGAATACAAATGTATTCACCTGTGTATGGGTACAAGAATGCAGGACATGTTTTCGGGAGGCCGGGGGTAATGGCCTAGTTGGATGTAAAGGAATAACAAACATGTGAATAGACTTGAATACAAATGTATCCACCTGTGTATGGGTACAAAAAAAAGTTGGAGAATATATAATAGATCTATATTAACACAACCAAGGCACTATGTTGATATTTTTAAAAGTCCATCATAACCTGATACTCAGACATACATATATACAATCTCCAAAAGATAACGACCGAAAATATGTAAATATGTACATATTTTCGGGTAATATGTGTCCCTGTAACTAGAAGGGCTCTAACATATTACATCGTTGGGCGCACTTACTCCAGTAACTAGAAAAGGGCGTACATATTGGTGGCACAAAACGGGTGGCGACATTGAGGTATGAGTGGCGACATTACTGTGAAAACCACCCACAAAACAAAAAGATTCGCATTCCCCTCCCCAAAACGGTACCAATACTCGGTCACTCAAAGCAGCCGCGGGATGGGCGTGTATTCGTCCTGACAAGCTTGGACGCTCCCACTTGAGTTGTTCACTGCCTGTCTCTTGCCGACCTTCCTTTTCTTCCTTTGACTCCTCCCCTTTGTCCTGACGCGGATAGGGTCAAGAATTGCGGGGACATCGTCCCTTTCCTGAATGGACGCCTCCCCGAGCGCCATTTTCTGCAGAAGCTTGCCAATTTCCTCCGCAGCAATGTCGGTGTACTTCTCCAACACTTCTCTGGCCTCTCCCACTAACTGACTCTTTGTTATCAGATTGTTCAGTTTTGTTAACATGGACCGACGCTAGTTAATAGCCTCATTAGCCGCTGATCGGCGCAAGTCCGCAGGCAGAATACGCTCCCAAACGTCCTTCTTCGCAAATTTGGTCCACCTGCGCACAATGTACACATCAGGGATCTCCGGTACGGAGTGCATGTGGAACACCCGTATGATATGAGAACATATCACCCCCACAACTTGGTACTTCCTACATGTACATTCCGCCAACATGCTACGACAATCGTACGTAACATGGTGACCTTTGCCCTCAATCGCCCCAGTCACGACTTTGTACACAAAAGTAGAATCCTCAGCATGAATGATTGTCGCCCTTGTTCCCATCGCTAAGCTGAACTCTCTCTCGAATACGCGGAACAGTTGCACTGTGTAAATCTGAGATGCATGCTGCAGTAGGTCAACTAGCGGGAAGACAGACGTCGGCATTGTTCGAATACAATTGAATTCCTTTCGCTCCTCCTCCCCCCTCCATCTACGGACCGTCGTTCCATATATCCCATAGAACTCCGTGACGGACGTATTCTTAGAGGCCTAAAACCCCATTGCATGGTTCGTGCTTTCGCTCCTTTGGGATGACAGAATTCCAGCAGAGAAATAGGTATTGTTCAGCGCGGTGCACCATTTGAAGCGCAACCCATACAATCTCTTGAACCACAAGTTCTCCCCGAGATCATACTTCGACATCATTTCCTGCCAACATTCTTCGAACTCCTCCTCACTGTAGCACCCGCAAAGGCATTTATTGAACAAGTCCTGGAAAACCATATCATGCTTCAAAGACCCGAAGTGAGAGATGACGTTCTGTTGGATATGCCACTGGCATAGCCGATGCCTACTTTGTGGATAAATCTGCGTCAAAAACAGAAGAAAATGTCACCATAATATGGCAGTATGTTCACCCCCGTCGAGATATACACATTTATAAGTTTTGTGGCACCAACTTATAAGGTAATCAATGTGTACACAAAACAGCGTGTATGTATCGTATATGCCAAGTATGCAAATGACTATCAACATTACGTACCTTGTCTATAGCATTTGACATTGCTTGATCTTGGTCAGTAAATATGGAAATAGGCCGCAAATCGTCACCCATAGCTTCGTTGAAGGCGTTGAATAACCACTCAAACGATTCTTCGGTCTCATCAGATAGGAAAGCACAACCGAACATGACGTTAGACCAATGATTATTGACGCCAACAAACGCACCACGTATCAAGTTGTACCTATTAGTGCGATACGTAGTGTCGAAGATGACAACATCATGGTACAGCCGGTAGTCCTCCCGCATCATGGCGTCGCACCAAAACAGGTGACATAGGCGGTCATCTTCGCCGAACTGCACCCGGAAAAAGAACCCAGGTTCCTCGGCCTGCCGTGCTATCAACATGTTGATTAGCGTTGCTGCATCACCCCCCCTCTATAGCTTTCGCTTTCAGCCTATGCACGTAATTGATGTGATCCCGCTTCTACTGAACGGTAGGGGCAACAAAGGCTTCTGTCATTGCCCTTATAGCATCCCCCTCCGCATCAGTAATGCGCCTCTCTGACCGATGGTGCTCCTGCCACTGAATAGGGGTGAATTCATGGTTGTGTTCAACTATGTGCTGCAGAACCTCCCACTTGCCCTCATCGTTCACATGTGACCGCACACTAGCTTTGCATTTGCATCGACTAACCGCTGCATTCCTCTTCTGCTTATTGGCCACATCCGGCATCCCCTCCTCAACTGCCCGACTGCCATTACCATGCGTCCCTTCAGCGGAGCACACAAAGTACCTCTCCACAAACGGTGTGCCGGGGCCATTCGCCCTGCGAGAGGTCCCTTTCCTAACGCTGAAACCCAACGCCTGTGAGTGCTTGACGTACATCTCGTACACATTTTCCCACGTTGCAACTTCCTTACCAACTAGCGATAGTGAAAAATCTGCAGACACAAGCACCACAGTATATTAGAATAAATTGCCACATTTTTAGTATAACTTATGCACATACATGCACCCCCAGGGGGTAACTAATGCACCCTAAGAGGGGTACATAATCCCTTAAATACCGAACATCTTAGAAGAATGTATTGATTAAGCAATCTTGCCAGGGACACATATCCCCTCACCAACCGACATTTTACGGGCTCACACAAAATGATCACACATGCATGCATCCCCACATGGTAACTAAAGTACCCTTACAGGTGCACATAAACACTGACACTAACAACATTTTATCTGAATAAACTCTTACCATACTTTGCAAGGGGCACATAAATCCCCGAAAGTAGCAACATTTACTTGACATGTAAACTTCATAATAATATAACTAAAACAACATTTTTTGTGAATAGACTCTGACGATACTTTGCCAGGGGCACATTAACCCCTAAAATAGCAACATTTACCTGACATGTAAACTTCGTACATTAACACAGATACATGCATCACCAGATGGTAACTAAAGTAGTCTTATAGATGCACATAGACCCTACCCCTAACAACATTTAATCTGACCATGGTATTTGTCGATACTTTGCCAGGGCACATAAAACCCCAAAGTAGCAACATTAACCTGACAATTTCGTAAGGAACACGCCTTTACCTTACCATGCAAAAACCCATAAAACCAGTCCACACCCACAACCCACATACCAATAGGAGAAGCTTAATATGGTAAATAAAACACTAAATAATGATTACCACAAAAAATAAACTACCAATATCAAACACAAAGAGTGACAACTACCTTCCATACTACAATTTGGTTCCGAAATCTCTTGAGTTGTATTATCTATATCGTTAGTAAGCAACCCGTCTTCAACCGCGTCCGTCATCTCCGCATTCCTTGTATCATCTCCCTCCCTCGTATCATTAGTAACGAAACCGACATCATCCCCGTCCATCATTCGCCGGATTTTTGTTTTGTTATATTATTTACGTAAAACTTGTGGTTTTTTTTCAGTTGGTTGTATGAAAAATTTAGAGAGAAAGATGATGTTGTGATGGTGTGTTTATGAAGATATGAAGGGAGGGGGATGAAATGAAGCAAAAAATTGTAAAATTTGAATGGTAATTGGCGGTACAAACACAAAATCTGATTTTGTGTTGTATGTATAAGTGTACTATTTGATTAGTTATTATTAATAGTATTATTAAATGCTAATTATTAGTAATAAAAAATACACAAAAGTACAACAAAGACAAAAATGGCAGGGGGATTGACGGCAACCATCAAGTCATTCATCAATGCTGACCCAGACCCGTTTTGTGCAATATGGGGCGTATTTGGCCAGTCGCAAGCTTGTGACGGGTTGTTCCGTCTTAAATAAGAATTTGCTAAATACTGAGCTAACATATCGCTTTTAGTTACTATTTATCATTCCATAAGGTTTGAACTTCAGAGGACTTATTTTTTCTCACACGTAACAAAGCAGTAAGCAACTGAGCCAATCGACATAATAAATAATAGCCTAGCACAACAACAGCGAAGACAACAACAACAATAACCCAAATGCATCTATTTCTAGTTTAATTCACGCATTTGGGAACAATTGAATCGTTCGCCGCTTTCATGAAGTGTTTGTTAACCCCTCGGGGTTATCATGCGAAATCAATCTCCCCAAGTAAATCTAATTTCAGTGACCCATGTGCATATACTTTTATGAGCAAATATCGGTCAATCTAATTTCAGTGACCCATTTGCATATTCTTTTATGAGCAAATATCGGTCATCAGTGAAATCCACACGCAGCTCAATGTGGAAACCTCGATGTCTAGGCACTCGATCACGTTGTGAACAAAATATACAATTAATCCAAATGTTGACATAACACCATGAATTGAACAACTTTACAACCAAAGAATCCACAAACCAATAACAGTGAAAAAGCACTATTAATTGAAGAGCTTTACACCCAACAAAAACCGCAAACTAGCGACACTGAAAAAGCACGTGAACAATGCAATCCCTCGCATATATACCTACAGTTAAGAAACTACGTTGGCTTATGTTGTGTGTGAATCGAAGAACGAATGACTTGATCTGATGAAAGAGGTTTGCCGTTCACAAGTATCTGTTCTTTAAAGTCGACACGTATGGATTTGAATTGGTAAACCTGAAATGTTTATAAGCAAGCAGGTAATTGGCATAAATTCAGGACACCGAAGAGAAGTAACTATAAGGGAAACAGCAGAAAATTTGACAATTTGAGCTTACTTTGCCTTTCCAAGAAAACCCGACATTCTTGTACCACGGTTCCAAAATTGTTATCTGATCTATTTTCCTGATCTGTTTCCCAGAGAAAAAGTCATTAAGCTTACGCAGTTACGCGTAGTGGCAAGTTAGTAACATCTAAATAAACATAATTGCAAATAGTCGTATACGATGGTCAGATTAAGAAAACCCCGTTAACGGTTAGTCCAAGTAAAAAAAACAAAGAGTGTATAGTGCAATATTTCATAAGGGCTAACGTATTAAAGTAACGTAATGCTTGAGTTTAACATGTCATTTATCGTTATACGATATCACAGAATAAAATTGCACGTTACATAAATACAAGTCATCAAAGTATATCTTACTGCATTGGCGTGTATCCCATACACGGATAGAACAAAATACGAGTGATTTGAGTCGCAGGCAACATAATAACTGCACATTCAAGAAAAAAATTAGAAATAATACGAACTAATGAATAGACAAACCAACACACAGAAATTTATTTGAAGCTTCAGTTATAGTTATAGCTCTTCGCACTCCACGCTATTGGCAAAAACTACGAACTTGACTACTTGAGCAAGAAAGACTTGTAAGTCCTCAGGTTGTAACAAAAAGTTGTACTTTTCTGAAATGTAAAAATGTAGAGGTCTTCTAGCCAGAATAAATTACGGCATATCAGTCTTTCTAGACAAGACGGCCTTACAATGGAGCGACGTTCTCATGTTTAACAAAGGAAAGCACTTTGCTGATGACTGCCGTTGATTTGTTCAGGCCCTCAAATAGGCGATCTACAGTTGCCTTTTTGTGAGATGGACTGACTGAAACAAATTTGGGAAATGGAAGCTAGTAAGTCCTTCATAGAGCACAAAGGCCGAAATTGTCATCGCCGGAAAAAATTATAAATTTTAATCATGGAGACTCCTGTGGCGTACCATCAACGAGAAGTAAAGATGACATGGGATCCACCGCTCGTTCAGGTTTGGTCACTTTCTGTCATCGGAAATGTCATACAGTTATTAGTTGAGGGAAAAAAACTTCAACAACAACAGAGGTATCCAGCTCAATACTGAGCTAACATATCGCTTATAGTTACTACTCCCTCCGAGTCATAGTGTTGATTCCTATTTCCCTTTTGATGCGAGTTTAGTGATGGTTCCTCTTTCCCTTTCTAGTAACTTTTTTGTGTTACAAAATCAATTCAATATAGGGTAGAGTGTTTTGAGTGGTCTAAAATCATTTCCTTATTTTTTGTGCAAAAAGCAAAGGGAACCAACACTCTGACTCGGAGGGAGTATTTATCATTCCATAAGATTCGGACTTCACGACTTATTTTTTTCTCACAAGTAACAAAGCAGTGAGCAACTGAGCCAATCGACATGATAAATAATAGCCTAGCACAACAACAGCGAAGACAACAACATTACCCAAGTGCGTCAATGGCTCCTGTATGTGGCGAAGGAAGGTCGGATGTTTACATCTTTACCGTGAGTAAACATTTACAGAAAATATCATTTGAAAAAAAATTACCGTGAGCAAACTCCCCAATTCATCAAGCAGACCAATAATTTTGGTGACCTCTCCAAAGGCATTCAGGCTAGGATCAATTTTAGCAGCCGCTTCAAATCCACTAAGGGCCCTCTCGTAGTTTTCTAGATATCTGTTCACCTGTAAGAAATCGATATATTAATTAAGGCTACAGCACCAGGAACAAGTCCATGGTTCACTTTGAAGGGGCCTAGTCCCATCTATGAATGGGGTAAATATGGAATTAACTAAAAATTCTTTTGCGCGAAAATAACTGACCGTCGCACAGTTGAAAAAAAGATCAGGATTGGACTTCATCTTTTCATCTTTCTCCTGTAAGACATTTGCAAATGTAAGAGCTACCAATCCGTATAGCTAATGCGCGGGTTAAAATTAAGATCAGCTATCATACAAATGTATGGCATAAATAGTATGACGAGTTCAACATTTTCAACCCACGGTATATTGAACAAGTTCAATTTCAGATTCAACAACAATACTACATTACTAACCCTTTGCCACTAAAGAAGCTCTCACCAAGGCGGGTAGCAGAACATCTATCGTTCAGCTTTTAGATTCATGATATATACTCCCTCCTATTCGCTCATTTCCTCCCCCTTCCACTTTGCACAAGAAATAAGGAATTGATTTTGGACCACACGAACACTCTACCCCACATGCAATTAAATTTGGACCACATAAAACACTCCAAAAAAGGAAAGAGGGAAGAAAATCCGACTAGCGGGAATAAGGGAAGAGGGAAGAAATGAGCGACTAAGAGGGAGTATTCTTTAACGTTAATAACGTCAGATAACTTTATTGATCTAAGACAGCAGAATTTTAATGTTGAACAACGAAAAACAAATTCTTGCAAATAAACGAATATTAAGAAACGAGCTAGTGGCTTATTGACTTGCTAAACTATTTTCGAACATGAAGATATATACTCAGTAAGGAAAGGCAATATTTCGACAAACTATATACTTACTGACTTACAGCATTTTGGTAGGCTTTCAGTGACTGAAAAAGTTTTGAATGATCCCAAGCTCCCGACACAAAGAAGCTTGTAAGACATGCATTCCCAAGGTTATCTGGTCAAGGAGGAGATCGAGATGTAGAATTTACTCCATAAAAAAGTCTAAAAGTTCACAATATGATGGAATTTGCAATTTTACTCATGGTTTTAAATCTTGGTATCGGTCATAGTCGCGGTAGTTGTATAACCGGACCTTAATCGACCACCACGGGGAGATTGCGGTGAATCTCGGTGATTTCTCAGGCGATATCTCGTATCGGTAGAGTGAAAATCCGATACAACTCGGTCGATACGATACGACTCGGCCGAGATTTAAAACCATGATTTTACTATTTCCATCCCAATTCTTTTGTCCTCATTTGACTTTTGGTGGTCGATCGGTGTCAACTTTGACTGTTAGTTTGACCATATTTATACACACAATATAAAATCAGACATGTTAAGTTCATCAAATTATCATTCCTAAAAATTGCAACTTTGTATACAGTAACAAAATGTTGGTCAAAATCGACATCGTCTAACCATCAAAGTCAAGTGAAGAAGATAAAAAGGGGATGGAAGAAGCAGTATTCGACGCGCCAAGAAAAACTTTTGGGCAAACATATGGAATGCCTCATTTATCAAGCACTTCCAGAAACCATGAACATGGTAAGAGAACATGCACGACCAATGAATTTAGTAAGCAGATTAAGTACATAGCAGCACGACAACTAATAAGTCGTCAGAGTAAAAAAAAATACTATAAACAATGTTCAGATCAACAGAAAAGCATCTGAGACTCTTACACCAAGAATATCCATCTGTCACGTCCAAGGCTATAGCATCCTTAGCATATTTAATACTCTTTTCTACTCTTTCTGCTTCATTTTCATCGCCTGCGTTCAGGAAGAATACATAAATTCATGACAAAAATAATCAGGCACCTACATCAGAGCTTCGACCATTAGGAACACAGGTAAATAAGAAAGGACAGATTTTGGTATCTTTAGTTCAAGAAAAAAGGATAAAAACCCAATGATAGAGGAGATGAGATATAATGACAATGTCGTAAACTTAAGACTTAAGCAAGATTAAGGTCCTGTTCTTTCTGGCTTAATTTCAGCTCCCTTCAATTTTTGTTGGTTGTATTTCGTTAAGTTTTCTTTACGTTCAATCAATTATTTTCAATTAATCTCTTCACAAAAGTAACTTTTAATTCAACTAAATTCACTCCACCTCAGTTCCACTCAATTAGTTCAATTAAGCTCTACTCCAATTTATTCAATTCAGCTCGTTTCAGCCGAAAAGAACAAGGCCTAACTCATGTTCAATCATAGGCATGCAGAATAAACATTTTCGAAGCGGAAAGAAAAAGATCATGTAAATTACTTAAGTTGAAGTTTACTTTAAACAAAAAAGATGCCTACTGCCATTTTCCTTGGATACATTTTTGAGCCAAACGCATGCCCAACACAAGAAGAGGGTTAAAAGAGTCTTAAAGTAAGAATTTAAACAAAAAGACGTGCCTTTAGCCATTTTTCTTTCCAGCATTGATAATTGACATAGTATCTTCTTCTCTGGACCCTGAACGCGTAAGCAGAAACTTAAAAAAGAAGAACTACCATCTAATGATTTTAAGCAAAACGACATTGAAAGTTTATTATAATACCATGTTCAATGCACGTTCAGAACAGTTCCTAGCCGAGATTAAATCCCCTTTCTTCCATAAGCAGTTCCCTAACGATAACCAAGCATCCGTGAGTGATGGATTAAGCTTAACCTGTAGACAATAATGATCGTAGTAACATGAGCACGTTATCAGGAGAAAAGAATAAAGCAGCTAGAAACCAGAAGCACCTACAGCTTTTGAAAGATGATCTTCTGCTTCTTTTCTATAGTCTGGAAACACGTCCATTATTTTTCCTTTCAGATGTTCATATGTTGCACGATGCACAGCGGATTTTCTAAGTTCTGCAAAGTAAGACTTCATCAAAACCAGAGGTAACATCCCAACGGAAAAACAATGTTGATGGTAGCATCAGCTTAAGATAAGAATTGGACACATGACCATGTTATAGGATGTTAAGCTGGTCTTATATATAAGATAGTGTCATGCAATTGAGTATTGACAACTCAATAGCACGCCCTTTGTAGCTTTTGAAATAGTTCAAGATGACTTTAATCATGGGCGCATCTTTTCTACGGATTTCATGTTAATTATTTTAAGAATCTGTTAGATATATACTGTCAAAGAAATGAAAACAATGAAACAACACCGAATCGCTATGCTTTCCTTATAGAACAATTCGTCCCGTATATCAATGCCTGGGATGTTCCGAATTTTCTACAGTGTTCCTCGGTTTTTGGCAAGAAAACAGAGATATAATTTCGAAGTTTTGATATGCAATTTGTTTTTCTGTTCAAGATGTTTGATTATCAGTAATTTTCCTTAGGGAAATTACTGATCCATTTTCGTCTCATATATATAGGAGAATGAAGGGGAAAGAGAAGGGTTTTGAGTCAGATTTCTGAAGAGTTACAACTCTTCGAAATCAACCGCCAATATCTGATTTTATTCGGATAATTTATTTGGCGCCAAAGTCGTTCGTAAGGCAACTATACCGTGAACTTACAATATAATAGACTAGTGTACACTCAGTACTTCCCGAACTAGCTTTATTATTTATAAGTTCGCCCGTCTCTGAACCAAACCCAAATTACGGAAAATGAACCGGTAATTACACTTAAATTACCAACAGAATCTACAAAAATGAATCATATGCTTAAACTAGTCTTCTATACAAACAAAGCTGCTGAAGAATCGTTTCAGAGTGCCTAGCTTTTTCCTCATTTTTTTCACACTTATCATCACATTTCTGAAAGCATCTCCTGTTATCTTCTTTTTTTTGGCTGAAAAACAACAATATTTTGAAAAAAAAATACGCATTACAGGACAAGAAATCCTACCAAAAAAATATACAAACTAACCTAACTGTTTTAAAATTTAAAGAAACCTTTGAAGATGGGGTAATGGAGGTATTAACAAAAGCACTCATTGCCTTATACTGTTATACATACTAAAGTTAGATAAATAATCCGACCCCAAAACTTAATCTGCCAAATAGTGAACTACAAAAATGTACAAGAATTATGCCCTAACCAAACACACAACCAAAATGCAAGCAAAACACAATTCAACAGCAAATTTCCACCACGACTTCCACATCACCAAACAAATACTCATAAAACCCGCTATATCTCTTAAGCACACCCGGTTTTTTCGTGGAAATTCATCAATCTCAGTGAAAGGGATGAGGGGAAATCACTCTATAAGAACAAATGAGAACCATTCTTACCACAAATCCATGAAAGGCTTGACCTTAGAACCACGAATCAAATAGCTAAGGCCAACACAACACAACAAAAATGTTTGTGCTTAGGGATGCATGAGGCATCGGTAGCTGCTACGTGTCACAAGTACGTAACCTCTCAATACCATAATACAGCAAAAGTTCCAGAACTTCATTGTGCATTGGGTTTCCAAATGGCTCGACACCAGGCTCAAAGAGTATACTCAATGTCCTTACATATCAAGAGACTGCCTTTCAACCTTCATATCTCTCAATTACATATGATGAGCATTTCAATAGAGCCTAAGACACATTATTCTTTAACATTGGAATATTGATGAAATAAACTTCCTCCGTCCAAATCATTTCTTTACATTTGATTAAAATACTCCTCGTAAAGAATAAAGAACCCAGAAAATGATTGAGACGGATAATGTATGTCTTATCAAATGGGTAACAAAGAAGAGCCTGTCTCACATTGCGCCGCTATCAATCATCTTAATACCAGGGTTTAGGCAATGGTGATCATTGCTAAAAAAGACATGTCCTTCATAGAAAAAAAACGCCTGAACAAATTAAACCTCCCAAATAAAAAACCAATCTTTACAGTTTACACATTTGGGTTATTTCTCTAATTCAATATTTTCTTCCGTAAATCAAAACAAGCAACTCAAATACTAAGATCACCCATCTCAATAAACAATCATAAATCAAAACAAGCAACAAACATACAAACATTAATACCCACTTCAACAATAACTCCTATCAAACACAAAGATTCAACATAAGCCCAAAAACCAATCAATATTTAGTAACCCATTGTCGTAATCATTTCTTTACCTTTGATTAAAATAAAATACGGGATGGGGACGGAGGGAGTACATTTATAAAGTCGCAAATTAACAAACTTTAGAGTAAAACCTACCAGATGGTATAGAATCAAGCAAGTTGAGACAGTGATGAGATTCAAGTTGCAATTTAGAAATTTTGTCATCTGGGTTTTGTGGGAAGAATGTATCTCGAATTTGGTAAAGATCATCAATTGCTTTGATGACATTAACAAATGGATCTTTGAGTTCATCTTTCGGATTCTGATTTTGGATGCTCATCTTTCAACTTCTTAGAACTGAAACTATGCTTATGTTTTCTTTTTTTCCTGCAAATCCACTGAATGTTCGCAAATGTGATTCACCTTTGGTCCGGTAACTTGTGATTTAGTTAAAACAAGGGCGATGATAAAATGAAACGGGTTTAGATCAGATGAGGCTATAATATTGATTTTATTCAACGTGTTTTAAGATTTATTTTATTTATTTGTCATCTCGTAAATTTGTTTGTTTTTTTTTTCTTTATGTTAAGTTGTTGAGTTGAGATTTGTGTGAACGAGAGTAATGGTAAAACTTGAAAAAGGAAATTGGAAATTTAACTAAAAATTTCGTTTTCTCCATGTTCAGTAGGGCGCAAATCAGTGATGGTATAACTTACTTTGTACACATTTAAAAGTTATGTCAATTTTGTACTTTTATCATATTTAAGTTTTTAAGTCGACTACGAGGTACAATTTCTAAAACACTCTCTCAACTTTTTAGTTTTTTTATTAATCATGTATAATTGATGACGAATAAAATAATTACCCATGAACAACCTTTCCTTTGAATCTATTAAAGTACTATTATGTTAAAGAATAGGGTTATTTAATGAGTATACTCCAAACTATTAGTGGTCTTCTTAAAATACTCTAAATTTCAATTTAACTCACAATAAAACATACAATTGACCTCTCTTTCTCAAAATACACTCACTTGACCGGCTACCTCCTTAGCAAGTCACTCCCACCTTCTCAAACCTTTGTTCATTAGATCATCATCAATTACAATTACCAAATTATAATCACCATTGCTTATCTAAATTAGAGACCACAAATTCTTAATGTTCAATTTTTTATACATCTCTCCTTTATTTATTCACAATTTTTAAAACTCAAACAAAGTATCCACATTTTTATGTAAACAATTTTCACCACCATTATATCCCTTTGATATAACCAAAGCCAAACAAAAAGATGTAAACTTTGGATTTAAAACTTTGCCCAAATCCTAACATAAATGTGAAATGGTTCTTGTTCTTCTAAAGGGAATTGAGTTTTTTTTAACCCAACAATGAATCAAATAGCACTGGGAGCGGCATTATTCTTGCATCAAATTGTCAATTATTGTTGATTGCAACATAAAAACCCGCAAGATCGGTGATTGCTTTTATCGAAATTGTTGCAAGATCCAATAAAATCGTATTTTCGTAAATCTGGGCTTTTGTACTCAATCCTTAATTTGATGTTTCTTAAATCATTTTTCGTAGATCTTGAATTTTTATATGAAGCAAAAGCTTTAATTTTTTGCTGGTTTGTTCAAATTTGTGTAGTTATTTGCGGAGCTAATTGAATATAGTCTGGGTTTTTTCTAGATATTTTGTTTCAAGACCTTAATTTGGGGAAGGAAAATTGTGGTATTTTAATTGTTAATAGTAGCTTAGGGGAAGAAAATGGAGGGTGGGTGGCGTTCTAGAAAGTCAGTGATGCATTTGGGTAAAAGAAACATGATGGCTTGATGGAGAAGATGAAGAATCTGGGCAAGAACTCATTTTTACCTATTATTACAGGTTGATAAAGGGGCAATTTTATTAAAAGATAAAGGGTGGAATAGTTGGGTATATTGGTGGTTAAAATACACTTTGGAGTATTTTGAGAAGCACCGTAATAGTTTGGGGTATTCTCATTAAATAACCCTAAAGAATATGGAGTACTAAACTATATAATAAGAGCGTCGATTTTCATAATATTAACCCTATAACTTTTAACTCTTCACAACTTACAGTGCAGTAACTAAAATAAAATAAAATAAGTCAATACCGTATAAAAAGGTAAAAAGATTGAAACCTACAATGTTACGATTAGACCGCTCATATAAATGCATCCGCGATGCATATAAAATAGACAAATAAGCCAATACCGAATAAAAGATAAGAGGATTAACCAAAGATTCTACGACTTAGCTATATAAATCCGTCCGCAATTAGACCTGGCAAACAGATCGGGTCGTGTTAGGTTCGTATTCGTGTCACATGTAAACGGGTCACAAAACCTCCAACCCAAACCCGACCCATTTAAATTTCGTGTCGTGTTCGTGTCGACCCACTTAGATAAATGGGTCATCAAGCCTCAACCCTAACCCGTTAATTTCGTTTCGGGTTCGTGTCGTGTTTTCGTGTCAGGTCCATATTTGGAAAGTTTAAGTACATTTATGTGATGGAGGATAAAAAAATTAGGATTAATTTAGTAAACAGGTCGTTCGTGTCGGGTTCGTGTTTAAAGAACTCAACCTAAACCCGACCCAATTAAATAGCGCGTCGTGTTCGTGTCGACCCACTTACATAAATGGGTCATTAAACCTCAACCCAAACCCGCTAATTTTACGTCGGGTTCGTGTCGTGTCAGCTCTATCCGCAATAAAAGTAAGAGGATTCGAACGTACGATTTTACGATCTACGACTCAGACAGTCGATATAAACCCGTCCGCTGCTAACCTGCTATGCACATAAAATAAGCTCTTTCTTGTTTATTCTCCATTTCTCCATTTCTCCATTTCTCCATAACTGTTACCTCCTTCGATCTTCTCTCTTATTCGTTCGCCATTAAAGACCTCCATTCTTCATCATTCCCGCGCATTCATACATCTCTTATCTCTCATCGGTAAGTTACGTTCTTCCTCAATTCACCTTTACTAATTTCCGTAACTAATTCGTTTAATTATTTGTGAAAAACCTTTTTTTATTCGTGATTTTTTGTTTCCAGTATTCACTAGAGTAATTCAATTGATTGATTGCGTTTATATCATTATAATGCGCTGAAATTGTGTTGTTTTAATTGATTGTTGAGTGTGATTGATATTCTGATTTTATATATGAAGCAATTAATCAGCGCTTAATAAATTTTATTAGGTATACTGTATTGTGATTTATTGATTGATTGTCTTTGTTATGAGCTATAATTGATGCTATAATAGTGAGAATTGAGATTAATATATGATTCTAGCATTCGTTGAAATTTCCTGAGTTAGGGTAAGATATTTGTTTGGTATGGATGTACGGTAGCTTCAGCAGTGTGAGATTATAGACTGAGTTGCGTAAAAATGTCGTCTTGGCGTTATAGCGTTGAAATAGAAGCAGTATCTTGCGTTTATCTCGCTATTTTACTCTATGGTCATCGAGGTCTGAGGTTGTTCATGAGATTATGGTATTACTTGAAGAATCAAATGAAGAGTGGTATGCGAAAGTTGTGATATTCCAGTCTTTTGTTATTTGGGACATCATTCGGGATTGATAGTGATACTAAGGGTGGCGGATCCTTGCTATTATTTGTCTCAAGAGAGGATAAAACTAAAGAATACGAGTTGGCTTACTAAGCTTTATGCTCTCTGCACAATATGAATTTTCAGCCTGTCAACGCAACTAAATGGATTTTTCCCGATGTTCTTTGAAAAGAATTCCGTTCGTCCAACCCTTACCCTATTATAGGCAAGAGTCTTCTAGGTAGTGGGGTAATGTTATTGTTTGTTGTTGGGGAGGCGTTTTTTTTTTGAGATTGTACCGTATAAGGTTTATTCTGTGTGGAGAGATTTTTCAAGTTTGTTGACATGTTAATGTTTCTTGAGTGCATCACCTACGACGGTTCTAAAGGATGATTCATGTCAGCGGATCCCAAATCATTTTGGGAGTAAGGCTCTGTTGTTGTTGTTGTTGATGACATGTTAATGTTGTGCGAGTGCTTGGTTATTTCTATATCAAAGCTCAAAAGATCTCTACACATGACAAATGAATTTTACTACAATTAGTGTTGGCTTCCTCTATCTAACTGATTACATTTCTGCTTTCTTCCAATTTGATTCCGCAGTATACAGACAATTAACTAAATCTTCAACAGAGAGATGGACCCTTCTATTATGAAGCTCCTTGAAGAGGATGAGGTACTATCCTGTGCCCATCTCCCTCTTCTTAAGTCTTTCCTGTATATTTATGTGTTCGGTAGCATGATAATTGGTGCGGAAACCAGGATGAGTCAATGCACTCTGGAGCAGATGTTGAAGCATTTACTGCTGCTCTAAATAGGGATATAGAAAATGGTGCACCCACTACTCAGCCTTCTCAACCGGAAACCCGTAAGTTTCCCTCCTGAATATTTTTCTCTTTCTTATGAAAACTTGTTTATATTTCCTTTTTGTCTTCTAGTACCAACCCTTTTGTTATATCAAAATCAATTTTTATTAGTCACTTCTTAATCAACTATCTTAGTGTTTCCTTTGGCTAAACCAGATACGCTTTTTGGTGTGCTGTCCCTGCATAATACATTCATATTGTCCATATAGGCATGGAGCAGCAAAGTATAGGTTATTGTTAGCTAATTAGCATAGGAAATATAATTATGTCCTCATCCTCTCCAAACTACTACAACCCTTCGTTATCTAGCGAGGTTAAAACCTTCATGCATGTCTTAATTACATCTGTCATCTTTGATAGGGAGTAATAATTAAGTTATGTCATCCTCTCCTGGGTGCATTTGGGTTATCACAGAAGAGAAAAAGGAACCGTGTTTGTATATTTGAAGAGAAAAAATTACACAAAGGAAGAGGGCAAATAGCATACGGCAAAAAAAGTAAAACCGTGTTTGTATCTTTTTGGCTTACTTGAGCCTGTGCTGTGGGTGTTCCTTATCTATGAGAACATTCTCCTAAGAATTAGTTTTTAAGGAGCCATATTTGAATTTAGAAGTTTCTGAGACATTATTTATGGAGACACCCACCTTTTTTACTAAGAGGGCAATATGTCCTATTAGTTGCATTTTCTGCTGATACTGGCGCATCAATTTTGTAAGCGAACCAATTTTTCATTTCCTCTCAGATTGTTCATCTTCTCCTCAGAATATATAACGCACTATTGTGGTTCTGTCCTTTGTCGAAATTCATGTAGCTTTTTCTCAAGAGCTCAATCAATCATCAAGTCAGATGTACCCACAATGGCAACCTTCTAACCAAAATGATATCAATGGCAACCAATGCCAGCAGAACAAGGAGCAGTTAGAGGATCAGTTACCATCGAATGTCGGGGCAACAGAACATGGTACGAATGTAGAGACGAAGCATGATGTTAATAGCACTCAGGCACCTAGTAGTCTCCCCATGCAATATAAGGCCATGCCGCTTGATGGTCAAGGGCATCAAGTAGAACAAAATCCTGCGCAGTACTCTCAGCCGTTAGCCTCAACACAAATGCAAATATCTGGAAGAGCTCATCCTCAGGTTTCTGAACAGGATAGGATGCATAATCCATCTCAGTTACCAAATACACAGAGATTAAATAACAATCAACCAGTTCCAGTTCCGGAGCAGGCTGGCGGCCCATCTCAAAGGCAAAAACAAATACCTTTTGGCAGTTTGCTTCCTATTATTCTACCTGATTTAGACAATGACAAGGCCTTGCAATTGCAAACTCTTTACACAAAATTGAAGGTTTGTTTCTATTTTCTTTCAATTTATTTCTGTTGACTTACTTTTCTGTTGTACGTGGTGTTTTTATATATCCCCTGTTTTTCAGAAATTAATTTGAACTTCTTCTGGTGATTATTAGAGGAATGAGATACCCAAAGAAGGTTTTGTTAGACATATGAGAGGCATTGTGGGGGACCAGATGCTAAGATTGGCTGTGGTTAAGATGCAAGCAAAGGTATGTTGGCTTTGGTTCAATTGACTGAACTAAGGAGAAGGGAAGTTTTCTAGATTTTGTTTATTTAAAAAAAATTCTGGTTTGAGTCATGGGACAATTTTGATTATGGTGGGTTCTGAACCCAGGTGAGGTGGGAGGGGATAATTTAAAGGACATAGTGATTCTATTTTTATTTTTTCTGGTGCTAGCGACAGGACAATTTTGATTATGATGGGTTCTGAGCCCAGGTCTTGACTACACCATCGCTCAGTGACTTTACAAACGATATTTCTGGAGATAGCGATTCTTCAGATAGGAAGTAATTGTTTTATGTGTAGTCACAGAGCCCTTCACCACAGCAGCAGCAGCAACAACAGTTGCGGATGCCACCTGGCACGGTACCTCAGAATTCGTCGCAGCAGCAGCAACAACAGCTAAGACCACCACCTGGCATTGTTCCTCAAAATATGTCGCAGCAGCAGCAGCAACAACAACAACAACAACAGCTGAGACCGCCACCTGGCATTGTAACTCAAAATGTGTCACAGCAGCAGCAGCAACAACAGCTGAGACCGCCTCCTGGAATTGTAACTCAGAATATGTCACAGCAGCAGCAACAACAGCTGAGACCGCCACCTGGAACTGTAACTCAGTTCTCTGATCCATATACATACGGGCAGCTGCCTCAGCAGCAAGCAAACCAACTTTCAGCTCGCCCGGCAATTCCTGTACAGGGCCTTTCGAAGCAGCAGCAAGAGCACTTGCATTTTTCTCAGAGTTCATTTCCTATGTATGGAGGTCAACCGTATGCTGGCACAAACACGAGCTCACCTTCCACAATGATTAAGCAACCTAATGATACCCAAGTCAGGCATGTTCAACTTCAGCAAGGGTTTGGTTCAGCTCATAATAATGTTCCTAAAGTGGAGAGGCAGACCTCGTATAATGGTGTTCCTGGTCCCACCATGGCCAATATGCCTACCACCACAATGCATCATACTTCCGCTTCTTGGCAAGCTATGACAAACAAAGATCAGGGTGTTTGGCCTCCCATCGGTTATGTGAAGCAGGAGCCTATTGAGCAGGGTCCTGATAAACAGCCAAAGGTCTCAAACTTTCAATCCCAGGGGCCTGGCTTATCGGCACAGGTTGAGCAAGGCAAAGTCCCAGGGACTTCAAATGATGAACTGACAGAGAGGCAAAATTCCACAATGGCATTTGGCTCAGCCATGAGGACAACTAATATGACAACCCCAAATTCTGCTCCTACCCAAATGGATGCAGATACACAGGTATCTGGCTATTCCCATGATTATTCTCCGTTTTTGCATATATGGACATTGATTATTGATATGCAAGTTTGTCTTGTACATCACCCTTTTTTTATCATTTTTGTGTGAGTTAGTTCATGTACCTCTGTTTCTCTGAGTGTATGATGTTATCTGCTTTATGCGAGAGTTGAAACTTATTATTCATACTTTCATTTTTTTACTCAACCGTTCATGGGTGAAAGTTATTCACTGCTTCCATTAGAGAGCACAATATGTATTCTTGGGTGTAAACCATTCGGTTTAGTTTCCATTTAAACCGGGTAGGACAACTTTCCATCCTTAGTTTTAACACTATTGCACTTTATCTTGAGGCCTTATTAAGCTGGATCTAGCTCCCCACCAGCAGGGGTGCACTAGAAGAGGGAAGCACTATATAAACAGCTGGATTGCATTCCAAAATATGCTCTTGGAGATGCCACCTAAAATGTCTGGTTATGCTACATGCCTATATGTAAATCCTGTCACCTGTTTGAGTTAGAAAATTGTGTATTTTGCCTGTCATTGTCTCTCACATTCTGTATGCATGTGTATGCGCGGGTGTCTTTATTCACAGTAGCACAGTTCTATCTATTATGTCCCTGTCTTTATCGGAGGATACATCACTGTATATGCCTCATGCTGTAGTTGTTCTTGGACTGTATTTCTGAACTATAATAACACCTGCTTTCTATATATTAGGCGGGGTCTCAGAGTGCACTGGCAAGTTCCAAAATCGCAACTAAAAAGCCTATTAGTGGTCAGAAGAAGCCACTTGACTCACTAGTTTCTTCACCCCCTTTACCAGGGTGAGTTTGAGCTATTCCTTTATCCTGATGCATATAGTTTGTCATATCTTCATTGTCATGTTCATAACTTTGTGCTTGATTCATTACTTTGCAGTAAAAAGCAGAAAGTTTCTGGGTCTTTCGCAGATCAAAGCATTGAACATCTTAATGATGTTACTGCTGTCAGTGGAGTTAATCTTAGAGTATGTGGTTTTGTCCCCAGAGCTGCTTCTGTCATTTTCCTGAAGAATTTTTTTAAAAATATCGACTCATTCATATCTGTTTCTATTTTATAGGAGGAAGAGGAGCAGTTATTTTCTCTGCCCAAAGATGATAGTAGAGTTTCAGAAGCATCTCGTAAGGCTGTTCAAGAAGAAGAAGACCGGCTGATTCTGCAAAAGAATCCTCTCCAGAAGAAGTTGGCTGAAATAAGTTAATATTGAATCATTTTAATAGTCTTTTGAAGCATCAAACTTACAAAATTCAAGAGTGTATACGCACGGTTAACAACAATATTACCTTATTAGTACCTCAAGGAAATCCGCCTATGGTGGGGTAAGGGGTGGTTGAAGTTACGCAGTCTTAACCGCCATGTGTTAGAATACACAAACGACTCTTTCCTAATGACGTATAATGATAGTTTATTTAAGAGCGTATTTATATCCCGTGACTCATTTGGCAAAATTATGTGGTTTGACAGTGACCAAATGTGGTTTGAAGAATTTAAGCAACGACGTGGAAAAGTGCCTCTCCCTAGTAAGTTTTTTGTGTGCACTTGACCCTCATGATTGTCTTGTGCTTTCATTATCATTAAAAGAATTTGTTTCTTTAGTGTGTTGAGGAAAGATTGCGTGCATTGATAAGCAACTTGATCAGAGTCTCGAAACATGTATGCTCTTGTCCTTCCACTTCTTTCACTTCTGATTGAATACAATATGTTTTCGTTTCCGACCTAAGTAAAATATGGCTATACAGCGAGTTGATTCTGAGAAGTCGAAGCACAGCATTGCTGTCAATTCTGATGTCCGAGAACAAATTTTGATGATCAACCAAAAAGCCACTGAGGAATGGGAGAAAAAGCAAGCCGAAGCTGATAAACTTAGAAGACAAAATGAAGTAAGATTCTTTTCATTGCTGTCTTTCATCCTGTTTGACGTAATGCAGCTACATGACGATACTTTGACCATATTTTCTCACGTGATTTTTTTTATAAATACAATTTTGTGAAAGATTAGCTGCGAAAAAAAAAACATTGTGAAAGATTCTTGATAATAAATGTAAATGTTTATGTTCGGGCTTTCTAGTATTTAACGTTTTTTAATATATTGTCTCCCTAAATTAATATAATATTCTTCGCTTGATCTATCTTATTGTCTTGGGTTGCAACAGCCTGATAGCAGTGGTGCAGTGGATGTCGAGAAGGAGAAAGAAGAAGCACGCAATAAGTCTCTTAAGGTGGCTGGCCTTCTGTACGGTTAAATGCTAGTGATGAAGTTATCAAGTCTTTCCTCACTTTCTTATCCGTGGTCACAATTTTTCAGGTAAACAAAGAGGAAGATGACAAAATGCGTACGACAGCTGCAAATGTTGCTGCACGAGCTGCTGTTGGAGGAGATGACATGCTATCAAAATGGCAGCTTATGGCACAGGCACGCCAGAAACGCGATGGTGGGACTGAGATTGCTTCTGGTTCTCAGTCGGGTAGAGATGCTACCCTCAAACCATTAATAACACCTACTGGGAATGTCAAGGACACCCGAGTTGGAAGAAAAGATCATTCTGCTACTCTGGGAACACCTGGTAAGTGTAACTCGGTTATTACTTGCTGAATATGACTGAACTTCGATCATTGTTATCCTGATGGTCACTCACTAGAACCTTTTATCCCAAGCTTTACATGGCATACTCACTTCCCAATCTCCCCGTCTACCCCGTCTACATTCAAAGCTCATAGCAACCTGCTATGCTGCTATGAGCTTCGTCAACTCCACCTCTATTCGTCTAACATTGGAACCTGCATGTCGTCCTCTTTAATCTACCATTAGTGTTTCCACTTACCACCTTCCACCTTCCGGTGCATGGTAGATTGGTAGTTATTGTTGTATCTTGTGCGAATTGTGATAGCACACTATGACGCGATTGACCAGGCTATATTAGCCATATATGTCTAGCATCTGTTGTGTAGTAGATATATTTGCCTAGGATTGGCCGTATGACGTCGGCTGTATAGGTTAACTACTGGATGTTGGGGTCAAATTTCGAATATTTATAGCAGGCCTTTGCATTTCGGCAAATACTCAAAGAATGGATGGAGGTTATCTGAAAAAATGAAATCAAATCCTCAAGTGGAGAGTTCAAAGTTCTGTGATTGAATTATAATTCACGAATAATTATTGTGTAAGACCGTCTTATAGTGGAGAATTTCAGCTTGTTCGTTTGGCTTTGAGTCTTTGAATGTACACGAGAATTTCAGCTTCTAAAGTCGGAACACTCAAGTAAATTTATAGATCTAATTCATTGCCTTCCAATGGCTTAAAACGGAAATAGAAGGATAAGAAAATTGATTTGTTACAGGAGGTATGAGACAAGGAGGCAAATATCAAGAGAACGCGCAGCCTCCAAGGATAGCTCCCAGTATTTCTATCAAGGACGTGATCGCTGTGCTCGAGAGAGAACCACAAATGGCCAAGTCAACTTTAGTATATCGTCTCTATGACCGATCAAAGCCTCATGCTCCAACTCAGTAAAAACTTCTTTACTCTATCGACTCCCTTCATTGTTTGATTGATAGCTCCTAGTTTTCCTTTTCGGTTCATTTTGTAGATGACTCGTTTGCTTATTTTGCTTGTTTTGTTGCTTTTGCTAAATACTTGACATATAAAATGGGTAAATATCTGTAAAATAGCGGGAACATTGTGTATCTTGAGTTCAATTTTTTTTTCTGTATCTTGAGTTCTTGAACTTATATATTTCGACGAAGAATTCGTCCGATAACCAACGTCTTTTCCTAAATCAATCGTGAAAATTACGAGAATGGGTGAGAATTGCAAAGTGGTGTCCACTTGTACCTACATATCACACTTGTTTATTTTGTGATTTATTGTATTTGTTAATGTGGGTGATTTTTTTGATGTTTTTGGGTGATGAGTGAAAAAGCGAGTTGGATAGTTAATTGGAGAGAGAAAAACTTTAAAAATTAGAATGAAAATTGGTGAAATTTTCACGGTTGTGGATGCTCTAATGTTTCTTTCTCATTGACTTTTTGCGGTTAAGCTAAATATTCATCAAAAGATTCAAGAATTACAACGCCTACAGAGAAAGCTCGGGCGACTGACTGATCAAGTTGAGGTCTAGGCTGATTTTTTCTCGCGTATTTTTTTGTTCATTATATATATTTCGTTTTAGAGGTTTTGCACAGTAAATAGTCGGTTTTCTTAGAAGAGCTTACTGTTCCACTGGCTTTGCATCAAAGCCGCTTCTCAGCAAAACAGTTTAACACGTTTTCATAAGCCCAGTCCCATACAGCATACAAGAGACTGTCAGGAAAATAATTTATAACGCGACAATAAACACGGATATGTAGTCCATGCCATGGTGTCTTAAATCTTGGAAAGTACGTGGAGGCTGCACATAGGGGTGAGCAAATTTAGGTCCGGATCGGAAAAATGGACCGGACCGAACCATTTGGCCTGGACCAAACCCGGAGCGAATTATTTTGGTCCAGCCCTCGGTCCTCATTTTTTCAAGTTTTGGTCTTCGGTCCGGTCTAAGACCGGTTAATTTAGATCCGGACTGAATGGACCAAACTTCATGTTTTTTTACGACTAATCATAAAAATATTTTGGATGAAATTAACATTTTATCTTCGAAAGACATTATAAATTAATATTGTTAATGATTTTCATAAAAAAATATTTTCTAACTATTTAAATATATTTTATTTAGTGGAATTAAAATGTAATTATCGTATACGAAATAGTGAAAAAAATAGTTTAGGTCCAAGACTGGACCGGACCAAACCTACGAAATAGTGAAAAAAATAGTTTAGGTCCAAGACTGGACCGGACCAAATATTTCGGGTTTGGTCCGGTCCAAGACCGAAAGTTTTAGGTCCATTCTTTGGTCCACCAACTTTTTAAGTTCTTCGATCCGGTCCGGTTTGGTCCGATCTTGGACCGATTCTCACCCCTAGCAGCCTGCACATCCACAAAAGAGCTACAAAATAATGGATTGACAAAGAGTCTCAAACTTTCGCGGAGTTAGGGTTGCTATTTCTAAGCAAGACTCGGACTTGCAAGGTGCAATCAACAACATCCTCGAAGCTTTGAATGGATGCTACACCTGTTAATCACAAAAAAAATATCTGTATTCTTGCTACCACTAAAACCGTATATTGGGAGTCGACCTTGTGTTATATCCAAATTGATTCAAATACAAAAGATAACATTTAAATTAAGTAAAATATGAATTTCTCATACCAACTACCAGTCTACCAGTCCGATAATCAAAGGATTCATTATTATAGGATAGTATGATCTGCAAAGAATCAATGTCTATACACGAGGGCGTAACATCAATCGTCTCAAATACAAGAACTTACACAAGCCGGGTATTCTGTAACAGCATACAACCAAAATATAAACATAACCTTTTTACCCTGCAACTTGAAAAAACAAATTATGTATTATTAAAAAAAAGAAACAAAAGCAACAAATATAAAGATACCCAAGTAATATACTACTGTGGTGGCCGATAGTAACCGCTTTGGTTTGGTGGGTATGAGCCTGGAGCGTTGTATGGTGGTCGGGGGAAAGATCCGGGCTGTTGAGAATGAGCATTGTAGTACGGACCCTGCCAACCCGGATAAGCAGGTTGACCATACTCATGACTGGCAGGTGGCGGCTGCTGAGGAGGATAAGGAGAACCACCTGACGGTGGTGGTTGATAAGAGGGTGGATGTGCTGGCTGTGAGGAGTTATACTGAGGGGGGCCGTATCCTCCCGGCATGGATGCATTCTGTGGTTGCTGATAATAAGGTGGTTGTGGGCCTGAAGCTTGGGCAGCGTATCGGGGATCAGTTTGGTGTTGTGACATTGTTCGTGGAACCTGGCTGGTCCCGACTGACGGGTAGGTATGGTTACTTGAGTTACTTCGGTCCTGTAAACTGAGACCTGATACGTTTCTCTGAACGTCTTCGATCATTTCACGGCATTGGATATTTCTTGTCATTATAAAATCACTGCACTGTTGCTTTACATTTGTGATTGCATCCTGTACATCATAGGAAACACCATATTAAAACTTGGAAGTTCAGAAACCTCAAATACGGTTAGCAAAGAGGTAGGATTACAGACTTTGATTCATTTTATAATAATTGCTCAACTTGTCTCATCTAAGCATTTTATAACTTGAACTTTTTTCCTGAATATAAATTGCTACACAATTGCGGAAAATTATGAATCGTTAGTAGGCTTCTGAACTAAAAGCTGGAGTTTCTGAAGTATGGTGAGATTTTGTAAGCCAAGCTATACTTTGTTGAAAGAAGACGACATTAATGTGCTCTATCATCTATGAGTTACGAAGAGATTGATGTATGAAACATATCACAAATATTTTCGTCACATTGTTTCATTACATAACCACAAACTTAAGAAACAGTACACTGATGGGTAGACCTGATCGCGTCGTGTCGGGTTCGGGTTCGTGTTCGTGTCACATGTAAACGGGTCACAAATCCTCCAACCCAAACCCGACCCAATTAAATTTCGTGTCGTGTTTGTGTCGACCCACTTAGATAAATGGGTCATCGAGCCTCAACCCTAACCCGTTAATTTCATGTCGGGTTAGTGTCGTGTTTTCGTGTCATGTCCATATTTGGAAAGTTTTAAGCATATTTATGTGATGGAGGATAAAAAAAATTAGAATTAATTTAGTAAACAAGTCATTCTTGTCGGGTTCGTGTTTAAAGAGCTCGACCCAAACTCGACCCAATTAAATATCGTGTCGTGTTCGTGTCGACCCAGTTACATAAATGGGTCATTAAGCCTCAACTCAAACCCGCTAATTTCGTGTCGTGTCATTATTTGTCAGCTCTACTGATGGGATCATCATTTAAAATAGAAAATCTTTAGAATAGTACTGAGAGAAAAAGGCGGTCTTTATAAAAATTCCCCAATATGGGCAGTTATTTGGGAAGGGAGAATTAGTACTCTAAAAATATATTCATAATGGTTAGGAAAAAGTCACATATAAATGATTGTAGTATCAGTGCATCTACATATTGGGACCTACAAGTACAAACAGAGAACTGATACCTGAAGGGTTACATAGAACTTTAGCCCCTCATTTATGTTCTCCTTAATTTCTCGATACTTTGCAATGGCAGCTTCTATCTGCTTAAAACATCTATCTTGAGAAGCTGAAACAGCAAAGAGAGAAAGAGTTAAATCAAATGAGAGTAAAAACAGCAGTTGTCTGCTCCGCTTTGGGACAGGAGGGGTGGGGACAGTAATCAAGGCCACAAATTGCGGGGTAAGGGAGGGGTCGGATGTATGCAGCAGCCTTACACCCTTACCCCCTTGTTAACAAAACAAAGAGGCGGTTTCTCGAGCTAAAACAAAACAGTATTGAGCCTCACTTGATGCCGCTAACATCGCACCCAAGTACCTAACACATTTTGGATAGTAACTGATTAAGCCTTCAGCCGGGCACACTTTTTGAACTAAGGTATAATATGAATCTTATCTTTGAACATATCACAAACAAGATCAGGAGCAACGCAACATGTACTTGGCACCCAGCAGACTGAACATAGTGAAAAACTGGTATAATGAATCAAATCCGAAGCGAATGAACTGACTGACCTTTGTAATCTTCAAGATTGAACAGAGCAGCAAACTGCCCATTCTGAGCCTGGAGAAAACAAAACGTGAAGTACTTAGGGAACATTTATGTGAACAGCAGAACCTTAAGGCTGAATCAGTGCATACTTCTAACTACTGAAGAGAAAGCTAATCACACATTTACCCCCTAAAGCATTGAAAGAAATCCCTAGAAGTCCCGTGACAGGCTAAAAGAGTACCATTGAAGTGCCAATTTATTTTCTATACAGCAACTTGATAAATTGCTAAATGATTTATTTCAACCTTAGGCTTTGAATGTGAAAGCTTTTTTTAATGGATTGTCTCCAAAGAAAACATATCAATTTGGTTATTCCTCAGTATTGATTAGGAGAAAAGAGTTTATCTTATGAATAGTACAAGCTTTGTCTACTAATTGCGTCCGGACTGTTATTCTCCGTTCTCCAACTATCACCTATAAGGCTATAGTTTGCAATCTCATGAAAAAGTCAATTCATGAAAGAAGAGTTAATAAACAAGAGTTTCATGACTCTCATCCACTAAAAAGATAATGAAGTGAAAAGAAATACCTGGATTTGTATTAACAGCTGCTCTTGTGCCTCCAGATTCTGAGCAATCTCGTCACATATGTGGTCATACTTGGATATTTCCTTTTTAAACAAATCCTCATAGGATCCCGTGTTTGTCATTAGCTTTGGAAGTATGTCATCCTAGCATAAATGATTGCATATGTTAACTGAAAGTGACGGACTTATAAATTTGACACATGAACAACGAATATGATTTTCAAAGCAAGAATGGACCTATTATCTCCCATTAACAGTGGAGGGAAAGGGAAGGGGAGGGGGATCGATGAGAGAGAAGCAGATGAGGATTGAGGGGAGGGAAGGGAAAGGAAAGGGAAATGCCGAAATGGAGGTTTCCCTCCAAATCCCTCGTTTGTTGAAGGATTTTAACTAGGTTTGGAGGATGGAATATGGATTCTCCTCCATTCCCCCCCCTTAAACCCCCCATCCAAACAAGGCTTAAATCTCGCTATGAGACTACATATCTCCAGGAATCTGTCATACCGGCCAAATTTCAGTTGTGTTAGTACATGAAAATGAAAAGGTAATACAAGGAGCTAAAACACAGCTAGATACCTTTCTTTTCATTTCTTTAAGCATGTCTTCAAGGCCTGCCCTTTGTGCACCTAGTGTTTCCAAATGCCTCTGCGCAATGTTAAGATGATAAAAGTGAGTACAAAAATAATCCAGGGACCCATGGAACCCAGTGTGATATAGGCAAAATCCTATCCCAATTTTAAAGCAATGTTATATACTTATATGTAGCAAATAGAAAAGCAACAATAGAAGAAAATGCATCAGTGACAATTACAAGTCACTTGTCAGAAAATGCGTGCAAGGGATTTCCAGGGTTAATCATCATAATCAGTTGCCTATGTACTAGGCTCTATAAAATTACAAAGTCCACTGGCTTCAGATCCATATCATTTGTATACCAATTATGTCTTGAATCCACTTCCTATCTGTGTGTTAGACTGTTAGCTTAGTGGCGATTTCTTTCTGTACACAAGCCTTAATTCTTCGGTTATCTGCCTGCCTGGCACACTCCAGTTTGCACTCGTTCCTCACCATCCAGATGTAATACTAAAGTGCTTTAACCCTTTGTTTGGATAAAAGGATTGGAGGAGAAAGGAACGGCAGCCAAGTTCCCTTATTTGGTTAACAAACTAGGAGGGATATGGAAGAGGGAGAAATGAAGGGATCCATTTTCCCTCCTACAAACCTAACTGAAATCCCTCCAAATTGAGGGAACCTCATTTGCTCCATCCGCACTTCCCTCAGCTTCCCTCCCTTCTCCTCCCACCCGTCCTCTTTTTATATCCAAACAGCGAGTAGCTGCTGTGATGGCAGAATCAGTGACCTCCTACTCTTACTAGGCATCACTCCCAAATTTTCTTTCAGTAACCTATGGCCAAATTATTCTGCTAGCAACATGAGGTAATAATTTTTGTAAGCTAAATTGTCAGTATAGCATAGGCAAGCTTAATTTCATCTCGCTGACAATCAATTGCCAGTATAGCATCGACAGGCAAAATTCCAGATGCTTCTTTGACAATCAAACCATGCCAACAGCTAAATTTTACTATAGCCAAGAAATTACCAGACTCTGCTTCAAGGCTCCAACTATCGCGTCTTCATTAGCATCCAAAGACATGATTGGCTTTGCAAGGGTAGGAAGGGCAGACTCAATCTGAAAAATAAGATATAGGACACATTATAGTAAAAATAGAGTTTAATGCCAAACCTTAACAGAACTGCAGCTCAAAACTGCCGCGTATGAACTTGCAATGCCCACATTTTTCCAAAAAGAAGGAAGAGAAAAAGAACTATGCTAATTACAGACAGTCCATCACAGTATTCCTGTGAGTCAACGGGAATGAACTTATTTTGGTAATCCTGCCAAAGGGCTTCTTTCATCTTAGGACTTCACAATTCTACTTGCATTTTTCTTTTTCGGTTAACGAATAAAAGATAATAAATAGTTTGATAATTCTAAATAATCCATTGCTTTGGATAGGCAGAAATAAATATTGCCTTCAGGTAACTGCCTCAAACTTAGAGCACGAAAATAACATATTCACAGATGGACAATTCTATTGGAATAATATTATCAAGAAACAGGATTTTTAGGATATACCGGACGTCGATCAAGGATGGACATGAGCGCAAAATGGTCCTTCACAGAACGCTCTATTCTAGCATCACTCTCACCAGCTTGCTTCAAATTTCCTGCAAATCTGTTCAGACGATCCTGAAGGTTCTTTGTCAGTGTACTCGACTGAGGTCTAGTCCAGCGAGTCCCAAATTGGGTTCTAAATTGGGCATCTTCCTGAGCTTCCTTCTGCAAAAGTTCCTCCGTTTGCACCAATAGTTCATGATTCACCCTCCTAAGATCCCTTAGCTGTTGTAACTCAGCTTCTAGTCCAGATGGCCCTCCACTAATCTGAACAGCTTCCACATCTTCACTAAGATTGTCTGGAAGCGATGAGTTTCCTTCTAACGAAAGAAGAGAGTTAGGTAAGTCCATTTCCTTCAGCCTTACTCTGGCTAGCTCACTCCCTTGTTGAAGCTTCTCAGCTTGTGTTCTGATGACATCATCAACCATCTCAGTGTATTTGGAAAGTGCTTTTGTACTGCTATCTGGAACAAGGGATAAGAACATCTTCTCTTTGCTCGCATCCAATATCTCATCCAGGGGAGAAGGCTTCACCATAGCGAATGCAGGTAGAGGAGGTAATGAACTAGCTTGTGGAACCCTCTGCAGGTAAACTCTGTCATTTTCCTTCATTGCCCTTTCCAAGTTGCGGTTAAGACTTGCCTCCAGCTTACCAACAGCATCTAAAAGCTGCGCAGGAGCTCCTTTTGCTGATTTCTTCACTTCAGACAAAGCACTAATCCCGCTCTTCAATCTAACAATTTCCTGAGCTATCTCCTCTTTTTCGTGAAGCTCTAAACTATACCGATAGCAAGCTTCGGCATAAAACAGAGAGGCCTTCAGCTGTACATGAGCAATCCAAGTCTTGTCAAAATGCTGATTAAGAGGAGCAACAGTTAATGCTGCTAAAGCCTCCTCATAGAATATTCCAACCTGCAGTTCACAAATTTTGAAACACAGCAGGCCAGTTAGAAATAATGTTGTTTGGATTAACATGTAAGAAATTAAAAAATGAGAAATTTATAGCATCAACGACCCCTAGACCTTAACTAAGTTAGGACTTACAATTGAAAGAAATCACACTATACGTAGCAAGTTAGAAACCTATAGCAACAAGCATACATATTCATATTCATATCATTTGACCACGGTTACAACCTGCAATCCCTACCTTAAAAAGCTGCGTTTGGAATTTGGATGGAGGGATTTGGAGGGAAATGAAAGGGAGGGAACGGAGGGGATTTAAAATCTGTCGTTTGGATAGCAAAAAGGATGAAGGGAAATGGAGCGGGAGGGATGTGGAGGGATCCATTTTCTCTCCTCCAAGCTAAATCAAAATCCCTCCATCGTAGGAAAGATTTCGAGGGAAAATGTATCCAAACGTCCACTCCCCATTCTCCCTCCCCTTTCCTTCCCCCCTTTCCCCCTTTGGCCCTTCCCCGTCCCCTCCCTTTCCCTCCTATTCGGGTATCCAAACAAGGCCTAAGTGATACCCTACAACCAAGTGCGCCACCACAAGGGAGACCAACTAAACAATCATAAGCAAACATTCCCATTCTAAATAGTATAAAGTATAAACTAGCAATTGCTTTCATTCCTCGTATTCGAGGGCACATATAAACCTGCACACATAATAACACATACCGTCTAATAACAACGTAACCATAAAACTTCACAATCTATTGTAGATACTACAGTCCTTCTAGACTGAAACTATCTCAACTAAACTAAATTCAAGTGATTCAAAGAACAAAATTGAGCAAAACCGAACTGAAATTATGTCCAAACGAACACGGCCAACATAGAAAAGCTTTCATCATCAAAGTTTACCTGCCGCGCAATCTTAGCACAAACACCAGGAGTACTCCCTCGAGCAATAGTAATCTCAAAACAACACTCTTGCGCCTGCGCAAGCATCAACCTCTCCAACATCCCTACACACTCGACCGACACATCAACCGTCGCAGTCCCCCCTCCGGCCGCCTTAATCGATACATTATCCCTCAAATAAGCAAAAACGCCGGCCGCCATAGAAAAATCATGCATCGCACTCTTCCTTCCTTCAACAGTCCCGCGATCAAACCCTAACCCTAACTGACTATACACCGCGCCCAAATTGAACAACACCGCGGCCTTCTCAAGATGAATATTAAGCTGCGACGACTTATTCTTCGGCTTAAACGCATCGTACCACGTAAACTGCAGCGAATTGATATGATCCTTATCATTTGAGATCGGAAACCTAGTTTCGATCAATCGAAGACATTTGAAGTACTTGATCAGCGTATCACGCTTCAATGGCGGCGATGTAGTGCCGGCGTTTTCGAGATCGGAGCGAAGGTTTTTGACGGTGTCGAGATCGTCGTCGAGGTTTTGAGCTTCGCGTTCGGAGTAGTGGTAGACGACGTAATTGCGTAAGGGACGGTATAAGTCGATTGAAGTTGTTTTCTTCTCGTTGATTGCTAACATCAGAGTTTGTGTTGCTGCTGATGAGGTTGAAGACGCCATTGTTGTGGATGATGAAGGTCGAGAGGTCGAGAGTATAGAGTATATGGACGACTAAAGACAGGTTGACGAAGCTTCCTGTTATTTTCTTTTGTTTAGTGATGTGAAGAGGGAAATGCTTAATCACCAAGACAACGGGTTTTGGGGGTTATTTCGTACAAAATTAAACGGATTAAATATCGTTATTTTAAAATAAAATTTTATTATTATGATAAAATATTACCATTATTTTTAGGCTAAATTGATAAATTTAGTTTTATTATATTTTGTTATTAAATAATTACATTTTATTTTAACAAACGTTGATATTTAGTTTATCTTATTTCAGTTCGTTTGAAACAAAATATTATTGATTTCACGACGACTAGTGTTTCACCAATAATATTTGGAGAAAGTCGATTATTAATGGTATGTTTGAGTGTCTAACAAGTTATAATTGATAGTGAATTCCATAAACTTTTTGAGCGTTTCGATATTTCTAAGATTTAAAATTGTATTTAGACTCATATCCTATCTATCTAAAACGATAAAAAAAAAAAAAGTTGGCTATTTTTCAGGCATAAGAGCGAAATGGAAGAGTATGTTATCTTCCTTTTCTTTATTTTTATTGTCTATTACTACAAGTATGTTGGGCTACAAATAAAGGTGTGCAAATCTAATAGGATTGCAAAAATGGATCGGTGTGGACCAGAACTTTTTGGACCAGTATTGAAATAAAATATTTGATCCCGTCTTCGGTCCAACATTTTTTAAGATTCTGGTTTTCGGTCGGCTTTGAACCGGAGAGATCAAAATTTTATTTTAATCTGGTCCGGTCCGGTTTAATGGAGCAAATTTTGGATCGAAATTTAGAAAAGTGGGCTTGTAATTAAATATTTCGGTCCAACCGGTTTGAGATCGGGAATTTTGTAATCCGGTCTGCTCTGATCCCGTTTTTTTGTCGATTCCAGATTCCTAGGTACAAATGATATAATCTTTTAAAATATTTATAACATTCAAAAGATTACGATGTCCACATATTTGTCGTGTGGATCGTACTTGTGACTGTAGAGTTCTGTCGTCTTGGTGTAGGAGCTCACGTTTCGCGGCAGCCTGTTGTCTGTCATCCACCTTCCCTTTCTACACTCGTGTGGCGTATGCACCATGCCCTCATCATTCCGCAACTCACATGTATCGTGGCCTTCATGAAATGTCAGCTACTGGCATAACAACGATGAGGAAACTTGCGTCCACTATTTCGTACTCGACCAACTTGTTTTTTCTATCCAGCATGGCCTTTTGCTAGTGTTTACTAGTTGTATCGTAGTGATGTTTACTTATAAGTGTACTAAGGGCGTATCGCACCCGAACTTTATGTAGTACTCCTTTCTCTACAACTGCCAAAAAACAGTTTGTCTTTCATCCTTTTGTGAAAGTTGACTCTTTTTTTGAATAAATCGAAAGGGCTTTTGAGGCTAAATTAGGGATAAAACAAAGGAATCTGGCTATACATGTTTTCCTTCTATCAATTCGGTATAACTTAAATGATCTTAAAGTTCGGATTTTTTCGTAGTGAAACATTAATTTGGATCAATATGAAAAGACGACTTCTCTCTCTAAAAAAACCTAAACCCTAATTCAACATCTTGGGGGCTGCCATCTACCATTTTTGGTGGAGGTAAGCCCCAAATTTTCCGTTTCGTTATTCTTCTTTAATTTTTTTTACGCTAATAACTTCTTGCCGCCTCTCCTTTATTGGAGACTTGTTCACTAGAACCTTTGTGTGAGTTTTGTTCTCACCTTTGTGCGTGTGAGTTTTGTTCTCACCTTTTGGAGTTTTGTCCTCACCTTTTGGTGAGTCTGTCCTCGTCGTGTGGTGAGATTTTCCCCTCTATTTGAAAGGTTCAAGAATTAAGTGGAAGATCGGCGCCTTCATTGTTGATCCTATGGAGATAAAACTGCTGTCAGATTGCTCGTTACAAATCTTTTGGTCAAAGGAACTTGATTCTTGTCAATGCTTTAGAAAATTTGGAGACCCTCTTGTGAAAAGCCGTAGAAGGCGACATGTTACAGGATGTGCAGAAGCGTCTCATGAGCCCATCAAGTTTAGAAATTTTCTGTTGATTGAGAATGTAGTTTATTTGAGTTTAATCGTTTTGTGTCATGTCTTTCTTGACATATGTTGTAACTACCATGAGACTACTTTTAATTAATGAAACAACTTTTCCGTTCAAAAAAAAAATATGAAAAGACGAGACTTAAATTAGATTGTTCCCCATGAAATAATCAATAAAATATCAAGTTACGAAAATAAACTAGAGTATTTATTTCCAACTTCCATGTTTATTGGCATATTTAGCTGGTAGGAAAATGAGTTAACGTCATTGGATGGTGTCCACTGCCCAGTCTCGATGTCACCTTCTCAATAATAGTAAGGAGTCGCTTAGTTGCATGTAGAATTCGTATTGTCTAGGAAGTCGTAAAACACGTGATTTTAGAATTCATGTGAATTAGAAAATATTGTTTGGTTGTCGCGTGTAATTCATGTAGGCATTCCCACGTGTTATTTAGTGGATAACCAACGCCCTTAAGTGCATGACATATGATACGTGAAGACTCCAATAATAAAATATATACTCCCTAGTCCCTCCTATTCGAGATAACATTCTTTATTCGATATTGACACAAAATTTATGGGTTTGATTGAAATAAGCATAAAGCATTGTTGTGAAGTTGCGGTGATTGGGAAGAGGAGAGGTATTGTGGGGTATCGTTCTGAGTGAGGTGATTAAAATATGAGTATTGCGGGTTTTATGATGGGGCGAGGTGACTAAAAAAGGCATAAAACTTTACCAAGAAAATGAAATAAGGAAAGTATTGTGAACAATAAAAAAGTAAATATAAAAAATTATTTAGAATATGAGGAAGTATATGAGAAGGTGACGTTGAGATTATGCACCACCGAACAACTCCGTATCATTATCAACTATCGTATCGTATTAGAACATGAAAATTAAGAAACCACAAAATATTAGGTTATGTATACGAGTATAAGTGTGAGGCAATTAATTTGTGAAGTCATGCATAAAGCAACGCTTAATATCCATCTAATGCGTCTCAACCATTCTCTCTTATTTCAATTTTGTAACAATATTCATTTTTCCGACATGTACTAAACAATAAACCAAAACTCGTACCAAAATCAAAGAATAACTCGAGCTCCCAGGAAAAAAGTTAACAAAGAAATAAATATTTAATGTCTATAATTTTTAATTAATAAGCAACTCGTTTTATAAAAATAAAAAATTACTCGGTATTTTTTAGCCTAACTTACCAATATTACCTCACTAAAACAAAGATACAACACTAGAAAACGAGGGATCTTCTGTTCGAAGCAAAAAAAATATATATTGGATGTATTACCTTATATTTTACTTGTTTTTGAACCTATCAGTATTTTTTATAAGTAAGTTAAATTCTAATTTTTTTCCGTAAAAACTAAAATTAAACTAAGTTTATAGGTAATATTTTTTGAGTTTTATTGTATTGTTGTCTCGAATAATTGAACTCAGAAACTTTATGTCAATACTCGCAACTTTTAAAACAAAACTCAAAACTCAGAAACTATAAAAACGGGTGGTACTACTAGTACCTCGGATATATGATTCACTTACCGTGTTTAAATTCCTCGACTATAAAACCATCCTCAACCTCCATAAGCGTTCCCTCCATCGTCAATTCTTGTAATTACAACCATCTCTTTCGTCACCTTAACAAAAAGACGTCGATAACAAAGAAAAACCGTTGTTATTAATCTCACTGCATTATGGCTAATTCTTCTTCAAAATCCATAGATATTGTTTGCAAAAAACAAGGTAATTAAATTTCTATGTACTCTGTTTCTAACACACAATTTTGAATTTTTTTTGTATGAAGTATGTAATTATGTGAAATTGACTGAACAGACGACAACGTGCTTGCACAACATGCTGGTTTTTTCGACAGAAACCATGATGGTCGCGTGTTTCCCTGGGAAACTTATGAAGGTAAATAATCACGACTTAAACTTAAAACGGTTTACGAGCAATATTGGGTGCAGTAAATTTGTATCAGTTGTTGCTGGTAAATAATCACGACTTAAACTTAAAACTTGAAACGGTTTACGAGCAATTGGGTGCAGTAAATAATCACGACTTAAACTTAAAACGGTTTATGTCTATGTTGTAACTTGTAAGCTTACCGCGACCTTAAGCAGGTTTACGAGCAATTGGGTGCAGTAAATTTGTATCAGTTGTTGCTGGTATCGGGTTTCACCTCGCCTTCAGTATACCAACTCGTCAGGTATATATTATAACGATTTCCGTTTTAGTAATTATTGTGTGAGATTGTCTCATACCGAGTACTAACTAGTCTTAATTTGGAATGTTACAGGGGAAATTTCCAAACCCATTGTTTCCGATAGAGATTAAAAATATTCCGAAAGCCAAACATGCTAGCGATTCTGGTGTCTATGACGCTGAAGGAAAGTATGTTACAAAACTCGATATCAATAGTCAATTACACGTAACCTCGATAGAACATCTTAATTAACTCAATGAGCGGATATAGCCATATCATGCAGTCATGCAGATGTCGACTAGTTTAACTATCAATCATCTTCCTTTACCACTACATCATTATCATTATATTGTAAGTAACATATACATATAACTGAATATTTTGGGCCACGTGAAGCCACATGTCCACCCTTTTCCTCCCCCAGATCCGCCCAGCGATTAATCTTGTCCTAAACAATTCCCGGTTATGTTCAGGTTCGTTGAGGCAAAGTTCGACGAGATACTCGGCAAGCATATACATTTAAACAAAAATGGTTTAAACCTTCTGGAGCTGCAACTGTTTGTGATGTCAAACAGGCAGAAAGACAAGACAATTGGATCGTTAGCATCTCGTCTAGCTTAATATTTTTCCGCAAATTCTTGTTTCAGACGGTTTTAGGTTAAGACGTACTCACAGTCGATTTAAATAATGTTAAAATGATAAGGGATTGTGAGAAGTCTGAAATTAAGACCGTGTGAAACAAGAATTGCTGATATTTTATTTTTATTATTCTTTGTAAAAATACACGATTTTAATTATAAAGTTGCGGTTTTTGTTTTTTTTCAGGATTATTGCATTTGTCGAATGGAACTTCCTATTTTTCCTTGCCAACAAGAAAGGATTGTTGGAAATAGAAACAATCAGAGGAATGTTTGATGGAACATTGTTTAAGCAGCTGGAGGAGGACCGAAAAAAAGATAAATAGATTAAAACAGGTCGAATATATGATGTATAGATTATGTATAATGAAATAAAGTCCGGAATAACATTGAACTCCCAAAATGTATTTCATACATACGATGAATAAATAATACAATTGGTTTAATATTAAGTTTCGGATATCATTCTTCTTCGAGTTAAACGAGTTATTCAATTGGGCCGTGTTCGTGAGAAAATCATGGTTTAGTTAAAGATGATATGAGCACGAACAAGAACCAGAACACGATTTATTTATTCGTTAAGTCCAACTTTTACAATGCGCTTATGATAACTTTTCATACGTTATTTGAACGTACGTGTGTAATTATGTTCGATCGAGGATCCTAAGAAACTTGAGAATCGATTTTGGGAATTAGTTGTTTACATTTTCTTTAGATCCTACAATTTTAAGAATTACAGTTCGAACTGAAATTACGACACGAAAGCAAACTAGTACAGAGTAAAGTATCCACAAATTTACGAATTCTCATTGGAAACATGCACTATATGTCTGAAGAAATTATTGCTTCAAACGGACCAAAATAAGACGGGTCAAATATCATCATTCTTTTAAGAGTAAATTAATAATAACTCTCTTTAAAAATCCAGATTTCTAAAATTACTCCCTTATATAATTTTTTCTAAAATTACTCCCTTAAAATGTATTTTTATCAAAAATTGCTTCAAAACTCTAATTCAAGTGACTTATTCGACAAATTTATAAATTGATTTCGTTTGTAACATACCTATTTATACTTTGAAAGGTATAACAATGGAGAATAAGTTCAAAAACATACGGAATAGGTAACTTAAATTGGAATTTTGAAGCAATTTTTGATAAAAGTGTATTTTAAGGGAGTAATTTTAGAAAAAAATTATATAAGGGAGTAATTTTAAAAAACTCTCTTTTAGAAGAGAGTTATTTTTAATTTACTCTTCTTTTAATAGAATGTAACCATTTAATAAAAAAATGTTATAACTTGAAAATGTAACATTTTTACCCTAGAAATGATGGTAACATTTTATCAAAAAACGGTAATATTTTATTGTAACTACATTTAGTCCGTCTTATTTCAGACGGAAAATTAGTCCATCTGAAATAAGAATTTGCGATCTGTTATAAGTTGAATACGGATAATGCTCTCTTACAAAATACAAATGACATTACTTATTGATTGTTCCTTTTACTCCCACGTGCCTTGTTCTGAGCAAAATATTATACGTTTTCAGCTTGTAACGAATTGTGTCCGTTAGAAGGAAGATGTTTTGGTGAGAAATTATGATCAACATAGGCGTTGGTCTAAAAGCGTGAACGCAAGTAATTTCTGAAATCATGCATAAAGTAAGGCCTAATAATCATATATGCGTCCAAAACATATTCCCCTATTCCAATTTTGTAACGATATTCATGTTTTGTGAAAATAAATACGACACTAAAAAGCGAGGGATCTTCGCAATCTATCTCACTTATAAAACCGTCTTTAAATTCTATAGGCATTCTCTCCATCATCTTCTTTCACTCGCGATCATCTCTTCCGTCACCTTACAAAAAAACAGTCTGTAACAAAAGAAAGATTACTTCGATAATCTCATACATTATTCGCGTTAACTTAAACTTCTTGTTATTATGGCTACTTCTGGTACAAAATCCATGGATATCGACTCCCAAAACCAAGGTAATCGACTTTCTTTGTAAGTTGTTTATGAGACGTGAAGTCGAAACATTCTTGTATCAAGTACTTATCTGAAGTCGATGCAACAGAGGAGAACATGCTTCAACAACATATTGCCTTCTTTGATCGGAACCATGACGGTATCATTTATCCCTGGGAAATGTACGAAGGTGAATAACGAGTTTATCTCCTGATTTGAGATATCGTCGGTCTTCTTTCATGTTATATGGTTCATTTAATAATATTCCGTAGTTACTATGATGAGGCTGTAAGCTTACAAAGTTACAATGGCCTTGTGAAATTTGGTGCAGGTTTTCGAGCAATCGGGTGTAATAAATTTATATCGCTTGCTGGCATTGGGATTAACGTTGCCCTCAGTTTTATAACTCGTTCGGTATTTTACGTCTTCATTTTTGTAATTGTTGTGTATCTAAAGGTAAGATTATTGGTAGTCTTGAGACAAGACTTTAGCAAGTCTTAAGACAAGACTCACCCAAAACTACCAATAATCTACCAAAATCTTAACAAAGTGTCTTGGATATTCAATACTCAACTTAAGACTTTAGGTGAGTCTTGACCCCACTTTCTATTGAAATTATCCAACTAATGGTTGCCACGTGTCATTTCTTTTTGTAAAAAAAAAAAAGTAATGTAAAACAGTAAAGTCTGAGCCGGGTCTGACGGATAATGTATAAAGTCTGAAGTGGGTCTGAGGTGAATCTGAACAATAAAGAAATAATAAAAGTTTGTAGAAAGCTGATGTGGCAGTCTTAAAACTTTGGCCGGTCTCACCAATAATGTTACCCTAAGAATCGTCTCACCCTACAGATGTCTTTTAGTCGATGTCCTAAGGATATTGTAGGACAATGAAGTAATTTAAGAAATCAAGTGATTAAATTATGGAGTAATAACCTAATAATTACTCGCTCAGTCCAAATTATTTGCTTACCATTGATTAAAATACTTAAGTATTAAAGTTTTCGGCATGTTGTAGGGGAAGTTTCCGTCACCATTGTTTCCGATAGAGGTTCAAAATATACGCAAAGCGAAACATGGGTGTGATACCGGCGTCTATGACTCTGAAGGAAGGTATGTTACAAAGCGGCTCAACACTAATGTCGAACACGATGTTAAGTACACATCAAAAATTGGGTTATTTCATAGGAATAATCCAACCTATACTCATCTTCTCATATTAATCCCTACTAACAATTAACTACGAAAAATCCAGCCTATAACCTGAATTATCTTTCATTGAACTTTGTCTATTTTTAAACTCATATTATCGGTAAACAAGCACGTCACCTTGACTTACTTTTTGTTTTTCCTTCTTCCCGTAGAAAAAGTAAGTGAAGGTGACGTGCTAGCCTACCAATAATAAGAGTTTAAAAATAGTCAAAGTTCAATGAAAGATAAATGAGGTTATAGGTTGGATTTTTCTTAGTTAGTATGGATTAATATGAGAAGATAAGACATAGGTTGAATTATTCTCATAAAATAACCCTAAAAAATTTTTGTTAAATTTATAATTACGGTTCAACATTACCGCAAGGCGCTTTTACATTACATTCTAAACAATTTTCGGTTATATTCAGGTTCGTTAAGGATAAATTTGAGGAGATTTTCAGCAAGCACGCACTTTTAAACAAAAATGGTCTCAACTTTCTGGAGGTCCAACTGATGCTGATGGCAAATAGGAAAAATAAAGACCTTATCGGAGCGTTAGCATCTCGTCTAGCTTAATCTTCCATATACTATCAAATTTGTAGTAAAATACGTTATTCTAAATTTTTCGACTTTTTTTTTCCAGGGTTGGGGCGTTTGTAGAATGGAACTTCCTATTTTTTCTGGCCAACAACAAAGGGTTGTTGGAGAAGGATACAATCAGAGGAATGTATGATGGAACTTTATTCCAGCAGATGGAGGAGGATCGAAAATCCGCTAATAAACGTAAAGATAAATAGATTTAAACAGGTTCGATATATGATGCATATACTATGCATAATGAAATAAAGTTCAGGAATAATACTGAAATTCTAAAATGTACTGAGTACTCTGTATATAAGAAGTTTGGATTATCAATCTTCTACGGTGGGTCGTTCTCGTTTGAGAAAATCATGATCCAGTTGAAGATGACATGAAATGAGATAAAATAGATCTTGCATTTATCTCCTGCAAGGTAGACTAATATACTCGAGCACAGGAAAAAATTCGACAGAAAATCCAGTTGCTCGATTCTCACTCCGTTTCACTCATCTTTTTACATCTAACTAGACGCTACAGAAAGACAACGATCACCTATATTGCTTAGACTCCTTTAGAAGTATACGACACGGGTACGTGTCCATATGGAAAATATGCATTTTGGCTTAAAATGAGGTATCAAAGTGCTATACCCTTCAACCCTTGTCCGAGTGTCGAGTTTTGGACACAGACACGAGGGAATCAGCGGAGTAACATAGACGATCACCAATTCTATCATTGCTCTTTTAAAGGAAACCAGCTGAAAATCCAACAGATCATCAAATGATCAACAATGGTGGTTCATGGTCAATCATAATACAGCAAATAATCAATTTTTATTTCTTCTCGGCTGACCTGCCATATTCGTCTCCCCACCTTTTTCCGACAAAGCTATCCCTTACTACATGATTTACCCACTGATCGTCCAATGAACGATTTAAGGGGGTACAAGATTATAAACTACCTTGGGAGAACAATACTATACTTCAGTAACGTGGCCTTAATGTAGTGACGAGTAATTTATTTCTGCTATATCAAAACTGAGGCAAATGTGCTAAGGATGTGTAAGAATAAATTATCAGGGAAGAAAATTGCTTCCCAAATGGATTATACAACAATGAAGAGCTTCACTCACAAGATTTAGAAGTTCTTCAGTATTTTGTCACTAGAGACCCCATCTTCTGTCAAAATTGATGTGATTTCCTGTGTAATTAGCACCCATATATTATATGACATCTCATAGAACACATTACTTTTACCAAAGTCAACGAAACCAAAGTGACAGCAATTATACACAAAGATGACCAGTAAAATGACGGTCACTTTGATTTCTGAGTTTTGATATTCATAGACTGCCATAGTTAGCTTTTATATTATTTCTTTCCTTTTTACATATTTACAGAGATTCGTATTGTTCACTTGGAGAAACCATAGTTATGTTAACTGTGAGCTCAAAACCCTAATCAAACAACGTACCTCTGTCATTTGTTTCTGCCCGCAGAGTACAACGCCAGTAGACGTGGGGCTTAAAATGTTTTTTGATCTACAGAAAGCAGCCTGTTCAAAACCCAAAAGAAAAATGAAAAACCATCACAAAAAAAGGTCAACCACAGCCTTATAGCCAATGTTGCTCAGACTCTTATAGAAGTATCCGACGGGTGCGTGTCGAAGGGCCGCACTCAGCCATTTTTACGGAAAATATGCAGATTTTGGCTTAAAATGAGGTGACAAAGTGCCATACCCTTGTCCAAGTGGCGAGTTTCGGACACGGGTACGTAAGGGAATTAGAAGAATCGGAATAACATAGCTTACAGCACAGCAGAAGTAGTACAACGGACATAAACTGACGGCTATACTAACTCGAGTCTTGCAATACCTGCACATAGCCAGCCTCACCAGTCCATCCTTCACCTGGTTTTGATAAAACTGGAATAATCTTAACACCTGAAGATTCCCACTCTTTAAATCTATCCTGTAGAAGAAGGGAGAGGTGCCACCATATGAACTTTTAAACAAGCAGTTATAATATACACTGCTATCATGATACCGAAAAAGTAAATCAATCATCCACCTGATAAGCCATCCTCTGCAAATTTCTGGCACCGTAATAAAGCCTTACATCCGATCTCTTGTCTGCACTGAAGCCAGACTCGATAAGAGATCTGATTGGACTGTATGAGACACAGGAAACTGTAAGTCAGCAAGCATCCCCATTGATATAAAAACAGTATAGGATACTGCATTTCAGAAGTAACAGTTTTCATTATGACGATGACTTGGATAGATTAAAATAGGGCAGGTTAACATGTGAAACACCATCATGATAGTATGATCACAGTATAAAAATGTAGTCTTGGCATTCCAACAGGGCAGCTTGCTTAAAACTTGGAACATCGGACACACTATTAAGAGCATATCCTATATTCCTATGTAGTATCTGCTGTAACAGTTTTAAGAATCATTTGCTTAATGCCACTTCATTCTCCAGAGGCAATACGATGGCAGTGGCTTTTAACTTATCCCCTACCCCTACCCCACAAACTCTGTTGGTGTGATATACATTGAAAAAACTTTAGACAAACCAAAACCCTTGGTGAGTAGGCCTTCCGCTAATAAGTGGAGTTAATCCAATAGCGATTCTCGCTTATGAAAGTGGCTACGTATATCATTCTGGAGACTCGCGAGGGCATAAACGAAGGAAGGAAAAGAACGAACAAAAATATAAAATACGGACGTGCATTTTTTCAGTATGACGACTTGTGACAGGGACGTATGGCTCGTAAATAGAGGACTTGCGGGGTAAAACATATCAAAAACGTAATATTATCGGTAATTTTACTTAACAAAACTACAAGAAAGCAGATTCAAGTCATGAGCTCCTATCTTCGCTTACAAAGAGAATAATCTCTTGCTGGTCCATCTCACTTGAATAAAAAAAGTCGACTCACTTGAATCTGAAGACTAGCCAAGATTCTCAAACATGATGCACCTCCTAGCCAACTAAAACAACGAGTTTGTGACAGATATGAACATAACAGTAAAATGTACAAGTATGGTCATACATCTAGGCCGGCAAAGGATCGACAAATGTAAAGTAGACCAAAACCTTGACAGATGCAAAATGATAGCAAGTTGGTCAGTTGAGAGAGCAAACGATTTCTACCTTATCCTACTACTGCCTTCTTATTAACCTTCTTATTTGCCTTCTCATTTAACATCAGTGCAACCAAATCAAATGATTTTTTAATGTGGAGACTCTCAATCCGCCCTCATGTTGTGAATAAACTGTACAGTTAAGCTGGTTTTAAGAATACTGTAGCTATAAGAAGATTATTTAGAAACCATTCTTACATTTCACACTAATTCGCTCATTTCAATCTTTCTACAAAAACTCTGGCAAACATCCTAAGCTACGCCTTCAGTCTTGATCCTTTAAATCCAATTATGCAAATATACAATCATCCAGTCCTACATTCCTTTGCTTGCTTCCCTTTAGTCATTCTCTTCCCGAATTTGATCCCCCAACATCACTAAACATCAAAGCTATTAAGTATAACAACTCATAACAGCAAAAGGCGAAGCATTTCACAACAAAAGGCGAAGCATTACAATGCAGTCAGCAGCAACTTCAAAGGGTTCATCGAACTTGAAAAACCTCTAAAACCGGCAATACAATCATCCGATTTTTTCCTTTCACGTGCTTGCTTACCTTTCTAAAATTCTCTTCCCCCTATTACTACTTATCACATCTTGCCCATATAATCTGATTTTAACACTAATATAGCAATAACTCTATAAGCAAGTCCTGTGAGGGTTACTTAAAAACCATTCCAGCATTTTACAATAACTTACTCATCTCAATCTCTCCATCGAAGCTCTTAGGATAGTATCCAGTATTACACCTTCTAATCATAAACTTGTAGAGCTGGTAATACAATCATCCTATTTTTTTTCATTCCTGTGCTTGCTTCCCTCTCACAATTCTCTTCCCGAACATGATCCACAATGATCACTACACATCAATTCTCACAAGTATAACAACCGACAACCAACAACAACAACTAGAACAGGTGAAAGTGTGAAATATTAAAATACAGCCAGCTATCAAACTACCAAGCTTGAAAAAACTCAAGCATCATACGAAAATCAACTAACTATCTACGACACCTTAATTCCTGAAATATACTATCTATACATTGCATGTCAGTGATCACCCTAAGGTCCACATTAGTCGTTAAGAGTTAGCCTAGCTCAATGTCGTCCAGTTACAACATAGAAAAGCATTAAATGAACCACATAGTATAGGAAGAAGACATCTGTGAGAAGGTCTTAAATGAGATTTTTTGTTCTTCCAACATAAACATCGAATCCTTATAATTCCCTATTTACAACGGAAAAAAAGCCGCACAAAATCTAAAGCTCCAACAGAATTCATCAACATTTTACTAAAGCGTAAGCTTAATACCGTCACTACAGCCTACTCCGTCATTTGAGACCGCGTTGAATGAATTACATCGTATAAATGAGGTTGTCAGTCTCTAACACGGACTCAAATGGATTTTAGCCCGCATTAAATGAATAGCTATAAGTAAGCCCTATGAAGATTACTTAGAAACCATTCCCATATTTCACAATTCACAGTAATTCGCTCATCTCAACCTCTGTATTAAAAATATGTGTTTCCCTTTGGTAATTCTCTTCCAGAAATTGACTCACAAGACCTTTAGTTAGAAGTTTGTTAGGGTTGTTCGACTACCCTATTAGACTAAGTCGGTTCATTCATAGAATAAATACCTGTCTGATCTCAACACTTGTTCTATTTCTAATACAATCTTACATTCTTCTGAATCTTAATATCTACTTCCTGCTATAACTAAATTCTCTCAATCAACTAACCTAAGATAACATCCTTGATCGTGATGAACTTCTATCAAATTCAACATGGCCAACAGAAGGATCCATAAATGTAAAGCGATCTGATTGATGTCATAAAAATCAGGTGTTACAAGTTTATAACGGAACATAAACCCTGTCAAGAAGCAAATTGATAGCAACTGGTTCAAGTACTTCTTAATAGAGATCTACCGTCTCCTAGTGCCTTCTGATCAACCTTTTTTATTTGCCCTTCTCATTTGACATCTATTCAACCAAAGCAAATGATTTTGTTCAGCATTTCTCCTGTCTTATAAGTGATAATATAAAGACTCTATTCGCCCCTCATGTCACGGATAAACCATACAGTCAAGCTGGTTTTAAGAATATTGTTCCTATAACCCTAAAAGTAAGCCCTGTGAGAATTACGGAGAAACCACACCTACATTTCACAGTAATTCGCTCATCTCAGTCCTCTGTACAGTAGCTCAGGCAAACGTCCTAACTTCTAAGTTACCCCTTTAATCTTGAGCCTTAAAATCTGATATTACAAATATACAATCATCCTATGTTCCTGTGCTTACTTCCCTTTCAGAATTCTCTTCCCAATGTTTGATTCCACAATATCATTACACATCAAAGCTCGCAACTATCAACAACCAACAACAACAGCGAAAGCCAACCCATTACAATACATCCTGCAGCCAGCAAACTTGAAAAACCTCTAAAGTCGGCAATACAATCATCCTGCTGTTTTTCCATTCTTGTAACTGCTTCCCTTTTCCAACTCCCTTCCCAAATCTGATCCACCAACATCACTACACTTCAAACCTCGCAACTACAACCACCCGCAACAACAACAACAACAAATGTGAAGCATTACAATACCCACAGCTACCAAACTTGAAAAACCTCATCAAACACCCTAAAACAAATCAAACATCTATCTACAACACAGTTAATCCCTCAAAGAATCTAATCAAACACTAAATGATCAGACAAATATCCACAAAACAAACGGTCGTTAGAAGTTAACCTACCTTAATATGGTCATCAAACCACATACTATAAAAAGGGGGCATCTCTAAGACAGACTCAAATGAGATTTTGCGCAGCCACAAACATCTAGTCTTTATACCAAACACATCACAAATTATAAAATAAGACCGTCCTCCACTCTTCCACTCTTCCAGGGTGTCTCAATAATACCTATCAATTCGAATCGTCTCCCTCTGGAGTCAAATTTACACAATAATGAATACCTGATCTCCTACCACAAATTCTAGAATAAAACGGTCTGTCTTCCAGTGTAACTAATTAATCACCATCAATAAACGAGTGTTTCTAAGACGGTTTTACACAATAATTAGTACCTGATCTCATACCACAAATTCTAGAATAAAACGGCCTTCCAGGGTAACTCATTAATCACCATCAATAAACGAGTGTTTCTAAGACGGTTTTACACAATTATTAGTACCTGATCCCATACCACAAATTCTAGAATAAAACGGCCTTCCAGGGTAACTCATTAATCACCATCAATAAACGAGTGTTTCTAAGACGGTTTTACACAATAATTAGTACCTGATCTCATACCACAAATTCTAGAATAAGACGGCCTTCCATGGCAACTCATTAATTACTAACAACAAAAGAGTGTTTCTAAGACGGTTTTACACAATAATTAGTACCTGATCCCGGACCCGGTAGCGAAAATAAGAACAGTCCCAAACTCCTCAGGCGGCGAAATCCGTTCCAGATCAAAACCATTCCCCATGGCGGCGGTCAACTCAACAACATCCCCCTTCCTAAGCTCACACAAAAGCTCCGCAGTAGAACCAGGAACGGACTTAACAAGGAAATGAAACTCGCCTTTCGAAGCAGCCAGAGACGGAGGCGAAGCGATAGCGAGAAACGACGGTTTATCGGAGGAAGGAACTTTAAGCTGGAGATACTGACCAGGACGGTGGTACGAAGCAACAAGATGAGGCGAATCAGAAACGGAAACAGACACGTGGAAGAGAGATTCAGCAGCGGCGGGAGAGATTTGAGTTATTGGCGATGGAGTGTAGAGATTTGTGTCTTGTCGGACTGCAGCGGCGAAGATGCGGCGGGTGTTATGGCGGAGGTGGCGGAGGATTGTCATCGGAGGGCGGTGGTGGCGGTGGAGGGTGAGGGAGGTGGGAAGAGCATGAGGGTGGGTGTGGGTGTGGGGTAGGGGGGAGGGGGAGAGAGAGAGGAGGGGCATTATGGGAATTTGGGATTTGGTTTGGGGGTTTATATGTTGGGTTGGGGTGCTTGGGTTTGGTTGGTGAGGTGGTTCGGTGGCCGAACAAATGGGGACTGGGAAGAGGAGATGTGGTGAGGTGGTGACTTGGTGAATTATGTGGGTGGTTCGGGTTTTGTCTTTTTGTTTGTTGTATTATCCAAGTTGGAGATGTTATTTGTGGTTACTAGTCAACCCAAAAGATTGGAGGAGTTGAGCTAAGTTGATGGTTGATCTACTAGACGGGTTAATTGGGTTGAGTTTGAATCGGGTTGAATTTAAATTGAGTAAGTCGTTGTTTTATTGGAGTTAATTTCAAATCGTTTATTTCAGTTCAGTTTTATTTAGTTTTGTTCAACTTTATTCGGCTTAGTTTAGATCTTCTCTTTACAAATTAACCTTTACTCCAGTCCAATTTAGCTTTAACAAGTTCAGTTCAGTTCTGCTCCATTAAAATCGTTTTAGTACAGTTTAGGTATTTTAGTCCAAAGAACATGGCCTTATTTTGGGTCTGTTAATTTTGGGTGGGCCGGATCGAGCCGGTCATTTTGAGTTCAGACCATCTTTGGGTTAGCTATTATCAAGGGATTTATGGATAACAATCAGTTTGCAAAAATAAACATTTAAGTCATGTCATACTAGATCGGGTCAATTTGGAGTTTGGGGCATTGCGTTAAACTGTTTGATCGGGTTAATTTTGTTATGTCTAATTGAGGAGTTGGAATGGTGGATTAATGGTTTAGCCATTGTTTTGACTTAAACTGGCTTAATTTAAGATCTTTTATAATCTCGTTTGTTTATCTACTTCTATTTTTTAAACAGGGCGTGAGAACCATTAAATTAAGAGGATTTTAAATAATTATTGACGATGAATAGATAATTTTGTGTAAAGTTCATTTTTTGCATACAACTGGAACTCTTTTTTGTACTTAAGAAGAGCGGGCCTTGAATACATAATACAGGGGATATTAATCTCCAAATAATGTTTTCAGTGAAAATGGGACGGAGATCAAAAGGAGGATAGGCGGATTGGTATTTGAAATAATCCCTTCGTTGGCAAGCCAATTGCTAAGTCGGTTGGCTTATCTCTCTATTGGTGTCTTCTACGGTTCTACCTTGATCTACCATGACTCATATTCGATAAGCTTTTTTTTTTTTTTTTTTTTTTTTTTTTTTTTTTTTTTTTGACAGGTGTAAAACAACGTACAATTAGGCCGCCTTAGCAAGATTGTGAGCAATCTTATTAAGGTTTCTAGGAATAAAGCTAATACTTAAACAATGAAAAGAAGGAAAAAACGTCCTTATATCCGCAATAACGCCTTTGATAGCTTGAGAAGCGCGTACCGCCCCAGTAAGCTGAATAAGAAGAGACAGGCAGTCAGAGGAAATATCCAGATGTCTGATATTATTGAGGATAGCCCATTTAACCACCGCCAAGAAACCCAGAGCCTCCGCTTGAAGGGGAGATTCAGCCATGAATTTAAAGGAGTGACATTCAAAACCAGAACCATCAGGAGCATAAACAATCCAACCAGCAGAGGCATAAAGACTAGAATTCCATCCTGCGTCAACCTTAACACGGAAAGAACAACAAGGTCCCAGTCCCACAATAAGGGGGACCGGGAAAAAGTCCTTAAGTCGATTACTAATAGGGTCATCCGAGGATGCCACAAACTCACCAGAAGGCCCCGAAACAGTAGCCCTAGAATCCAGTGCCTCGAGAGCAAGGCTAGCCAAGGAGTGTTGGATCTGAAAGAGACCAACAGGAGATGGAGCAATACTAGAGAAGAGAGCGTTATTACGTACAGTCCAAATACTCCAAAGACAAGAGAGGAAGTAGATCAAATTGGACTCAGCAGCCTCTCTAGCCTTAAGGAAGACAATCCAGTTAATGACCCAATCTCTGAGACTAATACAGGATGTCAAAGAACAATTGATACCCAGCAAGGAAGACGACCAAATTCTTTGAACAAAAGGACAGTCCCGGAAAAGATGCTCAAGGGACTCCAAAGAAAACTCATCTTTACAAAGATGGCACGGAGCAGAAGAGGCCATATTCGATAAGCTATTTGCATCTTCTAAGAGTTTTAATAGTGAATTTGAAATTATTTGTTTTTTAATATATATGTATATTTCATGGACTTAATGCCTCAAATTTATTTGTGTTTTGAGGATATGTGTTATTTACCGGCTTATTGAAGTTTAAAAGTTATATTTTAATTTTTTTATTTTTTAAAATAATACTCGAATATATAGTATTTGTCAAAATGGTGTCCACGTACGCACGAGTTTTCAAAACCTGCAACACAGATTAAACCACCATTATTACTGACGTGTTCAAGTGAGTGTGAAATTCTAAATTTGCAAAAGGTAGTAAAAAACTAGACAAGGAAAATACGCCAACACAAATGACATGTTGATGGAAAGAGACACCACCGAAATTGACGTATCTAAGCATGCAATATAACGAATTGTCATTTTCAATTTTTATATGCATTTTTACATAAATTTAACACGGTTGTTTTTTGAGGTTTTATATATAACTGGTTAAAATAATGTTCAAATATAAAACAACTTCTTATTTTATGTTGGTTTTGAAAGTATTTGTCAAAATAATGTTCACGTCAGCTCAAATTTTCAAAACTTAGAACTCGGGATAAATACGTCACTGCTAATAACGTATTTTAACTGAGTATTAGATTGTTAACTTGTAAAAGATAAAACATAACTAGTTAATGTAAACACGCCAACACAAATAACAGACTACTTTTGTGGATACAAGAAAGAAGTGACTGAAATAAGTGAAACACAAATTCTTACTTCAAACCAACACTATCCGTTTTAAATTTAAGACGATATCATTTTACCTCACAAAATACCCACTTAGAGCAGAGAGGGAAGCACATGGGGTGCCCCACCTTGTCCCCCTTATTCGTTTTGTGAGTGTCATTACCCGTCTCTCAAACCGACTCGTCTTAAACAAGACCAATCGGTGAAATTAGTGAAATTGACGAGTCTATACAAACTACTTTTCTGGATACAAGATTGAAAAAGGCCAACCAATACAATATGTTTTAGAGCACCTAGTGTACGTTAATGGGCCATCTGTGTGTCATAATCTCTAATGATCTTTCCATTGTACGGCCCATAAATTAAAGGTTTGGTAGGTGTGGATGGGTCACATGGGCTTAAATATGCATATTAAAATTGAAAATGACAATTGGTCCAATTACAATGGCGTATCTCTTCAAACAGACCCATCATCTGTGTTGACGTGTTTTCTAGGACTAGTTTTTTATTACTCCTCCTATAAAAGATTACAATTTTATACTAGTAAGCCTCTCTTACGACGGATATATCCGTTACAAGCTTATAACGGGTTAAGTTTTTTCACTTGTGTATATAAGATAAAATATTGAAAATCTCAAATGTCTTGTCTTTTTCTACCCAAGTGGGTAATATTTGACCCGTCGCAAGTTTGCGACGGATATGTCCGTCACAAATAAAAATTTGTGATTTTATACTCACTTAAAAGACGTCAGTAGTAGTGACATGTTTATTTCGTGTTTCAGGTTTTGAAGTCCCGAGCTTACGTGGACATCATTTTAACAAATATTTTCAAAATTGACCTAAAACAACAAATAATTTATATTTGAGCATTATTTACAAAAATTAGCAAGTTAAATTTCACTTTTGACATAAAAAAGATGTTAAATATAAATTTCGAACTTTTATAAGCTCATAAAAATACACATGCTCTAAACACAAATAAATTTGAGGTAATAAGTTCAGAAAATATACACATATACTCAAAAATAAATAAAGACTGTGTTTTGTAAACAACGTTAATTTCAGAATAAATAAAATCACATGATAGATGACATAATTTAACAAAAGATTTGACTAGCATATTATAATTAGCAGAATTAATTTGAGTGTTTTGTAATTGATAGATTACGATTAGTAAATTGTTGTTAGTTTTCTTTGTAAAATGAACTAAAATTTACGGAGTTTTATTTTAGAATATGTTAACTAATATGTTGAGGTAAACACCATATTGTAAAACACCATATTGACCTCAAATATGTTATTTACCAAATATTAAAATTAGCATATTGTTTGGTCAAACATGTTAAAACAGTTGAATATATTAAAAAATTGACCAATATATATGAGCAATACATTTTAAATAAATATTTTGGGTAGAAACTATAGGGGTTTTATAGCCATTCTACAACTATAGACTCTCATATTTTAATTTTATTTTTAATTTATTTTGCGGTAAATTAAATAGGGAAAAATATTGATGAAAAATATGGGTTAAGTAGTATAAAAAATCTAATCAAATTATTATTTATTAATATTACAAAATTTAATTAAATAGGAATAAATTTTAATTAATTTGGTGGGTTAAGTATTACGAAGAATTTTAATCAATTTTTTACGATGTTTAATTAAAACAATGAATTGAATAGGAGAAAATGTTAATAAAAATGGTGGGGTTAAATAATATGAAGAGTTTTAATTTATTAACATGTTTAGTACCAAAATTTCAATTAACATGTCAATTTTAATTATAAATTATGACATTTATTTACATGTTTTATTACAAAAGTTCAATTAAAATGTCAATATTAATTATAAATTACGAATTTTTCATGTGAAGTTGTAAAGTAGAGTTACATAAATTCAATTAAATAAGACAATTACGTGGCAATGAGTTTACGTGGCATTTTTTTATCCTATGTGGCGTTTATTAGTCATTTTGGGTTAGCATTTTAATTATATTTTATAGATAATAAGACTTGAAACTTTTATATACAAATATTGAAAAACATACCGGACATATTTGAAACGTGTGAATTGTGATATAAATATATAATCATGTTTTTTTTTTTCCAAAACATCAGCAATATCCTATTCAACTACATAAATTCGAGCACTGACAAACTTTTTGAGCCGAGCCAATCATAGTTAGGCTTGACTTGTTAAGTTCTCGAGCCGAGTCTGAGCCGGAGACGAGCTCACACGAGCCAAGTTTTGACCAAGTCGATTTCTAATTACTCGTAAGCTGTCTCATCTTCTTAACAACCTTATACACTTATGCGTAACGCCCGCCCAAGAATCAAGGTAATACATACAGTATATGTCCCACCGAATTACTCTTACATTTTTACGCTATACGTGTATTGTGTAAACCCATAAGTCAAACACCGAACAAACCCAAATCTACAAAAATAGAATAAAATTAAATACCAACACGTGGCATTAAGTATACATGCTATATATAAACTCTTCCAAAATAAGAAATTCAAAACCCAAAGATAGCGGAGGTAAACCCAAACACCCCGCAGTCAAACAAAAAATCAATCAAAAAACCCCACACCAACAAAAAGAGAGTTTTTGAGGTAAAAACTCGCGGTAAAAATGGAAAAAAGTTTGTTAAACAAGAAGCCAAAGGAAGAAGACGAAGGAGGAAGGGTAAAATGGGAAATAATAAAAGTAGAGGTAAAAGCAGTAAGTTTAATAGCAGCACCAATGGTAGCGGTAATAATTTCACAATATATGTTACAAGTAATTTCTACGATGATGGTGGGTCATCTTGGTGAACTTTATCTTGCCAGTTCTGCCCTTGCCATCTCTCTTGCCGGTGTTACCGGTTTCAGTCTCATGGTACGTATTTATTCCGATAGATTAATCGAGGTCCTTTGTGAGACGGTTTTATATATTCGTGATCTTTGTTATTGGTTTACTGATATTTAAATAATTAAATCTGTCGTGTATAATTAATTGGAGATTGGGAATTTGGAATGCTCTGTTTAAAGAAATTGAAATTCACGAGTTTCAACCCATTCATCGTTTTCATCGTTCACGTGAATTATTGTTTTCGTTAAAAAATTCATTTTTTTTATATTTCTGGGTGGGTGGTAGTTATTGCCTCATACTATGAAACGATACGATCCAATTGTAATTTCTGTGCTTTATGTGAATTAAACATTGTAGGTGATCAGCTGATCACCATAATTGTTCAGATAAAACCGAGTACGATTCCTCCCGTTATTTCGTTTATCTGTTTACCTATTTTATTTCGGACGTAAAAGAGAGTTAGTAGTAACGTCCCTCACAAGTTTGCGGCGAGTCAAGTATTATCCTTGCGTGCTCTAGTGGGTAATGGTATATAAGACAAAGGGAAAACAGATTACTATAAAGCTTGCAGAAATACAGGAGTTGAGAGGTCTCAGTTTCGATTACCAGTTGGGGCGATGACCACACTTAGACACTGCAGTTCCCGAAAGGTGGCTTACATAGTCGATGTGATGGTGTGGGATGCATGGCCCCGGATTAAACCCCTCGTCACAAAAAAAAACAGATTACTAGTTTACTATTCGCTAGGCATTCTGCTTTTGTATTGTCTACCCACGTGAATGAATAATAGTCGATCGGTTATAAATTTGCGACGAATTTGATTAACAACCTCATTAGTTGCACGGGTCAAGTATTTTTGTCTTATCTACCCTATTCTACTTTGATCCGTCACAAATTTACGAAGTCGGAAACAAGAATTTAGGTAGCAAATAATGGGTATTCTTAAATATTAAGAAATGGTGAGGATTAGTTGGTAAGAGGGGTGTTGAGATTGCTATAAATGTTGGGAATGATGATGATCCAGCTGCCTAAAATTAGATAGTCAAAACCAAATTTAATTGCTTGCTACTACACGCCTACATACACTCAATAGTAGTCAATACACATGGAGAGGATCAATCAAATTGCTTGTGCGGTTACGCCTCGTCGCTTGTTGACCCAATTTTGGGTTGTTTACATTTCTACACCATGTGTGAGAATGTGTGATGTGTCCATCTAATACGGCGTGACTTTGTATCATATCATGCATATCACGATTTCATAAGATATTACCTTGACTTTCTGCTATTTCCGTGTCCGTCACTCCGTCCGTTTCAAATCATGATGGGATTATTGTGCAAATATTAAATGAAATAACGTTATCTTGGTGTCTTAACGGATTCCGCAAATGCGGGATGACTTGAGTTAACAATACAAAAATGTCGTTTTTAAATGACACAGAATGAAAATTGAGCCGAGAATTACAAGGTACAGCGTATATACGTTGACCAACTTAGTTCCATGGTAGATTGGTAGGCAATTAGGCATGTATAATACTCCCTTCGATCCACATTCCACGCCATAGGTAAGTAAGTAGTAATAGTATTCACTTTTTTGTATATCGCTAAAAGTATGAAACTTTGAAAGACGAAATGTATATGTAAAGATTTTTTATGAAAAAGTCTTTCATGAAATTTTATTTTTTGTACAAAAAACGTGGCGTATAAATGAAGAAAAATGCAGTTAAAGTACACCCTCGAAGACTACCTAAAAGCAAGTGTTATCTACTTACCTTTGGTGTGGATCGGAGTGAATAATATATGAATGTGACATTTTTTATTTTCGATATGAAGGTTTTAACTTTTAATATAATCGAGTACTTTTATTTTGAAAAAAAAAAAAAATTTGCACACATTTGAGATATTTGCTCACATGGAAGTATTGAGGTTTAACATGGTGTGTCAAAATGTGGGAGCGACATTAAAGAGAGGACAAATTAAGTGTACTGTCAGCGGATTTCATCGTCTCTTGAGATAACCTGGTTCGACTTTTTGATAGGAGCTGAGACGAATATTGGTTATGAGAGGTTGTACTCATGACCTGAGTGTCGAACACCTCAGGTTATGAGCAAACAATGATACGAGAAAATGAAGAAATCGGCTAAATCCGTCATCTCTAATAGACTACCTATACGGGGAATAGGATAAAGGGTAGCGAAGGAAAGGGATAATTTTCGATTTAAATTTCCTACGTTTGAAGATTTTAATATAGGCGGAGGGAGGAAAATGAAACCCTCGACTTCTGTCGCTTACATTTCGCTGCGCCTTACTTGCGTAAAATGCTATAAGTTGCTCGGGAATGGTTGAGTATAGATACTACATTTGAAGCATTGTTTTAAGACCATGTTTATCCGTCGTTTCTGTAGCCCTATCTAGACCGAGTTCCTGCATTAAATACTAATATATATACTTGTTAACCTACTTACTAGATCTAGTTCCTCATTTTGTTATTTTATTAAGCCCTGGTTAGATCTACGAATTCCGAAATTATTTTTTGTTAAATTGGAATCACGTATGAGACCACATGCAAATACGAAGTTCCTAAACATGTTCCAACAGGTCCATTTAAGACCACTTGGAACGGAACTAGTTCCTATAATTTATTTTACTTACTTTTTTGTTTTAATTAATTTTTGTCCTTATTCAAGACCTAGCCCTTATGCAAGACCTAGCCCTTATTAGACCTACCTATAAACGTAGTCTAAGCTCATGCAGCAATGGTTAATTTCATACTTCTCCTATTTGCATATTTAACAGTTAGGGCTGGCAAGTGCATTGGAAACTTTAAGTGGGCAAGCATTTGGAGCACAACAATACAAGAAACTCGGAACACAAACATACACTGCGATTTTCTCTCTCGCCTTAGTTAGCATCCCAGTCACCGTCTTGTGGTTGAACATGGGAAAAGTGCTTGTATTCATAGGTCAAGACCCTGCGATTTCCCATGAAGCCGCGAGATTCTTGGCATGCCTAATTCCTGCCCTTTTTGGCTATGTTGTCCTTCAGCCTCTTGTTCGATATTTTCTAGTACAGAGCTTAATCATGCCCATGGTTATCAGTTCATGCCTAACTCTATGTTTCCACATTCCGCTTTGTTGGACTCTGGTATTCAAGACGAGCCTACGAAATCTCGGAGGTGCTGTGGCAATGAGTATGTCAATGTGGCTGAACACGATTTTTCTATCCTTGTACATGAAATACTCTCCCTCGTGTGAAGCAACTCGTTCTCCAGTCACCGTGGAAATGTTTCATGGAATTGGAGAGTTTTTTCGTTTTGCTATTCCTTCTGCTACTATGATTTGGTAAGCTTCGTGTACTAAATACAAATCCCTTATCGATGTAAGATGAAGTTTTTCTAACGGACTTTCTATCTGTATGCTTATAGTCTAGAATGGTGGTCTTTCGAGATGCTGGTATTGTTATCAGGGCTGTTGCCACATCCTGAGCTCGAAACTTCTGTTCTCTCTGTATGGTAATGTTTCTTTCTCAGCTATTTTACCAACCAGTAAGTCTCGTGAACAGGAATCATAACTTGTTACGAGAACACGTCAAAGTTGAAGCTAAAATGGTCTCTTACAGTTGTCAAATGATCACAAATGATACAGAAAGAGTAACAATGTCAGCGTTGATTTTCCCTATGAAAAACACGATTGACCATGTTGTAAAAAAAAAAAGGGCAGCCCGGTGCACGATGGCATCCCCGTTAGCGAGGGTCCGGGGAAGGGCCCCACACACAAGGGTGTAATGGGGGCAAGCTTTCCCTTGCCATTTTGGCAAGAGGCCGCTCTTAGGGATTGAACCCGTGACCTCACGGTCACAAAGCAACACCTTAACCGGTGCGGCCAAGGCTCCCCTTCTACGTTAGTACTGTAATGAGTAAAAATTGTTCTGTAAATATAAACTATGTATATTTATATGATAGTAGACTATGTGTTTACCAAATGAATTTGCAAATTACCTATGATTTGCGTAGTTTGACGTAAATATTTTTTCCTTGAACAGCTTGACAACGATCTCAACACTCTACGCAATACCGTATGGAATAGGTGCTGCTGCAAGGTATGTTTCGGGGAAGGGATCTGATTTGGATGTATGGGATAACATTTTTTCTTAATTCTGATTTTTGGCCAAAATGCAGCGCTAGAGTCTCAAACGAACTAGGGGCAGGGAACCCAGACCGGGCTCGTACAGCTGCATCTGCAGTAATGCTGATTGCGGTCGGTATTGGTCTTCTTGTAAGCTCAATCTTATTTTCCACACGAAAAGTTTTCGGATATTGTTTCAGCAATGAGAAGGAAGTTGTTGATTATGTCACCACAATGGCGCCTTTGATTTGTTTAAGTGTTATAATGGACGGTCTACAAGGTGTTCTTTCTGGTAGGTATTTCATTCTTTGTCAAAGGAGATACCCGACTCTTCTAATTTTCCTCGCGTACCCGTGTCCGACACTCGACCTCAGACATGGGTATGAGTTATGACACATGGACACCTCATTTTAGACCAAAATGTGCATATTTTCAATAAAATAGCCGAGTCCGACACTTGGACACGTACCCGTGTCGGGTACTTCTAAACGAGTCTGAGTAACATGGCTGATGCAAAAGGTTTCATTCTTTTACTAAAACGCAATATTTCCAAAAATGTCGAACGACAGGTGTTGCGAGGGGATGTGGATGGCAACATATAGGCGCTTTTGTGAACCTGGCTGCATTCTATCTTTTCGGAATCCCAGTTGCTGCAATATTAGGCTTTTGGTTGAAAATGAATGGAAGAGGATTGTGGATTGGAATCCTCAGCGGCGCTACTGTGCAGTCGTGCCTTCTAGGCATCATTACGAGTCTTACAAATTGGGAAAAACAGGTATGGCTTATCTAGGTAGCACCAAAACGGACACGGACACGGACACGACACGAGACACGGCATCTCATAAAATTTAGGACACGGGACACGGCATCTAAATATAATAAAATATAAATTACAATTTGAAACTAAATCTAAACAAGTAAAGTTACAATTTGACCTTTACTATAACTAATTCTCATTTTTCCACCCAAACTCATCTTCTAATCGATTTTTTTTAAAATATTATTACTCGTTTAAACTATAATATGTTTAGCCATGTGTCCAACGAGTGTCGGGTGTCCGAGAGTCGGACACGGTGTCGGACATGGGACGGCTAATTAAGAGAAGTGTCCGTGCTACCTAGTGGCTTATGTTACAGGATTACATTACCGCTTGTAGCCAAGCATATCACCAGACAATTGGACATGTCTAAGACACATAAGATAGTCGAGTGATCGAGTCTAGCACAATAACCATGTCAGATATTTCTAACGGGATCCCTAGTTACTTTAGGAGCGGGCTTTTGTATTTTTTACCTGATCACATTTTTCCGTCTAAGCCACGCGTCCAATATCCTAATAATGACAGATGAATTCAATGCATGGCAGGAAGATTTGCATAAAATAACATTGAATCCCCCCATAAGGGCCATAACTGATCCCAATTCCCAAGTTCTTTTCGGGAACATTTTGACGAAATGGGCTTTTAACCAAACTTTTTCTCGTTTTGGGGCCCATTTGAAAGTATTTCTTCCAAATGGGTCCACGTCATCACTTTTATTTATTTTTCAGTTTTTTGTACAAAACCGTCGCTTTAGGTAGCGGCTTTACCTGTATTGTTTTAAAAATAAAAAAGCAAAACAATAAAATAGTGGAAAAGAGACAAGCCGCTACTTGCTTCTTAGCCAGTTTCTCTTCTTCTCAAAAATGGCGAAACCGACCTCACAAAAATATGATCACAAATTCCCATCAAATAAATCTCCTCCTTCTCTATTTGATCATCTTAATCATAAGTGTGTTCATCAACAACATTATTATCATAACTCTCGAACTAGTTGAGGAGTTTGCTGTACTAATTACGCAACATTCGAGTCCAAACTTTCCGCCTCAATCAACATTCCACACAACTCCTGCACACGACTTTCAAGGCTCATACCAGATACCAGTTTTTCGAGTCTCCTCTGATGTTGCATTTGGGGCAAATCATCAGAAAGCTTGTGAAATGCCGAGACCGACCGTTAACCTCCTCTTTGCTTGGTTGAGTGAACTGATGCTTTCTCTACCTGAGATAAAGCCTTGCGTTGTTAAATAAAGAAGGATCGACCCGCTGCCGCCAGTGACTTCACTTATCCTTTTTGAATATAAGAAGGGGCTTCCTTGTTGTTTTCGTCAAAATGTTCTCTTTTTGGCATAATGGATGAACCCTTTTTGTTGTACGTTTTGTAGGCAAGTAAGGCGAGAGAAAGGCTATCCGAGTCAAATTACAGAGTTGGAAACGGAGCAAATATAGAAGAACAAAGACTCCTGAGCTAACCGTTCACGAGAAGATACTCAAGTTCAGTCGGAGAAACTACACGGGAGCTCTCCCGTGGCTCAAGTCCCAAGTAAACGGCATTCCAAACTTACCAAGATTAGAATCTAGAAGTTTATAATTTAGGGATTTTTCCACATTTTTTGTAGCGAGTGTCCTAGAATACATTGCGAGCCGTTCTTTACCAAATTTCTTCGTACATTTGGCTTGATTTTGTTCATGACTGGAGACGAGATTCTGTGAATTATTCTCAAGTGATCATCTTTTAGTCTACTTGATTCATGCAAACGGAATCTGTTTATAGCATACGGAATGGAAAGGGCAGAGAATTCATCACATTTTTGCTGACACTGTATTTGGTTTAAACGGGAAATTTTAACTCGGATAATATAGCATATGATAATTTAAACCCGTTTTAACTTGTCGTCGAGGTGATACGTGCATTGCTTATGGCATGAGAATTCATCCAACACGAAGAAAGTGGCAATCGATTCCGACTCTAATCCAGGTATTTATGCTATCCTGATGAAGGAAAAAAATTCCGCATTCATTTAATCTAATGAAGTTCTTTATGCAATAAATTGGAATTCATGGAAATTTTGGCGCATATTTGTCACTTGTTTTAAAAACAAACTTCATCGCCACAAGCGAACGGCCCAATAACGACTCAGATCCAAACTAACCTAACTCAAAACTCGAACTTGTTTTAAAAACAAACTTCATCGCCACAAGCGAACGGCCCAATAACGACTCAGATCCAAACTAACCTAACTCAAAACTCGAACGGAACATTTATGAAAATTTTGGCACATATTTGTCACTTATTTAAACGACGAACTTCATTGCCACAAGCGAACGACCCAATAACGATCTAGATCGAATTAACCTAACTCGAAACTCAAACGGAACATTGATGCAAGTAACCCTAGCAAAATGACCCAATAATATCAATATAGACTATAGAGCATGACAGAACTTAACTGAAACCCGTATCCGTCCAAAATATCCCGACTCAAAATTAACTTGAACTCATATCCGAAATGACCCGATATCGAGCATACTCAACCCGAATGCCCAATCTCCATTAACCTTGACCAAATCGAGCTTCCAGAGCAGCTTAAACCCCAAAAAACATAAAACCCGTCAAACAATCAATAGTTTACATCCATCTTCCACATAATTGAAGCAGAAAGAGAGAGAAAAAATGGGGAAAAGAGACATGGAACGATTGAACACAAGATTGTCATCATACATGAGTAATATTCATGAAACTTTGCAAATTTTGGATCAAACCCCAACTTCTTCGCTTCAGAAACTTAGCTGGGATGATGTTATTAAGATTGGTGAACAGCTTTCCAAACAAGCTACTACTGGTATGATTAATCTATTTTTTTTAAGTTATTAATGTTTTTAATTGACAATTTCCTGATTTGGGTTGTGTTAATTTGTTTGTTTGATTGTTTTACTTTGTTAATCTGTGAAATTCGTGTTTAAAATTGTTATTTTTCATCTTGGGTCATTCGGAAACGGCCTATTTGTGTTGCTAACACGAGTGTAAAGCTGCTTACATCCGACCCCGTATGTACTTTTATTCGTATTAATTGGTATCGAGCTGCTAGGAAATAGTTCTAGTTACAGTATTATGAAGTTGGATTTTCGTAAAGTTCGTGTCTTTGATTAGTTTTTTTGCTCAATTAGACAAATAGGACTATACATCCAGATGTATATGAGCATCGATACAAATCTAATTGAGCTTACATACAATTTTGTTTGAAATTTTAACAATTTTTTCTTGCACTATAATTTTTTTAGTGTTGAAATTAAAATCTTGGGTTTTTTTATGTATTCGTTTTGAATTTCAATATAATGTTTTGATTTATAATTTTTTTTATTAAGATGCACAAGCTCGTAAAATAAATGTATAAGCTCAAATTCTTTGCTATAAAGCTCGAAATCTATATTATACATCTGGGTATATAATCCTCTAATTGCTTCGTGGTAGTCTCTTGGATGAACAATGTTGCTTTTGCGTTTTTATAATGGTAAATTATGGTGTACTACCTACGTTTCAATTACTTCAGTGTCGTGATTAGAAAAACGTCACAGCGAATTAAAAAGGTCAACAAATGATTGAGACGGAGGGACTGAGTGAGTATATCGTATATGAAGTTGTATTTTCGAAATGAATACTGGAACTAACTGGACAATGGGGGGATATTAGAGAGATTACGCCGTGTTGGAGGGTTTTGGATAGCTTAGGTGTGTGATGTGTGAATCTTTAAGCTTTACTAGTTGAATCTGGTTAAGGGGCAGTAAACGTGGAGTTCTCTCGTATGAGACTAAAAGTTTGATTCTTTGGTGTTCGAATGTTGTGTGGGGATTGTTACATTTGGACTCGCGCTGATGATTGTCAGAGCTGTGCTAGAGCAAAGATCTGTTGCAGAAGTTTGATTCTTATTAATTGATATGGAGCTTCTAGCTCTAGGGAATAGTTTTAAGTCTAGTAGTATGAAGTTGGGTTTGCATAAAGTTCGTGTCTTTGATTTGTTTTTTTGCTGAATTCTTGTAATTCATGCTAGACTATTGGATGAAGAATGTCGTTTTGCTATTTGCGTTATAAGAACGGTTAATTTGTGTTTTCTGACTTTCTCTGTCTCCATCATTTGTTACCTTTGATTGCAACAGTCCTCGCAAAGAATATAAAAAAGGTGAACGAATGATTCTGACGGAGAGAATTTTCTAAATGATGCAACCGATGTCTGGTGTAATTAATTAAGTGGAGGGGTTTGGGTAGTTTAGGTCTGTGATGCATGCATCTTTATGTTTAACTAGTCGAATCTGGTTAAGAAGCATTATATTTTGGGTTCGCTTGTGTGAGAGTAAAAGTTCGATTCTTTGGTGTTAGAATGTTGTGTGGAGACTGTACATTTGGACTCGAGCTGTTGATTGCTAAGCTGTGTGATAACACTTATCTGTTGCGAACTTATGAACATGCATAGCTGATATGTCTCATTTAGATGGTGAATGCTAGATTTTAGTGTTGATAAGTGGAGGAACGGAACAGGTGACAGTTTTTACAGGCTGATTCACACTGTCCCCTTTTGGCCTTGGTGTTCTACCTTGACAATCAGCTGTTACCATATATATGTGGTACTCAAATATGTCACGTTTGATTTATTGAACAATTATCTCGACATTATCATTAAAAAAAATTGTATTACCATTGTGTTTAAATCTAGTACATGGGAAATAGCGCAACTGCGCAAAGAGGCAAAAATGATGTCGTATTGGATCCTTAACCGTATGTCATTGTTTTTGGCCTTTCTTACTGGTTAATGATTTAACATTACTTTCTTCTTGTGCTTTTTCAGCTGGCATGCTATTCACTGGTGAAAGAACTGAAGTAAAAGCTTTGGAAGAAAATATGGAGGCATATTTTAATGTATTGCAGGGGCTTTTGTTGCATGCCTATGGAAGTACGGTGGGTGCAGGGCCGACTTTAACATCCAACGTCCACGCATCAATAAAGCAAGCTGTAGATTGCAGTTTCGTGTTATGGAAGGAATGTGTTTCTTCTTATGGTACTTCTTCCTTTCTTTCTTTCTTCTGTGTTCTATTTCTTCCTTGCTTATTTGAGATTAGTTTATTTATTGCTTGCCATTTATGTTATTCAATCATAGCCTAAACTTTGCTAAGTGCTTGTTTGGTTCACGATGGCCAAATGAAATTCCCATGAAGAATAAATTACTCGTGAATTAGTTTTGGTTTTGATCCATGTGAAATGAACGAGAGCGTTTTTGTGACGAGATTTGAAATTCACACGGAAATTACCACTTACCTAGGGGATCTTAGGTAGATGAATTCGTATTTGTTCCATGAGAGCTAGAGTTCATATAGAATTTCTATTTCCCATCACTTTAGCAACCAAACAAAAGTCGACTTCCCTGTTTCCTAGGAATATCAAATTTACGTGAACTGCGGTGGGCTATAACACAAATATAAGGGTCCGCCCGAGTCATTTGTTTACCTTTTTTATTCTTCTTTGTGAGGAGTATTTTAATCAGAAGTAAACAAGTAATTGGGACGAAGGGAGTAAGATGGTGGAAAAGAGGGCGTGTTTGGAAAAACAAAATTAAATAGGGATGTCAATAGTACGTAGTATTCCTTGATACTCCGTATTTAACTACTTCTATTTCATATGTTCATTAAATAGGCCCCTTTTGACTTTCTAGTGAGTTGGAAAAAGTCAAATGGCACTTACGAATTAAAATAGAGGGAGCATAAATTGTTCCGAAGATAATCCTAATCTTTTCAATCATAAAGCCATTCTAGTATATCTCATGGAGCGAAAATTAGCTTGGGAATATAGGAAACAAGGATTACTAACAAACCAATTAACGGTGTGTGAGTTGCCATAGTGTACTAGGAGTAGAAAGAGTTCACCGCTCGAAATGAGTGTACGACTATTGGAAGTATTCAACTTATCGTAGTCATCTCACGTGTCGTGATCCGTGTATTAATTAGAACACTAAGCGTATAGGCCATTCTGGAAGGTAACTACTGCCTATATTATTCCGACTCTTCTAATTTCCTCGCGTACCCGTGTCCGACGCTCGACACGCAGACGTATGACACTTGGACACCTCATTTTAGACCAAAATATGAATATTTTTCAATAAAAAAGCCGAGTCCGACACTTAGACACATACCCGTGTCGATACTTCTAAACGAGTCTGAGTAACATAGACTACTGCGAGTCCGCGACTACCATGGAAACTAAAGTCTGCCTTGTTCATGTTTTACATGAGTTATTGGAAAACCGTTTTACATGAAGCTTGCTCTTTTTTCTCTTCTATGGTCAGGCTCTCGCGACAAGGAGCTACAACTCAAAGTTCCGCAGCGAGTTGGCACTGTATGGGAAGCATGCACTGCTCTCAAAAAGACACCTGCAACTAATATTGTTGCTATTGGGCGAGCGATGACCCAAGTTGCTGTTTCAATGAAGGACGTGTTACGTGAAATGAAGGAACTCGAACCAACTTCATCTGAACCTGCTGATGGTGCTGGTGATGTTGACGACGACGATGATGACGATGACTTTGGGAAAGATTTATCTCCTGAAGAGATGAAGATTGCAATACTAGCAACTCAGATTGTCTCAGAAGTCGTAACAGTTATCAAGGAACTCATTCGATCCATTACTACTATGGTCAAGAAAGAAAATTTCGATGACACAAATGTTGTCGAATCTTTAGAAAAACTATTAAAGCTGTCTCGGGATGTTGGAGCTCAGGTGGACGAGCTTGGAGCTTGTCTATATCCACCTCAAGAACACCCGGCCATAACACTAGCATGTGAGAAGATGTCCAACTTGACAGATGAAATGGGTAAGATATTAGAAAGCTTAAATGGTTCCACTGACGCCTTTTCCGAGGGTTGCAGAACGCTCGAGAAAGCCTTGGAAATGATTCGGCTTGAAATATCCAACTCGAGCGTTGATGATGATGCTCCACAAGTTTCGAGTGAGTTAGATGTAGTTGCACCAATGCAGAATCTTACTGTAGAAGGTTAATAACTTTGAATCGCGCATTTGTTTGTGTGAGAGGTTACTGTAGGCCAAGTCATTTTTATCGATAAATGAATACGTTTGGGATACATTGCCATTATTGCCTATGTTTCTCAGATACCAAGCCGCCTCCGTTGAGCACCAGTGACAGTGGTGCACAAGTAAGCTAAAGGCCCGATAAGTGGCCCGAGTAGTAGCATTTCTGTTAATGGCGCGAGCATCAACTAGCGCATTAGCCAGGAGTTTGCATATCTCCAAATTGACAGCATTTGAAGTCTTGCTTGTGACGAATATTTTGTAAGATAAAATGGATACAAAATGAGTTAGGGGAGAAAGGGGACCACATGAATAGTGTCAGAGACAGAAAAAGTGGGTATTTTATGAGAGGAAACGGTATCCGTCACGAGCCGTCACAAACGAGAATTTGTGTTGATCTAAATTACCAAACCTGTCTATTCCACCAGAACTGTATGACAGGAACCTGACATTAACCTTTCAAGATCACTATTATTGACCGATTCTAGATCGTGATGTCAATGCAGGCCCGGAGTGAGACGGACCTAATGTGAATTTCTCCGCTCACAGGAAAACGGGTTTGGGATATGTTAATCAGTACAACTCGAGTTCAAGCTAGCCACGCGACCCATCACTTAAATGTTGAGATACAAACTACGTCGTGAATTTGTGAATCGTGATAATCGGTCTTTTGCATATCCGTCTTAAGAGATTACGCAATTATAAAAAATCAAACCACTTAAGCCGTATTTAACTTGATCCGCGTAATCTATCCCGAAATCTAACCTAACCGGCCCATTTAACAAGTCGCTCTCAAAACGGTGAACGGAAGTGTCACAGTCCTGGTAACCTGTGATTACGGGCACAAAAATTTATTAAATTAGTAAGGAATAAATAAGGGAAATGACAAATAATAATAAAATGTAAATTAATGAATATTTAATTTAGAACATATCTATATCTAAGATTTGGTTGGCACACATAGTTGGATCCTCGCACTTTAGAATATATAAATATCATTAAACCTGCCCTTTTAACCTTTTCTTTTCTCATTTTAGCCAGGATGCATACAGCTGTCCCTTTTTAAATTAAACTAATAGCCAATTACCTAACTAATTACAATAAGCGGATTATACTACCAGAGGTATACAATTTTATGTACATATTTTGAGTTTTTTAATAGAAAATTCGAGCTTTATTAGAAAGAATATGAGTTATATGTTAAAATTTATGAACTCCTCGAGAAAAAATATTGAGAATCGGAAATTATTATACAACTAAAACACAATACATATAAGTTGAATTATATTTTAATTTTAATATCAAAAAACTAAATATAACTCAAAATATAGTTTAAAAGCTCAACAAATATACGCATAAGCTCAATAAAATATACCATAATTGTACGATGCTATTAAGCTCAATAAAATATACCATAATTGTACGATGCTATTATACATCTGGTTGTATAATCTCTGTGTGACCTAATTAAAGTACATAATAAACAATATACAAATTTTCGGTTGTGATGGATAACATCCGTTATAAGCTTATAATGTGAGACAAGTTTGCAAATGGAAGGGCAAGTGCGGAGGGCGTACGGAAGTGACTTAAAAGAGGTCACAGGTTTGTGACCGTCACAAGCAAGACGGACGAGAAAGAATATATATTGGATGTAATACTCTAGATTTTACTTGTTTTTAAACATATGTTTATTTTTTCTGAGTTTATTATTACCTCAAATTTTATTGTCAATTAAAGTTTGTAAGTTATACTACGTATTTTTTTCTGAGTTCTGAAAACGACGATTTTTTTCATGTCTACATTTAATTATCAAAAAAGAAAGAAAGGTACTTAAATCCTCTAAATCCTCTGCATTATTAGTCATTAAGAATTACTACTTATTGTACACATCGTTAATCATATCACTCGTGTCTCAATCAATAAAAAGTCCCACATCCAAAAAATTATCATAAATTAACCTTAGTTGGATCATCATGATTTTGTTATTTAAGTTGTATTAGGTCACATCTAGACCCTCCTAACATAAATAATTAGAGTTGCTAATTAGTTTTTATATTTTTAATCACTAACGGACAATTAATTTTCTTCTTAACCTTTTTATTTTTATTTATAATTTAGGTTTAATTAACAAATTTTAATCAGCAAAGCATGGTTAAAGTATTTGGTATTTAGCACTTCAAGATTAACATATTGTTTCTGTCTTTGTAAAATGAAGTAAATTTTTCTATTTTAGAGCTCAGATAAGTACTACACTCTAAGACCACATATGGGCACAACTCCAAATATGATGTTCTTATCTCTTGTTTACCAAATCATAAAATTAGGCGTTGTTTGATAAATAGCGGGTTAATATTAGTAGAAGCAGATTTGACTAGCAGAATAATTTAGCGGATTTGACTAACAGATTTATTTTGCAGAATTATTTTAGAGGTTTTGGTAATTGACAATTTAGATTAACAGATAGTCTAGAATCTTTGTAAAATGACATATAAGGATATGAAGAAATTATTTATGAAATATATAAAAGGAATGTTAGTATTTTATTAAAAGGGTAAATAAGACAATTTTTTTCTTTCTAGTATGCTAATCCAATATGTTGGTAGGAATAGCATATCGTAAAATAGCATATTGGACCCAATATACTATTTTAATATGTCATTAACCAAACACCCTAAATAGCATACTGGTAAGTCAAACATGCTAAATCTCTCAAATATGCTGAAATTTTGCCAATATATTGTTTACCAAACAGAGCAGTGTATTGATTAGTCAATCATGATATGTTGAAAATCTATCAACATGTCTTAAACACCTCTTATAACATAGCCCTTTTACAGTTTTACCTATATTATGAGCGATCTAATTTTGTTTCTAAACACAATAAAACTCAGTAAATCTCTTGAGGGCCGTCTTCTAATTAATTTAGTGAGAAACACAACATGAAAAATAAAAATTAAATATATTTTTCACTCATTATATGAGAGATCTCTCAATAATACTAATGACAAACCGTTTTCTAAGGGGTTGTTTGGTGGCCTTGGAAAAACACGGAAAGTGGAAATTCCCCTGAAGTACAAATAAGAGAGTTGTTCTCTTCAAGCGGATATAACCGTTTTAAGACTAATACAGGTCAAATATACCCCACTTGCATAGATAAGACAAGTCTTTTTTATAATATTTAGACATTTTATTTTTATCTTATATATAAAGTGCTAGCTATTTGACCCGTCTTATTGTTTCAAACGGATATACTTGGTTTGAATTTTAAAACAAGAATTTGTGTTTGTAAAAATGGGGGAAGTTGCTTACCGACTCTCCCTTGGTGAGTTGAAGTTCCTATGAAACTGAATTCCCACGTTGGCAACCAAACAACTCTAACAAATTCCCACAAATTAGAAGAGAAACTTATTTTCCGTGAATTTGTATTTATGAGATGTAATTCTCGTATCAACCAAACAACCCCTAAAATTATTGCATAACTAAAACTAATACAATATATTATTTTTAGATTTTCTGATTTCGAATTATGATTCCGTCACTACTTATAATTTCGATGGGACTAGGATCAAAGTACCAAAATAATGTGATAATAACATTGACGTGTTACGTGTAACCAATATTGATATTATTATGTTTATGTACAATGTTTTACGTACGAAATGTTGTACAACTAAAAAATGAGTTGTTATTTGCGTAAGCCGAGATAGTGAACTAAGGCAGTACGTAGATGGTGTATTAACCACACCAGGTTTTTGGGACGAAAGCAAATGAATCTAAGATTTCTTACGTTATATTATGGAATATCCAAACTCGAAAGGCCAAAAGCCAACAACGATCAAGCTAATAACGAATTAAAGAACAAAATTCCAATTTTTTAGATACTTTTTTTATTTGTTTCCTTAGAATAAGCCACGAATAGAAAATGCTGGCACATGCAATTTTTTTGATTTTTTTTTAGGAAACATAAATAAACTTACCCGAATAGGCAAGAAATATGAAGAAATTTATCTAAACGACACTAGTAAAATAAAAAATAAATAAGAAAATAAAAGCTTGAAAAAATTAAACAACAATTTTTGCGCAAATTTATCCACAAAATTACGCATAATGGGTAAGGTCAGCATATATAAATATCGCATCTAATTATCTTAAAAACATTAAATTTTACTGATAGGTCTCTTAAGAGAATAATATGAAAAATATAAATTAAATAACTCTCTCTTTTATTAGGTGAAATACCTCACAATAACGTCACTGAAATATCATTTCTCTAAAGTTTTTGTGAAATTTTACGTACAATATTAACGTCTATTATTCAATTAATTATACTTACGACCATAAAATAACAATCTAACAAAACAATTACATACATACTTTCAAATGTACAAGTTTATAAAAAATGCATGATTATTTTTATTCCACGCCTTAATTACATTCTCTTGCAAAACAAGTAAAGACTTTATTCGTTCTGGCTTAATTTCAACTAATTTTAATTCACCTCGGCTTTATACCTTTCATTAGTCCAGCTCAATTCAACTTACCTGTATTTAGATAAATGCACCTGATTTAGTCTAGTTATTTACAAACCCTTTATACGAAATACATGATTATTTTTATTCCCCTCCTTCGTTGTATTCTCGTAAAAATCAGTACAGAATTTTTTCATTCTGGCTTGTTTCAACTAATTTATTCACCCCGGCTTTATACATTTCATTCGTCCAGTTCAATTCAGCTTACCTGTATTTAGATAAATCGACTCGATTTAGCCTAATTATTTACCCACCTTTTATACAAAATATGTTACGTAGTATGATCTCATGCACAGCTCAAAAAACATATTCGCAATATATTTGCCTTTTTTATTGAAACTTGAAAACGATATGTAGTATGATATCTTCCTTGTATTTTATAAGCCACTATTTAGTCTTTAAGAACATTTAGTCTCTTCATTTCAGGTTGTCCGTTAATATTTGCATAGTTTTTATGGTCCATTATCATACCACGTAAACTAAGAATATAGCTAACAATTATATATACAACTATTATTATTATATTAATTAATCTTCATGCAAGTTGATTATTAGTATTAATAATTATAGCATGAGACGGTGAGACACTGAGACAGTCTTATGATATAAAAGGACAACTCCCTTATTCGTTGTTAATAAATATTGTTTTTATAAAAAATGAACCGTTCTATCGTGTAAGTTTATCTTCTTCTATAATTTGTGAGCAATTTCGCTGTGAACAATTAGCTTATTCGTTGTGAATAAATAGCTTATTCGCGGTAGAGCTTTTTTTCATTATTTTCCATTTTTATCCTTTGCCTAAGAAGAGAAAAAACAAAGAAGAAACTCTCACACTCTCCCGCACAAAATTAATCAAATTTATCAAATCCGTCAAAATTACATGACTATGGTTTATGGAAGCTAATTCTCGTATAGATTAAGTAATAATTTTAATTTCTAACGTTTTAATTATATTATGTGAAATTAAGGAATTAATTATATTTGTTTAAACCGTCCCTTGTTTTGTTCTTCTTCCTTATTCATCTTTTTTCGACTGTTATTTGGATTGGATCTTGTCACAATATAATTAATAAAGTTATAAATTAGAATTATTACTTGATCGATATGAAAATTAGGATTCATAATCGTGTAATTTTGACGGATGTGATAAATTTGATTGATTTCGTGAGGGAGAGAATTACTGAGATAGAGTTTTTTGTTTAAGCAAATGGTATAAAATAAAAAAAATATTATAAATGAGTAAAAGTCGTACATTAGCAGTTAGCACCACACTTGTATAATGTAGGGATCCCTATAATGTAATACCAATATATACGAGTAATTAGTATAAGTATATAATTAATCTCCATGCAAGTTGATTGTTTGCTTAAAGATTAATCATATACTCCGTAATTAAGAACAAGTTGTTGGGAATTGTAGTATGTTGTGCGACATTAAAGCGGCTAATCCATCAGGCCGGTGTGATTTGAAGATCCTTGTACATGGATCAGATTCGCTTTACCGTTATTATACTTCTTTTTTCGCAGTCTATATCATCATAATACAATTATTATTACTACTTGTTTATTTTATTCAATTTGTTAATTAATTAATTAATTATTGGTTTTTGATTAGTTCTTTGATTAGCGGATAAGCGACGGTTATTGTTCATTGACAATAAATAATTGGAAGTTTTAGGCTTTGTTTTTTTCCGGCTGAAAGAAGTTGAATTGAATTAAATGCAGTTGAGTTAAAGAGAACTGGTTTTAATGGAGTCGAGATGAACTGAATGCAGTTGAAATAAAAGTTAACTTTGTGACGAAATGAGGTGAACACAACTGAATTAGTTGACCCGAATTGAACTAAATAGAGCTAAGCTGAAATAAAATGAATTTAAATTAAACCGAAAAGAATATGACGTTTGTTGAAGCTTATTTCGATTATGTATTAACTATAGTATATTGTTAATTTTCTAATTTTTTCATTTTCGTAAGTGTTTTTCTATTATATGTTTTCGTAAAAAGTTGTTTAAACTAGACCTCTAAAATTTATTTAATAGCCATTGATATGCAAATAACTCTTACACCACATGCAAAAAGCATGAACAATAATGTGAAAACATACAAGTAAATATAAACCGATTTTACATAAACATTGCATATAAATATACAACTGGCTATATTAAGTAAAAGGTGATTACTTGTAAGATAAGTAGGATTAACTATTTCGGCTTTTCAAACGTGTGCCCTAAAACCACACATTGATAAATCGAATATGGAAAAATTTGTAAAATATTCTCGTGATAAATTCAACTATAAACTTAGTTTACCATAAATCCATAATTAGTGAGAATATATTATGAATCTTTTCATATTCAATTTATTAAGGGCACAGTTAAAAAACCGTAATTATAAAAGTAGTACGTAATTAGTAGTGGGAAGGTGGTTAGAATGAAAAAATGAAGGTTTATAGGGGGAATAATTAGCGAAGATCACGGGAAATCTTTCAATGTCATATAGTTTGGTGGTCATTGTCTCGAATGTCCAAGTCTTCCACCGTCCAAACTCCAAACACAAGCGTGTCTTACGCCCTACCTCCATCCATGCCATTGCCATGGTGTCAATTAATCAATTATTACTCAAATTCCAATTTAGTCTTCTCCAACCATTATTGAAAATCTGTCACAGTTAATAACTTACACGTCGTTTTATTTCCCTTAATAAAGTAAAACTTGAATTAGCTTAAAAGGTTAGAGCTCTCTTATCTCAACTCTAAAATTAAGGGTTCGATTCTCAGCCACAATATAGTGCGCTCAAACCTTTTTATTTAAGAAAATCATAGTCTCTTTTTATTTGTTTACCTGTATTTTACTCCTATTTAACAGTTAGGAAAAAATTTACTCTAATTTGTCAGCAATACTTGTTATTTCATCTTAATTAAGATGTATGGACATTAAGATCCTTATTTTTCTTCATAACTTAATTTCAACTTATTTCGGTTATATTATATACTATTAAGTTTAGTTTTGTTCAGCATTTGGCCCTTTGTTATGAGATATCGGGATATGTCGAGATATCGACATATTCATAATTAAGAAATACGGTATCGTAATATATCGTATAGAATAATATTATGATTGTCTAGAATAAGTTATATTTGATAATGATATTATCTGATCTTCGGTAGTATTATATATACTACAGCGATTGTAATAGTTAGAGGGACGAACGATTATCAATAAAACTACGATTCTATCTATCTCTATTTCTATTACCCTTAGACGGTTTTCTTCAACTTGTCTCTTTTAAAAATTAACTTTTACTTCAACTGCATTTAGTTAACCTCAAGTTCATTCTATTTAGTCCAGTTCAGTTCAACTTCATTCAATTAAGTTCAATTAGCTTGTTTCAGCCTAAAAAAACAAAACTTCACTGTAGTGTAATATAAGACCGCTATTTAAGGTTCACTTGGATGGAATGAGAGAAATTATTACCTGTAAGCTAAAATAAACAAAAAAAATTGGAAGAAGAATGGTGGTTAATGATGATTATAGAGAGAGTGGACAAAAAAAGTAAGGAAAGAATATTACTTTTTTTTCATAGCACTATAAGCAGTAAAACGAGGTTTATATGATTGACATTTGATTCAGTTTGTCACATGCACTTTTAATTCTTAAACGATAAGCAAAGACATAAAAACAACTAATTGATAGAAAACATGTGCTGATGACTAAAAACCGGCATAGCCCTGGAGCCACCATCTTTAACCTCGACTTTTTTGAGGGGATAAACGAAGCTTGACAAATGACAGGAACGATCTTCACTCGTCAGAAATTAAACCACGGAAACCAATAAACCCCGTAAACTCCAAAATCTAAAAAGATGGCACAAAGTATACTTACGCTACAATCATCATGTTCTTACATACTTGGTATGATGTTGTTCCTTACCGGCGCTCCAAGACGTATGTGTTTACCCCAATACATAGTATTTATGTATCCTGTATTAATACATATGGAGAATTATTACCTTCATAGAGGTAATATATTACTTTAGGGCAAGTGAGTTGCTAAGGGCTTGTTTGCTTACCCTTTTAATTTATAGGAAGTTCAAAATTATTCCATGATTTACAATTTTTTAAAGTTGTTTGGTTACCCCGTAAATGGAAAAATGGCGGAACTCAAACTCCCCCATGAGTTATAATTCTGATATGATGTGGGGATAGTTAATGACCGACCCAACTTCGGTGTGTTGTACTTCCCACATTCTATCATATAAGTCAAAATTAGTTTTTTTACCCTTATTATATACTTAAAAAAAAGTCTTACTATATTCCCTTATCTAATTTTTTTACCCTAAACCTCAATTTACTATCCTCCTCCACAAAAACAAATCACCGTACTTTAGCTGTAAAAATTCATGGTACACATCTTCTTTGTTTGATCATCATTTTTTTTGTTTATTGATCTTAGAACTTTTACTAGAGTTTTAAACTTTCAGTTTGAGCGTTTTCTTTTCCTGAACAATGATGGTAATGTAACTCGGAAATATTTTTTTTAAGAACTATGTTCAATTTTTTTTATGTTGATGATGTAATTTGGTTGAGTTCATATGGACGGTAAGCAGACAATATCAGCTACTTCATAAGTAAAGTTATACAAAATAGTTTTGTTTTTAATAAAAGGGCATAACGGTACTTGTAAACAAAATCAAGCGAATTAGATGGGTACAACCAAACAAGATATGAGAATACAATTCATGGGAAGTGTGAATTTCCTTATGTCAATCAAACAACTTTTTGTAAGATTACGGGAACTTGATATGAGAAGTAAGTTCCCTGGAAGTACAACTTCCTACAGGAAATTAATTCCTGAATGAACCAAACAAGACCTAAGTAGTAACCGTCCTAATTGTGGACATGCATTCTTACGCGCATTTACTAGGTCTCATTATTGATTATATAATGTTTTACCCAAATTCTATTATACAATCATCTAACGTGTGACCAAAAATGTATGATCACTTTTATTAAACACGACCATTTTCGGGTAAATAATTACCACTTTTTAGTTTTTATGACTGAAAAATAAACATTTATTCAAGTGATCAGTATTTACCAAAAATATGGTCAAATTTATCAAAAACACAAAAAAACGACTGCACAATAAATGTGTTAAATGCTTTAAACTACTAATCATTTGGTCTAACTACAACAATAAATAATGGTTATAAATTGTTATTTGAGATTGTGTTCATACCGGATGCTATCTTTGTTATGTAATTAAATTGTAGGTAGGATTTCAAGTTTGTCATTTAGGTTTAAGTTACATGGATTGAGAATAGTGATGGAGATAGTGGCGGCCGGCGGGGCAATAACAGTATAAATAGAATTATACATCCAAATGTATATGAGTATCGTATATCTAATACAAATCTGATTGAGCGTATATGTAATTTTTTTCGAGCTTTTAACAATTTTTTTTCCACTATAAGTCTATAATTTTTTAAGTGTTAAAATTAAAATCTTTGGGCCGGGTTTTATATGTATTATTTTTGAGTTTCAATATAATGTTTTGATTTGCAATTTTTTTATAAAGACGCTAAGATTCTTTTCAATAAAACTCGTAAAATATATACATAAGCTCAAATTCTTTGTTATCATAGTAAGTCTTGCTTGCGACGGGTCACCATTTGTGACGGATATTTTGTGAGATAAAATGGATAGAAAATGAGTTAGTGGAGAAAGGGGACCACATCATAGTGTTGGAGAGAGAGAGAAAAAGTGGGTATTTTGTGAGAGTAAACGATATCCGTCACAAGCTTACGACGGATAGTGCCGTTGCAAATAAGAATTTGTGTTGTTATAAAGTTCGAAATCTATACTATATTGGTTGTATAATCCTCTAATTGCAATAAAAGGGGCCTTCACCCTCTCAGGTTGAAAATTTCGAAATTTTTAGTTAAATTTTGCAAACTTTTTTTAAGTGTATCTTATATTATTGTCTATACTTAAAAATTTTCACCTATTAAACTCAAATTTTGGCTCCGTCTCAAAATCTTATTTAATTATTTTTCTCAAGGCAAACACATGAACCTTTAAAAAATAAAAATGCACATTAATAACACAAATTCTACTCTACGATCGCACGTAAGACCAACAAAAAAAGTTATCATCTTTTTATTAAATAGTGACCACTTTTTATTGTTAAAAGATGACCTATTTTTTTCAAATTGATCACTATTTATAAAAAAAATGGTTACTTTTTACCAAAAATTGTCACATTTTGAAAAAAATACAGAATAAAACCGTCACATATCATAACTACTGTATTATTAATTTGATAATATGACTAGTATCATCAATAGTTCAATACCCTTAAATGAGTCATCAATACTTTGAATTATTTATTACTTATAATTAAAATACTTTAAAAAAATACTCGTAAAAGTTAAACAAATTATTATAACCGGCGAGAATCATAAGAATATTATAGTCTTTGTCCACTTAATAAAGAACATGATTTATGTGATTGTGTCCTAGAGCTAACACACTATCTAGTTTGTGGAAATGTGCAAACCCCTCCTTAAATTCTCACCAATAAGTTTTTGACCTAAATTCCAATGAATACAAGTTAAAATCACGATACGAGACCTAATTTCAAATTTTCAACTCATTCTCAATTACCTCAATTTAACTTATCTCTTATTTTAGTTTCACCCAACTAGATTCAGTTCAACTCATTTACAGCTTTATCATCCAAATAAAACAGGGTCAAACAATACATAAAACCCAACATTACTCACCTCTTATCGTCTCGTTTATTACTTGAATACGAGTCTCGTCATCCTCGCATTCCTATATTTTTTTTAGTAATGGAGTAAGCTTTCTCTCCATCATTTGTTTATCTTTAATAAAAAAATCACAAGTACTCTCTCATATCCCATATATTGTTTTCATTTGAGTTGGGCATAAAGATTAAGGTATAAAATAAAATACAGTGGGTCTTGCTTCAGACCATCATTTTTGGTCTGAAATAATAAGACGAAATTTTGTAACCATTTTACAGCCAAATGTAACCACAATAGTATGATCAATGTTACAACTTATGATAACTTGTTTCTAAATAATGGTTATATTTGGCTGTAAAATGGTTACAAAATAACGTCTTATTATTTCAGACCAAAAGTGATGGTCTGAAACAAGAATTTAAGTCTAAAAAATTAGGTGGAATTTGGTGATAGGAGAGAGGGATAATAATTAGAAATTAAATAAAAAATTGTGGGCCACATACATTAAAAAAAAAAAAAAAAGTAAAAGAGTTGGACGAGGTTTGATAATAGGAGAGATAAATTAATAAAATAATAATAAAATAAAAATTCCCAAAATAGGAAAGGGGAAAAACCTAAATAATCCGTTTTAGGAAATAAGAAATAATATATGGAATATGAGGGAGTATAAATAAAAATAATAATATAAAATTGTACTATGAAAAAAAAAAACACAAATTCTCATTTATAACTAACAAAATTATCACAAATTCTTGACATGAGACAAAGAGACAAGTGGAAGAAGCTAACGAGAGAGCAAGTGGTAGGTTCATAGGGGAATATAAGAGGTTATCCATGATCGTTACAAACAAAACGGACCGGAAAAGGGTAAAAGGGCAAAGATGGTGATAAAGTAAACCAAGATGAAATATAGAATTTCCAAATAGAAGATAAACATGGTCATTAAGTCACCATAAAGAAAACATTTGATAAAATAACAAAAGTACATTAAAATGTATAAAGACAAAAGAATAGGTCCCCACAACACATGGTCTTCAACCCCCTATTCACATGACCTCCCACCTCTTTTCTTCTCCCGCAACACCCTTCTTTTTCCCTACATAATACACTTCATTATCCACCACTCCCCCTTATCATGTTTTAATTATTTTCGATAAAACGATTTTACAATAAAATGCCTATTACTCTCCGAAGTAATAGTTGAGTGATAGTTTTATAAATATAGCAATATGTGAGTTCGAATTTAGTAAAGTTAATTTAGTAAGATTATTTAAGAATATGTCACTATCATTTGTTTAGTTATTTTTTATTATTTTGGTAAAAAGACAGGGAAATAATACTCGTTGTAAGCATTTCGAATATGAAAAGTAAGCAAATGACACAAAGAAAAAGAGAATATGGAAAGAAATGATAAAAAATAGGGTCTCTTTTGTATTCCTTTTTTCTTTTTTTTGAGTAACCCCAAAGCGATTAATCCTTCTACTAACATCACAAATAACAATGTTTACAATAAGACCGGCATTGCACCCGCCAAACATACGTTGTTATTCATTGGGAATTCGTGAGCTAGCTAAAGTATGTGCACCACTATTAGATTTACTCAAAGTAAAAGACCAACTAATCGAATTAAAATTAAAAGCAAGCGAAATAATCTCATCGAACTGTAGCATATTGCTCATTTTGAGTTTTGACCCTTTCTCTTATCGGTAGTAGCTTTAACGACCTCCTTGCAATCTCCCTCCATGACAAGATTCGTGAGTCCCATACGTTTTACAACAATGATATCCGTCAATATGACTTTCTCTTGAGTAATTTGAGACTCACAACTCAGCTCTTACATCTTCCTTCCATTACTCCCCACTTTACCCTTGCCTCAGAATTATGACATATAACACCTATGCCCAACCCCGCTCCCTTCTTCACCACCGCATCAACATTGATTTTCACCACCCCACAACTTTCTTCAGCCCTCTTGCACTTCTCCCTTCACCCCACTTTTTTCCAATCGCCCTCCATAATCTCCCCTTCGTCAACCTTTTCCATATCACATTTTTGCTCCATCGCTCTTAGCAACACCCTGACCACACTTACCCTTCCTAGCTCAAACACAAACTTATTCCCCGTTTCCCAACATGCCCACACTCAGACAATAAACAACTCCATCTCCCCCTATTGACCTCCACCCACTCCCTCACCCTATCAAACAATGCGACTGCAACTCCACCACACGACCCATCCCATAAATATTGTCGATCATATACATTTATAAAGTGCTCTCTTAATCACCGTCAATAATTTATACTTCACTTCTTTATTTCTTTCTCACAAAATAAATAAAAGAAAGATAAACTATTCACCGAAACATATAAATACAAAGTATCTTACTCCGTATATATAATATATTCCAAAAAAGTTGCATTGAGATTAAAAGGATCAAAATAATATATCGCTTGAACATTTTACATTTATGTCATTTATATACTTAAAGCGTTTTGCTTGTGACGGATAATATCTATCTCAATTATCCGTCACAAGCTGAAAACGGATACACAATTCTCATAATAAAGCAAGTGGACATGTAAGTGAGAGAAAATGAAATATTCAATGAATAATGTCAATTGCAGTATGTGAGATAAACACTTTCTGTATTTAACTTATAACAAATAATATCCGTTTTCAATGAAATTTTGTGTTTATCTATCGAAAATACAGATATATCCGTTTTAAATATGACTAGAAAATAAAACTCTCATCTCTATTATTCTCTCCCTTCTTCCCCCTTTATATATCCCACACATACCCACCAAACATTTCATCACCACCATTAAACTCAAAACACTACCATCACAATTTCACAAATTCTCCCACATATTAAAATAATACTAAAATAATCATGGGTTTACAAAGCCAACTAAACGACGTCGCATCCGACTCCCTACCTTTCCTTCTCCTTTCCCTAATCGCCACCGCCATCACCAAACTCCGCTCCCTCTTCTTCTCCCCTTCCGCCGTCTCCTCCGCCGTCCACAGTACCATCCACTGCGGCGCGTTATCCTCACCCTTCACCGCCGCCGACGACGACAAAGATGACGAAGATGATGACGTCAACGACGATAACTGCGTCTTCTGCTTAAGCGGTCTACGAGAACGTGACAACGTACGTGAACTCACTTGCCGGCACGTGTTCCACACGCACTGCCTTGACGGTTGGATTGGTCAGATGAAGTTCAGCTGTCCGCTATGTCGATCACCTCTCGTTTCCGAATGGCGCGTGACTCGGTTTTGCCGGCGCGTGGGGTCTCACCTCCCTGCTTGGCTTACCGTACGCTGAAGTATAACTAAATATCCTCTCTGGTGGGCCCCAACTTAGTTGAAATATCGTGTAAATTATTTTAGTGGTGGGTGATGACGTGGCGGTTCAATATCCCGGTCGGTCGATCTGATCAATTTACGTTATTATTGACGGTCGATCGTATTTTGAGGCGATATTAACCGCGTGACGTACATGTCCAAGTTCATGTCCAGGTTCATGTCCCTTGGACAATGATCAATGATTGAGATTAATTTCTCGACGAGATCAAATCTCAAACCGAGATTCGAAACGGAAACATTCGAAACATGACAGTTGGTGTTGGTAGTAGTTTTTTTTACCGCGAAATTTTTGAGGAGCTATTGTCTGTTTTTTTCTCACTAGGGTAAAAAAAACTAAGGCAGTAGATTTCTTTACCACGGGTGTAAATGTAATTTACCATTTTACCTTTTTTACCTTTTCTTTTTAATCGGGTAGGATTTGTATTATCTTATATGTAAGATTATTTCGAGTTTGTATGGTTTAATCCGTATATAAAATGAATCGAATCGACAAAACTATAAGTATTTTACTACTTGTAGTAAGTTGTAATAAGTTGATGTTGCGGTCACGTACATACGATGATAATAATATGACATGTTTATCTCCAAACAAGTTGTTTTCTTCACGTCTTGGTAAATGTCTATGAGTTTTATTTGCATGATTAATTGGTTGTTTTTGTGCGTAAAATTGGATTAACTAACTCGATTAGGAAACGACAAATTTTGTTCATCGTTGTTAACTAAATATATGTTACTCTTACTAGTCAATATTTGGTTTATCAAGCGTGGTGTGTTGTTTAAGCCGTCTATGAAAAATCTGCATTTAGTGATATTGGGAAAAATCTTCATTTTAATTATGTAATCAAATTTCGTTCATCGTACTTAACTACATACGGAGTATATGCTATTCCTACTTGTCGATGTCTTGTTTATAAAACCCGGTGGGTTATTTAGCCGTCTGAGAGAAATCTGCATTTAGTGAAATTGAGAAAAATCTACATTTAGTGAAATTGGGAAAATCTTCATTTCAATTTTGTAATCAAAATTTGTTCATCGTAGTTAACTAAAATATATACTACTCCTACATGTCAATGTCTTGTTTATAAAACGTGGTGTGTTGATTAAGCCGTCTGTGAAAATTCTGCATTTAGTGAAATAAGGAAGAATCTTCATTTCAATTTTGTAAACCAATTCTGAATTGTTTTGATACCTTTGAAAGACGTTAGCTTATTGAAATTTGAATCGATAAGGAATGGTTGGAGTCTCCCGTGCACGCGATCTCAACTTAATAATGTTGAATTGTGGTTTGTGGAATCTAATTTATACATGAGTGGTATTATGATTCGAGATATATTTGATGGTAAAGTTTGTATCAACAATATAAAAATTCATGTAAAACTGTTGCATATATACATATTCTGGTCAATTGCATGTGGTCTTACAACATTAGTTATGAAAACTGTTTTACCCAAGTATTTAAGAGGTTGTTTGGTTACCCACTAAAAAACGTAGGAATTTAAATTCACGTGAATTGCAAAATTGACCTTTGTTTGGTTACCCCAATTCACATAAATTTGAAATTCCAATGAATTGTAATTCCTCTATAATGGGAGAAATGACTTACCTAAGTAAGTGTGAATGCCTAAATGAATTGCACTTGTACTAGGACAATCAAACAATATTTTCCAATTCACATGAATTCTAAAATCATGTGTTTCTGTCAAGGATTACGTTGGTTAATAACGAGCACGATAGATGTAGGCTTTATAGAAAACAAACCCACGTTTATTTGAACGGAGAGCAACAAAAGATCCTACTTTAATTTGGCATTTTGGGGTTTACTACTTTTAGTCTAATTTGTTCATTTCTTCAACTTGTAAACTAAGGCTCTTCAATTTGTTTGCTTTCTTCAGCTAACTCCCAAAACATAAATTGATGCAACATTGCAAGTTTCCAACCGGTGGAGGACCATAATTATGACGGGAGGAAACCCGTCTTCTGCTGATAATCAAAGTTTATGTAGTACATTTCAGTGAATAAATTGTCATTCCATCTTACTTATTTGAGCACCCAAATTTGGTACTTAGTGGGGAAGGGTCAAGGGGCTAATAGGTGAGCTTGTCATCGCTGAAAAATGAAAAAATTGAAATTCTTAGAATTTTTTTTTCAACCAAGTGGTGTTAGTCCAGTGGTAACTGGGTTAAACCTTGAAGTTTGCAGAAATGCAGGAGTTGAGAGGTCCCAGTTTGACTCTCAGCTGAGACGATGACCACTCGGCTACTGCAGCCCCCAAAAGGTGACTTACATAGTCCATGTGGTGATGCGGGAATGTATGGGCCCGGGAGAATTCGACCCTCTCGTCACAAAGAGAAAAAAATTAGAAAATTTTTTATTTTTTGTCGCAATTCCTAACTCCGTCCCTGACAATATCCTTACATTTTATTTCAAAATCTGACAGTAGATACAAGTATACAACACAAGAAAACAAAGGTAACATGAAACGAGCAGAATTGTATGGTTTTGGTCCATTTTGGAAGGGTATAGACCTACAAATTAAGGGACACTTGTTGAATGTGATATGAGACTTATCTATAATGTTGGGCTCACAAGTTGTGCTTTTCAAAACGCATATGAAGAAAAAGGGTTGATGATGATATTGCTGTAAATGGTATTTGTCCACTTTATTACCCATAAAAGTTCGATATATCCGTCTTAAATTAAAACGAGTCACTTAATATTTATTTATATGAAGAAAATAAAAATTTAAAAGTCTAAAAAAAGAGTTAGATATTTGTCTTATTTATACAAATAGATCATTATTTGACTCCATGATAGATACTTCCGTCTTAAACAAGAATTTGTCGACTTTATTAAATAGTCTAGTGGGTCTTGCTTCAGACCACAATTTTGGTCTGAAATAATAAGACGGGATTTTGTAACCATTTTACAGTCAAATGTAACCATTATTTACAAACAAGTTATCATAAGCTGTAACATTGACCATACTATTGTGGACTTGTGGTTACATTTGGCTGTAAAATAGTTACAAAATACCATCTTATTATTTCAGATAAAAAACGACGGTGTGAAATAAGAATTTGTGATTGTAGTACGTATATTGAAAGGTAACATGCCAAATGTTTCAACTTTTTGTTGATAAAGATGAACGCATTGACAAAAGGATTTGATTTGTGTTGCAACAATGAGCAAAGATGTTCAATTTTATTTGTTTGTTATTTGAGTGGGAAGTAGGAGTACATACCAAGAGTCAAACACTTAAATTTCGTCAAAAAGTGACCGTTAAAAATATGTAAAATATGTTTTATTTTTTTGTCGAAAAGTAGTGAGAAAATGTAATGAATTTTGAGTGGAATTATCTTACTTTTAAAAGTCAATTTATTATGTGGGTTAGGGGAAAAACTTGAGAAAAATTATAAATATATTGATGATGATAATGATCATTTTAAAGTTGCTTGGATGACTATCAAGTTTAGATGCTCGTTTAGTGATACATTAGAGCACAAATTCTCCTGGTAGACGGAGGGTATCCGTCACAAGGAGAAGACGGATACCATTTCGTCTCACAAAATGCCCATTTAAAGGAGAGAGGGAAGCACATGGGAGTGTCCCACTTTGCCCCCCCTACCCGTTTTGGAGTGTCATTATCCGTCTCTTCACCCGACCCGTCATATTCAAGACCAATTGATATTAGGGATGGAGCTGGGTTGTGCTGATTTATTATCGCGTTTGGAGAAGAAAAAGATGAGCCCTGACATGGATGGGCTTCGTATCGTAGCGTGTCCTGTTAATGAAATGAAAATGGCGGTTTAGGCACGGACGTACAATGTAAAGAGCTGCATATTTTAGCCGCAATTCTAGCTTCATAGTCAAGAATTTGCACGCGCGGTCTTTTCATTTTGAGTCCTTAGAATTCTTATTTAGCTTTTGTATTTTCAATTCTAGTTTTTTTTGTATCGTTTAGTAGTCCAAGATTACTTCCTATGTGTCGAATCTTGGAGTCTCGTTTTTAGTTTAAGATACGTTTTTTTTTAAGGGAAAAATCGTTTCATTAATCAAAAGTTTCATGGTAGTTACAACATATGTCAAGAATGACAGGACACAAAACGATTAAAATCAAATAAACTAAATTCTCGATCAACGGAAAATTTCTAAACTTGATGGGCTCATGAGACGCTTCTGCACATCCTCTAACATATCGTCTTCTGCGGCTTTTCACAAGAGGGTCTCCAAATTTTCTAAAGCATTGACAAGAATAAGTTCTTTTGACCAAAAAGTTTGTAGCGAGCAATCTGACAACAGTTTTATCTCCATAGGATCAACAATGAAGGCGCCGATCTTCCACTTAATTCTTGAACCTCTCAAATAGAGGGGAAAATCTCACCAAAAGGTGAGGACAAAACTCACCAAAAGGTGAGGACAAAACTCACCAAAAGGTGAGAACAAAACTCACACAAAGGTGAGAACAAGTCTCCAATAAAGGAGAGGCAAGAGGTTATTAGTGTAAAAATAATTAAAGAAGAACGAAACGGAAAATTTGGGGCTTACCTCCACCAAAAAAGGTAGACGACAACCCCTAAAGATGTTGAATTAGGGTTTAGTTTTTTTTAGAAAGAGAATTGGAACCTTAGGATTGTGATTATTCTGCAACTTCAATGTATCCTGTTACCAACTAAGAAATATCAATTTTGCCTCTACGAAATATGTTAGTCAATGAGTACTGCTTCTCATTATTAAGCTTGATATTGATTTCAATAACCGTATTGCTTACTTTTAGTGCCTTTGTGTGTCAGACGTTGATAATCGTGACTAGGATTCTCGATACACCCCCGAAATCCGAGATACGTGCTAGTGGACGATCCCTCACTAGTATGAGACACCTTGTTGCTTACATTTTGCCCTAGAGTTAGACAAGGGTGTGCCCCACGATCTGATAAAAGTTACACACCGTGACACACAACACATGCTTGTTGTGTAGCGCCATGGTTGGGCGTTCTCAATAAATATTTCACCCCCAACCTTTATTTCTTTGACAGAGCTCAATTCTTCACCAGTCAAAATAAACACTGTTAATTATCCGTTAAATTTAGTAATGAAGCTTCTTTGATATAGTTCAATAATTCATCACAAGTCAAAATCTTTCTAATATAAGCCTAAATATTTCGGAAGTAATTGATGAGTAATTTTTTTGTAACAACACTGTCGGTTAATTTGGTCGTATGTTGGTTTATCCGTTTTTGGGGTGGGGGGGGGGGGGGGGGGGGAGGGGGAGAAAGCCATAGTTAAATTTGAAGGATTTATGGGTTAGTTAGAGCGTTTTCAGCTTATGACGAATATTGTCCGTCTTTAATAAGGATTTGTGAAGTTAGAGGGTGGACAAATTATAAAGGGCGGGTTCTATCCTTTTGGTAAATGATTTGCGTAATAATCATTGGTTTGTATTCAATCTCTACAACCTGTAGGACTGTACAAAATTCCACCCGGATCGGTGAACCGGACCGGACCGCAAGGGTCATACCGGAATGGACCGGCCACCTATAGGTCAGGTCCACGGGTTAGCACCGGTCTACTGTCCTAACCGGTCTTAACCTAGGGTCAATCTTATGGACCGTCCAGAAAATAATTTTGTAAATATTATGTGAAAATCATTGAATATTTGTAATTCCTTAACTTGGGTTCTAAATTACCACAAGTCCATAACTCTATAACTATTTAATATTTGCCTCTTAAACTACAATTTTTTCTTATACTTGAAAGTTCAAATATTATTTTGTTTCGACTTTGGACTTTGGATGAATTTTGGTATCTTTTTGTTATTTTTTAAAAAAAATTTATAAAAGTTATAAAATTTATAAAAAAATTTATAAAATTTATAAAAAAAATTATAAAATATTATATGTAGTGCACAATATAACTTATTAATTATGAATTTATTGCTTGAAACCATGACATTGAGAAGAAGTTGGTCCAAAGGGTTGACCGTCCGGGTCTAAACCGGACCTAAAAGTCGGTCCAGGTCCGTTCTTTGAGCTCTATGGTCCGGTCTACGGGTGACATTGAGATGGAGCCGATATGCGGTCTATACCGATTCGGTCCGAATTTGAACCTTTATACAGCCCCAACATCCTGTATGAGTTGGTCCAATATCAAAATATAGGCCCAAGTCTAACTGCAAGCGTTTTCAATTCACAATTGTTGTTGTTTTGCTCTTATTAACGAGATCCATTTAACTAGCTCAAGCGATTAATCTGATATGTTTATTTAGCTGATTTTTATGAAGTCTTTACGTTTTGTTGCTTATATGAAAAGCATCTTATTTTTCGAAGATAAATATGGTATAATGGATAAAAGCAGCATAACTTGAAATTTATTATTGTCAAAAAAGGAATTAAAAAAATTACCACCGTTATACTGTTGTAGAAAAACTCTCGTACATATAATTTTATATGCCTCCGATCCAGAATTATTTTCTATATTTATATTTATACACACGAGGAAGTAAAGATACTTGTATGTTTATTTCTTCTTTTTGTAGTCTGCTTCGTTATTCGTTTCGACCTATAAGACTTTATTCTAAGAATACCTTGTATTGAATTTAGCTGAATTTTTTGAGTACGTTAGAAAGAATGCGAAAAACACGTTTAAGATGCCATACCCTTGTAGAAAATGAATATGTCCATGATTCCATAATTTACACTTGTATACAACAAGTCAACAATCTATTAACCTAAGCTTATCAATTAACATCTTTACTAAATCTGGTACCGGTAATATACTAGTCAAACATGTCAATCAAATCCTTCATTTATAATTTGCTTAATCAATTTGTTTCTACTAATTATAATACTTCAACCTAGTGTGACTAAATGGTTAAATAGACTCTCCTAACTACTCATAATCTTAACATCAATATCAATATATATATACTTAAAAAAGGAACTTTTCGAGCGATTTCATTGGCTATTAGTTTGGAGCAATTTATTGGCTATTGTTTTAATTGAATAAATTATATATATAAATAAAAAATAATTAGAATAGAGATATTATTGACTCTTAACTCTTTTTATCAGTTGTATTTAATATTTAATTAAAAGTTGTTGTTTAAATAAGATAAAAATTTTGATGAACTTTTTGAGCGATTTCATTGACTATTAATTTGGAGCTATTTTATTGGCTATTATTTTAATTGAATAAAATTATATATATAAATAAAAAATAATTAGAATAGAGATATTATTGACATAAATTATATATATAAATAAAAAATAATTAGAATAGAGATATTATTGACTCTTAACTCTTTTTACCAGTTGTATTTAATATTTAATTAAAATTTGTTTAAACAAGATAAAAAAATTTAATGCAAATAAGTTGCACTACAAGTAAAAGCCATTGATAGAGTTGCACTACAAGTATAAGTTATGTTATATTACATTACACCATTAGAAATCGAGTTTACATTTATTTTTTCCGAGTTTTAAAAATTTATAAGTTATGTAATATAATGCTATCGGCGGTATGAGTTTCATCTCATTTCATTTTATTCAATCCGACTCTTCTCTTTTTGGTACCTATAATATAAACGGTCGAATCACAATACCAATATACCAAAAAGTAATGTAATTTGCATTATATGAAACTAGATGAGTAATATTATTCTATTTAATACTAAAATGACTAAATAATCCTAACTCGGATTATTATTTCGTTCTAATTATTATTACTAATGCAATTTTTTTTGTGTCCAGATCAGCAAAAAAAATACGATTTCAACTTATACTATACGTACGAAAGTGTGCAAAGCGGGTTTATTTTCAAAGGGCCGGCTAGCCAAGGGCATGGAGGAGCGTTGGCAGGAGTAGAGAAGCATCGTCTATTTTTGCGTGGTAGTAGTGAAAACAAAGGTGAAGCCGTGGATGTGCTTATTGAACAGTTCATGTAATGATTATTCGCGTTTGTTGTTTTTGTTTTTCATAAGCGTACGCACATAAAGCACAATAACAATATAGTTGATATAAGGATTAGATTACGACTTTATATGGAATCATATAGTTTATGATATTGTATCATAATACTTCTATAAGATCAGACATACTATTTCGTAATAATCTATCTATCTATCTAAATACTTAAAAGAGGAACTTTTGAACGATTTCTTTGGCTATTGTTTTGTAGTGGTCAATAATTTATTATATTAGCTACTTAATTTGTTTTTATTAATTTTATTTAATTAAAGTTGTTATTTACGTAAGATAAAATAAAAAAGTCTTAATTAGATTTTACCATTATTAAATTATAAGTTTCCAAAACCCCAAACTCTACCACCTGTATATGTATATAAAACCGTTGCGTCTATATCAAAATTTTGACGTTCATTATATCAAAATTTGTATTGATTACGACATAAATTGATCTACTTAAGTAATCAATTCGTTTATGATACTGAGAAAGTAGATACAACCTATTTTGCGAGCAATTTCTTTTCAATTTACGTTAAAGTTTCATAGTTCAATACTAAGACTATCACCGATGTATTTTTCCTTTATATTGTGAGGCTATTTGTTTTATGAAGGATTAATACAAAGAGAATTACATATTTTTATCCGTAATAATGAAACAAATGAAACGACACATGCAAAGCCTTCAATTTTTTACATAGAAGTGGAGATTAGGTAGCTCAAGATGATTGTTTTTTTTTATGATTATAATTACAAAAATTTTATATTACTCATCAAAGAATTCGGTTAAGAATTTGTTTATTTATTATATATATTCAAAAGATGAACTTTTTAAACAAAGAGTTCAAGATTTGTAAACTATTTAGAAAAAATAAAAATAAAAAATATTAGAAAGATTACAATTGCGTTAAAAGTTAAATGTAGAGTAAACTTAATCGTTTAACAAAATGAGGAAGTTATATTAAAAGATAATGTAAATTTGTCATGATTACCTAATAAACGTAGTATTTCAGTAGAAGTCTTAAAAATAAGACTTAAAATTTTATATAATCCCCAAATAAAAAAAAGAAAAAAAAAACAAGCTGACCAAACTCTGCGACTCCAAATCACATGAAATCCAACTCAAAGCGTGAATGACTATTGAAAATTTGAGTAGCTAAACCTTTTTTTTTTTTTTTAAGATGGACTTACACAAGTTAATTGTAAAATAAATTACTCTTATAAGTTATAACTATGTCCGCCCATTATTAATATCGTTATATTTTAGTCTGTTTCTAAATATTTTTAAGTAAATTACACCGTTTTACAATCTTACACAAAATAAATCTAACCTAAAATAAAAATTACACCACCTTTTTTCGAGTTTTCTATACCACTACCCATTTACTCCCGTTGATTTCAGACATTGGCTACGACCCTAATTGCAATACTACAACTCTAACTCACAAACTTCTATGATTGGAGAACTTAACCAGATACGAAGATATTATTTAAAGTAAACAATACGAATTAGAAATCAACGAGAAAAATTAATTGGAAATATAATATTAGTAGTTTGCTACACTACTCAGTTAAAATTTGGAAAATATTGAATATACAATAGTCATAAGCTGCATAAAAGTCATGATAAATCAAATTCGTCTATTATATTTGTTAAAAAAATGTTTCCGATCAATGCAACAATTTCAAAATAAATATTTAGAAATTATTTTGAATATTACCCGGCCAACGGCCGGGCATGAACTCTAGTTTCAAATAATTTTCAAACTAACTTTTAACACATTAAAAAAAAATATACATAAATCTTATGATATGAAAAAATATACTCATACATGACTAAATTGTCTCCATAAATTCAAAATCTCATAAATTAAGCAGCTTGTTTCAAGGAAGACATACACTATAAGGTTAAGAGGGATATTACAATATTCGCTTTAATTTCACCTTAATTTGTAATTTGAAGGACACTATTCTTCTTCGTTTGTGACGAATAGTGTCTTTACTAATGACAATTTGGGTAAATTAAATACTCATAAAAGCACACATTTATTTTATTTTTTTAAAAAAGTAAAATTTTTTTACCTAATTGGATAAGAGATAATGTAATAGTAGTATTAAAAAAACATAAAGAATCCTATTACTTGTAATATTCAATGAACAAGTCAGCAAAGTTTCATGCTTCAACTCAACTTCATAATATTTGTTCCTTGAATCATGGTGTAGATATAAATTAATTATTAAATTAACAACTCTACTCTTTTTATATTCTTCCAACTTTGTTTGTATTTGCAGATTTCTCAAAATTCTACCGAAAAATTAAAGCTTCCTTCCTCTTCATTCTTTCTTCTTTTCACGGAACCTTCAGGTACCCGTTTTCTCTTTTTCTTTTTCATTTTTTTTCCCGTTGAATCTTCTGTAATTTGTATTTTTTCGTTGAATTAGATTCTGGGTTTTGTTTGTTTTTTGATATTATTATATGGGTTTGCTCTTTTTGTTGATTATGATGTTAAAAATTTGATCTTTCATTGGATTAATGAAGTCTAATGTTTAAGAATGATCTATCATGTTTTGTTGTAATTTCATTTCTAAGTATGGAATTTGTCAAGGATTAGTATATTGGGTTAATGAGTTAGATTGGTTAAATTTTTTTGTTTTGCTGTAATTTGATTTTAATCTCATTTCTAAGTATGTAATTTGATAAGGATTAATATATGGGTTAATGAATTTACAATGATTAAAAATTAAAAATATGACCAATGTTTTGTTTAATGAGCGGCACTATGTCACGTGTGAGAATCGAACCCAACTTCGTGGTTGAGCTAAGATAGCTCGTACCAAATGGTTAAAAAATTTGATCTTTCATGTTTTGTTGTAATTTGATTTCTAAGTATGGAATTTTGGTAAGGATTAGTATATGGATTGATGAATTATTATGATTAAAAATCCGATCTTTCATATTTTGTTATATTTTCATTTCAATTTTCTAAGTAGAGAGTTTGATCAGGATTCCTGTGTGGCATTAATGAATTATGGAACATCGCCATCATTACCCTAGTGCCTCAATAGAGGGGTCTAATGTATAGAGAGCCTGTTTCCGAATGACCTAAGGTAGTGTTTGGAAACACGGAATTGATTTTATTTTCATGATTTTAATTGTAGAAATCCAAATGTTTGAATTCAATTCCAAATCCAATTCTAAAATTTGGAATTGTAATTGGAATTACATTAGAATTGTACTTTGACGAGACGGATTTGGGTCGAGCTATATGGTAGGTATTTGAGAGCGCCAAATTTTAACTAGCTTGTAATTGACAAGAAATTGAGTCAATTTCAAATTCTTGTGAATCCCAAACACTTCAAATATTTCAATTATGTAATTTAATTCCAATTCAAGGTTCCCAAACATAGTCTAAAAAGAAAATTGCGTTGAGAACTGTAAAACTTTACAATAGAAAGAAGTGCGACCACTTTAGTAATCCATTCATTATAACATAACCAAAGAATAATGATTCTCTGGTTCAATTGAAACTTGGGAATAATGGTTGACGAATTAGAATTTGATCTTTCATGGTTTGTTATATTTTCATTCTAATCTCATTTCAAGTAGAGACTTTGGTCAGGATTACCTAGTCTATGCGGGATTAATGACCTGTCATGATTTGCTGATACAAATGAGGCATAAACATGAACCTAACTATGAATGTTGTGTTCTTATTGTGTTTCTGTTGTTGGTTTTATTTGTTGATTGTTGCAGTTTCAAGTTGTGGGAATTGTTGTCTATAGAGCATTTGATCTGGAAAATTTATAACTTGTGGTGAATTGAAAGGGTTGCGTGGGAGGAAATTTCCGTTGATATATGTCTGGGAAGTTTCCCAACCTATCTTGGTGGTTGTGGAGCGGTAAAAAAAAAGATGGTAAATTGCAGAACAAATCTTCTTTGAATTCCTCAGCTAAATCTAACAAGCGCGAATTGGATTTGTTGAATTATGATGTTGGTGGCGGTAAGGTAGGATCTAGTACCAGGAAATTTAGTAGAAAAAGACCTAGTCGTGAGGTGGGAAATATTGACAAGGAGCATGATTCTGTTGTGGTGCCGTCTGATGGTGGTGGGTACTCTTCTGATTCTGAATCCGACAGCTCTGATTGGTCGATAGGATGGTCGGAGCCTCATGCTCCTGGGTTCTTGAGTGAAGATGAGATGGATGGTGGATTTGGGGTTCTTGTCCGTTGCTATGGCCGTGAAGAGAAGCCAGACAGCAACAAGAACAATTTAGGCAACATTTCTCGTGTTCCAGATGTGTATGTGACTGGTAAGCCCTTGATTTCGTGGTATGTATGCGGTCATGTTTCCTTTTACAATCAAAATTAAGTTGTCTTTTTATGTAAGATATTATTTACTTTTTAATGCTTCCATCTTTAATGGAGCAAACCGGCTTCCTATTATCTAGCTCTGGTATATGGATTATGATAAAATAAAGCAAAATAACTCGTTAAGCTAGATGACTTCTTCATATTGTGAAACACAATTCTCGACCCAAGTTTCGTGTGCTTTGTTAACACAAAGGTAAGGGGTTCTTTTTTTACGCCCCCCTTATCTTATCATTTCTAGGATCCCTTAAGTTGTGCCTTCCTGTGTTGTTAACACAAGGGCATGGTTGCGTACATTCTAATAGGAATATTAATAGTTGAGCCTCAACCATTACCTTAAGGTTTGGTTGAAATGGTTCATCTATCATAGTATCAGGGCCAGTGTGACCGAACGTCACGGGTTCGAATCCTGGCAACCTCAAAACCCCTCGAAAACTCACGAAGTGGAAACCCAGCACACGGTATTGGTGAGCCTGTGCAAACTAATTAAGTGTTTCATCTAGCAAACCCATTTGTTTTATGCTTAATGTTGCGAAGCGTTAAGTTAGTTAGTATCAAAGTGCTTACTGGTTGTTGCCTGAAGTATTGTACTTCTAATTACATTCATATGAAGCACTCAAATTTAAGGTGGCAATCAAGATACTTTGTATCAAGTGCTAACTTTGCGCAAAAAATGTGGTTTTGAGTGCTTTAGCTTGTTGGTCACCTTAAATTTTAAAATGCAAGACACATTATTTGTTCCTTGCTCTTTAATGTCTGCAATGTTTGAAAGTTTTTCTCGAGATCTGAGAAACTATAGTTTGTTCGTCCATCTTATCTCGACACTGCAACTGTATTTCTATGTTCTAAAGGATATGTACTATGCCTGATTTGAGCCTTAGATTTCACTTTGAATTTAACTCTTGCCACTTACTTTGATTTGGAGTAATTGTTACGGAAGTGATGGCGGTCAAAATAAAGGACTTAATTATGAAGTGATGATGGTGAAGGAAAAATAAAGGGGCGGTGAAGAAATGACAAAATTAGGTTATCGTATTAAGCTTGGGGAGACGCGAATAATTATTATCATTCTTATTACCTTCTTTTATCTTCATTGTCTATCCACCGCCACTTTTACCGCTTACTTTGTTTTCTCCTCAATTGTGCCCTAAATCCAATCAAGCCCTTAATTTTCTTCTTAAAAAGCGACACCAGTAATTATCAAGTCATGTAGCGAGTTCTTCCCCTGTCAAACCTCTAGATGAAGGTCAAAAACTCATTTCATTTACATAAGAAGGTGTTTGTGGTTTTAGTTGACGACATTTCATTTTTAAATAAAATTGCTTAGTAGGGAAAGGCGGCAGGCAGTGGACGGGTGGACCCATTGTCGTTAAATTCAGGTTGTAGCAACATTAGAAACGTTAATCGTATGATGTTTTTTCCATGAATGAACGTAGACGGATGCAATTATTTTGAAGAACAGTCCATTAGGTGACAGGATTGAGACGTTTAGCCTTCATATTTCCAGTTTAGATGCAATTATACACTTGTTCGTACCCTTTGTTCAGATAGAGAGTTTGGAAGGGAAGTTAGACGAGGTAAATGGACGGAAAAAAATAACTTTTGTTTGGTTAGCAAAATGGATGCCGATCGAGTCAAGGGGAAAGAAAATAGATCCATCGTTTTCCCTCCTACAACGCATATTAAAATACTCGAGTATAGTAAAGATTTGGAGGGAGAACTCCCTCCCTCCATTTCGCCTCCCTAGCCCTTCGTTCCTTCCATCTCCTCTCCACTTCCGTCCTCTTTTTGTATCCAATCACACCCTTAGTCTTAGTTAAATATATCGAGGTGCGGGTTAGTTAGTACGGAGTATATTTTTCTTTTCTTTTTTTTTTTATATTATTTGACAGCTTACTTTAGTGGCCGTTTCCATTACATTAATATCTGCATTGCGGGAGTCAGGTAAGTTCTATGACTACTGGTCAGTTAAATGAGGAACAAGCGTCAAGTTGTATTTCACGTGATGTTTCAGTTAGAGACGTGGATGCGATCTTTGTTAACAAAAATAGAGACGTGGATGCGATCTTTGTTAACAAAAATAGGCTTTTGTGGCAAATATCCTTTGGCTTGTTGTTCACTTAAACTTGAGAGAGACGGTCTTTCAAGAAATTATTGAGAGACCATTCTTTTGTACCCTTTTATTTGTATTTTGTGACCCTTTTGCCATTGATTTTACCATAGTAATTTTGTACTTATTTACATAATAAATGTACACATTTTATCTGCTTATTGAGAGGCGGTCTCTCAGGAGACCTACTGGTGTTGTTAGTGCTTTATTCATAGCAATTAAGATTACTTTTAGGAATAGATAACAACGCGGCTTTATTAGACATATATATATGTCAGAACAACTTTAAGATCGAATCTGGTCATGTAAAGCGGAAAAGAGGATCTATCGATAATACATTTCATCTTAAAGTAGTTCCGACATATATATGTTTGATAGAGTCATGCTTTCCAATTGCTATTTGGCCAGTCTAGCACCGACGTGAATCAACTACTTTACTCGAAGAGGGTTTGTGCTTAAAGTAGTTCGAACATATATAATGTTGTTGTGGCCTTGTGGGATCTTTGCTTTGAACTTCGTTATCTTTCTATTTGCCGGACCTAGACGTTGGCTTAGCAAAATGGTCTACGTAACATTCTCGACCTAGACGTTGATTTTTCTACTAGTGCTTAAGATAGCCGTATTGATATGACACTTCCCAATGCTGGCTGCTAAGCTTATAGTATTAGGAATATTAATAATAGTTGAGTCTCAACCATCACCTTAAGGTTTTGGTTGAGACGGTTCATTTATCATGGTATCAGAGCCAGTGTGACCGAAGGTCACGGGTTTGAATCTTGGCAACATCAAAAACCCCTCAAAAAAACCACGAAGTGGAAACCAACACACGGTATTGGGCCTACGCAAACTAACCACTCTTCAAGCCCTACGGGCATTTGAGTGAGGGAGCGTATTAGAAATATTAATAATAGTTGGGCCTCAACCATCACCTTAAGGTTTTTGGTTGAGACGGTTCATCTATCATATAGTATAGTACTTGTTTTACTCGTGCATTAGCCCTACTTCGTAATTCTGTTGGTAATTGGATGTTCATTATCGCAGATAACAACCAAAAACACATCGAGCGTTGGCTCTCCTCTCTTCAAGGTGGCAACTGACATTGCCATGATGCTGCTTTTACCTCTTCTGCACGCTCCCAAGTATGTACAGTGTGTCGTCAATCTGATCTGAATCATCATCTACAACCGGCGTTGTTGACCTGGCACTAGATTGAATGCCCCAGATCAGGGACTGCTCGTTTTCTTTTACCTCGGTCTTTTTGAAATCATTGCCAATAACCAACAAACAATTTTATTTTATTTTTCTACAAAAAAGGAAAAAAAAAATCATAAATTAAGAAAAAAACGATGAGAAAAAGAAGAAGAAAACGGTATACTTTGAATTGTGGTAATTCAGTTCCACAACCCGTTTCTCTACTGGCTGGAGATGTCGTGGGTTCCGAGCTGATGCATTTGCGTCTCCGATGATATTGATATTGATATTAAATTCTTTTGTAACTATGTATTTGTACATATGGCTGTTAATATCGTTTAGTCTCGTTTATTGCGATTGTAAATAGATTTATTTCCCCATTTCCGTTCGAATTAATCCCCTGTTTTGCTAATAACATGATCAATCCCCAAAAAAAGTTGTAAATATTCTTACTTGTGCTTGTTCAAGAACTTGGCTTGCTACCGATTTTGTATAGTTTTCGGTTTTCCTTATGGGTGCGTAAATGGTTGCTTATTGAAAGCATATGAGTATTTCTTCTGGGCCGCAACATTGTGGAACTTGATCTTTGAAGTAGAGTATGGAGATTGCATTTCAAAGCGGGTTTGTGTTAAATCTATGACAAAAAGGAGATATTCGTCGCAAACTTGTAACGATAAGGTTTGATCTGTGTTAAATCTAAGACGGATATTTTCATCTTAAATGAGAATTTGTATACAAATATTAATCCCAATTTTTGCACTTGTCATGTATGTACGTGACCGCAATCTCGATTTATAACTTGTGCAAAATGGGAAGGGAAACGTAAACTAGATTTAAAACTTGTGCAAAATGGGAGGGCAAACGCTTGGAGTGAAAACTTTTTTTTTTTTTTTAAGCTAAAAGGCTATGCTGTACTAGGAGTCTGACTAGCAAACTTAGTGCAACAAAGTTATAATTAAAGCTTACAAAATAATTTAGTACATCTAAGAAAACGACGAAGCAAATAAGAACAAGAGCAGGCTGATGAAGCGAAGTTTGAAGACGAGCAAAGTAGTCGACTTCAGCAGCTTTACTTAAAAAGCGCACGGGCCAATGGGACGGACTAGGTGCACTTACGCTACAAGAGCGTAGAAAGAAAAGGGGGAAAACAAGCAAAACAAACTTGTCTTCAGTGGAGACGAATCTCCTACATCATGTCAATCGACCAAACAATCCAAAGACCAACGACCCAGAGGACCAAGCAAACAAAGACGAGCAACTAAATAGCGCATCCCAACCAATCTCCCAGCAAGGAACCTCGCACTTGCCCCGAGAATACAATAGGAATTCCAATAAAAGGAGATTATTAATAAAACATAAAAGCAAGAAAGAAATTGAACGATGGAAGACATTAACTTGAGACCACCGCATCAGACCAACCAAATACTTTGTCAAACCTCGACTTCACCCAACCCCACACATCGCAAATACTCAAAAAACCCCTCACCAACCAACAACCTCCAACTGAACCACAACATCAAAACAAACAACCCCAACCTACATAAACCCACAAAAGACCGCTCAAACAAAATCAAAACAACCCAGATTCCCCAAACCGAAAGAAAGATTCGATGACAAAAAAAGGACCCAAAAACGTTAACAACCAGACGAACCAGGACATCCAAAACTGAACAAACCCAAAGACACGAACCGGAACTGACTCAAAGCTTCAAAGACACATGCATGCAACAAAAGGGAGAAAGAGACCAAAAAGCACCGCAGACGGATCAAAGACTACCGATTTACCCAAAGACACCAGACCAGCATGACAACACAAGAAATGAGACCAATAGGTGGGGGAAATGGGGGGATCACCATATTAGACCCAAAACACGACCTCATAGAATAAAGATGAAGGGATGTGCTATACTAATCAACACAACCACAAACAAACCAGGGGGGGGGGGGGGGGGGGGGAAATGGGGGATCACCCCTGGATAGGAAACCAAGTAACGGTGACAGGACAAGGTGTCGCAAGAACGACAAAGACAAGAAAAAACCAAACACGGACAAATGATAGACTTGAACGCCATCACCACCACCAATCCACCGATGTTGCATGCAAAGAGACTGACAAGGAGATAGCCGTAAAGACAGGTGAAATCAAAAGGAGAGACCCGATCGCGTAGAACTTCAAACAAAACGGGTACAACAAAACAAAACAGAGAGAAGGAAAATCCGAGGTCAAGATTTAAGGATTAAAAGTGAGGTAAGTCACCGGAAATAGAACAATACGATCCCATCTCCGGCAACCGAGCAGTCGGTAAAGGAGACAGCGGGAGAGAAGTGAGGAAAGAAGTGGTGGATCTTGGCTTTTTAGAGAAAGGGATGTGTCGATTCGCCGGAGATTGGCCATGGGAAAAGCCCATCTCCGGCGAAAGGGTAGGGGATGATGATGGGGTAGACAGAGGATGGATGAAAGATGCACTGAAACAAAGAGATTTTTTTGGTTTTTTTTGTAGAGAGAAGGGAGAGGAAAAGCTAGAGAGATATCATGGTGCAAATGAAAAGCTAATAAATTTTAAATAAAAATCTCAAATTACATGTTTAAAAATTAAACACCAAAAGTGATTTATTAAAAGTTTCATGTAATATCCGGACAAAATTCAAAATAATATGTTTAATTTGGGACGCTTTGTGTTGAAGTGAAATTTTGTAAAGGCCTTGTATTGGATTTTAGGTTATCGATCCTATTTGTACTTGGTAAGCTGATAACAATAATGTTTAAATATCTTAGTACTTTTTTAGGTTTATGACATTAACATATATTATACGGGTTTTAGCAAAAAGCGATTTCAATTCGTGTACACATTATGCACGGTGTTTCAATAGATGAACACCTAAACAAAAGATTTTTTAAAACAATGCTAAAAAATTAAGTAATTGTTGTTTTGGTTTGGTTTTGAAACATTTATCAAAATGTTGTCCACGTAAAGTTCATTATTGATAATGATCATTATCGTCAAATAACTTGATTACAACCCACTAAAAAAGCCCGAGTCAACCTGAATTATCCGAATCTTGTAACCGAATGACCAATTAAAATTTAGGCCACAAAAAAAGATTAACAAGATGAAATCCAAAAATGAAAATGAATTTGTGTTTTTTCTTAGAGTATTTTAATAACCCAATCTGTCATTTATCACAAATTTTTGGTTAAAATAATTTCACAAAAATATTATTTAAATTTCGTGTTATATTACTCAACTAATATAGAAAAACAAATACTTCCTCTATTCACATTTAACCTACACTTATTCCATTTTAATCCATTCATATATAAGACCAAGAAAATGATTAAATTATCCTTGTGAACACCAATTATTTACACAAAATGTCATTAAATATTTTAATGGCATTTTATAATTGAAAAATATCTTACACACTTCTAATTGTACTTTTAATAATTTTTTAACATATTTCTTAATATTTGTGCAAAAAACATATATACACTTTATAATTGAATGGAGGAAGTATTTTACAACCTATTTTGAAATTAGTATATTTTACAACCTATTTTGAAATTAGTATATTTTACTGTAAAACCGTATTTTATTGTAAAACCGTTTTACGGAAACTCCATCCATTGGAGGGAAAGTATAAAGAAAGCACATTGAAGTTTCTAAAATGTCACAACGCAAAAAGTAGTGAAGACATAAATAAAGTGGGGAAGTTGAACAAAGATATACTTTTGAATTCAAGTTTTTCGCTTTCTCTGACTTCACTTCTTCTCTCTAATGGCTGGGTAATTTTCTCTTTTCTCTTTTCTTTTTCTTTTATTATTTTTAATTAATGGGTTTATACTTACCTTCCCTCTTAATCCATTTTTTTAAATGCTTAATTATTAGTACTTCATATTACTGATCAGATGCTTTTAAAGATCGTTACTTTATCGTTTTACTTTTGATCTTGATTGTTTTTTCTGTTTCTTTTTGATTTTTCATTAGCATTGCTTTCTGGGTTTTGTTGGGTGTGACAGTTTATGCTAGTGATATGATACTTTTGATGAATTACCCATGTTTCTGCACTATAATTGCAAGACTCCCTCCGTCTCAATCATTTGTTTACATTTTTATTCCGTGCGAGATAGTTTAATCAATGGTAAACAAATGATCGGGACGGAGAGAGTAATTGATAATTTGAGGACATTTTTTGGGTGTGCTGACTTCTGAGTAGAATTGGTTACTAGATTTTTAGGTTAGTAGAATGTTAGGATCCCTTCAACCCTTTACCCTTTGTTTACTTTTTTATCGTTTGTGAAACGTATTTTAATCAAAGGTAAACAAATGATTGAGACGGAGAGAGTAATCGATAATCTGAGGACAATTTGTGGGTTTGCTGACTTCTGAGTAGAATTGGTTACTAGATTTTTAGGTTAGTAGAATGTTAGGATCCCTTCATCCCTTTGTTTACTTCTTTATCGTTGTGAAAGGTATTTTAATCAAAGGTAAACAAATGATTGAGAGGAGAGAGTAATCGATAATCTGAGGACATTTTGTGGGTGTGCTGAGTAGAATTGATTACTAGTTTGTTAGGTTAGTAGAATGTTAGGATCCCTTCATTCCGAATGTTGGTTAAGTCATATGAACATTCTTGTTTGTAGCTTCTGATGCCCGTCCGAATTTATGTTTTTACGCTTGTTAGTGCTGTAAGTTGTTCTGATGTTAGGACTTCTAGAGCGAGCTTGGATTGAGGATTCTTGTTAATTGGGTAGTGTTTGTGAAAAGCAACAAAGAGGTCATGTTTACAGGCTTGGGTAGTGCTGTAAGTTATGATGTTTCTGCACTATTATTGCAAGTAAGCGGTAATTTGAGGACATATTTTTGGGTATGCTGTGTAGAATTGGTTACTCGATTCTTGGGTTAGTAGAATGTTGGGAATACTAACAAGATTCACAAATTGATGTGCTTGTGCAAATGAAACCCGTCAATGCTTCATCTCCAGTGATGTCGAATCATAAAAACCTTCTGTTTGTAGCCTGTGGTGTTCTCCGAAGAATGTTGATTCTTGCTAAATCATGTTTGTTTGCGTGTTAGTGTTGGAATTGTTGTGCTGTGTGACTTCGGTAATGGTTGGGAAAAACAAGGTAGGAGGTAATAGTGGTGGCGGAAAGCGCAAGAAGATGAAGATAGACTAATAACTAGCGTATTATGCAAATATTAGTTACCCACCTTCTTCCTAGGACATATGACTCCCATAACCTTGTACTCCGTATGACAGATGGAGAGTGATAGTTCCCGTACCACTGGTTCACCCCTCATTTCCCCCTTATCTTCTTTTCTTCACAACTTTTTTCCTCCTCTACATTGTTTTGAGTTTCAGTACCCCATAGCCGTTGTATAAAGGTTTTCAAGTTCCCCACGAGCCAATTTTTAGGTGATAACTACCGTATTTATGATGTCACAATCGAGATTAAGCCTTGAAAGCAATTCAGTATCAAGAGTGGAACCGATATTTGATACCATTTGGTTATTTTAAATAATGTTATTCTGTTCATGTCACATTGTTTGATTGCATTTGTCGTGACCTAGTTGTATACCACTCATGACTCATCTAACTGTACGGCAAAACAGGAGATCTTAGCGTTTAGTATCGTTTAACATCTAAATATAGTGCACCAAATTTTGTTGTTGTAGTTGCCTTGTTATCCAATAGTCTTATATTGTAAACAATAATCAATGTGTTTCCTTCCCTTATCTTCATGAAAATTCTCAAATATCAATTGGATGTGCAATGCAGACCATCGTGGTTGGTTGACGGCAACAGAATTGCCACCAAGATAAAGAGCGCTTCTGCAACATGTGATTCTGAAAAGACCAAGTGGCAAAGCAACCCATGCCGATCATGCCCGAACTGCCATTATATAATTGATAACAGTGATGTACTACATTATACTCTCCTATTGATTATTTCCGTTACTTTTACTTTTGACATATGACATTCTCTTAGACTCAAGCTGATTCTATATCCTTAAATGAACGTGAGAGTGTATTTGAAACCTTTTCTTCACGTTTCCTTGATTTTATGCAAGCAATGTATGTTTATGTACACAATATCTGGTGCATGCTGTGATTTATGGGTGAATTTTGGTCGAACAGCACACTTTGTGTTATTCAATTGGTAACGTTTCCAATTAATGTGGGCGACCCTCTTAAGCTGTTCAGATTGAATCTTGTCAAATGATACTTCCTACTAAAATGGCTTAGATGTTCTGCAACTTCTGGGTGTTTGATATTTCTTTTTGGGGCTTGAGGGGTGTTGATAGACATTTAGGCCCTCTATATTCGCAGGTTGTTCAGGAGTGGCCAGGATTACCAAGAGGCGTGAAGTTTGATCCTACTGATCAGGAAATAATCCAACATCTACTCGCAAAATCTGGTACTGGAAACCAAAAACCGCATCCTTTCATTAGTGAGTTCATCCCTACTGTTGATAAAGAAGATGGCATATGCTACACTCATCCCTGCAATCTACCAGGTCAGTATCTAGTGGCAACTTGTTTATCACGCTCGCTCTTATCCCATTTATCTCGTCCCCATTTGAGTTCGCTGGTCAAAAGATGTCAACTTTATGACATTTCTCACAATATTTGATAGCTACAAGTTTTGAAAAATGTTAATATGAAATAGAATAATAGATGGCAACAAATTTTACATAGAATCGATATATTTATTTGGAGATCTGGATTGTCAAAGTTACTTGAGTTGACCACCAAAGGTAACGGGTATGATACAAATGGAATGTCGATAGTTTCTCACTCTGTTTTATTGTCCAATAACTTGGCTGATTAAGGTGTCAAGCAAGATGGAAGTTCATCTCACTTTTTTCATCGAGCAATCAAGGCGTATAACACTGGGACCCGGAAGCGACGGAAAATTCATGGTGATGACGTGGGCGATGTTCGTTGGCATAAGACAGGAAGGACTAAGCCAGTTTTTGTCAATGGTGTACAAAAAGGATGCAAGAAAATAATGGTGCTATATATGAGCACAGCAAAAGGTGGAAAGGCAGAGAAAACAAATTGGGTCATGCATCAATATCACCTAGGTACACAGGAGGATGAGAAAGATGGGGAGTGTGTTATTTCTAAAGTCTTCCGTCAGCAACAACAAATAAAACTAGGCGACAAAAATGGAGGAGATGCCTCTGATGGCGTAGTTGTGGGAGTAGATCCCGTAACTCCCAAGTCTGTGACTCCTGAGCCTCCACTAAAGGAAATGCAAGTCGATCCAAATGAAGAGGTTTTGTTACCTTGCGCAGATCCTGTTGTTCAGGTAGTGTTTAGTCTCCTTGGCTCTTTCTATCCTTGCTTCTTGTACGTTCTCGATACCGAGTTTATAGATGTATATAGGGTTTATAATTGGATATTGTTATAGTGTTGTTTTTCCGTACATAACCTAAAATATGGTATCACGGGATGGGGACAATATTCATGCTACACCTCTCAATTGTCGGATGCAATGATTAGAGCTTAGCTTAGTACACTGTGGTATATGTTTTCAATAGGTCTCTCTTGTGACCGGTATATCCGTCACAAGCTTGCGACGGGGTCAAGTACACCCACTTGTTTAGATAGGACAAAAATAAAAATGCATTGAAAACCACAAATGCTTTGTCTTTATCTTCCCAAGTGTTTTATTTGACCTGTCACAAGCTTGTGACGGATATTGTCGTTGCAAATGAGAATTTGTGATATGTTTGTTGAAGGACAAGGCAAATACGATTTTTTGTTTCGAACTTTGGATAGTAAATTGGATTAGAAGGAATGAAAGGGAGAGAAGTGGAGAGCTTGGTTATGAATCCAGGTTACAACACCAGAACATTATCATTTGTGAAATTTTATAAAATGAGCACGATTGTTTTACCACATTTTGAGGTGATGTGGTCCTCATTGAGCAAGAGTAGGCTGCAATAGGCTTTAACGCGACCCAAATACTATTATGGAGGAATCCATTTTTCATCTTACGATCCAAATTAAAATCCTTCCAACATAAGAAGGATTTGGAAGGAAACACCTATACCCGCTTCCCTTCCCTCCCTTTTGACCATCTTCCCTCCTCTTTCTCCAACTTGTATCCAAACAAAGGCTTACGTTGTAATTTTGTTGCGTACTTGCTCAATGGGTATGATAATGTTTTTATTTTGAATTAAACGTTTTTTTTCCTCGAAGTAACCTATTACCGTCTTGTTTTTCTTTATGGGATAAATTAAAACAACCTTTTCTGTTATTGCGCGAAAAGGTTGCATATATCCAAACCCCCATACCCTTCTTTCAGAGGTCCCTTTTTCTCTTGTTGAGATGAGAGTTCACTCATGAGTCATGACGGTTCCAAAGTATATTCATGTCAGCCGACCCCAAAACATCTTGGGACTAAGGCTCTGTTGTTGTTGTTGTTGTTGTTGTTGTTGTTGTTGTTGCTTATTGCTTTTGAACTTTGAGCAATTGCTTTTGTGCTGAGCATATCATATTAGTCTTTGTGAGATTGTCATGCCATATTTTCACGTATTCCTCGCTTAATTATAGGGTTGATGGGCTGGTCTCATACATACGTCTTGTGATGATTGACTTACAGGATGAAGACATGGGATATGCTGCTGATGAATTGGAGCAAATCGATGAGACGTTATTTAGAAATGATGATAACAGTGCTTCTGACAACCCTGCTGATCAGGCATTAGACCATGGCAACAATGAAATTGAAAGTGAAGAGAACATTTATATGGTAAACTCTCAACAACTCATTGCAGGGCTTCAATTGTGCGCCGATTTCTTTCAAAGCCAGTCTCCGGAAAGAGATGACAATGCGGATGTTGTTGTAAAGAAAAAATCCGTTCTTTCTGAGTATGCTCATTTAGGATCTGAAGTTCTGAAGAAGGATCTTGAAGACTGTGTAAATTTGGATCTGGGTCTTTCTAACGTCGATCTCGATACACAACCTGAATTCAGATTAAGCCAACTGGTAAACATTGTCTCAGATTTTGTATTCACTTGAAGCTTTATTCTTGATTTTTTTTTGGGTTTTTATACATGTTTTTGGGTTTTTATACGTGTGATAAGTTCGATTTAAAATCCTATAAAACCCTTTTGCCTTTCATTTTTTGTTTCACTCCACTTCCGTTTTTTTTTTTTTTCTCTTGTTGAGATGAGAGTTCACTCATGACGGTTCCAAAGGATGATTCATGTTAGCCGACCCCAAAAATTTTGGGACTAAGGCTCTGATGTTGTTGTTGTTGTTCTAAGATTTTCATTTATCATCGAGTCTGACAGAGACAATCTCGCATATGGACCGACACAAATGTATCCATGCTCCTCACAGATCATACGGATTATGATTCCGTATGTGAGATTGTCCCGTAAAACTGTTCTTGTACTTTCTATTAGATTTACTTTTCTTCCTCCAAGAAATAACATGATCTGTTAATTTGGCAATGTAGGACTTTGGCTCTCAGGAAAGCTATAGTGCCTGGGGTGGCAGCAAACTCGACGACGAATGATAGACGACAATGAAATGTAGTAACTCTGGGTCTTTTGCTCACACACTGCACATTTCAAACATTTTATGTTTGTTTTCAGGTTACTGCAACCACATTAAATGTAATCAGTCACAAATATATCCCACCAACCCAGACCTGACATCGTCGACTGGTTTTGCAATGAAGACTCAAATTCACATTCAATGCCATGGGACTGGCACTGTGCTTAAATTTTGCCTCATGTCGTTCCTGTTTTACGACTAATGTGCTGATTTTGCAGAGAACAATACTGGCTCGTTTTGGTGTCAATCCCGAACACCATATGTATAGCTCTTTTCTGAACTCTGATAGGATTAGATGACTGAAATTTCAGCATTTCAGCTTCCCTTGTAACATTCAGTAGACTATTTCTAGTTATCTTTTCTCTCTTCTGAAATGTCAAAACCGTAATGGCTTTTTGCGAGGCATTGTAATTGCAGTCGACCCAAAACCAACAGTCGATTTTTTGTGATGCTGTGGTTGGTTTGTGAGCTCAGATTTGTGTATTAATTCAAGAAAATGCCTAGTTTACGTTCTTGATCTTGTCACTGTGTACGGTTTTATTTTGATCCGTCTTACTCAATAGTTTACGCTTTATTTACGCACTTTCATCTGAGATAAAATGTGACATTCCTAAGGACAGTGGTACAGCAAGAAACAAAAGATAACACAGGCAGAAAAGGAAGAAATGCACGTGAGAAAGAATGAAGCCAGGAAGGACAAAGCCTGGGTGATAGACAGTAAGGGAAGTCACAATCTTTGTCACCCTTTATCGATTCGAGGTGGGAGTCTCGGAGATGCGTACGACTGTACGAGTCTACTGCTCAACTCGGTAAACTTGTTTAAGACGGATATTACTGTTTTAAAAGAGATTTACTGATCAATTATAGGTCTATGAACGTATTTTTTTCGTGTTGTGTCTATGTCTTGAATCTGTTAGTCGCTGCTTCGAACGACTATGCGGGGCCTTGAATCTGTTAGTCGCCCCTGAAAACTAAACGGTATTTGAATTCTGTATTGGGCTAGGGTTTCTGTCTGGGCCTTATTAGGTCAAATCTGTATTGTATTAGGTTATGAGAAGTATATAAACTCTTAACCTCTACCCTACTAGTTATCATATCATCGTTCTGAATCTGTAATCTGAAAAACTGCTCACATCAATAAAACTCTCTCTCCCTTCTGCCCGGTGGATGTAGCTAACACATCGTTAGTGAATATGTGCGTATTGTTCTTTAGTCTTTACTGTTTGTTTTTATCTTTCTTTGTGCTTCCGTTATAACATTTCGACTCAAAACAACTTTCACAAACATTATGCGAATTTGTATTTCGTATTATGTTTCGATAATACTTTCTAAAGCATGCCTAGAGTTGGCAAAAGCTGACCCGACCCGATGAACCCGACCCGACCTGCCCGAAACCCGACTCGATACAACCCGAGAATTGGGCGACCCGAAACCGAACTGACCCAACCTGAACCGACCCGCTAACCGATATCAACATTATTTTGTCCAACCCGAACTCGACCCGAACCGACCCGGCATGTGACCCGATATTTCTCAACCCGATAGATGACATTATAATGAACTGGCTTAATAATGGTTTAAATGACACCAAATTGATAATTCTTCTTAATTATTTTAACTTAAACTTCAATTAATACATCTATACATTAATTAAACATAAAATTATCATCTAAAACTAAATATATAATATAAAATATATGTCAATAACCTGACCCGCTAATGACCCAACCCGAATTATCACCCGTGATGACCCGACTCGAGGATGACCCGACATGAACCGAACCGACCTGAACCCGTCCTAACCCGACATAACCCGAACCCGATATGACCCGACCTGCTTTGACCCGACCCGTAACCGACCCGAGTGACCCAATTGCCACCTCTAAGCATGCCTATAAACAGTATGGAGTAATATCTTTAGAGATTTTGGATATATGAATGTTGGTCCTACATGATCAAAATTTATGATTGATCACTAGATTTACTACAGTTGATTGAATGAAATAAGTTACTGTGACCGTACCCATATATTTACTGTATAATCAACTTTTGTGCATGCTATCATACTACTACCATATCTTGTCATCAGTCATCACTGCAACGGTTAATAAGTCGATAAAGTTGTCGTACTCATAACCCGAGTTCAAATCTCGATTAGCAACTCATTATCCTTGTTATGAAGTGATAATTAACATTGCTTTCGTGAAGCCGGCAAGGTTGCTGACTTCATGGCTTCTGTTGGACATTCATGTCCAACTCTTACGAGGTGGGTTGAAAGCCGGTGGCTTCAACTTACCTTACTCATTCGAAAGAATGAGATAGGTTGGTCTTATCCAAAAGGATTAACCTAGTTTTCTTACCTTATCAAAAAAAAAAAAAAAAAAAAAAAAACAACTCATTAACCTTGTCAAGATAGTATAACTAGACGGGTTTTTTCTTTTTTTTACTATTTTGATATTTGCCTTGGGGATTTTAGCTGCTGTTTTCCGATTAGCAACTCATTATCCTTGTGATTCTCATCACACATAAAAAATAATATTGTGATTAGGAGTTTTTTATTTATCTTTGTTTTGCTAATTTGATATTCGCTTTGAAAATATTAGGTTCTGTTTTTCCCGATTAGCCACTCATTATCCTTATAACTCTCATTAGAAATTTATTTATTTATTTTTGTTTTACTAATTTGATTACTCGCTTTGAGCATATTAGGTGATGTTTTCCTTATATGTTTTAACTATTTTTTTAAGAAATTGGTGACTATTTTTTTAATCAGGGTTTTAAGCAGAGTTTTAACTATTTTTTTTAAGAAATTTGTTAAAAATATTGGCGACTATTTTTTTAGCTTGGATTCTCACCGTTGACAAAAGTGATTTAAAATGAGTAGTTTTTAACTTGAAGATAAGTTTCATTGCGACTTTTTAACCCAATTTATTGTACGATGAATCAGAAATTATATCACGTAGGACCAACAATCATTCAGATTAAAGATGATCTTGAAAGGGGATTAAAGAAGATTTAGGCGTGATTAGACAAGAGTCATGCTCTTTTAGTCAAAAAGATTAGTAAAGCTCTTCATTACTAAATTACTAAATGCCGAAATGGACATCAACTCCTTATCTTGTAATTTACCAATTATGCAATACTAGTTTTAAACCCGTGCAAAAAATGCACGGGTCGAAATTGTAAGCGTTATCTTGAATAGTGAAGCATATAAATTACCGTGATTAAATGTGCAGTGACAATGTAAATAGTCTATAATTTGATATTCGATGTACATACTATTTAAGTTACTAAGTACAATCATACGCTAAAAAAATATGTTACAAATGTAAACGTAATATGTAACTTTACAAATATGTTACAAATGTAAACGTAATATGATCATTTTGATATATATCGGATTGTTGTATATATCGTATTTTATCATATTTTTACTTTTTTGGTATCTTAATTTGTATTTGATTTGATTGTAAAATATAATGTAATTTAATTCTTTGACTGTAATTATTATTGTTTTTTTGTAATTTTTTGTTTTTCGGATTTAATTTTTGAACCGATATTATTTTTGTTGTTTGTAATTTTTTGTTTTTCGGAATTTTTGGACTGATATTGTATTTTATTTGACCGTTGTATGTTGTTATTTAAATATTCGATTAACAATAATTTGATCATATCGTATTTTATTATGACAATGACGAAATGTATTACCGCTGCAATCGATTACGTAATTAGGAATGAGCAAAGATTAAAATACGTAATTAGATAAGAGTAAAAGTCGGAATTACTTGTGAATATAGGAGAGGAAAATTAAATCATGTAAAATTAGTGGACCCATACCTTCCTTATTTTAAGGAGCCAATAGGAGGAGATTAAAATCTACTCCTTTTATAGAGGTAGATTTAATTTCTTCTTCAATCTCGTTTATTTATTCGTCTTTTTCCTATTTTTTATGAAGGATATTTTAATTGACTATAAAAAAATTGATAGTTTGAAATTGGATATTTTAATTTCTTACTCTCAAGACTCAACCCGTTTTATAAAAATGGCAAAAATCTGAAGGCCGAATCCACAATTCATTCCACATCCAAACCCAAACTTAACTTGGTATTGAATTATCTGATTATCGTCCGATCCTGGGTAAAGATTGACGGCCAAAAATGCTTATTCGGAAAATTATAATCAATCACACCTTAAGTTACCGTTTCCATACGGTTGATTTTTTTTATTCGCATTTGAGTAATTTTCGAACTATTAAGCTAGTCATCTATTAATCGATTTTTGTTTCGCATATACGTTAATTTTACAATTAATCACTTACTTCATTCGAGTAATTATCGAACTAATAAGCTGAGTCATCTAATGAATGTAATGATCGATTTGTGTATCGCATATACGTTAATTTTAAATTAAACACTTACTCCATTCAAGTCATCATCAAAGAACATTTTAAAAAAAAATTAATACTCGGGTGTGACTCATTTAACACAAAGAAAAAAACTAATCCTAAGCAATTGCAATTAGCAAAATCCGGTTTTTATAAATATGTACTCAAAATCGAACGATAAACGAGGTCTCCATTCTTCATATGGCTCAAAATCGCGAGTGTTCTAATTTAATTAGAGATTTTGAGCTTTGAGAATAAAATTTATGGGGATAGTTTTATCGCCCTAGTGATCCGACCAGACTAAATCGAGTGCAACTAAAAATAATAAATTTAACAAAAAAACTCACAAAATAAATTGATCAACAAAGAACAAAAGTGTATCAAAATTAGTAATATTTGAACCATTAATTATGTCAAGACTTCTCCTAATAATAATAATACATTCTTGCTAATTAATCACCTTGACTAATTAATTACCTATAACTATGTACAACAATAATAATTAATAAATAAACTAAACCTACCCAAAAAAAAGAGGATTAAGAGGAAGAGCATAAGTTTAACTTTCCTCCCCTAACACCCCCTAAGATAACCTAAGTGTGACCGAATAACGGTAAGACGGTCTTACACAAGAATTAACGACGAAGAAACCCTAATCATGCCAACAAAGGAGCATAACAACACATCTCCTAATAATATACAACCTTGCTCTTTGCTCTCTAACCACACCACTTAAACCACGGTTAACAAACTTCCTCTTGCTTCCTCCCATGGCAGAGCCACTAAACTTCATTTTTGAAAGTGAGTGAAAGTTGAAAGAGAGGATATGTATGGTTAAGTTTAAACTAGGGTTAGTGAATTGTGTGTTTGATGAAATGGTTGGAGAGTTAAAGAGGGGGTTCTTATAGGAGGGAGTAATGGTCTTAGTTATGTAGGGTTGGTCTTTGGTAATGAGTAATGACCCAAATACGATGGGGGGAGCATGAAAGGGCGTGCATTGCTCTCTTACCCACCAGACATTATGCTTGGTCCTACTTATTTTTGGGACTATTTTTTTCACTATATAAAACCAAATTTAATCATGGAGGTGGAAATACTATTTTATCATTCATTTGGAAATGGGTTATTTATGTCACTTATATGAATGAATGAATGAATGAATGAAAGATAGAATAACGAGTCTTGTTGAATACGGATATTATCCGTCGTTTAGGTAGCACAGACACTTCTCCTAATTAGTCGTCCCGTGTTCGACACCGTGTCCAACACTCGGACACATGGCTAAACATATTATAGTATGGACGAGTAATAAAATTTTAAAAAAGATCGATTAAAAGATAAGTTTGGGTGGGAAAATGAGAATTAGTTACTATAATAAAGGTCGAATTATACTTTTACTTGTTTAGATATAATTTCAAATACATGATAAAAATAAAATTATGCCTTATTTATAACCATAAAATATATTTTATTATATTTAAATGTCGTGTCCCGTGTCCTAAATTTCATGGTATGACGTATCCCGTGTCCGTGTCCGTTTTGGTGCTACCTAGTCCGTCGTAAAGTGAAGACGAATAGTATCCTTCACAGTAATTCAGATGGGAAGACAAGTGGAGGATAATTGAGTATTTTCATGGGTCATGCCAGTTATATTTGTGAGAGACACTATCCGTTTTCATCTTGTAATGGAGAGCGTGCGTTTTCAATGAGAATTTGTGATGAATGAAGGACCCTTTGTTTGTTTTTGGAATATGTATAGTATAATGAGAATTTTTGAAGGTTTTTTGTTGTTATAGCAGAAACGAGAAAGATAATGAATCACAAAGAAAATAACAAATAAAATGGAAAAATAGATTTGCGTGGTTTACTAATTAGTCTGTGAAGAAATATTGTATTGATATTGAGGAATTATATATTTGAATTCGGGATACGAAGTGTTATGATATGTATAATAGTTATGATGAGGCATGAATGAGCTAGGGAGCACAAAGATTTCCGCGATGCGTACGTATGTGTGGACTCAAAGTATGCTGGAAAGAACCCGTGTTTATTTGTGGATCATGTACACAACCTGACGAGCTACCGTACATGAGTAACCATTTCCAACCCAATGTTAGGTCGAGGTGTTACACACGGGCATGTCAAACTTGGACTGGACTCGCTGAGCGAGCAACAAGACCTCGTGTTAATCATTTGGAACGACGAAATGATATGTAATTATGACGCTCATTTATTAACAACTATATTGATAACACTAGCTTCAATCTATTTATTTGACTATTATAAATGATAGCGAAAATAAAGACTCTATCCAAAGTTTCAATTCCTCAATTCTCTTATGTCAGCCAAATATTTCACTTTTAGTATTACAGTGAACTGGATTGGACTGGACTGGACTGGACTAAACTAAATTAACTTTTTTTTCCTTTGTATGTTTATTGCTAATATTGTCAAGACATACATCAAATTCTGTACATTTTAAAACGACTATTATTCCGATATAATAAAACCAAAAACCCAAAAATAATGGAGGGACAAAATCACAATAATAAGGGATAAGGAAAGATGAATAAGTGTAGTCTAAAGAGTGTTCATGTGGTATAGTTGGAGATTTGTCATTTTCAATGGATTGTTTTGTTAATATTGTGTAGGCAATACCTACCAACATGATGGGTCGCTCACATTGTTAATTAGGGAGCAACCAATTATATGGTTTGATACTTGATGTTACTACGTCGTCGTTTTATGGTTGGCCGATAAGGTGTTTTTATATAGTGCTTAACATTATTTTGTTTTGAATTTGACTTGTCTTTCTATTTTGTAGTGGATTATTAAAGTAATTTGTATTTTCTTGAAAAAAAAAATCATGTTGTATATACGTTCGCGATTACTGAAACAAGATTATATTATTATCGTTTTACACTTTGTAGATAGAATTAGTGGAGGAGGCGAGGAGGCTAGCAGGGACGCTCGTCATCCCGACGATGAGAATTTCATGTTATATCTGTATATGTTCGTAATTACCGAAATAAGATTATAGTACAACGGTATAAATTACTGATCACATCTATATACACTATAGATAGAATTAGCGATAGAATTGGGGAGGCTAATCTTCCGTGGATGACATTTTTCAAAAATCTCTTTGATTGTCCCTTTTATTATCCATCCGTTAGCTCTCAAGTTCAACATTTCAGTTCAAATTCTGACTCTGTCACCAAATAGAATATACATTACATTTTAGATAATCAGTCTGATTTCCCGCTCAAATTATGTTATAAGAAAATAACGATTTAACCCCGATTTTGAGATTTGTCACATTATAAAAAAAGAAAAAAATAAATAAAATTTGGAGGTAGCATATCATATTTATGTGGGGTGGGGATTATGCTGTTGGCATTTTTTTGTATTTTGTAACTAGAATTGGAATAAAAATAAGCAAGCTAGGTATAGTATAGTTAATTAAGTACTTTAATTATCTAATTAATTATTTGATTGACTGTTATTATTGTTTCTTATAACATACTTAATTGCTAGTTAGTTTGTTTACAACTGCCTAATCTATAACGTGCATGGATACTTCTAAAATTTGTACTATAGTTTCAAACACCATGTATATATGGTGGTTGTCCTGTTTGGTTGTTAGGTGCTTCTACTTTCTTTTTAATATTAATAATATGGGTTTTTCTAACGTGTGTTCTATGCCTTAAGGACGTACATTAATAACCTAAATATGATAAATTTGCAAGATACTCTCACTAATTAGGGTTTATATTTAAATATCTGATGAGAATATCTTGTGTATTAATGTGTGTTATTAGGTACACGATAAAAAACCGAAATAATATTTAAATGGCTAAGTAGAGTATTAAATTTCTTCTAATTTGTGTTTGACTAAATTAATGATTGATTAGCTATTAATTAGGTATTTTATTAGCATAGTTGTTCCTTATTATAGTGACCACCAACAGAAACCTATTTGTGAGTTTATGAGATGTTAAATGTCCCTAGTCACACCAACATCACCATTAGTTAAGAACAAATAAAGTCATTGAAGTTAATTTTGTAAATTATTAATAATACGTAAAAATTCCCTTTAATAAGTCCGAAATATAAAAACTATTTCATGAACATAGATAAAAGTATATGAAATGTGAATTCCTAAAAATTTTAGTTAATTAATCCTAATAAAATTTCGTTTTTGCAGCAGAGAAATTAAATTTCGTGAAAATTGTAATTCATAAGAAATTAAATTACGTTTTTAATAGTTTAGAGTCGGGAATCAGGATAATGAACTACGCGCGCGTATACAATCCCATGTCACCTGTCAAATGGGTCGGGTTCCAGGTCGGGTCAAAATACGACTGGTTGGGTATGGGTCATGTTATACGGGTAAGTATGCCGGTCAAAAAGTAATTTCTAACGTTTTTTTTACGATTGCTTTTATCAAAAAATGATAATTAAAAACATAAAATATATTTAAAATTAATATTTTAATCATATTTAACGTTTACATTAATTAAACTGACATATTTATTAAAGTAAAGTTTTAATATATAAATATATAAATATTAATATTTTAATAAAATTCTTGAATTACCTTTGACCCAACGGATCGGCCCGTTCAAATCGGATCTCAAACCTAAAATAACGGATCATTTGGAATTCAGTCAAATGGGTCGCAGGTCGAAAATTTTATGAATCAGATCGAGTTTTAACGGTCTACATATAAGAAATGTCTCTCAACCTACCAATAACTAAGGCTTGATATCAATACTAAGAGAAGTCACTAATTACCAGCAGTCGGCACTAATATTTTGTCGTGCAAAACCGTCTCATACAATAAACGATAAACGATATATGGTATTGAACATTCAAAATATATCTGTTTATAGAGCAAAGAATCTTGAAAGGACACGATGAATAAGTTAATGAATCCTGGGAGCAATATGCAGCATATATCAAGGGTTTTTTGAAGTTACAGATTCAAGTGTCCCATGCAGGCATTTTTGTACTATAAATTCTAAATAATTTGTACTATCTTTGTTTTTTTATTTAGTCTTTTCCCAAATTACAAAGTTTTCAGACTTAAAGAATCCCACGTGAACCTCTCGTGATTCACACTGTCATTACTCTCTGTGTACCATACTTTTTTTCCAAGGTTTCCAACAAATTAAAGACGTTATATAATCATTAAGATTTAAGAGTTTTAAGTATGAAGACATCGTGGGTAAGTGTACTTGTTATTTATGTGATTGAACCATTCATTCTTCATTTCTTTGTGATCACATCTTTGTCATAGGAGTATAGGACCATATACTTGGCCACAAATCACAGTGGCATCGCATGCTGGTTAGGATATGTTGTGTGCATGGGCGAATCCACCTAGTAGCAAGGGGTGACAGCCGCTATACCAAACTTAAAAATTTGGTTAAGAAGGTGGATTTTTGCTACTCCAAATATTGCTGAATAGTAAATAAGTAAAAATCATCAAATTCAATGGTAAATGGCTTAAAATCTCACCCGGTGGTCATAGGTGCGAATCCCACTACATGTAAATTCATTTTTAATTTTTTTTGCTATCCCATATATTAAATTCTGGGTTCGCTCTTATGTGGAAGCGTGAATATTTCTTGTTGGACTTTTGTTGAATTGCTACATGGGTTTCCAACGTGCATAATCGCACGATATTGTAATTTTTGAGTCAAGTCCTCACGGTCGTTACACTTAGGTTTCTTCCTAAAAGTTCTCGTATTAATACATTTTTAATAGTTTCTGTCAGTTTGGTTTATTCATTTTACAAGAGCCGGCTTTTGTAGTCGTTAGAACTAGTTTAGGAGATAAAAATAGCAATGTTGGAGTTCAGGTAGCTTTAATAAAGGATCACAAATTCTTATTTATAACAAATGTTATTTATATAGAGGATTGCTTTATAACCTTTGAGGCTTTGAGAATTTCAGAAGTTTCTAACTAATGTCAATATGTAACGGTACTTAGGTCTTTTTTTAGCCCAATGTAACTGAACTAAAGTAAGCTAAACTGAGTTGAAATTTGTTGTCGCTTCAAATTTAAAAAAAAAAAAAAAAGAAGAAGAAAAATTGAAGTAGTGATGGCAAGACAATAAGTAGAGTTAATCTTAGCCAAAAGATAGAAGAATGTAGTAGAATAAAGACATGTATAGAGAGAGATGATGAAAAATGTTAAGCAAAGTATGTAGCAATGCTGACTGTAATGGGCCCAGTAATGGGCCAAAACATATGATATGGGACCCAGTAAGGTTACGGGTCATTAGCCGTAACACATCTTTGTCCGGTTTATGTCTTTGTCTGACCCAAGTAGTGCACATGGGTGAGTAGTTGAGTGATGACCACCTATGCATCTCATTGTCCAACTTGTATTCATTGAACCCAAGGCCAATATTATAGACAAGATAATATCACCCAAATTATTATTAAAGACGGACATTATTCGTCACAAGCTGATTATAAATATGTCATTTTCACAATATGTAGGTAATATTATTCATAAAGTGTTTTATTTTTCCTCCGCGTGTCTTCTCAGTTGCCTTATTGTAAAATAAATGATATTCGTTTTCAACTTATAACGGATAATGTCAGTAATAAGCAAGACGATTTGATAATAATAATATGTCATTCACAAAGTTTTGTAGACACATATATATGCTACTTCCTTGTCATATAGGCTCCACATAATTTTCTTCAATATTAAGTGGTATGAATTAGATCCAATCTTGAATTTATTACACTTGTTTCATTCATATTGCTTGATTGTTCTCAATTTCTTATGGGTGAATGATGGTTAGATGAGAATAATGTTAGGTGGTGGACTGGTGGTGTGATTTGAATCTATTTTCTCTTTTTTTTTTTTTGTCTTTTGGTAAATTAAAGGATAATAATTGACTGAAACGAAAATAGTATTTATAAAGGATAGATGTACCATACTTTCGTGCCATTGACATATTGGTATGATGCCATCACCTTTGTCCGTAAATGATTGGTATAAAGACTTCTGATTTGAGGTTTGGTCGACAAAAATTCAGCGAGAGCGAATAAGTAATGTCATAAGATAAACTCGAAAAAAATTTAAAAATTTAACTAAAACTTGCGACATTTTCAATTTTCAGTGGGGGCGAGGGTCTCTGCTATTCCCCCTAAATCCGCCAATGCACGAAGGACGTCTATTAATGATGAATTCTCGTTATGACATTGGCCGAGTTGATGCCTAATTATCGTCATTTGCTTTGTCCACTCCTGAACTCGTTCAATGCTATGAGAAGGAAGGGGTCGTAGGGTGATAAAAAGTTGATTATAAACTGTAGTTACAGGTTTTGGCTCAGTAGCGAAGGGTGGCGGCCCGGGCCGTGCAATAAGGAAGTTTGACTTTGGTACCTTATATTTTAAGGAGGCCTTGAAAAAAATACTATGTCATTCATCAATGTCGGAAAGAAAAATGGTTGGAGACTCATGTTTTGTTTTGCCGTGGTTGCCCTCCACGGTTAAAAAAAAGGTACAAAAGTTCAGCACAAAATTAAACTTTTTTCATTGGATTCACTTAAAAGGTCCACTCGACAATTAATCCTTAAAAAAGTTTGTTAACTCAAATGGATCGGAAAATGAAACCAAAAGCCAAAATGAGTGTGGAAACACAAAATTCGGGCAGGCCTAATTAGGTAATGTTTTTTCGGGATTAGGTCATTTTTTCGATGGGTTGCTATCAAGTTCTTTGAGCTTATCAAGCGGTATGCAACAATAAACATTCGACTCGGGTTAATTCCGATCTTCAGTTCATGCACGAGCCGGGTTATTCAGACTCGGTCTTTCAAATCAGGTCAATCTTGCTAAGACTTGTCCTAACTCCTTAGTCCTAAGCTATGGACTGTTCTAGGGAGAGTTCTTGGGTTGAAAATTTCAAAATGTGGAGAAAGCCAGACAATTAAAAGTGCATAAAACTAGCATTACGATTAAATTGGGCTGTCGTGAAATGGTGCATGCTGAATTAAGAATATGGGCTCCTTTTGATTGTCTTATTTGTTTGGATCAGGATTTAGTCAACCATGCAAGTTGGACTGGGTCGTCATAAACTCAGAATCCCCGTTTTCGATCATTTGTTTAGTTTTGTTTTTGTTACCAAAAAAAACCTTCTCAATATAGATACGGTGGATCTCTTGGAAGACTGTATCCCACAAAATTAGGGGAAGATATAATCTAAAAAATAGAAATTAAATAATCCACTCCAGTCATTATGTGAGATGTCTTTTAATAACGTTATTGAAATAACATATCTCTAAAGTTTTTGTGATATAAAAAATCTAGCAATAAATGATACCCTGAAATGGAACTGTTTAATAAGGTTAAAAATTATGATACTGCCTCTCAATAAACTTATTGAGAGACTATTGTACAAATTTAAAAAAATGTGGTATAAAATAAATATAATAAGTACAAATCATGATTAAAGATAAAATGAATACATTTATTATGTAAAGAAATACGAAATTACTATGGTACGATCAGATACAAAATGATCACGAAATACAAATAAAAGGCTACAAAATAATGGTCTCCCAATAATAAATTGAAAAATCGTCTCTACCAAAGTCTCAAGTTTTAGTGAAAAATTATACTTATAACTCAAATAGCTAAGGTTTTTTATATGTGATGCCCTCCTGTTTCTTTTTGAATTCTATTTTAGTAAGTTTTGCTTGCGACGGGTCACCATTTGTGACGGATAATTTGTGAGATAAAATGGATACAAAATGAGTAGTGAAGAAAGGGAACCACAAGAATAGTGTTGGAGAGAGAGAAAAAGAGGGTATTTTTGTGAGAGAAAAGGGTATCCGTCACAAGCTTGCGACGGATAGTGCCGTTGCAAATAAGAGTTTGTGATTTTATATAATGTTTTTCATTTTAAGAAACATCACTAATACAATATTAGTATTATAAATTTAATAAATAGTTAAATACTTCTTCAACTGCCTTTGCTTATTACTCTAATTATCTCATTATAAATGTTTTAGTTTATGGATGCATATCAATTGATCTTTTTAGCAATAATTTGTCAAAAGATTAAGGTGAGTATTTTTAGTCAAATGGAAACATATTTTCATTAGAAAATTCAACTCTTTAAAATCTTGCTTTTTAGTTGTTTTGAACATATTATGAACTATCTAGTAAGTTTTGGGATAACAATGTTTTTTTAAAGATAAATTAAGGATATTACGTAAAATTCAAAAAAATAAATAAAATAATACCACATAAAATAGTTAGTATCACATAAAAGAAGGGCATTCTATGACTTATCTACTAATTTTAGACAACGTCAAATCAATAATTGACGAGTGTTAATCAACTTAAAAACATCAAAAATTACTCAACATTTAATCGAACCACGAATCTTGAAATAAAAATGAACATGGACTACGTTATAAACCGTTAATATAACACGTGAACACTTCCACTCAACCACCAAATCAAGGTGAACCGAGCGAGTAACTATTTAGGCCCTGTTCTTTTGGACTTCAAGTCACTTAACTTAAGTTCACTTCAGATCCTATAAGTTCAGTTCAGTTCCTATAAGTTCAGTTCAGTTCCCATAAGTTCAGTTCAGTTCAGATCCTATAAGTTCAGTTCAGTTCAGTTCCTATAAGTTCAGTTCAGTTCAGTTCCTATAAGTTCAGTTCAGTTCAGTTCAGTTCAGTTCCTATAAGTTCAGTTCAGTTCAGTTCCTATAAGTTCAGTTCGTATAAACTCAATTAAGAAAATTTATATACGGAGTATTATTTTTAACAACCGATACAAACATTTCTCTTTAATTATTCGATACACGTCATCTATAAAAAAAACAACTCATTAATAATTTACCCTTCTTTTACTCTCTAATTAATGTCAAACTATTATCCTCATTAATGCCAAAAAACAACAACTCATCATACGCCGCCCTCACCCTCACCAATTGTCACTCTCCCATTAATCAGTTTCTTCATCACCATTGTTAGAGAAAATAAATGGCTAGAGAAAATTGTAATAGTGAATTATTTTTATCGTAATGTAATTGTAGTATAATGTATGAAATATGAACAAACCATTATATATAAAGTTGAAAATATTTTAAACTTCCTTGTGTTTTAGACTAATTTTTTATCAATGACATCTATTCGATAATAATAATAATAATAATAATAATAATAATAATAATAATAATAATAATAATAATAATAATAATAATAACAACAACAACAATAATAACAATAATAATAATAACAACAACAACAACAATAATAATAATAATAATAATAATAGTTAACTTAAATTAAAATAAAGTTAATTAAGTTCGGATTTTATAAGTTCAGTTCAGATCCTATAAGTTAAGTTAAGTTCAGATCCTATAAGTTCAGTTCAGTTCAGTTCAGTTCCTATAAGTTCAGTTCAGTTCGTTCAGTTCCAATAAGTTCAGTTCAGTTCCTATAAGTTCAGTTCAGTTCGTTCAGTTCCAATAAGTTCAGTTCAGTTCCTATAAGTTCAGTTCAGTTCAGTTCCTATAAGTTCAGTTAAGTTCAGTTCCTATAAGTTCAGTTCAGTTCAGATCCTATAAGTTCAGTTCAGTTCAGTTCAGTTAAGTTTCAGTCCAAAAGAACAGGGCCTTATTCACTTAAATATACATAAACTTAAACGATCAAGAGGGGCAGAACCCTTCCAACATAACTAAGATCCTCCACTAACAACAACCCCACCCGCAATTCACAACACAAATGCAAAATCAAACAAAATCCTCTCAATAACCATAGTTAGTACTAATAATCACACTAATTAGTAGGTCCATTACATAACTAACCATAATATTAGATGATCTAACAAAAAACCAACTTACAACTACCACGACCAACCAACTCAGTACACTAATAAAAACCGCACTAATTATCCCCATAAATACCCTCCGTACAAAAATCAACGTTTCTCGACCGGTTCACTTTAAAAGTCCACCCGTGAACAAAACCGTTGAAAAATAACGACAAAAGGTCTAAATTAGTCGCAATTTTTACAATTAATTCCCTCCCTTTAATCCGTATCTACTATCTACCCACACTCTTTCCTCCACTCTCACTTGCGCAACTCACTCCTTTATGCTCCCCCACTAATCTCGCTCCCTTTTATTTAATATTTTCCGGTCCCGACTCAAAAAGCCGACTTAAAAGTCAGGAGTCAGGACCGTAGTTTAGTTTAAAAGGCTCTTAAAATCGGAACGGAAATAAACCGGTTATCATACTACACGTCTACACTGGTCCGACTCACGGATTAAAATGTCGGAAATTCTGCTGGTTCGCCAGAACTTGGTCACATCAATGTCTTCCTTACTCGTTGTTTTTTCTCTCTTCTCTCTTCTTCATCGCTCCGTTTCGCTATCGTATCCTTACAGTAAGCTCATTATCTCTTGTAAAGTCAATTAGTGTATGTTGTTGATACATTCATCTTGCTATTTTGTTCAATTTGCTGGATATTAGTGTGGATTTAGCTGATAATTATGATTACGATGTAGTTTAAGTGATATTTCATCCGTCTCAATCGTTTGTTTGCTTTTTTATTGTTTACGAGAAGTATTTAATCCGAGGTAAACAAATTATTGAGACGGAGGTGATTTAGTTTTGTTGCATGCTATGTTAATTGCGTTTTGTAAGAATTACTGGATTGTAGTGTGATTTAGTGTTTAGTAGAGTGAATTTAGTTGATAATTATGATTACGATGTATTTTAAGCAATATTCCATCCGTCTCAATTGTTTGTTTACTTTTTCATTGTTTGCGAGAAGTATTTAATCAAAGGTAAACAAATGATTGAGACAGAGGTGATTTAGTTTTGTTGCATGCTATGTTAATTGCGTTTTGTAAGAATTACTGGATTGTAGTGTGATTTAGTGTTTAGTAGAGTGAATTTAGTTGATAATTATGATTACGATGTAGTTTAAGTGATATTTCATCCGTCTCAATCGTTTGTTTGCTTTTTCATTGTTTACGAGAAGTATTTAATCAAAGGTAAACAAATGATTGATTGAGACGGAGGTGGTTTAGTTTTGTTGCATGCTATGTTAATTGCATTTTGTAAGAATTACTGGATTGTAGTGTGATTTGGTGTATGGAGTAGTAGAGTGAATTAAGTTGATTAATGTGTTTGTGGTTGTATACGAATTATGAATTTGCTGGATTGTAGTGTAGATTGAGTGGATAATTATGATTGCTATGTATTCCGTCCGTCCAAATCATTTCTTTACCTTTTTTTGTTCTTTGTGAACAAATCATTCAGAAGAAGCAATTAATCAAAGGTAAAGAAATGATTGAGACAGAAGTGATTTAGTTTTGTTGCATGCTATGGTAATTGCATTTTGTAAGAATTACTGGTTTGTAGTGTGATTTGGTGTGTGGAGTAGTGGACGGATTTCTGTTGATTAATGTGTTTGTGATTGTATACGAATTATGAATTTGCTGGATTGTAGTGTAGATTGAGTAGATAATGATGATTGCTATGTACTGATAGATGAACCATCTCAACCAAAACCTTAAGGCGAGGGTTGAGGCCCAACTATTATTAATATTCCTAATACGCTCCCTCACTCGAATGCCCATTGGGCTTGAAGAGTGGTTAGTTTGCACAGGCCCACTCATACCGTGTGCTGGTTTCCACTTCGTGGTTTTTGAGGGGTTTTGAGGTTGCCAGGATTCGAACCCGTGACCTTCGGTCACACTGGCTCTGATACCATGATAGATGAACCATCTCAACCAAAACCAGGGGTTTTGGTTGAGATGGTTCATCTATCATGGTATCAGAGCCAGTGTGACCGAAGGTCACGGGTTCGAATCCTGGCAACCTCAAAACCCCTCAAAAACCACGAAGTGGAAACCAGCACACGGTATGAGTGGGCCTGTGCAAACTAACCACTCTTCAAGCCCAATGGGCATTCGAGTGAGGGAGCGTATTAGGAATATTAATAATAGTTGGGCCTCAACCCTCGCCTTAAGGTTTTGGTTGAGATGGTTCATCTATCATGTACTTCGTCCGTCCAAATCATTTGTTTACTTTTTTTTTTGTTCTTTGTGAACAAATGATTCCGAAGAAGTATTAATCAAAGGTAAACAAATTATTGAGACAGAGGTCATTCGGTCCGTCCGTCCAAATCATTTATCTACCTTTTTTTTTTGTTCTCTTGTGAACAAATGATTTAGACGGAGGGAGTAATTTATAGTTTTATACTACAATTCACTCATCATTATTATGAGTACATAATTTTGTTCATTTACATGGTCAATTGCATTTTAAGTATATCATTGGATTGCAGTTCGCTTTGGTGTTTAGCAGAGTAGATTCAGTTGGTAATTGGGATTGTAATTACAAATTTGCTGGATAGTACTACAAATAACCACCACGTATTTGCGGTTAAGTATTACTAGAGTGCAGTCCGATTTGGTATATAGTAGAGTAGATTCTGTTAGTGATTGTGATTACGTTGTGGTGAGACAGATGTATCATACCACATTGATTGCGGGGGATCAGCCACTACAACCGACCAATTCAACATAACATGGCTGTCGGACCGTTTCTTTACTGGTGGCGCAACCTCTGTCGTGTCACGACCTCTCCATTTCTCCCTACTCCCAGAGAAAACTCTCCGCTTCTTTCCTCCCACCACCTCCGGAAAGAAAAACTGTTATGTCATCCCTGTGACGTCATCTAAGGGACGTTATCTGTTCCGTACATTCACTGTTTATGATAATTATGACGGGAAGAACCATATGCCGTCCTTTGAAGTCTCGGTTCAGAATACTGTTGTCTTCAGTTACAAGTCACCGTGGCCTGAGACGATTTCTTCCGATGGGGGTTACTCTGATCTCTTGGCTTTCGTTGATGGAACAGAAGCCAATGTTTGCTTTTACTCAATTGCCACTGATCCTCCCATAATTGGAACCTTAGAAGTTGTTGAAATCGATCCGACGGCGTACGACTCAGCCACCGTCGGAAACGACTCAGTTTTGGTCAATTATGCGAGGTTGTCCTGCGGTCAGGAACAGTGGGGCCCAGGGTTCAGTAAGGACACTGACTTCTTCAGCCGCTCGTGGGATTCCGACGCCAAGTTCCGCTCATCGAACTTTAAGTATATTTCGGCTATTACAACGACGAATGACATTAGTGGGGTGAACCAGAAGCCGAATTACTTCCCTTTGAAGCTGTACCAAAGTGGAGTGACCTTGAGTTCAGATAAAGGCGTGTTAGAGTATGAGCTGAGCGTGGATGCGAAATTGGACTACTTGTTGTGGTTTCATTTTGCTGAGATGGATCCTGGGATTACCAAGGCTGGTCAAAGGGTGTTTGATGTGCTGATTAATGGGGCTAATGTGAACCGCATCGATGTTGTTAAGGCAGCTGGAGGTAGACTTAAGGCATATAGTTGGCATTACGTTGCTAAGAATTTGAGTAGTACTACATTGACTGTGAAGTTGAATCCAGTTGTCGGTGTGCCTATACTCTGTGGGTTGGAGAATTATGCGATAGTTCCAGCTGATCCTGCTACTGTTCCTGATCAAGGTATGTGAGATTATTCAGATAGACACTATATCATCTTTCAAAGATACAAAGAATAACTTGGTAGGGTTGTTCCATGTTGACGATTCATATCTACGTTGGTGTGATTAAACCCGCATATTGTTAGGATTCTTAGGAAGGCTGCTGGGCTTTCAATATCACCTTAAACTAAAGATAATTGACAAACTAGGAAATTTAATGTGGTCTTTTTAGGTGAGATTAATAAACCAAACTATATTCTACTTGTCAGCGGAAAAAAGAGAGTTAAATACCAATTGTAGCGGGCACGGTCCTAGTTTGTTTTGCAAACAATTACTGATGTTACTGGAATTGCCTAAGATGAATTGCTTTAATGCAAATCGGGAAGTAAAAGATGATCGTAAAAATGTGGAAAGTTTCTAATTATGGAGTTTCTAGTCTATCTTAATATAGCATAAGCTAATTAAGGCTACTTTGTTAGTCTGCTCGACTCTGAGCTTCATGTCAATTTTCTGTTGGTCGACCGGTTTAGTATGATCTGACTTTCCCTGAGATACACAGTTAGTGTGAGGGATTTTCTTGATGGGTGCTTGGGGATTCTGAAGTAACGGCATGGTGGTGAGTGGTGATACAATTACTGATGCGAAAAATGTTCACAGTTGTGGCTATGAGGGCTTTGAAGGACTCGCTTCGTGTACCAGATAGAATGGGATGGAATGGTGATCCGTGTGCTCCTGCTACTTGGGATGCATGGGAAGGAGTTACCTGCCGTGCCAACAAAGAAGGAAATGCCCTAGTTATATCGCAAATGTAAGTTAATCAGATGCTGTACATATTTCACTCCACCCCTCCGGCCCTCCGGCCCTCCCTATATTTCTCTGTTCCCTTTGTTGTGCCTTGAAATTAACTGCTGGTTTGTGTTTCAGTAACCTTGGAAGCCAGGGCTTGAAAGGATATATTAGTGATCGGATCAGCCTATTGACAAATTTGGCCAGCCTGTAAGTCTCTTGCACACAATTTCATGCATTTAAATTAACCCGTAACAGCAGTAGGTTTTTGATGCCACAGTATTTGGCAAGGCCCTTAAGATTGACTGTTTACCATTTCTTGCACACAGGAACTTAAGTTCTAACTCTTTAACGGGTACTGTGCCAGAAGGCCTTGGTCAACAATCTCTTGTTAACCTGTAAGTACATCAAAATCAAAGTTATTTATAGTTTATACTGCTCTTTTTCATTGGTTTGCCTAGTCACTCACTCAGATTAAAAGCTAAAGAGATTGAGTTATGTCAGCTTTAGTGCATGTTTTGTGCTGTTATTTTTTCGTCATCTGAATTTAACCATTTGTTCTCAGCTGGACAAAATCTGTAGTTTATGTTAGATTAAAAAGGACTCTTTCTCAAGTCAATGCCATCTCTCAAGAAACTAATGAATGAAGATTTGGGAAATATATTGAATCATACATTCATACTCACAATCGGCAATAGTCATGCAGAACATTGGGGAATCTGGCAAGGTCATGCACGTAGGCCTACCTCTAAGTATGCTTAAGCAGATGAACATAGCATACACACTTTATTCACAGCAATAATATCATAGCATGTCAATCCCCTTAAATCAAGGCTAATTGATTACATTCACTAATTACCTTCTTAAGTTCTTATACACTTTAACTAGAAAACTTTTACTCATGGTATTAAATCTTGGTTGGAGATTGATCTTGGAATTGATAGCCGCGGTCTGATAGTTGTTGCAGCATAACGTAGCCAATACGGCCTCAAAGTGCAGTAACTTTCAAAATCTGTATTATTTGGTCGCGGGGTCACAACCAACAGCCTGTTCACTTAGACATAAGATCATGCATTAAACATCTTCTCCAAAAACTGAAGTGAAGGAAAAGATCATCTAGTCGTATCATGCGAAAACACAAGCTGTTTGAAAATAGGGACAGTTTTCGTAAAGTGGATAACACAATTTTGAAACACCTCAACAATCAATAAATGTGATGTGAAGAAGTATGTGAATAGTTTATGAAAAGCAGGACTTATAGATTTATTTTTCTTAGTTTTAATCTTAGAAAGAATGTACTAGCTACTGCTACTGATTATTAGCTTCAATATGGAATGCATAGTTTTCATAATGCATGCGTATTTTTACTGTATCTTACTAGCACATGTGTTGCCCAGGGATCTGTCTTATAATGAGCTTACAGGCCCCATTCCTGAGAGTTTTGCTTCGTCGACAAATCTGCGGCTTGTGTAAGCACTATTCCTTTCTTTTTTACGCTTGTTTTGTTGTTTATTGAATTATGGTTACCATCCCATTTGTGATTGCACCATGTTATACAGTAGCGGATATTTTCCGGATTGACCCCAATAATATAAATTACGTTGATAACGTTAGCTACTTCGTGACGAAAAGATGCACAACTACCCCAGTGAGCCATTTTGTTGGGGGTGATTACTCGTACATGAAAATAATTAGGACGAGAGCTTGTGGACCACTTATGGACTTGGCACCTTCAGTTAGAGATGGTTGCACAAGTTAAAAATTTGATATTTGTGTATGTTCCCATTTATGCGTTCTTGTTCAATACATTTATTGTAGATACTTATGTGTATTAGGCTTTTGAATGATAATCAATTGGAAGGACGGGTACCAGATCAAATTTATTCTGTCGGTGTCCATGGTGGAGCTATCGAGTATGTTCTACTTCTCTTGTGAACAACATTTTTTCTTAACGGTTGTAGGTTGCATATTATGATTATTGGACAGCGTGAAGTTTGAACTATGGTAGGTAACATATACCTGAACACGAATAGAATAAATGGATTTTTACTCAATCCCTTGGTGAAATCTCTATTTTTCTATGCCCATCAATTATTCTCGTCAGCAGCTTATCCAATGATAGATTGAGTGGTTAGTTCTACATAAGGAGTTTTGATATTACTCTTCATAACAGTGAATTATCGTACATCAGCTTCGTTGACATATTTATATAAATTTTGCTTTATTTGATCTCCCGCTAATGATTTTAAAGTATGATTCATGTAGCTGATCACAAGTCATTATGTTAAGACTTTGAATTTTAGCCACATGCTGATGTTTAGCTTTTACTGCAGTCTCTTTGGGAACAAGGGCCTATGTGGTGTTCCATCTTTGCCAGATTGTCCCTTTTTCTGGGATAGTGGCCGAATGTCTACGCGCGGTAAAATTGCAATTGGCATATCTTGTGCTATCGTTTTTGTCTTGCTGATAATGGTGATATACATATGCATCAGAAGAAAGAGGAATGATTATGACTTTGGCCTACCTCATGAGTTAATGTGTAAGTTGATTTTCGTGATTCTCATCTCTCTTATATCATTATGTGTTGCGTGTATGCTGACGAATACTGAACTTCATACAAAAAATTACCAATATTCCTTGAAAACAATCATCAAATGGTTGCATTTTGGCATTCATGATCTCTAGATTCTACTATTACATTGTTGCATAAGAGAGGCTCTCTCATACTCTCTCTCACACTGTGATGGGATAGTGTACATGATAATTGCATTCAAGTAAATTTCATTTTTGGCTTTTGGTGGTTTGGGAGGAAGGAGGAGGGTGATCGTCCGTATGCTCTGTTAAGATTTATGACAGAATCAAGTTTTAGTTAAGGCTTAGTGACCTAGTCAAGTCTTTAGTTTGACTTTAGTGTATATCTTATATAAACCTATTCTTTATCTGAGACCCTTCATTATGAGTTCTCACTTCTCACTCCTGTAAGATTGTATTTTGGTCTCACTCCCCATCATGAGTTCCGGTTGTTGTCCATCTCACTCGAGCTCTAGTTCTTAATTTTTATCAATTAAAAAAACAAAACCTATTACTTTTGTCAATGCCCTACCTCTGCCATTTCTTTATTGTTTAGCAAGTTTTTATGAGCGAAATTATAGATCTAATCACTTTTTTAGCTTTGGCATGTGATGGATTAAATTAAAGTTACTCTATGCACTTCTTTTTCTTAACTAATTAGGTTTTAAGACATCAATCATTGTGATCTAAACAATTGCCTAGATCACATGAGACAAAAGAAAGAACTACTGTGGCCATACTTCCCAAGTATTCCTCCTTCAAGGAAACGAAACTCTGCCTTTCCCTGCTCCCTGCTCCCTGCTCCCTGCTCCCTATCAACCCACACCCAACACATCCAAATCACAGCCACCTCTGCCACAGACCATGAGATCGGATATTCTACCTACGATCACTCCATCAGACCCAAGACCCAACAATTCCATACCATGACCGACGACCACCAAGTCATCAAACTTTCACCACCGCCATAACATAAATACTTTCAAAATTATCCACTTCCATCAGAAGAACCCCCTTTTCAACGAGTTGAATGAAACATTAAAGTTGGCAAAAGTTACTGGGTAATGGATTAATTATTAGGGTTTCTAAAGATTCTATCAGCTTCACTGCTTGAAAAAATGGTACTGGAGTTTCCTGGTGCCAGTGTGAGGTTTCTGGTGGTTGTGCAGGATGGTCGCTTGGTCTTGGTAGTGTTAAAGGGTGAGAATATGTAAAAGAAAGCGCAGAATGATTATATAGTGCCAGTGATTATGTATAACATCCAGCCCTGAGTTAGTATAGTATAGTTTGTTGCGTTTGAGTCGATTTTTAGAAGCAACCTCTCAGCTAGTGCCAAGGAAAGGGCGTGTATATTTAACCTCCGTGCCTTCCCTTGGGCCTTGGAGAAGATGCTTCTTCAGAGGCACTACGATATAATGGTGATGACAATGATGATTATGATCTTCCTATACATTGCTACTGCAGGATCTGCAATAGATGTTGATCTGTTGTTCTCTAGAATTGGTTAATTTACTTCCCTAGAAAACAGCTGTTAGTCTATTGGTTATCTCAGTTTAGTCAAGAGTTTTCAAACACGGTTTAGGAAGGTATAGCGGTCAAGGTAGCTACAGAAAGATAATTGCTGCTTATAGAAGAGTCAATAAAATCAAAGACAATTGATGAATAACTAGTAAAATCGAAACACGGCTAGTTTCGCGTACTGAATTTAATTAATGTAATCTTACGAACAGCGTTCCTGAATGATCAAGTGATTTATGTTTTACAGTTGCCTAAGATAGAGCTTATTTTGAACTGTCAATATATTCTCACCTGCCCGGGTGGCACATTGAGAAAGTTTATATTTCCTTCTTTTAAGATTCCACGGAGTATTATTTACGCTTTCATGAATTTTATATTTTGACTAATGCCTCAATCATTCTGGGTTTATATTTTCAGCAATGGCTGCGAAAAGAAACAAGTATCAGAGGCAAAAGTCTTTGATGGATCTTGAGATGGAAAGTCAACATGCTAAAGGGTTAATGCCGTCAAGGACCCTACAATAGCCGGACACATCATTAGTCAGGAACAAGTTTTGGTTTACTTTAGGTTAATTTCAAGAGGAAATCTGAGAAACGCGAGGGATATGATCAAAGAGTGTGATCCAGCATAATCGACGATTTTGACAGGTTTGTTTTCTTCCAACAAATTGTTGTAAACTGTGGTCACAACACAACCGCATTCCTTGACAAATGCAGCTCATCTCATTATATTCTTTGGCGATAACATTAAAGGGGAAATACCCTTATAATTGTCTTATACACATTTCTTCGATGCATTTGGATTTGTCAACACTGAAGTTGTTGTTGTTGCTGGTCCCTGATCCCGACATCGTTGTCTAGCTTAACTGATTGGATTCTCAGCAGTGTAGCACATAGTTTTATTTTGTATATTGTATGTATTGCTGTCCATTTACGTGATTGTATACGAGATTCATACGTTTTCTTGTTTCTAGAACTGAATTTTTCGAATATGTTAACTGTGTCTGTCGAAGCATTCTGGAATTGTTTAGGACACGATTCTTGTAGAACTGAAGGATGGATATGGATGGATGGATGGATTTTGACGGAATTTGATATTCGTGCTAGCTTTTAGCCTTTTATAAATGTCGTATGTTTTCTATTAATGCACGGGTGCATGTCCGTGTTCCCATTTGGAAGGAACTTTTATTTGTGATACTGGTTCGAATCTTGAAATTTTCAGACGGATGTCTTGAACTTCGACTGTAAATTTGTGAATCGTCTGTTCTTTACACGGAGTAATTCAAATGTGTTAGCGATGTACTCGTATCTGTCGTATGCAGTTTATAGTATATACTGGTTACATTGACAAATTTTTGATGCATTTGCTTAGGGCAATTGTAATCGTTAATTTTCCCAATTATCGGGCGCACTGGTTAAAGTATTGTGTGATTAAGAAAGAGGTAATATGTTCGAGTCTTAGGAAGAGTCTTCTGTGAAAATGGCAAGGGAAGGCTTGACTCGGATGCACCCTTCCAACGAGGACCCTTTCCTTTATCCTCGTTTCTTCCTTTGCGAGAATGTCATCGTATATATGAGTGTATTTCAATGAAACGGATGAAATCAAATTGAACGGAGGAAGTAAATAAGATGGTCTTCGTCTACAAATTGCAAGCTTGCAGTGTCGTCTGTTGAGGAGGAAGTAGATGTAGCCGGTGATGTAGTTGTTTCCTCTAGCTTGTGCATTTTGTCCGTCCATGCTATTCTCCACATAAATCAACAAATACGCCCTTTAAAACAGTTCAAAATGACATGCATAATATATGATTTTTCGGATTAGAGTCCCAGAACAATAATATTCATAAATCATGCGGACAGTTCTCGGGTCAAACAAAGTGGCTTTAAAACTTTTGTGAGGCCGATTTGTCTGACCCGAGAAAGCATTCGTGTGATTTTGCAAACATTTTTATCCCGAGAGCTTACAACGCGAAAAACGTCTATTAAAAATTATTACCATGATGTGTACTACGTTTGTCATAATACAGTAATATTTAATGCAATAAGTCTTGCTTGCGACGGGTCACCATTTGTGACGGATATTTTGTGAGATAAAATGGATAGAAAATGAGTTAGTGGATAAAGGGGACCACATGAATAGTGTTGGAGAGAAAAAAAAGTGGGTATTTTGTGAGAGGAAACAGTATCCGTCGCAAGCTTGCGACGGATAGTGCCGTTGCAAATAAGAATTTGTGTATTTAATGTACTCATGTACTCACTTCAATCCACGACAAAGTGAACAAACTACCCGTTGAATTTCTATGGTCTACGAGACAAGACATTTTTGTGTGGCTTTCTAAAACCTCTTTTTATAACATGTAAATAATCATATTTATGTATAAAATTTTAAAATTTGACTAAATATAATAAACGTCAATATTTACAAGTGTGACTTTAAAAAATAAATTGGTTGTTTGAAATTAATTGGAGGGTTTACGTAAGAAGAATCAATAAATCTTTCTTGTAATAGACTTCTGGCAGGTTAAGTATCTCTCAGTTGTGGAGATAAGACATACAAGTCGAACAAATTACAAAGTGTTTGTCTTTACCTATTTAAATGGATAATATATACCCGTCGTAAACTTATGACGGATATGTCCGTCACAAACGAGAATTTGTGACGAAGAATATGACAATAGTGAGTTTAAGAACACTAAATAACTAACTTAAATCCAAATCTCATTAAAAACGTAACTCTTCCATATTTAACAACCAAAAACCAAGTCCAAACAATCAAACATATCTTACCTCATGCGTGTAAGTGTACCTAACTTAAATCACAAGTTTCATTCTCCGTGACCATTCCCAAGCAACAAGTCAATTTAATCGGGTCAATTGCATATTAGGCCCTAATCTCTCCTCGACCTTAACCACTTAAATACTCCCAAACAGAAAGTCACGATCTAGGTCAATAAACCCTTCCAAACAACCACTTTTTTAGCTTTTCTTTCTTTTTTTAGCTTTTTCTTAAATGGTTGGCACCAATTAAAATGTGTCACGTATGAGGTCGATTGGTGAGTCAATTTACATCAAATTGGGTCGATATGTGACTCAAATTGACTTGAGTCAATTTTTATCGATTTCTTAATTACAATTAACTTGACTCGACCCCAAATCGACCTTCCAATCAACCTTGCTTGGGAATGGTACAAGCTTACTACGAGTCGATATTTTACTCATATGGGCAGATAAGTTTAAATATAAATGTTATTTTTCTTGGACAATTTGTTTTTGTCTTATCTATATATTCAAGTAATACTTAATTAACACGTTTTAAGATTGTGACGGACATGTTTATCACAAAGAGAGAACTTAAATAACTAAGAAGAACATTGACTAGAAACAAAATACAGCTATCTAAAACAATGAACATTGACTAGGGACTACTTAGAACACTATTACACTGATATTTCTATGCGTCTTTCCAAAAACAACACAATGGAGAGCTTATTTGCCAAAATCAGTGTACTCGACTCGACATCTTAGTTATATCGAGAAGGGGTTTCAGTTTCATTAATTTTTCATATTTTAAAGTATACAATCATCTACATTCACTTAATTTAATAACTAAACCTTAAATATTCACTTATAAGAAGCGCGCACTTTATCGCATTATAATAGTGGGAGAGGGGATTCGATCCTGGGACCTATTGTCCACAATACCTCCGTCTTAACCACTACACTAAGACATCTTCGGTACATTTTTTCTAATTTAAAACCGTCTTAACCTAAGATTACTTCCACAGTCTCACAGACTCACAGGTCATACCCAATAAAAATAAAATGGAAATTAAACAACATCGTGAAAGGTTTGAAGTCATAATGATAACATGAATCTAAACTCGCTATTATTTGCTCCAAAATCCATCACTGATCTCAATCCTCGACACATATTTAAGTTAATACTTCACACTTCATAATATAGATCTTCCTAAAGACAAGTGATATCCGTTTTAAGCGTGTAATTACGTCGGTCAAAGTTCCAAGCCAGCAACAAAGTCTACCCTTAACAAGTGGCACAATCAATATTGACTTTTCAACTAGTTGTAATGTTGTATTGTTGCGTGCCATGTCAGCAATGTGAGTAACGACATCATACTACACCTTTTTTAAGTTTTAACCCGAGGAGTATATCCGTTATAAGTTAAAAACGAGTCACTTAATAGTCGAGTGGTAAGATAAAACAAAAAACATAATGCTATCCTTAAGTAGATATTTTAATTTTTCTTATCTACCAATTTGGATATTATCATATTAGTTAACATGTTTTCAGCTTGTAACGAATATATCCGTCTTAAATGAGACTTACCGTTAAAATGTATGGATATGGTCAAATATATAGTGGATGGATGATGCTTTAAAGCAAATTCATGTTCATATTATCACGTGTATGCACCTCATCGACTATCTCATTAACTCTATAATATGATTATATATGAATATAAAGTATGACTGTACGAGAACGAGTACGAGTACGAGACCCGTATAGATAAAAAATTAGAAACAAAGACTTACGAATAAAAAATTACTCGTATTTGGTAACAGACTAACAGCGTATGTATGACTAATATGTACGGAGTAATAAACTAATAGCTATATTAGTTTAATATTCTATAAAAACTGGTAAATGTTCTTTGTTATCATTGTAAATTATGACGAAAGGATGAAAAATATCATCACTCTTAAAAAATGTGAATTTAGACAAATTAATATCTCGGTTGTAAATTATTCTTTTTTTACAACGATTGTAAATAGGAATTTGTAAATAAAAATTATTTTCCAATTGAGTTTTTAGCATGTGAAATACGAAAAAATAAACATGTATATATTGTGTTTTGATACAATATTAAAATGTTTAAATATCTTAATATTCGACGAGTAAACCAGAATATCAGGCAACATTAGTATAATAAAATATATAAAAAAAAGTTTTAAAAATGAGGTTAATTAGTTATAGATAAGACAATGGCCCTAATTAAATTTGTAGTCCCTTTTTTTCTTTGATAAATCCAATTAACATCCCATTTGGAAAAAAAAAGATAATAATTATGATGCACAAACCATTACCAAAGATGGGTCTATAATTGATGATGTTAAGATGCGATGGCTGGATTATAAGACCAGGTGTATAGAATGATACATATTTTGAGCTTTTTGATAAAAATTTCGAGTTTAAGTGGAAAAGAATATGAGCTTTATTGTAAACTTTATGACTCATTTACATATATATTAACCTTGGAAAATTATTATACAATTAAAAATAATACATCTAAATTCAATTATATTTTAATTTTAATGTCAGAAAATTAAAATATAACTCAAAATAGTTTAAAAACTCAAAAACTATATAACTAAACTTAATTAAATGCATTAGGGTTGTATAATGCTTTTATACATCTGTTTGTATAATCCTTGTTGTGACTAAAATGAGGTCATAGTTGTAACACAAAATCACATTTGTGACGAATATATTCGTCAAAAGCTACTCACAGGTCAAATATTACAAACATGAAAATATAAGACAATAAAAGTAAAGCATATTATAGTGAATAACACTTCGTTTTGTCTTATCAACTCATATAAATAATATTTAACATGTCATAAGTTTGCGACGAATATGTCCGTCGTAAAAAAAACTAGTCACAGTTGATGATGGCGGGGAGCAATGAGGAAGAAGGGCGGTGGACCTACATTGACATGGCCATATATAGGATATGATGCTTAAATGCATAAACGAAGTAGTTTAAACTTTAAAGTGATCTAAAATGGTTGGAATAATGGTTCCATCGTGTAAAGTTAATTCGATGGGCTATTCCCATAATAGGAAGTCCCGGGTATTTTCATCACAAGCTTACAACGGGTAAATTTTAATTATGTGGGTGAATAAGGTGAAACAATTTGCTACTTCCTACTATATTACTTTATTTTGTCTTTATCTATCCCATATGATTATTTCTTGACCCGTCACAAGTTTACGATAAATATGGACGTCACAATTGAGAATTTATGTTCGCATTATCGCATCACATTACTTACCTATTTTTGACTTGATCACGTCTTCGAATATGCTACGACACACCGGCTTTACTTATTTTTAATCATATCTCGCAATCAAGTATTCCTCATCTAGATAACGGATTACGAATTGTATATTTTAATTTATATGCGTAGTAAACGTCTACATTATTAAACCTTGCGTAATCGTCGATCCATTCGGGTTTAACTTAAGCTTTATTTAGTTCCGTTCGTTTTATTCGGTTAGTGTCAGATCAATTTAAAATAACTTTTAATTAACCTTTATTTCACTTTAAGTTTGTTTAGCTCATGTTTGTCAAACAAGAGAAGCAAATTCATGTTAGAGGGATAACTTTAGCACGATATTGTTAGCAAGATACATTGGTAGCATGCTTGACTATCCAACAAATCAGCAGAATTAGAAAATGGTGTTTGGTAAGTAGCAGATTTTAAGATAATTATAATGTTTTCAGGAATAGAGTAAATATGTTAATGCAATATGCTACGATTAACAGAATATTCAAAAATAATAGATTCCGACAAATATGCTATTACAATACACCGTCTACCAAACGCATGGAAATAGTAAATTGTTTGGTCAAACTACTAATTAAGCCGAAATCTACTAATTTCACTTAATATATTATTTACCAAACAAAGTGTTAGTACAAATTATTTGAATTAAATTAGTTCAGTTTAACGTAATACTACTTAACGGATCGATCACCTTATCTGTAATATAATCCGTATGACTCATTCTTATTTTTGTAATATAATTATTTCATAAGTAACACATTCAATTAGACTAAGTAATGGTGAAAGTGGCCCAAAGCTCATCGGATAACATCACATTCCAAAGACAAGCTTTATTTAATTTAAAGATAGAGCTTGGTAAGCTTAATGATGCTCATATCATAAAATAAAATATAATATTAAAGCAAATCCAAGAGTTAATATTTTTCAAGAAATTCGTACCCCAAAAAAAATATATTGTGCAAAAAAGAAATAACAAAATAAGGATTAACGTGATCAATCGACAATGAACCTTCTCCGACCGGTTATATTAATTCATAAATTGTTATAGAATATCATCTTCTCCTCCTAAAATACTTTATGTTGTAGGACTTTTGTTTACCATATTTCTTTTTTGGAAATTATTTATACACGGATTAAACAGTTAAACTCATATAATTACGCGTTATTTTAAATTTATAATTAGCTTGCATGACGATATATAATTATACGCTATACGGGAACGTGCCATATTATTAGACTATATAATTTGAGACGCTTATTTTACAAAGCAGAGTTATTTTTCTTAGCAGATTTATTATAAGTATTACATGACGTTCTATTAACGAATTAATTAATTAATTAAATTAACTCGAAGAAAGTATATTAACATTAACGAGCACAACGTCGACATGCATGCGTCATTATCCAATATATTCCACAGTAATAATAACATTATATTAACATTATTATTATGCAATTTACATCGTGTAGCTTTGAAGCCTTTTTTTCCTTTAAATTATTTACTTTATTTACTTTTGTTTTGTGATGTTAATTGATCCATGATTACTCTTTTTTATTACTTTATATTATCTATAAAATTACCTAGCTAGCAAATATCACTTGCTACATCATCCAACAAAAGGCCACGTAATTGGTCAACAATTTTACCCAAAATTATTTTTTCCCAATTAAATCTATCTACAACATTGGACACCTACTAATTAGTTTCATGAAATTAATCTTATCTTAATTTACTCCGTATAGGAACACTCATACTTACTCCGTTCGAATCCACACTGCATGTTTGCTTTTTCACGTTTGCGAACGCACGTTTTACATGTTAAATATCTTTAACTACGTAGTTGCAAAAATTATAAAAGTTAGATATTTTCAATGTACTCGTAAAGACGAATCAAACAAGACCCCACATGAATATGTTTTCTCTTACGTATTAGGAGAAAATTGAGATTAAATGTTCACTTGTGAATAGTGTACAAAATAGAAACATGTAGTGTGGATTCGAACGGAGGAAGTATGTTATACCGGTTGTGGAGTTATCGCCAAGAAAAAGAAAATTAGAAAAACAAAATAAAGTTAATCGCATTTTCACGATATTTACACAAAAAGGATTATATATACAACCAGCCGTGTAAGAGTATCGCACCACCAGAATAAGTTTAGTTAAGCTTATGTGTATATTTTTTGAGCTTTTTAAACTATTTAAGTTATATTTTAATTTTTTGACATTAAACTTAAAATATAATTGAACATCCATGTATTATTTTTTAGTTATATACTGTAATAATTTTCTAAGCTCAATATTTTCGTAAAGGACTTCATAAACTTTACTATATCGCTCGCTCATATTTTTTCCATTTAAACTCGAAATTTCTATTATAAAGCTCAAAATATGTACTATTAGTTATATAAAACTGATCGTATAGTCCGTTTATTGCGATATTTACAGAAAGATTATGAAACACCTTTTATAATTATCAATCGATAATATAATAAGTGACTTTTTGAAATCAAATGTACAACTAAATTTAATTGGTGAGGACGTTATTTTCACAAACCAACATTATAAGATTGACGATATATTCTTCTTTATTTTATGACGTGTCGATGTATTAAATAAAGAGAAAAAGGCAAAGGCGCAGCCCTAAATTTGTAAGCATGTGTATTAATTTAAGTGCGTAATTATGCATTAAGGATCCTAAAAGCATATGTTTATCTTTAGCTATCCATGTTTTTTGTTTTTTTGTATTTTAATATTACAAATGAGTTTATCTTAATCATTTGTTTATTTAATTATTAATTATTAATTATTAATTATTAATTATTAATGTGTTTTTGTATTATAGGGTGATTAACTCCTTCCAACTCCCAAGAGACTTTTTCTGTTGGTGATGACCTAATAAATCTAATTGACCTGATTAACATGACACCTCATGATTGTCATTAGTGTCTTTATGCAACGGTTATTTGTGTTGATTTGTAGATAATCGTGTAATCGGTATTTCTAATCTGTACTTTATCGGATTATCGAAAGATTTTTAGACCATTCTCAAGCAACAAGTCAATTTAATCGGGTCAATTGCATATTAGGCCTTAATTTTTCTTTATTGACTTTTACCCACCTAAACCCTCTCAAGCAGAAAGTCAAGACTTAGGTCAATAAACCCTCCCAAACAACCACTTTTTTAGTTTTTTTCTTTTTTCTCTTTTTCTTAAATGTTTCGAACCAATTATAACATGCCACGTATGAGGTGGATTGTTGGGTCGATTTGTGACTCAAATCGACTTGAGTCAATTCTAATCTATTTCTTAATTACAATTAACTTGACTCGACCCCCTATCGACCTTCTTATTGACCTTGCTTTGGGATGTTAAGAACCTTGTAAATGTTTCTTTAGTTGATTCTTCAATGTGTGTTTTAAGGATACATGTTAGAAAAAAAATGATTTGTAATACAAAATTATCAAATAAAACAATACTCCGTACTTTTTAAGGTATATGTTACTCTAGTTTGGCTATACGTGTTACATATGATAAAGTGTAATAGTATCATATCGTTTAATACATTATTATATGCAGTTTCCAATTTTTATATTTGTCTAAAATGAAGTGTTCAACTGTCGTCTTACGTCGTATTTTGTCAAAGATATCCAACTCACGGCTATAGTTAGGGACTTAGGGTTGTGCAGTGGATTGGGCCGAGCTGGGTGCGGGCTGGGATGTAGATACATGTCCCGGGCCCAACATTAAATATGAGTGGCTGTCGGGCCATGATGGGTTCCATATTCTCTGGCTCGGGGCCGGCCCCTACAATGTACTTTATGATTTTTTCAATATTAGGATCATGTCGGGCTGGACTGAAAATCACTAGCATTGGCCGAACCCAGGTAAAGAGGCGGGTTGGGCTGACCGAGTCGGAAAATAGGGTACCATGAGTGCCGGCTGGCTTGGGCTGGGCCGTGTTGGCCCGTACCATTAAAATCCCTTAGCTATAGTATTAGCGCAACCTATTTTCTAAAGAAAAAAATCAATAAATAAATAGGATTAATCATGTTAACATTATCTTTTATACCAGATACGGACTACGGAGTATCTTCTTAACTTAGTTACGATGATAAAATATATTTTAGTAAGGAAACATAATTTACGAATCATGATAGACTATTTATTCAAATCACAAATAACTGTAAATTATTAATTGAAACGGAGAAGATATATAAGAACGAAGGCGGGCCAAGGCTGCCAATCTATGAGAGGAAAACAGCAAAGAGTCAGAGACCAATAGCACAACATTTTTTACTTAGAAAGCACATTTATAGTTAGCGCGTGGAATAGTCAAGTTGATTGAAAATGGTGCGAGCCGCGGGGACCTTCATTCATTCTTTCGAGCACCAAGTGACGCGTATATTAATCATAAATTTGTGACGGATTAAAATGTTGTTTGGTAAACTGTATGGAGTATATTGGAAAAAATTAGTAGATTCTGCCATAATTAATAGGTTGACCAATCGATCTACTATTTTCATGTGTTTGGTAAACAACATATTCTAATAGCATATTGGTCGGAAACTAATATTTTCGAATATGCTGCTAATAACAACATATTGTATTAGCATATTCAATTTATACAGGAAACTGTTCTAATTATCCTGTATTCTGCTATTTACCAAACACCTCTACTAATTTAATCTAATAGTCAAACCCTACTAACCGTATTATGCTAACGTTATACTCCATATGCTATTATAAATTTTCTTACGTCGTTTGCCAAACGGGACCTAAGTAATATTTATATGAGTAATTAAGATTAAAAAAATTATTATCTTTTTACACCATGTCTTTGTTTATCTACCCACGTGAATAATGCTTCACCTGTTGCAACATTGTGAAAAATAGATTTGTCACAAACTCACAAATAAGATTTCGAGTATTTCGAATATGTATCTTTTTCATTACTTCAAAAATAACGGATAAGTTATTACCTCTAAAATTCTACAATATATTAATATAAAATCATTATATTCTCTTCAGTTTATCAAAATATTTGAGCAATGGATCATTTCGAAATAATATCTTAACCGTTGAGAAGTAACGAAATAAGAAAAGTATAATGGAGAAGATGAGACGATTATTACATCATCTACTAACCAGATTCAAGGCTCAAGGACCCTCTCACCATCCGTACATTCTTATTTATTATTTAAATATACAATTTTCACATTATTTACGCCCTCACATTCATGCAATAGTAAGTCTTGCTTGTGACGGTCACCATTTATGACGATATTTTGTGAGATAAAATGGATTGAAAATGCGTTAGTGGAGAAAGGGAACCACATGAGAGAGAGAAAAAGTAGATATTTTGTGAAATAAAATAGTACCCGTCGCAAGTTTGCGACGGATATACCCGTCGCAAATGAGAATTTGTGTTCATGCAAATAATGATATGAGACAAATTGAGCTCATTTATATATTTAAATTTGTAGGGACTTTCTTTTTGGTGTGGGTGTAACTTGTAAGTGTCACATTATTAAGCATCGGCTTAGATCGAGTAAATTGTCTATTCGGATGGGTACATATATGTCAAGTCATTTTCGATTACTATATTTTTATTAGGTCGATTATTAATTTATATTTGATCGGATTGAATTGGGCATTTTTATGTTTGATTTTAGTGTCTTGGGTAATTGTGACCATATTGATAGAGGTATTATGTATTTTTGTTGACTATTCTCTGGTCAAGTTTTTGTGATCGGGTACGTCAATGTATTATACGAGTTTATGAGTAATTGGATTAACGAGTGAGGAGGTGTTCTATTATAACCAGATGTTTTGTTTTGGAGCCAGGTGAATGAGTCAGTGTTAAAATTCACGAAAAAAAAATTTACTAGTCTCATCGCCTCAAATTCAGACTAAAATGTTTGATCTACGCCAAAAAGAATAGTATTATACATAGAATGATAATTTTAGTCGGATTTATGGAGGATTTTGTTGTGTCCTAATTAAGTAGATGGAGTGTAGTGTAATTCCAAATTAAATTTGATGTGTCGTTCTATGTGTATATTCATTATATTTTGGAAACTTATATTTGGATCGACAATGACGTGGTAAACTTGTGTATCCAAGAATTTCTCGTTATGTAAGAAAATTCAATGTATTATCTACGAGTGAAAACATTACAAGGGAAAAAGTTTATGTCCTACCATTTGTCCTTATGACTTATATACCCTTAATCAGACAAATAAATCACGAATCAAGTGCTTGAAGTTTATAACTAATAACCACAAGAAAACGATATAAAAAGTTCTTAATCAAGTGATCGACATAATAAGCCTTGAAAGATAATTTTATTACCGACAACATAAAATTTAATTATAAAAACAATGTGTCATATTTTTATCGCTTAAATTAGCTGATATTTACGTTGACACCCAATTTATTAATGTGGTACATGAATCCACTATGTTCAATTATTTTGCCAAATTTGGAGTACATGACTTACACAAATATCTTACACACCCCAAGAATTAAGTAAGATAAGGACAAACATGAAAGGGAACTGCCCACTTGTTTGGGGACCTTGACATAGTACTACGTCGGTAATACTAATTCATGTTTAACTAAGCCAAATTTTGAATTAAGACGGGTTTATTTGTCTTACGTTTAACACGGATTAAATAATAAAGATAATAGTAAAATGTTTAGGAGGGTAGAAAAGAATATGTGAAATATTTGATCTGTTTTAATATTATCACGTATATGTTCGTTTTAAAAAAGACTAATTGATTTAAAATATTGAATTAATGTACAAAAATATGATGTTCAAATTCCAGTTGGCTTAGTTTTGAAGCTCCAACCTCACCAAACATCTAACACATAGCCACATTTAACCACTAAGCCTGACACATTTTTATGAAATTTATGTTCAAAATTTATTTTTATTTTTATGTTAGGGGTGACATTTGCCTACCCTATCCATCCTAAATCCGCCCGGGTATAAGTATAGCATACCCTAAACAATGAGGGCACTTGAACAGTTGTGCCATATCCAACGTGCTAAAAGTAAGGACGAATAAGATAAAGCCACTATTCATTCATTCAAGATGTAATCAGATCTCCCATATTTTCTCTGATCTTTTTAATGTCTATCTTGCTTAGTCACATTTGTAAATAAACAAAAATACTTATCTAATACGGTCTTACACAAGTATTTGTATGTTTTTAGCTGAATTATTTTTAAAAAAATTATCCGATTAGTTATGTTAAAATATATTTTCATGATACACCAGAATTGTTAGGTAAGATCATTATACACAAAATTAACTAATTTTATAAATATTGTGTAACACTATTGTAACAAGAGAAATATTATATTTATTCTTTATTGCATCAAAATATTGTTACTTATGAAAATAATTACTAGGCAATAAAAATCTTTTAAACTTACTATTAAACAATGTGAAAGATAAACAATTGCCAGAGATATGATTAAAGTTTTGGAGCAGTGTTTATAATGGTGGTTGGAAGAATCATATGAGAATAGTCGTCGGATACGCTGGGACAAAAAGGTGGCGCTAGCAAGGGGAGTGTGCTTCCAAGACCAGCGTCCTTTGGCTGTGGAGGTGGACAGTAATTGTGGTAGAGGGTGGAAGTGGTGATGGCCGGTGGTAGTTTCAAAAGTGGGTGGTGGATGATTTCTATGGGATTTTCTTATTTTTGTTATCACAAATTCTCATATGTGACAATATTTTCTGTCGCAAGCTTGCGACGCGACAGGTCAAATAAAACTTATTTGGAAAGATAAAACAAGCCATTTGTCATTTCTATGCACTTTTATTCTTGTCTTATCTAATGAAGTAGGTGTAGTTGACCCGTTGAAAGCTTGTGACGGATTTACCCATCACAAGAGAGACCTATTGATTTGTTATAACCAAACAATAAGTTAAATTATGGGTATTTACATTCACTACCCCTTCTTTCCCTTTCTCATTTTCTTTTCATTTTCCTTCGCTGAATCAAACACCCCCTTAAAGGCCTTAATTCTTAGAACTTGTTGCAACATTTTTCAATAACTTTCATTATTTCTTTATTGTTCATATTTACTTTATACTTTATACATATACACAATATGTCAAACTTAACTCACACCCTGCTCTTCCACTTCAGTTGAAAAAAATGTAAGGTTTTGAAAGAAAACAAAGTAAAATAATTTCTATAATGCATTTACACATCTTGAGTAATTCTTATCACAAAACTTAACTAATAATTCACCAATAATCCTAACTTAAAACGGCTATGAACAAGACAATAAAATAAAAACAATAAAAGCATGCACTTGTACAGTTGTATAAGTGTACACTTGTACCAAATCCAACGTGCTAAAAGTTAAGAGGGGAATTGAATAATAAGATAAAGGAAATAGTTGAAGATATAACTAAGCCATCGGGTCTCCTGCGACGGTATATCCGTCACAAGCCTATGACTTGTTAAATTTATCTATGTTAATAAATAAAATAAAATAATTTGTTATTTTTTAGATATTTTTTCTTATTTTATTTTATCTATATATATTATTAACTCCTTACAAACTTGCGACGAATATGTCTGGACTAACCAAGTGGTGTTAATCTAGTGGTAACTGCTTTAAACCTTAAAGCTTGCAGAAATGTAGGAGTTGAGAGGTCTCAGGTTCGATTACCAGCTGAGGCGATGACCACTTGGCCACTGCAGCTCCCGAAGGGAGTGGTTTACATGGTCCATGTGATGGTGCGGGAATGCATGGACCCGGGGGATTAAACCCCTCTTCAGCAAAAACAATTAAAAAAAAAAAAAAAAAAAAACGGCAAGGCAATGAAGGCAGGCTCCCATATTTTCTGTGATCTTTTAAATTTCAAAGTCTATCTAATAAACATCTGTCACACTGTCCTTACATACTTCTCCACCATTAGGGTATTGGAGCCCACTACCCATCCTTTGTTTTTAAAGAACCTACCCTTAACTTGTTCTTCTTCCAATTGGCCAACAACATTCAGGAACCTTATTTATGTACCATAATTGGTGGGTATGTTATCTATGCCTTCCACCTAATAATAGAGCTTTTTTTTATGTTCTTCTGCTCTCTGTGTTATGGCCATCAGAATCAGATAGTTACATTTTGGGTGACTGTAAGAAAATTCAATGCCTACTAGAAGCACATCACTAACCAATAATTACACATCCGTCGCAATAATACTACATACTCGGAAAGTTGACTTGACCCGGATTTATACCATAAGTATGTTGACTTAGGCCCTGTTTGAAAAATAGTATAAACAGATTCATAATAACAGATAACGTTAACATAATACTGTTAATAAATTTTAATAACAGGTTTGACTATTAGATTAAATTAGCAGATTAAAAAAGGGTGTTTGATAAATAACATATTATATGATAATTAGAACAATGTATAAATTGAATATAGCAAGCATATTCAAAAATAGTAGATTCCGACCAATATGCTACCAGAATATGTTGTTTACCAAACACGTGAAAATAGTAGATTGATTGGTCAACCTACTAATTATGTCGTAATCTACTAATTTGTTTCAATATGATGTTTACCAAACAACACCAATGGTTGATATTATTGTTCTGAGAATATGTGTAAATGTCGAGATATTTTAGAGAATATGTTATGCGAAAGAATGCCGATGAGATTGAAACCTTAACTGGAGTGAGTGAGGTGAAGTCTATAGTGTCTTGCCCGAAAAAATCTAACCTCATATCATTAGGATCAAACAAAACCAATATTTTACCACAAGATTCAGATTATAAACATTCAACAACTCATATTTTCGTATCCCAAAAGATCAGGTAAAACACTAGCACAGTATGCAAATCGATAATCACTCGTTTAAATAATTAAACTTATAGTAAGACAAATTAGGTACATAAAGTGCACTGCCAAACGAAGCCCAAATCCTTGACACGTTGCTCATGAAATATCCAAAGTTTTGTCATTTAAATTTTGTTTTATTACTTCCATATGATAATATTAAACCGTTTAAAATTTAATTCAAATAGTATAATCCGTTTTTTAAGCTGAACTTATGATTAACTTTCTTAGTTAAGTTGATATTAATATACTTCCTCCATTCAAATCCAATCTACACTTATTCCATTTTAATTCATTCATATCCAAACTACCACTTTCCTATTAAAGCCTAAAAAATTACTAAAGTGTCCTTATGAATATCAATTATTTACATAAAATGTCATTGAATGGTCCACCATTAATCAACTATCACCCATTTAAATTAATAAAAAACCACCTTACACACATCCAATTGTACTTTTAATAAATTTTTAACCTATTTCTTAATATTTGTGCAAAAAGCAAAACTACACTTTGGATATGAATAGAGGAAGTATAACATAACATAAATAGGATAAAAAAAAGGAAATGATAAGATAAGAAGGGAGGGCCATCTAGCCATGGAGTATCATACTCCGTACCACATTTACAACATACCCTTAGCCTTTAGGGGGGATGAACTTACAAAAACTCTTCCCAACTTACTTAAACTTTTGATTTTGAATCCTTGATCTCCCTTAAAATAGTTATATTTATCGTAAATCATAAAAACAAACTAAATATTAATACATTTTATATACTCATGATTCAGGTAGCATCAAAACGGACATGGACGGACACGACACGGGGCACGATATCCCATGAAATTTAGGACACGGGACACGGCATTTAAATATAATAAAATATATTTTATAGTGATAAATAACGTATAATTTTATTTTTATCATATATTTGTAGCTAAATCTAAACAAGTAAATGTACAATTCGACCTTTACTATAACTAATTCCCATTTTTCACTCAAATTCATCTTCTAATCGATCTTTTTTAAAATTTTATTTCTCGTCTAAACTATACTCCCTCCGTTCCGGTCATTTGTTATCTATTTCTTTAAATGGGTGTATCAATGAATTGTTATCTATTTCTAAATAGGGTAAGTTGGGGCAAGTGGGTCAAGTGTTCTTTATTTAATTATTGTGCAAGTGAGTCTCTTGTTCTTTATTTAATGTTTCTTTTGTGTACTTTTCAACCTTTCCTTGGTCTTTGTGTAGAACACAATAGATAACAAATGACCGGGACGGAGGGAGTAATATTTTTAGCCATGTGTCAAACGAGTGTCGGGTGTCCGAGTGTCGGATACGGGATGACTAATTAAGACAAGTGTCCATACTATCTGACTCATGATAGAACAAAAATTCACCATTACATTTACACTCTAAACCGTTTTAAATTCAAGACAGACATCTTCGACTTACGTATTTGAGCTCCTCCAACAAAATGACCTGTCACGTGAATCCCTTCAACTTGACAAGTGGGTCCCACTTCACACATCTTCTCCCATACATAGCCCACAACACAACATATACACTCTCACTCTTTTTTTTATGTTTATTTATTTAAATATTTAATTTATACCTCTCTATCCTTGAATCTTCCTTGCCGTTGACCCACATCCTCCTTCCATTTCTTCATTTTCCTAAACATATTTCTCCTCTAAATATATTACCAACATCAATACGACCGTTTTTTCCCGTATTTTTTGATAAAATATGACCATAATTTAATTATATATTTATTTTTAGTTTTAAAAAATGGTTATTATTTACCCAAAAATAGTCACTATTTATTAAAACGGTCATATTTTTTTGGTCGGAGATGACAGTTGTATAATAGAATTTAGATACCAACATTTTGATTTTTGAATTTTTTGTTATACTTTTTTATTCCTTCTTTAGGTAATAACAATAACAATATTGATATTAATATTTTCCTTATATATATATACCCTCCTAACCTTCATATTTCCAATCACATTCAAACAACAATCTCCTCTCCTTCTCTCTACATTTTTAATCTCTTTAACCAAATTAAAATAATGGAATCTATTTCTAGTATGGATAATGAGAGTTCTTCAACAATTGACTCACTAAAACCGAACATTAATAGTAATAATAATAATAGTAATAGTAATGGTAACGAAATCACACACCCGTCCCCCTTAGCCCGAATGGGAAGCGGGACGAGTGTGATTATCGACTCGGAAAACGGGATCGAGGCCGAGTCGAGAAAACTTCCTTCTTCTAAATACAAGGGAGTGGTTCCCCAGCCCAATGGGCGCTGGGGAGCCCAAATCTACGAGAAACACCAGCGCGTGTGGCTCGGGACATTCAATGAGGAGGACGAGGCGGCACGTGCTTACGATGTTGCTGCGCAACGGTTCCGTGGTCGTGACGCTGTTACAAATTTCAAACCCTTGTCTCTCGACGTTGAAGACGATGTAACCGAGTTACAGTTTTTGAATTCACGGGCGAAGGCCGAGGTGGTAGATATGCTTCGAAAGCATACCTACCACGACGAACTCCAACAAAACAGACGCAATCTGAAACATCAGATTGCGTCCGGGTCTGTTGGGTCGGGTAATAGACAGACAAACTCCCCAAATGTCGGGGGAGGTTGTTGTCTAAAGGGGATGACTAGCCGAGATCAATTATTTGAAAAAGTAGTAACCCCGAGCGATGTCGGGAAATTAAACCGGCTAGTCATCCCCAAGCAGCACGCCGAGAAGCACTTCCCGCTCAACAACAACAACGAGTTGAGCGGGAAATGCTTCTCCCCGTCCTCGCCTTCCAAAGGCGTGCTGCTTAACTTCGAAGACGTAAATGAAAAAGTCTGGAGGTTCCGGTACTCGTACTGGAACAGCAGCCAAAGCTACGTCCTAACCAAAGGCTGGAGCCGGTTCGTCAAGGAAAAAAATCTCAAAGCCGGAGATGTTGTGTGTTTTCAACGGTCTACTGGGCCGGACAGGCAGCTGTACATTGACTGGAAGCCTAGGATTGCTGTGCCTTGTTCCGGATCCGGGTCCGGGTCGGGTGAAGAAGTGTTGGGCCAGGTTGTTGAAAGCCCGGCCCAAATAATAAGGTTATTTGGGGTTAATATATCTGAAGTTAATCCAAATGGGAAAAGATTAAGGGAAATGGAGCTGTTAACCATGGAAACTAGCTGTAAAAAGCAGATGTTTATTGCTGCTTTGTGACAAATATTTTGTTTTTTTAGTTCCGGTTTTTCGAAAGTTAGGGTTAAAACCGTCTTAAGTTAAGATCTCTTAGGATTCTCTTTTGTTATTATCCGATGTAAAGATGTTGTGAGTACCGTCTTAACGTAGGAGTTAGGACAGTCTTTTGTATCGGTGCACGAGACCGTAATTGTAAATTAGTTACTCCAAGAAAAAAAAAAAAGTGGTAAAAAAGTGAAGAAATGCCAGCTGAAGAGAGCTGGTAAATGTTAATGTAGGTGCATAAAAGTAGAAACAGTATGAAAGGAATTTTTACTTTTTTTTTTCAAACTCAAAAGTAATGGGAAATCTGTTAATCATCTTTTTTGTCTCTTTTTTTACATCATTGTTAGTATATAGGAATGTGGTACCGCGTGAATTTTCCGTTTAAAAATTAATTAGATATCGGATTGAGTATCACTAATTCAAGATTTGCTGATTGTATAATGTGTTAAAGTGGAAGCTAAGAGTTGTACTTACTTTTTTTTTTTTTCTTTTTTCCTTTTTGGTGACGAGGGGTTTAATCCTCCGGATCCATGCATCTGATAATCGAACCTGAGACCTCTCAACTCCTGCACTTCTGCAAATTTTAAGGTTTAATTCGGTTACCACTGGAATCTGGACTAACACCACTTGGTTAAGAGTTGTACTTTCATTATCCTATGTTGTGTAGCAATATATTAGGTGGAGCTTTGCTAATTAATTTCTTGTTGAGTTGTCACATTTCGACTTAATTTTATGACCGACATAAGTACGAATACTGTATTTAGTTAGATGTTTGATCAATAATGAAAATAGGTTATCTGTTTAATCTTCTTAATAATTCTAGCAACTTGGTCGAATTGACGTGATTTATGTACACCATATTTGAATTTTTTTGTATCTGAAAATTATTATGCATCGACAAAGTGGTCCATCAATAACACGCGTGGTACAATTCTACCTAGACTTTATTTACATTTATTTTCTAAACAAATTCGAATAATTTTATTCTTTACTATTCTGCATTATATTATCAAGCCAGCATATACAATCGTGAATGTAAGAAAGTAAATTAATTAAATTTAATATACGATGGTTGATTTTGTTTGCCCGATTCTTATTTCTTTAAAATACTTCCAAGTATATGAACAGTACACATAGATGACTTTGTTTGCCCGATTCTTATCCTTTGTTTGCCCGATTCTTATTTCCGGCTCCTTTTGTTTGAACAATTCATCTATTTTATATCATCTTTAAATTAAAACCGATTAATAGCATTCTATTTATACGAATTGAGCAAACATTTTATTAATATTCTTATATTTAACTTTTATTTTATTTTTAATATTTAATCTGTTTTAAATTTAAAATGAATACTTTCGTTTTGAAAAGACAGAAGTGGAGGTAGGTAGGTTGGCAAATAGTCCAAGTTGCATGGTTTTACAAGTCTGAACTCTGAAATACAATAAATCCACTATGCAATTGCACTAGTGGCATACACTTACAAATACGTGTAAATACAATCTTTTATACCAAAATATTCAATTTTTCTGTTGAGAAATCAATTTAAATTAATTAAGATAGCTTCACAATCCCTCAATTTGACTTGACTTGCAAAGGCAATGCACATGTTTATATAGATTGCTTTTGATTTGGCTTAGTAAGTTTATAACAGCTGGTCTCAGGTACTATTCGTTATAAGCTGAAAACGGATAATATTTTTCCACAATATTATAATTGAAAAGGGAAGCGGAGTGCTCCATTTAACTTTCACTTGATTATCACTTGCATATTGTGAGAGAGATACTATCCATTTCGTCTTCACCTTGTGACGAATAGTGTCTGTGTTCAATGAAAATTTGTGAGTTTACAATCAACACAATTTAAGTACAAGAGTACAAGAGTATAGCTGCGATTTGTTTAGAACACATTATCAAGTATAGATCAAGAGAGTTCGATTTTAAAGTAATTCCGTCATTGTTGATTGACAAAAAGTTTATGAGAATGTACCAAATAGTAAATCTTGTAATAATTAATTTTTAAAGAGTATCTCAAGCCATGTATTTTAGGAGATATTCGTATGTAAAAAATGATGACACATTGACACGTCGGTTGATCAAAATATGTTCTATTGAGTATTTTTTTTTTATTTTTTTTTTATAATTGTCGTTTTACGTTTTAATGCTTACTTCCTACTCGTTCATGTAATTTATCTAATTATACAGTATATATGAGACTAGAGATGATGTAATTAAGATTAGAGAGCACTATTATTCATTTCATTTAAGCTTTTTATAATACATCGTTAAATTCCAGTTTCTGAAAGTAGTGATATTCAATTTAAATTAATGTTACATAAATAATGGTTGAGTAAATGATATTTCAATTGACTATATGGAATACATTTTATTATTCCCTCTTATCTGAAGTGCAGGTAACACTTACCTTATTCGGACCATCCAAACCAAATTACACATTCTCTTTTTAGTAAAATAACATTACTAAAGACACGTCATACATCAATAATACCCAGGTGGGTAGATAAGACAATTGTATTTATCTTATATTATTGTCTACCCACTTGAGTATTACCGGACCCGTCTTAAAATTGTGACGAATGTGTCCGTATTCAATTAGACATATTGCTTTATTATTTACCTACAATGTGATCATGTTTGTGACTCTCTTTTAACCAAGTTATAAGGGATTCTACTATCCCAATACTACCCTTGTTTTTTATTTATTTTCTTAGGACATGTGCTCCCTCCGGTGTTACCTTTGGTTTAGATGGGAGGGAGCATTCGTACCAATGATGGAGCCAACATTTTAAGTCAGCGGGGAAAGGGTAATATTATAAAAAGTCCTCGAAATAAAATGAAAATTTTGTCTAAAAGTTTCAAAATTTTCAAACACTAGCGAAGACATGCGTGAGGCTAGTCCCTCGCTCCACCACTAACTATCACCTTTATTTCGTATACACTTTAACCATCAATTTTTGTGTGCATAAAAAGAGCAACAATTATAAAGACGATTTTAAACCCGACGGGCTTTAAACCAAGCCACAAACACCACCTCAGATCTATAAGAGGAAGTTTGTGATGCTAATAGTACGGTTTACGTTAAAGACAATTGTAATCTTGCTGAGTGTTTGTCCATATATGCTTGCTGGCTGCTGCTATCTGATCTTCAACGAGAGATATTCTCTCCTATCGAGGTACGTTCTCAAACAACAATTGGCCCATTTCTAGTTACTATCATTACCAAACTACTCCATCATTTACCCATTTTGAAAAAGCATCTAATATTAAACAAATTTTTGTGTTTATGACTGAGATATATGGAGAATCGAACCTGAGATACATGATATGAAAAACTCAAAATATCACAAGCTAAACCGTTGAATCATTTTTCATTTCATGAATATTAGCCTCACTAATTAATATATATTCTTAACTTAACTTTATTGGCCCCCAAAATCGAGGGCAATGTGCGACCGCGTTGTCTGCACACCCAAATTGCCGGCCAGGTAGATAAGACAAAAATAGAGTGTCTAAGAGTAACAACCAGTTTCGTCTTATCTATTTACATTGATACTACTTGCTCCATCACAAATTTGTAACGATATGTCTGTCATATACTCCGTACTTAGTATAAGAGAGGTTTACTGCTAAGATTAACCCGGAATAATGTTATTAAATGGTATCAAGTTCGATTAAAATATTTTGACCTGTTTAACGTAAAAAAAATACGAAGTATTACAAAGAAAGTCGATTAATGATGAGAATCAAATGGCGAGATGAGAGAATGCAGGAATCTGAGTATGAAAGATTAAAACAATCCTGCGTATACACTACAAAAAACAAACATTGTCAGGCACATGGAAGCTTAGAATGCATGCTTCTAGTGTTGTGTTATGCTCTATAAATTGATGCTATACGGATGAAATACGGGTTACATTCGTACAATCGTACATGTAGCTAATTAAACTAGCAATATGGTCCGCCAATTATGGGGTGACTCAAGGTAGCACTTGATTCGGTTTGATATGTCGAATGTGCCGAGCCAGGTGTTTAAGTAGGCTCAACACGATGTGGGCGGTGTTACATGCCTCGGATTGTTCCGTCTCATTTTAGTTTGATTTATGTTGTTTTCTTTTGAGCTTGTTTTTCGCTTCGCTTCACCTAAAAAATTATTAATTTATAAATTACGAGCATAAACAAAATCTAAATATTGCATAACTTGACAAATGATTTTTTTTTACTATGATGCAACATACTCCTTCCGTCTTATTCCTCCAGTAATTTATTTATCTTTGATTTTGACATAGGATCAAGGAAAGAGGAAAAAAACTAATTGCATGACAAGTTAGTGCCAAACTACATGTGGATATATTGTTAATTAACGACATTTCGAAAATTGATAAACGTATTGAATTATATAATTTGTAATAACTTATTGAATTATATAATTTTTTACTAATCAGAGTAACACTCAAATAAAACGTATTGTCGTTTTAATAAAGAACCGTGCTTAACCCCACTTTTAATAAACGTAATTTATAATTGCTTATCAATGGATTTATACAAATATTCAAATTTACCCTTACATACATCGCGCTGGCAAATAATGACATGACACGAAAACACGACATGAACCCGACACGAAATTAACGGGTTAGGGTTGAGGCTTGACGACCCATTTATTTAAGTGGGTCGACACGAACACGACACGAAATTTAATTGGGTCAGGTTTGGGTTGGAGGGTTTGTGACCCGTTTACATGTTACACGAACACGAACCCGACACGACTCGATCTGTTTGCCAGGTCTACGGCCTTACACATGAAATAGTGATAAACTTGTAAATTTGTTGTCAATTAGATTAAAACCCGCTTAACAACCCTAAAGTTTAAAACGAATATTACCGATTTTAAAAAAGAATTTATAATTCGTGATAATTTGATCATCATTTTGGATTGAATGATAGACAAGCAAGTATGTACTTGATACTTGTTGTCTGTACTGCCAATCTGCCATTGCCATACTCGACAGTCGACACAATCTCATTATATTATACACGTACAGTTACGTTAGTACGTTACTCGATCTTATAAGATCGTAATCGTGTTACTCATATACACCGTATTATTCTATTATTTGAGTCACTAACTCGATCAGTTTATAATTTATCCAAAGATTTCGGTCACTAACTCGATCAGTTTATAATTAATCCAAGATATAGTGAAACATTAAAGTATACTCCTTTTGTGATTTCTATTGTATATTCAATACAATATTTGAATCATGTGTTGAAATTAAATATGAGGGAGGCAGGGAGCGTCATGGCCACTTTGATAGTTCACGAAAGTACCGAGTGCATTCCTGCTCTTGTTTTTGCGTAGGTCTTATCTGAGACGAGTATTATTCGTTTTAAGTTTATAACGGATCAAATATTACCAACTGATGGCAATAAAGACAAAAAAATTGCCATTTTTTAGACAACAAGCTTAAGTGGAGTGATTTGGTATGTATCTGACTCTATTACGCTTAAGACGGATAATGACAGTCTAAAATAAAAATTTGTCTTGTTTTGGTTTCAGTTCCAAAGAAATTTGTTTAACTACACAGAAAAATGAGTTAGCGTCATCGGATGATGTTCTCAGCGTCACCCTCTTACATACATTAACTGAGACTCCAATATTAATAGATGCATCATACATAATAAGTGATTGGACGTCATCGGATGATGTTCTCTGCCAATAATAAGGGAAGCATACGAGAGTGAGTCGTGATTGGACGCCATCCGATGGCAACCGTATCATCCACATGCATTTTATATGTCTAGGATAAATTTGTGGTTAAAATATGGGTCTGATCTAGCAAAGTCAGCCCATCATATGTCTGACCGGAGATCTAAAAGTGACCCAAATTTACTTGACTCGAATTTCATTGAATTCTAATTTATGTAATTTGGGCAAACAACCTTAACAAATTCTATGAATTTCTTCGTATGTTTTAGGAAGCATAACAAGCCATTTTGTAAAGTAGGAAAGAAATTATTAAAATAAACCCGAGTTATAATTAATTATCAGATACGATATCGTAGAGTCTAATATGTTCTATTTTCTTAATTAATTATCGGGATTGAGTCGTTAACTTGTTCAATATCTTTGCACTAAAGCCTATGAACGAGTTAGGAGTTTTAAAGACTAGTAAAGAAATATAAGTGCGAAAAAAAAATAACGATTTAACTATTTGCCATATATATATAGATTCATTAAATTGTTTATTGGGTTTTTGTTATTTATTTTGTGCGAAAAGACAATAAAAAGCATATTAGCTGGTTTGCCCGAGTGGTTAAGGGGGCAGACTTAAGATCTGCTGCACATAAGTGCGCGTGGGTTCGAACCCCACAGCCAGCATTTTCAATTTTTCCTTTTAAGATTATCTCTTATTTTAATCCCGCTCCGAAACCGAATCAAATAACCCGTTTACAATATTATTTGTGTTGAAGATAAAACCAATTACCCACCAATCAATATTTACTACTACTGCAATACTGCACTATCCATGGCGATATCTTCTTACACTCCATTACAACCTTCATCTCCTTTTCATGGTGATGCTTTCCGCACTACTTTACCTTCATTCTCCCTTGCTTCTGGTTCGTTTCATTTTTACTGATCTTGTTTTTTATTTTTATTTTTTGTTACTCCGTATTATTATCCTCCTGTTCTTGAGATTTATTTGAGTTTTGGGTTAATTTTTTTTGTTGGTGTTAAGAATTCCATGAATTTGTTGAATGTTTAAGGTATGCCCAGAAAAAGGATGGTTGTTTTTGCAAGGAGGCTTAAAGGGTTAGAGGAAGCTATGAAAATGAGGAGGTATAAACATGGATTTTAATTTTAATTGTAGTTTATACTCCCTTCCCTCACAACGAATTGAATACGTAAACAAATGATTGGGACGTAGCGAGTATATATATTTTAATACAAAATCTCATTGAAGACGGGCAATATCCGTCACAAGCGTGATACGGATAGAGGCCCTTTCACGATATGCAAGTGACACTATCTATGGGTGCTCCATTTCCCCCACCTACCCTTCCACTTTGATTTGTTTATTTGTATCATACAATTATGGTATTTGTGTGATGTGAGGTGAAAATGTTGGTACGATAAATTTGGAGGGGTTAGGATAGGATAGGATAGGATTAGGATTAGGATTAGGATAGGATGGGATGGGATGGGATTCGAACCTGAGACTTAAAGCCCTATTCTTTCGACATAATATCCGTTCAGTTCAGCTCAGGTTCGGTCCCTATAAGGCTATAGCACAATAAGTCGGTTTAGTTCAGTTCATTTTTCTCTTCAGTTTGGTTCAATTTCAGAGAATTGACTCAATTGCCTTAATCTTTGCTTAGAGGCTAGTAACTCTCTGATATGATTCGATTATGTCGTGATTGAAAGATTGCAGAACTAGCCGTAATGGATAAGTGGGTATAGATTTTGAACACTATACTTGATTACCGTCTTCTACATAGCATCTTAGCATCCGCTTATTATATACTGTTTGTGTTGGGGGTATGAACTGTACTTTGTGTTTTGTGAATAGTCTCCTCAAGATCGAGCTAGTGCTTGGAGTCTACGTGTATCTGGCTCGATTATATGACGGGAATGTACATTGGGTGCTTGAGAAGTTGTTTCAAGAACGTTTTTCCTGCAACTGTATCAATGTATAATACTCCCTCCATCTGCACTCGTGTGTTATTAACTGGCTATTCTCTGCTTGCATAGGGAAAGGGAATTCCAAGCTACGAAACCCAAAAGAGGACCTCCATTACGGCGAGGAAGAGTATCACCCCCACTTCCTGTCCCTGATCACATAGTAAAACCGCCTTATGTAGGTTCCGTAGAATTGCCAGAACTCTCGAAAGACTATCAGATTCATGATTCTGAAGGCATTGCTCGTATGAGGGAGGCATGTAAACTTGCTGCTCGTGTTTTAGAGTACGCAGGAACTTTGGTTAGGGTGAGAAATCTAAACCCTTGCAATATTTACTGCCCATGTAAAATTTCTCGATTACTTTACTTTATGTGATGCAATTTACCTAACTTTGGTTATGCTTACATTATCAATATTAAAATCTACCAGCCGTCAGTGACTACAGATGAAATCGACAAAGCAGTACACCAGATGATTATTGACAATGGAGCATATCCGTCACCTCTAGGTTATGGTGGGTTTCCAAAGAGTGTATGTACATCGGTTAATGAGTGCATGTGCCATGGAGTACCGGACTCTCGTCAACTACAGGTTCATTGATTGCGGTATCCATTTTCTATTCCAGTGATCATTCTGTTTCTGGCTTTCTGCAGCTAATCTTTGGTTGACAATTGCAGGATGGAGACATCATCAACATCGATGTGACTGTTTATCTAAATGTAAATATTTCATCCTCTCATTGCACCCTAAATCTATTAAGTTAAAATTTTCCCATTAGCAGTTTATATCTAAAATAAAATATAATTGTTTGCAAACCCATCTCGCCCTTCGTAACTTCCACAGAACTGTTAATTTTCTTATTCAAAAAAGTAGTACGTCTCGTGTCTATTAGACGTGCACCTCGTTGTCAGGGGTCTTTGCTATGGTGCTGTAGGTACAGCCAGTTCTACCATAAATTTGGCCGTAATTACCTCTGAAATGTCGCTAACTCTATCGATTCAGTTTCGCAGCTGATATTTGAGATATTTTTTGTGCCCTAACCAGCAAACTTTCCTGGATTGATGCATTTGGAGGGAAAGGGAGGGAACCAAGTCCCTTGTTTTGTACTTTTGTCAGCGGAATTGAGTTGAAGGGATCAGTTGGTCTTGCTTCAGACGACAATTTTGGTTTGAAACAATAAGACGGGATTTTGTAACCATTTTACAGCCAAATGTGACCATTATTGACAAACAAGTTATCATAAGCTGTAACATTAACCACACTATTGTGGTTACATTTAACTATAAAATGGTCACATATGGCCCGTCTGAAGCTTCAGACCAAAAGTGACGGTCTGAAATAAGAATTTGTGTGAAGGGATATGATGGGAGGTGAAAATGGATCTCTTCATCTCCCTCCTACATGTCAATTTGAAAATCATTTCTCAGAAAAATGTTGCAAGGAAAATGAGTTTGGTCCGATCCTCCTCTTCCCTTCCTTCCCTCCGACCTCTTCCACATCTCCCTTCCCTCTTTTGCATGTAGTATTCTGGCTTCACCACAATTATTAAAACTCTGTGACTTGTGGTCCATGGATGCACATAGTAATCATCATTTGTAATACATTCAGTTCATGTAATGATGAATCCCGATATCATCATCTGTAATGATGCAGATCCACTTTAACGAATTATTCACGTACATTATGAATCATTTGACGTAATACACTTACTTCAAATATTGGACCTGGCCCCTTAATTTGATGTACAGATTGTTTTTCTCTGAATAGGGTTATCACGGAGATACATCAAAGACGTACCTTTGTGGCAACGTCAATGATGCGTTGAAACGACTTGTAAAGGTAGAGAACGTTCCTCTCTGTTCTTGCAAAGGCAAACTAAGCTCGTAATTGCTTTGGAATATTCGAAGTGTTGTTTCTGTTAATGGATCTTAAATGATTCCTCATCAGGTGACGGAAGAATGTTTAGAGAAAGGAATAGCTCTATGTAAAGATGGTGTCAGTTTCAATAAAATTGGGAAGAAGATCAGGTATCTATATATTCATTTTATAGTATACTGCCTATACAGAGTGATTATGGATGAATTTTTCGAACTTTACACTGAATTTAGGCTTCGCCCTCCCCAAAACCGATTGAATGTAGCTAGGCTTCACTCACCCGTCCGTCATAACTGAAATTTAACTGAGCTTATATGTAATATTTTTGAGTTTTATTGTGATTTTTTAGAGTTTAATGTTTAAATAAGTAAACTCAAAAACTTTATAGAAAAAACCCATAATTTCTAAAACAAAACTCAAAAACTTTACTATAATGCTCAAAACCTATAAAATTGGAGGTAATACATTGGATGTATCATCCACTTACTGTTTTCTTACAGTATAGATTAGTTATGACAGTTATTTGAAAATTTTGACATTGTACATGAGATGAAGGTAATATATCATGGCTTCGAGTTAATGAATGATGACTCAGTCTCGTACATACTTACGCAACATATGCTGTTAGGAGAACAGGGGATTATAAACCAGGTTCCGTAGTTATTATTATGGGTTCTGAAACCTCAAATTAAATATGTTCACTCGACTTTGTTTGTTACTCCGTGCAGAACTATAAACTCCCTCTTGTTATTCTGGTAGGAGTGAATTCATTACAAGGTTACTGAAACCTACAAGGAGATTAATGTCATCCCCTAGCCAAAATATTATGAAACGATTTTTTAAAATAATACTCAAAAATAAAATATTAGTTCTTTTGGATTGGTTTTGAAAATATTTGTCAAAATGGTGTCTACGTAGGCTCGGGTTTTCAAAACTTGATACACGGAACAAGCACGCCATTACTAGTAGCGTGTTTATAATAAGTAGGAAAACAAACTTCTGTAAAATAGACTAAAACAAACATGGCATTGGGAATAGCGGGTTTTGGGAAGGACACACGTCACTCCCCTTGACGTGTCTATGTATAATTTTTTTTTTCTCTAAAGTTTATGGGAGCCCGTCATTTGGAGAAAAAACTACCGGAAGGACACGCCAATGCTAATAGCGTGTTTCCTTCATAAAACAACCTATTGGTAATGGCGTGTTTGTTCCACATTTTAGGTTTTGAAAACCCGAGCCTACATAGACACTATTTTGACAAATACTTTTAAAATCAACCCAAAATGACAAATATTTTATTTTTGAGCATTATTTTAAAAATTCGTTCAAATATTATACAGATTCAAATAGTACAAGTTGTACAACGCATTGGATATTTCATTCTCGCTCTTATATATGCATTTGAACATTGTTCCAAACTATATATTTCAGCGAGCATGCGGAAAAGTATAACTACAGGGTGGTGGAACGTTTCGTTGGCCATGGTGTTGGGACTGTCTTTCATTCTGAACCGTTTATATATCATCAGAGTACGTTTAACTTCCCTGTACTTCATATTTTCCTGTTTATTAATTTTAGTATATGATCCTTAAGTTCATATACCATTTTTGTTGCTCTCCTCATACTGTTTGAGTTGCATTGACAGAAAACGACTTTCCGGGTCAAATGGTTGAAGGCATGACGTTTACCATCGGTGAGTATCGAACCCTGCATCAAATGTTCAAATTTTAATGCCCTTGTCTGCATGCTCACAAGTCACATTGATGCATTGCATTTCGTCCCACGCCTTGTCGTCCACCATCCCCCTTTATCGAATGGCCACAAATAGCCGAGGATAGAAACTACACCGATCTTGTTTCCCTGATTTTCTGAGTTTGGTGATACTAAAACGCGTGATAGTGTCCTAATACGTTCTAATCATAAAAGTCTGCTGCGTAACCATGGGTTATTACGTTCTAATTATTAGGATAATTACGTTAACAAAGTTGCAATGTAAATGCAGAACCGATCCTTACAATGGGAAGCATCGAGTGCGTAACATGGGGTGATAACTGGACTACGGTTACTGCTGACGGAGGACCCGCTGCTCAGTTTGAACATTCTATTTTGATTACAAAGACCGGTGCTGAAATCTTAACCAGATGTTAAAACACAAATAGCAGTATCCGCAACCAATTGTCTTTTTTTCACCCCATTTTTGTATCTTGGTGCTACTATAGGAGAAAATTCATTTTTGTTTCGGTATGATGATAGTCGACATTAAGTCGTTTTCCTTACATAGATTCCTAATAAATCGTCGTTAATAACAACTCAAAATTCAATAGAACTAAATAGACTATAATGTATTTCAAGCGACACAACTCGAAATTCAATAGAACTAAATAGACTAATGTATTTTAAGCGACAAAGCAATACGGTTTTACATCCGGCTTTACTATGTTTCCGTAACATAACTCCCAGTTCTATTGGGCTTGTTCTATTCGGCTGAAACGAGCTGAATTGAAATAATTGAAGTAGAGCTTAATTGAACTAAATTAAGTGGAACCGAGGTGAAGTGAAACTTAGCATAATACAACGAAGAAAAACTGAAAGGAGTTGAAATTAAGCCAGAAAGAACAGGGCCTGAGTGAGGCCAACGGTATAAATGTTGACTGGAAAACCTAAAAATTGCACCAAAGCAAGACTGAACAAGTTATCAAACACTACTAACCACAACAATTCGGAAAAATAGAAGAGAGAAAATATTTACATCACCATTAAAATATCGGAGAAAATCCAATTCCCAGTTCAAACAAACGATCCTAGCAACGATTTACTTAACAGAACCTTCTCCGGCAAAACGGAATTGAAAAATGTATCAATAACGATGGACGGACTGAAACTAAATTCAAAGCAGGAAAAGAGAAAAAAAATACTACATCTGCACCCAGCTAAACCAAACAGTACACTTCCAAGTTTCAGCGTCCAGATTACATATCAACGTTCATCCCTTGAGCGTGATAGGTCTCAAGTTCTTTATCAAGTTGCTCAGCTGATTTATCTTGCTTCTTTCCACGCCCTCCTCGACCTCTTCCTCCACGCTGTCCTCGCCCACGGTCCATACCTCGACCTTGATTTTGTGCACGGACCTGAGGCCCCTGACCATTTCTCAGGCCACCTCTGTTCCTTTGACTAAACCCACCATCAGGAAGAAAGCAAAATTAGAAATTTCATATGATATAATGCACAAAGGAACCGAAACAGCTCTTGTTTTTTTGATTTGAGCCACGTGAATAAAAAAGAAAAAATATTAAGGATATCAGCTTTCAAATGTCAAGAGTCCAATATCAAAATAACGGGAAGAGGATGAAGAGCTTTGAAAGGAAATAGCCAAAAGACTGGGCATTAGTCTAGTCGAGTAGAGTAGATAAGCTAATACGGTAAGCTCTCAAAAGAATTCTAGAAGAAAACCTGACCATGTATAGATTCATGTTAACAAAGTAAGCCGAACACAAGACACTCACCCAAAACCACGATTGGTTAGAGCTGATGGCACACGACGACTCCGACTTTCTCTGCAAATTGAAAAAAATGGTTGACCATTAGTGCTAAACTGCTAGTACATGATATATATACATGATAAATATCATAAAAAAGAAACAAACTATCTGAATATCATGAAACTAGGCTAATTGACCATTGGTGAGTAACAGCTCAATTTGTTCGACCTGTAACTGTATCCAAGGGCTAATTGTTGTGACTAATAGCTTGAATCCCAAGGACAGTTATAAATGTAACTGAAAGATCGTTCAACGATGAGAGAGAGAGAGAGGGGTGTCAAAATAAACTACTTACGGAAGAGTAACTCTTCTTATTGGCTTCCCATTAGCAACTCCAAAGACATTTATGCGAGTAGAAATAGGAGCTTCAACATTGGGGGACACAACTTCAATCTTCATAGGTTTTCCATCCAGTTGAACATTGTTGTAGCGCTTATGAGCTGTAAAGGCATCATTTCGTTTTGCATAGACCACTTCAGCAGATCCCTGAAAAACAAAACAAGAGCAACAGAAATAATCATTTTCATGCTCGAATACTGGAAAAGGACACAAGAGCTATAATTCTCATAGTCAGTATAAATGCCAAAAGATACGCACGAGGAGACAAGTGATGATAAAAAAGCATAAGCCTATGATCAAAGCAAAGAAGACCAATTTCATCAAACAGTAGAGACTATTTGTTTAGAAGAGTAGAACATAAAAGTATGTGGCAGACTAATAGTTTTCTTCTCTTAACACATTTAGGTGCAGACCACAAAATACAAGGAGTAAACACTTCAGACAAAGGGGCATGTATCAAATCAAAGTCAAGCTACCACATTGGGACCTACTTTTGCATAATGATTTTCAAGTTAATTGAATTTGCAATAAAAAGGACCAAACCGGTATCAGCATGGCAAAATGATCTATCAACACTTTGATTCTCACTATTCACCTTAATAAAGAAACAGAATAATATTCATTGCAATTTTAACAAACTATCAAGCTCAATTAAACTTCTACCCCAAGTAGGCTAGTGACAGTTTAAAAATATACTGAAACAATAATACCACAATCATAAATGACAAGACAATGTTGTCCAATAAAGTTATACTACTAGTTCATAAAATGGAGCTGGTAATTGAAGAACAAAGCATCAAACAGTACAACTACTTTCAAAGAACTCCATCTCCTTCCACTCCATAACTCTACATTGTCTTCCAATATCCACCAAAATTATTATTCAACTTCGGGTATTCAACTCACCTACTAGGCTACCACATCCTTCCCCTGATCAAATTCACCATCATACCAAACTTCATCGCAGTCCTGATAGCCAGCACCCATCCACTATATTGCTTTCTCAGTCAACCACCACCTTACACCATTTACAATGATCCTTCATTAACCCCAAAATATAAATGTAATATGCACCCAAATTATCAAATGATTCCCAACATCCCTACAACCTTAGATTAAGGTGGCTTTGGAAATGTCCCCAAAACAAAATGAGTGACAGAAAGTGATTATGGGCGAGGAAAGGTATCGCTGGAATGGGTAATTGCGTCAGTACAGTGATTAGTAACTTTGTATAAAGAAGATTAGTGTGCAGTTCATCCATTTGATTGAAACTCTTGTTTCTTTCTCAAATATCTGATGTCAGGTTTTGGTTGAATATCAACACGAAAACTACAGCTAAGATAAAGGCACACTTAATTTAGCAACGCTAAGTCACTAACAAAGAGAAAACAAAATAAATCATCAAAAGAATAAGAAAAAACTAATGTGATGTTCAGCAACGACTTACACTTGGTCGACCACTTTTATCAAAGTGAATAGCATAGCGTTTCAGCTCCCCAATCTCAGAGAACAGCTCCTGATTCCAAGCTCAAAGTTTAGGCCCAATAGAAACTAGACATGACGGTCTTTATAATTGAAAATTAATGGATTAGGCAGTACCCTTATATCATTATTACTAACTCCAGAAGCTAAGTTGGATACGAATAACTTTGTGCCACTTTCCATTCCGGGCAATCCAGCAGCTGCAAGGCTTTCTTCAAGCAAATCGCGCTTCCATGGGAAGGTCTTGGGTCTGCGAACAGTCTGCTGATACGACAAGGAAACAGAACCCAGGTACAGGAAAAGTTGATGTCAGCATAGGTAAGAGCACAACTCCCACTCTTTTGAGATATCAATGAGAGATCATCTTATCACAAAATGTAATAGTAAATTAAGGATCAATCCAACTATATTGAAATGCTGTAAGCCAGTGTCATCGGAGATGAATTTGTATTATCACGTGATCAATGGGTGTTAGGCAGAAACTGGAAATATAAAGCAGGATCAAAGTAGTACGACAGACATATGTTCAACACATTGGAACTCTTTTCTCAAGTCAAAATATTCCCTCAGCGGAGCATCCTGAAGTAGGACAGCTACTTGCACTGAACCACCCCAATTATAACAGTTTAGTTCACCGCCCTTCCTTTAAAATAAACCCGCAAAAGAAACTATAGGCCGGATTTATCCTTTATTGGTGAAGTAGATTTTCAACTAAAAGTAGCTCGGAATTAAAATGGCTGAAACCCCTTAAGAGTTGATGGCCATTAGAAAATCATGTTATTAGGCGATGCAGCAAAAAACTTCCAGATAAATGATTCGTTGAATGTCCCATGTAATCTTGCAGCATGAATTTGAATCCACATTTAAGAACCTTCAATTTAAAAAATTAGGTCTGAAGACAAAACGCCTTGTGAATAAGACTGCGATACTCATTGATTACTTGTTTAGATTTCTTTAGCAAGAGGATCACCGTTCACCAATACATCTAAACCACAGCCAGAATATAGCCATAGTTCATAAAACATCTCAGAAGTTGGAGCTTGCCTTGGCTATCGCAGAAGTTGAAGGACGAGTATTAACTCCAAGAAACGCTGGTCGGCCTGACCCTCTCCCTCTGCCTCCCCCTCCTCCTCTCATCCTTCCACCACCAATAGATCCACCTCTAGCTCCACGCCCTCTAGGGGCACTACCCCTTCCTCTACCTCCTACACTTTTCTTGCTCTTTATGATATCGTCCAACGACATGTCCAATGCCTTATCCATCTCGAGTATATAAAATCAACAAACACCAATTCTTCCGCACAAAAACAAATTGATATCACCTGAATAGAATGACAAACCAAATAATTCAGCCACAAATGAATTCAACAAACTGTTGCAAAAAAGTAAACAGCTTCATATCACATTACAATTTAAGTGGTAAAACAGCTTGAATCTACAAAGAGAATAATTCACGAATAACAATTTAAGAGCTAAACAAGCAGAAAGACTCGTTTTTTCACCAGATTTAATCTATGATTCAACAATATTTCAATTCCATAAGAGAATGAAATCGATCATAATCACAATTTTATACAGCAACAGGAATAAAAACATAACCCCACAAATCGCAACAATCACAAGCTCCGCGATAAAAGATTCAAAACAACAAATCGATCAATAAATCAATCTCAAGCTTAAAACTTTTCACCAAATCGGAAAAACAGCTTGAATCTCCAAATACAAGTTCAAGGAAATATATTATAATCGTCAAAAACAGATAAAAACAATAATTTGAACCTGAACCAATCAAAAGTCTCAGTGCTTCACAGGATCCAATCAATAATTCCTCAATTATGAAAGTCAATCACAATTAATTCATAAGGAATCAATCAAATTTCAACATCATTAACGAAATTACAAACTCGCAAAGAAAATAACAGAACCAATCAATTAACAATCTGTACCTCAATACAAAAAAATCATAGATCTAAATCAACAACATTAACAAATTCCTACCCCTAAGATCACAAATCATCATAATCTTCGAATTAAACAATGTAAATCAACAAATCTACGAATAAATCAATCATAAATTAAATCAAATCGAATCATATCAAATTAAATCAAATCAAATCAATGAACGATTGAAGACATAAGAATCTGAAGGATTACCTGGAGCAAGAATTATAAGGTGTTCGTCTAAGACTATAGATCTCTAAAAATTAATTTTTAGGGTTTCGAAATTTGGAGATTTGATTTAATCGCCGTATATGAAAGAATTTGAAAGTGATTTGGAAAGTGATTTATTATTAGGGTTGAATTTTATTTTATGGGAGTGGTTTTTATAGGGATTCGGTTTATGGTTGTTCCCGGATTGGATTTAATGGGCCGTATATTTAGATTAGATAACATTAATTTATAAAGCCCAGCCCAATTACCCGCTTTAGCCGCGTAGGTGCACTGAATTAGATAGCCTTCATACGGTTTTTGCATCCAAACCAGGCCTGATTTTTCAAGCATCATATGATTCGTATCTCACGTTTTATTCATGCCAATCCTTTGATTCTTGACTTAGTATGCCAACTGACCATGAGTTTTGGAATAGGATCAAAAGCTTTTTATTTTGGAGAAGAATAATTTTCATATGAGATAGACAAATCTGAGATTCATCAACAATTTCAGAATTGTTGGTCTGAATTCAGTTGGCCATATCTTACGATTTAGACGTTAAAAGTTTGTGTTCTTTATACTTATAAAATCCTGAGAGAGTCTACTTTCATATGGAGTTCGAATCAACGGGTTTGAATGAGTAGAATTGTCATAATAAGCTTTCAAAGACCGTCATACAGGAATGCTATGCAGTTTTTGAAATTGACCTGTCAGTACTCAAAGCTTAGTATCTCAAGCTTGGCCTATCCTTTTTGAGTAATTCCTTTTTGACATAAAATATAACTCTTTTGGCTTTCATTTGGTACCTAAGGGGGATTTTGATTCATCCAAGCAGGGAGTTATAGATGCTGCAAATAAGGCCCGAAACATGGGTAGCTATGCTAAGATGTTGTTTGATAAGTATTCTTGTCATGGGTATCAAGGAGACTTTGAGGTGTCGAATATCAACCTTAATGTGCATAAATGATCAAAAAATAACGAGGAATGCTGAGAGGATGATGAGCCTTTGTTTTATTCCAAGGAAAAGCATAAATAAGGGAAAAGCAACAATCTCCCAAAAGTGACAGCTTCTGGTCCTTCCTTAAGCTGTTGTTTCTTTATTTTGTTTCTACCAATGAATTTGCCCCAAGTCACGACAAGTCTCCGCTTCTAAGTCCTTATTATGACCCTTATCCGCCAAACACCAATCTCCAAGGTTTTACACATCTTATTTAACCTTGAGCAAGCAAACAAATCAGAAATTCAACTTTATCACTTTATTACTTTAAACTTGTTGTTTTACTCAATTTGTCAGCTTTGTATAAGACATTGTAGCTGTTTGTTTGTCTTATTTTGTGAGCCAGTATGACCCTTAGATTTTAGCCTCAATCAAGGGTGGAGATCAGCTTTCAAGCTCTATATAAAGAGCCTTTTGCTAATGTAAAAATCAGATTTGAATGAATGATAAAATGCTGAAAATTTTAAGTTTTTTAACCTAAATTTTTTGCTTTGTGATGTGCTTGGGGATTGAGTAAGCTATTTCTTGGGTGCTTGGATGAGCTCTTAGGCTTAAACTAGTGGTTAGCTGCTTGGTTTAAGTCATCCTAAATATTATTATTAATGAAAAATATGAAATATTTTTATACTTGTAATTTTTTTTAATTATTGTTAGTAATTTAAGTTTTCTAAATGATTTAAGCTTATGATGTGCTTTTAGATATGAGAAGTGATGAGAAAATAATTGATTTAAAATTTACGGCAAAAATAAAATGGTAGATGTGTAATCTTACTAAACTACCTGAAATTGGGGAAAAATGAAATAATAACAAAACACTAATCTACATTATTTGCTTAATCTGAAATGAGTTTTAACTATCAATATCACTATGATAATGCAGTTTGCTAATAATATAAATCGACATTTTTGTAGATTTGAAACAAAAACTATGTTTTTATGTATCTATGTTCTTTAACCATTTGTAAGATTGCTCGACCAAAAGAAAATTGGCTCAATATTAAAATCGAAAATGGGAGAATTCATAAAACGAATCGTTGTATTATTGATAATTGTTCGTCTTTGTAACTATTACAATTACGATGCATATATAGTACTACAGAATATATATTGTAATATCGGTAACCGAATATATTATAAGCTAGAAAATCACAATGCTATTCTTTTTCATATATTTGAGTATATCGTATTTCATAATTATGATATGTCGATATCTTAATAACATATCGACACATCTCTAACATTCATATTGAACAAACTATTAAAACAGATTGAAGATATTCAATATTTTATTTTCTTTTTTGACAGTTGGATATAGTGTTACATTAGACTTTAGAGTAATAACACGGCTCTTAAAGCTATATTCCGGCACTACAATGTAAAAACAGATAAGAAACAATATCGAGAAAATGTATGTTTCCTAATAAAGAACAACAACTAAGGAGACATCGAGAAAAAGTTTTCAATATCTATATGCTTATTGATAGGGTGTGGAATAATTGTTCATGAGCATAAATTTTGTTCAAATGATTGTTGTAACAAATTGTGAAAAATTAAGTTCCTAAATCACCCATTATCATGAATTAGTTCAAAAAATAAAATTTAAAAGAGGAAATTAAATATATCTGATCAGTTTATAATTATTCTCCAGGTGTTACTCATATAGCTGGTGTGGACATTTCATTTTCGATCTTACAATATTGTTCGACATATAACCATGGGCATATAACGGTATCAAAATCTATAAAATTTTATTAAAAGGGTAACTAAATAAATGTGACATGGCAAATTTTAATGTGACGTGGCAAAATTTTAATATGACTTCGCATATTTATATTTGACATGGCGTATTTATGTGATGAATTATCAATTTATTATTACATGAAATTAATTTATTTCACTTATCTATAAATTAATTTAATTCACTTATCTATAATATTAAAGGATATTAATTCAAGCCAATATTTTGATAGAAGACAACATTTGTGAGCCAAAATTCAAGCCAATATTTTGTTTACCTCATCACCGAGAGAATTGTATGTGTAAATAATCATTCTTATCATTGTTTTTTTAAGTTTTATTGGTTATGAAGTACTATGACATTTTTGAACTTCACATATATGTTGTTTTGTCGTTATTTAGGGGCTATCAAGATTTGTGGAGTTGTGCTCTTTAAAGGTAAATATACTTACATTTTTATTATTCAATGTCATATTTATATAATTATTTAAGGAAAGTTTTAAATTAATATAATTATAATGTAATATTAAATAAATCAAATTCAACCGTTTTGGTTGTTATTAATTGCTGTGGATTTTTTTTGTAGGATGCTTCATTGGAGAAAGAGAACTATATGAAGAAGTGAATACTATAATTGCTTAAACAAATACTCACATATATTTCCCTCAATTTTATATAATAAATTAATTACAAGATTGACAGCATGAATGTTAATGACTAATTATTTTAAGTTTCATGAAAAAAATTAGTATTTCATAAACTTTAAAATGTATGTTTTATTTTTGTACGTGTTATCTTTTTATTCATCATTTTCCATTTGAAAAATAGCTTTCATAGAATGAAATTGGAGTTACAAATAAAGATCTCAATCGTATAAACAAGTTGGACAAAATAATTCTTATTGATATGAATAATGGCTAAATGTACATTATTATTAATATTTATGCTTCCAATATAGTTAAAATGTTACTTAAAGCATTTATATTGATTATTAGATTCTTCATTTATTTATACAATACTGTAAAATATCAACTGAGTTATCTATTAAATATTATAAAATGACAAGATTAAGTATTTTATTAATGCCACAAATCTCGATAGCCCTTAAATTTGAACAAAACAAATGCGTACGATGAAGGTTGAAAATATGATGAATATTCATAACCCAACAATGGAACTTACATAAAAAAATAAAAAAAAATTTATAGTTAATTTAAAACCTTAACCCACTTAACTTGATGTGAATAGATAAATAAGACATATTAGTGGCACATACAATTCTATTGACGATACTGCTAATAAGACAAATTATTCCTTACAAATCCTGCCTCTATAAAAAAACTATAAACAATTGAGGATACGTTTTATGACTTTTGAGCATTTTTTCTATTTTTGTTATTATCAAATTTAAGATATACATAAATATCAATCAAGGTTCATCATTTTTGAGCATCGATGGATTTTTTTTTTGGTAAGTGGTAAGAATAGTATAAATCAAACTAAAAAAGACAATACTAAGTATCTTACTATGTCATGTGTTATTAAAATTAAAGTCATATCTAAAATCATATGTCACATGCTTATAAATAAAAATTGAAAATTAAAAAATGTTAGTTGCGAACACAAAAATAAATTAATACAGACTATTTATTTTCCACCCCTAAATCTGGTTATTAACTACATATTTATTTAACTTTTATTTCTTTTATTTAATAGGATGACTTTTTGGTTTCCCTCACCATTTGTAGTAGGTTACTATTTAACTTAATTTATCATTTTTGCAACAATTAATATTTAAGATTTTTGACAAATTGATATTGATAATATATTAAGACTAGCATTTATTAAACTTCATAACTATGCTATTACTAAAAAATGATTTATAAGAAATAAAATATTGAGATAAAAGCCCTCTAATTTAATTAAAAAGTATGTTTTAAGCTTTTATACTAGATAATTTATAATTCTAAAAAAAAAATAATAACCAAACATTATGTCTTAATTAAATAACTTTTAAGTATTTCAAAAATCAAAACCGTATATTTTTAAATGGATAAACTAATTGCTCGGACAAATCTTAACAATACGATAAAATAACAATACTAAAACATATAAACCCGTAAATGTCACGGGTCACAAAACTAGTTTAACCTTATAAAGAAGAGTTTTATCGTCCTAAGTCTTTTACCCCCAGCTTACTCAAATTCAAATTAAATTGAATGAAACAAAAAAAACTTGCTCGACATAAATTATATGTAGTTGATAGTGCGTCATCGGGTGGCTCTCAATCTCAACATCACCCTCTCAGAGTCTCACATACACCCCTTATTATTGGTGTCTCTACTTATTATTTGTGATGTGTTCATGATTATGAAGGTCTCTACCTATTGTATGTGAGAGGGTGATATCGAAATTAAGAATTATCCGACGGTAACTCATTTTCCTATAATATATTAGGACAGTCGACAGCAAATATTTTATGATTCAAGAGAAATAATGGTCCCAAATCCCAGTTTGCATGAGTAAGACTTTTATAAGTTAATTATTCTCTTTCAGTTTGGTGCGCGAATCACTCATCATCGAGAGGACATATTCCTATATCCTATCAAGGGTGCGTGGCTAGATCCCCTACTTATCAACTTTTTACTTCTTCGCACATACGGTCATACGGAGACGCCACCCGAACAAGAAGTGTAATAAAAACAATATAAAAATTTACGTGGTTTATGTTTTGGTAAATTTTTTACCGGGTCAAGTATTTTGTGATGTGGGTCAAAGTATCAACCAATACGAAGATTTACGTAAAAGACAAATGCAAAGGAAAAAATGAACAAAGGAAGACACGTGAGATTTTTGGTGACGCGGAAAAACCCAATGAGGGAAACAACCGCGGGGGAACGGAATCCCACCAAAAATTTTACTATATCGAGGATGTTCACTGCTTTGGACGGAGTACAAGTGTGAGCGTAAGTAGAAAAATTACAACGTAAGCATGAATGAATAAAAAATGCCCTAGTTTCTCTTTTTATAGCCTCGGACTCCTGGTCAGCAGGGTCTGGCTCTGGTCCAGGGATGTAGGAGTGAATCTAGGGGTATATCCCTTTAGGGTTTTGACTCTTTCTCCTCCTCTAACGTCTCTCTTGTTATAGGTAATCTGCTCTGCTGATGGGCTTCTTGCATTTTAGCTCTCCTTTGGGCCCAATGATGCAATGACAGATTTTTTGGGCTAAACAGTTTACTAATGATGTGTTACCTTTGTCGTTCAGATAAAACCAAGCTAACAACGCTATTTTGTACAAGTAATATATTTGTAATATCTAGTTCGAATAAGAAGTTAAACCAATTGTCCAACCAATTGACATGCATTAACAATCGAGCAAACAATGGGGACTAACACGATAGGTTTTCGCTTATCGTTTTTCCCGGCTTAATTTCAGCTCCTTCTAATTTTGCTTGACTATATTCCGTTTGGTTTTATTTACGTTCAATCAATTATATTAAATTAATCTCTACACAAAATTAACTTTTAATTAAACTAATAAATTCTTTTCACCTCGGTTTCATTCAATTTAATTTCTCGTTTCAGCCGAAAAAAACAGGATCTTAGTCAATAATTATTAAAAAACTTTTGGGTTTACATTATTATATCAACAGACCACTGCCTTTAAGTTTTTTCACCCAAAATTCGAAACTCATTTTATCCTCTACGTAATAAAAAAAAAAAAAGATGAGGCTCGAACATGCAAGGTTAACCTAGCTTTTATATTTGTGTAGTTTGAGAGTGGATGATCGACCACATTATAATGTCATGGGAACTTTTAAATATTATCGTTAGCTCGTTATTATGTGTACATTGTGTTAAAATTATTTCTTACAATGTCAGAAACTTTAACATAAAAATAAAGAACAATAATATGCATGTTATTCAATTGATTTATCATTTGATTTTGCAATTGATTGATTAATATGATCAGGAATTTTCTCGTACGACAATCTTATGCCGTGTTTTTTTGGCAAAATGTGACCATTTTATGATAAAAAATGACCACTTTTTTTTTTATAAATAGTGACCACTTTTAAAAATAAGTCATTTTTAAACAAAAATGTGGTCACTACTTATCAAAATGTGATCATTTTTCTATTAGTCGTATGTGCGATCGTCATGAGGTAGAATTTATGTAATATAATACCATGCATGGTTTAAGGTGATATTGCAGATTAAACATTGAGAAAGTTTGTATTTTATTGAGTCATTATAGGTACACTTCCATCATGGTTTCTACAACTTTCTATCTATTTTAAAATTTAATTAATTGTTTATTATGTTAGAGTACGTTCTGGTTATTTGTTGTACTATTTTTTTTTTGGTAAATTTCAGTTAATTGTTATCAATTTTACTTTAGAAATGCATTTGATGAGTAATTTGATTTTTCACAATCAGTTATTATTGATCCGTTATATGTGCATAATAATCTTAATTCCACATCATTAAAACTTAAAAGAGGTAACCTCTTCATGTCACCAATTGATTTTAAGATAAAATCTACTATGCACGATTTTACGAATGAGTGAGACTTTATTCGTAATGATATTAATTCCACATCGTATATATTTATCTTTTTTCATATTTAAGTATTCTAGTCATTTATTTACCGTTAGTATATATCCTCCTTTTTCCACGATTTTTATATTAAAAATAAAAATAAATAAATAAACGGGGTCATATTCCGACTGTCTAAAACCATTTAAATATTTAATCCTCCTCTTTTTACGTGATTTAATTGTTATAGAAAGTACAACTCTACTTTGGAATATACCTTTCGTGAAATAAAAATATTGGTAAAATAGCAAGAAAAAAAAGGATAAGGATAAAATAGCGTAGTTGGCTTATAAGTTATTGCGTCTTTTGCAAGACTAAATTCGTAAATGTAATCCAGCTGTAGTTAGTAGTAATTCATGCATGTTTTGACAAGCATTGCTTCCACGTAAGGGAAGTTTATTTAATTTCACTCCGTCTAGTCAGTCTGGTTTGAGAGTTGAGACGATCATAAGCTTGTGACATTTCATAACCTCTTTCACTGATCCTATTTACTTGCTGTCTCAGTTACAAGTTTGTCTCACGGCATAAAATTGTGACGGATCTAATCCGTCGCAAATGAGAATTTGGGATTTAATTTGGCTTTACTAGATTATGGGAGCTCTATTAATTAAGTTGTCCCTACTTGATTATGGAACCTATTATCTTGCCCTTACAAGATTATGGGAGCTACTTTAAAATGCCATTGTGACTATATATCCATTTGGTATATTCAAATCATTATTCAATTAATGTATTAAGCCTTTTTAGATTTAATTTTAACTTATTTGGATTTAATTTTAACTTATTTCAGATTAGTTCAGTTCTGTTCAGTTCTATTTAACTTCATTCAACTTAGTTTAGTTTAGTTCGGTTCGGTTTTCTTCTCACAAATTAACTCTTTACGGCAGTTCAGATTCATTTCAGTTCAATTCAGTTCAAACGATTTCATCTTAATTTGGTAAATTCAAATGATTATTCAATGAATGTATTAAGCTGTTGTTGATTTAGTATAGTCGTTTATTCGGTAAACTTAGATGACTAATGCTTAAGTAGTGTTTTAAGGGATTGAAAGTAGCTAGTGCGCTTTCTTTTTTGAAAGACGCGTCTGTAATAAGAACTTCACAATTATATTAATTCCGCTTGGTGGGACATAGTCTTAAAACAGATGACTTCCTGTAAAAGATTATCAAGATGTATATAAATGAGGACAAAACACGCTAAAAATAATCCGCATTCATCTATGGTAAAATATATAACCTATCGAAAACGTTTTGATTGGGTGGTTGATTCTTATACATGTTAACCTCACATTTCCTTTACACTTTTTACTAATTTGGTGTCATATTTTTATACAAATAATTTTGATTGGTTAGGTGGATTCTTAGAAGGTTCATATGGCATAAATAAGGGACACTAATTATTGGAATATGGCTCCTAGTAATGTCAAAGAGCCAAATAACATCTCTTCCTAGTTAAGAACAATCATAGGATGAGATAACTAATTAATTGTATTTTAGACCTAAATACTAAAGCAATTAATTAATTAATTAATTAATTAATACTCTTTCACTCAAATTGTCTTTCTTCATTGCTAATTTGGTAGTGATTGTGATTGTTCAACATCATTTGCCCCTTGTGAGCCAAAATTAGGGTGTATAACATTTTGGAACAATAATGCCACCATTCTAGTTCAAATACCACTTCACAATTGTTTTTCATTTTTATAGTAGTAGTTCTTTTATAAAGAAGAAATATAAAAAGATTACGGCACTGTTTAACAAACGACATAAGGAGATTCATAATAACAGATAACATTAACATAATACGGTTAGTAGAATTTAATAGCAGGTTTGACTATTAGATTAAATTAGCAGATTAAAAAAAATGTTTAGTAAAAAGCAGATTCCATAATAATTAGAACAATTTCATATATAAATTGAATATGCTAATACAATATGCTGCTATTAATAACATATTCAAAAATAGTAGCTTCCGACCAATATGCTATTAGGATATGCTACTTACCAAACACGTGAAAATAGTAGATTGATTGATCAACCTACTAATTATGCCGAAATCTACTAATTTCTATCAATATGTTGTTTACCAAACAACGTCCATATATTCATCTCGATTTATTATTATATTTTATACCGGGTAGTATAAATATAGAAAACTTATATTTTGATCCTGATTTATGAAAAGGTCATAGAACATAATAATATGTAAAGTTAGACACTTGAATTGGTCGACCTGCCCTGGGTGATGTACATCTCTTAGGTCTGGCCAACCCGCCCCTCGACTCGGTATGACCGGTGAATTGTCCAGGCTGATTTGGGGTAGAAAAATATCGACCCAACCTTCTTTAATCCGTTAAAAACTATACTAGACTTATGCCATGACCCAGTTCGGATCAGTCTCTCCCTAATCCGGCTCGCCCCGCGAACCAACCTTACCCCCAAAAGTCGGTTTAGGATCGAGTCGGGTGAACTCAGCCATACGAACAAGAAAATGAAACAGATAATCTCAACTCGATCATACCTGATACCAATTCAACTTGGATAAGTATGAATGTGAAGGCCATATTAGGAAATACTAAGGAGTCGTTTGGTTGATTCGGGAAATTAATTTTCCTAAGAACTTACAATTCATGGGAAATAAGTTCTCACATTCAATTCGGGTGAATTTGAGAAAAGTGTTTGGTTGCGCATGTAGGAATTAAATTCCACAGGAACTTCGAATGACCAAGGGGGGAGTGGGTAAGCAACTTCCTACATTATGTAGGCATTGGAAGTTCCTAGGAACTTCTAATTCCTCCATTTTACAAAAATTATGGCAACCAAACAACTCATGTTTTTACAAATCGTGGGATTTTGCAATTCACGTGTTTTTAAAGTGTCAACCAAACAACCCCTAAAAAGTACAAGTGTACGCGGTTCAGGGTCGAGTCGAATGAACTCAGCCATATGAACAAGAAAATGAAACAGATAATCTCAACTCGATCATATCCGATACCAATTCAACTTGGATAAATATGAATGTGAAGGCCATATTAGGAAATACAAAGAAGTACAAGTGTATGTACTACGATACAATCTACTAACATTTGACATTTCACAATTTACAAACATCGAATATTCTAACATCTCTATAAAAACAACCCATCGTACTTTCTTTCTTTCCAAGATAATTACAACCCAAAAAAGTACAAAATATTTTCTGAAAATATAAATAAAAAGATTCTTAAAAAAGATGCATTATGCATGCGACGCCCCGACTTTGAGAATATTTAATCAACCTCTCCTATAAACCAGTCATTTTAATTCTATAATCTCGGTTTCAAGTTTTTCTGTTTTTCTTATTTTTAATTATTTATATTTAATTAAATAAATATATTTAAATCTTTTATTTCTTATTCTAAATTAGATTCCTTTTTTATTCCTTTTTCATCTTTACAAATACTCCCTTTCATTTTCTTTCTAACATCCATATTATTCACATAAAAAAGTTGCTTTTTTGTTTTTCTAACACTTTTTTAGCAAAAAAGTTCGAGTTTTTTTTGGGTTTGAAGGTTTAAAAATGATGGATTTTAGAGAAAATATGCAAAAATGTCAAGAATATGTTCATGGTTTAGAAGAAGAAAAGAAAAAGATTCAAGTTTTTAAGCGTGAGCTTCCTCTTTGCTTAGAACTTGTTACTCAAGGTAATTAAGCCATTCACAAATTAATACTCGTGTAAAACGGTTTTATATTAATATTATTATAAAACCGTCTTACATTTTACCTATCACATATTCTTGTATAAGACTGTTCACCTTTTTTTTTGTAAACATCTTGGTTTTTAATCCGATTTATTCTATATTAGTGTAAAACCGTCTCACCAGCTGTAATAGGTTACGGGTTTGAATCTCCTTGCTTGTACAATTAAACAAATGACCGGAACAAAAGTAGTATGGATTTTGGTAATTAAAAGTCGGTTTTACAATAAGATATTGTAAACAATTAATTGATTTTTGTTAGTTGATGAAATTCAATTTGGTTGGTCTTATTTTTGTGGGTTTTTTATTTTATAAAATGGGTAATCATTAATTTTTTGTAATTATTTTAATTTTGTACAGCAATTGAGGCATGCAAGCGACAATTATCAGGAACAAGTACTACAACAGAGTGTTTGAATGAGTTTTCAGAACAAACAACTAGTAACGGTCCAATTTTGGAGGAGTTTATTCCTATGATCAAAACTCATTCTGATGATGATGAACATGAATGCGATAAACCTCAAGTCGATGTCATTAATCTAAATATTAGTACTAATGACAACGTTAATGATAATTCTGGGAAGAAATCTGATTGGCTTCGATCTGTTCAATTATGGAATCAAACCCTAGATACACCCATCAATCAAGAGGTTAGTCACCCAACAAGTATTCAATTTTTTTGAATTTTGATTAGTTTAGATTAATGGGTTTTTGATTATGTAATTTGGGTTGTGCTTAATTTTGCAAAACAGGACGGTTTTACACGGTAAGACGGTCCATTTATGTTAAAATCAGTCTACAAAGGGACTGTCTCACGATGTAAAACCGTCTCATTTGTGTTAAATTTATGAATTTTGATGAGTTTAGATTAATGGGTTTTTGATTATGTGATGTGGGTTGTGCTTAATTTTGCGAACGGGATGGTTTCACACGTTAAGACGGTCCATTTATATTAAAATCAGTTTAGAAAGGGATTTTCTCGCGATGTAAAACCGTCTTATTTTGGGATTTGTGTTTTGCAAAAAGATTGAAACTTTTGTGTTAAATTTGTGCGTGTAGGATCAAGAGCCAAAGAAAGTTGTTGTAGTTGAGGTGAAGAACAATAGCGGCGGCGGCGGTGGTGGTGCATTTCATCCCTTTAAAGAAAATAGAAATTGTAATGTTACTGGAAATATGAATGATAATAATAATAGTAATTTGAATGATAATGGTAATATTAAACCCACATCAATGCCTACTGCCTCGGCTTGTTCTAGTGCCGAGGCAGCTGAGGATATGACTGGGTCCGGGTCTGGATCTGGATCTGGATCTGGATCGGGGTCTGAAAATGGGAACAAGAAGGAAGAGAAGAATGGGCAATCAGAGAGGAAGTCTAGGAGGTGTTGGTCTCCTGAATTGCATAGAAGGTTCTTGCATGCTCTTCAACAACTTGGAGGTGCACACGGTACGCTGATTTTCCGTCTCAGTCATTTGTTTACCTTTGTCTGACGTGATTTGTTTTGTCATGTTTGGAAATATGAACTTAATTTTAATTGTGATTGTTAATGATTGGGTTTGCAGTTGCTACACCAAAACAAATTAGGGAATTAATGAAGGTGGATGGACTAACCAATGATGAAGTTAAAAGCCATTTGCAGGTTAGTCGTCGCTATAATGTGAGACGGTCCTTTTCTAGAAATAATCAATCACTTATTGTTATCAGCAAAAAAAATACTCGGTAATTTTAACGTGTGAGATGATCTGATTCTAGAAACGCTCATGTTGCAGAAATATCGTCTACACACAAGAAGGCCGACTTCAACCATCCAGAGCCACGCAAACCCGCCAACTCCACAACCCCAATTTGTTGTTGTAGGAGGTATTTGGGTTCCTCCACAAGAATTTCCGATTCCTCAAACTAATAACAACATTTACAAACCCGTGTCAACAATAGCATCGACTGTCGTTACACCAAGGCAACAACATAAGCCATCCAACAATCGGAGAAGTAGTCCGAGTGATGGAGTATGTGGCCGTTCGTCAAATTCTCGTACAAATTCATCTTCGACTCATACAACAACAGCATCCCATGCATTCTAATTAGGGTGTTAGTTCTTGGAACATTATTTTGTTTTGTTTCGTTTTGTTGGTTTTAATAGAAAGGTGTTAGATCGACTCGACTGTGGAGATTTTGCAACAGGTCCTCAGTGAAGGTTAGATACTCCATATACAGAACATGTAAGCTAGTCTTTTTGTACGATCTATATACAAGGTGTATTGTTGGTTTCGAATAAAAAGTTTTTGAACGGTTGATGGTAATGAGTCTCGGTACTATTCTGTCACGTTTTCGTGTACTCATAGCTTGATGATTGCATAAGGGGTTAACATGAAACGATTTAGACACAACAGTAAAATCAGGAGCGAACCCATGATTTAATATATGGGGTAGAAAAAAAATAAAAAAATGAATATACATGAAATGAGATTCAAACCCATGACTACCATGTGGAATTTTGAGACCTTTACCATTAAAGTGATGATGTTTAGTGGTCATCTAATGAGTCGACTTATTTACTATTCAGCAATATTTGGTTAGCAAAAATCCGCCTTCTTAACCAATTTTTTTAAGTAGAGGGTAGCAGCCGACAACCCTTGCTACTAGGTGGGTTCGCCCATGACAGTACTTCAATTGTTTTCGTACCATTAAAACACATTTAAGTCATTTTCCATCTTTTAAATGATCGATCAAGTATGTGGCAAATTGTCATTGCGTGTTGAGAGTTTAATTCTCAGACGCGATATAATTGCTTTAATTGACCTCACAAAAATGATTGGTTGAGTATGTGGCGATTTGTCCTTGCAACATAAATTGATGTGAAGTAAAATTGTCCACATCTGGTATTAGCATATTCCGAGTTAAATAAGGATTTACTAATAAATGAATTTGCTCTTTTAGTGTGTTTGACAAGTAGTAGATACCGATGAGTCGATGACATATTGGAAGCGGTCCATTATGAAGTATATACCAAAATGATGCTAAGACTTAAAGGTAGCATATTGTGATAGTAACCCGTATACATTCATTTAACTCGGAAAAAATAAATTGTTGTGTATAATATGTTATACACCAAACACTTAGTGATGATTCTGCTAAATAAATTTGTCAGTCAAACATGTATGTAATTTAAATTTGGTGATCGTATATTCTTATCCTCCTAACATTACTTACTATTTTAAATTATTTATGCTCTTTTGCTAGTTGTCAAATAAGGTAGTCTTGACGTCCTTATTCTCTTTCTTCTCTCTAAAAAAACCCTAGCCTCTCTTTCTTCTCTTTAAAAAAAACCTAGCTCCATCAATTAAATCTGGGGCTTCCATCGACTTTTGATCGATGGTAAGCCCCATAAAACTTTATTTATCAATTTTTATTATGAAACCCTATGAAATAATCTATTCAAATTACACATATATTGTAGATGTTGTATGATTATTTATTAATGGAATGATCTTTCTTTCAAAAAAAAATAAAGCCGTCTTGAAATAAAAGTCAATTTGTCTTGACCAATAGTTTAGATTTTAAAAATTATTTGATGCTTGTAAATATCTCTCCCTCAACTTTTCAAAGAGTGCATATGCTAGCTCTTTTCTTTGATTTTATTTAACCTGTTTTTTTCAGTTGAAAAAAACAATTGAATTAATGAAATGAATTGAATGAAGTTGAATGGAAAGGAGGCGAACTAACTAACTAGCTGAACTTAAGAAATGTCATGTTTTTTTTTGGCTCATAGAAGTTGAACTAAATTAAATTGAGCTGAAGTAAGAGTTCGGACTCTGTTCCTTATGGCTTAATTTCAACTCATTTTGGTTCCACTTAACTCTATTCAGTTCAGTGCAGTTCTATTATTTCAACGTCATTCAGTTTGGTTTTGTTCAACGATCTCTTCATATATAAACTTTTACTTTAGTTCTATTCAGTTTAGCTCATCTCCATTCAGTTCAGTTTTATTTAATTCAATTCAGTTGTTATCAATCGAAAAAAACAGCACCTCAATTTGTAAAGAGATGAGCTGAATTAGGTTGACCTGAACTAAATGAAGTTGAACTATGATTGAGCCATAAAGTACATAGTCTAAAAGTTAATTTGTGAAAAAAAAAGCTAAACTGAACTAAAATTAAGTTAAAAAGAACAAAATCGTTCTTTGCAATAACTTAAAATACTAAACACTACTTTTTTCTTTAAGATAAACTTTTGGAGGAAAAACTAGCAATAAAGTACATACTATAATCTCCAAATTGATCCCGGGTGACTATCCGTATTTAAAATCATTTAATTAAAACCATTTATGTAATACTAATACTAGTGTTGTTGTGTGAGGATAATCGATATACCTACATTTACGGTCTTATCTAGTTACCTTTACGTTATCAACTCATATATAAAGGCGCTCTTTGGTAAACAGCATATTACAAAAAAAATTAGCATATTGAGACAATTAGTAGGTTTGACCAAACAATATGCTATTTGGACTGTTTGGTAAACAGTATATTGGAAGAGTAGAATGGGTTCAATATGCTCTTTTGGAATATGCTGCTCCCCCAGCATATTCAAAGAGTATATTGGCAAAATTAAAAAATTATCTTTTTACCCTTCAAAAAATATTAGCCCTATTTTTGACAAATATTACTCAATAATTTATTCATGTCCTTTTTTGTCATTTGACACATGATTGAGATAATCTGCTAATTTAATTCTGCTAATTACCAAACACCTCTGACAAATTCTACTAATTGAATAAGCTAGTCAAAACTGTCAACAAATTCTGCTGGTCAAATCTGCTTTTACAATCTGCTCCTGCTAATATCAATCCGTTGTTTACCAAACAGGGCCAAAGACCGTTTATAAATGACAACATTTCATAAAAAATGAAAATAATAAAAAGTCCATTTATTTTGCTCTATATTCACACTTTATTTTCGGTCATATATTTATCCAAATAAAATCCTCCATAAATAAATAAATAAATAAATAAAAATATCAATCGTATCTATATTGACACGTTTTCGCCCTCCTACAATTTTTCTCACAAAACATTATATATGGGTCGTGAATGACAATTTAACAGAAACTTAATTAAATATGTTGGGTGGAATAATTTATTAATATCTCCTTGAAAAGAAAGTTATGTAGTTTTTTATTATATACTGCGTATTAAATATAAAATCGCGTAATTTCTCAATACTTTCGTCACTTGTAGATATGATAGAAATTAGAATATAGGTATTTTTTATGAATTGAGCAATTCAAGATTATTTCAGATAAGGGCGTATATAGTGAAAATATGGAAGGGTCAAGCTAACGAAGAAAAGTTGTACTTTGTACTTTGTACGGAGGATATTATTAAAATTAAAAGGAGGTTAATGGAGGTTGTAGGGATCGAACCTTGGTTGCTACCGACTATCGTGAAATGTTGTCTTACAAATTAAATCACGTACATGAATAATCATATACGACTAAGGCCATGTTCTTTTTAACTGAATTGAATTAATTGGAGTAAAGGTTAGTTGAACGAAATTGAATTAAACTGGTAAATTAGTTGAATTAAAAGTTAATTTTGTGAAGAGATTAACTGAACATAATTCATTGAACGTAAATAAAATTTAACGGAATACAGTTAAGCAAAATTGAAAGGAACTGAAATTAAGGCAGAAAAAACAGAGCCTAAGTCGCTGAATTATTCCGTAAATCTTAACAAAAAAGTCGGGGCGGGATAGTCTAGGATCTGCGTGGCCTAAGATCCGCCACTGACTAAGATAATTCTTTTTTTAGTTACCTCGTAAACACCTAAAATAAGTCAAATTACCTAAAATTTTGTTTACTCTCCAATCAAAGAAGTTATAGGTAAATGAAGTTAACTTCTCTTTAAATACTGTTTGGCATACATTTTTTTAACAAGCACTAAGAATTTAACACAAATGACGATTATTTTCATCAATTTTCTCAATTCTTCACCTCCATTTTATTTTTTTTACAGAAATGATTTTTATAATACATACCCGACTCTCCGCCTCCATTATTTATCAATGATTCTTTTAATCAATCACCAAAGAGTTTAAATTAAAAATTATTAAGAACTACAAGTACATACCATTATATCAATCTTATCTTTTAATAATTAGTTAAGAAGAAAGAGATGAGATTTTGTTGAAGGATCACATAAGCATAATGTATGATAGTCAAGACATCATGATTCGTCGTTGTGCCTCTAAATCTGACCTCCTAAATTCCTAAAGGGTAACAATAATTTTCTTCCTAGGTCAAACTTTAATTCTTTCTAGGGGCAAATTAAATACCCAATTTCCAATTTATTCTCATTTTCCATATATAGTTTTACACTACATTTTCCCAAAAGGGACATATAACAAATTAAAGAAGCATGCCTTGCCCATATTAATATGGCTTTACCCTAATTTTAGATATTTTTAATAAAAAATTTGTCTATGTACAAGGATAGCTACTAGCTAGCATATTCCAAAAGATTACGACCAATATGCTACTCCGTATTAGATTTACGGAGTCTGTTTGGTACGCAACAGATTATTAATGTAGAAATAGATTGGTCAAGCAGAATTATGAAGTTTACCAAGCCCGTGAAATTAGTGGATTGATTGGTTTTCAAAAAAACGAATTTCGTGCAATTAGGGTGTACAAATATTATTGACCCGGACTGCCGGACTGGACCGTAAGGGTAAGACCGGACCGGACACCTAAAGGTCCGGTCTGCGGGTCATCAAAATGTGAAGAGTCGGTCCGCGGTCCTAGCCGGTCTAAACCCGCGGGTTAACCCTTTAGACCGGTTGATGGACCGGATGCATATAATTTCGTATTTTTTTTATTATTTTTTTTTTTTTTTGGTGACGAGGGAACCCGCAGCCACCCGAGGGTGACAGGCTCGAAGTCTATTTAGGCATGGACTCAGGCCAAGAATGCTCCACAAGATTTTGCTCTTGGGGAGGCTTGAACCCGGGTCTCCTGGGAATTTCAGCCAGGTTTTAACCACTAGACTCCACCCTTGCGGGCTATTTTTTTTTTTTTCTTTTTTTTTTCTTTTTTTTTTTTATACTTGCTTTGAAATTTTTAAACTTTCTTATTAATATTTGCACATAATTGGTAAAATATAAATTATCATAATTTTTAATATTTGGTAGTATACTATTATTACTATAATACTACTAACCTACGTCATACATACTAGTTATCGTTGATCCAGACTATTAATATTCAACTCCAATTCTCCATATTTTTCAAGATTTATAAAAGGCGTGTATGTATAGTGCACAATATGACATACTAGTTATGAATTTATTGTTTAAAACAATGGCATTACGAAACTGGCGGTCCAAAGTGTTACGGTCCGGTTTTAGTCCGGACCTAGGGGTCGGTTCAAGGTCCGGTCTTTGAGCTCAGCGGTCCGGTCTGCGGGTCGAGAGTAGAAGTCGGTCCACGGTCCACCCCGATCCCGGGTTTGGACCTTTGTACAGCCCTACGTGCAATATGTTATTTAACAAGGAGACATATAAATCTATTATTTTAAATGTTTAATAAATAACATATATAATTTTTTAGATATGTATTTACTTTCCTATGTACAAAGATTGTAGATTATTAAAGTTGAGCACTGTTTGGCTACAATAAAAGTAGATTTATGATAGTAGATAATGATAGCATGATACGGTTAGTAGCTTTGAGTATTAGCAAATTTTTTTAAAAATGTTTAGTAATTAACATATTATAAAATCATTAGAATTATTTAGGCCTGTTTGGCACAGCATAAGTAGATTCACAATAGCAGATAACGTTAGTATAATACGGTTAGTAGATTTTAATAGCAGGTTTGACTATTAAATTAAATTAACAGACTAAAAATGGTGTTTGGTAGAACGGTGTCATGTATAAATTGAATATGCTAATAAAACATGTTGCTATTAGTAGTATATTCAAAAATAGCAGATTTCGATTAATATGCTATCAGAATATGTTGTTTACCAAACACATGAAAATAGTATATTGATTGGTCAACCTACTAATTATGCCGAAATCTATTAATTTCTTTCAATATGTTAATAATTCTAATTAGCGGCATATTCAAAAATAGTAGATTTCGCCCAATATGCAGAATACGTCGTTTACCAACCGTAACAAAATGCAAGTAAAAAAAAATTCAACCAAAACGAGTAGAAACCGTTTCGAAAGCGACCCCGGATTCCCGGAACATATATTTGTAATTTGTAATAATGTCAACATCGGATGTGCAGCAGTAGATCGATGAACCTGGCATAGGAATATCCATCGTACATACAAACAGAGTAATTGTTTAATTAAATTTAAAAATATGCATTACGAGTATTACTGGAGTATTTAAGTATAAATAATGTATAATTAAGAATATTAAAATGATCCTTGCAAAAAAAAAAAAAGAATATTAAAATGATGAGTATATTATAATATTAGATAATTATTTAGATTATCTCCTTAATTAGAAAATAAGAAGACTGGTAATAAAATATTCCGACTTCCGAGTATGTGGAATCTGACCGTGGCCGAGATTCCGCTGTTTGGTTGCCTAGTCAGCCCTAACTTGAAATTAAGTCGTACGGTGGGACATTGGACCGTTGATTTTCTGCTGCGTTTTTTTAGTGCGCTGTCCTATAATTAGACTGCGTCCCATGTTAACTATAGAGTAGAGTCTGCGTAAGAATATTACGTGTATATGGATTTTTATCTAAGACGGAATTATTCGTTTTAGACCCTTAATAAGCAAGATGGATAGAAAGGTTAATAGTTAGTTGAGTTAAATTAATTGTAATTAAGAAATAGATTATAATTGACTCAAGTAAAATTGTGTCACAAATTAACCCAATTTGAAGTAAATTGACTCAACAATTCACCTAATATGTGACATTTTTTAATTGGTCGCAAACATCCAAGAAAAAAAAAGGAAAACTAAAAAAAGTGGTTAGGTTATTGACGTAGGTCGTGACTGTTTATTTGGGAGCGTTTAAGTGGATCGAGGTCAATAAGGGGAGATTAAAGCCTAATATACAATTGACCCGATTAAATTGACTTGTTACTTGAGAATAGTTTTAAGTACAAAGTAAATGAGATAAACAATTCTTTTCATTCTGGCAATTATTATTGTTTTCTGGTTTGGACACAAAAATCCAGGGGAGGAAGAGTCAATTGTAAATTTGTAAGATAATAAGTGGAGTAAATTGGGTGTGAAAGATCAAATTGTTCATCAAATGAATCCTAAAATCATTGGGATAACAATTGATTGAGATACCCAAAATAGAATATGACAACAAATGACGGGACAGAGGGAATAATACTTAACAAATGTCTGTCCTGACTCCTATGTATGCAATTAGGTGGATGTATATATTTAGTCCGTTTTAATCTTAAGATAGATATATTCCTTTTAAGAAATACTTGCTATTTTATGTATTTGTTTGCGGGATATTGGAGCTTTTTCTCATTGAATGGTATCTATTTTTTTTACTTTATGATGTATCATAACATTAATAAATTCCAAGAAAATTTACTAATTTATATTAAGTGCAATTCATGTGATTTGCATTTTTTTAGCTTAATTCATTTAAGCTCTACTAGATCCACATTAATCTGTTCTCAATTTAATACCACTAAATTCAGAATAACTTCATTTACTTCAGTTTAGTTTCATTCGATTAAGTTATATTTAATTTTTCTTTTTCATCCGAAAAATACATAGCTTAATTATTTAAGAATATATAGGAATGATTAAATAATGTGAATTTGAGTGGGAATTAAATAATAAAAATATCATACTTGAAAGAAATAGGATATCCAAAAAATCAAGTCAAGATTGTTAATATAAGTGTGGCCTTTGGAACACCATGAAGGTCATAGATTTGTATGAAGTATATATATACGTCTCTTCATAGCCCTAAAAGACAAGGTAATATTCCCAAGTTTAAAGGGTCAAACAAACAAAGGTAGTGTATATGCAATATTCATGCCTTGTTGGGATGTGTATGTTGTGTTTCATTGAAGAATCTAAGGGAATATCCCCCAACAATCTAACCTACTACCCTACTATACATAAGTAGTTAAGTACAATCAACCCAACTCATCCATATAATTAATACTTTGTCTTAACTAATGAGATTGATAGTCATTAATTTACCGTAAATTCTCGTTGAAAACGGACACTATTTGTTATAAACTGAAGACGGATAGTGTTTCGCTCACAATATGTAAGTGACAAATCAACTGGAACTTAAATGGAGCATCCCATTTACCCTCCCACTTGTGTTATTGTGAAAGTTACTATCCGTTTTCAACTTGTAACAGATAGTACCGTCTTCAATGAGCCTAACCGATAACTTAATGATTTTGGGTATATTATATTCTTATTTCTAGGTCAGAAATCACGATTCTTTCCTCATTTGTCTAGTAGAGTAACGTATCCGAATTGTCCTTTGGGCTAGGATCAATTAAGTTTAATATCACTAGAAGAAAAAAGTCGAGGTTAAGATGCTATTTAGTTAATTTAATTGGTTAAATTATAGACAATAGTGTTAATTATATATTGAATCCCGACAATATCAAAATTGTCCTTACAAAAAAATTGACGTATTTACTATGTGCTAGAACTTGTTAACTACACTCAAATATAGTTATGCCAGAACTAGTTCAATTTCGATCAATTAGCTTAAGATTACTACAAGAAAAAAACCGACATTCAGATGTTAGTTAATTTAATTGGTTAAATCATAAAGAACAGTGTTTATTATCAGATATTGAATCCCGACAACATACAAAAATTGACGTATTTATTATGTGCCACCAAAACTCGTTAATTACATGACTTAAGTATAGTTATGTCGGAACCTAGTTAAGATTTGATCCAATAGTGGTAGGTAACTAACAATTATCTGTCTCACTCAAATAAAATCAAACTCGGTCTACCCAATCATATTTCGGCTTGAATGTTTTTATAGTACTCCAAGATAAATACACATTTAAATTGATAAGTTAATATTTTTATTTTTAAATTAACTATCAACCTGAAAATTATGGACTTATTGTTAGGCCTCAAAATACTCTTTTTATTAAACGCCATGTGGCAGTCTGCGATTGGGGCATCTCAAAGCACATGGATCAAGTGAAGTGGCATAATCTGGACCGCACACTATTTGTCAAGAGAAAGCACATTTGGCAAGTGGGATGGGTAATGAAGTGTGTAGAGGAAGCTATCAAAAGGCCCAAATCCCTTCTCTGCACAAGTCCAACAAAAAGAGAAGAAAGGAGTTAGAAGCTAACTAAAGAAAATCCCAACGGTGGGGCCAAGACCATTGGATATTACCCAATGGTAGATTATTGCCCACAATTTGTACACTATAAATATGGGATTGCATTTATTATGCAAAACCATCCACACAGAGAGAAGAACTCACTAAAGCTTGTAATCTCACATATCTTGTAGCAATATCGACATTTTCAAGTCGACTTTCATAGTTAATTTGGCGGAATACCGATTCTCCCGCGGTTTTTCCCATACGGGTTTCTCGCGTCAACAAAAATCACTCTTCTCATTTCATCTCCTTTTAGCTTGTTAGACCCGAAAATTAAACACCAAAATACATGAAATCGTAACCAAAGATCACTATAACCCGACTTAACAACTTTGGTAATTTTTGACCAAAACATTTTGGCGCCCACCGTGGGGCTATAGTGATCGCCTTCTCCGAAACCGGTCAAACAAGAAACCGCCGTTATGTCAGGGTCCAGCCCGAAGGCCACCAGCTCCCTGACACCAACCACTCTAGTTGCTGGTAGAAGCGTCGTCATGTCAGGGTCCAGCTCTCTGGATCCAGCTGCTGGTAGAAGCATCGTCATGTCAGGGTCCAGCTCTCTGGATCCAGCTGTTGGTAGAAGCGTCGTCATGTCAGGGTCCAGCTCTCTGGGTCCAGCTGCTGGTGGAGGAACCAGCACGAAGACCATCCGCTCTCTGGATCTAGCTGCTGGAGGAACCAGCCCCAAGGCCACCAGCTCTCTGGATCCAGCTGCTGGCAGAGGAACCAACTCGAAGCCAACTACCACCCAAGCACTGTCCCCCTCGAGTCAGCCAGCTCCAACACTCGAGATGTGGCGGATAATGATGGAAGAAATAAACACGCTCCGCCAATCAATGGATGACCTCAGGAAGGACACCCAGAAGCTGGGGGAATAAGCTGCATCCAGAAGTCAGACGGATCTAGCCTACGTCTTAGCAGATGCAGGAACCAGACCGCCAAGGAGAATAGTTGGAGGCAGAGGAGAAACACGAGCAGTTCCAGCAGAACTAGTCACCTGCCTGGATCTAGCAGGAATCGCTCCGCCAGAAGTGACAGCACCCAGCGGGCTGGGGCTCCTCTCCTATGAGTCGCCTTCACGCCAAACACTGGCTCCAGGTAATGAATCTGTAAGAATGTCACCAAGTACTAACTTCTATAACTATGCAGGACCCTCGCATCAGCAGGCACCTGAATGGCTAGCAGGATCCTCGATGAGGCCGCAATTTACTGGAGGAGAAGGGATAGCAGGATGCTGCATCCAGCAAACCCCATCCATAGTCCACACGACCCCAGTCACTAGCTTTCAGGCCGCTCAAGTTTCTGGAACACATGGGTATGGAACTCTATCTCCTCATCCCGTTACAACTAACATTTCTGCAGGACCCAGCATGTGGGAGCAGCAGTACAAAGAGTTGTGGGACCTGGTCTACCAAATACCGGGTGTACCTCGGCCCCTGGAAAAGGTTGCACAAGACTGCTACGCGGATTCTCCCTTCACCAGGAACATTGTTTCAGTCAGCATGCCAAAGGGATTCAAACCACCAACAATGGTGCCCTACGATGGCACAACTGATCCCATTGACCACATCAATCAGTATAAGCAAAAGATGATGGTGGTAGCAACATCAGGGCCCCTGAAGGAAGCATGCATGTGCAAGGGATTTGGATCAACCCTCTCAGGAGTAGCGTTGCAATGGCTCGTTAATCTGCCAAACGGGAGCATCTCCAGCTTTGCCGAATTGGTGAACGCCTTCAGCCAGCAGTTCGCCAGCAGTAGGGAGCCAGAAAAGCAGACCAGCGACCTATACCGCATTATCCAGGGTCCAGAAGAGTCCACCAGAGATTACTTGGCTAGATTCAGCGCGGCAATGGTGTCGATACCCAGATGTGATGTAAACACCGTCATCCACGCCTTCCGCTGGGGGCTACCAGAGGGCTCAGAGTTGTACGAGGATCTGACCAAGTGGACTTGCACGAGCTTCGCCCAGGTGCAGCAGAAGGCTCTGGATGTCGTACGTCTGGAAGAAGATGTTGGACCCCGAAGGCTCAACCATACCGCTGAGTCTGCATCCAGAAAGGCTCCAGCAGAAAAGGATGAAAGGCCTGGACCATACAGCAGGCCAGTCAACAAAGTCTCAGGATGAACAACCTGGAGGAACCCCTCTACCTCTGCCTATCTGTAACCAAGGCAGATGTAAGTTCTGGTACCAGAACATGAAGGTTCTCAGCATCCAGCACTATGTCAGTAAGTCTCTACCTGCAGAAACCATGTATTCAGCTCATGAAAAACTTGTCTTTGCATTATTCACCGTCTCTTATAAATTAAGACCTTATTTTGAGTCTCACATAAGCTTTAATAAGCTATCCTCTAAAGACAATATTAGGAAAACATGAATTATCCTGTAAGAATGGCTAAGTGTTTTGTACACCTAAATGGTCTTGACTTAAAATTTGAAACTCGTACTGCAATAAAATAACAAGCTCTTGCAGATTTTGTTTCTAACTTTAGTCCAGGACTCCAGAAGGAGGCTGAAATAGGCATCCTACCTCCAGAAATGGGGGCTAGTGTTGTGGAACATGAATCCTCGACAGCACGATCGACCAAGAGGACCCATACCCTGAAACATCCTCCATCTAAAGAAATACTTCTTTTAAAAGGTGGAACACACTGGGCACTCAGCTGCCAAATACATTTCCCCCAGGTTCCTGGCAACCAGAAGGGGCGAAATTTGTATAAAACAAAAATAGCGTGCGAATGTAGCAAGGTACGAGCAACCGGGACACTGTCGCCCGCGATACTAAGCACCCACGCAAGCCTGGCATCCTCTGACTGAGATGGGTATACCCTGAAGCCAACACCCACACTTGGCCATACTCAAACAAAAACATGCATGCAATAAACAGAGGCAAACCGCCTACAACGGCTGAGCCTAAAAATCAAACAGAGGCAAACCGCCTACAACGGCTGAGCCTAAAAATTAAACAGAGGCAAACCGCCTACAACAGCTGAGCCTAAAAATCAAACAGAGGCAAAGCGCCTACAATATCAACAAAACCCCTGACACTCAGGGTCCAAAATAATTCAACTGGCGCCTCTCAGGTCCCAGAACTATTCAAAATAAAGGAAATTCTAACTGGCGCCTCACAGGGCCTAGAATAATCCAGAAACTTCCTGCTAACGCCACACAGGGCCCAGGAAAACTGCATACTTAATTTAAAACATAATGCAACCCCCAGAACTTACTGGTTCCCCAGAATCAAATTCTGACTGGAAAATAAGGTACTCCAGCACCACGTGCTCCACAAGAAGTCCGTCCACCATCGTCATCATTCTGGCCATCAGGAGCTGAAGTCTCTAGGACCAGGGTGATCGCTTCTGGCACACCCTCCTCCTCGCAATCATAGAGCACGACTAAGCCAGACCACACTGGAAAAGCCTCCGCGCAGGGCCTCTCCTCCTCTACGCTCCACTCCAGGTGCTTATTCTCCTTAAACTCTTTCATATACACTATTCTAGCTTCCCAATGAGTGCAGGAAACAACACCAGATAAAATCATGGAGAGTACACCTTTCCTCCTCCTGAAAGCATCCACCTTGGCGGCCAGAGCATCATTTGCCTCCTTTAGCTCCTTCACTTCTGCTGCCAGAGTATCCTTCGCCTCCAGCATAGCCACCTGCTCCAGCAGAATGTTTGTTCAGCATATTCCTGGGTCCAGGAAGTAGACCACCAAGTTCAGATTTAGCAGTATCAACCCTCCTCTTAGATGAAGCCTTTAATGCAGCTGCAACAGCCTTCTTCCTCCTCCATGCCATTATCATGGCAGTAGTCATCCTGGGCCCAACAGTTTCTGCATCCAGAAAATCGTGTCAGAAAACACAAACCATAGAAGAAAACAAAAGAGATCCAGGAAAAGAGAGGGGTACCAAAAGACATCTTTTTCTCCTCCTCCAGAGCGCAGTATTCCAGCAGGACGTTGTAAGAACGCTTGGCAGGTTCCAGACCAAACAACTTGATAAGGGAAGCCTCCTCGTCAGCAGGAGGATCCAGGCGCAATCAAATTCCCGTGCAAGCACACTTACACGAGAATTGGGGGCTAATGTTAGGCCTCAAAATACTCTTTTTATTAAACGCCATGTGGCAGTCTGCGATTGGGGCATCTCAAAGCACATGGATCAAGTGAAGTGGCATAATCTGGACCGCACACTATTTGTCAAGAGAAAGCACATTTGGCAAGTGGGATGGGTAATGAAGTGTGTAGAGGAAGCTATCAAAAGGCCCAAATCCCTTCTCTGCACAAGTCCAACAAAAAGAGAAGAAAGGAGTTAGAAGCTAACTAAAGAAAATCCCAACGGTGGGGCCAAGACCATTGGATATTACCCAATGGTAGATTATTGCCCACAATTTGTACACTATAAATATGGGATTGCATTTATTATGCAAAACCATCCACACAGAGAGAAGAACTCACTAAAGCTTGTAATCTCACATATCTTGTAGCAATATCGACATTTTCAAGTCGACTTTCATAGTTAATTTGGCGGAATACCGATTCTCCCGCGGTTTTTCCCATACGGGTTTCTCGCGTCAACAAAAATCACTCTTCTCATTTCATCTCCTTTTAGCTTGTTAGACCCGAAAATTAAACACCAAAATACATGAAATCGTAACCAAAGATCACTATAACCCGACTTAACAACTTTGGTAATTTTTGACCAAAACACTTATGGTAGAGTAATATAATAAGATGACCATTAGTTATTGTTTAGTTTGATGGTGTAATTTAAAAATTGGTCGGCAATGACTATATAGTCACTAATAAACATGATCGTGTGAATTTTGTTGTTGAAACATGTTTACATGAAATGGTAAGACCTAGTCCATTTTCACCTGACATCGAGTTTTAAAGAGTTTGGAGTAAGATTCGTAAAGATTAAACATATATTTATGTGAAGGTTAATAGTTTTTTGTTTACTTCTAATTATCGAAGAGGATAAACTACCTTTACATTCCAAAACTCGTTAATTACATGGCTTAAGTGTAGTTATGTCGAAACTCGAAACCTTGTTAGAATTTGATCCAATAGTGGTAGGTAACTAACAATTATCTGTCTCACTCAAATAAAATCAAACTCGGTCTACCCAATCAAATTTCGGCTTGAATATATTTATAGTACTCCAAGATAAATACACATTTAAATTAATAAGTTAATATTTTTTATTTTTAAATTTAACTATCAAGTATCAACCTGACAATTATGGACTTATGGTAGAGTACGTAATATAATAGATGACCTTTAGTTATTGTTTAATTTGGTGGTGTAATTTAAAAATTGGTCGGCAATGACTATATAGTCACTAATAAACATGATCGTGTGAATTTTGTTGTTGAAATATATTTACATTAAATGGTAAAACCTAGCCCGTTTTCAACATACATCGAGTTTTAAAGAGTTTGAAGTAAGATTCGTAAAAATTAAACATATATTAATGCAAAGGTTAATAGTTTTTTGTTTACTTCTAATAATCGAAGAGGATAAATTACCAATTAGAGAATTATACAACCAGACGTTTAAATCTGATAATATAGATTTCGAGCTTTATAACAAAGAATTTGAGTTTATACATATATTTTACGAGCTTTATTAAAAAGAATCTAAGCGTCGCTATAAAAAAAATTGTAAATCAAAACATTATATCAAAACTCAAACAGAATACATATAAAACCCAAAGATTTTAATTTAAACACCAAAAAATGATAGTGCAAGAAAAAATTGTTAAAAACTCAAAAAAAATTACATATAAGCTCAATTAGATTTGTATTATTTAGATGTACGATGATTATATACATCTGGATGTATAGTCCTATTTGCGATAAACTACTTTTACATTATTTTTAAACAATACAATTTACAATTTCACAATGCATAATTAAGAAACATGATATACAATTCGGTCTATTTGGGCGGCTTATTATATTCCATGTATATGTATATTCTAACCAAACCAAAAATGATACATTAATTGTTAAGTAGGACGATCTCTTAATTAATCTCATATCATAGACCCGCTCATTGAAAAAAAAACATGATGAAATTATATATTTAAAAAATGGCTATTCAATAGGAATGATCGATACTATTACTCATTTTCTCAAAATATATCAAACTATTTGTAATTCTAAATAAAACCCAACCAATTTGAAATAATTTTTTCTCAAACTAAACTCGGTGACTCATAACCTGATAAATAGGTTATTGTTATTTACTTTTCAAATAAGACCAACTTAAAATTTAACTTGTCATTTCTCACCATACATCATTATTAGTTACGGAGTATTTATTTTACACTCATATAGAGTGTCATGCAATTTTAAATGTGGAAATAGATACTTTCTTATAACATAAATGAAAAAATTGACGTAAAAAAAATCAAAATTTGCGCTATATAATATTTGAATTTGCTCTTTGTTTTATCTAGAGTAATAAAAAGGGTTATTCTAACACGTATTCTTAAGGCACATAATAAGAAACTAAGTAGAGAAAAGTTTTCAAGATTATATCACTAATTATGGTCAATCTGAGTTATTTCAACCCTAATTTATCATTGAACTCTAAAAGTTAAAATGGACGGTGAAAAAAACATTATAAACTCGACTTGTTTTTGACTTTATTTGTGTCCTTAGAAAAAAATATATTGTTAGAAATAAACAATTACTCAAATAATACAAATTAAATGAATTTATCTTATTTTTGTGTACAAAAAGAGAAACGAATAATCCAAATCACGATTTTCTTAAATACAAATTACATACATAACCCATATTCTTGTTATAAACAATTTTTTTCGATAATAGTCTTAGATGTATAAATTCAGATTATATACATTATGTTAACTAAAATCATATTTAATTTTCTTTTATAATAAGAAAATCAATTTCCTTTTGTATAATAAATAGGAGGTCAATTATAGAAATAAATTAAATTTGTATAACTTTACATAATTGTACAAATCATGCAAAAAAACAAAATGTTTGATAGAAAATAGGATACCAGAATCACTTAGATAAAAATTAAACTAAGTCATTAAATTAATAAGTGTAAAACATACAAAATTAAAATATTTATTTGAAATATGGTTGCTGATAAACAATTAATCATTGTTGTTGAGGGAACAATTGAAACAAGTATTTATTGGCTTGCCATTGTTATTCATTACCTTGAGAAGATTATCAGGTAAGTCATATTTTGCTCACAATTTGTTTAGGTTCACCATTTTAATTATTCGAAAAAAAATTGTTACAGCCGTTGTAAACTCGAATAATTTAAAATCAAATTTAAAATCGTTCAAACTTATACAAACTATTTTGGGAGTGATAGTGTATATACCCCTCATTGTAACTTGCAATGATTGTAAGCAAGATTTACGGGACGATTACTTAATTGTACTGTAATTTAACTCTTTAATAGGAATGAAACAAATTATTGATTATTAATTTAAATTTCAAATTTTAGACGATGTAGTTTAACAATTATCACATCATAGTAATCTAAAGTGGAAAATCATAATATTTACTAAATATATAGTTTTCAGGGCTTCAAACAATTGTGAACATTTTGTAATTCGATATCTATATACATTTTTGCTCGCGTGTTTAACGTATAAATAATACTCTCATTATCCTAGTCATTTACACACTTTACACTAGATTACCTTTTTATATATAAGTATCAATGAATTTCACTGAATCAATTTATTTTTATATTTTCCATGTCATATTATGAGTAGGGTTGTTCAAATATTGGCCAAATTGGTAAACCGGATCGAATAGACCGGTCAAACCTCGACTCTTGAAAACGAGGATGGTTGATCTTCGGCTTAAACCGATCCACTCCGGTTCCAAACCATTAAATACCCTTCATAATGTGTATTTGAGCCAGTTGTAATTAATCGTACACAAATTCTCATTGAAGACGGACATATCTGTCACAAGCTGAAAACAGGTCAAGTATTATCCAAGTGGTTAGATAAGATAGACGCACAATACTACACCCTAGGCAATTAGCTTTTGTCTTATCTACCACACTTGGGTATTACTTTGTCTCGTCTTCAGCTTGTGACGAATATGTCCGTCTTCAATGGGACTTACTATTAATCGTAACATACAACCATGTTTGGCAAACGACATAAGCAGATTCATAAAAGCAGATAACGTTAGCATAATACGGTTAATAGATTTTAATAACAGTTTTGACTACTAAATTAAATTAGCAGATTAAAAAAGGGGTGTTTGATAAATAGCAGATTACAGGATAATTATAACGGTTTCATGTATAAGTTGAATATGTTAATACAATATGCTGCTATTAGCAGCATATTCAAGCATAGTAGATTCTGACCAATATGCTATCAAATATGTTATTTACCAAATACATAAAAATAGTAAAGTGATTGGTCAACCTACTAATTATGTCAGAATCTATTAATTTATTTTAATATGATGTTTCCCAAATAGCGCCATAATATTAATTAAATTATACAGTAATTTTTTGTGTGGAATTTTTTTTTATTGATGATTTATAAATATTGGTGGTTCAATTGTTTTATTTTTCAGGAGGTTTTGTGGCAAAGAGGTACAACAGGTAAGTTTCAAAACAATATATTTTGCTAAATCTCGCACATAATATTACTTAAATAGCAAGTCTTGCTTGCGACGGGTCACCATTTGTGACGAATATTTTGTGAGATAAAATGGATATAAAATGAGTTAGTGGAGAAAGGGGTTACAGGAATAGTGTTGAAGAGAGAGAAAAAGTGGATATTTTGTGAGAGAAAACGGTATTCGTCGCAAGCTTGCGACGGATAGTGCCGTTGCAAATAAGAATTTGTGTTACTTAAATCCCACACACTTTCTCACCTTATTCCAAATTTACCCTTTATTAAAAAAATCTCTCTTCTCTCCTTTTCCCAGCAACCAAATTGCTAATAATTTGATAATTTATCAAATTATGAATTTTAATTCGCACGTTCACAAGTAATTTTGTTTTTCTATCAACAAATTTTTTAATATCTTTCTTTTAATTGATTGAATGAATATGTTTTATCTTCAGCAAAGTGATTTTTACAATTAGGGTTTGAAATTTAGGAATCTCCATTTTCACCACCAACCAAAGCTAATAATTTAACAAATTATCGATTAAATTCGCACATTCAGAAGTAATTTCGTTATTCTATCAATAAATTATTAATACCCGTATTTTAATTGATTGAATGAATGTTTTTTTTTTATCTTAAAGAGCGTGATTTTTACAATTAGGGTTTGACATTAAGGGATTTTGAATTTTCGATTGTTGAAGGTGCATCAGTTTATGACGACCGATGATGCTTATCGCAGCAAGTGGTGGTGCGTTCTGTTTGTGAGCGGCGGGTGGTGGGGCGAGTGGTGGTGGGTAGCTAAGCATATATGTTTTTTTGAATTGTCCTCTCTAATTGTGTGGGAAAAGTGAGAGGGGTAAAGTCGGAATAAGACGACAAAGTGTGTGGTATTAAGCAAAATCTTGTGCGAGATTTATCAACACCCTATATTAGACAATCATTTGAAAATGATACGAGTATATATTTTCATATATTACATGCACGTATTTTATTTAACTTTATTTTAAGGACAATAGTAGTGTTAAGAAATTTTACAATTGTGCAAAGTTATGACCACTTTTCTCAAGGGTTAGTTCAGCATTAGGTGGGCCGATTGAGATCGCGTCTAGCTTGCCCCGACCCTAACCTAACCGAGCTATTTGTTTCGACTTTTACAGTACTCTATATGTTATGAATTACACTGATCATGTTTCTTTCGAAATGTGTAGTCTTGTGATACAAATGAGGACAAATATAGTTTTGAAATCGCAGTCATTACATACAACTCACTTGGATCATACGGTACATTCTCTCAATAAGTTCTTTATCATGACAAAGACATATACTTTTCATGTTTTCTTCGATATAATAGTCATTTTAAATTTTATTTTCATGTATATATTATAATCATGTTACATGAACAGCTCCAGTATTTGAACGAGTTCCTTGGACTCAAGATATGAATAAAGTTATGAGTTCGTTGCATACGTTGAAATTTACCGAAGGTGGACTTGATGATGCTCCTGCAGGAGATGCTCTAGCTGAAGCATTAAGGGTTTGTATATTTCCTAACTTCTTTATTTAATCAAATCAATTGTTGTTACACGATTAATGAATATACATTTTAATTCGATCCATGCCCGTACGAATAAAGCAAACTTCGTTTACTTCTTAGAAGAACATCCAATGATATATATATATATATATATATATATATACCGTCTTATCACTAAGTGGATGATGGCCGGAGGGCAATAAATAAAGGTTATAACAAAAACCGATTATAATGGTGACATCGACTTAGCTTAATTAGGTCTTAATTTGATTTTACACGAATGTACAACTTTGACCTCCGATTTCCTATGATGTTCCCCTTTCCGTTTTGGTCTAATAACATTGATGTTCTCTCTTTCCTCTTTTGGACAACTTTGTGTGGTCCAAAATCAATTTCATGTGGGGTCATGTGTATTGTGTGATCCAAATTAATTTCCTTATTTCTTGTGTTAAAACCAAAAGGGAACAACACAAGAAATCGGAAAGAGTATATATAACCTAATTTCTAACCATTCTCAAATCAAGATTAACTCAAGACACAATAAACTAAAAAAATACATGCCAAATTAAAACACCACACATTCCTGTTCACTTGGCTCTCCTAGATAATACAATTACCCATTTCCCAACTCTTACTCCGTTTTATGTCAACTTGTACTTGACCTACTAATCGTATTTGTAGAGCAGATTTTGGACAGTTATATATAACCTCAATACTCTAAACACTTTCATCACACCGTTTTAAACAATTAAACATAAGATCTTACTAAATTAAGTTATTCTCTTTGTCTCAATCATTTATTTGTTTTCTATTCAGTGTAAGAGTATTTTAATAAAGAGAAAAATTGGGAGGGGGTGAATACAAAATAGATATATAGCCGAGTGACAATATGGTTACTTGTGGACCTTGGTTTTCTCGTATTCTTTCCTCGTAGGATAATGATACGACGCTACCTGGTGGCCCTCAATTTCGGCGCCACCTTCTATATATATATATATATACCCTTCATTTTATTGGGTTTTTCACTTATTTTATCTAACTAGTTTAGAACCCGTGCAAAGTTGCACGGACATGTATAGTTCTATGTAAATAAAATGTCTAAATTTTATAGTTTTAAAAAATAACAAAATAATTAATAGTCTTGTCAATATCTTGGAGTAGTCATGCAACTTGTGCATTCTCTATTCGATTAGGGTAATTTGTCATAATCACCAGTCATTTATATCTTTATTCATAACCACGCGTTTTAACCCGGCCGAGGATCGTAGTTCATCCTTTATTTCTTATTACTTTTGTCAAGTGCACAGTATATTTGAGAACCAATCTTCACTGCAAACTCTTATTCAACAACTCCATTTAAGTATCATTTACCTAATTCTGTTAACATAGTATTTAAACGTTTAACGTGAAGACCTATTTAACCATATATTATCGGCTATATCTAACAATAACTCTTAATAAGGTGAACCATATTATCACACAGAGTTAAAAAAAACTTTCTAAGTAACTTTTGAAATATTATTTATAGGTCGAAATCTTTTATGGGAAACCAATTCTCCAATTCCTTATTAGAAAATAAATAGTCGAGTGACAGACCTAGTTATATACTTCATGACGAAGTCCCTCAAGTCATTTTTCTCTTTTGAAAACCAATTTGTGAATTATCAAACGGTAAATAACTTTTAATTTTTTTGCTCACGGGTAGAAAGTATAAACATTACAATTGTACAAATATGCATAAATAAATATTTTGTATGTACATGGGGTATAAAGTCTAACAATGTTTAAAATTTAATACCCAACTATGAAAGATAAAAGGAGATCTCAATTACAAAATTTATTATCTTTGAGTGGTAAAAACTTTATTCTTTGATGCATGGAGCCTCAAAACAAATAGTTATATCACACATTTACAATGACTTAAGGCCACAAAGATATCATAGGTAGACCAATGTCAAACATATAGTTACTCCGTATAAGGTTTGAGGCACGCAACTGATGGTTGTTAGCATTATCAAGATCACTAATTTTTGTTTAAAACCGGGTTAATTTAAGACGACTCTCATACCCGAATAGAACAGAAAAAAAAATTCAAAGAGGTTATGAGAGGTGTTAAGTTGAGACAATTTTAAATAAAACCAATTCTATTAAGATCTGGAATTTGTCAATAAAATCGAAAATCACATGGTTAATCTGCTATATTATACCTTGATAGCACATGTATAATCCATTAATCCCAATGAGACATTAGCTTACTCTATTCATGTATAATCCCGCTTCTAATGTTCATTGAGGATTTTAACATTATTTAACCATTTCATGTCGAGCGGTTTAAAATTATAGGATCATAAACCTTATCTTATACGAATTAATAAAAATGGACAAAGATATAAATATAAACCATAATAAATCTTTTAAAAGAAAAAATATGGAGGCAATTTGTTGAGTTTAACTATATGTAAGAAGATACACATCGAAATAATAAGAAAATAACCAAATTAAGAAGCCCGACAATTAAAATTATAGAAAAATAATCCATTGTTGTTGCCTTCAAGAAGTAATTAAAATTACCGGAAAAAATAAACAAACACAATACAAAATGTATGTATTCTTCACTCTACTAACAATTAATGAATATTGCGTTGACACCCATATTATTTGCCAATTCAAAAAACTTGCTATAGTAGCGACTTTAGATCAAACATCAAAATATAAAATTATTCGAAAATGGGAAAAAGATGAGTACTTTTAGTAAATTATGGTAAATTAGAATTAATACACGGCTAAAATAATTTACACTACATTTTCGCGAAAATAAGGGTTGGATTATACTCCATAAATCTGAATGAATCCTTTTAACATGACAATGCAAATCTATATATAAGTATAAAAGAGAAACCACTAAATATCTTATTGTACACGTGTCAAGCAATGGTGAATTATTTTCCCGCCTAACTCAATACCTTAATAATGATTCTTACTAATTTTCACTACCATCGCCTTATTTCTAAATTATATTTCCCAGAAAAGATTTCATATCTTTACGTACCCAAAAAAAGAAAAGATTCATATATTTCTTCAAGATTATTATAGCTGTGTAATATATGTCCACCTAAAATTTCCAATTCCCGTATATCTTCATATATTACACAGCTATAATAATCTTGAAGAAATATATGAATCTTTTCTTTTTTTGGGTACGTAAAGATATGAAATCTTTTCTGGGAAATATAATTTAGGAATAAGGCGATGGTAGTGAAAATTAGTAAGAATCTTTGTTAAGGTATTGAGTTAGGCGGGAAAATAATTCACCATTGCTTGACACGTGTACAATAAGATATTTAGTGGTTTCTCTTTTATACTTATATATATAGATACATCTATTATTATTACGACTCCCGCTTATTGTATATGAGAGGGTAACGCTGAAACTAAAGGCCACCGGATGACTAACTAATTTTCCTCGGATGTACCGAAAAGACGGTCTTCCTAAACTTTAAAAGAAACACGAGACTACAGTAGTACAGTACCCCATTTCTTCTCGTGATTTTTTCCCTCGGTCCTACACTCCTACTGTCTTCACGAAAATGGGCTTGTTTCAAAAGCCTCACCTTCCACAACCTTGGGGTTTAATTCAATTCACCCAATGTTTACTGATTCCTCAACTGGGTAATCCTCATTTCAATCATTCAATGCTTTTGTATTCATACTCCCTTCGTCTCCATCATTTATTTACCTTTTTTATTCTCTGAGAGACACGTTTTAACCAAACTTAAACAAATGATTAAGACGATTGAGGAAGTATTTTTTAAGTATCTTTTGCATGCATGTTTTTATTTTCGTATTTTGCTGATACAGGTTAATGAATTATAATGTTCATCATATACTATTGAATTCATCTGTGTATCCTGATTTATAAAAGACCGCCTTATACGACAATTGTGTTAAATGGGTCTATTATGGGTAACCCGAATACTGACCCGTATAAATGATAAGTTAGTTAGTATAGTTACTTAAAAGACCCGAATACGAACTTATTGTGTAAGACGGTTTTACAGAAGAATTTGTAGAATGTTGTTAATTAACTGTATAAGGGGTGTTGTTGATCAACAGATAACAGATGCTGTTGTTCAGTTGGTTACTGGGTTTTATTCGACAAAGTGTCTTGCTTGTGACGGATATTTGCCTCTCAAAATAGTGTCCGTCTTCCATGAGAATTTGTGTTTATTTGAAGTGTTTAATTGTTTTTTCCCCATACAGATTGGATCTTTTACTCTGTTCATTCTGAAATTAATTTGATGATAACTTAAATGTAAGAGTTGTTATTATGAAATTGGGTTGCTTGTCACGGTTGCAGCAACGGTTGTGGAGTATTTGTATTGGGATATCGCAGTTGTAACTTGTAATGTAACTGGTTGTGCCTGTTGAAAATGATTGGTAGTGTAGAAAGAAGTGTGCTAGTGTCTGTTGAATTAACTTTACTATGTTCTGGTTCATGCTGCAGTTATTCGGTATTCCTCAAAATGGGTACCACACTGGTGGGAATCTGGATGGCAAGCGGCATTGTGTTCTCGTTGCTTCTGGCAACCCCTATCCTTATGATAGATGGGTTATAAAACCTGATATTGATGGTTGTGGAAATACTTACTCGTGTTTTAGTGATGAGACAGTTGCTCGGTGGTTTGCTCAGGTATAAACTATGGAGTTGCTTTGGTGTCCGTCTTGTTAAAAAATAATGAAAACTGGGTTTTATGTCTATTTGACCTACTTATTTCCTTGTGCAGTGTTCCATTTCCCTTTCAGTCATCTGTCCACGGAACATACCCAAATTAAGAACACTTTATGAATTGGTAAGCTGGTCTTTGCTTTTCAACCCGTTTAAACTATATTTTGATGTTTATAACTATATGTTGACAACAACTCATCCTTCATATATTTGTAACCCTGAATCCTGAACTGCTGTGTTGGACTGTTGGTTGCACAAAATATTTATAAATTAGCAATCACGGTATAATATTAGTCGGAAAAGATTTATAATATAATCACGACCTTCTGGAGAGAGAGATGTGTTGTGCTTTTAGTCTGGTGTGAGCTTCAAACGGAAGAATCGTCAAAATGAACTTAACTAGGTTTACCCTCTGGAAGTAAATGGCCTTGTGGAAACTCATAAGGTTTGTGAAGAGTTAAGTCTGAACTTATAAGATCCGTTGAAGGTCCGGACCTTTTTATTGGAGTTGGCTCTTGGGATTGTTAGATAATATTGTCAATCCTCAACTACCTCGACCCGAAAAGGCTGAATCTTCCTTTTGTCGGTAGTTGCAGTGAAACCAGGTCACATACAATATGTATTATTTGCTGCAGTACAGCTGATTCCTTTTTCCTTCTGGATTAGGTTGATTAGTAGCCTCACAGACATGCAGTACTGTCTCGTCGTTCAGTTCTGTACATTTTGTCTGGGTTTGGATAGGAGCAAAGAGAAATTATGGCATCATAGAGGATAGTGGGGACTATGGAGTGAATGAATCCATGTGCATGATGAAGTTTAATACTCCCTTCGAGTCTGAGTGATTGTTCCTTTTGCTTTATGCACAAGAAATAAGAAAATGATTATAAACCACACAAAACACCCTACCCCACACTGAATTGATTTTAGACCACAATAAAGTTACTAAAAAAGGAAATAGGAACAATCACGAAACTCGCATGAAAAAAGAAACAGGAACAATCATACAGACTCGGAGGGAGTATTTCTTTTGTCATATAGATTATTTATCTCTCTTTTAATTCTGAAGTAGCAGCAGCCTCTTATGAGCAGCTTATGGGGTGATGACTTATTGATTGCACCTCAAAGTAGTTTATACCTACGCTCTCTTTGATTTTGTGCTTGTTAGTTTGAACTCTGAAGCAGTAACTATGAATTCAGGCAAAACGCAACCCTACTGCAGACGATCCACTTGTTCACGTTCACCAGTCTGATTTTGTTGTGCTCATATCAGAGCATTTCAAAGAGGCCCTGACTGCTCTGGACGCAACAATCCCAGCACCATTTCATAATGCTTTGAATATAATTAGCTCAGCACCTTGTCCGAATTCTCCCAACCCAACAAGCCCAACACTAGATCAGACGGCTTTGGACCTAACGTGCACAGCTCCACATCAAAATACATTGGATCCGTCAAGCCCAGAACCACATCAGAATGATTTGGTTCCAACAAGCCCAGCTTTAAATCAGAATTTGGATCCAACTAGCGCAGCACCAAATCAGTACGCTACGATTCAAACAAGTCAAGTACCAAATCAGGTGGATTTTGATCCAACAAACCTGGCACCATCTCAGGATGCTCTGAACCCGCCAACCGCAGTGCTATCTCAGGAGGTTTTGTATTCATCAGGCCCAGCACCACCTCAAGAAGCTGTTACACCGTTACACCCAGAATTGGCATCAACTTCTAACCAACCAGGTGGCGTTTCTTAATCTCATTGGAAGTCTAAGTTCTTGTTCGGTTATGACTGTATTTGTAACTCTTGATGTTGCGTTGTTTAGTTTATAGCCATAGAATTTCTTTGCTTATTTGTTATTTTTCTTACGAAACCGCACATGTTTCTTATGCATGCATGACATAATGCTCTACATGCTAGATTATTTTCATTTAGTACAATAATTGTCTTCTTTGAATTATTTTTCTGTTATTCTTCATTTTTCCTTATGTATCTTATCTTTTTCGAAAAGGAGCTTTGCTTCTTCATTCAATTTTCCAGATAGTTGCAGTGATGGACTGCCACAGTGCCACTCTTCTGAAATATATGATATTTCACAAGCTTGCAACTAGGATCAGGTCATTAAACTATTAGAGAAATTTAATAGGCTTTGACTTTTAGGAACAGCGATAACCTTGGATTTATCACTATGTGTTTGAATGAACAAGTGTATGCGACTATGCGTTGGTTTTGACTGGTTCTGAGAGTTTTAGTTGGTATAGTTTTAGTAGGCACGATTTACTTAGGGGGTGTTTGGTTGGCTACCTTGGAATGGAATGGAATGGATTGAGTTGATTCAAGTGTTTGGTTGGGTGATTTTGGAATGGAGTTAGATACCCAATGGATTCTAACTCCACCCCAACCGCTTGGCATCCCATACCCACCTCTCCCCCTTGGATTCCAACTCCCATTCCTTTATGTTTATTATTAAAATGAACCAAACAAGTTTTTAACAGAATGGAATTAGAACCCTATACCATTGTGGTTTCTCATTCCATTCCAATCCTACGCACTGAACCAAACGACCCCTTAAAGGTTGGAAACATACTCCAATGTGTACAAATGGATAATGCATTTATTCATCATTGTAAACCCTCCCTTGCCAAGTAGAGAAATCGTTGCAATATTCTGTTAAACAGCTAATGACATCTGCCTCCTCTGACCAAACATATCCGAGCAACTAGCCCACTCAAGCATAATAGGCATCTTCTCATTGTCATCAAAAGAGCTGCTAATGTCCCTACCCCGGTGGCATGCCTCTCAGTAACCACCATTAGCCCCCAGAACGTTGCTTCTAATACCTCTATATTAAGTATACTCGCAAGAGTTGATTCTGATATATTGTCACAAAAGAACTGCCCAACGTCTATGGACAACTATTACCTTTCATCAGTTCACCTTGCATAGCTCCCATGCCTGTTTTCTCCTGAATCTCGCTATATTCCCTGAACATTGGCCGAAGAGCGTAATGACAGAAATTTTATCACCCTTTTCTCTCTAATAATACTAGTTTGGAAATATACAGGGAACACTTAACCTGTTAAGCAGACTAAACCTAAGAAGTTCTTTAGCTGATCAACTTCATAGGAAATTAAACTATTGAAAAAGATAATACGTGTAATGAATGTAGTATTAAAAACCAGTATTTCCCTTTTCACTCAGAGTTAGCTGGTACGACTTTCTGACACACTGTTCTTGAAGGAATGTAATGTTAGCCTTTTGTAATGTTTTATGGTAAAGTTGTTGAAATTAATTATTGATAAGAGTATATCTATTCTGTTAATGCATATTGCCTTTGCTGTTTTCTAGCGAGTATAGTTAAGAAATCCCAAGTATATACATAGTAACCAGGTAGATTGTAATTGTGTTACCCCGACTCTCCGACATGGTGTCACCGTGTCTCTGTGTCTGACACGTGTCGGGCACGGCTATTTTAGTTGAACTTTCCTATTTTGTGGTCTAAATTGAAGTGTCGAAGTGTCGTGTCGTGTCGGACACCGACACGTGTCCTGCTCGACACGCGACGCGGTAGTTAAGTGAAGTGTCAGAGTAACATAGGATTGTATGAATGGACAAATACTTTACAACCCTCCTTAAGTAGGTTTTGATAGGCTACCGTCAGCTAGCTCAACTTTTAGCAACTCCTTTCTTAGTATGGAAAATAGTGTTTCGATGATAACATGGTATTTGAAGGTGACAAACATGTCCGGACCCTGTATCTTGTAGTCCCCTGTTAATAGCGTTGTAAACTCATTATCAATTGTTGCCTTTTTAGGCAATTTAATTAAAGCTCATATTTTTACCATAGTATACATGAATCGGTTTGAAGGTTATCGTTCCATTTTTCCTATAATAAGTATATTTGTTGAATAGTCTTGTTTTTGCGCAGTATAACATTAAGCTGTTGTAATCCATGTGATTCAGTCATTCAACTATACGAGTGTCATCATTGTTGATAGATCAGATCACAGTTTGGTCTAGTAATAAATGTACTGCTTTCCGTGTCAACTGTCAACTTCTTAAGATTATGGTTCAACTGTGGAAAAGTATTATTCGTGTTAGCCACCAAATGTGTTTATTTATCTGTCATTTCACTATATAATAGCATGACATGAACTACAAACTTGTAAATTCTGTTAGTTATATGGGCAGTTTTGCTTATAGAAAATGGTTTCGTTTGTGACCTCAAGTGTATGTAGGACTATAGGTAAATTAATATGCTTCACAAACTTCAATCATGTAATGTCCCATAGGTTAAGAAGTAATCTCTTTTATTTGCTTTTTCTAGTGGCTTGGTAAAAATTTCTTTTTGAGTACACCTTTCCTCTCTGAGACGAGTATTGAAAGCCATTTGGAAATCAAAATACCTATTAAGGTTTGGGTCTCTTGTTGGACTATGGTGCGTGAGAGAGTTAATATATATGCTACTGCGACGGAGAATTAATGTAGCTCTATGCCAAGTATTTGTGTTGTGTACTAGAAATATAGTGAGGATGGCTCTCATTTGGGGTAGAATGTGATATCGTACTCCCTTTTGTGGAGATTGATGAGTCACCGCTGGTGAAATAGAAGTACAGATGTGAAGTTGCTATGGAATTATGCTTTTCTTGTGGTGTTTTGGTGTGTGAAAGAGCCAAATTATTTTATGTTTGCCAGGTTTGACCATTCTCTTGATTACACTAGGGTATGATATATATCTGGTTTCCTTGTGGGCTGAGGTAACGGGTGCTTTATAAAAAAATTTAGTTATAAAAATGATAAGAATCTTGTCGGCGGGATGTGTACGGTAACTAGATTTATCGCGGTGGCTGAAACGTCAGTGAAGTTATTGCAACCATGCAGTTCATATTAGGTAAAAAAAGAACATGCAATACCCGGGTGATATCACGCGAACCCCCTCTACAATGATCATCAATGTCATCCTTTGCAGGCCTACCCTTCACCTGCATTTCTTAGTTTTGATGGTGTAGTCAGTAGTGAGAGTTTTAGCAGTGTGGTTTAGTTTTGAGTCTTTAGACTCCGATGCACAACCAAGTTAGGATTTAATTATGCCCTTGGTATATTATGTTCAATTTCGTGGTGGGAGATGTCTGAGAACATATAAGGAGTGTAGGGCTCCATTTTACCTACAAGAAAAACTAATCATAAGGTGGCGTATGGTCGGTCCAAGTTAGGGTGCCAGATTGGGCAGGGTTTCTACTATGTTAAAGACTAGTGGTGGTTCATCTTCCGATCCTGGCAACAGACTACTTGTGGTTGGGCACTTGAAGTTAGGTTCCCGGATCAATCTTATGCTGCAATGTGCTAGATGTGTAGTAACTAGTAAGTAGTAACTGTAAGCGTAAATGTAAATGAAACATCTGATAAAATATTTCTACACAAATGATATAACTCCTTGCATTCTAATACTCCGCATATTATTTACAAATACACACCGTTTTAAATGTATATTTTTTTTACCTCATGTCAACATTTGATCTCTTTATCATATTGCTGTTTTAACTAGTGTTTTAGGATATTTCTATGCATGTACTCAGTTTTTCAGTAAAAAAAATCTTTTATTTCAACTGAAGTATCAAGTGTAGATTTTACTCCGCAGTTTTCCTTATATATTTTACGGAAGTAATGATAAAATGAATAGGTGCTTTATATGATTAGATAATGTTGTATGCCGTTCATTGGAAGTTGAAAGTTAGAAATTTGGAACTAATTATGACCCCTTTATGTTTTATGGATCCATGTTTGATTAAAAAATAGTTAGATCTTCAGGATTCTGGCATGTCTAGGCTGAGCTAACCCCTACTCAACGATGTATCTTACGGTGACCCTTGTGGCTGTTAATGTGGTTTTAAATCAACCATATTGTTCTTAAAGTTATGTGATGTCATTGTGCTATTGAATCGCCGTAAGTGAATTGTTCATATAGGTGGTCATGATTTCAGTAACGACTATGTTCTTCTGCATCATATTGTTTTGGTAAAGTGGTACGTGTTTCTATGATGCACGGGTTTTTGGTTTATTGTTTTTATGGTCTATATGCAAGATTCTGTGTCAAGTTTGTAGGCTTGCATTTTTGCTGAAATTGGAAATCCAATATGATACTGCCTGCACCTTGTTATTGTCTGATATGCAATTTTTTGAGAATTATGAGTCTGTTTTGCACCCTATGATCTTCATGTAATTAGGATTGTTTATCTTTTCCAAATTTTGGGTTCAGAACAAACGTAGCCCTGTGATTCACCATGTTACGAATTCTTGACGGGGGAGGTGTATTGACTATTTTTTCTTTGGCTCATTTTTTAAACTCTCGGTAAAACTTTATTTCTTTTGGGTAAGTGAGCGACGAGAGGGACTATTTCAACCTCTGTTGTCATAAGTCTATTACTTCCTTTTGCGTAGCTTAGTTTCTTTTCTGTTGGCTTACTTGTCTATCAGTTAAGAGACCTCATTAGGGCTGCAATAAAGGCGATGATGGATATTTTAAGGAGTATTTTATCCAAACGGAATATGGTCTTTGTTTCTAATTTTTTCGCTTCAGTATGTCCTCTTAGTTACCTTTTATTCACTGTGGAATATACTAAATTATTTCCAGATTTGAAAGTTTAAACCTAGAGGTGCTTTGTTTCTCGTTTGAGTGACACAACTAACTATTTCGTACAAGTTTTTTGAGGCATAGGCTTAATCTGTGGCCTGTGGGCGTAGTGATAATGCTTGAGTTTATAGTAGTCCTTGGAAGTTACGGAAAGAGTAGAGAAGAAAACAAAACGAGTGAAGTTACTCTTTATTGTAGATTTATCACGACACAGTATTTAAATGCTTAATTTTAGAAATCCATTATGTTATGACGGCATGTGCCCTTTATTGTTATGTTAAAATCAATGTTCCACAATGCTTCTCATCTTATTCACTCTAAATTCTCCCTTCCCTTTTATTTTGCTCTTTATATTGAATGTTTGCTGCACCTGTGCAGTTGCAGTTAGTTATACTGATTAGTTACGGAGTTATTTTTATCTTTCAAACTTGTTATTCTTTTGGTTATGGATTTTGAAAGAATAAACAACTTAAATGGATGAACTTCTTTCTACTGTTAAGTAGCAATCTTTGGATGCAGCGTTCAACGCAATATTCATTCTGGTTCACCAAGAAACAATCTCTTTATTGTTAGCACCAGGGTAGGCCTCGTGCATCTGACCCCTATATTTGTGGGAGTCCTTTCGGCACTGGGTAATATAGTTGTTGTAGTTCTTGAATAAGATTATATAAATTTTCTGTCCTGATATTTTTCTCAGCGTGTTGTCCCTGTCAAATTACCCTTCTGTAGGGCATTATCTTATGATTGCATACATTCTATATGTGTTCAAGTTTCATTTTTCAGTTTTTATTTTCGTTGTTTATTCTTAATACTACTATACTGTTTTATTACCTCTCTTTCTTTCTGAATACTTTTTTCATCTCAAAGTAACTATTTTCTCAGCGTTGTCGCGAAGTTATTTTGGAACTATGGATTTTTTGTTATTGTGTTGCTGTTGCTGTTGCTCTTGCTCTTGTTACGGCTGTATTCTGACTCATCTCGTCCTATTTACAGAATGTATTCCTACAAGCAAAACAGTGCATGAATCCGTTGGAGATATATCTACGCAAAGACTTCATAATGTAAGAATTTACCAATGTTTTTTCACTACCATTTATATCATATTCCTGTTTGACTTTGATGGCAACTGATGTTTATTACTACCGTTGTTTCTTTATAATATACAGTTTCACAATCTATAAAAGTAATAATGTTAAAATAGTCGTTTTTGATAGTCAGAGTTGAGGTCATCGACCACCAACGTCAAATGAGGACTATATATGGGTTTCTTTAATGTACCTATTTGCCAACCAAATTTCCACTCTCTATGTTCCTGTTATCCCAAAGTAGTTTCTTCTGTGCCAGTTAAGCTGTCAACAATGTGTTTTTGTACTTTTCAGGAGCCCGGGAGTGCTACTTCTTTGACAGCGTCATGTCTAAAACCTCATACATTGCCCTTTCTCAATGCTGATACTGCGATTAAATTAAGCTTACAGACAATCTCACTGCCGGCTTTATCCGTCAACCTATTTTGCGACATCGAAGCTATTCAGTGGCCCGATAACGACGTTGTAGAGTCAATGATTGATACCATTTTCAAGTATGATATTTGTTTCTCTGAGTCCCAAGAAATTACTTTAACAGCAGTTCCAGACTTTGCTAGTGTCAGTATGGGTCCTGGATCTGGGACGGATACAGCCGCATCTCAATTTGTTAAGAACCAGAACGAATCTTTCATGGTTTCCACCTTAATTGAAGGTCAAATTCCAGTAACAAGTGAACTTCAGCCATCTAGTCTTCTCCTTGATACTATATCTAGTATGGAACGAGCACCAGCTTCCCAAACTGAGGATATTTTGGGAGCAAAACTACAAAATACTGTGTTGAATAAATCTCAGGTTGTTAAGAACTCAAATGAATGTCCAAGGTCTGGTTTAACTACAGGTATGTGTCGATCTGTCGAGAATTTGAATGAATATTCAAGAAGTGCAGCCTTCACTGAAAGCGAATTTCAGGTAGCAGCACATCACCTTTTTGGTTTCCCACAGTCACCTTATAGCATTTTGGGACAAGCAACATCTTCTCATAAGGAATTCTCCCAAATTGAGGATATTTTGGGAGCAAAACTACAAAATACCGTGTCGAATAAATCTCAGGTTGTTAAGAACTCAAATGAATGTCCAAGGCCTGGTTTAACTATAGGTACGTGTCAATCTGTCGAGAATTTGAATGAATATTCAAGAAGTGCAGCCTTCACCAAAGGCAAATTTCTGGTAGCAGCACAACATCACTCTTTTGGGATCCCACAGTCACCTTATAGCATTTTGGGACAAGCAACATCTTCTCATAAGGACAATTCGCTAGCCAACCTGGATAAGACTTTGCTGAATATGCCCCCAAAATTCGCAGATGACATAATCCGCGACAGTTTGAATTCCAGGTTTGGGACAACCACTAGCACGTCTAAAATTATCAAGAAACGGAAGCAACACTCGAAGGTTACAACTTCTATGAAAGGCAATATTCCATCAACGACCCAAAAGCAGTTTTCTAGCCCTCTCCCAGAAACCACTCCTAGCATTTTAGAACAAGTGACATCTCATGAGGATAATTTGGGAGTAAACCTGCCTAGCTCTCTTCTGAATATACTTCCTAAGTCTCAAATGAATCTTGCCAGCAGCAGTTTGAACGTGAACCTGGATGAGACTGTAAATTACTACAATCCAACTGTAAATTCTGCAGGGGGACTTCTGTGGCCAAAAATGTGGGAAGGCAGCTTTAATCTTTAGAGCGGAGGTAAGTTTCAGTCTTCGAGTGTCTTAACAGAGTTTTGGCATATTTATGTGTTAATATTGTTTCTTTCTTTGCTGGATTCTGGTTATAAATACTTTGAATGCGCTTATACCAAATTCTCTGTAACAGGCATTCAAGATGATGACATCGGCGCCTGTAATGTAAGTGCTACAAAATATGTTCAGAAGCTATCAAGCATTACAACATTACCCCAGTGTCAATGGCTCCTATAGTAGGGTTAGACGGGGTTGGATGTATGCCGTATGCGGCCTTACTCTTGTTTTAACACACAGAGAGGCTGTTCAGGTCCGGATGACCCAAAATGAACTTCACTAGTAAAAGAAGCATAACTAGTTTGTGAGTTATTTTGCTTTATCCGGGCATAACCGGAAGCGCAGATTTATGAATTTTGACTGCTTCTTGAAACAACAGTTTTTTTTTAAAAAGTTCTGAAAATAATAGAGATTTTTTTTTCTGGTGTTCTACATATGACTGTTTTAAGCATCGCTGAGAAGCCAAATGGCACTTGGGTCAAACATAGTGTTTTGACATGCCTTTTATTTGCGGCTGTTTAATTGAGTAACGATGGACAATTATTTAAGTCGAATTTTTTTGGATGAATATTGTGTGGTTCTTTATCTTCGAGGTCACATAGAAGACGGTCATATTAGTAATGTTGGACGGAATGGGGTTTTTCAATGTGTTTTTTCTTAGATTATATTGCTACTAATGTGCCTGGATTATGCAATAATGCAACTTTGTTTTATCGGATGATTGAAATTTAGGAAAATCCATCAATTCTTTCCTTTTAGATGTGGTGTCAGAAGACTCTTAGGACTTCAATAATAATAGCCAGTTCTGCTTTGAGCCCGTCTTAACCAAGTAAAAAATGTTTTCTACCGTTAACGTCTCGTGTTTTTTTGGAGTGTAATTTGACGATTTGGCGTCTTTCTAATGCTCGTGTTCTTATTCTTACCCACCCGCTTGTGCAGGGGGTAATTGTCGATCTACCGACACAGATGCTTATACTGTCTGTCTCTGAGGACGTCACACGCCTGATAGGTTTGCTTTTCCCTAAGGCAAGTCTTCTACATTCTAGCAATGTCACCAGTACGTTTTTTCAGAATGTGAAACCACCTGTTTAGGTCCTTTTAGAAGTTTTACGGCGTTTTCAGTTGGAAATTGGATTGGAGTCAATTAAATTGTTTCTCTGGTGGATTGTAATTTACTGGTGGAAATTGGATTGGAGTCGATTAAATTGTTTCTCTGTCTCCCTTACGAGGAGGAGAGATAATCCATTTCCTTAGCCGAAACGAGATTTCTTACTGATTAATTTGAAGAGGGCTAAACTATGTTCTCGGATTGTCTTACAATGTCGGACACAAGTGAAACTTACACGAGGTTGGAGTTCTGGTAACAGCATCGTATATTCGTACACCAGTAAACTTCTATAAAGTCGTTTTAACGTCAAGTCCGCGAAGGTGGTGTTGTTTCTAACTACTCTGTATCATTTTCCTGTTGATGTTTCTGTATGTTCAGGTTGCCCCAAAGGCCCTAACTCAAAGGCGATGCCGGATAAAACACTGATTGCAACAGAGCAGAACCAGTTTTGATCCCCCCAGTTGCTGAAGTGTGTTCTTCGCTACAATTTGGATTTTGAACGAACTTTCTAGTTATGTACTCCGTGATTGTATGACACAAGTACTCGTTTCACTATTAATCGTAGCTCTGTTGCTGTGACGGAAACTATTTATGTCGAGGGGTTTTGAGCATACAGGTTCAGGGACTGTTAACCTAGGCCTCATCACTCGGGTTTTTTATGGTTTAGCCGCAACAAGCTATATCTGGCTGCGATATAATACCAAGAATAGTCGAGGCTGTCTATATAGTTTGAACATTCAGGTACTGAATCCTGAAACTCTGAAAGAATATCGGAATGATTGAGATGCGAGATTGGGAGAATTCAAGACAGTAACAGATAGATTGAGATGCAAAATTTTGTATCAAATGATGATGGATGTCGGAGAATCGGCTCGCTTAAGGTGGGCAATGGATGCTGATTGAGGATGGGAACGTGTTCTGTGCGCGTTAATGGACGGTCTCGAGTTTGCACGCGACAGTCAAAAGAAACATACTAACTCCACATCTGCATTCCGAACTCTTAACCTTATGATAACGAATATTTTCCTTCAAAATCCGTGTGAGAAATTTACATCAACGGAACATGATCCGTAAGCCCTAAATATAAAAATAGTCACCAAATAACCTATTTGACTATTACAAATTACTCCATTATTTAAGACGAAAATATTCATTTTATTTTATTTCATTACAGTGAAAACACGTTAAGTATTAGCCTCTGATACGAGACAAAGAATAATATCTAGCCATCTAAATAACAACAAAAGTCGTCACATCTATTAAATAGTACTCCAATTAAACATATTATTCACATTTTATTAAAGGGTATTTAAGTACTAAATATCTTTCAAATTTGGTACTCCGTATTAATTTAGAAATTAATAACCAAATTACACGCTCACTAATGCAATTAATTCATGTATAAACATTTATTTCCATTTTTTTCTTAAATACAAATCTAAGGATTGTACCTATCATTTACTCTTTATAAATAGATAAACAAAAATGCAAAAATTTGGCTAATTAGTGGACTATACAACCATCTAGTAGTATAGATCTGAAGTTTTAGAACAAATGATTTGAGTTTATATATAAATTTTATAAGCTTTATTAAAAAAATCTCGTTTTTATAAAAAAAAAAATAACTCAAATATTATTAAAATTAACACAGTACATATAAACTCAATAAGATTTTAATTTTTAACACCTAAAAAAAATTAAAATATAACTCAAAATTTTTAGGATTATTTTATGAGAATAATCCATCGGGTGCCCTGCAAATATCACTCCATCCTATTAATAATTCCAAATTAATCCATCCTATTCACCCGTTTTACCATAACAGTCTAAGGATGAATTAAATCCATCTTATTCACGTTATCAATAATTCCAATTAGAACCGTTATGGGAAGAATGATGAATATGATGAATTAATGTGGAATTATTGATAGGATGGTGTGATATTTACAGGGCACCCATAGGATGAATTATTCTCATGAAATATCCTACAAACTCAATTATTTATTTATATTGAATATACAATATCCTATTTATGTTGAGTCGAAGATACTACTCGATAATGTAATACTTCAACCTCTTTTACCTATTCGTCTCAAAAAAAAAAAAAAAAATACAAGACTACGAGTATACACAAAAAATGATTATACAACCAGATGTATAATAACATCATACAATTATAGTATATTTTATTGAGCTTATGTGTATATTTGTTGATTTTTAAACTATTTGAAGTTATATTTTAGTTTTTTTATATTAAAATTAAAATATAATTTAACTTATAGGAGTATGTATTGTGTTTTAGTTGTATAATAATTTTCGATTCTCAATATTTTCTCAAAGAGTTTATAAATTTATCATATGACTCATATTCTTTCTAATAAAGCTCGAATTTTCTATTAAAAAACTCAAAATATGTACAAAAAATAGTATACCTCTGATAGTATAATCCGCTTATTAACGTGTATTTTACGATAAACAAAACGCTCGTGTAAAACCGTTTTATATGATGGTCGACAAATCGAAAAAGAAGAAAGACAAAAACATTGACAGTAGGACATCTGACACGTGAGAGGTTTGAAGAGTAAAGAGTGTCACTTCCAAAATTATTTGAAAACAAAAACAAACTGTTACTCCAACTGTCCCACTCAACTCTCCTCTGCAATTTGCCTAATTAATAACTCCATTTTTTACAACTTTTCATCATGTTTTTCCTTTGATCATCATCATTATATTCATTCATTTTCAAAATTCCAATTACTAAATAAATAAATGCTTATATTTCACCATGAATAATACTACTAATGATACTAATAATACTACTAATAATAATGATATTCAAATAAATTCATCCCCTTCTTCCTATAATTCTGCTTCCATTTCTCCTGCACCCCAGGTTTTCTTTTTAATTTTATTGTTTTGGGCAATTTTAATTTGGGTTCTTTATGTTTATGTTTATGTTTAATTTAATGATTAATTAGGAGTATATTATGTATATATGGGTGGTTTTTATTTCTGGGTTTTAGAAGTTGTAACTGTTTTTTTTGGTCATGTTCGACATAAATTCTTGTTTAAGACGGGTATATCGGTATTAAAATGGTTATCTTATTACTGTTATTGGGGATTTAGGGTTGCTTGTTTGTTCTCTTCCAACTTCTCCCATTGCCCTCTTACAATCGATTAATTTAGTATATATCGTGTGGGGTTAAAAGGTAAGTGGATGAAGCAAAATAAACGATATTTTAATCAATTGTGAGAGAAGGTGGAAAAGTTTTTATCTTGTTGATTTAAAGGTACTAACTTTATTGTAGTGAAATTTAAAAGGGTTATCTTGTTACTGTTATTGGGGTTCCTTTATGTGATTCAAAGTGTATATTCCTTTTCATTGTTTGCCTTGTTTTAGTACTGTCATTTTCTCTTGGGAAAATTTCATTATTTGTTTGGTAGATTAAGGTTAAGAGTCTAGTGGCGGAGCCAGGATTTGTAGTTAGATGACGGGAATTTTAGGGGCCGAATTAGTGATGATTAAGGTACACTAGGAAAAAAAGTTGAAAATTTTGACTAAAAATACCAAGTTAAGAGGGGGACTTCCCCTGCTATGACCCTTGTTTGTTCATGTTATTGAGTTTTTGGTTGTATTGAGATGGTCAAGGTATGTCAAGTTGGTGATTTTGTTTAGGATAATGGTAATATTTAGATCAAAATTACATGATTTACTTTTGAGTATTTTGTGTGGCTTGGATTTGGAGGGTTTGTAATTATTGATATGTAGGCCAATGGAAAATTGGAAACCCTATTAATCAAATCTATTGAAGAATGGCAAGTGTAGTTACACTTTCGCGGTTTTGATGATGGATGTTACTCGACCCCAAATCATATTGGGACTGTTATAACAGAAGCAAGAAAAACAAATAAAGAACAATAAAGAACATAACCCAAAGATTTACATGGTTCAGTAACAGTGTGTTAGCTACGTTCACAGTCAGTAGGGAGAGAGTTTTATTAATGTGAGAAATTTTCAGATTACAGGTTCTAACGGTATGACTGCTAGGTTGAGGCTTAGAGAGGTTATATAGTACTCTCTAAGACCTAATACAGAATGACCCCACATAGTCCGTTTAAAGTGGCGACTAACAAAATCAAGGCATAGACCCAACAGGGACTAAAGCCTTGTTGTTGTTGTTGTTGTCGTTGTTGGTTTTGTGGATGGCAATGTGCTGATGGGAATCCTTGCATTAGATCAAAATTAGAGTTTTTTCATTTCGTTTGGTATCCATGTGTTGCATACTTGCAGTTATGATTTTTGAAAAATTCTTTACATTTGATATGAGCTTTTATTTGATGTAGGATGTTGATCCGAGTGGAAGAAACACTAACCGTACCTACGCATTGTCATTTGAGCAATCAAGACATTGGCAAGATGTGTTCTGGTTAGCAGTTTTCATCGTGCATTTGGGAGGATTAGGACTTCTTTTGGTTGTTCTTGGTCTCAATAGGTTTATGAAAAATGACAGACTAAATATTGATAAATTTACATTTATATTTCTGGAAAACAATCATGGACGGACGGAGTACTACTGGCCTTTGTACGCAGTTGCTGGTGGCGCCGGTACATTTCTCGGGTGGATGTGGTTGTTATTGCTTGGTTCTCAGGCCAACCATATGATGAAAATATCTGTCCACATTTTAACCACTTATCTCGCTGTCGTCAGTATCTTCTGTTTTTGGGCGAAGCAGTATTTTTGGGGATCAGCATTTGCTGTTGGCGCATTTATGCAGTTTTTGTATGTCATCTCAGTCATAGACAGGTATTCTGAATATCCATTCAAAATATTTTGCTCTTTCTGAAATTATATGTAAAGTCAAATGAAGACCGTAAATTTTAAACTAGTATATCTGGTTCACTGAGTGGCGTGTCGTGTTTACCATCTTCCCTCATTTGCTGTCACACATCTGCCTCCCTTGAGCATTCCTTCACTTGCTTGAAATTTTAGTTCGCTTAAAATTTAGCTTACTTTCATTATAGTATACCCCTTTTGTTGTTATTTTCTTATCCTTAGCTAGTAATTTGACTAAATTACGGTCTCGCTTGGATTCAGTCATCACCAGGGGAGAACCCACCTAGTAGCAAGGGGTGGCGCCCGGCGGCCGCTACCCCAAACTTAAAAAAATTCGTTTAGAAGACGGAGTTTTGGTACCCCAAATATTATCGAAAAATAGATAAGTAAATGGTATCTCATTAAATGTTCAATAAACAATTTGTGGTTTAATGGTAAAAATTTTGGTTTCGTACCTATTGCCCTGAGTTCGACCCCCACTATTTTTTTTTTGCTACCCCGAATATTCATTCCTGGGTTCGCCCCTGGACTCATCACCTTTACCCACTTTTCTGGCCGTTTCTTGAAAATCATTTTGAAGTTGCCGGAGGTTCCCAAGTGTCATACCTTTGTTTGATTGTCGAGTATTTGACAGGGAGACACCAAGTAGCATGACTGGGAAGTAGAAATGTAGAATAGATCTTTGGTGCCAAACATTATTGAGTGGCTGCACAGTTCATCTTTCACGCTGCATATAATCAGCTTACTATATGCCGAGGCAAAACTTTGATAGTTTGATCATTGCTCACCTTTTTGTGCATACATACTTTCTTCTGAACAATTTGTTTTCGTTTCAACCGTGAAATAGTAAGTAGAATATCATGGCCTAGCGATGTTTTCCTGCAGATTACCATTCACGATGCTAGTGCTCCAGAAAGCTGTAAAAATGACATGGAGCCTTCCTAAAGTTATGAGCATAACATGTATATTTATCCTGGTCATGCTTTTATGGATGGCATTATGGTCTTTTGGAGCTGCTGGCGTTGTGGCTTCCAGCATGGGTGATGGTGGACGGTGGTGGCTTCTTGTGGTGAGCGGGCAAGTTTGCTCTCTGTTTAATTTGCGGTATAATGATAGTGATCAGACCTGATTACTGTTATTTGTTACCAGCATTTTCGATAGTCTGTGATGCTATGTCTCTCTGCCCTATTGCGCAGGTGCTTTCTGTAAGCTTATTCTGGACAGGCGCTGTTTTTTGTAACACAGTTCATGTAATAGTATCAGGAATAGTTTTTCTTGTTCTTGTCCATGGTGGTCAAGGAACCGCATCCATGCCCCCTAACTCCTTAATGAAGTCTTTGCGCTACGCTGTTACGACTTCGTTTGGTAGTATATGCTACGGCTCACTCTTTACCGCCGCCATTCGTACTCTCAGATGGGAGGTATTTCTACTATTTCCATTATTACCACCTGCAATAACTAACAGTTTTTACAATTTTGTTTCGGTTCCTTATAGGGGTGAGTAAATTTATAGGTCCGGACCATTTGGTCTGGACCAAACCCGGACCGAATTATTTTGGTCTGGTCCTCGGTCCTCATTTTTCCAAGTTTTGGTCTTCGGTCCGGTCCGGTCCAAGACCGGTTAGGTCCGGACCGAATGGACCAAAGTTCTTATTTTTTAAGACTAATCATTAAATTTTTTTGAATTAAATTAACATTTTATCTTCAAAAGACATTATAAATTAGTATTATCAATGGTTTTATAAAAAGTGTCGTCTAACTATTTAAACGCATATTATTTAGCGGAATTAAAATGTAATTATCGTATATGAAATAGTGAAAAAAAAGTTTAGGTCCATTTCGGTCCAAGACTGGACCGGACCAAATATTTCGGGTTTGGTACGGTCAAAGACCGAAAGTTTTAGGTCCGGTCTTTGGTCCACCAAATTTTTAAGTTTGTTCTTCGGTCCGGTCCGGTTTGGCCCGGTTCACTTAAGCTATTTTCACTTTTTTGCGTGCTGGTTGGCTAATTTCACTTTGGTGCCATGAGGTTTCACTGGTGACACGAGCTATTAATCACATACATCACCAAAGTCGGTTAATCGGTCAAATCTTGTCGCAGAAGCGGAATTAGTGAAACCTTGGGGAACCAAAGCGGAATAGCCGAATCTTGGGGAATTAAAGCTGATATTTTTTTAATATCTATTTCATTGGATGCCTCATTTGGGTTGATCGAATGTGTTTCTATTATGAACAGATAAGGGGATGTCGTTCAAAGATTGGCAATAACGAGTGCTTGATTTGCTTTATCGATTTTCTATTTCATCTCGTGGAAACCCTTGTTAGGTTCTTCAACAAGTATGCCTATGTACAGGTTTGTTTATGCTTAACTCTTGTGTTTCTCTCATCTTCTTCCCCAACGTTTAATGGTGCTTATGTCGTATACCTCCTTCCTGAAAACTGGCATCAATACAAAGTTACCAATGCCGAAAAAAGTTGGATCACTCGGTGTTTTAGACTTTTAGGTGCTTGGTGTCATTCAAGCCGAAGGAAAAATACTGTTCTAAACTCGATGTTTTAAAACTAGCTTCTGTTTTTAAAAATCCGTTGTAAATAAATAGAAACTAAAGTCATTATCGATTTGTTACCCAAAACCAAATGGAGTTAGGGTTTAGGGTTTAGGGTTTAGGGACTCTTTGGTCTATTATAGGGTTTTAGGGTTTAGGGTTTAGGGACTCTTTGGTCTATTATCGGAACATATTTAAGTCACTTTGATAGTTGTATGTTTGGATGCCGCAGAGGCGCAGATCACTCATCAGAACCCCTTATGTCATTTGCTTATCTATCTCAGCACTGTTCGCTTGCTTCCGTAAATGAAGGTTTTTTTTTTATATCTGCATCGTAAACTTCTATTAACAGATTGCAGTCTCTGGCAAAAGCTTTAATCATTCTGCGAGAGATGCCTGGGAATTGTTCCAGTCAACTGGGGTAGAAGCTCTTGTTGCATATGATTGTTCCGGAGCTGTCCTGTTGATGGGAACCCTTTTAGGAGGCCTCATTACTGGAACAGGTGTGGGTGTCTGGACATGGATCCGGTCAAGTGACAGAGTATTAATGGTCGGCTCCACTTCCATGCTGATGGGAATGATTTTGGTAAGTAACCTTATCTGTATATTTTATTAAATTTAAATGCCGTGTCCCGTGTCCTAAATTTCATGGCATGCCGTGTCCCGTGTCCGTGTCGTGTCCGTTTTGGTGCTACCTAGCTTATGACCAGGGATCGTCAGCATCAAAGTATTTCTCGTCTGCATCACGACTGATGGCTTTGTTTGTCAATAGGTTGGGTTGGCAATGGTGGTGGTGGAAGGTGCAGTTACAGCGTTGTACATATGTTTTGCTTTGGACCCCCTACTCGTTCATCGTTGGGATCCTGATTTCTTTAACCACATGTCGGAAATGCTTCATCAGCGCCTCCAACACAGGAGTGCCCGGGGTCGACAGGTTTTGACTCGTACTACTTTAGACTTGCATTTGCCAAATTAGTTACCTAACTGTTGTAATTTTAAGTTAACTGTGTATAAAAGCAGGAAAAAAAATGCCTGTATGTCTAGGAGCATGTTCTATAGAAACAATAAAGAACGATCGCCTCGCTTAATTGTTTGTACTGAAATTCTGTCAATGGAAATTTTCAGTTTATGTTTTATTTTTGTGGCTTATTTGAATATATTTTGGTATTTATGTGAAAGCATTTTTGTATTCAACATTAAGATACGGGTGCGATCCGATACCATCGTTTAATTTGTTTTTCCACAAAATAGGAGACTTTGCAGTATTAGGGTATGTTATCGGTTATTGTGTCGGTTCGATTCACCCAATTTTCAGGTTGTATCGATTTGGGTTTCAAGAGAGTCAACTCAAGTTTTTATGGTCGGATCAGCTTTCGCCAACTCTAATATGCAACCTTTTTTTTCTTTACGTCCGATCACCATCAGGCTGCATTGTCCCATAGCCTCCTTGAATATGTTTAACAAAAGTGAAGCAAACTATTAATAAATCATCCAACAAAATTGAGCCCAGATTATCTCGCTTATCCACTAATTTCTTGTAAATTTTGATTTTATCTTGATAAAGGTGCTTACAGGCTTACAGCAATATATGGTCGCGAAGAAACTAAATAACACGAGATATCAACGACAATTTACACACAAAATGGCAGAAAAATGATACAATTGTTATGGCACAGCGAAGTCTGACTACAATGAAATTAGTCGATAATAGTGGTCAGTTCAAGTTACAGCCCTAAAACAGAACAATACCTAGTTCATCTGAATGCTATATAACACTAAAACACGTCCCTGCGGTCATTACTCCAATACATGCATGTGAAATATTCCTTTACTTTTGGCATACCAAGCTAACCATCATAAAATTAGCTACGAAACCATTGCATTATCGATAGATTGGAGAGCTTGAATTGCAAAAAAACGGACATCGACATCAGGGTCCTCACTTAGCTCGGCTAAACAAGGGCGAATAGTTTTCTCTGCCACCTGCATTTCAATGAGCCCGTTCAATTTGTGAATTCTACATAAAAATAGGTATGGGTCGTAACTCGCACCCACAGGGGTCTTATGAAGCGGACTAACTCTTCTCCTAATGGTTATGGGCTAGACCCTTCGATATCTTTAACAAAATCAATGTCTATGAAGGATGTGCAAATAATGGATGAATAATTCTGCTGTAAGGCCCTGTTCTTTCTGGCTTAATTTCAGCTCCTCTCAATTTTGTTTGGTTATATTCCGTTGAGTTTTATTTACGTTCAATTAATTATTTTCAATTAATCTCTTCACAAAACTAACTTTTAAGTCAACTAAATTCACTCCGCCTCAGTTTCACTTAATTTATTTCAATTAAGCTCTACTCCAATTAACTCAATTCAGCTCGTTTCAGCCGAAAAGAACAGGGCCCAAGTCCTGTAACTATTTTTGGTAAGACCATCCCCAAGCAAGGTCAATAGGAAGGTCGATAGGGAGTCGAGTCAAGTTAACTGTAATTAAGAAATAAATTAGGATTGACTCAAGTCGAATTGAGTCACAAATCGACCCAATTTGAAGTAAATTGACCCAACAATTCACCTAATACGTGGCATGTTGTAATTGGTTCCAAGTATTTAAGAAAAAGAAAAAAAAAAAGCTAAAAAGGTGGTTGTTTGGGAGGGTTTATTGACCTAGGTTATGACTTTCTGCTTGGGAGGGTTTAAGTGGGTCAAGGTATAAGGAGAGATTAAGGCCTAATATGCAATTGACCCGATTCAATTGACTTGTTGCTTGGGAATGGTCTAAGTAGGAAGAAATATTAATTACAGGACACCAAGGGGGTGGCGACCGAAGGTCGTGTACAAAAAGATATCACAGACGTGACACCCATCTACAAAAAGACACCCTCGATGTGACACGCGTATACAAAATGAGATAGAAAATTATCATCTCAAGCGATTGTGGGTCAATCTGGGTGAAGCATATCTGCATATGGCTCCACATATATAAATATAATCCTTCAAAAAATGAAAATTGAACTCGGGAAATGAAGAGGCTACATTATGAAAGATACGATGATTTGGTTCAATCCAAGGGAAAAATAATATTCGGTGGTTGCACTTGGATTGAAGTATTGAACGCAACCATCGTATTTTTTTATGATGTAACTATACTTACAGACTGATCGACGATAGGTGCAATTGATTGCAACACCTTTGCCACGTTGAACCTTATGTTGGGAACCCTGAAGCAATGTTTTCATGGATTTGTTAAGATACGGAATTCAATAATATATGAAGCTATTAACTCGTAAAGTGCTACCGCTTAAAAAAAAACAAAAACAAATCTAGTACGGTGCTACCTGTCCTTTGAGGCAGTAATGACAACCGGCAATAGATTCGAGCATGTAATTTCTGAACCCAAAACAGGAGCAAGTAATGAAATTGCTTTCACTATGGTCATCCGGTAGAGATAGTGTGGATTATTCATCATCTCCAAAACCTGTCATATCGTATTAACGAAATAAATTCTCAGTCTTCGAAATGTTACGAACTGAAGAAAGATACTAAAGGCTAATCTTTAACAAGTATGGAGTAACATGAATCCTCGAGAAAATAAGAAAAAAAAGGAAACCTCAATATCTATGTTACTCCGACTTTTCTAATTTCCTCGTGTACCCGTGTCCGACACTCGACACTCGGACATGAGTATGATACATGGACACCTCATTTTAGACCAAAATGTGCATATTTTTCAATAAAATAGCCGAGTCCGACACTTGGACACGTACCCGTGTCGGGTACTTCTAAACGAGTCTGAGTAACATAGCCTCAATTAAAGAGAGATCAATGAGTTAACGATATTAGGCCCATTTGCCAATGGTTTAAGGCCCTGCCGGCTGCCGCCATGAAAATATCTCTCACAATCTAAACAGTTTTGGTAATGTTGAGCAATAATTTATAGTATCAACTATTCTGAGTAGAAACCGAAAAAAATAGCAATACTTTACAAAAGAAAAAGTTAACGACCGACACAAGGCAGAGTTGATAGAACATCAATTACTAATTCACTCTCACTTTCGAGAGAGGGATGTCGTGTTTCTCAATCACGTCACTTAGTCTTAGTTTATCTTCAAAAAGACTAATCGTACATAAAGGCATGATACTTAATCCCATAAGAGCTAAGCAAATATGTTACTTCGACACTTCATATTAGCTCACTTATCCGTGTCCAACACCCGACCCTTAGACATTGGTATGACAATCTGATACTTCATTTTAGACCAAAAACACGTCAATTTTTCATAATATAACCCCAAAACTTGGGTACGCACCCGTGTCTGACCTTTTGAACCAAGTCAGAGTAACATAGGGCCTATATAGCAAAGTATCCAATTGACAGCAGTAAATCAAACGTCAGAATCCATTATGGAAAGTTTGATATAAATTATAAACTGTATCTAAATGTAGCACGGATTACGTGCTAAACTTTTGCTCTCTTTTATATAGTAACTGAAAAGAAATAAACTCAAGGGTTAAGATCGTAAAACCAACCTGTGGAACTATGTGCTGCATGGCCCACTCAGGACCAAATTCCTCTGCAAGCCGCTTCACGTTATTAGCAGCAGCTTCACGAATGGAGTGTACCTACATCAAATACCTTAGGTCTATCAATGCTTGGTTACCCTGCAGGCGCAAGGGTCCTACACACACTATACTTCAGAAATTCATATAATATAAATCTTACTCTCGCTTTTTATATGCCATTCTCATTGTTTGAGTGGCAGTTTGATTTACAACTGAACAGAAAGGTTGAAGATTTTAAAAACATTCCGATATATGCTACCGGACTTGTATATAAAAATACAGGAAATAAAGAAGTTTATGTTCTGCGCCAGTCTGTGGCTAACAAACGGGTACCGAAACGCACGAACATGCAAAGATTTTCAGGCTTTGATAATGGAAGGAACTTATACTACTGAAAGTCTGAAAGGAATTGCTAACCTTATCCTGTAACCACTGCATGCACAGTGCACCAAGTTTATCGTCAAAAAAACCAACTCCTAGTTGGCTTCCAAGTAATGGGATGTACTCTATTATTGCAAGACGAACTCTCCAATGTCTATCCTCAGCAAGCTCAACAATGGCAGGCAAGAGTGATTGAGAAAGCAGGTCGATGCCAATAACCTGCAACAACATGGTTGACAAATATAAATAGACTACATCACAATGCGTCACTTATGACCGCTTTAAAGAGCAAATAAGTCCATTTGCCATAAATCCGTCTAAATAAGAAGATAGTAGGAATCCTTCTCAAACAAAATGGTATCCTTTAGGCATCACCACCACTTAAAAGACCATGTCTTTGGTATCAAAGACATTTCACTCTTAGAGCCAATATGTTATGTAAAACAACCAAGTCATGTGACAATAGTTTCCAAGCTTCAACTTTCTCAAGTGTCCCAAGCCCATGTTCCTCGTGCCGAAGATCAAATCCCTTGATTGAGCACTTGAGCATGATACCAGACAGTTTGGAGCATACATTGGATAGGTGAACTAACATCCACAGTAAAATGTACAGTAAAATGTAAAATTCAAAGGAAAGGGAGGTCAAATCAGCAGAGGATCAGAGAGCAAAAGGACACAAAACAATAAATGAGCAATGTAGAGGCCTCACACTTCAATCAGTTCTCATTTAGAAAGCAGATAAATTTAATAAGACGCTAAGCAAATCAATTAATGTATACTAAAGCTTGGAGTCTTCGAGAACATCATTATTAATTGACTTGCAGGAAAGAAAAATGGGGACTACAATACAGCTCACCAGCAAGGTAGCCTAATTTGGTATGAATACACAACATCAGATTTGTGACACGCTCTTAATAGTGTCTGGCATAGTTTTTAAACAAGGCTCAAAATAGACTAAGCTCAAACCTCTTCACGAGTCACGGGGTGTTCAGCATATTCAGTAACCCAATTCTCTCCTATTAAATTTCATGTCATCTCTTACATATTTCAGAAGTCCCCTATCCCAAAGTACATGCCATTTTTAGTCACAAAGCCTACATATCCTTTCCTCTTTACACCGATTCCAAAACAAGGAAAGTGAAGCAGCGCCCAGTAAAAAGTTAATAACTAACTGGGAATTTAGAAGAAATCATCCACAGCAGTACAGAAAAGCAAGAGCTCACAAAAAGAGACTACAATGAGGGAGTATCAGAAGGACAAAATGACAAACCTCATTAACTTGATCAAGTTTACTGATTATGTTAAGACGAACATCGGGAAACTCGTCTTTTAGGAGTGAAAGGAAAATGGGGAGGAGTTGCTCGATCGTAGCATCCTGCACGAAAGACCAAGAAGTCTCACTCGGGAGTTGGAAAGGGAAAAAAAGTCTACACAGGAACTAGCAAACTAATCATATTGAGCTAAATGGCAAAGAACCAAATAGCATCATCACAGAAAGCCCTTGTAGAATATCCCTTCCATATCATTTATATTGTCCCAATTGAATTTGGTGGCCTATGTCACCGATTTTTTCCCATGATAAAAATAGTCAACTTCTTACAAGAAAATTATGAAAATCATTATTCTGATAAATAAAATATTACAAAGTTACATTGTACGTGTTACTCCGACTCTCTGACACGGTGTCGTGTCGGACATGCCTACTTCGGGTGAATTTTCTTATTTTGCGGTCTAAATTGAAGTGTCGAAATGTCGTGTCGTGTTGGACACCGACACGTGTTTGACACACGACATGGCAATTAAGTGAAGTGTCGGAGTAACATAGCTTGTACATCTACATTTATTCGAAAAATTTATGGTTAAAGCTAACATAGGTTGATCACTAATTCAAATGGGGACAATGAATTTCGGATGGAGGTAGTATCGCTAAAAGTCCTTGTATATCAAATTATCAACAAAAGACTTCTATAATCTGATGTGTTATTATATTGGGAGTTTGGGACACATTTGGTAATAAAATGCAACTTGGAACACACAATTCCCTTTTTGTTTTTACCTTGCCTAAAACAGGGGCCATTCCCATGATCACAGATGCCAAAGCGGAGCGAACATGCTGAGAAGAATCTGATGATAAATCCTGCACAGTACCACTTAAGCCGTATCTGAGTAGATGTCTATGCACTGAGTAGTGAGTACTAACAAATAACTTTTGAAAGATGACAGGAAAGAACATTCAAAATAAAGTTTAAGCTAACAAAATTACCTTCACACATGGCAGAATATGCTGGATTGCCAGCTCTGGACTCAAAATCCGAGAAAACTTGGTAACTTTCCCGGCAGCTGCTATACGTACCTCAGCTTCATTATCTCTAAGTAATCTCACATATGCAGGGACAAGATCCGCCCTAAATAGAAGGAAGAAAATGCAAGATGAAGAACTCAAACAAATGACAAAAGAACAAACGAATCTAGAAGGCAGATACAAATTAAACTTGTCATTTCTATCTATATTTGGCAAAATACACCAGAGCAACTTGAATCAAGCAAATACCTGGTAGGCTCAGGGCCAACAGCCTCACAAAGCTCATACAACTGATTGGCAACCATATATCGGACACGCCAAGACTTGTCCTGTTCACACACCACATGACCACGAAGCAGAAAATTTGTGTTAACCTTAACTTCCTAGGACAAATCAAAGAATCCAAACATCTGAAGAATCACCAACATAGCACACATGTCATCTGAAGATGATTTTAAAATTAGAAACAGTACATGTACTGACATAGGTTTATACCCATGAGGTAAAGAATACAGTAAACTGCCCTCATTTGGAAAAAAGTTGAATGAAGAACCACAGCATGTACATGTGTCATCAGTCAATAATGGTAAGTGCATCTAGCGTAACTTGCACACAATCCTCACATTCCAGCATACGCAAGTTAATAAGTTTTGCATAAATATACACTACTTATTTAAATACTAAAGTTCGAAAGCAACAATATACAATCCTTGAACAACTATCGAGGGTCAAATATTGATAGTCTTCTACCCGAAGTGTGAGAACAGCATGAATGATAAAACAGATATGAAGGCATACCCTGTCCCACTACAGGCAGGGGTTTTCACAAGTACAAAAACCTTCACAATACACATTCTGGTTTATCACACATTCAGACGTAAAAAAGTATGCCCTTCCAACCACACTACTACAAGACATTGTAAAACAGGTTGGTTATGTACCAAAGGTTACAGGCTGAACAGGGTCTGTTGGAGAAAGTAGAAAATATGATTTGTAGTAATGAATTGGTCTGTTTCATATACCAAGTATGAAGGAAATTTAGGCATGCCAATTATTGGATAGTTTTCCTAAAGCTTTAAATGCAACTTATATTTACAATGCACAGCCATATTTTCCATAACAACATTTACGCTACCGATGAGATGGATCGTGTCCAACACCGTCTCTATTAGAGTCCTAGGCCCTAGCTGGTTCACTGTGATGTTATAGCGCTAACATAACAAAATATGAGTCTCTTGAGTCACCGTTGCAACATATGGAATCGACAAAGTCACTTAAGTCTAAGAAGAAAGACGGTACTGCATATTCCAGCTATTTTGTTATGAGGGTTCTTCCATGAACGTCATCGCTATGATACACAATACTACATGCAAATACTCACTGTAGACAGCGAGATCTCTTGAGTAGTTGAATGCGACAATATAGTGCAAATTAGAGCATACTTCAGAAAGAAGTGTGACTCATAATACCATATCAAAATGAAAGAAAATAATTCCCTCTAAAACCTCTTTCATGAGGGGAAAAAGAGTATGTTACAAGAGTTACAACTAAGCAACAGCCAAGTAACACAATTAACAAAGTACAAACACAGCTAAGGCACAGCCAACACAGTTGAACGATATTAGGAGCAGAAATAAACAGAGAGTTACTCACCTGTGAGAAATTAACAATAACAGGAAGCACATGTGCAACACAATCCTGCGGCTCCAACAGTTTCCCGAGGGCGGCACAACCCTCAACAGCTAATAACCTCACAGAGTCCTGATCTAGAAATAAAATAAACTTAAAAGGGTAAATAAGACTCACAGACTTGGTAAACAAAATAACGCGCATGCACGCACACACGCACACAAAACACACACTCGTTCAAGAAAGGAGAGTTTGATACTCTTATTTTTCTTCCTCTTAATAGAACTTTCATAGACTTGTGATAAGTTTCAGAACATCAAGTAAAATGTCATACAATAGATGAATAGATGTCAGTTAGTTTCACAAAAACTCAGTATGTCATTAATAACAGTTGTAAAAGAGAGGATGTAATCAATCCTCTCCTGCCAAATATCATCCAGCCATTTCAGTTTCTCAGCGCTTGCTTTCTCAACATTATGTTCTTTATTGTTTGCCCTGAATCACTAAAGCTAGAAGTCTTCCAATCACTTCTTGGTTTTAATCTTCACCATAACGTCATAGCAGCTAATGTATCAAAAGACTGCTTTTTCCGAGCGAAAAAATTTCAAGAAGAAAAACTCATTTGAGTGATTCATTATGAAATTCTTGATGAAAATTACGATCACCCTACTTATATCATCCAATAGACAGCAAATACAATAACATTATTCTCAACATTTTTTGCAGTACAACTCTTCAAATTTGGCCCATGGAAATTAGTCATCCCTCCCATTTTATATACGAAAACAAAGGTCCGCACATCAAAAGTTCATTGCATCGACGGGAAGTGAAAATAAAAGGAACTGAAGAAAAGAAGTAAAGATGGATACCATCTTGAGTTAAGTCCTCAAACATTGACATCACATCAGTCTTTAGATGACTAGGCTCAACAGTCGCAGCAAACTTCCCTAAATTAGAGGCAGCAGATCTTCTAACCATTGGCATGTCATCTTGACACAACTGACGATAGATTGCTCGTAACTCTGACTTCAGTGCATCTGGCGCACTTGGATAAGCGATGTGGAAAAGGCCACAAGCAGATACACGAGCAGTAAACCATTCTCCTGCTGCTAGTCTCTGCAAGATAAAAACATCTGTAAGAAAGGAATACACTGAGCATTTAATAACTGATGAGAAATTAAAATGATCCTTCACAACTCCAACATACGTGTGCACAGTCACACACATGCATGCTGTACAGGGAACATAATCTACCAAAACAGGAAATTATATGTAACCTTCTAACCCATAGGTGTCAGGTTTGATTTTTCATGTACCTGGGCACATTACCTCCCGCTCGACTTGGAGATTAACCTAAAAAATACTACGAAAACAGAAAGCAATCTTTTTAATGTTCTGTATGTGAGATAAATAGATTCAACTTTAGTAGAATTCTATCATTCTATCCCAATCAGGGTGCAGTAACGGGATGAATTATCCCCTTTGCCAAGAAAGTTGGAAAATGTCGGAGGTGCATAACGGTCATTGTCATGAGCAGGGATAATATACCAACATGATTTAGGTAAGCATAGGTAAACCTTTTCATACTCGCTATAACATAATAGTCAAATACCGAGTATCAAAATACCAAGCACATTAGAAGGAACTAGCAACACTCTAAACATCGACAAAGAAGGAGGAAAGGCACACCTTCACAAGAGGAATGAAATGATCGACCAAATCACTCTCCTTCATTTGTGATCCGATTCTACACAACGACTCTGCTGCTTTATCCCTTACACAAGTTTCTTCAACAGTGCAAAGGGTTTCAAGGGGCGGAAGCAAAACATGGGCATGTTCAACACCCCCAACATACGGAATAAATAAGCCCAATTCCTCGGCCATAGCAAGAAGAACCTCATCATCATCATCATTGTTCTCACTCAAAAACGGAATCAACTCCTTTCTCGTTCTCTCCTCCCCAAGAGCACGAGCAATCGTCGACAATCTTCTAATAGAATTTAGCCTAAGCTGTATATCATCATTTTTAAGCTCATCTATCAACACGGCTATCGGATACAATGGCTCCTCCATTATAACCCAAGTATGTCAAAGTTCAATCGATCTTCAAACAAAACACCAACAGATAACAATTATCAACCAACCATTCAAAAACCCTTATCCACTAAACACCAAATCTCAAATCTAGACTACAAAATAATTACTCCCCCCTTCTTAATTATTTGTTTATCATTGATTAAAATACCCCTCGCAAAGAATATAAAACCCGTAAACAAATAATCGAGACGGAAAGTTACCTCATTTAAGCTAATATCTCATCTGGGAATCAAATTTCACAAATTGCAAATATCTCATCAAATTAAACAAATAATTGTCCCTAAAACAAACTACCAACAAACCATTCAAACTAAACTTGTTGTAACGGAGAATTATTACAAATTACAAACAAATATATAATGCAAAATTCAATTAAAAAAATTCTTATAATATAAAATTACCATGCAAATTCAATAAGTATTAAATGGGCACAGCTAATTCATGCAATACATTATTGAAAATGAAATGAAAGATCAATCAAAAGAAAAAAAATGAAAATTAATCAATTGCGAAGATAAAATGGTCCACTTACAGTAATTTTTTGATGAAATAAATTAATAGAAGGTGAATTTTTTTTTGCAGATGATTTGCATAAACAGGAAATAAAATAAGGGGTAAAGAGGAGAGAGGGGGAGACCGGGTTTATTATGATTGTGACCCGAACGAGTGATGGATAAAGCAAAACCCGTCAACTGAAAGCGAACTGAAAACCGATTTCTTATTGATTTGGTTATACAATTGGACTTTTTATTTGAAAAGAATGTGAATAAAATTTAAAATTAAATGTTGTCTAGAAAAATAATGGAAAATAATTTAAGTAAAGTTTACGGGATTAAATAAAATCGTGTGCGAGATTTAGCAACTCTTGAGAAAATGATTTCCATGTACTCCTCAAAAGACCAAATTCTAGTAGCATTTTGCATTTCGGCCCGGAAATTGGAGTCTGGTCCAACATTTTTTAACATTTTGGTTTTCGGTTCGATTTGGTTTAGTTCAACGCTGTTTTTTCCTGGTTAAAACCAGAAAGACTGATCAGGTCCTGCTCTTTTCGGCTGAAACGAGCTGAATTGAATTAATTGTGTTAGAGCTTAATTGAACAAAATCGAGTGGAACTGAGGTGAAATTAATTTAGTTGAATTAAAAATTAATTTTGTGAAGAGATTAATTAAACATAATTGATTGAACGTAAATAAAACCTAACGGAATATAGCCAAACAAAATTAAAAAAAGCTGAAATTAAGCAGAACAGGGTCTGAATTATTGTATCGAAAAATTAAAAGATGAGTGTATGCAAGTTGAAGTATCACTTTACAAACCTTCATATACTTCGAAATTGTTTGAATTAACAAATCGCTTACAAAACAATTGTAACCTAAAATATTCAAAAACATGAAGCAAATACCAAAATAAATACAGAGTTGACAATCTATGCTTACCAATTATTTCTGTAACAAAAAAAAATTTGTCAATAAATTCAGTTCAACTCCGATTTCTTCCCAAAAACATTGGAAGAACCCGGAAATGGCATGTGCCATTTGTATATGATCCGAGATATATATCTATCACCACAGAATCTTGTATGAGACCGTCTCATACAAAACTCGCTGTATATTATACACAAATTTCATCCCTTAGCTTAGCTTGAACTGTATAAGAATGAATGAAAGAAGAAAGACTTCAACTTCTGAACTGAAGGCACATGATCATTTTTTTCCAACATCCGGTATCATCCTCGTCATTTTCGCCTGGTTTATTTGGTTCTTTGAACGAGGCTTTTTCGCTAAGCTCCTCAAAGGCGACAACCAAGTTCCCGAGCCTAGCGACAAACTCTACTAAAAGGGATGCAAAAGTTGCTAATGACAAGGAACTTGCACTCTCGAGTGTTTGAGCTTCCTTCTCGTTTATGGTCATGTCTGGTAGAATAGAAAGACGGGATGGCCAGAGAGTCCTACCGGCCATGCTGTCGGTGGAAAACATCCCTTGCATTGACGGTCCAGCACCCATCATCATAGAATTGGGTCCCGTTGCCACAGAGCATAGACGTGAGTTCATGAAATCGGTTGTTGATTGCATATGCATATGCATATTCTCATTGTCGATATTTAGAACCGCTTCACTGAGTGAATTTATGACAAGTTGACTCCCTCCACAGTCCTTCATTTGAGCAACAATCTCGGGATCTTCAAATTCTTTAGGCCGTTTTCCTTCTTCCCAACTTGCGAAATTGACCAGAAGGTAAGATTTTTGGTCTATCTTGATCTGTAACTCTTCGGCTGCAATGTGAACTTCTTCAAGTAAATCTCCAGGGGTTAGTTTCTCCATTTTCTCAACTTTAGTGCCAATCTCACGAAGCACTTTAGCTCCGGCTATACCAACCCTGCGAAGTTCATTTGCAAAAACATATCGTTTATCTGCAGGCGCCTGCGCAGTATGTACATTATCAGTATGACCCAGAAATCCAGAATTACAGATAACTTTCATATTCCCGTTATCAATATGATTCGAAAAATCATTGGAATGTCATACTATTCAGTGAAGGAGAAACGGCCTATACTATGAACTACATGATCAGGCTATCTGTATCAAGAAAATTAAAGGAATCTTAATCCATCACTCGAGAAACTAAAACTGATTAATTCATCGCTGTTACCACATCTGAATTGCTGGTGACTGGTGATCGATCATTCTGTAAAGCTGGTGGTGATCATACTGTAACTTGTTTAGGGTTTAGGGTTTAGGGTTTAGGTTTAGGGTTACTCGGTTACAAAGAAGCTGCAAGATGCAAGTATGCAACCATCGCTTATAGGGGGAGCATAAAAAAATACCTGTATTTCCGAAAGCATGCATCCATGCATTGCCATAACCATATGAGCACAATGTCTCAAAGCGCCGCTGACTTTAACATAGTATTGCCAAGGGTAATTAAATGATCGGTAAGGACCATGAGGCGGCTCCCATGTAGCGAAATCCAACTAAAACACAAAACATTTCTATTAAGCAAAATCGTAAGAAAAATTAAGAAGAAGAAAAAAATTGACAAGGGAGCGCAAAAGGTAATACCAGCGATTCCTCTTGGCTAGTGGATTGGAGAGCGGTTCTATAACCACCGTATGTAGGATCATCGTAAGCTTGGTATGTAAGAATTTTGGACGGGATTTTATCATATGCCACGCACTGCAAGTAACCGTTGACACAGCCTACAGATAAAGAAAACTCTGAATTCCAGGGGAAAAAATCGACAAGAACAAGAACAATGACAAACAACAACAACATCAGAGCCTTAGTCCCAAAATGTTTTGGGGTCGGCTGACATGAATCATCCTTTGGAACCGTCATGCGTGAACTCTCATCTCAACAAGAAAAAAAAAAAAAAAAAAAAAAAACGGAAGTGGAGTGAAACAAAAAATGAAAGGCAAAGGGGGAGATTTTAAATCGAACTTATCACAGGTATAAAAACCCAAAAAAAGTAAATCAAGAATAAAGTTTAAAGTGATTTTGAAAAACGAAATAAAAATTTAATATAAGAGTTTTGGGGAAAAAGTGTAACAAATCCAAAAAGAAATTTTTTTTTATAGAAAACTTAATAAAAACATCAAAGGCTAGAAGTCCACATGTATCATATCCCTCCATAGCGAGAAAAATGACAAGAACAATGACAAACAGCGGGAAAAAAATGAAGTCGTGCCCTACCTTCCAGTGAAGTAGCAACTCCCTTGAAATTTTTGACAACCAGCTTGTGAAGATCCTCACCGGCCCATATAGGGTAAATGCATAGATTTACAATCGAAGCAATGGCAGCTCCAATTGCAATAAGCAATAAACGGAAAAATGCTGTCCGGAAAAAGTTGGATGTTTTGCTTCCGGTCACCATCACTATGCAAAATGTCAGCAGGAATACCCGGAAACCATATTCATATGCTTTCAATTTCGGGTACAGTTTGACGTAAGTTGCACAAAAACCTGAACATTAATGCATAGGGACAGCATTCTTAGAAAGTTGCAGCTCGTTAATTCGTTCTTAAACAAAAGTTGGGCAAAACGCTAACAATAAATAAATGAAATTACGGTGGTCCTGTCAATGGAAACACCGGAAATGAGCATTAGAACAGTAATGCTGACCTGCAATAAAAAGACTCGAAACAATGAAAAGCCCTTGGAGTTGTCCAGCCTGAACTGATAGTTCAGCTATTCCTAACGCCAATCCTCCAGCAGAGAGCGTTCCCAAAGCTCGATTAAAACCCTTACTAAGCGAAGCTCCTATGAAACACAAACAATTCCAAAGTCAAGCGAAGGACATGATTCCGTAACCAACACACAGCCAAAAGAATCTTCTGAACAGCAAAACTAAGTTGGTAGAAAATTCACGATTAAAACGACATCTTTTCATTAAAACATTGCCAGTCAATTCATATTCTCCGCCTTTCTTCCATTTTCCAATTAACACCGCGACATCATCCACCATAAAAACCCGAGTACAATTGTCAAATTCTTCATATTGAATACAAAAACATCAAGATGCTCCTATACAGCAAGAACAGTTACAAAGTCATACATAAACGACATGAAATCTGGTCGAGACAACCCCTTGCCCGCCTAGCCAGAACGGGCAAGGGTTGTTTCGACCAAAGTAATCTAACTGTTCAACAAATTACGTAAATCAAAAAGTAACAACAGCAATTTGAACAGTCCAAGGCTTAAGCAACAAAACTTGAACTTTACACTTTCCATCTTTTCTCCAAAAAGTAAAAATCCTTTCTTTAAAGCTTACTTCACAATTCACATACTCCATTACTTAACATTATCCACAACAACAAAAATACTTTCTTACTAAAAAAAATCACTTTTTTAAATAATCAATATAAACTTCGAACAAACAAAACAAAATAAACACGCAGTTAGTCTCTTGTAAAACCGTTCTACAATCATTGCATAGCATTACTTTTAGGTTATATTTCCTCCCTTCAACTTCACTCTACTACTTTGTTTTTTCACGTTTGCCAATGCATAAAAACGCGCTAAATATGATTGTACTCATAAAAACGAAGCAAACAAGATCGCACATAGATATATTTTCACTTATGAATCGAGAGAAAAGCGAAATTGAAAGCTCACTCGTAAATAGCGTATAAAATTAGTGAATAGTGTATAAAATCATCAAAACCAAGACAATCAAGATTCTAATATAAAATGACCGTCTCACAGTATGAAACCGTCTTACACGATAATTAAAGGTAAAAAAACATACCAACACTGTACTCGAAACAAACGACAACAGTCAAAATAGCCCAAACAGCATACTGATTAATATCTTCAAAAGGCTTCCTAAGAAAAATAAGCAAAGAAACCAAAGCTAAACAAACACCCATTTTCACTGAAAAAAACACTTTTCTCGGGTCGGATCTTCCCATCTCAACCAAATTCCCAAAAAACACTTTCACCCCATTACACAATCCCAAAAACCCATCACAGATCGACCTATAACATCCTCTTTTACTTTGATCATTTCCGCTTCGCCAGCAGAAACAACCACTGGTCGTGTCGTGTTCGTGTTCGTTTTCAGGTTTGAGGTCATCGTCTGAACCTGCAAAGCCTAGTTCTGAGTACCCTTTTCGGGATAGTAGTTTCTCCTTGCTTCTTTCTATGAAACTATGTCTCAGTGATCCCAATTTTGCTGCCATTGTTGTGTTTTTTTAGAGTTTTTGATTGAAATTGGTGGGTTAATGTAGGAAATTAGGGAAAATTGGAGTGTTCATAGAAGAAATTGGGATTTTAATTTGTGATTTGGAGGAAGAGAGGAAGTGATGAAGACGTGAAGTGGGATCTGAGAAGGGAGAAGAGTTGATGAGTTGGAAGTTTGTTGGATTGAAGAAGGAGGGAAATAACAAATAGGAAGGACGGCTATACCCAATTTTCAAGTGTGATCATCTTTCACATTTTCAGTATTTTTAAAGTTCTTAATTATGGTCAATCATGTCCTAATCAATTGAGTTATATGACTTATATCCGTTTTAGGATTAAAACGGTTAAATAGTACCTCGAATAAATGGGATAAGTTGTTCAAGATCGGTATATATAAGATTTTGTTTGATAAAATTAGCTGGAGATCGGAAAGATATGGAACTTAAAATGGTTATGTATAAGGTAACTAATTATATAAAAATAATCGGGAAATTAGCTAATAAGGAAGCTAATTTTTGATAAAATGATATAAAAAATTATGATAATTATTTAATATTATAGATTGATGGGGTAAAAATTGGAAAATAACTTATTCCAGTGCACTAGGTAACATTTTATTTATAGTTTATTTGTCCAAATAAGCTCAATCACAAATGCTTGTAAAAAAAACAGATAGCTGAAATTTTGGCTAAATAAATTACCTGAAATTTCATGTCAAACCTAGCCGAAGTCTTGAGTTTAAAACAACGTGTAAGATAACGTAGACAAAAGCAAAATTGCAAGTGTAAAAAAATATCGGATTAATCCAAGTAAGTCGTATTTAAATCATTTTTATTTTAAAATAGATATGTAAGAAATACTAACAATAGTCTAATCATTTTGCTTTTGACTCATAGATTTTATTTAACTATTTTAAGAATATAGTAAGTCTTGCTTGCGACGGGTCACCATTTGTGACGGATATTTTGTGAGATAAAATTGATAGAAAATGAGTTAGTGGAGAAAGGGACCACATGAATAGTGTTGGAGAAAGAGAAAAAGTGGGTATTTTGTGAGAGGAAACAGTATCCGTCACAAGCTTGCGACGGATAGTGCCGTTGCAAATAATAATTTGTGTTAAGAATATATGATGGTTTATGTAATTGATAACAATAATTTATTGTTGTTATTGAGTACAAGTAATCTCTTAATGAATACTATAAAGATTATTTAAATAAATTATTTTTTTTTTTTTGGTTAAGATTTAAATAAATTATAAATACGATGATAATTAAATCACACATAAATTTATATTTTTCCTTTTATAAAGTCACAAAAATTAATCAACCCTAGCTTATTATGGATGACATTAAATCAATAATGGGCAAATCTCTATTGTTACTCGATTAAAATTGATCATTACTTCATTAGTGTCAAATAGTTGACCCAAATGCTCTGAATAAGGAGTAATATCACCATGTATAAAGTATAACAAATGCTAATCGAAGACTAACACTATTCGTCATAAGTTAATGATAAATAGTGTCGCTCTCACAAAATGCAAGTAGCACAATCTAAGAAATACTCCATTTCTCCCTATTGGTCCTTCCACTTGCTGATTGTGAGAGATATACTAATCGTCTTCGATTTGTGATAGATAGTATCCGTCACAAGCAAAACTTATTGAGTAAGTATACATGTTATTGAATTTGGTTCTTAATAATAAATCACGTGTTTGAATTTTACCATAAATCTCATAATTTTATAATTAACTTATAGACATTTTTTCAAATTAATAATTAAACTACTTATATTCATACAAGAAATTTTATAGTCACCCCTGTGTAATAGTTAAAGCTACAATATATATATTTATCGAACTTATGAAATGACTTTTTTAGATTTATATATAGAAATAAAAACACATACTAATTTGATATTAAAATGTTTATTTCGCAATAAATTAAAAGCTCTTTTAATCGACATCAACGATTCTATTCGTATCTAATAATTCATGTAAATAATTCTATTTTAATAAATGGTTTGTTTCAATCCATTGTTGTAAAAAGGTAAAGAGAAAAACCACCTATATTTTTTACACAAACTTGTGACGGATTAAATAAAATTCACAATGAGTAGTAATTCTAGTAAAGAGAAGTAATTTGTCCTTCCCTATTTACTTTTACTTTCGTCTTATCAACCCATATTGATAATATTTTACCCGTCATGAGTTTGTGACTGATATAACCGTTATAAGGGAGATTATTTTAGTAACAATATTTTACTTTCAAATATTTTAATTATTGAGTGACGTTGTAGGTGATGTATTATATAAAAATTATTAGAAAACACGTGAAGTTGGATGCATGTGAGTTTTTAAAGAAGATATCAAATAGTTTGATCACGTCCCTTGAATTTTAGACAACAACATCATCTATTTCGATTTGTCAAAGTTCAACCAATATGAAACTAACACATAAAATAAGTGTTTTTTTGTTCTTCCGAGCATACAACCAAAAATTCGAAAAAATTGATTCAAAAACAATAAAAAGTCATACATAACCTAACGTCAGTTATCACTTATCATAACTAATCTATAAAATCGATGTATTTACCAAGTACTTGTGATAGTAACATGGATATAATCAATCAATTATTGGCAGATCCATGTATAACGATCTAGGGGTGAACGTAAAAAATAAACATACATCGGATATGTTATCTTAGATTTTACTTGTCTTTAAATATATGAGTATTTTCTCTAAGTTTTTTTGTTTTGAGCTTGTGTATTTTTTTGTAAGCTTACTAGTTTTATACCCGTGCAAATTGCACGGGTATGTTAATTTAAATTTTGTTAATATAAATAAATATAAATATCTAAAATTAATTTTTATATTAATTAAATATCGTTTTTTAAAGTTATTTATCTTTATAAATAATGTTAGAAAAAAGTAACAAAAACTCTCTATTTTTTTTGTAAACTAATTTTAAATTATAAATGTAATTGTCGAGTGATAAGTTCATAATAAAGTTTTTGGACCTAGATAAAGTGATGTAATAAAGTCAATTGAGCGAGTAACTGTTATAGTAGTGTATTTGTTTCTGTTAGATAAATATGAGTTCTTAATTGCTATCTTACACCTTATATATTTGTTTATGTTAGATAAATATGAGTTTTTAGTTTGTAGTTTACAACTTATTAATCTGATAAGTTATAAAAAAACGATACATGAAACAAACTATTAGGATGAAAAATAGCACTAAATTAGTAAAATTGCACAGGCTTTGCAAATCGTTAAACCTATTTTTCATACATCAATCTCGTTCACATTTGAAAAACCCGTGCAAAGGACGTAGACGTTTGAAATGAAAATTTTGACCCATTTTTTTATTCAGTACTGATTGTTAATTAATGAAACATGATAAAATGAAAATTGTGACCTTGCCCTTTTAAAATAAATCGCTGAATTGTTAAATATTCAAATTTGTAATATTATCATATAAATAAATGATATATTTAATAGGTAAATTATAATGTCATACCGTTCAAAAAGTTTATTAAATCCTTTTAAAACTCATTCTCCATGATAATGTAATATTGAAACCCATGATTATTGCTGATGAATACTTGATATGTTTATAGAATGTTTTTTTTGTAATATTGAACACGATGCAAAAACAACGTTAGCAAATATTATTGTATAAAAACAAAATACGTATAAAAATATCTATGAAAATGTTCAAAACAGTCATTTCATTATTTACTCGTATCATCCGTTGACTTTGTTAGCCCTTCTCCTCTTTATTAACATTTTACCTGTTTTCATTTCTTACTCTGAGTCACAATTAGCTTCCTTTTCCAATTCAAAAGGCTATTTTTCTGGTATTGTTTACATTTTTAATTCTTTATTTTTAGTTATTTTGAACTTTACTTACAAAAATTATTTATGTAAATATTTACTCAAAAGTTCTTGAACATTGTAGATCTTGTAACTGATCATTTAAAAATGTCATCTATAATATTCTTATTACTAAATTTTTTCATCTTTTTTATTCGTTTTATGTCATTTTTCTTCTTTCCCTTTGTTTTAAGTCCTTTTCAATATTATTATTTGTTCTAAATATAATTGGGATGCAACATCGTCTTTTTAAGGAAATACTTTTACACATTTTTTTTACAACAGAGCAAATAGCTTTTATTTGGACTAAATGCGAAAATTTTTAGTATTAATTTGAAATCCGCCACATTTCGAGGTCTTAGAAATTTCATCCTAGTGGTAATACTTTTGATTTTTCCAAAGTTCTTTTACTATTTGATTACAATTGTATAATTTACTTTTTTTATATGTATTTTACATTTCTAATCATAAAAAAATACTAATAAATTTGACTTAGTGTAAGTTGCTTTATTTATCAAGTCTCATTTGTATACATATACTCTAATTAAATTATTTATTGTGTACCTTAATAAATGGTAGTGTAGTATAGCATAATGCATATCTAAACAATTAATTCCCACTAAAGTAGTGGTCCCCAAAAATGCCTACTTTTAAGGGTTGCATGACAAATAAGCACACTGGTTGTTGTTTTAATAAATTAGATTCAAGTTTATAAGTTAGGTTTTTTTTTCCATCGAAACTAAAATTCTACTAAATTTGTATATAATGTTTTTTAGTTTTATTTTAATTTTTTAAATATAATATTTTAATAAATAAACTCGCAAACTTTATAGCAAAACTCATAATTTTTAAAACAAAATACAAAAATTTTATTATAATGTTTAGAAACTATAAAACTAGTGGGTATTACATCAGATGTATACCGCTTACTAGTGAGGAACATAAAAAGAAATGACTTATTTTATCCAACTTTTTGGCAAAATGAAATTTAAATTATACCCCCGGAGTTTTTTTTTTTATATAAATCTACCACTTAAACTATATAGTCGAGTACTTATAATGCAATGGATTCTCCAGGTTAATAAGTATAAAACGGTTGATCTCTTTTAAAACAATTATATCCGTCTTAAGATTTAAAGCGTGTCCAATACCGAGTAACTCATATTGCTAGATGAGACTATACCCTTTTCACCTTTTGTCCTATCCGTCTACTTAATCCGTTTTATGGTTAAGACAGATACCATCTCTTTAAAAGTCTCTATTACGTTACCAGGCTACTAGTGGTGCAAATGAAAGGCCAGAAATGTATAGCCATATCTCCCTCTCTTACACTACAAGTTGCTACTACAAGTCTACAACCATATCAGTCAGAATTCTCGTGTCTCTAGTCTATATACTACAACGCCCACATTTGACATTGCCTATCAAGTTTAATGCACAAGTGTGTTTCTTATTTTCGTCCGATATTCAAGCTATGTCACTTCCGACATCACTTGGAGTCGTGGATCACGTACCCATGCCCGACACTTGCAGTGCTTGACACGACACGACACGAACACAACACTTCATTCTGGATCAGAAATTGAAAACGTTGTGTAAAATAACTATGGCAGTGTCGTATCTGACACTGGGCAGTCGGCCCATAGCCTCTAAGGCTGTTAAAGCGAGCTGTACGCCCTTTTTAACCTAGAGAGCGTAACTTACTTGGACTCGAGGACTAACCGGTACATATACCGAACTCACCAATTCACCATAATTCAAATCTTGACACCCGGGAATTCGTCCTGATATGAGGCATAATTAGAAGAAAATAATACAGTTCTAGATATACTTTTACAGATAATTGACAAAGCTATCCTCTACATTAGGTATGGATTCCATACCTAAATAGTTGTACATGATTATTGTTTCGGTCAGTTGCGTTGATGGATGAATCTTCATTCTACAAGAAGAGCAAACATTTAATGAACCCTCAGCTTGCTTTCTTACACCCACGATAGTATATTACTATGTTAATGAATAGCAAGCTTAGCTCCTTGGAGACGGAAATCATGCTAAGATACATACAGATATCGGAAACCAGGTATCAGGTACCAGCTACAGGTTGCACCAAACCCTTTCAAGAAAAAACTCGGAACAATTGGAATTACAACAAGCTATCTTGTTGTTGATTAATTAGGCTTGTTCATCGACTGTGTACAACTCTTCATCTCTTTTAAGAAAAATAAGATAAGCAACCAAGCCAATAACTGGTACGAACTTCAGGTAGTTCACAGCAGGGACTCTACTTTCCTCGACATTTACTAAATTCTCACCGATTAGCCAGGGTTGGAAGATGGTGTAAAGAACAATATCCCAGATAAAAGCATAAGCCAATCTCTCGGATCCAAGATAACTCAATAAGAACTCCCATCTCTGACTTACACTCCCGAAATCACCTTCCCCTCTTCCATATAATCCCCATAATATCGATATAAGACACACGAGGCCACCAGTCAAACCAACTATAGACGCACCTCGGGTCATCACAGTCCCAAGTTGAGAAAGCTTTCTCGGATAGTCATCCCCATTAGCTTTGTTAAGTCTGATTGCCATATAGGGTATCAAGAATGCTGCAAAAGAAGCATATTAGAGATTTGTTATGTCTAATTCCCCCATGTACAGTATCAAGAATACAGCAAACGGAGCATATTAGAGTTACTCTCACTTAGCAAGAGTCTTATATGTGATGGCCTCACGTCTGATATCAACCCAAAACCTTAAGTATTTCTCACTTAATCATAAGAGCTCATGAGTGTCCACATGTAAAACCGTCTCACGCAAGTTTTTGAGATTCTTGAATCATCTTTGGTAAGAAAGCATAATGCAAAATGCCGGAACAAACAATAAGAAGGCAATATAATTGTAAACCAGGTTATGTATACCTTAAAGTATTACTACATCACCAGATATTTGTGGGAGAAAACTAGACCCATTGATTCGGGAAATGGATAGACAAGGAAGCACAACCATGGTAACAAACTGGTCACCAGAGGTGGTCAACATGAATAAATATTAGTAAAAGAAATTGTGATGTCAAATAATGACTATAACCAAGCCATAAATCCGTCTTCCATGGAGACAACCACCTTCCAATTGAAAAGTTGCCCCAACTTATTTGTATCATATAGTGATATACATCTTTCTATTGACTGTGAAGAAAGTGATTCCGGAACACTCGCCATCTTTATCATATAACAAGTCGTATAACAAGATACAATATAATACTCCCAGTCTCCCACAGTCCCACAGTCCCACAGTCCTACTCACTCCCTACACTTTGTACTCATCTCTTTTCATTCTCAAAATATATACCTGCAGCTGGTATTAAAACTCAAAACTTCGAATGTTGGAGTACCAAGTAATTTATCTCCCTATCTCTTCTCTTTCTCAATTATGATCCCTCTCTTCTAGTCTTCTACCAAGTTTCAATACATAGTTTCATACCGCATACTCTAAATAATCAGAGGAACTTACTGTTTGTAAGAAACATTTGAAAGCCCCACAAGACATCCAGAGAGCCCTTGTATCTGTCATTCTTCAGATCAGTGAACAGCAGAGGCGCAAACATGAGGGTCCATCCAATAACAAAGTTGAAAAGACCTTCAGACATCTATAAACGTATAAATTTCATAACGTCAGCTCAAGCCGTTACCATAACAGATAACTAGATGAAAAACTTCAATCACGCAACTTACTGGGTGAAGAACTGGAGCTTCTAGTACATGGATACCGACTACTCTGTCAGAACGACAAAAAGTGTTTAGTGCTAGTGGTTTACATAATTAAGTTAGTCGAAGATGTCTCCATGATAAATCAACACCTAGGTTAGTTCCGACTCTTTACATCACCACGTATAACCCTGTCAGTCTCTCAAACTCGATAATCCAACATGCCCATGATACTTGGAAGGGTGATTTTGGACCAAGAAGAAAAATACTATCGTAGTATCCCTCAGACAGACACTCGGACTATTGACAAACCCATGAGTCGGATTTTTCTGATTGAGTTTAGATAACATAGATCAACGACAAAACACAAACAGCTCAAAGTAAACAGGGTAAAGACGCGCAAAAGCTGAGGAAGGCCAAGCTCGGACTCAGAAAATAAGGAAGTCATTTTCTTAAACATAATGAGTTGTAGGTAAGCTTAAAATATCACCAGCTCACAATCAACATTCAAACTCAAACTGATGTTCATTTTCAAATTCGACTAAAGCACGAGCCTGGCTCGTTCCCAAAACATTAGCAAGCACTACCAAAAGCCGGCTCAACACATCATCAGTCATCACCCTTACCCACGGAAGTAAGAGGATCACAAAGCTCTACCAGCCAAGGCCAGCTCAACCGATCAACACCCCACCATTTGCTACTTCACACTCCCACCAATGAAACAGTCATATTATCGAAAACAGACAAACAAACAAACGAAAGCGCATTTAGAAGAAAGCTGCATACCAGCATTCATCAACGGCAAAACAAAAAAGAAATTCAGAGAAAGTCCCAGTAGAGAGTTGATAGTTTCCGAACTGATAGCCCACACAGGATCACCCTGTCATTTGTACCAACAAATCACCATAAACACTACTCGAAACTCGAAACCAATCACAAACTATTGTCCATTTCTCATTCAACTACATTGGCAACTAACTTAAAATTGCGGCAATTATATTGGCACATCATCTCTTCTGTTTCAGTCGATTGTCTAGCATTCTTATTAACAATGATACGTATTTTAATTAAAGGTAAATAAATTATTTTGGGAGTTTGGTTAAAGTTTCTCTGGCCTAACTTCAAATTCTGACTCCGCTACTAATTATAAGGAGAGGTAAGTAGCGAACCGGAGCGTAAGGAAGGAGGAACAGCCAGATAATATATGCGCCTTCCATACTCCACAACCCAATTTGCGTCACTTTTTTTACAAGATCAAATTCACCTTCTTTTTCATCATTAAATTGTCGGGGATTACGGTTCGGACTATTCGACGAGGGATTTCGAGTGGCATTGGTAGTGAGCTCAATTCGTTGGCGACGAGCTGTGAGCAAATTGCAGGAAGAGCGGTAATGGCGGTTAATAGAGAATGACGACGGAGGAAGAGATGATTGCCGCCATTGTTGCGAAGTTTGAAGAGGTTGAAGAGCTAGGGTTTGAAATGGAATAATTGCCGCCATTGTTGTGTTCCTCAAATCGGAAAATTTCAGTGAGACTGTCACTGTAGTCTAAGATTTCCAGTGTATGTCAGGATTGTGGTCTAAGATTGCCGATTTAAAAATCATCTACAAATTGCACTACGTGGTACTAAATCAACCATTAATTATCGTTTTAGATCGTTTGGTTCAACAAGTCGAGATAATATTGAATTGGAATTTGACACAAGTTATAGACGGAAAAATGAAGTTTAAATCCACAAGAAAAGGGGTATAAAGTCCGATTGGAATAGATCAAATCCATTTCATTCAATTCAAACACCTCCTCAAAGTTTCTTCTTAAACTATCAAAAAGAAAATAGTCACGTTTACGTTATTTTTCTTTCTCGTTTGAAATACATGTGGTGGTTGTGCAGGCTGGGGTGGCAGTTGAATTTGACAGTGTAAGGTGTGGTTGAGTTTTTAAATTAGGTTATTTCTAAGAATAATCCAAGCTATGTCTCATCTTTTCATATTAATCCATATTAACCATTAACTAAGAAAAATTCAACCTATAGTCACATTTATCTATCATTAAACTTTGACTATTTTTAAACTCTTATTATCGGTAGGCTAGCAGGTCACCTTCACTGACTTTTGGTAAATGAAGGCCTAGGTAGCACGGACACTCCTCCTAATGAGCCGTACCGTGTCCGACACCGTGTCTGACACCGACACTTCACGGACACACGCCGAAACGTGCCAACACCTAATCAGCCGTATCTAACTTTCTACATTTATTTGGACGCGTGTCCATAGTATTTGAGTCGTGTCCGTCGCGTGTCCACGATATTTGGTTATCATTTGCGGTGAATAATGTTCTTGATATGAGAAATGCGCTATCAAAAGAGATCAATTAGAATATTGATTCGGATGAGGAATGAAAATAAATTTATTATGAAAGACAATTTTTACATTCACTTATTTAAAATAATATCAAATACTTTTACAAAAATAAAATCAAAAATTTATAACTAAAAAATGTATATTTTATTAAATTTAAATGCCGTGTCCCGTGTCTTAAATTTCATGACATGCCGTCTTCCGTGTCCGTGTCGTGTCCGTGTCCGTTTTGGTGCTACGTAGGTGAAGGCAAAAACAAAAAGTAAGTCAAAGTAACGTGCTTGCTTACCGAAAATAAGAGTTTGAAAGTAGACAAAGTTGAGTGAAAGATAATTGAGGTTATAATTTGGATTTTTCTCAGTTAATCGCTAGCAATGATTAATATTAAAAGATAAGGGTATACGTTGGATTATTTCTGTGAAATAACCCTTTGTACACACACTTCTCGGACAATGTTCGCCGAAAGAAAAATACAGTTACCAGGTCCTCCGGTAATTTGCTCTGTTGTGACTTGTACGATTTACTAATTAAGTTATTCTGCATTACACAATCTTTTTGGCAAGCAGCACATTACACAATTAGTGACAGATTACGAAGCTGCAGTACGACTTTAGTCAGCCAAACATTCCTGGAACCATCTTCTGACCTTTCTCCTAAAGCAGCTTCTAACAAAGTGCCGAGGGAACCACCCACTCGTGGTTCCCTCTCTCGTTTGTGCTTCGTGGCAATATAGAGTTAATTCCATCACGAATTAGAAACCAACTGTTTCACAAGGCTAGAAATGTACATGATTTACCGAGGCAACTGATATCAGTCCATTAGTCCGAACAAAGTAACAGCAGAAAATTGGATACCGATCCTATGAGACATCAAGGTAGGGGGTCTAAAAATTAAATCCCTTGAATGAAGCCGCCTACATTATAACGAAGAAAATTTTACACAATTGTTGAATCTTACCTGCTAGTGCTAGACCGAGTACTTTGCAAACTCCTCCCTACTCGTTAAAAAGCCCAGTCGTGGTGATTTTCACCGGCAACATCCCTTTCAAGTGGAGTTGTCATTCCAACATACTCCGTATTTTTCAACTTTACTTTCAGAGATGTTCATTGCGAAACAAACCAAAATTTTGGTGCAGGCTTACCAAGCTTCACATGGTAAACCACGGTAACAAAAACCTTCCATGCCTCGCTCGTCTTGAGCAAACTTAGCAGCATATAAAGGCAGAACATCCACGGGTTCGTCAAAAGACAAGAACTCGTCTCTCAAAGCAAAAAAGAATGCACACGGCATGAATGCATGATGAACACTGATTCGTGGTAGCAATAAATATAACTTGGGAGTAAACACAGGAAGACAAGGCTGATAACTTAATAGCTTATTCCACACATGAAACAGGTAACTACCAAGGAACAAGAAACTGTTTAAAAATCTAAACCAGAAACCATGCGAGAGACGACTAATTTCCTCAGACAACTGCTGAACAGTATGTTCATTAGCAGATCCAGGTCGCCAACACAATAATTGTCAATCATTTCAGTCTACGTTAAATTTACTGTATGAAAGAATGGAGTAAATATAATTTTATCAACTTCTCCAAGTAATGGGTGAGATAGTATCTAAACCCAAAAAATCATAGTTTACATCTTACACAGAAGCAGTACATGACCTTGGAGACAGATGGATTCGGTAAAACCAGAGAATGGCAAGGGCCGCAAGTTATACATGTCCTAACATACGATAAACTTGGAAGAATGTAGAGTATCGTATACAAGTATAAAACATCATAATAAAAGAAATAAAAATGTTACACTAAATTCAGGAATACCACGAGCCCATGTCCCTGTTAATCGTGTGGCAGTGCTCATTACTAGTATATTGTAAATAGCCTCTACACCTATTTTCAGCAACTAATTATTGGGAGTACTTTAGCACGAAGTTCAAGGCATTTAGTAAGAGAACAGATATAGGCAGTACACCATAAGCAAAGAGCAAACTGTGACCTGCATCTATCCTCAAAGTCGACTCAAACAATTTGTCGAGGAAAGCACCAAGAGCTACTGAGCTCAATTCCCACAAAAACTAATTAAGCTTGTACAAAAATATATCATATCTAGTCTTTGGATGAAGATGCGGCAGTTATATGCCAACCACCAAATTTGACCCAAACATATGCCAGTGCCAAATTCAACACTGGAAGAAGTGTGTTAGTACTAGTAAGGTATATATAACAGAAGTTTTTTTTGAAGGAAATAAATAACAGAAGTAGTCATTTTCATAAATATACTACCTAAAGTTTTGAATTTTGCGAGAAACTGCCTAATATTATTTTAACTTCAGTTAAACGCTACCAAATTGAAATTTTCAATCAAATCAAAGAAAATTCTAACTCAAAAACATTATTTTTGGCTATGTACATACCAACTGTTTTGATTAGCTACTAACTCATTTACTTCAATTTTTTTACTACAATTATGACTAGTTTGGCCGAAATAGTGGCTAATTTGGACAAAATTATGACTAATTTGATTGGCATTTTTAACTTTTTTTATCATTAATTTCAATTTGGTAGTGTTAGACAAACATAAAAAAATATTAGGTAGTTTCTCGCAAAATTAAAAAAGTTGCAATATAATAGACAGTCCTTCGCCTTTGTCTTCCCATATGACAAGAAATTTTCAAATGGACATTGGTAGGTTACAAACATCGCTAACTGCCTATCTTCACTTTTAGGAAATTCCCGTATCATATAGGTATAAAATCCGTAACTCGCTTGCAAAAGTAGAAGTACAGAATTGTATATAAACAAGAATTTTTTTACTTTTTTCCTTAAAAAACGCACATTCATGGCTAGTTTCTCAAAGGATACACAATAAGCAGGATGGCGTGTGAGCATGTCTACTATAGTTTCTGTTTTTACCTTTTGTTAGCTTGTCTCATGTGAACATAGCACACGAAGTAGCATTTCTATTCCCGTATCACACAAGACACTCAAGGATATAGGTATAAAATCCGTAACTCGCTTGCAAAAGTAGAAGTAAAGACTTGCATCTTAAGTACTTTCCAGTTTCATTTTCAAAGGTAAAATAGTTAAGAATTTTCTTTCAAATATGAAGGTCCTTGTTAATGTGTCCATGTACCCACATTACTATTCTAGGACAACGTTGCCGTGCCTTAAAATTTGATTCATGGTGAGTGTAACTTGGATATATACACTATTCCGACACCTATACAAAGTCTGCGTACAAAGCACATTCCAAAAGTCCAAAGAAAACAAAAAAAAGAAAAGAAAACAAGACAGTACCTTTACAGATCTCAGAGAACCCAAACTAAATTCTTCAGTGAAAAAATGCGGACGCATTTACAAAGAGTCGTACCATCAAGGCTGGAAGTATCCTATGGAAAGACAGTAAACACACAACTTATTTAATATTTTCATCCATACTCTGCCAAAAATATTTACCTAATCTATATACACAGGAAAGATAATCCCGTAAAAAAACTCACTGCTAGTACTCATGAGATAGCTGCACGAACAGTCTCCAGGAACAACGCCTCCAGTTTAATCAACCATGGATCAGATATAAAAAATTCATTAGAAAAATAGAATGTACGGACAGAGGGTTTAGAGGGAGGGGGGTGTACGTAGCAAAAAAAAAATCATCATAACCAAACCCATAAAAACACAAACAAACAAATGGAAGGTTGATATATGAATGAAATCAGACGTGCTATATTGAGGGTATGATCATGTATCTTATATAACACTTCAAATTGTATGCTGATTTTGGGTGCTAACTATACAGAAGGTATCGTTACAAGGAGGTTTCATGATCACATTTCTTAGACTAACAAGGGTACCAAAATAATGATCCTCTAAAGTCTAAACAACAAAGGTACCTTCTCCAGGGTGCCCTCTATGAAAATAATTGCCTCCCCAAAGAACTGGAGATGTCCTGAATGAAAAACAAGATTAGGATCACTAGGACACAGCTAAAAACCAATTAAGTACATATATACTAATAACTGTAAGGGAAGTGCTTGAAAATAAATTGGCAGCAGATACATCAGCACAATGTAATTCCAGCTAAACAAGGCAAAGAGCATCAAAAAAATTCTTGAATGAAGAGGAAAAATATTCATCTGCCATCAAAGAATAGCTCTTGCGATCAATTAGGATTTCATTATAAAGGTGAAGGGTGTGTATAAGTCAGAGACCCAGATATAAATACAGAAAAGTTTATTCAATTCAGAACACGAGCAGAAATGTAATATAAGTTTCCATGGCCACACTGAATGATTACAATGAAATAAACTGCCTTTGGCAAGTTGTCTTACAATAGAAATGAACAATTTCCACCGAGAAATGCTGTTAAGTGTCCCGGAATTACCAGCCTCCTGAGCCCACCAACCTGAATGATGCCAGAAGCAGCCTTCGTTTCATTCAAGCCCGCAGTATTCCAAAAAAGATAGAAAGATAAATGCCCAATGATTAGAATCTGATATAAATAAAGGCTGCAATGTACAATAGGTAGTAACAGCATTTCTGGAGTCAGAAAATCAGCATCTGTGTTCACTTGCCAGTGATAAAAGGGTGACTCAATGCTTGTGAGACTGTTAGCCTTTTGTCTGGATCTAAAACAAAAATTTTGTCCAGCAAATCTTTGAAGTTGGCCAACATTTTGGGATCTTCACCCTGAGAGCCCGTGATGATACTGCCAATATCTTTTGGCTTAATGTTAAAAATCAGCTTTCTGATAGCCTGCAAGAAAAGAACAATTGAAAAAACCATGTTAATGGACAATAATTCTACACAATATAAAATAAACTTCGTGATTCAAAGCTACAGAAATGACTAAAATCACAAGATTTACCTTTTTAGTCACAGGATCCTCTTCTGTGGCAAGAAAGTTAAAATCTTGGTCAAAATGAGGTTCAACAAATGCTCCCTACAAAAAATTAGTAGCTGTAAGCAAGACAATAGTAGACCCAAAGAAAGTATGTTTAATAACCGCAGGCCTGTTTCTTGAAAGAAAACATCAAAGTCCAGTGCAAATAAAAGGTCACAAAAAGAAATGAGTTCGTTATACCTTCCGAAGCATCTTTTTCGGGAAAGGACCCTTCAACTCCATATGAAGACGAAGCATATCATTGTTTGTTGCGCCTGGGAAAAGAACTTTCCCTGTGTATATCTCATACAAGCAACAACCCACTGACCAAATATCCATCGGATGATCATAAGGTATACCAAGAACTGCAAATATAACAATGCCAATGCTAAATCATTAATCAAAAAATTTAAATGATGATCAAAGTCGAGATAAACTCAAAATTCAGCATTCACATAAAATGCAATGCAAAAAAGCTTACTTATCTCAGGCGCTCGATAAAAGCGGCTCACAAGGTATGGAGTTATTTCATTTTTTCCTGCAAACATTGCATTCCCAAAATCGCACAACTTAAGCACAGTCTTGGCTTCATTCACCTGAAAATCACATTGAGAATAGAAGGTGAAACATGGAAATCAACTGTTAGGCAAATTCAATCAAATTAATAGAAGTAATCTTACCAGCATATTATCAGGCTTTATATCGCTGTGAAGGACTCCACAATTCCTCAAATGCTTCAAGGCAATAAATAGTTGTTTAGCATATGTTCTCACAGCCGAAAGATTAAGGCCAATGTTACGGCCAAACTTCTTCAGAACCTCGCGTAGATTCATATGAAGAGATTCAAAAACTATACAAAGATGATCACGGTACATGAAATTTGAAAAATAACGAACACAGTGTCGCTTGTCTTCGGGATCCGCACCCACTAGCTTCTTCAAAATCACCAACTCCTCCGTTCCTGCTTTTAACCTGCAAGGAAATATCAAAACAAGCAATTAGTGTCAGAGGTATCAAGAACACATTTGTAAAAGAGAAGTAACAGCCATAATGATGGAACAACAATGACAAAGAAGTAAGAAAGCACAAATGGGGCCAACTGACATTGTTTCATTATTACGTATGATTTTGATAGCAACTTCCTCTGGATCACCGCTTCCAGCCTTCAGATCTTTAGCACGCACCACAGTTGAGAATACACCTTTGCCATGTGCTGCAGTTACTTCGTAGCGGCTATCTAGTATTTCTCCAAACCGAAAACCTAGAAGAGACAAATAAAATGTTAACCTCTATATATACTGCGCATGCATTGTGCGGGATCTAAACTAGTTTACCAATAAACTGTAATGTGTACAAGTAATAAAAATTATGTTCGATATATTATATTTAAAAAAATGGTTGGAAAAATTTAGAACTTACTGTAATATCCCTCTGGATCATCCCAGTTATCATGTAACCCACTTCGTTGAATAGGCAGGCCATCCCCTTTACCCTGTGCAAAGTAATTAAAGATCAGTCAACCACATACTTATAATACATAAATAATAAACAGTTACCATTTGCAATAAATGAAGCCACGGAAAAAAAATACTCCCTCCTAGTCGCTCATTTCTTCCCCCTTCCATTTTGCAAAAGAAACAAGGAAGTGATTTTGGACCACGCAAAACATTCTACCCCACATGCAAATGAATGAATCCGACTACATGAAAACGGAAAGAGGGAAGAAATGAGCGACTAGGAGGGACTAGGGAGTATAAAAAGTAAAAAAATTCTTCGATGTTTCTTCGCAAACAGCTTCCAATGTGACAGAAAACATCTTATTAGTTCCAACTTTGGGGTAACAAAAGAAACAAAATCCAATGGTCAAAGAATTTTACGCTCACCACCGTGATTCTGGTGCGTCTTTACTAACAAAAAAACGGAACTTGTGAACAATAATAACACATATTAATCCAACATACCGTCTTACGTATTCCTCCTGGAGAATCTCCAAATATATCATCGCAGAACATATCATCTGATCGTTCACTCTGCATTATTTCAACAAAGCAAGTAAGCTCAAATTGAGAAAGTTTAACATGCAAATGATCAGGTGCAAAGCTTAAGCGGCTACACATTCATCAAAACTAGACAAGTTGCATCAGATGTGACTTCAGTAAACATAAACATTGGCCTTCGAGGGCCAAGGAATGAAAAGAAACACTCAGTTTCGATGTTAAGTGAGCCTTTTAGACTTTAGTACGCATATAAACTAAGGAAGAAACAAAATAGACGATTATATCTAAACAGAAAGTGAACGAAGAAAGAGAAAACCTCAAGATTTAAGAGACAATTCTGACATTCTAAAAAAGAGTAACCGAAACCAAATCGCACACCACTGACACTAGAATAAATACTTATCAACCAAATGCCCAGAACAGGACATAACTTATGGTCTTCAGGTACACTATTGGCCATCATGATTATTATATGAATTGAAATTGTGGTAGACAAAATTCAAGTTCATAATTTTAAAGACGTGTAGATACCTTTGGAAGGCCTTCACCGAGTCCAGCGGCAACAGTATTTGATTCTACGGCTACAGTTCCATTTCTGATAGGTGATTTCCCGACGTTATACAATTTGTCAACCCCAAAGGGTTCCTCACTATGCTTTTGAGAGGGCTGTGCTTTCAGCTGTTGATCTGATTCAGCTACAAATAAGGCGTAAATTAGACCCTTCCAAAAGAAAACAGTACAAAAAAGATGAAAGCTACTCATTCATAACATGCAAACTATAACCAAGTGGCATGACGTCTGGCCCGGACAAACAAAGACAATAACTGAGGTTGGCAACATTCGATACAGTTATAGTACAAAAACGATGAAAACTACTCATTCATAACATGCAAACTATAACCAAGTGGCATGACGTCTGGCTTGCCCGGACAAACAAAGACAATAACTGAGGTTGGCAACATTCGATACAGTTATAGTGCTACATTATATGAGAATTTCACATGTACAGCCCAACTCGCAGACAAGAAAAGGACAAAAATAATAAAGTGGGAGGGGGGAAGATACTTAACCAGTCAGTCACCTTCCTATACAATTGAATAGGGACCAAAAATCATCTAGAAATAAGTTTTTCTTCATTTAATTAATCTACCAAATAACAAAAACACATACAGCTTTTTCAAAAACCCTCGCAAAGATCAAGAACAGTGAACAAACCTTTAGCATCCTGAGGTTGTTGCTGCAATTGTTTTTCCTTATATTTTTGGAGAATAGCTTCTCTCCGCCTTCTGCTCTCTTCCTTAATTCTATCCACGTCATCCTCTTCTTGTTCAGCAAGTATTAAGTCAACTCTTTCCTCGTATCCTTTTTGGTCATCCTCTTCATCCCTACAATCACAACCACCACCATACTATAACAACCAGCAATTTCATAAACACAAAAAGAACACTTCAAGCAGTTTTTTATCTCATTCACTCGAGTAAAACATAATTAAAATGCAAACCTTTTTGCATCTTCATTTTCTCTAGCAGAAACATCTTTGGAAGCTCTATCTTTCTCAGACTCGTATTTCCGGTTTCTATCCTTCATATATTCTGGTTCATCGTAACCACGGCGTCTATCTCGGTCACCATGCCCATTAGCATGATCTTCATATTTGTGATACCTCCTATTTCTATCAGATCCCTCATCATGTCTATCTCTTCCTCGATAACTATCCCGTGCCCTGTCCATCTCCATTTGCCTATCCCTTGCCCTCTCTGGATTCCTATCCCTAAGTGAAGAAGTACTTGCATCTCTCCTCCTATCCCTTTCATAATCCCTATCCCTGCTTCTACCACGATCTTGTTCCCTTCTGTGTTCTCTATCCCTTTCACTTTCTCTATCCCAGTCCACACCACTTTTCCAATCTTTAGCTTTGTTCTTGTCCCTGTCAGATTCCCTTTCTCGATCTCTACCCCGTCTATCCCTTTCATGTTCAAAGTCCCTGTCAGTTTTTGCTCTATCTGGTTCCTGCTCCCTCGCCCTCATTTTATCCCTGTACATCATCTCGTCTCTCTGTTTATCCAAATAATCACCATTTTCATGCATGCTAGATCTATGACGGCTGGAACTCCTCTCTCTTTTGTCGCTAGCTCTTTCACCACGGTTCAGCCTGTAGTCATCCTTTTCCTCATTGTGGTCATCATAAACCTTGCCATTTTCATAAATCCCTTCATCTCTTTCATGATGATGTCGTGATCTAGAGCGCCTCTCATGCACAATGCTACGAGAGCGCTCCCTTTCTTTCACCAGATCAACAGACTCTGACCTGCTTCTGACCCTCTTTTCCACATGCTGTCTACCATCAGAAGGTGAGAGGTGATCATCTTTAGTCTTGTGAGAATAAGAAATCCTTCTACGTTCCCGTTCATCTACATCCTCTTCCATTAATTGATCCTTAATTTCGCTTCTATGTTTATCTTTGTGTTTTTCACTACTTTTCGACGGAGACTTGCTTCTCCCATGAGACCTACCACCATTTGCAATGCTCACAGACTCTGGTGACTCGTCAAGACTACCATGAATCCTATGAATCTTACTATCACCATTACAATCACCCGTCAACTTCAAACTCTTACCAGATTTCCTATCATCATCCACGGGAGAACTCTCAATGTCAGCAACAACTCTCTGCATCAAAGACATCAAACAAACCTAAGAGAAACACATACACAGCAGAAAAAAGAACGATAAAAAAACAGAAAAGTAAACAAATAAACGTGTCACCCTACTGAAAAAAGGAAAAACATATACATTAACGTAGAACTAAGTCTTACAACTTAACACCGCACTGAAAGTAATGTCGCTCTGGACTCATGAATCATTCAAAGCAAAGCACCCTCTTTTTTACGAAGTTGTAGCTCCCTATGACGGCCCCCTAGCCAATGCACACACTATAAAAGCTATATCACCAAAATTCCGGATTTGGTCAGCTGAATACAGAAAACAGAGACATGCTATCAACTCTCTCCTCTTAACCTCTCCCCAACCTTTTCCTCTCACACGACGATAAAATCATGTGTACTTTCCCTCCTATATTTCACATCAAGCGGACTCTCTCCGTCCCAATCATTTGATCATTTGTTTAGCGTTGATGAAAATACTCCTCACAATCAATATAAAAGGTAAACAAATGATTGGGACAATGCGAGTACAAATTTATCACGTTAACCGATTGGAGGAGAAAGTCGGAGAAGGTTAAAAGGGGAAAGTGGATAGCATTACTCAAATACAGCATAAATTAAATCAAAAGCGTCAAGACTCACCAAATTCATCAATTTACTTCATCTCGCTTGAACAACAAGTTCATGATTACTAAAATTTATAAGGTACGACATAATTGAAACCCTAGAAAACTAAATTGAAATTGAAACGAAGTAAAAAGAGTAATTAGATCAGAACAGACCATATCTCGATCATCCAATTCACCAGATTCAAGGTCGGATGCAACCTTATTATCAACAACATCATCAACGTCATTAGCAACAAAAACCCCTAATTCCTCAACAATTTCACCTTCCTCCATATCATAATCACCAGATTTCGCAGCAATTCCAGTATCCTCTTTAATATCCAGTTCAATTTCATCCTTTTTGTCTTCATCATGCTTGGAACGATGGTGGCGATGTCTGCGGTGGTGACGGCGGTGATGGCGGTGCTTATGACGCTTCGATTTTTCTGGCGTTTCGTCGTCGGATTGAGAACGGTTGTGTTTGCGATGAGAGTCGACTGAATCGTCCGCCATTGATGGAGAGGTTTGTAAGGTATCGAAGTTTCTACGGAAAATTAGGGTTTGGAAGTGAATGATTTGGTGAGTTTCGATAATTTGGGGAAAATATCGGGTTTTAGAAAGAAGGAAGACCCTCAATACGATATTTCTGATGGTTAAGACTTGGCAAGTTGTTGGATAATGATAGTAGTTGTAGTTTAAACGGTGTATATAAAATTATTTAAATATTTAACTTATAATCATTATTACTATAAAAGAACGATGTATTTCCGCTTACGTGGTGCAATCATGTATCAGCGTTGGGTGTTTCGACCTCTCACATTCATCCTCAACATTTTCATTTTTGTAGACCAATCAGATTTACTTATCTATGCCACCTCATATTAATTTAATAATTTAATAATTTAATAATAATTTATTTATTATTAAATACAAAAACTGAATCAGAATAAAATCCTTCCAAATTTGACTCATTCTCATTTTACCAGAATATAATCATAATCATTCTGAATACAATCATTCTTAATACAATTATTCTAAATCGTTCTAAATCGTCTCTTTCCTATATCTAATTCTCAGAGTCATTCCCAGAATCATTCTCAGAATCATTCCCATCCATCACTTTTCCTGAAATCATCTTCAATGGAAGAAGCGGAGTCATTATTTGTGAAGAGTGTTAAATTAGCACTTCAATCCCGCGATGAGTTCTGGAGTACCGTTAGTGTACTTGCAGAAAATAGTTATAAGATGGCTCAGAATATAGGTAAGTTTATACGTAGTTACCGTTTCTTATGATTACAAACCGGGCCACCATAGGAATATGAGAGATTAATCAACCATTTCTTTTGGCAGCGGAATATGAGAGTGTTAAACCGGGCGAAGATTACAGGTTCTTGCAGGAGCCGGCCCAGATTTACTAGCATTTGAGACAATTCATAATAAACTCGAAACTCAGGTTTGTACATTCTGTTTAAACTGTGTCAATGCTTAAAAATGTTTCCATAATATAAAATATAAATTCAAATACTCTGACTGCTATCTATCCTAAACATTCTATTAAAAATTTGACATACACCATATAAAATATATATTCCATAAAAAACGTTTCCATAATATAAAATATAAATTCAAATACTCTGACCGTATTATAATAAAAACGTGTATTTAAAATTAAATACATAAAATCTTTCCATAATTATATTCTTTAGCAAATATTCCATAACAAGAACTAAAATAATAAAATAAGAAATAAAATATTATATTCTATGCCATAAAATCAAGCATATAAAATATTAATGAAGCATATAAAATATTAAATATTAATATTCCATAAAATCTGGCCATGATTTAATCAAACCGTTTATCAACTAAATTAATCATTTATGTATCAAAACGTGTACCAAGGATATAGCATTAATTAAGAAAATCTTTCCATAAAGAATTAATGCGAAAGAGTCTTACTGTATATACAAATCAAGCATATAAAATATTAAATATTAATATTCCATAAAATCTTTCCATAATTTAATCAAACCGTTTATCAACTAAATTAATGATTAAAAAATCACGGTTTTATTTCTAAAATATGTGAAGATAAATATCCGTGTATCTTATCAGCTGTTATATTTAATAACGTGTTACCTCTAGAGAATTTCAAGGATACAGTATCTTTGTTACCAAACTAAATATATTTAGTACACCCATTTAATTTATATTTGTACCTGATTAGTTATTTTGTTCATCGTATTAATTAGTCCGTCAAATTATGATCCGTAAGTATTTCATCAAAAGACAATAACTTTCCAAACTACTCATTATTAGTTATTTAATATTTTTTTAGTCGTCTATTGTTTTTTTCTTATGTACCTTATTTATTAATTTTATCATAAGTAATCCAAATATTATAATCATTACTAATAGCTATTCGAAGATTAGTGCACCAGAAAATTCATCTTTTCACCTAATATATCTTATATTCAAACATCCCGTTAAAAAATAATTCGTCCGAATAAACAGAATTGCTATATATTCAAATAAATATACCGACGGCGTCTTTAAAAATAAGTGTACACAACCCCGTGATTTTTCACGGGTGTTACACTAGTTTTATATAAACTTAATATTTCACAAAAAAAAAAATACATTTCTTTTATTTTAGAATATATTTGAGTATTTTGTCAATCCTTTTAAATCTCAAGTTACTATAGGTTTATTCACTGAATGGTGAATTACACCAATAATATCAATTTTAATTATAAATTATGACATTTATTAACATATTTTATTACAAAAAATCAATTAAAATGTCAATAGTATAGTTAATTATGAAATTTTCATGTAAATTTACAAAGTAGCGGTTGCATAGATTAAATTAATTTATAGAAAATTGAATTAAATCTATAAGACAATTACGTGACAATAAGTTTACGTGGCATTTACGTGGCATTTTTGGATCCTACGTGGCTTTGTCTACGTGGCGTTTATTAATCATTTTAGGATAGCTTTTGATTATATTTTATAGATTTATAGATATATAATAGATACTTCTCGAACAATTTAGACAAATCTAGAAGGTCTCGCCATACGTGATAACTGATAAGTAGTCGGATGTGAACGACGATAGAGAAGTAGCAGTTGTTGGTTCGTATGGTTGAAAATTATGAAAGTTTTTATTTTTCTCGGTGTGTTATCTTAACTCTTTCATTGGGCTAATTCATTTATTGAACTATTCCGATGATATAAATCGGACATATAAATAAAGTTGTTCAATATAGTATAAGATTTCTTATCTACCAAGAGAATACGGATTGTAATAAATTTTGGGTCGTTATTTTTGCAATACCCATTTTACTCAATACAGTATTGTGTTAACAATTTTAACCCATCTGATCATTTATAATTTAAAATTTTCGATATGGTTGAAAATGGTTAATGTTTCAATAATAAAGTAATTTTTTTTTAAATGGGGTAGTCATATCGGGCTTTGATGATACTAGCTACTGTGTTCGGGATTCCGACAGGATTATAGCTCCTAACGACGGTCATTACCGTGCGTTAAGAGCATCTGCGAATCAAGAGAGTGAGTTTTACCCCTTTACGCACATGATTTTCCTCACGGAGTTTCCCTCTCAAGAGATTATACAAGGAATACCGACTTTGGCAGTAGCGGTAGATCCCAAAAGTGCAAACTACTTTAACCTACTTGGCTTTACATGCGTTAAATAATTGGATACGTTTCCTAAAATTGTATAATTTTCACTCAGCCGTCATCCTCAGTATGTAACAATTTTGGATAGAGTAAAGAAAATGTCAAAACCTCTTGAAAACCAAAAGGCTTTAATAGCACCGTCGCATTCTCAAACATGCACTAAAATTATTGAGTAAAAAACGAGGTCCGAAAGCAAATTACGTAAATTTTCTTTCCATAATGCTTCTACTTGAATATGGAAATAAATGTTTATTTTGTTACTTTAAAATCGTTCATTAAAAAATAAATCTTTTCATTATATTATAATCATTTTAATAAACTTTCAATTATAATCTTTTAATTAATAAAATGATAGGTTTTCATTTATGCATTATTAAAAAATAACTTGACGCATATTTATTATCTATAAACACAAAACTATAAAATGTTATTATTAATTTCGTGAGAAAAAAATTATCACAATAATATGAAAATATTCATAAAATTAAATCATTAACTTTGGAGTTTAAAAAATATTTTCACAAAAATACATTTTTTAGGACATTTTCTCTTGAATAGTTTCAATACTTTTTTCCCTCGAATTAAAATAAAATCATGAAGATCTTTAAATAATATATTGAAATATTAATTTTTATAGACTGCATCTATATAAAAGTATATAAGAAGAACCACCATACATTAATTGGACACGTGTCACTCCCACATTAAAAATTTTCCCGCCCAAATTTCCATGATGCGATTAAATTTTGGAAAAAATATTCTCACTCATTAATGTATACAAAATATTGGAAAAAATATTCTCACATCACTAATAGATATGCAAATATTGCAAATTATTCTTTGGATATCCTTTAATAACTAATCCATATAATACACTAAAAAATCGGCAACTAATCTGATAAATTTACTTTTCCTTCCCATCTATATTAACCTTGGAAACAAATATTTAGATAATTATTATTATAAAATACACATTAAAATACGGCAACTAATCTGCTAAATTTCATTTTTCTTCCAATCTATATTAAATACGGAAAAGAATATTTCTATAATTATTAATAAACAATCAAAGAAATACACATGCGAAAAACGACAATTAATCTTTAAATAATCAATCAAAGAAATACACTCGGAAAAAAAATGGCAAATCATATTTAAATAACCAATCAATAAAAGATAAGCAATCTTGAGTCAATCAAGTTATTGACGTGGAATATATATTGCGTAAAAAATTGTATAAATCGCATACATGTACAAACCAAAAAACAAAAATACTAGATTCCGTAAAATTTATATTCGAGTATTATACATGTCATAGGCTCTGTTTGATAAACAACGGATTAATATTGCCAGAAGCAGATTTCAAAAGTTGATTTGACTAGCAGAATGATTTAGCGGATTTGACTAGCAGAATTATTTAGCAAAATTATTTTAGAAGTGTTTGGTAATTAGCAGCTTAGATTAATAGATTGTCTACAATCTTTATAAAATGACACATAAGAACATGAAAATTATTTATTAAATATATAAAAGGAATGTTAGTATTTTATTAAGAGAGTAAATAAGATAATTTATTTTTCTAATATGCTAATCCAATATGCTGGTAGGAGCAACATATTGTAAAATATCATATTGGACTCCAATATACTATTTCAATATGTCATTAACCAAACACTCTAAATAGCATATTGCTAAGTCAAACATGTTAAGGCCCTGTTTGGTAAACAACGGATTAATATTGACAGAAGCATATTTCAAAAGCAAATTTGACTAGCTAGCAGAGTGATTTAGCGGATTTGACTAGCAGATTTATTTAGTAGAATTATTTTAGAGGTATTTGGTAATTGTCAGTTTAGATTAGCAGATTGTCTAAAATCTTTATAAAATGACATATAAGGAATTGAAAAATTATTTATTAAATATATAAAAAGAATCTTAATATTTTATTAAGATGGTAAATAAGACATTTTTTTTCTTTCTAATATGCTAATCCAATATGCTGGTAGGAGCAGCATATTGTAAAATAGCATATTCGACATCAATATACTATTTCAATATGTCATTAACCAAACACTCTAAATAACATATTGGTAAATCAAACATGCTAAATCTCTCAGATATGCTGAAATTTGGCCAATAGGTTGTTTACCAAACAGAGCCTAAATCTCTCAAATATGTTGAACTTTGGCAAATATGTTGTTTACCAAACAGAGCCATAGACTAGCTTAAGGTAAAAATGGAATATATTATATCATACAACTATTATAGATATAGACTACAATATGATGAAATCCATAAAAAATATTGCAGCCGTATAAGATGTTGTATTCTTATCTTATAAAAGATATTGCAGCCGTAAAAGATATTATTTTACAATTGTATTCTTATCTTCAATGTTGTAAGTATGAAATATATTGTACCATGCATACAGTTATTGTACGTATAGAATGCAATATGATTTATATATAACTATAATAAAGAAATCATTGGACACATGTCAATCATTGTTTAAATATTTTTTCGTCCATTAGTTATTTCGTTATTTATGATAAAAGTATTACTTAGTTTCAAATTAATATTAATTGTGATTATTATATTATATTATTATTATATTTTCTCTTTTTATAATTTTAGCTAATCATGTTATCTATATCCATTTATAATTTATTTCTCTTTTATGATTTGATTATGTAGAATTTTTATTTATTTGATTTTACTTGAGTACTTAAATGTTTACGGAGTATTACTCGGTCGATAATCTCTTATTAGTGAAGAAGTATAAAACATTTGCTAATATAATTCAATAAACCAATCTTTTTTATACTTGCAAAAATTTAGAACTTAGATTTTCTGTTCAAGGTTTATAAATGATTATACTAAAGGATAATTTGTGAGAAACTGCCTTACATTTATGTCCATTTGTGAACAACTACCTTACTTTTTTTTGTTTGTTAAAAACTACATTTCATTTTAATGTTTTGTTAAAAACTACCTAAAAAAAGTTTTGAGGCCAATTTTTATTTATTATTGGTTTCACATGTGTGAGTTCTCTAAATTTTCATTCTTATTTTGTCGTTAAACTTGATATTCAAGCTTATCCTTCTTATCTAAAGTTCTAAACGAAAGGAAATTTTTGCCATTAGCTTCAATTTCTTTCTTTAAGCATGTGGAATAATTGCTCCGGATGATGAACATGAGCTAAATCGTATGAACTCTATGCTATTTGTGAATAAGAATGAAAATTTAGAGAACTCACACGTGTGAAATCCAACTCATAAATAGAAATTGGCCTCAGAACCTTTTTTAGGTAGTTTTTAACAAAAAAATAAAATAAAAGGTAGTTTTTAACAAAAAAAAAAGTAAGGTAGTTGTTCACAAATGGACATAAATGTAAGGTAATTTCTCACAAATTATCCTATACTAAAACATTAATTTTGTATGACTTATTTTTCAAGTTTTTTTACGACAATATTTTACAATAGGAAGACTTTGAAAAAGAACGGAAACATATTAAACGTTCCACGACAATATTCTAATGAAATATTAATTTTGTATAACTTATTTTACGGCAAATAAATGGAACATACTACTACGGTATTTTCCCACAAAACACATATTTTCTGTAAATGAAAACCGTACAAATTACGCACATTCCACAAATACGATAATATCAGTCAAAAACTACGACATGATGTATTTTCTTATTTACACCATTTGTTATACTTTTTTCATACTATACTTGATAAATGGGTCGAATCAACTTCTGTCGGACCAATTTGGGTCGGGTTAAGTTTAGCTCATCATTATTTCGGAATAATTCAGGTTGTGTCGGTCATTTTGGATTTCAGATTTATTTTCATGTGTTGGTCGGTTTAAGTGGGTCGGGTCTTTTTCGAGTCAATGATCAAGAGCGAAATCATAATTTTTTTATCTGGGTGGTTTTAGATCGGCCACTCCGGGTTGGATCAGTTATCAATCAAGATAATTTAGGTCATTTTGGGCCGGGTCGGATCAATTCGGATTTTGGGTCACATTCAGGTGTTGTAGTTTGGGTCAATGTCGGATCTTTAGTCAGCCTATTTTTGGATCTGTAACAACTATTGTTCACAAATACTCTGAAATATGACAATAATAAAAGGATAAAATGTGATAGCTGTGTAACTGAAAATAGGAGCTTATAAATAAAGATAAAAGCGAGACCAAATATTACTCCAAACCTCAAATTACAAATAACGATTAACCTATTGACAACACTATTATCATTCTGATTTTTTATACATTTTAAACATTTATCTATATAGAACTACGAACTATTCAACTATGCATTCCGTTCAATTTGCACGGGTTCTAAGCTAGTATACATTATACGGGATAAACTAATTATTCGGACAACAAGAAAAAAGCCCATAAATTGAATGTCATTTGATAACATTCGAGTATTGGACTTGGATCAAATGATAAAGTAAAATATCTCAAGGATAGTAGGACCATTGAACCAATGGGTCAATGGACCATCACCCATCAGTCCATCACATGGAAGAATTCATTTCATGTCACATGATTAAAAACTCACCCCAAATTATTGTATAAGACCATTTACCAATATACAATACAAATTTTTTAAAGAGACGATTTTTCAATAATTTTATTAAGAGACTTTTCATATAAAGGAAAAAGAGTTATTTAATTTTTATTTTTATGTTATGTCTCCTACTAAATTAGCAGAAGATGATCTCATTGATCTCTTAAAAAAAATCTACTGCATTTAATAATATTAGCGCAATAACGCGAAATTTGACTTACATAATTAATATAATCAAAAGATTTTTTTATTTTATTTTAGTAATCATATATTATACTCCCTCCTATTCACTGTTTTTTTCCCTATTTCCTTAAACAGATTATTCAGATTTTCTCCCATTTCCTATTTTAGTAACTTTTAATTATATTTTATTCATCATCTATCGACTATCCTCCAACCCCATCCAACATTTTTACTTCAATTTTATTCATTTAATTAATGTTTTTGATCCATAATTCATTATTTAACTTATTCACCCATCTATCCTATTTCAAATCTCACCTCACTCTTTCTTCATTAAAATACATTATCTTTTGAGTATGGTGCCCCCTCGAAAAAAACCCAGAATATAAGAGAGTATTTCCACATTTAAATATATCAATATTAATCCTAAAATATCGAGTTATTAAAATAAATGAAAATGAAGATAAAACTGACATTAATTGTATTTTTTTTTCCAATTAGTCAATTCTATGCTATAAAACAGTTCTATATAATTGTTGCAAAACTCACACGTTATCAATACACCTCATCTAGGTAGCACCAAAACGGATACAAACACGGAACATGCATCCCATGAAATGTACGACACGGGACACGGCATTTAAATATAATAAAATATATATTTTATGGTTATAAATAACGTATAATTTTATTTTTATCATGTATTTGAAACTAAATCTAAACAAGTAAATGTACAATTCAACCTTTATTATAACTAATTCTCATTTTTCCACCCAAATTCATCTTTTAATCGATTTTTTTTAAAACTTATTCCTCGTCTAAACTATAATATGTTTAGACATGTGTCAAATGAGTGTCGGACACGGAACAACTAATTAGGAGAAGTGTCGGTGCTACCTAGCACCTCATGAAAATTTTAATATTTTATAGTATGAATAACATCTTAGTAATGTATCGTATTGTTAAAAAAAATTAAACAAAAAGTAATTAAATCGGGTGATGGATGGATGACGGGTGAAATTTCTTCATCCAACCCATCCGTCATCCGTTTCATCCGTTATCCATCCATCATCCATTTAAGTCGGGTTTTCATCCGTCTTTTAAAATCGGGTGAATCGGTTTTTAATCGGGTACGGGTGAAATTGACATCCCTAATTCATCTTTCTATCCTTGACACGAATATATCCATTTTAAAACAGACCGACGCTATCGTACACCTCATCACACCTTCCTTTGCCTTTAAATCCAAAGCACACAACTAAATGCACAACACTCCCTCACTCACTCCTTTCCCTTCACTTCTTTCACTAAAAAACATGTCTTCGTTACTCTTTCCAATAAAACCATTTCCAATATTATCCTCATTTAAATTATTATTATTATTATGTGCGTTAATCTTAATTACTGTTAGTAATTTACATCAAATTTCAGCAACAAATTCACCTAAATTACCCTCTTCTAAAAATTCTTCAAGTATTCCTAGTAAAATTGGTAATGGGTATCGTTTGGTTTCCATTGAAGAAACCTCTGATGGTGGATTTTTAGCTTACTTGCAAGTTAAAAAGAAAAATAATGTTTATGGGAATGATATTCCTACTTTACGCCTCTTTGTCAAGTAAGTCTTTTTTTTAACTTTGGTTCTACTTTTGTGTCGGAAATCGGAATGACGTAATCAGGATTTATAGTTAGAGCCGAAAAACTGTAATAAATATCGACAAATTATGAAAAATTATGAAGGCGACAAATTATGAAAAATTATGAAGGCGAGTGTCTGGGCTAACCCTAGGTGTCTTTTTGATAGGTGTCGTGCAGTAATTCATCTGTGAAATCGTATTGTACCGCGAGACGGTTTTATTATATGAAAAGAAAACTCATTTATTTCTACTAGTAAAACCGACTTAGTCACATATTGTATTACATTCTATTAAAATAAATTATATGTTAGATTTAGCAAGCACTAGTACAATGTGAGATATTACCGCGAAGTTATTTATTTACATTTAATTAAAATAAATTATCGGCATTGTTACCTGTCAACTACCAAAATTAAACGTGTACTCCGTCTTAATGACAATGTTTGGACCTAATTCTCCAGTATAACATTAAAAAATTGATTATGGAAAGCGTTCTTGTCGTCTCACCCGATTTAAGTTTATAATAACGGTATTTTTAACGTGTGTCTTAAGGCACACATTAATAAATCGGGAAAGAAAGAAATCTCATGATAAATTATAAACCCAGTTTACTATAATTAGTAAGAATATTATACGAATCTTTCCATATTCAGATTATTAATATGTGCTCTTAGAGCACACATTAGAAAAACCGTATGATAAAGTCGATTAAAGTCGGATGGAGTGTAGACAAGTATAGGTTACGGGTTACGACTTCCGACAGGTCAAATACTAGCATTGGGGAATCCACCTTGTTGTAAGGGTGGCGGTCGCTACCCAAACTTAAAAAGAATTGGTTTAGAAGATGGATTTTTGCTATCCAAATATTGCTGAAAAGTAAATAAATACTCTTTCCGAGTATGAGTGTTGGTTACGGTTTCCCTTTTGATGCGAGTTTAGTGATGGTTCCTCTTTTCCTTTTTTGGTAACTTTTTTGTGGTCCAAAATTAATTCAATTTGGAGTAAGATGGGTTGTGTGGTCTAAAAACAATTTTTTTTTTTTTTTTTTTTGGTAAAAAGCAAAGGAGTATATGTTATCCAATTATTTGAATAGTAAACATCATGTGGTTCCATGGGGCGAACCACATGATTTTTCTTGATTGTGAAATTATTTGAATATGTTAGGCACGTCCCACGTAGGTAGATAAAACAGAACAAAATGTTATTCATGACACTTTAGTTTTGTTTTATCTTTTTATGGGCAGGGTTTAATCCGTCTAGAGCTTGCGAGGAATAAACCGTTACAAATGAGAATTTGTATTTAGTTTATGGGGGATTATGAAATTATAATGGACATTGTACTGATAAATCAATTAATCTGAATTTAATTGCAGGCATGAAACAGCAGAAAGATTGCGAGTTCAAATAACAGATGCAAGTAAACCAAGATGGGAAGTACCCTATGAATTATTACCAAGAGAAAAAGCACCTCCATTAAAACAAACAATTTCACAATCAAGAAAAATCCCAATTTCCGACTCGAAAATCACTGGAAATGAACTTATATTCAGTTACACAGCCAACCCGTTTAGTTTTTCGGTTAAACGGAAGTCCGACGGACAAACCCTTTTCGATACGACCTCAACCGGATCGGACCCGTTTAGTAGTTTGGTATTTAAGGACCAATATCTTGAAATATCAACCAAGTTACCTAAGGATGCATCATTATATGGTCTAGGAGAAAATTCACAACCACATGGGATTAAATTGTATCCAAATGACCCTTATACCCTTTATACGATGGACGTATCGGCTATTAATCTTAATACGGATTTGTACGGGTCGCATCCGGTTTATATGGATCTAAGGAATGTGGGTGGGGTACCTTATGCTCATGGTGTGTTGTTGTTGAATAGTAACGGGATGGATGTTTTTTACCGCGGTAATTCACTGAGTTATAAGGTTATTGGGGGTGTTTTGGATTTTTACTTCTTTTTGGGTCCATCACCTCTTGATGTTGTTAATCAGTATACTAGCTTGATCGGTCGTCCCGCTCCTATGCCTTACTGGGCTTTTGGTAATTCTCTCATCTCTTCCGTTAACTTAAGTACTCATTCCGTCTCAGTCATTTTGTTTACCTCATATATTCATTGTGACGATCTTTTAATCAAAGGTAAACAAATGATTGGAGCAGAAGAGTAATGTTTTTTTTGTATAGTATGTTTGGTTGCTTCTTGCTGTTGGGTGTGTTGTGGTGAAAATGTCCGAAACTAGATTTGAACACGGGTTTTAGCATGTTTCGTATTTCATAATTCCTCCTTCCCATTCCACCGGTTCTTTATGTTTTTATACTTTCACGAGTAGTATTTTAATGAAAACTAAGAAATTTGTTCAATGGGTACCTAGGGGTGTCCGATCCGCTACTGATTGTAACTTACTCCGTATAACTGTATAAGTATAATCTATGTTTGTCCCAGGGCCTATAAATGTCTCATGGTTAAAAGAATGATGGTATGTTCTACTGATAATAATTTGTGTTAACCAGTTCTCCTGTACGACGGTCTCATTCCGTGTATTTTTATAAAATATGACCATTTTGTGTTAAAAAGTGACCATTTTTTGATAAATAATGACCACTTCTGAAAAATAGGTCATCTTTTAAACAAAAAAAGTGGTCACTATTTAATTAAAAGTGGTCACTACTTATCAAAATGGGGTCACTTTTCTTCTGGTCGCATGTACGACCGTCTTAAAGTAGAATTTGTGTTATCTAATTATATTTCTTAATAGTATCTAGATACAGAGTATGATTTAATATGATTTAAGTATTTGACAATGATGATTTGGGACAACGGGCGTGTCTTACTGCGTTATCTTTGGTACGGTGGTTGGATTTTCGGCTGCTTGCGTCAATGTTTTGTGGAGTAGAGCTTGGGTAACTTCCAACATTTTGTGTTGCAAATGTTGGCATAGTTAGCATAGGGAACTAGGGAAATATCTTCTCATGTACAATTGACAAAGACAGTGGGTAAAAGCTGTATGTGAAAGAGTAAAATCTGTATGTGAAAGAGTAAAAGCCGTATGTGAAAAAACACGTTTTTTTAAATGTTGTTTTACCCTCATAAGTCTAAAACCGTAAATTATACTTCCTTCATTTCATCGAGTTTCTCAGCTTAGTACGTTGAGCTCTATAAAACTTCTGTTGAACCCAATTTTTTTTTTCCGAGAGAAACTATAACACGGTTTTAGAAAGGGTCGAGCAACCTAGAAAGGAAAGGAGGAAAATTGCAATGGAAAAGAGGGAAATACTATGCATATACTCCTAATGTTTTTGACTGTTTTCACTTACTGTCGCACTATCTTTGACGGTTTGACCTGTAATATCCGTCAAAATATACTGATAGTAATAATTGTATTGACGGTCTCTTATCAAGTTATTAAGTTTGGTTTGCAGCGACACTTCATGAGTCATGACCGCTTTGTAAATGCATATACTGCTTATCGACTGTATTTATGAGGGAGTTATAGTGGGACTTAGCCGTGATGACCGATAATGGAAACTGATTGAAACCGATAGTTCCCCCAAATAATCTTTTTTGTGATTAAAAGTATTCCGCTTTTTGTACACTGCGAGTACTAGACTAATCACTTCGCGTATAATATTATTCCTAAATTTGGGATATTTCGAAGATTATTGTCGGGATAGATGATCAATTAATATATAATTACTAAAAAAATTGTGTTAGTCAATTGTCATTATAATAGGTAGGGTAATGGTCCCTTAGTTGAGCATATGCATATGATTGAGATTTAGGTACAATTATTTAGCAAAAGGGTCATTCCACTATGATCGAAAACTGTGTCGGTTTTTTTTATACGGAAATCTTTTGTCCTTTCGAAACTGAACCGATTAATAATGCCACCTGCATCCTTTTTGTGATACTAGAAATAAACAATAGTTACATCTACACTCGGAAGATTGTTTGATCCCCTCCCTATTTAACTAGCTGTTTACGTTTTTATTTTTTTTGGGGAGTATTATAATTATGTATGTCAAAGTGAACCGAAATGTCTCTAAAAAGGCGGTAGGTTGTAGAAATGAGTATGCTGATCTTTGTTTTGTGTATTGCATTTTGGTGCCGAGCCATGGCACCAGAATTCCCGTTTTTGTATTTACCATAATGTTGCCAGACCTGACATAAACACGATACAGTACCTTTCGAAAGCCTTGCAAATCTATCACGACGTGGCATTCTGTAACACCCCAAGAGTATGAGAGGAAAATTGTCCCACGTCGGTAGAATGTGAGGCTTGTGATATGTTTATAATAGCTTTCACCCACCATTTAGTAACAAGGCCTTGTGCTTTTGGGCTTGAGTGAGGACAAATAATGGGCCTAAAGGCTTACTTCCCATCTTATTGGGGTGTGTTACGACCGTGGTGGGTCGGGTTGTTACACGTTCAGTCAATATATTACACCGTGATTGACTGATAAAGTGAGTACCTTTTTTGTTAGAAATCCTGCTTGTGACTTTTCCACCTTTTGTAAAAGTGACAGATGAATTACCAAATGCTTTAGTTTAGTAAACAAGGATCTTTAGTCGGAAATTCAAACCCCGTCGGCGACATCTTTGCCCTTGTGACCGACTGCCTTTACACCATAAAAATCGGCAATTGTGTTACGTATGTAATAGGGAAGTTAGAAACAGACTTCTGACAGAGAAAGCAAAGTGGACCTTCAAAGTAGATAAGTATTTTTTGAAGTGCTAAAATGATCACAAACTCCATATAATCTCGACTTTTTTGGCCCACTTTTGATTTCTTTCATGAATGCTTGGATCCTATATTTGCATTTTGCGCAAATGTGTGGTGTTAATGTGTCATATGTAGTCGTACTATAATGCACACTATCAAATTGTTATCCGTCATTTTCTTTTGCACTTAGATATTTGACGATTTATGATAGCCGACCCCAGATCATTCTAATGTGTTATTGGCCGTGTTGTTGTGTACTTGTGTTACGTGGAGTAGTATGTATCGGGTAATTCTGTTCTTGTGGTTCTTTACTGTGGTTTGAATCGTACAAAACAAAAACTTGTGACGTTTTTTTTTGGGTGATGGGGGGTTTAATCCCCGGGCCCATGTATTCCCGCACCACCACATGGACCATGTAAGCCACCCCTTCGGGAGCTGCAGTGGCCAAGTGGTCATCACCCAGCTGGTAATCGAATTTGAGACCTCTCAACTCCTACATTTCTGCAAGCTTTAAGGTTTAACTCAGTTATCACTGGACTAACACCACTTGGTTCTTGTGAGTATTGTGACTTTTGTTGCTATAGTCTCTTCTTTAGTGAATGTTTGAAGGAAAGAAAACTAACTCGAGAATGGTTGTCAGGTTTTCACCAATGCAGATGGGGTTATCATAATCTCTCAGTTGTCGAGGACGTAGTCGAGAACTACAAAAAGGCACAAATACCATTGGATGTCATTTGGACCGATGACGATCATATGGACGGGAAAAAGGACTTCACCCTGAACCCTACTAATTTCCCTCGTCCTCAGCTTATGGCTTTCTTGGACAAGTTACATGCTCAAGGGATGAAGTATGTGGTCATCGTCGACCCTGGCATATCAGTCAACGCTAGTTACGGTGTACACCAAAGAGGCATGGCTAACGACGTTTTCATAAAGTATGGAGGGAAGCCCTACCTAGCTCAGGTTTGGCCTGGTGCAGTCAACTTCCCCGATTTCCTCAATCCCAAAACCGTCTCCTGGTGGATGGATGAAATCAAACGGTTCCATGAACTTTTCCCAATTGATGGCCTATGGATTGACATGAACGAGGTCTCAAATTTTTGTTCAGGGCTATGCACGATTCCCGAGGGGAAAATATGTCCGACTGGCACGGGTCCTGGGTGGATTTGCTGTTTGGACTGTAAGAACATTACCAATACACGGTGGGACGAGCCCCCGTACAAGATTAATGCTACTGGAACATCTGCCCCGATTGGGTTCAAAACTATCGCCACCAGTGCTGTTCATTACAACGGTGTCTTGGAATACGATGCTCACAGTTTGTACGGTTTCTCGCAAACTATTGCCACTCATAAAGGCCTTCAAGCACTCGAAGGTAAGCGGCCGTTTATATTAACTCGTTCGACATATGTCGGGTCTGGACAGTATGCTGCTCATTGGACCGGTGATAATCAGGGGACTTGGAATGATCTAAGGTATTCAATTTCAACCATGTTAAATTTCGGTATATTTGGAATTCCAATGGTCGGTTCCGACATTTGTGGATTTTACCCTCAACCTACTGAGGAACTTTGCAACCGTTGGATCGAGTTGGGTGCTTTTTACCCGTTTTCTCGAGACCATGCTAACTATTATTCACCTAGACAAGAACTATATGTCTGGGATTCGGTTGCAAAATCTGGTCGAAATGCCCTAGCTATGAGGTATAAGCTTCTTCCGTATCTTTACACGTTAAGCTACGAGGCACATTTGACTGGTGCGCCCATTGCACGGCCTCTATTCTTCACGTTCACCAACTACACCGATTGTTACGGGTTAAGCACCCAGTTCTTGCTCGGAAGTGGTCTCATGGTGTCACCGGTTCTAGAGCAGGGTGCAACGACTGTCAAGGCGTTGTTTCCTCCTGGTTCATGGTACAGTATGTTCGATATGTCTCAGGCCGTTGTTTCCAGTTCGGGAAAGTACGTCACACTTGACGCGCCACTGAACGTAGTCAACGTCCATTTATATCAAAACATGATCGTTCCTATGCAAGAAGGCGGATTGACTACTAAAGAAGCGAGAGCAACACCGTATCATCTCGTGGTGACGTTTCCAGCTGGTGCCACCAAAGGAGAAGCCAAAGGAAACCTCTTTGTCGACAACGATGAGCTCCCGGAAATGAAACTCGGAGGCGGGTCTTCAACTTACGTCGACTTCTACGCAACTGTCGATCAAAACATGGTCAAACTCTGGTCAGAAGTACAAGAAGGCAAGTTTGCCTTAGACAAAGGATGGGCAATTGGGAAGGTGACCGTGATGGGTTTGGGCGGAACTCCTACCCGAGTCGACATAAAACTCGATGGAATCGAACCAACAGGTGTTTCAGACGTGTTTTCAAACGTATCCGAGCAAATTTACAGTGAAGGTTCTGATGTAGACGGGGAAATGAAGAGCGTGATGGTACAAATCAGCGGACTGTCGCTGCCAATCGGGAAGAATTTTGCAATGTCCTGGAAAATGGGCATGTAAGTCGAGTTTTAGGTTCGAGTTTTAGGGTTGCGATCTCATAATAGAGTTGCATAATACGGATTTATGGTGTAATTTGAGAGTATTGTCAGTCATGGGATGCTGGAATTGTAGCGTTTTGTTGGATTACTGGCACGGTCTGATGAATAATGAAATCCCCACTTCTCAATTCTCGTGTCCTTTCTCACAACGAAACACGTAAAATCTTGTTTAAGACGGAAATATTCATTGTATTGTTTCTACAAGACTACAAGTCGAATATTACTCAACCAACTTGTGTAGAGGTTCAGTCTCATCTATCTAAATAAGGGCTGAGCAAAAAATCCGACGATCCGAATTGATCCGACATCCGATCCGTATCTGATTCGAAATTATGAATATATGATCCGAAAAGTAGTTCGGTTTGGATACCCGTATCCGAAATATTTGGATATTGGATCAGATACGAATATCATGCTTAAAAATTTGGATATCCGATATCCGAAAGCTATCGGATCGGATACCCGATATCCGTTTAATATCCGATCCGTATCCGAGGTTTGATCCATAAATATTAAATAATACTAGCTAATTTCATTTCCGATCCGTATTTGGCGGACTATTATGCTCGGAATGTTATGTATATGGATATCTGTCTTTGTATTTGGTGAACTATTATGCTAGTTTTCCTTGGTAGGTAGCGGGTTTATGTTTTGTAATGTATATCGGATGAAATTAATATTATGCTAGTTTTCCTTTTTATTACAATTTTGACAATATATATTTACACGGATCGAATCTCGGATATCGATAATTGATCCGAAATTTTCGGATAGTTTTGGATACTAAATTTCGGATATCCAATCATTTCAGATCAGATCATGAATAATGAAATCTTGGATTTTCGGCTCGGATATCCGACCCGATCCGAAGTATGATTTCGAATCAGATACCCGATCCATGCTCTGCCCTAATCTAAATGGTGTACTATAATCCCGTTTAATTTGACTTTTATAAACCGAAACACAAATTCTGAGTCACTGATTATGGGCAGAGGCCAGAGGATACGCATACGTACTGTCAGAGCTGATTATGGGCTATATTGTTCATCGGGCCTACTGTCCTTACTGTTGTCCGGCTTGATTGCTTGAGCCACTGGTGATGGTCTAATGGGTTAGGTGGTGGGATTCGAACCTCAACCACAAATTACTTCGTACATCGACATTTTCTCAACTTTTTTAAAATTTTGGCGTTGTCATATATAACACATTTTCTCTCTTTTTTTTTGTGATTTGAAAGAAAAAACAAATTCGATAATACAGTAATTAAACAAATTGCAAATCTATACAAAACTTACAAATTTATTAATTTATTATATACCTCGTTGACGATGATTAAAAAAATCAAAGCTTAATAATAGCAACTTTAAAAAAGAGAGTTTAGACCAATGCATAGATTTTCCACATCTCTCGAATTCACGCCCAAGTGGATATGAAAGTGGACACGCGGGTCGTTGTGTTAGCGCACCCTAACATGACCCATTTTAACATGACACGAGACAACACGTTTCAGCACATTACGGAACACCATGGGTCTTGGGCTGTACTTGAGCCGACGTTTGAGACAAAAAGACCGTCCCTAACCTAGGCACGATACGACACACTTTTGGCACGTCTGAGGACACTCAAAAGTCAAAACTCGAATAAATAAGGTTAAGTGGAGAAATTATACGCACAACATTTTCATTTCACAGACATGACACAACACAAACCCCATTCTCGTGCCTATGCTATGCCATTTTCTTCTCTCTTTGGCCCAACACTGCCCACTTCCGGGAATACTTCTTCATTTGATCAAACAATTACAAAATATGGAGAACATTTCGTGGTAAAATACGAGCATCTAATATTTTTAAAATAGAAACATGCATTGCGGAGGTAAATTGAAAAAAAATAAAAAAAAATATTAAAATAAAAGCCCCCAAATAATTAAATAACAAGTTTTCATTGTGACGGTTATATGCGTCACAATGTTGCGATAGGTTAAAATACTATTCACATGAGAAGATAAGATAAAACAAAATGTTACTCGATAGGGTGTTTTTCTCTTAACTTGCCAAGTGAATCATACTCCGTATTCAACTCGTAAACTTATGACGAATATACCCGTCAGAAATAATAAGAATGTGTGATTAAATAATATTAAAAATTAACCGATTCCAGCATTTGACTGGTATGGCAGTAAAAGGTGGAAAAAATAGACCAAAAAATCAGACAGTAGGTTAAGATATTAAATGCATTTTGACTGTTTGGAGGGAAAATCGAAGTGGAAGAGACACACACCTAACGGCAACAATCTCTAGGGTCACTATTCTTTATTGCTGTACTCACTGTACTCACTTCTGTACATTTGGACACTATAACACACTTTATTCACCACCAATATATCGCTCATCAAATCTTATTATTAATAATCGACATTTTTACTAATTACGGTTTTTGTTTCAATTATTTATTTATATTTTTTAAACACAAATTCTCATTGTAGACGGAGGGTATCCGTCACAAGGAGAAGACGGATACCATTTTGTCTCACAAAATACCCATTTAGAGGAGAGAGGAAAGCACATGGGGTGCCCCACCTTATCCCCTATTCGTTTTGTGAGTGTCATTATCCGTCTCTCCACCCGACCCGTGACAAGCAAGACTAACTGTTTTTTAAATTGGTAAAAGCATTTGTCTCAAGACTCAAAAGATCAATGTAGTTGGTGATAATGTGATTGAGTAGTACTTCCTCCATTTTTATCCAAATACCCTATTTGCTTTATCACGTTTGCCAACGCAAGTTTTGCGTGCTTCATATCTTTAACTACGTATTTGTAAAAATTATAAAAGTTATATATTTTCAATGTACTCGTAAAGACGAATTAAACAAGACCCCACATGAATATATTTTTTCTTACGTATTGAGAAAAAATTTAGATTGAAAGTTGATTGGTGAATAGTGTACAAAAAGCAAATATGGTATTTGGATAAAAATGGAGGAAGTACATTATTTGACATTTAAGTATCGCTGAGCGTCAGTCTAAAATCGAAAATAAAAGTTTGGTGGATAGAAAATCGGACTTAAAACTTTCGGTCATGTACTGGAGTATATCCGAAATTTTTGGTCCGGTCCGATTTTGAACCGAAATAAACTAGTTTTTTCAATATTTCGTAAATGATAATTTTATTTTAATTCCACTAAATAAAATGCATTTAAATAATTAAACGGGTTTTTTTATGAAAATCAATGACATTACTCATTTACTGATGTTCAGCCCTACTTTCGGTGTTTTGAAGATAAAATATTATTTTGATTCATAATATTTTAATGATTAGTTTTAAAATTCATGAAATTTGGTCCATTCGATTCGGACTTAAATTATCCGGGGTTGGACCGGACCAGACCGAAGTTTGAAAAAATGTGAATTGAGAACCGGATCAAATTAATTCGGACTGGGTATAGTCATAACCAAATGGTCCAATCCGATCCATTTTACCTAAATTTACTCATCCATACATTTAAGTGTGTACTAAGTAAAATGTAGCGGCAATTAGGCCGTTTTATCAAATAAGCAATTCAAATTCTCTGTCTTACTTTCGTATTTCATCTTGTGTTTCACTATCTTAATCTCCTCCCACATCATCCTTCTTTAATACGGAGTATCTAGTTACTTATTTTTAATGTTTAATGTTTAGTTATCAAATAAAAAGATAATAGAACCCGAGATGGGATATGAGAATTCCCAAATTTTTGTTTCAAACGGTTTTAAGTTAAAACGAACGCACAATCAATTTAAATAATGTTAAAATAACGAAAAGTTATAAGAGGTCTAAAATTAAAACCATCTAAAACAAAAATTAGGTGGAAAATCCAAACTCATCAATTAAGACCTTAGTTACGATGTAACTGTACAATACTTGTATTTGGTTACTCAATTACATCATCAAATAAGGCCTTTACGGTCTAACCATAACTAGCGGCTAATCGGCTACGCCATATACTCTTTCTTAGACCATCCCCATGCAAAAGGTCGATTTAATCGAGTCAGTAACATATTAACCTTTAGGCTTTGTTTGGATAGGGGGATTTGAAGGGAAAGGGAGGGGAGGGAAAAGGAGGGATCAACTTTCCCTTGTTTGGATACAATATTTAGAGGGAGAGAAATGAGGGGGGAAAGAAATGGAAGGATGCATTTTCTCCCCTTTAGAACAAATTAATTTCTTTCCTTAGGAGGTAAGATTTGGAAGGAAAACTATTATACACTCATTTAAATTATGAAAAGATAGTTTTGCTTTTATCAAAAAATGTAATACACTCTCCATTGAGAACAATTATGTTGTATATCTTTAACAATATACACTCACAAGCATATTTTTACTTCTTCATATTTCATAGCATCCTCCATCCAATATATCATGTTCCTCTTACATTCCTTCCCTTTCCCTCTCAACAATTTCATTATCCAAACAACCACATTTTCCCTCCCCTCACTTCCCTTTCCCTCCCCTCCCCTCACCTCCATTTCCCTCCCCTCCCTTTCCCTCTTAAAATTGTATCCAAACACACCTTTAATCTTACCTTATTGACATTGATTCTCTTTTACCCTCTCAAACAAAAGTTCGATTTAATCGAGTCAATAACATAATTTTTCTTTTTCTAATTTGTAAGCAATAAACGAGTCAATTTACTCCACCTTGGGTCACAAATTGACCCTCAACACCCTTGCATCAATCCTAATTTTCTATTAATTGTAATTAACTTGACCCAAGCAAGCAATTGACCTAGTAATTGACCTTGCTTTGGGATGGTCTTAGTGGATTATTTTTTCCTTCTTTTCTTTTTTATGGTAGTTGAATACTTGATTTTCTTTCTATCTTTCCTTTTTTTTTTTTTTTGAGGGTAAACTACCTTCTTTATTCATTAAACCTCATAATAAATCGTTTGCCACAATGTCGCTAATACAATCGGGACTAATGTCTACCCAAACATGAGGAGAGTAATCAATAGGATGATAATGAGCAATTTATGTGATCCATATTTATTTGTATATGGGGTAAAATGTAATTTAAAATCATTTCCTTATTTTTTTTACAAAATAAAAAATAAATAAATGAGGGACTAAAAGGGAGTATATGCTTATTTATACATTTAAGCGATTAAATACCTTATTTATCTATAGGCACTATTGAACGAGATAAAGATGGAGTACATATTACTACACTATAAAACTAATATACGGAGTACATTCTAGAACAATTTTACAAAAGTTTAACAATAAATCTCGTTGGAAATAGGTAACATTTGTCACAAGTTGATAATAAAAAGAATATAACCCTTTTAAGGCGAAAATATAACTATTTTGAAACAAAAAGTTACCACAACAATTTTCTAAGTTACGACATTTATTATTATTAAAATGGTCGTGATCATATTTTTATCCTACCTAAGTTATTTTTTTCATTTTCGTTTCCAATGAGAATTGGTGAGTGACGAAATTCCCAAGCATGTAAATTATGACAGACATTTTCCGTTACAAGTTTAAGTCTTCATCGTCTTCAACGAGATTTTATGTATTTAATTAGTCACGAGTTTCCCAATGTAAACAGAAGATTTTGAACATGTTGTAAAAATCTGAATGTACAATCGCTGCAACATGTTGGATCTTTATTTGTATGTTTCTATCTGTCTCTAAACTCTCCACCCTCTTTTTGACATTTTGTTTCACCCCATAAAACACTTTCATAAATCTTTGTCACTTTATCTACACACATTTTCAACCATTCATTCCTAATCTTTTTTTTTAACCATTTTTATCTGCACACATTGTCATGCGACGGAGGGTAAATCCGTCGCAAATTCACGACATGTCAATTACTCGTACTACTTATACAAGTAGATAAGACAAAAATAAACTGCCTAGCGAGTAACATTTTGTTTTGTCTTATCTATACATGTAATAGTATCTATTATAAAGGAGACTCGCTGTCTTCTGATCTCCAATCACACGGTTTTAACTTAAACGAAATAAATACACTATTTATAATAAAAAAGAGATTTTTAAATGCTTATTTTTCAAAAAGAAAATGACAGTAATATTTTATCAAGAAACAAAACAGTAGCATTTCATCGAAAAACAAGCGAAAATGTTTTAGTTTAGTGCGTGAGAAACAAATATTGTGGTCATATGGACAATAAGTTTGGAGTTCAAATCCCCGTTCTCCCTACTTTAATGCGTCTAAATACACGATTTGTTTGACAAAAAAAAAAGAAACATTTTTTATTGTAAATTGAACCAAATTTTCAGGTCTTAATTTAAGACGGATAAGACCGGTCTGAAACAACATTTTTGCCTATGCCGTTTCTTTTGAGTTTTGACTATATATATTTTCACCTAGGTTGTATCTAATCCCTCTCTTTCACCCTCTCTCCTCTCACCCTCTTGTTATTTGCAGAGGTTTATCAAAAACTTGAAGTTTTTGAGGAGGAAAGTTAACAACTTTGAGGGTGATTTATGTCTACTAAGTTAATAACAGTGATTAATTGTGTTGTTTCAGTTAAAAACTGGGATTTTTATTACTTAATCACATTATTATTAACAAAAATTACTGTATCTTTCTGCTGTTATTTACAGCAGGAAAAAAGTTTGAATCTTTCTCCTGTTTCAATGCATTTGAGGCCAAAAAGGTATGATGGGTTCTCTTATTTTTTCCCTAATTTCATTACCCATGTTTTAGATTTTTGAGATTTTGATGTTTTTATTTTAGGGTTTATGTTAAATTAGGGGTTTTGATTGAGGGTTTATTTTGTTGCAGGAATTGTTCTGGAGTTGAAACATTTGGGGGTTTTCATATAAAGAGGTTCAGTCATTTTGTCACAATTTTTTCCAATTTAAATTAAGATCTGAGTTTTTTTTTGGGTTTTTGGTGAGGGTTTAGTGATTTTAATTTATTTTCTTCAAGAAATTATTTGAACAATTAAAATGTATTCAAATAGTAAGAATCCTATGTTGACTCAAAACCCCTTTTACCAAAAGCCAAAATTTGTGGCAGCAAAAACTTTGAGAAAGGTTAGAGTGATTTGTTATGACCCTGATTTGACTGAATCTTCATCTGATGATGAAGAATCGAGCTTTTCGACGAGGGAGAGACCGAAAAAGAGAGTTATTCAGGAGATTAATTTGCCATTGATGGTGAATGGTAGCAGGGATAACCAGCACAACCACAATGTAGGTCATGAGACTGAGAGTTCTTGTCAAGGGAGTAATAATGGTACCAGAAACCCTGAGAAAAAGAGGAAGGTTTTAGGGAATGTGTCGAAAAAACCGACTGGGGGTAAGTATAGGGGTGTTAGGCAGAGGAAATGGGGTAAATGGGCAGCTGAGATTCGACACCCGATTCAAGGTGTTAGGATTTGGTTAGGTACTTATAATACTGCTGAGGAAGCTTCTGAGGCTTATGAGCTTAAAAAAATGGAATTTGAAGCTCTAACTGCTGAGAAAAGCCAGAATGCTTACTGTTCTTCTGAGGATTCTGAGGGTGTATTGTCTCGGAACTCGCCCGCGTCTGTGCTTGAGATTGATACTACTTCTAACTCACAAATGAATGTCAGTATCGAAAACAATGTGGTTGATGTTAAGGAATGTGATGTTATGCCTGTGTTGAGTTCCATTGTTGAGGAATTCCAATGTGAAGTTGATCAAACCCTAGACTTGGAAACGGAGCTTGGTTCATCGTTCGTACTGAACGATTTTGGTGAACTGTTTGATGATTTTACTGCCTTCGACAATCTTCTTGTTAATGGCGGTTTTGATGGGCTTGAACCTACTGATCTTCCTGATTTCGACTTTGAGCTTGGAAACGAGGAGCTTGCTTGGATTGATGAACCTATCAATTTCGGCAACATGCTGCCCTCAAGTTTTGTAGCGAGTAATTAGCAGAGTATTAGTGTTTTTTATTAATTTATTTAGGCTTATGTACAACTGTACAAGGAGAGTATAACTAGCAAGTTTTGAACTAGGCAGATCTTACGATGCTGTCGTTTTGTTTTTGTTTGCGCGAGTTTAAATTTTCTTAATTATCGTCTGAGAGTCTGAGACTGTAAAACTGTAAAACGGTGAAAATTCGTGGATTTTTCCTCTGCTTTGAAAGCAGTCCATTGATAATGCACCTTTTGTTTATGAAAAATGTTCCCGAGTTTGTTCATGAACGAGTATGGAACCAGAATGGGTCCGGGGTCCTGGTTAGGGGTGTTAACGAGCCGAGCCGAGCCCGAGCTTGGCCTTGCTCGGCTTGCGCTCGATTACCAAAACTCGAGCTCGAGCCGATCTTGCACGAGCTTGCAAAAAAAGCGCTCGTGACAAAGCTTGCGAGCTTTTACACGAGCTCGAGCCAAACTCGAGTCAAATCGAGCCTATATAAAATTGTTTATTTTTTTATTTTTTTTTTCTTCCAATATTTTCAATAATAAGGTTCGAAGATTTTATGTAGGAATATTTATCAAATCAACAAGATATTTGGTATATATGTTACAAAGATATAATAATGATAAAATATTTTACAAAATATGAGCATATTTTTATAAAATATGATTAATATTGTATGTACTCTCAAATTTCCGAGCCGCTCGCGAGCTTTTCGAGTCGAGCCAGCCTTTGCTCGGCTTGACTCGTTAAGCTCTCGAGCCGAGCTTTGACCGAGCCGATCTCGAGTTGCTCGCGAGCTGTCTCGTCTCATTAACAGCCCTAGTCCTGGTAACGCAGCGTGGTAAAGGATGTCGATTTGAAATCGAAACTGTTGTGAATCAGAATATGGTGAAAAGGGAGCATTACTGCATTAGCTGTCTGATGTTTTGAATCAAAGTAAAGTCATATTCAAAGGGATTATGAAAGTAGTTTTGAAAGTGTGATATATTCTGATAATCTTATCGCATATGATTCGCCATGAAAATGTTGTTTTCAGAATAATAATTGGATGCAATTCTTCCTGATACGATAAGACATGAATAGAGAGGGTGTGTCATGTGTGGCTGCAATGTTGTCTGCACAGTGTGATGGGGAGACTGGAAATTGCCTGTTAATTTAAATTTGGAATGAGACTGGTGATAATATTATTCCGTCATCTCTCGAGTAGCTCGTGAGGCTAATAAAATAGCGGATTTTTTGACCGATTTAGGGCATTCATGTCATTTTCTTGCGAGGTGGGTTGACAGTCAATGTCTCTCTCGCCTTACTCATCAGAAAGGATGAGAGGATCGATCTAGTTTCTCCCGAGTGTTGTATTTTTGAAGCGTCCTCAAAAACGTTATATTACTTCATTCCTCAAAAGGTTTTATTATTTTGAATATGCTTCTATTCATGTTTTCTCGAGTATATCATGAAAAATCGTAATGTACATACATTGAGAATTTTTTTTTTTTCATTTATAATCTGTTGATGCATAATAGGAGCCGAATTTGAAGAGATTAATTAAAGTGTGGGTTGACATTGCAAATTGTTTTTTTTTTCTTCAACAATACACAGACCATCAATACATTATAGACGATAACATGAATCTCTAAATACGCAATCTTATCCTCATATATCATCATATATATTATATTAAAACAAATACCAAAAGTCTATTTGATTGCCACGTGTCAACACCTATTCATATGCCATGTGTAATGATTAATATTAAAATTAATTATAATCATAAATACCTAAATTAGTTCATGATATTAGGAGATTTTTAAATGCTGAGATCCGGTATAATTACACAATTACATTAATTAGGCGTAATATATTGCATTTAAATAAGGAAATAATTTTCTCTGATCATATATATAGGCATGTAGCCATATTTATGTAATTTTTTATATTCAAAGATCACGAATATCAAGCAAATGATTCTTTATTTTTTATTTTTATATCAAAATCAAACTACTCCTTACCTAAGAAAAATAACAAACATTTTTAAGAATTATAATGACGGTTAAACATTATGAATAAATGTAATGACTTGACAATTTCATGAAGAATTGAATACAATTTCGACTAAGATATATATTATGGAGTAGTATGAAGACCATGTGTGACGATGATTCCGTTTGTTACGTTTTGCGTGACGATCATATTCAAACAGAAACCGACTGCCTCTTTGAATTACACGTATCGTCTCTAGAAAAAAAGGCTAATATTATTAATAATTATTAGTTATTAATATTAATCTTAATTATGGTAATATTTTTTGTTACATCACAATTATGGTGAGTTTGATTCAAAGAAATCAGAGAAAGAATCTCGGGTGCGGTTAAAATAAGCAATGATCCTAAAATCACGGCTGATACTTACCCCATTATAGCATTACTTATCCTAAATTAACTCGATTTAATTAGAAGATATTGACATATTTTATTAAGTATAAGTTTCCTATTTTTTTCTACTGATATACTAATTTGCTTAATGGCAATAATTTGGCAAATAAATTTCAAATCAAATTTAAATATTAGACATAAAATTAATAAATAATTATCCTATCGCAAAACGTATTAGGAAAGTTTTAACCCATTATTATACCGCGAATGTTAGGCTTTATTATCTTGCGCATGCACATCCTCTTTTTCTGCATGAGCTTTTGCATTCATTTTCAAATTCTATGATTTATGTTTCTTTTTTAGTTTCTTTCTGGACCACGACATCTAGATATAAAATGATATCTGGAAAACAGTAGTATCATACTATCATACATACTTTTGTACTATAAATCTTTATAGTTTAAGACGGACACAAATGTATTAAACAAAAAACTGTTAAACTATTTGTTTTAAATAAAAATTTGTGAAACTATGAAATCTATTATTTAGAAATATTATCATAATATCATTTTATCACATAATTAAAGCTAAGAGAAACCAAATTAGCATTAACGATTCAAAATGTTGCATGTCAAACAAACTTGGGAAAACTCTAAGTTTTAGTTAATTTAGATAAATATGTGCTAATGTGATCTTGGCGACTCGCACATTGACACAAAGACTCATTACATCTACTTCTCAATGTTATGAATTATTTTTGTAAGGTATTGATAATTATTACTCCCTTTCTTTTTCTGTTTTCTTCTCATTTCTCTAATATATAAGATGAGTATTATTTTAATGAAATGAGAAGAAAGCAGAAAAATGAAAGAACTATTTTATTTCTTTTGTAAAATTTGAAATACGTTTATTAAAATTGAAATTAAAATAAAAATATTTTAATACCTAAACTTTGCGTCTTAATTATTCAATAATCGAGTAAAGGTAGTTTTAATATTGTTGTAAACTTTTAATGAGTCATGGCATAAATGGGACAATATGATATGAATGTTAAATATTGCAAGACAATCTAATGGTAGATTGAAAATTACGTATCGTAAACAATCCTAAAATTCAGGTCCTCAAATTAACCCATTTTGAAGAGTAACCTGCTCGAAGACTTTTAACCTATACATGATACGATTATTAAGATAACTGTAATTATAAAATGTGAGTCAATTTTTGAAATTACCCCATTTAATTAAAATACTTCTCATGTATCGTAAAAGAAGCGGGATAATTTCCAAAAATTGGAGGTAGTACCAGTTTGAGGTCGTATAACTTATGCAAATCGCAAAGAGAAGTAAAAGCAAATTCGGTAGCAATTATATAGGTAGGGACTTTTTATCAAATTTGTTATTATTATGCTGGTAAAACACTGTACAATATTGAGAATACAACTAATGCAATAATATGAAGATGGTCGATGAATAAAATTATAAAGCATGTATATCGTTAATAAAATAAATATCTAATCTATAACACGAGTTTGACGTACCGAAATAACAACGGGTCATTATGATTTGAGTTAAATGCAAGTTAAGTCAAGTAGGCATATGAACTTTGACGTATTGGAAAACAATATATAGTTCGCTATATAAAGTTAAGAAAGATTTTTCGAGAGTAATTGGAGAAGGGTTTGAAACATTGTACCCCCGATGAATGGTAGCTCAAAATTAGGTATTACATCGTATCCATATAATATTGAGCATCAAACTCTAATAATTCCATTAATATGGATAGGTGAAGGAAGAGGCGAGAGGGAGTGGATCAGCATATCAGTTCAAATAGCAAAATGACATAAAAACACAACTCCTCAAATAAGTGGAATACGCCAATCATAACGACCTAATTGATGGGGAGTGGGGGTATGGGTGGGGGTTGGGTTCAGGGAAAAGGGAACATCATATTGAGCCAAAGAACAACACTCACTATGCCACCAAGACTCGAAAAAGATGGGTAATAAAGGGGGTGTCGGGTATTAATAAATGAGTAATATTTATATAATTAAATCTATTGTCTTATAATATGAGATCGTCTAAAATAGTAACTAGTAACTACAATTGATTCATAAAACAATTACAATTAGTTCATATAAATGTGACCTGTGAGACAATCAATTTGACATTTAGCCAAACTCATTTATAAAATAAGGTATTTATCGGAGAAGACAAATATTTTAACACTATGTGTTACTTTGAACAATAAATTTCCTTAAAATGCGCATAATTTAAAAAGATGAGAAGAAAAAAATCACAAAGTACAATATATATAACTTTACAAACATATGCATAAATAAAATAAATTATCAAAAGTTTCGTCTAAAATCTACAAGTAAAATAACCACACACAAAGATATTACCTTCGTATCAATTATTTATTTACCTTCGATTTAAATATTTCTCATAATGAATATTAAAGTTAAACAAATAAACGAAATGAAAAGATTATATATTTAAGATATACTTTGATTAACACTCTATATTATCATCCGTGCAGTGCACGGGTTCAAAAAGTAGTTTACAAACATTAGATTTCTGTTGAAACCACGTCATTAATCCACGATTTAATTTTTTTTAAGGTATAATGTCAATGTTGATTTTTACATAATTATTAAATAACGATTTATGACTAATAATCAATCGAATAATAAATAATCTCTAATTGTAAAGACGAATTGTTTAAATAAGCATATATTTTTAGTTGTGACGACTCATACGCGATGAAATAATGTTGCAAAGAAAAGGGATTATGAGACGTCACGAGCCTTTGACGGACCAGCGGAGTTAAAGAAGGCCCTTTTCTTGGAAGCTTCTGATGCAATCATCAAACATTTCAGGGATGCTTTTGAATCCAGGAAACCCTAATTGCATTACCTTGCTAGTGTCCAAATCATGCATACTTTGATCTCTATTTCCCTTGATTGCCCTAAATTACACATACGGAAGTCGTTTAATTTTAAATCGCTAAATAAATACAACTATTCCGTGTTAGGGGTATTGTAATACAGGTAAACAAATGAATGGGACGAAAATAATATAACCAGCATACATGCTTTCATACGGGTACATTGGGTATTTGGCTTTAAGCATATCGATAATCTCAGACCAATTTGCTACCGCGCTTGAGCAAATTAATCTGCCTTCCGCTTTGGTTTCCTCCATGGCTAATATATGAACATCAACGACATCATCTATGTGAACAAATCGAACGTATTTGTCCTGAAATCCTCCATATGCACCTTCAAAAATACGTTTTTTAGTCAAATGATTACGATTCTTAATCTTAACCACGGGATCAAAACATTCTCAATACCTTAAAGTCACATATATTTTGTCTAGGGCCTCTTTTAGTATGCATGCATGCACCTCGACTTAGAATTGGCAGAAGTTGATCCGATTTGGAAACACAACCTTAACTGCCTAAAACCCGACATGATACATCCCATATTTACCCCGGCCCAATCGATTATAATCAGCAAAAATCGAACCTTTAATAAGATCAAGTAAAAATTTGAGGGTGCTAGATGGTTGTTGATTGAGCAATGGACCGATCACAAAAGAAGGATGCACAACCACGAGATCAAGCCCGTTTTCTTGGGCTGTTTTCCATGCCATCTCCTCTGCTACCGTCTTGGCATATGCATACCACATCTGTATTAAACAATAAAACTAGTCAAATAGATGGTTGAGAAAAAAAACAAAATGCCTAGGAAATGACAAACTTTTGTCCTATGTATTTGTATGGATGAGATAATATTTGACCTGTTTTACACTTAAAACAGATATAACTGTCTTAAGAGAGACCAACCGTATAATAATTTCTTAATGCTTCGTCTAAGATTTTAAGAAGATTTTAATAAAACTTTTCGACATATGATTGTAATCCGTTCACATTTCTCACTCATTATACACGTGAGAGAATACTGAACCTCGGTACAACCTGATGATGACATCCGATTACTATCCAAAAAACTTAAATACGAGAGGGGTTTTCAAAAGAAACCTCTAAAAACTTGAGATGTTTCTTACATTGTTACGCTTGCAATACTCCAAGTCGCTCCAGTGCGATTCATTGCAAAGCGAGATTTGATGGGCGTCAGCTCGATGATTGATAGCATAACATGAAGAAGTTAACACGACCCTCTTCAATGTCGTTGATTTTAAGCAAGAGTTTAGCACATTTGTTGTGCCTTTCACGGTTGGATCAATTATCAACGCCTACATATAATACAACGAGTCGGTCTCTTGTAAAACAGTTTCCTAAAAGAATTGTCGTAATATTAACAAAGCTAGTTAACATCTGCGTTTTTTGCAGTACTTTGTATACGGTATAAGATGCAAAAGTATAGGACTACGATGGGTTGATCTCACATTGCGAGACTATCTCATACAAAAACAATGACTGGCAGCTCGGTAGCACCAAAACAGACACGAACACGGACACGGACTCGACACGGACACGGGACACGGCATCCCATGAAATTTAGGACACGTGACACAACATTTAAATATAATAAAATACTCCGTATATATTTTATGGTTATAAATAACGTATAATTTTATTTTTATCATGTATTTTAAGCTAAATTTAAACAAGTAAATGTACAATTCGACATTTACCATAACTAATTCTCATTTTTCCACCCAAACTCAATTTTTAATCGATCTTTTTTAAAATTTCATTCCTCGTCCAAACTATAATATGTTTAGCCATGTGTCCAACGAGTGTCGGGTGTCTGAGTGTCGGATACAGTATCGAACACGGGACGGCTAATTAGGAGAAGTGTCGTGCTACCTATTGAGGTTAATTACCTGAACGTCGTCGTCTGGACGAGGCAATAAAACCGGAGACGCGACATGGAAAACACCATAAGCTCCTCGGACAGCCTCATCAAAACTTGCATCAATCGTGAGACTTGCTTGAAATAGCCTTAATCTCTCCTTAGCACCTTCCATATTCCTTAGAAACCCGACTTTCGTTTCATCCTCTGCCATAAAGAGTAAATTACACGAGTCTACGCAAAGAACTGTCTTATTCTATAATTTGCGACAACTTTTAAAATGGAAAAAGAAATTACCAGTGTCACGGACCGTAGCTCGGACAATGTGGCCTTGGTCAAGTAGAGTCTTGATCAAGTGCGAGGCTATTAACCCGGTGCCTCCTGTTACACAGTATTCTCTCATCTTTCGCTAATACTCCGTTAAGGGATGTGTTAGTATGCGACTCGTATGTCGCTTATATAGTAAAGTATTCGGAGTTTTATTACGGTGAGAATATAAATCGAACCAGACTACCGAATTGAATACTGTAACATGTGAGTGCACGTACTTGACGGAAGTTGCACGCATTAGTCATTAATCATTAACGAAGTGAGGTATATGTTTCCCTAATTGTCTTTGCCTAAACTTGACTTTGATTATGGAAAATTAGTGGGTGCTCCATTTTCCTAATCTATGTTTACTTTCACCTCACTTTATTCTCACTTTGGTAGTTTGGTTACGGAAATAAAATATGACTATTTTCTAATCAATTTTAAGAGACAGATCTAGAAGAATTTTGTCCATATTTTTGTAATCTGTAATTCTTCTGACATAGTGAAATATTTTTCCTAGCCACGGTGAACGTATATTAGGAATATTGATAATAGTTGGGCAACCATCACTTTAAGGTTTTGGTTGACATGGTTCATTTATTAGAGCATCTCCAATGGACAGCTACAACACGTTGTAGCTTGATTTATTAATACGGTTTTTTAAGCTATTTTGCGCTTCGACTATATATCGCTCCAATGGTTGGATACAACATTTTCTAATATTATGGGTCCCACAATAAGATATTCCTCCAATCATAAACTTACCTTTTATTTTATTTTTATTTTTTTAAAACATAGCTACATGCTTGGTAGAGCTACCATGCTCATAAGCTACGTGAATATTTCTTTACTCCAATGGTAAACTACTTACTTGCTATTTTATAAATATTGCAAGCAAGTCCCTAAAACAAACCATTGGAGATGCTCTTATGGTATCAGAGCCAGTGTGATTGAAGGTCACGGGTCTGAATCCTGGCAACCTCAAAACTCCTCAAACCGGTTCGAATTCTGACAACCTCAAAACCCCTCAATAAACCACGAAATGGAACAAGCACACACGATATAGAGAAGCCTGTGCAAACTAGTGAGGGAGCGTATTAGGAATATTGATAATAGTTGGTTGAATGGTTCATCTATCAACGTAGCTATCGACTATAATATTAACACTGAAACACGTAAATCGTTTCGTAATTGTGTCGGTTCCAACAAACCCCATATAATCTAAACAGGACAACATAAACAACTACGGAGTATGATATTCTATATTCCTCCAATGCCATTGATAAATTAACAAGGCCACCATTTGCTTTTGATTTACAGATAAGAATTTGTGTTTGATTAAATCTTTATTCCATGAAACAATTTTAAATTTGCCAGACGGAAGAACCTTTACTTTTCGGCAGCTTTCACCCAACATCTTTCGTCGACAAAGAAAAATAATTGTTTTTTCTGGTATTAAAAGATGATGGACGTGAATGCGATATACGACCTGAAGGTCGCAGACGGGTTAGTTCATATGAATGTCGACAAATCCTGAAACTTTTCGAACCAATGACCATACTATAACATAAGACAAAAAGGGTCGGCTAACCTGAATCATTTTCTGAAAAAAATGTAAGGGAAAGATGTTCCATACATGATACATCATACATGATACAAATTCGACAAGAATGGAACCAACCGTAAGCATACTTACAAAAACCCTTTTTCCTGTAAGCTTCTGATGCAATCGTCGAACATTTGAGGAATGGTTTTGAAGCCAGGAAAACCGAGTTCCATTATCTTTCTGCAGTCCATGCGATGTGGGTTGTCATCTCCTTCTCGATTACTTGGCCTACGCAAAGTCACAAACAGCATAAACCAGTAATTAATGTAAGGAAGGCGATTTGCACATTTCTTAAAGACGGGAAATTAGCAGCTTTGTCTGTTATTAAGTTCAGCACTCACTTGTCTTCGAAAGGGTACATTGGATACTGAGCCTTGAGCATCTTGATGATATCTGACCAGTCGGAAACTGAACCCGAGCAAACTAACCGTCCTGATGCTTTTGTTTCCTCCATGGCTAAAATATGCGCGGCAATCACATCATCTATGTGAACAAATCCTATGGTTTGTTTCAGGTACTCTCCTCGAGCACCTAAGTGAAAATAAATTCCGTCAAATTTTTATCTCCTCACTATAAATGTAAAACAATTCAAGGTTCATTCTATAATTGAAGCATCTCAACCAAAACCTTAACGTGATGGTTGAAGCCCAACTATTATTAATATTTCTAATACGCTCCCTCACTCAAATGCCCATTGGGCTTGAAGAGTGGTTAGTTTGCACAGGCCCACTCATATCGTGTGCTGGTTTCCACTTCGTGGTTTTTGAGGGGTTTTGAGATTGCCAGGATTCGAACCGGATTCGAACCCATTCGAACCCGTGACTTCGGTCACACTGGCTCTGATACCATGATAATTAAACCACATCTCAACCAAAACCTTAAGGTGATGGTTGAAGCCCAACTATTATTAATATTTCTAATACATTCATTGAGAACATTCGCGGAAATGTTCCTTCAATTCTATTGCAGAATGTCACCTTTGGTAATGGACAGTATAAGATCCAGGGTGCTGGTCGGCTGTGGAGATAGCAACGGACCAACAACGAAAGATGGATTGACAACAACTAGATCAAGGCCATTGTTTTTAGCTACTTCCCATGCTGCCTTCTCTGCCATTGTTTTCGCATATGCATACCATAGCTGCAATTCAAAGCATTGCACGCGTTATTACAGACACAAATATTCAGAGGCACAATATTCACTGTAAGAGGAAGAATTTAGATTACTCGTACATTGTAACGCTTGCAGTAGTCCAGATCACTCCAATGGGACTCATTTAGAGGAGAGACTTGTTGAACATCATCACGATACCGAATGGCAGAACAGGATGAAGTGAGCACTACCCTCTTCACGGTTCCTCCCTTTATGCACGAATTCAGTACATTTAGCGTCCCTTTTATCGCTGGATTGATTAGGAGTTCCTACCAAATATAGCAATTGTGAGTTGTGAGTTTGTGACACAGTAGAAAACATAGTCGATTTTGAATAGAACAATTACCCCGTCTGTCTCAGTCAATTGTTTACGTTTCCTTTTCAAGTATACTGATCCTGTCAACTCTTTACTTACTCTATTTAATTTGTAAATCTATTTACGTAAAGAATTTACTAGGAGCGAGGAGGCGAGAAGTGACACAATAGAAAACACAGTCGATTTTGAATAGAACAATTACCCCGCACCCTAAACCCTAAACCCTGTCTCGGTCAATTGTTTACGTTTCCTTTTCATGTATACTGTCCCTGTCAATTCTTCTTACTTGAATTTGTTATAACGGAAGTACAGAGAAAGATAAAAACAAACAGTAAAGAACAATACGCACAGATTTACGTGGTTCACTAACGGTGTGTTAGCTACGTCACAGGGCAGAAGGGAGAGAGTTTTATTAATGTGAGACCCCGCATAGTCGTTCGAAGCGGCGACTATCAGATTCAAGGCATAGACTCAACGGAGTCAATTTTGTAAATCTATTTCATACCTAGGGGGTAGGGTTTCGCGCAAACAGCAAACGTAAAGAATTGACTAGGACCGAGGAGGCGAGAAGTGTAAGATAAAATATGTGGAACATACATGAACATCATCGTTAGAGCGAGGCAAGAAGACAGGACAAGCAGTATGGAAAACTCCATCAACACCATTAATGGCAGCATCAAAACTTCCTTCCACCATTAAATCAGCTTTAAACAGCTTAAGCCTTTCTTTGGCTCCTTCCATTTCTAGTAAAAATCCCACCTTTTCCACATTTTCTGGAGACCCATATCATCAATCAAATCAATTACTAGAACAGTCAAAAGGGTGGTCCCAATTTTAACCACATTCATTTCAGTAATTCAGTAAATCAGTAAATGTACACAGGTTCATAATCATATGAGGGGGATTTTGAAAAACGTATACAATCAAATGAAACGGATACGGAGTATAAAATTACCAGGATGTCTGACAGTAGCACGGACAGTGTGGCCATGGTGAAGTAAGTAGTTGATTAAGTATGATGCTATGAAGCCTGTACCACCAGTTACACAGTATTCTACCATTTTTGATATCTTCCTTTTTTTACCCGTTGCTGTTTTGTACTTGCTCTTAGGACACTAGAAGTAATGGTCCTATGTTACGAAGATATTGGTTGCGGGTTTTCTCGTTATCTAAATGAAAGAAATTTTGGTGCTTAAATTTGTCAAGTTTGATGTCTTTGTTTTTTGGAAAATTTGCGTGAAACGTGGTACATACCTTTTAACGGGGAGAGGCAAATAAATCCCACACGTTTACAATTATGGAAAAATCACCCCACAACTTTCAATACCTGCACTTCAATTCTATTATAAGCATTTTTTTCAAGTTCAGAAAATAACGATTAATTTTTCAAATCGATTGTTATTACGAAAATTATAATTTGAAAAAACATTGTCATTTTTTCAACTCGTGGAGGTGGTTTTATATATTAAAGTTTTTGATTGAATAATTTTTAACATATGTACCAAGAAAATACATTTTGATGGACGTATTTATTTGCGACGACTTCCAAAAGCGACAGTTTTGTTTTACACAAATTCTCATTTCAGAGTTTTACTCAATTATGATTTGTTTATTATTAGGATTTGCTTATACTAATTAAATTATAATTTGTTTAATTCTAATTCTTAATAATCAAGCTGTCAAACCCATTGGATCTCATCAAGTAGAATTCACCGAGTTTTACCCAATTGCAGGTATGTTCTTTTGTTGTTGTTTTCCTATGCGCGCCATGTGTTTGATAAATTCTGAGGTATTGTCCTTTTTTTTTCCTTTTGTTGTTGTTTTCCGTATGCGCGCCGTGTGTTTGATAAATTGTCTCTGAGTTTTACCCAATTGCGGGTATTGCACTTTTCTCTTTTTTTTGTTGTTTTCCGTTATGCGCGCCAGGTCTTTGATAAATGTCAATGAGAAAATTTATTTAGCTATTAGGGGTTAAGAGTTAGAGTGAGAAGTCGAAATAAAATGGTAAATGTTGTAAAACTCGTCCGTGATTAGCAACAGCCATAAGAAATAATAAAAGTTAGTAGAAAGCTGATGTGGCAGAGTCTTAAGACTTTGGCCGGTCTGACCAATAATGTTATCCTAAATAACCTAGTAAAAATACCGTATCTCCAGAGTTTCTGCGTAATCACAAATTGAGTATATGAATATTCCAACGCTGATATCTCCCGAAAATGTATTCGGATTGTTTTAAGAAGGGGCGTACTTTTTCACATTGGCCAATATCGTCAATCAATATGGTTCATTAATGTGCCAATTGTGAGTTTCTCACACTATTAACTTGCAATATTTCAGTTTTATTCAGTAAATAAAGGCTAATTAGTTTAATGGGGTTGAGAGTTGAGTCATTTTTTGTTAAATTGAATTTTTGATTCTTTGCATGTTCATGATCAATTGATCAGAGATTGTTTATTTGGACATACAATTGCATGTTGTTATGAATTAACAACTTTGATACTGTTTAATGGATTAATTGAGGTACTAGTTTTGAGAATCGAGTTTTGTTCTAAAACCAATCGGCAATAAGAGGAAGTAATAACTTCTCGAAGACCCTTTTAATTTTGTATCAGTATCGTAAACTTATTGTTATCAGATCGATGTTTTCGAGGAAGGTATGAACCCTTGTCTATCAAAGAAAACCCTTTTCTTGAAAACTTTTAATACAGTCGTCGAACATTTGAGAAATCGGCTTAAAACCAGGATGTCCTAGTTGCAGGATCTTGCTTGAATCCATGCTATGAGGCTTGTCATCCCCTTTCTGACTTCCGCACCTAAAAATGACAGTTGGTTAACTCGAGTCATGAAATTTGAGAGGAAATCATCGGTTGTGCTTCTATTACTCACCTGGTTTCATACTGGTATGAAGGATATGTAGCTTTGAGCATGAGGATGATGTCTGACCAGTGAGCCACTGATGCCGAGCAAATAAGCCTCCCTGTTGCGTTGCGTTCTTCCATTGCTAGAATATGTGCTGATATTGTATCTTCTATGTGAACAAACCCTAGTGCTTGGTTCGGGTACTCACCTATCGCGCCTAAGAAACAACATATACAATGTGTTTTAGCAGTTTCTTACATTTTTGGGTTTCTGAGTAATAGGAATATTAATAATAGTTGTGACTCAACCATCATCTTAAGGTTTTGGTTGAGATGGTTCATCTATCATGGTATCAGAGCCAGTACGGGTTCGAATCCTGGCAACCTCAAAACCCCTCGAAGACTCACGAAGTGGAAACCCAGCACACGGTATGGTTGCCTGTGCAACATATACAGTTTGTTACATTTTCTGGTTTCTGAGGATCATTTGATTGCAGGTTTTACCTTTGATGATTCCGAGAACTAGTAGCAGAGTGCTGGTTGGCTGAGGTGCAAGCAATGGACCAACGATAAACGATGGGTTGACGACTACCATGTCAAGGCCGCTTTCCTTGGCCATCTCCCACGCTGTCTGCTCAGTTAATGTCTTCGCGTATGGATACCATAGCTTCAAACAAACAGAAACAGTTTGTTCAGTAAATTTGATGCACTTGGCAGATTAATTATTCTGATAATAACATTTCATTTCTTACATTGTTTTTCTTGCAGTACTCTGGATCGCTCCAGTGGGATTCATTCAGAGGCGTATTCATGTCAATGTCTGAATTATATCTTATCGCTGAACAGGACGAGGTAAGCACAACCCTTTTAAGGGTTTTCGCCTTTGCGCAGGATTTCAGAACATTCAGGGTCCCTTTTATACTTGGTTCCACCAGATTTGCCTGCACAATTCACGAATGCATTTTCACAGAGTCGGTATGAGCCAGATACTCAGATGTATGAGGCTGCGACACATCGATTTCAAGATTTTTATCTGAATAAAGAGAAGTGGAGAATGAAACAGTACATAAACATTGTCATCATATGGCACAAGCACAGGAGCAGCTGTATGGAAAACACCATCAACCCCTTGTATCGCCTCATCGAAGCTCCCTTCCACCATTAGGTCTGCTTTCATGATTTTGAGTCGCTCACGAGCTCCGTCCAATTCCCATAGATACCCTACTTTCTCCACATTCCCTGCATAAAATCAAGTAAAAGTGATTCTAACCCAAATTTTGCAAAATTTTACTGAAACGAGAATTGTTTCAGGTTATGTTATCCAGACTCGGTTAGAAGCGTCTCAGACAGCTATTCTAAGACAGTCCACCACCCAACAGTGTTATATGCAGAAACTTAGATGAAGAGTCAGAGTTATTAGGAATATTAATAATAGTTGGGCCTCAACCATCACCTTAAGGTTTTGGTTGGGATGGTTATCTATCATGGTATCACGGCTCAAATCCTGGCAACCTCAAAACCCCTTAAAAAACCACGAAGTGGAAACCAGCACACGTTATGGGTGGCCTGTGCAAACTAACCACTCTTCAAGCCCAATGGGCATTTGAGTGGGAGTGTATTAGGAATATTAATAATAGTTGGGCTTCAACCATCAGATAGGTTTCAGGTATGAACCTGGATCACGGACAGTAGTCCGTACAGTATTTCCCCTTTCAAGAAGCGTTTTAATCAGGTACGCGGCTATGAAACCTGTGCCTCCGGTAACACAATATTCCGGCATGTTGATACTCTGTGATAACCCTTTTGTTTTGTTGTTTTGATGACAATGGTGAGTTATAGATCTATATACTCCATGTCTTAACCATTTTAATAGCTTAGAGATTATACACAAGTCATGATCTTGGCATTTTTACATTATGTGGAGATATAGTTTGTATGGTAGGTCAGTCATGTAAACCATGCACACATATTTCTGAATATTTTCTTAAAACCTTTCGCCAAATAATCAGTTTTGGTTAAAAGACACATTTCTCGGCGAATATTATTGATCATGATTTATGAACAATCCTTATCTTTGACAGGATCGAGTTATTTTTTTTCTATATGACGCTTCTTCAACATTATTAAGTGAACGAAAGAGAGAACTTTAGAAAGTAGAGGCTTTGACTCCTAGAGTCGACCCGCCCGACCCGCCGTGTTTAGTTTCTCAGCACACAACTCAGCCCGACTGCCCCATCCCTACCTTTGTCCGGGTCACAGAACCCAAACCCGACCCGCCTATTTAGTATGAAAAACACATAGGCCCACCAGCCCATCCTCCACCCACCACAGGCCTGTCCTGGGTCAAACATTCGTCCAATTCGACCCGACCCGACCCGATCAAGCTCGCCCCTTCCCCTGGTCTCGCCTGGGTCTAGCCAAATGAGCCTGACCATTAACAGTTTTACCGACTCCTTAACAATCGTTCAATAATTGCTAATCTAAGTAGTATTCCACATTTTTTTCTTCAAGCAAGCCTAGGGTACTCGATATGGTAACAAACCTTCAAAATCTTTACAAAATGACCACATTTATTTTTTTAAAGGGAGCTACGAGGACAGAAATATTGATGACGGGAATCGAACCTAGGTCATAAGTTTCACCCCGAGTGACTCTAATGAGTGTTGCATACCATCATTAATTCATTAGGATTACTCTTGTACAATAATTTGATGGATTGGCAGAATTTTAATTTGTTTAGTCATACCAAACTTACCATTCATCACTAACCCCTAACTAAAACCCAAACCACATGCCATCATTTCTATTGAATCCCACAAACTTGTACACTAAAAAAATACTTAAGAAACCTCTCGAAAAACATAAACCATGTCACAAGTTATGTACAAAGTTTTGGTTGGAAGATGACATTAAAACAATCATATCAAGACAAATGCATCACTATATCATTACACAGTGCAAGTCCGTCTTAATTTAAGACGGTTTTTATACCTGATTACAATAGAGATGAAAATAAAATAAAATCGCGAAAGGTTTTAAATTAAGACGATCTTAAACAAGACCAGCCAGACCAGATGTTATTTTCCTTGTACTTCTATAATCTTGAACTTTCCTCTATATATTTCCATCATTTCCTCTACTTTATCCACCAAAAAAATGGCTTCAAAATATGTAAAATTAGGGTTCCAATACTTAGCAAATCATCTCATAATTTTGTTTATTATGCCAATAATACTAGCTATATTCACCCAAATGCTTCATAATGATCCTAAACAAATTTTAAACTTCTTCACTTCCCTTCAACTAAACTACTCCTTGGAGATGCTCATTTCATGTATTCTAATTAGCTTAATGTGTGCTATCTACTACACGTTGCGGCCTCGAGCCGTGTACTTAGTAGACTACTCTTGTTTCAAGCCACCGGTCGAGTGTAGGGTTCCATTTTCGACCTTCATGGAGCACTCTAGGCTCATTGTGAGTGATCAAAAGAGTGTCGATTTTCAAGTAAAAATCCTAGAACGGTCTGGTTTAGGCGAAGACACTTGTTTGCCTCCTGCAATTCATTGCATACCTCCTAACTCGACAATGGAGGCCGCTCGGGAAGAGGCCGAGCTAGTAATTTTCTCGGCCCTAGACAATCTCTTTGCAAAAACCGGCCTTAGGCCGAAAGATATTGACATTTTGATAGTTAATTGTAGCTTGTTTTCGCCCACGCCTTCACTTTCGGCTATGGTGGTGAATAAGTATAAATTAAGGAGTAATATTAAGAGTTTTAACCTCTCTGGGATGGGCTGTAGTGCCGGGCTAATATCAGTAGATTTAGCCCGGGATCTTCTGCAAGCCCATCCCAGTTCAAACGCGGTTATTGTTAGTACCGAGATCATAACACCAAACTATTACCAAGGCAAAGAAAGAGCAATGCTCCTCCCTAATTGCTTGTTTCGTATGGGTGGGGCCGCGATTCTCTTGTCCAACAAGGGAATACACAGAAGGCGGGCTAAGTACCGCCTTCTGCACGTTGTTCGTACCCACAAGGGTACAGACAACCGTGCCTACAAGTGTGTTTTCGAGGTAGAGGATAGTGAAGGGAAAGCCGGTATATCACTATCTAAAGACCTAATGGCCATAGCCGGTGACGCCCTTAAAGCAAACATCACCACCATAGGCCCCTTAGTCCTTCCTACATCAGAACAAATCCTCTTCCTCCTTTCCCTGATCGGCCGAAAGCTCATTAACCCGAAATGGAAGCCTTACATACCCGACTTTAAGCAAGCATTCGAGCATTTTTGCATTCACGCAGGCGGTAGGGCAGTCATTGATGAGCTACAAAAGAGCCTACAGTTGTCTGGAGGACATGTTGAGGCCTCTAGAATGACATTACATAGGTTCGGGAACACGTCCTCGTCGTCGTTGTGGTATGAATTGAGCTACATTGAAGCAAAAGGGAGGATGAAGGAGGGAGATAGAGTATGGCAGATTGCATTTGGGAGTGGGTTTAAGTGTAATAGTGCAGTTTGGAAGTGTGTAAGGAATGTGGAAGTTACAAATTGTGTAGATGATGATAATCCTTGGGCTCATTGTATACAGAGTTACCCTGTTCATATTCCTGATGTAGTCAAGTTGTAAATGTTGGACTAGCAATAAGTCGAGTTGGGTCGGGTTTGGGTCGAGTCGGGCCGAGTTGGGTCGGGTCGAGTCTCTTATGTTGATATATGTAAATAATGATTTTTTTAAAAAAATTAATGTAATTTGTGTGTTGGTAAGTGTATGCTCGGCTATGTTACTCAGACTATTTTGAATTTTTCACGTACCCTTGATTGAAATTTGACATTCAGATAAGGGTATGACACGTCAACACTTCATTTTAGGCCAAAATATGCGTATTTTTCATAAAATAAACGAGTTCGACGCTTAAACAAGCACCCGTGTCGAATACTTGTAAACGTGATCAACATATGTGCTCCGTGTGCTTTGATTTACTTATTTATTTTCTTGCAACTCTTATTAGTCGTGCAATCCAAAGCAATAATGAAAGTAATAAACTGAAAAAGCTATTTAAATTACAACCTTTAATCTTTCATACGGGGTGAAATTTATTATTTTTTTAGTTTATTACTCCATACATTCTATTCTAACCATTTGTTTATCTTTATTTAAAATATTTTTCACGACATGTAAAAGGTAAATTAATGAGCAAAATAGAATAAGAAAAATTGTCGATAATAAGATTGTAAATGAAATAGGTGAAATACCTTTGACCATACTATATTAGTACGAAGTATTAAGTTATCGAGACATTATTTTTATCAATTTATATAGTTTTTCGTACCCTTTTGTTATTAATTATGGTTTAAAATATCTCTTTTATTTGGTATATATTTTCGTAATTATTATACTTATTTTATTATATATATAACCATTTTTATTAATATCTCATTTGATACTATTTGTACTCATTTTAGTTTTTTACTAGTGTTACACCCGTGAAAAATCACGGGCTTGTGTACACTTATTTTTAAAGACGACGTCGGTATATTTATTTCAATATATAGCAATTCTCTTTATTCGAACGAATTATTTTTTAACGGGATGTTTGAATATAAGATATATTCGGTGAAAAGGTGAATTTCCTGATGCACTAATTTTCGAATAGGTATTAGTAATGATGATAATATTTGGATTACTTATGATAACATTAATGAATAAGGTATATAAGAAAAAACGATAGACGACTAAAAAAAGATTAAATAACTAATAATGAGTAGTTTGGATAGTTACTGTCTTTTGATGAATTACTTACGGAACATAATTTGACGGACAAATACGATGAACAAAATAACTAATCAGGTACAAATATAAATTAAATGGGTGTATTAAAATTCGATAACCCAACACGAAAATTACAGTTTCTAGAAAACCTCCTTGTAAACAACATTTGTTGTTGTATTAGTCATTCCTCCTTCTTAATCAAGAAGTAGCACTTTTAGACCTTTCTTACTCGTGACCCTGGATATAGCAACGTACAGTTGGCCATGGGTAAAGACTGGTCTTGGAAGATAAAGTCCAACACGGGATAGAGATTGACCTTGACTTTTGTTGATAGTCATGGCGAAACAAACTGCTAAAGGAAACTGTCTTCTTTCAAACTTAATTGGGAACCTGGTTTGATCGGAAGGAGTCAAGGTGATGCAGGGAATATAGACATTGCTTCCGATATGACTGCCAGAAATAACTGTTGCACTAATAACGCGATTTCCTAGTTGCTTTACCTCCATTCGGGTGCCATTGCACAAACCATTTGCTTGGTCAATGTTTCTTAAAAGCATCACTATAGCTCCAACTTTCAGTCTTAAGTTGTGATTAGGTAAACCGGAACATCTGATTGAGTTAAGAAACTCTGTAGAGTAAAGTTCTCTGACCCCGCAATTAGTCTCTTCCTTGCTTATTTCATCAGAGCTTAAGTAAATTTTTTCTTCCTTTTGGAAATTGTCTTCTTTCAAACTTAATTGGGAACCTGGTTTGATCGGAAGGAGTCAAGGTGATGCGGGGAATATAGACATTGCTTCCGATATGACTGCCAGAAATAACTGTTGCACTAATAACGCGATTTCCTAGTTGCTTTACCTCCATTCGGGTGCCATTGCACAAACCATTTGCTTGGTCAATGTTTCTTAAAAGCATCACTATAGCTCCAACTTTCAGTCTTAAGTTCTGATTAGGTAAACCGGAATATCTGATTGAGTTAAGAAACTCTGTAGAGTAAAGTTCTCTAACCCCGCAATTAGTCTCTTCCTTGCTTATTTCATCAGAGCTTAAGTAAATTTTTTCTTCCTTTTGAATTTGATCCAAGACATAGTCGTTTACCTCCTCGACCACATCGTGAGTAGGTGCTAGTACAACTCTTTCAGTGAAATACAGATGGTCACCTAAGTGATCTTTTAAAGATGGATAAGTGCTATCTACAATAGTATATAATAGGAGTAATGAATTCTCAAAGTTGATAGTTTGGGCTTGAATAGGACGGACTAAGGAGTAATTGGGTTTCTGAGCAGTTTTCACTTTTGGTACACAGTTAGTTAATGTCTTTCAATAAGGCATCAAATTACTATTCGTGCATATTTTTATTATGAATATATTTATAACACTATGATATAATAAAATTGACATATGTGCATCGTACTTTAACATTTTGACTAAGCAATTTGATTTCTAACATGTTTGACAAATATAAAAATAGAACATATATAAGTGTTACAAAGGAGATCAACGTGTAGGAAAAAGTGAAAGACAATAATGTTACATGTCAATAACTTATTAAAGATTTTTGTTAGCTTTCGATGTTTCAAATACACCATCGCAGAAAGAAAAAAAAATCGGCAAAAATAAAAGAGTCATCCAAATCAAGAAAACATCTGTGAAGAAGATCCATAGCTATTATTTTCAATCTCGTACATTGTTATTTATACGTGAGTATGACATCCCCTATAATATTAATGTAAACACAAAAATAATAACTAATAAGATTCTAATTGATTTAAAACATAATAAAAATAAAAAGAGAATAATTAACTTAGTTCTCCGCGTATACTTTAGCTAGAATGTTTTTGGCTAAAGTTGAAAATTTAACCTTCTGCAATATTAATATAAACACACAAAAAAACTAATAAGATTATAATTGATTCAAAACATAATAAAAATAAGAAGCGAATAATTAATTTAGTTCTTTAGGTATACCTCACCCACCAATTTTTTTTACTAAAGATGAAAATTCATTCTACTACAATACTAAAACAAACACAAAAAATAATAAATAATAAGATTCTAATTAATTCAAAACATAATAAACATAAAAAACAAAATAACTACTTTACTTTTCTATGTATACTGTACTAATTTTTTGAATAAAATTGAAATTAGAGTTGTTGTAATAGTTACATATGAAATTTTTTGCAATTAATAATTCTTTCAAAATTTTATGAATAGAACGAAGATAAAAAAAAATATGGAATATACAAACTGAGTATATATAGTAAATGAAAATAAAGTTAAAAGGTCACTTCATTAAGTAAAGGAAATCGTTACCAAAAAAAAATTAAGTAAAGGAAATAATATTTAAAAAACTTGGTATGCATTTAATGCTTCTAAATTCATTAGTTTTTATTATTTTTTCTTTTTTAAATATTGATGAAGTGGCTTGCTAGAATTTCTCTAAAGTGAAATAGTGAAATGTGGTGCTTTGTCTTACCTTTTAATATTATATACTCCCTCCTATTCTAAGTTTTGTTCCCCTTTGAGGGTGACACAAATATTAAGGTAAGGAGTAAAATAAGTGTAAAAAATTGGGTGGGGTTGGGTGATAGGAGAGAGGAATGAATAATTAGGAATTAAATAAGAAATTGTGGGCCACAAAGATTAAAAAAGGAATAAAATATGAGTAAAAGTGTTGGGTGGGGTTTGATAATAGGAGAGAGAAATGAATAAAATAAGAGTAAAAGTTTCCAAAATAAGAAAGGGGGAGAAAAGCTGAATAATCCGTTTTAGGAAATAGGGAAGAATAGTTAGAATAGGAGGGAGTATAGATTATTGTAGGATTTTTTTTATGACGAAGCGAACTTCAAAAAGAGTGTAGTACGTGATAGGTAGAATAATTGATCTTAATTAAACAATGGAGAGACGAAAAGCAGATAGTTGACCGATCATTTTAAATCACATTATAATATACTGAAAAAAACCGAAGAGTCAAATTGATAGGCATTATTAGTCTCTACATTATAATCGCATTAGCAATCTCTATATGCAAATGCAAGAATGAAAAAGCTCAAGAAATTAGAAAAAAAACGCGGCATGAATTGGCCTAGCTAATTTTTTGGAAGCATATATATACACACATAAATAGTAGTAGGTCTTATGTGGTAGAATTGTGTTATTGGTTTATTGATTGAGTTTGAAGTCTTCCAAACCACAAACAAATTTTTTTAACGCAAATAAGATTGTATTAATGTTGGAATTCTAGTAGTGTTGTACGTCAAACCAATTTTATCTCCTTAACGATGGTATACTTTAAATACATTACTATTATTATATGTTATTTAATTGAATTAAATAATTTTATCGACATTTATTTATGTATTGTACTCTAACTATACTTCTTAGAGTCCATACGATACGGATTCCTTCCAATGATATCGCTCGGCCAATGAAATCTCCTGGGAAAAAAACAGCCAATAAAATCGCTCGAAAAAAGCTTGCTTTAATAATATAGATAGATAGATAGATATATATATTATATATTTATTATATTAATTCCTAAAATATCCGTGTAGAATATCCGTGCATGATTTTAGTTTGACGTTTTTTATGGCATATATATAATATAATATATAATAGAATATTAAAGAATATGAATATTTTAATATTAAATTATTATTAAATTATTAAATTATTATGATGTGGCATAACTGAGTAATTCTGATTGGTCTACAAAACTGAAATTTCTGAGGGTGAATGTGAGAGCTTAAAACACTAAACGCTGAAATCTGATTGCGCCACGTCAGCGGAATTACATCCTTCTTTTATAGTAATAATGATACCATTTTTTCATCTCAATAAATTAAATTAAAAAAATCTTATCTCAGGACACCTACTCATCAATTATATGTTTATTCAATCATAAAAAGGAATATTATCTCCTTTATTATACTCCTATTTATACGCACCTCTTTCAAGATAATATGGAATAATCCTTCCATGTTCAGTTGTGGAAAGACACATATTTTCAAATCTTAGCTCTTAATCACACCAACTTCTACATGAACACTCTTTCAATGTCGAATCCTGTAACTAATACCCACAATTTATATTCCGCATTCATTTAAGATGTTTTAGTCTAGCGGTTGATAAGAAAATTAGTTGACAATAAGTTTTAAGATCAAATTGATCTCATTTCCTTTTGCAATTTGATTTTATATCCCCAGTTACTCCGAAAATATAATTTTGAGTTTCGGCAATACCTAATTTGTGAAAAATATTACGTATTTCATGCAAAATTTCTAGCTTGAAAAGTACCGTAAAAATTTTATGATCAATATAAAACTCCTAGCTTATATATTCCTAATTTAATTGGTAAAATCACCATAGATAACATTCCGCCTAAATGCAAAACCCATCAATATAATACTCTTGCTAATGTGCCTCCCATGTAGAGTTGACTATCAGCACGGGTTAACCCGACCGACCCAGTTTGCCTCCCCTTCTTGACCTGGCCCGGGGCTGGATACTCAAACTCGACCCTCCTACTTATATTTAAAAAGGGTTATTCTAACATCCCTTTACTATAAAAGGAGTAGAAAATAAAGGTTTCTTATTGGTTGTTGATTTAAAGTTGAAAAAATAACCTTTTTTTTTGTAGGTCCCCCCATGTTCCATCACCCATTTTATTTTATTTTTTATTTTTTTATAATGTTTTGTAACTACTTAAATTATGATTCCAAATTTAATAACACAAACTATACGACATCATACATTTACATTTGTTATTATTAATACAATACAATATAAACTTTCAAAAATTATAAATTAAATAATTACAAATACCTATTGACTATAATAAAAAAAATCACTGAAAAAGTTAAAACGTTTTCTATGGTATTACCAATATAATATAAAAAAATTACAACCTGTATATTACAAAATATTACGGAGTACATTATTTGATCGAACCGGGTTATTTCAGGTTTGAGTTATTTTTGAGTCAATTATTATCAAGTTATTTTATTTTATTCAAATCATCTTTTAAAAAATCTCAAATGCCGAAATCGTTTTAAACATATTTCTCCCAAATAAAAAAATTACTCAAAAACAACAATAATTACTGGAAAATTCGTAATCAATAATATTTTTATAGAAAGGTAATATAATCACCAATATTTTTTTGCACGGATTTAAAAGTCACCCGTGCATTATTTGCACGAGATTAAAACTAGTAGGCTCTTAATACACATGATAAGAAGTTAAGTAAGAAAAGATTTTCAAGATTATTTCACTTAATATGTTAAATATGAGTTAGCTTCTAATTGATCATCATATATTCTCAACAATATTTCCTTACTCGGCTTCTTATCATCTGCTCTTATGACACATGTTAGAAAATTCGATTTAAAAAATATATATATTATATAGACTCGCCCTCAAACCTGATTCTGGTCAAATATTCTCCTAGCTCGACATGATCAAACCCGCTCCTCCCCTAACCTGGTCAGGGTCTAGCCAAATAAACCCGACCCACCCCATGGTCAGCCCAGCCCGAAGACAGCTACATGCCATTTTACCCAAAAAGACTTTTTTACCCACCCACTTATGTCTCACAAACTATTGAATTGGGTTGAATTTGCACTAAAAAATCCAAGTAGTTGATGAACTTGTCTCATAAGACTGACCAAATTAGGAGACACAAACACCAAAGTCATAAACAACAAACATGACTATAATAAATAGACAAACCGTGAGTGTTCTTTGTGACGGATATATTTATCGTAAATTTTTAGTTGAAATTTTTTGCCATGTGAACAAATAACACAAACCCTAAGAAATCCAAATAACTTATTTTTACTATCCAAATAGTTAATAAAGTACTTAATTCGTTATAAGTTTGTGACGTATGTGTTCTCCCCGGAGAGTTACGAATTTGTGCTATATATTTCACACAACACAAAACTCTCAACATTCATTCATTCATTCTGTCCACCAAAACCCAAACACTCACCACATTAAATCTCACACCATCTTCTTCATTTCACATTAATCCAATCAACAAATTCTCATAAACCCAATTTCAATAAAAAACAGATAGGAAAATGGGTATTGAAAAAGGAAGGGAATTGTTAGAAAAAACGATTGAAAATGCAGGAGGATGTGCAATCATTGATGGTGGTTTCGCAACTCAACTTGAAAAACATGGTGCCAAAATTAATGACCCTCTTTGGAGTGCTCTTTGTTTGATTCAAGATCCTCATCTTATTCAAAGGGTACCTTTTGATTTTGTTTTTTTTTTTATCTAATTCTAATACTCGTAACTCGTAAGACGGGCTTACACAAGTATATTGTAAAACGGGTTTTAATTTCATATTGTGAAAACCCGTCTTAAAAGAGACTAACTTTTTAAATTTTAATCAAATGGGTTGATGTTAATTTCACTACTTTTGTTGATGTAATACATTGTTGCTGAAATGTGTTTGTTTTCAATTGCAGGTTCATTTGGAATATATGGAGGCTGGTGCAGACATTTTGGTTACTTCATCTTATCAGGTTTATTTTCCGTCTCATTCATTTGTTAACCTTTTAGTTTACGCGATTTGTATTTTAATCAAAGGTAAGCAAATGACGAGGCCAAGTGGAGTATTATATGCAACAAAATGATTATTTGTTTTCTTTTTAACATTCTGCAACACGTTGGTGGTTTTAAGGTTGGTAAGGAAAATGCTGAACATTTCAACAACCTCATTCTCCTAGCAGAATAAATTTAAATAAAATATTTGGTCAGAAAATTAGATTAGATTTCTTGCTTAAAGTCTTGGTGACAACTGACAGTAAATCAGCCTTAAGAATGCAATAAGTCTCGCTGAAGACAGTCACAATGCGTCTCTTCAAAAATACGGGTCAAATGTTACCATTTTAACGCCAAATGCAACCAGTATAATTTTCTAAGTTGACAGATTGCTTTTTTCATGGTGACATTTGGCCTGTCTTTTGTAAGAGATGGAATTGTCCGTCTTCAATGAGAATTTGTGTTAAGAATGTCGTGTGGTTGGAGCGAATAAGTATAGGGTCGTTGAGTGACATGCAGTCAAAGTGAAGTGTCAAAGTATAATACTCGTATATATATAAATGGATGTAGTTATGTGAACTACCTCGCCGGTTGTCAATAGACATTGGCTGACATGTTGTCGAAGTGAAGTGTCAAAGTAACATAAACGGATATTTCACGGGAAGTAAAGTGGATATATTGTTAGAGATTGGCTGTGAAGTCTTCTTGAGTCTGAACTTATGATGATAGTGAAATATGGCTAGGAGTTACGGGTTATGGGGTCTGTTCTTTGATTGGACTTGCAATGCCAGGAGGGATATGTTTTCGACAACAGTGTTGCGGGTGATTGGTAGGGTCTGTGGGGTTTCGAGTTAAATGAGCCATAACTGCAGACCTATCTTCCCAAAAGAAGTCTAAGGCCCTGTTCTTTTCGGCTGAAACGAACTGAATTGAATTAATTGGAGTAAAGCTTAATTGAATTAAATTGAGTGAAACTGGGGTGAAATGAATTTAGTTGTGAAATGAATTTAGTTGAATTAAAAGTTAATTTTGTGAATAGATTAATTGAACATAATTAATTGAACGTAAATAAAACTTAACGAAAGGAGTTGAAATTAAGCCAGAAAGAACAGGGCCTAATTCCCGTCAGTGAGGCAGTGAGGATTGGATTTTGTTTATCGTATTTGAAGTAGTAGACATACATTCAAGTATCGTGTAACAGTAAGATTTTCACTTCGGGTGATAGAAAGATCGTAAATTGACTATAAAAATTTAAGCTTTAGCAACGATAATGATGATGAGTTGATATCAGCTAACATACAGGCAACTATACCGTTGAGTCGTTGACTGATACATTATTTGATTTCCTGATAAATGGAGACATGTACTTGTGTGCTGAATGGCTGGCGATAATGTAGATATGCCTTTCACATACAGGCAACTATACCAGGGTTTCTGTCGAGGGGTATGTCAATGGAAGAAGCGGAGTCATTACTTGTGAAGAGTGTTAAATTAGCACTTCAATCCCGCGATGAGTTCTGGAGTACCGTTAGTGTACTTGCAGAAAATAGTTATAAGAGGGCCTTGGTTGCTGCATCTATTGGAAGCTATGGAGCTTATCTTGCTGATGGCTCGGAATATAGGTAAGTTTAGACGTAGTTACCGTTTCTTATGATTAAAAACCGGGTTAAAAAGGAATATGGGAGATTAATCTACCGTTTCTTTTGGCAGTGGAATTTACTGGAATGATGTTAGCTTGGCTAAGCTTAAAGATTTCCATAGGCGAAGATTACAGGTTCTTGCAGGAGCCGGCCCAGATTTACTAGCATTTGAGACAATTCCTAATAAACTCGAAACTCAGGTTTGTACATTCTGTTTAAACTGTGTCAATGCTTATTTGTCGCGCTTAAAAGTTGACATGGTAGACCAATCCATAACTGAAGTGCGAATCCATAAAAAAGATTAGTTGATCTTACCGTCTCACACAACATTTACTGCAGCGTCTCACACAACAATGCTTGCTTCATTGTTGTATACTCCGTTAACATTTTGAGGCATCAAAATCTGTTGTCAAACCTGCAGAAATTTGATATTTTCATGGCAAATGTAATTCTAAATTAAATATGAAACATTTCAGGCTATAGTAGAGTTGCTTGATGAAGAAAACATCGACATTCCATCGTGGATTTGCTTCAGCTCTGTAGATGGGGACAATGCTCCGTCAGGGGAAAGCTTTGATGAATGTCTAAATGTAATTAATAAGAGCAACAAAGTAGCCATGGTAGGAATCAATTGTGCACCACCCCAGTTCGTAGATACTCTTATCCGCAGATTTAAGAAGGTAATGCAGTAATACGGTTTGTTCTATGTACAGTCGAAGCAATATGGAGTCGAGTTATTATTCTTGCTAAAATTTAACTTCGTCTTTTTATTCATCCCGTACATTCACAGCTAACCAACAAGATGATAGTTGTTTACCCAAATAGCGGGGAGATTTGGGATGGAAGAGCTAAACGATGGCTGGTATGTCACTGAACACTATGACTCCCGGAATTTTTACTGTTTTTAATTAGTTACTCGTATAACTGTGTGGAACACAAGAGTCGGCGTTCTTTGGCCTTGCAAGATGATGAAATCTAGCATTGATGGATTTCAGACTACGTTTATAGGTATGTCCTTATTAAAGACCTAACCCTTGTTAAAGTAAATAAATTATAGGAACTAGTTCCGTTCCAAATGGTCTGAAATGGACCTGTTGGAACATGTTTAGGAACCTGCTATTTGCATGTGTTCCCCATACGTGATTCCAATTTAACCAAAAATACTGTCGGAATTCCTAGGTCTAACCAGGGCTTGATAAAATAACAAAATCAGGAACTAGGTCTAGTAAGTAGGTTAAGAAATATATATTAATATTTTAATGCAGAAACTCGGTATAGGTAGGGCTGCAAGAACGACTGATAAACATGGTAGAACATTCGCTTCATATATTTGAGTAGCGTGATTTTCAACAAATTTTTCCGGGTATATACTTTTGCGACACTTTTGGGTTGTAATGTTAAACATATTTGAACCGTTGTTTATCAATGCAGCCTTCGCAATGCTCTGATGACAAAGCATTCACGTCAATGGCTCTAAAATGGCGCGATGCAGGTGCTAAACTGATAGGAGGATGTTGCAGAACTACACCTTCAACTATTCGAGGCATTGCTAAAGCCGTAAAAGCGAGACCTTAATCTCTGTTCAATCATTTACGACATGAGGCTCTGTAATTTTTGCTTCGTAAATTTAATAAACTATGTAGCTACTAGCTCGCGCATTGGCCCTGCCATTTATCGTCAACCTTTTGCAGTTTACTTAATCTCGTTTTCCCACTTTATGACTCGATACTTTGACGACTTGTTATGTTTACAGAACGGTCTCATACAAGACTATAATTATCGCAAATTGATATTTGATCCGATGTGGATGTATAACTGACAAAACAATCTCAACTCGATATATACAACTTAGGGGTGTTCATTCGCGATTTGGTTCACCGAACTGCATATTTAATTCGGTTCGTACACGGTTCGGTTTGGCAAAACACCGAACCTAAACCGCACCGTTCTTAACGGTTATTTGCGGTTCGGTTACCGGTTAACCTATAAACATGCTAAATATACTTTTTCTTTAATTTTCGAAATTTTTATCTAGTAGTCTAATTAATTTTTTAATATTTAATTATACTCAATAATAAAGTTAATAAGTGAAACTTTAATATTAATCATTTTAGCCATTTTTGAATATGGAAACACTTTTTAATTAAATAAAAGAACAATTTTTTATATAATATTTTAATTTTTTTGCTTACTTTTTTGTGAACGGTTCGGTTCGTGGTTAACCTCTTTTCTAAAATTGCGAACCTCAATCGAACCATACCCATGATAAATTTAATGGTTCAGTTCACCGAACCGCTTTGTCAAAACAGTTCGGTTAATTAAACCTTAAAAAGTACGATTTTTCGATTTTTCGGTTCGGTTATTGCGGTTCGGTTTATTATGAACACCTACAACTAATATGACAAAACAAAACGAAACGAAACAAATTTGCTGTAAATAACCACACTGTTTGCATTTCTTACAATTTCAAAACATACTATATACCATTAATCATCTTATTACAAACTTTGTAGGTTTAAACGTATACATACATAATTAAACTGTATCAAGAGTTTAAAACAAATGGTTATGAATTGAAGGGTCGGATTACAAATTGGGTTAGTTCTTACTCGTATTTTTTTGGGTGTAAACGGAGCCATATTACCAATATGTTGATAACGGAATTTGAACTCAGGTAATGACTTTACCAGCTAAGCTAACTAACATTTGTTGTTAGCTTTTATTAATGGACGGAATTTGAACTCAGGTCATGACTTTACCAGCTAAGCTAACTAACATCCGTTGTTAGCTCTTATTAATGGACGAAGACGAAGGATGTATCTTCTTATATAAACCTGAGAAGCAACCACTTTGCACCATACCATTACTCTTATATGCACTAGACCCGTCGTCATCGTTATCATCATCACCATTATTATCGTTATTACTTTGAGTTATATCGCTCTTTCGTGTTTCCCGCCTCTTAATCTCCTCCATCTTCTTCTTCTCGAGCTTTCGAAGAACGTAAACTTCAGCTATGCTTGATGCCATTGTTGTTTGGTATGTGAATTTCTACCAAAACTTAGTTATAAAATGGGAGAATAAAGGATATATAATGAAAATATATTGGGTGAGATAGCTTTGTATTTATAGAAGAAATGGGCTTGGGCTTCAAGAAAGAGGAGTGGCCCACTAAATGTCAACGTTAGTAGGTCGTAGTAGGGCCCATTTCGTAGACTGCTCATCTCTTTTGGTTGTTGCGTAGTCTCCAACATATTTTGGTCATCTTTGGTGTAATTTCTGGGTTCTTTATGCGTACGGTGACATCAGTAATGACGATAATTCTTGACCCTTGAATAAACACATTATATTTAACCATCATTTTTTTTTAAGGTCGTAAGTTTGTAATCTCTTAAAAATCTAAAATCTATCTCACTTGCCTTCCCGCTTACGCTTCTTAGGGATTTTATTTGTCTCTTTGTCTCACGTCATAAATGAGAATTTGTGTATATTTAACTATATTTCGACTGAATTAAGTTAAACCGAACGAGTTTGTTTAGATTTATCTCTACGTTTTATAGGATAATTTTTTTTCTAATTAAGTCATTATATTATTTACATCTCGTCTGATGAAAGCGTGTTCATATGTAATTATGACGATAGCTATAAAAGAACGGCACTACAATAAAGCATTTCCTAACCTTTTTTTTTTGACAAAGTCCATGAAAATAGAAAACCCATTAAACCATAACTGGCTGAACCAGGCCATGAGCAATTCTATTCAGATATCTAGGACAATAACTTAAAGATAAGCAATGGAAAAAACTAAAAAGACTTAAAATGCTATGTGTACCCGTAACTTATTAGGACATGAAGCCTGTTTTTATAACTTAAGTAAACCCATTTATCATCCAGAAATCTAAAAGAGTCCCATGCCAAACCTTTTAGCAGAAGAGACAAACCCCAAAGAGTACTACGCCCTCCCCATGAAGTAGCAGACTTCCTTACCCAGCCTTGAGACACAGATTCTCTATTAATATTAAGTTGGGTGCCAATCGTTCAAGCAATCAAGGATTCAGGATTCGTTAAAATGCGTCATCCGATTTTCGCGACAAGGCTCTGATTTAGACAGCCCGCATGACGAATACCCAGACCACCTTGCTTCTTAGGAAGACAAAAAAACAATTTACTACACCAAGCAAACTCCTTCCCATACAAGCTTCCCTTCCACCAAAATTATGAGATCAGAGAATTGATTCTTGAAATCACACTTAGCGGTATTTTAAAAGCCGAGAGAGAATAAAGGGAAAGTAACGAGAGAACTGAAGAAATAAGAGTGAGTTTACCCGCTGGCGATAGCAAAATGTTGTTCCAATGTAAAATTCTATTTTGAACCTTCTCAAATGCAAAAACTGTCTTTTTAGAATTACCGAAATCAGTTGACAACCCTAAATACTTTCCCATTGCTTTCTGCTTCTTAACCCTTAAACATTTCAAACACCTCCTAATACACCGCAAAGTACAATTAGGACTGAAAGTAACCGCAGACTTGTCTCATTCAACACTTGACCAGAGGCATGATAGAAAGAATCAATGATGTTCATTAACACACGGCAAGCTTTTGGTTTAGCTGACATGAAAAAGATAGCGTCATCTGCGAAAAAGAGATGAAAAATAGACTACGCATTACGACAAACCTTGAGTCCCGTAATTTGTTTCGCAGATTCAGCCGCCACCAAAGCCTTAGAGAACACCTCCGTACATAAGGCAAACAGGAAAGGAGATAAATGATCTCCTTATCGAATACCATTGGTAGGTTTAAAAAACTTGCCCGAAATGCCATTGATAATAATACTGTAACTAACCATTGAAACACATATCATAATGAGAGAGGTCATATTCTCAAGAAAATTCATAAAGTGCAAAATTTTCTTGAGAAAATCCCAATGCAGACGGTAATACGCTTTACTTATGTTAATCTTAAAAGCTAACTCCCCTTGAGACCGTCTATTATTTCTCGAAATCGCGCAAAAAGTTCATGAGATATCAAAATATTGTCAGAAATAATCCTTCCCGGGATGAAGCCATTCTGATAACGTCCAACCAAGAAAGGCATCACACTTCTAAGCCGATTAGTAACACACTTAGTAACGATTTTGATAATAACATTGCACAGACTTATTGGTCGATATTGATGAACAGTTTCAGGACCCTGAACTTTCGGAATAAGGCAGATGGAAGTTTGATTAAACTTGGTAAGGATATGGGAATTCTTCAACATGTGTAGGACGCACTTGTGACATCATCCTTAACGTGATACCAGTAATGTTGATAAAAAAGGAGCAGTTATTTTCAGGTCCGGGAGAATTAGTAGGAACCAGTTGGAAAAAGCTTTTCATACCTCCTTTTTAGTGTAAGGCTGTGACAACAAATCTTTTTGATCATGAGACAACTTGTTTTCAACTAAACCAAACAGTCCATCCCAAGAGTCCGTAGATGTTTCCGGTGTAGAAGTAGTCACAAAATTCTCATATGGATCCTTAAAAAAGTTCTCAAACGTACATCTAATGTCATTTCCTCATAAACCCATGAATCATCCTCCCGTCTAATACCTCCCGCAACGTTTTTACCCACCCTAGTTTTAACTGAGTTAAAGAAAAATTTAGTACAAGAATCACCTTCCTTAAGCCAGTGAACTTTAGCCCGCTGTTTCCAGAAAAGACCGGCAGCCTTATTGAATTCCAAATAACTGTTGTGAATATTCTCATAGACCGATTCAGGCTTGCCACGAGATATTTCCAAAAGCTCACGTTCAAGTTTAGCATCGAAATCAGTCCATTTAAAATTCCATTCTTTACGCTTAGCAAGAGTCCATCGAGAAATACAAGTTTTGGCTTTTTGTAATTTTGTGAAAAGAGAGAAGGAAGGTGATCCTCTACCATGGTAATTCCAACATTTAATAAGAAGACGAGCGCAATCCTCAAACTTAAAAGCCCATTCATCCATCTTAAAATAAGATTTTGCCTTCTTTTTAGAGAAATTGGTTGTCAAAAATAATAGGTGCATGGCCGGATGCTTGAATTGGCAAATGTTGAATCCTAAAATGCGGAAATAAATCATACCAGGAGGATGAAGCAAGTCCTTTATCTAATATTTCGTAAATCCGCTTATGGCCTTTCCGATTATTACACCGTGTATATTTCGGACCCTTGAAGAGAATGTCCATTAAATTGTTCATATCTTTCCAATCCACAAAACATCTAACCCCAAGACTCATTGATAAGCTAGTACGTCAAAGGGTATTGTCTTCAATTTCTGACTGATGTATCCGTCACAAGTAAGAATATTATTTTCCAATTTTCTGACTAGTCGCTGTGTGGGACAGCGATATGTTATAAATTTTTAAAAAATAAAAAATTGATGACGTGGAACCATTTTTGGTAAATAGTTTGAGACGAACCCTATTTTGGTAAATAGTTTGGTTTTTGACACCATTTTGGCAAAAACTTCAAGACTCATTGATAAGCTAGTACGTCAAAGTGTATCGTCTTCAATTTCTGACTGATGTATCCGTCACAAGTAAGACTCATCGATAAGCCAGTACGTAGTACGGTACATAATATGTTTCAGGTTACTACATACAACATACGGAGTAGTATTTTTAGAACAACAAACAGAATGAATCCTTGAACAACAGAGCTTAACAGATTACAAGAGCAAGAAATTGCAGATAAAAGAAGAGTACAAATGATAAGTCATGAAACTGATCAAAACAAGTTAACACCATGCATTTTTAGAGCAAGAAATTCGAGTTTCCGGTTGCGGGACTGGGAGCACATAGTAAAGCAGAAACAAAAACTGCTACAAACCCAGCCATAACACCATAACCATGTTTAAACCCATTCGAATTATCTCCACTTGGGGTTGGGGTGGTCGACGACGATGATGATAATGGTGTTGTCGGTGTTGGAGAGGTCACGTTGTTGTGAATGAATATGGCCGCTGCTGGAGAGGTTGGAGATATACCCAAAAGCTCTGCACAAATATTCATATTATCACAGTTATTCAATATTTGTTACTTTCTACAGATTAATTACCAGCTTATGCATTTATCTTGAACATGCAGGATGGATGCACAACTTTAAGTCGGATTGAAATAGTCGCTAGTTGGTCGCTAAATCGCATTAGCAACCACTTTTTGCTTGTTAGCGACCAACTAAGTTCAGTAGGAGGATCATACATCCGTTTTACTACCACCAATTTTATAGTTTGTAGCTTTATAATAATATTTTTGAGTTTTGTTTTAAAAAACTAAGCTCAGTAGGAAGATCATACATCCGATTTACTACCACAAGTTTTATTTATAGTTTTTGAGTTTTGGTTTAAAATTATGAGTATTGCTATAAAGTTTCTTAATAATTATTAAAGCATTAAGCTCAAAAAATTACAATAAAACTCAAAAACATTAAATATAAACTTAGTTGAATTTTAGTTTTGACGGAAAATAAAATAAAATCGAACTTATAAATTCTAATAAACTCACTCATAATTCTAAAAATTATGAGTATTGCTATAAACTTTCTTAATTCAGTTATTAAAACATTAAGTTCAAAAAATTATAATAAAACTCAAAAACATTATATATAAACTTAGTTTAGTTTTAGTTTTGACGGAAAATAAAATAAAATCGAACTTATAAATTCTAATAAAACATTAAGCTCAAAAAATTAAAGTTTTTAAGTGCACCCTAGCTAAAGTAAAAAAAAAAACATGAAAGATGCTTTTGTGTTCTTACTCGGTTCAAATCAGGACTAAGTCGGATATAGTGAAGAAAAAAGTTTACAATAACAGGTAATAGGATTGAAATATATCTAATTTAATTCATGCATGGCACAAATATTTTGTATGGACTTAATTAAGCCAAAGTTACGAAATTAGTTTCATGATTATATAATTATAGAGAAAAGAGAGGGTAATTAGTATAATTACTAGGACATTCAGCAATACTAGCATTAAGGTGACATGCAGAAGGAAGTTCCATAAGCTTATCTTCCTGTATACCGAGGCTCTTAATCTGCTCGCTTCCGTTATGAGCTTGTCCTATGAAGAAACACAAGCACACCGGCTGCTTCTCCTTCATGCTGCTCACCGCGTTGCAGCAGTCCTTTGTCGGTTCTGCTGCCTTTCCTGTCGCATATGTCAGGCAGCCTGTCACCTGTTGTATGGCAGTGCCACATTGCGCTGCCAACGAAGGTGATTCTGCTGCTGCCTCGCCCGACTCCATGTTAACCAACCCTTGGAGGCATAGTGTTAGTAGCACTAGCTTCGCGGTCAAGATTTGAGAACCCATGTTTATGTTAAGCTTATAGAGAGAGTGAGGTTACAGACAGAAGTATGAAGTATTGGGACAGGAAGAGAAGTTGAGGTTATGCTTCTTTTATGGCTGTGTCCTTCTCACATGCGCTCTTATGTCATGCTCTCAATAATTTGCGAGCATCCCTAGGTTGATCGGTTTTCTGTAAGACGGTTTTATATAAACTGACTAAATGACTAAATAGGAAAATTAATAGGATCATTCGATATATCTTATTATGAGATCGTCTTATAGACATATTTCGGAAACCGTGATCACCATTTGTGAATTGTGAGCAATACTAATCAGTCCTTAATGTATGTATATCTTGTTATCGGAATTAATCACAGGATTAGCATTGTCTGTATAAAAATGGAAGGCCAATAAAACATCATTTCGGTTAATTAAGCAATTAGGTCATTTAAATTCTACTTTACGACGGTCGCACATGCAGTAGAATAGTGATCACATTTTGATAAGCAGTGACCTTTTTTTGTTTAAAAAATGAGCTATTTTTCAAAAGTGGTACTTTTTACCAGAAAATGGTCACATTTTGTAAAAAAGCACGGGATGAGACCGTCATACAAGAGAATTATTGTTTATGGGCAATTGGGCATAGTACTAACTAATCCTGTATAATTAACAGGAATAAGATACTTAATCTCATTGGGAGGCCAAGTAATTATGATTGTGTTCAATTACAGGCAAAATAAGTAATTTTGAACATATCACATATGTAAATAATTGATCACAAATTCTCATCGAAAACGGACATTATCCGTCACTAGCTGAAGACGGATAATGCTCGTCACACAATAGTGTTTTATTTTCTCTCCACTTGCCCTCCCACTTGCTTTATTGTGAGAGAATATCCGTCTTCAACAAGCTTCTGAGTGATACTATCCGTCACAAGCAAGACATTTTGATAAGTGAACGCGAAACAAGGTAAAGGATCATAAATATTGGGACAGAAGTGAGAAGAAAGTAGTTGAGAGTTAAGAAGGTTGACACTTTTAATTCATTTCCGAAAGCGACTGCATTCCGCCTAATATTACATACTACTGCACACCAGACTGCCAGACGATGTTCTGATCTTCATATACACACTTTCATACCTGTTGTTCAATTCTGTGGGCCATCTGTCTAACATTCAAGTCTTACTTGCGTCCGACATACGTAGAGCTGGACAACGAAGCGGGACAGCCTGGCCCGGCCCTGTTACGTGGGCCAAATTTTCTATCCCACACAGGGCTAGGGCTGCCCAGCCCGATAGCAAATAGGGCCAGGACCAGGGCCTGATTTTGTCAACCCAGCCCTAACCGCAACCCTGTGTGAAATGCAGCACAACTAACACAAATACAGCCCACAAACACAACTAGCAGCCCTATAGGGCTGGGCCAGGGCTGACTTTTCCTGGCCCAGCCCTATATTATTTTAGGACCGTGCCAGGGCTGGCTTTCTTCAGCCCGGCCCATTGTACAGCCCTAGACATATGTGATAGCTTCCAGACTAAACACGCAAGTTGGTCTTGTCACGGCTCAATATTACGGAAACAGGTTACGGGAAAGATCACCGTCCTGACTCCTGATCCAGGCAGTAGAGAGGGAGAATGGGTAATGAAGGATTATATTTTGTCATGGTAATTTCTGAGCAAAGCCATTTATGGGTAATTAGGTAGACATAAAATTCAAAACAACATCATAAATGAGGAGAAGAAATAAATGAATGAAAGCGGTCTGCAGCAATGAATGATTAATGAATGTCCACATGCAATTTCATCAACAACCTCTCTGCTCTCTGCTATCTGCAACCTACATTGGTTTCCGGTTTGTACTAACAAGAACCATGTTGGTGAATGCTACCTAAAGGTCACAGTTTACCTGTTCTAAGTACATTTTAGTCAGGGTTCACAACATACAGCAAATAGAAGAGAATTCCCCTATACGACCCCCATTGCGCATTTGCACCCGTCTTGTTAAAGCGACTATGGATAAAAGTTCTGGGAAATATAGGAATGATTGTGGAGATCAAATGTCCGTGGTGATCGGACATGGATTTAGTATACTACTCCTTCCGTCCTAATAACTTGCTTACATTTAATTAAAATGCCACTCGCAAATAATATAAAAGATAATAGACAAATAATTGGGATGGAAATGCAGGAGTTGACCAGCTGGGGTGTTGATCACTTGGTCACTGCAGCCCCCGAAAGGGGTGGCATACATGGTCCATATGGTGGTGCGGGAATGCATGGACCCAGGGGGATTCAACCCCCTCGTCATCAAAAAAAAAATTGGGATGGAGGGAGTAGCCAAGTTTCACCACGGATTAGATGATTTCATGTGTGACTCATCAGTAAAATAGATTGAAGATTTGGAATGGGATGGTCGTCATAAAATAGAATAATTATCTTAGATTAAAAAAAAAACATCTAAAAGATCGATATTTGTTATTGTTTTGGGGGCGGCAACCTGCCCTCGCTCTTCCACCACATATATTATTTTTTAGTACTTCGTATTCACTAACATAGTACTTAAGCATAGTGGCTTCATTTTTGGTTAAAAGGTCTCATAGGAGACTGGTTGATATAAGAGTCGATCTAATTTTGAATTGATGAAAGATTTACTTTGGTACAATGAAAACAATGAAAATGAAGCAATAGAGGTTTAGATATGAAATTTTGACACAAGGACGACATACATAGTGAATGATAGGAGAGGGAATGAAAGAGGGCTATAAGAAATATTTCATCCTGTCGTCCCTTCGCATGGCGTTGTAGACAGCCTGAACCTGCCAACGTAAACACCAAGATTAATTTCAGCTCCACGTTCCTAGGAAGGCGCTGTAACAAATTTTGACACACGGCCATTAGGTTCATCATTTATCAGACATGCCGCCAAATGAGTGATGAGTCTGATGACTCACCAGCTTGCATCACATCTTACATTGTGAAGATTGTACTATTTAATCAATGAAAAACTCAAGAAATGATGCATCATGGTCTTTCGGAAATAGCCAATCTGTGTTTCCAACATCAGGTAAGGTTACATATGTTCGAGTCATATGTTGCCACAAGCAGATCCTTTGATGCTAGTGGCGGAACTAAAAAATAAGGTTTGGGGGCCCAAAAAAGCAAAGTTTGAGTTGGGCTTAGAAAAGGTATGGAAACCACTGTGACAAGCCCTTAATCCTGATTCTAACAAGACACAAATTTTCAGTGTCAAAGAAAAGGGCGGCAACCCCTACTAGTCTTCCCTCGCTTTGCCATCGTTTGAGGCAACGGGATATAGAGCTATTGGAAGAAACAGATGATGTCGCGAGAAAGATAGAGAATCTGAGAAACCTGTTGGCTGGAACGGACAGTCACAGGTCCAATGTTCACTGATACATACTTTCCCCCTGAAGATACTTTCTGCTTCACTTGACCCTGGAGATAAAATCAAAGTCAAGTTCTCAGAAACAAGTCCACCTTTGAAATTTCAATCACTTTAACTTACATCTTAAAAAAGAAAAAAAAACACTAACAAAGTTGTTCAGCTCTCATGATTATATAGCTAAGTGTTTATATGGCGGATAAAGAAAACTAAGCAGATGACCTGACCCAAATAACACTTAGCTTGTGCAAAGAGGTTCCTGAATTTGCATGACAACGTGGATTGGGTCACAGATTGGTCCTTGGTTCCTTGCCTTTGTTTTCTTTTGTGTCAAAACTATCGTAGTTTGATGATAGACTTTAGTAGAGGCATTGTTGCATGGGCTAGCATCTGCCACCCAAAATCCCAAACAATTTGGAGAGAGAATACTGGGAAACAACGAGAAGGCGGTGATGATGGGATTATAGTTTTACAGCCACTGACGTGACATGACTACTTACAATTATGATTCAAGCATTGAGCATGCTCGGTGACAAATTTGACCATCAATATCTATTGATAGTATCAGCATTTGTGGCTCTCTTGTTAAAGAAAAAAGTTGCACATCTGATACCCAATATCTAAATTGTGTCATTGACTCATTGCCCTAGCGGTAGACATTGATCACGAAAGAAACTTAAGAGGGTGCAAATTTTAAACAACACTCCACTAGCAGTGCAGTAATTCGCCAATTAACTAATGTTGTTTCCCATACGTCTATAATTACTCGTGCTAATGCTATGCATCAATATTCTATAACAACTGAGAGCATCCCATCAGATGTGTCAAATGATGTTTTGAGCTTATAATATTACCTCGTAGTGTGACTAACTATTATTTCCCAAACCTACTTTCTTAAGCTTTCACATTTCTTATATTACACATTCATCCACGTATATCTTTGACATTATGATTAAAACACGCTTACCTCTACTTTTTGAGTGTAAATTAAGTCACACGGATGAATATAATTCTGATAGGGTTAAACACAGGTCATTAGTACCACCGATCATAACTTTACTCGCTAAGTTGCTGATATTTACGCTCAACTCTATTTTTCGTAAAGACAAACCGGTCCCATCAGACGTGTCAAATGATGTTATGGGCTTATAATATTATTTGGTAGATGGATTCTAAGCTTCATTAGGACACATGCATCATTGAGCACCTTAGCTCTGGAATTGACCTAATGACACAATGCAAAGGAGACAGTAAACAGCGCACAGAAAGGCAAATCAGTTCAGCTGGTTTTAAACAATTTGGGCGTATGAAGACAAGATACTGTCCTCTGTAGCTGAAATATAAGTTGCTTTGTTTGTACTTTTATAGTTCAATACATTCAATACATGGATTGCAAAATAATTTTTGGTTTTAAATAATTTGGGTGCATTAAGACATGATACAAAGATATCTAAGGCCTTCTTTGGATAGGGGGTTTTGAGGTAAAGGAAGGGGAGGGAAAAGGACGGATACGAAATTCCTTGCTTGGATAACTTTCGTCTTCAAGAAGTGAGCAGCGTTCATTACAGATATTAGAGCACTATGCTGAATGCTCAAATTTTTGCAGCATTTAAAAGAAGAGAAGGCGACAAGCTGAAGCTATAACAGGTACATAGTGTCGTATGTCATCTTCACATTATCAAGAAAAGATAATATCATCGATCATATTGTCAATCAAATCTTCTATAGAATGAAAGCGGTAACATCTTCTCCTATACCGCCAAAAATTTTTCTTGCTCTAGTATTATTTGACAATTGCAATACGAAATTTACCAAATTTTAAATCACAATTAATGAACATCATTGTGCATGGCCATTAGAACATCATTTTTATGATAATCATGCATGATTAATTGATTATCAATCAATTAGCAACTTAGCATCATAAGGCCATTACCTCTGGGATGGGTTCTTGAAGAACAGATTCAACAGCTACAATCATAGAATGCACAAAGTCTTCACCTCCAGTTCCTATTGCAGTGAACCCCCTAACAGTGGGGTATGAATTCACCTACCAAGACAAAGATGCAAAACATCAGGCATATAATTTTGGTACCACATTTGTTTAATAGTGTAAATATGAGCTAGCGTAACTAGTAAAATCATTGAGTAACGATACTCCTGAGTTTTGACCTAGGATTGAAACCCGTAAGCATCAATATTGCCTTGTGCCACCTCAATCAGACCCCAAAAAACCAGTTGTTTAACTGTTAATCTTAAGATTGACCTCAAAGAATGAGAACTGAACATAACAAAACTGAAGCCCTAGAACATGCCTTCTGATCCAACTCCAGCCATTCATTGGGTGAATCCTCAGTTACAGTCCCTCCAATAACAACGTTTGTAGTCTGGCCAACTCTTCCTTCTGTCTTCGAGACTTCTGAAACAAACATGAAAGCACACACATACCAATTCTCAAAAACTCGATTGCAACCCAAGGCTTGAAGACAATGGTAACATTTACATTTATCAACGAATCTCCGGCCATAGGGGTATTTGAGCTTAATAACATCCTAAAGTGCCAGCATTTCTTGCATTGTCATTTGTATGATGGTTTACATTGATTTAGCCAAAATTCGACTCCTTGTCGACGTACCAACTTGAGCTTCAATAATGTAATCTCATCTTCAAGACAAACATTATCAGATTGACAACTAGAGTGATGCACAATTCGATGAAAATAACCCATCAATTATAATCATAATTTCACAAAAATCAGCAACTTGAAGCAAATTATCAATCAATTAACATCATAATTCCATTAAACTCAGAACTTTTAAGCAAATTATTAATCAACTACCATCATAATTCCATGAAACTAGCAACTTTCAAACACCATCAATCATAAACTAGTAACCCCATACAAAAACAATTCGAATAAAAAAGGTAAACAAATAATTGACGGAACCCGAAATTTTCCACTACCCAGAAATCAAAAGATAAGATAATACCTGAAATAGCTTTAAGAATAACTTCTTGTGGTGGGCCCTGATCATCTTGAAAAGAGCAACTAAGGCTTGTACAAGTACGGGTCGGGTTAACCAGATAACCGGGATTCCTAGCAAATGGTCGGGTCTTAAATGGGGCAGCAATATATGGGGTTGAAGAAGTGGGAAGTAACCATGGTTGAGTGGAGCATACAGTTCGCAAAGCTATCCTGCACGCCATGTGTTCGACGATTTGCCAAGCTAAACCTTCCAAGTTCCAAGCTTTTGGGTGTATTCTTCGATTTGGTTGTTATATTCGGTTTCTATCTCACAGTCTCACACTACCAAGCTTATACGTACCTTTTTGAGGTCGTTAATCTATTTTCGCCCTCATATTTATATGTGCCCTCATTTTCTCAACTAAATTCCATCCACATAGCCACAATTATTTGGCTTAAATTTTAACCGATTATATAGTTGATTTAATTTTAATTATAATTTTAATTTAAATAACTTCCATTTTCAACTAGAAAATCCTACGGAGTAATTCATTAATTATATTCATTTAATGAAAAAGTAGGATAGTGAAAAGTTAGATTCATTTAAGAACTTTATTTAAAGATTAAACAGTATATTGTGGACAAAAATTCTTAAATATTAAAACTAGTGAAAAATGACATGGCATACGAGAATAGTACGTCTCTTGAGAGACCGCCTCTCAATAACCTTATTAACAGACTATTGTACGAATTTAAGAAAAAGTGGTACTAAAGCTAATATATAATAGGTACAAATCACAATTAAAGATAAAATGAGTACATTTATTATGTAAATAAATACAAAATTACTATGGTAGGATCAAAGACAAAAGGTTCACGAAATACAAATAAAATGCTACAAAAGAACAGTCTCTCAATAATTTATTGAAATACTGTTTCTCTCAAGTTTTAGTGATACGAATAACCCTTACCATTTAAAGTTACTTAAGTACTTAGTTATAAAGCTTGCAGATGACATTACCTTAATGGTTTAAGAGCTTACTAATGGCTTTGGTAGTCTTGTTAACTGTAACTAAATGGTTGTAGCATGGTCTACCTAGATTGTGCGTGTAGGAGGTTTATCAACCTAACATAACTCAATGATAAGGCCATAATGCCCTATGACTCCAAGAGTTGTGCTGTTTGTCTGTTTTAACTTGAACAATTATGACATTAACATGGAATAAACTGAACAATTCTGATCAGCCTCTTTTACTCTTTTTTTCTGTCTATTTTTGTTCTGTTTGCTCTATTTTGACTTGAGCAATTATCACCATTAACATGGATTAAACTGAACAATTCTAATCAGCCTCTTTTACTCTTTTTCCCATCAAAAATTAAATCTTCGTTTCTCGCGTAAACCAGTCTGTTGACCGTGCACATGAACATCACTATTGTGATGTACCTCTTCAATTGACAGCTTCTGTAAGATAATTCCTCCCCATTCACGACGTAAATTTTATGATCGTCGTCAGTAATAAAGAATCATTTCTCGTCCATGTGAATTGTGTTGCCCATCTCACTGAATATTATTTCTGTTTTCGGCATTGCATTAAGATCAAGAAAATCATGAATAACTTGATTAACGACAAGCATATATTTTTAGTGAATGAAGTAGTCTTTCGTCTATGTGTAAGTCGCTGAGTTTAAGAGGGCCGGAATGAGGTTTACGCAAACCTTCTTTCACACACGAGTGGACCGTGCCTACAGAAACCCCACAATTTTCCGAAACTTTTTTCATTGTATTGCGTTTGGCTGCAATGAGTGACTTAATATGCTCCACATTAGGTAGTACCTTCTTCTTATTTGTATTTCCCACTCTCTCGCTTTTGACATTCATTTTTTCTCCGACTAACCGTGTTTTTTTTTGGATAGTTTCCATATGTTGGACACGCTGCGTTTTCGTAGGTTGAACCTCGCTGATGATTTTAGGATATCACCGTGCTCAAGCTTCCCGATTGCAGATTTTTCCAACAAGTATACTGCAACTTCAGTACAGAGTTCCTCAGACATGCATTTGTAGACCATTTTTCTGTTTTTGTAACTGGCTTTTTTGGACGGTAAATGTGTGTATTAACTTCTCTGGAACTTTTGAGGGACTTTTATAAGTAATTTTGGTGGGAAAAGTTTTCTTTTGTTGTTTAATTAGTAAATGACCCAAAGAAAAGAGTTATTTATCGACAATGAGTACTGAGCAAAACAGTCTGTCAAGCACTAAGTACAGACGGTAACCAATGAGTTTTGGGGGGGAAATGGGTGACTGCCCTTTTCCCAGGAAATCTATATAATAACATAAAAAGCCTATATTGAATAGTATTAGAGTGACACGTGGCGAATTATATTAACATACTAGAATGACACGTGGCAGTTGGCACACTACATTGACATACTAAATTATTTTTTTTATTTAAAAAAAATGTAAAAATAGAAAATGAAAAGACAGGGTAAATAAAAAGTCTAGATTTAATAGTTACTTAATAACATGTGCTCACTACATTTAAATGTTTAACCAATTTTTTATTATTATTTAAAAAGAAAAGTAAAAATAGAAAATGAAATGAATAATATATCTTTTCTAATCCCTCTTGTTTTATCTATATACGTACCTCATTGAATTTATTTTTATTTTATTAAACGTTACAATAGTTTAAAGAAAATGAGTGATGAATATTTTAGGTCTTAAATATCATAATTATTTCCAAATTAGAAAAATATAGAGGTATCTAAACTATAATTAATATTAGATATTATTTTTGTTACTAATACAGAGTATCAATAAGGTTCGATTAACAAAATTATCACTTTGACGTTGAATAAAAATGATATTATTTGGTTACAAAAGTAATAAGAATGAGAATAGTAAAATAATACTCCCTCCATTCAAATCCACATTACACATTTCTATTTTACACACTATTCACAAACAACCATTCAAATTCGATTTTCTCTCGATACGTAAATAAAATTATGTTTACGTGGGATCTAGTTTTATTCGTCTTTACGAGTATATTATTAATATCTAATTTTTATAATTTTTGAAAATACGTAGCTAACAATATTTACCGTACAAAAGACGCGTTGGCAAACGTAAAAAAAGAAATGTGTAATGTGGATATGAATGAAGGGAGTATGTTACAATAAAAAAACACTATTATAAAATTATATAAATATCAAACTACTACAAAACGTACTAAAATATATTTACGTCAGCAAAAATTTATTAATAAAAAGTTTTAAAAATTCCGTGATTTCACGGAAAACTAAACTAGTTAAAATGTTCAAATGGTTTTTTGTGGGAAAATTAATCATTAATCACTCACCAATTTACCCACAAGTTAAACAGTAAATATCCATTAACAATAACCATAAAGCAACATTTGCATTTCCCATTGTACTTTCATTAATTTTTTTAATAAAACCCTTAACATTTGTGCATAAAGCAAAAATATACAACGAATTTAAATGGAGGAAGTATTAATCACTCACCAGACCCGGTCTGGACGAAAATAATTTTCGTCCCATGCAATATCTATTTTTTTTTTTCAAAAATTCAAATCGGCTACGGAAATCTAACGCTAATCCGTTATTGTCGCTCATCGTTGAAAACCGTTCTTCAAATCGTTGAATTAACGTTGAAAACCGTTGTTGAAATCGCACTAAACCGACAAGTTTTTCTATTTTCTAAGAAAACCGAGTTTTTAAATTTTGTAAGAACCCGACAATTTTTTTAGTCCAAATATCAAGCGGTAAATATAAAGAGTTGACGAGGACAAAATGGGTATTTCATGTAAAAGTGTCGACGATAATTAGTAATTTGTCGACGATCTTTAGCATACCCCTTTAATATACACGGGCCGATCTTACCTCCAAACCAAAAAAAAAACCTTAAACCAACAATTCCACACCCCAAAAAGTGGTCGACCAACCCAAATATTAGCCCAAAAACAAAACCAAAAAAATCAAGCAAACAGAAAGGGGACAACAAGAGGTGTATATAACTTGGAAGCAACCCAACACAAAAAGACCAAGTCACCAAATCAATAAATCATACACATTGCAACCACGCAAAGACGCAGTCTTCGTGTTCAACTTTCCACCTCTTTCCTTATCCCTCCTTTTTATACCTTCTTCTTACTCTCCTCCTTCTTCACATTCAATTCAATTCAATTCAATTCACATCAACTCAATATCCCAAAATCCCCAGAATAATTAATCTTATAATCCAATCCAACCCAACATGAGTCCGATGGTATTGACCCAATTGGCAACCGGGTTGAGCGTGCTAGCGGGTGCAGCGATAGTCAAACAAGTCATGGACCATCAACAACCCATGGCAGGCCCATTTCCACGGTGTCCAACTTGTAATGGATCGGGTCGGGTTACTTGCTTCTGTTCTCGGTGGTCGGATGGTGATGTTGGGTGTAATACTTGTGCTGGATCGGGTCGACGGAGTTGCTCCAATTGTGGTGGGTCGGGTACGGGTAGACCTATGCCGGTTCGGATGACAGCTCGTCCTATGCCTACTCCTATTACTACTACTCGACGTCCTCCTCCTTATTGATTTCTAGAACTTTGTATTTAGAAATATAATTGTATTATAACACTTTATTTTTGTATAATACTGGTTTCATCGTTATCATTTGTTTACGTTTTATTTATTCTTTGTTAGGATTACGAAGTATGGTAATTAAAGTTAAACAAATGATTGAGACGGCATAATATGACTGGTCATCATTTGGTTTTTAAGTGAACCAAGTATGTAAATTTGTTACTGGTATGAGATAAGGCAATTAAATCATTTATTATAATGAAGATTTGGTTATTATTGGTTAATTCTTGAATGTTTGTTTAAGTTAAATTGTTAATTAAAAGTCTTATTTGAGTGGCAGACATATAATTGGGAGCTGATAAACTTGACCAATTATAACTTCCAACTGTGTGGTGTTCTAGAAGTATTAGTATACGTATCTAGAGTCTAGACACCAAAATTTTATATTTTATATTTTAATATCGAATATATTTAGTATTTATAGATAATTATTAAAGAAATCAGTAGGTATATCTCAAATGTCTTATATTTTTCTAACCAAGCGTTAATATTTGACACGTCGCAAGTTTGCAACGGATATGTCTATCGCAAATGAGAATTTGTGAAAAAAAGACTGTAATAACTTAAGATATTATAAAATATTTATTTAATATCGTACCCTCCCAACAATCCCCTATCTATAAAAGGAAGCTTTTTTAGAGGATTCTGATTGGCTGAAACTTATTTATTTTTGTATTTTTTTTTAACATAAAAAGCAACCCACGTTTTCAGCCTGAATTAATTACTCTCTCTCTTCAGGAAGGATTTTTTTTTTTAAACCTGAATTTTGATTGGCTGGATTTTTTTTTTTTTTTTTTTTTAACACATTAAGCAACCCCACGTTTTTCTATGAATTAATTACTCTCTCTCCTCAGGAATGTCATTTAAAGTCTCTAATGTCATTTAAAGTCTCTAAGTCTCTAATTATAATGTATAAAATGTATAATTATTTTAGGATATAAAATTATATACTTAAAAATTACAAATTATAAATTACAAATAATTACATGTCAATCAAACATTCTAATTACAACTAAACAATTCAAGTTCAATTAATAAAATGTAATCTCTAAGATCGATACTATATCCTTAATCGTCGAGATAATATTAAAACATTCGCTGCCTTTGTACCTGCATCAAATACACACAAAACAATTATTATTATTATTTATTAATAGAGATTATTATTATTATTTATTAATAGAGATAATGTAGATATTTCGCATCAAATACACACACAAACATATATCTTATTATAAAAAGCGGGTAAATTAAAAAAAATTGTTTCACATAATTTGCCTAACTTTATATACAAACAAATTATCAACAAACCAAATACTCTTTCCGATTTCTTGTGTTATTCCTTTTTTATTTTAATACAAGAAATAAGGAAATTAATTTGGACCACACAATACACATGACCCACATGAAGTTGATTTTGGACCAAACAAAGTTGTCCAAAAGAGGAAAGAGGGAACATCAATGTTATTAGACCAAAACGGAAAGGGGAACATCATAGGAAATCGGAGGTAGTATAAGGTTAGGGTAGCTAAGAAAAATAAAAGACGTATCTAAACTAATTAACATATATCTTATTATAAAAAGCGGGTAGATTATAAATAATTGTTTCACATAATTTGCGTAACTTTATATACAAACAAATTATTAACAAACCAAATATAAGGTTATGGTAGCTAAGAAAAATAAATTATCAACTAATTAAATTTTAGTTAAAAATAATTGGTTCGGAAAATTTTTGTAATTTTTTAATCTATACAAATAATTATAAAACTATATAATATATAAGCATAAATAACAAAAAAAAAATCACGTCTAAGTTAATGAAATTAAATTTTCGATATTTTTATAATCTGTTTTATTGTTATTTTAGATTCACATCAGATTTATAAAAATCTGTTTTATATATAATATTATACATCTGTGACAATACATATTTTTCAACCCATAATATTAAATAATATATAATTTCCAACCATGATATTAAATTATATCATCGGAACTTTAAAAATACTGTTATACCATGTTCTCCACCACCACCACCATTTTCTCCCACAAATCAAAAAAACCACCCACTACTCAAAACACACTTCTCATTAACAAACCCTAATTACCACTATAAATACAATTTACAGTTTTAAATTAAAGTATCAAAATCACATTTAAACAAAATATCGCAGCACAAAATTTACAGTTAATTTAAGAAATCAAAAAATCATGTTGAACGAACCAACCAAGAAAATGGTCGCAGATATTCGCGTGGGAGTATGTCATGCATATATCGAGGCAAGAGTCGCTCATCTATGGAAGGTTGATAACTACAAAAATCCGGGAAAAGGAGATTATCATAGCATAGAAATGATATTAGTCGATGAAAATGTAAGTATTAAACAAAAACTACTTGCTTGATCTATATAATATATATATATATATATAATTGTAACATTCACTAACTTTATTTTATTTTTTTTTGTAGGAAAACGTAATTCAAGCAACAATCGTAAAGTGTTTAATATTTATGTTTGGCGATAAAATAAAGGATGGTCATTCATATAAGATATCAAAATTCCAATCGGTTTACAATCAAGGAAACAATGTTGCTGTCCCGCACACATGTCGTCTAAGATTTGCATCAAGGACAACGGTGGAGGAAATTCAAATTGAATCCATGCCTACATATGGGTTCAAATTTGTGACATTTAAAGACGTTATCGATAACAAGTTGGATGGACGTGACTTAATAGGTAATTTATACTATCCTAAAAATTTTACAACAAGTTAGTCATATTTTAATTTATTTTGTTTGCAATTTCAGATGTTATTGGTAATGTGGATGAATGTCATCCTATTAACGAAAAAGACAACTATTGGAACACAAAAGTGGATATTTCAGACCAAAGGTATGTAAACATTTACAACAAAAGGATAAATTATAAATTTTTTCATTAAAAATATTTCAGCCAAGAACAACTACCATTTTGGCTTTGGGGTCCCTACGTTGTAGAAGCCAAAAACATCGCTAGGGAAAAATATTCCTTGATTGAAAAACCAATTGTCGCTTTGCAATGTGTTCATAGGATTGCTACAAGAGGTATGGTTATTTTTCATAACATTAAAAATTATATTATGATATGATTTTTATTATTAACTACTAAGTAAAATCTAAACACAACGTATGTAGATGGAAGGATCATATTAGCAACCAAAACAAACACTTCGAAGATATATATAAATCCGAACATAGAAGAAGTTCAGCAATTAAGAGCAAGGTAAATAATTAGTAATATCTTAAATCTTAAATTTTCTACTTAAAAAATATTTCGTTTATTATAATTGGAAAAGTAAAATTTCAATTTGATGCAGCATATCCAAGTATCCATCACCCAAGGGTATTGTGACATCACACAACAAGAGCATACTTCATGGTATTTGTAAGCCACTTAGGGATATCCTTAATGATTGGAAGGTAATAATTACATATAAAAATCATACTATATCAAAATAAAAACTGATTTAACTTAACCACTAATTTATTTATTTATTTATTTTAGGCTGGAAAATTCGTCACCACAGCATATATAACAGAAATAGATGCAACATTCAAATGGTATAAAAATGTATGCAAACAATGTTCAACGAGGGCTGAATTTAGGGAGGATGGGAAATGGCATTGCTCTAAGGAATATTGTCAAGCATTTGAAAATGGCAATGATGAAAGGGTTACAAGGTATTAAAACAGAATTTATATTATAAGTATATTAACCTTTTTTAATCCAAATTAATAATTTACTATTATTCTTTTTCAGATTTAAGGTGAGATACTTCATTGAAGACACTAATGGAAATCAGGCACAAATTATGATGAGTGATGAGCTAATAACAAAGAAGGTCAACAAAACTTCGTTGGAATGCTTAGATACACTTAGGAAGGTATGTAATTTAATAAAATAATCTTTAAAATCAACATTATTAATGTTTCCCACACTACATTTAAATATTTATTATATAGAACGGAGACAAATATGGCGTTCCAAAAGAATTGACTTTGCTTCTAGAGAAAGAATATGTTCTTCAACTAGAGGTTCATCGAAGATACAACTTGGAACAAAATTCAACTTGCTACAAAGTGTTGGATTTTTGTGATAAGAAGGAGATTATAGAGGAATGGAAGCAACAAAACAAAACCATCGAGGTATCAAAATTATGCTATTCCTATATTTAAATATATATAGGTTTTATTTATAAATCAATAGGTCACAATAATAATTTTGTTGCATGAATCAGGATATCAATATCACTCTAGACGATGCACCCGCACAAGTGATAATAGATGAAGAAAAAGCCCAAATAATTCGAAAAAATACATGGGACAAACAAGCTGCAGTCTCCGCATCAAGGAAACCACAACCAAAAAAACAAAAGAAGTTGAAGATTCACATATAGAAGGGGATTTCAGATTTTCTTTAAGATTTCAGATTCAAGCTTTTGATTTATCAAGTTATTTATTTTTTTAAGTTTAGATTTTAGTTATTTCAGTTTAGAAAACTTCAATGTATTGATCTCTTGGAGATTTGTACTTAAGTTCCCATTGTTCTTCCCATTTTTCAAGCAATTTAATTACAGCAACTTAATTCCAGCAACTTAGCTCTATGGTGTGTATTTCAAACAACTACTAAATTCAGTATTTTAGCTTTTAAAGATAGTGACACAAGTAAATTCAAACAACTACTAAATTCAGTATTTTAGCTATTAAAGATAGTGACACAAGTAAATAACGAGTAATTATTAATGTTAGTAAATAATTTCCAGCAGCTAAGCTTTATGACTATGTACTTAAATGTATAAATGTGTCATGAAAAAACCGAGTAAGTCATTGGTGTTATTAAACCGAGTATTTCCAGCAACTACTAAACCGAGTATTGTCACTATAAAAGAACGAGTGATACTATCAATGTTAAGTAATTCATTGTTAAAAAATGTTTGATGTTTTCATGTTAACAAGTACACGATTAGAATTATTAATAAATTAACACTAATACTTATATAAAAGCTTAAAATTTTAATAAAAGATATTGACTCGGGTCTGGTCAGGACTCGGGTCTGGTCAGGACTCGGGTCTTATCAGTTTAATTTTTAAAAAAATAGTTTGAAAAAAATAATTAAAACAAGTATATTTAAGGACATAATATAGTCAGTAAAAGCATAACCCCTACAATCAAGTAGGGATTTATAACCCACTACTAAGTAACTTCCAATAGTAAGATTTACAACCCACTACTAAGTAACTTCCAATAACTTCCAAGCACTACTAACTAACTACCAAGAACTTAAAGTATCTTATCTAAGCTATAAATATGGGGTAAGATTCCAGAGACCAATTTTACAGAAAAGTTCTTTTTCATTAAAAGTGTTATAAATGAATCAAATTAAAATACAAAACATTTTAAATCCAAACCAACTATACTAAAAACAAACGTAATATCATGGAGAAAGGAAGTTGTTCAAGATGGGGTCAAAAGAGACGAAATAGTTCGGGTGATGGTAGTACAAGTAAGGTTTTAACGTTATGTTTCAGTAATTTATTGTTTATTATAAATCATTATCAGAAGAACATGAAACATGTAACATACAAATTACACATTGCTGTCTAAGCCATTATATTAAATCACAGTTTGAGACATGATCATGGCGTCTGTCGTTGCCGTCTGATAACAACTGTTGCGGCATAAATGGTAGCTGTAATTCTCAAAACCTAGATAATTGGTCAACAAGCTGTGTTGCAATCAAGATTTATTGACTTATTACCAATATTTAAGCTAGAACATGTAACAGGAATAACTACTATAATTTGCTCATCTAATATAATGAGATTTGGTTAGAAAGAGATGCAGCAATAAGAGCAATCATATAACGGAAGAAACAAAAGGACTAATCGAGCTAACCCAAGCAGATAACAAACAGAAAGCCACCAAAGCAAGTTGATAAAGTTCATTTGTCAGGAGAAGAAAACCATTCTGTCAATCAATATGCTGACACAACAAGACAGCAACAATAAACGTACAAAAATCAATTCAAACACATAACGAATTAATTTAAGAATAGTATCTGGGTCTAGACTCGGGTCTGCAAAAAAGCAACATTGAAACCAGAATAAACACATACCAAAGAATCTATTCAAACAATATGAACTTCATAAAAAAATATGTAGGCCATCAAAAAACAAAATGAGACAACAGTAAATAAAAACCCAGTACTCATATAAAACATGTAACATCCCAAAAATAAGGAAACCCAATAATAAATCTTAAATAGGCGTAAATATATAATTAAAGTGCATGAATGAGTTACATAACTTAAATGCTCCATAATCTTCATAATCTTCATACGAATCACGTACACTGACATTATTCACTCCACAATACTCATACAGAAAGCGGAAAAAACCTACAAAACACAACAAATTAGATTAAAACTTTAAAAATTAAGTAAAAAACACAAAAAAGATGAAATAATACTATGGTCAGGCCTGGGCTCGAGTCAAAAACAACAACAAATGTTATAAAAGAGTAGAATTAATCAAAGTTCAAGATGGAAAATTACGCAGCTTTAATTACTCCATTATCTTCATTCAAAAAGCTGAATATAGCCTACAAAACAAATTGAATTAGATTAGACATTAGACCTTAATAATTAAGAACAAAAAGTAATACAAATTTTTAACTGGACTCGGGTCTGGACTCGGGTCTGGACTCGGGTCTGGACTCGGGTCTGGACTCGGGTCTGGATGAATTTCTGGGAAGGTCTGGATGAATTTCTGGGTATATTCATCCCAAGGATGAATTTCTGGGTATACAATCAACCCTAAGGATGAACTTCTGGTATACAATTAACCCTAAAGATGAACTTTTGGGTTTCAAACAATAAAATCATTCAATGAATACATTGAATGCATGCAAAAATAGCTAGATCTTAAAATTAATAGACAAAACAAATTGAAACATTAAAAACTTAAAAAATTAATGATAAAACATAATAAAAAAATCAAAAAAACCCAAACATATGAAGAGATTACATGTCTAACTACTACGCTACTTCAGTTCTGAGGATTTAGAAGCATTCATCCAATACCACCGTATTCCATGTCGTCAATAGAGATGTTAAAAATCAAAAATAAATCTTAACATAAGCAAATCGAAAAAAATAGAAAATAAATCGAAACATAAACAAATCGAAAAAATAGAAAAAAATCGAAACATAACAAAATAATATAGATGAAAAATTCGAAACATAAACAAAAGATTTTCAAAACTGAAAAAAATGATGAAGATATACATGCAAACATACCAAAAGCAAAAGAAAAAGATGTATGGAAATAAGCATGAAAAAGATAATAAAAATATAAATGAAAGTAAAACATAATTAAAAAAATCGGAAAAAAACGAAATATATGAAGAAATGATAGAGACGTCAAAAATCGAAACTTAAACAAATCGAAAAAAATAGGAAAAAATAAAAATATAAACAAAATAAACAAAATGATACAGATCATACCAAAAAATCGAAATATATGGAAACATACCAAAAAATTGAAATGAGCAAAAATAGGAAATGGGAAGAATATGATTAATTTAGGAAAGATTTAGGCAATAATATAGGCAATAATATAGGGAAATTAATTTATATATGTAAGATTTGATTTTAATTTTTTATATTATTTTTTTTGTAAATTAGGAATTGAGGAAGAGTAGGAAATAAGAAGGAGGGAGGACGGCTGACAAAGAGGGAGGAAGGAGAGTTTTTAGGGTTTATGTAATAAGATAAGATTGTTTTATATATATATTACTAGATTAAGTTGTTTAGGGTTTTTGTATAATTCAGCCCATTGCTTTGTTAATATGGGCCGTATATTTGTACAACTCAGCCCATTTTAATATATTTCCTTCATTGAAAAGCTGATTTAAGTAGTACATTTATTTAAGGGTGAACAATTTAGGTAGTTTGATTTAATTTCATTTGTCTCTATTTTAGATTTTAAAAAGTTTAACAAAAAATGTTTAAAAATATAGAAAGCCAAAAATAAATGATAAAGACTGATAAAGAGTAATAAAAATAACACAATTTCAAATTCTTGGTTAATTACGACTGTTTGAAACTAAGACGAGAGTTACAATCAATTTAAATAACGTAAATATAAAAGGAGGTTTGGGTAGTCTTAACTTAAAACCGTCTTGCTACTTAGAATGAAATATTGATCGAATATCTCAATGATTTCATATCTTGCTTGAACAATATCAATTTCAATAACATTAAACTTATACATCAAACGTATTCAAGATTTTATCTTCAAAGATATCAATTTATACAATTTGTGCTATGACATTATATTTATATATTTTTATTATATTAGCTAGAACAAGACGACGATCAGCACCCGTGTCTTCATCTGCCAATGTTCATGTTGATCCTACTACGCCAATTAATTCCAGTACAACAGGTTCGTAAATATTAATACAGAGTATGTTTATAAATACATTATTTTTTGGGTAACGAATATACAATCTAAACTTTAAATTATGTTTTTAACATGACTACACAGGTAGCGATAGTGAAGAGGATGTTGTCCAGCGATTAGTAAGAGAATTATGTACGACCTTTGGTGAATCTTATGATGATCTTAATTCTTCGATACCTCAACGTCAAGAGGCACACCGCAACCAGGAAATGCAGACCGAAGAAGGTACTTTTATTCATAAATATCATCTACAAATATAATCATTTTAACACGTATATCAAAAGAATTTTATTCATTTATATGTACCACGTTTTTTTTTCAAATCCTCCATATTCATTTAAATACGTGGTTGAAAACTTTTATATTTCTTATGGTTGGTGCATATATATATAGACCAATAATCTTTTGATTACAATAATTACTACGCACAGATGTCGTGGAGCGATTAGTCAGAGATTTATGTTCTGACTTTGGTGAGACTTATGATGACGTTGATAACTCACTTCCTCAATATCAAGACGTACACGGTCCCCCTGAAAGAAGGTCGTTTCGCTCCCGTGGAGAGTGTTCCCGAAGTCAACAAAATCAATCCTCTCAGTCGAACGATGAAGGTTATTTTTTTTATGTTACATATATGTTTTTTTAAAAATTAGGTTACATCTCGTGCTATAGTACAGTATTTTGAAGATTTTTGTTAGGTATAGTTTTTTACAATTAAGTTATTGACCTTTTTTTAAGTTCTCGAAGGATACTGGGATATTGGAGACCCGGAACACGAGTGCGAGAAATGTAAGGCACAAATGTGGTTTCTAGAAAGAAAAGAAAAAAAAAAGGGTACTAGATGCCCTAAGTTCTCACTGTGTTGCTGTGATGGCAAAGTTGTCTTGCCATGTCTACAAGAACCGCCTCAACTTCTAAAGTCTTTATTAAGTGGACAACATCGCTTAAGTAAGCATTATATTGATAATATTCGACCTTATAACGCGATGTTTTCTTTCACATCAATGGGTGGCAAGATTGATCACTCAGTCAATCAAGGTCGAGGTCCTTACACATTCAGGATGGGAGGTCAAAACATTCACAGGATAGGAAGTTTGTTGCCATCCGCTGGAATAATGCCCAAATTTTGCCAGTTATACATATATGACACTGAAGAAGAAGTTCAAAATCGAAAAAATGCACTCAGGTATATGACTTGAGATCTGAAACTAACTATTGTTTGCTACTTATTTAATTATCTAATTAAAAAATTAACAACCTCATTATTAATTGTTGTGAATCCAGTCAAAATACTCCAAATAGGTTTGATGATGAGCTTATAGAATCGCTTAAAAAGATGGTTGATGAGAAAAATCCTGTTGCAAAGAATTTTAGGATGGCTAGGGATAGATTGGCTTCCGATGAAGACGTCGAGGTGAGTATTAGACTTATTTCTAGAAGGGACACGGACGGGAGAACATATAATCGTCCTACGGCTTCAGAGGTGGCAGCGTTGATTGAGGGTGATTTAGGACCAAACATGGATAAACGAGATATTATTGTGCAAAAGTCATGCGGGAGTTTACAACGTATATCTGAGCTACACCCGTCGTACATGGCACTACAATATCCTTTATTATTTCCATGCGGGGAAGACGGTTATCGAGTTGGAATTCTTCACGGTGAAGAAACTCTTGGGATTAGCGAATGTGAAAACCCGCGTAATAAATTAACACTTAGAGAGTGGTTTGCATTTCGTATACAGGATAGACCATTGTACATAGAGTATCCAATACTGTTGCTATGTCGTAGGCTCTTTCAACAGTTCTTGGTTGATGGATATTTCATGATTGAAGCTAATAGGTTATTGTTTGTACGCTTTAAGCAAGATCTGCTTCGCGTGGAAAATTACAATAATCTTGCAAGAGCTGTTGAACAAGGGGATGTTCAGCCGTCTTCCGTCGGTAGTCGTATTATTGTTCCGCCTTCTTTCGTGGGAGGTGGGTCATACATGAGAGTTAACTACCTTGATACCATGACCATTTGCAGCTGGTTCGGCTATCCTGATCTATTTATCACGTTTACATGTAATCCCAAGTGGCCTGAAATCACCCGGTTTGTTAGTAAAAGGGGTCTTAACCCCGAGGATCGTCCTGATATTTTGTGTCGCGTGTTCAAGATTAAACTCGAAGAGTTGATGAATGACTTTAATGAGCGTCATATCTTTGGTAGGGTTAGAGCAGGTACGCTTTATTTCACCTTTCGTGTTTAATACTTAACATATTTTATAATGACGTAATATAAAAAAACTAAAATGTTGATGTAATTCTATCACAGTGGTATATACTATTGAGTTTCAGAAGCGGGGTCTTCCTCATGCACATATCTTATTGTTCCTCCATCGAGAAGACAGGATCCTTGATGTTGGAGATGTCGATAAAATCATTTCCGCGGAGATCCCTGACCCGGTTGAGAATCCCGTGTTACATGCTGTCGTTTGTACACACATGATTCATGGACCGTGTGGGACATCAAGATTGCAATCACCGTGCATGGTTGGGTCAAAATGCTCAAAATTCTTCCCTAAGAAGTATGCTGATAGAACAACTGTTGACAAAGACGGTTATCCTGTATACAAAAGAAGTGAAAGAGGACCGAAAATAAATAAGGACGGAGTCGTACTTGATAATGGCTCTGTGATTCCATATAATGCGCAGTTAATGTTGAAGTATCGTGCGCATATCAACGTGGAGTGGTGTAACCAGTCTCGAGCTATTAAATATCTATTCAAGTACATAAATAAGGGATCCGATCGAGTGACAATGCAGTCTTCCTATAGACGCCGCAACCACGAAGATCCTGAACAGGTAGATGAAATTAGACGATACTACGATTGTAGGTATCTGTCGGCGTGTGAGGCTTCCTGGAGGATATTTGCGTTTGACATTCACCATAGGACTCCCGCTGTCGAAAGGCTGCAGTTTCATCTTCCTGGCGAGCAAAGCGTCATGTTTAATGATGAAGATCCTATTGACGAGGTCGTAGGTAGATCTTCGATTGGAGTGTCAAAGTTTCTATCTTGGATGGAGGTTAATAGAAGTGAACAGGAAGACCTCCAGGTAGCTAAGGAACTATTGTACTGTCAATTCCCGACTAAATTTGTGTGGAATAGGAAAAAGCGGCAATGGACCCTTAGGAAACAGAATTTTGCGATAGGAAGGTTGCAACATGTCCCCCCGACTTGCGGTGAATTATATTACATGAGAATGATGTTGAACCATGTAAGGGGGGCGAAAAGCTATGAGGACATAAGAACGGTGAACCATGTTCCTTATCCCACGTATAGGGAAGCGTGTTATGCTCTTGGCTTGCTCGGGGATGATAGAGAGTACATTGATGCGATAACGGAGGCAAGCGAATGGGGATCTGGATGTTATCTTAGAAACCTTTTTGCGACTTTATTGTTATCCGGGGAATTGTCCATGCCAAGCAGAGTTTGGGAGAAAACATGGAGCCTCCTATCGGATGATATCCTTCACAGACAACGTCGTATTCTTCAAAACCGAGGTACTCATTCAATCTGACGATTTGTCTTTAGTTCATTTCATTCACATTGGTTGCACACTATCTTAATTATTATTATTATTGATAATAATACGCATATATATATATTAAAAATATACCATTATATTTGTGAAAACCTAATGATGAAAATAAAAAAAATCAATACAGGTTTAGAACTAACCGATGAGGAGTTGAAAAATTATGCATTAATCGACATAGAGGCATCACTCCAGCTAAACGGGAGTACTTTAGCCAGATTTGAAGGAATGCCCCTACCTGATACATCTGCGACGTCACATCACACAAACACGTTGGTCATGGCTGAGTTATCTTACGATAGAGAAGCGTTGGAAGCAGAACACACGTCTCACATATCTTCAATGACTGATGAACAAAGGTCGGTCTATAATCAAATCATGGAAGCTGTTGCATCTAATCAAGGAGGGGTGTTTTTTGTGTATGGTTACGGGGGGACTGGTAAAACATTCGTCTGGAGAACTTTGTGTGCTGCCTTTAGAAGCAAGGGGGAAATTGTTTTGCTTGTTGCATCTAGCGGAATTGCAGCAACGTTGATACCTGGTGGTAGAACTGCGCACGCGAGATTTGGCATTCCGATCAATGTCACCGAGGACTCCACTTGCCCTAAAATTAAACCCGGTAGTGATGTAGCGGAACTCTTGATCAGAGCGAAGCTTATTATATGGGACGAAGCCCCGATGACACATAAACATAGCTTTGAGGCCGTTGATAAGAGTTTAAAGGACGTCATGCGTATTGTAGATCCGCGTAATGAAACACTACCATTTGGCGGTAAAGTGGTCGTTTTTGGTGGCGATTTTCGCGAAACATTACCAGTTGTTCCCAATGGAAGTAGAGCTGACATTGTGCATGCTTCTCTTTGTTCGTCGTATTTGTGGAGTTCATGTAAGGTATGTTCAAAACTTGGATACAAGAGGTTAACAAACGTTTTTTAATTGATTTGTATCTTCTTTAATTCTTTTAAGACGTGTCCTAAATTGTAGGTGCTTACGTTGACTAGAAATATGCGCTTACAAGCGAGAAATAGTGCAGACACTACTGTGGATGAGATAAGGAGATTCTCGGAGTGGATTTTGGAAATTGGAGATGGGTTGGCAGGGACTCCAAGTGTTGGTGATGGTGAGGCCAACATAGAGTTCCCAGACGATTTACTTATCCAGCAAGTCGCAGATCCCATTGCTTCCTTAGTAGCTATCACTTATCCCAATCTTCAAAACCGTTTATGGGATCCAAATTATCTTCAAGAAAGGGCTATTCTTGCACCCACTCACGAAATAGTTGAAGATGTAAATGATTATGTGTTATCTCTTCTTGATGGGCAAGAGACCAGATATTTAAGCGTTGATGAGGTTAGTAAAGATGATAGAACTGTAAGTGATCTTGAACTTTACTCCACTGAATTATTGAACAGTATTAAATGTCCTGGCCTCCCAAACCATGAATTAAGATTAAAAGTTGGTGCTATGGTTATGCTGCTGAGAAATATTGATCAATCACGTGGGTTATGCAATGGCACCAGATTAATAGTGACAGATTTGGGGAGACGTGCTATTAGCTGTAAAGTGTTGACTGGTAGTCATAAAGGCGAGAGAGTGCACATTGCCCGCATTACACTTACGCCTTCAGATTCCAGTAAATTTCCAGTCCGGTTCAATAGAAAACAATTTCCCATTGCTGTTTGTTTTGCGATGACAATAAACAAAAGTCAGGGTCAATCCTTATCTCAAGTGAGCATTTATCTTCCAAGGCCGGTCTTCAGTCATGGACAAATTTATGTAGCCATCTCTAGGGTTACTAACAAACAAGGCCTGAAGCTATTGATTTGCGCCAACAACAAGAGTACATCGAGTACTACAACCAACATAGTTTACCGTGAAATTTTTCAGTATTTGTAAAGTTAATATTACTTATAACATTGTAAGATAATTTGCATCGTTTGTTTTATTTGAATCGTACGGTAGTGATTAGTACTTTAATTAATTTGTACGTTGAATACGAACTTATTGGATTATTTCGGTATTGCAAATTAACCATGCTCAATTATATTTTTCCGCATCTAATAATAGCAATTGTTATTTCGACCCGTGCATTTTCTGCACGGGTTTAAGACTAGTTAGACTATAAATACAACTCTGGGACTATAAATACAACTCCGACACTAGCGTTAGGAGGGAGCAGTTGGAGAAGTTAAATGACAACGCCGACTTTAGGGTTAGGAGGGAGCCGTTAGAGAAGTTAAATGACCCGTATTAACTAGTAGTTTAGTACTACAAAGATGGAATTAAAAAAAATAACGCAGATTGTAAACCTCAATCTTTTAATAATAAAATAAAAATTTTATTTTCGTATTATTTATCTTCATCTTTGTTGTTTATTGTAGGTTTAAAAAATTTATTATTTTTGCAACATCATCGTTATTTTATAAATAATTAAATATAAATAGTATATAGTCACCAAGATTGAATGTTGTGGATTCTAAAGTTTAGATATTTGTCAATTGGATGGTCAAGTTATGTCATTCAAAGGTTTCTTACATTGACTAAAGTCAGTAAGATTTGAGCTCAAGTAGTAGACTACTTCAAAGCTTTAATCATCGCAACTTGATTTTATAAAATTACCCTATCTTTGTAAAGAATTTAAAAGTGTTTTCATGGTAACTAAGGTGAGGCTCGGTTCTTTTAAACTGAACTGAACTTATATGATCTAAATTTATAGGATCTGAACTGAATTTATAGAAACAGAACTAAACTGAACTTATAGGAACTGAACTGAATTAAACTTAACTTATAGAAACTGAACTGAACTTATAAGAACTGAACTGAACTGAACTTATAGGATCTGAACTGAACTAAACTTATAAGAACTGAACTGAACGTATAGGAAATGAACTAGACTTATAGAATCTGAAGTGAACTTAAATTAAGTGACTTGAAGTCCAAAACAACATGGCCTTAGGTATTTTTGTGAGGTTAAAAAGGTGTTTATTCATTAGAAACCGACATGAAATCGGTAGCAACAATCTCGCTAATACAATCCGCGCTCATATCTATCCAAACGCGAGTAGAGTAAACAATAGGGTAATAATGGGCAATCCGGTGAGGAGCCTCATTACCCTTTCTTCTAACAAAAGAGAAACTAGCAGTAGACACTCTCGTAGCTAAAACCAAGATATCTTGAGCCACATTACCCACATAGTTTGCAGGAGGATCCCCTTCCCTTAGCATATTGATTAGATGTAAAGAGTCCTAGAGGACCTAGGTATTGTTCCTCCATTATAGAGGAATTAAAATTCATGGGATCACTTTTACTAATTCTTATATTGTATAATGAGTAACCAAACGACCCCTAAGAGATTTCATATCTCACCATTACTAAATTGTCCTTATTCTATTCAAGCCAGTCAAAATACACGCCATCTTCCCATGTAATCCTACTTACAATCTTAAACGCGTATATTGCCTTCATTTACAATACAATCGTTAAAAAGAACTATTTGAGCTGTCTTAAACCTACTGAGTCTTTAACGGGTAATATTTTTTTTCCGTTTTAAGAAATTAAAACCTAATTCGTTATTTGTTCCAGCACAATAATGTTGCGAATAGTCGAATACACAACCGGAATTATCATCATATTCATAGCAAGCAATATGGGCCCGGCCCAACAACTAAAATGTATCTAGATTGACCTTTTCAAACCCAAATGCTAGGAATTGACAAACAATGATGATCTGTTCTTCATGTAAACACCATATTGGGCCTTTCGTTTAGTACACAGTTTCATGGTTTTTGGGCCGGTTGAAGCCCACACAATTATAAGCCCATCCTAATATTAAAGACTACTAAGCCCATGTAATTTTCATCTCAATTTCAACTTATTTCAAATCTATTTTTGGCTTAACAACTCGGAAAACATCTTTGGTATAATAAGATCCTAATAGGAAGTCGTGCGGAAGCATGGATACCTTATGATGGGCCTCTACTGTGCCGGTGTCTTTATTCTTGGGCTGTGTCGCAAAAGGCATCGTACTATTACATTATTAGGACACTTATAAGATGATATTTCACTTTACACTAACGATGTGGGACATAGATTTGAATCCCAACAGTTAAGAGTGAGAGTTCATATACTAATATAAATGAATCTGAATACATACGATAATTTTTACTGAAACTCAATATCTTTCGATAATACCAACTCGGAAAACATGTTTGGTCTATTCCTTTTTATTCCCACTTTACTACTTGTTCAACCCATGGTGCCTAATTGCTCGTTGGTAGGTAGCGGAGTCAACAAGCTAAACCTAAAAAGTAATGGGAAAATGGAGATGATTGACTTGTGTGGAAGAAAGAGAGAAATGAAGAAACATAACTTTAGTACTTGAACATAGTACTAAATAACATGTTGCGGGGATTTAGCAATCATAATAAATCTAATTTCCACGCTATCTATGCCCATAACCCTATTACCACCTTCACAAATTAATATCTATGACGGGGTAAACACGTCACAAACTTGTAAGTGACAGAGGCAAACAAGAATGTTATTTATCTCACATCCGTCACTAGCAAGATGGACTTTATCCACTTACCTGTTGTGCGGAAGCGTGAATATCTCACACCGTTGCCCCCATGTTTACTGTTCATAACAGTACGACATTATCCGCTTTGGGTTAAACCCTTACGGATTTATTCTTGACTCATTTCCAAAAGAACCCGTATTATTATATTTTCAGAATACTTATAAAGATAATATTTCACTTCTACACTATCGAGATACGACATCAGTTTGTACCCAAACATTAGCACGAAAGTTTCCATCTTTTTCTCCATTTCCTATTGTCCGTTGGTTTATTGGTTATGGTCTATGGACTATGGTCCCAAATTAAATCACAACCCTTATCTCTACTAAGTCTACCTCCGTGTGTCCGTGTGATATAAATTCGTGCACATTCTTAGATTATGGTCCTAAAAATATTAACAAATCGTGCATATCATACCTCCGATATAAAGTTACTTGTCCAACAAGTTGAATAAAAAAATGTTATCTTAAATCGATTATTTTCTGTATTCATTTATTCACATATTATGTTTTTTTTGCTCGTGTTTCCTCCTTTTCCTCGCATAGACGGTTCAATTTATTATCTCACCATTTACACTAACCGTACTAAAGCACGAGCTAATAAAGTCTCATCTGGTAAAGTCATGATCGGTGATACTAATCACACTCACCCATGTGACTTCATTTACACTAAAATATTGAGTTAAGCGTGTATTAATCATAATGTCAAAGATATATAGGGATCAATGTGTAATATAAGAACACAAAATCTTATTAAAGACAGACACTAATCATTACAATTAGAAAAAAATTCAAAGACGGTGTTTTAATAGCGTTATTGAGAGATCTCCACATGATGGGGTGACAGACCCACTAAAATCTTTGTTTCTTAATATGTCTCTTATTAAATTAGTGAGAGACGGTCTTTCACGAGAACTTCTGCCGTCACAAGCTGAAAACTAACAATGCATCTCTCACAAAATCCGAGTGACATTATTCATGGGATACTCCATTACCCTCCCTTTATGTTATTGTAAGAAATATACTATCAATTTTCAGCTTGTGACGGTCTGACGGACAATAGCGCTTAAATACCAGAAATGTGAAAGCATAAGAAAGTAGGTTAGGGGAAATAATAGTTAGTCACATGGTGGTGGGGTTAATCTAAACTTGAAGCAGAGATTAAAGTGGTTTTATAGTAAGAAGCAGAGTGAACTCAAAGGATTTAATTTCAATAATAATTAATAATAATAATAAAACATAATTGAGATTGAGATTGAGATTGAGATTATGTTTGATGATCAACCAGCAATTTGCAGAGGAAAGACAAGTACCTTTGTTTTTTTAAGATTCAGCCCATGTGATTTTATTCTACTCTTTGTGTTTTGCGTAAATGTTATGTTGTTGTTTATTGTGTTTGGTTGTTGGCATTTCAATTTCAACTTAATTGATAACGACAATTGTGTTCCATCACACTCTTTATGGGTTTTATATGTCAATTTCCCCATGTTATTATGGGGAAACATTTACTTCATCATATTCATTGAATCCGAAACAAAACGTTACTACTTTTAAATACGGAAGAGTAGATATCACATCGATTTTAATTACTATACAACGATTGTTAGGGTTTGAGTCGTTTCCGATTAAGATCTTACTTACTCAAGTCATTTAAGGTCGACCAGGTTACTTCAGGTAGATATCACATCGATTTTAAATACTATACAACGATTTTTAGGGTTTGAGTCATTTCCGATCAAGATCTCACTTACTCAAGTCATTTAAGGTCGACCAGGTTACTTCAGGTAGATATCACATCGATTTTAAATACTATACAACGATTCTTAGGGTTTGAGTCATTTCCGATCAAGATCTTATTTACTCAAATCATTTAAGATCAACCAGGTTACTTCAGGTTGATTACGTTTAATTAATCGAGTGGTGGTAGGGTGGTAGTTGAAAAGCTAGTATATTAGTGAGTGGGCCAAGGTGGGCTTTCTATTAATGATCTCCATTGGGCTTTATGGTTATTTATCTTGGTTCACGGTCCAATACTCCAACCCAATGCGTACGATACCACCTACCAATAAGGATGTCAATGGGGCGGGGCGGGTGCGGAGGGGGGTCAACCCGCGCCCGCCCCGCGAACTTTTAATGCGTACCCGCGCCCGCCCCGCGCCCCGCGGCGGGTTGAACTATTCAAAACCATCCCCGGTCCCCGCGGGGACCCGCGGTTGACCCGCCTATCTCCTCAAGAAACGTAAATCTTAAATCTAAAATATACTTGTCGTACTACTTATACAAATAAGTTTTCGCAAAATGTCTTAACATTCAATTAACTAGAGCCCGTGGAGCAATAAAACGGTTTTACATACAAATATACCACCAAAAACATGTACAAACAGCAGCCGAAAGCCCAAATTCTGACAGAGTACTAGAAAAGTAAACAAAACTACACAACAAATACTCTTCAATTCTTTATCTTCAGTTCTTCAGCTCCGTTTGTTTTATCAGTTTGGGAAAATGGGGAATTTGGGTAGTTAGTGAATGACCTAAATGTAGTGATACAATTTACGAATGATTATTGTTTATTGCCTTATTGGACTGGGGAAGTGGGTAGTCCGGGTTAGTGGATTATTTTACTTATTTACTTGTTTGGGCATGGGGAAGTGGGTAGTTTGGTAGGATATATTTAATTTATTAATTTTTTTTTTATTATTTTAAGTTATATTTAATTTATCTTATTATTCTTATATATTACTATTAGATATTATTATTTATTAGGCGGGTATAAGCGGGGTGGGGACATGTGGGGCGGGGCGAGCGGGGTGGGTGTGGGGCGGGGTGGGTATGGGGCGGGTCTCATGTGAAACCCGCACCCGCCCCGCGACCCGCGACGAATGATGTTTTTGAAACCCATCCCCGCCCCACGACCCGCCAAATTATTACCCACACCCGCCCCACGTGGGGCGGGTGCGGGGCGAGACCCGCCAAGACCCACCCCATTGACATCCCTACCTACCAACATACCCTCATAATAATGATATTAATCATTTTTTTTCCTTCTTTTAAATTGAATATGATCTTTATTGTTTTAGTATCATACATTGCACTAGAATTCTAGACCAGTCAAAACCTGACCCGATTTGAAAACCAATTGTAACCTGTCCCGTAAATAATCCGGTTTTTCAACCCGAACCCGTTTCAACTCGTAAGCAACAGGTCGAAATCCGACCCACACCCCGTACAAACCCGACCGGTATAAACCCGAAATTCTCATGACTTTACCCAAATCCGAAATGACTTAACCCGTAGGCCGTAACCTACCCGATCCCCTGTTTGACAGGTCTAATTGCATCCTATTATTATTGCCTTAAACCTATCACTATCGGATAATTGAGGTTACAAAAATGAACTTGTATAATAAGAGGACAGCCTTAATCGTTTTATGACGTACTATAAGTCGCTTAAATACTCTCTTGATATAACGTATTTTCGAGTCGGGTTAGCAAGCGTATGAAAGGAGGTTTAAGAGGTTGATATTTAGAGAATTGTGACTAATTTTAGTTTTTACCGACTTTCATTAATCAATAAAAGCTCGTTCAACCAGAAGTAATACTCTATTCATAGTGTTCTTAGCTCTTACTCAAAATGATAAAATAAATAATTACGTGTCATAATTTTGTATACGTAAATTAGCGACGCTTTTCCGATTATATATAAAGAAACAAGGAAATAACTACGTCCGATTGTCGGCTAGACTCATAATAATAAATTGATAAGCATACAAAATAAATGATTATAAATAAGAACTCAAACAAATAAAATTAATACTAATAATTTAGAGTAGATAATTATCCAGTCTTTGATGAAGTCATTAACGTATAGCAGTAAAATGAAGTCGAAATTGATTACGTTATTTATTTTTTTAAGTACAAGTTAGCTTTAGGAACAAGTTTAAGACGAGGTTTGTGGCTAATTATGAACTATACTATACTTTTCTTCATCAAAGTCATTATCATTGTGACACATTTTTGCAGTCTAATCCTAAACAGCCTTGCCATAAATCATTCTTCCCACATAATCCTAATATTACCCACTTATAGAGTTATAGGACCTTTTTTGTTTTTGAGTTTAAAATTAATTCCGTCTTAAGAAATAAATCAGGTAAAATAACATTTTACCTGCATAGTTAAGGCATGTTTTAGTGAGACGGATACTCTCGTCTAGTCATCTTACAGGACTTTGGCTCTGTTTAACAAAATTAGCTGAAAAACTAGCTGAAACCTGAAAAGGTACCTGAAAACTGAACTCTGAAGAGATGATTGAAAAGTTGCTGGAAATTAGAAACCTGACAAACTAGTTGATTATGGCCGTGTTTGGCAAGGCAAATAAGGTACCTGATTTGTCTGAAATGACTTTTTTGCCAAAACAGGTACCTTAACTTTTAATGGGTGTTTGGCAAGTACCTAATTTGAGTGAAAAAGTACCTGAAATAAAAAGTTGCCCCAGGTAGCATTTGAGAAATCAGGTACCCGTTTCATTTTCATTTACTTATTCTACCCTCGATTGTATAACGCTAATTAACAAAATCAAACACAATACAAAACCCTTACGTACTTCCCAAATATAACCCATAATCACCCCTAATTTTTTCAATATATTTTCAAGGGTGTATTGTTTGAATTTTCTTATCTAATCAATATATATTGATTATTTTCTCATTCTCTTTCAAATTAATATATTGAAAAAACTTCATTATAACTTGTTAAATTTATACTTCTAAGATAAAAATTTAAGAACTGGTATGTAAAACCCGCCTTGCCCTCAGCCTAGTATAAACGTAACGCCGCCAACGACAATAACACAAGAATAATAGTAGTAAAAACGTAAAAGATATCAATAATAAACCATGTCCTTTTCCGTCATTTTGTTAAATATCAGCTATCTTTCCAGCTAGTTTCCAAACAGTTTTAACAAAAATCAGCTACCTTTTCACGTCTTAATTTCCAGCTACCTTTTCAGGTAGCTTTTCAGGTTATAGGTACCTTTTCGGGTTTAAACTACCTTTTCGGGTTTAAACTACCTTTTCAGGTTTCGGCTACCTTTTCAGCTAGTTTTGCCAAACAGACCCTATATAAAAAATATTTGGCAAATTAGCTGAAAAGATATCTGATTTTTAGCAAAATGACATAAAAGAAAATAATAAGTATTTAATATTATAGATTGAAAGGACAAATAAGTAAAAATAAAATAAAATAGGTAGCTTATTTTCCAAACGCTACTTCAGGTAACTTTTCAATTCAGATACCTAATTTAACAAATAAGCTATTTATTAAATACTCTAAACAATGTAATAAGGTAGTTTATCTGCCATGTCAAACAGAGCCTTAGTGTAATGTGTTGAGTCTATGGATTATTTTCTCTTGATAGTTTGTATTCCCTTCCATTTCTAAAATATTAAAAAGCCAAATTTTTAATTGCGATTATATCTTCCTAGAATAAAAATCTCGGCCAAAACCAAATTAACTTGACAACAACATTATTAACCACTCAGTTACAAAACTAGACCGCCATAATATCTATTATCACTCTGTATATTCATTATTGTAACTTACGGTTGATAGTACCAGCAGTGGCGGATGCAGTATTTTGACGTATGGTGGGCACAAATTTTTTTCGACAAAAAATTTCTTTAATTTATAACGCAATTTTTTTGTTTTGAATTTTGTTCTAGAATATTATGGTATAATGTTTAAAATGAAACGAAAAAAAAATCTCAACGGATGTTTTTAACCTTACAGAATAAAGAATTTAATATATTATTAAGAATAACAATATATATTGTTACAATGTTTCAATCTCAGTAATTGTTTAAAAGAATAATTTGACAAGTATGTTTAATAATGATATAATAAATTTTAATAATCAAATGAACAATCAATAGTAATGGTGTAGTGGTTAACTTGTTAGTTTAGTACCTTGATGTTTAAGGATCAATCCTCTCAACAAGCAATTTTTAAGATGGCCCAAAAATAGTTTTCTGAATAAAAATGTCATTGGTAAGATTTGAATCTGAGTCTCATTTGCATTAGGACAATACTCTACCACTTGAGCTACAAAGTTATTTTGATATTTGTTGACACTTATTATTAATTATTTTCTGAAATTCGGGGGAGGGCACGTGCCTACCCTTTCCCTCCCCCAGATCCGCCCCTGAGTACCAGTAGGCAGTAGCAGAGCTAGGAGGTTAGCTAGCAATAATAACGGTCACCCTTCTGAAAGAAGAAGTATTTAGTTAAATTTTTTGAACGTTTTTTAGAAACCAATTTTATGCTACACGTTTTTGTTTAATTTGCTCAAGTTTTTCGACCTATTAAGTAAGAACCCTAACTCGGCTAACACTACTTATAACAAAAGGAAAATCAATGAATATGCATACGGAAAGTACAATTAGGAAACAATGCAAAAATGACAAAACTCCAGAAATACATAATCCATACCGACCTATGTACAGTAATTATGAAGTCAAATAATTACAATTAGAAAGAGTCCAAGACTCCAACAGTAAGATATCAAACTTCCATGCTCAATATTATTACACAAATTCTCGTCTGTGACGACCGATATCCGTCGCAAGCTTGTGACGTATCAAATAATTATTTTTTTTCCAATATTTACATAATGTTAAGTTATTAACTGACTGAAGTCTAAAAAAGTAGTATATCAAACATCAAATAGATAATCAATATTTTACAATAAAATAAGTAATACAAAACACTATAATTGCAACTTATTTCAATATCCGTACAACCACCAGAAAGAAAACTAGTAATTACAATTAGAAAGAGTCCAAGACTCCAGCACTGAGATATCGAACTTCCCATGCTTGCGACGGCTCATATCCGTTGCAAGTATGTGACCGGTCAAATAAAACCCACATTGGAAGATAAAGACAAATTATTTGAGACTACTTCTCATACATCCTACTTTTTGTCTTATTTATTTTATAAGTGATACTTGACTTGTTACAAACTTGTGACAGATAATCCGTCGCAAGTAAAATTTATTGATATTATTAAGGTTAGATACCGGCCAACATGTGTGAATTATCCTTTTAATTAAGACAGACACCGGCCTAACATCAGGTTTTTTTGTTTTATTACTATCATTATTTATAATACAACTATTTTTGTTGCTTAAATAAACCTAACCCCACTCTAATAATGTTTATATGACATAACATTATTATCGCATGCTAATCTTTTGGTCGGCTTCTATTGCCCTGACGTCGAGTTAACCATGATTTCTAATTCGATATCGCGTATGTAGTTAATAATTAATGCTTCGAAATAGTGTACGTAACGTTAGACATATCGAATATCATATGTTTATTTGTAGTTTGTACCAATAGTCGTACGAAAACTAATTGATAAGTGTTATTAGTCACAACTTATGAGTCAAATTGAATTTTTAAATGTGTACATTAGTTTATAAAACGGTTTTATTTATATCGAAGTATGAAAAGATCACGGGGTCAAATTTCATCACCCTCACTTTTACTGTATAGTTAAGCACCAGATATGGGGAAATATGCAGTAACATCCACACTTTAAGCTCACCTGAGTATTATCGACGTATGAAAAGATCACGGACTCAAATTTCACTACTCTCACAGTCTCACTTCTAAAGTATAATTAAGCACCAGATATGGAAAAACATGGAGTAACCACAATTCAAGCTCACTCTGAGTTTTATCGACGTATAAAAAGATCATGGAATCAAATTTCACCACCCTCACTTCCAATATCTAATTAAGCACCAGGTATGAGAAAACATGCAGTAACCACACTTTAAGCTCACTCTCAGAACTCAAATTTCACCATTTTCACTTCTAAAGTATAATATTGAGCACGAGGTATAACCGTATGAGAGAGCATGCAGTGACATCCATAATTTAAGCTCAACAAACATTCGAATAAACCAAGTGGTGTTAGTCCAGTGGTAACTGAGTTAAACCTTAAAGCTTGCAGAAATGCAGGAGTTGAGAGGTCTCAGGTTCGATTACCAGCTGGGGCGATGACCACTTGGCCACTGCAGCTCCGAAAGGGGTGGCTTACATGGTACATGTGGTGGTGCGGGAATGCGTGGACCCGGGGGAATTAAACCTCTCGTTAAAAAAAAAAAAAAAAAACTCTAGACCACTCAAGATGAATGAGAATCTTGTTACTTTTTATTACTTATACCTAAAATCTCGCCCCGGACCTTGACCCATATAACCAAGGCGTAACTTCACCCCTGCATCGATCTTAAGTTTTTTATCATCGGGTTATCCGGACAACTCACAACTCCATCAAAAAATTCCGTCTAAAAAGCAAATTGGTAATAAAAATATCTACTCGATAATTAATAAACTAACTACTTAAGTGTAATTATTGAAATGATGAAGAATGCAATGGTTCACGGTCTGTTGATAAAATCTGATCATTAGACTTTAAATAAAAAATGGAAGTAGGGTATTTAATTAGTCATTGTGATTAAGACCGACTTAATTAGAAATGAGCAATAGCTAAAGTCCAATAATAAAACAATTGGTAGGAAACTAATAATAATAATAATAGGATGAGTAGTCGAGTAGGAGCTCTCAATGGTGACGACGTTACAATCGAATCATAATCAAGTCAATCGAAAAGTGCATGCATGCACCTTGTAATATATCGCATGCTTTGTTTAGGTGAAGCTTCCTAATTTGTACTCGTATCACTTTTGTTTCCATCTAGTACCATTTAAAATAGGGAAAAAACAGTTTAGTTATCTGTTTTCTCAACGATATAAATTTATTTACGATATCATCGATTTGGATTTTAACCCTATCGGCCGCAAAATATCTAATAATTGTGCAACGTTGTTAGGTCAAAATGATAACTTATTATTACTTATTATTCTGTACTAGATTTAAAGTTCGAAAACTACTCTTTGAAGGATCGTCTTTCATTTAAATCAATAGTTAACCACATTATTTCATATATATAATTGATGTTTTATTTGTTGAAATATATTTGAGATAAAAATTTCACCTTTAAAATCCCACAATAGCAAACATAATTATAGCAATTTCACCTAAATTCAGGGGCAAACCCACATAGTAGTAAGGGTTGGCAGCCGCTATCAAAACTTAAAAAAAATGATTTATAAGACAGATTTTTGCTACCCGAATATTGTTGAATAGTAAGTAAATAATATTTCATTAAATATACAGTAAAAACTTTGCGGTTCAATGGTAAATGTTTTGGTCTTCAACTTGCCTAAATCAATGTTGAACTCACGCTTTCGGGCTGATAGACAAATTTGGTACCACTACACTATCCTTTTTCCTTCTATGTTGATTGAACTAGAGTTTTCGTTTATTTTATACCGTATAAAAGTGTTTTTGAGACCAAAAGAACTTGAAACCCAATTCCTTTGCTCAGTCGGGCCCAAGCCTCCCCGGTTGTAATAACTTTTAACTCTTAAGTAATAAGATTGTACAACAATTAGAACAACTTAAAACGATTATAAGTAAAACTAATTGTTCGAATTTATAAAAATTAAGTTCGGTTACTTTACTAGGTTAAGATAAGAGTATGGCAATTTAGGCAATAGTACTCAAAATTGAACCTATTTGTAACTTAAGAAATACTCAAACAATGGAAATATGGAATAGAATTAATTAAGGAAGAGCCAAGGTAAGAGTATAAACAGAGAATGTTAGACAATAATGAAGTTTATAAATAATGAAAGCATGAAGTTAATAATGAGGAAATCAAAGCAAGTGGGATTCATTAGTCATTACAAATATCAAGAAACAAAGAGGGAGCATTTACCACATACGTCAAGCAACATCCCCTCACTTCCCGTCCCAACTCTTTATTATTTTATTTATTTTAATTAATTACACTCGTTTAATGCTTCGTTACGCTTAATTCTTCCAAATTCCCATTTATTTATTTAATTGACTTAATTAATCTCATTTTAAATATGATTACTCTCAATTGTTGTTCTTCTTCTCGCACTTGATTGAAAGATTGTGGTCTAAGAATTATAGGCGTCTTACGTTACTTTGTCGCCGAGTTGTCTACTCTTGACTTATTTAACTAATGCTTTTATCATTTCTTCACGTTTGTAGATTATCGAACTTAATTGAGAGAGCGTTTTTAAATTTCACCGTTATGTTTAACAAATATAAAATATAAAAGTAATAGCAATAGAAGAACTTTATATAAAGTTCTTCTTGTGCCATGTCATTTTTTACTAGTTCCAATATTTAAGAACTTTTGTCTACAATAGATGATCTCTAAATAAAGTTTTTAAATGGATCCACCATTCACTATCCTACTTTTTCATTAAATAAACATAATTAATGAATTATTATTTTTTAGTTGAAAATAGGAATTATTTAAATTTAATTGGCTATAAACATTTTTCAAGGTTAATATTAATTGCGCTCCAAGTTTCAATAGGTACAAACCGAGTTTTTATTTTAGAACCCGGTTCTTAGAATTAAGAACAAACTTTTACTTGCAGTAGAAGAACCTTATTTTTAAAGTTCTTAGTGACAACCCGAGACAAAAAACCACTATTAGACCATCCCCAAGCAAGGTCAATTGCTAGGTCAATTGCTTGCTTGGGTCAAGTTAAATACAATTAAGTGAAGATTAAGATTGACTCAATGGTGTTGAAGGTCAATTTGTGACCCAAGGTGGAGTAAATTGACTCCCCAATTGACCCCTTACGTGGCAAACTCTCATTGGTTACAAATTAGAATAAGAAAAAAAAGAAAAGAAAAACTATGTTATTGACTCGATTAAATCGACTTTCTGCTTGGGAGGGTAAAAGAGGGTCAATGTCAATAAGGTAAAGATTAAGGATTAATACGTTATTGACTCGATTAAATCGACCTTTTGCTTGGGGATGGTCTTACTATTGCTCTAACATACTCGATTTTTTCTATTATATAAAGACTGGGGTGTTCAACCGAACCACATATTTAATTCGATTTGCATATGATTTGGTTTGACAAAATATTGAACCTAAGCTACACAGTTTTTAACGGTTATAAACGGTATGATTGACCACTTTAAACAGTTATTTGTAGTTCGGTTACCGATTAACCTATAAACGTGTTAAATATACTATTTTTTTAGTTTTCGTAAATTTTATCTAGTAGTTTAATCAATTTTTTTATTATATATTTTAGTCAACAATAAAGTTAATTAGTGAAACTTTTTTTTTAAGGGAAGTTAATTAGTAAAACTTTCATATTAATAAATTTAACAATTTTTGAATTGGGAAACACTTGGAAAATTAAAGTAAAGAACAGTTTTTTATTTAATATTTAAATTTTTGCTTCCTCTTTGGTGAAACGGTACAGTTCGGTTAACCTTTTTTTTTAAAATTACGAACGTTAACCGAACCGTGTCCATGATAAATTTAACGGCTCAATTCACCGAATTACTTTGTTAAACGGTTCGCTTCATCAAACCTTAAAAATGCACGATTTTTCGATTTTTCAATCCGATAATTACGATTCAGTTTATTCTGAACACCCTTAGCAACCACGAGCAAGGTGGTACAACTCAGTATCACCCCATAACGCGTATACATATGACTATATGAGAAGCGATTAAACCATTAAATGTTACTAGTATTGAGTTTTGGTCAAACAATAGAGAGTAGAAGACAGTTGTAAACGGAGATGAAATTGAATGGATGGAGAGGTTAAAACGAGTGCATAAAAAGGTAATAAGAGCAGACTTACCATGCACGTAAAGGTGAAGAAAGCATATAAATGTTGTCGCATGAGTCGCAGGCAGTTTGCTTGCACGGTCAAATAGTTTTTGCTTTCTTTACTTTTACTAGATTTTTTATGCACCCTCTTTTCCCCCTTTCCTAACCATCATTACATCGTATTTGTACTAGCCTACCACCCAATGATATAACCAACGTAATTTAATTTCTGATCAAAGTTGTGTCGATTAAACATTTTTATTTACGAAAAAATTACGTTATTGTAGGTCAAATTAGTTTTAATTAACATGTCGAGTATTTTAGGATATAATATTTAGATTAAATTTTATCACAACTATCCCAAGAAAATAATTAGTACGCTGTATAATGTAAAAATGGACGTTTATGGGCATGCATATAATTTGAAATCGAATTTATACTTGAATTTCTTTCTGTATTTTCTTTATTAATGTATGTTATATAGTACTATTGTCAGTAATATAGGATGAGAATTGTTAAAAACCGTTTTTAAAATAAAGCTTGTTGAAATAAATAAATAAAATCTCAAATAATGACCCATTTACATTGATAGGACAAATATTTTGATTAGGATTTTATATTTTTGTCTAATTCATATAAGTTGATATTACTTAATCGTTTAACTTGAAACGGATATATATACCCATCTCATGGAAGACTTATTTATAAGGAAGAAAGTATAATGATGGTTGGATGGGGGTAATAAAGCTTAAGCCCTACTCAATAAGTCACGTGCCTAAGCTGATGAAGAAGATAACTTGAGACCCAAATGCTCGAGTTACGAGAGAAGTTATACTGCTAAATGCGTCAAGCAACATCCTCCGCTTGTCTCCTCATCATATTCCCATTCTTTTTATGTATACTACGACCACGGAGTCAATGACCTTCGTCCATGCATCCAATAACGCATCTTCAAATCGAACAAAGGACTCTCAAGGGTCGAATTTACAAGGAGCAAGGGTGGTTACTACTCGTTATTATTCTAATTGTTTAAGTCGGATAAAAATTTTATGTGTTTGTCTAAATGACATGTAATCGTTTAGCTAAGTTGCCTATCTCGTACATGTTTTATACTAGTGACACTAGCTCGTCTTTCAATCTATTGAAGCTATTTTTTCTGGAAAGTGGAAAAAGGGTAACTTAAAATACCTCAATCGTTACAGAACTAAACAGACGACTGTGTTGCACTAGAGACTCAACTAGGAAATCTAATGCGACAAAGTCATAGACATTTAGAAAACTTAAAATTACAACAGAAAAACGGAAGCAAAACGAGTGGGACAATGAAGAATGGATTGGCAGCGATCAGTTATCCTTGTCATCAGCACTACCAATAATAACTCCCATAGACCAACAAGACGATCCAGGTGCACTTACGCCACAAGAGCGTAGAAAGAAAATAGGAAGAACGAGCTGAACAAGCTTGTCTTCAGAAGAGACGAATTTCTTACACCGTGGAGAACGATACCAACCGTCCAAAGACCAACAACCCAAGAAAGCAAGTAAATTGATAAGAAGGACAAGAGAGCATCCCAGACTAGCCAAATACCAACACTACACATAGTCACTACCAACGACCCCCTTTGAAAGGTCATTATTTCGAATACTAAGTAGCACCAAAACGGACACGGAAACGACACGGACACGGGACTCGACATCTCGTGAAATTTAGGACATGGGACACGGCATTTAAATATAATAAAATATATATTTTATGGTTATAATTATAAATAACGTATAATTTTATTTTTATCATGTATTTGAAGCTAATCTAAACAAGTAAATGAACAATTCGACATTTACTATAACTAATTCTCATTTTCCCACCCAAACTCATCTTTTAATTGTTCCTTTTTAAAATTTCATTCTTTGTCCAACTTAAAATATGTTTAGCCATGTGTCCAATGAGTGTCGGGTGTCCGAGTGTCGGACACGGTGTCAGACACTGGACGACTAATTAGGAGAAGTGTCCGTGCTACCTAGGTAGAATATAACTATACTTATCGAAGAGTCTCCCATAAACAGACATTATTAGTAAATATTATAAGATATTTCCCGTATATTCCACTACCTATAATTAGTTAGATTTGTTATGAGAATTCCTTAATTTCCGATATAACTTTGGTTACGGTATTATGTAAATGCCTATATATTGATAATACATCTAATCGCTCAAATTACGGGATTACATCACAATAGCTACATCATCTGAGCTTTAGGACTATGTAATTATAATTACTCGGGTTTTTATTAATCCTTATTGATCGAGTTTTTTAATTTATTCCAAATTCCGAAATGAGTGAACTAAGGACTCGAACTAAAGCAAGATCCATTAAGATAATGTCTGAGGTCCCTAAGGTAGTACGGATGAAGAATGGAATATTGACACAATTTTACGCTACAAGATCAGTGTGCAAGACTCGTGTGTTCCTACGGAATTTCTATTCTTAATTTACTCCTCTCTGCTTTGACCTTTGACTTTCTTCCTGGATTTCAACTTAAGCAACATCCAGTCAGATTATGGTTCCTTTGCTTTTTCGGTGTCGCTCAATTCAATACCATCTATTCCCTATTATATTTAACCTGTTTTATGTTTAAGGTGATAAAATCGTCTTAAAAAATAACCAACAATTAAAAATTACGTTAAATATTAAATCTATCGTGATATACTATAATAAGTCTAACTTTTTGAACATTAACAAAGATAATGCATGATAATTAAGGGTGTTCAGAATAAACCGACCGTAATAACCGAACTGAAACCGTACATTTTTAAGGTTTGATGAAATGAACCGTTTTGACAAATCGGTTCGATGAACCGAACCATTAAATTTATTATGGAACCGGTTCAGTTACGGTTCGTAATTTAGAAAACAGGTTAACCGAACTGAACCGTTTCACAAAAAAGTAAGCAATAAAAATTAAATTATTAGATAGAAAATTGTTCTTTTGTTTAATTTTTAGTGTTTCCAAATTCAAAAATTGTTAAATTGATTAGTATTGAAGTTTCATTAATTAACTTTATTATTGAAGTTTCACTAATTAACCGGTAACATAACCACAAATAACCGTTTAAATTGATTAACCGAACCGTTTATGATCATTGGAAATGGTGCGGTTTAGGTTCGCTGTTTTACCAAATCGAACCATATGCACACCAAACTAAATATGCGATCCGGTGAACTAACGCGGTTGAAAATTTGGATGTAAATATAGAGGGGAAGTAGGAAAGCAAAACTGAATAATTTCCAACCTTATATACGAAGTTTACAATATCACGGAAGCTATAAGGTGGTGTGGTATGGTGGGATCCTTGTAACTTGGCGTGTCGTATACCATGCATAAGCATAACCTCATTTTTTGTTTGTTACTATTCATTGTGTATTTTGTGGTGGCATGCTCCCAAATATTGGAACCTATTTACTCATTTTTCATTCACCGTCACCATCGTGACACGTGTTAAATAAACTTTTCTTATAAAATTTAAACATAGGTTATGAGTAGGGCTGTTAATGAGACGAGACAGGCTCGGTCAAAGCTCGATCAAAGCTCGGCTCGTGTGAGCTCAACTCGAGCTCGGGCTCGGCTCGAGAGCTTGACGAGTCAAGCCGAGCAAAGGCTGGCTCGACTCGAAAAGCTCGCGAGCGGTTCGAACATTTGAGATTACATAAGATATTAATCATATTTAATAAAAATGTGCTCATATTTATAAAAATATTTTATCATTATTATACCTTTGTAGCATATATATCATATATGTTGTTGCTTTGCTAAATATTTTTAGATAAAATTTTTGAACTTTGTTATTGAAAATATTGGAAAAAAAGAAAGAAAAATAAACAATTTTATATAGGCTCGATTTGGCTCGAGCTCGTGTTAAAACTCGCAAGCTTTGTAATTAGCGCATTTTTTTCAAACTCGGGTAAGATCGGCTCGAGCTCGAGTTTTATATATCGAGCACAAGTCAGGCAAGGCCAAGCTCGGGCTCAACTCGGCTCGGGTCGTTAACACCCCTAGTCATGAGTATCACCTCCTGGCTCCTGTAACCTCATCAAACTGCGTTAGTCGATATTCGATTTGATGGTTTATAAGTTGATAAATACCGCACTTCTTTAAAATTTTAACTGATGAAACGATCAAGTTAATCCCTTATTAGTTGATATAAGCGTTAAGAAATCGAGTATGATATTTAGGAACAGTTGGTGATTCAACAAGTGGGTGATGTGCTCCCGGACGTCCAACGAAGAAGGGGTCCTACGATTGTAACATCGAGCCGACGTAGTTAAGTAAGGAAACAAAACAGAATCTCTTACTGCCTTGAAAGTATGTGAATTATGTGTTTTTTGTCAAAGAGAAAATAGAAAGAACTTTAATGCACTTCTTTATCGTTGTGATGTCCTTGTATTACAAATGGCGTAGGAATTTCCAATTTCTCATATTCTTTGCTTTGCTTATCTATCAATTACTCCTATCATTTAACTGTAACCACTTACAAGCTACTACCTCGCTCACATAGTACAACTATAAGTGAGGAAGTAACTACGCATTTATTGTATAAGACAAATATAATGTTTCAGATTTAATCACGAATTCTATTTAGACAATTTATTTGACCTCGTTAAATTGACCAAAAATTGTAATTATCGCCAATTAGTATACTAATTAAATATAATTTCACCAAATTAAATATAATATATAAGACAAATATAAGGCTTCAAATTTAATCAGGAAGCATATTTAGACAATTTATATAAAACTTGGTTAAATGGATCAAAAATTGTAATTATCGTTAATAAGTACATTAACTATATATAAATTCACCAAATTAAACATAATATGTAAGACAATATAAAGCTTCAAATTTAATCATGAATCATATTTAGACAATTTATATAAGACCTGGTTAAATGGATCAAAAATTGTAATTATCGTCAATAAGTACATTAACTAAATATAATTTCACCAAATTAAAAATAATATATAAAACAACTATAAAGCTTCAAATTTAAGCATGAATCCTTTTAGACAATTTATAAGACCTGGTTAAATGGATCTAAAACTGTAATTATCGCCAATAAGTACACTAATTAAATATAATTTCACCAAATTGAACATAATATATAATCAAATAATTATTTGATTTATATAATCGTTAGTATTGAGATTATATTATATAATTATAAGGGTCAATTAGTACTTGATAAAAAAAATAAAAATATGTCAACCTTGAAAAACATCAAATTAGATCTATTCATTCCATACCTTAAATAACCGGTACTGAATTAAATTGACCAGAAGGCAAAACCTACAAAAATCTAGACTGGGGACAAGAGCAAAAAGAGTTTGCATTGGTTGGGTTCGGTCTAGATCGAATGGTTCAATCCGATCCATTTATTGAGTCCGAACGTAATGTTTGTCACCCCTAAATAATTTAACTCTAGCTACTCAAATATATTTATAGTTATAAATATAATAAAATGGTTGATTTTTAAAATGAGTTAGACTCTCTTCTTTCTGACTTGATTTTAGCTCAATTCAGCTATGTTTAACTCTATTAATAAGTTATGTACAACTTTAGTCAATTCTGGTTAACTCGTCTCTTACCAAAATTAACTTTAATTCAACCCCAATTATTTCAACTCAGTTCCATTCAATTTTATTCGATTTAGCTTTAGTCCGTGGTTTATTTCAATTTAGGACGTTTCAGAAAAAAAAATCTTAATAGCAATAAATAATCATAAGAAAACAAGTACAAAATAAATGAACTTAAAAGGCAATACAAAATAAACACAAGTACTATACCCTAAAAATTACTCAACAAAATAACGTAGAGATACACATAAAATTGCAATTGAAGTCATAAACAAATATAGATCTAGTTGTCCCTTAATAACCAAAAAATGATATCGAATTTAGAGCTTTTTCAGAAATAACAAGAATCACATAGTCACATCCATACACCAATCTCAAATCTCCAAATATACATTTATATAACGTTAAAATTACTTAATTACTTAAGGTAGAAGCTTACTAGTTACTACTACTAATTTCACCACAATTACACAACATGATCACATGAAAAACACGTCTAATTTACTCCAAACTTACTTTGAATTGCAAATTTCTGAACCTCGATATGTTATATCACAAATCCGTCATAAGTAAACGAATAGTGTCTCTTCCATAAAATGCAAGTGGCATGACTCATGAAAATGTTCCATTTTTCTCTACGTGTCTTCCAACTTGCATTGTTGTGAGAGGATATTATCCGTTTTTAGCTTGTGATGGATAGTATCAGCCTTCAGCAAGACTCATTGATATTATACGAATTATATATGTCAACGGGTACAGGAGTTCGCCGGCACCCCTTTATTCCAAAATATTTAGAAATTAGTTTCAATAAAGTACATCAAATATTTAGTGGTGTAGTGGTTAGATACTGAGTTTTTACTAATTTCGTCATGAGTTCAAGCCCCATGGTTGACATTTTTGCACTTTTTTCTTATTTAGTAATAATTTTAGTTCATATTTGGTGGTGTTGTGTTTAAATTTTAGTTCATATCGTTAAAATAATTGTAAAGTTTTTGTACCCATGCGATCTAGTCCTGGATACGCCTCTGGTATATCTTATGTTGATCTAACCAATTCAAGCTAAGCTAAGTTATAAGTTTGAGATTAATTAGACGCTACGGTATGTGTATGTAGCTTATTATTATAGCCTTGGTCTTTGTGTTTGCAAATACTATACGTACGTACCATGCATCATGCATATATATTTATAAATGTATATTTATTTATGGATCTTAGTACATAATTTGTTACTTAAGTCGGTTAACTTGGATCTTGGATGTATGTAACTTAAGTTTTAGGGTAACTTCTGCTAGACAAAGCTATCTTTTGACGCAGTTTATTTGGAGTATTCAACATCATCATCATCATTTTTCCATGCATGGCTTCAATCATGCTTGCATGCATGGCATCTCAATACTTATATAACGTGCATCTCCATCCGAGTTATAAGTTGTATAACTCTAAACCTTAAGTTATCAAATAAGGAAATAGAGACAAAAACATGATTATCGTTAATAAGGAAACAGGAAAGAAAAGGCTGGATATGAGAGAGTATATATGTAGGGGGTGTTTATTTAATACTCCATATGTTTCGGTGATATGTTTACACTTATTTTTTTTATGGGAGAGAAATAAAAGAAATGTAAATAAACTTGTTATTTTCAAATCGATTAGTTGTTTACTTTTATTTAGATTTTATGAGCAAATAATTGACATTAGGAAATACTAATAAACTACTCGTGTCGCTTCAATTATTGTTTACTATTGATTTTGACATAAAAATTATGAAAAGATAAGGGGGTCGGTTATTAAATGACAAGTGGAGGTGGATTAAATTGTTATTTAAAGAGAATTCTAAATTAGAAAGGTAAACAATTCATTAAAACACCTTAAAATAAAATAGGTAAACGAATAATCGGCATAGAAAGAGTAATAAAGATTTTAGGTTCTGTTTGACAAAACTAACTAAAAAGGTGAAACCTGAAAATTAACTGGTAAAATAGCTGAAAATTCATTATTTATGTGCATATTTTTTCATTCAGAATCAGAATTACTTTTTATACTATATTATCTCAAAGTATGCCGACTTCCATACGATCAGGATATTCACCGTTTAATTTTGTTATTTATCTAGTTTTACGAGTTTTATACCAATTTCTATATCAAATCAAATACTCGATAATTACTCGGATTTAATAGTTGGGTTATCTCGATAAGGATAAAATAAAAAAATATAAGAAATTAACAACCACCACCCTTTATAAATAGCAATATTATCTTAAAACAACTATTTCATATATTGCTTATGAGTTGACATATGGCCATTAGAAATGTGCTAATAACAAAATGAAAAAGACATGCTTATCCACCTTATTACCTTTCTTGGCCTCAATATTATATCTATGTCATCGTGGCTATACTAAAGCTTCAAGATCACGCCTTTTTTCTTCACCTTATTTTTCATTTTGCCCTATCCAAATGCCTAGATAAACATTGCAAAAACACTTCACAATTTCTTCCAAATTTTATTTTTAAAAAAAAAAAGAAAATCTAGATTTCATTATCTTCTCTTCAACGATAAGCTCGTTATATTACACCACGTGGCATATTTATAATAGCCCTAATCCTAATGAAGAAATATCTAGAATTAGAAGAAAAAGTGGAAAGATATTGTTTTTCCATTTAAGTCTCATGATGTTTGCCCAATTTTGTACGTTGTATCAAATACTCTGTAATAACAGTCCATTTTTCTTGTAACGGATATATTCATCATAAACTTATGATAAATTAAATACTACCCATATGGTTATACAAGATAAAACAAAATGTACTCCCTAGACACTTAACTTTGATCTTATTTTTTCCATGTGGTAAATATTTGATCCGTTACAAATTAAAAACGGATATATCTATCGTAAATGAGAATTTGTGCTGTATTAATTAAGGGTCCTTCAAAATTGTCAACCTTTTTTAATTGGTTTATGCAAAGTGCCTTAAATGGCAAATTTAATGTTTCATGCTTATTATACTCATTATAATAACTTCTCTCAAGTAATAGTTTAGTTTAGCCATCAGAAAGTAATTGGCTTTTTTTTTTTCCCTTGGACAAAAAAAAAAAGTAATTGGCTTTTTTTATAAAAAAAAATTATATATAAAATGAATCACTTAAATTAACAGATAAAGGTTGTTATAACTTTAACATATTACTAGTTTTATGCCCGTACAAAAAATGTACGAGTCTGTTTCTAAAAACTTCATAAATATTAGTATAAATATAATTCAATATGAATTTAATTGAGAAAGATATAAGTTATCAATCCGGCGATGATTTTGACTCCAAAAAATTGATTTATTGGTATTGAATTAATTAATTTATTTTTTAAAAGATTATTATAAATTGAAATTAATTTTCAATTTTAATGTTATTAACGGAAATAGTCAAACTTTATGAAATACTGAACCATATAAAATAGATAATAAATTGTATTGTACTTGTATAACTTACTCCTTAAACAACTTACCCTTTAAATGAAAGTAAAATGATAGAAATTTTTTTAGCAGTAGGGGGTAGACGGATAAGAAAATTGTTTTAGACTGCTAATTTTAAGCAGTCCATCATAATTTCTTCAAATCTTTAGATTTGATAGTGTAACGATTTCGAATTTATTTTATTAGTATTATTATTAATTATTAATATGCAACCCGGTCCTTATTAATAAACAGAATATCATTAAATGTAACATTCGAAATACGATTTTTTTAGTTTGAAATTTGAATTTTATTACGACAATGGCGAAATGTAAGCCGAATGCATTACATAATATAAGACTTTTAATTGAATCATTTTGGTGTATATTAGACCGTTATTCATATATTCAATTAACAATAATTTGATCATATATCGTATTTTATATGTAAATCATATAGCAATATTACATAATATAAATAAGGAATAAAAAAATTAATTCGGAAATTATGGAATGGAGAATGAGGAAAAGAGGAAAAATAATTCTAGAGTTAGTGGGCCCCTTTATATCCTTAATCTAAGGAGCCAATCAAAATCATTTAAAAGCTATTGCTTTTATAGAGTTAGATTGAGAAATCATTCTTTTGTACCCTTTTACTTGTATTTCATGAACCTTTTGTCATTAATCGTATCATAATAATTTTGTACTTATTTACATAATAAATGTATCCATTTTATCTTTAATCATACTTTGTACCTATTATATTACCTTTAGTACAATTTTTTCTTAAATTTGTACAATGAGAGACGATCTCTTAAGAGACCTACTGATTTATAAATGGGTGGATAAATAAAATCCTCATTATAATGAACTGAACTAATTATAAAAAACTAAATCAATTGAAATTAAATCCAAAACTAAAAACTTATCAAATTAATGTCCTTATTAATTATATTTCATTAAACTAAGTCATACCTATCACATTATCGGATCACAATTGTGTGAATGATCGTGAACTTTTAATTTTATGGTCACTAAGATCTCGTGCCCTCATAAAATCTTTGGGAAATTAGTCATATCTCTCCAATTTGTAAAAGAGAAGGTGGCAGAAGCAAGCAATAAATGGTGGCTAAATAAGACAGAAAGGAATCAATTCATAAATTGAACGACCATTGTATTAAGACCTTAACCTATCCCATCAACTTTAGACAAATCTAGCTAAACAATCTTAACCAAGATCTTCTTATTTGCCCTTTTAATAATACACCCGTTTAACATAACAATTTCCGTTATAAACTTAAAACAGGTTAAATATATTAGATGAAGCAAAACGAGTATGCATGTAGACAAACAAAAAGTTTGCCATTTTTAATAAAAGCTGAAACGAAGTAACTTGAACTGAACTAAGCTTAACTGAATTGAAATGAAATAAAAATTAATTCGTGAAGAGTTAAGCCGAGTGAAATTGGATTAAACTAAACAGAATTGAATAAAGCTACTTTAAATTGAAATGAGTTTAAATTAAGTTAGAAGGAACAAAGTCTTACTGTTCACACTGTTAATATAGGTCTTCTAGAATTTATGTTCTATTAAAACAGGCTTAGGTGTCCACATAACATACCCGCCATCCCGCCCCGTCCACAATTCGCGTAAGACCCATTGTATACCGCATCTAGAAATACTACATCTGATGTATGTTCCTTGCTCAAGCGGCGAGCTTGGCCGTGGCCACCTCATTACAAAATACTATGTATAAGATAAGACTTAAGAGGAAGAAGATAAAGCTATTAGAATCCAGAAGGCTTGTTTGACCCTATTGATGATAATGCAAAACCTAAAAGTCCCTTGCTTACAAGTTATGCAACCAAACTACTCCCAATAACAATAAGTGGGTAACAATACTTTCTAGTCATAATCCGAAATTAAGGTGGTCAATTTTAAGGGAACACCTTATTGCTATTTTATGTGTCATCTATAGTGCGCAAAAGGAATAGTATTCCCTAGTCTATGTCATACCAATTGTACGATTCCTTCATCCTTCCTGATTCTTGTGTCATGCACTCATACAAAATATTCGATTATTGGAATTATTTATTTACCATTTTTATTCATTATAATGGTTTTTCAATTAATGTCAAATAAATTATTGAGACAGGTTAAGTCTATATCATAGTCTCTAGTCTCTAACCTATTAACCGATTCACATATTTTTGTGTGTAAAAGACAATCTTAAAAGCAATTTTAATGATAACAGTGTTGTTTGAACTCAGTACATGACATAATACCAGATCTTATATCGTAATTTTATCAACTTAACTAGTTAATAATTGTACTAGTATAGTAGTACAGATCTCATGCAATACACGGTATATATATATATGATTTATTTTTTAGGGTGTTATTTATAATAATGGAAAATTAAAGTTATGAAAGAGATATTTTTATGAAATTTGCATATGTTTTTACCATAAAATTAAGGATTTTAATTTATAAATTTTCGCCAATCATTCAAATGAATTTTTTCATCACAAAGTTAATGGTAAGTATATTATGCATTTAATGACAAATTATTAACTTATACTCGTAATTTATATTTTAACATCAGTTTTATTTTATTTTGACGAAACAATCAAATTTATATTTTAATTAAAAAATAATATTTAAAAAGAAAACATATTTTACCTGTTTATTTATTTAGATAAAAAAACATTTAAAGGTAGAATTAAGAGAATTTTATTTTCTTAATAATAAGGTGATTAACGAATTATATATCCAAAATGGGAGGAATAGTAATAATTTACAGTATGTATACAACGAGAAAGAGGCATTACTCGTCTTAAACTTATGACGGATAGTGACCGTTTTCAACAATATAAACGTATATGTGAGCTAATGAAAGGGGTCAATAATAATAACTAGCCAAGATGGACCAAGTGTACATTCTGGATGCATGAAAAGACCTCAAAGGTTGGAAGAAACGACTTCTTAGACGATCGCAATTATTGAAAATCAAACACAATATGGTAATTAAATGACTAAAACTCTAAAAGGGCAAACGTAATACAAGGGATACTTACCTTCCCTTTTCAACTTCCTCCTACGGTAAGTTGAAAACTTTTATCCAATTAATTCCAGAATTATTTCGGACTTTCTTTTACTATTATCAAATATCTAGATTTCATTTGTCCTTTTGGTTTCTATACAACGGCATGTGTTTCATTGGTCTATTGTTTCCTAGTTACTTACCCGCCAAGTTACCAAATGAACATAGCTCAAATATTTACTTAAGCCGATTTTACACAAATATATTATAATACAGGTTAGTTTGACAACCATTTACATGATCCAAAATTATCAAAGGCTTAGGCCCTATTTGATAAACAACGGATTAATATTGGCAGAAACAGATTTGACTAGCAGAATGATTTAACGGATTTAACTAACAGATTTATTTAGCATAATTATTTTAGGGGTGTTTGGTAATTGTCAGTTTAGATTAGCAGATTGTCTAGAATCTTTGTAAAATGACATATAAGGACATGGAGAAATTATTTATTAAATATATAAAAGAAATTTAATATTTTATTAAGAGGGTAAATAAGACAATTTTTTTATTTTTAATATGCTAATCCAATATGCTGGTAGGAGCAACATATTGTAAAATAGCATATTGGACCTCAATATAATATTTCAATATGCCATTAACCAAACACTCTCAATAGCATATTGGTAAGTCAAACATGCTAAATCTCTCAAATATGCTGAAATTTGGCTAATATGCTGTTTACCAAACATAACATTAGTGGTTTCGTGCACACGATATTGCACGAAAAGTAAGGCTTTTGTAGATTTAAATTTAAGATATCCAACTGTTAAAAAAAAAAAAATTAGGGTTGAATCTACGATTTTTTTAGTTAATCGTTAATTAGTAAAATAGTTAGGTAATTAGCGTTCATTTAAAACTATTTGGGTCTATGGTGTCCACGTCATTACTTTTTTTTTTTGTCCGATTTTTTTATATGAAAAAATATGTTTACTTTACCAACATGATTTTACGTTATTATGTTTTGCTAATTCGCAAATCGCAATTTAATTACACTAGACAATCGAACCGCCGTTATGACATCGTCATCCTATTTGTCCGGCTGGAAAATTAAATCGAACTCCGTTTATTTAAGAATTATTTTCCATTATATTGTAAAGTAAGTATACTAATGAAAAGAGTATAAATACATATTTATATAATCATAATAATTCTAAAACACAAATATTTGGTTCAAGTTAGTTAATCCTACATTCCTACATAGCATAACCAATTAAGACAATAATAATCCTTACGACGTGACAACAATTACTATTATTATTATTATTATTATTATTATGGATACGTGATACCATGTTTGCATTTGGTAGTCTTACGCAACGTTAATTAATCTTGGTCTTACAATTTGTTAATAATATTTTATTCTTTATGTTGCTGTTTAATTAGCTCATTATCTTTGAATATTTAGTCTATTTCAAATTATAATATTGTTTAACCAATCAATATCGGGATAATTCGTTAGTATTAATATTGTTTCTAAAAGTAGCCACCAAAAAAATATGTTAGTGGTTTATTACTTTTGTAGTAATTTTTATACAAATTAAATGCAATTTTTCCATATTCAGGTAGAAAAACCGTTTTAAAGGAGACTATCTGGCTTCTGCCTATAAATTAACTCTCTTATTATCTATTCTGTATTTCTTATAACAAAAATAATGGACCTCGAGAGACGGCCCTATATATACAATAACCGATCTACATAGTGCTTTTATCGCGTAAAATTTGATTATTTGCTCTCATTTATTTGTCTAAAGATAACAAAATATGAAAATATCATGACTTTTGTAGAGCGCTTGTATAAATGAGAAATAAGTTTTTTTGTTCTACTGAGATGTTTACAGTTATTTTATTTTGCGCGTAAGTCAGGGCGTAAGTTGACGCAATAGATGTATCATAGGCCACACCACTGCAAAGTCCGCAACGAATGAAGAATGGTTAAATTACTTACAAAAGCCGCATGCATGAAGATGATATTTAAAGTCAACCAATAATTTTTATCAAATCATAACGAAGAATTCTGAAATTTACACTTATTTTTATAGTTTATTCCCTTTCCTAAATTTTCATGCATTTCGTTTTAGTATAGTTTGGCTTAACGTGTTGGCAACATCGAGAATGCATTGTAGACAATCGTAGATATTCAAGTGTTACAATTCATTTCATTTAGAAAGGTCCAAGGGTCATATATTTATTATCAATTTGTGCACAATTTTGAGACGGAGCGACATGTCAATCAAGGACCGCCATCAGTATCAACTGGCGATTTTAGGTTTTCCATAACATCATACTTCTATATACGTTAATACTCCTTCCGAGTCAGAGTGTTGGTTGTTGCTTTTCTTTTGATGCGAGTTTAGTGATGATTTCTCTTTTCTCTTTCAGTAGTTTTTTTGTGGTCGAAAATCAATTCTAAGTGGAGTAGGATGTTTTGTATGGTCTAAAATCATTTTCTTATTTTTGTGCAAAAAGCAAAGGTAACCCACACTTCGACTCGGAGAGCGTATTATTATACAAGTAGTATATAACTACATGGATGAGTTTTTCTGAATATTAATATTAAAATTAAAATTTATATAGAATATATATTCAAGAAGTTGAAACTCAAATAAGTAATACTAAATCTAATAAACTATTAAATAATCTTATCTGCATAAGTTTAATATACCATGAAATGGTAGATTTTTAAGAAAAGTTTAATAATGTTAGGAACTGAGTAATTAACTATTGAGGGAAACATCAGTTACTTGATTGTAGATACGAGGAATTTGTTTGATGATACAAGAATGCACGGGATAAGTATGATTTCTGTATTTTTGTGTTATTTTCATATCAGTGGTTCATAGGCTCTCATAATTAATCAAAATATTTTAAAATTGTTTTTTAGCAAGTCAATTTTACCTAGGATATTATGTCTAACAAGTTGCTGCGGGAAATCTAAAAAAAAGATAACGGAACATTTTAACTCTAACTCGTTTATGTCTAAGTTTAAATCCGTTTTCAAATACGATATAAGAACTGAATCCGACCCGGACATATTAAGCTTCGTGGGAAAAAGACAAATTATTTACTGAAAATAAAAACAAACAATTTAACTCTTGATTGACCAATGTGTTACTCAGAGTACATAGATAGGAAGTGCAATGATTCATAGTCAACGGAGTTTGACCGAGTAAATACAGGTGTTTCACCACGAATGATAAGCACAGCAGGTAAAAACTCAGAGCAGTTTGACCATCTCAGGAATGCGATAAATGGTAAACAAACAAACAAACAAATAGTCATCCTCATTTACTATTTAAGATGGTTTTAACTCAAAACGGTTCCGAATTTAAATCAAAGTAAAATAAATAAAGATGGTTTTAGGTTCTGTTTGTTAAAACGACCTGAAAATTTACCTGAAATTTGAAAAGTTACCTGAAAACTGAAAAGATAGCTAAACCTGAAAAGGTAGCTGATAAGGTAGCTGAAAATTATGAACTGATAAGTTGACTGATTATATAAAAAACTGTTTGGCAAACTAACTGAAAAGGTAACTTATTTTGGTGAAATGACGTAAGAGAATATAATAATTATTTACTACTCCCCCAAACAAATCCACATTACACATTTCTATTTTACACGCTATAGATTGAAGGTTAAAAATGTAATATAACCTAGAATCTGGTACCTGAAATTTAAAATGCTAATAGCATTTCATTTCAGGTAGCTTACTTGACCAAATAAGCTACTTACCAAACACTCCCAAAAAAATAAGCTACCTGAGTCTTTTGGCGAAAAAGTTACTTCAGGCGAATCAGGTACCTGAAATGCGCTGCCAAATGGAGCCTTAAACAGGTTAATAAAATGTTTTATTTCGTGTTTCAATGTATTAAGAAATTGACATTTCACGCATAGAAAATAAAAATGGTAATAATATAATATTAATATGTTTATGTGTCACTAACAGAAGTGATGAGATACAAGATAGGACACGGAATAAAAATGGCACAAAAAAATTTAGAGACGGTCTCAATAATGAGCGCTTTCGCATTTTAAAGATAATATTGTATTTTTCTTTTCTTTTTTTTTAACTATGTCTCCGAGTCTCCAGCTAATGTAGCGAAAAACGGTATTTTAGTAGACTTAGGAGTCGTTTGGTTCGGCATGGGAAGATAAAATTCCCGTGAAGATTAAATTTATATTAACTTGAAAATCACGTGAATTATGTAATTGTTGTTTGGTTGAATGTAGGAACATTAATTCATGCGGAAATTTCCACTTACCTAGGGGTTAGGTAAACTTCCTACATTATGTACGAACTAGAGTTTCTTAGGAAGTTCTAATTCCCATGAATTAGACAACCAAACAAGACTTCATTTTCGCACTTCACATAATTTTCCAATTCCCGTGATTTTGGAAGGCAACCAAACAACCCCTTACTGAAAAAATGGAAGTATTTGAAATTTCGTATACGGAGTGTAAGCGGAATTTTACCTTGTGAAAACAAAATATCGTAAATACGGTTTTCTCTTAAACAAAGACTTGTGTGATGCGGTTTTACCAAATTAATTGTAAAAACGGATTTTTTAGCAATACTTTTTACGATTATAAAAAACCCGTCTTAAATAAGATTAACGCACTAAATAAATGTAAGCAAAGTGAGTTAATGACTTTTGTAAACGAGTATATATAAGTTCACCATCTTCCTCCCTTCCTCTCTAATCACTTGTCGTCTCTCCTTCCTCTCTCACTCCTCTCTCTTCATTCACACACTATTAATACCTTCACCATTTCTTCATACTCCTTTAGGAAAAACAACAAAAAATAAAAATGAGAACAAGAAGAGGACTTTGTTATCCTAAACTCATCGACTCTTCCACCACCGCAACCGCCACCGCCACCGCCGTTAAATCAAAGAATTACACTAAATTCGAAGATGAAATCGACAATCGATTCGCCGTCAATGGCGGAAGGTGTCCGTTTTCTCATAGAAAGTTACGGTGTTTCGACGATTTTTCTGGTTATAAAACTAGTGAGAAATTAGACGTGCCTTGTCGGAAAAGAGCGAAGGTTTCGTCGGAAAATAGTGACGGAAAAGGTCCAGACTATTTCGATGGTTTGCCGGATGATATCGTCGTTTCTATTCTCGCTAAACTTAGTTCTTCTGCTTCTTGTCCCGCTGATTTCATCAATGTTCTCATCACGTACGTTATTCCTGCCAATTTATTGAATTTCTCGCAATTTTTTTCATTAAAATCTGCTGATTTTTGATTGAATTGCAAGTGATTTTTGGATTATTATTTGCAACAGTTGCAAGAGATTCAACGGATTAGCGATTAATTCAGTTGTATTATCCAAAGCATCACCGAAAATATTCCCGATTAAAGCACAAAACTGGTCTGAATCTGCTCACAAGTTCCTCAAACTCTGCTCTGATTTCGGAAATGTTGAAGCTTCCTACTGTCTTGGCATGGTAATTTCTTCGCTTCGTATTTCGTCGATTTTAATTAATAAAATCGATTAAAAAACCGAATTACTTAATTTATTCGTTAATCAATTAATTAATTAATTGTTTGTTTGTTAATTCTGTTACAACAGATCCGTTTCTACTGTTTAAAAAACCGAGGAAGCGGTGCATCTCTAATGGCGAAAGCAGCGATTAACTCACACGCGCAGGCGTTATACTCCTTAGCAGTCATCCAATTCAACGGCAGCGGCGGCACAAAAACCGATAAAGACCTACGCGCCGGTGTCGCGTTATGCGCACGCGCCGCCTTCTTAGGACACGTGGACGCGCTCCGTGAGCTAGGCCATTGTCTCCAAGACGGATACGGCGTAAGGCAAAACATCGCCGAAGGCCGTCGTTTTCTTGTTCAGGCCAACGCGCGGGAGCTCGCTGCTTCCCTCGCATCGACCGAATATTTTAATCAAACGTATGGAAATGAAATGAATATTAATACGAATATTAATACGAGTATTAATGTCGGGTGTCCGCTGCTGAGCGACTTCGGGTGTAACGTCCCTGAGCCAGAGGCCCATCCAGCGAGTTTATTCTTACGAGAATGGTATTCGAGTCGGGTTATCGGGTCGGGTTTAAGGATGTGTTCGCACGGCGGGTGCGGGCGACCCGAAACGAGGAAGCATGAGTTCAGGAGGTGTTCAGTGTGTGGGGCCGTGAATTACTGCTCACGTGCGTGTCAGGCGTTGGATTGGAAGCTGAGGCATAAGGTGGAGTGTACGCCTATCGCCGTTAATGTTGACGGCGAGGTTAACGGCGTGGATATGGACGTAGATGAGGTTGACGGTAACGGTGACGGTGTAGGTGAGGAGAGTTAGTTAACGGTGACGGCGTTTAGGTTGGAGGGTGGTTGCCGGAGTAAGATTTGGTTTAAGGGTAAAATCGGTATTACATAAGAAACAACTTTTTTTTTACGCGAGAAATTTTTTTGAGAGGATAATCGAGAGCTAATGTATCTTTTGCTAAATTAAAGTTACTTATTGAAGTACAAAATTACTGTTACTAATATTGTTATTTGTGTTTTTTTATTCGGTTAATTTTTACTGGTTAATATATGTTCGGTAAAAGAAAAAATTCGTTCCGAATTAAAAGTTGAAAAAATATTTGGTAAGTAGATAAGATCATTTACCAAACAACAATTTGCTTACGGTTATCATTTAACTTTGATGGAAAGAGAAGGTTCAGAATAGCCGTAATTCTATGAGAAAATCCGAATTCTCTGAATTTGTGAGATAAGTATTCAAATTTTTCACATTTGTTGCTTAAAAAATGCCAAAAATTTTATATTTATTACCATTATGTGGTAGTATTTCAGCGGTTTTAAACTTAATACAACTAATTTTTATCTTAAACAAAACTTACTAAGGTTAATATTGTAATTGTTCCTTGTGATCAATATATATATACTTAAAAGATGAACTTTTAAAGCGATTTCATTGGTTATTATTTTGGAGTGATTTAATTGGCTATTACTTTTGTTGAATAATTTAAATGTATAAATCAAAAAATAAAAATAAAAAGTAAGAGTTTGTAAATACGAGTATTTATTAATTAAGTCATTGAGATAGAATTTGTGTATTTAAATGTATAAATAAAAAAATAAAAATAAAAAGTAAGAGTTTGCAAATACGAGTATTTATTAATTAAGTCATTGAGATAGAATTTGTGTAGTTAGAATTTACGGATAACAACTAACTCATTACTAGAATTTGTAGAACTTATAAAAAGATAATAGTTAATTTTAGGATTAGAATTCTAAGAGAACTCTTAAGTTGATTATATTTACCAAATTTGTGTTTGAATTCATGTAAAATTTTTCTGTTTAGGTAGTAAAATTTAGGATTAGGACGTAGACTATTTTGTATTTTTCATTAATTTATTTTTATAAAAAGTTAAACTTCCATAAAAAAATTGTGACGCGTCAAATAAAACCCACATTCCAAAATAAAGACAATTTTTTGTGGTTCTCGATGCATTTTACTTTTTGTCTTATCTATCATGTGGGTGATACTTGACCCGTTATAAACTTGTGACGAATATATCCGTCACAAATATTCGTCACATGTAAGACATATTGATGATTGTGTGTTTCTATAGAATTGTAGTTGTTCCATACTTCCAATTATTCTTCTAACAACATTAATAAGTTTTAATAATTAATAATTATAGTTAAGAGAGAAAATTTTCAAGCGATTTCATTGGTTATTGTTTTAGAGCAATTTCATTGGCGATTATTTTGATTAAATAAATTAACTATATAAATAAAAAGATAATTAAATAGTAATAAAATATCGGTTGAATAATTATTGTTTTTAGAGAGTAATTACATTGGCTATTATTCCGGTTAAATAAATTAAGTATATAAAAAAAGATAATTAAATAGTAATAAAATATCAGTTGGATAATTATCGAATTAGTTAATAAAATAATTGATTTCATTGACTATTGTTTTAGAACACTTTCAGTGGCTATTACTTCGGTTAAATAAATTAACTATATAAATAAAAAGATAATTAAATAGTAATAAAATATCAATTTTATAATTCTTATTTATAGAGCGATTACATTAGCTATTACTTTGATTAAATAAATTAAGTATATAAAAAAATGATAATTAAATAGTAATAAAATATCAGTTGGATAATTATTGAATTAGTTAATAAAATAATTGATTTCATTGGCTATTGTTATAGAGCTTTCATTTCCTATTACTTTTGTTAAATAAATTAGGTATATAATTAAAAAGATAATTAAATAGTAATAAAATATCAGTTGGATAATTATTGTTTTTAGAGAATTACATTGGCTATTACTTTAGTTAAATAAATTAAGTATATAAATAAAAAGATAATTAAATAGTAATAAATTGATTGTAAACTAAGAGTTTTGACTACCGTAGAGACGTAGAGTTATGGTATATTTTATTGTTTCCCTTCTCTTATTTAATTAAAAGTATAAATATATGTATTGATGAATATATTAAGCCTCTCTTATTTTACTAAAAACATAAATAGTTGTATTGATCAATATATTAAGCACTTAAGTTTATGAGGTATAGTTAAAAATACGAGCTATATAATACGAACAGATAAGAATATGAGAAAATGTAAAAAGAATAAGAGTTTAAGAGAATCACGAACTAAAAAATACGAGCATTGAAGAATGCGAGTTATTAACCTAAGAATACGAACTAATATAAAAAGTATACGAGCAATTGAGCTAAGAATACGAGCTAATGTAAAAACAATACGAGTTATTAAGATAAGACGAGCTTTAAAATACGAGCACAAATGAATACGGGCTAATGAAGAAACAATACGAGTTATTGAGATAAGACGAGCTTCAAAATATTAGCACAAATGAATACGAATACGAGATTAAAAGGATCGCGAACTTAAATATACGAGAACATAAGAATACGACCTATTAATATGAGAATACAAGCTAATGTAAACATAAAACGAAAACACGAGCTAATTGAAACACTTCTCGAGGTAAAAAAAAAATAGAACCAGAATTGCAAGACGTCAAGTTTCATGATATAATAAGCACTTAAGATTACGTGGTATAATTAAAAGAATACGAGCTACAAAATACGAATATATAAGAAATACGAGCTAATGTAAACGGAATAAGAACTTAAGAGAATCAAGACCTAAAAAATACGAGCACATAAGAACGCGAGTTATTAACGCAAGAATGCGACCCTAATAGAGCTATTAAGTTAATTAAGAATACGAGCTAATGTAAAAATATACGAGCTATTAAGATAAGAATACGAGCTAATGTAAAAATAACATACGAGCATATAAGAGGATCACGAACTTACAAATATGAGCATATAAGAATATGGACTAATATAAAAAGAATACCACCTAATGTAAGAAGAATACGGGATAATAAGATAAAAATACGAGCTATTAAGATAAGAATACGAGCTAATATAAAAATTATACGAGCTAATAAGATAAGAATACGAGCAATTAAAATAAGAATATGTGCTAAAGTAAAAAGAATACGATCTAATGTAAAAATATACGAGTTAATGTTAAAAGAGTACGAGCTTCAACTATTTTCATATATTAGAAATATTGGATAAAAAATTTTCTTTAAAATGATGCTCAAATGAAAAGTATACAAGTTATTATAACACTATAATATTAATTGATAAGAATACTACGAACTATGTGCGTCTTACTCAAAATAGCTCAAATTCTATTTTAACTACAAATATAATCAACTAATGCTCATATTCTCTTTTATTATACTTTCCCCATTCTTTTTATGTCACCCCATTTCCCTTTTGGACACTATTCACAATCCAGTATTCAACGTCAGTTTTCTCTCAATCCGTTCACGGAAATATATTCACGTGAGATCTTTTTTGGATTGTCTTGATAGGAGGATTAAGAATATCAAACTTTTATAATTTTTAGTAAAATGTAGCTAAAGATATAATCAAAACAAAATGAATATCGGCAAACGTGTATAAATAAATGGGGAGATATAAAAAGAATGGAGGAAGTAATATATTACTGCTAACTGTTAAATAAGTGAAGAAATTTCTAACCCTTCTCTAACCGTCTTTCTCTTTTTACTTCTGTGTTAATCTATTCACCTAATCACACCATTAAAACATGCTACGATAAGTTAACAAAACAACAGATTCTATTCAAAGCAAATGAGGGCATTAGTTGGTTATATTGGTAGTTAAAATAAAGTTTATAATATTTTGAGCCGTTCACTTATAGTTCAGAATATTTCTATCAATTAATCCAACAATGTATGTGCTTAAAAAATTATTTTGAGGGTGATGCGTAATATGTAGGTGTCTTTCCAAGACCATTGAATCGAAGGTACATGTTTCCATTTCCATTGAAATTTCATGCACTTTCAACGTTCCATATTGTTCCATTGATGATGATACATCTGATGTTTCATTAGCCATAAAAAATTATCATAGTTGAATTATTCTCTATATATGCCTATTATACTAAGTATTTTTAGAAGATTAACTGTTACGATAATTACTTTGAAACCATGCAAATATATTACCCGGGCAACGCCTTGGCATGAGCCAAAAAATAATCATACTTGAATTATTCTCTATATATGCCTATTATACTAAGTATTTTTAGAAGATTAACTGTTACGATAATTACTTTGAAACATGTCAAGATATTACCCGGGCAACGCCCGGGCATGAAATCTAGTATTACCTTATTTTACAATAAGTACTTTTGCTTTAACCTCTTTAAATAAGTGAAAATCACTAATTTAGAAATTTAAACGCGTGATATCTAAATTGGTTGGTTGTACTGTAATAAATTGCAAGTGCAATCTATCTCTATAAAAGTAATACGGAGTAGAATTTAACTCATCCTTATTGACTCCTTGATTTAAAGACTTAAATTCTTTTTTAAATAAAAATATTGTCATGATCCCACCACTAAATACCATCCATTTAATTATAATTTTTGAATACATAAAAATTTGATATTCAACAATATTTATGTCTCTATGCAACTAAACATTAAAAATGAGCATATGTTAGAAAATTTGAATTAATTATACTACAACATAACATGTAGGTGTGAAAATTTTCAATAAACAGTCTATTGATGAAATTTTTTAACACCGAAAAGAAAAATCACCTTATTAATTATACCAAATCATATCCCAGGGAAAAATCACCATAATAATAGTTGTTAATTTTCTTTTTGTTTTTCTTTAAGAAAATCAGCATAATATTTTTAAAAACAACCCGTGCATTTTTATGCACGGGACTTAACTAGTTCCTATTTATAGTAGGAATTTCGTAGATTTTTTACAGTAAACCCTGAATATTTACTTGGTAAAATCAAGTGTCAACAGTAAATTTGTAAGTTATGAATATATGGATAACGGGAAAGGTATCCAATGAGATATAATAGGATTAATTAAGTTACCTTTTTAAATTAAAAAGATAATGGGTTAGCTTTATAATGATGTTGGTCAAAAAAGAGAATGGTTATTTGATAGGGATGAAAAGAAATGAGGTGAGAATGCAAAGAAATGGGGTAGTGTTTGCTTATTTGTAGGGAAAAGGGATGATTAAGTGGTGAGTGAAACATGGGTTGAGTTAGTGGCCACCTTATTTTCATGTTTTGGGTTGGATCCAACTCCATTTTTTAGTGGACTTTTAAAGCCACTTTCTCAATTAAGTGTATTTACTTCCAAAACTACCATGTACTTTCATTTTGAGGGTGTTCTTTACATCCGGGGTAGAATAGGTAATATGGTATTTTTGTTTTTTATTTTTTTACTTTTTTTCATTGCATAAGTCGATGGTTTGTTTGTATTTAGTAAAAATAATCGTTAACTTTTAATGTATCATACCTGCACGTATCTCCGAAATTAAACACTCGTATAATCACATTTATGATAACAACCAAGTTTATTCGAGTTGAAAAAGATTATGATTGAAATGGCAAACTCATTTTTTCACTTCATGAAGATCATACGCACATTTAACTTCAAAACCCATCAAAGACTTTAAATTTGGTTTTTTAATGATAAAATACTCGAAATGCAAATCATTTTATCAATACTAGTGTAGTAGAGTTAATAGTGTAGGCTAGTTTTTCCAAATATCTTACATTCCAAAATAGAGTGGAAAATAGTAATCCAGTCACGACCTTAATTACATCTATGATATTGAAAATAATGTTACGATTCAAAAGTAAATGTTATTGGGTCAGAGTGTGTCGAGTTGTGAATTATGAACACAATGCATTAGTATGATAATCTAACAAAGTGTGCTATGTTACATTGTCACATATAGCGCGAGCTTCAGTTTTCATACCACGCAAATATTAATGAGTACATTCTTCTCTCTATTTGTTGCATTAACTTTGATCAATGATCCGCATACTATATGTAGATTTAGCTGCTTAAAATACAGAAAAACACGAGAATCAACTCATAAATAGTCGAGAACAAGAGTCTATTCAAGTGATAAAAACTCTCTTACTCTAACCATGAAGTTGGGGGTTCGATTTTCACCCCTAATTTAATGCGCTCGTTTTAAGTTTGAACAAAAAAACTTCATAAATAGTCAAGAAATTGAAACTCTTTGTTTCTTGTGATGATATCTTTAAAGAGATCCATCGGAGTTTTTTCCAATGTTCTTTCACTTATCTTTTTATCTTCCGTCTTTTTATAGTGACGGTTTTTTTCGTCATAGATGAAAATTCGGGCAATTTTGTACTTCCTCCATTCCAATCAATTCTATACATTTACTCTATTCACGTTTGTCAATACCCGTTTTCTTTTGTTAATATCTTTAGTTACGTATCGATAAAAATTATAAAACTTTGATATTCACAATCTACTGGGTGAGACAATTTAAACAAGATCTCACATGACTATATTTTACGTTATATATTAGAAGTTGTGTCGAAAATTCACTCGACTGATGAATAATATCCAAAAAGTGAAATGTATAAAATTGATTGGAATGGAGGAAGTAATTAATAAACATTGGTCACATAAAATTCTAAGACATGGTCTCCTCTTAATTCCAATGTTGATGAATGATGAGCCTAGTATTTGATGACATATGATGACATATGATGACATATACATACGAATAGTTGCGTATATTAAGAATAGTATAATGTAGGAAACTGATGGATATTACCCATATTTGGATAATGAGGTCCCTGACATGAATTATAGAAGCATCATAATGCTTGCTCAAACTTGTACAAAATCAACACAACCTAACGCTCGTACATTATTATTCATGCTTCCATTTTTTATTGGGAAATTTGAGTCCCACCAATTAATTACAAGTTTACAACTCCCACATAATTTCTCATGATTTTTAAATCCTCCCTTAGCTTTATTGATTAACGGTTTTGCTTGCAAAAGGTTACAAATTATCACCGATGAAATGTGATAGTCTGTTCGCAAAAGTGGAGTTTAGTGGTTAAAATTTGGATGAAATTTTAGGATACACAGGGTCAAGCTTCCCCAAGAGCAAAATTAATCTTGTGGATCATTTTTGGCCCAAGTCCATGCCCTATAGATTTCGAGTATATCACCCTAGGGTGACTTAATTAGCTGATATACGTGATTTGTAGGCTATCACATATACCCGAGAGTTCTCTTGTCACCAAAAGAAAAAAATGACGGTCTATATATAAAAAGTACTCGTATATAATAAATTAAAAATTACTCCGTAGTATTTATTAGATAATTGTTATACGTTATTACAAAATGGTTACGTTATTGCGTTACACGCTTGTGAAATGTCACAAATGAGAATTTGTTGTTTCCTCCATCCTAATTCCTAATCTATTATATACATCTGATTAAAATATAACTCACGTATATTCAATAAATGTATAGAAATGATTACTTATATGTTAGTCCCTGTGCGGTTGCCGGACGATTGGAAAAAACCCGCCAAATGATTGAGGCCGTCTTTTTCCTAGATGATTTGAATCTGTTTATTCAATCTTTCTGTAAAACCGCCTCGCATAAATTATTTATAATATAGCTATGTTATTAAATTAGTTTTCGAATTTATCTTATAAACTTAGTCAAAATTTGTCGAATGATGGAAGTACAATATGATCTCCTCCTTTAAAGTTGACTACAAAATTATTAATTTTGATTTCGGCGTGGTGATTATGCAAGGTAATCAAGTAATAATATTTAAGGAAAGGTTAAAAAACTTGAGGTTAAGTGATGAATTGGTTTGCTTAAGGATTAAAATTGATATATTGTTACACTAATGGTAGAACCAATTGAGAAGAGGGAATAAAAATGTTTCCCCACTAATGTGGCAAAGAAATTACTTTTTTTACTTTATGCTCCATACTTTTAACTTTTAAGAGTTCCTCTCAAACAAACATAAGAAAATCATCACTAAAAAAAGGTTGTATAAGGAATTTATTTAGATTATTACCTTTGCTTTGTTATCTTCTTTGCTTAAAAGTTAGTGGTGAAGAGTGATTCATATTCAAAGTTGAATGCATTATAAACAATCTATATGATTAACATTAACACACTATGATAGAAAAGAAATCTAGAAAAAAAAAGATTAAATCGAGAAAAAAGTAGAGAAAAAATAGAGGAAAAAGCCCGTAAAAGTGCAGTTCAGTGGTCAAAGCTGAAGTAAAACTTCTAAGGGGTTCGGGTTCAAGCCTCATCAAGAGCAATTTTGTGGAGTGTTTATAATCTGGAGGTCTATGCCTTCTAGATTTCGAGTCACTCTCGGTGATTTAGATTATATAACTAGATATATACATCTGGTAGTATAAATTTCAAGCTTTATAATAAAAAATTTGAGCTTATACATAGATTTTACGAGATTTATTGAAAAGAATTTGAGCGTCTTTATAAAAAAAATTGTAACTTAAAACATTATATTAAAACTAAAAAATAATACATATAAAACCCAAAGATTTTAATTTTAACACTAAAAAAGTATAGTGCAAGAAGAAATTGATAAAAGCTCAAAAAAAATTGCATATAAGTTTAATTAAATTTGCATTAGATGTACGATGTTCATATACATCTGGATGTATAGTTCTATTTGTGGTTCATAGTTTGCAGTCTATTACGTACTCACATATACGGTACACTGGTAGTTCAGTGGTCAAAGCTGAAGTAAAACTTCTAAGGGGTTCGGGTTCAAGCCTCATCAAGAGCAATTTTGTGGAGTGTTTATAATCTGGAGGTCTATGCCTTCTAGACTTCGAGTCACTCTCGGTGATTTAGATTATATAACTAGATATATACATCTGGTAGTATAAATTTCAAGCTTTATAATAAAAAATTTGAGCTTATACATAGATTTTACGAGATTTATTGAAAAGAATTTGAGCGTCTTTATAAAAAAAATTGTAACTTAAAACATTATATTAAAACTAAAAAATAATACATATAAAACCCAAAGATTTTAATTTTAACACTAAAAAAGTATAGTGCAAGAAGAAATTGATAAAAGCTCAAAAAAAATTGCATATAAGTTTAATTAAATTTGCATTAGATGTACGATGTTCATATACATCTGGATGTATAGTTCTATTTGTGGTTCATAGTTTGCAGTCTATTACGTACTCACATATACGGTACACTGGTAGTTTACCCAATGCGCATAAAAAATAACGGGTGCGGATCTTCAGGAAGTATAAAAGTTTTGGGCTTTTAATTTACTCCATTTTTATGGGCCTTCTTCATAAGACAAGCTAGGTTTGTCATATATATATATATATATATATATATATATATATATATATATATATATATATATATATATATATATATATATACACGGGGCATGCTAAAGGTCGTCGACAAATTACTAATTATCGTCGACACTTTTACATGAAATACCCATTTTGCCCCCATCAACTCTTTATATTTACCGCTTGATATTTGGACTAAAAAAAATTGTCGCGTTCTTACAAAATTAAAAAACTCGGTTTTCTTAGAAAATAGAAAAATTTGTCGGTTTAGTGCGATTTCAACAACGGTTTTCAACGTTAATTCAACGATTTGAAGAACGGTTTTCAACGATGAGCGACAATAACGGATTTGCGTTAGATCCCGAAGCCGATTTGAATTTTTGAAAAAAAAAAAAATAGATATTGCATGGGACGAAAATTATTTTCGTCCAGACTAGGTCTGGGACAAAAAAAAATTTCGTCCAGACCAGGTCTGGGACAAAATTTTTTTTCGTCCAGACCAGGTTTGGGACGAAAATGATTTTCGTCCCTGGTCCAGACAAAAATAATTTTCGTCCCACACCTAGTCTGGTCGAAAAATTTTGTTGTCCCAAATTTTTTTTTTTTTTTAAAAAACGCTAACCCTAACCCTAACTCTAGAAAACATGGGTCGAAAATTTTTTCTGTCCCACTCTGGTCTGGGACGAATTTTTTTTTTGTCCCAACAAGGTGCGAGACAAAAAAAATTTTTGTCCCAACAAGGTCCCAGACAAAAATATTTTTTGTCCCAACAAGGTCCCAGACAAAAAATCTTTTTGTCCCAACAAGGTCCTAAACAAAAACTTTTTTTGTCCCAACAAGGTCCCAGACGAAAAATATTTTCGTCCCATATATTTTTTTTTTTTTCTCGTGAGTTTTTTGGGAAGATCAAGTCACAAATCCGGGTAAAAAAAATAACTAAAAATCCGACATTCAAACTACTATTCAATCCTAATTCCGTAAAAAATATCATAATTCCGTCAAAAATTAAGGCATCTATCCTAATTCCGTTTCTAATCTATCAAAATAAGAGCAAAGCAGAAAAAAAAAATCAAAGAAGGGAATAGGGGGGTAGTTTAGGAATTTCATTAAAAAGTGTCGACGATAATTAGTAATTTGTCGACGACGTATAGTAGGTTGGATATATATAAGCCTTTTATTGTAAACGAGCCAACACTGGGCCTGATATACCGGCCCAAATTTGTGCGAAAGGTTGGACGTGATAGCTACATGCCTACACCGCATACAAACCGAATCAAATTAGCAATTCGACGAATGAACCGTTTTTCCCAGTTTGCCGATGCATAGGAAAAACATCATTCATGCCATGCCGAATTCTACTTCCTGGTCATAACTCGTAAGATTCCGTCGTGAATTGAACCAACACAACATTGATCTTGTACTGAAGTTTCGAATGCTATTCAAGCTTTCACAGAGCAAGGAAACAAAGGGGTGATACCAGTAATAATTGAGTTAAACCTTAAAGCTTGCAGAAATGCGGGAATTGAAAGGTCTCAGGTTCGATTACCAGCTGGGGCGATGACCACTTGGCCACTGCAGCTCCCGAAGGGAGTGACTTACATGATCCATGTGGTGGTGCGGGAATATATGGGCCCGTGGGAATTAAACCCTTCGTCATAAAAAAAAAAACCCATAAAAAAAGGAAACAAAGGGAATAAAGACTCGAACAAACTTCAGTGAACACAGAAGCGTCTAGTTTTCAATGTACAAAGCACCATAAGTAATACAACTACTAATGCGACGCGACTAGTCGCAATATCTCGCTGAGAGCTGAATCATTACACAGATCTAACACAAGCTTATCCGACACGTAAATCTCACTGTGATGCTACTTCAGCTGTTCTGGTTTCCCCTTCGTTAGCCTTAGCCTGCTTAAATGCTTTGGCAATTTCATCGATAGGTACCAATGGTACATAGCCAAAGACGGTATAGCCTTTCCCACGCAGGTCGGAGATCACCTTGTTGTACTTGTCGGAAAAATGAGCAGCAGTTGGGACTGTCATTTCTGCCACAGTGTGGAAGGGTGGAAGTTGGTCGAGCTTGGACCATATTTTCACTGATTGTTCAAGCACCACTTCTTGGGACTCCTTGGCAGCATAACGAGCTGCTTCGAGTGGTCCACCGACTTGGACGTGGTGTACTAGCTCATTGGTTACTTCGGTTGTCTTCTCCACTACTTGCTTGACCAACGGAGGCGCATGTTCATCGAACTTGGCGCTAGCTACGTCTACCTGCAGACAACATTTGAAATATAGAGATGTTTCTGCAGTAAAACCGACCAAAATCTAATTGCAGACCTATGGTTCGTCTCACATTCGATGGCAACATCTAACCTATTCGTGCACATAGACGCGAGTTAACGGACTAAAATACATATTTGCAGGAAATGAAATGCTGGCTAACACAAGCAATAACAACAGAGATCAGAGAAGTTCTGCCTTATAAAATGCATCTGCAACAAAAAATGAGATTCACACCGAGATCCAAATCCAACCCCTAGTCGAAACTTCAAAGACACGGGCTTTTTCCGAGTCGTGTGTCATCTTCACAATGGTCTATGGGTAGAGATGACTCAAAGTGCAAGATTCATACAGACAGTAATTCAATGCCCTTTTCAACCACCGTCGTAATCTTCATCTCGTTCATGTTATAATTTACTTCAAGATCAAAAGTCAGACCTATTGAGCTTTAGGACCATACTTCCCTCTTTTGCATGGCAAAGAACATACAACAAGCTCCAATCATGTGACTCATCAATAAAGACCAGATTATGAGCAGTCATGGAAAAAAGTAGATTACGTCTCACAAACCAGTCGAGTTTGAGTTGGGTTAGTTCGATTCAAGACTCGGGTCAACTTAAAATGTGTCCCACAAGGCTACTCGAGTGAATTTGACTCGGGTAATTGTAGATCTCGGGCTACTAGTGATCCTCCCTTCATCCTAATCATTTATTTAGCCTTTACTGTACAGTGATTATAAAAGGTAAATCACTAAAACTTGAGAGAAACGGTCTTTCAATAAATTATTGAGAGACCATTTTTTTTGTACCCTTCTATTTGTATTTCGTGACCCTTTTGTTATTGATCATCTTTAATCATAATTTATACCAAGTATATTCCTTTTAGTATCACTTTTTCTTAAATTTGTACGATAGAGGCAATCTCTCAAGAGACCTATTGAAGGTAAATAATGATTGAGATGGAAAGAGTATACACTAACATAGTGTGATCAAGCCCATTAATCAAACTTCCACATTAAATAAAGATCATCATTAGAAGTTCACAAAACCCCAGAGAAGAAAGAATCAGAAATGTTCAACAAACGTGTTAAATTCAACAACGGGTCTGAGCCACATCCGAACAGGGTGAAAGAATCCACAATATAAACCCAAGAGGGTTCCACCTAAAACCAATTGGCCACGAATCAATCCTATCACATATATTCAAATCAAACAATCATCAATGTAAACGAGAGACGCTCGTCTAAGTATACTACTTCCTCCGTCTCATTTAATCAAAATAAACAAATAATTGGAATCGAGAAAGTAATGCCAACTAGACAACCAAATTAAATTGACAGTTTCATATAACTATTCATGTTAACCGATCCCAAATCATTTAAAAACGAAGTCGAGAAAAGACAATACCTTTCCATCAAGAAAAACAAGAAGATGATCAGGAACATCTTTAAATTTATTATAAACAGGAGTGATGACAGTAGTAACAGCATTTTCAACAGTACCAACAGCTGATCTCAACGGTCCTGAATTCTGCTTTGCATAATCATAAACATTTGCTAACCACACTATTGTATTTATTGCTGTTGCTCTCACAAATCCCAAATGCTTCAGATTTTGTTCACTCTTCTTCATTTCATCACCGTTTTCCATCTAACAAAATAAAAACATATTAACACAGTATTAATCCTAGTTATTTAAATCCCGTCAATATCAAAATCGCCCCTGTAGCCCTCTTTAGACTACGTTTATAAGTAGGTTTAACCAGGGCTAAATCTTGAATAACTACAAAAATTAATTAACATTAAAAAGTAAAGTAAAATAGATTATGGGAACTAGTTCCGTTCCATATGGTCTGAAATGGACCTGTTAGAACATGTTTAGTAACTTGATATTTGCGTGTGATCCCATGTGTAATTCCAATTTAACCAAAAATAATGCCAGAATTAAGTCTAATAATGGCTTGATAACAAAATCAAGAACTAGTCTAGTAAATAAGTAGATTAAGAAGTACTCCGTATATATTAGTATTTTAACGCGGGTAATCGGTCTAGCGGTCTAGGTAGGGCTGCAGGAACGACACACCAACAAAAACAACCTAGTCACGCCACACATATTCACAAAAACTTTAGAAAGACGGTCTGGAGTTACTTAATTTCTATTTTCCACGTTACATTTCCCGCTAATAGACGGTCTTTCACGAGAACTACTTGGTTACGTATAATAATTTGGACAAAACTAACAATATTAACATGAATACATGATTACAAATTAAAACCGTCTTAAGCAAAACCTACCAGGCTACCAGTAAGATAATCCCAGAAAAACCCAGATGTTATTGATTGAGATTAACAAGAATAAAAGAGATAAAGATTGTACCTTGGTAATATCGAAGTATCTTGAAGTTGAAGTTGAAGATTGAAGAAAAAGCAAAGAGTTAAAAGAGTAGTTAGTTGAAGATCAGAAAATATGGAATCTATTGCTTTGATGATGGAGATTATTATAGGAGTGTGTATATTACAGTATATAGTAAAGTATTAAAATATAAATATATTGGGGGAGAGAGAGAGAGAGATGTAGAAGATTCTAGAAATGAAGGGTGGAGAATGGATCTTGATGGTGAAGGATGGAGACATGGCAGATGAGTCAAGAATGGTCAGTGAACAGGTGTAATACTTTCACTCGATATCGTTTGTGAACCATGAATTTGGATTCTGGGTCACCAATAACGAATATGGACGGTTACATGGTAATGTAAAGAATTCTGAACCCGACTTGTCGAAAAATGATCACATTTTAGATTATCCCCAAGTCGATAGAAAGGTTGATAGGGAGTCGAGTTAAATTAATTGTAATTAAGAAATTGATTAGAATTAACTCAAGTTGATTTGAGAATTAACTCAAGTTGATTTGAGTCACAAATTGACCAAATTTGAAGTAAATTGACCAACAATCCACCTAATACGTGACATGTTGTAATTGGTTCCAAACATTTAAGAAAAAGAAAAAAAAAAACTAAAAAAGTGGTTGGATTATTGACATAAGTCGTGACTTTCTGGTTGGGAGGGTTCAAGTGAGTCAAGGTCGGTGAAGATTAAGGCCTAATATGCAATTAACCCGATTAAATTCATTTGTTGCTTGGAAATGGTCTTATGGTTATTGTTTCGTTAATCATTTAATATGGATCATGAGAAATATAAAATCGGTGGAAAACAGCTTTTATCGTCACACAATGCAAATATTTAAAAGGTAAATAATTGACTGAGACCGAATAATCTTTTATAAAACAAAGCCCTAGTGATTAAGAAATTACAAAGTCTAAGTTATGATGGTATGATAGTCACAGACTTACGACGACTTAAATATATATATGTGGATAGATAAAATAAAAGCATGTGTCAAGTAATACGTCTGGTTCAATTGTGAAACCTAATAATAAAATCATACACAATTTTTTCCGTTCTTGCAATTCTAAGAGGTTCAAGCATCATAATTCAACTTACCGTTAAAAAGTACATGCTCATTAAATTGTCTTTAATATCCGAAAAGATACAAATTCTCATTGAAGATAGACATACCCGTCACAAGCTGAAGACGGGACGAGTAATACTCAAGTGGTTGGATAACACAAAAGCATAATGCTACCCTAGGCAATTTGCTTTTGTCTTACAAACTTGGATATTACTTGACCCATCTCCAGCGTGTGACGAATATATCCATCTCCCATGAGACTTACGCCCTGTTTTTTTTCTAGTGAAACAAGCTAAATTGAATTAACTGAAGTAAATCCTAATTGAAGTAAATTGAGTGGAAGTGAGGTGAAATGAATTTAGTTAAATTAAAAGTTGATTATTGTGAAGAGATTAACCGAATATTATTGATTAAACGAAAATAAAACTCGATAAAATATAACCAAACAAAATTAAAACGAGTTGTAATTAAACTAGACACTGCCCAAAAAAATGGCGTCAACTTTGGATAAGGGGTTCTCCTAAAGATGAGAAATATCAAATTTGCCTCTATGAGAGGTGCTAGTCAATGAAAAACCGCTTCTCATCATTAAGCTTGTTTATGCTTTCTCATTGCTTTCAATAATCGTATTGCTTACTTTTATTGCATTCGTGTGCCGGACGTTGATAATCGTGACTAGGATTCCCGACACACACCCCGAGACCTGAGATACGTGCTAGTGGGCGATCTCTCACTAGTATGAGACCCTTTTTGCTTGCATTTTTGCCCTAGAATCGGGTAAGGCTACACACTACCGGACCGTGACACTAAGCATAAGCAAAAGAAAAAGCAGCAGAAAATATACTGAAGACTGAAGAGTGTATGAATTTCTATAAATGAGGTTTCGGAACCAACAGCAGCAGTGAAGAAACTCGTGACTAGAGATGTTTAATCAGCTACAGCAATTAACAGCATCCTTCAAGAAAGAATAAGATAAATTACAATTACCAACAGATTATGGAGTACAGTATTCAATTTTGTTACTAATCTAGGGTTTCTCATTACAATCTCACAGTTCTTGGAACAAACAACTTCTCTTCTCCCAGAAGACGAGAATCACGGTCTAACTTCAGCTTCTTCAGTAGCCCTGATCAAAGTTTGAAGGTGGGTAAATAGCTGCAGCTATTTTGGATCTGAGATTGAACTTCTGAGCAATTTGTGGTCGAACATCATCCACCTTGGCTAATCTCTCCAGAAACGGAATTAATGACAGTAATTCTTGATCTGAACGGTCGTCGAACCAACTCTCAATTGGAATGCCATTATCTACTTGAAATCCAAATGCCTGTGGAAAACTTGCTTGTTTTAGAAGGGAACGGTGTAACATAAAAAACTAGAATTACAAGTGGCGTCACGGACTGGTTGAATGATCAGATCCAAACCCGAAAATAACAACCTGAAGTATATGGTAGCCTAAGCCTAACTACTCGACCCCAAAAATGGTCCAACGCAAAATAATACAGAAATGACCCGATTTACCCAACCCATAAGCACTTACTCGATCTGACTCGTCCCCAAATGGTTGGCAATAGCCCGCAAGGGTGTGGTCTAGTGGTTAAAACTTGGGAGAAAGTCCCAGGAGACCCGGGTTCAAGCCTCCCCAAGAGCAAAATCTTGTGGAGCATTCTTGGCCTGAGTCCATGCCTAAATAGACTTCGAGCGGGTGGTTTACCTGGTGTATGTGGTTTGCAGGCTATCACATATACCCAAGGGTGTAACCAGAGCGCACCAAAGGTAGCGGCTACGGTTTCCCTCGTTACCAAAAAAAAAAATGGTTGGCAATAATGCAACCCAAAGTGACTCCATAACAAAGCATCTTAAATAACCCAACTCGAATGACTTGTTTACGAAACCCAACAGAATGCCCAAGATTAGTGAATTGCCGTAAAGCGGGAGGCAATGCATAAACTTATCCGACATACTACACTCAGCAAAAGGAGAGAATGAGCATCAATAAAGCACTAATTGATAAAGGTTACCTGCGGAGAGTTATCAATTATGATAACTCGGGACAAATCACGACCTAGAACAGACAAATCTTTCAAGTAGTTTCCGTCAACATAAACACATGATTCACGGAAAACCCTATGTCGAATTATCCTTCTCTTTGGATCTAACACATTGAGAAGCTGTTCAGCATAAATACTTTGGCTGGCAGTGAAAATGATGATCTCAAAAAGGCCAGCAACCCTTTCCATAAAATCATGCAGGTATGGGCGACAACGGACATATACCGTATGTTCCTTCTGATTAAAGTTCACCGAAAATGTAAAGTCTGAATCATCACAAGGTTCAAGACTTGAGTGGACTAACGTCTCTGCCATAGAGAAATAACATTCAGAAAAAGGATATGAATTATATGGTGCAAATAAATTAAACAAGAAGATTACCCAAGTGCCTTGAGGTCGTCAGCGTAAAAGGGAATAAGGTGTACACAACTTGAACTAGAAAGCTTATGCAAATACCCGGAAAAGAACTAAAATAAATAAATAATAGACTAACTAAATATTGTCAGTCTCACTATATCATAGTATCATATGGATCAATCTCGTGATAACTTTACCATGAGACGTCTCATAAAAGAATTTGTGAAAAACCAAGGACTAAATTTCGTGATAACTTTTCGACTGAAACGAGCTGAATTGAATAAATTGGAGTAGAGCTTAATTGAACTAAATTGAGTGAAACTGAGGTGGAGTGAATTTAGTTGAATTAAAAGTTACTTTTGTGAAGAGATTAATTGAAAATAATTGATTGAACGAAAATAAAACTTAACGGAATACAACCAAGCAAAATCGAAAGGAGCTGAAATTAAACCAGAAAGAACAGGGCCTTATTATCTCAATTTTGCAGTTTGCACATACATACCATCCAAGTCTAAGACAAGAGTATTTGGCGGGCATCTCCGTGTTTGTTTAGGTAGCAGCATTGGCCGAAATGTTGGAACAACTGATGATAATGCAGGCAAGCTCTTTATAAAATAATATGGATCAAAATCAATGAACTCTTCGCATTCCTCCTCCACTTCTACGGATATATCAGCCATCATTGAATCCTGCCCTTGCTCATCTAAGCATTCGAGTTTTGAGTTTTTCATAGCAAGATATATATCTGATGCTTCCGAAGACAGGCAAACCTCATTTGCATCCACATAATCTGACATAAGCACAATATTACATCAGAAACGCATGATATTGAGACACTTTGCACATACATGCATTTGACAATATCATTGTGAGAAACAATTCAATATCAATAGGAATAACGCGTCCCTGTAAAGTTCAATAATCTCAAGTTTCAAGCTGAACACAATTCAAAGAAAATGTTACCAAGTTCAATGCAAATTTCATGTTTTACGCTTTGGGCTGTGAGAATAATTACTAAAAAGCGTGTCAATTTGAGTATCAAATATGCATTAAGAAAATAACAGCTGCAAGATGCATGTTTGACATTTACACTGACCTGAATTAGTGAAATCTTGTTCAACGTTGGAGGAGTGAAATAATGGTGAGAAAATCGTTCCCGAGTCAGTGTCTGTGGTACCCTCGTTACGTTCCTATGAGAATTCATGAAGTTATAAACAGTCAAAAATTGGTCAATCAACAATAATGATTACGACAACAACCTGAAGTAGTCCGTAGATATGAATATGACTCTGCCTAACAATCAAACATCCATGGTAAGATCTATTCTCCTTCGAAATCTATTTAAATAATATAGCAAAAACTTTGCCATCACGAAAGTTATCTCAGAGGCACCACAGTTCTGGAGATGTATGTTGACATAACGATCTGTCTTTCCAAGTGTTTCAGCAACAAAAACATTATATTACCCAGCAAATTATTTTGTAGACATAAAAAAATCACACCCCTAAAACATACTAAACTGACGAGTTATTTTCTTATTAAATCAGTATATGATCGAACAGAGCAAATCGTTGTGCAAAATTGGATGAATCACAAAAAGTCTACCAACAAAATGCAGGCGACAGTTTATCTCTTCTCAGGTACAAATGCATAGTACTTAAAAATCAGAGAGGAGGCACGGAAAATTAATAACTAGATGAGCATAAAAGACGATGCATCATCAAGAACTAAACTACAAAGTAAAGTCAAATGTTGTGAGAGCAATTATAGTTACCTGGAGGATTTTAGAAGCATTCCTATCTTCATTACAATCTACATACATATTTGACGAATCATCTTGCCACAAGCCATATCTAGCATTCAAGTTAGTTGTAGCAGTACTCCCATCTTTCTTAACACGGCCTCGACCTGGAGTACCAAAACAAGAAATATTTACTTCGTCTCATGTAACCACAAAAGCATACAAACCATCGTGAAAAACCTCTACCAAACGGACACACAACAAACAAATGCTAACTATAGAGACAAAAGGAAAGAAGACAGCGAAAAAGAAAGAGTGCGAAAGATTACGATACCAGTGAATACGCAAAAAGATTACTACTTTACATGCCAAATATAAAACTTAGCCCTTTTCGGTACACAAATGAGATCAAACCAAGACAGTCAATGCTAAGGAATGCAAAGATACATCAGCAATAGTATATAAACTATAATGAAAACATATCCACTTACCGCCACATGTTGACTTTCTAACAGATGAGGTAATAAACTCAGCAGCTTTCGTCTCCAAAACTTGAGCATTTTCCGGTGGCTTATTCTGAGATCTTAATGTTCTGTTATTAGCACACTGCCGGACAGTACTTCTAGACGAAACCTTTTTCTTAGTATGCATTGTTTAAACAAGATTCTTCTTGGGCTTATAGTTGATCACTTGATCACAGTTCAGTCACCGCCTGTTAATGAAGGATTTTACTACAAAAAAGTCACAATAAGAGAGTTAAATCAGAAATAAACCAGTTCAAAAGTAGTGGAAATGGCAGCAAACAATATAGATAATGCTTTTACCTTACTATGTGTTATCTAGTTTCAAATATGATATACAGTCAAACCGGAAAAATTGTCTGATTCTAACAAATCAGTATACCGCAACAATCAAGCCTATCGCTTCAAGAATAAATGTAGACCATGGACCGACCACCTATCAACTCAAGTAAAATAGGAGTCACCATAGCTACTTGATATGTAGCAGGTAGGTGTCACATTGTATTTCTAAGACTGCTGAGTCTAACTCTTTGGGTTCATCCCACCGAGGGGTTCTCGATTATAATGTGCACTGTAAGTTTCTAGCATGTTCTCTAAGTTATCATAGGTGTCACTAAACTCGAATTTCATATGTATACCACTTTGCTAAGCGCCTAAGCATATGGTGATCTGTACACCATCAAAACAATATTTATGAAGTTTACGTCTTTCTGATACCTCCATTGACGTATAACATCATTCAAACACATGTCCTACAGTTCAACAAACTGGCGGTATAGAAAGTTGTAAACTTCATATGAACACTACTTTGCTCATTGTTGTTAATGATTAGGCATTCTTCACAAAGTTTACGCCTTTCTACACCAACAATCAGTGGCTAATGTGAAAAATATACCCTTTTGCATACAAAAGTGCGCAAAGCTAACACAAACACCATAAACAGCAGCATTGAAATGGACTTGAGATTCTATCTATGGTGATGTAAGAGGATCACAAACTCACATGAATGCAACCTTACCCATATATAGAACTACAAAAGACAAAGCTGCCAGTATTACTACTGTGTGCAGAGCTAAAACAAACACCATACACAGCAACAACATTTTAACGGGACTAAGGATCCTATCTGTCGTAAGGTAAGAGGGTCAGATGTACGCAACCTTAACGTGTATTAAAACTACAAAAACCCGAAGCTGCCAGTATTACTACTGCGTGCAGAGCTAACACAAACACCATACACAGCAACAACGTTGAAACGGACCTAAGGATCCTATCTGTCATAAGGTAAGAGGGTCAGATGTACGCAACCTTACCATGTATTAAAACTACAAAAACCCAAAGCTGCCAGTATTACTAATGTGTGCAGAGCTAACACAAACACCATACACAGCAACAACATTGAAACGGACCTAAAGATCCTATTTGTCATGCGGTAAGAGGGTCAGATGCACGCAACCTTACCATTTATTAAAACTACAGAAAGACGAAGCTGCCAGTATTACTACTGCAGGCAGAGCTAACACAAACACCATACACAGCAACAACATTGAAACGGACCTAAGGATCCTATCTGTCGTAAGGTAAGAGGGTCAGGTGTACGCAACCTTACCGTGTTTTAAAACTACAAAAACCCGAAGCTGCCAGTATTACAACCCGTATTTCACAACCGTGACTGACAAAGAACCCGACTTTGTATATCTCAAACACATCAAAACTCAACTTCAACAATTCCCAATACAAACATCAAATACCAGCAGTCCTACTTCAAAATTCGATAGATCAATAAATTTTCCCCCATTTTACGTGAAATCAAAGCTCAAACTTTCAGCTACACAATTACAATCGATCGATACAAAAAAATTAGAAATACCCAACACTGAATCAGTGACATAAAATCACTAGAAACAATGTATACATCAAAAAAACCCTAAAACAATCAACAGAGAAACATAAAATTAAATAAATAAATAACTGAAATGACAGCTATAACAAAAGCTCAGTAAACCTCACCTGAAGAATTGTTCTACCTAGAAAGATTCAATTTTTTTTAGTAACTTTGATTGATTCAAATATAAGCTCTAGAGATAGAAGAATAATTAAATAAAAAACCCTAAAAAATGTTTATTTAATTAAAAATAGTGTGAAGAACAGTGAAGATTGATTTGGGGATTTTTTTTTAGTTTTTTGAAATGAGTTCAAAGTTCAAAGTATTAAGGTTTCCCTCCAAAGAACGAGAGAGGAGAGAGAGAAGGAAGAGAGAGAGTGAGATTTAATGGAAAAAAATGGAAAATAATAATACAGATTATTACAGTCAATTATTTATGGTATTTTTTGACAGGCTGTATTTTGTATAGATTTGGAGAAGAGGATTACACATTTTGAGAAGAAACTTGGACTCTTGCAATGAATTTGGCAATTTTAAAATACTTTTAGTATCGGAATCAAATACTTTGCACTATCATTTGGTAATAATTAGAAGTATAAGACAATTTATATGATATCTTCCGAATATATTTTAGTGTTAAAATGAATATTATCGTTTTAAATAAAAATTTGTGTATTTTTTAATTTTGGAGGTTTTAATACTTGTCTTTATATAAAAGGGATGTATTGATGGTAAGGGTGTAAAACTGTAAATGTGTAATATATTCATTAATGAGATGCAAAAAAAACTAATAGAATAAATATGTGATATTTTTAAACCATTTATTTTTTGCATAAAAAAAATATTTCATTTGAGCCACACAAATAGCAACACTTACTTTATCACACTCGTCGAGACATATTTTGCAACGTAAATATTTTTAGTTACACATTATTAAAAAATTATTTTAGTAGCTAGTTAGTTTTTCTCCTGGGGCGTAGGCCGTAGCCCCTATTTTGCACCAAAAAAATTTTATCAAAAATTATAAAAATTTAATTATTTAATACATTCACGAAGATAAATAAAACAAGAATCTAGAACCAAGTGACTAAAGCGATGTTTGGCAAACAACATATTGAAACAAATTAGTAGATTTCGACATAATTAGTAGGTTGACAATCAATCTACTATTTTTATGTGTTTGGTAAACAATATATTCTGATAGCATATTGGTCGAAATCTACTATTTTTGAATATGTTGCTAGCATATACTAGTACTAGCTTAGTACCCGTGCAAAAATGCACGAGAATGTGTAAATAACATGTATAATTATAATAAACTTTTAAAAATAAATATTGTATGCCATTATGTTAGTTTAAATTTACAATTTAAATAATAAGTCATCGATATTTTCACAGAAAAAATCAACCTAAATAAAATGTCAAATATGGAGTACAATTAACAATTATAAGTCCTTAATATACATTCATCTCGAGCACATGATTTACTCTAGTAATTGCGATGATTAATATAATATCTTTATATTTTCTCCATACTTCTCAACTTTCTTCCTGCTTGAAAAGTGAAAGAAAATAAACTATTAAAATACAAAGGGAGTAGTTAAGTAATATAATATGTTTTTCCACTTTTGAACTTATTATACCTCACGGTATTTTGTGAAGCATACTTCATTATTTATATTATCAATATATGTCTTATATGTTAACAATGTCATCAATTTTGATTGTTAGACTTTCGTCAGCCAATTACAATGATCTCATGAAATTAAATAATAAAATAATTTTATATTTTGGTCTCTAGATACTTTAATGACAAAACAATCGCAAAGTATTATGTACTTTATATTGTCTTGCAACCATATTGGTGTTTGCCTCTTATTAAGACTAATATTTACAAAATTTTCATCCTCAATCAGTAATAGCCACTAAAAAAAATCTCCCTTTTTAAAATTATCAAAATGTGTTTGCTCAGCTATTTAAACATACGATTGAATAATTCATAAGTCTCAGTGGGCTGTAATTGGCTTAAGAATACGTGTTAATAAATTAGAATTGCTACCCTTAATAAGAAGGCGCGCGTAGTTTCTTAGCGAACACTCGGTTGTTAAAAATAAAATAAAAAAAATAAGTGAAAGCGGTTTACTATGATATACCCGATACTCCCTTTCTTTTTATATACTCTCTCCATCTTGGTCATTTGTTTATTTATTCTTTCAATAAGTCTTCCTTAAAACGGATATATTCGTCTTAAGTTAAGACGGGTCAAATGATATCAACTTTTATTAATAAGACAAAATGAAAAGGTCCAGGGAAGAGCAACAAGTTTGTCTTTTGTATGCAAATGAGTCATTATTTGGTCCGTCTTAAGTTTAAGACAGATGCTTCTTTCTTAAGTTTAAGACAGATACTTCCGTCTTAAATAAGAACTTGTGTTGTTCCATATTTGGGTGTCTCGGTCAATTGTTTTAATACCTATTTTTACCATCTTTTGACGAACAATTTAATCCTACAGGACCTACACACTTTATTTAATTAACTTGTCATCAAATAATGGTCTCTCTCCTCTTCCCTTGTTTTTTTGCCAAAATGTAAAAAAATGTTCAAAATCGAGAAAGTATGTCCTTATTAATTTTTATATTTAAAGACAATTACCGGTCTCTTTTTAATATTTCCAAATATAAACATTATAATATGTTTACTCATAAAAATGTTTTGTTAGGAATTTCTAATTGTTCAATAATGTTTCAACAATATTTTAGCAAAACTTAAAGTCAAAAATTCAATTTAAGAATAAATAACGTCACATAAAAAAGGAGTCACTATAGTGCTACTATTACTTTTTTAAAATTGACTTTTAAACGGTAATTTTGTCGCAAATGAAAATGAAAACAAATTACATGGTGTATAGTAAGAATAAAGATATTGCCATTTGTGATTTAAATTAGTGGAAGGTTATAATTAAATAAATAAATGCTAAAATTCAATCGACTTATGAGGTATGATATATTTTTGTAAAGGTAATGTAATATTTATGTCAATAATATTGTGTACAATTTTTTGTGTAATGATTTATGGTGGACTTCATTCACTTATCTTCTTTATTGATTTTATTCTCTTAATAATTACCATAATAAAATATATTGTATTTTCCTTAAATAACTGCTTGAAAATGTTGGCGGGAAAACATTAAACGTGAGATTGCCACGTGGATAGTGGTTCTTCTTTTATACTAATATATAGATAGATGGATTTTACAGTGTCATAAACTTTAGCAATATACAGGAGGTACGAGAGAAATGGTATAACTCATCATAGCTTTATTGTTATCGATCAACAGATGGTAACAACATTTCAATAGTATATAGTTGCTTCTACTTCTTTATACTAGCTCGTACCGTACATAAGATCGCGAGGCTTACATATTATATAAGCGATTTTGTTCCTTCACATTTTTAAATATATTACACAAATTAATTATATTATTTGCTGAATTATTTATTTGTTTTGCTGCTGGAACGAGGAACAGTGTAGCAAATCAGTGGCTTCTTCATTTCAAGAGAAAGCCTCAAGCGCTCCGAAAGATCCACAGGTTGGGCCGGCATCCATTTGAATTCGTGTAGCATACGGGCCAACCACAAATGGACTGTGGCTAACCCCAAAGCCCTTCCAGGACACACTCTGCGACCTGACCCAAACGGTGCAAGCCTTAGGTCTGAACCCATGATCATAACATCCTCATCCATGAACCTGGAAGGCTTAAAGGCCCATGGGTCTTTCCAAATGGTTGGATCGTGGGTTATGGCCCACATGTTCACCATTGCGGTTGTGCCAGCTGGGATCATGACTTTGTCGATGTAGACATCATGGATGGCTAAGCGGGACCAGGAAAGCAACGGGCCAGGTGGGTGCATCCTGAGCACCTCCTTGACAATGGCCTGAAGGTAGGGAAGGTTTTGGATGTCGGAATCTTGGACAGCTTTGTCAGGCCCAACGCACGAGTCCAGCTCCGCTTGAGCCTTTGCTTGGATATCGGGGTGCATAGTCATTCTAGCCATGATCCATTCAAGGAGGGTAGCTACTGTGTCTGCTCCTCTAAATACTGTTTCCTGTACATCACATACATACAACATAAGAATAGAGCATTACTCGTACTCTCATCAATAAGTCTCTCTTGTGACGGGTATATCCGTCACAAGCTTATGACGGGTCAAGTACACCCACTTGATCAGATAGGACAAAAATAGAGGTGCATCGAAAATCACAAATCGTTTGTCTTTATCTCCCCAAATGGGTTTTATTTGACCCGTCACAAGCTTGCGACGGATAATGCCGTCATAAATGAGAATTTGTGCTCATCATATTATCCTAAGGGAGTACAGAGCCTTCAGAATTACTGTTATCCGAAAAATGGACTTGTAGTTCTTCATATCATCATATGATGGATAGAAACATAGCATAGTACGACGAATATATTTAGTACTTCTATCCAAGTATTAGTGCGAAAAATTAGTCGACTTCTAAATAGTGAGAGCATAAATGGGATCCGCTACGTCTACCTCAAGTCCCTAGATGTCAGATCAATTGTAAGGGTTGATTTACCTTACTTAGATATCTCTAGTTCAACTCCCTACGAATGTGGCAGTATTAAAACTTTGAAAAAAAAGTTTTATCGTCCTTTTGATCCTAAATAGCTAAAATCTTTTTTTTTTTTGCGAGAATATAGCTCAAATCTAAACAGCTTTGAATTCCAAAACCGAAAAAAGGGAGGAAAATGGGCAGGAACCTTAAAAAATCACCAACGTAACGAGGTCAACTAGTCTTAGATTATGAACAAAGCCATCAGTCTATCACCAGAGCTCTAGTCTTTTAGCTCAGTACTACAGAAAAAAATATGAAAGTAACATTTAAGAAGATTCATAATTGCAGCAGGATCCTTCATTGCAGTGATCATCTTCACGACTTGTCATGGAAATAACTCAGAAGACCATTATCAAGGAATATGTCCCAATAAACTGAAAAAAACGTGTTTTGTTTGAAATAAATAATTTCTTTTTAAAAAAAAAAGGTCATGCGAAGGACGAAAAATGAAAATCAATGGGAAGATTTTGGGTTGGTAAGTGCCGAAGTGGGGAAACAAAATGAGTGCTAGATCAAGTAACGTGGATGAAACAAATCCAACTTCTTATCAAAGACAGTACTAAACAAAGGACTACTTGAAAAAGTAACATCAATAAAACATACGAAGTAGTCAGTTAAAAATATCGTAGAGAAATGCACGATAACATACGAGCATGCAACAAAGATAACAGGACACCTGTACTTTACTACGAACAGAAAGGATCAAAACGGAAAAGGATAGAAGAACATAAACTTTGGATCACCACATAATTACTAAAATGCTACCATTCGAAAAAAGGTTCATTTCTTCTTTAGCCCTGTTTTTTAAGTAATTTCGTTATCTACTCTTTGGAGAAATATCTTCTCATGATATCCACAATAGATAATGCTGAACATGACACTGAGTTTTCCTCCCTTAACTGATTAATGTTGTCATACCTTTGTCATTGCCAACAACAAAAGTGCCACTAATCTATCAGTATTCAGAAATGTCACTATTTCAGTTGCATCACAGACTCACAGTTATATAAATTGTAACCAACATTACAAGGTGATATTTTAAACTTTTCGAGTGAAGTCTGCTTCGTGTTTACTTTTTATTAGTATATTGCTTCAACTTGAGTTGTATCGTTGTCAACAGAATACTTCTTCTGACATGATAGACCCTTCTACCCTTCACTATAGACAAAACATAAGTTAATTTTTAACAAAATATTATCGACTAACCGACATGACTTAATTTAACTAGTTTAGATTTTCTTCGTGTTTTGCATACTGTTAATCTTACTGGACTCTTGTAGAAGTATAAGTTTGATAAGATAGACATCAAGTGTTAAGAGTTCTTACCCACAAGACAGCCACCATATCAGAATCACTTAGTTTTTCTTCATCAGGCAAAGATAGCATCACACTGAGGTAGTCGTTTTTATTTTTAAAGTCTCCATTAGTTCTCCTCTCGATAACAATCTTTCCTAAAAGTTCATTGACCTTAGAAGACAATTTATTGCACCTCCTTTTAACTCCATTAAAGTCCAAGAAACCTAGTGAGAAATAGTCTTCCAAATTAAACTCAGATATCAGTTCATATCCTTCCCTAACCATCAATCCTAACTTCTCACCCTCACTACCCAAATTACTTCCAAAAACACTTTCTAACATGTTTTTCAATGAAACTTCTTGCAACATCCCTCTCAATTTGATAACTCCTCTCATTTTCATCTCTCTCGATACATTTCCTGCCATCTCAACTGCTAGGAATTGTCGGACACCTTCGAGGTTAGAGATTCTCCTAGGAGAAAACATGTGGGTGGCAGCTATCCTCCTAAGGTGGCGCCAATATGTACCAGCAGGAGCAAACCCAATGGCTCGTTCGAACATCAGCAAACGAGCGGATGCTTTTATAGGTCGGTCCGAGAATGAGGATGAGGATAAGATTTCCTTGGCAGTTTCAGGGTCACTACTGATAATCACAGGGGTAGTGCCCAGGCTCAATGCCATGAGACGGGTGCAACCCAAGGAACTAGCCATGCTAGCTAGTTTACGGTGGGCAAGAGCACCCATTTCAGGTAGTGACCCCAGTACAGGCCAACCTAAAGGACCTTTGAGCTCTGCAGAGGAGTTTGGGCCGTGCCTTCTCCATGCAAAGCCTCCAGGGACTAACCAAAAGTGCAGTAAGCAATAGACAAAGGAGAAAAAGGAGAAAAGGGTGATGAGGGTATAACAAGTTTGCTGGGTGGTTTCAAGGCAAAGATTTAGAAGAGGTAGATTAGGCAGAATGGAGTTCATAATTATCATAGTATACTGAGCTGAGTAAAGAGAGGGTTAGATAGTAAAGTTCTTCAAAGCTTATAGAACTGTCTCAACTTTTGAGTTGGAACTTTGTTGTGAGGATAGAGCATGTATAATGGTTTATTTATAGATAGACCAGCCTACAACAGTAACACAGTAAGTAGTATAAGGATGTTGTTGGTAGCTGGAAATTTAACCTCTATGTTTTCAACTTTTTTCCTTTTTTGGGGGGGGGCGGAAGGTAATAGCTAGATAAATTAAGTCCACTTTCCACTTTTCACCAAAATCAAACAGATTTCCCTTGATATTTGTTATAACACTCTTCAGGAATTGTTTGTGTGGAATTTATCAAAAATAAATGAGAAAAAGATCTCATTCTCTCTATTCTATTTTGGCCGATGTATTATTTAATTGGGTGAGAAAAACACTAAATATCATATCATTCAATTTCACAATAAATACTGTAGTTAGGAAACATCTGGCATAGAAAATCCCTAGGATTACCTAAAAATCAACAGGTTTTTCATCACATAGCAAAAATTATAAGATTGAAGATTTTCCATTGTGTTGGTGTTTTACTCTAAAGTTTGTCACAAGATCCCTCTGAATAATAGAAAGTGTTTAGGAGTTAGGACCACGCTAAAATACACAAAAGGAAAAATTACTCATAAAACACCATAATTAAAATATCGTGATGATAGACTATCAAAAAAACATAGCATGCAATATGAAAAGTTTTAAAGGTCGAAAGACTACATTAGTGTCCCTCCGTCTCAGCTATCCTTGGGCAAAGAACCATGAACATCAAAAACTGCCATAAAAAGTTCATGCAGCACGAATGCGTAAAAAACAGATAGTTTTTCCTTTCTCCATTCATACGTATCAATAAATTATGCATATACTGAAAATATATAATATGTTGTCAGGATTACCATTAAAAAATTCAGAGAGAGATATAAAGCACTTTAGCACCTTCTTTGGTTCACTCATGCACGGTTAGTGTTGAACTTACCTTCAACAAGTTTTACCATTTTCTATTAACTGACGCTTTGATGCTGCTGGTGAAAATTCTAAGATTAGCCGTAACTTAAGTAAAATCAGTGACATTCACCTAACACACCATCTTAATCCACACATAAAGGTAACGCTGCATTCAATGTGAATTTACTTTCAAGAGTGGTTAATCTTTCTTTTAACCTTAGGTTCACTTTTCCTTTGGGTATGGAAGATTAAAAGCTTAACCTAAGTTCGCCTCGCTTCACCAATTTCGTAATTTCTGATAGCCGTGAAATAAGTCGTGAAACTAGGTGAAATTTTATTTACAAAAGTCAAGTGAATAACAAAGACACAAATATTTACCTTACCTAACCTAACCTAGATAAGATAGGTGTCATTAAATAATCACTTTCACCTCAATCCAAATAAGGCTTAAGTGTAAAGATCAGAGAGAAGACGGACCAGATCCTTAACAATAATGTATTCTAATAGAAACGGAAATACAGCGTTTTTTAACATTCTAAGCAAAGCCACAAGTGAATTCAGACAACTTGACAATTTGCAATGCATGAAATTGATACCTGCAGAAGTGCTAGAAGCTTATTCTGTCCCACATTGTCCACGTTCTAGTTTCAGATCCATATTTCTGCTTGGCGCATCTAATCTTCTGGACCTACAAGAGTAACACAAGTTTGTCAAGTACAAGGATTACTATTTCATTCAGCTAGGTACTAATTGAAACATGGAAACCATATCTTTGTCTAGTACTCTAGTGTTTCCCATCATTTAGCCAATCAAAGCAGAAGATTTGCATGTTAGGACCTATGTATAAATGAAATTGTAAAGTTCAGCAGACTAGAAATCCGACACAAACTAATTATACAAAGGTATCATGATCCACGTGCACTGAATGTAGCCTTGTGGGTTATGCCGCTCCAGAGATAACGTCACGGCAATAACAAAACCTTACGTGCTCCTTCATAAATAAAACCGAAAAAATCACGCCCACTAGTTACCTTTTATCATTCATTGAGGACTAAATATCAATAGGGCAAAAAAGAGTAGGGTTTAAGGGAATTTATACAACTGATCCCTCAAAAAACAAACCACAAAGGCAAAGCTCCTGACAAACTGCCAATTTCGTCTAGTTGTCATGGGGATATAATGGAATTGGCTTAAAAATCAGAACTATGATACCATATACCAATAAGACCATTACTAAAACTCTAATACCACCCCAAGTAATCTAAAATAGAGTAGATGGATACTGATAAATTCTCAATGTAAGCAAGAAAGCTCGTCAAACCCTCCACAAATTTCCTCTGACCTCGAACCTTCATTTTGTTAAGAGTCAAGCTTTCTCTTCGCCTTAAGCTTGAAATCACATACATATTTTTCATTGACTGTCAAGCTTCACAAAAGCATTTTGATAGATGGTTAACATATCATTTTTTACTATTTTACATGTTTTTACACTTCAATTGACAGAATCATATTACAGTTTATTTTAGCAAACACCACTGTTTTACATGTTTTTACACTTCAAATGATAGAAGCATATTACAGTTCATGTTAGCAAACACCAAATCATTTGGCTACTAGTGGTTTATTGGTGATGGTGGCATCACAATTGTTGTTGTTGTACAAGACATAAGCAAATGCAACACTCAATAACCTGGCACACTTGAACCATCTTAAATTAGCGAACACTGTCTTCTTTTTAGGGGAGGACAACTCTATGGAGACAGCTTCCATAGCATACATCTATTGTACCATACAAATATGCAACACCCTCAGAGCCAACATTATTATACAATGCTGGTCCCTCTTGAGCAATACCTTCCTCTTCTGCCTAATCTCATTTTAAAGTTTACTTAGTGAAAATAAAGGTCATTAACACATAGGCTGGTCTTATTTAGTTTGGGGCTTGAACGCGTACAATATGTTTAGCACGCCTTGCCACTTTTGTTATTGGCATACCTCTACTGTTAATTGTTGGCAGCATCCTGCTTGGGCAACTGACTGTAAGTTTCTCTACCCTATCCCTCTATTAAATGACTGCAAGCAGGATAGAGGCAAGGGAGCAGAGACAGACACTTGAGCAGTTGACTCCTGTCTGCTATGTGCTGTCATTGCCCATTGGCAGTCAATGCCAGTGCTCACAGAATTATTCCATTTTGTTGTCATGGAACTTCACCTAAGACTCACTTCGACCAGTTCTGAACTCTATATGTGATTGTTTTGAAAATATTAACTAAAAAAATCAAAAATTAGCAAAACCAACTTTTAAGGACTCTGTACATGCTATCACACCTATTTTTGTGAGAAAGATGATCAAAAACTTAGCTACATAGCAGTAGCAAACCCAATGACAGAGCGGGCGGGGCTGGATCTTGTCTGACATAAACCTTTGTAGTAGATAAGATGGCATTAGAGTTTTGAATCTTTAAAGCAATTACTAAGCATTGTGCTAGAAATGGAAGGAAAGGTAAATCAAACTACGAAGGAACGAAAGGCCATAGAAACGTGTGTCTACAATTTGAATTGGATTGAATAACTCGAATTTGTCTCAGCAACTGTTAATTTCCACATTTTCACAATTTAATTTCTTGTTTACGATAACAGTATCAATTACAAGGAATATTAAATATTATAATTCAGTTTTGGTTTGAGAAAAGAGTAAATAAAAAAGTAGATTGAAGGTCAGAGTGTTGGCATATGGAGTCAAAAATAGTTGTTCAGAGCTTAGGCCTAAATAAGGTAATCATATTGATACCCAATAAAGAAGATGTGTCTTCATATTTAATTAAACTTCTTTTGTGGTCAGATAGTGAGACACGATGCTCCTGAATTAATAAATAGAATAAGATGGTTTAGCCCAGCAAATGAAAAGATTAGCTATGAGAGTAGAGCATAATAGTAAATCTCCTAGGAGTGTGATATGCCAAAGAAAGAAAGATTGAAATTACTTTAAAAAAAAGGCACCCTTCTAATAACCCACTTAACTAGTTGGCAGACAGTGAGAGAAATATTTTACATTGGAGAACTTAATGGCATAAGGCACTAACGTAAGGTCCAATGAAAGCATTATGCACACACCCTAGACAGAAAATACATGTGCATTTTCTGCAAGCAAAATGTGAAACAAATTTGATTAGTACCCACAACCCACTTCAAACTTGTAAAGCTTATTAAGGTTCCACTGAAACGTGACCAGTGGAATAAGAATGTTGTCATTTCATTTACTGAAACAGCAGTAATAAGCCAAGAAAAGTAGAGCCCCAGTCGCAACATAATTTGGGGTTTACTAGTACAAACCAACAAAATTGTCACTATGAGAAAATGATAATGATGTATCTCCACGTAAAATCAGTTAACATGCAAATAATTGATTAAGCGACCATGTAGTATATTACTCCCTATATCATGGACAAGATCATAAAGATCTTTGAAGGTAAGCAACAAATGGCATGGAACTGCATATATATAGATTATGGCCATATCCTACTTAAAAGCAGAAATAATAGAGTTAAAATCTGACAACACCTTGATATGGAAACCAAGATGTAAGATAGCAGAAACCAGTAGAATATCTGCTGGAACAGTTCACTCTCTGCTTTGTGGCAAAACTGGGACCTGCAAAGAGATGCAGCATGCACAAGTATGGGACCACAAAATCTCCAATAATCAATACGAGAAAAGAAGAGGGCACGTGGACAATATATCTTCCGTAGAACCTAATATATCAATGTTAAAACTAAAATCATGTATACTTAACTTTAACAAAAGTACCACAATGACAAACGAAAACAGGCCCACTGACTCCCAAGAATCTGGACATCCTTACGACGAGTATAGGACATAAGTCAGAAGAATGTAAAATGTTTAAACCCAGTAGAACAGTGATCAGCCTCTTCAAGCCAGTGAAAAAAATAAAAATTTGAATGCAAAAAGTAAAGTATCGTTGCAGGAAAAATTATTTAAAAGGACTTTTGGGAGTGGAAGTGGCTGCGCATGAATATAAAAATGGCAGATTGATCAAAGTGGAATGCTGTGTTAACTCCTCGTAGATTATTGCATACTACAAGCCAACATCCAAGGGGCCAATTTCAAATAGCAAGTAGGTTAACTAGTGAGTGCGAAAGGGAAGGGTACTGAAACTATTTTTTTCAGTCTGGTAAGATTTCTTTCTATTAAAAGTAAAGAGACAAGAAAGAATCTCCTAGCCATTCATCTACCCCTTACCCTTCATAGAAAGTCAATGACAATTTGCAGAATTGAAGAACAGGATTAATGATTGGCTATATTAATAAAGAAAACAGCTATGTATTAAATATTAATTTCCTAAGATGACAATAGAAATTTCTTTAGGTCACTTTGTTTTGGTGGACTAGTTTTTTGTCTACTGCTACATTATTTCATTTTATTTGTCACAAAAACACAAATTCATGTACAACCAACCCATTCAGCATATAATTTGAAGAAGAATATATGTCTTAGCTGCTCTCACATGTGAGACTGTCTCGTATAAGACATCGAATAGATTTCACACATTTCACAATTCACATGTTAGTACTATTTTGTTCAGATTCAACTAAAATTATCTTACAACTTTCAGGAAAAAATCTACAAGAATACGACATGGATGAGTGGCTTTTTGGGACTAAGGCTCTGATGTTGTTGATGTTGTTGTTGAACAAAATGGTACTAAGTATCAGCCACAACATCGCATTGTGTCTAAGTCATCAAGGTTTTAAAGGTTACACAGCCGTATTTTGAGGCAAATCACTTTTGTAACACAATAACGTAGATCAAATCAAGATAACAGATTCCGGGATCAAGTGTCGACCGAGATTTGTACCATGTTAGGACATAGCTGCTAAAATCAAACAGAGTTCAGTAGGTCCAAGGGTGAGATGTGAACACTATGAACTTCAACAATTTGACTATAAATCAGTGGAAAGGAAGAGGTTTTGGCAAGATTTATAGTCACGGTTAATACATAGTTCAAGAGACCACCAGGTGACTGTTCAGAAGCTAAATATTACGGATAAAAGCTAATCGCATCAATGTCAAGAATTTAATAACGAAAAAAGTGATTTTGTTCCCTGTATGGGTACAAAATATAGTACACTTTGGAGACATGACATCAAAACTCAAGATAGGATCTAATTCAGTAGTGTAGTCTGATTCCAGAGACATGCTTAAGCAAGAAGTAATTGTATTAATTACTATAATATAATCTGTATTGCTCAAATATAAAATAAGGTCGGCTAGAATCTATGGTCAGAAATAACAACGAAGTGATAAAGACACGCATTTACCAAAAAAAAAACAATATGGACCAATAGACATTTGACACTGACTATCATCAAAACAGAAACGTTTAAGCAGATGGACAAATATTCATAGGCAAGGGATGATATAAAATATTTTCTCAAAAGCTTAATGCATTGTCCTCTCTTTTTCTGCATATCTTCAAAGTGAAATAATACTAAAGCATATCCCAATTAAAATACTTATCTAACCAAAGCCATATGTTCTATGTTAATAGACAATCTTGTATATTCAGGAAAAAATGCAAAAGCGTAATCTAGGTGGATAGAGAAACGATTCTACAATAATAAGTGAATCCTGCACAAACACAAAAAGATAGAAACTATAATCAACAGAGAGTGTTTACGAGGCACTATAACAATCTACATATCCATCCCCAAAATATTTGGGTACAAGTTACAAAAACTAATAGACGTCAACAGGGACAAAAGTCCAAACAATTTAAAGACAAGGTCAGGTGAACAAATTTTCAACAAGTAGTTTATAAAAGCATGGCTAAGGAGACGAGGAACAACGAGACTGACATAGCAACAATTTCGCATGTGAAATGGCAAAGCCTTTCACAAATTCTGACACAAGTACTCTAGAAGTTCTTAATGACTGCATTTGGCTGCAGCAACCAAGTAAAATGAACGGTGGTTTACTTACTCACACATATTTCCAAATCCCTATCGTCCACCAGATGTATGGTGAGCAGGTTGTGTATATAGGAACTATGAAACCAAATGTGTTGTGGCGAGATTGCAATAGAACAAGAACAAGAGTACACCCAAGGCCTTGTTTAAAAGTTAAAAGTTAAAACATAGACATGCTATTTTTCAATGACCATAATGAAAATTGTGCCAAAATGTAAGAGGTGCACAACATTTAATGAGTCATTTTGCTTGATTGCGAACGCAATAGATTAGTAAGTCATTGACTCCATGGAAAGTGGAAAAGGTCACAGTAAGGAATTAGACTGTTAGCCGACAAAATACTTTGTTGTTCAACGACTTGTCCTTAATTTTCATCGTGGATTCTCATCTCACAAAAAGGCCCGTTGGGGTATAAGTGTATAACAGTTAAGTCATTGACTCCATGGAAAGTGGAAAAGGTCACACTAAGGAATTAGACTGTTAGCCCACAAAAGACTTTGTTGTTCAACGACTTGTCCTTAATTTTCATCGTGGATTCTCATCTCACAAAAAGGCCCGTTGGGATATAAGTGTATAACAGTTACATAGTTAGAAAGCACAATCTTATGAGCTTAAAACTGATATTACTAATTTCATTTGCCTCGAAAAATATGAAAGCTGTAAGAAACTGATATTAATGAACACCTTTTTCTTAACCATACAAAGATTCTCAAATATGCACTGGTAAATCTCTAAGGTTTATCCCGTTCCGCTATTAATTGATGAAACTAACATGCAGCACACTAGACTTGTTACTGTCAGAAGACTCTGAACATATACTACCCTATCCTGAAAGGCTTAAACTACGTTTCAAAAGCGGTGCTTGACTCACTACTCTTAGGTTTTGAGTAAGAGGCATTAGATAAATCAAAACATTGACCAGTCATTCAAATATGAGTAACTGTCCTGAAACTAAAATTTCACAAACAGTCCTAAACGATTTGCAAGCTATTCTAGTTTCTATATCAATTGCAAGCTCATAAACTCGATATGGAGTACGCTTGCTTTGCATACACAACGTGTTCAAAGTAACTAATAGGACTAAAGCAACAACAGTTATACTGGACCAACAAAGTACCAAAAACTCCAACTCTTGTACTTGGGGAAGTCTATCCTAAGAACAACTCCCTTTGTCCCATTCATTTGTTTACCTTTTTTTTTTATTTTTTACGAGAGATAACTAAGACAGAGCGAGTATTAGCTTAACTGTTGTAAGGAAAGTGTGAATGATCAACAAATCTTTCCAAGTTCATGCTCATCCGTCTGTAAGGTTGTTCTTATAGGGTGTGTTCATAATATGTTTTTCGATGTTTAAGAAAACAACGTGATTTACAAATGTTCCAAAACAAGTGTTACAGGAGGATTACCCTACATTCGAGGTATTACTAGAGCAGTGTCCCGGATTGGAGATTACCTCATAATTCACTCTACATTCAACATTAATGATTAACATCCGCTAATTAGTTATATGTAGTGCATGAGTCAAGATCCTTTCCATTTCTTTCCTCTCCCTTTCAAATCCTTTTTATATCTATTTCTTCTAGAAGATTTATATTCCCTATATTATTTTCCTTCCACCTCATCATCCATGGCTTGAAATTACGGCGGTTAAAATCATTCAAAGATCAAATCCAACCCGCTCAAAGGAAAGGGAGAGGGAGAGAAATGGAGAGGATCTCCATTGGTAGGCCATGGCTTCAAAATTGAAGCATTTCGAAGTTGCGCATAGGTGAACAACACAAAACAGATAATCTACCGCTCACCCTACTACATTACATATCATTCATCACCGCACCATGAAATCCATTCCCGCGTATCAATCCACGACAAATTCAACGTCACCGAAACATTACAAAGCTCAATGCACAGGCCAGCATCCTCGAAACTACAGTATTAATTTCTACAATCGCTTGGAAATTAAAATTAAGAATCGCGACGATTATCAAAATATTGAAATCAGTAAACAACATATCACAAAATTCTACCAACTTTAACACGTAATTGCAACAAGTAAATCATTTAAGAGCATCAATTAAAATCAGAAAAGTTGAAATTGAAGTAGCGATTAACTTACATTAAGGCGTAGTTATGAAATTTCCGCTGTCAAATGGTTGAATTTAGTAATCGGAGAAGCCATTGATATGAGAAATTGAGTTCGTGAGACGGAAATTGAAGAGGGGAGAGAAGTAATGATCGAAACCCTTGTAAGATAGAGAGTCCCTCTTTGTTGTGCGGTTTTTGCTCGGACGTTTTGGGATCCATTTGGCGCGCAAAATTAGGGTACAAGTTGTACATAGTCACATAGATCGATGTGCTACATTTACTAGAATACCCCTGTCACCGAGTGTGAAGTAAGGTTGAGCAAGTTTAGGGTAACACTAGTTTTACTCCCGTGCAATTTGCACGGGTTCATTATTAAAATTATTGTCAACTAATTTAATTAAACATGTATATTATTTCAATAAAAATAGTTATATTCTCGTTCAAATTGCACGTATCTATATTTTAAAACATTGATATATCTAAATGTTAAATAAATTCACATATTAAGTTTTATACGAATTAGTATGTAGTAGTGTTATTTATTTCTTGGTTATAAGTTATATGTGTTGCATTATGAAAATGTTGTAAGATGAAATAAAATAACTACTTTTAATATGAATATGTGATACGAATTAATATTACTTGTATTTCACTTATTTGTTATATGTAAAAAGCTGGACAACAATGTAAGAATTACACCATCTAACCCAACTTATTTATTTTAGTGTTTTAACTAAGGTTTTATTTGAGTTTTTTATATATATTTTTCGTCATATGATAGTCCGTTATTTTTTGAGATATATACGGTAACATATCGAGTATTCATTTGTACTCCAGTGTACCACATTACCATCTTGAAAGTTTGGTCCAATTTTTACTTTTTACATAAAATTAATTTAAAAACTGTTTTTATTTAAAATATTTTAATAACTAAATTAAATAAGATCAGTTAATTACGTGTTTTCTTGGTTTTTGAATTCTCACCATAAAAATTGATTTATACAAAATTTTATTTTTATACAGGATATTTTAGATCCATTTTATACTTTTAGTTCATATGAGTATGTAGTTATATTTTATTTTTAAAGTAATTAAACATTGATTTTTAAAGAATTTAGACGATCATGTTATTGTTTTTTCCTTTGAATATTTGTGTTTTTAACAATATTATTATTATATTTATTTATAGAACAATTACTTTTTTAAAAAATTATAGAGGTGAAAGTTTAAGGAAAAAAAATGAAAGACAGTTAAACGTCGAGGAAGTAATCGTAAAAAAAACTGAATAATATTGTAGGGTTTCAAAGACTGGCCCACCCGGGAAAAAATGCAAAAATAAAATAAAAATTGTTGATTAACGGTGTGGCTTAATGTGGATGCATTAAATATTTATGTATTAATATAGATAAGATGCCTCTCAGATTTGTTTGGGTTTCTAATTGTTGGTCCATAATGTTTTTTCGGAGGGTTGAGGTTGCTGATTGACCCATATTGAAATTCGAAAAGTTGGCCCTTCATTTGACGTCGGAATACTGGCCATTTTTTGAATTGACAATTGTGAATCAGAAGTGAAGAAGCTGCTGTAGTTGCTGACACAACAAAGGTGCACTGATCTCCTAGCTACACTGATCTCCTATCTGCAGTAAGTCAGAAGCGTTAGCAAGGATTCAAGATGTCCAGTCAGCAATAAAATATCTGTAACTAACTCCGTAAATATCTGTAACAAACTCGTAACTAACTTTGACTTGTCATAACAGTATTGACTTTTGTAACTAACTTAGTCATGTAGTTGCAGGTTAGTTAGATGTAGTATATATATCATTGTAATCTGTACATTGTATTAACTTGATTTTGTTAATACAATTCACAATTCTATTTACTCTTTTCTCTACAATTCAAAGCTTGCTTGATTAGTTCATCAATGGCGTACAGTCATTCTATTGTTAGTACTGAAATGACACCATTTAACATGGTATCAGAGCAGGTGTAATACCTGTGTCTGCTTGTAATTCCTCATCACACTTCCGCATTTTTCAATTTGTTTCTGATGATGGAATACTGGTGAATCAGCGTAAGTATGTCTTAGACATACTCAAGGATACAGGGATGCAGGACTCAAAATCTGCACCTTTTCCATTACCAAAAGGGTTGTATTTGTCTACTGATACATGGACTCCTATTCCTGACCCTGAAGTTTATAGACGGTTAATTGGGAGGTTGTTGTACTTAAATTTGACTAGGCCAGATCTTTCCTATGCCGTCCAACACTTGAGTCAGTTTCTAAGTAACCCACGAGAGCCACGTATGCAAGCAGCATTACATGTGGTCAGATACTTAAGAGGATCACCAGAGGCTGCATTGTTTTATCCTGCAAATACTGAACTAAGTGTCAATGCATTTTGTGATGCTGATTGGGGGGCATGCTCCTTCAGTTGTAGGTCAGTAACAGGTCATTGCGTTTTCTTAGGAAACTCACTCATTTCATGGAAAACAAAAAAGCAAAAAACGATATCAAAAAGCTCAGCAGAATCTGAGTATAGAGCAATGTCATACACTACTTCTGAAATTATTTGGATACATGCTCTGCTACAAGATTTTCAGGTCATTGTTCCTCTACCAATAAGTTTACATTGTGATAATAAAGCAGCTCAACACATTGTTGCTAACCCTGTATTTCATGAACGAACGAAGCATATCAATATTGATTGCCATCATATAAGAGAACAGATTGAAGCAGGCTTTCTGAAGACTGTCCATATCAAATCAAGCAATCAACTGGCAGACTTAATGACCAAGCCCTTGGGGCAACAGCAGCATCTGTTCCTAACTTCCAAGTTGGGTTTAATGATAGCATCTTCTCATGAAACTCCAACTTGAAGGGGGGCTGTGAATCAGAAGTGAAGAAGCTGCTGTAGTTGCTGACACAACAAAGGTGCACTGATCTCCTAGCTACACTGATCTCCTATCTGCAGTAAGTCAGAAGCGTTAGCAAGGATTCAAGATGTCCAGTCAGCAATAAAATATCTGTAACTAACTCCGTAAATATCTGTAACAAACTCGTAACTAACTTTGACTGGTCATAACAGTATTGACTTTTGTAACTAACTTAGTCATGTAGTTGCAGGTTAGTTAGATGTAGTATATATATCATTGTAATCTGTACATTGTATTAACTTGATTTTGTTAATACAATTCACAATTCTATTTACTCTTTTCTCTACAATTCAAAGCTTGCTTGATTAGTTCATCAATGGCGTACAGTCATTCTATTGTTAGTACTGAAATGACACCATTTAACAACAATCGATTGAAATGACGAATAGTGTTGCCGTTCTAACGAATTTGTTGTAGCGGAATGTTCCGGTAGCCTATCATTCTCACCTTCCCGATGGAATGGCGGCTGGTAGTTAGTTGCTGAAATGTTTTGCTCCAAATCAATTCTCAGTGATGATTGGCTATCGTACCAGATCTGAGAAAATTTTTACAATTTAAATATTTTCGGAAAATAAAGATCAAGTTATATTTCGTAATCATTGTCTTTACTGAAAAAATTTATAATTAAATACCTTTGTTTCTAATAAAATTATTTAATTATATTTAATAACAATTTGCTTGTATATATATTTTACGCATATAATATATACAACATGCCTTTATGCTTTTATTGATTTTTATGAAGTATATAATTAGTTACATAAAGGAGTTTATAATATTTTTTATATTTGATTTTAAGTATATAACCATTCATCAAAAATCAAATAAGTTTTTAAAATATATATACAAAATTACTCCATTCATGATTTAAATAAAAATGTTCGTAATGTTTCAGAATCTACGATTTTGGGCATTTATTTAGAAAACGTAGTATATTAAGCTGTTATTGTGCAGGAAAATCATCAAATATTATGCGGGATCCACCTGAGTGAATTAAAAAAAAAATTACGCCATTAACTCATAATCAGATTATAATTTGCGGAGGAGTTTATAATTTTTATTACGCCATTTACTCATAATCAGATTATAACTTGCTTGGAGGAGGTTATAATTTCTTTTTCCTGATTGTATATTAATATGACGTTATTTTAATCTTGTTTAAAGTTTTGTATGTTCGGTTTTTTATTGTTGTAAATTGTTATTAATTATAATATTCTAATCATCTAAATAAATTGTGGTCTAATTATCACAATGTCTATTTCTAATTAATTGATTTATATAAAAATGTTCGTAATGTTTCGTAATCTACGATTTTGGGCATTTATTTGGAATACGTAGAATATTAGGCGGTTATTGTGCAGGGAAATCATAAAGTATTGTGCGGGACCCACCTAAGTGAATAAAAAAAAAAAACTTGGATGAATGACGTGGCGCAACCACAGCCTGATAAATGTTTCAGAATTTATATAGATAAGATTATTCATAAGACTCCCCAAAGTCTTAAGACTCTGCCACGTCAGATTTTCACTAACTTTTATTATTTTTCTATTGTTCAACTTACATCAGACTCACCCAAAATTTTATACATTATCCGTCAGACTCACCTCAGACTCTACTTTTCCATTTTACTTTTTTCATTTTAAATACTTATTAAATTACTTCTAGTGGGGTCAAGACCCACCAAAGTCTTAAGAAGAGTCTTGGATTTTCAAGACTCGACTTAAGACTTCCTCAAGACCCGGGTAGATTATTGGTAAAATTGAGGGAGTCTGGTCTTAAGGCTTATGAAAGTCTTGTCTCAAGACCCTCAATAATGTTACCCTTAACTCCGAACCGGATCATTTGGCATGGGTCAACCTCGATTGAATTCATTAAAAGCCGGTCATCGGTTCACATTTTTCGAAATTTTGTTTTTCAGCGAAGTCTCTAAAAAAGATCATTTTTGGCATAGATTTAATGGATCGATTTAGGTGTTTTCTGACTAATTTTTGCAATATTAAATAAATAATTATTTTATCTTCAAAACAGTATTATAAACCTAATAATCTAATATTATTGGTGTTATTATGCTAAATATATTTTGATAAACTAGTTTATTTTATTTAATGAAAAAAAAATTTAATTACAATATATATGTGAATAATTATTAATCTAAGTCCAATACAATATCGGAGCGAACTGAAAAATACAAGTTCAGCTCAATCGACGATTAATTTTTTTTCGATTTTCGCTTTAGTCCAGTCTGGACCGATGCTCGCGCTATTGTAAAGACAATTTTATATAATAAACAGATGCATACAAAATATAATGATACAAAATTTAAACAACTTTTTTCAATTAGACACATTAAAATTAAAAATATAGATGATATTATAATTCCCATTAAGAAAAAATATGATTTATCTATGCCTTAAGAAATGTAGTTTCTTAAGCAATCTCGACTAGTAAATACGATGTATGTCCGACAATATTCTCAAACACCCATTTTATTTTCATCTCGCGCTTATTATATATTCATATACCCTTTGAACAAGCGATACACCACAGTTCAAAACATTGACAAAGAATCATGAAGGACATTTACACGTATTAAACAAATACTTGAAAAAAGTTGTCTCACGTAAGTATATGAGAATGATAACGCCGAAGAGTATAAATACTATGCAACAAAGTTATTGGGCAATAACATTATATCAATAATTTGAACTTTTGAAAAGTAATTTTTTTAGTGACACCCTGAAGTACATTAATGTGTGACGTTATAATTATCCTAAATATTCCCTTCAATTCTTAATAATCTTTCTTATTTCCATTATACACGAAATTTAAGGAAACACGTTATTTGACCACGAAATTAAGTTTCAATCACACAAACACACTATCCCACCAAATAGATCTGGCAAACAGGTCAATGAGGTCGGGTTTGGGTCGAGACAGTTCATGGCTCTCATTTAATGGGCTAATTCGGGTCATGTCATTTTCGAGTTTGAAGTTTGATAGGTTATTTTAAGCCAGGTCATTTTCGGAGCATTCAATGAGAGAGAAAAGATTTGCAGTCTTTTAGGTTCAATTAAGGATATCTTTTGTCGGATCGGTTTTGGTCGTTTCTGATCGTCATGTTCGGGTCGGGTCAATTACTGGTCAAGAGAGCTCATGGCATGTTTGGGCTGAGTCGGGTCAATTTGGGTTACTTTCAGGTCAACTTTTTTGGGGCAAGTTGTTTTTGACAAGTCTGACCACCATACAATTAGATTTGGAACACAATATCCACACAACACTAACCTTAACACCACTTAACACCACTTATCGAAAAAATAAATCAGAGAGGGTTTCTAAAATTGGATGGAGTATTTGGACTTGTTTGGTTGGTTGTATAAAACATGGGAATTTCAAATTCCTAGGAAATAGCAATTTAGATAGTTGTTTGGTTGCCAAAAAAAACTGATAATGGGGGAAGTGATTGTTCCACCAGAAATGCAACTTCCCACAAAATGTGGGAACTCAATTACCCACCCCCCCCCTTGGTAATTCAGAATTACCACATAGATTGCCTCTTTAAATTACTAATTTACCCTTAGTTTTAATATTTTTTTACACGGCTGTTTAGGGCTTTATAAAGTAGCTCTTTTCATCTAGCTTTCTCCCTATTCCATATACATATCCTCTGCAAATTTGAAAACATCACTTGAAAATATCTCTGCAAAAAAAAGCTAGACTCTTGGTAAGTTTTATTCTCCTTCCTTATTTTTCTTATCTGATATGATGATCTTATGTATTTGTATAATTAATTATTGTTCCCAAATTTGAATGGTGGTCAATTTCATTTTTGAAGAGCAATTTTGCAGTAGTTGTGAGCAATTTCCTCTTAATCGTAATCTTGATGTAATAAATTTGATAATCGTATAACCTTGATGATATTATTATTCTCTGAATATATTGTGTTTACAACTTTGGCATCTTTCTTCTATTTATACAAGCAATTAGTCTCCCTTAAGACGGATATATTCGTCTTAAATTTAACGGATTAAATAATATTCAGTCAATGTCATTACCTGTGCTAATAAGGAAGCTTTACGCTTTACCCGGAATGTACACACTATCACCCTTATGCCTGCGAGTCTAGTTAACGGTATAAAATTTGAATTGTGTTTGTGACCCATTGGTTGATTAAGTACTCCGTATTTGCGGAGTTTAGAAGACATATGTGTTTATATATTGCATTACATTGAGTTGAAGTATATGATTGTGTATCATTTCTTGAATCTGTTATTTTGTTTCACATTTTCTCAGCGACAAGAGGTAGGGCCTAGGGCGGTGGTCGGCGTCTCAGCGATAAGGTGGATTCGGCCGGAGGGTGAACGGCGACGGTGGGGTAGCTGATGGTGGGAATATGGAGTTGAAAAATTAGGGGAAAATAAGGAAAAGGAGCTATTTCGATAGCTGGGGTAAAATGGGTAATGTCGTTTATTATTGAGTAAAACGCGTTTATGAAAGAGCATAACCCTTGTTTTAATAAGACAAAAATAAAAAGTTATAGGGAAGAGCAAAAAGTTTGTCTTATTTATACAATTAGGTCATTATTTGACCCGTCTTCTCCTTAAGACGGATACGATAAGAATTTGCCAGTATGAGTAGTATAATGTATTGACAATGAGCTGAGCTATTGAAATAGTGAAAAACACAATAATTTAATTAGTCCATTACGTAGGTAACAAAACACATTAATGGTAGCTATTGAAATAGTGAAAAACACAATAGTCGACAATTCCCTTATCATCAAACTATGGACCATATAATAATAAAACAACAAGTCTTACTTGTGACAGGTATATCCGTCACAAATTTATTACGGGTTAAATAATACACATATAGGTAGATATGACAAATAATACACATGTAGGTAGCTTGTGACGGATATATCCGTCACAAATAAGAATTTGTGATAATAAAATTGATAAAATATTAAAATTGCACCAACGAAATTGATTTTTGATGAGCAATGTTGCACTAGCTAGTAATGAGCAATTTCCTCTATTTTTGTTCTAAGACGGAAGTACTTGAGCTTTGTTAGCTATTAACTTTTTTTTGTGTGTATTAATCCAAGAAAGACGGCAATGGCGCGCATACCTTTGAGAAAACAAAAGAAGATCATTGCTACATGTATTGCAATATATAATCAAATGATTTTGATGGTTATGGAGATCACAATCGAGCTTATATGTCTTCTTGCTAGTCAGAATATTACCATTCCGAAACCTATTAAATATGTGTTTGACAACAATATTGATGAAAGAATCCAAGCTAGACGTCTTAATCTTAGGCCAATAATTCAAGGGAGTGACGTAGCATGTTTAGACAACCTTAGGATGGATAGAGCTTGCTTCAATAAATTGTGTGAGATGCTAAGAGATGTCGGTATGCTAGAAGGAAATAGAAATACAAGCTTGGAGGAAATGGTAGCGCTGTTTCTTTTCACACTTTCCCATGATACAAAAAACAGAAGAACACAATTATACTTTAGAAGAAGCGGTGAGACAGTTTGTAGACATTTTAGTACAGTTCTGCGTGCTCTTCTTAGATGCCACCATCTTTTGCTCAAGAAGCCTGAACCAGTAACCGAAAATTGCCAAGATGAACGGTGGAAATGGTTTAAGGTAATTCTAACAGAAAATAATTTATAAGTCTTAAGATATCTATTAAAATGTCTATGTTTACTGACAATATATATATATATATATATATATATATATATATATATATATATATATATATATATATATATATATATATATATATATATATATATATAGAATTGTTTAGGTGCTTTGGACGGAACACATATTAAGGTTCGTGTTGGTGATAATGACAAGGTTAGGTTTAGAACTAGAAAAGGAGAACTTACCACCAATGTTCTCGGGGTTTGCACCCGAGATATGCAATTTGTTTATTTGTTGCCCGGTTGGGAAGGTTCAGCTCATGATAATAGAGTTCTTCGTGATGCACTTTCTAGACGTCATCCTTTAAGAGTTCCCCAAGGTAAACATTAATCAACAATTTCTAATTTTATTGTTTGTGATAACTATAGGTTCAACTCATGATAAAATTCTATTTTGCATATTTTAGGGTCTTATTATTTATGTGATGCTGGATATATGAACTATGAGGGGTTTTTAACGCCATTTAGAGGCCATAGGTATCATTTGAGTGTTTGGAAGACGGGTGCACAACCAACATGTGCAGAGGAGTATTATAACATGAAGCACGCTCAAGCAAGAAACGTTATAGAAAGATGTTTTGGATTACTAAAAATGAGATGGGGTATTCTAAGGAACACTACATGGTATTCTAGGAAAACAGTTGCAAAAATCATTTTTGGGTGTGCACTTTTACATAATTTTATTCGAACATATATGAGCGTAGATCCGTTAGACGCATTTCTTCAAGACGGTGATGAAGAAGACGATGAAGACTGTATTGACATTATGGAAACTAGCACTGCATGGAATCAATTTAGACATGATTTAGCTACTAAAATGTATGATAGTTGGTTGCTCACAAGATAGACAATATTGTATTCAGACATAATAGTTTGCTTGTTCTATTTGAACCTTTTTTTTAATATATTATCTTTGTTTTCCCGCATTAATACTCTAATTTTGTACGACCTTTGGATTTACGTAAGTTGATACTATAATTTTTTTATGTCCATTGGAATCATGTTTACGTTGTAGATAGAGATGTCTCAAAACCAAGAAAAAAGGAAGGAGGCTACACCAAATACAAGAAATTGCTCGAGATGGTCAACTGCTGAAGACAGTGCCCTTGTAAGTGCAATGCAAGATCTTGTTGATCTTGGCGGTTGGAAAGCTGACAACGGCCAATTCAAAAATGGTGCTTATGCTAAGATTGAAACTTTTATAGAACAAAAAATACCCGGATGTGGTAAGAAAGCCAAACCTCACATTGAGTCTAGGGTGAAGACTCTAAGGAAGCATTATGATGCAATTGTGGAGATGTTAAGTCCACAGGCTAGTGGGTTCGGTTGGAACGATCGACATAAGTTTGTTACATGTGACCAGGCGGTATGGGACGATTGGATAAAGGTAATTTCACTTTCCAGACATATATTTATTTATTTTTGTTGACCTATTGATTTATTTGTGTTCGTTGAATTTTTATATGACAGAGTCATAAAAATGCGGCAGGCTTAAGAAATAGGCCATTTCCCCTATTTGATGAGTTGGGAAAAGTATTTGGAAATGACAGGGCTACCGGACAAGAGGGAGGCAGTGTACAAGATGCATTAGGAGAGATGGAGGGTGAAGAAAGAGGTGATCAAGAAGAAGAAGAAGTGGTCACACAAAATACACAAGAGGTGCCACCAACTTTCCCAAATACTCAAGGCGAGCCGTCGGGTTCAAGTGCGACATCAACTAGTAAGACCAAGAAGGCTAGAACAGAGACAATTGAAGCATTAAGACAATTTTCAAGCAGACTTGATAGAATGGGTGACGTGATGGAAGTTGCTGGAGAACACATTGGAAAGCTAGCTAATTGCTTCAAGCATGAGTCCGAGTCAGCTGACCGAAGAATGCAAGTAACTTCAGAGATAATGAAGATTGAAGGGTTAACCCATACAGAGATCCTCAGTGTGTCGAAAAAAATAGCTACTAATCCTCTTGATGTCGACTTTTTCTTCAGTCTTCCAGAAGATTTTAAAGCTACTTACGTTCAAGGTTTGTTAATTCCCGATCAACCAAACTGGGGTTAGGTTGTCATCTCTACTAGCCATTTCGTTTTAGCGGATTACAATAACTATGTTTTCAGCTATGTTTAAGCTGAAACTTTCGTCGATAAGCGTGGATTTTGAGTTATTTTAGTTGAACTTGGAGGCACTTTAATTTTAATTTTATTTTCTAGTTGAACTTTGATATTCTACGTATCATGTACTGGCGAGATTTGTCGAGTCATGGAAAAATGAAATTAATGACAAGACAAAGTTATTATTTGTTAAAACTAAAGGGTAAAATGGTATTTATCAACAAAAATAATGGGAATTTAAATAATAAACCAAACAATTTGTAGAAACTTAATTCATGGGAATTATAGATTCCTTTATAGCAACCAAACAAGTTTAGTTCAATTCCCATGAATTACATCCAGGAATTCAATTCATGTGAAATTAAACTTGCCACATGAATCTAATTCCTGCATGAACCAAACGAGTCCTTTGTTTTTTCTTTAAAAACTCAAGCTTTCGATCATCACATGGGTTAAATGGTCTTTTCACACATAGAAAAGTAGAAAATCAATCTCCCGCCCTTTTACCACCCAAACTCCAAAACCCCCAAATTCGGAAACCCTATTATCATTCTTTCTCCAATTTCCAAGCTCACACAAAAATGGCGGGAGAAGAAACCACCGCTGATACAACCTTCAATCCCTCATTTCCAGTTTCAAGAGTAAAGAAAATCATTAAACTCGACAGAGATATCTCCAGAGTATCCTCTGAAGCATTCTTCCTCGTTTCTGGAGCCGCCGAACTGTTCCTTCACTTTCTCGCCGAGAAATCGTCCGACATCGTTACGGCGAAGAAGCGAAAGACGATTAAACTTGAAGATCTCATAATCGCCGTAAAACGTCACCAACCGGCTCGCGAGTTTTTGCTCGACTCGCTTCCCATGCCGACTGTCTCTCAACCGGCGGATCGTCCTCGTGCTGATCGTATAGTCAAGGAGAAGCCTGTTCCGGCTCATACGCGTCGTATTGATAGCTTTTTTAAGAAGCCTGTGAGTGAGAAAGGTTCAATTGTTGGTAATGGCGTGGATGATGTAAATTTGGAGCGTGCTGAGAATAATGTGATTCAGGAGGGTGCTGAGGATGTGGATGATCTAAATCCAAAGCGTGTTGAGGATGTGGATGATGTGATTCCGGAGTGTGTTGAGGATGATTTAATTGTGGAGCGTGTTGAGGGTGTGGATGATGTAATTCTGGAGCATGTCGAGGATGTGGATGGTGTAATTCCGGAGCATGTCGGGGATGTGGATGAAGTAGTTCCGGATCGTGTTGAGGATGCAGATGATGTAATTCTTGTTGATGGAGCTTAGTGTGAGGAATTTGTGTTTTGTTGTATTATTTATTATGTTGATGAACGATGTTCTGTGTTGTCTGTTGATGATTATGTTTTAATTTGATGATGATTAATTTGCATTTTAGATATACTGATATGTTTGTTGCTTTTCTGAGGATTATACTTTCTAGCTCTTTATTACTGAGTATATGCAAGTGACTTGTGTTGGTCAAAGCGTAATATTAGCTTCTAATCTTCATAATTATGATCACGAAGTATTCTGATTGTGGTCTGTATGGATGATAATGTTCTGCTGTTGAGGCTAAAATTGTGGAATTTGTTGTGTAAATTGTGATGGCGATTCGGCGTTCACATGGTGTGATGTTTGCAGACGGTCAAGTTTAAGTCTAATGATGATTATATTGCTTGTGTTCATATTAAGGGCTGACCATGTCTGTGGGTTTGAACCTTCTGGTTTGTGTACCTTATAAGAGGGTAAATTGTATGTATTGCTAGTTTGCGATTTCGATACATGTGAGAATGCAGGGAAGTTTATGGAGTTCAATTGTAAGAGGGGCAGCTTTGCTGCAAGCTAGAGACGTTGATATATTAGAACTCAGATGCTATGGTACTTGAGTGGGTATGAGCGGTATTCTATGCTCTATATTCAGATTCTGAAACTGTAACTACCCATGTTTGATTTTTGAGCATTTAGCAACTTGATGCTAGGTGGTGTCTTGAACTCTTGATGCAGCTTCACTGCTTCACAGTTGTGTGATCATAAAGTGCACTGTTTTGCTACCTGTTCTAGTCAAACTCAGATGGTCTGTTATATCTGTCAGTGTTAATTCCGTCATTAGTATTGTGGCAAACTTTGCTATGATGCTATAGTTCATATATATGAGCAGCTGTTTCCGCTTCACAAAAAAGAAATAGAGAACACTCATTAATTATACTAAATGGCTCTGTTTTACTCCGAGTTAGTTGGGGTGGCCCTTGTTTGACATGTATATAACATTGTAATTTAAGGGTCTTCTTAGTTGCTTGCAATGAAACGACATGCTCTCGACGGCATTTGGAGTGCCTGTGGGTAATGTTTCATATACCAACTCGAATTATTTACAATGGTTTATGGATGAAGAGTTAAGTAGCCTAGACATATATTGTCTCACAAACTAACACACTGAAACTTATCATACATTTCTGAAAAATGTCGGTAACTTTACAAACCAGTAATTTACAAGGGAGAGAGAGATGGGGGGTATCAGAATATCTGATTTTATTTTGTGCAAAAGTCTCAAATCTATTCTATTTCACAAACTCCAGATGTCTCAAATCTATCCTATTTCACAAACTCCTAGCTGTTTAGTAGGCTCAAATCTCAGGAGATAATGGCCCAGAAGAAAAGGTGGAAACAACCGAAGCTGTTTCGTCTCTGAGGTGCGAACCAAATTCCGATTGAGTATACATTTGTTGTCTCAGTGTTCTTGTTCCGTCCTTCATAAATGAGGTGCCTAGACTTCGTGGAATGAAGCTGTTTGATCCTATTTGTTGTGCACCTAACGAGGATCTTCTGTTTGCAGGGTTTCCACTTAGGTTCCTATGTGTAGGAGAACCACAGCTGAAACTGTCATTTAAGTTCCTGTTTGGGGCTCGTCGAGCGCTTGTTCCTGGTCTTGGGCTTAATGACAAGTTTCGCTGTACCGCAACTGGTTTTTTCTTTTCCAGCTGAAATTTGGAAATAGAGATCATTAGCAGGATATAGCATCTATCCGGTCTGTAGATTATATCCCTATTTTGTCCATATATCTCTACTTGTTGCTAATTATTTTCATTTCCGATGTAGATGTTTTTTTATACACCATTGTATATTGTATGAAACTTACTCTTTGTCTCTGCTTCTCCTCTTCCTTTTCCTGCCTTAGTGCTACGTACTCTTCCAACATGGCTAGTAGAGGCACCTGAAGCAACATATACAGTGAACCTTAGCATGAAGTTCTGAAGCAATTTCATCTAATGTTTGCTAATGTTCTCTCACTGTTGACCTGTATCACCTCTGGATGAAGTCTTACCTCATCATACAGAAAATTTTTCCTTCTTTGTTCTTCCCAATCCTTTGTCAATGAGATTATCATGTGTACCAAAGCTGTAATTAAAACATTGCATGAGATGCTTTTTTTTTTCGAGTAGTGTTTATTATTTTGATAATTTTAATAAAAGACAGAGAAATATGCTCTTAAAATTGTAATATGATTCTGTTAAACGAGGCATATCTAGAAACCAGCTATTAGAGTGGGTAGAAACTCAAGTAAATTCAGTTTTACAATAGGGTAGGGTGAAATTTCATGCTTTTGAAGTGAGTTTTAACACTTAAATTTGAAATCTCACCCAACACCTTTCATGCTCACCACTTCCTGCCATAGGATGGAATTATCCAAACTTTTTGAAGAAACGGTGAGCAATTTATGTGTTCTTGGTGACTACTATATTTTGGGATTTTGCATGAGTGTATTTTGTCTGTTAGAACAATTAAATACGTTACCTGGAATTTTGGTGACTGTTGCACGGGCTCGTTCTGCACGTTTCAGGTTCCTGTGAGCAGTTCTGCTTACTGAATATCGGTTTTCATCCTGGACGCACAAATAGATATATTTTTGTGTAATGAGATAGATGTCTAGTGGTAATTATATACTCTATGAAGTTTCTGTTGGTGTGCATGATAAGTTACCCTGTTATATTCTTCTAACCAGCGTTCTTCATCACATGCCACCATCCATTTCTCCACTTTCTCCATAATTGCCTTCCTGCTATAAGCTTCATCTTTTGCTCTATCAATGTGTTCATCCATGCTCTTTAGTAATTTGACGAGGTCGATGTCCCCTGATATGTGCGTGACCACATTTGAGGTCAGTGAAGTTAGTTGTGGATTTTTGCAAGTTGCTTTCTTAAAACACTGAAGTATGCAACATTTCTGACCTGTGTCGACAAGATTTGTAATGTTTTCTATCTCAGGTGGTGTAGTAATTTCCATGTGGGAGTAACGACATATTTCTTGAAGCTCAAACTGTTTCCCAAGAAAAAGTTCTTTCATCTTGCTCACTTTCAAATGATCTAGTCTCTTTACTTCTGTCTCAGCCTTAAAATAAACATTCAGACATTTGCATTCGGTAATACAGTAATAATAATGCCTTTTCAAACAATTTTATCATGCGCTGACCTGTTCGATGATGCTGGAATTAAGGGCACCGGGTTTATTTATTTCTTCATGTGAGAGTGCCAATAAATTAGTAACATCAAAGAACTGATGGCGTTGTCGTTCAGGTATGTCCATAAGCTTCCACATGTCTATCAGTTCTTTTCCTAATTGATGTAGCTGCAATGACAAAGACATCAGTCGTTATAAAAGCATCATTTCGACTGATATTCAACTTTGCTCTTATTTTTTCTTCAGGAATCTTTGGATAAACCAGTTTAGTTCAGAGATTAATTGGTGATGCAGGACCCAAAAAAATTGGCTCCACGTAGTTGAGCTCATGCGCTGGCTGGCACTGCAGAGGTCTTGTCCAATCTGTGAATTACTACTCGACTAGGTCATCTTAGTTTCATTGTTACTCTTATTTCCTTGAACTAGGCAGATCCATTCTAAAACCTTCACTTATTAGTGTAACGTTCTATTTTTACTAGTGTTTTCCTAAGTAGGTGTGCTTAAAAACAACACTTTAAATTAGTCTCTTGCGTTGTTACATTGACCCACTAGCAGTTTCGAGTGTCAGATACTCAGATACATACGGCTATTTGTGAAAGAAAGCAGAGTTTGATGTTTTTAGAAGTGTTAGAGCCTCGCATACGTGACATGCAGCGTAAGTGAGTCATCGGAGTAACATAGCTCCTTTTTAATCTTTCACTACAACAGTTACTATATGAATTTTTGGCTTGTTTTTGAGAGGCAAGTCAGAAGAAAGCTACGAATAAGATTATTGACTCCCATGACCATAGCTGCCCCTAATATAATATCAAAGGAGTTATATCTCACCTTTTCAATGCGCTTCAGCTTTTCTTCCTCTAGAGATTTCACAGTGTCATTAAGTTTATCCAAAATGCTATCACTAATGTTTTTTGCTATGCCGCACAACTCGTTCAAGCTTGGATGAATCTTCGTAACTGTCCTTGAGGACTCCATTCCAAGCAACGCAGCCAAGTCATGTATTTGTCTAGTATACATCTCCACCTTCTGGATTCTATTGCTCTTCATATTGAATGACAAGAGAAATTTAGTTCCACGACTTTAGCTATGTTGTAACTTGTAATTCATATTTGATTTCTACATTACCTTTTCATTCTGGAGTTTTTGCAGGTCAGCTTGGTATTCCTCTAGTTTCTTCATTGAAAGGTCATTCTCATTTACTATGTAAGCTGATGCTGAGTCGTCATACTCTGATAGGCCTGCAATTTCTGCTTTGATTTTCTGTATTTGCCCTTGAACTGCAAGAAATTGGTTCATTCTTTCTCGTTTCCGTTGCCTCATTTCTCTTAATGCCGGTGCAATTGAATCAATCTGTTGCCTTAGAGTTCCTGCCTTCTTTTCTGGCTGTGTTTCCAATAGGAGGAAGAGTGGGTTTAGAAGAAATTTGCAACCTTTAAGTGACATTTATTTTTTATTTAATTTTATACGTCAAGGATAATACTTCAACCATATTTATTATAAACTACTCCCTTCTATTTAGAATAATGTTCCCCTTTCTGAAATATATGTGAGGAGTATTATAATGAAAGGGGTACATCAGGAATAGAAGGAAGTATAATTTTGCGAGTTTTTTTGATAGCAAATGCAAATAGTTTAATACACCATTCTTAATTGTTAAAGATATATTAATGATTAAATGTTTTGAAGACATGCCCTTGAAAAGTTTAATGGGAAGTTTAGTGTGACACAGACTGACAGAGTATTGCATATTGCATATGGTAGATTGGACTAAGGTCACCACAATCATTGTCATGATATTCATGCAGATTTGTGCATAACGGGAATGCTCAGCTCCGCCTAATTGCCTATTAGCCAATCCCAAATCCTTTTTGGGACTAAAGTCTCGTTGTTGTTGTTGCTGCTGCTGCTACAGTTGTTGGGAATACATCACTACCTGCCCTGATAACAGCTTTCTTATAATTACAAAGTACTACCATTGATTTGAGTTAACTAATTGTTTATTTTCAAGCAAGTTACCAAATAACAGCTAATGACGAGTTCAAGTCAGCTGAAGTGTAACATACCCTTTCTGGCAGAGAGCGCTCGCCTAGTGACAAAAGAAGGCGTGTGAATTCAGATTCCGATTCAGCCAATTCTTGATGGAGGCGTGATCTTGCCATGTTAGCATAGTCCACTTTCTTGCGGTACACCTCCATGCACTCCTGCTCAATGTCTACCAAAACCTTCTCCCTTTGGTATGGATCTTCTCCTACTTCATCCCATATTTTCTGTTCTCATGTAAAATAAATACAAATTACACCAATTGTTGTCAGAATTCTCGAAGGGTGGTAAATAATAAACTGGTGCATAATTTTTGAAGCAGTTTGTTTAATATACAATAATGTTTTTGGGTAGTACCCCAAGGAATTGAATTGCCTGGAATTGACGTTAATTGTTATGAGCTACTAGCGGGTAGAAAAAGGGAAAGTAGTGGTAGTTGACGGCGGCTTTGAGGAAAGTGGTAGTAGTTGATGGTGGAAATGAGAAAGGAATCATAGTAGTTACTCATAAAGTAGCGTAAAAATCATCCACCTCTCTGTCGGATAATGCAATATTCCCACCTACGAATAGTAGTTCCTTAATTACCCTTCACTACCACCACTTACAACTGTTTTTCTTCAATTCACCTTTATTTTGTGCTCTACTAATTCCAATAACAGTTAACCTCATCCTCAAACCTCTTCCCTAGGACCATACATGCTGAACGAACATTAGGGGTACTAAAATTGAAGTAACGGCAAAGACAAGGTTAAAGTTTGGGTTATGAAACTACAAGTGTAAACACAAAGAAAACTAAAAACAAAATTCTAAGTCATAACACATATATGTTCCAAGTTGAGGATGCAGGTGCCCCTGTTACCCCTCACTCCGTTGCTGAAAACTTTACAAGTAATGTTTCATCGTAAAATAAACTTGCCTGTAGCTCTTGAAGTAGATACCCGCATGAATTTTCAAGTAGTGCTGAGCTTCTGACAGTAATCGGAGCCTGAAACGACCCCATTGTAAAGATGGTGATCAAATGGAGCTCAACCAGGAGCTTTAATACTGTCGGTACTTGAAAATGGAGGCAAAATTAAAGGGTAAGTGTTATCTTTCTCTACAGTGCAGGTTTCATTTTCCTGATGGTATGGTTTGAGTTGTGAGTGTTTTTTTTCTCGCTTAAAAGAAAAGGTTGAGGTGAAGTAGGTGTAACGGAAGCTTTTTGTTCAAGGGTGGTTCAAAGTTGTGCTTTCCTTTTTTATTTTTTTATGGTGATTGTCCAGCTATGTCTTTCATGTTATATACTCGTATATTACAAAAATATTACCCGTGTGTCGTGTCCCTATTGCCATGAAGTCTTGATGATAAGAGGTTAGATATACGCAACCTTATCCTATGTTAAATACTATGTTACTTCGACACTTCATATGACCTCCGTACCCGTGTCTGACACTTGATCCTTGGACATTGGTATGACACTCGGACACTTCATTTTAGACCAAAATCTTGAACTTTTTTCATAAAATGGCTGGGTTCGACACTTGGATACGTACCCGTGTCCGACCCTTCAAGCCGAGTCAGAGTAACATAGGTTAAATATACATTATGCTATAAATGTCTAATAATAAAATGTGCCGAAAATTGTATTGATCGATTCAACTTCGTAATGTAAGAAGTGTCTATTGCCATGAAGGGTTGATAAAGGGGTTAGATGTACGCAACCTTACCGTACGTTGAATGTAAATTATGTCCCAAGTGACAAATAATGAAATGTGTCGAAATTGTATTGACCGACTCAACTTCATGACGTAAGAAGTGCACTATTAATGAACCATTTTGCTTTAAGAAGTGCAGCCAATTAATGAACCATTTGCAGTAAGTTTTAGACAATTTGGTGGTGTATTTGACTCTTTTGGAAATGGAACATAAATCATCATTCTATATTCTATACTCGTAATTAATATCTTTAATTCATTGAAATAGGGAAATATTAAAGTATAATGTCTCTTTCTCTCAACAGCACCTGCTTTTACACGCCCAGTATTTCTTGTTTTTATTATAAAATGTTTCTTAAGTGTATGTATTGGTTTGGTTGCTATGCTTTATACAGCATACAGGGACTTGATACTTAAGCAATGCATATAACCAAGTAAGGAATCTGCTTCAGCTACAAGCCTACAAACTTTGACCCTGTCAGCACTTGCGCAATCAAGGTGCTCTTCTAGTCCCTACAATTGTCTCATTTAATCTATAACTTAAATTTAATATCATGATTTTCTGAAGTACATATTTCTTTACAAAAAAGGACGATTAATTCTTATCCTGAAATGATGTGAAGTCTGCTAATAAAATCTTTATATGTAACTGTAGACGTCCGCGATTAATTCTCCATCTTAATTCAATTAGTCATTGGTGTTATCGTAATAATTGTTCTACTTAAGACATGTCAAATAGTATGCACAAGGAAAATCAAAAGATTGGTAGTATGATATGCCCAAGTGGGATGATTTTGTGTTTTGACCTGTTTTAATGTTAAGACGGATATATCTGTCTTGGGAGAGACTGGCTGGTGTTTGATTATGTCGGCCTAAATAAAGGGGAAGAATGTGAAAGCAGGTTTAAAGCAGGAGACTTTTAGAGATTATATGATTTGAGTATTAGGAGAATTTAGGTAGATATTAAGTTAATTATGAAGTGGAAGAACACAAGTTCTTTCTGAATGATTTGAGGGCATTATTACTTTAATCTGGATAAGTATCCTGTGTGGTGGGTGGGATCCATTTAATTATTGGTTGGTTTAAAGTATATGTTTATTTGGATTATTTGAAACTAGTGGATGATGGAATAAATTTACAGTAATAGTATTAACCACATTTCCTTAATTAATCTATGGCCCTTGCCCTGAGTTTCAGGGTCTAATGTCTAACTGAAACTCTTATTTTTTGCACGGCACATCTTATTAGTTGGTAGTCTTAACTAATACTTATAGGCTTGTAGCTGCCTCTAATCTTCCCATTAATAGTAATCGGCCATCACTCAACCCCTTTTCCATTTAAACATTTTATAAATTGGTTTGAATGCAATTCATAATTTGTGACCGTTACATAAAAAATATTTTGAATAGTAATAGATTATACTCTAATAAACATATGATTGGGTCTTTTGTGAATAGTAATAGTACAAAATAGTAATAGAGTATACTCTAGTAAACATATGATTAAGTCGGAGAATTATTCATTTTCTCTTAAAGAGAGCCATAAAGAGGAATTTTAATGCTGACGAGATTTGAACTCAGGTCATGAGCATCACCTCTCATGACTTTACCAACTAAGCTTATTTATATCAGCTTAGAATACAGAACATTGCGTATTTTCAATATATTTAGGTGCCAATTCGTTACTTAGTATTCCATAGGTTAGCATGTTTAGTACTCCATACATCAACTAATTTGGTAGTAGTATTTTTCTATGCATTATACGAAGTCATAGTTTGATGGTGAAGTATGATATGATATGATATACAACCTTCTAAATCTTGTTGAATTGAACCAACAACTAACACCTCTAGCTTCATGCAAATAAATACTGATTAATTTGTAATTAATTAGTTGATTAAGAGTTGGTTCTGAGTGCTTTTCTTTTTCTACTAACATACGCTCACCACCACATAATATATAATAATTAAAGTAATATTAGTGCTTGATGATTAGTACATGATAAGGTCGTTTCACCTATACCTAAAATTAATCAAGATGCCAACCATGTCACCTTTCTATCGCTATTTCTGTACAGTGTTATTACTACTTACTAGTAGCTTTGTTGTTTTGTGATTTGCATATCATTAAGACAAGGGTTAGGTAGTATAATTAGCTTATCTAGAGTGTTTATATATATTATTAGAACTAAAATAATTCAGGTAGAAGTTATACATAGACATTTTTGCGGACATAATTTTATTAAAGGCCGATATAGACTTGAAGACAGCAACCAACCTATTAAAAACACAAATTCTCATTTTAAACCGTCATTATCCGTCTTAAGCGTAAGACGGGTTAAATACAGACTAAATCACCCCACTTGTCACCTAAAAAATGACAATTTTTTTCTCTTTATTACCCCATTTGGTAGTATTTGACCCGTCTTAAGCTTAAAACGGATAATGATAGATGAACCATCTCAACCAAAACCTTAAGGTGATGGTTGAGGCCCAACTATTATTAATATTCCTAATACGCTCCCTCACTCGAATGCCCATTGGGCTTGAAGAGTGGTTAGTTTGCATAGGCCCCCCATACCGTGTGCTGGTTTCCACTTCGTGAGTTTTCGAGGGGTTTTGAGGTTGCCAGGATTCGAACCCGTGACCTCCGGTCACACTGGCTCTGATACCATGATAGATGAACCGTTTCAACCAAAACCTTAAGGTGATGGTTGAGGCCCAACTATTATTAATATTCCTAATAGATAATACCCGTCTTAAGCAAGACTTTCTGGAGAAAAATAACAGTAATTGTTTTATACTCCGTATGCTATATGTCCTTGTGAAAATTTCGAAAAATGTCAATTTTATACTTCAAAATAGATTTGAGAAATGTGTAATGTTTGATCACAGTTCACAAGTAGGCATAGAAACTTAAAACGCACTATGAGTCTATGATACATGAATTTATGTGTATATTGTTGTGATTATTAGTTTATTTTTACAGTATGTAAAATTTTATTCGACTAAATGATGATTTATTGACGGGCGTATCTAAACCATGGAGTACGACATATCATTAATTGATATGACCGCGTATCTTAAAGAACTTATGATATCGACTCATACACACCTTTAACTTTAACCCATAGTCTAAATAAGATTAATTACTCTGTCAAACAAATCATTAGGAATGGTGCTTTGATTGTTTGTCGAATTGATGGTAGTGATTAGAAATTTAGAATTGTTTGGTGAAATGATGGTAGTGTTCTAGAGTTTTTGGCAGTATTTGAGAAATGAACAGTAACTAGGAAAATCGTACAGTTTGGAAATGATGCTTTTCAATTGGCATTTCCTGGGATCCTGTAAATAAAATCGTACCGTTTAGGCTGCTTATTGGAAATTGTAGTGACGTTTTCTTGAACTTTGGAACCCGAAAAAGGAGCCCAGATCCGTCATTTTAGCCAGCTCATATGGACATTAAGTCGTAGATAAGGCCCCCCAGCCCGCCTTTCGGCCCTCTTGATGGACATGTCGCACTAATTATACAATTCCGGGTGGAGCGCTAATAAGGCCTTTGCCGTCTTGTGTAAGATGGTTTTAAAGGAAAATAGGGTTAAATAAAGCTAAATTTAATTATGGGTAGAGGTATTAAATAGAGTAAAATCCTTTTATACAAAATATATGTGTTCCACTTCTGGCTTCGCCTCTAGGTAAAGTTGGGTAATTTGAATCATCTATATAATTATTTGGATATTTAACCGGGTTTAGCTTAGTTAGTTATCGATTAAAAATAGTCTTAAATTAGAAATAAAGTTATTAAGTACATAGATATCAAGTAAAAGAACAGAGTTTTGGAATATTTTTATAAATTAAATTCATATTCATATGTTTTAAGTAAAGTGTAATAATTTTGGTATAAAAATTACATCAATTAAAGAATTCAAAATCACTGTTGATGGAATGTTTGTTTCTATATTTTTTTTCCAAAGTAATTTTTTTTATTTTTAACGGATGCATAAACTTATATTAACACATACTTACAGACAACACGATATGAATACATTACTAGCATATAAATTTAACTGTTTCTTTAGTGTGAGAAGTGTAGATATGATACACGTAAAAAATTAATTACGAATAACAAAGTTTTACCCTAAAGTCGTTTGAAATTGTGAAACAATCATAAATCATCCTGAGTATTATTTACCAGAACAGTAAATTTTATTTACAACGATTGTAAGTTATAACGAAGGGTTGAAAAACACCATTACTCCTTAAAAAATTGTTGGGATTGGATAATTTCATTGTAAATTATTTTGGTTTAAAACGGCGGTATCTCTTATAGTCTTATATATGACAGAAGAATTACGAGAATTCATTTTACAAGCTACTCTGTGTCTCTTATAGTCTTATATATATATATTTATATAACAGTTTTAAATGAAAACATATACTACTTACGATTTTACGTGTTTTGAGTCATGATGATTGGACTAAATGATGAAAGTAAAAGAGAGGGAAAAATAAGGGGCTGTTAGAAATACACAATAAAATTCTTAAAACACAAATATTTTTCAACAAGGACAAATACATGTTTTTGTATTTCTCCTCGGTGGCATCTCTGATCTCCTTCAATTCCTCATCTTCATTCGGATAAGCACTCTGTTTTCATCATGTACTGTTTGTGATATAAATACACCACCAAACCATGCATAAATATTATCGGTGCCATGCAATCATGCATGATATAACTCAACTTTTTTCCAATTATTAATCACAGCCAAAAGTTAAATACACGAAAATGGGAAATTTATTAATAGTTATTGATCATATTTAATTATTTACAGTATGAACAAAATATGAAATTGAATACTTCATTGGTTAGGACTTAGGGTGTCTTTAACTAAATAAAGACAGTGGAGAATCTTAGTTATGTTGAGAGGGATCTCAACCCTGTTGATTATTCATATGAAGATTGTCATTCGCCTCGTTGATTTTTCATATGTCAATGTAAAATTATCTTTTAATTCTCCTTGACTCAATGGTAGAGCACTAGAGCCTTATATAACCATATACGAAGTTTGTTGTTTAAATGAATTAAATCTCGGCTTCCTCTACCATTTACTTAAAATCGACTACTCAATAAACGTTTTAAATATGGATGAAGAAGTGGGCTAATTTGTGCAAATTTTTAGGATCAAAAAAATTGAATTATATCGACAAAGCTTGCTAATTTGGTAACTAAAACCAGAGGCCCGTTTCGCACATTTATTTCTAAACATGGCCTTAGCTGCCCTGTAAAAATATATTTACACAATCAAAGCTTGGGTAATCTAGATCAATCAATCTACATTTTAGCATAGTTTTTTTACCTTCTGGTTACTATGTTATCGAGTAAACATGTTTTCATTACATAATACTCGGTGATGCGGTTGTCATATTCAGACTACAAGATCGACAAACTAACCTCAATCATCAACTGACTTTGAATTTCAATAATTTAGGGGTCGTTTTGTTCGAGATGAAAGAATGACACGAAGTATGACACCATATACGTATTAGATTATAACTCTATTGTTTTTTAAAATTGTTTGGTTCAATCTAAATAACATAGAGTTTGAATCGAGGAAGAAAAGTGGCTATGGAATTTCAAGGAATTCAGGTAGAGTTACGATCCATTGAATATCTGACGCCATTTCAAAATAACAGACAAAAATACATTTATCTTATATTTCCAAACAAGGTGTCATGCTTGTGACGAATAGTACTGAAGTCGGATACTATCCGTCACAAGTTGAAAACGGAGATTTCTCTCCCCAATAAAGAAAGTGAAAGGACAAGTTGGGAGGAAATACCGTCTTCAACTTGTGACGGATAATGTCCGTCTTCAATGAAAATTTGTGATTTCCAAAACTCGATACCACCAAATGCGGCCAATCTTTCAAATTTCAACCAAAGAACTTGATGTCATAAATCAGCCCATACAGTAAACTATAGACTAGGCCCAAAGGCCCCAAACAATAGCCCAACGTGCATCTTAGGGCTTGATACGACTATCAACATTACAACAACCTCAATTTAAACCCTAACACAAAAATATAATCACCGCCTCCTCTCCTTAAACCCTATCAAAAATGGTGATTTCTCTTTATTCATCTTCTCAATTTGCAATTCTTCGTTAAATTCATTCTTCTTCTTAATTCTCTGATTAAGTACCGTGTAATTTCTGCTAATGATCTTCCTCATGTTTTTTCTCAGGTGAAGTACTCCCAGGAGCCGGATAATCCTACCAAATGTACGTAATTTCTATCACATCTCTTTATTAATTAAGCTTAATTTTTTGATTTTTGATGTTGATTTGATTTCGTAAATTATTGATATTTTTTTGTCGTGATTTTTCAGCATGCAAGGCTAGGGGATCAGATCTCAGAGTGCATTTCAAGGTATACATAATTTACCAATCCTTGTTAATTTTATGCGGTTTTTCGGAGCTTGATTTATTGATAATGTTTGTTAATTTATGATCATTAAGTTAATTAGTCGTAGCGATACATTATCGAACTTTTGATCAAGTAGTGTTTAGAGATTATTGCAATGTATTTGATTTAATTTGATTGTTTAATGAAATATTGGAGTTTATCGTGTTCCGAATTCGTAGTGTGATTTGTATCCTAATCGCTCCTACCTTGTGTCGTTCTAGGAGGGGTTTTTGAATGTAATTGCACTATTGCAGCTAACATTATTGTTGACTGTTGGTTGATACACTGTATTTGATATTCCGACACCTTCCGTTGGTCGCGTGGTTGGTATTCGAGACTTGCTGTCGAGTTAGATTAACACAAGTACGACTGTATAAAGTATGACTTGAGTTTTTTGATGACGGAATTTGTTTGAGTTTATGTGCATTGGTTTTTTTTTAATGAGAATTGAAATGTTTGTCTGAAAGATGTATTTACCGCGTTTGTAATTCAAAGAGTGCTGCTTGTGACAATGTGACGGATACACTTGCATAATGTTAGACGGGCACTAGTCTTCATAAGATGAAAACCGACTTCAATGAGAATTTGTGTTTGTAATTTCACTTGTTGCCTGATGAAAAAAGCAGGGGTCTATTGCCTACTGTGAATAGGTCTCTCGTAAACTTCAGGGAAATTTAAGTCTCATTGTTATTGGGTGAACCTCTTGAGTGTTCCATTGATGCGAGGTTCAGTAAACGATGCTACATTTCTGATTTCTCTAATGCTGTGTTTTAAATTAAGGCTAGTTGCACTTAGGATTGATGAAAATATATACATTTGTGTTAGATTATTGTATTAGCTCTTATGGTGTTGAGCAAACAATTCAACCTGATGAAAAAAGCAAGGCTTTGTTTTTATTTCTGAACAAGGCTTTCGTAAACTTCAGGGACATTAAAATGCATTGTTCTTGGGTGAACCTCTGTTGTGTTTAGTGGCTGATGGTTCAGTAAATGATGAAACAACCAGTTTACTGTGTTTGATTTCTCTGCAGTTTCGTATTAGCTTTTAATCTGTTATACCTTGTCGTAAAGATCGTATGTACACGTGATGCATTCTTCGTGGTTGAGCTTCTGGTGGGCTTAGTGGCTTAAAGCTCAGCAAATGATGATACACTCTATTAATGCTTTGATAGTACTCTGTAAATTTCATGCCTTTGTTCAAGTTGCTTATATCAGTGACTGTGCTGCCCATTGGGATGATTTGCCTGATACATTAATTTTTCTTTTTCGAACTTGTAATGGCTCCTTGAGAGTTACCACCTCCTCGCTATTCCAAACTACCCATTTGACCTTTTGCCGTATGTGAGATGACACTTATTGTATTATTTTTTTGTGTTAAATTATAATTTTCCAAAACCTCTTTTTATAAATTATAAAAATGTAAAATTGTCAAGTTTATATTAAATATTTAATATTTTGAATAAATATACAAGTTTGACTTTAAATAGTGGATGTAGTTTGGAAAGGGTAGGACTTAGGGCTTAGGAGGGAGTACTTGTGACAATTGTTATCTTCAGGGAAAGTAATATACATCGTTCTTGGGTGAGCCAATGCTTTGTTTAGTGGCTGAAGGTTCAGTAAATGATGGAACATTCCATTTGTCTGTATCAGACACAATGTATTTGTCTTGGTATTTTATTACTTGCTGTTTTAATATCTATTTTTTCAATTAAAAATAAGGTTAGAATATAATACTCCTCCTTATAATTGAATTAGCCCCATGGACACTTTTCTTCTCGCTAAAAGTAGGCCAATGGCGTAAAGTGTAATGCAGTACTACAGAGGGATTAATAATTTAGTATATACGCATCGTGTTTGCATTGTTGTGTTATGTGTAGATTTGTGGATAAAGATCAAATGTGTTGGAAATTAGGATGTGTTTCCTTCGCGTAAATACTCTGTTGAAAAAATGGAATGATGACCGAGTCGAGTAATTGTTTGGACACTCAAATTCACCTTGCTTAGTTGTTTGTGGTGAAATTCTCATCTCTACGTAAATGTGTAGCATGTACAATTGCCATTTATGCTTTGCTTATGAATAATTAAATATGTTTCTTTCAATGTCTACAGAACACCAGGGAGACTGCATTTTCTCTCCGTAAGATGCCTTTGGTTAAGGCCAAAAGGTACTTAGAGGATGTGCTGGCTCACAAGCAAGCTATTCCTTTCCGCCGTTTCTGTGGTGGTGTTGGTAGAACTGCCCAAGCCAAGAGCCGACACTCTAACGGTCAAGGACGTTGGCCGGCCAAGTCAGCCCAATTTATCCTTGATTTGTTGAAGAATGCTGAAAGCAATGCAGAGGTAGACATCTCCCTTCTTAATCACCGATTCAATGTTTTGTACATTGTTCTATGATGCACTTATCCCCGGGACTTATTGCAGATGAAAGGTTTGGACGTTGACGCACTCTACATCTCCCACATTCAAGTCAACCAAGCCCAGAAACAAAGGAGGCGTACATACCGTGCTCACGGAAGGATTAACCGTAAGTTTTCTCACCTGTTTCTTCTCTTCCAGTTGGTCTTGCTTGTGACGGGTCGGGTGGAGAGACGGATAATGACACATACAAAATGAATAGGTGGACAAGGTGGGGCCACCTTATGTGCTTCCCTCTCTCCTCTAAATGGGCATTTAGTGAGACAAAATGGTATCCGTCGCTCCGAAGTGACGGATATCTCCCGTCTTCTTTGAGATTTTGTGCTTCTCTTTATTACTTGATCAATGTATGTAAGCCAATGTTTGATATGCTTTTCACGACAGCTTACATGTCGCACCCTTGCCATATCGAGTTGATTTTGTCTGAGAAGGAAGAGCCTGTTAAGAAAGAGGTATCCTATATTATGGAGCAACACGGTCTATATATATACGATACATGTCTTGTGTCCTGCCTTGTTAATTGTTGTTTGTTTTCTTTCAGGCCGAGACACAATTGGCTTCAACCAAATCTAAGAGGTCGGAAGCTTAAGCACTACTCGCTAGCAAATCTAGGACATCGTCCCGACCGACCAGTACCTAGGCAATTGATATCATTGATAGATTTGAGACAAGTTTTGATATTTATCATGTCATGAGCTTGATTTTGTGAACACTACAATCTTCATCCCAAACTAATTAATTTTATCTTTTTGGTGTTTACGATGACTTTGTAGATTCCTTACGGCTCGTGTCGGCTTTTTGTTCATGTTTGCAAGAGTATAGATTATGCTCTTGTAATGTACTCCGTAATATCTTCGTTTTTTAGATTTAGTTTAGCCATTGAGGAATCAGACTTGTCAAGATTAGGCTGATGTGTTCTTTCTCTCATCCATAATCGTGGCTTTGGCTTGGAGCGGAGCTGAACTGAACCGAACTATCATTCTCCTGCTTTTTAACGGCACCTTGTTGGGTACAAGATTTTAGGGATATAGGACCACCAGTGTACCATGTCTTTGTGATGAGTCTCACTACTACCTCCGTCCTGAACGGGGAACAATTTCTGTGATATAAAACGGTAAACACAAATGAATGAAATATCCCTAAATGAAATAGGTAAACATAATGACGGGACATAGGGAGTATATTAAAGAAGGTTTACGACTTTGTTGAAAAATCAATTAGTTATTTATTCACATTTCCAATTGTTACCTATTCATCACAAAGTCATCAAAAGTTTAGCAATTTACCTTTGTATAACTTTCTTTTCTTTTTAGAAAAAAAGAACAATTTATATAAACAAAGATAAATAATTTTCTTATAAACTGAGGATTTCAAAACAACATTTGACAATTCAGCTTAGGGGATTCTTTCCAAAGGTTGTTGACAAATTACCAAACCACAAATAAATGGACAAAACCCCAAAATAAGGAACCGAAAAACGATTCTCACCAAAAGGAAGACTATTATCGAATAAATTATAGACTATTAATTGAATCAGTAGTTCTCTGTACTACGGGCTTATCCGTGTATTTTTGTAAAATGTGACCATTTTGTGGTAAAGAGTGACCACTTTTTGATAAATAGAGATCACTTTTGAAAAGTAGATCATTTTCTAAACAAAAAGGTGGTCACTAATTATCAAAATGTGGTCACTTTTCTTTTGATCGCATGCGCGACCATCGTAAAGTAGAATTTGTGTGTTTTAGAGTTTTTTTAAAATAGATTTTTTAGAGAGATGTAAAGAGTTTAATGCAATAACTCTACCTTTATATTAACTTTTTGTTTTTGGGTTAAATGAGCGCATTAAATTCAACTTTATGCGAGAGAAATAACTTTGATCTCAACTCTTATTCTTTATAAAGTCGTTTATTAAGTAGCGGATTTACAATAAATTTGCATAAGACCGTTTTAATTTGTGTCAAAACTCAGTGCGTGAACATTCACAGAGATCATACTCCCCTCCTTACTCGTCGCCATTCGCAGGTAACTCACTCTCCCTGCTCCATTTTTCTCTACTCTTACGAATTACGATAATCTCAACATTGCATTAACAATCCTAACTTCAATTACGCTAATTTTCTAGGGTTTCAATTTCGTCATCATCATCTACAATCAAATCAAACCATGGATTGGCAAGGTCAGAAATTAGCAGAACAATTAATGCTAATCATGCTGTTAATTAGTGCAGCAGCAGCATTCATAACTGGTTATGTACTTGCATCTTTTCAAATGATGTTCATCATCTATGTATCCGGCGTTGTTTTGACTGCTTTCATGATTATCCCTAATTGGCCTTGGTTTAATCGTCATCCTCTTAATTGGCTTGATTCTGCTGATGCCGAACGCTATCCTAAGCCGCAATCTGCTTCTGTTTCTTCTAAGAAGAAATCTAGTAAGAATAAGTGAATGTTTTGGAATTATAATTAGGTATACTGTATGATGAAATTATAAATTTGGTCTTTTAATGTTAGGAGAATTGTGATGTATTTATTCTGGATTTTACTCGGTGCTGAAATTTAGTACTCTTCCCGTCTCGGTCATTAATATTAGGGTTTTTTTTTTTGCGAGAAATTAATATTAGGGTTTTAATCAAAGATAAACAAATGATTGAAACGGAGCGAGTATAATGGTGTGTTTGTTAATTGATACGACAATGTGTCTATTTTTTGTTAAATTTTGGTAGACTTGTGATGGATTTGTTGGATGGAATTTAGTACTCCATCCGTCTCCGTCATTTGCTTATCTACTTTAGGGAGTATATCAGTATAGTGGTGTACTGGTGTGGCTGTAAATTGATAGGATGTTGGGTATTTCGAGCGAATTTGAGAGAGATGTTTTTTGTTCGTGGTAGATGGTTAGTTGAATTTGTCTGCTTGTTCGAGGACGGTACTGGGTTTATTTGGTTTATGGATTTGTTATGACCTTAATTCTGGAGGAAGGAAGGTAGTGCCTGAGCTATTGTGAGAGTTCTGTGATTGTGATCGCATAAGGAAGTGTCAGTACTTCGGCAACTTTGCTGGCCTGAAGTGCTAGTGACTTGATATTAGGGTGTTTTACGAATACGGATTGCTTTGGAGTGTTGTGACACAATTGAGCTTCATTGTATGGGGAAATGTACGTAGAATGGCGTAGATAATGTTGGATTGAGTTTGTATCGGAACATTTCATATCCCTTAATCATTACCTTTTGAGTTATGGTCTAAACGAAGTTCTGCTATAGGGACTTGGCAGTAAAATTGAGTTCATGCTGAATAGTGAATACCTTATAAACACTAGGAATTTTGAAATCTTCTCACATTCAGAAGTCAGCAGCATCTTTAGGTGTTCCATTGTTAGATTTCTGGAGTGGTTACTGGTTAGTTTGTGTTTCCATTATCAATAAAGTCAAATGATTCACTATTTTTTGAATTTGGATTATGGTGGAATAAAGGAAAATGGTTTACTAAATTTACGGACATGCAACCCCCCTTGACCCTCAGTAGGAGCTCATGAGGCACTGTGGTACTGTGAAAGATCTAATTTGATGGTTAGTTTGTGTTGTGGCGACCTTGGAACTGTTGGTAATGGATTCTAAAATTAATTGTAGTCCGCTGCTTTAGTTATCTTCATTACAAGATCTGAGAATTAGTGGGATCTAAGTGTGTAAAAACACTGTATTGAGGTAGTGCTGTAGAATTATTGGTGAGAGAACTTAGAGATCCATTGGTGGCTACTTCTGTTGCTATCGTTGCTGTAAGATTGTAGTATGAATCAGATCTAGGTTTGTAGTATGAATAGGATCGAAGTTTGTAGTATGGATAGGATCGAAGTTTGTAGTATGAATAGGATCGAAGTTTGTAGTTAATCTCGAATCATTGTTTATAGATGACATCTGAATTTCTTTGTTATCCTCCTTTTTTCTGAAGGTAGATTTGAGGTGCAGGAACTAAGATGAACTTCTATTAAGTAATGCCGGCCCCCGGTCCCTTCTAATGTGGTAATCAAAGTAAAGTAGTAAACAGAACTGAGGGAGACTAGCACTCTAGCAGTGTGATTATAAATTGATAGGACGATAGACCTTTTATGTTACATTCTTCTCTTGGTGAATGGTGAGGTATTGGTGGTGTTTATGTATGTGTTTTAGCTAGTGAGTGATGCTTAGTTGAATTCGTAAGCTTATTTGAGGATGGTACTAGATTTTATTTTGTTTTCGGATTTGTCATGATCCTAATGCTGAAGGATGTTAGTTAGTGCATGAGCTAGTGTGAAAGTTTTATGATTCTACGAGGAAACATCACGACCTTGCTGGCTTTACTTATATAGTGAAGGTGCTTAAAGTGCTAGTGTTGGGGTGTATTACGAAAGGGGTAGGAGTGTTGCGACACAATTGAGCTTCTTTGTATGGGACAATGTGCGTAGAATGACGTAGATATTGCTGGATTGAGTTTGTAGCAGAACATTTCATATTCCTTGATTCTTAGGCAGTAGAATTGAGTTTATGCTGGGATACCCTATAAAGTTATAATAAACACTAGGAATTATGAAATTTTCTCACATTTCAGAAGTCAGCTCCATCTTTTGCTGTTCCATTATTAGATATTTGAATTGGTTAGTTTGTGTTTCGATTTTCAATAAAGTTGAATGATTCATTATATTTTGAATCTGGATCATCGTGTAATTAAGGAAAATGGTTTACTAAATTTACGGACATGAGAACCCCCTCGACCCCTATATGCAGGAGCTCATGAGGCACTGTGGTATTGTGAAGGATCTAATTGGTGGTTAGTTTGTGCTGGGGCAACCATGGAATTGTTGTTAATGAATTTTAATATCAATTGCTGTCCCCTTCTTTAGCTATTGTCATAAGATCTAAGAATGAGTAGGATCCAAGTTTTTAAATACCGTGTATTGTGGTGGTGCTGTAGATTGTAGAATTGTTGATGAGAGAACTTAGAGATCCATCGGTTGCTACTTCTGTCGCTATTGCTGCTGTAGTATGAGTAGAATCGAAGTTTATTGTTAGTCTATAAACATTGTTGGTAGATGACTTCTGAATTTCTTTGCTATCCCCCTTTTTTTCTTAAGGAATAGTTGAGGTGGAGGAACTAAGATGGACGTCTGTTAACTAGTGCCGGTCCCTTTATTACTCTATCATTTCATTTCCATGCGTTTGTTTGAGAAATGTTTTCAACAAATTGAACCAACGCGTGAAATTGAACTGAATAGTGGTAGTATAATCCTGAGATTTGGAAGATCTGATGCGTATTACCAAACTGAATAGTGTTAGTGTCCCTCTTACAACAAGACAAGTGGAAGGACAAGTGAGGTGAAATTGAGCATTTCATGGGTCGTGTCACTTCCATTTTGTGAGAGAGTAACTATCCGTGTTCAGCTTTTAACGGCGAAACCCTAAACCCTAAACCCTAAACCCTAAACCCTAAACCCTAAACTTGTGATTAACAAAATAGCAGTTGTAGCCTGTAAGAATGTAGACTTGGAGTCATAGATTAGTATCAATCGTTTCTGTCTTTGTTTTTGTTTTTTTTTGTTTCGAAAGAAACGTAAACCGGATCAAATGCCTAGTGACTAGTACTTGAACTTGGTGTTGTGGTTGATGAGATATTTTCTGCAGCTTTGTTAGCAAATGACTAGTATAGTAGTACCTGAACTAGGTGTGACCGAGTGATGGTGGTGGACTTGTGGTGGTCCAAAAAGTTTTTTTTTTTCGCGGTCCCGATGAGAATATTATGACTAGTTTCGGTATTAAAACTACAGACTTTATTTTATTTGGCTTAAAGATTAGACAATACACAAGCTTTCCGGTGTATCGGAACCTGATTCTTATACACGGAGAAGCCATCGCCATTATGCGAAGGCTACTTACATACGAGTATACGACTTTACGACATTACGAGGGAGTAGTTTATGAAACGGAAATGATCGACGTTAACTAGTGTTTATGTTATGCTTAATGACGCGTTAACCGGATTAGTGGCAAGTTTTTAACAATTCAATAAACATTCTGTCATTGTTTAGAAAATGATACATTTGATTTACTGTTCTTTTTTAAAACTAAAGTCAGAAGTTTTGGATAATATCATCCTTTTTTTCGAGATATATATTGGTAGTAAATTGCTTGAAAGTCTGTGCTATGAAATCATCTCTAAGTTCATACAAACTGTGCATGTATTTGGCAAAGTTCGGAGAAATAGAAACATACATCGGATAAACCTCATAGTTTTTGAGCATATTAATATTTTTTAAGCTTATTACCTTAAACTTTATTTGTTTTTGAGCATATGAGTATTTTTTTGAGCTTATTACCCTAAACTTCATTTGTTTTTGAGCATGAGTATTTTTTTTTGCTTCTTACCCTAGACTTTATTTATTGTTGAGCATATATATATTTTCTGAGTTTATTAAAATTTATAAGTTAGATTTTAAATTTTTAATCCCGTTACACTAAAATATAACTAAGTTTATATGTATGTTTTTTTGAATTTTATTGTAAGTTCGAAGCTTAATGTTTTAATAACTAAACTCAAAAATATTATTATAAATGCTTAAAAACTACTTCTTCCGTTCCGATCAATAGTTATCTATTTTCATTTTAGGGTGTATTATTGAATTGTTATCTATTTCTATTTTTGGCAACCTTTTGTGGATCACATTTCATTACATGTGGGGTCATGTGATTTGTATGGTCCAAATTCATTTATACCTCTTTTCTTAACCTTTGTGTCAAAAGCCATAGATAACAATTGATCGTGACGGAGGGAGTATAAAATTGGTGGTAGTACATCAAATGTATGATACTCTTACTCCAAAGTTCGTCATTACAATTTACAAGGACGGATTTAATTACGAGAGTAAGTCAATGTAGATCATCGGTTTTATTTCGTGTCTAATCTTTTGTCCTAATATTTTTCCCTTATAAGTTGTAACACGTCATTAGCTTAACACGGAGTTTAAATTATCAATACCATAGTGTGTCAAATGGTTTATTTGGATCGTCATTAAAAATGGTGAAAAAAAAGAGAATTGGATTAATTGGAGATTTGGAATTTGTGGATGACATTTATTTGGATAGGATTTTGTCGCAACTTTTTTTCAGTGTTTTGCGAATCGGGAATCTTTTAAAAAAAAGTTGAAAAAGAATATTATGAAAAACAAAGAATTAGGACGAATTTGTCACATTGTTCTTGACAAGGACCATCTCATTTCATTCCATCTAATAATTCAATAATTTTGATGTAATCTTTCCCGTTGCTCCTTTCTCGACCACATTATGAATATTATTCGATTTATAAGAAAATGACTTAATTAAGGATTTTGATTTTGTAATCTTTCATATTATTGAAAATAATAATAGAAACAATCGCGGGGTAGTTACGTGCTGAACAATTAATCTATGTGTTTTTGTGTAAATGAGGAATAAGGGCGATTTTGATGTTGACGAGACTTAAACCCAACTAGTTGATATCTGCATAATTCAATCAATCTATCTAATAGAATTAAGGCCTAATTACATGAATTCCATAGCGCTGTTAATGAGACGATACAGCTCGCGAGCAACTCGAGATCGGCTCGGTCAAAGCTCGGCTCGTGTGACCTCGACTCGAGCTCGGGCTCGGGCTCGGCTCGAGAGCTTAACGAGTCAAGCCGAGCAAAGCCTGGCTCGACTCGAAAAGCTCGCGAGCGGCTCGAACATTTGAGATTACATAAGATATTAATCATATTTTATAAAAATATGCTCATATTTTATAAAAATTATGTTATCATTATTATATCTTTGTATCATATATATCAAATATCTTGTTGATTTGCTAAATATTTTTACATAAAATCTTTGAACCTTGTTATTGAAAATATCGGAAAAAAAAAAATAAAAAAATAAGCAATTTTACGTAGGCTCGATTTGGCTCGAGCTCGTGTTAAAGCTCGCAAGCTTTGTAACGAGCGCATTTTTTTCAAGTTCGGGTAAGATCGGCTCGAGCTCGAACTTGAGCTCGAGTTTGGTAATCGAGCACAAGCCGAGCAAGGCCAAGCTTGAACTCGGCCTTGCTCGGCTCGGCTCATTAAGACCCTAATTCCAAAGCAATAACTCTCTCTTGCACGGGTCAAGTATATCCACTAGTTTAGATAAAACAAAAAAAGTGCATATAGAATCACAAATATTTTGTCTTTATCTGTCTAAATGAGTTCTATTTGACATGTCACAAATTTGCGACGTATATTGCCATCACAAAAGAATTTGTGATTTTAAAGTATCATATAAAAAAGAATCAATTAGATTAAATTAATACGGAGAATGATGTATCATGTATTCAAATCCCGATCATCTAGCTGATGAATCAACGTTATCGATTTGTTATCATTTTTGTAATGCATGAGAATGAGGAACTGTGGAAGGTAGACATTTACTCTGTCTGTCCTTGAAAACTCTAACCTACTTATTTTAAAATAAAGATCGGATCAGATCGATGACAATTTAACAACTTAGCGTATTAATATGGTTTATTAGCAACGTATATTGTGCGTGTAACGAAAATAGAAAATGATACTCCTTCCTACCCATTATAAGCGTCCCGTTCTTCATTTTGTTTTATTCGTCAAAGTGTCTCGTTGTGTATTATTTGGGCTGTTTTATTACCTTTTTACCCTTCCCTATTTCTATATATTACCCACCCACCCCTAACCCAATATAATTACTTACACTACCCAATCTAAATACCCTTACACTACCCAAAATATTAAACAATTAGTATTCCTTAAATGTTCTATTCACTCCTAAATGAGACACTTATAATGGGTAGAACTGTAGAAGGGAGTATTTTTTATAAGTAAAAAATGACCTTTTTTTAAGTGGTTACTTTCTATGGTCACATTTTATAAAAGAACATAAGACATAATTGTCGCACAGATAATTATTGAAATTAATACGGAAATGATGTATCCATATCCCGATTATCTAGCTGACGAATCAACGTTATCGACTTATTAACATTTTTGTAATGCATGAGAATTAGGAAGGAAGACAATTTCTGTGTACTTGCATAACCCTAATCTGTACCGAAACATTTTAAAATAAAAAACAGATCAGATCGACAACAATTAACAAGTAGTGTATTAATTAATACAGTATTGGTTAATTAGCGACGTATATTTGTACGTGTAAGTTGTAACACAAATTAAAAATGTTAAAGTATGTAGTTGAATACAGAGGAACGGACAAAACAAATACGGAGTATTACGTTTTCCAACAAGTAAGGTCTTCCACTCTTCTGTATCTTTCTTTATTCTATTCCATGCCTCTCCCATTTCGGTTCTCCCGTAAATTGAAAGACGGATAGGGTATTTCTGACAACATAAATTTTTATTTTAGATCATTATCATCCGTTTTAAATATAAGACGGGTTAAATATGTACCAAATTGCCCCACTTGTTATCTGAAAATGATATATAACTTACTGAACTGTTCTCATAATGTCACAACTCTCACAAGCAGGAAGGCAAGTGAGATGCTCCATTTAATTCTCAGTTAATTTGTCACTTGCAATTGTGAGAGGAACACTATCCCGCAGTCCGTCTCTAATTTATGACGAATAGTATTGATCTTCAATAAAAATTTGCGCTCGCTTAATACCGTTATAAGCTAATGGCAATTTTTAAAAAAAATCACGTGTAGGTAAGTAGTGTTTATTACTACTTTCTTTAAGTTTGTTTCATTCTTATTTGTTTGTCTTTATTATGTTTTAGTGAAGTACGGAGTATATTTTAACTAAAAAGAGAAAGATATTTTAACTCCAATTCACATGAATTAGAACTTTTCATAAATTCTAATTCATAATGGAAAAATTGGTTATCTAGGTACACCTAGTTAGGTGAGAATGCCTACTTGAATTACCATGTCTACATGTAACAAAATAACATTTTTTAATTCATAAAAATTGTAAAATCATGTGATATGAAACTTCCTAGATATTGAAAGTTCCCGTATATAACCAACGACTCTTAAGTATTATCTAAAATAAAAATATACATCTCATTAGGATTCCAATACCCTGTTTTTTCTGGCTTAATTTAATTTTACTTGACTGTATTACGTTAAGTTTTATTAATGTTCAATTCATTTTTCACAAAATTAACTTTTAATTCAATAAAATTCACTTTACCTACTTTCACTCAATTTAGTTCAATTAACTTCTATTTCAATTAATTTAATTCAGCTCGTTTCAGCGAAAAAGAAGAGTGCCTAAACACAAAGTAATAATCTATATTCAACTTATCTCTCGAATAACAATTAGGTGGTTCTCAATCACCCCACCACAAGTTTCAAAACCTAATCAACGAATACCTCTTAGAAGAGGTGAAATCCTAATAAACGATTCAAATACATCCTTGGAAACGAAATTGTTGGTATATCAAAATTAATTAATATCGTCTTAGAACAATTCATCAATAAACAAACGTGAGTCTTGACTAATTCTATAATAAGTGTTACAAAACCGTCCAAACACAAATTAACACTAAAATAATAACTCAAATTCCGTTGAAAACATTGTCTTAGTTTGTCTTTTATTCCTAGATCGCTTAATCATGCACCTCATAAGTTGGCCCAGGAGGCTATGTTGTGAATCTTTCTTACCCGTTGACAAAAAAAAAAAAAAAAAAAAAAAAATCCGTTGAAAAAGGACGTACCAGTCATAAGCTGATGACGCATCAAATAATAACTAGGTGGGTAAATAAGACAAAAGCATAATGTTACTCCCCGGCTAATTTGCTTTTGTCTTATATTCCCATTTGGGTATTATTTAACCCGTTTTCAACTCGTAACGAATATGTCCATCTTAAATAAGATTTACTAAAATAATAATAAGAAGGGTGAAGTTGCTAAAGGTCGTTGTTTCAATCCAAATCCGATACAAGTAGCACATTTAAAGGAAGGCCAGGTAGGTAAGCTTGAAAATTCCATTCCATGAAATTCTTGTTAATGGTGACATCGTGATATTTGTACTAACTTTTGGTTGTCATCGGTTGAGTAACAATATATACTTTCTTCAACCAACTTGATAAATAATAATGAGATATTCTTTTTTCGACGAGTAAATCTGCTATCTGCTACCGTTATTTTTAGTGCATATCAAGTAAATTTTAAGTATACTTAAAAAATTCTAGAAAAGGGTGATATGGGTCATGTTTCATTCTCCCGTTTTATAAATCAAATGTCTGGAGTCGCTGAAAGAAGTACTTTGTCTGATTTTTTCTCTCTCAACTTTTACACCACGTGTTTAGAGTTTTTAAAAGTTACAGACCTTACAGTATTTTATTTATTCGATCGAAGCCCCAAATAATAAGTACTTTTTCATTTTTCACGATTATTTGATTTCCAGCCAAGGCTGAATGGTTTATCGCATACATGCATACTTAAATAGTTAAATGTATTCAGTAGATTGCTCTTCAAGATTTGTGCATCCGCGTATACTGACGCGAGGAACACTCCGTGTGACTTATATACATTTTTTTCCCAGGGACTCTAAAAACTAAGTATTATACACTTCAATTTGAGCCGTTTCGGAGGTCGTACCGAGTCTTGTTCTTTCTTCTTCTGGTTTTTCTACCATTTATCCGGAGTTGCTCTAGGAATTACCCTATTTCATTTCAGTTTCAAATAACAAGTACTCCCTCATATTCACTGTTTTTTTTCCTATTTCCTTAAACGGGGTATTCAGGTTTTGTTCCATTTCCTATTTTGGAAAATTTTAATTATATTTTATTTATCCTCTCCCAATTTTATTACTCTTATTTCATTCATTTCATTAATTAATGGTTGTGACCCACAATTCATTATTTAACTCCTAATTATTCATGTTTCTCTCCTATTCGCAAACCCGCCCTACTTTTTCTTCATTAAAATACATTATTTCTTGAGTATTGTGCCCCTCCAAAGGGGAAGAAAATCCAAAATATGAGGGAGTATATATTAATTCATTTTGTCACGATTAGCTAATTTTCAGACGAACCGATTTTTCGCATACATCATACATGCACCCTCAAATCACCTTAGCTACTCCTCAAAACTTGTGTGGTCGTGTAAACCGTCTCGAGGAACACTCTGTGTAATAAACGAACATTTTTTTGGAACATTAAAATCTTAAAAACCGTGTATAACACTTCACTGTAAGTCGTTTCCTGCATTATTGTCCTGACCACGTAGGATACTTTGTCATATGATCAACGTATATTTCAACAACATTTGCAAGTCATTCAAAAAATTGTATTGATAATTCGTAACATTGAGGTGATGGGGATTTGGGAGGCCATTGTTCGCAAAGAGATAACATAACATAATTATCAATATATTTTTCTTGATTATATTAAAGTGAATTATAAATTATCTATCATGGTTATATTTATCGAACCTCTAATATTATATTTAAAAAAATAGACTCTTTACCGTTAACACAAATTCTCATTGAACAAGACGGATGATGTTCTCTAACAAAATGCAAGTGACACGACCTATGAAATGCTCTATTTATCCCCACTTATTCTCCACCTGCCTTATTATGAGAGGAATACTATCCGTTTTCACCTTGTGATGGATAAGGTCCACCTTCAGCTAGACTCTTTGTACCATTAAAGCCGACCCTTATTCAAAACATCATTTTTCCTTGGTATGGAATATTATATTGATGTATGTGGATATGAAGCATTTGTGAATGTAAACCATACAAACCTATATACATTATATAATTTATATTCCACAACGCTTGGAAGTTTGATCGAAAATGAAATAAAGGGCATTTAGCACGTTAGGGACTACCTACAACAATGACATTTACCGATTTGCGATTTTGTCATACATACCGTTCCTTGATTTTAGGAACATCTCTAAATTTTCCGTAAGTCGGTTTTACCCTAATATTTATGTAAAGATTAATAAATTTATTACGTGTGTATAAAAGTCAACCAATTAAAAGTATTTCGAACTTATTGATCTTTATAATTCTACTAATTTTATACCTATACAACAAATGTACAGGTCTATTTTTAAGGATTTGATTATTTATAAATATGTTTGACTAATTAATACAAATATAATTCAATATAAAAATTAAGTGAGAAATATATAAATTATTTTACATTATCAATTATTAAATTAAGCTATTTTTTTCTGCCATAAAATCCAATCTTTTTCAATACTAATATAAAAGATAAATTTTGTTTGTCGTGGTTTTAAAATTGACAGATTTTTTATTAGAACCCGTGTTTTTTTATTATCTATATACTTGTGTATTTTTTTTAATTGTCAATTTTTTATCCTAATTTTTTTTGACTCGTACTTCTATTTTTAATATGTAATTTTTTATTATTCATATTTTATTTGTAATATGTAATTTTTTATTATTCATATTTTATTTGTAATAATTATTTGTAAATTTTAATATTCAATAAAGTTTTATTGTTAAATTGTATGAGAGAGAATAATTAAAAATGATGAGATGAAATAGGGTAATTAAATACCTTATAGAAAGTAGGGATCCTACATAAATTTTAAAAAATCACGCATAAAAAAATCAACCAATAGAAATACATTAAATTTCCTTTTATAAACACTAAAACTTGAGAGAGACGGTCTTTCAATAAATGATTGAGAGACCATTATTTCGTACCATTTTATTTGTATTCTGTGAGCCTTTTGTCGTTAATCGTACCATAGTACCTAATAAATGTACTTATTTTATCTTTAATCGTGATTTATACCAATTTTATTACTTTTAGTACCACTTTTTTCTTAAATTTGTATAATAGTCTCTCAATAAGTATATTAAAAAGGCAGTCTTTCAGAAGACCTACTTTTTTATAAAAGGGGATACGATACTTCCAGAGTTCATATAGTTTGTCATGTAGAAATATAAATTTGTATACATTTTTTTAGAATTCGTGTCCTATGATATGTGTGAAAAGGATACTTTATCATCCACGTGGCGGTGATCGGCCTCAAATAAACGGACTCAAGGCTTGGTTACCTGTGGTTTATATTGCACCCTCTATATGACTATATGTGGTGCCCGTGCTTCATTTTTGTTGTTGTATTATCATGCTAATACATCAATCTTATGGCAAGGAATCCACAATACCTTCTTAGATGAGCACCGAGTGAACTCCAATTATTGTTGAACATATACGAATTATATATTGTGATAAATCGTTTTATGTGTTATTCATACAATAGCATAACCTTTATCAAGTATAAGGTTTACAAGATCTTGTTGAATCATAATCATAATAGTTAGGATTACAATAATCAGAAGATAGCGCAATATCTATATAATATGAAATTGATATTATATGCCTAATACCCTCTTGCAATCGTAAATGCAGTAGGTAGAATGAACTTTACGATAGATTGGAGATATACAAAGGAAAAAAAAAATAATGAATATATATAAAAAAGAAACTTGTAATATAAATTTAAATGTGTGTTGACAAACGTGAAAAAACAAACTTGTAATATGAATTTAAATGGAGAGAGTATATTACTTCGTAATATGTAAATCGCGTATACCAGATCAACCATTATTTTAAAAGAGGATTTATCTTTCCTATACATACAATCGATAAGTAGTAAAATCCTTAATACAACGTTTACACGTATTTACCGTTATGAAAAATATCTTTCTCACGTATACCAGATCAACCATTTACGTATCATAATTCTTAACTTGTAAAATGAAACTATATGCAGTAGACTAGTCACCAAAAAAAAAGAAAAAAAAAAATAAGCAGTACATTATTCTACTCGATATGCGTGAGAATTCTTATCCAAAATACGTAGACTATGTAGAATAATGTGTACGGCTGTATTTTTTCCAAGACTGGTATGATCGAATAAGGCTATATATCTAATTTTTCTGTGATTTTTTTGATTGATTCAACGTACCAAGTCTTTACACATTTAATTAGATTCCGACAAAAATAAGTTACTTCATATTAAAAACAAAAACCTTATGTATGTAGTATGTTTTTCTACTAGATGACAAAGGAACTCGTAATAAATATTGGTTTAACAGATGTGTATTGAGTAAGTAATTATGCATATCAGATTAAATCCTTTTTCTATTAGGGTGACAAATTCGTAGACTGGTTTAATACTGGTTTAAGTCATCATGTGTGTGAGATTCAATCGTTTTTTATTAGGGTGACAAATTTGTAGATTAATAAGCTTGTTTTGAAGGTGAATATGACACATTAACGTTCACAACATCTTAAAGATGGAAGTGGAACGTGCCTTATGCTAGCTGTTACCATGCCTGGAGGAGAAAATGACACAATCTAGGTCCACGAATGTAGGGCTTCTTGTTGTGTTGTGCTGGTGAAATCAAACGGTGTCCCAAACACGGCCCACAGTATTTTGTGTTGTGTCGTGTCGTGTCATGCTTGAGCGTGTTCAAGTAATTCTTCGTTTTAACCCTTATTTGTTTATATTTTAAGTGTGATCAAGTTTGTGCGTACCTGAGCTAGGCATCCGCCGTGATATATTTTCTCAAACTGTGGACCAGGCACGGCCACAACCCATAACATACCGTGTCGTGCCAATCTCATATCGATCATAGACCATGCTACCCGACAACCAGCGTACCCAATTCTATCTCTAGTCTCTACCTAGGTAGCACAGACATTTCTCCTAATAAGCCGTACCGTGTCCGACACCGACACTCCACGGACACACGCCGAAACGTGTCCAACACCTAAACAGCCGTGTCCAACTTTCTACATTTATTTGGACACGTGTCCGACGCGTGTCCATGGTATTTGAGCCGTGCCCGTCGCGTGTCCACGATATTTGGTTATCATTTGCGGTGAATGATGTTCTTGAGATGAGAAATGCGTTATCGAAAGAGATCAATTAGAATATTAATTCGGATGAGGAATGAAAATAAAATTGTTATAAAGGGCAAATTTTACATTCACTTATTTAAAATTAATATCAAATACTTTTACAAAAATAAAATAAAAAATTTTTAACTATAAAATGTATTTTTTATTAAATTTAAATGTCGTGTCCCGTGTCCTAAATTTCATGGCATACCTTGTCCCGTGTCCGTGTCGTGTCCGTGTCCGTATCCGTATCCGTGTCCGTTTTGGTGCTACCTAGGTCTCTACCACATCAGCTACAACATGCTACTTACTTCGTAGGAGAATGATACCCCGTATTAATTACAGAAGTTTTAGTGTAGTATTATTAGGTGACAAAAATGGTAAAAAAGTGGGGGAAAAGTATAGTACTCAAATAACAAGCTGACTAAAGACTGACGTGTCGGTTTATATGGGTTTATCTTCCAAATAATGAAGGCCTATAAATATAGATTATACACCCAACTCCTCTCATTCCATTTCATTCTCCATTTCCATTTCTCTTCCTTTTTTGATCCCTTCATAGTTCATTCCATCAATATAATATTCACGGTAATTTTATTTATTTATTTTTATATATATGTAGAAATGTCTTTTGATATATTAGTTAAATTGAGTTGAGTTATCTAATACGATACAGTCGATAGGTCACATGTTCGAATCCCTAATATACTGCATTAGTTAAGAAGATGATAGGTCATAGGTTCGAATCAGATGAGTTATCTAATACTATAGGATAGGATATAGGCACGGGCGAACCCACCTGTTAGCAAGGGTGGCGGCCGTTATTCCAAATTTTAAAAATGGGTTAAGAAGGTGAATTTTTGCTACACCAAATATTGCTTAAAAGTCCCAAAATCCCACCTTCTGGTCATTGGTTCGAATCCAACTATTTTTTCTGCTACCCAAAACATTTAATCCTGGGTTCGCTCCTACTACTTATAGGTTCGAATTCCCTCCATTCATCTTGTTGAATTGCTTCATATTGGTGGGTGCTTAATAAAATGAGAATTTATGATTCATTATAATGTTGGAAATTTCTTGATTTTCTGATTAATATCTGATATTTTTGATGTTCATTGCTGAATTGTTTGACAATTTCTGTTTGACTTGCAAGTTGTGTTCTTTATTTGTTATGAATTGCTTTTCTGGGTTATTATTTGTATTGTAGCTAAAACACAAATTCTCATTGTAGACGGAGGGTATCCGTCACAAGGAGAAGACGGATACCATTTTGTCTCACAAAATGCCCATATAGGGGAGAGAGAAAAGTACATGGGGTGCCCCACCTTGTCCCCCTATTCGTTTTGTGAGTGTCATTATCCGTCTCTCTACCCGACCCGTCACAAGCAAGACTAACTGTAGCTAAAATGTATATTGTCTCTCCGTTTCGATCAATAATTATCTTATTAATTTTGGTACAATGACAAAAAAAAAGAAAAATGGGTGAATTTGGGTCGCACAAAAATATTACTCCACGAATTTTTTTTAAAAGGGTAAATAGATAACTATTGAATAATATACCAAAAATAGAAATAGATAACTATTGATATTATACAATTACTATTCACTTTCATGCAAGGCTTTTTATCTTGTTTTGTACTTTCTTTATCTTATAAAGATTGATTTAGTCTTTGAGATTTAAATTTGTTATCTTGATGTTTTCTCCATTGATATACTCACTCGGTCTCTAATTAAGGTTCACACCTCTCATCGTATAAGAATTATGGAATGCAAATATTAACTAGCTTAGTTAATAAAGTTATGAGCCGTGACATTTATGTCTTGGCCAATTTGTAAAATATGTGGGGTCATAAATTAGGTGAATCACATATTATGCTTTATGTACAAATTGAGTTTATTAAAATATGATTGAAAGTAGAATGAAAAGTGTGTATGTTGCTTTTTTTATTGTTTGCGGTGAAGTAATGGTGGCCATTTGATAACATTTTGTGTAAATAATTGATGTTGATAAGAATATTTTAGTAATTTTTTTGGCTTTATTAGGAAAGGTGTAGTTTGGATATGAATGGATTAAAATGGAATATGTGTAGTTTGGATATGATTTAAGTTAGTATGAATCTTATTATGAGACGATTTAAGTTAAAACGGAAAGTGTGAATCTTATTCCGAGACGACTTAAAAAGGAAAGTGTGAATCTTGGGGAGAAGTGGAGTATAAAATGGGAAAACAAGATACTTACTAAGTTTTGTTGATGAGAAAGGTGATAGAGTACAAAAATAGTAAAATATGTCAATTATTTGAAATGGAAGATGGTAACTTGTCTTGCATATGCAATGCTCTTTTATGTCTCTAGTTAGGTAGGTAGCAACTGGGTAGGTAAGGAGCCTCCCTCCTTGAGATTTATGCTTTTCTTTCCTTTTTCCGATTTTATTGGTGGGTTGTTGTCGATCAATACCTTTGTATGAGACCGTCATACATGTAACACCAACCCCGGATATTAATCTATTCCTCGTGTTGTTACTTGCTTACATAAGATCGTCTCATATCTGGTTTTGGATCGAGATTCCCGATATTTTAGTTTGGTATAACTATATTAATGTGCGAATTGATTGCTTGAAGCTCAACGATGAGCATAGGACTTTTGGGAAGCATAATGAATGACATAGTAGTTATTAAAAGTCGTTACTGTATGTAGGGTTACTCGAATCAATTGATCACTGGTATTACGCTGACTTGTGTAAAACCGTTTTATACGAGTATTAATAATAATGAATAGGAGGCTATCCTTTGCAGCAATAAATTCCTGCCATTCTATGTGACTCTCTTGAATTGCTTCATGATATGGATAAGATAACATTAAAAAAGATGAACGTATCGTAGATGGACGATTTGGTGTATTGTACTAAGTGAGACGGTTTCACGTGTAAAATTTGTAACCAAGGATTTTATTTGAGGATATGCACTTGGCTGGCTAAATTGTAAATTTGTGAAATTCCTTCTTTTGTTTGCTAAATCGTAAATTTGTTATCTTGGCAGATTGCGGCGTGCTTGGTCATATAACAGTTATTCTCGAGGCATAATGGATGTCACTGCAGGATAAATTCTCTACTTTCCATGGCAGTGACCGGTATTGATTCTGGATACTCCCTGCTTTCTTTCTTTAGTTCATACGAAAGGCTATCAGTGACTGCAAACATTAGTGCATGCATATAATGTTGTTACGGAACATAATATAGGTGATTGGGCAATGCGCGGAGAAAGATTAAGCTCAAAAGCACTGGAACTTGGCTCCGATCTCTTTGGAATAGCTACGGAAAATAATACGAGCAGAACATTTGGAATGGCCTATGGATTTGATTGGACAAAGCAAAAAAACTCGTCTATACATAAACTGCAATTGATTTCACCTTCTTCCGTTTTCATTCATTGGTCGCTTAAAATCCCTATATGTGATGGATATCATGAACTTCTTCTTTAGCTGTAGTTTTGTTAGTAGTAATTGATTTTTTAGATTTTCTCGAGTGAAAATGCCTGGTTTTAATAGTGAAAAGAAAAGGTTAATAGAATCGGCTATGTGCTGCTCCGTTTTGGTCCAACAACGCGTGCCAAGTAATGCAAAAGGTACACCATTTAGTACTCGATATAGAGTTTATGATGATCGGTATGTCCCCATCTTGCCGGGGCTTTCTGATGACGTGGCAAAGTTATGTCTTGCACTCGTCCCCCGATCTGATTTCCCTGCAATGGGTGCTGTGTCTAAGGGATGGAGATCGTTCATACGAAGTAATGAGTTGATTACCATCCGGAAACAAGCCGGGATGTTAGAGGAGTGGTTATACGTGTTGACCATCGACAAGGGAAAGAAAGCGAGTCACTGGGAGGTATTAGATTGTTTTGGAAACAAGCATCAAGTGCTTCCGCCGATGCCCGGTGAATTTAAAGTAGGATCAGGAGTGGTGGTTCATCATGGAAAACTGCTAGTGATGGCCGGATGTTCGGTCTCTCAGGGGGATGCATCGGCTTCATCAGACGTTTATCAGTATGATTCCTGCCTCAACTGGTATGTCACTATTTCCTTCCATCTCTTTTGTGGCATCATAAATGGTCTTCACGCACGCTCTGTTTTTTCTGACTGAATTTCAGCTCATTTAAGTTTTGCTTTTTTTTTTTTGTGGCATAATAAATGGTTTTCACGCTCTGTTCTTTCTGACTTAATTTCAGCTCATTTTAAGTTTTGCTTTTCTTTTGTGGCATCATAAATGGTCTTCACGCACGCTCTGTTCTTTCTGACTTAATTTTAGCTCATTTAAGTTTTGCTTTTCTTTTGTGGCATCATAAATGGTTTTCAGGCTCAGTTCTTTCTGACTTAATTTCAGCTCATTTTAAGTTTTGCTTTTCTTTTGTGGCATCATAAATGGTCTTCACGCACGCTCTGTTGTTTCTGGCTTAATTTATGTTCATTTAAGTTTTGCTTTGTTGTATTCCGTTAAATTTTATTTACGTTCAATCAATTATGTTCAATTAATCTCTTCACAAAATTAATTTTTAATTCAACTAAATTCACTTCACCTCAGTTCCACTCAATTTAGTTCAATTAACCTCTACTTCATTTAATTCAATTCATTCAATTCAGCTCATTTCAGCCGAAAAGAACCGGCCTACAGTGTTACATTTCTAAGCGGAAATTCTCATTCTGTATTAATTTTGGGTGTTATTGTGATGCTTGCAAATTCAGCTGGAGCAAGCTGTCAAACATGAACGTTGCTCGCTTTGATTTCGCCTCAGCTGAAGTTGATGGCAAGATCTATGTAGTCGGGGGTTACGGTGTAGAAGGTGAGTCACTATCTAGTGCTGAGGTTTACGATCCTGACACCGATAAGTGGACGGAAATCGAGTCCCTCCGCCGCCCGAGATGGGGTTGCTTCGCTTTTGGGTTCCAAGGGAAGCTTTACGTCATGGGTGGGAGGTCGAGCTTCACGATTGGGAACTCAAAGTTTGTTGATGTGTACAACCCCGAGACACATACTTGGTGTGAAATGAAGAACGGTTGTGTTATGGTCACGGCTCACACCGTTCTTGGGAAGAAACTATTTTGCATTCAATGGAAAGATCAACGAAAACTAGCGGTCTATAATCCGGAAGACAATTCATGGAAGATGGTCCCTATCCCTGTTACCGGCAGCTCCAGCATTGGGTTCAGGTTCGGTATACTTGATGGGAAGCTTTTGCTCTTTTCTTTGGACAAGGAGCCGGGTTATCGGACGCTGATGTATGATCCCGAGGCAGCCCCTGGTTCGGAGTGGAAGACCACTAACATCAAACCCTCAGGTCCGTGCTTGTGTACCGTGACTATCAAGGCATAAAGGGAGAAGATGGAGCCATAATAGGATACTGTTTCGATTTATCAACCTGTACCATGCGCGCAACTTAGCCCTTTTGGTTCGTTTTCTTTTTTTCGTTTTCCCCGGTGACTTCTGATATTGCCTTGTGTTCTAGTCAATGATGTGTGGGTAGTTTGTACATACACTGTATTCAACGACTCGTTGCTTCAGTTTACGATTGCTCCACGATTGGTTCCATTGTTTTCTACTTCGATTAGAAGTTAGAACGAAGGAAGACAGATGCGCGTTTTGATATACAGCATTTGCCATTCAGTGTGACAGAACCTCAATTAGAGATAGAGGCTGCTGGTATATCAGACGCGCAACTTCTTGCGTTTGCTGCTTGTACAATACTCGGTGCTTTATTGTATTGTCAATGCAACGCGTCTTTGGTTCATGTAGCGTAGACTAGACTCGGTTTATGGATAGTGCAAATCGGCTGAAGAGCTTAGTTGCGAGTTGCGACTTGCGATGTTCTAATGATCATGAGCTTAGTTGACGGTTCTTAGAACCGAAGAGCTTTTAAGCCGAGTTCTAGCATAACATGCACACCTTCTAGCTCGAAACTGGAAAATATACCAAATTGGCAAGTAATTAGACAGTTGCATAACATTTTATTTGTAGTTTTGTACTCGGGTTTTGCTTGATTGCGAGTTTATTCGCGCTGGTGTGGCCGCAGAAAAAAGTTTAAAGCGTGAACTATACCCTTTGAGTTTCGACTAATCTGAACACTTCGTGAGAGTCTATATGGTTGGAGGTTTACGATACCAACTCACTTAAAAATAACTACTCGGTGTAATATATAGAACTCTGTTCGACATCATCAAAATAAAAATAAAAATAAAAATAAAAATAAAAATAAAAAATCCACCCCTTGCAATCATTTTATTAGGTCACAAAAACAAAATTATTCCGTACTATCAAAGTATTTGAACCACAAACATTGGAGAATGTCACATTCAAAATCCAATGAAAATACACAAAGAAGATTATGTTTCCGCACAAATTCTCATTTATGACGTATATATTCGCTATAAGTTTGGGACGGGCCAAGTATTACTTTGTAGGGTAGATAAGACAAAAGCAAAGTATTTGTCTTATCTAATCATATGAGTAGAACTTGACACGTCCCAAACTTACGATGGATATGTCTGTCACGGGAGAGACTCGTTGATGTCAGCATGAGAAAGACTTGACCCGGATATGGGCAATTTGGTGAGAGGTCCACATTCACATAATTAATCACATTTAATGGGGGGGTCATACCCAATTAGGTAAGAAAGATGCTGAATTAGTAGTAGCACTATAATTAATTAACACTAAATTACATGTATCTGTTCCAATTTGAAATTTATGTACAATATGTTTGGTTAAAATTGGCCCACAATTATTATATTTTCAACTCTAATCCCATACTCTGACAATAAAGGGAAAATGAATGGAGAATCAGTTAGTCCTACCCTCTTATTTAAGATCTATTAATTTAAAATAATTTCTATTAATTTTTTTTATTTTTATTTTATTTAAATCGGTTGTGAAATACCGTTTTAACTTAAAATGGTATTAAATAGGAATTTGTAATGGAGCATTGGTTTATAAGTATATACACGATTTTCGAGGGTTTTAGGGTTCCAAAACAGAAATATCATATTAGAGTTGGATAAAACGGTTATACAACTTTTGAGGAGATTACAGGGTCCCGGAACAAAAATAATTGTTATTTGGGTTGAAATCAAACAGGGCAACTACTGAAGCGACCCAAAATAGTGGTGGAAAAATCGGGAGAAAAAAATGTGACCAAATACGACCTCGCAAATAGCTCAAATTAAAGTGTATTATACATGATTTTCGGAGTTTACAGGGTCCCGAAATAAAAATTTCCGAAAATCAAATGGAGGATTCCTTGGGTCAGATAAAAAGGCCACATAAATTTTGAGGAGCAACGATGGTTATTAGAGGGTGCCGGTAAGCGAGAAACCAGTCTTTGTCGAAAATCGAATTTCGTGCAAAAGAGATGTATAAATGTTTTTTAGGCTTGAAATTGAATAAGGTAACCTTTGAAGTGACCCTGGAGTGGACACGTGGTATAAAAATCGGGAGGAAAAGAAACTTGACCCTATACAAACTCCCCAAATAGCTCAAATCGAAGTGTATAATAGACGATTTTCGAGATTACAGGGTCCCAGAAGGAAAATGTCTGTAAATCGCATGAACGGTTCGTCGGGTCAGTCAAAGAGAGCACACAAATTTTCAGAAGCAATGGATGACATGTGAGGTTGCTTCTATGCGATAAACCACCCTCGTATGAAACTAGGGTAATCGCGAAAAATGGATTAATTTGACACGTGGTAGAAAAATCGGAGAAAAAGAAACATGACCTAGTACGACGGTTCAAATTGAAGTGTATAATACAAGATTTTCGGAAATTCCAAGTACCCGGAACAAAAATGTTCTGAATCGCATAGAGGATTTATCGAGTCTGATAAAAAGGCTGCATTCAGGGGCAACGGTGGTTATTTGAGGGTGCCGGTAAACAAGAAACCAATCTTTGTGGAAAATCGGATTTTGTGTAAAAGCGATATATACTTGTTTTTGGAGTTTGAAATCGGATAAGGTTACTCTTGAATTAACCCTGGACATGTGGTAATAAAACCGGGAGGAAAAGGCACATAACCCTGTAAGGCCTTTCCTAAAAACTCAAATTGAAGTGTATATAATACAGGGTTTTCTGGATTAGAGGGCATTGGAGCGAAAATGTCTGTAAATCACATGGACGGTTCTGCGGTTCAGATAAATAGGGCACGCAAATTTTTAAAAGCAACGGAGACCATTTGAGGGTGTTGGTATGCGATAAACTAGACTTGGGCGAAACTCGGATAATCGTAAAAAATGGATTAATAATGGTCATTTGGGGTTGAAATCAAATATGATAACTTCTTAAGCGACCCGGGACATGTGGTAGAAAAACCGGGATAAAAAGAAACGTGATCCAGTACGACCTCACGAACGACTCAAATTTAGAGTAAGGTCTCGGAACAAAAAAGTCTGAAAATCGAATGGAGGATTCTTTGGGTCAAATTAAAAGGCTACATAAATTTTGAGGAGCAATGATGGTTATTTGAGGATGCCGGTAAGCGAGAAATCAATCTTTGTCGGAAATTGAATTTCGTGTAAAAGCGATGTATACTTGTTTTTTGGGTGTAAAATCGGATAAGCCAACTCTTGAAGCGACCCTGGGCCCATGGTACAAAATCGGGAGGAAATGAAACATGGCCCTGTACAACCTTACCGTATGACTCAAATTGAAGTGTATAATACACAGTTTTCGAAATTACAGGATTTCGGCTATACACAGTTTTCGAAATTATAGGATTTCGGCACAAAAATATCTGTAAATCACACGAACGGTTCCTCAAATCAAACAAAGAGAGCACATAAATTTTTAGAAGTAACCGAGGATGTTTGATAAGATTTTTTTCAGAAATTTCTTTACGTCTTGCTTTATGGACAACTTAAAAAATAATTATAGAGCACTACTTATGTATGTTGTTTTGTCCAATAGGAGAATATAAGAAAATGTTGTCTAAACTCTGTACTTAAGGAATCCAATACCCGAAACAGTTATTTTTAAGAAATTTTTTTCATGATTTTTTTCTCCAAAGTGGTTGTCCTTTGATTTAGTTTTAAATGCAATTTTCATCTTGGACATTTGAAAATATTTTTTGATATTGTTACGCAATGGTAAAATTGCGTAGACATTTGAACTCTCCTTACCCCGCCAGAGAGCCAATGAAATATTGATGTAATGTTCTTATTGTATTAAACTTGGTTCTTGACCCGATAAGAGAAGTAAAAGCCGATACAACTACAAAGAATCGACAACAAGTGTCCTAACTCAAAACCTAAGGAATCCAATCCCTCTAATCTTAAATCAGTAAGTCTCTCTTACGACGGATATAAGATTTTAATGGGTTAATACCCCCACTTGGTTAGATGAGACAAAACATGGGAAATTTCAAATAACTTGTCTTTTCCTACTCAAATGGATAAACTTGACCCGTTACAAGTTTACAACGAATTCTTCCGTCACTCTTGCGACGGGTTCTTCCGTCACAAATGGGAATTGGTGATCTTGAATAGTCATAATCTGATTACTAATTGGTCTCAAGTTGAAATTTAAACAAAATTCTAATGAAATGGTCCCATGTAATAGTAATGTGGCGTGTATACTGTTGAGAAATGCTATAATCAAGCATTTAACTTCACTTTCAAGACCACTCAACATATCTCCCTCCCCTTCTCTTCTCTCTTTCCAATCTTTTAGCCGAGTCAATCATAACATATCTGTCCTAAACTTAAAACCGATTCAGCATAATAAATCGATCAAATATATAACATCTAGCCACATAGGGACTATAAAAAAATCTGTCCGAGACAGATATACTCATCTCAAGAGGGATCGCTTGTTGAAATACTATAAAGAAGCATTTAACTCCACTTTTAATACACAAATCCGCATTATGACAGACTAAGTCCTTTCACAAGCTTGCGACGTGAGACAAGCTTGTAAGTGGGAGGGGGTTGTGAGAGGTCGCAAACTTATGACCGTCACGAGCAAAACAGACGGTTTTTTAATAAGACTCTACTCATGCCTTCTCTCCTCTCTTCCTTGCCTTTTAGTTGTGTCAATCATGGCATAAACACCCCACTATTTCCCTTCTTTAGCATAAAGCTATCTCAAATAATTTGTCTCCTTTCAAAAGCCAAAACCAACCAACCACATTATATACAATAACAAACAAATTTCTAGTTATTTTTATAGATATTTTTTCTTTCATTACTTTTGTTTTTATTCTCTAATTTCTTTACTCTTTCCTTTATTTTTCTCCTTTATTATGAAAAAAATATGAAGAGGGTTTTCTTGTATTTAGGCATGGGTTCATGTGTTTCTAAAAAAAGTTCTCCAAAACTTCCTCCTCCTCCTCTTCCTTCTCCCACGACGACTACTACTACGACTACGACTACAACTACTTCTGCTGCTATGGAGAAGCCGGTGATCAACCCTGTTCAAACTTCAATATGGCAAGTTGGAGGTTGCTCCTTTCTTCTATATTTAAACTTTGTCATTAATTGATGCAATTTTAGGCTAGAAAAAAATAGTTTTGATTTTCAATGGGCGGAAAAAATTGTTATTCTTTGATTCCGTATTGTGATGAAATAAAGCGAAATGGCTTATATAAGGGTAAGGTTCGTCCGATACCTACAAAACACTTGAACAATGTTATTGTCTTAGTATTAAGCAGAGTATTGAAACTGAAACAGGTAGTAAAGAAGAACAATTTTTTGATTCAAAGGCATGGCTAGAGTCGGACGACGAAGATTTCCTCAGTGTTAATGGTGGTAAGATTACTCTATCCTCTTAACACATTCGTACCTATATTCAGTTCCGGTTATTCTTCATGTTACGGTTTTTATCTTTCCGGTCCTAAACTAGACAATTGATCATTACCCAACCAGTATTTCATCCTCGGGTCAATCCAAATCGAGCATATAAGTGACGATAGTCGTCAGTCGTCAGTCGTCATTATAGGGGTATCTAGGGAGTATAATCTTTTTCTAAAAGTCATCATCAACCCACAAGCCTTATCTACATGGTTTCGAAAAAATAAGTACTCTGCAATAATTAGCATGAGATGAGAGCCTGAGACTGTCTACAACAATAAAACCAAATGTGCATTAAGTTGTAGTAGATATGATGCATAACTAATTAACTGCATAAGACTGTGACGCGAATATATGTACCTGTACCGCAACCTCTGCATGATGGATGTGTTATTAGGCTCAACTACCAAAATTTATGGATCGGTGCACCTCCCGCTTCTCTGACAGAACATTTAACCTTCATACTACAATAGATACGACTTCTGAACACTTCTTTAATGCACATATAAGATACTTCAATGTGATGATGAGCTTATGGTAGAGATTAAACTATAAATGCGATACTCCTACGGCTTGTTTGCTACAGTGAGGTAGAAGGGAGCGTCGATGGTAATTACCAACATTACTGAGTGATACGGTGAGGAAATGGGAAGCATTGATGGGTGTTCGGAGAAATTGATGGTACTATTTACACCAACAAAGTACACTTCTTATTCTATCAACCATAATATTACGAGTGCTGCTCGTAAACACAAGTGAGGTTAGTCCGGTCTATGGGGCAACTACAACACATAACGAGTAACACGAGTATCTTTTTCCAATTCACGGGACTTGGGATGCTACAAAATGTGTGTATACTTAACAGTATAAGAACCGCTTACAGTTTGTACCGTTATTTTGATTCATCCCTAATCCTGTGAATTATCGATATTAATATGGGCAGATGCCTCTCCGACAAAGCAAATGGACAAGGATGGTGAACATCAAGGAAGACGATTATCCGATCTATTCAAGGACAGCACCAGCTTTACCAGTGACAACCAAACAAGCATTAAAGCAGCACAAGTAGGTATAGAAAATAAGCAGAAATCAGCAACAACTACTACTAATAATAGTATTAAAATAGAAAGGAAAAAGTCAGTAAAGCGTTGCTTACCAAGTTTGGTTAGAAGCTTAAGCTGCGGTAAGAGGCCAAGTCATGTTGCTGTTGCTGGTTAAATTATATTTTTAATCTGATTTTGTTTGTAAAAAAAAAGACAAATAAATTATCATAGCAAACTTGAGTGTTTACTTCTATATCTTTTAATTACAGTAACAATATAGTTTGCCATGTTAAAGAAACAGCATTGACAAGTGTTTTCTTTGTTTAATCACCTAAGCATGTATACACGATTCAACATTAAGATCTTCTTTTCTCGTTATTAACGCACTTCGAAACTATGAAAATGATCTTATACAAATACAATGTGATCTGAAGTTGATAAACTAAAAATCTTATTCATAAAAGTTAATATCATAATACCGTCTTAACATAGAGATTGTATAACAACTTGAGTGTGAGTGAATGTTCCAGGGATAAACCAGACTTATAATATAAAGAAGAAAAGTACGGTAAAAACCAGGCCTAACCGTTGTACCCGATACATATAGCCAAATCGGAGTGTAGAAAAGACGAGAACATTGTACAAGAAAGCTTACAATGTTGCGTAGTACCCTTTGCAATTGTGCTAAACTGGGAGATTGGTCGTGTCAAAATACCTAAACAACTTACAGTGTCGATATCAATGTATCAATACAAACAATATAGGTGAAAATCAGAGCTAACACTTATCACTAGCTATTCAACTCGGGTTCCCCAGAATATCATTCGGTAGCCCAGATAGAAAAATGGGTTGTTTAAACGATAACATGGGCAAAGCCAACTCCCATAAGTCCACAAACAGCTTTCCACAAGAATAAAAGGAACATTGAAGTCGATTAGAAAAAGATTATAGAGAAACCCATTGTAAAGCATCCAACCGCCACCCATGGACTCAACCGTTCACCTGATTCAACAAACACAACCTCAGATAGAATTTCATCTTGTTCTTAAAAACTATCCTCAGCGTATGTGTAGAAAATTTTAACAGGATTATGTCTATTTTCTATGACTTCATTAAAAGGGTTCTTTTGCAAACGAGTCTATGCTATTAAAAGCTAAAATCATGAAATCAGAACAGTATTAACCAGTATTCAGTTTAAGTGGATAAGCTTACCAATCCTAGCAGCCTTCCAGAAGAACCCTCGAAATCTGCAAGAATCCAACAAGACAGTAAAGAAGATGAGAAGAATATCAATCATAAATGTGGAAATTAGTAAAAACTATTAACCACAGATGCGGATAACAAAATCAGGCTTAGCTTTCTTCTAAAGGGATTTGAATATAAAACACGGGATTGTAAAATTCAATTTAGTGCTCCACTTCAGTGAGAAGCGAAACAAGCCCTTCAAATACAAGATCTAGAAGAGAATAGGATGTCTTATCCTCACCCCTTTTTTACTTCTGTCCATTATCAAATTTTTACCCATCTTAAAAGGTTCACTTACATAGTCCGTACTAGATAACCGTGAACCCAACACCAAATGAAGTTTGCAGAATATTGACTACCATTTTCCAGCAACACAGCAGAAATAACTGATGGTTTCCAATAAGTGATAGACAACTAATACTACGGACTTACGGAGTAAGGCTAAGAGAAGTGTGTTATAAGGAAGAAATAATTTCCAACTAACATAAACTAGGTCAGGTTATCAGTGATCACAATTAACAAGGTCAAATTAGTAAAGGGAAACCAACATACACTTCTGAAATCATATTTCGGTCAGTATAAAATCTATTTCACCGGTAAGAGGTGGCACCATCCAGCCCAAAAAGACTCATGCAGGGTCTGAGTTCATAATAATGTGAGTCATGTGACTCCTTGTGGTCCAATAAATTACCTATCTACGACAATAAAGGACATAGACAACAAGGTCAAGAAATTGGGTCCAGCACATTTGAAGCACAGAAAGGTTGTTTTGTTTACATACCCTTGCAGCCTGACATGCCCAAAACAGCTAAGTCACACATTGACCAAGCTTAACGGCTAAGTTTGTCCCTTAAAAGCACTCGGTTATAGCAGGGTAGGAATAGATCATACGTATATTCTTTCTATGACTGTTGACAACGGAGAGCGACTACTATTTCTCAGATGACCCACTAATGAAAATTCGTTCGAGGAATGACCCGATTCACAATTCGATGATACAGCTAGCTACATTAAGGTCATGAATGCAAAGACGCATAAGTTCATCATACACACCTCCACCCCAATCCAACATACCAAACAATATACGGAGTACAACTTAAAACAAACCCCGATCAATCCACAAAATCAAAGATGGATCTAACACATATCAATCAGCATTCTATACTCGAATCTCGACAGGCATTGGTATTCCACCAGCAAGTAAACTCGATATGTGTACCATCAACAGCAAATACATAAATATGTTACAGAAAAAATAAGAGAGAAATACCCAGTTCTCTGCTCAAGAATGGCAGGAAAATGCATCTTCATGTAAGTACAGGTACAGATAGCTAACAACACCACTGTCAAAAATGAGTGAAAATTGAACAATGCTGACTGCATTTTCCCAAATCAAATTTCCATCAGCACCCCACTTTAAAATAATAAAACTAAATACGGAATACCTCCTAATTGTTCAATTTGATTATATACATTTTTTTTATAAAATCCGTCACGTATTTTGATAAACGTATACAATCAAATCAAGCAGCATTGGAATAGAAAAAGTAATTGGCAGCTGAAATGTGCAATTACCATAATTAATAGTCTCCTTTCGTCCTGAAATTTGTCAAAAGTTCCTGCAAATATAAGCAAGCAAAAATACAGAATAATGTAGATTGCGGAAAAACGGATTAAATCAGAAGAAAGATGATCAGAATTAGACAAAGGTAGATGAGAGGAGAGTATACCTTAAGAATTCAGAGAAAATGAATGAGCTTATTTGAAGAATTCCGACATTTAAAGATGTTATTCGATAGCGTAAACCCAGGCGAATTGGGATTTCAAACCCTAGATCAAGAAATTGAAATTGAATTGGGGGCGGGAGATATCAACAGGATTGAGAGTGTAATAGTGAGATGTACTACTAATCATGATTGTCACAATTTCACATATCAGTGTATGTTTATCACACAATCTGGTACGTTCTCGTTATTTGCTTACTTTTGAGAATGTTTTAACAACATTTAAATGACATACCGACTAACAAATTAATAACTAGAAAAAAGAAAAAAAAAACCAATTAAGAAAGAAAAGAAAAATCAATTAAAGGATTATACAACCAAATGGATACATGAGGGGTATAAATTTCGAGCTTTATAACAAAGAATTTGAACTTGTGCAATTTTATAAAAAACTTGTAAATCAAAACATTATATTAAAACTCAAAAATAATACATATAAAACCCTGAGATTTTAATTTTATCGCTAAAAAATTATAGTGCAAAAAAAAATTGTTAAAAAGCTCGAAAAAAATTACATATAAGCTCAATCAAATTTATATTAGATGTACAATGCTCATATACACATCTGCATGTATAGTCCTATTTGTGAAAAAAAGTTTTCCGTGAACAAACAAAAAAAAGACACTTTTCATAAACAATCCGTTTGCTATATACTCCTCCGTAGCTAGGAATTATTAATTTGATGGATAAATAGTGTTATATAGATATTAGATAACATTGAGAAATTATAAATTTTGGACTCGATTAATTCTTAACCATATAACTCGTTAAGAAGTTGAATAAAAAACATGTTGATACATATTAAAGGAGTTTAAGTCGGTTTTTTAGAACTTGTACAACATTTAATCCTAAGTGAACTAACTTTTGAACTAATACCTTTGTGGAAAATGAGTATTACTAAACAAAGAGTCTCGAGTCTCAACGAAGACGGATATATTCTCTCACAATAAAGCAAGTGGGAGGGTAAGTGGAGGGAAATGAATCACCTCGTGAATATGTCAGTAGCATAATATGAGAAAGATATAATCCGTGTTTAGTGTTTACCTTATAACGGATAGTATCCGTCTTTAGTGAGAATTGGGGTTGGGTAAACATTCCGAAACTATAGGAGACAACAATATAGAGAGAAAGGGCATTTAATTGACAGCTTTCGAATGTTTTCAAGAATGCTTTATTTGATAACACTGGTTACACTTACAAATAACACAGAAGGAGTACTAGTTAAACCCGTCTCGATTCTGGACTAATTTAGACAGTTTAAACTATACTGTAATACCACTGTTTTTTAGCACATGAACGGAAACCGGCAGCCCATCAGGATGTGGTTGAGATCGGAGATGAGCATATCCAGATTCCAGAAGTCCAGAACAGGACTCTTAAGCTGCGCCAACTTCCGCCATCTCCTGCTCCACTGTTGGCACAACTGGGTAATATTTGTAGTGAAGTTCACCTACATCATCACCTGAGAGCTTCTTCCATCCATCAGGCCCTACATGGTAGACTGCACAGCGTAACAAACATAATCAGGCACATTCGACTAGACTTAGCAAATGCGACATTCAGGTCGTGGAATTACAGATTCAGGTTATTATGGGTGCACTGTTATTGAGTTACGTGATAGATGAACCATCTCAACCAAAACCTTAAGGTGATGGTACGCTCCCTCACTCGAATGCCCATTGGGCTTGAAGAGTGGTTAGTTTGCACAGGCTCCTCCATACCGTGTGCGGGTTTCCACTTCGTGAGTTTTCGAGGGATTTTGAGGTTCCCAGGATTTGAACCCGTGACCTTCGGTCACACTAGCTCTGATACCATGATAGATTAAGTTTATTAGAGAGACCATACCGCTAGCAACTCCACCACTAGCTGCATCACGGAAAGTGGCGCCATAGATGGATCGTCTAGCTAACTCAGCAGCTTCCTCCACTGTCATATCAAACCGATACCTGCAAACATAAGGAAATATTCAAATCGGGTTTGAGTTAATCTAATCATTTACCCCAAAACGACCTACCAGACAGTATCTACAAATCTGTAAGTGCAAACTTAATTGACTTTAGTCTAGTGATATATGAATGGAGAAGAGTAAAAGAAAAAACACACCCTACTCGATCCAATAGAAACTTTCCTCATCAACAAGTAGGGTGTAACTGAGCCGATTTGAGTTCGAGCATAGTTGGGCTTAGAATCGGCTCAGAAGCTTAAGCTTGAGCTCGGAATCGGCTCAGAATTATCCGAGCTTAAAAAATCAAAGCTCTGAATCAGCTTAGATTAGGCTCGAGCTCAACTCGAGCTTTATTCGAGTTCGGTTAAATAATTTGTTTCTTTACTTTTTTTGAACTTGTAAGTCAAAATAAAAATAAATATATTTTAATACAAATGCAAATATAAAATATTTATTATATATAAGAAACATATGATTATAAATGTTAAAGTGACATTTTATTAGATAAAACGAGCCTAACCGAACTTCCGATTTCGAGCTCTACTAAGCTCGGAATTGGCTCGGATTTGGTCCATCCCGATTCAAAATCGGCTCGGAATTAGTTTTGACCGAGTTCGAGCCGAGCTTTGACCGAGTTGATTCCGAGGGCTCTACGAGCCGGCTCAGATCATTTACAGTCCTATCAACAAGGACTCACACTAATAAAAAAAATAAAATGGACACTGTTCCCGGCACCACTAGGCCTTCAAAACACAGAAAAGAACACTCTAAAAGTGTGATTATGTGATACTGAACCCTATAAATTCAATCACGATTCTGGTGAAATTCTCAAAAGAAAAGCACTAATTGTAGGTCACTTGAAATTCGCAGTGTCTGGATATACACAGATAGAGTGATAGACCATAGCCGTAATTGAAAATTCAAAGTCTATCGAAGCTTAACTACATCTAACTTCTACGAACCTTACAGCTTTCTTCTAGTAATAAGAAAACAGAATCAAAGAAATAGAGACTAACTCGTTATCAAGCACGCCGTAAGCATATGGTGAACCAGATCCAACAGAGAAACGCATTCCTTTGAGCCTTCCTCCCTCACTGTCTACATAGTACAGACCAGGCCCCTAAAATCAACGTTTAAATACACTGTTAAGCATGTTCAAAACATAGAACAGCCGCCGCTGTGAATAAAGAGTTCTGATTTTACCGTTTCATCCCATCCAGCAATCATAGTACCCACTGATAGGCGCATACCCCTGTAACTATACAGTATATTTGCTAATAATTTGGAAGCACCCGTGACAGAAATTCTTCGCTTGGTCGCTAGTTCGTGCAGCCGACACTATTGATCAAAGAAAGAGCATAACTAGTCAGTGTGTATCACACCCTCAAAGCAAAGAGGATCGCAAACAAAAACTTAAAGATGACTAGTGAGGGCCGAGGGGTAGATGTTGTAGAACAAAGCATTAGGGGAGCAACAATGATAAAATCCCAAAATGAGACGGCACATGAGCACAAGTCAACTTAATTAAATGTAACTCTATACCCAAAATGAGATGGATATGATTTGTGTTTACCTTGATGCCCAAATTGCGATGCCAAAACTGGCAGTCAGCAGCACCACCAGCCATCGTGCCAAGCATATAAGGATTGATTTCTATTATCTTTTTAACAGATTGGGATGCTGCAAATATTTCCATAAAAGAAGCATGAAAAACACTTCAAAGTTCAAATTGCAAATAGAGAGGACTGTACTCATGAATGACTAAATCTTAGACCCAGAAAAACGAAAGGAAAACAACAAAGCCAATTCTTCTGGGGAAAATCAAAAATCTGTAGAGCATAATCATTGTACTTTAAAGGGTCCAGAACCCAAGCACAATATCATCATCATCACCATCATTATCAACTCATCTTGTCAAGGTTAACATACAAGTAAAAGCAATCGATTGAAATTTGGGAAATAAAAGAGTGCATTTCATAAATTATAAGGCTGGGTTATTTTTCAAACATACATATGTAGGCGCCGATGCTGGCCCGTGAATCAGCGGCAACAATGACACCATGTTTGAAAATAAAAGCAAGCGTCGTAGTCCCCTTAGCTGGCTTCACCATCTCTACTGCCTTTTTCTGAAATTCATCAAACTGCAGGGAGAAGGTACAAAAACTTATTGATGGAAAGTACCATGATTACTCTAACTACTTCGCACAAAAATAGTGTACTAAACTACTAATAGATAGACAAGGCAAAGGAATCACACACGTTCGAACTGTTTGGATGATCAAAAGAAGGAAGATCAAATGAAGGGGTCATCTGCAAGCCATCAAAAAGAACATGTCTAGCTCCAACAAGTGGAGCAGTTGATTCAAGACCACTTGTGTCAATCTTCATCTTGTTATTCTGCATTTTGGACAGGAAAACGGGAATAAAAACCATCAAATAAAGACCAAAACCGCAGTGATGTAAGATACTTATCAGTGTCTTAAACTCTTAATACTGTGTAAGTTAACAGTTCGAAAATTCAACAGATTTCAGTCCCTAAAGACATTGAAAGCTTCTACAAAAACAAAACTAAAAAGTTTTTCCCTGACATTCAGTAAAACCGCCATGAACAAGATAGTGTCCTGTTATAGGCTCTGTAACCACAGGTCCACAAATATAAGCTCCCCAAACACCCGAAACAATTTTCCTTACCCTTCTTTATCGATCCTTTTATTGCGTCACTGCCCGTCTTTGTTATGTCCCTAAACCCTTGTCCTAAATCCCAATTACAGACAAATACCAGAATACCATCACAAACAAAACCCCTTTCAACAACCTCAGAAGTTCAAGAAATTAGCCGATTGTAAGCCATAAACACTGACATCTACACACATTGATGATGCGACCAAGTTCAACGACAAAAACACCGTTACATTTTCCAATAGATTTCTTTGGCTCATGTGTTCTCTAACCTTGAATGTTATGTTCCTACACCGTCTCCTACCCCGAAAAAATCCAAATCAAACCCAACTACCAGAATGCAATCATAAACAGAACCTCCTACCAAGTACCAACAATCTCAAAAGATCAATGTGCTAGCCGAGTTCAAGTCACAAATCCCGGCATCTACTCACATTGATCACCCAACCAAGTTTATCGACATTTGACAACAACTCCGCTGTCGTCTTCCTAAACATGTAAATTTATTTGGCTCATGAATTCTAATCAAGTACACTCAACGTCTAACCAAAACCCTAATTACACAAAACGAAACTGAAATCAACTCACAAATTAGTGAATTACAAACACTAGCAAACGTATAATTCATCTTATTCTAGGGTTTTTAAAACATATAAAAAGCAATTAAGCTAAATTAACACTGATTACAATTATACCAAAAAAAATAAACTACGATCATTCAAGTTAATAATATGATTGATAAACAATAATGTAATAGTTAGCGAATGCTTAGACATAAGAACATACCTTGTAACGGAGATTGTTGAGAGAGAATAGGGAAAAAACTGAAGGAAATTGCTCAAATTTAGTACAGTCGAATATATATCGAAGGTTTCTTGCGCAGAAAACTACCTCTCTTGTTTTAAAAATCAATCGAAGGTTTCTTGCGCAGAAAACTACCTCTTTTGTTTTAAAAATCAGAGTATGTTTTTTTCTCTGTTTAGGCTTCCTATTGGAAGGGCTTGGGTCGGACACGAGCTGGGCCTTAGCTGTGAGTCTCGGTGATAAATTGAGTATCGGGTTTGAAACGGGTTAACGTGTTGAGAATTCTGAAATTGATGGACGATACGCTGTATCAACTAAAATTGAATGGGTAAACTTTTTTATGAAATAAATCGAAGTTTTTTTTACTAAAATAGGGTTTAAATGGAAACTAGTTACAAAAATATGGTTTATTTCAAAATATTTACATAAAATGGGTCCAACTCATTATATACTACTTTTCAACCAATATTTTGCTTTTTTTTCTTTCCCAAAATAGTTTTAATCTAAACGACATTTTTGCAGATAGTTTCAACAGATCGACTATGGTGTAAAGTAGGATAATTTATTCGATGTTTGTGAGAAAGGGATGACTTTTATGCGGAGTCATTTTGGATTTGTGACACATTTTAAGACTGATTGGGACATTTTGAGTATCGGGTCAGGTTCAGATGTGTTTTTCAGTTGTTGTCTATAGAGTTCTATTCTCGAATATTTTGAGAAATTAACTAATGAACTACTTAAGAAGGAGTGTATTAAATAAACAATTTATTTTAGTGTAACGTAATTGAGTATTTTAGGACAAAAGTTATACGTGTTTTAGGTCATTTGGGTTACTTTGATTAGTTATGGCTAAAAAAGAAATACAAAACGAAGCAAAATCAATACGTGTTCTAAGGCATCTGGGTTACTTTGATTAGAAGTGGCTAAAAATGAAAAATGCTGGCTGTGGGGTTCGAACCCACGCGCACTTATGTGCAGAAGATCTTAAGTCTTCCCCCTTAACCACTCGGGCAAACCAGCTTATTTGATTACTTTTGTTTGTAATATGTATAGTCCTTATAACCTGTAAAACATTGCCCCCGCCCTCACCTCACGATGTATATATCCAACATGGACAATTTTTTGAGTTTTTAAGGAACTTTTTGACGGAATGAGGCTTTTAACTAAACTTTTTCTCGCTTTGGGGCCCATTTGAAAGTATTTCTTCCAAATGGGTCCACGTCATCACTTTTAATTTTTTTTCAATTTTTTGTACAAAGCCGTCACTTTAGGTAGCGGTTTTACCTGTATTGATTAAAAAAAAAGCAAAACAATAGGGAGTATTAAATTCGTGAAATCGAAACCGAGAGAAAATGACAAGCCGCTACCCAAACTAGCGGCTTGCCTTTTCTTGTACTCCCTTCTATTCCCAATAACTGTCACATTTCGGGTTTGGTACGGGAATTAAGGAATTCATTTGTTTAATGTAAAGTAATGTGTGGGGTGGGAAGATTGGAGAGAGAGAATGTATTATTGATTATTATTGTGAGTAGAGGTGATTAAAATAAGTAGTGTTGTGGGGTAAGGTGTGGTATTATTGTGGGTTAGAGTGAATAAAATAAGTATAAACAATGTCCTAAAATGGAATATGTGACAATTAGGTGAATAGACGAAAATGGCAAATGTGACATTTATTCGGAATAGGAGGGAGTATGATAGAGTAGACACTAGTCTCTTTAGAGATGCATCTTCCCCAAATCAATCAAATACCCAAACAAGCCGCTACCCAAACTCTAGGATTTGTTCAATTCTAGATATACATCAATCAAATCCCCAATTTAAATCACAACTTCCCCAAATCAATCTTGCATCCCCAAATCAATCACAACTTCCCTAAATCAACGGATGGAGGTCGGAAAATTGAAAAGTATGACAGTTAGCTCGGCATTCACCTCGAAAACCTTCAGTACTACAACATCAGAGGAGACTCGAAAAAAATGGGATCTGGTATGAGCCTTGAAAGTCCGTGCAGGAGTTGTGTGGAATGCTGATTGAGGCGGGAAGTTTGGACTCGAATGATGCAAAATTAGTACAACAAACTCCTCAACTAGCTCGAGTTGCATCGCCTTCTCCACCACCGCTGCCATCTCCTTATCCGTATTTTAACATGATCAAATGCATGATAATAATGTTGTTGATGATGAACACAGTTATGATTAAGATGATCAAATAGATCAAACAGAGAAGGAGGAGAGTTATTTGATGGGAATTTGTGAGAAAGTAGAGATTGGAGACCCCTTCGTTCCTCATCTACTCCTCCCTCTTTGGCAATTAAAGAAAGAAAAAGGGTCTGGACAAATGGTAATGATCAGACGTTAGAAAGAAGCAAGCCGCTAGATAGGGTAGCGGCTTGTCTCTTTTCCGCTATTTCACAAATTTAATGCTCACTATTGTTTTGCTTTTTTTTTTTAATCAATACAGGTAAAGCCGCTACCTAAAGTGACGGCTTTGTACAAAAAACTGAAAAAAAATTAAAAGTGATGACGTGGACCCATTTGGAAAAAATACTTTCAAATGGGCCCCAAAGCGAGAAAAAGTTTAGTTAAAAGCCCCATTCCGTCAAAAAGTTCAGTTTTTAATGTGTTAGAATTATAATTATGTATGGTTATAGTTATCTTGAATTATATAAACTAGTTTTTTTGCCCGTGCGTTGCACGGATACTAAAATAATGTGTGATAAATTTAACGATAAATTGGGATATGGTACATAGTTTATATGTAAGATTTTATATATGCCGCAGGACCAACAAATAACTCCCGTCAACATGATATTGACATGAATATAAATGAATGCTTAATTAATAAATATTTTTTATTAGGAAAAAAAATCAAGATAAAATTTATACAAATGAAACTCCGAAAACCATTAATATCTACTTTACATAATCAGCTCAATGATGTAACAAATCTCCTTAATTCTTTGGAATAACAAACCATAACTAATCATTGTTCGATCAAATGGCAGCTATGCAAAAACATTCAGAAGTTGTTACATTGTTATATCTCCCGGTCAAACTATAAACGTATTCTTGAATGTGAATGAAGCTACAACGCCCATGGCTACGACTGCTTATGACCACCCCACCCCACCCCCATCCCCCAAAAAACAATCATTAGGCTAGATAACACTACAACCACCATAATCATTCATTATGCCGGAAATCGACACCTGATTTACTCTCCGATAAAATGATCTATTCTTCCGTTGTTTAATGATACTGTTCATACCAGTGCATGCAATAATTAAGATATACCTTTTGCAAACTCAACATGATTTTCTCCCCAATCAATTTTCGCGCATAATATTAACTCAACCAACCACCCCAATCTTGCCCCATTTTCTGGTTTCAGTGGCGGCTAAGGCCCGGTTCAGGCGGAGCCCAAGAACCGGGCCTCCAACTTGGATGGGCCTCGTTAAAATAGATTCAAGTATATATACAATAAACAATGAATTGAAGCCATGAATAGAATGTGGTCTAGTGGTTATTGTCACAAGTCTTAGATTCTCATGTGAACAGTCAGCCTTCACAGGTTCGATTCCCAACAGCTTTATTTTTGAACATTTAGTTTTTCAGTTCACGTTTTTCATTGTTTGCGTTACATTGTTATGTTTGTTTTCGTCTTTCCCTTTTCTTTTTTTTTTTAACCATATTATTAATTATCTTTTAGAAAATTATAGCTCCTCATTAATTATTTAGTCATTTTCATATAATTATGAGTTGGGATAACATTATTTTCTTATTTAACACATTGAAAATAATTTTTTAAGAAGCGAGTATTTTCATAAATCGTTAAAAATGTGTTCCACTTGGTATCATTATAGAATTATATATATTTGCGGAATGAGTTTCAAAACCTTTAGGCGCAATGGATAGTATCATAATAGGGTGGATTATTGGTGGATAAGGATATAATTTTGCCCGATGGATGGAGAACGGTAAAATTAATATTCATTCATACCTTCATTAAGTATTATCCTTTAAAGATGACCGCAAAATAGCATACTTGTATAATAAAAAAATAATTTTATGAACGATATCGATTTTCTAGCACAGGGCCTCCCAAAAGTTTGAGACGCCCCTGTCTGGTTTGAAACAAAATATTTCTCGCAAACCCCTATTTTTATTCTTTATTCACACATGATCTAAAACAACCTCATACCTTGAAAGATCCTTCTGCAAAACTTATCTCAAATTTATTCAACCAAGTGAAAAACTAAACCTCTGCCTCTAAAAAATCCATCATCCAATGAAAACTAACTCTTACTCTTGACAATGTTCTTAGGATTAAGATTTACTTTGGATCTATGGAGTCGAAAATTAAGCATGTTAATTCATATGATTTGTAGAGGTTTCTTGCCATTGTTCATGATCCCTATTTATTTTATGCAAGTAATATTTTATTGATAAATAACCTTAATTCTTGATCACTATCATTAACAAACTTAACACCCTCCACCAATGTACACTCCTTCCCCCCACCACCACCCCCCTAAATTTACCCTCAAAATAGAACATCGAGGACACCTTATTCGTTCTTACTACTTGAAACAACCTTCAATCAACTACCACTATCTTGCTACATGTTTTACGTCAATCCTAAATCGCATTCAGCTCCATAAAACACCAATCCCTTACACCAATTGGATCCTCGTCACCCTTATCAAAGACAATTTATTTCTCTTTCAACAAAGAAAAGTTTAAGAAATAATCTTCCTTATTTCTCCCCCTCTCTCCGTTCCTAGTCTTTTCCCTTCCCTGTTTTTTCATCCCCTCTCACTGCCTCATTTCTGATACTCAAACAAAGTGTTCGAGTACTATGTTGGTAATCAAATAATTTTTAATATTATATATAGATACGAAGTTTGCTATTTATTTCATTTTGCATAAATATATCATATTGTACTCTCTCCATCTCACTTTTATTATCTCTTTTACTTCAAATTTTTTCTTATGATTATGGTCCTCTTTATAAATCTAGTAAGGAAAAAAATTTAACCAACCAACTCGCCGCAATTATCCACGTTCCCTCTCGAAACGACCCTTAACCCACTACTAAAAACCTTCGGTTCACAAATAAAACGGTCTAAAATTCAAAGTTTTCACCCATCCTGCTTCCATCCCCTCGATCTACACCTACAATGAAATTAACTACCACCAAATTCGATGCAGTTAGCCTTATTACTATCTCAAGCAACCATCTAACTCATTATTGACACTCTTCTCTTAGCCTCGATAAACCTAAAATATCCAAGTTACCTTTCTTTCGCGAAGCACCCACACTTAACCCCCAAAAGTCATTTCTCTTTTTGAAAAGTTCATCCACCTAACAAAAAACTAACCTCTACTTTCAAAACCTCTTTTTTACATCCCATAAAAGTGAAGTTGAACATGACAACAAAATGCAGAAACTTAGGTTTAGTTTGATAACGGCAGATTGAACATTTTTTAGCATTTTGAGAGTTTTTACACTATTTAAATAACAAATGTGTTATTTTGAGTGTTAATTGTCGACATATTGAAATAGTAGACTGAGGTGTAATTTCCTATTTTACATTATGACCCTTTAATTAGTACAGTATATTATAAAAAAAAAATTGAGTTTTTTTTAACTCTAAGTTATAGATCAAACTCTATCTTTATCGTAATTATAACTAATATTCTTAGTTAAATATATAAATCTAAGTTCAAATATGTTGGCTAAAAATCACAAATTATACGAAGTAGTATATTCAATTTTTGTTTTTTTAATAGAACATAATTGTCATAAACTATATTTAGAATATTAATGCAGTAGATAAGTAGAGAAGAGTTGCTAAGTGCGTGACCCCTTTCAAGTTTTAATTTTTTTCAATTTTTTTATGTTTTTGCCTAAGGGTGTTTATAGCATCAAATTATTTATGAATAATATGTTTCATCCTTCCCAATCTATATCTCTCCCTAAATTATAATAATAATAATGTGCTCAATTTACAAAAATAAAATAAAATGGTATAGCATAACAATAATTAGTTTGCTCCATATAATGGAATAATACCGTTTTTTATGCATTAAATTTTGTCATAATTAGTTTGGTCTATATTCTTCAATAGTACCGTTTTATGTGTTTTTTGTGACTTTTATTTTAATGTTGATTGTTGCTTAAAGTGACTCTCTAACCTTATACAATATTTTTATGATAATGTACCTATTTTATCTTTAACCCTTATCTGAATTATTTTATCACTCTTGCTTGGCACCATTTTTACTTTCAATTGTAAAACAATTGCACAGTAAAGTTTTTAAGACACTTACTCATTTGCCATAAGATGATACTTTCATTTCGCAAATTAGCATCAACTTTTTTTACCTTTTTAATACGCCTTAAAAAATAGATATCAAACTTTATAGTTATCAATAATTTTGTAAATATTGTATTTAAGTTTGGATTAATATACTTTTATATACTTTATAAAATAAAAAATGGACGTAAATAATATAGTAATAAATTATCGATAGAAGTTGAAGTGTGTAGAGAGGGTTTTAACTCTAAAATTAGTAGGAGAAATATATGTCTTTTACAAAGTAAACTGGGTATTATGCATATTTGAACATGATGGCATTAGAAATAACAAAAAATGTAGGGGCGCATTTTAGCGTTTATTTTGCTCTTTGCATGAGTAAATTTCATGTAGTACGTATTATGTATGCACATTTGTCACAACCCAACTCGGTCTAGGGCCTTTTGGCCTTTCTAATGCCTCTATTTTTTAGTCGGACATTATTACAATTTTTTTATATTGTTAATCTTTAACAAACATTTTATGTTGTGAATTATCATATTTAACACTTAATATAAAAATGGATATTATAACTATATCAAAGGTTTTTTTTTTAATTTAATAATAAGTGAACAAATATTAATGGATAATTTCTAATATAAATAAATCGTAGATAATTAATTTATTTCCTATTTCTAATAGGAAAATGTATTCCTAATTCTAATATGAAAATTTTAAATAATTTATTATATTCTATTTCTAATAGGAAAATTGTAATTAATTAATTTTTTATAATAGTGTTTTGTAAAAGTTGGAGACTACCACGCGCTTAGAAAAAAGTCTCCTTTAATTATATATATATATTGATTGATTGATTGATTCGCTTATCGTCGTTTTATGCCTTAGAGACTCACACAACATTTTTAAATAATTAATACAATCTAAAATGTTTAATATACGTACAAATAGATTTCTATGTTGATCCAAAAAATTAAAATACAAATATATTGTTGACAAAATCAGTCCAATAGTCTATTTTCTTGCTCATTTAAAAAACAAAAGTCAACACTTAAAATAGCCATAATAATTGAGCCACTCACATTATCTTTGACATTTTTTTTATTTTAAATTATTTAATATGTTTAATATACGTGTAAAGCAAATGCAAAAAAAGAAAAAATCAATTCTTATAGAAACCATAGTTAAAAATGGATTGTGGAAATAAAATTTGAATAATAAAGTCAAAGATATAAATTATACAAAGTTCTTAATAATAAACACATATGAAGTACAAAGTATTAGCCATTAATTTAAGCGTAGACTTTTCCGTACAAATGGGATAACTTATTTCCTTGGCCTCACTCATTTTTTTCCCTTTTTTTATCATAGCAAATTTTCATTCAAACCGCGGTATCGGTTTGAAGGTGAAGACGAATAAAAGGTAATCATTTTACGATAAAATGTGATAATCAGTTTATTATTAAAAAATGACAATTTAACAATAATATTTTATTATATACTCCCTCCAATTTCTTTATGTGTTGTTCCCTTTTGATTTTGACAAAAGAAATAAGGAAATCAATTTGGACCACACAATATACATGACCCACACAAAATTGATTTTGAATCACACAAAGTTGTTCAAAAGAAACAAAGTTGTTCAAAAGAAAAAAAAGAAAAAACATCATAGAAAATTGGAGGGAGTAATTATTTTTATCATAAAACTTTGATATTTTTTTTCGTCTTAAGTTTAAGTTTAAGCTATCTTACACAATATCAGTTATTTTATCATCGTCTATCTTCCAAGTTCCAACTAGTTGACTCAATTATGTGATATGTATTAATCTATCTTAGCTTCCTACAATTGCACGACCATAACAAGGTCCCGTGTCATTATTCCTCGACTCGTGGAGCAATAATTTCATCATTATTTAATTATGATTAACACCTTTAAAAAAATCAAAAAAAAAAAAAAAAAATTATGATTAACAAATAATTAATGTTGAATGCTCTTATAGAGGTCTGATTATCGACCTTTTACTCTTACGAATAAATACTCGGAGAAAAAATGAACTTTAGCTACGGTCATGTCATTATTATCTTGTCTCGACATTATTGGTATATTATATTATACATCGTTGGTAAGAGTCCATATTAAGACTTGGTTATTAATTAAAAAAAATATTTAGAAATCGATTTGGTCATTGTAATCCACTTTTTTATGGGAATTAAATTGACACTATCTAGTTAAATGGTGAAATGAATAAATTATAATACTCATTACTCGATAAAAATAAAAATTATAAAAAGGGATTAAATTACAAGGTTGGAACAATAATTGTTGATTAGATCAAAATCATCAAAAAATTGCAACTTGCGGGTATTCCCATCACAAATAAGAATTTGTGAATTGTGATATACTCTATGGTAGTTAAAATCCGGTTTAATTTTACAATTAGACATTAAAATATTGATCATAAAAAAGAAAAACAAAACATATTTAAAGTCAAACACTACATAATGATAGTGTACACTTGAGCTAACTTTGATTTGATTTTGATTTTGATTTTGATAGATTAAGGTTAACCAAATGTAAGGTGATTATTGGAGCGAATGCACGTGCAATGTGGACAACATATGGAGCAAATGACCTTAAATATAGGATTGACTAATTGTACTTCATTATTCCTCCGATCCAAATAAGAGGTAACGATTGATTTATCACAGTTGTCGAGGTACGTTTTGTAACGTGAATATCTTTAGTTACACATTATTAAAAATTATAAAAATTTGATATTTTTATAGCATTCATGACGATAAATCAAATAAGATTTCACATTAATATATTTTGTCTTATAAATTAACGGTAAAAGATTCCCTACGACCCTGAATAATGCCAAAAAACAACCGTTACTGTTTGTCGGGATCAGAGGGAGTAAAATATACACTTCATTTGTTTTAAGATGAAAACGGGTTTTACTTGAATAATTGTATATATTTTGTTTTGTTAGATGATGAGGGAATTTGCAAGGGTCTATTTTGGTGCACATTACCAAGTATATTTTGAGAACAGTAGTTAGTTCAAGTGGTAAGACCGTAAGAGCTCTCTTACCCTAATTATAAAGACGGGGGTTCGATTTTCACATAGTGCGTTCATTGAACCAAAAAAAAACCAAGTATATCGATAGCCTACCAGCCACGTGAATCAGGTTAACTAGAAGTGACAAGTTCGATGTGTAGAAGGCCTAGTCTCATGTCTTTTACCGACACAATATTACTTTTGGTGAAGCATGAAGCTGGGTCATTGGGAGTTTCACTCGAGTTTTAACTATTAGACTCCATTTGTGGATCGACAATTAATCAATTTTTTTGTTAGTAAAACATCAGTTTTTACTTAAAGATAAAAATCTTTTTTTTTTTTATTTTGTTAATAATTTGGTTCAATTTACTTAAAGATAAAAATCTTCTTTAACATGAATCTGTGAAATATGTATTGGCCGTGAGCAAACAACCTGTCCACCATGACAACTTTTATTGAAGTTATCACCAGCTCGTGTTCGAAAAGTTAGGATTATATCTATACAATATTATTAAAAGGCTAACTTAAAATGCCACGTAGACAATGTCACCTAGCATTAACAAAAAGCCACGTCACTTATTGCACATGACATGGAGCCACATCATTATTTTTTATTTAAAAAGAAAAAGAAAAAATTTCTAAAACATTAAATGTGAATAACATAACAATTAACAAACATTAAACTTTGGTCTTTTTAATTTCTAGATAAATTAAATAACAAATAAAAATCAAAATTCCTAATAAATTTAAAATATCGATATTTATTGTTAGAATATTTTAAGCAACGAATAAATACCATATAATTCTAATTTATACGCCGTTTATAAAAAAATAAAAAAATTTAAATTTTAAGGGCAAATAATAACATAGTTAACATTAAATATTAGCTTTTTTTAAAAACTATAATATGTTAAACTTCAATTAAAAATTTACAGTCTCTAATTTTATAACTTGCTAAGAATGAAAAATAATGTTCAAAAGTAATAAAACTATATTATAAATCTATAAATCTATAAAATCTTATTAAAAGGGTAAACTAAATATCAAACTAATAGCAAAAAATAATTGTGACATGGCAAAACTTTATTGTGACACGACACTAATATAGGGGCAAAATTTATTGAATTAACTTTTCATATACACATAAAATATATATACTAAAATGTTTTAAAAAAAGTCATAATTATCATCATCATTATTCTTAAATTAATTGTGCATATTAAATACTTGATGAGTTAACAAATTTTAAAAGTGATGTTACCCCTATGAATTCACATTGTATAGTTAGATTTCAAAGTATTAGGTTAGAGTTTTTAAAGTTTATAGACAACAAGACAAGTAATGAAAATTACGATGACGAGTAAAAAATGCAATTCGATAATAAACTCGCTACAACATTATATAAAAAGAAAAGACTAACCACCTCACTTACTCATATGTCTTTTAAAATCCATCTCCAAATATTATGGATCATATGTTTACGAATATAAAAAAAATATAAAATATTAGTTGCAAGCACACAAAATAAATTAACAAAAACTTTTTAGTTTCCACTCACAACTTTGGTTCTTAATTTATCATAATCTATTTAACATCTACTTCTTTTATTTAATCACAAATTCTTATTTACAACGGCACTATCCGTCGCAAGCTTGCGACGGATACCGTTTCCTCTCACAAAATACCCACTTTTTCTCTCTCTCCAACACTATTCATGTGGTCCCCTTTCTCCACTAACTCATTTTCTATCCATTTTACCTCACAAAATATCCGTCACAAATGGTGACCCGTCGCAAGTAAGACTTACTATTATTTAATAGTATGTTTTTAATCATCATTATTGTACTTTGTAATTATATTATAATAAATACTAGTTTTATGACCCGTGAAATTCACGGGATATTTTGTTTCTAGTGTCATATTTTAGTGATTTAATACTATAACATACTACAATCAATCAACTTACTGTTTTCGTGTTTAAAGGATTGTGTTTCTAGTGTCATATTTTAGTCATTTAATACTATAACATACTACAATCAATCAACTTACGGTTTTCGTGTTTAAAGGATTGTGTTTCTAGTGTCATATTTTAGTGATTTAATACTATAACATACTACAATCAATCAACTTACGGTTTTCGTGTTTACAGAATTGTATAAAGTCAATTAATCTTTCTTACACAATTTACCATGATTTAAATTGTTATAGATATCCCTACCAAAACTAAAATAACTCAATGTAAGCTAAGATAAATTAGTTATATAGGTATTCATATAATTACATTACACAAAACAATATTATGATCAAGCAAGGATCTCCAGTGATGAAGCACCCTCGCAAATTAGATATTAAAATTTCATCTATTATGAAAATAACATAAAACACACATTATGAATCTTATGTCAAAACTGAAATTTCACAAGACCATAATATTGTAGCGAATACAATAATAAATTACGGAACCAAGGATTTTTAAGGAGCAACTTGAACAACTATTGGATCATCATTAGGCCGAATACTTCGTCGGTTAAACAATATTAAACAAAAATGTTTTATGTCATCATCTTAAAGTTTTCACCTTCGGCCATATATTTCAAAATATATACTAACTAGTCAAAAACTATCTGTCATTCACGTTGTTGTCGTCAATCTTTAGTTAGTATGAAATATATAGTTGTTTTAGTAATCATAGTATTTCATTTCTCCCTATAGTTTTCTTTCTGCACTGAATCATACTTATAAAAATAGTAACATAGTAATTAGTGTGAAATAACCAACAACATATTGAAATTTGTTTTATGCAATAGTATGACTATGAACTTAAGCTTTCCCCTATAAATAATGAAAGAAAGAGAAATGAGAATCAAATTGTAGAGGTGTAAATAATTTACCGTTGAGTAGCTCAAAACCACAAATAATCTTGATACTCCTAAATGAGAACAAAACAAACACATACGTAAAAGTGAAAATGTGATGAACGATTCATAATCCAGTGAAACTTCCATTAAAATTAGTTACTAATTTAAAATCTTAATGCACTTAGCTTGATGAGAATAGAAGCTAGGAAATATTACTAACACATTATTTGTCTACTGACGATAGAGATAAGAAAAATTTGGCTTGTAAATTTTGCCTTCCATTTCAAATATATAAACAATTGAAGGTGCATTTTAAGTATTTTTTTTCATTATTGTCAAATTTAATATATGCATAAATATGGATCAAGGTTCATGAATTTTGAGCATCATTTTTTCATTATTATCAAGTTTAATATAGGCATAAATATGGATTAAATTCATGATTTTTGAACATCTTTTTTTCATTACTATGAAATTTAAAATAGACATAACTATAGAACAATAAAAAAATGGAATCTAAAGGGTTGTTTTGTTATTATAATTTATTTATTTAGCTTTTTTAAGTTATTTCACATGTGTCATTTCATATGTAATTTGACACGTCACATTAATTAAATGTTTTAGGAAACATTTTAATAAGATTTTATGTCTATTGACGATAGAGATGGGAAAAATTTTGGGTTGTAGATTTTGTCTTCCATTTCAAATATATAAAAAATTGAAGTTGCATTTTATGACTTTTAAGTATCTTTTTCCATTATTGTCAAATTTAATATATGCATAAATATGAATTAAGGTTCATGAATTTTGAGCATTATTTTTTTCATTATTATCAAGTTTAATATAGGCATAAATATGTATTAAGTTCATGACTTTTGAGCATCTTTTTTTCATTATTATGAAATTTAAAATAGACATAACTATAGAACAATGAAAAAATGGAATCTAAAGGTTTGTTTTATTATTATATTTATTTAGTTAGTTTTTTTTTAAAAAAAATTTTCACATTTGCCATGTCACAATTAATTTGCCATGTCATATTTAATTTGCCACGTCACATTAATTAGATATTTTAGGTAGCCTTTTAATAAGATTTTATGTCTACTGACCATAGCGATTGGAAAAATTTTGGCTTGTAAATTTTGCCTTTCATTTCAAATATATATAAACAATTGGAGGTGCATTTTATGACTTTTAAGTTTTTTTTTTCATTATTATCAAATTTAGTTTATGCATAAATATGGATCAAGGTTCATGAATTTTGAGCATCATTTTTTCATTATTAGCAAGTTAGTTATAGACATAAATATGTATTAAGTTCATGACTTTTGGACATCTTTTTTTCATTATTATGAAATTTAAAATAGACATAAATAATATAGAACAATGAAAAAATGGAATCTAAATGTTTGTTTTATTATTGTAATTTTTTTATTTAGTTTTAAAAAAAATCACATTTGACATGTCACATTTAATTTGGCATGTCATATTTAATTGCCAAGTCAAATTAATTAGTTGTTTTAGGTAGCCTTTTAATAAAATTTTATAATTTTGTATAGATAAATTGTATACTAAATTTTCTATGAAAAAGTTTGAACGTCCATTTGTTATATAGGTAAATGAAGTTAGTAAGTGAAAGCGAATGGGCAAATTAATGCAGAATGTTGAATTATTTATCTTTCTCTTTTTTTAGAATGATAAATTCTCTAATATAAAGACTTTAAATCATATAAAATTGTAAAACTTTTTATCTTATCAATATTTTAGTTCTCATATATCATATTTTTTTTTTTGGAAAAAGCATAGTTATGAAGTTTAATAAATGTTAATCTTAATATATCATTTATATCAATTTGTCAAAAATATCTAAGATTTCAAATTTTTGCAAAAATGATAAATTGAGTTAAATAGTAGTCTACTACAATTTAATTGTAATCTCATTACGTGCTATAAGACATATATATTGAATAATATCACATGTACGCATAAGTGTTATGCAATAATGAACAGTTAACCATTATCAATATCAATATAATTTATTTTGTTTAACTTGTTAATAAGATTGATATCTCACAAGTCCAATTTCATTTTATGACAGTTATTTTTCAAAAGAAAAATGTTAAATAAAAAACAAAACATACGAAAATAAAACATACATTTGAATGTTTCCGAAATACTATTTTATGTAAAACCAATCGGTAATTCACATTCATGTTATTAATATTGTTATTGTAGTTAGTTTATAGTATTGAATAGAATAGAGTGAGTATTTGTTCAAACAATTCTAATATTCCTTTTCTTCTTAGATTTCTCTTTCTCCAATGAACCATTCCTACAAAAAAAATTCATTGAGTGATTAATAACAAACAAAATAGTGGAATTTGATTTATGGAATATTAATTAACCTTATCGTTATTAATTCAAGTTTTCCTTTAAATAATAATGAAAGAAATAAAGAGTTGAATCCTAAATATGTAAATATTATATTTGAATATCACAACTTCACAAATCTTGATAGTCCTAAATGAAAAAAAATAACATATATGTGAAGTTAAATGAGTTTTTCATTGTAAAACCCCTCGCGAAAGCGGAAATATAAACACATAAAAGTACCAAAAATGCAGCGGAATTAAAACTTTTTAGAAGATAGAACAACATGCGAGAAGCTTTAAACTGAAACTGAAAACAGAACTGATATAAACAACAATAGATAAGTAGCAGTTCTAAGTGCGGAAATGAAATATATACACAGCCTGGGATGGAACATCCCTACAGGCACCAAAACGTAAACGACAAAAGTCTAAGAGTCTAGCTAAGCGTAAACGGGTAAGTCAACTGATGAATGGATCATCACTCGCTAGCTCTCCTGTAACCCTGATCTCCAACCCTGCATGTACCTACATACATGAAAACATGTACGCCACAATCAGTGGGGAGTGACTAGAGTTCTCCTAGCCACCTTTTGCGACAACACGTAACACATAAAATAATACAGAACACTCCAACATATATCAACATGTGAAGCATAAACATCTCATCATCTTACCTCTTACTATCATGCGACTACCATGCACGGCTCTCAACTAACTTCATAAACAGATAAGAAGGAGAGCCGGTTTCCCTACTGGTTACCCAGTCGGGGGGTCTTTCAATCTAATCATTTATGAAACCGAACTAAGAGTCATCCAATGCCTTGGATGATTTAACCACAACTCATATAACAACTATAACAAACTATGCATATCTGACACTGTACCATCATCAAGGCAAGCAGATATAAACAGCAAGTACAAAGGTTCAGAGGCGACATCTTAACGCATAACCTAGGTACTAAATAAATCAGCAAGTATAAAGGTTCAGAGGCGACACCTTAACGCATAACCCTAATACCAAGTTCACATCATCAAGCAAGGACTCAGAGGCGAAAACTCAACGCATGGACCGGCTATCACTGAACATTAGACTCAGAGGCGAAAACTCAACGCATGGACTAACATTCAATTCACTAACACAAGTAAGGAACTCAGAGGCGAAAACTCAACGCATGGACCCCTACTACATCACAAGATACTAGACTCAGAGGCGAAAACTCAACGCATGTTCTAGCACCAAACACCTGCACTCCGGGTAAGGTATGACAACCTGACCGCCCCGTCGTGCAGTTGCTCTACTCGTCAGACTCAGAGGCCAGCTTAAGGCATGTCCTGACGCGATCACACATACATGTCTGGACTCAGAGGCGAAAACTCAACGCATGTCCCAGACACGACAAACAGACATGTATAGAACTCAGAGGCGAAAACTCAACGCATGGCTCCATACACGACAAACAAACACATATAGGGCTCAGAGGCGAAAACTCAACGCATACCCCTATACATGACAAACAACCTACGTATTAAGTTCAGAGGCGACATCTTAACGCGTAACTTAATACGCACCAAAACAATATCATTCAAGTCTATGAACTACTCTATAGTTCTACCTTTAACTTCTAATCAACACTTAATTGACCTCGAGAACTAAGATGAGGGAGAGCCGGTTTCCCTTTCGGTTGCCCGACCGGGGGGTCTCTATCCTCACTATATTCCCGAACCCAATATAATGTTGCCCATCCTCCGGGGACCTCAAATACATGTCAAAGGTACACAAAACAAGTTTCAAGTAAAACCGATAAACCGTTTGAAAGTTACGATCAAATTACGAAAACTCAAAAATAGCCTACAGGGGTCCCCAGCCGGTCGGCAGGCAGCCGGTCGGCCGGCTGGTGACCACCTCAGCCTCTTCTTTCTTTTCTGAAACCAAACACGAACTCCCAGCCGGTCGGCAGGCAGCCGGTCGGCCGGCTGGGAACTCAGCTTCCTTAAAATCTTGAAAACACACAACGACAAAAACGCACTCCCAGCCGGCTGGCAGGCGGCCGGTCTGCCGGCTGGGAGACCTATTTCTTATGGTCTCAAAGTCTCGCGTAAAACACAAAAATCCCAAGAAACGCTCTCAGCCGGTCGACCGGCGGCCGGTCGGTCGACCGGCTCAGAGAGCCTGTCGCTGAAAAACGCAATTTCCCAACTTCACAAAACTTCATAAATCGACATGTAAACTTCAGAAATTACTACAAGCATGATTTGCCCAACATCATACACATCTAATATCACTATCTTATCAGCATACAATCCCCATAACAATCCTCAAATGGAAATAACAAGTATCCGTCGCAATTTAGGAAAAACTAAAAATGCAATAAGGAACACATAACCACATCTTGGATCATAAATTCTTCACATATTATACATCCTAATCATGATACTAAGTCCAATAATCATAGAACTTGAATAAAATCAGAAGAACAAACATCAAAATCACCAAGCATGCTAATATACACAATAAAGGCCGAGTTATCTCATTATCGTCACCTCTTAGCTTATTCCGGCAATTGATCCTCCTCAACCACGTAAGAGTCCACGTCGGGATCGTCAAGACCAACTCCTACAACAAAGAAAACGATTTAAAGACACTAAAAACGAGTTAAAGGCAAAACAGCCTATTTTTCGAAGTTGCCAAAATGAAAAACGAAAGTGATGGATGTCTTGGAAATTGAACGAGGATTCCGGAAATGTTCTTACTTTTGCGATTCGGTGAACGGATGATGAAGATCTTTGCAAAAGAAGTGAAGGTTTTATGGAGGTTTAAGAAATGTTAAGTTTGCAGGAAGAATGAAATGTTGAAGGCAATTATGTCGACATAAGGGTTTATAAAAGAACAAGTGAGTCGTCCTTTCCGAATAAATGAAACGGGTTCAATTATTGAAACGGATATGGAAATGAATACTTGAGTCGGATATTTAACTATGCCAAGTTGTATTCGTCTTAAGAACTGGAGGTTCTTAAGACGGATCTTATTTATTAAATTAGAGTCTTTCAAAATAAATTACTAAATTATTATTTTTATTACTTAAAATACTTAAAATGCTTAAATTAGATTTTACGAAAATACGGGATGTTACATTCATAGCCAATGAAACTTAAAAATAAATAAATAAAACTTTAATACAATTACTTTACCTTAATACAATGACAAGAAAGATTATTGCACATAAAATTCTCTTTGTGATGGAGGTAAAATTTTGGCTCGAATTTGGCTCGAAAATGTTGCCTTCCACAAATATTTATAACTAATTGAGGATGCAGCTTACGACTTTTGAACGTCTTTGTATTATTATTATTATTATTATTATTATTATTATTATTATCAAATTTAATATATATACATAAATATTTAGCATGGTTTTGTGACCTTTGACTATTCCTTTCATCATAACAAATTTAATAGAGACATTAATATAAAGTAAAGAGGAATGAAATATAAAAGGTTTGTTTTAATTTTAATTTTTCTATTTTAACAAAAGACACCTTGCATAAAAGTTGTTTAGGAAATTATAATAATGATATTACGAAACTAAAAGATGATACATAGTTTGTTAAAGTGATGTAAATTTTGTGAGCCAAAATTAGAGTGATGTAAATTTGTATTTGGTGTTTAACCTATTTTAGTTTTAAGAAATAAAAAGTCATTGTTTAATGTTAAGTATGTTATTATATGTACTTAATATTTACAAATTATATATTATTTTATAAATGGTGTAAAGTTTGAATAATGTTCTATTTATTTGTTGCTTAGAATATTATAAAAATAAACGTCGAAATTTAAAATTTATATGAACTTTGATTTTGTTTTTAATTGTCGTTTTTTTATCTAGAAATTTAAAAGGTCAACGTTTAATGTTTGTAATACGTACAATTTGCATCTAGTGTTTCATTTTTATTCATTTTTTTTTACATTTTAAATAAGAAATAATGATGTCATTTGCTAGTATTCTAATGGTAAAATAAAATACTTTTGGTTTGCCTTTATTTTATTTATATATTTATAGATAAATGAATTATATTAATGTCATATAATAAATTAATAATACATGTCACATTTAAAATTGTCATGTCACATTAAACTTGTCATGCCACATTACTTTAGTTAGCCTTTTAATAAGATTTTATAGATTTGTATTCTAATTGTTGATTGTTGACATGGATGATTGTTGACGTGGATTTTGGCGGGTACAAGGTGGCTTTTTGGTAATCCTATGTGGCTTTTATTTATTGCTGACGTGGCTTTTACATGACATTTTAGCTTAGCCTTTTAATAAGGTTTTATAGATTATAACTTTTCATTCACAACTTTTCTGCTTCCCCTTAATAAATTGGTGATATTAATGCAATAATGAATTACAAAAATAATCTTATATAAATATCACACTAATCCTATTTTTTTTTTTATTTAGAAAGTTGGTAGGTAACTGTATATACATTAAAAAAACATAAGTGATTTATTTGGTTTTTATCATTTTTATATGTTGAATTAATAGTTACAATAAAAATCTAATTTAATTATTATTTTTGGTTTGTATTCAAATTGCAGGGTGTGACCTACTTACATATCAATAGCATTACAGGAAATTGGAAAATAATGGTAATAGATATTCTTTCCACTTTTCTTTTGGTTTGAATATTAAAAAGACGACATGACACAATTTTGTATAATATTGTTCAACAGATGAAGTATTCGGCCTAATGATGAGCCAATAGTTGTTCAAGTTGCTCATTTCAAATTCTTGGTTCCGCAATTTATTATTGTATTAACTACAATATTATGGGGTTGTGAAAAGACAGTTATGTCATAAGATTCATAATCGTGTGTTTTATGTTATTTTCATAATTGATGAAATTTGAATATCTAATTTGTGACGGTGCTTCATTTTTGTAGATCCTTGCTTGACAATAATATTGTTTTGTGTAATGTAATTATATGAATACCTATATAACTAATTTATTTTAGTTTGCATCGAGTTACTTTAGTTTTGGAAGGTGTATCTACTATATAACATTCTAAATTCTGAGAAACCGTGTTAAAAAAAGACTAATTGACTTTATACAACCCTTAAAACACGAAAATCGTAAGTTGAGTTGATTGTAGTATGTTATTGTATTAAAGTACTAAAATACGACACTTTAACAGAACATCCCGTGAATTTCACGGGTTACAAAACTAGTTAACATGTTAATTATCAAGTTTTATTTTTTATGTTATTTTTTTTTGAAATTGTTTGGTGTTATTTATATGCGTGTGAAATTGAGATAATTGTTTGATGGATAAAGTTGTCGATTGTAATATTTAGAAGTTCCGCAACATGAATAGTGAAGTGTTTTAAAATATTTATTTATAAGAAAGCAAAATTTTTCATTGTTTATTCTATTTTATATATTTTTTAGATAAAAGTGCTACATTTTGTAGAATACACTCTTCAAGTCTATTTCATAATTTTTATTCTTTTGTTGGAGTAACATTTAACCAAAACACCATGTCATCGTCAATTTGTCATCAATAGTATTATATTTAGCTATCATGACATGACGGTAATTGTCGGATAGGTACTGCAATCTATCTCTACTCTAATTCGATAATTTTTTATCATCGGTTTAAAATACTACAAAGTACATATTTTGTATGATGTATTTGACTTTTAGGTGAGTATAAGCCATAAGGTATACTTAATTGTTAAAAAAATATTGAAAGTGAATCTAGTTACCATTGTCCTTGTATAAGAAGAGTTTAGCTGAGGTTATAATTTTTATAATTTGATGGTTTTTCTTAAAAACGTGTTCTAAGTGGAAGAGAACTAAGTAATTACACACCCGTCAAGTGTTCAAAGTACCAAGACTCCGGGATGAGTAATGAAATGTGTATAAATAACCTTTTTTTGTGTATAATATTGGATTTAATTTGGATTTGACCGGATAGTATTACTAATTTAAGATGGGAAATTCAATCTCTTTCCCGACTTCTAATATTGTTTAAATTTTTATGACTCAAACCCGAAGCATATAATTAAACTAAGAAAATCCATTATCGGTTAATCTAAGTATGCATTCAAGATTGTGCCTATAATTAACATGATATACGTGTGTTTTACTACACTAATCAATGGTTCAATGTATCGAATTGACATCCTAGCGCATTACTTTATTTCTTCAGTATCCCGATATTAACAATAATAATTTATTTTTAGAAGTGGCATTACACTCCTCTATGGTACATACAACGACAAAGCTTTAGTCTTACACTCTTACCCCATTTTTGGGACAACTAACATAAATCATCATCTAAATCCGTAGAAAATTGAATCCGCCAATACAATTAACTCATTAAAGGTCAATGATATCGTACAAAAATAAAAATAGGACGTGCCACATAGTGCCATGTTGGTTCTAAACTTCTAATAAATATATGTAACCATTATCCACATGACGATTTTTGTATCTTCCATTATTAATGATTTACATAAATTCCTAATCTTAATGGACAAGCACGCTTATTTTTTTATTATGACAATGCTTTTTGACTAATATTCTTTGGAGAAAGTGGAAATAAAATCAATACGAGTACAATATTTCAAATTTGCTTTAAGGTCGTATATTAATTTATGGTTTTAAAGATATCAAGGTATTTATATAAAAAGCGTTCTCTCTGTAATATAATTAACAAATATATTCTTAAAAATTAAATAAAAATACGTAAAGAAATTTCGAGCCATTAGTTTCATGTTTGAAAACACATATACAGTCAATTAAAACAGTCGTTCATACGACACTCAAATTACCCTAATTAAACTAACTACTTGTAGAAATTAATTTGATAACTCGACATGTTACTATACAATTGGCTATAACACCACAATATATCGTTGAATTTAGATTATATAATATATGTTTGAGTACTCTGAAGTTTGAACTCCATTGCGTAGAATCGTAGATAGTTGAAGATTTGTCATCAAGAGTCATAAATGACATAAGTGGTCTATTACACCCATTTTATTAAAGAATTGTAACCCAAGTGAGCCATAGTAATGTAAATTAATCCAATTTAGTAATGAGAATACGTGGCACAAATATTATATTATAATTACCGAAAATTATTATTTATGCCTACTATTTATTACTTTGTCTTTGCCTTCTTAAACTTTAATTAAATGAAGTAATTTTACAAATCTGTATGTTTCTAACTCGATTTTACCACAATTAGTGAAAACATTTTATAAATCTTTTCATATTCGACTTCTTAATATATGCACTTAGGGCACATGTTAAAAAAACCGTAACTAATAATATTACATTTTATTTGTAATTATTGTAGCTTTCTAAACTCTCGAGGGTATAATGATATAAAATTAAGATGCCTTTTTAATGCTTATGATGATTAAATTATGTAGTTGATGAAAATCCATGGCTGAATTCCACCCAATAAATAGCCAAATTAGAGGTGACTAGTTCACTAGTAGAATGGTCAACTAGTTTTGCACTCTTGTTTAACAATGATATTAGGACAAATCTAAGTACTAATTATTTCAACAATACTTTATTCTATATTGTAAAAGTTCATCTATTCTATTGACTACTTTAGGTATATAATTTTGGATTGTTTTATGGGATTCTTCACACTTCTATTTTTAATTACTTAAAAACCTTTTTAAATGACTATGATATCATATCTACCCCACTTAAAACTTTATTTTTTCATGCATTAATTTCAACACATTTCAATTCAATTTAGTTATATTCATTTTATATAATTTAGCGTAATTCAGCTTTATTCAATTGAGTTAAACTATCTTTGTTACAAAGGATTAATTGATAGAAATACTCCGAACTATGAGTGAATTGCTCAAAATACTTTAAAATTTATTTTAACTACCAATATAACCAACTAATGCCCTCATTTACTTTGTATAAAATTTGTTATTTTGTTAACTTATTGTAGCATGTTTTAATGGTGCGATTAAATGAATAAATTAACAGACAAGTAAAAGAGAAATACGGGTTAAAAAAAGGTTAGAAATTTTTTCACTTATTTAACTGGTAGCAGATTATATATTATAATAAAAACAAATGATAGTATTAATTGGTTATATTGGTAGTTAAAATAAAGTTTGAAGTATTTTAAGCAGGATATTAATAGTTCAGAATATTTCTTATCAATTAATCATTTTACAAATTAAATTGTAGGTCCCTCTGAACCGAATTTAATGAACTAGAACAAAACTAAATTGAATTTAATGACCTAAACAAAACAATATTAAAATAAATAATTAATTTATAAAGAGAAAATCCGAACCGAACTAAATTGGAGCTAAACCTTAAGAGTTTTTCTCTAAAACCGAAGAGGTATTTATTTGGATCCGTTTCATCATTAAAATGAAGTTGGCCGTCTTAAAAACCAAAAAATTGCGGCAGAATGGTAGGCTTTGAGCAATCCAAGTATCCCCTTTTCCCCCTCTCTCCTCCTAACTGTTCAACTCAACCTCAGATTCAACTGTAATAACAACTAACAATTCCAAATTTCCTTAAATTTTGTTCAATAATTGTAATAAATCATAATAAACCCTAAATTTCAATCACCTTATTATTACTTTTTAATATAGTGTATACTTGTTCATTTATGAAGACTCCTTGGAAATTTGGCAAATTCGGATTTTTCTGGGTAAAGTTGTAACCCTATTTGTTCGGCAATTTGAGCTAGTTTTCCCCCTTTTTTCGGTGTATTTTGATTTGGGTATTTGACCATTTTGTTGTGTGAATAACAAGTTTGGAACTTTTCTTCATTATCCCGCTTTTTTTGCAATTATATTTTTTTGGCATAATTATTAATTCATTGATTCAAATGTAATTGCAAATTTTATTGTTTTCATTAAAAGGAGTGCAATTGCAAGATCTTACGTTAAATTTCTCGAAAAAAGGTGTTTCTTTTCGCTATTTTGATGATATGCACACCACCTGTTTGATGATATGCGTGGCTGAAATTTGTAATCTTGATGTTTATGTTTGTTTGATTTTGGAAGTATTACGTATAGGTGGTCCAAACATATGTAAATAATTGGAGTAACATCTTCATATCTTTCAATCTATGATTACTTTTTTTGTTTCCTTGAATATAAATTTTATGTACAAATGTTGCAAAGTTGCCTCACCCATAGTGATGTTCTGTTATGATTTGCCCCTTTTGATGACCGGAAAAATGATGTAAAGGGGTCTTTTTGTTATTCCCTCCTCCGCCCCGCCCCGCCCCAGTCATTTGTTTACCGTTGATTAAAATAATTACCGTCATAAAGAATTAATAAGGTGAACAAATGATTAGGACGAAGGGAGTATGTTGTTTGCGTTCTATGTTTTGTTTTGGAGCTCTTATTTCATTAATTCGGATGGATTTGTGTTAATCTAATTTGTTTATTTGATCTTAGGTTGCAGATATAGAGTTTGTCAATTCGGGTTTATAAGATTATTAAAGCTATGGATGCTGCAGAACTTGAAGAGAATCTTTTTGCAATCAGTGATGCCAAGGTATATATATCTCCATCATAGAATGGAATGTTTTTCTGTCATATATGGAGTATTCCCCGTGTCGAAATCATTTGTAAAGAATAAAGGAATTAACAAATGATTGGGTCGGACGCAGGGGCGAACCCACCTAGTAGCAAGGGGTGGCAGCCGTTACCCCAAACTTAAAAAAATGGTTTAGATGACGGATTTTTGCTACCACAAATATAGTCAAATAATAGATAAGTAAACGATATCCCATCAAATATGCAATAAACATCTTGTAGTTCAATGAGATAGACCTTGGTTTTCCACCTGGTGCACTGTGTTTGACTCCCACTATAAGCATTTGTTCTTTAATTTTTTTCCGCTACCCCAAACATTAAATCCTGGGTTCGCCCTGGTCGGAGGGAGTATATATGAATTCATAGCTATTGACTGTATTAGGTCGGAGGGAGTATTTGTTTTTGTTAGTAGGTTTCATTAGTTTACTGGGTACTACATGACTAATCATGAGTTATGGTTGCAAGAACGTTGTAGTTTCCTGTTACTTTGGTCGGATTTATCGGCCAATTCCTTACCTTCTACATGGATGACAATGTTGTCATAGCGCTTTCAAATGATTTAGGCAGTACGTTTGAAACACGATGATGGCAATTTATAGGTTCAAGATTGAGTGGGTTTGGTAATTATAGGCTCTAATATTTTTTTGGATAATGGTGGGAACCTCAGATTAATAATGATAACGGAACTTTAGTTGCTTTGCTCTAACTTCAGAAGACATAATCTCAAGCCAATTTACATTTACATAATCGCAAAAGATAGGACATTAGATCCATTAATTACTATCTCATGTTTTAACCAAGTTAGTCCATATACACATAATTGTTTGTATGCATTTTAAACAAAAATTTCTATATTCCTTTACAGTTACATGGTGGTTTGTGCAAGATATTGTCTGAAATATACTGTAAAGTGATGACTATCTTTCCAGTCCTGGAAGAGGCACGTCCACGCAGTAGGACAGGAATTCAGGCCTTATGTTCACTGCATGTTGCTCTCGAGAAGGCTAGAAATCTTTTACAGCATTGCTCGGAGTGTAGCAAATTGTACCTGGTACGTAATGATAGTGTTGAAGCACCCAAAGTTTTCCTTCCTTTTCCGTTCTTTGTTTTGCGAAAGGAGGTTTATAAGTCGTGGCACAAGATAATCTTGTTATCTGATTATTTTTTACTTTCCGTTATAGATATTAATTTTCCAACATTGATTTGTATCTTATAGGCCATTACTGGAGATTCTATTGTTTTGAAGTTTGAGAAGACAAAATGTGTTCTTATAGACAGCTTGAGGCGGGTTGAAGATATCATTCCTGAATCTATTAGCTGTCAGGTTGGTCTTCTTTTCTGATTCGTAATGCCTGTCTATGGCTGTTTCTTCTTTCTCCCCCCTTTTCCCCCTTTGTTTGAGGTCGATTTGCAGCTAGTGCTATATTGGTTGAATAGCTTCCCATTCTTATATAAATCATTATAACCGGTTTCGAATGACCTATTGCAGATTCAAGATATTGTGAGTGAACTAGAGGGGATTGTTTTCTCCCTCGATCCAGCAGAGAAACAAATCGGTGATGACATTATTTCATTGCTTCAGCATGGTATAAAATTTGAAGACAATTCATATGACAACAATGAGCTCGAGTCTTTTCACCAAGCTGCATCTAAACTTGGCATTACATCTTCCCGGGCTTCTCTTGCCGAAAGAAGATCTCTTAAGAAACTCATTGACAAAGCCCGTATCGAAGAAGACAAACGCAAGGAATCGATTGTTGCTTACCTTTTACATCTTATGAGAAAGTATTCAAAGTTGTTTAGAGGCGACCTCGGTGATGACCAGGATTCCCAAGGCTCTGGACCTTGTTCTCCCACCGTACAAGGATCTTCGGAGGATGGAAGGGCACTTGACCGTCACCTGTATAATATTAATTCATTCAACTTTAGGCCATCTCTTGCTTTTAGGCCAAACGGTAGGAGGTCCGAACAAATATCCGTTCCACCAGAAGAGCTGAGGTGTCCAATCTCGCTGCAGCTTATGTATGACCCAGTCATCATTGCCTCTGGACAAACTTACGAACGGGTTTGCATTGAGAAGTGGTTTAATGACGGACATAACACTTGCCCAAAGACTCAACAGCAAATCTCTCATCTCGGTTTAACTCCTAATTACTGTGTAAAGGGCCTCATTGCTAGTTGGTGTGAGCAGAATGGTGTTCCTATTCCTGATGGGCCACCCGAGTCTCTTGAACTCAACTACTGGAGGCTTGCGTTGTCTGATAGTGAGTCAGTACAGTCTAGGTCTACAGATAGCGGCAACTCCGCCAAGTTAAATGGGGTGAAAATAGGGCCTCTGAAAAATGACGGGAATGAAGGCGGTGAAGGAGATGATGTCAGTGAAGGTAATAGTGAAGCCGCAGGTCAGGGGGAGAGTGATGAAAATATCATTGAAATATATGAGAACTTTTTGGCCGTCCTAAACGGAGAAGAAGCATTGAATATGAAGCTGAAAGTCGTGGAGGAGATAAGGAGACTGCTAAAAGATGACGAAGAAGCAAGAATGTTGATGGGTGCACATGGGTTTGTTGAAGCACTTGTACACTTTCTGAAATCTGCAGTCGATGGAGGGAATAACATTGCACTGGAAGGGGGAGCTATGGCACTCTTCAACCTTGCTGTTAACAATAACAGGTGTCACTCTCTCTCTCCCTCTCTGTGACTTCCGAAGTTTGAACAAATAGTTTGTTTAATGACGTGGTTTCGGTCATAAAAGGATAGAGTTAGACGGTGTTTGACTTTTTATTGTGCTATCTTAAACTCTTCGTATATATGTTGATATATTCGAGATGATCCTATATTCCTATGTTAGGTGTTATGAGTCGATAAGTCAGTCAGTTAAATTGTGTTACAAAGTTGACGAAGTTATTTGATAGGATTTATAAGTGATACTCTTTCCGATTTCTTGTGTTGTTCCCTTTCGATTTTAACCCAAGAAATAAGAGAATTAATTTGGACCACACAATACACATGATTCCACATGAAATTGATTTTGGACCACACAAAGTTGTTCAAAAGAGGAAAGAGGGAACATCAATGTTATTAGACCAAAACGGAAAGGGGAATATCATAGAAAATCGGAGGTAGTATGATATATAATTATATATACATGACCTGCGGATAGATGAAGGAAGGTGGCAATATGACAACATTATTACAATGCAAGGGGTCTGCAATTGGTTTAGGGTTTAGGGTTTAGGGTAAGGGAGTCAGATGTAGTCGACAAGTCGACATTATCCAGAATGTGCCGATTTGAGTCTTAACCCCTACCCAGTCTGAGTGGCCCTTTTTTTCTTGTTTATACTCTGTATACACCATTAAACTTTGCTTCTTGCTTGGTTGGACAGTTTAACAATGTTTATTCGAATTTTTCCCTTCAATTTTTGGATTCCTCTTTAGAAACCAATATTTACTTACATCCTTAGAAATTTTTGTATTGCAGAAACAAGAAATTAATGTTGGATGCCGGAGTCATTACTATACTAGACGAGATAATGTCTGATCCTGATTCATATGGACTAATAGCTGCCCTTTATCTTAACCTTTCATGCCTTGAAGAAGCAAAACCCATATTAGGATCAAGCAATGCCCTTTCCTTTCTAATTAACCTTCTCATAACCAAAACCGACCCACAATGGAAACTCGATGCCCTTCACGCTCTTTTCAACATCTCCACTTGTCCGTCCAATATTCCAAACCTCCTCCAGGCGGGTATTGTCGATGGTCTACTACTGCTTCTAGTTGAGCCCAGGGTTAGGACATGGACCGAGAAATCAATAGCCGTTCTCATAAACTTGGGATCAAATTATACAGCAAAAGAGACTATTATATCAGCTCCTGGCCTTGTGGGTGCACTTGCAACCATATTAGACACTGGTGAGCCCATTGAGCAAGAACAAGCGGTTTCATGTCTTTTGATTCTTTGCAATGGGCATGACAATTGCAGTCAAATGGTTCTCCAAGAAGGTGTCATCCCGTCGTTGGTATCTCTCCAAGTCAATGGGACACCCCGAGGCCGAGATAAGGCTCAGAAGCTTCTAATGCTGTTCCGTGAGCAAAGGCAACGAGATACATCCCCTGAACGAGTCATGCGGTCTCCTTCAGTCCGGGAATTTACAGCTCCACCTCGGGATATGAAGCCATTGAGCAAGTCGAGCAGTGAAAGGGCAACGCCTCTAGATCCAAAACCCCTCGGTAAAGCGGTTTCTAGACGGAAGCTAGGAAAGAAATTTAGTTTCTTATGGAAGAGCTAGAACTTCTCTGGCCCTCGGATGCTTTCCGACTGCCTTATTTTGCAACTTTCAGTGATGTAAATTCTTCTATTATCCTTCTACATATACCACTTTCCTTTGTACTAGCGAGTCCTGCATTTGACGGTTTTGTACATACAACCGAGCCATTAACCCTATTATTAAGCGAGAATTATTAACATTAGATGGCTTGGTTATATGCATACAACCGTCTCATACGAGTTCTTAGGTTTCTTTTTGTTACGAAGGAAGTGATGTACAGCTCCCACTTCTGTAATTAATCGATAGTTTAACTCTTTCCGCCTTTTCGGGGCAAAGATGGCCTTGTAACATTATATTAGTCTCATCACAGAAATGTCTTGGACTGTTTTATTTTAGTTGTTCTAGTTTCATCATATTGGCAAGTCATTAACCGATTATATTTCCGCAATTACTAACAACTTTGTAGGTGGGATGTAACACTCCAAGAGTATGAGAGGAAATCTGTCTCACATCGGTAGAATGTGAGGCTTGTGATATGTTTATAATAGCTTCCACCCACCACTTCGTAACAAGGCCTGGTATACCTCCCATCTTATTAGGGTGTGTTACGACCGTGGTGGGTCGGGTTGTTACACGGGATTTGAACCAAAGTTACCAAGATACCATGGAACGATCCCTAACAATGCCTACTACTTTGATGACGATTTAGCAAATGCAACGAGGAAGGTTATTTTCAAATTCCGCACATCAAGGGAAAAAGGACAACTAAACGGCTCAACGACTTTACCAGTAAAGCTAACTGACGTACAGTCTTAAGTGTACGAAGCTGAACGAGCCAGTGCGATTCTTGTCCTCGGCGTTTCCCATCCAAACTCAAGAAGTTCCACCAACGGATCTTCCTTTTCTTTCCCTTCTTTCTTTTCTCCATCGCCTTCCTTTACATTATCACAACTCTGTTGTTCGTTAACGCCTTTCTCCAACGCGTCCTTATACGAACACTTCATTGCTAGTATCGTAGCCTCATCGCTATTTGTGTCGACTCTAATTTCCTTCTCTTTTGCGCTTTCAAAGACGGGGATCTTCCCAAGTATAACAGACAGTTTGTTCATCACATGCTCAAACTCAAGAGGAAAACTATCAATCCTGTCTATTACATAATCGATTTTCTTGAAAACATATCTCGAAAAAGGTACGTGTTTCTCGACTTTCCCTTCGATTAATAATATGTACAAGTCGATAAATGAGAGGACTGTGAGCCATTGGTATTGAATAACACATACCAAAGGACTAGCTACCGATCCTAGCTTGGCTAGGCGTCTTGTGATAGAACCGACTGGACCGTTGAGGTTGAGTGCTCTTTTATAGAGGTTCCATATAATGGCTAATGTCGTCGCTCCACACGTGTACAATGGACTCCGTCTAGACGATGAGGAAGTATCAGACATGTTATTTCTGCAATGAAATTACGATCTCATTATGTATATTGCTCCATATATCAATTTCCGCAGTTTTTTTAATAATAATTCGAGTTGAAAGTAAAAAAATACGAGGGTCAACAGAGCCTCAGTCCCAGACTCCTAACATAGTCTGGGATCGGCTAACATAAATCATAACATCCTAATGAAATAAATTAACGAACAACTCCAAAACATTTTATTTTATCTATAGAAGAAGCTAATACGGTCATACCTGTCTTAAGTTAAGTTGTTATATCAGACAAATCTTCGCGAAAGATATAGGTAATTGTCAAGAAATTTTTAAAAACCGTGAATCAGTTTCAAGAAGAATGATTTATATTTTGTTTTTGGTAAAAATGTGAAAATAATAACGTAAGATTGTAGTGAGATTGAGTATGGGAAAATATAGTCTAATAGATGCATATTTTAAGGGTATAAATGGATGTGATCTTCTTATGCGATTAATCAGGAAGATGAATGAATGACTTTTTAATGATTCAAACAATATAATGTTAGTGCAACCGAGTGTGCTCTCTACCACTCATTGCCTTTATAAATAACAATCGAGTAATAACTATTTACTGACTATCCCGGGTCGGTTATGGGTTGGGTTGAAATGGGTCGATTTATATCGGGTTTAGGGTATGTCGGATCACTGATATATTCGGGTCAGTTCGGTTCATGTCGGGTCATTTTTGGTTTAAGTCGTCGACGGGTGATAAGTCGGGTCAGGTTATTAACGGGTTAGTGTCGGGTTATTAGGAGATTGGGCATATATTAGACCCAATGTTCATGGTATTGGGGAATCGCAGACAGTTTGCCATCATAGGTATAAGAGCTTAATAAATGAATATAACTTGCAAGACGTTGCGATAACAGGCAACAATGGAACTATTGACGGCCAGGCAACAATGAAACTATTGACGACCAAGGATCATAATAATAGAGGGGGACAAAATATTTAAAAAAATAAATTAAATTTTGATGTTTATATTTTACCCCGTACATTATTATAAATTATTTTCTCAAGGGTTTTTATTTATTTTATTTTATATTTTTACAGTTTTTTTTTTTTCTATAAATTTTCTCTTCTGCAAATTACCCATTCTTTTGCAAAAGTTGTGACCACATGAAGATTCTAGTAAGTGGTGGCATTGCTTCTGCTTTCTATACTTGGCAATGGCAATGCAGTAGATTTTGAGAACAACAATCAATGCGAATACAAGCCGCAATTGGATCCTAGACCGCATAGTGTATCCATAGAGTTTGGTCCGTTGGAGATGGAAAACATTGAATACTGGTGCCTTTCAAAATGTCATATTCCATCTTAATTCATTCGCGGACAAGGGTGGGGCTCAATTGTATCCTGTAGATATTTGTGAGAGATTGTGAATTCTGTTGGAGTCGTGGTTTCAAACTTGACCTTTTTGAACGCCCCTACATATAACTTTCGTCCTGTCTATTGCAGCCATATATTAGTACAAATTATTTCAGCTTTTGCTCCCGCTTCATCTCCTCACACAGTCGAGATTGTTCCTGATTCTTCCGATCACTTGTGCATAGAGAACAACAACATAAGCATGGGTTATGACGCCATATCCCTTAAAAGTGGGTGGGACCGATACGGCATTGCATAATATAGGCCCAATCTCCTAATACGGGTCAAGATATCAGCATATATTTTATTTTATATATATAATTTTTTTTTAGCAATTATTATTTTTGTTTTTAAAAAAAATCTTTTTTTTTACGTTGGTTGGTATGGTTCGCACCGTAAGAAAGTTCGCACGGGATCTTGATTAAAATGCTACCCTAAAATGACTGATAAATGACACAGAGGATACAAAAATGCCACGTAAATCCATTGCCACGTAATTTTTTTTTTTTTTTTTATACATTTAATTGAATTTTCTATAAATTAATTTCATTTATGTGGCACTTACAAATTTACATCAAAATTTCATAACTTATAATTAATATTCACATTTTAGTTGAATTTTTGTAATAAAACATGTTAATAATTGTCATAATTTATAATTAAAACTAACATTTTAGATGACATTTTGGTAATAAAACATATTAATAAATTAAAATTCTTCATATTACTTGACGCCTACCATTTTAATTAAAACTTTCTCCTATTCAATTCATTTTTTTAATTAAACATCATAATTAATAGATTAAAACTCTTCATACTTCACCCACCAAATTAATGAAAATTTATTCCTACTTAAATATTTTTTGTAATATAATATATTAATAAATTGATAAGATTTTTTATACTACTTACTACCCACAATTTTCATTAACATTTTTTTCTATTTAATTCCCCTCTTAAATTACTCAGCAATCAATTATCTAATTTAATAATACCACAAAATAAAATTAAAAATTAAAATTAAAATATGGGTGTCTATGGTTGTAGAATGGGTATAGAACCTATAATAGCTATAATAGTTTTTATTCACAATATTTATTTAGAACTATTGCTCATTTGCCTATGAGTTTCTAAGATGTGGATTATATTTTATGGTTTAATTTATTTATTTGACTATAGTGGTAAATTGATTATTATTGTTGAGTATTGTTGTTGTCATGTACAATAAACTATATTTTAATTTGTTATATTATTGGTTTTTATAAATCCTTTAATTTATATTGGAATTCATATTTTCCATCTAATATTTTAATTTCAATGATTTACATGTGACAATATTTTGATTCGTTTGTCAAGTGTTTGTCATGTTGATGTTTTATCTTTTGGTCAATATACTTTTTATACGAACTTTAAAGTATCATGAAATGTATGTGGATAATCTAATACAAAAGGCACAAAACGAGGTAAAATGTATACAATATAATTAAAAGGTTAATTAAAATATTTAATTTTAATTCATATGTCATTTTTATTATAGTTTTTGTGGTGCGAGCGAACAATTTTATCATAGTGGTTAATACTAATCCATATATATTGATTACTTAATTATTTATTTTTATCGAATATTATATATGGAGAATATTACGGTATAATAATGTATTATATTGTAATTGAAATAATATCGTATAGGAATAAGTAATATTATATTGCGATATGCTTTAGATATTTGAAATATTACGGTATAATAATGTATTATATCGTAATCGAAATACATCGTAACAATAAGTAATATCATATTGCGATATGCTTTAGATATTTGAAGTATTATAAATACCGTACCTTTGTATTCATTCCAAGACACAAACGAATTATCAATAATAATACTACAATTATATTTACCCTATCTTGAGTTTATCATTATAAAAAGGCAAAACTATGTATTTTTTTTTTTCGGGTCGAATTACTTGAATCGGATTAGATTGGATCGGCTTTTGCCAAGTGATACCGCCTCATCTTAACATATTGTTCTAAAGGATAGAGGAAGAAAATAAGGAAATTTAAAAAAGTTGATAATTATATGAGAAATATCACGATAGGCTTATCATGAGATCCTCTTACCTAAGATACAAATTTTCTAAGACGGCACTATCCGTCACCCTATTCATAATGCGAATAACACTATTCATAAAATGCTCCACTTCCTCCCACCTGCATGTCCACTTCACAAGCTGAAGACTCTTTGTATATAAAATCCGTCATCTTCAACTTATAACGGATATCATCCGTCATAAGTAAGACTCCCTGTATATAAAATCAGTGAAATGTTTATTATTTATTATCCCGATTTCAAATTGTTACAACTTACAAGTTGAGAAAAAGGCAAAATTTTGAAAGGCAGAATATAGGATTGTAGCATCAGCTGATCAAAACCAATAAATGACCCTTTATAAAATTTGGGCCTTCAAATTCCGAATCAGTGTTATTGTTTTAGTCCATGGAGTTTGAAGAGTCAAGAACGAATTAGCATCTAAAAGGAGAGGGGTGAATTAGGTAACCTTTTAAAAATTCTGATGTAGCTTAAGTGTTTTACGAGTTAAAGCAACGAGAATCAGAGTCTAAGCAACAATATGTGGAACTGTTGCACAGATCTGATCTATTACGAATGTAGTGAGAAATAAGTGCGAGATTAAGCAATAAACAAACGATATAAAAAATTGGTTTAACTCCTACTCCGGAGCCTACGTCCAACCGTTATTTTATTGAATGTTTAGAAACTATTTCGTTTAACTAAAACGATTACAACAAAACAACTCCCCAACCTACTCCGGTTGCATTTTGCTTAGAGCTACTCCGTTCGTAAGACTTGACTCAAACTTAAAGCTATTCCGCTCTAAGAGTTTTGATGTTCCACCTTATGGTTTATACGATCTGTATCTCAAAGGTTCACTTAGAACATGAAGATTTCATTGAAGATTTAAACACAAGGTTCATCGAACATACTCTTTTAGTCATTAGAGGTGCGAACTAGCACAAGGAGATAATTGCTTTTCGAAAACAAATGAAGACTCTCTGAAAATCAGAAACTTTTGCAAACAAACTTTGAAGAACAAATGCTTTAAAAGGTTTTGCAAAGTTTATAATAAATGCCTGAGAAGTCTTAGTATTAAATGAGCTAAAAGGTTGGCTTTTATAGAGAATGGGGCGTGTGATTGCTCACTCACAAATGCATATTATATTCATATCACTCTTTTAACCAAAGGTTTATTGAGAGTGTAAGGTCTTTTACAAACTGATGAAATGGGCTATTCACTTTTACAAGGCTCAAGAAATTTCCCCTTTGGGTAACGAGTATATGACATTCTTTTGGCTTTGAAAAAGTCTCTTAGCTAGAAGAGGAAAGACTAGCCTTTTGCTTTTTGCCATCTAGACTTAGGAGTCATGTGATTTGAATGTCATTTGATGCTCTTTCTAGTTTGTAAACCAAGCTTTTAAAATATGCAGATAACAATAAAAGACAACTTCTTTTGACATAAAATATTTTAGAAAACTATCTACATAACCGTACCAGAAACCCCAATTGCAACAGCTTGCTAGACTGTTGCAAGGGTTTTGCACTTTCTAATAATTAAAAAAAATATATTAGACTACTTGTTTACAACACTTTCCTAGCCTTCACTTGTCTTTGTTTGCTTCTTGACATATGATCTTGTTGTCTTCAATGAGCTTTATGTCACTTTGCTAATCTCTTGTACTAATCAAGCAAACATTAGATAATCTTGTCATCATTAACACATTGTGTTCTAACAGAGTTTTTTGGATGACGAGTTAACCCGTAAGTCGCTATCTTTTACTTTTTTACCTGGTGTGCATTAAGTAAGCTTTCAAGTTACAGATCACGTATACCAGCTTAACTACGTTTTTAACAGAATGACAGAGTCGAAAACAAAATCTCAGATGTCGAGTCAATTTATGTATTTTAGTGTAGAGACAGCCACAAGGCTAGGGATGACAATGGGTAGGGTCTGGGCAGGGTCCGGCAAGACCCGACCCGACCCGAAGTAAAAAACCTTAGACCCATACCCGACCCAAATCCTAAAGGGTCTGAAATTAATGGGCCCATACCCGATCCTAATGGGTCTCGGTCCGGGTAGGGTCTACCCTAGGGTCCAATTTTTTTTTAACGAGTCATTCAATAAAATGTACCAAAGTTCGAATTAAATTACAAAGTTTTGATTAAAGTATTACAAAGTCTTGGTTATTTGGATCATTACCCGTACCCGGCCCTAAATTATATCATTTACCGTACCCAAACTCACCATTTTCATTAATTTCTTCGTTATTCTTAATGGTTATTTGGATATGCGTATAATATATTAATGATAACTAATAAGAGTCATCTGTCTGTGTGTATTATTTGGATTATTGACGTTCGTATGTGTGTCTTTTTGTTTTTGTTTTTATTTTTTTTAATAAATATAAGGGTCTAAGGGTCGGGTAAGGTCCCAAGACCAAGACCGGACCCGACCCAAAGTTTTTATATAGGACCCATAACCAACTCATACCCGAATGGGTCTCAAAAATTCAGACTCATACCCGATCCGTTAGGGCCGATCCTAAGGGTCTGGTTTGGATACCCGACCCACTGCCATCCCTACCCAGGCGAATCATCTAGTCATTTTATCGAGATTGTGTCAAGAACAGCAAGAATCAAATTAACAGCAACAGTACATTTACAGCCTAACAGGTAATGGAATTTGATTCTTTCACTTATACATCATGTACATCACTCATTTTTCACCACAAAACAACATTCTTTTTAACATTCTTTAGTACAAAAAATTAAGTATTGATTGCATTTTTGTTGTTTATTTTCGGGTTTGATGATTCAAGTATCTGGGCTGTAATTTAAATGCCCAGTTACAATTCCACTCAACTGCAAACAATTCGTATGTAGTAGTTTCCTATGTATGTCTCGGGTTTTTCTTCCGTCCCAATATACCGCTCACAAAGAATAAAACCGTAAACAAATGATTGGGACGGAGGCAGAACGAACTAAATTGTTTTGCAAGTTTCCAAGAGTTAGTTGTTAGTTGTTGAATATGCTTTACTTAGCTTGTTGAAATTGTCTGCTTTCTGTGTTAAGTTACGTGCTTTTGTGTATCATTAATTTTCGATATTTATTCTTGTTATAGAGTACTCCGTTTTGTTATTCGAAGGAAATTATTAGGTAAGCTAGTGATTATATCTCTTGGTTCATGGAAATAACTATCATGGATGATGATGATGAGCATGGTATGTCTCTTGGCTCGATTATTCTTTGTCGAACTAGTAGCCAGTCAATGTAAAGTGCGTAACTCGCCAGTTTTTTCTCAAGTGCATAACTCGACAGTTTTGTTTTTCAGTGCGTAACTCGCCATTTTTTTCCATAACTCGCCAGTTTTTTTTTTTTTTTTAAGTACCACCTTGATTAGAAAGAAGATTTCTTAGATTTGTCATGGAAGGCACCATAGTTAATTAGTCCCTCCGGCAGGGCAGCGGAGCGGAATGTAAGTCGTTTTTAGGCCTCAAGAGCGTGAGGCTCTGATACCATGTTAGATATAGAAGAGAGAAATGGCTAAGGATTATATTATTGATTGTTGTGATGTCTTACATTGATCCTAGAACCTAGAATTGATAAACCCTACTGAAAGATGGGTCTAGTATAGGCTCGGCCCAATATCCTAATAATATCTAACCGTAGTTTTCATTATGGGTCATTCTAGCACACGGTAAATAGGGCTTTGCAAAGGTGACCCCGTTACCTTGTTATAGACGGGAGCCTTTGAGGCATTGGTGTAATATCGTTGTTGATCAAGCATTTAAATGTTCAAATTTAGGTGACTGATTCAATTCATTTCCGATGTGCAATTTCTGTAGGTATACCTGGAGATGGGAGTTGTTTATTTCGGGCTGTCGTTTATGGTGCGTGTCTTAGACGAGGGAAGTCAGCGCCAAGTGAACGGCAGCAGAAGGAACTCGCTGATGAACTTCGAGAAAATGTACAGCTGAGATTCGTCCTCTCTTGTGTATTTAGCTTATAATTTACGGAGTATGTCTAGCTGATACCGTCTTTTTGACAGAAAAATGTTCTGATTTCCAGGTTGTTGAAGAACTGATCAAGAGACGTAAAGATACTGAATGGTAATTCATCGAATTAGCAGATCAATTACTGCAAACTATGCCGATGATTGATCATCAATTCCGTCTAATGCAATTGCAGGTATCTGGAGGATGAATTTGACAGGTATGTTTGTCAGATGAGACAGTCGCATGTTTGGGGAGGCGAACCTGAGCTCCTGATGGCCTCGCACGTTCTACAGTAAGTATATATAGGTAGCCTCAATGGTTCATTTCCGCTTTCATATTTTCCGTCTTTGATTGGTAATCTCTGAGCACAGTCTGCTGTAACATAGACCTATAGCCCCGCATCCGCCCCAGTTGGGGCGGGGATAGGTTGAGCTTTGGCGGGTGGTGGGGCGGGGACGGGTATGAAAATTGTACCCGCCATGGGTAGTGGGACGAGAATGTTTTGTGCGTGTTACCCACCTTATAGCCGCCTACGGGCCAATTATTACAAAAATTAATACCATTATTACGATAATTTTACAAATATTATTTTGTTATAATTAAGACGTAATGTTAAAAATAGCTATTTTATAAAGTATTTTACCAACTTTTTTGGCAAATAACTAAAATTATATAAACAAATTTCTGAAAATATAAATTAATAGCGATTAAACCAACTTGTACGAAAAAAGATCGGAAAAATTTATGCTATAGTGGCTTAATGGTTAAGTGGGGCGGGATGGTTTTAGAAATTTGTACCCACCATGGGTGATTGAGCGTGGATGGGTACGAGGTTTTCTTGATGGGTACGGGTAAGGAGAGCCTATATCCAGCACCGCCCCGCCCCAATGACATCCCTGTCTACAGGCTACAGTCCTACAATATACGAATACAATCAGTACATACACTTATAATGTCGTAATTATCTGTCGTAGAATGCTGTTTCAACTGATCAGCAGCATATTGCCAATTTCAGGATGCCTATCACAGTCTATATGCCGGATAAAACATCAAATAAACTTAAAGTGATAGCAGAGTATGGTCACGAGTATGGTACACAAAACCCGATTCTTGTTCGTTATGATGGCTGCGGGCATTACGATGCACTGAAGAATAAACCCTGATGAACTTACTGGTATGATCCATTCTAAGCTGTTTTCTTGAACTGAACTTGGATAATTACGTTTCTGAAAACCCAAGAATGACGAGCATTGATCAAAGCTTTCGGCTTTCTTAAACACTCCCCTGAATTTTGTGACGATTTCAGGTGGACTCAACTGGTATATGCATCTCTCGTAGCGCTATTCAGACGACTGAACTGTAAATTCAAATGCATCGTTAATGAGGAACAGCCTTTCGCTTGTTCATGTGACTCTGTAAATTACTCTGTACTTGATATTCAACTCATTTGTTAATATTTGTTCACGTTCGCGTTCCTATATCTGATATTTCGGTTTGTTATTGATACGAAGGCCGAACAATTGTTATTATCAGCTTTTTTATGTCAAAATGTTATGTGCATTCTTGCCATATCGAAAGCAAGGATGTGAGCTGATCGTTAAGTGCTAGTGAGGGATCGTTCACTAGACACAAGTCCCGGACCGTCGTAGGTCAGGCTGTACTGAGAATATCTCGCATGGAAAGTAGTTTTGCTTTACAAGTCTAATTTCCAGCTCCCTCCATCCACCATGACAATTGATCAATAAAATTCATGACTACTTGTTATTTGGCCTGGGATAATTCAATATTTGTTGAACATTGATAATCGTGTAAAAGAGAGTAATACTCGTTATTTTGGCATAACATTGAATTGGTTAACTCCTCAAATTACCAAGGAGAAGTTCTTGAAAAACGGGAGAAAAATAATTCTGTTACGGTAAGACCTGCCGAACGTCTTGAGTTGGAGTGTATAATACACGATTTTCGAGATTTCAGGGTAACGGAACAAATTCTCCATAAATCACACAATATGGTCCTAAGACCATATAAAGTGGCCACACAAAATTTGAAGAGAAATACAAGACATTTTGGGGTTTGGGTATGCGATACATCAATATTTATCAAACCTCCGGTAATCGTGAAAAATGGGGTATTACTTGTTATTTTTGGCATGAAATTGAATTGGTTAACTCTTGAAACTACCTTGGAGAAGTTTTCAAAAAACCGGGACAAAAATAATTCTCGGCCATTACGACCTCTCAAACGACTCAAACTGAAGCGTATAATACACGGTTTCCGGGAATCACGGGTTCTAAAACAAAATTCTCCATAAATTATACAAAATGGTCCTCATATCAGTTAAAGCTACCACTCAAAATTTGAGAAGAAACAGAAGACATTTGGGGCTCCGATATACGATAAACCAATATTTGTCAAACTTTCGATAATCATGAAAATTGGAGGAATATTTATTATTTTGGCCTGAAATCTAATTGGTTAACTCCTTAAACTAACCCAAAGAAGTTTTTGAAAAACTGGGGAAAAAATTTTCTAGTCTGATACGACCTCCCGAACGACTCAAATTGAAGTGTATACGCGGTTTTCAGGATTCCAGGGTTCCGGAACAAAATTCTCCGTAAATCATACAAAATGTTCCTCATCAATTAAAACTGCCAATCAAAATTTGAGGACAAATAGAAGACATTTGCGGGTTCCGATATACGATAAACCAATATTTGTCAAACCTCCGATAATCGTGAAAATTGGAGTAATATTCATTATTTCGGCCGAAATCGAATTGGTTATCTCCTGAAACTAACCAGGAGATGTTCTTGAAAAAATCGGGAAAACAATAATTTTGGTCCGGTACGACCTCCCGAACGACTCAAATTAAAGTGTATAATACACGGTTTTTGTGATTCCAGGATTTCGGAACAAAATTCTTCGTAAATCATACAAATTGTTCCTCATATCAGTAAAGCTGCCACTCAAAATTTGAGGAGAAAAAGAAGACATTTGGAGGTTTCGATATGCGATAAACCAATAATTGTCAAATCCCTTATAATTGTGAAAATAGAGTAATTTTCATTATTTTGGCGTGAAATAGAATTTGGTTAATTCCTGAAACTAACCCTGACAAGTTTTTGAAAAACCGGGAGAAAAATTATTCTAGCCGATACGACATCTCGAACGACTCAAATTTAAGTGTGATAATACACGGTTTTCGTGATTCCAGGTTCCAGAAAAAAGTTATACGTAAATCATATAAAATGTTCCTTACATTAGTTAAAGCTACCACGCAAAATTGGAGGAGAAACAGAGGATATTTGGGGTTTTGATATGCGATAAACAATAGTATTTGCCAAACCACCTATAATCGTGAAAAAAAATGAATAATATTCGTTATTTTGGCCTGAAATCGAATTGGTTAACTCATAAAATTACCACAGAAAGTTTTTGAAAAATTGGGAGAAAAATAATTCTGGTCCGGTACGACATCCTAAAGGACTCAAATCGAAGAGTATAATACACGATTTTCGAAATTCCAGGATACCGGAATAAAATTCTCCGTAAATCACACAAAATGTTCCTAAGATTAGATGGAGTGGCCACGCAAATTTTGAGGATAAATAAAGGATATTTGGGGGTTTCGGCATGTGAAAAACCAATATTTGTCAAATTACCGATACTCGTGAAAACCGGAGTAATACTCGTTATTTTAACGTGAAATTGAATTGGTCAACTCCTGGAACTCCCTTCGAGAAGTTTTTGGAACACCGGGAGAAAAATAATTCTGGTCCGGAATTGACATTCCAAACGACTCAAATTAAAGCCTATAATATACAGTTTCCGAGGATAAAATTTACATTAATTATACAAAATGAAGTCATTTATTGGCATTTTTGTGCCAGAACAAAATTCTCCGTAAATCACACAAAATGATGCTCATTTTAGTTAAAGAGGCCACGTAAATTTGAGGATAAATGAATGACATATGAAGCGAAAATCGTATAACCGTTCAAATTTGTTTAATATTTGTTGTTACACAAATTTGGTGCTGAAATTGAATAGAGTAATTTCTGTCGTGACTCTGTCACGAGAGTTAAAAAAATTACGACCCGATAAGGCCTCCGGAACGGCTCGAAATGGAGTATTATCGATTCAACGTTGAAATGGTGGAGCTTTGCCATCACTGTCGTTCAGTTCTGACTTCTGAAACGATCAACGGCAAGACTGTTTATTTGCAAGAACAAGCAAGTTTGATCACTTCAATGCACCAATAAAGAGACAAAGTCGGTTTAATAAGTACTCTATAAAAAAGCCGGCATCTCTGCATATATTCAGACCATTCAAGCTAATGTAAACCGTCCATCGATCAAGGCCACGATAATACTACTGCTGCTGAGTGCTGATGATCATCGTTGGTAAGTAATTTTAATGTTCCGTTGCATTTTTTATTTTTTTTTTCCTTTTTTTTTTTTCCTTTTATATTTACGTTACCTTCATTTTAATTATTTGTTTATCTTTTATATATTTAATCTGTTAGTCCGTGGTGCTTGAATTTAAAGTAAACTAACGAATGGGATAAAGGAAGTCGTGAATAATTTAAAGTTGAATGCGGTCGCTTTAGTAAAGTAAAATGATTATTCTTCTAAATTGTTTACCAGAAATCTTTGGGTACACCCGGTGTACCATGTCAAGGATAATATTAGAATTGAATAAATTATCTATTAATAATAGAATATAATCTTTTTATGATACAAACTAAGATATCTCATTAGTTAGAGTGTACAATATTTTTGTGCAACCGGTGAACCTTAGAATTTTAATTGTGTACCTATAAGGCTATAACATCATGAAATATTTGTTGGTTTGAGTTGTACGGGGTTTCTATTACGAGTCGTTGAGAACAACCGTGTTAAGCAATACTCGTACCCATATCCGGCCAACTAATTAGGGGGACGATGACTCGATGACATTACTGTGTATCGATCGCCTTACCTTGTGTAGGTGGAAGATGTTATTAACTTATTATTGATCCAAGTCACTGAATAGATATAGTCTGATCGCAAATTCTTATTTGCAACGGCAGTATCCGTCGCAAGCTTGTGACGGATACCGTTTCCTCTCACAAAATACCCATTTTTTCTCTCTCTCCAACACTATTCATGCGGTCCCCTTTTTCCACTAACTCATTTTGTATCCATTTTATCTCACAAAATATCCGTCACAAATGGTGACCCGTCGCAAGCAAGACTTACTATAGTCTGATATAGATCTCATCTCGACCCGTAGATTTTTTACCCAAATTTAGATATCAAAATTAAATTTAGTAGATTCAAAATCCTTTAATTTGTCAATTCAAAGATTTTTGGTGAAATGGAGTTATTTGGCAAAATAACTGGGCTTCTCGCGGCGGTTTTTAAACTATTTTAGGTTAATGGGTCAACGTCATCACTTGTATTCTTTTTTTTCTCGCTTTTATATGAAGTCGCTGGAATAGTTACCGATTTTGCCATTCTTATTTTCCAAAATATACTACTTCCTCCATTAATACGTGTTCTTCCCATTTCATTTTGCACTTAGATTAAGGCAAACTAATAAAGAAATGATAAAGTAATGAAATGAAGGTAATAAGTGGGGTTAGTAATGAAAAGAGGGTATTTTTTGTAATAAAAAAATGATAAAGTTGTAATTTGGTTGTCTAAAATAGGAAAGAAAAGAAACGGGAAGAAAATAGGTAATTTGCCAAATAAGGGAAATGGGAAGAAAATAGAAAAATGGAGGAAATACAAGTTTTCATAGCGGTTTTTATCCTTTGTATTTTCTCGAACATCTTCCAAAGTCTTACCAAAATGTTGTTGAAGTGGGAAACCGCACAACTTATAGGCGGTTTTGTACGCATGTGATATATTTGAATTAATTTTTAAGCTATCAAAATTTTATGAAAATAGCAAAGCCGTTGACTACTCTAGTGACTTTACATAGAAATAGGAAAAAAATATAAACGATGACATGTACCCATTTGCCCAAAATAATTCGAGCAGACCCCAAAAATCCAATTATTTTGTCAAATAACCCCATTTAGTCAAAACATTCTCAATTTTATCTATATAATTATAAGATCATTTAGAAGCCTCTGGTCGTCATCTACTTAATTTTTTTAAATCATCATGATGGGACCTGTAAAGTTGTATAATGATTTTAATTCGAAATAACTGCCTGAAATAATAGTTTTACAATTATTACGTAACACTTTTGATATATGTTCGTAAACATGATCTTTTACGAAAACTGTCAATATGTATAACATGAATTTAAATATTATATAAGAAATATAATAATTTCGAACGTCGTATAACTAGAATTATTAGATAACCATTTATACCCAATACATAATTATAATAATTAACAATTTACAGCAATCGGAAAAAAAACGACAATACTAATTAAAAAACAATAAAAATAAGTTAATATTAATATAACAAACAGGAATATTGTACAAATTAATATGATCAATTGAAATATTTTGCGAAATCAAGTCATAAAAGTGTATAGACGTTAGATGTAAAATAAAATCGAAATTTGATAAAAAAAAAAAAAGTGTATAGACTTAGATATCAAACAAAATTTATGAACATTTATAATTTAGTTACGATGATACATATTTAGAATAATTTGATTTGAAAATAACCCATGCAATTATTTGCACGGGCCAAAAACTAGTTTCATCCATAGTAGAATAATGATGTACTCTGTATGCAATAGGTTCAGTAAATGAACATGCAAGGTGTGACGTGCAAACATCCAACCGTCTCACCGGTGGAGTGTGATGAAAGCGCTGCATACAAATGCGACGGATGCCTGGAGATGGGGTACGGAAGCCGGTACCGGTGCCCAAACGGGTGCGACTACGACTTACACGAAGAATGTATAACGGCTTCCGACATAGCCCACCATCCTTTTTTCGAGCAAAGACCGTTTACACTTCAACTCGAGCACTTCCCTAAGTCGAGCCACTTATGTACGGCTTGCGCAGAAGCCGTAACAGGGTGGAGATACTATCATCCTCTCGAAAACAATACTTACATCTTCCTACACCCGTACTGCATGAAATTGCCTCATTACTTAGAAACAGATGATCGTGTTCAACTTTTCTTGAAGCAACAACTCGTGTCTCTTGCGTGTCGATTCTGTCAACGATCAACCCTCGAGGGGCCGGTCAAGGGATGGGCTTATATGTCCGCCGATCAACGGCTTGTTGCACACGTAAAATGCATCAATGATAGGAAATTTGAAGAGTACTGGAACATGTATGGAGAAACCAGGGGCGGATCCAGGATTTAGAAGTGGGGTGGGCTAGACTCATATCCGCGATGGTCAGTCATATAAAACCATCAAAACGTATAATTAAGGTCGCACATATGTGAAAGATGTTAGACATTTAAGGGTTGCTACCTTTGTCAAACTTACATCGTTTGGGCCAATTTTTTATTTTTTATAAATGGTATTTTGTTGAAAGACAAACAAATATAATAATAATGACAGAGTGATATCTTATAAACATATACAATATGATTGAATATTACAAAATGTATACTTGCATAAATTTATGTTACAATATTATTCAAGGATACAAGTTTCGCTATATACTACTAAATTCAACAATCGTCCTTAAAAAAACGTAAACGTTTTATAATCTCCTTCCTTTTAAAATACAATGTTTTTGTATTCTCGAATAGACATGTATCTTAACTTTGTTAAAACTAAGAATAATTTATGGCGTTAAACAACTTAGTATATAAAATATTTTAATTATAGGGAAAACAATAATAGCAATTTACGATTAATATTATTAGGATTTGTGATAAAATGCTAAACAACTTATTAGGGTAGTAAATAAAAAAATGCAACTAATGGGGTTCGAACCCCTACCATCAAGCAAAAGCAGGCCTTTTACATATACTCTTACCAACTGAGACTCACCACAACAGTGAATATTCTTAGATGTATATTTTTTTTAATCTTGAAAACAGGTTGGGCTGAAGCCCACCCAGCCCTGTGGGTGGATCCGCCCCTGGGAGAAACAGAGGAACCAGAGGACGGAAAGCAGAACGCAGCGGTTCAAGGGATCCCGATACAACAAGCACCGTACCAGCAGCATCATCATCATTATTATCCGAATGTCGGCCAGCCGAGCTACCAGCCACAGCAGCAAGACAATGGACAACACAGTAATAATCCAAATAATCGTACAAAAAAGAAAGGTTCAAGTATCTGGGAAATTGCCGAAGGAGCTGCCACACTTATTGGAGTAGTTGCAGATTTAGCAGATATAGCTAACGTGGTTATGAACGTTAGTGACATGGGTAACCAGGATGACTGCGCATGCGCCGAGTAAACTCATTTGCTCTTATGTTTTTTTTTTTCCATTCAACAGATTCTTTACGGTTTATTCTTTTACGAGGAGTATTTTAATGAAAAGTAGAAAATCCGTTGAATGGAGACGGGTATGTCCTAAACTAATAAGGTAAATCGTGTGTAAGTTCGTGTGGTAATTTCTGATTTGGTTTTGTAAAACTGGTTATTTCGATGATTTTTTTTTTACGTAATGAAACCGTCACAGAGTGATTGATTATCGTTTACACCAAGAACAAATGCTTAAGGAGACAATTTTGGTTAGGAGATTAGGCCCTATTCTTTTCCGCTGAAACGAGCTTAATTGAATTAATTGGAGTAGAGCTTAATTGAACTAAATTGAGGTGAAGTAAATTTAGTTGAATGAAAAGTTAATTTTGTGTAGAGATTAACTGAACATAATTGATTTAACGTAAATAAAATTTAACGATATATAGTCGTGCATAATTGAAAGAAGTTGAAATTAAATCAGAAAGAACAGGGCCTAGATCACTCATGTATACGATTTACCGACAGATTTACTAAATGACCACCGATGTAGCTGTCAAAAATATTGTTAGCGATCCATCGATTGGCAGCTTCAGTATAATGTGTACCATCCCAACTAATGTATTTAGATGGATCGCCACAAACTGCAAAAACTTCAATTGGATCAGCAACTGTCATGTTCCAGAATGGTGTTGTAAACTTCGAGCTTTCCACGTAACAATAATCGAAAGGATGAAGATAACCTAGCATTACCACATGGCAACTTTCAGGCATTGTAATATTCTGCAAGGGGATTCGACCCTCAGACCTATTTTCATCGTTCAAGATTCCATCTTCGAGTTTTTAAGTCATTAAGGTAATGTCGTGTTGTTAAGAAAATTACCATATAATTTCGCGTCCCTTATAAGAGAGTATTTTGTCGAGTACATGTCGACGTAGGTAATTGATGAATTTTGAAGTTCCGAATGAAGCAAAGATATTTTAGCCTTGAGTAGTAGGTTGAATTCTTGAGCCACTTTATTGAGCGATTTTGAGCAACCAATTTCGTCTTTAACATCGGACGGATACATTTCCGAAGAGACGGGCAAGCAACCTTGTGGTCCTGTGTTGTGTATCAAGAAATATCTTGCACCTAGTTGGTGAAGTTGCTGACAAAACAATGACAGTTTAAGAGGATATATATACGGTAGTAAATCTTGCTTGCGACGGGTCACCATTTGTGACGGATATTTTGTGAGATAAAATGGATATAAAATGAGTTAGTGGAGAAAGGGGACCATGAATAGTGTTGGAGAGAGAAAAAAAAATGGGTATTTTGTGAGAGAAAACGGTATCCGTCACAAACTTGCGACGGATAGTGCCGTTGCAAATAAGAATTAAGAACTTCTAGGCAATTACTACACGAAAATAACACGTAGACTTGGCAAATGGGTCAATTAGATCGAGTTTCAGTCAGGTTAGTTCAAGCCTTGTTATTTCAGATGGTCAGGTCATTTCGGGTCTTGGCAAATGGGTCAATTAGGTCAATTTTGAGTCGGGTTAGTTCAAGCCTAGTCATTTTTGGATAATCAGATGGCCTGGTCATTTCGGGTCCTTCGTACGTGGTCATGTTGGTCAGTGGCGGACCCAGGTGGGGGGCGTGGGGTCGGGGGCACGTGGTCCCATAACATTTTAGAATAAATTTTTGTAAGTATTTTATATATACATGAATGACATAGTAGAGCGTAGAGGTAGAGAATTCTATCTAGGTGATTTTGACTTCAATGACGTTCAGGTGAATTAACAACATCTAATTAAACCATTGAACCATTTACTTTTCTTGACAAATTAAGTACTAATGTTAGTTATATTTACCGAAACAATTTTTTTTACATATATCTAAAATTTAAAGTACTTTAGAGAAGACATTAATTTTTGAAAAAAATATTTATAAAACTAATTATTTTTTTATTTTTTATGTGTATAATACTTCCTTCGTTCGAATCCACACTGCATGTTTGCTTTTTCACGTTTGACAACGCACGTTTTACATGATAAATATCTTTAGCTACGTATTTGCAAAAATTATAAAAGTTAGATATTTTCAATGTAATCGTAAAGACGAATCAAACAAAACTCCACATGAATATGTTTTCTCTTACGTATTATGAGAAAATTGAGATTAAATGTTCACTTGTAAACAGTGTACAAAATAGAAACATGTGGTGTGGATTCGGATGAAATAATAACTAATTTGGGGTGAAAAAATGTAAAAATGTTATCTTAAAGAAAAAAAATTAGTGTCCGACTCTAATTTCCTAGGTTCGCCAATGAAACTGGTCAGCTTTAATAATTCAAAAGGTTAGTCTCCCGTAATTGTTAAGACGTTAGTATTCGTTTTATAGCTAAAATGGTAATCATTATGAAAAATAGAACTAGATACCTCTATAGAAAGAGCAAAACTATCAACTATGCCAGGTAGAGATGTGTACGCTTGATCTTTTGATAGAGCGTATAACATATTAATGTCATTTTGGCCTATGTCAAATGTATAAAGTGCCGTTGAAAAGTCTTCGGGTTTTGGGAGACGATTTTCAAATATCGCTGATGTTTTATCTGAAAATCAACCATAAAAAATTGATAACCTCATTTCAAATAAGGTACTGTATTTTTTCTGAAATGGACGATTCTCACTAATTAATTAACGAAATAGGTAATTTTTGAAATTTATTACCAAAAATGGGTTCATGTAACAGCATGAAATCAAGTAGCTCTGGGGTGAGCGACTCATTATCTCAACACGATGACACGATAAGATCTTTAACACGAAAAATAAAAAATGAAATGGAGAGAGTCGTAATTTACAGTACACCAACCTCGCTTATGTAACTCGTCAACTCGTTCCTTGAATTGTAGAAACTGTAAGAGCTGTATATTAAGTGAAACAGGATTAATTCCATAGCCATAATACTTCCCGTCGACCGGCATGATTGTCGTCCCGCTGCTCGCAAAATTTGCGCCATGTTTGAAACCCGTCTGCATTGCATCCAGATACGCACTTATATATGGCAAACTTAGCTTCTCAGCTGCATGAATTCAAAACGTACATTAAAATCGGGTTTAATGTGTGCGCATTGGGCACATACATGTTAATGATTTATCTATTTAATGAGAACGGGTTAGAAAAACCGTATTAAAACAACACAAAAACTAACATCGTTAACATACCAATAAAATCGATGATTAGACGACCATCGCAATGTCTCCCTGAGGAATTGCCAAAAAAGGTAACGCCGTTCGGGTACGAAACACGAGCAAATGCAGCAGAGAACGAACCCGTATCAGAATTCGAATCACCAAAATTAAAAATGGCTGGGATATGATGTTTGGTTCGATTTTGGAATGGAGGCAGTATAGCATTAGCATCATCTATAGCCGACACTAAAGATAAAATTACGATAAAACATCTTAATCCCCAAAATTCCTTAAAATTACTCATTTTACTACGTGTTATTTGAGTAGTTTATACCCAATCAGTTATACATTGTATATTTATGGGCGTCATTTTCGGGCGCTGCAGCAGGTAGCTAGAGCACCGATGAATTATAATTTTATAGTTTCTGAGTATTATAATAATATTTTAAAGTTTAGTTTTAAAAATTATGAGTTCTGTTATAAATTTTTAAGTTCATTTACTAAAATATTAAGCTCAAAAAATTATAATAAAACTCAAAAAATTACCTATACACTTAGTTAAATTTGAGTTTTAACTGGAAAAAAATTAAAATCTTACTCATAAACTCTAATAGGTGATGATCTTCGTTGTGACGGCCGGAGGCGGTTTGTTTTGTTTGTTGTTTTTAGGGTTGCGTGTTAGAACACATGATGTTGATCATGCCAAGTTACTCTTAATCATTTAATGTTTCCTCTAGTGTTTGAATTTAGCAAGAGACATCAAGCTCACGAAAGTTGAAAGATGATCAAGATGGAGTCTTAAGGTGCAAGCATAACATAACACAAGTCGGGTCTTGGAAGAGTGTTGTAAACAAGGTAATCAAACATATCCTCATAATCATTAAGAGTGCAAAATCTATGTAACAGTTCAAGACTGTTGCATTCCTGGTTTCTAGTGCTAGCATACGGAGATGTTTTTTAAAATGAGGTTTTCAAATGTTTGAAAATTGTTTTCAAAATATCAGCATGTTTTAAATTATTATTTGAAACAAAAATGAGAAGAAACAATTTGAATCTCATTCAAAAGAGTCTTGGTCATTGTGAAAGAGAAACTTACTTTATTTCCTCTTTTGGCTTTGAGAGTCTTTCAACAAGAGAAAGAGAAGTGCACTCCATACCCAAATTAGTGCAACATAGAGCCTCTCAAAGTCTGACCAGTCCTTTTTCCTCAGTTTGACAAACAAATTCACCCAATTACCCATTGAGTAAAATACGTGTTTAATGCAAGAGAGTGGACAAAGCATGTACCTAAGGTTTCAAAGACTTATACCTCTCTGCTATATATATGGACCTTTGGGTTCATTTAATACTAAGACTTTTAAAGCATTCAATACTACTTTTGCAAAATCTGTCAAAGCTTTATTCTTCAAAGTGTTTTTGCAAAAGTTTTCAGTTTTAAAGTCTTCAAACTGTTTTAAACAAGTCGTTATCTCCAAAGCACTAGTTAGTTCTCTTAATGTCTATGAGTATGTTCGATGAATCTTGTGTTTAGATCGTAAACGTAATCTTCATGTTCTTAAGTGAACCTATGAGATAGAGATCGCGTAAACCATAAGGTAGAACATCAAAACTCTTAGAGTGGAGTAACTCTAGGTTTGAGTCAAGTCTTACGAGCGGAGTAGCTCTAAGCAAATTGCAACCGCAGTAGGTTGGGGAGTTGTTTTGTTGTAATCGTTTTAGTCATGAGTAACTTCTAAACATTCAATAAAATAACGGTTAGACGTAGGCTCCGGAGTAGGAGCTGAACCAATTTTTAGTATCGTTTGTTTATGTTTTGCTCAAACTCTTACTTAGTTCTCGTTTCTTTGCTATTTCCGTAAAAGAACAAATATGTGCAACAGTTCCATATATTGTTGCTTAGACTCTGTTTCTCGTTGCTTAACTTGCAAACACTTAAGCTAAATCAGAAATCTTTAAAAGGTCACCTAATTCACCCCCTCCCCCTCTTAGGTGCTAAATCGTCCTTGACTCTTCAATTGGTATCAGAGTCTTGTGCTCTTGATTTCGGCTTTACCACCAAAGAGTAAGATCCATAGTCATGGACGAGTCAAAGCACACTAAGTACCCTATCTTTAAGGGAGAAAACTATGCTTGGTGGAAACACGCATGTAACACTATGTCAAAGGAGTTGACTATGAGTGTTAGATGATTAATAAAAATGGCCCACTTAAAATTGAGGTGACGGATAAAGAGGGTACCACGACACCTAAAGATGAAGAGAAGTACAATGAAAATGACTATAAGAAAATCGAGAAAAACTCTAGAGCCATGTCCATTCTTCAATATGATATCGGCGAACAAGAGATAAATCGAATATCGGGTTGTACTTCGGCAAAAGAGATTTGGGACACCCTAAGCCTAGCTCATGAGGGTACGTCACAAGTCAAAAAGTATCGTGTTGATCTTCTCATGCAACAATATGAGATGTTCAACATGGAAAAAGATGAATCAATCAACAGTCTTTCCTCTCGTTTCTCATGCATTGTTAATGAACTAAAAAGCTTGGGTTGAAACTTTGAATCCGAGGATTTAGTCCGAAAGATCCTTCGTAGCTTAACTGAAAAGTGGCAACCGAAGGTGACGGCTATTGAGGAAGCCAAGGACCTTATCGTCCTCTCTCTTAATGAACTAATGGGTTCTCTTATGGCCCATGAGCTTTCACTTACAAAACGCTCTCAAGAAAGTTCAAAGGGAAAGAGACTTGCTCTTAATGCTTTCTCAAGTGATGAGGAGGATGGGGATGTTGAGTTTGCCATGTTTATTAAGAACATGGCCGGCATAATAAATGGTCGTGGGTCACAAAGGTTCAATAACAATGCTAGCAAAAAAACGTTTTCCCAAGAGTAGATCGAATTCCACTTTTGGTTGCTTCAAGTGTGGTGACAAAGGTCACCAAATAAAAGAATGCCCAGAGTGGGACGGCATCAAGTCCAAAGAAAAACGTGACCTTGCTAAGAGAGATTACAAAAGCAAATTAATGACTGCAAAATGGGGCATGTCTGATTCTGATGAGGACGAAAGCCTCGAGGAAGAATTGGACACAAAATTGTGCACCTCCTCAAAATCAAAACCCGATACTTCAAAATCTTCAAAGAAGGAAACTGTTGTATGTCTTATGGCTCATTCTGTCGATTCAAGCTCTAATTCTGAAAGCGAGGTAAATAGTCTCAAGAGAAAAGGCCAAGCCTTCTCTGAAGACAAGATTTGTCTTCTTTTAGATGATTTCATCGATAAGTGTCGTGTCCAAAGTAACAAGCTCATTGCTACGCAAGACGAAATTGAAAGTGTAGCAGAGGAGAATGTCAACCTAAAAAAAAGTCTAACTGAGGTAGACCAAACATGTACCATAACTAAACTTGAGAAGGAAGTTAAAATGCTTCGAAAACAAAATCAAAGTCTAATTGAAACAGTGCATGCGACAGACCCCTGCAATGTTGAAACGGAATCTTGTAAAGAAGTCGAGTCTTTAGAAAGAAAGGTATCATCACTTACTAAGGAACGTGACTCCCTCCTAGTTGAACTCACTTCGTGCAAACTAGACAACAAACAACTAGATGAAGTTGCGATCTTGTTAAGCGATGAAGCTAGTCATGTCTAAGGGAAAGTTGACAAGGTTGAAAAACTAAATCTACCTCATATCGAGAAAATAGAGGCCTTGACTAATGAATTGTTTTATGCAAAACAGTTTTATCTCAAGTGGGAAGGAAGTCAAATCGTCCTTGACTCTTCATTGCGGAAGATAACCTGAACCCGATACCATGTTAAAGTTGTGAATTGTATCAATTTGTTATTACTTAGCCTTAACCGGCTTATATAATTACATACGACCTATTGGATTGGGCCTCATACAACACGAAAATAATGTGACGATATATATTCCTAATACTTATGTACACGATTTACTGACAGATTTACTAAATGACCGTCGTCAAAAATTTTGTTAGCGATCCATCGATTGGCAGCTTCAGTATAATGTGTATCATCCCAACTAATGTATTTAGATGGATCGCTACAAACTGTATAAACTTCAATTGGATCAGCAACTGTCATGTTCCAGAATGGTGTCGTAAACTTCGAGCTTTTCACGTAACAATGCTCGAAAGGATGAAGATAACCTAGCATTACCACATGGCAACTTTCAGGCATTGTAATATTCTGTGAGGGGATTCGACCCTCGGACCTATTTTCATTGTTCAAGATTCCATCTTCGATACATTTTGCCTTGTACACATAAAATTATATTCGAGTTTTTAAGTCGTTGAGGTAATGTCGTGTTAAGAAAATCACCATATAGTTTCGCGTCCCTTATAAGAGAGTATTTTGTCGAGTATATATCGACGTAGGTAATTGATGAATTTTGAAGTTCCGAATGAAGCAAAGATATTTTAGCCTTGAGTAGTAGGTTGAATTCTTGAGCCACTTTATTGAGCGATTTTGAGCAACCAATTTCGTCTTTAACATCGGACGGATACATTTTCGAAGACATGGGCGAACAACCTTGTGGTCCTGTGTTGTGTATCAAGAAATATCTTGCACCTAGTTGGTGAAGTTGCTGACAAAACACTGACAGTTTAAGAAAATGCAAGGATATACACGGAAATAACGTAGACTTGGCAAATGGGTCAATTAGGTCGATTTTCAGTCAGGTCAGTTCAAGCCTGCTCATTTTCAGATGGTCAGGTCATTTCGGGTCTTGACAAATGGGTCAATCAGGTCAATTTTAAGTCGGGTTAGTTCAAGCCTAGTCATTTTCAGATAATCAGATGGTATGGTCATTTCGGGTCCTTTGTACGTGGTCATTTTGGTCAGTGGCAGGCCCAGGTGGGGCCCGCGGGGCACCTGCCCCCATAATATTTTAGAATAAATTTTTTCTAAGTATTTTATATATATATAAATGACATAATTGGTAGAGATAGAGAATTCTATCTAGGTGATTTTGAGTTCAATGAAAAATAGAACTAACTATCAATTTTAGGTAAATAGAAAGTTACCTCTATAGAAAGAGCAAAACTATCAACTATGCCCGGTAGAGATTTGTACGCTTGATCTTTTGATAGAGCGTATAACACACTAATGTCATTTTGGCCTATGTCAAATGTATAAAGTGCCTTTGAAAAGTCTTCGGGTTTTGGGAGACGATTTTCAAATATCGTTGAGGTTTCATCTGAAAATCAACCATAAAAAAATGATAATCCCATTTCAAATAAGATACTCGTATTACCGAATATTTTTTTCGAAATGTGCAATTCTTACTAAGTAATTAACGAAATAGGTAATTTTTGAAATTTATTACCAAAAATAGCTTCACGTAGGATCGGCTTTCCCTATTCTAGGCAAGAAATCAAGTAGCTGTGGGGGTGAGCGACTCATTATCTCAACACGATCAGTGGCGGATCTTGGATCATTTTATGAGGGGGTGCCGAAAAGAACTAGTACTATCCCGACGTATTAAAAAGAACATTAAATTGTAATGTAAACTAATTTATTAAAATTAATATATTAGTAAGAAAAATTCTACAAATCTAACAATACTCGACGATCTTTGACGGATTTAAAATCGTCAACAATGGAATATGTTATACTCCGTATGAGTGAACATAGGAAGTTATTTTAATAATTTTTAAGAGTGATGTCATGACTTTTTTTACTTTTCACCCTTCAATTTTAGGAGTCGTTTGGTCTGGTATGGGAAGATAAAATTTCTAGAAAAATTAAATTCATATGAATTTGAAAATCACGTGAATTATGTAATTGTTGTTTGGTCGAATGTAGGAACTTTAATTCATGCGGGAACTTCTACTTACCTAGAGGGGCTAGGTAAGTGACTTTCTACATTATGTAGAAATTAGAGTTATCTAGGAAGTTCTAATTCCAATGAATTAGGCAATCAAACGAGACTTCATTTTCTCACTTCCCATAATTTTCCAATTCCGTGATTTTGGAAGGCAACCAAACAATCTCTTATTACGCACAATTGTTTGCAAATTTTAAAGGGTCCAATAGATATTTTATATTGTTTTTCTATTAGCCAATTATTGAACCCTATTATAAAATGCGAAGTTTGGCCTTTTGGGGGCCTGGCAGCTGTGCAACGCCACTGAAAATCCGCCTCTGAACACGATGACACAATAAGATCTTTGACACGAAAAATAAAAATGAAATGGAGGGAATCGTAATTTACAGTACACCAACCTTGCTTATGTAACTCGTCAACTCGTTGCTTGAATCGTAGAAACTGTAAGAGCTGTATATTAAGAGAAACAGGATTAACTTCATAGCCATAGTACTTCCCGTCGACCGGCATGATTGTCGTCCCGCTGCTCGCAAAGTTTGCGCCATGTTTGAAACCCGTCCCCATTGCATTCAGATACGCACTTATATATGGCAAACTTAGCTTCTCAGCTGCATGAATTCAAAATGTACATTAAAATCGGGTTTAATGTGTGCGCATTGGGCACATACATGTTAATGATTTATCTATTTAATGAAAACGGGTTAGAAAAACCGTATTAAAACAACACAAAAACTAACATGGTTAACATACCAATAAAATCGATGATTAGACGACCATCGCAGCGTCTCCCTGAGGAATTGCCAAAAAAGGTAACGCCATTTGGGTACGAAACACCAGCAAATGCAGCAGAGAACGAACCCGTATCGGAATTCGAATCACCAAAATTAAAAATGGCTGGGATATGATGTTTGATTTGATTTTGGAATGGAGGCAGTATAGCATTAGCATCATCTATACCAGACACTAAAGATAAGATTACGATAAAACTTCTTAATCCCCACAATTCCTTGAAATTACTCATTTTACTACGTATTATTAGACCTGGCAAAAATATACCGAACCCGAATAATGGATCGAAATTATCTGAACCGACACCTGACCGTACATCTAAAATACATAACTTCAACTTCATCCGAAACCTGAATCAACCTGAATTGAATCGAAACTGAACCGAATGTGTAATATCTGAAATAAACCTGAAATCGAATGAACCTGAACCGTTTCAACCTGAATTGTTTTGATCCGAACCGAAACTTACCTGAATCGATTTCTACCCGCAAAATGATAACTAAAACCCAACATTTCAACCCGAAATGACCCGAATGTTAAAAAATAAAAGTTAAAACATAATCATATCAAAAAACAAAACATAAAAGTTTTTCACAATTTCACGTGTTTAGCCTTAAACCTCTGATTTTGTTCTCTTTATTTCCACATTTGACCCACCTTGTTTTTGTACTCTTTATTTTCACATTTGATCCCAAGGACACCTGAGTCCAAGCTCTCGTATCAAATTCATGGATGATTCCATACTGTAAAAGCGTAAGCCTATGGACAACTATGTTGGCAAATTCAAATGAAAACAATTGCACGTTAATTGCTCAATGCTAAAGATATATAAGATGTTTTCCCAAATTTTTCATTTGGTATTTTTTTTTTTCATGAAAGGTAAGTAGAAATGTAGAATATATCAAAACAAAAGTCAATTACAAGGATATACAAGATGCAAAACAGCGTAAAAAACACAATAATAAGGCGGTGCGAATGAACATTATTCTCAGTCCCTATCAACTTTGTACTCTTACAATGCTTGCACAAAGCTCTCAATTTTTTATTGCATTCTTTTCTGGTGGGATTTGCCAATACTCTTTCTCCACCGGGCTCCTTCTATGCTCAAAATTACTGAACTCAGAAACGTCGATGATGCGGGTTATATTTTGAACTTGATCTTCCATAGCTTCCTAGTGTACAAAAGAAAACAAAGTGAGTGAATAATTAATTCTTGGGGTTTCAGTTAAAATCAGAAACAACTCAAACAAGCTGCAGAATAAAGCAAACAAAATCAATACACAAATTTCAAAATAAAGCAAACAAAATCAATAATCAATTTTAATAGAAGATTGAACCTTACCATTAAAAAGTGAACACGGTAATTTTTTGAAGATGATTTCAAAGTACAGAACAAGATGTATATATAGGCACAATTTAGGCGGTAAAATAAATCATCTCGTCTTCATTTTCGCGGGTAATTTGATGGAAAGCGGAAAAATAATTCCAGATTCTCCAAAAAATGGAGCCAAAATATAATTAGTTCCGATTTTTGTTGAACTGAAAGAAATAAAGTAAATAAATCAATTATTTTTACCATATATGACTGCGAATTTATTCAATTTAACGGAAAAGATTAAAAAAATTTGAAAGAAGATATTTAGTTAAACAATATAACTAATCAAAAGCCCAAATCCAAAAATTTTACAGATCAGAAAAATAATTAATTAAAAAATTAGGGATAATTAAGGATTTTCTTACCATAATGAGAAATCCTTTCCATATTTACAAATTTGCGATAACTGATAATTGATATAATGATATTTGAGTTTTTTAAGCTATGGAAGAATGAAGATAACATGGAAGATTGGAATTTGGAACTTGGAAGTTGGAAGAGATAAATAAATAATTAGATATTAAGTAAGAATTAAGATATTAAATTGTTAAATTGATAGAAGAGGAAAGTGAGAAAGTCAGGAGGGATATGGCCATATGGGCCTTTGGGTGAAACGCCAAAATCAATTATTTTTACCATATATGTTTTGGTTTTTAATTACATCTTAATTATTTGGTACGACTCATGCAACACGGTCACACGGACACGGATACATGAATACTGAATACTAAATACATGAATAAATGATAAAATGAATACACATTTTATAAAATGAATACACGGTCACACACATGGATACGGATACACGATTGATGCAACATGTTCCAGAAATTTATACGAATATAAATATATAGTTGAACCACTAAAATTCAAGATGAAATTGTAAACTTAGTTTATTTTTATATAATATAATAATTAATAAAGTATAATATGGGCTATATAGGTCAATATAAACTTAAATTAAAGCTTTGCGAAATTTTAAAATAAAAGGTTGAGCTTCTTGAATGTGGCTCATTAGTTAGATTTTTTTAATTTTTAACAGTTATTACTTTGTTAGTATAAAGCTGAAATCGACTCATCGAGTGAGATGTTACTACAAATAAATTCAAATAATTTGCCAGCCGGATGGGTCATGGATTGTAGACTTTGTAGTTTTATTCTCGATAACTATTCGGCTTTACTTTAAGTTCATTTAATGAACCTAGTGTTGATGGATATATTTAAAAAATTAAAATCACCTTAACAAACTCGAGTTACAACATAAATATACTCTCTTAGTTTCATTTATCATTTTTCATAGCGATAAGTATTAAGTAATAAGTGATACGATCTTTCGATGGACTATATACTATATAGGATGAAATAATCACGATAAAATAAAGATAACTTAATATTGAAATTATTAAATATTTATGATCACTTTATCAAGTATTATATACGAATTTCTACTATTTCACATTTGCATGTTTGACTCTTCATAATCAAACTATCCATATATATAAATACCAAATAAAAATAAATATTAGATAAGTAAAAAATATAAAATCAAGTTATAGCATTATATTAATTACAATTAAAAACAATGAAATATGATCCGACAAAAGGAATCTAAAATTCACTTAGAAAAATAAACGATATATAAAAATAAAATAAACACTTAGAAACTTATTTGTCCATGCACATCCGATTCGAATATGACCCGAATTGAATCTCATCTGCTTCGATATTCACCCGATCCGAATCTAATTTGCTCTGATATTGACCGAACTCAAACCTGAACCGACTTGAAATATTTACAACCGATAAAATGCGGTAATCGAATCCAATCTGAATTGAACCGAACTGAAATCGAAATTAAAGGCCAACCGAAATAACCCGTTCGAAAAGAACCCGATCCAAAACTGATCTGATTAACCCGTTTGTCAGGTCTACGTATTATTTGAGTAGTTTATAACCAATCAGTTATGCAATGTATATTTATGGGCGTCATTTTTGTAGCAAATAGATTATGAATCCGATGTACAGTATTTACGAGTTTTAACGAGAACAAGAGTTCCCTTCAAAAAAAACGAGAACAAGAGTTAACTACAGTGGTAAAGTTCTTTGGATTTCGATTTTCACCTGCGACTTAGTACGCTCATTTGAACTAAAAAAAAAGGTTTCTTAGTATTATACTACCTCCGATTTCCCATGATGTCCCCCTTTCCGTTTTGGTCTAATAACACTGATGTTCCCTCTTTCCTCTTTTGGACAACTTTGTAGAGTCCAAAATCAATTTCATGTGAGGTCATGTGTATTGTGTAGTCCAAATTAATTTCCTTATTTCTTGTGTTAAAATCAAAACGGAACAAGACAAAAAATCGAAAAGGGTAATAAAGTTTCAAAGTTTAGTTTAAAAAATTAGTCCCTCCTATTCTGGATTTTCGGAAAGCGATAAATAAGTAGGAGTTAAATAATTAATTGTGTGCCATAAACACTAATTAAAAACTAAATAAAATAGGAGTAAAAAAAGTTGGGTGGGTTGGGTGATAAAAATTAGGGATCAATCAATATATATACTTAAAAGATGAACTTTTCAAGCGATTTTATTGGCTATTGTTTTAGAGCAATTTCATTGGGTATTACTTTTGTTAAATAAATGAAGTATATAAATAAAAAGATAATTAAATAGTAACATAATATCAATTGGATAATTATTGTTTTTAAAGCGATTACATAGGTCATTACTTTGATTAAATAAATTAAGTATATAAAGAAAAAAATAATTAAATAATAATAAAATATCAGTTGGATAATTATTGAATTAGTTAAAATAATTGATTTCATTGTCTATTGTTTAGAGCAATTTCATTGGCTATTAATTACTTTGGTTAAATAAATGAAGTATATAAATAAAAGAATAATTAAATAGTAATAAAATATCAGTTGGATAATTATTGTTTTTAGAGCGATTATATTGGCTATTATTTTGGTTAAATAAATCAAGTATACAAATAAAAATTTTAAAAGATAATTAAATAGTAATAAAATATCAGTTTGATAATTATTGTTTTTAGAGTGATTACATTGGCTATTACTTTGGTTAAATAAATTAAGTATATAAATAAAAAAGATAATTAATTAGTAATAAAATATCAGTTAGATAATTATTGAATTAGTTAATAAAATAATTGATAACTAAGAATTTTGGGTACCATAAAGTTATGGTATAATTTGTTGTTTCCCTTAAAACCATAAATAGATGTATTGATAAATATATTAAACACTTAAGTTTAGGAGGTATAATTAAAAAAAAAATACAAGCTACAGAATACGAATACATAAGAATATGAGCTAATGTAAAAAGAATAAGAGTTTAAGGGAATCACGGACTAAAAATATGAGCACAGAAGAGTGCGAGATATTAACCTAATAATACGAGCTAATATAAAAAGAATACGGGCTATTAAACTAAGAATAAGAGCTAATGTAAAAACAATACGAGCTATTAAGATAAGACGAACTTTAAAATACGAGCACAAATGAATACAAGCTAATGAAAAAACAATACGAGCTATTAAGATAAGACGAGTTTCAAAATATGAGCACAAATGAATACGAATACGGGATTAAAAAGATAACGAATTTAAATATACGAGCACATAAGAATACGGCCTATTAAGATAAGAATATGAGCTAACTGAAACACTTCTCGAACTAAAAAAATAGAATCAGCTTTGAAAGACGTCAAATTTCATGATATAATAAGCACTTAAGATTACGATGTATAATTAAAAGAATACGAGCTACAAATTACGAATATATAAGAAATACGAGCTAATGTAAAAGGAATAAGAAATTAAGAGAAGCCGGAACTAAAAAATACGAGCACACAAGAACGCGAGCTATTAACGTAAGATGCGAGCTAATAAAGCTATTAAGCTAAGAATACGAACTAATGTAAAAAAAATACGAGCTAAAATACGAGTTATTAAGATAAGAATACGAGCGTGTAAGAGGATCACAAACTTACAAATATGAGTATGTAAGAATACGGGCTAATATAAAAAGAATACGAGTTAATGTAAGAAGAATACGGGCTAATAAGAAAAGAATACGAGCCTGATACATCTGATGTTTTATTAGCCATAAAAAACAATCATACCTGAATTATTCTCTACATATGCCTATTATACTAAGTATTTTTTAGAAGATTAACTGTTACGATAATTACTTTGAAATCATGTCAAGATATTACCCGGGCAACGCCCGAGCATGAAATCTAGGAAATAAAATATAATTAAAAGTTACCAAAATAGAAAATGGGAAGAAAACCTAAATAATCCGTTTAAGGAAATAGGAAAAAAAAAACAGTGAATAGGAGGGTGTATGAGTTTGATTGAGTTATACTATATTATAAATTTCCGAGTTCATTTACTAAAACATTAAACTCAAAAAAATTATAATAATAGTAAGTCTTGCTTGCGACGGGTCATCATTTGTGACGGATATTTTGTGAGATAAAATGGATAATAAAGGAGTTAGTGGAGAAAATGGACCACATGAATAGTGTTGGAGAGAGAGAAAAAGTGGGTATTTTGTGAGAGAAAACGGTATCCGTCGCAAGCTTGCGACGGATAGTGCCGTTGCAAATAAGAATTTGTGTTATAATAAAACTCAAAAAATTACATAAAAACTTAGTTAAATTTGAGTTTTTAACGGAAAAAAATTAAAATTTTACCTATAAATTCTAATAAGCTAAGAAAAAATACATAAAAATAAATAAAGTATAAGTAATAAACTCGAAAAAAGTACACATATACAAAAAAAAAAAATAAAGTTTGAAGTAATATATTTTGTTCGATTTTTCTCTCATTTTCGTCAATAAGTATAAAATTAAATAAATGTGGGTGGAGTGGTTACCCATCTAATCGTTATAATTACAACGTAACAAATTGAGGTCAAATGATGCAATTAAATTCATCAATAAGTTTCGCATGGAACGGATAATTTGTCACAAGTTTACGACGGATTGAATAACTCTCACTTGTATAGATAGAATAAATTTAGGGAATCACAAGGTGTTTGTCTTTTCTTTCTTACATAAATAATATTGACCCGTCACAAGGTTCTAACAGATAGGTCCATCACAAACCAGAATTTGTGTAAATTCATTGTGAATAGTATTCCTCATTTTCGGTCTTCATACTTATTTGTCCGTTTACGACTTTACGCACTTTATACCCTGTAAATGATTAAATTTTATATTAATATTCGTAAAAACAAATCATTTTATTATATTTATCGAATTTTTTCGGTTTCTCGAATAACCTTTCAAGTAGAAGCTAAAAGTTAGTTATCAATAAGACATACTCCGTACTTGCTAAGGCAAGAACGCCAACAAGTACCCAAACAATTGAACCTAATGTGTTTTATATCTTAAGTTCGCCATTTAAAATCTCGTAACTGCTAAGGTGATTTATAATTCAAATGTATATTCTTAAATATGGCACATATAAAAATTAGTCATCCTTTTTTATATAACCTTTTATAAATATCATATTTAAACTGCATATCCGTGCAATTTGCACGGGTTTAAAACTAGTGTTTTTATGCAAATCAATGCCCTTTCATCGGAATGAGACATATTGGAATTTTTCGGCCAAAAATTCATTTGGCCTTCATTATACACTTATATAAGATGTTAAATTATTATTCTATTTGCTCACTATGTTTTTTTTTAAAGTAAGACAAAACGATGAGTTTATGCATGATTTTTCTTCACTCAAAGTGCATGATTTGAGTGTATCTGATTTGAGGGAGGTTTGAAATTGGTCACAAGTTATAAAAACATAGTGATGAGGTAGATATTTCTTTACAAGTAAGAGTAGATCAATCAAATTATAAATAATAAGTACGGTTTCGAAGAAGAGGCATTGATTTGTGAAAAACAGGGATTATAAAGGATTTATTGGATAAAATTTTATACAAACGAGTTATTTAAAAAAGTTTAATTATACTCCCTCCATTCATATCCATATTACACATTTCCTTTTTCACGTTTGCCAACGCGTTTTTTGTACGGTAAATATTGTTAGCTATGTATTTTCAAAAATTATAAAAATTAGATATTAATAATATACTCGTAAAGACGAATAAAACTAAATCCCACATGAATATAATTTTATTTACGTATCAAGAGAAAATCGAATTTAAATGGTTGTTTGTGAATAATGTGTAAAATAGAAATGTATAATGTGAATTTGAATGGAGGAAGTATAAGACAGTTATTTATAATTTAACAAGTATCTAAATATATTTGCTTTTTTTGGTATTCAATAGATATTGACACAAAAGGGACTATTCAATTATTATATTTGCTTTTTCTTTTGGTATTCAATAGATATTGACATAAAAGGGACTATTCAGTGGACTATATTATTACGTGTACCAAATAATTGAACTTTTAGTTGTTAGGACCATTCATTCATCACAAATTCTCATTTGTGACGGCGATATCCGTCACAAGCTTGTGACGGATACTGTTTCCTTTCACAAATTACCCACTTTTTCTCTCTTTCTCTGACACTATTTATGTGGTCTCTTTTCTCCACTAACTCATTTTATATCCATTTTATCTCACAAAATATCCGTCGCAAATGGTGACCCGTCACAAGCAAGACTTACTATTCATTCATAAGCATAAAGTAAAATATCTTGATTTGGCAAACACCACGTGGGGGATGAGGATTTGTTCATTGGTCATCCTGTTCATTGAACCCGATTCACTTGGCCCGTCAAATAAGCGGGTACGAACAAGGCAATTTGTTTGATAAAAATACAAAGGCACAACCTATTAACCCGTCCCAAATCCGCTAACCTAACTATTCATGGGTCAAAAATAAAAGTGAACTCGACCCACATCCGACTTAAGTCCGTATTTGATCACCTCTAGTAATTAGCAGGTCTGGAGTAAAATATTCAATTCATTGTTAATTTGTTATTTCAGTAGGAGTAAAAAACTTGCAAGAAAGAAGTGACCACCAGCTAGTTAACACAGGCACTCTTTCTAATTAGCCGTCCCGTGTCCGACACTCGGATATCCGACACTCGTTGGACATACGACTAAACATATTATAATTTAGACGAGGAATAAAATTTTAAAAAAGATCGACTAGAAGATGAATTTGGTTGGAAAAATGAGAATTGGTATATTTATAACCATAAAATATACTATATTTTACTATATTTAAATGTTGTGTCCGGTGTCCTAAATTTCATAGGATGTCGTGTCACATGTCCGTGTCGTGTTCGTGTCCGTGTACATTTTGGTGCTACCTAGACCACCAGTACACCAGTACATAACAAAGCTAGAAATTAATAAGTCCTAATCATTTTATTATAACAATACTCTTTGTTCCAATTATTTGTTTTCCTTTTTTTATTCAGATGGGACAACTGTACGAATGTCTCAGTTCCAAAATTTTGTTAGCAATCCAATGATTTGAAGGATTAATGGATGAAATGAGAATATATATTATAGTATTCCTTTAGAGAGGTAATGGTCTAAAGAGTAATGGAGAGGATCTTTTCCGGACCGAGCCTTTGATCGATTATATGCTCATATCTCATGTATTACTATCAACATATATGAGGTATTTACAAATGTATCAACAATTTTACACAATAATTACCGATACTAAATTAATAGCAAAAGTTTCCCAAACACAATTTAACAGAGTTCCTTGTAAGATTTACCATTACTTTGGGGAAAAATTTACTGAAGGATCCGGAATAGAGCCATCAAAAATCTGATTAGCAAGTAAATGATTCGCAGCCTCGGTATAATGTATACCATCCCAGCTTATGTATTTTGAGGGATCATCACAAGCTGTAGGAACAACAGCCGGGTCAGCTATCGTCCTGTTCCAATAAGGAGTATCGGAGCCCATGCAACCTTTACAGCAGTACCCAAGAGGATCAACAAAACCTGGCATCAAAACATATATAACAAAACATCACCACGTCGTATTATTTGAGCTCAGATTATTATGAACAGCAGGTTTTGCTTGTGACGGAACCATGATATGTTGACATAGTGAAGAAACACGTGATCGAGGAAGAAGGTTACCATAGCGTTTTGCATCCCTGAAAAGAGAGTATTTCGCTGAGTATATATCCACATATAGAAGAGTTGAATCTTCAAGTTTGGTTCCGAGTAGAAACACTTTCTCTGTAAGAAGCTGGTTGAATTTTTGAGCAATTTCATTGGAAGATTTCATACAACCAATTTCATCGAAGATGTCAGGGCTGGAAGGATGATTATCTATAGAGATTGGTAAGCAACCTAGAGGACCCGTGTTGTGTATTAAGAAGCGTCTTGCTCCTAGCTCGTGAAGTTGCTGAAATGCCAGTCAAGTAATTGCAAGTTGTCAAAATCAACCCAATTACTAAGGAATCATGCTTATTTAAGTCAACGGCCTCAGCGAGGCAGGGGTTGTTCAGTAGCGGATCTGCCAACGGCGAAGCCAATGTGTAGAGTTTATAATGAAAATAGTATTAGGAATATTAATAATAGTGGCAGAACTGGCGTCTAGGGATAAAAAACCTTACAAGATGGAAGCTTGGTCTCTAGAACATGAGGAATGCAAACAGTGTATTACTCAGAACTGGCGATCATCCTTCCGGGGATCTCCCGCGTTCCAACTGACCCGTAAATTGGACTGTATCAAGAAGCATGTCCGGGACTGGACCCTCTCAAAATCCAAGGAATGGAAGGATAAATGGAGTCAATTTGACGACCAACTTGTCGAAGGAATTGATTTGGCAATTGCCGGGGATGGTGGGATCGCCTATGACAAAGTTCACGAGGACTTGAAATCCTTCGCATCTGCAGTGGCAGAATCTTGGAAACAAAAGGCAAAGATTAAATGGCTATCGGAGGGGGATGCCTGTACTAAATTTTTCTTCAACTGGGTTCGGGGACGTGCCGGAAAAAATTTCTTACATGGTGTTAAGAATCAGGAGGGGGATTGGGTCTTCGGTGCGAAATCAGTGGGACAGGTTTTTCAAAAGATGTTTGACGACATTTTCAATGTTCCCCAAGAGACCGTGGATAATCGGAGATCGGAAGCCTCAAATCACGTGGTAAGTTTTATTAAGAATCGCCTATTAGAGGATGATTCTGATAGACTTGCAAGACCTTTCACTGCTAAGGAGGTCAGGAGAGCGGTTTTCCAAATGGGCCCGTATAAATCTCCAGGACCGGATGGTGTTCCGGCTATTTTCTTCCATAAGTGTTGGGGTCTTATTAAAAAGGATGTGACGGCTGCCATTCTGTCTATGCTTAACTCGGGGAGAGTTCTGAGAGAGCTGAATAAAACTTTTATAACTCTCATCCCTAAAGTGGAGAATCCGGAAACCGTCTCTGACTACCGTCCGATTAGCCTGTGTAATGTCATAATGAGAATTACCACGAAATGCATTGCTAATCGGATGGGTAGGGTGATGGGAAATCTTGTCAGTGAAACTCAGGGAGCTTTTGTTAAAGGGCGGAATATCAGCGACAACATTCTTTTGGCCCATGAACTTATTCATAAAGTCAATCATCATAGAGCGGGACGCTATGGACTCTGTGTCTTCAAAGCTGACATGAGTAAAGCTTATGATAGGATCAGGTGGGATTTTCTAGAGACTGTTCTGATTAAATTTGGATTTCCTGAGAATTTCCGTTCTCTTATCATGGAGTGTGTTACGTCAGTTTCATATGAAATCCTGATCAATGGGGTGCCTCAGGATCGTTTCTCTCCAAAGTGTGGTCTGAGACAAGGGGACCCCCTGTCCCCTTTCCTTTTCATCCTCTGTTCGGAAGCGTTGACTAGTATGCTGCAGACTTTCCAACAGGAGGGCAGTCTGAAGGGATTACGCATGTGTAGAGGAGCTGAGCCCATTTCAAGCCTTCTTTTTGCAGATGATTCTGTGTTCTTTTTTGAAAACAGACCGGGGGCGGCAAGATGTTTGATGAACTGTTTGAACAACTACTGCTTTGTCTCTGGGCAGAGGCTTAATGAGGCTAAATCAGGTATTATCTTCAGCCCCAACACTACCCTGGCTGCCATGCAGGACACCTTACGAGTTCTTCGTGTCAGTAACTCAAATGGTTTCGGCAAATATCTGGGTTTACCAATGGAATTCCAACAGGCTAAGAGGGGCATTTTCCAGTCTGTCATTGAATATATATCGAAGCGGATTTCTTCTTGGAATGGTATTTTTCTCTCTCCAGCGGGGAAATTGTCTCTTATATCATCTGTCCTGTCAAACCTTTCCAATTACTTTCTATCGGTTTTTAAAATTCCGGTAAGTGTGGCAAAAAAGATGAACTCTCTTTTGTCACATTTTTGGTGGGCTGGATGTAAAACGAGTCAGAAAATCCACTGGTGTAGCAACAAATTCTTGAGCCTTTCGAAGAGCGAGGGTGTCCTTGGTATTCGGGATGTGGGATGCCTCAATAGAGCTCTTCTGGCTAAGAATGGTTGGAGAATCCTTTCCGGGGAGAATTCCCTCTTTGGTAGATCCTTTAGGATGAAATTCTATGGTACCAACTTGATACCCTCGGATTGCTTACCCCATAGGGGTCAAAACTTATCATGGGGTGCTCGAAGTATATGTGAAGGGATTGAGGCTATCAGATCTAGGTTAGGTTGAAAATCTGGTCTTAAATCCTCCTTGAATGTTTGGTCACATAGATGGGTTGATGGAGAAATCCCGGAACCTAGCTCTATCCTGCTTGGTGTGGAGTTCACCAACTGTGGTCTCTATCAGGTAAAACAGCTCACTAATGATCAAAATCAGTGGATTGAACCCCTTATCCGCTTTCTTTTTGAACCTTCATGGGCTAATCGGATTCTGGCCATGCCAATCTGTCTTTCTCAAACCCGTGATGCGATTTACTGGCCCTACAACAAGCATGGCCAGTATAAGGTCAAGAGTGGATATGGGATCTTCCATAAAGAGATGATTGCTCATTTCTTTACGGATAGGGACAAAACAAGAATCGGCTCTCTTGGTAAGCGTTTCTGCAGGCGTGCTCTTTGGTCTTTACCTGTCTCTAACCAGCTTAAGATTTTGTCTGGAGGATCATTTCTAGCACTCTCCCTGTGGGGGAAGAATTTGCTAGACGAGGACTGAGAGGACACATTAATAACTGTTCTTTCTGTGATGGGTACCAACAGCATGAGGAATCCCTAACCCATCTTTTCCGGGACTGTGAGTTTGCGGCCCGTATATGGGCTGGATCGCCCTTGGGGATCCGAAGTGATGGAAATCCTCACATTAATGGAGCCTCCTGGATCATGGGTTGGATTGAGTATTTCATGAAGGTTTTGAAAGACGAAAACGGAGCTAGGCTTTTCATTGTAATCCTTTGGCAGCTTTGGAAAGCTAGAAACTCACGTATCTTCAACAAGGATGACATCCCGATCGAAACCTTCTTTAAACTTGTCAGAAAGGACGTGGCTGATCTTATCGCTGCTTATTCAAAGAAAGATCTCAAACATGACAGTGTTGATCATTTGCTTCTAGAGAATCGGGACCCTGACAGAGATGAATCCACAAAGCTACGGGATGGTTGTCCACTTTATATTATCAATCCAGAGAACTCTTGTGTGGGCCATCATGCGAAAATCGATGCAGCCTGGAGAACTGATCTGAATGCAGCAATTGGCTGTGTCATATACAACCCAGGAGGGAATGAGTGCTTAAGATTACGAAAGAGATGTAAAGCCGCATCCGCCTTACAGGCGGAAGCGCTTGGCTTTAGGGAAGTTCTTCGATGGGCAAGCGAGATCAGATTATTACATCTGAGGATTTCGTCGGACTGTTTAGAGCTTATCTTATCTTTTGCAGGGCTAATCAAGACTGACAGCCGCATACGCGGAATTATTGAAGACTGCAAAGTTCTTTTCTCTTGTTTTCACTGTTTTAGTTTTTCTTTCATTCCTAGATCGCTTAATGTAGTAGCACATAATTTGGCCCAAGAGGTCATGTTGTAACCTTTCTTACCCATTGACAAAAAAAAAAAAAAAAAAAAAAAGAATATTAATAATAGTTGGGCCTCAACCATCACCGTAAGGTTTTGGTTGAGATGGTTTATCTATCATGGTATCAGAGCCAGTGTGACCGAAGGTCACGGGTTCGAATCCTGGCAACCTCAAAACCTCTCGAAAACTCACGAAGTGGAAACCCAGCACACGGTTTGGGGGGCCCTGTGCAAACCAACCACTCTTCAAGCCCAACGGGCATTCGAGTGAGGGAGCGTATTAGGAATATTAATAATAGTTGGGCCTCAACCATCACCTTAAGGTTTTGGTTGAGATTGGTTAATTGCAAGGTACCTCTATAGATAGAGAAAAGCGATCAATTATGTCTATGTAAGTTTGATGTCTGGATGTAGCATCCAACAGAGTAAGATCATTCTGACCAATGTCGAGCGTATACAGGGCCTTAGAGAAGTCCTCTGGTTTTGGTAGTCGATCCTTAAACATCGAGGTTTTATCTGAAAATCAAAAGCTGATATCAGAAATTCATCTATCAAAATAACATACCATACTATTATGTCGTGATCAAAGCCGATTTAACCACGCTTGCTTACAAAGTTTCTCTACCCGTTCTTTGAATCGCTGAAACTGCAAGAGCTGCATGTTAAGTGGAATAGGTGTAATCCCTTGTCCATAGATATTCCCATCAACTGGCATAATTGAAGTCCCACCGACAGCAAAATTCACTCCATGTTTGAAATTGGCCTCCATTGCATCCAGATATGCACTTAAATATGGCAAACTTAACTTCTCAGCTGTATAAAAAACACAGGGAAGTTCTTCAGAACCCAGATATGACAACATTAATACTGATTATTGGATTAAGATAAGTCAACATGCCAACTTACCAATAAACAAGCATAATCATAGAGGTCGGATATATGCAACCTTATTCTAAGTGATTACACAAATAATCATCCACAATGAGAATAGGATCAAGATGGTCAATACACTCGAGAAAAAGGACGTCCATTGGTTCGGATCACATGCATTACAGGTTACAACCTTACTCTTCCAAACTACATGTAACCCAAAATGAAAATCGTGTCACTGGGGAACATACCGATGAAATCAATGATTAGGCGGCCATCACATAACCTCCCAGAAGGGTTGCCAAAGAAGGTAACACCATTGGGATGAGAAGCATGTTTAAATACAGCAGACCATGCACCAGTGTCGGAATTGGAATCGCCAAAATTGAAAATAGCCGGGAATTGTCCTTTGTTTCCAGTTCCAATTCTTCCAAATATTGTTGCATTGGCATCTTCTAAAGACAATATCACTAGGAAACTTAGTAATCCCGAAAATACCCTGACATTCATAGCAGCAGCAGAAATTCATATATTTTTATGAATGTTTATGATCAACAAGTTAACACAAATACATGTTAATATCAATGAAACACCAGACGGCAGACACTCTTTTGAACTGGTCATAATAATACTTTCGGATTAGGATATGAACTGTGAAGTAGTCTTCGAGAAGACATGGCATGGAGTTAAATATGGTTGATAAATAACATATTCTTGGTAAAATCTCAGATAAGAGGACTCTACATACTTTTTTATTGCTGAAAGCTCATCATGTCATAATACGGACCTGTCTTACTTAAGACTTATTATCATTAATCGAAGATCAATCAAATATAGTGAAACACAGACTCAATGCAACAGAAACTGCACCAGGACATACAGCTGTAATAAAGTGTTTCACCTGTTGTCTTTGCAACACCACCACCAAAAGTTCGACCTAAAATGATTGAAGGTTAGCTAAAATGAATTTTTATCTGTTAATATGAAGCGAAATAACAAAAGAGAAAAAGAAAAAGTGGACCGTCAAGATGGGAAAAAGAATGCGAGAATAATAGAAAAGGCCAGAGCATAAAAATGTGAAGAATTATATGCAGTAGTAAGAAACAACCATAAAAGCATGTAATAAGCCGACAAATAGGCGAACAAACAACCGTAAGATTATACTCCATAAATTATGCTACATACACAGACAATAAAATTATAGATGGTTACAGTGTGAGTAGGCAGGATAATTACCAGTTCGGAATCTGCAGTTCTGCACTGTTTAAGAACCCTGCACATCTATTGCCTTGAAAACCTCCTCTTCTAAATTTTATCTTCAACAGGTCTTGTCCATTCATCTACAATGCCACAGATTGAAATCAGCAAACCTTCAACAGGGTGATGCTCCAATCGAAGAACATTCTTCCTCCAATCCAAACCCTCGTCCTCTCTCGGCGTCCTTGCCGACCCACACCCATACCACATTGTTTTTCATTTACATTACTACCATTATATTATTATCACCGCTCCTACTACTCGCAGGATCCAACACCTATCTAGACTGGCCTAAAATCCCCAATTTGACCTGATTGAACTCGTTCTAGCGAGTCCCATCGACCTAAGTTTGGTACCAGAGAAGAAATAATCTCAATACAATACAAAGAAGAGGTAGGCCAAAACCTTTCTAGTAAATAGAAGATGAAAATGAAATGTCAAAATGAACTACAAATGACAATAGTGTAAGAATCCGATTTAACCAACAAAAGAAACATTACAAGACAACTTTCTCAATCCAAATTTGAGTTCGAGATCAACAATCAAAAGTAATAGCAAAAAGATTGTGGAAAATACATTTTGAGTATATTCTAAGGATTCACACCTCAACCTTTTAGATCAATGCCATTAAACTATCACTACTTTAAATATTGGCAGGGGGTAATAATATAAATCCAAGACAAAATGAAAATAAAATTCAATGACCAACAGAATGGTAGAAGATTACAAAAGTCTTTTTTAATGCGAAGCACTTAATTATTAGTTTTTTTTTCTTCTTAGTGAAGCACTTATTTACTCAAATAAAATGTTACTTATGATGTGTTGCTATTGCCTATGAAGAACAAGTAATACGGCTCCATGAGCTTCTACCCCCATTGATACCGTATCTCCGCTTTTTTGACAGTCTTGTCCACTCCAAACTTCCAAGCATTTATATTCAGATGCTGGGCTTACAAAAGGGATTGCCTTTGGCAGGTCTGACATTCGAAAAGATACGGTAATCTTCCCTTCATTTAGATTGAAGAATGCAAGATATAAATCATAGTCACATGTTTGAACAACAACAGATCTTAGTAATCTAGGGAGGGGTCCAACCACTGTCCCTCTGTTGCCTTTCTTAGTTCATACAGAGTATATGTTCACATGTATCGTTCAGATGACATGAAAATTACAGTTAGAACTGTTATAACAAGAAAACCATCTTCATTGATGCTATACAATGAGATGTTAGTTGTAAGACCGTATTAAGATTTCAACGTTCTGAATCATTACACAAATAGTGTAGTCAGACCCTGCAACTTTAGATCATACCAAGGATCGTAATCAGTCATGACTTTCAAACCATGCAATCGTAAAACAGCAATGAGTCAATGACATAATCCTTACTCAGAAGTCAGAACACTACTTGGAACTACTCATGTATAGTTAACTCACAAATATATAGGTTCATACAAGATTATTCTATACCATACATATAACAACAATGTTATCAGCAATATAATTCTTGCAACTAGACTTGCAACAACAACAGCCTTAATCCCAAAATGATTTGGGGTTGGCTGACATGAATCACCTTTTTAGAACTGCCCTGGGTTGCACCTCAAAATGCGAATAGAATTAACAAACCCACAAATAGGGTAAAACAATGCAAATAGTGTACCAAGTTCAAGTACCTGTGAAGTAGACGCAGCAAGAAGAGAGAGATACATATGGAAATGGAGACCTTCATTTCAGCCATTTGTAAATGCAAGTGCTACAATATTTCAGGTGTGAGGCAGCCAGGAGGAAACCTAGCTAGTAGCAAAAGGTAGCACTCGCTACCTCACAAACTTCCAAATAATGGTTAGGATTATCAATTTTGCTATCCAAAAATTCTTCAAACATTTTACCTTAATATAATCATAAAACAGCATGAGGCCGTAGACAGCTAAGATTCATAAGAAGTATATTGGAGCATAATAGCATTATATGAATGATAATTTTCCATGAATAATTTTGGCAATAAATCATTTAGTATCAAATAAGGATAAGAAATTCTTAGGTACACCAGATTTACCATGTTACCGAATACCTTATATAATGAGGATAACGAAACAGCATTTTCCATAATTAAAACGAAGTAGAATATAAAACGGAAATTTTCTTTTTGAAAACCTCAACCCCTATTCCTCCAAAACTCCAACCAAAAGCCCATTTTCCCAAAACAAAAACACACTCTTACAGTGAATATAAATCATGAAATAAGTTCATTTTTGCCTAAGCTAATTTATTATGATTGATATCACCTAAAAATCTAAAAACCTCTCTTATTAATTAGTATGGAAAAAAAATGGGCTGAGTGGGATTTTTGGAGGAAAGGTTCAAAAAAGGTGGTAACTTTCGAAAAAAAGACATATAAAAGGTGGGAGTTTTGTAAATGGGATTAATAAAAGGTGGAGCCATTAATCTACAAGGATTTATTATGTGAGGAAGTAAGTGGCATATGACGAATTTCTAACAAGGTACAAAAGGTCTTATGTGAAGATCTTCATCATCTTACACAATCTCATTATGTTTTATGATCGGTTACTAACAAGAACAAGTAACACGGCCCCATGAGCTTCTACATCCATGGATATTGAATTTCTGCTTATGTGACAAGCTTGTCCACTCCAAACTTCCGAGCATTTGTATGCAACTCCCGAGCTTACACCAGGAAGTACCTTTGAAAGGTTTGAAAGTTGGGCTGATATCCTTGTCTTTGCTTGGTTCAGATTGAATAATGCAATATACACTTCCCCTGCAGAAAGGGAACATGTCATTGCAATAAGTAGCGGTGCAAAGCTGCAAAAGCTCTTACAAAGGATTAGGGACATCGAAACCCCAAATGGTATTTCCTGGATTTCGGCACAAATCAGATCAGTCAAAAAGATCATACGAGCCAGGTTTAAGATGTCTGTTTTGGATGCGGTGTAATTAGATCATTTTGACTATGGGTCCCTTTCAATCAGTGGTATCAGATCGTGAATATTTTTTTTCTTTCTATGTACATAAATGTGCTTTAAATTTTAAATTAGTGATTTCGGGTCATTTAACGTCAGTCGTTGTGGATTGGGGGTCAACTCAGGGCCGGAATGACGCTTTTTTTGGTCTACTGGCAGTCATTTAATAAGACTATTACGAAAACTCAGCCAACCTACCTCTCCTCACAACCCAACCCCTACCATTACAACGGCGGTGATTACTTAAGGACGTTCTAATTTAAAGAAGCGGCGCCAATTGTGTTTTCACTAATTAGACAATTGAATCATACCTCTTCTTCCAGTTGCAACCCAAGAGCGAATGCCTACAGGGACAGCAATAGCTACACGGAAGATAATGATGTCAGTTGTGCACAATACTTCAAGAATGTAAATGTCGAGAGTAAAATGTTTGCTTTAGATGTACTACCTTCCAATTCTTGAACGGTTGCACATTGACCCGAATAACTGTTCATGAGAGTTCCGTTGGTATGTAATTCCCACATCTGGGAAAGAAAAGAGGGAATTCAAACGATAATCAGCACCATATAGGTCTATTTTTTAATACAGCTCAATCAATTTTTGGGAGTGAAAAAAAAGCATTTGAGGTAACATAGAGACTGCAGCGCTGCAACATCAAGAGTAGAGCAGAGTCAGCAGACACCACTAATTACAATAATATCACCCCAAGTGCATCAAATGCTCATGCATACGCAGTGTGTAAGGGAGGGATCAAATACGCGCAGCGTCCCTCATGTGTTAAAATCACAGAGTATTTTTGGATGCCCCGTAATGAAAGCAGCGGCGAGAATTGTATCGGCTGACTTTTAGTTCACAGCAAAAGAAGCATTTGGAGTGTCTTTTAGTGTTATTCATCATACTTCAAAGTTAATAATAGCGGGTCTTTGGCCCCAGTAAAAGTGAGAGAACATAGTGATAGCAGTTAGGTTTAAAACACAGTTCAACCACGAGAGCACCTGGTTTTCATCGCTTTGGCATGTAGATAATGAGCCTCTCTTGAATTCTTTTGAAGTAAGCCTTTGTTTTGGAGGGCCGCCCAGGCATACTGATGCATTGGTAGTGGCCAGAAGGTGTGTTTTCCCCGGATATTGTGTACGATAGCCCACTTCCTCATCTCTAGAATAGATTTATACCACAAATTACTGAAGCAGAAACATAACAGTAAGAACTGAATGGATTAGTAGAGTTCAAGTTTTATACGACATCACTCCAGCTTTTCTCTTGTACAGGCAAAAAGGTGCTACATGTTTTTCAGTATCTTTCCAGCAAACTTGATAATGGTCCTGATCAAAGGCTTCACTTGACCAGCCTATTGCTTTGGTTTCCTTGCAACTCAAAAAAGTCAAAGAATTTGTGCGAGATCTGCCACCTTTTCTCTTATGCCTCGACTGGGAAGAGGAATAATAATGGTGGTTGATTATGGGAGCATGGGAACCAGTAATATATGGGAACTGTACGGGGATAAATGTGGAAAATTAGTTCAATACAAGTTATAACAAAAAAAATCAAATTCCCCAAGAAACATTATAGTTTGATGTGAAACGTGCCTCCTTGTTACTTGAACTAAAAGCATTGATCTCCAGGATGGTAGGATTGGTGATAAGTTTGTATGTGGTATCATCGAGCTTTCGCATATCTCCTCCAAACATAAGGGGGGACTTAGCCATAGCCCACAAAGTCATCTGACAAATTACAGTTCAATATATCAAAATGGTGAGTATTATTGTAAGTATGATGAACCACTACCCATAATCAAATTTATCTGAGATGAGACAAGCTTAGCACCTGAGTTTTCTGCTCCTCGATACTCAACTTACAGTTCCTGTGTGGGCCTTCATTAGATCCTAGTTTACGCAGGCATCCAAAATAGCTGATATTAATACCGTATCTATAAATTTAGTTTGTAATTTCGTTTCACGGTTAACTAAAAACTCATGGCATATTTCTTGATGACTAATTTTAGTAAACTGTCCCCCACGATTGAGCCTGTCGATTAAGTTCGGTGAAACCAATCAATTTAACCAATTGATTCCCGGTCCCAAAACTTTCCAGTATGTCTAAAGACTGACTAGCAGTAGCTTCAGAGTTCAGCCTCAAGAATGAGGTGAGTCATGAGAAACCCACAGCTAGAATTCGTCCACAGACTCCTATATATTGAAAATAATGTTAGTGTATTAACAGTGCAACAGATTGCCATAATAAACAGGTTGGCAGGCCTTTCATTCCCATGTAATATGATGAGACATACCTGGATCTGTAAGCCATCCTAAAGGCAGCATATCTAAGTCGGGCCATGACTTCCCTAGTAAGCTACTGGATCCTATCATATTTGCAGCTGCGAAATCTCTACCATAAGAGGACAAACAAGCAGGCTGATGAGCTGTGACATGCAAGGTTAAGTTGCCGAAGATAAATGAACCTTCGTAAATTTACCTGGACACATCAAAGTGTGCTGCCACATCTCCCCAAGTGTCCCAATCATCCCCAGTGATCCTGTACATATTGACTAAATTACCAACTTTCTTGGCCATATCAGGTGTCACATTCGTTCCGGGTGACAATGAATACAGGATAGGACGGGAAAGTTTCCTCAGGACCTATAAAAAAGTCAGCTCAGTCCTGACCTTGAAAATACTAATAGCACCCAATCAACAAGGTACAGAAGTTTATACCTCCGACACAAAGCTAATTTCTTGTATGTTCAAGTCATCCCCAAAAACACAATCATGCTTGACTGTTACAAACAAAAAATTCAAATGTCAGATCAAGGCACTCTTACAAGAAACTAAACAATCCCCCTTCCCCTACCCTTTCTAAGAAAACTGGAATGCTACAGTAGATATAATAATTAGGTCATAATGCAACTATATTGTCTGGTGCATGCGGTCAACAATTACCTAAATCAACTCCCCACTCCGCATATTGTTCATAAAGAGATCGCAGAAACGCTCTTCCAGCTCCTAACTCTGTGTTTACACTCATAAAACCATGTGGCATCCATGCACATGTTTTCTCTTTGAGCCCTATATCATTTGCCCTCCAAGCCAATCCACCTTCAACGTAAGCTCCTCCCTGCAAAAGCAACAATAAAGCGTTAGTCCTACAATAACCACACTCCCTGATAAAGAAATTTCAATGTGGGAAATTAAATTGTCTGGTTCATACTGTTGGGATACTTCCACGATCGACGATTGTTCTTATTCCACTACAACAGGGGATATAGTTTGAAAGGAATGGTACCTTAGTGGTGTCCAAGATCGGCGTCTGTGCATTTACAGCTTGTGTACTTATTCCTCTCATGACATGAATTCCAAATTTCAATCCCATGCTATGCACTTTCTTCGCCACTTCACTAAATCCTTTACCGCCCTTGGATGAAGGCCACCTGTCAGGGTCCGGAACCATTCTTCCCCACTCATCAATTACATCGAATCCTGAAGAATCTGTATAAGCCCCAGGAACCTTTCTCCTATACCAAAGGTAATCAACAACGACATACTGCAAGCAAGTTACTATAATTATTAGATTTCAGTCTAATAAGCCAATTTTACAACAAAAAATAACTAGAAGAAACAAGGACTCATAAAATTTGATGTAAGGCTGATGAACCTCATATCCATGAGAACGCAGCCGTTGTGAGACAAGTTCTGCATTGTTCAGAAACTCTTCTTCAGATACTGTCCAGCAAAACGAATCAAAAGAATTCCAACCTCTAGGTGGTGTGACCGCTTGTGCCTTGACTAAACCCTTAGATGCTACCCTGCCAAGAGTCCAAGACAAATGCACAAAAACTTATGCGATTGTTTTACTCATTAACCATTTAATTAAATCAGGAATACAAAAATATTTCGGTTTGTCTCATATGTGCAACTGTCTCATTAAAGACTCCCATAGACAAATGATCCACCCTGTTTTACCATTACTTTCGAAACACGCACACTTACCCCCAATACCATTCGAAACCCAAATCCCTCCACCTATGACTACCAACCTATTAACTCCAATCGCCTGCTAACTCAAAGTACCCGCTTTCCCCGAATGGAACAAATACACTTCAGCATTCTCATTGTTGTAACGGAGGCGTCCCGTTACCCAAATAGTTAATTGATAGGGTGATAAGAACAATAAATAACGAATGTAAATAAAGTTGACACAAGGAATTACGTGGTTCACCAGTTGTGTCTTTTATTTTTTACATCTACTCCGTATCGCTTCCGCACAACACTCATAGCATTCTACTTCCTAAAATAGCCTCTTCTCGACTCATAGGGTAAAGCTGCATACATCTAAACCTACCCAAAACTACCCACCCCTAGCGAAATTCATAACGGGTTGCACAATTGTTGGCCTTAACCCAAAATTATCAATAGGGAAATCAAAAACTGAAATTGCTATTTATTAAGTTCTATCACAAACTCACAGTGCCAAACCCTCTCATCCTAAAATTAGTAGATGTATATAAATATAACAATCAGCACAAACATAACAATTTCTTTGTATTTTTTAAAGTATTATCATCACCATGCACAACTACTTTTCCCATCCTAAAGAATACAATGGTAACTCTTGCAAATAGAATTATAATTAAAACATACTCCCTCCGTCCAAATCATTTGTTTACGATTAATTAAAATACCCGGAAATAAAAATAAACAAATGCTTGGGCCTTGGGCAACAGAGTGGGAAGAAAATCAAGAAATTATAAAACTAATTGTTACTTGTTATTGATGATGAATTAATAAACAAAGGGCACTACATTTACCCATAACATTATCTAATTAAACTACTAACACAACCAAAATGATAATAATTAGTCCATAATTAAGAAAACCCTCATCAACATCTTCAACCTAATTCTTGAAATTACACATGCAATGTTCCGATACGACAACATTACCCTAGTGCCTTAATAACTCTCGCAAATTACGGGGTAAGGAGGGTCGGATCACTCGGATGTATGCAGTCTTACCCACAAACAAAAATAGTAATCTAGCGCAGAAATTAGTACAAAATTCAAGTACCTATCAAGTAGAAGCAGCAAGAGGAGAGAGAAAATGATTAAAGTGATGAGCTTCATTTCAGTTGGATGCTACACAATCTAAGGTTACTGCTACTGCGCGAAGCAGCTAAAATATACTCCCTTCGTCACTATATGAGGAAAGTGGTTAATTTTCTGAATTACGGAGTACTATCATGGTACCATTACCAGAGTGATTGACACTCCTAGAATTTAAGACGGTATTTTAATACCGTAAGTACTAAACTTTCCACTATAATCGTTAAAAGTCGCTTTTAAAAGTGATTGACACTCGTAAAATTTGAGACGTATTTCAATAAGTACTAAAGTTTCCACTATAATCGTTAACACAAATTCTTATTTGCAACGGCACTATCTGTCGCAAGCTTACGACGGATACCATTTTCTCTCACAAAATACCCACTTTTTCTCTCTCTCCAACCCTATTCCTGTGTCCCTTTTCTCCACTAACTCATTTTATATCCATTTTATCTCACAAAATATCCGTCACAAATGGTGACCCGTCGCAAGCAAGACTTACTAAATCGTTAACACAAAGTTGTTAAAAGTGATTGACACTCATAGAATTTGAGATGGTATTTCAATAAGTACTAAACTTTCCACTATAATGGTTAAAAGTCGCTTTTAAAATTGATTGACACTCGTAGAATTTGCGACGGTATTGCAATAATTACTAAACTTTCCACCATAATCGTAAAGTCGTTAAAAGTGATTGACACTCGTAGAATTTGAGACGATATTTTAATAAGTACTAAACTTTCCACTATAATTGTTAAAAGTCGCTGTTAAAAGTGATTGACACTCGCAGAATTTGAGACTGTATTTCAATAAGTACTAAACTTTCCACTATAATCGTTAAAAGTCGCTGTTAAAAGTGATTGACACTCGTAGAATTTGAGACGGTATTTCAATAAGTACTAAACTTTCCACTATAATCGTTAAAAGTCGCTGTTAAAAGTGATTGACACTCGTAGAATTTGCGACGGTATTGCAATAATTACTAAACTTTCCCCCATAATCGTTAAAAATCGCTTTTAAAAGTGATTGACACTTGTTTTATTGAGAATGTGAGACGGTATTTCAATTATGTGTTACTTTGAAAAGTGATTGTTGTTCCTTTTATTTGGTATTGTATATTAAGTGTTGTAAATGACTTGATGTTTACATATTAGATTGATGACTATACGTGAATTCTTTCTGTAAAAAAAAGAAAAAGTCAGTTTGAGGGAATACATGCGATTTTGGAAACTTTTGTTCCCATTTTGATCGCGGACATTCCATACGACGGGAGTAACAATGACTTATAGCATGATACAGTACATTTCAATCGAGTTTTGCTCGTTTACAAATCTTGTCTTTCAGGTTTATAAAACGTCTTGCTTATAAGTTAAAGACGGATAGTATCCTCCTCTCTCTTACAATAAGCAAGTGGGAGGGATACATGGAACACCCCATGGGTAGTACCACTTGTATATTGTGGGCACAAATATTCATTGATGACGAACATACGTCACAAGTTGAAGACGGGTCAAGTAATATCCGTCTTCAAATTATGGGAGACGGGAGTGGCACTATCTGTCTTCGACTCTTCGCCTTGTGACACATAGTGCCCGTCTTCAACGAGAATTTACGTCAAGTTTATTACTGCAACTATCACTTCACACATAGTGCCCGACTGCCCGTCTTCAACGAGAAACACACACTGCAAACAGTTGTTGACCCGACAAAACCAACATGAATTGACCCGAATAACCTATTCTTAAGCATACAATAACCAAAAATAAACTAAAACTTGAAGTAACCCACTTTACCATGCAACTGCCCACAATTTGCTTAACATAGTATTACCTGAACCGAAGTAACCTGATCCGAAATGATCGGAAATACTCCGATAGGGTCCTGACTAAAGCTTCATACATGTGATTTACAATCGTACATTGGTACCAGAACATAAGAGATCCAGTTTTTTTTGTATATTAAAAGGTTGCTTTACATTCTGATGTCCTACCAGTATGAAACCTGGAGGATTCTTATGTGCATAAACTCTGAGAAATACTACAAGACTTAGTTTTCTCCTAATATCGCGCCAGTATACAGGAAGGTCTTGGCACTGTCGCGGAAGCTCATACTTCACGCATTTCGTGTACCACCTTCAGCTTTCAAGGCTTTCGTCTCCCCGTTCTTTACTACTGTAAAGTCGAGTCGGGATTGCCAATCTACGAGTTTGCGCATAATTTCGGTGTTCTCTAGTAATCTGCAGGGTCAACTTAACGGATTAGTGCAAGCCGAATTCATAATTGTGAATAGACGGATACGATGGACATGCCACTAGACACCAACTCAGGAATGAAAGGGGTAGACCCTAACATTATAGGGTTACTTGAGTTAGGCCTGTTCTTTCCGGCTAGCTTCTTTCAATTTTGCTTGGTTGTATTTCGTCAGGTTTTATTTACGTTCAATCAATTATGTTCAATTCATCTCTTCACAAAATTAACTTTTAATTCAACTAAATTCACTTTACCTCAATTTCACTCAATTTAGTTCAATTAAGCTCTACTATTAATGCAATTCAGCTCGTTTCAGCCAAAAAGAACAGGGCCTTAGACTTGTTTAAGTGCGTACCAGTGTAGACCCTAACAATCGGGATTTGGGTAGGGTCATGGACTCGTAAGTTGGTTTTACTGGGTCTAATACAATAACTCTGGGTCTAATACTATAACCATGCATAAATTAAAGTAACCACCAATGCGACGGCTTCATTGGATGACCTTGCCTAATGCTCATAGTCCTAAACATGTTGCTTGTGAAGCACAATTGACTATGCTTTCTAAGAGTAATAATCGGTAAAATACGATACCATTCTCAACCAAAACAATTTAAAAACTGCTGGGTTCATTAATCTAACTACTACAGTCATGCAAATCGAGCAATTTCCAAATAAACATCACCGGTCAGAGAGGTTAGAGACAAAATCAGCGGCAGGCATCAGACTATCAGCTCGGTTACCACATGGTCAATGTTAATCGTCCAAATAAACATCGTCAGTTAGACAAACTAGAGACTAAACCAGCACCAACTATCAGAGTATCGGTTCAGTTGCCGCGTGAACGTCATGTCCACTCATGGCCAATGTTAATCATCCAAGCTAGTCTCGTTTGAGGCCGACCCAAATACTTGTGCATTTCTCATACGATATATGGTTAATGGATTAGTCTCGTATGAAAAACGGTCACACACAAGTTATTATGTATGAAGCAGCTTAAACTATGATGTCACACAGATATCTATAAGTATCAACTCATGTTAGTAAACGACAGACTAGAGTGTGGTATTCAGTGCTTTCTTTACCCAAGCAATGCTATATGGGGAAATTACTCAGAAAATTTGAGTAATGAAGTAAATTGTATAATCAGAAGTTCAGGGAAAGACAGAGTTTTACCTGCATCTGGCATTAGCTCATCTCTACTTGCTTTAGTAATATCCTCATGTTCTCGCTCAATCCCCCAAATGTTCTTCACTGTCTCATCATTCATGTCAGGTAGCGAAAATGACCAGGATTTTACCAAGGGTCTAGGAACATGAACAACCTCAGCCGTTTGTAGTAACATCAATGATGGAGGACTACTACCCCTACGTTCTGCGATGGAAGGAGATATTCCTCTACTCGAGGAATACATACTCGATGATTTCCAACCATTTGGAGAATTGAAAGAATCTAAACAAGATTTTGATGATTCTTTCTGAGGTTGGCTGTCGATTTCAACTGAATCTACGTTCCTCTTAGGCAAATGATCATACAATTCTAACCCTGTGGGCGAAGGTTGTGAAGATAGGTTGGACAAGTCTGACCAGTTAGAAGAAGAGGGTGAAAAGGTAAAAGGGCTGGAATAGTCTGAAGTTGTAGGTGAAAGCGACGGTGATTTGGAAAAGTCTGAAGAATCAGTACCACCGCGAACAAAGAGCTCGAACCCTTCACAAATTTCGTTTGATTCGGGGATAGTAGATTCTGATAAAGGGATAGGGAATGATTGCAATAAATGAGCAGTTGGGGAAACAGGTTCTATATTATGTTCAGGATCATTTTCAGTCACTTTGGGTGAAGAGAGAAATTCCTTTATAACACCATCTGATAATTTCCTTCTCAGTCTACCCCACCCGATTTCTCGGTTAGGAAGACGGGTTTCATCGGGAGAACCGGGTGAAGTAAAGGGTGGGACCACCCCGCCTGAAAGTGCCTTCTGAAAGATCTCAAAATCCAAATTATAATCATCAACCTTCCTGCCTCCAACGTCTAAAGTACCGCTTTCATCTTTCACATTTTCTTCACTAGAAAGGGCATTCCAAAATTCGGATGGCTCCTCACCCTCTTTTAAGGTTAGTATAGGACCTTGTGCCCTTTCATATTTGACTACTTGGTAAGCAGCCACTCTTGCATTGTTGGACATCACAGAGCTACAGAACTTCCCGACCCATACATATATTGTTGACGGAACATGGATCACAAAAGCTCCCCGAGAGTCCAGACCGTGTTGACCAGGATTTACGATCATTTTAGGGACAAGATGGAGGGGATCATAAGGAGAATGTGGGGCCATCCGGTACATCCTTAGTACGGAATTGGGACTTGCAGGGACTGCATGAACCCGCTTTTGACATTGGAGAAGTTGACAAGCAAATCCCATGTTGGGATTAGTCACTCCCCGGGCTGCCTTCACATACTCAAAGGCTTCCTCGAAGTTTTGCCCTTCTTTCCACATTAGATATGCAATTACAAGGGAGGTCGAACGAGACACCCCTTGGCAACAATGAACCAAAACCCGACCACCTTGCTCCCTAACATCCTCAAAATAATCAAAAACATCATAAAGGATGCTAGTTATATCCTCCGAGGGGCTATCTTGCAACCAAAGTGTCTTATACCCAAGATCACCCTTAAAATACTCCGGGCAGACAAACCCGACACAATTAAGCACATGAGTAATCCCATTTTGACGAAGAACCTCCCGACTTTTAGCCACCATTTCACTCCCTAAATAAATATGATCCACTATCCTAGAACATTCCTTCTCATAAAATGCAAGCCTATCTCTATTAGATTCAAACTCTCTACCCGGTACCTCAATTTTCAAGCATTCGCTCGATTTCACACTCGAATTCCCACTAACCGAACAAACCCCACCAGTTCTCCCAGCACCAGGAGTACTAGGCTGCTGAGGCCAAACCCCTAGATCATCCGACCCTGCCTTAGGCCACTCCTCAACATTTCGCCTCAAAATCGAAAGCGGTTGAAGGGGTGGCAAGCTAGACCTAGCCTTAGAACTAGGTTGTGCTCTAGGGTAACAAGGGTTAGGCTTATTAGGTGACCTATCAGTCCATGAAACTGACCTAAGGTAAGCTCTCCTACCATTACCATGGCTTTCATCCTCTTTACCACCTAACATCTCTAACTAACCACCCCTCCACAAAAAATTCCCAAATCTTACACAAATTGAAACATAAAAATCAAGGGTTTCTTGGTACCATATCGAGGCCGACTAATCCAACCCTAAACCCTTTTCTGATATCACAAAGATTGAATCTTTATAGCAAATTGGTAACTTTTTTTTGTTCTAACCTACACTTTCAACATCAAGATGAAGAAAATTCAAATTTAAACATGAATATTATTAGTATGAATTTGACCAAGTAAAAGGGAGGAAAAAAAACATTGAACAAACACCAATATAATAATAATATAAGACTAGACAATTAATTAATCAATTAATTAATGCAAGTGTTAGACGAAATTGTTGAAGAGACTTACATACAAAGAAGTCTATGAAGAATATGATAGATAGAAAATGACATTTGGGTTAATTTATGCAAAAATTCTGCAATTTTTTATACTAAGATTAAATTAAATTGCAGAAATAAAGACATAAATGCACACAAATAAGGAAAATAAAAGAAAGGGTAGTTGTAATGAAGAATTGGGTGTTCAAAGTTCAAAGCTTTTTTAAGGAATAATCAAAGATTGTGACGTTTTAGAAATGGTGCTGTCTTCTGCTGACTGCCTATTTTCCCAGAAAGAGAGACTTGATTTTGGGTTTTTTTGTTTGTTTATTTTTTCTAAATTAAAATAGGACTTGATTTCGGTAGTTAGCGATAGAGATCGCAATTTTTTGTGAGACGGTTTGTTAAAAAAAAAATAAGGTTAAGGTTGAGCAAAATCGTATATTCAATTCAGATTTCAATATTGGATGGGATATCCAGTTTCAAAATTTTAAATTTTGGCGATCCAGATTCGATCCAAATAATTCGGATATCCATAAATCCGGAATCCGAATATTTAGATATCCCGATTTCGAAAATTGGGTCAGATCCAGTTTACCTCTTAATTCACTGGATATCCCGAGTATCATCGTGAAGATTTATCAAACTTGTTAATGCTCAGTTAGTTTTACACGAATATATCAAGAAACAAATTACAAACACGTATATGGATTTGTTACAATAGATATTATTGAGAATATTTCCTTTGAGATTTGGTGAAAATGATTTTACATACTATTACTTTTTTCGCTAATAATTATTCATGGTTTAATTTCTCACGTAAAAAAAATGATAACGTTTATTCAATGTAAAATGAAACTTGAGCATGTTCGGTAAATCGTGGATCAATTACAACGGTAGATTATAGATGCCGGATTTTAACAAATGCTTGACCAAATTACGATTAATAAATTGTTATTTTTTTTTTTGTAAATTGTGGTAAAATTTTCTTGCTTAGAAGATGCTAACCAATAGTCTATGGTAAACAATGTATTGAAAAACCGCATATTGACTTCGAATATGTTGTTTCCTAAACACTGACATTAACCTATTGACTTGTCAAAATCAAATATGTTAAAACTCTTAAATATACTAAAAATTAATCAATATACTGTTTATCAAACCCCGTCAAATGATCGTATTATCGAATGAAAATCTATCTCTATAAAAGGAGTAGATTTTAGGTTTCTCTTATTGGTTCCTTAAAATAAGGAATGCATGGTCCCACCAATTTTTGTCAGATAGCACCTAACATTTACATTGTCTGTAGAAATAGTACCTAAAGTTATTTTTTTTGCCCAACAACACCTAACATTTTCTGTTTTTTGTCTAATAACACCAAAGTCGATTTTCCGTCAAAAAAAGTCGAGATTCCGTCTTGACTAACGGTGAAATTGGTTTGACCTTATTTCTTCATTCTTTCTTTTCCACTAACTGATGGGTTGTTAAAGTATTGACAATGAATCTTATTCTTAAGTAACTTATTTTCATTCAATAAGTCAATCCGCCTAAAAAAACAACACCCACGCAAACCCGTCTCTACATTGTAAACCTTGCAGGCTATGAATCTCCTACCCGGATTTTGATGTATCCATGATGTGTTTCTCAACTAATGGAATGCCACAATTGCTTCTCACTCGCTTTGTTGAGTTTGAGGATGAGCTTGAAAAAAAAATTGGGTTGAAAGGATGGTCGGGGAAAAGGAGAAAACTGGACAAAGTAAGCCCAATTTGAGGTTTTAATTTGGAAATTGAGGAATTAAATAACTAATAAGGACGAGGTTATATAAGAATTTAGTTGGAGGAAAATTAAGTTTAATCGAAGGAAAATTAGCAAATGGGGAAATTGAGATTAGAAAATGATGATGAAGAGGGTAATGAAATGCATCAGGGAAAAGAAAGAAGCGTCAAATCAATTTTACCGTTAGTCAGGACGGAATCTTGACTTTTTTTGACGAAAACTGATTTTGGTGTTATTAGACAAAAGACATAAAATGTTAGGTGTTGTTGGGCAAAAAAAATAACTTTAGGTACTATTTCTACAGACAGTGTAAATGTTAGGTGTTATCTGACAAAAAACTCCATCTTTAATTACGTATTCTAATATTTGCTCATTCCTAATTATGTAATTGATTGCAGCAGTATTACATTTAATTTCGTTATTGTCATATTAAAATACGATATGATCAAATTATTTTTAATCAAATATTTAAATAACAATATACAACGGTCAAATAAAATACAATATCGGTCCAAAAATTAAATCCGAAAAACAAAAAATTACAAACAGCAAAAATAATATCGGTCCAAAAATTAAATTCGAAAAACAAAAAATTACAAACAGCAAAAATAATTCTAGTCCAAGAATTAAATTACATTATATTTTCCAATCAAATCAAATACCAATTAAGATACCAAACAAGATAAAATACGATATACAACAGTCCGATATATATCAAAATGATCATATTACGTTTACATTTGTAACATATTTATAAAGTTACATATTACGTTTATGTTTGTAACATATTTTTGTAGCACTTAGTAACTTAAATAGTGTGTATGTCGAGTATCAAATTATAGACTATTTACATTGTCACCGCATAGCACATTTAATCATGATAGTTTATATGCTTCAGTATCCGAGCTAACGTTTGCAATTTCGACCCGTGTATTTTTTGCACGGGTATAAAACTATAATTATAAACGGAATTCATTTTATAACACTTACGTAAAACCGCTTTACGCGAGTATTTGTATTTCGGGTGTATGTTAAGCAAAGATATTTTGGGGATTGGTTGATTATGATGAATAAGAGGAATAATTAATTATAAAAATAGTAGTTGCTGGAGAATGTTGATTGCTGATCATGTTGGTCTTTGAACAGAAAATTGACTGGTCAACTTTCAACAACTCTCATTTGACTGATTAACTGTGTGCTCGTGAATGAATGAACTGTAAGACTTATTTAAGACGAATATAACCGTTTTAAGACTAAAATGAGTTAAAGATATTTCACTTATATAGATAAGACAAGTGTTTTTTGCTAATATCTAGATATTTTGTTTTTGTCTGATATATTAAGTGGTAGCTATTTAACCCGACTTATTGCTTCAAACGGATATGTTTAGTTTGAAACGAGAATTTGTGAAGAGTGAATGAATGAAGGTACCAAGTAGGCAAGCAACTACTCCTATGATCTTAAACTCAACCTGCACGTTTCATACTTGTCCATTTGTGCTGGCCGGGGCTTGCCATTATATCGTCCTCTCCATTCCGGTGATATGTTATATTTGTAGTATTTTTTATTTAAAGTAAGTATAAACGGATCAGTAGGATAGAAAAAGTATTTTTTTTGAGTTCAAATGAGCGCAATATGTCACGAGTGAAAATCAACAGTTTCCCAGTTAGGTAAGAGAGTTTTTACCAGCTGAACAAACCCTAATTTTACTAGTTTTTAAGAGATCATCGCATGCTGATTACATAAAAATCGTCATTTTATAATACAAAGTGATTATTTTGTGACAAGTGGTGTTGATGGTGAAGTGAGATCAAGAAATCAGGGATGGAGAAAAAATAAATTGAGTGAGAAAAAAATCAAGGTAAAATTATAAAAGTTGCAGGTTAAAGAGTAAAACTCGTACGTGAAAAAGCATAAATAAATCACCCGGCATAGCCAAGTAACTTAATGGTCGCATCACTCGCATCCATTACCTGGTTCGAATCGCAAGCTTCTTCAAAACCGGCCCAATCACGCAAACAATATACTCATTAACTGTTTAAAAGCAAACATATATCGTATACTCTAATAATAAATGAATAAATAAGCTCGATTCCAGAAGACGATCAAATATCCTCAAGGAGTCAACATACATCAACATTCCAGATCTAATCTGGTTCAATATTCAAAGTGGAAACTCCATTGGAGTCCGATGAGTCGAAATCTAAGCAATGTTCAAGAAGTTTGAACTTTCTAGTTTATAGTAAGAAAAACTGTACACATTTATAAAAATAAATAAATATAAAGCTACAATCTTCTTGTATACAACCAGTAAAATGACAAACAAGAAAGAAGAACCCGAAAGAAAACGGAAAAAACAAGTATAAATCACAAAAGGGGTTCAGAGAGCTCCATTTCATTAGAGTTCTGCTGTTCTGGTGGCTCGATTTGTCGCTGATGGCCAACAAAATCTATCCCAAGCCACTCCCATGGCCAGCACGCATATCGAGGCCGGGATAGACTCCTACCATCAGCTCGTTTATCTAAACTTTCGAGCTGATGAGTCAGCTCTTCGACTCTATCCCTCAACCTCGTGGCTCGAATGTCTGCCAACCTTAATGATTTTTCAGCTGCCTCTCTAGCAGCCATTGCTGCTGCTGCTGTTTCCTCTTTAAATTTGAGTTTTTTCGAGGATTCTACCATTGCTTTTCTTGCCTCCTCAACTTCTTGCTTGAGGGAAGAGATCTACCATCATTCATAGAAGGCCATTGTTACTTTATGCAAATAAAAAATCGCAAATTCTCATTTGTGACGGACATATCCGTCGAAAACTTGTGACGGGTCAAATATTACCCACTTGGATAGGAAAAGACAAGGTATTTGAGATTTTCAACGTTTTGTCTTATATACACAAGTGGGACAGGTCAAATATTACCCACTTGGATAGGAAAAGACAAGTTATTTGAGATTTTCAATGTTTTGTCTAATATACACAAGTGGGAGAACTTGACTCGTTACAAGCTTGCGACGATAGATATCCATCGCAAGGGAGACTTACTGATAAAAAATAGACTGATAACATTGCATCTCATAACCGCCTCGAAGGATACCCATAATGAAAATGAAAATTCCCTTTTAGTAAAGCCTCGACTGACTACTTTATCACAGCATAATAGTGCAAAAGTACAGACAGTTTAGCGAAACAATTTGCATTATCTCGTCATATTACAAAGCCAATAAAAGATATCGTGTCACTAAGTGAGATGTTTAAGAAAGAAAAGACGTACTCTACATCCATAATGTCAAAGTGCACAGCCACATTTGTGGATTTTGAAAATAGACATTAAACACGACATAATACTAGTATTTGTGTATCAATTGCATCGAATCGACTGTGCACAAAAAGTCAAAGATGTTAACCTACTGTTCTAGAGGATGGGGATTGTATACCGTAATTTATTCGGTCCAAGTTATGGACTTGTGGCCACCTAAAGATCCGGAGAAAAAGAATTGAACATCAATTCTTAGTGAACTCACTGAAGCTAGTGAGTTCACGCATTTTAAATTTTAAATCCGTGTCTGAAAATGGATGAAGGTGACCTTGAAGCAAGAGTAACTTCTAGAGTCAATTACTAAGAGCTCAAATGCTAAATACACTAGCTACGTTCAGAAAGCCCAAGTCTCCAGGATCAAGCATTCGGGGATATGGCTAAGCATACAGACATAACCTCAAACATCAACTACTTCATCTCCGCTCACACAGAACCAAGAACTCCTATTTGAGAATAAGATACGCCAATAGAAAAAATGTGTCTATTTCTAAAACACAAGAAAATACAGGTGCAATTGAATATTCAAATGATTGACATAAAGTCCGGAATGATCAGCAACAATGCAATCTATTTTTCCACGAGGTACAACGTCATCGGGGTAAAGGATGATATTGAGTAGCAAAGATACCTGAGCGACAAATTCCTGCTCAACAGCACTTCCGGCTGCAGCTTCTTGTTCTGCTGCCCCTTTCCATCTAGTAATTTCCTCTTCAGCAGCAGCAATATCCATCATAAGCCCTTGAATCTAAAGCAAGAATGAATGACTATATTAAAGATACTGGCTTGATCAACAAATAAATAAAGCAGCAGCTACAACCACCATTAGCTCTTTGGTCGAAAGCAAGAATCCATGCTAATAAAATAACAAAGAATTAAAAATATTAATTGATCGAGAAATTAAAGTTGTCTTGAGTTTTGGTCAGCTTATTGCAGCCGGCCTTAAATCCTTGAAATGTAAATCGGAAAAGCTAACAAATGAGGCTGTAAAAGAGCACAAAAGTCACCTCTTCATTCGCTTGTCGTTCCTTCAGTTCAAGTTCCTCTATACGTTGCTTTCTCTGGCTGAGCTCCTTGGCTTGAGACTCCAAACGATCTTTAAGTAAACTCGACTCTGCCCTTAACTCAAGAACGAACCACAAATCAAATAAACCACAATTTAGTTATTTGTATTTGTAAGCCCTATACAGTACCTTTAGACAGCATTAGAACAAAAGCTCCATAGAGCAACACTAACAAAGGGTCTGGTTCCTAAAGAAGAGGGGATGCGAAATATGATGCTAGACAGTAAGCTGCCTTGTTGGGCATGACCGTTCAACCCAAAGATGAGGAAGAGGGCCATTGATCTATTTTGTATTACAAGCAGTGTTAGCAAATTGCTTGAGGCACATAAGGGTGAGACAGAACATTAGTTTTTAAGGCTCTTGGCAAGACACTTTCATTGAGGTGCAGCTGAAATCCCCTATATGGCTATATGCCGTAACACAATTTTGATTATAAAGTAATTTTCATGCTACGTATCTACGAGAAGGAAGAAATCATTAACCCCACATCACCTAATCCTTCTAGGGAGAAAGAGACATGAAACAAAAAAGACACCATGTGTATAAGGAACCACATTTATATCCACAACATGTATTAACATATAGCAATACCGACATTTAAACAACTTAAGAATGTACCTTAGCTCCTCCACTGAATGCTGAAGCTCGATAATCTGAAGTTGCGCATTTTTGATAATGTCCTCCAAGGCACCAGCCTGCACATAAAATCTACAATGAACCCGCCGAGAAAACAGAAAGAAAACTAAAACGGATATTAGCAATGTCAAAACAGTTTACCAGAGCATATATCTCATCATCCTTAGTCTCTTGGGTGCCTTCTTCACTTTGTGATACATCATATTTTCCATCCTCGAAAAAGGCACCAAACTTAAACTCGATTCCTGCTTCTCTTAAGCCATTTTCCGCTGCTTGGAAAACAGCATTTGTTTTAGAACCTGGGTTTGAGGTTAATCGCTTCGATAAGGCACTTCTAAGCAATACCCCCACGTGTTCCTTCTCTCTGAACAATCGAGCAACAGTTTCATTCAAGCTTTTCACAGCTCGACTTTTCTCCTCCACCACATCTTTAGTCTTGTTACTAACAATCCTACTTAATTCAAATATTGATTCCAACCCAGCCAATGCCGCTCGTATATTCTCCTCCAACCCTGTCTCTTGAGGAAGAAACAAAGACTCAGCAAAGTCCGCCTGATCCCCATTACTAACATCCACAATTCTTATCAAACTATACAACTGATCATGAATCCTCGACACGAAACTCAACTGTTCAACAACCAAAGGTCTTTGATCCTCCATTTTCATTTCCAATTCCCTAACCCTACTCTCATAATCATCCACCATCTTCCTCAACTCATCCCTCTCATTCTCCACCTCAACAATTCTCTCCACCATACCATCCTCAATCTCTCCAATCTTCCCATCCTTCTCAACAACACACTTCTCCAACTCCTCAATCCTACCACTCTTCTCCGCCACCTCCTCCTTCAACCTACCAATACTCGCCTCGAGCTCAGAAACTTCAATAGCAATCTCGTAATTCCTCTGCTCAACCAATTCCCTCGCCTCATTCCTCCCCTTATTAGCCACCTCAATCGCCTTAACCGCCTCCTCAACAATCTCATTCGTCCTCTTGATCACCCCATACGCCACTGCAGCCAATCCCGTGTACTTTTGCGACCTAGGCAACCCCGTCCCCGTAAAATTCTTAACATGATTCACTTTCCCTGATATTTTCTCAATCCCTGTCACTAACATCTTAGCAGCAGTCTCAATTTCCGCCTTCGCCCCCTCCTTCCCTTTCTCCACCTCCTCCAACCTATCTAAAACCTCATCTTTCGCCTTATGCACCTCCGCCAACTCACTCCTCAACCTCTCATTATCCTTCAAGGCTTCCTCCTTCTCCCTAACCGCCTCATCTCGCTGCCTCCCATTCTCATCTCGCTTCTTAATCGCCTCATGAGTTAACGCCTTGAGACGATTAAACTTATTCTGAAAATCCGCCGTCGCTTCCTCCGCCTCAACTCTCGCCTTCTTCTCGCGATCGAATTCCGCAAGCAATTCGCGGAATTTCTCCGCAGAAACGACATCGGACGAGGATGATTCCGAGAACTTAATCGGATTCTCATCTTCTTCTACATCGCTCAATACGACGTCGGATTCATCCACTCCGACGTCGTTCGACATGATCAATATTCAACAACAACAATAACAACAACAATTGAACTAACGCAGTATGCCTAAGTTACTAGATCAATGCATGTAATTGCAGAATTGCGGAAATTAACTAGAATAATTAATTAAATTAGGGTAACAAAACCCTAGATTTTGGGGGAAATCGAATTAATCGGAGAGATCAAACCTTAAGAGTTAAGAGAGGAGAGACGACAATGTTACCAACAGCATCAGCCAACTACGAGTCCACACCTCGGTTTTTTAATTAACTAAGTTTTAACTCCTTCGACGGTTAATCTTGTTACTCTCTATCAACTAAGTAAAATATTCGCAATTTTTAATTAATCGAAGTATTTTGAGTTTTGAGAGATCTGTTAGGTAAAAAGTTAGAGTAAGGGTAAGACGTAATTTTATATGAGAATTGAGAAGTTTATTTGAAAATTAGCTTTTGTGTACAATTGTAAAGTTAGAATATAATTATGAACGTAAAAGGAAACTAATTAGGATTAGGATACAAAGTTTACATAAATCTTAGATTTTAATAGAATACGGATAATTATTGAAAGGTTGAGATAAATTTTAATCTGGATTAGAAGTCTTTACTTTGATTTTAAATGTAGTTTAAAAAACCGTTCAAAACAATATTGAGATGGAAATGGGTCCTAGGTACTATTAATGAGTAATTATAAGTCTTAATATAAGTTTTATTTTCAAGTTAGACTCGATTAGAAATGGAAATGGGCCGTGCTAGGAAAAAAATGGCACGGTTCATGGCGCATCGGGTCGTACTATATCGCGTGTTGTAAAATGAAAATGGGTCCTAGGTAGTAGGTAGTAGGTACTAACATACGACCCCTTGTAAATCATTCAATTTACCCTTATTTCTTCATATTTTGAGTGTGCCAAAATATTATGTGCCTAAGATAGACACAATCTTTTTTTTAACGGCAACCTAGGCACAAGCCGCACAACCCCTGGTATACTGAACCGAGTCAATCGCGTATCGTGCTAAAAACAAATGATGGGTCATGTCGAGGCGGGTCAGCTCAAAAACCCACATGCCCACTTAAATCTCTAGAGTCAAGTTAAAAGTTAACAAAACAAGACTAATTTATCTCAAATTTTAAGCTACAAATCTATGTAAATTCGATGTTCAAGCCCAAACTTTAGATACTTCTAAAAATCAAAAATATATTAGAGCATGGGCTTATATATTAGACCATGGGCTTAAAATTCATTGGATTGGCCCAATAGTTGTGCTCGAAGGATAAGATTATCCGTAAACTCTCTAAACTCTTAAGATTCTAAATTTCTAACACATCAATTCTCACCAAATTTTTATTATTCTTTTATTGTTCAGATGCAACTTAAACTTTATATATTATCGGTCTGACTTATCACTTCAAACTCTACTTTTCCATTTCGCTTCTTTTTTTGCACTAACTTTAAAAAATAAAATTAAAAAAAGACACATATCCACTTATTAAATATTTTTGAGATCCACTTATTGGATATTTTCCTTTAACAGTGAGGTCAAAAGCTCACCCAAAATCTAAGGATGAGTATTAAGAAAGTTTTGTCTCAATACTATCAATAATCTTACCCTAAGTAAGTGTTGCACTACGATTCTAAATTGCAATTGCAATATTAAGTAACTGTTGATTATATACTTTATTATTACTCTCTCTATCCTAGTAAGATATTCTTTATTTTTTGAGGGGAAAATAAAGTAACTATTAACTATAAATATCACTGAAACCAGAGACGATTCTATGACTCGTTGGACGAGAGTGCAAAAAATTAACGAGATTACAAAAAATGCGGAATTATGTTTATATAATAAAAAAATTGGTTCTAACAAAATAGTTTATTGTGTGATTGGAAAAAATATAAATAAAACATTGAACAAAAATTGTTTACTAGAAGTATTGTACCCTTATCCTTAGACAAGGAAAACCTACACCCGACCGCTAGTAAGATGTTCTTTATTTTGTGAGGGGAAAATAAAATAAGTGTTAACTATCAACATCACTAAAACAAAGAGGCTAATATGTCCTAGCAAGATGTTCTTTATTTTGTTAGGAGAAAATAAAGTAAGTGTTAACCATAAACATCTATCACTGAATCTGAGAGAGTAATCAGTCCTGTCATAGGTAAGATGTTCTTTATTTTGTGAGGGAAAATAAAATAAGTGTTAACAGAGAGTAATCTGACATAGTAAGATAATAGTATTTATTTTGTGAAGGGAAAATAAAGTAGGTGTTAACTATAAACATCACTGAAACAGAGAGAGTAATTTGTCATAATATGATCTTCTTTATTTTATGAGGAGAATAAAACAAGTGTTAACTATAAACATCACTGAAACAGAGAGAGTAATCTGTTACTCCCTCGTAAGTATAATATAATGTGTTTTATTTTATGATGAGAAAATAAAATAACTGTTAACTATAAACATCACTGAAACAAAGGAAATAATATGTATAACATCATTAGTACGATGTTCTTTATTTTAAATAAGTGTTAATTATAAATATCACTAAAACCTAGACAATAATACACCATCTCTCCCACATTATAACCTAACAATGAAAATGACACACCATAATGTGCAATTTCCAGTCAATTTCCCAACATCTTCTTACGACAAGTATTGCATTAGCACGTAGTAGTAGGAAACTTGGAGTAGTACATATAATAGCACCCACACAAAGTTCAAGTCTTGTCAAAAGTTTACCGACTTCTCTCCTTGGTGATTAATTGATTGTCTATCTTACTTTAATTTTGCACAAATTCTTATTTGTGACAGACATATGTGTGGTAAATTTGCGATAGGTCAAATATTACCACTTAAAAAGAAAAAGATTTGGTATTTGAAATTTTTAATATTTTATCCTATATAAGAGAACTCGACCGTTATAAACTTGCGGCAGATATATACGTCGTCAGGGAGACATTTGTTGTTGGTGGTGATGTTGGTGGTGGTGTGGTTGGTGGGTAGACCTACAAGGCTAGAACTCTTTTATTTTGCATATTCTATTTCTCAATCATTATTTCTCAACCCTAAATTAGACTCCCAAGTTCTACCTATTCTGAATAATCTTCTTATATTTATCGACGAAAATTAGAATAACGTGTGGAAACTAGGTGATTGTTAATTGTTTGTTAACATTTGTCATTTGTTATTTATTTATTTTGATACAAATAACAAGGATGTGAAAATAAATAATAATAATAATGATAAACTAAGAACTTTCTCACATATTCACTTGCCCAACACATACCCACTTGTGTAAACTTACCAAAAATAGAAATAAATAACAATTAAGTAATACGTATACACTATACACCCTAAAACGAAATACGGAGTAGATAACAATTGATTGAGACGGAGGAAGTAAAATTGTATCCTTTTTTAATTTTTTTTTTTTTTTTTTTTTTTTTCAGCACCTGCTTTTTTAAATAATTGTAATCTCTTTCTACACTACTATTAACGGTTAACCAGATTAAAGTATATAACTCATTTTCTCTGAACTAACCAATTTGTTACCCTCTAAATTAGTCGGATAAATTCCGAAGAAAAATCGTTAATAGATATTCCGGTATTCTTAACGATAATCTTATTTTTGAAGGCAATGTTGTAATGCCGCCTCTATGTCACATAGCCCTCTTTTTTGTTGTTTAATTACAACTCATTTTAATTTAAATTAACCTTTATTTTTAACTTTATTTAATCTATTTCATTCGATTAAACTCAAATCCATTCAATTTTATTCAATAAAACAACTTTTTTATCGAATTTTATATATTTTTTTAAAATGATACTTATCACTAAATGATAAAATGAAAAAAGCGAATATCAAAAATCCAAATTTAAGATGCAAAGTAGTCACTCTTTTGCAAAAATTATTACAAATAGAATTTGTAAAAGCAAACTTTGGTTCTCTCGCAAAATACGCTATACAATTGACTAACTATATCCTAAAAAATAGAAAAAAGCAAAAAGCAAAAAACAAAAACGAAAAAAAAAGTGTCGGAATCTCACTTCTCTCTCATCGTCGACCTCGCGCATCTGACATCTGACATTTCTCCGTCACTTTCTCTCTCTCAATTTTTTTGAGCTGCCGCACGCCTACACTTATTATTCAGGTAAAAGTTTCAATTTCATTATGTAATTTCGTAAATTTGTTTGATTTTGTTGAAATGTGCGAATAATCATGATTACGATTGCAGAAGTAAGATTCTTGTTCTTTTGATGATTCGTTGATTTTGACTTATTTTATAGATTTTTGATGATGTAATGTAATGTAATTAGCTGAATGTTGCGCGAAAACGCGATAGATTTTGAAATGTAATTATGAAATAAACTTTAATTTGAGGTCAGAAATGAAGCATTTGAGCTAGAAATTGCAGTATTGTTACTATAATTGCGGTATTTAATTCGTCGTTTTGATACGATCGTCGCGTACGAGCTTTCGCGGTAGACGGATAAGTATGTTGTTGCTTGTTGAGTGTGAAAAAACGACTTTTCTGTACAGATACGATCGTCGCATACGAAGCTTTTCCGGTAGATTGGATAATTATGTTGTTTGTTGAGAATGAAGTATAAAATTTGATGCCTTAAACCGCCATTACCGTACAGATACATACAAAGTTTTGCGGTAGATAGATAAGTATGTTTTTTTTGGCAGCTAGATAAGTATGTTGTTGTTTGTTGAGTGTGAATGATAAAATTTTGATGCCTGAAGAACGAGTTTTCGACACGGATACAATCGTCGGATACAAAGTTTTTACAGTAGACAAAATAAGTATGTTATTGCTGGTTGAGTGTGAAGTATTGTATCAATTTTCTATGCCTTAAACGGATTTGCCGTACAGATATGATCGTCGCATACAGTAGCTAGACAAGTAGACAACTGGATAAGTATGTTAATGACGGTTGAGTGTGAAGTATAAAGCAGGTGACGTGACAATCAAGGTTAAATAACTTTGTGATTAATTAAGTATAAAATAGTAGTTAAGGCCTAATGGACATGATTAACAGTAATTGTTGATTTTGACATGTAGTTATTTCCGGATTTGCTTGTGTACGCGTCTAGATATGTATGCAATTGCAGTTTCTAGGGAATTTCTGGTGGCATTATATTTACTTATGTTTAATCAGTAGTTGGTTGAAAAAGAAATCTTTTAGGTAAGGAAGGTAGACTTTTTGTGTGTATATCCACCTTGATATTTGACTGATGTTTGAATTGTTGTCACTGTGGATGATAAAATCAGGTATTTATTGACTTTACTGATCCTAAATTAAGCCATCGGGTTTTGAAAGTTTGTGAAAATTCGGAGGTGGTGAGGTGAGGCGAGGCTTGGAATTGAATGTGAAGTTAAGTTTGTATGATTTTTTGGCTGTTGGCTTTGGGTGCTCTGGTTTATGCGGTGAGAATTTTAGTGTTAGAGATTATGGGAAATAGAAGTTCCAAAAGTTCCTCAAGGAAGAGGTCGATATCATCATCGTCTTATGGTTATAGCAACCAACAGCATGGGGTTGGAGGATATCCACCAGCATCTCCGTATCAATCTCAGCCTGGGTTCCCACAACAAGCGCCTTATACGCCTCATCATCCTCACTATGCGCCTTCATCTTTACCTCATAGTTACTCCGCTCCTGCTGCTCCTCCTCCTCAGAGTAATTCACGGCCTACTAAGAAGTTGGAGAGGAAGTATTCGAGGATAGCTGATAATTACCGCACCTTGGACGAGGTTAGCCTTTTTCGTTTCACTTTTTTGCTTATAAGCTGTTCAATTTTATTCTATTGTTATACAGAATAGATGCAAGATAGGTTCATTATTGATTGTGGGGAACAACATGCTCTGATAGATTCTGAAGCTTAAATATGATGCATGACATGTTGTGATAGCCTTGATGTTATTCTAAAGCTCGATCACGGTCTTTTTTGCAAATGTTATTTTGCTTGTGAATCCTCATGCTTATATATATATCCTAACAGGTTACCGCCGCGCTTGCACAAGCTGGGCTTGAGTCGTCGAATTTAATAGTTGGCATTGACTTTACAAAAAGCAATGAGTGGACAGGTTCAGTCTTCTGTTTTCAGTTTGCTGCATGACTACATGTACTGTTTTTTTTCCGTAGATAGTGCAATACACTTAATCTTTGTAAAAATCAGGTGCAAAGTCATTCAATAGAAGAAGTCTACACACCATTGGAGCTGAACCAAACCCTTATGAACAGGCTATTTCAATTATCGGAAAAACCCTATCTGCTTTCGATGAAGATAACTTAATTCCATGTTATGGATTCGGAGATGGTAAGTCCAGTAGCAAGGTCAAGTTGAATTAACTTATATTATTATGGACTAATAGTCTGAATTAACCTATTGCTTTTTGGCTTTTTTGCCACAGCATCAACACATGACCAGGATGTATTTAATTTCTATGAAGATGATCGATACTGCCAGGGATTTGAAGAAGTTCTGTCACGTTATAGAGAGCTGGTTCCTCAGCTACGGTTGGCAGGTAATAACTTCTACTCTGGCTTTTGAAACTAATGGAGTCTCTGGTAGTTAGTTTATATTCGGAGATATAAATAAGTATTTTGAAGTAGCATATTCTTTTGTCTTGGGCAGGGCCAACCTCTTTTGCGCCAGTTATTGAAATGGCTATGACTATTGTTGAACAAAGTGGTGGGCAGTATCATGTTCTGCTGATTATCGCTGATGGACAGGTTTCCCACCTCTTCTTATTTCTCTTTTTTGCTCTTTTACTAACGCGGTGTTTTCATGAGAGGAAGAATATGATACCTTCGCAGCAGCGAGTCCAGATAGACCTTTACAGCTAATTAGTTTAACATCATGACCACGTTTCATTTGAAGAGGATCCCCTCTGCTTAGTTTTTTAACAATGGCTACTTTTATGATAGTAGCAAACTGCGTCTCCTAGTCTCCACGTTTAGTTCTAGGAGAAATCCTGCAGTTGATTGGTTTTGTGCTTGTATGAGGTTTCTGATAATGAGTGACCCTCTTCTGCATTTGAGAGTTGCTAATCTTTTGTGCTACATATCTAGGAACATCGAATGAACTTAATGTGCTTCTTAGTATCGTGATTTTTTTTTTTTTATAGTTTTCTAAGCCTCTGTATCTTATCAGGTCACGAGGAGTGTTGACACTCAGCCAGGCCACCTTAGCCCCCAAGAGCAGAATACGATTCAGGCAATTGTCCAAGCAAGGTAAATTCCCACAGTCCCACCCCTACTCACACATACAACATACAACCGCCTGATCTTTCTCATGCACATACGTGTGGTAATTAAAGTGTTTTATTTTCTATACTCTCTGTTCTAATAAATAAATAAATAAATAAATTGCAGTGAGTATCCCCTATCAATAGTGCTGGTAGGAGTGGGAGATGGCCCATGGGATATGATGAGAGAATTCGACGATAACATTCCTTCTCGTGCTTTTGACAATTTTCAGGCAAGCTTTCTATCATCTGGTCCATGGCCAAACATTAATTTTTTTCATCATCGGCTTTGCCGGACATCAAAATACTAATTTTTTTTTTGTGGTGTCTAGTTTGTGAATTTTACTCAAATAATGTCAAAAAATGTTGACACATCAAGAAAGCAAACCGAGTTCGCTCTTTCCGCCTTGATGGAAATACCGTCTCAATACAAAGCCACTCTTGAGCATGGCTTATTGGGGTAATATAGAAATTCTAACTCTTGCTATACCACTTTAGTAACAGTTATGTTAGCCATTTCCAAGTTCTTTTCGGATGAAAGCTTTGTTGATGTTATTATGTATTTGGTTGTTTTAGAAATATAGAATTTTGAATTAATTTTTTTTTCCCGCTGACAGTCGTCGAACAGGACGGTGTCCAGAGAGGGTGTCTCTCCCTCCTCCTCAATACAACAATGCTGCTGCACGGGGTGGCTCTAAGCCATATTCTCGGTCGAGCAGCTTCCAAAATAGTGCTCCAACTTATTCTCCTCCAACGTATTCTCCTCGTGACACAGGGATCGGGACAAGTTCTACTACACCTAGTTTTGGTAGCACTGCACCGCCCTCAAATCCTGGATATGATAATCAGGTAGACTTCTAATCGTTGTGTGCGTGTAAAAGGAATTAGAATGATAATGATAGTTTTAAACTTCTAATGATGAAGGATAGGAACATCAATCATCATTAGTACCACCAGTTAACGACATTTGCGTTTCTTATTCTAATTTCCAAGTAATGAGAAGTTACCATATCCCTTCATTCATGCTAGCATCTAATCACTGGTTGTCTCATTATGGAACAGCTCTGTCCCATTTGCATTACGAACCCCAAAGACATGGCGTTCGGTTGTGGTCATCAGGTATCGTATCTACTTTGAATTAACTTGCTGGCATTTACATTTACATACACGTTGATTTCAGTTGGTGTACACGCCTCACTGTCATCATACTAATACATTGATGAGTATTGAGTAATTTTGCTTCAATTGTCAATTCTTTTGTTTAGACATGCTGTGATTGTGGAGAATTTCTCGACGCTTGCCCTATTTGCCGCCGTGCAATCCAAACTAGAATAAAGCTTTACTGAGGTACAAGGCACATTTCAGATCTACCGGTGTCATGACAAGCAATATCTCATTAGTTTGACAGTTGGTGAGTTCTTATCTTTCTAAACCGTTCCTTTAAAAAACTTCTATTGATACGAGTTTTAGACATTTTTTTTGCTCCTTTTCGTTTAATTCTTTCTATTAACAATATACCACAAAAAGAATATTCCAAAACAAGAGGATCAAATCAATCCCACATAATCCTCCTTCAAAGCTGTCAAATATTGTATATGTAGCAAGTATATCAATTAGGCTTTATATTTATGCATAGTATACAATCCTTCTCATAAAACACATGTATATGATTCCCCTATATATATTGTAAAGTTCTCATAATAATATTGTATGTTTTATATGGTATCGGGTTCAAATCCTGGCAACCTCAAAACCCCTCAAAAACCACGAAGTGGAAACCCACACACGGTATGGGGGAGCCTGTGCAAACTAACCACTCTTCAAGCCCAATGGACATTTGAGTGAGGGAGCGTATTAGTAATATTAATAATAGTTGGGCCTCAACCATCACCTTAAGGTTTTGGTTGAGATGGTTTATCTATCAAATTGTAACAGTTTCTCATGTAACACTCGCAAACAACCCTCAATATGACAAACCCACCCACGGCAGCACCCGACGTCACCAACCCTGCCGAGGATAACACCAACCCCACGGCCCCAAACCTAGCCCATGTTGTCAAACTCAACTCCACAAACTACACAACGTGGCGTTTCCAACTAACCCATATCATGTTTGGGCTGAGTCTACTCGGCTTTATCATGATATGGGTTAGTTGGAAACGCCACGTTGTGTAGTTTGTGGAGTTGAGTTTGACAACATGGGCTAGGTTTGGGGCCGTGGGGTTGGTGTTATCCTCGGCAGGGTTGGTGACGGCGGGTGCTGCCGTGGGTGGGTTTGTCATATTGAGGGTTGTTTGCGAGTGGTGTTGGCGTTTGAATGTGGTGGTAGGTCGTGGTGAGAGGCTGTTTGAGTTGGATCGTTTTAAACCTATTGTATGTTTTATACTTTCTTCATACCGACTTAGTTACCTGGCCCTAATAAGGAGCCTGTTCATGTTGATAATATCGAAAAAAAAAACAGTTCTTCAAGTCTACGCGGTTTTTTTAGTATTGTTTTATTCTTAGCAATATCATTTCTTTGCAGGAACTTGGGATATCTCATCTAGTGAAGCTGAATTCTAGAAGGAACACCACTTAGCAACTCGGAGCATGAAAAAAAAGAGAATTTGTTTTGTAAATTTGTCGCAATAATTTGTTTCCACGGGTTAATATATCCTTCTTCACTGCCGTCTTCATGATTTTTACAACCTTTGCTCAATGTTCGTGTTTTGGCCGTATTTTTGGTTAACAAAGCTGTGGTTGCTAAAATCACAACCTGCATGTAAATAGGTAGTTTAGTTTTTATTAAGAGTCATGTATATCAGTGTGCCAATTTTTTCTACCATGATTAATTTGAACAAAATTCAATTCGATTCGATGCTGCGCGCTACTGTTATGGATTTTATTCGAATGTCAAAATTGATATGGATGAAGAGACCCTTCTGTAATAGGCAGGCCGCAGGCATATATTTACCACAGGTTGAAGAAGTTGCGACATTCTTCTCATTCGGGCGTAAGTATCCGATTTTCGCCCGAGACTGGTTTTTCGTACACCACCAGCCTCAAATGTCCTTAGTTCTTCTCAAATTTGTGAGGTTGCTTAGTCTAGTCCGAGAAGTAGTCCTTGTGATTTACAAACGTTTTTGTTCCGAGACCCTAAAATCCTAAAAACTGTGTATTATACATTTTAGTTTGAGCTGTTTGGGAGGCTGTACGGGAGCGTGCTTTCTTCTCCGGTTTTTCACCATGTGTGATGTGTCAATGGTTGTGCTAGGAGTTATCCTAATTGAATTCAGCCCCAAATAACAAGTATTAAAAACATTTTTAACGAGTCTTCGATTTTCGATGAAAATTGGTGTATTATCCACCGACAGCCTCAAATGTCCACTATTGCTCATAAAACTTTGTGAGACTGCTTTATTTGACCTAAGAACAATTTTGTGTCACTTAATTATCGCACACGGACAACCTCAATATGTAGACATCTATTTGACAAATCATTTACTTTTCCTATACATTTTGTTTTGATGAATGTTATTCTTAATTTACAACCCGTTTAAATCTTAAGACGAATACTGCTCATCTCGTAATCCATGGAGCCTAATACGGATGTTCACCACTTCCAATGCGGATTGTCTTGAATGATGTTTCCGCAACTTTTATGCTATGATTAATTATTTTCCCAAGAGGGGAATCTCTTATCTCTAACATTTTTATACCCTTTTTCCTTACACACTCGAAGGTCGAAGTGGAATTATCTCCATACTGAATAATATTGCCGCATTTTAGATTGCAAAATATTATTAAAAGTAAACTTTAAGAACTGAAAGAGAATATTCATTTTTGCTTTTTAAAATTATGGAAAATGAATGTCAACCAAACGATTTACTTTTTGTTTTGTAGAAGTATTTATCTTTAATATGTTCACCATCGACTGTATGAAGATAACTTAAATCCAATCGGAATACGGAGTATAATAAACTAATAGCAGTACGTTTCGTGAGAGACCATCTTTCACTAACTTAGTGGGAAACATAATAGAGAAACAAAAATTTCGGTGAATCACTCACCCCATTATGTGAGAGGTCTCTCGACGCTATTGAAAGACCTTCTCTCTAAAATTTTCGTGAACTAATAGAGAGTATTATTGATCAAATATCATAAATTATTAATCAATTATACTCCAAAGTGTTTTACTTGGTCATCGTCACACTATAAAACCGTGTAACAAAAAAAACTTAATATTTTAATTTACGTCATAGTTTAAGCAATATTACGTGATCTATAATTCGACAATTATTTCAAGATTCTCAACACGACTTATTTTCTGAAAGCGCGCGGTAAATTTTTTCTAATGGCTCATTCGACCACAATAACTCTCTAGTGAAAATTGACGAGAAAGGTAATTTGATGTACTAGACAACATCGAATTCGTAAAGTATTACTTTTTCCAATTGTACATTGCTAATTAAACACACACATTTTGCATTTTACACAGCTTTGTACAAAACCAAAACGTATTTTCCATTTTGCATTATTCTTCATTTCGATTCATCCAGCATTATCAGTACTAATTCAGATTTTCCCGTGGGTAGTAAATACTTGATCCAATTTTGAGAACGGGGCGAGGTATAAAATCCGGGTTATTACCAAGATACGATATCTACAATCTAATTATGTGACTCAAGCAACACCGTTCAATATTTACAGGGTCCTCCTGCTGATTTGCGAGCTATCCTTCGGGAAGATATCTTTGGGGTAGCTATTCCCCGTATAATAGCGAATAATTTAATTTTTTTTCGGGGCTCAGTCCCTCTTATCATACCAAAAAAAAAACAATCTAATTATGTGAAAATGACTGGTTATATTAATATGACGATCTCACATAAACTTGTCGAAAATACATACAGTTAAATAAATCTAAGTATTAATTATGGATTATGGACTACAATTATTGTCTATCTCGTAACTAGCAGTTGCACGTTTGTAGCTCACTTACTATTGACTTGTGGTGAAATTAAGTTCCATATTTTCAATCAATCTTATTTTCTTAGTTATTCTGCACATTTTTTCATTTTCTCCCTTTGTTTTCATAATACCCGAGATGAAAATTTGATCGTATTTTTTAATATGTAAAGATTTTAGTTTAATGAATGAATATTTCACAAATTCACAGTTGTGGGGATATTATAACGGGTCAAATAAAATCACGTGATTATCAAGAAATTATTTTAACTAAAAGTTTAAATTGATGGTTAAAGACTCAGAGTCCTAAAATCGAACACACCCTCTCACACAAATGCTTATTAGGCTTGAAGTGTGGATGCAACTACATGTCTTTCCTAATTGAGGAGTGAATTCAAACCCGTGACCTTTTGGTCACACTGGCTCTGATACTGTATCAAAAAACCATTTCAACCAAAATTTAAGCTGTTAATTGATCACACGGGCTCTGAAACTATATCAAGAAACCAGCTCAACCAAAAATTTAAACTGATGATTGAAAGTCCAAAATCGATTTTATACTCTAACCTTACATTGATACATAAACACAATTCATTATTGATCATCCGTTACTTTAACCCTTAAAATGTAAACTAGAACAAAAATAGGAAAATGAGAAGAGTAATTCTTTACATGTTTTCGATGATCGCCACGTGTATATCAATCGGACCGTCGATTTTTCTAAACCTACCATTAATGAAGTACTAATGTACCATCTACCTAATTATCACATTCTCAATGCAACTTTATTGTCATTACTTATATAAGCGGTAAGTATTTCGTTAACTTCGGTTTCACTCAATTTAGTTCAATTAAGCTGTACCAACCCGATTCGTCACCGTCGTAATACGACCCCAATAAGATGGGATGTGTACCTTTGAGCTAAATACTTGTCATCAAGTAAGCCCAAAAGCACAAGGTCTTGTTACTAAGTGGTGAGTGTGAGCTATTATAAACATATCACAAACCTCACATTCTACCGATGTGGACAAATCTCCACACAAACCTTTCATACTCTTGGGTGTTACATAAGCTCTACTCCAATTTGTTCAATTCAACTCGTTTCAGCCGAAAAGAACAGGGCCTAAATCTCTTATGTGTTTTTTTTCCGTATTTTTTGAAAAAATATAATTATTTTTATAAATAGTGATCATTTTTAGATAAATAATAATCATATAATCATATTTTTTTAAGCGCATGTCAAACAATTATATAATACAATTTGCGTTATTCTCCGTATAAATATCTCCCTTCAAGCCAAACCCAAAGCCAAAGGCAAAACAGGCTACTTTCACACTCTTTACTCACCTATTAAATTGCCTAATGCAACTCCTATCATTTCTTGCCTTATAAATAAACCCATATAAAACCGTCTCATATCAGAATTAACGTAAAACCCAAAACCCAAAACCTCATGACCATGCATTTCTTACTACCCATTTTTACCCTACTAACTCTAACCCAAACTATGTCACAAGCACTTCCATTATCGACACAGTCGCGATGGATAGTCGACGAGAAGGGCAACCGTGTTAAACTTGCGTGCGTTAACTGGGTTTCGCACCTCGACTTAGTGGTGACTGAAGGATTAAGCAAACAACCAATTGATGTTATTGGCAGTAAAATTAAGCAAATGGGTTTTAACTGTGTTAGGTTAACTTGGCCTATATATTTAGTTACTAATGATTCCTTAGCAAATTTAACTGTACGACAGTCATTACTGAGTGTTAAACTTACTCATGATGTTTCTGGGTTTCAAGCTAATAATCCTTCATTTCTTGATCTTTCGCTTATTACTTCATTCCAGGTAATTTGCTTATTTTTTGCATTAATTTACCGTCTTTATATTTTTTGGTGTCAAATGAGCCGCAAGGCAATGCAATGCAGCATTACAATATAAATTGTTCGTAACCAATTGGGGTGTTAGTCTAGTGGTAACCGAGTAAAACCTTAAAGCTTGCAGAAATGCAGGAGTTAAGAGGTCTCTGGTTCAATTACCAGCAGGGGCGATGACCACTCGGCTTATGCAGCCCCAAAAGGGTGGCTTACATAATCCATGTGGCGGTGCGGGAATGTATGGCCCGAGGGGATTAAACCCCTCGTTATCAAAATAAAATAACATATAAAGGGTCGTTCTGCTACACTACCTCCGTCTGAAACACTAGACTAATACATTTTCGGTACTGTCATTGTTCTTATGTAGGATTGTTGTAACATTGTACAATCGACCTGAATCAGTTACGTAACTCATTTAGTATTATAAGGTCGTTCTACGTTGTAGAACCCGGGTAATTTACTTCACATTTCAGATGATTTCTGGCATTAATTGGGTTGTTAGTGGTAGGAGTGGAGTAAGCATGAATGCTAATTAAAAGTGTAGTTTCTTTTAGTCATTTGGGCATTAATATCTCTGATCTTCACACTTCTGTCTCTTTTAATTGGCAAAAACGTGTGCAACACAATCTTACACTCCTTACTACTGCGAACACTTAGATCAACTGGTAAAAGGTCGTTCACCTTAATCAAAGGTAGTATATTTAAACCCTAAAAATACAATAGTGTTAAAACTCACGAGAGAAAACTTTACCGCCCTAATAATTATACCTGGCTCGAATCTAGATTAAACCGTATGGTATACCCACAAGGGAAAAAAACACTCCCAACAAAAAAATGCATAATGAAAAATTAAGGTTTTGTATGGCTCCTTCATTCTAAATTCTAAATTTCAAATTAGAAGAAGTTTAGACACAATTGCATACATTTAATCTCGGGTTCAATATCTAAAATTGGCCTATATATACTTATATAATGAAACCGTCTCACGGGATGAAGACGGTCTCAAGCAATAATTACTGACAATTCATAGGGCTAATGAATGACTATATGATACATTTGTTATTTAACCAAATATAATGAGTCTATGTTGAAATATTTGTACCACCTAAAAGTGTGTGTGAGCTATTTTGTGAAAGAAATAAATCAATAATGACATTGGTGATAAAAGTGATATTAAAGGTAATAAAATAAGTACAAATAATAATTAAAAATAAAATAAAAATCTTTATTATGCCACAATTATCAATAAAATAATCACAAAATATAAATAAAAAGGTACAAAAGACTGGACCGTCGTCCGTCTCTTCTCAATTTTAGTGTACATTTATAGTGTAACCTGCTAAAGTTGACTTTCACACTATTTATAGAAATAAGTCAATTCCAATATCAACTCACATAAAATAAAGTTGATAGATTGGTGAAGTGGTGTTCAATAATTGCACGGATTCACCAACTCTTACCAAACTTAGATTACTCTTTTACATGCAATTTGACATCGAATCCGTTTTGTCAAACAAAGCCTAAATTTACTGTTCATTCAATATTTTATTTAATTATAAGGTAAAATTTCCCATGTCGAATAAAATCATTTTACAAGGGAATGTATTTGTGTATGTGATTTGCAGGCAGTTGTAACGAGCTTATCGAACAACAATGTGATGGTAATATTGGACAATCACGTAACCAAACCAGGGTGGTGTTGTGGTAGAACCGATGGCAATGGCTTCTTTGGTGACACGTATTTCGACCCTAACCTTTGGATCCAAGGCTTGACAAAAATGGCTACACTTTTTAAGGACAATCCTAATGTGATTGGGATGAGCTTAAGGAATGAACTCCGGGGACCTAAGGAAAATGTTGATGATTGGTATAGGTACAAAATTATATTTGTTCTTTTCATAGTTACATATTGAAAATCGTCTATATATCGAGACCTAGATCTAATATAATAGACCCTGTTCTTTTCGGCTGAAACGAGTTGAAATGGATTAATTGAAGGGGAGCTTAATTGAACTAAATTAAGTGGAACTGAGCTGAAGTGAATTTAGTTAAATTAAAAGTTAATTTTGTGAAGAGATTAACTGAACACAATTGACTGAACGAAAATAAAACATAACGGAATATAACCAAGCAAAACTGAAAAAAACTGAAATTAAACCAGAAAGAACAGGGCCAAACATGTGGAAAGTTCGCTATCCCAAAATTTTAGTTCGAAGTCCGCCCCTGTTCATGGCTAACTATCTACAATGTCCACAATAACAAAGGTACATGCAAAAAGGAGCAGAAGCCGTTCACAGCGCAAACCCGAATGTCTTGGTCATACTCTCGGGGCTAAACTTCGACAAAGACCTCTCCTTCCTGCACAACAAACCCGTGAGTCTAAGCTTCACGGCGAAATTGGTCTTTGAGGTGCACTGGTACGCCTTCACGGACGGGTCAGCCTGGAAAGACGGAGACCCGAACCAAGTATGCACTCGGGTTGTGAACAACTACATGAGAACAGTCGGGTTTTTGCTTGATCAAGGTTACCCTTTGTTTGTAAGTGAGTGGGGGATTGATTTGAGGGGTACAGACGAAAATGGTAATAGATATTTGAATTGTTTCCTGACATGGGTAGCTGAACATGATTTGGATTGGGCATTATGGACTTTAGTGGGAAGCTATTATTTTCGAGAAGGGGTGGTCGGAATGGAGGAGTATTATGGAGTACTTGATTCCAATTGGGCGAGTGTCCGGAATTCAAGCTTCTTGGATAGGATCTCTGCAATTCAATCCCCGCGTCAGAGTAAAGATTATTTCGACACTTCACGTCTGATGATGCAAAAACATTATTGACCGCTTTGTCTGCAACAACGCTAGGGGAAGTGCCAGTGTATCAATTCAATGCAATGTCGTCTATGTTGAAGTAGTTGGTTTATATCGTAAAGTCTTTGAATGAGAAAGGTAGATAGCTCAAAGATTATGTTACTTACATAGAACAGCAGAATCCGAAACAGGTGACTGTTGTGTGTCAGGCCCGGCTCTTTTATGAATGGACATATCTATATTTCTGTATCAGAACTGCGCGATTGATGGCATCGCCCAATTATACTTCAAAAACACCTGAAAATTCAAATAAAAAAGAATCTTGAGCAAATAAATTCAACTTCAGATAATTAAAGTGCGAGTAAAATTATGACAGATTGACAGCATGCATTTTTGAGATGCAGGACCGAGAAAATCAGATATAAAAACTTCACAGAAGATGATATTTCATCCATCAGCAGGTCTCTGCATCGTAAAACAATCATTTATAGTACAGCTCGGGAAATGCTCATATTTTTGTATAAAAGCACAAGGGTCAAACCAGCAAATTACGCTCAGTATCTTTTGCCTAGGGGTGCGGTCAAGGTGTGACACGGTCTCAGACTCGAACCTCCATCTTTCGACGAGGCTAGATACAAGTAATAATGTGATTACAGCTACTTGTAAATGCCTAAGCAGAGATAAGTCCTGGGATCCTGAGAGCCAGTGGTTTAAAATTGTTGATGTTAGCAGTTCTACTGTCAAAATATATACTAACAGTGTTGGGTCCAGTGCTCGAGCAGCCGAGATTTAGGATTTAGGACCGTCTTTGAAGGCGGTCCATCGGATGTTCGGACCTGACAAGCAGAACTATGTGTATAGCTAGAGATTGAATTAATAGACAAAGTGTATACTGTATAGGACTCTGTAATATGATATGTAGAAATTCTCATTCTAGACGGTGTTTAATAAGCCGGTGGTAATTTCTATCTGCAAATATTCACATTTTATCGGAAAATAGTTGCATTTTATCTGCCTTAATTTCAGACGAATACAACCCGCCTGAAGTACGACTTGCTGGTAGCCTGGTACGGTGTATGTGGATATGTTACTGAAGAAAGTTCTAAATCTGTTTTCAATGGCCTACAAGACAATTCTTCACGCATGACACTCCATTACTCTATTGCTAGGACGAGTGGCGAGTGGCGACAGCACAAACCAGATCGCTAGCTAAGATCGACATAACGAAATCTTTGAACAAAAGCAAATCGGATGTAGCAAATATAATAACACTGTCAAATTAATGTAGATACTATTAGCAGTGCGAAATTCATGGTATAAATACAAATAAACACTGTCAAATTGACGTAAAAATAGATGTAAATACACGAAAACACGGTCAAATTGAAATACATGCAAACAAAAAACTGTCAAAATTGATGTAAAAATTGAAGTAAATTTAAGTACATATAAAGACAGTAATTCACTCATTCACAAAACAACCGATCAAGCTCATAAAAGCACAAACGATACTTGGATATAAATCACTTGGCGATCAATAAAACAATTTAATTAACAAAGAGTCTCGCTTTAGTCGCTTGTGACGGATAATATCCGTCACAAGCTGAAGACGGATAATTTACTCTCACAATAAAGTAAGTGAACGTGCAAGTGGAAGCAAATGGGGCATCCTATGAATACTGGCACTTGCGTTATGTGAGAGGGCACTATCCGTCTTCAGCTTGTGACGGTAGTGCCCGTCTTTAATGAGAATTTGTGTTTAATTTAACCTAGGGTCAATATTGTGAGTGTCGGGCAAGGATTATCTCCATTTCTTTGAGATCCATTATTTTTTCACCGGTCCGGACTAACTCCAGGCCTGATCGGGTGGTGATAAAATAAAACGGAAATGATAATTTTCCGTACACCTCCCTTGCGAGAGCAGATTCGGTCACATTTTGTGTCTCAACTCGTGTCCCACTATACTCTCCTGACAAGTTGCAAAAGCCAAAGCAAAGCAAAGCAAAAAAAGCATCACTTAAAAACAGAGTACTTTCACACTCTTTACTCACCAATTAAATTGCCTAATGCAACGCCTATCATTTCTTGCCTTAAAAATAAACAAACCCCACAATATATAAACACACCTGACATCTTATTATACCCTATATATTCATTCACAAAAATAAAAACATAAACCACAACACAAACGTAGACCGTCTCATAGGAAAATCAGCGTAAAACATAAAACATAACAAATGATCATGCATTTGCTACTACCCTTATTTTTCCTACTCACTCTCAGTCACAGTGTGTCACAAGCACTTCCATTATCGACACAATCGCGATGGATAGTCGATGAGCATGGCCAGCGTGTGAAACTTGCGTGCGTTAACTGGGTTTCTCACCTTGACTTAGTGGTGACTGAAGGCCTAAGCAAGCAGCCAATTGATGTTATTACTAAAAAAATAAAGAACATGGGATTTAATTGTGTTAGATTAACTTGGCCTATATATTTAGTTACTAATGATTCCTGGGCTTCTATAACTGTGAGACGGTCTTTTCATAAATTTCGACTTAATGATGATATTTTAGGGATTCAAAAAAATAATCCCTCATTTCTTGATCTTTCACTTATTAAAGCATTCCAGGTAATTTTGCTTAATATTTGCATAAATTTACGGTTTTTATATTAAGGGTATTTCCGGTGGTGCTTATGTAGGATCCTAGTGGTTAAGATTGAGGTATCGTGACAATAGGTCACAGGTTCTAATCCCCCTTCCCCCGCATATGACACCAAAAAAAAAACATTGTACAATGGACTTGGTAGTATATGTTATGTAACTCAATTAGTAAATAAAAATAAACGAGACATCTAAACTAGTATATGTCATTTATTTCTCCTTTCGTCCTGTTTATTTGTTTACCTTTGATTAACATACCCCTAACAAAGAATAAAAGAAAGTAAAACAAATGATTGAGACGGGAAAGTAGTAAAATTTCGGATGTAAGGGTCTAATCAAATCCTCTTACAAAGAAATTATGTGATTTTCAGGCAGTGGTAACAAGCTTATCGGACAACAATGTAATGGTGATATTGGACAACCACATAACCAAACCAGGGTGGTGTTGTTCTAGAACCGACGGCAATGGCTTCTTTGGTGACAAGTACTTCGAACCTAATTTTTGGATCCACGGCTTGAGAAAAATGGCTACACTTTTCAAGGACAATCCTAATGTAATTGGGATGAGCTTAAGGAATGAACTCCGGGGATCTCGACAAAATGTTAATGATTGGTACAGGTACAAAATTAGATCTGTCCTTCTCATAGTTGTATATTGAAAACCGTCTCTATATATTATTACCGTCTCAAAATTTGGTCACAATAACCACTAAAACAGTTACGACGAGGTATCAAAACCTATATTTAATACCATAGCTTAATTTTCGCCGATAGGGTAGTGGGGAACCTAACTTCCTAAAAATTCTTATATATGAGACCTTAATATAAGTATAAAACAACGTGAGGAAAATCCGCTACCCCAAAATTTTAGTTCTAAGTTCGCCTCAGTAATAATGGCTAAACTATCTACTATGTTGACAAAAACAAGGTACATGCAAAAAGGAGCAGAAGCAGTTCATAAGGCAAACCCAAATGTATTGGTCATACTGTCAGGCTTTAACTATGACAAAGACCTCTCCTTCCTACACAACAAACCAGTGACTCTAAGCTTCAAAGATAAACTTGTTTTCGAGGTGCACTGGTATTCCTTCTCGACCGGGTCGGCCTGGAAATACGGGGACCCGAAGCAAATATGTCAACAGGTGGTACGGAACTTCACGAGAATGGTAGGGTTTTTGCCTAAACAAGGTTATCCTTTGTTTGTAAGTGAGTGGGGGATCGATTTGAGGGGTACAAATGTAAATGACAATAGATACTTGGATTGTTTCCTAAGTTGGGTAACTGAACATGACTTCGACTGGGCATTATGGACCTTGGTTGGGAGCTATTATTATAGAGAAGGGGTGGTCGGAATGGAGGAGTATTACGGAATACTTGATTACCATTGGGCGAGTGTCCGGAATTCAAGCTTCTTGGAGAAGATTTCTGCAATTCAATCCCCACGTCATGGTAAACATTACTTCGACACTTCACTTTTGACGACTCAACAACATTGATCGCCTAATATGCAAGGCCAGAGGTGTATATGACAGAATATTAGATCGACTACTACAAGAATATTACGAAAATATTTAGTTATGTTCAAAAAAATTACGGGAATTATGATATTATCTAGAATATCTTAGGAATCGTCATGGAGTAGTTTTCAAGGGACACTGCTATTTGTGTAATGTAATTGATTTCCTCAATAATAGAAAGTCATTATATTACCTTGGTGTGTCAGGCTCGGCTTTTTTTTTCTTTTCAATTGAAGCGAGTTTTTGGCTTAAAATGAACGGACATATCTCTATTTCGGTGGTCAAGGTCATGTGAAATGTACGAGAACTATGCAATTGACGGCATCACCTAATTATATTCAAATCACCTGAAAATTCAAATAAAAAAGAATCTTGAGCAAATAAATTCAACTTCAGATAATTAAAATGTCAGTAAAAAATAGACAGCATGCATGTTTGTCTCTTATACCATATAAAACCATTTCATTTACCAAAACGTCTTCTACGGCCCGACCCAAAACCAATCCGGTTGGCTGTTTGCCTACCCGTGTTACTATTCTCTACACATGCATCGACGTGCTCTGCATGTTTTTTGCATACATGAAGACCACAAAGATAAAGTCACCTGAATGATCATATAGAGTGCTAGAGTAGTAAGGTGATGGAATCATTCTACATCAATTATTCAATTGTTTCGACTTAGTTACACGACCACATTATGGAGCACCACCTTCATAACACAACTTCGAGTTTTACAACACATTTTATTAAGGTAGGTAGAGTACTAACTAGATTAAGAAACGCAATAAAATATTGTGAGAATGATAAATAAGATAATATTAAGATACAACTTACCTTAATACATTATTTGCACGTATCGATCAGGCGATCAAACATAATCTAGCCGAAACCTGGAATGATGCATAGCACGTCGAAACAAACAGTTTGGTTAACGCCGTCTAAAAAACAATACAATAATAATGCATGGATCATAGAGTCATGGATGGATGATATGCATATTACAAGTTCAAGTCTTTAAATACCTCGCCCTTTGCTTAACTTCTCCAATTCACCATCATATTTATTACGATAAATTGAATTAAAAAAGGCCACAAAAAACACAAAAAGAAAATTTATTTCCTCAAATCAAAATCAAAATGAATACTAAGTTTATGTTAATTCTGACCACCTTTCTCCTCTTTATCCTCTCCACTTGCTCGGCTATCGAGTCCAAAGTTGACGTCAAAAACATCACTGAAATTGACATCAAAGCCGGAACTGACAATATTGTTGATGCCGATTTAGAAGTTCAACCAACTCTGGCGCCTAAACGAAGTACTAAAGTTCTGGACAGCAAGGGAAACCCTGTGGTGGAGGGTAACTCGTACAAAATAATCGAGGACAACACATTTAGCAGCACTACTAGTACTACTAATAAACCCGGCATTGGGATGGTTCAGATTAACACGACATGCCCTCTCAACGTTGCGTTACTCCCCATCCCAATGTCGGTATCCTTCCGCGCACCATCGCCTGAGTCTTCATTTGATAAAGGGACGGTTTTTGTGCGTGAGGATGTGGGTATCAAATTCACGACCGACCCTAAGTTGGGGTGCAAGAATAATACCCTCGAGTGGCAAGTAGTGAATGGCACAGTTCTAACCGGGGGATCTTTTGAAACCCTGGCTCTGACAAGCGCTAAGTTCCAAATTACGGAAGCTCTACCAGCTGTGCGTACTGCTACGACAGTCACGCTTTACGTGATTGAGTACTGCGGGAATCCCGATGCTCATGGTCAGTGTATGCATATCCGCAAAACTGTTGACTCCGCCACTAAAAAGACTATTTTGGTTGCAGAGAGAAGCGCTAAAAACTTTATGTTCCTCAAGTTCGTAAAGGTCTAGCTAGTTGCAGGTTCACCAGTTGGTTTAGTTTACATTGGTTATTTGGTGACATTTCCATTTTAGCGGGTTAGGTTAAACTGAAGGTCTTGTGTCACGGTTGCACACACGTGTACGCTTTGTTATTCCTTTTATGATTGTGTTTGTGTGTTTTGATTCGTATTCTTTTGTCGGGTTATACGGTTATAAATCAATATAAAGCTATATTTTTTTTGTTAATTGCTAAAATGCGGATCATATAACCACGCAATTCCATCGAGGACAAAAATAAAGAAAAAGAAAGACTAATACTTCTTGATCTTAAACTAAATTTATTGAAGGTTCAAAAAGTTGTTGAAAATAAATTTAGAATAAATACAGGAACCAAAAAAAAGAAGAAAACAAGCGAAAAACGAAACCGGATGGGGAATAAGGGCAAAATTGGACCTTGCAAAGTTGAACCCTCCTTCTGGCCCTCTGCAATTGTTTCCATGGGTCATGACTTGATTGGCCCCTTATTATCGATATAGTTTGCTATTTAGTTTAATGTTGTCTATTTTATCTATAAACCATCTTCTATAAATGATAAATAAAATCTAGCCCCTCCATCACCGCAAGGCGGCAACAAACCTGTGACTCTAAGCTTCACAGGTAAACTGGTTTTTAAGGTGCACTGGTATGCCTTCTCAGACGGGCCAGCCTGGAAAGACGGACCTGAACCAGGTATGCGATCGGGATGTAAACTGCTACTGGTACATGAGAGTGGTAGGGTTTTTCCTTGATCGGGGTTAACCTTTGTTTCTAGGTGAGTTGGGGTAGATTTAAAGGGTTTTGCCATTCAATCGCCTCGTCAAGTAAAATTATTTCTACAGTTAATTTTTTAAGTTTTGACAATGCAACAATATGAGTCACCTAATACGGAAAGCTAGGGGTAGTACAAGTGCATCAAGGTAATGCTATCTATGTCAGAGTAGTTGCTTCCTCTCTTTATGTCATGGAATAGCTCAAAATGAAGTTAATTAGATTGGGACAGAAGAAGGCCCCAGGGAATTAATCATGTCATAAACAACTCGGAGCTCAAACATTTTCAACTTCTTAGAACATTAGGAGTTAGGACACTGGCGTTAACAATGGTAAATAACTAAAGATACTAGCTTTCCACTCTAAACACTTACCCATAGATATTCTTCCTAACATTCTGTACGAGTACCAGACATGAGAACGTAAGAATTCAAAATGGAAAGGTAAGTAAATCGATATTCTTTACTATCTAATATAGTAATATTCTCTTATACAAGTACCAAGCATGAGAACGTAAGTAAATCGATATTCACAGGCATTCATTCAGAAAGAATTAAGGGGAGAAAATATGACAAAAACTAAAGGTGAACTCAGCAAGAAGTACCTGTTACATTCTCGGACTTTCAGTATCAGCTGCAGTCCCGGAACCACAGCAGTAAATATTTAGTGTCATGTAATGGATTTCTTCACAGTTCTTGGCAGCCACAAAGGAGACTTCTGTCGACTGTCGCTCTTGTATCAGCGCTAGGAATGACACCATCCTAGTAAAATTAACAGTGCTGTCAAAATTCTCATGGATTAATCACAAGTAGTTATAACCAACAATTGCCCAAATTGAAACAACTAAATTCCGATGCTTCTTCAGCTTATATACGCTACCTCTGAAAATCACGCTCCTGATAATTTTTTTTGATATGGTAGATTGTCGAAAGACAGTCAGCAAGATAGCACATTTCCTACAACGCAGATTCCGATATCAAACAGATATCTCATTTCCTACAACGCAGATTCCGATACTTTCCTCAATCCGCACACAAAGCTCACACATTTCCAATAGCCCTAAAACCAATATGGATAGTTAACCCTCCATAAAACCAAGCTAACAACACAGAAAACTGAAGAAGACGACGAAAAAACAATCACAATCCAGAAAAGGACCTTCAATTATCTCACCAACAACAATGTTTACAATTTTACATCACCCATCAACACTCACTAAAAACACTGCAACCCCACATTGAATAACTCGGAGTCCTTATCAGAATTAAGTAATTAACACTCACCAAGCAGCTTTAAAAACATTAATACTCCGTTCGTCCCATTCATTTCTTTACCTTTGATTCAATTATCCGTCACAAAGAATAAAGAAGGTAAACAAATGAACGAGACAAAGTGTACTACTACTACATTCTGATCAATCTCAACCCTTAACATTCAGTAATGCACAATTTAACAAGCATAACACTTACTAATCAGTAATCACAGTATCAAGCAGCGTTAAAAACACTAATTCTACAATCTGATCAAATTCAATCTCAACCTAATTAATCCCTGAAAAACCTAATACAGCCCAATTGCAAAAAAGAATTAAAAAAACAAAACTAAAAAATACCCAAATATGTGAAAAACAAAACCCTTATTTTATTTTTTGGCGCTTCAATTGTCATCTTTTCTCTGAACTTTTTCGATTTTTCTATAATTAAAGAACCCTAAATCACAAGTTAACGAGATTAATTGAAAGCACAATTTAACCGAAACTTACAGGAGTAGAGTCGAAAGCTTTGAGGAAGATCAGGGAATAAGTTGGGTTAAATCGTTAGTTTGGTTAAGAGTTTTTTTTTGTCAAATAACACCTAACATTTACACTGTCTGTAGAAATAGTACCTAAAATTATTTTTTTTGCCCAACAACCCCTAACATTTTCTGTATTTTGTCTAATAACACCAAAATCAGTTTTCCGTCAAAAAAAATCGAGATTCCGTCTTGACTAACGGTGAAATTGATTTGACCTTATTTCTTCATTCTTTCTTTTCTGACTGGTAAAAGTAATTGACAATGAATCTTATTCTTAAGTGACTTATTTTCATTCAACAAGCCATTTATAACACTTTTTTTTTGGCCAATAATTCATGTCTTCATCAATCCACTTGAAAAAGCAACACCCACGCAAACCCGTCTCTGGATGAGCTTGAATAAGACATTGGGTTGAAAGGATGGTGAGGGAAAAGTACAGAATAGGACAAAGTAAGCCCAATTTGGGGTTTTAATTTGAAAATTGAGGAATTAATTAACTAAGGGGAGGTCACATAACTATTTAATTGGAGGAAAATTAAGTTTAATTGAAGGAAAATTAGCAAAAGGGAAAATTGGGTTTAGAAAAAGATGATGAACAGGGTAATAAAATGAATCAAGGGAAAAGAAAGAAGGGTCAAATCAAATTTACCGTTAGTCAAGACGGAATCTTGATTTTTTTTGACGGAAAACTGATTTTGGTGTTATTAGACAAAACACAGAAAATGTTAGGTGTTATTGGACAAAAAAAATAACTTTAGGTACTATTTATACAGACAGTGTAAATGTTAGGTGCTATATGACAAAAAACTCTTTGGTTAATTAATTTTCGGCTCTAAATTATACAGTCGGGTTTCCGGGTTTGCTTTCGGGGTAAATTAAATTGTGAGTCTCAGTCGGATTAAGGTTTTGTTCTTTTCAACTGAAACGAACTGAATTAAATTAATTAAAGTAGAGTTTAATTGAACTAAATTGGGTGGAACTGAGATGGAGTGAATTTAGTTGAATTAAAAGTTAATTTTGTGAATAAATTAATTGAACGTAAAAAAAAAAAAACTAACGAAATACCGCCAAGTAAAATTGAAAGGAGCTGAAATTGAGTTAGAAAGAACCGGGCCTAAGTTCAATTTCCTTTTTTGGTGTAATTTGAAGTGTTCATCGTCAACGTAGATATAATCTACTCACCGTGGCTAACGGGTAGTCTCACAAAGAGGGATCAAATCGTTAACCAAACTTAGATCAAAATTGTGTTTTTGAGAATTTATTTATGTCATGTTTATTAAGTTTGGCTTTAAGTAGCAATCCGAAATTATTTATAGTAAAATCACAACAATTATTTAGATATACTAATCGAGTAATCGGCATATAAACAACGATTTTTGAATTGCACACGAGTCATGCATTATTGTTTATAATGGCAATATGCACGCACCCAAGATAAATGTAAATAAAGTCGAGTATAAGTTAGGTCGTAGTTATTGTTACTTTGGACCATTGTCTTCATAAAACAATTAATTCAGCTCTTATTTCTATTCAATCGAAATAATTTTAATTATTTTCTAATTCTCATAGTATTTACTATTTAGTATAGAATACTATTGATTATGAGTATTAACCAAATAAATGATACTCATTGAACTTGCCAGTGATCAAATCAATTTCTAATATATCCTAAACACACACGAAATAATATCTTACCACTCATAACCTGGTTCAAACCTCAATCAAATGGACACGTTTTTACGACTCATTACGAGCCAAATCATCAAACATATACCGAGTAGATTACTAAACCCTAAACCCTAGACAATCAATTGCCTAGGCTCAAAGGTAACAAGTAAACCATCCTTCATATAAAGGGTAGTAGTAACCTTTGGGACTATAGTTTGTCCATCAACTACCTTAACTTTGTACCTTAACAATACTGAGGCAGCAACCATCTTCATTTGTGCATAAGCAAATTTCTTCCCAACACAAAGCCTCGGACCGGCATTGAACACGAGATACTTGATCTGATTCTCGGCCACAAATTGACCGTCTTTTAGCCACCTTTCGGGTCTAAACTCCAAGCAATCTTTCCCCCAAATTGACTCAATTCTTCCCACCGCGTAAATATGGTACAAAACCCTATGTCCACCTTTGATTGACAAACCATCGGGTAAAGTATCGTCTTCTTTGGCTTGTTTAAAGTCGATTGGGACAGAAGGGTACAACCTTAGTGACTCAGACAATGCAGCTTGTAAATAAACCATTTTGTCCAATTCTTCGGATTGAAATATTATTTCATTTGTAGATACACTCCTTTGCTTCAAAATTTCACTAATTTCTTGTAAAATCTTGTTTTCGACATTAGGGTTTTCATGTATGAGCCAAAAGAACCAAACCAATGCCACAGAGCTAGTATCACGCCCTGCTAAGATAAAACTAATACAAAAATCCCTAAGGAATTTATCATTAAAATTATCAGTCGTTTTAGCACCTTGTAAATTCGTATCAATTTGACGTTGTTGGATTTTAATTAACCTAGATAAAAGATCACAAGGGTCTTGATGATTTGAGATTAAACTAGGCTTAGTTAAATCAGTCTTACGATTTTTTACCGTGGTTTCAGCAAATTCATGAACGATTTTTACTGCTTCCTTGAGCTTTTTTTCTTTGCTAACGTTAAAAATTCTCATGGTTTTCCATATAATTGGTGGAACTAAGAATCTGAACAGAGTATACTCTGTTGCTTCCTCAAATGCTTTGGCAAATGGAATTTCCGGCAAGTCGATGGCCAAGCAACCGGGATCAACTCCAAAAGCCGCCACACAAACGTTGTCGAAGGTGAAACGGAGAAGCAATTCTTGAAGATCTATGGTATGCTTCTTTGACGAATTCACTTGTTCTTCTATCACCTTCAACAAATGAATTATATGTCATATTAACATTTTTTTCCGAGTTGTTAAGAAAAAGAAATAAATAATCTCGAGTCTTAATATATAAAGTATATAAATGTTGGTTTAATTTATATTAAGTCGACCGTTTTTTTGGGAATAAGTTGCAAGAGTCGTACGATAACAAAAGCGAGGGGTTTCGAAACGAACATTCAATTGACGGGTACGGTGACGGGTCCATGGCACGTTAGCCTCCGATGGAGACTTCATTTATCGGTTGGTATTCGGTCTTAAGTTCAAACTACACTCTCTCTTGACTTAAATTTCAGTCAATTATTTATTGGTTTATTTTATACATGTCAAGAATTTGGAGGACTAACAAAAATAAAGCTAAATCAAGTCGGACGTTTTACTATTTTTTGTGCATATATATATATATATTTTTTTAACTTTATTTTTGAGCAAATGTATATTTTTTTGAGCATATTAAATTTTATAAGTTATTTATTAGTTTTTTTTTTTCATCATAACTCAAAATTCAAGTAAACTTAAATATATGTAATATCTTTGAGTTTTAATATGATTTTCTAAAGTTTAATGTTTAAATAAATAAACTCAGAAACTTTATATTAAGGCCCTGTTCTTTCGGCTGAAACGAGCTGAATTGAATTAATCAGGGTAGAGTTTAATTGAACTAAATTGAGTGGAATTGAGGTGAAGTAAATTTAGTTGAATTAAAAGTTAATTTTATGAAGAGATTAATTGAAAATAATAGATTGAACGTAAATAAAACCTAACGGAATACAACCAAGTAAAATTGAAAGAAGCTGAAAATAAGCCAGAAAGAACAGGTCCTAAAACTCATAATATTTAAAACAAAATTCAAAAACTTTTAATGCTCAAAAATTATAAAATTGAAGGTAATATATCGAATATCGAATGCTCTAATATGTTTATTTTCAACTTTTTCGATGCAGACTAATAGCGAATACCTTTTATTTTACTCAATTGTTTGAAAATATGAGATATATTTTGTTGCCGACCTAAAAAATCGACTTGATTAATCTAGTACATCTAACTTTCATAATCGAACTTACTTATGTACCATGACTCGAAATTTTAAATAAAAAAATACGATAAAACCCGTGATTTTATCACGATAATTTAGTCTTAACAACTAGGTTAAGACCTCTACGATATGCATGTAAAAATCGTAGGATAAAACGGACATATATATGAGTACCTTGAGTAGCTTTTCATGCACTAATTCTTGCATGGTTTTCAAAGAGTAATGCACGAACCGGCTAGTATGCATCTCGGAGGTCGCAATTCGACGTTGTTCCTTCCATTCATCATCGTCGGAGTTGAAAATTCCGTTACCAAGAAGCTCCCTAAACCTTTCCCGATAGTATTTTCCTTTTGGAAAATTCTTAAAATTCGTCTTAAGAATATATTCGATATTAATAGGGTTCGCGGTCATAATACCTTTAAACCCGCCTAGAATACCTCGAACCCGATAACTCCCTCCACTTTTTTCTAAGGATTTTGTATTCCAATCATGTATTTCATGAAAATGAAGAATTGTTGAGGGTACCATGCCTAGAATTGGCCATAACATTGGACCTTTGTTGGTAAGCCTGTCGCGAATGCAAGAAAATATGAAGAGTCCGAGTAACGCAAGAAATATATCGAAAATGTGAATTTGGGTTGAAATTGTTGATATAAAGTTTGTTGATTCCATTATTTGTGAATTGTTGTATGGAGGATTGTTTGTCATGGTTTTGATTAATTTAGGAGAGGTTGAGTGTGTTGATGAATAGCTATGAAATTAATCAGATTAGTGGTCATAATATAAGTAGGGCAAGAAGTTTCAAAAAAGTCAAACTTTTTGTTGACTTTTAAGTTAATGGAGTATAGAGTATAGTATAAAAGTATCTTGTTACAAATCATTGGATTCGTGTAAGGAAATGAAATTTGAAAATAATATAGTTTTCACATTTTTACATAAACGAGTTTATTTGAATAAGCATTTTAAAATATAGGAATGAGAACGATAAGAATCCTGAAATTTAAGGACGATACTCGTAGTAGAGTATACACCTAGCAAATGGGTTAACCATCTTGGACTTACATCGGATCAGTTTAGATTTGATTTGCAAGAATTTAGAGAAATCGAGTCGGAAAGGATAATTTTGGGTTCGGGTTTATTATTAAGAAGTTCTGTTTGAATAATGATCAGTTTGCAGTAATAAAACATTCAGCTAAGGTCGTGTTGATTCGGGCTTGCATATCATTTTCGATCCTCGATTTCGGTGTTAGGTTGGGTAAGGGTCGGATTATACTAGTCGGGTCATTCATACTCAGTCAATTTAACGGGTCTAGTAAAATATTACCCACTATGGTAAAAACCGAAAACATGGGCTAAGAATATACTATTAAAATCCACTAATCATATATGCAAAACCATCTTATACAACATACATTGACCACAAATTTTACTTTACGACAGTTGCACGTGCGACCAATAGAATAATCACTACTTTTTTATAAATAATGATCACTTTTTTGGTTAAAAAAAGACTTACTTTTTTGAAAGTGATCACTATTATCAAAAGCTAGTCACGATTTAACAAAAAATGGTCACGTTTTGGAAAAAAGTACGAGATGAAACTGTCGCGCACAAAAAAATTACTGCGCATTAACGTACTCATTAGTCATATTATTATTCAGATGAATATTATTGAAATCTGTAGTCATCAAAAAAGAAAATATTGAAAATTGTACACATCTCATCTTTATAAATAGAGAAACATTTCATGCATCCTGGTTTATCCACATCATACATCCAATTTTATTATTTTTTTAAATTTTTTTTAAAATGGGTCCCACAACAAAGTTGAATGAATTATTTAACGAATAACCGCCTATGTCTATTTTCTAAACGTAAATAGTTACGTTTTTAATTTGTTCATAAACGATAATTTCTAGGTAAACGATTACGTTTATAATTTCAACGTAAATATTAAAATATAATGATGATATGTACGTTATTATCAATTAATCCTTTACGACTAATAATCCAAATTACAATCTTATCTTATCTAATCTATATAAATTCTGAAACATTTATCAGGCTGTGGTTGCGCCACGTCATACATCCAACTTCTAATTTTTTTTTTCTTAATTCACTCAGGTGGGTCCCGCACAATAACTTATGATTTCTCTGCACAATAACCGCTTAATATTCTACGTATTCCAAATAAATGTCTAAAATCGTAGATTACGAAACATTACGCACATTTTTATATACATCAATTAATTAAAAATAGATGTTGTGATAATTAAACCACAATTTATTTAGATGATTAAAATATTATAATTAATAACAATTTACAACAATAATAAACCGAACATACAAAATTTGAAACATTATTAAAACATTTTTTGCGTGATTAATTGATTATTAATAAAAGTATACATTATCAGACGTATGTTCATTTAATTTTTATTTTACAGCCACATTTTTGTAAAAAAGTGTATGAAATATATTAACGTAAATTTAATTCATCTAAAAAGGAAAACAAAAAGAGTAAGCAATTATTATAATAACAGACTTTAAAACAGCATACCCGTGCAATTTGCACGGTACTTGATCTGCCAATAACATTCTAATCTAGGATGACGCATGGTTTAAAATTAAAAGCCGCTTCAAACTGATAGATATTATTAATGCATTAATCTACCAACCACTTATAACACCAAAATGGTACATTCTTTCATGTAAGATTTTCCATTCAAGTAATGCTCATTTAATTGCATATTAATTACGTCTCTCGGAGACGGTGTTTCAATAAGTTATAAGTTATAATTAAAGATAAAATAAGTACATTTATTATATAAATAGGTTTAAAATTACTATGTCCCGATCAACAATAAAAGGCCACAAAATACAAATAAAAAAATACAAATAAATTTATTAAAAAACCGTCTCGGTCAAGTTTAGTGGCATCGGAATCCTAAGAAACAATGCAAATTAAATAAAGGTGTAGAATTTCTACAAGTTTACACTAGGATCCAAGAGAACTACCACGTTCCTACCTAATTCTACTTGTATTTTTATGTAGTTAATTTATACGGATTATTCCATATCAAGAAACTGAAAAAGTGTCAGTGAATAAGTATATATCAGAACACAAATGTCACTGCAAAATGCTTAAATGTTACTTCTATTAACCCAAAAAAAACATACCGAGTTAGAATTGGACTTAGAATTTGTTGTTACGGGTGTAAAAAATTTCAACAGGTAAATTTGAAAAAAGAACGAAATTTTGGAAGAAAACAACAACAACAACATCAGAGTCTTAGTCCCAAAATAATTTAGAGTCGGCTGACATGAATCATCCTTTGAAACCGTCATGGATAAACTCCCATCTCTTTAATTTTTTTGGAATCTCTCTAATTATTAATTTGATTGTCCTCCTCGATATTAAAATTATACGAGTGTTGATAAAACTCTAAGCGTTTGAAAGAGTTTGTAAATAATAAAGTCATTATCTGTTAGAAATAATAGAAGTCATTATCGAATTCATGAGCAATAATAATTCATTATCCAATCCAAGACGAAAATAATTAAGCAGTAATACATCATCATCCATGCATAAATCTAAAATAAACGCGTGCTAGGTTAAAAAGTGTTAAATAGAGACAGTGCAATACAAAATGAGATTTTTAATATGTATTAATCATTAATTCATTATCGAATCCATTAACACTAATAAGTCATTATCCAATCCAAGTCGCAAATAATTAAGCAGTAACAATAATCACTATCCATGCATAAAACTAAAATAAACGCGACCTAAATCGCGAAAAAATTGAAAAGAAAAAGACAATACAATACAATACAAAATAAGACCGATCCGATGATTTTTATTATGATCTTTAAAATAACAACTAGTTTGATATTAATTGGATAATAAATAGATATATGCCCATCATGCTCACCAACGCTATGGATTGGATAACTAGGAATTGCTTAGTCACATAAATGATGTTATATCACAAACCATATTTTCAAGCTCAATTAATATTCATAGAAGTATGATAAAAGTAGCATTATTATTAATATTATTAATATTATTATTGGTGGTTTATGTTCGTGATGAATGTCGATGTTGAAATCATACTATTAACGCTAATTACGCATCCCCACTTATGTGGTTGGCAGATTCAACCATTTATAACAATGTCGATTCCATATGAAATTACTCAAATAATTAAATTCATGTTATTTTTGATTTAATTTTATCTTTTAATTACCTCATTTTGGCTAACTTCGGTTCAGTTTATCTTATTTTAGCTTTATTTATTTCAGTAAACTGCAATTCAATTCAGCTCTGAATCTCGATTAATTCGATTTAATTCAGTTTCATTCAACTAAAAGAACATGGCTTAATAAAATTGTTTCAATGTTATGAAACCACTTTTCACAAGATTTACCACACAAGATTAAAGTGCGATTTTTAAATTAGTGACATATACGTGATACTGACTTTGTTTTATGCTATACTGTAAAATTTTATTAATAAAAACATGTAACTAAGAATGTACACCCGGCCGAACAAATTAAGAAAAAGGAGTAGATTATAACAATGAAGCTAAAACGACTAAAATAAAATAGATTAATTTTACCTCTGAATATTTTCATAATTAATTTATTTTATACTCCGTATTGACCTTAAAATTTTATTTTATCGTCAACAAAACATTTTCACAAATTACTAAATTCGGGAAAAAAATCATACACATCTTATTCAACTAATTATTTACTACATTTTATAGAACTCCCTTTGAATATTTAATAAAATTTAACAAATAAGTAAGTGACAATGTATAAGTTGTTAAACTAGGCATAAAATACCATTGAGAGCCCTTATAGCTCAGTGGTAGAGCGTCAGTCTTGTAAACTGAAGGTCCGTAGTTCGATCCTGCGTGAGGGCATTTTTTCAACCTATTCAGATATTTTTTGCGAAACTACCCATTATTTTCTTTTTAGCTGTCGTATAAACTAGAACGGAGTATATATTACGGAGTTTTAAACATGTTAAGTACAAAGTTACCTAGTTCGAGCTGTCGTTGAGACTGTATTACGGAGTATAATACTAATACTAGTATCAATTACTGGTCATATTACGCCATACTCATTTCATTTTATTTCGATCGTAGTAATAATTTTAGGCCGATTTTCATAACTGATACAAAACCATAGTGCATAGTAATACAAATTTCAAAGTTCACCGTTGAAATTGGAAAAAACATACATGCACGTCCGAACCGATCTCGAGCTACCTGATTCGAGCGGTCGTAATATACACTATACAATAATAATGCATAATAGATGATACGTTTACATTGATAAAATAAAATTGTAGTAAGTGACTAACCTATAAGTAAATGAGATAAATAAATGATCAAAAGCAAAGACTATATTTTTATAGTTTTTTTTTCATTTTTTTACTAATTGTTGTAAGACAATTTGAATCATCGTGTAACACAGTCACATCTACAAGTTATGAACCCTCGCTCAAATCTTGAACAAATAGCATACTGTATAAGATAGGACGCCCGAGGCAAAGTGCAAGGATCCGCATATTTTAGCCGCGAATCTAGTGTCACAGTCAATTATTTGCGTGCGTGGTCCTTTCACTTTAAGTCTTTAGATTTCTTATTTCGCTTTTGTGTTTTCATTTCTAGGTTTTTGTATCATTTAGTACCACAAGACTACTTCCTGCGTGTCGAATCTTGGAGTCTCGTTTTTTGTTTAAGATACGTTTTTATTAGGAGTTTAGAAAACGTATCGCAATTCTACATTTTTAATGTTCATTGCTATAAGATAAGAAATAACAAATTTGCCTTTATGAGAGCTGCTAGTCAATGAAATACCGCTTCTCATCATTAAGCGTGTTTATGCTTTTTTATTGCTTTTAATAATAGTATTGTTACTTTTATTGCATTCGTGTGCCGGACGTTGATAATCGTGAGTAGGATTCCCGACACACACCCCGAGACCCGAGATACGTGCTAGTGGGCGATCCCTCACTAGTACAAAACCCTTGTTGCTTGCATTCTTGCCCTAGAGTCGGGTAAGAGTGCGCACCACAGTCCGTCAAACGTACCGGACCGTGACACCAAGCGACACCGCCCACGTCTATTGCGCTAACTCGAATAACCGGCCATTTTTATCATCGAAAGCCCTTATAGCTCAGTGGTAGAGCGTCAGTCTTGTAAACTGAAGGTCCGTAGTTCGATCCTGCGTGAGGGCAATTTTTTGCATTTTTTCAACCTTTTCATATTTTTTTACGCTATGATAAAAATCACGGGGTATAATAATATCATCGATATAATTAAGTTCCGATCATCCGTTTAAATTTTTGGTTGAAATTACTGCCTCAGATCTTCTACTCGGTCATTTACAATTTTTACATATATTACTCTCTAATATATTTGAGTAGTAATAATAATTAATTTAACCAGTATAAAAATGACTATTATAATTATATTTCATTATTTATTTTATTGAGTAATATATTTGAGTAGTAATAATAATTTAACCAAATGTATAGAAATGACAAGAATAATCGTATTTCGTAGTTTGTTTTATCTAGTGTTACTTAAACGAATTAAAATACCTATTTTATAAGTATTTTCCTCATTTCAAACCAAGAACAACAAATATGAAAGGTGATCAATAATTTTTATTACATTCATATAGTGTCCGATCCATCAACATTCAAGAATAGAAAATGAAAATTACACAAGACGCGAAAATACAAATAAATGAGAACGACGATATAGAATTCACAATACTATATCGTCGAGTTTTGTCACGCCAAATCAAACTCAAAATACAAACGAACAAAAAAAAAACCGGAGTCTCCAGGATCCGTCACTGAACATGATCATTAAAGTTTTTTAAACCCGACGTACATGGTCTTTTTATTAGACCCGTCGACAACCAAATGAGGCTTACCGGTAATCGGATCGACTACCGTACCGACATCCGAACATAACATTTCGTCCCCAAAAGGGCAATGTTGAAACTTATAAATATTGTGGCTCGGAAAATCGGCCTTCACTATTTGAAACTTACTACTAGAAAGTTGTACATCCTTATTAAACGAACCTCCGGTTCGGACCGTCTTGTCATCGACCACGTGCCACACCAAGGATTCCTTACAGCCCCAGTAAGGGCTGTACTTAAACTCGAGGGCGATTTCATCGCCCTCGAAAATCGTTCCCTTATATTCCGGTTTCAAAAGTTTCACTAGAGGGCCACTATCGACTGATACTAATAAATGGACGTTTACCTCGAGAGGACGTTCAAATACGTTGTCTGTGTACAAGGGTTGTTCCGTAATGTAAAGCGGACACGTGTAGGGTTTCTGAGTCACCCCTACGCCGGTGTGTTCGCTGGCGAAGATTATGTACGAGTCGCCTTCTCGTAAAGGTTTTCCGTCGAAGTCGAATACTTGACTCGGTAATTCAGGTAATTCGGCATGGACGATAGTGCAAATGAGGAGGACGACGAAGGAGGTGATGATGATATTCATTTTGATGGTGAAGTAACGATTAGGTTAAGACGTGCTCTATTTATAAACGTCTACGTAATATTTTTAATTCATGCATGCATCGACGTGGTTTGCATGTTTGTATAAACGTGTAGACGACGAAGATTATCGTCAATTGATCATAGTGTGCCGGCCCTGCCAGGTTGGTAAGCACATTTTGATAAATCACAAATTTTATGGCAAAATATTTTTTTTTCACACTCTAACATTATTCATGTGATCCCTTTTTTCCACTAACTCATTTTGTATTCATTTTATCTCACAAAATATCAATCACAAATAGTGACCCGTCACAAGCAAGATTTATTATTGATAAATAGTGATCACTTTTGATTACTTTAAGTTTAAAAAATGACCTATTTTTCAAAGAAGTTTTTGCTAAAATAGGGTCGAAAATCAAACTATTTACCAAAATAGCGTTGATTTCAAACTATTTACCAAAAATGATTTCACGTCATCAATTCCGATTTTTTAATTTTTTAATTTTTTAAAAAATTCACAACTTGTCGCTGTCTGTTTTCTCATTTGCCGAGCTAACTTCGTCATGTCCGTTCTCCTTACTCCGACCACCAAATAATGAAATACAACCAACATTCTCATCTCCTCACTTCCCTTATCATATTCGAGTTATTGTTTAAGCTATTTGCTCCATGGTTTGCGCAAAAAACGACTCTTAATATGACTGTTTACAAACGATATCGGTATCGAAATATTGAGAAATACAAGCTGGCAACTCTCCTGAATTCGGTATGAAATTAAAAGGCGTGTATTTAGTAGTAGAAACATAATGTTGAGTTTATAGATCCTGTACTTAAGAGGGGGAGGGGGTGAATTAAGTACCCTTTTTAAAATTTATTCCACAAGGAATAACCACGAATGATTCTGAAATGATACTCAGGCAAATTAAACAGTCTGATTGTCTGTTTAATACAATACGAATTGTGCAGTAGTATTTCTTTGATCAAAATCGTGAAAGGCAATAATAAAACAGAAAGAAACAAGCGTAAACAAAAGAAATAAAGTACGAGACACGCGATTTTTAACGTGGTTCGACCTACTCTCTAAAGGTCTACGTCCACCCCTTCTTTATTATTGATTCCTTAATAATTAACTCAAATTACAAGGAATTTCCCCACGATCAACCCCGATCGTGCAATCTCGAGTACAACCCCGTACCCCAAATGTATCCTTACAAAAAGAAGATTACAACTGAAATTGCTCCTTAACAAGATTCACTAATTAGAACAAAGGAGACAATTAAGATTCCTACGAGTATCAATACTTGTAAGAAATAAGACGATCTTAAGAATACGGCTCAAAAGAGTTTTGCAAAATATAAAATAATGAACTTTAAAAACCAATTTTGCAAACAAAAGCTTTTGAAAATAAAACGTGAAAAACCTTAAAGCTTTTAGAATACTCTTTGTTATTTCTCTGCCAAAAACGTGTTATGGCCAAGCACTTTAGCTTTGAATATATAGTCAATTTGAAGCTTGTATTTTGGGCATAAGATATCATGGCAAAACTTTCCATATGTACAAGAAATTATTTCCATCATAACTTCTTGATTGAGCATGACTTTTGGAAAGTATATTATGATATACTACCATTTAAAAACATACGTTAATGGCAAAGATTTTTGAAAATAAAAAGCTTATAATTTTCTCTATAAAATATTCCTTTTCTTTTGTTTCCAAAAAAACATAAGCCGTATATTATAAGACCGAAAAATTATCACAAGTTTAGATACTCTTACAATTCTTTCTAAATTCAGATAGAAGAGATATCCCGATGGCCTTTATTTTCCGAATTCGAAAGTCTTCAAGTATCTGTCACAAAAATCTCATATGCACATTAGAACACAAGATAAGTAAGGAAACTTGTCATCATCTATATAGTGTTTCAACAAATTCCCCATTTGATGATGGCAAGTTCCTTTAACCAACACGTTCCCCCTCAGCACAAGCAATCAAACAGCATTAAAAGTATCCAGAAAACAATGATAGCAAAAGAAGACAACATATGCATTAGATCAGCTTAGTAAGTTCAGCCAAAGAGTAAAAGAGACCATGAAAGAGCATTCATCGAATTAGTCTAAACTAGTAGCTATTAAGTAGTATGAGTTCTAAAATATTCCCCCTCTTGACATCATCAAAAGGAGAGGGAAGACAAAATGTGCCAAAGTTCAAAGTTCGGAAACCACGAATCCTACAGACAGTCACCGGACACAGACGATAGACATCATCGTAACCTAAGATGAACAATTAGTGAAAGTAAACAGTTAAGCAGCCTGCAAAATATTGACAAAAGAAAAAGGAGGTGGTCAGTGGGTAGAACAGTCGAGGATTTGTTGAAGGAGAGTTGGAATAGAGGCCATAGAGGTTAAGAGTTTTGTAATCGCCTCCAATTCCTGTGCAAGGTTCCTGAACCCATCAGCATGAACTTCCAATAACTCGTCCAACTTTGAAATTACCGCCCCAAAACTCCCTGAACTCGACCCGGCAGTATCCTGATTACGCAACCCAACAAGCTTATCTGCCACAATTCGAATGTGCATCTGCCCCAACAGCCCACTACTCATACGATCATCCATAGCCTGACATATACTATCATCCAACACTAGCCCTTTCACCCAGAAAACATGTGATAGCCACATTCCATAAGGCAAGTCTCGGTTTTTGGCAGAGGAAACAGCCTGAACATCGTGGGCGACCTCACGGATGTATTGAAAAATAACTGAGGCTAGATTAATAGGCTTGTGATGCATAAGGTAGTACATTAACACCAGGTCAGGGATCTGACAATACCCACGAGAGTTCTGTCGTGGAGTAACTGTGCGACGAACAAAATTATAGAGAAACTGATGAGGGGCAACAAGTCGTTGGGGATTGATACGGGTTTTTAAAAGAGCAGTAGGTTCGAAATACTGGAGGATTTGTAACGGTTCCAGATCATCCATTAAGGGCCAGGTATTTTTATCACATGTAGCGAGGCCAGTATATGGAATATTGAAAATTTCAGCAAATTCATCGGCCCGAAGCACTAGGGTATGGCCATTGATTTTAGCCGACAGAAGGTCCCCTTTGGTAGTAACTGAAACCGATTGATAGAACTGGACAAGCTCGGGAATAAAAACAACAGAGCCAACAGTAAACATACCCGTCCATTCTTGATAATCGAGAATGTCTTTGAAGAAGAAAAAGGCAACATGAGAGTTCAACCAAGATGGCGGATAGTAACGACCCGGAAGAATAGTGCAATCCAAAAGACTGATACACTGAGCAAGATCATCTTCGCGTAGTGATAAAGAGCGTAAGAAATCCACCAATTTGTCGCGGTCCAGAGAGGTCATCAGAGTAGCTTTGAAAGGCGGGACAGTACCATCAGAGGCCGGTTGTTTGCGGACCGGAGAAGTCGGTTTTTTTCGCTTGAAAGAGGTAACTTTGCCTTTGGTTAAGGATTTTAAAGTTTGGAGGCTGACCCCAAGGCTGTCCTCCCAAGCAGCATCATCAAATACGTTATTATCATTCTCAGGAAGAACCTTCTCCTTCCCTTTTCCGGTAACCGGACCCAAATCAACTTCAGGATTTTCATTGAGCACACTGGGTTCTTTGATTACGACACCACGCCGAGTACGAGGAGGGCGTCTAGACACGGTAGACTTCGCAGAGAGATCAAGGTTCTCGGAATCCGTGACTGGTGAGCCAGGGGATGGTGATGCATGCACAAGAGTGGAAGCGGTGGTAGGGTTTGGGGATTGTGATTTCGAGGTTTTGGCGGAAGTAGGTGAAGCAGTGGTGGTATTTGCGGTGGTGAGGGGAGAGGAGGTTTGAGGAGGTGAGTCGGGTTCTGGGTTTATGGTGGGGTCGGAGATTTTAGCGCGAGAGCGAGTGGTGGTGGTGAAGGGTATTATGGTTTTAGCGGTGGAGGGTGACAGAGGGTTGGGAGGAGGGAGGGTGGGCTTGGTTTTCTTTTTCGGCGGCATGGTGGTGTGAGAATGGGTGGTTGTGATTTTGAGAAGGGAGGTTTTGTTGTGATGAGGAAGACGAAGGGGATTTAGGTTTTTCTGATTTTGGGAAAGAGTAACAGGGAATGGGATTTGGGAATGGGGTTAGTGGGGACGGGTGGTTGGGAAGAGTATGTCAATAAATCTTAAGCAAGCATAACTGATTACATAGCACATAAATACGTTCACCTTTTTACTAGTCTATTGAACAAGTTCGCCGACTAGAATAAGTGAGCTGCAAGTAAGATCGAAGATCTGAACCGAAAACAAAAGACACATATGACTGCCCTCGTCCAATTTAGTCAATCATTGGAGGTTTCAATTAGAAAACATAAAACTATGAGCTACTTTGTAACAGACCTAATTCTAAACGAATTTTCTCAAAAGGTTCTCTTGCTAAGGGCTTGGTAAAAATATCAGAAAGTTGATCTTGAGTGTTAACAAAGTTCAAGCATATGTTCCCTTTTTCCACATGATCACGAAGAAAGTGATGCCGAATGTCGATATGTTTTGTTCTAGAGTGTTGAACAGGATTTTTTGAGATGTTTATGGCACTAGTGTTATCACAAAGAATAGGAACACAATTAATATGCATACCGTAATCCCGCAATTGTTGTCTTACCCATAGAACTTGAGAGCAACATTGAGCCGCAGCCACGTACTCACTTTCTGCTGTGGATAAAGCTACCGTATTTTGCTTCTTGGAAGCCCAAGAAATGAGACATGGTCCAACGAAGGTAGCTACTCCAGACGTACTCTTTCTGTCAATTGAACACCCTGCATAGTCGGCATCTGAATACCCCGTGAGAGTGAAATTGCAATGTAAGGGGTACCATAAATACAAGTCCTGGGTTCCAATCAAATATCGGAGAATACGTTTAACCGCAATTAAATGTGATTCCTTAGGATTTGACTGAAACCGAGCACATAAGCATACGCTAAAAAGAATGTCAGGACGACTTGCAGTAAGATATAACAATGAGCCTATCATACCACGATATACCTTTTCATCAACACTTTTACCTTTCTCATCTTTGTCAAGTTTCAAGGTTGAACACATGGGTGTGGAAAAAGGATTTGCATTACTCATACCAAATTTTTTGAGCATCTCCTTGATGTACTTCCCTTGATGAATCATGATACCATGAGAAGTTTGCTTGATTTGAAGGCCTAAGAAGAATCCAAGTTCACCCATCATGCTCATTTCAAACTCCGACTGCATAAGGTTTGAGAAATAAGCACACAATACATCATTAGTAGCTCCAAAAATGATGTCATCAACATAAATTTGAACAACTAACAAATCATCTTTGTCGGACTTCAAGAATAGAGTCTTATCAATTGAGCCTCGTTGAAAACCGTTTTCAAGTAAAAATTTTGAGAGTCTTTCATACCATGATCTAGGTGCTTGTTTAAGACCATAAAGAGCCTTATCCAATTTATAGACATGATTTGGAAAACTACTATCAAGAAAACCTGGGGGTTGTTCAACATATACCTCCTCTTCCAAATAGCCGTTAAGAAATGCTGTCTTAACGTCCATTTGAAAGAGTTTGATACCCATATGAGCTGCAAAGGCTATGAGCAAGCGAATGGCTTCTAATCGTGCCACAGGTGCAAAAGTTTCATCAAAGTCGATTCCTTCTTGTTGATTGTATCCTTGTACCACAAGTCTTGCTTTGTTTCTTACAATCACACCTGTATCATCTAGTTTATTCCGAAAAACCCATTTCGTTCCAATGACTGAACGATCTTTAGGTCGAGGTTCTAAATGCCAAACCTTGCTTCTCTCAAATTGATTAAGCTCTTCCTGCATAGCAATCATCCAATCGGGATCAGTTAAAGCAACAGTAATATTTGATGGTTCTATTTCAGATAAGAATGAATAGTGAGCACAGAAATTGTTCAGTGAGGAGCGAGTTTTGACTCCCTCATGAATGTTTGTCAGAATGTTATCCATTGGATGGGAACTTTGGTGTTTCCAGCGACGTGGAATGAAAGTTTCCGATTGAACATCTTGCTCGACTGTTTGATTTTGTTCCACTCTTTCTGTTCTTTGTGTAGCTTCTGGAGTATTGAAGGATTGTTCAGAATTAAACAGATCGTTGGTCTGTTCAGTTCCCCCTGTGTTCTGCACCTCTTCAGTATTTCTCTCCTGTGAAGACGAAGGTTCTTCACCTAGTTCTGGGGTTTCATTCCTTATGAATCCAATCTCAAAGTCATCATCATCCTGCAAATCAGCATTAAGAATATTAGTTTCATCAAAAATTACATGAATGCTTTCTTCAAAGCACATAGTTCTCTTGTTGTACACTTTATAGGCTTTGCTCTCATTAGAGTATCCTATAAAAACCGCCTCATCACTTCTTGGATCAAACTTTCCCAAATTGTTTTTACCATTATTGTGAACATAACATTTTGATCCAAAACAGCGAAAGTGAGAAATGTTTGGCTTTCGCCCATATAAAAGTTCATAAGGGGTTTTCTTGTGAATGGATCTGATTGACACACGGTTACGAATGTAACATGCTGTGTTTACAGCTTCAGCCCAAAAGGTTCGGGGCAATTCACTACAAAGTAGCATGGTTCTTGTCATTTCCTCCAAGGTTCTGTTCATCCTTTCGACTACACCGTTTTGTTGTGGTGTTCTTGGAGCAGAAAAATTGTGATCAACTCCATGATTCCTGCAAAAGGATAAAAAAGATTCATTGTCAAATTCCCTTCCATGGTCTGTTCTAATGGAGATTAGGGAGTGTCCGAGTTTGTTTTGCAGCTTTTTGATTAAGACTTCAAATTCTTCAAAAGTTTCACTTTTAGCATGCAAAAACAAAGTCCAAACGAATCTCGAGTAATCATCCACTAAAACACAGACATAAAGGCTCCCACCTCGGCTTCTAATCCTCATTGGGCCACATAAATCCATGTGAATGAGTTCTAGAGGCTTAGTGGTGCTTACAAACCTTTTAGATTTAAACGAGCTGCGAACATGTTTACATCGAGCACAAACATCACAAACTCCTTCCATTTCGAACTTTATGGAAGGTAAACCATCCACTAAATCAAGTTTGTGCAGTTTGTTCAATGAAGAGAACCCAACGTGTCCAAACCTCTTATGCCATAAGATAGGATCATTTTGCATAACTGATAGACATTTAATGGTTTCCCTTGGAATGCTTCCTAGGTCAACCACATAAATGTTATTAACTCTCTTACCTTCAAGAACAATTTCATTGGTACTTACTTTGATTACATAACAAAGGTTTGCATGAAATTCAACTTTATTCCCTTTGTCACATAACTGTGAAATACTAATGAGATTGTGTTTAAGCCCTTTTACCAGCAGCACATCATCAATGGAGTGTGATCGAGACTTACCAACTTTTCCAATACCGACAACCTCACCCTTTTTGTTGTCTCCGAAAGTCACACTTCCACCATTGTAAGCCTTCAACGAGAGGAATTGGTTCTTATTACCTGTCATATGTCGTGAGCAACCACTATCAAGATACCAACGGCTGCCTCCTCTCGCATGGCCCTGAAAAGAGATTAGTTAGATGATTTAGGAACCCAAACAAGTTTGGGTCCCTTCTTATTACGAACAAGATCAAGGACATCCTTTCTAATCCACATTTTTTTTACGACTCTAATGTTGTGATCCAAATGTCCTAAACGTTTTTTGCAAGCATTAAACACATGTCCAGCATTACCACAGAAGTTGCAGATGATATACTCAGGCAAACCTACGTACTTACGTCTCCTGAAGTCTCTATCATGGGGAGCAGGTTTCTTAGCATAAATGAAGTCTCCCTGATGTGAACAGTCTGGAGGTGTGTTTAACTTATGTTCAGGATTTTTGGCAGAATGATATTGAGAGTTGTTTTGTCTATCGTCAGAACAGTAATCATGAATATTTGAACATACTGGAGGAGTGTTTATTTTCTGTTCAGGGACCCAGACAGTACGATATTGAGGATCGTCTTGTCTTGTGTCAGAACATGACTCGTAACCTAATCCAAGTTTTTTTGTATTCTTAGATTGATTTACCAGAAAATTTAACACAGTGTTACTTCCTTCCCACTTAGCTGCAACGTTTCTAGCGTTATCTAAGTCTGTCTCCAAGTTCTTTACTTTCTCAAGCAATCTTTTATTTTTATGTAGGAGATCATCGTATACAACATTAAGTCTATCAAGTTTTGAGCAATTATCAGAATATTTAGCCGACTTAACGGCATGTGACTCTTTTAATTCATCAAGTTCTTTAGTAAGGACATCGATCTTATGAATAAGAGACTGGTTGACTGTTTGTTTGTTGACTTTCCTTAACTCACGCTTAAGATCTATGTTCTCCTCCGCTATGCTTTCTATTTCAGATTGCATGATACTCATTTGTTTATTCTGTTCATAACTATTATCAAGTGTTTCCTCTAACAATTTCAAGATCTTTTCTTTAGAGAGAGAGCGAACTTTAGTTTTGATTAGTGAAAGATTTACCTCATCCTCTGATTCACTATCTGATGCATCTGAATGAGCCATAAGACATCTGAGAGTGTCTTCATTCCTCTTCCTCTGAGATCTTGGTTTATAAACAGATCTCAAGCACACCTTCTCTTCCTCTTTTGAGGGTTCATCGTCTTCTGAATCAGACTCACCCCAAACTGCAGCCATCATAGCACGTTTGTACTCTTGCTTGGATCTTTCACGTTTTTCTTTAGATTTCTCTTCTTCCCACATAGGGCAGTTTCGAATCTGGTGATCTCGTTCACCACATTTAAAACAGCCCATTCTTGAACCAGAACGTGATGAAGAAGGTACAGTCTCTCGTTGTTTATAACTATTGAACTTCCCATGATTTTGCTTTCTAATGATATTAGCAATACGTTTTGAAAGCAAGGCAACCCCTTCTTCAAGATCACTTTCATTATCACTTGAAAGGGCATTTAACGCCAATCCCTTAGCTTTGGATTTCTCATCGGAATCATTTTCAAGCACCAGCTCATGTGCCATAAGAGATCCCATTAAAGCTTCATAGGTGAGTGTAGTTAAATCTCTTGCCTCTTCGATGGCAGTGACTTTAGCTTGCCATTTCTTGGTTAAACTTCTTAGAATTTTTCGGACAATGTCCTCAGTTTCAAAAGTTCTACCAAGATTAGAAAGTTCATTAGTTATGTTTGAAAAACGTGACGACATGCTTTTAATTGACTCATCTTGTAGCATTTTAAAGGACTCGTATTGTTGCATTAGAATGTCAATACGTTGTTTCTTTACTTGCACAGTTCCTTCATGAGCCAATTCTAAGCTGTCCCAAATTTGTTTGGCCGTTTTACACCCAGCAATCCGACTTGTTTCAGATTCTCCGATACCGGATTGCAAGAGTGATATGGCTCTAGCATTCTTTTCTGCCTTTTTGTAATCACTTGCTGTATAGTCCTTTGGTTCCTTTTCACTTACAGCACCGTCTTTGTCGGTGGAAGTGATAGAGAGAGGACCGTTTTGTATGATTACCCAACACTCATAGTCAGTTCCTTGTATGAAATGCATCATACGGTTTTTCCACCAACCATAGTCCGTGCCATCAAAGACAGGACATTTGACTGTTGTGGAATTCATTAAAAAAGATAAACTCAAAAAGGATCAAACTCTTTGCGGTAATGCAATCAAGAGCACGAGGCTCTGATACCAATTGTTGAGTTTATAGATCCTGTACTTAAGAGGGGGAGGGGGTGAATTAAGTACCCTTTTAAAATTTATTCCACAATATGCATTCCTTTTCGTCTGTAATTCAACTGAAGCGCTTATGGTGTAGTTCTTCTTGCTTGCAGACCAAGCGAATATTTTGAACTTTGCTAATACATCTACCAACAGTCAATGGACTTTAAAACGTAGCTTAGCATCTTGAATTTATATGCAGGAAACTACTTTCATAACAAGTTGTTTTTAGGGGGGAATGCATACTTTGACTTGAGAGGGTGAAGGCACCATACATCTCGGTGAAATTAATGAGTAAGTAATGCTGCTTGTATGTATCGCTTAAACAGTTTTGTAAAATGCGAAAATGAAATCGTTAAATGAACGGCAATATTGCGGTTTATTTTTTGCGCAAAATCATGAAGCTAATAACTCAAACAAAGTTGTGAATATGTTAACGATAGTGAGAAGAAGAGAATGGTAGCAGTATTTCGTTATTTGGTGGTCGGAGTAAAGAGAACGGAAAAGACGAAAGTAGCATGACGAGTAGATTAATTTGGCAAGAGATGAAAGTAAAAAAAAAAAAGGAAACATACTTCTCTCTGTCCCACACAGCGAGAAGATGAAGCCACAAATTCCCGCCCTTTCTACTTTGTCATGAAATTTGGTACCGTAACTAGTCGCTGTTCCGGACAGCGGCTAGTCTTAAATTTTATAAAAAATCCAGAAATGGTGACGTGAAACCATTTTTGTTAAATAATTTGAAACCGATGCAATTTTATTAAATAGTTTGGTTTTGAACCCCAAATAAGCAAAAACTTCATATACTAGTTGTTGTATGGCGCCCCAAGATAGTGTGACTCATCCCTTATACTTAGTATCGCTTTATGCATGTTGTATTGTTATTTGTGTACCGTCAAAGAGGGTTATTATCTGCGTTGTTTTAGTGACGTATAGCGACGTTCGTAATCATTATTGTTCCATAGAAGGTTTTGTTTTGTAACCACATTACACAATTTTCATCTTTCATTGTCGACTTTAAATTCAGTTATCTATCTTTGAAGGTCAAATGAGTACTCTTTCTAGCTCCTCCATTTTCTTAGCGACTTCTCCTTAGAGTTGGATTCTCCTCTTATCCCGTCTTATATGTCCCTTCCTGCCTCTGCTTCAATTCTCCTTTCCTTCTAGCCTCTCTTTCTCCTTATCTTTCATTTCCCTTCTTTTTCAACTTAGTTTCATTCGCAGAATTTCATGTGAAGAAAAGAGTAATTATGCACATATAATCTAGACTTTTACCGAGTCGAAACCACCCTCGTCTTTCTCCTTCTCATTCCAGTCACCCTCCAAAATTTCAATAGGTCGGAAAGCAATATATAAGAATGTGCAATCAACCTTTTTATTTATATTTTTAAAAAAAATACTTAAATCTTACAAAACTTTCTAGAAAGTTATGAATAACTTACTTTTGAATTATGTTGAAATTAATGGGTTTCTGAACTATCATCGTACTTCAATTACCTTTTCTCTTAATTAGTCTATTGTTCTCTCTCCCGTCATCTCCCTACCCATATTTTATTAAGGTAGAAGATATAGTAAGGGTTTCGTAACCGAAGACGGGTTTTCTCAACCTCCTGAGAATGCTAAGTTGTATGTCGGAACCTTGCGAAATTATTTGATCATACGGGCCAAAAAGTGAATGCATTAAGTTTGATCATCCGGCCCAATAGACTATTTCCTAAAAAATAATTGTCTTAACTTGAGCGTAGAATATATTTTTCTGTCTTACATATAATATAATAAAGTTTAAATTACTATTAAGCGAGTATTGTCTTAAAATAAGCGTTAGAAATAGGACGTCGATTAATAATATATGTAGTGGGTGTGAATGCATCAAATGACCCAAATTCATTATATTGTATTGAGATTGATAGATGAGTATTCATATACCACATGCGTGTTGAACCTCAAGCTTCTGGTTTCGGAACCGAAGACGGGTTTTCTCAACCTATCGAGGATGCTAAGTTGTATTTTGGAAACCTGCCTTTTGATATTGAAATTGTTTGATCATACGGCCCAAAAAAGTGAATGCTTTTTTTTATCACAAGGCCCAAATACAATAAAAGACAAAAAAATGTTACTATTCATAATGAATAGTAACTTGTGTTACCCATATTTTATTAAGGTAGAAGATATAGTAAGGCTTTTGTAACCGAAGACGGGTTTTCTCAACCTCCTGAGGATGCTAAGTTGTATGTCGGAAACTTGCGAAATTATTTGATCATACGGACCAAAAAGTGAATGCATTAAGTTTGATCATCCGGCCCAATACAAGTTTGATCATCCGGCGAAATACATATGCAATAGAAGACAAAACACAAGTTACTTTTAATATTGTTGCTCACATTTTAGTAAGAGAGAAAGATAATAAATCAACCCCAAAAGTCCAAATAAAGAGCCCAATCAAAGGAAGCCCATAAAATTGAAAGAATTACACTATTCATTGATGAATAGTAATGTGGTTTATCTACTTTTTGGTAAAGGAGTAGATATCACATCAAATAGCAACGAGACAATGTATAACCGCCTAATCATGGCTTCACGTATTTTAAATTTCTTTTAACAAATATTAAATAACGATAACTACTAATTGGAACGAAGGCAATAATTAAAAACAAGAAAATTACATAATGAGTGCCCGAAACCATTAAAGGTACAAATCCATCACCTTAAGAAATGTGAGACAAGCGAATAGAAAATGTAGAAACCGTCAGAAACAAAACTCTTTATAAAAAAATCGGATTTCTAACTACTCCGTATTATATAATTTGAATTGGATGAAAAGAGGGGAAATGTTTTGTCCTTGAATAAAAGTAGTTAATAGTGGACCGGTTGGCACTCCTGGCAGATTATCAATTAAACCGGGTAATATGCCTATATCTTGACATTTTTGAACCTCAAAAGGGCAAAATTGAAGCTTGTAAACCGGATAAGGCGTTCTATTCTTCAACGCAATAATTACAATCTGGAATAAAAACTTAGTTTGTTTACCCCCGGTTCGAATTACATTCCTTACCACCTGCCAAACCGGCCACTGGGGACAGAACTCCAGATTGCTCGCGAATTTGATGGAAACAGGTGTGCGCTCGTGAATCCGCATAGTCTGGATAGTCGATGAAATTTGGGTAAATAACGGTCCTAAGTTGTTCGAGAAAACTGCGAAGAACTTGCCGAGGTTAGGGTTAGGGTTAGGGTTAGGTTGTTCGCCGATATAGAGAGCACAAGTACCGTTTATCCGAGCCACCCCAATCGTCGCGGCTCCATTGGCGATCATCATTAGGTACTGTTTGCCGGCTATTAAGGGGTTTCCGTTGAGGTCGAGTACTGGTATTGGTACTTGTTGTGCTAGCCCTAGGACGTTCGAATTGATGACGACGATGATCACCATGGCAGCAGCTATCAACAACTTATTCATTTTGAATTTTGAATTTTGAATTTTTTATGATTTTGGTTTAAGCAAGGAATAATGTTGTACTCCGTGGCAGCTGACGAAGAAATAAGGGAGGTAAATGACGACGTGCTTTACATGTTGTTATGGAGTTACAGACATGATCACGTATGTCACGTCAACGAGTGGACTACACAAATAAGTACCCTCCATTCTTTTTATATCACCCCATTTCTTTATACACGTTTGTCAATACTCATTTTGTTTCGATTATATCTTTAGCTACATACTACGAAAAATTATAAAATTTTGATATTCTTAATCCTCTTATTAAGACAAATTAAAAAAGATCCCACATGAATATATTTCCGTGAACGGATTGAGAGAAAACTGACGTTGAATACCCGTTTGTGAATAGTGTCAAAAAGGGGATTGGGGTGATATAAAAAGAATGGAGGGAGTATACAGTAATCAGTTGTATTGATATTATAAAATTGTAGCTTTATAGTAACAAGCTAACGCCAGGTCTTGTTTATGACAGGTTAATTTTGTGTGACGGGTTAATCTCGTCACAAGTTTGTGACCTCTCACAAAAAGAGAAAGGACAAAGTGGGACATCCTGCATGTGTTTTCTCACTTAGCTCTCATTGATATTTTGTGAGAGGAAATGATATCCGTTACAGTCGTCACAAATGAGAATTTATGTTATAGTAAATCATTTAAGCCAGAGCCGTCCCTGAGAATTCGGAGGCCATATGCGAAATTTTATGACGAGCCCCTAAACAAATATTGTACGTCCTTAAAAAAGTTTGTACTTTTATATTTTTAACTTGAACAAAAGACAACTATCCATTTATTTTTGGGTTAATTGATAGAAATACTCCGAACTATGACTGAACTGCTCAAAATACTCTAAACATTATTTTAATTACCAATATAACCAACTAATGCCCTCATTTGCTTTGAATAGAATTTGTTGTTTTTTTAACTTATTGTAGCATGTGTTTATTGGTGTAATTGGGTGAATAAATTAACAAAGAAATAAAAAGAGAAAGACGGATCAAAGAAGGGTTAGAAATTTCCTCACTTATTTTGCAGGTAAAATGTCATATATTATAATAAAAGCGAATGAGAGAATTAGTTGGTTATATTGGTAGTTAAAATAGAGTTTGAAATATTTTGAGCAAGACACGCATAGTTCAGAGTATTCTTATCAATTAATCCTTTATTTTTTGAGTAAAACATTTAAGCTTATATATACATTTTATAAGTTTTATTGAAAAGAATCTGCGTTATTATTATAAAAAGAAATGTAACTCAAAATACAGGTAAACCGAAATTAGATGAATTACAACTAATAGATCATACTAAAATCCAATGGCAGCTACTATCCTCCGTTTTTATATAATGTTCCCATTTGTTGACTATATGGGTGTATTATTTTAATAAAATGGGTACATTATATAAAAATGGAGGAAGTATAAAACAAAAAAAACAACTAAAACAAAGTATTGGCAAGGTCGACAACAGCCAAGTGAGCCAACTAACCATTATACAATCTTTTCCTTATCTCTATGTATCCCATATATATAAATTTCCCACAATAAAAAATTCCCAATTCAATTTTTCGTCAAAGATCCATTTACTTTACTTTCTTACATAGCCCTAGATATATTATTTTACGGAGTAGATACATTCTTTTTTACTTTTTTTTTTACATAAACGTGGATACATTTTTTGAAGGAATAGATACATTTTTTTTTACTTTTTTACATAAACATAGATACGGTTTTAGATACGTTGTTGGAAAAAACTGTGGTGATCTTGTCGAGGATAGGGAAAAGGTTGTTCGATACTTGTTGTGCTAGCCCTAGGACGTTCGAGTACTGGTATTGATACTTGTTGTGCTAGCCCTAGGACGTTCGAGTTGATGGCGATTATGATCACCATGGCAGCAGCTATCACCGACTTATTCATTTTGAATTTATTTATTTTGATATGATTTTTGGTTTAAGCAAGGAATAATAATGTTGTACTCCGTAGTAGTTGACGAAGAAATAAGGGATCACTATTACTATCGACGTGCTTTCCATATTGTTAGACCATCCCCAAGTAAGGGTCACCCTAAATAGATCAATATATATTTTTACTCTTAATTACACTTAATTTATCTTGACCCATTTCTACTCTCCCAAGGAAAAAGGTCACCACCTACGTCATCAACTCAATTATTTTTCACTTTCCAACATTTTTAATTACTTTCCACATTTTTTAACCCACTAAAAAACTCATATCTCTTACTTTATCCATTATTATTACTACTAGGTCAATAGGTGGGTCAATAGGTGGGTCAATAGGTGGGTCAATACTAAGAAAAGAGGTCACCAATTGACCCTATTTTATAATGGGTCATGCTAATTAAGTTACTAATCCTTAATTAACTTGACCCAATTACTTATTGACCTCCTCATCCACCTTGCTTGGGGATGGTCTTATGGACTTACGGACGAGCTCGGCGCCACCAACCATTATCAATCACTCACTATTAGAGTATAACTTGTTGATGATGATATTAGGGGCTAACACAAGATTAAATGTTTGAGTAGCAAAATAAAGGGATTTGAACTTAGGGTATCAGGCTGGAAAACAAAACATTTACCATTGTACCACAAGATATTAATTGTACATTTAATTGGATATTAGTAATTTTTTTACAATTCAATAATATTTGGGGTAACAAAAATCCGTTTTCTAAGTAAATGTTTTTAAAGTTTGGGATAGTGTCCGCCACCCCTTGCTACTACCTAGGTTCACCGCTGGATGACATACCAATTTGATCTTACCTTCAAGTTTTTATTTCAGGTTTAGTGACTCCTTAATCAAGATTAGTTGATTTTCCGCTGCTTAATAAATCGAGTCAATTTGCGCCATTAATGTAAAGATACTAAGTCGTAAGCCTAGATAAGAGTTGGTGTAACCTTCCGTCTTGCTGGCAACCGTCAAACAGACCATTACTTGCAGAATAGTACACTTGAAGCTTCTTTATTTTGAAAACCGATTTTATCCATTAAAATAATTAAGATATTTCTGTTTTGATTTGTCAAATCTTAACATCAGATTTTCTGTAAAAGAAGATCTAAAATAAAAAAGCAAGCTCTTCCTTCTTAGAAGCGTTGGTGCTGTGTCTTGCTTGGTAGACATCTTCGAGTAGACTTGGCTTGTAAAATTGTAGAGATGAGAGGTAGAGATTTTCATGGGGGTGGCCCACTACCCATGTACTTTCACACTTGTGAGAGGTCTTATTGTTTTAGACCGAAAGTTCAGTCTAAAGCAAGACGGACTGAAATTAAATAAGGGTCACTAGTCAGGTTGGAAAGTAAGAGTGTAGTGCTTAATATCTCGAGTTAAGCATAGTTGGAAATCTTGGCTAGTAGTCAAGTGTTTGAGGATTGATTGTATTATTATTGTTATTATTGTTTGAATAACAATACAAGTTAGTTTGTGTTTAATTTTATAACAAAATATTGTGTCTTTGCATTCTTATATTATTTGTAGCAAGAACCCAACACAAGCTAATGCTAACCACCGTGATGGCAGCTATCACAAGTATTAGCCCTATGTCATTCAAGTTGTTGTGTGCAGCTTGCAGCAGCTAGTATTTGTAGCAATAGTTGTATCGACGTGCTTTCCACGCTTTTACAGACGTGACCAAGACCACCTATCAGCAGAAATGTTTGTAGAAATGAAGGACGTTTGAGGGTACCTACGGGCGAAAATCGCATCGTTGTCGTAAACTATGAATTCAAATTTTTTATATCGAGTTGAAATTGAATAGGCTTACTTCTGAAACGACGCTGGACAAGTGATGAAAAACACGGGAGGAAAAAAATGTGGCCCCTTATGATCTTCTGAACAACTCAAATCAAAGTATATATTACATGATTTCGAGATTTCAGAGTGGCGGAAGAAAAATGTTTGTAAATCATAGAGAGGGTTCCTCGTGTCAGATAAAGTGGCCGCGCAAATTTTGAGAAATAATAAAGAACGTTTGAGGGTGACGACATGCAATAAACCAGTTTCAGATAAAAGTTGCATAATCGTCAAAATTGTGTATTTATCCTTATGATTTTATGAGTAGTGGCGGATTTAGGATTTATATTCCAACCTACTATACGTCGTCGACACATTACTAATTATCGTCGACACAAATTAATGAACTACCTAAACTACCCCTCCCATCCCCTCTCCTTTTTCCTTTATATTCAAATAAAACTAACTCAATTTAATGAACATACCCGTCTGGGGAGGGGGACGGACGAACAGATGGTTCGTCTGGGGTAGGTTGGGGACGAAGAGATGGCTCGTCCGTGGGGGGTGTGGGACGAGTGGGGTGTTCGTCCGTGGGGGGTGTGGGGCGGGTGGGTTGTTCGTCCGTGGGGGGTGTGGGACGGGTGGGATTTTCGTCCGTGGGGGTGGGTTGGACGAAAAAACTGTTTGTCTGATTTTTTTTTTTTTATTTAAATTAGGGTTTAGGGTTTAGGGTTTTTTATTTTTTAGGGTTTAGGGTTTAGGGTTTAGTAATATATTTTTTTTAAAAAAAATTTCTTTATTTTTTAAAATTACTTACCCGGTTATTATTTTTTTAAAAATAATTTTATTAGTTCCGTCTTGGTTTGTTAACGTAGTAACGAATAATTTTTATTCTAAAATGTGTAATTATTTTGTGAATAGATGGTCGGGGGAGGAAATGACAGAAATGTGTGAGGTCGAAAGGTGACAGCATCAGCACGGGCTGGGAAACAGTTACGGTTTGAGCCGGAGGATTTAGCTACTGCTGCAGAGATTTTAGCCGACGAGTCGGTAGTGCACGGTTCTGAGGAGCGGGTTGAGGACCGGGTTGAGGGCCGGGTTGAGGAGAGGGGTGAGGAGAGGGTTGGGGCTGAGGAGCGGGTGAGGAGGGGTCCCCGTAGACGGGGGTGACGGTTGTTTTGTGGGTGAGGAGGGTTCTAGCAGTGTAGCGGCTCCGAAGAAGAAGAGGTCCGCTAAGGATAATTCTTGGGAGGTTACCCGTCCTGTTCCTGGAGGCCCAACTGTTAGTACCGTGATTCCGAGCTTTTTGGGGCACAGCGCCAACCAGTTATGGACGACGCCTAACGATGTAGGTCGACCAGTGTTGACGGGTTACCACCGATTCGGTAAGGCGAAGGTGTTGACTAACTGGCCACTATCTCCGACCGTTCAGTCTATGTATGACGATAGTGGTCTTGCTCACCTTGTTGGTTCCATGACTGAGTATTTTAACATGCCGCTTATTTCTGCTTTCGTTGAGAGGTGGCAACCCGACACCAACAGCTTCCACATGCCTTTTGGGGAGATCAGCATACTCCTTCATGATGTTGCGCAAATCTTAGGTGTTCGGGTAGATGGTCGAAGTTGTCGGGTTAATAATGAAGATGGGAGGATGGCGGATCCTGTTATGCATGCTTATTGCTTTTTTTCGAGGACAGCGGAAGGCCTTAGGGAGCCCTTGGATCCTAATAAGAGGGTCCTTATTTACAAGAGTGGGGGTCTGTTGGTGGACTCGACTTTGGAGATGGCGAGGAGGAGTTGTGACTTTGTTGCCGCTCAGGGGTTCTTCGTTGTGGTTTTGGGGTCGACACTTTTCGTCGACAAATCAGGCGATAGGTTACGTCCCCAGCTGTTACCCTTATTGCATGATCCTAGTGAGGTTACTCAGTTTGCTTGGGGTGCCGGTACGCTAGCCTTTATGTACCGGCAGTTGGGTATAGCTTCACGGGCTGGTGTGAAGACTATTGGTGGTTGCATGACTCTGTTACAGTCTTGGATCTATGAGTACTTCCCTATGTTTAGACCAGATCAACCACTAGTCATTGATGATACCCAGTGTCGGGCCTGTTGCTGGAGACATGTTGGGGCTTTCCCCCAGACTGCAGAGAGGTTGATTGAATATCGTAGGATTTTAGATGGTCTTAATCATGCTTCAGTCAGGTGGGAGCCGTTTGGGCTGCGTCAGGATGTGGTTCATCCTCATACTCTGTACTGCGGTTGCATCCAGTTCATGGACATAGCTGAGATGTACCAGCCTGATCGGTGTTTACGCCAGTTTGGGTATGTGCAAGTTGTACCCAATCCTATTATGCCGTTGGATGCGTACCGGCCTGCATCGGGACGAGATTACGATGTTAGGGTAGGCGGGGTTGGCGAAGGTTTATGGGATTGTTGGGACGATCACGTTATTCAGCTTGCCCGTAAGTCGACACCCGTTACTTCTACATAATCTAAATGCTACAAAATTGAAGCAAACATCCTATTTCTATACAGTTTCAGCGGCTAGACAGCGCAAAAATGCCCAAACAAACTTTGACTTCCGTTACCCACAGGAAAAAATTGCCAGTACTCAAATGTCAAACATAATACTACGCACTGAATTTTCCACACCAACTACTTTCAGAGTGCTCCGCATTTTAGGTACTTGAAAATTTCTATATAGAAGAGCGATGATTGACAGTATTGTAAATTGCGGCTATGTTCAAGCCTAGGGTCTTAATAACTAGTAATTTCTAGTCCTTAAAGGCAAATTACAATATTAACAAAATGTGAATAAAATCATATATCCAAGCAGCGCGCCCACACCAATCCAATACCATTAAACCGCCCGAAATGCTGACAAGGAGTTAACCCTAATTTTCCTCTCACTCAATTAGATACTAGATTTAAGTTCTATTTAGCAATCAATGGACAAAAGAACTAAGCAATAAACGAAAAAATTGAATGACACAACTGAAAATTGAAATAATATAACAAATCAAAACCGAATCAGAAAAAATCCCAAATTAAGATAAGTATGATAAAGAGGAGTTGACAAATACCTATAAAGGAGTAACCGAGTTAGGAGATGCCGAGTTGGAGGATCAATGATGGACGAGCAGCCGAGTTGGTGATGACCGTTGATGGACGAGAACGAATACTATAATTTTGTGGTGTTTTGCATTGGAGGAGAAGAGAATTTGGGGGAAATAATGAAATATAATCAACCCCACTACTTTACTAAGGTACGCGATAACGCGAATAATTTTTTGGGTTATACATGGAATTTTTTAAAATCTGATGTATATTTTATAAATTAAAAAGTGCATTTTTAAATATGCATGGGTTATTGAAAAGTCCGATGTCTATATAAATAGATAGACATCAGATTTTGCGAAATAACTGATGTATATATTTATGCATCAGCTTTTTAAAAAAATCTGATGTCTATTAAGTGATGTCTATTTGATATTTTGTAGTAGTGATTCCACGTAATTAAACGTGTTTTGTCATCATCATCTAATCTTTCATCTCAATGTGGGCAATGGTTTAAACAAACTTTAATTTAATCAGGGTAAAACAATTAATTAAGTTGATATAATATAATTAATAAAATTAAGAATTAAGAACTAATATCGATACGAGAATTGACATCCAAAATTGTTTCACAAATTCTTATTTGCAACGGCACTATCCGTCGCAAGCTTGTGACGGATACCGTTTCCTCTCACAAAATACCCACTTTTTCCCTCTCTCCAACCCTATTTATGTGGTCCCCTCTCTCCACTAACCCATTTTCTATTCATTTTATCTCACAAAATATCCGTCACAAATTATGACCCGTCGCAAGCAATACTTACTATAATTGTTTAACTTGACGGATTAGAATAATTTTATGGTTTTGAATATTTTTGTAAGGGAGATAATTATATACTGTATTTTTTTTCTATTTCTAACACAAATGACATGATATAATAGAAAAATATTACAAAAAAAATGCATATATAAATAACACCGGTTTATTAATGAACAATTGGGTTTTGTTAATTTTATCCTACAATAAAATCTAAATATATACGTACAATATTCACCATTGTATCGTTCCAATTTTATCAGATGTCCCCGAAGGGACACAATATTCACCATTGTACAATGAGTAATACGAAGTATCCTTCTTTACCTCAAAAAAAAAATATATATAAATTTCCTTGTATTTAGTTCTCTATTAGGGGTATGCAATCTTCTAAAAATACACCGTGATCGTCATGGTTATATATATAAACTACCTTTATGACTTAAAAGTTTAACCTAAAAATAAAGTTGACAAAAACTCCAAATCAGGGGCGGATTCAGGATTTAGAAGTGGGGTGGGCTAGGCTTATTGTAGGGGTGTTAACGAGCCGAGTAGAGCTCGGGCTTGGCCTTGTTTGACTTGTGCTTGATTACTAAAACTCGAGTTCGAGCCGATCTCAAGCTTGAAAAAATGTGTTCGTCACAAAGCTTGCGAGCTTTAACACGAGCTCGAACCAAACTCGAGCCCAAATCGAGCCTATATAAAATTGTTTATTTTTTTTCTTCCGATATCTTCAATAACAAGGTTCGAAAGTTTTATGTAAATATATTTAACAAATCAACAAGATATTTAATATGTATAATACAAAGTTATAATAATGATAAAATATTTTTAAAAAATATGAGCATATTTATATAAAATATGATTAATAGCTTTTGTAATTTCAATTGTTCGAGCAGCTCGTGAGCTTTTCGAGTCGAACCAGCCTTTGTTCGGCTTGACTCGTTAAGCTCTCGAGTCGAGCTCACACGAGCCGAGCTTTAACCGATAGCCGATCTCGAGTTGCTCGTGAGCTGTCTTGTCTCATTAACAGCCTCTTGTCTGCAATGGTTAGTCATATGAAACCATCAAAACGTATAATTGAGGTCGCACATATGTGAAAGATGTTAGTCATTTGGGGGTTGCTCCTTTTGTCACAGACTTACCGTCATGGCGTCATTTGGGCAAATTTTTATTATTTATAAATTGTATTTTATGAAAGGCAAACAAATAATAAAGATAGAGGGTATCTTATAAATATACAGTATGATTGAATATTACAAAATGTATACTCGTGTAAATCTATTTTACAATATATATTCAAGGATACAAATTTCGCTATATACTAGTAAATTCAACACTCGTCATTAAAAAAAACGTAAACGTCTTATTATCTCCTTCTTTTTAAAATACAATATTTTTGTATTCTCGAATAGGCAAGTATCTTAACTTTATTAAAACTAAGAATTTTTATTCTAAGAATGAACATTAACATTATTTGTGATTATTAAGATTTATGGCGCTAAACAACTTAGGGTATAAAATACTTTAGTTATGTGCAAACTGCACGGGTTTGTTAGTTTCAAAAAAATTCTTTAAGAAGAAATATATAAGATCGGTTTTATAATAATTGATTAATTATCATCTTTTAAAGTTATTTATTTTAAAATATAAAGTTTTAAAATAAAATAATAAAATCTCTCTATATTTTAATGAATTTAAATTATCAATCTAAATATTAGTTTATAAAATCGTATTTAAATTTTTAGATATTATTATAAATTTTATTTGTAATTAATGTAAATAATGCATCAATGTCAACTGACCATGTAGTTATTGTAGTATGATATATCCTTTCATTTGAGATAAACTATTTAGTATTACGCACTCTTGTTATTGGCAAAGTTAATTATTATGTTAAAGAGATTGACAGGAGAATTGTGTATCTTATTAGCAATGGTAGGATCCTATTTATACAAGAGATAGTCTTGTCTAATGCAATGAATCTAATGATACAATGAATATAAAACATAAGACTCCTCGTAAATGGACCATAGACTACTTGGAAATTAGGCAGAGACTACTTGGAATTACACCATAGACCATACGATTTTCCGTATAATCCTAACACCCCCCCTCAAGCTGGAGCATGAAGGTCGAGAACACCCAGCTTGCGGAGTAAGTAATAAAATTGAGGTGCCCCCAAAGCTTTGGTAAAGAGATCAGCAAGTTGCTCGGTCGATGGAACATGAGCCGGAGTAACTAACCCTTCCGTGATTGCATCACGAACTAAATGACAGTCGATTTCAATATGTTTGGTGCGTTCATGAAATACCGGGTTTTGGGCAAGGTGAATGGCAGATTGATTATCACAAAAGAGCTTCATAGGCAGAGGAGAAGGGACACCCAAAAATGCTAAAAGACCTTTCAACCATTTTAATTCACAGACAACAGCAGCCATGGATCGATACTCAGCTTCAGCGGAAGAGAGAGACACAGTTGTTTGTTTTTTTGGTTTTCCAAGAAATAGGGGATCCTCCAAGAAAAACAAACCAACCAGAAGTCGAACGCCGGGTCGAAGGGCAACCTGCATAATCCGAGTCACACCAACCCGAGACAGAGAAGTCATTACCAGAACGGAGCAGAATACCTTGGCCCGGACTTCCTTTGAGGTAACGAACCACACGCAAGGCCGCAGCGTGATGCTCTTGACGTGGTTGGCTAAGAAAACGGGAAAGAATGTGAACTGCATAAGTTAAGTCCAGGCGAGTGACGGCAAGGTAAACGAGGCGTCCAACAAGACGACGATAGGATTCAACATCGTCCAAAAGAGGACCAGTAGCTAAACCAAGCTTATGGTTTTGTTCAATAGGGGTGTCAGCTGGTTTAGCGCCGAGTAAGCCAGTTTCCGAGAGAATATCAAGAGCATATTTTCGTTGACTGAGGTAGATACCTTTGGAGCTACGGGTAACCTCAAGGCCAAGGAAATATTTAAGAGGACCCAAGTCCTTCATATGAAAACAGGTACTCAAATATGACTTGAAAGTAGAAATAGCAAAAGAATTATTACCAGCAATGACAAGATCGTCCACATAAACAAGGACAAACAGACGCACAGTGTCTTGTGAGAAAGAAAATAAGGAATAATCAGAATAAGATTGATGGAAACCATATTCCCGGAGAGCAGTTGAGAGCTTAGCGAACCAACAACGGGGCGCTTGACGGAGTCCGTATAATGACTTTTTAAGACGACAAACTTTCCCCTCCTTACCATGTCCAAAACCCGGGGGAACTCGCATATAAACCTCTTCACCCAAGTCACCGTGTAAGAAAGCATTATGGACATCCATTTGATGCAATTCCCAGTCTTTGATTGCAGCAACAGATAAGAAAGCACGAATAGTGACCATTTTGACCACAGGGGCAAATGTTTCCCCGTAATCAAGACCTTCAACTTGATGATTACCAAAAACAACAAGACGAGCTTTATACCGTTCAATTGTGCCATCAGACTTATACTTGATACGATACACCCAACGACACCCTAGCGCTTTTTTATCAGAAGGAAGCGTAGTTAATTCCCATGTGTCATTTCGTTCAAGTGCATCGATTTCAGACGCCATAGCGGCACACCATTTTTCATCCCGAATGGCATCTTTGAAGGAAGGAGGCTCATCATTTTCTGTAATGGCTGCAAGGAATTCCCGATGTTTCGTAGAAAAGGAATGAGAATTAACATAATGGGCTAAGGAATAGGGTGTACCTGAGGGCGACGGTTCGGGACTCGGTTAGCGCGAGGAAGATGGGGATTGTGCGGTGCCAAGAACATACCCACGGAGACGGGAATTAGGAAATTTTTGCCGGCGGCCACGACCAAGGTCAGCCGTAGCGGTAGCGTCCAAAACAGTGGCTTCAACAGAAGGAGGTTCCTCCGTAACGGAAGGGGATGAGGTGGAGATAGTAGAATTGTCTGTGGTAGGGGTTGAAGAGTGTTGCGATGGAGGAGTAACTGGGGTTGTGGGAGGAGGTCCATTGAAAGGTGTGTTAAGGAGAATTTCGGGGTCAGAGGTAAATGAGGTTGATGAGGGCGAGTCAGCGAAGGGAAAAATCGACTCATGAAAAACAACATCACGAGAAACAAAATAGGACCCTTGCTCAATATCATATAATTTCCACCTTTTTTATTATGGGGATACCCAACAAAAATGCATTTCCGTCCACGTTTTTCGAATTTGTCACCATGTGTGTATTGGTTATGAGCAAAACACAAGCAACCAAAAACTCGTAAATTTTCATAGGACGGGGAAATACCATACAAACAGTCAAAGGGTGTTTTGTTGTGAAGTAAGGGGGTGGGAGTACGATTTATTAAGTATGCGGCAGTGAGAATACATTCCCCCCAGAAAGATTTAGGCAAATTAGCTTGAAATAAAAGAGACCTGGCAACATTCAAAATATGACGATGCTTACGTTCAACACGACCGTTTTGTTGAGGGGTGCCAACGCAAGAGGTCTGAAAGTGAATGCCGTGTTGGAAAAAATAGGCGGCCATGCCGTTGAATTCATTGCCATTGTCACTTTGGACACATTTAACGGTTTTGGAAAACTGTGTGTCAATCATAGAGAGAAAACTCATAAACATATCAGTCACTTCTATTTTATCGACCAACAAATAAACCCAAGTGGCGCGTGAAAAATCATCCACAATGGTAAGGAAATACTTTGCACCACAAGAAGAGACGATACGATAGGGACCCCAAAGATCACAATGAATTAATTCAAAAAGATTAGACGCACGTTTATTATTCAAAGCAAAATGAGTACGATGTTGTTTGGCATAATGACATGTGTCACAAACAGAAATTTTATTGAAACTGAAATTATGAGCAAAAGAAATAGCCTTAAAAGCTTTATTAGACAGATGACCCAATCGTTGATGCCAGATAGTAATTGAGTCGGTACCACACACGGAATTCACCATGGATCCTTTAGCACCCGCACAAATCCAATATAATCCATCTCGTAGCTCACCTACTCCAATCGTCGTCCTCGTAGAATGGGCCTGTATAGTACAATAATTTTTAGCAAATTCAAAAATGCAATTATTGGAAGCAATAAGTTGAGAGACGGAGAGAAGATTGCAAGTGAGACTAGGCACATATAAAACATTATGAAGCGTAAGAGAATCATTAATGAACACGGAACCCATAACCGAAGAGGTAACCTGTTGCCCATTTGGAAAACCAACGGTGCGGGAAGCAATTGTTCGGGGTGTATCTAAGTATGTCAAGATTCCCGTGACATGATTGGAAGCACCCGTGTCAATAATCCAAGAAGACATACCACTTAGACGGTCTGAAATATTAATAGAATTGGTGGATATATGATTGCCTTGAACCGAAGTAGAAGCATCATTAGAACTGCCCGAAACAGCACCCCCACGACTTGCAGCTGCTCCCGAAACAGCACCTCCTGACCCATGTCCAGAGCCACGAGTGCGGGCAGCACGCTCACGCCGATAATCAGCCAGCGCACGAGGCCGGTCACCCCACCATTCCGGAAAACGTTGCATTTTAAGATAACAAGTTTGTTGTCCATGCCCTCGAGTGTCACAATAAGTACAGAGAGGACGACGTCGTTCACCACGTTCTTTGTCACGGACAGCAAATGCCAAAACTTCCGAGGTATCAACAGTAGCAGTGGCAGCAGCCCGGAGGCGTTCTTCTTGTAAAACAACTTGATAAGCACGATTAAGTGAGGGAAGAGGATCGAGTTGAAATTGTTGAGACCGAACATTGGCATACAAAGTGGGATCAAGACCCATAAAGAATTGATGCAGCCTCTCATTGTCGAGCCTTTGAATTGCAGCGGGTCCAATTTCACATTCGCATTTACCGCATTTGCAGGCAAAAGGCGGTTCATGTACAACAATGGCATCCCAAAGAGATTTGAGTTTTCCATAATAGGTGGAAACATCCATACCTTTTGCTTGTTTGCACTCATGTAATTGAGTTTTCAAATTGTGGATTTTGGTGCCGTCGACGACGGAGAACGTGGCGGCTAATTCGTTCCAGAGAAGAGAAGCTTCCTCTGCATATGATACTGTATCCAATAAAGATGAATCAATGGTGTTTAGTATCCATTGACAAAGGGTGCAATTGACAACAACCCAATTGTCAAGACCGAATTGATCAGTGGGTTTGGAAATAGAGCCGTCAATAAAACCGAATTTACGACGCGCTTTCAAAGCTCGAGTCATGGAGTTTTTCCAAGCATCATAATTGTCACGACACAAGGTTACGGTGGTGATTTTGAGAGTAGGAGTGTCATGAGACCCAAGATAATAAGGATTGAAGTAATCGAGCGTCGGTGGCTCTGGTTGTTCATCCCATGCCATACTTGCAGACTTAATGATCTTCGTGGTTTTGTTTTCCTTTTTTTTTCTTTTTCTTTTTTATTTTTTTGTTTTTTTAAGAAGAATTGAAAGAAGTATCCTGGAGCTCTGATACCATGTTAAAGAGATTGAAAGGAGAATTGTGTATCTTATTAGCAATGGTAGGATCCTATTTATACAAGAGATAGTCTTGTCTAATGCAATGAATCTAATGATACAATGAATATAAAACATAAGACTCCTCGTAAATGGACCATAGACTACTTGGAAATTAGGCAGAGACTACTTGGAATTACACCATAGACCATACGATTTTCCGTATAATCCTAACATATTATGTAATAATATACTACTAGCAAACTTATAAAAAACTAGTCTGTCTTAACATTATTACATAGACATAGATTTACACATTATTTCGAGCCTATTATTTATAGGGGTCAATTTCGCCATGCATCATTCATAATTGCATATCTTAACGTATTTGGTCCGGTGGTGTTACTTGCAGGGGAGCGCGATCCACTATGCCCTCCTCCGAAGGTAGTGGGAAATAGAAATCATAAACTAGGAAGCAGGAAATTGATAAATTTAAATAATTGCATGGAGAATACTTGTGACAATGGGTTACAATGTTGGTGTTGCATGCAATTAGAGGTGGCATTTCGTGCCAAGCACGGCGGCAGGCACGGCCATGGCACGAGCCCAGGCACGTTCGGCACGGCCCGGACAATTTCCCTAGGCGGCACGGCCCAGGCACGCACGGGCTGCGTTTCGAAATCTGTGAAGCTTCCGTGCCCAGGCACGGCACGGCCCAGGCAGGAGCAGGCACGGCACGCACCAGGCACGGCGGGCCTGGCACGGCCGGCCCGGAGGTTGGCACGAAAATTATGGCCGTTGGACTTGGACTTGGTTGATGGCAGTTGCAAATTGTGACTGTTGGAGGAGCAGAGCAATGCTCTGTTTTTTCTCCTTCTTTGTTTGATGTACTTTCCAGCCGTTGGCTATGTAATATGGCTGTTGAGTTTATTTTATTTTATTTTTTTTAATAATTACAATTTCCAAGTTCTATAAATAGAACTTAATTCAATTCATTTCTTCACAATTCAATCCATCTCTTATTCTCTTCTACTTATCTTAATTCTTATATAATTCTTATAATTTTTAAACAATTCAATCCATTGCTTCACAATTCAATCCATTTCTTCTACTTATCTTATCTTATAAAAATATAAAAATATTATATAAAATAATTAGTAGTATAAAATAATTAGTAATATAAAATACTTAATCATATAAAGTAATTAGTTAATCGTGTTTGTTGAATCGGAAATTCGGAAGTTCAAGCAAATTAGTCATTCGGGTTTTATAACATCGGATTTGTTGAATCGGGTATTCGGGTTCAAGCAAGGGTTTAAAGTTCAATTCTTCATTCCGATAATCCGATTTCCGATAACTTTGTTTGCATTTTCTAACTCTACCTTTTATTTTATTGTTTTAATTTAATTAATTAATTCTATTTAGATATTAATTTCTATTTTAAAACAAAGATTTTAATTATGGACTCGCAAAACTCGTCAAAGAGGTCACGTTATGTTAGTGAGTCGGAACCAAACCCCGAACCACAATTTAACATGAACCAATATATTAATCTTACTCCGTCACAACTTCAAAACATGCATTTTTACAATACAATTTTCGAAAATCAACCTTATGACGGACCTAGTACAATGCCCGTTTTACCGCCTTTTATGACGGGGGGAGGGGTAAGACCACCGTCCGAACATGAATCATCTACCGAGACTTTGCCACCCCAAATAAAATCCGAACAACCCGAAACATATGTATGGTTAACCAAAGAAGAGATGGACGAAATACGTAAAAAGGGTCGTTCTAGTGAAGCGTGGAATCATTTTATTAAATGTAAAAATAATTTGGTTTGCAAATGTTTATATTGTCATAAAATATTTAGTTGCGTTACTTCGGGTGGGACCAGTCATTTAAACCGACATTGGAAAGCTTGTAAAAGCCGACCCGAAAGTAGTCAACCTACCATGGACCAATTCATGACTACCCCCGATAGCCAATCGTCCAATTATAATTGTAATTATGATGAATGTAGCACAAAATTGGCTAGAATGATTATTCAAACGGAAAAACCGTTTACATTGGTTGAACACCGAGCTTTTAATGAATATGTTAAGACTAATCAACCTTGCCACAAAGAAACAAGTAGGCGGGCCGTTAGAAATAAAAGCATGGTATTATTTTTGACGGCACGACAAAACCTTATTTCCGAGTTTGAAAAGACTAATTGTAAATTTAGTATAACCGCCGATGGGTGGGATTCGGGGACCGAGTATTCTTATATATGCATTACCGCTCATTGGTTGGATAAAACTTGGACTATGCAAAAACGAATCATTGAGTTTGCTAAATTAGAATACCCTCATAATACCGATAATACACATGCAATTATCATGAACGGTATTAATGATTATGGACTTGCATCTAAAATTTTAACTTGTACTTTTGATAATGCATCTACCATGACTTCCGTTGCTCGCAAGTTAAAAACTACTTTAAATGATCTTTTTTTAGATGGTGATATATTGCGTGTTAGATGTGCATGTCATGTTTTAAACTTATGTGTTAAAGATGGTCTCGAAGGCATTAAAGATTATCATGCGAAGTTTAAAAAAATTGTTTTGCATTTTAACTCGGCAAAGTGGAGACAAAAACAATGGAAAGATTTTTGTGATGCCGCGGGAATTAAATGCATAAAATTTCCCGACGAAAATAACACTCTGTGGAATTCTATGTACACTATGTTCAGTGCTATGCTTCCCTATAAAGAACCTCTTACTACTTTTTGGAACCGATTCTTTCCCGATAACTCGTTATCGGAGGAGGATTGGACGAAAATTTCTTTGTATATTGATTTATTAGGTGCTTTTAACTTTGCAACTCTCTCTTTTTCACATGTTTATAAACCTACCGCTCCATATTTCATTGGTAATGTTATTCCTGTTGCGGAACTTTTTAACACTTATCGTCATAATGCTTTGTTTAGCGGGTTTCTTCCGAACATGGAGTCAAAGTGGCTTAAGTATTGGGCTTATATTCCTATTATTTACGTTTTTTGTATGATTTTAGACCCTAGGTGGAAATTAGAGGAAACTATACAAATGGTTGGTGTTTATAGGAGTCTATTACTTTTACCTTTTGACGAAGTTCAATATAGAGAAAGAATTAGTTCACAATTTTTTATTGTATATAGTCATTACGAGTCTACTATTAACAATTCCACTCGTGGTTCTTCTCAATCTACTTTTAGTGCAGGTACTAGATAGTGGTAGTGCTATGCGAGGAGCGAGTTTGTCCGCTCTAAAAGGTTTGATGAGTCGGGTAAGACCGAGTCGACAACAATCTTCTCCAACATTCAACTTGGCCGAGTATCAAATGTACACTAGCTACGATTATATGCGAGGTTTGACCGAAGAAGAGGCCAACAATCTTGACCTTTTGCAATGGTGGCGAAATTAAACAAAGTCGCTTCCGGTGATGTCGGCAATGGCAAGGGACTTCTTAAGCATTCAAGTGTCTTCCGTTGCATCCGAAAGTTGCTTTAGTGCGGCAAATAGGGTATTGGATGGAAAACGAACTCGTCTAAGACCCGATACACTTAGAATGTTAGTGTGCTATAAGGATTGGATAGATGCCGAAAATCGAGAACAAGACAAGGTCGATCATGAAAAAGAAGATGATTCCGACGAAACAAGCACCTCATCCGAATAATTAATATTATCGTTTCTTAATCGTTTTATTGTATTTTTAATTAAATAAACTTGTAAACTTGTATCGTTTCATACTTTTTTAATAAAAGATTGAGGTATTTATTTAACATCGTTTCTTAATCGTTTAATAACAATTTTTTTTTTTTATCATTGTTTCTTAATTATTTGATTGCATCACATACATTAAAAATACCATAAAACAAGTGAATAAGTAAAAAAAACATAAAGTTTGGAAGTATTACAAATTATTACATGTTTTAAATTATTATAAATTATTGTTAATTCCATTTATTTAAAAGTCAAGTAGTAGAAGATTATAAATTATTACATGTTTTAAATTATTATAAATTATTGTTGGCAGTGGGCATTTATTTTATTATTTTTGGCATGCTCTTATCGTTCCAAAAATATGTACAATTATAATAGTCCATTAAACGGAACTACGGAAGGATGCAAGTACACTCACAGTACAAAACAAGTGATTTTCGTCTACCGGATGCAAGTACACTCACAGGCAGTGGGCATTTATTTTATTATTTTTGACTCTTTGTCCTTTTGTTGTTCTGACAGTCATTTTCGTCTACCGGTTTCGCTGGCTTACCTAGTTACGTTCACAAAACAAGTGATTAACGAGATAAATATAATACGACAAATATTACATTAGTTAGTCTCTCTTTTAATAATAATTTATTTTTTTCTCATCGTTTTTTAATTATTTGATTAAATCGTATACATTAAAAATACAATAAAACAATTGAACAAGTAAAAAAAAATTGTTTTCTTTTTTTAAAAAAAGTAGCACGCGGGCCGGCCCATTAATATGGCACGACCGGCCCATGGGCCAGGCACGGCACGGCACGAAAATCCACCGTGCCATGGGCGGGCCGCGACTCGGTTTTCAGTCACCGGGCCAGGCCAGGCACGGCACGGTGGGCCAAAAAGCACGGCACGAACGGGCCATTTTATCGGGTCCGGCACGGTGGGCCGGCACGCGGGCCGGCCCAGCACGGCCCGCTGCCAACTCTACATGCAATGGCCACTCGGTTTAGCTCAATGTTTTGATACTCCAGAAGTATGTCGTCACAGTTGTGTCCCACCCTAAATTCTCACTACGGGAATACATCGAATGTATCATCAATTATTTCTTTAGAATTCATCACGATTATGTATCATCAATTATTTCTTTAGAATTCATCACGATTATTTTACGCTTAGCATGTTCGGGACTTGTAATCATGTATGACAAAGAGACCAAAATAAATTAAAAGTCCAATTCATTCCTATTTGTCACGAGTATTCTTATTGTTTATATGATGTTTGTCGTTTTAACTCCTCTTGAATTTTTTTATTAAATCGGTGTTATCTTTAAACTTTGGCGCAAAAACAAAAATAAATATTTTACTTTTTCACTTTTCAATTTTTTTAATTATGCCGGCGGCGAGATTTGGTGCTACCAAGTGACACTCTATCGCTAATCATATATTTATATTTATATTTATGACCTCCAGTACCAATTACTCTGTATTTTGCTTTAGCGGAAGAACGAGACTGTACAACGGATTGTTTTTTTTTTCTTTTGACTATAAGCTTCAAAAAAATACCCAATAAGTCGATAAATAGCAACGAGACAATGTATATATAACTGCCCAATCAGCGCACCATATATTTGAAATTCTTTTTACAAATTTTAAACAATGATAACTACTAATTGGAAAGAAGGTAATAATTAAAATTTAGAAACAATAAAATTACATAATAAGTGTCCGAAGACATTAAAGGTCCAAATAAATAGATGGAAAAGCAACTATTGAAATCTCATAAAAACATATGGACAAAATCCGTCACTTTAGAGAAATGTGAGGCAAAGAGATAAGTGGGAAGACAAGTAGGGAGAGGCCGTGAGAGGTATTTTTAATTAAACTAGCGTAACACCCGTGAAAATTCACGGGACTGTTAATTTTAATTTTGTAAAGTATGTGATCAATTACTGTCGTTAGATAATTTAATCACATATTTTATGTATATGTAAAGGCCTTAAGATAAGTAGATAAAAAAGTATATTTAGAAAATTTGTTGAAAATAAGTGATAGGAAAAAGTTATAAGATGGTACATGGTATATTATGTGTTATTAAGAGAGCAGGTTTTATAAAAATGTTGTCAATTATGTGTAAAGTACTCATAGAACCGGGGAAGTGGTGATTGACCGCATAATTTTGTGAGGCAAAGAGATAAGTGGGAAGACAAGTAGGGAGAGGCCGTGAGAGGTATTTTTAATTAAATAGACCGCCACAAGCAGAACTCTTTGTAAGACGAGCGATTTCTAACTATACCTTAATTTGAACTGAATGTGGAGAGGATACTGACCTTGAATAATAGGAGATAATAATGATTTTATTGGAAGATCATAAGTAAAATTAAGTGATTTGCCAATATCTTGACATTTCTTAACCTCAAAAGGGCAAAATTGAAGCTTGTAAACCGGTTTAGTCACACTACCCTTTAATTTTGCATCACTTACTATCTTAAACAGAAACTCAGTTCGTTTACCCCCGGTTCGAATCGCCTTCCTAACAACCTGCCAAACCGGCGACTCGGGACAGCCCAACTTCAGCTTGCTCGCGAATTTGATGGAAATAGGCGCGCCCTCTAAAATCTGGTTAGACGTAAGTCGGCTCAATAACGTATCTACGTTGTTCGAGAAAACTGTGGTGATCTTGTCGAGGATAGGGAAAGGTTGTTCGATGACGTAGAGTGGACAAGTACCGTTTATTCGACCCACCCCAATCGCGCCTCCATTGGCAATCACTCGGTACTGTTTGCCGGCTATTAAGGGGTTTCCGTTGAGGTCGAGTACTGGTATTGATACTTGTTGTGCTAGCCCTAAGACGTTTAAGTTGACGATGGTGATCGCCATGGCAGCCGCTATCACAAACTTATTCATTTTGATTTTTTTTTTGGTATGATTTTTGTTTGAAGCAAGGAATATAAGAAGGTAGATCGATATCAGTACTACTATTATTATTACTATTATTATCGACGTGCTTTCCAATTTCCATGTCGTTATGGACTTACGAACGTGATCGGCACCCCCTACCCTCATCAATCATCACCTTCAATAGTTCAATGGTATTGAAATCTCGCTATAACTAGAAGAATAAGTCGTATTGAGCCGGCCTTTATCAATTCATTGGATTTTTTTAAACAAATTATATGGTAATACAGTTGTCGTTTGTATGATGTTATGACCTAGGTAACACGGACGCTTCTCTTAATTAATCGGGGTTAGACACTGTGTCAGACACTCGAATACCCGACACTCGTTTGACACATGGCTAAACATATTATAATTTAGAGGAGTAATAGTTCGAGAATAATCGACTATATTATATTGTCTTCTACGTTTTTGGGGTTAACCCGTTTTTTTGCCCACACGAGACAAACCCATATTTCTTCGCTACCACATATGTATTCATTTTGATTTAATTTTGTTTCGATGAATAATGCGTATATGTAAAATAACAATTAGAGGATTATACAACCAGATTTACGCATCTGATAGTATAGATTTCGAGTTTATAATAATGTTGGTGCATGTTAAGGTCACCCTTACAAATAAAAAGTGACCTTAATTATTAGACTCTCTTTTGAACTGAATGCGAAGAATGTTATATTAACAACTTGAATAATTGGAGATAAAAGGTTAACGACTGGTGAAGAAGTTATAGAGTAACGTAATATGCCTATATCTTGACACGAGTTAATAACCTCAATAGGGCAAAATTGGAGCTTGTAAGCCGGTTTACTCGTACCCATATCCGTATCCATACTTTTATCAAAAGCAATTCTTGCTATACGGAACAAAGACTCCTCTAGTTTACCCCCGGTTTGAACACGTTGTTGTACGACTTACCAAACCGGTGAGTCCAAACAGCCGAAGTCCAAGTTGCTCGCGAAATGGACGACAATTAAGCCCTTGATAATATCAATTGGGTTAGCTCGATGTTTTACTTGGTTGGTGATTGTGACATAGAGAGGACGTGTTCCGGTTATCTTGGCCACCCCAATGCCAATGGTGGCTGCATTGTCGATCATCATTTGGTACTGTTGGCCGGAAATTAATGGGTTTTCGTCAAGTTCGAGTACGGGTCTTGGTACTTATAGTATTAGCCCTATGACATTCAAGTTGTTGTTGTTGCAGCTTGCAGCAGCTAGTATTTGTAGTAATAGTTGTATCGACGTGCTTTCCACGCACGCTTTTACAGACGTGACCAAGACCACCTATCAGCAAAAAAATGTTTGTAAATCACACCAATGTCGTTTTTGGGTCAGCTAAAATAGCTAATTTAAACAAATTTTATGGAGAAATGGAGGACGTTTGAGGGTATGTACCAATTTGCGATAAATCAACTAGGGGCAAAAATTGCGGCGTCGTCGTAAACAATGGATTCAAATTTTTAATTTCGAGTTGAAATTGAATAGGCTTACCTCTGAAACGACGCTGGACACATGGTAGAAAACACGGGACAAAAAAATGTGACCCCTTATAACCTTTTGAACAACTCAAATCCAAGTGTTTATTGCAAGGTTTTCGTCTTTTCGAGATTTCAAAGTGGCGGAAAAAAATGTTTGTAAATCAAAGAGATAGTTCCTCGGGTCCGCAAATTTTGGGAAGTACTTCCAACATTTTCCTATTTTCTTCCCATTTGCTTTTTAGAGGTTAAAGTTTCCGAACTTTATTTAATCGTAAATAAATTAGAAAATAATGAATTTTAAGTTATGAAATTAGAACATTTATAATTATTATCAAAATATCTTTGAGGGAAAAAAATTCGATAGAAAAAATTGACGTTTAGGTGTCGAAAAAAACAGTCAAAGATGCGTCTTGGAGACCGCAATAAAGCAAATGAAAAGAAAACAAATAAATGGAGGAAGTAATAAAGAATATTTGAGGGTTACGATATGCAATAAACCAACTTCGAACGAAGATCGCATAATTGTCAAAATTGTGTATGTATCCTTATGCGTAGTTGCGGATTTAAGATTTATATTTAGGGGTGAAAAAAATTCAACAACCACGAATGAGTAACGCCATAAAGCAAATCCGATAAAACATCCGTATGTAAAGTATTAATATATCCAGTAATCCACTATGTTTGGGTATAAATAAATAAGATCAGAATATTAAAACGTGTTCAAACTTAAAATAAACAAATCTGATATTCATTATAACATAGAAGATTAGAAGATACAATCAAAATGAAATAGGAATCAAACCTAATAGTAAAGGACCGAACCTGTAAAACGATCATTGGACACTATCGATAAAAGAGATAAATAAATAATTATTACAACACATGCATAAAATATGTAGATAACGAGATAAATTCAAGTGATATTAAATAAATCTCGGCACCACCTTCTCAAATACCGTACCCATGTAGGTGATGCACTATCATTGTTGATTTTCTTTGGGCAAGAATTTAGTATCTTGGAAGTGCATCAGAAATGGGTTATCGTCATCGTTGTCATTGACTACCAAAAACGGTTTTCCGGTATCCGGGTCGGGACGTACACCAATGTCCTTACACGGTTGAACTACATGCCTTGGAAATTGAGGGCAAAATTGAAGCTTATATTTAGGTGTATTCGTATTAAGCTCATTTTTTATTCCTGTATTAATTATTTGGAAGACATCATTAGGTTTACCTAATATGACTTCCGCTTCCGCAAAGTCCCCGTCAAGTTTCACGAAACCGGTTTTCGTTCCGTTGATCTCGTCTTTGATCACCTGCCATCAGGAGCGAACCCCGGATTTAATATATGGGGTAGCAACAAAAATTAAAAAAAAATGAATATACATGTTGTGAAATTCGATCCCATGACCACCAGGTAGTATTTTTAGACCTTTACCATTGAGTCTGATGATGTTTAACGGTCATGTCAGCAATATTTGGGGTAGCAAAAATCCGTCTTCTTAACCAATTTTTTTTAAGTTTGGGGTAGCGGCCGCTACCCCTCGTTACTAGGTGGGTTCGTCCATACCTGCCATATCGGCGACTCCTCGCAGCTAATGTGCTGTATGCTGCCTGCAGGATTGAACTTGATGTTGATCGGCCTGCCCTCGTAAATTAAGTTATCTCGACCCTCGTTTAAATTCGAGATTTTGTCGTCTAGATAATGAAGTTTGCGGAAGGTTAACGGGTAATACTGGTCCGGTTGTTGCACCACGTAAATCGGGCACGTCTCTTTCTTTTGTTCGTAGCCTACCCCGGCTTTGTAACCAACCATTATTGCATACCTTTTTCTCATGCTTAATGGTCTGTTTTGTAAATCGACAACTTTAGTGGCCTGGCGTAGGTAATACATCTTCTACTACCGCTGTCTGCAAATTGGCGTTTATGTCAATTGCAGCACAGCGGTGAAAATGGAGGAGGAAGAGGATGAGGACGTTGGTGATGGCCACCTTGTCGAACAAAGAATTTCTCATTTTTTTTAATAATGTATGTAATTAAGAGATTAAGTATTTAGTGATTTTAGCTTGGTGATGCGAAGGGTAGAAGCTAACCCTATATATAATGATGGAATTATTGGGATTTTTTTTATCTACGATAGGTTGAATCCTCCGAGCTTATGTATTTTCGTACCATTATATGGACCATTTACGTCACTTTTTTCGGGGGCTGTAAGGGTCTAATGGTCATCGCCTAAGCTAATAGTCGAACCTAAACATCTCGATCAACTCCTACATTTTTGCAAATTTTAAGGTTTAACCTAGTTAGTACTAGACTAACGCTATTTCATTGGTATTTTTATTATTTTTATTATACATGCATTTCCACATCGATTATTCTATAACGTTGAATATATTTACAAGGACGTGACGACCATGATCTTCGACGTGGTTTTAAATTTCAACTACCAATAATTCGACTTCGTTAGTCGTATTCTTAATACTATAAATTAAACTTATTATAAAATTCTGATTTCAAAAACTTATGCGCTTGTGCTATGTCTTAATTTCAAATTAGTGAAATTGATATTTCTGTGCTCATATGTAATTTTTTTTGGTTTTGTTTTGAATTCAGCGACTTTATGATATAACCCAGATTTTTTAAAATAAAACTCGAATAATTTATTATAAAATTCTGATTCAACGCCACCAGTTGCACCGGTTGTATTACGACTGGCTGTATAGTCTATCAATTGTTTTTATATAAGCAAATGCTATATACACTACTACAAAAATAGGCAATAGCAACGCACCATTAACAAAGCATATTAACGCTTTATACGCAAACACGTTGGTAGTTGGATAATTTCACTATAGCGCAATTCAGTAAAAATTAATAATAACGGTTTTTATTTTGTAACCGTTGTTATTAACATTAACAACAGTTTTTAGACTCGAACCGTTTTCAATGGATACAATAATGATAACAACGGTAATTTTGTGAAAACCGTTCTTGATAATTATATAGGAAATAACAACGGTTTTTATATGTAATATCGTTATATAGGAAAAAAATTCTTCGAGTTGTCAAAGCATTAGTAGCTCATTTTGATTACGAGTAACATGAGATGAATGTGAAAACAACATTTCTCAATAGTGATTCAGACGAAGAGGTTTATATGAAACAACCTGAAGGATTCTTCTCAAAACATGGTGAACATTTGGTTTATAAGCTAAATAAGTCCATATACAGTTTAAAACAGACTACCCGCCAATGGTATAAGAAATTCCATGAAGTTATTTCTTCATTCGGTTTCGAAAAAAATATAATGGATCAATGTATATATCTTAATGTCAATGGGAGTAAAGTTTGTTTCTTAGTTAGGGTCTGTTTGGCAAAACTAGTTGAAAAGGTAGCTGAAACCTGAACAGCTACTGAAACCTGAAAAACTACCTGAAAAGGTAGTTGGAAATTAAGACCTGAAAAGGTAGCTGATTTTTGTTAAAACTGTTTGGAAACTAGCTGAAAAGGTAGCTGATATTTAACAAAATGACGCAAGGACATGGTTTATTATTGATATCTTTTACGTTGTTACTATTATTCTTGTGTTATTGTCGTTGGCGGCGTTACGTTTTTACATGGCTGAGGGCAAGGGAGGCTTCATATACCAGTTCTTAAATTTTTATCTTAGATTCTTAATTTCAAGTATAAATTTAACAAGTTATAATAAAGTTTTTTCAATATATTTGAAAGAGAATGAGAAAATAAATAATATATAACAATTAGGTAAAAAAAATTCAAATAATATACCCTTGAAAATATATTAAAAAATTAGGGGTGATTATGGGTTATATTTGGGAAGTACGTAAGGGTTTTGTATTGTGTTTGATTTTACTAATTAACGTTATACGATCGAGGGTAAAATAGGTAGATGAAAATAAAACAGGTACCTGATTTCTCAAATGCTACATGGGGTAGCTTTTTATTTCAGGTACTTTTTTCACTCAAATCAGATACTTGCCAAACACCCAAAAAAAATAAGGTACCTGATTGTTTTGGCAAAAAAGTCACTTCAGGCAAATCAGGTACATTATTTGCCTTGCCAAATACAGCCTTAGGGTGTGTTTGGATTGGGGGTTTTGAAGGGAAAAGAAAGGAAGGGAAAGTGAGGGATTTAGAATTCTTTGTTTGGATAGGGAATAAGGGTGGAAGAGAAATGGAGGGGGAGAGATTTGGAGGGATCCATTTTCTCCCCTCCAAGACAAATCAAAATCTCTCCATAGGAGGAGAAATTTGGAAGGAAATTATATCCAAACACACATAATTCATTTTCCCTCCCCTCCCTTTCTCTTCCCTCCTTCTCCCTCCCCTCCCTTTCCCTCCATTTTTGTTATCCAAACACACCCTTAGACCATCCCCAAGTAAGGTCATAAGGTAGGTCATGACCTTGTTTGGTCATGGTTAATGGGTAATTAAGAAAATTAATTGGTGACCAAATTCACTAATTTGTGACCTTATGACCAACCAAGGTCAATTTGTGACTTTTGGCAAACAATCATGACCATATTTGTGACCACTTATGTGGTCACTTGTAATTGGTTGAAAAATAAAAAAACAATAAAAACATTAATTAATGGTTGAATTTTCAATGATTGAGAAGGATGTAAAGTGAAAAATAATTGGGTTGATGACCTAGGTCGTGACCTTTTGCTTGGGTGGGTGAAGGTAGGTCGAGATAATTAAAATGTGATTAAAGGTAAAACCGGGTCGTGACCTAGTTAGCGTGACCACTGCTTGGGGATGGTCTTAGTGTTGTATGTGGATGATATATTTTGCTACCAACCTATGATAAAGGGTTGCTACGTGAGGTGAAATAATTCCATTCAGTTTATTTTGATATGAAAGATATGCGTGAAGCATCTTATGTCATTGGAATTAAGATCCATAGAAAAAAAATAACTCGTCCATTCAACGCACCACATATTTCAAATCCTTTTTACAAATTTTAAAGAATGATAACTACTAATTATAACGAAGGTAATGATTAAAAAAAATTAAAATTACATAACAGTCTCGAATACATTAAAAGCACAAATAAATAAATAAATTGAAAAATAACAATTGAAATGTTACAAAAAGAACACAAATTTTCATTCATGATACACAAAATCCGTCACTTTGAAAAACGTGAAATAAAGAGGTAAGTAGAGAAAAGTCGTGAGAAGTCTTTTTGAATAGACGGTCACAAGCATCTATGACATTATTTTGAACCGAATGAGAAGAGGAGGTATATTTTGTCCTTGAATAAATGTAGATAATAATGGACCGGTTAACAGATTATCGATAAAACCGAGTGATTTGCCAATAACTTGACATTTTTGAACCCCAAAAGGGCAATATTGGAGCTTGTAAACCGGATTAGCCTTACTATCCTCCAACGCAACACTTACAATCTTGAATAAAAACTCAGTTTGTTTACCCCCGGTTCGAATCGCCTTCCTTACGACCTGCCAAACCGGCGACTCGAGACAGCCGAACTCCAGCTCGCTCGCGAATTTGATGGAAACAGCCGCTCCCTCTAAAATCCCGAGAGCTGTCGAAACTTGGTTAAACAACGGTCCTACATTGTTCGATAAAACTGTGATGATCTTGGTGAGGGTAGGGATAGGTTGTTCGATGACGTAGAGAGGGCAAGTACCGTTTATCTGACCCACCCCAATCCCGCCTCCATTGGCGATCATCATTAGGTACTGTCTGCCGGCTATTAAAGGGTTTCCGTTCAAGTCGAGTACCGGTTTTGGTACTCGTTGTGCTAACCCTAAGACGAGGTTCGAGTTGATGACCATGATCACCATAGCAGCAGCTATCAACAACTTATTCATTTTGATTTTTTTTTTTGGTATGATTGTTGTTTCAAGCATGGAATAATGTTGTAGTAGTTGACGAACATATAAGGGCGTCATGGTAGATGACGACGTGCTTTCCATGTTGTTACTGACTTACGGACGTGATCGGCATGTGTCGTCAATTAGCGGACTATACAAATATACAACGAGTAAGTCCAATTAATTCTGTTTGTTCAGATTCAATCCATGCATCTATGATACAAGGAAGCAAATTAAATACTCATTGAAATTTGATGATATATGGACACATAAAAACGAGCTATTACGATAAAAATATGATCTAACGTAAAAAGAATACGAGCTAATATAGAAAGAATACACGCTAATATTAAAAGAATACGAGCTAATATAAAAAAATATGAGTTATTAAGATAAAAATACGAGTTATTAATATAAAAATAATTGTTATTAATATAAGAATACGAGTTATTAATATAAAAATACGAGCTATTATTATAAGAATACGAGCCATTAATATAAGATTACGAGCTAATATAAAAAAAATATGGACTAATAAAATAAAAAATTGCTTTGACATAATAATTAAATAAACTGAAAATGGAGATATAATAATTAATGAGAAAAATCAATTACTGGGTGCTAAAAGAAGATGAGTTGGAAAAAAAGGGGGAAGTTACATAACAAATGAAAATGGGAAAGAATAAGATTACTGACTATTTTTTTCAAAAATAATTAAAAAAAATACTAAAATAACCCCTGATGTACAATAGTGTACTGTACATATAGACAATATGGTGATATAGTCAAAGAACTGCTATACAATTCACTTTAATCTACGAATTCCACTGGCCCTGTTCTTTTGGACTGAAACTTAACTGAACTGAACTGAACTGAACTGAACTGAACTTATAGGAACTGAACTGAACTTATAGGAACTGAACTTAACTGAACTGAACTGAACTTATAGGAACTGAACTGAACTGAACTGAACTTATAGGAACTGAACTGAACTGAACTGAACTTATAGGATCTGAACTGAACTTAACTTATAGAATCTGAACTGAACTTATAAAATCCGAACTTAATTAACTTTATTTTAATTTAAGTTAACTATTATTATTATTATTGTTATTATTGTTGTTATTATTATTATTATTATTATTGTTATTATTGTTATTATTGTTATTATTGTTATTATTATTATAGATGACATTGATAAAAAATTAGTCTAAAACACAAGTTAGTTTAAAATATTTTCAACTTTATATATAATGGTTTGTTCATAGTTCATAGTCTTCATACATTATACTACAATTACTTTAGATAAAAAATAATTCACTATTACAATTTTCTCTAACCATTTATTTTCTCTAACAATGGTGATAAATAAACTGATTAATGGGAGAGTGACAATTGGTGAGGGTAAGGGCGCCGTATGATGAGTTGTTTTTTGACATTAATGAGGATGATAGTTTGACATTAATTAGAGGGTAAAAGACGGGTAAATTATTAATGAGTTGTTTTTTGACATTAATGAGGATGATAGTTTGACATTAATTAGAGGGTAAAAGACGGGTAAATTATTAATGAGTTGTTTTTTTTATAGATGACGTGTATCGAATAATTAAAGAAAATGTTTGTATCGGTTGTTAAAAATAATACTCCGTATATAACTTTCTTAATTGAGTTTATATGAACTAAACTTATAGGAACTGAACTGAACTGAACTGAATTTATAGGAACTGAACTGAACTGAACTTATAGGAACTGAACTGAACTGAACTGAACTTATAGGAACTGAACTGAACTTATAGGAACTGAACTGAACTGAACTTATAGGATCTGAACTGAACTGAACTTATAGGAACTGAACTGAACTTATAGGAACTGAACTGAACTGAACTGAACTTATAGGAACTGAACTGAACTTATAGGAACTGAACTGAACTGAACTTATAGGATCTGAACTGAACTGAACTTATAGGAACTGAACTGAACTTATAGGAACTGAACTGAACTTATAGGAACTGAACTGAACTGAACTGAACTTATAGGATCTGAAGTGAACTTAAGTTAAGTGACTTGAAGTTCAAAAGAACAGGACCTTAGTGTTGTATCGTAAGTGGTTTTCAAGATGGGACATTCCTTATAAATTGTAAATACTAACTGATACGGAGACTCCGTATAATGCAAAGAGAGACTGAAAAATGAAAGTACATGACAGGAAAACAATACAGTACAAAATACACAAATGTGTGTCGATGATACTAGCTACACCCTCGAGTTTATAATAAACTCAATAGTACAGACAGACACGTTACAGTCAGTCAGTCATGGTTAGGGTCACCCTTACGAATAAAGGGTGACCTCAATAATAAGACTCTTTTGAACTGGATGTGAAGAGGCGATATATTAACACCTTGAATAATTGGAGATAAAAGATTAACGACTGGCGAAGAATTTATAGAGTCAGGTAATATGCCTATATCTTGACACGAGTCAACCTCAACAGGGCAAAATTGGAGTTTGTAAGCCGGTTTACTCGTACCCATATCCGTATCCATACTTTCATCAAAAGCAATTCTTGCTATACGGAACAAAGACGTACTCCTCTAGTTTACACCCTGTTTGAACCCGTTGTCGTACCACTTGCCAAACCGGTGAGTCCAAGCAGCCGAAGTCCGTCGAGGTCGAGTACCGCACCTGGTACTTCTAATGCTATCCCTAGGACATTCAAGCTGATGCCAACCACCATGGCAGCTATCACTAACTTATTCATTTTGATTTAATTTTTGTTTCAAGGAACAATGTTGTTGTTTTTGTAACAGCAGCAGCAGCTTGTAGTTATAGTAATAGTTGTATCAAGTAGAGGGTACCAATATGCGATAAATCGACTACAGGCGATATTCGCATAGTCGTAAACAATGGATTAAAACTTGTAATTTGGAGTTGAAATTGAATAAGCTAACTTTTAAAGCGACCCTACACACGAGGTAGAAAACACGGGAGTAAAAAAGAACGTGACCCCGTATGACTTTCTGAACAACTCAAATTATCGAAGGGTATATTATTACAGGGTTTTCGAGATTTCGCAGTTTGTAAATCACACGGATGCTTCCTCAGGTCAGGAAAAGCGGCCACGCAAATTTTGAGGAGTAATAGAGGACGTTTGAGGGTGACGGTATACGATAAACCAACTTCGGGCGAAAATAACATGATCGTGAACAGTGAATTATTCATTGTCATTTGGAGTTGAAATTGAATAGATTAAGTTTTGAAAAAACCCCGAACACGTGGTAGAAATTAAAATCGGTAGAAAGAAAAACGCGACAGGCTGCGGACCTTTGAAACGGGCATAGTAAAAAAATAATGGAATATGATTTTCAGAATTATTTTTTTTGGAAAGAAAAAATCGTTTTATTAATCAAAAGTTTCATGGTAGTTACAACATATGTCAAGAATGACAGGACATAAAACGATTAAAATCAAATAAATTACATTCTCGATCAACGGAAAATTTCTAAACTTAATGCGCTCATAAGACACTTCTGCACATCCTCTAACGTATCGCCTTCTACGGCTTTTCACAAGAGGGCCTCCAAATTCTCTAAAGCATTAACAAGAATCAAGTTTCTTTGACCAAAAAGTTTATAACGAGCAATCTGACAGCAGTTTTATCTCCATATGATCAACAATGAAAGCGCCGATATTCCACTTAATTCTTTAACCTCTCAAATAGAGGAGAAATCTCACCAAGAGTTGAGAACAAAATTCACACAAGAGTGAGAACAAGTCTCCAATAAAGGAGAGGCAAGAAGTTAATAGCGTAAAAAAAATTAAAGAAGAAGAACAAAACCGAAATTTTGGGTTACCTCTATCAAAAAAAAGTAAACGGCAGCCCCAAAATGTTAAATCAGGGTTTAGTTTTTTTTGGAGAGAGAATTAGAGAGTGAGAGAATTATGTGAAATTACTCATTTTCAGGAATTTAGGCCCTGTTCTTTTGGACTGAAACTTAGCTGAACTGAACTGAACTGAACTTATAGGATCTGAACTGAACTGAACTGAACTTATAGGAACTGAACTGAACTTATAGGAACTGAACTGAACTGAACTTATAGGAACTGAACTGAACTTATAGGAACTGAACTGAACTTATAGGAACTGAACTGAACTGAACTGAACTTATAGGAACTGAACTGAACTTATAGGAACTGAACTGAACTGAACTTATAGGATCTGAACTGAACTTAACTTATAGAATCTGAACTGAACTTATAAAATCCGAACTTCATTAACTTTATTTTAATTTAAGTTAACTATTATTATTATTATTATTATTATTATTATTATTATTATTGTTATTATTATTATTGTTATTATTATTATTATTGTTATTATTGTTGTTATTATTGTTGTTTTTCTTCTTCTTCTTCTTCTTATTATTATTATTATCCAATAGATGACATTGATAAAAGAATTAGTCTAAAACACAAGGTAGTTTAAAATATTTTTAACTTTGTATATAATGGTTTATTCATAGTTCATACATTATACTACAATTACATTAGATAGAAAATAATTCACTATTACAATTTTCTCTAACCATTTATTTTCTTTAACAATGGTGATGAAAAAACTGATTAATGGGAGAGTGACAATTGGTGAGGCACTACAAGAATTACCCCAGATAGCGACCAAACCTGCCACCGCAATGGTAGTCGCAAATTAGCGACCGAAAAAAAAAAAGCGGGCGACCGACGTCGGTCGCTAATTTTAGCGACCGAAAGCCTATCCCAATCTTATCTGAAAAAATCCGCGGGAATCCAAAAAGAACCATTGCGCCAGTTTAGCGACCGAATTTGGCGACCGAATTCGGTCGCTAAATTTAGCGACCGCGTTTAGTTTCAGTCGCTAAATTTAGCGACCGAATTTAGCGACCGAATTCAGTCGCTAAATTTAGCGACCGAATTTAGCGACCGATTTCGGTCGCTAACCCCCTGTTATATTTTTTTTCTCGCCTCTTCAACCCGTCATTCCCATTATTGCGTAAGTTTGAAAAAGAAAAAACCTCAAACCCCCCTAAACCCGTCGACCGATAGTCCTTATACCGGACCACCGCAACGCCACCGCACCACCCACCACCGCCGTTCACCTACATTTTACTCCTTTTTCAGGTTTGTGTCGATTTACTAACTTTAATTATGTATTAAATCTCTTTATAGTATTATTGTAATTCAAACAAGTAATTAGATTATTAGGATGCTTTTAGTTAGTAATTAGATTATTAGGATGCTTTTAGTTAGTAATTAGATTATTAGGATGCTTTTAGTTAATAATTAGATTATTAGGATGCTTTTAGTTAGTAATTAGATTATTAGGATGCTTTTTAGGATGTTTTGAGTTAGTTAATTGAAAAAAAATGGAGTGTTATTGTGATTAGGGTTAGAAATTGGGGAAAATTGGATTATGATTTTAGTTAGTAATTAGATTATTAGGATGTTTTTAGTTAGTGAATTGAAAAAAAATTGGGTGTTATTGTGATTAGGGTTAGAAATTGGGGAAAATTGGATGATGATTTTAGTTAGTAATTAGATTATTAAGATGTTTTTAGGATGTTTTTAGTTAGTTAATTGGAAAAAAATTGGGTGTTATTGTGATTAGGGTTAGAAATTGGGGAAAATTGGATGATGAGTATAGTTAGTAATTAGATTTCTAGGATGATTTTGTGATGTTAATTATTATGTTTGTATGTTATTGTAAGTTATTGTGAATATTTTCCGTGCAAGAATTGAATTACTATTGACCTAGTACCCGTTCATGAATTACTCGTTAGGAGAAATTCATGAATAGTCCCCATTTTGGGACTGTCTTTGTATATTTCAAGTCACTTAGGTAGTAAATACATACTTGTGAATTTATTAGTGGGGAAAGAGTTTGGTAACAATTTCTTTATGTTCTTCGAATACATATGTGAAATAAATACAAATTTATTTCACATTGTGTATTTGAAGAACTTAAGGGAATTGCTGCCAAATTTTTTTTCCCCACTAATAAATTCACAATTATGTATTTGCTAGTGACTTGAAATATACATTGATGGGTTTAGGTTGGAGTGATAAGGACCCAATTGAAATCTTTAAGTACATATATTGACTTGATTGAATTCTTAGCTTCAACTTATTATTTGTTGAATTCTTATTGAATTGAAATTATTGTTGTGTGTTTGGTTTAATTATTATATATTATCTAGATTAAAATGAAGAGATTTGAACGTAGCTGGATGTACGAAGAAAGAGTAGATAAGAAGAAACGTCCCAATGCTAGATTTGTAAAGGGAGTTCGTGGGTTTATTGAATTTGCTAGATGTTCAGAATCATATGATTTCGAACAACGCAAACTTAGGTACGTATATAAGTCTTTACTTTAATTATTTATTTTTTATAAATTCATGGTTGATTTGTTTCTCTAATAACTCTTCTTTTTTTGGTAGCGTGTCTTCTATTGGCCAAGTGCGCTTGATCGACTGGCTTGGGATCGATTCAATGATGTTGGTCAAAGGAGGCTGAAGGACATTATGTATAAGGTGTCGAGGAGGAAGACTCCGCCAACGTTCATGAAAGGTATTAATTTATTAATAATCGTATTAAAATAAAAAGTTTTAACATTTTTTTAATTTATAGTAATCGTTTCTATTTTATTGGATTGTAGGTCAGTCATATGAAGAATTCACTAAGTACAGAGAAAGTCCTGAGTTCAAGCAAAAGTCGGCGCGGAACAAGGCGAACAAGAGGGGTGGAAATGATCCCGAAGCGGAGGTTGGCGCTACTCATTATGGTGGGTCTCAGTCATTCCATGAACGCGTGACGGTAACTGTAAGTATTTACTCTTGTGATTTAATTTATCACTTTTATCTTGAAGTATATATTTAGCTTTAAATTTTAATTAACTGACTAACACTTCATGAATTTATTATTATTTTTATAGGCAAGGAAAAATAAGGGCCAGCTACAATCGGTTGTAGATCTCTTCCTTGAGACACATGCCAAAAAGGGAAGGAAAGGGTTCGTCTTCGTAAATGCTGGAGATCGCGAATTATATGTAAGTGTTATTGTATAAAGCATTTAAAAAATGATTTATAATCAATGATTTATTTATATGTAAGTGTTATTGTATATATTATTAATAATGTTTCATTTTTTTTGTAGGAAACATTTCTTAAACGAAAGAAGGCGAACCCTGACATCTCCGACAATCAGCTATGGTATGAATTGGTAGACGGTTTTCAAAAAGGAGGAGTCTATGGAGCCGGTTCAGCTAAAGAGCTCTTTTATGAACCGCCGGCAAGAAGAGGGTCCTCGTCCCAGCATCAACCCTATGTTCCTGGTTTGGTCAGTCACCTTCAGATGCAACTAGCTGAAAAGGATAGAAGGGACGCCGAACGAGATGAAGAGCTGAGGAGAATGAAAGAAGAGATGGAAAGGATGTCTTCCTACTTTGCTAATTGTAACAGCGGTTGGCGTCCACAGGATCGGGATCCAAGAGATCCCGATTATGGAGGTGGCAGTGGGGCGGGAGCATCTTTTCCAGTGTCGTAGTTTGTGACTCTTGTTTTTAGTGACTCTTATGTTAAGTGTTGGATAATTTTAAGTTTAGTGTTGGATAATTTTAAGTTCAGTGCTTGAATTTCGTACTTTGTAATCCAAATCACTTTTATTTATTTAAGCGATCAGATTTGGCATCAATTGGGTTGTGCGCTGCTCTTCTTTGGTTTGCTTGCAGGTTTTACGGTAGTAGCTACGGATTTGGCTAGGACAAAACCGAATTTTAGCGGGCAAATACATGTAAAATTAGCGACCGAACATGTAAAATTAGCGACCACTGTCGGTCGCTAAACCCCTGTAACTTTTTTTTCATTGGCGACCACTTAGCGACCGCTGTCAGTAGCTAAATTAGCGACTGAAATCGGTCGCCAATTTAGCGACTGAAAACGGTCGCTAAATTGGCGACTGAAATCGGTCGCTAATTTAGCTACCGCAGTCGGTCGCTAAATTAGCGACCACTATCGGTCGCCCGCCTTTTTTTCACCGGTCGCTAAATTTGGCGACCAATATCGGTCGCTAAAAGCGACTACAGCCTGCGACTAAGGGCGTGCGACTGAAATTGGTCGCTAAAATTAGAAGGGCGACCGCTTGTGGTCGCTAATTTCAGTCGCAATCTGACGTATCTGTTGTAGTGAGGGTGAGGGTGAGGGCGTCGTATGTTGAGTTGTTGTTTTTTGGCATTAATGAGGATGATAGTTTGACATTAATTAGAGAGTAAAAGACGGGTAAATTATTAATGAGTTATTTTTTTTATAGATGACGTGTATCGAATAATTAAAAGAAATGTTTGTATCGGTTGTTAAAAATAATACTCCGTATATAACTTTTCTTAATTGAGTTTATATGAACTGAACTTATAGGAACTGAACTGAACTGAACTTATAGGAACTGAACTTAACTGAACTGAACTTATAGGAACTGAACTGAACTGAACTGAACTGAACTGAACTGAACTTATAGGAACTGAACTGAACTTATAGGAACTGAACTGAACTGAACTTATAGGATCTGAACTGCACTGAACTTATAGGAACTGAACTGAACTTATAGGAACTGAACTGAACTGAACTGAACTTATAGGATCTGAAGTGAACTTAAGTTAAGTGACTTGAAGTCCAAAAGAACAGGGCCTTAGACTGCCATAGTGAAAAAACACAAATTCTTATTTGCAACGGCACTATCCGTCGCAAGCTTGTGACAGATACCCTTTTCCCTCACAAAATACTCACTTTTTCTCTCTCTCCAACCCTATTCATGTGGTCCCCTTTCTCCACTACACATTTTGTATCCATTTTATCTCACAAAATATCCGTCACAAATAGTAACCCGTCGCAAGCAAGACTTACTAGTGAAAAAAAATATCAACCCTAACAAATTAACAATACCAACCATAACAAATTAACAATTGTTTGTATAAATCATAAGCATTTAAGAATAATGGAGGTTTATATTAAAGTCATCTACTTGCCGTATGTGTTTCCATTACTCTATCGTTTTTAAGATAGCGCGAATAATTGAACACGTACAATTACGACTACTTTACTCCCTCCGTCCCTAACTCCCTGTCATTAATTATCATTTTTCATGCTGATGAAAATATGCAATGCACGTCGAACTCGAAACTATCCACGCACCATGTTCGAAAATCGAATTGTGGTTGAAATGATAACAATAATAATACGAAGATGGATATGGATCACTATCATATCGTAGAAATTTGATACGCCGGCCGGAGTGTATATTTGCAATGATGCGCACGTGCGTCCTAGTTTATGCTTATTCGTTCCTTGACTTTCTTCAATTTACCAGTTTAAAGATCGGAGTACACAATTTAGAGGTTCGCTATTTGAAATAGTTTCAGGGATGACAATGTTTCGGGTTTGACTCGAGCGACCAGTTAATAATGAGCAGAATATGCAGAATGACCAGAAATTGCGGAATTGTAGAAGTGTCTCAGGTATAAAATACAAAAACACAAAAGAAGATCTATTGATAGCTACTATCGAGATTTTTTTGGTAATTGGTGTCATTTACACAATTAATTAGATATTTGGTGTTGAAATGAAAGTATTTGGGTTGTAGTGTTCACGTGGACACTTCCTTTTTTTTTCCAGATTGTAAGCAAAGTCGTTGAGGTTTATTCATAGCGGCTTCACTGGGTGTGGTTTTTTTTTACGAAAACTTTCCAGAAGGTTTGGGAGGTGAGAGAGCAGATTGGGAGAGGGGAAGCCGCTATGGTCCTTGGCGGCTTTACCCAAGAGGGGAAACAAAAATAACAAAGATCCACCTAGTAGCTTCTGCTTTCAGGAACGTAGCAAAAACAAGGTGAAGTCGCCCAGGTTCTTGGCGGCTTTGTCTACAGCCCACTATTCTCCCTCACCTCCCGAACCTACTAAAAAGTTTTGGTCAAAAAATATACCTCACCCAATGAAGCCGCTATGAACCTCAGCGGCTTTGTTAAAAAAAAAAAAAAAAAAGTGTGTCCACGTAGACGATAAAACCCCAAATATTTTCATTTCAACCCCAATTATCCAATTAATTGGGTAAATAACACCAATTAACCAAAAAATTCTACTATGGACCACGGGTGGGCGGCTGCACGGAACCGCTAGAGTGGCAAGTAGATAACGGGGTGTTTCGAACCGGAGGATCTTTTGTGAATACGCCTTCTAAAAGTAGTAAGTTCGAAATACAATTAGGTATAACTGCTGAGGATAGTGCCACGGGTGGGCGGCTTTACGAGCTTAGGTATTGCCCCGGTAATGGTGGTTCTCGTGGTTGTTTGAATATCGGCCGACCGTTTCGTTCCCGCACTGAAAATCCTACTATGACTGTCGGTAATGCCCTCAATACAGAGAGTATTTACTTCCATTTCAGAAAGGTTTAATTGTGCACATTTTCTTGAAGCAGTGGCGTATCCAAGATTTTTCGATAGTGATTGAGGTCGAGGACCTCTGTCTCTAAGTGTGTCTTGTGTGTGAGGGACAGAGATTCGATTCCTTTCTCCTTTTTTTTTTTACGTGCATTTGGTTTGTAAGTTTGTGTTGTTGAGTTTAATTAATTTGTGAGTATATTTTAACGAAAGGAGAAGAACCTATGTGTGAAAGAAGTGTTCTCTTCATTCAACTCCACACTACATATTTTTATTTTGCACACTATTTACAAGTGAGCTTTTAAATTCGATTTTTTCTCAATACGTAATTGAAAATATATTCATGTCGGATCTTGTTTGATTTCTCTTCATGGGTACATTAAAAATATCAATTTTTTGTAATTTTTGAAATAACGTAGCTAAAGATATTTAACCCGTAAAATCAGCGTTGACAAACGTGCAAAAAGATAAGTGTAGTGTGGAGTTGAATGGAGGGAGTATTATTTAATAAACGAATCTTGTACTCATATTTTTAGGGTCATATGTACTTGAAAACTGAAAAGTTGGCTGAAAAGATACCTGAAAACTAAGACCTGATAAGGTAGTTGATTTTTGTTAAAACTGTTTGAAAACTAGTGGATAAGGTAGCTGATATTTGACAAAATGACGTAAAAGGACATGGTTTATTATTGATATCTTTTACGTTTTTACTATTATTCTTGTGTTATTGTAGACAAATGATTGAAACAAATAGAGTAGTAACTTCTGAATAGAATCGTGCACTTAAAATCGTACTGGAAAATGCCTACATTGCTACTTCCAGGATATCTTCATGTACACTGTTTCGAATGAATTGGCCATTAATTATAGAAATAGCTTCAACTACTAGTACATATGATTCATACCCAAATAATTTCACAAATTAATATATAACGATTAGATAAAAACAAAATTTCTACAATATATCCTCAAAAATATACTATTGATATAAAGTTAGTTTTCTATTAAAGTCATACACACAAAAAAAATTAATTAGGTTTACGTAAGGATTTTGTAGTGTGTTTAATTTTGTTAATTAACGTTATAAAATCCGAGAGTAGAATTGGTAAATAAAAATGAATCAGGTAGCTAATTTGTGAAATGCTACATGAGGTAGCCTTTATTTCTGGTACCTGTTTTACCTGTTTTCACTCCAAACAGGTATTTGCCAAACACTCCAAAAATAATAAACTACCTGGTTGTTTTGGCAAAAAAAAGTTATTTCAGGCAAATCAGGTAGCTGAAATGGCTTACCAAACAGACCCTTATCTCGATCACATATGTAAACAATATTAGAACCTTAAGTTTGTTCTGCACAAATATTCATCTACAATCAAAACATAAACTGTACCCAAGAGTGATATCAGTTCGTTCATCTCTTAAGAACCCCTTCAGTAAACGTTATTATGGTTGCTCTTATTCATTTTGATTCGATTTATGGTCGTTGTAGTAGTAGTAGTTGTTTTCGTAAGGAAACAAATATTCTGTGTTTCAAGTTTTCGTGTATGATTTCACAAACGTGAACAGCGCTACGTTGCTAGTTGCTACTATGCATTAATATTATTTATGGATCGATTGCGGATCCCCTCGCCATATATATACTGCAATTCAACGAGTGCCGAAAATATAGAGCACAAAATTATAGTATAATCCAAACAAATTTTTAAATTCATTACAAACACTAATAATAATAAAAGCCAAATAAATTAATAATACAAACAAAACATTACGCGAAAAAAGAAACACACATCTGATGTATTACATCCGACCCTTTAACTTGTATGACTATTGACCTCACTTGCTTATGGACCGGTTTCATGCACCTAATTCTATAAGCCCGCTGCGAGTAACTCAACAATTAGGACAATCACATTTTCATAAACCTGAACAAAAAAGGAGAAATATCAAAGTTTCTGACAAGAGCAAGAATTGGGATACCAGTAGTTGAGTCAATTTTCATCCCAATATCTTTACATGATTCAATTTCAGACCGACAATGCTGAAGCTTGTATATCGGGTTTTCGATTCCGTTTACTTGATCGTCAGCCCTTGTTATCTCCGTTTTGAGCAAAGCATCCACTAAGGCAGACCCAGTTCTAACCGTGCCATTCACTACTTGCAAAACCGGTGAACTCGAACAGCCCAAGTTCGGGTTGCTCACGAGTTTGATGGAAATAGGTACGCTCTCTAAAACCATACTCCCTACGTCTATGGTAATCGGTACTACTTTGAAGATCGACTTTGAAGCGAGATTGAGAGGTTGTTGGACGAGGTAAAGCAGGCAGGTGTCGGACATCTTGAACGCGCCTAAGCCGGTTGTAGTGTCGACATTCACAATTGAGTAAGATTGACCGAATAATACAGGGTTTCCGTCTAGGTCGAGTACTCTCTTGTCTATGCCGAGGGCATTCGAACAAAGGAATAGGACCGTGATCGTGGTTGTTAGTAAAACGAACTTAGTCATTTCGATTTGGTTTTGTTGGAACGGTTTTTGTTACGTTTTTGTTCTTGTTCTTGTCGTTGTTTAAGGATGAAGGGACGTAGGTATTTATAAGGATGCATCGGTAGGTACAAGACAATAGTAATGGACGTGTTCTCCATGGTTATATAGACGTGAACGAGTTACATACTTGTCTATAATCGCCATTATCGAATAATAATGGAATTGAAATTATCGATTTATTATCGGTACCAACTTAATTAACAACTCATTTTCTTACGGAAAATAAGACAATGATGCTTAGCACGTACAAACTAACAAATAACTAATAGCTACCTTACGTATTAATCAAAAGTCTCCCTTTTGGTGAGATGCGTTCGTTTGTCTCTATTTTCGGAGTTTTTCAGTCCTAGTTATTTTAGGATTAGTTCTATGGAAATATAGATAAGATCGTCTTGGTCGTTTCTTATATGGAAAGATGCGGAAGATCGGTTTCGTAGTAGATCTTTATATGGTATTATATATGTTGTCGATTTGTTGGTTGCACTCAATTTGGTCAGATAAAATCGTCTCTCGTCAAGGCTCAAGATACTACGATCCTCTTGTGAAAATTTGTTTACGGCGATATGATAGAGGACGTGCTTTGAAGCAATTCAAGTTTACAGATTTTTTTTGAACAAGATTTTATTTTATTTGATTTTAGTCGAGTTGTATCCAGTCAAATTACAGATATGTTGTAGATGTCGTATGACTATTTATTAATGGATTGATCTTTCTTTCAAAAAAAAATAGCTACCTCGCTCCAGCACGATGAAATCTCAAATTATACTGCGTATCAAAGACAACGTCGGAAGTCGGAAGTATACGAAATAGTAAATGGCATCACACAATTTGTGATTTTGTGAACAATTTGTTACAGATGAAAAGATCGTCGTAACTAGATATTTTGATAAGTTATACCTATAACTTATCATTATCGAACTCAAGACAATTAAGAACAATCAAGGTTAATAATCAAAACGCATTCAAATAAAAACAAAGTTTGTTTGCTAACAAACAATTTTTGTGAATTACACTACGATTTTTGAATAGCTATCAACAAAAGCAAATCAAAAGACTATAAACTGAAAACATTATTTTAGAAATATCGCTATTTAGGTCCTGTTCTTTCTGGTTTATTTTCAGCTCGTTTCAGCTTAGCTCTACTTTATTAAATATACTAAAAAGCAAATGAACCGTCCCCATAACCATATTCGTATCACACAAGTAATGGCAGACCAGGAATTGAACCAAGCAAGTGGGAAAAAAAATTCAACCGGGCAAACGAATAATGGTATAACGGAAATCCGGTATATTTTTAAGAATTTTAACTAATTTTTTTCCGATTTCCATTCATCAGCTGAAGCGAGTGCCACTTCTTTTTTTGGTGTCAAATGAGACGCAAGGACAATACGTTGTACATACCCTACAGGTGAAGGTAAAGGCTTTAACCCGCAACCTATTGTCCCCGTCGACCGCCGTATTATGTTTACTTCCTATTTTATTATTTAAAAATCTTTATATGGACCAAATTTAATTGCAACTCGAGTAATGTATTTTGTGTGTTCCATAATCGCTCCATTTATCCTACAGGGAAGGGGACTATCTTGTTATATTTTGGTTGGACTAGTATTTGCCATAAAAGAGTTAGCCCATAAAAGTAGGCCCAAATCCAAAACCATCTACAGCCGTTTCAGTCCTGAAGCCCAATACACGACCCAATATACGAATTTTCACATTTAAATAAACAGAATAAAATTTTAAAAAGATATAGATTGATTTTTCATAAATATAAGTTGGTGGAAATGGGAATAAATTTGATATTTGATGAATATGAGTAATTAGTAATTACCTTCTTTTTATGATTTATTTTTCTTCGACTCTACTTTTTAATTAAAATCCTACAAAAATATTATTTGTGGTAATATTTGGGTTTAATTTATCTTCTATTGTTTTTTCCTCAAATAGAGATTTTTTTTCCTCGAAAATGTGAATTTTAACAAGTGATTTGATTTATTGTATCCGAAAATCACAAGGAAATTGTTTGTATAGACGTTACTCGAGCTATAAAATGGAAAACTTTTATCTCATATTTTAATGTTTATGTTTTGTGTTAAATATAAAAGAGGTTATATATTCACTCATATAAAGAGATGATAATATTAGAGGGGGTAATCGGGTCTCAGTTATGGATCGGGTCGAAGCGGGTTGGGTCAAATCGGATTTGAGTTAAGTCGGGTCATCAACGGGTGACAATTCGGGTGAGGTCAATAGCAGATCAGTGTCGGGTCAAAGTTATTGGCATATATTTTAGCTTATATATTTAGTTTTAGATGGTAACTAGTGTAACACCCGTGAAAAATCACGGGGTTGTGTACACTTATTTTTAAAGACGCCGTCGGTATATTTATTTGAATATATAGCAATTCTGTTTATTCGGACGAATTATTTTTTAACGGGATGTTTGAATATAAAATATATTAGGTGAAAAGATGAATTTTCTGGTGCACTAATCTTCGAATAGCTATTAGCAATGATGATAATATTTGGATTACTTATGATAAAATTAATAAATAAGGTATGTAAGAAAAAACAATAGACGACTAAAAAAATATTAAATTCATAGCATAGAATATGTTGAGGTACTTTGTATTAGAAGGCTGAATAAAAAACGTGGACGCAGGTACTTTGTATTGCTTGAAGTCTCTATTTATGATTTGGGGATAGTTCTTATCAAGTGAAATTCTCTAGAGGTAAATCTCTGTTTATATGTAATATGATTTGGTAACACCCCTACGGACTCTGTATTTAGGTAACACGTTTTTTATGGTAACCTGTTATTAAATATAGCTTTTTTAATAATTAATTTAGTTGATAAAGGGTTTGATAAAATTATGGAAAGATTTTATAATCTTGTTACACGTTTCTTTATGGAAAGATTTATTTAATCATAGAAAAACGGTTAAATACATAAGTGATTAATATTTTATAGCCAGATTTTATGGAATATTTCTATTTAATATTTTATATGCTTTATTAATATTTTATATGCTTGATTTTATGGCATAGATTTTATTCACATATTTCTTTAACATATAAACTAAATAAAATATATTTAGTTTGGTAACAGATATACTATATTCTTGAAATGCTTGAAAAACTGTGATAAGATACACTGAAATTTATCTTCACATATTTTAGAAATAAAACAGTGCTTTTTTTAATAAATGATTTAGTTGATAAAGGGTTTGATAAAATTATGGAAAGATTTTATAATCTTGTTACACGTTTCTTTATGGAAAGATTTATTTAATCATAGAAAAACGGTGATTTTATAATCTTGTTACACGTTTCTTTATGGAAAGATTTATTTTATGATAGAAAACGGTTAAATACATAAGTGATTAATATTTTATAGCCAGATTTTATGGAATATTAATATTTAATATTTTATATGCTTTATTAATATTTTATATGCTTGATTTTATGGCATAAAATATAATATTTTGTTTCTTATTTTATTATTTTATTATTAGAATTAGTAGCAGTCAGTATTTGAATTTATATTTTATATCATGGCATAAAGTATAATATTTTGTTTCCTATTTTATTATTAGAATTAGTAGCAGTCCATAAAATAATTGGTGAAAAATTATGGCATAAAATATAACGTTTGCAAAGTGAATACAAAATAAATACTGGGATTACTTAAAAAATCTTGTTATAACGTGTAGAATTACATACTCGGATGAAAATGGACTGAATATACTCTTCGCTTATGAACAGACTCTTCATATACCTATGGATGGAGCAGTAGAGCTTCGAGTGAAGCTTGGAGACGCATTATTCACCAAGTTAATGCGTTTCATTTATCAGAGCTCTAAATATCTTCTGGAAACTCTAATTCCAAGTTTTCATTGTCTATATAAACCTGAATCAGTGCAGCAGCTTTATATGCAAACAGTCCAAACATCGCCGGCACAATCTGATAAACGAAAAAGCTAACACTATTTAGAGTTCTGAAATGGATTTAATAAAACTTCTCGAAAACGTGTTGACATACCTGAAATGGATGTTTCATCAATGATATAGAAAGGATTTGGCAATAGTTGGACTTTGATTATGATTTTTGAAAAAGACGAACAATCAGTTTTGGGTGACGTTTTGCTTTCTTTCATCATTATTCAAAATATAGAAAGGATAATTGTTTTAAGAATGATTGTATTCAAAATTGTATTCAGAATGATTGTGATGATTATATTCTGGTAAAATGAGAATGAGTCAAATTTGGAAGGATATTATTCTGATTCAGTTTTTGTATTTAATACTGTAATAAATAAATAAATAAATTATTATTAAATTATTAAATTAATATGAGGTGACATAGATGAGTAAACCTGATTGGTCGAAAAAAATTGAAAATGCTGAGGATGAATGTGAGAGCTCGAAATACCCAATGCTGCGATATGACTGTGCCACGTAGGCGGAAATCCATCCTTCTTTTATAGTAATAATGATTTTATGATTAAATAATGGGTAAGTGTATTAATTAAAGTTTGGGTGAAAATAATTAAGATGAATAACATTTTGATGTAATTTGTACCATTATTAAGCTAGTTCATTATCTGTCATATATCGGGTCACGGTTCGAGTCGGTTAAGTTCGAGTTTGGGTTTGAAAAAATAAGGCTGCTATCGGTTATCGGGTCGATTAGGGTCATGTCAGTTCAATTTCGGTTCACCCAAATCTCGGGTAGTATCGAGTCGGGTTTCGGGTGGGTCGGATAAGCTTTTGTCTGCTCTAACGACATAAGATAATCATTTTGCTTTCATCTTATCTATCTATTTAATTCGTTTTAATATTTAAGAATCAATCAACTTGCTCTTATTTTATTGCTTTGGAAATACTCCTAATAACCTTAATGATTAATTTAATATGAAATATTTAAATAAAAATGATAGAAAATGCATAGGAATAATAAGAGGACAAAAAGAAAAGAAAAGAAAGTGGCCAACCGTGCGGTCTTGAAATGGTAATTAGGGATGCACGCCACCATGTCCTCCATAATCTTTGACCATCTTTTTTACTCTTCTTCTGCTAATTCACATGATTCCATTATACTAATTTTATTATTATTATTATTATTATTATTATTATGTACGTGTGCATTGTTATACGATTCAAAAATATTTAAATAAAATGCCAATAAATTTATCATTTATAATAATGTTTTATCGGTCCTATTAATTAATTTAACTTTTTACTCTGTAAGAAATGTAGTAATTAAATGTACACAAACGTGTATGTTATATACTCTGTTTGCAAAGGACGAGAGTAGAGTCTACTGCTTATAATTTGAGCAATATAATCTTAGGGGGCGTTTGGTTGGGGGTCTATAAGAAAGGGAAAGGGAAACAAATTTACTAATTCCCTTTATTGGTGTTTGTTTGACACAATCAAAGGGAATTGAACCCCCTCCCTTACCCCTCATTCCTTCTAATTCATTACCCCACCCCCAAGGGTATGAGATTTCATTACCCTTGTTACCGTTCAACCCCTTTCTTCACCTACTACCACACCTACAACTACCACCACAATAGCCACCACCAAACCACAACCATGACGCCACCGCCACCGCCGCCGCCACCCCCCACCACCACCACCGCCATAACACCCCCCACCACCACCACTGTGACACCCCCACCTCCATCACTACCATGACACTCCACCACCATCACCATCGTGACCACCGCCGCCACAGCCACCGTCACCGCCATTACATCTCGACCACCACCGCCGCCATGACACCCCACCACCATCATCGTCGCCACCACCACCACCGCCGCCATAACACTCCACGACCGCCATGACACCTCCACCACCACCATGCCACCTCCACCACCATCACTGCCGCCAGTAAATAAGTGGTTGTTTATGGTGGTGTGTGTGTTAGTGGTAGGAGTGAGTTTGAGTGGATCATTAGTTATCTTTCTTAGAATAACCAAACAACCAATTAAGTTTTAGGTAATCCATTTCCTTTTCCCCTCTTACCCTTTCTTATTTCCTTTCCCTTTCTCTAACCAAACGCCCCCTTAGTGTTAGGTCCTCTAGACTTCAAGTAAGTATAAGTTCAAATTTTATAAAATTAATATAAGTTCTAAAGGGGTAAATTATGATGATTTAGTCCTTATTTAACTGATGTTATACGGAGTCGTGGCGAATAATTACATGACAAGAAACCAGACACGAAATTAACAACTTTAGGTTGAGGTTTAACTCTGGGTAGACACAAATAAATCACAAGATTTGATTCGGTCGAGTTTAAATTGAAAGGTTCGTGACCTCTTTACCTACGACGCGAACATAACAAGAAGGGTTTTTTGTCAAATTTAACACACGCAGTAACAATTAAACTAGCAGTCCGTTTTGCTTGTGACGGTCACAAACTTATGACCTCTATTTACTATACTTCCTCCATTCCAATCAATTCTATACATTTGCTTTATTCACGTTTGCCAAAATTCGTTTTCTTTTGTTAATATCTTTAGTTACATAACGATAAAAATTATAAAACTTTGATATTTACAATGTAATCGGTAAGACAATTTAAATAAGATCTCACATGAGTATCTTCTATGTTATATATTAGAAGTTGTGTCGAAAATTTACTCGACTTATGAATAGTGTCGAAAAAGTGAAATGTATAGAATTGATTGGAATGGAGGAAGTAGTATTTTCCTTTTTACCGCATGTCACAAACTTGTGACGATGTTGCCCGTCACGAATAAAAATTTGTTTTTGTCGAGAAATATAGTTATTTGGTCAAACAAAGAGCTGGTAACTAAACAGATTGACACCAACAATACGAGGTTGGAAGGAGCCTACACAAAAGGGTAAGGGTTGATACAAAATGACTAAAATACCCTTTGAGATCACGATGAACATCTATGAAAGCTACCCACCTGGCAATTCCCCATTAAATCAGACGTTGGGACCCAACAAATGAAAATATCATGTACTAAGCTGACAAATAAATAATGCCATGCATTATTTATCAATACTTTCGTATCCCGACTCAATCGTTTGTTTACCACTAATTTTTAAAAAAAGACAAATTATTATTGTATTTCAATTATTTCGAATATTACAAATTATCATTTGTAACGGGTTAAAAAATACTCATGTTGACATATAAAAGAAAAGAAAATGGCCAAATAAAAATATGCATTCTGTTTTGTCTTATCTACCCACTTCGATAGCAACTAATCGGAGGCAAACTTATGTTGGACCACAAATAAGACTTCCAAACTAGACTAAAAAAAGGTTTCAATATGTCCCTGCCTTTCTTGGAGTAACAAGTCTCTTTTGTGAGAGGTATATCCATTACAAGTTTATGACGGGTTAAATACTAACCATGTTGGTAGATAAAACAAACCAGCTTGCTATTATTGAAGTGTTTTATTTTTGTCATACCGGTCGCAAGCTTGCGACGGATATAGCCGTCACAAATAAAAATTTTGTTCCCTGAAGATGCATCTGTTGACTTATATATCAATCAAATTCGGCACGTTTTAAATTTAAGACCAATATTATCGTCTATGAAGTTCTTTTTTGTGATGGAGCTAAAGACAGGGTTGTAGACTTGTAGCCTGTAGGTAACATGTAACAGTAAAATGGCAGGAGTTAGAGCTGATTCTGAAATCTGAAGAAGGGAAGAGAAGAAGAGAAGAGAAGAGCATTGCATTGGTCCTACAACTTCATTGGAGGACTTACATAATGGAAGAATACGGACCGGAATATCCGTCGTAAACTTCTGACTAGTCAAATAAAATTCGCGTAAGTAGATAATAACAAGTCATTTGGGACTCTCGACTTTGATTTTGTCTTATCTATCTATTTGGGTGATTATAAAATTTAAAAACCCGTCACAAATTTATAACGAATATACTCAGACCGAGTATATGAAAAAGGGAGAAATAATAGAGATGCATGACAAAGGTGTAAAGAAGCATCTTTCTTTATCACTTCTTCACTTGTGGCAATTGCTTCGTTTCTGTCATTTCTCATGTACGGATTTAAGTCAAAGTCCCATTTTATACAGGACCACTTTTATTTTTTTCTGCCACCTCATCTTTACTATAGAGTACATCTCTTAAACGGGTCTGGTGGATCGGGTTAGAGTATGAGACGGGTTGAATACAGATCATGTCATGTGGATCGGGTCAGAATATGAGATGTTAACACGGGTCGAATATAGGTTACGTCGTATGGGTCTCGGGATAGGGTAAGAATACGAGCCAAATGTTTTTTTATTTTAGAATGTTTAAGCTGACGTGATTAAATCGGAAATTTTTCTGATACTCTCGAATTTTGTCAGATTATAAATGATATCCGTGATTTTAAGTTTCCACATATGTTATCCCCATGTTTACCTTTTTCTTTCCAAAATACCTTTCAAAAACTCTCGTCAGAACTCATAATATCGGGAGTAATTATTTTTTATTAATTATTTCAAATATAATATAAAAATATTCATTTTTATTAATATCTTAATTTGTCTTAACATCCAATATCTCGGGTAGAGTGTTGACCCTAAAACAACGTGTCATATCAGGTTATGGCAAACACTATGGTTATGGGTCCGGATTTACGGATATTTAACTCTACGGGTTAGGTTTTAACATGTCTAATGTAGAGTAATAACAATAAAAATTGAATATCATAAATAGGGTTGTACAAATATTGACCCGGACCGCTGGACCGATCGGACTGGACCGTAAGGGTCAGAGCGGACCGGACCAAATACCTAAAGTCCGGTCTACGGGTCATCAAAATGTGGAGAACCGGTCCGCGGTCCTAGTCGGTCTAAACCCGCGGGTTAACCCTTTAAACCGGTTGATGGACCGGATGTATATAATTTCGTTATTTTTTTTATTACTTGCTAAACATAGAATTTGAAATTTTCAAATTTACTTATTAATATTTGCACATAATCTTGTAAGTTATCAATTACTATAATTTTTAATATTTACCTATGAAACTACTTTCTTATTAAGATTTATAAGACAGCGTGTGAGTGTTGTGCGTGCACAATATGACATACTCCCTCCGAGTCGGAGTAATGGTTCTTACTTCCTTTTTGGTGCGAGTTTAGTGATGGTTCCTCTTTCTATTTTTAGTAACTTTTTTGTGGTCCAAAATCAATTCAGTGTGGGGTAGGGTGTTTTGTGTGGTTTAGAATCATTTCTTTATTTTTTGTGCATAAAGGTAAAAAAACCATTACTATGACTCGGAGGGAGTACTAGTTATGAATTTATTGTTTAAAACAATGTCACTACAAAACTAGCGGTCCAAAGGGTTACGGTCCGGGTTTAGACCGGACCCAAGGGTCGGTCCAAGGTCCATCTTTAAGCTCAGCGGTCCGATCTGCAGGTTAAGAAATTAGTAAAAGTCGGTCCACGGTCCACCCGATCTGATCCGGATTTTGACCTTTGTACAACCCTAATCATAAATCAAAATCAAAAAGTTGGATTAGAAGTACCTTGCAAATTGGCAAATGACAAATAAATAGAGAAGTCTTACCAAAAAGGGATTATACAAGTGATGCTCAAAGTTCTATTTATAACTCTTGTGAATGACAAATACGTATATGGATTATGGAGTAGTTGAGTAGTCCCCCCATTTGTGATTGGGAAATGAGATCATGGTCGTACCAACCAAATTACTCCATCTATCTAGCACTAAACAAAATCACATTTTTTCGTTTAAAATTGGTAAGATATTAGCAAATAAGCTTGTCTTATTTATGCAAGTAATGTTTATTTTACTTGATTTAATCTTAACACGGATATACGGTCTTAAAAAGAGACGGAGAGACTTATTGAAACAAAGTACTCTCTATAACTTAGCCAAATCATTTGAACATCTTATACATATGAGGAGGCGGTTTCAGATGGGTTCTCTTAAGTTTGGCTGAAGTCTGACCTATATAGACAAAATATGTACTTTTTTCCGCTTTACGATAAACACGACATAAATTGAGTTGCAGCATGGTGAACAAGCGGGTTGGATGGCCATGTAATTTTTGGGTTTATGGTTGTCAAATTATTTAGGAATAATAACAGTATGAGATAATAAACATTCGGATTAAGTTTTATAACATTAGATCAATTCGAATTTCAATTCAGACACGTGCGTCAATATAGGTCGGATTTTTTTTAAAGTCAATCATTTTAGCAAGTTCAACGTATATACGAAAATAACATCAATTCCAAATAAGATGATTCATCGAGTACACAATCTACTTGTTTGAACTTTTTTGTGGAAGGCATACATAACAACAAAAGTATATGTTGATATAAAAAATAATGAAACAAAATTTTAATCAAGCAAAGAGTAAAAGAAGCTTTTTACATTACTTTCATTTTCATGCTTAGATTTAAATCACAAAAAATTGAATAAAAAACCATAGTACAATACTAAAAACCTTTTGTAATAAGACAAAATCTTTATTACTCCATGACTTAGACCAAAGGATAAAGAGGCGTAACAAATAATAGGGCATCACCAAACAACAGTCCTTTTTATTGACGTTAATATGACATGTGAAAGCCGAGCGAAAAATAAAGACGCAACAACATGTAAACCGATCAATCGAGTTGGATTTGGATTGTGTTAACTCGGGTTTGGGTTAATAGGGTTTACATAATTTGGCTGAGTCGGGTTGAGTCATTTTTGTGTAGGTTGTTGACTTGTTGTTATGGAGTTATTTGAAAATAATGATCAGTAAGTGAAAATAAATATTTGGATCGATGGAGTTGTGTTTGGTTTGCATTAATTCAAGTACAGGTTGCTCGTGCATGTTATAGAATACGGATCTGTTCAGATCATTTTGTGTTGGGTTATTTTCAAGCGGATTGTTATTAAGTTATTTGAAGATAACGACATAAGCAATAATACACACTTGAAATCGGATTGAATAGGGTAAGTCAAGTCAGTTCTCAGCAAGATTCGATGCCTCAATTCGGGTACAGACCGTGTTCAACCGGGTCATTCAGGTCCCGTCAAAGTGAATATTTTAAGTTAAACATGACCACTTTTAAACATGAAATAGTCACTACTAGACCATGTTTTCGGCTGAATAGATGTAAATTGAGTGTAATAGAACTCAGTTTAAGTGAACTTAATTGAATGAAACTGAACTAAGTTGATTAAAGTAGCGCTGAGCAAGAACGAGACGGACCAAAATTAAGCCAGAAAGAACATAACTTTATTATAAAACAATCAGTTTTGCCCGTCGCTCCATACGAAAGTCAGATACAATACCCTATATCAATTTTTTTTTTTTTAAGAACTCGAAAGGAAGGGTAGTTACGTAGTTACCCTACAATACCCTATATCTATATCACCTCTATATCACTATTTGTGATAAAGTACTTGGTATTTAACATTGTAGAGATACAGTAAAAATTAATAATTTTTTTGACTATAAAATAGAACGGCAATGAAATAAGAAACTACAGTATATTTGTAGCAATTATTCTTAAAGACGGACATATCCATCACAAGCTGAAGACGGGTTAAGTAATACCCGAGTTGGTAGATAGAACAAAAGCAAATTGCCTAGGAAATAACATTAATTATACTTTTGCCTTATCTAACCATTTAGGTATTACTTAACCCGTCTACAACTTGTGATGAATATGTCCGTCTTCTATCACAATTTGGGCTATATTTGACATTTAGCCTAAGGTATTGGCTTGTCTTTTAGGTTATCCTTTTTTGGCTACTTTTTTAATGGCAGAAGACGACTTGTTGCTTAACCTACTTTTGATACTGCATGCTGGTGATGCTGCTACTGCACCATGTATTTTTAGTCACACCTCTTTTAATTTTGCAGTTTTTTTATTTTTATAATATTACTTGTCACGTTATGTATTATTGTTCATAATGATGAATATTAATTATGGATTCTAATTTGGAAAGCTAGGGCTTATAGTAATATTGTATTTTATAGGTCTGGTTCAGCTAAAAAGATTCAAATAAATGATAATGATCATAAAGATTATACAAGTTTGGTGCGGATCAATTTCAAACATCTGAATATCACCCAATAAGCCGACGATAATAAGCTCGAAATCAAAAAGACATAAGCTCGGGTTATAAAAATACTGCACAAGATTGTTAGTTAACTTCGGTGATTAATTTGCTAGTCGTAGAGAAAATGGTCGTATCTTTTATTAGCAGGGAAGTTACATTTTTTTTTTAGTATAAATATTGTTAAGCCTACGCCACTAATCATATACGTAGATGATCGAATCAATTGGAATGAACCATTTTGCCATTAGACATTTTTTTCAATGACGAAGGGGTTGAATCCCACGGGCCCATACAATCCCGCACAACCACATGGTCCATGTAAGTCACCCTTCGGAGGCTGCAGTGGCTAAGTAGTCATCGCCCCAACTTGTAGTCGAACTCGAAACCTCTCAACTCCTGCAATTCTACAAGTTTCAAGATTTAACCCAACTACCACTGGACTAACACCACTTGATTCATTAGACATATTTCATGTATGTCTCTCATTAATTTGCAACATAGTAATCTCATTATTCTCATAAGACCTAATACATTTTTCGTAATTACATATTTTCTCATTTGTTTTTACACGGTCTATTAATCATTCGGAGTAGGTGATGTCGTGATGATGGGTTAAGGACTTGAGGCTAAGTATCCGGGTTCACACAAGGTAGATGAGATCAAATCAAAGAAACAATAATCCTTGTGTGTAGGCTGTCTTTTCGAATGTTTCAAGTTCAACTCTTCTTCTGGAATTGTGTTCCATTTTTCAGCAACCCCATAAATAATTAATTACTCTTTACTTTTCCATTCTTCCTTGATTCTTTCCGATTCTTCACCTCTTCCCAATGTTTTTATATTTTCCTCATTTTAATTACAATAATTTTAAGGCGTGACGAGTTAAGTATCAACCGTACGAGTAAATAAGATAAAAATAAGACTATGTTTTTTTCAGTTTAATTTAAGCTCATTTTATTTCAACTCAGCTTGATTTAGTTTTATTCTCCTTAAGTTTAGTTAGTTCTGTTAAATTCTTCTCGTTACAAAGTTCATTCTTATTTCAACTGTATTCTGTTCGCCTCGACTCCATTAAGTTCAATCATTTCAGCTCAACCCCAATTTAATTCAATTCAGCTACTTTCACTCGAAAAAAAAAAAGACGCCTAAGAATGCGAAATCACAAATACATGTCTTTATCTTTCCAAGAGAAATTTATTTAACCTATTATAAATTGTGATAAATATTGTTCGTAACAGAAGAAAATGTGTTTTAGCTAATTTTATATTTTATCCAATCAATTTTACACTTTACCCCTATCCACCCGTTTTGCACACTATTTAAATAAATAATCTAAAATTTTCTATTTAGTTTTGTTTTACCTATTAAATTAATAATTTGCTTCAACAACTTCATGCAATTTAAAATTCCAAAAAGTTTAATTTGTAAAATTAAAAATCATTTCCAAATCTATTAATGAAATAGTGCAAGAACCAACACAAATTCTTATTTGCAACGGCACTGTCCGTCGCAAGCTTGTGACGGATATCGTTTCCTCTCACAAAATACCCACTTTTTGTCTCTCTCCAACACTATTTATGTGGTCCCCTTTCTCCACTAACTCCTTTTATATCCATTTTATCTCACAAAATATCCGTCACAAATTATGACCCGTCGCATATACCATCAAAATTTGGTATAATTTTAAATTTAAAAACCAAACTACACGTTCACCAACACAATTAATTTCTTAAAATACCGCGAGTTCAGGTTGTATTTATCATTTACCAAAATAAAAAGTCTAAAATAAGATATAATTCTTTTTGCATTGCACAACAAATTAGCACAATCAAGTTGCTACAACTTACAACAAAAGCTAACAATTTTCTAAACACAAATTAAAAACCTATCATATTTAATTTAATTTAAATGTTTTTTTTAAAAAAAAAAACTAAAACTAAAACAAAAGCTAGAGTAATTTGGGTGGGTTACTGTGCATTAGGGCGTAGGAGGCGGCGCTGTGCTGCAGCAACTGCTGCTGCTACTACTACTGCTGCATGCATTTCACACTTTTCACACCATTCCCTCCTTCCCGGTCAACTCACCAAGATATGATTTGAGATTCACCAAGATTACATTTTTACTCCAGATTTGACACTTTTCTGGTAAATTTTTAATTTACCCACCTTGCGTTTTCACTTTTTACCTTACTGGTCCATCCCATCATCGTCGATTTCATTAATAATGTCTCCACCGTCGTCTGATGAGCTCCTGCTTGTGTCGTCGTTGATAGGGTTGTTGCATGAGGTAGCTAGGTCGTTGATGTGGTGATCGTGGTCGAAGTCGTCTGAGGACGGGACTGTGATGGTTGAGTTTGTTGAGGTGAGGTCTCCGATGTCGTGAGTTAGAGCGTTGGAGAAGACTATGGGAAGCGGGGCGGGTAGGTGTCGGCCGTCTCGAGGTGGAGTGAATACCACCGGCATGTACTCGTCGTTCTCGCACGCGAATTTTGAGTTCTTGAAATGCTCTTTTAATGCTTCCAATCCCTTTTTTTTAATCATTTCCAATGAAAACGAATTCAAAAATTAATAAGATTAACAAAATTGCGAGTAATAAATAATCAATAATCAATATAGCACGCGAATTTTAAGTTCTTGAAAGGCCATTTTAATGCACCCAATCCCTTTATTTTTAATCATTTCCAATAAAAAGAAAGACAAATTAATAAAATTAACAAAATAGTACTGGTGGGAGTGTTATTACACAAATTCTCACGGACATATACTCAAGCTGAAAACGGGTCCAGTAATACCCAAGTAAAACAAAAGCATAATATTACTCCCTGAACAATTTATTAAGTAATCCGTCTTAACCATTTCTTTACGTTTACTTTTTCACATTTCCCATATTCTTAAAATATTCATTAATACTATTCAACGAAAATGTCACATGACAATATTCAATGTTTACGAGTATTAGAAACTTTCTCCACTTATGAATAATGTCAAAAGGAAAATGAGCGAGACGAAGGAAGTATTATATAAGAAATTAATCAACTACTCTCACCTGTGACGCACATATCCGTAACAAGCTTGCGACGGGTTATATATATATATACTTCACGTTTAAGTAAATAAGACAAAACAGATTGCTACTCCATTTTAGGCATTCTGAATTTAATATACCTAAATCTACCCACATGGTTAACAGTCGACCCGTCACAAGCTTGTCACGAAAATATCCGTGATAAATAAAAATTTGTGTTAATTAAAAACAATATTGGACGTACATAATTTACGGTCTACGAAGAGAAACAAGAGGAAAAAAGATGTTTTTCTGCTGCCATTTTCTTTCTCTCGTTTTCTTCCAAAATTTGGTCACGAAACACAAGAGATGTTGGGAGAGGGTGTGCCAATTTAATTACTCGAAAACCCATAAATACAACAATTAATTTAAAATCTTGTAATATTATGTATAATTAAATAAACATAACTTTAGAGAATGACAAAAAAATTGTGCAATTCACAACACCACATTACTGTTAAATCGAGTGCATTCAAGAGCAAGATCATCGGAATTAGTACGTTCTGTCAATAAGCCCAAAATTACGAGTATGAACATAAGAAGTACCTGGACCCGAGCATATGTGACCTCGCAAATTTTCCGAGAATTGAAAACTTCCCAATGTTGATGATGAAAGGCTTTGTACAACCTCAATGTCGCTTCGGGGGAAGTCATGTTCACAAACCCATATCCCACATTACATTTGTTGCTGTATTTTAGATGTCGATAAAAGGGGTAAAATGCACACGACTTTAACTCGTTATTCAGACAAAACACGATATTAAAATTGTGTCGAGAATTGACAGAGAAATCATACTTGAAATCAATAGGAAGGTAAACAAAATCATAGGAAGACATTGGTTGATTTTGCTGATCATCATCCCCAGCAGCAATCTGTTCATTGCAGTGTATACAGTGATTGTCCAACATGTTCAGTAGCAACTTCTGGCTGCCACCAATCACACATTTCATCACTTTTTATATTCCAATACATTACAAATATATATATTGCATGTTTCGATTTGAAACCGTTCCGTTCAATTCACTACATTTGATTACAAAATATGCGAGGCAAGATTTGAAAAATGTAGTTAATTGGAGTGAACAGATAGGAAAACATAACATAATCAATACACTACAAAATATGCGAGGCAAGATTTGAAAAATGTAGTGAATTGGACCCGAACAGATAGGAAAACATAACATAATCAATACACTACAAAATATGCGAAGCGGGATTTGATTTGAAAAATGTAGTAAATTCGACCCAAAGGGATGAAAAACATAACCTAATCAATACACAACCAGTTTGTTTTAAAGAAAAATAGATTGATAATTTCGGACCAACATATCTCATCCTTTCAAATAAGGAAGAAGTTAAGCTGAAGTTATCGACTTTCAAACCACCACGAAAGGGTTGAATACACTACATTTGACTACCAAATAATGCGAGACGAGATTAGGAAAGAAATGTAGTGAATTGGATTGAATAGATGGAATATCTGTTCGATCCAATTCACTACATTTGACTACAAAATAATACGAGACGAGATTAGAAAAATGTAGTGAATTGGATTGAACAGAATATTTCATCTGTTCGATCCAATTCACGACATTTGACTACCAAATAATACGAGACGAGATTAGAAAAATGTAGTGAATTGGACGGAACAAAGCGAGTACTAAAACCCGACTAAATTACCTATATTTGTTCGGAATATTCTTGATCATAACAGTAGTCCTAGTATCCTTCTCACCATCACCACTACCAGTAACATCAACAATAATGGCTTCCTCCTTAATCAAATACCTCGGATCATAATTCTTTTGTCGACCTTTCCACGGCCTAACCACCTTCTGTTTCACTGAACCCGAACCCGAACTCCTACCATCTCCATCTCCATCTCCATCTCCATTGTTATTCCCTTTCTTCTCCCCACCCCCTCCATTCCCACCCCGAATACTCAACCTCCCCAATTGCACCTCAACCGACTCCTCACTACTCGGCGAAACCCGCCTCCGTCTCACTACCTGATTATTCCGCCTTGGCGAACATATCTTCCTGTTCCGAAACGGAAATGAACGGTTCTGGGTTGCTTGTGGTGGTGGTGTTGGTGGTGGCGGTGGCGAAGAATTGAACATTGGCTTAACATAATGATTATGATTATTATTATGATTAATATTATGATTATGGTAATTGTTATTATTACGATTGAAATTATGAAATTTGTTGTTGAAATGTCCTCCAGGTCTACTATACTCAATAACAACACTTCTACCATTAATCTCTTTTCCGTTCATCTCCGCTAACGCACGCGATGCGTCTCTTACGTCGAAAAACTCCACAAATCTCTGTGTTCGCTTCATTGGCGTCTCCCTCAGCTCCTTCACCACTCCTACGTACAAACAATTTTACTGTAAAACCGTCTTATATTTAAATCTTTCATACAAAAAGACAGTCTTATTGTTAAGACCGTCTTTTTGTACGAGAGCGTTAAAAGTAATTATATAATTACTTTTAACGCTGTGGTGTGGTTACAACAACGCAAGTACGTACCGAAGATTTTGAAGATATTCTTAAGAGAGGGAGCGGAGACATTCGGGTCAAGATTAAAGATGACAATAGTACCCTGATTGAGACCATCAGGAAAAGCATTGGTAACGGGTATAGTAAAATGAGCCCAAACGACCCGACCCGAAACAATACCGGGTCCAGGAGGGGGAACAGGAGGAGGGTCAACGACGTTGAAAGGAGAAGAAAAGAAAAGACGAAGACGATGTTGATGTTGCATATGTTGATTCCGAATAGAATCAAGAGCTGCATGGGCAGACCGTAGATCGTAGAAATGTACGGTAACAATACCTTCACGTACACGTTCCATTTGTACGGCGCGTACGTCGCCGAACGGTTCAAGGTCGCGTCGGAGAGATGATTCGCTGGTTTGTGGTGGGACAGCGGAGAGAAGGAGTGCGCGTGTTGGTGCGTTTGACGGTGGTGGGATTGATGGTGGTAGGTAGGTTGGAGATGGTGGGGAGAGCGGTGGCGCGTGGAGGAAGAACGGTGGTGGTGGTGGTGGTGGCGGTGGTGGAGGGAGGTAGGGGAAGGAAGGGAAAGGGAGGAGGGTGGTTTGGGGAGTTGGGTAGAATTCTTGGGCGGTTGGGTTGAGGTATGGAACGACGGCGTTTTGGTGAGTGGACATGGTTGTTTGTTAGAGGGGTTAAAGTGTTTTGTATGTGTGTGAGTGTGAGTGACTGTGTGTGTATATATTGCAAGGGAGGTGAAGAGGTGAAGGGGTTAAGGAAGACGAAGAGGAAGAGGAAGAGGAAGATATATGGTTATTGAGGGGTGAAGTAATTACTGGGTTTTGTGTTCACATTATAATAGAGGAAGTAAAGTGGTAAGATTTTGAGGTGAAGTGAAGTGAGGTGGAGAAGGTGAGTGGTTTTATTTTTTTAACTTTTTACTGTGGTGGTGGTGGTGGAGTTTTGAAGTAAGAGTGGATAAGGGTCGTACACGTGGATGTGGGGATTGGGTGAATGTTGGTCTTTTGGTTCATCTCCAAACTACCCTCCTTTTTCACAAATTTTCTTATGACGGTCGCATATACAACCAGTAGAAAAATAATCATATTTTGATAAGTAATAAACACTTTTTTGTTTGAAATATGATGTATTTTTCAAAAGTAGTCACTTTTTACCAAAAAATGGACCATTTTGCAAAAAAAAAACACGGGGTGATACCGTCGCACAGGAGAACTACTGTTACTTTTTAACTCACTTAACGGCTACACAAATTCTCATTCAATACGGACATTATTCGTTACAAGTTAAAAATAAATAATGTTTTTCTCGCATCATGCAAGTGGTATTATCATGAGGTGTTTTATTTATTTCCAGTTGTCTTTCCACTTGCTTTATTGTAGGAGAAGTGTATCCATGATCACCGCATGCAAGACTCCTTTTTTAGTTACTTCTTTTGTCATTTTGATATGTGATTTGTGATATGTTTAAATTTGTTTTCCCTATTTTTTTAAAAGAAAGTGTAAATATATTATTAGGAGGAAGGGATAGCATTTTTTTTACGATGGATTTAAACTAATAGAGGGGACTGGGGGAGGGTAAATAAGAATGATTGATCATGTATAGAAGTATTAGAGTTTGTGGAGTCTAACCTGCATCTCAAAGATCCACAAAAAAGGTAGAAAAATTAGGGTAAGTTGGACTTTAAGATAACCCGGCTAGTTTCTCAAATCACTTTTAACCTGAGTTTTCAACTCCGTGTGTAGCCTAAGCCAACATAATTAAGGGTCGGGTCTGGATCCAGGATATTAAACGTGGCTCGTGCAAGACACGCTCTTAACCTGAACACACCTTAGGCCTTCCGGCCTCATGACCCTACCTCGGGCTGGTTTTGGGTACACCTTCATTGGGCTCGACCCAATCCACCCCCGTCTCAACTTGTTTTCGATTTGGCCTAGGCAAGCTCGGCGTGTATTCAAGTCAACCCCCTCCCCCGAATGTTATACCACACCCGGAATAAATGAGTGAGATGGAGTAAGTAAGATGACTAAGTTCAAGAGATGACTATCAATAAAGATGGGTCTGGATGCGCTAAATATTAGCCGACACACTACAACATAACTCACACGAGTCACATCCCATTCTAGCACAAACCAACGCAGTCCTAAGCCGAAATCAACTCATACCCGTATCATCATTTTCTCCTTCAAACACGATGCAACAACACAAAACACAACCCCCTTTCATCTCTAATCTCAAATCCAAAAGTCAAGAAGATGAATAGAGAAATAAGAAAAGGTAGTGAATTGAAAATACACAAAAGTAAAAGGGCCACAAAAAGAGGTAGTAGTAGTAGTACTACTTAGTAGTGGTAGTATAATTGAAGTATAGAGATATTTGACTACTCGTATGTCTAATTTGTCCCGGCCTTTGTAGTTTCTACTTTTTATGTCCCAATCTCTCTGACATTAAGATACACATCTCTCTTTGTTTTTCTTCATTTAATATTATTTTCCTTATTTATCTTCCAATTTCAAAACTCTAACTTCTCTAAATTAATTTCTTGTCTCTTCTTTTTTGCTATTTTTGTTGCTTTTTTCTATATAATTATTCATCTTTTATTTTTATGGAAGCTTATTTGGTACTCCTTATTATTGATGCTTGTATTTTTATAAGATTGAGTCTTACACATAATTGAAAAAAAATTTAAAAAATAAAAGTCATTGAATAAGGAAATAAGTAGGTTAACTATGTTGTGTTGTTTTGTGATGATTAAAGTCGAATCAAACCGAAGTGAAGTTATGTGAAATGAAAGACACGTTCTTTTAGAGTAAAATTATTGTCTAAATTGAACTAAAGTAAGCGTCAATTTGTAAAAAGAAGAGTTGAATTGAACTGAACAGGACTGAAAAACTAAACCTAAACGAAATTGAATAGAGTCAAACTGAACTGAAATGAGTTGAAATTAAGTCTAAGAGAACGGAATCGAATAGAGTTTAACTCAGTTGAGGAAAATAAAAGTTAAAATTAAGCCAAAAAATCAGGATCTTAGAACTATGGTGTTAGAGCTATGGAAAACCAGTAGTATTTCCGAATGGAAAATAAGATGGTACCACCACATCGCTCTCACATGCGTTTGGTGGGTGCTATACAATTTTCTCCCTAAAAACCATATGTTGTTAGTATATAATATGTGAAAATTGCTAAATTCAACAATGGGTTTGGGCCACACCCGAACGGAGGAGAAAAGGTTCACATTATAAACCTAAGAGAGTTCCACTCTAAAACCAGTTGGCGATCGAGAGAGTAACTCATTGCCTTATATAGTGATAACTAATATTGTTGCCCTTGCAGATACTAAATTTTGTTGTAATATTTATAAAACTTGTCACCATGTAAATAAAAAATAAATCATAATACTTTTTTTTCTTGATATAAAAATAGTATAGTTCATTCTATAAATTTGATGTTTTGTTAATAAAATTAACTCGTTTATATTCATTTATGTCATTAATGCTACCATCATCCATATATCAATATATCATGGGTCCATCGTATATTAAATCACAAATACATGTAACTGCCCAACTCGCCGCAATCTTTTTCAGTACCACACGAAAGAACCCATTAAATCATTACTCTTACCCTTCGAACAACACATAAAACGGTGATAATTCTTCTCCTCTTCTATCAATTTGGGATAATTCTCAAATGTGAGACTTTCAGATTTCTTCACAAAAACACGTATCATGAGGTAAGACTTCATGATTGTTCCAAAATGGATCATCTCCATTTCTTTTCTCTCCATTTCCTCTTACAAAGATTACTATATTATATATTCCAATCTCTTTCATTTACATTTTTATTTCCAAATAAATGTACAACCATCCGATCGGCCCCGACCCAAATTTAATCCGAACTGTTGAGATAATGGACGTCTATTTCTTTTTGAGAAATAGAGAGGATCCTTACTTTGATTGTTCATGCCAAATAATATCATGGAAATTGTCATTTATTTTTTGATAATTATAATGTAAAATAAAAAAAATAAAATAAGAAAAGCTAGCAACTTTAATTTAGAATATTGAGTAGTGTTCCATAATTTATCCGGTGAGACCTTATTATTGTTAATATATTGAGTATTACAATTCTTTGTAATCTAGCTATATAATGTGTATACCATTTACATGATGATGCTCATAATATTCAGAGTAAATTAGATTTTATTTCCTTTTGAAATTAAAGGTTTTAAAATTATTTTTTTTGAACATTTTTTTGCTAAAACTACTCCTTTAAATTGCATTTTTTCCTAAAATTGTTTCAAAAAACCGATTTGAGCTGATTTATTTTCTCTGTTTTTGAACCCCTTACATTTGTTTGCATATTGCCATATTTATACCTTCCAGCGTATAGATTGACTAAATCACAAACGAAATATGTTCGAAAATAGACGAAATAAGTCACTATAATGGAGTTTGAGAGCAATTTTAGTAAAAAATTAAAACTTAAGGGAGTAATTTTAGGAGCAAGTCTCAAAAAAGAATAATTTTAAAAATTTTATTTTCAAAAAAGAATAAAATCTAATTTACTCTCATACTAGTATTTATTTACCAATGTATTCCGAGCACAGGTAATTGTATATACAATTTTAAGATTAAAGTACATACAAACCCTAATACCATCGTCACCATTTTAGAAATCGAGTTTAATTCGGTGGGATAGGAGGTTCTACATCAGAACACACGTGTGTTTCTAATATATTAATCCTAAATTTAAACTTGGTTAAGGACTTGATTAAGGGCAATTGCTTGTTTCATAGGTACCCCATATTATAATTTATAACCCACCAATTTATGTGTCCAAGGACTTAGATTATAAAAAATACCTATGTATATTATGAAAAATTTATTAACTAAGTTTATATTTATTATTTTTGAGTTTTAATATAATATTTTGAGTTAATTTTTTTTATAAAAGTGCCCAGATTTTTTAAATAAAACTCGTAAAATGTATATATAATCTCAAATCTTTTGCTATAAAAGCCAAAATTAATTATACTATAACATGTAAATAGTTGGTTGTATAGTTCACTAATTGCACAATCATATGTAACACTGACGAATTTTGGAGTGAATAAAGATGAGTCGATCGGTGAGTGTTTAAACTGTTGAAATTGTAGGCGGACTTTTAAGAGCCGTTCATTGAGTTAATGAAGTTGACTGACTATTTGACATTGTATATTATGAAAAATTAACAGTTATATCAGGTTTCTTTCCGATATAACTAAAATCTTCCACTATATATATACAAGACAGTGATACAATATCCACAAAAAAAGATTATACAACCAGATGTATAAGAGCATCGTACGTCCATGATGCATTTAATTGAACTTATGTATATATTTTTTGAGTTTTTAAACTATTTTGAGTTATATTTTAATTTTCTAGCGTTAAAATAAAAATATAGTTGAACTTATATGAATTGTTTTTAGTTGTATAATAATTATCTAAGCTTAATACATTTGTAAATGAGTTCATAAAGTTTACAATATAACTTAAGCTCGGACTTTTTATTAAAAAGCTCAAATATGTATGATTTTTTTTGGTGACAAGGGGTTTAATCCCCCGGGCGCATGCATTCCCGCACCACCATATGGACCAGGTAAGCCACCCACTTCAGGAGCTGCAGTGGCCAAGTGGTCATCGCCCTAGCTGCTAATCGAACATACCTCTCAACTCCTGCAAGTTTTATGGTTTAACTCAGTTACCACTGGACTAACACCACTTAATTCAAATATATATGATTAATTTTATACATCTGGTTGTATAATCCAGTCATTATACAATATCGAGTTTTGAAAACACTTTTGTATGCTCATTTCATTTTTATATTTTATTTGGATTTAAAATTTTGTACACGGTATGGTGCAAGATGGAGTAATTACTATTGCATTATCTAGTGCTCCACCACTTCTATTTTACCCCATAATTCTTGGGCATAACTTATACACTACACAACATATTATTCTCTTTGTCCCTCTTTCAATTCACTCTCAATTTTGTTCCTGTATATGAAGTATGAATTAGTATTAACCTTTTCAAGGAAATCATGGATAAAAGTAAATGAAAAGGATGTTTCCTCTATTCCATTTATATATATATGCTTAAATTTTACTGTATGAGGTTGGTTTCCATAACATCAGAAACATTCTACATATGTATGTTTTAGCTTGTGATTTTAGCCCCACAACCAACCTTGAGATTCTTCAACATTTTACAAGGGTACTTTGGGTAAATCACTATCAACATCTAAATTCTAAAACGCAAATTCTCATTTGTGACGGGTGTAAACACGTCATAAACAGCTTGTAACGTGTTCAAACCTATAATAAGCAAGATGGATTGATTCTAAAATTCAATCTAATTCTATACATTTAGCCGATTTAGGTAATCTTTGAAGAGAGAAGTATTCAATGAAACATGAAATAGAAATATTCCATTTCATAAATAGAAGATTCGCAACCAAACGATTGAGATTTTTTTTGGAGATTAGATGCAGTTACTAATTCATGATTTTGGTTTTGTGGCGTATAATGGTGAAAGAGTTGAACTAAATTCTTTTAGTAAAACGCTTAAGGCGGAGTCTGCTACTCAAGCGGAGGCGTTGGGAGTGTTGTACGCGTTAAGGTGGGCAAAGGAAAGTGGGTTGTTCCATGTTCATATTGCTTTGGATTGTCTGAGGTTGATATCGCAGTTTTCTGGGACGATGTGGAGGATCATCTTCTGAAAGGCATTCTGGATGACTATAAGATTTTATTTAGTTTCTTTCATTGTCTTAGTTTTTCTTTTATCCCTACAAAGTTTAACAAAGTAGCTCATAAACTAGTTACTAACGCTAACTCTTTGTACTAAGTTCTCTTTACACCATACAAAAAAAATTAAAAAATTTGGCATGTATAAAATGAAAACTTATTTCTCGATTCTACAAGAACTTTCATGAAAGCCGAAATTGAATTGAACAAGGTAGCATTTCATATTGATATATAACAAGTATCTTAGGTATGTTTCAATAATGGCATATTCTTTTCACTTGAAAATAGCTAAATGTGAATTGAATTTATCTAATTAAATGAAGCCGAATTAAGCTGAATAAAGATAAAATTGAGTTGTATTGAACTCAATATAGCGTCGTAATTATTATATACTCCGGAGTAACACATTACTAATTTCGCTCTCGACCACGAATATAAATAGCAAGAGGGAGGAAATAAATCAAGATTTATATTTTGTCAAAGTAATAAATCCATGCATGAACTTTGATCAAGTTTCAAGAACATTTCAAAAGAAGGTATCATGCATCATCATAGGATTCTTTGAGTGTATTGAATTGATGATATGCATTAATCACATTATATAAATTGTGGGTAATAAGTTTTGGAACAAGTATGTATGTACGATGAATCAAGTGCATGCAACAAATAAAGCAAAATATGTTTTAGGTTGGAAAATGTGATTATTTCTATAATTAATTACATGTTAAGTATCTCACTTTTGGGGAAACACTTTCTTAAACTAGGGTTAGTGGTAACAATACATTAAAAAAGACTTGCCTTGTTCTTGGTTAGCTAACAATTTTAACATTAACAATGCTATATGTTTCCTCTTTGGTTATTGAATCCTTTTGGAATAAAGAAAAAAAAGAGTATAATGTTAGCTAGTTTAGTCGGTAGGTAATTAAACTGCTTTTAAATTATTTTATTTATTTTGTTTTATTTTCTAACTATTAATATTTTTTGTAATGCATGTATTACGTTTATTTAAGGTATCGAAGTTAAATATCCCAGTTGGTCTAAATCAACTCTTTAAGTTCATTTATTTTACTTTGCATAAGAATTGAATCTCGATTATAGGAGTCATTATTTCTCAAAAGTAAATTATTTCAATATAAAATGTGTGAAATGGCATGTTCTATAATTTGACCTACTAAACAAACCAGACTTAAAAATATTCCCTCCTATTCCCGATAATTGTCCTATTCTGGGTTGGGTACGAGAATTAAGGATTTCATTTGTTTAATGTAAAGTAATGTGTGGGCAGAGAAGATTGGAGAGAGAGAATGTATTATTGATTATTAATGTGAGTAGAGGTGATTAAAATAAGTAGTGTTGTGGGGTAAGGTGGGGGCATTATTGTGGGTTAAAGTGAATAAAATAAGTATAAACAATGTCCCAAAATGAAATATGAGACATTTACGTGACTAGACGAAAACGGAAAGTGGGACAGTTATCCAGAATAGGAGGGAGTACAGTGAAATTCATAGCAAAACAATCCAGTCCCCAAAATGTTGTTCCAACTACGAACTGAAAAATGAACCGATGTAAAGTGATCTAATCCTACCCGTTGAACATCATCTGTAAAAATAAATCTTGCATGGATAACTTATATTTGGCCTAATTGCGTTTATTTTGGGGTAAATTAATGAAAGTCACAAAACAAAAATAATCATAACATGATTTGAACTCAAATCATGAGTGTTAACCCTCACAAATCATAATTTTATCAATTAAATTAGTTCATATCTATGCTACGCTACTACATATTGCATATATGCATGATAACTAACTGAATATAATATCAATTGGTTACGTTATTTAGCCCTCGCAGATCATAACTTTACCAGTTAAACTAGTTGATATCTGTACTACGTTACTACAGATTGCATGATAATCAAGCTAGATTTAGTAATTACAGATGAACCATCTCGAGTTTTGTATTATTGAAGATCATATTAAGCTAATGTCCTAATCACATCCCATTATCATAGATTAACTAACAAGAAATGGTGGGCTAATTAACATTAATAACATAAAATTAACATAATACGAAGTAGTTATTAAAGACAAAACAATTGGAGAAGGGGACCATCCTTCAATGTTTCCTCCTTGTTATGAGGAATAATGTTGTAAAAACATCTCAATAATATGAAACTGTGTGCATGAGTTGAGTTGATAAAAGGCATTACCATATATTTTCAAACTCAATGTTCACTCACACTATATGTCACATAAACTACATAAAGACTGTTATTAGTGGGATATGGACCATCTTCTGTCCCTTCCATTAATCTTGTAAATATATCTTCCCTTTTCTTCTCCTATCTATACTCTATGACTTCTTTACATTTGTGATCTAGACAACTTGGATTAGGTGGCAGGAAGAAGGGTTAATTTGGAAATTAGGAGTAACCTTTCCGAGTCTCTGTGATATAGATCTGATAAAATTAACCCGATTCAAAAAAGTAGATTTTAAACTCAAAACTGAACTGAACTACATCACTTGGATGTGACTTGAAATTCGAATTAACCCCCACTCGACCTGAATGTGCCCCGAGCTTTGTTACGTGTAGTTGAGTCGATACAAAATGACCAGATTTTTAGTAGTACCCTCTCACGATTAAGATGTAGGGATCACTCAGTTTCAGATAACGTAAATTTCGAATTAACAAATTTGTAAAATTAGTTCGTTGCATGCTAGCTAATATCTTCGGTTGTCTTTCCGATCTTTACTATTGGTTGAAAACCTAATTAAAGCTGGTTTAATTTGGATTCTAGCCGAGTAAGACACCACTTTGACAATAAAACTCTATCTCAAAAGTTTTAACTCTATCTGACAATAAATAAGTTAGAATAACATCTTAACAGTTATAGAGTAATTCAGATAGTGCTCATGGATAATATCAAAATTTGTAATTAATAATTGATTTCAATGGCCGGAAATGCTACAATAATATGCAAGATATTATTATATTATAATTTTTATAAAGTGGAATGGTTAGGTTAATATATTATTGTAGAGTTTATAGTACATACAAAAACACTATGATCAAGAATGTGTAAGTTATAAAATTGATTTATTAGGTTATTAAGCCCAATGTAGTGTTAGAAGAATTGTCTTTGTAATTCCCACATATTCTCAGCATGCTTACTACTTCTGTACATATATGGAAGACAATGATGGGCAAATCATTTTAATGTTAAAATGCCATGCTAATTGCTTACTACAATTGTCAATCACAAATTACAAGTTTAATTTTCTTAATTAGTACAATTGTTTAATTTAATGACTAAATCGTATCTCATGCTACTTCGTTCTTTGATTACATTTTTATTATTCGGCAGTTCTTGTTTCAAACCGTCTTATTTTCAGGCTTCTCACAATTCCCTTGTCATTTTAACATTATCAAAATCGCTTGTTTCAGACGTCTGAAATTAAGATTGTCTGAAATAAGAATTTGTGTTTATTATTTTAATTGGTGATTTTGGTGTTGTTAAGCTTTGATTAATATTTTCTCGAAATATATAAATATACGGTAGGTATGAATGTATGATTATACTTTGTTCAAATGTTTATACTCGTATTTGTTAATAGTGTTGGAGGGATGTCTTTGGAATTAAATTGCTTTTAGATGAACAAATTTTTAAATGCTATTATGTAAAATGTGACTTTGTTTCTGGGTTCAGGTTATTTTGGAGGGGTTTTTAAGAGTAATTCCTGGAGGAGTTTTGGTCGATTTTAAGTCTATCGGGGCGTCTTTTAATTAAGTGGTCTACATAGGGGTAATTGGATACGTTAGCAGAGTAATAGACCATGTAGCGTCATTAGAAAACTTAATAAAAGTGAGTGGCGTTAGACATTTGTCCTTTAACGTTATCACTCTCCAAAAGTTATTTAATTTTTGATATATTTTTAAAATTGCCCTCTTAATATTCATTGGTCGTTGTTGAAGTTATATTTAGGGTTTTACATTCTGAAATTTTTGCTATGCCACAATTTTATATTTCAGCATATATACTACTCAACCAGGCTCATGCAACTATTTTCTCTCACAAAAAAAGAGTAAATAAATAAGGTTAGTTTTTCGTTTTTATGATTTGAGTAAAATGGATAGTTTATTATACATAATGAATTAAGTAAATATTTTGTTTCTACCTCTTTGTACATTTAAGCTACATCAAAATTTGACAAATAAATATAAATGAATTAATGAAGGTGTATTTACCAACAAAATCAGAAATTTTACATAAATAGTTTTGGGTAAATTTGAAAGACATTTACCAAAGGTCGACAGTCAGTTCATATATTACCGCTTGACAAGATACAATCAAAAGCGCTCGTGGCCTAATGGATAAGGCATTTGACTTCTAATCAAAGGATTGTGGGTTCGAGTCCCACCGAGCGTGTTTTTTTTTCCTTTTTTCCCTTTCTTTTTACTTTTTAACTTTTACTTTTTACTCCTGAAAAGTTTACCCAACTTTTATTCTTGAGAGGACGACGTGCACTCTCGGTTGCTAATTGGGATTGAAATTATAACAATTTTACTATAAGCCAAGAGCCAATACGTAGTACGTACTAGTATCGGCAATATTCGATCTGTTGTAGAGAGATCGGAGTGTTCTTTATCACAATATCGGATTGATGTTAGGGTAAATACCCAGTAGATATCAAGAAATTCCGAATCTTGAAGTAAAGAGTAGAAGATACAAGACTTATTAAAAGTTTTGCCTAGTTTCGAAAATAAGAGCTCCACTATCGTTGTTTTTTTTTCAAAAGGAACGAGTTTTAGAAGTATACTGAACTATTGAAGTAGATTAAAATATACACGATCTTGAGAAGCAAACAAGGTAGGAAAGAGCGGTTTAGATCATGTTTGATAAACAACATATTGAGCGAAATTAGTAAATTCCGACCTGATTAATAGTTTGACCAAGCAATCTACTATTTTCATGTGTTTGGTAAACGGTGATTCTGATAGCATAATGCTCGTGATCTACTGTTTTTTAATATGTTGTTTATTGCAGCAAATGCATTAGCATATTCAATTTATTCATGAAACCATCCTAATTATCCTAAAATCTGCTAATTATCAAACATTCTTTTTAAATTATGCTAATTTTTTTAATGTCAAACCTGCTACCGTGCTACTAAAGCCTGCTGACCCTATTCTGCCAACGTTCTTCACTATCAGGAATCCGCTTCTGCTGTTTGGTCAAACAAGGCCTTAGTCTCTGTTTTTCAGCCCCAACGCTTCTACAACATTGAAGTATACTAAAGTATACACGATTTTGAAAAGCAAACGATGCTGACAAGAGCCCCGGTTTAGTCATAAATCACGACGACAAACGTCCTAGCGAATCGACGACGATCACATCACAAAAAAGAGGTCAAAGATGTGAATGGTCCTAGAATCCCAGCTCATAAAACACAAGAACAATTAAGCATGTTTCACGAGTGGGAACATAGCAAGAAAAAACAGTACAAGTTACTGAAGAAGAGCAAACATTAACCTTGAAAACAAAAGCAATAATCCCAAATCATCTACTATTAACATGAATGTCCCACTAAACTTGATAAACCCTACCATTTCCTACTGATTAAATTACTGCCAAACTGCATTGTATCAGTCTTCTGGTGCTCTTACATATCCTTGTCAAGAAAAAGTATACTTACTAGGACACTATACCACCCCCTCTATAGGCATAGGCTTAGGATTAGGGTTCATAACACGGAGTAACGGAGTGTGTGACCGATGATTAGCTATATCGGTTGCCTCATACCACCCCCTCTATAGGCATAGGCTTAGGATTAGGGTTCGTAACACGGAGTAATGGAGTGTGTGACCGATGGTTAGCTATATCGGTTGCCTCGTGTAAGTCGTTTGTAAATGTATAGTCGCGCTGGTAGAGAATTGTTTGGGACGTGGTTAGATGCCATCTTAACCCGTTTCAAATGTGCAGGTTATTACTGGATCAGGTTGTTTTCGGATCCGGGTTATTTTCAAACGAGTTATTTCTGAGTGGATTTCAGCTGGTCTGAATTAGGTTACCCTTTGACAAGTCGACAAGGGTAATTGATACGTTAGCATAGTATAGACCCAGAAACGACATAAGAAAACCTAACAACAAATTCAATCAAAATCCGACCAAACTAAATACTACTCATATTTAGCACTTTTATATACTGCATTAATTTACCGATACTCTAAGAAAAGCGAGTCGCGCAAGACATTTGTCCTTTGATGTTATCGCTCTCCTCCTAAAAACACGCCCTGAGTCGTTATTATCATAAAGTGATCACATTATCTCGTCGTAACTCGTAAACCGTCACAAATACAGGAGTAGGGGTTAACAGAAGTAGAGTATAGACCCCATTGATCAGAGATAAGTCATTTCAGAAATGTCATTTATACAACAAAGTAGGAGTAGTAGTAGTAATTTTTTGGTGGTAAATGAATGTCTTCCACCAAAAATAATAAAAAATTCCAAAAATACCCTTGAAACCCTGAGTCTGACAAACCTTCTGTTAAAAGTCTGACCCATAAATTTCTGGGTGATCCACCAAAAAAGCCCATCATCCAACTTGATCCACCCAAAAAACTACTCAGTCAGTCTGACCATTCAAAGATTTCTTTAGTATTTGGTTTCTGACTATTTTGTCCTTGTTCTTATTTATGTTATGCCCTACCATTAAAGGGATCTCTTTTTTTCCAGTTTTATTCAAAACTCTTCTGCTGCTTTCTTAATGCTTCTCTGAATTTTAGGTCTTATTATTATTACAGCTGTTTCTAGACTGTTGCTGATATATATATCATGATAGGGTTCGGACTCCGGAGACGGTTTTTACGCTCCCCGCCCCCCCCCCCCCCCACCCCCGGTTGCTCGGTTTTCTACTCCGCCTCGTTAGAGGAAGAGAACCATTTAGTCACGGGATAGTCGCGTAAGAATAAACCCTCAATTCATTGACACTAGGACAAGGGTATAATACAGTGACACATCACTTTCATGCATAATTTTCATAAAAATGATCGAGACCGACACATAAACAAGTTTAATAACCGTGAATTGGAAAGAGTTTCCGGGGAAATTGAACAAAAGATAAGGTATATACATCAGCACAAATTCTTGTTTCAGACCGTCACTTTCGGTCTGAAATAATAAGACGGGATTTTGTAACCATTTTACAGCCAAATGTAACCACGATAGTATAGTCAAGGTTACAGCTTATGATAACTTGTTTGTAAATAATGGTTACATTTGGCTGTAAAATTGTTACAAAATCCTGTCTTATTATTTCAGACCAAAATGGTGGTCTGAAGCAAGACCCTGGCGGATTCAGGATGTGTTTCTTCTATGGGTGTTGTAAATGGCAAATTCTCGTACAACTCGACGGAGTTTGAATTATGTTTAGAATAAAAATAGGAAAAATGCAGAAATTTTTTAAGGTGGCCCATGCATATTGGTATGAATAGAAGAAATCATGAAATAAATGATGAGTTGCTGTACTGAAGCAATGATTGAAGCACTCTCATGTAAAATAAGTTAGTTTTGATGATTGTTCAAAGTCTAGGGGAAAAAATTACTGCAGTCCTTTAAGTGTACTGAAGTAAGACTTGTATCTTTGTGCTAATCCGAACATACCGAGTGTGCCGCCCGTATGAAGCATGACCACTTTCGATCCATGTTCGTGTTCTCTCTGGCTTAACTGAACAGATTGTTCCCAAGCTGCTAAGGTGTATATCGGGTCAATGAGGATCCCGGTTTGGTTTGCAATTTGCTGGCATGCATTGATTTCTCCTTCCAGTACATTGCCAAATCTGACAAAAGTCATCAATCAGTAAGAACAAAAGCTATGGTGAGTTGGAAAAGATCAAGCTTTGTTCAACTGTCGACTGTCGTAACTTGACCATCTAAATCATGGAGAGGTCGGGAATAGGAACGACGGGGATGGAACTCAGAGAATAATAGACCAGTCTTTCAGAATACAGTAAAAGACCTAAGGAAATCGGAACTGCCTAATTCATAATAACTTGTATTAATGCATTTTCACCTTAATTATGAAATTTGTTTCGAACCCAAGTCATGCTTGAACTGCTAAACTACCGAACATATGCAGAGTGAGTATGATTTGTCGACTTACTTTCTAGGGGTCTCGCGGTCAACCCAGTTGATGAGTTCATCCTCGAAAGTATTGTAGGAAAAATCAGATGCATAATATCTCCTAAAATCTGAAATTAATTGATTTTCCTGTTTCTTGTATCCATCGACTGTATCAGCCAGCATCACAGCAGTTATCTTCCATGGCAACCTAGTTTTTTTTATCCGTCAAAATGATTACCTGGTACTCACGAAGGATAAAAGATTTCAATATATTATCGAGGCAAGATTGAGATGTGGATTCATACCCAAGAATTAGAGCCCCAAGAGCGAAGCCTATGGCGGTAGTCCCAGTTCCAGAATCAATAACAAAGTTATATGGTCTCTTGTTCCCAAGTATATGGCCCTGAGACAAGTACTGCACCAAGCGAATCATCCCTGCATGAGACAAGATCGATAAACGTGAATGTAAATACTACGCCTCTTCATAAATATTTGAGTCGGAACTGTAATATCGTGAAGACGTGAACTACATTAACAGTGACATGAAAACCCTATGATTTGATGAATACAGCAATAGAGTTCTTAAACCAAGTGGTGCTAGTCCAGTGGTAACTGAGTTAAACCTTAAAGCTTGCAGAAATGCAGGAGTCGAGAGGTCTCAGGTTCGTTTATCAGGTGGGGCGATGACCACTTGGCCACTGCAGCTCCCGAAGGGGTGGCTTACATGGTCCATGTGGTGGTGCGGGAATGCATGGGCCCGGAGGATTAAACCCCTCGTCATTAAACAAAAAAAAAAAAGGAATAGAGTTCTTACCCAAAAGAGCAACTGCATCTCCTGCGCCTTCTTTAACAATCACAACCTTTTTTGCGCCGTCCTCCAAATTTCTATAGTCCGTTGTTCTAATGCCATGGATCCCATCGGTTAAATCAGCAAAACTATCAAGAATGTCAGTGAACCACACAACAGAGCCACTGGGACCTGCAATGGCTTTTGCATGAGTAAGAAGCATTTCTTCTCTCTTGGCATAAATTGATCGCGGAACATATACAGAATTTCCATACATGGATGATATCAGGTTGTATCCAGTCAAAATTTCTGGCTGTTCTCCTCGAAGAAGTAGATGGGACCTGAGGCCTCTTTCCGCACATGAGACGGCTACAACAAACAAATAAGCATAAATGAAGCTGGGTCGTGTAACTCATTTACTTAGAAACAAAATCCGATCTTGATATGCAATCTTTGTAATATCGGAAAAGTTACTGCTGAAAGTAACCTACCCACAGCTGCAGCATGTGCACTTTGAACACCTCCACAAGTGACCTAGAAATAACCCAGTTGAACTCTTATCGTCACATAGAGTAAATGACGTTAATAGCAGACAAAATTTTCGAAGATTGAAATCCAGATATCGGTGACATGAAAACTTAGTGGCGTTTTATACATTTGTGAAGGCTGAACACTATCATGGATCCCACAGATTACGGGTAAAGGAAGGAGGGTCGGTGTGATGTATGCAACCAGAAAAAACTTGAATAACAGAATGGATATGGATATAGCTATAATAGCCATAAGAGATCAGTAGCAATGGACGGAGTGACGAGATCAGTAGCACAGTCGCACACAGAAGCTAAATAGGCATGGCTTTCGAAAAACAGTTTAGCTGGCGAATTTTAACTAAACACGGAAGCAGTGACCTCACCACATCAGTTCCTGAGAAATGTTCGATCATAGGAAGTAGAGCATCTAATTTCCGAGCTTTATTTCCATTTGCCAATGGATGTAGCAGATCATCCCTCAGTACGTAAAATGAAGGACATTTATCGCTTTCATCCATCCACGCTTCACCCAGCTTTGGACGTGCATTAATCGAGAAATTCACATCACTGAAAAACCCGCTCGTCATCGGAGTTTGCTTCATTGAATACATGACTTGGTGAACTTTGGTATCTGGCTTTTCTAATGCCCATCTTCTGTCTAACAATTTTGATATCGCGTCCTCACTGCATCCCTTCCGTTGTGAAACATCCTAAGGTTTCGCAAAACAATACAAGTAACTCACATCACAGTCCTCATTGTCATGCCCATTTTTTAATTAATCAAGCAAAAAAAGTATCCATTAAAAGCAACACTAAAACATGGGAGAGACGGCCGGTCTTTTAATAAATTATTGAGAGACCATTCTTTTGTACCCTTTTATTAGTATTTCGTGACCCTTTCGTCGTTGATCGTACCATAGTAATTTCGTACTTATTTACCTAAATAAATGTACTTATTTTATCTTTAATCATGATTTGTACCTATTATATTACTTTTAGTACCATTTTTTCTTAAATTTGTACAATAGTCTCTCAATAAGCTTATTGAGCTTATTGAGAGGCGGTCTCTTAGGAGACCTACTGAGCAACCGATTAGAGTAAAATCATCATGACATTTACACTTTCGAACTTATAATCAACCGACCCCAAATCATTTCACAAACAACATTAGCCGGTCTCAAACCATTTCGAGAGTAAGGCTTTCCGGTCTTCACTTTACTTAAAAACCCGTATTAGATACTCGACACCTTAACACACTGACATAGCTTGGGATTTAGGACACTTCATTCCAATCCCACATAGCATTAATTTCTCCAATAACAGACATGCACAGCTGACAGGCATCTAACCCTACAGCGAGTTTAAGTAACACGCTCCCTCTGTCTCAATCATTTGTTTATCTTTAATTAAAACACTTGTCTCAAAGCACAAAAATGTAAACAATTGACGGGGACGGACCATAATTTCACAGGCATTAATTCCCAACTAACAAAATTGATTATAAACAAATTGAGGAAGAACAAAACCTGGGTAGCATTCACAAGATTTCTAGAAAGAAACTTAAACGGTTTGATTGCTCCAAACATTGCAGTTTTTGGAGAATGATTTAGCTTCATAATTTGCTTAAGAAATGATTAACAAACATTCCTTGTTTGATTAATTTGTATCTGTAAAACAATTTCAATAATTATAGTATCAAATTACAAACATATTACATACGACTATACAAAAGTATATAAGTCGGGTTTTAATCATTTATTTAACTTTGATTAAAAACCCGACTCAGTGAGTATTTACTAGAAGCACACAATGACACAAGCAACACCCCAATCAAAGCATTTTGTGACGAACACTCGTTACAAGTTGAAAATGGATAGTATCCCGTCCATTTCAGCCTATGACGGATAATGTCTGTCGTGAATGAGAATTTATGCACACCAATACCATAAACATTAATTATATTATGAAAAAAATGAAGGTGTGGGTAAAAAAGATTACCTTAGGGGGTGGAAGAGCTGAATTTTGGTGTCAATTTTTACTGCACTACGGTGGTTAATTTTGCTCGTGTGCTTGAGAATGTGAAGAGTTTGAAGACTGAAGGAGATAAAATGGGCTTAAATTTTTTAATGGGCTTTGGTATATGGGCCCATGTTAGTCATGTATACAAATGTTGGACTCTGATTGTTTTATATGGGCCCATGTTAGTTATACTTGACACCTTCAAACGGAATAATCCGTCTGAAATGAGAATTAGTGTTGTGCCAAAACTCGATACCACCATCGTGTTTGTCATAATTGTATAACACGGCGATGAGCACAATAGTTATCGGTACGCTAAACTTACCAAACATTAACAACGGTTGATCGGTTAGCCTTGTATAAAGCAAAAAGTCGAACCGCATTAACCACCACGACTCCGAAGGTGGTGGCATTTCGAACAACGCAGATAGTAGAAAGAAGGTGATGAAGTGGAATATATCGATGTTTTGAAGTTCAAAAATAGTCTTATCTAATTTGTTAACCCTAGCACACCGGCTCAATACCGTCTTACTTTGCAACCCCACGAAATTTAAACCACATTTTTTTCAGTTCTGATCTTGTTGAACCAAGGCTCGAATCTTATTTGGGAATACCATTTTGGTTAACCGGAGAGATTGGTTAATAAACAGCAAAATCGGTTGTTGAAGGTGTTAATGTACCCGATGTTGATCCATCTTGGCTTTATTTCTGCGACTATGGTGTTCAATGTTCAAATCTACGCGTCCATTCGAAAAGAACAATGTAGTACGGTAAATGGCACGTGAAGCTTGAAGAAATACAAGGATATCGGCGAGCCATGTTATCTTTGAGACTTGACAAAGCTGACAGCCGATGACGAGCTTAAAATCCAGAATGATACTGATCACAGCCAGCATATCGAGAACTTAAAACAATGGTGTTTTACAGGAAATTACATGAAACAACTTACTCTGTCTAATAAAGACCCTGCTACGTTACGTGTGGGCTGAAATATTCCTCGATAACCCACAGCCTGCACAATAATACAATGGTACATGGAAATGGAGTTTTCTGAAAGGAGTATGATCAGTTCATGCTGGAGAAATGATTCATTCTGTCATTCTTCTGGTATACTGGATATATTATCACTCCTTTGTCCAAATATATCATTAATTCCTCTCCAATTACCCTTTTCTCTCAATTCCCAGTAACCGCCAATATACCGATAACAATCATCCTCGTCTTTTTGGAACCATTGTGGTTTCCATCCACTCTCTTGTATTCTCCTGGCCTGCAGGGTATCAAACAATTACAAGTTTGCCCAGGATCTCTACCCCATCAAACATTATAAAATTTATTCAGCATCTCTTGGCCAGTAGACAATAACAATGTTACTTTCGCATGGGTTGGAGTCGAAAAAAATGTTGGCATAGAAGTTCATATTCAGATGGACATGACTTATGTTACCCAGGCTCAGTTACGGTTGTCAGACACGTGTACATATTCAACAGTTAAACTTTGTCTTAAACTGAGAAAAGGGGTGCTGGTCATGTCATAAGAACAAAAATATAAGTTATAAACTTGAAATATTTAGTAATAATTTGCATAGAACAAGACTTTGCAGAGTTATATTTTGCGAACGCATAGTACATTACTTTGCAGAAATATTTTGCGAAGTCATGCTATAAATTCACATTGCACTGAACAAGCAGCCTTCTTAGTTCATCGACCGTAAGGACATTGCTTGGTGTTCTGACATGGAATTTGTAAAAGAATGAAAAACAGATACCTGTCTTTGTCGCTGTTCAAGCCTGAGTTTCTCTGCATTTGCTAGTTCATATTCTCCATTTTCCAAATGTCTTTGATCCGGCCTAAGCCTTGAGTCTGTTGGTGGAAGCTTCTCCTTCAATCCCGGAGTCAGTTCATTCAAAGATATTGCAAAAGGAGTGAGGTTGTATCGAGTCTTGGTGGCAGATTTATCTCTCTCCCACAACAAAACGGCTTCTGTCATTGGATCATACCCCTTTGGCTTGGTGGTCGGGTCACCTAACACATAATACATTGCCTCATCCCACTTTCCTATTAACATGGCAACTTTTTCACCAGTCCTGTTGTCTTCTACAAAACCATGAACCTACAAGCATCAATTGGAATATAACTTTAGCATCTAGCGACACTTCATATTTATTGTTCAACTGAAGCAATTAATAATAACAAGCTCTCAGAAAAATAGAATCCAAAAGACATCCAAGAAAAAATCTAGACCAACTCCAACGAGGTCATTACACAGGTTTCAACTTTCAAGCAACCATTGAAGGAAAAAAAAAAGGAGCTTCTCGGAGAGATGGTCCCTCATCGAGGCAATATTTTGAAACTATTTCCCGTTTCTGCTCAAAAAGATTCTTTCCTCATATTAATTGCCAGAAGTTCAATTATCGAGCACGAAGAGTTTTGCAATTCACAAGATTAAAATGCTCTTATGAAGCCCTCAAGCTGAGTTTCTATCAGATACAGATTTCAAGGAACTATTTACTATAACACACAAGAAAAAAAAAAAAAAACATGTCTGGAGAATTACAGTAAAACAGAAAGATCACCTGATGTGGGTTCTGTTCTATAATGGACTGCTCTTTGAATTTCAGCTTGCAGGAATAGTTTCCACTTCCTTTGATGCGCATGGTGCCATAATGATCACAATAGATTTTACCAATAATGATGTTGTATAAGGAAGTGGTCACCTTGCTCCACTGAAATGATTCGCCGTCTTCAAACTGAAGAGTAAGAGCACCAACGGGATCTAGCTGGATGGAGCGTCCCCAAAATTTGCCCTTGAGATTAGAATCAGCCCAGAATTTCCATCCCCTGCCCTCGCAGTGACAAGCAACTACCATCGGATGGTGACTGACCTAAAGTTTGCGGGTTTCTAGTTAGTATTCCAGCTATAGAGTAGTTGATTCTCAGTAATACTAGTTTAGAGCAGAAGAGCACATAACCTATGTCACATGAAGTAAAGGACTGAAGTCATTGAACACAAAATAAATAAATGGTCATAGTAAGTCTTGTATGAGACAGTCTAACATGTGACACCAACCTACATCATTATGTATTTTTTATTTAATTATAAGGTTAATGGTAAATGGCTGGTCTTACATGTCACATATAACTGAAAATACGCCGTAAAATGCACTGAACTGTTCAGTCTGTAAATAGGAGAGATAACTTCATACATACCTTCTCAGAGAAAAAACGGAGGCCTTTATCAGGGTAGTCAGCTTCATAGGTCTCCCCAAGCAGAGGATTAAAAGGTTTACATTGTCGACCTTCCGTTGAAGCATAGCCGGATACTGCAAAGGCTGCTACATGTAAAATTCTCATCAAATTATTCCCCTGCAATTCGTAAAATCGTTGGCTTAGTTTAGAACTCAAAACATTACAAAGAAACATACTAGATAACTAAAGACATTGACCTCTCCTTCCTTCCTCTGTGCAACAATGAAAAACTCTAGCAGTATCCGGGAAGGGTGCTAGCCGCTAGGGGATATATTTTGGGGTAGCAAATTTTACTAAGCCCTGACAATATGGTATCATTAACTTACTAGATTGAAATATGAGCATTTTTGGAGTTGCAAAAAAAAGTCTTTCACACACAGGCTTGAATTTTCTCATTAGCTACCTATAACGCTCACATTTGAAAAAGAAAAAAAAAAATATAAAAGTTTACACAGAATCTTACCAGCTTTCCCCATTCAAGTGCTCTATCAACCAAGTGCGAATATTCCAAGTCCTCAAAGCATTTCTGCAGCGAAGATAAAGGCTCGTTGAAGTAAACAGGTAGGCAAACCCCAGAGAGGTCCTTGCCAATATTATCTTTGATGATTGACCACAAGCCAATAGGCTTTTCCTTTTCTTTAGGCTCAGGTAAACTATCCCTTCTTTGGATATATGGGTAGTCCACTGGTCTAAAACCCATCTGAAGCTCCTGTGAGCAATCCTGTCCCAGTGAACTACAAGCATCTGCAAAGGATTCTCTTCCACGACAAGAAGCACTTCTCAAAAATTCAGAAGATAAGTAATCGTTTGTATCAAAATATGCTCCATCATCTTCATCTGTTTCAGCATCCCCACCATCCCGACTTTCATTCTCCGGTTCAAAATCACTTCCACTACCTTCAGACATGATAGAATAGAAGTCTGCCAATTAAAAAAGGGTCTTAAGTATCTGTTTCATAAGAAACTACAGTCACTACCATTTATCAAGAGGTAAATTCTTTTTATTTTCGTTGTTTATAGGTAATGGTCTATCAGAGAATTACATCCTCCTGGTATAAATGAAAAATTTGCTCAAGCAGAAACTTGAAGAAGAATAATCTAGCTACAAACATAAAATTTGAATCTGCATGTGTCATACGAACTATGATATTCAATAGGAATAATATGAATAAGCTGGCCTGCTGCAGAAGAGGAGCACTGCTGGAAAGCGAGGTTATCAAGAAAGATGTTTCACCAAAATGTGAAATGTGAGGTTTGAACTTTGAAAAATAAGAACAAAAATTATCGAATGAGTTAAGTCAGGCGGTAGTTGTGTCACAAACTGGCTGAGAAGATGAATCATAAAGCATGTTGAACAGTTTACAAGCATAAGTGCCACTGACCACTGAATCTTCTGTTTGTTTGTCCGCAACAAGAATCCCTTCTCTTTGTTTCATCTACAACAGTTGTCTCCAACTCTATCTTCTCGCTCTGAAATCAGGAAAGGGTGAGAAAATGATGTTATTGGTGATGCAGGATTATGATTTATGGACTTGTGGTAAATCTGAAACTAGTTTTCAACACATTTCACGATAAAATAACACTTGAAAAGTGAATGAACCTCATAAATAACCAACATGGTGAGAATGAACCATTACAGCTGTAAATTAAAGATTTTTGAATTCATAACAAGAACTGGAAAGCAAACACATAATCTTAAATTCCCGTCTTTGCTATAAAGCATAGACACATGGAACTGATAATTGTTGCAACAACCTTTTATATCCAATTTAACCATCCCGCATCACTTCCACTTCTAATTCCTTATGGGCTAAGGGAAGGGCTGTTTAATGCAAGTCCGGCCGACCGGACCTAAGTGAATCATAATCACAATCATGTGTGGTCTACAAGCCAAGGTACTAGCGTAGTTAAGGATACTGAGAAGAGATCAAAAATAATTTGTGACACCAATAAAAACTTGTTATGACATTTAAAGCCCTGATGAAGAACAAGATAAGATGGTACAATCAGGACCCTAAACATATAAATAAAGCTACTTCAAGTACAAGTTTACAAGCATACTGCATTTAGCCTCCAAGTTACCAATGAAGCAGCGACAATACAGTTCTAAATAGAAAAGGAAGAGCATAAAGGGAGAGATACCTCTAGACGTCTCAAGGTATCCATGAGAGCCACATGTTTGTGCTGGAGAGCATTTAGTTGAACCTGAAGCTCCGAGACTTCTGAGAGCATAATAGACTCACAATCTTTAATGATTGGCTCGGCAATGCCTTCCTGCAACATTCTTTGCCGTAATTGCTCCGTTGATACAACAATATCTTTAGGAGCGAATTCATTGTTCGACAATGCCCTTGGAAAGAGATCTTTGGCTGCCAACAATGCTTCAATCCATGCTGCCCTATCTTCTTTGGACACACAACGCAAGTGAAGAGTCTTTGTCCCGGTAAATATGCTCAGCCTTTTATCATCTGATTTGCTAGCACGAACAGAAGAAACCTGCAATGCATGATGTACAAAACTAAGCCCTTATAATAACAATCTCCAAGTCATAGCAAATCTGGAGGAACCAAATCATCTTCACAAAAATCAAGTTACGGCAAATCATTTTAAAATGTGATGAATAATTCTTATACAATGCCTGGAAGTTAAGATTTACATCTTGATCAAGCAGACAACTCTTAAAATTATACTATGTAATCAATAGTAACCCTGATTCATGTTGACATTTCATTGGATTTGAATTAAAAAAATCTATCTAGCACACTGAACAGGCCGGAATCGATGCAAAGTTGGAACATGCCACTGCACAGCAATTAGATAAACTGTTCGGTATTTTCATGCAAGTATGACAAATATTAAATGGACTGATCTCAAATGATTAGAAATGAGATGGCAATCTATGGAAAGAGATGACCATGCTTCAACGTACTGCACATCACTGTCAAGCCAGTCAGTTGAAACTAATCAACATAAAGAAGATTGATGTAGCCTTGTGAGTATTTTGGAACATCAAGGACGGAGGCGTTTTTGGCACCAGACCCTACCATGTGATCTATAAACTCAGCTATCTTACTGTGTGACAGTACGGTGCATTGCGCCATAAATCAGATCATTGCTTAATATACAAGTGACAAAGGTCAGATCATAATAATAAGCTCATGCCAAGTGAAGCTCTTACAAACTTGCATCTTCATTTCACCAATCTGTCGATCATTGTGCAAACAATCACAGCTGACCGTCACCTTGGACTTCCCAGTGTTACTCTGTGCTCGAAATAAACTAATCTAAAGGATTGTCATCGGCTATACACACTACATTACTTAGACTCGTTTAGAATTATCCAACATGGTAGCATGTGGAACTCGGCTAGTTTTAAGCTATGTTTCGACACTTCAAATGAGCTCGTGTACCCATGTCCGACACTTACACTGGTATGAACTCCGACACGACATTTCTCCCCTATCCTATAGATGATAAAGATCAAGAAGATTTGAAGGAAGCTACATGAGCCACTACAATTCCACTTACAAATTTAATCGATAAAGTACCTCAACTAACAACCATTAACTTCTTTTATCTAGAATGCTACCAAAAATGCAGCTACAGAATCCAGCATCTATTCCTCTATAGGTTGCATCATAAAAATCAATCAAGAATGCATCACCAAAACTGAACACCACAAGTCAATACAACTATACAAGAACGCCTTCCTAACTTAAAACCCACAAAAGGAACATGAAGACCAGTCTCCCAAAGTATCAAACTTGTTAATTTCATATACAAAACCAGCTCATTTCAAGTATGACCCCTTCCCGGATTGAAGCCTTCAACTCTAAATACAATCAAAACCAAATAATCATCATATAAAATCCACCAATCAAACACACACTACTATCCTTCCTACCTACTCAGAACCAACTATTCAACAATAGTAATAAACAAAACAGCATTGACAACAAAATACTTGTGTAACGGGTTCTTTGATAACTACTTTAACACTAATATCGGCATGATTTTCCTGTGATTTGAACTTGTTCCCCCTTACACAAGTACATTGTAAAAACGGGTTCTTTTAAAACTACTTTTACTAATATGGGCATGATTTTCTCGTGAATTGGACATATTCCGCCTTACACAAGACTAACTGCATCGACAAAAACTGCATCGATAAAAACATCATCATCAAAGAAACAACAGCAACAGCAAAGTCAAACCTTCAAATGAACTTCACCAAAAGGCTTCCACTGCTGTTTCGCCGACACATTACTCTTACTAATCCCGCCATTAACATTATTATTATTATTATAACCATGATTATACTTACTAAAACTACCATTATTACTACCATTACTATTATAATTATAATTAAAATTATTAAAATTACTACTATTTTTCCCCCAAATATATTTCCTAATATACTTAACGGAATCATCACCAATAATCTTAACAACACCATTAACACTTTCACCACCGCCGTTACTAATCACAATTTTATCCGGCCCATGTAATTTATAATACGACAACACTCCATCTTCCAACACAAACCACCTCGATTTCCACCCTTTTCCGTAATTCACCCACTTATACACTATCCCCGCCACCGCAACCGCCTCCGTTGCCGCCGCATTTGATCCATTACTATTACTACGCTTCTTACTAACACTCATCGCCGCCGCTGACGCCGTCGTCGCCGCGATCACATCCTCTGCTTCGTGGTGGTGATTAAGCTGATCAATCGATGACGAACTAATCGACGACACTTGTGCTGAGTAACTATGTCTAGAATAACTTAAATTAACTCCGGCATTGTTCGTCGGAAACCCTAACTCCACCGATTTTCCGACGACATTGGCTCCCGGTGCCGCCGTCGGCGGCGTATTGTCTCGATCGACGGAAACTGGCGCAATGCAGCATAAAGGATTCATTATTTCGATTCGTAAATGAAATAAATTGTTGATGCTACATTTGAGAAAATAATTAATCGATCGATCGATTAAAGTGATAAACAATCAATTGGTAGTACAAGTATAGTTAATTGAAGTGGAATGTGACTGATCAAGTAGGTAGAAGTAGTGAAGAACCCTAGAATTGAAGCAATTGAATTGAATTTTTGCAGTGATGAAAGAGAAAAAGGGGGGGAAGTTGGGAATTAATTGAAGAGAATTGAATTATTTCGAGGAAATAAAAAGAAGATGAAATTCATAATCATTCCGTCTCATTTTATTTGTTTAGCTTTAATTAAAATGTCGCTTTTAAACGCAAATATGTAACCAAACTTAACTTTTTTTTATTTCAGACCGTTATTTCCCGCTGAAATAAAACGGATCAAATATAGTCATTTTACAATAAAATACACCGTAATATTGTCATTAAATAATTACATTTTATTAAAGAAATAGTCATATTGGTCCGTTTTATTACGGTCAGACCGTCTGAAACACGACGTATCATCTTATCGATAAATAAATAATAAAAACAGAAAGAATGATAAATAGTGACATGAAAAAAAGAAAATAAGCAAACAAATTATCGAAATGAGGAAAATAATAATATAATGCTATAAACGTAATAATAAATACTTCCTCCGGGTTATAATGTTGTTTCCTTTGTTTTTCCACGAAAAATAAGAAAATGATTCTATATCACACAAAATACGCTACCTTATATTGAATTGATTTTGAAAAAGAGGAATCATCAATAAAAATTTAAGCTCGCATTAGAAGGAAAACGGGAATCAATACCTCTACTCGAAGAGGGTAATAAAAAAAAATAGAAAAAATATATAAATAAATGATCAAAACGGAGAAATACGGGAGCGAATGAAGAAGGGAGGAGGTGGAGGGAGCAGGTAATGATTGTGAGAAGGGAGACAAGTAACATGAGATCTTTTGGGGTTTTTTGGGGACCAACTTTTGGGTTTGGCCCCTTAACCCAAATAGTAACTTTGGGTTTTTGTGGGTGAGTCTTGTGTGGTAAAGCCAACTTTAAGGTTTTCAATAATCACAAATTATTGTTTCAAATTAAGTATATTCTTTCAAAGTAATAAAACGGATTAAATAACTACCATTTTATATACTTCCTTCGAGTCGGAGTGTTGGTTTATGTTTCACTTTTGATGCGAGTTTAGTGATGGTTCCTCTTTCCCTTTTTGATAATTTTTTTGTGGTCCAAAATCAATTCAATGTGGGGTAGGGTGTTTTGTGTGATCTAAAACATTTCCTTATTTTTTGTATATAAAGCAAAGGAATCCAAAAGACTGATTTTATCTATGCAAGTGAGGTATATTTGACCCGTTTTAGTCTTAAAACGGTTATATCCGTCTTAAAAGAAACTTATTGTTCAATAATATACGGTACCTTTTTTTATTAAACTGATAACGGGATATAGTGTAATACGGGTATAATATGATACAAGTTTTTAAGAACAGTAGCGTAATGTGAAAACATAAATAGTTCAAAAGGGAAATAGGGTTTCGAAACAACTATTTCTATAAATTAAAAAAAAAGATGAATTTTAATATAAGAGTTTATTGCTCGTATTAAAAGTTTATCGAGTTGTACAAGGAAACAAAAGTACTTCGTAATTGTTTGTTTCAACCTACTTCCATTAGTGACATGTCAATAATAGTTTTCTACTTTCTTCACCTTATGAAATAATTTATTTAATTTTGTGTATAATAATGATTTCTTCAAGGGTCCGTAATAATATTAAATTACTTTATTTTCATGCAACAATATAATAGGTACAAAGTAAATCAGTATTATAGATTAATTATTATTCAAGACATGTATAATTTATCTTAAATTTACAACCGTTTTCATAGATATACTCATATACTGAACAAAAGAATAATGCGTAATCTTTTTTTTTTTTTAAAAAAAAAAAGTTAGTCGCATTATTCTTTTAGAAAAAATCATTTTACTATATATGCGTATTTTAAAAACAAAATTCCATTTTATAAGAGATCAGACCAATTATTTCGGATTTAGATGGTTTATACTTACATATGATTATATGAACCATAAGGACAAAATGTATATGTACAAATTAGCAAATAAATTATTTTAATTATTGTTACATAAGTTATTAGATGTTATTTAATGCGTTTTAACTCACAAATATGATTATATATCTAGATGTATATAAATATCGTACATCTAATACAAATGTAATTGAGCTTATATTTTTTGAGCATTTAATAATTTTTTCTTGCACTATATTATTTTAGCGTTAAAATTAAAAAAGTTTAGGTTTTATATATATTGTTTTTGAGTTTCAATATAATGTTCTGATTTACAATTTTTTTATAAAGACGCTCAGATTTTTTTCAATAAAACTCGTAAAATATATGTATAAGCTCAAATTCTTTGTTATAAAGCTCGAAAGCTATACTATTAGAGGTATAAATCTGATTATATAATCCATTAATTGATTTTGACTTAAAACGAGTATATCCTTATTACAAGTACAAGATAGTAAGAGACCAACTAATTCGGGTTAGCATGGCTACATATATATAACTATCCGTTAACATACGTGAAGGGACATGCAAGTGTAGATTTGCATTACAAACATCGAATCTAAAAGTGTTGGCTAAATCCAGTTTAATAATAATAATTCCATATAATAATAATACTAAGAAAGTACGATCATATGATCATATGATCTCTATTATTTGGAAAGCTTGATTCTCTTCTTGCGTGACCGACATGTGACATTGTGATATCAACATTTTTAATATCAATTGTAACTCTGTAAGTTTCCAGTGAAATAAATTTACGATAAAATATTGTTAGATTTGTGACGAAATACTTGAACGTCCTTAGTAAAATAACTATGAGTTTTACAATAACTTAACTTTGTGTATAATATATTGGTATTATTGATTATTTTAGGGTATACATTACGAAAACTGTATTTATATTGCATTGTTATTAACTAATTAAAAGTTGCATGGACGTATGGACGTATGGTGTTTAAGAATCAAGCTTAGTGGTTTTTATTCCTTTTGTTTGGGACGATGCGATTGAATTTACAAAAGCCTAGAGATTGAGGTCCTGTTCTTTCTGGTTTATATTCAACTCGTTTCAGTTCAGCTCAGCTCTATTCAGTTCAGTTCAGCTCAGTTCAGTTCAACTCAGCTTCATTCAGTTCAGTTCAGTTCAGTTCAGTTCAGTTCAGCTCAGTTCAGCTAAGCTTCATTTAATTCATTTCAGTTCAGTTCAGCTCGACTTGATTAAGTACATCTCACATTATTATTATTATTATTATTATTATTATTATTGTTGTTGTTGTTGTTGTTATTATTATTTTATTTATTTATTTTTTATTCTATTTATTATTATTAATTAATAATTATTATTATGATTATTGTTTTTATTATTTTCTTCTTATTATTTTTTTTGTATTATTATTATTTTTTATATATTTTTATTGTTTATAATAATAATAATTATTATTATTATTAAACATGAGAGTAGAGAAAATGTAATTGAGAAGTAAAATTTGATAACATTCAAATAATAATATTTGTTAACATAATCGAAATTCATAATCTTAAAAATATAGATATAATTAACAAAGACATCATCTATGTTGTTTCGTTATTAACCTCCGTATCATCTTGATGTATGTGCTTCATTTTCGAGGTCATTATGGACATCACATTTAGACGTAAAATGTTTAGATAATAACAAAAATAATTAATGTTTAGACGTAAAATATTTAAATGTTGCTTTTATTAATTTTAAAACACGAGAAAAGAAAAAAAAAAAAAAAAAGAAAAAAAAAACAAAGTCCATTAGAGTTGACTAAAAGAAACCTAAAAATTAATAATTTTTTAGTATAATTGTTTTTTAAAAAATCTCAAATTTGTATTAAGCAAAAATTTTTTTATATTATTATTATAAAATTTAAGTTATTTCTATTAATTTCAGCTTCATTCAGCCCATTTCAGTTCAGCTCGATTAAGTTCAGCTCAGTTCAGTTCAGTTCAATTCAGCTCAGCTCAGTTCAGTTCAGTTCAGCTCAGCTCAACCCCATTCAGTTCAGCTCAGTTTAGTTCAGCTCTAAAAACCAGAAAAAACAGGGCATGAGTGTGCTTTTTTGAAATAATAATGTGATCACTAATCGGGAATCTAACTAGTAGTGAAGTGTACGCTCGTTATTTCAAGCTTATAAAAATTAGTTATGCTGATCAATTTTACTATCAAAAATTCTTAAATAAGTGGGTTCGACATAAGTATAAAATAATATAAGAAAAATCCGTTGTCCTAAAATTTCATTTAGAGATCCGTTCCAGAGAAAGTTCGAGCCCATTCTGGACTGAGCGAATTTATACTGTGTAGTCTTCAAAAATTTAGTACATTAATTTCAAAAATCTTAAACAAATAGAGTTAAGTTATTTAGCGGATTACTACTTTAATAATAAGTACTTGGTAGCGTTTATTTTATTTGTTTTAATTATTTGTTTATTTTTTATATTTTGTGTGAGGATTATTTGAATTGAAATAAATATAATTAAGACATAAGAGTATATAAAAAATAAAGATATTTTTCTTGTTAATCAGTTACAGTATGATTTTAAGGGGTCGTTTGGTTACCCACTAAAACAAGTAGGAATTTAAATTTACGTGAATTGCAAATTTGACCTTTTGTTTGGTTACCTCAATTCACATGAACTTGAAGTTCTCATGAATTGCAATTGCTTCATAATGGAGGAAGTGACTTACCTGGGTCCCCTAGATAGGTGGGAATGCCTAGATGAATTGTATTTCCTACATGACAATCAAACAATATTTTCTAATTCTCTAAAATCATGTGTTTTACGACTTCTTAGGCAATACGAATTCCTACATGCAACCAAACGACTCCTAAATGTATCATATAAAAAAATTGTATTACAGGTAGTGCAATTTCTCACTTGTGACCGGTTCTTTTTCATCACATGTGACTTTTTTAATGAAAAAATGTGACCATTATTTAATAGGTAACATTTTAATTGTACCAGAAAATAGGTAACATTTTATAAATAATTAGGAGTACTTTTTATCTTAAAGTGGTCATAGCTAAAACCGTCACAATTTATGACCATCATAAAAAAGACCAACGGTACCATTAAATACGAAGTATGTCATTTCTTACAAAGATGGCTTACAACTCAGTAGGACCAACAAGTTAATGAGGAGCCCAACAATTGAACGGTAAGTGATTGGGCCCGATTTGCTTAGTTTGAGATAAACATATTTTATGGTGTACATGTTCGATTTTAAAAAAATCATTTTTACCCCAAAAAAGAGAAATAAAATTTCAGGATCAATTGCTCAATTATCAAAATAAAATGTCAAATTTAGATATTAAATTTGGATAAAATTACTATTTCAAATTTATAAGGAGTTAAGGTGATCACGAGTAATCGAGTATAGGCTAACTAACTAATTCAACTTGGCTCAGTCAAACACACCACATTGGAATGAATTTTGCCCATCATACATTCATGATCCAACCCAACCCATCTCATCACTAGTATGGGATTCGGACTTCAATTTTGAGAGATCGGACCACTTGACCCGTGATAAAACGAGAAAAGAAAATAACATAGCTCGCTAGGTTTACTTCAACCCGTATCATGGGTCGGTCCCGATTCCAACCAAACCTTGCCTGGCCCTGCACACTTCAACCCGTGTTGCGAGTTTGGGACACCAAAACCTATCATAACTCACCGTAGCTCGGCTCCTAGTCCACATCTACTGGGAGCTAAAAAGGAAAATACATTGTTATCATGTTATGTGTATCGTCTCTGATTACTTTACCAAGTATGTTAACTAACATCAAGATTTAGATAATCTCTTGTCTGTCACACGCAAGCTTTATAAAAGCAATTCCATAACTCGTAAAGTCGCGAGCGTTATTTAATATTTGTGGTTTATTATCCCATTGAAAGGGTTCGTGAACAATATCTATACTCAGAGTTTAAACATCTAGCGACCGTTTAAGCGTTTAGTGATCCACATCGATAAGTAAATTATACATTCGATGCAATGTCACAGTTGTTTAATTTATGAGTATTATAATAACGTTTTTGGTTTTGTTTTAAAAATTACAAGTTTTACTATAAAGTTATTGAGTTCATTGACTTAAACATTAAACTCGGAAAATTACAATAAACTCAAAAATATTTCATACAACCTTAGTTAAATTTGAATTTTTACGGAAAAAATTAAAAACCAACTTATAAATTTTAATAAGTTCAGGAAAATTCATATACTACAAAATAAACAAAGTTTAAAGTAATAAATTCAGAAAAAAATACACATATACTTAAAAAAAAAATCTAAATGAATACATGAAATGTATATTCTTTTTCTCCATCGACATCGGTCTAGGGGTTCCCTCCACAAAATAAAAACACCATTCACCGTTAAACAAACATGATTAACTGCGAGGGTCATGAGTTCGAATCAGTAAAAGATTCGTGAATTGAGCTTACCTATTATATAGCGATTAGCATGATATTGTTGCATACCCGAAAGGATCAAAACTCTTCGGGATTAAAAAAAAAAAAACATGATTAACTACGAAGCAACAAACAATAACAGACGAATCTCTTAATTCTGGTCACCACCAACTTCCACTTCTTCCCTAAAACGACACCGTTTTCTCTTTTCACCCTTCATCACCAAAAACCGCCATTAACGCATTGAACAAGCATGATCACTTACTTCATTCAACAACTACCATTATAGATCGATCACTCTGATTATAGTTATTATAATTACCCTTCTTTTATCTTTTTTATTTTGATTTAATTTTTTATTCTTCTTCATGGATTCAGCTTGTTCTCGACCCGCTGTCGTAATCGACAATGGTACTGGGTATGTTATCTAATTCCTGTTTAATTGTCATTTATTATATATAATTGTACTCTTCCGTCTTGATCATTTGTTTACATTTTATATTTTTTGGGAGCTGGGAGGAGTATTTTAATCAAAGGTAAGCAAATGATTGGGTCAGAGGGAGTGATTGTTTAGCTGAATTGCATGAAATTATGATCTGGGTTTTTGTTAGAATTGGGATATAATAATGTGACTGATTTTGAAATGTTGAAGTTTAGGTATGTCTATGTCGTCGTAATTCCGATGTAATTATCGTTTATCGTCTCTAATTGTAGGTCTTTTAGCTGAATTTTATGAAATTATGATCTGGGTTGATGCTAGAACTGGGATATAATAATGTGGGTGCTTTTCAAACGTTAGGAGGTTTAGGTATGTCAGTATGTGTATGTCGATGCTGTCTTAATCCCGGTTTAATTGTCGTTTTTCGCCTCTAGTTGTAATTTTTTAGCTGAATTGTATGAAATTATGGATTGGGTTGAGCTAGGATTGGAAACCGCCTCTTTGTGTTGCTAACACAAGGGTAAGGCCTCATACATCCGACCCCCTTACCCCGCAATTTGCAGGAGCAATTGAGGCACTGGGGTAATGTTGTTGTTGTTGACGCTAGGATTGGAATATAATGTGTGGGTGATTAACTGGAAAATGAGTTAATTGAGTTTTAATAGATTGGAAATGTTCAACTAGAGTTATGTCCATCTATTATTGGATGAAATGAAGCATTGAGTAGGATTCATGGGAGGTTAAATGAAGTGTGTTGAGTTTAGATTTTTGGATATATTTTACCGGTTATTTGATGAGATGCTTCATTGTTGGTGAGGCTTAAATCACTTTCATCGGAGTACTAATGATTATCGTTTCAATTTTGGACTGTTTTGGACGGGTTGAATATATGGAAATGTTTTAAGGATAGTGAGGTTACAGTTCTGTAAATTTATGCCCTCCTCATCAATGACTGCAGGTACACTAAAATGGGTTTTGCTGGGAATGTGGAGCCTTGCTTTATAGTTCCAACAGCTGTTGCAGTTAATGATTCGTTTGTAAACCAACCAAGAACGTCAAATAAGAGTAATTGGTTAACTCAATACAGTGCTGGTGTTATGGCTGATTTGGACTTTTTCATTGGAGACGAGGCATTGGCAAGATCTAGGTCGAGTAGTTCTTACAGTCTGAACTATCCGATTAAGAATGGGCAGATCGAGAATTGGGATGCTATGGAAAGGTTTTGGCAACAATGTATATTTAATTATTTGCGCTGCGACCCTGAGGACCACTACTTCTTATTGACAGAAAGTCCACTCACTCCCCCTGAGAGTCGTGAGTATACTGGTGAAATTATGTTTGAGACATTTAACGTTCCAGGGCTTTACATTGCTGTACAGCCTGTGCTGGCCCTGGCCGCTGGTTATACGACATCCAAGGTTTGTACAATCTTCAAGCCACTCTACTATATTTGAATGCTGATTAGTAGCTTCAAATCCAGTTAATTTTTATCTAGTTGTCATTAAATTGCTTCGATTTATATGGTTTTTGATTTTATTGATGGTAGCTTCTTTTAGTGTGAGATGACAGGGGTTGTCGTAGACGTTGGAGATGGAGCAACACATATAGTACCTGTTGCAGAGGGCTATGTCATTGGGAGCAGTATCAAGTCGATTCCCATCTCTGGTAGAGATGTCACCCTTTTTGTTCAGCAACTCATGCGGGTATTATACCTTTCTTGCTTTTTCGAACATACTTTTTAATTTGTGCCTACATTCTATGTTACTCCGACTCTTCTAATTTCCTCGCGTACCCGTGTCCGACACTCGACACTCGTTACATGCGGGGTATGACACATGGACACCTCATTTTAGAGCAAAATGTGCATATTTTTCAATAACATAGCTGAGTCCGACACTTGGACACGTACCCGTGTCGGGTATTTCTAAACGAGTCTAAGTAACATAGCCTACATTTGTTGGCATCTTTATGGGTATTGGCCATTACCTAATGACTCAGAGGACTCATTGTATACATTAATACTTCCACAGTACCTCAGTAACCATATTTCTGCCTTTACCTCTTAACAATTCTTATGTTAGGAAAGGGGCGAGAATGTGCCCCCGGAAGACTCCTTTGAAGTAGCTCGACAAGTGAAGGAAATGTATTGCTACACTGGTTCAGATATTGTTAAGGTACACTCTGTTACGAAATAGGTGCTTAGTATACCATTCTGGTCTTCTTCACTCCAAGGATATAACAGTTGTAAAGTTCAAGATTAGCCTGAATTTATTCTTTTGGCAAAAATGATTAGAATAAATTACTAAAATGAAATTTCTAATCATTGCCCAGTAGACCTCAATAATCTTGTGTACTCTTTTGGTTAACAAACAATAGTACACTATTAAATATTTTACAATTCCATAACTTGAAAAAATGATCAAATAATACCAAATACTGGGCAAGATGGGGTTATACATAGTATATATTTTGTGAAGAATTGTGAAAATCTCGTGTCTTTACCCGTCTTATATCCATCTACGATAACGATGCACAAATATGGAAGTGTTCATATGTAATTATAGAAGAAAGTTAGTCCATTTTTGTTCATCCACAGAATAATTTCTGTACAGTTACTATCCATTAAATTATCACTGATAGTACTCGGTATACGTTATTTTAATATTTTGTTGCTTATATAGGAGTTCAACAAGCATGACAAAGAGCCATCTAAGTATATCAAGCAATGGAAAGGAACAAAACCGAAGACCGGAGCACCATACTCCTGTGATATAGGCTATGAACGGTTCCTTGGTCCTGAGGTTTGTTTTATACAATGTCTTTTACTTGCAATTGTCTAATCATTATAGCTTCTCTTACTATGGTGGGCTTACATATAGGATTTTCACATCACTTGTTATATCTGTTTTCTCAAATAATATCTGATTGTTACATGCAGTCATTTTTGCTACTTGAGTTATCTTCAGACTTTGTGTGGTCTCATTGTGAACATTCAAACATGGACACTGAGTTTATGAAACACCGTTGATCACTTTCTTATGCATGGTTGGTTACTGGGTTCTATACAGCGATCAACAGAAAACTTCAATGAATGTGGTCTCATTGTGAACATACTTAAATGGACGTTGAGTTTATGAAACATCGCTGATCACTTTGTTATGCATGATTGGTACATGGGAACTTGGTTCTGTACAGCAGTCAACAGAAAACTTGCATCTGCATTTCTGCAATGAATTTTAGTACCTATAAGAAAGTGTCTCATTTTTGTTGCTTGATTTTGTTTTTTTGCTGTCGAAACTTAAGAATTACTTATTGATCATCTGATGTTTTAAACTCCTAAGTTTCTGTTTGGTCCCCGAGATTCACTTTCTTTAACAAGGTCGCTAAATACGGCTCGCAGTCAATTGGAACTTTGACAGTCTGACTCTAACAAGATTGATTTTCTTTTTTGAGTTAAGCCTGCTTCACCAACTTCATCTGTTGTCCAACAAAGTTTGCACTTTGCACCACTGTATTTGGACTTGTTCATTCTGCCCAATTGTTTTACTGATTGGTATACGGTATTGTTGCGGAGTTTAAAAGCAATACAAAATAGTTGCGGGGTTCTTCTCGTTCCCTATCACTTATCACAATTCTTTCCCACTTTTTGGTATCCTTGTGATAAGCGTAATATGTTTGCACCAAAAAAAAATGATAAGCATAATATGCGAGTATAGTCGTATACATAAGTGTTCCTTATCTGAATTCTTACACGTAATTTATCTAATGTTTTAATCATTACAATGCCACTGTTTTCAATTCCTATTCTCATGCTGCAACTTTGTTTGGGGTTCAGTTGTTGAGGGCTTTTGTTGACTGGGATTCGGGGGAAAAGGCTGGAGCTTTTGATGCACTTATTTAATGTCTTGTTTCATTTTTTGTTGTTCTTTTGTGCTGATACATAATGATGAATGACTACCATAGATTGGTATGTAGTGAATGTCAGAAGCAGACATTGACACCAATGATCCTTGATTTTTTTGTTTGATTGTGTCTCCGTGTACAGTTGTATGCCTATGCCTCTGTACAATATAAGAATCAACGATTTACCTTGTGCAGGTTTTCTTTAATCCAGAGATATACAACAGTGATTTTACGACTCCTTTACCTGCTGTTATCGACAAGTGCATCCAATCAGCTCCAATTGACACGAGACGAGCACTATACAAGGTACAGAATTGTTTTGTTAGGAAGAGTGACATTTCTATTTACCTTGATTTAAGCTAAACATGAAAACCTTGCCATTGCTTGAAACAAATAACTTTTCCTTCAAAAAATATTTTTTGGTTGCAGTTGCTTGTAATACTCTGAACTTCAGAACAAGCAATATGTTGATATATGAGTCTAATCTCGTGTATTACTTCGGCAACCTAGAGCCCTCAGACGGGACTGTAAGCTAGTTTCAGTCAGTTCAGTTCTTATTTGGTACACTTTATTCTTTCTCGTGGTTTTTGCTCTTTCTAACTAGAAGGATGGGGACTGCTTCATTTCTATCGTGATATACTGATATCGCAGATAAAGTGATGGAAAATATTCCTCCAAGTTACCTTTATAACTGAATCTGCATACACCATATGGCGAAAAGAAATCATAACAATGGATACACATAACTTCGGAACAGCAGGAAGTTTAGTGTGACTATTACCTAGTAATTACTTCTATAATTTTTAACAGCACCATTTTTTATACACCCTATGAAAGTGGTACTTTCTGAAGTCATTTTATGGATTCATCTCAATAGCCAACTTAGATTTTAATCTTTGCTCGATTGATTTTTTTTTTGCTTTGGACCAGAATATAGTGTTGTCTGGAGGTTCAACTATGTTCAAGGATTTCCACCGAAGGTTGCAACGGGATTTAAAAAAGATTGTTGATGCTCGAGTTCTTGCATCAGAAACTCGACTTGGTGGAGATGTAAAGGTAATTATTTGATTAGTTTTGTTACAGCCAGCTTTACTTTTATCCTCGAGTTGATATGTGGAGGCTAATTGGTTATTTTTCTGCCAGTCGCAACCAGTGGAAGTCAATGTAGTCAGCCATCCCATTCAAAGATATGCAGTATGGTTTGGAGGATCTGTCCTTGCTTCAACTCCGGAGTTTTATCCCGTATGTATCTTTCCTTTAATATACAGCTGCCTTCAATTCCGGTCCATGCTCAGCCCCCTCCCCTGTGTGTAGCCAACTCGACCCAATCCGACCTCCAAAAAAACCCATCGTAAACCCTATCCTAAATGACTGATTCTAATCATTATATCGGAAAATGACCCAATTCAAAATGACTGAGTTTATAATAAATGCCGGTCCATGCTCAGCCCCCTCCCCTTACTTTGCCCTTAGCACACCCTATCGGAATGACCTGTTTGTGACCTGTTCCTTAAGGTCAAGTTCATAGTTATTATAAATGAAACCTAAAATCATAACTGTGGTCTCTCATCTATACAGGCTTGCCATACCAAAGCCGAGTATGAAGAATATGGGGCAAGCATATGCCGTACAAATCCCGTTTTCAAGGGCATGTACTGACATAAACATCCAACAATCAGGAAGATCCCTATTTCGACATCAAGCCTTCAGTAAAAGCATGAGTCTTAATCCATTTCAATCATTTATTTACCCTTTTAAGTCTTTGTGAGACGTATTTTTGATTGGGGCGGAGGAAGTAGTATTTTTCCTGTTTAGGCAAGATGAAGTGGCTTGAACTTATATGAAGTACATAATTAGTAATGTGAGGAAGTCGAGATCATGCTAGTATGAATTGATGTATTCAAATCTGAAATTTCCAGATGGTGTAACATTATTCTCCTGATGTTATTTTAGGTTAATCTGAATTAACATTTTTTGATACTTGTTGCTTCTCTTCTTATTATGGTAATCATTATCGGTAAGTCTTGCTTGTAACGGTCACAACTCGATTACACGACTCACAAACTTGTGAGGTTTTGCAACCCCTTTTCTATTTAGCAATATTTGAATCGGTTAAGTAACTTTATAACTTGTGATGGTCACAAACTCACAACACTCACAAATATGAATCTGTGATAAGGAAACAAATGAGATTTTATTTCATTAAACAAATGAAATTTTATTTCATTATACTTGCACTCGGGATGAGAATATCGTGAAATTTTTTCCACATTTAGTATTTACGCGTGTCTTTAAAAAATCGATTTATGAATATTGACAAATATAATTGGTAAAAGTTATTCGCAATTTATTTTCGCAGTACGTTTTTTACTCAATACAGTATTTTTTACACCAAATTTTCCATTTGTTGCCCTTTTAGGTAGCACTCATGGGTCTTTTGATTTAAAATATCAAAATAGATTGCCATAAAAAAAATGCAAGTATTGTAGTAGTAATAGAGTGGAATAGATTCCAATGGGTCAAGTATTTTAACAAAAAGACTTGTGTCATGCGGTTTTACGTAGGTCACAATCGATCTCTTCAAAAAGACGGGTTGAGTGTCGCCATTTTAATGCCAAATGTAATTAATATAATTTTCTAGTTTAATAGATTTTTTTTACATGGTCAATTTCGTCCTTAAAATTGACATTTGGTACGTCTATTCGAAGAGACGAAATTAACCCGTTTCAATTTCAGTGAGATTTTGTGTAAATTATTAACGTAAAATCGCCTCATACAAGACTAAGGCCTTTTCTTTCCGGCTTAATTTCAGCTCCTTTCAATTTTGGTTATTTACGTTCAATCAATTATTTTCAATTAATCTCTTCACAAAAGTAACTTTTAATTCAACTAAATTCACTCCACTTTAGTTCCACTCAATTTAGTTCAATTAAACTCTACCCCAATTTATTCAATTCAGCTCGTTTCAGCCGAAAAAACAAGGCTATTCAATTCAGCTCGTTTCAGCCGAAAAGAACAGGGCCTAAGGCCCTGTTCTTTTCGGCTGAAACGAGCTGAATTGAATTAATTGGAGTAGAGCTTAATTGAACTAAATTGAGTGGAATTGAGGTGAAATGAATTTAGTTAAATTAAAAGTTAATTTTATGAAGAGATTAATTGAACATAATTGATTGAACGTAAATAAAACCTAACGGAATATAACCAAGCAAAATTGAAAAGAGTTGAAATTAAGCCAGAAAGAACAGGGCCTAACTCGTGTTTTAATTGGACTTACCCAAATCATACGGGTCGAATAAAAATAACCCAACAAGTGGGTTTTCCAGAGGTTTAACTTTAAACACTTCGCAGTTTGCACTACCTTCTACATCTCTCTATATACCGCCATTTTTACGCGATCTGAGCTAGAAAATTTACGAAGTTTCGCAACAATGGCGATGGTGTTCGACGAGTTCGGACGTCCATTTATTATTTTACGTGAACAAGAGTCGAAGAGTAGAGTTCGCGGAATCGAAGCGCAGAAATCAAATATCGCCGCTGCAAAATCCGTCGCTAATATTCTTCGTTCTTCTCTCGGTCCTAAAGGCATGGATAAGATGCTTCAATCACCTGACGGTGATATCGTTATCAGTATGTACTCTCCTAGGGTTTAGATTTTTGTTAGTTTTATCGCATTGATAGTTTTTCTAGGGTTTTGTAATCGTTAGATTTTGAATGCTGTTGAATTTAGGTTTATATTTGAGTATTCTCTTCTTATTGTACTTGATATGAATTTCGTTGAGTTGATTATGTGTCTGTTTGCTTAATAATGTCGATTAGTTGTATTTCAGTAATCATTAGTTGAATACTTGAATGCAGGCGGTTGATTTTTGGAAATGCGGCGATTTAGGTTTGGATGTGAATATTTTCCTCGTGTTAGTCGAAATTAGGGTTTGTGGAATTGTTCTTTGTTGTAGACTTGTAGTTGATTGAATTGAAGATGATCAATTGTTGTGATTTTGGTTTTGGTTTTGGTTTGTTTAGTAATCGTTAGGCGGTTTATTTTAGGAAATGCGGCGGTTTAGATTTAGATTTGGATTTGGATTTGGATTTGGGTATTTTCTTTGTATGTTGATTTGAACTTCTGTTTATTGTTTGGGTATGTTTGGTGAAGTTTGAGGAACTGTTGCCCTGTTGGTAGTTGTAGGTCAGTGAAGAGCATTAAATGCTGTGGTTTTTAGTGTACGATAATGAGTATGTTGATGAATAGTGCTATAGTTTCCTGCGTAAAGTAGTTGATTGGAGTTTTGGGTAACAATTCATGCTTGTAGTTGGGAGTGTCTTGGTAACGTCTTCAGATGTTGCCTCTTCTAATGCTTGTATATTTCAGTTGAATGTATCCGTTTGCTGATCTGCTCCAGGTATATTTTTGGTGAATGTAGTTTGGTGTGAGCAAATGTTTGATGATAAAACAGCATCTTTTAGGTATTAAAGGCCTGGTTATGTTACGTAGTAACATACACATTTTGGGACCTACTGCTTCATTGTCGCTGAGCATGCTAAACAGCGTTGGGAGTTTGGATTGTGCATTATTATGTACAACAATGATACGAGATGTGGAAGTGTTTGCTTCTTTTAGGCGTAATATAAGCAGCAACTATGATACATGTTGATTTCCAAATCATTTTTTTGATAAATAGTTTTTGCTTATATGGTTGGTACTTGGTACTTGGTAGGTTTCGTTGTAGTTCTTATGCATTTTTGAGTGGTCTGGATACAGTTATGATGCTTTCGTTGTAATTTTTCTGATGTTCCTTTTCTACTGTCAGCAAATGATGGTGCTACGATCCTAGAGCAGATGGATGTCAACAACCAGATTGCAAAGCTAATGGTTGAGTTATCTCGTAGTCAAGATTATGAGATTGGAGATGGAACAACTGGTGTTGTTGTTTTGGCCGGTGCTCTTTTGGAAATGGCTGCAACACTCTTAGACCGTGGCATCCATCCTATAAGAATTTCAGAGGGATATGAAGTGGCCTCAAGGATTGCTGTTGAACATTTGGAGAATATTGCGCATAAGTTTGAGTTTGAAGCAGGAAATATAGAGCCTTTAGTTCAGACCTGCATGACCACGTTGTCATCTAAGATGTATGACCATCTTTTCTTCTTCTGTTTTCTTGTCTTCATGTCTTCTTGATTTTTCAAAGTTCAACTGTGTTAATACATTGGCTTTTTAGTCTTGTTCATGTTATTGAACAACAATGGTTTTCATTTTTGGATACTCTTTGGAAAAGAATTAATAATATGATACTATACGGTAGATGAATAGAGTTATGGGCCTTGTGGCGCTATCATGATGTTTAGGTCTCTTTCATACAAGAGGATTGAGGCATTGCTCTCCATTAAACTATTAATACATTAGCTATTTCATATGATAATTGTATACACCTATTGCTGTAATTGGAGATCATTTCAGTTCATTATCTGCGGTAGAGAGCGTTTTTCTTCTTTACTGGGGAGTGGGCAGGGGTCATATAACGACACACCTTTATATTGTTTTTTTTCCGCTCTCATTTCACTATAGCAGTGCCAATTCAACAACTCCATTACTTTAACACACATAATGTTGTATCTGTTATCTTTGTAGGAATCTCTCTAATATCATCGAATTTGAATTGCCTTTCTTTTTCCAGTGTGAACCGTTGTAAGCGCAGCTTGGCAGAGATTGCAGTTAAAGCAGTTATGGCTGTTGCAGACCTAGAGCGAAAGGATGTTAACCTTGATCTGATAAAGGTGGAAGGCAAAGTCGGGGGGAAACTTGAAGATACTGAACTCATCTATGGAATTGTTGTTGACAAAGACATGAGCCATCCCCAGATGCCAAAGCAAATTGAAGATGCTAATATAGCAATTCTAACTTGCCCCTTTGAGCCACCAAAGCCAAAAACTAAGCATAAGGTTGAGATTGACACAGTAGAGAAGTTTGAGACGTTGCGTAAACAAGAACAACAGTACTTTGACGACATGGTTCAGAAGTGTAAGGTGGGTTATTATCTTCTGTCTCTACTGGATGATATTACTCTGACACTTGGTGCTTTAAATGTTCCATTTTCTGAAACTTTGATGTGTATGTGATGCCATATAGGCTTGTCTTGCCAGTTTTTGGTTGCAAGTACGTGTTAGGAGTTTGACTCGAATCTGCATGACTGCATGTACTTCACAATCATGTTTTGGTGGGAGCTTGGTCAGGGGACAAATTTACGTTGGCGTATCGATGAATAATTGTAATTTTATCGGGATTGGCTTGTATGTTTTTGTTGAACCTTTTTTTTACATTCCATGATGGAGTCGGTTATTATAGTTTGTACCAGTTGATTATGAAGGATAATGATATGCCAAACTTCTGCTGTGTAATGGCTGAGTGAATGAGATGACTTGTGAGTTAACGATGTAGCTGTTTTGTAGGCCATGCATGTATAACGTGTGGGTCGTGTGTTACAGGATGTTGGGGCGACCTTGGTTATCTGTCAATGGGGTTTTGATGATGAGGCAAATCATTTGCTAATGCACAGGAATTTACCTGCTGTCAGATGGGTTGGCGGTGTGGAGTTGGAACTTATTGCAATTGCCACAGGTTTGCAATAATCTGTTAATTTTGTTTATTTTATCTACTTTTGAAGTAAGAACAGTCTACTTACTTGCAGTTTTGCAATGTAGTATGACAATGAATTTTGTTTTAATATACAGTTTTGTAATAATACATTGTCAGGGGGAAGAATTGTCCCAAGATTTCAAGAACTGACTCCCGAAAAGCTGGGAAAGGTATGCATGTTCAATATTCATGGGCACTATGCTTTCTTCTTCAGCCTGGACTTGTTCATTTTTCCAATGTATGATTTACTATTGTATTGGTGGCCATTGCTTGCTGTTTTTCTTGTTTCTAGCAACTATACATGAATTGTCTTAGAATTTTTTTATACTCTGTAAATATGCTTCTTGCCTTTTAGTTGGAGGGAATTGACGGTGGAGAAAGTGAATCCTATATCTTTTAGCCAAGGCTTTTCTGTATGTAATCGAACATGGTGCATGTCTTCCTATAAATAATAACCTCTAGTTTTCTACTGAAGTACGTGGATTGCCATGTTGTTGGTCCAAGTTGTTATGTTATGATATATTTCTCCTCCTCCTTCACCTTATGAAATGATATCCATTTCTTACATGGTTATAACTTATAATACTCACAAGTAATTGCAATCATTTATGCAGTGCTTTGTTCAGGTCTTCAAGTGTGGTTTTTGCTTTTTTCTCTTTGTTTCCATGAACCTTATCCGCCGAATTACAATGGATGATGTACCATATTTGCAAAACATTCTTCATTGACGCATAATCGTTTGCTTTTACACTTTTTGGCATTTAGCAGTACATTGTTTTTATCCTAATACTGCATGGATAACACATAAAAGATGGTTTGCATTGTTCATCGCAGTTGACTACATGTGCCTTCATTACATATTTGGACACTGTGTTAACCCTGAAGTTATTTTGGGTTAGAAATTTAAGACCGGATGCCCAATATAAATCAGTGAAAAACTTGACTATAAATCCTTGCATTACTTATGAGTCACTTCTAGTGCTATACCTATGGTTAGATTCTCTATCATTTTTCAAATGTTTCCCGACTTCTGTTTTCTATCCCTATGCTGATATCTGCTCTAACTTCTGCAGGCTGGATTAGTTCGTGAGAAAGCGTTTGGTACAACGAAAGATCGAATGCTGTATATCGAACATTGTGCCAATTCGAGGGCTGTAACCATTTTCATTCGTGGTGGTAGGTTCTTGCACTAATGATATTTTCTGATTTTCCCTGTCTCATACGATTATGCTTTTTCTTCCCCTTAATGCTGTTTAATTGTTGTTGGTATATTGAAAATCTCTCATATTTATTGCACGTCTAATCTTTCTTAATGTGCTCTCAACTTAGGTAACAAAATGATGATTGAAGAGACCAAGAGGAGCATTCATGACGCCCTTTGTGTGGCAAGGAATTTGATTCGCAATAATTCTATTGTTTATGGCGGGGGCTCTGCTGAAATAGCTTGCTCGATTGCTGTTGATGCTGCTGCCGATCGACATCCAGGAGTTGAGCAGGTATCTATAAGAGAGCTTTGTTTTTATTAATCATATTTTTTTTATAAATATCTTTATGACTGACAGGCTTTTGGTTGTCTGCAGTATGCCATCAGGGCCTTCGCTGAAGCGTTAGAGGCGATTCCTATGGCATTGGCTGAGAACAGTGGTCTTCAGCCCATTGAAACACTGAGTGCTGTTAAGGCTCAACAACTTCAGGTAAATGGTTTTGCTACTCTTGTTGCGCTTCTGGCGCGCTCTATGATTACATGCTTACACTTTTGTTTAGATTTTTTTTGTCGGACGAGATACTGCTGTCTTGATTTGGCTAGTGTGTTAGGGGCCTATGTTTTCAACATGCATGATGGAGAGTTCCTTTTTTTTTTTCTCCGAGTCACTTGGACTTTGTTAAATCAGAATATGATGTATGATGTGTTAATTTTTGACCCAAATATGAGGTGAGTGAATAATAATAATAATAATAAAATAAGAGTGATGTAGGCATTACTAAGGCGCGATCAGAATTTATTTACTTATCCTACAGTTTACCAAAAATTGTACTCTGTAATTCGGTATGTGTTTTTTCAAGACACAGGGGGAACTACTAAGTACTAACAGAGGTCAATGCTTTCCACCATGATTTCTCTGATAGCATTTTAGTTTTCGAGAAATTATCTGGTGTTCTAGTGCTTTTTTTTCCCGTTTTATTTATTTCTATTTTTATTTTTATATATTAGTCATTTCTAAAAGCTATGGAATATGTTGGAAAAAAACTTTCTGCTTGCTTCTAACCTCCCTTGTCTTAGTGGTGAACTTTTTTTGGTAACTTGTCGTTTCACGAAGTGAAAAACTTGGCGTATTTTCCTCTCGTGAATCTTGTGTCAGACTACGATGTGAGGCCAACTCAAATAACTGTGTGCTCATTGAATTATATTTATTATTTAATGGGCTGGTCACACCGTCTCATTTAATAAAAGTTTAGTATTAACCATTGTAATGTGGTTTATGGATTAATCAGGACGACAATCCTTGTTGTGGGGTTGACTGCAACGACACTGGCACCAATGACATGCGTGAGCAGAATGTATTCGAGACGTTGATTGGAAAACAACAACAAATATTGCTCGCTACTCAGGTGGTGAAGATGATTTTGAAGATTGACGATGTCATCACCCCTAACGAATATTAATATCCTGTCAAGTTAGATTTCGAGTTCCTTCCTTAATCCAGGTAGATGTCACTTGTCTTCGTTGTTGCCTTTTTGGTGTGAAATCAAATTGTAGTACTCAACATGAATCGGTTTTTCTGCTATGCGAGATATTTTGTGTGGTTGGATATATAAACTCTCGATTTGTCGTCAGATTTAATTAGCAGTCACCCTTGAAAAAAAATGAACTAATAATCACGAGTCGCACCAATCTTGTATGATTGTCGGTTTTGATTTTGTTTCGTCTCAAATCGAGAGGTAGAGCAAGATCACTTATTTCTGCTAAATTTCAGGATAAATGAATCTCATATAGAATATGGAAGCGTTTCGCGATGCAATATATTACGAGTTATCTGGATGTAACCTGGTAGTCTGGTACCTAGGGTGCCATATTTCTGAATGTCTTTGCGCTATCGCAATGAGTCATTTAGTGGTTGAGGCTCTCCTGTTATGCACAAATTCTTATTTGTGACAGCGCTATCCGTCACATGCTTGTGACAAATACCGTTTTCTCTCACAAAATACCCAATTTTTTTTTTCTCTCATTCCGACACTATTCATGTGGTCCCCTTTTTCTACTAACTCATTTTGTATCCATTTTATCTCACAAAATATCCGTCACAAATGGTGACCCGTTATGTGTAGTACGAACACTTCTTCTGTAAGGTGAGGATAATTGGGGGTGGAATTTACATTATGAACTTGTGATTAACAACATTTGACACGTAAACAATGGACTGTCGTTCTGTTCAGAGCGGTCCATATAACCGACAACTTAACCTACCTGTTAGGCTGTTACATGTTTATGTCTGATCAATCTTTCCTTGTTATCCTATTTACAAGAGACCCTGAAACCCTAAAACCTATATGCAAAGAAGCAATTTGCCAAGTCGACCATGACGGTACATACTGGTGTGACGAAATGGAAACTGAATAATTCAGGCTAGCAACTAAGTTCGATATCAACAGCTTCAGGATGTCCCCTTTCAATCTGATTCTCACCAAGCTTTACACCCAGCTGTCCCTTGTCGCCTGCCCCAAAAGCGTATAGTTTTCCGGATTCAGTGAGTGCAAATGTGTGAGCGTTCCAGAATATGGAATTCGCCAGACTTATCTGCACTACCCGTTCCTTCAGCTGCTTTAGTGAAGACACGATCTCTGGCTTAACTACGTTTGTATGCCCGTTCCCCTGTAGGAAAGCGCATCCACCATAAAAATCACAAAAAAAATACTTTACAAAACCAACTGTTCAAGGAAACCATACTTTTTCCTAGCAAAATGTATAAGTCGGTTTTGAATTTTTCTCCCATACCCTATATACTAAAATATTATTTAGTCATATTCTTATCATATACGGAATATAAGCTTTCTAAAAAGTTTCCTCTAAATTTTATTTATTTAAATAAGAAAATAAATGACCATTAACTATTTTTTTTATATTAGAATATAACTTTTTATCATTTATTTTAATTAAAATAAAATAAAAGTCTAAATACAAATTGCTAATCTTTGTTACAAATGATTTAACCCATATTAATTGTTCTTTATAAAAGTAAAACACTAAAACATAAACAGTAAACTGTTATTATTAGATTCGTAGAAAGAAAAATATCATTAAAACAAGTTGAGAACTTTATAAAAATAAATTATTAGCTCTATGATAAAAAAAAAAATCATTAATATATAAATTTCACAACATTACTCAATTTTCATGATTAATTATATTGCTCAATTTTTTTTCTCATATCAAAATATGACGACTTATTAACGTGGAATATGAAAAATTAATAAAATGTTAATTTATCATGGCTAATACAAAAATAAAAATTCTATAAATACCGCACATATTGCGCAGGATCTATACTAGTTTAATATACTAGTTTAAGATTAAACGACTACTATTTCAAATGAAGCCAAAAATTTATCATTCTTCGGTAGCAGAGTAGAGTGGAATTACGCATCTAAGATTCATTTGGAAACACCAAGGGAAAGGTTGCTTGAATGCATCCTACTCACCTTACCCCCCCATAGACGGGAAGTGTCCGTGTATTTTTCTTATATGTTCATGCGATTAATCCTAGGTCACGCGTTCCACTCGTGATTTTATGAAATAAACAAAGTGACATCTGCTACCATTTGAGGTATTCGGATCATTTTATCAACTAAGCTAAGCGATATATGCAACTCTTGAGGTATAGGGATGATTTTTATCGACTAAGCAAAGTGAAATCTGCAACCGTCGAGGGATTGGGGACTGAGGTGACGTAATTTAGATGGAAACACATTTTATAAACTACTCCGTAAAATTCATGAATCTTAAGATAAAATGGCTCAGAGAATTTTACCTGTCCATCAACCTCGGTATTGTGCCCAAGACTCGAGGATTCTCCGCAACCAAACGAGTAAACATCACCACTATCGGATACCACGAATGTGGTATAATCGCCTGTGGCGACATGTACAGCCTTGACATCACTCAAGCCTTCGACCACCTTTGGAACAGATTCACACTCTTCATTCCCGTGTCCCAAACATCCATACCGCCCCCAACCCCATGTACAAACCCTTCCATCTTTACCAACTACAGCTGCATGCCAAGCACCCGCAGCTACAACCATAGGCTGGATATTCAATGCCTGAAATTTCTCGATCAACCGAGGATATTTTTCATCTGTTCTCGAACCGTGTCCGAGCTTTCCTCCCAATCCACACCCTACTGAATACACTGACCTGAAGTATGCAACGAAGAAATAAGTTTCTCTAAACAAGACGGTTAACATATGCATAGCTTTTTGATCAACAATTTTTAAAATTACACGACTAAAAAGAAAAATCCCATTGATTTTTTTTTTCCTTGGTGTCAAATGAGGCCCAACTGTGCAAGGCCATTACAATGTAGAGGGAGGGGGAGGGGGAGGGGGATTCGAACCCAAGACCTATTGTCACGATACGTCAGTATTAACCACTAGGCTAATACCTCAATATCTATGTTACTCCGACACTTTGCTTAACTGCCGTGTCGCGTGTCAGACACGTGTCGGTGTCCGCCACGCCACGACACTTCGACACTTCAATTTAGACCATGAAATAGGAAAATTCACCCAAAATAGCCGTGTCCGACACGCTGACACGTGTCGGACACCGACACGTGTTGGCGTGTCTGAGTAACACTAGGACTCATCAGTCCTAACAACACTATAACATCAAACGAGGAAGGCGAGGTAAAGCTGCTTACATCCCGCTTGGCTCACAAGCAAGGGCAAGAAGATAGCAATATCCTGCTGCAATCTGTACAACTGGTATATTCTCAAGTGCGCCCAATAAAGGGTATGGCTGCACATCAGCGGGATCCGTTTGGTGTCCGAGCTTGCCATCACTACCCCAAGAGAAAGTATAAACCCTTCCTTCTCTTGACAATACAGCAGTGAAGAAATTTCCAATAGCAGCTTGGACTACAAATATGTCTTTCAAAGACTCGACAAGCTGTGGCGTATTCACTGTTCTAGAACCTTGACCCCCAAATTCCGCTTCTCCAAACGAGTCTTTCCCAAAAGCATAAACCTTTCCATTATCAGTAATCAACATTGTCCTTCCAGAACCTGCAGTTGCTTGGATGATCCGAATTCCTTGCAGGGACCTGCACAACGATCACTTTGTCAACGTTTTCTCAACTCTCAGACATTCCGTATCAGAATTTTCCATCACCACCACCACCACCACCAAGGCACCAACCAGTATGGTTCCTGCACCTGTAGACAGTTTCAATAGACGTGCAACATTATTTACTTCGGTTCTTCACTTCTCATGCCATTTTCGGCCATTCAGTCCTATGCAACACAAGGACATGGGTACGGCATATATATCTGACTCTTAAATATCCGACAGAGAGACTGTATACAGCATTTAATGTGATATTTAATGATTTCAGACCTTTTATTCAAATATGTAGATGTATCTTTGTTTTGCGGACGTGTCCCCAGTTTAGGACAGTGTACCCCCGGCCCAAAATTCAGTCATGCCAAGTCAAGTCAGGCACTTTGTTAATGTACCCTTACCAACATACACACACGTACCCGAGTATGAGTAACACGACCTACAAAACATCGAGCTAGATTCCAACCTGATCAAACGAGGCCTATACTCATCAGCTGTGTCGCCTTCTGGTGTGAGACCATGGCCAAGTTGTCCTGAACTATTAGAGCCAAAAGAGTAAACAGTTCCATTAGAAGTCACAGCAATGCTGTGACCCGGCCCAGCTATTGCCTGTGATTTTTCTCTCCTGCAGCATACTTCACCAGCTAATAAATACCGAAGTACTAACTTCCACGATCCCCCACATTTCCGCTTCAGATTATCCCTTTGGTCGGTTGTCATTGGTTTAAAAATAGCCCTCTTTTGGCACATATCAAGAGCGGCCAGCTCAGCTATGGACAATTCATAGTCAGGAGCAAAGTTAGCTGGATGCCTAAAGAAGGAACATGTCGCCTGTAAACCCAACACAAAACAAATCCACATTCAAAACAACCGCATCATCAATTCTGTTTTCGGGAAAAAGGGCTCGCTTGGAATGAGGGTTATTTATTACTACGGTAATATAGGCAAAAATAAAGGACAGTGAGAAGCCAACAAGGTTGCTGACTTCATGGCTTCCGTTGGACATTCATGTCCAACTCTTTCGAGGTGGGTTGAAAGCCGGTGGCTTCAACTTACCTTACAGGTTGGTCCTACCCAAGATGATCAACCTAGTTTCCTTACCTTATCAAAAAAAAAAAAAAAAAAAAAGGACAGTGAGAAGGAAGAGATGATGGCGAAGGGAGGAACGCAGGGTGATGACGGAATTTTTACCCTCATTACGGTAAATGCATTATCATCAACCCCTTCCACTACCACCACCGCTTCCTCCACATGCCCTGCATTTTGACCTCGGCTAGCCCTAGTAACCCTAAGACGTGGTTTTGAAACAACTTATTTATAAGTAGACTTGCCTCTAATTTTGCAAGGTCTTGTGGGTCTAAATTAGATGCTGTAAGAACATGAAGAACAACAGAAGGGTTAGCAGCCAAAGGGAACTCCCCTGGGATCGAATCACCAAAGCAATGCCGAACTAATCTCTGGAACGTCGGCCTTGGTGAGGTGACAAGGGCAGCAGCAATGGCTTGTTCAGGGATATTACAGTATTGAATTGTTTCGGTTCCACTTGTTGTGGCATCCATTTTAGGCACTGTCCCAAATATTTGGGGTGCCCTTAACCCAAGTCAACTGGTTTTGATCAAATTTCTGCGAATTCAAATCGATAAAACAGCTGATTATCAAACCCTACATTGCTTTATCAAGACTCACAAATTTAGCAATGCATTTACTGTCTGTCATCGTCGCAAATGAAATGACCCCACAAAGGCCACAATGATTATCTAAACCTCCACCTCACAGTATCAGTGTTAAAACATGATAACAAAATTTGTCATCAGTTCATCACAATGTCATAACAATGGCAACATGCATAAGGTACAATTGACAATTGGCCATTAGATCACACTGCCTCCAATTCTTAGAAATTGCCACATTTTTCGAAATTTGGGAAGGGGATTTTAATATTTAAACAAATGGGGAATTCCAAAGAATTGGGATGGAGTATATCATAAGAAAACACAGTAAAATTGTGAAAATACTTCCAATTGAATACAAATTTACTTAATTTAGAGAATAAATAATAACACAAATCAAATTCTCATCGAAGACGGGCATTCCCGTCACAAGCTGAAGACGGATGGTGCCCATCTCACATTATGCAAGTGCTCAATCCCGTCTTCAACGAGAATTTGTGTATTGATTAAGAAAAAGGTAATAATACCAAAATAGTGAATCAATTTAAGAAAGTAGTTGATCACTTGATTAACCAAATACAAACAAGTTTAGGATATATACATCATCAATCAATCAGATGATCAGAAACAAACTGATGACAAAAAAAATCCATATATACTTCAAATCACAACAAAAATATGCAAAAAAATAACCCATCAATTTGTATGAATTGATCACAATTATACTGATCTAGTGATCACAATTTGTATATGGTGTGTGACGCTGGGTACCCATATACTAGTACTTCCTCCGTCTCAATCATTTGATTACTTTTTGATTTATTGTGAGTGGTATTTCAAAGGTAAACAAATGATTGGGACGGAAGGAGTAATAAAGTTATGATCTTCATCAAATTATCAAAAATGGGGGAACAAATTTATGATCTTCATCATGAATCACACCAAAAAATTAAGGTAACATCTTATAACAAATACAAATTAAATTAAAACCCATCATTTATTAATTGAATTTAAACATAGAACTCACTAAAAATTGGTACCATATACAGAGTATATAGTTATAAAAAGCTCCAAAGTTATAATCTTTACTCTTTAGTGTGTACAAATATAAGATGATCAGTTAATATAGTAAAATATAAAAAAAAAAAAAGAAAAAATGAAATTTGATGGAAAGATTGATTTTTGGAGGAGAAATGGATTTAGGAATTTTGTTGAAGGGATTACAAGAAATGTATAAAATGTATAAATAAAACAGAATTTGCTACTTCAGACGGATGAAAATAGGACGGATTAAATATCACCATCATTTTAGTAACAAAATTATATCACGAATTCGTCATTTTTTACCCCGAGAATAATGGTAACATTTTATTAAAAAAATGCAAAATTATATCACGAATTCGTCATTTTTTACCCCGAGAATAATGGTAACATTTTATTAAAAAAATGGTAATATTTTATTATAAAAATGACCACAATTAGTTCATCTTATTTCAGACGAAAAAACGGCCGGTCTAAAACAAGAATTTGCCTAAATAAAATGTAGCTCGCAAGGGTGGAGTCTAGTGGTTAAAACGTGGGTGAAATTCTCAGGAGACCCAAGTGGCCTGAGTCCATGCTTAAATAGACTTCGAGTCTGTCATGCTCGGGTGATTTACCGGGTTCCCTCGTCAAAAAAAAAAAAATGTAAAAAATACTTATATGTTGATGGAATCGAACTTTCAATTTCATAACACAAATTCTTATTGAGAATGGACATGCCTATTACAAGCTGAAAACAGATTAAATAATAACCGAGTGATTAGATAAGGCAAAAGGATAATGCTACACCCTATCAATTTGTTTTTGTTATCTACTAAATTGGGTATTACTCGACTCGGAAAAACTCTTATGTTACTGTTTTTCTTAAATAAGCATATTTATATCGCTGATTAAAATCGAACACCTAACTTTATAATTTAAATAAGAAAACACTTACCAATTGAGTTGGGCTTGTTGTCAAAGTTTGGGTGATTATAGTTTGTCTTTCTTTTAGTGTACGTTTTCTTTAAGTCCATTGTGATGAGATGTCATGTTGCCATGGAAGTAAAATTAAGCAATCCATATGACCACTAACATTTTTTGTAATATTATCCGTTACTCTATACGGTTAGTGACGGAGTCAGAATTTTATTAAGAAGTAAAATTTTTAACGTGGCAACATATTAATATACGAGTAAAAGAGTAAAAAAGCGAAACCAACGTATCAATTTTTTCACTATTCTCGTTATTAACAAGGAGAAATCCTCTCGTATGCTTGAGTGAGAAGCTTATTATTGATGTACACACATAAACATTTGAAATATTTTTCATTAATACACCCAATGTTAGTTATATATAAATATCGATTTAATTACATCGTAAATCAATCTAATTGAACCCTTTCTTCTTAATTTAATGTATTAGATTCGAATTTGTACCTATTCTTATTAAATCAAATCAAATATTTCTATTTCATCCAAGTCAGCTTAAGTAAAAATATATCGTTAATTACATAATCATGTGAACATTGAGCATGGCCTCTTAGTAGTTGAGATTTTTGATATTTTTAGTTATATTTATCGATTTTTTTTTCAAAAGTACTTTATATAATTACTCATTTTTACTTAACACAAGCATAATTATTTGTACATGGATGGTTATAGCAAGCCTAATGCAACAACTCCAATAATTTGGGATCCAATATTTTAAGACATATACCACCAATTATGAAATGGCTTTGAAATTGTCATCCTCATAGAGCTACAATAATAGTAGTAAGTCCTGCTTGTGATGAGTCACTATTTGTGACGGATATTTTGTGACATAAAATGGATATAAAATGAGTTAGTGAAGAAAGGAGACCACATGAATATATAATATCAGAAAGAGAGAAAAAGTGAGTATTTTGTGAAAAAAACGGTATCCGTCATAAGCTTGTAACGGCTACCGCCGTCACAAATGAGAATTTGTGCAATAATAGTAATATTATAATTTTATGATTACTTTAATTAGAATATTGGACACTTAGTCGTGGAATCTTCTTCGTCATACCCTAATTTTTGGGATAACATGGATTAATGCAACACTTTGGCACGCAAACTCTCACTACTCATTACTTTATCGGTTTAAGGCAGATTCTTTCGGATTGAAATCGTCTAAATTGAATTAAATAGAGTTGAATAGAACTGAAATAAGAGTTTTGTGAAAAAAAAAACTGAACAAAACTGAACTGAAATGATTAAAGCTTAAATGATGTGAACTTAAAACAAATGAATTACAAAAGAAGTGGCCTAAAATCTGAATCTAATATCCATATATGTAATTATGTGAATGGGATAAGACTTTTGGTTTCTTATATATTCTCATCTATCTGTTTAACTCGTTTTATTATTTAAGAATATATTCGTCTTAAATAAGAATTTGTGTGTTAAATGAGACACAAAGGAGATGCCTATAAATTGACAAATGGTTTGTCTTATACGCTGTATAAACGACAGTTTGTCTCGCTTGTGACGGCTGTAACCCATCATAAATGAGAACAAATGGGCATTCTCACTTACTTCTCTTACTTATAAATTTGTCTCAAGTTACAAGTTTATGACGTATTTACACCCGTCTCGTTACAAATGAGAATTCGTGTGTAAACAAATTCAAATCGTTCACATCTAAAACGAATGGTAGAACCCATTTTATATTGTTTAATAAATTCTTGGTTTTGTATTGTTTCTTTCTGTTGTGGCCCAAAGTACAATAATGCCACATGTGCACCTTGAAGTAAGGATTGGGCTTCTCCATTTAATGGCTTCGTGGGCAGCTCATATTTAGTTATTTACGTGACACCAGTCTCATTTGTGACGGCCGATATTCATCACAAGTTTGTGACGAATCAAATAAAATTCACATAAAAAGGTAAAGATAAATTATTTGAGATTCTCCATACATCTTACTTCCTCTGTTCAAATTCAATCTACCACTTTCAATTTTACACACTATTCATGAGTAAGCATTCAACTTCGATTTCCGCTCATTGCATAAGTTAAAATATATTCATGTGGGATTTTATTTGATTCGTCTTTAAGAGAACATTAAAAATATCTAATTTTTATAATTTTCACAAATAGGTAGCTAACGATATTTACCGCGTAAAACACACGTTTGCAAATGTGAAAAAGTAAAGTGGTAGAGTGGATTTGAATGGAGGAAATATATTTTGTCTTATTTATTTATATGGGCAATACTTGACCCGTCACAAACTTGTGACAGATAATCCGTCACAAATAAGACCTATTGTTTACTTGATCGTGGACAAAAGCGTCGATTGAAAGCCGATAACTTTAACTTATCTCACTCATGCAAAATAATGAAATAAGTTGGTCTTAACCATATAATTAATCTAGTTTTTTATCCTAAAAGAGTCGTGTCAAGGACAATATTTGGATTAACTTAACCATCAAGCAATTTATCACAGATGATGAAATATTGACTTTTTTGTCAAAAAATAAAATAAAAATATTCACGAAAAAAATTAATTGCCACCATTTAGATTAACTCACTCCATCTCAATTCTATGTTTACCATTAATTAGGATACTCTTTATAATAAATGAATAAATGAATAAAATGTAAATAAATAGCCTGGTGATGAAATTACGAACTCACTTGAATTTAAATAGCCAAGTTAACATGATTAAGCTTGTCCGATGGACAAGAAAGATACATATGAATGGCTCGTACGTTCTTTTCCAACCTAAATATATGAAATGTTCATATAAAAGTCGACCTTATCTAAATTACTCGACGCCGAGAAAGAGGATTCATAACTTGAGTTGATCTGATCAATATGACTTGACCCAATTATTTTTTGTTACACACTAACCCTATCTATATACTCTAAAATAACCTATACTGAGCTCTCTGTTAAAACTCAAATTGGCCCTACCAAATCCAACCTAACCCGACCCCGACCCAATTGATCTATTAAACAAGTCTATCCAGACCATATATAATATAATTTCCAATCGACTTATAATGTTTCAAAGAATCCTTAGATTTGTTTGATAACTACCTACTTAGAAGCATTCATTCATCTATCAACAAATTTCTTTCTGACAGATATTATCCATCACAATTTTATAACGGATCAAGTATTAACTATGTGAGTATTTATTTATTGTAAACTCGTGACTAGAAATTGTGTTCATTTAATACATTTGGCATCCACAAGCTATACAATAACACAAAGATCCATGATCGTTTGTACAAAAATAACTACACAAATTCTCATTTCAAACCGTTATTATTTCTCTTAAGCGTAAAGACGGTTCAGATACATACCAAATCACCCCACTTATCGCCTAAAAATAATAATTTTATTGTCTTTATTACCCCATTTGATGATATTTAACCCGTCTTAAGCAAGACTTACCGAAACCACTAACACACCAACCTCATAATATAAGGTCAAAGTGATAAGAAAGTAATATTGTAGGCCATACAACATGAGGTCTAAAACACACAACTACACATTCTAAAGATAAGCCTACAATCTAAATACCCCATTTCTATTGGTCCATTTCCTTCCTTTACTAACCATCAAATATCTCTATATCCCATTTCTACCCAAACTTTAAACCTCAATTTTTCCCAATCACACTTCCATCCTCACAAAAACAAGAAAAATCATCAAAAAAAAACCCATCAAATTCTTCACACAAAAAATGGCAATATCAACAATGGCAACAACAATGGCAATCCTAAACACAAAATGCATAACTCCAACTAACACAATAAAAATGGCAATTTCAAGCCCATCATCAAAGCCCACTTCAAAGCCCATTTCACTATTATCAATCCAAAACCTCCCAAAGGGCCTAATCAACCCAACAAAAGCCCAAACAATCACTACCGGGGCGATAGCCGGGGCAATCTTCACCACATTGGGCTCCATGGACTCAGCCATGGCAGCCCAACAACTCGCGGATATCGCCGAAGGCGGCGATAACCGCGGGCTGGCCCTTTTACTACCCTTAATCCCAGCAATTGGGTGGGTCCTATACAATATTTTGCAACCAACTTTGAACCAAATTAATAAAATGAGAAGTGAAAGGAGTGTGATTATTGGGCTTGGTGGGCTTGGGCTTAGTGGGCTTGGGCTTTTGTTTTCAACACAAGAGGCCCAAGCTGTTGAAGAGATTGGTAAGGTCGCGGCCGCTGCAGCGAGTAGTGAAAGTGATAGTAGAGGTCTGCTTTTGTTGATCGTGGTGTTACCGGCTATTGGATGGGTTTTGTTTAACATTTTACAGCCTGCTTTGAACCAAATTAATAAAATGAGGTCTCAATAAAATTAATTATTAAAAAAAATTTTAAAAAATATTGATGTATATTTTTGGTTTTGGGGTAATTGTGCTAGGAAATTGTTTGTAATATTGTGTTTATTTTCTAGCATATTAATGTTAATTATCCCTTTTGGCTGATGCTTGATTGTGTTAATGTTTTTGTGGGTGTTTGTTTAGTTTAACTCGTTTGACGGGTCTATTAATCGTTAAATAGGTATAAACCAAAAATTCTCATTTGTGACGGAGACGTGAAATAAAGAAGAGGTGGGAAGGCAAATAGGATATGATTGTGAGAGATCACGAGTTTGTGACCGTAATAAACATATACTCGTATTAACTCAACAATTGTTAGAACAATGTTACTTGTTCGAGTCTCGAATTTAATATTGAGTACCATTTGATAACGTCGAGACTACCAATAATCTTAGGGTAAGATTATTGTCTTCCACGTAAACAATGTCAATGTGTTGTTTACGCAGTTGGTCTTGCTTTAAAACACAATTTTGGTCTGAAATAATAAGACGTGATTTTGTAACCATTTTACAGCCAAATGTAATCATTATTTACAAACAAATTATCATAAGCTGTAACATTGACCATATTATCGTTGTTACAATTGGCTGTAAAATGGTTACAAAATCCCGTCTTATTATTTCAGACCAAAAGTAACGGTCTGAAATAAGAATTTTGGAAGACAACCAAACCTAATTAATATCATCCCGTCTCGATTGTGACCGTTACCCTAATCCGATTTGCCTTCCACTTAGTTTTTATGGAGGGTTACAAACTTGTGATGGAATATTATCATTATAATTGAGAATTTGTGAATTACTTTGGCCAGAGTAAAAACATATAGTTTTTCTAAACTACGCTTAATGAACACATAATAAGAAAACAAACAAGGAAAAAATTAAATAATAATTCAGTATTATTTTTACTTTTTTTATTATGAGAATATATTTGTTTCTTTTAAATTTTTTTGTTGAGACATATGTGAGAAAGATAACCCTAATATTTCAAACTAATGCAGAGAATATATTAACAATAGACCGTCGCGTACAACTCCGATAACTATTGTTTCAACTCGTACAAGAAATGTCATATGTTTCCCCTGAAATGTTGCGTGGCCGCTTTATCAGATTTGAGGAACAATTTGTGTAATTTACGGAGAATTTTGTTCTTGGACTCTGAACTTTTAAAAATCGTGTATTATACAATTCGATTTGAATCGTTCGAGACCGGACCAGAATTATTTTTCCCTGATTTTTCAAAAACGTTTCGAGATAATTTCAGGAGTTAAATAATTCGATTCCAGGCCAAAATAGCGAATATAACTCCATTTTTCATGATTATCGGACATTTGACAAATATTGGTTTGTCACATACCGGAATACCCAAATGTCCTTTGTTTCTCCTGAAATTTTGTGTGGCCGCTTTATTTGATCTGAGAAGTTGTGTGTGATTTACGGAAAATTTCGTTCTGAGACTCTGCAAACTCGAAAACCGTGTATTATATACTTTAATTTGAGCCGTTCGGGAGGTCACCAGACCAAAATAATTTTTCCCCCGGTTTTTCAAAAACTTCTCCAGGTTAATATTAAGAGCTAAACAATTCAATTTCATGCCAAAATAACGAGTATAACTCCATTTTTCACGATTATCGGAGATTTAAAAAATATTGGGTTATCACATACAGGAATCCCTAAATGACCTCTGTTCCTCCTGAAATTTTGCGTGGCCGCTTTATCTGACCCGAGGAACATTTTCTCTGATTTACGGAGAAATTCGTTCTGGGACTCTGGAACCCCAAAAACCGTGTATTATACACTTCAGTTTGAGTCGTTCGGGAGGGCATACTAGACCAAAATTATTTTCCCCCTGTTTTTCAAAGACTTATTCGAGGTAATTTCATGAGCTAACCAATTCGATTTCAGGTCAAAATAACGAATATAACTCCATTTTTCATGATTATATTATCGGAGGTTTGGCAATAATATACTTGGTTTACCGCAAACCAGAACCCCCAAATGTCATCTGTTTCTCGTGAAAGTTTTTGCGTGGCCACTTTATTTGATCTGAGGAATATTTTGTGTGATTTACGAAGAAATTCGTTCCGGGGATCTGGAACCTCGAAAACCGTTTATTATACACTTCAATTTGAGTTTTTGGGAGGTTGTCCTGTACCAGAATCCCCCCCTTTTTTCAAAAACATCACCGAGGAAATTTAAAGAGTTAACTAATTCGATTTCAGGCCAAACTAAAGAGTATAACTTTATTTTACATGATTTTCGGAGGTTTGACAAATATTGGTTTACCGCATACCAAAACCCCCAAATGTGCCCCTTTCTCCTGAAATGTTGGGTGGTGGCCACTTTATCTGATCCGAGGAACATTTTGTGTGATTTACAGAGAATTTCGTTCCGGGACTCTAGAACCTCGAAAACCGTGTATTATATATTTCAATTTGAGTTGCTCGGGAGGTCGTACCGGACCAAAATAAATTTTCCCTGATTTTTCAAAAACTTCTATCTCCAAGGTAATTTTAGGAGTTAACCAATTCGATTTCAGGACGAGTACAACCCTTTTTCTCAAGATTGTCGGAGGTTTGACAAATATGGGTTTATTGCATACCGGAACCTCAAATGTCCTTTGTTTCTCCTGAAATTTTGCGTGGCTGTTTTATCTGATCCAAGGAACATTTTTTGTGATGTACGGAGAATTTCATCTCGGGATTCTGAAACCTCGAAAATCGTGTATTATATACTTCAATTTGAGTCGTTCGGGAGGTCGTACCAGACCGGAATGATTTTTCTCCCGGTTTTTCAAAAACTTCTCCGAGGTAATTTCAGGAGTTAACCAATTCGATTTCAGGCAAAAATAACGAGTATAACCCCGTTTTTCACGATTATCGGAGGTTTGAAAATATTGGTTTATTACATACCGGAAACCCCAAATGTCCTTTATTTCTCCTGAAATTTTGCGTGACTGTTTTATCTGATCAAAGGAACATTATCTGTGATTTACGGAGAATTTCGTTCCGGGATTATAGAACCTCGAAAACCGTGTATTATATATACTTCAATGTGAGTTGGTCGGGAGGTCGTACCAGACCAGAATTATTTTTCCCCCGATTTTGCAAAAACTTTGTTAGGGTGTAAACCCATGTCCCACATCGGTAGTTTAAAGGTGAAGTATCATTTTTATAAGTGTCCTGAAAATATAATAGTACGAGGCCTTTTGGGAAGGAGCCCAAGAGTAAATCCGTGAGGGCTTGGCCCAAAGCGGACAATATCGTACTATTATGGACACTGGACACCGGCGCAGCAGAGGCCCAACATGAGGTATTCACGCTTCCGCACAACAAGTGGTATCAGAGCCCAAAGTTTGACTTGGGTTAGACACGAGGATGCATCAACAGGCCCAAGACTTGAAGTTGTACAATCTAAGGCATGAAACTCCTAGCTCATGGTGAGTCCGTGAGCAAGCCCCGTCCAGGCCTAAATGGATGAAAGGTGTCATAGGTCTTGTGAGACAAAGACCATTTGTGTACTAGAACTGTTGATCAGGTGGACCCTTATCAGATTTGGTGCCACAGGTCTGGTGGGTCCTTTCCAGGTTGGATGCCAGAGACCATTTGTGCTCTAGAACTTCTGAAATGACGGACCCGGTCCAGGGTATATTGGATGCAGAGGATGTTCGATATACATGTGTGGCAAATCACCAAGAAGGGCACATGGACATGCTGATAGAGGAGCATGTGGGAGCACTCACTTGACCAGGCGGTGACATGTGGTGCAAGACATGACTCGTGATAGCATGGTGTGTCGGCTAAGGGGAGGTTATCAAGACTTGCTGGTGTTTCGGGTGTCTAGAAAGTTGGGGCTGTAGAGTGTGGGAGTTCTCCATGGAGATCAAGGTCCGAGTTAAGATGATGGTCCTTGGTTTGAGGGGAGGATTGTTAGGGTGCAAACCCATGTCCGTTATGATGATGATCCTTGGTTTGAGGGGAGGATTGTTAGGGTGCAAACCCATGTCCCACATCGGTAGTTTAAAGGTGAAGTATCATCTTTATAAGTGTCCTGAAAATATAATAGTACGAGGCCTTTTGGGAAGGAGCCCAAGAGTAAATCCGTGAGGGCTTGGCCCAAAGCGGACAATATTGTACTATTATGGACACTGGACACCGTCGCAGCAGAGGCCCAACACAAGGTATTCACGCTTCCGCACAACAAGTGACCTCCATGGAATTGTTGTGAATTTGTGCCTTGAATTTGTGTCGAAGACGGATATAAGCTAAGTGTCTTATTAAGACTTGGTTTCTTAGTTTATTTATGGTAGGAGAATCTTGAATTAGATTAGGAAACTATTATATTAGTTTCCTAATAGTCTTTGGTTTCTAGTTTGGTTAGATATTTTATCCTGGGTGGAATAACTATATAAAAACCCAAGTATTATTCTAGGTTAATTAGAAGAGACAAAGATGTGAGAGATTTGAGAGCACAATAAAGATGGTCAATTTATGAGGTTCCTTCTGGAGAAGAAAACTCAGTTTGTCTCAGGGATCTATTATTGGTGTTTGTCAGTCTCGTTTGTCTTTGAAGATTGGAGGAGTTTGTTTAGATCTTGGGTTGGCCTCAAGATAATTTGTCCTTCGTCTAATTTGGGTAGTCCTTTTTGTCTCTTTGAGACTACCATATTTGTTGGTAGAATAGGGTATACTTTTGGCTCATATTGAGCGTGTGTGTACCGGTCTACTGTTGTACTATTTTCTCCATTATAGTGAAGTTTGATCTCCTTGAAGGGCGGACGTAGCCAGTTATTTTACTGGTGAACCACGTAATTCCTTGTGTCAACTTTATTTACATTCGTTATTTATTATTCTTATCACCTTATCAATTAACTATTTCGGTAACGGGACGCCTCCGTTACAACAAACTTCTTCGAGCTAATTTTAGGAGTTAAACAATTCGATTCTAGGCCAAAATAACGAGTATAACCCTTTTTTTCATGATTATCGGAGGTTTGACAAATATTGGTTTATTGCATACCGGAATCCCCAAAGGTCCTCTGTCTCTCCTGAAATTTTGCGTGGCTATTTTATCTGATCCAAGGAACATTATTTGTGATTTACGGAGAATTTCGTTCCGGGATTCTAGAACCTCGAAAACCGTGTATTATATATACTTTAATGTGAGTTGTTCGGGAGGTCAGCAGACCATAATTATTTTCCCCCGGTTCTGCTAAAATTTCTCCGAGCTAATTTCAGGAGTTAATCAATTCGATTTCAGCCCAAAATAACGAGTATAACCCCTTTGTTCATGATTATCGGAGGTTTGACAAATATTGGTTTATCGCATACCGGAAAGCCCTAATGTCCTCTGTTTCTCCTGAAATTTTGCCTGGTTAGTTTATCTGATCCGAGGAACATTTTCTGTGATTTACGGAGAATTTTGTTCCGGGACTCCAGAACCTCGAAAACCGTGTGTTATATACTTCAATTTCAGTAGTTCGCGAGGTCGTACCAGACCAGAATTACATTTCCCCCGGTTTTTCATAAAACTTCTCCAAGGTCATCTTAGGAGTTAACCCATTCGATTTCATGCCAAAATAACGAGTTTAACTCCATTTTTCACGATTATCGGAGGTTTAACCAATATTGGTTTATCACATAACGGGACCCTCAAATATCCTCTGCTGCTCCTGAATTTTGTTTCGAGACCCTCAAATCTCGAAAACCGTATATTATACACTTTAATTTGAGCCGTTCGGAAGGTCGTATCTGACTACTTTTCTTTTTTTTTTTCTCCCGGTTTTTCATAAGCTTCTCTAATGTCATTTCAACAGTTAACCAATTCGATTTCAAACCAAAATAACATGTATTAATTCATTTTTCACGATTATCGGAGGATTGTCTGATTTTGACTTCTATACATTTAGTCCAACAAAAGTGACATCTGTATGTATTAAAAAAGGATATATCCGTCTTAAATAAGAACCAGGTTAATTATCCCAATCGCGAAAGGTCGTCGACGTTTTATAACGAATCGTCGACGTAATTAAAAAAAAGACCAATTTGCCCTTTACCTCCCAAAAACCTCCCAGATTCAAAACACTAAACCCACCCAAACCTCTCACCCACCACACACCCACAACCACCCACCTCACGCACCACCACCACCGCACCACCACCACTGCCGAGGAGCACCACCAACACCACCGCACGCACGCACAAGGTTAGTTTTTTTTTTTAATTAGACTTGTTAGTTAAACTTGTATTTTGTTTTTGTTGTTATTGTTATTGTTGTTATTGTTAATGTTGATTAGGTTAGACTTGTTAGTTTTAATGGTAATTGTTAATGTTTTTGTTGTTTTTGTTATTTTTTCAATTTTCTTATTGAATTTGTGTTATTGTTTGTTGTTGTTGTTCTTGTTAGTTGTTATTGTTATTGTTGTTAGTATTGTTGTTGTTGTTAGTTGGTATTGTTGTTAGCATTTGAATGAATTGTAAGTGAGGAAAATCCGATTGAGGGAGTTTGTGAGGACGGGAAAAACTCACGTCCTAGGTTAGTGAGGACGGGAAAATCGCACGTCCTGGGCTGGTGAGGACGTGTGGGTGGGACGTCCATCGTTGGTGAGGACGTGGGGGGTGCACGTCCATGGTGGGCATGGACGTGAGGATGGGACGTTTGTGTGGGTGATGGACGGAAAAATAAGGGACTTGAAAACTGGCCGTCCTCACCGCATATGGACGTGAATAGTACACGTCCAAACCATGGAGGGACGTGTACTATTCACGTCCAAACCATGGTAGGACGGCCAAAATTCACGTCCAAACCATGCAAGGACGACCATTTTTCACGTCCTGACCATGCAATGATGGCCAGTTTTCACATCCTGACCATGCAAGGATGGCCAGTTTTCACATCCTGACCATGCAAGGATGACCAGTTTTCACATCCTGACCATGCAAGGATGGCCAGTTTTCACATCCTTACCATGCAAGGAGGACCAGTTTTCACATCCTTACCTTGCAAGGACGGCCAGTTTTCAAGTCTAATGCAAAATTTTGATCCTATCGTTTGTCGTATTTAATGGCTTCTACGTATAATTCAACCTAATATCAACTAAATAGCTTAAACATGTAATTCAATAAAAAATAATTCAAAAAAAAATTAAATTTTAGTTACTTAATAACGGTGAGTTGTTGTTTGACATTGAATCGTTGTCGTTGTTTGATGTTGTTGTTCGTTATTTTCTACCGATTTTTTAAAATTGTTGTTTTTGTGCGGTTTTTGTTTGGGAGAATATTTTCTAGAGAGATAAGGAGAAAAGGATATGCTTCGTCTTTTTTGTCGCAAAACGTCGACGATTTGTCGCAAAACGTCGACGACCTTTCGCAACCCCCTTAATTATTTAGTAACGAATTGTTTTTTATGTTATCATGCATGGAGAGTGTGCTGTCTATTGAGAGCTTAAGGCCAGCCTTGGCATTTGGTTGATCAACGTTAACATAATGGACTTTAATGGCACTCAAATTTCAATTGGTGCACATGATAAAGGTCATGATGGATTTTTCATCCCTGCTGGAGGGATAGCAATAAGTAGAGTAATTAGTCATAATTTTTAAGGACCGTTTTAATTTAAGTTCTTATTAACAGGATACTTTATTTTATTTTAAAAAAATGATATTTTGTGATTATTTTATAGTCAAATGTGATTAATTTTAAAAAATAAGTTATAATAAACCGTAAACTAGCCGAATCACGTCTTTTTAAAGACGAAAATGGTTCGTTTGAAATGAGAATTTGGCGCTATTTGGTAAACAACATATTGAAAGAAATTAGAAAATTCCAGCATAATTAGGTTGACCAATCGATCTACTATTTTCACGTGTTTAGTAAACAACATATTATGATAGCATATTGGTCAGAATCTACTATTTTCGAATATGCTGCTAAAAACAACATATTGTACTAGCATATTCAATTTATATATGAAATCATTCTAATTATCCTATAATCTGCTATTTACCGAACACCCTTTTTTAATCTGCTAATTTAATCTAATAGTCAACGTTGCTATTAAAATTTACTAACTATATTTATGCTAACGTTATCTGCTATTATGAACCTGCTTATACCGTTTGCTAAACAAAGCCTTTGTGATATAACCACCTATATAAGCATAAACTCCGTAAACTTGCCAAAAGATTAAGTCACGTCAGATTAATATGTGTTTCTTATTTTTTTTCGAGTTAATTCGGGTCGGATCAGGTCAGGTTATTGTGTTAGTCACTTTTGACAAGTGTAGAGGATGAGAGCATATATAGTGGTTGGGTCCATGGTTCAAAATAAAGTATAGGAGAAGATGACTTTGAGCTTTTTTAAGCATGTTGTATCTCTTTATGTTGGATGAATAATAACAAAGCATGCATTTTTGGAATTGATTAGTAGTTTCATTCCTTTACTCAATTTCTGTGATAACATTTTTTCTCACTTTCACAGTTTTCATCACTCACTCACTAGTCACTCCTTCCCTAACACAATAATAATACCTGCACCACTCTCTCTTCGATCATCTTCATTCTCTTTTGGGTAACGTAAAGCTAACGTTATTCTCTTCTATACCTTCTATACTTAACCTACATAACCTACTTTCCCTCCTTTCACCTTCTCATTATTCTTCCTCTTCATTCACAACCATCTCAATCGTCTTCAATTCGCCTTGTTTACTAAGTACTCTCTCTGTTTCGATCATTAGAAGTCAAATAAATAAGGCTCTGTTGTTTCCAGCTTAATTGCAGTTCGTTTCACTTCTGTTCTGCGTTATTCAGTTCTATACAAAAAATCTCAAAAAAAAGTCAAATAAATAAGACTCTGTTGTTTCCAGCTTAATTGCAGTTCGTTTCACTTCTGTTCTGCGTTATTCAGTTCTATACAACTAATCTCTTCACAAAATCGCTATTACTTCAACTCTATTCAAAGCTCTTTTAAATTCAGTTCAGATCATTTCAGCCGAAAAGAACAGGGCATAAGTGATGAGAAATAGTAGGGGAAAAAGAGAGGTTGAAGAATATTACAATTATAACAATAACAATGGTGGGTATGGAGAAGGTTATGTGGAGTTTCCATGCAAGAAACATCCATCTTCATCATCAACTACAAGAGGTGGGATTTGTGCATTTTGTCTAACTGATAGATTATACCAACTTGTTTGTCCACAATGTGGGGAGCAAAGGAGTGGGTTTTCCTCTTCTTGTTCTTGTTCTTGTACTACTACTAGTACCACCACTGATCCTGAATTATTCTCATTAAATAACCCTAATTCTGCATCGTCTGCTGATGTTGGAAATGTCGGAAGAATCTCGTTTTTGCTCGAGAATGATAATGGAATGAACAACTACGCCTCAGAGTCGTATATGAGCGTAAAACCCAAGATCGAGCCGAGATTATCATCCTCAAATAATGTGGATGATTTCAACACTTTGAGAAGAAGCAATAGTACTTGTGTTGGTGTAGATAGAAAAGAACCCAAAGATAAGTTTTGGAAAATTGGAAGATTATTTAGGAAAAAGAAAGAAAAAAACTACAATAATAATAATTATGAGGAAAATAATAATAATAATAATAATAATAATAATAATAATGGGGTAACAAGATCAAGATCGATTAGCAATTTTAGAGGGTTTTACGATACAGAAGAAAGCGGGAATTTCTTCCCTGTTTCGACATCTTCAGCTGCAAGAGCTTCGAGTGTAAGCACTGGGAATTTCTATGGAGATTCGGCTAAAATGAGCTGTTTTAGTGAATCTGAAGCGAGATTTAGCAATTTCGATTACCTTGATGTGAACGGGATTAACAAGAATAATAACAGTAACTATAACAGTAATAGTAATAATAATATTTACTCAGTAAAGGAAAGTGAATTCACAAGCAGTGATGATCCAGCATATATCGATCTGAAACTAGACGGGATGATGACATCGTCTTCAGATCTTCATCATTCAAATTCAAAGAGAGTGCCTGATCTAGCTACAATGAGGAGAAGTCGGCTTGGGATGTCGACAAAGGAGTACGGGTCGTATAGAGGCGGAAATCATGAACACGACATGTTTGTCAGGAGTGGTTCTTGTAGAAGGAGTAGTGTTACTGAAAGGGAATTGAGAAACTGCAGGAAATCTTCTAAAGTTTGGAAATGGTTTTTCAAACAACAATCTTCTTCTTCTGCAAATCGCGATGAGGATCATCGCGAATTCAATAATTCATTTGATTAGTCGTTTTAAGTTCAAGACGAATAATGCTTCCTTTGAGAATCTAATTGTACTTTTTAATCTTTTTTTTTAGCTTTTAATGTGATTTCTTGGATATCATCTTTTATTGCTAACACCATATAACATTGACTTGAAACGGTTTTTTTCGTGTTTTTTCTCGTTTTTACCTACGACGGTTTTACAGTAGAATTTGGTTGGTTAATATTTTAGTTCGGATCTTTGATGCTTACAGAAAGACAAGCATTCGTGCACCTTCCTTATAGTGGTTGGTGACTGGGTGTCCTTAATGTTGTAAGATCATAGAAAAATGTTTTTGGTGCACGACCGACAACACATTTAGATAAAGTCATAGGTAAATCACCACAAATATTCAAGATAGTGGACATATATACTTGAATTATATAATATGTGGGGAAATATTTAGGCCGAATTAAATATATAATTTTTTTTGGTTACGAGGGGTTTTATTCTAGGGTTTATATATTCCCGCACCATTACATGCATTATGTAAACTCTTTTGGAGGCTGCAGTGGTCCAGTGGTCATTGTCCCAACTGGTAATCGCTCCAGCTGGTAATCGTACCTGACACTTCTCAACTCTTGCATTTCTACAAGTTTTAAAGTTTAACTCAGTTACTACTAAACTAACACCACTTAGTTAACACCACTTAGTTAAATACGCTATAAATTATAATTACGTTATATTTTTCCTGGTTTAAGTTTAATTTATTTTATTTTAGTTTAACTTGGTTAAATACACTATAATTACATTATATTTTCTCTGGTTTAATTTTAATCTATTTTATTTTAGTTCAACGTTATTTAACTTAGCTCACAAATGAACTCTTAGTTTATCTTTGTTGAACTTGGGCTCTATTCTGTTTAGTTGAAAAGAGTTGAACTGAGCTGAACTGAATGAGTTTGAGCTGAACTGAATGAAGATGAAGTAAAAGAGTAATTGTGAAGAGATGAGCTGAATTGAGCTGAAGCAGAATTGAGTAAAAACTGAATTGAAATGAGATAATATTAAGCTAATAAGAACAAAATGAAACATGCCGGGTTTTAGCTTCATTCAATTCAATTAATCAACCAGAAAAAACAGTGCCTTACTTACAAACACCAGACGAGCTAATTATTACTGTAATTGTTAATCTTTATTAGAAACCAAATAATTGTGAGGCATGCTGATAAATAGTGAAATGAATAAAATAAAATAAAATAAAATAAAAAAGAATGTAATATTAATATAAGGAAAGCACGATGATGTAAAGCGAAAGAGCGTGTCTGAAGAAATAACAAGGTTAAAACATGTGAGAAAAGCTTTTGGAAACTAAAGTTGTTGATTGTTGCGGCTTAAGGTCTAAGGAACCACTTGGCTTTGTGTAATTTAGTAAGTCTTGCTTGCGACGGGTTATTATTTGTGACGGATATTTTGTGAGGTAAAATGGATATAAAATGAGTTAGTGAAAAGAGGGACCACAGTAATAGTGTTGCAGAGAGAGAAAAAGTGGGTATTTTGTGAGAGAAAACGGTATCCGTCACAAGTTTGCGACGCATAATGCCGTTGCAAATGAGAATTTGTGTCTGTAATTTGCCTTATGCTGTCTCTTGGCCAAATGCCAATAACAACTACTCATGGTCAATCGGGTCGAGTTACTTCGGATGTGTTTATATAAGACGGGTTATTTTGGATTTCAGATATTTTTTGAGTATGTTAGTCAGGTTATTTCAGATCAGGTTATTTTTGGTTTAATAATTAAGAGATAAAATATACGTTTGATAATTACCCATATTATTATATTAACAATAGACCGTCTTCTAGGAACATTTTTCCTTTTTAATGTCCTTTTAATGTGTACAAGGACATAATTGACCATAATACCCGTATCTTTTCACAAGATTTACAATCTTACTCTACCTTTTCACCCTAAGAAAAAGCAAACATCATGAAGACAGCCATGACAGAAATGAATGGATCCATGCATTAAACAGTGTCAACAATAGGTCTCATAATACGTATGAGGATTTTGATGTATTCATATAGTTTAACAAGATTTTTTTCAAGTATCTTTAAAAACAATTCATTTCGAAACATTTTTCCTTTTTAATGTCCTTGTACACATAAAATTCACAAATTTTGTTAAATTAACTACTACCTTTTAACATGAAATAAATCTTTAATAGGTTGATTTGGTAAAGACGTAAAGTAATAGTACATTAATTGATACGAGTTTTATTTATCTGTATTTAAGAACCAAATTTACTTGAATAATTCTCTATCATAATTCATAATGGATAATCAGAAAGCTTGGTTGTTAATTTGGTTCCTAATTTCCTTAGTCACATGTATGAAATTTATCGATTTGAGTGATGCATCATCAATTGTAAATGTATCGCACCATGATGAAGTTGTAAGTTCGATTCAAAGAGGTACCCGTGTTCATTTGGACATGAATACACATCGATCTGGATCATATCAGGTATAAAAATAATAAAAATAATTTTCACTAGATTTAGTAGATTTAGGGCGTTATGCATAGGCCGGTCAGACTTTAAACAAAACGACTGGTGTCGAGTTTATATCACTGTTAAATGGGACATTATCCTCTCAACATAAACTCGGCCTAGATCTTTGTTCGTGTAGATTGTTTCAATCCTAATTCAACCTATTTAATCTTTAACCAGATCATTTACAACTTGTTTAATTCATTAAACCCTTTAACATAACTAACTCCCAAAATGATGAATTAGCATTCTATATATTTGATTATTTTCAGTTCGTCCAGTTCAATTAAGCTTTATTTAGTTCAGTTCAGTTCAACTAGATCTTCTCTTCACAAATTAACTTTTTACTTCAGTTTAGTCTCGTTCTATTCAGTTTTATTAAGTTTAGTTTTGTTCAGTTCAGACAGTTTCAGTACAAAAGAAAATGATCTATGTAGGTTACTGCCCCAACCAACCCATTTACGACCTATAGCCCTATTTGTGACATATAATTAATGTGTTATGTATGTGTTATTCGTGTTGAGTTTGTGTCCGATCCAATTAAATATCGTGTTTTGATCATTCATACAGTATGCTGTGTATAGAAAGCACAAGGAGAGGGAATTTATCGGAATTAGTGGCGATCTCAATATGTGGCTGATCAAAGTCAATATGATGGACATTAGTGGCACTCATATTAGAATGGGTGTAAGTCAGAGAACTTACATTTCTGCAGGGTGGATGGTACGTATCCTGAATCGATTTTTCTAACGCGTATCCTAATAATAATAATAATAATAATAATAATAATAATATACACTAGTTATAAAATTTGTTCGTTGCGGATAAATGTTTTTGAATCCTTTGTTTAATTGTTTACCTATGGTTTATTAATAGGTTAACAGACAACAATTTAACGATCCTTTTCCGAGATTCTTTACATCTTATACGGTAACAAATATAACTATCGACTCAATATAATCACTTGATATACATTGAACTTATGTGTAACTTTGTTTAGCTTGAAATTTTCAGACCGATAATTTCAGGACAGTATGCTACAGTTACAACAACGCCTGTACCGGGTTTGTTACGGGTTCTTCCGAATCATATTATTCAAATTTTGGTGCTCCAATTTTAGACGGTTCAACCTATGACGGACAACAACTTTACGCGGATTTGGAGATAATCCAGGTAACATCGTACCAATAGATAGCCTACACAATTGATTTATACACGATTTATTAATTAAGGTGGAACAAGGAATGAATATATAATATATAATTACTAAAAAGTCAAAAACAAATTGAAATAAGAAGGAAATATAATATACCACTAAGTGGATTATACATATGATGTATTACCACCAATTATATAAATTTTAAGTATTTTAATAAAAAAAATGAGTTTTGTTTAAAAAACTATGAGTTTTCTTATAATGTTTATGAATTCATTCACTTAAACATCAAGCTCGTAACATTACAATTAAACTAAAAAACATTACATATAAACTTAATTAAATTTGAGTTTTGATAGAGAAAATAAAATAAACTCAGAAACAATACACATCTATTAAAAAAACAAATAGAGTTTGACACAATAAACTCAAAAAAAAAATATACATTTACATATACTCAAAAAGAAGCAAAATCTGATGTAATAAAATCGATATACGGTTCCTTTTTCTCATAATAGACCTCACTGATATAGATTGGTTTATTTATAGAGTAAATTAGATTCTAATCCCTTTTGAAATCAAAATTTTTAAAATTAACCCCTTTTGAATTTTTTTCCTTAAATTTATCCTCCTAAATTGCATTTTTTTACTAAAATTGCTCCAAACTCCACTTTTAGTGACTTATTTCGTCTATTTTTGCACATATTCTGTTTGTGTCTTGACAAATCTATACTTTGAAAGGTATAAATATGTTGAAAAAGGTAACGGGGTTCAAAAACAGAGGAACTAAATCAACTCATATTCTTTTTTTGAAACAATTTTAGGAATAAATGCAATTTAAGATAGTAATTTTAGCAAAAAAAATGCAACTTAAGAGAATAATTTTAGGAAAAAAATTCAAAAGATAGTAATTTTAAAAATTTTGATTTCAAAAGGAGTAAAATCTAGTTTAGTCTTATTTATTCTAGAAAAACAAAGTGTAAATTATTGACTAAATCCTCGTAAAAGAAAATAAAGTGACGACTTTTCATCAACTTTTTTTCCGGAAAATGGGGAAGGCTCACCTAGCGACTTTATGTAAAATTTGAAAAAATAAATAAAGTGATGTCGTGAACCCATTTAAAACAAAGTTTCAAATGAGTCTCAAAGCAATAATTAATTTATTAAATAACGCTATTTTGTCAAAAAATTCAACAATTTATCTATTCCTAATTTCATTCCTCACATGCATGTAGGATCAAATTACAAAAAATTGGCTAGTGAAAAGACAATTGGGTTCCGAAAACATACTTATGGGATATTGGAAAGCGAGCTCGTTTCCGGGACTAAATGCCGGAGCAAGTACAATCGAGTGGGGCGGCTTTGTTTTCCGGTCACAACAATCACCGGGACCGTTACCGATGGGAAACGGAGGCGTATCAACATTAGGCTATAATAAAGCATGTCATATAAAATTCATGCGATATACGAAAAAGGATCGTGTTGTTGTTAATCCGACTACGTTAGATGCTTATCAAACGGAACCAAATGTTTACGGACTAAGCCCACTTTTGACTAGTACTGGCTATGGTACACATTTCTTTTATGGTGGTATGTGGCGTCGATCTTAATTACGACAAAATCGTCAAAAATTATAGCGATAAATAAAGGAATAAAGTAAAGTGTAAACCTCGTTGTGAAACGGTTTAATAACGAAAATAAAGCAATGTGATGTGTGAACGTCCAATTGTCTATTTGTGTGTCTTGTTCTTGTTCACTTTATAAATATAAGTATTTGCTCAATTTATATCCAAACTACACATATTTTATTTTAATCCATTCATATCCAAACTACACCTTTCCTAATAAAGCTAAAAAAATGACTAAAATATCCTTATGAACATCAATTATTTACACAAAATGTCAGCAAATGACCCCAAAAAAATTAGTAACGCACCTTGGTGTGCTAGGCTAATAATTAGGGCTGACCCCAAAAAAATTCGAATCCGATCCGAAATCCGAAAAAAATAATCCGAATATATGGATATCATTCAAATTGGATATCCGATCCGGTTTTTTCCGAATAATGTGGATTGATGTGGATTGTGATTTTCTTAAAATTGGATATCTGAATCCGATCTAAATCATAAAAATCAATAAAAAAAGGAAAAAAAAAAAACAAAAAAACAAAACATTTCACCATTATGTTTTGACTTTTGAGTTATTTGATACATATTGATTGTATTGTTATAAACATAATCGAGAAGTATGACAAAAAAAGTGCATATTCATTATACACAATCTCTTTTTTTCCTTGTTTGGTTTTGGAGCACAAAATATAATTATTGGTTGAAAAATGAATTTCTTCTAGTGATAATCATTGAATGATTCATTCTGCACCGGACCATTTGTTAATTTTTTACTATGCATTTAAAATTGGATCTAATTCGGTTTCCGAAATCTGGATATCCAGATTTTCAATTCTAAATTTTTGGATATCCCAATATTCGGAAATGGATGTGGATCGCCAAAATCATATTTTTAGCGGATATCCGGTATTGCTCACCACTATTAATAATGCGTTAAAAACACGTTATCGCTCATTATTACTTCGGTACTCTGAAATCCTGAAACCGTGTAATATCACTTCAATTTGCGTTGTTCGGAAGTTCGAAAGGTAATATCGGGTCACTTTTTTTCTCTCATTTCTTGTATCACGTGTCCAGACCGCTTCAAAAGTTTGTCTATTCACTTTCAGCCCCATATAAGAAGTATTAATCCATTGTTCACAGTTATTCGATTTTCACCCTAAACTGGTTTATCGCATACCGGCACCCTTAAACGTCTTATGTTGGTTCTTAAAATTTGTGTGGATGTTTTATCCGACCCTGGTAACCAGGCGTGTGATTTACGAACATTTATGTTACTGTACTTCTAACACCCTGAAAATCGTGTAATATACAGTTGAATTTGAGTTGTTAGGTATGTCACGTACCGGGTCACATTTCCTTTTCTCCCCGCCTTTTCTACCACGTGACGGGGTCGCATGAGAAGTTAACCTATTTAATTTCACTGGTAATTAATCAGTTGTACACAATTATCCGATTGTCATTCGGATGTTGGTTTATCATATCCGCACTCTCAAACATCATTTGTTACTTCCCAGTCGTCTATTTAGAATTTTATTTTTCATAACGCGTATTTTAATTAATGATAAACAAATGATCTGATCTCCAAATCATTATCAAGCTTTGGAAAATATGTTTTTCCTTTTTCATTCATTGTACATATAAATTTCATAAATTTTGTTAGATTAATTAATAACCTTGCTTTTAACAAAATAAATCTTTATTGGGTTGATTTGGTTGATTAATTTATTCATCTCTATTGAAGAACAATGCATGCTATAAGCCTATAAATATAGTACAATTTTTTTTGATAAACTCTAAGATACATAAAAATGGTCAATAATCACAATAATGCTCGATTGTTATTTTGGTTAATAATTTCCTTAGTAACACGTATGAAAAATATCGAGTTGGGTGATGCATCGTCAATTATAAATTCATCGCAACCTCAAAAAGTTTTAAGTCCGATTCAAAGGGGAACAAATAATTATTTGTACGTCAATACACTCCGATCTGGATCCTATCACGTATGAAATTTTAGTTAATAGCTTTATGTCGTTACTCGTTTACTCTTATTGTACAATAAATCTTGGCCGCGTCACATGGTGAATAATTAAATGAGTATGTATAATATGGCGCGTTATTAAGAGTTAACTCATGTGACGAAAGCAATATTTACCATGTTTTATTGCAACACTAGTTTTAGACCCGTGCATGAAAAAGCACTGGTTGATTTTAGAATTCTATTATTCAGAATATGGTAATTACTATGAATATTTAGACGTAATGTTGTCGTGATGATAGAATTATAATAATAACTTTACAAATTAAGCCTCACAATTAGAAGAGGACGCGATGTAATATTCAACATTTTAACTAAATTAAAAATCTAATGTATTAGTAAAAGTACTATTTGTAATCATTTAGATAATTTAATAACTTATACATAAATATACATGAGATAGTTTCATTGTTCAACGAAAAAAATATTTAAATGATTTTGATCCTATTTTAATGTAGTGAATTTGACTCATTTGAAAAAATCAATTAAAAAACCGATGCAAAATCAAATATATTTAAATCAGGTAACAAAACTTTAATATTACAATTTTAAAATATTAAGCGCAAAGAGAAATATTTTAAGTTAACATGAAGTAATTCGTTTTATTTGTCACTTATTATATTGTTATTTTTTGTTATATTTTGCAGAGCAATACATAATTGTATAAATAATATGTCATCAAAATTCAATAGTATTGTTAACAATTATAGTTTTGAAAACCAACCTATACAAATCAGTTGCTAAATCCCAAAGAAGAAAAAAAATTTAATTTGTAGAAAATGAAATGCATTTAAATCATTTAAATCGTAGAAATTAAATGATAGAAATTGATGTGGGAGACAAATCCCTAAAAATAAGCGGCCAATGAGAGACCTTTAAGTGTTATTACTTTTATAGAAAGAGGATACAAACGTTTGTCAATTTGATCATTTTGTAGTACGCCGGGTATCGAAAGCACAAGGACAAGGAATTTATCGGAATTAAAGGCGGTCTCAATGTATGGTTGATGAACATCACCGGAATGGACTATGGTGGTGCTCGAATCTCAATTGGTGCGAATGATCGAGGAATTTACATTTCCGCGGGATGGATGGTAAGTAGACCAAATGGTCATACTCGCTTCATCCCGTTCATTTAAGAGGCAGACGGATTAATTTCTAAAACATTATCATTCTGTTTTACCGATAAGGCTTAACCTAACACGATGCAAATGGGTTATTAATAGGTTAACGAAGAACAATTTAAAGATCCGTCTCCAAGATTATTTGCATCTTACACGGTAACATATATAACTATCGACTCATCTTACTTAATCGATCGATTTATATATATACGTGAAATTATGTGTAACTTCATTAATTAACTTGCAATTTTCAGACCGATAATTTCACGACCGTATGCTACATTTACAACTACGGATGTACTGGGTTTGCTATAAATAGTTCAACTCACCTTAACCCAATTTTACACGGTTCAAGCTATGACGGAAAACAAATTTACGCAAATATGGGAGTTATTTTTCGAAATAGGCAATTTTGAATAATTATTTAACGAAATAGGTTACTTTTCAAATTAATTACCGAAAATGGGTCCACGTAGGCCTGGATTTCCCGAAGCTGTGGCCAGAGTCAAGTCGCCTACCCCCATAGCAACTTAACCTTTAACAACCCAAACCCAAATTAAACAAAAAGAAAAAAAGAAAAAAAAAAACCAAATTTAGCTAAATCTCCCTCTCGCAAGGCGACTTAAGCCAAATCCTTGAATCCAATTAAATTACTACGGAGTAGTAAAAAACAGAATTAAATCAGCCAAATCATTCTTAATTTGCATGAGTTGCATCTTCCTTCTTAATCTCACCTTTCTTCTGCTCCTACTCCTTCCACCACTTCCTTCTCAATCATCCAATTTTATCTTCTTGCTATATTAATCAAATCATTTTCCCCCATTTTTCCTCTATTTAATCCCTAACCCGTTAATTATCTCATCAAATGCTAACTACCCATTACTCAATTTTCATATTAATTTCCAGGGTTGTCGTCAAAATTTGATCTTTCGTTAGATTTGATGCACGGCTACAGCCGTTTAGGTCCGGGCTTTAACACCCAAACGACGTCGTCTTCATCCCCGCCCATCCCCGCCGTCATCCCCTCGTTTCCGGCCCACCCGAATGAAGCCTAATGGGTTGAACCCGATACACACATCACCCGGGAGTGTTCACGGTAGACGATTCGGGTCAATGAAGGTAGGGCATTTCGTCGAACGGGTAGTGTATATGGTGATAGCCGCGGTTTTTCGACGAAAAGGGAGCTTTTGTTTGCACCATTGTTGTACATTATGGGAATGTTGGTGTTCATCGAGTTTTGATAGTTTAAGTAGACAAAGTAGTAAGGTTGGTGGTTTGAAGATTGGTAAAGGGAATTCTAAGGTTGTCTTTTTCTTTCGTATCTTTATAGTACTAATAGAAGAGTATATGGGCTTCAAGTCGCCTTGGGGGAGGGAGATTTTGTTAGATATAACTTTATGATTTCTATAATGAAATCAGTCCCAAGAATCAATATAGACTTGAATTAATTCAACCCTAATACAATTAAGACGGAATAAAGAACTAACCTTGGTCCATGTCTTACAGACGCAATCAATAAACAAGAAGTATAAAGAATTGATTCTCCTCCTTAACCCTTCCTTAATGTTTCTTAATGATGGAGAAAGAAACTGTATGTCTTTCACTTCTCTGTTTCAATGTACGTTTATTGTTTTAGGTTTTTGTCAGGATAATGATTGATATTAATTATCTTGTTTCATAGTATATATATATATAATAATATACTACGTACCTTTTCGTATAATGAAACCCGATCGTACCTTTTCGTGAAAGACGGGATATATTAGGGTAAGGTAAGAGGGAATAATAATTCCCGGACTTTAATTACTTTAATCGGGACCGATCCATCACGATACCGTCTTTTATATTAAAGTCTCGTAATATTTAATATGAGTTTAACTTAGATTTAAACCCGACACAAATAGGCCATTCGAATATTATTAAATATTCTAACATTCTCCCACTTGGCCTTTGTGTTAACTTGATGGTTCAATAATTGTAATAATGTGCACTTTAATATTAAACTCACTAACTTTTATATCCTTAATCGAATTAGAACTAATTGGATCATGGCGGTCACACATCATTTATATCGACATGATTCCTTCCATGTATCACAAATCAATTCCAAATCTAAGTTATCTTTAATTTTGAGAAGAACATTAATTCTCACAATTAGTCACATGTAATCAAATAACTATGATGTATACTTATACTATAATGATTAACATGTCTATTATATAACAGAAACAATACTATAAGTGAATTCTAGATGTCATATATATAACAAGCATACTTTCTTTATAATAACAAGGCATTTGATACAACACCCATGCGTTCAACATGGCCAATGAACGCCTTGGGTGGTGATCCCTTAGTTAATGGATCAGCTACCATCTTATCCGTCCTTATATGCTCAAAAGACACTCTTTGCTTCTGTACCTCCTCCTTGACCGATAAGAATTTTAATTCCATGTGCTTAGCACCCTTGGAGTATTTATCGTTCTTAGAGAAGAAGACGGCTGCAGAATTATCACAATAAATTCTCAGCGGCTTGGCTATACTATCGACGATCCCAAGTCCCGAGATAAAGTTTCGCAACCACAATGCATGAATAGTGGCCTCAAAGCATGCCACAAATTCGGCTTCCATAGTAGAAGTAGCAATGACAGACTGCTTCCCACTTTTCCATGATACTGCTCCTCCAGCTAAAAGGAACAAGTAGCCAAATGTTGATTTTCTACTATCAACACAACCGGCATAATCTGAATCTGAATAACCAATCACCTCAAGATGATCGGATCTCCTATAAGTAAGCATGAGCTCCTTAGTGCCTTGTAAGTACCTAAGGACTTTCTTTGCAGCCTTCCAGTGGTCCATCCCGGGATTACTTTGATACCGACCCAGCATTCCAACAGCAAAGCTGAGATCGGGTCGAGTACATGTCTGAACATAGTTCAAACTCCCAACCACTGATGCATAAGGAATTTTCTCCATTTCTTTTCGTTCCAATTCATTACGGGGACATTGCATTTTACTAAATTTGTCCCCTTTCTGTATAGGAACTATTCCTGCAGAGCATTCATTCATTCTATATCTCTCTAAAACTTTGTCAATGTAAGCTTTCTGAGACAACCCTAACAATCCTTGTGATCTATCACGGAAAATTTCAATTCCGATCACATAGGATGCCTCACCCATATCTTTCATTTCAAAGTTCTTAGACAGATATTTCTTTACATCATGCAACATGCCTAGATCATTCGCAGCAAGTAAAATATCGTCAACATATAAGACTAAAATAACAAATCTACTCCCACTGATCTTAATGTAGATACACCGATCAACAGTAATCTCTACAAACCCATATGACGTGATGGTATCATTAAACTTTAAATACCATTGTCTGGAAGCTTGTTTTAGTCCATATATCGACTTTCTCAGCCTACACACCTTATCTTCATTACCCGGGGATGAAAATCCCTCAGGTTGGTCCATATATACTTCTTCGTCAAGCTCACCGTTTAGAAAGGCGGTCTTTACATCCATTTGATGAAGCTCTAGATCATAATGAGCTACCAAAGCCAAAACAATTCTTAAAGAATCTTTCTTTGACACCGGAGAGAAAGTTTCTTTATAGTCAATGCCATCCTTTTGATTGAAACCTTTGGCAACAAGTCGAGCCTTATATCTTTCAATGTTACCTTTAGAGTCCCTTTTGGTCTTATAGACCCATTTCGACCCAACGGCCTTAGAACCCTCAGGTAACACTACTAAGTCCCATACTTTGTTGTCATCCATAGATTTCATCTCTTCCTTCATGGCAATTAACCAATTTTCAGAATTATCACTTTTCATGGCCTTATGGAATGAGACGGGATCCTCACTAATGCTCAAGTCACATTCAATGTTATATGTCTCGTAGTCATCTGGGATGGCAGATCTTCTTTCTCTTATAGATCGCCTTAATTGTTCCTCTGGAACATTGACTACCCTTCTTCTCCTTACAGGTTGCCTTGACTGTTCACGTGACATATTATTATTATTCTCCCCTTGAATTGTGACTTGATCATCATTGTTATTGTCATTTTGTGGGTCTTGCACCTCATTTTCTTGGTGTTCCATTATGTCATTTGATTGTAACGGCATAATTGGTACAACAATTTCACGTGCAATTTCAGGAGAAGAAACTTCAACCCGAATTTCTTTAATGTCCACCTTACGTGGTTCAATGCTCCCACTAGTTTGACCATTCTCAATGAATCTAGCATTTCCAGTCTCTACTATTCTCGTACTGTGGTTAGGACAGTAAAATCTATACCCCTTTGACTTTTCAGGATAGCCAATGAAATAACCACTAACTGTCCTAGGATCTAGCTTCTTTTCATTTGGGCTATACAACCTTACTTCAGCTGGGCAACCCCAAACTCGAAGATGTCTTAAACTCGGTTTCCTTCCCGTCCATAGTTCATAAGGAGTCTTAGGAACTGCTTTACTAGGAACACGGTTTAAAACATAGGTTGCTGTCTTTAATGCATAAATCCATAGTGAAGGAGGTAAAGAACAATTACTTAACATGCTCCTAACCATTTCCATTAAAGTACGGTTCCGCCTTTCAGCAACACCGTTCTGCTGAGGTGTACCGGGCATTGTATATTGTGCACAAATACCCCTACTTTCAAGTAGCTTTGCAAATGGACCAGGACATTGTCCATTTTCAGTAAACCTTCCATAAAATTCACCACCTCTATCAGACCTCACAATTTTTACTTTCTTTTCTAGTTGCCTTTCCACTTCATTTATGAATATCTCAAGGACATCCACAGAATGAGCCTTTTCATGCAACAAATAAGTAAAACCATACCGCGAGAAATCATCTATAAAAGTGATAAAGTACTTTTCACCACTCCAAGATGGAGCGTCAAAAGGTCCACAAATATCGGTGTGTATAATTTCTAAAAGCTGAGAGCTCCTTGTAGCTGATTTCTTAATTGTATGTTTAGTCTGCTTCCCTTTAATGCAGTCTACACACACATCTAAGTCATTAAAATCCAATTGAGGTAGAATTTCATCTTTTACCAACTTCGTTAACCTTTCTTTGGATATGTGACCTAGCCTTTGATGCCACAAGTAAGCTGATTGTTCATTCGATGCGCTACGTTTAATACCTTGACTCTCAACAATAAATAGGGAATTAGAAAATTTAACATCAAGATTGAACCTATAAAGTGAATCAATCAAAGTACCACTACCATAAAAGTATTCATTACGGTACATAGAAAATACACCATGTCCAAACTTGAAATTAAAACCTAAATTATCCAGTCTACTTAATGATACAAGGTTTCGAGCACAATTAGGTACATAGAGACGTTTGTTCTGTTTTTATATGGTGTTATTAAACCACTAATTATGCATGAACACTTGTAATTGTATAACACATGATTAAGTACATGGCATATTATGGTTTGATCAAGGAAATGTTTATACGTAATCAACATCATATGAAAATAAAACATTTGTATTCTATGGAATCAGCTACAACCTAAATTATCCAGTCTACTTAATGATACAAGGTTTCGAGCACAATTAGGTACATAGAGACGTTTGTTCTGTTTTTATATGGTGTTATTAAACCACTAATTATGCATGAACACTTGTAATTGTATAACACATGATTAAGTACATGGCATATTATGGTTTGATCAAGGAAATGTTTATACGTAATCAACATCATATGAAAATAAAACATTTGTATTCTATGGAATTTTATATGTATTATTTTTGAGTTTCAATATTATGTCCGGGTAAGCGACTTAAACACAAACCTAGCTTCGGTGATGACGTGGACCCATTTTCGGTAATTAATTTTGAAAAGTAACCTATTTCGTTAAATAATTGTTCAAAATTGCCTATTTCAGAAAATAACTCCAAATATGGAGATAATTCAGGTAACCGTTATGCTACATTATTATATTATCACAAATTCTCATTTGTGACGACGATATCCGTCACAAGCTTGTGACGGATATCGTTTCCTCTCACAAAATAGCCATTTTTTCTCTCTCTTTGATACTATTCACGTGGTCCCCTTTCTCCACTAACTCATTTTGTATCTATTTTATCTCACAAAATATCCGTCACAAATGGTGACCCGTCACAAACAGGACTTATTGTTAGATTATTATCGGTTTTTTTAACACGTCCACTAAGGGCACACACCATAAGAAACTAATTAAATAACAATTTATAAACGGGATACTTTGTCTTAAGGGAGATTATACGTTTCCTCATAAATAGGACTATACATCCAGATGTATATGAGCATCGACATCTAATACAACTTTAATTGAGCTTATATGCAATTTTCCTCGAGCATTTAATTTTTTCTTGTACTATAATTTTTTTTGTGTTTAGAAATAAAATCTGAATTTTATATGTATTATTTTTGAGTTTCAATATTATGTTTTGAGTTACAATTTTTTTTTATAAAGACGTTCAGATTCTTTTCAATAAAGCTCGTAAAATATGTATAAGCTCAAATTTTTGGGTATAAACTCAAAATCTATATTACCAAATGTATATGTCTTGTCGTATAATCTTCTAATTACTGTTTCCTGATATACATGTAGGATCATAGTACAAAAAATTGGGGATATTGGAAAGCAAGTTCGTTTCGGGGCTTAAATGCGGGAGCGAGTACGATCGAGTGGGGTGGCTTTGTTTTCCGATCAAGTCTGTCACCGGGACCGACACCGATGGGAAACGGAGGCGTACCAACATTACGCTATAATAAAGCAAGTCATATAAAATTGATGCAATATCGGAGAAAGGATAATGTAATTGTTAATCCTACTAATTTAGTGGCTTATCAATCGGACCCTAGTGTTTATGGTATAAGCCAACTTTTGTATGCTACTGGTTACGGTACACACTTCTTTTATGGTGGTACGTGGCGTCGATCGGTGTCCGGAATTATAGGTACGGAGGAGAAATAAAGTAAAGTGTACATTTGCGGTGAATTAATTTAATAGGAAATAAAAGAAGCGTAAACTGTAAATGTCTATCCATATGTTTTGTTCTTGTTTTACTTTTAAAGTCGAATAACTAAGGTTTGTAAATATAGAGTATAAATGAGCGTTTGTTCAAAATATTTTTGAAAAAGGTAATAGTATTTATATTAGTTTAAATCAAAAATAAGCGTACGGTGTTTTGCTTGGTTCGAGTAGAATATGAAACACTCCCTACCATCCAATTAATTTGTAACATTTCTTTTTGCTTAGGTAGAAAAACATAATTTACAAATAGGAAAAAAAATATGCAAGGAAAGAAAATCTTATAAAGTAATTGTGACAAACTTATTCGGACGAAATTGTCAAATATTTACAAAAAAACAAAATTATCATCGTATTTATGATAAAAGATAAATTGTATTACCAAACAATATAATTGGAGGAAAATCGGGCAGAAAATAATTTTAGTTTGGTACCTCCCGAACGTCTAAAATTGAAGTGTATAATATACGGTTTTCGAGATTCCAGAGTCCCTGATAACACCGTATTCCAGAGTCCCTGATTTGAGCATTTTATTTCGAAAATCTATTTACTTTTGCCATTCCTCCTTGACGAACTTGGAACGAACCATGACTCTTACTTGTGAAGAGTCTAGACCCATCTAGTCTTTTACTTCTAGCATCATGGGGATTTCCTTCCATTCCACCCGATCGCCCTTGACAAAAGTAATTGGAAGATGAACTCGAAAGTAGCCTAGACTTGCACTATTTTAGGGGTGATTCATAGCTATTCTTTTAAACCTAGTGACTTGTCGAATCAACATTTGTAAAGAAATATGTGTTCTTGTATGATTTTCTCTTAGGTAGTGATCGTCACTTATATGAGGAAAGTGACATTTCTTTTTGGTCGATGCATCCATTTTTCTATCTTATGCTTGAGTTTTGAATGCATCACATTTTTGTGCAAGACCCAACTTGCCTTGCGAGTCGTGCTTGACCTCATGAGCACGACTACGTGAGTTGAAGGGACGGAGGAGGCCCGTTAATTACCTTTCATCGGATATTAGTAGTATATATAGTTATTTCATATTACGGGTCTTAGTATAATTTGTTAGCTTACTCGAGGACGAGTAAGAGATAAGTGTGGGGAGATTTGATAACACCGTAATTTACCGATTTTTAACCCATATTCTATCTCTTATTAGTCGAAATAATAACCCGAGTTAATAATATTTACTCATTTTAGTACTAATTAGAATATTAGTCATCTAGTTTTGTCTAATGCAGTTTACACTACTTTCTCGGAATTTTGGTTCGGCTTCTATTTATTTTGTCGTGTAGGTACCTAGTCCGAGTAAAGAGTTGCGGGTCGAGATGGATCGAGGTCAAGAAAATAAGCTAAATGAAGACGTAGTCCATCTATTTTCCACATGCACTTGCATCCATTCAAATGAAATTGTGGCCCATTATATTATTCATGCTAGCCGGCTAGCCCATTGCTCTTTAATTCACACTTGAGCAATGCGAAAAGGACGAGCAGCAGATGGCAGAGTCAAAAACATTGGACAAACAAGTGGAGGGCATTTAAGTAATTTGATACCTAATTTTAAAGTGGAGCTTCTTCATTCTTTCTGGGGTTTCGGGGCAGAGGGATTTCGAAGAAATAGAGTAGGAGTAGGTAGTTAGTTCTCAAAAACAATCAAACCCCCTCTTTTCTTTACATTTCTTAGTTTAATTTTGTTAGTTATTATGGTTTATAAGATTTCTATGAAGATTCATTGTCTTATTTCTCCTTCATTCAAGTGAGTTGGGTAACTAATCCTCTTTCCCTTTTCATTTATTCTACTTTATTTATGCATCTATTTAATTAAAGTTTCAATCTTTTTTACTCTTATCATGTTTTATATTATTGTTATTGTTATTTGTCTAGTTTGGTTTAGTTTACTTTAAAGTTTCAATCTTTATTGTGTCACCATGTTTAATATTGTCATTAGAGTAGTTTTAGTATGTTTAATGTTAATTTTTGTATGATTAGTGAGTAGTTTTCTCACTAGGGTGCGATTAGACTCCGACTTGTGTAGGTTACCGACTTAATTCCACCAACTTGGTGTCGGGGGGAGTTTATAGAGTTAATTAAGGGATCTGACTTGTTTATGTTTTATTTGGGACTGTTGTTGACTCTTGACCCTTGACCGTCGACGGGAGTTGGCTAGGTTGGGAGTTGGTTCATCCCACTTTGACTAGTTTGTCATCTTGAGTTGAACCCGAGAGGGAGAGCTTGAGAGGGGTGCCCTTAATTTTCGGTTTGAAATCAACCCACGAGAGAGGGAGTGGGATGACCGGGGTAGAGCGTGGACTTAGAACCTTAATCTTGGGGAAAGAGGAGTCAAAATAGGCATATTTTGGTAAGCTTTGACCCTTGACTTAAGGAGTTTGATGCATGAGCCCGAGAGGGAGTTGTGTCAGCATAGCTAGTGTCTCATAGTGAGCCCGAGAGGGAGTCTATGAGCGAATTAGAGGCGTCTCACCATTAACCTTTCCCCTTGGCAACTTGTTACAGGAGTTAAGCGGCAATTTACAAGTGTTGGAAGTCGAAATCGCGCCCTAGGCCTTTCTTTATTGCTTTTATCTTTATCCTATTATTTGTGTGTTTTCTTAGGTTAGTAGTCATAGTCAATTTATGTTCACATGTTTAGTTGACTTTCTATCCCACTCTTGATTTGCGTAGCTAACCTATAATCTAAGACAAGACTAGTACTCAAACTTAACCTCCCTGTGGATCGACCTCGACTACCCTACTACATTAGTTTAGTAGTTGAGTTTTATATAAATATTGTTTGATCGGGGATGGCGACAAACCCCGCTATCAGTCCCGGAACGAAATTCTCCATAAATCACACAAAATGTACCTCTGAAAGCGGTCATGCAAAACTTTGAAGAAAAAAAGAGAACATTTTGGGGTTCCGGTATGCGATAAACAAATATTTGTCAAACCTCTGATAATCGTGAAAAATGGAGTTATACTCGTTATTTTGGCCTGAAATCGAATTTGTTAACTCCTGAAATCACCTCGGAGAAGGTTTTGAAACACCGGGAAAAAATAATTTGGTCTAATACAACCTCCCGAACGACTCAAATTGAAGTGTGTAATACACGGATTTCGGGATTCGAGAATTTTCCGTAAATCACACAAAATATACCTCAGACCACTAAAGCGGCTACCTAAAATTTGAAGAGAAACATAGGACATTTAGGGGTTCCCTATGCGATAAACCAATATTTGTCAGACCTCTGATACTGGTGAAAAATGGAGTAATACTCGTTATTTTGGCCCGAAATCGAATTGGTTAATTTCTGAATTTACCTCGGAAAAGTTGTTGGAAAACCGGGAGAAAAATAATTTTGGTCTTGTACGACCTGCTGAACGACTCAAATTAAATTGTATATACACAGTTCTCGGATGTCCAGGGTCCTGGAACAAAATTCTCCTTATTACACAAAATGTATGTTTCTCAGATCACATAAAGCGGTCACGCAAATTTTGAAAAGAAACAGAGGATACTTAGGAGTTCTTGTTTGCGATAAACCAATATTTGTCAAACCTCCAATAATCGTGAAAAATGAAGTAATACTCGTTATTTCGGCGTGAAATCGAATTGGTTAACTCCTGAAATTACCTAGGACAAGTTTTTGAAAAACCGAGAGAAAAATAATTTTGGTCTGAAACGACCTCTCGACCGACTCAAATTGAAGTGTATAATACACAGTTTCGAGATTCCAGAGTCCCGGGACAAAATTCTCCATAAATCACACAAAAGGTTCTCGGATCAGATAAAATCACGCAAAATTTTATGAAAAACAGAGAACATTTTAGGATTCTGGTATGTGATAAATCAATATTTGTCCGTCAAGTTTGTTTCTCGGGCTAAAAGAGGGAGCAAGTACAATAGAGTGGAGTGGGGTGGCTGGTTTCCGATCTCAGGTTTCACCTGGACAGACACCAATGAGAAGTGGAGTCTTACCACCATTGGGCTACAATCGAGCAGGCCTTACAAAATCCATTCAATGTAGGGGTAAGCATCCTGCAGTTGGGTACTACTATCTTGAAGCCTTATCAAACGGACCATAATGTTTATGGAGTATGGCACACTTCTTTTATGGTGGTCCGTAGGTAACATTATCAGTAAGGTTCCCAAACTCTTAAAACTTTGCCATATTTGCTTTTTTCTAATTTTTATTATTTATTTATTGTTCAGATCCACCTCAAACTCACCCAAAAACTTTATACATTAATCGTTAGACTCACCTAAAACTCTATTTTTTCATTTTACTTTTTCTTTTTACATACTTATTAAATTACTTCTAGTGGGGTCAAGACTCACCAAAGTCTTCAGGAGAGTTTTGAATTTTTAAGACTCGACTACAGACTTCCTCAAGATTCGAGTAGATTACTGATAAAATTGAGAGAGTCTTGTCTTAAGACTTAACAAAGTCTTGTCTCAACCAGGGGCGAACCCACCTTATACCCCAAACTTAAAAGCTTGGTTTAAAAGATACTTCCTCCATTTTTATATAATGTACCCATTTTATTAAAATATTACACTCATATATTCAACAAATGGGTACATTATATAAAAACGGAGGATAGTAGTCTTTTTGTTACCCCAAATATTGAAGAATAATAGATAATTAAATGTTATCCTATTAATTACAAAGTAAATATCTCGTGGCTCAATGGTAAAATCGTTAAATTCCCATCTAATGGTCAAGGGTTCGAATTCTGAATCCCGCTATGTGTAGTGATTTTTAACGTGACTGGGGCGAACCCAGGTAGTAGCAAGAGGTGGCGGACGCTACCCCAAACTTTAAAAATTGACTTAGAAAACGGATTTTTGCTACCCCAAATATTGTTAAATAGTAGATAAATTACTAATATCTCATTAAATATACAGTAAATATTTTATGGTACAATGGTAAGGGCTTTGTTTTCCAACCTAGTGCCTCGGGTTGAAATCCCCTTACCAGCATTTTACATTTTAACTTTTCTGTTACTACCACAAAAATTTAATCCTGGGTTCGCCCCTGGTCACCGCCCTTCGTTCCTCGTCCCTTGTCATAGCCCCTAGACCCACTTCTCCATTTGCTACATATGTGTTAACCTTTACGCTTTTGTGACGAGGATGTCTTTAATCACTTAGAGCAATAGCAATAGTAGTTCTTAGCATTGAGGTTGTTACCAAGAACTTTATTTTTATAGTTCTTCTATTGCATTTAAAAGTTTGTTCTTATTTTTAAGAACCAAGTTCTAAAATAAGAGCCAAGTTCTTAACTATTGGAAAATGAACAACCAATTAATATAACTTTGTAAAATGTGAAAACTCATTTAACATTATTTAATTTATAATTTTTTTTAATCTAAGAACTTTATATAAAGTTCTTCTATTGTGAACAAAAGTTCTTAAAAATTGGAATTTGTGTATTTTGATGTGGCATGTAAAGAACTTTATATAAAATTCTACTATTGTTATTACTCTTAATGTCTTAAAAATTGTTTAATAAGGTGAAAAATAAATAATACTCCGTATTTAAGATTAGTTAAGAGCAAAGGGTGGGTCGACGAGTTCCTAGGAATGGTAATTTGTTTTGTTTATAGTAGTTTACGTATTTCATAGTTGTTCTCATGTTAAGTATGCGTTAAACATTAAGATTTATAGTAGTTAGACTATGTGCAATAATAGAAAAGGTTTCTACTTATATATGATTTGTCTCATGCTTGGTAGTGAGATAACCGAGTGTCGGAGTGATTAAAACATCTCAACTCTATTTTTTTTTAGGTCACTCATACATAGCATTTAATGCTTTTTGTCTTGTTAACACGCTTAAGAGAATCCGAACTTGATTCGATATCATAGGCGTGTTTAGAGCGGGGGTAGGCACGGCCGCACCCCCTTTGTTAAAAAATACTTGTCTAGTGGTTTGGCGTAGGTTTTTCTTGTCTAAGGTCAAGGGTTAGGTACTTCTGTTAAACAATTTTTGTTCAATGTTTTTTTTTTTACCAGAACCAAATTTTTCTTAGGTAAACATAATTTCGCAATTTTCGTAATTTTGTTAATTTTCCGCACCCCACCCAATGAGTCCTAGTCTCCTAGATATGCCCTTGTTCGATACAAGACAACCCGATAGAATGTTAATTGAATAACACAAATTGTTGTAAACTAACCATAATTGACTTGCCAATGACATACTAGAAAAATAATAGAATCCGAAATTACATGACCCGACCTGATCCAACTTAACCAAAATCATTGCAAACTCAAAATAGTACGATAAGATTACACAAATTATCATTTAAAACATCTTAAGTTTGATACGGGTCCACTATTATACTACTAATACAAATATATAATACAAATGGAATAATTTATCTTAACATTAGGGCCGGCTGGAAGGGTGAAGAACCCGTGCGACCAAACGGGGCCTCGATTTCGAGGGGGCCAATATCTGAAAATTCTACATTATGTGTATATATATATAGTATGTAATGTGGTTTGATAGTATTGATTGTTCTCTGACAAGTTGGTAGACATGCTAAACTGAGAAGAGTAGGTTCCGAGTTTGACTCCTTACAACAAATAATGAGGTGAGTGGGATTTGAACTTGAGTTTATACAAAATTAAATAATGAGGTGAATGAGATTTGAACTTGGGTTTATACACAAGATGTATGATTCCATCTTATGATCTTAACCACTATATATACAAAATAATATATCATTTCCATATTATTATAATAGAAATACAAAATAATATATCATTTCCATATTATTATAATAGAAATAACATAAAAATAAGGCATATAAAAGATAAAAAAAATACAAACTTCACACAATTCTAAAATCTAAAAATTATCAGGGGCCTACTTTAAAATTTTGCACAGGCCACAGAAACGTCAAAGACGGCCCTGCTTAAAATCTTATACATACAAATAAGTAATAATATAATTTTTAACTGTTTTAAATTTACGATAAATATCACAATCTTTAAGAAGATTTATGAATTAATAATTGAGTTCACCCCCTGTCCTACCATAATCTCAAAATCTAAACCTTGATGATAGAGTGTGTGAAAATGTGATGATAAGCATTCACAAATAACAATTGGCAATACTATTTTCCAATACGCTTTCAATTTCTTAGCAGAATCACCAGGGCAAGCGGAAGTTTACGTTATTCGGGATATTCTTCTCTGGGCAATTAAAAATAAGATTTATCACCTTCAAATTGCAACGGATTGTCTACTTTTTCTCACGCAGATCTCCGGAAGTCAAAAGCACCAATCTCTGATGAAAGATCTTATTATCAACATTACTAGTCTATGCTCCCTTTTTCATTGTCTAGCTTTTCGTTTTATTCCTCGCAAACAAAACAAGATTGCACACAATCTTGCTCAAAGTGCGAGGCTATACTAGGATGGTTAGGTTTTTCATTTTACAGCTGTCAAAAAAAAAAAAATAACAATGAAGACCAAGTAAAAAAGCGTATGGATCACGTCTCTAGGAGGGAGGACAGTGCTTACAATAGTAGGGCAGAGTAGGAACATGATATATGAATAATATGATGAGATAAAGTACACTTTAAGAAATGTAATATCCTATTCCAACTAGATAATTTCATATCAAAATCCACCCTTATTCAAATGCACATGATCAACTTGGATGCATCGTCATCCATCGATAAAATGATAATTAAACATTGTTTTCGTGAAATTAACAGAATTACTGACTTCATGACTTCTGTTGGATATTTATATCCCAACTCTTAAACGTCGGGTGACTTTAATTTACCTTACACATTCGAAAAGGATGAGATAAGTTGGTCATATCTGAGAAGATCAAACTAGTTTTCTTACTTTATAAAAAAAATTAAATAAATAAATAAATAAAACTTGGATGCTCGTTACAAAAAACACGAAAATATCTATTTTAGTATTAAAACGGGTTATATATTATCTCTTTTTAGTATTTTTTAGAAAATAAGGATTATAAAATGTTTTTCCATGCTTCCTTAATTAAGAAAACAAATATGATTGATTATTTTACCATTAAACCAGTATCCTAATTTCTTTTTATCAAAGTATAATTTTGCTATAACTCTAAAATATAAATATTGATTGAAATAAAATAAATATGATATAAACTCATAAGTTATAAATATTGCTAAAATTTTCTTTTGGAGCTATTATTAATGATTGGGTGCATAATTACTCTAGTAGAAAATAAAACTATAAGCTCCTATTATTGGTTTATATGATGTTTTTTTTAGAAATTTATAAATAGACATCATTATTTGGAGTTAAAAAAATCATTAAAGTACACATTTTTGTCCTCTAATTACAATTTTTTGGCGTGATATATGAAATTATAATTGCTGATTTATACTAAAACATACTAAAATAACAATCCTATATAAACCGCGCATACATTGCGCAAGATCTATACTATTTATGTCTTGTTATTTCGGCTGAAGCAAGCTGAATTGAATTAAATAACGATGGATTTAACTGAACTAAACTGAATGGAGTTGAGATGAAGTTCATGAAACTAAAGTAATAATTAATTTTGTGAAAAAAATGAGCTGAACAAAACTGATCGAAGCTTAACCGAACAACACTAGTTAGAGCTGAACTAAATTAAAATAAACTAAAATTAAGTTGAAAAGAACGAGATCTGAACTCGGATATTAAACTTAAGACACGTAAACCCGACTTAAACAAAAATTTTCCGTTATTTAACAAATTCAATTCCTATTAAAAATCGGTTAGATAATATACCGATTCTTATATAAACAAATAAAATATTTGACCTGTCTTAAATTTATCAGATTCAGTTAGACCCACCATCCTTTTTTAAATTCCTAAACTCATATAATGACTACACCAAATCACAACTTTTTATTACTTAAGTAACGGCTACACTATTTTTATCACTCTCCACCCTTTACTCTTTCACTTTCCGACAGCAAACAAACACCACACCACCACAAAATTACCAAAACACCCCTACTATCCTCCCATTCTTATTCCCTACCACAAGGACAATCTCGTCATTTCACCTCAAAACTCACCGTTTCCTTCTATCTCCGCCTTATGCTTGTCGTTTCATTCTTCTAAACTAAGGGCAAAATCGTCCTTTCACCTCAAACACACCGTCTCCTTCCATCTCAGCTCAATGCACGTCGTTTCGTCTCCCTAGTGAAACACCCAAGCCTATTGTTTCCTTCCATTTCCGCTCAATGCACGTCGTTTTGCGTGTCTGAACAACACGGAGGAAAACCAAGGACAAAACCGTCATTTCGCACCGATGCACGGCGGCGTACGGGCGGTGAACCAGGTATATCCGGTAGTCTCCGACGAAGCGAACGCAGCGGCACAACAATTAATCGATGCGACATTCGCCGGAGACACAAAACTCGCTGTTGAACTCCTCGTTGACCCGATCGTTGACGTTGACTACGTCGGCGACGTCGTTTTACGCTCTCTTAAGACCGAACTCGTTCCGAAGGGGGAGTCGACTCACCAAGTCGTCACCGAGTTCGAGGAGTTCAAGACTGATGTTACTGCTTTGTTCCTTGCTGCTCACTCTGGGAATCTTACTCTCCTCACTAAATTGCTGGTAAATTTCGATACCATATCGTATAATTTTTTATTAATGAATTGTTCTTTTCGTCTCTCTTAATAACTGTTTTTTTGTTCTAGTAGTAAAGTCCGTATTTTTTTTTCAATAATTTTGACTTTTTATTAATGAATTGATCTTTCCGTCTTGGTTAATAATTGTTTTTTTCGTTTTAGAAATAGGTCCCTTTTTTTTAATTTTCAATAGTTTTCTGTGGATATCGTATAACGTTATATTAATGAATTTGTTTCCCGTCTCAGAAATAATTGATTTTGTTGTAATAGTAGAAGCAGATTCATAAGAGCAGATAACATAACAGAATACGATTAGTAGATTTTAATAGCAGGTTCGACTAGAATAATTAGCAGATTAGAAAAGAGTGTTTGGTAATTAGCAGATTATAGAATAATTAAAACGATTTCACGTATAAATTGAATATGCTAATACAATATGCTGCTATTAGCAGCATATTCAAAAACAGTAGATTCCGACCAATATGCTATGAGAATATGTGGTTTACCAAACACATGAAAATAGTAGATTCATTGGTCGACCGAATCTACTAATTTCTCTCAATAGGTTGTTACCAAACAACACCTAAAACTGCCCGATTTTTATGATATTATTATTCTGCTGTTAAGTTTTTATATTTTGATATTATCGGTAGAGGTCGTAGGACTTTTAATTAATGAATCGATCTTTCCATCTCGACAAATAATTGATTAAAACCCTCAGTTCCTCACCAACTTACATGTAAGTTTGCATCTAGTTGATTTATTTTCTGTAGATGTGGTGTAACTTTTTAACTAACAAAGCGTTTTGCTTGGGACGGTCTTTTCAGAGAGACCTCCCACAACCCTCCTCACTTGTCATCCCCATTTCCCAATTAGAGAATTTCGAGCTTTATAACAAAACATTTGAGCTTATACATATATTTTACGAGTTTTATTGAAAAAAATCTGAGCTTCCTGGTAAAAAGATTGTAAATCAAAATATTATATGAAACTGAAAAATAATGCATATAAAACCAAAAATTTTTAGTTTTAACACTAAAATATTATAGTGTAAGAAAAAATTATTAAAAGCTCAAAAAAAATTGCATATAAGCTCAGTTACATTTGTATTAGATGTACGATGCTCATATACATCTGGATGTATAGTCCTATTTGTGCCATTTGCCCTAACACTTGCCTCTTTGTCCCACGTCTCTTCAAAGTGACGGATTTTGTCCGTCATAAATGATACTCCCTCCTATTCCATATTTTCTTCCCTATTTCCTAAAACGGATTATTCAGGTTTTCTTCCCCTTTTCTATTTTGGAAACTTTTATTCTTATTTTATTTATTTCTCTCTCCTATTATCAAACCCCACTCAACCTTTTTACTTATATTTTATTTCTTTTTAATGCTTTTGGCCCCATAATTTGTTATTTAATTCCTAATTATTCATCCCTCTCTCCTATCACCAAACCACACCCAATTTTTTACACTTATTTTATTCTTCATCTTAATATTTGTGCCAAATACAAAAGGGAAGAAAATATGGAATAGGAGGGAGTAAATGAGAATTATGTATTGATTTTATTTTGAGCAATAAAGGTGTTAACTTTTTTTGATACTGTAGTTGAGTAAAGTGCAGTGTAAATTGTGTAAAAAGTTGGATTCTTTATCTAACATTGCTGGAAGATTGATAAAGTTTTCAACTTTTTATGAATTTCTAGCCTACAGTATTCTTTTCCCCTTTTGTTTTGTTAATTTGGTATTTTATTATTACTATTATTATTGTAATATTTTTGGATATGTTTGATCTGTTTGTGATCTATAGAGCTTTTAATGGTGGATTGGTTTTCTCCTTTTGAGGCCTTGAGGGTAGAGGTGGCAATCGGGTCACTCGGGTCGGTTACGGGTCGGGTCAAAGCAGGTCGGAATCGGGTTCGGGTTATGTCGGGTTAGGACGGGTTCGGGTCGGTTCGGTTCATGTCGGGTCATCTTCGGGTCGGGTCATCACGGGTGACAATTCGGGTTGGGTCATTAGCGGGTCAGGTTATTGACATATATTTTATCTTATATATTTAGTTTTAGATGATAATTTTATGTTTAATTAGTGGATAGATGTATTAATTGAAGTTTAAGTTAAAATAATTAAGAAGAATTATCAATTTGGTGTCATTTAAACCATTATTAAGCCAGTTCATTATAACGTCAACTATCGGGTTGAGAAATATCGGGTCACAGGCCGGGTCGGTTCGGTTCGGGTCGAGTTAGGGTTGGACAAAATAATGCTGATATCGGTTAGCGGGTCGGTTCGGGTTGGGCCAGTTCGGTTTCGGGTCGCCCAATTCTCGGGTTGTATCGGGTCGGGTTTCGGGCAGATCGGGTCGGGTCAGCTTTTGCCAGCTCTACTTGAGGGTATGATAAACTGTACTCGCTTACCATTAATGAAAAAAAGTCCACAAAATACTCGTGTTGATAACCGTAGTTTAATTATGGTTTAGGAGTACCCAGACCGCATTTTGAGAAATGGAACAACCGATACCTTGATGCAACAACCAATACCTTGACTGATACGGATCCGGAGATTCAAGAGTATCGATAATGCCCTTTTTGCTGAGATATTTAGAAAGCAAGACATGTGTGGTTTAACCACTCTGTGTAGTGTTCTGTGCAAGAAATGGAACAAGTCTTAGTTTTTATTACTGTAATTTGGTGAATTAGGTGAAAAAGGTGATAGGAATATTATTCTGTATGATGATTAAAGTATTAGCTGAGCACTGGAAGCAACAGAGGGTGTTGGTTGGAGTTTTATGTAATGTTGGATTAGTGGAAGATTAGATCTCTGGAGAAATTATTATTTTTGTACTTGGTCATTGATCTAGATTCGATCTCTCTTACTATATATTTTAAGTTTGCTGCATTTGCTCGACTTATTTTACAATATTATAGTATATGCAATAGCAATAATGCAACGATGACTCGCGTTAATGCGTTATGTCAGAAAGGTTGTATTCAGAAGATTATTCCTGACAAACTATCAATTGGAAGTTTTAATCTTGAATCAATAACTCTTCTTGATATGAATACACTTTTAGATCCCGTCACAAGCTTGTGACGGGTATAGTTAATGCAGAAATAATTTGGGATCGGTTAATTGAAATGACGATTGTTTTGGATAGATTCTGTGTATATATAATCCCGAAATCTTCAGCTGTAATTTCATGTAATAAAATCGAAATGAGTCCATTTTTATGGCAAATGCGTTTTTGTGATGTGTGTGCTTGTGAAACCATGGCAGAGTTATAAGGCAGATGTAAACCAGAAACTTTTCCGAGGGTTTGCTACAACAGCAGCTGTTAGGAGTGGCCATCTTGAAGCTCTAGAAGTACTACTGAAAGCAGGGGTGGGCCCAGCGGCATGTGAGGAGGCATTATTGGAGGCAAGCTATGTTGGGCGGCCCCGGCATGCTGAGGTTCTCATGGGATCTAACTTGATCAGCCCACAAGTTGCCATCCATGCTCTTGTCACTGCTTGCTGCCGAGGATTTCTGGATGTTATTGATGTTTTGATTAAGGTAAGCAAGCATCTCTAGTGCGCCATGTCACCTTTCCAATTTTACGTTTGAGTATGGTGGTACCGCTGCAACTCATTTTCTGTCCCGTTTTTTTCCTTTCAATTGACTGCAGTGTGGGGTAGATGCTAATGCAATGGATCGAGTGCTGCTGTTGTCGTCCAAGCCGTATCTGCACATGAATGTTGACTGCAATGCAATTGTTGCAGCAATTGTTAGTAGGCAAACTTCTGTTGTTGAACTGCTGTTGAAGGTAGCTTTCTGTCCGGTTTCATTATAGACTTGAAAGTAACTCGTCGATTCCCCTCCCCTTTCCTGAAAAAAGGGATATGCGTTTAGGCTATGTGTTATAACGGAAGCACAGAGAAAGATAAAAACAAACAATAAAGAACAATACGCACAGATTTACGTGGTTCACTAACGGTGTGTTAGCTACGTCCACAGGGCAGAAGGGAGAGAGTTTTATTAGTGTGAGGAGTTTTTCAGATTGCAGATTCAGAACGATATAGAATATGATGACTGCTAGGGTAGAGGTTAAGAGTTTATATAGTACTCTTAGCCTAATACAATACAGATTTGACCTAATCTAATAAGGCCCAGATCCCGCATAGTCTTTCGAAGCGGCGACTAACAGATTCAAGGCATAGACCCAACACTATGTCAGTCTGACTGGGCCGCACGTGTCACATGCATCAGTTGGGGTAGTGTGACTGAATAAAGTTTAAAGCTTTTTGGCCTAAAATGTCTCATTGGAATGAACGAGTGCTGGACAGTGGACATTCCACACAAGATATTAGTGATGATCACTTTTTCCATCAAATTTTCCATAATTATTTGTTTCAGGAGGGCGTCCGGACAGACATCAAAGTCAGACTGGGTGCATGGTCATGGGATTCCTCTGGAGAAGAGTGCAGGGTAGGTGCCGGTCTAGCTGAACCTTACGATATCACATGGTGCGCTGTGGAGTACTTTGAAGAAACCGGTACTATACTCCGTATGCTCCTCAAGCGCCTCTCTCCAAACACACCTCACCTAGGCCGGACCCTTATCTATCATGCAATCCTTTGTAACAATCCAGAAGCACTTGGTGTGCTCTTGACTTGTGGGGCCGACATAGAATTTCCCCTGAAAACCGGTCAGAAAATCGAGATGCGCCCACTACACTTGGCTGCACGGCTTGGTGAGGTAGAAATCATATGGCGTCTCATAACCGCTGGTTGTAATTTAAACTCTATGACCAGTGAAGGAGAGACTGCAGTTATGATATGCATTCGATACAAGCATAAAGAGTGTCTTAAGGCGCTAGCCTCTGCTGGGGCCGATTTTGGTCTGGTTAATGCTGCTGGTCAATCTGCACTCTCACTAGCAGGGTCGACAAAGTGGACTTTAGGGTTCCAGCAAGTGATCTTGGATGTCATAAGAGCTGGGAAAGTCGTGAAATCGAGCAATGCTGAAATATTTTCTTCTGCCATGTTTGTTGTTAAAGCGAATGATATGCCGGCATTGAAAATTCTTACGAAACAACCAGATGTTGCTCTCGACGACCAAGATAATGACGGGTATACAGCAGCCATGGCTGCCGCCTCTAGTGGTCAAGTCGAGGCCTTTCGCTTACTTGTCTATGGCGGGGCCAATGTATCGTTATCCAACAAGAAGGGAGAAACTGCCTTCACCCTGTCGGAAGCATGTAGTAACCGTGAAGTTCTCGAAAAGATAATGTTAGATTATGCCCTCGAGAACAAATCCCAAGCACCCACCACTTCCTATGCCCTGCACTGTGCAGCACGACGTGGGGACTCGGGTTCAGTCCGCCGGCTAGCCGCTTTGGGCTACGATGTCAATACCGTAGATGTCAATGGATACACCCCTCTTATGTTAGCTGCCAAGGAAGGCTACGGTAACATGTGTCAATTCCTAATCTCTCGTGGTGCAAAATGCGACATTACAACCGAAAGACATGAAACTGCACTTTCGCTAGCAAGGAAGAATGGTGTCGGAAATGAAGCGGAGCGTGTGATACTCGATCAGCTAGCTAGGCAGCTTGTGTTATGTGGTGCCTGGGTCAAGAAACACACCAAAGAAGGCAAAGGCGCTCCACACTGGAAAAAACTAAGAATGGTGGAAGCAACCGGGGTCTTACGATGGGGTAAGACAAGCAGAAGAAACGTCATCTGTAAATCGTCCGATGTGGGTCCTACCCCGACGTTCTTCGTGAACCGTCCAAAGACGTGTTATGCTAATGATTTGGGGTTATTTCATGTGGTGACTACTATGAGCAGAGAGGTGCACTTTTCTTGCGATGGAGGTGCAGAGGCAGCAAAGTTGTGGGTACGAGGGATAAAGCTAGTGACTCGAGAAGCTATCTTTGGTAAGACCACGCTTCGAGCTATGTTTAACCAGGAGTCGGAAAGTTAATTAATAATAAGTCGTTGTAGAATAATCATGTAGATGTGTATTGTTAGGAGTTGAGGTGGTGTTCTGGTTTGTGACTCGTGAGTTGTGAAAGATGTTAATCGTCCACGCGGTAGAGGTGACCGTGTCTTAACGCTTGTTGTTTGCAGCAATGGCGATGGATGAAGTTATGAGTGTTTTGTGTAACAATTGTTGAATAGTGGTGAATGGTGAATGGTGAATGGTGAATGGTGATTGGTGAGAATAGTAAGGTTAAGATCACGACACCGTGGGTCGGTTTTTTACTGTCGAGCCTCGTGTTGCGTAACTGCACAACAACAGGCGTAAAATCTCGTGACTGGACTGAACCGATCCAGATCAACGTGGAACCATTGCATAGCCCGTCGATAATTTTTATTAGTCTATTTTATTTAATGAAAATTTTAATATCATTTTCTTATAAATGAATTTTCAAATATCGCTCAAAGACCGGATTTTGACCGGCTGGACCGAAAAATATGTCTTATGTTCGGTCCAAGACCGAACAACTAGGTATGGCTACCACTAGACCACTTAAATAAATGTATTTCAATCTTCAATAACTTGTTAACAGGTTTTATGGCTGTAAAATAATTACGGAAAATGAGACGGCGACACCGATCATGAAAGCGCCAACTTCCTTCATCCTCTTCTAATTCGACATTTAGACGAGCCATAGACGGAAGTACCTAAACAAATAGGTTTGTCATGAGCAGCCGTAGACAAGTACATTACATATAATTTCGACTATTTGATACTACAATTTTTATAGACGAGAATCATTATATACTTCCTCCTATTTATAATAACCTTCCCTCTTTCCTTTTTCATCAATTCACAATACCTTCCCTATTTCCTTTTTTGGTAAAGTTTTATACTCCCTCCATTCAAGTCCACACTACCACTTTCTTTTTACATGTTTGCCAACGCGTATTTTATACGGCAAATATTGTTAGCTACGTATTTTCAAAAATTATAAAAGTTAGATATTAATAATATACTCGTAAAGACGAATCAAACAAGATTCCACATAGATATAATTTCATTTACGTATCGAGAGAAAATCGGATTTGAATGACCGTTTGTGAATAGTGTGTAAAATGCATAGTGGTAGTGTAGTCATTTATATATTTTAATCACCTCACCTCACCACAATACCCCAAGTACTTATTTTAATCACTTTACTCATAACAATACCCCACAATACATACCTCTCTCCAATTACCTAACTCCCACACCAATACATTCCTATATTTTAATCATCTCCTTATTCTTGGTGCCTCCCCAAATGGGGAAGGTTATGTTGAATAGAAGGGAGTATATAAAAGAATCTTGCATTTCTGCATATATGGCACAATGTGGTATAAGAATGAGGATATTCATGTTGTCTCATTCAACTTCAGAAATTATGTTTTATTTTAGCCAATCATGCAAAACTGTGTTGGCCATGTTTTCACATCAGCAAACTAGAACAAATAAAAAACTGAAATTAATTACACAACTACCTAATTAACCGTGTTAATTAATATGGGTACCAATTCTCAGAACCAAATAAAAATCTGAAATTAATTATACAACTACCTAATTAACCGTGTTAATTAATATGAGTACCAATTGTAACAACCCGACCCACCACCGTGGTAACACAAACCCAATAAGATGGGTGTGCACTTTTGGGCCTATTATTTGTCCTCATTTAAGCCCAAAAGCACAAGGCCTTGTTACTAATTGGTGGGTGGGAGCTATTATAAACATATCACATGACTCACATTCTACCGATGTGAGACAACTTTTCTACTCTTGGGGTGTTACAAACTCCCCCACTTAAAGAACACAACGTCCTCGTTGTGCCTCAAACTTGACCACAACCAGGGCCAGAATCCTCCCCCGCTAGGTGTGTGACCCACTTAAAGAACACAACGTCCTCGTTGTGCCTCAAACTTGACCACAACCAGGGCCAGAATCCTCCCCCGCTAGGTGTGTGACCCAGGTACTCCCGACCACAGGCTCACCACACGATCGCAGGGTCGCTCTGATACCATTTGTAACAACCCGACCCACCACCGTGGTAACACAAACCCAATAAGATGGGTGTGCACTTTTGGGCCTATTATTTGTCCTCACTTAAGCCCAAAAGCACAAGGCCTTGTTACTAATTGGTGGGTGGGAGCTATTATAAACATATCACATGACTCACATTCTACCGATGTGGGACAACTTTTCTCTCATACTCTTGGGGTGTTACACCAATTCTCAAAACCAAATAAAAAACTGAAATTAATTATACAATCACTTAATTAACCGTGTTAACCATCTTAATTAATATGGGTACCAACTCACAAAATCAAATATATTTAACAACTTAATTAAATTAATATATCTTATTATATATAAACTTTTTTATTTATTTTTATTAAAAATTTTACCTATACACCACTTCGGTTATTAATATATTTAACAACTTAATTGTTCCTTCTCTATAAAAATTAAAATTGAACAATCCCCTGAATTTTCACGGGTGTTACACTTCTATTTAAATACGTTTAATTTGTTATATTTACTTTGAAAAAATTAACCGTGTCAAATTGAAATTAAAGACCAAATTGAACAGCCGTTGATAAGTTTAGTTCAATTAAGTTCAACGTTATTATGTTCAGTTTTTCAGTTTATAACTTCAGATCGTTTCAGCCCAACACAACATTGTGTTAATTAACGGGCTTGAAAATTGAACATGCCTATAATTCGTTTTTATTTATAGTATAAGGTAGACTCCTTTCCTAAACCAAAAACACAATATCTTATTATGTAACGGTTTTTCAGATATTTAGCTACTAGGGCAGAAATTTGAAGACACCAGGAATGTCAGAGACGAAGACGACGACGATGACGGCCGCAACAGACGCTCCATATTTTTCAACAGATATAATATTTAACATCCTAGTATTTGTTCCTGCTAATGTCCTGCACGAGGTTGCGAGATATGTCTGCAAGCAATGGTACGATATAGTTAGCGACCCTCTTTTCGTTACAACACATCGTGAACTGTCTACTCCCGGTTTCCTCGTTCAAGACGAGGTGGACTTACATCGGGTTTATAATCTCGTGATTGTCGATTCAGCCACGCCTAAACTTAATGAAACCGTTATTCCAATTCCCGCCTTTGGCATCTTTACCCCGTTTCCCAAAATACTTGGTTGTTTCAATGGGTTAGTCTTGCTTACGGATTTGTTAGACAGAGAAATAATACTTTATGTTACGAATCCCGCCGCTATTCTAAGAACCCGTCTTCCTCCCTTAACGGGTTTGAGCTCAGATGTCGAGAGTACTGCTGGTTTAGCAGTCGATTCCTCTGGTCATTACAAAGCAGTTCATGTTTTTGTTAAACGGACACTATTCGTCACAGAACTACAGATAAGGGTATTTACTATCGGCATTGATAAAGCTTGGAGATTTCTCGATCTTGAAGGTATACCAGTGAACCAAACATCGATTGAATCAATGCTTCTTCGGCCGTTCTGTTTAGCAGGATTTATATACTGGTTTACATACAATAAAGCGAATTCCTTTGGTTTAGCCATTAATGTCGATACAGAAACTCTGTATCAGTTTTCTCATCCCCCGGCCATGCATAAATCAAATACATTAGTCTCGGTTGTAAGTATAGGAACGAGTCTAGGGTTTATACAAGTGTGCGGATACAAATGGCGGCTCTGGAAATTGACAGACGTGAAATCCGGGAAGTGGACTAAATTAGCTAATATGGATATGATTCCGCTCTATGATCAGCTTAAGAACAAATTCGGGTGTCTTTCAGATTCGAGTTTAAGACCTGTAAGGTTATTTGGAGGATACTGGTGGTTGTACCTGCGTTTCAAGAAGAAGTATGATATTGTTCGTTATAATTTGGGGAACGAAAGCATTGTGTCATTCCCGACTCAGATGAAATTCAAGCATCGCGGTCTCCAGCCTTATGCAAGCACATTGGTTTCGCCTAGGATCGGCTAGGAGTGCAGATTGCAGATTGCCTCATTTTTTTTTTTCGAAACTTAGTATTTATGATGTTTGCTATTGATTGTGTGTTTCTTTCCTGAGTTTGAATGAATTTGTTTATTGTTTTGCGCGATAAACTGTGACTGTAAATTCAGAAAATGTGTCGAGAAAGACGACTTAACCATAAAATCCGTTTCCTGCAACATACCGAAAACTACAGAGTATTTGCTAACCAGAAAAGCATAACGAGCAAATATAAAGCTACGAGTCTACGACTACATTATTCAACTCCGATTTTTCTCTTAGATAAGATTCATGGACCAACAGCACCATTGGCGTGGCGCTCGAGCTGTGATTTCTTCAACATTTGCTTCATATATGTAGTCTGGAAATTACATCTAGCCACCTTAGGGGGATCATCTTCTACCATGGGAGAGTAACCAGGAGATGTCGGAGCATGAGTAGGAGACGAGGTAGAATAAGAAGGAGAATCGGGAGAATAACCAGGAGAACTCGGATAATAATCAGGAGAATCGGGAGAATAACTAGGAGAATAACCAGGAGGAGTCGGAGAATAAGCAGGAGAAGTCGGAGAATAAGCAGGAGGAGTCGGAGAATAAGTTGCAGAACCGGGCCAGTTCGGAGAACAGGGAGAATAATTAGGAGGATTAGGAGAATAGCCTGCAGAATAACTTGCAGAACCGGGCCAGTTCGGAGAACAGGGAGAATAGTTAGGAGCAGTGGGAGAATAACTGGGAGAAGTCGGAGAATAAGTCGGAGAATCGGGAGAATAGCATGCAGAATAACCTGCAGAACCGGGCCAGTTCGGAGAACAGGGAGAAAAGTTAGGAGGATTAGGAGAATAACCCGATTGCTGATTTCCAAGAACTTGAGTAGCAGCTCTCTGATACATATGAGAGAGCTGAGTTGAGAACGCGTAAGCTCGGCCACCTCCAAAGTAGGTTTGTTGAGTCTGCATACGGTCCTTGACAATGCCGGCCTGATCATAGAGAGACATAGTGGTCTCGTCCCCTATCTGTCCTCCGTATGACTGCAATACGACATTCCTCTTCTTCTCGAGTAGGGAACGAGCGTCATCTAGCTCCAATCGCTCTGCCATTTCTTGTGCCAATGCAATTCCTTCTGCTATCAAAACCCGGTTTTTCTCCCTCTCCACCTCTAAGTCAATCCGCTTGTCTTCTTCTGACAGCGGAGTTAACGGCCTCCGTATTTCAGCACTGACTGTATTAGAAACGATTATTTTATCCAACAACGGATCCTTGTAACAACACCTGACCTCCAACAGGTTTGTCATCGATTTGTTGTCGTCTTTTTCAGTTGGTGGGACTGAGAGGTACACCAGGAATTGCTTCTCTTCGTCTGCATAAACATCGCCGACATATACCACCCCACATTGACTACCACAGGCATCAACCTTGTTTTTATATCTCCCAGATACGATGTTCTTGATTTGAATCTCGCGCGACCCTGACTGAACCTGAACTTCAACTTCCTGCGCAACGACACTCAATAGCCCACCAAGGCATAAAGCAAATGCATCTTGAATCACCTCAATCGCTTCAATGTACGAGAACGTTCCTCCTGCCCCATCTGATATCGCGTGGAGTGCTTTGGAATCGTGGTCAGCCCCAAACCCAAATGTGTAAACCTGGGCTACATTCGGCCCTGGCTTTACAGCATTCGCATTAGATCTAATGGACTGAGGAAGCCGATTGAGGCGTGAGAAGAAATCACGATTGCAAGTGTCTTGACCGTCTGAAAGCAGAATGATACTAGTAACCGGGTTCTTCTGTCGTCTCTGGTCCAAGACTTTGACAGCCGTTTTCAGTCCTGCAATTATGTTAGTATACCCGTCTGCCCGGATCAAGTCCACGGATTTTAATACATCAGCTCGACCCGCTTCAGTCATCCTCGTTAAAGGGGTTAATCGTTGAGCCTTACTTGAGAACGTAATGATGGAAAGACGGTCCATGGGGCCTAAGTTGTTGATCACAAAAGCGACCGCTTCTTTCAAAAGTGCCAGTTTTTTCCCATACATACTACCACTCACATCAAGAACAGCAACAAGATCAAGAGACGGGCGATCATTCATATCGTCTTCATCGTCCCCAGCAGACAGCAAAGGGGCACGGATACCCAAAAGGACCGCGAATGAGTCAGATTTTTCTGAATTGCTTAAAGCCGGATACTCGGGCAAGGCCTTGACAGTCATTGTCCTAACCCCACCACCTTCTTGGGGAGAAGATGTTAGGGAAGGGAGGGGCTCATCATCATCAAAACTAGGACCTGAAGCATACGGGGACGACAATGGAGTCCAAGTAGTATGGCAAGTCGGACAGATATCGATATGGCTACCGCCATTGTGGAAGATGCAGTTGTTGTGGAAGTTGTGGGAGCATTCTGCTGTGAACAATGTTCCTGTGCTAATGTATCCATTGCAGATGTTGCATATATCCTGAGTACAAAATAAAACGAACCAAATATTACTCGCGCGTTTGATTAAATTACTCCTCACGAATGATCAACACAAAGGGAGTAATCTTGGCCGTGTTATACGTATCAGACGGGTTTTATCGCTTTTCAGTTGATTAAGGACCGATTATACCGTGACCATGACTTTGACTGGTACCGAAATTTTAAAGCGGATACAGAATAATACACATCAAGAAATTCAACTCAAAAGATCAAGAACAATATGCTAATGCCTCAATGGCGCAAATTGGAAGGTAAAGGGGTCGGAAATACGCAGTCATAATATAATCTAACTGTACTCTTGCAAATCAAATTATAGTCTGAAAACATCGTAAAATCGTAAAATCGTGATAATATTGCCAATTATATTCAATTTTATGCAAAATCTAATCTTTAATCTTTGAGACTTAATTAATTGTTTTTAAAAACAAGCGAATTATAAAATCTTTAATCTTTGAGAGTTAATTAATTGTTTTCAAAACAAAGCGAATTAGAAACGTAATCGATTACCGTGACGGTAACCATGACTTCGTTAGGATTTGATGATCGAAACTTGTCAGAACTTTCAAACTCTGAAGAAGGGTTTGAAGAGAGATGAGGAGGTCTTGAATCAATGAGGGCATGGTGTATTTATAGACTCAGATTTGATAGACACCTCAATTAGGTTAAATTTTTAGGTTAAATTCCGTGGCTATTGGGCCTTGTTTTGGTGCTGGCAAGTGGCAACTATGGCAAGTAATCGGATCGGATCAGATCGGATCGAATCAATTTCTTGGAACCGTAACTTTGTAAGACTATTTTATACGTAGAATTAGCTTTATAACTCGGAGGCTAATCTTAAAATTGTTTTATTTTCGCTAGCTAATATATTTATTTTAAAAATCTAGCATATTCGCCTAAAATATCGGGTTAAAGGGGTAGATGGATGACGGATGACGGATTGACGGATGAGGCTTAATTAACCCGAACCTGATCCATATTATTGATATCGCTAATGGTGTATGGCTTGATAGGAGTTAGAAGAACCCGTTTTGCACATAAATTTTACCCAATTAGATATCGTGTATACTTTGTTAATAAATAATAATATATTCTTATATTATTCTTCCTATACCGTGCAAATTTGCAGTGTTGAAACTAGTTTTGTTTGAGATGGGTAAAGGGATAAGAAAAATCATGGTTACCGACTTGCCTTCACGATAATCTTTGGTGTCTATTAGGGTTTTCAATTGTGTGTTTACGGAAAATGTCTTAATTTAACAGTTAAGACTGGGTATTGTAGGCTATTCCCTCCTTTCCTCTATAAGCTCTATTGTAATGCGACTAATTACGTGCTTCATTAGACCCATAAAAAATTAGGGCTCAAGTTAGGTTTTCGAGTGCTTTCAAAGACTCGGGTCAGGTAGCGTTTTCATTTACTTATTTAAAGATAAGTGATTAAGTGGTGGTATACGACATTAAATATTGAGACCTATTTCCAAGTTATTTAAGGATAATAATCGATATGTGGCAATAATTTTCTCGTGGAACTGATCGGCCAAAACCCACCCGGTCCAACACAAATATTTTCCATGCATGATTGGGCCCTCAACTAGGCCCAAAAAAATTATGGACCTATCCAAAAAGGCCCATTACCTCTCAGGCTTAATTCAAATGACTTAACTCGATCCAAAATCGAACCATGATCACCTCTACATTCTTGCGAAGGGGATCAAACATGAGGTCGTGGTTTGAATGTGAGTTAGATAACAAGTCGATTTATTCAGGTTGAATTAGTTTAATAAGAAGCCATGATTTAAAAGGGGGATGTCAATGGGGCGGGGCGTGTGCGGAGGGGGGTCAACCCGCGCCCGCCCCGCGAACTTTTAATGCGTACCCGCGCCCGCCCTGCGACCCGCGACGGGTTGAACTATTCAAAACCATCCCCGCCCCGCGGGGACCCGCGGTTGACCCGCCTATCTCCTCAAGAAATGTAAATCTTAAATCTAAAATATACTTGTCATACTACTTATACAAATAAGTTTTCGCAAAATGCCTTAACATTCAATTAACTAGAGTTCGTGGAGCCATAAAATGGTTTTACCTACAAATATACCACCAAAAACATGCACAAACAGCAGCCGAAAGCCCAAATTCTGACAGAGTACTTAGAAGAGTAAACAAAACTACACAACAAATACTCTTCAATTCTTTAGTAAGTCTTGCTTGCGACGGGTCGTTATTTGTGACGGATATTTTGTGAGATAAAATGGGTAGAAAATGATTTAGTGGAGAAAGGGGACCACATGAATAGTGTTGAAGAGAGAGAAAAAGTGGGTATTTTGTGAGAGGAAACGGTATCCGTCACAAGCTTGCGACGGATAGTGCCGTTGCAAATAAGAATTTGTGTCAATTCTTCATCTTCAATTCTTCAGCTCCGTTTGTTTTATCAGATTAGGAAAACGGGGATTTAGGGGAATTTGGGTAGTTGGTAAATGACCTGAATGTAGTGATAACGATTTATTAGTGATTATTGTTTATTGCCTTATTGGACTGGCCGACTGGGGAAGTGGGAAGTCTGGGTAGTGGGTACTCTGGGTTAGTGGGTTATTTTACTTATTTACTTGTTTGGGCATGGGGAAGTGGGTAGCTGGGTAGGATAGATTTAATTTATTAATTTTTTTTTTATTAATTTAAGTTATATTTATTTTATCTTATTATTCTTATATATTACTATTAGATATTACTAGTTTTTAACCCGTGCAAAATTGCACGGGTATAATTTTAAGAATATCGATATAATGATTAATATTTAAAAATGTTAAACCAAAATTTATGTATATTTAATATTCTATTTGCATATGTTTTAAATCCGTGAAAAATGCACAAATTCCGTTGAAACATGATAACAAAAATTTTAGATCTACTCATTATAGTGTATAAGCTCAATATCTATAACGAATTCTTTTAAAGTATTATTTTAACGGAATGCTCTAACATTTACTTAACAGAGTTTTATAGTTTATTTATTTTGTTAATAACTTTTTGTTGATCTCAATTTTTAATTGAAAATTAAAATAATACTATTTATTAACAACTTTTTTGCTGAAAACTATTTATTATTCAAAAATATTACTTAAATTTGTTAGTATCTCAAAAATTTGCGTATTGAACTGTGAGGGTTAAAAGCTTGTAAAATAATATAACAACATTATTTGTTTCACCATTTTTTTATCATTTATATTTTCATTGTCAAATAATGTTTTTTGTTCATCTTTTTTTTTATTATTATTGATAGATTATGTGGACTATTGAGAATTCTCCATTTTCATGTTGTCTTATTTATGCAACGTAAATAGAATTGATGATGGTGGTTCGTTGAAGTTTTGTATTAATTATTCGACGACATTTTATTAACGAAGTTGGTTTTTCTAAAATTAATTCTATATTTTTTTGAAAATAAAAGAAAATGGACGTAATGATGCGGACGCACGAAATTGCATGAAATGTTCCTGTATTAATATAGACAAGATAGTTGATTTATTTTTTCGTACTTTATTTTGATTGTTATTGTAATTTATTATTGTACTAAATATTTGGACTGAATTATTTACATTTTAAATTATTCATTATTCATTGTTATTACTAATATTTACGTGTAGAAAACATAAACGTAAACATTTACGTTTAAAACTTAAACATTTACTTAAAAAAATTTAAAATAAAAATTTGCATGTGATGATGTGGCTTAAGGAGAATGCTTGAAATGTTTTTGGTTTTATATAGATAAGATTATTTATTAGGTGGGTATAAATGGGGCGGGGCGAGCGGGGTGGGTGTGGGGCGGGGTGGGTATGGGGCGGGTCTCATGTGGGGCAGGTGCGGGGCGAGACCCGCCAAAACCCACCCCATTGACATCCCTAGGCCTATACCTATACCCGCTCCACAAATCACAAAAACTTTAACCGTATTTATTCCAAATACGACCGATACAAACAATATCAACTTATACCCGCCCTAATAACATCGATCCATATATCGACATGTCATACTCTTTATATATTGCAAAAATGTTAAGTGCATGGCCACTCGTGAGTGTCGCCAAATGATAACAATTGAATTTCCATAAAACAAGCTCCTCCTTTCCTCTTCTTTCATTTTTATCTATCTCAATTTTTTTTCTCTTGGGTAAAAGTAATTTTTTAGAATTCATATCAATTAAATAATCTAAGGTAATATTATGCATTTCGTTTTTGTAGTATTAGTTAGTAAATGTTCACGATTCCGTCTATTAAATTGTTTTATAATATGATCACAATTAAGGCACATTACTATAGAATTCTTCTCTTGAAACAGCGCATGTAAAACCGTTGTATGAATACAAGTCGATAATATGAAATCGCTAATAACGTAAACATGAAATAGTTTTTTGTCGAAAATACAGGTCGTAGAAGATGGCAGATGGGGAGGACATTCAGCCTCTAGTTTGTGATAATGGAACTGGCATGGTTAAGGTAAACTCCCTACATGCGAAACTTCTAAGACGGTTTTATATATATTTATATAACGCTCGTTCAACCGTCTCATGTAAGAATTGAATTTAGGCTGGGTTTGCTGGTGATGATGCTCCAAGAGCTGTGTTCCCTAGCATTGTAGGCCGGCCACGCCACACCGGTGTGATGGTTGGAATGGGCCAAAAGGACGCGTATGTTGGGGACGAAGCTCAGTCGAAACGTGGAATATTGACCCTTAAATACCCGATTGAGCACGGTATTGTCAGCAATTGGGACGACATGGAAAAGATATGGCATCACACGTTTTACAATGAGCTTCGTGTTGCCCCGGAAGAGCATCCCGTCCTTCTGACTGAAGCGCCGTTAAATCCTAAGGCCAATCGCGAGAAAATGACTCAAATCATGTTTGAAACGTTCAATGCGCCTGCTATGTATGTCGCGATTCAGGCTGTTCTTTCACTATATGCTAGTGGTCGTACGACCGGTAAGTAACATGTTGACGGGTTTTGAATCCAGTTGTTTCAGGAAGTTTTTGTCTAAATGGTGCTCAAAACGAAACTATTTAACAAACTAGTGCTTTTTTGAAACTATTTACCAAAAATGGTTTCACGTCACCATTTCTGGTTTTTCCTGAGTTTCTGAAAGTTTCTGCCCAAATGTTAAAAACCTCCCCTTCAACTGCGACCAGATGCATCCCCATATTCTGAAAGTTTCTGCCCAAATTTCTGATTTTGCCAAAATAGTGCTCAAAACGAAACTATTTAACAAACTAGTGCTCTTTTGAAACTATTTACCAAAAATGGTTCCACGTCACCATTTTTTGTTTTTCCTGAGTTTCTGAAAGTTTCTGCCCAAATGTAAAAAACCTCCCCTTCAACTGCGACCAGATGCATCTCCATATTCTGAAAGTTTCTGCCCAAATTTCTGATTTTGCCGAAAAAACAAATCCTTCATCTAGTTGCTATCTGGGACAGCGACATGTTTAAAAAATAAAAAAAAAAGGAAAAACCAAAAATGGTGACGTGGAACCATTTTTGGTAGCACTAATTTGTTAAATAGTTTCGTTTTGAGCACTATTTTGGCAAAAACTTCTTGTTTCAAGCAAGCAGAGCTGACGTAGTGATCGACTTGCAGGCATTGTGCTGGATTCAGGAGATGGTGTAAGCCACACAGTACCAATATACGAAGGATACGCGCTTCCTCACGCAATCCTCCGTATTGATTTGGCTGGCCGAGATCTAACCGACTACATGATGAAGATCCTGACAGAGCGTGGGTACTCATTCACGACCTCAGCAGAGCGAGAAATCGTGAGGGACATGAAGGAAAAGCTTTCATACATTGCACTCGACTATGAGCAAGAAATGGAAACAGCGAAGACTAGCTCGTCTGTGGAAAAAAGCTATGAGCTTCCTGACGGACAGGTGATCACCATTGGTGGCGAGAGATTCAGGTGCCCAGAAGTCCTATTCCAACCGTCTTTCATAGGAATGGAAGCGGCGGGTATCCATGAAACCACATATAACTCCATCATGAAATGTGATGTCGATATCAGGAAAGACTTATACGGAAACATAGTACTTAGTGGCGGTACAACTATGTTCACTGGTATTGCCGATAGAATGAGCAAGGAAATTACTGCTCTCGCGCCTAGCAGCATGAAAATTAAAGTCGTCGCACCACCTGAGAGGAAGTATAGTGTCTGGATTGGTGGATCGATCTTGGCATCCCTCAGTACATTTCAGCAGGTACGACTCACAGTCAGGTCCGTCATAAATCCTTACTGTCGAAATATTCTGATGTTAACTGTGTCTGTTTTCGGATTACTGCAGATGTGGATAGCAAAGGCAGAGTACGATGAATCAGGGCCGTCAATTGTACACAGGAAGTGCTTCTGAGTACATCAGACACCATTCAACGAAGCGAGTACAGCCCTTTGTTTCGAGAAGGGCTTAAGCGAGTAGTCTATTCAGTTTAGCTTCGGTTGTTTACATGTTTAGATTATTTTACAAAATTAGTTACTCGTAATAATTTTAACTTCATAATACCTTCACGATACTTGTGAAAGACGGTTTTACACAAGTTTATTGTAAAATGGCTAAATCGTATTAGCGTGTAGCCGTGTAGGGTGAGCAAAACTCGGTCCAGACCGGAAAAATGGATCGAACCGGACCGTTTGGTCCAGACTGAACCCGGTCCGGTTGAGTTTCGGTCCGGTCCAAAACCGAAAATTTTCGGTCCAGACCGATAGGACCGAATTGAGTCAAAATTGTGATTATTGAACGCTTGACTCCTGAATTCTAAAGTTGTTTAATGTGTTATTTTGGCTAGTTATTACTTATGCGTTCTTCTGCGTGATGTGGAAAGTAGTACAAATTAGAGTATGCGTTTTTATTCAAGACTTTTATTGCTAGTTAAATAAGAAAATTTGATCAAATGGGATATCGGTCCAAATGGTCCGGTCTCGGGTTGGTCCGGTTTTTACCGGTCCGGTCCGGTCCAGGACCGGTTCCTTATAGGTCCGGTCTTCAGTCCCCAATTTAGTAGAATTCATAAGGAACCGGTATTCGGTCCCCAATTTAGTAGAATTCGGTTTCGGGTTCGGTCCGGTCCGGTCCGGTTCTGGACCTATGCTCAGCCCTGCCGTGAACTTAAGACGATAAAGACATAACAGTATACACAACAAGCCGAAGCGAGGACCGCCTTTTCTTATTTCATCAGTCAGCTATAAATGAAACAAATATGACAATCATCAAGTAAATCTAACCTGAAAATACCTGGCAGTGAATGGAGAAACATTCCTGTGGTTGTTGCAGCAGGATGAAACAAACCCTAAAGTGCTTCTCTCTTATAATTTCAACCTAATTTGACAAGATTACTTTACACCATCTATGCACCTCAACATTACAAATAATTTAGCAGCGAAATAAACGATTTCCGCAATCATTAAACAAGTTTCGCAAAGCGGGCAAAACTGAGAAGATCACATAATTGTGCAGTTGCACTTTGATTCCAGCTTTGGAGGCTTCATGCTATTCACGTCGTTAGGAATACCAACATTACGTACCATGGGTTTGTTTGATTTCTCATCGTTTTGCAAGAGAGGAGGTTTTACCTCGGTTTCTGTTGTCCGCTTCTTTCTGGTTTTTTGCGGTTTTGGAGTCCTACTAGAAGAAAATCCACGTGGGTGTGGGTCCTTCCGATCTGGGATTGTGAGGGTCGGCCTTGGACGTTCGAATGGTTCTAGATTTTCTTTTTCTTTCTCAATTGCGATACTTGCTGCTTTATAAGCCAGATCGTGAATGATGGAGTTGCAGAAGAGAATTGTGTCGGTTGCTTCTTCTAGAGTCAGGCTCTTTCTCATCTTCCCTTCTCGGTCCTCCATGGTCACCGTTGATTCCTCTGTAAGAATGAGCAAAACATACGGTCAAGTTGGTATATAGTCCGTGTTATTGATATACTGTCAAAGAAATGAAAAACAATGAAAACAACACTGAATCGCTATGCTTTCCTTATAGAACAATTCGTCCCGTAAATCAATGCCTGGGATGTTCCGAATTTTCTACAGAGATAAGACGGTGTTCCTCGGTTTTTGGCAAGAATACAGAGATGTAATTTCGAAGCTTTTATATGTAATTCGTTTTTATGTTCAAGAAGTTTTATTATCAGAAGTTTCTCTTAGGAAAAATCTGATCCATTTGTCTATCATATACTTCCTCCATTCATATTCAACCTACATATATTCCTTTTTCATCCATTCATATCCACTCTACCACTTTCCTAAAAAAGAAAACAAAATGACTAAACTACCCTTATGGAAACCATTTATCTACATAAAATGCCACTCCATGGCCCACCTATAATCCACCATCACACATTTAAATTAATAAAAAAACATCTTACACACTTCCAAATGTACTTTTAATAGTTTTTTAATATCTTTCTTAATATTGGTGCAAAAAGCATATATGCGCTTTGGATATGAACGGAGGAAGTATATAGATAAATGAAGGCAACTATACTGCGAACTTGTCGTTCGTAAAGGCAACTATACTGCGAACTTGTAAATAATAGACTAGCGTACACTCCGTACTTCCCGAACTAGCTTTATTATTTATAAGTTCGCCCGTCTTTGAACCAAACCCAAAATACGCAAAAATGAACCGGTAATTACACTTAAATTACCAACAGTCCGTATGCAAGCTTGTAAACCAGCCCTAACTCCTAACTACTAGCAATAAGGTAAAACAGAAGGAAATCCAACAAAAGCTAGGAACTTGTCATAGTTGCGATATCTGTCAGTATGTGACGCGTCAGAGATGTGGTATGTACTATAACATTAAAAGGGAGGATGCATACCGATAATTATATCAGCGTGATCAGGCTCAGCATACTCAAGAGAAGCATCCTTGCCATTTGTATCATGATGCATTAGAGTTGCAGAATCTTCGAAGCCCTCTCTAAACACCACGTCAATTTGAGATCCCGGAGAGCTAGGATGCGAGTCACTGATTTCTATTTCCGACATTGTAGACAAAGAACATTGAAGTGGATCATCTTCAACATCCTCCTCAGGAATCCTGTTCTCCGACATAGTACCTTCTTCTGCAAGCAAAGTTTCATCCAACTCTGACACACTTGCATTTTCGACACGGCCTATTCTCTTTTCTCGATCTTCGTCAATTTCGTGAAGGTCATGGATTTCCCCTACAGAAGCCTCGGTTATTAGCGCCCTAGCAGCAGAAGGATTAATAATACTGGGCAATTCTGCATTTTCTAAAGACACTACTTGATCTGAAGGTGTAGTAGGCCTTTCGCCTGAGACAATATGCCTTACATTACCAAGACACCCTTCTAAACTTCCTTCATGGGAGCTTGTTGAAACTCCAACACTTTGATACACAGGCACTGAAGTTCCTGAGAATGAAGATACAGTACTCTGCGGTTTTGAGTTTGAGTCCGATAATTTCCCACTTAACTGCCTCCGAACAAATGTGTCTCCGTGTCTAGCTGAAGTCAAATCAATGGAGGATGAAGCAGAAAAGCTACCATGGCCAACCGAGCTCCGTAGAGAACTGGTTAAGTCTCTTGCATAAGATAGATCCTCAAACGAAATCGCGCTGCTATTGATAGTCCTACCATGAGCTATATGCCCTTTAACACTGCTAGACCTGTTCAAAAGAACCGAAATGCCAGCCCTTTCTTTAGCATTGATATTGCTAGTATCAGATGGGTCATCTAAAGTTCTATGTTCTCTAGCTACTTGCTGCTCGGGAACGACAACCATATTTTCTACGTTGTTTAGTTGACTATCATTGTGCGCAGCTTCGGGTGTGCATTCTTGATTTTGGGTAATCTCAGATACGTCCCTCAATTGAGAATTATCTATCAAAGGGTCTGAAGAACTATTGGTGGGCTCTGCGTGTTTGCATTCAAAACATATATTATCTTCACTTTCCGACAGTTCATCAGGACGATAGCAGCTGCCACATATAGAACAAATTAAAATTTTACTATGGCCATCAATGATCACATCACCTTGCGCATCCAACTGACCACAAGCAGCAGATTGAGATGAAACATGATGGCTCTCATGTGCAGTGTCTTCGGGTCGTGCATCCATCTTATCAAATTCAAATACCTCATCGTGAATATCAGAAACGGTTGGCCTAACACAATCAGTAGCGCGATCATCCTGATATTGATCACTTCCTTCAGTGTCAAGTGCTGCACTTGTTGCCAGGTCAGAACTTGCATTACTACTGGTAGTGACAGAAGAATTCCTCGATATCAGTGAGTGGTGAGCGGTACTGGCTTTTCCAGAATGGAAGGTGGAACTTGGGACACTGGATAAAAGTGGTCTGAACATACTCTGAGGACTTCTTCGATCCTACAAACAAAAGGTCCATAAATTCATAAACCGCCAGTTTGAATTTTGCATGGATCAACTTAAATTGCATAATTCAACATTTTTTTTGCAAAAAAATAAGAACTTTAAGGTAACCCAGGAGTCAAATAGAACCAACACAATCTGCTCCAACAAAATTAATATATCGTCTCTTAAGGTAATGGATTCTCCTTTACGTAAATATGCGATTCTATATGCTTGCAGATATGGAGTTACTGGCTTTTGTGACTGGAACAACTACTCGAACCTTTAGAAGATGAGAATCACTCACAAGTCAAAACTGACAAATCCAGCTTGCAAATTTATTCATCAAGTCAAAGAATTTAATAGATGCCATTGCTGCAAATACCATTTAAAGAGAAATACAGCACTAGTTATGGTAAGTAATACAATAAGCAGAGCAAATAAGAAGTACCCTTATGGCAGAGTCAAACGATCGCTTTGGAGCAGAACTTGGGGAAAACGTCTTTGTAGATTTCTTCGTAAAAGCTAATGGCCTTCCACCGGGATACCCACTGACCCCCTTTCTAGACACGGGGCGCTCAGAGACACTCACAGGAGTAGACTGCAATGAGTCAGCATCATCATCCCCCGATGAGACTATAGAAGCTTTACTGTGTGAGCTCAGCCTATCGCGATCTTGACTATGAGATGAACCGATGCTTCTAGAAGGAGTTGGAGACATTGACTGCCTGCCAAATTTTGAGGATGAGTCTCTGCTTGTTCTAGATGCTGGCGAAGACCCTCTAACATAAGATGCCGGTCGATCGGCCAACGAAGTCCGGAGATTAGGAGGTGCCTCTAAAGAGAAGCCAGGAATGTTAGACTGCCATGCTCTGACCTTCGGTGATGCTGAATTTCCACGACTCGTCCTTGCAGGAGAAATTCCCCTTGTCCCTGAGATACCACCCATTGAACTAGGAGAGCCACCTGTCGATCTCCGAGAAGTTGGGGTTAAAGATCTTGGGGGAGGGGTTAAATGTTTGACTGGGGGAGGTGATGGCCTTCGTGATGGAGAACTAGACCGTAAAAGACCTGGATTTGAGTGAGGAGCAGAAGATGGTCTTCCTTGAAAAGTACTCGTCCCAGACCGAGGAGATGGACTCAAACGCTGGGGACTCGCGCTGCCTCTACTGCTTCTCTGACTTTTTTCCATCTGTAATATAAACATAAAAATAAGCAATAATGTGGTACCAAACTACCAAGTACTCCATTTTTCCAGTTTGTCCCGGCCACTAGCAGCAAAAACCGATTCAAAGAACAAACCAAAACTATTTTCCGCTGTGTTACTCAGACTCGTTTAGAAGTACCTGACACGGGTACGTGTCCAAGTGTCGGACTCGGCTATTTTATTGAAAAATATGCACATTTTGGTCTAAAATGAGGTGTCCATGTGTCATACCCATGTCCAAGTGTCGAGTGTCGGACACGGGTACGCGAGCAAATTAGAAGAGTCGGAGTAATATAGAATTTTTCCGGGATAGAGGGACTATATATCAAAAGATAAATTTCATAGACCCCTACGAGGCTACGATACTTGGATAATCAATGAACTTTGACTCACAGTAGATGATCTTGAAATGGAAAGTGGCCGGGTTCGAGCTCTACCACTGTGTACTACGTTAGCAGCGGCTGGCTCATCATCCAATGATGAAAAAAGAGGGGTCTCCGGAGGAGTTAATAACCTTCCAATTGAAGAGGTAAACACGATGTTAGAAGTACCGCCTGAAACTTTAAGAAATCAAAAGTACGATACCCAGCAAGTAATATCGGCAAACACATGCACACGGACTCAGATTGTCATTAAAAATCATTAGGCCTAGTACTCCGTATTTCAAGAGAGAAGGAAATCATGGAAATAGATAGGGGACGGTGGACGGGAAACATCTATTTACTGACCTACTACAAATAAATAATAAATAAATAAATAAAAGTTCGACTATATGAACAAATGGCAAATAACACCAACCACTCATAATCGTTCTTGTCACCATCCACATTGAGCAGGTCGCTGGTCTCTCCTCGAACAGGGATATTGATTCCAAGCCTGAAATCCGTAAATGGCTTGGCTCGGGAAGCTGAAAATTCACAAATGCAAGTTACACAGACATTTAGCACCATTAAGCATTGAATTGCCTATGAAATACTTCACATTTCAAACAACAAATAAAGTATAAGAACAGAAGAAATTACTTAACAAATCTTCAAAATCGTCAGCTGACTCAAGAAGGAAATTCTGTCTTTCTCTGCATTGCAGTTCGTTGAATAAAGCAAGATCATCATCTTTTTCTTTAAAAGGTAACACGCCCTCGAGACTACGTCCTCTCTTATGGCTATCACTATGGGAATCACCCCTGGAAGAGCGCCCCAAGGACGGAGAAGGTGGCATCTTGAATGCCTAAATCACTCCCAACTTTGGCATCAAGCAATGCAACCCATACCCTGAAGCAATAAGCCGAAGAAAATACATAAGCTTGTGGTACTTGCCCACCAAAGATAACAAATTCCCTTACTAAAAAAAGTTCTAGCAATCAAAATTCAGGTTTCCGACACCAAGCTTTACCCTAGATACTGCCAATTAGCTTAAAAAATACACTTCATTACCACATTGCTGTTTACAATCACCCCTCCAGCTAAGAGGAACAACCTTAATCAGGCAAATTCGCGACCAGGACAGCCAAATGCATACTATATCTCCGCTCTCGCTCTCGCTCTCGCTCAGAGCGACATTACAGGTCAACTATTGTGCAAATGCGTGCTCAAACATGGCAACAATTGAACACCATCCTCACCAGTCACCACATTACCAATTAAGTCATAATTCATATTCCGTCTATTCATTTCATTTCCATACGTTTGTTCAAAATCCGTCTGTTCAAAGTCCCAACAAACCTATGAAAATGAAATGAACAGACAGACGGAATATATCAAGATCTTCATTCAAACAAACTCAACATCCCACACCACACACAAAACTATAAGTCTATAACAGCTAACTTAATCAACAACATTACATTAAAACTTCATTATCATACTAAATTCTACTTCATTACCATCAACACCACCTAAAAAAACCTAATCAACATCAACAAAAATCATACTAAATTATACTTCATTACTAATTTACAATCAATTTCACCTAATAAAACCCTAATTAACATCAACAAAAATCAACCCTTTTTCAATTTTCCTAAAAAGAACATAAACTTACCAAAAAGATATGAACTTGAGACTTGTATCACTTCAAGTCAATGACTTTTCAACACTACCCACTTCATAAAATCCCCTCAAAATTCCTCAATTAACAAAATTAATCAAAAACATTAACTGTTGGATCTACTGTAGATCAAATAATGATAGAAAACCCAGAAAATTTCCAATACTCTACTTAATAATACAATTGTTTTTCATACAAAAATTAGATAAAATGTGAATAAAAATCAACAAACCCAGAAATAAAAATTCAATCTTTTCAATTGATTTCAACAGCAATTCTTCATTCTATCTCAGGTATTGTACTCTGCTGAAACTTCTGTGAAATCTGTAATTAATTTTTTTTTAAAATAATTAAGAGAATATATAAATTGAAAGGTGGGTTTTTATCAGTAGTTGTTGTTTTGTGATTATTACAGAATGTGCCACACTGTTAGAATCCAGTTCAGCTGTGGCTTTCTTTCCTTTACATCTTCTATCCTTTTCATTATTTCCATTTTTGGTCTCGGTCATTTCTTTACGTTTTCTGGTTAAAGTATGTAAAAGTTCTTTTTTATTCCCCCGATATTGTCAACCAGTCTCGATTAATCCGTCAGAAGTTTGCGACGGGGCAAGTACTATAATGGGTGAATAAGACAACACGGTTTGTTATTCCCTAGACACTTTATCTTTGTTTAATCTATCTTATATGTGCATTACTTGACCCGTCGCAAGTTTGCGACGACTACGCCCGTCACAAATAAGAATGTGTGTGATATTACAGAAATAGAAATGAGTATACATGGATACATTGGATCACACCTAATTTGTAATTGAGCTATATTGTAATTTACTGTATTATACAGTACGTATTATGAGATACTCATTTTAGTTTTTTCGAAAAAAAATCTAGAGGTATAATTTATCAATAAGTATATTTTTATAAAAATTAAAATTAAAAGTGCGGTTTGACGTCGTCATATATAAAAAAACAACAAAGTACTAAATTTTTTCATCTTTTATGCAATATTTTATAAAATATTCCGTAATTATTACAAGTGTTAAGAGTTGATTGAAACAAATTACGTACGGAGTAATATTTTTGTTTCAAATTAGTCTTATAAACATCGTTTTATATAAGTATTTGCTTTTTTATTTTGGATTTTTAATAGGTAGTGTGTATTATTCAATTTAATCCAGAGTTAAACCAGACGTATTTTTCGCTCTTTATTTAAGTGGGAAAGTACAATGTGGAAAATGTATATATGTGCACTATAATAACACAAATTTTCATTTGTAATGGACATATCTTTGCAAGTTTATAACGGGTTAAAGGGTAGCATTTCGACGAATATACCCGTTACGAAGGGGAGTCGATTCCAGTGTCTAAAAACATTGATTGCAATTGTATTTTGGTCGCATATGAGGTGCCAAAACAAGACAGAATTTTACAACAAAAGAATTATGTTTGGGTTGATATTTTGTTCATATTGAGAAGAAATAAATAAAGCATTAGTAGTATTTTGTGATAGGTTAAGCATTTAATACGGTGGAGCATTATTGTATTTGATTTGATATGTGATTCATATATCAAATATTAACATACGGGATTTCACCGGTTTAAAAAATCGTAAGTAGTTGCAGGGATTTAAATTTGTTTTGGTAGAAACAATGACATTGATCGAATCAATGTCTACAACTGATATTTAAGATGTCGTGATAGACAAATACCTTCCTAGTGTCGCCGAAATACACAACCATCCATATGATCACATGATCTATTCATGTTTAGCTAATACACGGATATATTTACGCCAAATGTAAATGTATTATTGAGACAGAAGAAGTACATGATATAGATAATTAAATAGCACAAAAATGACTCATATTACCTAATAATATAGGCTTTAAATAATCTACAATGATTATAATTATCATTAATTAACCTTTAATTGCAAAATAAACACCTTTACATAATCTTAACAATGAAATGAAATGACATGAAATGCAATGATGAAGTCGTTTTCAAAGAGGTGGGGGGAGGTCATATAAAGAAGTTCACAAAATGTAATCTTCTTCTCACATGTTACAACTTACAACTGCATTCAAAAGCAAACCGTTTACCTTTGTGGGAATTTATTGTAAATAAATAAGACTCGATTTTTATCGGTAGAAACAACTTGAATTGAACTAAATAGAGTAGATTTGAATTGAATAAATTGAATGAAATTGAGCCGAAGTGAATATAGTTTAACTAAAAGTTAATTTTGTGAAAAAAAATAGTTGAACATAATTGTTTCAACCTGAATGAAAACTTGAATACAACTAAACAAAACTAAAAGTAAGTCAGACAGAACAAGGCCTAAATCATCCAAATTTTAACTTAACCAAAAGTAATAATAATAGTAACATCAATAGCTATACTGAGAGAGTGAGAGACGGTCTCCACTAAATTAATACAAATAAGATTATGCATTCAGATGTATATCAATATCGTACATTTAATATAAATCCAATTAAACTTACGTGCAATTTTTTTTGAGTTTTTAAAATTTTTAACTTAGGTGTTAAAATCAATATTTTATTGAGTTTATTTGTATTATTTTTAAGTTTTAATATAATATTTTGAGTTAATTTTTTTATATAAATGTCCTTAAATCATTTGCAATAAAGTTCGTAAAATGTATATATATAAGCTTAAATTCTTTGCTATAAAATTTACATATAGTTGAATAATATTAGATGAGAGACATAACATAAAATATAGAAATTAAATACCTATCTCCCCTCATTTTATAAAGATTTTTGATTAAGATTAAACAATTCGGTACAGATTAATCTAATAATCACGAGTATAATAGTATATTTACGTTAGTATATACCGGAGTAGTACATAGTAGGAGTAAATCTACTTGGTTATTTTTTGCATAAATTCTCATTGAAGATATAAATACGTCGTAAGCTGGAAATAGATAAGGTATATTCAAGTAACTAGATAAGATAAAAGCAGCAGAAATTCTTATTTGTGACGGCATATCCGGCGCAAATTTGCGACGGGTTAAATAATACCCATGTGGGATATATAAAACAAAATCAGAATGTCTAGAAGGTAACAAACTGTTTCGTCTTATTCACCCACATGGTAGTACTTGACCCGTCGCAAACTTATGTGCAGAATGTTACTCTTTTGTTTTATCTACTCACTAAGATACGAAGTATATTTCACCCGTTTTTAACTTATGATAGATAAAGCGTCTTCAACGAGACTTGCACTATTTGTTGGGAGATTAGGGGATAATTCATTTGGAACTTAGCATAATGTATAGAATAATGATGTTGTTGACTGATTAGTGATTACTGATTAGTACCTGCTTAAGTGTAAGGGACCACATGACAAAACGACTAATCAACAACCATTAGGGATTTGTGGATAATTAAGAGCTATAACCTCTAGTTGTCTAATCAAGTATCATGTCATGTCTATCTAAAACCGTTTCATACAGGTAATTCAGATAAAAACTCGTATAAACTCGTCTAATATAAAACAATCCCGATTTATATTGGGTGACTTTATCTTCAATTCAATTTGATTTATGAATGATAGAACGAAATAATTTGTCTATTTTTAACCATTTTATTTTTATCTTATATTTAAAGTATCAAAATATATTTTAAATTTAAGACGGATTAAAATATATCCGTTTTAATCCGTCTTTTACAAGAAGGTAACTTATAAACCTAAGTTGAAAGCATTATTATTTAATGACTTATCCGAGAAAATGTCTTATAGAACTTTAATAAAAAAGTGAGCACTAAGATTAAAGCAAGTTACTTAATTAGTACTTAAAGAAGATTTGACACATTACACATGTACGGAGTACTATACTTAGTAGGTTGTTGTGACTGGGCCATGACGGCTAGCAATTACTAGAAAATACGTTTATGATTTTTATTGATCATCTATTCATCTATATGGACTATATCTAATTTTTAGAACTGGTTTGAAAACTGATGAATCTAACTTATATTTCGAAAAGATAAGAAAAGTTGTTCTTACATGGGAGGATAATTTAGTTTTCTTGTAAAGAAAACAATTAGACAATACTTCTAAATTCTAATCACTTAATTAATCATCAATAATGCAAATCACCTAACGTTATTGTTGGTTAATAATGCCATAATTATCATCAACCACAAAATATTGGATCATTGGAGGAATGTCATGATTTGGGTTTGCAACTTTTATAATATTCACTCGTGTTTGGCTGAAACTAATCTTAGGATGGGTGACATGTTAGGAAAGTTCTCAGAATGCGCTGAAAAGGACCTGTGTCGATCTATTGGTCGTGTAGAGTGTAGACAGCCTGACAAGCTATAAGACGTCTTATACCAAAGGGCTGACCCAATAGAAGAATAACATACATTTTTTATATTTAATTTTGTTTATATTTAAATTTTATTTTGATAGCCGACGTGTTAGGATGAAAACGGACATATTTAAATATATAAGTTATCAAATTACAATACTATAAATGTTATAAAAAAAATATACAACTATATTAACTATTTTAATTGAGTTTTGGGTTATTGGGCTAGTCGTATTGCTAAATTGATCTTATAGAACAATTTATGATAACCCAAACTTTTTATTAGTCTCTAGATATTAGACTTAATTAGGTTTAAGTCTAAGATAAAAAAAATCATCTTAAATAAAACAATTCTGATTTGTATACTCTATTTGTAAGTATTGTTATAAAATGATATGATATGTTAAATTAAATGAATTTTGTGAATAAGAAAACAATCAACCCATATGACTCATAGGACTTATAAAATCTTGGTATTGAAGATTACTATAGTGAGTTCTTCTCAATTGGCTGTATTTTAGATTTTTAGGTATAAAATAAAATCGGTTCATAAATGAGTGGATTTTATTTTCAAATTAGTTGAAAATCAGAATTCAGAAGAAATAACTCGCTAGATACGATATATTTGCTCAAACTCTTCTTTACTTGGTACTTCGTAGTTGGTACTCTGCATCTGATGCTACTTTATACTCCATATTAAGCTAATCCCACTACGAATGATGTTACTCTGCATCTCTGGTTAACCATGTACTATTTTACTTGTTTGAAACTTTTATCGACCCTTAAATAAAACACGAATTCTTATTTGCAACGGCACTATCCGTCGCAAGCTTGTGACCGATACCGTTTTCTCTCACAAAATACTCACTTTTTCTCTCTCTCTCCAACACTATTCCTGTGGTCCCCTTTCTCCACTAACTCATTTTGTATCCATTTTATCTCACAAAATATCCGTCACAAATAGTGACCCGTCGCAAGCAAGACTTACTATAAATAAAAATATAATTTGTCACAAAGATACAAGTTAGGGTAACATTATTGGGGGTCTTAAGACAAGACTTTTACCAATAATCTACCCGAGTCTTGAGGAAAGTCTTAAGTCGAGTCTTGAAAATCCAAGACTCTCTTTAAGACTTTGGTGGGTCTTGACCCCACTAAAAGTAGTTTAATAAATATGTAAAAAGAAAAAGTAAAATGGAAAAGTAGAGTATGAGGTGAGTCTGACGCATAATGTATAAAGTTTTGGGTGAGTCTGAGGTGAGTCTGAACAATAAAAAAATAATAAAAATTAGTGGAAATCTGATGTGGCAGAGTCTTAAGACTTTGGGGAGTCTTACGAATAATGTTACCCTTACACTTTGATATACAATGATGCACATTAGCTATATTTAATTATTTATATATTTTATATTTAAAGATTTGTTTTTATTTCCTATTATCCCCAATGAATCATTTCAATTTGGTACTCTAGAGTCTAGACTATTTCTCGATTTTGGACAAACAAAAGTGTAATTTCATCTACTTTAATTTTAGAGCATGTTTGACCTTGTTTATCAAAAAGAATTTTTACTTTGCAAATGAGTTTTTATAAAACTATTTCCTATAAAATCGGTTCTGTTTGTCAAAAATTTTTAAAAACTAATTTTCTCAGTTTTATTGTGTTGGGCCTAACTAATTTTTAGCAATTTTGTTAAATTTTTTTGCTAAAATATAATTATATGTAGATATACAAAAGAGGTAAAAAATCTGCAAATTGGTACTTGGCGGTGTATTTTTTTTGGGTTTTGGTGCCCAAATAACACATGAACAACGTGAAAATAAAAACAGAAGTAACAATTTGCAACTTCTGTTTCTGGGGTCAATTTTATAATTTATGTTTAATAAAATTAGTTTTTAGTTTTTTAAAAAGTAGTATTTGACCCGGTTCTATTTTTTAGTTGAAATATACTTGAAAATTAGGGCCAAACACATGCTTAATAGGGTATGTAAATTGTTTGTTACCTCGCTTGAGATAATGGTGGAGGACTATTATTCTATTATAATCTTGAAACATCTTAAATTTCAACATTTCAGTATTTTAATCACGTAATATACAAGTACTGGTAATGTTCGTCAATATGCAACACAATCCTAGTTTTTATAAGAGAGATTATTAGACTTAATATAGCAACTTTACACCAATTTTACAAACTTCGACACTAACTCGAGATAAGATTAACCTACTCAGGGGCGAACCCATGTTGTAGCAAGGGGTAGCGGGGTTAAAAAAATTGACTTAGAAGATGTATATTTGCTACCCCAAATATTGTTGATTAGTAGATAAATAATTGTTATCTCATTAAATGTATAGTAAAGATCTTGTGGATCAATGGTCAAGACTTTGGTTTTTTTCCTAGTGACCCGGGTTCAAATCCCAATACAGACATTTTACCATATTAAGTTTTTTATGCTACCCCAAATATATAATCCTGGGTTCGCCCCTGAACCTACTAATAACACAATGGCGCCCCTAAAACTGATACGAATTTAAAAAACGAACGAATAATGATACGATGTCACCTTGTGACACCCAATCTCGACGCCACCCTCTTATATATACATTTGTTATTGGGTCCCCACTTGTTGCATGTGATGCATTCACAATTTTTGGGATCCCTACTTAATACATATGAGAGGATGACATTGAAATTGAGTATCACTTGGTGCCGCCGCCTAGGGATGACAGTCTCACTTTTACCTTATTGATATCCCTCCACTCGAAATTAAATGAGTGGACAATTTTTTTTCAACTTTTTTTTTTTAAAATTTAGGGTGGGATATGGATATGGGTGAATTTAGGGTGGGTATCATGGTCTATCATCCGCTTAATCCCGATAAATATTCTAAATTAATGTTTACGATTCTAAAAAAGTTAATAAATATTTTGATTAAAAAATACCTTTAATTTGTACAGTTTTTCAAAAATAAATTAGAAACTACTCGTTAATGTTTTGTTGCATTTTCTGTTTATGGGTGAGTAAAGATTGTGCACATTAGTTCAACAGTTGCAAGTTGTAAAATTGTAGGTGTAGTAGATCGGATTAAGAATTATGTTCCATATTAAAAAATATGTAACTCGTATTTGTTTGGCAGGGTATGTTTTATTTTTATCGTCTTAGGTGTATATTTTCGTGAAAATATCTAACGGGTGTCCACTCAGCCCGCTTCACCCGACAAATATGGATATAAATGGATGAGAAAATATTAAACGGATGAAAGGTGAGATATGAATGACCATAAATTAAACGAATATAGATATGAATATGACCGCAACCTATCCATATCTCACCCGTTGTCATCTCTAATAATGCCGTATCATTATCCAAAACAAAATTATACCAAAATTAATTCCTAAATGATCCTAAATTCTAAATACAAATGGGCCAAATTGGCATTTAGGGTTCCAAAGAAAGAATATACCATCCTCATGACCACATTCTACACTATATACAAATACAAATATATGCAAGCAATTGATGAACCAAAATAACACTCCAATCCATAGACCACCTTATACACAAGAACTCTTGCTTAACGCAACTACAAACTTTTTACCATTTACGAAAATCGGTTTATCCGTTTTAAATAAGAATTCTATTATTTATGAAGAACGGGTATATCCGTTTTAAACAAGAATTCTAAGCAGCTACAAACTTTACCATTTACAAAGAACTGTATATCCGTTTTAAACAAGGATTCTAAGCAACTACAAACTCTACCATACCATTTACGAAGAACGGTTATATTCGTTTTAGGCGAGAATTCTAATCAATTACAAACTCTACCGTTTACGAAGAACGAGTATATCCGTTCTAAATAAGAATCGGGGAAGATCAAGACTCCTGATTTTTGCCGCATAATAATTAGTGACTCATACATACAATCTCTTCTTTTTACACGCACCCTTTTCTTATCAATTCTCCAAATATTTAAACTTTGAATTTTTCTTCTTTCAATCACCCAAATTAAACAAACACCCTTTAGGAAAAAATTCAATCCTTTTCTTATATTATTGAAAAATTAGCTCAAAATTTCAATCTTTTTCACTTTTAAGCTCCAAATTCTGCTAAAGTTTCAATCTTTTGTGAAAAAACTTGAAAAAGTTTCAATCTTTGGTATGGAGGAGATAAAAATTCAATCATCATACTATGATGGTATAAAACTTCCAGAATTTTTCATGTTTTTTACAATAATCTATACAATTTCACATAAAGTGTTCAAAAATTGGAACCCAAAGCTTAAATATGAAGCATGTAGTTGCTTTTTATCACTTTTTCATGGAACCCCATCTGTTATTCTAGCTGTTTCTGCAATATTCCTGAATAATACTGCAGAAAACCCTGAAAAAACATCAGTTTTTGTTGCAGAAAACACAGATTTTCAGAACATTGTACTTGAATTCAGTACAGGGTATTTCATGATGGATTTGCTTCATTACTTTGTATTTAAACCAGATGATGTGCTCTTCATTGCACATCATTTAGCAACACTGTTTACTCTTGTTACCTGCAGGTTTCTGGTTAATCATGGTGCTTTTGCAATCTTGGTTATTCTTGTTATTGCTGAGGTTACTAGTGCTTGTCAGAATGTTTGGTCTTTAGCTAGGTTAAGAAAGAATGATCTGGGTATTGCTGCTAAGGTGTATGAGTTCTTAGTTCCGGAATTTTACGCGTTTTATACTGTTGCTAGAGGTCTGTTTGCTCCTTTGTTTGTGATTAAGATGGGCATGGTTTATACCAGTGGTGTTGTTGATGGTGTTATTCCTACTTGGGTTTGGTGTTCTTGGATGATGCTTACTGTTTCTGGTATCTTTGCTAGTTTGTTGTGGATTTTGAGTCATTGGATTGTGTTTGTCAAAGAAAGGATGAGCAAACAGCATTAGTCGGAACACAAAATCTCATTGAAGACGGACACTATAGTTCTGCACGAATTCCGTTCCTGCAGGATGATTCAGTTCGAGGATCGGCCAACTGAACCCTGAACTACACAGACAGCATGAAAGTTGATTAGTGTAGGTAGAAGTACTGTATTTTAGATCAATGTTATTGCATTTGCTGAAAACATATGAATAGAACAAGATAACTTGCAGTAAGACATACTCTGTAGCCTGTATGCTTCCTGAATTCATGGGAATTGTAAATAGTAAGCTCCTGTAATTGAGAAACATGTATTAGCAATTGATGTTTCGACTTCAAACACAAACTAAGGCACACGGTCATCGACTGACTTTGTTATATGCATAACATTTACACGACTTCTTACTATATTTGGTTCGAGTTATCAAAGACACGACTGACTTTGTTATATGCAACCAGGCACTGGCTCTGGCTCGGACCCATGAATCCGGACAGAGCACTTTTTTGCAGGATGAACCCTTCGAACAATATACATTCTGTTTTCCCTGTTTCTGCAGTAGGCTCGGAATTGGTTTTGAACTGAACCATGGACTTGTTGGTGCACTGCCAAAGAAGCATTCATAGTTGCAGGAATACATTAAACTACGATGGAAAAATCCGTGGGCAGACAGGCTGCCATCAGTAGGAGCTCGAAATGTTACAGTTAGGCGACTAGGCGAGCCATGGTTTATATAGACGCTTAGGAGCTTAGATATCAACATCGCGCATGGAGTAGACATGTAAGCGAGGTTCCTCCTAGATAAAGCTTCGTTTTGCTGCTTTTCTAGGGTTGTTAAGATATTACACTACGCGATATGTAGTAGTACAAACAGAAAATCGATAAGTTTCAGTAAAATTTAACAAAAAGACTCGTGTTAGATGGTTGTGCAGAAATTTATAATGAAACGGGATTTTGTAGTAACCACTTTTACCCGCTATTAGGGTTGTGTTTGGATCCGTTTGACAACAATTTCGGTGTAAAACCGTCTTACACAAAACGAACTGCCATTGATGCTCCATTCCCTCAAACTCGAAACCTGACACCAAGACAGCGGTATGCCGGTATATTCGCGCTAGGAACTAGTAAGATCATCTCTTATGAAGCAAATAACATTGTTTTGTCCCTTAAAGGGACTCACTAATGAGCTTGACAAAAAAATTACATCGAAAAATGCATATATTACTATTTATAATATCGAGTAAATGTATGTGATTACACTCAGAAGACGAGCCTACGGTTAACGGTTTTATAAGAGACCGGGACTTCCGGTTGGACCGGTTCAACCGCCAAGCCGTGTGCTCCAAAGCAAAAGTAATGATTCATCAAACTTTTACTAAACGAACTTACTCGCCTATGCTTGTCATCAGCCATTGATCTCCCACCACTCAGAGGTCCACTGTAAAATTTCGATCCTGTACGAGATTTATTTACTGAAGTCGGAGACGACCCCAATGATTCTAAGTACGGCGTTGAAGGAGAATCCTTTGCTTGAATCACGCCGTGTGTTAAACTTGCTGCAAATTTCTCCCTGGCTGATGGGGTCGGAAACCCGTTCATTTTTGAGAATCTTTGCCTGAGAGAAACTGGTTTGTCATCCATAACCGATTTGTTAGGCTTCCCCTTTGACCATTGGAGGAGGGACTTTAACCGGGATGACGCGGAATTAGTAGAACCCGACTTTTTGATTCCATTACTCTTACTCATGTCGAAATGGGTGGATGTTAGTTCACTTGAGCATGAACTGAATCTGCTACTAGGCAATTCACAACTAATATCGGAGTCAAACCCGTCTCCTGTACAAGACAGAAGCTCTCCATCAGGGAATCGGAAAGAAGTCCCTGGACTGGTCCCGATGCCCTGAATTAGAGTCTCGCGTAAAGCAGTTTTGGGACGGTGTTTCAGGAGATCTAGAGGTGTCGAACCATCAAGATCCCGGATATTCAAATCCATCGAAGGGTTATCCATTAGTAGGTCGACGACACTGCAAGGAACATTCTCTGCAATAGCAACGTGAAGGGCGGTTTTACCTTCATTGTTTGTAAGATTGACGAGGTCTTTCAATGTAACGATTTTGTTGTTTAGTACCCGTTTCATGAGCTCCATTTGCTGATCAATTCGATGGAAATGTGGCGCTCGAAAACCAACCACAACCATGTGCAGAAAAGTATCTCCATTATTGTTTCTCGATGTCGCTAACAAAGGAGATGATGCTAGGACTAGAGTCTCTACTGCAGAAGAGTATCCTTTATATGCAGCAACATGCAGTGCTGTATTTCCCTGATTATCAGTCACGTCGATGATATTATACGTCCTAACCAAATGGTTTAAAACCTGCAGCAACAAAATTGATCGAGTTGATAGAATTCCAAAAATACAAAAATCGATTTCACAGTTTTTACTGCCGGACGAAGAGCATATTTGGCCTTGGTTACGAAAAATAATTTTTACTTTTGTGAAGGAGTTTTTATAAAACTAGTTTCTTGATAAACTTGGTCCTGTTTGGCCAAAAAGTTTAAAATTGTTAAAATATATTATATATAGATATACAAAAGAGCGGAATTAACTTGCGAGAATTCCGACATGAAAATCTGAAAATTGTTATTTGGCGGTATTTTTTTGGGTTTTGGCGCTCAAATAACTTAAGAGCAACGTGAAAAGAGAAACAGAAATAGCAATTTGCTACTTCTGTTTCTAGGTGTTTCTAGGAGTCAGTTTTAGAACTTCGGTTTAATAAAATTAATTTTAAGTTTTTTAAAAAGTGGTGTTTGACCTAGCTTATATTTCTTTAGTTGAAAAAACAGTGAAAAACAGGGCCAAACACATACTTCATCTGTTTTAATAATGTAACTTCGATCCAAATAGGTCATAATCTTGCACCATGTTCCAAATCAGATACCATGTCAATTTTTTTAGCTGAATATTATAAGAATGCCAACATCCCTAAATGCAGCAACAAAGAGAAAAAATTTCACGGACAATAAAAATAGTCGGTATACAGAGTACAGAGTAAGAAATGATCTCACCTCAACCTGGCCTCTACCAGCAGCAGAATGCAAGATAGTGTAACCCTGGGAATCTCTATAACACGAAACATCGGAACATTCCAAAAGAAGATCCTTAAGAATCTCCAAATTCCCTCCTCTTGCAGCAGCATGAACTGCCCTACTCATCATCTCTTCTACAAAATTCTCGTCTGCATCGGAACTGCCCTTGTTCACATCCATAGCATACTCGAGCAACAGCCTGAAAACCTCGGAATTCTGACTCCGAGCAGCAGCGTAGAGAATGTCGGTGATACCATACTCGGCTTCCCCGAACACAGCAAGCGGATCTCTCTCAAGCAAGTCCTTTACAAAATCCACATCACCAGCTGAGCTGGCAGTGTAAAGAAGCCACCCACCGTACCCTGCACGGATAAGCGTGTTTTGCTGATCCACATTGCCATGCTTGGGTTCACAGTCCAAAAGGAGAGTCCTTGCCACTTTGGCCCGGCACTGAGCCACGCGATTGCGTGCCTCGGTACCCATCCCGAGATCATCCTCCCAGACGGTTTCAAGACGGCGAATGCGTCTGAGGGAAGTTAGCTTAATGAGGAGGTTTGGATCAATGCGGAGGAGTTCCGTCACTAAGTCACACATACCATTGGCAGATGCCCAATCTATTGGAGTAGCATACCACCATTGATTACCTGTGCTCTCCCAACAAAGCGGGAAAACCCGGTTCGCCATTTTTGTAAAACTAAGAATGGAGACACAGAAAAAACTAAGAAATATAAAAGGGATACATACAACAACTATAAAGTATGAACTATAAAAGACAGCAATTTAAGAGAGAAAGAGGTGTGGCAACTAACATTTTTGTACTTTTGTCTTTTGTAGATTTCACCCAATGTGGCATATAATTATGTTATATTCCTTCCGTTCTATTTATTTGTTTATATTTGCTTTTAAGACGGTGTTTTAGGAGAATCGTATTCAAATTCTGTTGGGGAACTTCGGAGCAAGTGGATTTCTATTATGCATTTCACAAATTCTTGTTTCAGACCGTCACTTTTGGTCTGAAATAATAAGACGGGATTTTGTAACCATTTTACAGCCAAATGTAACCACAATAGTATGGTCAATGTTACATTTTGTTTGTAAATAATGGTTACATTTGGCTGTAAAATGATTACAAAATCCCGTCTTATTATTTCAGACCAAAATTATGGTCTGAAGCAAGACCCACTGTATACATTTATACCCATGTTAAGCGGGTCCACTTGCATCAAATTTGACACGGTCACACGGCCGATTTACCAAATAGAACGGAAAAACCGTATTACAGTAAAATCGACCTAATTTCCTTTCATTACAGGCATTTTCATGCAGATGGTTGCATAGCTATCTTACCAGACATGATTGAGAATGAGATTCTATAATGCCCGTGAATACTGGATCCTCCTAAAAGTGAAAATGACATTACAACACTAAAACTGTGACAGTGAAACTGTGAAAGTGAAATAGCAGCCTCCTTAAAGCTGACCTATTTCCTGCCGATCCCGACACATGAACATACACTCGATCCCAATTCCCGACACTTGTAGCCGAATTTGAGTAGCAAAAAACCGACTAACAGCGCCAACTACATACTCTATTAGTAATAACTAAAAGTCTAAAACAAAACCGTCTTTCAGTATGAGACGGTCTATTACCAATACCCCAATGAAGTAATAATTGCAATTTATGCTTGTAATGAATTAACATTATATAAAGTACAAAAAAGACAGTTCTTTTAGTATATAGTCAGTGAATGAAAGGATCCAACATCCAACATACATATTGTTGGATGAGAGATAACAAAGTGTAACTTCTACTGTATTCAATTATTCATCCTATTAACCTAATAAAGACACCAACTTTAACTATCTAGGGGCTCCACTGCTGTATATTATACATGCCACCCATGTCCGACTGTCCAGAATGTCAAGGGTCCGATAACCATATCGACTATCGTGAGGTAATACTGAAAAGTTCGAGCAACATAAATCCTATCCATTTATACTCCACCACACAAACCACCCATATCAGAGTGTCCAATATCCGACACGGGTATGCGAGCTAATATTGAAAAGTCGGAGCAAAATAAATCCTATTAACCTAATAAAGACACCAACTTTGACTACCTAACGGGGTCGACTGCTGTATACTACACATGCCCGTATACCACCCATGTCCGACTGTCCAGAGTATACTCACCACACAAGCCACCTATATCAGAGTGTCCAATATCCGACACGGGTATGCGAGCTAATATTGAAAAGACGGAGCAAAATAAATCGTATTAACCTAATAAAGACACCAACTTTGACTACCTAAGGGGGTCCATTGCTACACACTACACATGCCAGAGACTTTACCAAGTGAGAGAAAATGAAGAATCTAGGAATTCCGCATTTTTCTCTTAATCCCAATATTTGTCACTACATTGGTGTCATAATACACTTATATTATTGTTACTAAAGTGCTTCTTGGATCCAGAAAATTGATTCTTCTTACTTTAGTTTTTAAATCTTATCAAACAAGGCTCATCACTCATGCCATGTGACACTGAAATATTCTAATTCCAGATCAAGTTCAGGCATCCAATGTAATTATTTTGCGTGTTCAAAGTCGAGATAAGTTAACAACCAAAGTGATATGAGGACAATGTAAATGGGGTGCCGGTCGTAGCAACCTTATACTTGGATGAAACACAATACCAAAGGGGTGAAAGGTGATCTACAGACTGTAGAAAAGGATAAGAGGAAAAAAAAAAGTTTTATAAATAGTAGAAAAATAGTGGTGGTTGGAATATTCTAATTCTCCTCTACGACGGTCGCACATGCGACCAATAAAAAAGTGACCACTTTTGAATCCTGTTGGCTGTTACTCCGACTCTCCGACACGGTGTTGTGTTTGACACGTGTCGGAGTGTCGGACACGGCTATTTTGGGTGAAATTTCCTATTTTGTGGTCTAAATTGAAGTGTCAAAGTGTCGTGTCGTGTGGGACACTGACACGCGACACGATAGTTAAGTGAAGTGTCGGAGTAACATAGCTTTTGATAAACAGTTACCACTTTTGATTAAATAGCGACCATTTTTTATGGTTAAAAAATGACATATTTTTCAAAGTGGTCACTATTTACCAAAAAATGGCAGCTCTTTACTAAAAAGTTATCACATTTTGCCAAAAAAACACGGGATAAGACCGTTGTACAGAATAACTACTACTACTGTTTGAAGATAAGTGCATGAGAAGAATGTGAACCAGAATTAAATGCATACCCAAGATGTACATCTGAAAATTGTGAGTGTGTGAAGAGTCCCATACCCGAATTTAATGGCACGGCTGATGTACAACAGTACAAGAATGAAAACAATGTTTCCTGTTCCTAACAACTTGCTGCATATTTAGGATTTGCATGTACAATGGCTGATTTTTAGTTATCTCCGCCACGGGCCGGACTCCTGCTGTCCTTTTAGCACATTTCGGAACATGAACTTGGGAGTTACGGTTTCAAACCTTGGCTCCCGATTTTTCGGCTTGAGATTTGCCATTGTGGGTAGATTTTAATTGGCTTATTAGAAGTTCCATCAAAAATATAGATGTGCACCTGAGAAAACAAAGAGATCAAGAATACCTTTTGCAATGACAATGAGAGATCATGTCTGAACAAGCAGAATGGTACTTCGTTTGGAATCTCTCGGCTGGTTTATGTAATTGGCAATCCGTTCAGCAGCCTCAGACATGTTCTTCTGGTTGCTGACTTCATCTAACAACAAACGACATGTTGCATCCCTTAACGTAAACCCTTTATCTATCATCTCTTCAAAAAGCCGGAACGCCCACTAACAGTTGTTAATTCTAAAAAGGCCATGTACCAATAGTGAATACGTTGAAATGTCGAGGCTTAGATGATGCTTAGTAATCATATCATCCAGCAGTTCGCTCAAACGATCTGGCATCTGCAATTTGAGACAGATCTTTAGCAGGGGGTCGAATGTTTGAAGATCAGGCTTACAAACCGCTGACTTCTCCAAATCTTCCAGTATGTTAAAAGCCATGTTTTCTTGACCATGATAGCAAAACATGGCAATTAATGTATTGTAAGTCTCGGTATTTGCAGGCACGCCATTCTTAGGCATCTCAACTTTAAAAACATCATAGCCTTCCCGTAGAAGACGGGCTTTTCCTAGGGTATGGATGAATGCATTATAAAAGGTCGTGTCAACTTTACATCCAGATGATTTCACTATGTCACCGATCATTAAGGCATCGTCAAGTTTACCAGCCTTCGCTAAAAAGCACATTATAGTCGTGTAAGTAACAACATGAGGTTGACATCCTTGAGCTGCCATTACATCAAGTACCTCGAAAACCTTATCCCAATGAAGCAACTTACAATACAACTTAATGATAATTGAATAGCTAATTACACAAGGAGTAAATCCGAACCCTATCATCTCTTGAAGGGTCCGATCAGCTTCTTCAACCCGATTGATTTTACACCAACCATTAATGAAAATAGTAAACGTGTGCAAACTAGGCGAAATTTGTGAATTATGCTCCATGAAGATCACACGGGCCATCTCAACTTGTTTCTCTTTGCAAAGAGTATCAAGCAGCAAATTCATAGAGTCCGTATTCTTCTCCAACCCAAATATTCTTAACTCATCAAACGTCCTCACGACATCCCTCCACTGACGCGCCCCGGCAAACCTCCTCATCATTTTAGCCACAGTATTTATCGACACCAAATTTCTCTCACGCATTTCACTCACTAACTTCCTCATCTTGTCAAACTGCCAAGCTTTCCCTAATATATCCACCATCAAATCACATGCTTCAGGCAAATGCACATAACAAGAACGCGATTCTGCCCATCTAAAAACACCCAATGCAGCTTTCCAATCATCCATAAAACGACGTAGCAACAAATCAACAAAATCATGACTTAAATTAATGCCATGACAAAACTCGTCATTCGCCAACGAACTCAAAATCTCCTCCTCACTCTTACCCACATGAATCCTTCGGACAACCACTTCAACCTCAGATGATCTTAATTTCCCCCCAAATTGGCCATCTGGGTAAGTAGAAAAACCGCGAATTTCGACATAACAACAATCATACTTCACACCAATAGCAGATTTAATCAACAAATTCCTAAACCCTTTATTCAAATTATGTGTCTTACACAACCTCAACAACAACAAGTTCTGCATTTTCAGTGAATATAAACAATCTCCTGTACAGTAAAACCCCACTAAATTAAACAAAATAAACTAAAAATTCAAACTTTTTTGACAGTATAATTAGCCCAAAATATAAACAATCTCCTGTACAGTAAAAACCCACTAAATTAAACAAAAACAACTAAAAATCCAAACTTTTTTGACAACATAATTAACCCAGATAGTAAATACCCAGCTTTTTGATGAAAATCCTAATTACAATTAAAAAATCAGTATTTACCCAGAATTTTAATGATTCACTCCTAATTACAATTAAAAATTGAACAGTAAGATAATATTGTTGCAAAGTAAAAATTACCTGAATTTTGATTAACCCCGAGGATATGAGAGCTGCGGGAAATGAAATTACTTGAGAGTTTGAAGCAAAATTTTAATTCAAGTCTGTCTAGAATAAAACGGGTTATAAAGTAATTGTTTTTCTTAAATTTATAATTTGTTTCACGTTTAAGAAAGACGGAAAGATAAAACCGTCTTAGATAAAAATTTATGTTTTAAAATAGTTAAACTATTTTAAAGACGTTTTCATCTTTTCGCATGACGGTGACGGTGATGGCCTCCACCGCCTACCCGACTGAGGCTGCCTGAAGACAGAATGATTGGCCTGAATGTTGTTGGCAGAGACGACACGAGGCATAGGAAAAAAATGGAATCGATAAACAAATAACTGCAACGAAGAGAGTAACAAGTGCTTGTAGTTGGGAGTGATTTCTTCATAATTTTTCAGCCGTCAGGGTAAATTACACAGTAATTTTAACTTCTAACTGAACTCTTCCTTAACTAGAGCAAATTTTTTACATGGTAAACATGAGATAATGTTAATTTTAAATGGCTAGAAATATTCACTTCAAAATCAATTAATTTCAGCTCTAAGCATCTAATCTAAGCTAACATTAATTCACCGATGTTACGTTAGCTCGAAAAGCGACTGTGTTCAGTTGTGGCCGATTCTTTACATATCATCTCGTTCTCGTTGTCTGGAAGATCTATGTAGAAATTCCTGCACTAACTTTGAGAATGCTGTTGTACTGTCTTTCAGTAGTTCTGATGGGGAGTTGTACTCTGCCACCTTGCCTGCATTCATCAGAACAGTAAGCATTCAACTGATACAAAAAAACTGGTTTCCGAGTTATATAAGTTGTCGAAATGTAGATTTTTGCTGACTGTTTCGTGTTTACCTTGATCTAGAACCAAGACGAGATCATTGTCGATCACTGTAGGTATCCTATGGGCAACAGTGATCACTGTACATTCACTTGTTTCATCTTTGAGTGTCTTCTGAATTAGATTATCAGTCGCTGTATCGACAGATGCTGTCGCTTCGTCCAAAACCAGGATTCTTCTCTTCTGCAATAACACTCTAGCCAAACAGACTAATTGCCTTTGTCCTACACTCCAGTTTTCTCCGTCTTCCGCGACTGGCACAGTTCAACAATGATCTAATGAGAAAACATTACATACAGTAACAGTATACTACAGAATGCTACCCTTTTATCAAAAATTATCATACCAGGAGCATCAAGTAGCCTGTGGTTCTGCCTTACGATTGCAGCGAGGCCGTGGCACTTGTTCAGCACCTGAAAATTTCGATAGTATATACTTCAGTTCATGCAATCATCCCACAATATCGAAATCAGACAGTCTGTTGTCAAGAAACCAACTCAACCAAAAGCTTAAGCCGATGGTTGGAGTTCCTTGATTCGTTTTCTTTTCGGGCTTGAAGTGTTGGTGCAGGCAGGATTCCCTTGTCTGTTCTGCCTGTTCTGATTATCCAGATTAGAATGGAGGGGGGGGGGGGGGGGATTCGAACCCGTGACCTTTGGTCACATGGCTCTGATACATGTCAAGAAACCCACTCAACCAAAAGCTTAAGCCGATGGTTGGAGTTCCTTGATTCGTTTTATATTCTAACATCTGTTTAGTGGCAAATTGAGTAATACCTCCCATATTTCTTGATCTGAGTGTTCTTGCAGAGGATCCAAGTTAGCTCGGACGGTCCCTTGAAAAAGTGTTGGATCTTGAGGAATGATACTAAGCTTGGATCTCAAATCTCGTAATCCTATTTTCCGAATATCAATCCCATCAATAAGAATATGACCCTGTGTAGGCTCCACCACCCGAAAAAGGGCTTGAATCAGAGTAGACTTTCCACTGCCAGTCCTGCCCACCACGCCGACTTTCATCTTGGCAGGGATAGTGCAGGTGATGCCTTTCAGCACCAAGGGTAGCGCAGGAGCATATCGTATGTGCACGTTTTCTAGTTGGATACATCCTTTGCTTGGCCAGTCGGGTTTTGGTCGGCTATTCTCCATGATTTGCGGAGCTTCACTGGGTAGTCGAGAAAATTCTTGAATTCTTTCTACTGATATCATTTTGTTCTCTACATTGCATAAGTTCCATATAATCCATGCTTGCAGAACATTCATATTTAGACCATATGTAGCAGCTAATCCAGATAAACCTGAAATCATAACCGAGAACAGTCAGGCAACGAGAAACCAGAAGGCCGCAAGTAACTTGGCAGAACTGCAGAAGCCAGAGAGTAAAGACAGTTACTTGGGTCAATGGCTGAACTTGGCATCATCACAAGAATGCTCAGAACGACGAAGAAAGCTAAGTTGAACAGCAAATTTATTCTTAAAGAAAGCCATTCCATTGCAGCAATGTTGTGGAATGTAACTTGTGAGTAATCATTCACCAGTCTGAGTACTTTTTGACGGAAGCGGTCTTCTTGATTGAAGCATCGGATAGTTGAAGATCCCATCATACTTTCCGAGAAATGGTGAAGAATTGGTGCTTTTCTCACGCCGACCATCCTGGCTAACTCTCTTGCTGTAGTTATATAGTATGACTGCAGCAAGTACACAAGATACAGCATTTATTAGGAATATTAATAATAGTTGGGCCTCAATCATCACGGTTTTGGTTGAGACGGTTCATCTATCATGGTATCAGAGCCAGTGTGACCGAAGGTCACGGGTCCGAATCCTGGCAACCTCAAAACCCCTCGAAAACTCACGAAGTGGAAACCCGACACACGGTATGGGGGAGCCTGTGCACCACTAACCACTCTTCAAACCCAATGGGCATTCGAGTGAGGGAGCGTATTAGGAATATTAATAATAGTTGGGCCTCAACCATCACCTTAAGGTTTTGGTTGAGACGGTTCATCTATCAGTCATATCATAACGCTTAGAATTGAAAGACGTATCCTATGGACTATAGAGTACCTGATACCAGCAAGAGATTGCAATAACCGCGACAAATATTAGCACGACTTGCCAAGCGACTTGAGACATGAGTACAATTATACTGATTAGCTGAATCAGAGCGAAAACTAGTCCGGCTAATCTGTAGGGAATGTCCATATCCACAGTGCTCTGGTCAGTTGAAGTCTGAAACGGAACAAATACCGAAAAGGGATCAATATACAGAATGTAGTTAAGACTTCAGTGAACTTGAAATCAGGAATGCTTATGCTTACTTACCCTGGTAAGTATTCGACTTGAAGGTGTGAAGTCGAAGAATGAAATAGGCGCACTAAAAACCGATGAAATCATATCATGGAACATGCTATGAGCAGTCTTTATAGCGATAGTCGAGAGAAAAACCGTTCTCCCTAAAATGAACACGCAACTTCCACCGGAAAACAGTAGAAAATATCCAATCAACTGCTTGTTACTGACACGGCCTTCTGTCTCGGTCGCCCAAGCGATCCAGTAACTGCTGCACATTTGCAGTCCTTGGAAAAGGATTTGACATAAGATAATGACAGGAACAAGACCTCCTTTATATGCTGCAAGAACAAAATCGGAATAAACATGCCAGTTTACGCGGCCTCTTAGTGTTTCCTCTTCGTTACTTTTCTGTACACTGTCATACTGAATTAAGCAGGGGAAGGTTTCTTCTATAAGGGATATGGGCACCCCTGGAACCGGTTTTTTGGTCAAATCGTTTCCTCCGTCATTAGAGTTTACTTGTTCGAGAGATTTCTTGTGCGCGGCCATCTGACTTACGAGTTCACCATTTGGGTCCCTGATTAAGTCCTCGTATTTTCCTGACTGGATGATTCTGCCATCTTTCATGACCTGTAAATTTACTCGAAAATGTCGGATAAGTTTGAAGAAAGGTAACGCGTAAATAGATGTAAATGTATTATCAGTATGCATTTTACCAAAACAAGGTCTGAAGCATCAAGGAATTCCAACTGATGCGTTACATACACCACCGTCTTCTCAGACAGCATTTCCATCAAACATCTCTGTAATCAGAATAAGCACAGTTAATAAACGTACAGTTTACCAGTGCCTCAGACTCTCAGAGGCTCGGGACTGTAGGCACCCTAAACCCTAAACCTCAGACTCTCAGAGGCTCGGGAGTGCAGGCACCCTAAACCCTAAACCCTAAACCCTAAGAAATTAGTAAACGTCACTTTACCAGTGCCTCAGACTCTCAGAGGCTCGGGACTGCAGGCACCCTAAACCCTAAACCTCAGACTCTCAGAGGCTCGGGAGTGCAGGCACCCTAAACCCTAAACCCTAAACCCTAAGAAATTAGTAAACGTCACTTTACCAGTGCCTCAGACTCTCAGAGGCTCGGGACTGCAGGCACCCTAAACCCTAAACCTCAGACTCTCAGAGGCTCCGGAGTGCAGGCACCCTAAACCCTAAACCCTAAGAAATTACCTTGAACAGGTGTGCACAAGTGTGAGCATCTACAGCACTGAATGGATCATCAAGGAAGTAGACATCTGCATTACTGTAGATAGCTCTCGCAAGCTGAATACGCTGTTTCTGGCCTCCGCTTAGATTAAGCCCTCGTTCTCCGACTACACACAGATCAGCATCAGCCCACATCTGCAGATCTTTGTTCAAAGCACATGCTTCGAGAACATCTTCATAAAAGGCCTTATCCATATCCTTTCCGAACAGTACATTATCTCTGACAGTCCCGGTTTGAATCCACGAGCTCTGAGGAACATAAGCCTTTGACCCAAATACCTTACTCTCACCACCAGAAGTTTTCGGAATTTCACCTAAAATACTGCAAAGTAGGCTCGACTTCCCTGAACCAACAGACCCACAAATCGCAACCTTGCAACCTTTTTTGAGCTGCAAATTTTCAGTTATTTTTACTGTAGGCTTCCGCGTGGTGCTATAATCATTCAAATTCAAACCCCATGAATATTCTCCCGTCTGAATATCAATCGCTAGACTTGATGCCTTAAATTTATGGTAATCTAGTGACACCTGATCTTCGCCCTTAAGAAAGTTCTCAACGCGCGCAATTGATACCCTTGTTTGTGCCATTACTGAAATAAGTTCCGGGAGATTGTATATAGGATCTTGTAAGATCCTGAACGTTGCAAGCGCAGAGAGAACGGTTCCCGAGGTTAACGGTGTACCCACCAAAATGCATACACCAAAAGTAACCCCGGAAACTAAAGCAGGTGAAGCCCAAAACAGAAAAGCAACAACCGAGCATGTATACAAATATTTGCTTAACCATGACTCCTCGGTTTCTCTTACTTTAAGAAGCTTATCCCGGAACTTGGATTCCCAAGAATGGAGCTTAAGAACTCTCATGTTCTTTAAAATTTCAGAAGTTGCTTTTATTCTCGAATCCTTAGCTTCCATGATCTTCGAATGTAAGGTCTCTTGGCTATTAGCTAAAGGACTATTGCAAACCATAACCAAAATGGTCGAAGAAAGTGCAGCAATCGCAGGAGTCGCTCCAAGATTTACATAAAGAATAACCAGGGCGAGAAAGACTTGCAACGGTAGTAACCAAATCCCGTGTATATGCCAGAAGAACTCACCAATTCTCTCGGCATCAACATTAATGAAGTTGATGATTTTGCCATTGCCTTCTCCGTCAGCAAATAGCTTTATATTCAGAGACTTCTTGTATACCAGTGAAACAGTAGCTGCTCTAACGCGAACACCTATCCGAGAAGCACCAAAGTACCATAGCCGTTGTGATATCGACTCAATGCTCTTTGCGAAGAAAAAGACTAATGCCAGGGTTATCCCTTGTTCATAACCTGCACCTTCCTTCTTTGTTGACATGTAATCAACAAAGCGCGTGATTAGTACAGGGCCTACGTATGAAGCCATCGTGGTTATCCCTGCAACAAAATTTCACCAACATTCTATAACAGCGCGTTTAAAGACTGAACTGCAGTGGCGTATCTAGGATTTTCTTATAGGGGATGCAAAATTATACGCTACGGAAAATTAACATACAAATAGAGTATTAAGTTGGACGTCTTTTGAATAATGTAGTCAAAGCTAGTAGGCTTCGGAATCATTAACCTTTAAAAATAGAAAAAAGAATGTATTAATTCAAACAGAACTATACTAAATATTATTTAACTCCCACATCCTAATATGGAAATTATTTAAATTAACTTAGTCATATAATATACCAACACCGATACAACTAACTTAATTTGACAAATTTGAAGAAATCTCGAAACCTAGACCTTATGCAAGTTATTTGAATTTCTATCCACCACACCCAGAGACATTTATAGTTCCTATGTGTTTCTTTCTGTACTTAAATTTTTTTCAGAATTCAGAGGATGCAAGCGCACCCACCGTACCCCTCTAGCTACGCCTACGGAACTGCATATTTGAAACAATACGAAAGAAGTGGTAAGTGAAGATGCATACAGGCTAAGAAAGCATTGGCCAGAAGCGATCTCCAAATCGCAGAAAAAATGGCTTCGGGTAAAGAAAACCCGTCTGTTTTCTTTACCCGAATGGACTCTTCCAACGAAGACGAAGCACTCTCAGCAGTCTCTGATTCCGGAACAGGCGGGATATCTGATAACTCAAGCAACTGCATTCTACCAACTCGAAAAAGCTGATTAAGCCATGAAAACGTAACTTTGCTCCAAAAACCCGACCCAGCAAACGATGATTCCTCCTTCATTACTTCTGGAGGGAGCAATGATTTCTCGAGTTCATGCTCATACCTCCTCTCACCCCGACAAATCAACAAAACTCCATTGCAGCACAGAAGAACAGACAATGGCAATAATCCCAGGAAATCGATAAATTCAGGCTTAGGGACGAAGTCGAGATTGAAAAAACTCATATAACATATAACCAAAACCATAGAATATATCAATGAATATACCCACCAAAACACCAAAACTAAAGGCCATGTCCATGGCCGCATCTCCTGTCGACGGACTCGGGTTTCCGAATACACGAGAATTACAGTGGCTAATACCCATGTCAAAGCAGATGAAATTGAACTGAATGACATACTTTTATTACACCCATACAATTCATATATAGGATAACATATATATAAACTACACATTATTATACTGCAAAGATTGGTCATTATTCTAATGTAAATATTCAAATTCTCTGTTATTTTTATTTCCCTTACACTAATATTATTATTCCTATTTTTCAATATATCTACTAAAACCCATGATATAAATAATATACAAAATACTACATTTATTACTACCTCAATCCCTAAAACCCCATACAAATCAATACCCATTTGCAGCATTCTGCTATACCTGCAATAAAAGTCGATAATCTGTCAGTTGTCGACTCATAAACCAATTGGCAATAAAACGAGTAATCTGCTAACAAATATCAATATACCAATGTAACATAACCCCATCAAACCGAACGTCAAATTTTCAATTATCGACCGACTAACCAATTGACAATAAAACGAGTAATCTGCTAACAAATAACAACATACCAATCAACCAATGTAACATAACCCGATCAAACCGAACGTCAAATTTCACTTATCGACTGACTAACCAATTGACAATAATACGAGTAATCCCGTAACGTAACGTACATACCCATAATACGACTGACTAACCAATTGGCAATAAAACGAGTAATCTGCTAACAAATATAACGTATTATCATAGGAATATATGCATGAGACATTTAACGTACCATACCAATACGAATATGAGATGAATATGAAACGACGTAACGTAAAATCAATTGGTAATAAAACGAGTATGAATTATGTAAAGTTCAGATTACCAGATAAAAATGGGGTAAGGTGGGTCGGTTATAGTAGTGTAAGAAGAAGGGGTTTAAAGTTGAGTTTATATGTAACAAAAAAAAGCACGTGGCTTTGTAAGGTAGTGAAGAGAGAGATCTATGCTTGACACAAGGTGGCTTGTGCTTTGGTGACACTATGCTTTGTCCTACTCCTTTGATTCTTTCTTTCATCATCATCTTCTATATATAAATATATATACTTGTAGTTGGTATCTTTTGTCACGGTCTCAAATTGTGACGACCTCAAATCAAATCACATATATAGGCTCGCTTTTTTAAATAACATATTGGCCAAATTTCAACATATTTGAGAGATTTATAGCATGTTTAATTTACCCATAAACTATTTAGGGTGCTTGGTTAATGACATATTGAAATAGTATATTGGTGTCCAATATGCTATTTTACAATATGTGGCTCCTACCGCCTATTGGATTAACATATTAGAAGAAAAAAAATTGTCTTATTTACCCTTTTAATAAAATATTAACATTTCTTTTATATATGTCATTTTACAAAGATTTAAGACTATCTGCTAATCTAAACGACCAATTACCAAACGCCTCTAAAATAATTCTGCTAAACAAATCTGCTAGTTAAATCCGCTAAATCATTCTGCTAGTCAAATCTGCTTTTTAAATTTGTTTCTGCTAAAATTAATTCGCGGTTTACCAAAGAGGGCCATAAATTATAAAGGGTTTGATGAGTAGTTTATTTGTCGTGAAATAAAATGAAATGCTGCCTCATATAATATTTGAAAAATCGGGTACTGAAATTTGATATCTTTCAAATTTTAACTCTTTATTTTAAAATATTTTCTCCTTTTTCTAAAATAATTGATATTTTTATTTTATAAGGTTAGTCTTTGAATTCAACTTCTACGAAAATATATTACTTGGAAAATTATAGAAAATTAAAAATTCTACCATAAGATTCTTTACAAATAGATATTTAAATGTTAGTCTTTGAAGTATAAGTATACATTTCAATGTATTTAATTATATATTTTGAGAAATATTGAAGGGAGTAATGAACTCGAAAAGTTAGAATGACAATTAAAAAAGAATTTTCAAAAAAAATTATAAGACTGTAATTTTCAAAAGACTGTAATCAACCATTTTCTCTAATTATTATCGTTCATTTTAACAAAATTAGTTGCCTTAATCATTCCTAATTTTCAGTTACTTTATAATTACCTTTTCAAATTTCAGTCGGTTTTTAGTTAGTTTTATAAAACCGAGCCAAAAAATAACAACTTATAAAATGCTACTCCGTATTTATTAAATAATAGTCACATTTTTCATTAAAATGGTCACATCTTGATCGTCTATTTGCAATAAATTTATAAATATCAAATATAATTTCACAAATTTAAAATAAAAATGAATTATATACAGTAAATATTAGCATCTTACCAACTTTATCAGACTTTTTCTATTGTCCCTCGTACATGGGATACTTTATCCACTAAATAAATCATTGGTCCATTTAAGTTAGTAAATAATGACAATAATAGAATAAGATCGTACAGTGGTGTGAGACTGAATTTTTATTGGTTAAATATTTTTTTTTTTTATATAAGTAAATGAGTGCAGTTAGATAAAAAAGATTGCTTCACAATGAGACGAAATTATATACTTCGTACTTCATAAGTACTGAATAAATTATGTAGATAGAGTAAAGTTTTAATTTTCAGATAAGATATAAGGAAAAATGCTCCATGATCTTCAAATACCATATATGAAAATAATAAACATATGAATCTTGTTATTATAGACCACGGGTTTGAATCCTCTCCCTCATATATGCCTTGTTTGCTAAATAACGGATTAATTTTAGCATAAGCAGATTGTAATAGCGGATTATGAATGGCAGATTGCAATAGAAAGTTTGACTAGCATATTATAATTAGCAGAATTAATTTGAGTGTTTGGTTATTGGCAGATTAAGATTAGTAGATTCTTAATTTTCTTTATAAAATGAAATAAACTTTCCTATTTTACAATATGCTAATCAATATCCTGGGTAAGCAGCATATTGTAAAATAGCATATTGACCCCAAATATGTTGTTTTAATCTGATGTTTACCAAACACGAAAATTAGCATATTGACTGGTCAAACATGCTAAAAACCTTCAATATGCTAAAAATTGGCCAATATACTGTTTACCAAACAAGACCTGATAAAACGTCATTGTATAATAAGTTGAAAGATGAAATCCTTATTACTCTATTTTCAATCCCTATATAATGAAATATTAACACATCTCTAAATTTTTCCAATTAAATTATCCGCTTAAGTGATATTCTACTAGACAATATTTATTTCCTAATTAACTAATATTGACTAACTATATTTACTACCATTAAACAATATTTATCTCATAATTAATTTTATAACCTCAATCGTTGTTTAATATTTAGATAAATAAGACTAATAATATATCTTTTTGGAATTATATATGCAAATTTGGTAGCCTTTTATTTCTAAATGAAGGTAAAATACATATTTTGATTAATTATCAAATTCTCTAATATATATCTAAAATACCGTGCATCTGTATGGGACCTAAACTTATGAAATGATGATAAGAATGAATTTTCTTTTTCAAATTTTGAATGTATTTTACTGAGTTACACGGTAAAAAAAAACGTTTAAATAAAATCAAATCATTCCAAATTTATAGATGTCATCATGTTGAGGACATAATTTGTAATCTAAAGATTTGATCAAGGACAAATAAGATAAGAAAGGAATGTAATAATTTGTCATATATCCTTCAAATGAAGAGCACCAATTTGTAATACCTAAATCTAGTTTTGCCAAATATGTTAGATGGTCACGTTCCTTCATTGTTAAGTACCTTTTTTATTAAGGACACTTTATTCTCTCCCATTTTTGGGTAAAAGTTCAATTTATCATATCATATCATATCACTGCACTTATTTGTGATTTATCCCACCAACACTTTTGGAAATGTGTTTTTTCACAATCATTCATTTACACTACTTATTTGAATCTTATCTCATGTGAAGCCACCCGTGACATTATTCAACCGAATTCTTATTTACGATTATTCGTTTCATGCTGATTAAAATGGATTAAGTATTACCCACTTGCATAAATGAAGATAAAACATGAAGTGATATTGAAATAATAAAACTTTGTCACGTGTATCTAATTAATGTAGCATTTCACCCGTATAAAACAAGACTAAGGTTTTGTTCTTTCCGATTTAATGTCAGCTCAATTCAGTCTAGCTCAACTTATTTCAACACTATTCATCTAACCTAATTTCAAATCAACTCACTTCAAACCAATTCAGCTAATTTAAGCTTATTACTTCATACTCATTTAGTTCAGCTTTTTTCAGCCCAACAAAAAACATAGAATAACTAATTATATTGTTCAACTGTATATTCTCCTATTATGAAAATTTGGGGATCGAGAATGTGCCAGTTTGGCATTGTTATGTCTGATTTCCGATATACGGTATTGCGATTGATATTATATCTTCGCATTAGAGTATAAAATTGATTTTAGGACTCTAACCAAGTAACCATCACCTTATAAATACAATTTTGGTCGAGATAATTTCTTGAGTTGATTGTTAGAATTTCAAAATCGATTTTATATTTTAATACTTCATTTACAAAATGTTAATTCGGACAAGGTCTCAAAGTTTGATCTCCTTAAAAAAGTATTTTTTATGGATGTCCTCGTAAATTATTATATAAGGAAAAAACGATGTACTTATAACAAAAAAAGTATGATTTTGACCCATTTATTTTCTAACATATTACGTGTTTAACAATGAATGGACGATAAACTATTATTTTAAATTGATAAAAATGATTGCAATAACAAATTAAGTTCGATGATAACAAAGATTCGAGATTTGCCAAGATTTGATTAGTACGTTGATTAGAAAAGTAACTCCACTATTCTAAGTTGATTATGCTAGTTAACTAACGTAGGCCACGGTAGTACAATACCGACAACTACGTGACAAAAACCAAAACAAAAAGTAAAAAACAAAAAATAAAAATAAAGGTGGGACTTTGCACTTTTTATATTCACTTAGGGGTTGAAGCATGTTAAAGGAATTGTACTTTAAGAAAAGTAGAAATTTCGATTATCATTTTATATAAGTTGAATAAAAGTTATTTGTTTAAAATACGGAAATAAATTCTACATAAAGTGTTACTCATATTAGGTGTCGTTTGGTTACAACTGAAATAACAGCGGCAGTGTAAAAATCCATGATTTAAAAAAATGTTGTTTGGTTGGCATAAATTTGGAAAATATAGGAATTGTAACTTTTCATGAATTTTCAATGCCTACATAATGTAGTAACTTGCTTACCTACCCTTTTGGTCATTGGAAGTCCCGTGAAATTTAATTCCTATATGGACAACCAAACACTTTTCTCAAATTCACACGAATTGGATGTGAAAATTTATTTCCCATGAATTGTAAGTTCCTAGAAAAATTAATTTTCCTAATTAACCAAACGACTCCAGGAAATACTTCCATCATTATAAATAAATTGGAATTTCTTCTAAATTTATGTAGAATCCACACGTGAACTTTCTTCATAATGAAAAAATTGGAATTCATGTGAAATTTTAATTTTGGGATTTCAGGTAAATAAAAAAAGCACAAATTTTGTAAATCCTTGAATTGTCATTCATATGTTTTATTAACGTAACCAACGACTCCTTACTTATTTGTTATAAATTTGTATTATTATATACTAGCTAATATGGTAAAAAGACTAATTTATCACGTAAATTCAGTACCATTATCACTTAATCGAACACTAAAATTGAAAAAGTTAATGTTTTTATTGACGTGTGTTCTAACTCGTAAGGGCATATATTAATAATCGAAATAATGTGGTGAAATTCTCAAGATATTCTCATTAACTATGATTAGTTCATACTTTAATACCTCTAATCTTTTGACATTCATATTTTATGTGCATTTAGAGACACGTTGGGGAACTGTTTATATATTAAGATTTATGCCTTGTTTTTCTAGAGTGAAACTGTTTGAAATTAACTGAATTTAATTGAACTAAAGTAAGAGTTAATTTGTGAAAAGAACAGTAATTGAACTAAATTGAATTGGACTTAAGTGAATGAAGTTGAATTGAATAGTTCTAAAGTCTAAATTGAGGTAAGATGAGCTGATATTTAAGTCCAAAATAACACGGCATACTCCGTATTTGTTAACGGTCCCTATTTTCTCCATTTTCTCAAAAGAAATGGACCTCCATTTTCTATCATTATTTCAGATCAAAATTGTGATAATTCAATACTTATAATTGTCTTATATATAAATACTTAAAAAAAATATATTAAAATATGAGTATAGTATATAATATTATGCCCTAATTTGCGAAGAGGATGTTGGTGCCTATATATTTGTACCTATCCTCTTTATAGTCTTTATTAAGTGCGTTACTGCGTTAGCACATGCAATTAAGCAAATACTAGAATTTAATAGTGCACCTAACACTTACGTCTTTTCTATACTTGCCCCCCACACTCACTTTTATCTGGCTCATTTCTTTACATATCCATAGAATGTGGAATTGATACAAAGTGTAAACTGTGGAGTGGATGTCTCATTGTATCGATCACATTATAAGTATCGGAGTAATATTTGTCCTAACATGTATCCCTACCAATTAGAGTTAGAAGTGGGCAAGCAAATTGTTGGGCGGGTAAGTCTCAATACGGGTCCATGGCTCGTATTAGCACAACATGGATTGACACGCTCCTAACACGATATCGCACGCAATGACCGTGGGATGTGCTTGGACCAAAGTTTGACGAAAAAAAAGATCATGTATAACTCTGGCACAATACGGTTAGACACACTTTAAATATAAAGAAATAAAATTAATGTGGATGAAGCTGTAGCAATTGCCTTAGTTAATGTCACTGCTTCTGCGCACTCTATTGGTCTAAGACATATCGATATGACTTCAGATTGTCTTGATTTGATTTATCAGGTTGCGCGTATATCACGTCCTAGTCATAAAATCAAGCAGATTCTATTATCTTTCAATTCTATGTTAATTAGTTTTCATTGCTTTTCTATTAGTTATTGCCCTAGATCTCTAAATAAGATTGCTCATTCCATAGTCTTAGAGGCTAGGGAATAATAATCTTTTCTTTCTGTAACCTTCCAAAATAAAAATAAAAAATCAATGTGGATGAATTGCTTGGATACAGCATGCCAGGAACCAGGGACTGTGCCTAGGCCGTCATTTCCATTGCTCCGGCATGACAGGACACAAAGTCGACCTTCTATCCCTGAGAAGAAAATGGCACAACCGAACAATATGAACACGTGTTTACTAGGTTATTCAATCACACGAAATCACGCCATAAGTACGAATTAATATATACTGATTTAATATAAACTTATGTTATTATTTTAACTTGGAATATGATTGATACTAAAACTCGGTACCACAAGCCAATTCATTCAACAAACCTACATTATTATTGTTGTGACACCACTTAATTCGTTCATCATATCAAATCAAGACCAATTCAAATAACAACACCCAAAAAGTATACAATTTCAGAATGATCGACTGATTCAACAAAAGTTAAGAAAATGGTGGAAAAGCACTAACTTTATAGTAACAATTTAGCTTGTGGTGGGTAAATGTAGGCGTGTGCATGGTTAAAGTTGTCTCACCCTTCTTGTGTGTCCTTCATTTAGTGACCTTCTTTTACTCTTTCATACCCATACATTACCAACTAGTACTATTTTTACGTGACTACCACCTACAATTATATGTACGAAAAAATACTCGTATTTTTCGGGAGGATGTTTTCATTACATCCAAAAGGGAAGGATATCAAAATAAATATAAATAACGAGGATGTTATTATGGTCCTTGTTTTTTAGTGTAAGGAGAACGTTTTTTTTCTGAAAAACACGTATTTTTGAGGTAAAATAAACGACTAATACCAAAAAATAAGGATGTACCCTTTTCCTTTCTAATCATTCCGAATAACACAAGTATTTCTAATCTCGTTAAACAATCTTGTACTCCAAATATCTTATATCCAACGTGTAAATTAAATCTTATAAGAAGATAAGGACTATATATATACTCTAAAGTACAATAAAAATAATTTTAATTAAAAGGCTTATTTTTTTTTTTTTTTGAAATCAAAAGGCTTATTTTTGGATAATCATGCAAATTGTACATGTTAGTTGAAGTACTATAATATTCATTTTAATACTGGTTTTTTACAAGATATTATTATCAGATATAAGCTCTGTTTGGTAAACAGCGAATTAATTTCAGTATAAGCAGTTTGTAACAGGAGATTATAAATGACAGATTTAAACAGAAGGTCTGACTAGCACACTATAATTAGCGGAATTAATTTGAGTGTATGGTAAGTGGTAACTATCAATTACGATTATTAGAATGTTAATTTTCTTTGTAAAATGTAGTAAAATTTCCTAGTTTAAAATATGCTAACCAATATGTTGGGGTAAGCAGCATATTGTAAAAGAGTATATTGACTCAAATTAGCATATTGACTGGTCAAACTTGTTAAAATCCTTTAATATGCTAAAACTCTTGAATATGCTAAAAATTGATCAGTATGTTATTTAACAAACGGGGCCATAAACCGTTTTAATAAATAGAGTTGGTCACTTTTAATGGAGTTTTGCACCAATTGTTATATTTAATTTATGTATAATATATTAATATCCATGCTTTATATATATATATATCATGGACAATATATTTAAATCCATGCACATGGAATCCTGAATTATTAGGAGTATTAATATTTAATAATAGCATAATAGACTTATAGTGGATGGATAATATCACGCCAAAAGTGCTTATTATTATTATCATTACAAATAATTAACTTTTGGATTTTAGGGACTTGCTTCATGAGCCACCAAGAATAGTTCATGCATACTTGCACCAACCCATTTTTCATTATATGACAAATTCAAAATGCCGTACGGTCACAGATGTCGACTAACTTAATTGATACTGTCATACGCGTGATACTAATAACCTGAGTTTGAACTATGTCTTAAGCGATAATACGTATTAGAAAACCCGATATATATATATACGAGAGAGAACGTTTCAAATATTACTTAACAAATCGTTCTCACATATATTTTTCAGTGCCAATTTATTCTCACATAATTTTTTCAGTGCCAAATTTTTAGGGCATAATCACCTAGACTTTAGTCATCTTCAATGATTTTGCATTATTCATATCCCAAAGTGCGAAGAGACATGAACTAATCATACATCCCACAAAATATTGTTTGGCCCTAACCAATATATATAGGACAAAATTGATAATATTAAAATGGAAACAAAAAGATGCTTTATTTAGAAGGATAAAAATAACGGTTTTTCTAACGTGTGTCCTTCGGGCAGACATTAATAATCTAAATACGGACAGATTTACAATATATCCTCATTTGATTCTTTGGTAGAAACCCATTTTTACCATAATTAATGAAAATATGGTATGAATCTTTCCGCATTTAAATTATTAACGTGTGCAATATGAGAAAAAGGAACATTATCTATCTGATCTATTACTTCAAATTTTACTTTTTTTTGAGTATATGTGTATTTTTTCTGAACCTATTACGTCAAACTCTATTTATTTTTGAGCGTATTTCTTAATTTATTATCTCAAACTCTATTTTGTTTTGAGCATACACGTATTTTTTAGTTTATTACCTCAGACCCTATTTTGTATTTTCTTTAATTTATTACCTCAAACTCTTATTACCTCAAAATAACTTTTTTTCCTTAAACATATTCTTCCTTGAAAAAAAAATATTAATAATAAGGGGATGAAATTTTTTGGATGAAACAATGGTGTCATGATGCATTCATTAGGGAAATACTCGCTCCGATTTTCTGGTGTTGTTCCTCTTTTTATTTTGGTCTAATAACATTGATTTACTCTCTTTTCTTTTTTGTATAAGATTGTGGGGTTTAAAATCAATTTTATGTGGGGTCATATGTATTATGTGGTCTAAATTAATTTCGTTATTTTTTTATCAAAATGAAAAAGCAACAAAACAAATAATCGAAGGAAGTATTTTATTTTTTTATATACAAATTAGGTAAATATTGGTGACGAGTGTTTACCTTGTATAGTAATGATGTTACTTTTTTATAGCTCGGAAATCAAAATAGACCTACAAGGACCACAATTGATTTTAAAATTTAACCTTTTCTAAAATCTTTCCCCACAAATATTTACCTTGATTTAGCACGTGAAACTTAAAGTAATTCCACTACTTGATATATATGGATCATATTGAATGAAATTCTACTACATTTAGGACCAAATGCTTGTTAATTTGTGGATTAGAAAAACTGAAAAACATACTTTCGGGCTTAACTGGTGAACTATACCATCAGTTTGAACTTTATAACAAACTAGTTTTTAACCCGTGCAAAATTGCACGGATATAGTTTTAATAACATTGATATATAATTAGTATTTAAAAATGTTAAACACTTAAACCAAAACACATGTATATTTTATACTCTATTTATTTTTATAATGATAATAGTTTAAAACACGTGCAAAAAATTCAAAGTTTGAAGTTTATACATGTTCTAAATACGTGAAAAAAAATGTACGAATTCAGTGTTAAAACATGATAACAAAATTTTTAGATCTAGTCATTCTAATGGATAAGATCAGTATCTGCTTTAGAGTATTATTTTAACGGAATGCTCTAAAATCTACTTAACAGAGTTTTATAGTTCATTTATTTCGTAATAAGTTTTCATAGATCTCATTTTTAAAATTGAAAATTAAAACAGTATTATTTATTAACATGTTTTTGTTGAAAATTATTTCTTATTTAAAAAATTACTGAAATTTAGTAATATCTCGAAAATTTGCTATTATGATGGTCAAAATGTTAGAGTTAAAAGTTTATAAAATAATATAATAACGTAATTTATTTTACCATTTTTTTCAATTATATTTTCGTTATCTAATATAATATTTTGTATCATCTTTTTATTTATTTTTTTTCCTATTATTGATAGACTATATGGACGATTGTAAAAATTCTTCATTTTCATATTGTATTATTTATGCAAAATAAATGGAAGCTGATCGATGATGGTTCATTGAAGTTTTGTTTTGAATATTCGATGAAATTATATTAACAAAGTTGGTTTTTCATAAATAAATTTCATATTTTTATGGTGGGTCCTACATTTATTTAAAAATAAAAAATAAAAGAAAATGGACGTGATGATGTGGACGCACAAAATTGCACGAAATATTCTTGTATTAATATAGATTAGATTATTTGAGCTGATATGTACATTTTACGAACTTTAATAAACAAATCTGAGCGTCTTTATAAAAACAATTAACTTAAAATATTACTATATTGAAACTATAAAAAATACATATTAACTTGATAAGGTTTTGATTTTAACACCTAAAAAATTAGAATGTAAATTAAAAAATTTAAAAGCTCAAAAAAATTGTATATAAGCTCAATTAAACTTATATTGGATGTATGTTGTTCAATGCTCATATTTATCTAGATGTATAGTTCTGTTTGTGTCCCATATCCCGATTCTATTTGTTTATTTTTTGGAATTTGTAAGTCGGGTTTAATGTACGGGATGATCAGTCAACACTTATATGACCCATGAGGCCATGAACATACCTAGTATCTTGGAGTACTCTAGGCCCAAGTGTTTGTGATAAACTGGACAGGAAAACAAAACTGTTAAGGGGCCAATCCACATGTATTAGTCTGGTTAAAAACGGGTAGTATTTCGTCATAAGTTAAAGACAGAGCCAAATATGATTTATTATCATTTAAATAATCATTTTTCCGTTTTATATTGGTCATGTTTTGCCCGTCTTCAGCTTGAATGAAAAGTGTCCGTTTTCAATGAAAATTGGTGTTTTGTAAAACGTTGTCTTCTCTTAAAAAATGTACTCACATTTTAAATGTTTGTCTTAAACTATTTAGAGTAGAGCAGATGATTATATAAGATGATGTTACATTAATAATATTATAATTATTTTACCTAAATAATCATACCAAGATAACGTATGGCAATTAACATGTTTCATAATAGGGGCATTATCGTCTTTAGATAATGATTTTATAATATTTATTTTTAAAACTATTTTATAAAAGATTTATTTTACAATAAAAACTTTTTATTAATTGTTTTTATCATATTCTAGAAATTAACAGTTGTGTCAAGATAATCCTAATCCACACCAAATGCAAAGTCCAGTGCCTTGAAGCTTATATGAATCAATCCCGTAATAATATTGCAAGACGATAAATTAACTAATTTCTCTTTCACCCCGATACGTTATATCGTGTCTATTTAAAACCTCTAAGATATAAGAATAATAAGATATAGTTACTTTTACCAAAATAAATAAGTAATTTCACTATTTTATATTTTTATTTTCTCATTCTATTATATGAAAAGACACTTATTAGATTAATCTTCTTCCGAACCCACCTTATTAAAACCAATTCCTAATTTCCTACCTACCTCATTCAGCTGGACAAAAGATCGGTCCTCTCGGACCTCGGCCTTGTATGAACACGGCCCTTGCCTAATCCAACCTTAACTATTAGGAATTAAATAGGTTTCATGTTCAATTCTCCTAACCTACGATTTAATCCAGTTTTGGTCTCCCTCCATCGCCATTGAAGCTTGAAAGCTAGAGCTCAGGATCTATTTCTGTAATCTTTCTTATCTCCTTAATTTACGTTGCTTCCTCTTATTTCTTTTACTATTGACAGTAATTTAAATTACATGCTTTTTATGCTTTTTTTCCTACTTAAATTTGTTCTTACACTGGGAAATTAAACTTTGAAATTTACCCAAAAGAACAAAAATTGAAGATTTGATATGAATTAATCAATGCCCATTAGACTAATTAACTTAATTATTGATTGTATATGATCCAATTTGTGGTATCAATTAATTTGCAGTCTAATTTGGGGATTTTGTTTCTCTCTGATTGTAATCTAGATGCTTTTTTTTTCCTGAATATTGCTGATATTCAGTCCCTCTTGCTTCAGACGGTCTGAAATAAGACGGACCAAACGTAACCGTTAATGTTATAACTAAAAATTGTCACTTTTTACCTGATTATAATGGTAACATTTTATCAAAAAATAGTAACATTTTGTCGGTCTTATTTCAGACGGGAAAAAGCCCGTCTGAAATAAGAATTTTGTGGCTGACAATATATTCATGTTAAATGCAAGTAAGAAGTCAATTGGGTGGAAAAATTTGCTGTTTTAGAATTGGGTGATTAATGTTAATGGATATTTGAAATGTGAAGTATCAGTAACATCTTAAACAGTACTCGGAATTCGATGATTGAATTGTGTTTAAACATATTGGTAATGTAGAAAACAAATGATTGAGACGGAGGGGAATCGGGGATGGTAGAGTTTGTTTTCATGTTTTGGTCATGGGAGATCGGGAGCCGTGTTTCAAAACCATACTAGTTTTATATCTTGAAGCGGAACAGGTCGTCACACAGTTCCGTATTCTTCCATTGTTTCTGACCAGTGACCATGGTGCTGATTCATGTACTTTCAATTCCAGGGAGAGCCAGATACTCCATTTATCTTACCTACCTTTGACGGTTTCAAATGATGCCTCGTGTAGTCATGGTAGCCGACCCCAAATCGTTTTGAAATTAGGGTTTGTTATTGTTGTTATTTTTGTATTGGGTTGAAGTAACATTGAACCATCAAGATGGTCTGTGCATTTTCTTTAAGAGCAACAGCTTTTAATGGCGTTATTCGTCATGGTATTACCAAAGTTTACATGTCAAGATTCTGCATCACGAATCACAATGCCGCCTCAGCACTCGTCCCAAGAGCCAATCTCGCCCTACAAATTTCTAAACACTTCTCATACCACAGCTCATCGGCTGCTAGTACAACACAACTTTCAAAAGAGTGGTTCGCTCTCCGCAAGGAAAAGCTTACATCCAGTACATTCAGCAAGGCTATGGGGTTATGGTCGGAGACAGCGCGGACTGATCTCTGGAATGAAAAGGTTTTCGCTCCTGCTCCTGCTACCAAACCTATAGATGATGATTCTGCTATGGATTGGGGTCTTGATAGCGAGGCAGCTGCTATTGAGAAGTACAAGAGCATTACCGGGTATGACGTGACCCTTATGGGCTTTGCGATTCACCCTGATAATAAGTTTGATTGGCTCGGTTCCTCACCCGATGGTCTTATTAATTGCCCTCAAGACTCCGGCATTCTAGAAGTGAAATGCCCTTATAACAGAGGGAAGCCTGCATCGGCTGTGCCCTGGTTGAGAATGCCGTTTCGTTGTATGCCTCAGGTCCAGGGTCAGATGGAGATAATGAACCGAGAATGGGCTGATCTATATTGCTGGACACTTAACGGGAGCACGATACATAGAGTACGTAGAGAACGTGAGTATTGGGATCTCATGCATGAAATTCTACACGATTTTTGGTGGAAAAATGTCGTTCCTGCTAGAGCGGCCTTCACAGCTCATGGCCGAAAAGAAGCCAACTTTTATAAACCATCCCCTACACACAGACTAACAGAACAAGTGATTTCCGAGAGCATCAAGTTAGCATCTCAGGCCGAATTTTTGTGCAAGGAAACCCGTGATCATGTCAAGTTCTATACATGATGTTCTGTAAGCATATTCATAATTGGGCTTCAGCACGACTTCGTTGGTAGTTTTGTCGAGTGTCCGAGTGTGCTGCAGGTTTAAGAGTCTCCGCTCTTTGGTGAAGTGTCTAGCAATAAGTGTCGGGCACTAAATCCATATCGCTATTTGTGAGTGTCGTGTAGTCGTGTAGAGCATGAGTATGATGTTGGAACCCAAGTTATTAGTTTGGTGTTTTGGGTTTGCTTCTCCGACAGTTAGGATGAATTCAAACACGGTCTTTTTGAGTTGCGCACTGAGTTATCAAATTCTTGTTCCGTTTCCTGTGGTTGCTCATCAGGTGACGAACTTTTAGGTCAAGTGAATTAGGAGATCCGGTTAAAAGGTTAACACCCTTAGGTAGCGGTTTTTCACCATCAATCCAATCGAAATCCCAAACATTAAGATTAGAATTAGACCGATAATAAAATATAAATAAGCCAATATTCTGAATTCCAATAATCATCATCCACAAAACATCGGTCTTATAAAAAAAACGGATGAGATAGCGGAAAATAAATTGAACTTCCTTATGCATAGAGTAAAAGAAGTCAGGAGTGCAAAAGAGAACAGGGAGCTTGAATTTGGGCGTGAACAGCAAAATGTCGAGGTCTTCGTGCGATGGTTAGCACCTCCCGATAACTGGGTGACTTTGAACATTGACGGGGCTTCGAAAGGCAACACGGGGATAGCGGGTGTAGGAGGAATTTCCGAGATACTTCGGGCCAGATTATTGAAGCGTTTGTGGAACGGTTATGAATTGCAACTGTGACTCGGGCGGAATTAATGGCGTTGAAGCGAGGGCTTATGATTGCTTTGGAACGAGGTTTTGATAAGCTAATTATTCAAACAGATTCAAAGACGGTTGTGGGCTCTATGGAGTCGATTCCGAGTGTTCCTATAGCACATAGTCATTTGGTGAAAATTTGTCTCGCCTTCATTCGGGACAATCCATGGCGGGTGGAAATGCATCATACGTGTCGGAAAGCAAATGTTTGCGCAGATTGGCTAGCGAATCAAGGGGTGACACACGGGCACCAATTGATACGGTTCGACCTCTCAAATATTCCGAGCCAGTTATACAAGCTTGCGCAGCAAGATATAAGTGGAGTAGCTTGGCCTCGTTCAATCCCGGAGTCTTCGGTGTAGTTTAGCGTGATGATAGTTGATAGTTAGTTTTCTGTTTTTGTTTTCTTTTGTTTCTTGTTTTGCTTTATTTTAGGTTTTATGCCTTCTCCTCTCGACCAAAAGAAAAATTAAAAGAACTTCACAATTTGTCTTTAAAAAAAATAAACTTTACAATTGAATAAAGTAAATTCACGACGGATTTAGTTAAATAAACGGAAAATTTTAAATCAACAAGCATATCTCATAAATTGCGAAAATAGAACATAAATTGTGAAATTTGAAAGCTTAACTATTAGTAGATTCAAGTGTAAAAAAAATGTTCATCAACTAAAAATTCGTAATCTGATTCCATAATAATCCGCAACCACCACTATACACCAACCGGCAACCACGCCTCGAATTTTGCCATGGATAGGGTGTTGATCGGCCGAGTTGTCATCCTGCCGTAACTTTAAAACCTCATCCAACCCATTCATCGTCCATGAAATTTATCATCCGTCATCTACTCATCCATGATCCATCATCCGCGGATGAAACGGGTGACCAAATTCTGTCTGTAGCCAAGCAACCGGTAGTTTATTGCTCAGACATGTATTGTCTAGAAATTATTAAAAAAATTACACAGTAACTTATGGACTTAAATCCAAGTTAAAAACTTAAAATGACTTCATACACACATTTACCGAAGAGTAAAAAAAATTTACAACAAACAGTGTTTATTATCCAGTTCCATAATCCAACTACATTACACCATTATTCGAACATCGGATCCTCGACTACCCTGAGTCCGGGCAATGAGGGCAAGCAGTATGTGTGTATTCCCTACTCGGTACTCGAGGGGAACAGAGTACATCCAGTACCAGTTCGTGGAAGGAAAAAAAAACAAGCAGCACTTAAATCGGCTACTACCCGGCAACAAATAACATCTCGGGTACATCGAGAGAAACCCTGATGCTCTCAATATCCACGTTGACGGTGCCGGAACAACACAAACTAACCGAGTGGCGAGTGCCAGCAGCTCTCGGTCAACATATCTAAATGGAATCAGCAATTCCAACAGTCCAACCTCCTCGTCTTAATCCGGCCACAAGACGACCATCGCTTCCATCTATCAACTCCTACTTCAACCTCCAAGAGCAAAGCGGCATTTTTAGGGTTTAGGGTTTAGGGTTTAGGGACCTTGCTCCAGACCGCCTCTAAACCAGCAAATGTCAACAACAGCAGTTCCATCCTCATAACAGTAAATAAAACTTAAAAATAACCGAACCAACGTGACACCAACAGAGCCATCATCTAAGATGACAAACGACGTGACCAAGTGACCAAATTCCGTATGTATTACATCCTAAAATTCCAGATTTTGATCTGCTAAGCCAAGCAACCAGTAAATTGATAACGATTCTCACATATAAGAAGGCCAGGGTAGATTCGATACCAAACCTCTAGCCATCTAGCTTGGAGGAACTTCCCCCAATATCATGCCCAGGCGAACAATCGGAGCACACATAATCAAGAAAGAAATCTTCCTCGTGCACAACACCATCAATACACCTCCCACACTGATAACATCGATATATACATTGAATGCATGCCCTGCACAAATGACCCGCTTGGTCTTTCGCCTGGCAACTTTCCGTAGTGCAATCATAAACAAGCTTCGCCATTTTGCACTTCGGACAAATTTCAAGGTCGATAGGGCGATCATCTTCACAAGATGGATCAATGTTGCCCCTACAATAGAAGAGCGGCTTTTGTTGATACGACTGCACATGATTGTGAATGCCTAGTAATGACAAAAGCTCTTCATATTGCTCCAAAGTCACAATACGTCCAGCAACTCGGAGACACTTTATCCCAGGGACGGCCCTTGGCTGAAAAGCCTTTAAGCAATTTATCATACCCTCAATTTTAAGATTTATACATCCTGGCACGCTCAGCTGCATTTGAAATTACAAAATATCATCATTAACTAGAGAAACGGACATAAATTCGATGATTTAACAAAAAAAAGATCATCCAGGCAATAGTGAAATTGCAGACTTCAGCATAACCGTACACAAATTGGAACAGACACCAGATACAAGATAAGAAGTCCCAAATTTCAATCAAAATCCTTTAGAATGGCTAAACAATTGGAAAACACTGAGAACGTGGAAGGAGAAAAGGATAGTGCAACCTATGTTACTCTAACTCGGCTTGAAGGGTCGGACACGGGTACGTATCCAAGTGTCAGGACACGGCTATTTTATGAGAAAAGTTCAAGTTTTTAGTCTAAAATGAAGTGTCTGAGTGTCATACCAATGTCCAAGGATCAAGTGTCGACACGGGTACGGGAGGTCATATGAAGTATCAAAGTAACATAGAGTGCAACAGAGGTCTTCTAGACACGGTGCTTGTTAGTTGTATACACGTCCTCTCTTTTAACGGGATGGCTACTTTGTATTTTCATTTTTGGTATTGTATTTTTTTCCTTCTTTCCCGTGTAAACTTATGTGAGACCCTACTCACGGTAGGTCTTTGGATTTATCCCCTCTTGTAAACAAAAAAACAAGTACCAAAATATCATACCAAACAGCAGACGAGGTAAACTATATCAGACACTACGAATGGTTACAAAAATTGGTCACAAAATGGTGAAAATCGACTTATTAATTCTGACTTGAGGGATGAATGAAAGCGGAAAGACTAATCAAGTATTGAGTACAAAGACGAAAGACTATTTCCTAACATTTGAAACTTTCAAAATATGTGCAAAATCTTGACCAGTTCTTGCTAACCAGTTACACCTATTGCTCCTTCAATTCATAAAAAATGCCCAGTCCTCCAGCATAGCAGGGTGAATAAGGAATCTACTATTTAGTTGGTAACCTTATTACGTGATGGTACTCATGACAGCGTTCAAAATTGTCTGCATCTAAAACTAGCATCTAAAACTTGCCTGTGATCCGTTAACAAACACGAAAAAGAAAAAGAAAAAAACTACGCTACAAAAGAATCACTCCTCTCCACACAACTCGTTCATCTATGTTACTCGGACTCGTTTAGAAGTATCCCACACGGGTACGTGTTCAAGTATTGGACTCGGCTATTTTATTGAAAAATATGCATATTTTGGTCCAAAATGAGGTGTCCAAGTGTCATACCCATGTCCGAGTGTCGAGTGTCAGACATGGGTACGCGAGGAAATTAGAAGAGTCGGAGTAACATAGGTTCACGGTTCATTTTTGGCTACAAGCATGAAAGTACTACAGAAAATAGTTGTGTCCGACACTCCCATCACGCATGAAATCAATCCAACAGCCAAATTGTAATAAACTAGCCTGCAAGCAACACAATGTCAACATACAATCTAGACCTACTATAACTAGGTTGAGGCAAACGTTCCACAGATACACAGACGGAGAATAAACGTATTAAACATAACAGATATTCCACATCAAGGGAAGTAAACGGGGTGGATATAAATAAGGATACTTTTTCACAAGACGAACCTTGGTTAACCTTGGGTTACTTTCAAGAACGCGCCTTAGACCATCGTTAGTGACCCCTTTACAATCCACAAGGCTCAAGCATTGCAGATGACCTTGAGCCCTATTGGTTAACTGTACAAGAACATCATCAGTGACCCGAGAATTCAACGGGTAATCAATATGGATACTCTTCCAGAGAAGAGGATCATTCAGAACAGTGAATTGCAATGACTTGCAGACTCTCTCAACTACAACCAAATCACGAACACCTAAATGGGCAAGAGCAAAGCTCAAAGCTGGATGAGGAGATCCATCATCGTCCCCATCGACACCAACACCAACACCAACACCAACACCAACCTCTTCGCTTTCCGTCTCATACACACTAGTACCAGCACAACAAAAAATAGCATCTTTCATGGCTTCACCATCATGATCAAATTCATGCTTACTAAAAATCTCATCAAACCCAAAACCCACATTCCCCTGACTCAAAACTTTTCCGCTCTCACGAGCGTAACAGTAACCATTGCCACTACTACCAAACACATCGTTCTCCGTGGTACAACAACAACAACCATAACTAAAACAACCATTATTGACAAACCTATCAGACCTAAACATCGTATTAAAGGTCTTATTTTCTCCAAGATACGGTTGGAACTCAACCGCGGTTTCCCACAAAACATTCAACCCACCTAAAATCGGATAATGCCCTTTACCAACACCGACACCAACACCAACCCCAACACCTTCATCCCCTCCATAATCAGAAACACGTAGATCCTCAAGCCAACCAGTAATGGCGGTAACAGTGGAACTAATATCCATCCCAAAAGGGTCAGCAGGCAATATATCATGAATGTCCATTTCCTGAGACCCCCCATGAACTAGATTATCTTCCGGCATTCGAGCCGGAAATATCGGACGGTGTGAATAATTCAACGCCATTCCTAACAATATATTTCACCAAACAACAACACCCCAAACACTAATCCAATACCTCTCTCCCAAAAACCAAAGTTAAAAGATTTCAACTTTGATTTTGTTTTCGATTCCAATTCCAATTACTCTAATCTATACTCTTTTTTTCTCACATTTTTTTTTCATAAAAACCTAAATTATATTGAAAAACAATAAAAATAACCCTCAATTTTCAGATGGGGAAAAACCAAAAACAATTACCTCACCTAAAATATCACCGAGTTCTTATATCTATATAAATCAAAAGGAAAAAAAAACTATACAATAACAAAAAAAACCCCTTTTTTATTTATTTTTTCCCACCAAAATTAATTAAGAACCCTAATTACTACTCTAACCAAACATGGAAATCAATCAATCAATCAATCAATCAATTAATCAATGAATCAAGGCATATTTAGCAACGACAATAAAATCCCAATCTACCAAAATTACCCCCAAATCAAACAAACCCTAGCTTCCGATAATCAACAATCTCCCAATTAAAAAAAAACCCAAATTTAATAACAACACAACAATAATAACGATTAATTTGATTAATTATAAACTTATTATTATTATGTAATATATATATAGAGAGATTAATATAGAAATTAAATTAATTAAACCTGAATTAATTAAGGAAAATCAAAAAAGTAGAGATAGAGAGAGAGAATTGTGTAGTTTGGGTCAATGTGGGAATGGTGAAGGAAACAACAAAAGTTGTGAGAGGAGAGAGAGTGGGTCTTATTTATAGGTCAAGTAAATAGTAAAAAAAAATTACCGTTTTTTAATTTTTTAATTTTTTTGAGTTATTTTTTTTGTATGGAGGAGAGGTAAAAGAGGGGAAATAGACATGTGTTAAGAGGAATTTGAGGTAAATTGGTTTGATTTTTTCTTTTTACTATTTTAAGTCTTTTAGATCTGGTTTAGAGAGTTTTGATGAAACGGGTTTGATGATGTAAGACGGTTTTAGTTTAGTATGGTGTGAAAATTTAGGAATAATCCTATTATTAGGTAAAATAATACTGTAACTAGGAAACCCGTTTTAAGGTAAATTTGTTTAAAACTTTCTTAAACAAGTATGTATATGTGTTACATTCGTGTTATTGTTGTACTTAAACTTTATTAAAACGAGTATATTTGTCTTAAAATTAAGATATTCATATTATCGGGAAACACAATAACTAGGAAACCCGTTTTAAAAACTACCTTAAAATTAAGACAATCATGTTATTTTTATATTGGTTGAAATACTTTCTTAAAACGAGTATATTTGTCTTTAACTGAAAACGGGTTAAATTATATTTTTCTAAAATCGATCGAGTAAATTTCATGAAAAACAATCTTATATTAATTACCTTGAGATATAACCTTCATAATGCTAAAATTTACAAATAGATAAAACTAAAATATCGAGTAATGATTATTAAGCGTTTTTGAGAACTTTCTCACATGTGAATTAATACTTGTTTACTCATATACATTTTGTTTTTGTTTGGTCTATTTATTTAATTTACTCGAGTTAAAATCTTAAGTGGAGATCAAAGAAATGAAGAAGACACGTGTGAGTAAAATTGGTGTTGGAGGATGAATTGTGATGATAAGAAAGGCTGGATTGTTTCTTGTGTGTTAAGATGTGGAAGGAGAGGAGCAGTGGAGCACCATATATCTTGTTGTGTTTGCCACAACACGGATTTTCATTGAAGACGGATATCCGTCATAAGTGAAAAACGGGTTAAATAATATTCAGGTGGTAAATAAGTTAAAAATATAATGTTACTTACGTTTTAGATATTTTGTTTTTGTTTTATCTACCTGTTTGAGGTATTTATTTGACTTATCTTCAACTTGTAACGAATATCACCGAAAAACGATGGGACTTTTTACCAACCATTTTTGTGTTTTATTTGCAACTAAGGACATATCCGGGGTAAGTTTGTAAATGGTTAAGATATTTTTCATATGGAAAGATAAGACTAAAGCAAAATGTTTAGCAATTTATTTTGTTTATATTCATGTGTATAATACTTGACCTGTTCAGACCGCTTAAATTTTAAAAAATAATGATAATGATTATTTTTAGTCATATATATTGCAATTTAATGTTTTATGTAGAGTGTATTGGGTAATCAGGAATTCGGGATTATCTCATATAGAGATAGTCGAGTTATAGCGGCCTTGAACTAAAATTTGAACCTTCAATCAATTATTTAAGGGATACACATTGATATACACGAGCCAATTTTGTTGTCTCGAATTTTGCGGTGAAACATGGGTTAAATTGAAACTAATCCAATTACAGGGGAAAATAGAGCGACTCGTATAATAAAGAGTAAGAAATCGTGGATATTGGCATGTTAACTCGTCTTAAATCAATTAATTTATTTGTTTATGAGGCACGAGTTCATGTTATTAATCTCATTATATGTTTGATTAATGGATTAATTATAACAATACTCTGAACTATGGATGTCCTGCTCAAAATACTCCAAACTCTATTTTAACTACCAATATAACCAACTAATGCTCACATTCGCTTTTATTATAATATATGACCTGTTACCTGCTAATTAAGTGAAGAAATTTCTAACCCTTCTTTAACACGTCTTTCTCTTTTTACTTTTATGTTAATCTATTTACCTAATCACAACATTAAAACATGCTACATCAACTTAACAAAACAACAAATTCTATTCAAAGCAAATAAGGGCATTAGTTGGTTATATTGGTAGTTAAAATAAAGTTTGGAGTATCTACTAACTAACAATATAATTATTAGACATTATTAATTCTCAATTAATAATTTGAGATGACCTCGTTATATTTCATTGTCACATAAGTTATCAAAGATGTCAAAAATGTAATGACAAGCGTGCAAAATTCTTTGTCTTATTTATTTTAGTGTCAAATTAATTAGAAATAGCAATAGATTTAACTATTTAAGTATTCATTTTATACACTAAACTAAGATGTCTCCCATAAACTTGTGAGAAATAATGATAATAGTATTATATAAAAACCTTAAAATGATCAAAAAAATCATTTCAATAATTCTTGAATAGCACTGTTTTACCCCTGCGTTACTGTAAAACCAAGTAATAATTCACCTAAATAACTTCACTCAAATAACCTCCCTCGTTCACCATTTTTTTTAGTAAGGGCATCAAAGTTTTCAATGATTTTACAACATTTAATTGTAAATCCGGTTTTCATAATACTTACTTAAATTCTGTAATATCCATAATCCAACAGAATAATTTGAACAAAACAATTTTTTGTTATTGATATACGGTAAAGGAAATGAAAACAATGAAAGTAACATCAAATCGCTAAGTTGTTCTTATAGAACAATTCGTCCCGTATATCAGTGCTCGGGATGTACCGAATTTTCCTACAGAGATAAGACGGTGTTCCTCAGTTTTTGACACGAAAAACAAAGATGTAATTTCGAAATTTTTACGTGTAATTTGTTTTCTATGTTCCAGAAAATTGATATCAGTGATTCCCCCTAGGAAAACTGATCCATTTATCTTGTATATATATATATAGATAAATGAAAGGGAACAGGGAAGGGATTGAGTCATAATTCTGAAGAGTTATAACCCTTCAAAATCAACCGCCAAAACCTGTTTATACGGATAAATGCCCCCCCGCATAGTCGTTCGTAAGGCAAATATACTGCGAACTTGTAAACAATAGACTAGTGTACACTTCGTACTTCCTGAACTAGCTTTATTATTTATAAGTTCGCCCGTCTTTGAACCAAACCCAAAATACGAAAAAAAATGAACCGGTAATTACACTTAAATTACCAACATTTTTTGTTTCAACAACCATCATAGTATGAAACAATCTGAAACAATAAGACGAGATTTTGTAATAATTTTATGGTTAAATATAGCCACAATGGTTTAAGCAGTATTACAGCTCGTCCTCGTGGTAACTTATCTTTCAAATTGATCAGAATTCAATGTCAAGTGATTACAAAATTTCCGCCTTATTATTTCAGGCGAAAATAATCCATTTGTGTTGTCGAGAGCTAGAAATAGTGACAACACCATAGTACATTGGTCAAGAGATGTCAAATACTTGGTACATTTGGACTGGTTGTTGTGGGTGAACCATGGAGTAGATAGGAATAAGCATGTATGGATAGACTTTGCTAAGAAAACACAAGATTCGTGTGCCAAATGTTCCTTTCCTAGAATTTGTGTGCTTCATAAAATTAAAAATGTTGTTGCAACTTTACACACTAAACATAATTGTTGGTAGAGCTGTCTTTGCACCGAATTTCGGACTGTGTTAGGATCATCTGGCTAGGCCTTCAGTCGGACAAAAGGAGGGTTGAACTTGGTCGGGTCGGGAGTGTGTTCGACCCAAGCCAAGGCCGTGGTGGGTGGAGGGAAGGTTGATGGTGGGCCGGGTTGATGGTCCAGTGTATTTTTTATTTTATTACAAAATTGACAGGTCGATTTGGATTTTGAGACCCGGGCCAGGTCGTGGAGAGCTTGAGAGCTTGGCAAGTCGAGCCAGGCTAGGTCGTAAGGCGTAAACAAAGGGAGACTACTAGGTAGGGATGTCAATGGGGCGGGTCTTGGCGAATCTCGCCCCGCGCCCGCCCCACGTGGGGCGGGTGTAGGTAATGATTTGGTGGGTCGTCGGACGGGGATGAGTTTCAAAAGCATCATTCGTCGCGGGACGGGTACGGGTATCACATGAGACCCGCCCCATACCCACCCCGCCCCACACCCACCCCGCTCGCCCCGCCCCACATGTCCCCGTCTCGCTTATACCCACCTAAAATAACTTGAAAGATTTAAAATAAAAAACTTTTAATAAATAAGTAACCCATACCCAGTAGTCCAATAAGGCCCAAACAAGTAAGTATCCTCTACCCAATAGTCTAATAAGGCAGTAATTACTAGTTCACTACTCCGTATTTCGTATTTGGGCTGCTGTTTGTGCATGTGTTTCGTGAAATATTTGTATGTAAAACCGTTTCATGGCGCAACGGACTCTAGTTAATTGAATGTTAAGGCATTTTGCGAAAACTTATTTGTATAAGTAGTACGACGAGTATATATTTTAGATTCACGATTTATATTTCTTGAGGAGCTAGGCGGGTCAACGGGTCCTCGCGGGACGGAGACGGTTTTAAAAGGTTCAACCCGCCGCGGGTGCGCATTTATAGTTCGCGGGGCAGCGCGGGTTGGCCCCCCTCTGCACCCGCCCCGCCTCGCCCCATTGACATCCCTACTACTAGGCTGGTCGGACCGTTCAGTCGGAACTTGTAACTAGGGATGGCAGTGGGTCGGGTACCCAACCCAGACCCTTAAGGTCGGACCCTGACGGGTCGGGTATGGGTCTGAATTTTTGAGACCCACTCGGGTATGGGTCGGGTATGGGTCTTATATAAAAAATTTCGGGTCGGGTCCGGGTCTTGGTCTTGGACCCTACCCGACCCTTAGACCCTTAAATTTATTAAAAAAAAGAAAAACAAAAACAAAAAACACACGAACGAATGTCAATAACCCAAATAATACACACAAACAGATGACCCTTATTAGTTATCATTAATATACTATACGCATATCCAAATAACTATTAAGAATAACGAGGAAATTGATGAAAATGATGAGTTTGGGTACGGTAAATGATATAATTTAGGGTCGGGTACGGGTAATGATTCAAATAACCAAGACTTTGTAATACTTTGATCAAAACTTTGTAATTTAATTCGAAATTTGGTACATTCTATTGAAGGACTCGTTATGAAAAATTGGACCCTAGGGTAGACCCTACCCGGACCCAGACCCATTAGGGTCGGGTATGGGTCCATTAATTTCAGACCCTTTAGGGTCTGGGTCGGGTATGGGTCTAAGGTTTTTTACTTCGGATCGGGTCGGGTCTTGCCGGACCTACCCATTGCCATCCCTACTTGTAACCATCTTCAAAGTGGTGGAGTTAGGGATAATAACATATACGCTTATCTTCGTTAGCGAATAACATTTCAGAAATTCTAGTCTGAAAATATTTTTCAAGTTTCTGTTAAATTCATTTTACAAAGAATTGTAACTTTCTCACTTCATCTTAATGATCTTTAACTACCGTAACATAGCTTTGATCTTATAGGAAGTTGGATAACTTTATGTTGATATCTTAGATTTTTATAATGATTACAAAACTTCATAATTTGAATAATTGCTTAATTATATATGTTTCTCATCGTCATCATCATGAACAATAGTATTAGATTGCATAAATTCACATTATCACCTGAAACATGTTAAAACTAATTTTGATTTTTGGAATGTCCCATATTACTCGATCTGTATTATTAGTTTTCTTTGGTCACAACAAATCTTCTTTTTACACGGATGAAAACATAAATAGAAAATGTGAATAATTAATCAGAACATAGAGAATAAAAATAGTGAAATGTTCCCTTCAACCCGATTATTTATTTACCTTTTTTCATTTTAAGGTATTTCAGGCTCTCAGCCATTTATTTACCTTTTTGTATTTTAGGTTGATTATTCTCTCCCCTTTTCTGATTTTTTTTGTCAAAATCAATTAATTAGAGCCTTAAAGGTAAACAAATACTCGAGATGAAGGTGTAACCTATAAAAAGGCACAAATTCTTATTTCAGACATGTTTTTTCTCGTCTAAAATAAGACGGATAAAATGTTTTATTATTTTCAGGGTTAAAATTGACAACTTTAGTTATAAGATTTTGTCATTAAATAATTACATTTTTTTGAAAAAATGTGACATTTATTCTGTCTAATTTCAAACCGTCTGAAATAAGGCGGATTGATAAAAAGGTAGCTAATATATGGGTGGGCTAATGGGTTAATGTCAATTTTGCTATACAAAAATGGCTTCATGTCAATTAGGTGAGTGATCTCACTGTAGATCGATAGGTACAACTAGCACATGACTTGGGCCTATGAAATGGGCCAATACAGCACTATTACAATAATTAATGGCCCCATTCCAAACCTGAATCCTTTATTTTGAATTTTAGTCTATGAGTCTATTAATTTTTATTATCAGTACGTCTTTTTTCTGACGGATTATCCGTTACAAGTTTATGACGGATCGGATTGCTTTCACTTGAGTAGATAAGACAAGTTTAGGGAATCACAAAATATTTGTCTTTTCCTACCCATATAGACAATATTTGAGAATTTGTGTTTGATTATAACATTTGAATACCATTTAAATTGGATATTCGATCTCGTTATTTGGATACCAGTAATTTTATTATAAAGTTTGGTCTAATATGGGAGTATAATTTTTCATATTTTGCCAAAATATCCAATCCGATTTATTTCTAAATCTTATCCGAAATCCAAATAAACAATCCGGATATATGGATACCATTTAAATTGAATATCGATTCAGATATTTCTGAAAAAATGGATTAGTTGTGGATTATGATTTTCTTAAAATCGGATATCTAAACCCGATTTGAAATTTAAAAATTTATAAAAAGAAAAGAAAAATGAAAACTTTATGTTTTGTTTATGCGGTTTTTAGACTAGTTTTGAAATTTGTAATCAAGAGTTGTAATTTATGCAATTAAGACTTGTAATTTATGAGATCGACTTGTAATATATAGGATCAAAACTTATAATTTATGCGTCGGAGACGTTACATTTTTAGTTGGCTATAAATTGCAAAATAGCCAAAATCACATTCAGTTTTAGTTTGCCAATAGCCCAATACCACCGGTCTCGACGAAACTTGTTACCCTCTTTTTTAAACTGAAAACAAGTGTGGATTAATTTTTTGACTTTATCTAAATAATATTAGAATGAAATTTTCATGTTAAGAAACTGATAATATTACAGAAGGTTTATAATGGTAGATTGAGACTTTTGGAGCTATCGCATTGATATTTAGAAGTAATTTAGGGATATGTAATTTCGAGCTTTTCTCTTAATGTTATTGATGGTCCTAATTTTCTTCGGTTTTCACAATAATAACTAACTTTATGTGTTCGCAATACTTTTAATGCATTACTCAGAATACTCACTATGTCCCTATTATTATTTACCTTTGATTTTTGCGAAAAAATTAAAGAGAAAATGAATGAAATTACGTGATGATAAGTGAGTGAAATTGGTGTGAAAAATCAACTGTTTACTTAAAATACTCCGAAAATTAAAAAGTGAAAAGTACGGAAAAACAGAAAATAAAATAAGTAAACAAATGATGGAAGAGTCAATCAAGTAAATTTTTTGAAAATAATGCGCCGTGTCCGAAATCACCCCTCCCAAATTTCACGCCCAACAAAACAAATTTAACTCGACTCCTACAAAGTTACTTCTACAGTTCTAGAGAGAGAAAGAGAGCGTTACATTTTACGTGTTCTAGAGCGAGAAAGAGAGACGGTCCGCAAGACCGCAAATGGGAGGAGAAGAAGACAACGACCGCCATTATCGAAGTGAGGAAGCTTCTTCAGTAAGTGTTAAAAATGGCGGAAGTAAAGGGAGGAAAGTCATCGCTATCACCGGAGCTGCCGCCATTCTTGCTGTCGCTCTTAACTTCGCTTTCGTCGCCTTTAATTCTCGGAGACGACGCCGAAAATCGAGAGGTTTAGCTGTTTTTAATCAAGTTCTATTAAATTATCGCTTAGTTTGTCCATTTGTTTACTGTTTGTTGATTTGTGTTAGGTAATATTGCGCTATAGATAGTTAGTAGGCGGAATTGTGTTTCTGCGATTGATTTTCTTGTTTTCGGATGGATTTTGTGCGTACTGGACGATTTTAGGATTGTTCATTGACTTCAACTGTTTCTGAATTTAGCCTTTGTTTACTATTTGATAGTGCAAGTATGTATGTGTGGAAATGTGGATGTGTTATTGATTTTCCGGTTTTCGGATGTTTTTTGTTCGTTGTAGAGCTCGTCGGGTCTGAAGTTAGGGTTAATTTGTCGGCCTCGGAGATTCGGAAATTAGCAGACCAGATTGTTAGAGAATCGAAGGAGGTTCACGATGCTTTTTCCTCGGTGCCAGCTGATAAGGTGAAATTTTAGGCTGATTTATTTTGCGAGGATTTTTTTTGTTCTGTTAGTGTATGTAGTATGTACCGAGTATTTTAACTCTTAAATGCCATTGTTATCTCGGTAGTTGCGTTGAGGTTCATCATATATTGTAACGTGGCTGATATTAGTTTATAGTTTGTTAAAATTTGAATTTCAATTCCAACAAGTCACTAGGAGCATAATGTTGCAGCCGTGCAGCGTGGTTGAGGAAATCTTGTCTCTTATAGTTTAAAATGTTCACATTTTTGGAATGTGTAATCTTGAAAAGCATGAAAGTATGATGATGTGTTTTTATGTGAGGCCAATGATGAATATTACCGTCAAGGTGACTTTGCTAGGCACGGAGGGGTTTATTGTGTAAGAACTTTGTTAGAGATGTGTAGGTTAATGTTTTACGATACTTTAAGCTTATGTTTCTGACAATCTCTCTTGCTGGCAATAATACCGAACTATCATTAATTGGCTAGGTAACTGAAATGTATATTAGAATCCTAGATAGCACGTAGCAGCGTGTTAGGGTATGTTAAGTTGTTAACTGTTTCAATCCAGGATTCCTTATTTGTATGAAATGAGTGTGAATGCTCAAACATTCCATATTTAGTCGCAAGCATGCGATAAGCCGATAACTATGAAAGGGCCTAAACATCTCATTTTTGGCTTTATAAATGTGACCATGCTGGCTACGTAGAGCTGATGCTTGTCATTCTGAATTTCAGATAATTGCGTTTATAATATGACAAAGTAGATTAGTTGAAATGTGGGCTGCTCAAATAATCTGTTACTATGTTTTTTGTTCATATCTAGGTTAGGTATCGTGATATTATGGCGCTGGCAGATCTAGAGGCCCGTCAATTTCCCTTGATCCAGTCTTGTGTTTTCCCAAAGTTAGTGTCAACATCTGAGGATGTGCGCAAAGCTAGTGCTGAAGCAGAGCAGCGGATAAATACACACGTCACATCTTGCAGGTCTTACCTTTATATTATGTTGTATTTACTCATTTTCCTTTTCCGCACATTTGAGTTGAAAGATTGTTTTGAGATAGTTAAGAATTATGAAGAAAAAGGTCTAGTAGGTTACTAGATGTTGATTGTTGAGTATCCCGCATGATATGTTAGTGGTAGCCAAGAGGCTAAAACTAGAAACTTAATGTTATATTCAGAAATTCTCCGTGTACTGTGGTTCAGTTGTTAGTGCGCACATGATTGCTGGAGTTGAAAACTAAAAAGTTCTTGGTAATGTATTGGCAATTTACGCTTCCCTGGAATCATCTTAACCTTCCTTAGGATTTACACCTTCCCTTTGAATCATCTTAACCTTCCTTAGAATGATGTGCTTACTACGGCGTGAGCTACTGAGCTGTTGAGTTCTTGATGCCTGTGTTTCTTCCCCAGAAATGGATTATTCACTTGGCTGGTCGATAAAGCATAGTTTTCAAATGTTCAACGCCTAGTTTTTTTATATGAAGAAAAAGGACAGGTTTTATATGTTTTTGAAACCACAACATTTGCAGTTCCGTGCAGTGTTATATTTTATTTTCGGTGATAATTGCTATGAGCCTATGAGGCTATGACAATCCCTTGCTGCTTTAACCATCATATTACATAAAATGTGTTTCAAGTTCATATATCTATTGGCAATTTGGCATATCTAATAATCCTTTGTTAACTTTCTAGAAAGCGTGAGGATGTGTACCGTATTTTGAAAGCATTCACAACTAGAGGGGAATGGATAAATGCCGAAGCCAAATCATATGCTCATTCCCTGGTATGTCTTATATCTTTTTTGTTTTGTTTTGTTTTGTTATCGGAGGTAAGGGTGGTTGATGGTTGCATGCTTGGATATATGGTTACTTACTACCATTAGACTTGGAGATCCTTTGTAAGGCGAAAAGATGTATGCTGTATGACAAAATAATTGACCTTTCTCTGGGACCTGTATGCTGTCTTATCATTCTTTAGTTTCACTGCATAACACGTCATAGGAAAAGAAATTGTTGCTCTATAAATCAGAGAGCAGGGGTTAGAGATTAGGAGGTAGAAGAATAGGAGATCACCATCGCAGTACTGTGGTACTTATTTTTCTCCATTACATGTCGTAATAGCTTGTTTTCCACTGGTGAATATTTATGAATAATTTCTTAGTGACAGGTTAGAGATTTTGAACGAAATGGCTTAAACCTCTCTTCAACAAAAAAAGACGAAGTTCAACGCTTGCAATCTCTGATAGATGATTTAAGCATGCAGTACATCCACAATCTGAACGATGATAATACTTTCCTTCTTTTCACAGAAACAGAGCTAGAAGGTTTGCCAAACGAACTCCTTAAGGTAATTTGTCCAGAATTTGTTTTTCTGAAATCCCGATAAATTGATGTCAGCCAAAGATACATCCTGATGATGAATTATTTGAGTTTTTATTGTCACACTGCAAAAATGGTTGTAGTTTCCATTTCATATGGAGCCATATACTCATTATTCTTTGCCTTTGAAATATACCTCGTTGAATTGTGATGTACAAGTTGATTTATGGTTCCATGATGGGTCATCTGGAAAAGTCTGTAGGTTCTAAGACAAGGGTATCTACCACAGCCACTCAGACAGGAGCTTTTGAGGCACTGGGTAACTTTGTTGATATACGGATGGTTGGTTGTTGTGGTATTAATTGTCTTAAATGTTTCAAATGTTAGTTAATAGCCATGTATTCAGCATTAGGAATGCTAAGTAGTACTCAGATAGATAGATTTTCTGGATGCATATGCAGATATGCTTAGGTTTAGAGCAGATAATATTAGACCCTTATCTTGAGGGATGGGGATTGACGACTTGACGTACAAACTACAGCCTATTGTTCACCCTTGTTTTTCTTAGTTGTTACTTCACCTGATCTCAAGTTTGCAGAAAATATATATTCATGGTAACGTGGAAATTGACATGATTATTGTCTGTATAGAGGTGGGGGTTTCCATGCAGAGAATAATAGCTACACTTCAGCCATTCATGTTATTCATACTTAGATGGTTAGATTGGTAGATTTACATCATCAGAGGAAACTTCTTATGAAACCAGAGACTCTTTGGTTTTAGATTAAAATGGAATAAAAGTTCCTTCCTTGAGGTTTTGTGCTTCCTTTTACCGTGAAATGACAATCATTTTGATGCAGTTTTCATCATTGCTTATTCAGAAACTGCCTTTTTGTGTCAATATTGGTAGCTTGATACATTCAACACCCCTTACATCGCTGATAATCATTGTGCACTGGTTTAATATTGCAAGGATTTTTCTCATGAAGTTTCAATACTCTTGTTGGTAATTGTTTGCTCTGAATGAGCTTAAGTTTTATTTTGCAGATCTTAGATCGAGCTAACAATGATAAAGTGAAGATTACTTTGAAAAGTAATCATGTTTTGCCAGTACTTGAGCTCTGCAAAGTATGTTTTGATTTCTTTATTTTAATATCGAGTGCTGGGTTTTTGTTCTCAAGTATTTCCATTTTTTAAAGGATCAAAACTAGGGGTGTTTTTATACACTTAAATTTGAGCCGTTTGAGAAGTCGTAATAGGCCAAGTTTCTTTTCCTCCCAGTTTTTTTACCACGTGTCAACTGTCAAGAGTCGTTTCATTAGTTACCGTATAAGATTTCCAGCCATAAATAAGAAGTATTCATCTATTTTTAAAGAGTATTTCATTTTAGTCTAAAAACTCTTTTATCGCGTAGTGGTACCCTCAAATGTCCTTTGTTGCTTGTCAAAATTTGTGTCTCACACGAGGAATCATCCGTATGATTAGCGGATGTTTTTGTTCCGGATCCCTAAATTCCTAAAACCGTGTATTGTACACCTAAATTGAGCCGTTTGGTAGGTCTTATTAGGTTCTGTTTTTTTTCCTTCCGGTTTTCCTACCACGTGTCATGACTTCATGAATTATGATATTCAATTTTCAACCCTAATTAAGAAGTCTTTAAGGAATATCTCATTTTCGTCCAAAAGTCTTTTATCGCGTACGGGCACCCTCAAATGTCTTTTTTTGCTTTCTCAAAATTTGGCTACCAGCTTAATCTGACACGAGGAACCATCCATATGATTTACATACATGTTTTGTTCCGGAACTCTAAAATCCCGAAAATTGTGTATTATACACTTAAATTTGAGCCGTTTAAGAGGTCGTATAGGTCAAGTTTATTTTCCTCCCATTTTTTTACCATGTGTGAAGGGTCGTTTCATTAGTTACCGTATAAGACTTTCAACCATAAATAAGAAGTATTTATCTATTTTTAAGGAGTATATCATTTTCGTCTAAAACTCTTTTATCGTGTACGGGCACCCTCAAATGTTTTCTGTTGATTCACAAAAATTTTGTGCCCGCTTTATCTAACTCGAGGAACCATCCGTATGATTTACATATATTTTTGTTTTAGGACCCTAAAATTCCGAAAATCGTGTATTATACACTTAAATTTGAGCTATTTGAGAGGTCGTACTATGTCAACTTTTTTTTCCTCCCAGTTTTTTTACCACTTGTCAAGGGCTGTTTCATTAGTTATCATATAAGATTCTCAGCTAATCTTGTTTATGCATTGAAGAAATATTTGCCAATTGCTTCTTTTCGAAATGATTGGCATACAGTTGTATTTCTTGATTTTACTCCAAGGTCAATACTTAGTAGCTTGATAAAAGTGCTTTAGAAAGAGAAATTCACTATATCCTGATAAAAACTCCTTGTTGTATATGCTAAGCCCCTTGTTTATAAATCAGGCTCTCCTTAGTTAACAAGAATGAAGCATCTCACTTCTCACAATCCATAGAACTTCTTCCGAACAAAGATGTTATATCGTCATCTGTACCAGCAAAAACTTGTGAAATACCTTTTATCTTCCTATGAAGGTTGAGTTATAGTGTTTTAGAAGTGTTTTTTTATTCATAAGTTCTTTCATCTTCAGATTCATATTGCCTTGTCTTTCTCCCAACCTTGCATAGGTTGGAGCATCTCGGAGGAAAGTAGCTGTGGCATATGGGCAAAGGTGCAAAGATGTTAACGTGCCCTTGCTGGAAAATTTGGTGAGAAACAATGGAGGATTATTTGTTATGGTCCTGCAGGTCCATCTGTATAGTTACACTCTAATTATTGACAAGTTCATGTTTTTCAGGTTCTGCTTCGTCATAAATTTGCTCGGTTGCTTGGCTATGATAATTATGCAGAATATGTTGTTTGTTCTAGAATGGCAAAGACTTCATCAAAGGTCTGAAGATATCTTGAATACAGTTAAATTTTGTCTCTACTATGTATCCATTGGATTAGTACTATACTACTATGTATCCGTGGGATTAGGAAGTTAAGCTTCAAGCTGTTATTAAAATACAGCGCACTGACAAATGGTCTGTATTATGTATTCTGGTAGTAGCTCGAAGTATCCTAATCAATATCCCAACATAGAAAGAGAAATACTTCTCATCCTCATCGCTGTAGGTTAATTTTGTTTTTTTCTTTCCCCGTTTACAAAGATGTACTGTCAGTAAGCTGTTTGTTCTTTCCACAGGTCTTTGAATTCTTGGAAGATCTATCAATGAGTTTATCTGAGTTAGCTACCAAAGAACTTGAAACATTAAAGAATTTAAAAGTGAGTATGGTTCTGTCAGTATTCCTGTATTCATCATTTCATCAATTAAGAACCAAATTTTCTTGTATTTTTTTCCTACTTTACGGTCTTTTGTAGTCATATGCTAATATTTCTTAAAAAAATTCAGATGAAAGAGGAAGGGAGCTCTCCTTTTGGAATTGAGGACCTGCTTTATTATGTAAAGAAGTATGAAGAAGAAAACTTTAGTGTGGACTTTGGAGCACTTAAAGAGTACTTTCCACTCAGTTTGGTACTGCAAGGGATTTTCAAAATAGTTCAAGATCTTTTTGGTAAGGATCCAGTTTCCTATATATATTGCTGTCATTTAGGTTTGCGTGTCTTTACAAAGTCTTGACATTCAACAACCTTATGAAGGGCATCTAATGGGGCCCACGATGTTTTACTTTGTGCAGGCTTAAGATTTGAAGAAATTGTGAGTGCCGATGTGTGGCATGATGATGTACGTGTGTTTTCTGTCTTTGATTTAAGCTCAGGTGAACTAATGGGCTATGTCTACCTAGACCTTTACTCTAGGTTTGGTAACTCTTGCTCATTCTTTTCGTTTAATTCCGTCAGTGGAAAAGTTAGCTATAAAATTTCTTGATTTGCGACATTTTGTCTGATTCAGGGAAGAAAAATATAGTCAAACATGCGTATTACCTCTTCAGAATGGCTCATTGTCGTCCAATGGTGCCAGACAGGTGAGCAACGAATTTTTTACGTGTTGTTTGTTACTGAAATCTACATTTGTTGATTGTTGATTGTTGCTCAACATTATTATAACGCCAGGTTCCGGTAGTTCTTCTGATGACCCAGCTCTTGAAGGAAGATATTGACTCTCCTGTAGTATTGAGATTCTCTGAAGTTGTCAGCCTTTTCCATGAATTCGGCCATGTGGTATGTTCAATTGTTTCTCATACTAGTTGTATTGACTGCACTAAATTCATGCTTAGCTCCTGGGTGATGATTGGTGACTGTATAAGTGCCTTTTGTCTCTTCTATTCAATATTCTTTTTGGCAATTCTTTCGGAAAGTTTGCTTTCTGATAGCCAATAATGATAATGAAAGTTCTGTCTTAATAACAAAGAAAGATAATGAAGAGGAGGGAATATACAAGATGAATTCTGAAAGGTTGTTCATTGTATTGAGGTATTTATACAAAAATGTATGCATAAATAACATTGCTAATCCTAAGTTACAAATTGATGAATATTGACAGCCCTATTCCTACTTCCTAAGACTAACGGTTAAATTCAATGCTAAATGCAATGGATTTAACAGTCCAAAAGCTAATGGCTAATATTCTGTCTCTTATTTTTCTAAATTTTATAGACTAGACGACTTTTGCCACATTATTTAACAATAGAAAGTTAGGGTCTTTCTTATTTATTGCTACCCAGTACCCACTGTCATTAGCCATTACTACCGTTCCTATTCTTTGATAACATTATGGCATAAGATGCTTATCACAACAGAAACTAATGAATATTGTTTAAGAAAGCTAACTACTTAGTTCCTTATGCAGTCAATTTGCAAGATATATCTTAAAATAAGCAGGAAACTTGTCGGTAAATAACATAAGGTTGATGGTGTGTAATTCAGGCTCATCATTTATGCAACCATTCTTCACTTGCTCGATTCTCTGGCTTACGCGTTGACCCTGACTTACTAGAGATTCCGGGACATATGTTTGAGAATTGGTGAGCCTTTTCTATTATCCTCATTATTTCTTTTAAAAATACCATGCTTAGTTGCTTACATGGTTACTCTTTCAACCTTTTGGTTAGGTGCTATGAGAGCAGCATCCTGAAGCTAATATCTGGCTATTATCAGGTGGGATCCTATTTCTTGATTTATAGCTCTATTCTCAAGTATTTCATTTGTCGAATCGGTAATGATGATGATACATGGAGTTGATTCCGTAAAAGTATCTATCAATCACTCCTGGCCTCTAGGGTGGTTGAGTTCTTGACCACCTGTGATGCTGAGTCTTGGCTATCCTTCTCATATATGCTCTATTCTGATTTCTGTAGGATATAACAAGACCGATCAAGGACGATGTCTGTACATCAATAAGGAGATGTCGACATTCATTTTCTGCTCTGAAATTGATGCAAGAAATTCTTTATTGTAAGCCATCTTCCTATGCGCAAAGTGATGCATGGTCTTATTTTTCCATGATGAGCGTGCTGTCTTTCCTGGTTAAAGCTCATGTATATAATTCTTTATGCTGTCAGTTGAGGACTTATTTTTTGGTTTTTGCAGAAGAGGATTTGTGTAAAAGTGAATTACTGATATTGTTGTGATGCCCAGTTAATTCTGAAGTACTCAAGCTGTAATTCAATCTAGTAGTTTAATACGAGTGTGAACATAACATGGGTACAGTTGTCGACAAGTCTATAACCATCACCCAATCTAAAATCTATTCTTGGCTGTTTGCATCAAATAGTCTTTATACTGTGCGTATTTTTGAAATGGCTGTCTGGATGAAGGATTTTGCCATAATGCTGGTCTGGATAGAAGATATGACCGTGCACACTGATATCTTTTACTCATTTTCCTACTCAGGTCTTTTTGATCAAATAATATATTCTGCTGACAATGTGGACTTGCTCGAGGTTTTCAAGTTTCTGCATCCCAAGGTAAATTAAGAAAATTTGGGCCTTTGGGGTTCTTCACTACTTGAAGTTTCGATTTGAAACGGTATTTGTTTGTATAAATTTTTGGACAGGTGATGTTAGGATTACCGTTTTTGGAAGGCACCAACCCAGCTTCATGTTTTCCTCATTCAGCCGTTGGTTATGAAGCATCTTGTTACAGTCGCATTTGGAGCAAGGTGTCTGATATGTTTACTTCAACTCGTTCTCTGTGTTTCGCATTTTCCATTTCTTGCATTTTCCTAATCAGTCATCTTCACGTTCCTTTATTCATATATGCTACAATAAAATCGAGGATCAACTTCTGAAATTATTGTTACAGGTTTTTGCTGCTGATCTATATGCTTCAAAGTTTCATGATGGCATCCTCAATCATCATATTGGCATGCAGTTTCGCAACAAGGTACCATTTAATTGTACCTTCGGCGTCTTGATTTTTATTGTGTCGAGTCTACAGGGTTATTATTGTATATTCGTACATTTAACCATCTGCTTATGGTTTTACTAAAATTTAGCCGACCCTACTTTTAGGGGAAAAGAAATTATAATAGCCAACCCGAGGTTTCTGTTTCTGCTGACCTATAAGAAAAGAAACATAGCTCCACCAGAATGTTCGAACTCATCTTTCTAACTCTAAAATCATGATCATTCATCATACTCGACACTAAGAGACTTAAAAACCCATTCGTAGTTTCATACTAGAGATGATTGCCCGTGTAATTCTGTTAATATGTGGGAAGACATCTAATTTATTGAACCCAAGAAATTTGGGTGTATTATAGTTGTCAGTTGAACATATTCTTCTTCTCTTCAGGTATTGGCTCCAGGGGGAGCTAAGGACCCACTGGAATGTTTGACAAACTTTCTCGGGAGAGAACCGTCAATTCAAGCTTTTGTAGATAACATCGCTTTATCAAGTGTCTGAGACACTAACCAGTTGCTTTTGAGGTCGGGTTGCTTACTTGTGTAAAGGTTATCAGGTAAAGACATCTAAGTTTTCTACTCCATATTGTATGTTTCCAGCTTTTGGTCGCACAAATATATTTTAATTTTGTCAAAATTAGTCGCATTTTATTAATTTACTAGTATTTGTTGCTGATTAGCTAAAGAAAGCTGCAATAGGCCTTTTGACCTACTAAGAGCTGTCAAGCGTTTACTTGTCCTAAATCAGAAAGAACAAAATCATAGTATAGTTTTTGAACCGCGACCACTTTTCAATGCGGTATGGACCGTATTTATAACACAAAGGCTGAGATCAGGCCGTCATGAACGATTTTTAAGTGTCAAGGGCAAAATGAAAAAGTCTTCATTCTTAAAAGTAAACAGGCTTAGACCCAGTTTGCAGCTCTTCATCCTTTGTTACATTTTTTTTCACCAGAACTCCTATATTAAATTTTACTTCGTTTTTCAAAATTACTTTAAACTTTATTTTTGATTTATTTTTTTGGGTTTTTATTCATGTGATAAGTTCGATTTAAAATTTATAAAACCCCTTTATCTTTCATTTTCGGTTTCACTTCACTTCCGTTTCTTTTTTTTCTTTTCCTTATTTTTTTTCTCTTGTCGAGACGAGGGTTCACCGTGGACGCTTCCAAAGGATGATTCATGTCAGCCGACCCCAAAACATTTTGGACTAAGGCTCTGATGTTGTTGTTGTTGTGTAATGAGAAAAAAGAACAGAACCATTAATTTTCCTGAAATTTAATACCAAGATCAAAATGACGTAATCGTCATTCTTACTGAAATATGATACTTTTCCTAAATCCTAAGACCTCAAGTTTGTCGCTAAGTTCCCCTGCTGATATTTTCTCTGCTGGCTCGACATCCCGACCAAATTCGGCCCATCTATTTTTGTTTTATATACTTCGGTTCAGATATATATGATGATGTTATTGAATCAACTTATGTATTCAGCAGGTCTTGGTATATTAACTAGATTGCAGCATCATCCCAAGTATCCCTACCCTATAGTTCTCTCTCATCGACAAATAAACGGTCTGATAAACCGAATTCCGGCAGCAGTTATTCCGGTTCTTGATTATGGATAGCTTAATTCGCCTTCTGACCCTGACGTATCGACCAAATTATTGATATTAGATTATTTTAGCACTGTAATTTAGAGATTCGATCTTCGTCTTGTACTACTTGCACAGATTAAAGCTAGTTATTTTCCTCCTTGTATTGTTTCTTTTGGCAGCGTGCATGGTTTTAAATCTCGGTATCGGTCGCAGTCGGGGTAGCGGTGTAACCGGACCTTAATCGGCAATCGTGGGCTGATCACGGTGAATCTCGGTGATTACTCGGGCGATATCTCGTATCGGTAGAGTGAAAATCCGATACAACTCAGCCGAGTCGTATCGTATCGGCCGAGATTTAAAACCATGGCAGCGTGAAATAAAGGGTTTTACATTCCCGGCTCCTTGTATTGTAAAGGTCTACCGTACATCACGATTTGAGCTTTCGATTTTGAGACATTAGGGTAACGTTGTTGTAGAGTTCGTTGTACTTATATACAGGCTGATCGGTGTACAGCATGGTGGACGGTGGTTGCTTAATTACATTCCTTGGGTAATTAAATTCCATGAGTGGTTGGTTAATGTCGTCTTTAGTAGGTATTACTCTTCCAATTGTTCTAAGCACGAGCTGGTCCCAAATTGATGAAAGCTACTTAAACTTGCTAATTATTTTTAATGAATTCTTTACGTTTCATATTTTAGGAACAAATCAATGCCAAAGTTTGTTTTATCATAATGGTCCTATTGGACTCGTACACTAAATTGAAAAGACCTCAATTAAATGAAATAATTTTTGAATATCGGAAATTAATAGGATTACTTTGTCGAACATCTAAAGCTATTTTTATCCATTTGTTTAATTAAACATGTGTATTTTAATCCAACGTATGAAGTTGACTTGAACAAGACTAATACCAAGCTGATAAATATTACGCGAATTAAAAAATTGATGAGAATAAATTTTCATAATGACTAATGAGCAATGACGATTTTTTTATGCAAATTTGTATGCGAATAAGACTTCATAGAAAATTTATCAAATAAATGTTCAAGCTAAATTAATTATAATTCATAATAGTTACGTATTTCTAAATACAATTATATGCTATCGTCAATTTATTGAGTATAAATCAAGTTGGATGTACCTCAAAATTTGTTAAGCATGCATAATTCTTGATTCTAATTAGGATTGTAATCGTGTTGATTCTCAATATTATACTTTTCAAAATAAATTTTTAAACAAAATTAGTATCTTATGAAATAAAATGAATCTTAATTGATTCAATTTTGTTATCCTTACTAGGGCGGATTTGGGGTGGATAAGGTAGGCAAGTGCCACCCCCAATATAAAAATAAGAGTATTTATTGTATATAAATTTCACAAAAATGGGTTGGGCTTAGTGGTTAAAAGTGGTTATGTGTTGGATGTTTGGTGAGGTTAGAGGTTCAAATCTCATTAGAGGGTTTTTTTTAAGAAAAACTTGTTTTATTTCACCAAACTTCACTTTTTTTTTTCCTACTAATTACGGAAAGAAAAAAATTTTGCCCCCCAAACCCGAAATCCTAGATCCGCCACTGATCCTTACCCAAAAAAATAGTTTCAAGTTGTAATAAAGAAAAAAATTTCCTCTATTTTTTTTATCTAAAAAATTAGATATTTTAATTTTGGGAAATTAATCACAAATAGAGTTATACATCCAGATGTATTTGAGCATTGTACATCCAATATAAATCTAATCGAACTTAAATGAAATATTTGTGAGCTTTTAAAAATTTGAGCATTGTACATCCAATAGAAATCTAATTAAACTTAAATGCAATTTTTGTGAGCTTTTAAAAATTTCGACATGCATTTTAATTTTGTAGATGTTAAAATCAAGATCTTATTGAGTTTATATGTATTGTTCTTTATTTGAGTTAATCAGTTTTTTTATAAAAACGGCTCAGTTTTTTATCAATAAACTTCGTAAAATGTACATATACGTTTAAATCCTGACCTATAAAACTATAAATTTATGCCTATCAGATGTACACAAAAAATGTTTGTATAGTCGACTAATTGAAAATTAAGCGGGAAAACAGACAAAATAAGAAGGAAAAAAAAAGATTCTTTTTTAAAAGAGTTAAAAAAAATATAAAAATTATTATACTCCTATTTATGCAATGTCATTTTCTTACATAATATTATTCATATTTTAGTGGATTTACACGTCCCAAGACTTTCCCCTCTTATTTTTCTTCAAAAATCAGGGCCCTCTAAAAAAAATTCAATCTTTGAGCTTTAATTGAATAATTCAAACTTCCTTGATTTTGAGCAAATTATTTTTATTTGGGCAAAAAGCTTAAATCTTTCAACTCTTTGTTCTTCAACAAATGAAGCACTAGGGTTTGTGTGATGGTGAGTATACTTTACACTATTAAAATGGGGATTTCTTACTAATTATAGTGGTTCATTTTATAAATATTTGTTGTTTTTTACATATAATTTGATTATAGTACTGGGTTTTGAAAATTAGCCCTAATTTTGCAGTATAGTTGATTAATTAATTGTTATATAGTGTAAAGCTTTGATTTTGCATGTTGGATTAAGTGTTATTGAGCTTAGATGTGGAAGAAGTTTTGTGGGTTTGTTTGAAATTAGGGTTTCAGTAGGAAAATGATTGAGTTTGTGGATTTTGTGTTGTTATTGTGATTGGTTTTGGTTTTAGGGAAATTGATTTGCTGAAAGTTGGGGTTTTGGGTAGGATTTGGTATTGTGAGCAATGTTTAAGCAAATACTGAGTAAGATTCCTCGGAAATCGTCGAAATCGTCTGAGGGTAAAGAGCCTAAGGGGGTATCTGTTGCTGGGTTGAATGCTTCTAGTAGTGTAAGGAAAAGTGATGTTGGGTCTAACAAGGCTAACCCTAAAAGCCAAGGTTCGAATGGTGCTTCGGGTTTTGGTCAGAATCAGGAAAAGAAAGTGCCAAGGACAGTTGATTCGATGATGAACGGTATTTCCATGTCGTCGTATGAAGCATTGCCTAGTTTTAGGGATGTTCCTAGTTCTGAGAAGCATAGTTTGTTCATTAGGAAGCTTCATATGTGTTGTGTGCTATTTGACTTTACTGACCCAACAAAGAATTTGAGAGAAAAGGAGTTAAAGCGACAAACGTTGTTAGAATTGGTGGATTACGTTTCTTCTGGTGGGAAGTTCCCGGAAAATGTGATGCAGGAAATGGTAAAAATGGTGTGTGTGAACTTGTTTAGGTCTCTTGCTTCACAACCGCGTGAGAATAAAGTCATAGAAGCATTTGATGTTGAAGATGAGGAGCCTTTAATGGATGCATCATGGCCTCATCTTCAGATTGTGTATGAATTTTTGTTGAGGTTTGTAGCATCTCCAGAAACGGATGCAAAATTGGCGAAGAGGTATGTAGATCACTCGTTTGTGCTGAAGTTGTTGGATCTTTTCGATTCTGAAGATCCCCGGGAAAGAGAATACCTGAAAACAATACTACATCGCATTTACGGAAAATTTATGGTCCACAGGCCATTTATCAGGAAAGCTATTAACAACATATTCTATCAGTTTATTTTCGAAACTGAGAAACACAACGGCATTGCTGAACTTCTAGAGATATTAGGAAGCATTATTAACGGGTTTGCACTGCCTTTGAAAGAAGAGCATAAGCTCTTTCTTATTAGGGTATTGATACCTTTGCATAAACCGAGGTGCTTGCCTATGTATCACCAACAGTTATCTTACTGTATTACACAGTTTGTCGAGAAAGATTGCAAGCTTGCTGATTGTGTTATACGTGGGCTTTTGAAGTATTGGCCAATCACAAATTGTTCAAAGGAAGTGATGTTCTTAGGTGAATTGGAGGAAGTTTTAGAAGCTACTCAGCTCCCGGAATTTCAGCGTTGTGTGGTATCCTTATTCAAGCAAATCGCCCGTTGCATGAGTAGTTCACATTTTCAGGTATCGCTATCGACCTTTAGTTATTCTTTTTCTTTATTCCCTGCCATTGCTTTAGTCATTTTCCTTTTTACGCTTTCTTTTGTTTACGTTAGGTTGCTTGTCAAAATTCCTTGTATGTGTTTTAGCTAGCTTTTAGTTGTGACCGAAGACTTTTTTTTGAGTTTAAATAGTCGGCATTTGATCTCTAATTCACACATCGTTCCTCTTGTCTTACTAATTTCAATGGCATTGTTTGGATGGAAACATTTAGAGGGAAAGGAAGGAAGAAAAAACAGTTCATGCTTCATGTCTTTGGGTTGAACGTGTATCGAACTTATTCTTGGGCAACTTGTAAAGCTAAACCAGAGTCTTACGAACAATTGATCATCGACCATCTATGTTACACAAACTCGTTTAGAAGTACCCGACACGGGTACGTGTCCAAGTGTCGGACTCCGCTATTTTATTGAAAAATATGCACATTTTGGTCTAAAATGAGGTGTCCATGTGTCATACCCATGTCCGAGTGTCGAGTGTCGGACACAGATACGCGAGGAAATTAAAAGAGTCGGAGTAACATAGTCGACCATACTAATAGCCTAATAGGTCTCAGCTGGTTAAGCTCCGCTCGTCGATATTTTCTACTCGAATGGTGTGATTGTCATTCCTTCATAAAATTAACGAATCATTAGTCTATTTAAAATTTGATAATCTCGAAAATAGGCCAAGACTAGTGTTTAAGACTTAAGTGACTGCTAGTCTGCTAGTATTTCTGTCTAATTCCTATGGCTACATGACTAGTACTTTGCATGCGGAGGCATGTACGTTTGTTTTGGCACTTAGTTGGAAGTTCACGTGTTTGGAATTTGAACGAGTGTTCACCGAGGATTATATAGTCATCGCTGTGATTTCAGATTGTTACTTTCGGGAGGTTGGGCTGGTGGTGGGCCATGGGCGTTGGTGGAAGATTTTTTCGCCTTCAATTTGGGAATGTTTGCATAATATTGCTAGAAACTCTAAAGCTTATTTAGTGCATGTAAATGTCTCTTTTAGACATTCTCTTCTATGGTTTCACCTTCCCGAGTGAAAAAACTTGTTGTGCTTCTGTTTATGTTTCAAATGGTTTGTCTGAAGATTGTGAATCAGTAAATGTATTCCGTACTAGTGGTCAAAACTCACAACTGTGATCACACTCGAGAAGCGAAACGCTCTATTCTTTGGGTTGGTACAACAACAACTTTACCCCAATGCCTCCCGCACGTTGTGTTTGGTTTGGATAACGAGTGTTCTTGCTTGAGATCGTACTACATTGTAAACTAATGTCCAATTAATTTGAATATGGGGGAATCTCTCTGTGTCTCTTTCCCGTAACCCCAAGGCCCAAGCTGAGTGTTAAATGTCGGGTTCTTCAATATGTTTTTTTTTTACCGTCCATGTTATTCAGCAATTACAGTATACGTCCCCAGTTCAGCCTTTTTCCTCTCTTATGACCTTAATATTTACTCTTTGAGTGTGTCGTTGAATGGGATGACAACTGGTTCTTATCGACCTTTGTTTAACCGTCTCGATTAAGATGTTATTGGGCTGGAACTCTTAGACAATGGCCATTTTTCCGTTTTAAAGAGTTTGATATCACAATTTTTGACGAAGGCACTAGGCTCGTTTATTATTAGTAAAAATTGTAATTGTAATTACCACCTTATTTTTAACTTATATTTCAGACTCGCACGTGTTTCTCATTATGACGACGCCTTTTACCCATTTCCCGTCTTCCTATCGAAATAAACTAAAAGGTCGCTAAAATAACCTTATTATATTTTATCAACCTCCTTCCCACATTAACCACACAACCATCCCCTCACTTCCTTCCCACCACCACATAATCACCCCCGACCACCGCGCATACCACACCATGAGCCCAGCACCACCAATAAACCTTTCCACCGCTGGGTACCATACCACCCCGCGATCAGATACTGGACACCATCCAAACCGTTCCATTAACCGACCCAACTCCACCACCCACCACGTCCTATTTCACCATCAACCACGCCGCCGCCAGAAATTAGGTCGACGTCACCAAGAATTCTTATATAACTGTAGCTGCTTACTCAATGGGGTCCGCCAATACTGACGGTGACAGACTGGAGGTGACCTGGTTTCCGGCAATGTTGAGTGGTGTGGTTTGAGGTGAAGTAGGAGATGGTGGGTGTCGACAATGTTGGGTGGTCTTGGTGGTTGAGGTTATGGGAGGGAGGTGAGGTATTGGTGGAGATGTAGGTAGTACCAAAACGGACACGGACACGTGACACGGCATCCCATGAAATTTAGGACACGAGACATGTCATTTAAATATAATAAAAAAAATATTTTATGGTTATAAATAACATATAATTTTATTTTTATCATGTATTTGAAGTTAAATTCTAAACAAGTAAAGGTACAATTCGACCTTTACTATAACTAATTCTCATTTTTACACCCAAACTCATCTTCAAATCGATCTTTTTTAAAATTCTATTCCTCGCCTAAATTATAATATGTTTAGCCACGTGTCTAACGAGTATCGGGTGTCCGAGTGTCGGACACGGGACGGCTAATTAGGAGAAGTGTTCGTGCTACCTAGGTGGAGATTATGGCCATTTCTTAGTTTCTTTAGTTATCGAGACGAGAAATAAATACAGCCGTCCATGGAATGAGAAACTCGGTGTGACTGTGACTCATGCGAGCGTGAACATATAAGAAATAGAGTGGTAGTTTGTAATCAACGATATATTAGCTGGTAATTTGTAAAATTTGGAACACAACTCGGAAACATTCTATGTTTTTTTGTAACGTAACGACAAGACTTGGGACAATTGATCATTCTTACCCCGGTCTTCTTCGGCCAGCCCTTGCATGGCTCTTATGGCAGATCCGCTTTTGAAGTAGGATCAATCGTTTCCTACGTGATTGGTAAATGTATCTCATCGCTTAGATTTCTTGTTACGTTTTTACCAGGTTGCAGAGAGAGCATTGTTCATATGGAACAACGACCATATCGAAAAATTGATAAAGCAAAATTGCAAAGTAATTCTACCTATCGTGTTCCCTGCACTGGAGAGGAATGCTCGAAATCACTGGAACCAAGCTGTCCACAGCCTGACTCTAAATGTGCGCAAGATTTTTTCCGACCTTGATCCCGAGTTATTTGAGGAATGTTTGATCAAGTTTCAGGAAGACGAGTCAAAAGAAGAAGACATCCAAACTAAACGCGATGCTACATGGAAAAGGCTTGAAGATATCGCTGCTAAAAACGCGTCAACCAGTGAACCAATTCTCGTTCCTCTCATATTACCGTCTCCAACCAGTTCCGGACTTCTAAGCCCAAGATCCGTTTCATAGTTGAATAGGTGAGTCACTCCCCGCTCACTGCTTTTTGATCGAGGTTTAATTAATGGGGTACTCGAGCAATCGAGCTGGATTTCCATGGATGTTCTTCACTGATCATTTAACTTTGTAATCATCTTCCAACTATCAGGCTGTAAAATGAAATGAAACCGCGCTTTTAATGGACTTTGAAATGGACTTTGAAAAACATTCGTAGTTTAGATGATCTTAGGATTATCGAGTATGGCCGTAGATTAATTCCGATGAGTAAGCTAGCTAATGCGATGCACAAGATTTGGAATTGGCTTTTATTTTTGGGCAATTTACGGTTGTTTGTAAAGTTCTGTTACTTTGGTTCGGCTTTGTTTATCGTACACTTGTACAGTACAGTATGCGTTTGAATTCGTCTCTGAATCGACAATTTTCATCGACTTTGGTCCTTATTATAAACACCGTCGTCTCTTAATTCCGAGGCCCTGGTGAATCTAATGGGACGGTGGCTGTTCATCTCGATCTCGCCCATGTATGAAGGAATACAATCTCCACCTACCGAACGAGAGCTCAGCTCGTCGTGTACACCGTTAAATTGACTTTGTGTTCAAGATGGAGGGTAGGATCTGAAAATTTAAGTTAAATTATGTGGGATTTAGGAAAACTAGGTGTGGAGTTTAGCAGTACGTTGAAGGCAAGCAAAAGCTGACCCGACCCAACCCGCTTGATATAACCCGAACATTGGGTGAGCCGAAACCGACCCGGCTCGATAACAGTCTTATTTTTCCAACTTGACCCGACAATGGTTTAAATAACATCAAATTGACATTCATTTTAATTATTTCCACTTCAAACTACAGTTAATACATTTCCCCCTTACTTACACATAAAATTATCCTTTAGAATTAAATACTCCCTCCTATTCTATCTATTCTTCCCTATCTTCCCTATTTCCTAAAACGAATTATTCAGGTTTTCTTCCCCTTTCTTATTTTGGAAACTTTTACTCTTATTTTATTCATTTCTCTCTTCTATTATCAAATCCCACCCAACTCTTTTACTCATATTTTATTACTTTTTTAATCTTTGTGGCCCACATTTTCTTATTTAATTTCTAATTATTCATTTCTCTCTCCTATCACTCAACCCCACCCAATTTTTTACACTTATTTTACTCCCTACCTTAATTCTTGTGCCCCATCCAAAGGGGAACAATACATAGAATAGGAGGGAGTATAAAATATATGCTGATAATTTGACTCGACACTGTCCTGGTAATGACCCGATCCAAATCTAACCCACTAATGACCCGACCAGAGATGACCCGACATTAACCAAACTGTCCCAAACCTGCAACTAACTCGATACAACCCAAACCCGATATGACGCGACTCACTTTGACTCGCTATCAATTATCAGAACCGCAGTAAAAATAGGTAATAATACTAAACATACTTATTTCAGTCTTGATGGTTGACAGTTGACACGAATTCGGAATAACCTGACTCTCTTACCCGAACTTGAAGTAACCCGACCCGCTTGACCCGAAAATGACCCAACCGACATACATGTAAAACACCCGAAACACAAAAAAACCTACCCATCCCCGACGCTATAATATATGAGAGCCCGTACTAAGCTGACTCAACTTGACCAAACCCGAACCCATCTGATAGACCCTTTAAGCTTTAACTCTACTTGACATGCTGGGCCTAAATAGGTTTTATGATTAAATTGAGGGTTATTTGTAAATAATCCCCTTATATGTTCTTTGTAGCTGTCCGAGAAAATGAATATACATCGGATGTATTATTTTAGATTTTATTTGTTCTTTTAGTATGTGTATTTTTTGTGAACTTATTATCTCAAATTTTATTTGTGTTTGAGCATGTGTATTTTTACATAGCTTAATAAAGTTTTTGAGTTAGTTTTTAATTTTTTTTCCGTCAAAACTCAAATTTAACCGAGCTTATGTAATATTTTTGAGTTTTGGTGTAATTTTTTTGAATTTAATGTTTAGGTGAATGAATTCATAAAATTTATTGTAAAACTCGTAATTTTCAAAGTAAAACTCAATTTTTTTGATATAATGCTTGTAAACTATAAAACTGATGGTGGTACATCGAAAGTATAATCAAGCTACTGAAAAACAATATCAATGACATATTTTTTTTATAAGGAATGGTTTAATATTTTTCTTTTCTATGCTAAAATATAAGGACTTATTGATTTTTGAGGTCGAATTATTGATATACTATTTTATTAACTTTAATGATTTGATTCCTGATATATCTTTAAATGAACCACATTAAGGGTTGTTTGGTTACCCACTAAATTACACAGGAAATTTAATTCACGTAAATTGCAAAATGGTTAGGTTGTTTGGTTACTCCAATTGACATGAATAGCAGGTCTTGCCTCTGAAGGACTAATCCCATCACAAGCTTATGACCTCTCACAAATGAATTGAACTTCGCATGAATTCTAATTCCTCCATAATGGAGGAAGTTGCCTACATGAATTACAATGCATACATGTAACCAAACAATATTTTCTAATTCACATGAATTGTAAAATTGTATGATATAAAATTTCCTAGGTATTGGAAGCTCCCATATGTAACCAAACGACTCCTATGTATCAGAATCAAGTTCCAAGTTTCCCGATTTCTAACTCATACCACCATGCGAACCAAACACCCCTAATTCAAGACTCAAGAGTGAAACCAAACAATTGTAAACAAATATCAGATTCATACCTTCTTGATATTATATTACTCGTACATTATTAGTCCATCTAAGATTTTGTTTTGTAAAATTAACCGAAAATGTAGCTAAAAACTGAGAAGGTAACTGCAAATTTAGATTTGAGGAGAAAACTTATTATATACAAAAAATGTTTGGCAAACTAATAGAAAATGTAACTAATTTTGGTGAAATAACCTAAAAAAATGATAATTGTTTAATTGTATATAGATTGAAAGAGTAACAATTGAAATCTAACATGTTACTCTCAACTACTACGTATCTTATTGGATTAAATAAGTAACTTATCGAACGCTTACCGAAATGAAAAAAATACCTAATATTTTGATTAAATAATTTATGGGTTTTTCTAACATGTGCCCTAGGTGCACATGATAAAAAGTTAAGTAAGGAAAGATTTTCAAGATTATTTCACTTATTATGGTAAATATGAGTTTCAACTCTAATTTATCATGATATATTCTCAACATTATTTCCTTACTTAACTTCTTATCATGTGCATCTAGGGCACATGTTAGAAAAACCCATAATGTATTTCGATTAAATACGGTACCTGAAATACATTGTCGAAAGAGTCTTTAACTCGAAACTTACTACCCACCTTTATAATGATAAAATTGAACCAAGCATTAATATCTTATATGATTTTTTCTTCTTTTGAGTGGAATAATCCCCTTGTATTTATGAACATTAATTGCTAAAATCACAATTAAACAAAGGGTAGTACTCATTTTTGGTATGTTACCAAATAGTGTGATACTTACCCGATTGCATTACTAAAATAATTTCCCTATTTGAAACAAATATACTCTTTTATGTCGATGCTTTAACATGTATCTTAAGGCAACTAGAGGAATATACAACCAGATGTATACATTGGTAGTATAAATTTTGAGCTTTATGACAATGAATATCAGCTTATAATGTTTTACGAGTTTTATTGAAAAGAATCTGAACGTCTTTATAAAAAAACTGTAAAAGAAACATGATACTGAAACTAAAAAAGAATACATATAAACCCAAAGATTTTAATTTTAACACTAAAAAATTATAGTGCAAGAAAAAAATTGTTAAAAGCTAAAGAAATTAACATATAAGCTCAATTCAATTTGTATTAGATGTACGATACTCATATACATCTGGATGTATAATCTCATTTGTGATCTTAAGGACTTATATTAAAGTACCCGGTTTAAACCTAAAACTTTTTACAACTAAATGCACCATAAATATTTTACAACTAAAATAAGTAGCACAAAACACTGTAATTGCAACTTATTTTAATATCGGCGAAAAAAAAACTAGTAACTTAATATCGGCGAAAAAAAAACTAGTAACTTGTATTTATTTAGAGCCTAACTAAAGAAAAAAACTAACTTCTCATTTTAACCAAAATAAAACATATAAATTCGAGATTGTGTACCAAAAAAACATATATATTCAAGATTTTTGTTCTTAATTAAGTGAAAAAAATTAAACAATTAACTTCTCCCAAAATAAAGTGCAAATACGATTAATTTCATTTCTCTTCTTGACTTCTTTTTTTTCTCTCGGTTTTTTTTAAAACCGAGAAAATTTAACGTAATTATTGCTCCATATCACCAAAAAAAGTTCCAGAACCCAAAATATAACATTTTTTGATGGAAAGGGTGTTGACTTATTTATTTATTTATTTAGTACATTTTTGTGGGTTTTTCTTGTGATTTAATTTGATCGTGCATATATTTTTCTTGCTAAATTCTAACTAAGGTACGTTTGTTTTCGATGTTTGTTAACTTTTTGCAACGATTACTTTTAGTTTTACGTTTAGTTTTTACTTCTGGTTTACTGCCTCCGCCCCATCAATTGTTTATCTTTCAAATAAATGGGACGGAGCGAGTAGGGTTACAAAATTAATACATTTACTTAATTATTTAGTACAAATTTATGGAAAAATGATTGATTTTTTGAATTTTTATATAAACGTGATTTGATGATTTAAACTTTCAATGATTTATTAATTTTGAGAATTAACAATTAGTCATAGTTCTTAGTCAAAAAGAGTAAATATTTGGGTTATTAAATGTTATTTTTCGCGATTTTTAATTGAATTTTTCATCGTGTGTGTTATTTTCCCTCTATTGTCACTATTTTTAATTATCCTGATGATCCAGTATAATAATTCATGTTAACTAATCCCAAACAAATTTACAATTCCCTTAATTATCATTGTTTTAACTTAATCGTACTTAATTTTTTCATCGAGGGTGTTATTTTCCCTCTATTGTCACTATTTTTAATTATCCTGACGATTAGTATAATAATTCAGGTTAACTGATCCCAAACAAATTTACGGCGAATTAAATATTTCTAGTTGCTCATGATCTTGTTACCCGTCCTTATTTTTTTGCTACTTTTGAGGTTATTTCCTGCACTTTTTGTGCTTATTTCAAGTTGATTTTTGATCATTATAGAAACATGATTTTGAGTTCCATGCATTCATCAAATTAAATTAGTGTATTCAACTATATATTCAAGGTATATATTTCGTCGAGATTTTTATTTTTGATTTCGATTTACTTAATCATGTATTCATACTCGTAATAAAAATAGTCTTAATTGTATTTTTACAAGTGTTCGTTTCTTTGGTTTCAGGTTCAATCCTTCGTCTAATTTTCGCTATAAAGCCGTTCTTAAGCGAGATTTTAATTATTGATCGTTAATTATATTCGAGAAAGAAATTACGGGCATGGGAGATGGACACAACAAAAACCGAAATATAAACGAATTTTGTTGCTTACCCTTAAGCCTAATAGGGTACAGTACCATGACCAAAAAACCTAATGAAATTTTACGACTTCTTGTAACTACGACATTTATTGGACTTATTTTCGGGTTTTTGATCGGAGCATCGATGTCACTCTTCCTTGTATCAAAGGTACATCTACATATGCATTCGACCCTTTTTTTCCGCTTTGTATAGAAAATTTGACACGTGATGTTGTTAACATACGGGTAAGGCTGTGTAATTTGAATTACGTTAATTAAGTCGTAACGTGGCGAATTTTCTGTGTAGATAAATCCAGCAAACTACATTCCTGCAGGCTTGCTGCCTAATGTTGACTCTCAGTTTGAAAGAGATGCTCTTGGATTGAATCAGACATTGAATCACACATCTAAGGTAATGTATTTATATTGGGACAAATAAAGATCGTTCGAGAAACGGTTTTGGATGTGATGGAATAAATCAAAATGACTCGTAAAATTCTCTGTTGGTCGATCATATTTGGGTTTAGGACCGTAATTGAAAAACCTATACTGATAAATAGAGTAAATCAAAATGACCCGTAAAATTCTCTGTATTTGGGTCTCAACCATTACCTTAAGGTTTTGGTTGAGACGGTTCATCTATCATGGTTTGAATCCTGGCAACCTCAAAAACCACGAAGTGGAAACCAGCACACGGTATGGGTGGGCCTGTGCAAACTAACCACTCTTCAAGCCCAATGGGCATTTGAGTGAGGGAGCGTATTAGGAATATTAATAATATTTGGGTCTCAACCATCACCTTAAGGTTTTGGTTGAGACGGTTCATCTATCACTCTGTTGGTCGATCATATTTGGGGTAAGGACCGTAGTTGAAAAACCTATACTGATAAATGGGGTAAATCAAAATGACTCGAAAATTCTCTGTTGGTCGATCATATTTGGGTTTAGGACCGTAGTTGAGATGCCTATACTGATAAACGTTGCGCACATCTGACCCTCTATATACAGATTTGTGTGCCTACAACTCCTAGAGGAGCAGAGAGGCTGCCACCAGGTATCGTGGCAAAGGAGTCAGACTTCTATCTACGCCGTCTTTGGGGTGAGCCTAGTGAGGTTTGTACGCGTTTTAATTTATTAACGAGTTATGACTTCGTTGTATGCATACGACTGTCTCACATTAGGCAGCGCAAATTGTTCAAATCCCGTAAATTATGATCAACAGTCTGTTATATTTCAATTGTACAGGATGTGATAAAAAAACCGAAGTATCTTGTGACTTTTACAGTGGGTTATGAACTGAGGAACAACATTGATGCAGCGGTTAAAAAGGTTTTCGTGTTCAAATTTCATGAGTATCCGTCTTTGGCAACGACTTATTGGACAAATTTCATGTTATTTTTACTGTTTTACAGTTTTCAGATAACTTCACCATTCTGCTATTTCATTATGATGGGAGGACAAGTGAATGGGAAGATTTTGAGTGGTCGAAACGAGCTATCCATGTCAGTGCCAGGAAACAGACTAAATGGTGAGTAAATATATACTCGAGTAGGGCTGTTAATGAGACGACACAGCTCGCGAGCAACTCGAGATCGGCTCGGTCAAAGCTCGGCTCGAGAGCTTGACGAGTCAAGCCGAGCAAAGGCTGACTCGACTCGAAAAGCTCGCGAGCGGCTCGAACATTTGAGATTACATAGGATATTAATCATATTTTAGCATATATATATCAAATATCTTGTTGGTTTGCTAAATATTTTTACATACAGTCTTCGAACCTTGTTATTGAAAATATCGGAAGAAAAAATAAATAAATAAATAAACAATTTTATATAAGGTCCATTTGGCTCGAGCTCGTGTTAAAGCTCGCAAACTTTGTAACGAGCGCATTTTTTTCAAGCTCGGGTAACATCGGCTCGAGTTCGAACTTGAGTTTTTGTAATCGAGCACAAGCCGAGCAAGGCCAAGCTCGGGCTCGGCTCGGCTCGTTAACACCCCTATACTCGAGTAATGTTCATTTACAGCAAACTCGGTCATGAAAAAGCTCGTGTTTTTCTACCTGTCATGTCTGTGTGCGAGTATCAGACACGGGTAAGTGCATTAGTGATTAGTGATTACTGGTTTATGGTACTAATCTGCATTCTTCATGTATGTAACAAAGGTGGTTTGCGAAGCGTTTTCTGCATCCTGACATTGTCGCGCCATATGACTACATCTTTATCTGGGATGAAGACTTGGGACTCGAGCATTTCGATGCAGAAAAGTCAGTTCAGTTCAGATGCCGTTTGCTATTCTGATACGAGTAGAGATGTCGTCTCAAGGGCGGATCTCGTGTGCTCAATACTAGTTAATTATATGTAAGTCGGAAATCAGTTTAATACATTCCCGACAATGCATTAAACTGATTTCCGACTTACACGAGATCCACCCCTGAGACCGCATCTCTACTCGTGTCATATTCCGTTATCAATCATAGTCCTCCTTACTTACCAATATTCTTTCTGTTATACAAGATATATCGACATGGTGAAGAAGCACGGTTTGGAGATTTCTCAGCCCGGTGTGGACCCCATCAACGGGATAACGTGGCCGATGACACAGAGAAGCAATAACAGTGAAGTTCACAAGTAAGATCACTGTAATTAAGGCATAACATGAGACGGTTTTACACTCGATACAAAACCCGTTTTCAGTCGACTAATGTGGCTTTTGTTTCGTTGATAAGAGAGGCCGAGGAGCAACCGGAATGGTGCCAAAACCCGCTTCGACCACCGTGTGCAGGGTAAGTAAACCCGTGTTCATACTTCATATTAATGTCCTGTTCCATTAGTGCAGTTAATTCTTCGGTTTAATTCAGGTTTGTCGAGATTATGGCTCCGGTCTTCTCTCGAGAATCTTGGTGGTGTGTGTGGCATATGATTCAGGTACAATCGTACAACGATTACAACTATTTAGACACGATGATAAACCAGCCGACAATAAATTAGTTATGTACGGTGTCACGGTCCAAATTTAATACTTGGTTACTGGCATTACAGAACGATTTGGTTCATGGATGGGGTATCGACTTTGCTCTTCAAAAATGTGTCGAGGTGAGTCGACAATTCTACATCGTCTTCGCTGTTATTAATTGCAGACGTTAACTTAACTTAACTTAACTTATATCAGCCAGCAAATGAAAAGATAGGAGTTGTCGATAGTCAATGGATTATTCACAAGCGCGTTCCCTCTCTTGGAAACCAGGTATAAGTTTTGAGTTGTCTAAACAACTCGCTAATCGTCTACATTTGTGAATTAATGAAATGTTGAATTTTTACACGGTCGACTCTTGTTTATATCAGGGTGAAGCGTCACCGGCCGAGGATTCTCCATGGGAAGGGGTATGTAAAGTGTACAACATCGACGTATTTTCTTATTTTCTTAATAATACTAAAATCCCGATATTTTTTAACGAACAGGTGAGGATAAGATGCGCGAAAGAATGGAAAATGTTTGAGAATCGGCTAAGCCAAGCCGAAAAGGACCATGAGAAAACACTCGAGGGGTCGGCCGGCTCGGCCGGCTCGCCGTAGGTAAAGCCGTAAAGCATAGTCCGATAGGCAACATAACTCATGTACAAGAATTAGCAAGAAATCGAAACTTTCGACAGTGAATGACCATTATAGTTAATGATTTACCGTCTTACGTGATTTCATTCAGTTCAGTATAGTTCAACTTAACGAACTTAATCTAATTCAACATCACACCGTCTATAAATCACAAGATGACAACGACAACGAGAACGACATGGACGATGATATGGGCCTTGGACGATGTACAGCACTTTCCAGTGGCAACATCAACGGCCCACACTAACGCATACGCGTAAACTTTGGGCTTTGTCGATCAAAATCGCCATAAATAAAATACCATTAAATATTGACATTTGGTATTTTTATCATCACACGTTTTATCACTCGTGCTTATAAATTTATCGTAAAATTAATTTTTTTAATATAATTAGAGGATTATACAATCGGATGTATACCTTGGTAATATGGATTTCGAGCTTTATAATAAAGAATTTAAGTTTATACATATATTTTACGAGTTTTATTGAAAAGAATTCTAATTATAAAATAGTTATAACTCAATACATTATATTAAAACTCAAAAATAATACATATAGTACTCAAATATTTTAATTTTAAAACAAAAAAATTATAGTACAAGAAAAATTTGTATTAGATGTACGATGTTCATTTATATCTGAATGTATAATTCTATTTGTGTTATTTTTATCCATTTATAGGATTATGTGTTCGATTTATTTTACAATTGTATAAGTGTAAAATAGCTTTATATAACACTAACTCGTGTTTTTTTAGTAGGACAATCATAATAAACTAAAATATAGTTTACGTTTACATGGAGCTTTTTGTATTTTTAAAATATGTTTGATAGTTAATTTATTATTCACTTAAGGAATATATTGTCATAAATAAAATACTACTATTATATAATGTTCTAATTTTAATAGTACAAGTCCTCATATTTTGGACCGAACTTATTATAAAATGTGGTTTTCTTGGTAAAAAAGCGTCAAAAAGATGGTTTAATTAGCACAAATATGACTATACATCAGATATATATGAGTATCCTACATTTAAGACGAATCTAATTGAGCTTATATACAATTTGTTTTGAGCTTTTAACAATTTTTTCTTGCACTATAATTTTTTAGTGTTAAAATTAAAAAAAAATGGGTTTTATATTTATTATTTTTGAGTTTCAATGTAATGTTTTGAATATGACTATACATCAGATATATATGAGTATCCTACATTTAAGACGAATCTAATTGAGCTTATATACAATTTGTTTTGAGCTTTTAACAATTTTTTCTTGCACTATAATTTTTTAGTGTTAAAATTAAAAAAAAATGGGTTTTATATTTATTATTTTTGAGTTTCAATGTAATGTTTTGAGCTTTTAACAATTTTTTCTTGCACTATAATTTTTTAGTGTTAAAATTAAAAAAAAATGGGTTTTATATTTATTATTTTTTAGTTTCAATATAATGTTCTGAGTTACAATTTTTTTTTTAAAAGACGCTCAGATTCTTTTCAATAAAACGTATAAGCTCAAATTTTTTTGTTATAAAGCTCGAAATCTGTATAATCAGATGGATACATCTGCTTGTATAATCCTCTAATTGTCCGTTTAACGGTAACAGGAATCTCAAGTCATAAATGTCACCACATATAATATCAACAACTTCGGTAATTGACGATATGTTGTTTATTACTCCCTCCATTTTTTTTATATCACCCCATTCCCTTTTTTGGCACTATTCACAGTCGAGTATTCAACGTCGGTTTTCTCTCAATCCGTTCACGGAAATATATTCATGTGAGATTTTTTTTAATTTGTCTTGATAAGAGGATTAAGAATATCAAAATTTTATAATTTTTAGTAGTATGTAGCTAAAGATATAATCGAAACAAAATGAGTATTGGCAAACGTGTATAAAGAAATGAGGTGATATAAAAAAATGGAGGGAGTACAATATATTTAAGATATATTCTGCTTATTCTATTTTTTGGCATATCAATCGAGTGTTTGTCTTTATTTTATGAATGTTTTTTTATGGGCGATTGAATCTTCGACATTCAATTTGATCCACCTAACATTTAATAATTAATTTTCACCTATTTTCTTATTCTTAGGCCCAATTAAAAACTAACAAATGATCGATACGGAGCGTATTATTCTAATTTAAAACATCTATTTTTAAACTTTATGGCGGATATAAACTTTATAAGTTACTTCGTACTCCCTCCTATTCTCTGTTTTCTTCCCTATTTCCTTAAACGGATTATTCAGGTTTTCTTCTCCTTTCTATTTTTAGTAACTTTTAATTATATTTTATTCATTCCTCTCTCCTATCACCCAACCCCACCCAACTTTTTTACCCCTATTTTATTCATTTCATCAATAATTGGGGCCCACAATTCATTATTTAACTCCTAATTATTATCCCTCTCTCCTATTCCAAACCCATCCAACTTTTTCTCCATTAAACAAACACTTTTCCTCGAGTATTGTGTCCCCTTCAAAGGGGAAGAACACCATGAATAGGAGGGAGTATAAATTAACGTATATATAGGCCACAAAACACTCATTGGTTTAAAGTGGACTACGAAGTACATTGTTTACATTTTCACCCCAATCAAGAAAGTTCTTGTGATGTAACCCGGGCCCACTTCCATCTACATTGCCACAAATTCCGTTTTTATTGGCTAATGTAAAAAATAACGCGGACACGTGGCCAAGTAACTTTCTATTTTTGTTTCAAACCATACAAATCGCCAAAAACACCCTTAATTAATTGACCAATAGTCACTCTCTTATCACGACTATATCCGTCACAAGCTTATAACTGATTAATACACTCACCTGTTTATCTGAGTTTTTATTTGAACCGCCACAAGATTACGACAGATATTACCGTCATAAATAAAAATTTGTGTTAATTCACGTAGTCTTCGTTTGACGGATTTATTCGTCATAAATTTACGACTGATCATATACTACCCAAATAATCTCTAGACACTTTACATTTATCTTATTTTTACATTTAGTAACATTTAACTCGCACATTTGCCGGAATATTCCTTTTATAAATGAGAATTTGGGTAATTTATTTCCAATTTAATTAATTAATCCTCAATTAAATTATTATTATTATAATAAATCCACCTTATAAAAATCTTACACGTGTTACCACGTGTCAGCAATGCCCCCACCTTACCATCAAAGGCCAACTTAACCATGGTTAACTTTCCTAACCCACATGCCATAACTCTAGTTAACCTCTATATCAAAACCCCCTAACCCCTCCCCAAACTTTCCTCATTTATCAAATCTCCACCCTTTCTCTCTCTAAAAACAACCAACTTTCTCTCTCTAAAAAAAATTCCAATTTCACCCAAGAGAGTTGCTAAAAATAGAAAGTTGTCAAGTTCATCAAATTTATCAAAACCATGGGATTGTCAAGTTTTCCAAGTGCATCAGAAGGTGTGTTACCAATTATAGTAATGAACACTCTAATTTCAGTTGCAATATTAAAGAAATTAGCAAGGGCATTTTTGGAATTAGTTGGTGCTACAACATGGGTTTCCTCAAATTTTGATGAAAATACATCATCAAGGAAAAGGGTAAGAGGGATTTCAATCATCAAGTTCAAATCTTCAAATTCCGATATAGCAATTCATGACGATAAATCAATAACATCGAGTAATGTTGAGTGTTGTGTATGTTTGTCAAAGTTTGAGGATGATGAACAAGTTAGTGAATTGTCATGTAAACATTTCTTTCATAAGAAATGTTTAGACAAATGGTTTGATAATCATCATACTACTTGCCCACTTTGTCGATCCATCTATTGAAATCGAAAGCTAATTGATCTCATTGAAGACGGAAATACCCGTCACAAGCTGAAAACCTGGCAAGTAATATCGGATTTGGTTTTTTGGTGATTGAGCACTACAACACTTTCCTCTTTAAATTTAGGAAGTTTTTTTTAAGCTATGTTATTCCGACTCTTGTTATTTTGAATCATGTCGGATACTTCTGAGCGAGTCGGAATAAGGTAGGTTTTTTTAAGGTTTTTTGAGGAGGGTTTGGACCCATCTTTATTTTTTTTATTATGTTTTCCAACAAAGTGTATCCCTCAAAAGTTGAAGGAAGGCAATAGAAGAACTTTGTTGTTGTTTTTGTTGTAATGTTTAATGTGTTTAATTATGAAAAGCACAAAAGAAATAATAAAAAGGAAAAAAAAAAGAAAAAAAAGGAAGAGAATGAAAGGTTCATAATTATGTTTAATTTGATTGGATGTCAATTCATTCAACTTGTTGTGTTAAATGTACTAGTGGGTGTTGATTGCAAATTTGCAATAGTATTGTATTTGGATTTTCTCAATTTGGGTATGCAATAAGAGTGATCCACTAGTAACAAAGGCTTCTTTGTCTCTTTAGATTTGGAAACTAATTAAATTTTATGATAATAATGTTGAACCAATCAACTAATTAGGTGATAATGTTGAGACGATATTAGGGAAAGGTTATGTTATGTCTTTAATTCTCTATTTTATCTATTAACTATGATGTTAGGGTCGATCTTCAACCACTACATAAAGTAAATTTTTTGATGAATTGATTATCACGGTTGTAAGACTTCGCAAATGCAGGTCAGATTTGGGTTAGATTTATACGGATAATAGCCAATTAGAGGAAATAAACTTTTGGGTCGGGTTGAATAGTGATCGACTGACAGTCAATTTGGATTTTGTTCAGATTTAGGGATGAGTTGGGTTAATTTGTCCTATCACCTGATTAGGTCAATTTTGTTAGGTCTATCATGTCCTTTAAGACGATTATATCAGGCTTTAGGGTAATGAATTAAAAATACTACATAGATGTGTTATTATCCGTCATAAGGTGAAGACGGATATTTTACTCTCACAATAAAACAAGTGGACATGCAATTGAGAGAAAATGAAGCATCTTATGAATGGTGCAACTTGCATTATGTGAGACGACACTATCCGTCCTCAGCTTGTTGTGACGGACAGTGACTATGTTCGTCAATAAGAATCTGTGATTATCTCAACTTCCTATATATTCTACTCCCTCCGAGTCATAGTAATGGTTCATTTACCTTTATGCACAAAAAATAAGGAAATGATTCTAAACCACACAAAACACTCTACCCCACCCTGAATTGATTTTAGACCACAAAAAAGTTACTAAAAATGGAAATAGGAACCATCATTAAACTCGCACAAAAAAGGAAGTAAGAACCATTACTCCGACTCGGAGGTAGTATATAACAATTGTCATCGAAAATTGGCACTAGTTGAAAATAAATAGTGCTCTCTCACAATAGGCAAGTGTCACTACACCAGAAATGCTTTATTTACTCTTACCTATCCTTCCACTTGCCTTGTTGTGTCACTTGTGTGGTGAATATTATCCATCGTTAGCTATTCATGGTTAGGTTGTGAGAGATAGTATCCGACAAAACATTTTGATTCTATCTATCGTTTTGACCCGATTTATACTTAGGATAGAAACGTTGTCCTAACCAAAATTTGTGTAATTTATGAATGGTCATTGGGATTGGTATAGAAAACTACAGAAATGGACCATAAGAAATGTTAGGTGTAGATTGTACAGTAGTTAAAATAATGTTTTGGGAAAACAGAAAATCATGTGACAGTTTTAATTGGGTAAAAAACATGTGAAGGCTACTATTCTGAGTAGTCTCAATCATTGGTGGTCTTCGCAAGTTAAACAAAACTCTCTTGTGATAGATATATTTGTCACAAATATATGACGGATCGAATAGCTCCCACTTGTGTAGATAGGATAGGTATACCGTATAGGGGATCACAAAGTGTTTGTCTTTTCCTCGTTACATGGATAATATTTGACCCGTCGTAAACTTGTGACGGATATGTCTGTCATAAATGAGAATTTGTGCAAATTAAATGACATGGTTTCATCTTAAACTAATTGACTATTACTGCTACTATTTTTTCTGTAAATGTTTTAATGTTTCTTATATACTTCCCAGTTCCCATGTTACTCCTCATTCCTGATCCCTGATTCCTCACGTTATCGATTAAACCTCTTGCTCGTAACGTAAATCGGTTAAAAGTTGAAGATGATAGTGTCTCTATGGTAGTGCCACTTACTTCAACTTGTAATGGATAATATCCGTTTTCATTGAGAATTACTGAATTAGTGATATTTGACATTATATGAGACGGACAATAATCGTATCCGACACTATACTAACGACAATGTAAAAGCTTATACGTTTAAACCTAACAAAGCTGACCTGACCTGACCTGACCTGACCATATTGCCAAAAATGACCGGAACTTGGCCTGATAGACCTGAACCAATAATGACCCGATAGATCATTGATCTGACCCAAATGACCCATTTGCCAGTTCTACACGTTTCTTCATGACGGACTTCTCGTTTTAAAGTTCGAGTAAAGCGAGAATGATAAATTATTTAGCTATGAAACGGTGTTCATACTCGACCGAGTAACTAAGAGTATGCTCTGCTCAGTGGTCCAGCCCCATCCCTGTTCATTTATGCAATTATGCAAGTGTACAGAGTCCAAAAAGAGGTGCTAAAATGACACATTTTTTGTCTGTGTAACATTATAGTATTATACACTGCAATTTAAACAAGTGAAAAACCAGCAACGAACGGTGGCAATACAGCAGAGTTGAGCTGCAAATCTCGCGCACCACAAAATGGACTAGACTCCGTAAGCAGATTTTAGTGTGTTTCGACACAAATTAGCTATATTCTTAGTAGTAAATCCATGGATGTTTAATGTATATGACATAATGTCGACATGTCGCTACAAGTTTCAATAATCTCTGTTAGTAATAATCATCGGAAAGTTAGCATCTTTAGACCAAAACAGCGATCACACTGACATATTTTTGTCGAAATAAGGTGATGCTGAAGCAGAAGCTGTAAATCACCCGACATTTAGGGATAGTGCATCGGTCTGCTCTGGTTTTCTCTGATGAATTCCTCGGCTTTAAAACGTTTTCTTACGCTTCCAACGTTAACCCAGTGCCTGAAGAGCTCTCGCTAATGCACGGGTAAGAATGAAAATTGAGTCGAGAATTACAAAACAGTTGGAGATTCAGTAAGTGTGAAACTTAGTCATAGTCAAGCTCAGGTCACCAAGTGTTATAAACTTGACTAAAGATTTTGTCTTTGTTCAACAAGAGTACCCATTAAAAAACCAATATCATTTCTCTTACCACAAAATTGAAAGATACACAACAATTTTGAATTCTTGAATCATTTACAATCATTTATTCATGGTCTCGACGTCGATTGTTTACTCTAGATTAATTCCAAAATCGTTATCTGTTAGAATATAAAACGAATCAAGGAACTCCAACCATCGGCTTAACCTTTTGGTTGAGTTGGTTTCTTGACATGGTATCAGAGTCATGTGACCAAAGGTCACGGGTTCGAATATCACCCCTCCATTCTAAAGTGGATAATCAGAACAGGTAAGGGAATCCCGTCTGCACCCACAGTTCAAGCCCAAAAGGGCCTTCGTATGAGGGGGAGTGTTAGAATATAAAACGAAACAATGAACTCCAACCATCGGCTTAAACTTTTGGTTGAGTTGGTTTCTTGACATTATCGCCTACATTTCATGCACAAAATTTCATTGAAAACGAACATTATACGTCATAAGTTGAATACAAATAGTGTTGATCTCCCAATATGAAAGTGGCGTTATCTATGGGATGCTCCATTATTTCCCCTTACTTGTCTTATTGTGGGAGGATTACTATCCGTATTCAGCTTGTGACGGACATTCACAACCGATGTTTCAAGTAATCTAGAATGTCCACAATCTAGTAGTTCAAATCATGCAACATTAGAAGCTTGCTTGTGGTAGTAAGCAAGAAATTTAATAAGAAACATTGTTTATTCAATGATAGTGCTACAATTGTAAGACCAAGTCATGAACTCATGTCATGATGTTGATTTGTTTGAAACATAAGTGACATAAAAATCTAATGATTGTTGGTAAATAATAATTAAAATTTTCAAATAGCATATGATTTTTGATATTATAAAGTATCAATCAATTCTACAAATTTCATTTGCATGACATATTGAAGTTGGTCTTAGTTTACCGTCTTAACTTGAGACGTCTCACGTTACATTTTTTATTTGGTTTATTTGAATCGGTTGTTAGTATTGTCTTAATTTAAGACGGTCTTAAATAAAATTTATGAACATACAGTAATTTAGGTGGATATTTTGACTTAAACATCGTTATATGATCTCACGGAGTCTTGTGACTAGCTTAAATTACCCAATTCACCGTCAGTATTGATTAGCTACCAAGATCATCTTCGTAATAAGATTCATATATCGAACTTATAAAAGACCATTTTTATAAGATTAAAGATAATTTGTGAGAAACTACCTTACATTTATATCCATTTGTGAACAACTCCCTTACTTTTATTTTTTTGTTAAAAACTACCTTTCATTTTAATTTTTTGTTAAAAACTACCTAAAAAAAGTTTTGAGGCCAATTTCTATTTATTATTGGTTTCACATGTGTGATTTCTCTAAATTTTCATTCTTATTTTGTCGGTTAAACTTGATATCCAAGCTTATCTTTCTTATCTAAAGTTCTAAACGAAAGGAAATTCTTGCCATTAGCTTCAATTTCTTTCTTTAAGCATGTGGAATAATTGCTCCGGATGATGAACATGGGTTAAATCGTATGAACTCTATGCTATTCGTGAAAAAGAATGAAAATTTAGAGAACTCACACGTGTGAAATCCAACTCATAAATAGAAATTGGCCTCAAAACTTTTTTTTAGGTAGTTTTTAACAAAAAATTAAAATAAAAGGTAGTTTTTGACAAAAAAATTAAAGTAAGGTAGTTGTTCACAAATGGACATAAATATAAGTTAGTTTCTCACAAATTATCCTAAGATTAATATTTAGGAGGTTATTTAACCTGCGACAGAGAGACAAAATGAATCGAGACATTAATATACAAGTAAGACGTCAATGTATCTCGTAAATTGGCTTAGAATTGCCGCGGCTACGACTCTAAACCAACTTCGCATAGAGTATCGGTTAAATTCACATACGGGGATTGGACAGTATCCGTCACAAGAGAAAAAGTGACGGGTACATCTATCACTCAATGACCTTGAAATTTCGAAAAGCATGTATTATATGTATTAATTTAAACCGTTTGTGATGACGTACGGGAAACATATTTTTTTTACTATTTTTTACCACGTGTCTGGATCACTTCAAAAGTTATTATATTTGTTTTTATCCCTAAATAACAATTCTTAATACTTTTTAACAAGTATCCGATTTTCAGTAGAGACTGATTTACTGTGTACTTGCCCCCTCAAATGACCTCCTTTACTACTGAAATTTTGAGTGGCTGCTTAATTTGATCGGAGGAATCGGTCCCGTGATTTTTGGTCTTTTTTTTTCCTGAAACTCTAAAATCTCGAAAATCGTGTATTATAGGCTTTAATTTAAACTGTTTGGGAAGACGTACCGAATGATATTTGTTCTTATCCATGTTTTTCTACCACGTGTTCGTGATCGTTTCATGAGTTATTATATTTGATATCAGCTTAATAAAACTTCTTTAAATAAGTATCCAGTTTTCACCTGAGAGGCTAAGAGTGATTTATTGCTTACATGGCCCCTAAAATGACCTTCGTTGCTACTTAAGATTTGTGTGGTCGTTTAATCTAACTCGGAGAATTGATTTAGTCATTTTCGGAGATTTTTGTTCCAAGACCCCGAATTCTTGAAAACCGTGTGTTATACGTTTCAATTAAGCTGTTCGGAAAGACATGCCAGGTGAAGATTCCTTTTCTCCCTGTTCATGTGTCAAGGTCCCCAGGTTCGCTTCACGAATTATTATATTTGATTCCAGCCTCAAATAAGAAGTCTTAATTCCTTTTTAACGAGTATTCGATTTTCACCTCAGACCGATTAACCTCTAATGACCTATGTTGTTTCCCAAACTTTGCATGGTCGTTTTTTCTAACCTTTTATCTAACCAGAGGAACCGATCTTTTAATTTTCAGACATTTTTATTCTAGGACTATTATATAAAACTATTTTTTAAATATAAGATTAGCCAAAAAAAGTCACTTTACTTTGATTACCTATTATTTTGTTTTAGAAATTAGCATATTTAATATGTAAGTAATCATAATAAGACATCAATTTACTAAATTAAAAATGAAATATAAATGATTAAATGTAATTAAATGTTAATTTTGGGACATTCTTCTTTTGGGCCAGCTTTATGATAGTAGAGGGATTTATTGAAAAATTATTAATGTGAAAGTAGCATAGACATCGGGATATTCACATGGATATGGGCCGTATCCAGTTAAACGGAGAAGTGCTAGCTTTGGACTAAATCTTTATTTTCTGGCCCATACATTTTGATACATAAACCATAAAAAACCTGAAAATGTTTTTTTTTTTTTAAACGAGAGAACGAGCAGCCGTTACTTTCGGTGCGCACTGGATAAACCCGCGGGTATATGTAGTAGCCTGCAAACCACATACACCGGGTAAACAACCCGAGGGTAACATGCTCGAAATCTATTTAGGCATGGACTCGGCCCAAGAATGCTCCACAAGATTTTGCTCTTGGGGAGGCTTGAACCCGGGTCTCGTGGGAATTATTATTTATTTGCTTATTTGACGTATTTTATTTTGCGGTATTTTAACTAATTACCACGCTCAACTTGGTCTAACTTATCTATATAAAAGTATATAAGAAGAACCACTACCCATAAATTGGACACATGTCGCTCTCACATTAAAAAAATTCCCGCCAAGTTCCCATAATGTAAAATCGATTTTGGAAAAAATATTTTTGCTGATTAATGTATACAAAATAGGAAATATTTAACCTGTCCATGCAATATTTAATAAATTCACACTTTTTTAAATTCCTATGCATATCCGTCCAAAAATATATTCTATATAAATTTAGAAGTTTTTAGACTATAAAAATATTATATATAAATCCGTGCAAAAATATTCTATATAAATAATCTATAAAATTATTCTATATATCTTTTAAATTTAAACACTTCTTGGAAAAAATATTTAATGAGATTCTTAAATCAAATATTGACTAATTGTCAATCTTAAACCAAATATTGACTGATTGACAAACTATCTTTCCACTCAGAGATTTTTTAACAAAAAATATGTCTCACATGCTCGTTCGAATGAGATCAGAGGGTTCATCTTTCCACACCCGAATACCAAATATTACTCAACCAGTTACAATAAGTGAGAGTATTTTTTACGTATGAAATATAAAAATTCAATTAATTCAATGAGATATTATTTTATCAAAAGTTACAAAATAAAGACTATTACACAAGATATTTATTCAAAGATATGTGAAATTATACATTATATTAAAACTGTACCACACCTGATACAAGATAGCTAGATAATAAGAATGGTGTATACGGATATTCAAAGAGTAATAATCTTAACAATGAATTCAATTATGTGAAAATACAAGATATTATGCCCCAAAAATTGCTTATTACACAAGATATAAAAGAGAAACCGCTAGACACGCGTCAGTTTCACAATCACTCTTACATTAGTTTTTTCCCGCCTAAGTTTGATCTATAATTAGACATATTTTCAACATTTTTTTAAATAAATATTATCTATCAGTATGAACTCAATGATGGATTGTTTATAATTATTAGCCAAAAATAATAATTTGATATAATGAAAGGCTTATAATTAAGCAGCCTAATTTATTACACTATTTATCGCAGTATTAATTAAAAATTATTATAGTACTATTGTTAACCTGTTTTAAATTTTATAGTATTATTATAGTACTATTGTTGAGTGTGTCAGCCACCGTTTTGGCACAAAGACCGAGACCGAGAACGTAAAACAAGAGCATGTGCCATTAGCCCATTCACAACGTCAAATAAACAAGAGGATTTCCCAAAATATTTAAAGAGAGTACAAAAAGTAATAGTGTCGTACAACTATTGTGTCTTTCATAGAGTTTATGTTTATATTTGTTAACTTTTGAAATATTTTGTAAATAATATGAGAAGTATTATATTATTAAGTGTAATTAGAAAGGATTACAACCTAAGCTTATATAGAAGATTACATATGCTAAACTAGGTTACAAAATATACTTAGCATAATTTAAGGAGATAAACAAGGTAACAACTAAACTAATTACATAAGATAAGGAAGGAATATATGTTAGTGTTTGAATCAAGTTCAATCACGTTGACTTGGCCTTGGTGGATTGATTTGTATTGTTAACATTCCCGCTCAAGATGGACGGGCGATAGCGTAGACCAATCTTGGATGAAAGCAAGAGGAACCGGGGTTTATGGAGAGGCTTGGTGAGTGTGTCAGCCAGCTGATCAGTCCCATTGATGTGTTGGATTCGGACATAGCCACTGCGGATTGCTCCTTGACGAAGTGGAAAGCGAGAGCAACGTGCTTCATTCGTGAGTGAAAAACAGGGTTAGCCGAGTACGTTGTAGTGCTTAAGTTGTCACAATAGATCATAGGAGGAGCAGTAGTCGTTATACCAAGTTCGAGCAAGAGATTTTGGAGCCAAATGAGTTCTGCCGTGGTGCTTGCCACTGCTCGAAATTCAGCTTCTGTGGAGGAGCATGACACTGCCTTTTGTTTCTTAGCGGACCAAGAGATCGGATTACAGCCCAAATAGATGATAAACCCGGTAGTAGATAGGTAATCTTGGGGGTCACCACCCCAATCGGGATCGCAAAAAGCGTGTAACCGTAACGGAGTAGAGCTAGATAAGTGAATGCCGAGGTTTAGTGTTCCATTTAAATAACGTAACAAACGTTTTAACGCACTCCAGTGATTTGTTGTTGGATGTGTTAAAAATTGTGCTAACTTATTAACGGAGAATGCAATATCTGGTCTCGTAAGAGATAAATACTGTAAACTACCGACAATAGACCGGTAATCAGAAGGATTCTCAATGGTGCGGTTGGGTCTTTGACGAGGGGTGGGTGTGTGAGCATAGGTGTAGTCGCAGGGTTCGAATTTTCCATATTAAATTCGACAAGTAGGTCGTACAAATACTTGGTTTGATTTAAATGCAGCCCCGTTTTGGTCGGTGTAATTTCGATCCCTAAGAAATACGAGAGGGGTCCTAGGTCTTTAAGGGCAAATTTTTGAGAAATTTGATTGATGAATGTCGTAATGTGGTGTTTGTTTGGACCCGTGACGATGATATCGTCAACATATACTAACACAAAGAGGGTTGTAGTGGTTGTTTTGAGTATAAAAAGGGAAGGGTCAGAGAGGGAGTTTCGAAAACCCGAGTGAAGTAAAAAATTCTTGAGTTCATTGTACCATGCCCGTGGTGCCTGCTTAAGACCGTAAATTGCTTTGTTGAGTTGACAGACATACGATGGATTGGTGGTATCAACAAAACCTGGAGGTTGACTCATAAACACAGTGTCCGTAAGAGTTCCCTGCAAAAACGCGTTATTAATGTCGATTTGATGTAAATGCCACTGTCGTGTAACCGCAATGGTGAGTATTGTTCGAATCGTAGTGGGTTTGATCACCGGACTAAAAGTTTCGGAGTAATCAATCCCGGGTCTTTGATGAAAACCTTTAGCGACTAAACGTGCTTTGTGTTGTTTGAGGCTTCCATCCGGATTGTATTTAATGCGATACACCCATTTACAACCAACAACATTAGGGGCGTGGGTGGGGGGTAATAAGGTCCAGGTTTGGTTTCGGGAAAGGGCGTCGAATTCATCGACCATGGCTTGTCTCCATTGAGGGTGAAGGAGCGCTTGCTTGGTGGTTGTAGGGGTCGTATGAGTGAGAGGGCGAATGGCTGCGAGAGCATTTTTGGTGGTTTTGAAGTAGCGAGGGTTGGGTACAATGATATTGTTGGAGAGGCGTGTTCGATGGAGGGGTAAGGGAGGTGGTGGTGGAGGCGGGGGTGGAGAAGGGGTGCTGGTTGTGTTAGGGGAGGTGGAGGGAGAAGAAGTCGATGGAGATGAGGGGGTTGTAGAGGGGGGTTCGACAGAGGGTATGGTGGTGGAGGTGGATATCGATGAGGGAGGGGAGGTAGGTGATGGTGGGGAATGGAGTTCTGGAGGTGGCGTAGTGGAGGCAGGGGGTGGGAGCAGAGGTATGGTGAGAGTACACCATTGATGAGGAGTGGGTGTGGCATCGATGGAGGAGTTCGATAAGGTAAGATAGAGGAATTCGAGTTCGACGAATCGAACATGGCGAGACGTATAGGGGCGGTTGGACGTAGGGTTGAGACACAAATAGGCACTTTGAGTTGTGGAATAGCCAACGAATACACACAGAGTAGACTTGGGTTCGAGTTTATGGGTTGTATACGGTTTGAGCCACGGATAACACAAGCAACCGAATGGGCGAAGTTTGGTGTAATTCGGATTGTGACCGAGTAAGAGCTTATAGGGAGATTGATTTGTGAGAGTTGTGGAAGGTAATCGATTTATGAGATAAGTTGCAGTGGAAAAAGCATAGGGCCAGTAGATGGTGGGCATTTGGGCTTGGGTTAGAAGAGCGAGCCCGGTTTCGACTATGTGACGGTGTCGACGCTCCGCGAACCCATTGTGTTCGGGAGTGTGAGGTGGGGAGGTGAGATGGGTGACACCATCATTAAGGAGAGTGGGGGTTAATTTGATAAATTCACCCCCATTATCCGAATAAAATTGACGGATAGGACGGTTAAAATATTTCTCGATTATAGCTTTGAATCTAAGAAATGTTGTGGCTGTATCAGATTTGTTTTTGAGTAGATAGAGCCAGAAATAGTGGGTGAAATGATCGACAAAAATCACGTAATATTTATATGAGTCGATAGAGGTTATGGGTGATGTCCATACATCAGAGTAAACAATGTCGAATGGTGCGTTGGACACAAGTGACGATTTCGAAAACGGTAATTTATGACTTTTGTTGATCAAGCAAGAATTACAATGCAAGAAATTGGAAATATTGAAATTAAAACTAGTGCTTAGGGTGCGTAAAGTAGCATTGGAAGGGTGGCCTAGACGAGCATGCCATAAGAAGCTCGATGATTTATTTGCGGCTAAAGCTTTGGGCGTGGTGGAGGATGGCTGCCAGAGGTACGAGCCATCAACGAAGGGTCCTTCAAGCAATGTTGTTCCCGTCCGGATTTCCTTAAAACAGAAAGAATTGGAAGAGAAAAAAGCATGAGCATGGTTATCGGCGCAAAATTGTGATACCGAAAGCAAAGGTTGCGAAATATTAGGAACTAAAAGAACATTTTTAAATTGTAACGTATGAGACTGATTAAAAATAGAGAATGAACCAATATGTGAGATTGAGAGGGACGAACCATCACCAATCACAAGGTCATCGGGTCCATCGTAAGGAGCATGAAATGAGAGAGTGCTTAGGTCATTGGTGATGTGGTGAGAAGCGCCACTGTCGATGAGATAGGTGTTGGAAGGAGCGGTGGTAGTGGTGGCCGTATTGGCCGAGGGACGAGGGTGGCGAGTAGGGGGAGGGGGGAAGACAACATTAGGATAGTCACGCTTAAAATCGGGACAATCACTAATGACGTGCCCTTGAGTTCGACAGTATTATTGACAACGACCCTTGAATGGATTGGGGGTCGTGGTGGTGTTACGATTGTAGGATGAAGATTGGGTTTGATTCTGATAACGGTTTTGGTTGTTATTGCGGTTTTGATTATAGTATGGACGATGAGATGCGGCATTTTATGGACGATGAGATGCGGCATTTGCCGAAGGATGAAACGAGTTGGTAGTGGTTTGTGGTTGATTTTTGAGAGTTAATTCATGCTGGATGAGTTTTTCATGGAATAGGTCGAAGGAGATGGGAGAGTCTCGAGCACGTATTGCGTCGATAACGGGTTTGTACAGGGTGTAGTCGAGACCACTAATTATTTGAGAGGTGATATCCTCGATGTCGAGGGGTTTCCCGAAATGAGCAAGTTGAGTAATACATTCTTTGATAGCAAGCATGTACTCGGAAATGGTTTTGCCGGTGTGAGTTATAGTTTTGAGACGGTCTTTTAGTTGGAGGATGTGGCCACTGGAAGGATTGGCATAAGTTGTGGCTAGGGTGGTCCAGGCTTCTTTGGAGGTGGTGGCGTCAAGTAAGACAGGTGCGACGGTATCGTCGAGGGTTCCGGCTAGGGCTCCTAGGATAAGTTGGTCCTGACGGAACCATGTTTCGTAGGCTGGGTTTGGAATGGGGTCGGGATTTGGTTTTTCTGTTGTGGCTGGTGGTGTCGTGGTCTTAGATGGAGCGGCAATGGTTCCATTGAGGTAGGAAAATAGGCCGAAACCTAGGAAGAGCCGGCTGATTTGGTAATGCCATGAGCGGTAGTTGGTCGGGGTTAGTTTAGTACATGTGGGAAAGGAGACGGAGACAAGGGGTTTGGATGGTTCGGCTGAGTTGGGAATTTGGTTGTTGGTGGTAGCCATGGTGGTATCGCAAAAAAGACGAGGTTGGCGGAAGCGTGTTTTAGTATAGGATCGATGTGATTCCTGATACCATGTAAATAATATGAGAAGTATTATATTATTAAGTGTAATTAGAAAGGATTACAACCTAAGCTTATATAGAAGATTACATATGCTAAACTAGGTTACAAAATATACTTAGCATAATTTAAGGAGATAAACAAGGTAACAACTAAACTAATTACATAAGATAAGGAAGGAATATATGCTAGTGTTTGAATCAAGTTCAATCACGTTGACTTGGCCTTGGTGGATTGATTTGTATTGTTAACATATTTTGAGTTATATTTTAGTTTTTTATATTAAAATTAAAATATAGTTCAACTTATATGCATTGTGTTTAATTGTATAATGATAGCTTTAAAATAGCCTCGCAAGTGCACGATAAATCGTAGCAAATAATCGAGGGTCGATCCTCAGGGAGTAGTTGTTGAGTACCTATTGTTCTACCTTTGTGCTTAGCTAAGTCGGATAAATATTGAGTTTGATTGAGATTAAGAAACTAAAACTAATGACTATAAGTAAACGAAAGTAAGGAAAAACAAACTAGATTAAGATTTAAAACGAATTACTCAAATTAAGAAGGAACTAGGAGGTGATTCGACCATTTCACATGTGACTTCCTTTAATAGATGATTGTTCGGTTGTTTTAGGTAACGGGGTTGAGAGGTGACTCCTCTAATTCGTACCAAGACTCCCTCTCGGGCTCACTAGGTATCACTAGAATTGCCTCCCCATACCCCTCTCGGGTTCATGAGTCGGACTACTCCGGGTTCTAGGATTAAGATGACTAAGGTTGGCCAAACCCCAACCCCCCTCTTTCCTAGGCCAAAGGATCAAAACAAGTCAAATCCCGGTCTTCCCACTTCCTCTCTCAAGGACCGCTTTCCAACCGAATATCAAGGGTACCCAACCCAAATTCCCCCTCTCGGGTTCAATCTAGGTCGATAACTAGCCTAACTAGGGTGGTCAACTTCTAACCTAATCAATTCTCATTGATGGTCAAGGGCTAAAAGTCTCCCGATTCAAAAGCCCAAGTCAAACATTAAACAAGTCAAACCCCTTGATAAACCTCAACTCCTTCACCTTTTACAACCCAACACAACACCCATCTTAAGAAGTCAACATATTTTAAGGTCAAATCACCCCCTAGAAGGGGGTCTACTCACTAATCATGTTTAGGGATTCGAGACTAATAAATAAAAGCGATCTAATGATGACAAACATGTTTTTGATGATTATAGATGCTAATAACATATGATCAAGCAATTAAAACTAAATTATAAGAACAACTAGCATGTGGAAGATGTGATATGAAAAGGGCAAAAGAAAGGAATTAAAAACAACTAAATAAATTGAAAGAAAGATTAAGGTAAAGATTATAATACCAAAAGATTAAGAACAAGGATGATCGGAAAAAGGATGAACAATCTCCTTAAGAAACCCAAACCCTAGAAACTTGCTTCTACTTAAAAATACTAAGGTAAAATGAAGATGAATTCTAAGCTTGTAATGTGGAGTGTATGATACAAAAAATCTCAAAATTAGAGTATATATACAAAGGCTTAAGTGGGGGTGAAAGCCCACTTAAGAAGAACAAAATAACGCACAAAATAGGCCCGTCCGGTGTAGTGAACACCGGCCGTGCCAGAGCTACACCGGATGGGGGCTAGTTGCACCCCCCCTTCTTTGCTTAGTCTTGTTCTTCGTTCCTCTTGGGTGTAGCTTGGACAAGTCGGGTGTAGGAACACCTGACTGCCTGAGTTACACCTGACTTCGATATTTTGGTGGGTGTAGGAACACCTGACTGCCCGAGTTACACCCGACTTTGAACTAGGAACACCCGGAGTGGTTCAAAAGCTCATTTTCTCGACTCGTGAGCTACCCGGCACTTCCGTTAAGTCCCCAAATTACCTAGAATAACGTGACAATGCTACAAAAACATCGAAAGGCCGTGAAAATAGCATGCAACGATATATGAGGCTAAAAAGAGGATAAAGACGGAAAAACCGACAAAAAGGCTTGACAAAGAGAAGGGAAATAGTGATGAAAATAGGGCCGATAACGTAGTTATCAAATCTCCCCACACTAAACCCTTACTCGTCCTCGAGTAAGCACAAGTCTAGGTCAAGAAAAAGGGCACAAGAAAGGAAAAAAACTAGAACGAAGCGAACAAAAAGGAACTACTAAAAAGGACCTAATTCTACTAAAATAACTAGCCGCATGAGTATTAGCGCACTCAACGCCCCTTCAACTCACGTAATCATGCTCATGAGGTAAAGCACGACTCGCAAGGCAAGTAGGGTCTTGCACAAAATTGTGATGCATCCAAATCTTAAGCACAAGGTAGAAAAAGATAGATGCATCAATCACAAAGAAATGCCACCTTCCTCATCAAGGTGGCGGTCACTACCTAGTGGAAAATCAAGCAAAGACACATACTCCTTACAAATTTTAATTCGGTACGTGACTAGGTTTACAAGGATAGCTATAAATCACCCCTAGAATAGTGCAAGTCTAGGCTACCTTCAAGTGCATCTTCCAACTACTTTGTCAAAGGCGATCGAATGAAAATGGAAGGGAATCCCCAATGTGTTTAGAAGTGAAAAATTAGACGGTCTAGACTCTTGTCAAGCAAGAGTCGTGGTTCGTTCCAAGTTCATCTAGAGGGGATGGCAAAAGTAAAAAGAATCTTGAAGTAAAATGCTCAACTCATTTTATAAAGGTTAGGAAAAACTCGGAATTTTACCTCTTATTATATTTTTTTTCTCTTTTTTTTTATTTCTTCTCTTTTTTTTTTTCTTTTGCTCTCAAATGGTTCGGATAGGGCTTGTCCAACGCGTGCTAACACCCTTTGTTTTCGCCAATCGCTTATTAGGCAACCGGTTAAACTCTACATGTTAGCTTGTCGGAGGACATCCACTCTGTCTTCGGGGAGGTCGAATTCACGACCAAGCGGGAAACCAAGGTATTGGCATCCCCCCCAAAGCACATCGAAGTGTTAGCCTATATCCAAACCAAGAGACTTTATCAAACACACTTATTTTTTTTTTGAGGTTTCTTTCTCTTTTTTTTTTTTTCAAGATCAAGAGTTCCAAAACCAAGATAAGTGAAAAGAGCATAAAAAAAATCAAAAACTTTTTAGGATTTGCCATTCGACCTAGACTACCAAGGTCACCAAGATCACCTAATCGACACTCCTTAACAAAATGGGGTTGAACAAGGTGACTCACATGCAAACCTTTGACTTAGTAGCGGAAAATGTCATGAAAGATACTAGAGGGGCACTAAATAGGGTGATTTAAAACCATTCTAAATAAACAAAGTTACAAGCCGAAAGAAAATTTGTAAAGGTCTAGGTATTTTTGCCATAATTCCCCCTTAGGGGTTTTCAAAAAAAAACAAAAATTAACTAAAGGAACTACATGCCATGAAATGCAACTACATATTCACATGTTATAATGCATATGCAACTATAAAACTAAATGTCAAAGCAAAACTAATGCAATCATCCTACCAACACATAGGCACACAACACCAAGCTCCAAAACGGTTCCTCAAGGGAACACCCATCATCAAGTAATCCCATCCTCCTCCATATATGAATATGAAAAATGAAAAGGAAGGATAAAAGAGAAAGAGGAAGAGTAATTTTACCAACTTCTTCTCCGATGCAATCTTGTGTGCGACCTACGAAAATGGTTAGGACAAACAAAACACAAAATATGTACAATGCAAAATTTTTGGATTTTTCAAGTTTTTCAATTTTTTTTTGTATTTTCTGAAATTTTCTCAAAAAGAAATATATACAAAGAATATATTTCCCCTCCCCACACTAAAATCTCATCGTCCTCGATGAGACAAGTGCATGGAAGGAAAATACAAAAAGAGGCAAAATATTTTTGGGTTTTCAATTTGTTGAAAAAGAAAAGCATGTTTTTGGTTTTTTTTTTTTTTGGGGCCTCCCCTCTATACTAACTATATGGACAAGTTATAAAGAGGAGGCTAGGAAAAGAAAAACAACAAAAACTAAATAAGAAAAACTAAGAAAAACTTAATTTAAGCTAAGGTTAAGAAAAACAAGTAAAGCAAAATAAATTTGGATTTAAGGAGGAAATGGGGCAATTTGGATTTTCAAAATGGGAACAATCATGGCCATCTCCAAAAGGGGTGTAATCACGTCACCCGGAGAATGGCATCACCAACCTACAACTCAAGGAAAACAAAACTTATCAAACAATTTCAAGGTTTCCAAGGCAAAGCATCGAATGATCGAATTGTCAAGACAAAAACAACAACTTAACAACGACAAATCAAAGGCAAAGACACCAAACAAAAGACCAACAAGCTCACACGATAGGCAAGAAAAGATATTAGGAAAAGGAATGCAAATAACGACTATCACCGAAGCAACCTCCCCACACTAAGTCTCCACTATCTACAACACCTAGTACCCTCCCCAAACTAAGGTCTACCTCAAGAAGGAGGTGGGTAAGGGGGGTAACGAGAAGGGTCATAAGGATAGGGGTAGAACGGCCCCTCCGGATAAGGTGGGTAATGTACCGGATGGTACGGGTCAAAATCCGGGGGTGGCATGTAGGTGGGTTGGTGTGGGTTATAACCCGTAGGAGCATACCCCATGGAATTGGTGAACATGGGGTTTAGATAGTCGATTTGCATACGCCGCATTTGGTCCTCTTAATCATCTTGCCTACGAACCCCCGCCCGAATGAGCTCTTGGTTAGCCAACCCAATGTTTTTGGCATGCAAGGCCGCTCCATGGGCGAGGTGAGCGGTGTCAAAAGCTTGTTGGGCCAAAGTCTCAATGTTTTGGGTCCTTTGATACATGTCATCCCACTGGGTTCGGAAGGTAGGGTCGTCCATGAAGCATTGGTGCCCTTGGGAGGAACTCCCGGCACCTTGGTCTTGGGTAGGGGGCGTTTGCTTTGGGGCACGGGCTTCATCCTCAGAGTCGGGGTCGGTGTGATATTGTATCACACCCTCCCCTATGGCATAGTAAGCAATGTCCCAATACCCTTGATTATCGTCGCCATCCCTAAACCGTTTCCTATACTCCCCCGAACGAAGTGGCATTCCCCAATTGGTTTGGTCAGAAATGGAAGTCCAAGCGGTGTTAGGCACCACCATGGCCCTAAGGTCCGTTATGTGACAAAGGTTAAGGTTATTATCTTTAAACAACATCCTAAGATAAACCCCACTCAATAAGTTACGGTCACAATAACGGGGAAGGCCCGAAAGGTCATGGTTTAGTGCACGGGCTATCATAGTCACCACTCCCCCACAAGCAATATGCCCTGGAGGGGTATCCGCAATCTTCCCAAAATGGTGGGCTAAAGCCGAAGGCAAGTCAATTCTAGCATGAGTGCGGTAAAGAGCTTGATGGAGAAGCTCAAGGGTTAGGGCACCTACATTATAATGGGTTTCCTTTGAGGGGAAAAGGGAGTTGGAGAGGATCCTACCAAAGTACCGGATTGCCGGGTTCCTCAAACTCCGGTTGTACGCATGCCCCGCCACAAAAGGTGTGTGAAGACAAGTTAACTTCTTCCACAAATTTTCCCGTATATCTCTGTAGCCACCCCCCTTTGAAGGCTTATGACTCCCTTCTATCACCGTTGGTAAACCAAGTAACGCACCGAATTGGGGAATGGTTAAGTTATGTCTAGTTCCCCTAAGTTGGAATGAGCAATAAGGGGGAGAGGTAGTCAAGTCGGATTTCCACGTAGCGAGGAACTCGCTAGTGAGACCGACATAGGTATATTCATTAGAGTCATAAAATGCTCGGATTCCTATGGTATCACAAAGGGTCCGAACATCCTCTTCTATGCCCATATCCCTCATAGCTATCGGGTCCGCCCACCTAGTGGTTTCCCACTTCTTTTCCACCAACTTATCAAATTTGTCTAGTTCGGATTTTTTTGGGAAACCTACTTGCCTTATTTCATTATAAAATCTAAAAGTCGAATAGGGCACAGTAGGAATAAAAGGTGATGAAGAAGATGATGATGGACATACCACAGCTAGAGGCGTAGGGTCACTCCGTTGACGCTTCGACATATCGATGTTGGCCTTGAAAAACGTGAATGCTCCAAAAATCTGCAAAAAGAACAATTAAATTCGGAAATAGGTAAAGTAAAGCAAATAAATGAAGTTACTTGCTCAAAAATGGTGAAACACCAACTTACCAAACCCTCCTTTAATGGTGAAATGCAAAAAATTGAAGCAAATGAAGAAAGTATTACCTAGAGAATGTAGATCGGAACTAGAGGAGAACGGTTGCGAAGTCGGAATTGAAAAAGATTGAGAAATGAGGGAGCAATGGAGATTAAGGTGTACCGAAAAATTGGAGTTTAAGGTGTTCTTGAGGTGAAGGAGGCGTTGGAATGAAGAAGAAAGAAGAAAGGCAAAAGAAATCTGGAAAAAAAACAACCTGCGCGTGAAAAAGGGGGCGTCCGGTGTAGCGAACACCGGCCGCGTCCGAGCTACACCGGATACCCCTGAGTTACACCGGACAGTTTTAAAAAATCAATTTTTTCGAAAATTCTCCTTCATCCGGTGTTGCAACCCCCAAGTCGGGTGTAGGAACACCCGACTGCCTCTTTTACACCTAACTTCAAAATTTTCTATGGGTGTAACTCCTCCAGTCAGGTGTTCCAACACCCGACTTGGCTAAGTTACACCCGGATACCCCCAAATACCTTGAAAAACACAATGAAACCATAAAAAATAATCCCAAGTCCAAAATTTCTCATCTTTTTCGTCCCGAATCGACTCAACCATTCCGAAAAATACCTCCGAAAATACCAAAAATCCAAAATAAGCTCCGATTCCTACAAAAAAAAACACAAAAGACATGGGTTGCCTCCCAAGAAGCGCCTTTGTTTAACGTCGTTGGCTCGACCAAAGTCAATTAAAATGCCAAATAAAGGGCCGAATGTTACACAATATTCACAAAATCATCAAACCAACAAGATAAAAAAACAACACAAAAGTTCAAGAAAGCCATATGGGCCGAATGTTACACAACCGAAAGAGTTTGAAATTAGATGAGATTTGTTTGGAAAGAGGCTACCTCCCTTGTAAATGGTGTTCCGGCTATGTAGTGCTTGAGGCGGTTACCATTTACCTTGAAAGTTTCCTCTTCACTTTTGATTTCCACCGCGCCATAAGGGAAGACACGGTTCACAATGAACGGTCCCGACCATTTTGACCTCAATTTGCCCGCAAACAATTTGAATCTTGAATTAAATAGGAGAACAAGGTCCCCTTCCTTAAACTCCCTCCGGATGATGGCTTTATCGTGAAATCGTTTTGTCTTCTCCTTGTAGAGCCTAGAGCTTTCATATGCCTCTAACCGGAACTCTTCAAGCTCATTAATATCAAGGAGCCTCTTCTCCCCCGCACTCTTCAAGTCAAAGTTCAATTGCCGAATAGCCCAACGGGCTCTATGTTCCATTTCCACCGGAAGATGGCACGACTTTCCGTACACTAATCGGTAAGGTGATGCCCCGATCGGTGTTTTAAAATCCGTGCGATAGGCCCACAATGCATCGTGAAGCTTGATGGCCCAATCTTTCCTAGATCGGCTCACCGTTTTCTCTAAGATTACTTTGAGCTCGCGGTTAGAAATTTCGGCTTGACCATTGGCTTGGGGGTGATAGGCAAGGCTTCGCCTATGTTGCACCCCATGCTTTTTGAGAAGAGCATCCAAGGTCCTCTCCTTGAAGTGACTACCTCTATCACTTATCAAAATTCTCGGCACTCCAAACCTTGGGAAGATGATGGTTTGTAAAAGCTTAGTGACGGATTTTGAATCACAAGTCTTGGTTGGGATTGCCTCCACCCACTTGCTTACATAATCCACCGCCACAAGGATATACTCATTCCCATAGGAGGATGGAAAAGGGCCTTGGTAGTCGATGCCCCACACATCAAAGACTTCCACTTCAAGAATGAAATTCATCGGCATCTCGTGCCTCCTTGTTATATTACCGCTTCGTTGACACTTGTCACAACCCTTCACATGTAAGGCAACATCATGGAACAATGTTGGCCAATAAAAACCGCATTGAAGGATTCTTGAAGCGGTTTTTCTAGCACTTCCATGCCCTCCACTCGGCATACCATGACAATGGTTGATAATTGATTCGACTTCTTCATACGGTATACACCTCCGGATCATCCCATCGGCACATGACTTGTAGAGACATGGTTCTTCCCAAAAGAATTGCTTGACATCATGGAAGAACTTCTTCTTCTTGTGCGAGTCATAGTCATGTGGGATGATTCCCGAAACAAGGTAATTCACAAAGTCCGCATACCAAGGGGCTTCCACAAGTGCAATTGCAAATAATTGGTCATCGGGTAGGGAATCATCTATAGGGAGCCCATCCTCTACATTTTCATTCAATAGCCGAGAGAGATGGTCCGCCACAACGTTCTCCACACCTCTCTTATCCCTAATCTCGATATCGAACTCTTGAAGTAACAAGATCCACCTAATCAATTTTGGCTTGGTCTCTTTCTTGAGAAACAAATGCTTCAAAGCCGCATGATCGGTGTGGACTATAACCTTCGCTCCTACCAAATATGTCTGGAATTTTTCCATAGCGAAAACTACCGCTAGGAGCTCTTTCTCGGTGGTGGAGTAATTCACTTGAGTGTCATTGAGAGTCTTGCTTGCATAGTAAATGGCATGAAGCTTGCCATCCGTCTTTTGGCCAAGGACCGCGCCTATAGCCACATCACTCGCATCACACATCAACTCGAACGGCTCACCCCAAATTGGTGGTTGCATAATTGGAGCGGAGACCAAAGCTTCCTTGAGCCTATTAAAAGCAAGCAAACACTCATTAGAGAAAACAAATGGCACATCCTTCCCAAGCAAAAGTGTCAAAGGTCGGGCAATCAAGGAGAAATCCTTGATAAACCTCCGGTAAAACCCGGCATGACCCAAAAAACTACGAATACCCTTGACACTAGTGGGAGGGGGCAAAGTCTTAATGACCTCAATCTTGGCTTGATCAACTTCCACGCCTTTACTTGACACAACATGACCTAAAACTACCCCGGATGTCACCATGAAGTGACATTTCTCCCAATTCAACACTAGACCGGTTTCTTGACACCTTTTCAAGACCTTTGACAAATTTGTTAGACACCCATCAAAAGATGTACCTACAACCGAGAAATCGTCCATAAACACTTCCATGATATCCTCCACATACTCCGAGAAAATAGCTAACATGCATCTTTGAAATGTGGCCGGCGCATTACATAACCCAAAGGGCATGCGCCTATATGCAAATGTACCAAATGGACAAGTGAATGTGGTTTTCTCTTGGTCGTTGGGGTGGATTGGGATTTGGAAAAATCCCGAGAATCCATCAAGATAGCAAAAATGAGAGTGTTGGGCAAGTCTCTCCAACTTGATCAATAAAAGGAAGGGGGAAGTGGTCTTTCCTAGTTGCCTTATTGAGGCGCCTATAGTCGATACACATTCTCCACCCCGTTGTGACTCTTGTTGGGATCAACTCATTGTTCTCATTTGTCACTACCGTGACACCACCCTTCTTGGGTACAACATGAACCGGGCTAACCCATGCACTATCGGAAATTGGGTAAATTATGCTAGCATCATAAAGCTTCAACACCTCCTTTCTAACCACCTCCTTCATGGTGGGGTTAAGGCGGCGTTGAGGCTCTATGGATGACGAATCCTCATGCTCTAGATGGATGCGGTGAGTGCAAAAAGAGGGACTAATACCCTTGATATCATTAATGGTGTACCCAATGACATCCTTGTATTTTCTCACAACCACAAGCAATTTTTCAAGTTCAATGTCATTGAGTGCACTATTAACAATAATCGGGTAAGTGTCATTAGGACCAAGGAAAACATGTTTAAGAGTGGAAGGAAGAGGTTTCAACTCCACTTGAGGAGGCGTGGATCTCTCCTCTTCTTTACCATCCTTCTTCAAGCTTTCGAATCTCTTGTTCGACTCCTCCAAGGGAGTTGCCTCCATAGCCATGGCATATTCCCTATGTTCTTTGCAATCTCTCACTTTTCCTTCTAGGAACCCTTGCAAGCTAGCATCCCCTTCATTGAATTTCTTGTCCACACAATCTTCAAGGACATCTACCATGTAGCATGCTTTTCCCTCCGAGGGCTCACTCATAGCTTTATCTAGAGAAAACTCCACCTTATCATCCCCAACTTGTAAAGACAACTTCCCGTTCTTGACATCAATTAGGGCACCTCCCGTGGCAAGGCATGGGCGCCCCAATATAATAGGAACATTTGTGTCTTCGGGCATATCCATGACATAAAAGTCACATGGGATGATTATCTTTCCGACCTTGAGTGGCACATCCTCCACAAGCCCCATTGGGTATCTTACCGATCTATCCGCTAATTGTAGAGAAACTCTTGTAGGAGAAAGCTCAAAGTCCTTCAATTTCTTGAAAATTTTTAAAGGCATGAGGCTAATACTTGCCCCCAAATCGCATAGAGCTCTCTCAACTCGGACATCACCAACTAGGCATGGGATAGAAAAACTCCCGGGGTCTTCAAGCTTGGTAGGAGCTCCATTCATTAGTATGGCACTACACTCCTTTGACACATTCACCGTTTGAAAAGCATTTAGGGAGTTCTTGGTAGACACCAAATCCTTCAAGAATTTGCCATAAGTCGGGATCTCCTTAATGGCATCAAGAAATGGGATGGTAATGTTCACGTCTTTCATCAAGTCCAAGAACTTCCCATACTTTTGTTCAAGCTTTGCTCTCGCCAACCTTTGTGGGAATGGAATTTGAGGCACAAAAGGTTTCACAACACTCGGCTTTGGGTCTTCAACCCCCTTCTTTGGCTCATCAATTACCATTGGTGTTTCCACCACTATCTCCACAAGGTCTTCTTCCGGCTCCTTGCTAGTCTCAACAACCACCTTCTCTTGTTTGTCAACACTACTCTTTCTCTTCTTTACCGGTACCCGATCATCCAATTCTCTCCCGCTTCTCAAGTGAATAGAGTTCACGGTTTTTGGGTTTTCTTCGGTCTTTCCCGGAAATCTTCCGTTGGGACCTTGCCTGTTACTCACTTGAGTGGCCAATTGGTTGATTTGGTTATCGGTTATTCTTTGAGAAGCTTGCATTTGGCTTCTCAATTGGTTAATGGAAGTGGTAGTGTCATCTTGCCTTTGGTTGGAGGTGGTTATGAATTGATTTTGGTTGGTCATGAGTTGCTCCATCATCGATTCAAGATTGGTTTTTGGTTGTGTTTGTTGTTGTGGAAAAGGTTGTTGGAAGGATTGTTGTTGTGGTTGAGGGAATTGTTGGTTTTGTTGGAAAGGTTGGTTTTTTGTTTGGAAAGGTGGTCTAGGAGTAAAGGTTTTTCCTTGGAAACCCGGTGGTGCATTATTGAAAGTTGGATTTGTTTTTTGTGCTTGAAAATTTGGATTTTGTGGTGGTTTTGATTGGAAATTTGAATTTTGAATATTGTTGGAATTGTATGAAAAGTTTGGGTGGTTTCTCAAGCCCGGATGGTATTGATTATTATTGAAGGCTCTTTGGGCCGGGGTTGACTCCCACAACCCGTTAACTTGCTCCATACCACTTCCATCTCCTCCGACCAAGTGACACTCATTGGGTGAGTGCCCTTGGTCTCCAAAAAAGTCACAATAATAAACTTGTTGACGGCTTGAGCATGAATTGTTTGAAGTGTGAGCTTGGTTCTTGTTAACACTCAACAAGGCGACTTGTTGCTTCAATTCGTCTATCAACCCTTTGACCTCAAGGTTACTCGCCGTCTCCACACTTGACTTCCCTTTTCTCTTATGCCTATCATGACTCCAATGAAAGGTTCTAGAAGCCATCTCTTCAATCAATCCCTTGGCGGTCTTGTGATCTATCTTATCTAAAGCTCCCTTTCCGGAACCCGAATCAAGGTTCATCTTCATTTCATTGTTGAGTCCTTCATAGAAGTTGTTTATGAGCTCATCCTCTCCGATTCCGTGGTGTGGGCACAACCTTTGCAAAGCTTTATACCTCTCCCACGCCTCGTAAAGCGTCTCATCATCTAATTGTGTGAAGCCTTGAAGTTCACTCTTGATCCTTGCGGTTCGTTGCGGTGGAAAGTACTTATTGAGAAAGGCTTTTGAGACATCATCCCAAGTCTTCAATGACTCCGGTTCACAACTCTTAAGCCATTCCTTGGCACTTCCCCTCAAGGAATGCGGAAAGAGCCTTAAACGAAGAGCATCATCACTCACACCATTGGCCTTATACATCTCACAACTATCGAGAAAGTCGTTAATGTGCTCGTTAGGATTTTCGGTGGCTCCTCCACCAAATTGATTCCCTTGTACAAGTTGTAACAAAGTTGCCTTTAACTCAAAGTTGTTGGCTTGGATTGGAGGTTTAACTATGCTCGGGTTTACAACCGTTTTTGGGGCTAAACGGTCTCTCATGGCGACGGGTGCGGGGTCTACCATTGTATCTTCCTCGGGAATGTGGAAAGGATTCTCAAAAGGTGAAGGTTGAGAACTCTCTCCGAATGATGTTACCTCCTCAATTGGGACTTCAATCAATCCCCTTATTTTCAAGGCGTTGAGGCGTCTTGCGGTAGCTTCTATCTCAAGGTCTATAGGATATTGCGGTTGGACCTTGCGAGTTCTTCTACTCATGCAACACCTACACACTCGATTCAAGGATTAGTAACAAAAAGTGACCTAGGATAAACTAAGATTAAACAAAAAGATATCAATTCGTTACTCCCCGGCAACGGCGCCAAAAACTTGATAACTTTAAAATAGCCTCGCAAGTGCACGATAAATCGTAGCAAATAATCGAGGGTCGATCCTCAGGGAGTAGTTGTTGAGTACCTATTGTTCTACCTTTGTGCTTAGCTAAGTCGGATAAATATTGAGTTTGATTGAGATTAAGAAACTAAAACTAATGACTATAAGTAAACGAAAGTAAGGAAAAACAAACTAGATTAAGATTTAAAACGAATTACTCAAATTAAGAAGGAACTAGGAGGTGATTCGACCATTTCACATGTGACTTCCTTTAATAGATGATTGTTCGGTTGTTTTAGGTAACGGGGTTGAGAGGTGACTCCTCTAATTCGTACCAAGACTCCCTCTCGGGCTCACTAGGTATCACTAGAATTGCCTCCCCATACCCCTCTCGGGTTCATGAGTCGGACTACTCCGGGTTCTAGGATTAAGATGACTAAGGTTGGCCAAACCCCAACCCCCCTCTTTCCTAGGCCAAAGGATCAAAACAAGTCAAATCCCGGTCTTCCCACTTCCTCTCTCAAGGACCGCTTTCCAACCGAATATCAAGGGTACCCAACCCAAATTCCCCCTCTCGGGTTCAATCTAGGTCGATAACTAGCCTAACTAGGGTGGTCAACTTCTAACCTAATCAATTCTCATTGATGGTCAAGGGCTAAAAGTCTCCCGATTCAAAAGCCCAAGTCAAACATTAAACAAGTCAAACCCCTTGATAAACCTCAACTCCTTCACCTTTTACAACCCAACACAACACCCATCTTAAGAAGTCAACATATTTTAAGGTCAAATCACCCCCTAGAAGGGGGTCTACTCACTAATCATGTTTAGGGATTCGAGACTAATAAATAAAAGCGATCTAATGATGACAAACATGTTTTTGATGATTATAGATGCTAATAACATATGATCAAGCAATTAAAACTAAATTATAAGAACAACTAGCATGTGGAAGATGAGATATGAAAAGGGCAAAAGAAAGGAATTAAAAACAACTAAATAAATTGAAAGAAAGATTAAGGTAAAGATTATAATACCAAAAGATTAAGAACAAGGATGATCGGAAAAAGGATGAACAATCTCCTTAAGAAACCCAAACCCTAGAAACTTGCTTCTACTTAAAAATACTAAGGTAAAATGAAGATGAATTCTAAGCTTGTAATGTGGAGTGTATGATACAAAAAATCTCAAAATTAGAGTATATATACAAAGGCTTAAGTGGGGGTGAAAGCCCACTTAAGAAGAACAAAATAACGCACAAAATAGGCCCGTCCGGTGTAGCGAACACCGGCCGTGCCAGAGCTACACCGGATGGGGGCTAGTTGCACCCCCCTTCTTTGCTTAGTCTTGTTCTTCGTTCCTCTTGGGTGTAGCTTGGACAAGTCGGGTGTAGGAACACCTGACTGCCTGAGTTACACCTGACTTCGATATTTTGGTGGGTGTAGGAACACCTGACTGCCCGAGTTACACCCGACTTTGAACTAGGAACACCCGGAGTGGTTCAAAAGCTCATTTTCTCGACTCGTGAGCTACCCGGCACTTCCGTTAAGTCCCCAAATTACCTAGAATAACGTGACAATGCTACAAAAACATCGAAAGGCCGTGAAAATAGCATGCAACGATATATGAGGCTAAAAAGAGGATAAAGACGGAAAAACCGACAAAAAGGCTTGACAAAGAGAAGGGAAATAGTGATGAAAATAGGGCCGATAACGTAGTTATCATATAATAATTTTCGATTTTCAATATTTCCTCAAGGAGTTCATAAATTTTACTACTATATAGCTCATATTATTTCTAATAAAGTTCGAATTTTCTATTAAAAAGTTCAAAATATGTACAGAAAATTGTATATCTCAGGTGGTATAATCTGTTTATTGTAAAGATAGTTTGGTTATTCACCATAAACATGTAAAAATATCACAGCAACAATATATTTATTACATTTATAATTCATTAAAAAGTCATACGTAATTAAATTTACTTTCACTATTTATTTACCACTTTATTTTACATTTTTACGTATGCGGTATGCATGAACATTGAACTATCATTATTTAGAGTTCATAGACCATTTACCAAAATTAAATTTTTGATGTTTTTTTCTTATATATTCCTCAGCTTCGGCATCAACATCTTCGTACACCTTATCAGCCACCTTTGTATCGGACTTATTCTCGACGTTCTTCTTCTTCTCCGACTTCTTCACCGGCGACAACACATGAGTAAAATAGACGTTGTACTCATCTAATAAACTTTCCGTTCTTAGAACTTTGTTTGATCTATAACTCGACATTTTTATGTATTTATTCGAATTTTGTTGTCAAAATAAATTGAATAACATTGGAATACTTATACATATATATATATACACGTTATTTAGATAATTTTTAGTAATTTCTTTTAGGCACGTTTTTCATTTTCTCTAGGTGATATACTCTATGACTATTTTTTATCGTTAAACATATAAAATAAAGTCGTAAAAGTGAATTTGTAATGTTGAAATATAACGAATTTTCAAAAAAAATACGAAAGCGGCTGAAATGTTTATTCAAATTGCTGCCTAATTAGCGGCAGATACATCATACATGAATATAACATGATTCATGCATACACGTAACATGTTAGAACCTTAAAGGTAAAGCATATGCATGCTCATGCATGATGCACGCAGAATTACGGAATCAGGATTTGAACTTAACGAGTTATAAAATTTAAGCAAGGTCGAAAGTATAGTATTAAGTAAGCTCGAAAAAAGTTCCAAAAATTTAACTAAAAAAGTTGAAATTTTGATCCTTCGTCGAAAATGAGCGCTCTTACTACCTTTCCTGTAACGCTCTTTCTTATTGACTTAATTTAAACTTATTTCACTTTTGCTCAGTGTTTTTCAGTTCATTTTAATTTAGTTTTATTTAGTTTAATTTAACTAAACTGTCCACAAATTAACTCTTCCTTGGACTCCATCGAATTTAGCTAAGTTTCATTTTATTACGTTTATTTTAACTCGATCCATCAAATTTAATCCAGCTACTTTCAGCGGAAAAGAAACGGGTTTAGTTACGGATTAGCTTTAATTACATGAATGGTACGTGTAAAAACTAAAAAGATTCGTCAATAGCAATATGTATATTAATATGTATGAATAGTATGATCCGGCTCCATTATAAGAGGTAGGAATAATGGTGAGGAGTATTTTTTTATCTCCTTTATAAGTCCAACAAAATTGGCCGGCAAGCCACGTAAGACTCGTATAACGCCGTCTTACAATATTTATATTATAGTAATAAATAAAGGGTAATCAATTGTATAATGAAAAATAAAATAAAATAAAAAATAATGTAATTGAGATACAAATGTGCTTTATTTTCCAACTTATAAAAATAATGTTTGCTACTTGTAATGTAATAGCATATGCTAGATGTATGTACATGTATCGGGGATATAATTCTCGATATATAATAACATGCTTTGATGCTGGTGAAATTTGAATTTAATTTATGCAAATAGAAATGTGCTTGTTATGGGTGATCATATATTATCTAATAAAAAACACTATTTTATTTCAATAACGTGAAAATTGTACGATATATAATTATGATAATTGAGGTTTTATACACGTTCCGAAAAATGAACAACGACCATTAAAATTCTATCATTCTTCTTGTTGATATTTTTTGTTGAAAGCGTATGAAGATAGTTCTAATTAGACAATGATGTTGCATGTACAATGTTGTTACATACACTAAAAATATAAAACATGATCAAGGCCGATGTAGGAATTTCAGTTTGCAAGGGCACAATTTATTTTAACCTTGGTTTTGATATTACTTTGCGTTTAACTACATATTTACATGGTCAACAATCACAAAAAAATACATATATTTTAGTAAAATACTGGAAATATAGAATTTTTTGACGAAATGGGGCTTTGAATCAAACTTTTTCTCGCTTTGGGGCCCATTTAAAAGTATTTCTTCCAAATGGGTCAACGTCATCACTTTATTTTTATTTTCAATTTTTTACACAAAGCCGCTGGTTAAGCCAGCGGCTTCCTTATTTTCTAAAAAACAAATAAAAAAGAGAAAATGGAAAAGTAGGAAAAGCAAAGCCGCTACCCGAAATAGCGGTTTCACTTTCTCCCAATATTAACATGATCATATTCATCAAGCATATTCATTCAACATCTTAAACATAGCAACATGATCAAACATATTAAATGACCACGGTTCGGCTTCTCGTGATATCAACAAGAAACCGTCAAACCACCACCGTCGCCACCACCGCGATTCCCGCCACCGAAACCCAAATATGGCGGCAATTGTCGTGGATACGATACCAATTCGTCTTCATTTTCGAATCAATAAGATAATTCACAAAAGTTAAGTCTATTATGAAAAACTACAAAGAGAGCTGTAAAATGGTGTCATTTCAGTACTAACAATAGAATGATTGTACGCCATTGATGAACTAATCAAGCAAGCTTTGAATTGTGGAGAAAAGAGTAAATAGAATTGTGAATTGTATTAACAAAATCAAGTAAGTACAATGTACAGATTACAATGATATATATACTACATCTAACTAACCTGCAACTACACGACTAAGTTAGTTACAAAAGTCAATACTGTTATGACCAGTCAAAGTTAGTTACGTGTTTGTTACAGATATTTACGGAGTTAGTTACAGATATTTTGTTGCTGACTGGACATCTTGAATCCTTCCTAATGCTTCTGACTTACTGCAGATAGGAGATCAGTGTAGCTAGGAGATCAGTGCACCTTTGTTGTGTCAGCAACTACAACAGCTTCTTCACTTCTGATTCACAGCCCCCCTTCAAGTTGGAGTTTCATGAGAAGATGCTATCATTAAACCCAACTTGGAAGTTAGGAACAGATGCTGCTGTTGCCCCAAGGGCTTGGTCATTAAGTCTGCCAGTTGATTGCTTGATTTGATATGGACAGTCCTCAGAAAGCTTGCTTCAATCTGTTCTCTTATATGATGGCAATCAATATTGATATGCTTCGTTCGTTCATGAAATACAGGGTTAGCAGCAATGTGTTGAGCTACTTTATTATCACAATGTAAACTTATTGGTAGAGGAACAATGACCTGAAAATCTTGTAGCAGAGCATGTATCCAAATAATTTCAGAAGTAGTGTATGACATTGCTCTATACTCAGATTCTGCTGCGCTTTTTGATACTGTTTTTTGCTTTTTTGTTTTCCATGAAATGAGTGAGTTTCCTAAGAAAACGCAATGACCTGTCACTGACCTACAACTGAAGGAGCATGCCCCCCAATCAGCATCACAAAATGCATTGACACTTAGATCAGTATTTGCAGGATAAAACAATGCAGCCTCTGTTGAGCCTCTTAAGTATCTGACCACATGTAATGCTGCTTGCATATGTGGCTCTCGTGGGTTACTTAGAAACTGACTCAAGTGTTGGACGGCATAGGAAAGATCTGGCCTAGTCAAATTTAAGTACAACAACCTCCCAATTAACCGTCTATAAACTTCAGGGTCAGGAATAGGAGTCCCTGTATCAGTAGACAAATGCAACCCTTTTGGTAATGGAAAAGGTGCAGATTTTGAGTCCTGCATCCTTGTATCCTTGAGTATGTCTAAGACATACTTACGCTGATTCACCAGTATTCCATCATCAGATTGCATTACCTCTAACCCCAAGAAGTATCTGATCAGTCCCAAGTCCTTTATGGTGAAGGCTTGATCAAGAGCTTTCTTAAGATGTGGTATAAAAGATGTATGATTGCCCGTTATAAGCAAATCATCAACATAAACCAACACAATGGTAATGAGCCCTTCTTCAGTTTTCCTCACAAACAAGCTATAATCACTTTTGGACTGAATAAAACCATGATTCAGAAGTAACTTTGTCAATTCCTTGTTCCATTGACGAGATGCCTGTTTCAAACCATACAGAGACCTTCTAAGTTTGCAAACTTGACCAGGCAAACCCTTGTCATAGCCTTCTGGTGGTTGCATATACACCACTTCATCCAAAAACCCATGCAAGAAAGCATTGTTTATGTCCAATTGATGAATGGACCATTGCTTGGCAGCTGCTACTGCCAGTAAAATCCTCACTGTCACAAACTTTGCAACAGGTGAAAACGTATGTTTATAGTCTTTCCCTTCAACTTGGCTATATCCCTTAGCCACCAACCTAGCCTTAAACCTTTCTACAGATCCATCAGGCTTAAACTTTACCTTATAAACCCACTTTGATCCTATAGCCTTAGAACCAGCAGGCAAACTTACAAGCTCCCAAGTACCATTCTCATCAAGAGCTTGTAATTCTTTGTTCATAGCCATGACCCAATTAGGGTCCTTTTTAGCTTGAGTGTAGGTGGTTGGTTCAACAGTATTTAAAACAGCATTTAAAGACACATTCCATTCAGAGGGATATGTGTTGGTATCAAGTACAGAAAAAGAACTGGATGAAGAGGGTGCATTTGGAAGTATAGACTGAATGTTGGTGGGAATAGCATAATTCTTGATCCTAGATGATATCTGTCTAACCCTAGTTGACTGTCTAGGTATGACAGGAACAGGAATGGCTTGAGTGTGTACTGCAGTGTCTGTATTATGTTGAGAAACACTATCAGTACCAATCCCAGTGTCTGTACTGCCTTGAGATACATTATCAGTGCTAATACCAACATCAGTAGGATTATTGATGCCACAGACCTGACCTTTATCAGGTGTTTGACCATGAGTTAACAACTCATTCATATCAGTATAATCAGTGTCCAAATCTTCAACTGACACTGATAAGTCTTGTTGATGGATAAATTCAGATGAAGAAGTACTAGGTACAACTTTTCTGAAAGGGAATATGGTTTCCTGAAAGACTACATCCCTGCTCACAAAAATCCTATGAGTCTCCAAATCATAGAGCTTATAGGCCTTTTGCCCAAAAGGATATCCAATAAAAATACATTGCCTTCCCTTTGAAGCAAATTTATCTTTTGTGGGAGAATACTTCAAAGCAAAACACTGGGAACCAAAAACCTTGAGATCAGTATAGCAGGGCGGTTTATGCATTAGTACTTCATAAGGGGATTTCCACCCAAGAACCTCAGTAGGCAACTTATTAATGATATGAGTTGCAGTCAGTAAACTCTCACCCCAAAATCTCTTAGGAAGATTAGCATGTAACAATAAGGCCCTTGCTGTCTCAACCAAATGCTTATGCTTCCTCTCTACACGGCCATTTTGTTGAGGAGTACCTGGAATACTCTTTTGATGTACTATTCCCTTCCTATTCATTAAACTAAGACAATACTCTTGTACTACTTCTGTCCCATTGTCACTTCTGACCATTTTAACTGCTGTATTGTACAAGTTTTCAGTCTGAGCTAAGAAACCTTCAAAAATAGAAGCTACTTGTGTTTTAAATTTGAGAAGGAAAGTCCAAGTTACTCGTGTATGATCATCTACAATCGTAAAAAAATAGTAGGCTCCAGTAATAAATGGGGTTTTGTAGGGTCCCCATAGGTCTACATGGATCAAATCAAAAGCCTTATCAGCCCTACTGTTACTCCTTGGAAACACAGATTTATGAAGCTTTGATTGAAAACAAGTATCACAGTGGTAATGCTTCAAACGCTTACAATCATTAGCATGAATACATTTCATTTTGGCTAAGGATGTGTGCCCCAATCTAGCATGCAACAAATCAACAGTTTCATGACTCTTACAACTAAATTGTACACTATCATGACTATCATGTCTTACACTTCTATCTTCAGAACATGAACAACTGACATTGCTAACATTATTGACATCCCTATTGGATTCTGTCTTAGTTTTTGAATGAAAAACTCTCTTAATGTTGGACTTCAACTTGTAAAGTCCTCTTTCCTGTAAACCAATAGCCACCTGACCACTAGAGACAGGGTCCTGTATAATGCAGTATTTCATAGAAAAATGGATCAGTAAACCAGTTGTAGCTATCAATTTTCCTACAGACAAAAGATTGTGTTTGAAACTTGGCACAAATAACACCTTCAGAAGCACAATATCATTCTCCAAATGAATATCACCTATGTATTCTACCTTTTGCAAAGAGCCATCAGGTAGACCAATTTGTAGGGGTGTATGTAACTTATGTAACTGAACAAACAAATTACGATTGCCAGACATGTGATCAGAGGCCCCTGAATCTATAATCCATTCAACACTAGTCATAGGTGTATGCAACAAGTGGATTGAGGATGTACCTGCGAAGTTGACAGACACATCAGACTGATCAACTGGAGTGTCCTGCTTGGTCTGAGCCCACCGCATCATGTGATTATAAAAGTTTGTTAACATCTCTGGATCAAATTGAACAGGAGCTGCAGCATTTGAGGGCGTATAATGAGAGGCAGGAGCTTGGAATGAAGCAGTCTTAGAAGTAGAGGCCACAAATTGTCCTCCAGAATCTTGCATTGATCTGTTATCAGAAAAATTAGGCATTGCCAGAAAAACGAGCTAAAAACTTCTCTCTCAGTGCAGGATGTTTTACGAAGCAAGTATCAACAGTGTGGCCTTTCTTAGAGCAATGAGGACACCAACGATCATCAACCTTAGTCTTTTTAGGATCTCTCTTCCATACATTCCAAGGCTGCTTACTAGTGTGCATAGCACTAGCATCCTGACTGGAATTCAACACATTAGTGATTAGTTTCTGGCTTTCAACTTGCTGCACTATGGAATAAGTCTTGTTTATTGGTGGAATAGGATCCATAGACAAGATATTTGTGCGAAGATTCTCATAGGTATCACTCAATCCCATGAGAAATGTAATAACCTTCTCTCTAGAGGCAATTTCAAGAAGTTTTGCATATAATCTGCAGGTACACCCATCCATAGCACCACAGCTACATTCTGGAATCTCTTCAAGTTCTTCAATATCATCCCAATGTCTTTTCAGTTTGTTGAAGTATTCAACAACTGACAAGTTTTCCTGAGAAATGTTCTTCAATTCTTTCTTGAGTTTATACAGCAGCGGAGCATTTGATTGGCCATATCTCTCACAAATATCAGTCCAAAGCAGTTTTGCAGATTTACATGATACAAAACCTTCCTTAATCGTTGATGAAATTGAATTCAACAACCAGCATCTAACCATATTATCACACCTGAACCATTGAGGATACTTTGGTGATGTTACTCCTGGATTAGCTATAACGCCAGTGAGAAAACCTAGCTTGTTCTTCGAGTTTAACGCCATTGCAACTCCTTTGCTCCAGGATAAGAAATTGACACCGTTGAACAACGTCGTGGTTAACGTCATGTTTGCATGATCAGAGTTGCTCAAAAAAAGTGGTTCATCATAAGGATTACTGTAAGCATTTCCATTAGGATTAGGATTGGCAGCAGAATCAGCAGAATCAGGATTCGTCATTTTGTTTGATATTTTCTGAATTTTTGTAAAAGAAGTAGAGATTCAAAAGAAACAAATTGAAAAATGCGGAAGTGTGATGAGGAATTACAAGCAGAAACAGGTATTACACCTGCTCTGATACCACGTAAAATGGTGTCATTTCAGTACTAACAATAGATTGATTGTACGCCATTGATGAACTAATCAAGCAAGCTTTGAATTGTGGAGAAAAGAGTAAATAGAATTGTGAATTGTATTAACAAAATCAAGTAAGTACAATATACAGATTACAATGATATATATACTACATCTAACTAACCTGCAACTACACGACTAAGTTAGTTACAAAAGTCAATACTGTTATGACCAGTCAAAGTTAGTTACTTGTTTGTTACAGATATTTACAGAGTTAGTTACAGATATTTTGTTGCTGACTGGACATCTTGAATCCTTCCTAATGCTTCTGACTTACTGCAGATAGGAGATCAGTGTAGCTAGGAGATCAGTGCACCTTTGTTGTGTCAGCAACTACAGCATCTTCTTCACTTCTGATTCACAAAAGCAATGCTTCAACCTTGGCAACATGATCTTCCTCGTTTTTAGTAGGACTTGCATTTGCTTCATTTTCTCAGGTTTTTCACATCTATTATCATCATCATCCAAATCTGTATGATTTTCTAATTACGAGCTTCTTTCATTTTAATCAAGTACCTTATGTCATATTAAGCTTGAAGTCTCCTGCTTGCTTGTGGCCAAAATGCGTTTTCTTTTACGTTGCGAATAAGTTGCAATAGATTCATGGTTTTGACTTGCAATAGTGCCATGAACTACTGAGTGCATACCTACCATGTTTGAGAGTAGTTTCCGTGCAATATTAGTTTGGCAAGTCATTATATTGGCGCTGCTTTGTCTGTATAATGCGTTTCTACTCTATATTTGCACTGAACACAATTTTGTTTGCCGAGAATTTATTTTCGTTTATTGGTATCGTATCCCACGACAATTGTCGCCATATTTGGGTTTTGGAGGCGGGAATGGCGGTGGTGGCGACGGTGGTGGTTTGACGGTTTTCTTGTTGATATCAGGAGAAGCCAAACCTTGGTCATGAATATGTTTGATGATTGTTTTGTTTAACGATGTTGAATGAATATATGCTTGATGAATATGATGATGCTAATTTGGGGAGAAAGTGAAATCGCTATTTAGAGTAGCGGCTTTGCTTTATTTCCTACTTTTCCATTTTCTCTTTTTTTTTTTGTTTTTTTAGAAAATAGGGAAGCCGCTGGCTTAACCAGCGGTTTTGGGTAAAAATCTGAAAAAAAAAAAAGTAAAATTGATGACGTGGACCCATTTGGAAGAAATACTTTCAAATGGCCCCCAAAGCAAGAAAAAGTTTGGTTCAAAACCCTATTTCGTCAAAAAGTTCGGAAATAAATATAAATCTAGAAATAATATGCAAAATAGTGTAACTTATGAAAATCAAACCTGGGTTTGCAAGACCTTAGTACGTCCCCTAAACTTACCACTACAACAATATCATTACATTGCAAATAAATAGAGGTTACTAATTGAAAATAAATAAAGGTTACTAATGTATACATATAATTAAAGTTTTTGGATCGCATGATAGCATTTACCCTCCCTCAAATGCGCCAATCTTGATAAACAACTACGAGTGACAATTATATACGTTAATTGGTTTTAAAATAGAACCTACCATATTTAGAGCAACTCCAGTGGTTGTATTTAGGAAAACGTTTTCAAATGTTAATTAGCTAATTTAGTTGATAGAAGTAATTTACGAGGAGTGATACTCATAAACCATGATCTGATTTCAAAACCCGTTTCATATTTTCCCTAATCAATCTCTTGATATTTGAAATAACTCCACTCACTCAATTTATAATAATTAATTAGTACAAATTACAACCTTAATTAACACCATAATTAAGTTAATCAGTACGCATAGACATCCATTTACTAAACTGAAACTTCTGATGTTTCTTCCTTATATACTCTGCAGCCTTAGCATCAATATCATCACACCCTCCTCTCTCCACCACCTTTGCACCACCATAATACGAGGGAACCTGCGGCCGCTGCTGAGTCATTACCGCCATCTTCTTCTCCTCGAATTTGGGTTGTTGTTGTTGTTGTTGCTTCTTCTTTCTCCATGGTGTAAACACATTCGAAAAATAAACTTTACGTTCATCTAATATACTCTCCGTTCTTACTACAACATTATTATATTTCGAGGAAGACATTTTAGCAGCTAAATATAATATTAATTGAGTATAATTTGTAATTGTTGTGGATATAATCATCTTCGGATATGTGTATGGTATATATAGTCGTTGTTTGGTCACGTTTTGTGGATTTTTTAAATTAAAACATTATTACACGTCGTGCCTTTTTGTGATTTGTATAACGCATTAAATACAAAAGCCTAAAACGTAAGTTATTAAATTCCAAGTTAGGGAATGGTCGGCTACAAATATACTCGTATAGGGAATTAGGAATTCCTTGGGGGATGTATCGCAGTATCGGTATTAAAAATTACAGTAGTTCTCTTGCACGACGGTCTCATCCGTGTCATTTTACAAAATGTGACCATTTTGTGGTAAAATGTGACTACTTTTTGATAAAAAGTGACCACTTCTGAAAAATAGGTCATTTTTTTGAGTAAAAAGTTGGTCACTATTTACTCAAAAGTGGTCACTATTTATCACAATGTGGTCACTTTCTAACTGGTCGCACGTGCGACGGTCTTATACAAGTTTTTGTGTAAAAATTAAGATCATGTCCAATTAAATTAACCCAAGATATTATTTGGTCGTTTTAGTGTTGGAGCTAGGGGGATAGCATGGGAGCTTATCCCGTTTACAGAAGGAAATTCGAAATTTTTGGTTAGAGCTTTCTATTTTTTTCCCGAGCTTTTTTTAAACCATTACTGAGTGAATTTCGTAGGGTTTAGTCCTTGGCTTTGTCATCGAGTAATTCTGAGTTTTCACATTTATAATACTAGTTGTTTTTAGTGTAAAGGAAAGACGAATCGCAACTTTAAGGCTAATTATTTTTGTGTCAGATCATAAGTATCACATCTTTTGTGAGTAAGAGACAAATTTTACTATATAACTTGTTATTTGTATTTGTCTTGATATATTTCGATTTTAATAAGTGAGCTTGAGGTCCATGATATGGTCCATCGATTTGTTCATGTTCACTTGTAAAATTTAATATTTTTGTACACCATAGTTGAAATAACTCAAATTTCATGCAATCGTTAGTTGAAATTTACAAATTTTAGGGTCGGTCTAAATGTTTAAGTGATTGATCGAAATCGGTGAATAAGTAACTAAAAGATCGAATTGTAATTAGTATTAATTACAAAATTTATAATTTTCTAATTTTATCAGGGATTCGTATGACATATGCGTAGTTTATTGGAATTAGTATCTCAAAAAAAGGAGGTTCATGTTGTATATGCCATGTTCAAGTGGACAAGGCATAACCCTTACCTATTTCTTTAGTAGATATCTTTAATTAAAATATCCGTTATAAAAAGACAATTTATAATCTACCAAATAAAATTTGGGGATCTTACCGCTTGATTTATAGAAGTGTTAATTTAATAATGTTTATAAATATTAGTTATATTATCTCAATTATCTATGTATCTATCTATTTTTTATTGTTGTGAGACATATTTTAAATTTAATTATAGATTAATAAAATTCATATATTTAACATAATGGTAACCGACTTTGCCATGCATGCATGTGATTGTTAGTATAAGTCTGTCAATATACATGTGATGCTGGAAAATATATATGACGGAGTACATACTAAGGGTTATTATGAGAAATTAATTTTTGTAATTGTATAATTCTCGTACCAAATTAGCTATTTTACCTAAATTGTTTTCCGAACTACCCATTTTGAAAATTGTTAAAATCATATTGAAAAATAGATTATCAAGTTTTTACCCTAAACAAAAGTTTAAGTAATCACAAATAAATTATACATAATTAATACATTGTAAATAATAGCGTACATAATGATTCAAACAACATTATTTTACATTTTTACGTTAAATGATTACAAGCAAATTCAATAATTAAATTAATTTGAACAACGAAATAAAACTCTTATCCAATATATATAAATTTATGCTCAAGCTCCTTGTGTTTCTGTCGAATGAAAACCTCGGCTTCGCAGTTGATATCTCCGTCACAACATTCTTTCTTATAACCACCGTTCTTGGCCGCATAATCCACCTTGTGGCCGTCGCTTGGACGATGTTGCACCGTTTTAGGTATTTTAGGAGAATATAAATATGAGAAATAACTCTCTTGTTCATCTATACTATGTGGGTTGTTCCCATAATTATTGTTTTGTGGCTTCTTCATTTTTTTCACTTGATTTTTTGTAAAATAAATAAAAAATATTAGACTTTTTTTTTTATTTATTTGATAGATGGATATTATGAAATACAATTTCCGCCAATATTTATAGAGTTTGTATCGTAAAATTATGTCTTTTTCAATTTCAAATGTTTGAAGGAATCTGATTCCTTAGACTTTCGAGAAGTGCATAAAATACTCTAAATTGCCGAAAAAATCAATTTTGTTTGGCTAATATTCCTTCAATTTTTTGCTGCTACCCTGATAAGACTTATTAGTCTTGTAATTAGGATTAATCACCGGTCGTCACACAATTAGTCCATTACGTGTCATATACGTTGTATTGCAAAATTGAGATCGACTCATCCAATAAAATATTACAGTTCATAAAGTAAATATAGGATACATGTAACTTATGTGAGACCGACTAATTTAAGAATTTAATATTATTGTACTGTACAAAAATTATACTGTAAAATTTACTGAGTTTTGATACCATGTCTTAACAAGAAACTACTTTCTACAATATAATTAATTGATAGGTTTCATTTGGTGATAAGTTGGAATATTCATAGAGTGTTCCCGTAAATTTGACAAAAAAAATATACATGAAGTGATTTATTTACATTCACCGACCAAGTACCATCACGTAGATGCATGCGCCCATGCAGTTTACAGTCAATTTACGTTCCCTAAACTTTTGGTCGTCAATTTTACGTTCTAATAAAACTGAATGTTTAATCTACTTAGGGCAGCGGCTTTCCCATTTTTCCACTATCCCCTCTTTCGTTCTGCTTAAGAAACTTAGGAAAATTGTTGGCTTATCCAGCGACTTTGTGTAAAAAATTGAAAAAAATTAAAGGTGATGACGTGGACTCATTTGGAAGAAATAGTTTCAAATGGGTCCCAAAGCGATAAAAAGTTTGGTTAAGATCAAAAAGTTCGATATTCTTCATATCTTCACCTTCTTCATTTATCGCGATAACACATAATTGTGTTATACACGATAATTTATTCATTCAATTAACTTTCTGTTTATACAATTTTGTTCGATTTATGAGACGACATTTTTATTTGATTTTTCGGTATATATTTGTTCAGAGATGAAAAATAAATCACATTGGAACACATATTAATTACATGTTACTCTATTTTAATCGTTTTCTATGGGTTCTAGAATTATTTAGCAATTTGTTTTTAGGCACGTTTTTCATATTATAGAGGAGAAAAGTAATCTTTTGATGTTGAAATATAACAAAATTTCAAAATAATGATTGATGATAGATACATACACGTTAGAACTCTAAAGATAAAGTATATGCATGCATGGTATATTAGCTTGAGCTACATACATCTACGTGCAATATAACAGACCATGGTACGTGTTTAAAATTCGACTCTAGGAAATAGGAATATTTATAAAAATACATTAATGTGTGTGATACGGTTCCTTTATAGGAGGAGTATGTGTGATTATTCTTTAACTCCGAAAAAATTGTCCGGCTAGCGACATAATACTTGTATACAGCCGTCTTATGATAAGTAATCCGAAATATTAAAACGTTAAAAAATGTTATAATTAAACTATGATAAAAATTATTTATTGCCGCAATTATTTGTTTATCTGTTTGAGACTAATATTTAAATGGTTGCTAAATAAATGTTAAATTTAGCGACTGTTAGATAATAGAAAGGAAAACTAGTTGTATTATTGATTGACGTTCTCTTATAAATAGATGGGTATATATAATAAACCCTATTATCATAAACCCTAGACGATAGATATCGTAACTAATCGTAACCTTATGGGCCTAATTTCCTAATAGCGACTAATTGATTATTGGTTGCTAGTTTGCATCTGACATGTTCTTGGTCCAAAATAGCAATCGATTCCCTGTATGCCGTTTTGGCATTTGTAACACATAAGATACGAAAGCCTAACATAAGTTATTAAACTCAAATTGTCGAGAATTGTCGGCTACAAATAAAGTATGGGTATTAAAAAATCATGAATATGTCTAATTAAATTAACTAGATATCATTTGGTGGTGCTTCACTTTGTTCGTTTCGTATCACACTTATATAAAAGATACCATTTATTTCATTTTTATACGTTTGTTATAATTCTTAAATGAACGGAGCAAATAGGTTAGTGTTTTGGTGTAAGAGTCACGATGACGATTTTAAAGGTAATGAATTTAATTTCGGTTGGCAGTTTATTCTATTGAAACGATGGAGTCCTTAATCGCTTCAGATTCATTAGAACAAAAATAATGATTTTGGACATTATGGTCGAAATTCGAAATTTCTTAATTTTAGTCACCATTAATCGAAATTAAAAAGATTTACGAGTCTAAACATTTAAGTATGTAATCGAAGTTATGAATACCTTAAATGATTAAACTGGAACTATTATTAACTGCGAAGTTTATAATTTTCGATCTAAATTTAAATTATTCGCAATTCATAGGCGTAATTTATTGGAATTAGGATCTTAAAAAGACGATTCATGTTATACTACTATATGCCAAGTTGCCACGCACAAGTGGACAAGGTATAACACTTATCTACATTCTTAAATGTTTAATTTTAAGTGAAAATTGGAAATAACAACCTAGTATTTACGGTATTTTACAAATTACCCCCCTATATTTCATTTATTATAAAATATCACCTAGTTTAGAACGTATATATCCGAACTCACACCGTATTTCACTTCCGTTCATATTTCCACTTATTTCCGACTCAATTACTAATTAAACAAACAAATTAGTTTAAGTAACCTCTAAATTAATAAACAAACACAACCTTGTAAAATAATAAAATCCCTGATTTATTTCTACACCTAACTCACGACTTCACGAGAAACAAACATACATAATCTCCTTCATTATCATCAGTTCGTATCCTCCACCATCATCATTGTGCAAGCTTATCATCAATCATGTACTTCATCATTTTCTTGATTCTGGGTTCAGCACTATTCGTATCCCTAACTCACGAGAAGGTACCAATTGTTTTTATGCTTTGATTTCTCTTGATTCTGGGTTAATAAAAACCCTAATTTTAGTAATTAGGAATTTCTATGTTTATATTATTGGTTTGTCTCAAATATCGTTTTCGGGTCTCAAATTAGGGTTTCTTAACAATCAATCGTAATTGAAACAGAAAATTCGACAACGATATTTCAGGCGAACCAAAATTAGGGTTTCATCATAAAAATTCCTAATTACTAAAATTAGTGTTTATATTAACCCAGAATTAAGAGCAATTAAAATTAAAAAAATTGGTACGTTCTAGAAGTAAACGAATGAAGATGTATCGGATTGATGAGCAGCTTGCATAGTGATGTTGTAGAAGCTATCAAAGACACTAATTGAGCATAATGATGGAGATGGAGATGTTCTTCAATTGGGGTTTTGAAGGTTAATCGTGGGTTGGGTGAATGAATCAGGGGTTCTAAACTTTTATTGTTTATATGAGTTGGCTTTAATTGTTTTTTTTTTTTTTTTTTTTTTTTTTTGAAGGTAAAAGCCTAGGCTTAATTTATAGACGATAAGTCGTAGAGAATAGCATTGTTTACAGACTCCGGAAACAAGTCCAACCACTCCTCTCTACCCGACTCCGGACACACAGAATGAGCTAAAGCATGGGCTACAGAATTATTCGCCCTACAAGTATGAGACCATAGTATCAAAGTAAAAGAAGAACATAAGGAAAGAATATCATCAATAACCAAATGAAAAATACTGCGGCCTCGTCGACATTTCTGGAGCGCTTCAATAACTCCGGAATTATCACTTTCCAATACGACACTTAAATGGCCCCTCCTTCGAGCTTCACGTACTCCTTCCAAGACTGCTATAGCTTCGGCCAGCAAAGGATCCCACATCTCTGTAAAATGGAGCGATAAACCCCAAAGCACCGTCCCAACTCCATCCCTACAAACAGCACCAATCCCCACTCCCACGCCATCCTTAACCCCAGCATCAACATTAATTTTCAAGCACTCAAACGGTGGGCATCTCCATCCTCTCTGACCAATGTCTTGTGTCTGAACTTTCCGTAGTTGATTTATCCCTTGCAAATCCAAATATCCCTCACCTTCCTGCGCTACCTCAATAGTCCTTCGAATTATCGCCTCAGGGTCCAGTCTTCGGCCATCAAAAATAATCTTATTACGGTGCTCCCACAACGCCCAACAACCAATCATAAACATCCTATGCTCCTCCCAGCTCAGTGAACCCCATAGCACTTCCACCCAGTCACGCATAGACCCTTCACAATCTTCTGTCACACTCGGTATATTCAGCCCCTCCCATAGTCGGTTAGCCACCCAACAATCACGGAAAAGATGAAGACTCGACTCAATATTTGAAGAACAAAAATAACAGAAAGGGGACTCACCTCGTAAGCGGTATGCAATGTTGGATCCAGTTGCTAGAGCTTCACTGCATAGTTGCCAAAAAAAGAGCTTGATTCGGGGCCAAACCGGAACCTTCCAGAGTCGATTCCAAAAGCTTTTCTCCCTCGCCAAACTCGAAGAGGAACCATTATTCATACCAAGCACTGTCCCAGATAAAATACGGTGAGCCGATTTTACCGAATACTCCCCACTTTTCTCAACCTCCCAATACCAATCATCACTTGGCTGGACCTCACTCAATCTGATATTTAGAATTCGATCCCTTTCAAATGGCAGAAAAAGAGCCTCAACTTTGGCAAAATCCCAACCTATACCGTACTGACGAAAAAGCTCAGCCACCGTCATATTTTCCCGCCCTGGACTGCACAGAGACAAAACTTTCCCAGTCTCGGTTCCCGGAATCCACGCATCCTGCCAAATGTAGGTGGACATACCGTCCCCCACCCTCCTCCGAAGCCCCTGAATTAAAACCCGCTTCGCCTCCTGAATACCTCTCCAAGTATAACTTGGGTTGTGACCAATATCAGCATCTATGATAGAAGAAGTCGGAAAATATTTAGCCCTCATGATTTGGACCCACAAGCTATCCGGGTTAGTAAGTAAACGCCATACTTGTTTACCAAGTAACGCAAAATTTGTGGATTGAAAATCTCGAAAACCTATACCTCCCAAGCTTTTTGGCCGACAAAGTTTTTTCCAAGCCACCCAGGATATCCCTTTTCTATGCTCATTATGCTTCCACCAAAATTTAGACACCAAACGAGTAAGCTCAGAATAAAATTGAACGGGAAGTTTAAAAACACTCATCACATAAGTAGGGAGTGAATTGGCCACCGCCTTAATAAGAACCTCCCTACCCGCTCTAGACAACATTTTCCCGCGCCACCCAGAAAGTCTTTTAGTGAGTTTATCCCGAATAATGTCTGTTAATACCTTTCTCGACCTACCAATGACAGTAGGTAAACCAAGATAACGGGATTGCTCCGACACCTCCAACATACCCAACCGCGAAATGACAGAACTTCTACCCTCTCTTGATACCCCTTTGCTAAAAGAGACCGTGGTTTTGTCAATATTAACAAGCTGACCCGAAGCTATTTCATATTTGTTCAACAAATCCATAACAACCCCTGCCTCCGTAACATTTGCTCTGATAAAAATTATACTATCATCTGCAAACAATAAGTGGGAGACAGTAGGTGCTCCAGTAGCAATCCGAATACCATGCAAAGAACCATGTTCAACCGCACGCCTTATTAAGTTTGATAAGGCCTCAGCACATAAAATAAAAAGATACGGAGAGAGAGGATCACCTTGTCTTAAGCCACGAGTCGGTGTAATTTCCCGAGATGGTGTCCCATTTATAAGTACCGAAGAAGTCACAGTCGAAACACAATCCATAACCCTTTCCACCCAAGTACGATCAAATCCCATAACTCTCAAACAGTGCTCCAAAAAAATCCACTCGACCCTGTCATAAGCTTTAGCCATATCAAGTTTAATAGCCATATAACCATCCCCCGCCGTCGAGCATTTCATATAATGGAACATCTCAAAAGCTATTAAAACATTGTCTGAAATAAGTCTTCCCGGAGTAAAAGCACTCTGGTTTACTGAAACAATATCCCCTAGAAAAACTTTTAGTCTATTGGCCAAAACCTTGGAAACTAGCTTATAGACAACATTACATAAACTGATAGGACGGTAATCTTGAATTTTATCCGGAGCTTTCTTTTTCGGAATAAGGACAATATTTGTTTTGTTAAAATCCCGTGTTGATCTCTGACCCCGTAAAATAGAAAGAACCGTGGCTACAACATCTGGACCAATGATATCCCAGTAACATTGGTAAAAAAGCGCATTCATACCATCTGGCCCCGGGGCTTTCAATGGATGCATTTGATTAAGAGCCGCTACTACCTCTTCTCCTGTAAAATCCTGTCGGAGACCCTCATTCATTGATTCAGAAACCCGACTTTCCAATCCCAACACAACATCATCTAAATATGAGAGAGATGGAGAAGAAGAAGAAAAAAGTTCCTGAAAATAAGAATTTGCCAGATTCGCAATAGCTGTCGTCTCATCCGTCTTCTCAACTCCTTCCGCATCCTTAAGCATAACAATCATATTTTTTCTTTTCCTCTCAGTAGCACGGGAATGAAAAAACTTAGTATTTTGGTCTCCATCTTTCAGCCAAAGAGCCCTAGATCGTTGCCGCCAATACATTTCTTCTTGTTTACGAAGACTAGCAATCTCAGCTACAATTTTTTTCCTCTTTGTAACAAGAAACTCCGACCGATTCCCTTCATTCAATGTAGTGAGTTGTCTCCTCTTACGCTCCATTAGACGCCTAATCTTAGCAATATTAGTGCCCTTCCATGCCCTAAGCTCAATAGCACAAGCATTTAGAATCCCCACCAAGTCGCCGTTCCCTCGACACACTCCACGCTCCACTGCATCTCGACACTCCTCACTTTCAGTCCATATTTGCTCAAAACGAAACTCACGCCTCTTCGCCCCCTGTAGATGCTGACGATTTAACACAATTTTCATAGGAGCATGATCCGACCAATCACGATCAAGATAAAACAATTTTGCAAACGGAAATAGTTCCAGCCATTGACTCGTACACATAGCTCGATCAATCATGCTTTGTCTATTCGCACTCCCACTCTGACCATTATCAAACGAAAAGTTATACCCCTCCCAACTTACATCTCGAAGACCGCAAACATCAACCGCATCCCTAAACTGATTCATTTGCCATTGAGGCCGACTTCCCCCAATCATTTCAGAAGAGAGCAAAACTTCATTGTAATCACCTATACAAACCCATGGTAGAGAAGATTGACGTTTAAGCGTACAAAGAAGCTCCCAAGACAAGTGTCTATCCCCCACCGCTGGCCACCCATAGAAACCCGTCAGTCTCCATTCCCCGTGCGCATCTTAAATGGCAGAAAAAGAGCCTCAACTTTGGCAAAATCCCAACCTATTTAATTGTTAGTTTAGAATGTTAGTTAAACTAATAGTTAGTTTAGTTATTAGTAATTGAGAGTTTAGTTATTCGTAATTGAGTCGGAAATAAGTGGAAATATGAACGGAAGTGAAATACGGTGTGAGTTCGGATATATACGTTCTAATCTAGGTGGTATTTTGTAATAAATGAAATATAGGGTGGTAATTTGTAAAATACCGTAAATACTAGGTGGTTATTTCCAATTTTCACTAATTTTAATGTTTAATTATTTTCGCGAAATATATTGAGGTAGTTATAAGACTATACAATCAATTGTATTACAACTGATAATATGATTTTCGAGGTTTATAACTAAAAAAGCATAAACAAATGAATAAGACAAAAAAAAAGTATTAACAATCTATCCTATTAAGGAACTTCTATTATCGAAATAAGTGTATATTTTTTTTTTCGTGAGAGATATTTTAAATTTAGTTATTGATAAATAAAATTCGAAATATTGCACTTAATGGTAGCCAACATACTCTTTGCATTTTCTTTATCTTTCTCAATTATTATCTATTTAAAACGATATACTCTTTACATCCTCTTCAATAAGAATACTCTTGCACGGCCATGCATGCATGCATACATGGAGCCTAGGTAGCACCAAAACGGACACGGACACGGACACGGACACGACACGGACACGGGACACGGCATTTAAATTTAATAAAATATACATTTTATAGTTATAAATTTTTTATTTTATTTTTGTAAAAGTATTTGATATTAATTTTAATTAAGTGAATGTAAAACTTGACCTTGATAATAAATTTATTTTCATTCCTCATTCGAATCGATATTCTAATTGATCTTTTACGATAACACATTTCTCTTCTCAAGAACATCATTCACCGCAAATGATAACCAAATATCGTGGACACGCGACGGACACGGCTCAAATACCATGGACACGCGTCGGACACGTGCCCAAATAAATGTAGAAAGTTAGACACGGCTGTTTAGGTGTTGGACACGTTTCGGCGTGTGTCCGTGAAGTGTCGGTGTCGGACACGGTACGGCTCATTAGGAGAAGTGTCCGTGCTACCTAGCATGGAGCATAGGGACCTTGACAAATTAACAAGTTATTACTATAAACAAATGTTTACATAATCACAAATAAAATATATTACACGATGAATCATAAATACATATAAATATATAATACATAATTATTCAAACAATATTTTACATTAAATATTACAAGTAAATTTAATTCAAAATTTACGGTCCTGCTAGCTCTCTAGCTCCACCACCGCGTAGAACATTAAACTCTTATCCGATATATATCAATTTATGGTGGAGCTCCTTGTGTTTCTGTCGAATGAAAACCTCGGCTTCACAATCGACATCTCCGTCACAACATTCTTTCTTATAACCACCGTTCTTGGCCGCATAATCCACCTTATGGCCGCCACTTGGACGATGTTGCACCGTTTTAGGTATTTTGGGAGAATATAAATATGAGAAATAACTCTCTTGTTCATCTATACTATGTGGGTTGTTCCCATAATTATTGTTTTGTGGCTTCTTCATTTTTTTCACTTGATTTTTGGTAAAATAAATATAAAAAATATTAGACTATTTTTTATTATTTGATAGATGGATAATATGAAGTACAATTTCGGTCATTATTTATAGAGTTTGTATCGTAGAATTATGTCTTTTTCAATTTTGAATTGTTTGAAGGAATCGGATTCTTTACGCTTTTATTTTTTAAGAAGTGAATAAAAAACTTGAAAATGGCCAAATAATTCAATTTTGTTGGGCTAATATTCCTTCAAATTTTTGTTGCTAAGATTTGTCAATCTTATTATGTTTAATACTTTTGGATTAATCGTCGGTCGTCCTACAATTAGTCTGTTACCCGTCATAAACATCGTATTAATCAAATGTGTTCTATGTTATGCTCGCAGTATCACTGGTCTGTAAGCCTTGTCAGAGGCTAATTAGTTTTAATATTCATGTACTCTATATTTCTTCCCTTTCTTTAATATTAATGTGTTTACTTTTATCGAAAAAATAAAATAAAAAAATATCGTATTACAAAGATGAGACCAACAAATAACGTATTACAAAGTGAACACATAACATGCAATTTACGTGTGACGGTCTCATTTAAAAATTTAAGATTATCGTACAATTAGTTTAGTACGAAAAATGATAGGATTAAAATGAATTTCGTACCTTATCATAAAAAACCATTTTCATAATATAGTTACGAGTAATAAATAATTAATGGGTTTCAATTGATGGAGATAAGGTGGAATATTCATGGTGAATAGATAAACCGGATATACTTGCTTTTCCTAAGCTTTTTAGTTGTCGATTTTGACGTTTTGGACTTCAATTTTTTTTGTTATAACTCCATGAATTTTGGATAATAATTATATGGTACTATATCATTCTATTAAGGACGTCACATAAATTTACGGTAATGATAACTGATAACGTTAACCGACAAATGTCATACTTAAAGTGCAATAATAGGGCATCTTCTTATGAGTTACTATCCTCCGCTTTTATATAATGTATCCATTTGTTGAATATATGAGGGTAGTATTTTAATAAAATGGGTACATTATATAAAAATGGAGGAAGTAATACATTATTTTGTTTTCAAATTAATTTGAAAAAATTATAAAAAACATAAATAAAACATGAAGTTTCATTTACTTTTCTATATATACACTTAATTACTTAACCTACATTATGAAACGAAGTATATCGTTATATCCACAGATGATATACTCCGTCTCATATAACGGACTTATGTAAGACTAACTGTTTTAAAATAACTAGTTGATCGTAATTGATGTAATGGCGAAGAATCTAATGCCATCTAGCTTGGCTTTTGACAATCAAAACGAGTAAACCTAATATAATTATTCGACGAAATTAAAGTAATAGACGAGTAACAAAAGATGGACGGAATATTTTCTAGCTTTCCACTAAAAACAATAATGAAGATGAATTAGCGCTATCCAGTGACGCCCAATTTTGACGTCACCATGTCACATATAATACGTGAAGATGAATTATACGTAATAAGGTGGGGATCCAGAAACGGTTATATATGAGAGGCTGATGTCGAAATTGAGCGTAACCAAATAATACCGTACCATCATCCAAATAATAATATAGATGACGCCGTATCATTATCCGAGATTGAGCGCCACCGACTGTTTATTATCATTGTTTTTGCTTTATCTTTCGGTTAGATTCTTTTGTTGCAAGCAAGTAAGCAACCCAACTAAAGGAAATACGAGTAATATATAGATGATGAAACAAAAGCATATGCATGGCATAATCTATTGCATGGTGTCATGGATCATGACGTCATTGTTATTTATACACTTATGTAGCTTTTTTTTTGGAGAAGAAAAATAAGAACGATTTTAATACGAGCGGAATTTGAATATATTAGGTACTTAGGTATAACTGAAGGTCTTATTATACAGTCTTGAATTGAGATCGACAATAAAATTAAAGATAAGAAACTAAAGTATGTTGTGTTGGGTCTTAGAATATGACGATTTTATATAAGACCTACCAGCAAAATGATCAATATCCTAAAATTAATCCTCGCTCGTATATGTGTATTATAGAGATAATCTATGTTGTAGGTTTACACATAAATAGGACTATACATCCAGATGTATATGAGCATCGTACATATAATACAAATCTAATTTAGCTTATATGCTATTTTTTTCGAGCTTTTAACAATATTTTATTGCACTATAATTTTTTAGTGTTAAAATTAAAACAGTTGGGTTTTATATGTATTATTTTTGAGTTTCAATATAATGTTTTGATGTTTGACCTACAATTTTTTTTATAAATACGCTCAAATTCTTTTCAATAAAGCTTGTAAAATATATGCATAAGCTCAAATTCTTCGTTATAAAGCTCGAAATCTATATTACCAGATGTATACATCTAGTTGTATAATTCTCTAATTGAGGTTTACATATATTTACAAAAATATAATGTTATTTTTCAGAAATATTGACGTAAAAAATAAGAATGTAAAATTAAATGTGGATAACCAAAATCGGAGATTTGAGCCACCATATGAAATAATAAGGGCCTAAAGTAATTTCCGGTCTCTTTTATATACGAAACACGTAATAATATAATAGGGGAAGTATTCGGATAAAACAAAAAAACTATTGTAAACCTACATTAAATTACTCAAGACTATTTTTTTTTTTACTTATTTTTTTTTTTTTGAGGGGACTTATTCTAGTCCATAAAATAAGGAGGATTTTACAAATATTAGAATCGTGAAAAAAGATTCATGTTGTATAAAGTATATTCTAGCTCATCTAAATAAGTTTAACTAGTGTGCAAAAGTAATAATAATGCTATGCTAATGTACTTTTTTGCAACGTGGAAATGTATTGATTATTCATACACTATCGACCTATATATTCACAGGCTACGAATTATTTTGTCGATAAGTTTAGTCATCTCAATTATTTATTTACATTATTTTATTTTTTTGTTAAGAATTTTAATTATTAAAGATGAATAAATGACTGAAATAAACGGAGTGTATAGCCAAATATAGTACTTGTAGACGTTTGCATGATCACAACTAAGTTATACAAGAGTAATAGTGCATAATCACTCAAATTCAATAATAAATTAAATAATTAAGTACAACCAATAGCGGAGCAAGGATTTGAATTCAGCTAAGACAAATAAAATTTAACGGAAAAAAAGTAACAATGATAAAAAAAAAAAAAAAAAAAAAAAAAAAAAAGAAAATAGTTGGAATTTTTAGGCTAGCTTCCATAGCTTCACGAACATAAACTCTTATCCAATATATGTCAATTTATGCTCGAGTTTCTTGTGTTTCTCTCGAATGAAAACCTCGGCTTCCCAATTGACGTCTCCGTCACAACATTCTTTCCTATAACCACCGTTCTTGGCCGCGTAATCCGCCTTGTGGCCGTCGCTTGGACGATGTTGCACCGTTTTAGGCATTTTGGGAGAATATAAGTATGAGAAATAACTCTCTTGCTCATCTATGCTATGTGGGTTGTTCCCATAATTATTATTTTGTGGCGTCTTCATTTTTTTACTTATATTTTGGTAAAATTATTTGGGTATTATTGTATGTATTTTTAATTGAGATAATATTTTGTAGATGGATAATATGAAATATAATTTCGGCCAATATTTATAGAGTTTGTATCGTAAAATTATGTCTTTTTCGCTTTTAAATGTTTGAAGGAATGTGATTCCTTAGGCTTTTGAGATGTGTATAAAAATATAAAATACTCTAAGTTGGCCAAATAAATCAATTTTGTTGGGCTAATATTCCTTCAATTTTCGCAGCTAACATTTATTAGTATTGTTTTATAATTTGGATTAATCGTCGTCGTCACACAATTAGTCTTGATCTATAACGTATCACATACGTTGTTATTACAAACATGACTCGGATGAGATCGATTCAGTCATAAAATCATAAAGTGTATACAAGATACATACATGAATAGCAAGTGAGGCTGTCTTATTTTAAAATTTAAAATTATCGTGTAATTGTTTTAGTACAAAAATAGTAGATTGATACTGAATTTCATTCCGCCTAATAACAAAACCTACATTCGACAATATAATTAATAATTAATTAATGGGTTTTGATTTGATTTTATAAGGTGGAATATTCATGGTGATCTTTTTTAATCACATCGACCAATTACTAATTTACTATCACATAATTCCTTCAATTTTCGCAGCTAACATTTATAGTTATGTAAGAAAATTGATAAAGTATATTAGAGTATTATTTACGGAGTGTTTCAATTCTTTAAGGCGTAATATCGCAATATTACATGATTATTCCAATCCAATTCAACTAAAATTCGAACTAATATCTGTCAGTCTTAGAGAAAACGTCGTTATTTACTCATCTATAAATACTTAAATATGACCACTATAAATACTTAAATATGACCATGCATAATATGTTATACAATACTCTTAACCTACTTTAAACGTTATGATACGAAGTAGTACATTTATTTGACGATTATTTGCAACAATAACAGCGGCGTATTTGACGGGGTGCAGGGGTTTCACCTGCACCCCTTTATTCAGAAATATTTACAAATTAGTTTCAATAAAATTCATCAAATATATAGTGGTGTTGTGGTTAGATATTCTTATTTATGTACAATGATTCATTGATTTGGATATATTATAAAGCCTACTCTTACTCAAAGTATTTTATTTATACGTTCTTGAATTATTTAGATCCGATTTTTTCTATTTTTGTGTGCTTTAATTCAGACTCGCGATTTTTTTCTGTTTAAATTTTTAGCTCATCCCATCACCGAAATCATTGTTAAATATTTTGCACCTCTATGATCTAATCCTAAAAACACCCCTAAACAATAACCACATACATCGATTGTACTTTAATTTGAATCATATAACGGATTTACATAAGATTAACCATTTTCGGTCTAAAATAACTAGTTGATCATTTAATCATAATAGATGTGAATATATGAATCATGTGATAGACCGGAATCTAATGCCCTCTAGCTTGACTTTTGACGATTAAGAGGACTAAATCAATTGGACGAAAATTAAAGCAATAAATGAGTACGCAAAGGTGGTCGGAATATTTGCAACTTTTCCATTAAAAGTTATATTGGAAAAATTTCCTATTAAAAATGAAACTTTTATGTTTATAATCATTTTCTTTTTGCTTTATCTTTCGGTTTGATTATTTTTCTACAAGCAACCCAATTAAAGCAATATAAATTCTAATTTATGACAGACAGTATATGTGACGGGTCAAATAAAACTCATTTGGATAACAGATAAAAACAAATAATTTGTAATTCTATAGACACTTTTATTTTGTCTTATCAACTCAACGAGGGATACGTATCGTAAATTTGTTACGAATATACCCGTCATAAGAGAAATTTATTATTAGGAAATTATAGATGATGAATTAAAACAGCATATGCGTGGACATATGGCATAATTTTTCGTACCTTTTACCAAAAAAAATGGCATAACCTAGCTATAGTCCCTTGGTGTCATGGATCATGCCGTCATCATAATTCATACACTTTTGTAATACTTCTTCGAGTCATTTATTTGTTATCATTTACGTACTTTTTACATGTTTGTACATATCCAGTTTATTTCGTTAATATCTTTTACTTATCTATCGGTAAAAGTTGAAAATGATCGGTTTTTTAAATATATTCATTAAGATGAAACAAATAATTTTTTGCAACTATGAGTTTTTATAATGATTGAAATTTTCAAAAAGTAATAATACGGTCCTGATGAACTATGCCAATCGCGTTTTATTTAAGATTAAATAATAAGTTGGCCTTGGTAACGTAAACTAATAGTTTCATAGTTTGTCTACAATACAAAAAGTTGTGAATAATATTTTTTCTGTCGTAATTATTTATCTATCTCTAATTAAAATATTCTTAAAAGAATAAAATAAAAAGCAAAATTATTATGACGGAGGGATTATAAAAAGTTGTTTACACATTCAACTTATAAATTTCTAACACACCCTCTTACCGGTAATTGGGTAAATCCAAATTTAGTAACTATAAGGATAAAGTAAGTTTTACCTAATACGGTATATGTCGTAGTTTCTTAGTTTCGATTATTTGTTTATATTTTACGTACGTTTAATTAAAATATTAGTTATGGCAATTTAAAAAAAAAAATGTCCGCAAGGGTGGAGTCTAGTGGTTAAAACTTGGGTGAAAGTCCCAGAAGACTCGGGTTCAAGCCTCAAAAGAAAAAAAAAAATTATAACTCGAAAACTAAGAGATCAAATATACGTATTATTTAGAACAAATTAAATGATGCTAGAATACAATTCATAGGTGGAAATAATCGCAATTATAAACTTCGTAATTAATAAGGAGAACAAATTGTGGAAAACTTAAGTAGAACCCTACCATCATTAAAGAAAAAAATTTATAATTACTCCGAGTTAAGAATTTTTTAAAAACTGCTACCTTAATCTTTACTCGAGTTAGAATTTGCTTCAAAAGTCAATTCTGACCCGAAACACAAAAAAAACTAATATACTCCTCATTTTATTAAGTTACTGAGAGTAGATTCATCAAAATAGAGATGATTATAGAGTTAATGAGCTTGAAAGAGGAAGAAAAACAATAATGAGAACGGAGTTTTGAAGCAAATTCTAACCCGTGTAAAGATTAAGTTATTAGCGGTTTTTACAATTTGTTTAAGTAGGTAGCAATTATTACAAAAGTAGTTATACAATATTAAGATCTGAATTAGATCAGTCGATTTATGTAACACCCGGCCTGCAAATTACTTTGTACATATCATATTCAATAAAAAAACATTATTATAATATGACGCTCATATCATTATACTATTATTAGTGATACCATAAGTCCATAACTCGATATTATCTGATAACGCTTCAGATGATACGGAATCTATTAAACCATACAATTATACAAAGCCATTTAAGAGTAAAACCCTAATAAAGTGTGACACCAACACACTAACCCTTTTTAATGGTTGTCTTGCTAAGCAATAACCTCCTATGCTTCTCTCGAATGAAAACTTCAGCATCACAATCAACATTTCGACTCTGGCACTCAGTATTGAACTCGGAAAACTTCACTTCGCGCTCTTTTGATTTCTCCGTCTTGTTCTTGGTCTTGTTCTTGTTCTTCCTAAAAGGCGACAATATGTAGGAGAAATAACTCTCTCGTTCATCTATATTCCGATTCATAGTGATAATATTTTATTTATTTGGTTGTGTTGTTTGATATAAAAAAAACAAATTATGGGTGTTATATATATAGCAAAAAACATAGGATTTATTCTTAATTATATAATTCTACTATTGTTACGTAAGATCGAGTTATTTTAAATTGATTAGTGATATGAGGGATCTAATTCGTTTTGCTTTTTACGTGAATGCATGCATGTCAGCATGTGCATTTCAAACAACACAAATTCTCACTTGCGACAGGTAATATCCGACATAAATTTGTAACGGGTTTAATAAAACTCATTTACTGGCAAGATAACGACGAGCCTTTAGCCCCTTAGCGATCACGTAGGTACTGTTGAATGATACTTGACAGATTACAAATTTATGACGAATTTTCTAGTTAAAAGGGAGACTTACTTTTCGAAGGAATTTATGGTTTAAAGTGATGGATAGTGAATGAAGCAAATTAGTCAAATTTTCGAGAAATTATTTCATTCGAAATTTCAAATCAAAGAAAACTTTATAGTAAGTGTTGAGTGAGTGGACATCTTAAATTGGTTAAATTTACCACGTTTAAAAGCATGCATTGTCGATTACGTACAGTTATTTGATGTTACCTATGCGACATTCATGCCATAAACGAATAAAAATGACAAACTCGCAAGTTGATAACGAACACGTTTTCTTAAAATTTAAATAAGCTCGAGATCAGTTCGACCATGAATTTTATGAACACAAAGTGAGCAACTGTCAAATTCGAACTCGGCTCGACTCGCTAACATTTAACACCCTTATATAAGACATTTCATTAGACCTTGTTTGAACGCAGGGGCGGATTTAGGCGGTGTCGGGGTGGGCACATGCCTCCATAAAATTTTCGAAATAAATTTTTATAAGTCTCCAATATAGACATATAGTTATCAACTTATCATTGCATAATTGGTCAATTTTTATCTTAGAGATGCAGGTTCGATTCCCAATAGACCCTTGACCTTTAGATTATATGGGAAGTTCTATACCATTAAACCACTTGTATTTATTGTTAAATTTTGTACCAAAATGTATTATATTCTACACGAGTACATTGAAAATATCTAACTTCTATCATTTTTGCGATTACGTAGCTAAAGATATTTAGCACGTAAAACGTGCGTTGGCAAACGTGAAAAAGTAAAGGTGCAAAGTGGATATGAATGGAGGGAATAGTATTTTAGAGAAAACGTTATTTTTGAAAAAAAATATCTATAAGTCCAATTTTTCCCATTTTTTTCTTAGACACACGTAGATAACGCATAATTTTTTTTTTGTGCCCCCTTGTACAAAAATCCTGAGTCCGCCACTATTTGAACGACATCTGCAAAACAAAATAGATTGACTATGATTACAGTTTCTATAGGGCAGAGTATGGATCGGGTATCCGATCCGAAACCCTACTTCAGATCGGATATCCGATCCGAAAATCCGAAATTTTAGTATCCATGATCTGATCCGAAATGTTCGGATATCCGAAATTTAGTATCCAAAACTATCCGTAAATTTCGGATCAGTTATCCGATATCCGAGATCCGATCAATGTAAATATATATTGTCAAAACTGTAATAAAAAAGAAAAGTAGCGTAATAAAAATGAAAATGTGGGTTTGTGAATGTGGAATTGTTGATTATTGGTTTTGTAAATGAAAAGAGATTAAAATTTACGGTTTTTGTAGACGAGGGTTATTTACAATTTTGTGAATGACGGTTACTGAGTGAGATGAAATTAGCTAGTGTTATTTAATATTTGTGGATCAAATATCAGGTACGGATCGGATATTACACGGATATCGGATATCCGATCCGATATTTGATATCCGATCCAATAACTTTCAGATATCGGATATCCAAAATTTTAAGCCAGATATCCATATTTGATCCGATATACAAATATTTCGGATACGGGTATCCAAATCAAACCACTTTTCGGATCAGATATCCATTAATTCGGATCAGATACGGATCGGATGTCGGATCAATTCGGATCATCGGATTTTTTGCTCAGCCCTAGTTTCTTAAACCTCTAATTCTATTTACAAGTATATACAGAGTAAAAATTTTAATCAACAATTAAAAAGATCGACAGGGTTCTAGAAAAAAATTCTCCGTAAACTACATAAAATATTTTTTTGATTAGATAAAGAGGACACGCAAAATTTGAGGATATGCAAAGGACATTTGAGGGTCCGGTATACGATAAAACAATATTATTTGTCAAATCTCCGATAATTGTGAAAAATGGAGTAATGCTCGTTATTTTGGCCTGAAATCGAATTGGTTAACTCCTAAAACGACAAAGGACGAGTTATTGAAAAACCCGGAGAAAAAGAGTTTCGGTCAGATACAACCTCCCGAACGGCTGAAATTGAAGTGTATAATACACAGTTTTCGGGATTTCAGGGTCCCGGAACAATATTCTCCGTAGATCACACAAAATGTTCCTCATATCAGATAAAGAGATCACGCTAAATTTGAGCAGAAACAGAGGACATTTGGGGATTCCGGTATATATGGGATAAGCCAATATTTGTCAAAACTCCGATAACCGTGAAAAATGGAATAATACTCGTTATTCTGTCCTGAAATCGAATTAGTTAACTCTTGAAATTAGTTCGCATAAATTTTTGAAAAACCGGGAGAAAAATAATTCGGGTCCGGTACGACCTCCCGAACGGCTGAAATTGAAGTGTATATACACGATTTTCGAGATTTCGGAACAAATTTTCCGTAAATCACACAAAATGTTCAACGGATCATATAAAGAAGCTACACAAAAATTGAGAAGAAACCGAGGACATTTGGAGGTTCCAGTATGCGATAAACCAATATTTGTCAAACCTCCGATAATCGTGAAAAATGAAGTAATCCTCCTTATTTTGATCTGAAATCGAATTGGTTAACTCCTAAAATTAGCTCGCATAAATTTTTTAAAAACCGGGAGAAAAATATTTCTTGTCCGGTACGACCTCCCGAGCGGCTTAAATTGAAGTGTATAATACATGATTTTCGGGATTTCAGAATTCCGGAACAAAACTTTTCGTAAATCACGCAAAATGTTCTTGAGCTCAGGTAAAGACGCCACGAAAAATTTGAGGAAAAACAGAGAACGTTTGGAGGGTAAGTGATAAACCAATATTTGTCAAATCTCCAATAATCGTGAAAAATGGAGTAATGCTTTTTTATAATGGCCTGAAATCAAATTGGTTACCTCCTCAAATTACCTCGGAGAAATTTTTGAAAAACCGGGAAAAAAAGAATTTTGGTCCGGTATGACCTCCCGAACTGCTGAAATTGAAGTATATAATACACGGGTTTCGTGATTTCAAGTCCCGTTAGAAATTCTTCGTAAATCACACAAAATATTCGTCATATCAGATAAATAGGCCATGAAAAGTTTTAGGAGAAACTGAGAATATTTGGGGGATCTGATATGCGATAAACTAATATTTGTCAATCTCCGATAATCGTGCAAAATTGAGTTATACTTGTTATTTTGGTCAGAAATCGAATTGGCTAACTATTGAAATTAGCCCGTAGAAATTTCGAAAAAACCGGGAGAAAAATAATTTTGATTCAGTACGACCCCCGAACGGCTAAAATTAAAGTGTATAATACATTAATACACGGTTTTGAAATTACAGGGTTCCACAAAAAATTTTCCATAAATCACACAAAATATTTTAAGGTGAGCTCAACTCGAGCCTATATATAATTGTTAAATTTTCTTTTTTCCTCTCGATATTTTCATAACAAGTTTCGAAAGGTTTATATACAAATACTGGAAAATCAATGAGAAATTTTAGACATATATAATTAAAATATATAATCATGACAGAATATTTTATAAAATATGAATAATATCTTATCTAATTATCCAAATTCAAACAGCTCACGAGCTATTCAAGTCGAGCCCGAGTACAAGCCGAGCGGTAACCGAGCTTTGATTGAGTCAAGCTCGAGTTGCCGTAACTCGTGAGTTATTTTGTCTCGTTACAACCCTAATCTCATAAAATAGTTATTCCAAAAGAAAACAATAGAACTAGACAGTGTTAAAGTATCTAATCAATTATCAAAATAACCTTTATTCGATGTGTATATGTTATATAAGAATGTTAATACTACGTAAAAAATTAAGCATCTTTTTACACTTTAATCAAGTGATCGATTGAGAGTAGTAATTGGGCCATGAATATAGAAATTACACCACTGTAGTATTACTCTATTCTCATCCCCTATCTATAAAAGGAAGGTTTTTTCTACGCTTGTGATTGGCTGAATTTTTTTTTTTTTTTTTTTTCACATTAACCAACCCCACTCTCTCCACCTACTCTCTCCAATTAATTACCCTCTCTCCTCATTTCTTATTATTTTTCATATACATATTCATATGTTAAAAAGCTTATAATAAAAAAAATTAATCACATTCAACATTACAATAAAAGAAAATTTTAAAAAAATCGGAAATCTATATAGGGGACAACAAATTTTAATAAAAAAAAAATTACAATTCCGGAAAATTAACCTCTTGGATACCTTGACAATTAAAATTAAATTAGAATTTTTGTATGAACGGTCTCATACTCTCCTACCATAAGACGATCAACATATATACAAAGAAAAATCGTTTATTAGCACTGAAGGAACAACTTTTTATATGAGACCGTATTACTCTATAATTTGTGACAATTAAAATGTATAAAAGCAAATTTATATACTATATAAAACATATACATTAAATTTAACACGAGGCCCAAATTTTAAGATTTTGATGAAAAATAAATCCTAAAAATATCTATATTTCCAAAAATATGAAAAAAGGTCACTATTTAATCAAAAGTGGTCACTACGTATCAAAATGTGATCACTTTCCTACTAGTCGCATGTGCGACCGTCGTAAAGTAGAATTTTGCGAAATGGTAAATTAAGGCCACATAAAATAATACGAGTAATAATTATTATTAGGTGATATTGTCGACTCATGCATCTATATTGATCCATGTTTTTATGGTTATCTATTAGCCCAAAATATATATTTTTACAAGCTCAGAAATAGTTGGGGTCAACAAAAATATACAATGCCGTTTTATTATATACGGGTTTAGATTAAATCCCTTATCAATAAAAGGAACAACTTTTCCTGCTTTTTCATTGGTTGCTTAATTTTAGGAAATTAAAAACCTTCCTTCTCGCCATGTCCCACCACTCACATTAGGAGATTTAATTTTTCTTCTTTTTACTTTTCTCCATTTAACATTCTAAAGTTACAAATAATTTTTATCTCCATAATAAAAAAAAACAACTTTACTCCAAATTCGAAAATAAAAAAATCACTAAAATTCTACCCAGAAACATAAAATTCAACAATATTAAAAAAGGTTGGACAATTAGAAGTAATTAACAAATATTTAGAGGTATGAAAAACGAAAAAAAAACGGAAAAAATTATACAAAGGGTTAAAAATTAACGAACATACGTATATCTAAAAAAATGAAAAAAATATACGAGGAGATAAAAATTAACAAAAAAACGTAAATTAAAAAATGAAAGAAACGTAGATCAAAGATTTTTGAATAAGATCAAATAAACCCAACCCATAAAATTAAAAAAAATGAAAAAAATACACGAGATAAAAATTAACAAAAAAACCGTAGATTAAAAAATGAAAGAAACGTAGATCAATTTTTTTTGAATAAGATCAAATAAACCCAACCCATTAAATTAACAAAAAAAAATATAAATTTACGATTTTTAAGAAAATATAACAACCTTCGAGAATTAGTCAATTAAAACTACGTTAACATCGAGTAAAAAGATGGTCTTAATAACAATACATTATTATTTTCTTTATAAAATCATCCACAAATTTTAAGAGACTGCTATTAAAAATATTTCTATCATTTTACTTTCATTTAGAGAGTAAGTTATTTAAAGGGTAAGATATAGAAATACAATACAATTTCTTTATCTATTTTATATGGTTCAAATTTATTTCATAATGTCATGATTATTTATTTCAATTTATATAATCATTAAAAAAAATTTAATTATACCAGTAAATCAATTATTTGGAGTCAAAATCATCCCCGAATTCATAATTTATATATTTCTCCTTTAAGTTCATATTAAATTATATTTTTACTACTTTTTTAATATATTTACGAAATTTTTAGAAATAGACCCGTACATTTTTTGTACGGGCATAACACTAGTCTTAACTGTTAAAGAAAAGTAATGGGAATTTTGCAATTATTCACACAAGGAACACATGTGAATATAGAATATGTGATTGTAACATTTGTTTATTAGTTCGTAAAACCGGAGGATGGGAGTCTAGCGGTTAAAATTTAGATAAAATTTTCAAGAGTCTGGGTTTAAGTCTCACTAAAAGCAACGATATACGTGATTTACAGGCTACCACGTATATTTGGGGATTTACACAATACGTACCAAATATAACGACACAGCTAGAATCCCTCGTTATCCAAAAAGAACATTTGCTTATTATTACCCATATAATGTGATATGGGTGTTTTAAAACTCTAATTAACTAGAGAATGTACTTTTGTCTCAATATGTACATCTATTCTTTCTAATTAATATTTTAATTAAATATAAACAAATGTATACGACAGAGGAAGTATCTTTGTATATGAGAAATCTTTGATAATAAAATATCGGTCTGAAACGTAAGACATATGTTTTGGGAGTATTAATATGACCCTCTTAACTACTTGAACTCGAGTTCAAATATTTAATCCGATCTGAATTCTACCAAAGTTTTAGCCCGTACACTGAAAAACCAAACCTATATGGTACCAGCGCAAAGCCCAAATCCAAAGAACGGGGCGATAAAATGTTCCAATATTAATTGGGCTAAAGAAATATCGAGCCCGATTTGCCCGAAACCCTACTCCATCCATCTCACTACAAGGTGTATAGCCCTGCCTTTCCCCTCGGCATTCACGAGCAGTCACACATCGTGACTGCTCGGTTGCCATGTTCATCATACCTGACGAGGGAAAATAGTGGTAGACTATTAAATAACTAGCTGTTGGACTGTTTGATCTCGAGTCACGACTTGTTTGATAAGTTTATGCATGTTGTACGAATTCAGATTGTTTAAAGAGACGAGTTAAAGTCGATGTTCTCCAAACTCTACTCATTTAAGAATTTACGTTATTGAAGCTCGACAACTCAACTCACTCGACAACCCAATATAAATTTATCAGATACATTCAGTATAATCCGAGGTATCCACCATCGACAACAGTGTATAATCCGTCACAGAAAAAAAAGAAATAGGATTAGAATAAGGCAAGCAAAGAATGCCAAGAAAGGATCACATGCCTTAATAATAGGGACAGAACCAACTAACATGGGATGTTACCAAACCCACCTCATCATTATTCCCACTTGGTCTTTCTCATTACATCAACTTACTTCATAATTGCACCGGTTCGACAAAACCGTCAACGTCGTTGTGACTCTCTTTACACCCGAAAAGAAACACCGAACACCGAACGCGAGTCGAGATTACAAGAATACATAAAATTCGGAAATCGAAAAGTTAATGCCTACTTTCTGATATGAAGTAAAAGGATGACATAGACGTAATTAAAAACAAAGCGGAGATTAGAGACTAAGGGCCTACTAATTCTTCAAAAAGATATTTTTTTCGAATTATAAGTCGGCCGACCGACCAACCATAAGCCTAACACAGCCTACACAGGCAAGTAACTAATTTGATATTGTGTAGTATGAGATGTGCACAACACATCTTAGCTTAACACAAGTACATAACTATACGTCGTTAGCACGACAAGGTGGGTCCCACGGGTTTCTCCCATCTAATACTTCGGTCTTAACCATTAGCATATTGGTTCTTAGAAAGGGGTCTGACCGGACCTGAATAAATCGGAAACTAGGCATCAAATCCGAAAGCGTGCAGATGCGCAAGCGGCGCAACCCACCGTCTCATTGGGCTACACCGTTCCCCTCTTGGCTTACACCGTCTTTAAAGACATCTGTAATCCAGATTTCAATGAAATAAAGCCTAAAGGAAGTATCGGGTTCTATTTAACAGCACAAATTCTTGTTTCAGGCCGTCACTTTTGGTGTGAAATAATAAGACGGGATTTTGTAACCATTTTACGGCCAAAAGTAACCACGATAGTATGGTCAACATTTGGCTGTAAAATGATTACAAAATCCCGTCTTATTATTTCAGACCAAAATTGTTGTCTAAAGCAAGACCCACTGATTTAACAGTTGTCTCTAAACAGCAAATCAAACCTAAATCTACCAAGCATAAACCAACCAGGACAAGTAGGTTGGAGGTGGTTGTATCTAATAGAAAAGGCGAACAATTATGAAACTTGACCGATACAGGAAGGCAAATAGATTCAATGAGCTAATTGATCGGAAATAAGTAAGCAATCCAAAGAACATTGTCACGAAGAGGAAGAGAAAGAATATACGAACATATTAGTCTAAAACCATGGTGAGCAAAACAATCCTATCACATTAAAAAAAAGCTCCGAGTATTCTGAATCTATAAGCGTATATATGAGATATGAGATTAGTCATGGCATACCCAAGAGCTCTTGAATTCATGATCGAACAAGAAAGCGTCTTTCCCGGGGATTTGATATGTACCTCTTTCCAAGCAAAATTGGGGATTAGAAATATGTACAAGGTTCCCCAAAACACTCCAGTTTTGACCATGTGATTCCTCCATAAAACACGGAATGATCGCTGAGAACAAACACCGCACTGCACCGCACTGCTTCAAATGTCACTCACCTTCTCTTAAGCAGTTTCCGGGTAATAGAAACTTGTAATCATCGGCATTATCCAAAAGATAAGACGGTAAATGAACTGCAGAGTAGGAATGTGGGACGGGACCCATCTTCCCGATTATAGCCTTGAATGTGTATTCCTCGGGTAGCATGTCAAATAGGTCGGCCCCTTTGCAGATTACTCGCTGAATTCTTTTTGGGTTCAAGAAATGAGAGAATCGTACCCTATCGTTATGGCTATAAGCTTTCATCTTGAATATAAACTCGCTGATACGACGGAAACAAAAGCTACAGTGCCACCCAGCATCAGCTAAGAGATCATCGGTCTGCCGGTAATGGACGTACCTCGTCTTTCCCGTTTGGTACTTGTGGATTGAAGCTCTCCAACTATTGTTATCCACGAGAAACTCGAAAGAGTATATGTAGTTCTTAAGTTGAAGATGAAGAACATCGGGAATATCGTCACACCATCTCAAGAGATTGATAGTGTGCCTACTCGGAATCTCGTCAACATCTGACATTATCAACAGGTCATCATCTGATATGCCCGCGATCCTTAAAAGTTGGTCAAGTGCAACGCGTTGATAAGCTTCCTCGACAAAAGGGTTTTCTCCCTTCTTAAACCGTCCTCCAATAGTTCCATAAGTCAACCGGGGGTCTACAAACTTGAACTTGTCTCGATTGGCAGCGAATTCCAAAGGCTTAGGCAACCCCGAAAATGTGGAGTTAGACTCAAGTAACACAAATTGTGTAACGTACGGGTACAATTCCTGCCACCTTAAAGTAAGTATATCGACCTCGTTGCTGAAAAGAACGGCATCAAAAACACGTCTTGGGAAGTCACGAACTTTCCAACCATGAAGCTTGCAGAGATTCTCCATAGTCACGTTTTCGTTGTAATAGTGAGGGATTACATGAAATGGTCTCGGAGGCTTTTCCCACAAAGGCCGAAGAAAGTAGGTAATCTTTTGCCCATGTAGATACACACCAAGAGTGCACATCGGAATAATCAAGAAAACGAACAAGCAAATCCTCAAATCCAACCCTCTTAAAACACAACATAATCTCGAAATTCTCGATTTGCTCGACTGCTAGACAAAAAACATACCATAATCCATGAGTTACTAAATCAAAACCCACCCTAAAGCAACAACATTGACACAAATACATAATCCTAAAGCTCCCCATCTTTACATTTAATACACAATCATTCACATAAACTGAATTCATACACCGATTTCATCATCATCATCAGTAAGTCTCATTGAAAACGGACATATACGGAGTAGCATTATGCTTTTGTCTTATCTAACCACTTGGGTATTACTTGACCCGTCTTGAGCGCTTGTGACAGATATGTCCGTCTTCATTGAGAATTTGGGTTTCATCATAAAGATTAAAGCTTTCCTTGTTTATACTGCAAAATTCATCTAACGACATGATAATGGCTAGATCAACATCAAATTTGGTGCCATGGAACAATCATACCATCATAATTACTTAATATGACGATAATTATAGAATAAGACGGTTTCACACCCCGAGACATTAACATTACTCATTCATTACTAGTAAACGAATGATGCTTCTACCTAAAGGACCGTCTCACAGTATAAGACCGTCTCAATATAAGACGGTCTAAGACCGTCTCACATAATAACTATTTGAATCATTCATGGCCTTTCATACAGAAAAAACACCAATTTTACTAGATCCAAATAATCATCTGCATTAATCGACAATTATCATCAGGAATTTTCCAGGAAACAACAATGCCAATCCAAAAACAAACAAAACACAGAAAACAAAAAATTCAGAAAATTACAGCAGAAAATTCAAACTTTACACTAACAATTCAACAAAAATAATCAATCAATCAATTCATAAAACATTAAATCAATAAACTTTCAATCTACATCAAATTAAAACAAAATTAAACCCCAGATCACAAAATTAAATTAATTGATTAATTAAAATCGATAGATAGAAAAATTACCTGACAACAGCAATCTTTGCAAATAGTATCAGTTTTTTTAGAACAATAATGACCACCTTGTTCCGCCATTAACAACATTTTCTCAGCCAAATCTTTAGCAGTTCCTAATTTCGTCGACATTTTTAAGGGTAAAGATTCAAACTTTACCAATAAAATACCAATTTCAACCAACAAAACAAACACCCAGATAATTAAATTAATTAAAAACCCTAAAAATTCACTTTTTGGAACAAAAAAACAGAAATTTTTGTGGGTAAATTTAGGAAAGTAGACGTTTTTTGTTTTTGGAAAATAAAAGGGGTTATGGAAATAAATAAATTATAATTATTATGGGATTTATTATGGTGAATTAATGTATATGATTAAGAAAAATTGAGGAAAAGATGACGACAATATTGGATATTTTGGATAAATATTAAGTTTGTATGGAGAAAGAAAGAGAAAGAGTCTTAATTTCTGAGGAAATTTGTGATAATAATCGGATGAATTTGGCAATTTGTAAAGACTAAACACACGCTTTTTTTTTGGAGGATATAGCCGTTTTTTGTTGGATTTTTTATCGTTATTTTTGGGTGATTTGTATTTTTTATAGTTCTATTTAATAATTACAATAAGGATTAAACATGGAGCACCATGATTCCATGAGTTTGAGTAATATGTGGTCCTAGGAGTGGTCAAAAACTCAAAATTTTGGGTCGGGCCGTGTTGGGATGGATAATGCTGGGTAAATGGGTTTGAGACCGACCTAGGGAAGGGTACGGGTCAACACGAGTCAGGCTATACTTGGTGTAGATGGTCCAAAAACCGACCGGTACGGGTGGAGGACGAAGCTGAGAGGCTCGATTCAGCCTCATTTTTTAATAATATCTTTAGAGGCGGGTTTAAGAGTGTCGGGGCGAGGTAAGGTTGGCTTTGTTCGACCTTGTCGCGCGCTAACGTTTGGCGAGTCGAGTCGGGCTGGTCATAGGTGACTCAAGGGGTTGGTTGGGTCGCCCAAATGTTTGGCGACCTATAGTATGCACAATAACGTCTTTTCGAGTGCTATATGACCATGAGCCTTTTGAATGGTCATCTGTAATAGTCAACAAGGGAAGCTTATTGGTTTCTAAACTTGATTGGATCGACCGGACGAAACTCTGTGGATCAGAGATAAAATTAAAGGATAATGGTGGAACGAAGATTGGATCATACTTATATTGGTCTATTTGGTCTTGATCGAAAATATGGGTGGTTTGGCATGGACACAGTCGATGAAGTTGGGTATTCTTATGGCTGATTGTGACTTGATCTCCTGTATTCCGCTTTTATATTTAATCTCTGTCTCATTATCAAGTGGTTATGTATTATAATGAAAAATAACGTGATATGAGACAAATTACAGTCGATGAACTTATAAATTATAAATATCAACTATCTAACCAACATATATATGCAACATTTTAGAAAGACAATGTATTTTATCTAACCAACAAATATATAATATTATGTGAGAGGTGCTCCTATCCATCTTCAACTTGTGACGGATAGTGTCCGTCTTCAATGAGAATTTGTGCCTGATTAATGGCTCTTACTGATCGATATCCGGCTTTTGCACAAGTACGAGAAAATGTGGGTTGTTTCCTATTATCCAAGGGCGGTTAAAAATTGTCTGGTAGGCAGAGAACTTGCTCAATCGAAGTTATCAACCCTACAAGTTCAATTCAACATTAGAAGCTATCGTACTACGTACTAATGAAGTAGGCAAATTCTTAGCACGAAAGTTTATTCAAGTGTCGTATAACTCTTAAAATAGTTTCTTTATGATAATTCTCTGATTATTGACTTATTGTTGCATAAAATAATTGATTAAAAGTTTAAAATAGAAGAGCGTCTTTAGGTTTCTAATAACCAAATTCAGAGTTTTCCTTGCACCCGACTACCCGACCCATTGACTCAAGTCGGGTGCACTAGTGATGGACTTGTAACTCGTGACTCGTGACTTGTGAGTGTATCGTCTAGGGGTGGTCAATGATGCGGGTCGGCCGGGTTCGGGACGGGTCGAGGGGAGGCGCGGGTTTAAGGTATGGGACCCGAACACGACCCGGGGTCAGGACGAGTTGGGCCTGATTCTTGGGAAGTGTAACTCAAACCCGGTCCAGGGAGGGTTGAGGGCGGGACTGGGGGATGGTCTGGACGGGTACGGGTCACCTTCCGGGCCGGGTTCCAGAAATTGAACCCTGACCCGGTTACTTTACACACACGGGCCGGAACGGGTTTGAACCCGGATGAGGCGGGGCGGGTTACATCCGGGTTCAGTGACGGGTTGGGTCCGGTTTACCAATGCCGACCCGCACTCTGGACCAGTCCTAGCATCGTCTTAAAGTCAAGTCAACTAAGTTAGTCAAGCAGTTTTCTGGCAAATTTGCACGTTTTGCTAATCATAGTTGTACATTTAATTTGCACTAGTCTATACTCTTTAGTAGTACTCACTTTATCGTCAATGCACATTGCAACGACTCCACATTTTAGTATTTTACGAGCAACACTCAAGAGTCAAGAGACATGTTTTCTTGCGTAAATTTCACTCCTTTATTTGACTTTATATTTACCTTTATTTTTCATGCAATTTACAATCATTGTATAAACTTTTTGAGTTACTTCGAATGAACGTTAAGCTCAAAAGTTTATAACGGAACTCATAAACAATACATATAAAACACGTTAGATAATCTAAATAAAGATTTGTTAATAATGTATTAGGTTTGACTTAGTTATCAAGTAATGTCATTTTGTACATTATTTGTTGATCTAATAAGTCTATTTTTTTTGCAAACTACTTTGTAAAAACTTAATTACCATCAATTATCATAAATTTAGTGGGACTGTTGTTCTGTTTGGCAAACGGAAGAAGAAAATAACATTAGCAAAATATAGTTGGCAGATTTATCAGCAGATTAGACAATGCTTCGAATTAAATTATCAGAATTAAGAAAACGTGTTTGGTAATTAACACTTACTTCATGTATAAAATGAATATAACTATTAGAATATGCTGCTATTAACAACGTAATTAACAATAGTAGATTCCACTCAATATGTTATTTGAATATGTCACTCACCAAACACTTAAAATTGGTAATTTTGATCAATCAATCTACTATTTACGCCAAAATCGCTACTTTTAGCTAATATATTGCTTATCAAACAACGCCATATTAGTTTCGCATTTTAACATGGGTTGAGAATCTAATAACAACCAACAATAAGTCTTTCTTAATACGGATATAATTGTTTTAAGACTAAAACGGGTCAAATATATAATACTTGCATAAATAAGACAAGTCTTTTTGCTAATATCTAGACATTTTATTTTTGTCTTATAAATAAAATAGTAACTATTTAACCCGTTTTATTACTTTAAACATATATTTTTGGTTTGAAACAAGAAGTTTTGAATTATGACTGAAAAGAAAACATGCAGTAGCAAGCATAACGGTCCAAAAAATCATCGTTGATTTAAGTACGGCAAATTCTTATTTCAGACCGTTATTTTTGGTCTGAAATTCACACGGACTTATTGTAGCCATTTTTACAGTAAAATGTTGCTATTTCTTGATAAAATATTAACATCATTTTTCAGAGTAAATAGTAACTAATTTACGATATAACATTTTGTTATTAAATGGTTACATTATTCTATTAAAAAAATGGTGATATTTTGATCCGTCTGAAACAAAACGGTCTGAAGCAAGAATTATTGTCAATGTCAATTAGGTACTGTAATTGATAATTCTTGGGTGTTTCGTTACACCATGTGATAAGATAATTGCACATATATACACAAATCCTCGAATCATATGATAAACTTTAGCTTCTCTTCTTTTAAGTGGCATCTTAATTTGAAATAATATGACGAGATTTTGTGACTATTATATTTAATAGTTAAATGTGGTTAATTTTAGAAAACAAGTTATCATAAAATGTATCGACAAAACTACTGTTATTGTTACATTTGACCATTAAATAGTGAAAAATTCCGTCTTATTATCTCAATCCAACCATCTAAAATAAAAATGTATGGATAAACTTATATTATACGGAATCCTTTGTTAACCTTTGCATATGATCGATTAATTAATCTTTAATCTACGTACTTTAAATAATATGTGTCACCAGGTGAGAAGTTGCCTAGGTGGTGCTTGGTTAGTTGTATACCCCGAATAACTTATTTAACACAAATTATTGTTATAACGAACTTAAATATAAAACGAGTCAAATAGCTAATAAGTATCATTATACGGAGTATATTATGTAAATAAGCTAAGATGGCCATAAAAGTACACTAAATCCGTCACATATTACTAATTGACTATACGAGAATTTGTGTGTGTTTTTTTTTGCAAGGAACGAGAATTTGTGTTTAATATCATGGATAGGGGTTGATAAGACATGATTTTAATTGCCCTTTTGCTATTTTGTTAAGGGTTAACACAAATTCTGAATAACTTACGATATCGGCCGAAGGTTGACGCCGATGGTGGTCGGCCACTGTGTGCGTATCTAGCAGATAATCTCTTCAATGTCTATTATTTCTGTCCGTAGTGTTGATTTGCAATTGTTCATTATCTCATCAAATTTCTTGTTACGCATTAAGGAATTGCTTGGTTGCCATTTAAAATCATGGTTTTAAAAAAAAGGTGGGTGGTTTGGTTGACAATTTTTTTGGAAAATACGGGAATTAAAACTTCCCATGAATTTTCAATGCCTACATAATGTATGAACTTGCTTACCTACTCCCCCATGGTCATTGAAAGTTCCTGTGGAATTTAATTCCTACATAAGTAACCAAACAGTTTTCTCAAATTCACACGAATTGGATGTGAGAACTTATTTCCCATGAATTCTAAGTTCCTATAAAATTAACTTCCATAATCAACCAAACGACTCCTAGGTGAGTAAATGAAGTATTGTTTGGTTGATCAATTCATGGGAAGTAGAACTTCCTATGGAACTCAATTCCTACATGAATTGAAGTTCTCACATTCAACCAAACAAAATTTATATAATTCACGTAATTTTTAAGTTCATATGAATTTAGTCTTCCCGGGAATTTCATCTTCCCATGACCAACCAGACGACTCCTAAATTTGTTCACTCATATTTGTTAAATTCATAATCAATTAGGTTTGTAAATTCAAATCCAATATCAATTCAAAGTTTCAAACCCTAATTGTAAAAAAATCCCCCTTTTTGAAAAAAACATTAATTAGATAGATCGATTAAAAAATGAGTATTAATAAAATTGTTGATGGAACAGATAAAATACGTGTGATATGTGTGAATTATAATCTATAATTATTGAACTATTAACGAATTGTAGAGAAAGTGAGAGATGACTCTTTTCATCTTTTCTAAGATAAAGGTTATTCATGAAATATTAGGAAAAATTGTGTAAAAAGTAAGTAATTTTATGTACGGAATTTAGCAAATACGTACATTTTCGTTACAAATTTGAAGAAATGGAGGATAATTTGGGAACTTTAAAAGGTCATTTCTTTTTAAATTCCACTTAGTGCGATTAAGATTATTCAAGCAATTAAGCAAACTTTTAGGAAGTACTAAAATATGTGGAAGTAAAAAGTTGTGGGTTTGATGGAATGCATGGCAACAAAGGAAAATTAGCCACATGTTTACGTAGGTGTCAATTACACAAGACAACGGAACAAATTTGTTCCAAAGTAAACCCAACAAAGTCGTTATATTCCACTGCACAAAATTTCATTAATATTGGACAATATTCATCAGAAGCTGAAAACGAATAATCGATTATTCAAATGATATTATTTCTGCGGTGCTCCATTTATCCTAACTTATCCTCCTGCTTATGTTATTATAAAAAAATATTATCTATTTTAGCTCATAACGGAGAGTGTCCGTCAGAATCAAAACGCTTTGATTCCACTAACAATCATCAAAGTTGCTTATATATTAAATCACCAATTATCGTCATCCACGTCGGTCAAACCTTTTTTAAATGGACGTTGATGAAGTCGTCCTCATTCTTAAGTCAAGCAATTTAAATTGTTTATTTATTTCCACTAAAATTTCAAGAGTTATTGCTTATAATAATCTCGTGTTTGGTCGATCTGTAATTTCTTTTACCGAATTATAATCTTTTTACAATAATATAAGAATTTTATTTATGTATAACTCGTATAGAAAATATAAACAAAAAATATTTTCGGTGTTTTTAAATAGGGTTTAACAAGCCGAGCTGAAACTCAAACTCGAGTCGATCTCGAGCTTATCCGAACCTTGAAAAAAGTGTGTTAGTTATAAGGTTACAAGCTTTAATGCGAACTCGAGCCAACTTCAAGCTCTAATCAAGCCTATACATCATGCTAATTTTTTAATTTTTTTCTTCCAATATTTTTAACGGCTCGAAAGTTGTATGTAAAAAAATTTGCCAAATCACCGAGACATTTGATTTGTGTGATACGAATATATAATCATGATAGAATATTTTTATAACATATGAGCAATATCATATCTTATATAAGCACAAAAACAATTTTGAACCGCTCACGAGCTTTTCGAGGTGAGACAGCGTTCGCTCGACTAAACTCGTTAAACTACTCGAGCCATTTCGAGTCCTAGTCAAACTCACACGAGCCGAGTTTTAACCGAGTCGATTTCAAATTGCTTGCTAGTTTTCTCGTCTTATTAACACCCTATTTTAAAACAATGGAATTTGATACGTCGAATCGCGAATGGCAACAAACACTCTTAATCACAACTCGTACAAGACGATAATTAAGGCTACTATTGGTATCACGTCTCTTTGTCCTTGACGATGAACAAGTATATGCTACATCAATTTACAAGAATATTCTTAGGCCGACTATAACTCGATCTCATTAATAAATGAATAATAAACGTCGGATATATTAAAATCTAACAAGCTTACGTGAACCGGTTCTCTTTAACATATTTTTTTAGTGACGAGGGGTTTAATCCTCCCGGGCCCATGCATTCCCGCACCACCACATGAACCATGTAAGCCACCCATTCGGGGGCTGCAGTGGCCAAGTGGTCATCGACTCGGCTGGTAATCGAACCTGAGACCTCTCAACTCCTGCATTTCCTCTCAACTCCTGCATTTCTATAAGCTTTAAAGTTTAACTGAATTACTACTAGACTAACACCAGTTGATTCTCTTTAACATATTATTCGGGCCATATCAGATTTTTCATGCACACTTATTTTTAGATAGAACATCGACTCTTCAGAAATAAACAAATACTGTATCTTTTATAAAACGGGATCTTTATGTAATTACTTTTGCCCATCAATAATTATGTTTAGACTAGTTTTACACGTCTTCAGAATATAACTCGTATCCAATAAATACAACATTTTTCCGAGTAACATAATATTTTAAATTTTTTTGATAAACTAAAAGACAGAAAAACGACTATTGAAAAACTTATCTAAAATTCGATATCTATACGGAATTTAGAGGGGAAAGTTCTTCACCAAATAATGAACTATCAACGCCAATTTTAAACGTAGAGAAAAGTTAGAGGTAGACGACGATTTGAACGTGAGAATTCATATCTTCTTCTCTTTTTCTTGTTCACTTCTTCCTTGAATTTTCTAACTATCATAACTAGAGCCGTCGTAACCAGCCCGGCCCAGCTTCATGGGTCGATATGTAGTAGTCGGGCCAGCGTTGGCATCGGCCTAACCTAATCTAGTGTCATCCTCGGACTGGACTAGTGCCGCAATTTCCTTAACCCAACCCGGTCCAAATCTAACTAGAAAAATATATAATTAAAGGATCAAGCTATTTCAACATTAACCTGCTAATCAGTGGGCCGGGCTAGCTCAGCACTAGCTAGGCCCAACTCATTCAACATTTAGTGTTGTACTAGTGTAACACCCGTGAAAAATCACGGGATTGTGTACTTTTTTTTAAAAGCAGACGACAAAGTATAATTATTATATAACTAAAATTGTTGATAAGTACACCTTGAAGTTTTCGTTTTATCAGGATCATTTAATATTTTGTAAGTGTCTTAAAATTGTTAAACTTATTGAAAAAATAATGGTGAGTTAATGTCACTGTTGATATTTCGAATTCTATAAAATGGCGGGCATTAAAATACGTTCTTACACCAACACAGTCCTGGCAAATGAAGGTTGTCATTCATAATGAAGGTATGTCTACCATTTTATTTCTAGTGTAACACCCGTGAAAAAAATCACGGGGTTGTGTACTTTTATTTTAAAAGAAGACGACAAATTATATTTATTATATAATCAAAATTTTTGTTTATTGAACATGTATCCTTAAAATAAAAACGAAAAAAAATTAATATATATATAGGGTCAAGATCCCGTGCGAACTCCCTTACGGTGCGAACCGTTCGTACGGTTCACACCGTAAGAAAGTTCGCACGGGATCTTGATTCTAAATATATATTGATAATAGGAGTATAATAATTGTAAGACGGGATAAAAATGAAACTATAATATTAAGACATAGTTAAAAAAAGAAAACTATAAATTTCAGATTTGAGATTTTTAAGATATATGTAAATTAATTACAGAAACAAAATTAAGATAATTATATTCTATAGATTAAGAACATTTGTCATCGCCATTTTAGAGATTGAAAACTTTCTGTGGAGAATATTCAACAGATTTTTAGGTATTGTTTTAGAGGATTCAATTTGGAAGATAAATGAAGAGGAAGCGAAGGGGAATTAATATTCAGCATATCTTTTACTCATCATTTTTCGAGATGTATATGGAGACTAAAAGAGATTAACGGCTCTTGCAATTTTCGAGCAACGTTGAGAAAGTAAATTGGATTTTGAAAGACAATTTGATAAGGTGTTTTAATTGGTAGATTAAAGTATATCTAGTTTTTGTAATTATATAATTATGGTTATAGCATGTGTTTTAATTGGCTGTTTAGTTGAGTCGTTTTTTCGTTACCGTAGTTTATCTATTTCGGTTTTATTCTAATGCGTGCCCTATAGGCACACATTAATATTTAGCTTGGCATAGATTAAGCTTTACCATAATTAAGATATTATTTATCTTAACTATCTTTTATTCTTCGCTCTCTGAGATATATTATTTTATGTCACTAATATTTCTCTTTTCCCAATATTACCATTTTTTCTACAGAGCTTTATCATGAATAAATCTACGTATTTATAAATCAATTTCTCATTTATCCCAAGTTAATTTTTCTGTTTCTATAAAATATGTGGTAATCTTTACACTCTTGTTAATATTTTGTTAACGGCTCACAATTTTGATCAAAATTGTTGTGTTTTGTTTTGAATACAAAAAAACAATTGTCTGAAGCCATAATAAATTGTTCGAATTGGAATTAGGATCATGTTATTATCTAATAATTAACCATAGATAAATTATCAACTGAGTGGAATAATAAATTATCGCGTTCAATATTTTTTGTTGGCCATGTCAAGTTGTTTTTTCATATTATTTGGCTATTTGTTTAAGTAATTTAGTGTACACTTCATTGCTAATTTTCCCGTTTAAAAACATAAGATCGTCCAAAAATTGTAAATTTGTACTTTTTGTATAAAGGAGTGGAGAAAATTTAGAAATTATATCATATTCGACGAATTTTAAATTTTTGTATCTTAGTAATTTAGCTTTGACATTTATTTTGAAATTGTTCAAAGTGGTTAAAATTTTATTAGTGCGTCAAATTGTGCAAGGTAATGAAAATGTGTGAGATTGTAAATAAAAAAGAAAAAGTCAAACTCCAAGGTTGTTGAACTCGTATATAAGGGGTGAAAAAGATTAAGTGAGATAAAATAAGATTTAGGAAAGAGAAAGAATAAAAGATAAATAAGGTAAAAAGGAGAAATTTAAGTAATTATATGGTTGACACATTAATTAATAAGCTGATATTTAATGGAAGTTGACGTGGCTGTTATTATTCACGTTATTGGCCGAAAAAAACTGAAATTATGAGGTTGAATGAGAGAGTTCTATTAGCCTAATTCTGAAACCACATTGCGCCACATAAGCGATTTTACAAGATTCTTTTATATATATAATGATTTGGACTGTTGGCATTCCCCCCAGCCCAGCCCGGTTCATAACCACTATTCTTATGTGAGATTGGCCAAACAAAGGGTGACCTACGTCTAATTTTAAGTTAACAACCCGATATTAAATGATGAATATTAACATTCAAATTATCGATATAAATTTTATGTTGTCAAAACAGAATTATCTTTTTTAAAATTTATTAATTAAGATATATTCAATAATTAAATTGTAAAATACAGGATTTTGTAATTTTAGGGTTATGGAACAAGACTTTCCGTATATCACACAAAATGTTCTTCAGATCAATTAAAGAGGCCACCCAAAATAAGTGGATAAACAGAGAACGTTTGGGGTTCCGGTATGCGATAAACCAATATTTGTCAAATCTCCGATAATCGTAAAAAATGGAGCAATACTCGTTATTTTGGTCAAAATCGCATTGGTTAACTCTGAAATTAGCTCGGAGATGTTTTTGAAAAACCGGTAGAAAAATAATTTTAAGCTGGTACGACCTTCGGAATGACTGAAATTGAGGTGTATGATACACGATTTTCAGAATTTTAGGTCCCCGGAATAATATTCTCCGTAAATACACAAAATATTCCTCGAATCAGATAAAAAAGCCACGCAAAACTTAGAGGAGAAACAGAGGAGAATTGGGGATTCCGGTAATGCCATTAACAAATATTTGTCAAACCTCCGATAATCGTAAAAAATAGCTCGGAAAAGTTCTTGAAAAACAGCGAGAAAAATAATTTTGGTCCTGTACGACCTCCAGAATGACTGAAATTTAGGTGTATATACACGGTTCTTAAGCTTTCAGGGTGCCAGAATAAAATTCTCCGTGAACTACACCAATTATTCCTCAGATCAGATAAAGTGGTTAAACAAAATTTAAGGAGAAACAAAGGACATAAGGGGGTTCTGATATGCGAGAAACAAATATTTGTCAGACCTCCGATAATCATAAAAAATGAAGAGATACTCTTTATTTTGGCCTAAAATCTAATTGCTTAACTCCTTAAATTAGCTCTGAAAAGTTTTTGAAAAAGCGGTAGAAAAATATTTCTGGTCCGGTACGACGTCCCGAACGGCTGAAGTTAAAGTGTATAATAAACGGTATTTAGGATTTGAGGGTCCCGGAACAATTTTCTCCGAAAATCACACAAAATGTTACTCGGATCAGATAAAGAGGCCGCAGAAAATTTGAGAGGAAGAAAGGGCATTTGGAGGTTGCGTTATGCGATAATTCAATATTTGCCAAACCTCCAATAATCGTGAAAAACAGACTAATACTCGTTATTTAGATCTGAAATCAAATTGGTTGACTCCTGAAATGACCTAGGAAAAGTGTTTGAAAAACCGGGAGAAAAATAATTTTTGTCTGGGACGACCTCCCGAACGGCTGAAATTGAAGTGTATAATACACGATTTTCTGGATTTCAGTCTTCCGAAACAAACTTCTCCGTAAATAACACAAAATATTAGTCAAATCAGATAAAGAGGCCACACAAAATTTGAAGAGAAACAAAGTACATTTGGGGTTCCAGTATGTGATAAACCAATGTTTGATGTCAAACCGACGATAATCGTAAAAATTGGAGTAATAATCTTTATTTTGGCTTGAAATCGAATTGGTTAACTCCTGAAATTAGCTATGAGAAATTTTTGAAAAATCGGGTGAAAATAATTTTGACCTGGTACGACCTCCCGAATGGCTGAAATTGAAGTGTATAATACACGTTTTTTAGGATTTCAAGGTCCTGGAACAAAATTCTCTGTAAATCACATAAAATATTACTAAAATCAGATAAAGAAGCCACGCAAAATTTGAGGTGAAAATAATTGTGGCCCGGAACGACCTCCCGCACGCCTGAAATTGAAGTGTATAAATACACGATTTTTGGGATTTTAGGGCCCTGGAACAAAATTTCCTATAAATCACACAATATATTACTCAGATCAGATAAAGAAGCCACACAAAATTTGAGGAGAAACAAAGGACATTTGGGGGATCCGGTATGCCATTAACCAATATTTGTCAAACCTCTGATAATCGTGAAAAATGGAGTAATACTTGTTATTTTAGCTTGAAATCGAATTGGTTAACTCATGAAATTAGCCTGTACGAGTAAAAGTTTTTGATAAAATCGGGAGTAAAATAATTTTGGGCCGATACCACCTCCTGAAATACTGAAATCGAAGTACTCCGTATATAATATACGATTTTCGGGATTCAGGATCCCGGAACAAAATTCTCCGTAAATCACAAAAAAATGCTTCTCAAATCAGATAAAGAAGAGACGCAAAATTTGAGGACAAACAGAGAACATATGAGGGTTCCAGTATGCGATAAACTATTATTTGTCAAATCCCCGATAATCGTGAAAAATAGAGTAATACTCATTATTTTGGCCTGAAATCGAATTGGTTAACTCATGAAAAGACCATGGATAAGTTTTATGAAAACCGGGAAAAAAAGAATTCTGGTCCGGTAGATAAAACAAACGACTTATACTTCCAATGCACTTTGTTGTTGTCTTATCGACGCCATAATGATTAATACTTAAATCGTTCAAAATTTACGACGAATATGTTTATGACAAATGTGAGTTTGTCTAGTCAATATAACCGCTCTGAAGAACCCAACTTGTACAACCATATTTGATCCGACGTTCGTACTAAGGACGAACTTGACTGGTATTTGAATTGACGGTGCTCGAATGTTTATTGTTATAAACGGGTCGTTATTCCTAACTAACTTGATAATATGAAGGAATTGTCTCGGCAACCCAAATGTTTTTTATTGCCTCGACAAGACCCGAACTCAACCCGCATTTGAATTACCCCGATCTGCTGAATGTTAAATGGCCTTAGTTCGATCCAAATTTGTTACACTTGAAAATAGCATGACTCGAATAGACCCAATCCAAAACCGACTCGATTGACATGTCTATCAGGTATAGCTACGACTAAACCATCATTTTACCAATTAAGTTATTTGACATAACGTGATTGCGCACGCAAAACAATTCCGAAAAGTCATCATCCCATCTAATGACAAAATCAAAAACGGTAGGCCCAAAAAAAAAAAGTAGTGACAACAATAAAAAGCCCACATGCCCCAGATCCAAGAAAGATGGGACGTGCACTTCATTGAAAGTGGCCCATAGTTTGTTGGTACACCCGTTTGTGCACGTCGATGTCGGGTTACTACCTTACAACCCGGCCCACACCATTTGATCTGTTAGATCTTTTGTGCTTATAGGCCCCAATTACTTGGTTTTTTTTGGCAATTTCAAGTTGCTTTAATTTAATTTACAATAAAAATTTAACGATACAAATTGTTTTACAGGACGATTTTATGATAAAATTAGTATATAATATTCATAATAAGGCACTAATAAATGAAAATTGACATATTTAATGATATGTCCTGAATATCAATTACTATAATGTTGTCAAAATAAGATCGTAAATTCTATAAACCGTTTTGGCACCATATTTTACTATCATCCAGTTACATTTTTTCAACATTCATTAGTGTATGTTGTTATTAAGAAGATGTGTTCTTCTAATTTAATTTATTAAAAGGATTTTATAATGTGTGCAAATATATTATATTTATAATGTATTTACATGAGAAGTTCAAATATTAAATTGCTTTTAGTATAATTAATCATAATGTCTTTAGAAGTCCAAGTATGTTGTCCCAATGTCAAATTGTACTTCTATGTATGATATTAGAGTAATTATCCACCTCGCGAATCTAATACTTCGTATCTTATAAGGGGTAATACCTCACGCTTTTCCCGGATAACGATTATGGAAGTAAAACATTTCTTCAATAATCGTTACCCATGTACGTTAAACCTATCATCAAGAAACTCATTACCCAAGTATTTAACCTCTCTAATAATTATCACCGGATTATTCCATGGATTCTAAGCAAGCCAAGTATTACTCCCTCTGTCCTGTTTATTTGTTTAATCAACTGTTTAATTTCCTATTTTAATAATGTCTTTAATGATTTGTTCACTAATAATTATCCCTTTTTTTAAGTCTCTATACCAATTAAAATTAAGAAGTCGTTTGATTACCCAATAAAAAAAACGTAGGAATTTAAATTCACGTTAATTGCAAAATTGACCTCTTGTTTGGCTACCCCAATTCATATGAATTTGTAGTTCCCATGAATTGCAATACCTCCATAATAGAGGAAGTAACTTACCTATGTCCCCCTAGGTAAGTGGAAATGCCTACATAAATTCACGTGAATTCTAAAATCATGTGTTTTACGACTTTCTAGACAACAGAAATTGCTATACATACAACTAAACGGCTCCTAAGTAAGTAAATAACTGAAATGAAGAGACCACATTGTCAATAATTGGTGCAAATTGAACGTTCAAACAACTAACCTTGGACTCATGAAGCAATTGGACCCTACGCCAGCGTTTGCTTTACTCCAAATAATAAAATTTTACAAATAATAGTTCCGATTCTCCCTTCTTTGTGACGGGTATATCCGTCTTATATTTGCGACGGATTAAATATTATTCATATTGGTAATAAGACAAAACGGAATGGAGAATGCTACTTCTAGGCACTTAGGTTTTATCTCCCCATGTGGGTGTTATTTAACCCGTTACAAAATTGCAAATTGCCCGTTACAAACGAAAAATTATGTGATCTGTTAATAGTTATTTATTCTTATTTTTGACATATTATTGTGGTGTTTTTACGTTTAAGTGAAAAATTATTGATTTATGTGATTTAAAACATTATCCCATATTTTCTCGATCTTTATATTAAAAGCAATAGATAATTATTATTAATCGAGACAAAAGGAGTCCATTTATATGGACAATATTAGCTCAACTAGTGGACTAATGAAAAAAACAAGTCTTGAAGAGAGTTATCAAAGGCCGGCAAAGTCATCCCAGTATGAAAATATAGTCTCACTTATTGAGGGAAATTGTGTTGCGATTACGTACAAAAACATTAAAAAAGTGGTCCAAATATATCGAGAAAATGAAGTAATTGAAATTAATTTTATGTCTCATGGATACAGAAGAGGGACCTCTTTAATTTTGATATGGCTCGATCATTTTATGAATACGTTTGGACCGACTCCACCCGACCTGATAGGTAATATTTAGTCCTAATGGTCCGTAAGGGTAGAGTTTAGTGGTTAAAATTTGGGTAAAATTCCAGGAGATCCGGGTTCAAGCCTCTCCAAAGAGCAAAATTTTGTGGAGTATTCTTGGCCCAAATCCATGCCTAAATAGATTTCAACCTTGTCACCCTCGGGTGGCTTACCTGGTATACGTGTTTTGTAGGCTATCACATATACTCGAGGACTTACCTGGTGCACACCAAAGATAACGGCCACGGGTTGCTCGTCACCTGAAAGGAAAAAAACATATTCACTCCTATTGCATAGATATCTAGTACATAATCGAGTACAATAACATAATATTAGTCCACAATTATCTTATAAAAACAAATATTGTATTTATATTAATAGGAGTATGAAAGCTTGAATAAAAATAAGCGAGTACGAATAAAAAAATAAAAAAACAGATAAAGATAATAATTTGCTATTTGTGACTCGTGAGTGATTGCACTAACCCGATTCAAAAACTTTTTACGAATATTTATACATGAATGCAAAAAAATTATGTGGTACTAACTAACGATAATGCACCGATTTAATTTTACCTGCTTGGATTATATTTTTTTATTATTCATCGGAAGTATTGTCACCTCGTTGAAAAATATTATAATACGATAATGTGATTCAATCAATACAATTAATGCATTATAGAATCAGTTGTATTCATATAATAATGTTATCTTTTACGAGTTTTATTGAAAAAAAACCTGAGCGTCATTATCAAAAAATTAAACTTAAAATATTATATTGACATCGAAAAAAATCACATGTATGTCGGTTTATAAAAGTTCAATAAAATTGTATATAAGCTGAATTAAATTTATGTTAAATGTAAAATACTCTTAATTTAATTCTTATACATTTGGATGTATAGTCTTATTTGTAAAACGAATATACCAATAATTTCTCGAAATGCATTTATAAAAGCATTTTTTAGATAATATTATCTTTTTGCCTAGAAAAGGGCAATAACAAAATAAAGCATACGGCTATATGCGACCCAATTTCTGTTATATAAAACAAAGTAACAAACATTATGGTGTAAAAATTGTAGCACTTCCTAAATTAGTTTATAAAGAGGTCATGAACTCATGATGATATGCGCATTATATAAAGACCTTTCAATTTGATCGTACAAATGGCATGGTATTGCTTATATTGTACTCGATTATTTTAATTATAACTTCACAATTACCCGACAACAAATTTGAAGAGTACTTATTTATTTTATTTCGGTTATTTATTTATTTTTGATTTTGACATGAAGATGAAAAACAAGGAAAAATCATTTGTTAGGGTTGTTATTGATTGACAAACGACAATAAATTATGACGATGATTTAATTACCTTTAAAAAAGTTTCTCAATATAAAAAGGTGAATAAATAAATGAGACACCTCGGAATACTTAAACAATTGACCTAAATGGAGGGTCGGGAGTACTACATTATTATTGCGTGAGACGGTCTACAATTATAAAACAATTTTATCATTAATTACGGACTCGGGATTTTAGGAAGCCATTAGAAGGGAACCATAAAAATATTGAAAATTTTGAGCTTGTGCTTGCTCTCCTCTCTCCATCACTACTCGTTATGTAAAAAACAATTTATTTATTGCGATTAAGTTAATAACTTTTTTTAAAAAATAAGATAACTTGTACGGAGTGACACCGTTTTATTTCAACATTAACCACAATAATAAAACAATGTTTTCATTATGAACTAGAGTATAAGTCAAAGCATTTAACCTTTTAGTCGTCTGTCTTCAACAAAAAGCTGGCTAATTATGCAGTCAAGTTTGGTATTAATCTCCAATCATAAGCAAACAACCTTCATCATACAAGTCATGTTACATATTAGTAGGCATGGCATTATAAAAATGTTTTTTTTTTCCTTAGCTATATTTTCATAGGAAGTTAGATTACAAAATCAATCTTGAGATTTTAATCTTAGGCTTAAACTTTTAACGGATTTTATTTCTTAACGTGGTACTAGAATCAGGAGATCGAACAACATGAGGTTACGAGTTCCAATTCTGAAAATCCTCAGAGTTTCCGTTAAAAAGGGAATCAATTTCATACATACTCTAACATAAAAAAAAAGTTAACGGGAGAGGGTTTAATTAGCTCAACTTTCACTAGTTTCACATTATTTTCAAATTAAATTGACACATTTTATCGGAATTGCAGCCACTTATTCCTCACCTCTACATCGCTTATGTATTATAGTTTGTATAAGAATAAACGACAACTTTATTCAATTTTCTCCCTATTATTGTTCCTGTTAAGGAAAACAATACAATTTTGGTAATGTAAGTAATGTAACACTATCATTAATTTTTCGATATTTTTCAATAAAAGTCCGTCAAAGTTTCTTAACACGATTACGACCATTCATCACCCACCCGGCCACCTCAACAATGGCAATGTAATAAGTTCCAATGCATGGCTCCGGCAACATAAAGAGAGGAGCATAAATGAATGTTTGTAGTGTCACATTCATGGTGCCTAACCCATGCATCGTGCAATTGAGAATACCCCACTCGAATCTTTGACAACCACAAAACCAACTTGTGTGTCCATCAATTGTTGTCAATTTATCATCATAATAATTCAATCTTTATCTTTGCCATTGTTCATGCATCATTTTACTATCGATAATTCTTTTATAAAACCGTTTTATAGAAATGTTGTTATAAAACATCCAACAATAATAATTCTTTTATAAAACCGTTTTATAAATATTATAAAATCAGAGATATTTTATTTAAATAGTTTCGGTAAATAACTTCTACTCCGTATTAATCACCACAAGTGGATGTTACCTCCAATGTATTACCTCCAATTTTATAGTTTTTGAGCAATATAATAAAGTTTTTGAGTTTTGTTTTAGAAATTATGAGTTTTTCTATAAATTTTTGAGTTTATTTATTTAAACATTAAACTCTAAAAAATCACAATAAAACTCAAAAATATTACATATAAGTTTCGTTAAATTTGAGTTATGACGGGAAAAAAAACTTTAATATGCTCAAAAAAATATACATTTGCTCAAAAACTAATAAAATTTGAGGTAATAAAGTCAAAAAATGAAAATACATATATGCTCAAAAAATTAAAAAATTGGAGGTACTACATCCGATGTATGTTTTTTTCTCTCACTTTTCACGATAAGAGTATTAAGATCTGCACAATAAGCTTTATTTTTTTCTTCTACAGAAAACCGTTTTAAATGAGATTTACACTTTAGGAAAATGAGCTAAATGTAATCTTTAAGCCTTTTCTTTTTAAATTCTCAGATTTTGACATGCTACAAAATACTCTCTTCGTCCCGATTATTTTTTTCCCTATTTTATTTTCGAGAATTTCAGTCAATTGTCGTCATTTCTATTTTATATTATATTTGATGAACAGTTTGATTTTTCACACTCAAGGTGATCCATTTGTCATACAATAATTACCCCTTCCTCTTTCCTTGATTTTTGTACTAAAACCAAAAAACTAATAATTGACCTGAACGAATGGACTATATAATTAGGTATACCTCAACTTTCTTTTACGTTTGTGTCCAAATTAGGTGCTAGAATGAACCATTGCAGTTGGTAAAAGGCTCCGACGACCGTTGGTGGATCCATCAAGGAGTCATCAAGTAACACGATACTATAAAGATAAAGAAACTTATTTACATTTTGACAATTATTTTTACTAAAGAATTAATAATACTAATTAGCCCGTTTTAAATATAAGAGAGAGATATGTACCTTAAATAAAAATTTGAATGCAAAAAAGAGAGTAGAATACATCACATTTTACGAGCAATAATAGTTAGCCGGTTAGGTTTTTGAGAAACTATTTATAAATTAGATATTAGGTTCGATTTTTGTATGCAAACAATCTTTTTACAAAAAAAATCACTTATATTCTATTTATAAAAGAGTGCTTTTTTATGCTTGACCTAAAATTTGAGAACCCTCCCACACAATAATTATTGTCTTCTAATTTTTGTTGTACTTTTCTCCACAAATTTATGACAACACTCTATATTTATCCTAAACATAATACAGCTCAAATATTACGAAGTATATCTCTTCACTTGTATACATGTAAGACAAATATACCGCTCAATGTATACATTTTTATATACACAAATAATCTAATTAACTCGTCTAAATTTAGACTTTCCTAAGGCGTGTCGGAAACAAATGACTTTGATATTACCTAAGCAAAGTTGGCTATTACTATTAAAGATATCATGCGGTATATTATAATATACCGTAATCGGAATATTATGAGTATTATAAAATAACGTATATTTGCTATTATTATGCGAAAATACGATTATTATTTTCAGACCTTTAGAGTAGTATAAATAGATAAATACGATAGCAATATAATTGTTTCAAGCATAAACTATCGATAATAACATTATTATGATTTCCGTTTTTCTTATTCTTAATAATTACCACGGGATATAACATCATCGAGAGGTACCTAATTTCGATATGACCCTTCTACGTACACTATTATTTTAACGTCCATATTACACCAACACAATTTGTTTAACAAAGTTCGAAAAAGATGGAGAGAAGGCCACGTTATACGTAACATATTGTACGTGTAATGCTGCATGAGAATGTAGGAACCAAGTGTACGTAAACTGGCGATCCCTAAATTACTCTCTCTAAATCTTGCATTACTTCTTCAGTTATTCTCATTCATTCAAATCTTTTAACATAAACATAATCTTAAGAAAATAAAAAAAGAGATCTGAACAAATACTGTAAAAAATGGCAAGCCACCCTACAGTCCCCGGCCAAGCCACCAAGACCGGCTCATCCATGCTCGAGACCGCCACCGCCGCCATCCAAAAATTCGGTCCCATTAACAAAATCCATCAGCATCTTTGCGCGTATGATCCTTTTTTCATCTAATGTATTCTAATTACATTTTTCAGTAATTATTGTGTAAAACGGTCTTGCCATCGTGAGATAAACCCTTTTATATATAAAAGTCGTCTTATGTGAGAGATTGTCTTATTCTACTATTTTATAGATTTGTATCAACACAAATTCACATGCAATAACGTTTTTCATGTGCACGTGTGTTTTATAAATTCTTAACCTTTTTATTAAATGTGCAAAAGGGTAAAATCTATTAATGTTGGAATAATTATGAACTAGTTAGTTTGTTTTAAGACAACCATATCCGTTTTAATGTTAAGACAGAACCAAATACTACCTCTTGACTATAATTACACAGGCTTTTTGCTAGAACCTAGACAATTACCTTTTGGATTCGTCTTACTACTTACCAATCTAGGTGCTAAGTAGCACGAACACTTCTCTTAATTAGCCGTCGAGTATCCGATCACTCGGACACCCGTTAGACACCCGTCTAACCATAGTTTAGTTTAGACGAGGAATAAAATTTTCAAAAAGATCGATTAGGAGATATTTTTAGAGAATTATTTATAATAAAAATCGAATTGTACCTTTACCTCTAGTTATTTAGATTTAGATTTAGCTTAAATACATTATAAAAATAAAATGATAGTTTTAATTTATTATATTTAAATAACGTGTCACAGATCCTAAATTTCATAGGATCCCGTGTCCTATTTAAATAACGTGACCTAACGTGTCACATATCCTAAATTTTTTCATGTCCTATGTCCTAAATTATTTCATAGGATCCCGTGTCCTATGTCCTAAATTATTTCATAGGATCCCGTGTCCGTGTCCTAAATTATTTCATAGGATCCCGTGTCCGTGTCCTAAATTATTTCATAGGATCCCGTGTTCGTGTCTGTTAGCGTACTATCACAACGAATATTATCGTCTTAAACAAAAATTTGTGATAATGAACTATCTTAGGAAAAAGTAAACCAAGTCGATTTATTCTGTTAGATCGGTTCCATCCCAAAACTAATTGGCAAGGATGCAGTATCCCCTAAGTTATAATCAAGATCACTTTTTTCAATATCTTCGACATGGGAGACCTTATCCAGACCTACACGTGATTTTTCACATATTCGCTAATAAAATTTATGCATGAACTTTGAACTATATACAATCCGAAATACTTAATTTTGTAGGTTCCATTTCTATGGGCACGACATGTCGAGGCAAGTAGAAGCGCACCATTTTTGCGGACACCAGAACGAGGAAATGCGACAATGCCTAATTTATGACAGCCCGGAAGCCGATGCTCGACTAATTGGAGTAGAGTACGTAATCTCGGAGAACTTGTTCATGACACTACCAGATTCGGAGAAGCGAATGTGGCACTCACACGAGTACGAGGTGAAGAGTGGTGTACTCTTCTTTCCCGGCCTCATTCCGGGTGCTATACAACGTCAAGACCTAGCCAAGGTGGCTCAAACTTATGGGAAAACTATCCATTTTTGGCAAGTTGATCGCGGCGATAATCTTCCTATGGGTATTCCTCAGATCATGATGGCTCTTACTCGTGACGGACAACTTTACCATAGCTTATCTGAAGGTAAATTACGGGTCACGTCTATTTTATTGTGTGCATATCATGTTACTAGTTGCATTTTATTGTGTGCATATCATTTTACTAGTTGCAGTGACGGAGCCAGGATTTAGGCATGCGAATAAGATAACCTAAAAAAAACTGAGAATTTTAACTAAAACTCGTATTTCCATTTGTGCATAGAACAAAATTGATTTAATTGATTTATGACGTTCATCGTAATCTCCGTTTGTATTATAGATGTTCAAAAGAAGTATAAAATGGACTTCGACAAGGAAAGGGAGAATAGAGCATACATGAAAGGACTCGAGCATGGAATCCATCCATTGGCGAATGGCGAGGGAAAAGGTGTGAGGACGGAGCTCCGGGAGGTTGATTGTAACCCGGGTGCAGCTGCTCACGCTCCTCCTAGAGTTTTCGTTTAGTGTTAATAGTTTATAGTTTTCAGACGAATAAGTATATGGTTAATTAGATGGTTGTCGATCTTACGACGTATGTAATTTGCGTGTTTTCCCGTTGAAGATGTAAGATAAGATGTAATAAAGAAAATGTTGTGTAACGTTATACGGAGTACTAGCTAGTGTAACAACCGTACCCTTCGGGAAAGAAAGACCGCTACAACCGTACCCTTCGGGAAAGAAAGACCGCTACAACCGTACCCTTCGGGAAAGAAAGACCGCTATGAGTTTCATTCGCACCTAGTAGCAATGAGTTTCATTAGCACCTAGTAGCTAGCAACACGGGTCGTGTTGCCCGGGAATAGGTGTTGCCCGGGAATAGGGCTATTTATTGAACAGAGTCGTGGATCTCGATTTAGTTCTTTAAGAATAACAATTCATCCGACCGAGTATAATGAAATTATATTGAACCAACTCGTTTGAAAATTGAAAGATATTCTCAAACGAATCATGTATATGAGTATTGTACATTTAATATAAATGTAATTGAGTTTATATGCAGTTTTTTTAGCTTTTAATAATTTTTTCTTACACTATGATTTTCTAACATTAAAATTAAAATCTTTGGATTTATGTATTATTTTTTAGTTCAATATAATGTTTTGATTACAATTTTTTTATAAAAATACTCCTATTATTTTCAATAAAACTTGTAAAATATATATGAGCTCAATTTTTTTGTTATAAAGTTCGAAATTTATACTACGAGATGTATACATCTGATTATATAATTCTCTAATTGCAAACAAACGTCACAACACATATTTTGAATGTCCTTTCCGAAGACGAAATTAAAATCAAATTTAGACATTTATACTTACTCTACTACTATTAGTCTATTACTACTAGATGATAGTAAAAATAATATTTTAAAATTAAGACGGTTTTAAGTAAAACTGAAAATAATATTTTAAAGTTAAGACGATTTTAAGTAAAATGGTCGATATTCCCGTCCAAGAGAATATCAATAAATTGTGAATGGAAATGGGTAAATTAGTGGGAAGATGATGAGGACCCAAAGGAGGAAAAAAATAGAGGCAAGGGACCTATTAATGTCGGGTAGATACCCAAATGGGTGGCAAAGTGAAGGACCCACCCGTACAAATACAATTGAAAAGCTTTTAAGTGGATTTACGTCACCGTCATCTATCTATCCTCAACCTACGTTAAATCTATACATTTGTAATAATCCGTCTTTTCTGTCCCGATCATTAGTTGTCCTATTTCATTTTCGATGTCTCTATTGTTTTCTTTATTATTTTGAGATTAAACTTGATGAACAATCTAATTACTAATATTTACTTTGTTCCAATTGTTATTTAGTTATTTGCATTTTTTATTTTCTCGGTTTTTTTGGTAACTTTAAAGGACAACAATTGATCGGATGAGATAGGTAGACAATAGTGTATGCCTTGTGTATTTATCAACATTATATCATCATCATTATTGTCCATATATATGGATGGTTTATGGTTCATATCAACTACTAATGGCACCACCTCCATCTTTGAAGGGTCACTCTCTTTATTCACCCGACTCATTATGTCTTGTGTGAAACTAGTCCGTGTATCAAATAAACAATGTCGAAGTTAGGATTTATCGTTAGGAGCATAAAATTTTTAATAGGAAAAAAAATGGTATAAATAAACCTGAAAAAAATTCTGCAATTTAACTAAAACTCTTGAATTTTTCCATAGTCAGTGGGGGTAAATGTGATGGTTAGACTCCATTCGAGATTGGTTTTTTCATTTGCGATAGTTAGAAATCTTAGAATCAAATAAAAGATCACATATGTAAGATATGAAAGTCGGTACCACTTGCACCAGCCAACGTTACTAAAAAGAGAGTATTTTTTTATACTTTGTAATGCTATCCGAATTATAAATTTTTATTGGAGCTAAATCCTACTACATGTCTAGATTCTAAAGTAATTACAATTGAATAATTTACACCAAATTAATAGAAATGAAGTTCATAATGGTGTTATTATATACATCTTCTATGGTATGAAGAGCTACCTAAGTGTGCTTTAGGTTTGCATTAAAAGATAAAGGCTAGTCTATTAACCAACAAAATAGTGGTGCACGTAGAGTTGTAGTATGAGTTGATCGACCAACAAACTTGTAACCCTTTCGAGTTGCCAATACACAAATATACCCAACAAAACAAATTAAGGGGCCTTAGATGGAACTCGCCGTCTTAGTCTTATACAAGTATTTGTGTCTTAATAATACATTTCGGTTTAATAATTATTATGTAAAATTGTTGTACATTCGACACTTTTTTTTATGTTAAATATCTTATTCATTAATTAATCCATTATAATATCAGTTTGTCTAACATGTGCCATAAAAGCTTAAGCTAAAAAACAATTTAAATTACAATAGATTATGAGTATTAGACATATAAGGTGATATAATAATTTGTCTAACTTAACAATACGGTATAAAATTAATTTGTCTCACGATATTAATTTTATGCCGTATTAACACTTTAAATTTGATACCGTATTAACTTAACATCACTATAGGGCTGATTATAATATACGGTAAAAACTAATTTGTCTCACGATATTATGAAGGAAATCAGCCCTATATTGTAATCAACCCTATAGTGATGTTAATCATGTTATTATTACATGGTAATTTTATACAAAGTGTTAATTATTTTTTCAATCTTGCTTTCAACCACTTTAAGCCAGTCACAATCTATATAGTTGCATTTTTGCCTTTCATCATCAACATCATCATGTGAATTAATAAATACTCCGTATTAAATAAGAACATATATTAATATTGTTATAATTTCGAAATTGTTTAATTTATATTGTCGGTATTTGTTAGTTAAGCTTTACTTTATTTTTTTTATATCAGTGGATTACAATTATGAAAGGAAAAGTGAAGAAAAGGAAGGTACGATGTTTTGTGTCTCTTGATAGTGCTCATTACAATTTATATATATAAATTCACATTTCAAAACATTTTATCTTGTAATTTATTTTTTCAAATAAGTTATGATGTAGAAAGAGGTCGGAAAAATTACATGAAAAATGCAGACTATCACAATACGATATTCATATATAGAAATCATTTGCTTTACTTTTTATAATATTTTAAAATTATATTTTAATCAAATGTAAACGACTAATTTGAATGATGGTAGTATTTTACATTTTTACTACGAGGATGCATGTTTTTTTTGGGTTGCATGGTTTCAAAGTGTCAATGACTGCTCAAGCTAAAGTTTATAATTATAAACAAATGATTGTTGAGATTGTTTTATCGTCAAATTTCTGAAATTTTTATGCTCAAATGCGTTGGCTTCAAAAGTAGATAATGCACGAGTTTTTGGTTTTCTCTATGACTTATAGTAAAAATTTACATGTGAAAACACTCTTAGAATTCAACCCTAATTAAGACAATTACATAGTTGTCGGACTTTAAATCAATGTGATATACAATCTCAACTTTAAATTTAAATTGATGTTTAAAGACTAATTTTTCAATCAATAATCTCATACCTTGTATAAATAATACATTTATAATATCATTATTTCTTTATTTTTATACATAAGTTTTAAAATGATTGAACTATATATATGGAATACATAAAAAGATTATACAACTAGATGTATAATAGCATCGCACAACTATGGTGTATTTTCTTGAGCTTATGTGTATATTTGTTGAGCTTTTAAACTATTTTGAGTTATATTTTAGTTTTTTTATATTAAAATTAAAATATAGTTTAACTTATATGTATTGTGTTTTAGTTGTATAATAATTTTCAATTCTCAATATTTTCTCAAGGAGTTCATAAATTTTACCATATAGCGCATATTCTTTCTAATAAAGCTCGAATTTTCTATTAAAAAGCTCAAAATATGTACAGAAAATTGTGTACCTCTAGTGGTATAATCCGCTTATTGATATGGAATACGGAACTCCTTACGTACTCTTAACTAGAAAATGAACTACTTAAATTTAGCAGCTGGTGTTCATAAAACGAGAAAATAACACTATTTTATAATATAAAATGATAATTTAATAATAAAATGTTTTAATTAAAAACGTTGATTTCTAACAATTAACCGATAACTTTTTATTAAAAAATATTCACATCTTACCGTAAAAGGGTAACGTAACATCCGTTTAAAAATAAAAATTTACGTAAATTCGATTAGTCGAGGGAGTGCAACCGTTGAACAAAATAATCCGGAATAGTAAAAAGGAATTATAGGAAAATCGAGTCGTAATCATGAGAGTGTAGGTCCATGATTAGCACGTGGGCATGGCCTTAGTCATTCTTGCCTGGCGTGGAGCTCACAAACAGTAAATTAAATATATTTATTATTTTTTATTTGTTCACTAAATTTATTAAATCCACAAATTTTGTTTTCCATATTTATTTACAATAATAGCTTTTTCTTTTCAATATAAGAACCACAAAATCGAGATATTTATATCGTATTAAGGCCTTGTTTGATAAATAATATTTTGACTGAAATTAGTAGATTTCTCGGCCTAATTAGTAGATGAACTTATCAATCTATCATTTTTATGTGTTTGGTAATTACTATTTTTCAGTATGCTGCTTCCAACATCATACTGTATTAACATATTCAGTTTATCCATTAAATCATTCTAATTATCCTACCATAGTACCATCTGATAATACCCCACACCTTTTCTAAATCTGTTAATTTGATTTAATAGTCAGAGCTAGTACTAAAATTTACTAACCGTATTCTGGTAATGTTATTCGGTATTATGAATTTGTTTTTGTCGTTTGCCAAATAAGACCTAAGTTAAATCAATTTTGTAACGCTTGTTACCCAGCATATACATTTTTAGTAAGTCTTGCTTGCGACGGGTTACCATTTGTGACGGATATTTTGTGAGATAAAATCGATACAAAATGAGTTAGTGGAGAAAGGGGACCACATGAATAGTGTTGGAGAGAGAGAAAAAGTGGGTATTTTGTGAGAGGAAACGGTATCCGTCACAAGCTTGCGACGAATAGTGCCGTTGCAAATAAAAATTTGTGATACATTTTAGTTTTACATCGCTTGTCTAATATCTGGATTATCAGACAAGAAACTGTACTTCAACAACTAATTTTATCGAATATTACATACAATTGATAGAATAATCGTGTCAATACTGTCCGAGAATTAAAATTGACTCAAAGTAATATAATTTCAAAGTTAATCATGCCTTCTAGCTAGTTGTGTAGTAATTGTGAATTTACCACTACTATGATTGATTGGCTTAGGTGGGTGTGGGGATGGGTTTGGTGGGTTACTCTTTTGATGAGATTTGGGTGGTTTTGAACAACTATTGCAAAGGTTAAATAACAAGTGCAAGTCCAAATCAACAAACCAAGTGTGGAAATTTGACTTCAAATCACATTATTTTTTTTTATAGATGTTTGATCTTATAGGTAATTGTCATTTTGACCTTTTTCTATAGCATTTAATTTTTGGCCTACCCTAAAAGTCCTCTTATAAGTAGTCTTATTTAAGATAAATGTATCCGTTTTAAGTTAAAATATGTCAAATATTATATTGTATGCTTTTTCTTGGTCCATGGACAACTGGGTTAGTGGGATCGGGACGGGTTAGTAGGCTGGTCCTTTGTATTTTTCTCAAAATATCTTGTCCGAACCCGCTTACTTGGTAGGCAAAATGAGTCGGGTTTAATGGACGGAATGACCTATGAACAACTCTAAGAAATACCAGTCTTAAATGATAGATTTGCCTATTACAAAACCATATTATATTTTTTATATATATAGTATACATTCTATACAAACACCACCAATATAATAACAAAAACCCACCACTCAAAAAAATCCCTCCCTTTTTCTTGGATTCTTTTATCATCATTCATCCCAATAAAGATATATTCTTTGATCAATTTCCCTTAAAGCATCTTGCAATTAGGTAAAAGTCCTTAACTTTTTTTCTATAGTTTTATGAGGTGGAAATTTTATTGGGTTTTCTTCATTTTTCTTGTTTTTTTATACCAAAAACTAACCACAATTTTGTTTTCTTTTTCAATTTTGGCAGGAAATGAATACACAAATATTACACTAATTTTAGTGGAATTACAAAATAAAAGCAATTTTTATTTGTATGGTTTTTTGCATAAAAGAAGCAAAAAAAAGCAAGTGCTCTCTAAGTGTCTGTCCTTTTGTATTGTTGTGTTGGTGGTGTTATTTATGTATTTATTCACATTTTACAAAAATGATTTTTTCATTTGTTATCATATTTCTCAACTGTAGCCCATGCAATTTTACAAAAAATTGATGAATTATATATATATTATACTCAAGAAATAGCTTAAAATTTACTTTTTTTTCAAGCAATAATGAAGTTCATGAAACTTGGATCTAAGCCTGATACTTTCTACACTACCGAAGCTGTGAGGTTAGTACTCTCAATTTTCACGGATTATTCAGAAACAACCTCTTTCTGTTCCAAATACGGTTTTCAGTAAAGGGTCTAATAAATCCTTTGCGTTCAAGACGTTAAAAATACGGTTTTCAGTAAAGGGTCAAAATTGTTTATAGAAATCATGTGTCTGGTTCCAACAGTTTCTTTACGTTTACTTTTGGATCGAGTTTTAGTATAAAAAAATGAAAAAGAGTATGATGTATTCTGAATGTAAACCTCTGAGTCTGTGACTGATTAATGTGTAACATGAAACAGGTCAGTCTCCTCAGAAGTCTCCAGTGATCTCATAATTCAAGTAAAGGGGTACAGATACTCCCTGCACAAGGTAAAACAATAAAATACGATATATTTCTTCCGTTTCAGTCATTTATTTACGTCCTCACACGGAAAGAAATGAATGAGACGTAGAGAGTAATTTTTTTACCAATTCCGAAAACAGTAAGTCTCTCGAGACATCATTGTACAAATTTAAGAAAAAGTGTTACTAAAAGTAATATAATAGGTACAAATCATGATTAAAGATAAAATAAGTACATTTATTATGTAAATAAGTACGAAATTACTATGTACAATCAATGACAAAAGAGTCACGAAATACAAATAAAAGCTACAAAAGAATGGTCTCTCAATAATTTATTGATCAATAAACTCGTGCAATTTTTTTTTTTACAGTTTCCGTTACTGTCAAAATGTTTAAGACTACAAAGACTATGTGCAGAATCACCCGATTCATCACCACACCAAATAATCCAATTACCAGATTTTCCGGGCGGGTCTGAAGCATTTGAGCTATGTGCTAAGTTCTGTTATGGTATAACAATAACCTTAAGTGCCTACAACATAGTCGCGGCACGCTGTGCCGCGGAATATTTACAGATGACTGAGGAAGCCGAAAAGGGTAACTTGATTTACAAGCTTGAAGTATTTTTAAACTCTTGTATTCTTCATGGTTGGAAAGACTCAATTTTAACTTTGCAAAGTACAAAGGGTTTTCCTGGTTGGTCTGAAGATCTTGGGATTACTGGTAGGTGTATTGATGCAATTGCTACACACGTGTTGCGACACCCCGAAAAAATCAGTCTTGCTCATAGTCATTCTAGGCGAGACGGTGGTGGTGGCGGTGGTGATGGTGGAGAAAGCGCGAGGCATAAGTCGAGTAAAGGGTGGTGGGCAGAGGATGTTGCAGAGTTAAGTATTGATCTGTATTGGAGAACAATGATTGGGATTAAGTCGGGAGGCCGAGTGAAATTAAGCTTAATTGGTGAAGCGTTACAGATTTACGCTTCTAAATGGCTTACGACGAAGCAAGTAATACCTGACATTGATTCAGATAAAAACGGGGAGAAACTCGGGAAATATAAATTGTTACTTGAGTCGATAGTAAGCCTACTTCCTGCAGAAAAGGGTGCGGTTTCCTGCAGTTTTCTGCTGAAGTTATTGAGAGCGGCAAATTTGTTGAATGCTTCTGCATCGTCTAAGATGGAATTGGCAAGACGGGTTGGGTTGCAATTGGAAGAAGCGAATCTAAAAGATTTGTTAATACCGTCTTCATTGAGTGAAAGGCGGTATGATGTTGATTTATTCATGGCTATTTTAGAGCAATTTTTGTCACAAGGGCCAAGTCCGCCGACAAGTCCTCCTAGAACTAAGGGAAGGTACGACAGGAGGACGAGGTCACGATCAGCTGAAAATATTAAACTCGAGTTACAAGAGAGTAGAAGGTCTTCTTCGGCGTCTCATTGTTCAAAGTTGAAGGTTGCTAAGCTTGTTGATGGATATCTTCAAGAAATTGCTCATGACAAAACTTTGTCTTTGTCGAAAATGATTGCTATTGCTGAAGCCGTCCCAAGTTTTGCTCGAATTGATCATGACGATCTTTACAAAGCCATTGATACTTATCTTAAGGTATATTCTATTCTTCTAGCAGTAATATCCATCACAAGCTGAAGACAGGTCAAGTAATACGCAAGTTGGTAGATAAACAAAACCAAATTGCGTAGGGAATAGTATTATGCTTTTGTTACTTGACCTGTCTTCAGCTTGTCACGGGTATGACCGTATTCAATGAGAATTTGTGTTCTTCTAGACCTTCCATGAATCCACGCTCATAATTTTTTGAGTTAATTTCATTTTCGCAAATTCTTGTATAAGGTCAGTTTCCCCTGAATTAGCTAGTTTACTCTTCTGTAAAATTAGGCCCTGTTTTTTTCGGCATAAACGAGCTGAATTGAATTAATTGAAGTAGAGCTTAATTAAACTAAATTGAGTGGAACTCGGCAGAAGTAAATTTAGTTGAATTAAAAGTTAATTTTGTGAAGAGATTAATTGAACATAATTGATTGGACGTAAATAAAACTTAACGAAATACAACCAAGCAAAATTGTAAGGAGCTGAAATTAAGCCAGAAAGAACAGGGTCTAAATGTCCCAAGTCATTTGGGTAGGTTACCAAATCCTTTGACCTCCACAACTCCCGAATCTTGAAATGTCATTAAGTTACGCTGTTAGGCATAACTTTGAATACAGTTTCATACGATGATTCATGTTCAGGCACATCCGGAGCTCTCAAAGAGCGAAAGGAAGCGTCTTTGTCGAGTACTAGACTGCAAAAGGCTATCAGTCGAAGCATGTATGCACGCTGCGCAGAACGAGCTACTCCCACTAAGAGTCGTCGTCCAAGTCCTTTTCTACGAGCAAGCACGGGCTGCAATGGCAGGGGGTAAAGTAACCGATTTACCCCCCAACATCCAGGCATTGTTAGCTGCACAGGACGATGAGTCGTCGAGAGCAGGAGTAGCATTAAGCACGAGATCAGGAGTCGACGATCAATGGAGTGTTTCGGGCCTTAAATCACCAAACAGCAAGCTTTCAACTCTTAAGATGAAGTTGGCAGAAGATGATTTGGAAGAACATTGTGCTCTTAAAGGATCAAAGCTTAAGAATTTCTGTTCGATTCCGACTCGGCCTAAGAGAATAATCAATAAGTTCTTATCTATGAACAAAAGTACTAATGATCAAGAATTGAAGAAGCACTAAGAACAATCCATCCATAGCTCCTTTGTTAAGGCACAAATTCTTACTCGTGCTGGTCGCAAGCTTGTAAAGTTTCACAACCGTTTTTAAATAATGTCGAAACGGAAATGAGGGGTTACGAGACGTCACAGCCCTGTGACCGGTCACAAGTAAGAGTAGTTGTTGTTAACGAGAGTTTTTTTGGCTTAAATAGTTATATATTTTAAATTTTGGAGGAACAATTACACTCCCTATTGTATAAATTAGTTTAGATGAAAAATTAAATGTGCATTGTTATTGTAGACTATATTCTAATAAATTAAGGAAAATATTTGGGATAATGAAAAAGTACTCGAATATTTTATTCTCATATTTTCTACTCGAAACTGTTTGTTCGTAAACGACATAGCAAAGTAGACATAACGGTACTATTCGTCACAAGTTGATGACGGATATGCCTCTCTCATTACTATACAAGTGGAAAGACCAGTGGGAGGAAATAGAGCGTTATATGGGTATTATCACTTGCATTTTGTGAGAAGGTCGTCACTATCCGTCTTCAGCTTGTGACGGATAGTGACCGTGTTCAGTGAGAATTTGTGTAGACATAATTCCTTCAACGACAACTCATGCAAATAGTATTTGGTAGGTAAATCAAAACACATAAGGGACCATAAGACAGTTGTGTTTATTCTTCTAATAACTTCTAACGGGTATATACGTCACAAACTTGCGACGAGTCAAATATACCACTTAATCAGATAAGACAAGAATGAAAGTACATAAAGAATCACAAACGCTTTGTTTTTATTTTCCAAATGGATTTTATTTGACCAGTCACAAATTTGCGGCGAATATTGTCGTTATAAATGAGAATTTGTGCTTACTTACCAACAAATAATGTAGGTGCATTATTTGAGTCGAACCCTATTCACGTACAGTTCAATCTTTATTCGGGATCGTCCCCTCTATTACACAAAACGCAAAACGTTAATAACCAAACACGTATTTAATAAAATCAGTTATTTATAGTCTGCTTATGCTAAAAATAATCCCTAATTCCCGGAAAATTATCGTGGAACCCGACACGTATTTAGTCCAAAATCATTAAGCTAAATTGCGAATCTGTCTCATTGCATTGCTGTCGGTTTAACAACACTAAACGTCATTACAAGATGTGATTATTGGAATTATATGTTTGGAATTAATTAGATGGAATCAAAGATTATGCTTAGCTGGTGTAAATTGTGTTCTAAGAGATTCTAGATACGATTATGTTTCTCCTAAGATAATAGTATTTCTTTTACGTTGAAAACAGGTCAAATAAACTTAACTTATACTTGTTTAGCGCAGATATTTTACTAATCTTGTTTTATGTTTTATTTTTGATATGACCTGTTTTGCGATTAAGACTTGTATAATCATATTAAACGAGAATTTGCGATGATAAATAAGGTAAAATGAGAGAATAAGCTAAGAAAGCATGGGAGACAAGATTTATCTTGGCAATAGAAAATGTGATATCTTTGTCTCACATGCTTAAGTAATTGATTTCCTAAACGCATGTTTTGATTTGATCTTAAGCCTCTATCTGACCAATGATTAAATTAAGGATTATAATGTTATTAGTTAAGTTACACAAATTAACCAAGTAGTGTTACTCTAGTTAGTTGTGTTAAACCTTGAAATTTGCAGAAATGAAGGAATTGAGAGATTTTATGTTCAACTACCAGATGGACCGATGACTACTTGGCCACTGTAGACTTGTCTGCAGCCCCTAATGGGGTGGCTTACAAGGTCCATGTTGTGGTGTGAGAATGTATGGCTCCGGGGATTCAATCCCCTCATCATAAAAAAAAGTTACACATATTCTCATTTATAATTTTTATAAATAAGAATAAGTTACCAAGGATATATACATCATTTCGTTATAACTCACAACGGGTTGTAAATAAGACTTATCGGTTAAGTTAATTGTGTGAAACACAAAGATTCTACGTATTAAGATAAATATAAAAAGTATGATTTGATTTAATTTTGTCATTTCTTTGTGGACCATTCAAGTCAATTCCATTTGAGACAATGGCAATTTTGAGTTGGCATTTAGTTTTTAAATGTTTTGTTTGTAAATTAGCTAACTAACAATTTAAAGGTTTGTTTGGGGATAAAGATGACAATGGATCTAAAATCATGTCTAGTCGTTTTGGGTACAAATTTTGATGGGTTGAATGTGAATCTTCTTTCAGAGTATCGATGATAATTGATGGGTCGAGTGCAAATCTTCATATTTTGAACTCTTATGAATCTACTTAAAAATCGGGTATTAATACATCATTTAAAAAGAAATAACGTTTAATCCCACCAGGTATATATATATGGTAATATGGAGCATATACTTCGCTTAGTTTTTCAAGTTAAAAGTTTAATATTTTACGGTAGTATTTTTTTATCATATTTATCTTGTCGTGAGTAAAAATGTATGATTTTAATAATCTCGGTTAATGTTATGTTAGTTTTTAGTACTTGATGGTATGAATTATTGTTTGAAATTATGCGTAAGACGTTTTAATATCGGAAAATAATATTATTGGTCTTTATAACATGTACAGTTTAGGCCCAATAGCATAGACTCAATCATTCATTGTGGCTAGGCCCAATGACATATAGGTACCATATTATCCTATGGGCCTACTTTCCACTTGATGGGCTAATCAACCGCCATCGAAAATTTTATCTATCGACGAAAAAATAATCATTTTTCCATAGTGATGACTTTTTAGCCTTAAAACGTGAAAAAACCGTTGTACAAGAGAATCATCAAGTAATAACTGGCCATAATACCATTGCGGCCGACCAATAAGATGTTTTATTTGGGTTCATGGATTCGGAACCCAAAGGGTAAATAATGGACTTATTTTTATATTTCTTGCATATCAGAGTTGTGCGTGTTCGAATCTTGTGCACGGCGTTTATTTTTACTCCCGATAGTTAAATGTGGAAATTTACAAAATGAGTTCGCTCGGAGTTGATCCTTGTAACAATTTATTTAACAAAGTTTATGATGTACTCCTATTTGTGTTTAATTTGATTGAGTGCAAAATCATAAAATAATGATAAATTCAAGTGCGTAAAAATATTTAAATATCATATGGACCGTAACAAATATCCTATCTTAATTTTAATTTAATTAAAATAACAGTAATCAATATCAATATCAATATATATACTTAAAAGAGAAACTTTTCGAGCGATGTGATTGGTTCAAGTTTTGTGAATTATTTTATTAATTATAATTATGAGAATTGGAAAATTATTTATTTAATTGACTATTATCTTAGATGATTAAAATTTGAGAATTGACCAACCATAAATTAATTATTAAGTAATTAAGTACTTAGATATACTTTACAACTAATAATAATAAAATAAGTAGCTAATAGATAGAATTTACAACTGGTTAGAATATACTTAAAAGATGAACTTTTCGAGCGATGTGATTGGTTCAATTTTTGTGAATTATTTTATTAATTATAATTATGAGAATTGGAAAATTATTTATTTAATTGACTATTATCTTAGATGATTAAAATTTGAGAATTGACCAACCATAAATTAATTATTAAGTAATTAAGTACTTAGATATACTTTACAACTAATAATAATAATAAAATAAGTAGCTAATAGATAGAATTTACAACTGCTTAGAATCAATATATATACTTAAAAGAGGAACTTTTCGAGCGATGTGATTGGTTCAAGTTTTGTGAATTATTTTATTAATTATAATTATGAGAATTGGAAAATTATTTATTTAATTGACTATTATCTTAGATGATTAAAATTTGAGAATTGACCAACCATAAATTAATTATTAAGTAATTAAATACTTAGATATACTTTACAACTAATAATAATAAAATAAGTAGCTAATAGATAGAATTTACAACTGGTAATTATGAGAATTGGAAAATTATTTATTTAATTGACTATTATCTTAGATGATTAAAATTTGAGAATTGACCAACCATAAATTAATTATTAGGTAATTAAATACTTAGATATACTTTACAACTAATAATAATAAAATAAGTAGCTAATAGATAGAATTTACAACTGGTTAGAATTATAAAATAAAAGAAGACAAGTGCGACTCAAACACGTCACCTATTATATTAGGGAGTATATATATTTGCATCAGTATTTATTCGTCTTTCCAATGTTTTTGCTTTGATTTTAATTTCTTTATATTGTTTCCCTCTTATATATTTGTTTTCTTTATCATTTTTACACATATGTATACTAACTACGGTATGTTTTTGCTACGGAAATTTTTTTCAGGACAACGGTCGCCAATTCAGCACGCTTGAAATGACTATAAGAAGCCTAGCTACTAGAGATATAAGAGGTTATTAACTTATTATAGTCTTGAAAATTACCGTACCTTTGAAAAAAAAGAGATTGTTGTAATCGCTTAAATTGTTGTATTCGTAATATTTGATGGCAAAGTAAAAAAAAATATGTTATTTACAATCTAAATCAGTATGGATAAATTAACTTGAGCCCTACAACGTCATGCATGCATTGAGAAAGTGAATCAAACACTAATACTACTAATGTCTATTGTTTATTACTAATAATTATTAGCATTACTAATATTCCTACTACAACTTCTACTGTTATACTCTTATGTTACTATTATTAATTAATACTATCATAACGTGTGTGTGACCAAACTACATGTTATTAGTATTATTTTATTATTATTTAATTATTATTACTACGTTCAACATACTACAAACTAATGTTTTGTTATTTTATTATTATTTTACGTACGTGCTTACTAGCCTGCTTGAATTAATTAATTTACGTACGTTCTTGCTAGCTTGTTTACGTTTAAATATAATACGTTACAAATCGTTACGAATTAGTAATAATTATAGGAGGGAATTATAATTATAATTATAATAGAAGTCTTAGAGAATTCTATCTTTACTTGAATTGTATGTATAATTATATACGATAATGTTGCAAGAGTCCTATCATAATTATAATTATAGTTATTGCTCTCTTTCTCACAGCTATATATATATTATGGTGCCCATCATCACGAATCATGGTACACAAATTAATTTCTCTTTGTTTTGATTATTATTATTCTTAATTTTAATTTCCCAATTATTAACGATTAATTAATGCTACTCATTCTTTTGATTCTTATTTCTTATTTTGTTATTTACATTATAATTATACACACGTGATACGTTTACGTAATTATTGGTTTTCGTTTCATTTTGAAAACAACTATGGAAAAGAAGGGCCGCCATTGATAAATTTAGTCTAGGTATATCCACTTAGATCTTCCTCAAGTTCCCAAGGAAATTCTAGCCTACAAGACGCGGTTACTATATCATTAGTGTCATTGCTGGTGGTTGACTTTTGTAAAATAAGACGATTTGTGCAGGTGAATATGACGGTAAATCGTATTGACGAGATCAAATTTTATTATCTCCATATTATCCACGTCTACAATATACAAATATTATTTTTAAAATATTTAGCTATGTTAAGAAAATTTACAGGAGAGTGTCATACAGAGTAAGGTAAATTTATGAATTTTTATGAATAGATTATAGAATTTCATTATTAAAGTAGATAATATTTGGGTCTGTGACATCTATAGAAAATTAAAAAAGACTCTTTATTGTATATCCACATTTACACATGTAATGTTGCTCAATGTTATTATAGTGCTCTTATTTATATTTTTTGAATAATTGAATTATCATCTTACTTTTACAAATTTTTAGATGTTATTAAATACTCCATTATTACTTACGTGGTTGATTGATTTTTATCCGTGTTTGTAACTAAAGCCACTAAAGGTTTTTTGGCTAAGTTAATATAAATAGAAATTATGCAATCCTCGAGATTTAAACTGTCAATTAATGAACAACACAAGTAATTAAAAATACGTACATAAGTAATTAAGTAATAAAGGGAACTCAACAACTTGATACTGGGACGGTGGAAATATAAATTTATGTTAAGAATTATATTAAGGCAATTATATATTACATCTATGAGCTTAAAAATACCTAATAAGAATAATAATATTAGTATGAGGGTAAAAGTGAATAATATATTACAATAGTTTGAATTGTAAAGACTATAGATAGAATTTTAATGGATAATGAAATTGCTATGGTGTAAAGTAATGTAACTCTTAGGGTGATGAGTTGACACGAATGTTATTATACATAACTATAGCCATGAAAGTTAAAATGAACTACCCAAAAAAAAGTCAAATATATATATAAAAGTATATATATGAAGTAATTGAAGATTTTGTATTCGCAAATTAAGGCAGATATCGTGAATGCTATGTTTCGTATGTGTATATTGTGGTGCAATAATAAGTTGACGGTGTTGAAAAAAAGAAAATACAAATCGCCGAGTAAGGATTCTCTAATATTGAAATTGAAAAAGACAAATAGAAGGGAATATAATATAGTCAGACTCCGAAAATATTTATGAGGGAAAATAGTGAGAAAAGGAATGGAGAGGATTCATTTTGGTGAGAAGGTTGTCGTATAAATAATATGATAAAATGGTGGAGTGGCATTAACAACTTACTAGCATTGGCAACAATCTCTTATGCTGCGAAAAATTGGTTATAAGATTATAAAATCATTTACGATCATTCCAGCTTTTGACATGAAACAAGGGGTCAAATAGGGATGCAAGTGAAAGGAAGTGGGAGAGGGTTGTGAAAAATCACAACTGTGTGACCGTTACAAATAAGACAAGCTGTTCATTTTAAGTTATAACGGGTCATTGTCCTTCAAATAATTTTTGAACCATGTGGTGTCACAATAGTTTAGTTTAAAACTCAATTAAGATCAAGTTAATTTTTTGTATCAACTAGAATATTATGAAACTAAAGATTAGCAACTTTGAATAATCAAATTGTCAAACATCAAACATCAAACATCATATGCAAAATAGACTTTCTTAAAACGAAACCACTTAAGAGAAGTTGAGGAGAGAAGTGAGTGTGTCAAAATGTGAGAAAGTTATACACTATATAAAAAAAACAAGTGCGCCGAAGATATTATAGTGTCGAACCAATTGAATTACTTTAAAACTATGTTATATGCTTATGCTTTTTTGTTAAGGTTAACGTCATGCTAATTACTTTAAAACTCTGTTAAGATATTACCCGGGCAACGCCCGGGCATGAAATCTAGTTATAAAATAAAAGAAGACAAGTGCGACTCAAACACGTCACCTATTATATTAGGGAGTATATATATTTGCATCAGTATTTATTCGTCTTTCCAATGTTTTTGCTTTGATTTTAATTTCTTTATATTGTTTCCATCTTATATATTTGTTTTCTTTATCATTTTTACACATATGTATACTAACTACGGTATGTTTTTGCTACGGAAATTTTTTTCAGGACAACGGTCGCCAATTCGGCACGCTTGAAATGACTATAAGAAGCCTAACTACTAGAGATATAGTAACTTATTATAGTCTTGAAAATTACCGTACCTTTGAAAAAAAAGAGATTGTTGTAATCGCTTTAAAAGTTTCTCTATCGATTAAAAGAGATTGCTGTATTCGTAATATTTGATGGCAAAGTAAAAAAAAATATGTTATTTACAATCTAAATCAGTATGGATAAATTAACTTGAGCCCTACAACGTCATGCATGCATTGAGAAAGTGAATCAAACACTAATACTACTAATGTCTATTGTTTATTACTAATAATTATTAGCATTACTAATATTCCTACTACAACTTCTACTGTTATACTCTTATGTTACTATTATTAATTAATACTATCATAACGTGTGTGTGACCAAACTACATGTTATTAGTATTATTTTATTATTATTTAATTATTATTACTACGTTCAACATACTACAAACTAATGTTTTGTTATTTTATTATTATTTTACGTACGTGCTTACTAGCCTGCTTGAATTAATTAATTTACGTACGTTCTTGCTAGCTTGTTTACGTTTAAATATAATACGTTACAAATCGTTACGAATTAGTAATAATTATAGGAGGGAATTATAATTATAATTATAATAGAAGTCTTAGAGAATTCTATCTTTACTTGAATTGTATGTATAATTATATACGATAATGTTGCAAGAGTCCTATCATAATTATAATTATAGTTATTGCTCTCTTTCTCACAGCTATATATATATTATGGTGCCCATCATCACGAATCATGGTACACAAATTAATTTCTCTTTGTTTTGATTATTATTATTCTTAATTTTAATTTCCCAATTATTAACGATTAATTAATGCTACTCATTCTTTTGATTCTTATTTCTTATTTTGTTATTTACATTATAATTATACACACGTGATACGTTTACGTAATTATTGGTTTTCGTTTCATTTTGAAAACAACTATGGAAAAGAAGGGCCGCCATTGATAAATTTAGTCTAGGTATATCCACTTAGATCTTCCTCAAGTTCCCAAGGAAATTCTAGCCTACAAGACGCGGTTACTATATCATTAGTGTCATTGCTGGTGGTTGACTTTTGTAAAATAAGACGATTTGTGCAGGTGAATATGACGGTAAATCGTATTGACGAGATCAAATTTTATTATCTCCATATTATCCACGTCTACAATATACAAATATTATTTTTAAAATATTTAGCTATGTTAAGAAAATTTACAGGAGAGTGTCATACAGAGTAAGGTAAATTTATGAATTTTTATGAATAGATTATAGAATTTCATTATTAAAGTAGATAATATTTGGGTCTGTGACATCTATAGAAAATTAAAAAAGACTCTTTATTGTATATCCACATTTACACATGTAATGTTGCTCAATGTTATTATAGTGCTCTTATTTATATTTTTTGAATAATTGAATTATCATCTTACTTTTACAAATTTTTAGATGTTATTAAATACTCCATTATTACTTACGTGGTTGATTGATTTTTATCCGTGTTTGTAACTAAAGCCACTAAAGGTTTTTTGGCTAAGTTAATATAAATAGAAATTATGCAATCCTCGAGATTTAAACTGTCAATTAATGAACAACACAAGTAATTAAAAATACGTACATAAGTAATTAAGTAATAAAGGGAACTCAACAACTTGATACTGGGACGGTGGAAATATAAATTTATGTTAAGAATTATATTAAGGCAATTATATATTACATCTATGAGCTTAAAAATACCTAATAAGAATAATAATATTAGTATGAGGGTAAAAGTGAATAATATATTACAATAGTTTGAATTGTAAAGACTATAGATAGAATTTTAATGGATAATGAAATTGCTATGGTGTAAAGTAATGTAACTCTTAGGGTGATGAGTTGACACGAATGTTATTATACATAACTATAGCCATGAAAGTTAAAATGAACTACCCAAAAAAAAGTCAAATATATATATAAAGGTATATATATGAAGTAATTGAAGATTTTGTATTCGCAAATTAAGGCAGATATCGTGAATGCTATGTTTCGTATGTGTATATTGTGGTGCAATAATAAGTTGACGGTGTTGAAAAAAAGAAAATACAAATCGCCGAGTAAGGATTCTCTAATATTGAAATTGAAAAAGACAAATAGAAGGGAATATAATATAGTCAGACTCCGAAAATATTTATGAGGGAAAATAGTGAGAAAAGGAATGGAGAGGATTCATTTTGGTGAGAAGGTTGTCGTATAAATAATATGATAAAATGGTGGAGTGGCATTAACAACTTACTAGCATTGGCAACAATCTCTTATGCTGCGAAAAATTGGTTATAAGATTATAAAATCATTTACGATCATTCCAGCTTTTGACATGAAACAAGGGGTCAAATAGGGATGCAAGTGAAAGGAAGTGGGAGAGGGTTGTGAAAAATCACAACTGTGTGACCGTTACAAATAAGACAAGCTGTTCATTTTAAGTTATAACGGGTCATTGTCCTTCAAATAATTTTTGAACCATGTGGTGTCACAATAGTTTAGTTTAAAACTCAATTAAGATCAAGTTAATTTTTTGTATCAACTAGAATATTATGAAACTAAAGATTAGCAACTTTGAATAATCAAATTGTCAAACATCAAACATCAAACATCATATGCAAAATAGACTTTCTTAAAACGAAACCACTTAAGAGAAGTTGAGGAGAGAAGTGAGTGTGTCAAAATGTGAGAAAGTTATACACTATATAAAAAAAACAAGTGCGCCGAAGATATTATAGTGTCGAACCAATTGAATTACTTTAAAACTATGTTATATGCTTATGCTTTTTTGTTAAGGTTAACGTCATGCTAATTACTTTAAAACTCTGTTAAGATATTACCCGGGCAACGCCCGGGCATGAAATCTAGTTATAAAATAAAAGAAGACAAGTGCGACTCAAACACGTCACCTATTATATTAGGGAGTATATATATTTGCATCAGTATTTATTCGTCTTTCCAATGTTTTTGCTTTGATTTTAATTTCTTTATATTGTTTCCATCTTATATATTTGTTTTCTTTATCATTTTTACACATATGTATACTAACTACGGTATGTTTTTGCTACGGAAATTTTTTTCAGGACAACGGTCGCCAATTCGGCACGCTTGAAATGACTATAAGAAGCCTAACTACTAGAGATATAGTAACTTATTATAGTCTTGAAAATTACCGTACCTTTAAAAAAAAAGAGATTGTTGTAATCGCTTTAAAAGTTTCTCTATCGATTAAAAGAGATTGCTGTATTCGTAATATTTGATGGCAAAGTAAAAAAAAATATGTTATTTACAATCTAAATCAGTATGGATAAATTAACTTGAGCCCTACAATGTCATGCATGCATTGAGAAAGTGAATCAAACACTAATACTACTAATGTCTATTGTTTATTACTAATAATTATTAGCATTACTAATATTCCTACTACAACTTCTACTGTTATACTCTTATGTTACTATTATTAATTAATACTATCATAACGTGTGTGTGACCAAACTACATGTTATTAGTATTATTTTATTATTATTTAATTATTATTACTACGTTCAACATACTACAAACTAATGTTTTGTTATTTTATTATTATTTTACGTACGTGCTTACTAGCCTGCTTGAATTAATTAATTTACGTACGTTCTTGCTAGCTTGTTTACGTTTAAATATAATACGTTACAAATCGTTACGAATTAGTAATAATTATAGGAGGGAATTATAATTATAATTATAATAGAAGTCTTAGAGAATTCTATCTTTACTTGAATTGTATGTATAATTATATACGATAATGTTGCAAGAGTCCTATCATAATTATAATTATAGTTATTGCTCTCTTTCTCACAGCTATATATATATTATGGTGCCCATCATCACGAATCATGGTACACAAATTAATTTCTCTTTGTTCTGATTATTATTATTCTTAATTTTAATTTCCCAATTATTAACGATTAATTAATGCTACTCATTCTTTTGATTCTTATTTCTTATTTTGTTATTTACATTATAATTATACACACGTGATACGTTTACGTAATTATTGGTTTTCGTTTCATTTTGAAAACAACTATGGAAAAGAAGGGCCGCCATTGATAAATTTAGTCTAGGTATATCCACTTAGATCTTCCTCAAGTTCCCAAGGAAATTCTAGCCTACAAGACGCGGTTACTATATCATTAGTGTCATTGCTGGTGGTTGACTTTTGTAAAATAAGACGATTTGTGCAGGTGAATATGACGGTAAATCGTATTGACGAGATCAAATTTTATTATCTCCATATTATCCACGTCTACAATATACAAATATTATTTTTAAAATATTTAGCTATGTTAAGAAAATTTACAGGAGAGTGTCATACAGAGTAAGGTAAATTTATGAATTTTTATGAATAGATTATAGAATTTCATTATTAAAGTAGATAATATTTGGGTCTGTGACATCTATAGAAAATTAAAAAAGACTCTTTATTGTATATCCACATTTACACATGTAATGTTGCTCAATGTTATTATAGTGCTCTTATTTATATTTTTTGAATAATTGAATTATCATCTTACTTTTACAAATTTTTAGATGTTATTAAATACTCCATTATTACTTACGTGGTTGATTGATTTTTATCCGTGTTTGTAACTAAAGCCACTAAAGGTTTTTTGGCTAAGTTAATATAAATAGAAATTATGCAATCCTCGAGATTTAAACTGTCAATTAATGAACAACACAAGTAATTAAAAATACGTACATAAGTAATTAAGTAATAAAGGGAACTCAACAACTTGATACTGGGACGGTGGAAATATAAATTTATGTTAAGAATTATATTAAGGCAATTATATATTACATCTATGAGCTTAAAAATACCTAATAAGAATAATAATATTAGTATGAGGGTAAAAGTGAATAATATATTACAATAGTTTGAATTGTAAAGACTATAGATAGAATTTTAATGGATAATGAAATTGCTATGGTGTAAAGTAATGTAACTCTTAGGGTGATGAGTTGACACGAATGTTATTATACATAACTATAGCCATGAAAGTTAAAATGAACTACCCAAAAAAAAGTCAAATATATATATAAAGGTATATATATGAAGTAATTGAAGATTTTGTATTCGCAAATTAAGGCAGATATCGTGAATGCTATGTTTCGTATGTGTATATTGTGGTGCAATAATAAGTTGACGGTGTTGAAAAAAAGAAAATACAAATCGCCGAGTAAGGATTCTCTAATATTGAAATTGAAAAAGACAAATAGAAGGGAATATAATATAGTTAGACTCCGAAAATATTTATGAGGGAAAATAGTGAGAAAAGGAATGGAGAGGATTCATTTTGGTGAGAAGGTTGTCGTATAAATAATATGATAAAATGGTGGAGTGGCATTAACAACTTACTAGCATTGGCAACAATCTCTTATGCTGCGAAAAATTGGTTATAAGATTATAAAATCATTTACGATCATTCCAGCTTTTGACATGAAACAAGGGGTCAAATAGGGATGCAAGTGAAAGGAAGTGGGAGAGGGTTGTGAAAAATCACAACCGTGTGACCGTTACAAATAAGACAAGCTGTTCATTTTAAGTTATTACGGGTCATTGTCCTTCAAATAATTTTTGAACCATGTGGTGTCACAATAGTTTAGTTTAAAACTCAATTAAGATCAAGTTAATTTTTTGTATCAACTAGAATATTATGAAACTAAAGATTAGCAACTTTGAATAATCAAATTGTCAAACATCAAACATCAAACATCATATGCAAAATAGACTTTCTTAAAACGAAACCACTTAAGAGATGTTGAGGAGAGAAGTGAGTGTGTCAAAATGTGAGAAAGTTATACACTATATAAAAAAAACAAGTGCGCCGAAGATATTATAGTGTCGAACCAATTGAATTACTTTAAAACTATGTTATATGCTTATGCTTTTTTGTTAAGGTTAACGTCATGCTAATTACTTTAAAACTCTGTTAAGATATTACCCGGGCAACGCCCGGGCATGAAATCTAGTATATACTTAAAAGAAGAACTTTTGAAGCGATTTCATTGGTTATTACTTTGTTTAAATAAATTAAGTATATAAATAAAAAATAATTAAATAGTAATAAAATATCAGTTGGATAATTATTGTTTTTAGAACGATTAAATTGGCTATTAGTTTAGTTAAATAAATTAAGTATATAAAGAAAAGATAATTAAATAGTAATAAAATATCAGTTGGATAATGATTGAATTAATTAATAAAATAAGTGATTATAAACTAGGAGTTTTGGCTATCGTAGAGTTATGTTATAATTTGTTCTTTTCCTAATTTCCTTCACTTATTTAATTAAAAGTATAAATAAATGTATTGATAAATATAGAACTCCTAAGTCCTCATATTCCTATATATATATTTATCTATATTTTATCTATTTCAGTTTGTACTATATAAGCCTCATTATACCTCCTCTATCATGACTGATTATATTTTTCATTCCATATTTTTCATGTTATATAATTTAAAATCTCTGTATCGATTAACTTATATATTTGAGTCTTCATTACAGTTTCTTGACAAGGAACATGAAGAAGTCGACGATGATTCAATTATAGCACTTGAAAACAATTTCGTAAGTTGAAATTTTTTAGGGCAAACCCTACTACTGCTGCTTTTCATTTGTTCAAATGTCGAATTTGATACCTGTCATTGCTGAATTGCTGTGGTTTTGGTTTCATTATTAGGTTTCTGTGACACCCTTTTTTCTGTCTCCTTACACCGAGTCCGATGTTCAAACATTGGCTACCGACTGGATTACATCTACCCTTGTAGAAGACAAGTAGTAAGGCTGGCGTGAATCCGCAGATCACAAGTTCTATTGAAGATTAAGAAGCAACAATCGCTGCATTCTTTGCAATATATTAGTCGGAGCTCGGATAATCATGTCAACAAATTCACTGCTCTTTTTCTGTAATCTTTAGTCCCTTTCGTGGACGCTTTCGGGGAATTTTGTCCACCAAAGTTATAGCCTTTTGCTTTCGTTTGCTAGATTTGTTGTAGGTGAGATTAGAGGGGTTAGCTTCTTTCTGATCTATACTCAAACAATTGTGTAATTATGTAAGCATTTAAAATTTAATCGATCCACGGTTCCAGCTTTATGAAAACCGCGTTCTCATCAATTGAGTATTCCCACAACATGCATGCTTCAAGGTCTTCTAAGACCGATAACAGATTGGATTGTAAAAACAAATTGTAACCGAAAAAGCACTTTAATTTCAAACTATTTGTACAACTTCTCAAAAAATGACAACACCGGGGATTATGTGTAGTAGTAATAATAGACCAGCCTATAAGATGACGTACTGCAAACTAAAGACAATGGTCAGCAACCTTATCGATCAACCACCATCATCCACCAAATAACTACACAATTTTAAGAAATTGGATATATGTATTTGCTAGCATGAAAGTATTAGACCTCCATCTCCTTACATTATGAATTACCCCTCCCCTTCGAGTAGAAATAATAATATGCAAATACACATATCCAATTTTTTAAAATAGATAAAGGAAAGAGGGTACTTGGAGCAAAGACAAGGCCTTTGAGTGACAAATAGAGAGAGAAATAAGAGGCTTATAAATGGTGCATGGATGAATGAGGAGCCATCAAACAGAGGAACGAAAAAAATGTCGATCACCTTAAGGAGGAGGGTACTTTGTTAATCTACGCAAGTCATTAAAGAGTTATCGATTAGTATGCACGAATACCATGAGAGTACTAAAGTAGAGAGTTAATCAAAGAGCATATTGTAGATATCGATGTCGTATGACTATTTATTAATGGAGTGATTTTCTTTCTAAAAAAAGTCGCCTTGTGCATGTGTATCATGTATGCACTAATATTATGAGGGTACTAATCAAATTAAAGAGTATTAAAGTAGAAGGTTGATAAAAAAAAAGCTTATCAAAACTAATCAAAGGTCCTATAATCATAATTGGCGGATCTTAGAATGAAATAATATAAAAGAGTACCTATCAAAGAGCTTACTTATGTAAAAAAATATATACAAGATCGTCAAAGAGTACTAAAAAGATACGGAGTATAAGAATACTAACATAAAGACATTAAATGAGTGAGCTTATACTTGCTATTGCGTATTTCATGTACGGTAATCAAAGTAATAAAATTATGATTCCAAGTTTTATTGACACAGAAGATAAATATTTACCAATGACTACTCATTCATTTAAATATTTATAATCATTTATAAGTTAAGAATATTATTTTATTTAAATTAAACTGATTACAAACTACAATTGTAGTCAAAATAAATCCTACTTATGATAATGTTTATCTTTGAATAAAATACAATTCACGAAGAATATATAAGAGGTAAACAAGTGATTTAGACATAGTAAATTATATGCCCCATAGTTTTACGGGTGATTTTAATCATGCCAATTTCGTAATGTATAATTTGAAAAAGGGTAATAACATTAATCGCACAAAGCGACCAAAGCACAAGTAAATAATTTCTCTACAAAAAACCTTTTAAACATCTTATAGATTCATGCAAGTTAACCTGAAAAACGAGTCAACTGGCCCAGATTCAAATCGAGTTGGGTTCTGTTTGAGTTAGATTATTTCAAGTTGTTAATTCCGGGTTAGCAAGTATGTGGGTCAAATCGGGTCGGCCGTGTCATATTAAGTTCTATTATTATCAATTTCTTTTGGATAATGGTCGGTGTGCAACAATAAATATTTGGATTGAATCATATTAATTTAGGACAATTCGAATTACGGGTTATGTTGTGCAGCTCCTCGGTGTGGTTGTTGAGTTATTCGGATCGAGGTAATTGTGCGAGATCTACTTAAAAGCCACTATTACGGTCTTAACCGGGCAACGCCCGAGCATGAAACCTAGTATATTGAATATTAAAAAGAACCACGATCAATTTAGCGATCTTGTTCATCAATTATTCCACAAATTAAAACATAAATAATAAATATATTCCACAAATTAAAACGTAGGAAATATTATAACCAAATATAATATAATGTAAGATAATGTCATTAATATGATCAATTATATTACTGAGCTTGTATAAAATTAGAGTTACTACTATCATCGGAAGTGCCCGTCTTAGAACATGTCGTAGTCGACCGGTCGATGCTCTTGGTTCTTTGAAAGCTCGGAGCCCGATGAAGACGACATCGGAACGACCCGGCATGGGTCGTTGGTGAGCATAGACAATTGCCTTTGCTACTTCCATTACTTGGTTGTCTAGTTAACCCATGGCTTGAACCTCTTGGACTAGTTTGTATCTCTTTTGCTCTTGGAATTTCTACTCTCATTGTTCCTTCATTATTCTCCATTTTTTGTATTTTTACAACAAATTAATTACCTGCAAATTAAATACAATATCAAAATTACGTTAGTAAATAATACTTTAAAAATGTAAACAATTTGTCGAGTTAGAGGGAAAATTTTAAAGTGTAAACAATTTGCTGAGGAAAAATATTACTCCCTCTTATTCTACATAAAAGTCTCATATTATTAAAATACTGCACCCATATATTCAAACAATGAGACCTTTATGTAGAATAGGAGGGAGTATTTGATGATTAAACGATCAACCTTGCAAAGGGAGGATTCTCGAGATATACTAACCCTTCCTTTGCCAGGGAAAATCGTATTAAATGTAAAAACTTCATAATAATTTGTAAACTCGACAAAATTTCGATTTGTAAAGTGTGAAATTAGTAGAGAAGGAGAAAATGAGCATACAATTAAAAGGGTTTTGATTCTTTTTCACTCTAGCTTGTTATTTTCAAAACTTATGAGATTATACACTTGACCTTCTTTTATAATTGCGTTTGGGAATTAAAAAAGAAGAATGATGTTGATGTTTCCGCGATTTCAGTTAATTGTTTATCTTTGTTTTTTTTCAAAAAGAATAAAGTAAAATGACATAATCATTTAATTGAAATATCCTAATTTGTATTGGATGACAGGTGGATAATAATGAATGTAAAAGATTATTTTATGTATCAGAAATATACGGATAGGACACGAATAAATAAAATAGGTTAACAAATGATCAAAACGGAGCAAGTATTTGATAAAATGATTATGAATAAATGATGATGGCACTAAAATGCAAGATAAGAGGAAGATAAAGAGATGAGGAGAGTGGAATAATGGGGATGTAGATCACGGGCATGACAAGAAGAACATCATCAACATGGACATCCCACCTAAAAATTGTCCACTTTAAGCCATGATTTAACAACTTTTTATTATGGTTATCTACTCTATGATTGTGATTGGAGTCTAGTGGGAATTACTTAAAAGGTGTTTAACTAATTGATTCAAATTAAATTAACATTTTAATCATTCATTAAATTACTACTAAAAGAATTAATTGATGTCTAATTTATTTAGTTGTTATTTCCTTGTCATCTTAAATAAAAAAAATTGAAATTTAATTAGATAAATTAACAACGATTTTTCTAATGTGTGCTGATGACACACATAAATGGCCTAGATATGGTAAAATTTACAATATTTTAACTAATTATGATTAAAATGATCTGTTTATGTTTGAAATCCGCTAAAAATATATTGTAAATATTTTCACAATTAGTTTATTAATCTGTAGGCTGTAGCCTACTGTCACACTCACACGAAAAACTGAATTAACAATAACACTTTCTTTTATTTTGATTTATTGAAAATTTTGTTTTCATTTACTCGATAAATTAACTAAAGAGATATCATTTGTTACGTAGTTTTCTCGAAAAAATGCTATTTAATTATGTTTTTAATAACTAGTTGGCCTGTTTACCGAGTCTAAACTTAAGTTAAATTAATAAGAAGTATAATATAAATATACCATGTAATAAAATCATCTCATTTTCTTTAAGAACTTGAAAATGCACTACTCAACTAATAATTCATTGGATAATTAATTAACTCATTTATAATTGGATTGTGATGAATTCTTCTTTCATTTTCCTACTTCCCCATCCCTTTCTCAATATTTAATCATTTTTTTTATATGTACGAAGGATAATAGATTATAGAGGTGCATGCTATGAATGATGGCTTTTAGTTCAATAGTCTTTTCATTGAAATGGGTCTACCTTATCATTATCTTGGAAGACATTCTTATTGTTATTGAGGGTGGGCATGAGTTAATGCATGGTTAGATTAGACACTAATTAAAGAACTTGAGTTTTGGGAAAGATTGTATTACTGTAAAATTGAATGAATAATAAACGAGTACAAGATGCCATATTTATACATCTTACTTTCCTACTCTTATCAGCATACTACTTTCCTATTCCTAAGGCTTATCAATTAAGTGTAACCTAATACAACTCAATGACTTGTTATAATAAATTATTATAATGCATATCTACTTGCCATAATCTCAATACTCCCTCTCAAGTTGAGATGCTCGGAAACGTGACTCCCAACTTGGTTTGTAGATATGTAAACGCTTCTCCTCCTAGGGCCTTAGTAAACAGATCAGCAATTTGCTCTTTGCTTCGTACATGCGAAGCTGAAACATTTCCATTAACAAGATGATGACGAACGAAATGACAATCTATTTCAATATGTTTCGTCCGATCATGAAATACTGGGTTCCTTGCAATGTGCAAGGCAGCTTGATTATCGCAATACATTTTCATAGGACGAGTATGGTCAACTCCAAGAGAGGCGAGAAAGGATTTTATCCAAATAAGTTCACCAGTCAAACCAGCCAGCGCACGATATTCAGCTTCTGCTGTAGACTTTGCAACTGTAGACTGCTTCTTCACTTTCCAGGACAAAGGTGTGTGACCCAATTTGACAAAATAACCAGTAAGTGACCGTCTAGATAACGGACAACTTGCGTAATCTGAATCGGAATAGCCTTGCAAGGTCAAGTCACACGTTTTTCGCATTACAATTCCTTTTCCGGGATTAGTTTTAATATAACGAACGACACGCAGAGCGGCATCTAAATGTTCTTTTCTCGGAGCATGCACAAATTGAGATAAAATATGAACTGAATATACCAAATCCGGCCTGGTTATCGTTAAATAAATTAACCTTCCCACTAACCTTCTATACTTCATGGGGTCTCGAAGAAGATAACCATCTGCCAATGCAAGTTCATGATTCGGCTGCATAGGGGTCATAACCGGCTTCGCTCCATTCAACCCTGTTTCTGAGATAATTTCCATAGCATACTTACGCTGACTAAGAAATAGTCCTTCGGGTCCATGTGCAACTTCTATCCCCAGAAAATATTTAAGCTTTCCCAAATCTTTGATGCCGAAACTACGATCAAGAAAATTCCGTAACCTCATACTCGCCTCATCATTGTTACTTACAATAATCATATCATCAACATAAACTAAAATTCCAAGAAATACTCCCTCTTTATTGTAAGTAAACAATGAATAGTCAGCCAATGACTGAATAAAACCATACCTCGTCAATGAGCTAGTCAATTTTGCGAACCAATTCCGAGAAGCTTGCTTTAAACCATAAAGAGATTTAAGCAACTTACAAACTTTATTCTCGCCTTGAACTTCGAAACCTGGTGGTAATCGCATATACACCTCTTCATCTAATTCTCCATGTAAGAATGCATTATTGACATCTAATTGAGAAATAGTCCATCCCTTCGAAACAGCCACGGCTAAAATACACCTCACACTCGTCATTTTTGCGACCGGCGCGAATGTCTCGTGATAATCAACTCCCTCTATTTGACTATAACCTTGAGCTACTAACCTCGCCTTGTAGCGCTCAAGTGTTCCATCAGCCTTCAACTTTACTTTATAGACCCATTTGCATCCAATGGGTCTTTTTCCTGGGGGTAGATCAACAACGGCCCAAGTTTTATTCGCTTCTAGTGCTCTTACTTCAACAGCCATGGCATCTTTCCATTCTTGTTTCCTGGAAGCCTCAAAATAATTTGTGGGCTCCTGAATGACATCTACTTGGGCTAAGAAATTCCTGTAAGATTGAGAAAAACAATTTGTATGGACGTAATTAACTATTGGATAGCGAGTACCTTTCTTTGACGATGAAGACGGATCTGGAGTTGCCGCTGGACAGGGGTTTATTATTTGAGTGGACTTGCAAACATAGTCACTTTTCCAATAAGGCTCGAATTTCTGTCGAGCTCCTCGTCCTAGCTGTTCGACAGCTTCATTTTCGACAACATCACTAACAATTTCTACATCTTCGTCCCTCTCCTCGTTGCTTACTACAGTATTATGCTCATCCTCAGGAACTGTACCCAAATCAGGTGTATTAGTGCCCATCAATGTACCCATTTCAGGTACGCTATCTACCACATTGGTATCAATCGAGATATGCTGCTCCTTAATGAAACCCGATGCATCATTAACAGACTTCATGGCATCGGTATTGGTAACGAAAGGGAAAACGTGTTCATAGAAAATCACATCTCTTGATACAAACGTAGTTTTATTTTTTAAATCATACAACAACCAACCCTTCTTATTTTGTGGATATCCAATAAACATACACCGTTTCCCTCTTTCGTTAAACTTATCGCGTGGCTTGTCTTTATTATGGGCATAACACAAACTACCAAAAACTCGGGTATTACTAAAACCGGGTCTTTCTCTATGTAAGACTTCGTAGGGTGTTTTTCCATCCAAAATTCGTGTAGGTGTCCGATTAATTAAATAAGCAGCAGTCAAAACACACTCTCCCCAAAAACCAATAGGTAAATTTGCCTCAAATCGCAAAGCTCTTGCTTTTTCTAGGATGTGTCTATGTTTCCTTTCAACTCTCCCGTTCTGTTGAGGAGTATCTACATTACTAGTTTGGAATTTCATCCCATGCTTGCTATAATAGTCTCTCATGTTAGTGGATAAAAATTCCGTACCATCATTATCACTTTGAACTATTTTAACTTGTTTACCATATTGAGTTTTAGACATATTAAAGAAATTGATCATCAATTGACTAACTTCTCCTCGATCTTTCATCAAATACACCCACACACTCCTACTACGGTCATCAACAATAGTCAAAAAATATTGTGCTCCAGTTAAACTCTTAGCGTGATAAGGACCCCAAATGTCACAATGAATGAGGGCAAATAATTCATCACTACGCTTTTTATTTAACTGAAAATTTGAACGAGTTTGTTTGGCTCGACAACAAGAATCACAAACCGTACTAGAATTCCAAGACAAATCACACCCTACTAAAGGAGAAAAATAAGATAAAATATTGCCTGAAGGATGACCGAGTCTTTTGTGCCAAAGACGTGTTTCCCCATTCGTACTAGTCTTCGCCGCAATTTCATCTCGATCATTCTTTAAATAATAAACCCCGTCCTTAAGCTCACCTCGTCCAATCTTCATCCTCGTAGATTGGTCCTGCACAATACAATGGTCATTAAAGAAAGTCACAATACAATTGTTTTCCCGAATCAATTGTTGTACAGAAATTAAATCGCAAGTTAAGGAGGGGATGTATAATACGTCTTTCAATACGAATTTATTATTAATGGTCACAAGCCCATATTCATCAGCCATTATCTGTGACCCATTGGGTAGACCAATAGTCGATGATCTACCGTTTTGTCGATTCTCTAACAATTCTTGTCGTCCCGTCATATGGTGTGAGGCACCGCTATCTATCATCCAATTACTGAGGGATTTACCTGGTGTTAATTTTTGACTAGAAGAAGCACCTGTTTTCGACGCCAAGAAAGTCTTTAAAAGACTCAATTCATCCGTGGTCAGCTCTACTCGTTGTCTATCATTCTCGTTATTTGATGTGGCATTTGCGTTTTGATAATCTGTACCACGACCTCCGCGTCCTTGTCCTCTTCCACCACGCCTCCCGCCACGTACTCTGCCCCTTGATGGAAACCCGTGCTTATGGTAGCACTTCTCTTCAGTATGCCACAGTTTCTTACAATAAGTGCATCGAGGTGGCTTAATTTCTTCTCCATCAGATTGTGCATCATTTGAAACGGTCTGGACAGCCATGGCAGTTTCGATAATTTCGTCTTTGTCTTTCGTCACTACCCTGTGTCTTTCTTCACGCAAAACGAGAGCATAAGCACGACTTAGCGATGTTACATTATCTTCCATCAGTAGATTGGAGCGTATGTGTCCATATTTCGCCGTCTCCAATCCCATTAAAAATTGGTGAACTTTTTCTTCCTCGCGCTCTTTTATGAGAAACGTTGCTGAGCCGCAAGTACAAGAGGGTACACGGCTGTAATTTCCGAGTTCGTCCCAAATTTGCTTGAGTCGAGTATAATACTCAACGACAGATTCATCCTTTCCTTGTCTACATTCACTAAGTTCGGCTTTTAATTGGTGCACGCGTGGTGCATTGGCGGTGGCGTACCTTTCTTTTAATTCCTTCCAAATCTCGGGAACAGTACCAGAAAAGGTGATACTTGGATGAAGACGGGTTTCGATGGCGTTTCTTAACCATGCTTTTACCATGGCATTACATTGACGCCAAGCCACGGCTTCAATAGACTCTTCGGTACTTGATCCAGATTCTGGTTTTGTGATGGTGCCTTCGACAAAGGACAATTTATTCTTTGCATCGAGACCATTCTTAATTGCATCAGCCCATAACTCGTAATTATCGCCGTCAAATTTAATTTGTGTTAACGATAAACTAGGGCTGTCGGAGGGGTGAAGGTATAACGGTGAAGATGGCGCAATGGTTTCATATGGTCTTTCACTGCGTAAATTCTCCTTCTTCTCGTCGCCCTTCTCTCCTGTCATGATTATATGTGTTTTTGATTTTTGATAAATTTTGTTTGATTGATATTTTGATGTGCCCAAGATCTATGTGCTCTTGATACCATAAAGAACTTGAGTTTTGGGAAAGATTGTATTACTGTAAAATTGAATGAATAATAAACGAGTACAAGATGCCATATTTATACATCTTACTTTCCTACTCTTATCAGCATACTACTTTCCTATTCCTAAGGCTTATCAATTAAGTGTAACCTAATACAACTCAATGACTTGTTATAATAAATTATTATAATGCATATCTACTTGCCATAATCTCAATACTAATCCACTATCTCATATCTTATAATGTATGTTTTCGGTCTTAATTATTTGTTAGTTAGAGAATACTTTTATGTTGGGTAACAAATAATTTAATTAAAGATGAATAAATAATTAGGATGATAGAAGTAATTAGGGTTATTCAACCAGCCGGACTGAAAACAATGAGCGTTGTTCGGGGGTGTGGGCTAACCTGACCCAACCCGTACCTAGCGGCCAATGTTTTTAGCTCAACACGACCTGGTCCTCCCCCCGGGTTGAGCTAGTGTCGCTTTTCCCTTGTCTCGAAGCAGTCCTAACACTAAAAACCAGTGGTGGCCTACCTCGCCCGATCTACTACGCTCTGGGGTAGGCTCGACCTGGCACGACACCGAATAGCTTGATATGGATGAAAGGTAGTATCTATGACGATCATGATATCATTAAATTATGTGTTGAGGTCTCTTTTCATATGTATGAGGAGCATTATCTCATTTTAGTTTAATAAGGCACTGTTCCTTTCGACTGAAATAATGAACATAATTGAATTAAATGGAGTAGAATTTAATTGAGTGGTACTAAGGTGAAATGAATTTAGTTGAATTAAAAATTAATTTTGTGAAGAGATTAACTGAATATTATTGATTGAACGTAAATAAAACTTAACGGAATAAAACTAAGGAAAATTTAAATGAGTTGAAATTAAGTAAGAAAGAACATAGCTTAATAATGATAGTGAAGTGGGTTACTTCTCCTATGTCCTATCACCAATTGATTTTAACCTATAACCCTCACTTACTTATGAACCGGTTTTGTACGTCTACTTTAATTTATTTAGTTTCAAAGAAGCCATATTTAATTGACATCTATATTATTATATTAGCATGGTGTGATCCATTTTGCATCATTGATATAATGTTGATCCGTATAAACCAAATTCTGGATAAGATGATCCATGCATTATTGTTGAGGTCCGTATCTAAATTCTCAACTTTATCCGAGTGATATCATTTACGATTGTAATGATATAATTAAGTATGAGCGTACTATACAACGTTTGGGTGGTGCAAAGAGCCCTACAGGCTACAGGCTACGGGCCAACGTCGAAAATTCTTTATCTTAAATTAAAAAAGGTCAATTAGTCAATATCGTCATTATTAGGTTTATAGGTTATTAAATATTAGTAAGTCTTCCTTGCGACGGGTTACCATTTGTGACGGATATTTTGTGAGATAAAATGGATACAAAATGAGTTAGTGGAGAAAGGGGACCACATGAATAGTGTTGGAAAGAGAGAAAAAGTAGGTATTTTGTGAGAGAAAACGGTATCCATCACAAGCTTGCGACGGATAGCGCCGTTGCAAATAAGAATTTGTGATTAAATATTGATTCGACCTTAACAAAAACCTATCCGTGATGCATTAAGACGCCAAGGGAGCTTCGTGTGTGCCACATGAATGCTTCACGATGGCGTTATGGATGTCACGCAAACTCTCCACAATGGCAGCATGTGAAAAAAGGGTTAAAATCGAAATATTTGTGTTATTTCAGACGTTATATGTAAAATTCGGATGTAAAAAAGTATAGCACTTTTTTCTTCAGATTATTTTGAAGCGTCTCATGTATTTTGCTGGCCTTATCTTATAAAGTAATAGCTTATTTAATGAAATAAAAATTGCTAAAAAACGTAATGGTTACTATTTTAAGAAGGTTGGTGAGATCATCTTCCATTGATTTACAAAGATAAATACGGAAGTGTTTTTGGCATGGATTTTATTAAAGTTGTGTACTTTTCTACACATAGATATACCATATGCACCACGTATGGACATATAGTCCATAATTTGTGATGTCGCTGAAATTTGTCACTTTAGCGTGCGAGTTGAATGAGACCGCTAGATTAATAGGTAAAGTTATAAAAGGCGATATTAATGGCTTGAATTGAAATCTGGTCAATAACATATTTATTTATGTTGCCATACAACTCTTATGGATATATTCGGTGTTTTAAGCAGTATTTGGGCAAATACATTAATCTATAAATCGATTTTTCTGGTTTACAACAAGTAGCTAGGGAGTATTATTTTCGTTAGCTAAGTTAGTAAAACAAAAACTGAAAATATAAATTGATCCAAGGAACAAATTTGATCCTACAACTTTCAGCTTAAATAAATTGCGACTGTGTAATTAAGATTAATTCGGTTATAATTACAATTAGAAATACTTATATATTATATTCAACTTTAATTTCATTGTTTATTAGTTAATATTAATATCAATGATTGACGTACTTAATAAATTAAGTATGTCATTATAAAGTCTTAGACTCTTAGTGGTCCATAAAAAATAAAGATATATTATCGTAATTTAGACATTTTTCTCTCTCACAAATTCCCCGACAGTCATATCTGTCGTAAACTTGCGACAAGGGGCGTCGAACAAGGGGTTCAACATGTTCTAAGAATCGGGGCCCAAAAGTTTTGGGGGCCCAAAACTCAGTATGCTTAGAGTACATTAACTTTTTGTTGTACTACCTCTGTCCCAATGAGATGTTTACACTTTTTTTATTTTGTGAGGGGAAGATAAAGGAAGTGTAAACATATCACTGGGACGGAGGGAGTACTAATTTAGTATTAATATGCTTAGGTGTAGTGGTTTGAGCATCACTTTTCAATGTGTTGTCCAAGGTTCGACATCTTTTCAATATAGATTTATCGGATAAATTTGAAAAATTAAAAAATTGTGCAACTTGAGAGGGACAGATTATAAATGGACTGGGCCTCGTTAATATCTTAATTTAGATATTTGTAGTCCAATAACTAAATTCAGTCCAAAATTAACATTTTAACGAAAATGGGCCATATATATGGAGCATACCCAAAACTCAAAATCACGGCCCGTTAATACGAGTGATTTTATGATTTCGATTTTCTTTCTTTATTTATTTGAATAAACCCTAAACTCGGATCTAATCTATACCCTCCTAAAATCTTCCATCCATATTCTACGACTTTCCAAGTTCCAACCAAAGACATAAAATTTTGAATTTTGAAATTTTTTATTTAACACGTCTTAAATTGTTATATTTAATCGGGTTAAATAGATAAACGAGTTAAAAATGTAGAATGCTAAAGAAAAGGCAACATCTGTTAAAGATGGGTATCACTTATCGACACCCACAAATGTCATCTGTCGCTTGATCTTAAAAATTTGGACTAGAGGCCGTCCCGATGATAAACGGACATTTTTGTTTCCGGACCCTGATATCCCGAAAACCGTATATTATACAGTTAACTTTGGGTAGTTTGATAGATCGTACCTCGCCGGCTCAAGTTATTTTTCATACCAGTTTTTCTACCACGTGTTTAGGGCCACTTCATGAGTTACCGTACTCGGTTTTTAGTCTTAAATAACAAGTATTCGATTATTTTTAAAGAGTACTAGATTTTCGTCCCGGACATGTTTGTCAGGAAACGACACTCTTGAATATCCTATGTTGCTTTTTAAAATTTGTGTGTCTGCTTTATTTAACGATGGGAACGACCAATATGATTTACAGACATTTTTGTTCCGGGGCCAAAAAATTTCGAAAACCGAGTATTATACACTTCATTTTGAGCCGTTTGAAAGGTCTTATTGGGTAATGTTTTTTTCATACTCGTTTTTCTAAGAGGTTTGTGGAGTCACTTCTTGAGTTACTTTATTTGATTTTCGTCCGAGACACGTTTACCGTAATAAAGTAAACTACATTAGGAACGCTCTCCTAGCTTGGTCATGAGCCAATCTATTAAGCGCCCTAGGAATAAAACTAATACTTAAACAATGAAACGTTGGAAATAAAGCCTGAACATCCTCCACGCTATCCTCAATTAAATAGCTTCGCTTCTCCAATCCCACGACCTGCAGAACCCCACTTAAGCAGTCCGAGAGAATCTCCACATGTCGTTCATTATGCTCACTTGCCCATTGGATAGCGAACATAATCCCATAAATCTCCGCCTGAAGAGGGTTAGCAGCAAAAATCTTCCTACTCTCCTAGCAGTAAACTTTCCCCGATTCATCAAGCACCACCCATCCCACCCCAGCCTCCATTCCTTCTTTCCAACTAGCATCCACTTTGATTCTCTTCCCAAGGCACGTCTTCCCATTCCCAACCAACAGAAAAGGTTTTGAATTCCTTATCTTTGTTCTAGTGTCATCAATCCCATCATCATGTTGGTTCTCCCCTCCATCACTACCACTTTCTCGCTTCTCCTTTTCCTCATTAGCCTTCAGCGCCACATCAACCAAAGAGTTGTAGACCCTAAAAAAACCTTCCACTGTAATCAACTCATTCTGAAAAATAATCCTATTTCGCAACAGCCAAATAGACCAGATCAGAGCCACAAAAAGAATAATACGCTCTCCGGCCTCTTGTAATCCCGTAAAGTAAGAGATCCATTCTGCCACCCAATCTCCCATACTTATGTTACCTAATTGTCCTGATCTAATACCCAAGCTTGAAGATACCCATATCCTTTGTACAAATTGACACTCCCGAAAAAAATGTTCCACCGATTCCACTTCTCCCCCACCCCAATCTTTACACAAATGGCAATTCCATCTTGTCGTCAAACCAATACCTCGTCTCTTAAATTCCCCCCCCCCCCCCCCCCCCCCCAACAGCGGCAAAGTATTAGTAATTACCTTCCAAAGGAAAACCTTCCATGCTTGTGGTATTTTAAGTTTTCAGAGTTTTGTCTTACAAAAGGTTCTACCCCTCACGGTAATCCTATGGTCATCAGAGTTAGTCCTCTTCAAGATCAGACAAAGTGATCTCGAAAAAGGATACCATACCCACTTTTGACCGAATACTCACCATACTTAGTATATGGCCAAAGAATCTTATCCTCAGGTTTAGCCTCACTTACTGGAATAGTGAGGATTTTACGTACAGTGTCCTCATCAAAAAGAAATTGTAGTTTATCCCTATCCCACACCTTAAATTCAGAAAAAAGTTCCCCGATCACCACATCCTTAAAAAAACCATATTCCCCCCCCCCCCCCAAATATCCTTATTAGGTTCCGGACGATCAGCTCCAATCCATCGATTTGTCCACGCATTTAATCTTGAATTCACCCCCGGCCTCCAAGACAGCCGATCCTTAATTGCCTGAAAACCAAAGATAATACCACGTCTTCCCCAGGACATGGGTCCCTTCTCCTTCATCATGATCCCCGCCTCCGGACTAAAGTTAACCCGTAAAAGACTACGGAAAACCTCCCCAAAAAACGTTAACTCCCCCTTCACAACCCTCCAAGCTTGTTTAGCCAATAAGGCTTTATTCAGCACCTCAATGTTTCTAATACCAACCCCACCATTACTTTTAGGTAAACCCAGGAAATTCATACTACACCAATGAAGAGACTTACCTGATTTATATCCTGCCCACCAAAACTGTGACAAAAGGGAGTTGATTTTCCTAGTCACACTTACCGGTATTTTAAAAACCGATAGAAAATAATTAGATATGGTGGACATAATAGAATTAATCAAGGTAAGCCTACCCGATGGTGCCAAAAGGACTCCATTCCAAGACGACACCTTCCTCTGTACATTTTCAATTAACCCTTTGAAAAGGTTCCTCTTAGATCCTTGAAAGTCAGTCGGTATACCCAAGTATTTCCCAAAACCTCTATTTTTAACCACCCTACATACCCTAAGCGTACACTGAATCCTACTTAGAGTCATATTTGGACTAAAAATAAGCCCAGGCTTACTTTCATTAAGTCGCTGACCTGACAGAGAACAAAATCTATCAATCAACCGCATCAGATTAGACGAAGCATCCTGCCTATCTTCCAAGAAAAACACCGCATCATCTGCAAAGAAAAGATGAGAAAGTCTATCCACACCAGGTGCGAGCTGAATACCCCATAAATTTCCCCTCTCCTGCTCCGGGCATATACTCCTAGAAAGTGCCTCCATACATAAGACAAACAAGTATGGTGATAGCGGGTCCCCTTACCTGAGTCCACACCTCGGCTTAAATTGCGGAAGCGGAGCCCCATTCAAAAGGATTTCATAGGACACAGAACTGACACAACCTAATATTACTCTTATAATCATCTCCGGGAAGCCTACATGACGCATAACAGCCTCAACAAAATCCCAATTCATTCTATCATAGGCCTTGCTCATATCAATCTTTAGAGCAAACCTCCCCTTCTTCCCCACCTTCTGACTATTGATACGAAAAATGGCTTCATTAGCAATTAGGATATTATCACTAATATTCCTCCCAGAAATGAAAGACCCTTGAAAACGCCCCACAAGATACCCCATAACCTTAGCTAGCCTATTAGTAATGTACTTCGAAATAACCCGCATAAAGACATTGCAAAGACTAATAGGCCGAAAATCACTTACCCCCTCAGGATTCTGACATTTCGGCACCAAAGCAATGAAAGTTCGATTAAATTCCTTGAGAACCCTACCTGTATTAAGAACCGAAAGAGCCGCCTTTGTGAAGTCATCCTTAATAAAGAACCAGCATTTGTGAAGAGCTTGTGCTGGAACACCATCTAGGCCGGTAGACTTAAGCGGACCCATCTGAAAGTTTTTTGTTGCTTTTCAAAATTTGTGTGACTGCTTTATCTGGTCCTTGGAACTACTCGTATAATTTATGGACATTTTTGTGTCAGGACAGGAAATTCCGAAAACCGTGTATTATTCATTTAATTCTGAACCGATTGGAAGGTCGTGTCGGTTCATATTTCTTTTCCTACTCGTTTTTCTCCAAGTGCTTGAGTTCACTCCATGAGTTATTGTGTTCGATTTCAACTCTGAATAACAAGTATTATTTACCTAGTTTTGAAAAGTACCAGATTTTTGTCTTATACACCTTTATCGAGTAACAACACGACACCCTCAAATCTCCTATATTACTTCATAAAATTTGCGTGGCTCCTTTATCTTAACTTAAGAACCTCGCATAGTATTTACGAACATTTTTGTCCGGGACTATGAAATCATGAAAAGAGTGTAAAAATACACTTAATTTTGGTTTGGGAGATCATATTTAGTCATGTTTTTTTCCCAACCCGGCTTTGTACGAAGTATCTACAATCATGTTCCTTTCTTTCCAGTTTTCTACTAGGTATATAGGGCCGTTGTACGTAGATATTCTACTATCGTCTTTGCTCTATTCCCATGGGCAGAAATCAAACTCTTAACTTTATAATTAAGAGATGAGGTGAACAACCACCACACCAAATACATATTGTTACGTACTTTATTATATATATCTCACACAACGATACACGAGGTATATTCCTTGCAAGTAATGGAATGTAGTACTAACAAAGAAGGGAATGAATGTATGTAAGTTTTGTCACTATTATTGTTTTCTTACAAAGATTAAAGTTTTGGAAACTTGTGACGCACGGGTAAACTAATCAGTCTCTATCACAACAACAAGTTAATAAATAACATGACAGTAAATGTTGAACATAACGCAGTAAATTACAAGCAAAATAGTTACATATATGGGCCCATATCATTAATTACTACATAAATAGACTTCAAAAATAAGGAGACAAAATTCAGTAAAAATGTCAATCGACAAACATCAATATACAACATGCTCTTCATACTTGAATTCTATATGTACTTTCCTAAGAGGAATTACAAGACATAATCTAACAATATCCCCACACCCCCTGCCCTTCGTACGCTACTTATTTGATCATACATTTACTGTGTATCGACAGTAAAAACCCGGAATAATTTACGTTAAAAGTAAATATCTTGTGTGACTTATGGTGCAAAAGAAGTAGAGTAAGGGCTTGTTTGGTTGACATAGGGGAATTAAAGTTTCCGGGAATTTCAAGATCACATGAATTTCCAATTCATGTGAATTCGCAAAAAGTGTTTGGTTCGCATATGGGAAGTTAATTCATGCGGGAAGTTCTATTGACCAAGGGGGGACTTGGTGAGTAACTTCCCACATAATGGAGGAAGTAAATTCATGTGGGAAGTTTTATTTCCCATGATACTGGCAACCAAACAACAACATGATTTTACACTTCCCAGGAAGTTCAACATCCCATGATTTTAATGGGTAACCAAACAAGCCCTAATGACTAATGACTTAGGCTCTATTCTTTTCGGCTGAAACGAGCTGAACTGAATTAATTGGAGCAGAGCTTAATTGAACTAAATTGAGTGTAACGAAGGTGAAGTGAATTTAGTTGAATTAAAAGTTAATTTTGTGAAGAGATTAACTGAACATAATTGATTGAACGTAAATAAAACTTAACGGTATATAACCCAGCAAAATTGAAAGGAGTTGAAATTAAGGCAGAAAGAACAGGGTCTTATAATAAAATGTAATCATTTAATAATATAAAAAACGATCATTTTATGTTAGAAATCACATTTGTAGACCTTTCAGACGAGTCAACCACGTTGGAATTGAGTCGGGGTAGGCGAGGTCGGGTGATTTTATTGTTAAAGAGAATTAGGTTTGAGTAGGGTTAATAAGTGATTTCGGATTATTTCCAGGTCGGTTATTATCAAGTATTCAAGTTATTTACAGATAAACTAAAGGAACATTTACAGCATTAACATCCGGGTTGGGTTGTACTAATCGCATTAATTCAGTTATGGTCAATCTCGTGCCTTAGTTTGAGTGTTAAGTCGAGTACGATTCAACTTATATGGCTTGACTCTTGAGTATTTGAGTCAGTTTTGTCAAGTCTAGCTTTTTATTATTAAAAAGTGACAAAATTTTAATATTAAATGATCACCGTCGGCCCTAAAATGTTCGATTATACTATACGACGGCTCTTCATACTTAATTCTCAATGTACTTTCACAAGAAGAATTACAAGACATAATCTAACAACACAAATTCTTACTTCCTCCTACCCATAACAAATGTCCCATTTGATTAAAATACTCCACTCATATATTCAACAAATGGGACATTTGTTATGGGTAAGCCGGAGGGAGTATTTGCAACGGCACTATCCGTCGCAAGCTTGTGACGGATATCGTTTTCTCTCACAAAATACTCACTTTTTCTCTTTCTCCAACACTATTCATGTGGTCCCCTTTCTCCACTAACTCATTTTCTACCCATTTTATCTCACAAAATATCCGTCACAAATAACGACCCGTTGCAAGCAAGACTTATTGATCTAACAATATCCCCACACCCCTGACTTTCGTACTCTACTTATATAATCACACATTTACTGCGTTTCCACAGTAAACAGTAAATACCAAAGAAAATTACCTTGGATACCGTTAGGTTTTTTGGGTTTTACCCGTGGTGAACCTTGGATTGTGCAAAAGTTGTTGCTTCAAAAGGCCATTTTTACTTTTGTAATCATGTCTTCTTTTGGTGGTTTAAAAGTCAAAACTTTTAACTATCATTGTTACGTAACATTCATCTTTTTATGCAATAATTTCATGTAAAGTAGCATCGTAACATCTATACCGTCTTCTTTGTTCTAAAACCATCCCCAAGCAAGGTCGCGAATTGGGTCGCGACCTTATTGAGTCGCCTTAATTACCTAATTAACAAGATCTTAGATGATAATTAGCTCGACCTTGAATAAATCGAGGTCAATTGGTGACCCTGAACAAGAAGAGGTCACCGTTTGGCGACCTTCCACATGGCAATTCACAATAAGTAGAGGTCAATTAGTAACTTTTTTTAAATATTTAGTAAATAATAATAATTAAAAGAGTAAGAGAGAGGTTTTGTGAGGTAGAGAATATAAAAAATGATTAGTTAGGTGACCTAGGTCGTGACATTCTGCTTGGGAGGGTATAAGTGGATCAAGATAAATAAGGTAAGATTAATGATTAATATGTTGGTGACTCGATTAAGGCGACCTTCTGCTTGGGGAAGGTCTAATTATGTACTAGTATTTAACCCGGCGTGTGTTGTGTGATAAAAGGCTCTAATTGACTTTGGTTAATCATGCTATATTAAAATTGCTTTATTTTCGCGACTGTTAATTTAACTGTTAAAGTTTTAAGAGTTACAAAGTATTTTGTAATTCTTATGATAGTTCTGAGTTAAGTTGTTAACGAAAAGAGGAGGTTCAAAGTTTTAAACTGATCTAAAATAAAGTCGCGATTATATGGAATGAAATTTTAACGAGGTTTGTATTTAGACTCGATGCTTGCTTAGTGAAATGAAAATTGGGTTGATAAGTCGTATTGTGAAATTTCAACGTTATGTGACTTATGTCCGTTAATTTGGACATAACGTAAATTAAAATGGAATTAGTAACGATGATTAATAATTTAATACACAAGTACATAAGATAATCACTAATTAACAAAAAGAGACTTAAAGTAATAATACCTTAAACATTATAGATTAATATTACCAACATTACACAATTTGGTGCACACAATACTTAATTAAGAACGAAATTAACCTAAACATAAAATAAAATACCTAATACTAGCACTACGCTAATTAAACGTGTAATTATCATAATACCTAGTTAATTAATTAATCAACTTCCTTAAACAATTCCCAAAATAATAGGGCAACATAATAACCCTAATCATTTCCTCTTTTCCTCCTTTCCTCCCCATGCTCGGAACTGATCAGGAATATTTCCTACCGATACGGACCGCTTGCTTAAACACCAAGGCATGGTGCACCAGGAAAGATACTGTAAAGCTCATTACACTGAAACATTCCATCAAACCTATGATCATCAACCCTAACACCATCCACCACATTACCATAATCTTCACCATACACATGATAATTCCCTTCAAATGTAGGCATCATCTCCCCACAATACGACACCGTATCATCACTATACCCTCCACCATACCCTCCACCAACACCAACACGAACACCATAATCATAATTAACATCATGATTAGGGCATAACCCAAAATTATCTTCCTCATTAATCATCATTCGATCGTAATCTTGATTGTTGTTAGAAAACGAGGGTTCAGGGTAATTAGGGTTTGTGGATTTGGTCTTAGGGAAGAATTTTTCCACAATTTCTTCTAATAATCCTGAAGTTTGTGATTCTTCATATGGAAAAAACTCGTTTGAATTATCATTATTATTATTATTATCATTATTGTTATCATTATCATTAACCGTTTCCATGTCATCATCATTAAGATTAACACGTGGCTTAACGACAGATGATGATGACGTGGAAGCGGAGAACAAATCACTAAACAAATAGACATTCTTAATATCATTCTTAATATCATTATTATTTTTTTTATTATTTTTTTTCTTACTTTTAACATTATTATTATTATTATTATTATTGTTGTTATTATAATTATTATCATTAACGTTGGTAATAACACTATTATTATAGTTATTAGGGTATTGGGTAGAACAACAAGGAAAAAGGGTATGATTTGGACGGCTGATATTAAAAGTAGAATTGATGGACGGCTGAGATGAGTTCTGACGTGGAGGATGATGTGTAATAGAGAAGAATGGAGGAGGTGGAGGTGGGACCAAGGTGGGTGCACCAAAAAGAGTAGTAGGGTAAACTTCATTTACTGTGGTAGGGTAATTAAAATTGGTTCGAGCCCTGGTCCCACGCATGGTTCGAGCCGCGTGATCATAAGCACACGCGGCTTCCTCGGCCGTGTCATAGGTACCAAGCCAACGTCGTTCCTTTGATTGTGGATCACGTATTTCAGCTGCGTAACGTCCCCATGGCCTACGACGTACACCTCGGTACCTAGTAGTGGTAGTAGTGGTAGTAGTGGTAGCGGGTTTAGTTGTCTTGGTAGGGTTTTTGGGTTGGCGTGGGTGAGGTGGTTCGTTGTAATGGTCTAGTGTGAGTTCATTAGGGTTTGGTATTTGGGTTATGTAGTTGGAATAGTAGGGTTCCATTGATTTTTTTCGAGTATTTTTTTGTGTGTGTGGTAGAAAATGAGTGGAAGGTAAAAAGTGGAGTTAGAATGTAAGTAATCTGGTTAGAAAGTGTGGATGTATTTATAGGCATGAAAGACACACACGTGCGTGTGGTAAAAAGGTAAGGTAAAAGTAATTAGGGCTAGAGGTAACAAGTTGTACATACTATAGGTACGTTCACACGTGAATATGGACGTATGTACTAACCTCAAAAATTCTCCTTTAAGACGATATTTTTCGTTTTAAGCGTAAAACGGATTAAGTACTTCCCGTTTGTGTATATACGACAACTATATTACTTTTTCTTATACATTTATATACACAAGTGGTAAATATCTGTCAATTGTAAACTTAAGACGGACAATACTGTCTTAATAGAGACAAACCGAAGCTAGCTAGGGTTTGTGGGTAGGTATGTATTTGATCATCAACTACAACTATTGCATTTTGGAACAATTTTGGCTACTAGTAGAGTCATGGATTGGGGAAAGTTGTCTTGGTCTTAAACCATCCCCAATCAAGGTCACCAAGGGGGTCGCCGTGACCTTGTTGGGTTACGGTAATTACGTAATTAAGATACTAATTTTGGTGATCTTGTATTGATTTTGATAGTCTTAAAGTTTTTCGAGGTCAATTTGTGACCTTGAAATCAGTTGGTAACATTATTTGGTGGAGTAGAGAATGCAGTAAATGATTGAAAATGTTTGAAAATGGAAAATGAGTGGAAAATGATTGGGTTGCTGCCTCTAAGTCGTGACCTTTTGCTTGGAAAGGTAGAAGTGAATTAAAAGTGGGTCAAGATAACTAAGGTGGGATTAAGAATAAAAATGTTGGTGGCTGCGAACTCGATTAGTGTGACCTTCTGCTTGGAGATGATCATGGTCTTATGGTTGACGATTTTTTATCTTGTGCTTTGATATAACGAAAAGGATAAAATGATCGGTAAATTATTTTACTATGAAATATAGTGGTTTTCTTTTTAGGGTAAAATAAAAAATTGTTTTGCATCAATTATATGAAATAATTGGTAGAATTCGAAAATGAATGTAAATAACATGCATGATGTTGTAACGGAAGCACAGAGAAAGACTAAAACAAACAATAAAGAACAAACGCACAGATTTACGTGGTTCACTAACGGTGTGTTAGCTACGTCCACAGGGCAGAAGGGAGAGAGTTTTATTAATGTGAGGAGTTTTCCAGATTACAGATTCAGAACGATATTAAAAGTATGACTGCTAGGATAGAGGTTAAGAATTTATATAATACTTTTAACTTAATACAAAACAGATTAGGCTTAATCTAATAAAGCCCAGACAGACCCCCGCATAGTCGTTCGAAACGGCGACTAACAGATTCAAGATATAGACCCAACACATGAAGTACTTCGTAACTTGTACATCAGAAATATCTCTTTGTTAAAAATCGTAGGATATTGAATTATTGATGATGTCGCTTGGGTGTTAAATGCAACAATGATATAAGAAACGAAACAATTACATGATTAAAGTAAAATGAAAGTAACTGTACTAAACTATAACAACACAATTGACATTATTTTAAAAAACGGTTTTTCTAGTGTGTGTACTTAGGACACACATAATTTAAATACGGAAAGATTCACATCATATTTTTATTAATTATGGTGAAAATGAGTTTTTATTTAAGAATCAGATGAGAATATGTTATAAATTTTTCCGCATTTAAATTATTAATATGTGACCTTGACACATTAGAAAAACCGTTTTAAAATTAACCCAATTTAGTAAATAATGAGTTTTTAGTATGGTTTGATAATCATCAATTATCCTATCAATAATCCATATGTTTTTTACTTTATCCATATTAAGCTAATTTTTTATTTATTTTTAATTAAAGTTCAAGAATTGAGCTCAATTTAGTGTTAAAAATATTATACTATATTACTTTTATATTCATAGCTCAAGTTTTTTTTATAAAAAACATTTTTAACTGGAACAAAATATTCATAGAGCTATATATTTTGTTCTTTGGGACATAATTTATTAATTTTATAAAACATTTTTAACTATATTTAAGAGAAAAAGATTTATAATCGGTAATTTACATTGTATGAGTTCTAATTTATAATCGGTAATTTTCTTTTAAGACGGAAGTATCTGGTTAAACAAAAACCGAGTCAAATAATAACTTTTGTTTATAGATAAAACAAACATCTTGTTATTTACTTAGATATTATAAATATTACTTTACCCGTTTTGACTTTACAACGGATAAATATTTGATTTAAAATAGAATTGTTGATTTTTAATGGTGGATAGTAGAAAATGGAGAAGAGGGCGTAGAGAGTAAATGGCGGTTCTGCAAGTAAAGAAACACGCGATAAGTTTAATGATTGCTGAGAGAGTTGAAGAAACCGAGTAATTACTCTCGTTTTATGACAACTGCATGTAGCATGTTGGTTGAAATTTGCAATGCACTTAATTTGTTTTTGTAATTTCCAAGGTCAAATTATAACTCCATGAAAAAACAAAACAATATTGAATAATTTTCTAATAATATATGAAAAAAATGGATTTTTGTTGAGGTAAATATACGACCAGATGTATGTATATAGTAGTATCGATTTAGAGTTTTATAACAAAGAAATTGAGTTTATATTTACATTTTACGAGTTTTGTTGAAATGAATATGAGCACATTTATAAAAAGAAGTCAACTCAAAATATTATATTGAAACTCAAAAGTCATACATGTAAATTCAATAAGATTTAATTTTAACTCCTAAAATATTAAAATGTCGGTTAGAATTTATAAAAAGTCAAAAAAATGCATATAAGATCACTTAAATTATTATTAGATGTATAATACTCGTATAGATCTAGATGTATAATCCTATTTATGATATAATAAATGCTTTAATAATCGATAAGGTTTATATACTCTTAATATATATCATCGGTTTTGTTTAACAGGTATCTTTAGAGCAAATGTTAAAGTTATTTAAAAGAAACATTTTGTTGATAAAATCGTGGAAAAGTAAAGTAAAAAGATCAAATGTTAAATTCTTAATGATATATATACTTCTATATAATATCATACGGTACTTACGAATATGTGACTTAAAAAAACGTTAGAAAAATTGATATCACTTGAAATAGAGTAAAATTGTAAAGAGTATCAATCAAATATTTGAACGGGTTTTTGAGAAATAAAAACAATACTTTTAGCGAGAATGTGAGGCGCTCTTTTCGAGTTAATTTTAACTTTTATTTACGTTAATTTATTTCATTTTAAATCAACTTAACTTATTACAGCTCTATTCATCTCAATAATTTTAATTCAAGTCAATTTTACTCAACTTAATTTAATTTAGAGTATAATTCAACCAAAAAGAACATAACCTAAATAAACGATTAAGAAAAACAGATGGTCAATGAAACCGAACTTCACGATCTCGAGCTTCATTCTACTCTCTTTTCATGTAATTCACTAAAACATGTGACAATGTTATGCCCAGTCACAATTTAAGCCACTTTTCATGCATGTATTAGTAATTTGTAAATTACTATAAACCGAGTTTATAAAATATAGATTATCACATTTAGGCCTTGTTCTTTCTGGCTTATTTTTAACTCGTTTCAGTTCAGCTCTGCTTTTTTTAGTTCAGTTCAGTTCAGTTCAGCTCAGTTCAGTTCAGCTCAGCTCTATTCAGTTCAGTTCAGCTCAATTCAGTTCAGCTCAGCTTCATTCAGTTCAGTTCAGTTCAGTCCAGTTCAGCTCAGCTTCATTTAATTCATTTCAGTTCAGTTCAGCTCGACTTTATTAAATACATCCCACATTATTATTATTATTATTATTATTGTTGTTGTTTTTGTTATTATTACTATTATTATTATTATATTTATTTATTTATCATTCTATTTATTATTATTAATTAATAATTCTTATTATGATTATTATTGTTATCATCTTGATGTACTTCATCTTCGAGGTCATTATGAACACCAATATCACACTTTTTTTTTCCAATTCCTTTTTGAACTTTGTCCATGAATTTCTTCCGTTCTTTATGATCCATGTTTGAATCTGTTCTTCCTTGAATACTTTGATGTTGTATAACTGGAATACCAGGTTTATGCATCCGAATGAAATTATATATGAAGTGTAAAAGCGGATACGATAATTGACATTTGGTATTTCGTTGTTATTTGTGGCATGTTTTTTAACACCTTCCACCTTCTCTTCAGCTGACCAAATTTCAACCGTCATCCTCAAAGATGAATGTCGATAATTAAAATGTTCAAATATTCCGCTAGGAGGTGCATGCTTATATTTAGGCACATGGTTTCTCACGTTTGGATGGCTAATAGGAGACAAATACCCAAGTGTATTCGGGTATCCCGAATCCACCAAATAATATTTACCTATAAATGTTTATATATAAAAATAATTAATGCTTAGATAATAAAAAAATGAAATACATGCCATATTTACCACATTTAGACGTAAAATGTTTAGATAATAAAAAAATAATTAATGTTAATTAGACGTAAAATATTCAAATGTTGCTTTTGTTAATTTTAAAATATAAGAAAAGAAAAAAAACAAAGTCCATTAGAGTTTACTTCAAAAAAAAATACTTAAAAATTAATATTTTTTTAATATAATTGTATTTCAAAATCGCAAATTTGTATTAATCAAACATTTTTTTTATATTATTATTAGTTAGTATATATACTTTAATTAAACTTAAGTTATTTCTATTAATTTCAGCCTCATACAGCTCAGTTCAGTTCAGCTCGATTAAATTCAGTTCAGTTCAGCTCAGCTCGATTCAGTTCAGTTCAGCGGCTCAGCTCAGTTCAGTTCAGTTCAGTTCAGCTCAGCTCGATTCAGTTCAGTTCAGCTCAGCTCAGTTCAGTTCAGTTCAGTTCAGCTCAGCCTCATTCAGTTCAGCTCAGTTCAGTTCAGCTCTAAAAAGCCAGAAAGAACAGAGCCTTAATTGTCAAAATAAAACTTCTAACTATTTGATTTAACAATAATGACTACAAATTGAGTTTACGTAAAATTATAACTTTAATAATCGTTCTTGAAACTCTTAATGATTTGACAATTACTTTGAGTTGATTATTAGGAATATTACTTAGTTTTGTCCTACCTAAATCTTGTTATTTTCGGCTTAATTTCAACTCTGATCTTATTCAGATCATTGCAGTCCACTTTAGTTCAGTTCAACTTAATTCATTTCAATTCAGTTCACTTGAACTTATTTTTGCTCTACTTATCTCAATAAATTTCGACACAGTCCAGCTCGTTTTAGTTCCGTTCAACTCATTTCAGTTTAATTTAGTTTATTTCAGTTTCCACCCCAAAAACAGGGACTTATTTATTTAATTAGATTTTTCTATTGTCCATTTAATTTACACAGATCTGTTTGCGACAACCAAACTCCGTCACAAACTTGTGACATGAGACAAAGAGATACGTGGCAGGGATTTGTGACTATTACAAACAAGACAGATCGTTTAATTTTACCTAACCTTTACTATAGCAAAAGACATTGTGAAACCTAGAAAAAAGGCATGTCCACATTGTCTTTATTGACTCTGAAATTATGTAAAATTGTAAATGTAAATAGTGTAGGTATGTTACTAGAGACTACAACTAAAAAGTGAGTATGATTGTATAAAAAGATAAAAGCAGAAATATAGGACCAAAGTGAAATAGTAGTAAAGAGACCAAATGAGCGTGTGAATTAAATTAACAATGTGCATGCGGTTTCATGTCCATTCGTCTTTACTATACGTATTCAGCTTCTTCAATTATTACTCTGCCGCCTCTCAGATTTTGTTCCTCCTTGTCTATTCTTTTAACCTAATTTTGCGATTATTGTATGGTGCGATAAAATATACGGAGTATATATCAATTTATAATAAAAATTAGAGATTGTTACTTCTAAATATAATATTATCGCATTTTATCGTAACAGTCGTTATTTGTTATGTATGTAGAGAATAATGTGAATGTTATTCAACGCATTCACGGTTGGGCTGTTTAGGTTAGTTGTATATCCGGTTAGTGAAATAGATAAGAAAATAACAAATTATCCTCCCAACTAATTGTATCAATTATTCAATTTTTATTTAAGGTCGTTACAATCTAAGACGACTTTAACTTCAGATTGTAATAAAGATGAAATAATTTAAGCAAAAGTTACTTAACTAACGAGGAGACGTATGTAATTTATAGTAATATATAATAAGTTTTTATTGTAACAGGCATATTATTTTACAAGCTTACAAAGGATCAAGTATCATCATTTATCCATGTGGATAAATAAAACAAAATAAATTGTTAACATAATCAGAAAAGAAAGTGCATTTTATTTTTATTAATATAAATAGTAATTTCAATTTCTTTATGCATTAATCAGTTTCAAATCTTTTAGACCATCCCAACCAGAAAGTCAATTAAGGAGTCATTAGCATGATCCAACAAGGTCACGACCTAGTTAGTAACCTTAGACCATCCCCAAGCAAAAGGTCAATTTAATCGAGTCAATAACATATTAACCCTTAATTTCACCTTATTGACATTGACCCTCTTTTACCCTCCCAAGCAAAAGGTCGATTTAATCGAGTCAATTACATAGTTTTTCTTTTCTTTTCTTTCTTTTTCTAATTTGTAACCAATGAGAGTTTGACACATAAGAGGTCAATAGGTGAGTCAATTTGCTCCATCTTGTGTCACAAATTGACCCTCAACACCCTTGGGTCAATCCTAATTTCGTACTAATTGTAATTAACTTGACCCAAGCAAGCAATTGACCTAACAATTGACCTTGCTTGGGGATGGTCTTACGTAAGTCTGGTTTTAATGGACCTCTTCAAAAACTTATCGCATCCAAATAACGTATTCGGTTCAATGGAGTAATAACCACTACCGTACTTAACTTAATAATAAGAATTTGTGTATAATAAATGTTCACATGGCAATGTCTCAAAAGAAAATTGGAAAACGGGATGCAAGTAAAAACATTAAAGTCAAGTAATTATTTGAAGGATTTACGGGGGATTGAGTTGAGGACACAATCATAATTATTTAAGTGTAAAGAGGTGATGATGGAGACTTGCAATGAGAAGGAATTAATGAGGGTAAAAAGCCATGGTTAGGGTTTAGTAGTCTATATGGAGTACTTTGCAGATCAGATACTGTAAGTATGAGTGACCTTGACATTATCAGGATTTTTGTATCCCTTTTTTGCGACCTAATTGTTCTGCTCTTATTAATTCCTATTCTTCATCTTACCCTTCTTTCTAGCTTTGCCTTTTTTTGCCTACTTATCGACAAATTCATGTTTAAAACGGGTATTATTCGTTTTAAATGTAAAACGGGTTAAATATATTCACGTAAGATGAATTAGACAGAAGTGGAATACATTAAAAAGGGTAAAAAGAATGTACTAGTGTCCTTCGTATTTGATGATATTTGATTTGTCTTAAATTTAAAACGGATAGTGTCATCTTAAACAACACTTGTTGATGAGTTATAAGAACCTCAACAAGTATTCTTTAATAGGAAAATAGATCTGGTGAAAACTTAAAATAGACTTAATAAGTTAAAGGAGATAATAGAAAACTTGTGGATGGCTTATTTGATTGACATAATTTTTGGAAAATTGAGCAATTAGAAGTTCTTAGGAACTTCCAATGCAACCAAACACTGTTCTCAAATTTACCCGAATTGAATGCTGGAACTTAATTCCTATGAAATTAAAGTTTCTAGGCAAATTAAGTTCCTTAATCAACCAAACGACTCCAAACACGATAGAGATTGGAAAAAAGAATACTAGTTCAAGAATTTAAAAGGAAATTCAGTTTTCATCATTGAAAACTAAATAAGGACTGTAATTTGTGATTCATATGCACTTAAAGTCAAAACAATTGTGATTCTCTATTCACTATTATTGTTGTCTTATCTAAAAAACTAGTTTTAATCCCGTGCAAATTGCACGGGATTGCAGGTTCAAGTATTGTTATTTATAAATAATGATTAGTCATATTTTTCGATTTCGATTTATAATATAATTTTATATGACCGATATACTAAAAATATTGTAATATTAACATACAATTTATATTTAAAGTATATTTAAACGCAATCAATCTATATAAATTTGAAATATCATAACAAAATTACAATATACAATGATAAGTAAATATTAATACAAAAATCTCAAAATATTTTTCATTATATTTGCATTTTTCATCGTTACAACTCACTCATAAATCAAACTTGTCAACATGTCGAATTCTTTACATATGGTTTGAACGCCGATAGTTTCAACTTACCTCATTCAAAATAATGAAATAGGTTGGTCCTACTCTAGGGGATCAATATAGTTTTTTACCTAATCAGAGAACAAAGATATGACTGCCCTCAAAACCCGTCATTACTCGTATTTTTGTAAATGTTAAGTATCTATTATGGTACTTTTCTTTTGCAATTTCAATATCCCATTTTTTTATCGTGTCATTATTAATTTAATATTTGGAGCGTTTTTTCAAATAATATTTATGAGAAGCTTTACACATAAACTCTTGAATATTTACTTTTTACCGTAATTAAAATTTTCATCCATGAAATTTTATGCTAGAAATTTGTCGTATTTTTTTCGTATTTTTATCATTGTCTTCTTTTGTAGTTTTAAATAAACTTTTTAGATTAGTTCTGGTGTGTAATATTTTTGGCATGCTGATATTGATATGATTATATCATGAAAAATAAATGTATGTTTGTTATTTATATACAAAATTAAAAATGAATATAACTTTTCTTAATTTACTTGATATAGTTTAACTAACATTTTTTGGTCATATTATTGTTCCAAAAATACTTTAAAGTAACTAATTTTAGGATGTTATTTATTTGATTAATTTGATCTCTTAAAATTGAAAATGAAAATAACACAATTAATAACATACAAAATATTATATAATATTTAATTTTATGTTATACAAATTGACCGTTTTTCGTAGAAATTCATGTTTACGAATTTATATAAAAATGTTGCGTAATATTTATGAAAATACGATATCAGGCATTTATTTAGAATATCGGGCGGTTATGACTCCGGAAATTCATCAAACAACATTGCGGGACCCACCTGAGAACATTAAAAAAAATAATAAATTGTTTAATCGTTTTAGACGGGACATATATATTCGATTATATTATATTTAATTTTATGTTACACAAATTGACCGTTTTTTGTAAGAATTCATGTTTACGAATTTATATAAAAGTGTTACGTAATATTTCTGAAACTACGATATCGGACATTTATTTAGAATATCGGGCGGTTATGACTCAGGAAATTCATTGAACACATTGCGGTACCCACCTGAGAGAATTAAAAAAAAAATGAAAACTTGCGTTGATGGCGTGACCCAATCAGGACTTCTGAAATGTTTATGTAATTATAAAGATATAAGATATTTAAAAATTAATTATTTAAAATATTACTTGTATTTATTGCTTATATGAAAAAATTCCTGTTAGTAATTTGTTTATTTTTTTAATGTATGCATGCTCATTAGATGCATGATTAATATGGATGAAGGTTTATATTCTGGTACAGTTTTTACAGATGATATTTTATTAATTTAATATTACGGTTTTTTTATCGGCCGTATAGGTTAATAATTTGTAATTATAAGCAATAGTTTGTAATTTGTTATTATTTGTTGTAATTTTTAATTTATATAGCAGATTTATAATTATGGTAGCTTATTTTATTTCCTCTTATGTAAATGTAAATGAACATGAACATTAAAAACTGCTTTTTTGCATGTCAATGTTTTTTAATCAGAATAATAAAATTGTAATTAATTACGGAATAATGAGTGAGTCATAAAATTATGCAAATTCAACCGCCATTTGAAAAGTCAACATTGAACCACAGAGCGCACATAGGCTCTGTGGTTGTTGTTTTAATAAATAAGATGCAAACAATGTAGGTCCCACATTTATTGAACTTTTGAAAAACACATAAAAGTTGAATATGATGATGTGGATGAAAGAAATTGCTTTAAATGTTTGTGGTTTAATATAGATAAGATGGATATACAGACTCCAATGTAAATTTGCGACGAGTATAAGAGACTAATTGTTCTACTATACATACAAGTATAAAATCGCATTTTACGTCAACCAAACAACACCTAATCTACTATACATACAAGTAGTAATAAAGTTTCACAAATTCTTATTTGCAACGGCACTATCTGTCACAAGCTTGTGACAGATACCGTTTTCTCTCACAAAATACCCACTTTTTCTCTCTCTCCAACACTATTCTTGTGGTCCCCTTTCTCGACTAACTCATTTTGTATCCATTTTATCTCACAAAATATCTGTCACAAATGGTGACCCGTCACAAGCAAGAGTTACTAATAAAGTTTAGTGTAAATAGAAATGACAAGTGGTAGTAGGAGATGGTAGAACAGAGATTGGAGGGACAAGTAGGTAACTAGGTCACAGTATAAGAAAATCAATGAAAAACAAAGCAATCAAGCACTTTCAGCTTTTTCCTTGGTGTGTGCACACAATTTATTAGGGAAAAATATGACCAATTTTACAATAAAATGTAACAATTATTCCCCGGTAAAAAAATGTAACGATTATTTTTTAAATAAGAATTTATCAATGATTACTTAAAGTTTAAAAGATTTTATATCAACCGAACGAACACAGTATATATGGCTTGAGTTGAGTTGAGTTGTATTTGTCTAATTATTTGTTAAAAGTCCGTCTCCTAACATTCAAAACCGTTAGGAAACGACTTGAAAGGAAAGAGTATTGTTTAAGACAAGTCCGCCATGACCAGCATGACATTAAGTAATAAACATTGTTATTGTTAGTTTATTGCAATTGCTCGAAAAATAAATTCATTGTTGATTGTTTCGAAAAATAATTTCTCAATGTTATAAAATTATACTAACATTTTGGAAGTAATTAGGAGTAGAAGTAATATTAGTACATAGGACTGAAAATAGAAGGCCGTCCTGCCACAGTTTATCGGACTGTCGATTGCATCTTTCCGCTACCATCTTCATGCTCAACCTACAAAATAAAATAAATCGCGATAACATAAAAACAAACGACAATGTGAATATAATTGTTTTATAAATCAAATGTGTCAAATTTTACATTATATTGCAATATATATTTAACTCTATAAAAGCAATAGCTTTTAAATGATTTTCATTGGCTCCTTGGATTAAGGAAAACAAGGGGCCTACTTTTTTTTACAATGAATTAATTTTCCTCTTTTCGTCATTCCTCATCTCATAATTTTCCGAATTAATTTTCTTATTCCTTATTTATATTATGTAATATTGTTATATGATTTACATATAAAATACGATATATGATTAAATTATTGTTAATTGAAAATATGAATAACGGTCCAATATACACCAAAATGATTCAATTAAAAGTCTTAGAACTCGTTTGGTTGCCCCTATAAAAATGGGTGAATTGGGAAATCCCATGATTTAGAAAAAATGGAGATGTTTGGTTACTCCAAATCATGGGATTTTCTTTTTCCTGGAAATTCCCACGAATTGAATTACCTAGGGCCCCCTAGGTAATTGGAAATTCATGTGTCAATTCAAATCCAGGATGTCAACCAAACGAATTTTAGGCAATTCACATAAATTGGCCAATTCACGTGTTTTGCAAAATCATGGGAAATTAATTCCCGTATGGCAACCAAACGAGGCCTTATATTCTGTAATGCATTCGGCTTACATTTCGCCATTGTCGTAATAAAATTCAAATTTCAAACTAAAAAAATCATTTCCGAAAGTTACATTTAATAATATTCCGTTTATTAACAAGGACCGGGTTGCATATTAATAATTAATAATAATACTAATAAAATAAACTCAAAATCTTTATAGTATCAAATCTAAAGATTTGAAGAGATTATGATGGACCGGTTAAAATTAGCAGTATAAGAATTTTCTTATCCATCTACCCCACGGCTAAAAAAATTTCTATCATTTTACTTTAATTTAAATGGTAAGTTGTTTAAGGGGTAGGTTATACAAGTACAATACAACTTATTATCTACTCCCTCCTATTCTCAATAACTGTCCCATTGTCCATTTCCATTTATTCACCTAAATGTCCCATTGTCTATTTTTGGTAAATATTTACACTTATTTTAATCACTTTAATTCACAACAATACCCACCTTACCCCACAACATTACTTATTTTAATCACCTCTATTCACAATAATAATAGACAATACCTTCCCTCTCTCCAATCTTCCTACCCCACCCATTAGTTTACAATAAACAACTCTTTTCCTTAATATTTGTGCAAAACTAACAATGGGACACTTATTGAGAATAGGAGGGAGTATTTTATATGGTTTAGATTTATTTCATAAAGTTTGATTATTTCCGTTAATAACATTAAAATTGAAAACTAATTTCAATTTATAACAATCTTTAAAAAAAAAAATTAATTAATTCAATATCAATAAATCAATTATTTAGAGTCAAAATCATCGCCGGATTGATAATTTATATATTTCTCATTTAAATTCATATTGAATTATATTTGCACTAATATTTACGAAATTTTTATAAATAGACCCGTACATTTTTTGTACGGGCATAAAACTAGTTTGTAGAACTTAATAATCGAAATTAAAATATACTCCGTTTTACCCAACATCGTCATATGAAACGATGACTTTAACTAGAGTAGAATGTGGGATTTTGGGAGCAGAAGTTTTCGATTTTGGGCACAACAAAAACCATCAACAGGGATCAGTAGTCGGAGCAGAAAAATGTCGTCTTACACAATGTCTTAAACGTATTAAACCGTATACAACACTACATACGAAATGTTACTGTAATTATCGTCAGGCGAACCCAGTAATAAATACTTGGGGTAGTAAAAAAAAATTAAAAAGAAAAAATGCAAGTAGTGGGCAGTGGCGTTTTTATAGGGGTGTAGGGGGTTTACCCGCACTCCTTTGCTCCAAAATATTAATAAATTAGTTTCAATAAAGTTCATCAAATATCTGGTGGTTAGATACTGAGTTTCTACTAATTTGGTCATGTGTTCGATCCCATGGTTGACATTTTTGCACTTTTATATATTTTAGTAATAAATTTTGAGTTTATTGCTATTTAATGTTCTAATATCATATGATTGGACTACAATTATCTGAATTATATTATAAAATATACTTTTTTCTCATTAAAAAGCTATATATGTATATACTTACAAATTTATACAAGGTATTTTATTTATTTCTTATTGAATTATTTAGAACCAATTTTTTAAAATTGTATTTTACTTTAGCCTCACGATTTTGTTATGTTTAAATTTTAGTTCATATCGTATTCTGCATTATTCACAAGCGTTTTTTTTCCGTCTCAGAAATATCATTCTATTGCGAGACTACCTTGGTCGCCGTCATCAATGCCAGTCATTGCAAGATTCCCAAAATCCTCTATGTCGTCTTCTTCCTCGAGCTCTTCATAGCCCTCAACATACTCCACTTCCCCATCCTGAACGACGATAACAATGACAATGACGATTTAATTGTATGAATGTTAGCTTCATAACATACAAGATGAAATAAGTCATTACCTCCTCTGCCTCTTCTTCAATCTCCTTTTCGATCTCATTTTCTTTAAGAATATCGTTCCACACATTCTCGGGATAATTCAATATCCCATCAGTAGACGGGATACCTAAACGGAGACGTTGAAGAAGCTCTTCTTCAATTCTCTGCAACACAGTATATAAATATAAGTCGTGATCTAAACAACTTAAATAATCATAATCCGTATACCCTAACACAAATTCTTGTTTCAGACCGTCACTTTTGATCTGAAATAATAAGACGGGATTTTGTAACCATTTTACAGCCAAATGTAACCACGATAGTATGGTCAATGTTACAGCTTATGATAAGCTGTTTGTAAATAATGGTTACATTTTGCTGTAAATTGGTTACAAAATCCCGTCTTATTATTTCAGACCAAAATTATGGTCTGAAGCTAGACCAACTGATACCCTAAACCCTAAACCCTAAACCCTAAACCCTAAGATGTCGAATCAAGTGAAGTTCATTCTACCTTATCGATTAGTGCTGCCTTCTCCGCCTTCTCCAATCGCCTAGCATCAATCTTTTCTTTCCTCGACGGCCTTGTCATCAGCTTCTCCCTAAAAATAACATATAAACAGTAAAATATTGATGAAATTTGATCACTACTACCATTAATTAGCGACTGAATCTTGTGATTTGTCGTTCGCTACTGAAGTTTAGATTCATCTCTGTCCATAATTACAGAATTACAGAGTTCGCATGGTACGGAACAGAAAACAATAGAATCCAACGGAAGAAGCAATGAGAGCAGATCACCTTGTTTTCAAAGCGAGCTTCCTCATACGAATCCGCATTTGAGTCATCTTTGTCAACCTCTGCTTCATTTTGTGCACAAGAAACTTTGGCCAAAACATCTGTAATTATTTTTCATATAAGACAATCGCGGCTAGTTATATTTTCCAAACATGTAGATCGACTAGTTATTGAACAAAATAGGCAAAATGAGGCAAAATCGACATGTTTGAAAAAAAAGGAAAAATCAGAGACGATGACGTTGAACAATTTTTGGTAAATAATTTGAAATCGCACTATTTTGTTAAATAATTTGGGTTTCAATCCCGTTTAAGCAAAAACTTCACAATTCAATCTATCAACTAAAAGATTAAATCATTGGCAAATTGGGATGAGCAACATATAGCAAAACTAACACGTAAGTCTGCTGTGAGACTGTCTTATGATAAGCTTGTGGTGAGAACGTCAAGCGACTAGTTATTGAAGAAAATAGGCAGAATCGACATGTTTGAAAAAAAAAGTACAAATCAGAAATGATAACGTTGAACCATTTTTGGTAAATAATTTGAAATCGCCCTATTTTGTTAAATGATTTGGGTTTCAATCCCGTTTAAGCAAAAACTTCACGATTAAAAAATAATCATTGGCCGTTTCACATGAGCAACATATAGCAAAACTAACACGTAAGTCTTCTATGAGACTGTCTCTTGATAAGCTCGTCGTGAGAACGTTTCATATAAAAATTATCGCAAATTAAGCACCATAAACAGAAGAACAATTAAGTACCATATGTTTGTCAATGATATTCATGGCTTGGAGATAATTCTTTGGCAACTTAACCCTTTCCCACAATTTGTTAGGCATGTGAGCTCTCTCTATTGATTTCATATACAAGTAAAACACCCCTGCAATTTCCATCATAAACAAAATAAAATCAATAATTTTAGCGTACCGATTGCTAAATAATACATATCGATCTCTTTATTCCATTTGATATAATTTGATTATATATATATTTCAAAAAAAACGTATACAATCAATTGGAACAGGAGGTAGTAAATAGTACGGAGTAATAAGGAATACCGTCATGTTCGCGAATGGTTGCATATCGACTGTTAGCAAGCGGGCAAGAACTTCGGTTACATATACCCGTTACATTATACGGGTTTCGACAAAATATTCCGGTTTCAATTCTATTCAAATCACAACAACAAAATCAGAATTAATTAAAACGAAATAAATCAAAATTGAAGATTGAAGATTGAAAATTAGGGTTTATACGTACTTGGACATAAAACTACAATGATTATGGCGAATAATTTGCCAAATGACTTCATCATGCTGCATTTTGAGTTAATTGCTTTGATTAATTGATCGTTAAAACGATTATACAACAAGAATTGGGAATTTTATTGAAATTTTGGGAAATTTGGTGGGTTTTGCGTGCATGTAAAGTCTAGGGTTTTTTTTTATGAGAAAAGACGAAGAACGATATATTTGTGGGAATTTGTTTATGGAAAGAAATTGGGCGGGTCAATATAGCGCGGGTGTCAGGCCCAAATTCTGAGTTTGGGCCGTAGAGGAGTTTATAGCCCATCTAGTAATTCTATTAACATATTTTCTTCTCGAATTCTTGTTTAAAACTGGAATATATCGGTTATAAATTTAGGGTACTACTTTTTCACATACGGATTTTAGAACAATTTAATTCGACATGGGAAAGTATATGTGAAAGAATAAAATTCGTACGTGAAAAGTTCATTCTGTAAATTTATTCAAGTTGAATCAATAAACAAGCTATAACTAAGATATTTAAGAGTTAACGAAATTTTATTATATAAATTTAAATAGTTACCATTTTAAATTTGGGACGAATATTCGTAAAGTGACATTAAAGGGATACTTTTCAAGTTTCCCGGGATTGATTGATAATCGACATTAATGGGCTACTTTTCAAGTTTCCCGGGATTGATTGATAATCGAATAATCTCGTACTCCGTAATAAGTAAGTTTCCGAACTTTGACCGCAAATAAGTTAGAGAATAATAAAAAAAGATAAAATAATAAAAAAAGATAACGTATAGGAGTCGAAAAAGACAATCAAAGATGCATCTTGGATACCGCAATACAGCAAATGGGAAGAAAACAATTAAATGGAGGAAGTATGATCTAAGATGATAAAAATGGTACGCAAAAATACTACTTTTTCAACTTGGTTTTTCAAGTTTTCTTATTTTCGGTATATTTTACAACTTGTTTCTGTAACGGGTAAAAAGCAATGATCTCTGCAGAATCGTGATTATATAGCCATAGTTTTCAAACTACAAAGAGGCCTCCTCTGAAATTGGATCAGTCTGCCCCATCCCAGTCGTTATTATATAACCATATCCGCGGCTACTAGAGCTCGACTCTCGCCTGAACTCCCTTCGGCATATGTTTCACTTGAGCGCGAAACACTTATGTGCCAATTACCCCATCGCTCCCACAACTCTTTTTTGTAGATCGGGTGATTACAGATTTACAATGCGTGTACCGTGTGTATGACTCTGGTGATTCCGCCACCAATTCTGCATCGAAAACCTTTACATACAAACACCAAAATGGCAAAAAGTCATCACCTCATATCAGATTATCAGCAACAAAACCATCACTATCGGAAACATTTAATTCGTGGATTCAACACAAAACAGAGTACGTCTTCGCTGTCCTAATGAGAACACAAATTCTTATTTAAGACCGTCTTAACTTGGTCATTCAAATCAAAGTCAAGTCAGCAAGCGTCTTGGCAATGCTAGTCATACGCCTTCGACATGGAATTCAATTTTACAAATTCAGGAAGATCCGTGCCGGTTTCTTGCTGTTTAGACGGGTCAACGGTTCAGATTGCGCAACAGCGCAAGACTCCAAAACGGAAGAAAAACTCCAGCGTTCTTAAGTTAGCTAAGAAAAAAGATCAACCAAGATAAGGTGTCCACAAAAAAGTAGTCTAAAATAGTCCTTTCACTTATTATCTTCAGAGGATAATGCTAATGATGTTACAACTTAAGTGATCCTTTAACATTTATCTCTACATACATCCTTTCCTTATCGCCATTACGCTACCGACCCTACGGATAAGTCGATGACAGCAACAAAAGCTTTTAATTTAGTTCCCTTTTCTAAAAAGAACGCTCAAAATTTCAAAATTTCAAAATAATTTGGGTCGGCTAAACGAAACATTGAGCAATTAAGGCTACCAACAAAATCGAAGACTTGTCCTACTTTGACCATATTAGCGTAAATCGGTTCTGCTCTTGTTTTGAGTAATCTCCTTCTCTTTCGACTAGCTGTAATGGGACCTTTTCCCGTTCTACCCCACACAAAAAACGTCGAAGAATGTCACTTTTATGACATGGAAGCCATGAGGTCGCTTGGAAATTTCTAAACTTGGAAGCTGGAATGATTAGAATATGTCCAAATAAAGGTGTATGGTGTTTAAGCAAACAGGTCTGTCCTTACTCCTCCAACAATCTGGTTATAACATACGCCACTCGATTATTATTCCGAATAATCGATCAAATTAACAATAGCATTAAATGTGTGAAAAACATAACAAGTGTCGTGATCTTTTGTTCTTGTGCTACAGCAGAAATATCTGAATCAGAAATGCTACACCATTAACCTAAGTCGTAAAGCCGACAACTTAACCTATTATTTCAAACACCGGTTTCTGTTGCAGGACGGGTTGGATGACTAAGCTGAACTCCCAATGCTAAAAGTCCAGGCTCAATGCAATTGTCTCCTACGTTACTTCGACACTTTATATAAGCTCACTTACTAGTGTCCGACACTCGCCCCTTGGACATTGGTATGACACTTAGACACTTCATTTTAGACCAAAAACTTCTCAATTTTTCATAAAGTTGTTGTGTCCGACACTTGGATACGCACCCATGTCAGAGTAACATAGACCGTCTCTAGATGCAAATAATGAAAATTGTGTCATAACACGCAATGACTTCTACGAGCCATTTTACTTTATCGCACCATCTTCAAATCCAAAGAATACTCAAAGTTTATTCGTCACTTTGACAAGCTTTAAGAAGAGTCAGAACATACAGAGGCAGAGGGAATTGCTCTAGCCTGTAAGGGACCGTCATTTCATACCAGAGGTGCCTACAAGGCTACAAACAAACCCAGCCTTGGACGAAAAACAAAATCTATGTTTCGTAGTGTTTCTACGAACGACTTTGAGACTTAAAATACCGAGTACAAAACATAAGATTCAGTGTTTTGAGCTTCAACAATGGTTCAATGCTACACAAATACACACTAGTTTAAGCCATAAGGCAGCCATGGTAAGAATTGGGCACCCAAATTCGAGTTTTATTCCATTTACCATCATTATTAACAATTTCAATCCTAGAAGCAACGTATTTGGCTCGAAGAATCATATCCCTGACACAGCTCCTAGAGTATATCCAACAATCAAACACCAATCGTGATTCAAGACAAAGTATGGGTGTATGGGGTGTATGCCGTGTATCTATACTCAGGACGTAACATTAATCAAGACACAATGCATCCTTGTTTCCTTATCCAATTATCCTAATGTCTGTTTCGATGTCCCACATCAGAAATTACGACTTCATTTACTGCTGGACTGACTCATCGTAGTAGCAAATCAATCAAAACAATCAAAACGTAGAAAAAACACGCATTCTAAGGTGTTCAGAGGCGTGCTTACATCGTATCAGAAGGCTCCGCAATACATTGACAGCACCAGACCCTCTTCATCTGCTAGCACCCTGCCACAGTAAAAACAGAACACCGGCTTTAGTTAGAAAAATGTAAAACAGTAAATAAGAACTTACTGCATTCATTAATGGACATAGCTAACGAGTTCAATAAACTAGGAAAAAAATTGAGTCGATCATAGAATGTAAAAACGATGCAACACACATTAATAATATGGAGTAACAAATACTCCCTATCTCTTGCAAGACGGTTTTAAACACGACTGACAAACGACAAATACAGGCCTAATATGTGACAGAAAAATGTAAGTTGCGTGTAAAAGCATCCACTAGTGGCTGGTGCATCCACCATGTAAACAAATGAACAAATCCTCTGCAAACCTAATCTCACACGATTGCGGCGGCGCCATAAACGGTGTCGTCTACCTTAACTGCCACTCCACAAAACGACACACCACCTCATTCAAAACGACAATCTCCATCATAAAAAATCTAACTAAAAATTGCAGTTCACCGCATCAACATTAGAATTATGTGCGATAAGATTATCATGAGACCGTCTTATACGAGAATGTCAGAATACGGAAGAATTTCAACTCAATGAATTTCTATCATCATAATATCATGAACGCAGCAACGGATACATCACAGTATACTACATGACGATAATCATTAACACGATTATTAAAACAACTCTATATATTATATGCAATTATTATTTTTATATGATATGATTCTACGGTCTTCTATCTCCGTTATTGCCAGTGATTTCCGTTATGAACGAGGTAAACACGGTTAGTATTCCGGCAACAACGGTGACAACCAGAGCTCCGAGGAATCGCCGCCGTATTTCTCGCCGGAGTTTTCGCGAAGTTCACCGGGAAAGCCACCAGTGACGGAGGCGGAGGCGGGGGCGCGTATCTCGGAGACGATCCGCCGGCTGAGAAGTTGAAGGATGATGACGGTGATAGTGAGTTCGGTGAGAGCGAGTTTGGTGACTCGGTTGATGATTTGAGTGGTAAGAGGAAAGCTCGGACTTTCATGGCGGATGGTGAATTGATCCGGTCGTATTCTTCGATCATGTTCTCGAGATCTTCGTCTGATTTAATGGTGATCAGTGCGTCGAGGTCTTCTGTTGGTAATTGACATCTTAGACGTACTTCTGTTCCGCATAATTCTCCCATTTTGAGTAATAATTCTGTATCACAATTAAAAACACGTAAGCAAAACCGTCTTACATTAAAATAAATATATTACCTCCGATTTCCTATAATGTTCCCTTTTCCGTTTTGGTCTAGTAACATTGATGTTCCCTCTTTCTCCTTTTGGACAACTTTGTGTGGTCCAAAATCAATTTCATGATGTATTGTGTGGTTCAAATTAATTTCCTTATTTCTTGTGTTGAAAATCAAAAGGGAACAACACAAGAAATCGGAAAGAGTACTAAAAACCGTCTCAGATTAACTACTACGAGTAGTGATTATGAATAATGATTCGAGTTTTAACTTTTATTTAAAACCGTCTCAAAAAGGTTAGAGGGTAACTAGGGTTAAAAAATAATTAACTCGAAATGTGAGAAAGTTATATAACTAACCAGGATAAGAAATAGAACGGGGCACGGAGAGGACACGAGTATGACCACCATGGTAACGAAGTTTACCATCAGGATAACGAGGGAGAATTTTACCACCGTAACTACATAAAAATTTGACAACATTGTTTGATTCAATTGGTGGTCTAACCATTTTTAAAAGCTTAATTTTAATATGTAATTGTATATTTTATTTTTTTTATATTTTATGGAGGGGGGAATAAGGTTTGTTGATTGGAGGAAGTTGTTTTTCTCAAGCATAATGGATGTTCAATTGTGGAGTTATTTATAGTGGAGGATTTTTTCCAAGGAATTTAGGAAAACACAAATTCTTTTTATGGAGGACGGTATCTCTTATGATTCTGGAACGAGTTAAATAAAACTTATATGAGTACATAAAGGCAAATTATTTGTATTTTCTAGACACTTGTTTTTTTATCTTATCTATATATCTGTCGAGATATTTGACCCGTCACAAGTTTGTGATGGATATATCATCATAAGAGTGATTTATTGTTAGAAAAGAAAAAGTAAAGTAATAACTAGAAATTAGTTAGGAATAATGACGTCATTGAGATTCCTCCACGTATTGATGAGGAATTGAGGTGGAGGCTTAATTTGTCATTTTCTTATTTCTTGTGGTCTTGTGATTTCTTTCCACTTAAATTTTTCCGTATATGAATGGTTTCCAACATTTTGAATCTCTTTAGTTAAATTAGTTAAAAAGTTAGATGAATTTTAAAAGGTTAGTTAATAAAAAGTTAGATGAAATCTAATAGACAAGTTAATTTAGTGGAAAATTAAGAGATGATAGAGCGACTGATATTGTTAAAAGAGTTAATCAAACTAGCTGAAAAAATAGTTGTTATTTGAAAAAGGGATAAACAAGTTTCAGCTTAACTTATTTCCTCTTTTGTTTTGTTGAAATTAAGCGTATTTATGTAGTTATGTTGCGGTTATATTCAAACCCTCGACTTCCTAGTTGAAATAAGCGTATATATGTAGTTATGTTGCGGGTATATGAGCATCGTACATCTAATACAAATCTAATTGAGTTTATATGAATTTTTTTTTTGAGCTTTTAACAATTTTTTCTTAAACTATAATTTTTTTAAGTTAAAATTAAAATCTTTGGGTTTTATATGTATTATTTTTAAGTTTCAATAGAATGTTTTGAGTTACATTTTTTTTATACGGGCGCTCAGATTCTTTTTAGTAAATCTCGTAAAATATACGTATAAGCTCAAATTCTAAGTTATAAAGCTTGAAATCTATACTACCAGATGTATATATACATCTGGTTGTTTAATCCTTTAATTTAAATTGTAATTAAACCCTTACCATAACTTAAAACTAACTCTAGTTATTTATTTAACTTATTTCGCACTTGCTACTCTAAATAGCTATTTTTGTTTCGGTTAAAGTATTTGCTAAAATAAGTTATTACTAGTTGCTAAACATCTACACAAAAAAAAAGTTAGTTCAAATTTTGTTTGATTAAAACAAGATGAAATGACATGTACCAATATTCAATTAGGATGGGTGGTTGTTAAATACTTTCGAGTATAATTAGTTTATATGTATTATTTCTGCGGTTCTTATTTTTTACCATCACCTACCCCAGATCTAATCGTCTAATTTAATTACAATTTTTTTAACGTATGTACTGAGTATATTATAAATAAGACTATACATCAAGATGTATATGAACATTGTACATCTAATACAAATCTAATTAAGCTTATATGCAATGTTTTTTGAGTTTTTAACATTTTTTTCTTGCACTATAAATTTGTAGTCTTAAAATTAAAATCATTGGATTTTATATGTATTATTTTTATGTATTATTTTTGAATCTTAACTTTTAATATATTGTTTTAATTTACAGTTTTTTTTATAAATAGGGTCAAATTCTTTTCAAAAAACCTCGTAAAATATTTCTTTAAGCTCAAATTCTTTGTTATAAAGTTCAAAATTTATAATACTAGTATACATCTGTTTGTATAATCCTATAGTTGTAAGTACACACATTACCGATCCATTCTAATTAATATGGTAATCAACTTTCAAGTCTTGAAATTAATTTTTGTGCAATATATCTTCATAATTGAAAATACTTTTATTTATTTATTCATGTGGATGAGGAAATTGCTCGAATATTTGCAAGTGTATATGCTAATGTTTCATTCGATCATAAGATGAGTAACAAGAGGGTATAATTTAATTTGAAGGATGACATCGTCACACTTTTTTTGTAAGCACTATATAAGATAAGAATGTGCTATACTTATGCTTTAATAGCCCTACTTTGATGGACCTTTTTAAAATTATTGGTTCTATATATACTTCTATGGCTTCTTGTTGCTTGGTCACCGTTACGATCCTAGTTTACACGATATGACGATCACCTATTTTATATATATTATGTTGGATTATTGATTATATATATCATGTTGGATTATTGATTATCAATCGTGACAATCCTAGTTTACACGGTCACCCTTTTTGTATATATCATGTTGGATTATTGATCATCATTAAAACTTTAATGTTTTATTATATTATACTGTTTCGGTGTAACCTGGTTACGGGAATTTTTTACGTACATCGGTAAATTATGTGGTCGTGTATCCTAAGCAAACGAGAATGAATTAATGTCAATTGTTAAGCCATAAACAATAAAACAGCTAGGGTTTAAATCTAAAAACTTCGGAATTTTATTATTTAATTTGTTATTGTTTAAGGTGATGTGGTCGGGTACCAATACACATCGTCAGTTGTATCTAAGAATTTCGGTCGAATAGCTTTTTTTGAGATGGTAGCACGCCTTATATATAGAGCTACTATTTCTTTTTTGTAGGGATTACTAGCTATATATACGAGGTGAAGCAACTTGGAAGTAAATTCAAACGTCAAACCCTAATATTTATGTTACATACCTTTATCTTATCTGTTAGAGTTAAGGTTTGTTTGGCAAAACTAGCTAAAAAGGTAGCTGAAACATGAAAAATAGCTGAAACCTAAAAAGGTACCTGAAACCTAAAAAGGTACCTGAAAAGGTAGCTGGAAATTAAGACCTGAAAAGGTAGCTGATTTTTGTTAAAACTGTTTGGATACTAGCTGAAAAGGTAGCTAATATTTAACAAAATGACGGAAAGGACATGGTTTATTATTCATATCTTTTACGTTTTTACTATTATTCTTGTGTTATTGTCGTTGACGGCGTTACATTTTTACTAGGCTGAGGGCTAGGCGGGCTTCACATACCAGTTCTTAAATTTTTTTAGATTCTTAATTTCAAGTATAAATTTAACAAGTTATAATGAAGTTTTTTCAATATATTTGAAAGTGAATGAGAAAATAATTAACATATAACGATTAGGTAAAAAAAAATCAAGCAATACACCCTTGAAAATATATATTAGCGATCCACAAATAATTCCTTATTAAAATCATACAAAAAATATTAATTAAGCTTCACCCGAAATTAAAGTAGCAATCCTATCGCGGTCTCGCGGATATTAGGCCAAGGGTAGAATAGGTAGATGAAAATGAAACAGGTACCTGATTTCTCAAATGCTACTTGGGGTAGCTTTTTATTTCAGGTACCTTTTTCTCTCAAATCAGGTACTTGCCAAACATTCAAAAAAAATAAGGTACCTGATTATTTTAGCAAAAAAGTCATTTCAGACAAATCAGGTACCTTATTTGCCTTGCCAAACACAGCCTTAAACATTTTCCATAATAATACAGAATCATACCAGTAGTTACTTATTTGATATGTATATACATGCTTCTACAACAACAGATTTGTTTATAAAATTTACGTGCCTACAACTTAGATCGAAATTAAATTAGGGTTAATTTATTGTACACAATTTATTTAATAATAAAATGGCATTATGTGAAGATGAAATCTATGATTTGTCGTTATTAAGGAAACGTTGAAATGAAGAAGGTAAAGGTTAGTCGAGCAGATATTAGTTTGGTAAGATGATCGATGGTCATGGTCCCCTAACAAGACATAGAATTAGGTTTATCACAACATCATTTATCACAATTCACAATGGCCAATACTTTTTGTGTGTACCCAAACTTATTTTATTGGCCAATGCAATTATATTACTTGCTTGTTCAAACTTGCAAAGACGATTTTAAGCAAAACCTGCTATCTGTTTAGGAAAAGGGAATTTTCTGTAATTTTCTATTTTATATTCCGATATTTGCTTTAAAATTGACATGTAACTAAAAAATGTATTCGGGATATTTTTCTGTGTAAATAAACTCGTCACTTGAATTGTAACAACTTTTCTCAAATAGTTTGCAAGATTAACCGACCTTTAATTATTTGGTAATTATTTTTTTTTAGTAAAGCACTAAGGCCACATATACTAAATTTAAAATTTAAAAATTGAAGGAATTTAAATTAAAGTTAAAAATATTATCTTTTAAAATTTTATCAACTTTATCAACTGACACTCGCAATGTTAGGATTAATTAATAGTAGCGTTTAGCCAAGATCAAGGCCATTTTCTTTTAAACTTAATTTCAAGTTATTTCAATTTTGTCCAACTTCATTCAGTTCATTTTATTTCAGTTTAATTTATTTCGTCTCTTCAAAATTATTAACTCCATGTTCTCGTGGACTTAATTCAACTTGATTCGGTTTAGTTTAACTTGATTTAAATCAACTCTTTTCCATCATAAAGAACATATGTTTATTTCAGATCAGTTCAACTCCATTTACTTCAATTTTTTTCCGGCCCAAAAACCAAAAGCTTAACTTTTAAGTATAACTTTTTTTAGTGTTGATTAGGAGTATCAACAGCGGGTACAATCTCCTTCAAGATATAACTAAACGATTATAACTTTCGACACTATATCAACTAAACTCGCTAAAATCTGAACGATTATCGGCTACTCATCATACCATCAGAAAATGATAAATGGAGATATATACTCTCTCCGATCTAGACAAAAGGTAACCATTGCTTTTTAGCACTATTCATGGTTCTAAGAAATTTTTGATATTGCCGTTAATCTATAAGATAAAGCATAGTTATGTGGGATCTTTGTTGGCTTATCGTCATAAATGTTATAAGAGTATCAAGTTTTATAATTTTTAATAATGTGTAAATAAAGATATTCACGTTGAAAAATGTATTTTGAAAAATGTGATAAAACAATTGTTACGGTTTACGTTTTATCTGAATCGGAAGGAATATAAGACATTTGCCATCCTTGCAAAATACATATGGTGGAGAGGTGACATAAATCCAATAAATGATATCCATGCATCGGTGCATGATTATCAGTCCACATGGCATGGATCCCACCATGCTTAGTGTCCCTCTCTCTTTCGTGAATTGGGTCCTACTTTTTATGACACTTGTCATTTATTCTTTAAAACTTAATTTAATCAAATTAGTTTGATGCAAAATTAGGAAGACCTAGAAAACAACATTACTGCATGTCTTCTAAATTCATTTCCTAATTACATTTTATGTCTATTTATTTACAAATTCTCATTTCAAACCTTTATTATCCGTTTTAAACATAAGACGGGTCAAATACATACCAAATTACCTCACTGATCACCTAGAAAATGACAATTATTTTGTCTTTATTACCCACTCGTCTTAAGCAAGACATACTGCTATTTATTAGGCTATGTTATTTTCGACGGAAGCAAATAAATTGTATTTAATGGAGTCGAGGTGAACTGAATGAGTTGAAATAAGAGTTAACTTTGTGACGAGATGAATAAAACAGGACTGACAGAAGTTAAATAGAATAGAATTAAATTAAATCGAGTTGAGCTGAAATAAAATAAGCTTAAATTAAGCCGAAAGGAACTGTGACTTAGTAATCTATGTTACCCATCTTGTTAAGCTTTTTCATTACAATTGTAAACAATTTCGTTAAACAATAAGTCTTGTTGATAACAGATAAATTCCGTCACATACAGAATTAGTTTCACTTTTATGACACTAACTTGTCATCTAATCTTGAAAGTTTAATTTTATTGAAATTAGTAGTTAGTACAACATAGAAAACAACATTACATGCATGTCTTGTAAATTCATTTCCTATTTACATTTTCGGTCTATTTAGTGTTTTAGGTTTCCCATTTTGTCAAGCTTTCTCATCACAAATGTGGACAATTTCGTTAAATAATAAGTCTGGTTAAAAACGGATAATACTTTCTCACGAGCACAATTCGTTTCACTTATATGATACTTCTCATTTAATCTTGAAAATTTAATTTATAATCAAATTTAGTTTCATGCAAAATTAGTAAGATATACTTGTTCTGTCCCAATAAATCGTTTACATTTATTTTGTTCTATAAATAATAAATAACTTTTTTTTTTGGGGGTAAATAATAAATAAAATAAGTATAAATTATTATCTAAAACGGTTGAACAAAAAGTCCTTTAGGTTACCCATCTTGTTAAGCTTTCTCAATACCAATGTGGACGATTTCGTTAAATAACGACAACCTTACTAGTGAATCGTGGAAGTAGTTCATTAGATGGAAAAACGACCAAAAACAACCGACTTGTTCCATGCAAATTTGAACTTCCATTCTTCCGATAACATCCGATTTAATTCAAATTTAGGTTAGATAGATAACCCGGATGATAAAACTCTTTGTCATGCTTAAATAAACTTCGAACCTCTCATTCTCAGGTGATTTACTTGTATGTGGTTTGCTATCACATATACGCGAGAATTTACCCAGTGTGCACTGAAAGTAAACGCTGCAGATTTTCACGTTATGACTTCACGATAAATCTCGACTTCGCTACATTTTGGAGATAAACATTTTCGGAGCAATGAAATTTGAAAGTCGCATTAGATTATTATCTACAAGTTGAGCAAGCATTGTAATTTGTAACTACGCAAAATTGGACTATTTAAGATAAAATAATTTATACATACATTTGTTGAATATATGTGAGTTATATTTTAATTAAATGTATAGAATTAATTGAAATAAAAGACTTATAATATAAGTACATAATTAAAATAATTAGAATAATATTGGTATTACAGAGCACGTTATACAAAGTATATTATATTCAAATCTTTAGACTATTATAAATAAAATTATTTTAAATACAAACGATTATCAATAATATGACACTTACTATTATACAATTCTCCATTTCCGATTCTAATACGTGTAAACTTCAACTTCGCGTATACTCCGTAGATTTTAGGTTAAAGTTTCGTAAAATTCTAGTGGAGGAAGGTCGGGACTAGAGGATGGGCTAGCTACGTATTGAATGAATTTAATCATTAAATGTGGAATATTATGACAAATAAAAGATGGTCCAAATTTAGATAAGAAGTAGTCGGCCCCTGATTTATGGGAAACCATAGGAAGAGTATAAATACTCAATACATGTAGTTAGTGGGAGCGACTAGCGCGGGGTTAGTAGGGGCGCTCGTCTCTGTTGACGTTTGAAAATTTTAATACTTTTAGTTTAAGTTTTCGAATTTTTTCAAAGTCACACTTATAGTATTTTCACTGCGTTCTCGATGAAAGTATCCACTCTTACTGACCTCAAATTCTGACTTCGCCAGTGGATGTAATAATTATGGACAAAAGAGTATAATTCTAGGCATGCTATTTGGAATATTCCTGATGCATATACACCATACGAATATACGAGTATTAATATTAGGGGATGAACCTTGTATGCATGGACAAGTTGGACGTGCATGGTATGGTATGGACGTATGATATGGTTTATTTTCCAACTAATTTAATAATGGTTTTCGGTTTTAAACGGGGCCATAAGAGTAGATATGATTCAAAATTTATCTAATTAACGGTTTAATTGGAGGTAAGAAATGTAAATTTTGAAGGGATTTTAAGTGTAATACAATAAGATAAATTTTAAAAAACAAAAAGGATACAGAGGAAAATTCTATCGATTTTACTAATTAAGTAGATTGTATATCCGATATATTATTGCCAATTTTGTAATTTTTGAGCATTATAATAAAGTTTTCGAGCTTTGTTTTTGAGTTTTTGAGTTTTACTATAATTTTCTGAGTTCATTAACTTAGACATTAAGCTCAAAAAATTATAATAAAACTCAAAAAAATTACATGTAAACTAAGTTAAAATTGAGTTTTGATGTAAAAAAAATTAAATCTAACGTATAAATTTTAATAAACTCGGAAAAAATACACATATGCTTAAGAAAAGAATTGAGATAGTAAACTACACATATATTTTTGAAAACAAAAAATAAAACTTGCATAATACATCCAACGTAAAAATAAATTAGTTTAAGGTAGAACTTTACATAAATCACATCTTAATAATTATGGGTTTACAACTACAAGTAAGAATTAATTTAATTCAATAAGATTGAGATATGTTATAAGTTTATAATTGGCATGTAGATCCACGTACATTTGGATTTTTATTAGGCTTGGATAAAGTCATATGATGATCAATCTAGTATCATCATTTATCTACTAAGCTAGCAAATTATTAAAATTAAGTTCATACACAAATTCTTATTTGTGACGGACATATCCTTCGCAAATTTGCGACGGGTTAAATACTGGAGTATCCATTTGGGTAGAAAAAGACAAGATGTTTGAGATTTTCAATGTTTGTCTTATATACACAAGTGGAAGAATTGACTCGTTACAAGCTTGCGACGGATATATCCGTCATAAATGAGAATAAAGTTACAGTTCTGCTTCTGAGCTTGACAAGCTTGTAACCTTTTACAACTTTTTCCACTTGTCTTTTCAACTTGCTCTTTCACTTGTAAATTTGTCTCACGCTCACAAGTTTATGACGGATTTAACCCGTCTCATTTCAAAATTTGTGATAGAGTAATACTACAACTATACAAGTGCCGAATTATGATGTACTATTGTAGATAAGACATACGCAAATTAAGGTGGACCTTGATAATATCCTCAATAAATTAAACCATCATCCTTTATTCTGTCACGCACACAATTAAGGATAAGATGTGACGGATAATAATAATACTAATAATATTAATAATAATAATTCAATTTAATAAATAACAAAAGGATAGATCAATGTTAAAAACCGATAAATGTGTTGAGGTATTATTTTGTTATTATAACTTTTTAATATCACGTTTGACTTGTTTTAAGTTTAAAATGAATATAACCGTCTTTAACAAATCAATATAATGATTAAATGGGTTAATAAATTCCTAGTCATTTAGATGGATTACGTAAATTGCAATAAGAATGAGTCCCACAAAAGGGAAAGCAATACGACTGCGTACGTGTATAGTAGGGTTGTCGTTTTGGCTAATGGGTCTCTTTACAATGATATAATCATTATTTAGTTGCTCGTTCTACAAATTTCTTGGTATTTTTGTTTACATTTTTCTCTTTGTTTTATAGATTGTTTACATCACCTAATCCTATTATCTACTTATCCTGATTTGGACGAGATGTTGATACTTTTGCTATTATGATATCCACAGAGTACTAACAAAAAATAATGTGAAATAAGAAAAATTAAAGAGTTATAATTTACAACCATTAATTAGCATTATATTCGATATATTTATGGACATATCAGCGTCAATTTTAAATTTCTGAATTTAAAATGGCTTTCAGTTTCTTACATCTGATTAACTATAGTGAAAATAAAAGAAAATTACAGTTGAAACTAAGATGATCTCAAACAAAAACAATTGAAAATGAAAATACTGAATACGTCCGGCTAAAAGGGATCCACTTAGTCGGAATAGCAAGTGTACAATAGCAAGAGGGATCCGCTTAGTCTGATACCATGATAGATGGATCATTTCAATCAAAATTTTAAGGCGATAGTTGAAGTCGAATTATTATATTAATACTATGATAGATGGATAATTTCAATCAAAATTTTAATGCGATATTGGGGTCAAATTATTATATTTATTCCTGTTAGTATAAGAGTTAAGTAACCCCAAAGATAACCATTCAAGCAAGTACACAACTGCACAAATATAAGGTCGATTTTGTTTGGACGACAATAAAATGTAATTAAAAGAAAAACCAGTTACAATACAAACTAGGAGTACACGAGTTTCTTGTGAAAATTTTACACGTAATAGGCTAATTGAGTAGTTCATGAACACGCATGTATCAGCTCTTGGGCATTAGGTAGAGCCGGTTGGTGCGAACCGGTAACAGGCTAGGATTGGTCAACCTTAGCTCAGGACCGGCTCACATAAGGGAAATGGGTCAAGTCAACCCGCGCTACCTCATATTTGACCCAATATCTGGCAGACCATGGTCAACCTTAGCTTAGGACCGGCTCACATGAGGGAAATGGGTCAAGTCAACCCCCGCTAGCTCATATTTGACCCAAGATCGGCCCAATATCGGGCAGACCAGAGCGGCTGCGTAGTTAACTTTTTATGGTTTTTTGTGTGCCTGTACTTCATAGGCCAAATAGTGCGAGATTGTAGAATTTGTAGTAGGCAATAGTGCAATACTGAACATTTAGAGTAAGTGTCCAAAAGAAGAAAATGCAAATAGTTGCCCAAATTAGAAACTGAAAAGGCTGATTGTAGCCAAATTTAGAATCATTCAAGACTCAAGAGCTACGATTTGGCGAAAAATATTGTCGCATTTGAATCCTACACCTCAAAGTTTTTCGGAGGCCATTTTAACTTGCCTTCATCTAGATATTGAGGAGCAAATAAGCGACATAATGTCTTCCAAGTTTACAATGCGAAACAATCATTTATCCAGTTAAAATGATAAAGCAACTATATTACTAAACACGGTTTTTTCCGACCAAACTTTGAGGTGTATCGAATATCAAAGTTTGGCAATTAGCTCATTTTGAGCAGGCTTCGTAACCACAACGGCAGTTTCTTTGATATCAGATTCGTGCGTGTTAGGTGGAACATCAATCGCCGGTGAACAATTGAAGAATCCATGAGGCTGCGCATATAATAAACGGCACTTTAGTTAAATCTTTTGAGGAAGGCGACTTTAGGTAATTAGATGTCATAAGAAATTATCGTATTATTGAAGGCTGAAATGGAAAGCATGGTTTTAATGGGGAGGAGAATAGGAGATAAGTTACCATGAGCATAAAGCCTATACGTTCAACGGGCATGACAGGCCAGTCCTCGAGACGTGGTATATGTGTAACCCCGAATACATACCTGTCACAATATCAAATACGACAACATGCTAATAAGTACTTTCAAATCCAAATTAAGTATCCACATTTGAGTTTAACGGGTCAAAAGGTTTCGATTTTGACAAATATCATCACATGTTGTACAATTAGACAATTAGTTACGAAGTACGGAGTATATAATAACCGTCATGTTTATATATTTGGACAGTCGTCGCATCTTTCAAAAATTGATGTTATGAAATACTCAATTATTGAACAAGTAGTTAGCCATTAATGTCAAATTGGAACTATTTGATTGATGGACAATAATACAAGCAAGAGTGTACATACTAAATTTGCACTTCAAAGGAAAAACCAAACAAAAGAAAGGAGAATAACTATTTTTGACTGAAGAACAATAAAGCAAGTGATCATGCCATACTATCAAGTACTCTGTGACTCTGTGTGACTGTGTCAACTAATGAATGACAAAAATACTAGCATTAATAGTTGCTCCTTCCATCCCGGTCATTTGTTTACCTTTCCATCCCGGTCATTTGTTTACCTTTTCTATTTTACGGCGTCACAGTCAATTGTTCGTTTCTATTATGAGAATGCCTTTGATAGGCAATTTAATCTCCCATGCTCAAGTAGGTCCACTAGTCATCCAATAATTGGCGCCCCCCTCTTTCCTTGGTCTTTGTGTCAGAACCAAATGTAAACAAATGACCGAGACGGAGAGGGTAATAGGTAAAAGTAAAACATATTGGGTTAAAGTCAAATGGACCCTACAAGAAATTAAAGAATTGAGAATGAAAGAATTGTTTTCCCTCTCTATAGCATATATTTGCGCCATATAACACTGTAACTTAAGGCTTTTGGGCCCAAAACAATCGGGGCACAGGCCCAGGGTCGGCCTGGTGTCCGGTAGCATAAACATTAGCCAACAAACTGCTGAAGCAACCCAGCACTTGTGCTTTTCCTAGTCGTAAAATTTATTTAGTTTTTGCAACGTAAACAAGTATACATCTCAACATATGACATTATGACAGACAAATAGAGCAAAAAAAAAAAGCACAGGAGCCTTACCAAAGAACTATATCAGCCTCTTCCAAGGAGCGATTTTGTTTAACCCAAGTAGACAATCCTTCTCCAGCGCGCGGATTTTGATTTGGAAATTCTCCACCCGGATACATCTCATTGAGTGCATATGGAGTAACCCAAAGGTTATGCTTCAAGAATGTGGCTCTTCTTAAAAATTTTGCCTCCGGCCCTGCTAATGGTAAACAATTGGAACCAGGGACTAGCTTGTATCCAGTCAGTTGCCCTGTTCTATTAACGGTCCTTGTATTCCTGACCTGATGGATGAATTTGCATACACAATTAACATCCACAATATGTCGGTGCACACTAGATGAAAGATCGAAACGCTATAAAGTCAAAAAAATAAACAGTACATACACACCAAAAAACGAAACTATACAAGTCAAAACAAAAGCAGATCAGCAAAGAATTTGTTATGCATACAGGGGACTAACTAAATAGGCTGAAAAATCTGACATACGACTTTATTCTCTTATACCGTGATGCAAATCTGAGCTACATATATATAGATTATAAGTTTGAGAGCATGGGATCACAACAACTCAGCCCTAACAAACTTTATCCCGAGGAGAAACCTTCACGACTTCTATGTCTTGTCTATTTTAAATGTAACTTATCGCTAATGTACCTCTGACAAGAAAACACAATGCCACTATCGGACTAAGCAAAAGGTTTAGCCATGTAATATACCAAACCATCACGCTGGTTTACAGAGTTCCATAAGCACCTCAGACACTACCAGAATCCAGGATATAAGACAAGAAGATAAGGAACTACCTCCACATAAAACACAACTATGAAAGATCCAACTGTAATTAAAAAACACTGAGCATAAGGTCAAGTTATCTTACAATCCAATGGCGAGCAGTCAACGGATTGCAATCCCTCGTTGCTTGCAGTTCAGATTTGAGTAGTTTCTCCTCAGCATAGAACGCATTATTATGAACATTGTCTTTCCCGGGATCCTCAACCTTAACATTTAACTCAACCACCTGTAATAGAAGTAATTGAGTAATAAGGGTGTCTGATGCAACCAAAAGAAGTTGCGAGAGTTGATACTCCCTCAATTTCAGAAGTTCTTCCTATTCAACTTCTTGGGGGTTAACGTAAATCTTAGTTTGAGAAGGCGTGAGGCGATGGGGTCCCAAGACGAGAAGGTGCAAGGCTCAAGGCTACAGGCGCACGCCTTATGGGATACTATTTTAGAATAAAACTTTATGCCTTTTTTGCTAAGAAATTGAACATGAAGTTATAAGTGAAACTAAGAGTAGAATGTGAAAAGAAGGGTAAAATAAAAGAATTTGGGGAAGGAAATATGGAATTGAATAGTAATGCTTCTCAGGTGCGCCTTGCTGCCGCACTAGTTGCGCTGTAAATATGTTCACAAAATTAAAAAAGAAAATGATATCCAAAATAAAACTCAGCAAGTCCAAGGTTACAAAGCTACAGTGCGCTCAGCTAGTACAAAAGAGATACGAGTACAACTCAACCAGCAAGTACCACCGACTTTACCTGATTTAAAGCTTCACCAGGCTTACAATCAACTGCCATGTCCATACGGGCAACAAAGAAGTGCTGATGCACTGGTGCATACAGGCCAGGAGCGATAGTTGTTCCATATTTTCTGACTTCACCAGGCAGAAGTGCTCCTAAACTGAGAATTCCAGTCAATTTAACCTCAGCCTCAATCTTTCCATCCTGTACGAGAGTCAACTTTTAGGGATTCTAACAAAAAGTGGACTCTTCATTGCAGATGAAGCCAAGAAACACCGAATTATTCGGCTACAGAGATTAACAAAGCATATTTCTATATGTATATGTTTGCAATACTCAGTCTAACCATGACTCTAACCCTCTATATCGTACACATCCAACCAATCTCTACCTATTAGAGGAATTTGAATAAATTATAAAGCCGATATGGAAACGTTGCACTGAGGAAACTGAGTCATAAAAAGCAATCTAACCCACCTCACCCTATGAGTAGACAACCTATAAGGCAGAATCATCTGCCACACTCTATGAATATGCGGAGTGTAAAAAACAATCTAACTATCAAAACTTGTTTGCAATAAAATGATCAAGCGCTTGTAAAGATAACCTATCTTAAAACCCAAGCTAAGGAAGCACACAAAAGAAAACTTGCCTGGTAAAAGTGCCAGTAGAATCCATACTCATAGTTGGCCACTGTGCAAATGAAGGATACAGTAAGCCTCCTGGATCTTCTAACTTCAGCTAATCCAGTTCGCCAATCTTGATGCTTCCATAATATTCCATGGTCTTCCTCATGTAGACAAACACAGTTTTCAATTGTTTCGACACCTCCCGTAAAGTTTGTAAAATGGGCATCGAAATACTTAATATAACCTAAACAATCGCACCCCTGCCAAATGGAAGATAAAACATAACTAAGATACAGCTGATATTCAAATCTAGGGGAAAGGACAAACGCTAACTTTGCCTAAAAGCTCTAACCAATGGCAGGATAAGCACATGCGGACATACAAGGTCTTACCCTAACAATACTGATTTCTCGAAAAACCTCTAAACAAAATTACATCGGTAAAAAAAAAGTGCAGCGCTTCAACCAATTTATTAAGCTCTTTTGCTTTATTCCATCATAATCTAGAAAACAAGCCTAGTAAGTGCTTGATTCCACCAGTAAAGACGCAAAACCAATAAAAAAAGACATCTACTAAGAAGCATAGACAACAAGAAATGAGGAACTAACCTTCTTTAGAGAGTGGGCATTCTTGCCCAGACCATCTTCACCAGCATCAAATGCATTCTTCCTGTAGTGTGGTTCATTGGGATCACCATAAGGAACAACCATCTCAACGAAACTTAACCTGTGAGCCACAGAACGACGGCCTCTACTTCCATCAACATAAGCAACAGAATGTATAATCAAACCTTCCCGTGGAGTAAAGCCTATACGGAAACTCCACTGCCAACAAAAACCAAGGGAGATTTAATTATAAAAGGTTAGTAAGTAATATGAAGTTTCCCATGGAAACACTTTAATGTCCAGGTTATAAGGTACCTTTTGCCATTCAACAAAGTGGCCATTCACACGAAAGCTAGGGCCTTCAGGCTGAATAATATGCAGTGGTTTCACATCACTCCGGTCAACACCTCCTCGTGTTTCACCAGGAGTGTAGTTTCTTAATGGATCTGCAGGTGGCAAAGGAACAAATTTCCTGTCTTCAAACTCCACCACTACCATATTTTGCATGTCAACAAGGATATAGATTCCTTCAACCGGGCGAGCATAACCGTTCTCCATCGGGCAGTCACTCTCAGTTCTACAGAAAATAAGAGGTTTGGCAAGTCTTCGACTTGGGGCATCAACCTCACTGTGGTAGCCAACACACCTGCAGAATTCAGAATGTCAGATGGAGAATGAAGAACCATGTTCATAAAGGAGAAAGAAAATGGACAGCATAGTAGCAGGAAAAATTTATATGTACATGTTTGCAATACTCAGTCTTGAGTACGAGCATCAGACATGTGTACTTATCCAAATATACTTCTAAACTTCAAATATTTCAATTTATATGTACATGTGTAAAGCAAAAACAAATATACTTCTAAACTTCAAATATTTCAATTTTTAGAAGTAGAATGGAAAGACATTTGACGAATACAAAGTAAGACTGAAAATTATTATATATAAAGCTAAATGTTTTCTAAACTCTCTTCCTCTACTTTTGTGGTGTGAGGCTCGCTGGTTTAGATCCGTCCATAATCCATACCCATATCCATGTCGTGTCATGGCGACACGGGTACAATATTAAAAGTGAAGAGTCAAATAGTTTAGCTCACCATGCGTCAACCATAACAAGATCCATATCCTCGATACCCCTCTTTTTCATAGCCTCACTGAATGGAGGATAATCCTTCACAACCGCTTCACATTCAGCATATTCTACCGCATCCTGCAAGAAACGGAAATTCAATTATGTGGAACTAGACAGTACAGGGAAACTACAAAGAGAGAAAGCTACAGAATTCTCTTTTCCCTCGCCCTCAAAGAGATTCTCTTGCCCATGATAATGATGGAAAACGTCAACGTAAATCAGTTGCAAGATTAGCGGGGAAGCAAGGAATTTGAGAAGTCTATTCAACAATTAGTTATGACATGCCAGGAAATCAACTTCAGCACCAGTAAGTTGCAACATGCAGCTGACTAATCTAGACCCAAGTTAACCACCCCTTTATGCCATAATAATCCAAAATGCTCGTCGTTACCAAGTAGTTCACAGAATATCCATATACCAATTTCCATTTCGGATATCCATTAGTTAGCAGGAACTTCTATTAACCACTTACCATATTAAGTGGTCAGACAATGTACAGCCTAGCCACATCATCATACTGCATTAAAGTACGCATGAAAGAAACACAGAGCTTCAGGGTATTGTACAATGACTCCTGGCACCAAATAAAGGAGCAGGACTCGTCTCCTCGAAAAAATGAAGAAAAAATAGAAAATTGATTGAATGCTACACATAACACGTGGCAAAGCTCAACACGAAGAATTTATAGAGAGCCAGAGTTTAATTAGATGAAGTGGGAGAGCGTCTCAGGGTGGTAGAAGTAAGTATGAAATGCATAAACTGAAATATATTATATGTATGACAACAATAGACATACCATAGGAGGCTGGACATCAGGAACAACTACGGACGAAATTACTTTGCCCCTATGGTGACCGCTACGAGTAGTTGCATGAACTTCTGTGAGTTCGACTGTCCATAAAGTAGTCTCATTGGACTTTTTGTTGTAGACAACAAGTCTTGCCTGCCTAGGGGGAAGTTTAGCTGGTATTACAGGTCTGCCTTTTATCCTGGGAAGCAAAGACGGCTGGAAAGGAGGAAAGAAATATGCATCTGCCATAGCAACCACGTGCTTTTCTGGCTCCCATAAAACCACCTCAATAAACCGCATTCCATCCCTCACCTGGAAATAAAGGTGAACAAAATGAATTCATAAAGAATGCATCAATGTACGACCATGGTATATGAAGTGTATAGGTAGACGTGGCCATAAAAGTGTAACATATCAACTGAATGAATAAGTACATAAATAATAACGCACAATTCATAGACAGATGAGCATGATAACAAAAATATTATTTTTTTATAAAATAACAAACTTACTGTAATATACTCCGTAATTGTTATGTATAAAAATGCAATGAGTACAGTCTAAGATTAAAAACAAATGTTCATAGGGAATTAAACAGGTGTTAATTGCAAAAATAATTGAGCATGAAAAGCAATCAGGTATGAAATACTATTGAGGGCACATGTAATATATGCAGTAGCATGATAACTGGATGTATTAAGATTAGATGGATGCTCTCTAATTTAACGTATGTTTATATTTTCGAAAAAATACTTTCATTTAAGATCAAGCACTGCCATTAACTAGCCAATGTAGCAACAAGGCACAAAAGAAATAACATGTAACAAGTGGAACGAACCTCAGGAGTAGCTCCAGCAGCCCTGACCGTAGCAACTGCAACTTTGATTTCAGTAGCAGATAATGGATCTAAAGGGTGGCTTGTTTGAGCTCTCAAAGAGAGTGGAAGCCCTACAAAGGATGCAATAAAGTAGAGATAGACCATAAGAAATCGATCATACTTATAATAGGTGGTACTACATCAATTGTCTAAATTGATGGAGGCGTTTAAATGGGGTAAGCCTTCTAGGTGTAAATGCATCATTGCACAACATATATTAGTTCCATACACTTAAATTCATGCATTGTACGCTGGAAAATCCGGAAAGTTTTCTTTCTGGGATCATTATGAAAACATAAAAGCTACTTCTACATAAAAAGAATGTTTTATTACCTTTTCCGTAAAAATTGGATTAGAGAAAAAAAAAAAATTAGCCTTGAAGCACGGAATTTTTCTTCATATGCATCTAACTTTAAGAACGGAATATTTCTCCGTATGCATCTAACTCCAAGAAAGTGGATCAATTCGGATAAATGCAACATATTCAGTTCATATATTTCAACTGAACGTCTAAACCTATTAGGTTCAGTTCAGTAAATATCAGTCATTAGGAGCAAGCTCCTAGAAAGTCGATTTCCAGCATACAATTACCCAATGACAAGGCTTGAAGCATGCAGTGGAATAAACTAGTGCAACTAATTGATCATTAACTTAATAGGAGGTACAAAGTTGTATAAATCTTTCTGGAAATCTCCAGAATTTAAACAAGGCAGAAGAAATGTACTACATGTTGGTTGACCAACGATAACTCTCTTTAGGCCGCTATGCTCGTTAACATCGAATAAGAAAAATCACTGTGCTACGAATTAATTTAATTTCATTTAGTAAGAACACTGTACTCCTAAATCAAGTTCAAATGGCTTACAAGGTTATGACGGGTATTTCTACCCCTAATGCTACTAAAGTGACGGCATATTCTGCACTATTCCCCTTTCTTTTGTTCAATAAGACAATCACAGCCAATACAAATCACTCAAAATAACAACATTTAAGGGATCCCGCAACAACGTAACTTTTCACTTTTTTACAAATTTTACATGCACATCTTTCTTATTCCAGTAAATTAAGTTAGAGCTAGTCAAAGATTACCATAAAACTAAAAGTTTTGACGAAAAATAGTTACAGATTAGACAATCATTATCATGCAATTAATAGCAAGATTACAGCATAAGCAGTACAAATCTCACTACCATGACCTTCATCTGCGAACTACGTTCAAACACAAATTCAACTCTTAAATTTCAACTTCAAAAATGTGGTAGTCATCCTAACTAACTTGAATTACGAGATTACACAATTCCAGCAACTTATCCACGACTTTTCATTTCCAACAATCCAATACATCACAATACAAATCTCACACTATCATGACTTGATCATATACCAACTACGAATCAACGATTAGACACAGATTCCGCTCTCAAATTCCAACCTCAAAAGCGCGATCATCACACTAACTAATCCGAGACATTACAACTACAAATCTACGATTAGACACAGATTCTGCTCTCAAATATCAACCTCAAAAGTGCGATCATCACACTAACTAAACCGAGTCATGAGACGAACATAATTCTAGCATTTTTAACTACAACTATAGCACTATACGATTCTTACAGATTCAGAAAACTCAAATCTAACACTTTCATGATACGATCACTTACGAATTTAACTTCACCGACAATTCAACACTCATATTAAACCTCGAAAACACGTTCATCAAACTACTCAATTGAAATTTCCGATCATTTCTTCATCAACAAACAACAAAAGTTGATCAATCACACCTCAAAAACCGCGATCATCTTACTACAAATTCCGATCATTTCCTCAATTAAGAAAACAACAACAATTGAACAATTATATAATATAAATTTTAAATTCAACCTAAAAAACGCGATCAACTCGCTGTAAACAATTGAACAATCGCATATCTTCCACAAACATCATCAATCAAATTTCTACCACAAAAAGCAAGATCATATACCTTTCGGCTTAGTCGCATCGGAAAGCGAATCAATAGGACGAATCAACGACGCTGACACCTCCGTCACCGGACTTTGATCAACTCCAACACCGACAACAGTCTTATCAACGACCTTATCCGCAGCGGCGGAAGAAGCGACGGACATCGAGACGGAATTAGCTTTACTACAGCAAACCGAAGGCGAAGGAGACGACGCTTTTTGCGAAGTTGAGGCCATTGAAGAGGATTAGTGATAATGCCAGAATATGAATCGTAATTGTTGTATTGATCACTGCTATTCACTACAATTGACATACAGAATATTCACCTTTCCTTTTTTCAGAAGGTTTCTAAAAGTTTCGAAATATCTTATCTCCGACGACGAGAGATATTTCGTTGCCGGAGATTCTCTCTTCTCTGGCTTGCTACTGATGCTGGATTTTATTGGGAATTTGAGTGGGGTTTTATAGACTTGACACTTGACAGTTGACACTCAACTCAACGTGCCTTAATTTTTCACCTTGTAATGGGAGTCCCAAGGGTAATGCCGACTTTACCCAAATTCTATTCCGCGACGGTCGCACGTATAATCAATTAGAAAATGATTATTTTTTTTTATCTATGACGATCTACGTATAACCAATTGAAAAATGATTATTTTTTGATAAATACTTACCAATTTTTATTAAATAATTACCTTTTTTGTGTTAAAAATTGACCTGTTTTTTCTAAGTGATCACTATTTATTAAAAAAAATGGTTATTTTTTACTCAAATATAATCATATTTTGCTAAAAATACGGGATAAGACCGTCGCACAAGATAACTACAGCCGATTTTAAAGTTGACGGGATTTAAACCAAGTCAATGCAATTATACAAATTTGATATGCGTATTTTATACCATAAGTGGAAATAACGATTTTAATGTTGACAGGATTTAAACGAGATCAATGTAATTACGGACAAATATGACTATGGAATTTGTAACGGGTGTCTTAAAGACACATATTAATAAGCTTAATAGGAAAAGATTTATAAAATATTCTGATTAATTATGGTAAATTTAAGTTTGTACTTGCATTTCTAGTGAGAATATTTTGTAACTTTTTCCATATTAAGCCTATTAATGTATGTCATTTGGACACACATTAGAAAAATCGATCCATATATGTGAGTATTTTACCTATAATACAAATCTAATTTTCACTTATATGCAAAATTTTCACTTATAACTTTAATTTTTAGATGTTAAAACTAAAATTTTAGTTTCAATATAATATTTTGAGTTAATTTTTTTACAAAGTTGCTTAGATTTTTTTCGATAAAACTCGTAAAATATACATATAAGTTCAAACATTTGCTATAAAGTTCAAAATCTATACTACCAGATGTATACAATTGTTGTATAGTCCACTAATTGATATATATATAACCACCAAAAAAATTATACAACCAAATGTATAAGAGAATTGTACAATTATGATGTATTTAATTGAGTTTATGTGTATTTTTTTTTAGTTTTAAAGCTATTTTGAGTTATATTTTAATTTTTTAACATTAAAATAAAATATAATTGCATTTATATGTATTATTTTTTAGTTGTATAATAATTCTCTAAGCTCAATAAATAAAAAAAGTTCATAAACTTTATAATTAGCTTATATTATTTCCATTTAACCTCAAAAAAATTTATTAAAAAATTTAAAATATGTACTATCAATTTTTTTTTTTATAATTCACTCATTGAGTTTAATATTGCGTTGCATTTTCGAATTTCGTGATCATTCCAAACTCCAATCACCAATAATTGTATTGAATGACTTGTTGATTGAAGTACAAGAGTTTGGTCCAGAGATTTATGTACCACGAAATTATACACCTTGCATTGAATTTGAATGACTTGTGATGATGTTCCTCATTTTTAAGAGACATGATATAAAACGGTAAGTGAGGAGGAGTTGTGAGAAGCTTTATTATAAAGATCGTAATAAACAAGATTCTTTATAGTTTATGTCATGATTTTAATGCGTACGTCTTTTACAACAACGAATATTTGATAATGACGTAGGTATTAAACAACATAACTCAATACATTTACTTTAAGACAATATTCTTTGTTTTAGACTCTAAACGGGTTAAATACATAACATTTGTACACGTATAAGGAGCAAATATACGTATAAGAATGTATAGTAAAAATTAATATATTTGTCCTATATATACAATAATACAAGCGATATATATAATACTCAATCGATTTTAAGCATAAGACGGATATATAATACAATATTAAATAAGTTTGAGAATAAACAATTAGCAATGTTGAATTATTTGTGGGGACGAACATGTAACACAATAAGAGGCATAAAACAAAGGATCAATCAGTATCATGCAATTGCATAATAGAGCATTCGGAGTGAGTGATAGGAACATCAACTTGTCCCGACAACACTTATACGTAATTTATTAAATACAATAAATACTTGTTTTAAGTGGATTTTTTTTTATTTATATTCTTAATTAGTGAAGAATAAAGCAAATTAAAGGACCGGTTTTATCGAAATTAAGAACATGTTATTATATTATATTATATATACGGAGATAAAACTGATCCTTTAATTTTTTTATAAAAGGGTAATAACGTAATAATAGAGAAAAATGTGTGGGAATATAGTAAAAGGGTGTGCGAGATTTAGCAATTATGTAAATTAAAGGGCTAACATTATAATGCAAAATAGTTAATTGAGAATATTTTAGAATTAGGTTTAGATAATATATCCTTTTATCATATTTCTTAATATTCTATAACATTTTATTCTCTTATTATACGATAATATATCTTTTAACTATAATATATTATTTTACGATAATATATTCTCTAATCATATTTCCTAGTATTCTCTAATATACATAATTTATCAAATATGCATAAACCCGACTTTGGAAGACATACAAGATATATGAGACTAATAAAAACATACTCGTACAGTCGTAGTCTTAAATAATGCATAAAATATTTTTTTTTTTTTAGTAAGGAGGCGTGGGAAAAAAACCCAAAAACAACAGACCACACACGAAAACAAAACAGCACGAAACTAACAAACGTACAAACTGAAAACTAACGACCCTAAGCGAAGACTACAACAAAACTACGCAGTAACAGTATCCGGTACCGAACGCGGCCACGCAACTCCACGAGCATCCAGGGAGATAATCTGTCGCAAGGGGGGGGGGGGGTGTCGAGTCGGGTTCAAAGATACGCAAACCCACATTCTGTTCCACTCCGAGATTAGCCAACCAATCCGCACAAGAATTAGCCTCTCGATAGACATGAATTATATCAGCTTGCCAGTCCGTTTCATACAAGAGAGCTCTGCAGATGAGTATTAAATGGGAATGTGCGGAAGGTAGAAGCTCCTTCTCCAAATTCTTCATAAAACCTTCAACTACCTTTGAGTCCGTCTGAATGTAGATTCTTGGGAATTTTCTCTCAATAGCAATTAACAGGCCTCTCCTTAGAGCCATCAGTTCTGCTCTAGTTACGGTAGCTATGCCCAGCTTCTCTGCAAACGCCACAATCTCCCTTCCAGAATTATCCCGTATAATACCTCCTGCGCCAGCTAATCCTGGGTTACCCTTAGACGCCCCATCTATGTTCAGCATAACCCAATCCACAGGGGGGGCACACCATGTGACAGAAATCTCCTTGCGACGAGAAGTCGTACCAATACTTATAAGGTCATTGGTATCTTTCGCCTCCACAACTTCACGAATACGATCCGTGATAGTATTAAATAAATTGATCGGGATGGTCTCTGGTCGGTCAAAAACCCGACAATTACGCCAACGCCAAAGCCACCAAACTACTACCGCAAATGTGGTAGTCCAATGTTCACGCTCCCCACGGCCCCTTTGGGATAGGTTGTTAATAACCCATTCCTTAATATTTATAGGTGATGTAAACCAAGTAGCATTCGTTATCGGGAAATTTCTCCATACCGTATTGGCTTTTGGGCAGTCACGCAGCAAATGAAGGGCCGTCTCCTCCACTCCCGGACAAACTCCACAACACGGGTCTTCAGTAAAGCCCCTTATAGCTCTGTTAACGTTCGACATAATTCGGTCATGCATAAGGAGCCAGAGGAAAAAACGCATCCTCTGTGGTGCCCATGTCTTCCACGGGAGCTTCCAACAATTATTCGAATCTTGGTTCGGTATCCTGCGGACTAGTCGAATCGCGGATTTGATAGAGAAATAACCTGATGGAGTTTCAGACCAGAAAAATTTATCCTTGTTAGCCTCACCCGGTACTACCTCGAAAGACGCAATAGTTTGAAGAATATGAGTCGGTAGGATGTCCGCAAAGAGCTCCCATTTCCACCCTGTCGCGTCGTCCCAAAAGTCCGCTACAGTAGAAAGTTGTAGTTGTTCTGGGATTTCAAAATCCGACAAAGATTCCAGTGGCATTTCGGTAGCCCACTTATGCTTCCAAAACAGAGTAGAAGTACCATTCCCGATATTCGACCCCATGCCTTGTTTTAAACTATCCGAGGCTTCGACTATGCCGCGCCACACATTGGAACAGTTGTGGCGTGCTTCGAACATATCCAGGTCACACCGACCCATAGCATATTTGTGTCGAAGAACCCTTGCCCATAGAGCATTAGGTTCCTTAAGAATACGCCACCCTAATTTAGCCATAAACGCACTGTTTGCTTGGCGCATAGACCGAAGCCCGAGCCCACCATTTTCCTTTTCATTTGTTACCATATCCCATGAGACCAAGCTAAGTCCCCGAGACTCACTATCGCCTCCCCATAGAAATCGGCGCGATTTTTTGTCAAGATCGTCACATATACTCCTAGAAAGGTAAGCTGTTTGCATAGCATAAGAGGGCAAGGCATTGAGGGTTGATTGGATGAGAGTCGCCCTTCCTGCCATAGAGAGGCCACGGGATTTCCAGCCTATAAAACAAATTTTCATTTAAGATAGTATTATCAGTTTTAAATTTAAGAAGGGGTAAGTATTAAGGATGAAAAAAATGCATAAAATAACAAAATATATATCTTATAAAGAGTATATATTTTCCTCATTTTTATTTTAAAATCGATATAAGAGAAATTTATTCATTGCACTATGAGTATTATTTGCATTGCCACTAAATTCACTATGTGCTATGGAATACTACGGCTCATTTTTGCAGACATTAATCCATTTGTCTGACATTACAGAATTACTAGTACTCCCTAGTCCCTATAATACAACTTGAAAAACATAAAAATATAAAATAAATAATACTCGTATAAAATAAGATCTTGAAACTAAAATGATGAGACCCGGTCATCATATTAATTTTAAGACGGTTTTGTATAAAGATTTGTGTGAGACTATTTCACTTTTAAATATAAGTCGGTTTAATATCCGTAGATGTTCCAATAAACTTATCAGTATAATTTTAAAACTAAAAAAAAAATAAGACAACCGACAATATATTTAGAAAAGAAGCATGCATTCCATACTAGGCTTTATAGTGCGAATGAAAGGGACGTCCACTTCACCATCTGCACACAATTTGCAAGTAAAAGTATAAAATTGATTGTTTGGCACACCCAATCCAAAATACATCCTCCACACCTTTTGGGCATTTCATTATCACACCAAAAACTTTTGGTTGTGACGGATAATATCCGTTGACGGAAGAATGATACTTTACTCTCACAAAAATGTAATTGAACATGCAAGCGGGACAACGTAGAGCATCATATGGATAGTGCAACTTAAAATATGTGAGAGTAATATTATCCGTCTTCAGCTTGTAACGGATAGTATCCGTCTTCAATAAGAAATTGTGTTATCACAAACCCTCGTGAATTTACGAGTTGCGATGAGACGAGTAATATCTATATTAGATTGATTAGATAAAAGCATAGTGTTGCATTTAGCTATCAAGTTAGACGTTTTTGCTGTATAAGATTATTAAAGGTTGCTTGTGTTCGACGTTAAACGTTCGATTTCTCGGCCGGAGGACTAATTGGTAGTTCAGTTTGGTGCTATGGTTGTCATTTTTATCATTCTCCATCTGCAAATACAAGGACCGAGGCCGTTCAGCCGAATCCAAGATTATATGTTTGGGGTAGCAAAAGAAAATTAAAAAGGTAAAATGTTTGTAATGGGATTCGAACCCGGGTCATTAGGGGCAAACGCAAAGGTTTTACTATTGAACCACGAGATATTTACCATATATTTAATGGGATAACATTTATTTATCTACTAACCAATAATATTTGAGGTAGCAAAAATCCGTCGTCTGGGTTAGCGTCCGCCCCCTTTGCTACGATGTGGGTTCGCCCCGTCTGAGGGCAGTGTGGAATCGGGATTCAAGTTTAGCGGGGCAAAAAAATTTAGGTGGGGCGGAAAATTTTAGGGGGTGAAGTGGTAACGAAACAAGTTACTCTTTAAAAAATTTCGAAAATTTTAACAAATGATCGAAAAATTAAGCCGCCTCCTACTAACCGAAGGGTTCATCTCTAATCATGTACACGTATTAAATCGCGTCCCATTAGTTGAAATTCTTCTGCGTTGTTCTTTTGGGCATATCCGGAATTCAAATTTTTTTTTTCCCAGTACAACGCAAGTATACAACGGACGGGGGATTTGAAGCCGTGACCTATTACTAGATATCTCATGTATTGTGCATTTCTGCTTAATTTTGGGCTGTTGTGTTGGTATACACAACGAGGTATTGGTTTGCTTATTGGGCTTCCGTGTAAGGTTGAAAGTCCAATTGATAGGCTTTACTTTTCGGCCCAGCATCGCCCATTATGAGCTAGGCATGTTATTGGGACGGTAAAAATGATTACAACGCCATATTCACTTTAGACCAGTTCAATTTAATCTTGTGATTTGAGTTATTAGTTTAAATTTTTAGTTGATATGATTTACTTATATGTTGTCAGAGTAGGCTTGATCAGAGCTTGTGTGATCGAGAAGTAACGTGTTCAAATTATGGGAGCTCCTCATAAGTGGAATATGAGCACACGATGGTCCTCTCACTGTCTCACATCACCTCAGCATTCCCCTTTTAACGTTATTTTAAATTAATAGTTTGTCCTACCACAATGATCCTAATACTAGGAAATCTACGACTAAAAATAAAACCGCTACATAAGTACATCTACCTACGAATCTACTAGTAGACGATGTCGATCCAAGCCATTGGCTCATAATTTGTAGCTCTTTCTCCCTTTGATCTTTTAGCCACTTTGGATCATCGTCCTCAAGCGAGCTAATATCTAAACAATGGGATCCTGCGAAAAAAAAATGTTTAAACAACAATTTCTATATAATTATAATAACTTTTACGTGGCTATACAACTTAATCGTTTAAGTTAGTCACTCGGAACTACTACAACATTTTTCTTATAATTTTAGTAATATAAATAGTAGTTCCGAATGACTAACTTAAACAAGTGAGACGTCCGATACATGAGATGGGTTGCCATTGGGAAATAACACACTTCTCCCATTACAAACATTAGAGACGGCCCAATAGACTAGCCCAAATACCAAAACAAAACAATATAAGAGAACAATGCCATCATATCTAATCAGCCTCTAACATGTAGCTTTCAATTCGAATAAATTGTAAGGTAAGACGATCCACTTTGGTAAAAATATTCTCCGTTTATTGCTAGTAAATGAGTTTTATTTGTCATTGCGGATCGTCTCACTGCCTTCCGTAATAATTACTGACTGATTTGAATTTTATTTTAATTTAAGTAGAAATGAATAACACTAACCTTCTTTTGTATTTATTGCGACAATTGTTTCTGAAATATCTTCTAATATGCTGTTAATTGAAAAAAACAGAAGTTGTTAAGTACAAATATAAAATGTTATAAGCTGGATATGATTCTCAAAACTCAAGATAAATGAATTAAAATAATAATAATAAAGAAGAAAAGTATACCTCGACCCACTGTATGGATCCATCAACCCGTTTGAAAAAATGATATTGCTGGAAGACCTTGCCAGGGTTGATTTTAGATCCTATTGTTAGACATTTACATTTATTAATTTGCTATATAATAACTTACGAAAAAGAAAATGTTGATCGATATATATATTGTACAAATTGGAAATGTTAGAGTGATATTTTACCTGGCCGCCGTAGTAGGAGGATATCCAGTTAGGATGAGGGTATACCCCATATTGCGCGTAACAAGAAGCTGAGAATTGTTTCAAGTTGAACGGACTCGTCTCAAACATCGTCGAGTTGCCGCAACCTTGGTGTGGTATTAACTCGTTACAAACCTGTCAAAAAAGGATATTACTTCCAAATAATTAAATCATACCGATTAACATAAAATTCTAATTTATAAATGATATTTATACCTGCCAATTCCACGCTTGATCGGAAGCCGAGTCTAAAATAGTAGATGTCAGACTAGGCAGTCCACCGATCTTACTGCACGACGACTCACTAAACCGCAACGTTGCATCTTTTATACCCTCGAGAATGCTTTCTTCTTTGCATTGACTTATTACGTCACAAATGCTATTTATCTGACCAAATCTGCCGTTATATTGTGCGGCGAGATTAAATATTTGAGCTAAATAGAGCTTTAGCTCAAACGCCGACGATAATGGCCTGTAAAAAATATTAAGTTATTTAAAAATAGAAAACTCTTTTATAAAACAGTTTCATAAAATTTATTATTAGTATAAACTAATTAATTGATTTATATTGATGATACATAATTTTAATTTGTCGTTTATTAAATAATAATGTTTTTAATCTGGGTTATCTATATTAAGGATATATAATTAACGTTTTTTCGTTTAAATAAATCTTACAATATTTTAAACTATTTTGTAAATTATTTTTCATATTCAATTTCTATTGATTTTAGTGTTAAGAATTAGAGATTTTTTAAATGGTTAGATCACAAGATAAAGAGTTTAACTAATTGTGATTAATGAAAAATCATAAACAAGAAAGAAATATAATAAATAAGAGATACTACGTAGTAATTAAATCATTATATGAACCCGAGAAATCGTACCAAAAAAATAATATTTTTATTCTCTTATCTCCGGGAACCTATCAAGTCTCTTTAAAAGTTTCAACTTTTAGAGTAAAGATATTGTACCAATTTGTTTCATATGGCTTTAATATGCCACCAAATTTTTTACCTTACTAATAATATGTTTTTTAAAAAAACTCTAAGGTATAATATTAAAGGTTACCTGCAAGTGTTGAACATTTGTGAGAGCTTGTCAACGCCGCCTGGATGGGCTGCCACCTCATCAATCATCCCCCACGATCGGGAAATGTAGTCATAACATTTCTTGTTCACAATCTGGAAAAAAAATATACAAGGATTAAAGTAGTGAAAGTTAAAAACTTATTAAATAAAGAAAATATTAAAAATTGTAATTTCGACATACCATGTAGTCATGACTGACGATTGAGCAGTATTGGTTCTTCGGATTCAAATCCTCCGAGACTAATACAGGTGCTGACGATGCTAAAGCCCCGATCACGACTTTAGGATATTTCATCCTAAACCAAGCCGCCAACACTGTAAAAATGAAAAATAAAACATAAAAAATTAGTTAGTAACAAAATTTGTAACACAACATTAGACACAGCAAATCTAAAATTAGGTTACTTACTGCCAGCATATGAACCCCCGAACACGATAACGGGAGAGTGGTGAACGGACCAATCCGATTTCAGTTTACGGATTACGTTAGCATAGTCCGCTAACGCTTGGCGGGATGTGAGACAACCCCTGACGTACGGGTCCTTCATTGCCGCGTCGATGGATCCGAGGGGTACAGAATTCCCATAGAAGCGATGCTGCAACAATTATCTTATTTGATTAGTATAAAAATGAGATTAAGCAAGTACAAAAGGCTACAATCATTAAAAATAACGGTTGCCTAATAATAACAAAGACAACGATTGTTAACCTAAAAACCGTAGCTAAATATATAGGAATAAACAAAGGCTTCGGTTGACTTTTAAACCGTAACCAAAAAATTATCTTACACATTAAAAATAACGGTTCTTTAATAACCGTAGCCATTTATCAGAATATTATTGGCACAAAATAAAGCTTTTGCTACTTAAACACATAAATATCCCTCCCTCATTTATTTGCACCGTATCTAAAAGAAGTTTCAACAATAAATGTAAGTTGTAGTTCCGAGTAATTAAGTTAAACAAGTAAGACGGTCTGATCGGATACATGAGATGGGTTGTCACCGGAAAATAACACACTTCTTCATTATAAACATTAGAGCCGGCCCAAACAAAACAATTAGACAACAATGCCATCCTATCTAATCGGCTTCAAATAACGATCCGCTTTTGTAAAAATATTCTTCGTTTATTACCAATAAAAATGGGTTTTATAAGTAATTGAACACATTTAACTTTTTTTTGGTGCGTAATAGCGTATAATAAAATTTAAATTTAATTTAGGTCCGATGCGAGTGGATCATCGGAATTGGGCCTCAACAACACATGGGCCTCTAAATGCTAAAACTACATATAAAACTGCCATGGCCCATGGCCATAGGCTATTACTACTCGAATAATGGAGCAACCAGTATTATCCAACGTACTCGGGGCGAATCTAGGACTAATTTCGGGGATGAGTACTAAAATTTACACAACAAAATCGTGAGGCAAAAGTAAAACACAATTTTAAAAATGGATCTAAATAGTTCAAGAAGTTATAAATAAAATATTTTGTATAAATTTGTAAGTATATATGCGTTTTATTTATGTCAAAATGAGATAAAATGCAAAATGTTAGCTAAGGGGGTCGAACACATAACCACACAAACAGAAACTAAGTATCTAACCACTACACCACTAAATATTTAACAATTATTACAGAAACTAATTTGTGTATATTTCATTTAAAAATATTTTAGCGTAGAAATGCAAATGCTCGGTAATTAAGTGATGTACCCTAGAATATTTTGATAAATACTTTAACCTAACTTTCTTATTCCAAAAATAAAATTCATTGAATAAAAAATTTGTAATTTTACCGTATGCTTATTTTTTTCGCCAAATTATCTAAATTGTTTTTTTTTTAAACAATATGACATTTATTATTATCCACTGTTTTCACTTACGCATTTGTCATTTAATCTTAGTTTCTTACGAATTATACATTACTTAATTCCCATTTTTTTTACTAGTTTAACTTAATATTCATTTATTTACCATATTTGGCCGAAAAAACAAATAAAAATTACTTTTTTACGCCATGCATTTACCAAACATTATTTTGAATGGTCGGATAAACTTATTACAATACATCAAGTAATGCTCAAATACGCTCAATACACATAAAATTTACCTCTATGTATACGGTAATCGCATGGAATTTTGAAGCCACCATTGTGAAAATGCCGCCAGTTCCTACCAGAATCTCGATACTTGACTCCGCGCCCAAATATACGAGTATGGGCATGCCGTCTTCATTTGGCCGGCTCCCCCGGTAGGTGGAGTCGATGTAGACACGTTGTTGGAAGGTTTGGTTACTTACCCCGGTGACAAGGTGGTCAAGGGGTTGAGTGAACCAAAGTTGCTTGACCTTGTCCGATTTTGACTCCGTTATACTGAACGTGATTACAATGACGAGAATTATGTTAAGAATTCGAAGGGTCGTCATTTTAAATTTGTAATGATATTGGAGAATGAAGCGAAGTAGTGAAGCGAGAGAAGGAAGAATTGAAAGAATGGTGAAGAAAATGGAAGAAGAATAAGTATATATATAAGTGAAGAATTGATGTCGAAGAGTTAGAGTTAGGTGTAATGGTGATCTTAATCATAATTGTAGTATTAGGGTTTACGTAGGAGGGAAAAATAACACCATTCAAAACAATTTGTTTATCTATGTAATGACTAGAACAACATATTTCTACACCGAAATAAGACGGTCCATTTTTATAATAAATTTGCTCAATTAATACTAATAAACGAGTTTGTTTTTTGTATAATAAAACCGTCGTGAGACCGTCTCACACAAAAATTTACTGATCTTATAGTATTAAAAGTACAACAATTAGATGGAAAAGTGGAAAAGTACAACATTTGTATTATGTGTAATTTGTGTTGAAAAAGTGGGTTATAATAGTGTTATTATAGTATTATAGTATTAAATTAGAACCAAATATGGAAAATACAATGTTAAGTGAAATGGATTGAAATAGAAATGATTAATTAAAGGGTTGAATTTTGCGTCGGGTAGATGAGATGATTTATAATTAAGATTACTATTAATAAATTGAGATTAATAAGATTATTATTATTAAACTTACTATTAATAATATTACGATTTTCACTTATTGTAAATGTTAATATGTTGATGCGTTGACATAGATACGAAATGAGATACATATTGGAATATCAAATGATCAAAGAATCCTTAGTAATTAAATTATAAGAATAAGCGTGTGTTTGGCCTTGTTTTTCAAAGTGTTTTCGGACTTAAAATCACTTTTTAGCCAAACGTATCATTTATATAAAAGTTAAAAATAATTTCTCAAAAACTTAAATATCCTCTTTTTCCTCATAAAAATAGAATCAACAATTTGTTGTTTCTGATTCTTAAAAACTACTTTTAAAAAATTAAACTGTAAAAACAAAAACTCATTTTTAGCAATCTAGGCCAAACATACTCTAAGTATGAGTCGGTATATATAGTGTAGAATCGAATTGTCGAAGAGTTAGAGTGAGTTGAAGTTATGACCAAATTATTCATAATTATAGTATTAGGGTTTACGTAGGAGAGAAAAATAACAGAATTCAAAACAATTTATTTATTAATGTAATGACGGTCTTATACTGCGAGACGACCAATTTTTATAATATATTTGCTCATTTAATACTAATAAACGAGTTTGTTTTTTATATAATAAAACCGTCGTGAAACCGTCTCACACAAAAATTTACTCATCTTATAGTATTAAAAGTACAACATTTAAATGGAAAAGTACAACATTTGTATTATGTGTAATTTGTGTTGAAAAAGTGGGTTATAATAGTGTTATTATAGTATTATAGTATTAAAGTAGGCCAAATATGGAAAATGCAATGTTAAGTGAAATTGATTGAAATAGAAATGATTAATTGAAGAGTTGAATTTTTTGTCGGGTAGATGAGATGAATTATTATAAGATTACTATTAATAACATTGAGATTAATAAGATTATTATTAGTAAACTTACTATTAATAATATTACCATTTTCAATTATTGTAAATGTTAATATGTTGATGCGTTGACATAGATACGAAATGAGATACATGTTGGAATATCAAATGATCAAAGAATCCTTAGTAATTAAATTATAAGAATAAGTATGAGTTAGTAATTTAGTATATATAAGTGTAGAATCGAATTGTCGAAGGGTTAGAGTGAGTTGAAGTTATGACCAAATTATTCATAATTATAGTATTAGGGTTTACGTAGGAGAGAAAAATAACAGAATTCAAAACTAAATTTATTTATCAATGTAAAGACGGTCTTATACTGTGAGACAGTCAATTTTTATAATATATTTGCTTATTTAATACTAATAAATGAGTTTGTTTTTATATAATAAAACCGTCTTAAGTGTGAAACCGTATCATACAAGAGTTTACTGATCTTATAGTATTAAAAGTACAACATTTAAATGGAATGTATTAGTAGTATTATGTGTAATTTGTGTTGAAAAAGTGGGTTATAATAGTGTTATTATAGTATTATAGTATTAAAGTAGAAGCAAATATGGAAAATGTAATGTTAAGTGGAATGGACCGAAATAGAGATGATTAATTGAAGAGTTGAATTGTGCGTCGGGTAGATGAGATGAATTATTATTAAGATTACTATTAATAACATTGAGATTAGTAAGATTATTATTATTAAACTTACTATTAATAATATTACGATTCCACTATGTTACCATTCTTTTTTATGTATGTGTCTCGTCACTTATTGACTTATTGTAAATGTTAATATGTTGGAATATCAAATGATCAAAAATCTTTATTACTTAAATTATAAGAATAAATCCGCTAAATGGTTATCCACTCAAATCTGAATCAAGAAATGGGTTTTCATTAATTAACCATTTTATAAATACACATTTTTATTGAAAAGTGTCATTATCCGTCACAATTCAATAGTTAATTGTCATAAAGTATATATAGAATATTCCTTCACTAATTAAGTCTTAAATAATTTGTCCTTATAGCAAAAAATAGGTATAATGTTTAATAGTTGGCATGAATATTCCCACCATTTTTAGAAAACTTGAAACAAATTTAATTAATGTTTTTGACTTTCATGTAAAGTGTTTTGAATTGAAGGGTCATTGCTCACAATTAATTTATAAAAGCATGATTATAATTTAGGAATCCCGTTTCATGCAAATGATATAATGGTTAGAATATAAAATTTTAAAATAAACTTAATAAATTACGTAAAATGGAAGAAAAAAAAATAATCGATTATAGCAGTTAAAAATTAATAAGTACAGAAAAATAAATGAATAAAACAATTAGAAAGTAATAAAAAGAGCTAAACAATAGACTATAAACACTTTTTTGTTAAAAAAAGGAACCGTGGACGGTATGATGAAATACATCATCGCACCATGGAATAAATGATGAAACTTAACAACCAGTGTTAACACTTTATTTTACGTATATTTAGCCCATGTTTTATCTCCTATCAATATAATAATTCAAGTTGTCTTTATTCACTCATTTTAGTGTCAAATAATACATTAGTCGATAAGTTTTAAATAATATCATTTCATATTACTTATGAGTGTTTTGGTACGACTTTCGTTCTTTTTATTTTATAAGTCCAAGTTCAAATATGGAAACCGATTCAAGACGGATTAAAGAAAGACGGAAAGAAAATGAACATAAAAACTTGGGCCGTCAGCTTTGCACTGAACTAGTTTATATATCATAAATTGGGCTGCCTTGGTTTTAGAATATGGGTCTGTTAGCATTATTAATGTGGGCCTTTAGTGAGTAACAACTAACAAGTTTGTCGTAGGGATGTAGCCCATTTAGGATTTTGTTGGGTCGAATCATTTTATACGTCTCGGTAAAACTTTTATATACTGACGAGACTTAAATTTACTATTTTGGTGGTTAAGACGCTGGTATAGTGGATAATAACTCCAAATTTATTAAGATTTTTTGTTAAGGGGGTTGAAAATTTTTAGAGAGGATGAACGAGTAATTTTATAAAGTAAAATTGAAAAAGTTTCGGATTACACACTTACTTGGTATGATGTATGATTGTATGATGCTTTTAGACATGCAAACCTCTTTACGTAAAATGAAATACTTTACTGGCAATGGTACAGCTAGAATTCACCATTAGGGAGACGAGAAATTCTAATGATTACAAACTACTACTTCCTCCATTCCAATCAATTCTATACATTTGCTTTATTCACGTTTTCCAATACCCGTTTTCTTTTGTTAATATCTTTAGTTACATATCGATAAAAATTATAAAACTTTGATAATCACAATGTACTCGATAAGACAATTTAAACAAGATCTCACATGACTATATTTTATGTTACATATTAGAAGTTGTGTCGAAGATTCACTCGACTTATGAATAGTACCGAAAAAGTGAAATGTATAGAATTGATTGGAATGGAGGAAGTAGTATTTAACGTAGTAGAGTAAAGCAGAAAAATCGATGATAATTAAATTGAAATTTTAACCTTTTTATTGTAAACAATCTAAAATTTATTATTTGTTTGTTTGGCTGCTTCAACCGTAGAAGCAATGATGAAATCATACAATGCTAAATTAACGACGTCTTGAAAAACTCGTGTATATAATTGAGCAATCAACGCTCCGGAGCCATCGTTGTACCGGTTTTATGATTGATGATTGAGTATTTTTTTGGGGTAGGCAGGGTGTAGGGGAGGAGCGTGCGGGGAAGGCAGGACAAGGGTAGGCGGAGTTTGGTCAGTTTGAGTACTGGTCGATCGGAGTGGGTTACCGAAGGTAGTTGAAGGGAAGAGAGATGTAAAAAATCACCTAAGGGAGGAAAAAATGACAAGGATAAATGGTAAAAAAAACGTATGTGAAAGAGTAAAATTCGTATATAAGCTAGCACGTCTCTTGTTTAATGGTAATTAAAATGTTACCGTATCTTTTAATTACAGTAAATAAATTTCTGAAAAAAAAAACTCCCAAATTCTTTCCAATTTTTTTGCAACATAAATAATTCCGTAATTTAATTTAGACCATGTTTGGCCTAGATTGTTAAAAATGAGTTTTTTTTAGAACTTAATTTTTTAAAAGTAGTTTTCAAGAATAAGAAGCACAAAATTGTTGCTTCTATTTTTATGGGTAAGAAGAGGATATTTCAATTTTTGAGAAATTATTTTTAACTTTTAAATAAATGTTGTGTTTGGCCAAAAAGTTTTTTTTTAAGTCCAAAATCACTTTGAAAAGTTAGGTCAAACACACACTTATTTGTTTACAATATTGGATTGCCACATGTTCAAATTTTATTCACAAAAAGGATTATCAACCAGATGTATAATAACGTACAACCATAATCTATTGTATTGAACTTATGTATATATTTGTTGAGTTTTTAAACGATTTTGAGTTATATTTTAGTTTTTTATATTAAAATTAAAAGATAGTTCAACTTATATGTATTTTGTTTTTGTTGTAAAGTAATTTTCGATTCTCAATATTTTCTCAAAGAGTTCATAAATCTTACCATATAGCTCATATTCTTTCTAATAAAGCTCGAATTTTCTATTAAAAAACTCAAAATATGTACAGAAAATTGTATACCTCTGGTAGTATAATTCGTTTATTGAATTTTATTAGTAGTGTACCAAGGATCTTACGCGGAAATCAATTAATTACGGAAATCAATCAAGTTAATTTAGAAATATATCATTATATGCCAATAAGATTAACTACCTCTATTAAAAATGTATAAAATCAGGAACATTATTTCATGGAAACACAAATATAGAAAATAAAATAATAAAATGTCTGGCATAAAAATACTCAAGGATATCTATTTCTTTATTTTTAGGTGATTATTTGCATTAACTGCATATGATTAAAGATGTCTATAAAATACTAATAGTTTTGATATTCGTTCACATTATTATTCATTATTCATTATTCATTATTCATTATTTATTAGTGGTAAAACATTCACAAAAACGTTCACATAATGGCTAAAAGGATTTGTTACATTGCTCTCCTTTTACTCATTGTGCTCTTTTTGTCTTGTGGTATGTGTTTTGTTTATTCTCTTGTAATTATGTCCTTTATTTTATTTCAAAATTTCATTGAAGTCAAATATTTTTGTCATTTTAAAAAGAGTCATATTATAAGCTGTAGGTGAAAGAGCGAGTAAGAGAGTAAAGTAAAAGTTAAGATATTTTTATAAAAAGACGGTCACAATTCATAAGCGAGACTAAACATTTTTTTACACTTTGTTCGTCTCTTCAAATCTAAAATATTTATTTATATACATGTGTCGTAGCTTATTTACGCACTTACGATTTTATTATTCTCGTTTGACTTTCTTGCTATAATATAACAACTGATGTAGGGGCGGATTTGGGGTGGATGGGGTAGACAAATGTCACCCGCAACTTAAAAATAAGAATAATATTTGAACATATATTTCACAAAAATGTGTTGGACTTATTATAAATTTTGTGAGGTTGGAGGTTTAAATCCCCTAAGAGATTTTTTCTTAGAAAAACGTGCTTTATTTTCACCAAACTTCTCTTTCTTTTTTTATAAATGCTTAATATATCTCAAATTTAAATATTCTAAACAAAAATATATACGGAAAAAAAAAATTGTGTCATCCCATAGTAAAAATCCTGCATCCGCCATTGAACTGATGATAAGGAAAATAATTGAAAAAACGACTAGACGAGACATTATTATTCATGTGTATATCAATAGATGTTTTAGATTTGAAAAAACGACGAGACGTTTAAGTATAAAAATATTTAGTCTTGCTTGTAACCGTCTTTTTATAAAGATCTCTTGTAACTCTTCCCCTACTCTCTTACTCGCTCTTTCATGTTAGCTGTGTTGGAATAATTGCTTCAAAAGAAGCATTTTTTGTTTTTACCGAGGAAGTATTTAATACGTCCTCTTATTTGTTTGTGCAATCAGCCTCCTGAATGTTTCGAGACTGATTGTGCGGTCTTTGTCAGACATCTTCCCTTCTCAAAGCTGATTATGCGCAAGTTCCGTTCAATCATAAATGCTATACTACGAACCCTTAACATTTTGGATTATGGCTATATTATTGTTCTTATTTTGTTAACGCAAAAAATGCAAAACCTTAAATTTTGGTTTTATAATAGGATTCAATGATGCCAAACTAGCTAATGGTCTTGGAAAACAAGAGAGTAGATTGGAGCCCCAACAAGGAGCAGATTGTTATCCTCAACCTGTTGGATGTTTACATGACAATTGTAAAATTAGATGCTCACCGAATCCCAAATTTAAATGTGTTGATGATTGGATATGTTGTTGTTATGACTACTAATAAGATTTTAAATTAAGATATTTAATATCGTATTGTTGTACTTTTAACATACATTTTGCCTTTTAATACGCCGTATGTTTCAACGCAGTAGTTTTAAAACTTACCTTTGGTTTGAGTATAAAAAGATAGCCCAAAATTGAAAGATGCATTTAGCATACTTTCTTTATCAGAAAGATCGGAGCTGCAAAAAATAGAAGCTTTTCTTTTAAGATACTTACGGTGTGTAATATAGAAAAAATGTTTTAGATACGGTCCAAAATTTATTATTTTTAAAAATTAATCTCAAACAATACGAATACTAAAAAAACTCAAGCAAGTCATTCTGGTCATAACTTTTCTAAGCTTAGGCTCGGCCGCCCGCTCGGGTAGAAATTCAATTCATATTCAAATTAAGTCAAATTCAAGCTTAATATCAGTTTAAATCTAAATTACACAATTTATCCTACTTATTTATTCATTTTTTCCGAATCTTGGTGATATGATATTTAATCAAAGGTATGATAGAATATCACTCATAAAAAGCACAAAATGATAAATAAATAAATTATTGGGATAGATAGAATTAGTTTTAACTGAACCGATAATAGTAACTTGTAGGTAGGGATGATCGTCTCACCCTGATCCTGTGGAAATCATGGTCTATCACCCGGTGGATATTCGAAATTAATACGTACAATTATGTTTCTTAAAAAATATTAATAAATATTTTGATTAAAAAAAATATGGTGTGACTATAATAAATATTTACCATTTTTTATTTTAAAAAACGCCATTTTATAATAACCTTACTTCGGAATAATAAATAGTGACATTTTAGAGGCTTTTGCAGATGGGAGTTGCGACGATCACGCGAGCTGAGTTGATGGCGTTGAGAAGGGGCCTAATCATTGCTTTGAAACGAGTGTGCCGAGTGTCCCAACTGCCCATATACATATGGTGAGAATATGTCAATCTTTCATTCGAGACTCGCCGTGGCAAGTTGAAATGCACCATACGTATAGGGAAGCAAACAAATATGCGGACTGGTTAGCCAATCAAGGTGTTACTCAAGTACATCAGTTGATCCGGTATGACCTGTCGAATATACCGAATGAATTACTCAAGCTTGCTGAACAGGACTTGAGCGGGGTTGCATGGCCGCGTTTAGTTTCGTCTTCTGTCCCTTTATTGCAGTAGCTTTTGTTTTTTGGAGTTTAGCTTTGTAGTTTTTCTTTTACGTTTTGCTTTGCTTTCTTTTTTTGGGTTTACACCCTCTTCTTTTCATCAAAAAAAAAACAAAACTTTAAGTCATTATTTTTATATATACTTAAAATATATATTTTGTAATATTTTAGAGAAAACGTTATTTTTGAAAAAAAAAAAAAAATATATATATATATATATATATATATATATATATATATATATATATATATAGAATTGGGATTCTATGAGAACCACCAATATAATGAGAACCGTGAGAACTCTACCATACGAACTTTTTTAAAAAAAATTAATGACATATTTGGATTCGGCATGGAATTTTATGGCTAGAGAACATATTTCTTGGTCTAGAAAATATATACTAGTGAAGGGAAATCGAGGCGAGATACGTATTATTAATTTTCATGCACCTACTACCGATTTTGACGTATCTATCATTTTTCATGCACCTAGAACTCGTTTTAATGCACGTAGAGCCTATTATTTCATGCACCTAGTAATCATTTTCATGCATGTAAAAAATTTCATGCACGTAGTCGTTGTTTTCGTGCATTTATAGCCGTTTTAGTATGCCTAATTGTATTTTGGTACACTAAGTATATATTTTGTTAATAAAATCAAATTTTTTTGTTGAATGATACTAAAATGTGTATTTGAATAAGTTAAACTAATGGTAAATGATCCATCGAAACTTTCGAAGCGAGATATGGTCGAGATTTAGTGAGGGTTCTCATGGTTCTCATTATAAGGGTGGTTCACTACAAGAAATAAGGTTGTTAGCGACCGACAAAAACGGTTGGAAAAAGGGAAATTCGGTCGCTAAAACGGTTGGAAAAAGGGTACATCCACCTATATTGAACTGCGCCTCCAACTCTTGCTTCATAAGGCAAATGTATAGGTAAGTGTTCCATAGAGTTAAAGAATGATGGTGGAAACACTCTTTCAAGCTTGCAAATGATCTCGGCAATGTTGTTCTCTAGATTTTCTATATTTTCAAGTTTGAGAGTCGGGGTGCACAAATCACGGAAGAATAGACTTATTTCAGTTATTGCATTCCACACATCTTTCGGCAACAAATGTTTCAAGGAAACTGGTAATAATCTTTCCATGAATACGTGACAATCGTGGCTCTTCATCCCATGAAGGACAAGATCATTTCGATCAACACACCGACTCAAGTCCGATGCATATCCATCTGGAAATCTTAAGTTACAAATCCACTCGCATAGCACTTTTTTTTGAGCCTTATCAAGAGTAAATGGAGCTTTTGGCTTTTGACCATTCTCCTTAATGTGTAAATGTGATCTTTTGCATAATTTGGCCAAGTCTTTCCTTGAATTGTTATTATCAGCTGTTTTCTTTTTTTTATCCATCACCGTGTGAATTAACTGCTCAAAAAAGTTCTTTTCAATATGCATGACATCCAAATTGTGTCTTATCAACAAATGCTTCCAATAGGGTAATTCCCAGAATATACTTCTCTTGAACCATCCCGTTTTCAACTTTTTCAACTCCCTAAATTCATAATCTGTACCATCAACAATAGTTGGGTAATTACGAATCTTCTCCCAAATTTCAAATCCGGAGAGAATTGTAGGAGGTTCATCATTTTTCTGGAATTTATTCTTGAGAAATGAGGTTTTATTATAACGGAATACGTGGTTAGTCGGTAAAAATTGTCTATGACAATCAAACCAACACGTCTTCCCTCCATGAGGTAGCCAAAAAGACTTTGATTCTTCCATACAATATGGACAAGCAAGTTTACCAGCGGTGACCCAACCGGAAAGCATGCCGTAAGCTGGAAAATCACTGATGGTCCATAAAAGAGCGGCTTTGAGCTGAAAGTTTTGCTTCTTCGACACATCGAAAGCAGGTATACCTATCTCCCACAAGGTTTTCAACTCTCCAATTCTTCTTAGGATTTTTAGGACCGGGAACGATCAAAGAAAGAAACATAAACGGCTTCTTCATGCATAACCATGGTGGTAGATTATAAGGAGTGAGAATTACCGGCCAACATGAATATGGCTTCCCAAATTGACCGTATGGAGAAAAGCCGTCTGTGCACAAACCAAGCCTAACATTTCGAGGATCACTAGCAAATTCAGGGAACATTTTATCCAAATGCTTCCAAGCCTCACTATCACTTGGGTGAGCGAATGTCCCTTCTACGCGTGGGTTTTGATCATGCCATCTCATTGCCTCCGCAATGTTCCTAGTTGCATACAGTCGTTGCAATCTTGGACCTAGAGGGAGGTAAATTAAGAATTTGTGAGGTATTTTCTTTCCACTTGAAGGCTTTGGTTTGTACCTATCTTTGCCACACTTCTTGCATTTTTCAAGTGACGCATCTTCTTTCCAAAAGAGCATACACCCGTCTTGACAACAATGAATCTTTTGATGAGGAAGTTCAAGAGCTTTGAGTAATTTTTTTGTGTTATAATAACTCCGGGTCATCATATTTTCCCGAGGTAAAACATCCTCGAGAAATGAAGCAAACTTATCTACACTTTTGTGCGATAAGTTGTCCTCACACTTTATGTTAATAAGCCTTGCAGCTGCTTGTAACACTGACACATCGCTCCCCTTATACAAGGGCTTCTCTACCGCTTCTAACATATCAAAAAAACCCTTCAGTTGAGGGTGTGGAGTTTCTTCTTCACCAATAGGAGGTTCCTCCAAGAAGTCTAACATTCTGTCTCCTAAAGCATCGATTACCATGTCTCGATATGGTCCGCTAATGGAAGCGTGGGTGTTTGGTTCATTGTTGGGCGTTGTAAAAGAAAAAGGCTCACCATGACAAACCCATTCATAATAATTCCCCATGAACCCTTTACTAATAAGATGTTCTTGCACCACAAATTCACTCAAGTATTTAATAATTTTGCACTTCATACATGGACATCTAATGAGTTGTGAATTCCTAAATTCACCTTGGCTTTTAACATATTCAATAAAACTATTCACCCCAGAAACAAATTCGTACTTAACCATCTTCCTATCATCCACCCTTTCATACATCCATTCTCGTTCAACCCTCTTCATTATAAATCTATATAAGTATATAAATACAACTTAGTTAGGATGGGTAAAGCTTAGATTGAATAATTATATGCTAGATTAAGATCAACTGAATCCAAAACGTGAGCCATTTTCATGTTAAATGATGAGTTGGACACTTAAACAATCATAGTTTCACCTTACTGCTCTTCTGATGTTACTATTACAGGAAAGCCTATCGACACAAACAACTTGCTAAAGTTTACCCAACTCGAAGATCAAGCTACTCAACTACTACAGATACTCCAAATAATACCTTGGATAACCATATATAATATACACAACTATGGTACATGTTTTTACCAGGTTCAAAATTAACAAAAACAATACTCTAGTTTCCTCATTTGACAACTATGGAACAAAAATTAGTATTACTGCAATAAACTAAACAATACACACAAAGGCACAAACTAGGTAAAACAGTAACAACTAACAATAATGTAAAACTGTAAAGAATATAGAGAATTGAAGAACATCCCCAATTTTGGGACTTGCGTGGATATGTTAGAGACATCACAATTGAGATGTTAGATTATTTTCGCTAGGGTTATTAGAATTTTAGAAGCAAAACATTACAATATGAGCGAATACACTTCAACGGTATAATAAGAAGCTAATTGAAAGAGTATGGCTTAAAGAGGGGGACTGTTAGCACTAAAAACTTGGTTTCCGAACAAACAGGGGTCATTATGTGATTGTGGGTACACAAAGGGAAAATATGATGGAAGTACTAAAAAAAGACATGGACAAGTGCACAAGGGATTGAAGGACCCAACAAATTGAAGTTGTAGAAATAATAAGTATGATTAGGCGTCGAATAACAGCGACATTTTCAGGAATGGCGTCTTACATACATGGACATAACCTTTCATTATGCAATTAATTTCGACCCCCTCTAAATGACACTAACCTTGCACTATTACCCACACAATTAGATATCGCATGTCATCTGAAGGACCCGTTTTTCCCTTTCATGTGTACTGTGTACATAACTAGACAACTACTACTTACATCGTTCATTGGCTTCAAGTGTCAAATACTATACAAATTAGATGTAAACATCAATAATTAAACCTAAATCAGAAAAAAGAGTTTGGTAAAAAACTTACCTAAATCAAATTAGGAATTAGAAAGTAATAGAAACTTACCTAAATCAATGGTGAGCGCAGAGGTGTCGGAGCGCAGAGGCGTCGGAGCGCAGAGGCGTCGGAGCGCAAAGGCGGTCGGAGGGTAGTAGCGGTCGGAGGGTAGTGGGATAGTCGCAGCAGTGTGGTGGTGTGAGGGAGTATATTAATTGGGTTATTTTTCTAAGTAATTGAGAAAGGGAAATTGGGGAATGGTCGGGTTTATTTTTAATATTTGACCATTACCGACCGATAAGTAATGTTTTGCGACCGCTAATATAAATCGGTTGGTAAAATATTCGAATACCAACCGCTTGTTCGTGATTTGCGACCGATTTAAGGTCGGTTGGTAAAATTACCGACGAAATTCTATTTACCAACCGTTTTCGGTCGCTAATTGATTTTACCGACCGATATTATCAGCGGTCGGATAAGTTCGGTTGTTAAATGCCCTGTTTCTTGTAGTGGTTCTCACCGGATCCCGACCCTATATATATATATATATATATATATAGAAATTGAATCACGCGAGGCACCCTTCTTAGAGTGAGGCCGCTGGACTCATCTCTACTATTCAAATTATTAATAACATGTGGTTTAGATCAACCAGTGAACATATAATTTAATGACTTACGATTCCATTGCATGTTCATCTTTTGCAGATCTCAACATTAAAACTATGTCGTTTGAGTGGGCGCCGCCATCTGTGTAGGTTAGCTGTGCATGTAAGTTCCATCAGAAATGAGGGTAGGTGGACAATGAGAGCCATCTCCTGATTCCTTTGACTGTAATATTACCAAGGTGCTCACCATCTTGCAATACGTAGCTTTGTATCTCAAGATTATGACGCCATAAATGAGCCATTCTACTCATTCTACCTTTAGAGTAGTCCATGTTGGTACTTATTTGGCGAGATTGGATGATGAGATTGTGACCGATTTTGCTTGCTGTTACGAACATGATCTCTTTTTCAATGTGATAATCTTTTGATAGGCTGTTTCTTCAAACATATAGTTACTGTATATATGAATTAAGATGGTTTCACTTAATTTTAAAATTGTGCTTCTTGTGTCATTTACCCAAATATCATACCAAATTTGTTTCATGACAATTTGTTTTAAGTCCAACTTTCACGAAATAAGGTTCCGGTTTCACAAATTAAGGTATAAGATTCACAAAATAAGAAATTAAACATTTCGTGAGTAAACAAATATTTTAAGTCCAAGTTTCACGAAATAAGGTCCCGGTTTCACAAATTAAGGTCCAAGTTTCACGAAATAAGAAATTACACATTTCGTGATTAAACAAACTTTTTAAGTCCAAGTTTCACGAAATAAGGTTCCGGTTTCACAAATTAAGGTCCAAAATTCACGAAGTAAGAAATTAAACAATTCGTGAGTAAACAAACATTTTAAGTCCAAGTTTCACGAAATAAGGTTCCGGTTTCACAAATTAAGGTCCAAGATTTACGAAATAAAAAATTAAAAATTTCGTGAGTAAACAAACATTTTAAGTCCAAGTTTCACAAAATAAGGTCCCGATTTCACAAATTAAGGTCCAAGATTCACGAAATAAAAAATTTTATATTTTGTGCGCAACAAATATTTTAAGTCCAAGTTTCACGAAATAAGGTCCCGGTTTCACAAATTAAGGTCCAAGATTCACAAAATAAGAAATTAAACATTTCGTGAGTAAACAAATATTTTAAGTCCAAGTTTCACGAAATAAGGTCCCGGTTTCACAAATTAAGGTCCAGGTTTCACGAAATAAGAAATTACACATTTCGTGATTAAACAAACTTTTTAAGTCCAAGTTTCACGAAATAAGGTTCCGGTTTCACAAATTAAGGTCCAAAATTCACGAAGTAAGAAATTAAACAATTCGTGAGTAAACAAACATTTTAAGTCCAAGTTTCACGAAATAAGGTTCCGGTTTCACAAATTAAGGTCCAAGATTTACGAAATAAAAAATTAAAAATTTCGTGAGTAAACAAACATTTTAAGTCCAAGTTTCACAAAATAAGGTCCCGATTTCACAAATTAAGGTCCAAGATTCACGAAATAAAAAATTTTATATTTTGTGCGCAACAAATATTTTAAGTCCAAGTTTCACGAAATAAGGTTCCGGTTTCACAAATTAAGGTCCAAGATTCACAAAATAAGAAATTAAACATTTCGTGAGTAAACAAATATTTTAAGTCCAAGTTTCACGAAATAAGGTCCCGGTTTCACAAATTAAGGTCCAAGTTTCACGAAATAAGAAATTACACATTTCGTGATTAAACAAACTTTTTAAGTCCAAGTTTAACGAAATAAGGTTCCGGTTTCACAAATTAAGGTCCAAAATTCACGAAGTAAGAAATTAAACAATTCGTGAGTAAACAAACATTTTAAGTCCAAGTTTCACGAAATAAGGTTCCGGTTTCACAAATTAAGGTCCAAAATTTACGAAATAAAAAATTAAAAATTTCGTGAGTAAACAAACATTTTAAGTCCAAGTTTCACAAAATAAGGTCCCGATTTCACAAATTAAGGTGCAAGATTCACGAAATAAAAAATTTTATATTTTGTAACAAATATTTTAAGTCCAAGTTTCACGAAATAAGGTTCCGGTTTCACAAATTAAGGTCCAAGATTCACAAAATAAGAAATTAAACATTTCGTGAGTAAACAAATATTTTAAGTCCAAGTTTCACGAAATAAGGTCCCGGTTTCACAAATTAAGGTCCAAGTTTCACGAAATAAGAAATTACACATTTCGTGATTAAACAAACTTTTTAAGTCCAAGTTTCACGAAATAAGGTTCCGGTTTCACAAATAAGGTCCAAAATTCACGAAGTAAGAAATTAAACAATTCGTGAGTAAACAAACATTTTAAGTCCAAGTTTCACGAAATAAGGTTCCGGTTTCACAAATTAAGGTCCAAGATTTACGAAATAAAAAATTAAAAATTTCGTGAGTAAACAAACATTTTAAGTCCAAGTTTCACAAAATAAGGTCCCGATTTCACAAATTAAGGTCCAAGATTCACGAAATAAAAAATTTTATATTTTGTGCGCAACAAATATTTTAAGTCCAAGTTTCACGAAATAAGGTTCCGGTTTCACAAATTAAGGTCCAAGATTCACAAAATAAGAAATTAAACATTTCGTGAGTAAACAAATATTTTAAGTCCAAGTTTCACGAAATAAGGTCTCGGTTTCACAAATTAAGGTCCAAGTTTCACGAAATAAGAAATTACACATTTCGTGATTAAACAAACTTTTTAAGTCCAAGTTTCACGAAATAAGGTTCCGGTTTCACAAATTAAGGTCCAAAATTCATGAAGTAAGAAATTAAACAATTCGTGAGTAAACAAACATTTTAAGTCCAAGTTTCACGAAATAAGGTTCCGGTTTCACAAATTAAGGTCCAAGATTTACGAAATAAAAAATTAAAAATTTCGTGAGTAAACAAACATTTTAAGTCCAAGTTTCACGAAATAAGGTTCCGGTTTCACAAATTAAGGTCCAAATTCACGAATTAAGAAATTAAACAATTCGTGAGTAAACAAACATTTAAATCCAAGTTTCACGAAATAAGGTTCCGGTTTCACAAATTAAGGTCCAAGATTTACGAAATAAAAAATAAAAAATTTCGTGAGTAAACAAACATTTTAAGTCCAAGTTTCACAAAATAAGGTCCCGGTTTCACAAATTAAGGTCGAAGATTCACAAAATAAGAAATTAAACATTTTGTGAATAAACAAATTTTTTAAGCCCAAATTTTACGAAATAAGAAAAAGAACAAAATGGATAAAATTTTTAGATAGAGAAAATATTTGGGCCAAATGAATTGTTATAAATGACCCATAATTTTCATCCCTTTGAAATTAGTCCAATGAACATTGAAAATCATGTGCAACATAATAAGGATTCGGCGGCCTCACCGTAATAGGTATATATATATATATATATATATATATATATATATATATATATATATATATATATATATATATATATATATATATATATATATATATATATAGACTTGGGATCCGGTGAGAACCACCTTACAATGAGAACCTTGTGAGAAGTGAGAACTCTACCTTACGGACTTTTTAAAAAAAAATTAATAACATAATTGGATTCGGCATGACATTTTATAGCCAAAGAACATATTTCTTGGTCTAGAAAATAAATACTAGTGACGGAAATCAAGGTGAGATACGTTTTATTAATTTGCATGCACCTACTATCTATTTTTTCGTATCTATCATTTTTCCGCCACTAGTATTTATTTTCTAGACCAAAAAATATGTTCTCTGGCCATAAAATTCCATGCCGAATCCAATTATGTCATTAATTTTTTTTAAAAAACTCCGTAAGGAAGAGTTCTCACCGGTTCTCATTGTAAGGTGGTTCTCACCGGATCTAAACCCTATATATATATATGTCCAATTTTTCTCCCATTTTTTTAATTAAATATATTAATTAATATAGGAAAAAAAATCAAAATATAAAACTATTTCCTTAGATACGTGTAGATAACACGTCAAAAAAAAATTGTGCCCCTTGCACAAAAATTCTGGATCCGCCATGCTTACTGTTCTTTGTTGATTGTGGTTCATTATTTAATTTAGTTTCATCTTAATAAATAAAAAGCATAAAGAATGCAATATCAACTGAAATAAAAGTAATAAGTCTCACTTGTGACGGGTATATCCGTCACAAACGTGCGACGGGTCAAATACTACCCATGTGAATAAATTAGACAAAATAGATTGGTCCTTAGCACTCTTCTTTTGTCTTATCTACCCTACATGGGTAGTATTTGACCCGTCGCAAATTTACGACGGATACGTCCGTAAAAAATGAGAATTTGTGAATAAAAGGTGGCTTAAATTTATCATGAAGTAGCAAGTGATTATTGAATGAAGGAAAAAAAATACCTAACGTGAGAAAACAAAAAGTAAACAAGATTGCAATAAATTTCTGAAAAGAATTCTCCCAAAGTTTTTCCAATTTTCTTGCAACATAAATAATTCCGTAATCTTATCTTATCTATATATATAATTTCAGAAACATTTCTGAAGTTGTGATTGACCCACCTCATCAACACAGATTTTTCTTTTTTATTCGGTCAGGTGGGTCCCATAAGGATTTTGATGAATTTCATGTAACATAGCCGCCTGAAATTCTTAATAAATGCCCAATATCATAGTTTCAGAAATATTACGCAACATTTTTACATAAATCATGAATTTTTATATAAATCATGAATTTCTACGAAAAACGGTAAATTTGTATAACATAAAATTAAATATTAGATAATCGAATACATATGGCCCGTCTAAAACGATTAGACAACAATTTAAATAATTAGAATAAACATTACGATTATTAGCAATTTACGACAATAAAATATTTTATATAATACAGTATAACCGTTTTATATATATCCAATAATACCTAATAAGGGTTTAGTTTAAGCATATATTTTAATTTCGCGAAATTCAGGTCATAAACAAAACGGTTAAAACTAAACCTTAAAATAAAATATATACTTAAAAAAAGACTAGAATATTGGTCCAAAATATATAAACTGTATTCTATTAATCATCAAAATTAAATAATAAATATAATAAGGTATAACCATTTTATACATACCCAATAGTGGTTTAGTTTTAAGCATATATTTAAATTTTAATTTTGCGAAAATCAAGTCATCAACAAAATGGTTAAAATTAAACTGCAAAACAAAATATATACTTATAAAAAGACTAAAATGTTGGTCCAAAATATATCTCACACACCATTTTGACTAAAATATTGGTCCAAAATATATCATCAATTGAAATATTTTGCGAAAATCAACTCATAAACAAAAGTATATAGACGTTAGATATAAAATTAAAAAAAATCAAATTTTGATGAAAAAGTGTATAGACGTTAGATATAAAACAAAATTTATGAACATTTATAATTTAGTTCTGATGATACATATTTAGAATTATACGATTTGAAAACAACCCGTGCAATTTAACGTATTATCAATATAATAGAAATTGAATGCAAAATATTTACGTATTATTGACACTATTCGTTAATATTAATTATCCACCACATATTTTCTAAAAATACTAGTTTTATGCCCGTACAAAAAATGTACGAGTCTATTTCTAAAAATTTCGTAAATATATTAAAAAAGTAGTACAAATATAATTTAATATTAACTTAAATGAGAAATATATAAATTATGAATTCGGGGATGATTTTGACTCCAAATAATTAATTTACTGGTATAATTAATTTTTTTTTAATGATGATATAAATTGAAATAAATAATCATGACATTATGAAATAAATTTGAACCATATAAAATAGATAAAAAAATTGTATTGTATTTCTATATCTTACCCTTTAAATAACTTACTCTCTAAATGAAAGTAAAATGATAGAAATATTTTTAATAGGGTCTCTTAAAATTTGTAGATGATTTTATAAAGAAAATAATAATGTATTGTTATTAAGACCATCTTTTTACTCGATGTTAACGTAGTTTTAATTGACTGATTCTCGAAGGTTGTTATATTTTCTTAAAAATCGTAAATTTATATTTTTTTTTGTTAATTTAATGGGTTGGGTTTATTTAATCTTATTCAAAAAAAATTGATCTACGTTTCTTTCATTTTTTAATCTACGTTTTTTTGTTAATTTTTATCTCCTCGTGTATTATTTTCATTTTTTTAATTTTTTGGGTTGGGTTTATTTGATCTTATTCAAAAATCTTTGATCTACGTTTTTTTCATTTTTTTAATTTACGTTTTTTTGTTAATTTTTATCTCTTCGTGTATTTTTTTCATTTTTTTAGATATACGTATGTTTGTTAATTTTTAACCCTTTGTATAATTTTTTTCGTTTTCTTTCGTTTTTCATACCTCTAAATATTTGTTAATTACTTCTAGTAGTCCAACTTTTTTTAATATTGTTGAATTTTATGTTTCTGGGTAGAATTTTAGTGATTTTTTTTATTTTCGAATTTGGAGTAAAGTTGTTTTTTTCTTATTATGGAGATAAAAATTATTTGTAACTTTAGAATGTTAAATGGAGAAAAGTAAAATGAAGAAAAATTAAAGCTCCTTGTGTGAGTGGTGAGACATGGCGAGAAAGAAGTTTTTTAATTTCCTAAAATTAAGCAACCAATGAAAAAGCAGGAAAAGTTGTTCCTTTTATTGATAAGGGATTTAATCTAAAACCGTATATAATAAAACGACATTGTATATTTTTGTTGACCCCAACTATTTCTGAGCTTGTAAAAATATATATTTTGGGCTAATAGACAACCATACAAACATGGATCGATATAGATGCATGAGTCGACAATATCACCTAATAATAATTATTACTCGTATTATTTTATGTAGCCTTAATTTACCATTTCGCAAAATTCTACTTTACGACGGTCGCACGTGCGACCAGTAGGAAATTGATCACATTTTGATACGTAGTGACCACTTTTGATTAAATAGTGACCTTTTTTTTCATATTTTTGGAAATATAGATATTTTTAGGATTTATTTTTCATCAAAATCTTAAAATTTGGGCTCTTGTTAAATTTAATGTATATGTTTATATAGTATATAAATTTGCTTTTATACATTTTGATTGTCACAAATTATAGAGTAATACGGTCTCATATAGAAAGTTGTTCCTTCAGTGCTAATAAACGATTTTTCTTTTTATATATGTTGATCGTCTTATGGTATGAGAGTATGAGACCGTTTATACAAAAATTCTAATTTAATTTTAATTGTAAAAGTATCCAAGAGGTTAATTTTCCGAAATTGTATTTTTTTTTTTATTAAAATTTGTTGTCCCCTATATAGATTTCCGATTTTTTTAAAATTTTCTTTTATTGTAAAGTTGAATGTGATTAATTGTTTTTATCATAAGCTTTTTAACATATGAATCCCTTTACTATAAAAGGGATAGCATTTAGAGAGCTCTAATTGGTTCCTCATTTTTAGGGAATCAAAAAGCAAATTATTTTTCCTAATGCCCACGTTCTCCTTTGAGATTTTGTTTTTTTTTTCATTTCATTCATGCTAATATAACACATATCCTAACCCATATACTCATATAATATACATTTCCTAAATATTATCAACACAATATAAACATACAAAAAAATTACAAAATGAATAATCACAAAAAAATAAAAATAAAATTTACAAATGGAATATAATTATAAAAATCAATAAAAATCTCATTCGTTACTGATATTAATATGACATTAAAATCACGAAAAAAGTCGATTTGAAAATATTGATGTATAAATATAGATAAGATACTCACAACAAATTCTAAAAATAAAAATGTTTCACTCTTTTAAAAAAAACTAAAAGAAAATATACAATAAAAATATAACCATTATACCTAACAATATTCATAAATCTAAACACGGTAAAAAATCATTTTAGATCAAGTAAGGAGTAATACCTTATAGATAATTTGGGGGAAATTAAGTTAAAATAGTGTGAAAGGAATAGATAATAATACTCCGTATAATATAAACGCATAATGATAATTAAAGTAAAAAAGAAATTTGAACGATGAGCCCATTTTTCAATATTAATGATTTTGGAACGGTCTTTTTGTGAATACAATTTCTTAATTAAAACGAGAGTATTTGTATTAAATTTAAGACAAGTTAAGTAATTAGAATAAAACAAAAGCATAAGAAATGAAATATAAATATTTGTCTTATATGCTCAAGTGATATGGTATTTGACATGCTTTAATGTTAAAACGGAAATGTCGGTTTTAATGGAGACTAACTGATCGATGAATTTATTAAGAGACAACTTTCTTCATATTCATTTAGACCTTGAAAAATATTGCTAACGAATAAATTAACTAAAAATTTACAAAAATTAATTTCAAAGACCTTTTTTTAAAAACAAAAATTATTCTGTTTTAAGCCTTAAGTTCTCACGCGTTCTCATTTAAGACCGTCTTACTTAAGACGATCTCCTATAACTCATATCTGAGTTAAATAAAGTTGAAACTAATGAAATTTGTGAGTATTTTGAATATCGTTCGAAATAATTTTAAAAACCAACCCGTGCATTTTTGCGTATTTGTTATGTTTTAGATTAGTTATACACTTTGTAACATACTCTACACCGAGTTAAATTATATGTAAGTGAATCTCCAGTTATTGATTTATTTATATTTATATTGTCACAACATTGGACATTTAATTACACTCACTTATATGTTTATGTATTTAATAACGTATGTTATTACGACCCGTGCATTTTTTTGCACGGGCTTAAAACTAGTATGTATATGAAAAATAATAAGAAATGAGGAGAGAAGGTAATTAATTGGAGAGAGTGTAAGTGGAGTGAGTGGGTTGGTTAATGTGTAAAAAAAAATTAAAAAGTAAAAATTCCACCAATCACAAGCCTAGAAAATACCTTCCTTTTATTTTATTTTTTTTGCGGGGAATCTATAAAATACCTTCCTTTTATAGATAGGGGATACCGTGCAATTTTGCACGGGTTTAAAACTAATTTAATTTATTTGTTTACAATATTGGATTGCCACATGTTCAAATTTTATTAGTAGTGTACCAAAGATCTCAAACAACGGATTGAATCTATTGAATACGGAAATCAATCAAGTTAATTTAGAAATATATCATTATTATTAACAAGAATAACTCTTGTGTGAGACCGTCTCACGCGTACAACGAATTTATTTATTTGTATTAAATGAGAAGATTATTATAAAAACAGATGGTCCCATAGTGTAAGACCGTCTATTGTAAAATTTGTACGAGTATATCATTTACCAACTGTTGTGTGAGACCGTCTCACGCGTACAACAGATTTATTTATTTGTATTAAATGAGAAACTTATTATAAAAACAGATGGTCTCATTGTGTAAGACCGTCTTATTGTAGAATTTGTATATCATTTATCGAATGTATTAAATACGGAAAGTAATCAAGGTTAATTTAGAAAAATATTATTATTATATACCAATAAGATTGGCTACTTCTATTAAAAAGTATAAAATCAGGAACATTATTTCATGGAAACACAAATATAGAAAATAAAATAAAAAAATGTCTGGCATAAAAATACACAAGGATATTTATTTCTTTATTTTCACAAATTCTTATTTGCAACGGCACTATCCGTCGCAAACTTGTGACGGATACCGTTTTTTCTCACAAAATACCCACTTTTTCTCCTTTTCAACACTATTCCTTAGTCCCTTTCTCCACTAACTCATTTTGTATCCATTTTATCCCACAAAATATCCGTCACAAATGGTGACCCGTCGAAAGCAAGACTTACTAATTTATTTTTAGGTGAATATTTGCATTAAGTGCATATGATTAAACATGTCTATAAAATCCTAATAGTTTTGATCATTCTTTCACATCATTATAAATTATTCATTAGTAGTAAAACATTCACAAAAACGTTCACATAATGGCTAAAAGGATTTGTTACATTCCTCTCCTTTTACTCATTGTGCTCTTTTTGTCTTGTGGTATGTATTTTGTTTATTCTCTTGTAATTATGTCCTTTATTTTATTTCAAAATTTCATTAAAGTCAGATATTTTTATCATGTTAAAAAAGTCATATTATAAGTTGTAGGTGAAAGAGTAAGTAAGAGAGTAAAGTAAAAGTTATAAGAGATTTCTATAAAAAGACGGTCACAATTTATAAGCGAGGCTAAACATTTTTTTACACTTGTTTGTTCGTCTCTTCAAATCTAAAATATTTATTTATATACATGTGTCGTAGCTTATTTACGCACTTACGATTTTATTATTCTCGTTTGACTTTCTTGCTATAATATAACAACTGATGTAGGGGCGGATGGGGTAGGCAAATGCCACCCGCAACTTAAAAATAAGAATAATATTTGAACATATATTTCACAAAAATGTGTTGGGCTTATTATAAATTTTGTGAGGCTGGAGGTTCAAATCCCCTAAGAGGTTTTTCTTAGAAAAACGTGCTTTATTTTCACCAAACTTCTCTTTCTTTTTTTATAAATGCTTAATATATCTCAAATTTAAAAATTCTAAACAAAAATATATACGGAAAGAAAAAATTGTGTCATCCCATAGTAAAAATCCTGCATCCGCCACTGAACTGATGATAAAGAAAATAGTTGAAAAGACGACTAGACGAGACATTATTATTCATGTGTATATCAATAGATGTTTTAGATTTGAAAAAACGATGAGACGTTTAAGTATAAATATATTTAGTCTTGCTTGTAACCGTCTTTTTATAGAGATCTCTTGTAACTCTTCTCGTACTCTCTTACTCGCTCTTTCATGTAAGCTGAACCCTTAACATTTTGGATTATGGCTATATTATTGGTCTTATTTTGTTAACGCAAAACATGCAAAATCTTAAATTTTGGTTTTATAATAGGATTCAACTATGCCAAACTAGCTAATGGTCTTGGAAAACAAGAGAGTAGATTGGAGCCCCAACAAGGAGCAGATTGTTATCCTCAACTTGGTGGATGTTCATATGACAATTGTAAAATTAGATGCTCACCGAATCCCAAATTTAAATGTGTTAGTGATTTTATATGTTGTTGTTATGACTACTAATAAGATTATAAATTAAGATATTTAATATCGTATTGTTGTGCTTTTAACATACATTTTGTCTTTTAATACGCCATTTGTTTTAACGCAGTAGTTCTAAAACTTACTTTTGGTTTGAGTATAAAAAGATAGCCCAAAATTGAAAGATGCATTTAGCATACTTTCTTTATCAGAAAGATCGGAGCTGCAAAAAATAGAAGCTTTTCTTTTAAGATACTTACGGTGTGTAATATAGAAAAAATGTTTTAGATACGGTCCAAAATTTATTATTTTTAAAAATTAATCTCAAACAATATGAATACTAAAAAAACTCAAGCAAGTCATTCTGGTCATAACTTTTCTAAGCTTAGGCTCGGCCGCCCGCTCGGGTAGAAATTCAATTCATATTCAATTTAAGTCAAATTCAAGCTTAATATCAGTTTAAATCTAAATTACACAATTTATCCTACTTATTTATTCATTTTTTTCCAAATCTTGGTGATATGATATTTAATCAAAGGTACGATAAAATATCACTCATAAAAAGCACAAAATGATAAATAAATAAATTATTGAGATAGATAGAATTAGTTTTAACTGAACCAGTAATAGTAACTTGTAGGTAGGGATGGTCGTCTCACCCTAATTCTGTGGAAATCATGGTCTATCACTCGGTGGATATCCGAAATTAATAGGTACAATTACGTTTCTTAAAAAATATTAATAAATATTTTGATTAAAAATAATATGGCGTGACTATAATAATATTTACCATTTTTTATTTTAAAAAACGCCATTTTATAATAACCTTACTTCGGAATAATAAATAGTGACATTTTAACATAAAATAGTTACTTCGGTCCCACAATATCACTATCAATTATTTGCACCATCAACGATAGTGACTATTCTATTATAAGTCATGTTTGCTTGTTTGGTACTCAATGGATTAATACTAACAACATTAAATTGGTCAAACAGATTATAAAAACAATGGCATTGACTGACATATTTGGCTAATATATTTCTGTTTGGTAATTAGTGGATTCCGGTTATTAAATTGCTGTTTATGTGGGTAAATAGTTGATATAATCATTATTCACAATCTACTAATGTGAATACTATTATAAATCTCGCGGTAATGCGCATTATTTTCGGTAGAAATATGAGAGACTTTAATAATTACACCGGTGACATAACTCCATTCGAAATTTCATCTTAATAAATAAAAAGCATAAAGAATGCAATATCAACTGAAATAAAAGTAATAAGTCTCACTTGTGACGGGTATATCCGTCACAAACTTGCGACGGGTCAAATATTACCCATGTGAATAAATTAGACAAAATAGATTGGTCCTTAGCACTCTTCTTTTGTCTTTTCTACCTTACATGTGTAGTATTTAACCCGTCGCAAATTTACGATGGATACGTCCGTAAAAAATGAGAATTTGTGAATAAAAGGTGGCTTTAATTTATCATGAAGTAGCAAGTGATTATAGAATGAAGGAAAAAAAATACCTAACGTGAGAAAAAAAAAAAGTAAACAAGATTGCAATATTTCATTTAATGGTAATTAAAATGCTACCCTATCTTTTAATTATAGTAAATAAATTTCTGAAAAAAATTCTCCCAAATTCTTTCCAATTTTCTTGCAACATAAATAATTCCGTAATCTTATCTTATCTATATAATTTCAAAAACATTTCTGAAGTTGTGGTTGAGCCACCTCATCAACACAAATTTTTTTTTTATTCGGTCAGGTGGGTCCCATAAGGATTTTGATGAATTTCATGTAACATAACCGCCTGAAATTCGAATTACTTTTTCACATACGAACTTTACTCTTTCACATACACTTTTTCATAAAATTTTCATATGCTGCCATTTTTCCTAAACATGATCAAACCAACTCTTATAATCCCTAATATAAATCGAATAATTATTCACTTTAAAAACATAAACAATGAATCATAATTTTTCAATTAATAATTATAATAGATCGTCCTGCAATGTCGAATAAATAAATAAACAAATTAAATTACTAAAAAAACAAATGAAAAAATAAATATCATATTTGAGAAAAAAACAAATTAATTAATTATTATACTTAAAAAACAAGAAGACGCGCAGGCTTCAAAAGTTTTGTCGTTTTTTTTTGTCTTTTTCTTCTCGTTTTCAACCCTCGTGTCTCCCTTTGTTTTTCAACCCTCGTTTTTTCTACTGTTGGTTTCGGCTTTGCGTTTTCTGGAGCATGGAGAATAATATTAGAGATGAAGTGCAACCGTTCGAATGGGTGACCGGAGATCTGGATGAGAAAGAGAGGCCGTCTGATTTTACGCTCATAGGCAGACTTTGGGGGTCGAAGACGGCTAATTCGAAGGCCGCCATCGAGACTATGTGCACCCTGTGGAAAGGAAAGCAGGAAGTACAAGGTAATATTATCGATAACCAGACTAAAACTTTTATGTTTCGCTTTAAAGATGTACGGGATAAGATTCGGGTTTTGGAGGGACAACCTTGGCATTTTGATCGATTCATTTGGTGTCTAAATGATCCAAATTCGGATGGCTGTGTATGGGATGTCCCGCTTCACCATGTACCAATGTGGGTGCGTATTTATGACCTACCTTTGGATGGAAGGAAACATGATGATAACTGTAGGCGAATGGGGGACCAAATAGGGTGTTTCATTGAAATGGATAAGGCGGAGTTCCCCGAATTAGACAGGTCTATCAGAATGAAAGTTCTCCATGATGTCAGGAGGACAATTCAGAGGGAGGTATGCATTAAAATGAAAGGAGGGAATGTGGTGAAGTTCCCGGTTAAATATGAACGACTCCCTTTAGTTTGCTATGGGTGTAGGGTGATGGGACATGGAAAGAAGGACTGTGAGGAGGGACCGTTTGAGGATCATGAACTAAAAATTGGAGCGTGGATTAGGGCATCCCCGTGGAAGCCCGCAAAAAAAGCTGACAGAGGAGAGAAAGGACCGACGAGAAATTTGAAGAGTTGCTTTGATGAGAGTTCCAAGTATGAGGAAGATTTTGAGATTGATCGAATGATACGTAAACTACAAGCCATTTCGGTGTCTCTTAGTCAATCAAAAGAAAAAGGTGGTAGCATGAGGGAGGGGAAGGGAAAACAGATTATAGAGGTGGAGAATCAGAATCCTATTGGAGAACGAACAGAGGGGCGGGCGGAAAGTTCAAATTTTGAAGTTGTGGGGCATGATAAGGGGGACGACAAAGTTTATACGCAGGAGCTGAGTGATAAAACTGGACCGGGGGGTATTGTCTCAAAGGCCAGGAGGATGAAGTGGTCTAGGGCTCAGCGAGGTGACCAAACGGAGTGTCCTACTCAAAGCATGGAGGTGGAGCTAGGTAGTAAAAGGGGGCGTGATGAGGAGGGAGATGACGAAACGTCCACGGTTTGTAAAAGGCCGCTCTTAATGTCTAAAATTAGTGCCTCTAATAAGGAATACGGGGAGAATGTGGACATGATGGAAGATGGAGAGGAGTGTCAGGGGTCACAATATGGGGATGGGGGGGGGGAGGTTTTTCGGGGGAATAATGACTCGATGGCCAAACTCGGAGGTTGTTCAAATCTGGCGGAGGCTGCAGTTCAGCAGCCCCACCGCTCATTATGAACCTTTTGAGTTACAACTGTCAGGGGTTAGGCAACGACCCGACAGTTGTAGACCTTAAGAAGTTGCTGCGGAGGGAGGATGTGGATGTTGCGGTTCTTCTTGAAACAAAAATGAGTGCGGAAGAAATGCGGAGTGTGGTGGAGAAGCTGGGTGATTATGAAGGAGCTTATGGGGACTCGAATGGTCGGCGAGCGGGGGTGGCTATTATATGGAGAAAGGGGTTAGTGGTTAGAGTGATATCCTCTTCTGCTCATCACGTTGACATGGAGATTAGAGGGCTCTTCACTGAGGATGGATGGCGGCTTACGGGTTTCTATGGCTGGGCTGATAATGCGAGTAAAGAGTTGTCATGGAGTTTACTACGTGACTTGCACCAATTTTCAGCCTTACCTTGGCTTGTTGTGGGAGACTTTAACCAAATTTTACTTGAGGAAGAGAAAAGAGGAGGAGCAGCGAGGGGGCAGGGGGATATGGATGCGTTTAGGAGTGCTTTGGATGATTGTGGCTTGATGGTTATAGGTTTTAAGGGGGAACCTTTTACGTGGTGGAACAAACGAAGTGAACCGGATGATATTTTTGAGAGGCTAGATAGGGCGGTGGCTACGGCGGAATGGGTCTCGATGTTTCCAACCATTATGGTTCATCATTTAGGGAGAGAGCGTTCTGATCATAATCCCCTAAAACTCACGCGACATGCGGCTGGAAATAGAAAGAAAAAGCGTCGGTTTCGTTTTGAGGATATGTGGACAACGGTGGAGAGCTGTGAAGGCATTGTTCGGGAAACTTGGGAGGTGGGTAGGGCAGACGGGGATGTGAGGCTGGTCGTTCAAAATATTCAGAGGTGTGCGGGGGAGTTAACGGAGTGGAGTAAGAAGGAGTTCGGGGAGTTAACGAGACGAATGAGCGATATTCGGAAGCGGTTGATTGATTTGGATGCTGGAAGACCTACAGAAAGTATGGTTACTGAAAGAAGGGCTTTGTGGAATGAATTTGATAAGTTGGCTGCACAGGAGGAAATCTACTGGCGCCAACGATCTCGAATTAATTTTATGAAGGAGGGGGACCGGAATACAAGTTTCTTTCATACAAAGGCGACAATGCGAAAACAAAAAAATAGGATAAACGCACTCCTCAAAGATGATGGTGAATGGACAAAGGACGATATGGAAGTCGAAAACACGGCCCAGGGGTATTTCCGCGAGCTGTTTAGTTCCTCGAACCCCGTGCAAATAGCAGATATGGTGGAAAGCATTCCGGTGAAAGTCAGCAATGAAATGAATGAAGCCCTTCGACAGCCGTTTACTATGGTTGAAGTTAGACAAGCTCTAGACCAGATGAGCCCTCACAAAGCGCCGAGACCGGACGGTATGAATGCAAATTTTTATAAAACGTACTGGCACATTGTTGGGGAGGATATATCTAAACTGGTAATTGGGTGTCTTGATGGTGGGGTGGACATAGCGGAGATAAATAAAACCCATATTGTGCTTATCCCGAAGAAACCTAATGCTCAGTCGATGCATGACTATAGACCTATATCGTTATGTAATGTGGTGTACAAAATCGTGTCAAAAATACTTGTTAACCGTATGAAATTCTGTCTCGGGGATATCATTTCGGAGGAACAAAGTGCTTTTGTCCCGGGACGGCTCATATCTGATAATGCTATGATTGCATTTGAAACGTTTCATCACATAAAATCTCAACACAATGGGTCGAATGGTCATATGGCGTTCAAACTTGACATGAGTAAAGCTTACGACCGGGTTGAGTGGAGTTTCCTCGAAGGAGTGTTGAAAAGGGTGGGTTTTGAGGAGGAGTGGGTGAGGAAAATCATGAAATGTGTTAGCACCGTGACCACAACACCCCTAATTAATGGCAACCCGACTTACCCCATCTACCCTAGACGGGGACTTCGTCAGGGAGACCCCCTATCACCATATTTATTCATTATTTGTGCAGAGGTGTTTTCTAGCATGCTCAAGAGGGCAGTCCACCAAAGAATGATTGATGGTCTCCGGTTATGTCGAAATGCGCCGACTATATCTCACCTTTTTTTTGCGGATGACACAATCATTTTTTGTAAGGCAAACAAGAGGAATGCGGAGACCATCATGCAGGTTATTCGAGATTATGAAAGGGCCTCGGGTCAGAGATTAAATGTTGAAAAATCGGAGGTTTTCTTTAGCCCGAACACGCGTGATGAGGTGAAGACTGAGATTGGGGAGGTGATTAATGCAAGAGTGGTGACGCACCCAAGCAAGTACCTGGGATTGACCGCGATTATAGGCCGGCGGAAAAATGAGGCTTTTGTCCCGTTAAAAGAGAGAATATGGATGAAATTGAAGGGTTGGAAGGAGAAATGTCTTTCGTTTGCAGGAAGGGAAGTCCTAATCAAGGTTGTAGCTTAAGCAATTCCTACGTACCACATGGGGCTGTTTAAGCTGCCTTCGACTTTCTGTGGTGACTTGGACCGGTTGATATCTCGGTTTTGGTGGGGCTTCAAGGATGAGAAAAGACACATTTTTTGGGTGGCTTGGAAGAAAATGTGTACGAGCAAAAAGGAAGGCGGGATGGGATTTAGACACTTAGAGGCATTTAACCTTGCTATGCTAGGGAAGCAACTTTGGCGTCTTGATAATTTCCCGAACTCTTTGGTTGCTCGAGTCATGAAAGCGCGGTATTATCCGCACTGTAGTCCAACTGATGCAAGTCTGGGGCATCACCCCTCCTTTATTTGGCGAAGCCTTGTGGAAGCTCAATGGGTGCTTGAGAAGGGGACGAGATGGCTAATTGGTGATGGACATAAGACTAAATTCCGGGACTGTCCGTGGAAACCCAGCAACCCGCCTTTCAGAGTGTGGTCTCCGAGGGGTCTGAATGGCGATGTGTGGGTGAGTGACTGGCTGGAGGAGGGGGGTTGGAATGAAGCAAAGCTTAAAGCTAATCTAGTGGAGGCGGAAGCGGATGAAATCATGCGAATTCCTATTAATCATGAAAGGGGAGAAGACAGGAAAATTTGGCACTATTCGAACGATGAGGTGTATACGGTCAGATCGGCGTATCAATTTATCAGATGGTCCTTGGCTTCTGAAGACGCGTCTACAAGCTTGGGGCACACGAACGATGTATGGCAGGAAGTTTGGAAACAAAACATTCCTCCGAAAGTTCGGACTTTCCTGTGGAGAGCAAGTAGAGGAGCGCTGCCTAGTGGAGCAAATCTTCAGAGACGGGTCACTGAAATTGACCCAACCTGCTGCCGATGTGAAAGCCAGATTGAGACGGATACCCATGCGCTTTTCCATTGCTCCTATGTCAGAAATATTTGGCGGACAGTGAGGGTGGAAGTAGACGAGGATCGGGAATGTTGTGTAACTGTGAGGGATTGGTTGGGGCATTTAATGAAGGAGGGAGATGAGGAACGGAGGTGTCGAATGTTTATGTTGGCTTGGGCGATATGGAATGAGAGGAATTCGGTTTTCCATGGGGGCAGCGGAATGCAAGTGGCTGAACTGATCGAAAAGACATACACGTACCTTGCAAACTATAGCTCAATTAATGAAGGGAACGGAAGTAATGTCAGGCAGAGGAATGCAGAAACAGGGGGGCAGTGGCGTCCTCCCCCAAAAGGGGTGACAAAAATCAATGTTGATGTTGCTGTATTAGGAGTTATGGGAAGCGGTCTGGGCGTGGTGATTAGGGACGATCAGGGGCAGGTGAAACGAGTGGCGGTGCGACAGGTGAGAGCAGCGTGGGAACCAGGCATTGCGGAGGCGAAAGCGGCATTATTTGGGCTTCAAATAGCGCTTCAGATGGGTCTATCGGATGTGGTCCTTGAGTCGGATTCACAGACTTTGATCGAAATGCTAAAGGCGGATATCGCTCCCTATTCTTATGTTGGTAATGTGGCGCGTGATATCTTGAATAATGTAGCGGTGAAGTTTAATTCTATTTCTTTTGCTTTTATTAGACGGAATGGGAATGGTGCTGCGCACGGAATTGCTCACTACCAGCCCATTGTTTATTCCACCCGGGTGTGGGTTGATATATGTCCGGATTGTATTAGCAATATTGTGGCAAACGATTTTGTTGCGATGATGAATGAATAAAATGGTCTGTTTTACCCTTAAAAAAAAAAACAAGAAGACGCGCGGGCCGCAACATAGATCTCCTTTCCTCACCGTCGTCGGACCACCAACAACACCGACCGACAACGAAAACAACATCGGACCACCAAATCTCGTACCTAGACGACCGAGAACCCACCACCATCCCTCTCCAAGCTGGTCGGTCAGATCTGGAATGCGGTATGATTGAGGTTGAACGGAGGGCGGTATTAGGGAGTAACATGCTATGCAAAGGAAAAAGGACAACGAGCGATAGCGGTATGGGAGTGAGTCTGTTCTTATCTATTCCTATTCCGCCAATTAAGTTAAAAGTGCAAACTTTAATGTCAACCACCTCATTCATAATAATTCAATCTTCAGTTGTTCGAACCGAATTTACCGCAATATTCCTCGGGCGTATCAGATGCCAATGAGTCTTCTTAGTATAAGGCCATACGTGCAAGGCATGATTAACCCATGGGGACGGCGGCGGAGGGGAAGCACGAGACAGGGGCTAAGGGATGAGTCGGGCAGTATGAGATTTTCCGTCGATAATATTGACCGGAATTGCTGAACGGAGTGGTGCTTGGTGCTATGTACTTGGTGGTTAAGGGAGAAAAATTATTTGGGCAAAGGTTGAGAAAAAAAAATGACAAGGGTAGTATCGTAAAAATTGTACTAAAAAATATTAGAGATAAAAAGAGAAAGAAATAATGCTCCCAAACCCTATCTCGTCGTCTCCGAAGGAAGACGACCAAAATGCGAGATCAACAAAAAAGTGTAAAATGCAAGAAACATTAGACCAACACTTGAAAGATATATCCATGGAGGTCAATTTAGGAGGTGATAAGGAAGAGGGATATAGTAACTAGGGCATCCCTACTCGAGTATCTTATAGAGATTCCGTAAGTTACGGGATAGGCCCTTCCTTTGCTATTGACCAGGGCTACGACTTTTCTATATCTATCAATGATGCCTTTGAAGAGGAGTCGGAAGACGATACTGAAGAAGAAGAAGATGCTCAAGACTCAACCTGTCCGACCATTTTGCTTACTCGGGAGGAGAAGGCTAAAATCCGACGACACTGGAAGGATACGCTCATCAATTCATCATCAAAATGTTCGACAAGAATATTGGCTATTTTTCTCTTCTTCGTCAAATAAAGAGAAAATGGAGTCTCAAGGGTGGTCTCACGCTTATGGACGTAGGTTCGTCGTACTATGTCGCACGTTTCACTAATAGGGAGGACTATGAATATGTCCTTACACAAGGCCCCTGGATGATAGGAGACCATTATCTCACTATCCGTAAATGAATCCCGAACTTCGTGGTTAATGATGAACCTATCAAGTTTCTGACAACTTGTGTTCGCATCCCGAAACTGTCTGTCGAATACTACCATGAGGATATTCTCCGGAAAATAGGGACTAAAATAGGAAAAGTGATTCGAATTGATCAACCCACTGCGTTAGTAGAAAGGGGACAGTTCGTTCGTATGAGTGTGGAGGTAGATTTATCAAAGCCGTTATTATCCAAGTTCAGAATGAACGGCAAAGTTTGGTTAATTCAATATGAAGGGCTTCGACAGATATGTTATAAATGCGGGAAATTGGGGCATATTGATTCAAACTGTCCCATGTTCACACCGAGTGCGGCAACGGATGAGTTGCTCAGGAGAGAGCGGCAGGTTGCGAATTCCTTAGGACCCAGAAAAGAAGACTTGCCAAAGATCAACACAAGCGAGGTGTACGGAGATTGGATGCAGGTCAAAAAACCCAATAGACGTAAAAATGCGAAAGTGGTTAGCGAAAGTGCTCAACCCAATGTTCCAGTCTCGGGTCTAAATTTGAGAGCCTCCGGTTCGAGGTTCGAGGCCCTGAATCAAGCCGAAAACCATGACGATGTTGAGCTGAACCACGAAACAGAGGGGGGTCAAGAACAGAACATGAGCGAGGCGGAAAAAATCAACCCGGTAGCCAATATGGATACGGTAAATTCAAATGCGAGTCCAAAATCCTTACCAAAGGAAATAGGAGCCAATGAAACGGATTTGCATAATCTTGGTGATTTCCGAAATTCCGAGAATAATGCACCAGCTGTCGAAGGATCTTCTTTTTATTTTTTTCCTAATACAATGGAAGGAAATAAGGTAAATAATGCTACTGATTTGGAAAAGATTGATAATATGGAACCAAATAATGTGTTGAATATTCCTAAAACTTTCCAAAATCAAATCTCGGGAGATAGCATCCTAAATATGGGAAATTCTTTTGGAAGTCCACACCCTATGCCATCTCATATTCCAACTAATAATCCAAAACAGAAAACTGCCAAAGCCAACCATATTCCACTGTTTAAAGAAAATAATAGCAATTCAACCCTCACGCACAACAAAAACTCTCGCACTGCTTATAAAAAAGCTGCGCGTACTGGCTTCTCGAAATCCCCTATCAACCATGGACTTAAAATCCTTAACCGTTCCGACTCATTGTACCCAATACGAGTCAATCCCTCCTGCTCTACACCTCTCCTTAACGTCACAAATGGCCGACCCTACAGTGATTGTAGTGACACCGTTAGCCCACCAAATAGAGATGAACATAGGGATAGCAGCCAACCCTGTTTGGAGAGTCCCGGAATCAGACATAGTAGTGACGATCACCCCATGGGTGATGCGAATTCTACAAAAAGTCTCTGAGGCTTTTTTGTCCTCTATGTCTACCTTACCTAACAGTTTTATGGATCGTTTCCCAAATAATCTGTGTCGTAAAAAGCCGCTGAGACTCATGACTTGGAACGTCCAGGGAGCGGGCAGCCCCGAGTTCATGAACATGTTGAAAGAACTTATCTTTTGCAATAAACCTCAAGTCCTTGCTTTGTTTGAACCACGTATTAGTGGTGAGTTTGCACAACGAGTCTGTAATCAAATTGGTTTTTCGGGTAAGACACGGGTGGATGCGGAGGGTTTTAGAGGGGGTATTTGGTTATTTTGGGATACGGATGGGGTGAGTATCACACCAATTATGTCCCACGCTCAACACATCACCGTAGAAATTTCCCGTATTGGAGAAGTGCCTTGGTTTTACTCAGCAGTCTATGCTAGTCCGGATACTCGGAGAAAAGAAGAATTATGGAGTGAGCTGGAAATTTTCGCGCGCACTCACAAGTCACAACAGACCCTGGCTTCTTATGGGGGATTTTAATGACACCCGATTCCTTTCGGAACGGAATGGTGACAGCGAGAGTATGAGACGGAGATGTACGCTATTTAATTCGTGGGTTGAAAGGAATAGCTGGATGGATCTTGATTTTTCGGGTCCCGTGTCAACTTGGTCTAGAGGCGTATCAAGTGCCACAAGACAATGGGCTCAACTAGACCGTGCTTTGTGTAACTCGGAATGGCGTTTGTTATTTGCTGAAGGCTCCCTCAAGCACCTTGTCCAAAATAGTCGGATCATTGTCCTATCATGGTAAACACCAACGGTTTTGCTCCTATAACCCGTATGCTTAGACCTTTCCGTTTTCAAGCGGCATGGTTAGGACATAGCCTGTTTTCAAAATTTGTAGAGGAAAAATGGGACAATGCACAACCTCTGTTTCCATTTATTCATACTTTTGCTGAAAAATTACATAAGTGGAATCATGATATTTTTCGCAACATTTTCGCGAAAAAAAGAAGTCTGGAACGGAGATTAAGTGGAATTCAGAATCGAATTGCTACAGGAGGTCCCAATTACCTTATCAAGTATGAAACAAAACTTAGAAAACAACTGGATGAGGTGCTCCGTGAAGAATGGTTCCAAAAATCCCGAATGGAAGCTATTTGTGACGGGGATAGAAATACTCGGTTGTTCCAATTAAGCACCATTGTTCGACGCCGCCGAAATAGAATTGAAAGTCTTCAAGATTCAGCAGGCAATTGGGTGTGGGATGGTGTTCAGGTCAAAGCCATGGTGCTAGAATTTTTTCAGAATCTTTTTACGGGCCAGCCTAGGGCAATTGACCTCTCAAGTGTGACCAGGGGTTTATTTCCTCCAATTTCACAGGAAGATAATTTGGCGCTGGAACGAAATTACTCAGTAGAGGAAATAAGAGGTGCTCTGAGTCAGATGTCTCCCTACAAGGCGCCGGGGCCGGATGGTTTCCAAGCTCTTTTCTATCAAACCCAGTGGGCTATCGTTGCACCGAGTCTCAGTAGATTGGTTTTCCAAGTCCTTCATACTAATTTATTTCCTGAAGGTCTCGGAGAAGCATTTATTTCGCTAATCCCAAAGACTGAACATCCGAGCCTGGTTTCGCATTTCAGATCGATTGGACTGTGCAATGTCGTGTATAAAATTATTACCAAGATGCTTGTGAACCGGTTAAAGCCGCTCCTTCCGAGTTTAATTAGCTCTATGCAAACAAGCTTTGTACCCCAGAGACAAATCACAGATAATATTATACTTGTCCAAGAGGTTTTACACTCAATGCGACTGAAAAAAGGTCGGAAGGGTTTCATGGCTCTAAAATTAGATTTGGAAAAGGCGTACGATAAACTGGAATGGTTGTTTATTGAGCATACTCTGATGGATATGGGGTTACCGGATAGAATGGTGAACTCAATTATGCTATGCATCCGCTCCACTGTACTTAGCATTTTGTGGAATGGAGAAAGAACAGATTCTTTTGTACCTACTAGAGGAATACGACAAGGAGATTCGTTATCCCCTTATATCTTCACCATATGCATGGAAAAACTGAGTCATCTCATTGAACAAGCTACGCGGTTAAACAAATGGCGCGGTTTTAAGACAAGCTGAGGCGGCCCTGTACCCACTACCCACTCATCTATTTTTTGCGGATGATATTATTCTATTTGGCGAAGCATCGGTTGATCAAGCAAAAATCATAAATGAATGCCTTGATGCCTTTTGCAAAGCATCGGGACAATCAGTGAGCCTAGCGAAGTCAAAGGTATATTTTTCACCAAATTTAAATGAGGAGGACATGGAAGCCGTCACTAGGGAACTTGGCATATCTAGAACGGAGGATCTCGGAATGTACTTAGGGATGCCCACTATAAATGGCAGAGTCACAAAAGAAACTTTTGATTTCATAGCTCGGAAAGTGGACAAGAGACTATCCGGATGGAAAACAAAAACTCTCTCGCTCGCAGGTCGGGCTACTCTTATTCAATCCACTTTATCAACCATCCCGGCTTATTCAATGCAAACAGCTAAAATCCCTAGAGCTATTTGTGACGATATTGACAAGAAGGCTCGGCGTTTTCTCTGGGGCGGCAGTGAAGAGGTTCGAAAAATGAGCCTAGTATCATGGGACATGGTCACGGCTGAAAAGAGCAAAGGAGGGCTTGGTTTGCGATCGATGAGGCAAGTGAATACCGCTTTTATGGCAAAGATTGGCTGGAGACTAGTGACTGAACCTAACTCCGTATGGGCCCGAGTGCTTCGATTCAAATATTGTCAAGGCAGATGTGACAAAACTATTTTCGTAGCAAAACAAAAGAGTTCGAATTTGTGGAAAGGGGTAGTAGAAGCTATAGATGTTATTCGGTCGGGATTAAGTTCATCTATTGGTAATGGTAGACAAACTTTCTTCTGGAAAGACAAATGGGCTACATCCGAACCCCTGGAATCTAAAGTGGAAATGGCGATCCCTCAACACTTCATTTCCGCGACTGTTGAAGATATGTGGGATATGGATACGGGCTGGAAATGGACCCTCTTTGCAGACCTCCTACCGAGCTATATTCTACACACCATGGCATCTTATGAAGTGTATCCGGGAGATGCGAATGAAGATCAACCCTATTGGCTGCGACACCGTCTGGTAAATTCTCAATTAAGTCGGCTATTCAGATTATTCGCAATGCGCCTAGTGATGAGTCTGAAATCTTTTGGAAACTACCGTGGAAAACTTGGGCCCCTCAGCGTATGCGCGCATTTCTATGGCTCCTTTTACACGATAGGATCATGTCTAACACCAATAGAATGAGACGTGGTTTGACGGATAATCCGTGCTGCGATGTTTGCATAGGGATCGAGGAAACGGCCCTTCATATTCTTCGTGACTGTATCGAAGCTCAGAAGGTTTGGGAATTCTTTCCCATTGCCCAGAACCCAAAATTTGTGAATTCTTCTTCGATTCGCGAGTGGGTGGTGTTCAATTTAACTCCTTCGAACACGCCCGAGTTTGAAAATTGGCCTTCGAAATTTACGGTGATTGTGTGGTGGCTCTGGAAGTGGCGGAACTCACGGATTTTTGGACAGGAGCAACAAGTTATCCATAATAAGAGCAATTTTTTTAGTTCAGAGATGGAGTGAAGTACTGCAAGCTCGGGAAAATAGAATATTAGAGCTGGGTACGGAAATTAGGCGACACGAAGCCTTTGTCAGATGGCTAGCACCGCCAGACGGATGGGTGGCGCTAAATGTCGATGGTGCATCTAAAGGAAATCCGAGGAATGCAGGTGCGGGAGGGATTTTTCGAAACAGTTCTGGTCGAATTCTGGGTGCTTTTTCGGAAAAATTAGGAGAAGCGACGGTGACTCGGACGGAATTGCTTGCCCTTCGCAGGGGGTTGATAATAGCTTTGGCGCTTAATATCGAAAAACTGGTAATTCAGACAGACTCGAAGACCATTATGGGATTCATGGAGTCCCCTTCGACCATACCGTCAGCTCACTCTCATATGAGTAAAATATGTCAGTCGTTCATAAGGGACTCCCCATAGACGGTAGAATTACATCACACGTACCGAGAAGCTAATTCATGCGCTGACTGGTTGGCGAACCAGGGTGTTGTACAATCCCAGAAGTTAGTACGCTATGATCTCTCAAATGTTCCGACGCAAGTCCGTATCTTAGCTCAGCAGGATATCAGTGGAGTGGCTTGGCCGCGGATGGTGCCGTATTTCCAACCCCTGTAATTTTGCTTTGTTTTCGTCTTTTTGTTCTGTTTTCTTTCGTTTGGTCCGTAGTTTGGTTTTGGTTTTCTTTTTTGCTTTGTAATCTCCGCTTTTCTTATGGGTTTTACCCGCTTCGACTTACCAAAAAAAAATTGTATGTGAAAGAGTAAAATTCATATGTGAAAAAGCACGTACCTTAATAAATGCCCAATATCGTAGTTTCAGAAATATTACGTAATATTTTTACATAAATCATGAATTTTTATATTAATCATGAATTTCTACGAAAAACGGTAAATTTGTATAACATAAAATTAAATATTAGATAATCGAATACATATGGCCCGTCTAAAACGATTAGACAACAATTTAAATAATTAGAATAAACATTACGATTATTAGCAATTTACGGCAATAAAATATTTTATATAATACAGTATAACCGTTTTATATATATCCAATAATACCTAATAAGGGTTTAGTTTTAAGCATATATTTTAATTTTGCGAAATTCAGGTCATAAACAAAACGGTTAAAACTAAACCTTAATATAAAATATATACTTAAAAAAAGACTAAAATGTTGGTCCAAAATATATAAACTGTATTCTATTAATCATCAAAATTAAATAATAAATATAATAAGGTATAACCATTTTATACATACCCAATAGTGGTTTAGTTTTAAGCATATATTTAAATTTTAATTTTGCGAAAATCAAGTCATCAACAAAAAGGTTAAAACTAAACCGCAAAACAAAATATTTACTTATAAAAAGACTAAAATGTTGGTCCAAAATATATCTCACACACCATTTTGACTAAAATATTGGTCCAAAATATATCATCAATTGAAATATTTTGCGAAAATCAAGTCATAAACAAAAGTGTATAGACGTTAGATATAAATCAAATTTTGATGAAAAAGTATAATTTAGTTCTGATGATACATATTTAGAATTTTGAATGCAAAATATTCACATATTATTGACACTATTCGTTAATATTAATTATCCACCACATATTTTCTAAAAATATACCCGTGCAATTTTGCACGGGTTTAAAACTAGTTTAATTTATTTGTTTACAATATTGGATTGCCACATGTTCAAATTTTATTAGTAGTGTACCAAAGATCTCAAACAACGGATTGAATCTATTGAATACGGAAATCAATCAAGTTAATTTAGAAATATATCATTATTATTATTAACAAGAATAACCCTTGTGTGAGACCGTCTCACGCGTACAACGAATTTATTTATTTGTATTAAATGAGAAGATTATTATAAAAACAGATGGTCCCATAGTGTAAGACCGTCTATTGTAAAATTTGTACGAGTATATCATTTACCAACTGTTGTGTGAGACCCTCTCACGCGTACAACAGATTTATTTGTATTAAATGAGAAACTTATTATAAAAACAGATGGTCTCATTGTGTAAGACCGTCTTATTGTAGAATTTGTATATCATTTATCGAATGTATTAAATACGGAAAGTAATCAAGGTTAATTTAGAAAAATATTATTATTATATACCAATAAGATTGGCTACTTCTATTAAAAAGTATAAAATCAGGAACATTATTTCATGGAAACACAAATATAGAAAATAAAATAAAAAAATGTCTGGCATAAAAATACACAAGGATATTTATTTCTTTATTTTCACAAATTCTTATTTGCAACGGCACTATCCGTCGCAAATTTGTGACGGATACCGTTTTCTTTCACAAAATACCCACTTTTTCTCTCTCTTCAACACTATTCTTTAGTCCCTTTCTCCACTAACTCATTTTGTATCCATTTTATCCCACAAAATATCCGTCACAAATGGTGATCCGTCGCAAGCAAGACTTACTAATTTATTTTTCAGTAATTCTCCTGTACGACCGTCTCACCCGTGCTTTTTTACAAAATGTGACCATTTTGTGGTAAAATATGACCACTTTTTATCCAAAGTGACCACTTTTGAAAAATAGGTCATTTTTTTCTTAAAAAAGGTGGTCACTATTTACTCAAAAGTGGTCACTACTTATCACAATATGGTCACTTTTCAACTGGTCGCACGTGCGACGGTCTTATACAAGTTTTTGGGTTTATTTTTAGGTGAATATTTGCATTAATTGCATATGATTAAACATGTCTATAAAATCCTAATAGTTTTGATCGTTCTTTCACATCATTATTCATTATTCAATAGCAGTAAAACATTCACAAAAACGTTCACATAATGGCTAAAAGGATTTGTTACATTCCTCTCCTTTTACTCATTGTGCTCTTTTTGTCTTGTGGTATGTATTTTGTTTATTCTCTTGTAATTATGTCCTTTATTTTATTTCAAAATTTCATTAAAGTCAGATATTTTTATCATGTTAAAAAGAGTCATATTATAAGATGTAGGTGAAAGAGCGAGTAAGAGAGTAAACACAAAAAGGATTATACAACCAGATGTATAATAGCATTGTACAACCATGGTGTATTTTATTGAGCTTATGTGTATATTTGTTGAGTTTTAAACTATTTTGAGTTATATTTTAGTTTTTTTATATTAAAATTAAAATATAGTTCAACTTATATGTATTGTGTTTTAGTTATATAATAATTTTCAATTCTCAATTTTTGTCAAGGAGTTCATAAATTTTACCATATAGCTCATATTCTTTCTAATAAAGCTCGAGTTTTCTATTAAAAAGCTCAAAATATGTACAGAAAATTGTATACCTCTGGTGGTATAATCCGCTTATTGGAGAGTAAAGTAAAAGTTATAAGAGATTTTTATAAAAAGACGGTCACAATTCATAAGCGAGGCTGAACATTTTTTTACACTTGTTTGTTCGTCTCTTCAAATCTAAAATATTTATTTATATATGTGTCGTAGCTTATTTACGCACTTACGATTTTATTATTCTCGTTTGACTTTCTTGCTATAATATAACAACTGATGTAGGGGCGGATGGGGTAGGCAAATGCCACCCTCAACTTAAAAATAAGAATAATATTTGAACATATATTTCACAAAAACGTGTTGGGCTTATTATAAATTTTGTGAGGTTAGAGGTTCAAATCCCCTAAGAGGTTTTTTCTTAGAAAAACATGCTTTATTTTCACCAAACTTCTCTTTCTTTTTTTATAAATGCTTAATATATCTCAAATTTGAATATTCTAAACAAAAATATATACGGAAAAAAAATGTGTCATCCCATGCATAGTAAAAATCCTGCATCCGCCACTGAACTGATGATAAGGAAAATAGTTGAAAAGACGACTAGACGAGACATTATTATTCATGTGTATATCAATAGATGTTTTAGATTTGAAAAAACGACGAGACGTTTAAGTATAAAAATATTTAGTCTTGCTTGTAACCGTCTTTTTATAAAGATCTCTTGTAACTCTTCCCGTACTCTCTTACTCGCTCTTTCATGTTAGCTGAACCCTTAACATTTTGGATTATGGCTATATTATTGGTCTTATTTTGTTAACGCAAAACATGCAAAACCTTAAATATTGGTTTTATAATAGGATTCAACGATGCCAAACTAGTTAATGGTCTTGGAAAACAAGAGAGTAGATTGGAGCCCCAACAAGGAGCAGATTGTTATCCTCAACCTGTTGGATGTTTATATGACAATTGTAAAATTAGATGCTCACCGAATCCCAAATTTAAATGTGTTAGTGATTGGATATGTTGTTGTTATGACTACTAATAAGATTATAAATTAAGATATTTAATATCGTATTGTTGTGCTTTTAACATACATTTTGCCTTTTAATACGCCATTTGTTTTAACGCAGTAGTTCTAAAACTTACTTTTGATTTGATTATAAAAAGATAGCCCAAAATTGAAAGATGCATTTAGCATACTTTCTTTATCAGAAAGATCAAAGCTGCAAAAAATAGAAGCTTTTCTTTTAAGATACTTACGGTGTGTAATATAGAAAAAATGTTTTAGAAACGGTCCAAAATTTATTATTTTTAAAAATTAATCTCAAACAATATGAATACTAAAAAAACTCAAGCAAGTCATTCTGGTCATAACTTTTCTAAGCTTAAGCTCGGCCGCCTGCTCGAGTAGAAATTCAATTCATATTCAAATTAAGTCAAATTCAAGCTTAATATCAGTTTAAATCTTGTTGGGAAATTAGCGCTAATATCTCACGTGCAACGGAAGCAACCAACCGACAAGTAAACCGTAAAAGTAAATAAATGTAAGCAATAATAAGATGAGACAATATTTAGGGTCAAACCCAGGGTAAAACTTCCAAACCGGAAGTAATACCCACTAGCCAAATCGACTAGAATTCACTATAAGAATAGTACCAGTACAACGTAACCGTCCCGAATTAAATACCAATCCGAAATCCACAATAATATAAGATAACAATTTCTAGCCTCGAATAATATTAGTAAATGCCACTAATATTATCCCTAGAATAACCTCCTAAATTATTGTATAAAACACCCGTTATACTGCCTCTCACCCTCAAACCTCGACTTGCTATTTTAGATATCAAGTCACCTTGTTTGATATTTCTTTTGTGAGATATTTTTTCCAAAACATTTACCATCCTTTATATAGTAATATGTAGTGACGTTATATTTTAATGTCATAAGGTCACTTCACGTTACCACACAAATGAATTAAAGTAATTCATTTGATTTTTGCGTAATCCTAAATGAACATGCATCCACATTCATTTAGTACCTAATGTTACATGTACATCATCAATACTTGTACATGTAACACCTAGCTTAATAAAAACATTGTGTGTGTAACTTGTGTCGGATGAGTTGTTTTAACCCAACAATTCTAAATTACACAATTTATCCTACTTATTTATTCATTTTTTCCGAATCTGGGTGATATGATATTTAATCAAAGGTACGATAAAATATCACTCATACAAAGCACAAAATGATAAATAAATAAATTATTGAGATAGATAGAATTAGTTTTAACTGAACCGGTAATATTAACTTGTAGGTAGAGACGGTCGTCTCACCCTGATCCTGTGGAAATCATGGTCTATCACCCGGTGGATATCCGAAATTAATAGGTACAATTATGTTTCTTAAAAAATATTAATAAATATTTTGATTAAAAAAAATATGGTGTGACTATAATAAATATTTACCAATTTTTATTTTAAAAAACGCCATTTTATAATAACCTTACTTCGGAATAATAAATAGTGACATTTTAACATAAAATAGTTACTTTTATACGGTCCCACAATATCATTATCAATTATTTGCACCATCAACAATAGTGACTATTCTATTATAAGTCATGTTTGCTCGTTTGGTACTCAATGGATTAATACTAACAACATTAAATTGGTCAGTAGAAATATAAGAGACTTTAATAATTACACCGCTGACATAACTCCATTCGAAATTTAATCATAAAATAAAAGGTTATATTAACACTTTGTACACAAATTCTCATTGTGACGAGTATATCCCTTGCAATCTTGGAAAAAACAGTAAGACACAATATAAACGTGAACTAATTAGCACAGTTTTATTCGTGTAACAAAATCAAAACATCTCATAGTATGTCAAATTAATTGAAAAAATATTACTTCATTTTAAACGGGAAACGGGATAGAATTATTTTAGTCAAATCGATTCCAAGTACTTGTCGAGCGGACTCACTCGATAATTCACTTATCCACCGAACTTACACCACTACACAACCGGACTCAAATACACACATAAATCATAATGACATAAAACTTACGAAGACGTCAAAAACGCCCACACAAAAACGCGATCAATCAAACACTTCCATAATCAACGGCTAAGATGAAGCGACGATCAATTCCAATTAAATCCAACGCCTCACAATCCTCCACGTCACACCGCGACTTCTCCTCTTTACCATACGACCTGATGTCGCGAATCGCCGCCGCGTTCTCTCACCGCGACTTAACCGCAGCGTCTTTAACCTGTAAGTCATGGAACGACGCGTTGCGACCGTTGAGAGAAGCTATGTTGTTATTACGTTGGGGAAAGCGGTTTAAACACGGTCGAGCTGGTGTCCGGTCGGACCGGGATAAGGCGCTTGAGTCGTTTTTAAAAGGAGCGGCTCGCGGTTCGAGTTTGGCTATGGTTGATGCCGGTTTGATTTATTGGGAGATGGGGAAGAGAGAGGAAGGGATTCGGCTTTATCGGAAGGCTGCTGAGCTTGGCGATGCTTCTGGACAGTGTAATCTCGGGATTGCGTATCTGCACGGTATATCGTTTCCGTCATTTGTTTACCAATTTCATTGATCATTCAGTTATTAGTTTGAAGTATATAGTATCGGTCATTTGTTTACCTATTTCATTACGGTAGACGGATTAATTTGTTAATTCTGTGAATTGATCATTTAGTTCATTGCTTACTAGCAAAGGATATCGTCGAGTTCATTTGTTTATCTATTTCATTTTGAATTGAGACGGAATAATTTGTTAATTCTGTGAATTGATCATTTAGTTACATTGCTTACTAGCAAAGGATATCGTCGAGGTTATTTGTTTATCTATTTCATTTTGATGTCGGTTGGGAACGGTTTATTGTATAAATTGATCATTCAGTTACATTGCTTACTTGCAACTGTTGCAAGAGGTATATCGTCTCCGCTCATTTGTTTAACTATTGCTTTGATTTGAGAAGGCAAAATTTTAGTTTTAACCTAAGTTCAGGTTTTCCCCTGTAGGAATGTAGTTAGGAAGGCGAAATCTTTGTTACTAGCAATTGCATTAAGAAGATAAGATGATTGTGGAGAGGATTGCGAAATTCGAGTCATGATTGTGGCTATAGACTGGTTATTTAATGTAGTTACAGGATTACTTGCAGAAGATGAGATTGTCTTAAGATGTGTTGATGAGTTTAGTTACTTTTATAGTTTGTACAGTTGCGCCATGCCGGCATCCTTTTCATCTCTGGATGAATGGTGATGCAGGAAAGCCGATTAAAAGACGTGATATCTGTGATGTTTTAAGGAACAGATAGCAAGTTAACCTGAAGAACGTAGAATGCAATGTTATTTTGAAAGCCATTGATTCATGTTCAACATCGTTTAATGTGGTCACGTCTTGATTTTATGAATGCAGCCGACTCTGCAAATACTAGAGAAGCAGTCAGGTGGTTACTACAATCTGCAACAGCTGGTCATGTTCGTGCTCAGTATCAACTAGCTCTCTGTCTGCATCATGGGCGTGGGATCGAAAAAAGTCTACATGAAGCTGTAATTTAGTCCTCTATCCTTCATTTTGAAAACATTTTTCATTTGTATGAGTGAAGCTTCAGAGACTTGACAGAGGTGTAATCCTTGCGAGTTGCGAGTACTATAAGATAACAGCAATAACAGTGTTATTCTAGTTTCTTAAGAATTCCTGTAGGGTTAATTTAACACAGAGATGTTGGTCTGATTACCCACCCATGATGGAAATTGCGTAGGGAATTGCATTAAATAACTGGTAATTCAGAGTAAAAAGAAGACTGAACAGATTAGTTAGCTGTTTTTTACTTTATTTACCATAATCCTAAACTGAAGATTACAGTGAATACTGATATTGTATTAATTTTGAACAGGCTAAGTGGTATCTTAGAGCTGCAGAGGGTGGGTATGCTCGTGCGATGTACAATGCATCACTGTGTTTTTCATCTGGTGAAGGATTCAAGCAGAACCACCCCCAAGCGAAGAAATGGATGAAGAGAGCAGCTGACCATGGACACAGTAAAGCCCAGTTTGAGCATGGACTGAATCTGTTTTCTGTATGTGGCAATCCTTTCCTCGAAAAGCAATTAAGCATTTATTCAAATATCTCAGAACACATTTATATCAATGGAATTACTATTATTTCTATTGCAATCTCTGCTTTCATAGGATTTAAATTGATTAAGGTGGTCGTATTTTGGCAGGAAGGGGAGATGATGAAAGCTGTTATTTACCTGGAACTTGCTAGCCGTGCAGGTGAAGTTGGTGCATCACATGTTAAGGATGTTATTCTCCAACAACTCTCTGCTGCTTCACGTGATCGAGCTATGCATCATGCTGATAAATGGCGCGCCTTACCTTCATCTCGGTGACTAATGGTAATCCAACTTGTATCAAATCTCTTTACACATGAGAGCATTTACAGTAGGTAATGATGGACCGGAAAACACCTGCTCTCTCCATTTACCCGTCCTCATGGGAGAGGTTGCAGAGGCTATAATAATTTTTACGTCCACAATCTTAAAGTTCTCTTATATGCTCTCGACCTGAAGTTTTGGTTCCACCTCTTTCGTATCTACATCTCAAAAAAATTGTTTCTTTCTTCTTCACTTGTTTACGTTTTTGTGATTGGCTATGAGCCTATAATAATTTTTACGGCCACAATCTTAAAGTTCTCTTATAAGCTCTCGACCTGAAGTTTTGGTTCCACCTCTTTCGTATCTACATCTGAAAAAAAATGTTTCACTCTTTCACTTGTTTACGTCTTTGTGGGTTGGCTATGAGTAGAGCTGGCAAAAGCTGACCCGACCCGATGAACCCGACCCGACCTGCCCGAAACCCGACTCGATACAACCCGAGAATTGGGTGAACCGAAACCGATCTGACCCAACCCGAACCGACCCGATAACCGATAGTAGCCTTATTTTGTCCAACCCGAACCCGACCTGGCCCGTGACCCGATACTTCCTCAACCCTATAGATGCCTCGATAATGAACTGAGTTAATAATGGTTTAAATGACACCAAATTGACATTCATCTTAATTATTTTCACTTAAACGTCAATTAATACATTTACCCATTATTTAAACTTAAAATTACCATCTAAAACTAAATATAAGATAAAATATATGCCAATAACCTGACGCAACACTGACCCGCTAATGACCCGACCTGAATTATCACCCGTGATGATCCGGCCCGAAGATAAACCGACCCGAACCCGCCACTGACCCGACATAACCCGAACCTGATATGAACCGACCCGCTTTAACCCGACCCTTAACCGATCCGAGTGACCCGATTGCCACCTCTAGCTATGAGCCTATGATTCACTTCCGATTGCACTAAAAAACCACCTTTTTTACTCTTTCACTTGTCAACGTATAGAGAACACGGAGATCCGAGGGAAGCAAATTATTGTTGGTAAAAAACACCATTTTTGTACCCTCCAGCAATGGAGAGCAACTCAGAGCTCTTTCTATACATGCTTTGCTGACTCTCTGCCCCTCTGTTTATTGTGCTACTGATATTGAATTAGATCTTAATCGGTTTGATGCAGGTTCTTACATGCATCGGTCCAAAGTCGTAGGGTATACTTCTGCTGAAAAGTTAATATCATCTACCTCCTTTTAATAATCAAATTAGAGTGAAATCTCCCTGATCGAATTAGTCTGGCCTGGGAAGATACCGTCGTCCGCTACTCCACTAGATAAAGCGTCTCAATGGCTCGTTTCAGTAACGCAGCTCTACATAAACTCAAAAATGTTATAGAAGCAGAGAGCAAACGGGTCAAGTGCAGCATGCTAGTGGATAGCAATGAGCATGGAGCGGGGGTGAATGTCGACAGACCTTATAGCAGTGTTCTAGCATGAATCCCAGTTTCAATTTTGCTAGAGTAACAAGTACGCTGATGATCGTGATCGTGATCCGTATTTTCTGTCGTCCATCGTAGTTACTAGTTACGGTCTTTCTAGCTGTTTCGCCGTAAGTGATATGAAAGTATAGAATGTATCTTGAGACAAACTGTATATTTTTTTACACACTATAGTAAAAGTGCAAAGGGAAATGATCTCGAGAAACTGTACTTTCATTTTACCGTTTATAGTTAAACTTATAGAGGGAAATGATCGTTGTAGACTTGTAGTCATTGAGCATTGCACTTTCAATGATGTATAGAAATATTGACTGCGTATTTACTGTGATCGGTAATTTTGATTTTTTATAGATTATTTCACGAGTATCGGAGAAACAACTTTTTAAAGATGCTGTTCTACGTGAATGTCTGCACATACCAAGCCTCCTAGGTTCCTAGCCGGGAAAAAAACCAGACTAGCTCGGTAACAACATACCTAAAATTAGGGGTGAGCAAAACCGGATACCCGGTACGGTTTTGACAACCGTATCGGGTATACGGTTTTAAAAATCACAAAAATCACTATACGGATCTGATACGGTTAACTGGATATACGGTTTTCGGGTATCAGGAAAAACCGTGTATACGGAATCCGTATATAGACTATATACGAATACGGTTTGGTGAGAAATTCCCAATTAAATATTGTAATTATTCAAGTGCTAATAATTACATCTAACAAACCATTAAGAGTGGAAGTCATAGAAAACCATTAAGAGTGAAAGTTGAAAGCGAACTTTCCGTTTCATTAATTTTTTTATACAAAAATTTCAAACCGTTTCGAAAACCGTATATATGGTTTCATTTTTGCCCGACCCGATACGGTACGGTTTTGTGAAAACCGTATTGTATATACGGATTTCCATATCGTATATACGGAAATTCGTATAATTCAAACCGTATCGTATCCGTATTATAAAACCATATCAGAATTTTTTACTCACCCTACCTAAAATGCATATATTTCGAAAAATAAAAGCGTATAGGTTCTCAAAAAAACACGAGTACAACAATATGAGGGTGTCGGATGTACACAGATGACATACCCTTGTGAGGGTGTCGGATGTACACAGGCATTCCATAAGGATAAATGAGAAATAAAAGTCGAATCAAAGTGGAACTATATGATATGGTGCTCAGGCGCCTGACTACAACAACAACAACGACAACATCAGAGCCTTAGTCCCAAAATATTTTGGGGTCGCCCGACATGAATCATCCTTTAAAACCGTCATGAGTGAACTCTCAGCCGACTAATATAACATAATTTAAATCTTTACTTAGTTCATGAATCACAGTTCGGTTTCAGACTTCAAAGAGCTAAACTTACAGTTGATAAGAATACTAAATCGGATAGATAGAGAATGCCGAACCTAAAACTTCTATACCTACAAGGCTACAACCAGTCGACCGCTACTCCTTCAACTTTTGTCCTTCAATGCCATAAACGATCTGATAACTTCAGGGCTGATTTTGTCAGCGAGGCCACCCTTTTCCGAGATTAACAGAGTTTTCTCTTTCACGAGACTTTGGAGCTTTTTAGACTCGCTGTCAAGCCGTTCTTGATCTGTGAGAGACAGGCGTACAGCAACAACTTATTCAGCGCAAAAGAGAGGATAAATCTTTTGTATCTACCGTGCTCAAGGATAATAATTTTTTTAAATTTGGATCAGAAACGTTATCTATTTGGCGCATTATCATCTTTCTGTAGTAGAATTGATTACATTTTCAGCCCCGATTCCCAGAAAGTATAGCCTAATCAATTTTATCATACGATTCTAAATTTGGCGCATCTTGTATGAGACGGTTATAAGAGTAATAATCAGTACACACTTAACTTAGATATGACATACTGACATCAACCTGTAAACACTCCTAAGTCACAACTACGTTTTTGTGTCCCAAATTTCAAAGGCATAAAGTTGCACAACATTCACAGTGCAAGAAGAGCAGCTTATAGCCATAGAAGATTGTATTCCGAAATGAGCTCATAACGGAAACTAAAACGTGTTAATAATCACGTTAATGACTCATAAAGCACGTGATGCTAAACCAAGTGGTGTTAGTCCCGTGGTAACTGAGTTAAACCTTAAAGCTTGCAGAAATGCAGGAGTTGAGAGGTCTCAGGACCACTGCAGCCCCCAAAGGGGTGGCTTACATGGTCCATGTGGTGGTGCGGGAATGCACGGGCCCGGGGGATTAAACCCCTCGTCATAAAAAAAAAAGCACTTGATGCTAAAATGTTCAAAATGACAGATATGCACTAAACAGTAAACACACTGCGTTTTTTGACAGATACGAGAGCAGGAAAATGTCCATGTATAGTACAACAAAGAATCCCGACAACGTACCTTCTTCCAGAATTGTGTGAGCTGCGTGAAAAGGGACCTGAGCAAAGACATCAGTTCCAGGGAACATCATCCAAGTACTTTCAGTCGAGTCATGATTTCCACATGTTGTACACACTTCTTGAACCAAGGGCTTAGAGCCAAGACCCCCAATCTCCTTCATAATAGACTCAAATGGCGAAGACACGCTTGTTTTTGTCGTGCGTGCTATCTTCCGTAGTGCTGTAAGTGCTTCTCTGTTCCCATTCCGTAGCCTATCTTTCTCCAAGGCCTGCATTTTGCATTTGAATAAGATAACTTTCAATTCTACGTTTATCTGAACGCAATGGGACAGGGGTTAACCTATCTAGCGTATGTTAAAAACAGTCAGTCACGCATAATCAAGGTCAAGCGAAAAACTAATGTTAGTGTTATAACGGAAGCACAGAGAAAGACTAAAACAAACAATAAAGAACAATACGCACAGATTTACGTGGTTCACTAACGGTGTGTTAGTGACGTCCACAGGGCAGAAGGGAGAGAGTTTTATTAATGTGAGGAGTTTTCCAGATTACAGATTCAGAACGATATGGAATATTGTATGACTGCTAGGGTAGAGGTTAAGAGTTTATATAGTACTCTTAACCTAATACAAAACAGATTAGACTTAATCTAATAAAACCCAGACAGAAACCCTATCCCAATACAGAAATCAGATACCGTTTAGTCATTCGAAGCGGCGACTAACAGATTCAAGGCATAGACCCAACAGTTAGCTACCTACACGGCTTAGAAACAGTACAAGAACAGAAACACAAATTTAGACTCATGATTCCGCAAGACGAGAACTAAAAGCAAGTGTTTCTAATTTTCCCTTGTACTGTAGAAAGTTTTTCAGCAAGATTGCAGCTACATGTTACTTGGGTATAACGCGAACTGAACCGAATACAGTTTAAGTAATAGCCCTAGAACGTTCGTACACTATCACCCATTTTCCTGCATCAGATTTCCCGACCTTCACAATGAGAATCAGAGAGCTCAGATCATCATATGACTGATACTAAAGATTCTCTACAAGATCCATCTAACACAATCACCGTTCTTTCAATTCATCAATGAGAATAGCTAACGAGTCGTTCATGGCATCGACTTAGCTACATTCAAGATAAACCGTGTTTCCCCAATCAGTCAACGTAATTCTGTTACGCTTGGTGATTTCAAAGACGAGCGAGAATGAGATGAGAGGGGAAGCTCCCCTATACCATAAAAAAACGATACTTCATTTCAAAATTTTCGATTTTTTTTACAATAAATCTTCCTTAGGACGGTATATCCATCACAAGCCTGTGACGGGAATATATCACCCACAATCACAAAAGGCTTGTCCTTATCTCCTCAAATCTTATGACGGATATTATCCATCACAAATAGGAAGTGTTTTTTTAAAGTTTCTCTATCCGCCGCCCCTAAATTTTCAATCCTCCTCCCTCCGTCTCAACAATTCTTTACATTTAAGTTAAAATACTCCTCACATATACATACAAAAGGTAAAGAACCAGATGAGACGGAAGGAGTACATTTTATCACCGCTTCAAACTACAAGTCCTGGTTCCGCCACTCGGTCACAAATTAACATAACTAATCAGTCAACAGCAGACTAATTAAATTAGTGATGCTATATTGCTATTATCTCCATTGATGCTGTAAATTAAGCTTCATCACTACAATACTTCCGCAATTGAAGACGAAAATAAATTGAACTTTAATAACAAGCATATATTATTGATTCTACGATTCAATTAATCAAATTTGAGATCATATGAAGTATACAGCATAAAATTATGACAAATTCAAACTTCAATACAATTAACAATGAAATTAATGGAGAGGAGAAAGAATGAAGAGACCTGGTGACGAGCTAATAAAAGAAGCTCAGCTTCAATTTCAATGGCGGTTAATTGATTTTGGGTTTCTTCGTCCATTGAAGTTCGAAATCAAGGATAGAGGATGTTAATATTAGAGGAAGAAATAAGGTTGACAAAGTGGCGGGGTAATATACCAATGTTCCGGTTTATAAACCCGACTCGACTGACCCGTTTTTCAGGGTCAAGACTCATAATACGTGAATATTGACTCGGATTGCGAATGTGGATGACTCCCTAATTTAGGGACAACTTTGACATGTCTATTGTAGGCTTCGAGCCCAAGAGGTGGTCCAGGTGGACAAGAGTACGGTGCCAAACGCGCCTAGGTCGGGCATACACCTAGCCTAGGTCGTGCCCCTCCACCCTAGCCCGACTTAGTCGATAAAAAGAAATTAAAAACCGATATTTATAGCTATGACCGAGATGCGGTTGGGTTGTATTTGAGTGAACTCGGCCCGACTTGACTCATCCCCTCTCAAGTTACCCTAGCCCAACCCGTTTGTGACCTAGTCCGGCCCAATGGCCACCTCTATTACAACTCAAAATTATGTTCTTGTTTTTTTGTCACTTCGGTTTTCCTAACGCGTGTCCTAAGGGTACACATTATAAACTGAATATAGAATGAAACCTAAGATGTTCTCATGATAAATTCAAGAATAAACTTAGTTTTACATAATTAGTGAAATATATTCGATTTATTAAGTGTGTCCTTAGAACACACGTTAGAAAAAACCATTTCAATATTTCATGTTAGTTGTTACCACCTTTGACCTTAAAGCCATCTCTGAAGAAGTTTTAACTTAGTTATTACGATGGAATTGTATTTAAACATTGGGAATACTCCTTCGAAATTGTCATTTGTTTTGCTATTTTTGTTACGAGTGTCTCCGTCATTGAATTGACATTTTATATTATAAATATGTTTAAAGAATAATCTGAATATATACATATATACTCAACTTATTGTCCGACTCTCACTCAATAACATCCCCAAATAATTCATTTCTTCTTCATAATTTTTATGTCAAAATAAAAACAACGGTTCTTGCTTGTGACCAGACTGACCACTCACAAAAAGGAAAGAGGATATAAGGTGTGACACCTGTTACATACTTTCCCACTCACCTCTCATAGGTATTTTGTAAAAGGAAACGATTGTGACGGATACCCGTCACAAATGAAAATTTGTGAAATAAAAAATAACGAAATCGAAACGGAATAAATATTACTCAACATACCTACAACGTGAAGAGCACAACGCCCATAATGGTGAAATCGTGTTGTTAGGAGCAAAAAAATGTGGATCTAATAATATTTTTGTCACAGAAGCACTCGCTTTAAAACAAGGTATTTGGCCGCTAAACACTTAGGAATCTCTAAGTTAATTGTCGAGGGTGATAATTTATGTGTTATCAACTTACTCCGTTGCACTTGGCAGATCCCGTAGGAAATCTCTAATATTATCAAGGATGTGAAATTTGATCTTCATCTTTTCGATGAAAGTGATAATTAAACATTGCTTCCGTGAAGCCAACAAGGTTGCTGGCTTCATGGCTTCTGTTGGACATTCATGTCCAACTCTTTCGAAGTGGGTTGAAAGCCGGTGGCTTCAACTTACCTTACTTATTCGAAAGGATGAAATATGTTTGTGTTATTCAAGAGCATCAACCTAGTTTCTTTATTTTATCCAAACCCAAAAAAAACCTATGGGCTATGACAGCATTCCACTCATGAAGCCTTATCATTTATCAGTAATATATTTGTGTGGATAGCAAGACTTGATCCAATTTATGAATGAGACGTGTAGGGGTTCATGAGTTCATTGCACCCATTTCTCGAAAAAATAATTACGATAGTATAATTTTGCTTAGTAATGAAACCCATAAATTATTTTGGTTGATGGTGGTTAGGATTGTTTTTTTGGGATCGATTCTTGTATTGAATAATTTTTATCCACCATATCACCAAAATTTTTGTCTAACTAAACATTTTTTTATAAAATTCGGTATTTTTATTGTTAGAAAGTTAATTACACCACATAAATCAAACCCTGAAATCGCCTCAGGTAAATCCAAATTCTTATACACATGCTTGTACGATATTTCCGTTTAATTTTATAATCTAATTTATTGGTCGTTTTTTATATAAAAAAACTTACATATATTTAATCTTAATTATCGACTATGAATCATATTTATTTCCTTTTTAACTAACTGTTACATATTTGTAGCTCACTTCGTGTTGCATATTTGTAGCTCACTTCGTGTTGACCTGGCGACGAAGTTAGTTTCATATTCAATGTTATTTTTCCCCAATTAGATCTTTACATTTACTCGAAAAATGTTGTATATATGTAAATCGAATTTAAAGGCTCACTCGTAATTAAAAACGTCAATTATTTTAGAACAGAGGAGTACATATATATAAAAATCGAGCAGTCAACTTTTCTAAACCTAACATCAATAGTATTATATTATCCTAACTACCTAAATAATTAAATATCACATTCTCAATCAAACTTTATTGTCATTATATATCTCCCTTAAAACTAAAGCAAAAGAAACAACACCCATTATTTCTTGCCTTTCAATTAAAACAAATCCTACAATATTATATTATTAATCACATATTAAACACATCCCACTTCCTATTAAACCCTATAGATATTCAAATAAAATTTAAAACATAAAACTATTTTTTTTGCTTTTTTAAAAAAAAATCATGATCATGCACTATTTGTTACTACCATTATTATTTACCCTACCAATTCTGAGCCATAGTATGTCACAAGCGCTACCATTATCGACACAATCGCGGTGGATAGTCGACGAGGAGGGCGAACGTGTAAAACTTGCGTGCGTTAACTGGGCTTCGCACCTCGACTTAGTGGTGGCTGAAGGCTTAAGCAAACAACCAATTGATATTATTTCTAATAAAATATTGGAAATGGGATTTAATTGTGTTAGATTAACTTGGCCTATATATTTAGTTACTAATCATTCCTTAGCTTCTTTAACTGTCAGACAATCATTTCTTAATTATGGGCTTACTGATGATATTTCTGGGTTTGAAATTAATAATCCTTCATTTCTCGATCTTTCACTAATTACCGCTTTCCAGGTAATTTGCTTAATATTTTCATTAATTTACTAGTAAATTAACAATTATTCAATAACTCTTTTTTTATAATTTTTTAAAAATTATTTCTTTAAAATGCATTTTTGTCAAAATTACCGCTTTCCAAGTAATTTGCATTAATTTACGAGTAAATTAACAATCATTTCCTTTTATATACCAGTTTTCTAAAATAACTCTTTTTTAAGATGCATTTTTATATCAAAATTCCCGCTTTCCAGCTGATTTGCTTAATATTTGTATTTATATACGGTCTTTGTATTAAGTGTAATTCCGTTTGTTCTTATGTACAATTCAGTTTAAGATCATTGTAGGAAGCTGATTTTACGAAACAGAGCCTAATTTACGGCCCATGTAAAATTTCAAAGCTCGGAAAATCCGATAATCTTCTAATTAAATCGTCTTAGAACGGAATTTATGTGATTTGCAGGCAGTTGTGGGAAGTTTATCAGACAACAATGTGATGGTTATATTGGATAATCACATAACCAAACCAGGGTGGTGTTGTAGTAGAACCGACGGCAATGGCTTCTTCGGTGACACGTATTTCGACCCTAACCTTTGGATACAAGGTTTGACAAAAATGGCTACACTTTTCAAGGACAACCCTAATGTGATTGGGATGAGCTTAAGGAATGAACTCAGAGGACCTAAGGAAAATGCTAATGACTGGTACAGGTACAAATTCGCGTCTAAAAACACATTACCGTCTCAAAATTTGGTCGTAAAAACCTTCTAACGGGCTTAATACCATGGCTAACTATCTATTATGCTTACAAAATGTGTGCGCTGACTGGTTAGCTAATCATGGCGTAAGACAAGTGCAACAATTGATGAGATTTGATTTATCGAATGTGCCAAGCCAACTTTATAAGTTGACGCAACAGGATATCAGTGGAGTAGCGTGGCCTCGCTTGGTCCCGGAGTCGTCTCTTTAGTGTAGTTGTTTTTGTTTCTGTAGGCAGTAGTTTCATAGGTCTTTGTTTTTTTTTTCCTTTGTTTTCGTTTTATAAGGTACTTATACCTTCTCCTCTTTACCAAAAAAAAAAAAAACAAAACACAAAGGTACATGCAAAAAGGAGCAGAGGCGGTTCACAACGCAAACCCGAATGTATTAGTCATACTCTCGGGCTTAAACTTTGACAAAGACCTCTCCTTCCTGCACAACAAACCGGTGAGTCTAAGCTTTGAAGGTAAACTTGTTTTTGAGGTGCACTGGTATGCCTTCACGGATGGGTCGGCCTGGAAAGACGGGGATCCGAACAAAGTATGCGCCCGGGTGGTAAACAACTACATGAGAACGGTAGGATTTTTGCTTGATCAAGGTTACCCTTTGTTTGTAAGTGAATGGGGGATCGATTTGAGGGGTACAAACGTAAATGACAATCGATACTTGAATTGTTTCCTAACATGGGTAGCTGAACATGACTTGGATTGGGCATTATGGACTTTGGCTGGGAGCTATTATTTGAGGGAAGGGGTGGCCGGAATGATTGAGTATTATGGAGTACTTACCTCGGATTGGGCGAGTGTCCGGAATTCAAGCTTCTTAGAGAGAATTTCCGCGATTCAATCTCCGCTTCAAGGTAAACATTATTTCGACACTTCACTTTTGATGATGCAACAGCATTGACAGTAGAATCTGAAACAGGTTTCTTACATTGACAGTAAAATCCGAAACAAGTTTCTTACACTGGATAGTAGAATCTGAAACAGGTTCTTACATTGACAATAGACTGTTAGAGTGCCAGACTCGGCTCTTATAAAAATGAAACCGAGTTTTTGGCTTAAAAGGAACGGACATATCCCTATTTCGGCACTCAAGGTCATGTGAACTGTATGAGAACTACAAAATTGATGGCATCACAATTATACATCAAAACACCTGAAAAGTAAATAAAAAATAATCTTTAGTAGATAAATTCAGCTTCAGATAATTAAACTGACTTTAAAAAAAATGACAGCATGCATTTTTGAGATGCAGGACCAAGTAAAGCAGGTAAAAAGGGTCGACAGAAGATCATATTTCATCCATCAACGGGTCTCTGCATCGTAAGAAAATCACTGATAGATGTACAGCTTGGGAAATGCTCGGAATCTAGTCTATGGAGTTACACACCGAAGAAGACACTAACCACAGAAGACTCATTTTTCTGTATAAAAGGAGAAGGGTCAAACCAGCCAATTAGGCTCAGTATCTTTTGCCTAGGGACGGGAACAAGGTGGAACCCAATCTCCGACTCAAAACTCCACCTCTCGACGAGGCTCGACGGGAATACTACTCTTTGCTTGGATGTAGATTCAAGTAATAATGTGATTACAACTAGTTGCAAATGCTTAGGTAGAGATAAGTCATGTGATCCTGGGAGCCAGTGGTTTAAGATTGTTGATGTTAGTAGTTGTACTGTCAAACTATATAGTGCGGGGTCTAGGGCTCGAGTGGCCGAGATGTAGGACCGTCTTGAAGGCGGTCCATGGGACATTCCAACCCTGACAAGCAGTGGTGTAGCCAGAAGAGATGCACTGGGGTCAAGTTTAATGTAAATATTATTGTCTTTTTTTTTCTGCGTATGCAGTCTAAAAAACGTAAGAAAATTCAAATATAACAATAAAAATCGTCTATTGTCCGGAAAGCGGTGGGGTCTCAAGACCCAAGTGCCCTAAAGGCAGGAACGCCTCTGCTTACAAGCACACCTATATGCATAGTTAGATCGTAATGCGGTAGACAAATAAGCGGGTATAAATAAGCATTTATCAAGCTCCAAGCGCACTGCAGAAACACCGTGTATTCGTCAAAAAATAGTCTTACAACATAATCCCATCATTGCAGTGAATTCAAGGAAAATCGATGCCAAAACGTTCCAGAGATTAAGAATTAAAGCTCCACTGTACATAACGTAAGGTGACAAACAAAGCCAAATACCTGAGTAATTAACTGCGCCTGAACACCCTTTTTATCGTTCCCAGAAAAGGTGCAGTCTTCTTCAGGAGATGGTGCAGCAGCGTCATATTTTCTGGCATTGGAGATGCAGATCCCGGTGTCAATTGTGATACTGAGACTTTCGTATTTGGTAGAATCTCAGCTAAAAAAGGATAAGTAAGATGAGAAGTGCTGCCGGACTTGTCACGTAAACCTGTCAATGCTGCTTCTTTTACCCAACTCGGCAACATGTCCTGAACAAATACATGAATAACTTACATTAACAATCCACTTTTAAAAACACACAGTGACAAAAACAGAAAATTGAATAGTTACTGAGCGAATACTATTAACATAGTAGAGGTGAGAAATGCTATTTTGGGTTAAATGGACTACAACTATGAGGAATGGAATACAGATGAAACCACCACCAGTGACACCGAAGGTAAATGAAGACGCGACTGTGTGTGTTTAGCTTGTTGGGGTGTTATTTAGGTGCAGCCACTCACACAGTCGTGACAATAATGAATGTGTGGAACGTGCACCTGAGCAGAAACTACGACAATTGGGTCCGGAAATTGCAGAAAGAAAAGCGACTAAGCTTGGGCTAGGATTAGCAAGTCAACATGGTGCAACTTAAGTGGTTTTGGAGGTCGCTCACCAAATTATCACTATACTGTATACTGTACTAAATGATGGGTGAGGTCAGGAACAATAATCCTAATATTATATCTTTGGGACATATTCTATGTTGTTTCAGCACTTTATATGAGCTCGTATACCCGGTTGTGACACTCGTAAGTCTTAACACGTGGCTAGTTGGAAACTGGTATGATACTCAGGCCAGCCATACACTACAGTTTGGACCAAAAATTGAACCTTTTTAGAATCAGCCTAGTCCGACATACCCAAGTATCAGACACTTCGAACCAAGACTAAGTAACATAACTCACATTATACTCGGTAAACTATACCTCAATGCAGGCAGATCATTCCAAACACTTCCATGGTCTGACAATCTTATAGTGCAGGGCAACTCTAACTAATACTACCTCAATTCAGTCGGTTGAATTTATTTCTCAAAAATCCCATCTTGTAATTTAAACAACAAAATGGAGGAGTTCACAATTCTGGGTACACCAATGTGATCCCGTGTAAAAAGTGTCCTTAAGATATCAGAAAACGATGAAAATTGCGCTCCTTCTAGTAAAAGTATCTAAATACTCAAGAAGGAAAAATTCATCTAAACCAATGTTATTGTCTCACATCGTCTTTTATCAGTTGTTTTTCAAACCTAAAGAATTTTAATGTTTCTCCTACAGTCTAATCTTAACGAAAATAGTCTGGAAAGTGCAACAAAATAGGTCTTGTCTCATTAGATGGTACTGCAATTTAAAAGAAATTATACAAGGTAGTAATTTGCAGAAGGTAGATTATATTTAGGTAACTGCTTGTAACTCTTCCTACTCAAAAAGCTTAGAAATGCAAATTATGTTGCAAACAAGTTAGTATTCCTTACAGTATTACGGATTGTCTTTTCACATTCATCAATAGCCCTCCCGCAAAAACTGCAAGTAACAAACTTTTAATCTTGAGCCCGAAACTTCCAACAGCAGAGAAGGAGCAATCTTTAGAGTATCAAACCTGGTGTAAGAATGGTTATGGTAAAAATATGTTGGCTTCACATCATACCCAGCATCCTTAATAAGGGACGCAGCCAGTTGTGGTGAACAATTGGCTAACTAGAACAGAAGAACACGTAGAACGTCAGTGGAAGATTAACAGCAGTAGATGCTAAGTCTCCGGTTGGGGGGAGAAACATCCAAAGCTGATTACTTGATTACTACTACGAGATTGCAACACATTCACGCTAATGACAATGAATAAAAAAAAGAGGGTGAGAAACATACACAAGTTTCCGATATATCAAGGCGTAGTAGTGTTGCAAGGTTGTCACCAATCTTGTTAAATATATCAAGTAATACTAGGGTCGTCTCATCCATCTCAGCCAACTTATTGTTATTTAAGAGAAAATCATGCATCTCAGAGATGCTTCGGAATTCTCCTTCTCTTTTAGCGGTTGTTGATGGAGACAATATCTGAGACTTGGCTACCAATAGCAAAGCACCAACCTTAATCGCTTTTCCTTCCTTTAAGTAGTTAAAGAACTCGCGCTTGACTTCTGTCGTGTTTTGGGCAATTAATCTCAGAGTCTCCAACCTCCGTCGATAATACTACCACAAGACAGAAAATATGATTAAGGTCCTTCAAAAATGACAACATCAACAATAAAACAGTAGAAAGGTTTTTCTTGAGATGAGCAACATACATGTATATTACAAAGATTAAGAACAAGCTCTACAGCGGAAAGTTCTTTCCTCCGATTAAAGCTGTGAAAAGCAAGAATATACGAGTATTAATTAATTATAGAACTAAAACGTTAATGTAGACATAAAGTAATACGAGGAAGAAGAAACATTAGTACCGCAGCTGGGACAAAACGACATGTAGTGGGAGCGCGTTTTTTAACCCCTCATCTCCATCATCATAGTCACGTCTAACATCAGCGGAAAAACCCCTTTGAAGCAGTAAAGCGGTAATCTTAGAGGCTGTATTTCTAACGGCATAATGCAGAGGACGATTGTCGACTTTGGACATCCAAGCAGTAACACGAGGTATTTCAGTTATTTTGGTTTGTCCATCAAGAACAGCAGCAGAGCATTTGGGAGAATCATGAAAAATCAATAAATCACGTATATAATCTAACTCTAGATTAAGTTGATGAGATGGTAAGTTATTAATTAATTCAACAAAACCCGATACATTTTCGCGTATTATGGCTTCTTCAATTTGTTTCCTACATCCATCATCATGTTTTATACTCAAAGCCACGCCTCCCCGGTATGATTCATCAATAAACAGTGGCTGTCCAGAAATTTCAAGAGCAATTCATTAATATGTGAAAATATATGTATCTATTCATTATCATATAAACAACCCTCAAAATAAATAAAAACCAATAAATATAAACGGTAAACAAAAAAATGAGATGGGGAGAGTACTATGGAAGGAGCCACAGCATACAGAATCATAGTACTTTCAATCCTACTGAAAATGAGTACAATTATCTATGGAAGGAGCCACAGCATACAGCATACAATTATCTATTCTACTGAAAATGAGTACAAAAAGAGGTTTCCGTATAACCAAGATGAAAATTGCGAACCACTTTAGCGAGCCATTTTGATTTATTCCATTATAGATTATAATCCATAGCCAAAGAGTACTGAGTCTGACTCCATTGGAAATACTATCTTTGTTCCAATCAATTGTAATACTTTCAATCACAATAAAATAAGTACGAGTATCATATTCGTGAACAAATACTGCTTCCGGTTTCATTCATTTGTTTACGTTTGATTAAAACCCACCAAGTAATAAATATAAAAGGTAAACAAATAACTTAGACGGAGAAAGTAGTGGTAAATAAGAAGAAATACCGTATTATCCATCTTAATTAACCGCTGTAAACAGTGTTTATAATGTAAAAAATGAATTGCTGGTCTATTCATGAACAAGGAGTAGAGTGTGAATATTTATACTCCCATACAAGATCTACAAAATATGGTAAATAAGATACAAGAAATATATGCTATACAAAACTTAGGTAATAAACGAGATACTAAAAATATATGATAACAATTTATGGAGAAGAATATTCTCTGTACGTTCCTGCAACACGGGACAACACGGGACAGTCGTAGAGTAAGGCCAATTTTAGAAGTAACAAGAAGAAAAAGATCTTTATGCAGTTCCGAGGTTTTGTCAAAGTATCAGCGAGTTGATCATCATTAATTAGAAACCCTAAAGCACCAAAACCCGAATTTAGATTCGTGATTTGACAAATTTAGAGCTGAAAGCAAGTCTTTACAATTCACTTAGCCTAAATTTATGCCGCAATTCACGGTGCACCGTGTTTCCCCAATCAATCAACAGACTGTAATTCTTTTACTCTTTGGTGACTTCAAAGACGAGTTAGGAGAAGCTAAGGGGGACTACACTATCCGCGTTCCTCCCCCGTCTCAACAGATTCTTTACGTTTCAATTAAAATGAATAAAAACGTATATAACCAGATGAGACGGAAGGAGTATATTTTAGCACCGTTTCGAACTACAAATCATAGTTCCGCCACTCGTCACTAGTTAAGATAACTAATCAGTCAGAATTACCCTAAATAATTCGATTGATGCTAATGTTTCCATTGATACTGAACTAATTCGCAAATAATTCAATTTCAGATAATATGAAGATTGAAGAATACAGAGTAAAATTACGATTAATTCAAAAATCAATACAAGTAACAAGGAGAAGAGAATCGACAAAATTGACGGGGAAAACAAAGAAAGAAAGAAGAAACCTGGTGTGAGCTAGTTGAAGAAGCTCAGCTTCAACTAAAATGGCGGTTAATTGATTTTGGCATTATTGTGATGTTGTTTCAATTGAATTTCAAAACAAGGAAAACGGTTGAAAAAGGTTGACTATAGGCCTATGGGTAGAACATGGAATGATTGGGGTGACTAGTGAGAGTGAGATTGCAAAACATGACCCGACATGTTAACCCGACTCGTTTCTTAGAGTCAAGATTCGTAAGTATTGACTAGGATGGCGAACTCGAAAGTGGTCACTAATTTGGGGTCGAATTTAATCCGACTGCTTGTCCTACCCTCAGAGTTGTCCAACTAAACAGGTTGACCCGTCCGCTATTGACAACCTAGACTGGCCCGCTAATCCCATTCCCTATCTATGGCCTGGGTCTCAAAACCCAAACCCGACCCACCCTTGGCCCACCAATTTCGAAAAAACAAATTACATAGGTCTGTCACCTCAGCCCACCCTCAACCCGTCCTCCACCCACCACGGGCTTGACCGTAGTCAAACATACTCGTAGTCTGGCCAAGCCCGCCCCACCCCTTGGCCGATTTAGGACCTAGCCAAGCCCGCTAGCCCAGCCCAGCCCAACCCAAAGGTAATTGTACCTACATGTCTATTGTAGATTTGTAGCATAGAGGTAAGGTGGACACCAAAATGCGAGTCCAACCCAACCTAGCCTAAGTATGACACCGGGTCCATACTTCTCCAACTCAGCCCGATTGAATTTCTAAAATATATTGCATACCGGTTTTTGTCTTTATCTATCATATTTAACCTTTATTAAGTTTAACACGGAGATCCAGTATTAAGTTCGAGACCGATATCTCCATCTTAAACAAGTTGTGCGAGACCAATTGTGAGAAAAATGAGGCAACTTGCAATGTAATGACCCTAAGTAAATGATAAAATTTGTGATGCTTGAATATTAATAAGTGGATAAGGCAAGTTCTTATTGAGAATCTATAACAATGACTTTTATTAGCTTGTGTGGTTGTAAGTTTACAAAGACAATACAGTGAATACACATTAACAATACAACACCACTCAAAATGCAAGCAAAAACAAAGCAAAGCATCCAAATGTATGCATTCTCATCTCCCTTTCTCCACCAAACATGACTCTTATTCAACATGTTTGATGCCCACATCCTCTCTGTCTCACTGTCTTACCTCAGTTTTCCTCTTTCAGATTCCATGGTCATCAAATAATATCACATTCTCAGTTTTTTCACCTTAAGTTCACCAAAAAAAAAAAAAAAATACTTTGTAATTTCTTCATTTTTGGAGTCATGACTTCTTCTTACCTTATGTCTTCTGCAAGAAACACCGCGTTTTCTGCCTTTCTTCTGAAGCATCATTACCCTTGTTTGAATGAGATTAGGAGGGAAAAAGATGGTTTTTCGGTTAAGCATCAGGTTTCATTGCCTAAGCTGTCTCAGTCTTTTTTGAGGGTGAAAACAGTTAGGCAAAACTACCCTTTAGCTTCTTTGTCCTCCTTTGCTGAACCTGAGGGTCATGATCATGGGGAGATCATTGGTTCTCATCATAATGAAGATGTTGGTATCGAAAAGCGGGACAGCGAAGAGAGGAAGGCAGATAATGATTTGCCTGCTATGGCAAAGGCCTTTAATATATCAGCAAGAACAGCGACAGGAATATCGATATGCATAGCATTTGCTGCTCTTACATTTCCTTTCTTCATGAAGACCTTGGGTGGGCTGACCCTTAAGACTAAGCTGCTTTCATATGTGACTCTGTTGTTTGGGTTTTATATGGCTTGGAACATTGGAGCTAATGATGTTGCAAATGCTATGGGGACATCTGTGGGATCCGGGGCTCTGTCGCTCCGTCAGGCGGTTCTTACAGCTGCTGTTCTCGAGTTTTCTGGTGCATATTTGATGGGTTCTCATGTTACAAGCACAATGCAGAAGGGAATTCTTGTTGCTAATGTGTTTCAGGGAAAAGATAGCTTGCTTTTTGCTGGTCTGCTTTCTTCTCTTGCAGCTGCTGGAACTTGGCTTCAGGTAAATCATCATAAGCTTCTTGAATGTGATTAATTCTCTGATTAACAAAATTTACTGTCAATACAATTACACTTTGTTAGAATAAAAGAGCCGGTAAAGAGCATTTGTGCAGCCCTTGTGAGAGTTTGGACCGAACACAATGATGCAACATTTGCAATTTGTTCTAACACATATTCTCATCGAGGACGGACATTATCTGTCACAAGCTGAAGACGGATATTGTGAAATGCAGCACCCCACTTGTGATATTGTGAGAAGGGCATGATCCGTCTTCAAGTTATGACGGATAGTGTCCGTCTTCAATGAGACAAGATTAAGGGTCAAAAGTTCGACAAATATTTGATTGATGTGTCTCATATGTAGAAATGTCAGTGACTAAACTAAGCAAACTTCAGTAAACTTCAAAGTTCAGATGTCAGACTGAGTGTCAATAACAGAAGCAGATAAACTGTTGTTAGGAATGCCAAGATACCCAGAAGAGGAAAGTAAGTAAGCATGATGAAAGAAAGAGGGTATCTAGTAGACAAAAATGTCTGAAGTCGCGGCATGTCACTCTTGTATTTTGGTTTCTGACTCAAATTCAGTAATAACCAAGGGAAGTTAAGAAGCCCCCAGAAAGAACATCGTTAACATCTAAAAATTACTCCATGGTACTTATAGATTGGATTTTATGTAGCATACATTGTACATTTTCAAAATTGAAAATTATGCTTGTGTATACAGGTGGCGTCCTACTTTGGTTGGCCCGTTTCAACGACTCATTGCATAGTAGGATCTATGGTTGGATTTGGTCTTGTGTATGGAGGGACTGATGCTGTCTTTTGGAGTTCGTTGGCTAAGGTTACATCTTCTTGGGTGTTTTCACCGGTATTAGGAGCAGCTGTGTCGTTTCTTGTGTACAAATGCATCCGCAGGGTAAGTTTTACATCTTCTTGCACCAAAGCTGCAATTTTTTGATAGATGAACCATCTCAACCAAAACCAAAACCTTAGGTTGATGGTTGAGGCCCAACTATTATAAATATTCATATTACACTCCCTCACTCAAATGCATTGGGCTTAAAGAGTGGTTAATTTGCACAGGCTAACCGGTCCCCCATACGGTGTGGTGGGTTTCCACTTCGGGAGTTTTTGAGGGGTTTTGAGGTCGTCAGGATTCGAACTCGTGACCTTCGGTCACACTTGGTTGAGGCCCAACTATTATTGATATTTTTGTCATGGGTTTTCCAGAAGTAGACTCGTAGTATTTTTTGGGTAAGGTTGCATACATCCCTTTACCATGCCATTTTTGGGAACTCTCGAGGCATGGGGTAATGTTGTTATTGCCTTATTGGGACAAATTATAACGCTATTTCAAGCTTTAACCACATTTTACAGAAAAAAAGTTTTTAAGTACAAATCGCAGAGGATCTTACTTCTTTCAATTTGTGTAGTTTGTCTATAGTGCCGAGAACCCAGGACAAGCAGCAGCTGCAGCTGCGCCTATAGCAGTATTTCTGGGTGTAACCGCAATATCCTTTGTCGCTTTCCCTCTTAGCAAAGTCCTTCCCCTGGCTCTTGCACAAGCACTAGCCTGTGGAACTGCCGGAGCATTTATAGTCTACCGCGTCATCAACAACCAACTAGGGGCCCTACTTGCCAAAGCCAACTCATCAGACCCCGAACACAAGGAAGAAACATCACAGCAAAAGAACATAGGATTCCTTTCCGACATTGCTGGTCCAAAAGGAACCCAATTAAAAATAGTCTACGGAGTATTTGGATATATGCAAGTCCTTTCGGCGTGCTTCATGTCATTTGCCCACGGTGGGAATGACGTCTCTAATGCTATCGGCCCATTAGCAGCAGCATTATCTATACTCCAAGGTGCTGGTGGGACTGAGATTGTTATCCCTACGGAAGTTCTTTTATGGGGAGGGTTTGGGATTGTTGCGGGTTTGACAATGTGGGGTTATAGAGTCATAGCTACTATTGGAAAAAAGATCACAGAATTGACTCCAACCAGGGGATTTGCTGCAGAATTTGCAGCTGCTTCTGTAGTTCTTTTTGCATCAAAACTCGGATTGCCAATCTCAGCCACTCATACGCTTGTGGGAGCGGTAATGGGAGTGGGATTTGCTAGAGGACTTAACAGTGTCAGGGCAGAGACGGTTAAGGAGATCGTTACTTCCTGGCTTGTGACGATTCCTGTTGGTGCTATTCTTGCTGTCTTATACACCTCAATCTTGACCAGGGTTTTATCTTTTGTATAATGAGTACATTCTTTGATAATAACAGAGGATTGTTTGATGTATGAGATAAATTTCAAGACAGACTCCTTTTTTATTGTGTGTCGAAACAGAATGTTTCTTCAACTGATTGTTTCTAATGAAGTACTCTACGTCTCGTTATATATTTGCTTTTAGATCGGCTTTATAAGAATGCGGGTAAAGGTGTCACAAAGAGTGAGTGCGATAATGGTCACGTCCACTAGTCACTAGGTTTAAACTGTGCAGCTCAACACCGCATCTTGTTTCAGACCGTCACTTTTGGTCTGAAATAATAAGACGGGATTTTGTAACCATTTTACAGTCAAATGTAACCATGATAGTATGGTCAATGTTACAGCTTATGATAACTTGTTTGTCAATAATGGTTACATTTGGCTGTAAAATGGTTACAAAATCCCGTCTTATTATTTCAGACCAAAATTGTGATCTGAAGCAAGACCACCTGAGGAAGGAAATATATTAAATGGCTAGGGAACGGTTGAAATAGATAAATAATAAAATAAAATAAGATAGAGCGAGACAGAGGGAGTACTTGACCAAGTTGGTGTAGAGGTTGAGTGTCAGGAGAAATCGGTATCCTTAGCTTTGTGCCAGCTCTGCAAGCACATCCCTGAGCTAATGTCGTAATCCCATAGCCCTGCATGCTGCTGACGGTGAAGCTTGTTTATCCTGCCACTAATCCAATTGTTATGAAGCACATAACATCCATTCTTTGAACACGCTTCCAAGACCGATTTTTCATTCCATAGCTCTTTGTAGGCGCCATTTGGGAAGAGATCTCGGTCTAAAAACTGGACAGTTAGATTTGTTGCAGGTTCCCAGCATCTGTCATTTCCAACACGATGTGAGCCACCTTGACCACATAGCGTGTCGTAGAAACTTGGTTGCTCAGATAGGTCAGAAGTCATAGCATGTTTCACCACTTTCTCCAGGGCAGCAATGGTTGGTTTGTCCGACCGAGCAAAATAGAACCCAGAATTCAGGCGCCTCGGCAAATTTAAAGGCACTGAAAAATGAGAGCGAAATCAAAAACAGATAAACATGGTAATCAAAATCCACAGTTTCGTTGCCCACATGTGATTTTCAGTCCACTTTTGTGCTTATGTAATAGACTCTCATACTCGTACCTGTTAGATTGAACTCGTCGGACTGAGCAGCAAGGACAGCAGGACCAAATGTCTGAAGCAATGGTAATGGATTTTTGAACCAATACACGTCGACATCACTAAGAAGTACATTGTATCCCATCTCTAGAATCTGCTTAACTAATCTGGACTTGGTCTTGGTGACATTTTGAAAACACCGTGTCCCGAAATGACAGTCATTAAAACTGATGTTTCTTGGTGCTAATGAGTCCTTGACAACAGGTAGACCCTGCAACATAATGCCAAAAACAAGATATAAGAAGCAGCAGAATACGGGAATGACCATAAGCACCCAGACGAGAAGTGACCCTTTAACAATGAGCTGAGCGTCCTTGTATCTGAAATGACCATATAACTAATAGGAATATTAATAATAGTTGGGCCTCAACCATAACCTTAAGGTTTTGGTTGAGACGGTTCATCTATCATGGTATCAGAGCCAGTGTGACCAAAGGTCACGGGTTCGAATACTGGCAACCTCAAAACCCACGAAGTGGAAACCAAGGTCACGGGTTCGAATCCTGGCAACCTCAAAACTCACGAAGTGGAAAGCAGCACACGGTATGGGGCCTGTGCAAACTAACCACTCTTCAAGCCCAATGGGCATTCGAGTGAGGGAGCGTAATAGGAATATTAATAATAGTTGGGCCTCAACCATCACCTTAAGGTTTTGGTTGAGATGCTTCATCTATCAATAACAACGTACCAGAAATGATCCGACACAAATGACCCGTTTTCTTAGTTATATGGGACTAGCTATCCCCGGGTTTTACATGAAAAGAAGTGAATGGTGGGCCTGAAAGCCAAAAGGATAACATTTGGTACCTGAAGGATTGCGTACTGATATGTTTCGTCATCAAGAGCAAAAACCAAAAAATTCTGAACCATAAGGTGACGCAATCTGCAAACCCAACTCATTAACATGTCCTTATAACTGTATCCAGCTATAGCAAGCACTATAGTGTTGTTCTCATCAGCTACCATAGGCAAGAGAGACTCCACGCCGAATGGAATATTCAAATCAGTCGATATATTAATGCTGTTAATACGAGAGCAGTCTTTAATCTTACTCACTGATCCAAACCCGGAGATACAACTCATCAATCTTTTTCTTCTCCTTGATCCCATGACGCGTTCCTTTAACAAGTTCTTGGAGCTCTTCGATCCATGGGAGTAAACAATGTTATCTTTTCTGTTAACCAACACAAACTGTCTACCACACTTTACGAGTTCTACGAAGTCAGAGAAGCTTGCTTGTTTGGAAGAAAACATGCCATATGATTCAGCAAGATGACGATTTGCAGCATACTCCCAATCTCTTCGATTAGATTGAATAGTATCATGATCATTTGATGCATTTACATAGAAGTTAGAGATACTCAAACTTGCATCAAATACAGACCTGTACTTGGAATAATATACTTCATTGATAAACCAACGGGAATGCAGACCTTTTCCGTATAAGAACGGGGGAAGAACTCCCATATGCAAAGGTGTCTGCCCGTTATTCCACGCCATTAGCATCCTCCCATCACAATAGTCCCATTCCCCGGTCTGGGCGAGAACCTCCTGCAGCTGATGGAATAAAGCAAGTTTCAGTCACGTACGTTCATAGAGTCATTCACTTTTTACCTGTACAAGCTTCTTCAATAGTTCAATACCTTATGTGATGATATTATATTACCACCCTCCTTCAGCCATTGTTTCCCGGCTTCATCCAAAGAGTATCGGAAAGAAGGAACTTTTCTAGGAGAAGCAACCAGGAACCAAGCATGATCAAGTTCGTGTACATGGTTTAATGTGGAAATGAAGTCTTGAAAGAGAATGGTTTCAGGATGAACAATTACTGAAATATTTGATACTGATGCCTCTGCTCTAGCAACCATCGAATGGAAGAACAGCTTGTTGCGAAATCTATGTAAAAATAATGCAAATCAGAAAGTTATCAGGTTTGCTCATACTACCAGCTTAGAACCACATTCATTTATAGAACTATAGAACTACAAACACGATTTGCTTAAGGCATTACTCCGATTCATACAACCTAAAACCACCAATACGCCCGCATGACAGTGACAAGAAAATTACTTGTTTCTGTACATTTGGAACGAGAGAATGACAATGTCCGCTTTGGGACTACCTAGGCTCTTAAGTTACTCGTTTAAAATTTCGACACACCGCTTCCCAAAGGAGCAGGAGCTTACGAAACAACCATAATCACAATGTCATAAACCCAAAATGATAATGCAGAACCAAAACAGCAACTTTGACAAATCCCAACATTACCAAGGTACTAAAACAAAACAAGGGCACTTACGAAAAATCGATATCCGATTCAACCAGAACTCGAGAGCCGAACCCGGAAGCATAAGAGTAAAGAAACGGGTCATTGCCAAAAAGCACAACATTAATGTCAGGAGACAATCCAAGCCATGATCTAACAGCAAGATCCTGCCTTTCTCCAACAGAACCATTAAAATTCTCCAAAACAGTAAAAATAGTTATACTTGGATTCCCCTTATGATTTTCAACACCATTTTTGTTGAAAAAAAATGGTTTTTTGAATTCCAATTTGACAGAAGGCAATAACTGAGTGGCATATAATGATATACAGATCAATAGAAACCCATAAAACCAAATTGCCCATAATCCCAAATTCAGACCCTACAAAATCACATCAAACATTAAAATTAATCAAATTAATTGTCATTGTTGATCGTATAATCTACTCCTTCCCGTCTCAATCATTTGTTTACGTAAATTAAGATACCCATCACAAAAAACAAAAATATACCCAATTCAGACCCTAAAAAATCACATCAAATATACATAAATATTTATCAAATTAATTGCCATTGTTGATCATATAATCTATCCCTTCCGTCTCCATCACTTATTTACATAAATTAAGATACCCATCACAAAGAACAAAAATATACCCAATTTCAGACCCTAAAAAATCACATGAAATATACATAAATACAGAATACTTATCAAATTAATTGCCATTGTTGATCATATAATCTACTCCTTCCATCCCAATTGATATCGTTTGTTTAGGTTTGATTAAGATACCCATAACAAATAATACAAACGTAAACAAATGATTGGACCCAAGAGTACCTAAATTGCAAGTACAACTCATCTTCTAAACAACTCACTTCCATTTGTTTACATTTTTCAAAGATTTTGTTACATATTTTTAAAAATTTAAACAAGCCAATGAAACGAAGGAAGTATTACATATAATTTCCTAATATCCGACATACCATTCGCCTCGATTACTTATTTACTTTTGATTAAAATGCATCAATACAAATGATTGAGACGGAATATTTAAAAGAAAGTAAGAATTTTGTTTACCTTGGTGGAACGTAAAGGAGTGAAGATTGGTAAAAGAGACATTATTATGTGGAAAATTTGTGACGTGAAAGTAAATTTGGAGAATTATTTAAGATATGAACATGATTAATTCAATAATTAATTAATTAATAAATTAATAACGTAAATGGAGGATAATTAAGACTATGAAAATGGAGAATTAACAAACACGTAAATGGAGGATTGCCAAATTTGCTACATTAACGGCGTCATTTGGATTTGGGAACGAACTTAAATGTGAGTACGAACGTACATTCCATGTGACGCAAAGTTGTCATTAATGGCTCTTTAAAATGAAGGTCTTTTAATTAACGGTGTCTTTTCAAGTAATCGTCAAAATAACTATTGAGTTATTCTACGTGGTAACCCTTTATTAACAAAGAAATCAACTATTAAGCTTAATGTATACAAATGAGTCTTTATTCCTCAATTGTACCCAACTTTAGTGTGTGAATATGTCGAACAATTAAAGTCATTATTGCATTTACAACATTTTTAGTTTTGGGATATTTGTTGAGGTTTTAAAACAATTTTTTTTAATTAGATTAATGTTATGAATTAAATTAGGATTGATTATTATAATGTTCGATATATAGTTTTACCATGATATTTAGAATATTTTATTGGGAATTTTTTGATATCGAACAAGGTTTTTATTAAAGTTTTTATTCAAAACTCGGTCTATTGGAGGGTAATGAGTGTGGATTTGACAATTTAGGTGTAATCAAGCAAAATTGTGAAAATAAGATTAACTAAGGGATTATGTTTTTATACACATGTGATTTGTAGAAAAAGTAAGGTTATGTTGTAAAAATTTGAAAAATATAGGGTTACCTTGTAGAAAATCGTAAAATTCAATTTGTCACGTCACATACTTAACGGACAAAATTGACGGAAAAATAATTAAGGGTCACGGCAATACTGAAGAGTTAAGAACGAATAAACACCTAAGAGGGGGAGGGGGTGAATTAGGTGTGACATTTTTAAAATTTTAACGATAACTACACTTGAGAGACTTAATAACGAGTAGTTCACAAGATGAGCAAAGTGTTCTATGCAACAGTATGATTGACTGTTACACAAAAACTTGGAATCGTTCAAGCAAGCGAGAAGAAAGCGAAGAGTATGTAAGTAAATAAACAAACAACCAAAGTTAAAAAATTGGTTCAGTCTCTACTCCGAGACCTACGTCCAACCGTTATTTTATTGATTGTTTAGAAATTTACTCCAACAACTAAACGAATACAAGTAAAATAACTCGCCAACCTACTCCGGTTGCATTTGCTCAAAGCTACTCCGCTTCAAGACTTGACTCAAACTTAAAGTTACTCCGCTTCAAGAGTTTTAAGATGTTCTATCTCTGGTTTACAGGATCAGAATCTCAGATGTTCACTTAAGAACGTGGAGATTTACATTTAAGATCTAAACACGAGAATCATGGAACAAACTCATTATGTCACAGTGTAGCTTACTGATGCATGGAGGTTTTCAGACCGTGTTTGAGAAAAACGTTTGAAGACTTTTAAATTTAAAATGATTTTGCAAAACATTAAGAATGATCTTTGAAAGTATAAGAGTTTTGCAGAAATACTTCAAGAAATGTTGTAAAAGCCTTGGCATTGAATGAGGCTAAGTGGTTTCTTTTATAGTACTCAAAACTTGGGTATTACCCAATGTGTACTTCCATTGTACTTTTATCCATTGGATAATGGCTAGCCCACTTGACAAACAAAAGTTGTTGTTTAGTTTTCATTGGTTCTTGATAAAGCATTTCAGATTTGTCTAGTAAAATATCTTCTAGTAAGATGCTCAAGTACCATTTACATTTGAAATGTAAACAATTCACAAGTTCGTATTATTTTACGAAATACGGTACACTACGAATAAAATGGGTTTTATTCTTCAATTCGTGCGTGCCAAAAGAGAAGACGATTTTACAAGAAAATAGATTTTGACAATTGTTTTCAGAAAACTAAAACGACCATTTTGCAAGTTACTCGAAAACATTTTTCTCGTTCTAAAAATCTCCATGCGGTACAGACGCAACAGTCTGATAGACTGTTGCATGACAAAGCGATCACTTGATTTTAACGAGAATGTTCCACTTACTCTTACAAGGGGATTGTTCTTGACTTGTGTTGTTCTTCTTGATCATGTTTGAAACATAATGGATGATCTCTTGTTGCCTTTGTTCTTCAATCCATTTGCTTTGCCTTGAGTACTCAATTCATGCTACTTAAGAACAAACAATTAATATAAACAAGGACTTGTGATCATCAACTAAAATGTTCCAACAAATTCCCCCTTTGATGATGACAAGCCTAAAACATGTGATTTTTTTCCCCTAAACCCAAGGTCGGTCTAAACATCTAACATAATTGTTCACATATGATCAAGAGGTTAAAGATTAATATGCCTTAGTCTAAGTAGTTCGTTCCAAGCATCAAGCTAAGACATATTCAAGGTGAACGTTAGCCTAAGAGTTACGAGACAAACAACACATGTTAAACCACATACTTCCCCCTCTTGACATCATCAAGGGGGGACTAAATACACCTGCAAAAGAGTTCACATAACATAGTTCTTCCATTTTACATATTTGGTTCTTCATTGCCTAAGTTTTCGTATTATTCCACGCCGTTTAAACAAGGTTGCTCATAACTTTGCAAAATCGGTGGTGGATTTGTAAGTTTTTTAGTTATTCCCACTTTACTGCTAAAAAAATAAATAAATAATATATAATAACACTACCCTCTCTAAAAATTTTCGCCCCCTAACAAAAAATCTTGATAAATTTGAAGTTATTATCTACTATACTAACATCTTAAGTTCTTAACCACCGAAATAATAAACTTAAGTCACGTCACTATATAAAAGGTTTACTGAGTCGTATAAAATGATTCGACCCAACAAAATCCTAAATGGGCTACATCCCTACCACACACTTGTTAGTTGTTAATTCACTAAAGGCCCACATTAATAATGCTAACAGACCCCTATTCCTATTCATAAACCAAGGCAGCCCAATTTATGATATATAAACTAGTGCAGTGCAAAGCTGACGGCCCGAGTTTTTATGTTCATTTTCTTTCCGTCTTTCTTTAATCCGTCTTGAATCGGTTTCCATATTTGAACTTGGACTTCTAAAATAAAAAGAACGAAAGCCGTACGAAAACACTCATAAGTAATATGAAATGACATTATTTAAAACTTATCGACTAATGTATTATTTGACACTAAAATGAGTGAATAAATACAACTTGGATTATTATATTGATAGGAGATAAAACGTGGGCTAAATATACGTAAAATAAAGTGTTATCACTTGACGTTAAGTTTCATCATCTATTCCATGGTGCGATGATGTATTTCATTATACCGCCACGGTTCTTTTTAAAAAAAAAAAAAACGTGTTTATAGTCTATTGTGTAGCTCTTTTTATTACTTTTTAATTGTTTTATTCATTTTTTTTTTACTTATTAATTTTTAAATGCTATAATACATTTTGGTACAAAATTTAATAATAAATATAAGTGTTTCAATGGTATTGAACTTGTTCTATAAAAGTTATGGGTTCGTATCTTAAACTAAGCAATTTTTTCATATATATTTGAAATAGATAACATGGACTAAGGCCCAAAAAAAATTTCAATATTGTGTAGTTACAATGGATCAAACCTCCATTATCTACATTAAAATTGAGACATCTATCAACTATGCTATTATTGCTATGTGTCTGTATTAAAGACTTATAAAAATTTATATCGAAAATTTCATTGGGGCACGTGTCCACCCGGCCCCCTAAATCCGCCCCTAACCGTAAGTAAAAACTAAAGAACAATTTACACCTAATAACTTGAATAATCTGTTGAAGTTCAATTATAAATATATTATTTTATTGAAATAACAAATCAAAACTTCTAAATATTAATAACTAATAGCAACAAACTAAATTTTAGTTGTGGAACAAGTGTCAGCTAAACAATAAGAAGTTTAAAATTTCAATTTAATTATCATCGATTTTTTACTATACTCTACTACGTTAAATACTACGTAGTCCAGTTGAATTTCTCGTCTTCCTTAATGGTGAATTCTAGCCGGTAAAGTATTTCATTTTAGGTAAAGAAATTTGCATGTGTAAAATCATCATACATTCGAACACTTGACCACCAGATTGGAATTTAATGGTTTTTACCATTGAGCCACAAGATATTTACATTGTAATTATTGAGATAACATTTATTAATCTTTTATTCATCGATATTAGGGTAGCAAAAAACCGTCTTTTAAACCAAATTTTTTGAGTTTGGGGTAGCGGTTGCTACTCCTTGCTCTAAGGTGGATTCGCCCCTATACATCATACCAACTTACCAAGTAAGTGTATAATTCGAAACTTTTTCAATTTTATTTTACGAAATTACTCGTTCACCCTCTCTAAAAATTTTCACCCCCTAACAAAAAATTTAACAAATTTGGAGTTATTATCCACTATACAAGCATCTTAACCACCAAAATAACAAATTTAAGTCTCGTCACTATATAAAAGTTTTACCGATAAAATGATTCAACCCAACAAAATCCTAAATGGGCTACATCCCTACAACAAATTTGTTAGTTGTTAGTTCACTCAAGGCCCACATTAATAATGCTAACAAACCCATATTCTTAAACCAGGGCAGCCCAATTTATGACGTATAAACTAGTGAAGTGCAAAGCTGACGGCTCAAGTTTTTACGTTCATTTTATTTTCGTCTTTTCTTTAATTCGTCTTGAATCGGTTTCCATATTTTAAACTTGGACTTATAAAATAAAAAAGAACGAAAGTCGTACCAAAACAATCATAAGTAATATGAAATAACATTATTTAAAACTTATCGACTAATGTATTACAAGTATTTGACACTAAAATGAGTGAATAAAGACAACTCGGATTATTATATTGATAAGAGATAAAATGTGGGCTAAATATACGTAAAATAAATTGTTATCACTGGACATTAAGTTTCATCATTTATTCCATGGTGCGATGATGTATTTCATCATACCGTCCACGGTTCTTTTTTAAAAAAAATGGCGTGTTTATAGTCTATTGTTTAGCTCTTTTTATTACTTTTTAATTGTTTTATTCATTTTTTTTACTTATTAATTTTTAACTGCTATAATCGATTATTTATTTTTTATTTTTCTTCCATTTTACGTAATTTATTAAGTTTATTTTAAAATTTTATATTCTATCCATTATATAATTTGCATGAAACGTGATTCGTAAATTATAATCATGTTTTTTATAAATTAATTGTGAGCAATGACACTTCAATTCAAAACCCTTTACATGAAAGTCAATAACATTAATTAAATTTGTTTCAAGTTTTCTAAAAATGGTGGGAATATTCATGCCAACTATCAAACATTATACCTATTTTTTGCTAGAACGACAAATTATTTAAGACTTAATTAGTGAAGGAATATTCTATACTTTATGACAATTAAGTAATTAATTATTGACTTGTGACGGATAATGTTGGTCTTCAATAAAAATGCGTGTTTATAAAATGTTTAATTAATTAAAACCCAATTCTTGGTTAAAATTTGAGCGGATAATGATTTAGCAGATTTATTCTTATAATTTAAGCAATAAAGATTTTTGATAATTTGATATTCCAGCATGTACCTTATTCCCTATCTATGTCAACACATCAACATATTAACATTTACAATAAGTCAATAAGTGACGACACACATACATAAAAGACTAAAAGAGAATGGTATGTAACATAGTGGAATCGTAATATTATTAATAGTAAGTTTAATAATAATAATCTTATTAATCTCAATGTTATTAATAGTAATCTTAATAATAATTCATCTCATCTACCCGACGCACAATTCAACTCTTCAATTAATCATTTCTATTTCAGTCCATTCCACTTAACATTACATTTTCCATATTTGCTTTTACTTTAATACTATAATACTATAATAACACTATTATAACCCACTTTTTCAACACAACACATAATACTAATATTTTCCATTTAAATGTTGTACTTTTAATACTATAAGATCAGTGAACAGATGTGTGACACGGTGTCACACTTAAGACGGTTTTATTATATAAAAAAAACTCATTTATTAGTATTAAATGAACAAATATATTATAAAAATTGACCGTTTTAATTACAGTATAAAACCGTCATTACATTGATAAATAATTATTTTGAATTGTGTTATTTGTCTCTCCTACGTAAACCCTAATACTATAATTACGAATAATTTGGTCATAACTTCAACTCACTCTAACTGTTCGACAATTCGATTCTACACTTATATATATACTAACTTGATCATACTTATTCTTATAATTTAATTACTAGGGATTCTTTGATCATTTGATATTCCAACATGTATCTCATTTCGTATCTATGTCAACGCATCAACCTATTAACATTTACAATAATTGAAAATCGTAATATTATTAATAGTATGTTTAATAATAATAATCTTATTAATCTCAATGTTATTAATAGTAATCTTAATAATAATTCATCTCATCTACCCAACATAAAATTCAACTCTTCAATTAATCATTTCTATTTCAATCCATTCCACTTAACATTGCATTTTCCATATTTGGTTCTAATTTAATACTATAATACTATAATAACACTATTATAACCCACTTTTTCAACACAAATTACACATAATACAAATTTTGTACTTTTCCATCTAAATGTTGTACTTTTAATACTATAAGATCAGTAAATTTTTGTGCGAGACGGTCTCACGACGGTTTTATTATATAAAAAACAAACTCGTTTATTAGTATTAATTGAGCAAATTTATTATAAAAATGGACCGTCTTATTTCGGTGTTGTTCTAGTGATTACATTGATAAATAAATTGTTTTGAATTGTGTTAATTTTCCCTCCTACGTAAACCCTAATACTATCATTATGAATAAGATCACCATTATACCTAACTCTAACTCTTCGACATTAATTCTTCACTTATATATATACTAAACTCATACTTATTCTTCTTCCATATTCTTCACCATTCTTTCAATTCTTATTTCTCTCGCTTCACTACTTCGCTTCATTCTCCAATATCATTACAAATTTACTTACAATGACGACGACCCTTCGAATTCTTAACATAATAATTCTCGTCATTGTAATCACGTTCGGTATAACGGATTCAATACCGGACAAGGTCAAGCAACTTTGGTTCACTCAACCCCTCGACCACCTTGTCACCGGGTTAAGTAACCAAACCTTTCAACAACGGGTCTTCGTCGACTCGACATACCGAGGGAGCCGGCCAAATGAAGACGGCATGCCCATACTTGTATATTTGGGCGGGGAGTCAAGTATCGACTACTCGGTAGGAGAATGCGGCATTTGCACAATGGTTGCGTCACAATTCCATGCAATTACCGTATACATCGAGGTAATTTTATATTCGGAAAAAATATACATGGTTTTAGAAACGTAAATGAATACGTATTAGAATAACTACTGTTTCATGAGTTAAAATTTTGTACCAAACGCTCCAACAATTTCAAAATACGGTAAATTTACAAATTTTGTTATTTATTGAATTTTATTTTTGGAATAAGAAAGTTAGCTAGGTTGAAGTATAATCATCGACCATATTTACGCTAAATTTTTTTCAAAATTTGATATTTTTAAAAAATAGCAATTTTATATTTTATTTTGTTTTATGTTGGATAAAATCAGAGGCTAACTTAGTGAGTAACAAGGGATAGACATAAAGAGTCGTTTAAGAAAAAATTGTTTTGAACCTTAAATTTAAGTGCGGTTGTAAAAATATAAGTAAAACTAATGAACATAATAAAGCATTGTGTAAAAGTGGTGACTCTGGCGTGACCTTATTTGAAGGTGAACTATGTGCTCCTCTGATCAGAGGTTCGAATCCCACGTGAGCCATGTTGTTTATATTTTTTAATTTTCACCATGGCCCATATGATATTACGTAAAAACCACTGGGCCTCACTAAACCTCTTGCACACATTTAAAAACCGTAAAAATCAAAATAATTATTGTTACGAAAAAATCGTAGAAAATGGGTATTGTTTATATTTGAGATAAAATAATCAAAAAAATCGTAAAAATCAAAATAGACATAAAATAATTTCTTTTTTTTGTTGAGATGAGAAATTTAAAATTTCAATATAGTAGTTGTTTATTGCCATTTTTTTACGATTTTTTCGGAATAATAATTATTTTGATTTTTACGGTTTTTAAATGTGTACAAGAAGTTTGTTGAGGCCCATTGGTTTATACGTAATATCATATGGGCCATGGCAATTTTATACTGTAGTAGTGTTTAGCATTTAGAGGCCCACGTTTTGCTGAGGCCCAATTCCCATGATCCACTCCCATCAGGAAAAAATTATTACGGTTTTTCTAATAATTTAAATGCGGAAAGATTATATCATAGTTTTGTTAATTATGATCAAAATGACTTTCTACCTAAGAATCATATGAGAATATGTTATGAATCCTTCCGTATTTAGATTATTAACGTGTGTTGTAAAGAAAATGTTAGAAAAATCGATCTTATTATACGTACCCAAAAAAAAGTTAAAAAACCCATTTATTAATAATAGACGAAGAATGTTTTTACTAAACTGGATCGTATTACTTTATAATTTAAAATGCGAAAACTTACTTATTGTTTGAAGCCAATTAGATAGGATGACATTGTTGTCTAGTATTGTTTTGTTTGGTATTTGGGCTACCTATTGGGCCGGCTCTAATGTTTATAATGAGAGAAGTTTGTTATTTTCAGTGGCAACCCATCTAATGTTCGGACCGAAACGTCTTACTCGTTTAACTCAGTCATTTGGAAGAGTCGGAACTACAACATACATTTATAAAAATAAAAAAAAAATTGTAGTAGAACTTCAGAGTGACTAACTTAAACGAGTAAGTCATATAACTACGTAAAAATTATTATAATTATATTGAAATTATTGTTGAAGCATCTTAACCGTTATTTTTAATGACCATAGCTTTTGTACTTGCTTAATCTCATTTTTATACTAGTGGTAGTCTTTTTTTATCCTAATTAAATAAGATAATTGTTGCAGCATCGCTTCTATGGACGTTCTGTACCCCTCGGATCCATCGACGCGGCGATGAAGGACCCGTACGTGAGGGGATGTCTGACATCCCGCCAAGCGTTAGCGGACTTTGCTAACGTAATCCGTAAATTGAAAACGGATTGGTCAGTTCACCACTCTCCCGTTATCGTGTTCGGGGGTTCCTACGCTGGCAGTAAGTAACCTAATCTAATATTTTTTATTTTGTTGTTTCTAATGTTGTGTTACAAATTTTGTTGCTAACTGATTTTTTTTTGTTTTATTTTTCCTTTTTACAGTGTTGGCGGCTTGGTTTAGGATAAAATATCCTAAAGTCGTGATCGGAGCATTAGCATCGTCGGCACCTGTCTTCGGCTCGGAGGATCTGAATCCGGAGAACCAATATTGCTCAATCGCCAGCCGTGATTACAAGGTATGTCCAAATTACAATTTTTAATATTTTCTTGATTTAATAAGTTTTTAACTTCCACGACTTTAATCCTTAAGTTTTTTTTTCAGATTGTGAACGAGAAATGTTACGACTACATTTCCCGATCGTGGGGAATGATTGATGAGGTGGCAGCCCATCCAGGCGGCGTTGACAGGCTCTCACAGATCTTCAACACTTGCAGGTAACCTCTAAGAAATTACGTTGTTTTTTTAAAAAAACATATTATTATTAAGTTACAAAATTTAAAGCTATATGAAACAAATTGGTAAAATCTCTTTACTCTAAAAGTTGAAACTTTTAAAGAGTCTTGATTGATTCTTGGAGTCAAGAGATTAAAAATATTATTTTTTTAGTCAAGAATTTTTTTGGTGCGACCTCTCATATAATGATTTAATTACTACGCAATATCTCTTATTTATTATATTTCTCTCTTGTTTATAATTTTTTATTAATCACAATTAATTAAACTCTTTATCTTATGATCTAACCATTTAAAAAATCTCTAATTCTTAACATTAAAATCAATAGAAATCGAATATGAAAAAGAATCTACAAAATAGTTTAAAAATATTGTAAGATTTATTTAAACGAAAAAGCACTAATTATATATCCTTAATATAGATTGTTGAGAATTTATGCCTTGAATTAGTGTTGAAGACGGATTAAACTAAGTGTCTTATTAAGATTTTGCTTCTTAGTTTATTTATGGTAGGAGAACTTGAATTAGTTTAGGAAACTATTATATTAGTTTCCTAATAGTCTTTGGTTTCTTTATTATTCTAGATATTTTATCTTGGGTGGAATAACTATATAAAGACTCAAGTTTTATTCTAGGTTAATTAGAAGAGACAAAGATGTGAGAGATTTGAGAGCACAATAAGGAGGGTCAATTTGTGAGGTTCCTTCTGAAGAAGAAAACTCAGTTTGTCTCAGGGCTCTATTATTTGTGTTCGTCTGTCTCGTTTGTCTTTGAAGATTGGAGGAGTTTGTTTAGATCTTGGTTGGCCTCAAGATAATTTGTCCTCCGTCTTATTTGGGTAGTCTCTTTTGTTCCCTTTGAGACTACCATATTTGTTGGTAGAATAGGGTATACTTTTGGCTCATATTGAGCGCGTGTGTACCGGTCTACTGTTGTACTATTTTCTCCATTATAGTGAAGTTTGATCTCCTTGAAGGGTGGACGTAGCCAGTTATTTTACTGGTGAACCACGTAATTCCTTGTGTCAACTTTATTTACATTCGTTATTTATTATTCTTATCACCTTATCAATTAACTATTTGGGTAACGGGACGCCTCCGTTACAACAATTGGCACCAGAGCTAAGGTTCTGATTTGGGATCTGCTTCCGCGTTAGTTGGTTTTTTAGGCGTTATTTGGGTTTCTTGATTTTCAGGTGAAAAGATGTCGGGAACGAATGTTTTGAATGTTGAAAAGTTCACTGGGAGAAATAGTTTTGGGTTGTGGCAGTTAAAGATGAGAGCTTTGCTTAGACAGCAAGGTGTCTGGTCTGTTATCTCAAAGGCAAAGTCAGCAGGTAGTTCGACTGATGCAGCAAAGACAGCAAAGACAGATGCAGAAGTAGTCTTGGAAGAAAAGGCTCATTCTTTAATTCTGTTATGTTTATCTGATCATGTTATGATTGAGGTTGCCGATGAGGAAACTGCTACAGGTTTGTGGTTGAAGTTAGAATCTTTGTATATGACAAAGACTCTAACCAGCAAGTTGCTTCTTAAGCAGCGTTTGTTTGCTCTTCGTATGCAAGAAGGTACGTCTCTCAAGGACCATCTAGACAGTCTTAACTCTATTTTACTTGACCTGCGTAATTTAGATGTTAAGGTAGATGATGAGGATGCTGCCTTGATTTTGTTAGTTTCTTTGCCAAATTCGTTTGAGACTTTTGTGGAGTCTTTTGTTGTTGGTAGAGATTCTTTGACCCTAGAGGAGGTGAGGTCAGCACTTCACACTAGGGATTTGCGCCGAGTAGCGTCAGGTGGTGGTGTTGCAGACAGTAGTCCTATGGGGCTTGTTGCTGATTCGGGGGGTTCTAGTAAGGGTAAAGCCAAGTCTAAGGGTCCCCGTAAGAATGTCTGCCATTACTGCAAGGAATCCGGTCATTGGAAAAATCAGTGTCCTAAATTAAAGGAAGCTGGTGTTTCTGCCGTTGCACAAAAAGTTGCCAAATATGATTCTGAGGAAGATTATGCTCTCGTTGTTGATGTTGCTCCACGTTCTTTGGATAGTTGGATTTTGGATACGGGATGCGTTTATCATATGTGTCCTAATAGGGAATGGTTTGATTCTTATAAAGCTTCACAAGGGGATAATGTTGCCATGGGTGACGGCTCTATTTGTGAGGTGCTTGGAGTTGGTACTATTCGGGTTAGGATACGTGATGGTGTTGTTGTCTTCCTAGAAGGTGTTAGGCATGTTCCACGTTTAAAGAGAAATCTTGTATCACTTGGGATGTTAGTTGATCAGGGCTACACTTTTCAAGGTGATGGTGGGTCATTGTGCGTTAGTAAGGGTTCTTCTGTTGCTTGGAGAGGTGCTAAGGAAGGAACTGTTTATGTCCTTCAAGGCACTGTTCTGACTGTTGGAGCATCAGGTAATCGTTCTTCTGTCTCTCTCGAGTCTAAGTTGGGGCATATGCATCTTGGACATGTGAACGATACTTTGAAGCACATCCAGTTTGGGTCACTTGGTGATATTCTGGATATTTTGGATTTGGATAGCTTTAGTGAGAATGGTGGTGTTGACGGTAAGGTGGAGTCTATTCCGGTACAGGTCAAACTACAAGGTTCTCAAGACAAGCTATCAACTTTTGTCTCGTCGCCTCAATGAGGCGGTCTGCGCCCCATGAGGTGGGGCGGTTTGGGGGTCCAGGTGGAGCTGTTGTGACTCTTGAAAGAGAGTCGTTGGGATCTCGTAAGGGGTCATTTGAAACTTCGACGGGAGTTTATTCTTTGGAGCTTTTGGGTTGGACTTGCTAGTCTAACAGTTTGTACCTTTGATGGAGGTAATTTGTGCTCGCTTAGAATGTTTGGTTTCGACTTGAGTTTTGTTGCCTTGGTGTAGGCATATTTGTGGTGGTCATGACACCTAGTATACTCAAGTGAGACATTTGTTTTGTTCGTGGCGTTTGTGTTCCTTTGGGACAGTTTGGTACGACGGTACATCTAGCCACGTAATTTGAAGGAGATTTTGTTTTGGAGTCTTGTGTGTGTTGTTTTTGGTACACCGTTCCATCATAGTGACATTGGGTATCTCATATATTTGTGTTGGCGTTTGGTAGCTTTTGGTCTCTTTGGAGTTTGCTACGTTTGGCCTTCCTATTGGTATGAAGATATATTGGTTACTTAGTACATTTGGTAGTTTCAGCTTACTACATTGGGTACTTCGTATATTGGTCACGTTTGTTGCACACTTGGTTCGTTTGTCCATTTTTGGGAGTTGTGTTCAAGTCAGAATGGAGACTATCGGGACAGATAGTGACTTGAGGATCGATTCCGTTGAAGCTGATTTGGGATTTAGTTCTTCTATGTTGGGTTCGTTTTTTGGGTAATTCAAGTCAAGGTGGAGATTGTTGAGAATTTATGCCTTGAATTAGTGTTGAAGACGGATTAAACTAAGTGTCTTATTAAGATTTTGCTTCTTAGTTTATTTATGGTAGGAGAACTTGAATTAGTTTAGGAAACTATTATATTAGTTTCCTAATAGTCTTTGGTTTCTTTATTATTCTAGATATTTTATCTTGGGTGGAATAACTATATAAAGACTCAAATTTTATTCTAGGTTAATTAAGAGAGAGATTTGAGAGCACAATAAAGAGGGTCAATTTGTGAGGTTCCTTCCGGAGAAGAAAACTCAGTTTGTCTCAGGCCCTATTATTGAGGTTCGTCTGTCTTTGAAGATTGGAGGAGTTTGTTTAGATCTTGGTTGGCCTCAAGATAATTTGTCCTCCGTCTTATTTGGGTAGTCTCTTTTGTTCCCTTTGAGACTACCATATTTGTTGGTAGAATAGGGTATACTTTTGGCTCATATTGAGCGCGTGTGTACCGGTCTACTGTTGTACTATTTTCTCCATTATAGTGAAGTTTGATCTCCTTGAAGGGTGGACGTAGCCAGTTATTTTACTGGTGAACCACGTAATTCCTTGTGTCAACTTTATTTACATTCGTTATTTATTATTCTTATCACCTTATCAATTAACTATTTGGGTAACGGGACGCCTCCGTTACAACATAGATAACCCATATTAAATACATTATTATTTAGTCAACGACAAATTAAAATTATGTATCATTAAAATAAATTAATTTACTAGTTTATTCTAATAATAAATTTTATCAGACAGTTTTATAAAAGAGTTTTCCGTTTTTAAGATAACTTAACATTTTTTACAGGCCATTGTCGTCGGCGTTTGAGCTAAAGCTCTATTTAGCTTATAATTTTAATTCGGCCGCACAATATAACGGCAAATTTGGTGAGATAACTCACATTTGTGACGTAATAAGTCAATGCAAAGAAGAAAGCATTCTCGAGGGTATAAGAGATGCAATGTTGATGTTTAGTCATTCAACGTCGTGTAATAAGATCAGTGGAATCCCTAGTCTGACAGCTCCCGATTTAGACTCGGCTTCCGATCAAGCATGGAATTGGCAGGTATGAATATATTAGAAGTTTTATATTAACCGATGTGATTCAACTATTTGAATGTAATACCCTTTCTTGATAGGTTTGTAACGAGCTAGTACCACACCAGGGTTGCGGCAACTCGACGATGTTCGAGACGAGTCCATTTAACTTGTCACAGTTCTCAGCTTCTTGTTACGCGCAATATGGGGTATACCCCCATCCTAACTGGATATCCTCCTACTACGGCGGCCAGGTAAAATATCAACCTAACACTTTCAATTTGTACAATCTAAATATCGATCAACATTTTCATTTTCGTAACTTATTATATTGCAAATTAATAAATGTAAATGTCTAACAATAGGATCTGAAATCAACGCTAGCAACGTCTTCCAGCAATATCATTTTTTCAAACGGGTTGATGGATCCTTACAGTGGGTCGAGGTATACTTTTCTTCTTTTTTTTTTTTTTTAATTTTTATTTAATTTTAATTCATTTATATTGAGTTTTGAGAATCATATTCAGCTTATAACATTTTATATTTGTACTTAACAACTTCTGTTTTTTTTTCAATTAACAGCATATTAGAAGATATTTCTGGAACAATTGTCGCAATAACAACAGAAGAAGGTTAGTGTTATTCATTTCTACTTAAATTAAAATAAAATTCAAATTAGTCAGTAATTATTGCGTAAGACAGTGAGACGATCCACAATGACAAATAAAACTAATTTACTAGCAATAAACGAAGAATATTTTTACAAAAGTGGATCGTCTTACAGTACAATTTATTCGAAAACCTACAAGTTAGAGGCTGGTTTGATAGGATGAAATTGTTGTCTTATAGTTTTGTTTGGTATTTGGGCCTGCGTATTGGGCCGGCTCTAATGTTTGAAATGGGAGAAGTGTGCTATTTTCCAGTGACAACCCATCTCATGTATCGGACCGTCTTACTCGTTTAAGTTAGTCACTCGGACTACTACTTACACTACGAAAAAATAAGAAAAATGTCGTAGTAGTTCCGAGTGACTAACTTAAACGAGTAATCTTATAGACGTATAGCCACATAAAAGTTATTATAGTTATATAGAAGTTGTTGTTGAAACTTCTTTTTTTTTTCCGCAGGTTCCCATTGTTTAGATATTTGCCCGCTTGAGGACGATGATCCAAAGTGGTTAAAAGATCAAAGGGACAAAGAACTACGGATGATAAGCCAATGGCTCGGATCAACAAGGTCGTCTACTAGTAGATTCGTCGGTAGATGTATCTATATAGTGGTTTTACTTTTAGTCGTAGATTTCCTAGTATTAGGATCATTGTGGTAGGATAAACTATTATTTTTCTATTATTTTTTATTTTAAGTGTTATAATTATTTTCTCGTAAAGTGATAATATTTTTGACACTTACTCCAACAAGCCCATTTTGACACTTGCTCACCAACAAGCCCACTTTCATCACCATGTACCCCCACAGGCCCACTCTCTCTCACGGCATATGAAGTTTGTAATTTTGTACGAAGTATCATTTAACAAAGGAACACAAATAAATCCAATAAAAATGTGAGTTAATTAGTAAATAATAACACGGTTAAAACAAATTAACCTAATACATGTTTTATAGTTAAAGAGACAAAAATTTATGTAACCATTAAAATACTTACTTTGTTACAGTTAGTTGTTTACTTTTTATATTAGTGGTGAGAAATCGACTAATGAATCCACCACTGAATTGTTGTGATAATAGTTACACACTTATACTGTATTAAACCGGTGCGAACGCATTATATACGGTACGTCTTTAGGGGTCCTGCTAACATGAAAGAACAAGTAAGAGAGTAAGGAAAAGTTATAAAAGATCTTTTTATAAAAAGCGATCACAACTCACAAATAAGACTAAACATTTTTCATATTTAAAAATCTCGTCGTCTTTTCAAATCTGAAAAGACAATTCGACATTAAATATCTTTATTTATTATCTTATTAGTTTGTATGGCAATATTATGCCTAACCAGGGCAACAACAAATCATATCACTAACACACTCAAAAAAGAGATTCGAGCATCTAACTTTACAATTGTTATAGCATCTAAGTTTACAATTGCGAGCGTCACATCCGTTAGGTTGAGCATAACAATCTCTTCCTTGTTGGGGAAATAATCTACTCTCTTGTTTTCCAAGACCATTGGCTAGTTGGGCATCGTTGAGTCCTATTATAAAACCAAAATTTAAAGTTTTGAATGTTTTGCTTAACAAAATAAGAACAATATATCCATAATCCAAAAGAATTCGACTAACATATCATCATCATTCAAATTCATATAAGATCCACCAATGGTGATTGGTATAAACTATGAAATTCATACTCCCTCCAATTTCTTGTGTGGTTTCCTTTTGATTTTAAGTCAAGAAATAAGGAAATTAATTTGGACCATACAATATATATGACCCCACATGAAATTGATGGGAACATCATAGAAATTTTTTTAATGAAATTCATATTTTTTAATGAAATTAATTAATATACACAATATTGCTGTAAAAAATTTCACATTAGAAGCGTTTAAGAGGTTAAAAAGGGTCACAACACAACGATTTATTAAAATGCATTTTAATTGTCAGTGATGACAATTATTCTTTGCAGTAAAAATAATAACAACAATTTAAATAGTAAGTCTTACTTGCGACGGGTCGTCATTTGTGACGGATATTTTGTGAGATAAAATGGATATAAAATGAGTTAGTGGAGAAAGGGGACCACATGAATAGTGTTGGAGAGAGAGAAAAAGTGGGTATTTTGTGAGAGAAAACGGTATCCGTCACAAGCTTGCGACGGATAGTGCAAATAAGAATTTGTGCAATTTAAAAAGGGTAATTGTTAGTTACATTTAGGGTTACCCTTCTAAAAGACCCTTTTTGGCAGGTTTAAAAGGGTAATTTGTCATTCATTACTAGGTTAAAATGCATCTCAGCATATTAACATATTTCTCTTACTTTTTTTATCCCCAATAATAATGAAAAAGATTTACACTTTTGTTTTATACGAGTACAAGTCAAGTCTTTATATTAAATAATAGCATTACAAAACATTTAGCAATTTTATAATTTTATTTATATTTATTAATTAATAAAATACAGTATAGAGTTTACTAAAAATAATATAATTTGGTGAAAAAACTAATCTTAATGAAAAGATAATAATTTAATGGTAACAAATATGATTATTAGTCTCGTTATTTAGTTAATGTACTTAATTGTAATAAGTTTCCTTATTTACGAAAATAATTTTTGGAGTGAAAATTGTTAAAGCACTTATTCTTTAAGTAGATAAAGAAATATAAATTTCTTTTATATTATCCTTATAAAAAATACGGAGACACCTAGGAGTCGTTTGGTTGATTAAGGAAGTTAATTTTCATGGGAAAATACAATTCATGGGAAATAAGTTCCCATGTCCAATTCGGGTGAATTTGTAAGCGAGTTCCTACATTATGTAGGCATTGAAAGTTCCTAGGAAACTTCTAATTCCTCCATTTTAGAAAAATTATGGCAACCAAACAACCCATCATGGGATTTTCCAATTCACGTGTTTTCAAAGTGTCAACCAAACAACCCTAGTATTATTTTCCTTATCCTCAGTTGTTATACTATAACAAGAATAATAAAAATATACGGGCGTAAATAAGCTACGACACGTGAATATCAGTAGATGTTTTAGATTTGAAGATACGATGAGACGTTTAAGTATAAAAAATGTTTAGTTTTGTTTGCGAGTTGTGACCGTCTTTATATAAAAATATTTTATATGTAAATTATAACTTTTCCCTAACTCTTTTACTCGCTCGTTGATTTACGGTTTATAAAATCTATCTCTATAAAAGGAGTAGAATTTAACTCATTCTAATTGGTTGATTGAAATAAGAAAAAATAACTACCCACTAACTTTAGTTTGATTTAATTTCTCTCTCCTAAATTCACATTTCGTCATTATCATAATAAAATACGATACGATCAAATTATTGTTCATCGAAAATATAAATAACAGTAAACAACGTTTCAATAAAATAAGATATAGAACGGTCCAAACATAAAAATCAAATCCGAAAAACAAAAAATTACAAACACGAAAAATAATTACAGTCCAAACATTAAATTGCATTATATTCTCCAATTTTTCAATCAAATCAAATATAAATTAAGATATCAAACAAAATAAGATACGGTAAAATACGATATACAATGGTCGAATATATATCAAAATTATTACGTTTTCACCAATGTAATAACAAAAATCCTGTATATTAGGAAAAAAACTGAAAATCAAGACAAAAAATAAACAAAACGGGAATTCCAGCCTAAATAACTCAAAGTTAACTAAAAATTATTCAGGTGGGGATATTACGTTTATTAATCAGGTTGCATATTAACGATTAATGATAATACTAATTATAATACTAATACTAATAAAATACTGAAATAAAATACTGGAAATAAACTGAAAATCTAAAAATTATAATTTTATTATGCTAAAAAACTGCAAATTAATCTTATTCATGTAGATCTACTCCTAAGAGATTGAGACGATATTGATAATAATCAAATAATTGACACTTATAAAGAACACACAAGTAGGTAATAAAAAAACACGGGAACAATATTTGTAATAAAAAAACCGTTAATTCTGAAACCATAACAAATAAAATTTGCCTTTTACAATAGTAATGAAATAGGTCGGATTTTATAGCAAAAAAATGGTTTATTTTAGTAATTCATCTATTCATCTATCTCTATAAAAGGAGTAGAATTTAACTCATTCTAATTGGTTGATTGAAATAAGAAAAAATAACTACCCACTAACTTTAGTTGGATTTAATTTCTCTCTCCTAAATTCACATTTCGTCATTATCATAATAAAATACGATACGATCAAATTATTGTTCATCGAAAATATAAATAACAGTATACAACGTTTCAATAAAATAAGATATAGAACGGTCCAAACATAAAAATCAAATCCGAAAAACAAAAAATTACAAACACGAAAAATAATTACAGTCCAAACATTAAATTGCATTATAATCTCCAATTTTTCAATCAAATCAAATATAAATTAAGATATCAAACAAAATAAAATACGGTAAAATACGATATACAATGGTCAAATATATATCAAAATTATTACGTTTTCACCAATGTCGTAACAAAAATCCTGTATATTAGGAAAAAAACTGAAAATCAAGACAAAAAATAAACAAAACGGGAATTCCAGCCTAAATAACTCAAAGTTAACTAAAAATTATTCAGGTGGAGATATTACGTTTATTAATCAGGTTGCATATTAACGATTAATGATAATAATAATTATAATACTAATACTAATAAAATACTGGAAATAAACTGAAAATCTAAAAATTATAATTTTATTATGCTAAAAAAATTGCAAATTAATCTTATTCATGTAGATCTACTCCTAAGAGATTGAGACGATATTGATAATAATCAAATAATTGACACTGGAACAATATTTCTTATAAAAAATCCGTTAATTCTTAAACCATAACAAATAAAATTTGCCTTTTACATGAGTAATGAAATAGGTCGGATTTTATAGCAAAAAAATGGTTTATTTTAATAATTCATGATTGATAATAATTTATATATTATCTACTTAATTTTTATTTTGAATTATATTTGTATTCATTAGTCACATACGAGTATTTATTTGTAATCAATATTTAAAAACATAACCGTACATTTGTTGTACGGGTGTAAAACTAGTACCTTTTTAAAGCGATAAAAATACCCGACTTTAATGAAAAATTGAAATAAAAATAAAGGACAAAATTACGAGAGAATAAAGAAAATACATACCACAAGACAGAAAGAGCACAATGAGTAGAAGGAGAGGAATGTAACAAATCCTTTTAGCCATTATGTGAACGTTTTTGTGACTAATGAATAATGATCAAAACTATTAGGATTTTATAGACATGTTTAATTTAATGATATGCAAATATTCACCTAAAAATAAAGAAATAAATATCCTTGAGTATTTCCTGCCAGACATTTTTTTATTTTTAACTTTATATTTGTGTTTCCATGAAAGATTTTATACCTTTTTAATTGAGTAGTCAATATTATTGGTAGATAATGATAACATTTCTAAATTAACTTGATTACTTTCCCTATTTAATAGATTCGGCAAAGTCATTAGTTAATAAACGGAGAATAATATTGTCACCACTTTAGTGTACGAAAGATTTCGTACACTACTAATAAAATTTGAACATATGGCAGAATTCAATTTTGTAAACAAGGAAGTTAACTTACGAAATTATTTCCGTTGCAGGAAAAACTGAATTTAGATGAATTTTTTTCAGAAATTTACTACAGTAGGTCTCTTGAGAGACCGCCTCTTAATAAGTTTATTGAGAGACTATTGTACAAATTTAAGAAAAAGTGGTACTAAAAGTGATAAACTTGGTACAAATTATGATTAAAGATAAAATAAGTACATTTATTATGTAAATAGGTACGAAACTACTATGATACGATCAATGACAAAAGGGTCACGAAATACAAATAAAAGGGACAAAAAAATGATCTCTCAATAATTTATTGAAAGACCGTCTCTCTCAAGTTTTAGTGAATTTACTAACTATAATTAAAAATACCGTAATACTTCCTCCATTCAAATCCACTCTACCACTTTCAATTTTACGCACTATTCACAAATAAGCATTAAATTTCGATTTCCGCTCAATGCATAAGTTAAAATATATTCATGTGAGATTTTGTTTGATTCGTCTTTACGAGAACATTAAAAATATCTAACTTTTATAATTTTTACAAATAGGTAGTTAACGATATTTACCGCGTAAAAAACACGTGTTGGCAAATGTGAAAAAGTAAAGTGGTAGAGTGGATTTGAATGGAGGAAGTATTTAATTACCATTAGATGAAATATTGCAATGTTGTTTACTTTTTTTTTTGTTTTCTCACGTTAGGTATTTTTTTTCAGTTGATATTGCATTCTTTATGCTTTTTAATGATTAAGACGAAACTAAATTAAGGCTTGTTTGGTTACCCATTAAAATCATGGGATGTTGAACTTCCTGGGAAGTGTAAAATCATGTTGTTGTTTGGTTGCCAATATCATGGGAAATAGAACTTCCTACATGAATTTACTTCCTCCATTATGTGGGAAGTTACTCACCAAGTCCCCCATTGGTCAATAGAACTTCCCGCATGAATTAACTTCTCATATGTGAACCAAACACTTTTTGCGAATTCACATGAATTGGAAATTCATGTGATCTTGAAGTTCCCGAGAACTTTAATTCCCCTATGTCAACCAAACAAGCCCTAAATAATGAACCACAGTCAACAAAGAATTGTAAGCAGGGATGGACCCATGATTTTTGTGCAAGGGGAACAAATTTTTTTTGACGTGTTATCCATGCGTGTCGAAGAAAATATTTTTATATTTTGAATTTTTATATTTGTTCAGCCTACTTCCGTCACATTTCTAATTTTTTTTTTCGAAATTTCTAATTGAATTCTGGAATCTAACGCTAATCATTATCCGTTCTACTATAAAACGAACTAGAAATAATAAATTTGAATCAAAATTATAAACCGTTGTAAAATCGTTGTTTGAACCGCTTTAAAACCGTCTTTTAACTTTTTTAAGAAATCCGACATTTTTTTTTGAGATTTTTTAAAATCGTTGTTTGAATCGCTTCAAAACCATTTTTTATTTTTTTTTAGAAAACCGACATTTTTATTTTTCAAATTTTTAATCACACTATCAAATGGGTTGAATAGAAGGACAAAATTGGAAGTTTATATAAAGTATCTACGATAATTAGTAAAAATATCGACTACCTTGCATACCCCTTGAAAAAGGGCTAGTTTCTTTTCTTCCGTTCCACATTTGGGCTTTGTTGTTTCCGACTCGACTTCTGCTATAATTTTACGAAATAGTTTTATAAAAGATTTTTCCTTTTTTTGAAGACAACTTATTATTTTTTACAGGCCATTATCGTCGGCGTTTGAGCTAAACTCTATTTAGCTCAAACTTTTAATTCGGCCTCTCGATATAACGGCAAATTGGGTGAGATAAATCGCATTTGCCACATAATAAGTCAATCCAATGAAGAAAATATCCTCAAGGGTATAAGAGGCGCATTGTTGCTAAATAGGGTAATTTAACAAATTAATTGGTGCATTGAGATCGGATTCAAAATACGACTAATGAAGTAATGAATCAACCACTGAATTGTTGTTATAATAGTTAAAATGGATCTAAGAACAATATTGTCATAATCCAAAACGTTAGGGGTTCGGCTAACATGAAAGAGCAAGTAAGAGAGTAAGGAAAAAGTTATAAAAGATCTTTATAAAAAAAGAGTCACAACTCACAAGCAAGACTAAACATTTTTCATATTTAAATGTCTCGTCGTCTTTTCAAATCTAAAAAGACAATTCGATATTAAATATCTTTATTTATTATCTTATTAGTTTGTATGGCAATATTATGCCTAAGTAGGGCAACAACACATCCAATCATCAACACATTCAAAACTGGGATTTGGCGAGCATCTAACTTTACAATTGTTAAAGCATCTAAGTTTGCAATTATCATTGTCACATCCGTTAGGTTGAGCATAACACTGTTTTCCTTGTTGGGGAAATAATCTACTCTCTTGTTTTCCAACTCCATTAGCTAGTCTGGCATCGTTGAGTCCTATTATAAAACCAAAATTTAAGGTTTAGAATGTTTTGCATTAACAAAATAAGAACAATATATCCATAATCCAAAAGAATTCGACTAACATAACATCATCATTCAAATTCGTATAAAATCCACCAATGCCGATTGGTATAAACTATGAAATTCAGATTTTTTAATGCAATTAATTAATATACACAATATTGCTGTAAAAATTTTCACATTAGATGTGTTTTAAAAGGTTAAAAAGGGTCACAACACAACGATTTATTAAAATGCATTTTAATTGTCAGTGATGACAATTATTCTTTGCAGTAAAAATAATAACAACAATTTAAAAAGGGTAATTGTTAGTTACATCTAGGGTTACCCTTCTAAAAGACACTTTTTGGCAGGTTTAAAAGGGTAATTGTCATACATTACTAGGTTAAAATGCATCTCAGCATATTAATGTATTTCTCTTACTTTTTTTTATCCCCAATAATAATAAAAAAAAAGATTTACACTTTTGTTTTATACGTAGTACAAGTCAAGTCTTTATTAAATAATAGCATTACAAAACATTTAACAATTTTATAATTTTATTTATATTTATTAATTAATAAAATTTAGTATAGAGCGAGTTTACTAAAAATAATATAATTTGACGAAAAAACTAATTTTAAAGAAAAGATAATAATTTAATGGTAACAAATATGATTATTAGTTTCGTTATTCAGTTAATGTACTTAATTGTAATAAGTTTCCTTATTTGCGAAAATAATTTTTGAAGTGAAAATTGTTAAAGCACTTATTCTTTAAGTAGATAAAAAAGATATAATTTTCTTTATATTATCCTTATAAAAAAATAAGGAGACACCTAGTATTATTTTCCTTATCCTCAGTTGTTATATTATAACAAGAATAATAAAAGTATACGGGCGTAAATAAGCTACGACACGTGAATATCAATAGATGTTTTAGATTTGAAGAGACGATGAGACGTTTAAGTATAAAAAATGTTTAGTCTTGTTTGCGAGTTGTGACCGTCTTTATATAAAAATATTTTATATGTAAGATATAACTCTTCCCTAACTCTTTTACTCGATCGTTGATTTACGGCTTATGAAATAGCTTTTTAAAGCGATAAAAATACCCGACTTTAATGAAAAATTGAATTAAAAATAAAGGACAAAATTACGAGAGAATAAAGGAAATACATACCACAAGACAAAAAGAGCACAATGAGTAGAAGGAGAGGAATGTAACAAATCCTTTTAGCCATTATGTGAACGTTTTTGTGACTAATGAATAATAATCAAAACTATTAGGATTTTATAGACATGTTTAATCATATGCAATTAATGCTAATATTCACCTAAAAATAAAGAAATAAATATCCTTGAGTATTTCTTGCCAGACATTTTTTTTATTTTTTATTTTATATTTGTGTTTCCATGAAAGATTTTATACTTTTTTAATTGATAAAAAAAAAATATAACTAATGAGATTTAAACCCCTGACCAACAGGTACAAACATACTCTTTTACTTTTAAAAGTATCAACTGAGCCACAGTACAACATTGAATAATTTTAGATGTATATTGTTTTTATTCTTGAAAACAGGTTGGGTTTAAGCCCACCTAGCTTTGTGGGTAAATCCACCCATGATGGAGTGGATCGATTGACACATCTATTTTTCGCGGATGATGCGATGTACGTTATGGAAGATAAGACCATCCCCAAGCAAGGTCACCAACCGGGTCGCGACCTTGTTGCATCGCCTTAATTACTTAATTAACACGACCTTGGACGATAATTAGCTCGACCTTGAATAAGTCGGGGTCAATTGGTGACCCTGAACAAGAAGAGGTCATCATTTGGTGACCTTCCACATGGCATTACACGATTGGTTTAGAAATAAAACTTATTTTTAATATTTAGTTAATAATAATAATTAAAAGAGTAAGAGAGAGGTTTTGTGGGGTAAAGAATGTAGAAAGTGGAAAATTGATTGAGTTAATGACCTAGGTCGTGACCTTCTGCTTGGGAGGGTATAAGTGGGTCAAGGTAAATAAGGGGAGATTAAGGGTTAATATGTTGGTGACCCGATTAAGGCGACCTTCTGCTTGGGGATGGTCTAAAGAGGAGGTACAACACATTTAATTTTGTAAGTTGGGTAGGTAGATGTCTCAATCAAAATTGAGAGTTGTCTTTGGCAAACATATTGAATTGCGAGCTTTCACGACAGTTTGCTTATTTTGCCACAAAACTTGCATAATTTCAACTTCTTTTTAGCTTTTTGTTTATATTATTACCAATCATAGTATATTTGTCCTTTAATTTTTAATTTCATGTTTAAAATCTATGAATATGACATCGTTGGAATCCTAAGAAAATTATACGTACTCCGTGTACAATAATTATAAACTTCGAGACGGGAGAACACAAGGATAAACATAGTATTATTGATAGTTCGTTCGTATTCTAAATGACTATAATGGTATTATATTTATAGTACTCTGAATTCTTATAAACTAATACTCCGTATGCAATTATATAACTTTTTATTCTATTTTAATACTGATATTATTCTGAATGACTAAAATATATGATTGACGGATTATCACCTTACAACGAACCTCCATGCATGTAAAACACGTAACCTCTTGAGACATCGAAAACCTAATCTTTTTAAGCTTTTTGTATATTATTTGTGCCAACATCAAGATATGCCACTAATAATATATACAATTTCAACACACGTTAGAAAATTCGTTTATATTATATAAATTTGGCTTGATACGGAACACTAGACACTGCATTACTCCTATTTATAACATTTTACTCTTGAAAAATACGTTTATTTATGTGTCGATAATTTATATTGTATTTAAAATAGTATAAACGGGTTTTCTGATGTATGCTTGTGAATAAACGTTAGATGTTTCGTAATATAAATAAATAGCTAGTTGGCTACTCAATGGGCATAATTAACGACACATTATAACATGAAGTACAGAAAATACAATAATTAAAACATTTCGGAACAACATTTGATTAATTAAAATCAACTTAATTCAAAGAAAACAAGAAAATGTGTTGGATTAAGTAAATTAATGGGCAGGATTTAGCAATTACGTAAATTAAACTCTATAATTAATTAAAAAAATACGGAGTATTATTCTCTTATCATCTTGTTATGGTTATATTATAACATGAAAGTCAAACGAGAATAATAAAAATGGAAGTGCGTAAATAAGCTACAACACATGAATATCAATAGATGTTTTAGATTCGGAGGGGCGAATGAAACTTTTAAGTATAAAAAATGTTTAGACTCGCTTTCTATGTTCAATAGATTTTTTACGTGTGTACATAAAATGCGAGTAAATGAGTAAACGATAACACAGTTGAATACAAAAATATGAAAATGTATTTTAGATCGATTACATACCACAATACATGAAGATCATGATGACTAAAAAGAGAGCAATGTAGCTTGTCATTCTAGCCATATTTTGAACGTTGAAATTTGAAGGATAGTAAAAAAATCTAACTCTTTGAATATTGAATTTCACTCTGAAATTAACAAGATTTGATTTGAGTTTATATATTAAAAATTTAACAACCGTTGAAACTTGAGGGTTAGGTCTGAATGACTGAAGATGCATTCATGCATATAGTAAAGACGTTAAAAAAGGTTGAGAGAATAATGTTTGTTTATTTTGATTAATAGTAATTTTCATCTACGACGGACATATTCGTTGCAAGCTTGCGACGGGTCAAGTAATACCCATGTAGGATAGATAAGACAAAAGTAAATACTTAAAAAGCAGCAAATTATCTTGTCTTATTCACCCACATGATTAATAATTTCTCCGTCACAAGCTTGTAACGGATATATCCGTCACAATGGAGACTTACTCTTTGATTAATAGTACGTTGTACATATACCTAAGGTACTACTTATGTCGTCGGGCACCATGATTGATAAATAATAATTCAATTAGTCTGTTTTGCTTGTGATTGGTATATCCGTCACAAGCATGCGACGGGTTAATATACACACTTGTTTAAATAACACAAAGATAAAAGTGCATAAATAATCACAAATACTTTGTCTTTATCTCTACAAATGAGTTTTATTTGACCCGTCACAAGTATTTGTGACGTATATAACAGTCACAAGATAGACTTATGAATTATCTATCATGGTCCTCGACAATGGACATAAGCTTACTCACAAGTCACTATATGTCATCCTAGGTAGCACGGATACTTCTCTTAATTAGTCGTCCCGTGTCCGACACCGTGTTCGACACTCGGACACCCGACACTCGTTGGACACATGGATAAATATATAATAATTTAGACGAGAAATAAAATTTTAAAAAACATCTATTAAAAGATGAGTTTGGTTGGAAAATGAGTATTAGTTATAATAAATGTCGAATTATACCTTAATTTATCCAGATTTGGCTTCAAATACTTAATAAAAATAAGTTTATACGTTATTTATAACCATAAAATATATATATTATTATATTTAAATGTCATGTCCCGTGTGCTAAATTTCATGGGATGCCGTGTCCGTGTCCGTGTCCGTTTTGACGCTACCTAGTGTACATCTCAATAATTCAACAAGTTTCTACAACTTACAACGTTAACAAAATCTTCTGTAAATACCCATCTTCATTCTTCATTAATTCATTCTAATTCAAAGTGAAATTCAATCTTCGAAGAGTTGGCTTTCCTTACTATCCTTCAAATTTCAACGTTCAACATATGGCTAGAATGACAAGTTACATTGCTCTCTTTTTAGTCATCACGATCTTCATGGATTGTGGTATGTAATCGATCTAAAATACATTTTCATATTTTTATATTCAACCGTGTTATCGTTTACTCATTTACTCGCATTCTATACACACGTAAAGAATTTATTGAACATAGAAAGCGAGTCTAAACATTTTTTATACTTAAAAGTTTCATTCGTTTCTTCGAATCTAAAACATCTGTTGATATTCACATGTCGTAGCTTATTTACGCGCTTCCATTTTTATTATTCTCGTTTTACTTTCTTGTTATAATATAACAATAACAATTGATGATAAGGAGAATAGTACTCCGTATTTTTAAAAGTTAATTAATTATAGAGTTTAATTTATTTGGTATGTATTATGTTTTTTCTTATTTGGTCGAGTTGGTATAGTACCCATGTTGTGCACAAAAGGTTTCCTTGATTGTTCTTGCCTCGATTTTATCACAATTATTTATAAAGTTTTCATATTATGTATACGGTAACGATTAATTTTAATAAACAAATAATTAAGATGTATAGTGGATAAATTAGTTCGAAAAATAACAAAAGTTTTTGGTCTTAAACAGGACTGATCGATGGTAGACCAGTTAATGATGAAGTTGTCGCACAGAAGATTAGTGTGGACTCTCCAGGAGGAGGCGTTTGTATTATTCAACCTATAGGATGTACTCATGACAATTGTAACTTTCGATGCAAGCCGAATCCTAATTTTGGCTGTGCGTCAGAGTTCTTATGTTGTTGTCATTAGAATTTTGTTATCATCATATTGTCCTACAAACTAATAGAATAAATCAAGATGTTTCATTTTAATTTCGGCAATGTTGCTATTTGTCAATCTTTCTTTAACGTGGTACACTTTATCTTTTGATAATAAACATCCATAAATTGAGCGAAATTAATCAAAATAAACAAACAATATTCCAATTTTCAGTTGATTCTTTCCGAAAATTTGCATTTTTTTTATTAATAACACATGTTTTATGCACATATAACACACGTTAGAAAAAACTGTATCCGTTTTACACAATATTTGACTTACGTACTTAAAAGGTCATTCGGGAGGAGAATGGTTATTCGGGAGGAGAATGGTCAGTGCTGCGCACCGCGGTGAAACAGGTGAGATGGTGCTGGAAACCGGCCATAGCCGAGGCAAAAGCTGCAATTTTTGGCCTTCAGATCGCTGAACTTTCAGGAGCAAAGGACGTAGTGTTGGAATCGGATTCTCTTCATTTGATTACGTTGCTTAAAAAAGGTGTGACGTCATAATATTTTTTACATAACTTCTCGTTTTGATTCTGTCAATTTTTCTTTTGTTAAAAGATCGGGAAATTGTGCTACCCACCGAATCGCCCACTACCAACCCATAGCTTATACTTCTCGGATTTGGGTTGATATGGGTCCGGATTGTATTGGGGTATTGTTGTTGCCGACTTTTTGAAATAAACCGGTGTTTATCTCAAACAAAAAAAAAATAGGGTGGAGTCCCTCAGACGAAGTGTCAAATATAGAAATAGACGGCGACGATTGAATTCCCATATTAGCTAGCCAATCTACATCTCGATTAGCTTTTCTATAAGAATGTTTAGTAAAAAAATTTGATATATATATTGCGGTGTTATGTTGAAAGTTGAACACTTAAGGATATATATGAATTTTCAGTAGTCGTCTTGGATGACGATCTCATCCCGTGTTTTTTTATAAAATGTAATCATTTTGTGATAAAAATTGACCATTAAATAATTTCTAGCACATCATTTTAAAGATGTAAGTGCTTGATATTAATATGTTTTAACCATTTTGTGAATAATGATTTTAATTAAACTCGTGAAAGGTTCACTCAAAAAAAATTTATATTTTTTCTATAATTAACGTATAAAATGCCCCATCTAATTCATTTGTTTCTTTAGATTTGTATTTTGTATAATACATAATATTAATAACTCTACAAATGTAATACGGAGTATCTTTTTTTTTTGGAAAATTTAATGAGAATAATCCCAAGTTTGCACTATCTTCCGATTATAATCCCAAGTTTGAGTCTTCCCAAAATAATCCCAAATTGAAATAACTTATTCCGATTCTGGATCCTAAGTTAACGCCGTCAATTCTCCGTCAAATAAATAAAATTTTAATCATAAAAAAAATTAAAATAAAAAATAAAATCACCACCTATTCCCGTCTCATTCATAGTTTCATACTCTACACCCCTTCCCCTTCTTTGCCCAAATACTCCATTGATCCTTACTCCATTGATCCTTACTCCATTAATTTGTTTCCATTCTCAATTATTTTCCCCAAAAGTGAACCATACATCTACCTGACAGGCTGACACTATACAATCAAATTTCCAAGATTCTGATTCTTCACTCCATTTTCAGAGATACAATGCTACCGAGCTTTACATTTCCTTCAAGTCATCTCCACTAAACAGCCTTGCTGAATTAACGAGATGCTCAAAGTTTACACCTGAAAATGTTAATCTTGTCAAAAAACATTTAATTCCTCATGTATGGTTCATTTTTGGGGAAAATAATTGAACAATGGAAACAAATAATGGAGTAAGGAGCAATGGAGTATTTGGGAAAAGAAGGGGAATGGTGGTGTGCTGTTGTAGAGCATAAAGGTTTTTTTTTAAAGATTTCGAATTTATTTATTTGACGGAGGATTAACGGTGTTAGTTTAGGGTCCAAAATCGGAATAAGTTATTTTAACTTGGGATTATTTTGGGAAGACTCAAACTTGGGATTAAAATTGGAAGACAATGCAAACTTGGGATTATTTTTATTAAATTTTCCTTTTTTGTTTGGTATTTGGGCTAGCTTATTGGACCGGCTCTTTATTTCCCAATGGCAACCCATCTCATATATCGGACCGTCTTATTCGTTTAAGTTGGTCACTTGGAACTACTACTTACATTTACAAAAAAAATATGTAGTATTTGTTCCGAGTGATTAGCTTAAAGGAGTAAGTCGTATAGCCACGTAAAAGTTATTATAATTATATTGAAATTGTTGTTGAAACTTTTTTTTTTGGCACGATCTAGAGTGACTAAAGGATCAAAGGGATACAGAATTACAGATTATAAGCCATTGGATCAGATGGACAAGGTCGTCTACTAGTAGACTCGTCGGTAGATGTACTTTTATTTATTGATGGTTTTACTTTTAGTTGTAGATTTCATAGTATTAGGCTCGGTCTAATCGGTAGGACATGAGTATTGAACCTAAACAAAATCTTTAACTATCATTTTTTGTTTTAAGTGTTTTAATTTTTAGTTTTAAGTGTTTTAATTATCTTTTATCTAAAGTGCTAATACTTTGACACTTGCATTCATTTATGTTAAACTATACATAATTCTTTTAAAAAATAAATAAAATACTGATTTATAATTGAACGAAACCGGTGTATTATTAATGATCTATTCAATCTATTCGAAAATTCAACTTACAACAAACCAATTGTGAAAATATTCTCCACGTTTATTTATTTACTGGTTTACTATTAGTATTATTAATAAAAAATTATCACAGATTAAATCTCCGTGTATAGACATTTTATCTTAAATATTCACAATTTTCTTTTAATAATATACTAATATTTTTTTGGTGTAAATGGAGCCACGACGATAATATGTCGCCGAAAGGATTTAAACCCAAATTATTAATTTTATATATGTACCACCTTTGTATCAACTAAATTAGCTAACGTCTGCAAAAATTTGACAATACTGTATAATTTATTAGTATAACGATGGATCCTCAAAGTCTATTCCCTAATTACAGTCTTAGCCCACGTCTGTAACTCACAAGCAAGACTAAACATTTTTCATACTTAAAAAGTCTCGTCGTCTTTCCAAAGCTAAAATAACAATTCGATATTAAATATCTTAATTTATTATCTTATTAGTTTAGGCAATATTATGCTCAACTCGGGCAACAACATATCCAATCAGTAATACATTTAAAGATGGGATTCGGCGAACAATTAACTTTACAACTGTCGTAGCATCTAAGTTTACAATTGCGAGGGTTACATCCGTTAGGTTGACCATAACAATCTTGTCGTTGAGGCTCCAATCTACTTTCTTGTTTTCCAAGTCCATTAGCTAGCCTGGCATCGTTGAGTCCTATTATAAAACCAAATTTTAAGGTTTTGCATGTTTTACATTAGCAAAATAAGGACAATATAGCCATAATCCAAAAGAGTTCGGCTAACATGAATCATCATCATCCAAATTCGTATAGGCTTAAATCTACCTATACTGATTGGTATAAACCATGAATTTTTGTTTCTTTAATGAAATTAATTAGTACACAATATTGCTACAAAAAGTTCATCGATAGAGGCGTTTTGAAAGGTTAAAAAGAGCCACACCACAACGATTTGTTAAAATGCATTTTAATTGTCAATTACAATTAAACTTTTGAATGACACTTATTCTTTGCGGTAAAACAATAACAGCAATTTAAAAAGGGTAATTGTTAGTTACATCTAGGGTTACCCTTTTGGAAGACACTTTTTGGAAGGTTTAAAAGGATAATTGTTAGTCATTACTAGGTTAAAATGCATTTTAGCATATTAAAATATTTCTGTTACTTTTTTTTTTTATCCCAAATAGTAATAACGGAGATTTACACTTTTGTTTTATACGTAGTATGAGTCAAGTCTTTATCAAATAATAGCATTACAAAACATTTAGCAATTTTATAAATTTTATTTATATTTATTAATTAAGAAAAGTATAGAGTTTACTGAATTTGATAAAAAAATTAATTTTAATGAAAAAATAATAATTTAATGGTAAAAAGTATAATTATCAGTTTCGTTATTTACTTAATGTAATTAATTGTAATAAGTTTCCTTATTTTCAAAGATAAATTTTGAAGGGAAAATTGTTAAAGCACTTATTCGTTAAGTAGATAGAAGAAAATTTGAACATTTTTTTCAACAAATAAATCAAAAAAACATAATGCAAAATAAATTAAAAATGGAGTTTTCATTGATTTATAAATAATGAAATGTTTAATGTTTTTTTATCGTGATTTTTACCGACGTATAAGAAAATGTTCCACTATAAGATTTTTTTGTGAAATGTTAAATATAATGATCTTAAAAAATTAGGTTGCATATAAAAATGAAAAAAACAATACTCGAGAAGCCAATAAAGTATAGAGTATGTGAGTGAATTGCAAAACTCGAAACAAACACTACATTGCACTTTTGCACGTTTTTTTATTGATGGTCCCCTTACTGAAAAGAAGAAATATGTCATGTTGATGAGGTGGGTGAAGGAGAAGGTTTTAAATATTTTTGTAATTATAAAAATAAGGTTGAATTAAAAATACTCGTAAAGGACAAAATTACGAGAGAATAAAGAAAATACATACCACAAGACAAAAAGAGCGCAATGAGTAGAAGGAGAGGAATGTAACAAATACTTTTAGCCATTATGTGAACGTTTTTGTGACTAATGAATAATGATCAAAACTATTAGAATTTTATAGACATGTTTAATTTAATGATGTGCAAATATTCACCTAAAAATAAAGAAATAAATATAACTAATGAGATTCAAATCCCTGACCAACGGGTATAAACATACTCTTTTACTTTTACTCTTTCTAACTGAGCCACGCTACAACGTTAAATATTTTTAGATGTATATTGTTTTTATTCATGAAAACAGGATGAGCTTAAGCCCACTTAACCTTGTAAGTAGATCCACCCATAATAGAGTGGATCGATTGACACATCTATTCTTCGCGGACGATGGGGTGTACGTTATGGAAGATAAAGAGGAGGTACAACACATTTAATTTTGTAAGTTGGGTAGTTGGGTAGGTAGATGTCTCAATCAAAATTGAGAGTTGTCTCTGGCAAACATATTGAATTGCGAGCTTTCATTCACTGAATGCATTGCCTTGTAAATATACCTGAACTTATTCACGACAGTTTGCTTATTTTGCCACAAAACTTGCATAATTTCAACTTCTTTTTAGCTTTTTGTTTATATTATTACCAATCATAGTATATATGCCCCTTAATTTTTAATTTCATGTTTAAAATCTATGAATATGACATCGTTGGAATCCTAAGAAAATTATACGTATTCCGTGTACAATAATTATAAACTTCGAGACGGGAGAACACAAGGATAAATATAGTATTATTGATAGTTTCTTCGTATTCTGAATGACTATAATGGTATTATATTTATAGTACTCTGAATTCTTATAAACTAATACTTCGTATGCAATTATATAACTTTTTATTCTATTTTAATACTGATATTATTCTGAATGACTAAAATATATGATTGACGGATTATCACCATACAACGAACCTCCATGCATGTAAAATATGTAACCTCTTGAGATATCGAAAACCTAATCTTTTTAAGCTTTTTGTATATTATTTGTGCCAACATCAAGATATGCCACTAATAATATACAATTTCAACACACGTTAGAAAATTCGTTTATATTATATAAATTTGGCTTGATACGGAACACTAGACACTGCATTACTCCTATTTATAACATTTTACTCTTGAAAAATACGTTTATTTATGTGTCGATAATTTATATTGTATTATTAAAATAGTATAAATGGGTTTTCTGATGTATGCTTGTGAATAAACGTTAGATGTTTCGTAATATAAATAAATAGCTAGTTGGCTACTCAATGGGCATAATTAACGACACATTATAACATGAAGTACAGAAAATACAATAATTAAAACATTTCGGAACAACATTTGACTAATTAAAATCAACTTAATTCAAAGAAAACAAGGAAATGTGTTGGATTAAGCAAATTAATTTACAGGATTTAGCAATTACGTAAATTAAACTCTATAATTAATTTAAAAAATACGGAGTATTATTCTCCTTATCATCAATTGATATGGTTATATTATAAACAGAAAGTCAAACGAGAATAATAAAAATGGAAGTGCGTAAATAAGCTACGACACGCGAATATCAATAGATGTTTTAGATTTGAAGGGACGAATGAAACTTTTAAGTATTAAAAATGTTTAGACTCGCTTTTTATGTTCAATAGATTCTTTACGTGTGTACATAAAATGCGAGTAAATGAGTAAACGATAACACGGTTGAATACAAAAATATGAAAATGTATTTTAGATCGATTACATACCACAATACATGAAGATCATGATGACTAAAAAGAGAGCAATGTAGCATGTCATTCTAGTCATATTTTGAAGGTTGAAATTTGAAGGATAGTAAGAAAAGCTAACTCTTTGAAGATTGAATTTCACTCTGAAATTAACAAGATTTGATTTGAGTTTATATATTACTCCCTCCGAGTCGGAGTAATGATTCTTACTTCTTTTTTGGTGCGAGTTTAGTGATGGTTCCTGTTTCCATTTTTAGTAACTTTTTTGTAGTCCAAAATCAATTCAGAGTGGGGTAGGGTGTTTTGTGTGTTTTATATCATTTCCTTATTTTTTTATGCATAAAGGTAAATGAACCATTACTATGACTCAGGAAGGAGTAATAATTTAACAACCGTTGAAACAATGAAACTTGAGGGTTAGGTCTGAATGATTGAAGATGCATTCATGCAATCATGCATATAGTAAAGACGTTAAAAAAGGTTGAGAAAAAAATGTTTGTTCATTTTGATTAATGGTAATTATCATTTACGACGGACATATTATTCAAAGCTTTTGACGGGTTAAAAATACCCATGTTGGATGGATAAGACAAAAACAAATACCTAGAAATAGCAAATTATTTTGTCTAATTCACTCACATGATTAATAATTAGCCCGTCGTAAGTTTGTGACGGATATCGATCATAAGAGAGACTTATGTTTGAATAATAGTACGTGGTAAGAAGTTGAATTATTGTACATGTACCTAAAGTGAATAATGTCGGGTACCATTGAGTTTATATATTAATAATTCACAAATTCTTATTTGCAATGGCACTATCCGTCGTAAACTTGTGACGGATACCATTTTCTCTAACAAAATATTCACTTTTTTTCTCTCCCCAACACTATTTATGTGGTCCCCTTCTCCACTAACTCATTTTGTATCCATTTTATCTCACAAAATATTCGTCACAAATAGTGACGCGTCGTAAACAAGACTCACTATTAATAATTTAACAACCGTTGAAACAATGAAACTTGAGGGTTAGGTCTGAATGATTGAAGTGCATTCATGCAATCATGGATATAGTAAAGACGTTAAATAAGGTTGAGAAAAAAATGTTTGTTCATTTTGATTAATGGTAATTCTCGTTTACGACGGGCATATTATTCGCAAGCTTACGACGGGTTAAAAAATATCTATATAGAATAGATAAGATAAAAGCAAGTACCTAAATGTAGCAAATTATTTTGTCTTATTCACCCACCTGATTAATAATTGCCACATCACAAGCTTGTAACGGATATATCCGTCACAATGGAGACTTACTGTTTGATTAATACAAGTAGTAAGTTGTGAGAAGTTGAATTATTGTACATGTACCTAAAGTGAGTACGGGGACCATGATTGATAAAAAATAATTCAATAAGTCTGTTATGACTGTTATATCTGTCACAAGCATGCGACGAGTTAATATACGCACTTGTTTAAATAACACAAAAATAAAAGTACATAAATAATCACAAATGCTTTGTTTTATTATCTCATCAAGCTTGTGACGGATACCGTCTCCTCTCACAAAATACCCACTTTTTTTTTCTCTATCTGACACTATTCATGTGGCCCCTTTCTCCACTAACTATACGGTACATAATATGAAAACTTTATAAATAATTGTGATAAAATCGAGGCAAGAAGAATCAAGGAAACCTTTTGTGCACAACATGAGTACTGTACCAACTCGACCAAATAAAAAAAAAAACATAACACCAAATAAATTAAACTCTATAATTAATTAACTTTTAAAAATACGGAGTACTATTCTCCTTATCATCAATTGTTATTGTTATATTATAACAAGAAAGTAAAACGAGAATAATAAAAATGAAAGTGCGTAAATAAGCTACGATTTGTGAATATCAACTTTTAAATTCGAAGAAACGAATGAAACTTTTAAGTATAAAAAATGTTTAGACTCGCTTTCTATGTTCAATAGATTATTTACGTGTGTATATAGAATACGAGTAAATGAGTAAACGATAACACGGTTGAATATAAAAATATGAAAACGTATTTTAGATCGATTACATACCACAATACATGAAGATCGTGATGACTAAAAAGAGAGCAATGTAGCTTGTCATTCTAGCCATACGTTGAACCGTTGAACGTTGAAATTTGAAGGATAGTAAGAAAAGCCAACTCTTTGAATTAATAAAAAAACATCTTACACACTTTCAAACGTCCTTTTAATAATTTTTTAATATCTTTCTTAATATTTGTGCAAAAAACATATATACGCTTTGGATATGAACGGAGGAAGTATATTCAAACAGTAGATTATAGCTCAATCTACTGTTTTCCAGTATGGTGCTCCCCAAAGAACTTACTACAATTATCGAGTCCAAATTAATTACTCAATAATTAGAGTTTATCATTATATCATTTTACAAGTGAGCCCTATTATTTCAAATAAAAAATAACTCTATATATTTTTCCAAATTGCTTCAACGTATTAATGAGATGTTATGATTTTGTTACACAGATGAAAATGCACTAATTAGACTATGATGTGCTAGAAATTATTTACTGGTATTACAATTTTACAATGCATAACTTATCTTATTGTGTTACAAATCTCATTACTTCACGTTTATATTGTGTCTCTAGTGAATATAATGATATAACAACAAATACTTTTAAACCCGTGCATAAAAGTGGTTATTTTCAACTCGTAAAGTTTAAAAATAAGATATAAGTACAGTTTGCTTATGTTCCCACAAAACTTGCATAATTTCAACTTGTTTTTAGCTTTTTCTTAATATTATTACCAATCATAGTATATTTGTCCTTTAAATTCTCATTTGTGACGGTCATTTTATGACAAGTCACGTAATTTTCACGTGTGGTAGATAAAATAAAAGTAAAATACCTAGAGAGTGCTTGAACCGCATGTACACTTGTACAGTATTTGACCCGTCACAAAATTTATGATGGAAGTAGAACAAAAAAAAATGAACCTTGAACCATTGAATCACCACATACGTTACTACACACACAAAGCAATCTCAAACGTAAACAATTCATATAAAGTACAACAAGAGGTACCCTATAAATACAAGACTATCTTCCACCGATTCATACACACATTTTAATTACACTCAATAACAACCTCACTACTAACAACACCACCAAAAAGTTGGCTTTTCTTATTATCCTTCAAAACTCAAGGTTCAAAATATGGCAAGAATGATAAGATACTTTGCTCTATTTTTAGTCATCACGATGTATTGTGGTATGTAATCGATCTAAAATACGTTTTCATATTTTTATATTCAACCGTGTTATCGTTTACTCATTTACTCGTATTCTATGTACACACGTAAAGAATCTATTAAACATAGAAAGCTGAGTCTAAACATTTTTATTACTTAAAAGTTTCATTCGTCCTTTTCGAATCTAAATATCTATTGATATTCACGTGTCGTAGCTTATTTATGCACTTCCATTTTTATTATTCTCGTTTTACTTTCTTGTTATAATACGGAGTATAACAATAACAATTGATGATAAGGAGAACAGTACTCCGTACTTTTAAAAGTTAATTAATTATAGAGTGTAATTTATTAGAGCTGGCCAAATGCGGGCCAACCCGTTCGGCCCACCCGTTCGGCCCGCTTCATTAGCGGGCTTGGTCACAAAAAAAATTAAAATAGGCGGGTACGGACAAGAAAATTAGGCCCGCTAAAATTAATGGACGGGCTTGGACAAAATAAATTTGTCCATGGACAGCCCGTTAGGCCCGCTACAAAATTTGTAAACTATAATTTTTATTCAACATAACAATAAAAATTTAAAAATTAAAACTGAAAAAATATTTATTGAAAACATGAAGTAAATTACTCCGTAGTAAAGTTACCTACATTGGGAAGATTAATAGTTTATTGAATATAACAAAAGCACACTTACCTACACTTACTCCGTAGTAAAGTTTCCTACTTGGATGACGGATAAAGACGTGCCTTCCTCGACTAATATTTTGAAGTGTTTTGAGACTTTATAATGTTTATATAAAACAAAGATGATGTTTAGTTACTATTTTGAAAGTTGTAAACATTATATTAATTCTTAAGTTTTTAATTTTATTTTGCAAATTTGGTAATCATGTTGTTTATTCTACCATTTTGTTGGTTTAATTTTTCAATAATTAATTTTTTAATAATTAATTTCAATAAAAGCCCGCAAGCCCGTCGGTTGGCCCGCTAAGGTATATTGGACGGGTACGGGCAGTTATAGTAGGCCCGCCAAAGCGGACACGGGCACTAAAAAAAGGCCCGTTGGACACTTTTTGATAGGTTAGGCCCGGCCCATATCCAGCCCAAGCCCGCAAACGGCCAGCTCTATAATTTATTTGGCATTATGTTTTTTTTTTATTTGGTGGAGTTGGTATACTACTCATGTTGTGCACAAAAGGTTTCCTTGATTCTTCTTGCCTCGATTTTATCACAATTATTTATAAAGTTTTTATATTATGTATACGGTAACGATTAATTTTAATAAACAAATAATTAGGATGTATAGTGGATATATTAGTTCGAAAAATAACAAAAGTTTTTGGTCTTAAACAGGACTGAACGATGGTAGACCAGTTACTGAAGTTGTCGCAGAGGAGATCAGTGTGGACTCTCCGGGAGGAGGCGTTTGTATAATTCAACCTATAGGATGTACTCGTGATAATTGTAACTTTCGATGCAAGCCGAATCCTAATTTTGGCTGTGCGTCAGAGTTCTTATGTTGTTGTCATTAGAATTTTGTTATCATCATATTGTCATGCAAACTAAAAGAATAAATCAAGATATTTCATCTTAATTTCGACATTGTTGTTATTTCTCAACTTTTTTAACATTTACACTTTATCTTTTTATAATAAACATCCATAAATTGTGCGAAATTAATCAAAATAAACAAACAATATTCCAATTTTCAGTTAATCCTTTCCGAGAATTTGCATTTTTTATTGAGGTTGGTTATTACATACGGAGTAGTATTTAGCGTCATCACTAAGATCTTGTGATAACAATTATATTGTATTAAATCAGTGCGAATGTATTTTAGGTTAGAAGATCTGGTGCGAATGTATTTTAGGTTGAAAGATCTGGACCAAGAAAAACGACTCTTAATAAATCATTATTAAGAATAGTTATATTGTATTAACAGTTAGTCTTGCTTGTGACGGGTCGGGTGAAGAAACGAATAATGACACTCACAAAATGAATAGGGGAACAAGGTGGGGCAACTATTGTGCTTTCCTCTCTTCTCTAAATGGACAAAATGGTATCCGTCAAAGGAGAGTGGATAGGGAACAAGACTTATTGAACGATTGTGAAGGACTCATTGGAATAGAAGTACTGAACCCTTGACCTTATACATTAAAAACCTACGCTAAACCAGTAGACCAACATAGCTAGTATGTCTATTAATTACATAAAATTATACTTATTTTTTAACAAAGAGGGTGCGGGGACATCTCCTACACCGCTCTAACTACGCCAATGCCGGGGAGTGGTGAAAGTAAATGTGGATGCAACGATAATGGGCGAGAGAGGCAGTGGTCTGGGCCGGAGTGGTTATTCGGGAGGAGAATGGTCAGGTGCTGTGTGCGGCGGTGAAACAGGTGAGATGGCGCTGGAAACCGGCCATAGCCGAGGCAAAAGCTGTGATTTTTGGCCTTCAAATCGCTGAACTTTCAGGAGCAAAGGACGTAGTGTTGGAGTCGGATTCTCTTCATTTGATTACGATGCTTAAAGAAGGTGTGACGTCCAGCGACCTATCTTGGCACTATGGCGCATGATATTTTTTACTTAACTTTTCGTTTTGATTCTGTCAATTTTTCTTTTGTTAAAAGATCGGGAAATTGTGCTACTTAGGTCATGTTCTTTTGGACTTTAAGTCACTTAATTTAAGTTCACTTCAGATCCTATAAGTTCAGTTCAGTTCAGTTTAGTTCCTATAAGTTCAGTTCAGATCCTATAAGTTCAGTTCAGTTCAGTTCCTATAAGTTCAGTTCAGTTCAGTTCAGTTCCTATAAGTTCAGTTCAGTTCATATAAACTCAATTAAGAAAAGTTATATACGTAGTATTATTTTTAACAACCGATACAAATATTTCGCTTTAATTATTCGATACACGTCATCTATAAAAAAAAATAATTCATTAATAATTTACCCGTATTTTACTCTCTAATTAATGACAAACTATCATCCTCATCAATTTCAAAAAACAATAACTCATCATACGACGCCCTCACCCTCACCAATTGTCACTCTACCATTAATCAGTTTCTTCATCACCATTGTTAGAGAAAATAAATGGTTAGAGAAAATTGTAATAGTGAATTATTTTTATCATAATGTAATTGTAGTATAATGTGTGGGCTATTAACAAGCCATTATATATAAAGTTGAAAATATTTTAAACTATCTTGTGTTTTAGACTAATTTTTTATCAATGTCATCTATTGGATAATAATAATAATAATAATAATAATAATAATCATTTAATATATTAAAGCAACAACCGGTAACCGCTATTAGGTGACGTGTCGCGCTCATATCAATCGACCGTATAAAATACAGATTATGTACACAATCAATACGTAAAACAAAAACTACCCGCTCATCGGAGGATTTGATCCTGGGACCTATTGTCAACAATACTTCCGTCTTAACCACTAGACTAAGACATCTTCGATATCACCCTCTCTAATTTGTAAAAGTTATTCCGTCCACACTATTTTCCATTTGTCTCGATATTTTTGCCATCTTAATTTCTTGAATTTTTCCTAAACTGTAAAAATAGTACTATGTACTTTTTATCAACTTATACTTTTAATTTCCTCATAAATATTATATTTTTGCAAAACATTTAATATCCAACCATATTTTTTTAGTAATTATCATATAATAGTTTTTTAACAATTATTAGTCACGACATGTTTTTAGACATGATCGATTTTATGAAACTATTTTTTGGGTCACGGGTAAGAAGGGTCCGGAAATTTAAGGTGAAAGAAAACAATTTGATGAATGTAATATAACTATTAATGTAGTGGAAGAAAATATTCAATATTTGTAATGTTTTTTAGCATATGTGAGATATTATAAACTGCTTCAACACTATAGTACACAAAACAAAGGTTGTTTATTTTGAAGTGTTTTGAAGTGTCTTCCTCGACTAATATTTTGAAGTGTTTTGAGACTTTATAATGTTTATATAAAACAAAGATGATGTTTAGTTACTATTTTGAAAGTTGTAAACATTATATTAATTCTTAAGTTTTTAATTTTATTTTGCAAATTTGGTAATCATGTTGTTTATTCTACCATTTTGTTGGTTTAATTTTTCAATAATTAATTTTTTAATAATTAATTTCAATAAAAGCCCGCAAGCCCGTCGGTTGGCCCGCTAAGGTATATTGGACGGGTACGGGCAGTTATAGTAGGCCCGCCAAAGCGGACACGGGCACTAAAAAAAGGCCCGTTGGACACTTTTTGATAGGTTAGGCCCGACCCATATCCAGCCCAAGCCCGCAAACGGCCAGCTCTAGTCGGAGTGATCCGAGATTAATGGTTGCAGAGGAGTTTAAAGATTATATGGACAAGTTCGATTAGTGCAATACCATCTCTTTTGGATGTCTTAACATTTTTTTTATCTTCTTTGACATTTAGTTTTTTAGTTGTTGAATTTGTAGTGTTCAAAATTCAGTTATACCAACATTTGACCCTCTTATAAGATCATTATTACAGTTAGTTTCACCTTGCATAAATATCTCATATAATAGACCCTACAACTCTACCAACATCTTCTAATAAGTTAGCTCCAAACTACTAAGCTTTGGAGGAAGGAGTTGAGAGTTTTCACAATTTTAGTTTGCTTAGTAGTAGTCGCTAACAGCTTTAACAGAATAAAGCCTTAACAGAATAAATAAAGTTGGCTATTGAAGTCTTGAAGAGGACGATAATGAAAGTCTTATAGATGAATACGAAGTAAGTGATTTGTGTATCCTACACGAATACGTGTCCAGGTGTCGGATTTGACTATTATATGAAAAAATATCATGTTTTTGGTATAAAATTCAGTATCCAAGTGTCATACCTATGTCCGAGTGTCCAGTGTGCGATTGTCTGCGCAATATAGCTATAAGTATTGGTTGTAAAATTATGGTTATGTTACTATCAATTATACGACTACCAAATTAGGAAATGATCATTTTTAATTTGATTTAATCATTGTGAGACTACTATTTTAAGGCATACACCCTCCGACTCTAAATCATTCCATTTTTTCAAAATTCCTGATGTGGATTTTGAACAAATAGGTCAATTCAAAGGAATTAGACGGAATAATATGTAATAAATTTTATTACTCCGTATATTTTAATTTGTTTCACCTTGCCAAATTAGCTAATACATATTGGAGCGTTCGAATTCTGTATACTCCGTCTTAGTTTGTAAAGGCGCGCCTCGAGTGCGCCTAAGATGCTCCATGGATGAGACACTAACCAAATCTCGCCTTGGTGCAACTTAGATTTCCTAGGACACATTAAATAAGACTTAACAGATTATTTGAAATCTAATAAACTCTAGAACTTTCCAGAATATGCTACTGCATAAGCACTGCTGAAAATGCAAATTATCTCACAATTAGATTACCCGTGTCGTCTTCCTCCTTTGATTTCCCTAAGGACTTTTATTATCTTTACGTTTGTTTTGTCTTCAATCAATATTTAAGGTGTAAGAATGGATATCTATTTTTAAACTATTTATTGATTTTATACATATATATTCACTTATTTAAACATTTCCATATTTATACAAAATATTTATATTTTTGAGTTAAAACTGCCACCTACATAATTTTTTTATACTTAGATTCATATTATACCCGTGCATTTATGCACGGGTTACACACTAGTAATAATAATAATAATAACAGCAACAACAACAATAATAACAATAATAATAATAATAACAACAATAATAACAAAAATAATAATAATCATAATAATAGTTCACTTAAATTAAAATAAAGTTAATTAAGTTCGGATTTTATAAGTGTAGTTCAGATCCTATAAGTTAAGTTCAGTTCAGATCCTATAAGTTCAGTTCAGTTCAGTTCAGTTCCTATAAGTTCAGTTCAGTTCAGTTCAGTTCCTATAAGTTCAGTTCAGTTCCTATAAGTTCAGTTCAGTTCAGTTCTTATAAGTTCAGTTCAGTTCAGTTCAGATCCTATAAGTTCAGTTCAGTTAAGTTAAGTTTCAGTCCAAAAGAACAAGGCCTTACCGGATTGCCCACTGCCAACGCATAGCTTATACTTCTCGGATTTGGGTTGATATGGGTTCGGATTGTATTGAGGATATTATTGTTGCCGACTTTCTGAAATAAAACGGTGTTTATCTCAAAAAAGAAAAAGAAAAAAAAATAGGGTGGAGTCCCTCAAACGAAGTGTCAAATATAGAAATAGACGGCCACGATTGAATTCCCATATTAGCTAGCCAATCTACATCTTGATTAGCTTTTCTATAAGAATGTTTAGTAAAAAAACTTAATATATATTGCGGTGTTATGTTGAAAGTTGAACACTTATGGATAAATATGTATATGAATTTTCAGTAGTCGTTCTGAATGACGATCTCATGCCGTGTTTTTTTTTTGTAAAATGTTATCATTTTGTGATAAAAATTGACCATTTTTGAATAGGTCATGGTCATTATTTAATTAAAAATAGTCACTACCTATTAAATGTAATCAATTTTTTACTGGTCGCATATGCGACCGTCGTAATGTAGAATTTGTGAATCGGTAAAGGATGGATTAATAAATTTTCAACATATTCAAGTTATGTTTGATTCATCAATTTACTAGTTTGAACGTTTGATAAATGATATATTCAAACAGTAGATTATAGCTCAATCTACTGTTTTCCAGTATGGTGCTCCACAAAGAACTTAACTACAATTATCGAGTCCAAATTAATTACTCAATAATTAGAGTTTATCATTATATCATTTTACAAGAGAGCCCTATTATTTCAAATAAAAAATAACTCTATATATTTTTCCAAATTGCTTCAACGTATTAATGAGATGTTTTTAAAGATGTACTGTAGGTGTTTGATATTAATGTGTTTTAATTATTTTGTGAATAATGATTTTAATTAAACTCGTAAAAGGTTCACTCATAAAAAAAATTATATTTTTTTATAATTAACGTATAAATGACCCATCTAATTCATTTGTTTCTTTAGATTTCTATTTTGTATAGTACATGATATTAATAACTCTACAAATGTAATACAGAGTATCATTTTTTTGTTTGGTATTTGGGCTAGCTTATTGGACCGGCTCTTTATTTACCAATGGCAACCCATCTCATGTATCGAACCGTCTTATTCGTTTAAGTTGGTCACTCAGAACTACTACTTACATTTACCAAAAAAAAAATGTATTATTTGTTCCGAGTGACTAGCTTAAAGGAGTAAGTCGTATAGCCACGTAAAAGTTATTATAATTACATTGAAATTGTTGTTGAAACTTTTTTTGTGGCACGATCCAGAGTGACTAAAGGATCAAAGGGATATAGAACTACAGATTATAAGCCATTGGATCAGATGGACAAGGTCGTCTACTAGTAGATTCGTCGGTAGATGTACTTTTATTTATTGATGGTTTTACTTTTAGTTGTAGATTTCATAGTATTAGGATTGGTCTAATCGGTAGGACATGAGTATTGAACCTGAACAAAATCTTTAACTATCATTTTTTGTTTGAAGTGTTTTAATTTTTAGTTTTAAGTGTTTTAATTATTTTTTTTCTAAAGTGGTAATACTTTGGCACTTGCATTCATTTACGTTAAACCATACATAATTCTTTTAAAAAATAAATAAAATACTGATTTATAATTGAAGGAAACCGGTGTATTATTAATGATCTATTCAATCTATTCGAAAATTCAACTTACAACAAACCAATTTTGGAATGTAGAAATTTCCATTAAGTGCAAATAAGAGGGTCGTTTGGTTGCTCTCTTTCTGTAAAAACTAGTTTAGTCCCGTGCATAAAAATGCACCGGGTGTTTTGGAAAATATTATGCTGATTTTCATAAAAAAAAATAACAATTATTATGGTGATTTTTCTCTGAGGTATGATTTGGTATAATTAATATAGTGATTTTTCTTTTCGGTGTTAAAACTTTTCATCAATAAATTGTTTAACGAAAATTTTCACACCTATATTTGTTATGTTGTAATATAATTTATTCAAATTTTCTAACATAGGTTATTGTTAATGTTTAGTTGAATAGAGAGATAAGTATAGTTGAATATCAAATTTTTATGTACTTACAAATTATAATTAAATGGATGGTATTTAGTGGTAAGGTCATGGCAATATTTTTATTTAAAAAATAATTTAAATCTTTAGATTAAGGAGCCAATGAGAATGAGTTAAATTCTATTGTTTTTATAGAGATAGATGGAGGAAGTGCTACTCTCCATGGAAGTAACTTACTGCATAAATGGAGGAAGTTGCTTACCGACTCCCCCTTGGTGGTTTGAAGTTCCTATGAAAGTGAATTCACACATTCACAACCAACCAAACAACTTTATCAAATTCCCATGAATTAAACGAGGGAGCTATTTTCCATGAATTTGTATTTAATGGAATGTTGTAATTCCCGTATCAACCAAACGACCCCTAACGCACATCACATCAATATTCATATTATCCACGATTATTTACTGGTTTACTATTATAGTATTATTAATAGAAATTATCACAGATTAAATCTCCGAGTATTGGCATTTTACCTTAAATATTCACAATCTTCTTTTAATAATATACTAATATTTTTTTGATGTAAATGGAGCAACGGCCATAATATGTCGCCGAAAGGATTTAAACCCAAATTATTAATTATATACGTACCATCTTTAATAACATTATCAACTAAGTTAGGTGACATCCGTAAAAATTTGACAGATATGACTTATGAGTATAACGATGGACCTCAAAGTCTATTCAGTATTCCGTAATTACAGTCTTACCCCACGTCTGTAAAAAAAATTAACAAGCATGATTAATGAGCATAACGATGGACCCTCAAGGTGTATTCCTTAATTGCACCACAAAATTGATGATTTCATCAATTATTTATAATTATAACCTAAAAAAACATCAAAATACTTCTCTTCTTGGCCAAATTATATGAATTATATCCACCAACAACCTTAGACACGGTGTACTATAATATGTACAACATAAATAATTAAATAGCAAATGAAGAACTATAGTCAAGGTCTCGAAGAACGACCGAGGCTCCACATCCACCAACCTTTGTTCATTTATAATCTCGACTTTGACCATGGACCAACTTAGTGGGGCTAAAACTCTACAACATTCATATAACTTGATTTCCCGTCAAACGGACGTATCTGTTTTAAAGTTAAAACAGCTGAAGTAGTACATAACTTTGACAAATGAGACAAAAAATTTGTCGGTCTTCGTGTATTTAGCTTAAAAACGAATAAAACGTTTACGAACTTGAGTTTTTGCTAATCCCTGAATATATCAAATAACTCTTACTTTGATAAGAAGACAAGTTTTTTGCTAATCCCTGAATAAACAATACTTAGCTTTTTGCTCCATGCTTAAAAAACAAATTGATAGAATTAAATGAAATGTAGGAAATATATTAATGTAAAACCGTCTTATACAAAATAACTCATAATTTCATTCCGTTTTAACACATTTGAGTTAATTGATGACCGAGTAACTCAACTTTTTTGTAATAAAAAAAGGGGAAATAGTTAGTTGCTAACATTAATTGAATCATTTAGAACGGAAATAGTCTCAAGTCCAAACAGTCAAACTATGTAGTTCATCAATCTGTATCATACATTCATGCCCTATTAATTAGGAGATATATCATTAAAGTGATTAAACCAACCAAACAAAAATCATAAACATAAAATTAGCAAAAATAGCAAAGTTGGTTGATTGGAGTAGTGAGTAAGTTTATACATGTTTGTTATGCAATAAAAATGGGACAGATGACGAGAAATAATCCCTTGAAAGCCCACCAAATTTGACTAAATTATTGCTTACAATTACAAATTATTAACCTATACCGTTAAAAAAAACCTATAATATTATACTTTACCTCCTATACATATAACATGTACTAATAAAATTTCATCTGTAAAAAACCTATATATATACATAAGTGTTATAATACTTGGCTCGTTTTAAGATTAAATGAGAATAATTGTTGATTTTAATTTAGTATGGGGTATAATTACCGGCTCAGATCAGTTTTACATGTAGGGTTATAATAAAAGTATGGTGATATGAGTTACGTTTCAAATTTTTTTTATACAAATTTATACAAAATAATAATTTTTTTAAAACTTTTACGATAATTGTTTCAAAAATAATTATTCCAAAATAAATCTAATTTAACACATGATACAAATACATTTAGAAACTATTTTATACTGATTTTCAGATCTTAACATAACCAATATCATGACTTAAGACTTATGAGTGTTATGACTCATGATTGATTCCACTTCATTTGTTTAATACTCCGTAGGTATGACTGAAATTTTATGTCAAACGGGTCGATAGGTCATGCCATATAAGTTGTATTAGAATATAACTGATTTTTTAATCGTGTTGATATTTTAAAAGTTCTAAAACAAACATTTTTTAGTTATTATTTCAAATATATATTTTAATATTGATATTTTATTAATATTTGTGTCGTAAATGTTTAAATTCACATTTAACAAAATTACTTTATTCATTAGGTTAAATCGATTTTCAACCAAAACTTAATCGGTCATTTCAAGTTTCGGTCAAATACATCTCGTATGAATTTTTTTTTGAGTTTTAACTATAAGAAAAGAGCTTGAAAGAGTTTGCGTCGGGTTTAAAGGTAAGTCGGGCTAAATCCAAGGTTTTCTTCTCACCACATATGACGCAGGAGGTGACTAACGAAATATCCGAAGAATTGGGCATTGAAAAAACCGACAATTTGGGTGTTTATTTGGGTATTCCGACTATTAATGGCAGAGTGACAAAGGAGACGTTTGATTTCATTGTTCAAAAAGTGGATCAAAAACTCTCGGGATGGAAAGCGAAGGGCCTCTCTCTGGCAGGCCGCGTCACTTTAGCTCAATCAACTCTTAACTCTATACCAACGTATGCGATGCAAACGGCGAAGGTCCCACGCTCTATTTGTGACGAATTGGATAAGAAAACAAGGAGGTTCCTGGGGGGGGGGGGGGGTTGGTGATCAAGAGAAACGGGGCCTCAGCCTTGTGTCATGGGATATGGTCACAAATGAAAAAAATCAGGGAGGTTTAGGTTTACGGTCCATGAGGCATGTGAACACAGCCTTTATGGCAAAACTAGGTTGGCACATTCTGAGAGAACCTAATGCCTTATGGGCTCGGGTATTAAGGCAAAAATATTGCAAACGGCGATGCAACATGGATATGTTCACGAATAAACAAGTAAGCTCGAATGTCTGGAAAGGAATTGTGGAGGCCGTGGAGGTGCTCAAGAAGGGGGTTGGGTCGTCCATTGGTAATGGACAAGATACCCTTTTTTGGAAGCATAGATGGGTTATGGATACACCATTGGAGATACATGTTACTCGTGATCTACCCGAGAGCATCACTATGGCAAAGGTTGAGGAGATGTGGGACGAAGCTATGGGATGGAAGTGGGAGGTGTTTGCGGATTTTCTCCCTTCGCATTTGCTACAAACTATAGCGTCATATGAAGTCATGCCAGGGGCGGGAAATGTCGATCAATTTTACTGGGCCGAAACACCTTCGGGTTACTTCTCAGTAAAATCAGCGGTTCGGTTGGTTAGAGGGACGATTCAAGAAGGGGAACACCCTATGTGGAAATTGCCATGGAGGACTTGGGCACCGCAAAGGATGCGACTTTTTCTTTGGTTATTACTACATGATCGGATTATGACGAATATAAACAAGGTGCAGAGAGGCTTTACGAAGGACTCTTGTTGCGGTGTTTGTGCGGGGGTGGAGGAAACAACAATCCATTTGTTGCGAGATTGTTCAAAGGCTGAGCAAGTTTGGAGGCATTTTCCGATGGCGAACACACACCTATTTCGCACCAGCAGAAGCATACAGGAGTGGGTGGTGGCGAATGTTTCACCGTCCCAGGATCAAACACGGAAGGATTGGCCAACTAGCTTCACAGTGATAATATGGTGGCTATGGAGATGGCGAAACTGTAGAGTTTTCGAAAGAAGTGAAGTCATACCACACAACAAATATGTGGTACTGGAGCAGCGAATAAGTGAAGTGGTAAATGGGAAAAATGCATTAGGAGTGATAAGTATGGGCACCATGAATAGACAAAAGGAAATCATGGTAAAGTGGAGTGCTCCCCCATGGAATTGGGTGACTATTAACATAGACGGAGCGTCAAAGGGTAACCCTGGGATGTCAGGTGCTGGAGGGTTATGCAGGGATGCCTTTGGAATTATATTATTTGGTTTTGCGGAGAGGATAGGCATTGCGACGGTTACTAGAGCGGAATTAATTGCTTTAAGGAGGGCACTCATGATGGCTAAGGAGAGGAAACTTTCACGTGTTATCATACAAACAGATTCGAAGGTAGTCGAGGGTTTCATGAAGGGGAAAAATGGGTGGCCGACAACACATTCACACCTAATCCAAATTTGTCGAAGTTTCATACATGATACGGATTGGCGAATACAAATTGTACTTGTTTATCGTGAGGCGAACTCGTGTGCAGACTGGTTGGCGAGTGTAGGAGTGGAACAAGCGCAGGAATTGATGATGGTGGACCACATAAATATTCTGCCGCGGCTTGGAGAACTTTTGCGGAACGATGTTCAGGGTGTGGCTTGGCCACGGGTAGTTACTAGCGTTAATTAGGCTGTAGTTGTTTTCGTTTTTTGTTGCTGTTGTGTTCTTCTTTCTGTTCTGTTTGTTGTTTTTCTGTCTTCTTTTTTCTTTGTGTGGTCGTGAGTCTTAGTCCTGTTACGGGTTTTCCCGCTTCTCGTTACCAAAAAAAAAAAAAAGAGTTTGCGTTAAGTTGGATTCACAAGTTTGGGCATATTCTTACCGTCTAGATAAGATATGTTTTCGCTTAACTAAGTTTTATCTAATTGTTCTAAATGTGTAAGTGTCATTTACCGTCCTATTTAACATCATCATTGTTCGAGAGCGTTTACCGTATTTTTTTAAAAGTGTTAATTATAAGAACTATAAAGTATATTATGGGGGCTTACCTCCTTTGTAGTATGTAGATAACAATAAACTTGAAAAAATGTTGGATAAAACAACCTAACAATTCACATATTATATCATTTATTTATACTTCATTTAATAAATCTGTGCAATTTGCACGAGTTTAAAACTAGTTACATACAAATTAAAACACAATTATAGTTATAATTCTCGTAATAAATTTTCAAAACTATTCCTTTAGTACATAATCTCAGGATGTGATTAATGAATTCAAGGATATGCAGACGGATTTTAAGTGGATTAGGGTTTTGATTGTTAACCGAACAAGGATTTCTGCGACGATAAATCTCATTACAGGCATCTCGAGGGTCGTCATTGATAATAGACTTCGATGACGGCTTTCTTTGGAAGCTCTATTATTAAAAGCTGAAATTTCGAGGATATTGCTCTTTCATTGACAATCATGTACATTATTTACGATTATATCTCTCCCAAGTCTCGCCCTTGTATGTCCAATGTAAAGTAAAAAAAATCAGAAAAAAGAAAAATAGCATATCATTAAATTTCTGCTAACTTATAATTAGTTATGCTAATCTCCCTAAACCCACCGTATTTACTTCTTAATTATTTACCCTCTAACATCACTATTTAGTTTTAATGTAGTTTGTTTCCCCATAAATTTTATTGTGGGTGGATAAATTATGATTCATCTTTATTTTTTTATCTTCTAAATAAGAAACATTAGTAATTACAAAGCAAAAAAAAATAATAATTATAACAATCGTGGCAAAATACTAATAAATGTAACAATATTCGTAGCAAAATAGTAATAATCTGTGAGTTCATGACATTTATTTTGTAAATTGTGATTTTGTAAATTGTGGAAAATATATTTTGACTATATATTATGGCAATATAGGTTTTAATTAATATATTTTTTCTTACGAATGTTTTTTTGTTATAATGGATCAGTGCGGTCGCAAATTTGAGTTTTCATAATAACATATCCATGAAAATATAGTTAGGTCCGTGAATTTCACGGGTTATATAACTAGTATATTACATTATTATGTTAAATATATACAATACTTCTCTGAATCATATATTAATTTATTTCGGTGAAAAGTAGCCACAGCGATAATATTTTGCGTTTCTACCTGTAGGATTTAGACCTAAATTATTATATACCACCTCTAATAAATTTATCAAGCACAAGTTGTTATATGTGGGAAAGTTGATTGCTTCTACAGGGTTGCTAATTCATTTTTCTATGAATCATTGCATCGCACAGGACCCTGTCACTAGATATCAAGTGACAGTTTGTTTACAAGAAAGAGACTTATACAAGTTGAGGTCTGATGCTAAGAATTTCTCTTTTTCAAAAGAGATGCCAGTAGGATTTAATGGAGTTGTGAATAAAGTTAATAATGTTTTCTGTTCATGTTCTAATGTTGGATGTATGAAGCATGGTAGGCATGATAGTGTTCATTCAAATTGTAACCAATTTCAGTCGCCCGTCCCATTTTAGCAACCAATTTCAGTCGCCCGCACTTAGTCGTTAGGTTTGGTCGCTTTTAGCGACCGATGTTGGTCGCTAAAATTAGCGACTGAAAAAATAAAGACGGGCGACCAATGTTGGTCGCTAATTTAGCGACTGCCTGTGGTAGCTAAATTAGCGACCGAAATCGGTAGCTAAATTTAGCGACCGAAATCGGTAGCTAAATTTAGCGACCGAAATCGGTAGCTAAATTTAGCGACTGAAATCGGTTGCTAATTTAGCTACTGATTTCAGTCGCTAATTTAGCTACTGATTTCAGTCGCTAAATTAGCGACCAACTTCAGTCGCTAATTGGTCGCTATAAAAAAAAAGAAACAGAAGGTTAGCGACCGAAAATGGTCGCCAAATTTACATGTTCGGTCAATGATTTTACATGTTCTTGACCGTAAAAACCTGTTTTGTCCTAGCCAAATCTCTAGTTATTACTTATAAACCTGCAAGCAAGCAAAACCAACAAGTGCAGCGCACAACCCAAATGATACCAAACATCTGAAACTTAGATAAATAAAACTGATTCGGATTACAAAGTACCAAATTCGAGTTCTTGTCCAATGAAAAAAATTATCCGACGCGTTCAACACTAACAAACTAGATGATACACTAGCTATTACACTGGGAAATACGCTCCCGCCCCACTGGCATCTCCCGGATCTCTTGGATCCCTATCCTGTGGGCGCCAGCCACTGTTGCAATTTGCAAAATAAGAGGACATCTTGTCCATTTCTTCCTTCATTCTTCTCATTTCTTCATCTCTTTCGGCGTCCCTTCTGTCCTTCTCAGCTAGTTGAAGTTTTAGGTGACTTACCAACCCAGGAACATATGTCTGGTGCTAGGAGGAGGACCCTCTTCTTGCCGGTGGGACATAAAAAAGCTCTTTTGCTGAACCGGACCCGTAGACTTCCCCTTTCCGAAAACCATCTACAAGCTCAAACCAAAGCTGGTTGTCGGAGATTTCAGGGTTCTTATTCTTTCGGTCAAGAAATTGGCCCAACAAAAAATGAAACATTATTAATAATATATACAATAACACTTACATATAAATATATATGTTAAACAATACTATAAGCACATTAAAAAATTAAATATACAAGAATACTTACATACATATAATTCACGATCTTTTGGGTTTGCGAAGCCGAACCCTTTCTTTCCCTTCTTGGCATGTGTCTCAAGGAAGAGATCAACAACAGATTGTAACTGACCCTTATTTTTCGTTGCCTATAAAAAAATAATAAATTCATAAAGTGTTAGTCAGTTAATTAAAATTTAAAGCTAAATAATATAAGAAGATAAAAGTAATAAACTACAAGAGTAAATACTTACACCTATCGTCGTCCGATCATGGAATGACTGAGACCCACCATAATGAGTAGGCCCAACTTCCGCGTCGGGATCATCTCCACCCCTCTTGTTCGCCTTGTTTCGGGCCGATGCTTGCTTGAACTTCGGACTTTCTCTGTACTTAGTGAATTCTTCATATGATTGACCTATAATCAAATAAAATAGAAACTTTTTTTTTTTTTTTTTTGAAGGGAAACCATGGGATCATATTATTAAATCAAATCCAACTCCGCCAACGAAGTGACGGAGGGCGGGTAAACATCGTTGAGGAGTAACTCCTCACCAACAACTGAGCACAAGCGAGCAGCCATATGGGCTACCGTATTACCCCCACGCTTCACATGAGAAATACTATGAAAAGCAAACAACGAAAACGAACAACAAATATCACGAATACACAAACCGAACCCAGTACGAGAAAACTTTTCTTTACGAATAGCTTGAACAACCGAGCTTGCATCAGACTCCGCCGCCACCCTTTCAATCCCCATTCTGCGCGCGACTTCAAGGCCAAACAGAACAGCCCGTGCCTCAGCTACCTCCACTGGCCATGTCGCCCTGCACCTCCTACTCGCTACAAACACCACCCGTCCCTGCGAATCCCTCCCCACCACTCCTAATCCAATCTCCCCCGCTTCAAACATGGCAGAATCCGAGTTAATTTTGATCACGTTTTCTTCTGGCGGGGACCAACCGTTACCACCTAGCCCCTCGTGTTCCTCCCTCCTCATCCTCCTACCCCTAGCATCCATCGAGTCCATGTAACCTTGATAATCCGACACCATTCGTTCAAGCCCACAAATGACAACCTCCGCAGATGGTTGAGATTCCTCGAACAGTCGAGAATTGCGCAGTGACCAGATAGCCCAGAGGAGAGCCAAAAACCGACCCCTGTCACCTTTATCAATCCTCTCCAAGGACCCCAACAACCAGCGCGCAAAGGATGTCTGAGGTATGTCGTCGATGAGTTCAGCCCATCCGCTAGCTGCCCAGAAAACGCGTGTCCATTGGCAACGGAAGAGGGCGTGGACTACAGACTCCCCCTCCATCTCGCAGAACCCGCAAATATCAGAGTCACAGCAATGTCTTCTGAACAGAACTTCTTTAACGGCGAGCATCCCCGTGCACCCACGCCAAATGAAATGAATGAGCTTCGGTGGCACTTGGAGACTCCATATCTGACGCCATACCTCCTCTCCCAGCCCCGGAACAGCCAGCCTCTCTTCCATAGATGGTTCACCCATACCCAACCAGTACCCCGTCCTTACTGTGAATGTGCCATCTTTCGAAGGCCACCAAGTTAATTGATCCGGTGGTAGGTCTCTGCTTATAGGAATACTTAGAACCCTCTCCACCTCGTGAGGTAATAAGGCAGCCATAAGCGCATCTTCATTCCACACTCCATTGTTAGTGTCAATAAAGGCCGACACCTTCATACTTGCACTGAACTCCACATTTGGTGCTGGTTGATGAACCCCGCGCTCCCCTGGAATCCAGCAGTCTGTCCAAACATTCACATCCATGCCATTCCCAATCCGCCATCCCAAACCCTCAAGTAACAGAGCCTTCGACCCCCATAAACTACGCCACGTAAAGCTCGAGTCATACCCTCTCCTAGCTTCAAGAACCGAGGAATTTTTAAAATAACGAGCCTTTAAAACTTTCCCAACCAAAGAATCAGGATTGGTGCACAGTCTCCACACTTGCTTAGCAAGAAGGGACTGGTTGAATATACGAAGATCCCGAAAGCCCATTCCCCCATGTGCCTTAGGCTTGCACAGTTTCTGCCATCGCCACCAATGAATACGCCGTTTCTCATCACTCGTACCCCACCAAAAGCGTGCCATCAGCGCGTGAATTTCGTCAATCAAAGTGTCGGGTAAAGCAAACATACTCATCATATAAGTAGGAATAGCTTGTACTACCGATTTAATAAGGACTTCTTTACCCGGCTGTGACAAAAACTTCTCTTTCCAGCCCTGTAATTTCTTCCATATTCTATCTTTGATAGCCGCAAACACGCTCTTCTTCGACTTGCCAATAATAGTTGGAAGACCCAGAACTATTAATATATAAATTAAAAAAATGTTAAATTATCTTAATACAGTTATTAATAAATTATTACCTTTCATGAACGATGGCGCATTCTTTCTCCTCGACACCTTATACATAATGTCCTTTAACCTCCTCTTACCAACATCATTAAATCTATACAAAGCCACTCGCTCAAGGTCATTTGACCAATAGAAGGCACGCTACAAAAAAATAAGGGTTAGAGAAACAAATCAACCATGAAATTATTAAAATAAATAATTAAAGTAAATAATTAAATAAGTACCCAAAAGGCATTGAACCACATCTCCTCCTCCTCGTCATCATCTTCTTCCTCCTCTTCAAGTCAATATGTACTTCAATTTCAATAATATTTCAACAAATAATAAGTTCAAGCTAAGAATTCAAGTCAATATGTACGTCAAGATTTCAATTGGGTCCTTATCACTCCAACCTAAACCCATCAATGTATATTTCAAGTCACTAGTAAACACATATTTGTGATTTATTAGTGAGGAAAAAAAATTTGGCAGCAATTCCCCTCACTTCTTCAAATACACAATGTGAAATTAATTTGTATTTATTTCACATATGTATTCGAAGAACATTAAAGGAATTGTTACCAAACTCTTTCCAATTAATAAATTCACAAGTATTTATTTACTACCTAAGTGATTTGAAATATACAAAGACAGTCTCAAATTGGGGATTATTCATGAATTCCTCCTAACGAGTAATTCATGAACGGGTACTAGGTCAATAGTCATTCTTCCACGGAAAATATTCACAATAACTTACAATAATGTACTAATCTAAATAATAACATTCAACAATTTTTTTCACAATTTCTAACAATACTAACACTCATTAACAATAACACCCAATTTTTTCCCAATTTTTGTCAATTTCTAACTCTAACATCAACTAATTTACGAAAATACTAATTAAATTACACATACAAACATAATAAACATCAAAAAATTTCTTAAAATCATCCTAGAAATCTAATTACTAACTAAAATCTTCATCCAATTTTCCCCAATTTCTAACTCTAATCACAACTTATACATAAGAAACCTAATTAACTTATACATAAAAACTTAATAAACATCCAAATGTTATTCAAAGCATCCTAATAATCTAATTACTAACAACAATTGTGAATTACAATAATACTATAAAGGGATTCAATACATAGATAAAGTTATTAAATCGACACAAACCTGAAAAACGAGTATAAGGTAGGTGAACGGCGGTGGTGGGTGGTCCGGTGGCGTTGCGGTGTTCCGGTAGAGGCACGGTGGTCAAGGGTGACGAGAGGGTTTGGGGTTTTTATTTAGGTTTAAGAGAATTTGGGGAATGACGGGAGGAAGAAGAGGCGAAAAAATATAACAGAGGGTTAGCGACCGAAATCGGTAGCTAAATTAGCGACCGAAATCGGTAGCTAAATTTAGCGACCGAAAATCGGTCGCTAAATTAGCGACCACTTTCGGTCGCTAAAATGGCGCTATGGTCGCCCTCGGATTCGCGCAGATTTTTTTAGTATAAGTTGGGGATAGGCTTTTGGTCGCTAATTTTAGCGACCGATATCGGTCGCCCGCTTTTTTTTTGCGGTCGCTAATTTAGCGACTACCTGTGCGGTCGCCTGTTTAGTCGCTATTTTAGGTAATTCTTGTAGTGTCATGTGGTCAGATATCTCAAAAGTTCACAAGATGCTGCACTATTCTATCCTGAAAACATAGGTATGCAACTCAATGCATTCCGTGATGCAGATTCGGGTGCCTGTGCGTTTAGTTGTAGATCTGTTACAAACCACTATGTGTTCTTAGGGAATTCACTTATTTCATGGAAGACTAAAAAGCAAAAAACAGTATCAAGAAGCTCTGCAGAGTCTGAGTATAGAGCCATGTCATACACACTTCAGAAATCATTTGGGTACATGCTTTATTACAAGATTTTCAGGTTTCTATTCCTCTACCAATACATCTACATTGTGATAATAAGGCAGCCCAACACATTGCTGCTAACCCCGTATTCCATGAACGAACTAATCATATAAATGTTGTTTGTCATCATATAAGAGAGCAGATTGAAGCAGGTTTCCTGCGTACAGTGCATATCAAGTCAAGTCATCAGTTAGCTGATCTGATGACCAAGCCCTTAGGGCAACATCAACATTCTTTTTTAACTTCCAAGTTGGGTATGATCATGGAACCATTTCATGGAACTCCAACTTGAAGGGGAGCTGTGAATCAAGGACTTTGACTACACTGCAACAGACTACAATACTACACTGCACATCTGCAACATTAACTATGCTCGTCATCAAGAGAAGTTACTAGTGTCTTCTAGAAGCTGCAGTAATTTGTAAATATCTGTAACAAACTAATAATATCTGTAACTAACTCTAATAATATCTGTAACAAACTTTGACTTGTTATAACCACTTTGACTCATGTAACTAACTAGTTAGTTGAGAGTACAGCTTATGAGCTTAGGCCTATATATATACCCAATTGTGATGTACATAATGTTACTGATTTTGATTCAATAAAATACACGGTTTATTTACTCTTTCTCCTATTAGCTTAAAGCTTTTGTAATATCCATCAATGGCATTTGCTTCCACCATTATTGATTAATAGGAAGCCTTGCTTGCGACGGGTCGTTATTTGTGACGAATATTTTGTGAGGTAAAATGAATATAAAATGAGTTAGTGGAGAAAGGGGACCACATGAATAGTGTTGCAGAGAGAGAAAAAGTGGGTATTTTGTGAGATAAAACAGTATCTGTCGCAAGCTTGCGACGGATAGTGCCGTTGCAAATGAGAATTTGTGATTGATTAATTAGTTGAGGTCCATAAAAATTTGACGAATATGATTTATAGGTATAAAGATAGGCCCTCAAAGTATATTCCCTAGTTGCACTACACGACCTCATCAATTAAGGTATAAATCATCTAATAGACTTTTGATTCCAAATTTTATTCCTTTCATAAAGTTTATCCGCCATTTCCTACTCTTGTATACTATAGACTATAGGATTATAGCCCTAAGTTTAATACAACTATACTATACTAAATTGTCGTTATCCATGATGTAAGGGTGAGGCCAATTATTAGCTAAAGTAAAGCACACCAATAATTTTGTGCAAATCTCATTAAAAAATTAGACAAATTTCTCGATTATGTAAAATTCAATTATACCCTTCATTCTTTAATTTAAATATATATAGTTCATGTGATTTCATTAATCACGTAGGATTAATATCATAATCCATTAGTTAGGACCACATTGAACTTAATCTAATCTCAATTAGCCACTAATTGATCCCACGTGTTGGAGTATCATTGACTCCTTCGGCTAGGCCAAATCGAAGGCCCTCATGGGTTAACTTGACGAATGAATTGAAATTCCGACTTATGAAATACACAAATTATAGGTTGCACTAATTAGCGGATGAGAATAGTTGAAAGATCCAAACTTTTATGTTATTATTAACTCAAAGATTAATTAATCAATCTCAATTGTTGTCATGTTGATTGGGCAACTCTGAATTAAAATTAAATTCCGTAATTAAGATATTTTAAGTGTTTAGGAATTTCTAGAATTTTGAATTAAAATGGGACTCAATTCCTTAAAAATTCCAAACTATTTAAAATCCGAGTCTCTCAAATTTCTACCATAATAGTCATTTCAATTCCATCACTATTTACATTATTTTATTTGCAAATTTAATCATAATATTTTTATTTTCGATATTTTTCCGGTCGCAAATATTTTCCGTGAAAACTTTTTATTTTTTTCAAATAATTGTTTTCAATGACCTGGACCAATATTGGTCCCACCCAATTCCAATTCCATTGGTTTCCTAAACAAACTTTTAGAATTAGATTTGAAATTGAAGACACACATTTTAATTTGTACAATTAAAATAATCATGAAAATAAAATCAATTCCACATTTTCAAATCTTACCGTAAACGAATTGTTTCAATCAAGTGGTAGATTAACTTGAAAGCTTAATATTTCCATGGGTTTGAATCTCAAATAACAACCGAGAAACATCTTTTTTTGTAGTCATTAACTCTAATATATCCACATGTAATAAATAACAAGTTTAATCGTTAAAATTGTAAGAGACTGGATTTATAAGTTGAATTTAAATTTCGTCAATATCAAATTTATCCTTAGGAACATGCTTGTGCTTGATATATACTCTAGGGTTGTTAGCAAGCTCCTCTCAATAGTTGGCCTAGGTAGGTAATTTAGTTGGGTGGTTTGAAATAAAATTAAGATGTGGCCCGATCTCAAATTGACATAGGATTCTAATCTATCTACTTCCATTCATATTTATATGGTTTGTCATTTATTTCAAATCCCACAAAAAAATAAGGAAAAAAAGAGACTTTATGACAAAAGCATGAAAGAGAGAGAACCTTCTTAGCTATTGTTACTTGGTATACAAACAAGACATGTGTTGTGGGGTTCCCTTCTTGAAACATTGGATGTTTTTACTATACTTAACCTATGAACAATTTAAGATGATGGTGTTTGCCTCTTTAACAAATTGTAATCACAAAATAATATTCGTCGTAAGTTGGTGATAAGTTAAATAAGGGTTATTTAAAAAGATAAAAATGAATTATTTGTGATACTATTTCGTCGTAAGAAAGATTTATTGTCGGCTTTGTTATGTTTATTTGTTTACTGGTGAAGAAGATAAAATTACAAAGTTAGAATTAGAGCAAGTCTTTTGAGAGACCCTTTCACGTTAATATAATGCAAATATATACCGAGTAATATATAACTTTAATTATTTGATTTCTATTTTTCATGTTATGTTTCTTGCTAATTTAGGTCATGGTTGGTAAACGACAGAAGTAGATTCATAATAGTGGATAACGTTATTAGATTACGGTTAGGAAATTTTAATAGTAGGTTTGGCTATCAAAGTAAATTAGTGAAATGGTGTTTGGTCATTAGTAGATTATAAGATAATTAGAATATTTCATGAATAAACTGAATATGCTAATACAATATGCTGCTAATAGCACTATATCAGCATATATATTCAAAAATAGTAGATTTTGACCAATATGCTATCAGAACACGTCGCTTACCAAACACATAAAAACGGTAGATGGATAAGTCAATCTACTAATTTGACCGGAATTTGCTAATTTCACTCAATATACCGTTTATCAAACAAAATTTTAGTAAAAAAGGTCTTTCAGAAGAACTAATGCTTTTACTACGATAAATGAGACAATTTTGCTTTGTTGTAATCAATCTCAAGGGAGTACAATTTTTATTCCATTGTTTTTATTTTGTTTTATATTATAGTTCACATCATTAATTGTTTTGATGTGATACATTCTCAACATAAATAGTTTTATTTTGGACAATGGTTAAGGTACCATTAAGAACTTCAGTAATGTTAAGACTATATTTATCATTTGAGTAGCATCTTAAGAATATGATGTTAATTAAATTACACTTTTGAGTTTTCATTCTAAAATTTATAGCATGATCCGACTTTAATCGTACCTCATTACACCGCGGCATATTCACAGGACTATATTATAATATACACAAATAACCACAATATAAGGAGGTACGTTCAAATTCCGATCAAGCGGTAAATTTCAAAATAAAAATTCGAAAGCGCAAACTAACATCAACATCATATTCTTAAAATGCCACTTAAATCATAATTTGTTTTACATATTTGGAGCTGGTAATAGCAATAAGCGGATTATATCACCAAAGGTATACAATTTTCTGTACATATTTTGAGTTTTTTAATAGAAAAATCGAGCTTTATTAGAAAGAATATGAGCTATATGGTAAAATTTATGAACTCCTTGAGAAAATATTGAAAATCGAAAATTATTATACAACTAAGGCACAATACATATAAGTTGAACTATATTTTAATTTTAATATAAAAATACAAAAATATAACTCAAAAATAATTAAAAGCTCAACAAATATACACATAAACTTAATAAAATACACCATGGTTATACGAAACTATTATACATCTGGTTGTATAATCTTTTTGTGAGTTTGGAGGGGCCACTTTGAATAGTTGTCATTATTTTAGCATAAAGACCTTAGAGAGATAATTTTTCATGGCATTATTAAAATACCTTTTATATAATAAAATGAAGGAATTACTTAATTTTTATTTTTTAATTATATCTCGTATTAATTTAGTGAAATATGGTATAACACGATACCTATTGTTATTTTAGAAGCATTAGTTTAGGCAGCATATATTCTATAGGAAAAGTAGGGGAATATATAGTTAACTTTCTCCTACTTTTATTTACTTGTTTTTTTGATGATTCCTCGTTGTATGCAACCAAAGTGTCAACATTGACTTGCATGTGCACCTAATACTATTGCATCATCCTACCATCATAGTACATTTAATCAAGGTCTAGAAAATCGCAAATTCTCATTTGTGACGACGGTATCCGTCACAAGTTTGTGACGGATACTGTTTTTTCTCACAAAATACCCATAAGAGGTGGGTGAGAAAACACATTAAAGGGTTTACCATCTTGTCTCCTCTCCCTTTTTATAAGAGATGACAAGCTTGTGACGGGATTAACCCGTCACAAACAAGACCCGCTGCTATAAAATATCCCTCATCACTTGACTTTTTTTCCGGTTTTATATTATTCAGCTTAGTTCGGATTTGAGTCGAATATAATTACATGATGAAACTCTTCTTCATGAGTTTTAACAGTATTACCGTATATTTTTTGTGGTTGAACTTAAAATCTTTGGTTATGTAACTTATGTTTGTCGTTTGAGCAACTCTTTATCAGTTGATTTAAGTGTTCGGTGGTCCGAGTTGATAATATGAGATGATGGCCAACCAGAATTAATTAAATTGTACACTAAGATGACTCAAAAGTTACGTTTCTTTTTCTATCATTATTGCTCCAATACTTTTGTGTTTGAGTCAACTTTACAAATCAAATGATGAAAGCCAATATTAATATTTTGGCCATCAAAAACCCGAAAAATGCTACTCCGTATAATAAAAGAACGAAGAAAAATAATTTAACTTCAAACCTTAGAAAAAAATTACTTTGTCTTTGATTTATTCGTGAATTATGTCACTTGTTATTTGGTTTTGAGATGAAACGGCCGTTTCATTATGAACACGACCAAGACCCAAATATGGATTACGGGGCGGGTTTTGTTACATCACCAACTAATATTACATATGAACTCGTTTATTCTCCTTTTTATGAATGCGACCCAGACCCGCTTACATATGAACTCGTTTATTCTCCTTTTTATGAATGCGACCCAGACCCACGTATTGATTAAACACTACGAGTATTTATTTAACCCTTTTATAGTGACTTATAAAAGTACATTAAAATGCAAAAGGAGTTAAAGATGTAGGACTTATATTAGTACAAAAGTTTTATAGTGTAAGTGGGGAATTTATTGTACTTTGTGATATATATAAAATGGGGATTTGCATTTATAATTTTATATTTCATAGATGCACGCATAGACAACTAAAACCATTCAAAAATAGCAGAAACTTGATATGGAAACTGCAAGTACCTAAATTCTATAGGAAATTGCATACTTATATATAGTAAGTTAATCGCAAATTCTATTATACAACCGTTTCACGTCCGACCCAAAAGTTATAACCTTTTTGGATAAATAGCATGGGCGATCCAAGGTAGTAGCAAGGGGTGGCGGACGCTACCCCAAACTTAAAAATATTGACTTAGCTAGGAGACGGATTTTTGCTACCCCAAATATTGATGAACAATAGATAAATTACCGATATCCCGTTAAATATGCAATAAGTATCCTGTGGTACATTGATAAAGACTTTATTTTCCGACCTATTGACCCGGGTTCGAATCCCTTAATAGCATTTTTGTTTTGCTACGGTAACTATTTTTTATGACTAGAAACTGAACATTTTTCTCAAGGTGGTCACATTTTGCGAAAAACCATGGAAAAAACGGTCACAAGGAATCTGCTGATAAGTAATAAGAACTTGTAGTGATCGACTTTTCAGTAATTTTGTAAGACCGTTGTATAATATACAATAATTTTATACAAGAAAGCATACAAATGCACCAATAGTCTCATACATAAGGATTAAGGAGTACTAATTTTCATAAATTTGTTTAAAATAGCTATATACTATTTAACTATTTTACTATTTAACTATTTGTATCCTTTATAACGGCGCTATACAACGGTTTCATACAACAACTCTATACCAGAACGGATACAATTGATACAAACGCGACAATAACTAGACTCATACATATACTAATTTGCTAAAGACCGTTATGTATTATACAACAGTCTTATACGATAATTTAAAAACATACAAACGCGACAATTAATTCGTCACAAGTAACATGTTTTCACCTGCGAAAATATTTGTCGAAAAACAACCGTGGTTAAAACTTTAAAACCAAATCTATGATCATAAGACATACACATTACTAGTTACTACATTAGTCATTACAAACAATTACTTAAAAAAAAAAAACAATTCCAAATTACGTACAACTATTAGACTAATATAAAATAAAAGTCTAATTAAATCTATCATAATTAGTGCATGCTAATAATAATAATAATAATAACAATAATATTTATCTATATATATATATATTTTTTTTATATTATATTATATTACATATAATACGTAACTAATTAAATTAAAATTAGAATTTCTTAAACAAGAATTTCTACTTTTAACAACCAACGTGATGACGTCGACGCATGAAAATAGCTTCCAAATCGGGAGGAACAACAAAAAATTCCCTTTTACCGTTATTACATATCGACTTATTCTTATTATTGCACCTTCCGCCGCCGCCTCCTCCACCGCCACTGCCGCCCGTCTTTCGCTTACGAGGAGGCGGTGGACACGTTAATTTAGCTGGAATTCTTGAACACTCAGCTGTTGGAGTTGTCGGGTGATATTCAGTTTCAATATTATTATTATTTTCACTGTGTTCCAATGCGGGGCTGCTGCCAGTGTATACTGGCTTTAAAGGGCCCCGCATTGGTATCCCAGCGATCACCCAAGTCGTGTTGTTATTATTTCCGCCCATTGCGGATTTTTCCGATGACGGAAATCCCATTTTTTTGGAAAATTTGGGATTTTAGTATTTTATTTTTTTGGTTCGAGTTTTGGAGAGATTTGTAAGGAAGGGAAAAAAATGTCAACAAATGAGGACTTTAAAGAGAGTATATAAACGCGGTTTGAATGAAGGGTGGGTTGAACTTTTTAATGCATAAAAATAGAAAGAGAAAAAGGAACCCGAGGAAAGGAGGAGGAAGCGTAAAGAGTTCTCCCCACTTTAATGGGTGTTGTTAATTGAGTTTAATAAACTCGGTGAACGGTTTAATTGTGTCGGGTTTAGGTTAATAAGTTCGGATGAGTTATTTTGTGTTTGCAGATTAGAAGTGGTTAGGTTATTTTAGATTCGGGTTATTTTAGACAGGGACGAACTTAGAAATAAAATTTTAGGTAGTAAAATTTTTGATATTATTTTATTGTGTTAAGGTTCGTATATAAGAATTTTGGATAACAAAAATCGATAAAATTCGGACTATTTTCTGAAATTTTGGGGAAGCGGGTGCTACCCTTTGCTATTTGTTAGATTATCCTCTTATTTTAGGGTATGTTATTATCAAATTTAGGGGTAATGATCAATTTGCAACAATAAATATTAAGGTTGGGTCGGATTAGGTCATGTTCAGGTCTTTAATTTGATTGTCGAATCGGGTTATTTGAGACGGGTTAGTTTTACCTAAGTGATATTTAGTCAATAGTGTCATTGAACTAAACTATGGATTTTGGGATCCGAAGAACAATAATTAGATCAGTAAAAATATTTTACGAAATTGTGAATACCATAAACCGTTAAATTCAACTGGTATAATATCTTACCGTTTTAAGTCATTATTGGGTCTAAGTCTAACGAACTTGAATCGAATTCAAAATAAATGGACCTCTAGGGTGCCACTTGTGGTACCGATTGTAAATGTGGACCAAACACCCATTCTTGGTTAAAAAAACTTGCAAAAATGGGGGTAAAAAAGGGTAGAAGTGCCCGTGAAATCAGCTGACTAAAGGGCAGAGAAATGAAGTGGTAAATAAAAATGTCCCATAGGCAATATCCTTATTTAAGACGATAAGTCATGTCTTTTCTGGCTTAATTTTAGCTTTTTTTTAATTTTGTTCGGCTATATTTCATTAAGTTTTATTTACGTTCAATCAATTATGTTCAATTAATCTCTTCACAAAATTAACTTTTAATTCAACTAAATTCATTCCACCTCAATTCCACTCAATCAGTTCAATTAAGCTCTACTCTAATTAATTCAATTCAGCTCGTTTCAGCCGAAAAGAACATGACCTTACTGTATATAATAAAACCGACTATATAAATAAAAAACACTATAAAATAGAGATCAAAATGTCTACAAAGATAAATTCACGTTTCGTTTACCTATTTTATGTTTAAAACGGATATAATCTGTTTTTAATGGGATCCTTTGACTAGGGAAATATTGGTGGCATAGTTTAAGGGGGTAATGCAGTGGGATCTTCAACAGCTCAACGTACTATGCAAAAACTTGCCATTCTTTCAGCTAGCTTGTTTATCTCAAAGTTTGTTGCATTTCTCAATAAAAAGCTTACATTCTTTCTATATTGGATCTATGAATTTTGGTATTGGGATTCTTATTTTGTGTAAATTAATTTGTCCAACTTGATCACGTACGTTGTTGTAAATTGTGTAAGATTTGATGCAATTTGAATAACAATGAGTTTTTATTGTGACGGATATATTCGTCACAAATTTACTACGGGTCAAGTATACCACTTGTTTAGATACGACAAAAATAAAAGTGCATAGAAAATCTTAAATGTTTTGTCTTTATCTTCCAAAATGAGTTTTATTTGACCCGTCACTAGTTTACGTCGAATATTGTCATCACAAATGAGAATTTGTTTTTGATAAATATCCAATTATTTGTTTGTATTCGATAAATCAACCTTAATCCAAAAATGGATAATCGTGAAAGGTTATTAATTAGGCTGAAATGGAATAAGGTAAATCCTTAAACGATCCCCGGTTAAGTGGAAGAAAAAACGGGGTGAAAAAAGGTGACCTGCTTCAACCGAAAATAAAGGATGCCGATATGCGATAAATCAGCCTCGGCCCGTAACTCTAATAATTGCGAAAATGGAGTTATAATTGTTATTTAGGATTGGACTCGAATAAAGGTAAATCATGAAACAATCTCAAATACATGGTAGAAAATCCCGGAGAAAAAAAACAACTTTGTCCAATACGACTTCTTGAACACCCTAAATTACGGTATATAACACACGGTTTTCAGAGATTCATGAGTCCCGGATAAAACCCATCCGGAAATTGAACAAAAGCTAATTTAGGTCAGATAAAGATGTTACACAATTTATGTTGCAAAAATGATTATTTGCATTAAACCAACATAGCTCAAAATCGGCTAGTCGTGTAAAATTGAAGTAGCTAGATTGCTTGTTTAACTTACTATATAGTGGTATTCTGCCTAGAGAAATTTTGGCGAGACTAATATGCGTGAAAAAAAAATATCTATGAATTAACCATATAATAACGTAATTGCTTATTCATATACGAGTTTTACATTTATGAAATTTTTTTCATTACTTTTCCATTCTATACCCTTTGCCTTTGAAAAAAACTCCCTCTAATTCTCTCCCCCACAATCAAAAAACCCTAAACCACACAACTATGGATGTTAGTTCTCGTATCGATCAAGTAATAATTATAATCTTACCTTTGTCAATTATATTATATTATTACAATCCACGCATGGCCCATGAGCCCACAAGCCACCAACGGCTCCTTCACTCTAAGCAAACGGCTCCTTGCCATACTTACACCCACACATATACGGTTTCCATATCAAATGATATGGTTCCCTTACCTTCCTTTTAGAGATACCTATTCTCTTCTATATATATGTAATATACATAGGATGTAAAGATAACAATTGTATTGATTCCATTAATAATATATTTCATTATACATATCTCAAATTATAATATGGTATCAGGCTTAAGGTCTCTTTAATTTTTAACCTACCCAATCTTCTGTCTCCAATACTACTTCCGTCATGCCCAGTTCCGATTCCGACACGGAGCAAACTCCACCCAATCCCACTCCAATTTCCTATGTTCCAGTCGAAAATCCTGGCTCTAATATCACCCAAGTTCTTTTCAATGGTTCCAATTATGACGAATGGTCCAGAGCTTTTCTCCTTGCCATACGCGCCAAGGGCAAACACGGGTATCTCGATGGCTCCAAACCAAAACCCACAGACCCGTTGGCTCTCGACGCTTGGGAAGGGACCAATGCTCTTGTCACTTCTTGGCTTTTCAATTCTATGGAACGGGATGTCAAGCGAGTGATTTCCTATCGTTCCGAAGCCAAAGAAGTCTGGGACGACATCAAACAACGATGTTCTCATGGAAACGAAGCCCGTATCTATCAATTACAGTCCGAAATTCATACCTGTCGACAGAATCCATCTGAATCGTTAATGTCCTATTACGGTCGCATTCTCAAACTATGGGATGAATTTCTGGAAATCTCGCCTCTGCCTCGCTGTTCGTGTCACAAATGTCCCTGTGACTGGATGAGTATCATGACCGCTGACAGGGATCGAACCCGCGTGCGCGACTTTCTCATGGGTCTTGACGACAGGTTCGATAATATGCGTTCACAAATCCTCGGTAACGACTCTTTACCTAATTTAAATCAGGTTTACTATCGTTTATCACAAGTAGAAGGTGCCCGTACCCTTGCTAGTTCTAAGACTGAAACTAAACCCGAACCCCTGGCCTTCGCCACCCGCGTTTCTTCCTATTCTCAGAACTCGGGTGGTGGTCACCGAGACCATAGACACATGGGGAGGGGTTCTAATAGTGATTCCACTCGACCAAAATGTGAAGCCTGTAATCGTACTGGTCACTTTTGGCAAACCTGCTATCGCGTGACCGGTACTTTTCCGGACTGGTGGGGTGAACGCCCTCGTGACCGTGTCTATGTTGACCCAAATGCCACTGATCTGCGCAATGCCAAGTTTGTACCGGATACTCAGGGGAGGACTCGTTGGGACAAAATACGTAACCAACCAGGGCACCATGTCAATCCTAAAGCCCATATGGCTCATTCACGGCCACAGAGTTCCACGCCCACGCCTCCTGTGCCTCCGGTTTCCAATCCCTCCCCAACGGGTATGTTCTCTTCTCTTGATCAAATTGATCTCAACAAACTCAGTAACAAGGAGCTCGACGAATTGAGTGCACTAATTGGCTCCCGTAAATCCGAAACTCCCTCTGACAATTTACAAGGTACTGTTTCTCCTCCCTTATGGATCATAGATACTGGTGCCTCTCATCACATGTCCAATAGCATTTCGTTATTTTCTAATGTTCGGTCCATTCCTCCTCTGTCCGTTGGTCTGCCTAATGGAGCCTCGGCTCTGGCTACTAAATGTGGCGATATTATTTTCTCGCCTCGTCTTATTTTACATAATGTTTTATATTCTGACGCTCTTCATTGTAATTTAATATCGGTCTCAAGTCTTTTAACGGATTCATCTCTCACTATTCAATTTTCTCGTCAAATTTGTTTAATTCAGGACCGTTCCTCGATGACGGTGATTGGGGTTGGTAAACAGCGTGACGGTCTGTATTTTCTTCACGGCGTTCGTCCCTTGGAGATCCTCATCAATACCGCTACTTCCACAGACGATTGCGAATTATGGCACCGGCGCTTAGGCCATCCCTCCCAAAGTATTATGCATTTTCTTCCTTTTGTTTGTCATAAAAACTCTACTTTTTCTTCGAACTCCTGTGATATTTGCATTCGGGCCAAACATTCCCGTACTCCTTTTACTTTAAGTTCGAACATTGCCGCTAATGCTTTTGATCTTATTCATTGTGATTTATGGGGTCCTTACTCCGAAAATTCTTCATGTGGGTCTCGCTATTTTTTAACCATTGTCGACGATTTTTCACGTTCTACTTGGGTCTATCTTTTACGACATAAAAGTGATGCCACCAAAACGTTTCTTAATTTTTTAGCCATGCTTAATCGTCAATTTCAAGCTAAAATTAAAATCTTTCGCAGTGACAACGGCACAGAATTTAAAACGCTACACCCATATTTTCGTGAAAATGGTATCCTTTTTCAAACTTCCAATGTTGACACGCCTCAACAAAACGGCCGCGTTGAACGGAAACACAGACATATTTTAAACGTTGCCCGCGCTCTGCTTTTTCAAGCCCACTTGCCCATTATGTTTTGGGGGGAATGTGTCCTCACCGCCGTTCACCTTATCAATCGCACCCCCTCCACCATTCACCACGGTAAAACCCCATTCGAAATTCTTTTCAACACCCCCCCACCCATGACCCATATCCGGACATTTGGGTGCCTTTGTTATGTTAAGACCCTTAATCGATATCATGACAAGTTTGCCCCTAGGAGTCGCAAATGCCTTTTCTTAGGTTACCCATTTGGTAGGAAGGGGTGGAAAGTTTACGATCTTGAGACCGGTACTCATTTCACTTCTCGCGATGTCATTTTTATGGAACACGACTTTCCATACCAACACATGCTTCCTCACGACCAGCCCTCCTTTACCACTCCTGATGATGATCTTCTGGTCACTATCCACACCCCCCTGCCCGACTCTTCACCAAACCCGACTCCTTCCCAATCCAACCCACCACCGCCTGACCCACCTGCCTCCCCCACTCAACCCCTCCCTTCCCCTCCTATCGATCACTCCCTCACTTCTCCTACCGCTCCAGCGAGTCCTTCTAACCCATCTCCCCCTACGGACCCCATCCCTCACGACTCCTCCGCTACTGTCCCTCCTCCACCAGATATGGGGAAAGGCCTTCGCCATAAAATCCCAAGCACTCGATTCAAGGATTTCGAACGCCCTCCGATCAGTCCGTCAACACACGTCATTACCACTCTCTCACCATCCTCGAATACCAGGTATCCTATTTCTCATTTCGTTGATTATACTAAGTTCTCTTCCCAATATCGTTGTTACCTCTCGGCCGTGGCCAACACCCACGAGCCCCGTTCTTTTGTTGATGCAATGCAGGTACCCGAATGGCGCCAAGCAATGAAGCTCGAAATCGAAGCCCTAGAACGCAACAAGACTTGGACTCTTGAACCTCTTCCTCCTGGCAAGAAGGCAATCGGGTCCAAATGGGTTTACAAGGTGAAATATCATGCTGACGGGTCCGTTGAACGACACAAAGCCCGGTTAGTTATCATGGGAAATCGTCAGATTGAGGGCATTGATTATAATGAAACATTCGCTCCCACCGCAAAAATGGTCACGGTTCGAATATTACTTACCTTGGCCGCTGCAAACAATTGGGAACTCCATCAAATGGACGTTCACAATGCTTTTCTCCATGGCGACCTTGATGAAGAGGTATATATGAAGCCACCTCCTGGTTTTGGGTCCATAACAAATGGTCGTGTCTGCCGCCTCCGCAAATCTCTCTATGGGCTTCGACAGGCCCCCCGTTGTTGGTACGCCAAACTCGCTTCCGCCTTAATTTCGTATGGCTTTACCCAATGTCCATACGATCACTCTTTATTCACCTTTGTCAAATCCGCTACTATTTTACATGTGTTAGTTTATGTGGACGATTTAGTCATTTGTGGTAACCATTCCGATACCATTTCCGACTTCAAGACTTATCATGGCCAATGCTTCCATATGAAGGACTTGGGTCCCTTAAAATATTTTTTAGGGATTGAGGTCGCTCGCAATAAATCGGGTTTATTTGTTTCGCAACGGAAATACGCCCTAGACATCCTCCAAGAAACGGGTCTCCTTGCATCAAAGCCCGCCACTCTTCCCATGGAACCCAACCACAGTCTTGCCACATCAACACAACCGCTGCTACCGGACCCCCAGCCGTACCGCAGACTTGTGGGCCGCCTCGTCTATCTCACAATCACGAGGCCCGAGCTCCTTTACTCTGTACACATCCTTGCCCAATTCATGCATGCCCCACGCACGGACCATTGGCAAGCGGCTCTCAATGTGGTCAAGTATCTCAAAAACCAACCCGGACAAGGTCTTCTTTTAAGCAGTAATAATAATCTTGACCTTCATGCTTATTGTGATGCGGACTACGGGAGTTGCCCACTAACAAGGCGTTCTCTATCCGCCTACTTAGTCTTTCTCGGCAGTACCCCTATCTCTTGGAAAACAAAGAAACAATCCACAGTATCCCGATCCTCAGCCGAATCCGAGTATCGTGCCATGGCATACACCGTCTGCGAACTAAAATGGATACAGGGGCTCCTCGATTTTCTCGGCTTCAAACGACAACAGCCCATTGAGCTTCACTGCGATAACCAATCCGCTCTCCATATTGCTCGCAATCCCGTATTTCACGAACGCACAAAACATATCGAGATCGACTGTCACTTCATTCGCGACGAAATACTACGCAACTTCATCAAACCAAGCTACATTCACACCAAACGTCAGCTCGCCGATATTCTCACCAAAGCTCTCGGAACCGCGCTCTTCAATGATCTTCTAGCCAAGTTGGGCGTCGTCAATCTCCTAGCTCCAACTTGAGGGGGGGTATTACAATCCACGCATGGCCCATGAGTCCACAAGCCACCAACGGCTCCTTCACTCTAAGCAAACGGCTCCTTGCCATACTTACACCCACACATATACGGTTTCCATATCAAATGATATGGTTCCCTTACCTTCCTTTTAGAGATACCTATTCTCTTCTATATATATGTAATATACATAGGATGTAAAGATAACAATTGTATTGATTCCATTAATAATATATTTCATTATACATATCTCAAATTATAATATATATGAAATTAAAAAGTGATTTAGACTAATTAAATTATGGTTTCTTTAAATCGTTTTCTATTTTGTTCATTTTCTTCCGTATTCTTCTTTTTTCAATTTTTATTTGGATTGAATCCTGTCACAATAATATTAGATTTGTAGCATGTTCAATTAGTGAACAAATTGACATTAGAGAACAAATCAATAAAGCTGTATCGGTACGTGTCTTTCACTCAAATAGACATGATTATGTGCTTGTAAGTTGTTCTTATGTTGCTGTAGTGCTAGACGTTAGTTAGTGTGTGAAGGACACTCCTACACATCAAAAACCAGGCATACGCTGTTGCGCGATGGCGGTGGCGGTGACAAACGTGGTGTGAAAATGTGAAATAAAATGGAGGGGCTGATAGTTAGTGTAAGAAAAAGAAGGTGAAATAAAATGGTAAATGTTGTGAAAAGATAGGGATATAATGGTCAATCATGTCTATAGTTGAGTAAAACTCGTCCATCATTGAGCAAAATTAGAGCTTATAAATAATTTATATATCCGCATAATTGAGAAGTCTATTTTTACATAAATAGGACTATATATCAAGATGTATATGAGTATCATATATCTAATACAAATCTAATCGACCTTATGTGCAATTTTTTGAGCTTTCAACAATTTTTTTTGCACCATAACTTTCGTGTTAAAATTAAGATCTTTCGGTTTTATATGTATTATTTTTGAGTTTCAATATAATGTTTTGATTTACAATTTTTTATAACGACCCTCAAATTCTTTTCAGTAAAATTCGTAAAATATATGTATAAACTCAAATTATTTGTTATAAAATTTGAAATTTATACAACCAGATGTATACTTCTAAGTGTATAATCTCTAATTGTTACTTTTACGCTGGTAGTAAAAAGAATTATTGTTACATCGCAAGTACCTGTGTACAACTGCAAGTATAAATTTAGCAATCCATTTTTCTCAGTAGTAAGTTTTGCTTGCGACGGGTCACCATTTGTGATAAATATTTTGTGAGATAAAATGGAAACAAAACTAGTTAGTGGAGAAAGGAGACCACATGAATAATGTTGGAGAGAGAGAAAAAGTGGGTATTTTGTGAGAGGAAACGATATCCGTCACAAGCTTGCGACAGATAGTGCCGTTGCAAATAAGAATTTGTGTTTTCTCAGTTGTCCAGACTGGACTTAAGTTTTAACCATATTTATTGCATAAGATCGTCTTATATTATAGGACACTCTCATTATATAAAATGATATACCTTTTATTAATAATAAATGAACAACAATTTTTATACAATGACGGAGTCAAGATTTAATTTCCGCAGGAGTAAAATTTTGAGAAGTGACAAACTGGTAATACTAAAGTAGCCTCGAAAAAATTCGAAAAACTTTAAAATTATTCGAACGCCAGCAAAGACGAACGTCTCTTTAGAGCATGTACATTGAAGATGATGGTTTCATCCTCTTGTTTTTTTTTTCTCTTTTCCACTATTTTTTTGACACCTCCCATTATCTTTCGTCCAACCCATTTTCCACTATCTTCATCTTCTTCCTCCTCTTTTTTTTTTTTTTTTTATTCCCATCAAAGAGAATCCTCTTTTATTACTCTTTCATATTTTAATTACTTTTTAATATTAAAAAAAATCAATTTTATTGGATGTTGGACACAAGGAACAAGATTTTACTTCCTCTAAAAATAGAGGAAGTATTCTCTTCCGCCTCCCAAGAAGGACGTTTATTGTATCTTCTACATTAAAGAGACTTTTCGATGTGGATGCTCTTGGCCCTTGCTCCCGCATTGAGTATGTGACATTTTATTTTTTATTTTTTATTTTTTTTTTTGTGATAAGGTAAGGAAAATAGGTTGATCCTCTTAGATAGGACCAACCTATCTCATCCTTTCGAATGAGTAAGGTAGGTTGAAGCTACCGACTTTCAACCCACCTCGAAAGAGTTGGACATGAATGTCCAACAGAAGCCATGAAATCAACAACCTTGTTGGCTTCACGGAAGCAATGTTTAATTATCACTTCATCGAAAAGATGAAGATCAAGTTTCACATCCTTGATAATACTAGATATTTCCCACGGGATCTGCCAAGTGCTACGGAGTGAGTTGATAACACATAAATTATCACCCTCCACAATTAACTTAGAGATTTCTAAGTGTTTAGCGGCTAAAATACCTTTTTTTTAAAGCGAGTGCTTCTGCGACAAGAATACTATTAGATCCGCACTTTTTTGCTCCTAACAACACGATTTTACCATTATGATCTCTTATACAAAATTCTAAAGCGGTTTTATTGCCATTTATTCTCGATCCGTCAAAATTTAGCTTTAGGAACATTGAGCATGTGACATGGTGGCATTTCTAGAGTGTAACAAAACTGTCGGGAAAACAAGGACAAGAAAATAGAGGTTTAATTGAAACGAGAAAAACTCCAAGTTAAAAGTATCTTAGTTAAAAATGCACATAAAATCCATGGTGCATCACTGCATGTCATTAATTATCCATACGTGACATTGCCACATTGCATTCATTTCTTACTGTGCATAGTCATACCCCCTTCCTTATTTCAAACTCTACTTTTGGCCCATCCTTCTCCTACCCTTTCTTCCTCCATTTATTACCTTTCGAACGGGTTTTTAAAGAGTCGTCGGTTTTCTATAGGACCGTTTTATGGTATATGATGGGTTCAGTTAGTTTTGTGGCTTAGTTAGTGATACCGATTATAGACTAATGATAACGTTATGATATCAACCTAGGTTATATTCTTTTCGATTAAAATGAAACTAAATTGAATGGAGCTGGGCTGAAGTGAATGAAGCAGAAGTATGAGTTAAATTTGTGAAGAAATGAGCTGAATAGAAATGACCGAAGTTGAATTGAACTGAATCGAACGAAATAGAGTTGAGCTTAACTTAGATGAAGTGAAATTAGGCCGAAAAGAATGAAGCCTTAGCTTATTATAAAGTTGTTGTACACTTTACAATAATTTAATTCCGAGTTAAAATGCTTCATCCCCTAATTTAGATCCACAATCTTTTGATTGACTTGTTTAGCTTGTATAAAGAAAATTCGAAAAAATGACGTTATTTAACAAACTAATTATCACTTTGAGATTTATTTGAAACTATTTCTTCTAAATGGGCCCACGTCATCACTTTATTTATTTATTTTAATTTTTTTTACACAAAATGGCCGGGTAAGCCAGCGGCTTTCCTAATTTCTTACAAAAACCAAAAGAAAGTAATGAAAGTGGAAAATTAGGAAACAACAAATGCCCTCAAATATACTTATATACATTCTTTCTTAATTTTAGAACTAGGAATATATAGTGTAAACTTATATTTAAGGACGGAGCTAGAAATTTATTCCTGTGAAATTATACTTGGACATCTTTTCTTCCGTCTAATAAAAAGTGCAAATATCGATATAAATTGCGTGATGGTGCTCGTCAGAACTATAGATTTATATATGTACGTAAGAAGTATTTTAATGAAATATTGAATTGCAATTCAACTGAATAGAAGCGAGTACTCCATAATCCGTATTTATTCAAAGGCAAATCGGAAACCCTGATTCGAAAATAGAAATTAGCTCGGCTTTAACGGATCCGATGCTTTCCGAGTTTCAGTTACTGATGCAAAGCTGCAGGAAATATTAAGGAGGAATATGAAGCATAAAAAACAGATGTAATTCAGGATATAGAACCTGAAAAATAAGAATCCAAGAGAAAAGACAGGCAAAAAAAGATGGCAGAACAGAAAAATTAACGCAAGATATTCGTCGCGGGTTTGTGACAGGTCAAATAAAAGCCACGTGAAAAATAAAAGACATTATTTGCGATTCTTCATACATCCTGTTTTTTTTTGTTTTATTTACTTATGCCGGTGATACGTAACCCGTCACAGGTGTGTGACGGAAATTAAACTCTATACTAAGAATCAGAAACACCAAGCAACATGTCACTACCAATTACTAAAACAAAGGAAGCAGAAAAAGCCTTGTTGCCCCCACAACTTCAGGGAATATATTTTATTACTATGCTATTGTATTTCTTTATACGTTTACACGGTCCGGTTTAGTCGGGATTTCAGCAGTCTTACGATTTTTAACAAGGTTGTATTTCAAGGAATCAAACTCGAAACATATGAGAATCGAAATAGTAATATTTTTTTTTCTTTTCTGATGACTAGGGGTTTAATCGCCGGGCCCATGCATTCCCGCACCACCACATGGACCATGTAAGCCACCTTTTGGGAGTTGCAGTGGCCAAGTGATCATCGCCCAACTGGTAATCGAACCTGAGACCTCTCAACTCCTGCATTTCTGTTATTGAGCTAGAATGTTTATGTTCCTGTTATGTCGCTGTTGGACTCTCTATAAGTCGATAAAAAAATTGACTGTGAGATAATGTAGCGAAAATATAGTCTAGGTTTGAGTTTTTTTCCGATTCATAATCAGAACTCAGACCCGAAATCTTAAAAATTTGCCGCGTCAGGACGTGTAGCTCTGGCAAAGATGCCAAGTGCTAAGTATATAGAGCAGAGAAGTTCAAAGGCAGGTTCACATAATCACATGCCATGTACTGCACAATAAATTTGATTATGGTGGGAAAATGAAGAATGAGGAAAAGAAGTAGAGCATTAAATTTGTCCTGAAATTGTCGAAAGAGATTACGATCATGATTTTCATGGCGTAAATACATTCAAATTTCGGAGATCCATTGGTTTGGGCTTACAGCCTCGAGTATCCACGCTGGTTTTCAACTCGGAAACAGAACGTAATGAATCAATAGTTCAGAGATTGTCACAAGCGAGAGTGTCAGACCCATTTGATACAGGACTTACTGGAAGACGTGCAGGTTTGATACGGGTCAATTGGGTCTGACACTCTCGCTTGTGACCCTCGTTTCGTGTTTCAGTAGACTCTGCTATCACTTTCCTTGCACTAGGCATGCTTCTTAAGTCTCTTGTGAAACCGTTTCACACAGGGGTGATAATGAGATGAGACAGCTCGCGAACAATTTGAGATCAGCTAACAACATAACACACTTAACTAACATACCTAATCGACAACACTACCCCAGTTGCATTGTTGATTCAAGCTAATATACGCTGGTAGGAGCCAGAAACTATGCAACAACAGACACTTCCTTTTTACGGGTCTTTAAACTTTACTCACTCCGTCCCAATTATTTGTTCCGAAAGTGATTACATTTTCAGTCTTTATAATCAATCATCTAAATAAAACTACAACTGTTCAATTATGCATTTTAAGCATCCAATGATCTCATAGTACTAGCTCAAATGGGCAATCAGCAAAGCCATCATACCGGAAAATTTATCCGAAAAACGTTAAAAGGCCATATGATCGATTTGATCACGAATTCCAAACTCGACAAGTGTTTTTTCAAGTCCTATTTCTCAGAAAGATGGTCTATTTGAAAAAAAGTTTGTCACTTTCAGATCTCGCAACCACGAGTTATGCGGCTTATGCCCTATTAAAGTTTGTCGAATAAAAAAATTAATCATTTTGTGCAAACTATCAAACTTTAAGGATACAACGTACATTTCCCATTTCCCGAAAATTTAATTGAACTCGTTTCAAACTAACCCGACTCAATTAACTTCTAAAAAAACCCCAAAACAAAACCACATAATCACGAATTCCAAACTCAATTTTTTTTTTCCGAGTCATAGCTCGCATAAAGATAATCGATTTGAAAAAAAATCGTCAGTTTCTAAGCTCGTAACCACAAGTTATTAACTTCCTAAAAAACTCGACATTTCAGACAAAATATCAAACTTTACACCACCTACATTTCCCGAAAATTTATGGAACTCGTTTCAAACTAACCCGACTCGATTAACTCCGAAAACCCCAAAACAAAACCACATAATCACACTAACTCCACCAAAAGTCCAAAAATGGCAACACCAACGCTCAATCACCATCCTTTCCCAAACCCCTTTCTTTCTTCATCATTTAATCCACCCTTTAAACCAATTTCAGCATCAACAAAACCAACCTTAAAAATCACAAATGAATCCCAATCCCAAGAAAATTGGACAACAATCAACTACCACGTGTCACAAACCAACCCTATCCACGTCATCCCTATTTCTCCTAGGTTGTTACCTGTGATGTCATCAACTGAACAACAATCAGTTGAACATACTAAAAAAGTTTGTCTTTTTTATTGTCCTGAAACTAAAGCTCTTGCTCAAAGAATTGCTGCTCAATCTGATGCTATTCAACTTCGTAGTATCTCTTGGAGGTAATTGTATTATCTCATTTTTATTTCGGGTTATTCGGAAATAGGCTCGTTGTATATTGTATTAGGGTAATGTTGTTCACCTCATTTTTATTTCGGGTCATTTGGAAATAACCTCTTTGTATTTCTCACATTAGTGGGTAAGGCCCTGTTTTTTTCTGGTGAAACGAGCTGAATTGAATTAATTGAAGTAGAGCTCAATTGAACTAAATTGAGTGAAAGTGGGCTGAAGTGAATTTAGTTGAATTAAAAGTTAATTTTGTGAAGAGATTAATTGAACATAATTTACTGAAATTAAGTCAGAAAGAACGGCGCATAGTGTTGTTCATCTTAATTTTGTTTTCAATTATTCGGAAATAGTCTCTTTGTATTGCAATAGGGTAATGTTGTTCACCTTATTTTTATTTCGGGTCATTCGGAAATAGCCTCTTTGTATTTCTAACATTAGTGGGTAAGTGTTGTTCACCTTAATTTTGTTTTGGGTTATTCGGAAATAGTCTCTTTGTGTTACTAACATAAAACCGTGTAGTAGTGTATAAACACGAGTCCTTGAGGCATTGGGGTAATGTTGTTGTCGATGTTTTTACATTTTTCGATTGTGAGAACATATTTTTTCAATAATGTGAATGATTGTGGTAAAAAGATGCAATCTTTTTCATGGGATTGTTTTTATTTTAGTGAAATATTGTACTATATGATTTTTGATTTTTCTATAATGTGATTAATTATCAGTAATGTGAATGATTTTGGTGAAAACATGGTGTATTTTTTGTGGGTTTGTTTTATTTTAGTGAGATATATGATGGAAATTTGTGATTTGGATAAGGACTTAGCTGTGTGATGATTTCTAGGACAGTCCATAAATTGTAAGAAAAACATTCCGTTTTTTTAATGATGTTCTCATTTGTTGAATATATGCGAGGAGTATTTTAATGAAATGGGAACGTCATTGAAAAAAAACCGGAGGAAGGAAGTATCATATATGATGGGGTTGTGCTAGTTTTGTGAAATATATGATGGGTAGTTGAATAATGTGGGTGATTGAGGGAAATGTGCTTGTTAGAATCGGACTATCGGAGAATGGATATTGTTGTATGGCGAACTACTGAGTTTGTGGATGTAATTAGAGTTTGCGAGGTGGTGGTGGGTGGCGCAGGAGGGTTGTATAAAGTTATGCATCTAACTAGCCGAAGCATGTTCAAGAACATTATAATAAGAACCAACTTCCCTAGAAAGTTGGGTTTGTAATTTATGCAATGACATTTTGTGATGTGGGATTTCGATGAATTTGGAGCGTAGGTAATAGTGTTGGAAAGAAAGTTCAGGGTCCGAGGTAATTGAGACACGATCGATGGAGACTCCAAGATGCGTTTGCTAGGCAGAGAGTCGCGTAGGTGTAGTTTGTTAAGCATTGTTCTTGTTTGGAATGCAACGTCTTGAATTGTATTGTGTATCTTGCTGTGATCTATTCAGCATTTTTCTCTAAGGCCATGGTTGGGGTAACAAACAGGGAAGTTGTCCTGACTGTATATCGGTTTTTGAAGAAACTGCAATTTCACAGTGATGAAACTGTTGTTTTATCTATCTTAGGCCCTGTTCTTTTCAGCTGAAACGAGCTGAATTGAATAAATTGGAGTAGAGCTTAATTGAACAAAATTGAGTTGGAGTGAATTTAGTTGAATTAAAGTTACTTTTGTGAAGAGATTAATTGAAAATAATTGATTGAACGTAAATAAAACTTAACGGAATACAACCAACCAAAATTGAAAGCAGGTGAAATTAAGCCAGAAAGAACAGGGCCTAAGTAGGTGGGTATGTCTGACATCCGGGTTCCTCCTTATTACAGGACTTTTGATGATGGGTTCCCGAACCTATTCATATCTAACGCTCATGGTATACGCGGGCAGCATGTCGCGTTCTTGGCATCATTCAGCTCCCCCGGTGTCATTTTTGAACAACTCTCAGTCATATATGCTCTTCCCAAGCTTTTTGTTGCCTCCTTCACACTTGTGCTCCCCTTTTTCCCTACTGGTACATCCGAGAGGATGGAAGATGAAGGCGATGTAGCAACTGCATTCACGCTTGCTAGGATTTTGTCCCATATTCCAATTTCACGAGGCGGTCCTACCAGTTTGGTGACCTTTGATATACATGCGCTGCAGGTTTGCCTTTCGATTCCTGATGGTCTTAGGAAGATGTAAAATTGTCTTTCAAGTTTCGATTCCTGATCCTACATTATTTCTGCATGTGTTAGGAACGATTTTACTTTGGCGACAACATACTGCCATGCTTTGCGAGTGGGATTCCTTTACTTAAAAAGAGGCTTCAACAACTTCCTGATTCCGACAATGTATGGCTTAGTACATAACGTACAGTTTCACCGGTGTCATGTATTTAGCTGTTTGAGTTAGCAATGGTCTCAAAACGATTAGTGTACTACGGAGTAATAGGCATATGTATGTTCGGAGTGAAACTTGCGCGTAGAGCTGTCCAAATGCGGGTTTGGGCTGGACATGGGCTGGGCTGAAAGGGAAAAGTATGCCCTATAAGACTATCACGAGCGGGTTGGGCCAAAATAGCGAGTCACTTCTCCTTGCCCTTACCCGCCCAACTGCTAAATTCGGGCAACCCGTGGGCTGTCGGGCTCATATTTTTCTGTTAACTTTTGAGAATTAATTTTATATTAATTGCTCAATATGCTCATATTACTTTAGCGGGTCGTATGGGCCAGCCTGTTTTACATTTCTCTTGTCCGTGTCCGGCCCATATACTAAAATGGGCTGGGCCGGGTTAGCCCTGACCCATTTTTCCAAAAAAATGATGTCACCCGGTAAAAATTTGGGCCGGGTTTTCGGACGGTACCGCCCATGAACAGCTCTACTTGCGCGCTGTAGTTAAAGGGGCGACTTGAGAGGCTTTCGGAAATGTACTTTCTCTTGACTAATTTTTGGCTTTAAAGCCTTAATTAAGGCCAAATCATGATTTCAACCTTTTCTTTTTTCTCAGATATCTATTGCTTTTCCGGACGATGGTGCATGGAAACGGTTTCATAAGCTGCTACAACATTACCCCACAGTAAACTTAATACTTGCTTCATCGCACTAATATTGTCTTCATTCGACTTTGATGGGCCAACGTCGTTGATTTTGACCGTTACCATTGCAGTTTTCCTGACAAAGTTTCTGTACAATTCTTTGTAATATTTATGTTTGATATTCATCCTATGTCCAGATTGTGTGTGCAAAAGTTCGCGAAGGTGATCAGAGGATAGTTCGTCTTAAGGAGGGTGATCCTAAAGGCCGTCACGTTGTGATTGTTGATGACCTCGTGCAATCAGGTGGTACCCTTATAGAATGCCAGGTATATTTCACGTTCAGCTCGTCGTTATACGTTATTAGATTTTAATTCACACATCAAAAATTTCTTGTTACTTTCATTGCATTAAATTCTGTGATTAGTTGATTGTAGTATACGGTATACGGCTATACGCTATCCTTGTACTTCCCGTTTCACTGTTTTTGTAGTTTATGGGCCAGCTCAACGACCCGACTCTTGATCACGGGTGAATATGTCGTAGGGTTCGGGTTCTCTGGAGTGTAGGCTCATAGCTAACTTGGACTAAACGGCCTGCTCGTCTTTTCATTGTAAAGTAGATGTCGGAGGCTGCAGTTTGCAGAACAGTTTTAATTATGAGTCATTCGAAAATAGCTTCTCCGTGTTTTAGGCACAGGAGGTTTAACGCTCGATACATCTAACCCGCCGCCATAGACGAGTGTTGAACTCATGCCTTTTGCACTTTTATTTTGATGTCTTACAGAAAGTGTTGGCCGCTCATGGAGCCTCGAAAATCAGTGCATATGTTACTCATGGGATCTTTCCGAACAGGTCATGGGAACGCTTCAAACCCGATGCATTCGGTACGTTACTTATTTTCATTTTCAAACGTCTCATTTCGTTTGTTCGGAATTCCCCGTAATTATAAGTTTTTCGATTTTGGCATGCTATTTTCCTCCTGTTAATAGAAGAAATACAGGAAGATATATTACAGAGGCGAAGTTAAGTACTATGAACATTTCAAACCAGTATACAATGATCGATTTCCACGAGACCAACCGGAACTCGTGGTGTAAACCGTTGTATAATTATAGGGTTAAAGGGTCGGTCTTAAAGTCTCATATAAGGTTTTCTGAACAATGTTTAAGGTGTTTTTCTTTGTATCTGCAGGTCGGCCAGAGGATGGACTGTCACATTTCTGGATAACGGATTCTTGTCCCTTGACGGTAAAGGAGGTGAAATCCCGGCCACCTTTTGAAGTGATAAGCCTTGCTGGCTCCATTGCCGCTGCTCTTCAGATCTAGCAATATCCCATGCTAAGCTTTTCCGGCCTATGAATTATTTTCCGACAATTATTATCACACTTCAGAACCGATTTCTTGACCACATAAGCTAAATTTTACACCTATATATCCCATTCGTAGCTTGTAAATGCAATCCGATATTCTGATTATGTAAAGAATAATATTAACACCGATGCAGCTTGTATATCATTTTGTAAATATGATACATTCTATATGAGTTCATGAAGAACGCATTCGGGCCCAAATAGAACGGCATGATGACAGCAACTTAGCTATATTACGACTCGAGACATAGTTAATGGTGCAATGAGGGTGGAGTTAATTCATTTCTCGGGCTAAGTTACGTCCTTCTTACCAGATCCTCGGTTGAAAGCCTAAATAAAACGGTTACCATCAACAAAAACCCTCGCCATTACATTGTTTTTCACCTGCAATTACAAAATGTACATCTACCTCGAGAAACTTTCACAACATCAAAAATGGTATACATGGTAACATGGATGATGGATCTTATAGCTTCTATCTTGAAGGTGCTAATTCTGGCAAACAAGAAAACTCGGAAAAGATAATACAATCAGTAAAGGAAAAAAGGAACGAGTATTACGTCGTTGCAGACTGCAGTCCACTGGATTCACACTTTGTGAGAGATCTTGATGTAATTCAGAAGTCTCTTCAGAGCTTGACCACTGTCAATGGCTTCTCTAGCTCGGTCTAGAGCCAAAGAAATATCTTCGGCACCATCAGAACCTAACAAGTGATCGACCACTCCAGCATTTAATACGATTCTATCATATGCAGGTCCCTTCTCTCCACCAAGAGCTGCTAGACCCAGCTCTATATTCTTCGCTACCTACACTTGCCAAAAGAATTACAATGTGAAATTGTGAACTTTTCAACTTTCCGCCAAAAGAGTAAAAAAACCGGAAAATGTCGCTTTATTCGCCAAATTTGTACTCCGGGAATCTGTAAGCTTCACCTTAAATTTATCTTGGTGGAGGTAAATATACAGCAACTCTTACCATTATACTTCGTTCAGTTTAAATAGTTTCCAGGACTTTGATGGTTTAGCCAGTGTCGACTTTGATCTTTAGTTTTTCCAAGATTTTTTAACTATATTAATATGTACATCGTTCAAACACGAAAACTGGAGATGTATTCAATGACGTGAACATAAGTTTTTCAGTAAAAAGAAATGAATGACTGAATGAGTATAAAACTGGTTTCATAAATAAGAAAAAAAAGGTTAACTCAAGAACCAGGCCATACCGATCTATCAGTCCTTGGTGTATCTGATGGCTCGATACCATAGTCATTAGCATTCACTTCCATATGAAAACTCTCCTGCGCTACACCTGAATCACAATGAAACAAGCTTCAGCAAATTTACGTCTGAAGATAAACACGTGGCATTAGACTTTGTAAGCATACAAGTATGTTGCAAAATATAACAGACCATTAAAGTCCAACGAACCTGGATTGAGAGAAGAGCGAAATCCAGAACAGTAGTTGACTGGAGGTCCTTTTGATGATTTTAACGACCGTAATCTAGTTGTCATAGATAACGCCCCCTCTTCACCCTGCAGTGTGATATAGAATGGTGAAGAGATGTTCGAGATTATGCAATGGCAGAACTGAGGCACATGACCCCAACTAGAACTCCTAAAAAAACTCTTGTAACTAATTCCCAAAAAAATAAGATAATTCTAGTCCCTGCACGGCTGCACTATACATAAAACAATATAAATAAAGGTTCTAATTAGAATGAAGAAACAACTAACGCTTCTAACCTTGACTACTAATCCAGCATGGATCCCTCTTCTTCTCATAAGCATTAGAAGTGGTTCTTCGTATCCTTCATGATAAAATCCTGCAACAATTGATTCCTTTCCTCGAGCCTGTTCAAAACATTACACTTTCTCTTAGTTAACTTAAATGGTGTGAAATATGCATTACAGCTTGACGATACTCCATGCACTGCAACAAACAATAAAGCACAAGTGTGGGCTATGTTACTCCGACTCTACTAATTTCCTCGCGTACCCGTGTCCGAGACTGGACACTCGGACATGGGTATGACACATGGACACCTCATTTTAGACCAAAATGTGCATATTTTTCAATAAAATAGCCGAGTCCGACACTTGGACACGTACCCATGTCGGGTACTTCTAAACGAGTCTGAGTAACATAGAGTGTGGGTACTGGGTAGGCAGTGGAGGGGTAAACCCATGCAGCCATATCTTATTACCCTTAACCAAGTTAGGCCTGTACTCTTGACTCCAAGCCATAGCATCTACTAGACTTATACCTAAACGGAAGTACATTACTACAGAGATCACTAAACAACGTTACGCAATTGGAGGAGATTTATTTGTCAGAAAATGCTTCATCAGACACCATGAAATTCAGATACAAAATAAACAATGTGCATAACACAAATACCTACCCTGATTAATTGCTGAACCTTTTCAGATGTTGACAACGGTGGCCGTTTCTTGATGTGTTCCCTCAATCCAATCAAGGAATATCTGCAGGAAAAAAGTTGTCCCTGAGTTTACAGGTTTCTCTTTTTCTAGCATGAAATCATTGGCTGTTACCATGAACTATCGATTTGCATAGAACACTAAATTTATTTGTTGATGATTGCAGATAGACACTTTGATGATATTACTTACAAAGATGGGCGAGCTTCTCGTAGACTTAGATATGAAAAGCCCACACTGTCATCCTGAGAATAAAAAGAAAATACATAAAGGTAACTGTAGCTGAAGAGTAAACTCAAAAAATTGGATATCATAAATTTAGCAGAACTTCAAACCTCAATCAGCTGTTTTGCCTGTAATGTCGTCAAGTGTGTATTTGCCCCCATGTATTGCAGCATTTGTTCTTCTGTTACACCACCCTAATAACACATTGAAATAATATTGATACCCAATAAGACACAATATCACTATGAATGCAAGCTGAAATAATTCAAATGTTAAATAAGAAAGGCATTCAACCAACCTTTGGTGGCATCCAATCCACGCCATGAAGCAAGCATGATTCACCATAACAAGATCTTACTGCAGCTACAAATAATGTGCTCCGGAAATAGCGTGTGTTGCCATCATAAGGTTCACCATAGTGGGTTAAGGACTCCACATCAGCAACTGGTGTGGGACCTGATGATCCAATAAAGTCCGATAGAATCAAAAAATTGCATTTCAGGAGGTACAGTACAGTAATTCGTTTCAATCAGGCACCCTCTAAAAAATTCAAGCTTTATATGTTCTGAGAAGCGAGCATTATGATCTCATTAGTGATATGCCTACAGGGCATCAGCCCCACGTTGTGTAAAATTAGGGGCATTACCAACTTCATCATCAAATGCACGACAATACGCTTCAAGCTCCGGATCTGTTTCTCTGTTCATACGTTGGCCTATCAAAAATGCAGAAAGCAATGACTCGCTCACCCATGATGATCCCTTATCTGATTCCGAAGGAAGAATGTCTCTTAGAACACTCTTAACATCGTCATATCCAAGATGACCTCCTGCCAGAACTACACGTAAAGCACTAACTAGCCTTGTTTCTCTGGAATCCTGTCCTGTATAATGTGGTCCCATCGAACTGCTTGCTCCCATTATGGAGCCTTCTGGATCAGCTATGAATAGTATATCATGCGGAAGTACACGAACAAGCTCGGGCCAGAAAGTGCTCATAGCATGCTTTTCCCCTTCACTCCACTGAGTAGCTTCAGGAAAGGAACTGGCCCTGATAGCCATTCCCGCAAAAAAAGCACCGAGCTGAGCTTTGGAGACCTCATCATCATCTTTAAGTTCCCCCTTAACTGACAATACACAAAAGACAAGGGTGACCATTCCATCTTTTTTCTGTCTAAATGGAATTGTTCATCATGCACACGCTATGATTGAATCCACCGTCTAGTACAACCACTGAAATGATAGAATAATATACGCACACATATACAATTCCTTCGGAAAAAAATTGTACTTCGTAGTTGATATCTTAGAGAGCAATCATAACCTTAGCAGGCCTATCATTTCAAGGTTTCGACTCCACAGCCTCCAAATTTGAATACAAAAAAAACGCTAAGCCACTACAATACCCACTGAATTTCGAACAAATTAAACCAATACATTTCAAATCATTTTCATACTATAACTAATCTTTAATGCATACCAGACTCATCTCCCGCTGAGAAATGTCACGCCAACAAGTTTAGCAGCTATTTCATCAAGTCAAATCAACCTTCAATATCTAACATTAACCCTCCTATTCTCTAATACCATTGTTTGGAAGAGGCCTAAAATGATTCCTTTGAAGTTGGAAATTTGGGAATTTCCGACATTGCTATACAAGGTCCAAACAATGCATGTACATCATTATCGGAGATTCTTAATTCACGCGTATGTTTTTTTCGTGTTTTTTTTCCATCATTATCAATAAATAATACTCAGAACAGGAAGTTTACCAAACTAGCAGCATTCAGTGAACTCAAGTAGGCATACAGACATACACTACGCATATTTTGTACAATCTAAATGATCATGCACGCCTCATATAGCTGCTCGCACGTGCTGCTACAAAGTTCCTTGAAAAAACAACAATACTGAATACTCCACACAAGTTGCTCACAACTATCCTCATTTGTGAATTTCATATTGATGAGAGAATGTAGGTAAAAGACAATAGAAAACATGAATAACATGACAATCAACCATTAACTTAAGGCAAAACCAATGAAGTGATGGACATTATTCCTTCCATTCCAACCGTATTCACATTTTCCTTTGTAAATCATTCCAATATATATTTATCTTTAAACTAGTTTTGAGCAATGTAACGGAAATTTTCACCATCGAGGCCTCAACCAACTCACACTAGCAAGTAGGCATACTAATTTCAATGGTGCAATAATTCTTCAATTGCAAAAATAATCATAACTCTCAAATAAGATCGTTCTTGTAAATGTTAACTCGTAACTCGTGCATCTCATTTAAAGTCATTTTCTATGTTACTCCGACACTTCGCTTAACTGTCGTGTCGCATGTCAGACACGTGTCGGTGTCCAACACGACACGACACTTTGACACTTCAATTTAGACCACGAAATAGGAAAATTCAACCAAAATAGCCGTGTCCGACACGCCTACACTCGTGTCGGTGTGTCTGAGTAACACTACTCATTTTACGAGGTACAACGGTTTCACTCGAGACCAACTCCATGATAATATCTACTCCGTACCAAATTCCATTCCCAAGCGTCTTGCTCGTGATGGGCACTATCCGTAGTCACGGATAGTCAATAGTGTCATCTTCAATTGAGATTTTGTGAATTCCATTTACTCCAATTTTTCATCCAAAAACAAACGTAAACTACCAAATCGAATAAACACAGTACTGTACTATTTTAACTGCCAAAAAGCAATTACTCGCATTGAACTCGATTACCCAGAAAATAAAACATACTCCCCGACTCCCGAGTCCTGTCTCGATCATTTCTTTACGTTTTCCTTATTCCTCAATCATTCCTACAATCCTATACAGTACTTATCAACAAAATATACTCTCACTTCTTAAAAAGCAACCGTAAATAATTGATCGGGACAGAGAAACTATCATTAAACTATCGGTACGTCTTGCTTAAAACCGTCTTTAACAGTTCAACCTCATCCTAAGTTAAGACGGTTTTAAGCGAGAATCGATAAAATTAAAAAGCTAGTCAAAAGAGTATACCAGATTTCAAGATGGTGTCCAATACTTTAAAAGCTTGGTCTTCGGTCAACGGTTTAGTTTGAGTAGGACCAGTACAAACCCTAGTTTGAGCATCTAGAACAGTCTGATTCGGTTTCCGGAGCTCCGGGTTACGGTATTCAGTTGATACAGCCGGGTTTCGGGTCGAGTCTTCGGTGAACCGGAGTTTTTCTGGTTTAGCTGAATCTACGGTCACTGCGTTAATGGATAGTCCGAATCTTCGGCGAATCGGACGGTTGAATTTGAGCGAGGTTGGTTGGGTGGTGAGGTTGATGGTTGATCGGACGGTGGGGATTGAGGGTGGTGATGGTGTGGTTAATGGGTGTGTATGGTCAGCGTGAAGTAGAAGTTTCATGTTTTGAGAAGGGAGGAGAATGTTTTGGATTTGGTTGAGTTTGGTTTCGAGGATTGGTTAACCGAAATGTTTAATGGGCCAACAAGGTCAGGTCGATAGCACGGATACTTCTCTTAATTAGTCGTCCCGTGTTCGATATCGTTTTTGACACTTGAATACTTGACACTCGTTGAACACATGGCTAAGCATATTACTTCGTATAATTTAAACGAGAAATAAAATTTTAAAAAAATTAATTAGAATATGAATTTGGTTAAAAAAATGAGAATTAGTTATAAGAAAGGTGGAATAGTACATTTACTTGGTACATTTAGCTTTAAATAAATGATAAAAATAAAATTAAACGTTATTTATAACCGTAAAATATATATTTTATTATATTTAAAGGACATGTTCCGTGTCCTAAATTTTATGGAATGTCGTGTCACGTGTCTGTGTCGTGTCCGTGTCCGTTTTGGTGCTACCTCTTGTGAGACCACGAGAGTGATAATTGAGACAGTATATAATATTCTCAGTTATTCAATTTATAGTTTTCCTTTTTTTACAAAAATTAAGAAATAATTTTGTATCATACAAAACATTCCACCATACATGAAATTGAATTTAAAGCACGTTACAAATTTCAAATAAAGAAAAAGGAAACAACACGTGATTATCATAAAAACGAAAAGAGGAAATTTTAGATTCGAGTACTCTATTCCAATTTTCCATTTCTTTTGTTCTTCAAACTTCTTCTTCTACAAAATACTCGTGATTAAACAACATTTTGTGTGAGGTTATTTTATCTAACCCGAGGAAACTTGTACTTGCAAATTTTAGACATTCTTTTGGACTCTGTAATACTTAAAATCATTTACTTCAATTCTTTTCAAAAAATTGTACTGGGTTTTGTTTATTTTTCTCTTTTTTTCCGCAAAGTGTTTGGGGTCGCTTGATGAGATACCCAATCTGATTTCAAGCCTAAACTACAAGTACACATCGCTTTTGTATGATTATCCAATTTTCAGCTCATGTTAGTTTATCATATATTGAGACCCTCAAATGTCATTTGTTCTCCTCAAAATTTGTGTGGCCGCTTTATGTGACCTGAAAAACTATTCGTGTGATTTCTGGACATTTTTTTTCTGAGACCCTATAATCCTAAAAACAATGTATTATATATACATTTCAATTTTAGTCCTTCGGAAGATCATAACAAGCCACATTTTTTTTTCTCTCTCAATTTTAATTAACCGTGTATCTAGGGTCGCTTTAGATGATTTCATATATGATTTTAGGGTTAAATACCAAGTATAAATAAAATTGTGCTCTCACTTTATTTGACTCGAGTAACCCTCCATGCGTTTTCCGGATATTTTTTGTTCGGGGATCTCGGAGGACTGAAAACCGTGTAATATACACTTCGATTTGAGTTGTTCGGGTGGCCGTAGCGGGCCACCTTTATTTTTCTGTATGTTTTCATACCACGTGTTCAAAGTCGAATCGTGAGTTATCTTATTCGATTTCATACCCAAAAAAACAAATATTCATCACATATACACGATTATCCGATTTTCGAAGGAAACGGGTTTATTAAATACCGGTTACCTCAAATATCCTCCATTGTTTTTAAAAATTTGTATATCCGCCTTATCTGACTCGAGTAACCATCCGTTCGTTCTTCGGACACATTTATTCTGGGACCCTAGAGGACTAAAGACCGTGTAACCATCCGTCCGTTAATATCAACCCCTCGCAGACCGCAGTGACTCGCACCACTGCACTTCTCAGTTCTCATTCCTCAACCCTTCCGTAAAATCAAATTTCAAAAGGCGCATAGCAAAATAACCAAAAAAAAGAAAATAGCGGGAGAACTAACAATGGCGGAGAGAGAAACAGAGAACGCAACAATGGCGGAGAAAGAAACAGAGAACGCAACAGTGGCGGAATGGCGAGCTCAATACTCTCGTTATTTCTCATATCCATCTCCAACTAATATCAAAGATAATTCTCCTCATCTTTCTCTCTCTACACTAGGTAAAAATCGATTCAGACCTAGTTGGCTTACCTCCGTCGGATCATTCACCGTCTCTCTCCAGCTGTCCGATATTTCTCCCGAATTCTCCATCCTCACTGTCTCTTACCTCGACGCTATTCTCGTAATTCCCTCAGAACCTTTTTTTGTGGTTTTTTCTCGAGTATCTCATGTTACTCCGACACTTCATATTAGACCGAAAAATTGTCGAATTCATTGCAAATAATCGTTCCGAGTACCATTGATATCATTAAATTATACGGCGTAGCTTGATTTTGAGTGACTATGCTTTAATAATTGAACTGTGTTTGGACGCTTGTTATTCTCGCCACTGTTTCCGTGTTTGTTACATTTGATTGAATTGTTACTTTTCGGAAACTACGTTAGATGTTATTCGTATGAAATTTGAGAAGTTTCGAGTGTAAAGACGATATTGAAGATGCTTGAAACTTAATTGGTATGATAAGTTAGGGTTTGAGATACTGTAATTGAGATTTTACGGAATGTGTCAAGATTTAACGCAGTAACTAGTTCTGCGCAGTTAGGTTTAGAAACCTCTTGAGATTGTTTGATGAATTAATCGCGTTAAAATCTCGTCCTATGTCTCATACTCTAATTACGGAGTATTTACTTATTTGCATGTTTATATTTCTTGAAAATTCTTCACCAGTATGCTGAAATTGTAAGGATTTGATCGCGCTATAGTTTTGTGCAGCTGATTCAAGACTTTTAAGTTTGTTGTAGATATTTAGTTGATTTTATCAGAGTACAAAATTTTGTTGTCATACACTCACACCAGAATGTCAGATATATACAGTAGCTGATTCAGGAATAATGAGTCCGGTGTCTAGAAGTTGGAAGCGCTAGTGATGATAAAATGTATCTTAGCTGAGCTATATAAGTATGTAGGAGTAACTAATAGTAGCATTTCTGCACAAGCATTCTTGATAGTACATGTTCAACCAAGTGTTAAATCGTGTCGTGGATATTCAACGCCTTGGATTTCACTTGTGGACTGTACAGTCGACATTATAGTGATGTTACGTAGTTCATATATACTTAGTGATGATGACTAGCGTGTAAGCTAAGGCTAAGCCAGCTGCAGTTCTGCATTATGCATATGGTATTGTAATGGTGTTTGTCTTGCCTAAGTACAGTCTCAATCTCGTCTGAACTAGAAGAATGTTCTGCTCTTGTTTGCAGGAAGAGCACCATGTTTCCAAACTGCATTTTGTGTGGCCTCAGGTGTCATGCCTCTCCGGGTTTCCTTCACGAGGTGGCCTTGTTGTTATAGCAAGTTACATTGACAGCCAAGACGAGGTACGATGCCCTATAACTGATGCTCATCAGACGACTTTTAGTATAAGTCTTACTTTCAGCATCATAAATATATTGTTAGCTGTTAACTGTAATTAGTGAGGAGAATGTGGATTTACTGTCTTAAACTAGTCGAGCTATAGGTTCTATACTTTTGAGTTTGCAAGCTGAACCATCTGTCATTCTGTGCATTCCGATTTGAGACCTGTAAGGTTGCTGAGTATAACCTTATACAATATCTGAACTTTGACTTAAAATACATGAATCAGATGTTTACCCTAGAGCTGTTTTGTCATCTTGAATTTTCTTTTGTCAACATGCGTGCGTCTGCAGAAGCAGAAGTTTGCATTGCGGTTTTCAACACCATCTGAGACAGAAGATTTCATAACCTCAATGGAGGTGATATCTTGAACTCGGTCTTCTATATAGTTTGCCATGTTTCCTAAGACATAGAGTATTATTAAAGGCAATCTTTGTCCCATTTCTCCCAGGATGTCCTTTCAGGCAAATTCCCAATAGGAATTTCAGCTGTCATCGATTCCCCAACATCTTCTCAGTCTGAGTTCATCCCTCCATATAGGTAGTGTGATGCCCATACTTGTCTGTCGTACTAATTGACCTTGCATTGAAGTCGTCAACTTAAAATTGCAGACCTGATACGTCAAGCATGGTCATGAGCCCCATAAATGCTTCTTCTGAGACAACCAACCTCCATTATGAGATTCATCAGGACTCCCAATTTCAAACCCAGGACATAGTAACCGATTCTGAAAGCAATGGTGTAGTATTTCCTCCGCGCTTCACATCACTCGTGTCTAGTTGCTCTCTTGAGCGAGAAGGCCCAGAACAAAGTAAGCTTCTCTTTCTCTTTACCGGAACCATAAACTATGTTGCGTCATACCATGTCCGCCATAACTCTCAATGGAACTCGTACCCAACCATTGTCAATCTGACGCTTCTCCTAAAAGTTCCGAAAAAGGAGAACCTCATGACAAAAGTAGAGGAAGAAACTTTGTATAAAGCATGTTGAGCGATGACAATTAAAAAAATGGACATGCATCCGTGTCTGACACCCACAAACTAAGCTTAAGTAGCACAGACCACAAGGCAACTAACCTTTTCTTCCCTATAATTCAGGTGAATTAGCTCTTGCTCTTGTACCTGAACCTGATCTCAAATCTGAAATGGCGGTAACTTTTTTTTTATGCTTGAAGCTCCCAATCTTCTGCTAGAGTATCTTATCAGTTAAATGAAGCAATGCGAACACCTGAAACGAAGAATCATTGTTATTTCTCATAATTTGGCTCTAATAAATCTCCTTTTGTTTCTGAATTTCCCTTCAATCTACTTGCAGAAATATATGCAAGATGCATCTTTCCTAGGTAAATGTCTTACCAGTTGGTTCTTGCTACTACTACTTTCCAATAATTCTTCTGTTCTTATTTTGTGCTTCATTTAGCGAGATAGATGCGGCCTGCAGGCAACAATTGAAAGGCTCAATATAAGAAGCAGGATACTGGAGTTGCTAGAAAAACATGATTTTGTTTCATGTGAATTCCGTCTTTTTCACCAAATTCAAAATCAAATGCAAAATGTTTAGTGATTTTGTTCGATGTATACCAAACCTAAGTCACGTTGAGCCTAACGCTTGGATATAACCGAGTCTGATATCCCTGCCCAAATTTGAGCAACATAGACCATAAGCCAACTCAACATAGAACTAACCTTTTTCTTCCCCAAAATGCAGGCGAATTAGCTCTCACTCTTGCACCCGAGCTTCAAGAACCTGATCTGAGATCTCAAATTGCGGTAACTATTCTGCTCTCTATGCTTGATTTTCTGTCAACCTTTTGCTCGAGCAGGGCCGTTTAATAAAGTCTTTCACTGGGTTCTCAGAATAGGGCCCTTACATTTTTGGCCAACAACAAATTTCGGACTCCATATTTCATTCTAGTCTAATGATGAAGGCTCTCAACCCTTCAGTAAGGACAGGCACAGGATCAAATCATTTACATATTTTTTCAGTTGACTATATGAAGGGGTTAAGTTTTAACTAAAACACAGGGTCCGTTAAACGAAGGTTATTGGATTCACTCGACCTTTAGAAGAATTGCGAATCTGTTTGAGCGTATTCTATCATAGCGCATTAGCACTTGCTGAAAGTATAGTCCTTAATGTCAACTTTATAAGAGCTTGTTGCACTGTTGCATATCGTGTATTGCATATACATGTGGTGTATACAAACGAAGTAGACAACCTTGCTGCCGTTGAAATGGCCGTGCTCCTATGTTACCCAGACTCGTTTAGAAGTACCCGACACGGGTACGTGTCCAAGTGTCGGACTCGGCTATTTTATTGAAAAATATGCACATTTTGATCTAAAATAAGGTGTCCATGTGTCATACCCATGTTCGAGTGTCCAGTCTCGGACACGGGTACGCGGGGAAATTAGAAGAGTCGGAGTAACATAGCTGGCGTGCTCAGATCTAATTTATTCTGATCATTTGAATGACATAACTTGAATTTCTCATAGCATGGCCTCTAATACTTTCCTTGTTCTCTCTGTTTCCCCCCTTAAATCTCTTGGCAGAAATATATGCAAGAAGCATCCTTCCTAGGTAAGTGTCTTTACGATTTGTCGCAATTACAAACTACCTGGCCCATTTCTTTCTCTGTAAATTTTCGAACTCCATTAGAACACCTAAAGGACTAAAGCTACGTTGTTCGAGAAATCTATGGATCGCAGTCAGTAAAGCCGTATGTATTAGCCTGTTAATATAAAGCCTGTTTTGACTGTTGTATTTCAGATATAGTGAGCAAAGTGAACGAGGTCATCACCGAGCTTGGAGGCGTATATTCTTGAGCTCAAATTACCATGTTAGGCTGGCTGCCTTCTTCAAGATCGAGTTAAAACAGTATGTGTTCTTTTAGTATATATTTGTCTCCCACAACTACAATGGATAATTTCCACAGCAAGCAAAACAAGCAGCTTGATGGTACAGAGCTACAGAAGATATGTATTGCAATTAGTAGTGTAAAAATATTTTATACTTAACAAAAATATTCACTAAGGTATATATATCTATAATGTATAAATCGGTTTTATATAAGAACTTTATTGTATTGAGATCACGTCGGGAATATCTTAAAGAATACCATGGCTAATTATTTTGGTGTCGAGATTTAAATAGAGTTGGAAAATAACTCTATATGACTATATCGCCCTTTTGACCTAATACGGTTAAATAGAGTTGGAAAGTAACTCTATATGACTATATTGCCCTTTTGACCTAAACAGTAAGTCTTCCTTGCAACGGATATTCGTTGGTTTTCTCACTTGAGTATATAAAACAAAGCATAAAAAATCTCAAACAACTTGTTATTTTTCTAATACTGGAGCCGTCACAAATTTGCGATGATATGTCGTTACAAATGAGGTTACAAATGAGAATTTGTATGACCTGATACGATTAAATAGAGTTGGAATGTAACTCTCAATTAATATTTTCAATTAATGCCCTTGATTATTTGAAATTACCTTATTTTTAAATTTTTGAGTTAATGTGAGTATGTGACACTTCCAAAGAATCAAACGAAATAGTAAAATTTAATTATCCCGAATTCCTGATTGTAAATTTTTATTTTAGACGGTTTATTTTCGGTCTGAAATAAGACAGACCAAATATAATCATTTTACAATAAAATATCGCTATTTTTTGATAAAAGGTTAACATCATTTTCAGCTAAAATGTAGCAATTAAAATGATAACATTTGATGGGTCTTATTTAAGATCACGCAAGAGTTATTAATTTTCGATAAATAACTTTTGACTACTTACCCGTTAATTACCCACAAATTTTTTACGAGTAATTAATTCTGACATAATACTGTAGACAGATCACACCACAATATCACTGCCAAAGCTTCTCCAAACGAAACTCACTCAAAAACTTCCAATCTCTCTTCAATGGCGACCAAACCATCAACTTAACACAATTTATTAACTACGCATTATCTTCCAATTCAAATATTCATCTTAATTACAAATTTCTAGGGTTTTTTACTGATTAAGTAATTAATTAATAACGTGATCGAGAAGAAATGTCGGGAGCGGCGTCGGCGCTGTTCCTTCTTGACATCAAAGGTAGAGTTCTAATATGGCGCGATTATCGAGGCGATGTTTCCGCTCGTCAAGCCGAACGTTTCTTCACCAAGCTTATTGAGAAAGAGGTTTTGCTTTTTTCCATTGATCTCCTTAATTAATTTAAGCTTGTGATTAATTGTTGTTATGTTAATTACACCTAGAATTACGGTGTGATTAACGCGTAATTTAATGATTAATGATATATAGTGCTGTTTTGAGCTATGCATTGTGATTAATGCGTAATTGAAATCTAGAAGTTCGATTGATTTGTCATTTGTGAGTAGTTTGTTAGTGTTATACGCAGTAGTATAGAATTGATCTGATTAATGGAGCTTGATGAAGTAGTGGTTAGGTTAATTACGCTGATTAGGTGAAGAATTTGATTGTTGATTAGTGTTATAGATGTGCGAGCAGATGATTTGATCAAATGATACGATGTTATTTTGAGCTTTGGATTGTGATTAATGCGTAATTGAAATCGAGAAGTTCGATTGATTTATCATTTGTGAGTAGTTTGTTAGTGTTCTACGCAGTAGTATAGAATTGATCTGATTAATGGAGCTTGATGATATAGTGGTTAGGTTAATTACGCTGATTAGGCGAAGAATTTGATTGTTGATTAGTGTTATAGATGTGCGAGCAGTGATTTGTTCAAATGATATGATGTTATTTTGAGCTTTGCATTTTGAATAATGCGTAACTGAAAGCGAGAATATAGATTTGTGCGTAGCAGTTAAATGTTGTTTATGCTGATTTAGTTAAGAATTTGATTGTTGATTAGTGGTATAGGTGTGGTGCACATGATTTGATCAAATGATACGATGTTGTTTTGAGCTTTGCATTGTGATTAATTCGTAATTGAAAGCGAGAATATAGATTTGTGAGTAGTAGTTCATGTTATTTATGCTAATGTAGTTAAGAATTTGACTGTCGATTAGTGTCGTGACTGTGGGATTATGGAAGTTCAATTGATTTATCATTTGTGAGTAGTTTGTTAGTCTTATACGGAGTACTTTAGAATTGATCTGATTAATGGAGCTTGATGAAGTAGTAGTTAGGTTATTTACGCTGATTAGGCGAAGAATTTGATTTTTGACTAGTGTTATAGATGTGGTGCACATGATTTGATCAAATGATACGATGCTATTTTGAGCTTTGCATTGTGATTAATGCGTAATTGAAACCGAGAATATATATTTGTGCGTATTAGTTTATGTTATTTATGCTGATGTAGTTAAGAACTTGACTGTTGATTAGTGTTGTGACTGCGGGAAGATGAAATTATGTGGTGCACATGATTGATCTTATGGATACGGTGTTATTCGGAGCTTTGCATTGTGATTAATGTGTAACAGAAACTCTAAAGGTGAGAAGTTTGATGAACTGGAGAATTCTGCATAGTTTGGGATCTGATACTTTGTAGGTGTCGCGTTTTCTCTAATACTCATTTGATTGTTCTTGGATTTTTGAGTGTGAAATATAATTTTATAGAATTGTGTGTAGTTAAGGATAGTGAAGGATCTATATATTGGCCGCGTTGTTATGATGGACATGCAATTGATAAGTGTAAACTGCTATTGGATATTTGGAGGTAGTTTATGGTACTTTGATTCTATGTTGGCTTTTGTCGTCGGTTTCAGGTTTTGTTTTATGTAATGTATATCAGAAATCACTAACCACAAGGACTTCAATTTTGTCATGGTCGTGTTTGAATGCTTAAGTATTAGTTAGCCAGAAGGGGTGCATGATTTCTTTGTATGGAGATGAAAATTTATGATTGTAAGACATAATTGTTGACAAGGTTCATAATTTGTGCTATAAAGTTGCCGTAGGGCTCAGTTTATGTTATGAAGATGGTTATTGGATATATCATACGGAGTATATGTTATCATGTTTGTTATAAGTGAAACTAAGTTGTCTCTTTTTCATTTGATGCATTTTTCTAGGGTGATCCGCAGTCTCAAAATCCGGTTGCATATGATAATGGAGTTACATACGTGTTTATGCAACACAATAACGTGTATTTGATGACTGCTACGAGGCAAAACTGTAATGCTGCAAGTCTCATTCTCTTTCTCCATCGTTTAGTTGATGTAAGATTCATTGGTAATTATTTTACATTGCTGAAGTTTGATTTATCAGCAAGTGTTGCTTAAGATTAATATTTATTTTTTTATGTGAAAAAAGACTTGTATTACTGTTAGAACCATTAACAGACATGTCTTGGTATAGGTTTTCAAGCATTATTTTGAAGAACTTGAAGAGGAATCTCTTAGGGATAACTTCGTTGTAGTGGTAAGAGGCATTTTTCTTACTTTTTGCATTAAACTCCTAAACGGAGCTTCATCTGTTTGTCTTTTCTGTTGCTTGCAGTACGAGTTACTTGATGAAATTATGGACTTCGGTTACCCTCAGTTTACTGAAGCAAAGATTCTTAGCGAATTCATTAAAACGGATGCATATAGGTTGGAAGTCACGCAAAGGCCTCCTATGGCTGTAACCAATGCGGTCTCATGGCGTAGTGAGGGAATAGTTTACAAGAAAAATGAAGTGAGTGTGAATTTGTGATTTCCTTTTGTTGGCATTTTGAATTATCAAATACTAAGAAGCTTCTTCCCGCTCCAGGTATTCTTGGATGTCATCGAGAATGTTAATATACTTGTAAACAGCAACGGACAAATAATTAGATCTGATGTGGTTGGGGCATTGAAGATGAGAACCTATTTGAGGTACATTGAACAACTGGTTTCTTTTCCCTCTTCGAGCATTTCAAATACTACGTGTCACTGAAATAAGTTCATTTTTACTGCTTTAAGAACATGTCACTGTTGCTAGTTGTATATATTGTGCCTTATGCAAATATATTCTTTACCCTCATTGTCATAGTAGTAGTTTTCTTATCCTGTATTGAAAACTGGATAAGGTTTGTGCAATTGTGCATGAGTACAGAAATAGAGTGCCGTTAGTGTTTTTTTCCCTGCTGTATGTTATTACAAAAATTACTCCTCTGTGTGTCTCTCTCTACTCCCTCTCTCATTTTTTATATGTATTTGCTGTGTCGTAGTGTGTATGCTTCATGTGAATATAGCAATCTTCGATACCCATCCCTTTTGAATCATATTTTGGTGGCTACAGCCCTTTTATAGTTATGTGACTTATGTCCTCTGCGTTCATACCCAACTTTTAGCATCGTTTTTTCTAAACTCTGGGCATCCTGGACTCCTTAAAGCTTGTAAGAGGCAAAATTCCCATTTCTACTTTTAACTATGATTATAATGATTTCATAGCTGATGGATTTGAACCCTTTTTTTCTCCTTTCACTTATACTTGAGTATATATTGCTGCAGTGGTATGCCTGAGTGTAAACTAGGCCTAAATGATAGAGTATTGCTGGAGGCTCAAGGACGGACAACAAAGGGGAAAGCCATCGATTTGGATGACATCAAATTTCATCAGTACGTCTTGGTTATAGCTTCCTCTGTTGTCAGTCATGGTTTAACGAGTTTTAATATCCAATGAATCTTCGTCTATTGAAATGCTGATGGTGAGTCGGGTTTTCCTTCTTTTCAATTGCAACAGGTGTGTGCGTTTAGCACGTTTTGAAAACGATAGGACAATATCATTCATACCTCCGGATGGAGCCTTTGATCTCATGACATATAGACTCAGTACTCAGGTTCAGTTCCTCTCTTTAGCTGTACAGTCTTCATGTCTTCATATTGATTCTTTTGTATAATTGAAGTCTAGAAATAATTTTGCATCAGGTGAAGCCTTTGATTTGGGTGGAAGCCCAGATTGAGAGGCACTCAAAAAGTCGTATCGAGATATTGGTCAAAACCCGAAGCCAGTTTAAGGAGCGAAGGTATAATGTTATTTGCTACTGTTCTACCCATTATCTTTCATTGCTGGTAGCTTCTTAAGGCTGTTTATGTGATTTATACTACAGCACAGCAACAAATGTTGAGATTGAAATGCCAGTGCCGTCTGATGCAACCAATCCAAATATTCGTACGTCAATGGGATCTGCTTTGTATGCACCCGAGAAAGATGCTGTGATTTGGAAGATTAAATCTTTTCCTGGTGGCAAGGTAGTATATTGCCACTAGTTTGCTTTGGGGTTGGATTTCACCATAAATGTTTTAAGACCGCTAGCTAATTATTGCATCCGGGACGTTCTTGAACTCTTTGTTTTGATGCATTTCAGGAATACATGCTCCGGGCTGACTTAAGCCTTCCTAGTATCCAAAGTGACGAGGCATCTGCTGAGAGAAAGGCACCTATACGAGTGAAATTTGAGATTCCGTATTTTACAGTATCAGGAATCCAGGTATTTTTTTTATTCTTTTTTTTTGAAATCTAGGTAATTTTTTAGATTCCATAATTCACATGGGAAAGTGTAAGTGAGCTGACAATAAATTTTAGCCCCATGACTTCTGGTCTGATCTAGTATTCCTTTTCTTTGATACAAAAATGGGGGACAGTTTTTTCCGGCAGATTGGTCGGTGATTGGTTATTTCCTTCTGTGCATCCTGATTATGAATTGTCTTTAGTGTGAATTTACATAAACTATCAAGCTTAAATTTTATCAGTGAGAGTAGCTTAAAAAAATCATGTAAATTTACATAAACTGTATGTTAACCAATTTGGAGTAAAATATATTCTTGTTAGTCGTGGATGATTACATGAATCTGTGTGCTTTGAAAGCTTGCACCTTGTTTGGATTCGAGGGGTATTGACTGACCAATAAGTCTCCCTGGCGACGGATATATCCGTCGCATGGTTTAATAGGTCAAGTATCCCCACTTGGTTAGATAAGACAAAATATGGAAAATTCCAAATAACTTGTCTTTTCCCACTCAAATGGGTAATATTTGACCCGTCGCAAGTTTGCGACGGGTATTTCCGTCACAAATGAGAATTTGTGTTGACTGGAAGGAAGGAGAGGGAAAGGAAGGGATGCAATTTGTCTCTTTTGGATATTAAATTGGGCTGGAGGGAAACGGAAACCCTCGATTTCCCACCTACTAGCGGAATTGAATTTCCTTCAACATAGCAAATTTTTTGAACGCAAACAGTGCCCCTTCCCCACTCCTTCCCTTCCCTCTCCAACTATATAGGTTAGCTGGTAGATAGGCATGGTACTGAATATACTGATAAATGAGACGGAATATTGTTCTTCACTCTTTGGAATACGTTAGTAGGAGGGATCGTCTCTCAGAGAGTTTTTGCTCTTTGCTCTGGTAGTTTCTTCTGAAGTTAAATGGATACTGTATATTTGAATTATATCGATATGGGATTTGCAGGTTCGTTACCTGAAGGTCATTGAAAAAAGCGCATATCAGGCTTTACCATGGGTGAGGTACATAACAATGGCCGGGGAATATGAGCTGCGGCTAATGTAAACAGCAGCCTCCTCCTCAACCACGTGATCCAAATGCTCTTAAGGTAATACTCTACTGTTTTCTGGACTGGTAACTTGAGTCTTCAACACGATGAGCGACAAAAGGAAACAAATTTATTTTCCCGGAGGATGTGACTCATAGAACCTCGAATTCTAACCATTAAATGCCACAATCTCTTCTGGTCGCTGCTTTGCACAAACGAGTTTTGAAGGAAAGCGAATGCAGATAACATTGTGATACTGCTCGAGTTTAGTTTGTCTGTGTGCAGATTTATTTGCTAGTTCTCGTACTCAATGCTAATAAGCATGTTCACCTGTAGACCGTTCTTTTAATTTATCGTCATAAAGCTATGTTTTCTCAAATCCTTTTTCATTCCATTATGATACGTTCCCATGCGACTTGGATAGAAAACCAAACTCGGCTTTTACATATATTTACTATAACATGTATTGTACAATTTTATTTGCTAATAAATCTTCATCGAAGTTACGAGAAAGTAATAAAATAGAAGTTTTATTTTCTAATAAACCTCCATTGAAGAATTTCTTTTTTTCTTGGGAGTATTAGCAACTATTGCTAGAGGAGAGCCTCCTAAATCCATTCCGTGTTTATTTTATTTTATTTTATCTTATTTTAAATCGAACTATAAAAGGCGAGAGAGCCTGTCTAAGAAGAGGTTGAAAGTATCATCATTTCCTAGCAAGCTAACTCTTACAAACTTCTTAGGTATGCTTGACCCGAACCTTACCCCGCTCCTTGTTTGTATGTTCAGCTCGGTCATGATTTCCGCTGCATCATCACCGCTCTTACACTTCATCCACGCGAAACCTACCAAAAAAATATTCATGATCGTTTTGTCGTCTTGGTATGTAGCACCGTAAGAGTTTTATTAGTCTCTAAAATTAGAAACGGGTTAGCGTTACCAGCTGATACTGAGTAATACTGAGTAATCGAGAAACAATACCTGGAGTAGCAGGGCGAAGTTTCCCTAGGAAGTTGCAATGTTGAGCAGGGAAAATAGGGAGGCTAAAGACACCAGTGTGTTTAACAACAACTCTCAACTTCTTCCACCGATCTTCCAATACGCCACATCCATACTCGAAGAGCTTTTCCGATGTCTTCATCTCGAAGTTACCGCAAGTATGCGCGGTAAACTGAAGGATCTTTATTGCCCTCAGCTGCCCTTCTTGGCAACTTCCTATGCTCATCAATGATACTTGCTTCATCATCATCGCTGCTATCTCCGGGTCTTTCACAATCGCCCACCTACATTATTGATGTCCGTCATCTAGTTATATTAGCACTTAATCGAGTTGAAAATCTTAACTAGATGTATCGGGTAGGCAACATTCAATCAGTGGGTCTGGATACGATCCCTTAAAGAACGTTTTTAGTCGAGCTAGCTGACATCTGCAGAGTACCGACAACTTACACAACGACGTAGAAAAACTCACCCAATTCGGGAACCAGCATGGCCGGTAGCCTTAGACATGGTGAAGAGCATGATATCATAGTCAGCAGGCTCAGTTATCGGAGTATACTGCGGCCAACAGTAAGCCATATCATGTATCAACAGCCCTCCTTTCCTGTGCACCACCGCGGACCGACACGTACCATCTGGATTATTCGGAGAAGTCACAATTTCGATGTACGGACCTTCTCCGTCTTGCAAGGCGTTCGCATCTCCCTGCCATTCATACATCTCCGATTTCTCTGCTTTTATCGCGTCTCCATATAGCTTCAGAACAAAGAAAAAAGGGTTAAAACTCAATTTGCGCGAGCCATTGAGACACCAGACACAAGGAAGTTATAAATACCGAGTAATAGGGCTCGTCACAGCCAACTGGTATGCGCTTCTTTTTAAGGCCGCGATCAACAGTAGACGCTAATGCCCGAAGTGCATAAATAAACAGCTGAGACGATCCCGCTCCTCCAATTATGTATCGGTCATCAGTCACCGCGTTTCCAACCACTCGATGAACCTTCCGGATTGCGTCTGTAAACCCGGGCATGTGGTATACAAACTCATCCTTGTTAGTGTTCGCAAAGTAGCTTAAGAGGTCTGAAGCCTTTATAGTGACCGAGCATTCGTCGTCTACATTTTTCCAATACGGGTGGAACATTACCGGGTCGCCACTGCGTAAAACAAATTACTTTAACATTAGTTTTGCCAGTTACTGCTAACGATAACATAACACAAATTCTTATTTAAGACGTCATAACGAATAATACTACGGACCAAATGAGTTGATGTACTTACTGGTCAAGATTAAGGCTAAGATCGTCGATTGAGTGATGGTCGCCATTGTCGTTGTCGTTGTCGTCGTTGTTGTTGTTGTTGAATATGAGGCTAGGAATATGTTTTGAGGCAACCATGTTTTTGTTTGTAAATCTTGATTTTTGATTTGTTTTTTGCTCTGTAGTTATTGATTGAACGTAAATGGCATGTCTTAGAGGAGTCCATGCAACCTCTATTTATACACAATTCCTACTTGTTAGTTTTTTTAGACGGTCTACAAGACAACACTCTAACATATAACTCAAAAGACGTAACAGTTTACTACAACAACTATTCTTCGTATCACCATATGACACAGGTAACACGAACACTTCTCTTAATTAGCCGTTCCGTGTCCGATATCGTATCCGATACTCGGACACCCGACACTCGTTGGACACATGGCTAAACATATTATAGTTTAGACGAGGAATAAAATTTTAAAAAATATTGATTAGAAGATGAGTTTGGGAGGAAAAATGAGAATTAGTTACAGTAAAGGTCGAATTGTACCTTTACTTGTTTATAACTTTATATTTAACTTCAAATACATGATAAAAATAAAATTATACGTTATTTATAACCATAAAATATATATTTTATTATATTTAAATGACGTGTCCCGTGTCCTAAATTTCATGGGATACCGTGTCTCGTGTCTCGTGTCCGTATCCGTTTTGGTACTACCTAGGACACATGTACTATATATGACGTAACCTTATACGAAGTATTTTTTTCGCCTGGTGACATAAGACCGTCTTAATTTAAAACCTTCTCCCAACAAAATCTTTCAGTTTCACGTCTATTTTAATTAGTTAAATAGTTGTGGAGTCGTTATAAATTAAGACGATCTTAAATAAGAGCTAGTGTTTCGCTGAGTAGTAGGAGACTTTTGTTTGAGAAGATGTGTATTTTGTCCTTTTCTATAATGTAACTAACAATCATTTAATGTTAAATCAATCAAAATTTGTCTAAACAACCAAAAAAAAAAGTGTTTTAGCTCATATAGGCTTACAAAAAATTACGAAAATTACGAATCATGTAAGGTATGTGTCATTAGTAAAATATCTTGATAAATATCTTGATAAATATCTTAATAAATATCTTAATGTAAGATAGTTTTATAAAGTATCTTAACGTAAGGTAGGTAAAATATCTTACATGGTAAATTTTTATTTGAAGGTGTCATTGTGCCCTCCATTTATGGGTAAAACCGGGTGCAGCATGTTATCGTATACAAAATGAATTCGATCTTAGGTCAAAATAGCGAGTATTATTTCTTTATTTACGTTTATCGAAGGTTGGACAAATATTGGTTTATCACATTTCGGATCCTCAAATGTCCTATGTTTCTCCTCAAATTTTGCGTAACATCTTTATCTGATCTAAGGATCATTTTTTTTGAATTATGGAGAATTTTGTTCCGAGACCCTGAAATTTCGAAAATCATGTATTACACTTAAATTTCAGCCGTACCGGACCAGAATTATTTTCCTCCCGGTTTTACAAAAACTTCTTCGAGGTCACTTCACGACTTAGCCAATGTGATTTCATGCCGAAATAACGAGTATTACTCCATTTTTCACGATTATCGGACGAGGTTGGACAAATATTGATTTTTTGCATTCGAAAACCCCAAAATGTCCTATCTTTCTCCTCAAATTTTGGGTGGCCTCTTGATCTGATCCAAGGATCATTTTGTTTGATTTACGGGAGAATTTTGTTCCAGGACCCCGAAATCCCGAAAACCATGTATTATATACTTCAATTTCAGCCATTCGGGAGTTCGTACCGGACCGGCATTCTTTTTCTCCCGATTTTTTTTTAAAACTTCTCCGAGGACATTTCAGGAGTTAGTCAATTCGATTTCAGGTCAAAATGACGAGTATTACTTCATTTTTCACGATTATCGGATGTTTGACAAATATTGGCTTATCGAATTATGGAACCCCAAATGTGCTTTGTTTCTCCTCAAATTTTGCGTGGCCCCTTTACTTGATCTGAGGACGATTTTGTGTGATTTACGGGGAATTTTGTTCGGGGACCCTGGAATCCCGAAAACCGTGTATTATACACTTAAATTTCAGCCGTTTAGGAGGTCGTACCGGACCCGGATAATTTTTTTCCCGGTTTTTCAAAAACTTATCCAAAACATTTTAGGAGTTAAGCAATTCGATTTTAAGTCAAAATAAAGAGTATTACTCCATTTTTCACGATTTTCGGAGGTTTGCGAAATATTTGTTTATAGCATACCGGAACATCCAATGTCCTCTATTTCTCCTCAAGTTTTACATAGCCTATTTATCTGATTTGAGGAACATTTTAAGTGATTTACGGAGAATTTTGTTCCGGATCCTGAAATCCGGAAAACCGTGTATTATACACTTCAATTTCAGCCGTTCGCGAGGTCGTACCGGACCATAATTTTTTTTCTCCCGGTTTCTCAAAAACTTCTCCGAGGTCACTTCACGAGTAAGCCAATTCGATTTCAGGCCAAAATAATGAGTATTACTCCAATTTTCACGATTATTGGAAGTTGGACAAATATTGGATTATTGTATTCCGGAACCCCCAAATGTCCTCTGTTTCTCCTCAAATTGTGCGTGATGTTACAATCTTCACGATCATTTTATTTGGTTTACGGAGAATTTTGTTCCAGGATCATGGAATCCCAAAAACCGTTTATTATACACTTCAATTTCAGCCGTTCGGGAGGTCATACCGGACCAGAATTCTTTTTCTCCCCATTTTTCAAAAACTTCTCCGAGGATATTTCAAGAGTTAACCAATTCGATTTCAGGTCAAAAATAATAAAGAGTATTATTACAATCTTCACGATTATTAGAGGTCAAAATAACGAGTATTGGTTTATCGCATACGAAACCCGCAAAAAATCCATTTGTCAAGGAGAGAAAAAATAGTGATTGGGTAAAATTATAAAAAAGCATACTTAAAAAAGTAAATTTCGTATGAAAAGTCACGACCCAAAAATATTGTTTTAAATTGTCTTTGGTCCTCATTTCTGTTGGGCTCATCTGGTCAGCCAAAGGGTATGAACAATAACAAATGAAGTGTATTTTTCACAACTATCCGATCTACATCCATCTCGGGAAAAAAGGATTCAAATCCGCCTAATAAGCAAATTTTTCATAAACGAATATAGTTTTGAAAAATTTGGACCGAATTGGTCACGAATACACATCCTCTCTACATTTTTCCGTAATTTTTTTTCTACATTTTTAGTATTTTTTTTTTCCGAGAGGAATAGAATCTAGACTAGTAATCCAGAAAGAATATGTTGTACGAGATTTTACATTTACAAACACTATCCCTAAACTCTGCTCGGGATTACTAACTGGTGATTGCATGTTGCGTTTGATTAGGTAGCGACTGTGGGTTCCTCCTAAATGCATGCTTCCTACACCGTTCAAATATGCTATCATAGATCACGTCGAACTGAACTCCGGCTCTCTCTCGATTCACGATGAAAAGAATGTGATCTCCTTCTATGATTTTGTAATACCTGCACATATATTCATAAAAGCATTGTGAGACATTGGCAAAAAAAAAAACGTTACTCGTGTTCCGTTTCAGGTATTGAACGCGAGTAAAACACTAACAACAAGATTATCCCGTTATCTCAATGACTCCCGCAAATTGTGGGGTAAGGAGGGGTCGGAAGCAAGTAAGATAAATTAAAATTATTCCAACAAGAGAAAGATTTGGAAAAAAATTGACATCGCTCCATTCTCGCCTCTTTTTCCTCCGTTTCTTCCCCCGGCAATGTATATATACGCCGTATATCCAAAGAAAAAGATAATCATAATGGCGTTCTCAAGCGCTATCTAGTGCTTAATACTAGAGTTAATCGGGTTGTAGTATTGGCTTGTGTAGTTGCGTAACACCTTATTATACTCCCTCCTAATCAGCCTAATCTTACCTCTTTCCTTATTCGTGATAATCACGTTTTCTTCCCTCTTTCCTTATTTGGTAAGATTTTTGTGGACCAAATTCAATTTCATCTGGGGTAGGTTGATTTGTGTGGTCCAAATTCATTTTCTTAATTCTTGGGTAAAATAAAAGAGGAAGAATAGGCTGAATAGGAGGGAGTATAATGTACTCCCTCCGATTCAAACCAAACTACGAACTTTTTAAATTTCTCCTCGCATATTTGTGGGCCGCAGGTAGTTTGATCTCGATAGGAGGGAGTACAACACAATGACTCAAACTAACATTATGCGAGATGTTTTACTTAAAATAAGGCCAATATATGCGGTTTGCCTACAAATATACAACAGTCTTATTTGCGTTTTTGTGTACATGTCAGTGTCGGTGTATCGTTGACAATATGTCAACTTTCAAAAGTTTCTTAACATCATTAAATTCTGATGCATGAACCAAAGAGCTGGCCAAAAATCTGGCAGCAGCAGCAGACACACTTTCCCAAGACAAAAATTTACATTATCTTCTCAACAACTAATGAATTATACCACCATCTATCAATAATTGGTTCTACTCTGATCAATGATCATGGAATTTGATTTATTATGCTGGCAAACTTATACTTTTCCATGAAATTATTTCGCAACTAAACCGAGTTCTAAGTTCTTATATAATTTTGTATTCAGTAAAATATTGAAGGAAGATGTGCAATAGTTTTCAACTCACCAGATACCAGGCTGCAGGGGACGACAATCGGAGTCGTTTATGACTAGACGATGGGGGTGTTCAATAGGAAATCGAGGGTACGTCATGGAAATAGTGTTGAGTGCTCCGTCATTGTCCCACCAGTCTTCATCCCTGCAACGGTTTAAATTTAGTGATTTGCTGATTTAGTCGGCAAAATACATCATGGAGTTTGTTACATTGTTACAGTTGTAGAGATGCAACACATATACGGTATACCCTTATGACTTAAACTCGTAAAGACTAAAGAAGGTGTGAAGATGAGTTTCATATTAATATTCTTTCAGAAGGTTTATGATGGCTAATAGCGATAATATCGTCCATCAACAGATACGGGGTTGTTCTACCTTAGCCAGAGTTCCTAGACTTATATCATGGGACTTATCGGTCTCAAACTTACATCATGGAAACTATTGGTCTCAAAAAATTCACGAGCGAGTATTGTACTTTTGCCGCACTCCTACCTGACTCGAATATAGACACAACCAAGGCCCTCCTTTTAATTTTGCTTGACTGTATTCCGTTAAGTTTTATTTACGTTCAATCAATTATGTTCAGTTAATCTCTTCACAAAATTAAATTTTAATTCAACTAAATTCACTTCAGTTCAGTTTCACTCAATTTAATTCAATTAAGCTCTACTCCAACTAATTCAATTCAGCTCGTTTCAGCCGAAAAGAACAGGACCCAAATGGTGCAAACGAACGTCTATTACATCAGATGACTATTTGGTAAATGAGATTCCAAACAATGTCTAAGCAAAGCTTCAAACTCGGCGGCTTAAAAAATCAGAATACGGGAATACATCCAAGTAACTGCATTGTGAAGTTAACTACGGTTATCTGTGGAAAACTACGAAGGTTAAAAAGGAAGTGAACCTGTAGCCTTTGTATGGGGGCGGAACATCTGGAGGGTGGCACCACTGGCTCATTTGCAATACTCGGATGAACAGCAAAGGGTGGACCCCAAGAATGCCAGACGGAACTGTAAAGCCCATCAATTTACGGGTTCTCTTGGTAGCATAACTGAAATAATATGTATCGGGAAATGTTTGGATACGCAAATTAAGTCGCATTGATCCCTGGATTGTTAGATCAGGAAGAATCCAGTCCTCTGATGCGAACGGGCCTGCATTCCCCAAGAGACAATCCACTAAGCCCCATACTCCTATCTTCCTCCACGACATGTTGAAGTGGTCAAACCCGAAATTATAGTATGCCTTTAGCCAAGGTATGTCGAACCAGTCATATACAATCACTCCCAACCGACAGAGTTGGAGTAAACATATCGGTTTCATGCTCATTCCGTCTTCAGGCCTATAAACAATATTTAGACACGGTGTTTTTAAGCATCGAGGAACCGTATTTACACAAAACATAAATGCATATGAGTATATGACAAAAGGGAGTATCAAGCTATGCTACTTTGACGGGATACAAATGTAGGGAGTATCAAGCTATGCTACTTTGACGGGATACAAATGTCAGATGCGACCCACTGTGTCACATACAAATGATGAACGGCCCAGTCGTTGAAAAAAGTTTCATGCTTTGGATTAAATGAAGTGTCAAAAGGTCGAAGGGTAACATATGCGACACATGACCACGGCATAAAAAAAGACGATAGTGGTGGGCATGATCACAGAGGACCCTGAATTCGTTAATCATAAAAGATGTCTCAATTTCTGCCCAAACTCGGTCCTGAAGCCTTATTTGAAAGCCGGAAAGAGCAGGACAACTCGTAACAGAAAGGATTTTATAACAGCACAAATGAAGCAAGATAACCTCTATACATGTTCTAGAGATCAAATCAAAAACTTGAATCATTGGAGCGATCCGAAGCAACGAGAGGAAACTTACTGCATCCCGTCAAAATATGTTCTTGTGGTGCCATTAAATGCTCCAGACAATGATGTAATACTCAACACCCAGTTTGGATTAGTATCATGGCCCTTAAAAGCCTGTAAACCAGCAAATTATATGCATCAAAATCATCGAAACTGAAATGCTTCAGGTGATTCATTCCACTCCAAAACATATACACAATGAACCCTAACTGACCTTATCAGCAAGCATTTGCTGCAAGACCCTTACAACCTGTGCTCCTGCTGAATGCCCAACGAAATGAATCGGATGTTCTTCATCCCATTGAGGATAGTTCCCTTAATCAAACAAATCAAACGAATCATCAAAATTATCGAACATCTAATACTACTAGTATAATACACTAGCTATGTTTTTTTGGTGACGAGGGGTTTAATCCCCGGGCCCATGCATTCCCGCACCACCACATGGACCATGTAAGCCACCCTTTCGGGAGCTGCAGTGGCCAAGTGGTCATCGTCTCAGCTGGTAATCGAACTGAGACCTCTCAACTCCTGCATTTTTGCAGCTTTAAGGTTTAACTCAGTTACCACTGGACTAACACCACTTGGTTAATACACTAGCTATGTTGCTCAAACTCGGCTTTCTTCATCAAAAATATACATATGTTGGCCTAAAATCAAGTGTCCAAGACTCATACTCATGTCCGAATGACCAATGTAGAACAAGGGTACGTGAGGGAATATGAAGAGTCGGAGTAGCATAGGCATACAATTCATACAATACACGGAAAAATCGAAAAATCAGATACCTTGATCATATACTTTTCCAAATTGAACATGCCCACATGCTTTGCTATGTTCTTCACCATAATCTACCTGCCCTCCTTTCAAATAATAGAACAATTCCCGAGCCCTGAACCAAAATCCGTCAACAAACATTATCCCAGTGCCTCAATGACTCGCGCAAATTGTACACAATAAATTGAAAAACCAATTTAAAATGTCTCAATTTCATAAATACAAACCTGTCATATATGCTTGTTAAAGAACCTAAATCAGGCACCAAAACCCTCTCATCTTTCTTCTCTGCTCCAGCAAAATAAGATAATCCTCCTAATCTCTGAAACATAAAAAAAATTAAATACCCGTCATTTCAAGTCATTTCCATACGTTTATTCAATATATATACGACACGAATTTTGAACAAATGTATTGAAACAAATACATTTATAGGAAAGATTAAAACTTTACTTACCCCTTGACCAAAACCAAAAATCCCATGAACAAGAACAATAGGGGGCAAATCATCAAAAGATGAAGATCCATTATTTTGTGAATTTGAAACTTCATTGACCTCAACATTAATTGGTTTAATATAATCATAAAAAGCTTGTGATAAATCATATGCAATTGCTGTGCTAAATATATAAAAACCATACAACATATGCACCCATGAACTTATAAATAGCTCCACTAATTGCAATGAACTTATCCATAATCTTATCATTTTGTTTTGTTTTTTTGTTTCAAATTCTTGGGAAATAATCCAAATTTCCAAATTTTGATGATTTCTTGAACCCTTTTAAAAATTTAATCAAACCCACAAAAATTGATACATTTAATTATGTAATTATGCAAAAAATGGATGAAATTGGAGAAGAAAAGAAGGTTTTTTTACAGGGTTTGCCTTCTTTTCTCCTCCTATTTTTTTTTTTTATTTGATTTTGTTTATTTGATTTTGTGTTGATGATTGTTGTTGTGGGTCAAAGAAAGAAATGAGAAGAAAGTTGGAGAAGAAATGAAGAATGATGTCTCACAATTTGCACATTTTCTACCTCACAACTTAGAAATTAAAATGCACAAGTCTCAACCAATCAACATGATATATCTATTTCTTGCTTCATTAAATCAATTTTTATTATTGGGACTTGTGGCTTATTTCCACATGGGTTAACTTTCATTTGTTAGAATAACTTATTAGTATTACTATTTTCTTCCTTATTTTTTTTAAGGAAGTAGGGTATACAATTTTTCTGTATATTTTTTAAATTTTTTAATAGAAAATTCGAACTTTATTAGAAAGAATATAAGTTATATGTTAAAATTTATGAACTCTTTTAGAAAATATTGAGAATCGAAAATTATTATGCAACTAAAACGCAATACATATAAGATAAACTATATTTTAATTTTAATATAAAAAGACTAAAATATAACTCAAAATAGTTTTAAAACTCAATAAATATACACATAAACTCAATAAAATACACCATAATTGTACGATGTACATCTGGTTGTATAATCATTTTTGTGGATTTCATGTCCAAAAATCAAGTACGTATAAATTATTTTTTTGCACGATTATCCAATTTTTTAGAGAAACTCATTTTATCACATACCGGCACCCTCTAATAACTATTGTTCATCCACAAAATTTGTGTAGATTTATCTCACATGTGGAACCTTCATTTCGGTTTTCGGATATTTTTCTTACAGGATCCTGAAATCTCCGAAAACTGCTTTAATTTGAGTAGTTCAAGAGGTCGTACTGGACCGCAATTTTTTTTCTCCCGAATTTTCTACCGCATGTCGTAGGTCGTTTAAGAAGGCACATTATGCGATATCATACCCAAAAACCAATTATAAATCGTTTTTGCACGATTATCCGATCTTTCATCTATACGGGCACCATCTAATAACCATCGTTGATCCTCAAAATTTGTGTGGATTATTATCTGACCTCAGGAACCCCGAGTTCGTTGTTCAAACATTTTTGTTCATGAATCCCAAAATCTCTGAAAACTGTGTATTACATTTCAGTTTGAGCAGTTTAGGAGGTTGTACCGGACCATATTTATTTTTCTCCGCAATTTTCTACCACGTGTCGATGGCCGTTTAAGACAATACTTTAAGCGATTTTATGCCCAAAAACCAAGTTTAAACCGTTTTTGAACAATTATCCGATTTTTTACTCAGATTAGTTCTATCGCATATCGGCACCTTTTAATAACCATCGTTCATCCTCAAAATTTGTGGGGCTTATTTATCTGACATAAGGAACCCTCATTTCGTTTTTTGGAAATTTTTGTTCCGGAACCCTAAAATCTCCGAAAAATGTGTATTATACACTTCAATTTGAGGAATTTGGGAAGTCGAACCGGACTACAATTTTTTTTCTCCCAAATTTTTTACACGGGTCACAAGTCTTTTAAGAAGGTACATTATGCGATATCATATCATCAAGTATAAATTATTTTTGCACGATTATCCGATTTTTGATCTAGACTAATTTTATTGCATACTGGCACTCTCTAATAACAATCGTTGATACTCAAGATTTGTGCGGCTTATTTATCTGACCTTAGCAACCCTGAGTTCGATTTCCAGACTTTTTTTTTCCCTGGACCCCGGAATCTCCGAAAACTATGTATTATACACTTTAATCAGAGTAGATCAGGAGATCGTACCGGACCATATATTTTTTTCCCAAAATTTCTACCATATATCGAAGGCCATTTAAAAAGATACATATGCACTTTCATGCCCAAAAAACCAAGTATAAATCGTTTTGTACAATTATCCGATTTTTGACCCAGAGTAGTTTTATAGCATACCGGCACTATCGTTCATCCTCAAAATTTGTGGGGCTTATGTATCTGACCTAAGGAGCCCTCATTTCGTTTTTCGGAAATTTTTGATTCGGAATCCTAAAATCTCCGAAAACTGTGTATTATACACTTTAATTTGAGAATTTTTGAAGGTTATATTGACCACATTTCTTTTTCTCGCAAATTTTCTACCACGTGTCAAAGGTCGTTTAAGAAGATTCGATTTCTTGGTAGGAAATAGTTTTAACCATATTTCTATTTGACTTTATGTCAATTCCCTACTAACTTTATTTTTTCATTTTGTAGTGCTTTTTACTTAAATATCTTTAAAGTAAATTTGAGATTATACGTAAAATATTGTTCCAAAATTTCATAGTTAATATTCCGTATATTATAATCATATCCATGGTCAAAGATGTATTAGACCCAATTATTTATGGTTTAATTTCATCGTATTTTATTTCATAGTGTTGTTCTGTTTAGTTCAGTTTAATTGTTTCATTCAATTTAATTCAGCTAGTATCTTCACAAATCAACTCTATCAAATTAGCCGTGTTCGTTCAATTAAATTCATTTAAACTCAACTCTATTAAGTATAGTTCAGCTCTTTTCGGCCGAAAAGACCTTACTCATTCAATTATATGCGTAAATTAATTTCCCTTCCAATAATGAATAACCTTTCATATATATATATTAAAAAATATGGGCAAATAAACATGGTTTTCCAATGAACAAATTATTATGTTTAATATATATGTGGTGGGAGGAATTTGGCACCGAATAAATAAATGGATAGAAATAATAGAGTGAAAGAAAGAAACAACATTTTCAAAAGAAAAGCTAAGTATTTGTGTAACCTAAAAATGGTTAGCTGGAAAGTTGGGTGGAGTGCGTACCAAGCATCAACTACCCTTCCCTATTATGCCTCCTTATACCTTATCATATCCTTCATAAAAAAAGCTTGTAAATATTGATTACATTCTACTTGGTGACGGAATTGATGGCTAATAGAGACGCTCGTTCTTACCGTATGTATAATAAAAGTTCCGAAATTTATGATTGGTAATGTGATATGATGTTCAAAATATGTTCAACACATGGACCAATTAAGAGTGTAACCGAGCCGAATTGAGTTCAAGCACGGATGGACTTAGAATCGGCTCAGAAAGCTTGAGCTTGAACTCGAAATCGGCTCGGAATTATCTGAGTTTAAAAAATCAAAGCTCTGAATCAACTCAGATTAGGCTCGAGCTCAACTCGAGCTCTATTCGAACTCGGTTAAATAATGTTTTTGTTTACTTTCTTCGACTTGTGAGTCAAAATAAAAATAAATATATTTTAATATAAATGCAAATATAATAAAATACTTATCGTATATAAGAAATATTTGATTATAAATGTTAAAATGACATTTTATTAGGAACAAAAAAATTACAAAATGACAATAACTAAAAATAATAGATAAAACGAGTCTAACCGAACTTCCGATTTCGAGCTCTACTAAGCTCGGAATCGGCTCGGATTTGGTCCACCCGACTCAGAATCGGCTTGGAAGTTTTGACCGATTTCGAGCCAAGCTTTGACCGAGCAGATTCCGAGGGCTCTACGAGCCGGTTCAGATCATTTACAACCCTAGGACCAATAAGCTAGAAATATGAGTTTTCAAAGTATGAAAGACGATTGTAAATTAGGTGTAATTAAGGGCCTGTTCGATCATGAACGTGAAAATTATTTATTTCTTGGAAATAAATGACTTCTGTTTATTTTAAGAAGTTCTATATAATTCGTGCTCAAATTATAATATTTTGTTGTTTGAGATATGTTTGCTAATTTATGAAACATAGTCCTAAAAGGGAAATTCTTTAAGTACACTTTATTTTGCATTTCACATTTAGAAAATCTATTTATTAATAGCCAGCAAAATGCGAAGCTATTGATTGTTGACACTTGACACCTACATCATTAAATTTGATCTAATAATTTCAAGATCAGGTGACCAACCCCACTAACACAAATTCTCATTTGTGACGAACATATTCGTCGCAAGTTTACGATGGACAAGTAATACCAATGTGGAAGAGATAAGACAAAAGTGAACTACCTAGTACTAACAAACTATTTGTCTTATCTACCAACATGCCAACATGGGTAATATTTAACCCATCGCAAACTTGTAACGTATATACCCGTCACAAGGGAGACTTACCGGTGGAACAAACCTATTGAAGAAACTCTAATCTCTCACTTTCAGTAATCCATATACTCATATAAGACGATTTTAATATAAAAATATTGTAAAACAGATGTTCCCAACAATCGGCTTTTAGCTTTTACAAGTCATAAGATTATTCGATGTACCGAATATGTCTTAGTTTAGAGATTAAGTGTGCGCTCCGTTGCATATCCATGTAAGTGGGAGCCATTTTACACAATATTAGTGTAATGCAACGATAAACTCTCTCATTAAACATCACAATTTTATTTGTATTATTTTAGTAATACAAAATAAAACAAGCAAAATTTTTGTACAAGACCATAGACAAGCCTAAGAAGTAACAAGTCACGTAGTATTTTTAGGTCGAGTCTAGACCAAGCTTACGACGTAAATTTTGGCCCACTCAATAATAATATCAAACAAAATATTACAAAATAAGTGTTTATGTCACGAGCCAGCTAATATTATCCGAGTATTTTAATAACTCTTGCAAATTACACCAGATGTTTATATGCGGAAAAAAACAGAGGTCGCGATAGATGGCTGTGGTGGTCCGTGGTCCTAACTTCTAGTGCATTACTAGTTTGGTGTTGATAAGAGTGATAACCTTAATTTATTGAATTGGTACGTAACTCTTGACCAAATATGATGATCATAAATATAATACATTTCAAATTACATCGTGAGCGGGGGTATACAATATTAGAATCGTTGAATATTTTCTTGAGATCTCATTAATTAGTATATTACTATGCTACTTCGATATTATGGGGTAGGGACGTGGGATTTTGTTGGGTTGAATCGTTTTATATACGTCTTATACTAAACTCTCATGTACGAAAGAGACTTAAACTTAGGGTACGTCTGGTTAGAGAAAGGGAAAGAGAAATGAAATAAGAAAGGTTAAGAGGGGGAAAGGAAAGAGATTACCTAAAACTTAATTAGTTGTTTGGTTACTCTAAGAAAAAGAACTAATATTACACTCACACTCACTCCTACCATTAACACACCACCACAAACAACCAGGTATCTACTGGCGGCAGTAGTGGTGGCGGTGGTGGGGTGTCATGGTGGCGGTGATGGTGGTGGGGTGTCATGTCGGCGGCGGCGATAGTGGTGGTGGAGATGTCATGGCGGTGGCTGTGGTGGTCACGACGATGATGGTGGTGGGGTGTCATGAAAGTGATGGTGGTAAGGGTGTCACGACGGTGGTGGTGGTAGGGTGTTACGGCGGTGGTGGCGGTGGTAGTGGTGGGGTTGCGGCGGCGGTGGCGGCATATTGCCTACTGGTAGGTGAAGAAAGTGGTTGAAGGGTAACAAGGCTAATGAAATCTCATATCCTTGGGGGTTGGGGTAAGGAAGTAGATGGATTGAGGGGTAAGGGATAGAGTTCCATTTCCATAAACAAAGGCCAACAAAGGAAATGAATAACTTTGTTTCGCTTTTCCTTTTTTTATAGACCCCAAACCAAACGTGCCCTTAGTATTTTGGTTGTTAAGATGTAGGTATAGTCAATAATAACTCGAAGTTTGCTAGGATTCTCCGTTAAGGAGGCCACAAAATTCAAAGAGGGTGAACGAGTAATTTCATAAGGTAAAATTGAAATTATTTTAAAATTTTAACTAAAAACTTTGAATTTCGCTCTTGTTAGATATGATGCGCTTAGTTTACATGCAAATCTCTTTACCTAAAAATGAATTACTTCATTGACAATTGCAGCGTTAGAATTTAACGTTAAGTGAGACGAGAAATTCTAATGATTTCAAACTACTCGTATTTCACGTAATAGAGTTAAGTACAAAAAATCGATAATATTTGAATTTTCACCTTTTTATTGTTTAGCTGGCACGATCGCTCCTATTAATCTCGATCTAACACAACCCCTATTTACTTGTCCTCAACAATACTTTAAAACGTCATGACCACAAAAGCCCAATAGGAATTTGGGCCTAATACATATGTTGTTTTGATATTTTAAAGTTTGGAAACCATTTTATAAGCGTCAAGAAGAACAAAAATTAGCTCAAGTGGTAAAAAATCTATTAAATCGAGTACAAGTTCCGGGACCTGATTTTCATTCGCGACATAACTGCCCTCATTTGAGAAAAAAGAAAAGAAAATAATTAATAAATTAATAAATAAATATATGATCAAGACCTTAATCCTACATTTCTTCCCCTCTAACTCAACCGATTTTTAACATTTATCTTCCGTAGTGAAATATTTGAAAAAAATTACAACAAATAATTGCCCGAGTTAGATGAAATATTAACCTCTAACAAACCTTTAGCATAAATACATTATTCGCGTACTTGTCACGACTCACGAGCTTATGTTACATTACGTGTAGGTTTATGTTGTTGCAAAATTCGAGCAGTAATTATAAAAATATTGAAGAATATCATTTTCGGCACATCATTTCACTAATTAGTTACGGTATGAAAATTGAAAACGTATTTCTAAATTTTATTTAAAAACAAAAGTTGAACATGGACACGTTTTTTCTTTTTGCATGTCAAACTATTTTTCACTCGTATACTTTTAAAATGTTTTTTGTACGATAAAATTTCATATCATTAATTCTTTTGCCCGGTTATTTGTTTGTTTTTTTACAAAGACTAAAATAAAAAGATAAACAACTAATCGAGACATCTTAAGTTAATATAGGTAAATAAATGATCGGAACGAAAGGAGTATCTTAACAACAAAAATAAGAAAAATCTTGCAATCACAAGAGAAAACGGATAGTGCTAAGTTGGGAAAAATTGAGCACCTCGTAAATAATATTACTTATATATTATGAGACGAGGAAATTATATGTCTTTAACTTGTAACGGATAATCCCGTCTTTCAATTTGAATGAGATTTTGTGATAGGAATATCTAGTTGTTGTCCATGCGTATCGTGAGGTAGAGAATCGAGTCCGTTCTAGACACAAATTTGTTTATTCATTTTGTCTTTGTTGTTTACTTATGTTATGTGTCATTTTGTCTTTACGGGTCACTTGCCATAAGATAATCACATAGAGATTAGAATAGAGAGACACTTGATATAAAATAACGGTTAGTCCCGTTTAAAATGGTACTATTCGTTTTAAATTTAATACGATTTAAATATTATTTTATTTATAAGATATTTTCTACCTAATGCATCTCATATGTTTAAATTTAATCGTTTAAATTTTTGCGGTGGGTTCATTTCTAACTAATATAAATATCACTCATAATGCTGAACAAATGTTTTAGTCTAGTGATTAAAACGGATATCTTAATAATCTCACAAGTTCGATCCCCATCTCTCATTTATTTGGCTATTTTAATTTAAGACTGTTTTTACTTTTTTTAATAATAAACAAATGCTCCATAAGAATATTTAACTTGGACGGTGCCAAAAACAAAAGACATTTACTCTAGCAACTTTATTTAATTTTAATTTATATCCACTAAAAGTAGATGCATCAATAAAAAAATCTTGGTATTAAATAACTCACGAGATTGAAAGAAACGGATTTGATTTATTTTTCCATTGAATTGATGATAAATGAAGTGAAATGCGACGAAATAGTGAATTACATAAGATATGGTTTTTTGTTGGTATGAAATTATGAATGATGGGGAAGCTCGAAAACTTAATTATTACTCGCTTTGATTTATTGTGGTGTTCCTTTGTCATTTTGAGACAAAAAATAAGGGAATTAATTTAGACCACATAATACATATGACCCCACATAAAATTGATTTGGACCACACAATATTGTCCAAAAGACTAAAGAGGGAACATCATTGTTATTAGACCAAAATAGAAAGAGGAACAAGTCAGAAAATCGGAGAGAGTATTAGCTATTACATGGAGAATGACTACTCCAAAAATATCCTTTCTAAAAATACACTTTAAACCATTACTCGGACTATCTAAAAAGGTAAGCCTGATAGTCCGATACTTGAATTCCCCGTTGATTAGCTAGAAAATCCGCGGCTCAATTCGCTTCCCTATATATATGCTCAAGCTTGACAGACCATCGCGCTTCCTTCATTAAATCTTTGCATCGACTAACCAGGAATTTCAGCCCATTGCTAAGTAAATTGTTCCTCTTTGATAATATACCGTTTATCAAACACAAAAATTAGCATATTGACCTGTCAAATATGCTAAAACCCTTCAATATATTAAAAATTAGTCAATATATGTTTACCAAACAGGACCAGAGAAGATAAGCCGGCCTATATGATATCGTCGAAAATACATGCAAACAAAGTGCATGTGGCGTATAGTTTGTTAAACACATGTTTTCTCTGATTTCATACTTTATCTTCAAGTGCTTGTCTAACATTCTTCAAACTTGTTTAATTCTACTATGTACTTCCTAATTGTAACAAGTGCAAGTCTGATTTATTGTAAATTCTTAAAAAGGACAGTCTCTTCTTATATTTGCATCGACTGTATGTATCACGTTCTTTTTAGTTTCACTTCCGATATCATTTAACCTGATCACTTTATTAAACACTTAAACTAATTAAAAAAACCAAGTATACCATTAAAATTAGTATTTTTCAAGCTATTACAAAACAAAAAATAACAACCACTAAACCACCTCCTTCACTTTCGACATCACCTAACCTAATCACTTTATTAAACACTTAAACTAATCGAAAAAACCAAGTTTACTATAAAAATTAGTATTTTTCGAGCTATTACAAAACGAAAAATAACAACCACTATACCACTTCCTTTTTCACTTCCGACATCACCTAACCTGCCCACGCTATTAAACACTTAAACTAATCGAAAAAACCAAGTCTACAATAAAAATTAGTATTTTTCGAGCTATTATAAACTGAAAAATAGCAACCACTTTACCACCTCTTTTTCAGTTCTGACATCACCTAACCTGACCATGCTATTAAACACTTCAACTAATCAAAAAACAAATTGTACCGAAATTTTTTAGTATTTCTCATGCTATTATAAACCGATAAATAACAACCACTATACTCTATACTTGCTTTTTTTTTATTTCTGACATCACCTAACCTGCCCACGTTATTAACCACTTAAACTAATTGGAAAAATATTATAAACCAAAAAATAATATAAAATATTAATTGGTTAGCGTGTACGATAACTATCTCTATCCTATATAAAAAGTAGTAGGGCACTTTCTATATAAACGGAGATAAAGAGGTTGCATACACGTTATTACTCATGCTATTTACGTCCAATCCAACTAAGCCTATTTTATTTGGTAATTAACTAATTACAGAGTTATAGACATGAGCAATTCAAGTCATATTAATGGCAGCCAAGCTAATAATATTGATGACAAAATTGATCCCAACTCGTCCGACGATGTTCCTCTTGACGTTGATCTGTAAGTTCATCTATTCTTTTATCGTCTAACACAGTAACACTATTATTATTGTTTGTTTAGTTTAAGTTTCATAGATTATTATCACATCGATATTCAAGGGCAGATGTCAACTAGTTTAACGGGGGATGCTTTTATCGAACTATATTATTATTGTTTGTTTAGTTTGCACTTCATAGTATTATCACATCGATATTTTAAGTGCAGATGTCAACTAATTTAACTGGTGATACTGATTATAACTAGGGTATAAATTTCGTTTACATTAAAATCGCTCTTGCAGCTCCCTTTATTCCGAAAAAATGTTATTCAAGCTAAGCCACACACTTTGCTTCTTGAATTAAAGTTTGGTAACAATTTACCTTGTATGATTTTGTAGGATAATATTTACTAATCTCATTTGAAATCGTCTTTTAAGACAAGCGTACCAGCAGCTTATAACTTTACTAGTTAAACTAGCTGACATCTGCACCTGCTCTGTATTATAATAACCATGTTTTAAGCTCAAGACTATATTAAGCTAGACTAACTAAAAAATGTTACGGAGTACATCTAATTGGGAAAAGTAAAGGGCATGTTATTGTATAAGACGGTGTCATGATAACGTTATTGTGAGACAGATGATTCATATGGGGATAAAATCGTTATTAATTATTTCTGTTGCCTCGGTTATTTTTTTATTTTTATTAAAATGTCTATAATATAGTGGTGACCCGATAATGTACTATCAATATTGCTTAACTGTTGATGAAGAATGTTGAATCATTTGTTAACCGTTAATTAAAATGTCTATAATACAGTGGTGACCCGGTAATGTACTATCCATATTGTTTAGTTGTTGTTTGGGTAAATTCTTGTTTCAGACAGTCACTTTTGGTCTGAAGCTTCAGACGAACTTATTGTAGCCATTTTTACAATAAAATATTACCATTTCTTGATAAAATGTTACCCATTATTTTTTAGAGTAAAGAATAACTAATTTGCAATATAACATTTTGTTATTAAATAGTTACATTCTATTAAAAAATTGGTAACATTTGATCCGTCTTATTTCAGACGGTCTGAAATAAGAATTTGTGGTTTGTTTAACTGTTGATGAAGAATGTTCAATCATTGGTTAACCGTTAATTAAAATGTCTATAATACAGTGGTGACCCGGTAATGTACTATCCATATTGGAAAACAGTAGACGAAGAATGTTCGGTAACCATTAAGGCATCTGATTTCTTGAGCTACTTTGTGAATCCTAACAAGGATGAGTTCATATACCATGTGCCGGGTTTCACTGACGCGGTCCGAAGGATTCATCGAGTGGTTGGGAACGCGGTGACCGAAGGCCGATACATAATTGGAGGGACGGGATCGTCTCAACTGTTCAATTATTTACTTCGTGCCCTTTCTTCCAAGGTTAACTCCGGCACTACGAGTAAACGCATACCGGTTGTTTGTCCTGCTCCATTTTACGGGGTACATCCCGCTTTCCCTTTTAGATAAAATGTTCAATTCTCGTATCTTATTACCAGTTGTTCTCCCTAAAAACGGTCTTAACTTAAATGAGAAAAATGTCACTTTCTAACAATAAACCGATATAAACTGATGGTAACTTTTTATCATGAAATGTTCACGTTTAATTTAAAGCTATTTGGAGCATCAGTCGAGTCAGAGAAATCAGCAATGTATGAATGGAGAGGAGATGCCCTCACATTTGACGAGGAAGGTCCATACATAGAAGTGGTAACGTCTCCGAATAATCCAGACGGTTTGATCAGAAAGCCGGTGGTGAACCGGCCAGGGGGAAAGTTGATACATGACCTTGCTTACTACTGGCCTCAGTACACTCCACTGACCGCTCCTGCCGACTTTGATAATATGCTCTTCACTATGTCCAAGTTCACTGGCCATGCCGGCTCCCGAGTCGGGTTAGTTCAAATCCGACTATATAGGCTGTGTTTGGTAAATGACATATTGGCCAAATTTCAGCATATTGTTGAGGTTTAGGATGTTTGACTATTTTTAGGTTCTGTTTGCTGTTAGTCAAACCAACTAAATCATTCAGCTAGTCAAATCTGCCTTCAAAATCTATTTCTGCCAATATTAATCCGTTGTTTACCAAAGATGACATATATCTCGCGTATTATTCATGGCTTTTTGCCCTTAGACGATGAATTTGATATTGTAGGTGGGCAATTGTGAAGGACCCGGAGATAGCTGCAATGATGACGAATCAAGTGTTTCTAAGGACGATAGGGTGCTGCCAGGAAGGCCAGATGCGAGCAATCAAAATCCTCGAGTTTATTGCCGATTCATATGAGAAGACTCCGATTCCACCGGTACCAACTGAACGGCTATTTGAATTTGGATACCGCGTCATGGATGAGAGGTGGAACAAGATCAAAGCTGTTATCAAACGCAGTAACGTCTTTAGCCTTCTCGAGTATCCTCCTCAGCATTGTAACTTCCTAGGCAAGGTCCACAATCCTACTCCAGGTATACACTTATTAATATTCTTTCCGTTTCAATGATAGATTTCCCAAATCGAGTCGACTCTGCTCTGTCACTGCACCGTAAATGCTGCAAACATTGCCTCGAAACTGTTGTCGTATTAGCATTGAGAATCCTGCACCAAATTTAGGCCTTGTTCTTTTCGGCTGAAACGAGCTGAATTGAAATAATTGGAGTAGAGCTTAATTGAACTAAATTGAGTAAAACTGACGTGAAGTAAATTTAGTTGAATTAAAAGTTAATTTTGTGAAGAGATTAATTGAACATAATTGATTGAACATAAATAAAACTTAACGGAATACACTCAAAAAAAAATTGGAAGGAGCTGAAATTAAATCAGAAAGAATAGGGCCTTAATACCATGGAAATACTCCTTCCGATTTTTCAAAACTGTCCCATTTGTTCAAATCCGTCTCACAAATTTGAAAAGTGGGACAATTCCGAAGAATAAAACATAAAATGGTTTCGAGTTGCTGTCGGCACAATAAAACATTATTGTTGGATTTTATTAAGTAATGAAAGGCTAATACGTGTGTACCGACATTTTGGTGCAGCGTTTGCGTGGTTGGAAAGCAAGAACGGTGATGATGCTTCACAATTGATGAGTGAACTAAAGATCCAGGCAAGAAACGGTGCAATGTTCGGCTCAAGCGAACATAAGAAGTGTGTTAGAATTACCTTGGTTGGGAGCGATGATCAGTTCGACCTCTTACTACGACGACTCTCTTCTCGCCCTTCTTCATTAGACATTGATAATGGACTTACCTCCATTTCAAAATTAGAAGTAAACGGGAGTTAGGAATGCCTCCCGGTAAAAGATACTTTCCCGTTTCAATCATATGTTTACCAGACAATCGAGGATTTACCAAGAATGTGCACCAACTTCAGCTTTACCCATCTGAGTAATTTAAAAGTATCTGTTCCGACAATCTTCAGTGAATAATCTTCGTTAATTTGGTCGAATAATGAACTTGCTTGTCGAGAGTTTTATAGGTTGCTACAAAACTGCAAAAAATGACCTTCGATGTTTCTGGTCTATCAAATGCTACATAGACGCGTAAGTGATTGCAGAATAATGCTATATTTTCTGTCGTAGGTGTTGCAGCTGGCTGATTATTTCCGAGGCGTTTAAGGATTACCTTTCTGGGTTTTCTGGGTGATGGCGGAGCAAGGTCAGCTTACACGCACACATCGTGTTCCTGTATTTGTTAGGCTTTGGCTGCTTAGACAGTAACAAAATCTAAGGAACGGATCAGCCAAGAAAAACGACAGAGCAGCTCCCTTTGAACTAGCATGTCTCAGTTTCATACCGCAAGGTCCTCGTGCTGAACTAGAAGAAAATCCCCTAAGACAAGAGAAGATAAAAAAAAATGGTCGGACCAAGTGGTGTTAGTCCAGTTGTAACTGAGTTAAACCTTAAAGCTTGCAGAAATGTAGGAGTTGAGGTCTCCTGTTCAATTACCAGTTGGGGCGATGACCACTTGGCCACTGCAGCTCCCGAAAGGTGTGGCTTACATGGTTCATGTGGTGGTACGGGAATGCACGGGCCCGGGGGATTAAACTCCTCGTCACCAAAAAAAGAAAAATAGTCGGAAACTGAAAAGATTAATACCTTAAGCATGTTTTCACTCGTCTGTGGCGACCCCTCGTCATTAGAACCCGAGGCAGATCACCGTATAGCTTTCCTGGCTTAACAATCCGATCCAGGATTAACAATCTGTGCTATATTGGAGCAACATTAGCTTTCCTGTGCAAATGGCGTTTCGGTATTGATATGCTTGGGCTGGCTTACGCTGTAAGTTTCAGTTATGAAGCGAACAATTGCAGGAACAGGAAATATAGCCTCGAGTACTAAAGAAGAATCGCGTCTAAAGATAGCAACATCCTCACTAGATGTAGAGTACTGGCATCAATCGTCACAACTCACAAGTTAAGAATGAAGAAGACGGTACATACATACCTTTGTATCAGGAATTCAGGACGCTTCACGCTGCAGACTCGTAAACAATCTACTTTCACATTTTCGGTAGAAGTTAGCTAGAAATCAGCTGAAGAAGCCTTTCGTGTAGCAGCTGTTAGGAATATTAATAATATTTGGGTCTCAACTATCACCTTAAAGTTTTGGTGGAGATGCTTCATCTATCATGGTATTAGAGCCAGTAGAAGGTCACGGGTTCGAATCCTGGCAACCTCAAAATCCCTCAAAAACAACGAAGTGGAAACCAGCACACGGTATGGGTGGGTCTGTGTAAACTAATCACTCTTCAAATAGAACCTTCAAAGATACGATGATAGAGCTCGTAAAGAAAACGAAAGATTCGAGCGCAAAATATAAGGCTTAAAATTCGGAAATTTAATTAACTTCTAGACTTCTAGTTACGGTTTACACATAATATTTTGTGAGATTTTATTTTTATTTTATTTTATTATTTTTATTTATTTATTCCCTTTTAAATTAAAATAATTTGACATAGATTAATTTAAATACAAACGAAAATAATAATTAGGGCAAAAACTGTAATTGTAAGCAAACTGAAAGAAGTTGAAATCATACTAAAATTACTAAACAATTACTAGAAATTAACCAAAGTTGCTAGAATTTAAATAAAAATTACTAGAACTGAACAAAAAATGCAAGAAATTAAAAAAGAACTACTATAAATTAACTAAAAATAGTCGTCTATTATTGATATATTTAGACGACTCTACTTTTAGTTAATTTATAATATTTTTATTTAATTTGTGACATTTTTGGTTAATTTCTAGTATTTTTTATTTAATTTGTGACATTTTTTTGGTTAATTTCTAGTAATTGTTTTAGTAATTTTAGTATGTTTTCCACTTTTTTTTGAGTTTGTTTATTACAATTTTAATTTTAATTGTTTTAGGTAACTGAAATAAAAGTATTATTAATTTATTAATTTTGAATTAATTTCGCCCTAATTAATTAGTTCATTATTTTCGTTTGTATTTAATTAAGATACTATTTTAAGTAAAAGTAATTAAATAGAAATAATAAAATAAAAAGAAAATCTGACAAAATATTATGGGTAAACCCTATTTGTTAACTAAATTTCCTAATTTTAAGCCTTAGATTTTGGTCACAAACCTTTCCCGGTCACAATTCGTTTTGTAAATAATATGAGTAAATATTGAAAATTAAAAAAATGTTGTTGGTTGAACCTGGAATTAGTAAGACACAAACTAATGTTTGTAAATAAAGTTTTAACCAATTAATCAAACATATTAGCACGTTCATTTATGGATTACAAATTACAATTGTTATTATTTTGAATTTTACTAAAATAATTATATTTGTAAAATTTTCAGCCCGTTTAATTAATCAAATATTTTCTTATTTGTTATCTTATTGTTTTGAATAAATATTTTTAGATTTTTTAAATATGATATTTAACGAATGAAAAGTTTAATTTTTAACTTGATTTCTTTAATCTTTGAAAGCTTTTGTTATTTTGGAATTCACTAATTAAAATTTTAAATTATATATTATCTTATTCGTTTTTTTAATTAACTAAATTTCTCGGTGTTTTGAATTTTTTGTATTTTATTTAAATTTTTTAAATTGTTTAAGAGTTTGTATTTAAAATGACTATAATTTTGTTATCTACTGGAGTGGTATATGGAGGAAAATGTGAAATTTTTTGTAATCTTTATTAAGGGTTGTTAGGGTTTTATTAGAGGGATTATAGAGGGAAATAAGGTCATCGTGGTGGAAAAAAAAGGAGGAAAAAATTGGAATGCAATAATTATTAGGGTTTTATTTATATAAACAAATCCCGTTTATTAGTTTAAAAAATACAATGACTAATAAATAATAATGACAATTATTGAGTTATTATCATATACTTATCTAATGCAGAAGACAAGCTGCTGACGTGGCATCACAAAATACAAGCTCCGTCCTACGTGGCGCGTTTTAAAGCATCCTAACATATTGTCCAATAAAATTTGAATATAAGAGATAAGAGATTGCATTCCAATAAAAAGATTTGATTTTAGAATAATTTGCCGTGTTATTGTTATCAGCTATTAATTGGTTCCATTGATTTATGCCGAGATTTGATTTAATTCCATAATTCCATAATTCCACAAGATTTGATTACATTTGCATTAAATTGGTTGACTTGATTATATATTTCAATTTGGAAACTCAACAACTAAGTTTTACGGGATTTCACGGGTTATAACAATTTACATAATCTAATGACTCCATAAATTCCATAATTCTACAAGATTTTATTCCATTTGCATTAATTGGTTGACGTGATTATTATGCATTCCATAATTCTACAACATGTGTCATAAATAATTCGAAATTTATTTATACATATATAATTAATCAGCTATTGTTGATATTATTAATTACGGTATTCATCTAAAGTTAAAAATAGACTATCGTAAATAATTAATTTATTTATGTCCAATATTATTAACTATATTCATCTAAAATTTAAAAAACAGACCCGTGAATTTCACGGGTTGTAACCTAGTTGATAATCAATGACTTACAAATGACGATGGTGACAAATCAACATGAGCAAAAGAGAGTTGAGCGAGCTCGTGAAATGATGAAAACACGGATGTTTGGGCAATCATTGATGGAAACAATTCTGGAATTTTTTTTTGGAAAAATCTCTTTATCATATAAGGAGTTCTCATATAGAGTACATATATGAAGAGGAGTATAATGCGAAATATGCGGAAATACTACTTGATGAGCATTTGAAATGACGTCAAGTGGATGATTTGGAGTACCCCATATACCAGTCATGGGCCTACAACTTGTTTGTGATGAATTTGGCAATAATTTTGATCGTCTTACGCCTCAACCTCGTAGTCGATATTGCGATCAAAATTATTGTCAAATTCATCACGAACAAATTGTAGGTTTACAACTGGTATAGGGAGGCGCTCAAAATCACCCATTTGAGGCTATTTCAAATGCTCATTGAGTAGTATTTCCGCATTTTTCGCATTAAACTCCTCCTTATTTATGTATTCTATATGAAAACTCCTTATACGGTAAAGAGATTTTTCCAAAAAAAATTTTCGGAATTTTTACTTCAATGATTGCATAAACTCTAGCTCAAATCTCTCTTGCTCAAGTTGATTTGTTTCCCTCCAATTTTTCCCTCGTATTTTTCCGCCACGATGAACTTAATTCACATTTTTCTCCATATTCCACTACAATAGATAACAAAATTTATACCAGAATAATATTCTTTTAATACAACCAAACATTTTTTAATCAAATACAAACTCTTAATTCAACCTAAAAAAATTAAATAAAATTCAACACCGAGAAATTTAATTAAATAAAAAACAAATAGTACGTATAATATATATAATTTAAAATTTTATTAGTGAAATCCGAAATAACAAAAGTTTACATAAAAAATTAAGAAATAAAGTTAAAAATAAATTATTCATTCGCTAAATATCCTATTTAAAAAATCTAAAAAAGATAAATTCAAAACAATAAGATAATACTTGAATAATTGGACGTGGTGAATAATTTACAAATATAATTATTTATTAGTAAAGTTCAAAATATCAACAATTCTAATCTATAAATGGACGTGCCGATATCTTGACTAATTGGTTAGGACTTTATCTGCAAACATTAGGGTGCGTCTATATGATTTCAATTTCGAACCCTACTAACAACATTTTTTTAATTTTTAAAATTAGCTAGTCATCTCTAATATTAGAAAAATCGAAAAATTGATTTCTACAATATTATTTTAAAAAAAAACCGAGTCAATTAATTAAATATAAAAAAATTAATTTCCAGAATATTAATTTACAAAAATAATTTCCAACGGATCGAACATTGATAAAATACAAAAAACATATAAATTAATTAAATACAAAAAAATTAATTTGCGGAATATTAATATACAAAATAATTACAAAATTAATTTCCAAAATAATTTACAAAATTAGTTTCCAAAATAATTTCCAACAAAATATCAATAAAATACCAAAAAATAAAAACAATATAAATTAATTAAATATAAAAAAAAAATATTTTCCAGAATATTAATTTACAAAAATTAATTTCCAAAGTAATTTCCAACAATATTACTAATTAATATTTCCAAAAGTATAACTAAATACAAAAAATAACGAAATATTTCCCAAAAATATTAATTTAGTAAAACATAAAAAAAAAAATTATGTTAATAACATAGAGTTAAAAATATTTGATTTTTTGTACCCAATGTGTATCTCTATAATCTATTGTCTTCTAGCAATATTTGATATCACCGAAATCAAAGCACAATAATCATACACAATGAAATGGTCAGATGGATAGCAAACGAAGCAACAGGCGGAAATTCTCTCATACAGGCCTGCTGCTGTATTACAAGATCTGCATACCATGTAATTTCAAATACTAGAATCCTTACAGAAATCAATAAAAACCATAAGCACAAGTTCAGAAACTAGAAAACTCACAGAAATTTATGAAACCAGAAGCGAAACAACTCAACAAGCCTGCAAAGAGTCAATTTTACAAAAGTAAGGGTAGAGTGACAGATATATTCGTCACAAGTTGTATAATCAGTCAAATATCATCAATGATAAGACAAAAGTTACCGACGGATCAAATAACATCAACATGCAATGGCGTTTTTAGGGGGTGCAGGGGGTTCACCCGCACCCCCTTTTCTCAAAAATATTTATAAATTAGTTGCTATAAGGTTTATCAAATATTTGGTGGTGTAGTGGTTAGATATTAAAATTCTACAAATTTGGTCACGGGTTCGACTCCCATGTATGAAATTTTTGCACCTTTTTCTCATTTAGTAATAAATTTCGACTTTATTGCTATTTAATGTTCTAAGATCATATTATTGGGCTACAATTATCTGGATTACATTATTAAATGTACTCTTTTCTCATTAAAGAGAAATATACTTGCAAATTTATACAAATTATTTTATTCATATCTTATTGAATTATTTAGAACCAATTTTTTAAATTTTGCGTTTTACTCTGGCCTCACGATTTTATTGTGTTTAAATTTTAGTTCAATTTTGTGTTTTAGTCTGGCCTCACGATTTTATTGTTTTTAAATTTTAGTCCTCAAGATTTTATTGTGTTTAAATTTTAGTTCACATCGTCGAAATAATTGTTAAGTTTATGCACCCCCTAAGATTGAGTCCTGGATACGCCTCTGTCAACATGGTATATAAGACAAAACTAAGAACGATTTTAATAATGTAATTAAAGTAGAATCATATCATAGACTCATAGTAACACAAATTATAAGGGTTTAGACCGTCTTAAAATAAGAAGACACTCACAACTGATTCAAATAAGGTACAAATAAAAGAAGAATACGGAAAGGTCTTAACTTAAGACGGGAGAGGATAAGAAGACGAAGAGTAGCGCAAGGAAAATTACGAGAACCAAGGGGTGTTAGTCAAGTGGTAGCTGGGTTAAATTAAACCTTGAAGCTTGCAGAAATGTATGAGTTTAGAGGTCCCAGGTTCGACTCTCAGTTGGGGCGATGACCACTTGGCCACTGCAGCCCCCAAAGAATGGCTTACATGGTCCATGTGGTGGTGCATGAATGCATGGGCTCGGGGATTCAACCCCCTCATCATCAAAAAAGAAAAAAAAAAGGAAAATTACGAGGGAAAACAATGGAGGTTGAGGTGTACTGTGTATAATTGTATTGAATTGCATAAATTAGTTGAATATAACGAGGGGTATTTTGTATTTATACAAAGGGTGCATCTATGCTCTAGACTAATATAGCGTCATTAATATGTAAACAAATTATATGAAAAAATATACAAAGATTACATAACTATAACTAAATGATAATAATGGAAATAACTATGTATAATTTCTATAAATGTTCAAATATGATCTTTCTAACGTGTGATGTTAAAAATCTAAATATGGAAAAATTTACAACATATTTTCATCTGATTTTTAGGTAGAAACTCTTTCTTACCATAATTAATAAAAATATAGTGTGAATCTTTCCGTATTTAGATTATTAACGTGTGCCCCACACACGTTAGAAAAACGGAAAAAAAAAAATTTATTTTCATTGCTATCTTGGATATATTTTCTATAATTTCATGGGCTATTTTACAAAGGTCCAAAGTGTTTGGTCTCAATTTTGTCCCGCGAGTATATAGAAAATTATAAAAATTATAGCATAAAACTTTTTACGAATAGAGTATTAATATACTGGAATGAGAAATTATGGAAGTATGCGATTTCAGTTCTATAACTTTAAAAACATGTTTTGTTCAATAGAAAAATGAGCATATATGAATGTAGTTTATATTGGAGAAGGTGAACGGATATGAGATTCCAAACAATTTTGAAAACGGAATTACTCTTTCACATACGAATTTTACTCTTTCACATACATTTTTGCATAAAATTTCCACAAACTACCCTTCCTCTAAAAAAGAAAAATTAATGCTCTCCTATCGTTTCTTCTCCATCCAAATCTGATCAACTTTTTTCCCAATATACTTCAATTATTCATCTAAACTAATATATGTATGTATACATATATCAAAAAAGCAATTAGATATTGTTAATTAAATTACATAATTTTGTTATCGATTTGGTTTGTTCATCTGGGATTGCACTCATTGAACTTGATTTTCAATTAAAAGGAAGTGAGGAGAAGATGGTGGTGGAATAAACCACTTAACAACAAACAAGCAACAATTCTCTTTATTCTATCCAATAGCGTACTAATTTTCAAGCCCAAATCTATCATATTTTATAGTGAGAATTGGGATAAATTACCTTTGTCTTATCAACGACTCCATATAATCAATGCAAGCATTATGCAACAACAACGGGGAATGAGAGTGTTGGTTTCAGGGATGGGTAAGGTGGCAAGACTTCGTCGCGTGCACAGTAACAGGTGGGTCGTGCTATGGTGGTCGAGTGTGGTGAAGGATAGTGGGTCGCGTGTGGCAATGATGAAGGTGACTGAAGTGGTGAGGGTGGGTTGAGGGGGACGAGTATGGTGCGAGAAAGGCCACTGAATGCCGGTGTAAGGGATGGCGGTTACAGGCGGTGCTACGAAACAGAAGGGTGGTTGACAACGGTGGGTGAGGTGGTTGATGATTTTTACTAGGTTTTATGTAGAAGGGTAGAACAATTGAAAAAATGACATGGGTAAAGTCGTAAAAATCGTATGTGAAAGAGTAAAATCCGTATATGAAAAAGCACGTCCCTTTTGAAAAAATGAAAATCCTAACAAATTCTAACTCGACTTCAAAATACCAACCAAATAATAAAACAACTAAACTTCGTTTCATTCCATTTCAAACTTCTCAATCAAACATATTATTAATTGATAAGCTTTAACCCATCATGTTATTCACGTGGATGGTATTAATAACAATTCAAAGTTTGTGGGAGACAATAGTGGTTGATTCATCCGTGTATCCAAAGTTGCTTTAAGTTTAATTATCACAAATTTAAGATGATGGATAGATCGTTATAAATTTATGACAGATAAAATCCTACTTTATATATGGAGAAATAAAATAAAATAAAAAGTAAATTTGTGACGAATATATAAGCCAAGTAATCAACGATAACTTTAACTTTAAATAAACGTAAACATTTTCGGAACCCAAGTGCAAAGATTTGGTGACAAATGCACATAATATGCAGGCAATGCAGCAACATGCAAAACCACAAAATACACAATAGGATTATAAATCAAGATGTATATGAATATGTACATCTAAATATCTAATACTCCCTCCATTCATATCCACTTTGCACCTATTCCATTTCGGTGCATTCGAATCCACTTTGCACATTTCCTTATTTGGTTGTACTTTTAATACTATAATACTATAAAAACATTATTAAGGCCCACTTTTTCAACACAATACTACACTTTACACCTATTTGTTGTACTTTTATTAATATTTTAACAATGCGTAAAAACCCGTGCATAAAGCAAATGTACCAAGTGGAAATGAATGGAGGGAGTACAAATTTAATTGAATTTATATGCACTTTTTTTGAGCTTTTAATAATTTTTTCTTGCACTTTAAGTTTTTAGAGTTAAAATTAAAATTTTTGAGTTTTATATGTATTATTTTTGAGTTTCAATATATTGTTTTGATTTGCAATTTTTTTATAAAGGCGCTCAATTTTTTTTCAATAAAGTTCATAAAATATCAGTATAAGCTTAAATTATTTGTTATGAAATTCAAAATCTATACTATCAAATCATTTAGATATATACATTTGGTTGTATCCCTTCAAAAAAAAAAAAAAAATACATTTGGTTGTATAATCTTCTAATTGCACAAAATGGGAACGCAGGAGTGCTCAAAGTGAATGGACATATTTAGCATGTTTCACGTGATAGGGAGAATTATTGGAAAAATGTCCCTTCACCCAATTGAAAGCATAACCAAACCACATAAATACAACCACCTTATTTTGTCACTTTAATTTTCCAACTACCCACAAAAAGAAATTCGGAGTATGAGTTTTTATAAAATTTTTGTTTCGCCGTGTTATTTTTTAATAATCTCAAGAATTAAGAATTTTTTTATCATAATTAAAAAAAAAATTATTGAAAATTGGAAAAAGTTTCCATAAGAAAAACATTAATTATTTAATATAATTATTGTTTAATTATTCAAAAAATTCTTTGTTTCTAAAAGAACTTGTTTATTAATATCAAATCAAGTTTGTTTTTTTAGAGATTATAGTGTTTGGTTAAGACATTTTGAAATGGAGTTAAAATCCATCAGGATTCGCTTTCTACCCCAACCCCGGAATTCCATACCACGTACTCCCTATGGATTCAAACTCCATTCTTTTATGTTTATTCATCTAATGAACCAAACATGTTTTGAAAAGTATGGAGTTGGAACCCATACTACTATAGTTTCTCATCCAAATCCATTCCATTCGTAAGTTGTGAACCAAACGAGCCCTAAATGCAAATAATGCAATGGGACAAGTTTTTTTAGGGGTTCTTATTTACAAACTCAATACAAAGAACCTCAAATTGCAAGTGCTCTAATGATAGCCTCGTTTAAACCAGGACGAAGATAAAATTAAAATTTTTTGGTAGCAAATATCTTTTATGCTATCTTACCCTTATGTTAATTAAGGTCTCATATTTAAAAAAAATTAGGTAGAAATAATTGATAATCTTAACCATTTTTTAAAGTTATAACGAATACTACCCCTTTTACTACTTACTAGAAAATTGGCTAGGTTCCTCTTATTTCGGCACTCGATTGAGTGGAATGGTATTCGATCGAGTGGTTGTGCTAACTAAACACTTTTTATATATTACACTTTTTTAGTGCTGAAAATATAATTTTATACAAAATATTACTACTAATATTTAGATATATATGTCAGAATATATATATATTCAAAGTCAAAAAAATTTTATCATGGAAAATCTCGAATTTAGAGCAATTCTATTGGTTCCTAAATTTTAGAAAAATAAAAAAACTTCCTTCCTGCCTCCCACTACTATCTACTCCTTTATTTCCAAACTATCGATCATAGTTTTAAAGTCTACATTTTAACTACTAATATTACTAAATTAAAGAAAATTACAAGAACAATAATTAAATAGTTGGAAAGGTGAAAAGTAATTTTTTTGCATTTTCTTCGTTCCTTTTTGCTAAATTGGTAAACATATATTTGCTCATTATTATCCTCTTCGTTTTAATTTACAACGATTGTAAGCAAGATTTATCGAATAAATTTATACCATTCATTCATTAACAGGGGTCTAATTTTGTAGATGAAATAGAATATTAGTTTTCAATCATTAAAATATAGAAAAAACAGAAAACCGTTAATAAGTATTTATAGTCTCCTATTAGATCGGAAATATAAAAAAAATTGACGAAATAAATAAATTGTAAATGTATATTTTAAATTGTAAATGTATGTTTATAGGTGTGTTTTTGTTTCCACCTATGTTTGATTTCGTATATACTTTTTTTCTGTTTCCACTTTTGTTTTAATCATATATGAGAAAATCGTCTTAAATTAAGACGACCTTAACTCGAAAAATTATACAGTACTCTGTATATAAGTGCAAAGTATATACTTTTGAAATTTTATTTTATTATATATATATATCTATATATATATATATATATATATATATATATAGACTCGGGATCCGGTGAGAACCACCTTACAATGAGAACCTTGTGAGAACTCTACCTTACGGACTTTTTTAAAAAAAATTAATAACATAATTGGATTCGGCATGACATTTTATAGCTAGAGAACATATTTCTTGGTCTAGAAAATAAATACTAGTGACGGAAATCAAGGTGAGATACTTATTATTTATTTGCGTGCACCTACTATCTATTTTTTCGTATCCATCATTTTTCCGTCACTAGTATTTATTTTCTAGACCAAGAAATATGTTCTCCGACCATAAAATTCCATGCCGAATCCAATTATGTCCTTAATTTTTTTAAAAAAACTCCGTAAGAAAGAGTTCTCACCAGTTTTCATTGTAATATGGTTCTCACCGGCCGGATCCCAACCCTAGATATATATATATATATATATATATATATATATATATATATATATATATATATATATATATATATATATATATATATATATATATATATATATATATATATATATATATATATATATATATATATATATATATATATATATACACACACACGTGCACAAGTGCACGAGTATAAAATTAGTTATAATGAAAAAGGTGTATTAGATTGTGAATATGACATTTAACAACTTTATACGGGGTATAAATATTTAAAGTTGATTCAGCAAAATATCGGTCGACGACTGATTTAAATCGAAGATCAAATATAAAAATTAGGTGGCATCAGAAATCGGATCTAAATTTTTCTCTTGGATCCGACCGAATTATTCGGTCTAGTCCAGTCTTAAACATAAGTATTTCGAAGAGTATTTTTCAACTATTCTATACTCCATATATGATAATTAGATTAAAGTTTTACCAGGTAAAAAAATAATACGGAGTAAATTATTACACAATTATTTGACGTAAATATATAAAGAATGAGTTTATGATCTGGTGAAGATAAAATGTTTATTTTAATCCATGACATTAAAATGATTGTTTAATAATTTACTCATATTTGGGTGAAAAAGACATCAAGATAATCGTAAACCGACTAACAATATCTTAATTATAAAACGGTTTTACAAGAGACTTAGGCCCTGTTCTTTCTGGCTTAATTTCAGCTCCTTTTAATTTTGTTTGGTTATATTCCGTTAAGTTTTATTTACGTTCAATCAATTATTTTGCAATTAATCTCTTCACAAAAGTAACTTTTAATTCAACTAAATTCACTCCATCTCAGTTTCACTCAATTTAGTTCAATTAAGCTCTACTCCAATTAATTCAATTCAGCTCGTTTCAGCCGAAAAAAACAGGGCCTTACTAAGTAAATACCTGGGTTTTTTCTATATAAATAAAGCCCAATTTTGTAGTTAATGCTCAAGCCATCTACATACACCCCATCCAACTAGTAGAGTTATACATTTAGTTAAATAATGGGGCAAAGCAAAGATACAATCAATTCCATTCCTATTATTAATGGCAAATTGAAGAGTGATGAAAACATTGACCATAACTCAACCGATGATGTTCTCCTTGATGTTGATATGTAAGATTTTCAATTCCTTTTCTAGCTAAATGCCTAAATTTCTCTATTTCTTTTCTTCTACAGTTCTACTACTACTGTCACTTCGATTCGGTTTTTTTAATGTGTACCCTAAAACCCAAAAATACACATTAAAAAACTAAATATGAACGATTCACAAAATATTGTTACAAGACCTTTATGCTGAGTATAAACTCATTTTTATCATACTTAAAAAGAAAATATGTAACCTAAAAAATCGTTATTCTTCTTTTTAGATTATTTTTATTACTATTACTATTACTATTATTCCGTATTTGATAGAATAGTATTACATCATTGCTAAGACTGTCATACTCCCTATTGTTCAATTTTCACAGAGAAAATTTATCGGATTAATTGAAAAAAAGGAAAAGGCATATACAAATGAATCGTGTTACAATATGAAACAGTCTCACACAATCACACAATAATTATTGTATTCAGTGTATTGTATTATAAGGTGCTTAATTTAATGATAATGTTATCACTGAGACTAATAATGTACACCACAAATAGGACTATACATTCAGATGTATATGAGTATCGTATATCTAATGCAAATCTAATTGAGCTTATATGCAATGTTTTTGAGTTTTTAACAATAATTTTTTAGTGTTAAAATTAAAATCATTGGACTTTATATGTATTATTTTTGCGTTTCAATATAATATTTTGATTTACCTTTTTTTTATGAAGACGCTCAGATTCTTTTCGATAAAGCTCGTAAAATATTTGTATAAGCTAAAATTCTTTGTTATAAAGCTCGAAATCCATACTACCAGATGTATATATATGATTGTATAATCCTCTAATTAAATATACACGGAGTATACGAGAATAAAATTGGTTGTGACGGTTATTCTGAGTTTGCGAGTTTAAAGTAAGAAAATGCATATATTTTAGTGTGAATTTTGGTTATGTGACAAAAAAAGCGTATCAAATTAACCAGATGTCTCGTGTTTGAATGTTAAGAATGTAGTAATGTTTTTAATGGTCCTACCTATCTCGAATCCAGACTAAACCAGATGATATATATAAATAAAAAGACAATAAAAGAGTATTTATTACTTTTACAAAATTAGCAATTACAGTATAAGTGTATAACATTTCTCTTGCACAGTGGTGATCCGATAATGTACCATCCATATTGGAAAAGTGTGGACGAAGAATGCTCGGTGACGATTAAGGCATCGGCTTTTTTAAGCTACTTTGTGAACCTTAACAAGGATGAGTTTTTCTACCATGTGCCGGGTTTCACTGACGCGATCCACAGGATTCATCGTGTGGTTGGGAACGCGGTGACCGAAGGCCGATACATAATTGCCGGGACAGGATCGTCTCAACTGTTCAATTACTTACTTCTTGCCCTTTCCAACACCGTTAACGCAGGCACTACGAATAAACGCGTACCGGTTGTTTGTGCTGCTCCTTATTACGGGGTACATATTATATTTACCGCCTTCTTTTTATTTGAAATATATATTCTTCACGTTTAACTATGTGTTTACGTTTCATTAAAATACTGCTGATCATAATGAAAGAATATTAACTTAAACCGCAAGCGGGAATAGGAGTCTCCGGACTTGGGAGGGGTTTGTAGGGGTGTACTCAAGCCGATTTGAGCTTGAGTTTGGGTGAGCTAGGAATCGGCTAAGAAACATTACTAAATTAAAGTTCAGAATAGCTCAGATTAGACTCAAACTCATACTCAAACTCGAGCGTAGTTAAATCATTACTTTTTATTTTTTAATTTCTTTAACATTTAGATCAAATTAAAAATAAATATATTATAAGAAAAATGCTAATATAAAATACTTATCAAATATAACAAAAATGTAATCATAATTGATCAAATAACATTTTATTAAGAACATAAATAATTGTAAAATGTATAATTATTATTTAATAATAAAAATAAATAAAACGAGTTTCTGATTCTGAGCTCTACTAAACTTGGAATTGGCTCGGAGTCAGTTTTGACCGATTTCGAGTCGGATTTTGACCGAACTGATTCCGAGGGCTCTATAAACCGGCTTAGATCATTCGCAGCCATAAGAGAGAGTATATTATTATTTATTAGGGTCGTTTTGGTTAATTTTAATCTAATTATCATAAATGGATTCACGTCAATTTTTTTTTTTTGTCAAATAGGAGTATATAACTAACCGCTGTCTGAAGGACGACTTTCCAAAAATTTCCAAAAATAGTAAAAGAAGTCACTATCCCAGACAGCGACTTACTATAAATAGTAAAAAAAGAATTCATGACTTGGCCTTAGTTTGGTTAAACATTCTAGCTATATGACTTTGTGTTGTTAATTTGAAGCTATTTGCAGCATCAGTCGAGACGGAGAAATCATCGATGTACGAATGGAAGGGCGATACTCGTACATTCGACGAGGAAGAAGGTCCATACATTGAAGTGGTGACTTGTCCGAATAATCCAGACGGTTTGTGGAGAAAGCCAATGGTGAATCGAGACGGTGGAATGTTGATACATGACTTAGCTTACTATTGGCCTCAGTACATTCCCATCACTGCTCCTGCTGACTATGATATCATGCTCTTCACTATGTCTAAGTTCACTGGCCATGCCGGTTCTCGAATCGGGTTAGTTCTACTTCTTTAATGTATCCTGCATCCCAAGTTCCGATAAAAAAGCGCAGTTATTCTTCGGTTCTGGATTATGATTGAATAATTAGGCTCTGTTTGGTAATTGACATATTGACGAAATTTCAGCATATTGGTGAGGTTTAAAATGGTTACTTACGAATATGTTATTTACAACGTTTCGTTAATGACATATCAAAATAGTATAATGGGTATAATATGCTATTTTACAATGACCCAAACAACATATTGGCTAATTTTTAGCATATTGAAGGGTTTTAGCATGTTTGACCGGTCAATATGCTAATTTTCGTGTTTGGTAAACCGCATATTAAAACATCGTATTTGGGGTCAATATGCTATTTTACAATATGCTGCTTACCCCAACATATTGGTTAACATATTGTAAAATAGGAAAATTTACTTCATTTTATAAAGAAAATTAACAATTTACTAATTCTAATATGCCAATAACCAAACACTCAAATTAATTCTGTTAATTATAATATGCTAGTCAAACCTTCTATTAAAATCTGCTATTAATAATCCGACATTGCAATCTGCTTATGCTAAAATTAATCCGCTGTTTACCAAACATGCCCAATATGTTGGGCATAACAGCATATTGCACTAGCGGATTAGATAAAATAAAAGTCTTATTTACCCTCATAATAAAATACTACTATAATTTGTTCATGTCTTTATACGGCAAAAATGCTAAACAATTTGTTAATCTAAATTATCAATCACCAAACATTTCTAAAACAATTCTGTTAAATAAATCTGCTACTCAAACCTCTTAAATCATTCTGCTAGCAAAATTTGGCTTATAAATGTCCTTCTTTCAATATTAATCCACGACTTACCAACGAAGGCCTAAAACATACGAAGTATCACTTACGAGTAACTAAATGCAGTTCTTGAAGCAATTATCATCTTTGATTAATTTGCTTTAATTTTTGTGGATTCGCCTGAGACGATGACATTTATAATGTAGGTGGGTAATAGTGAAGGACAAAGAGTTAGCTTCAACATTGATGAATCAAGTGTTTTTGAGGACTATAGGGTGTTGTCAAGAAGGACAGTTGAGGGCCAAAAGGATCCTTGATTTTATTGCCGATTCTTACGAGAAGACGCCAATTCCGAAGGTGCCAACGATGACAACGGAAAACCTCTTTGAATTCGGCCACCGCGTCATGAGCGATCGGTGGGAGAAGATCAAAGCTGCTGTCAAACAAAATAATCTCTTTAACCTTCTTGAGTACCCTGCTCAACATTGTAACTTCTTAGGGAAGGTCCATAATGCTACCCCAGGTATAGCTAATATTGGTTTCGGATAATTTCGGATAATTCACGCAGTATCCTTGAAGTTTGTAATTTTGCACGAAATACCCAAATTTTTGATCCGGAAAAATTTCAGGAGGGCATAATTCGTGTTTACGAGCTTAGAAAGTAAACCGAGAACTACGATTTGAAAAAAATTGTCGATTTTGGAACTCGAGACCAAGAGATATTCACTCGATATCCAAATGCGACGGTTTTTTTTTTCAAATCTTAGTTCTCAAAAATATGATTGATTTGGAAGAAACAATCGTCACTTTCAGAACTCATAAACACGAGTTATGGTCTCTTAAACTTTTCCTGTTAAAAAAATTAGGTATTTTGTGCAAAATGACAAACTTTAAGGATACCGCGTGAATTATCCATATTTGTTTCGATTATAAGACTATAAAATGAGTCAACACGACGACATTGCTCAGTCCTTGCATCATAATGCGGCTAAAACTACCTCAAATTGTGGTTGTATTACGGCAACAATCACACTATAGATTTCAAATAGCTTAGTTGATAAAATCCTGAAATGTGGTACTATGACCAGAATTCAAATCCCGACAGCAACAAAATCGTCCTTGTAGCAAACATGATGTAGTACTACACCATTGTACATTCTCTAACACATTATTGTTGGACTTTCTTAACTAATGTTTTTTATGTACCGATGTTTTGTTGTAGCGTTCGCATGGTTGGAGAGTAAGACCGGCGAGGATGCTTCACAATTGATGCGTGAACACAAGATCCAAGCAAGGAAAGGTGCAATGTTCGGATCAAGTTTACATACGAAGTGTGTTAGAATTACGATGGTTGGGAGCGACGATCAGTTCCGCCTCTTACTACAAAGGCTCTCTTCTCCCCCTTCTTCATTCGACCTTGATGAAGTTCCGTCAATTTCAAAAGTAGACATAAACGGAAATTAGGAAACCCTCTCCTAGCGAGTACTCTTTCCGTCTCAACCATTGTTTTACATGAAATAAAAATCTTGATTGATCAGTTCAACTTACTTAATACGGCTATATATGTCATGAGAAATAAGAAACAAAAGGCAAAATCACCGAACTCTTATATTTAGTAATACTAATTCTCGAGGATCTCAAACAAATGCGGGTTTGAAGTCGTGGTATTAGGATATTGGGCTTAGCCCATATATCATTAGGGATTCTATATGCTAGGGTTTTATGAAGTGACGACGTATTATAATTTATAAATACATCGTCACATATCAATGTAAAAGCACACAATTCTCAATAATACAATTCTCCCTTATGAAATCTCTCTTCTATATTCTTATCATGGTATCAGAGCCAGTGTGACCGAAGGTCACGGGTTCAAATCCTGGCAACTTCAAAACCTCTCGAAAACTCACGAAGCGGAAACCAACACACGGTATGGGGGGCCTGTGCAAACGAACCACTCTTCAAGCCCGATGGGCATTCGAGTGAGGGAGCATATTAGGAATATTAATAATAGTTGGGCCTCAACCACCACCTTAAGGTTTTGGTTGAGATGGTTCATCTATCGTGGTATCAGAGCCTCACGCTCTTGAGGCCTAAAAAAAACGATATTCCGCTGCCCTGATGCTCTTGAGGCCTAAAAAAACATATTCTCCACGAAGACGGACACTATTCGTAATAAGTTGAAGACAAACACTTTCCGTCACCAGATGAATTTCCAAAAGTTGCAAAAACCCAATTCTGAATTCTCCGTAACAATCACAAAGTTTATTTGAAGGGCTTGGGCTTCTTTTTTCACAAAAAATTCATGGGCTGAACCATAAAGGCCCAAAGTATTTTTGACAGGTTTAGCGTTTAGCATAAACATTCCTTATTAATAGAAATAATAATAAATTATTCACATTTTATCAAAAAACAAAAAAAAAAAAAAGAAATAATAATAAATTAATAATGGTTGAGCCTTAAATTTTATTTTTTTTTTGAGGAAAAAGGCATGAGCCTTACTTCATTTGTGATAAATCAAAAGCTACAGCATTGTTAACGGCCGATGGGAACGGGTTCGACCATTCAACTTTACCAAAAATTCTAGGAAAAATATGAGCGAGCTCGTGGGCAACACTATTGTTCACCCAACTCGTAAAACACCAAATAACCGAAATAAAAGAAGAACACGACGAAAGAATATCACTAATAAAACGATAAAACGGACTCTGCCCGGTAGCTTAATAAGTTGGGTTTTCGTCTTACCAGACTTTTGATCCTTAAGTCTTAACTCTTGAACTCCTAAATCGTGAATAGTTGTATTTATATAGTATAAATAGCCATTTGTATCTCATTGTTATTTATGCAATTCTCAATAAAACCTAATTTTTCAATATAACCTTGGTGAAACATTTTATGCTGGTCGAGTTCAAATTTTGACTCCACAATGCCTCATATGGACTTTTGTTTAGGAAATGTGGAGATAAATGATGCATATACTCCCTCATATTCCATATTTTGTTCCCCTTTGGGTTGGGCACGAGGATTAAGGTGAGAAATGAAATAAATGTAAAAAATTGGGTGGGGTTTGGTGATAGAAGAGAGGGATGAATAATTAGGAATTAAATAAGAATTTGTGGACCACAAACATTAAAAAAGTAATAAAATAGGAGTAAAAAGAGTTTGTGGGGTTTGGTAATAGGAGAGAGAAATGAATAAAATAAGAATAAAAGTTTCCAAAATAGGAAAGGGGGAGAAAACCTGAATAATTCGTTTTAGGAAATAGGGAAGAAAATATGGAATAGGAGGGAGTATAAAACTGTTTTATTGGTTCAACATCGATGGATGTTTTCGAGTTATCTCTCTCCTTTTTTGTATCTATATAATAAAATAAAAAGGCTACATTGAGTAGCTATTGCCTATAAGAATGACACGTGTCGTAATTATAAAATGACATGATGGAGTAAAATTAATACAATTACATGTGGTATTATACAAATTGTAAAATAGAACACGAAAAGATAAAATAGCAATGAGTTAATCACCGTCTTATTTAAACATTCATTTCCCTAACATTATTTCATCTCATATTCACGATATTTATATTTATTTAATGAAGACTTTTCGTATTTTTAAATTATGAAAATCCAACTATTTCTTATGTAAACATTCATCCCCCAACATTATTATTTCACCTCATAATCATAATGTTTATACTTATTTAATAGTTCAAAACTTTTTATATTCTACAATTATGAAATTTCAATTAATTTTATGTATAAATGAGATAAGTTGATTAGACATTTTTAGCAAAAAAAATAATGTTGAGTTTCTCATTTTTTATGATATTACTCCATTTTCATTTGTTTGATTTTTCAGTAGTCTCCGTTGAAGAGGCAAGACTCCAGAGCAAGAATATAAGTCAATGACAAGTATCTATAAGATATTATTAAAAGGGTACTTAAAATAATGTGACACATGACAAATTTTAATGTAACGTGATATATTTAAATATGACGTGACATATTTTTAATGTGACACGACAAGTTGATGTGACATAGAATATCAATTTATTATTACATGACATTTTATCTATAAATTAATTTAATTCACTTATCTATAATATTAAAGGATATTATCATTATTCTTAAAATAAATTTCTATATTAAAAATATATTATTTTCCAAAATTTATGTAACCCTTTAAAATTTCAAAATTTATAATTAATACTGACATTTTAATTGAAATTTTTGTAATAAAAGTTTCGTATTTTATAATTAAAATTAAGGTTTTAATTAAAATTTTTGTAATAAAACATGTTAATAATTAATTAAAACTCTTCATATTTCTTTTCACCTACCATTTTTATTAACATTTTTTCTTATTTAATTCATTTTCTTAATTAAACATGGTAATAAATTAATTAGAACTCTTCATAATACTTAACACCCACCAAATTAATTAAAAAGTTCTTCTTATTTAATTAATTTTTATAATATAATATGTTAATAAATTAATTAAAACTCTTTATATTACTTAACACCATAATTTTCATTAACATTTTTTGCTATTTAATTCACCTCTTAAGTTTTTTGGCATTCAATTATCTAATTTAATAATAACAGAAAATAAATTAAAATTAAAAATAAATATGAGAATTTATGGATATGCAATGTCTATAAAAGCTAAAGTACCTATAATAGTTTATATTCACTTTATAATTTAATATTTGTTGTTCATGAGTTTCTATGTAGTGGATTATATTCTATGGTTTAATTTAATTAATTGTTGATAGTGAGTATATTAAGAATTATTGTTGAGTGTTGTTGTTGCTGAGTTGACGATGTGCAATAAAATATATTTATGTTTGTTATGTTGTTGGTTTTTATAATCGTTTTTTGTATATTTGAATTCATGTTTTCCATTTGGTGTAGTTTACAGGATTTACATGCATGTGACAATGTTTTTGTCATGTTATTGTTATCACCGGCGCCGCCATCACGTGGGTAATCAGAAAAGGGAATAAATTGAGGTAAAGCTAAAGTTAAACACCAAGGTAAAAAATTACTAGTATAAGTTATGGATGTATTAAAATATATACTCGAATAAAAGAGCGCATATTTTAAGTTAATGAGTTGGAAAGTTTGAGGTGCAAATTTTAGATAATTTGTTCATATATTATTTGTTTTTGTAATTAACAAAAAAATAATTTGTTTTCGTAATTCAAACTATTTATGGTTTTTTAAAAAATACTTAATTATCTTATATTATAAATTGTAATTGTCTTGTACTATAGATTTTAATTTGTGAAAAAATTTGTTATACATATCTTTAAACATTGACGTTCAATTTTATAAATAAAAATATACATCAAAATTTTAAGCAAACATAGAATATCCCGTGCATTGCACGGGTCACAAAACTAGTTAATAGAGAAAAAAGTTATAAACGATTGTTCATACAAACCTTTATCTTAATCACTAAATAAGACATGCATAAGCGAAAGTTAAAATCTACCCCTCCATCTCAACAGATTCTTTACGTATACTTTTCACATTTGTCGAGGTGTATTTTAAATCATCAGTATCTTTCATTTTGCATTATAAAAATTATAAAAAAATTGATATTCTTAATATATTCACAAAGACGAACCAAACAAAATCCCACATGACAATGTTTTCTCTTATAGATAGTCGAAAATATTACAGATTCTCCTAACTTGTGAATAGTGTAGGTAAAGAATCATTTGAGACAGAGGAAGTATTAAATTAAGGCAAAGCTGAAAAAATAAAAGAACTAAAAGAATAAAAATAAGAAGCTTACAAGCCATACTATATTCATTTTCTTTTCTCGACAAAAATTTACACCAATGCTTCCTAATAAAAAACGTGATTAATTCATCACATGTTAGACTAAAAAACAAATATAAAAAAAAACTATAAAAATCACCAAAACCCGTAAACAATTTTGAGATCGAACCCTCGACCTCAAAACGAAAACAAAGATATACAAAAAGTTTCATTTTTTTTCCCTATAGAGCCTATTGGGCTTATGCTTGGGCCTAAGGGCATCTAACATTTCGACCCGGCCCGCCGTAGTAAAAATAATTACCCCAAACGTTATTAATTCCGCCCCTAATATCGTAACAATTTGGATGATCAGCCAAAACTTTGAGATTAGACAATGGAATTAAGCTATTACCCCAATCTACTACTTGTAAATTTCGAAAATATGAGGCTTTTCCGAACCCTTCTCTCGAAAAATGACCGCTTCCCATTTGTGTCGATGTATGAAAGCCACTGTCTCTTGAATTTACGATTTCACCTCCAAATTGAATCATACTTGCGTGGTCACGTAAGTGTGTGAACAAATATGAGGGCCAGTATCCGACTAGGATCCCGGATCCAAATTCTAACCACCAGTTTCCATGTTTCGGATCCTACAATAAATATGACACAATCTTTGTTTAGAAATTTAATTACCATGAACAACAACAATAAACAAAAGCTGGAATAGCTCAGTTGGTTAGAGCGTGTGGCTGTTAACCACAAGGTTGGAGGTTCAAGCCCTCCTTCTAGCGTTTTTTTTGTTTTAACCAAGTGGGTGTTAGTCCAGTGGTAGTCTGGTGGTTAATATGGTCCATATGGTGGTGCGGAAATGCATGGATCCGGGCATTAAACGCTCGTCACAAAAAAAAAGGAAAAAACACAACAACAACAAAGTAGCCTTAGTCGGTTAAAGGTCGGCTAACATGAATAATAAATAAAATTGAAAAATAGAGGGAAATAATTATGGAATTCTGAAGTTTTATGCTGAATCACAAATTATAGATTAAGACGGTCTCACACCATATAACGATCTACTTTATGAAAAAAGTGATTCATTATAATGTAAAACCGTCTCGTAAAATCGTCTTACATAATTATTACTAATGCTTAATTAATAAGCATTAACCCATCATGTGCATGGTATCAATAACAAAGCAAAGTTGGTGGGAGACAATAGAGATTGATTGAGCCGTGCAGACAAAGTTGCTTAGACTTATAGGATTACTCAACGGTAAAATAAAATAATTAACCTCGAACTAAGCTAATATTTTATAAAATTTACAGACTATTTTACTATACACAAATTCTAATCGAAGTCGGATATATCCGTCAAAAGCTGAAGATAGGTCACAAATGGTTAGATAAGACAAAAGTATTATGCGACTCGCTATGCAATTTGTTTTTGTCCTATCTATTAACTCGGGTATTAGTTGATCATTATTCAGCTTGTGACGGATATGCCCGTCTTCAACAAGACTTACCGTTTACTATATCACGTTAGAAATTAGGTTAAATTATTTATTTTTAAGCATATTTGGTTGATTTTCAGGAAACGTAAATAATTTAATTCCATACCTAAACATTTGTACAATTTACGGCAATTTAATTTAGTTGTACCAATGTGGAGTACCATGCATGCATTACTCCTTCTAACAAGCAACCTTTATTAGCTTTGCTGTTCAAGACTTTATTTCTACAACAAATCCACCTTCTAACGGTCACAAACTTGTAATACGTTTTTTTTTCTCTTTTTCATTTTTAACGTTATTTAAATCGGGTGAGTTGTCAGTTTGTCACAAGTTATTTTACTTATTACCGTAACAAGTAAAAAATTGTGTTATTTTTACTATGTTACTCCCACCGTTTTAAAATAATTGACGTTTTCATTTTACGAGGTGAGAATTTGAATTTAATTTCTACAAAATATATTGGCTGAAAATTTTAAAAATTACACATAAAACTGTTTACGAGTATAACTTTAATATGAGTATGCATTTTAATATATTTAGTTATATATTGTTAAATATATTGAAGAGAGAAGTGAATATCTCTTTAAAATTATATAATACTCCTAATAATTTGGCACGGAATCGTAAAATCAGTATTGAAATCACGATTTAAAATTATAGGGGTAAATGTATGATTGAAAATTTTAATGGGGAGAGGGTGAAATGATAACTAGGAAAAAAATACTCAAAATTTGTAATTAAAAAATGTCAAAATTTATCGTCTAAAAAGGACAACCGGCCTTGCTAATCCCTCGTTCCGGACGACATTAAACAAAAAAAATGGCAATTTTTTTCACAAATGACCAATTTCAACCAAATTTAACTCTTATACTAAATATATCCTTGACACTTCAAGTACACGTAATTTCTTTTGTTTTATTACTTTATGTTTTTTTGTACGTAAAAAGTAAAAATGAATTGTAAAAAAAGTTACTGAAAGAATAGAAAAAGAGAATAGAATCTTACAAAGTTGTAAAAATAAAAAAGCATGCATATGGAACAATGACAAATTGAAATGAATGAATATCTAACAACTACGCTACAAATATAGTGCACGCATGCCATGCAATTTTAAGCGAGATAATAGTTTCACTACTAGATTTTATGTTGTTTCTCTAAAGGAAAGTTTCTAAAAATAGATCGACGGCCGATGGGCGATGGACGAATGCCAGACATTCAATTTTGGGTTCGTCCCTGGGGCCGATGGCCGATGGGATGAAGTTATGTTTTCTAAGTGCGGTGGAATTAAACAGGACTTACGATTAAGTAATGAAAACGTTCAGATGACCGGAACGAATAAGTAATCTCTTATCTATAAAAGGAGTTGAATTTAGAGAAATTCTATGGGCTCTCAATTTTTAAAAAAGATAATTAACTTCTTCCATATAAGCCCCACCACTTAATATCAAGTTTTTATTTCCAAACTATCAACCATTATCTTTAAGTTTACATTTTAATCACTAATATTACTAAATTAAAGAAAATTACAACAATAATAAATTGTCAAATAATTAAATAGTCAGAAAGTAATTTTTTTTTTCCGTTCCTTTTTGCTAATTTGGTAAACATATACTTGGTCATTATTAACACCCTTCGTTTTAATTTACAGCGTTTGCAAGCAAGATTTATTGAATAAATTTATAGCACTCATTCGTTAACTAACGGGGGTCTAATTTTGTTAAAGTAAATAAAATATCAGTTTTCAATGATTAAAATAGGAAAACTAAAAAATATTATTCAATATTTATAGTTCCCTATTACGTCGGAAATATAAAAAAAATTGACGAAATTAATAAATTATAAATGTATATTTTTAATCGTATTTTTTGTTTAACATCGTGTAAGTTAATAAATATTAATAAATGTTAATAGGCGTCTTTTTGTTTCTACCTATGTTTTATTTCGTAAGTACTTTTTTCGTTTCCAGTTTTATTTTAATCATATGTAAGAGTCGTCTTAAACTAAGACGATCTTGAACAAAAAAAACAACAATTGTTGTGCATAACCAACCAGTGTTTGAAAAATTATACCCGTGCATTTTGTGCACGAGTTTAAAACTAGTGTTATTAAATAGACTAAAAAATTTACGTAAATTTTAGTTAAAATTTTCTATTTTTCATTGTTTAGCGAGGACGAATAAATGCGTACCTTCCATATTAACAAGCTGATATCAAATTGTCCACCACTATAGGAAGATGTTGGAGAGATGGCTGCGCCAATTGCAATTCGACTATTAGTTTGAACAAATCCTGAACATAGCAAATTGTAGCATCCTGTTGCTTGATATGCATCACTCTGCCATATTAATTAAATAAATAAATAATTCGTATTAAATATTATAAACGGTATTTTTTATACGTGTTTATTACTAGGCATACGCTGATCATTAAAATAAACATTTTGACAAAGAATTTGATGAAAAAATGGAATATAAATTGGTTTTTATTAACTAGTTCTTATATGATTTTTTTTTTCAAAACATGCCTAATAATGATCATATATTAAAAACTTTGCTAAAATATTTACATTAATATGTGAAGCAGTCTCAAAAGAAATTACTCTGTATTAATTACTAAGTGCATTATCTTACAAGAATTGTACTAGTCCGACAATTCGAAAATTAATAATCATATATATCGACCTTGATCATTATTCGTGCTTAACTAGAGATTTATACTCTCAACCTTGATCGATCATATTTTGAATATTAATTTTTTTCTAAGATAGGACATAAAAATCATCAATTCTTCTTAATTAACACGGTTTTAACTTTAAGACTAATATTTGTAATATTTTAAATATTATTTTTTCTTAAATAGAATATAAATATCATCAATTCTTATTTAACAACATTTTAACTTATTTGAATATTAATTTTTTACTAAAATAGCACATCAATATCACCAATTTTTATTTAACACCGTTTTAACATAAAACTAATATTTTGTAATATTTTGAATATTATTTTTTTCCTAAAATAGCATATAAAAAATCACCGATTCTTATTAAACATTGTTTCAACTCAAGACGGCTCCCACACAAAATTAAAATGAGATTTAAAAAGTCTGTAATTAAGAATTAAGACGGTATTAAGCATGACGAATTCCGTCAAGAAAAAAAAGATGAGATTTGAGATTGACTTACAGTCCAATAAGTGAAGAACCTAGGGTAGTTGTCTCCATAAAGCTCTGGACTGACCTATATAATCGAATTAAATGAAGTAATTAGCAATATTATTAATTAATTCCCTCAATTTCAGTCCTCTAATTAATTTTGTCAGCTACTTGAGTGTTGAGTAGTTAAAGCAATAAATTCATCCATCTACATTACATAAATATAATAACTTCTGAATATACCGTACTCCTACCACTTATTTTAGGTTATTCATAGATTAAGCTAAAGCATTTTATTCGGTTTTATGTAAGATCGTTGTATGGTGCATACTGATATCGTCTTATTTACATTTTTGTGAAAATAACTTTGTACAAATTTTGTTTACTCTTATAATTAAAGAAGATTCATTTAAAATGGGATAATTAGGTACTTATTTGATTTGATATATGTAAACAACATGCAAGATTTCAAGTGATACTAATTATATATTTATGTTTACAAACATAAAAATGATTCAAAATTAATTGAATTATACTCCGTCTGTTTCATAATATAAGTCGATTTAGGAAAAAATAAAATTTTCAGTTTATAAGTTGTTTTACATTTTTTATGTAATAAATGTTATTTTCATTCCAGAAATTCTTGCTTCAAACCAACCAAAATAAGACAGACCAAATGTCATTATCTTTCTAATAAAATCTAACTATTTAATAACAAAATGCTATATCACAAATTCGTCACTCTTTACCCTGAAAATGATGGTAATATTTTAACAAAAAATGGTAACATTTTATTGTAAAAATGGCTACAATTAGTCCGTCTTATTTCAGATAGAAAAACAACCCGTCTGAAATAAGAATTTGCGTTTTCATCCAAAGCACTAAAAAACTCAAAATAAAGTTAATTTAAGCAATTTTATCGGTGAAAAACTCAACTTTCAAATTTTCAACGAACATTTATAACATAAAACTAATTATACAACATTTCCTAATATTTTCTTATTTCTTTTTGAAAAAATAAAAAACGACTTATATCATGGAATGGAGGGAGTATCAAAACAATCAGTCTCTTTTAAGACGGAGATATTCATATTAATATTAAAATTGATCAAATGTAATTCTACTTAATTTTCTTTGTCTTAATCGAAGTATTATTTAACCCGTATTAAATTAAAACGGATACCGCAGTTCTAATTAAAAAAGAATTTGTCATTAAAAAAGAAGCAGGCCAGGAGGGAGTATCAAAAAATTAGTCTCTTTTAAAACAGACATATCCATTTTAAATTTAAAATAGGTCAAATGTAATTTTACTTTTTTTTTTGTCTTATTCGAGGTATTATTTAATCCGTATTAAATTGAAACGGATACCGTTATTCTAATTAAAAAAGAATTTGTGATTAAAAAAGAATTAAAAGAGGGAGTAGTAGGAAAGACATGCCTGCCAACCAGCTTCAATAGTGTTAAGATCATCACCAAAAGAACCAGAAATGACCCACATTTGTGATAAACTGAACTCATAGGGATTAGCTACCTTGGGTGACCATACATTTATGCTTGCCTTTGCTCCATAATATTGATTCCCACTTACATATCCCACTGCATGCTGCAATTTAATTCCATATATTAATCACAAAAATTCAAAATAGTCGGTTTTTGAATATCGTTATTGAGAGACTTTTCATATAATGAGGAAAAGAAGCTGATCTCTATAGATCTCTACTGTGCGGGGAGCTAGAATTTACGGTTAGGGGGGGTGAAATTTATAGGAAATTATTATTTTTTATATTAAAATTGATAATTTGAACTGAACCATCTCTAATTAGTAGTGAAAAATAATAAATGTAAAACATTTTTTGATTTATTTTACGTTTGCAACGGTTTTATGAGATATTACTAATCACTCTTTTTATGACTAGCTAACAAGGTATTTGTAAAACTAACAAATTATGTATACTAAACTTAGAATCTTAATCATATATTTATGAATATGTTAATTATAAATTTTGGTAAATTTCGATCTTTCTAATTACAATGCAAGAATTATAATTAGTTTCGAAAATTAAATATTTCAAGCTCGAAATTATGGAGTCTCCCAATTATAAGTATCATGCTTAATCATTTATTTTTGGTACAAATAAGTATCATGCTTAATCATGGAGTGCTCACAAACACCAACACATTGTAAAAGAGAATCAAGTATTTCAAAACTTGTATTCTAAGAAATAAAATCAATTATACATTTTTCCTATATAACTTGTACTCTAAGTAAAAAAAACCATTATTATAAAATTCAAATGATTCAATGAACAATATAAAAGTCGATCACAAAAGATATTCAGATACATTAATTGGAGGATTATACAACCAGATGTATACATCTAGTAGTATATTATTCGAGCTTTATAACAAATAATTTGAGCTTTTGCATATATTTGACGAACTTTATTGAAAAGAATCTGAGCGTCTTAAAAAAAATTGTAAATCAAAACATTATATTGAAACTCAAAAATAACATATATATATCATCCAAAGTTTTTAATTTTAACAATAAAAAATTATAGTGCATGAAAAAATTGTTAAAAGCTCGAAAAAAATTACATATAAACTCAATTATATTTGTATTAGTTGTACGATACTCATATACATCTGAATGTATAATTCTATTTATGCAGATACATCAATTATTATGTACGACAGTCTTATTACTTACAGAGTACGAAGTATGATATAAAACCGTCTTATTCTATTGATTCTATTGTGATTCAGATAAAAGTATTTATTACCATGCACATGATGACTAAAATTCAGAAAAATGTCATCAAGAAAATTAAATAGGATGGAGTGGGTTGACAACTATGTAAGAACACAAACCAAACCAAATCAAATGAAGAAATGTATGAAATTGGTGAATTTCTACAAGAAGCAACCTCACTATATATAAACATTTATTATGTTGACAATTTAAACAACAATAACAACAACAACAACCAACTAGTACCATTAATTTTCTCTTATTTCCATTCTATGTCATAAAAATCAGTCCTTTTAAGTTGTTGCCAACTTCTCTGCTATACATTTATTCTTATCATTTTTCATGTATATTTCTCCCTTTCCGACCAAGCGAAATATTCATCCATTTTACGATTTGTGATATAAATATGATCGAATAAAGTAAAATGACCGTACCGACACCTAAGTAGCATTTTCTTTGTTAATAAACATAAATTTTGTGATACCAGTATGATTGAATAAAGTAAAATAACCTTCTGATTATATCGACCCCTAACTATTACGAAATAACTATTTTTTGTTTTGTTAATAAAAATAAATTTGTTAAATTACCAATGTAATGAGGCATTTATCCTAACATTATAATTACAAGGTTTAAACTTTAATTTGCATTGTTATAAAAAGGAGACAACTTCAAAAACTTTAATTGGCTTTATTCAGTTTCTTTTGACCCCTTTGTCTAGAGTGCACAAAAATGAGACCTTATGATCATAATGATGAACTTACATGTTACAATCCCTTTTCTTCGTCGGTTATACCATGTTATCCTACGTCTCAGCCAATAAAAATATAAAAATTGATAATATTTTTCGAAAAATAATAGAACATAATCAAGCTAGTACTAATAAAAATGACGCTTCTCATTGGTTAGAGATTTACAGCATACGGTTGTACCTTAGAATTTTCCGATATTTTGGTTAAAGTTATTTAAAGAAAATATGGAGGGTAAATTGATAATCTTAGTCCAGTATATCCCGACCAATGAAAATATAAAAATTAAAATTGATTTGAGTAATATTTTTCGAAAAATAAGAAAACATAATCTAAATGGAATAATAAAATGACGCATTCTCATTGGTTAAACATTTAGAGTATACGGTTGTACCTTAGAATTTTCCGATATTTTGATCAAAGTTATTTAAAAAAAATATGGAGGGTAAATTGATAATCTTAGTCCAGTACATCCCAACCGATGAAAATATAAAAATTAAAATTGATATGAGTAATATTTTTCGAAAAATAAGAAAACATAATCTAAATAGAATAATAAAATGACGCATTTTCATTGGTTAGAAACTTAGAGTATACGGTTGTACCTTAGAATTTTTCGATATTTTGGTCAAAGTTATTTAAAAAGATAAGGAGGGTAAATTGATAAAGCAGTAAAAAGGGTAAAAAAAGGAAAATTTACCTCATGGTCAGTACCAGAGGAGTCTCTTCTAACAAATTTTCTTGGTTTTCTACCAAATCTATTAATAGAACTAACTCTCAACATATCATCTTCACTTGTTCTTCTAATTGGAATGGTTCCTGGTGAACATGTTTCTCCTGTTAAATGCCATAATTGAAATGTTTCTTCAAACATGTTACTACTTCCTACTCTTTCGTGCCCTTTTGGTCGTTGTGGCGGATCCTGTAAAACCAATTACGGTTTAAGTTAAAATGATTTAAGGTCGGCTGACATGAATTGTCAGCATAATGTAAGTTAATTAGTAATATTTGAGTATGAGTATTACTTACCAATGGTTTTTGGCCTCTTAGCATTGGATGTTCAAATGCTAGTTGTTCATGTGTTGGAATGCAATCTATAATATCTCCATCTAAACTCTATTACATTGAGAAAATTTCATTAGCAATGTAAAATAACCAGGAAGATATAACGAGACAGTTTTACAGGTGAGATTTCAGACATGTAACAACAAGGATTATTTTCTGTTGTTATAATGTAATAACCAGGCAGAAATGAGACAGTTTTACAGGTGAGATTATTACTACTCCAAACCTAAGGAGTACGTATAGTATAAAAGAAGTTGAGTTTTCACGTGTAAAACTGTCTCATACAAGACTGATCGCAGAAACGCGATAAATAAAGGAAGTAATCAAAAGGAAGGAAAGTATACATACTTGGATAGTTTTGATAGGATTTCTATTGATCTTGTTAAGATGTTCTCTAATCCTTGTTAACTTGTAAACTTCATCATTTGGTCTAAAACTTTGAGTATCATTGTTATTTGCTTTGTCTTCAAAGTTGGATTCCAAAGAAGAATGAACTTGAAACACCAAAGAAGAAGTAACAAGAAGGAATAATATAGCAATTGTTGATGAAGAAAATATTTTTAATAATAAAAACCCAATAAAATGAATAAATTCCATTTTATTATAATAATATATGCAATAATATTTGTTGTTATTCCTTTGTATTTTTCCCTTCATTTCTTGTCTACATTGATGATCTTGTTTTCTTCTTTTTCTTCTTAAACTTCTTCTACATTGACATTGATAGTCTTCTTCTTGTTCTTGTTCTTCTTCTTGTTTTTCTTGTAATTGTTTATTGTTTTTTTCTTGATTTTCCCATATAAATACACTACCTAACACCATTTTTCATTGAAGATATAACAATAAAAATAGTAAAAATATAAAATCTCACTATTTCCAAGAATTTGAATGCACAAAAATGACAAACAATATGAATAAACTTGCTTCTATTCTATGCTTATGTTTTCTTGTATTAATGACACTACTACTTGAATTGTTTCTAGAGATAGAAAGAGAAGCAAGAGTTTACTCTTAACTTGTTTAATAATATTATGAAAAATGAGATGGGATTTAATTGTAAGAGCTAAGACCATGTGGAGATGGGTTGGAGCTATTAATACTTGGTGTTATGATCAAAACATGCATATTATATAGTTTTAGATTAATCTTTTGAAAAAAAGCAAATTCTCCCTTTAGACCGGTGGTCCCGACTCCCGAGCTGATACTAAGACGGATAAAATATGACTATTTTACGATAAAATGTAAATATTTTTCTTATAAACTGAAATTATTATAGATAAAGCGTAAACTATTATATAGTTTCATACTATTTTTAGAAAAAATCAAATTATATTCCGCTAATATCAAGACTGAAAAAATATAACTATTTTATGATAAAACGTAAATATTTTCTGATAAAATATTATAATTAGTTATTGTTAGAAAATATAATGTTAATTATAACCTAAATTACATTATATGGTCATTTTTTTATTATAAATGGTAATATTTTTTTATTTTAAATTAATACCGCCTTAAAAGAGACTCCCGAGAACCGGATATGATTTGATGAAACAAAGAGTGAAGAGTGAAGAGTGAAGAGTGTGGGAATGATATGAAGAAGGGTGTGAGACTTGGCGTGGGGTAGTGTTTCCAGTCTTCAATACATAGACTGAAAACTTTTACTTTATTGTGGTTATTTTTCTAGGCAATATGGTCCTTACTCTTACGGGGAGGTGCTTCTATAATCTATACTCCTAATTCTATTAATTAAGTACATACACTTGTGTGTAAATATAGGTGAGATCGAGTTGGTTCAGGTTATTAATAAGTTAATTAAACTGGTTATTGTATTGAATTATTATAGTATTTGGTAAAATTGATTTATATAATCTATGAATTAAACTAGTTACAGTTGGTTGTAGAGTTATAAGTTGAATTATATTGTTGTTACTTGGATGTTTGTGATTATTAAGGTCAAATGTGATGTATTTATGTAAATTAGGGCTAGGCAATATCATCGCGGGAGCTAAGTATCTTGGAGTTGAGATGATCAGAATTATGTTAGTTAAATTTGACTCGTTTAACTTGACCTAATATCTCTATGACTTATTAAGTTATTAAATCGTGTTCAACTTAAAGACTATACAAATGTTGCGTATTTTGCAATAAGACCTTAAAACTTTAAACTAAAGACCTATAATTCAATAAGCTTAAAGTCATTATAATAAGTAATTTTCGTGAATCTTTCCATTGATTACGTTTTTCTTTTAGTATATATCATTCGACTTAGCCTGAAATCGCGTCGAGAGGACCAATAGCCAGTAGGACGATAAAAATCTTCACATAAATTTTAACACGATTACGTCCTCAAGGCTCTAATCAAAATTATATCTACATGCATTAATATTCTTTACTTTATATACAGAAAATCAGCTATGAGAATTATAATTTGGGAATTTAATTTAATTTATATAATGGGTTTCCAAAGTTGTTTGCTTTAGGGAAATGTCGTCTTTCTCACGTCCCTAGATGTTCTTTGTGTCAGCCTCTCCAATCTGTATGCCTACATATATACTTATATGTCTTCTTGTTTTTATATATCAACACAAAACAAAACAAGGTTAATTCACTTTGTTTACTTATTCCTTAAACATTTGTTTTTTAAATTGTCGTTTTCTTTGGATGTGGAAAATTTACACTTACTAGAGATGATGTCAATATGAGGTTTTCAAGTTTTTTTTTATATATTTTATTTCGAATATTTATGGAATATCTGCAACAACGTGATTGAGTTATTAAGATAATGTTGTCGTTACGGTTAGTTTTAACCCGTGCAAAATTGCACAGGATTAAAGGTATGAATTACGAAAATAAAATTTCACATAATTATACTTTTAAATATTAATAATATTCAACGTCCATAGCTTATAAATTATCCAATAAAGTTATAAATATTGATTTTTTTACTTTTATAATTACGTTCCATATATATCTAATAAAGTTAGAGATGCTATTAATTATCTATTAAAATTACGTAATTTTGTTAAATATAATACATAGTAAAGTTAGAGAATCAATATATAAATTATCTAATAAAAATATAACTTTGTTAAATCTCTAGATTTCCAATCTAAAATTAATGTAACATTTTTATTACGCGTAAATATGAAAAGAAAAAATTGATATAAATTATTCATTATTCATAAATCGTTATTTGTCACGAATTAATATTTACGTTCAAAACATAAACGTAAATTTTACATACGAAACATAACATTGGCGGGTTTTTAATAATTAATTGAATTTTCTTAGCCGCGGATTCCACATTTATTGTTTTAAATAAAAATTAAAAAAACTTATTTGATGACATGGTTTCACAAAATTGCTTAAAATGTTACTGTATTTATATAGATGAGATGGTTTACCATGATTGAAATAAAAGGCTTATTTTCGTACCCTGGTAGATGCAAAACCGATTCAAAAGTTATCGAGAAAGATTTAAGATAAACGTCGAGTCACTTTTATGTAGTAATGTTGACGATTAGGATAGTTCGATAACAACCCGTGTAATATAAAATAATTGACCCGCGTTATCTACAAATTTATAACATTCTAAGGGGTTGTTTGGTTGGCTTTTAAAATCATGTGAATTGGAAAATCATGGGAAGTGGGTAAATTGATTCTTGTTTGGTTGCCCAATTCATGGGAATTATAACTTCCATAGGAAGTTCTAATTCCTACATTATGTAGGAAGTCACTTACCTAACCCCTCTAGGTAATTGGAAGTTCCCGCATGAATTGAAGTTCTTACATTCAACCAAACAACATTTATCTAATTCACGTGATTTTTAAGTTCATACGAATTTTATCTTCCCGGGAATTTTATCTTCCCATGCCGAACCAAACGACCCCTAAATATGACTTAAGTTGTCATTTTCCAAAGAATAGTTGAACAGAATATATGAATTAAGGGCCAGCAATCCAGCATGCTGCTTTGGCATGCCTATAGACTATTATTCAAAGGAGCATTACAATGAACAGAATAATGAATATATATCAAGTTTAATGTATGCCCTACTCGTCTATGGATATCATTTTGTTTTAAATTTGTCAATATCAATTGTCCTATTTGAAGCTGTTATAAAATTAAAACGGATATTAATGTCTTAATCAAACATGACTGACGAGAAACATATATATATATATATATATATATATATATATATATATATATATATATATATATATATATATATATATATATATATATATATATATATATATATATATATATATATATATATATATATATTATAAAGAGTGTTTATATCAAATGTGACATACAATTAAATTGAAAATATTAGCGGAACAATGACTTGAACTCAGCGCAGGACTGCGAGAGCGTAAAATTTTATTGATGTCGAATGACAATAGTTTTGCAGAAAAGCAAATGATCTTTATATTAGAAAATAGGAGAGAAATACAAGACCCTAGACCAATTCTACAAAGGAAGCCAGAGAAAATAGTTAAATTAAGGAAACTTGGAAAAAATTGGAAAATTTTACTAAAATCTTTATATATGTTATTCTGGTGTAATTATATGTACTTCGTCCCTCCCGATCATTGATTTACATATTTTATGTTGGGTGGTCTCAATCAGTTATTTATCTTTTTATTTTGGGAGTGCCTTTGACGATGGTCTTTAATTTAACTATTTCTACTTTGTTCTCTATTATTGTTGCAAAAGTAGCTACTTTATATTTGATAACTAAAATTAATAGCCAATTCCGTAGCAAATTTAGCGACAAGGCTATTAGCTACGGTTTAAGTTCCGTTGAAAATCTCGTCTCTATTGGTAATTAGCTACCGAAATCAAGTGGTTTGCTACTGAAATAAATGTAGCTATTTGACTTTCACCTTGTAGTGCACGCTCAATTTTGTTCACCTGTTATTCAATAATTACCTCATTTCTCTTTACTTGTCTTTATACTTAAACCAAAAAAACAAACAATCGATACAGATGAAACGGAAAGAGGAAATAAATCTTCATATTAAAAATTAAGAATGAGTGTACGTACTACAAAATATTACAAGTATATATCAATGATGAGATACATGGCAATTAGGCCGTAAGATTAATGATGGTGTCTGGTAGTGCGACTAAGCTATACAGAATTACAGACTGACCCATGCATAGTTAATTACTATTTCTTGCATAAATTCGGCATCTTATACTGCTTAAGTAACATGTATAATTATGATTAGCATTGTTCTACAGACTTCAACATCATAATTACTGTTTTATCGCATTAATAACCCAGCACTATAAAAAAAACTATACTAATAAGTCATACATAGTTACATACATACATCAATCTAAGTCGGTCTGCCTTAAAACAGTTATATCCGTCTTCAGCGTAAAACTGGTCAAATACTAACAAGACATTCTCCCTTAAGATAATTATATCCGTTTAGACATTCTGTTTTTTTGACTTATCCATCTATTTCACCCGTTTTATTATTGACGATGAATATGTCTGTCTTAACTCTTAAATAAGAATATCCGTCTTAAACAAGAGATTCTGAAATTAACCTAGTTGTTCTCCCTTAAGATAGTCATATCAAATGTCGTAAGTGTAACAGGTCAAATACTATCCAATTTCTGAACTAATACATACAGGCGTTGTTTGGTAAACAACATATTGAAAGAAATTAGTAGATTCCGGCATAATTAGTAGGTTGACCAATTAATCTACAATTTTCATGTGTTTGGTAAACAACATATCCTGATAGCATATTGGTCGGGATCTATTATTTTTGAATATGCTGCTAATATAGCAGCATATTGTATCAACATATTTAATTTATACACGAAACCATTCTAATTATCCTGTAATCTGCTATTTACCAAACACTCTTTTTTAATCTGTTAATTTAATTTAATAGTCAAACCTGCTATTAAAATCTACTAACCGTATTATGCTAACGTTATATGCTATTATAAATCTGCTTATGTCGTTTGCCAAACAAGGTCGAAGAGTTTGGCGTTCTCTAGACATTTTAGGTTATATTTCGTCTATTTATTTAACCGGTTTGTTGTTTAAGACAGATATATATCCGTTTTAATAAAGAATAATTTTGTTTAATTAATTGTGAAAAATGTAAGATCCTTCTTTTATGCCTGTCATGCTTTGACGATCCTGTACATAATTCAGATTTATATAATTGATAAAAGCAACTTTAATTGAATAAATAATAAGGTTTAAAATAAAAATGAAAAAATGAAAGAAAAAGTGGTTAATTTGGATTCAAGTGAAGTATTACCAACATTAAAGTGACAATGTTTCGGTCCACTTCACACTATGTCTCTTCATTCTAACACTGCTTCTTACTTAACAGTTTGCAGTACGTACGTACCAGTCCCGTTCTTTTCATTTTACTGTTTCTTTTGTTGTTGTTGCGTCGAATGTGTTATTCGTGGAAAAATACTTCCATCTTTTTGAATGACGTCCTCCCTACACACAGAGAATGAGAATCAAATTGAGAATTAAACATTATTGTAAAAAATTTCTATGAGTACAAGAAGGACGTCTTTTCGAGGAACGCAAGTACATAACAGTTTATTTGTGTTGTGTCAGATGTGTTCTTTGTGGAAAATATTTAGGTTTTTACCGTGGACGACCTTTACATAGGAGGAGAAACAAAATGAGAATTAAATATTTTTCGTATAAATATAGGGAAGACGTTCTCCAGAAAGTCGTAAGTACTTCTCGTTCTTTTGTTACCATGTATTTTACCATACGAACACCTCTTTTTGAATATATTTTGTGATTTATTTTGAAGTATAGATCATAGTCAAGACTTCATGGCTTTGGTCAATGACCTAGTTGAAGAATTTTTTATTACAAGCATTTTTCATTTGACCATATTGGCGAAATTGCTTAGAGACGACTTTAAAATAAGGGTATTTTTTAATTGTATTCTGAACTATTTTTAGGAATTTTTATGTTATATTCCTTTTCGTAATCAATGACCTACTTGTATGCAGTCGTGACTCGTGAGTTAAAGGTCAGTCAAAATTCGTTTATTCAATTAAAAAACTTTGACATACCACAATACATACCATGAGTCTAGAATGCCAACATACTTTTATTAAATTGAAGATTTCGTAATAACAATCAATTTGAAAAGAAAAAAACACCACTTTTGAATGCCTAATCAACATTTATGATCAATAGTTAAAAAAACATAGGTATAATTTAGAAAACTCAATAGTTAAAATGCATGTATAAGTAAAAAAATTCCTTAAAAGTTAAACTGAGCATTTTTTCGAAAAACAAGACTACTAATAATATTGAATTTTCCATAGTACTATACATCACACGGAATTATTATCGTATTTATATATAACAAATATTGTAATAAGATTGCACACATTTGACTTTCTCGTCCCTCCATGCCACATCCATAGAAAAATATTTGTGAATATCGCAAATAATATTGTCCTAACGAAATCTTACTGGAATCTAAAAACCACTTGAAGAAAAAAAAAAAGAACATTTATCAATTCAAACACAAATACAAAGATATGATAAATCTTAAACCGTAAAACGATCTATTTTTTAAAATATTTATTTATTTGGTGTTAATAAAGAAGCTTTATTTTTATATAATGGCTAGATCCTCTCGCATTATAAAACCGTCTCATATAAAAATTACGGTTTATCAAAACACATGCGGCTAAAAGGACCTACAAGAGAATTACATCAAATCATGATGAAAAATACAGTAGAATATAGCTTGGCTTTTAGTGTGTGATTGTCTCGAAAACTTGTCAATTTGTTTGTCTAGTGCATCAACAATCAACAAATTTCAGTCAAAACGCAATTTAGCTACTATAACACATTTCTAATCATTATTTGATCCCTACATTTATATGATGATAACATTCACTTAAGAAACGATTTTATTACTATTTTTACTCATTTCATGATTTTTGTTCACTAATTAGCTTTGGCATGCATTAACGGCTCTATCTTTAATCCAGTCAATGAATTTACATCAAGTCAACTCTCACATTTTTGTTGGATGGTTTCGGACTGTCAAATATTTTGACAGCTAATTTTTCAAATGTCAGCTAATTTTACCAAATAAATTATAAAGTTAGTCGAAAAGTTAGCTGAAACCTATATAACTGATTAGATAATGGAATATATTAAAAATGTTTGACAACTAGCTGATATATTTGGTAAAGTAAGATAACTTATTTCTTATATGATACCCTACTTATTTATGTTTTATTTCAATTAATTAATTTATCTGGTTAAATAAGTTACTTAGTTGGAAATTTGGTCAAATTAGCCAGATAAAATAATTTCCCAAACAAAATTTTAACTTTTGATTAAGTTGGCAATAATATGATCGATACACTCATTTTGAAAACACCGTATTAAATAAAAAAGTCGTCAATCAGGTATAATAAAATACAAAAGTGTTACGAAAAATACATAAAAGCAGACGAGAAAATAATGACATGTCGTTTCTTCTAAGTATTTGTGTCCTTGTTAAAAGAGTTAGGTATAAAAAAAAATTGATTTTTATAATAGATGTAATTTTTTTTAGTATTTTCATTCTTTTTTTTAAGTTTTTTAGTCCAAGGTGAATCTACCTTGAATTTGCTAAAGAGGGATTACAAGAATAATCTTTTTAGAGGAAAAATGCATTAAAATAAGTAGAAGAAAAAGTGAAGAAAAAGAAGGAATGTTAAATGTTAAAAAGGGAATACTTAGGTAAAGTAACTTGAAGGATGGAGTAGTAATTATTATGTCAAATAAAGTACAATCAGCTTTGTATGCTCCAGCTTAATTATCATGAAATTTAAATAAAGTGAATAAAGGTGCTATTTTCTATAGCTTAATTTTAACATCTAACTAGTTTTACGCCCGTGCAATTTTTGCACGGGTCTAATTTTATTGAATTAAAAAAATCAATAAGAAGGTAAATAAATTTTAAAAGAATATGATTTTAGTATCGGAGTAATATCAATGTAAAAGTAAAGAGAAATTATATACTTGACTTAGACGCAAATAAAACTAATGCATCTCCTTGACATTATAAAAGCATACAAAACTTATTTAGGATGACTTATCGGTTTAAGGTTAAGACGGATCAAATATATATGTAGAATGAATAATACAAAAAAAAAACATTATGCATGACGAAAATAAAATGTGTCCTATAATCCATGAGGAACGATACTGACTCGTTTTAAACTTAAGACGGATAATAGCCGATAAAAAAAAATATATATTTTAAAATTATTCTTACGGATTTAGTTCTAAGTTCCGAATCATCGTAATCAACCCAAATTATTTTTTAGTTCGACCTTGTAACTACCCAAAACATTCTACGACATTAGCGAAATATGATCATTTTGATAGATATCGGACCGTTTATATCGTATTTTAATTTAAATTCAACTAAAAGATAAATTCAACAAAAAACTACTTTTTGTGATAATATAGAAGATTTTTGTTTTTTATGTATATTTGCAGATTTTTAGTTGAATTTAATTAAAATACAACTAAAAGATTTTAAATCAACAAAAGACTATTTTTTGTTCTGATATACATGATTTTTATTTTCTCCAATATACCGCATTTTAATGACGACATTGGCAAAATATGATCATTTTGATATATATCGGACCGTTGTATATCGTATTTTACCGTATTTTATCTTGTTTGGTATATTAACTTGTATTTGATTTGATTGGAAAATATAATATAATTTAATTCTTGGACTAACTATTTTTGTTGTTTGTAATTTTTTGTTTTTCCGATTTAATTTTTGGACCATTAAATATCGTATTTTGTTGGACCGTTGTATATTGTTATTTAAATATTCGATTAACAATAATTTGATGATATCGTAGTATTTTATTATGACAATGATAAAATGTAATACTGCAATCAATTACTTTAAATAGGGATGAGAAAATATCATAATACGTAATTGGAGAGGAGTAAAAATCAGAATTATGAAAATAGAAGAGAAAGAAATTAAATCAGTCTAAATTTTGGTGGGCCCATAAATTCCTTATTTCAAGGAACCAATAGGAGACATTTAAAATCTATTCCTTTTATAGGTATAGATTTTGTCGATGACGTACGTTTCATATTATCAGGAGAGGATGTGGAGTGTTACATTTAATTCCCACTTGATTAGTCGTTTGGATATTGTGAGAGACATTATCCGTCTTCGGTTTGTGATGGATAGTGTCGGTTTTCGATGAAAATTTGTATAATTTTAATTTTATTGTTTTTTTTCATATATAGTACATGATCCACGGAACTATTGATTGACTAATTCAGACATTTCTAGGATAAAATATTGTTATAAATGAAAATTTTCTAAGCTATTAATTTCAACATTTTTGAAGATTTGTAAATACTTCTAGTCGTAGTAACAATATTAAAGATTGTGATCGATATTAGGTGACCCGTCCATATACAAGTTTAATACTTGTATAGTTGTATTACGTATTAAAGAGTATTATTTGTCAGACCAACTAATGTAGAATATCATGAATTATAATTACAAAAAAGATATTAACAACTAACAAAAATTAAAATTAAAAGTGAAAAAATAAATTAAGTTAAATAAAACTATTTATAGATGTCTTATGATAATGTAGTATGGTTAAAATTTACGAGACAAAACTTTATCGTCATAGTTATCATACCCAACTCAAATTCGGACTAAAGTGATGGATGATGATATACACAAGAAAAACAATAAAATTATTGTAAAACCGTCTTATATAAAAGTCGTAAGATGTTTTTAATTTGAGTACCATATTTTCCGGGAAAACAGTAGGGAAATGTATGAACTATGAAGTAATGAAGTAAGCATGCTTTAAGCAAATATCTAATGATGGGTTGCCATGCCAAAACATACATGATCATCTTGATCATCAAGTATAGCATTATGATGTCCTTCGTTTTTATTACACGACATTTCTATTTGTTAATTGTTTATGGGAATGACAACAAACATAATCATGATTTCATGCACATGTTTTGTTTTGATTATACTTGTATATAGATTGATAATTGTGACCAAAACTTGAAGATTTCATCTACGAAACTTGTACGTTTTCAACCGAAATCTGTGTTAGTTAAGTTTCTTTGATCATAGAGGTTGGTGGCCGAGTTAGGAGATTAAGTTAAAGGGGCGAAATTATTTTAAAGGGATTTAAAAAATCAAAAAATTTAACCAAAAATTCCGAAATTTTCAAATGCCAGCGAAGTCGACCTCCCCTGTCAACACCTCTCGCTCCACCATTGTTTGTTACGACTATATGGGACTTGTAAGATTGACCAATAAAAAAGGGTATATCACAATAAGGAAAAGAATAATACAGAGTAATTATCTCTCAGTATTTTTTCTACGATTATTAATTCACTTTTTACAAATCTCAAATCAAAATAGTGGCTTCAAAAAAATATAGTAACAACATGTCTCCAACTCTTAACTTGCTTCCTTTACTTGAACCATGCTTCATTAAACCTAACTACCCTTGAAATGCGCAAAACTTCGATCAATGGATCGTCACCATATTCTTATCGAAGAACATAAAAAGAACAATAAAGAAAATCTTTGTTGATGAGGAAATTCGCAGCCGCTATTATGTAGCCTTTTAGACTGTGTATTAATTGGGCCGTCATTAATTCTAATTTGGGCCGTTATTATGTAGCTACAAATCAGAAGGCCCAATAACGAGAAAATAAAAAAACAACAAAACGCTAGAAGGAGGGCTTGAACCTCCGACCTTGTGGTTAACAGCCACACGCTCTAACCAACTGAGCTATTCCAGCTTTTGTTGGTAATCTTCACTTATTGAAATTATTTATTTATTACTCCGCATTTGATTCTACTTTAAATTCTAAACATTTTCTTTGCAAATATTCCTATATCCAGAAGTTTTACGACGTATTTTTTATTCAAAGCGTCTTGCTTGTGACGAACATTATCCGTTATAAGTTAAAGACGGATAGTGTTCTCACAATAAGTCAAATGGAAGGGCACCCCATGAATAATATCACTTGCACATTGTAAGGACATTCGTGACATCCTTCAGTTTATGACGGATGATGCCATTTTCAATGATATTTTATCGTAAATTCGTAACACCTTTCACGTAATAGACATTTATTTATGTTATTCAATAATTTTTTCTTTCGTTTTACTACGTATTTGTTTATATCCATCGCGTTGTCTTATTATAGATTAGACCATTTTAAGTTCGATTTCTGTCATTCGCATGAGTTAGGAATCGTGAATCGTGATACTCAAAAGACCTTAAAAAGTTAGGCCAAACGCGCACTCTATATAGTACTCCGTACTAGATTCGGCTCGTGATTTTTTCGATAGATCCGTTAACATTCAAGGTAAGCAGCAGTAGTTACAACTTAGAAGAAAGTCCCCGTTAATATTGGCGAACTTTTGACATTTACAGTATTTAATCAAGCGATAATCAAGAACACTACCGATACTAAACTAGAATCGTCAATTCACCATGCATCTAACACAGTTAGTGGCATACATTATGATCATGGGACAATTTCGCTATCTTCGCGAATCTACCACTATCCCGTAGACAATAGTCTATACTAGCCGGAACCAAAGGAGCTTTTGTTTTGCCATAAGAGTTGTAACATAACGCTTGCTGAAGACCGTGGTTGACTGGAGACGGTTTCAATTGAATGTCGACAAGATCAACGTCGATACAAGGGACATCGGTGCTGCAAGCTAGATGAACTGGTTGTGCAGAATACGTCCCAACTATGTTATTGTATTTGATGTTGGATATTGCCACTGCGCCGCTTTGGTTTTTGCAATGGACATTGTTCTCGCAATAGAATTGGTCGATTATTAGAGGAACCTTGACGTCTGAAACTTGTATATTTGAGAATGTCACGTTTTTAACAGATCCGATACCACCCTATAATGGAAAATTAAGCATAAATTAGTACGATAATTAACATAATATGTAATTCTGTATATGTAAGTAAGAGGTACTTTTCAGTAATTGCAATATTATGTATATATATATATACCGGCCATGTCTTGATCCTCACTCCATATAGTGTATTCTGCATGACGATATCTTCGACGACAATATCAGATGCACACGCGATACTTTTATACTTCCCTAGTCCTCCCAAACTGCATCCATGAAATCAATATGAATACTTACTAGCCATGTTACTCAGACTTGTTTAGAAGTACCTGACACGGGTACGTGTCCAAGTGTCGGACTCGGCTATTTTATTGAAAATATGCACTTTTTGGTCTAAAATGAGGTGTCCATGTGTCATACCCATGTCCGAGTGTCGAGTGTCGAGTGTCGGACACGGGTACGCGAGGAAATTAGAAGAGTCGGAGTAACATAGCTTACTAGAGCTTGTTAAAGACAGTAAGTAAATTTCCGACTTGTATGTTAGAGGCGTGTCTGATTTAACATCAACACGCCAGTGTCTCAAAAGTTCTCGCATATAGTGGGACAAGATAGGGAATCGAATGTTCTAGCCTAATAATAAACCGAATAATTACTGATAATTACCTAATTCCATGGCCAGGACCGCAATTAATATGGTGCAAATGAATGTTAGAGCAACCAGTTTGAATGGATACACAGTCATCTCCTGTTTAAAAAATGCATGGTGTACCATTAGTAAATCAAGCTTATCGCTGAAGCGAAATCATAAAGCTGCGTATAAATAATTCGACGAGTAATAATAATAGTACAAAATCCAGGTATGCAGTAGAAATAATTTTACAGTTAGTGGAGTTCAAAGGTACAAATTGGACCTGATGCTGGCCTGAGAGGACTCTTTTTTCAGCAGACTTTTTAAAAGTTAGTTAAAAGTAACCGTTAAATGCATCCACTAACCGTTTCCAAGAAAGTTATTAAAATGGCCGGTGTGGTGGAACATAACTAACTACCCAACTAGATTCTGGTTGTCTAAACATTCCTTTTTCCCCACTTGTACATTTTTAAATGCAATTTAAAATGTGGGTTTACTCAATATAAGGTTAGCAAGTCATATCACAAAATGTAACGAATGTAAGGTTTGATGTTATGATACCCCAAAACTTCGACACGGTGTCGTGACTGGGTGTCGGATACTGCTATTTTGTGTGAATTATTCAATTTGTTGGGTCTAAAATGAAGTGTCGAAGTGACATGTTGTGTCAGGACACATTGGTAACTAAGTGAAGTGTCGGAATAACATAGGTTTGATGTGTAAGTTATAAATAAACTTAACATCCAAGAACATTTACTTTATAAGAAAGTACATTTCCCAACACATGTCAGGAACTTTGCCGCCTTCTATAATAACTAAATAAAAACATGAACTGTAACTTTTTACCCTCTAGTGAATCATAAAATTTGCAAGTTTGGGAAATTGTGAAACAAAAATTTGTTCAGAGGGAGTAGGCACGGGCGCACGACATTAAAGAAGTTACCATAACATGGAAAATTCAATACGTACATATGCTTAGCTTTAGAAATATGGAAATCGCACTTACCACATCCAATGTTAGAATCATGGATTTCAACATCTTTAGTGTTTTGAAGATGAATACCATCGGTGTTAGGGCTATCTTCTGGTGACGAAATGGTGACATTCATGACCTGTACTCCTATGGAGTTATCAAATTTCAGATGGCAAAGTGGACTGTTTTTTATTGTAATATCACGAACTATTATGTTGCTGCTAGCATAGAATCGCAATGCCTGAAAACAAAATATAATAAATCAACTTTAAAGGAGCTACATGTCGGAACATTGAGTATATGGAAAGCGAGTATATGAGTCACTTACTGTTGGTTTCATGCTTGGAGCATGAGTAGACGGACAATTCTTCTGCAAATCACCCACACAAACACGTTTCAGTTAATACGCTATGCATTCGTGCACAATGCATAATGAATTTTCATGCATATTCTATATAATCAGGAAGAAATCACATTGGTAAATGCAATGTATATGTAAGCAAACTGACCTTATCTGCCGGGGACTGCGAGAAAGACCACCACTTAGAACCCTGACCGTTAACAACTCCACTGCCTTGAATGGTAAAGTTTTGCAGCCATTTGATATTAATCCATTGAAATAGATCAGATTTTGCCCATGAACTTACTTCTGGAGGTGCTAACAATGTTCCATCTATCTGCACATTTTCACAAAGTACAGTATTGTTGCGCGATTATTTGATTTGTATCTCTTGATAGTTTCAATTTATATATGGCTCTATCATACAACTGTTTATTTTGAAATTAACGTAAAAGATAGTAATGAGTCATACTAAGCAATCTCTTAATGTCTTCAACAAATCAACAGTGGTTAAACTGCTTAATCTATTCCGATATACTATCTTCATCCCGTTTTTATTTGTTGTTCCATTTTGACTCTACTGTTAATCTCTCCGAATAACAGGGAATAGTTATTGTAGCGTATTGTGAAAAAGTAGAGGTTAAAATTCAGAGCCATAATCAAAGTGTGATAATATAAACAATATGAAGTAGTAACAGATATCAAACCTGTAGAACAAGTTGCGGCATGCAAGGTCCTAAGAGGCTTATAGGCTTAATGAAGAAACTGTATCCTGAAGGAACTTCCACAGTTGCTCGTGTTACTTTGCATGCAGCTTGCCATGTTCGTAAAAATGCCTATATCAAGCCAGAATCACAAACGGAAAGAATATTTTGAAGTCATTGCACATAAAACCTTCACACCCGTACAGTTTTTCATGAATTGTCGTACATATTGAAAAGCAAATCAAACATGATCAAATGCATACTACCATTAGTCCATTCCCGTAAACATAGCATAAAGTGAGGCTCTTATATGCAAACAACATATAAAACAATCTCATATAAGTTTTGATTCAAGGTATCAGCAAAACTAAATAATGGACATTATTAGTTAGGAAATAGAATGAAATTACCTTCGAATCATCCGTGGTACCATCGCCTTTGGCTCCGAAAGAGAGGACATTGAAGCTACTTGAGATTGTTGGAGAAGAATCAGATGAAGGTGGAGGAGGTGATGGCGGACTTTTATAAGAATGACCAGATTTTCCTTTCCCATGCTTATGTTTTGTATGTTTATTATGACTTATGGCATTGTTCTTCCGAGCCTCTGTCGAAATAACAGAAAATGAGACATGAAGAGTTGTTAGGATTATCCCTAGATAAATAATGGAGAACCACTTGCTACTCTTCATAACTAATGATTGTCACTATTTTTGTCCAAGTATATGGTGCAGGACTTCTGTTTTTGAGGTCATAATGGTGCTCTGCCCTCCTTATATAGCTTGAGGCTGGGGGGAAGGGGGGTTAACATGTTTGCTAGCAGTTTATATAACTTTGTATAAATTACAAAAGAAAAAGCCCTGAAGGGGAGCCTTGGCACACCGCTTAAGTTGTTGCTTTTTGATCGTGAGGTCACGGGTTCAAGTCCTGGGAGCGGCCTCTTGCCAAAATGGCAAGGGAAGGCTTGCCCCCATTACACCCTTGTGGTGGGGCCCATTTCCGCCTAGCGGGGACGTCATCGTGCTGCCCTTTTTATTATTTTCATATAAAATAATATGTTTTATTATTTTCATATAAAATATAAATACATGAACAAAGTCAGAATCTAATTTTGCTAAGGCCGAAATTTCATAGATGTTATATACGTAATACATTACTCAGGCTCGCTGACATGGTATTGAAGGCGACCGGATGTTGACTGTCTCACACTCTATTTTAAGAATTAAGCGACATGCAGAAACGGTAAAACTAGTACCCCAGCCAATTAGTAGATACGAACACGACTTAGTTTTGTGAATTATGTAAATTAGTATGCTATATGGACTAAAAATACAGAGGATTCTTAATTACTCTCTTTGATTAATATTGATCAGGTGTCAGGTGTCAGTGTTGTGTCGGACACACGATACATTGTCAAGTGAAAAGTCGAAGTAGCATAGGATGTTAGTTATCTTACATTCTCTATATAGGTTTATATGTACCGTCATATGATAAAACAAAGTACAATAGAACTCCGAGCATAAACTTTTGGAAATTTATAGGAGTTACAAACTTTCAATAAAAAAAAGCTGCTACACACATTAGAAACGAGGATTTTCTTAATTATCTAGAATCTAAGTTATAGAACCAACAATAACCTAACAAAAGCATGAAATGCTAAAAGAGTGACTCGACCGTGGCGTTTTTAGGCCAATTCAGCTCTATATTTGTCAATATAACAGGATGCTTGGTTCATTCATAAGTTTAACTCAATCCTTGTGTCATTTCCTGAAATTCCAACGAACTTTACCTAATGTTGTGGTCAGTCTTGTCATCTATGATAATTTCAGTTTATTCAATGAGTTTCTATAAAAAAAAAAAAAAATCGACGCTCACTCGTGAAAATGGATGGTAGAAAGTCGATCTTTATCAACAAGGATTAGGATGTACTCCGTATAATTTCTAAGCTAAGATAAACCAATTAAATATTTACATTTCTTGTAGCTAATTGTGTAAAAATAACTATATTGGTAATTAAGCCCACCTCAACACAGGTACATTTCTAAAAGCCTAACTAATAAAGACAAGAAATTGGGTATGATTGATTATGGTTCTGGCATTTTAATATGTTTTGACTAATTGCCAACCTTTACTTTGGATAAAAAGTTAAGTACAACGAAGAATCACAAACTATATCACATAATTACACATACTCCAAATAAAAAATTATCCATATTCTTGGATTATATGCTAATTCAATTGCACCATTAATAACAATCTTCTATTTAAAGATCAGATAATGGTTTATAGTCCCTCAAATTTTAATAGATTATATACGTATTTCTTTCTTAGCATGTTCAGTAGATTTTTTTACTTATTCTTTTTCTAGCTAATTTGCATAACATAGTACATATGACGGTTGTACGCTGGGCATTCTACCTTAAATGTAAAGCGAGTCAAATACTACCCTATATAGGCAGATGGGACAAAAGTTTGTCAATCCCTGGGCATTCTACCTTTTTTTATCCATCTATTTAACCCGTTTTATTGTTTAAGACTGACATATCATGTCCGACTTAAACAAGAATTTGTGTTAAAATGAATAGAGTATACTAGCTACTTATTAGATTAATTTTAAGATGTACTTCTAAAGCTTTTCTCTTTTCTTTTGGTACATTCCTCAAGCTTTTGTTGTGCATCGTGTTATGTCCTTGTTGGCGCAGCATAAAAAGTTGTAAACTGCTAGTAGTTTATTACTCCCTCCGTCCCGGTCATTTGTTATCTATTTCCATTTTGGGGTGTATTATTGAATTGTTATCTATTTCCATTTTTGGCAACTTTTTGTGGATGACATTTGATTACATGTGGGGCCATATAATTTGTGTGGTCCAAATTCATTTACACTTCTTTTCTTAATCTTTGTGTCAAAAGCAATAGATAACAATTGATCGGGACGGAGGGAGTACTACAGATAGTGTATTATAAAGTTGTAAACTGTTAAACTATTGGCAGCTTATTTAGATATGTCTTGTATATATTTCATCAGATACACGACAACAATGCAACCAAACAAAATAGTACATCAGTTGTCATGGAACATACGAGGAAATACACTTAGCATACTTTTCCCCAGATAAAAATTAAGAATTAATCAAAGCTAAGAGACAATCACAACTTCACAAGTATTAAACATAAATATTAATATCTACTTTGTCACACTTTTACAGGCTTAACTCAACTTTATTGAACTTGCTTAATGTTTAATTTTCTTAGCTTCACTTTGCTGAAATTTATGAACAAAATATAGTACTCAACTTGATACAGTACATAATATTAGTACTGTGAAGCAGTATTTAACGGAACTATACTGAATTGAATAAATGAAATTAATGATAATGACTATACTAGACTTAGAATAATCACATAAAGTGAAAACTAAATAAAATTAAATATAGCTACATAAAATCGATAGTTGGTTTTCGTAAGAATGTTGTATGGTACAACATAGTTATCATTGCCGAAGATAGTAGGGGTATGTTGTACACGAGCCTCTCCATTTTCCCCTCCATTACATAATCAATGGTCGAGATTTAATCTTAAGTAAATATACTTCCTCGTCCTCCCCATTCCTTCTCTCCATTTGCTAATTCATTTTGGACTACTAATTCAATAATGGTAATGGACCTTCCCCTTTCCTCCAAACAAATTAGAGAGCATCCTAATTTCTGTTATACAACTTAATAATCCATACAATGCTAAGTCAATATGGCACAAACCTTTTCTTTATTGAACTTCGCTAATTTTTAATCCGGAATTTTCGTTCTACCTCGCATAATTGCATATTGAAAAACTTTCTAAGAGAAAAAAGAGCAATCTTAAATTAGCCAAGTCCTACATAATTAGGAGTAAAGGGGTAATCAAAGCTTTCTAGGAAAGACTAAAAATAACCAAACAAAATAGCTCTATACCGATGTAAAATTATGTAAGGACGATAATTCAGTTGGTTTGGTGGTGGGTGACTGGGTAGGTACCCTTAATTACAGGCGCTTGATAACGGACCCTTTTAGAGAAGGTGGGTTGCATGTTGAGGACGTACGCAAAACTATTACTAGTAAAAGCCTTGATAAGTTAGGCCTTTCTTTATGCTTGCACGCCGTGGACCCTACACCTAAATGGGACGGTGTTGCACTACTGGTGATTAGGCCAATTTTACTATTATGTGCAAACTTTTGTCATCCTATTTGTTTTTCTATCAATCTAGCCACATATAACTAGCATAATATGAAGTCATTTGTATATTAACACCACCGTAATTTTGTAAATTTCCCAATTCTTGCAAGGGTTTGGTTCCTTACCACCTCTCCTTCCGTCGTCAAATTTATATTTAACTTTATTGGTTATTCAATCCCCAAAACCAGCGACCTATCGTTTACAAACCCCGAATCTTGACCATCAAACCAGGACATAATTGGTGCCATGGGCGAACCTAGGTAGTAGCAAGGGGGTGGCGGGTATTACCCCAAACTTAAAAATTGACTTAAAAGACGGATTTTTGCTACCCAAAATGTTGAATTGTAGATAAATTACTGAATGTACAATAAATATCTTGTGGTACTTCTCTTTACCAAAAAAAAAATAAATATCTTGTGGTAGAATGCCAAAGGCTTTATTTTCTAACCTAGTGTCCCGGGTTCGAATCCCCTTACTAGCATTTTACCTTTTAAATTTTGTTTTGCTACCCCAAACATTTAATTCTGGGTTCGCCCCTATTTGGTGCTAACATTACCACTACGGAGTATAAGGGAAGAAAAATTATATCCATCTGAACCAAAGTAGTTCCACAAGTCTTCACTCACACATCATCTTGAAAATGTTGTGATAACCCGTAAAGGTCATAAAACAGCATTTCCTCTAACATACTTTAAAATAACATGGGAGATATCGCTACCTTACGGAATTTAATCTCACAACACTCCCCAACACATTTGAGCTAAAGAAATTGTAGTACTTAAGTAGGGTCTTCAAGTGACTATGAGGCTGGCTACACTGTTGGCTTAGCAAAATACTGCAGCAAAAGAGATTTGCCGTTTTTTCCTTCATGTTTCTAATATCATCAATGGTAATTATAGAAGATTCAGTGTATTCGTTGTACCAACCTGATTTAAGTATTTCTCTCTTTTGATCAGTAACATGCCCTGGAGTACCTGCATTGGCGGAAACAAGAGCCAACGAATGTTCACAAAAACTTGCTGAAAAATAAGCAAAAATAATCCAAAACACAAAAAAGTTTCAGACAAACGCCTCAAGCAGCAAGGCAAGTCAACAGTTTTATGCTAAGCAAAGATCAGATTTGCATATATGTGACCGTGTTTTCAACCTTGATGCATAAGCTGATTAAGTCAATAGCTTCATAATGCAGGTAGGATTAATGGTACAACTCTTCTACAAGTTAACGTAAGGAGGCCGTCCAAAAATGGTCTTAGATTAGGAACAAATGATTGTGAATCCTATGTGAACAGGATAGGATAAGCTTTCTCAGTCTTACTCTAATAAATCGAGATAAGAAGTGCTTATACCTCAATGATGAACAAAACCACTTGTTATTCCACCTTTCCTCAGAATCTCTGCATAGCTCAGATGACGGCTTTCTGCTTTCTGAAAGTATGAAAGACAGACCCAGAAACACCTTAAAAGCCACCTCCTGTTGATAAGATCCTGTCCAATTAAAGCCTTGGTTGCTTAATATTTGATATTCAAGTAACCAACAATACCTTGTACAACACAAGCCTCCTCGTTTAGTGCAGCTCAGAACTTCTAACTTCTAAGCGCATGTTACATAATCCCCTGCCATAAAGAACACTAAGCTGGAAGAAAATATACAGCATTGCAACTGGAGCTGCCAAACAGTCTTGTTTAACTTCATGAAAACAATATAATGAGGATAAACCAGCATACATAGATATAAATGGCAGATGTCTACAGGGGTCCTTCTGTTAGAGATGATAACAGGAAGACGATCAAAAGACAAAACTCAGTTAGTGGCGTAATCAAACTGCTACGCATTCTTAACAAAAATCTTCAGAAGAAAATTTAGTCAGGTTTCTATGCAACCAGGAAGTATCAATGCAACGCACATCAATGTCAAAGGCAGTTCTAAAGCTGAAGACCAACTTTATCCTACTAGATAAATATTTATATATCAAGGAAGTTGAAATTTGACAATATTTAAGAAAAAAGATCTAATTACTATCTGAGACCAGATTTATCGTCTTCAATCACCACTCTAGAATATATCTCACTGTTTGGCAGGTCGTATAACATCTACAACCAGAAGAAACCGTTTCTAAAGTCACGTAATTTCAGCGACCGTGAGAGATTGCATCAGGACAGAGAGACTATCAAGTCGAATGTATGCAACTCATCTTTAAAATTGTTTGTTACAGCAGTATCTCTCTAATTTCGTGTTCAAAGAATCTGACAAACACAGTTATTGGGGTGGAGGCAGGAGTGTCATGAAAAATCAGCAAAAAATATTCCGTATATACTGAATGGAATCTACAACTTATCTACATCTTGGCACAGTAGAAGAAACTAATTACAAGAAAAAAAAAATGAAGTAAATAGCAATGCAAGAATCGAGATGGCAATTAGCATCAAAACATTAAAAGTCGTATACATTCAATTCTTAATTATGCAACAGAGCAAATTTAAGCACCAGCAAAGCCTAAAGTGAAGCAGTGATGGATGAAGCACAGGATCTTTCAATGAGTAACAACCAGATTTCCCATTAGTCCAAAGCCAATCTCATAGAATTTGGCATCAGAAAACCCAGCCATACGAGCCATCTGCTCCTGTTCCTTTCCTGCGAAGGCAGCCAGAGATTTTTTTTACAGCTCTGTTCCAGTATTCTTTTTACATATTCAATCTAAATCTACTTCTCTCCCACAGCAGAATAGAGAAAATTCTAGTTCGAGTATTTAACAAACAAAACAAAGCCTAGTACAGCAGCTCCAGTTAGAATTGTAGGGGAGAATTAACATCCATGCAAACAATGTTCCGCAAACACAATATCCAGTCATTAAACTGACCTGTTAAAAAACCCTGAATTGAGCTTTTGAGATATTTATACTCATCAGCAACGCCATATCCAGTAGCAATTGGAACAACAACATTGTCTAACGCCCACTCCTAGCAAATAAAATAAAATAAAATTCAATATGAAAATCAAGCCACTTCTTCATCATGAATAAATAGATGTGAATATGCTTCTTTAATAGAGAAAAATATGTGACATCTATCTATAAGATCGTACAAATCAAATTTAAAGCCATTAAGGGGAAATAAATGAAAATGAAGACTAGGCGTACTGGATTAGAAAATATGCATAGTAGCTAAACCCCACTTTTTATTCTACGAGGCTACATTCTTATACCAAACAATAATATAAACAAAGTCAGAGCATGAAACCCAAGATGATTTGGGGTCAACTGACATGATCCTTTGCAACCATCACACTCATCGCTGGCGTACAAAATTAAAATGATAGGTAGCGGTTAAAAGGAAACATTCTTGTACCAAAAAATGCATAATATTGCTAACAGTAATCAGAATCACAGATACATACTCCTATTTTTCCAACAGCAGCATAAACATATTCAAAGACAGAAAACGTATACAGGTGAAGAATACCACAGACGATAATCACAATTAAACTCATATTTATACTTGTCAACTTAATTCGTTGTTTGGATACAAAAGAGGGAGGGGAGGGGAGGGAAGGAGGATGGAGCTTGTTGTTTTACCTCCAAGGCCCCAGATCTTTCCTATGTTAGGACGGGATTTCATTAGGTATTTAGGCATGTAGAACGGAAAATGAATTTCTCCCCCTCCCTCTAAATCCATCCATCCAAAGTCCGGACACAGAGTAAAGTAATACCTGAACTAAACCACTGATAGGTTCCGTGCTTTTGTTGAAATCAAGGATGGAAGCCCTGCAACCTGAAATATAATTTCACCACTGAACAATGTAAGAGAGACATTAATTTTATACCAAACAACTTATTATGTAGTAGGAGAGGTTATAAGGAACCTGGTTTGAGAACTCGAAAAATCTCTTGTAAAGCTCTTTTTCTATCTTGTACATTCCGCAATCCGTAACCCATTGTGATGGCGTCAAAAGAAGCATCAGGGAATGGTAAATCAAGTGCATCACCTTCCAGCCACCTGGGATGCATTTGACATGAAATTAGTATCTCTTATGTGATTGTTGTAGCAAAAAATAATCTCAAAAAAGATCACTGACCACAGAATATCTAGTACTCACTCTATGTTTCTGTAGCAAGGGCTTAATTTCAGCTGCTGGCGTGATGAAGCAACAGACAACAGCTCCTCCGAAAAATCAAGACCAACCACCTGCAAGAACTCCCAAATTATGGCCACGTTCACCTCAGAATAGCTGCATTTTATATATATGGAGAAATAGACTAGACCTGTCCATCGACACCAACTTTTTCCGATACCAAAAATGTCAGATCTCCACTTCCGCAGCATATGTCCAGTACCCTATCCCCTTTTTTCGCTCTGTTACCAAATTCATATGAAAATTAAACATGGCCTTCAAGAGAGACTAAGGTACTCCATGTAAAAGTAATCTTCAGGTCATGAAGAGAAGCATTTCAGCAGTTTTACATTACATAACTTATTTTTAAAGACGCAAAGTGCACCAAGGCGACAGTGGCTGTGGTGGTAGGCACAAGGATCAAGGCAAAGCTCTGCACCTCGTGCAAATCGCGCACATTTGATTACCTAGTAAATTATGTGTACCATTGATACAACCTCAAAGAGAGTCTTGCTTCCCACGATCCGGACTGCCCAAGAGCACAATCTTCCTTTTACAAGCAAAACCGCCAAAAACTAAAATGTCACTTTCCTAGTTTACAAACCTTTACGACACTCCAATTCTCCCCAGACTAATATATTGGGCAAGAGTTGCCACAACATTCATCAAATCTAATGATATATTTACAAGAATGCAAGCTCAATTTCCATTATACTATTTCTTTTTACGAAGCTTACTGCTATCCAACACCAAACTGTCCAAATTCGCAATGTGAACTCATCCTTCCTTTTTCACTTTTACCGACTAAGCTCACTAACATGAACTCATCCTTCTATTAGACTATTTCTTTTTACGAAGCTTACTGCTGTCCAACACCAAACTGTCCAAATTCGCAATGTGAAAAGCTAACTAACATCCAAACCCGCTCTCGGCACCAAACAATAAAATTAGCAATGCGAATTCAAACTTTACCGACTAAGCTAACTAACACCTAAAACGATCACGCTACAAAATACGAGCACTAACAATCAACGCTAAGTAACAAACTCTTGAATTCATCCAACAAAACAGTAAAAAAAACTCAAATATTACTGATAAAAACATTAATCACAACATTAAGATACTGTAATTACTGCAATTAACGAAGATGAAGAAATAATTACCCGCTCCAAGAGACCGCCATGCGCTTCCAAACACGATGTTGTCCCAAGCTTAGCAAATCATTCAACTGTTGTTTTCCACGTAATTTCAGTGACATTCAAGTTAAAAATAAAAGGAAATTACAAAATTCAAGTAAATTATGACGTCGGCTTGCTTACGTAATCGTAAACCGGAGAAATGCGGTTGAAAATATCCCGTCGGTCGTTAGAGCATCTCACTGGAGTAATTCTCCGACGAAAAATAAACGTCGACGGCTGAGATACGGCGGCGCGTGAGTAATGTCGTGCGAAAAGCGCCACCGCGTGCGGTGGCAGTGACGTCATATTTAGGATTTTATCGTTTAATTGATTTTTTTGGGATTTGAGTGGATATTTTATTTTATTTTATTTATTGGGCTTGTTGTGGGTGTAGATACTAGATAGTATAGAGAAGGCTGATATGAAGCCCCGTTATGTTTAGGTTGTTATTAGTTAGGAGTAGCCCAAAATGAGACGGATTTTCGTATGAGACGGTTTTTGTATTATGGTTAATAAAAATACTTGTGTAACACGATTTTATATAATTTTTTGTAAAACGAAATTATTTTGGCACTTTGTTTACTAGTATGGTTGGGATTGGTTCTGCCTATACCTATATTAGTGTAAAACCGTCTCACACAAGATTAACTCTTTCTGTTTTAGAGTAAATTGTGTAAATAAAAAAGTGTGTTCTGACATCTGATTCCAAGCAAATGACCAAGGTTCAAAAATTATTATTCTATGCAAGAAGGAAAAGGCAAACGCTTTGTTATTCCTAGACTTATCTTATCTATACAAGTGGGGAGCTATCCGACCCGTCATAAATTGTACTCCCTCCATTCTTTTTATATCACCCCATTTCTTTATACACATTTGCCAATACTCATTTTGTTTCGATTATATCTTTAGATACATACTACTAAAAATTATAAAATTTTGATATTCTTAATCCTCTTATCAAGACAAATTAAAAAAGATCTCACATGAATATATTTCCGTGAACGGATTGAGAGAAAACTGACGTTTAATACTCGGTTATGAATAGTGTCAAAAAGGTGAATGGGGTGATATAAAAAGAATGGAGGGAGTAACGGATAAGGGAGGCTTATTGTAAGCATATTTAAGTTACTTGACTCAAGCTCAACTCGATCCACGACCCAGCTCGAGCCATACTTCCAATGCTGAGGTCTAGCTCGAGCCCATGATTCTCGAGCTTGAGCCGAGCAGGATTTCGCACTTTTCGAGCTCAAGGTGAGCAATTCTACGCTCGTATTCAGTCCGGCTCACTTTTGCCCATGCTCATCATAAATAGGGTCAATATCACGGAAGGATCGCAATGCTACTCTGATACCATTTGTAACAACAATATGGACCCATGGACTAACGTTTGACCGTAAAGTTCTTAGCACATAGACAACTAAAACACTTAAATGGGATGAAGATCATAAAGTACTCTTTTAAGCATAGTTGATTAGTTCATAGCCTTTTTCACAATAAATCTAACTTAGGTTAGAAAAAATGTAAACAGCAAGTGAATGACTGACTACCTTACGACAAAGACGGTTCAATCGCGCACCTGAAAAAAAGACGGTTCCATTGGTTATGATCTATGAAGCACAGGATCAAGGAAAAGCCATGGTTCAATGAAATTAGATACATTATGGTAAGTTGGTTTGTCTTCAATGCAATGAGAATACAAATGACAGAAGGGGTAAATTTTTGCATAATTTTTACCCTCCGTTCACATAATTAACCTAAATTGTGTTTCCGAGTTGGTAAATTGTTGCTGACACATATACATAAGCCAGATTAAGTATGAGTCGTCGACAAAATAAATGAACGTGTTATCTAAACGATGATTACATTGATCAGTCATCTGGGAAGTATTGTCCCGAAATATTGTCCATGAGAGCAAATTGCATGTTCTCCGATGGCTTCCAGTGACGCTTCCGTTGGTTTATAAACCAGTTGTTGATTTGCCTTTGATCCAGACCCGTCATCTCAGCCAGTGCGATTTTATCACCTTCCTGATCATTAAATACCGAACATATTAGCTATTGCAACTCTTACTCGATTTATGAGCTTTGGTTTTAGCTTCACTGTTACTTGGCCAGAAAAAAAAACATTAGCCTAATATCAGTTTCATTTACCACTACACCAGTATCATTATATTGCAAACAAATGATACTAACAACTTATACATATATATATATATAACTGAATATTTTGGGTCGCGTGAGGGTACATGCCCTCCCTTTCCTTCCCCATTTCCCTCAGATCCGCCATAGGATTCAGGATAGTGAATAGGTGGGCAAATGCGAGTTAGATATACAATCTTACTCGTGTTATTCGTAAGACAGAGATAATACTATGGCCGTCGTTCAGAATTGTTGACCTAAGTTAAACCGAACTAAAATTTGCTTAACATTACCGAGCCAAAGAACAGAAAAGCGTACTAACCGTGGGATAAGGCCACTTATAGTGAGCATTCCACCACTCGAAAAGCAATTGCCGAGCTTCCCTAGGTAACTTCCCTTTCTTCTTTTTCTTGGAAAATTCGAGCTTGAGGCTGCTTATGTGACTGCCAAATCTACGAAGGAGCTGATCCTTGAGATCCCGCTCTTCGTCCCTGGGCTGTATTTCATGTACATCAACCTCACCTCCACTACATTCCTCGTCTGAAGACACAGCTGCTTCCTCTGGAAAGATGAACACGGTAACGTTAGGCTAACACTCATGAAGATTGTTATCGAAAAAAGAAATCACACGGAAGACCCAGTTTTTTCGCTACAAGAACGTTTATATCCTTACGTGGGTAGACGCAATGTTACTTTGACACTTCATATGACCTCCCGTACCCGTGTCCGACACTTGATTCTTGGACATTGGTATGACACTCGGACACTTCATTTTAGACCAAAAACTTGAACCTTTTTCATAAAATAGCCGTGTCCGACACTTGGATACGGACCCGTGTCCGACCCTTCAAGCCGAGTCAGAGTAACATAGGGTAGACGACTTCAGCAAAGACATTTCAGTACAAAAGACCTACTCAAGTAACAAACAAAACTACCACGTAAACGGTTTAAATTAATACTCCGTATATATCATGTAGGAGTTTTACGAAGATTGCATGACCAATGTCTTAAGATAAATCGATCTCTAATCAGTTGATCCAAGTGCTTGTGATATCAGTCGATGACAGTTCAAAGTCGACATTTACAGTAAGCATGCTACTCGAAACATAAGCAACCAACAGAAACCCAAATGCATCCCGTCATTAGCTTGCCTGAGTGACGGAACCTAAAGGAACAAACTTAAAATTAAATAACACCAAGGATGTCATATTGTAAAACGGCCGAGATCAGTTTAAGATAGCATGTGTAGTTTATACTGGCCATATTCATAACAAAACGGCCGAGATCAGTTTAAGCTATCCAATTTCGAGATCAAGTCTGCAAAATACACTAACATGCCATCATGAATATCAAGCTAAGCTCATGCCCGTAGAATGCGCAAATCAATCTTCTGCCCAGTTTTAAATCCGCTGCTCTAGCTAGCAACGCTTATTTTAGTATATACATCGTCTTTGATTAACTACTACCCAAAATACAAGATATATTAAATCCGAGTTTGAAACTTCATCTCGTGATCAATTATCAGACGAACTCATATATTATGGTTACCACCTTGAAATACAGTCCTAATAACACTAAAACTCGACGCAATTTGATGTTGTAACCTAGACTTAATACCATGAAAGCTGGCACCTGCATGCCCGCCCCTGCTCAAGGATAGAAATTTCTACATTTTTAGGGGTCGTTTGGTTCGGCATGGGAAGATAAAATTCCTTATTCCGGGAAGATTAAATTCATATGAACTTAAAAATTACGTGAATTATGTAAATGTTTTTTGGTTAGATGTAGGAACTTCAATCCATGCGTGAACTTCCACTACCTTGAGGAGCTAGGTAAATGACTTTCTATTATGTAGGAATTAGAGTTACCTCGAAAGTTCTAATTCCTATGAATTGGGCAACCAAACAAGACTCAATTTCCCACCTCCCATGATTTTCCAATTCCCGTGATTTTAAAAGGCAACCAAAAAACCCCTTAGTTACAATTTTTGAACTTTTTTTCGAGATTACCCTATACCATTACTCATTCGCCCCCGCTAACTTCAAATTCTGGCCCACCACTACCAACTAATCTCGTGTGCTAAAACCGTCCACTTATTTTGCTCTTTTTTTTTGCGGAACTAAATTTTGGTCTATGGATAACCGTGAATATTAGCCTAAAAAACATGGTAAATCATAAATGTAGTCAAAGGTCGTATTCCTACCCAAGGGTTTTGATCATCAACAGGGCTTTGAAAGAGACACAAACCATTGAATGCAACCCACACAAGGCTTATAAAAGGACCAACAAGTAGGCCTAACAAATGTGACATCTCTCAAAACATATTCCATATAAACAAATTCTCATCTGTGCCGGGTATATTCGTCGTAAACTTGTGACGGGTCAAACACTAAAAACACAGAGAAGGTACAAAGAAAGTAAAGGCTTTGTTTGGTAAACAACATATTGGCCAAATTTCAGCATATTTGAGAGATTTAGCATGTTTGACCTACCAATATGCTATTTAGGGTGTTTGATTAATGACATATTGAAATAGTATATTGGGTCCAATATGCTATTTTACAATATGTTGCTCCTACCAGCATATTGAATTAGCATATTAGAAAGGAAAAAATTGTCTTATTTACCCTCTTAATAAAATACTAACATTCCTTTTATATATTTAATAAATAATTTTTTCATGTCCTTATATGTCATTTTACAAAGATTCTAGACAATCTGCTAATTTAAACTGCTAATTACCAAACCCTCTAAAATAATTCTGCTAATTAAATTTACTAGTCAAATCCGCTAAATCATTCTGCTAGTCAAATCTGCATTTTAAATCTGCATTTTGTTTTGTTTTATTCAACCACGTGGGTAATATTTGACTCGTCGTAATATTCCGAGGGATAAAAAGGTCAAAAAGATAAAAATAAAATAAGAGGGGATTGTCCAGTCGTTTCCTAAATCAGAGTGGACAAGATGGCACAGAGGCAGCTTCTGCAGTAAAAATAAAAAGAAAGAGAAGTAGTGATGGATGAAAAACATTTCAAAGAGGGCAGTCAAATCCCCGTAATGCACGCTGCTCTGCCTGTACTTCCTCAATGACGCCGCGTCTGGACATGAATGTCTAATAGCAAGTTCAAAAAGTTATCGGAAATGAAGGCCCGAGACTTTAAATGTCTAATTTGTTAGCTAAATGTCAAGTGACATCTACTGTAAAATAGTTATAGTTTTACTATTATATGGGGTCATACACATAAACCCGACAAATCTGACCCAACTCGAAGACTCGGCTGACCTGAACTAGAATTGAAGACCCAAAACTAACCCGAGATACGAATTGGCCCGGCCTGACCTTATCGGGATATTATCGCATACTCAATGTTAGGGTAAGTTTATTGATCAACTCACCAAAGTCTTAAAGACTGTGCCACATCAGACACTAACTTTTATTATTTTTTTATTGTTCAGACACATCCCAGACTGTATACATTATCCGTTAGATTCACCTCAGACTCTATTTTATTATATTACCTTTTTTTTTACAAAAAGAAATTACACATGGAAATCACTCATTCGATAATTTCCATAGAAAGTGGGGTCAAGAATCACCCAAAGTCTTACGTTGAGTCTTGGATTTTCATGACTCGACTTAAGACTTTGTTAAGACTTTGATAAATTATTGGTAGTTTTAAGTAAATCTTGTTCTTGACTCAAGACTAGCAATAATCTTACCCTTAATCCAAATAATTCACAAACATGCAACTTTTTGTAGCTGTTAAAAATTTGGACATGCATTTTAATTTTTTACGTGTTAAAATTAAAATATTATTGAGTTTATATATATTATTTTTCAGTTTCAATATAATATTTTGAGTCAATTGTTTTTATAAAACCACTCCGATTCTTTTCAATAAATCTCGTAAAATATATATATATATATAACCTCAAATTTTTTGCTAAAAAACTCCTAATCTATAATTTCTATACTACGAGATGTACACACCTAGTTGTATAGTTTCTTAAATGCAAATAATTTAATAACACCACCTAGAATTCTTGCAAACCCGAACAACGTTATTAACCCGTTTGCTAAATCTACTCACATAGTCACAAAGTCTATCAAAACCGGGAATTTCACATTTATTATTTGATGGCCCTGAGAGACGGAGTTGTGTGTGTATGCATGAAATAATGGAAGTCATTGGCTCATCAATTCAATGGCCCCTACCATTCCAAAGGTGAACAGAATAGTTCAGACACAATAGGATACGAGGAAAACAGGTCTCTAGTACTCATGTGTTACTATTAGTAACCAAATTATTATGTCATCAGACTCCTCACATGTTCTATGCAACTAGCCACCCATGTATACGTGCAAGTTTACATGTCTGTGTCTCTGTGTCTTGTACACTTCATTATTGTCGATTTCGGGTTACTCCGTATTAGTACATTATGTACTCCATATTGGGTTTCGGGTTATATTCATAGGCACATATTCTTCTGTTTCACTACGACCCTCTTACGTGTAAATTCTATCATCACAGACGGACGACCGTTAACTCCTCTAAAAACTAGTTTAAGAAAGATGGCCGAGCTAAAGAAAGGTTAGCATCCGGTTGTGTCGAGGGATCAAGAGATCGAGTGAATCCACTTTGTAAAGTAATCTACATTCTAAATCTGATCCTCCAAGTTGTAGGCCTTGAGTCGCGACTCCACACCCTCTACCCCGAAAATGTTTCTCATAACTCCGGAGCAATCCTCCCCATTATTTGTTCACTTTCTCTCCATTAGGAAGGTAATGAGGAGAAGAGGGTATTGCAATCTGCAGCGGATCTTTATTGTCCTTACTGTTATTAACCTAAGTTGCTCCGACTCTTAACACCTTGCATACCCGTGTCAACACTAAACACTCTTACACGGGTAGGATATTGAGACATTTCATTTTTTAAACCAAAAACACAACTTTTTGATAAAATAAACGAATCCAGCACTTGGACAAACAACCATGTCAAATACTTCTAACCGAAGGCAATTCGCAAATAGTTGCTAATCCAATAGTAAGGCCGCAGATGGGAAGACAAGTGGGGGATATGAAGCATCCCGTGAATAGTGTCACCTATATTATGAGAAGAGTATTATCCGAATAGTGTCCGTTTTAAGTTAGATTTTGTTTTGCAGTTGGTCTTGTTTCAGACGACAATTTTGGTCTGAAACAATAAGACGGAATTTTTTAACTATTTTACAGCCAAATGTGACCATTATTTTGACAAACAAGTTATATTGTGGTTACATTTAACTATAAAATGGTCACATATAGCCCGTCTAAAACTTCAGACCAAAAATGACGGTCTGAAATAAAAATTTGTGTTTGCGAAATATTTATAAGTGAAAAATAAAAAATAAATGAGAGACCCACAAAGGAGGCCAGAACACTAATACTAATGTAGGTTCAAAAATGATATAAGTAGGGAAGAGACAAGGAAATAATGAAGTGGGAGACCACCCCAAGAAAGAAGGGAAACTTGGAGAGTCCCTAAGACAAAGAAAACGACTATTCAACCAATCCCTAAAGAGATGAAGAAAGGGAGAGACCGCACTCAAAAGAATTATGTGTGGTAAAGATAGAGACTTTGGCTTTCAAATTGTGCCCTGCTTTACCCTTCTCAGCGTAAACCCCGGGGGTTTCCATGTGCCTTTAAACCCCACTCTCAACATCCATCTTATTTACCCTCTTCCTCTCCCTTTCTTTCACCAATAATTCTCCTTCCGATTCCGGTTGCCTAATTGGCTTCATATCGGTTTCGTGTTAAAAGTTTCTAGGATTATATCGACTGGGGGACAAGGATGCCGGGTTTTTTAGTAGGTGAGGGAACAAGGTGGGTAAGATAAAAAGGGGACGGGTGATTCGGACCTGTGTCACATCTATAGGAGTTCGGACTCTACTACCAAACTTACATATGGAGTATACAATATCCACTCTCAACAACCATCTTATTTACCCCCTCTCCTTTTCTTTCACCAATAATTCTCCTTCCGATTCCGACTGCCTAATTGGCTTCATGTCGGCTTCGTGTTAAAAGTTTCTAGGATTGTATCGACTAAGGGGACAAGGATGCCGGGTTTTTTAGTTGGTAAGGAAACAAGATGGGTAAGATAAAAAGGGGACGGGTGATTCGGACCTGTGTCACATCTATAGGAGTTCAGACTCTACTACCAAATTTAATGTATAACTTACATATGGAGTATATAATATCCACTCTCAACATCCATCTTATTTACCCTCTCTCCCTTTCTTTCACCAATAATCCTCCTTCCTATTCCGGTTGTCTAATTGGTTTCATGTCGGTTTCGACTCAAAAGTTTCTAGGATTATCTCTAAGGGGACAAGAATGCCGGGTTTTTTAGTAGGTGAGGAAACAAGATGGGTACGATAAAAAAAAGGGATGGGTGATGATGTTACATTTATACGAGTTCGAACTCTACTACAAATGTATAACCTACATAAGGAGTATATAATATCAACTCTCAACATCCATCTTATTTCTCCCTCTCCCTTTCCCTTTCTTTCCCCAATAATTCTCCTTCCGATTCTAGTTACCTAATTGGTTTCATGTCGATTTCGACTCAAAAGTTTCGAGAATTATATTGACTGAGGAGACAAGGATGCCGGTTTTTAGTAGGAGAGGAAACAAGATGGGTAAGATACCAAGGGGACGGGTGATTCAGGCATGTGTCACATCTACGACTTCGGACTCTACCAAATGTACAACTTACATATGGAATGGATAATAATGGATACATTAGGTATTCACTATGTCAAATAATGAGCGTATTATTCGGAAAAATAGTTACTACAAAATGCAAAAATCTTAGCTCCGCGCCTCGAAGTACGGGATAATGTGTGTGATTTGAACTCGGGTCAGAAGCATAATCTTTCCTAATGTGAATCAAACTAGGTTACCATAAAAGACTACAAGCATATCAAAGCCACAACTCCACAAGTAGCTAATCGTATCGATAACCGATTGATGAGGCTACTATATACTCCCTTTTCGAGCCTGAATCACCTATTGTACCGAAATGGAGGATTAGTTTTAACTCGATTGTTTTCATCGTGCATAAAGCACACCCGAAGCCACATATTGACGTAAATTTATCTACCCGAACCCAATCCAGACCAAATTTCATAGAAACACGACATGCAAAGGTTTCAAAGAACACCGAAGAGGCGAAGATCATACAGCTATTGAATCCATATTTCCTATTAGTGTAGCGAAGTTAAGTCGGAGCAGTTTACGGTCATGACGTTACTACAGAAAGTTTTTGCTAAACACCAGCATTGCAGCACATACAGAAAATATAAGATTTCGGACGGAGTAAGACATAACACCCTAAAACTCAACTGATAAACCAACATAAGAGGTAAAAGAGTCGGGTTTACGCTATCATGCGAAATTAGTTCACTTAGAACAGTTAGAAGTTTACGGCCGGCGTTACAGAAATAGCAACTCAGATATAATAAAGCTGAATAAAATTAAAGCAAGAGCATAACAAAGATGTTAAAAACAGTATGAACAATGCAAGCAGCCGAGCATGTGGCATATGCCGAAAAATAAGAAAGTAAGTATGATCATGTGTTTTAAGAATCTTGCTATGATGTAAGAAGTTCAGGACTTGAAAAAATATAATACGAGACGCACGACGCAACGTATATCAAAGCAGATTAGATTGCCAAAAAGTCGATTTGTACTTCGAAATGAAAGTAATAATATAGTTTTGCCAACTAAAATTCCATAAAACCATGATTTAAGTAATGAAAGTAGCTTTCAAGAACACCATTATCTTACTCAGCATCAAAAGCAGCTAAGGCTTTCAAAATTCACAGCCTTCGGAACTAGCAAACACGAACGGTATAGTAGCGGCTTTTTTTTTTCTGACGAGGATGTGGAAGAAAATGCCCCTTTGTACTTCATTAATCATAGAATCAATGATAAAAGTGATCTAATTACTCTAAAAAATGTGTTTACAACGAACGCCAGCAGTACTTGGTCAGATCGTCTGGCTAATCATCACATTATTAGCTTTGATAAATAAAAATAACACGACAGGAACAAAGCACGGAAGGAAATATAAAATAACACAAAGAGAAAGATTATGCAAGCACGTGAGCGAAATATTTCGTATGCAAATCATTGTAAGATGAATTTTTTTTCAACGGGGAAGGAATTACTATAATTAATCTTATATTATACTACGAATAATAGATTTATCAAATGACTGCAGACAAAAATTCCCAATGTCATTTCCAACATTTCGATGGAAGTATATAATATATCGAGACTAAAATACTAGCATGCGGCATGGAAACTTGAAGCCCTTTTTAAAGTTACAGAACAAAGCACTATCAGATTGTTAACTTCAGAAAACTTAAAGATTGTAAGGATATGTACAATTGTACAGTGTGTTCATATTCGGGATTTCATATCACGAAATTTACCCCGATATATTGTGCAACAACAAGAAGTGAACAATAATTTCATAAAGGATTTTTGTTTTAATATTTGAATATTATTAATATTTTTAAAATATGTTTTTAAAAGCACGCTATTTTGAATGATTGAATCTAAATAGTGCGGTATTTTATACTCGGGAAAAGAATTACGACAAAAAAATTCTTAAATGTGCAAAGATGTGTGTCGTGTTACAGATTAACGATAGCTAGGCAGCGAAGGACTCAGAAGTTGCAACTCAGTAAGGACTAAGGACATTGACAAGAAACTTCTAGCAGTAGAAAGATTTCAACATGCCAATCAAGACGTGAACCAAGGAACGAAACGTAGGGTCGTTGATTTTTGTTAAATTGCTTAAATCTACGGGACTTCGACACTAGCAGGATCCGAGGCTAAAAAAATCCACAAATGACATCAATCACTCAAAATAAGTGAGCAAAAAGGTCAAGTAAGTTCATACGGATCGCTTGATGAAATGTCAAATCGCTAGGTTCCACATCTACCCGATCACACATTCTAATAATGAGATTTCAATCAAGAATTCAAGATCATACCAGATACGGGATACATATACACTAAATAGAGTGAATAAAACGTATATGAGATGCGTCACACAATTCACAAAGAAAAAACTCTTAGGTCATTGAAAACGGCAAGTACTCTGAGACGGTTCTATGCACTTAAAATACATGCATACAAGTATACAACCGTCTAGTTTATGTTTTGTACATTAAAAAACGGTTGTATGCACTTAAGATGTATGCATACAAGTATACAACCGTCTAGTTTATGTTTTTGTACATTAAAAAACGGCTGTATGCACTTAAGATGTATGCATACAACTCTCTAGTTTATGTTTTTGTACATTAAAAAACCGTTGGCATACAACCATCTAGTTTATGTTTTTGTACATTAAAAAACGGTTGTATGCACACACTTAAGATGTATGCATACAACCGTCTAGTTTATTAGAAAACTGTTGTATGCACTTAAGACGTACGCATACAACCGTCTAGTTTATGTTTTTGTACATTAAAAACCGTAAGACTAGTTGACTACCCAAGTACGCACATAAAATATTACAACTAACAAGTGAAGGTAACAAAAATGCGGCATCGATAACCGAGCCACATTAACTTTACCATCTTAAATGAGAGACAGACTGCCAGAAATAACATTTACCTCAAAAACTTAAGACAAAGAACCGGGAGTAAAAGAAAAGGAAGGATAATGATGAAGAAAGAACTGAAAATAACTTGGTATTATTAAGTAAGAATGATAATACTACTTCATAATTTGGAAAAATTGGACCTACAATTTTCAGGATTTTAACAGGCTTTTTTACAACAACAGTTTGTTTTGGGAATGACAAAAACCTAATTAAAATAAAATAAATAGAAATAAAAAAAAAAAAAAGTTACTACTGTTCTAAAACACTGCCTATTCACTGTTTAAATCACTGAACTCCTCTGAAATGTCAAATTCAGAATCTCTTACCGTGCAAGTTTCTATCTTTCCAGGTGCTCTTTTTCATCTCTCTCTCTCTATTCACTGACACAAACTTGATAACTCTCATGCTAAAAACACTCTCATAAAAACGGATATTATAGAATAAAACCGTCTCACGCCCATTTTGTAGAACACGAATTCTCATTAAAAACGGGGACTATCCGTCGCAAGCTGAATACAGATAGTGCCCTTCTCATAAAATGCAAGTGACACTACCCATAAAATGCTGTATTTTCCCCATTTATCGACCCACTTGCCTGGATGTGGGAGAGATATTGTCCGTCACAAGCAAGACGATCTGTTGCTAGAAATAGCTAGTCATTAATGAATTTATCTTTTTACCCACAAAGCGTCTTGCTTGTGACGAGCATTATTATATCTCTCACAACAAGGCAAGTGGAAGAGTAAGTGCGGGGAAATGGAGCACCACATGGATTTTACCACTTGCATATTATGAGAGGGACAATATCCGTCTTCGGCGGCCTAGGAGTGATAGTGTATGTCTTCAATGAGATTTTGTGTTTTACCCAATAGGACAGGCTCGCGGTATAAAACCGTTTTAAGCAATAATTACCAGGAGAGAAAATAAAATGAAAGAAAATGATGAAACAAAGGATTACAGGCACAAAAAGACACCCCCAAACACAGCTAAAATACAAGGGTAGTCAAATGTTAGCTGCCCATATCAGCAGTTTATACTGCTAGACATTCTAGTGAACTAATAAATCCTAGGATCCCCAGAAAAATTATATTGAATCATTAATAATGATTCCGGCAGGCCGAACTCACTAGCATTATAAACTCGTAACAAATTTTACGGTCATTGTGACGTTTACTACTGCAACAACGACAACAGCAGGCTAACTCCTAAGATCATTAGCCCGGTAATGGTCTCAAAAAACAAACGGTGGATATCAAACGACGGTAATATTAACTTGGTCCACGGGTCCTCTCTCATGTGCGCAATCATCGCACTCGAGAGAAGGATTTGTTCGTCGAATGGACATACTAGAAGAAAAGAATGGCTACTTGTTTTTTAGGGTTTACAAGAAAAAAGTTCTAAACAAAACCCATCACTTTCAGCCCCATTCTGTAATACAAGAAAAAAGTTCTAAACAAACCTACTATTAAGACAATGATTAAAAGGCATATTTGTGCACCAATGCACCATTATTGGAGTGCACAAAGTTCAATAAAGATAAACATCCAGAATCCGCATTAGCATTAGCATTAATACACTATCGTAGTAGTCATTATAAAATACTAGGTGTAATACCCGTGAAATATCACAAAATCTCGTTTGACTGTCTTACCTTAAAACAAGTTCATGTTATGTACGGAGTAATTCATTTAATACCCGTGAAATATCACAACCTATTTTCATGCTATGCCAGTCTGTACGTTATAAGCTTAAGACGGATTTAAACAAACTAACACACAAAACACATAATTACCAAAGAGGGAAAGGATAAACTAACCACAAGAACTGCTTCTAACAAAGGCTCCCTTACAAAGATCCCGGAGCTGCGATTCAATATCACCCAAAAACGTTGTCGCTTCGTCAAACGGTCTCGAAAGATCTACCTTATATTTGTCCAATATCTCACAGTAAGTCTCCTAAATTAAATTAGAAGAAGAACAACAACAAAAAAAAAAGTCAACATAATTAACCTAATCCATAATCATGATGATAACAATTCTTTAATTTTAGTCAAATAGGGGACCATTTTTATATATATAGTACTGTAATTATCTTATATATAGTATATATATATACCATGAATTCATCAAGCTCAAGATCTTCTCCCATACACGTTCTCATTCCGTCTTGCCTACACATTTCGCTTTCCTTCCCGATCTCCTCGAATATCTTCACTATCTCCGGTGGCGCTCCCACCTTCATTTCCACCGTCAAATTCCGAGTCAGTACAACAAAATGAGCGCAAAAAGTCGCGGGTGAGAATCAAACCCTCCCACAACCGACTAATTTACTAATTTTATTTTTGGTTCAAATGAGCGCACTAAATCACGGGTGAGAATCAAACGCCCAGAGCTCTTACCACTCGAGGTAATTCAAGTTCTCGGATGGGGTAGAGGAGAAGTACATCAACTAAAATTATTTTAATCGGTTGTGCGACGAGAAGGTTGGAAAGAGAAGGTAAATAGTATTTCGCTTTAAATAAATTCTTCCAGGTGTACATATATTAAACAAACGTATAGAATTCATTTGAATGGAGCAGGTATGCACACGACACTCACAATTCCAACTGATTACCCGCTCCATCTCTTGAGAGACGGAGCGAGTAATCATTGACTAATTTTGTGCTAATTGAGATGATATCATCTCAGTTTCGCACAAAACACTAATTACTCGCTCCATCTCAATAATTTTTTCAATTAATTAGCTTCATTTGCAAAGCAAATTTGCAAGATACTGATTAGTAATTACTCCCTCCGTCTCAATTATTTATTTGGATGGGGTTAGTTTCATTTGACTTTTTGCAACGACAAAAAGTCAAATGAATCTAACAGATGAGACGGAGTAATTAACATATGGTTAAGTAACTGACTAACTAACACTACCTTATGACAATCAATATAAGCACGAAGAAGACGAGGATAATAAGGATGAGAAGCGATCTTGGCTTTAATAACGGCAGCAGAATTACGATCATCAGCCGAAATAGCAGTAGCAGACGCAGCAGAATCGGACATAGTAGCGGAAATAAGTTCATCAGAACCGAATCTGACAGCAGAATTCATCATTAACGCGTGATAATCCGTCGGTAAAATTAGGTTTTCCGGCGTCATAATCGCCTTTTCCGAATACTCCGCCGCCGTTGTCGGATGATGATGATGATTATGATTATGATGATGTAATCCATACATCTCATCCATTGATATAAAAATCAAATTAAATTGATTAAATATTGTTTTAAATCACCGACAGACGGTTTTAGACGTGCGTCACTGAGACACTGAAGCAGTGATGGTTTTATGGAGGGTATGATTATTGATTAGGTTTGGGGGGAGGAAGTTAGTAGAAATGGGAGTGGCAGAGAGAGAAAGAAGAAGGATGTATTGGGAAATGTGAAGTTGTTGTTGTTGTTGTAGTATTGGGGTGGCAGTGATGACTGAAGAATGAATGAATAATCATCTACTTGCAGCAACTGGATTTTTTCTAGTAGGAAAAGTGATGGGAAGAAGGGAGAAAAATTAAAAGATGATAAGGAAAGGTAAGGTTTTTATTGATCAACAAGATTGCGGTTGTTATTCGTGTGAAATATCAATAATAAGGCTTGTTCAGTAAAACGAGCCGAAAAATTACCTGAAAATTAAAAAAGTAGCCAAAATCTGAAATTCGTAGTTGATAAGGTAACTGAAAATTATGGCTATTATTTAAAAATTGTTTGGCAAACTAATTGAAAAGGTAGTTTATTTTGGTGAAATGACATAAAACCATATAATAATTATTTACTACAGTATATTATAGATTAAAGGGTAAAATGTAATATAACCTAGAATCAAGTACCTGAAATCTAAAATGTTGCCTTATGTAACATTTCATTTCAAGTAGCTTATTTGACAAATAAGCTACTTGCCAAACACTACCAAAAAAAATAAGCTACCTAATTCTTTTGACAAAAAATTTATTTCGGGCAAATCAAATACAAGGAATGCACTGCCAAACGGAGCCTAAGTCTTCTTCCCAGAACCAATTTTTTTTGGAGTGTTTGACAAATAGTTTAGGGACTTCCTAAATCCCGCACACCGTTTTACTTAATCCCGCACAAAATTACCGTTTATTCCAGTTTTGCCCCCCAAACATTCACGATTAAAATTCAGTAATACCTCACCCTTCTCTTTCTCTCTCCTCTCTCAACCGACCCCTCTTCCTCTTTTGCTTCAAACAACGTCACTTTGATCCTCCATGAAAATACCAAATTCATCAATTTTTGATGAAAACCTAATTTAAAAGTTCTCTTTAAACGATCTCAGCGATTTTATTTACTTTAACGGAAAAGATTTCATACTAGTACCCCATTCAGACACAGGGACATCAATCAAAATCGACGACGTTATCGGGATGACATTAACCGTCGCATCATCAACGAAGGTAGACTGGTAAAGTTGACCAAAATGCACAAGGTCGACATTAGAGGTATAGAGAAAATGGCGTTGTGTTTGTGGTTTCACTGAAGATTTGGGCATTGAAGACTGACGAGAGGCGGGACATCATAATTAGTGTCGACGGTTGGTAGCCAGCGACGGCGTTTCATGCGCTAGAGGAGAGTAGTCGATTGGGAGAGGAGAGAGAAAGAGAAGGGTTAGAGAAGTTGAAGTTTAGGGTTTAATTTTCAGTGTGTACATGAAATGGGAGGGGTAGAATTGTAATAAGTCAATAATTTGTGCGGGATTTAGCAATTACGATAGTTTATTTAGTCAAATAGGCTACCTGAAATGAAATGTTACATTAGGTAGCCGATTCTAGCTTATATTACCCTTTTACCCTTCAATCTATAATATACTACTCCCTCCATTCTTTTTATATCACCCCATTTCTTTATACACGTTTGCCAATACTCATTTTGTTTCGATTATATCTTTAACTACATACTACTAAAAATTATAAAATTTTGATATTCTTAATCCTCTTATCAAGACAAATTAAAAAAGATCTCACATGAATATATTTCCGTGAACGGATTGAGAGAAAACTGACGTTGAATACCCGTTTGTGAATAGTGTCAAAAAGGGGATTGGGGTGATATAAAAAAAATGGAGGGAGTACGTACTAAATAATTATAATATCATTTTATGTCATTTCACTAAAATAACCTACATTTTCAGTTAGTTTGCCAAACAATTTTTTATATAATTAGTCAGTTTATTCACTCATAATTTTCAACTACTTTTTCCGGTTTCAGTATTACTTTTCTTTTCTTATCCAATTGGGTAATATTTGATTTTTCGCTAATTTGTCGTTTGCGACGTTATATCAATTATGATTGAGAATTTGTGGTGAAATATTGACTCAGTTGATTCGTTATTTTTCGAAAAATGAGATAGCGTCGTCATCATAGATTCAACGGTAAAAAAATTAATAGGTGAATTATAGATTCGTCGTACTACCCGCAGTTTTATAATTTCTGGGCATTATAATAAAAGTTGTGAGTTTAATATTAAAAATTATGAGTTGTACTATAAAATTTATGAGTTCATTTATACTAGAATATTAAGCTCACAAAATTACATACAAATTTAGTTAAATTTGAGTTTTGACAGAAAAAGATAAAAATCTAACGTATAAACTCTTATAAACTCAGAAAACATACACATACTCAAAAAGAAGTAAAATTTGAGTTAATACATCCGATATTCCGATGTATGTTTTTTTATATAATATTGTTAATTTGTTATTTAATACTCCATATATCTCATTTTTATTGTTGTTTTTTAATTTGGGGAAAATTTTTAAAAAGTGGTGAATTAACATTTTTACTCATTTAATCAAAAAAATATGTGAGACCTTGATTTTATGGCAAGAGTACGATCTAAGGCAAATAGGCAATATTAAATCAATCTTTCTAAATTTAGAAAGATAATAGTTTTGGGATAAAATTTGAAGGAAAAAAGAACAATAAAAATAGAATGGACGGAATAATAGTGAGTTAAATTCTGCTAATTAAAATATATCGTGAAACTATTTAATAAATTTTGTGATTTATATTTTAGTTTTAAAATATGTTTATGGTGTTATATGTTTATGGTGAAGTAATCCGAATAAACAAGCTTTAGTCTTAGGCCCTGTTCTTTTGGACTTCAAGTCACTTAACTTAAGTTCACTTCAGATCCTATAAGTTCAGTTCAGTTCAGTTCAGTTCCTATAAGTTCAGTTCAGTTCAGATCCTATAAGTTCAGTTCAGTTCAGTTCAGTTCAGTTCCTATAAGTTCAGTTCAGTTCCTATAAGTTCAGTTCAATTCAGTTCAGTTCAGTTCCTATAAGTTCAGTTCAGTTCAGTTCCTATAAGTTCAGTTCATATAAACTCAATTAAGAAAAGTTATATACGGAGTACTATTTTTAACAACCGATACAAACATTTCGCTTTAATTATTCGATACACGTCATCTATAAAAAAAAAACAACTCATTAATAATTTACCCGTCTTTTACTCTCTAATTAATGTCAAACTATCATCCTCATTAATGCCAAAAAACAACAACTCATCATACGACGCCCTCACCCTCACCAATTGTCACTCTCCTATTAATCAATTTCTTCATCACCATTGTTAGAGAAAATAAATGGTTAGAGAAAATTGTAATAATGAATTATTTTTATCGTAATGTAATTGTAGTATAATGTACTACCTTGTGTTTTAGACTAATTTGAAAATATGAACAAACCGTTATATATAAAGTTGAAAATATGAACTATGAACAAACCGTTATATATAAAGTTGAAAATATTTAAACTACCTTGTGTTTTAGACTAATTTTTTATCAATGTCATAATAATAATAATAATAATAATAATAATAATAATAATAATAATAATAATAATAATAATAATAATAATAATAACAACAACAACAACAAGAACAATAATAATAATAATAATAATAATAATAATAGTTAACTTAAATTAAAATAAAGTTAATTAAGTTCGGATTTTATAAGTTCAGTTCAGATCCTATAAGTTAAGTTCAGTTCAGATCCTATAAGTTCAGTTCAGTTTAGTTCATTTCAGTTCCTATAAGTTCAGTTCAGTTCCCATAAGTTCAGTTCAGTTCCTATAAGTTCAGTTCAGTTCAGTTCCTATAAGTTCAGTTAAGTTCAGTTCCTATAAGTTCAGTTCAGTTCCTATAAGTTCAGTTCAGTTCAGTTCAGATCCTATAAGTTCAGTTCAGTTCAATTCAGTTAAGTTTCAGTCCAAAAGAACAGGGCCTTACTCCATGTATAACAAGCTTTTCTTAACAAGATCTACATTATACGAGAGGATGACACTAAATTATATACTGTTGATAACGTTCTATTATTATCTTTATATATTTTGTTGTTAAATATCTTTGTCTTCCACCTAATAACTTTCTATTGCGTTTTTTACATTATAGAATGGTGAACTTTTTATCCCTATCTTGGGGTAGATATTTATTCCTTGGTAGAGGACGGTGTAGAATAACTATTTGGTTAAGTTTTACACCTTTTGACTTTAATAGTATTGGAGATTTGGAGGTTTAATATGTGGTTATACTTCTTCACTTGTGATAAATTAAACCAGAAGAAAGAATCTATGTTTGGCAAACGGTATAAGTAGATTCATAATATCAGATAACATTATCATAATACGGTTAATAGATCTTAATATCAAGTTTGACTATTAAATTAAATTAGGAGATTAAAAAATGGTGTTTTGGTAAATAACAAATTACAAGATAATTAAAACGGTTTTATGTATAAATTGAATATGCTAATACAATATGCTGTTATTAGCAGCATATTCAAAAATAGTAGATTCTGACCAATATGCTATCAGAATATGTTGTTTACCAAACACATGAAAACAGTAGATTGATTGGTTAATTTCTTTCAATATGTTGTTTACCAAACAACGCCGGTATGTATTAGTTCAGATTTTCATTGTTTTTGAGTATATATATTTTTCTGAACTTATTAGCACAAGTTTTATTTGTTTTTGAGAATATGTGTATTTTCTCTAACCTTATTACCTTTTTTTTTTAAAAAAAAATATATGTACATTTTTTTTAGCTTATTAAAGTTTATAACTTATATTTTAATTTTTTTTCCTTAAGAACTCAAAGTTAACTTAATTTATACGTAATATTTTTGATATTTATTGGAAATTTTTTAGCTTAATATTTAAGTGAATGAATTTAAAAACCTGAAAGTAAAACTCATACATTTTAAAATAAAACTTGATTTTTTTTATAATACTTAAAAATTACAAAACTAATAATGGTTGCACTTCAAATGTATAAACCACTCACTTTAAATCAACCGTAATAACATAAATTAAGTGAACAGTAAAATTATAAATAATGCAATAAATTTATAATCTCTTCTACTTTTGTGAGTCACTAGATGTCAACGCATTACACATGTTACATGATGATCAAAAACAATTGGAGATTTTGTCATAATCAGCTTAATTAATTTATTAACGAACTGATAATTATATGTGTTTTGGTATAAAACAGATTAAATAAACAAATACTATACTTTATAAGCATAAATTCTTATTTACAAGAAGCAGAATACCTAAAAAATAACAAACTCATAAATTAATTCCCGAAGAAAATTTCAAATGTTCGAAGTTGCCTTCAAATAGATGTACAATTATTTCGTAGAAGCTAAATTTATAAGTTAAATAAAAGCACATGTATATGGTCGGATAAGATCCTGGAAGGAGAACATTGTCCAAGTATGGGGAAATAGTGTATTAATGGGGAAAAAATGTTAAAGAGGAAAAAATACAAAATTGAGTCACAATAATACGAGTAGTGTTTAATGCAGGTCGGAGGAACTAGAGGTGTACATGGACACATGGTAAGAGTTGGTCAAAGCTCGACCCGAGGTCGATCAAAAACTCAAACAAGATTGATCAAGTACGAGAAAAGCGTGAGCAGTATAAGATTCAGATAAAAATCTCGACTGTACTTGTTTATAATTATTTAGTAGTATTTTAAGACAAAGTTAAGCCGAGTCGGATCAAGCCAAGCTTCATTTGGGATTGAGCCGGCGTTTAGCTTCAATTTCTTAGACTCGACAAACATCCTGAAGAAATCCGAAAGTCCTTCAATGTAACGCATCCAATTGGCTGAACTTTAGCTCAAGCTAAGCTCATCTTGATGACTCGAGCTAGGATTAACTTTATTACACCCCATGTAGGAATATTGAGATCATCGTAAATCAGGCGATTAGACTATATTTATAAAGGTAAAGTCATAAAAGATTATTCATAACAAAAGGTCTAAAGGTAGTTTGTAGATAGTAATACGTAGGATGCATCCAAACAACATCAATAACAAAGATTGATTTTTCTAATGCATGTCGTTATAACACTCAATAAGATTCACTATCCTGCTATAACCGATATGAAACTCTACCACCCAATTGATGAACAGTTTGGATTTTAAAAGCCTAACTAGTTTTAATCCCGTGCAAATTGCACGGGATTGCAGGTTCAAGTATTGTTATTTATGAATAATGATTAGTCATATTTTCGATTTTCGATTTGTAAGATAATTTTATATGACCGATATACTAAAAATATTGTAATATTAACATACAGTTTATATTTAAAGTATATCAAAACGCAATCAATCTATATAAATTTGAAATATCATACTCCCTCCTACCCATAACTAATGTCTCATTTGATTAAAATACTCCACTCATATATTCAACAAATGGGACATTTGTTATGGGTAGGAGGGAGTAACAGAATTACAATATACAATGATAAGTAAATGTTAATACAAAAATCTCAAAATTTTCTTTATTATATATGCATTTTTCAACGTCACAACTCACTCATAAATAAGAGTTGTCAACATGTCGAATTCTTTGAAGATGGTTTGAAAGCCGATAGTTTCTTCAAAATAATGAAATAGGTTGGTCCTACTCTAGGGATCAATATAGTTTTTCACCTTATCAGAGAAAAAAGATATGACTGCCCCCAAAGTCCGTCATTACTCGTGTTTTTGTAAATGTTAAGTATCTATTATGGTACTTTTCTTTTGCAATTTCAATATCCCATTTTTTTTATCGTGTCATTTTTAATTTAATATTTGGAGCGTTTTTTTCAAGTAATATTTATGCGAAGCTTTACGCATAAACTCTTGAATAGTTACTTTTTACCGTGATTAAAATTTTCATCCATGAAGTTTTATGCTAAAATTTTGTGGTATTTTAATGATATTGATTTTATACAGATAAGATTATTATTCATAAATCATTATTTATTAATCTTTACGTACTGACCATCGTTATTTTTAATATTTACGTACAAATCATAAACGGAATCGTTTACGTACTGAACATAAACCAAGGCGGTTCTCCTTATTTAACCATTTCATCTTTGTTGTGGGTTCCGCTTTTATCGATTTACCAACAATCCATCGTTATTTTTTAATACTTACGTACAAATCATGTACATAACATAAACCTAAGCGGTTTTTCGTTAATTAATTTTTTCATCATTGTTGTTGATGCACAAATTTGTTTTAAACTTTTCTGTATTAATAAAGATAAGATATGTGAATATATTGAATACATTTGACATAAAACGTTTGCTATCATAAAATAAATTAAATTAGTGTTTTTAACTTTTAGTTTAACTGGTATGGTATTAGGTATTTAGTCATGGTTTTTTTCCGTTGTCCAGTTTATTCTTATATATATGACGATGACAATGGATGATTAGTCGAGTTTTCTAGATTTTATTTTCATGTTATGTTGAATTATTAAAATATAGAAGATATTATTTTTTAAAGAAATATTATTATAAATTAGTATGATATATAAATATCAAATATTATGCATGACATATTGAACAATATATCTTCTTGAACATAAATATTGCGCATGACATTTGGACCGATATATTTGATTGAACATGAATATTTATGAGATAATCAGTTATTTATATACATTTTATACTTTTTTGTAATAATATTGTAAATTATAAATTGTAAATTGTATCAGTTCATGTATTTGATTGTAATTTTATTTTAGTTGTTATTGTAATTTATTATTTATTGTGTCGAAAACGTAAATTTTTTACTTTTACATTGAAATTAAATCAATCTGTATTTGGCAGGTCCCACGTTTTCTAAAAAAAAAGCCTTGTTTAAGGTGAGTTTTTAATTTTTAATTTTTTTGGTTGAACATAAATATTACGCATGATATTTGGAACGGTATATGTGATTGAACATAAATTAAAAATGAGATAATCATATATTTATATACATTTTGTATTTTTTTGTAACGATGTTGTAAATTGTAAATTGTATCAGTTCATGTATTTCATTGTATTCTATTTTGGTTATTATTTTAAAGCATTGTATATTATATCTTTTTGCAAAAAGTTGTACTGAATTTTTTTGTTGTAATTAATTCCATATTCGTTTCTAATCAATAAATTTTTTTTGTCGAAAACGTAAACTTTTTACCTTTACATTGGAATTAAATCAATCTTTATTTTGGTGGGTCCCATGTTTTTTATTAAAAGAAAAAGAAAAAAAATGACATGTTTAAGGTGACGTGGGTGAAGGAAAATACACGAAATAATTTAGTATTAATATAGATAAGATAATATACTCATTAAGTGATTATTAACCGCAAGCAGTACAGTTGATTTATAATGTTTTTAAATACTATATCCATATTTTATAGTGTGAGATCACCTTAAAAGACATATTTGTATTTCTTAAGGGTACCATAATTATCGATCAATTAGAAAAGGGTCGGTCGGTCTTAAGAGGAAAGTGAAAAATATAAAATATCACTAAATATATTTAAGTCTTACGTTAGAAACCCACCGTTCAAATTGCGCTTAAACATTGCTTACCACAAATGAACAAAAGACTATATTGGTTTGGTAACTTTGTCGATCAAGATTCGAGCATTAATATTCACACAATTTTCTTCTTTTGAAGTAAAAACAAAAAAAAAGTTAGTAAATTGTCAAATCTAAGAGTTTTGTATCAAAAATGTCTGGACAAATCGACTTAATAATCCGGTTTCAATGGAACTTGACCTCTCGTGGAAATGTTAGTACACCAAAATTAATCAAACATGGAGATGTTTTGTTCAGTTTTCTACGTGAAAGAGGCCAAACTCGATTGCACCTTATTACGTTCCCGTAAAAGAAAAAAGTAAACAAATAAATGAGACGGAAGAAATACTTACTAGACAAACATATACTTTTTTAACGTAGAAATAATAGAATCCTAGTTTTTTAGACACGATTTATCGTATGCCGATATTCAATTGTACTCGTGATTATGATGTAAATAATGATCGAGTTAGGATTTTAAGTTTAGAGTAGTTAAATTGTCAATCGAAATTTTAAATGGCCGAACTTATCAATAATCTACCATTAATTGCCAAATATCCTCATATATTTTGTATCAATTGTTATTACTAAATTATTGCAGTAGGAGGATCATGTATCCGATCTATTATCATCAGTTTTATCATTTTTTTGCATTATAATAATGTTTTTGAGTTTTGTTTTAAAGTTTCTGAGTTTAGTTATTAAAACATTAAGCTCAAAAGATTACAATAAAATTCAAAAACATTACATATAAACTTAGTTGAATTTGACTTTTGACGGAAAAAAACTTAAAATATAACTTATAATTTTTAATAAGCTCGAAAAAATACACATATACTCAAAAACAACAAAAATTGAGGAAATAAGCTCACAAAAAAAATACTCATATGCTCAAAGCAAATAAAGTCGAGATAACAAGCTCAAAAAAAAGTACTCATATTCTAAAAAACAAAGAAAGTATAAGGTAATACAACAGATGTATTTTCCCTTTTTTTTCTAACTAGTGGTAGAAGATGAAACAAAATGAAATGTATAAATATTTCTCATGATTAAATTCTAAGATGTACTTGTAAAGCTTGATTTAATTTTAATTGAAATAATTTAGAATGAATAAAAAATGTTGGATTTAACTTTTTAAAAGAAATTGGAACTAAATTTATATAGTTTTAACTTTTATGAACTCAATTTAAAAGAACTGAACTATTTTGAAGATATAGAATTTGAACTGACCAAATATAAGATTCGAAGTTAAGAGTTTCTAAATTGAACTTATAGAATCGTAACTTTTTAAAAACTAAACTTATAAGATTTTAACTAAATTTAAAAGAGTTGAATTTCCCAAACTTATAAGATTTAAATCGAGTTGAACGGTTTAATATAATTGAGCCTCGTTTTCCCGAATGTGTTTAAGGATCGGGGAGGAACGAGTTCTTGTATCTGATTTTCCCGAATCCGTCACTAGTTTGGCGGAGATCGATTTAATATAATTGAGCCTCGTTTTTTGACTGGGAGATGATGATTATTAGTAGATTACGGAGTATTTATTACTCCACATTACATTATACATAGGCAACTTTCCTTATTACTATTGCATCTACCCAATCTCGTTAGCACCCTCTCACATGGATTTATATAAATCTATTGTTTTAGTTGTCCCTGTATATTGTAACTAAAAGGGTGATGCTGAAATTAAATACTACCCGATAACACCGTTTCATTTTCCGAAACAAATATTGCCGTCTAAAACAAGTATTTGTTAACGAGAATTCACAAATTCTCATTAGTTACGAGTATATATCCGTCACAAGTTTGCAACAGGTCAAGTGCTAAGCACATCGGGAAGACAAGACTAAAGTAAAGTGTTGAAGAAGTATTATTTTGTTGTCTTATCTAACCATATGGATAATATTTGATCCGTCGTAAATTTGTGACGAATATATCCGTTACAAGAAAGACTAACCTAATCCAAGACAAGGTCAAAGAACAGAGAAGCAACAGTAGTGAGCAGCTGTATGATGGAAACCATGTTACAAGTTATACAAGTTACAACCGTGTTTCAATGCAGCCCCTTGGTTCATCCATTAATCTCTCTCTCTCTCTCTCTCTCTCCAATCACACCGCGTTACAACATTTTCTATTATCCAATTAAACTTTATATTAATTTTAACCTATAGTTTTTATATCTATACCCATGCATAACTTTATTCCAGAACAACAAACTGCAAAATTTACAACTACAGCAACATAATTAACATGGGAAAGAAAATTTCGACATGTTAAGGTTAGCATTGTTATGGGCTAGGAAAGGTGGATTGTTAAAATGTAAACTTCTGGCTGAGTTAAGGCACATGCCTAAGTATCTTAAGGGTCACCATAACTATTCATAAAAAAGACGATGAATAGTATAAAAGAATACCATTATCAGAGAGACGGAAGCTAGCTACCGTTCTGAAAAGTCTTCAAATAACCTTCCAACTGTTTGGTTGCGGCCAATATGAGACCTATAATAGCAGTTTCAGAAGGTATAACATTAGTATTCCACGACAAGACAGACCGGTTTCTTTTTCAGTAGCTGGTTCGAGTGTTTCTCGTCGAAATTTACCTAAAAATGGAGCTGAAGGTTTTCCAGGCCTTGATTTAAACTCGGGATGAAACTGAACACCAACATAATATGGATGACCAGGCAATTCCAATATCTGTAACACATTATGTACTTTATCAGATAACGGAAAATTCACGTATGTTACTCCGACACTTCAGACTTCAATTAAATGGAGAGTCGGAGTAACACAAAAGAAGTTGATCTCTGAAACTGTCGGGAACATACCTCCATTCTTTCGCCAGTTTCATCCCTCCCCACAAATTTCAGGCCGCCGTCTTCCAGAGCACCAATCATATTTGGATTTACCTGCATCATACAGTTTTAATATAATTTCAATTGCAGAAACAGTATGAGACTACACAATCAACCATGTATCAGCAAGACGAACCTCATATCTATGGCGGTGGCGTTCATCCACAAACTTCGAGTTGTGATACCTACGGAATACCAATCAATGAACAACAAAATCCGTGACTCCAAATCTGCCTTGAGAAATTATACAAATGTGAACTTCAAATGCAAGTATAGTTCCGCTTACAGTTTAGAAGTAACACAATTCGGAGTCTGGAATAAGGTTCTTCGTGAACCTAATCTCATTGTGTTTCCCATGTGCGTTCGGGATCCCTAGATCGACAGATTACAGATAATTTAGAAAGGCAATCAAATATATAATATCACACATTTCTCCATGTCTATTTACAGAATGTAAATTGTAATTTGACATACCTCGGGCATGAATATGACGACGGGATTTGCAGCCTTTTCATCGAACTCTTCACTATTAGCATTTCGCCATCCCAGAATCTACACATTTAGTCGATGATAATTGAAACTCGGGTATGTCAACCAAAAAATATTACAAAGCAGGAAAATAGTACTTGTGGATGTACTTACGGATCTGGCGAATTCTATGACTGAAATCTGCATCCCCAAGCAGATTCCCAAGTACGGTACATTATTCTCTCGGGCATACTTCGCCGCTAATATCATTCCTCCAACTCCACGATCACCAAATCCACCGGGGACCAGTACACATGAAGCATTCTACAGACACATACGCTATGTTGTTAATATTTACAGGATAACTGTTTCTGAAATGCTGACAGCATTTGATAGCAGAACATATGGCATTATCAGCAGCAACGAAGTAGTAACAAGGCTCACCTTTAGAGTTTGCCACGCAGAAGCATGCGCATCAGGAGTCTGCCAAAGAAAAAAGAATATTAAAAAAATCATTATGAACGAGTATAATTTATCTGCAATATGAGATTTGCCATGGTCCGTAACTTTCTGAGGTCATGTCTATTTATTTAGCTAGAGATAATTGATACCAATTCGGCACTTTCATCTTCTAGGTCAGAAGCTGCAATCCAGTCGATAGTGGGGTTCAAAGAACACGCAATGCAGGCATGCAAAAGGGCCTGCACAAGAGTTAACAATAAGTTCATGTAAAAGCTTCCCATCATCGGTTTGAGATGCCTAATCTTACAAGAGAAGATTATTCTTTGGTTTTTGTTAGATCTGATTTTCTATATAACATTCTCTTTCAAGTGTTCATTTTCGGTTTCACTTCACTTCCGTTTCTTTTTTTCTTTTTTTCTTTATTTTTTTCTCTTGACGGGATGAGAGTTCACCCTGGACGGTTCCAAAGGATGATTCATGTCAGCCGACCCCAAAACATTTTGGGACTAAGGCTCTGATGTTGTTGTTGTTGTTGTACTCTCTTTCAAGTGTCATACGACGTTCTGTTAATGAACTTGTCGTTACAAAATACGTTTCTACGAAGCAATGACGAGAAAGCAGAAGCTCCAAAGGAATGCGAAGAGGTAAATGATTCACCTTTACAACAGACAAGTAAGAATCTTGAAAACCAACATATTTTCCAACCATAGCAATCCTCACCTGCCAAAACGAGATTTTTTAAATACATATCGGCAAAAGGGGGAAACGTATTGGAAAAATACGAGATTAAGCACTGAAATACTAACAGAGGTTGTTAGGTTATCGTAGTTTGTAGCACGGGTGGTCCACTCTTGCAAATCAGGAGCAACAGCAATACTGGAAAATCAAAGGGAAAGAGACGGTAATCATATGCTCAGAAGCCAATCCCGGGATGGCATAAGCATAAGTCAGAAAGCACAACTTACTCGAGTAAATTTAGTTGTCTCAATACAGCCTCATGAGCGTTTTGGTGCTGCAGCAGACAAGAAAGGACAATACGTGACGAGTTTGTGAATTAAAAGTTAAACATAAACGACACGAGTTTGTGAAATCTGGATGTTGACAATAGACCCACCCGGAGTAGAAGTGGAACGTGCCAAATGTTGGGAACATCGTGGATGCTAAGAATATTTCCCAACTGTAGAAAGTCAATAACAATTGTCAAAGAACGTGTCACAGCAACTGTTATCATTGAAACATTTCCAAACTCAAAAGCATAAGAACTTCTCGCAGACACTTACCGGAACATGACAAAACTGTGATAGCTTCTCCTTTGTACTGTCTAACAAAGGCTGCAACTTGATAAATGACGTTCATCATTAAACGGAATAAAATACTGACTAAGATCAGCAAACCGTAGAAATGTGCTAATAGCTGTATATTTTAAGCCTATGTATGTATAGACCTGGGCAGAACGGCAAGCAAGTAGATGAGGAGTTAAGCCTAATGCTCTCAGTTCTCGAACACTATGTTGAGTAGGCTTTGTTTTCTGCATGTCAAATTACAGGATGAGATAGAAATGTGCCAAGAAAACTGAAGAAAGAAACAGAAACTGGACACCATTAAAACTTCTCTTTTAATAAATTTGATAAACAGTGAAAGCAAGCGATCTGAAAAAGATGAAGATTTCTTAACACAAGTACCTGTTCTCCCACGACTCCCAGAACAGGTATGAGGCTTACGTGAACAAGACAAAAATTCTCCTTTGCTGTCAAGGGAATGCAAAACTAATAGTGTCATAAAAAAAATACTGTACTTTTACAGAGAAATCAGAGACAATTTGAAAACATTCAGCACTTCAAAGTGGAAGCAGTTACAAGAAATTTACACATACCGACTGTAAAAGATAGTTGACGTAGAGCCTCAATGAACGGCATTGATTCAATGTCACCTTCACATTCGAAAGAAATGAGATTTACATTTAGTTCCGATAATATTTTAAAGCACAATACAAAAAAAATCTAGCATCCTTAGAAGCTTACCTACAGTCCCTCCTAACTCTATAACACAAACATCAGCAGGTCCCTCTTTTCCATCAACAGGAACCGCTGCAACTGACCGAATCCACTCTTTGATGGCATCTGTTATGTGCGGAACAACCTTCAAAGGATTAAATGCATCACGACTTGTTCAAATCTAAAATATAAGATATCATCGCACTAAAGCTATGTATACGGAATCACCTGTACGGTTTTTCCAAGATAATCACCTTTCCGCTCCCGGTCAAGCACAGACTGTAATGAAGTAAACGGGTTAAGTTATTTGAGCAAATTGTCGCTGTCAGATTAAATTTAAGATTTGATCAAATTTCACCTGATATATCTTCCCAGTAGTTATGTTGTTGTCTCTGGTAAGCGTCACATCTATAAAGCGCTCATAGTTACCAAGATCTAAGTCCACCTTTTTTTAACAAAAGAAACGGAAATCAACATCTGAAAGCCTAAGATTGGTTTCTATCAGCATAAAAGATGAATACGAAGCAACAAAGATCACTCGTTTGTACACGAAGCACCTAAAAAAGGTATTACGGGAGCCTATGGTGTTCAGAACTCAGAATATATAAACTGCGAAACTGAGCATGCTATGCAAGCGGAAAATTTATAAAAAAAATTCAGCATAATTTTGGCAGCACTTTAACAAGACACACAAAAGCAATGATTACTAGTGCCCTGCCAATCTTCAAAGCACAAATGACCAGCAGGTGAAAGGTTTTCAACTCATCGGTAAAACGCTAACTAGTAAGTGAAGCTGCAAGCCGGTGGAAACCATAAGAATAAGATATCTCGCGACAGCCATTTATAAGTGTCGGCAAAATACACCACCAGCTCAAACTCCTTAAAGAGAATATTATATATGGGTCATTTTCCGAACGAGGCCAAGTATAGATAAAAGCAAACCTCTCCCCCATCATCTAGTACAAAAACTTCTCCATGCTCAAAAGGCGACATAGTGCCAGCATCTGTGTTTAAGTAAGGATCTGCAATAAACAAAAACTTCTGAATGTATACAATCTGCTGACATGAAAACTACTGGAGACAGATGTGGAAAATCACCGATAAGGCGATAACAATTCTCTTTTACAGGAAAAGGGTGCTCTTCAATGGGAATTACTAAAGATATACTCCATAACTTGCCTACGTACAGGGTTAACCAAAAGGAGATAAATCAATCCAACACAAAACCCTCGAATCACAGTAAATAAGCAAGAAGGAATTGAGCATTTTCCAAAGTCAATATACACATTAGATAATACAAAAGAAAGAGTTGAAAACATCAGCAAAACCCTGAAAAGTTAAACACTTCCAAACTCAGTTAACACTAGACAAATCGACAACACCCCAAAAAATTCGAAAACTTGAGCAAAACCATGAAAAATACACCATTTTCACACTCGATTAGCCTTAGTCCCAAACCGTCCACAGCTCCCAATATCGCTCGATAATACAAACATTAGACAAACAAACAATACAGAAAAAAGTTGAAAACTTGAGCAAAACCCTGAAAAATACACTATTTTCACACTCAATTAGTCTTAGTCCCAAACCATCCACACTTCCACAGCTCCCAATATTGCTCAATAATACAAACATTAGACAAACAAACAATACAAAATAAGGTTGAAAACTTGAGCAAAACCCTAAAAAAATCAATCATTTCCAAACTCAATTACCACATTAAACAACCAAACAATACAAAAAAAAAAATGATTTTTTAGCAAAACCCTGAAAAATTAACACATTTTCAAACTCAATTAACACATCAGACAAACACCAATAAGTTGGGGTCGGCTAACATGAATCATAATCCGAAACCGTCAAGGGCTTCCAATAGGGTCCATAACAATGATAACATAACCATTAAACAAACAAATTACAAAAAAAGATGGAAATTTTCAGTAAAACCCTGAAAATTCAACAAAACAGAAATCAAATTACAGAAACGAACCAATCTTAATAGAAGTAACACGAAGGCCACAAGCTTTAAGAACAACACCAATACTACTTGCAGTAACACCTTTTCCTAAACCACTTACTACACCTCCTGTTACCAACACATACTTCATTTTTTCAACTACCCTTTTCCCAAATTCCTCTCTTTTGTGTAAAACTTGAGCTTTTGAGTGAGTATAACAATGGCGACTCAATAAAAATGGTGTTTTCCTGGGAATTATGTAAGAGGGTAGAGATATTAAGAAGGTATATTTGTAGAACAATGAAGTTAACATAACAACATATGTTTTTGAGAATCAATTGTGAATGAAACAATTCGTCTTCTTCAGAATTCTGTTAAATTTTGTAGTAGAAATTATTAGTGTTTGTATTTCACGAAAGAATTTTGAGATGGAAATGTAAAAAGTTCCATTGCCGGGAATCGAACCCGCGTGTATAAGTATACTGCGTAAACGAAACTTGTAGTTTTGTTTTTTGTACTTTTGTCAAGCGGAGCGATAATCAAAGTAGGCATTTCGAATCGGGTTAAGCAGGCGACATGGTTCGGTCCGGTACAACCGAATAAGAGGCAGGCCGGACCCAAAATTCCAACACGATTAGGAAACTTGCTATTAACCCGTTTCCTTTTTGTCCCGATTGTAGCTTGACAGGTGGATTATCGACTTATCATTTAGCGATAATTTGTTATATTTGTGTGATTGTTGTATAATTAAAATTCCGGGAAAAAACCTCTCGCATAATAAAAGTTGGTTGATAAATTTGTCGTCTTTTGTTAATAAATAAACAGATGAGAACCCTACATCAACAGAAAAAGGTTTTCATATATCATTTTTTTAACTAAGTTTGACAAAAGTACAAAACCATTACATTAAATTTTTTTTTTTTATCATTTTTTCTTCCGTTATTATAACTTAATTGTTAAATACTTTTCCATTATCTTTCTATTTTTCCGATTTAATATAATACATACTCTTTATATAATAGAAAAATGTGAAGATAAAAAACAAAAAAAAATATGATAATTATAATGTTAAGTGTTATGCTTGTGACGAGTATTATCTGTCTTCAACCGTCACAAGCTGAAGACAGGTAATGCCATAAACGTAAACCGGTCATGTTGTCGAGCATGCACTTGCCTATACGCCTTTCACCTTTGCATTACTCATGTCCTTTACTCACACAGTCAAAAAGTCAAGCTTTTTCTAAAATACTAAGCCACATCTTAATTTGTCAAATATAAAATCTTTGACCAATGAACTATGTATATTAAAATTTTACCGTAAGAGTTAAATTGTCGAAAGATGATGAGCTGAAATGAAAAGAACTAAATAAAATTGAACAAAATTAAATAGAGCTACACTGAATTAAAATAAGCCTCAAATAAGTCCAAAAAACAGGACTAAATATACTTCTACCGAAAATATTATTTATTTTAATAGACCATGCAAATGAAAGCTAATCCAATATTTTCTTTTCGTTTTGTTATATTCAAATTACATCCCAACATTTTTCTTCTTAACTTTTTCATTTTCTTCAAATTAAAATTTAACTTATAATCTCTGGTAAACTCAAAAAAATACTCATAAGCTCAAAACAAATAAAGTTTAAGGTAATAAGCTCAAAAAATAACACATATGTTCAAACAAGTAATATCTAAGGTAATACATCTGACGTATGCTCTTTTTCTCTTAAATAATGGCAAAATCATGTCCTATCGGACATATTTTGAAGAAAACAATTTATTCCATTTTAAAAAAACAATTTGTTAATATTAATGTGCTAATTACCACCCACATTTAAAAAAATGTTAACCAAATATTCTAACAAAATTGTCATTTATAATTTTCTTTTACCAGTTCTATTTTCGCTTAGTTAATCCGGCTTTGTAACCTTTAACCCGTTTTACACTACAGACGGATACGCATTATATTGCATGACATGACCTTATAATCCGTGATTTGTGTATGTTGGTAATGGGAGCGAGTAATTGGGGCAGCAAAATCACAACTAAAGCCCACTATAATAATATTTCCCTTCAAAACCCTTTCTGATTCTCTTCCTCGTCTTCCTCCAAAACTACACCTCTCCGCCGAAACCTATAGAAATATTCACGGCTTTTCTGCCTTCATTCAGCATTCTCAGTTTATCAAAAACCTTCGAAAACCCACAAAAATGGCGGGAGGAAAGATAAGGAAAGAGAAACCAAAAGGAGGAAGTAGCAGCCATTTTCAAGGAGGAATACCTTTTCATAAATCAAAAGGACAACATATTCTTAAAAATCCAATGTTAGTTGAATCAATTGTTCAAAAAGCTGGTATTAAACCTACTGATGTTATTCTTGAGATTGGTCCTGGTACTGGTAATTTAACTAAGAAGCTTCTTGAAGCTGGTAAGAAAGTCGTTGCTGTTGAATTGGATTCTCGTATGGTTCTTGAACTTCAACGTCGGTTTCAAGGCACTCCTCTTTCTAATCGTCTTCAGGTTCGTTTTACCTTTTTTTCGTGGCCGAGTCGGGATTTATAGTTTTGTTACGATCATTTGTTTACTTTTTTTATTATGCTCGATAGCTCCTGCAAATTGCAAATTGCTAATTGCTGGCCTTACCCTTGTGAACTGTATCAAAGGACCGCTACTTCACAATAGAATACCGCTATTCCATTATGATCGATAACCAAAGAGTAATGAGGGTTTGGCTCCATTGGATAAATGATTGGGATGGAGGTAGTATTGTAGTAATATTGGTTATTAATTCCCTCTCGGTCTCAATCGTTTGTGACGGAGAGTGTAAGATTGTTTATTAATTATTGTATAATTAATGTTGTTTATGAATTATTAGATGAGACGGCCTTGCATTAATTAAAGGTATACAAATGATTGGGATGTAGGGAGGGGATGGATTTATAGTTACTAATTCTCGTGTAAGACGGTCTTACAATAATGAATAATAGTTGTCCCAAACTAATTTAATATGATATGGGATCTTAGGAGACTTGGGCAAGATTGCTAGAAGGCGCGAGTTAGTGTAGGATAAAAGTAAGTTAGGAGAAGAAAATCGATAGTTTTAGCTAAAGACTCGATTTTTTCACTGTTAGGGGGCGATTGTCTCTGCTAGCCTCTAGTTGTTTTTAGCTCAGATGCTTTTAATTTGATGTTTGTATGTTTTGGTATAGGGTTAGTTTACTGTGTTTCGAAAATTAAACTACTTGATTGTTGTTTATTGTGAATAATGTTAGATGAGGGGATTTTTGGAGCTTAACTTGTATGGCTTGTTGAAACTTCGGGTGGGTATGCATTGGGTTGTGACTTATGATGTATGATTAGCGACATTTTGTGTGATTTTGTTTTTGAGTCTCTGAACTACTAAGCTGGTGTGGGAGCGGGGAGGTGGTTTTGTACCTGCAGAAAGACTTCAGCTTTCGTGTTGTTTAGAGTAAATACCAAGTTGCTAAATGTGTGTGATGATCTCGAGTTGTTGATGTTTGAGTTTGGTTTGGGAAAACTATATGGAGTTGTTTCGCTGGTGGTAGTGTAGCAGCTCGCTTCCATGACAGTGTAGACGTAATGTAATTGACAGGTTTTGCAGTCGTGCAATTAGAATTGCTTGAGGACTTTAAACAAGAATACGAGTTTGTAACAAAAATATACGACATCTATCTCAGACTCTCAGCGAGTTATGGTTTTCACGCTATGATAGCATCTATGATTCACATTAAACTGTACGACCATAGAATAGATGATTGCTTGCCATTAATCTTAATATGAGACGGAACCCGGATATATCGTTATGCTTGCTAATATTGTCCACTGATCTCGTGTGAGATGTACTCACAATAATGTTGGGGTGAGACCTCTCACATTATAGGAGACTTGCTCCGTAATTTAATGTGAGACAGTGCTTGCTCAAAATGGTCAGGGGGTAAACTAGTAATGGGATAAAGCGATCTAGGAAAATAGGGTTTAGTTTAGCTGGAAGTTTCGAAAAATTTCAATTGTTTTGGAGGCAATCTCTCGTAGTCTCGTGCTAACCTCCCTTATTTTCAACACCGGTGGTTCTTATATGATATAGTGTAGCTTGCTGTGTTTGGATGGATAATTAACGAATTTGATTGGTGTTTTTTGTGACTATTATTAAACGGAGTTTTTTGGAACTTAACTTGTATAGCTTGTTGATAATTTGGAACTTTTGTTTCTTTTTTTATGTGAGTCTTAACTACTAAACTAATGTAAGAGCAGAGAGGTGTTTGGAACCTGCAGAAAGACCTCAGCTTTCGTGTCGTTTGGAGTATTACAAAGTCAGTATATGTCTATGACGATCTCCGTGTCTTTGATTTTAGACTTTAAATTGTGAAAGCTATCTGCAGTGCCTTTCACCAGTGGTAGTGTTAGCAGCTCTCTTTCCTGACAGTGCCATTGTAAAAAGTAAAAACAATCAATGTAATGCAATTGACGGGGTTTTGCAGTCATGCATTTTGACTCGCTTGGGGACGAATTTGGATAAAAATACCATTTTTTGCCAGAAAATTACTGCATTTATCTCAACGAGTTATGTCCGATCAGGCTGTTGTCATATCGTCTCTTATAGTTTGCTGATCAACTTCTTCATCCATCATGATCTGCAGGTTATCCAGGGCGATGTCCTCAAGTGTGATCTCCCATATTTTGATATATGCGTAGCCAACATCCCGTACCAAATCTCGTCTCCACTAGTGTTCAAGTTGCTAGATGTGAACCAGAGGCAGAGCTTTAGATGCGCTATCATAATGTTCCAAAGGGAGTTTGCCATGAGGCTAGTTGCTCAACCCGGTGACAAACTGTACTGCCGTTTATCTGTCAACACTCAACTACTTGCCCGTGTTAATCATCTCCTCAAAGTCGGGAAAAATAATTTTAGACCTCCACCTAAGGTCGACTCCTCTGTGGTTCGTATCGAACCTAGAAGACCTCTTCCTATTCCGGTTGGCAAACTCAAGGAGTGGAACGGAATGCTATCCCTATGTTTTAGCAGGAAGAACAAAACTCTAGGTTCAATATTTGCGCAGAAGAAAGTCGTTGCAGCTCTAGAACAGAATTACAAGACATTGGAATCATTAGGGCAACTCAAGAATGAAGACGACACTACCGTGTCTATTGATATCTCTGACTTAGTCGACGAAAACGTTGATAAAATCCTATTTATCGATCAAAATGGGGACGAGGTCATGGAGGTTGATGGCGGAAAAGAGGGCGACGATGAAATGGAGGTAGAAGCTTCGGACGAGGATGACGAAGCGGATGATTCGAGTTTTAAAAGTAAACTTGTGGGTGTGCTGAAGAAGTATGATTATGCTGATAAGAGATCCTCCAAACTCACTCAAAATGAGTTCATACATCTTCTCTCAATATTTAACCAGTCTGGTATTCACTTTACCAGCAGTAAATAATGGTGTACTCTGCCACTCAACGATGTTCGAGCATTATTTTGACCGGGTTAGCTTTTTTTTTACGGTGTTTTTCAGGTTATTTATAGTAGTATATTTCCGAGTGACGCTATGACTATCCTATATATTATGTCGAGAATTTTGTTTCATGGGTTGCTATTGTCTTTTGTTTATTTATTATATTTAGCAGCTTTATATTGGAAATTAATTCGTATTTCTCGGTCTCGTTCTCGTTCTCGACTTTACATAAATAAAAATATACTTCCAAATAATAATAGGAGTAGAGATTTAGTGTCTTCAGGATTCATCTTACCAAATATATTAGATTTCCTGCTTCCAAATTAATTCATCTCTCGTAGTCCTGCTCGTAACGATTCATAAACCAATAAATCGGCTTAAATTGGATGCTAGATATTAGAGCGCTTATGACCATCACGAGTAAATATTAGTGAGAAATTTAAAACCCCATTTTCAGAGCTTAATAGATCGACCCACGGGCTGCAACTCCTCTTTCCATATCTCGGATCTTCAATCATGTTACGTTTGATCAGAGAGTCTTGCTTATGACGGGTAATATTCGTTACAAATTGAAAACGGATATTTTAATTTCACAAAAATGCAAGTGAACATGCAAGTGGGAGAAAATGGAGCATCATATGAAATTATGAATAGTGCAACTTGCATTAGGTGAGGGGCACTATCCGTCTTAGCAAAACCAGATATCTGAAATGGTTTTGAAAATCATATTGAATATTCGTTTTTAAAATCCCTTTTTTTGTTATCCTTATTTGATACGGTTTTTTCTTATATTCGGAAATCATATATCCGGTTCTCAGTCTCACTTGTGTTATTCAAAGAGTTTTGCTTGTGAAGCGTAATATTCGTCGACCGTCATAAGCTGAAGACGGATACTTTACTCTCACAAAAATGGAAGTGTAGATGCAACTGGGACAAACTGGAGCATAATATGATGCAACTTGCATTATGTGAGAGGGCACTATCCGTCTTTAGCTTGTGACGAAAAGTGCCCGTTTTCAATGAGAATTTATGTATGTTATTTAGTAGTGTATATACTAGTGTAATACACATGAGGTTGCGTACACTTACTTTTAAAGATCACATATATAAATTTTACTTATTATATAGCAATTCTATTTATTCGAACAATTGTACTTTTTAAAAATAAAAAAGAAATAATATAATATCAATACTCCCTCCTACGGTCCTACCCACAAATAATGGTCCATTGTCCATTTCTGTCTATTCAGGAAAGTGTCACATTGTCTATATTTAGTAACTTTTTTACTTGTTTTTACAATTCTACCCTTACCAAATTCCATTTATTAGTCATCCACCCATCAATTACCTAATAACATAACAGTCTCTCCAATCTACATATCCCTACCCAACCAAAAAAATTAAATTAGTAACACATTTTCAAGGGTATATATTTGAAATTTCTGCATTTAAATGACATACCTTGTAAATTGGAGTATTGAGCATGTTTATATTAAACTAGTGTAACACTCGTGAAAATTCACGAAATTGTGTATTTAGTTTTAAAATTATAGAAGACGATAAATTATAGTTATCATAAAACCACAAATATTATAATTTTTATATAAAATGTGTATATATATTTATAAAATATATATTAACATTTGATTTATAAAATATATAATATAACAATGTTAATATGCGTAATAATTGTAAGACGAGATAAAACATTCTAATTTGAGAACATTATGATGCGTAAATTTATAAAAACTCAAAATTTGATAAATAACAATGTTACGCATATTAACAATTCACAAATTCACAAATTCATAAATGAAACTTTTTAGTAGGTATATATACCTACCGTCAAACATACGCCCCAAGTCGCAACTATGAGTGAACAGGATCAACTACCGTCAAACATACGGTAACATTTGAAGACAAAGGGTTTAAGGAAAACCCAAAAAGACCCAAAAAAAGAGCAAGAAAAAAGAGTGTTGGCAGCAAAATCAGAAAATTGACAATTTTATTGAGGTGTTAACATGGTGTCTCTATCGACATGGTATCGTTACTTAGGCCAAAAGCTTGAATACTCCATGGCACTTAGTTGGAAGGTATACCTACCCTTTTTTCTTAATCCTGTTTATTTTGATTATTCTTAATCAAAATTCAATCTTAGTTTGTTAATTTTGTTGATTTTGTTGTTTGTTTCTAAAGGATTGTAGTAATTTGTTGCTGGGTTTGTGTTTTTGTTAGTGAAATCTGGGATTTTGATCCTTTATGTTGATAAAGTTTGATTCTTTGGATTCAGTAATTGTTTTTTCTTGTTGCATTTTCGATTCAGTTTGTTGGGGTTGCTAATACAATTTGCGAGAGGTATTGAGTCATGGGGGTAATGTTGTTGTTGCTGTGATTGTTTTAGGGTTAGGGTTAGGGTTTATGGAAATGCTGATTTTGTTAGCACTTTGCTTAGGCTGGTTAATTCATTTGTTGCCAATTATTGTTTTTGATTTAATTCATACCTAAAGTTGTAACACTAGGGGTAAAACTGTCTACGTCCGACCCCTTACCGCTCAATTAGAAATTGGGTTAATCTTTGATTGCAATTTCCTTTCCTGATTGGCTGAAGTTGTTATTTTTCTTGCTAGCATTGGAAAAATTGGACTGGTTTTGTAATGTTATCGAAAGTAGTTGTTGCATTGGCTTAAAGAGTTGGTTTTGATCAACCCTTTTATGTCCTATTTTACATTTTTATGGTTCTTTTCTAAACTTACTAGTGAAGAGAAAAGTTTATGGAGAAAGTTTGATTCTATGGTTTCAGTGATTGATTCTTGTTGTTGCATTTTGGGTTCAGCTTCTTTGTATCGCTAACACGAGTAACTTACATCCGATCCCCTTTACCCTGCAGTTTGCGGGAATTATTATGGTAGTGGGGCAATGTTGATGGAAATGTTGATTTTGTTAGCATTTTTTATTTTATTTGTTACCCCGGATGGTTTCAGACATGACATGTCAGCCGACCCCAAATCTTTTTGGGACTAAGGCTATGATGTTGAAATGTCTTGTTTTGCTGCCAATTTTTTGATTTGTTTTTCTTATTATATACCTAAAGGTGCAATCTTTATTGCATCTTCCTTTCAGATTGACTGAAGTTCTTAAGTTTTCTTGCTGCAATTGGGAAATTTTGATTCTTTATGTAGTATTAGCGAGATAAGCATAATTCATAAAACTAAACTCAAATTTTAATAAAACAGTAAAACTCATAACTCATAAAACTAAACTCAAATTTTTATTATAATGCTAAAAAATTAAAAACTGACAGTAATACATCGAATGTATTACACTATAATCCTTTTACTGATTATTTAGGTATTATATTTTTTATTTCATCAATTTATTTAACTAATTTTATTGTTTAAGACGGACCTAGCTATTTGTCTGAAATAAGAATTTACGTATATATAATCACAAATAGCACTATACTTCCAGATGTATATGACCACCGTACATCTAATACAAATTTAATTGAGCTTACATACAAATTTTTTCGAACTTTTAACAATTTTTTCTTGCATTATAATTTTTTAGTGTTAAAATTAAAAATTTTGAGTTTTATATGTATTATTTTTGAGTTTTAATATAATGTTTTGATTTACAACTTTTTTATAATGATGTTTAACTTCTTTTCAATAAAGCTCGTAAGATAGATGCATAATTTCAAATTATTTGTTACAAAACTCGAAATCTATACGATCAGATATATACATGTTGTTGTAATCCTCCAATTGATATATAATGCCAATTTCTTCTACTACTAGCTACGTTATTAAACAATTATTTTCTCCACGTTACATTCTTCTTCATAAATCATACTATAAATCATACATTATAAATGATAGTATTATACACCCCTCCAAATATATAAATCCTCCTAACAATCTAACAAAATAATCTCATATACATATTTATATATATACAAAATTATATACGTTTTTACGATAAAATGGGTGATTTTGGGTCGAGTCATCATCGATTAGACACAAGGAGGGACCATAGCATGGTAACGAGTGGTCGAGTGTACGCGGCTCGCGACGAGCCACCCGAGTTCTTGCCGTACCAAATAGACGTGCCACGGCCGAGCCGTGACTCGAAAAAAGGGAATAAGAAATGGGGAAGACTCAATGATCCGGAGATGAAGAGGAAGAAACGAGTTGTAAAGTATAAGGTTTATACAATGGAAGGTAAAGTCAAAGCTTCTATTAAGAAAGGGTTACGTTGGTTTAAAAATAAAGTCTCCGAGTTGGTTCACGGGTATTGAAATATAGCGATGTATGAGACGGTTTTATGATAATGTTATTGTTCTGATCAGAAGGAAATTAAATTAGGGAAAAATAGAGGAGGGAGGGAGGGGATAACAAAAAAATTATGAGGAATTTGGTCATGTAATTTAACTTAATTTAATTTAATTTAATTTGTTTGGTTGATGTAATTTGTGGCATTAGATTAAATGAATATTAGTGTAATTTGTTTCTTAATATTTTTTTTTGATGATGATGACATTGTTTCATTGTTCATTAATTTGATCAAATGAACAAATTAAATGCAATTTTTAAGACGGATGTATAACAAAATTTACGATCATGTACATTAAGTGTTTTTTTTTCATTTATTTTTATCAAATTTATTGCATAATGTGCATGCATTGATGCATATTATTATCAGGAAACTATAGCATAAGCCGAGAGAAAAACAATTTTTTTAGTTAAAATTTCAGATTTTTTTTAAAAGTTTTTGTTATGTTATTATTTATTCGCTGATTTTATTTTCCGTCTTTTTTAATTGTAAATCCCGACTCCGCCAACAAGCTCAGAGCATTGATAGGGATTGGAGCATCTAGGATTTGTCTTTTGTTACTTGGGAAAACATTATTGCAATGAAAATTTATATTGTAGAAAATCCATTTGATTTATACCAAGGATAATAATGATAGTGTGATGTGTTAAATAGTACTCAAACTCGGTACTACCGGTGATATATCTCATTTTTCTAATTTACGGTAATTATATTGTGAAACTTTTATTTTATAAAATCGATCTATTTGATTTATACAATGATTACATTGTAGGTTAGCAGGCAGATAAAGAGATTTTAGTAAATAGTACTATTTTAACAGTTAAAATTTTATATTATGGCCCATTGGCCCGTGGGCCGCCCGACTTTTGTATAAAGGGCGGGTAAGGGCAAGGATAATTGGCCCATAACTATGGCCCGGTCCGCCCACTAAGTCTTAACGGGTAACTTTTTTCTTCACGACCCGGCCCAAGTTCGACTCAAGCCCGCATTTGAACAGCTCTAGTGAGAATGAGAATTGAGAATCTTTTAGTGAGAAGGTAAGGTGCGGCTGAGAATTTTTACTTAATTACGTTATACTACCTATGTTCTGGTCAATTGTTATCATTTCTTTTTTACACAAAGACAAAATAAATGAATGATGACCAATTAATAAATGACAAGTGGAACAAGTCGGGTATGAATGATTAAATTGCTCATCAAGTTCATTCCTAAAATAGAAAATACAACAAATGACTGAGACATCCTGTTATGGAAAAGGATAACAAATAACAGTAGCTCTTCTGAGAGACCGCCTCTCAATAAGCTTATTGAGAAACTATTGTACAAATTTAAGAAAAAGTGGTACTAAAAGTAATAAAAATGGTACAAATCATGACTAAAGATAAAATAACTACATTTACTATGTGAATAGCTACGAAATTATTATGGTACGATTAATAACAAAAGGTGCACAAAATACAAATAAAAGGGTACAAAAGAACGGTCTCTCAATAATTTATTGAAAGACCGTCTCTTCCAAGTTTTAGTGAACAAATAATCGGTTCAATTTAATTCATTGTTGATTCTCTAATTAAATTTCAATTCATATTTTTTTATTTAATTGTTGATAAAATTATTTTATATTTACTTATATTTATACAAGATTAGTATATAATAGTTTAAATTTGACCCGTGTATTTTTTTGCACGGGAATAAAACTAATTGTATTATTAATTGAGGGTTTTACATTGATATAATACATGACACCCAATAAATCATCAATAAATCGATGATAGAACTCTAAGCCTAATATCCTAATAGCTACAGATTCAACCATGAAATTTAACCAAGAATCCTAGCAAATCTCACATGTTAACACCAAAAATTCATATCAAATCTCATCAATTCCATTTTTGACACTTAACTCCTAAGATCCCATCTCATATCAAATTATTATAAAACCGTCTTACACGAGAATCAGTGAACAATTCAGCAAACATAACTATAAATCAATCCCCTCCCTACATCCCATTCATTTGTATACCTTAAATTCAAACAATTGACGGAGAAAGTAAGGTCTTACACTCACACAACATTATTGTGATACCGTCTCATCTAAGAATCAATAAACAACATTAATCTCTCCGTCCCAATAACAATCACTGTAAAGTCGTGAAACCGTCTCATACAAGAATTAATAAACAATATTAATGGAGCCAAACCCTCATTAATTACTCTTTGGTTATCGATTATAACGGAATAAATCAAAATCAATCGCTAAAGCAGCTGCGCGTGAAGTAGAGGCTAACACAGGGTAAGGCAACTATAAATCTCGACTCGGCCACGAAAAAAAGGTAAAACGAACCTGAAGACGATTAGAAAGAGGAGTGCCTTGAAACCGACGTTGAAGTTCAAGAACCATACGAGAATCCAATTCAACAGCAACGACTTTCTTACCAGCTTCAAGAAGCTTCTTAGTTAAATTACCAGTACCAGGACCAATCTCAAGAATAACATCAGTAGGTTTAATACCAGCTTTTTGAACAATTGATTCAACTAACATTGGATTTTTAAGAATATGTTATCCTTTTGATTTATGAGAAGGTATTCCTCCTTGAAAATGGCTGCTACTTCCTCCTTTAGGTTTCTCTTTCCTTATCTTTCCTCCCGCCATTTTTGTGGGTTTTCGAAGGTTTTTGAGATTTGGTTTAGGCAGAGAGGTGTGGTTTTGGAGGAGGAGGAGGAGGAGGAAGAAGAGAATGAGAGAGGGTTTTGAAGGAAGATATTATTATATTGGGCTTAGTTGTGATATCAGCCTGGCCCAATTACTCGCTCGATCGTGAACAATAGTTTACATTTTTTTTTCTTGGGTGTTTCAGACTTAGAGCTGATCAAATGGCTCAGGTCCGATGGCTCGATTCGGTTCAATTCGATTTTTTCTCGGGTTTGGGCCTTAATAGTTTGGGAACATTATGATAGCGCATCGAAAGTTCTGCCTCTGGTTCACATCTAGCAACTTGAACACTAGTGGAGACGAGATTTGGTACGGGATGTTGGCTACGCATATATCAAAGTATGGGAGATCACACTTGAGGACATCACCCTGGATAACCTGCAGATCATGATGGATGAAGCAGTTGATCAACAAACTATAAGAGACAATATGACAACAAACAGTCTGATCGGACGGACATAACTCGCTGAGATAAATGAAATAATTTTCTGGCAAAAAATGGTATTTTTATTCAAATTCGTCCCCAAGCGGGTCAAATTGCAGGACTCCAAAACCCCGTCAATTGCATTACATCATTGTTTTTACAACGGCACTGTCATGAAAGAGAGCTGATAACACCACCATTATCGTCATAGACGTATACTGACTTTGTAATACTCTAAACGACGCGAAAGTTGAGGTCTTTCTGCAGGTTCAAATCACCTCTCTGCTCTTTCACTAGCTTAGTTCAGTAATCATACATCACAACCCACGCCCCAACGCATATCCTACTCGAGTTTTAATCAACATCAAATATAACATTCCGAATTTTCAACAAGCTATACAAGTTAAGTTCCAAAAAACTCCATTTAACAATAGTCACAGAAAAAAACAATCAAGTTCTTCAATTATCCAAACACAGCAAGCTACACTATATCATATAAGAACTACCGGTGCTGAAAATAAGGGAGGCTAGCACGACACTACGAGAGATTGCCTCCAAAACAATTGAAATTTTTCGAAACTTCCAGCTAAACTAAACCCTATTTTCCCAAACAAGCTCCAACATCAACGACTCAAAAACAAGCTCCACCTCCCCGCTCCACATCAGCTTAGTAGTTCAGAGACTCAAAAACAAAATCACACAAAATGTCGCTAATCATACATCATGAGTCACAACCCAATGCATACCCTACTCAAATCTTAATTCGACAATAAACAAACAAACCCACCCGAATTTTCAACAAGCCATACAAGTTAAGCCCAAAAAATCCCCTCTTCACATTGCCCAAAAAATCCCCTCTTCACATTGTTCAAAATAAACATTATTGTGATACCGTCTCATCTAAGAATCAATAAACAACATTAATCTCTCCGTCCCAATAACAATCACTGTAAAGTCGTGAAACCGTCTCATACAAGAATTAATAAACAATATTAATGGAGCCAAACCCTCATTAATTACTCTTTGGTTATCGATTATAACGGAATAAATCAAAATCAATCGCTAAAGCAGCTGCGCGTGAAGTAGAGGCTAACACATGGTAAGGCAACTATAAATCTCGACTCGGCCACGAAAAAAAGGTAAAACGAACCTGAAGACGATTAGAAAGAGGAGTGCCTTGAAACCGACGTTGAAGTTCAAGAACCATACGAGAATCCAATTCAACAGCAACGACTTTCTTACCAGCTTCAAGAAGCTTCTTAGTTAAATTACCAGTACCAGGACCAATCTCAAGAATAACATCAGTAGGTTTAATACCAGCTTTTTGAACAATTGATTCAACTAACATTGGATTTTTAAGAATATGTTGTCCTTTTGATTTATGAAAAGGTATTCCTCCTTGAAAATGGCTGCTACTTCCTCCTTTAGGTTTCTCTTTCCTTATCTTTCCTCCCGCCATTTTTGTGGGTTTTCGAAGGTTTTTGAGATTTGGTTTAGGCGGAGAGGTGTGGTTTTGGAGGAGGAGGAGGAGGAAGAAGAGAATGAGAGAGGGTTTTGAAGGAAGATATTATTATATTGGGCTTAGTTGTGATATCAGCCTGGCCCAATTACTCGCTCGATCGTGAACAATAGTTTACATTTTTTTTTCTTGGGTGTTTCAGACTTAGAGCTGATCAAATGGCTCAGGTCCGATGGCTCGATTCGGTTCAATTCAATTTTTTCTCGGGTTTGGGCCTTAATAGTTTGGCCCAAAAAATCCGTGGTACGGCCCAAAAGAAGTCCGATATAAATATAGGGCCGGGGTTGGGCCAACCTAAAGGTGCGAGTTTTGGCCCGACCTGGCTCGAAATTATTTTTTTTTTAAAAAAAAGTTTCAAAAGTTGAAACCGTATATCAGATCACACTTTAATCTAATATCACTAATGCTTTGAATTATAACTTTACGGATATTTTTATATTTTTATCATGGTACTATGGGATTGTTTTCTACCAAAAATGTCGAAGTCAAATAAAAGTTTATTTCGTTGCTAATAGTTTGTTCACATATCCATTTTGTTGATTGTTTCGTATTATATTGTTTTGGCCATTTTGGCCCGAGGCCCATTATAACCCGAACAATTATGGGCTTGGGCCAAAAAATCTGGCCACTTTTTTGACCCAGTCTGGCCCGTGTATTTGGGTCGTTTATTTAGCACGAGCCAGACCCAAACCCGTCCAGCCCGGCCCATGATCAGGTCTAGTTTCAGTCAATAAATTTAAGTTTTTATTTTGAATATGTTTTCCTCTCTACTTTATACGAAGTATTTAAATAATATTATAAGCAATTTCTATGTTAATAATTTAATATTAACTTGAGGCGTGGAGCAGGACCAGTAGTAAACATATTAAGGCCCTCTGAAAAATTGAATACAAGACCTCCCATTCCTTAGTAAAATGCATAACCACTAAACTATTTCTGTCACAAGTTGAAGATGAATAGTGTGTTCTCACTACAAAGCAAGTGGATACTTTTGTAGGTTGAGTCAATTAAAAATAGAGATTCATTTTAAACTTGATAAATAGGTCAATTAGGTTAGATGTAGGTTAGGTTAATTAGGGTTTCGGTAGTTTTAGGTGTGTTAGTATCAAGTTACTTTGGGAAAAATTCAGGGGTTATTTGTTAGTATCAAATAGAGTTGAGTCAATGGAATTACACTAATAAAACAATGAATTTACACTAATAAAATAATGAATTTACACTGATACACTAATAAAACAATGAATTTACACTGATAAAATAATAGAGTTACACGATAAAACAATGGAATTACACTAATAAAACAATGTACAATAGAGTTACACTTATAAAATAATGGAGTTACACTGATAAAACAATGTATAATGGAGTTACACTGATAAAATAATGGAGTTACACTGATAAAACAATGGAGTTACACGGACAAAACAATTGAGTTTCACTAATAAAACAATCGAGTTACACTAATAAAACAATCGAGTTACACCGATAAAATAATAGAGTTACACCGATAAAATAATAGAGTTACACTCGTACAACAATGGCGTAGCAACAAATTTTGTATCGCAATACACAAAATAGAGAGGCAAATAAGTTTATATAATATCAGAAAAGTTATGTGTACAACCTCTATTATTCCACTAATTCTTCAACAATATTAAAAGTACGAGTATACAATCTTCGAGGCTCGTTTGCTTGATTTTAGCTTCTCGAGAGGGTCACGTTGACTTAAATCTCTCTTCCATGCTTGAATTTGATTTGAGTTTTCTTAAGTAGGCGGCACGATTTTAAGGTGTTTGTTGTCTACTTGTAAGTGTGATTTGTAGGGAGAATTTGAGAGCTTTTGATTTCTTTTTTCTCCTCATTTTTAACAAATGACTTTCTCTCTTGTAAAATGATTTTTTTTCCTTCAAATGGTGGAAAAGTGTAACAAATGGGCTTTCTCTCTTGTAAAATGACTTTCTCCCTTGACAAAGGAGCTTGAATTTGGGCTTTGCTTGCGAACTTGACTTCTCATTTAGGCTCAATTGATCATTTGGTTTGATTTTGGGCTCAACTGACCACTTGGTTTGCTTTTGCGCCCAATTGGCCTTTTGGTTTGCTTTTGACCCCATTTGTATAAATGTGCAAATTTGAGAAAATAGGAATAGGAGAGCAGTGTTTTGTGTGCTTGGGGTCGGGCGTGATGAACAGGGGCTGTGTTGTCTTCTTCCCCCTTAAGCAAAAAATTTGATATTAACTTAAAATAATTTATTTTATTTTATTTTCGGCACTTTAATAAAATTTTCGTGCCTACAAATGAAGTTACACTGATAAAACAATGAGGTTACACTCATACAACAATGAAGTTACACTCGTACAACAATAGAGTTAGACTAGTACAACCATGGACGAAGCTAGAATGAAATCTGTGAGGGGGCCGAAAACTTGTACTATTAATCATACAATTAAATCATGTTATAATACTATAATAACTTGATTTTTGTATGAGGAAGGAATATAAAGGATAAAAGTATTAAAAAATAAAGAGCAAAATATTTTGTTGGAGAATGATAAATGAAGAGGAATAAGTATGATTGGAAAAAAATAAACATAATAAATACATCAAAATTTGACCATAGGAGGAATATAACCCACGATCTCATAACTAGATGTAATTAGCATATACCAACTAAGCCATACAATTAAATTGACTACAATACTATACATAAATTAATTTATCTCGAGCCCGGGCAGTGGCCCCTCGGGCCCTGCCTTAGCTTCGCCTCTGAGTACAACATTAGAGTTACACTTACTATCCGTCGCAAGCTTGTGACGGGTACTGTTTTCTCTCACAAAATACCCTTTCTCTCTCTCTCTCTCCAACACTATTCCTGTGGTCTCTTTTCTCCACTAACTCATTTGGTATCCATTTTATCTCACAAAATATCCGTCACAAATAGTGACCCGTCGCAAACAAGACTTACTAAAAAATTTATATATACAGAAACGCATTAAAAAAATAAAATTACACTCGTACAACACTCATAAATGTTTATACAAAACCGCATTAAAAAAAACAAAGTTACACTCGTACAACCATCTTGTGTAATATTAGAGTTACACTCATAAGGCTCTGAAACTAAAAAGTGACTAAGTGAGAATTAAAATTATGAGAGATAAAATTTAATAAAACATTAATTGCATATTTGCATGTTTAGACTTTAGTAGGTGGTTTTTATTTTAATCTCAACCATTAAGTTTGCCAAGCGGAATAGGAAGACGTCTTCTAGGTTCGATACGAACCACAGAGGAGTCGACCTTAGGTGGAGGTCTAAAATTATTTTTCCCGACTTTGAGGAGATGATTAACACGGGCAAGGAGTTGAGTGTTGACAGATAAACGGCAGTACAGTTTGTCACCGGGTTGAGCAACTAGCCTCATGGCAAACTCCCTTTGGAACATTATGATAGCGCATCGAAAGTTCTGCCTCTGGTTCACATCTAGCAACTTGAACACTAGTGGAGACGAGATTTGGTACGGGATGTTGGCTACGCATATATCAAAGTATGGGAGATCACACTTGAGGACATCACCCTGGATAACCTGCAGATCATGATGGATGAAGCAGTTGATCAACAAACTATAAGAGACAATATGACAACAAACAGTCTGATCGGACGGACATAACTCGCTGAGATAAATGCAATAATTTTCTGGCAAAAAATGGTATTTTTATTCAAATTCGTCCCCAAGCGGGTCAAATTGCAGGACTCCAAAACCCCGTCAATTGCATTACATCATTGTTTTTACAACGGCACTGTCATGAAAGAGAGCTGATAACACCACCATTATCGTCATAGACGTATACTGACTTTGTAATACTCTAAACGACGCGAAAGTTGAGGTCTTTCTGCAGGTTCAAATCACCTCTCTGCTCTTTCACTAGCTTAGTTCAGTAATCATACATCACAACCCACGCCCCAACGCATATCCTACTCGAGTTTTAATCAACATCAAATATAACATTCCGAATTTTCAACAAGCTATACAAGTTAAGTTCCAAAAAACTCCATTTAACAATAGTCACAGAAAAAAACAATCAAGTTCTTCAATTATCCAAACACAGCAAGCTACACTATATCATATAAGAACTACCGGTGCTGAAAATAAGGGAGGCTAGCACGACACTACGAGACGGAATTAATCCGTCTTCGATCAGAATTGATATAGCACAGTTGTAAGTTGTTTTTCATTTAATTTAGTACGTGTTTGGCCCTGCTTTTCAATTGTTTTTTCAACCAAAATAGAAGCTGTATCAAACACTACTTTTTAAAAAACTAAAAATTAATTTTATTAAACAAAAATTCTAAAAGTGACTCCTAGAAACCCCTAGAAACAGAAGTAGCAAATTGTTACTTCTTCTCTTTTCACGTTGCTTTTAAGTTATTTGAGCGCCAAAATCCAAAAAAATTGATAGAAACTAGTTATGCCAAACACGATAAAACCGATAAAAATAGATTTTTAAAAATTTTGGCCAAACATGGATAATTTTATCAAGAACTACTTTTTTTTAATAAAAACTTCTTTACAAAAGTAAAAATTATTTTCCATAAACAAGAACAAAGGTGCACTTATAAACATACTTGCATGAGCCTACTTTTATTCCCGTTACTTTGATTTATGAATTTGTGAATTGTTCATTGTAGGTTACCTTCACTGAAATCTCTTTATCTGCCTGCTTTCACTTTTCAATCGGTGTTTCCATAACTTATGTCACAATTATATGTTTGAACATTTGAATATGTTGGAAGAAGCACATTGTGATATCTACACCATTTTTCAACTGGCCTTTTGCTGCAAATCAATTCGAAGCCTGACAATATCTGAGATTCCTGGCTGTGGCTATCTGCTAGATTATAGCAGAGCTTCTCTCATCGCCAATTCCTTTGCTTGAGTATTTCTACGTTTAAAGTAACGGTTGCAGGTATGATTATGATACTGGAAGGCCATAAGAATCTATCATATCTCGATATGAGGCACGGTTAGTAGTGATTAATATGAGAAGATGTGATATATGTTGGATTATTCCTATGAAATAACCCTAATTTATAATTGATAACTCGGAAGGTTGATCTTCTTGTTGTTTTATAGATGCTTATCTCGCTAAAAATGAACACAATTCTCGTTGAACACCAACAGAGTCCGTCACAAATTGAAAACAGTATAACATTAGGAAATATTGCAAAACGAGTAGTCAGTCGCCTTTCAACGGTTAATTAACAAATTCTCGTATGAGACCGTCTTATGCTATTGAAACTTGAAATCCTGTTATTCTGTTCTTAATTAATTAATTATAAGAGCTGCCTTCTGTTTTACTTTTTCGTTATTATGGGCTGTGAGATTTTGTTATTCTTGGGAACTTTTTGACTCTTTTTTTAGCTTTCAAAAGAAGAGGGCCTACTCTTAGTCTTGTACTCCTCTATATCGGCATACCTATAACATTATTTATTTTTATCTCTATTTACTATGTGTAAAAGTCTTCTTAACTAAATTATCACACCGTCCCGTCTCCCTGTTGGTAGAGCCATAGACGAAGCACAGTAAGGGCCAGATGGGCCATGGCCCGGGCTGAACTTTGAAAAATAACTAACTTCGTCCCTGGTCAAAATTTTACCCTAACTTCGTCCCTGGTTAGAGCTAATGCATGTATAAACTCGAATGTTATGTAACATTCGTACGTAACTCGCAAAGTTGTGCATGACATCGTTATCGATCACTTACACATTTGTAGTGATTGAGCGCAACCAGATCAGATCTCGTGTTTGACTGTTCGAGCAAGAACAACGAAAATAATGGAATAATATTATAACTCGAACAACGTGTGCATATTAGATTAAGACCTTATCGCCTTATTATTGACCCCTTATGATGATATATTAGACTCGATATAGCGAAAGCAGGATTTGACGTTAGAGGTCGGGATTCAAATATTCCAGCAATGTAAGAATGAAGTACTATTTAGCTAGTGTAGTAAAGCAGAAGAAGGACTGTATTTTTTTGGTTATTGTTTAGGGGGTGCATGCGACAAGCCGACATTCCATAATCCATACTTGGGTTCGTCACTGGTTGTAATATTTTGTTACGTTGTTGTATGATTTTTACGGTCAATTAGAAGACTAATAACCGGACAAATAATCGTCTCTACGACTCAATTTCATGCATGTGTTGTGGACCGATGTGAGTTTTGTTGAAATATGCCAAACGAGAATGGATTCTGAAAACAATTGGTTTGATTTTAGAAATATTATTAACGGTAATTTGTAGACGTAATTAACGATTACTTTACTTAAAAGAAATTGGAACTAAATTTATATAGTTTTAACTTTTATGAACTCAATTTAAAAGAACTGAACTATTTTGAAGATATAGAATTTGAACTGACCAAATATAAGATTCGAAGTTAACTTGATGTTAAGAGTTTCTAAATTGAACTTATAGAATCGTAACTTTTTAAAAACTAAACTTATAAGATTTTAACTAAATTTAAAAGAGTTGAATTTCCCAAACTTATAAGATTTAAATCGAGTTGAACGGTTTAATATAATTGAGCCTCGTTTTCCCGAATGTGTTTAAGGATCGGGGAGGAACGAGTTCTTGTATCTGATTTTCCCGAATCCGTCACTAGTTCGGCGGAGATCGATTTAATATAATTGAGCCTCGTTTTTCTTTCAAAAAAAATCGAGTTGAACTAGTAAGAACTAAATTAAACTTTTATAATTTTAACATTTCTGAAGTAAAATTACGAAATCTGAAACTGAAATTTAAGATAGTGACTTTACGTCCATAAAGGGGATTAATAACATGATGACAAATTTCAAATTAAAACTTGTATATTCGTCCTACTTTTAAATATACTAGCATAACACCCGTGAAAATTCACGGGTTGTTCAATTTTAATTTTGACGGGAAATGATCAATTAAAGTTGTTAGATATACTAATAATGTATGTAGTGTATATATAAATACTTTAAAGAAAAATAAAAGGATATATCTATAACATAAGATATATAAGAACATGTTGACATTAAAAGTTTGACGTAAAACTTGAAAAGCGTAAAATATAATTAAAAATGGAAACTTATAACTTTCCAATAAAAGAAGGTTTTAGTAATAGAATAAAAATTTCGCGTAGAACGTAGTTGGTTAATAGTAAGTAACGGTGCAATAGCCATGATGGTAATTCGATTTTGTGATTTTTTAGAAGAAAAATTGTACTGTTTAGAGACTTATAATTTCAGAACAGGAAAAATTATGTTCGTCAAATTGATATTTTAACTATTTACATATTGTAGAAGACAAATGAGGAGAAGAAAAAGAGAAGGTTGGCCGTTGCACTTTTCGAGCAATAGAGACACGAAAATGGTTATTGAAAATATAATAGTTAGCTCTATAATTAATATTTTGTTGGTAATTACATTATGTAATTAATAGTAACGGTTTTATTATTTGATTGCATGGGAAACCAAAAGAGTATAATATAATGGTTTTATTATTTGATGCGTGATGCTCCTGCATTTTGATAGTCAGTATTCCTAGAACTATTAACTACAATAATTAATATTATTGGAAAGGTGCCAACAATTGTAGTTAATAGTATCATAATTATTGTAGTTAATACTATCATAATTATATGCATTGGAAAATCAATTATTATTATTATTATTATTTATTATTTGTTATTATTATTTATTATTATTATATTATTATTATATATTATATTAAAGTCGACTTACTTTTATTATTGGTCAAATTAGATGTAACATTCTAAGAATGAATGTGAGGTCTCCATTATGCAAATACTGAAATATTATAGTGTCACGTCAGCATTATACAATATTATGCGTTATTAAAAGAGTAGGTTTTATAAAAATATTGTCAATTAAGTGTGAAATAGTCATAGAACTTTGAGTTTTTTTAACATAAGTAAAAAGTTGGTAATACGACAAAGTAATACGTGATTTATTTTTAAAAAATGATTAAATATTAGACGTTTGGCTTATCACTTGAGAAAACGCAATCTATACATTAGGAATGAAAATTTATTAATTTTTAGCAAAATACGTTTTAAAAAAATGGTTTCAAATAACTTTAATCTGAAATTTAATTAAATTGTTTAACTTAAATAAACGGAATACGGTATTCCGAAATTAAGTATAATTATTAAACCCGACCATGACGTTTTTGTAATTATAAGAGCATCTCTAATGGTAAGCTAGTTGCTACTAGCTTACCTTTGCCAACAAGGATTTTTAAGCTACAACATTTTAAAACTATAAACTACTAGTACAATGGTAAGCTAGTAGTGTTGTGGCTTAGATGGACTCATATTTAATACATTTACTTATTTTACGTAAAAAATAAAAAATGAAAACACTCATATTTCCACATGTGTAATTTTAGTTGGTAAATTTTTTATGTAGGGTCATTTGAGCTACTAGCTCCATGGAGCTAGTAGCTCATTTTAAGCTACTTCAAAATAAGTGCTCCAATGGTTAAGCTACTTGTTTGAAATCTTTTTTATTTGCAAGCAAGTCCTTTACATGAACCATTGGAGATGTTCTAAGATTATGGTAGGTGGTTCTCAATGTTGCTTGAGATTTTCTAGAACATTGAGAAAATAAAACAATTTTTTATTAGGTTTTGAGAATTGGTACCTATATTAATTAACACGATTATATTAATTACACACGGTTAATTAAGTGGTTCTCAATTAATTTCGGTTTATTGTTTGTTTTAGTTTGTTGATGTGGAAAGATGGACATCTTGGTTAAACCTGATTGGTTTAAAAAAACTAAAATTGTGAGATTGGATGAGAGACTTGCATTAACAAAATTTTGCATCCACATTGTGCCACATAGACAGTTTTCCATTTTTCTTTTATATATATAATGATGCTCATGTAATATAAATAAGATCAAAACATAAGGTATAAAAAGTGAATGATTTGTATGATATTAAAGTCGTTTTAATATTATTATTTTTCTGCAAATGAGAGAAAATCCATATAAAGATTATACATTAAAATGTTTAGCAATTACACAAGGAATAACAATTCCAAATATTTCTTCTCGTAGAATATGTTTAGCTCCACTAGTAGATAATCGACAACAATAATATCGATATTTGATTCAACCTCCTAATAATCACAAATAAAGATTATACATTAAAATGTATATGCGCATGGCAATAAGTCTCTCTTATGACGGGTACGTCACAGTTTTGATATCACCAACATGTATACATAAGACAAAAGTGAAAGTGCATAGGAAATCACAAATTAGTTCTCTTTATCTACCTAAGTGAGTTTTATTTGACCCGTTAGAAACTTGTGACAGATATAAGCCGTCACAAATGAGAATTTGTGATAATGCAAATCTAATTGAATTTATATGCAATTTTTTTGAGCTTTTAAAAAATTTGACTTACATTTTAATTTTTCGTAATTTATTTTCGCAGTACGTTTTTTACTCAATACAGTACTTTTTCCACCAAACTTTCCATTTGTTGCCCTTCCCTAAAAAAAACATTAAACCTAATTCTCTTTTCCTTCTCTCTAATATTGAAATCTTACTATCTTCCACCCATTAAAAATTTACAATGAACGATTATTCAAGTGACGAACAGGTAATTAATTAATTAATCTTATATTACTTAGTAATTTGATTGTTTTTTAATAATATTTTTTTTAATTAGGGTTTGTTCATCAACATGAAGAGAAGAATCATTGTTAATTATTTAGAAACGAATTAAACTTATTTCATTAATTTGGGTTTTTTTCGTCTTACTCAAGGTAGTACAATTTTCTTTCTTTTTTTTTTTTTTTAAAAAAAAATATATACTTAATTATTACTCTTATGTTACAATTATTATGTTTCAGGTGGGTTGGCTGGCAGCCATTTTGGAAGGCTGGAAGTAGAGTAGTAGAGTAGCAGATGTCTTGAGGTAGCAGGAGGATTTGCACAGAAGCTGCTACTGAGTGCAGGAACTTTCTGGTTTATGCACAGGAGCTTTGGTGATGGTACTCTTAGTTACTGTGGCAAGCAGGTAGTGCAGGGCGTTTTTCTGTTTTGTTCATACCTGTGTGCTGCAGGGATTGTGATGGTAGGCATGGGGAGAATAGAGGTAATGATACAGAGTCTATAAACCAGGCTAGTAGCACAGTAAGGCAGAGCACTCAGTGTGATGAATAGCGGGTAGTAGAGAAGCGGATATGAATGTGTTGGGGCTGACTTGAACACAAGTATCTATGGCTAGATTACATGATGGGCAAGCATGAAACGATATCTAGTGGGTCTGTGTGAAAGTAGCAGCAGCTTCAGGTTCTATTGCAGCGGTTCACAAGGCAGTAGTGCAGATGCAGGAATGTGCCTCTCGGTTTGCTAGAAGGGTTTACAATTGAAATTTGGATGCGATCGATGGTAGTGTAGAATAGAAGACTACAAGGAGCTATCATAGGGCAACTTTAAATTGTTTACGAATACCTTGTATTAGATGTAGTCTCATATGTACTTTTGTTTTTGATATATTATATACTTACTTTTATCAAAAATAAATAAAAATTCCGCGCATATTATTTTTATAAAATTACTCGACATGAATAGAGTACAAAAAAGTAATAAAATAATAAAAATAAAATAAAACTGATAATACTTATACTATTGAATTTCGTAGTACACACTTTACTGTATTGAGTAAAAATGTACTGAGAAAATAAATTACTTTTCGTAGTACACATTTTGATATTGGAGAGATTACATTAGAAAGGAACTAGAGAGAGAAAATGAAAAGGAAAATAAGAGGGGCAAAATTGTCAACAGTGTACTGTATCGAGTAAAATGTGTACTGCGAAAATTAGGACCCTAATTTTTTAGGTGTTAAAGCGTAAAAATCTTATTGAGTTTATATGTAATACTTTTGAGTTCTAATATAATATTATAATATTTTGAGTTAATTTTTTTATATAAAGACACTCAAATTTCTTTAATAAAACTCGTAAAATGTATTTATAAGTTCAAATTATTTGCTATAAAACTCCAAAAAGTTTGGTGAAATAAAGCAGGATTTTGTAAAATATTCCTCTCTTATAAGATTTGAAGCTCTAACCTCAAGTAAACTTCAAACATATAGTCACTTTGAACCCCTAAATCCAACACATTTCTGTGTAATTTATGTTTAGAAATTAATCTTATTTTTATGTTGGGGGTGACACTTGCCTAACAAATCCGCCCATGCTATACGTCAGAAGCTGAAAATGGATAGTGTTTCTCTCACAAAATACAAGTGGCATTACCCGTGAAAATGCTCCATTTTCCTCCACTTTGTCTCCTCACTTGCATTGTTATAAAGGGATACTATTCAGCTTGTGACAGATAGTATCCGTTTTCAACAAGACTCTTTATGGTACACTCATTGTCTAACGATCGATAAACCGTTTTAATATTAAGACGAAGTTGATAAAAAGTTGGGAGTAGAGGTAGAAAGAAAACTTTAGCGGGTGGCCGACACGTTTCTTGATGCAAGATGGAGCCCACAACAGTTGTGATCGATCACAAACATATTAATTAATTAATTAGTAGTTAATTAACTAATTACAATAATAAATTAAATAAGGTTATTTAATCAGTCACCATTTATAGTTTACAAATACAATTTCTTAATCTGGAAAATTTTGGTAAACGAACCTTGGACACTTTCCCTAATTACGTTCCCAGGAAATTTACTGAGAAGGGATCAGAAACATGCCAAAATAAAGTAATATTTTAATTGTAATGACCGTCAAAAGGGTAATCTCAGGTGGATTCGTTTGATCATCTTGTCCTAACTTTTAATATGCTACTTAAAATAAAATACTACTAGTAGTTTAGGTAGCACCAAAACGGATACGGACACGGACACGGACACGGACACGGATATGATATGGACATAGGACACGGCATGCTATAAAATTTAGGATACGGGACACGTTATTTAAATTTAAATAAAATATACATTTTATAGTTATAAATATTTGACTTTAGTTTTGTAAAGTATTTCATATTAATTTTAAATAAGTGAAGAGAAAACTTGCTCTTGATAATAACTCATTTTAATTTCTCATCCAAACGAAGATTCTAAGTAATCTCTTTCGGTAGCGTATTTATCGTCTGAAAAACATCATTCACCGCAAATGATAAACAAATACCGTAGACACGCGATGAACACGATTCAAATATCATGGACACGCATCGGACACGTGCCCAAATAAATGTAGAAAGTTAGATACGGCTGTTTAGGTGTCCGACACGTTTCGGCGTGTGTCCGTGGAGTGTCGGTGTCGGACACGGTACGGCTCATTACTAGAAGTGTTCGTGCTACCTAGCTAGTAGCATTATACCAACCTTTTTTTGTTTGCAACGACGAGGAGTTTGATTTTTCCTGGACACGCAACAATAACATGTTAACCACACCACGTATTGTATAAGCTCAATTAACAAAGTTATTCCTCACTAAAAGACATGTGAATGTTTCTAGAGAATCTGTATCTCTAGTAGACCAATAGCACTTGGTTATATTATACCAACTTTCTGGCATTATATTTACTATTTTTTTTTACTTTGTATGATATTTCTGCAATTTTTTAAAATATTAGTAATATTTTTAAAGTTCGTAAAATATTTTTAAAATACTTAAATTACTAAAAATTATGCTTTTAAATAGTTAGATTTTGTAATACAATTATAGATGAAAAAACAAAAACTAAATCAATTATCAAGACAGTTTTAATGTAAGACAAACCTGATAAAATGTGGTTCAATAATTATATTTTTACTTATGCAACATTAATCTCATTTTGAATGATTAATTTGACAACGAAGACTTATCTACTTAAATACGTCAGTTCCAATCATAATTTACCGTGTTTTAATAAAATCTAAAACTCAATATTAAAATATCTAGAATGGACTTATATTAATTTTAATTGAAATATATATAAAGCAATGTCATTTTCAATTTTTGCAAGAGTTATTAGCAATGCAACAAATTATGTATGACCTTTTATATGCATATTTAAGCCCATGTGGCCCACTTACTCCTACCCATGCCTTCATTCATGGGCCTTAAAAGAGAAATAACATAGAGATTATGAGACACACATGGCCCATTAATGTTTACTAGAAGCTCTAGAACATATTTTGTGGGCCTGGGCTTGGTAACCGGTTTCAATCTTGTACCCACAAAAATTCAAAGTTAGGCAAAGGTTGGACTTGTGTCCATAATTATGTGCAAACAAATTGTCGTTTGGCGGAATATCCGTCGCAAGCTTGCGACTGTTCGAGTAATACCTATATTGGGGAGATAAGACAAAAGTGGAATATCTTGGTACTAGCAAATTGTTTTCTCTTATCCACCAACATGGATAGTTTTTAACCCGTCGCAAGCTTGTGACGGATATAACCGCACAAGGGAGACTTGTCGGCTAACACAAATGGGCTTTTTGGAATTTTTGTGATATCAACAGTTTCGTCTTATTTAAGACCGTCTTAATTTAGAAAGTCTCCCGATACCACAAATTCTCTTATATATGACTTTTGTGCGTGCGACCAGGAAAAAGTAACAAGTTTTTCATAAATAGTGAAAATTTTATATGATTAAAATTAACCATTTAACGATCACTAATTAGCCAAAAGTTGTCATTATTCATTAAAAAAAATTGTCACTTCTTGCAAAATAACTCGGAGAGACGGTTGTATAAGAGAATTAATGCTCACATCACTCCCTTCTATTTTTTTTCCTTTACATAAGTTATTTGTGAAAGCTATTTTAAACGAAGATTATCTTAAATAAGAATTTGTGCAGATATAATTAAGTTTTAAACTTTATTTGGCAAAAATAGGTGAAAGTTAGCTGAAATCTGCTAAGTTTGAAGAAAATTTAGTTAAATCTGAGAAGCAAATAAATTAGTTGATATTATTGAAACTGTTTGGCAAATTAAGCTGATAAGATAGGTAATATGTGACAAAAATGGCATAAACGATTATATATTATTTTTATTATGTCGTAACAATTAAAGAGGCGGAAATGATGATAAAATGATTCCAACTAGCGTGTTTATCACTTGCTAGTTTAAGGAGTTTTTTTAATTAAGCTTAAACCATATAGCTGAAATTTTGGCCAAATAAATTAGTCATAACTTAAATACCTTGCCCAACTAGAGTCTTAGCTAAAGAAAAGTACAAAACAATTTGAGGTCGTCTAAGGTGTCTTTTCATGTTACGTTGCTCATATTACATTATATGCAGAAATACTCATTTATACTTTAATAAAGCTATTGGTCTAATGGAGATCCGGGTTTTTTCAGGATGGACTGCGAGGTCATGGGTTTGAATTTCTCTAGATGATGGTTCCCTCTCAGGAAGATCAAACTTTCTCGTCATTGAAAAAATAAAAGCTGAGACAATTTTGTTAAACCGTCTCTATTTCACCATATTATAATTTTATCATAAATATTAATAAATTAGTTTTGTATCAAAATCATGAGTTAATGGAGGTAGATAGGCGTGATCATTCATATGATTGATCATTGAGACACATCATCCATTAGTTTAACTAGTTTAAAGTATTGCTCAAAATAATGATCAAATCCGACTCACAGATTTGGTTAAAAAGTCACTAACACCAAAAAGTTGCAATATTTTGTTTGGTTAAATACGTTTAAGAGACCGCAACTCTTGTAATAAATTTGAAAGTTGCAATATTTTTTCGGGATATTCTACGGTCTATCTCTAAGTTTCTTGGTTTTTTTTATTGTAACTTTTTTTTGTATTTTACACTGTACCCCTAAATTTTCTACTTACTTCTCGATCATGTCCTTTTTAACTCTTCATTAACTTTATTAATTACTATCAAACAGTTGTATTTTGACATTTATTGTGGCTCATTAACGTTTTATCACCATTCTGTATGAGAAGCATCACAAATCATCTTCAATAAACATTAATTATTATTAAAAATACTCCTTCATAAAGCGTGAAATGATAATGGAGATTTAATAAATTTTAGTTAAATTCGCATACTATTTAGTTAGTTAATGGGTAGTTAAACAAACTAATAAGTAAATTATCAGGTTATCAAGTAGTTTGAATGATGATAAACCATTAAATAGATCAATTAAGAAAATATTAAGTTAGTGAAATAATAAATAAGGTTATGAGATAGACTGTATATAAAGTATAGGGGTAGACCATAAAATTTCAAAAATGTAGGGGTACAAGTGTACAACATAAAATACTGAAAAACTCAGGGGTACACTGTAGAATATCCTTTTTCTAGATCAAAGATATTATAAAGAGATTAATTTGAAAAAAAATTGTTGTATTTCGAATTTGTGCGAATTATACGCAATCAAAAGTTTTTCAGCGGAAAACGAGAGGTACCCCTTGAAATATGAAAAAACATAGGGGTATCGGGTAGACTATCCAAAAAAAATGAAAACTAAACTAGTATAATAAATAATAATAGTTGATTAATATACTTAAAGAATATTCAAAACACATTTATACTAAAATCCGTATTAGCTATGGCATATATTGGTAATAAGTTGGTTTGAAGTTATAAAATATGCCATGTTTTTTCTGACTTAATTTAGTCTCATTTAATAAGCTCTCTTTAATTTAGTTTGGTTTAATACAATTTCGTTGAGTTCAGTTTCACTCAACTCAACTCTTAACTAATTATCTGCTATTATCATATAAAAAGTATTATAGCTTATATAACCGTGTTACACAATAATAAGTTCATCACTCAAAAATGAAGTAGGCGCAAAAGTCCTACTAGTATAGTTTTATTGCAAATTCTTATTTATAGGATGGATAAAATATTGCATTTTATGATAAAATGTGTTTTAAATTTTCTGATAATATATTATATATTTACATTATTTTAAAATATGGTTATATTTAATCCGTTTTATTTTTAAAATATGATAATATTTAATCCGTTTTATTTTGCCAAGCATGACGGAGTTTAGTCTTATAGTGCAGGAGGCAAAAGTTAGTGGATCTACTGGTACACCACGGAAAATAAAAGCATTCCACTCAATCAAAAAGACTCCATAGTCTAGGGCTAAAAGTAACACTTCCTCCATTCCGATCAATTCTATAAATTTACTTTATTCACGTTTTTCAATACCCGTTTTGTTTTGTTAATATCTTTAGTTACGTATCGATAAAAATTATAAAACTTTGATATTCATAATATACTTGGTAAGACAATTTAAATAAGATCTCACATGACTATCTTTTATGTTATATATTAGAAGTTATGTCGAAAATTTACTCGACTTATGAATAGCGTACAAAAAGTGAAATGTATAGAATTGATTGAAATGGAGGAAGTACTTCTTTGTCATTTTCGTCAACCATTATCATAAAATTATACTACAAAAATAAATAATAAATAATAAATAATAAATAAAAAACCACTTGAAAAGTTCCTGAGAAATCACAAATTTATATTTAGAACTCGTACGATCATAGCATCAAAACTCGCCATTATATGGAAAAAAATGAACACATACCTGATGTATGGAGATTTATCTAGTAAGCATAAAAAATAACGGTTACGAATTCTCTCGTCATAATAATTAAAAAAAAGCGCTAATGTAATCATGCTTTTCGAGTAATCTAAGCAAAGTGATTGAAGGAAAATTTGTCATACAAAAAACACACGTCAAAAGCAAATGTAAAACTAAAAAACTTTCACTTTTAGTCAATGAACCACAATTATCCGCGTGTCACTTTCATCTCTACGGATAAATCTCACATCTATATTAAAACTCGTCCGGCTCATAGCCTCAAAATTCGTCAATACGCCGTGAGGATGGAGTCTATTGGTTAAAATTTGGGTGAAATTCCTAGGAGACCCGGGTTCAAGCTCCCTAGAGCAAAATCTTGCGGAGCATTCTTGGCCCGAGTCCATACCTAAATAGACTTCGAGTCTGTCACCCTCGGGTGGCTTACCTGGTGTATGTGGTTTGCAGGCTATTACATATACCCGAGGGTTTACTCAGTACGCGCCAAAGATAGCGGCTGCAGGTTCCTTGGGCGATTGACATGCTTTGTAAACTATCACGTTTATCTGACTATTTGAGCCTTTGAGGTATTGAGGATTAGTGCACACCAAAGTTAACGGTTGTGACAACGAATTCCATCATCATCCGGAAAAAAAAAAAATATAGTTAATGTATATTCAAGTCATCGTACACAAAAAAACACGTCAAAAGCAATTGTGAAATTAAAACACTTTTTCTTTTACTAATTGAACCACAATGATTTTGATTATGAAATCTAAAGGCAGCATTATCCAAATTAATTACTCGCTTCGAGTCGGAGTAATGGTTCTTACTTCTTTTTTGGTGCGAGTTTAGTGATGGTTCCTCTTTCCATTTTTAGTAACTTTTTTGTGGTCCAAAATCAATTCAGTGTGGGGTAGGGTGTTTTGTGTGGTTTAGAATCATTTCTTTATTTTTTGTGCATAAAGGTAAAGGAACCATTACTATGACTCGGAGGGAGTATTATTTTTCGTCAGTTCGTGATTTTTTTCTTTTTTTTTTAGAAAAAAGATATTGATTCCTCCATACAAACAAAGAGTCTTACTCGTGATCCGTCAAAAGTTGAAGACGGACGAATATTTTACCCAGACAATAAAGCAAGTGGACATAAAAGTGGGAAAAAATTGAACATTTTATGGATATTGTCACTTGCATGATGTGAGTGGGCACTATCTATCTTCAGCTTGTAACGGATAAGTCCGTCTGCAACATGAATTTGTGCTTATATAAAACCTTAGGAACCATGCTTAAACTCCTACACCACAACCTTGTAAAACACTCACTACCTTAAAAATTCCATACATGTAAAAATTACGCCAGTGTCTCAATAGCTCCCGCTTATACATACACAGCGAGGTAGCGAGTGAGACGTAAATGAGGAAGATAACTTCTTAGGGTGTTATGGTAATTGGTATGGCAAGGAATTGATCAGTAAAACCGTTTGTCTTGCACTTTCGACGTTATTTCTCTCTGAGAGCGGATTATCTGTCTCATTTTCTTTACTAGAACGGATTTTTTTACTAGAACGGAAATGAGACGGAGCATCTGTACTCGTATTCTCCCATGTACATAAGTTGGTATTATTGTTCTTATTAGGCGAGAAAAGGGAGAAAAAATGGTGAAATGGCAAGCAAGCCGGCAAGTCACTATAATGGCATCATTTCGGCTATTTTTATTGTTTTTGTGATTTTTATTTATCTCAAATGAGACAAAGAATCCGTATTTGTATGTTTTTTCGAATTTGAAATAAATTGTAAATTGTATTTTGAATGTAATTTCTGAGCATAATAGACCTTGTGTGAATGTAGCGTGCAGTCAAATTTCGTTCGTTTCTTACGGAACTGATACTCGCTTCAGTACGTCTTCTGAGAGAACGTCTCACATGAGAATTAGTTTATACTTGAATTATAACAATTCGAAATACGCGATTTGTTTGGGATCTTCGATAAACTGGGAGTTGCTAAATACCATACACAATTTTACTTATTCTCACGCACTTTATCGTCTTATCCCGACTTTATGACTCAATTTTCACACCCACTTAGAGATATCACTAATCAAAACCGAAAAAATTCCAAAAGAAAAGTATACTGAGCCACGCACCACCACTCGCCCCACCACTAAACTCCCCACAACCAGAACGCACCACCACTAACACTAGCCGTCATAAACGACCACCCAACCCCGGCCAATAAGACGATCACCAACAACCACATCTCCAACAATTCAAAATTCAAATCCCTAAATTCCAAACCCTAATTGTACAAATTCTTCTTTTTAAAATTATAAAAACATTAATTTAATCAATTAAAAGACGTGTATTAATAATTTTGTTGATAGAACGACAAAATTACTTGCGATATGTGCGAAGTAAGATCGATTATTCGTTAAATTATTAGCAATTTGGTTAGGAAATAAAATAAAATCGTATACAAAATTTAGCAAATACGTAAAATACCACCGAGTACGGTCAGAAGTATTACAGGATCTCAATGTTTATAATCACAGAACACCAAAATTTCTTTCCATCAGACTTTTTAATCTAATTAAAGGTTACAAATTTACTTCATATATTCATTTTTACAACTTAAATACATTATATATCGACAAGAAATCGAATCACATACTTCTTCCTTGATTAGTACTTAGTAGTTTATACTAGTTAGTAGTTTAGTAGTACCCCTCGGCCCTCTCATTTACGGGTTTTTTGCGCTTCTCAAAATATGCGAGGAAAAATTTGAAAAGTGTGAAATACACCGGGACTGGCGACTGACACGAGGAGGGTGTCATCTCGGGCCAGAAAGTTCCATTGCCTCGACTACTAGTGACGACTCTTCTATATAATCGGAATATTGTAGTGGTTCACCGGAGCGTGATCTTGGAGTATCGAATCTCTGTGAGTCTTCCCATTTCTCGGCTAACCCATCGCCTTCTAAGATCCTTAGGACTTCCGACATTTTTGGACGATTGGAAGGATTGAATTGTGTGCATAAAAGAGCGACTTGGACCATTTCTCCTAATTCCAGTACGTCGTAGTTCTTCAAATCCGAATCTACCAGAAGGTTAAGTTTTCCGTCTTGATGTAATTTCTTCACCTGATAATCGAAGACAAGCATTAGAAACAAATGTCACGACAGTGTTGGGTCTATGCCTTGAATCTGTTAGTCGCCGCTTCGAACGACTATACGGGGTCTCGCTGACCGGTCAGCGAGTCTGGGTCCAGGGGTGAAGCGCCCTGGTTTAGGGGTTTGGGGGCAACGCCCCCGAAACCTAAACGGTATCTGAATTCTGTATTGGGCTAGAGTTTCTGTCTGGACCTTATTAGATTAGGTCAAATCTGTATTGTATTAGGTTAAGAGTACTATATAAACTCTAAACCTCTACCCAAGCAGTTATCATACAATATACCGTTCTGAATCTGGGGACCACGTAAATCTGTGCGTATGGTTCTTTATTGTGGGCTTCCGTTATAACAGACAGAATTACTGATACTGATAATTTATAACAGACAGAATTACTGATAATTTCGCAACAGAAAATAAGCGTACCCAGTCGAGCATGACGCCTTTCTGGTTAGAAGCTCGGCCAAAATCCAATGCTTTTTGGCCAGTGATTAGTTCAAGTAGGAGTATTCCGTACCCAAAAACATCGGTTTTCTCAGATGACTGACCAGTTGACAAATACTCAGGAGCTATGTGTCCGACAGTGCCACGAACTGCTGTGGTAACATGCGAATCCCGATGGTCCAACAGCTTTGCTAGCCCAAAATCACCAACGACTGCTTCAAAATCCTCGTCTAGTAGAATATTTGCTGCTTTTACATCTCGGTGTATAATTTTAGGATCACATTGCTCGTGCAAGTACAGCAACCCTCTTGCTGTCCCTAAAGCTATATTCCTACGCCTACACCAGTCCAACACCGGTCTTCCGTGAATGTGATCTAAAATAATGAGCAAAAACGGTCATTTTTTACAGAGAACTATTGGACAAAAACTTCTGTCAGTCATTACAGTTTAGACTCGGCCATTGCGCTAAAAATGCAGCCGATACTGCCTCAAAAACGTTTGATAACTATGAGAAATGCAAAACCTTGGAGACGTGTATTAGGAATATTAATAATAGTTAGTCTCCACTGGTTTCCAGTTCTTGAGGTTGCCAGGATTCGAACCCGTGACCCCCGTGACCTTCGGTCACACTGGCTCTGATACCATGATAGATGAACCATCTCTACCAAAACCTTAAGATGATGGTTGAGGTCCAACTATTATTAATATTCCTAATAACGTGATCAAAGTCAAAGAGGAGTCCTAAGCACAAAGCGATATAAGATGCTAACCTTTGAGGCGAGATGCCACACTCCCATTAGGCATATAAGGATAGACAAGAAGTCGCTCGTTCTCAGTTGAACAGAACCCACAAAGACGAAGAAGATTCCGATGAACAGCTAACCCAATAGTTTCAACTTCCGTCTGAAACTGAATTTCGCCTGCGGTTATTGTATAGTCCTTCAACCTTTTCACTGCTACCAGTGTCCCATCATTTAGCGTGCCCTTGAAAACTATACCAAAACCGCCTTGACCGAGTATATTCTTTGAATTGAAATGGTTGGTTGCCGAACGTAGTTCTTTGAAGCTATACCTCTTCAAATGACCTAGGCAAGTTTCCGGGTCATATTGCTCTGCCAACCAAAACAATACCGATGTTTTACAGTCTGTAAATTGAAACGGTAATTTTGTGACAACGAGAGGGAGTTAATGAGTAACTGACCATTTACATCGAAAAAAATCTGTCGGTTTCTTCTGTACCACCACCAGATTCCCAACCCGATGATAGCAATGGCCAAAAGAGCACCCCCGAAACTTGCACCAAATGTTATAGCAAAGTGGTGACCTTTTCCACCAGAATTCGATTGACCTGAGTAATGCAGCCGTCGAAATTCAGATGTGAGTCATGAGAGTGAAACCGTCTCAAAGAAAAAGCGGAGGTCAAAACAAACCAGGATCCACGTGTCGGACACGGCTATTTTGGGTGAATTTTCCTATTTCATGGTCTAAATTGAAGTGTCAAAGTGTCGTGTCGTGTCGGACACCGACACGTGTCTGACACGCGACACGGCAGTTAAGCGAAGTGTCGGAGTAACATAGCCAGGATCCGAAAAAACTGAAAGGTTGTTCCCAAAAAAATCTACTTTCTTGATCGTAGTACCTTTAAGAGAATCGGAAGGAAAAGAAAGTGCTTCAGGAGACACCATAGAGCAGTTGGCACCAACAGTCCTACAGATTAAGGGGTTGCCAATTATCCTGAAATGCCGATTAGGTGTGTGAATACAATATCTCGCAAAAATGCTATAAATATTTAAAAGCCGGTTTGAGAAAATGCTTACTTGAAGGTTCTTGCGGCTATTTTAGGTACAGAACCGCTTAAATTGTTGAACGAAAGGTCCCTACAAAAAATTTGTAAATACAAAACCGTGAGCTCCTAAACGTAACATAAGCAACTCGTCGTTTTTATATTCTTTTGTGTAACAGGAGTCAGAAGGGCAGTTTGATACTTATTGGTTCCGACTTGCGACCCCGTTCATGAGTACCAGCACTCAATTACTTTACCGTCTAAGCTGGCTATTGGCAGAAATGCAGGAGTTGAGAGGTCTCAGGTTCGATTACCAGCTGGGGCGATGACTACTTGGCCACTGCAGCCTCCGAAGGGGTGGCTTACATGGTCCATGTGGTGGTGCAGGAATGCATGGGCCCGGGATTAAACCCCTCGTCACCAAAAAAAAAAAAAAAAACAGTGTAGTATGCCAGTTTGTAGACTTACACAAGAGTTAAACCTTCAAGTTCAGCAAGAGAATCAGGGCAACGTCCAGTAAGGCTATTGTTGTTTAGTCGCCTGTCTTGTTCAGAAAACGGAAAACATCAGAAATCAAACAGCATCGAAACTGGAATCATCAAAGGGACTAAGGGAGACTGAACCAACATTAACAGGCAACAAAATGAAACTTACAGATAATTTAAATTCTTCAGATCTCCTAGTGAATTGGGTATCTCCCCAATGAATTTATTGTTTGAAAGATCGAGTGTCTGAAGCAGTTCTAACTTGCCGACTTCAGCGGGAATTGAACCAGATATTGCATTGTTTTGCAATAACCTAACAAAACATCCAAGGTAAGTACTCGAACAAATTACGTAACAGTTGCCAGTATCTGGTTTCAACCTTTAGGTTAATCATGATAGATGAACCGTCTCAAACTCAAATGCCCGTTGGGCTTGAAGAGTGGTTAGTTTGCACAGGCTCCCCCATACCGTGTGCTGGGTTTCCACTTCGTGTTTTTGAGGGGTTTTGAGGTTGCCAGGATTTGAACCCGTGACCTTCGGTCACACTGGCTCTGATACCATGATAGATGAACCGTCTCAGTTAAAACCTTAAGGTTATGGTTGAAGCTCTAAATCATACATCCAATTACTCATAGAAGTGAAACCAGATTAACTGTGTAATGAACCAGTAAATAATAGTAAGAAACAATCACTGAAACACTTACACTGACTCCAACTTAGTAAGGTTTTGAACGGCGGGAGATAACTTCCCTGTCAAACTTTGACTCGGCAGCCCCCTGAACAGAAGGACAAATTCATACATACAGTCATAAAAACATATCCATTCCAATAAGGAGTTAAAACGGTAACAACGGCAGCAACAATTCCCGAAATGATTTGGGGACAGCTAACATGGACCGTCACTGGAAAGCAACACAAATTGAATTCACTTACAAAGCAGAAACATAGCCATCTTGAGAGCAAGTAATCATCCTCCAACTACAAGGATCGACAGAGTTTATGTCCCAATTCTCAAGAGCATTATACGGATCCTCCAATTCATTTTTTATGGCCATCAACGCTACGACTGCAAAGCAAGAAATCCCGTATATAGTTATATACAACAGTTGGGTAGCAAGTTAATTCCGTGAACTCGACATACAACTTCTCTTAAACTTAAATGTATAATAAATTTCACCAGCAAACACCATCTAATTCTTATTGTGGACCATAAAATAAATTAGGTGACCAACAATCCAAGAGAATTTATTACTGATTTGGTGTCTCAACATCATCCTACCAATATATAACTACAAATGCAACAAATTCAGGTATCTGCAATTCCAAAAGTCTTTTTTTTTAACAAAACTGGCACAAAATACAGTAGAAGAAACTAACGACGACCATTTCCCCAGTGCCTCGGCCCTCAAGGGGACTTGTAAATTGCAGGATAAGGTATGGTCGGATGTAAGCCGCCTAACCCTTGTAGTCTTGTACTTACAACAACATTACCCCACTGCGGGTTCCTGCAAATTGTTGGGCAAGGGGGGCGGATGTAAGCAGCCTAACCCCGGTAGTCTTGTACTTACAACAACATTACCCTAGTGCCTTAAGCCCTTAAGGGTTCCTGCAAATTGCGGGGTAAGGGGGCGGATGTAAGCAGCCTAACCCTTGTAGTCTTGTACTTATAACAACATTACCCTAGTGCCTTAAGGGTTCCTGCAAATTGCGGGGTAAGGGGGGCGGATGTAAGCAGCCTAACCCTTGTAGTCTTGTACTTACAAGTTACAACAACATTACCCTAGTGCCTTAAGGGTTCCTGCAAATTGCAGGGTAAGGGGGCGGATGTAAGCAGCCTAACCCTTGCAGTCTTGTACTTACAACAACATTACCCTAGTGCCTTAAGGGTTCCTGCAAATTGAAGGGAAAGGGGGTCGGATGTAAGCAGCGCAATCCTAGTACTAACAACAACAAGATTACCCAAGTGCAAAAGGGCTCCTGCAAATTGCGGATTAGGGGGGGGGGGGGGTCGGATGTACGTAACTCTACCCTTATGCTAGCAACTAGCAACACAAAGAGGCGGTTTCCGAAAGTAGAAGAAACAAACCTTCATAATTAACTCCAGTTGGTGAGAGTGTAGAAGAAACAGTCCCCACCAATATCAGCAATACCAAACCAATGGTACTTACCAAGAAAAACATTCTCACCATAACTCTTCTTAGACCCACTTAGTACTCATAATATACCAACAAAATCCCAATTTTCTGACATTTCATATAATCATAATAGCTTAAATTTCAAACCAGCTTTCTTCTGAGGAATAAGTTACCAAACATAAAAAAGGATGAATCTTTTTCACTTCACTATCAAACTGCAGTAACTTTTATGTTGAGTGTTTCACTTTCCAAGTGATTTTCACCCTTTTTCAAGGAAAAGACAGGTTTTTTACTGGTTAGTGAAAATACCCAGTTGCCCAATTACATAAAACTCACTGCATCAAGTAAAATTCTTGCAAAAGAAGCAGTCTTTTTCTGTCAAGTGGTTCAACTAATAAAACCCATTTGAGGAATAATGAAAAAAAATCTGAGATCCTAGAGATCTGGGTACACCATAATATAAAAGACAAATAGTTTTGTATAAGACGGTTTTAAATAAACCGTGTAAAAAGGTAATGTAAGACGGTTTTATGGGTAAGGTGGTTAAGAAAAGAAGTTAAAACCGTCTTATACCAAGGCGCTTTTACAGCCCATGTAAAACGGATCTAAATCACAGTAAAATTACTTGGTGAGAAAAAGGACAATGTAAAACGTTTTACAATGTTAATATAAAACGTGTAAAACCGTTTTATACAAGAATTTGCGTAATTTGGTGAGAGTTTGAGTGTTTTGCTATCTGAAAATATACTCCTAGTACAAACTACAAACTGATCCCCACAAATTCCATGAGAGGATATTAGTTTTATTTGGGGTTTTGCTCCCTGCCTTCTTTCATTCTCTGAGATTCCATTTTCACCCACTCATAGTAATTTTTATCATTTTTAAATTATATTTTTGATAATAAAATAAAAAAAAAAAAAAATAAAAAAAAAAAAAGGGGGAAATTGCTGTCACACATAACAATGCAAAAAATGGATCAAAAATCAGTGAGTTGTTGTGGTTTGGTAATGGTGGCCTTCCACTGCTTCACAATACAAACAAGCATACACTTCCAAAACATACTGCCAAATTGAGAGGGATATTTGCTTATAAAAAGGTTATGAAATTAATGGTTGGGGTGGATCTCCTAAACCCGACTCAATCAGAATGACTCGACTCGATAAGGTTAATCCGAGACCTGAAAGTAACCTGAAGATAGACCTAAATTGGTTAATCCAAAATGATCGGGAAAACCACACTCTCCTATATAGTACGAAGTAAAAGATTAACACATCTTCAAATACTCTTGTTTAAATTTTTCGTCTAACTGATTTGTTGTTAGACAATATTCATTTACTGATTAATTAGTGTTCCCTATTTTATTTACTCTTATTATATAGTACTATTGATCTCCTAATTAATTTTATAATATCAATTATTCTTTAACTTTACATAAATAAAAATAATAAAATATCCCCTTGAAAATTATATTTGCAAATTTTTTACCATTTTCAAAATGAATATAGACCACATTAGTTTAATTAATTGTCAATTTTTTAAATATTTATAACTAAAATACCGCATTTACACGGGAGCTACACTAAAATTAAATTATTTCAAGCAATCCAAATGTGATACTTTATTATGCTTTTGTGAGGGATTTTTTTTAAAACCGACTTGTCACGATATAACGTGATCGCATTTTTATTCTATTTCAGGATGACTTCATAAATTGTCCATATCGTTGATTCATAGATCTTTATAAGAAACCGAACCCAAAATAATAGACCGGTAAAAATTGTGAACGACTGTTTTATACTACGAGACTAAATTTAACCAATAAAACTCCGTCTCACGCTAAAAAATAATTTAATTTTTGTTAATAATTAATTTGTGATTGATTGAAGAGATTGAAGGGTTTAATCACAAAATGACTGTATAAGAGAAGAAAATGGTAGGAGTGATGCAAGTCTATGTTTGAACGCAAATTTTTATTTATGACGGCAATATCCGTCACAAGCTTATGACAGGTTAAATAATATTATTTTAAAAGATAAAAATAAATCATTAGTTAATCCTTAAGCACTGTTAATTTTGTTTTATCTTCTTAAATACTGATATCTAACCCGTCATAAGCTTGTAACGGACTGACGGATTTACCTATTAGAAAATAAATTTAAATTTATTGATGTTTGAAATGAGGAGAAGAAAATAAAGCAAAAGGTGAAATAGAGGCAGGTCACGTGCATGAGTTGTCTATAGGATTGTTTTGGCTTTAGTGTTCAAATCATTTGTTCCAAATCTTTGCCATACTCTTTTGCCTCTATTTTTTTGCACTTCTTTTTTGGTCCCGTCACCCTACTATTTGATTGCATACTTCGATAGAAACTAGCGTAACACCCGTGAAAATTCACGGGTTGTTCAATTTTAATTTTGATGGAAAATGATCAATTAAAGTTGTTAGATATACTAATAATGTATGTGGTGTATATGTAAATACTTTAAAGAAAAATAAAAGGGTATATCTATAACATAAGATATATAAGAATATGTTGATATTAAAAGTTTGACGTAAAACTTGAAAAGCGTAAAATATAATTAAAAAATGGAAACTTATAACTTTCCAATAAAAGGAGGTTTTAGTAATAGAATAAAAATTTCGCGTAGAACGTAGTTGGTTAATAGTAAGTAACGGTGCAATAGCCATGATGGTAATTGTATTGTTTAGAGACTTACAATTCCAGAACAGGAAGAATTGTGTTGGTCAAATTGGTATTTTAACTATTTACATATTGTAGAAGACAAATGAGGAGAAGAAAAAGAGAAGGCTGGCCGTTGCACTTTTCGAGCGACATAGAGAAACCAAAAGGGTTATTGAAAATATAATAGTTAGCTCTATAATTAATATTTTGTTGGTAATTACATCATGTAATTAATAGTAACAGTTTTATTATTTGATTGCGTGGGAAATCAAAAGAGTATAATATAATGGTTTTATTATTTGATGCGTGGTGCTCCTGCATTTTGATAGTCAGTATTCCTAGAACTATTAACTACAATAATTAATACTATTGGAAATGTGTCAACAATTGTAGTTAATAGTATCATAATTATTGTAGTTAATACTATCATAATTATATGCATTGGAAAATCAATCAGCATTATTATTATTATTATTATTTATTATTTATTATTATTATTATTATATTATTATTATATTATTATTATATTATTATTATATTATATTAAAGTCGACTTACTTTTATTGGTCAAATTGGATAATGTAACATTCTAAGAATGAATGAGAGGTCTTCATTATGCAAATACTGAAATATTATAGTGCCACGTCAGCATTATACAATATTATGCGTTATTAAAAGAGTAGGTTTTATAAAAATATTGTCAATTAAGTGTGAAGTAGTCATAGAACTTTGAGTTCTTTTAACAGGAGTAAAAAGTCGGTAATACAACAAAGTAATACGTGATTTATTATTAAAAAATGATTAAATATTAGACGTTTGACTTATCACTTGAGAAAGCGTAATCTATACATTAGGAATGGAAAATTATTAATTTTTAGCAAAATACGTTTTAAAAAAATGGTTTCAAATAACTTTAATCTGAAATTTAATTAAATTATTTAACTTAAATAAACGTAATACGGTATTCCGAAATTAAGTATAATTATTAAACCCGACCATAACGTTTTTGTAATTATAAGATTATGGTGGGTGGTTCTCAATGTTGATTGAGATTTTCTAGAACATTGAGAAAGTAAAACAATTTTTTATTAGGTTTTGAGAATTGGTACCTATATTAATTAACACGATTAATTAGGTGGTTCTCAATTAGTTTCGGTTTTTTGTTTGTTTTGGTTTGCTGATGTGGAAAGATGGACATCTTGGTTAAACATGATTGGTTTAAAAAAACTAAAATTGTGAGATTGAATGAGAGACTTGCATTGCCATAATTCTGCATCCACATTGTGCCACATAAACAGTTTTTCATTCTTCTTTTATATATATAATGATAGGTTTAGTAAACGGGTTAATCAAATTGAGTTTAGATTTTTAATAATTTGGGTTAAGTTAGGTTGAGCTAGTTATTTTTAGATCAAGTATTATCAAGTTGTTTATTAATGATAATTGTATAATAGACAATAATAAGCATTTGAGTTCGGTTATATTGGATCAGGTCAAACTCGAGTCTTAATTTACGAGAGTCGAGTCAAATATGAGAGTAACATAGAAATATTATTAGTTGTTTTGTTTCTATGTAGTGCAATTCTCAGTCTTATTTTGTGTCTCATTACTTTTCCTACACAATAACACTTTAATATACAATATTACATTTTTTATTTTTTCAAATGTTATGTGTCAAGATTTTAAGGAGATGAGATACAAGATAAAATATTAAAATAAAGTAGATGATCTAATCTGTTTAGGATTAGTAAGATTCTATGTGTTGATGTGGAGTTATGAGCTTATGACACAAGCATTCACAAATTATATTATCAAATTACAAAAATTAGCAAAAAGGTAAATAAATAATTTGGACAAAATGATTAACGGGGTAAAGGACATTCAATTTTAATTTGCCAAGCTATATCAGCTTAATTTCATCCTATTTATTTTTATATGTGAATTTTATAATAGGAATATTAATAATAGTTGAGCCTAAACTATTACGGGTTTGATTCGTGACAACCTCAAAATCCCTTAAAAATTCACGAAATGGAATTAGCACACGGTATATGAGACCTGTGCAAACTAATCACTCTTTAAGCCCAATGAACGAGAGTTCATCTATCATTTTATTATTTTTATCCATGTGTTTGAATTATAAAGAAGAACAAGAATATTATGCAATAAAATGAGAGCAATGCATGTGGGTTACATAATAAAAAATGAAAAGGCTGATTGAATTGCCAGAATGTGGAACTGAGGAACTCCAAACTCCAATAGCTGCATGTTTGTCGCATTTTGAGTCTTGATTATTCCTTCCGGACGAAATGTCTTATTTGTATCGCTTATTTGTATTGGATACTATCCGTCATAAATTGAATATGAATATTTCTTTTTCATAAAAAGGTAAGTGGGAGGGCATGTTAGTAGAAAATGGAGCCTTCATTAATACTCCCTCCGATTTCTTGTGTTGTTCCCTTTTGATTTTAACACAATAAATAAGGAAATCACTTTGCACCACACATGAAATTGATTTTGGACCACACAAAGTTGTCCAAAAGAGGAAAGAGGGAACATCATGTAATTAGACCAAAACGGAAAGAGGGAACATCAAAGAAAATCAGAGGTAGTATTATATATCACTTGTACATTATAAGAGGTCACTATTCATCATCAGCTTATGACGAATAATAACCGTTTTTCAATTGAGAATTTGTGATTAACTAATTATAGTACTATGTAATCTAATTCCGGGAATTACACCAACCAATTGATCTTGGAGTAAATTATTAATGCTAAGAACTCGCCAATGGAGGGGTGGGTGACAATAACATTAGTCCAAACCTTGTAGGTGAAACCGTCTTAAACAAGAAGTTTATATAACGGGTTTAGGTAGTATTTTCTTGTGCTAAAATTGTGTGAATTGAACTTCATTCAATAAAATAAAACTAAACTGAACTTATTTGAGCTGAATTAAACTGAACTTGTTTGAGTTAAATAGAGCTGAACTGAGCTGAACTAAGATAAGAATTAAACCATGTTGTGTTCTGAATATAATAACAAACCAATACAGCGTATAATCCATTCAACAACTCTCTTAGAAGACCGATCTATAGAATAGGGCTGACCCAATATATAGGAGAAAAGCCAAAGCCAAAACATTGAGATATTAAATTTTTGATTTTATTTTAATAACTTATACAGTACTTTATAATGTAAACTAACACAATTAAATTTGTAAATTACTAATTTAAAATATTGTAATTAAAATATAAATATTATTTCATATTCTTATTAAGTATTTTATTGGGTCTTATGTTATTGGCTTAATCTTACCTAAATACAGGTCTTTTAGAATAATTTACAAAATCTATTTACTTTTACGGGTTTTTCGGACCAGGGGTCAATATCCCATGCGAACTCCCTTACAGTGTGAACCGTACGAACCAATGTAGAAAAAAACATTTTTCTACGTTGGTTCATACGGTTCGCACTATAAGAAAGTTCGCACGGGATCTTGATTCTCCATACCAGAGTTAACATAAGATTGTACATATTTATCAGCCCAATATTTCAAAACTAAAGAAGCAATAGATACTGGGCCTTGACAAATGAACGGGCCGTAATACTGGGTTGTTCTCAATATAAATATTGGGCCTAAGATCATTTAGTCCATGTTTGAGCCTTAAAGCATTTACCCATTAATCATGAAACGGCGGCCCATCTTTAAACAACTGGTAAAATATTGATTCTGAATACACGTTGAAAATGTACTTCATCCATTTTCCTATTTTCTTCCCATTTGGTTTTTGGAGGTCAAAGTTTCCAAACTTTGACCGTAAATAAGTTAGAGAATAATAAATTTTAAGTTATGAAATTAGAACATTTACAATTATTATCAAAAAGTCGTTGAGGAAAAAAAAAATCAATAGAAAAAATAACGTATAGGTGTCGAAAAAGACGGTCAAAGATGCATCTTGAAAACCGCAATAAAGCAAATGGAAAGAAAACAAATAAATGAAGTAAGTATTATGTTAAAACCCCGTATCGTATAGCTATGGATCATAGTATCAATTTTTCTCCGGCATGAAATTTTTAACCCGAATTTCATTTTACGTGTGATATTGTCTCGTTCATGCTTCACATTTTGTCACAACATCACATGAATCATGACACAATTGTTGAACTTCAGGTATTGGATAAGCTCATGTATTGGATAAGCTCATGTATTAGCGTCGAAATAAATAAAGTTATAAATTTCCCTTTTATTATCTAAATAAAAGAGAAAATAACATACATTCAACTTGCCTAAATATCTTACCGTGCTGAGTAAATCAGCTGAGCCTAAATCATTTTACGGATATCTTCTTACTCGCATTATGGATTCTATGATTTGACCAAAAATTGGCATTTCCCAAAGTTCATGGCCTTGTGAAGATCAGAAATCCCAACTCTTGTGCAACTCATCACCATTCTATCTTTGATTCTAGTTTCGTCCCACACAATGTTCTTGACACTTCCCCATTTCCATACACCGTCGACATATTCGCAAAATATGATCACTTTTGGATCGGAATTTTTATGAATGTAAATAAAATTATTACTAGCTAATAATGAAATTGATGAAAAATTCCAACTTCCCCCTTTTAATTCATCTAGTAACTCAACTGGGATTTCAGCAATTTCGTTAAATTCCGCTAATTCAAGATTAATTTTCCATAATTTAAGCGATTTTACGTTTTCAGCGTGACCAATTAGGCCAGCTAGGATTAGATTATCCCCGGCGAATCCAATGGCCGAGAAAAAGACGCGTGGATCGGGGTTTAAATTGTAGGGTCCCGACCATGTTTTGGTTTGTGGGGCGAAGGAGTATGTGAGGCCGGATGCCTTTTGTGTTACGTATAGATTGGTTTGGTTGGATGCTATGGATAGCCACGTGGAGGTTGAAGAGTCTTTCAGGATGTCGGGGATCGATTGACAAGTGGACCATTGAGATGTTTCCATGTCGTACATCTCAACGGATAAGGGATCTTCCTCGAAATACAAAACCCCTCCGGCTACAATGATGTGGCGGCCAACTTGGGCTACGATAGGGTCCACCCTCCATACTCTTGGTGGAGGAATGCGAAACCAGGATTGATGAAAAGGGTCTGATGAGAAGGTTAATTCTTTATCAGATAATCTATAAACGAGAGTTGAAGAACCCGAGGAGCAAAGAGTTGAGGACCCATGATGATTCAATGGACTCTTTATTTCAATCCACGTGTTTGACCGTGGATCGTAGGCATGAGTCATTCTTTTGGATACGAAACTCGTACTCTCAGTATGAATTACGACCCATGGTTTAAGTTTTTTCAAATGAAAAAGGGAAGATAAAACCGCATAACACCACGATTTAGACACACGACACACACTTACTAAGTCGATTAGAGGCACGCTAGACAAAACAACCTCCAACAAGTCCCCGTGAATCGGAGATTCCTCTCCAATCTTATCGACATTTATCTCTTGAACATTGGTGGTTCTCATAACTCAAAATTTATAGTACAACCTTTCTTATTTTGCCTTGTTTATTTTGTAATTTTATTATATGAGTTCATGCAAATAATTGTGAGACACAAAGTTGTGAGTAGTTTACATATATATAAGAAAAATTAGTGGTTCAAAATTATAAGCAAGGATATTTTAGATTTACAATTATTGGTTGGGTAAGCCTTATCTATAATAGGTGTACTACATTGTCAAATAGAGAAACGTGATGGACCAATTGTAGTTAATATCTCCTATCACTTATCATGGATGACTAAGTGTCTAAAACATTATTGTCACCAAGTTGGTTTAACAACTTCCAAGTTTCGAACTACTCGTATTTACGACGGTTTCAAATTATAATGAGATTAAAATAGTTTTTTTTTGATAAAAAACAACGAATTTGATTAAAAGTGATCATTCGATGATCACCTTTTATTTGTCATTTTTTTATTATAAAAATAGCTATTTTATGATTGGGGTGACTTACGACGGTAACAAATGAAAAATCATCATAATTGCAAATTAGAGATAATATGGGGTTTTCAATCTTGACTTTTAGCATTTTATTTCCATGATCAAATTTCAATTAGCACATGGGATTGACAATGAGATCACATAAACATATTTAATTAATCGATGTAAACTTGTAAACCTGTGACATTGATCTAGTTTAAGTAAATATCTTTTGAAATAAGTCTTTAATATCGCCGTGATATAATCTAACTCTACTAAATATCAGTTAATTTAATTGTTAAAGCCGTGACTTTTTTGAAAAATAAAACTCGTGATCTAGGTTTAATCACGTTAGCATTAAATATACGTTTGTAGTTAATAGAGAAATTTGATTCTATCCATGATAAAATAAAGTGACTTGCACCAAAAGAATCATTTTGAAAGTTAACATATATTTACGTTACTAGGTAACATGAAATTGCCTCACTGATTATGAGAGGGTGCGTAATTGCTTTCCCAAATATATATTTGGTTGGATTGCATCAGTGTTCTTCAGAGCTTCGCATAAAATTTGATGCAGCCTGGTCTAACGGGTTCAAAGGAGTTGTTGGTTGGGTAATTTTTGATGAAGAGGGGTTCATTTGGTATAGAGGATATGTCTCTCTTTGAGCTATGAATCCTCTTTATGCTGAAGGCGTAGCCTGTTTTGAGGCACTTAAGTCAACAATGTCTTTTGGTCAACGATATATCGATATTATTTCCGACTGTCTTAATTTGGTTCTACAACTCTCAGGGTTAGCTACTTTGGATCGATACCTTAGAAGGGTTTATGCTAGGATATATAGAGGGTCTTTTTTCACATTTTCATTGTGTCTCGCTTAGTTACTGTCTTAGAAAGCTGAATAGGTTCGCTCACCAATTATCCTCTGTTGAGGCTAGGCGATAAAGCTGCTCTCCTATTATTATGCACTATGTCAAAAAAAAAGGAAAAAAAAAGGTAACATGAAGAAGTGACTAACTAGGAAATTCGAACCTTATTTTTACTAACGAATCATAGTATGGGACATTTTCTTTTGATTTTCTCACTAGGTTCGAATAAATAAAATTTAGTAATAGATAATTCATAAATTATACGATGTTATAACGTAGGGGCCCCTAACTCATCTATTCTCGACACAAATTCAATGCACAAATTTTAAAACTTAAGAAAAACGTTGTGGCTCAATTGCATGTTCCCCTCACAGTTGCCTTGGACCCCATATACTTGCAATTAGTTTTGGACTAAAGAGGGCTTATTGAATTTAGAAGTAGTTGAGAACCTAAAGCTTATAAATAATAATCGATATCAATTACTAACCCGTGAGTCCGTGACGAAATCAAGATTTAAGTTAAAAACAATAGCGAATAAAATTTAAAAATAATGCAAAAACAAAAAAAAACAGAATGGCAAAGCCAAAATTTGTGGGGAGCGAAAATTTTTGACAGAGCGAATAAATAATGCTCAAAGCTAAGGCAAATTTGACAATATATTAGAAATTTGAGCTAAAACTTTTATATTTCCATTGTTTAGTCCGGGTGATTAGAGAAAAAAGAACATACATCGAATGCATTATTTTAGATTTTTTTTTCTTTTTAAATATATGTATACTTTTTCCGAACTTATTAGCTCAAACTTTATTTGTTTTTAACAAATGTATATTTTTTGGAAGCTTTTTTTCCGTCAAAACTCAAATTTAACTAAGCTTATATATGTATTATTTTTGGCTTGATGATAAATTTTTTGAGTTTAATATCTAAGTGAATAAACTCTGAAACTTTTAATAAAACTCAAAAACTTTAAAACGAAACTCGAAAAAATTGTTATAATGCACAAAAAATTATAAAACTGACAGTATTACATCAAATTTATAATCAACTTACTAGGACGGACACCCCTACTATTCTACTAACCCTATTAAAGCCACCATCGCACTTATTTTTACTAAAATTTCTAGATATCTTAACGAAAGAGCCACCGTCCCTACTAACCTATTTCCATTCCGCCCCTAGTTTTAGCAAAACTATTTGGTGATCTAGGGAGGGGACAAGGTCAATAATCAAGCTACAAATTTCTAAAGAAATTGAGGCTTGTTTGCTTACTCCTCCCATTGAGACATTGGCCCCACGTACCTGCAATTAGGCAAAGGAAAGCTCGCAATTAGTTTTTGATTAAGATGGTCTATTCAATTTTGAGGTAACCTAACACCTACAATTATGCTTTAACTTGGAAAGAATTTGTGTATAATAAAGTGACGGAATCAAGGTATAATAAAGAGACGGAATTTGTATATATCCCGGTTTTTATAGCATCTTATCATTAACCAGTGACGGGATCAGGGTATAACAAAGTTGAGGGGTAAAAATATAGATAGGAAATTTTATAAACCAAACTATTAAGATAAACAATTGAGCAATTTAAAATAAAATTATTTAGTTAACTTGTTTTATCAATTGAGCAATATTTGGTTTGTTTTATCAACTTAACTTGTATGTCAAAACTCAAAATAACGAAACATATAAAAATCATTGATGATATCGTATTTAAGTGGTGATTACGTAAAGTTATATGTTAAGGTGCAAACCCGTTACAACACTATATATACTTTATAAATTTTGAATCATATCCGATCAAGACCACATAAACTTCTGCTTTTGAAATTTTTAGGTGGTGGACGAAATAAATTAGGGAAAATGACATAAGAAAGTGATATTTCAAACACGAAGAATAATAAGATAAGATAATGATAGTAATGTAGCTAGATAGGACTAGTAGAGAAGGTCGTCCTCGCTACACAAATAAAAACTTGAAATTTTCATTTAAAATTTCCATTTTTTCCTTTTCAAGTTTTGTTGAATTAAATGGAGTAGAGTTGAATTGAACTAAATTGATAGGAATTGAGCTAGAATGAGTGTAGCTGAATTAAAAGTTAATTTTATGAAAAAATACGCTGAATAAAATTGCCCCAACCTGAATAGAACTTAACGAAATACAACCAAACAAAATCGAAAAGAGCCAAAATCAAGCCAAAAAGAACAGAATTAGTTCACCTTCACTAAGATTTAGCAACTCCAAAACGTAAAATTCTGGCTCCGTCCCAGTAAAATGACAAAATAAAAGCTCAAATTGAAGAGTAAAAAATCAATATTTAAACTCTTGTTACCTTTTGGCAATTCAAACAACATAAACAAAAGTACAACCATGCAACAAAATTTCATTCTATCATGTAAGACAAATACTAAGATACCTCATTTCTATTTATAAAAATTTCTAGAAACTTCCTCCTATACCAAATTAAGTAAAAATAACACTCAAATTTACTCTTAAAATTGTAAGGACACAAAAAAATAGGAGACAGAAAACAACACTTAACAAATTAGGGCATAGGTCCCCAATTGTCTTTAATTTTTCACCCTTCAAACCAACAACATTAGGGAAACACTCTTTATTATTTATGTGATGAATACTAGTATATGTGTCTATGTATGTATATTTTTGAGTTAGTGTTACTTGAATTCAATGCATGTTTCAGAATTTAATTTACCTTAAATGGGGTTAAATTTGTCTGACTACAAGTTTTACCTCTTTTACTATTAGTAAAATTGGTGAGTTGGTCAAGCTAAAGAATCTATGTAAACAAAATACTTGTATATAATATTGTCTCGGTTCTATTCCCGTTAATAGTTATCTATTTAGCTCGCAAGGGTGGAGTCTAATAGTTAAAACTTGGGCGACATTCCCAAGGGTTTCAGGTTCAAGCCTCACCAAGAGCAATCTTTGGGATAAATTGGCTTGAGGCTATGCCTTCTAGATTTCGAGTATGTCACCCCGTAAAAGAGTGGTTAACCTAGTGTACGTGGTTTGCAGCTCATCGCGTATGCTTGGGGTTTACCCAATATGCACCACAGATAGCGGCTGCGGATTTTCATATCATTATAGAAAAAAAAAATAATTATCTATTTAACGTGTGCAGTAAGAAAGATTTCAATCAAATATAATTATTTTGTATTGATTAGAAAAGATAGAGCACTATGATTCAAATTGTTGATGAGCTGCTCAAGCTAAAGAATCTATGCAAACACAATACATGTGTATAATGTTCCCTCGAATCTGTCCCGGTCAATAGTTATTTATTTAACGTTTGCAGTTAGGAGGATTTTAAACAAAAATAATTACTCTGTATTGATTAGAGCGAATAGAGCCCATGTGCAAATGCATGGTATTTTAGATACAAATATTAAAGAATTTGACAATTAATTAATTAAACTTATGTAATTTAGCTCCATTTTGAATATTAAGGTAGAAAATTTAATTTGCATATAATCTCATGGAGATATTTTATTCGTTTCATTTATGTAAAATTTAAATAAAAATAGATGTTAAATAGTGATTTATGTTAATAAATATAAATATTATTCAATAGTAAATATAGATAATTACTAATTAATTAAGAAATAAATATTGTCTAGCAAAATATCACTTAGGCGGGAAATTTAAATGGGAGAATTTGATTAGTATATTGCGGATTATTCCTAAAATGTAAGACCTATCGATTTAAGTCATCTGTATATATATTATGTATTTTCATGACCTCCTAAAATGTAAGACCTGTCGATTTAATTCATCGGTATATATATTATGTATTTTCAATTTTCATGACCTCCTTAATATGCTCTCTTATTTAAAAGAAATTGGAAATTAATAAAAACAAATGTTATTTTGGATTATTGTCAACTAGTGAATTACTCATAGTATATAGTCTATTATATGAGTAATAGACTTATAATCTCGAATGAAATAGTAAGGCGAATGAAGTAAGTTTCATGTAAAACCGTCTGATATTCATGAGCATATATGGTCGAAAACCGTCCAATATTCCATCAATGTTAACATTAACTATATAATGAATTTGTATATTATAAATCAAATACTTTACACAATTTTAGTAAATTTATAGACTTGCACCAAATCTAGCTCCATAAATATTAGAAAATCTCAACATTTCAGATCAGCAGTACCATTAATTATTGTGAAATAACATTAATTTATCATCTTTCAACTTTCAAGCACTTAATTTGAAGAATAAATGTTCTTATAACATTATTGGCTAAATAACAATGTATATACAATAATAATAAGCCTCATTTAAAATTTTAAATAAACCCTGTTGCTTCATATATGTAGACATAACACATGCATTAATATTCCTAGCTTAATTTCAGTTTTGCTTGGCTGTGTTTCGTTAAAGTTTATTCATATTCAGCTCATCTTTTTAATAAAATTAACTTTTAATTCAACTATATTCACTCTAGCTCAGTTCCATTCAATTTAATTCAATTCAGCTCCTACTCCATTTAGGTCATGTTCTTTTCGGCTGAAACGAGCTGAATTGAATAAATTGGAATAGAGCTTAATTGAACAAAATTGAGTGGAACTGAGTTGGAGTGAATTTGGTTGAATTAAAAGTTACTTTTGTGAAGAGATTAATTGAAAATAATTGATTGAACGTAAATAAAACTTAACGGAATACAACCCACCAAAATTGAAAGAAGCTGAAATTAAGCCAAAAAGAACAGGATCTTAATCCACTTTAATAATTCAGCTCGTTTCAGCCAAAAATAATAGAGCATTAGTCTCCTTTAAGACAGTCATGTATACCTTAAATGTAAAACGAGTCAAATATTATTCATACAATTATATGAGACGATAAATTTATCATTTCGTAGGCATTTCGCTTCCGGTATATATTGTTACAAACCCTAAAGCTCCTACCTATGTACACTCCCTTCACTCTCTAGTCTCTATATCTACTACTCCAACATTATATTCAAATTAAAAGTTCAAAGGTGAAAAAATAATGGCAACATCAATTAGCCATCTATTAGATGTTCAAGAACAAATATGCTATGTACAATGCACTTTTTGCACCACCATGCTACTGGTAATTTAACATTATTTCCCATTTTTTTTGGTATCAAATACCTTTCTGGTTATCTCTTTAATATGGTATCAGAGCACAAACGTCGTAAATTTCCAACATTAACTTATGCAAAAGACAATTTATTTAATTTTGTTTATATATTTTATTTATCGAATTTTATTTAATTAAGTTCGGAAATGCAGATAAGTGTTCCAAACAATAGCATGTCAAACGCTACCTTTCCGATTATCTCTTTGATATGGTATCAGCCTATATGGGAACAAACGTCGTAAATATTCCAATATTAACTTGTGCAAAAGACAATTTCAAATTTCTAACATATTTTATTTAAGTTTGTTTGTTTATTTATTTTATTTATCATATTTTATTTAATTAATTTCGAAATAATGTAGGTAAGTGTTCCAAACAATAGCATGTCAAACGATACCTTTCCGATTATCTCTTTAATATGGTATGAGGGCACGAACGTGTAAATATTCCAATATTAACTTGTGCAAAAGACAATTTCATATATCTAACATATTTTATTTTATTTTGTTTATTTATTTTATTTATTGCATTTAATTAATTAAGTTCGAAAATGTAGATAAGTGTTCCAAACAATAGCATATCAAACGGTACCTTTCCGATTATCTCTTTAATATTGTATCAGAACACAAACGTCGTAATTTTCCAATATTAACTTATGCAAAAGACAATTTCATACATCTTACGTATTTATTTATTTTATTTATTGTATTTATTTAATTAATTTTGGAAATGTAGGTAAGTGTTCCATACAGTAGCATGTCAATGGTGGTGACAGTAAGATGCGGTCACTGCAGTGCTCTTCTCTCAGTCAATATGTTGAAAGCATCATTTGTTCCTTTTCATCTTTTCTCTTCTCTTAATCAAGATCAGGTAAATTTATATATTAACCTAATCTCGTTAATTATCTTTATTCTGATTTGGGGTCGGCTCATATGAATTAATCATCCAAATTTACGTAGAGATGCAATCAATATTTGTCGTCGATCTATATAACCACATAAATTAATAGATTGAAGATGTATGTTGCTAGGGTTTATTATTGTAATTCAGAACGGGTTTTTTAACGTGTGATAGCCTAAATGTGGCAAGATTCACAAATATTCTTACTAATTATGGTAAAAATGAGTTCATACTTGAATATTGACGAGAATATCTTGTAAATATTTCCACGTTTTGGCTATTAATGTGTATGTGCCCTAGCACACGTTAGAAAAACCGAATTAGGAAAATACATTATTTTTTTTATTGTTTTTGGTGACGAGGGTCATCGCCCTAACTGATAATCGAACCTGATACCTCTCAACTCCTCCATTTCTGCAAGTTTTAAGGTTTAAACCAGTTACCACTGGACTAACATCACTTCGTTAAATATATTATTACTATTTCAAATTTCACAGCTAAAGCAGCAAGAGCAAGAAGATGCATCATCAAGGGTAGTGACAGACAAGCAAAACAATAATACCATGGCGGTCGTCTCCGACGATGATAATGGCACAGATGATGAGAATGAAGATGAAGGAGGAATCGGTTTGGATCAAATTGTGAATAAACGTATGTACTCACTCTATCTCAGTGAGATGTTTACACGAACGGAACCGAGTATATCATAAACCCTAACAAAACCCTATATTCTTAATTAATTATTTCAGCTAATATTATTTTTCAAATTAATTTTTGTTTATTGCTGATTAAATAATGGCAGCTCCAGAGAAGAAAACAAGGGCTCCATCAGCTTACAACCGATTTATCAAGTATGTTTAATAACTCGATACATGCTAGAATTGTTCATGTTTCGTAACAAATTTATCCACGGATTTTTTAATATGCGAGTATAAAATCATTTTTTTCTATTTTCTTTGTAATATGCGAGTATAATATCATTTTATGTTATATGTTTGCCAATTGACGATACTAGATTATGTTAGGTTATCGAAGCTCGCTCCAATATTTGTAATAAAAAAAAGTTCAAGGATTGAGGAGGATAAATTAGTGCAATATTTATCTATTTTCTTCGGCGATATAACCTATGTTTTTTTATTGTTGTATAAAATCATTTTTCTTCTAATTTTTTTAATGAAATGCGAGTATAAAATCATTTTTTTTCTTCTGTTTTCTTAGAATATGCAAGTATAAAATCATTTTATGTTATATGTTTGCCAATTGCCGATACTAGATTATGTTAGGTTACCGAAACTCCAATCCCCGTAATAAAAAAAAAGGTGACGATTGAGGAGGGTAAATTGGTGTAATAGTTATCTATTTTCTCGGCGATATAATCTATGTGTTTTTGTTGTTGTATAAAATCATTTTTCTTCTATGTTTTTTTTTTATATAACGCGAGTACAAAATCATTTTTTTCTTCTATTTTCTTAGAATATGCAAGTATAAAATCATTTTATGTTACAGTATATGTTTAATTTGACAATTGCCGATACTAGATTATGTTAGGTTACTGAAACTCCAATTTCGGTAATAAAAAAATTGAGGATTGAGGAGGATAAATTAGTACAATTTATCTATTTTCTCGGCAATATAACCTATGTTGTTTTGTTGTTGTATAAAATCATTTTTCTTATATTTTCTACGTGAAATGCAAGTATAGAATCGTTTTTTTCTATTTTCTTCGCAAGTATAAAGTCATTTTATGTTATATGTTCGCCAATTATCGATACTAGATTATATTATGTTACTAAAGCTCCAATACCCGTAATAAAAAAAGCGAGGATTGAGGAGGGTAAATCAGTGTAACAGTTATCTATTTTCTCGACGATATAACCTTTTTTTTGTTGTTCTACTAGTCCGACGTACGTGTACAATATTTTATTTTGAGGCAACATGTACGTGTATAATAATATAGTGTTACATGTTAATAACAGAGAAGAAATCAAAAGGCTGAAAGCAAGGAATCCAACGATGAGTCACAAAGAAGCATTTAGCACTGCTGCCAAAAATGTAAACCCTATACCACTTTATCGCTCGGTCGTAATTATTTGTTTACGTTTACTTAAAATACGTTAATTAAAATTATCGAGACGGAAAGAGTAAAAAAACTAAGCTTGATATATATGTTGTTGAATACGCAGTGGGCTCATTTCCCGTCAGTTCAACATGATGAAGTTGATGATGAAGACATTAGTAGTGGCGACGACGAAATCAGCAATGCTACATAAACTTTGGAATAATAATAATTAATAATAATAATTATTATTATTATTATAATAACGGTTTTTTAACGTGTGCCCTAAGAACAACACGTTATTAGGCTTAATATGGAAAGATTTGCAAAATATTCTCATTAAATATAAGAATAAACTTAAATTTACCATAATTAATGAGAATATCTTTTAAATCTTTCAGTATTAAGCGTATTAATGTGTAGTTGTGTATCCTTAAGGTACACCTTAGCAAATTCTTAGTAATAATTTAGCTAATTAATGAAGGTTTTTTCCTTGTTTTCTTTGAATTAAGTTGATTTTAATTAGTCAAATGTTGTTCTGAAATGTTTTAATTATTGTATTTTCTGTATTTCATGTTATAATGTGTCGTTAATTATGCCCATTGAGTAGCCAACTAGCTATTTTTTTATATTACGAATCACGAGCATACATCATACATCAGAAAAACCGTTTATACTATTTTAACATGTAGTATAAATTACCGACACATAAATAAACGTATTTTTCAAGAGTAAAATGTTATAAATAGGAGTAATGCAATGTCTAATATTCCGTATCAAAATTTATATAATATAAACGAATTTCCTAACGTGTGTTAAATTTGTATATTATTAGTGGCATATCTTGATGTTGGTAGTAGTGTTGGTACAAATAATATACAAAGAGCTTAAAAAGATTAGGTTTTCGATGTCTTAAGAGGTTACGTATCTTACATGCATGGAGGTTCGTTGTAAGGTTATAATCCGTCAATAATAATGCAATTACAATTGAAGTTAATGTTCGGAAAATATTACGGTTTATATTGTAATATACTATATACCAATATCTGTATTATTAGAGTAAGAGGTTATATTATTGTGACATTAGTTGATATGATATTGGGACTACTTTAAATATTAGTCTTCCTTCTGGTGTTTTAATTGACATTCTCACCTTTCGAGATATCCGTTTCTCTTTTTTTTGGTGACGACCGAGTTTAATTCCCCGAACTTTTGCATTCCTGCGGTACTATATGGACCATATAAGCCACTCTTCGGGGGCCGCAGCGGCCAAGTGATCATCTCCTCCGTGATTCGTACCTAAAACCTCTCAACTCCTGCCTTTGACAAACTTCAAGCTTCAAGTTTTCTTCTCAATATCTTTCAAAATATATAATTAAATATATTGAAATGTATACTCATAGTAAGTTCTAATCATAGAAATATTTATGTTGTAATTTTAATAATTTCATACCAAATTATATTTGTAGAAATTGAATTCAAAATTTCACCTAGTAAAATAAAAACGTCAGTTATTTAAAACGGCGGAAGTGCCATTGAATTCATGCAGAACACGAACGAATTATCAATAATACTACGATATCTTTCTGTTTTCCGCCCTATCGTAGCTCATAATTATTGTATACGGAGTACGTATAATTCTCTTAGGATTCTAACGATGTCATATTCATAGATTTTAAACATGAAATTAAAAATTAAAGGACATATATACTATGATTGGTAATAATATTAAGAAAAAGCTAAAAAGAAGTTGAAATTATGCAAGTTTTGTGGCAAAATAAGAAACTGTCGTGAATAAGTTCAGGTATATTTACAAGGCAATGCATTCAGTGAATGAAAGCTCGCAATTCAATATGTTTGCCAGAGACAACTCTCAATTTTGATTGAGACATCTACTTACCCAACTTACAAAATTAAATTAATTAACAAGATTAATTATTCCGTTACGCTGATCTTATTTACACACTCGATTTTACAGATGTCAACTACCTTAATTGATAGTCACAAAAGCTGGTGTTGTAAAAATAAATTAACAAAATTAATTATTCTGTTCATTTTATTCTTTGACCTTTAATTTTGATACCCGGTTTTGCAGATGTTAATTAATTTAATTGGTAAAGTCATGAAAACTAGTCTACTATAAATAATTTGCAAGATTTATGAATCCGTCTCATTTATACTCGACTTTGGCTCGTATTTTCTCCAATTTACGATAATATTAAAAAAAATCTAAAAGAATATGTATAACGATAACTTTTTCGTATAATGCAATTTTACAAAAGTTAGTACATCATAAAATGACTTTGGTATTATATGGAGCTAAGATGATTTTCTTTAATCAATCACGAATTTAATTTGTTTTACGACTATCTTTGTTATTCCATTCGCTCGGTTTGACTCGACACGTTCGTTTAAAATATATAAGGTATATTTTAATAAAATATATGTAATCAAATCGAACGGATGGACGGAGTAAGATTTGTCAATTTGAAATGTTATGTTGATTTAATACATAATTTGCCAACGATGTTATAAGAACATTTATTCTTCAAAGTAAGTGCATAAAAGTAGGAATATAATAAAATTAATGAGTTTAACAATTAATGATATTGAAATGTTGAGATTTTTCTTATATTTATGCAACCAGAACTGGCGTAAACAGTGGTGAGGTAAGGGGGCTTGTATGGGGCGTTGTCTTTGCTAGCGTTTGAAAATCGAAATTTTTAATTAAATTTTTCAAATTTTTTTAGGTTCTCTTATAATAAAGACTTTCTTAAAGCACCTACGGTTCATACAGAAACACATCTTCAGACAGCTACTTGGGATGTTAACTTCCTTAGTCTGACTTTTCTTGTTATTTATCTTTCTTCTTGTCTTAACTCTTCGTTAACATCCCAAGTAGTTGTCTAAAGATGTCTTTCTGTAACCGTAGGTGCTTTAAAAAAGTCTTGTTTTATGTTGTTGGCTTGTGTTTTAACCTCGGATTATTGTCTTAAGACCAACATTTGTCCGGTTATCTTGTCCCTTCCTCTGTTGTCCTTGTCTATTTCTTATGTTGCTAGGCTGTCCAGTCTTTGTTCTCGGAGCTTGTCTTCTTCTTAGGTTCATGAGTTGTGTTAGAAGCTTCTGTTTTATTAAATGAGTCAAATATGGGTTAGAAGTCTTGATTCAGCTATATGTCTTCTGAGTATATTGGTTGATCGATCACCTTCGGCTCCCTCGCCTGCCTGCCTGGCTTGTCAATGTTTTCCGTCGGTTAAAATCCTGGCTTTGTCACGAAACGATAGTCTATAAATTTATAAAAACTGAGTTTTTATTTGATCCATATGTACAAATCGATCATCAATGAGTAATGTCAACATGGATGAAGTACGTATTTGTGTATAAGAGTTTCCGATTGCTCATAAATATCATGCCTAATTAACAAATTACAACTTTACCCGTACGTAGAATCACAATTAATCCAACGGAAGGAATAGCAATTTGGATTATACTCTTAAACTTACGAATCCGTTTTAATCTTAAAATGTGTCAAATTTATTTGATAAGACAGTAATGTGTAGTGCCTAACAAGATAATGTGTCATTTATACAAGTATGAAGTATTATATTATTTGACTCGTTTTCCTATTTAACCAAGTATATTGGTTGAAGTGGCACCAATCGGAGAAAAATATAAGCCAAACAAAATAAACTTGAGCTCATTAAAAAATGATCGAAAAAAGTCTGAATTGATAACCGACTGAACACCCGAGATGAGTACTTGAATCATATTTGACGGGTCAATCTCGACTCAATTTGAATCAAATAAAGCAAAACTGAATTGAATACAATAATAACCGCATGATACCCAAACCTGAATACATCTGAACCGATAAAAACTATACCGATATACTCGATTCATAATTATTTATCATCTCATAAAACACCTAGATTTTAGGTGTTTTTTTTAATTAATACTCTTTATGGTCCTACAATATTATTATAAAGTACCTTGTATTGTTTATCTTTAATTGTTCACTATCTCGGAAAATTGAGATTGTAACAATTCTATTTATGTGGAAATGCATTTTTACCCCTACAAATTCCTGAATAATTCAGGGTGTTATAATTCCGGGCACTTACTCACTTGTTTACCTATTACAATTCATGATGCGTCATTCATTTATTTACCTTTATTTATTAGGAAAGTTTTTGTGGCTAACATCTTGATCATACATTTTCATTATAATCCACTTATCATCCACTAACAACCACTACAAATAATCTTTATTTTTTTAATCTTTGTGCTAACACTAAACTTAAAATCAAATCAATGAACGAAATGAAGTGAGTATTTATATGTTGAAAACAAGCAAGGGGTCGTATTAGTTGTTCCACCCAAAATGATTAGAAGAAACTAGGGCTGTAAATGATCTGAGCCGGCTCGTAGAGTCCTCGGAATCAACTCGGTCAAAGCTCGGCTCGAAATCGGTCAAAACTAATTCCGAGCTGATTTCGAGTCGGGGTGGACCAAATCCGAGCCGATTCCGAGCTTAGTAGAGCTCGAAATCGGAAGTTCGGTTAGGCTCGTTTTATCTACTATTTAGTTATTTTGTCAATTTGTAATTTTTATTGTTCCTAATAAAATGTCATTTTAACATTTATAATCGTTTGTTTTTTTATATTTGATAAGTATTTTATATTTTCATTTGTATTAAAATATTTTATTTTTATTTTGACTTACAAGTTTATGAAAGTAAAGAAAAAAATTATTTAACCGAGCTCGAATAGAGCTCGAGTCTAATCTGAGCTGATTCAGAGCTTTGATTTTTTAAGCTCGGATAATTCCGAGCTGATTCCGAGCTCAAGCTCAAACTTCTGAGCCGATTCCAAGCCCACCCGTGCTCGAACTCAAATCGGCTCGGTTACACCCCTAGAAGAAACCTCCTACTAGTACTATCTAGTATCTACGCCTAAATAAATCGATAAGTTTTTTTTGTAATGGGTATATTTGTTATAAATTTGCGATGGGTTATATATATTTAATTATTTAGATAAAACAACCATATACATGCGTGGAAAATTAAAAATATTATATTTTTATATCCCGACGGACGTTATCATCACAGACGATAATTTGTGTAAACAGATTAGTACGCGTACCAAATTATGGACAAATTCATCATTCCACATAAATTAGTCTTTATAATATTCACGCGTCATCACGCATTCACGCAATTGGGCTGGCTTTCACAACTGGCCCAACCCTTAAGCAATTATACACATGTTTATAGTAACATCCACTTCTTTATAAGACCGTTTTATAATATCGGAGTATATGATTGACTCAAAAACCGTAATTAGATGATTATATAACCAGTTGTATACATCTAGTAGTATAGATTTCGAGCTTTATAGCAAAGGGTTTGAGCTTATATATATATTTTACGAGCTTTATTAAAAAGATGTGAACGTATTAATAAAAAAATTGTAACTCAACATATTATATTGAATCTAAAAAATAACGCATATAAAATTCAAAGATGGTAATTTTAACACTAAAAAATTACAGTGCAAGACAAAAAATTGTTGAAAGCTCAGAAAAATTACATATAAGTTCAATTAGATTTGTATTAGATGTACGATGCTCATACACATCTGGATGTATAATCCTATTTGTACAAAAACAGTATAAACAATAAAAACAATTAAATTTATTTATATTTTAATGACCTGATGTTTTGTGATGAAAACTAACATATCTAAATATAAAATTTATCAATATTTTCGTTTTAGCGTTTTAGTCATTAGTTTACGTTTCTATTTCGCATATGTTTTACTTTTTATTTTTTATTTTAATAATATTAAGAGCAATTCCCCTCTATTTATAACTTGATCTTTTGTATAGTAAATATATTTTATTGAGACGGAGGGAGTCCGATTATTAAATGCGAAATAGATGATTATTAATGGAATTAGTAAATTGGGGAAGTTCATCAAATGGCGGGGTCTTGCTGGTACATTGCTGGATTCACCGGGTCACCCGCCAAAATATACCCGCCAATTTTACAAAGCTAGATGAACTTTAGTTTGACTTTTAAATTTGACTTTTTAAAGTATGGTCCTATTCGCTTTAATAGTCTTCGTTTATCAAAGTTCGTGGGGCTACAAGATAATAAAGATAAAAAAAAAAAGTGAATTAGCCAAAATTGGTTCGAGTTGAGTAGCCCGACTTAAAAGATGTGATTCGACTCAATTTGTTTTTAAACCGACTAATTTGAGTTTAACTCCGAATTTTAATTGATTGGTGTTTCATTATATAAAACGCATAAAACAAATATAAATATTCCAATTTAATTTATATAGTCATAATTAAAATTATTTGAACCGAAAAATCAACTTAATTAATAACTGAGCTAAATTGACCTTAGTCACATTGAATACGTAAGTAACCGCATGAGCGAATGATATACGGTTAGACCTTGAAAGTAGCGTGACATTAAACAAAAAGGATAATATGATTTAAACCTTTAACTCTTAGATTATCAGCAGAGTGGTCGAGTTAGAGGACCTGGCATTATAGCAATAGTGCTCGCTCTTGTAACCTTGCTAACTGATGAAAATTTCTAAGGTTTTATTTAGATTTTTCGGTATGTATATTCTTATCATGTAGTATATCATTACTCGTTTGCCTCTGGATTTTAAATTCGTCTTTAATACTTCATCAGATATATCTTATTTATTCACGAGTGTACGGCTAAGGGTACTCGGCAAACGGGTCAATCGGCTAAGGGTTGGTTCGAGACCTTCGAGTCAATTTATGTTCAGGTAGTTTGGATTTGCGAAAATTCTAGCCGGCTCGGGTTCGGGTCCGGGTCATTTTCAGGTGGGTTGTTATTAAGTTATTTGGAGATAACGTCCAATATCCAATAATAAACATTCTACTCGAGTTAAACATGTTTGGCCAAATTTCAGCATATTTGAGAGATTTAGCATGTTTGACTTACCAATATGTTATTTAGAGTGTTTGGTTAATGACATATTGAAATAGTATATTGGGGTCCAATATGCTATTTTACAATATGCTGCTCCTACCAGCATATTGGATTAGCATATTAGAAAGAAAAAAATTGTAATAAATAATTTTTCATGTACTGTCATTTTATAAAGATTTTAGACAATCTGCTAATCTAAACTGTCAATTACCAAACACCTCTAAAACAATTCTGCTAAATAAATCTGCTAGTCAAATCCGCTAAATCATTCTGCTAGTCAAATCTGTTTTTGAAATCTGCTTCTGCCAATATTAATCCGTTGTTTAACAAACAGGGCCTAAATTAATTTAAATCTCGGGTCAAATTCAAGTCGATCGATTGGTTACTAGTGAAAAAATTCATGTTCATTAAATTCATGAAACTGCAATATTTGTAAATATTTAATAAAATTAAAGTTAGTTGCATGTTACAGTCGTATTTCAGTGTGGAAACAAAATTCCAAAACAGAAAAGGGTGGGATATGTTGGGTGGGAAAACGAGAAGAGACGGCAGTAGAAGCAGTAGTAAATGACTGATCACCGCGATTTCGTAAAATTGCCGGGCGATAGGTCCCACTTTCCGAACAATTGAACAAATTTAACCGACAATTTACCTGAATTATAAACCTAACCGAAACTAACTCTTTAATCGATGTTTGTTTTCGGTAAAAATCGCTTTGATTTCGGTTTATTTGAAGTTGTGACTTGTGATCTCGGGATGCGTATGTGTTGTGAGGTGTTTGGTAAACGATATATTGATCAATTTTTAGCATATTTGAGAAATTTACTTAATGTTTGGCCTTGTTTATGAAAAAGAATTTCTACTTCTGCAAAGGAGTTTTTTATAAAACTAGTTCTTGATAAAATTGTTCCTGTTTGGCCAAAATTTTTTAAAAACTATTTTTATCAGTTTTATCGTGTTTGGCCTAACTAGTTTCTATCAAATTTTTTTATTTTGCTAAAATATATTATATATAGATATACAAAAGAGCGGGATTAACTTGCGAGAATTCCGACATCTAGTAAGACTCACCCTCACACCAGACAATTTTATTTTATAAGAGGTAAACAAAATCTGAAAGTTGTTATTTGGCAGTATTTTTTTCGATTTTGGCGGTATTTTTTTGGGTTTTGACGCTCAAATAACTTAAGAGCAACGTGAAAAGAGAAACAGAAGTAACAAATTGCTACTTCTGTTTCTAGGTGTTTCTAGGGGTCAGTTTCAGAATTTTTGTTTAATAAAATTAGTTTTTAGTTTTTTTAAAAGTAGTGTTTGACCCAGCTTCTATTTCTTTGGTTGAAAAAACAGTTGAAAAGCAGGGCCAAACACATACTTAGTATGTTTGATTCGCTAATATATTAATTTTATTTTTTGGTAGACAAAATATTTTGGGTCAATATGTTGTTTTACATTATACTCATTACTCTACTATATTGGTTAACATATTTTAAACTCGGAAATTTTACAAACAAAACTAACAATTTAATACTCGAAATCTGGTAGTTAACAAAGACTCAAATTAATTCTGCTAATTATAATATGCTAGTTAAACTTTTTGTGAAAACCTGTCATTTGCAATCTACTTATGTTGAAATTAAGCCGATTTTTACCAAACAAAGCCTTAATAGGTTTGTCTAGGAGAGTTATTGAGTCGGTCGACACTCTAAGTAGGTTATTAGGTTCGACTCGGACATCATCAACATAAAAAATGGAAAGTTGAATACTGAAAAAATTACATGTGTTATTCGATGTTAATAGCAAAATAATTCAAACGAGCTTCTGATCCAACCAAAGAATAACTCGTAATTGGCTCAAAGACGGTTAAACTTAGTTTGAGTTCAAACTCATACAAATTTGATGTGGACTAATCTAATGTTTCAACCAGCCGACTCATGAGCTCATTTACATTTATAGACTTTTGAAGCTTGAAACTTTATTTGTATTTATAAGTCTTAATTATAACATAATTACTCTTTTGGCTCTATATATAATAGAATAAATAAATAATTAACACATGGTAAAATAACATAGGTAAACCACCTATAAAAGCAATAATATACAGAGTTATTGTATACATATCGTATTGTACGAATACTTGCAATTTATTTAGTTAGACGTGGTATTTAATATGATTATTTAGGTCACAAATAAATTACAAAATAAGGTACTAATATTATGCTATCTTATAAATTCAAATGCAAACCAATCAATCAATCAATCAATCAATATATATACTTAAAAGAGGAACTTTTCGAGCGATTTCATTGGTTTAAATTTTGTGAATTATTTAAGTAATTATAATTATGTGATAAAAAGAAAATTATAAATCAAATATTAAATAAAATATAGAATATTATTTACATTAAGAAATACTCTCTAATAAAAGTCTTAGAGAATTTTATCTTTACTTGAATTATATGTATAATTATATACTAATGTTGCAAGAGTCCTACATAATCATAATTATAATTATAGCTATAGTTATTCCTCTCTTTCTTAGAGCTATATATATTATGGTGCCCCAAGCCCCCAACTTCACGAATCATGCTCACAAATTAATTTCTCTTTCTTTTGTTATTATTATTCTTAATTTTCAATTCTCAATTATTAATGATTAATGATGCTACTCATTCTTTTGATTATAATTTCTTATCTATGATTTATTTTGTTATTTACATTATAGTTTTTGTATACATACGTTTACGTAATTTGATTTTATGATTTTTTTCTATACTTATGTGGTCAGAAATCGTATTGCATTATTGTCTTTCATTAATGTATTATTAGAGGTAGGTGTAAAATATTCGAAAGAATGTATTATTAGAGGTGTAAAATATCCGAAAGAAGAGGTTGATGTAGCATTAAGCAATATAAGCAACACAGAAAATATAGAATATTAAAATATAAAATATTATTTAAATTAAAAAATACTCCCTTATAGGAGTCTTAGAGAATTATATCTCTACTTGAATTCTATAATTATATATGTAAAATTACAAGAGTCCTATCATAATTATAGTTATAGTTATACCTTATACCTTAATATGTTTATATATATATATATATATCCATATATTTCCATTCTAAAAATTAATAATATCTCTTCATGTCAAATTATTTTTATGTTTTGATTTTTGTTTTAACTTATTGTATAACCACATCTCTGTTGTTTCTTTGTCTTGATGTTTACATTGGTTTAGATTGTTGAATAGCATTGCATTAGTCTACTCATCGGTATTTTTCTTTGAATTAGATTATTGTCTAATGAATTTCTAACAAGTCTTATTTATTTAGTATATGTGTAGGCAAAAATTTTCATTGAAGACAGATACTATTCATCATAAGTTGTTATGCGGCGAGTGATAAAAAAGTGAGAATTAAATGGAGCACCCCATGCGAGCCACAAATCAAGTGGGAATTAAACGGAGCATCCAACTTGCCTTTCTACTTGTGATATTGTGAGAGAAACAATATTCGTTTTCAGCTTATGATAAATAGTGCACGTTTTCAATAAGACAACCCGATATGTAGGTGAAGACATATTATGATTTGGAATTTGATGAAGATGTAACAATTATTTGTAGGTAGTGATGGACGAATGGTTACAGCTTTATTACATTTAATTTTGTTTTGCTTAACTTAGTTATACGTTTCATTAGACATAATTTTCTATGCAGCATAATTGTGTTAATAAACAACGGATTGATTACATTATAATTGTCTCGCTTTTGTTTTAGGATAGTAAGTTTTTTCTCCTCTCGCCTTCACCAGGGGTTTTTTGCCTGTCCGAAAAATTGACCAACGGGTACATTATACAAAGTAAGTATATGTTTCGAGAGCAAATCCTACTTTTATCACAACTAACACCGCATACATTCAACTCACAATATACATACGGAACAAATAGTGTGTTGATTAGTTCATCTAAATTCTTTTCTACGAAATTCATCTTATTAATTTATACTAAGATAAATATTAAATTTAATTAAAAAATAATTTTAGATAAACATATAAGTGAAACTAATACATAAACTAAAGTCAATTAGTATATTAAAGTTTAGTTACATTAATTAGATGTTTTATTTAAGATCAAAATCTATACTTATATAAATACAGGTTAATATACTACTTAGGGAGTATTATTTACTTCTTATGTAAAAAAAGTTGTTTCACCGTTTATTGATTTTATATTATCTATAAAATGTTAGATGTATATTTAAACTTAATAAATTTGGTTTTGATTGAAAATATCATTTGTTAGAGTTTAAGAGAATGATTTAAATTAAAAGTTTAGAAATGAAAATGTATGATTTTACCATACGTTCATTTTAGAGTTTGAATGGCACTAATATTGTTAGCAAGTGCTTACTTTAAGTTGTAAACAAGCACTTCAATTTTATATTCTTTTCTATAGAAATTTATCCACTCATCGTCAAGATAAAGGACAACAATTAGATAGAATTTGATTAAAGAAAGGATTTCTAAGCCATCTAAATGAAATTAGAGAAGAGTCATATGCTTTTTCAACTTTCGTACGGACTAATAACACATTTGGCGTATAATTTTATTTACAATGAAATTCTATTGAATACTAATACTAATTATACAGTCTGTCTTGCTTATAGCAGTGATGAAGCTCGAATGGAAATTGTTAAGGAGACAAAAAGTATATTAGCCATATAATTATTAGAAAAATAATGAGCATAATAAGTATGGCGGAAAAAATGAACACAATAAATAAGTAAAAATTGTCAGTAGAGGAAATTGAACCCTTGCCTAGATGAAATTTGTAATAACCAACTCTATTACTTCTTAAAAATGTCTTCCTACTCATACATATTATACCTTATTATTTAGGCACGAGTCATGTCCCTGAGGGCTCAAGCATAGCTTTTCCTCTGTTTTTGATGATCACAGGCATAGCCTACCTTCTCCCAGCCCACTTTACCCTTCGACTTGCCCAACAAAGAAGGATTGGGGGAATGTGTTATAATTGAATGAAAAATTATGTCTAACTATTACTTCATAAGTCATATATAGTACCTACCCGGCTACCCCTCAGTCTCAATCTTTCTTTGGTTTTTCAAATTTTACAGATGGAGTATTAGAATTGAAATGGTTGAGTAATTTAATCGATTTGGAGATAAAGCCTCACCGAGCCATTTTATAGGCCGGATTTGAAATTTGTTGTGGTTATTTATAACTTGACATTCAACGGAGGTTTATAAGACAGAATATTGCTCGTGCATCGCGCGGGGATTAAATAAACTTGGAATTGGAGTTTGACTAGCGTGTTCGTAAGTGAGATTCAGAATTCATAGTAGTTTTCGTATAAAATAATAGTATAATACTATTTCTATTAAGTCGGTTTCTTCGTTATTTAAAAGAGCCTACTTTACAAGTGATATTATATCTCAAGAAGTTTAAAGTTAAATGCTCATATTATTTTTATTCAACTACTTAGGGATTACATTAGATTTGATATATATGTGAAGTCTATAAAAGACTTTTATGAAAAAATATTAAGATAAATATATTGATAGGTTTTAGAAATTTACCTGATTTAATTTTTTTATAAGCATAAGATTGAAAGTGTCCAAATTTTTTACCCTTCCGGCCACTTTCTCAGGCATGGATAAATGTTGATCATAACAATGACTATTCATATAGAAAATTATTTAAATACAAGATTGACAATATTTTTAAGACTCTGCACATGAAAAAAACAAAAAAAAACAACAATTTTAGCGAAGTAGCGAAGGTCCTGCCAATTAGGACTCAATAGCCCGGTTTGTTCATTAACATTTACATTAGGTTTTGTCAGATAAGCTCGGGTATGCGGTATATAATAGAATATAATAATACTAACATGTTGTGCTGAACTATTTAATATCCAAGGTGAATAGTTTCGGAAATGAGGTGACTTAATTTCATGTTTTGGGAATAATTCTCTATAATTTATATATGCTCATTATGTTGGTATATAGTTGGTTATAACCGAACCTATAAGTAAAGTTTTGGCCACTGATTTTTCTGTACTTGTGTTAAGCCATTAAGGTCTCATATTTAGGAATTCTCAAGTACCAAAATCGGTAATCTTAACCATTTCTGAAAAATTTCGGGTAGCAACCAATGCAATTAGCTAGAGTCTCCCTTTTAATAATCCTCATTAGAAAATTATGATAAATGGTCACTTAAAATAAGGTTCTTTTCTAAACAACGATTTAAAAAAATTGAGTAATAAATATAAAAGAAATTAATTTTGCAGCAATATCACTCTAAAGAAAGTGTTAATTACTATCTTAATAAAGATAATATTATTCAGCTCTGTTTATAAAAAAGCATATAATTAAATTTTGGGTTATGTTTGAAGAACTTAACTGCATACACAATATAAGATATTGTATAAGAAAACAATACTCGACTTAGAAATCTAAACAAAATTGATAATTTAATATGACATTGACCAAAAACGATTAACTGGAAAAATAATAGAGTACTTGGCTACACTACTTGGAATAATTTTCAATAGTCATAAACTACATAAAAGTCATGATAAATCATACTCTTCTATTATATTCATTATAAAAATGTCTTCAAAGCAACCATTTCAAGATAAATATTCAGAAATTATTTTGGATATTACCCGGCCAACGGCCGGGCATGAAATCTAGTACAAAATACGTTGTAACTAATGCACACAATTTTCATCTTTTATTATCGTAATCTAAACATATCAATACACCATACTACAAAATCTTCATTTTTTATCATCCCGTCAAACGAAACACAATTCTTTTACAAAGTACAAATAAAGTACCACTCATATCCATAAAATAACAACGATATTACAACAAAAAACATTGCAAGATAATCAAAGAACAATAGAAGACAAACAACAAACCGTATTAAAAATAAAAAAAACATTAATCTAAATTAGTTTTAACAAATTCAGATGCATAATTAATAACATACCATTTTTTTGATTAATTTGTAAATTACGACGTATCATGTTTAAAACTGCAGGAGAATAACTATAAAAAAAACAACGAGGAAAATTATTTCTGAACCCATAAATTTAATCACAAATTTTCCTTACAAATGTTGTGGATCAATGGAAAAGCGACAATTTTTGATAAACCGCATCACTTTTAATTAAATATAATTGAGATATGTAGAATCAAGATCGAGGATTTCAAATCAACAAGATTCATTATTAATTATTCTAACAATCAAAATCTCAAATCATGTAACTTGTGAAGATTGATCAAGATAACAATGAACAACACATTAAAATGGAGTAGAATCTCAATTTTTTATTTTCCACAAAAGATATGAAAGTAGATTCATTTCATCATGGTTTGCGTAAAGTAACACTATAAGCAAAACCAAAACCAAAACGTACCCATAACACTAAACCAACCTGACACACACCACCCAAATAAACACACCCACCCATCACCTCTCTCTTTTCTCCTACATATTCCCACTTAAAAAAACAACAAACTATTAAAAAATCGAAGAAATCTTAGTCCCGTAGTTAAAACAGAGATAGCGTAATATGGAATACATTTTTCGATCGTACATTGTTATATGTGGAGCAAGACGTAATATACATTTCTAATTTAAATCTGGTAGATTAAGATAAAAAGAAATACCTAAAATATTAACGTGTTTTCATCTTAAACCAGAGTTGTCGTTATAACAAACATTTACCACCACTCTTTGGCCATTTTCATTAGACTTTTTTATCGTCTTAAAAAACTTGCTGTTCCCTTATACTCCGTATACTGTAGTGGCCTTGTACAAATGCACATCGGAAATAAAAAGAGACAACAACAAGAACATCATAGCCTTAGTCCCAAAATGTTTTAGGGTCGACTGACATGAATCATCTTTTGGAACCGTGTGAACTCTCATCTCAAAAATAAAATAAAATAAAATAAAATAAAAATAACCTACCTTTTCCATGTATATATTTTTATTTTTTCTTATAATACTTCTTATTCTTTTCGATTAATCTTCATTTCTTTCTCGGGTACTTGATCCTTCCCTTCCCATTTCTTTATAATAATATCGTTATAAGAGAGACTTGCTATTCCCATAAGCGCTACACTGGCCTTGTGCAGATACACCTTGAACCGAAAAAACAAAAAAAAATATAAAAAATAAAAAACATCTTTTCCCATTTATTTTATATTTTTATTTATTTTATTTTTCTTACAATACTTAAATAATTTTTATATTTTTTCTGTTCATCTTCATTTCTTTCTTGGGTACTTAATTAATGTGCTCTTCCAAAGTCATATTTATGACATTTCACGGATCCCATTAAAACAGTTTCTAGTTCTTTCCCCTTTTTTGTACATAATTTTTTTTATCCCCTCTAATTTTGTTACTTTTTCATCAATTTTCAAGGTTTGTTCATCAATTTTTTTTTACTGGGGTTACTTTTCATGGGTTTAATCTTGTTAGTTTAATGGGTTTTTGTTAATTTTTGTTTGTGTGTGTTTAATTTGCAGGAAGATCTGTTGTTGTAATTTAAAGGAGCAATCTTTGAAAGGTAAATAGCAAAAAAATTACTTCTTTTTTGCTTGATTTTTATCTTGTTGATTTTTTTATTTATTTGCTGGATGGATTTTTTTGTTTTAGTTAAATAAATTTGGGATTTTATTGTTTGTTCTAAATTTGGATAAATTCATGTTTACTAATGAAACATAGTTAGGTAATTTTTAGGGTTTTGATTTTATCCTGTTCATTTGTTTTTGTTGATGTTTTGATTCAGTTTTATGTGCTTTTGATATATTTTTGAAGGAATCTGTGCATTTCTGTGCTTATTTTTTGATAAAATGAATTTGGGTCATCCTTGTTTGTTGTTCTTCACAAAGATTGTGTAAAACGGATCGAAATCCGAAGGAAATCATGACCCGTATTAGTGTAAAAGTAGAATCAAAAGAACCATTTTACAAAATGTAAGGCCGCTTTACATAAGTATTTCAGTATTTGTGGTTCTGCATTTGATCATCTGACCCGTATTAGTGTACAAGTAGTTATCAATGAACCATTTTGCAAAATGTAAGGCCGCTTTACATAAGTATTTCAGTATTTGTGGCTCTCTTCTGATCATCTGACCCGTATTAGTTTACAAGTAGTTATCAATGAACGTTTTGCAAAATGTAAGGCCGCTTTACATAAGTATTTCAGTATCCGTGGTTCAGCATTTGATCATCTAACCCGTATTAGTGTACAAGTAGTTATCAAATGAACGGTTTTGAAAGATGTAAGGCCGCTTTACATAAGTATTCGCGGTTCTGCATCTGATTATAAGTGTGTTGGGTAACAGCTGTTAGTAATTCACGTGTGTACGTTTTTTAGTTTGAAGATTGTGCTTGATAGTTGATACTTATTTTTCACTCGTTCGGGAAAAAAGGTATCCTTTGATGAATCTTTCAGCAATCTGTATCATCAATGACATAATGAAGAGCGCTTGAATTGTTTTATGACTGGTTGTTTAACTTGTGTGTGGTAAGATGCTAAAGTTTTCTCCTTTCATTATAAACCTAGTTGAATCTTGAAACTCATTAATGTACTAATGTGTTTGTAGTTAATTTTCGCTTCTGTTACAGTAAATGCTTGGGAGTTGTTTTGTGATTGTTGATGTGAACTTGTAGTTTCTTTAAGATGCTAAAGTCGATTCCTTTTGGTTTATTTTAAACTTAGATGTGAGGCGGGGATCGAGGTCTTGTATGAGATGTTTCTAACTTTTGGATAACCGTGGTTGAGTCTGTCGTAATCCCTCTTATTATGGAGAGATGCTTGATTACGTAATGATATTATTTCTTTTCCGTGGTAAGGAGATTCATGCATGGGGATCAGACTATCATCTGTATCTGCCCTATATACCAGACCATGTATGACGTAGCTGTCAATCGATTGATGTTATTGGGATAAGTGAATGCATTCCTCAGTTATGTTGTAGTTTCTTAAGTTCAATTGGGATTTCCGATGATCAAATCTCGTTTACCTTTTTTGTCCATGACTATGACTCATCTGTGATTTCGTGCTTTTCTCGCAAGTCTCTATCCTATTTCCGTGTTTCCTCACGCACTCTATATATAGACGTGTAGTAAGTTGATGGGTTCATATGTTCCTACGTTATGCTAGTTAGGCTATTCCGAGTGGCTCAGCCGTCTTGTCTCGAGTGGTTAGGGAGTGAGGGTAACCATCTACAAATGCTTAGTTTCACAGTTGATAGATTATTGAGAGAGTTGCTTATCGGCAAGTTAAGGTTGATGAGTCTTTCCATAAACATACTTCATTAAAGTCTGGCTCTATGAGTTGAAGCAGAATCAGAGGTACTCAAATAGTCAAATTTGTCGTGGAAAAGTAATTATTGTGGTTAATCCCGAAGAGATGCACATTTAAGGAAAGCATATCGTAAATGTGTTGAATGTTTCACGAGCTTGTTAAAGGAAATATTTGTGACCTTTTTGTTTTTGCTGTCTAACACCACAATTAGAGCTGACAAATAATGACATGACACGAAAACACGACACAAACCCGACACGAAATTAGCGGGTTTGGGTTGAGGCTTAATGACCGATTTATGTAAGTGGTTCGACACGAACACGACACGAAATTTAATTGGATCGGGTTTGGGTTGGAGGTTTTGTGACCCGTTTATACGTGACACTAACACGAACCCGACACGACCCGATTTGTTTGCCAGGTCTAATGTCCACAATGTTGTAAAAGACTGAAAGTTGAGAGGTATTTAGTACTCCATATTTGTTTGAGCTGCACATTTAACGGCAATGCCTGGTTTCCTAATTTTTAGTATTTAATTCTATAAATGTTTAACCTTCTTTACCGGTTCCCCTAGATATCGACTTCCACATTTCTTACCGAACGTCACCACACACCATCGCCACCTTGAGATTTACATGGCTTTGCCTTATGTACGTTAATTTGTCATTACTCTTTTGCCCTCTTTATGCATCATCTAATTCGCAGTAACAGTTGAAGGCTTTTTCTGATGACTGCGTCACAAACTGTTTGATTACGTACATATAATATAAAATCTAATATAACGCGTTTTGGTAGGTGAAGTCTGTCTGAATTATATCCTTGCACCTAAATTTGCATGTGAAGTGTTAGTTGATAACTATGTGCATGCTATAGGGCTTAATAGTAGGGCTTCAGCTAATAAATATAGAGGGATACGGAGTATCAAGTTTCTGTTTTTTTCCCTTTTCTTTTCACTATACCTAGATGGTAAAAAGCTTGCCAGCTGTCTTCGTCGTGAATCTGTAAATCACTTGCATCCCCATTCATTGATATTTGATACCCATTTGCTTCGGAAGCTATCTTGTTTTGTGGTATTGTTATATGTGCATATTTCTTCTTTTGTTCGGCAGGTTCACTTGGTTATCTGTACTTTGAGATTCTATCGGCTTAAAATGTTTGGAGGGAACAGCAACAATCCCGTGCTTCCTGTATTTCTGGATGAGAACCGGTACCAACTTAACGCTCAAGCACCAAATCCCCAACTTCAGCTTTTCGGGAATTGTAAGTCATTTATTAGTATATTAAAAGCATCTGGTTTTTCCACTTTTTCTGTGAATCATCCTTTAGCTCCATTCCCATATATTCATAAGTTATATGCTGATATCTGAGCACGAATTTCTTGAGTTTCAACTGCTTATAAAGCTTCATAGGAGTATAGGTAAGTGATGTTAGGGTTTTGGATGTAGAAAATAGTTACTTGCTATGTTACTCCGACCCTTCTAATTTCCTAGCGTACCCGTGTCCGACACTCGACACTTGGACATGGTTATGACACATGGACACCTCATTTTAGACCAAAATGTAAATATTTTTCAATAAAATAGCCGAGTCCGACACTTGGACACGTACCCGTGTCATGTACTTCTGAACGAGTCTGAGTAACATGGGTACTTACTCGTTGGTGGACGTTAGGGGGACAATCTTTTATCCAAAGTTACTTGGTATATTCTTGAGTTACTGCCTATTACGTAACTTCCATATACTCGCGCCTTTGTTTGTTCTATGATCGATGTTATCTGAAGTTGTGAACTACCCGTGTTTGATTTCAGTTCAGATCCTCCCTGTGGCTCTCTCTCCATGTCTTCATGTAGGCGGTAACACTGGTGTATTGTCGAATACTATTCATATATTCTAAAGATAATGAGAAAATTACCCTCGAACATTCAATATTCCTTCTCGTATGCCTGTGCAAACTGTTTTAACTTTTGAAGATGATTTATCGACTTAATATTTGAGTGTGTGTAGATGTTCGATAATGATTTACGTATATGTATCCGCTCTCTTAAATTATTATTGCAGTACCTGCCGGCTGTACAGTTGACCCGGTAAACTATCTTGGGAATGAGCATAATTCATCCATCCTGCGGCCAAACAAGCTAAGCAGAGATGCAGAAGATATTTCTAGGCAGCAAAAGCTCCAGATCTCTTTGAATTATAATGCCTGCCCGAATGAAGTGGACCGGTCAGGTAGCATTCCGAATCATAATCCGGTATCAACTGGACTTCGACTCTCATATGATGACGATGAGCACAACTCATCAGTTACATCTGCTAGTGGAAGCATGACTGCATCCCCCGCTATTCTCTTGTCACTTGGTGATAACATCAGAAGTGAGCTTGAGCGTCAGAAGGAAGAATTTGATCAATACATCAAAATTCAGGTTTGTTCTTAACTATTGAGCTTGTACACGGCAATGTCTACTGTCGTTATGAACAAGCAGGGAATCATATCTGGTGTTAGCATATGTTGCCAAAATGCGCCTATAAAAAGGTCGCCCAATAGAAACAAGGATTAATTGATAGAAATACTCTGAACTATGGGTGAACTGCTCAAAATACTCTAAACTTTATTTTAACTACCATTATAACCAACTATTGCCCTCATTTGCTTTGAATAGAATTTGTTGTTTTGTTAACTTATTGTAGCGTGTTTTAATGGTGTGATTAGGTGAATAGATTAACAGATAAGTAAAAAGAGAAAGACGTGTTAAAGAAGGGTTAGAAATTTCTTCACTTACATAACAGGTAGCAGGCCATATATTATAATAAAAACGAATGAGAGCATTAGTTGGTTATATTGGTAGTTAAAATAGAGTTTGAAGTATTTTGAGCAGAACCCTCATAGTTAAGAGTATTCTTATCAATTAATCCTAGAAACAATGTATGGCCGTATTGGTCCATTTTCCTCTGATCTTTTGGGTATTATACTATTATGAACTTTTTTCAACTTTAACATACCAGTTGATGGTTTTTCTTGGACCAACTAACCCCAATCATAAGATCCGATCCACGCCATAACATGAATAACCTGACCTGAGATCCAAACTTGATGTTCCGAAAACAACCCGAAGCGGGATTTGACTCGACTTGTAATCAACCCATCCTTGCAAGATCTAACCCCGTAATCACTGCCTCAAAAATGGCCAACCCGATAGGCGAGAACATTTGAAAAATCTGGACCCGAGTTTGACCTAAATCCGACTCAGCTGAATAGTCTGCTTGTCATGTCCAATATAAGTCGCCTTATACGCATATAGTAGATCCGTAATTCCATATGCATAATTGCGAAGTGACCCCCGATCTGAAATTTAAGCAGGAAGAACAGCTAGCAAAGGGAGTGAGGGACCTGAAGCAAAGGCACATGGCTTCTTTCCTCAACACCATAGAAGAAGGTGTAAGCAAGAAGCTTCAAGAGAAGGAGATGGAGTTAGAAACCTTGAATAGCAGGAACCGGGATCTCATGGAGAGGATAAAACAGGTGGCAACTGATGCCCAAAACTGGCATTACCGAGCAAAGTACAATGAATCCATGGTGAATATCCTGAAAAACAACCTTCAGAATGCAATTTCTCAGGGGGCCGATCAAGGAAAAGAAGGGTTCGGAGACAGTGAGGTTGATGATGCAACTTCTTACATGAACCCTGCAAATTACCACCCCATTGCTGGAGGACGGGGAAAATCAATTGCGGGTCCTGGTAACAATCATCTGATGTGCAAAGCATGTCGGTCTCGGGAGGTATGCATTCTGCTGATGCCATGTAGGCATCTCTGTGTCTGCAAGGAATGTGACGGGTTCCTCGGCATTTGTCCGGTCTGTAATATCCCGAAAAGCGCTAGCGTGGAGGTGTACTTATCCTGACATCAAATTTCTATGAAATTGTGATGTGATGTAATTCGCTCGCCTTCTGGGAACTAATTTTCTTGTATGAGTAACTGAGACATGTATGTGTATACTTGCTGAAATATGCCCTTGTTATGGAGCTTGTTAATTAATGAAATTTAAACCCCTATTGTGAACCGTCTTAATCAAGAATTTGTGATTGTGAACCCGTCGAACCGTTTGATTTGAATCGTTTGATTTTTTTTCTAAATTATCGTTGTTTGCTTCACTCGGTTCACATATTATGTGGATGTTCTTGGTTTCTGGTCGTGGTTTACCTTGTGCTTGAGCTCGAATCTCCTACTGCTTTTTCATATACTCGAGTTTGCCGACCCTTGAAAAAAATTGATCTTGTCAATCCTTCAAAAAAAATGTCGAAGATCATTATGTACAAAGCGCCATAGCGGTATTGCTATGTAAATTTTCGTTTTTTTTTGTATGAGAGTCGACATTACATCTATATGGCCATATGGGCATACGATACAAAGAGTAGCGGATATTCAAACCTACGACTTAGTATCCATACGATATAAGATTACGAGTGGTACGACCAACCAACTAGACATTATATCTATACGGCATAGTGCATACTGCATACAATACAGAGTAGCGAGTAGCGCTGGACAACATAGCGGGCCAGCCTGACCCAACCCTACTACATAGGCCAATTTTTCTAGCCCGCACAGGGTTAGGGTTGGGCCAGTTCAGCCCGGTAGCGATTAGGGCCAGGTCCAGGGTCGGATTTTGTCAGCCAAGTCCAATTAGCATCCCCGTGCGAAATGCAGCCCAACCCGGTCCGGCCCAGGCCACTAACAAAACTAACACAAATTCAGCCCAGTTTGGCATTATTTTGGGGCCATACCGCGCCCGATTTTTTTGACCCAGTCCATCTCCAACCCGGCCCGGCCCGGTCTAACCCACTGTACAGCGCTAGCCGCTAGTAGCGAGTAGTGAATATTCAAACCTATCATTTAATATCCGTATAAACGACTTAATATCCGTATTCCATACGATACGAGATTACGAGATTACCTCTGATGTATAGTCTATGAACTGCATTTACACCCGTGAATCCGTGATTATAGTAAATTAGTAATATACCTTCTAAGTTCAAACGTTCAATGCTACGTATGAAGCTGCTGCTGCATTCATGCACCCAAAACATTACGACCTTAATTTCTCGAATTTCGCCGAATCTTAGAAGATTTAAGTTTAATAAATTTCTCCGTTTTATGCATCTTGATTCTTACTATAAGACTAACCCATCTGACACAATCTTCTCCTATAATCGCGCCATTGATGGCTACGTAAAATCAGGCAATTTGCGTCGTGCACACCAGGTATTTGATGAAATGTCAATTCGAGATGTTGTCTCTTGGAACCTGCTAATTTCTGGGTATAAACGCCGAATGCCCACCAAAGCTATCAATTTATATGCTGAAATGGTGGTTCATGGTGTTAGAGAAAGCGCTTCGACGTTTTCGTCGGTTTTGAGCATTTGTAGTAATAATGGGTTTTATTTTGTGGGTGTTCAAGTTCATTGTAGAGTGATTTTATGTGGGTTAAATGAGAATTTGTATATTGGTAGCTCGATTGTAGACCTGTATATGAAAATGGGGTATGTTGATGATGTGTTGAGTGGGTTGAATCATATGCCTGAAAGAAATGTTGCTGTTTGGAATTTGGTTATGAGAGGATTTTGTGAGTTGGGTATGAGGAATGAGGTTGTGGGAGCGTTTTCGTTTGTGAAATCCGATGGGTTTTTGCTGAATGATCTTATGTTGTGTTATCTACTCAAAAGTTGTTGTAATGGGAAATTTGTGAGTGAAGGAGAACAGTTGCATTGCCATGCTTTAAAGGCTGGGTTGATTAGTTCCAATCATTTTGTAGCTAATGCTTTAGTCGATTTTTATTCCGCGTGTGGGAGCTTGGACGATGCTCAGAGCTTATTTGAAGTAATCTCTCCTGAGAATGTTATTTCGTGGAACTCGATCATTACTGCATATGCTGACAATGGGTTGTTGTCTGATGCCCTAGAATGCTTTGGGAGGATGCGATTGTGGGACATGAGGCCATCTGCGCGGTCTATAATGGCGACATTAAATTCATGTAGCAGAAGCAAGAACCTTTTTGTTGGAAGACAAATGCATGGTTCGATAGTGAAACAGGGTTTTGACTTTGGGGACGTTTATGTTCAGTCTGCTTTGATTGACATGTATGGTAAAAGTTATGAAATCGGGAGCGCCATGGATGTGTATGAGTGTTCTGATAGAACAAGGGAGTGCAGCAATGCTCTAATGACATCTATGTTACATTGTAGGTTATTTGATGAGGTGGTTGACTTGTTTAAATTCATGGCTAATGAGGAAGGTGAATTTGACGAAGTCTCTTTGTTTGCCACTCTGAAAGCTTTGCCAGGATCTTCTTTTGGGAGCTTATCGAGATGCAATGAGCTGCATTCTTCCGCTATTAAATCTGGAATTTTAGCTCATGATGTGGTCTCATGCTCATTAATTGATTCCTATTCTAAATTGGGTCAGATGGATTATGCGAGACAGGTTTTTGAGGGTCTTGCGTCACGAAATATCTTCTGCTATACGTCTGTCATTAATGGGTATGCTTGGATTGGATTAGGAAGAGAATGCCTGAAATTGCTTGAAGGGATGATTCAAGAGGGTTTAAAGCCTGACAGAGTGACATTTCTGAGTGTATTGACAGGGTGTAACCATTCTGGATTGATTGAGGAAGGAAGATTGGTCTTCAATTCAATGAGAATACAACATGGTATTGACCCAGATAGAAGGCATTATGTCTGCATGATCGATCTCTTAAGTCGTGCTGGGTTGGTATCTGAAGCCGAAGAGTTGATGAGGATGCCGCTGGTATATGAAGATTGAAGACTCTAGTATGTGGAGCTCGCTGCTTAGAAGTTTCACAATGCACAAAAATAAAGTTGTCAGGTATAGAGTGGCGACGTTTAATGGAGCTTGAATCAGGAGATCCTGGAGCTTGTCTGCAAGCATCGGGTTTTTATTCTCAAGCAGGAGACTGTGAATTGTTTATGCATTACAGAGAGATGGCCGCAGCACGAAAAGTCATAGTCGTATTCTTTGAATTGTAAGGTTGTGCTAAAACTCGGTATCACTCTCAGCTTTCATTTGCACAATGTAAGCCCCATGCACATGAACTAAAATTTGAAATCCTTATGTGATAGCCTGGTACTAAGTTTTGAGTATCACTCGGCATTTCTAACTCATTTTCCAATATGAAATTCACTGTCTGGTGAGTCCAGAGCATCTAATCTTCTCAAGCTAAAAACTGTTTGTGTTCTTCAAAACTTGGGATTTTTTGAGACTAGCCCTTGATTATGCATCCCCTCTTTTCTTGTTTGATGCTTTGAGTATTTCTTTTGAATTTTGATTTTATTTTGACTTGCTCAAGATCTATTACCATACTGCTATCACTTGTGTCGACATCATGCAAGCATTAAAGATCTTCTCTGTTTATAATGCAGGGAGGATCTGGTTATGTGATTGCAGGGAGGATTGAGAATCGACCCATCGAGCGAGTAATGTCTGATGTTGCTTGTCACCGTTGTGCATACCCATACCCAGGTGAACATTCCCTATCTTTTCTTCCTGGTACAATTATGTTAGAAATGTCACTTGGTTTCATTTTATCCGATATTTTTCTTATAGATAAAAAAATTTCTCCAACTTTCGCGCTAATAACAGAATACATGACGGTTTAGCATAAAAATTCGGATAACGAAGAAAGGATCAACCTATCTCTTTTAACAAAAGAAATTACATGAACCTTTCATTGAGAAACAATGAAACAATCTAAGAGCCTATTTGTAGTCAAACACATTCTCTTAAAGATGTATCAATCATCTAATTAGTAAGTACAGAGACGTCATTAAAGCAAACTGTCAGCGCGTGAAGGCAATCTTTTGAAAAAGTTGCTTGGTACTGAAGGCAGCTTGCTCCTGAAACGTGGATGACGGAGAGTGTACAAACCTGCTACCATAGTAAGTAGTCTAAATGGAGTCATATACAGCACCACTGCTGCAAATAGGCAAAACAGTATAAATAGGCTTGTAGCTCTCGGATCTCGCCAGCTTAACAGGGTCTGAAATCTCTCCCCTTGTGTTGCTATGTCACCGACGACAGTCTGGATCCTTCCAGCCACACTTCTAAGCCGATCATATCTCATCCTCACAATTTCATGCTGTCTTGACGTAGGAAATGTGTCGAATTCTTCATCTAGTTCATCCGGATGTACTGCCTCTGCCCATGAGAGTTTCATATCCATATGGGGTGGGTACCGTGGTCGGTATCTATAGTTCCATAATCCAATGAAGAACATATAAAGGCACATAGTGGGAAGTATTAGTTCTGGATACCATATCAATATCAGAAAGAGAATATGAACTAGCACTGAAGTAATGGAATTTTTCCAATTGCAAACATCACCAAACCAACGGCTTACTGATATCATTCCTGACAAAATCGACATGATCCTGAAGAAATTAGCTTTGCTTCTCCTCATACTCCATAAGTGGGAGTCCACATCCAACATGTACTCCACAACCTCCTTTCTTAGGGGTGGTTCGGCTCTTCCTAGTCTTGTTGCCACTATGTTCATGGCCTGGAATCTTAGGCTGTCTAATTGGTTTACGGTGAAAGGGTGGAGATAGTGCATTTTGGGGAGCAAGGGGTGGCCATATAAATAGATCATGTTGGCTAGGGAAAGACTGGTGAATCTGACTGCGAGTTGTAGTTCACCCATCTTCTTTACTCCACTTGGATGCAGAATAAGGAGCGGGTAAGAATTGGCATAAACTCGATGAGACTCTAGTGTCGATAGCCTTATTCTTACCTTTCCGATTCGTGAATCTCTGACTGAACTAGCCCCACTTCCCTGCTTTTCGGCTCCACCTAAGTGGCAATTGTCAAACACTCCTAGGGTTATTACTGTGCATGGGTCATATACTTCCCATGTATATTGCTCATTCCATTTTGGAGCAAAAGAATCTAAAATAGTTCTCGTGCGAATCCATTTCTGACCGTATTTTGCTACACAGTATGCATCTGTGGTGCCTCTTCCATCTTTGGTCTTCCGGGGAGGTAGGCCATGTGCACCTAAAATTCCCACTTCCAAAACTCCGACAGGAGGTTTCCAAAGTTGGCGTGATGTTGGGCGTGTATCACTGACATACATTGTTGATTCATCTAAAACATGGTATCCGCCTTCGAGGCAAATTCTTAGGTGGACCTTACTGGAAAATTTGAGCTCCTTTCTCGAATCAGACTCCATGATTCCAAACCCAAATTTCTCCAGGTTGAACCATCGAGACTGAACTGGACGGTGATCTAGCCGCTTCTCAAAGGCGCTAACCGGCAATATTGTCTTGCCCAGTACATCGTCTTTTGCTGGGTGGACGTGGTCCTCGATGGTTAAGACTAACTGCTCTTCAAATGGCTCAGCAACGACAAATACCAGATCCTCATTCCAAAGTGGGTTCATAGTATTTGGAGGACTTACCTTAGTTCTCATAACTTGGTTCCCAACTTGGACTTTTGCAAAAATTTCTGGAGGTCTGCTTACGTCAGTTGGGATCACATCCTGAGCTTCGATCACATTCACCCTCAAGTACCATAATTTTGGGGTCATGTAAACCTTTGATCGGATGCTAAAAACTCCTTCGCCTTGGACGAAGGCTGTGTCTGTGTGCCATGCTTCCGGAAAGGCTTCATCAGCTTGCGTTCCCATCCAAATAGCCAGCATGATTTCCCCCATCACCTTCCCATGCCCTCTCCGGTCCTCCAATCTATACCATTGTGGGGCCAATGGGCTATCAGGTGGTACCCTGTTTGGAACTTCGTTTAGATCAAACACCACTCTCCCTATGTATTCATCCCTGCCCACCATTTCCCTCTCCTTCATAAAGACCTCCAAGGTGGATGCCTGAATGCGATCTTTTGAAAAAGCAAAAACCTGGTTCCACTCGGGATTCCTTTTGTTCTCATACTGTTTGGTCCTTCCCTTGTAATTCCCCAGCTTGACTTCCACATATGGATCACAGCTCCCTGAGACACCGCTCGCAGGAAGATCTCTAGCTTTAACCACTCGAACATAGAGGTAGTGAGTGTGTTCAACTAGATCAAATGTGCCACTAATTTTTTCTCCTCCATTCATCCACCCTCTTCCACCATAGGCGCCCCCATTACCCCACCGCTCACCTAGTTGAGGTTTAGCGTCCTTCAATTTGTAGTCATCTTCGTTGTTTGGTGGGCCTCGTTGAGTACTAGCGTTCATTGCAGTTCTGCTTCTTGGTGTTATATACATGCTGGCTGGCTAAGATTTTAATTTTTGTAGTGGGAATCTCGGATGTAGTTTGATTTTTCTTACGTTTTCCCCTTTCTCGAACAAAACTGAAAATCTGTTGAGGGATTTTTTGAAGTTTTTGTGTGGACCTCTAAGGTTACGAAGTTTATCTTGGATGAAATTTAGTGTGGGTGATAGTACTTCCTCTTGCTTCAGTATAAGGTTATGAGTGAATGTGGGACACTCCTCTACTTTCATGGTTCCTTTTAACTTTGTGGTGTTGCTCCTGAAAGAAGCTACGAGGAATCGATAATGCTTGAGAGAGATGTAACTCAGTTAACAAGCAAGGAAGTTATACCCATTAAAAGGGCAAGCATAAGCAAAGAATCTCGAAATCTGAATTGAATAAACCATTCAGGTCTGAGAAGGGAAGGGAAAATGTGAGCAAACTCCTTTTCAGCTTTTCCCAGGACAACAAAAGGGGATTTGCTTCATTTTTTTACTGATTTTATTCAATGAAATCATATAGATTGAAAGTGCAGTCTTATGGTGTCCCTTTCTTTTCACTATTTTATCAACTTTTGCCCTTTGTTTATAATTATCACATGATCAGCCGCAATGGCTTGGCCGCCATCCTACAGCAACAACATTACCATGGCTGAAAGGCTTCTCCCAATGGTAAGGTAGGGGGTTAGATTTAAGCAGCATTGGCCCGGTCTTAGCAGCACAAAGTGGTTGTTTCCAGTTGGTCGATAGTGCAAAATGCATAGAAATTGCGTCAGATGACTTTTAGTTCATGATACATAGATGCACAACCAATGTGGTGATTAATTTTGCTTCGTTCTATCATATAATCTGGAACCGGAGAGTAGCAAGCTGCTGTCCGTTGGGTATCGGGAGCATGGGATATTTTGCTAATTAGCTTTGTTCTCGTAGGATGTTACTTGTCATATTGGTTCTTCTATAATATTATATTAACTTAAATATTGTTCAGGAGGTCTGGGGGTTGAATACTTGAATTTTTCCCATGTCCAAAGTCCGAATTATCCTGACAAGTTCCGCCTCTGATCAGCAGTTAACTCCTTGCTGTAACATCGTTCGCACCAGCAATGATGGCAAATGCTCCGTATTATATTATTCGTGTTGTTTATGTAGGTATTATTATTATTATTAACATAATTATAATTAAAGGATTTAAAAGAGTAGGGAAAGCAATATGGAGGGAAGTGGTATGCCTTTGCAGCTTTGCTTGAAGATGAAGCAAAGCACATCATTCTACTGAGCACTTGAAATTGAGTAATACTTTTTCTATAAAGTGGTGATTACTATATTGATGCTTTAAATTCCTGTGCAGATCATCTTAGGTTCTTTAATTAGACAGATAATAAAGATTAAACTGGTGATTATGGATAAATTTAACCAAATATCTGAAAATGTAATGATTAAATCGGTCCCAACTAAAATGATAAATCGAACTAATTACACAAGACTTATTTGAGATGTTTTCTAAGGTAAACCAAATTTGCTACAGCCTACAAGACATGCTATATGACATACTGGCCCTCATGTAATAGAATAAAATACCATGACTGTATTATATTTTCTATGTTGTAATGAGCAATTAGTGTAATTCTCGGAGCAATTTTCGTAATGTGCTGTTTAATGTTTATGGACTTCTTCATATTTTCAACACGGGGCTGCCCGACTGTGAGTCTGTGACACAATCTTTGTTAGGGCAAAAGATTAAATTAGGACCACTCTTAGCTAAGAGGGCGGTTTTCTGATGTATTTTGTCGAGTTTCTGGTGTACAATAGTGAGTTGATTGTTTGAAAAGTGGGAAAATAAAGAATGATTGTATGAAACTTGAACATTATGGCCTTATGGGATTGTAAAACTTGTCCTTCTGCAGGCAAACTTCAATGTTTTTGGAGCAGAAGATTCTGAACTGTCTTTACACTGATTGGAACTGACAGAATGACCAGGTATCATTATCACTCAGAATTTTACCAGCAGAAAATGACAGTGACAGAGAGTCTGCCACACCAAACACTCAAATGGTACCACAAAAAAATTCTTGGCCTAATTTTTTTTATATCATGGGTCACCTGGAAACTACGTTATTTTGACCCTTCACTATGGTTGTTTAGCTGTCCTATGTCTGACACTTCTGATATCTTGACATGAATTGTCACACGGACACTTCATTTACGTCAAAAGCATGAAGTTATACCGTGACACGGTCCGTGCTTTATTCATAGGGTAAGTCAGTGCAGGATTGCCATAGGCAAAAGTTTAGAGGCATTTGGGCAATGTTGATGTACAAAGAACATGACGTTCTTTGAGCTGTATTTTTTGCGTGCCTAAGCGCCACGGGCAGATCTACATGTGGGTGCATCTGTAGCATTTTGTTTCAATTTTTGTTTTAGAAATTAAAATATACGGAGTATATGTTTAGCATGATAACATTTTTCAAATTATAACCAGACCCGGAGACAATTTTCTTGGTGCTACACATGTACGTGAGTAACTGCAAAACAAACAGCATTACCCTAGTGCCTCAATGCTCCTCTAAATTGCGGGATAAAGGTGGCAAGCGCACAATAAGGAAAAATTTCCGGACCCCTCTAGATGGAGTAAAAAATTTCTGTTATATTGTTGACTTAATGGCTTCACAAGTTTCTATCATTGTTTTATCCATTTTTGGTTCTTTAGTGCATGCTATCCTTAAACATCACTCATTACATTACAGTTTTTTGGCCGTTGGTGAATACTAAAAGAGAATTGCATTTTACTCTTGTAAGGTGTCAGTGGCGCACAAAAAACCGACTTTTGGCATACCATGAACATTATTGACTAGTTACTATCTGTAGTATACTGGTTTAAGAGTAAAGCAAAGATCAGTAAAAGAAATTTCAGTTTCACTTATACTTCAAGTGTAGGCATGTAGAAAGTATTGCACTACTCTTCATCTACTTTCAAGTCAAGCCATAACTTTTGCACAAATCCATTAGTTTTGAGCATTAATCTAATGGTATAAATGTAAACTCCATTATAAGCTTATAACTTATCGAACTCTTGTCTATTATTAATTCCTAAATCGAGTCAAGTACATACATAAATCATGGCTGTGGCTAGCTACCTTGTTTTTTTCCTTGGCTTGTTGATCACAGCTCATGGTGTTACAGAATTTGAGGTGAATGACAAACTTGCTGTACTTGGGGAGCTTGGTAGCTTCGAAGCTTATGACGGTGTAGAAATAGAAGATTTGGAAGTCCCATCTTGGCATAGCGGGCAGGGAGGGAAAGTTCTCGTGAATGTCGATAGTTTTGGTGCTGTCGGAGATGGAATTGCTGATGATTCACAGGTTAATATTATTTGCATTGTTTTACAGAATTTTCTTTCGAGTTCTGAAGTTTGACTGATGTTTGGGTTATTGTTAGGCCTTCACAACAGCATGGAGCCAGGCATGTTCTGCTCCGAGATCAGTGTTTTTGGTTCCTAAAGGACGTACCTATCTGGTTAATGCGACAAAATTTAGAGGACCTTGTTCTGAGAGATTGATAGTCCAGGTAATTTGTCAAGTAAAAATCTCTCTTACAAGTTAGATTAAGCAACTCCGTACACTGTTAAACACATTCTTCTGTAATCAAGATATCTTCGCTTCTAAGTTACATTAATCCTAGGAATATATCAACTAATCATCCATTTTTAATCCTTATTTACAGATTGATGGGAAAATAGTTGCACCAGCAGAGCCTACTGACTGGGACCCAAAACTATCCCGAGTCTGGCTGGAATTTTCCAACTTAACTGGTGTTTCTTTCCAAGGCAGAGGGGTTATTGACGGCTCAGGCAGTAAATGGTGGGCCGCATCTTGCAAAAAGAACAAGGCTAATGTAATTTCCATTATCAGAATTTACAGCTTACTTGATTCGTTGCGACACTAAGCTAGTACTAACTCATGTTTCTGTTTTTTTCAATTGTCGTGAACCTGCAGCCATGCAAGGGAGCACCATCAGTAAGTGAACTTGAGCTTCTTCATCTTGCTCGTCTTTTTTTTTTTTTTTTCTTTTTCTTTATTCGTAGCGTTTGAACACAAAGCTTATATGAGACAACCTTACATGTGCGCTTTGGGTTGGTCTCACGTGTGAGACCGTTTAATACAAAACATACTGGGTTTAAACTACCGGCTCTTCTTACAGTGTAAATTAGCAGTCAATCAATATAATTCTACACTGGATTTCCATCACAGGTCCTTTGAAAATCAACCCATGCACTAGTTTTCCGGCTACTTTACAGTGATTTAACAGAATTCTGGCTAATTAGTATGTTACCCCCGCAGGCTTTTACAATAGATACAAGCTCTGCTATAAGGGTTAGTGGCTTGACAATCCAGAATAGTCAGCAGATGCATTTTGTGATATCACGTTGCGATTCAGTAAGAGTGTCGAATGTGATGATATCTTCACCAGGGGACAGCCCTAATACTGATGGAATACATATTTCTGAATCGTCTAATGTCGTCGTTCTCAACAGTAAAATTGGGACAGGTTTGTTTTACCTTCTACTGCTCTATCCTAATTTGATGCATTACCTGTGACCCTGTGATCCATCGTGCTTGCTTATTTACTATCAGTTACGTTTCTGATATATTAGTATAAGAAATTAGAAAGCTTGCAGTGTTAAAGAGATCACATCTAGAGTGCAGTTTCATGATAAAAGATAAATTTTGTGTAGAACGGTCTTACAATAATTCGCCGTGACTCTCAAGAGACCAAGTGATGTTTGAAGTATATACGCTATAGAGTATTAGGAATATTAATAATAGTTGGGCCTCAGCCATTACCTTAAGGTTTTGGTTGAGATGGTTCATCTATCATGGTATCAGAGCCAGTGTTCGGTCACGGGTTCGAATCTTGGCAACCTCAAAACCCCTTAAAAAACCACGAAGTGGAAACCAGCACATGGTATGGGTGGGCCTGTGCAAACTAACCACTCTTCAAGCCCAATGGGCATTTGAGTGAGGGAGCGTATTAGGAATATTAATAATAGTTGGGCCTCAAGTCCTCAACCATTACCTTAAGGTTTTGGTTCAATGGTTCATCTATCATAGAGGACGCGACATCGCTTTTCTGAATAACCTACTATTTTGATGGTTGACAGGTGATGACTGTATTTCCATCGTCAACGCTAGTTCAAATATAAAGATGAAGACCATATATTGTGGTCCTGGACATGGAGTAAGGTATCAACATCTACTCGAGATATCTAGTTTACACAACCTTTCCGAGTCTTCCTGGTGAAATAGGGGATAACCCGTTTGCATTCATCTGCGTCTAAAATTGCAGTATTGGTAGTCTGGGGAAGGATAATTCGACAGCCATGGTGCAAAAGATCATCTTGAGCAGCGCATACTTACGGAATACAACCAATGGGCTTAGGATTAAGACTTGGCAGGTAAGCTGTAACAGAAGTCCACCATTAGAGCATTTTGCCGAAGAAAAGAGTTCTAAGATGACTTAAAAATGCAGGGTGGAGCAGGTTATGTGAAAGCAGTACGGTTTGAAAATGTGGTGATGGAAGATGTTGCAAACCCGATCATAATTGATCAGTTCTATTGCGATTCTCCTGATCCTTGCTTCAACCAGGTAATTTCCGTACTCTTGGTTTTGCTATCCGTTCATTAGCTTGTGACTGATAGGCTTTCTCGAATCTTGCTTATGAGACGGGACCTTAAGGTGATGGTTGAGGCCCAACTATTATTAATATTCCTAATACGCTCCCTCACTCGAATGCCCATTGGGCTTGAAGAGTGGTTAGTTTGCACAGCCCCCCATACTGTGTGCTGGGTTTCCAGCACGTGAGTTTGGGTTTTGAGGTCGTCAGGATTCGAACCCGTGACCTCACACTGGCTCTGATACCATGATAGATGAACCGTCTCAACCAAAACCTTAAGGTGATGGTTGAGGCCCAACTATTATTAATATTCCTAATACGTGTAAGTCACCTTCTTTTTGCCGTCTCTATTTTCAGACATCGGCAGTGCAGATAAGTCAAGTAATGTACCGAAACATAACTGGAATCACAAAGAGCAAGGAAGCCATGAAGTTCGCTTGTAGCGACACCGTTCCTTGCAAAAACATAGTGTTAACCAACATTGACCTCCACAAAAAGGATGGCACAGCCGAGACATACTGTAACTCCGCCACTGGTTTTGGGTTCGGAACCATCAACCCCTCTGCAGATTGCCTCACTTCCATCGACAAGGATTACTCCACTTCCGATAACACTCTAATTACTCGCCTTGAAGATTCAAAAGACGACCGCCTTATTCACACAGAATTGTAATGCAATGTCATAGAAGTTACTGAACTCAGTATCGTACCTAGGAAGGATTTTCGGGTTTAAACAGCTTATACACTTCATTAAAACTAACTATATCGATTGTAATGATGCAATATTTTTGGTATTTTTGATTTCTTAATATTTAGTATGAAAAAGATTGTATTATTATTGTTTGCTAAAGATGGATCAATTTAGATTCTGGTTAATTAGCCTATTGTACTGTTATATAACCGATTTTTAAGCTATAAATTTACTCGATTATACAAGTCGTTTCCTTTCACACACGGTCTCTTTATATTTCTAAGAGCATATTTTCTCTCATTTTCATCGTCTTTTTGCCAAAAGAAAACTTTAAGAAATGACGTTGTCTAAGAAGTATTTAAGATTTGCCTCATCAATTGTTTTCGTTCCACAATTACTACTATTTCTTCTATTCTAGTCAATTGTTTTCGTCTATTGCTTATCGATAAGAAAAAAAACCATAAATCAGATATATTACCTCATTTTTTATTTATTTTTGAGATATGTATATTTTTTCTAAACTTATTAAAGTTCATAAGTTAAATTTTAATTTTTCCGTCAAAACTCAAATTTTTCTCGGCATATGTGTTTTCCGAGTTTTTTGGGTTTTCTTGAAATTTTTTTAGCTTATTGTTTAAGTGAATAAACTCGGAAATTTTATAGTAAAACTCGGAAACTTAAAAAACTCGACAACTTTATTATAAGGATAAGTTGTGAGAAACTACCTTACATTTATGCCCATTTGTGAATAACTACCTTACTTTTTTTTTTTGGTTAAAAACTACATTCCATTTTAATTTTTTGTTAAAAACTACCTAAAAAAAGTTTTGAGGCCAATTTCTATTTATTATTGGTTTCACACGTGTGAATTCTCTAAATTTTCATTCTTATTTTGTCGTTAAACTTGATATCCAAGCTTATCCTTCTTATGTAAAGTTCTAAACGAAAGGGAATTACTTGCTAGTGAAAGGATTTAGCAGGTCCTTTGGACTGCTACTGTAGCACATTCACAATAGGACTTCGTTATTTACGCTACAATGCCCATTACCACATTAAAAAACTTATTCAGAATAGCAGTCCAAAGGACTTGCTAAATCCTTTCACTAGCAAGTAGCACTTGGACATCCTACTTCTGCCCCCTAAGTAGTTTTTGACAAGAGAGAGTTACTATGACTGCTGCAAATGAAGTATGAAGTATTATTGCGGCATCATACGACAATGAGTAGAACAATATGTATCAGAAATGCATAAACCAATCAATACTAGTGCATTTTATCAAATAAATGCATGACTAACACCTATTCACTAATAGCATAGAATTCATACAATTTAGTCCATGTTCATCATCCGGAGCAATTATTCCACATGCTTAAAGAAAGAAATTGAAGCTAATGGCAAAAATTCTCTTTCGTTTAGAACTTTAGATAAGAAGGATAAGCTTGGATATCAAGTTTAACGACAAAATAAGAATGAAAATTTAGAGAACTCACACGTGTGAAACCAATAATAAATAGAAATTGGCCTCAAAACTTCTTTTAGGTATTTTTTAACAAAAAATTAAAATGAAAGGTAGTTTTTAACCAAAAAAAAATGTAAGATAGTTGTTCACAAACGGGCATAAATATAAGGACAAATTATCCTTTTTATAATGCTAAAAATATACAAAACTGGTGTCTCTAGTGATAATATATCATACGGAGTATGTAAAATTCACTTACTGTTTATGGACGAACGCCATCCAATAAAGGAACTTTCATTTTTCAAATAAACTTATCCGTAATTGTTTGATTTTGTATGATTAAAAATTCTTGATGCTCTAATAATGCCTAACAAACACAACTAACCAAAGTTTTGACGTTGATTTTTGACATTCATCTAATCATTTGGCAGTAGGTCTTACTTGTGACGGATATATTTGTTGCAAGTTTATGACGGGTTAAGTATCAATCACATGGTAGATAAGACAAAAGGTAAAATGTATTGGAAATCACAAATAATTTGTTTTTATTCTCCCGTGTGGATTGTGTTTGATCGGATATCTACCGTCACAAATGAAAATTTATATCATTCTAGTAGTGTATCTATCATCAAAATAAAGAAAAATATTCGCAATCTCTGTCCAACCCGTAACTTTAACTCGTATTTAGAATCATATATGTACTCTGTATATGTTATACACACTCTTGACAATTTTATGCATTCTAGTTGATAAAATTTGTTCTTAAAATATCGTGATTATTACAAAGTAGTATACGGAGTATGTAATTTGGTGTAACGGTAGTCATAACTCGATTTTATTCGGACACCGAATTTAAACGTGATTATGAAGCTCAAATATATCTTTTTTTTTTTTTTCTTTTTCTTTATTCGTAGCGTTTGAACACAAAGCTTATATGAGACAACCTTACATGTGCGCTTTGGGTTGGTCTCACGTGTGAGACCGTTTAATACAAAACATACTGGGTTTAAACTACCGGCTCTTCTTACAGTGTAAATTAGCAGTCAATCAATATAATTCTACACTGGATTTCCATCACAGGTCCTTTGAAAATCAACCCATGCACTAGTTTTCCGGCTACTTTACAGTGATTTAACAGAATTCTGGCTAATTAGTATGTTACCCCCGCAGGCTTTTACAATAGATACAAGCTCTGCTATAAGGGTTAGTGGCTTGACAATCCAGAATAGTCAGCAGATGCATTTTGTGATATCACGTTGCGATTCAGTAAGAGTGTCGAATGTGATGATATCTTCACCAGGGGACAGCCCTAATACTGATGGAATACATATTTCTGAATCGTCTAATGTCGTCGTTCTCAACAGTAAAATTGGGACAGGTTTGTTTTACCTTCTACTGCTCTATCCTAATTTGATGCATTACCTGTGACCCTGTGATCCATCGTGCTTGCTTATTTACTATCAGTTACGTTTCTGATATATTAGTATAAGAAATTAGAAAGCTTGCAGTGTTAAAGAGATCACATCTAGAGTGCAGTTTCATGATAAAAGATAAATTTTGTGTAGAACGGTCTTACAATAATTCGCCGTGACTCTCAAGAGACCAAGTGATGTTTGAAGTATATACGCTATAGAGTATTAGGAATATTAATAATAGTTGGGCCTCAGCCATTACCTTAAGGTTTTGGTTGAGATGGTTCATCTATCATGGTATCAGAGCCAGTGTTCGGTCACGGGTTCGAATCCTGGCAACCTCAAAACCCCTTAAAAAACCACGAAGTGGAAACCAGCACACGGTATGGGTGGGCCTGTGCAAACTAACCACTCTTCAAGCCCAATGGGCATTTGAGTGAGGGAGCGTATTAAGAATATTAATAATAGTTGGGCCTCAACCATTACCTTAAGGTTTTGGTTGAGATGGTTCATCTATCATAGAGGACGTGACATCGCTTTTCTGAATAACCTACTATTTTGATGGTTGACAGGTGATGACTGTATTTCCATTGTCAATGCTAGTTCAAATATAAAGATGAAGACCATATATTGTGGTCCTGGACATGGAGTAAGGTATCAACATCTACTCGAGATATCTAGTTTACACAACCTTTTCGAGGTCTTCCTGGTGAAATCGGGGTTAACCCGTTTGCATTCATCTGCGTCTAAAATTGCAGTATTGGTAGTCTGGGGAAGGATAATTCGACAGCCATGGTGCAAAAGATCATCTTGAGCAGCGCATACTTACGGAATACAACCAATGGGCTTAGGATTAAGACTTGGCAGGTAAGCTGTAACAGAAGTCCACCATTAGAGCATTTTGCCGAAGAAAAGAGTTCTAAGATGACTTAAAAATGCAGGGTGGAGCAGGTTATGTGAAAGCAGTACGGTTTGAAAATGTGGTGATGGAAGATGTTGCAAACCCGATCATAATTGATCAGTTCTATTGCGATTCTCCTGATCCTTGCTTCAACCAGGTAATTTCCGTACTCTTGGTTTTGCTATCCGTTCATTAGCTTGTGACTGATAGGCTTTCTCGAATCTTGCTTATGAGACGGGACCTTAAGGTGATGGTTGAGGCCCAACTATTATTAATATTCCTAATACGCTCCCTCACTCGAATGCCCATTGGGCTTGAAGAGTGGTTAGTTTGCACAGCCCCCCATACTGTGTGCTGGGTTTCCAACACGTGAGTCTTCGACGGGTTTTGAGGGCGTCAGGATTCGAACCCTTGACCTTCGGTCACACTGGCTCTGATACCATGATAGATGAACCGTCTCAACCAAAACCTTAAGGTGATGGTTGAGGCCCAACTATTATTAATATTCCTAATACATGTAAGTCACCTTCTTTTTGCCGTCTCTATTTTCAGACATCGGCAGTGCAGATAAGTCAAGTAATGTACCGGAACATAACTGGAATCACAAAGAGCAAGGAAGCCATGAAGTTCGCTTGTAGCGACACCGTTCCTTGCAAAAACATAGTGTTAACCAACATTGACCTCCACAAAAAGGATGGCACAGCCGAGACATACTGTAACTCCGCCACTGGTTTTGGGTTCGGAACCATCAACCCCTCTGCAGATTGCCTCACTTCCATCGACAAGGATTACTCCACTTCCGATAACACTCTAATTACTCGCCTTGAAGATTCAAAAGACGACCGCCTTATTCACACAGAATTGTAATGCAATGTCATAGAAGTTACTGAACTCAGTATCGTACCTAGGAAGGATTTTCGGGTTTAAACAGCTTATACACTTCATTAAAACTAACTATATCGATTGTAATGATGCAATATTTTTGGTATTTTTGATTTCTTAATATTTAGTATGAAAAAGATTGTATTATTATTGTTTGCTAAAGATGGATCAATTTAGATTCTGGTTAATTAGCCTATTGTACTGTTATATAACCGATTTTTAAGCTATAAATTTACTCGATTATACAAGTCGTTTCCTTTCACACACGGTCTCTTTATATTTCTAAGAGCATATTTTCTCTCATTTTCATCGTCTTTTTGCCAAAAGAAAACTTTAAGAAATGACGGAGTCTAAGAAGTATTTAAGATTTGCCTCATCAATTGTTTTCGTTCCACAATTACTACTATTTCTTCTATTCTAGTCAATTGTTTTCGTCTATTGCTTATCGATAAGAAAAAAAACCATAAATCAGATATATTACCTCATTTTTTATTTATTTTTGAGATATGTATATTTTTTCTAAACTTATTAAAGTTCATAAGTTAAATTTTAATTTTTCCGTCAAAACTCAAATTTTTCTCGGCATATGTGTTTTCCGAGTTTTTTTGTGTTTTCTTGAAATTTTTTTAGCTTATTGTTTAAGTGAATAAACTCGGAAATTTTATAGTAAAACTCGGAAACTTAAAAAACTCGACAACTTTATTATAAGGATAATTTGTGAGAAACTACCTTACATTTATGCCCATTTGTGAACAACTACCTTACTTTTTTTTTTGGTTAAAAACTACCTTCCATTTTAATTTTTTGTTAAAAACTACCTAAAAAAGTTTTGAGGCCAATTTCTATTTATTATTGGTTTCACACGTGTGAATTCTCTAAATTTTCATTCTTATTTTGTCGTTAAACTTGATATCCAAGCTTATCCTTCTTATGTAAAGTTCTAAACGAAAGGGAATTACTTGCTAGTGAAAGGATTTAGCAGGTCCTTTGGACTGCTACTGTAGCACAATCACAATAGGACTTCGTTATTTACGCTGCAATGCCCATTACCACATTAAAAAACTTATTCAGAATAGCAGTCCAAAGGACTTGCTAAATCCTTTCACTAGCAAGTAGCACTTGGACATCGTACTTTTGCCCCCTAAGTAGTTTTTGACAAGAGAGAGAGTTACTATGACTGCCGCAAATGAAGTATGAAGTATTATTGCGACATCATACGACAATGAGTAGAACAATATGTATCAGAAATGCATAAACCAACCAATACTAGTGCATTTTATCAAATAAATGCATGACTAACACCTATTCACTAATAGCATAGAATTCATACAATTTAGTCCATGTTCATCATCCGGAGCAATTATTCCACATGCTTAAAGAAAGAAATTGAAGCTAATGGCAAAAATTCTCTTTCGTTTAGAACTTTAGATAAGAAGGATAAGCTTGGATATCAAGTTTAACGACAAAATAAGAATGAAAATTTAGAGAACTCACACGTGTGAAACCAATAATAAATAGAAATTGGCCTCAAAACTTCTTTTAGGTATTTTTTAACAAAAAATTAAAATGAAATGTAGTTTTTAACCAAAAAAAAAATGTAAGATAGTTGTTCACAAACGGGCATAAATGTAAGGACAAATTATCCTTTTTATAATGCTAAAAATATACAAAACTGGTGTCTCTAGTGATAATATATCATACGGAGTATGTAAAATTCACTTACTGTTTATGGACGAACGCCATCCAATAAAGGAACTTTCATTTTTCAAATAAACTTATCCGTAATTGTTTGATTTTGTATGATTAAAAATTCTTGATGCTCTAATAATGCCTAACAAACACAACTAACCAAAGTTTTGACGTTGATTTTTGACATTCATCTAATCATTTGGCAGTAGGTCTTACTTGTGACGGATATATTTGTTGCAAGTTTATGACGGGTTAAGTATCAATCACATGGTAGATAAGACAAAAGGTAAAATGTATTGGAAATCACAAATAATTTGTTTTTATTCTCCCGTGTGGATTGTGTTTGATCGGATATCTACCGTCACAAATGAAAATTTATATCATTCTAGTAGTGTATCTATCATCAAAATAAAGAAAAATATTCGCAATCTCTGTCCAACCCGTAACTTTAACTCGTATTTAGAATCATATATGTACTCTGTATATGTTATACACACTCTTGACAATTTTATGCATTCTAGTTGATAAAATTTGTTCTTAAAATATCGTGATTATTACAAAGTAGTATACGGAGTATGTAATTTGGTGTAACGGTAGTCATAACTCGATTTTATTCGGACACCGAATTTAAACGTGATTATGAAGCTCAAATATATCTTTTTTTTTTTTTTTCAAAAGAGAGGCAAAGCCCCGAAAACTAATTATTTGCTATTACACGGGAATAGCTACTCCAAATATATCTTCTCTAAGGATAGACCATATATCAGCATCTGGAACTCATAAGTGTTGGACGGTATTGCTTGAATGAACTCCGCGATTAGCTAGATAGTCAGCTGATCTATTTGCTTCTCTGTAACTATGTTTAATTCTGGTGATCCAATAAAGTTCGTTCACTGATTCCTTGTAGCGTTGGACAATGAATTTTAAATGTTACTGACAAGTTAATACTCGAGTATCATCCCGACGCAAGATGCTCAAATATAATGTGAGCCACCTTTCAATTACGGTCGAATAAGTCTAACGTGACAGACTAGAAAGTTGTCCTCGTTTGAAGACTATGATTGGTTACGTGTTTAATAATTTTGACTTAAATTAATTTGCATAAAAACAGATTATAATATTTTTTATGGTTGTTAAGCACTTAAATGCCAATTGATTCTAATCCACCAATATTGATTTCTGTGCAGTGTTCCACGGGTCATCGACAATGAGCATATGAGACAGTTTTAAATAAATTTATGTAAAAACGGATTATAATATTAGTTCAAAATAAAAATAAAAAAGAATTTTAAGAAACCCAATTATACTTTTAAAAAAACTTGTTATTTGTACAAATTTTCAGGTCACCCACAATCAGGATGTGAGACGGTTTTTAGTTGAGATTAAGTCATCTATCTTAAAGTGACGTCCCGCCTTGTATTGCACTATCTTTCTTTATATTTGTTATTATTATAAAATCTTAAAATCGTCATATTTTGTTGATGATTTATGATTATTTAGGCAATATTAATCGTATATTTAATAAGGGTTTTCTATCATATGCCCTCATGGTAAATATGAGTTTTAACTCTAATTTATGATGATATATATATTCTCAACAATATTTCCTTAAATTAAATCGGATTTAATAATAATTGAGTTCTACAATTAATAAAAAGCTAAAAAAACATCTTGCTAAAACCGTCACTATAATTAATAGTTACCTTAAAAAAGTGCATGCGAATCTATGATACTATTAATTTTTTCCTAAAACATATTACCATTAATGATACTATATGTTGAGTCATAATTAATTTGCGTGCATGAACTTTCCATACGTCGAGTGTAACCGTAGCTTTTTTGGTATTGTGATACGAATTATTATATAATATAAGGCAATTAGAGGATTATACAACCAGATATATACATTGATAATATAATATATTTTACGATCTTTATTGAAAAGAATCTGAGCGTTTTTATAAAATAAAATTGCGTCTTTATAAAAAAAATTGTAAATTAAAATATATGGGACCCTGAACTTGTCGTAGATATGGCATGACAAATTTGACTGCTGATTTTGATCTCCACTGATTATAATAAGGAAATCTTAGATATTTCTTTACAAAAACTCAATTATTTTCTGCTTAATAATTCTATATATATACATATAATTGCATATAATTATTAATTAAATTTAATTAAAGTTTAATTAATATTCGTATATGATGAAAAAATTCATTATATTGTTCCTAAGTTTGTTGATCACAGTTCATGGGACAGCAGAAAAGCTACAAAATGGATTTGCAATGCTTGGTAAGCTAGCCAGTTTCGATACCAGTGAAGACGATGAAATCGCAGATTTTGAAATGCCATCGTCGAAAGGCAGAGTTATTGTGAATGTTGATAGTTTTGGTGCAATTGGAGATGGAGTTTCCGATGATACTCAGGTACTTCTGTAAAACCGTCTTGCACGAGAATTAATATTTTTTTTTTTTTTTTGTGACGAGGTGCATTCCCGCACTACCACATGCATTTCTGCAAGCTTTAAGGTTTAACTCAGTTACCGCTGGACTAACAACAGTTGGTTGAGAGTTAATAGTTTTGTTTCTTAACATTGTCTGAAACCGTTGTTAGGCCTTCTCGAAAGCATGGAATGAGGCATGTTTTACGCGAAAATCAATACTTCTGGTTCCTAAAGGACGTCGGTATTTGGTTAATGCGACAATATTCAATGGTCCCTGTGTCGACAAGCTTATTGTTAAGGTACGTATGTCAAGTTGTCAACTAGTTTAGCTGGTAAAACTGTTGGAAACCTGTTAACATCAGAATTGTCTTAACGGGTTTTTGGTTACAGATTGAGGGCACAATCGTAGCACCAGCTGAAATCAAGGAATGGGATCAAAACTTGATTCGGATATGGTTGTGTTTTAACAACTTGACCGGAGTTCTGTTCAACGGTAAAGGGGTTATTGACGGTTCAGGCCATAACTGGTGGGCAGCGTCCTGCAAAACGAACAAAACCAATGTAAGTCTTGGTTAGACCTTAGACCGTCCCATTGTAAGACGTAAACCTAGAGCTGTCAAACAATGACACGACATGAAAACCCGATACGAACCCGGCACGAAATTAGCGGGTTTGGGTTTAGGCTTAATGACCCATTTATGTAAGTGGTTCAACACGAACACGACACGATATTTAATTGGGTCGGGTTTGGTTGAGCTCTTTGAACACGAACCTGACACGAATGACAGGTTTACTAAATTAGTCCTAATTTTTTTTATCCTGCATCACATAAATATACTTAAATTTCTAAATATGGACATGACACGAAAACAAGACACGAACCCGACATGAAATTAACGGGTTAGGGTTTAGGCTTGATGACTCATTTCTCTAACGTGTTCGACACGAACACGACATGAAATTTAATTGGGTCGGGTTTAGGTGGTAGGGTTTGTGACACGAACCCGACACGACCCGATATGTTTGTCAGTATCTACGTAAATCCATGTTGATACTTGTCAGTTGTCACCGTGTCACGTCTTAATGTATAGAGCGGTTTTACCAAAAAAATAGTGTTGGTTTCAAATTTGTCGAGTCAAAGTCCGCTTTTAGAAGACTTGAAATACGACAGAATAACGCAAAATGATTTTGTAAACATGTCGCGATGTCATAATCCTGTCATTACGACTTGGAAAGACAGAAACGGATTGTATTTTTCGCTAATCGGCTACTAACTAATGTCTTTGTTTTCCTGAATCGCCTTGATCGAACAGCCATGTACAAAAGCACCTACAGTAAGTACATCTCCATTTATTCTGTTCTTTTGCTAATTACAGTTTTCGAAAGTGACTGAAAGTTTGATTTGTGAGTTGTGACGCGTTTTCTGCAGTCATTAACGATTGATAATAGCTCAGCAATATATGTCAGAGATCTAACCATCCGAAATAGCCAGCGGTTCCATTTTACTATAGCGCGTTCAGACACTGTCCGTGTGTCCAATATGCTCGTAACTGCTCCAGCAAACAGCCCTAATACTGATGGGATACATCTCTTGAACGCCACGAATGTTGTCCTTAAAAACTGCAGAATAGGAACAGGTATGTTTCTGTTATAACGGGAGCACACACAGGGTAGAAGGGAGAGAGTTTTATTAATGTGAGGAGTTTTCAGATTACAGATTCAGAACGTTATATTGTATGATATCTGCTAGGGTAGAGGTTTAACCTAATACAATACAATACAGATTTGACCTAATCTAAAAAGACCCCGCATAGTCGTTCAATGCGGCGACTAACAGATTCAAGGCATAGACCCAACAGTTTCCTGCTGTCGTTCTTACCTAACACGGGGTTAAGATGGAGTAACAGCATGACATGTTTACCTGCAGGAGACGACTGTATATCCATAATCGCTGGTTGTTCAAAGATCAAGATGAAATCAATTCAATGCGGTCCTGGACACGGAATCAGGTACACTATTCTACCAGAATTGTTCCTACACGGTCTAAACAACGCGGATAAAAACAGACTGTAATCATTCTGTACGACATTTGCAGCGTTGGAAGTCTCGGAAAGGATAATGCTACTGACTTCGTAGAGAAAATTCACCTAAATGGCGGCTTCTTTAGGAATACAACCAACGGCGTAAGGATTAAGAGTTGGCAGGTATGTATAAATCATGAAACGATTCTCTTGTATCGCGCATTCATGTTCTAAGAAACACTGATACTATTCATATCCACTATGCAGGGAGGATCTGGTTATGCTAAGAAGATAAAGTTCGAAAATGTAATCATGCAGGATGTTAAAAACCCGGTTATTATTGATCAGTTCTACTGTGATTCTACCACTCCTTGCGCGAACCAGGTGACTGTTCATTACTCCATAGTCTGTACTTGTTTTCGCTGTCATTAAGTATGTTACTCCGACTCTTCTTCATATAACCTTTGTCCAATATTGACACTCACACATGGGTATGATACAGTCATAGGGCTGGTCAAGAATGCGGGTCGGCATTGACAACCCGGTCCCAACCCGCCACTGAACCCGGATCTAACCCGCCCGCCTCACCCAGGTCCAAACCCGTCCCGACCCGTGTGTGAAGTAACCGGGTCCGGGTCCAATTTCTGCAGCCCGGCCCGGAAGTTGACCCGTAAACCCGCCAGACCCGTCCCCAACCCGCCCCCAGACCCGCCCCAGGCCAGGTCCGGGTTACACATCCAAAGAACCGGGCCTAACCCGTCCCGGACCCGCCCTGAACCCGGGCCGCAGGGGCGTCTTTGGGCCCGTGCGGGCCGTGCGGTCGCACCGGGCCCCCAATTTTTTGGGACATTAATGAAAATAATAGTAAAAATAAATAAATTCAGTGCACTAAATATTCAATCAAAGATAGTGTCGTAGTGGATAGAAATTAGGTTTATAGACAGGGCCCCCAAATTCCCGAGACGGCCCTGCCGGCAGGGGCGGATTTAGGCGGTGTCGGGGTGGGCACGTGCCCCCCATGAATTCGAAATAACTTTTTATAAGTCTCCGATATAGACATATAATTATCATTGCATAATTGGTAGAGGTGTTCATTTTTATCTTAGAGATGCAGGTTCGATTCCTCGTAGCTACATCATATTGACATTTTTTTTTTGGGCCTTAGTCTATATTAGACTCTTTCAAATATATGTGAAAAAATTGCGTAATATAAGATTTGAACCCATGACCTTTAGATTATATGGGAAGTTCTATACCATTAAACCACTTGTATTCATTGTTAAATTTTGCACCAAAATGTATTATATTCTACAACTTTAAGTCATTATTTTTATATATACTTAAAATATATACTTTGTAGTATTTTAGAGAAAACGTTATTTTTGAAAAAAAATATCGATAAGTCTAATTTTTCCCATTTTTTACTTAAATATAATTTAATATAGGAAAAAAAATTAAAATATATCTACGCGTCAAATTTTTTTTTGTGCCCCCCTTGCACAAAAACCCTGGGTCCGCCACTGCCTGTCGGACCGTGTCCGAGTCCCATACCTTAAACCCGCACCGCCCGTCGACCAGTCCCAGGCCCGTCCGTCCCGCACCATTGACTACCCCTAGCAACAAGGTCGAACAGTTGACTGCACAGTATGTCAGATATTTCTAACCGAGTCAGAGTGACATTAATCGCGAGTAACTCTTATCCCGACAATCTTTAGTCTCCTATAAGACGGTCACTCTATAATACGACATAATGCCACGCCCTGATAATCTTATTATAAAACCGTCTAATGTAAGAACTTGTATCTTAGCAAATGTTCTGTTTTTTTTGCTAAATTTGACAGATATCAGCAATCGTGATAACCTTATTATAAAACCGTCTAATATAAAATTTTGTATCCTAACAAATGTTCTGTTTCTTTCTGCTAAATTTGACAGACATCAGCAGTCGAAATAAGCGACATCAAATTCAAGAACATAATTGGATTCAGCAAGAGTGACATAGCCATGAAGTTTGCTTGCAGTGACACAGTTCCATGCAAGAACATAAAACTGATCAACATTGCATTACTCAGTAAAAATGGCACTGCTGACACATTCTGTAACTCAGCCACGGTGTCTGAGTTTGGTGTCGTTGTTCCCCCGGCTTACTGCCTCCTCGATTCAGCCGGGTTTTGAACCCTGATATTAAATATCGTTTTCAGTCGTGAATTTTCGATTTGATTGTTTATATTAGGGAAGGCATTGAAGAACAAAATTGATACACAAGAAATTATAGCTAATTTTTATTTACACAATTTTTTTAATGTGATTAGACTCAGTCTGAAATTGTATGTTCTGTTCTAATCCTTTTGACACCATTGTTTTGTTAGCTTAAAGCTTATAATTTGAAACTAGTTTCGTGACCCGTGACATTCACGGGTTTATATGTTTTAATATTGTTATTTTATCGTATTGTTAAGATTTGTTTGAGCAATTAATTTATCCATTTAAAAATATATAATTTTTACTTTTGAAATACTTAAAAGTTATTTAATTAATGCATAGTGTTTGATTATTATTCTCTTTTTTTAGAATGATAAATTTTGTAGTGTAAAGAGCATAATGTTTGATTATTATTCTCTTAAAAGTTATTTAATTAATAGATAATGTTTGAAATACCTAAAAGTTATTTAAAATATACTTTTTAATTAAATTAGAGGGTTTTATCTCAATATTTTATTTCATATAAATCATATTTTTTTGATACTAGCATAGTTATGAAGTCTAATAAATGCTAGTCTTAATATATCATCTATATCAATTTGTCAAAAATCCTAAATTTTAATTTTGCAAAAATGATAAATTAAACCTACTAGTCTACTACAAATGGTGAGAGAAATAAAAAAGTGATCCTATTAAATAAAAGAAATAAAAGTTAAATAAATATGTAGTTAACAACCAAATTTAGGAAAGGAAAATAAATAGTTTGTATTAATTCATTTTTGTGTTTGCAACTAACACTTTTTTATTTTTATTTTTTTATTTATAAGCATGTGACACGTGATTTTAGATATGACTTTTTAATAACACATGGCATAGTAAGATACTTAGTATTGTCTTTTTAACATCGATACTCAAAAGTGATGAACCTTGATTGATATTTATCTCTGTCTTAAATTTGATAATAATGATAGAAAGAATGCTCAAAAATCATAAAACGTATCCTCAGTTGTTTATATTTTTTTGATAAAGGCAAAATTTGTAAACAATAATTTTTTCAAATTCATATCATCAATAAAATTGTATGTGCCACTAATATGCCTTATCTATCTATTCAAATCAAGTTAAGTGTGTTAAGTTTAATTAATTATATATTTTTTTTTTATTTTTTTTATGTAAGTTTTATTGTTGGGTTATGAAATATTCATCCCATTTTCAAACTTCATCGTACACGTTTGTTTTGTTCAAATTTAAGGGGCTATCAAGATTATTTGTGGTATTAATAACGTATTTAGTCTTGTCTTTTTATAATATTGTATAAATCAATCGATAACTCAGTTGATATTTTACGATATTGAATAAATAAATGAATAATCTAGTAATCAATAAAGATGAATTATGTATTAACCAATATAAAAATGACATGTGGATTAAACTTAAATGCTTTAAGTAGCCTTTTAACTATATTGTAAGCATAAATATTAATAATAATGTACATTTAGCCATTATTCATATCAATATAAGAATTATTTTGTCCAACTTGTTAATATGATTGGGATCTTTGCAACTCCAATATTATTCTATAAGAGCTATTTTTCAAAGGGGGAATGATGAATAAAAAAATGACGCCTACAAAAATAAAACATACATTTTAAAATTTATGAAATACTAATTTTTTTTCATGAAACTAAAAATAATTAATCATTAACATTCATGTTGTTAATCTTGTAGTTAGTTTATAATATAAAATTGAGGGAAATAGGGGAGTATTTGTTTAAGCAATTATAGTTTTCCCTTCTTCATACAGTTTTCTTTCTCAAATGAATCACCCCTACATAAAAATTCACTAAACAATTAATAACAAACAAAATTGTAGAATTTGATTTATTTAATATTACATTATGATTATATTAATATAAATTTTTCCTTAAATAATGAAAGAAATAAGATATTGATCGAATAATAAAAATGTAAGTATATTTACCTTTTAAGAGCACAACTCCACAAATATTGATAGCCCCTAAATAACAACAAAACAACATATGTGAATTTCAAAAATGTCACAGTGCTTCATAACCAATAGAACTTAAAAATAAATAAATAAAATATTAATTTAACACCTTAATACACTTATTTTACCGTAATACACTACAATGATAAGAATGAGTATTATGGGGTAAACAAAATACTGGCTTGAATTTTGACTCACAAAAATTATCTTCCATCAAATATTTATAGCCAATTGATGATGCAACATTTTGTGACTTTTGGACGACTCATATTTTTTATTATATATTATTATCAAATTTAATATATACATAAATATGTAGCAATGTTTTGTGACTTTCAATTATCCCTTTTCATTATTAGCAAATTTAATAGACATAAATATAGAGTAGGAAGAAATAATATGCAAAAGAGTTGCTTTAATTATTATATTACAAAAATTAATTAAATAGGAAAAACTTTTAATTAATTTGGTGGGGATTAAGTATTATGAAGAGTTTTAATCAATTCATTACCATATTTAAATAAAAAAATGAAATAAATAGGAAAAAATGTTAATAAAAATGATGGGTGTTAAAGTAATATGAAGAGTTTTTATTAATTATTAACATGTTTTATTTTAAAAAATATTTTTAACTATAATTATAAAATTTATTAATATATTTTTCTACAAAAATTTCAATTAAAATGTCAATATTTTAAAAAATATTTTTAACTATAATTATAAAATTTATTAATATATTTTACTACAAAAAGTTCAATTAAAATGTCAATATTAATTATAAATTACAAAAATTTTATTTAAATTTTGAAGGGTTACATTAATTTTGGAAAATAATATATTTAATATACAAAATTAATTTAAGAATATTGATAATATCCTTTAATACTATAGATAATTGAATTAAATTAATTTATAAATAAATGAATTAGATTAATGGCATGTAATAATAAATTGATAATCCATCACATAAAATTGCCATGTCACATTAAAAATATGCTACGTCACATTTAAATATGCCAAGTCACATTAAAATTATGCCATGTCACATTAAAATTTGCCATGTCACATTTTTTTTAGTTACCCTTTTAATAAGATTTTATAGATATTTTTTCATAATTATAAACATTAATTATTAAATTAAAAGTGATTCATTTGTCAATACATATTTTCTTTCCGTAGGTGTCATGAGAGAGCGCCTCTTTGTACAAATTTAAGAAAACGTGGTATTAAACCTAATATAATACTAGGTACAAATCATGATTAAAGATAAAATGAGTACATTTATTAGGACAAAAATGTCACAAAATGTACAAAAAATGGTCTCTTAATAATTTTTTGAAAGACCGTGTTTTTTAAGTTTGATAAATTTTCTTTTTACATTATTTTAGATTCGTTAGATCGTTACTGAATCTAATTTGAATCGTTACTGAACAATAGTGTCAAAAGGATTCACTAGTATTTTTCCTTGTCAAAAGAAAACCACGAGAATAAATATGATGTTAACGCATTAACGAGATTTAAACTTAATATGACCTAACAAATGACTCGAACATTGTCAATAACCCAACTTGCCTGAGTCCATATGACCTGACCCGAATGTTTATTGTTACAAATTAACCATTATTTCAAAAAAACTTAATAATACCACGCTCGAAACTAACTCAATTCCGAAATAATCCGATCAAATCTTTTTTTTACAAACTCAATTGACCTCAACTCCGTTTGATTCTATCCAAATTCAACCCGATTGACCCGTATGCCCATTCAACTAAAAACCACCACCTTAAACAAGTAAGGAGTAAGAAGCAACACAACTAAACTCGAAAGATCACAATTTGTGTTCTGAACAAATACATCAATCGTAATTCGTAAATCAAAGTCTTCTCCACCATTATCAAAATCTTCATCATTGTATTTGAAACTTGATTTGATTATCAAATAATGAGTGGAACAGAGTTCAGATTCTTCTTATCTTGCGACATTAATCTTCCTGTTACTTTTCGAATTGAACGTTTAGAGGGTGCTTTACCTCCTCTTAATTCTCCTATTTCTGGTATTTTACTTTAATTTTTATCTGATTTTTGTTGATTTCTGTTCTTGTCTTTTGTTGCGTTTGTAGGTTTGATCTTTAATTGAACAAATTTCATAAGATGTAGTAATTAATTGCTAAGTAATTACTGAATTAGTAAATTTCTTGTAAATATGCTTGATTATGAATATATGGTATTACCCAGATTCCCTAATTTATGTTAATTTGATTTTTTATGGGTTTTTATGTTAAATTTGACTTAATTCTGATTTGGGTTTGGGTTTTATATGATAAAGTTTAGATCTTTAGGAATGTTTTCTCCATGGACAACAGGTAAATGCCAAGTTATGTAGTATACTCCCTCCGTCCCAATCGTTTGTTTACCTTTTTTATTCGTTGTGATGAGTATTTTAATCAAAGCTAAACAAATGGGCGAGACGGGAGGAATTAGTATTTTAATCGTTTGTTTACCTTATTAGTGTACCTATAGCTTATGTTGTTTTTAGCTACCCAGTTGCTGAAATTCTTGATTAAGCACCGGGCAAAACGTTGATGCCGCCTTGCTTCTCCATCTCACCTTAGTTAAGTTTTTTAGCATTAAAGTTTCGACCTTTTAATCTTTGTTAGCGGTGTGATGTTGAGTCTGTTGACTGTTGAGTAGTCCCTCTGCCCCCTCCTGAATGGTGTCCATTTTACTCTATTCCTGCCAATAGTTTGTGTTTCCTTTTGATGTATGTTTGGTGTGGTGGCGAGTGGGTCTTGCACGACCTGCTCCACTGCTTGGGCTTACATAATGAGCATATCTAGAAGCGAGCGTATACTATTGGTGGGGACACAGTGAGTATCAAATTAGAGATTACACGAGACGAAGGGAGTTCATGCCGAATTAGCATTGTTTATATGATCCTAATGAAAGCCTTTGGTTTGCTGAAGCTCCTGCAGATGTTGGTTATGCAGCGGAGGAGAGGCGAGGAGAACTGTATGCGGAATGTGCCTTGTTCATTGACGGTGCTCCTTTTGGACTCCCGATGAGGACCAGGTATAGTTCCTATATCATTTCTTATGCTGTTATTGTCGAGGCTATCTTTGGCCTGTTAGATATTAGCGGGTTAGATTCATTGAGCCTGAATGCTTTCCATTTTTGAGCCATTTTGTCTAGTAAGCTGTCCGCCTCATATTTTTAAACAATGAGAGTTTGATAATATGCAGAAGATTCGTGTGTCTTTTTGGCGAGATAAAAAAAATTAGTTAGTATTTGGTTTGTGAATTAGTCGATTATGTACCCTATGATGGACTAAAAGAGAGGGTGATCTTTTGGCATGACGTAGATGGCTTTGCCAACAGAGACTATTTGATCCAGTTTTTTTATGATGTACCTCCTGAAATCCTGAATACTGTTCGTGATAGCTTATTTTATCCGCTTTAAGGCTTCCAAAGTTGTTGAATTTATTAGCGATAAATTCTTGTTAAATACTGAAAATGGTGAATACCAATAACTGGTCGGACTATTTAGAGTAGAGGAGTTGAGAGTTGGACATCTATTATTGACCTATAGTCGTAACTCGTATGTTATGGCCTATGTTACTCTGACACGGCTTGAAGGGTCGGACATGGGTACGTACCAAACGGTCCGACACGGCTATTTTATGAAAAAAGTTGAAGTTTTTGGTCTAAAATGAAGTGTCTGAGTGTCATACCAATGTCCAAGGATCAAGTGTCGGACACGGGTCGACACGGGTACGGGAGGTCATATGAAGTGTCGAAGTAACATAGGTTATGGCATGCCTACCCCGGTCCATAATGAATATCTTCTGAGATTTTACAATGTCATATATATATATTTTACGGCATATTCTCTCGGGTACATTTTCCTATGCTTGGTAAATGGTTTGTTCTATCATTAAGCTACTATGAGCTTAATCACAACCTGTCATGGCTGAGAGCCTGAGATTGCCAATACTCTTGTAGGCTGGAATCTGGGCAGTCATTTTGCTGGAGCGAGTTGATTACATTGAGCACCAAATACCGAGATCTCACTGCTCACTCACAACTTGCTTTTACGGTAACCCATAGTTCACATTTTGTGCCTTTGTAATCCTTCGTTTGCATGCATTGGAAATATGGATGTTGAATTGGCATGCAAGGGGATTCATCATGTAAAAATCTTCATTTGAGTTGTCCTTGTCTGTTGCTTTTCTCAAAATAGGTATGGGATGTTTCATGCGGGAAAGAGGAAGGACTGATTGGTGGAGCAACCATTCTTCTATTTAACAGCAAAAAACAACTTAGAACAGGAAAGCAGAAACTTAGACTGTGGCTAGGGAATGAAGCTGATGGATCATTTCCTTCTTCTACTCCTGGAAAGGTAGATCTCTAATAAGCTTCCAAGTTCCAAGGTCAGATTATGATTGAAATATCTAACCATCTTTTAGGTTCCCAGACTCGAGCGAGGGGAGTTAGAACGTCTAGAGAAGCTTATGAATAAATATGAAAGAGGACAAATTCCACGCGTAGATTGGCTTGATCGTTTAACATTTAAAGCAATGGAGAAAATTAAGGAACGCGAAAGTTGTGGGACTAGGAGTTCCCAGTTATATATTGTCGTTGATTTCTGCAGCTTCGAACATCAAGTTGTCTTCCAGGTACTTATTAAGTCAGCCTTTAGTTTACGTTCATATTGCATTGTAGTCTTCTATGATTCTATCGAACCATCTTTTATCTGTTTAAGTGTTCTTGTAGTCTTGAAAACCCTTGATAATGTATGAAACTTCTACTGCAGAATTTTCAAGGAGTTAGTAGTGGATTTAGCTGCTTGAAAGTCAAATAATCATATAGTTTGATGGTGATGGCTAATTGGCTATTGACGTGCCGGTGTATGCTGTGAATCTGCTGGTTACTTCTTATGTGATTCTTTTCTTCTGATATAGGAATCTGGCCCGAATGTTTTCTTACCATCCCCGATTGGTGCAAATGAACTTGTTACTGTGTGGGATCCAGAGGTGGGAAAGATAAATCCTTCAGAGCACAAGCAGATAAAGCTTAATAGGAGCTTTAGCCGTGGTATTATTGATAGGGAGCTGAAGCCAAGCTCGAATGAAAGGAAGTAAGTTTGAATCTAATGAATTTTTAGTATTTTGCGTTTGGGCTGCTGTTTCACTCCACTTCCGTTTTTTTTTCTTTTTTTCTTTTTTTCTCTTGTTAAGATGAGAGTTCACTCATGACGGTTCCAAAGGATGATTCATGTCAGCCAACCCCAAAACATTTTGGGACTAAGGCTCTGATGTTTTTGTTGTTGTTGTTGTTGTTGTTGTTGTTGTTGCGTTTGGGCTGCTATCACGAAGTATCCTGTGAAAGTTGTAACTGTCAGCTATAAGGCAGAGTCAAATAGTTTGCGTGTGGGCTACTGGGCTGTTATCCAATGTAGAAATTTTAATTGCAATCTTGTATCAAATTCTCTTCATAGCTTTTACTGATACGCTTCACGTGAACCTACCACATCTACCATATCTTGTTTATCCGTCTTATATTGGGTTACATGGAGTTCATCTTTTCCGTAGTGTTATAAATCACGCCCATTCGAGATACTTGACTGTAAGCTATATCTCTATTTGTAGAGCAATACAGAGAATTTTGAAATACCCACCTACACGGACCTTAAGCGGAGATGAAAAGCAGCTTTTGTGGAAATTCAGATTCTCTTTGATGTCAGAGAAAAAGGCTCTAACCAAGTTTCTTCGTTGTGTTGAATGGAGTGATGTTCAGGTGAGTATTTTGGCGTTTTCTGCCTTCTGGTACTCTTTTTGCCACCTTTTCATGTACTGGATTGATGTGATCAATGCATTTTCAGGAAGCAAAGCAGGCAATCGAGTTGATGGGTAAGTGGGTGATGGTTGATGTCTCTGATGCGCTGGAACTGTTGTCTCCTGTATTTGAAAGTGAAGAGGTCAGTATGTGACAGTAAATGATCTGTTCATAGTTTTGAAGTTATGGAATCAATATACTTAGGACTCGTTTGGTTGCCCCTATAAAAATGGGTGAATTGGAAAATCCCATGATTTAGAAAAAATGAAGATGTTTGGTTACTCCAAATCATGGGATTTTCTTCTTCCCAGGAATTCCCACTTCCTCCATTATGGAGGAATTTGATTACCTAGGTCCCCCTAGGTAATTGCAAATGTCTGTGTCAATTCAATTCCAGGATGTCAACCAAACGAATTTTAGGCAATTCACATGAATTGACCAATTCACGTGTTTTGCAAAATCATGGGAAATTAATTCCCGTATGGCAACCAAACGAGGCCTTACTACCTGTGTTACTCAGACTTGGGTACGAGTTTTGGACAGGGTTAGATATCCAAGTGTCAAACTCCGGGTGATTCATTTTAGATATTTGTATTATGCCTTACTCTATGGATACGACCCATACAGCTGATACAGGTGTGATTGTGTGAAGATACGTCTTCAAAAATCAAATTTATTTATAATTAAAAACATTTAGGGTTTGCTAAGTAATTCAGAGAAATGTTTGAGATATAAGGAAATTATACAATATGATACATCTTTACATAAGTACTGTATATTTTGAGGTATAACATATAATTCCTTATTATTCAACAGGTTCGAGGCTATGCTGTGAGTGTGCTTGACAGAGCCGATGACGATGAGCTGCAATGCTATCTTCTTCAGCTAGTTCAGGCTCTCCGATTTGAGCGCTCAGATAGATCACGCCTTTCTCAGTTCCTCATGCAACGCTGTAATATCTTTTATCCTATTCGTTCTGCTGCCATTCATACTTCTGGTGGAGTGACGATTTACTTATTGCCGCCCCTGTAAATGTTTGCAGCTTTAAGAAATATTGAGCTGGCCAGCTTTCTCCGTTGGTATGTAGCTGTCGAACTTCATGATCCTGCATATGCTAAGCGCTTTTACTGTACTTACGAAATGTTGGAAGAGAATATGCTAAAGGTAAGAATCTATATGTTCGGTTATTTAGCTTACATTTTCTTTCCTAATTCATGGATGATATATGGTTTCTTATTGTGGTTAGGTATATAAGGCCTCGGTTTAACACATCTCCTAAATGGTAATGTTAGCTGTTAGTTTGCAACACAAATTGCAGATTTGTAGTCTGTCCTCTTAGGAGATGTCTTATCCTCATTTGGTAGTCCATCACTCATTTTCTTGTTGCATTGGTACATGCTACGTTACTCCGACTCTTCTAATTTCCTCGCGTACCCGTGTCCGACACTCGACACTCGGACATGGGTATGACACATGGACACCTCATTTTAGACCAAAATGTGCATATTTTTCAATAAAATAGCCGAGTCCGACACTTGGACACGTACCCGTGTTGGGTACTTCTAAACGAATCTGAGTAACATGTATGCCTCTTTTTTTACAGGCTTTTATAATTAGATAGATTTGGTTTCCCTGTTGACAAAAGACGTTAAGTCGTACTATTCCTTCCTTGGCACTTGTTATCATTATTCTCTCTGTTAACTGACTTAAGTTATACTGCCATCTACTCGGTGTTAGCTCTCAGCTTCTGAGACTGGAGGCGATGATGGATTTAAGTTGTGGCAAAGTTTGGTACGTGAAACTGAACTGACAGCTCAATTGTGCTCAATAATGAGGGATGTTAGCAATGTTCGTGGTGGAACACAGAAGAAAATGCAGAAGCTTCGGCAGCTTCTTTCGGGCCTTCTGAGTGAGCTTACCACTTTTGAGGAGGTACGTCTCACTTGGTTACGTGCTCTCTCCATCTTATTATGTTGTTCTTGTTCCCCATTTGATCTGGTTTGTCACAGCAGACAATATGGAAATAATTGTTTTGATAAATCCAACATGTCCAATTTACATCGTATCTCTACATGTATTTGGAGATACTACTGCTCAGAGTTAACAGTCCTAGGGTGTTCATAATAACCGAACCGCAATAACCGAACCGAAAAACCGTACATTTTTAAGGTTCGATTAACCGAACCGTTTTGACAAAGCGGTTCGGTGAACCGAACCGTTCAATTTATCATGGACACGGTTCGGTTGAGGTTCACAATTTTAGAAAGGAGGTTAACCGCGAACCGAACCGTTCACAAAAATGTAAGCAAAAAGTTAAAATATTATATAAAAAATTGTTCTTTTGTTTAATTAAAAAGTGTTACCAAATTCAAAAATGGTTAAAATAATTAATATTCAAGTTTCACTAATTAACTTTATTGTTGACTATAATTAAATATTAAAAATTTAATTAAACTACTAGATAAAATTCTCGAAAACTAAAGAAAATGTATATTTAGCATGTTTATAGGTTAACCGGTAACCGAACTGCAAATAACCGTTTAAAGTGGTTAACCGAACCGTTTATAACCGTTGGGAACGGTGCGGTTTAGGTTCGGTGTTTTACCAAACCGAACCGTGTGCGAACCGAATTAAATATGCGGTTCGGTGAACCGAACCGCAAATGAACACCCCTTAGTTAACACCCCAGTTGATCATGAAAGCCAAACCGAGACGATAAATTCGGGATGGAAGGAATATCAAGTTGTTATTCGATTCTTGTCCTTTAGGAACCAATTTATCTGTCGTTTCATGATGTCATGTTTGTATTTGTTATGTTCAGCCAATACGATGTCCTTTGGCGCCTAAAGTACTTATTACCGGGATCGTGCCAAATGAGTGTGGATTGTTTAAAAGTGCTTTGCATCCTTTACGTCTGACATTCCGTACTGCTAGTGGAGAAAATTGTAAAATAATATTCAAGAAAGGAGATGACATGAGGCAAGATCAACTGGTGCGTTATGTTTCGCTTTTTCATTCATAAACCTTTCAATCTTGTAACCTCTTTGCGATTTCTTGCCTCTCTAATATTGTGATTCTTCTGCTCTTTTATAGGTCATTCAAATGGTTTCTCTCATGGATCGGCTGCTTAAACTGGAGAATCTTGACCTTCACTTGACTCCATACAGAGTTCTAGCTACTGGCCAAGAAGAAGGCATGATGGAATTTATACCATCGCGTTCTTTAGCTCAGGTATTTTAGAGCCGACTTTCAAGTTTCCTTCATGTGGCATAACCACTGTTTCTTTGGCTCTTGCCTTTTGACGTGAACGGAAATTTGTTTGAGACGATCTCACACGTGTTAGACCAATCCATTAGGACCACTCCAGTAGTAGAAAAGAACCGGACGGCCCAGTTCAGATCAACAGCCTAGATTACTTTCAAGGTCTAATCAATTGTACATTATTATGTCCATTTGAAAATTCTGCACTTCATTTCCTTCCTTATAATTAGCCATGGCTGCATCAATTGTAAAATCCGGTCTGGACCGGAAAAATGGACCGGACCGGACCGGAATCTACCAGGCCGGAACCGGAATTAAAAATCCGGTCTCCGGTCCACCATTTTTTAAGATTCCGGTTTCCGGTCCGGACCGGTTTGGACCGGATTTTATTTTTTTTCTATTTTTTTCCTCCGAAATATATTAAAATCCGGTCCAACCGGTCCATAATATTCAAATTTCGATCCATAATTTTACCAATCCATAACTTTGTTAATCTATAATATTCAAATTCCGGTCCAACCGGTCCGGTCCGGTCTTGGACCCGAATTTTGCCGGTCCGGTTCCGGTCCAGAATTTTTATCTTCCGGTCCTGTCTCGGTCCTTCATTTTTGCCTATTCCGGTTCAGGTCCAAACCGGTTCTGGACCGGTGCACAACCCTAAGCACAACCATCATTCCCGACTCGCACTAGTGGTTTCTCTCTATATGATCATAAACCACCCCCCCGCCCATTTTCAAAGCACCCACTGCCTCGACCTTGATCGCCATTGGTTCGATAATCGCAGGCTGGAATATCTAAGATCGCCGCCGATGGTATAATAATTTATGGTCGAAGTAAATACGCTTTCCGGCAAAGCTAAGTTCAGTCGTCGTCGAAGTTTGGACCAACTTTTTAGAATAAAAAACAGAAAAATTGGCGGTGTTATGCATTTTGTATCTAACAGTGAGCTAAAGCGTCATTCTCGTTAATTTTCAGGTTCTCTCAGAATATCGAACCATCATTGGTTTTCTACAGAAGTTCCATCCCGATGAGAATGGACCATTTGGAATAACTGCGACTTGTCTTGAAACTTTTATTAAGAGCTGTGCTGGTTATTCGGTTATCACATATATTTTGGGTGTAGGAGATAGGTAAATTCTCACACTGTATCCTAGCCTAAGCTTTGCTTAGTACTCCGTAATTAAGCCCTGTTCTTTCTGACTTAATTTCAGCTCCTTTCAATTTTTCTTGGTAGTATTCCGTTAAGTTTTATTTACGTTCAATCAATTACGTTCAATTAATCTATTCACAAAATTGACTTTTAATTCAATTAAATTCACTTCACCTCAGTTCCAACCAATTTAGTTCAATTAAGCTCTACTCCAATTAATTCAATTCACTCGTTTCAGCCGAAAAGAACAGGGCCTTACTTAATCCATTTCTGTTGTACATCTCTATAATTCTTTCATTACTTTAATGGTTCTTTTCACTGTGTTACGTAGGCATCTAGACAATCTTCTCCTTAGGGATGATGGCCGACTCTTTCACGTTGATTTTGGGTTCATATTAGGCCGAGATCCTAAACCGTTTCCTCCACCAATGAAACTCTGCAAAGAAATGGTTGAGGCCATGGGCGGAGCTGAAAGGTATTATAACTATTCTCTGTATTCGGTTTTGGTTCTCGCATCCTAATTTGTGCCAAAGTAAATGCTGACCATCGTTTGGTATTCGCTTTCCTTCTTCCTGCAGTCCATACTATACAAGATTTAAGTCGTATTGCTGTGAAGCATACAATATTCTTCGCAAATCCAGTAATCTAATCTTGAATTTGTTCCATCTGATGGCGGGCTCTAACATTCCTGACATTGCGTCTGATCCTGAAAAGGGTATTTTAAAGGTGAGATCTATACTACGTCCCCTATTTTTATAACCCGGGTACCTGACTGTATGCACGGACTAATTATTACTGCCTACATCCCATCATATTTCCCCTTCTGGCTTGATAATTAATTATCCATGATCATTAATTTCTCTTGATTTATTTAAAGTTTTATTGTCAAATTTGTCTTGTTTAGTTAATCAAAAAACATTTCTCGGATCATCTTTTTTAAAATGGTGCAACTCGATATAGAAGTCGAAGGAAACATTATAAAGAGGGTGGAAGGAGTAATATCTTATTCATGGTCCTCCTCATTCTTTCGACATTATAACGGGGATGTTCCACGACCTCAACTCGATATAGCATCATAGCCTAATTTCTGTCATTGCACCATAAATGTGGCTGTTACTGCCTCCAAATGCGGTTATACTACCCTTCAAAAGCTTATAACTAGGTCATGATTCGGGATTGTATAATACCATGCTCGTGATGGGGTGTCATGGCCCGGATATCACAAAAAAAATTATACAACCAGATGTATTATAGCATCGTACAACCATGGTATATTTTATTGAGTTTATGTGTATATTTGTTGAGCTTTTAAACTATTTTGAGTTATATTTTAGTTTTTTTATATTACAATTAAAATATAGTTCAACTTATATGTATTGTGTTTTAGTTGTATAATAATTTTCGATTCTCAATATTTTCTCAAGGAGTTCATAAATTTTACCATATAGCTCATATTCTTTCTAATAAAGCTCGAATTTTCTATTAAAAAGCTCAAAATATGTACAGAAAATTGTATACTTCTGGTGGTATAATCCGCTTATTGCCCAGATATAATACCATGACGTTATTCTCAATGTTTATTTCAAACTAGATTCTCACAATGATTTTATGTTTAATTGTCTAGCTACAAGAAAAGTTTCGGCTGGACTTGGACGATGAAGCCAGCATACATTTCTTTCAAGATCTCATTAACGACAGTGTTAGCGCTTTATTCCCACAAATGGTGGAGACGATACATAGATGGGCCCAATACTGGCGTTGATCCATATTCCAACTCGGGGTATTCAACTGACATCTATTATTATCAGGTATGACCGTCTATGTTACTTCGACACTTCATATGACCTCCCGTACCCGTGTCTGACACTTGATCCTTGGACATTGGTATGACACTTGGACACTTCATTTTAGACCAAAAACTTGAACATTTTTCGTAAAATAGCCATGTCCGACACTTGGATGCGTACCCGTGTCCGACCCTTCAAGCCGAGTCAGAGTAACATAGATGACCGTATGACGCCTTCTGCAATCCTCATTTATGCAAAATTGCTAACTGCCATCTGCCTCCAACTCTGACTAGCCGTTCTCGTCATGTCTTATTAGGATCTCATCGTGTATAGTAGTATTAATTGGATCAATCTTCGGGTATTCCCTCTTACCCCAATTATTACTTAATCGTCCTTATTTACCCTTACTCATCAGTTACGGTGTAACCATACCAACTACTACGTGCGCGTGATGCAGATTGAAAAGAAAGTGTGTTGTTGTCCTGGTTTCGGCCCCAGGTTGTATATATATTCTATTAGAAGAATTAAAGAACATGGTCGGTTCATGGAATTCTCGAGAGTCGGTTGCAATGAAGCTTCTTCTTCAGCTGAGGTCCTGATTAATATATTGCGAAACTAAGAATCCGAAAGCAAGGTGTATATTGTATATATAGTTTTTATTTTTTCACAAGCGCTCGTCGCTTCAGCATTTGTACAGTTAAAATAATTTGTGTTAGAACTGAGACGCGGTATGGACTATGGAGTATCGACAGTCTCTTTTGGACCTTCTTCGATCCTCTCTTCTCACAAACCGATAAATTTATGCTGTGTATATAGTAGCTTGTTGCAGCGGTTATCGACTTGATCCCCGTTTAGTCTTTGTGTAAGCGATGACATTATAAAACGGGCCAAACACAACCTCGTCGGTGAGGAAAAGTAAATTAATGAGAAAATTCATTTTTACAATATTTTTTTTTTTATATCTGCCGCCGCTATTTCTAGTGCGCATTGGGTAAATCCTCGGCTATATGTGATAGCCTGCAAACCACGTGTAACAGTAAGCCACCCGAGTGTGACAGACTCAAAGTCTATTTATAGGCATGGATTCGGGCCAAGAATATTCTACCAGATTTTGCTTTTGGGAGATTTGAACCCAGGTCTTCTGATTTTTACAATAATCTTGTGTAATGGGAAATATAAGGTATTTAAATTGACTTTAAGAGTAGAAGATTGGAAAGAAGACTCGAAATAAAAGATCCACATTCGCTCTTGAGAATTTTAGCTTTGTAGAGATGGTCTGGTAAGTTCAAGGAAAGTTGTTGTTAGAGGTGACTAAATGCGGGTTTGGATCGGATAAAAGTCTAATTTCCGTTAAATTTCTAGCCTACGGACGAGCGAATTAGCAGGTTTGGGACGGATAGTAATTTAATCTTTTCTTCATAAATAATAAATGTAAAGTTGAGAATATTTCATTCACGTGATGGAAACTTCTAATTTGGATCTGCCCATTACTGAGTAACTTAACCATTCTTCATAAATATATAAAAATATAAAATCAATAATTGATTCATTTGGTCATAATTGTCCGACACTCTTTATTATGCACTCATATTTGAACATTCTTCTTCAATTACCTCTTTAAGGGAGCATTTGATCAACTCTTCTTTGTGATTAAATTATTTTTCTCATTTTATTTTCCGAGGTAGATTTACAATTTATAATCATAAATATTAGGGAAAAAAAGATAAAAAAAAAGCCTCTTGCGCAACTATGATTCTGATTAAGAAAATTTATGATCGTTGTGTTATCATTAGAGATAATATAAAGCCAAATAAAACCATAATCACGATATGGATTGTATAAAATCGAATATAGTTTTATGCGTTTAGTGTTGTAGTTACATAACTCATTCCTTACCCACAAGGTTAGGGAGTCAATAATTACCCAAGATATGGAGCGAACTCTTTGGCTAGCTGAATACCTCTTCGTGAGATTACACGTGACGACAGGTTAGACATTGTTGTCCACGGTGAACACTCCGATTTATACTAAAAAAAGAGTTGAATACAGTGTTACTAGTAAACCTCATAGAAAACCAATGTAATTAGCAAATTCAATATGGACATATTAAATGGTGGGAAATAAAAAAGATTACTCAACATCATCCATAATTTATACCAAGAAAATATTCTTTTATATGTTAATTTCTCTTAATACAGATATACGTATATATATACATCACCTAGACTTGTTTACTAAAACTGTCTGAAAAGATAACTGAAGCTGTAAAGGTAGTTGAAAAGTTGAAACGGTAAAAATAGTTGAAAACTGAAAAGGTAACTGAAAATTAAGAACTTTGTTTGGCAAATTAACTAGGTGCAAAATAGTACTTATAACAAAAGCAAATTAGTTTGCCTGAAATGAATGCTACCTAAAGTAGCATTTGAGATTTGATTTGATCTCAAATGCTACTTTAGGTAGCATTTCATTTTAGGTAGCTTATTTGATTAAATAAGCTATTTGTCAAACGTTTACGAAAAAATTAAGCTACATGAAGTTTTGGTCAAATAAGCTACTTCGACTAAATCAGGTACTTGAAATGCCTTGTCAAGCAGAACCCTCGTTATACTTTCATTTAATCGACTTTCGAATATTTTAAAACGGATATATACATTTTAAACGGCTGCATAAATGAGTTAGTGGAGGAAGGAGATACATGAATAGTATCGGAGAGAGAGAAAAAGTGGGTACATTGTGAAAGGAAACGGTATGACAAATGAGAATTTGTGGCATTTAAAATGAGACCGACAAGAGGTAAAAGATCCATGTCATGAATGTGAATCTGGAATTAGTAGCATAAATATCCCCGATTTGTAATCAACTCTCTTCCCCGATATTCTACGCTACCATCTCCTCTCCTCTCTTCTCTCTCAACTTTCTTCGCTGTTCGCAGGTTCGTTTTCCGAACTCTAATCTTCTTAAATTCTCGATTAATTAATTTATTTTTCATGATCGTGTTGAAATTCATCATACATTTTGATTCCTGCATTTTCCGATTCAGTTACTAAGGAATTTGTTAGGTTTTGTGTGAATTTTATGATTCAGATCTTGTTTGTTTCGATCGTATGTTTTCGCATTTGATTTGATCTCGTTCTTGTTAAGTGATTTACTTTCGTAGATTCAGATTTACGATTCGATTAATTTTGTTTGATGTTCGAGATTTGATTACGGAATTGTAATAATTTTGTTGTTTATGATTTGAATTGTTTGGATCTGAGGAATTGCGTGTTGTTAAGCTGAGTTTTGAGCTTTAGGTTTTTGATCGGTTAATTATTCGGAGTTTTAGGTTTATGATTTTATGCTTTTGATGCGTGTTAATGGAACAGCATTCGATTTGTTGAGCTGAAGTTTTAGGTTTATGATTTTATGTTTTTGATGTGTGTTGATGGAGCAGCATTCTCAGTTTCGGTCTACGATTCACATTGATCTCGTTTTTTTGCGATGTTTTTGAGACTTTAATTGTTGTTGAATGTTTGAGAATCGTAGTTTCAGTCTGCAATTCGCATTGATCTCGTAACTTGCTAGTTATCTGACACTTTAATTGCTGCATGTTCGAGAATCTTAGCTTCATCAAATTGTAATGGTGGTGATTAGATGATCCTTTATCACTGTAATTTAGATGTTTGGATCTGAATACTGTTAAATCAGTTCTGAGATCGAACATTTTGTACACCGATTTTCAATGACTAAAGTTGTATGGTTTGAGTTGTGAATTTTCTATATGTGATTGAGTTGAGACTTATTTGCTGAGATCAGCTTCTGCAGTTTACTTGTTTTAGATCATCGTGTCGTTCTTGAGCGCTAAATGCAAATCATTTGGATCTGAGAAATACTGTAGGTAGTTTGAGATTATGCATGACTTATTTTACGTAGTATGAGATTATGCATGAAATAGTGGTTTAGAAATTTGAGATTGCGGCTACGTTCTTTCAGATTTACATGCCGTAGAATGACTACCTACCTGTACATCTGTCTAATTTTGAAAACCTCGAATTGGCTTTTGTAGTTTATATTGTTTAGATCATCACGTCATTTTTGAACACCATATGCAGATCATAGGGATGGGATCTGAGAAATTGTAGATAGCTTGAGATTATGTATGAAATAGTCAACATAAATAGTCGTTTAGAATTTTGAATTTACGGCTATAATCCCCATACATGCACACCCAAGAATGACCGCTTGTTCGTCCTTCCAATTTAAAATCAGTTTGATTCTTACAATTCTGTACAATTTTGATGGTGAATGCTGATAGTTTGTGGTTATATGTTGGGTTGTTATGAACTCAGGGGTTTTAGCGAAGAGGAAAAATGGGTCTTACGTTCACCAAGCTGTTTAGCCGATTGTTTGCCAAGAAGGAAATGAGAATTCTGATGGTGGGTCTCGATGCGGCTGGTAAGACCACCATCCTTTACAAGCTCAAGCTCGGTGAGATTGTCACCACTATTCCTACCATCGGTAAGTCATGTTCCTCTCTTAATGCTTCTGCGATATTGTTCTACTGATCTGATTATGCTTTTCAATTACATGTTTAATGAAAGTTCTCCGTGTTTCCAGGATTCAACGTGGAAACTGTTGAATACAAGAACATTAGCTTCACAGTCTGGGATGTCGGGGGTCAAGACAAGGTTTGCTTGCTATTCTTTGCTTATTATTGTGAATTTGTATACGGTTAGAAAATATCGGTCAAAGTAAACCTCGTTTGACAACAGAAGTCAAACATAAACTACTACATCATTCTGTGAGTGTCGTCGTTTTGTGTGTTTACATATAAGAGCAATTCATCACGTAACTTCTCTGTTGCAGATCCGTCCTTTGTGGAGGCATTACTTCCAAAACACACAAGGTCTCATCTTTGTGGTGGACAGTAACGACAGAGATCGTGCTGTTGAAGCGAGGGATGAGTTGCACAGGATGTTGAACGAGGTATCCTATACTTCATAGCTTGCCCACTATTTTAAAATCGAGTTTTTGGATGTTCGATTAAGCTCATTTTTGACAATGTCTTACTTCAGGATGAACTCCGCGATGCAGTTCTGCTTGTGTTTGCTAACAAGCAAGATCTTCCTAATGCTATGAATGCTGCTGAAATCACTGACAAGCTTGGCTTGCACTCTCTCCGACAGCGCCACTGGTATATATATATATATATATATATATATATTTACACAAATTATTAAACGCTACTGGCTACTTCTTTTAACCAACCAAGTGCTTAATTTTATTATCCGTTCTTTTCAGGTACATCCAGAGCACTTGTGCTACCTCTGGTGAGGGTCTGTATGAAGGATTGGATTGGCTCTCCAACAACATCGCAAACAAGGTATAATCGGATCTATTACTCACGTATCTACATATAGATGAAGGCAACTGTATCAGTTGACTTTGAATCTCATTGTATGGGTCCGTCTTTTGATGATACTATCACGAGACATTGAAACCTCATACGGGAATTTGTGTTTTGAGGACGATTCCTATCTGTATCTGTTATTTCTGATCTTCTATTTCAAAGCACCCAGAACGTTAATCTGAACATGAAATTTTTTATTTAGCTGTATTTGTTACAGTTTCGCGACGGTCTCATTCCGTGTTTTTTTGGCCAGGTAAGAAGTAACCACTTTTTGAAAAATAGTTACCACTTTGAAAAATATAGGTCACTTTTTTACCAAAAAAAGTGGTAACTGGTAACTATTTATCAAAAAGTTGTCACTTATAGGGGTGTTTATTCGCGGTTCAGTTCACCGAACCGCATATTTAATTTGGTTTGCAGAACATCGAACCTAAACCGCACCGTTCCCAACGGTTATTTGCGGTTCGGTTAACCACTTTAAACGGTTATTTGCGGGTCGGTTACAGGTTAACCTATAAACATGCTAAATATATTTTTTCCTTTAGTTTTCGGGGTTTTTATCTAGTAGTTTAATTAAAATTTTAATATTTAATTATACTCAACAATGAAGTTAATAAGTGAAATTTAATATTAATCATTTTAACCATTTTTGAATCTGGAAACACTTTTTAATTAAACAAAAGAATAATTTTTTATATAATATTCTAATTTTTTGCTTACTTTTTTGTGAACGGTTCGGTTCGGTTTGCGGTTAACCTCTTTTCTAAAATTGCGAATCTCAACCGAACCGTGTCCATGATAAATTTAACGGTTCGGTGTCAAAATGGTTCGGTTAATCGAACCTTAAAAATGTACGGTTTTTCGGTTCAGTTATGCTGTTCGGTATAATATGAACATCCCTAGTTGTACGTGCAACCGTCAAAATGATTGGGTTGTTTTGGCATTGTAGTTCGTTTACTTATTCGAAGTGTTAACTGTGTTGGACATTTGAACAATAATATTTGTTTGCCATGACTTGCAGGCTTAGGAGTCGAGAAAGTTCTAGAGACGAAAGTGGAACTTGAGTTTGCCGCGAATTTATGAACCTGGACGAGGGGTGAGCGTTATCTAGTCGCATTCGTTTTAGCTATAATTACCTAAAAACACTCTGGTTGGTTGTAATTTTTGCAGTGAGGGAGTTAAGCTTTGTTGCTTAGAACTTCTCATTTTGAAATGTCACAAAATAGTGGTCGTGCTTTCGATTGTACTTCCAAGATTCTTTTGATTCCTTTGCGTAAAAACAAAAAGATTTTTTTTCTTCATTCCGTTCCTATCTGTGTATTACTCTGTGTAACTAAAGCTACTTTCGAGTTCCAAGTTCCAACCCTTGTGTGGTTTGTGAATTGTGGTCGTGCTTATTGGCATAGTGATGATATCGTAATTGGTCTCAATCTCTCTGTAATTTCGTCGACCTCTCAGAGTTGAGTTTCTTCAGTGGTTGATCTCTGAAGTTGGAATTAAGGGATCTTGTCCTGCAGAATCGATTTGTCGTGTAACCGAGACTGGTGACCGGTGAGTGGTGACCAACTACACGACCTAATGTCGTACCTAGAAAGGCTAATACTCTTGTAGCATGATTGCATGAGTTGGTCTAAATTTACAGTGAATTTAAATTGCAATGTTTTAAGTTGTTTCCCTATTAAATGACCCAAGCAAATTCTATTATACAACTGTTTCATGTGCGGTTAAAACAATCTGAGTACTTTTTGATAAATAGTTGCCATTTTTTAAAAATAGTGAAAAGCATGACTTTTTTTTTATCAAAAAGTGATCATATTTACCAAAAATTCACGGTAAAAACGGCCTCATCTGCATGAGATTTGCTGATGGTAAATAGGTAAAAGTGGTTAGGCGGAAGTTTATGAGTTACCGGATTAAAGGATTAGAGAAACGATTTTCTTTTATTCAACGAAAGCACGTACTTGGTCGTATTACAATAGAAAGCGGGGGAATCAAACGGTCAAACCCAAGACCTATTGTCCAGGATACCTCTATTTTAACCAGTAGACTAAGACATTTTGGTATGATCAAAGAAATGGTACCGAGTGCAAAAAATCTCATGGATGAAGAGTAAACTGTAAACTCACTAAGTCAGTATATAAAAACAACGTTAAGAGTATTTCAAAATAATTTGGGGTCGGCCGCTGACATTAATCATTATGCAAAACCGTCACTGTCCAATGACGGAGGACAATGAAATTGAAAAAAAAAGGAGTTTCGGCAATGTGGACTCGAGCACATCAACAAACGCAACAGAATACAACATTCTACTAGGGCAGCTCGTCATTTCAGAACCGTTTTCCTCAGTCATCATCAAAAACAAATTCTTACCTAAAAACAAAGATTACCTGTTGACAACCTCGCATTCTTTCCAATCTTTTCCTCTGATTATCGATAAGAGTAAATACTTCATAATTAAATCTCAGACCATTCTATATACACCAAGTCATTTTGGAGCTAAACCACGGCACGACACGGCCACACCACGAGGAAGAATAATAGAGATATGACTTGCTCAGTTGCTCCCCTCAAATCTTTGATTTTGACCTGTTAGATATTTGGCATATCGTTAAGTTTGCATCATTGCATGTTATTACATCAGTATCAGAAAGTAAACAGCATACTGCATTTCTACAAAGACTAGACCATTTCTGAACGAGGACCGATCACCGAACAATATCAACAAAAGATGTATAGCACGTATTATAGGGGTGGTCAATGGTATGGGTCGGCCGGGTCGAGGGGCGGTGTGGGTTCAAGGGATGGGACCCGGACACGGCCCGGGGTCAGGGCGGGTCCGGGATGGGTTGGGCCCGGTTCTTGGGAAGTGTAACCCGGACCCGGGGCAGGGTGGGTTGGGGCCTGGGGGTGGGTCTAGGGGCAGGTCTGGACACATACGGTCACCTTCCGGGCCGGGTTTCAGAAATTGGAGCCAGATCCGGTAACTTCTCACACATGGGCCGGGCCGGGTTTTGACCCGGATGAGGCGGGACAGATTAGATCTGGGTTCAGTTGCGGGTCGGGTCACGGGTTACCAATACCGACCAGCCCTAGCGCGTAAGACCGTAAATACCTTATCATAAACCCGAATCTCGAACTTGAATCTTATAAACTCAGCCCATTAAAGAGCATATATGATCGGATTTTTTTTATGCTATACTGAGTATACTCTGCATCTTTTCAAAGACAACGATATACCCTGGTTTCCTTTACACTTCCATCATCAAATATACCCCTAAACTCGAAGGAATAGTTCCTAAATACTTGTAATACTCCATTTTCCTATTTTCTTCCCTTTTCTTCAGAGTTACAAAACTTTGACCATAGATATATAGGAGAAACAAAAAATTAAATACGTATTTACATTTATTATCAAACCGTCTTTCACAAAATATTATTTTCGATTAAAAAAGGTTAACGTTTACTTGTCGAAATCACGGACAAAGTACCATTTGGAGGCTGTGAAAAAACAAATGGGAAGAAAAGAAAAAAATGGAAGGAGTACTAGTTTACAACGCAGCAAAATGGTCCAGACATCAACTCACGGCAACACATAACAATTTTTAAACTTGAATCACAGTAACTTTAAAACTTTTCATCGAGTTTAACTGGACATACTACTCCCCTTGTCTCAACGGATTCTTCAGGTTTTGCTATTTTGTGGGTATGAGACAAATGTAAAGAAGTTGATGAGATAGACGAGCAATAATCTAGTGCGAAAATGAAAAGATAAAAGGATGAGTGAAGTAGTTAAGTACCGGATCATCCTTGTCGCAGCTGATGATTTTCTCCATTCTAAAGACGGAAGAGACTTCAGGTAATGAAGCCGATGTCAGTTTAGTGTCATCTGTCATTGTTACCAATTCTCTGCAAGTTTTTACCTCCATGATGTCTCTTTAATGACCAAGTGGTGTCGTATGTCTAAGCATGCTTAGGCAGAATGATTCCATGACCATGTTAATGCACTCTTCGGGTTAAGCAGGCAAACCAAGACATCTTGCAACAGAGAGTTCAGAATTTTCTTCTGAACAACGGTCCAGTCAGCTATACAAGCGTTGAAGACGTTCATTAGAGAAGCTCTTAGGTCACTTCCGCTGTATCCCTGATACATCACGGAACACACAAAAAATACAAAAGACGGATCTCACAGAACAACCCAGTGAGGAATTGTGTAATGATTTGGGTCGGTTGCAAATGTGGAACAGTCACACTCAAGACTCAGAGAGTTCAGTTTATTCAAAGAGGGTAAGATCACCCAGATCTGTGTAGCACAGTGTTACTCAGACACGCCGACGCGTGTCGGCGTGTCGGACACGGCTATTTTGGGTGAAATTTCCTATTTCGTGGTCTAAATTGAAGTGTAGAAGAGTCGTGTCGTGTCGGACACCGACACGTGTCTGACACGCGACACGGCAGTTAAGCGAAGTGTCGCAGTAACATTGGTGTAGCAGCAACCTGTTACTTCCTGACACACACATGACCATCACAAATCCAAGTAGCATTGGAAGTTATATCAGATTTCCAATCATAATTTTTACTTCCATTTTCTTCTCCCAGAGCACATTTTGGGTGAAGATCAAAATCACATTCTTCACAGTAGAAAGACCAGATATGTCCATCGTCCCCACAGCCATCACATGTGTAAGCCCTACGTCGTGTGAGCGCAAGATCATGCTCCTCGTGAAGAACATGTTTTACTTTCTCTGGCCAGCCCCTGGCCACATCTTCAAGTTCCGACTCAATTTCATTTACTCTCTCACTGGTAAAAGGATAGGCCTTTGGTCCATGAACTATAATAAAATCCCTAGCTTCTGTTGACACGGTTTTCCCACTTGGCCCAATGGCAACCAACTTGGGATTGCCAAAGACCTTAAACTTACGACTCAAATATGACTCGCGCTCGTCACCAAAAGGGAGAGCTAACCAAGGCATCACATCTAAGAATTCCTCGAAAGAATTGTGATCTTTGTCACTTGAGATGAAAATTATTTCAAAGGCATTGTCCTTTTCCTTTATCCGCTGATAAGCTTCAATAAGTTTTGGTAAAAATGTACGGCATGGAGGGCACCAGTGTGCTGAAAAATACAGAAGGATGTTCTTCCCTACAAGCTGAGAAATAGGAACCTGTAGAAATAAGATTGAAAATTTCAGTCGCCATTCAGCAATTTTATCAGAACTCCTCGGTAATTACATAAGAGTTTAAGAGCATTTATAACACACGAACTTATACGAGATGATCGTACATGGGTTGGCCTCATATTTGAGGCCATCTCGTACAAGACCGACTCCATAAATGACTGCGTGGACTGGTGTTTATGGTTTGTGAGAATTGAGATCATGCAATAACTCAAGCTAAAATGATCGCAATTTAATAGATTCTAAATTTGTGCAGTATGTTAAAACAGATGTGGATCAGATAGTAACCTTTGCACCACTCTTATTTATTACAAAATCTTGCTCCCCTGAAACGAAAAGAGACTCCAAGGTCTGCGCCTCTTGCGCCGCCTTTTCTATATCTGCAAGTTCCGCAAACCTCTCATTTGAAAAGGGGTAGGCCTGAACACCATGATCTTCTATAGCAGCTGTTGCATTAGGTTGAAGGGTTTTGCCATCAGGTCCAATTATAACTAGAGTAGGAATCGCTGAGACATCAAAATAACGAGCCATCTTAACACATCTCTTGTCTTTCGGTGGCAACGAGTACCAAGGTAAGGTGTCGAATCTTGGTTTGGATGATTCTACATCATCATCATCAAGAGGGACCAAAACAATTTTGAAATTGTCCCCTTTTGCCTTCAGCTTCTTGTAAACATCTATTAGTATTGGAGTGAAACTAAGGCATGATCTGTGGGAAGACAATGAGAAATACAGGCCAACAATGTTGCCTTCAAGCTCGGAAACAGGCACCTGCCGTTAAGAATCAGGCAAACAGTCCTCAGAATAATCACAAAAACTTATATGAGACGGTCATGCATTTCAGAGCAACCCATACAATAACCATCTATGATCTAACTATAGGAGGAAATATGTGGATATTTGATGGCGCATGTGCGACCATCTCATCCAAAACAAACTGATAAATAACCGGCATAGTATACCAAAATAGACGAGTAATTGGAAGATATATTGGGACTGCTATTCCCTAGGATAGTTAGTACACTCACCTTTTCCCCAGCAGCTGATAGTACAAAGTCGAGAGAATTATGAGCCAGGATAGACCTTAAAGATTGTTCTTTCCTAGCCCTTTCCTCCATCTCTGCCAATTCCTGAATCCTCTCTGGTGTAAATGGATATGCTGCAGCTTCATAATTCCGAATAATCTCGACACCATCATCTGTGAGAACCTTCCCATCTTCATCGAGAATCACAAGATGGGGGGTTTCTTTCACATTGAACAATTCCTCCAAATTATCACAAGTTTCTGAGTCAGAAAATGGTACAGCAAGCCAGGGCATTTCGGAGAAGTACTTCTCAAACGATTCATCATCTTCATCAAACGTAATGAATACCACCTCAAAATCCTTTGTCCGAGAGAGAATCTCACCATAAACCTCAACAAGAATGGAGGTAAAGCGACGACATGGTCCACACCATGATGCTGAAAAGTATAATCCAATCTTCTTTCCTTTTAACGTCTCAATGCTAACCTGCTTAACATTTCAGTACATGAGGGTACAGCACAACATAACAGCAGTAAAAATCTTTGAACTAGGAGACCAAGCGAATTATTATTGTACTCAAACACCGTCACAAACCTAAAATTCATTACTTCTTCTAAAATCTATCATCTCTTCTATAAATTGGCACAAAACTTACATATGAAATAATATGAAGACATCCGAACATGCACTAGGTAGTACGAATACTACACTCATGCTAAATCACGATTGTTTTAAACAGCCGTCAACAGCTCAACACTAATGTCCTACACCCAAAACAACATAACTTTCTATTGATCGAGTAGCATTTGTACATGAACCATCTAAGGAACCGTCTCTAAATGAGGTAAACATATACTACATTGACTGTCACTTCAAGTAAAAGTCACTCCAAGCGATTAAACACAATGAACGACAGAACCTTTCATTAGCCATAACAAATTAACGCCTACTAAAAAACATAAATATCTGGCCTACTCCGTATTAGTAATTTAGAAGCGAGCTTATATACTCGCGATTTCTAGCAGAATCAACGGTTAGCAGTAGCTCACATAATTTATAGTTACCTAAGTAGTACGGAATTGCCAGAATTAATTCACATCTGGAAAATTATATCCAAACTCAAAACACAGTGGCAGTTTTTTGCCGTCTTAAGCTTAAGACGGTTTCCGTTCATGCTATGTTGTTCATTGACGCTAAGCTATACAACTACGTTTGATACTTAAGACGGTCTTAAACACGACTAACTCAACTACTCCATTATAAACCTCACAAATCAAAATTCTCCATTCGTATCGCAGCTTTCTGTAAATCACAGAATTGGTACATTGATACATAAATTCTGAATTATATACTGAAACGCAAATCTAATCCGCTTTCCACATAATTCAAAAGATTAAGTATAATATACAGAGATTAAGCAAATTCTTACGAATGAAAATTCAACAAAATACAGTACTAAAATCCGAAGAAATTAAAATCAAATATATGTTAAAACGGAAACGCAAATTTAATCCGCTTTCGACATAATTCAAAGCTTACAGATTATACAGAGATTAAGTAAATTCTTACCAATGAAAATTCAACAAAATACAGTACTGAAATCCGAAAAAATTAAACTCAAATCTATGTTAAACCGAAACGCGAATTTAATCGCTTTCGACATAATTCAGAAACTTACAGATTATACAGAGATTAAGTAACTTCTTACGGATGAAAATTCAACAAAAACTGTAAATAAATTAAAAAATAGTGATAAAAAATCAAAGTTTTGAAGAATTCTCAGATAAACGCGGTAAATATAAGTATAACTGTATAAGTATGTAGAAGAGAAGAAAAAGGAGTGAAAAAGAACTACCTGATCGCCATTGTTACGAAGAAGGAAGTTTCGATTAGAAGAGGAAAGTATTGAAGGAAGATGATAAGGTTTGAGCTCTGCTACTGCTACGTGTCCTGCCATGGCGGAATTGAGGAGAGAGAGAGAGAGAGAGAGAGAGAGAGAGAGAGAGAATTTATGTGAAGAATAATTATGATTATTGTATATTCCAGATGAATATGATTTGTTGATAGAATTTGTTTAATCATTGGATATTGTTTGATTAATTAATTAAACAGTGATTGATAATTAGTCAAACTCATGTCTTCATGCTTGTATAATTAGTTGTGTGCTTGATGATTGTTTGGCAACTTAGCATGGTTCAAGTCGGATTTTGTGTTTTTTTTAAAAACCGTGTCGAAAGTCATGTATACGGTTTGTTATTTTGTCAATATTTCCAACGCAAATATACGTAAATTTAAATGATTAAATACATCTATTATATCGTATATCATACACTCGTTATTTATAATGAAATTGTATCTTATAAGTTATATCCAATTTTTGTTCATGCTGTTGCACTTTAGTTATTGATGATGACAAGTTCTTCATTCTTATTCTCGCATGATTAATCGTGTATGCTAGTTGTGTCGTGAATGCTATTTTCGCTTAATTTAAAAAGGGTACTTAATTCACCCTCCCCCTATTAAGTACCTGATCGATAAACTCAACACATACTAATAACCCGTGACATATTATATTATTCTATACATCTTTTTAATTTTAGAGAAACAAGTAAATAAATAACGAAAGTTTGTCAACATTGTCTACGGACCACTTAACAACATAGGCAACAAGGGAGAGCTTTCGTGACTATAAACTAGTACAATCTCTCTTTCTCAAAATTGTATGAAACACTAGCATGTGAATGATTTATATTCTAACAAGTATGATTCATACGAGATTAGGAGGGTGTCAAATTATGGAGTTGTTTGATGCCCTAAATATCACTTTTGATTAAGATGACTCGTTGGCTTCATATTGGAGCGTTTATGATGACCATCAAATCCAAAATTTAAATGCATAGAGCCTCCAAAAATCTAAACAAATGAGGAATTTACACTTATAGTATGAAAGAACAATTGCATTATTCATTTTTCAAGTTCAAATGGCATTTAATTGAGAAGTGTATTGAAGTTCGAGATCATTAATTGGACCTTCAAGATCAATTTAAACTTTTAATTAAGAAGTTTTTTTTCACAATTGCAAAATTTTATTAAATCTCATGTTATTAGGAAGTTTACACAAAATTATCGTAAAACGGGATATTTAAGTAACCACTTTTATCTAAATAGAACTATGTTTAAATTCGATTCACAGCTTTTTAGTATAAAGCCGTCATAAAAAATTAACTCAAAATATATGATTAAGTGCATTATAGGTGTTACGTTTTGTTGGGTCGTTAAGAGACTATTGTAATTGCATATAAATTCCGGTGGCCCAATAATTTCAACTTGCGAAAGTACGACCCTCTTATTTCGTCCATTTATGTCATGCACTCGTGCTCCACGAACTGCCACAAATGATCCCTCTTTTCATCATGGTATATACAGTATTCCTTCCGTGCGTATCATATCAAAGGATTCACTTACAATAAACAGATATCACTAAAAGGTAACATTCTTTATTTGACACACAACATTACCACCTTATCTTCATAACGATTTGATATTTTACACACGATGTTATTACATGCCCTCACCTACCCACCCACCCTTAATCCTACAATTAAGTACCTCACTTGTTTTTTTTCTCTTTAGCCTTATTTTTTCCACATTTTCTTAAATACTCCATTTTCCCCCATAAGTTTTAACACTATTATATCTCCAAGTCTCGAACAAAAAACTTTCAATCAAAATACAACGTTTAACTGAACTAAAAGTATCTCGTGGGCCGTTGAGTTGACACAACCCAATGCCCCATGGCCATTTTAACACGATAGAGAATTGACGACACATCCTGGGCCGTAAGCATACTTAAGCTACCATTTTTTTCACCAACATAATACAACACGACACGCCCCAAAACCTATTTTTTTTATACTCCTATCTAACCATTTTTCCACCACTGTGAACGAGGACACGAGATACGACCCGACACAGCTAACGAATTGTCATGATGATTGTTTAAGGATCACTATTTCTAGGAATGTTCATGAATATGTGGTTCATCCAATATTGCACATTTGCACATAATATAATACGTAAAAACTATTAAGGGGGCTACAATATACAACAAGTCTCCTATGTAACGGGTATATTCGTTATAAATTTGCGACGGATTAAGTATTATTCATGTGGAAGAATAAGACAAATCAGTTTGCTTCTAAAGTTCTAGATACTGTGATTCTATCTTATACCCCACGTGAGTACTACTTTACTGGTCGCAAACTTGCGAGTGTCCGTGATAAATGAGAATTTGTGAACATCCCTACATTAGTCAATCCCACTTCGAGTACTTTACGACTTTGTCAACTCTCTATTTGTTCCCTAATTGGATGGTCAACAATTCAACATACGACATCTATTACGTCTCAACATTGACCAATACTAATACTTTGACCACTCGTTTAACCTATGAAGGCTATGATTATAAACGTGCATGCTTCATAATTTCAATTTTCATATATAACCCTCATTTTCTACTACAAAACTTATAAAATTAAAAAAATTAAAGCATTATAATGCAAGATTATACTCCAATGGAACAAAATCAAGAAAATCAAGAAAATAATCATGCATTATTATCTGAAATCACGGATAAATTGCGTGAAAATCTAATAATACAGTCATCTGTTGTTATAGACGGATATAATCATGATATTGTTCGTGTCATTGATGACAACGAACATGAAACTGAAGACGAGGATGAAGATGAAGATGAAGACGATTTTGAATTCTCGTTCTTCCGTAATGAGCAAGAATCTCTAGTGACGGCCGAGGAAGCGTTCGAAAATGGTGAATTCCGTTTAACATTTCCGGTTTTCGGCGAATCATCCACGTCGACGTCGTATGAGCCGCCTGTAAAAAAAGTGTTTGTGGCGGATGGGCCGTACTGTGAATGGTCGACAGCGGAGGAAACGACAACGACAACGACGATGAAAATTCCGGCTGGTTCGCCGGAAATGAGTCGAAAAAGTAACTCGACCGGGTTTTCAAGGTTATGGAGAATGAAGGATTACTTGCTGGTGCGGAGTAATAGTGACGGTAAGGATACGTTCGTGTATTTGACGGGGAAGAGACCGACGACGACGACGGTGGAGAAGAAGAGTACTAAAATGGTGAACAATGGCGAAACCACGTCGACATTGTCGAGAAATGGAAATGGTGAGAGCGCGGCGAAGAAGGAGAAGAAGAAGAAGGGGAAGAAAGCGGGGATGACGGCGACGGCGACGGCGTATGAGGAGTTGTATGGGAAGAGGAAGGGTGGTGGGAAGTCTTACTTGCCTTATAGGCAAGATTTGGTAGGGCTTTTCACTAGTGTTAATGGTTTTACAAGGAATGTTCATCCTTATTAAATTGTCGATACCAGCATTTTATCGGGAAAATGAGATGGTGTTGTCGGGGATAAATTTTTAATTTTAATATCGAAACAAAATTGAGATGGTGTGAGGTGTCACCGTGGTTTATTTATTACATCGGTGTCATTTTTAGTTGGTTCGATCTGTTTGGTGTAATTTGATCTGTTTGGTGTAATTTGTTTAATTTATTGATTGATTGTAATAACTTTTGAAATTATTTTTACTTCTTAGTGTTATATGTAATTAAAGTTACATATATGTATTTAATTAAATACAGAAGATGAATTCTCTGAAACAAAGATTATTTATTCGTTTCTCTCTTTGTTGCGCTTATTGTTCGTTTTTGAAGAAAGTATGACTCTATTTAATTTGTTTTGTTAAATAAAGATGGTCATACTTTATACCTTACTTGTTATTATCTACAAATTTGTAGGTTGTAACACGAGAAAAATAAATAGTCTTGAAACAAATTAAAATCATTTGTAATATAATTAATAAATTCAATTGAAAAATAATATTTTATCACTTCAATTTTGTTTACATATAATTAAGATTATTTCTTCTATATATAACACGGGTAAATAAATGAATGAGACGGAATAAGTATGCCGATGGCTGCATGCGACATTACTACCCGATTATGTTTGGTATGTAGGAGGTGACGAACGAAGGAGGGAAGGAGTAATTAATCAAATAGAAAATCTTTTGGTCTAAGCATGTTATTTTAAGAATGGTCTAACCATATACTAATATACATGCTGATGTAATGAATACTTATCCCTACCTAAAGAAGCAAAAAGAGCAACGAATTGTTGTTATCACCAATTAATATATTCGTGGCAAGTGCACTTATTCTGTACGACGATTTCATTCCGTATTTTTGTAAAATTTGATCATTTTTTATTAAAAAGTGATTCCCTTGAAAAAAAAAGGTTATTTTTAACCAAAAAAGTACTTACTATTCAATCAAAAGTGACAACTATTTAGCAAAAAACGGTCATTCTTTTATTGGTTGCATGTGCGAAAGTCATAGAGTAAAATTTGTGTAGTGGGAAACTAGTTTAATGTTTGATTGCATTTGATACCGAGTGTTTAGGGATGGCCATCAATATAGGGAAGAAGGTTGTAAACTGGCACGAGTAGATCATTTCGCTATATTTTTTAGTTTTTTGGGCGTTACTAAGATATTTTTGGTGAAATTACCAGCGCAATATCAAATCCTCTACTGACCCTCGAAAATCCCCTCGTATAGCTCATCATCCTCAAATCGACTCAAGCCACCTCGAGAGTTCCGACTCTATCCACACCCATAAAATCGCGCCTTTTTTTCAAATACGATTGCATAGATCGTATGTATTAGAAAAAAGACTATAGGTAGTAGTGGTTGTTTTGATGAGAGTTTACAATTATTATTCAACATCACGAGAGTTATTGATTTGAATATAATGGATGTGAAATTAGAAAAAAATGTAGACCATATAATAAATAAGTTATAATTTGGACAAAAAAGAAGGATGAGATGAGTAGTGTTCTATCTATTAGAAGTGTATAACGTGACATTCTAATCCACGACATAATAATTTAGAAGCTTAAGTTGCGTTTCCATTCGTTTTCGTTATCCAATTACTATAACACGTCAACCACCATCAACCATATAAACTATTTTCTCCCATCTTTTTTCTCCAACTTCTTTGGCTTTACTTACTTACTTTCATGCATGTCTTGCTTTCTTCCTTATTACATACATTAAGCAAAACTTCAATTACATACAAAGTTATAGGAATTGGAAGGAAAAGAGGGTAGTGGAAGACTCGAACCCGCGACCGTATACGAATTACTTGGCAATTTTACCTATTTTATAGGTAATATAACTCTTTATTACCTTTTATACTTCAATTCAGTAATACTTATTTACTTGGATGACGAGAGAACTTTAGTAAGTATATATACTTTGGGTGCGTATTTGGTAAACCTTAAGTATATGTGATAGCTTGGAAATAACGTTTAGGAATCAACTATCTGAGAGTTATAGGCTGAAAAGTCTATGAGACATAGACCTGGCTTAGACCATTAATAACCTCTATAAATTTGCTTTTAGAAAGATTTGAATATAAAATTCTTGAAATTTTCACAGAGCTTTTAAACACTAGAATTTGTCTTTACTATAATTTTCGTCGCGTTCTGGTTCATGTAAGTTAAGGAAAGTTTTGAACCTAAAACCCTTGAAAGTTCACCGAGCTTTTAAACACTAAATTTTGTCCTTGTTGTAGTTTTAGTTGTGTTCTTGTTCATGTAAGTTAAGAAACGATTTGAACCTAAAACCTTAAAAAGTTTTACCCAACTTTTAAACACTAAACTCTGCTTTTACTGTAGTTTTCCTCGTGTTCTGATTCATGTAATTAAACACTATATGTACACTACAATACTTATATTCCATCAAAAAAAATACGCATATACTACCGGTTACGGAGAAAATGACTCAATTAGGTTACAATACAATACTTGTATGCTTCAAAAACGTCTTCATAAGCTCTCTTATAGACTTATATAGTTGCAGCTTAGAAAGACGTTTTTGTAATGACTCCCCGAGTTATAACTAGCTACTACTGAGTAGTATCTTTTATTTGGGGTTTACCTCTTTTTTGTAAAAAAAGAAATAAAAAACCTACTGACAGGTTATTTATTGGTATTGGGCCAAATCGAACTACGGGGTATACAGCATAACCACTTATGCAATTACCTCTTAGCCCGGTAACCAGTATTCCATGGACCGTGATTGTACAATATGCGACATGATGACCCATATATGTTGGGTTGTAATTTTTGTACGACCCACATCTCAACAGACTCCTTAAGTTGTTTTTCTTTATCAAATTTAAACCGAGTAGTATTGATCGTGAAATACTTTGTATAATACTCTCTCCGTCCCGTTTCAATCAATTGTTCTCCTTTAATTTTGGCATAAAGACCCAGAAAAGAGGAAAATACCGATTATTAAATGACAAGTGCACCAAATTGAGTGTGAATGATCAAATTGTTTATCACATTCTTTCTTAAATAGAAACGACAGTCAATGGCTGAGACGCTGAAAATGAAATAGGACAACAAATAAACGGGATAGAATACATATAAACTTTTATTCTAAAAAGGGGGTTGGCTCGATTGTCATAAATTGTTTTATAGGACAGTTTATGAGCTATTTATGATGACACACGGAAAAATATATAAAATGTCAAATACATTAATAAACAACAATATCGGTATTGGAAACACAATAGTCAATCTTGCAAGGATATCAAGGAGTGCATAAATTCGATTATTAAATTTGTAGAGCAATTAATTTTGCCAGTATATCAGCTAGCTTAGTTCACGCACTTTTTAAGTATGAAAATAAACAATTAATCCGACTTTTTTTATTTTCAGTCCGTCTATAGATTAAGGCGCTGTTTGGTAAACAGCATATTGAAAAAAATTAGCATATTGAGTCAATTAGTATGTTTGACCAAACAATATGCTATTTGGACTGTTTGGTAAACAGCATATTGGAAGAGTAGAATGGGCTTTAATATGCTCTTTTGGAATATGCTGCTCCCCCGCATATTCAAAGAGTATATTGACAAAATTAAAAAATTATCTTTTTACCCTTTAAAAAATATTAGCCCTATTTTTGACAAATATTACTCAATAGTTTATTCATTTCTTTTTTTTGTCATTTGACACATGATTGAGAAGAGTATATTGACAAAATTAAAAAATTATCTTTTTACCCTTCAAAAAATATTAGCCCTATTTTTGACAAATATTACTCAATAGTTTATTCATTTCTTTTTTTGTCATTTGACACATGTTTGAGATAATCTGCTAATTTAATTCTGCTAATTACCAAACACTTCTGACAAATTCTGCTAATTGAATATACTAGTCAAAACTGCCAACAAATTCTGCTGGTCAAATCTGCTTTTATAATCTGCTCCTGCTAATATCAATCCGCTGTTTACCAAACAGGCCTAAAAAAATGAAGTGTAATTCTTTGTAGCTTATAGAACTACTAATATTATCTTCTAACTTTTTAATATGCCATTCATACAGGCAATTAATGAGGAGGGGGCCTTAATTAAGGCATATCAATGGCAGGAGGCTTCAAAAAATGCATGGTGTTTTGTTGTGGAAGCAAACTTCCGGTAAAAACAACTCTTTTCACACATTATTGTGATATTTACTTCAAGTTTTAACACTAGATATAGAAATTACAGTCAGTTTTTTGGTTTAAACCGGATGTCCACCGTCAACAACAGTTTTAAATCAGATGTCCACCGTCAACAACAGTGTATAATTCCCTCGCCGCGGGTGCTCTCACGAAGAGGTAAACGGCTGGTCGAAGTGTTGCTCCATTCCCATAGGCAGGGTTCGCAACCCTGACCTCGTGATTAAGGGATGAGTGAGCAACCACCACACCAAATACAAACACATTTGGTAGAAATTACACTCTGTAGTGTTGTGCTCATCGCTAGCCATTTCGTACCATGTTAGTATCGGATCAAGAAAATTTGTCACCTATCGCTAATTTTATTTGGTCAATTTTGAGTTTCACGTATTATTTCAAGTTAATTCAGTTAAAATCTAATTAGGTATGTATCAAATGAGTTGAGTTATTCCTTTCATTGGACATTTAAGTCGATTTAATCAAGGTTCACGAAGGCCTATGGTCTTTTGAACCTCTTATACAGCTTGCATAAATTAGTTTTTTTTTTTTTTTTTTTCTTTTTTTTTTTTTGGCAGCAGTAAAATGAAATTACCTAAACGCTAGGGCTGCTACATGATGAGCCCTCTTATTAAGATTACGAGGAATAAAACTAATACTACAACAATGCAACTGTGACGCTGAAGACCAAATATCACCGGCAAGTCCTTGAACCTGATGATGCAGCTTTTCCTTACCCGCTAGCTGAAGAACAACCTGAAGACAATCAGTTAAAACACTAAGATGAAGAACACCCCTGCCTCGAACCCAAGAAAGCACTTCGAGAATGCCCCTTGCTTCCGCTTGAAGAGCAGACTCAGCACAACAAAATCTAAATTCTTCAGCACGAATATACCCATCTGGGTCATACAAGACTCATCCCACGGATGCCATCTCCCTATTCCTCCAAGCAGCATCAACCTTGATACGAAAAAGACCATCATGATGTTGAGAACCTATAAGAAAGAAAGGTGATGAAGCGCGTAGCCGTTCCGACTCCATATCAGCCTCAATTGTCCTCCCTAGCTCATCCTGACTATTCATCAACAACCTTCCTACCTCCTTTGGCGACTTCGAATGTAAAACATCGGAAACAGTTAACTGGACCTTGGCAAAGAAAACCGCTGGATAAAAGGATTCCCCATGAAAAATAATATTGTTCCTAGTTAACCAAATCTCCCAAATCACAGCTAGGAACATCACCACCATTTCTTGACCTCCATCTTGTTTTCGAAGAAACTCAATCCAGTTAACAATCCATAAACCAGCATCAATCATATCTGCTCCATGACAATTTATTCCCAACAGTGAACCTTTCCAAATACGCCGAATAATCGGGCAATCCTTAAGGAGATGACAAAGTGTTTCCACAGCTCCTTCTTCCCGGGAACAAAAACCACAAAATCCAAGAACATTAACATCACGCCTTAGTAATTCAGCCCCCACTGGCAAAGTGCCTGAAAGGATCTTCCAAAGCAAAATTTTCCACTTTTGCGGTCCCGGTAACTTCCACAAACGTTTTTTACAAAACATCTGCGGCATAGCATCTTGCCTCAACCCATCCCGAATCGTCTTTTTCCTTTCAAAAAAAACCCTAAAGAGAACACCATAACCACTCTTAACCGTATAAACCCCAGATGACGATTCCAACCAATAAATAATATCTTCAGTTTGTGAAACACTAATTGGTTGAGCAAGAATTTTTGTAGCCGTGTCTTCATCAAAAACCTCCCGAATTTTATTCCGATCCCACAAATCAAGTCCAATCCTCAAATCTTGAATAGTAAGATTACACAAAGATGCATTCTCAATACCTAATAAATCCTGCTTTGGTTCAGGAACACACCCATCCACCCACTTAAAAGACCAAACATTCATATTAGAACCTAGACCAGGTTTCCAACCAACATTTTGTTTCAGAAAGTCCAGCCCATAAATAATACTATGTGAACCCCAAGACCAATGTCGAGACCCACGCGTTTCCATGCCCCTTCTTGGATCTGGATCTTTAAGAATAAGATTCCGAAAAATCTTGCTAAAAAGCGAATCTGTATGCTTAACAATTCGCCATGCGTTTTTAGCAAGAAGAGCCTGATTCATACATTCCACATTCCGGATACCCAGTCCACCCCTTGATTTTGGTAAAGCAAGATAGTTCCTACTACAGAAATGAATGCCTCTCACTGATTTATGACCAACCCACCAAAAATGAGCTAACAAAGCATTAATCTTTGTTGCCACACTTATCGGAACTTTGAAAGCCGATAGAAAGTAAACAGAAAGATTGGAAAGGACGGACAAAATCAACGAAAGCCTTCCTGCTGCAGATAGAAAAATCCCATTCCAAGAGGAAATACGCTTTACCACATTGTCAACTAACTCATTATGGATGTTCACCTTTGATCCTTGTACCTCCGTAGAAATTCCCAGGTACTTACCAATTCCTTTATTCTGCTTGATATTGAAGGAACGCAAACATGATCGCACACCAGCCAGCGACATAGACGGACTAAACAAAATACCCGATTTATCATCATTCAGCACCTGACCCGACACCAGACAATATTTCTTAACCACCTTACTGAGAGCAGAACAGCAATTTCCTCTATTCTTCAGAAAGAAAATAGAGTCGTCGGCAAAGAACAGATGAGACAGACTCGGGGCCTGCCTATTAAACTTCACCCCTTCAATCTTTCCCTGAACCTCCGCACGAACAACGTTGGCAGATAACACCTCCATGCAAAGTATAAAAAGATATGGTGACAAGGGATCTCCCTGACGAAGTCCACACGTCGGCTTGAATTGCTCACATGGACTGCCATTAAAAAGCAATTCATACGAAACAGTACAAACCGTACTCATAATAAGTCCCGTAAGTTTCTCCGGAAAACCGAAACGTACAAGAACAGCTTCTAAGAAATCCCATCGTACTCGATCATAAGCTTTGCTCATATCAGCCTTGTATGCAAACAACCCATGCTTACCATACCTGTGCGAATTGATACAATGAATAGCTTCATTTGCCAGAAGAATATTATCACTAATCTGGCGACCAGCAATAAAAGCATTTTGAAAATCTCCCACAAGATATTGCATAATGCCCAAGAGTCTATTCGCGACACACTTGGAAATAATTCTCATAATAACATTGCAAAGACTGATAGGCCTATAATCCCCCACAGTTTCTGGATTGTCACATTTCGGAATTAAAGTAATATAAGTTCTATTCATTTCCTTCAGAACAAAGCCAGAATTTAAGGTTCTCAAAACCGCCTTAGTGACATCCTCCTTGACAAAGTACCAGCATTTGTGAAAGAAAATCCCCGGAATACCATCAGGACCCGGAGCTTTCAGTGCTCCCATTTGAAAAACAGCCTTCCTCACCTCCTGAGCTGTAAATGGTCTTGATAAACGTGATAAATCCTCCTCCTTAATACGAACATTGATATCGTTCACCACCCCTTGGAAAACTCGATCACGCTTCTCCTCCTCCAAAGCACACCTTTGAGGATTGTACAATTGAATAAAAAAATGTTGAAAAACAGCCTTCATCTCTTGTACATCATACAGCCAATTACCATTTATGTCTTTAATCCCATAGATGAGATTTTTACCTGCCCTCCCCTTCACCCAATTAAAAAAGAACTTTGTACACGTATCCCCCTCAACAATCCATTTTACCTTAGCCCTCTGTTTCCAGAACCTAGCAGCAGCCTCAGCAAAGCCTACCAAATTTGAATGGACCCGGAGATACTCTTGTTCATCCCCACCACTACACGTAACCTCCATTGCATGTTCCAACTTTTCATCAAAATCCTCCCATGGACGCTCCCATTCCTTCCGTTTTTCCAACGTCCACTTCTTGATACATGTACGAGCAACAGATAACTTACGCTGAAGTCTGAAAGCTGCTGAACCCCACACCATAGCCAACCATCCCGACTTCACAGATTCAATACAATCCTTATATTCCAAAGCCCAAGCATCAATTTTAAAAGGCTTCTTATGATTATTAGCAAGAAGATCAAAATTTATTTCTAAAGGCGCATGATCAGAAAATTGAATTAGGTAATGTCGAATACCCGTGTTTGGAAAAACTTGTAACCAATATTTTGACCCAAGAGCCTTATCCAAACGCTCATATACCCGTTTACGCCCCTTCCGATTATTACACCAAGTGTAACGAGGCCCTTTAAAGCAAATATCGATCAACTCATGCTCAAGTTTCCAAAAACTAAAATCAAGTGCACCCTCAATAGAATTGTCAGCTTGACTTAACTTATCATCCGCACATTCCACTTGATTAAAATCCCCAAGGATAATAAAAGGAAGATCAAAATCATTCAACCATACACCCAACGAAAACAAAACGTCCATTCTTTCATAAACCCTAAGAGCGCCATACAACAAAACCAAGTAAAAAGGCCGATCATAGTACTTGGTACACTTCAAAATAACAAAATGCGTACAAGCTGTAACTAAGCTCATACTGGCCTCAGCCCGCCAACCGACCCATAAGCCATCGGACGCACCCTTCGCATCAAAACCCCCCGACTTACAGAAACCATACGACCTAAACAGACTCGATACTTTATTTATATCACATTTTGTTTCCATAAGAAAAATAAAATCATAATACTTAGACTTAATAAACGCTCTAATTCTCGGAATTATAGGGGCGAGCGTGTCATTTAGACCCCTACAATTCCATGACAAACCAATCATTCCTTCCTCGGAGGTTGGGATGGGCCAACCTCCGCAACTCCCTTACCATTCCCTACCGAGCCCGAATCACTCGATATGTCCATATCCACATCCTGAACTTGAATGCGAAAACCATAGCCAGAAGACTCATCATTGCTAGTCCCAATCTGCCCTTGATCAGCCCTATACCCCACACTGCCCTCCAAGCATCGACGCTTCCCAATTCCAGCCAAATAACCCCTAGCACGATCACGAGAATCAAGCACTCCAGCCGGTACCATATAATCTTCAGCCTCACTAGCACATTTCCTCTTAGCCGCAAAATCCATGTTCTTTATCATCAAATTTGCCTTGGTCTTGTAAAACAGATGCTTCAAGCCACCCATCCCTTCCGACGCACTCTCAAACAGACCACAACCCCATTTTTTAGCTCCCTCATCATCCTTGACCGAGTTAACAATAACAATATTTCCCTCTTTGTCGATGCCCAGCACTTGCATCCGTTGTGGATCCACCATCTTACCTTTCCCTTTTCCCTGTCCAGACCCCGAACCCTCCCCAATCTTCTTAACATTTTGTTCAAATTTTGTAGCAGCCACTTGAAGCTCATCTTCCTTATTTAGAATACAATGAGGTGTATCCCCCAGAAAATCTTTCCCCGCTTGAATCAGAGCCTCTTCCATAGCTTTAGCAGCACACTCAACTCCAGCCTCCACTTGATTCGGACTTGATCCTTCAGTAACAGAAACATCCACCATTGCCTCATCATTCCCCCAGCCATCTTCTTCTTCAGCGCGCTTACTTGCCCAACATTCACAATCTTTCTCACATTCAACTTCGAAATCACTCCTAGTAACTGACTCCGTACCCGTCCCATAATAGATTGGAGAAGGAGTAGTATTCTTTTCTGGACTGGAATCATCACTCAGAATAATTACATTATTCCCTGGTTCTGGAATCACATTTGATGGCCCTCTCTGTCCTTGACCATGATTGCGAAAATATTCCTCTTCTTCCAACCTTTGTTGCTCTCCACCAGGATAAAAATAGAAAACCGGCAACCCCTCCGCAGGTGGGGCGAAGACTTGATTATATCCCCGACTTTCATTAGAAATCGTAGTATAAAGACTACTACCAGCAACACGACCCGCAATATTACCTTGAATCTGCAAATCCCTATCATAGACCTCATGACCTTCATATCCAGACATATGAGCAATAAAAGGATCCATACCCGGACCTTGTTCCACAACCATAGATTGCACATAAGACAAATTCCCTAACGCACCAAAGTCTTCATTGGCAGTTTGAAAACCATCACTACCTTGCTCCTCCTCAAGCCATCCCCCATACCCATTCCTCATAGTAGGAGGGTGTAAACTAGAAGAGGAAGGACCTCCTTCCTGACCCTGTTGTACGCCCTGACTTCCACCAGCCCCAGTACCATTACCCGTAGCTGACACATTCCATACACCAGATTGAAAAATAACCGGACCCGAAAAAGGTTGGGCTGTCACCGTAAAACGCATCCCTGGATGTACCCTCCCAGCAGGGGTCACACCAATATCAAAATCCACCAGCCGCTCTTCTTCCTCATCCTCCAATCTTCGATATCTTCTTCTTCTTGCATTCCCCACCTTCACCTTTGATGACGTAAACTTAGTTGTAGATGGAGTGGCACGAAGATCAAGATTAAACATTGTATGACTTGTTTCCGCTTGATAAACAACGAATCCCCTCTCAGATGTCTTTTCCAACATCGTCTTAATGTTCGCAACCACTGAGATAATGCTATCCTTACATTGAGTTGCCCGATGCCCTATTTTACCACATCGCACGCAGTACTTGAAAACCTCTTCATATCGGAACTGGATCCATAAAAGATTCCCATCATTGAGAGCAAGAAAGAACCCAGGTACTAAGGGCTCATTAAGCTTAATACAAGCCCGGATTCTGAGGTAATCATTATTTTTTTTTTTTTTTTTTTTTTTTTTTTGGTAAGATGAGGTAATCATTATTAGGGACAAAGTCAAACTCCTCTACCTTAAACTGCTCGCTTAACAAATTACCCACAACATGACCCACATGAACCGATAAGTACTCGAATGGTAATCCACATACACGCACCCACATTTCCGCATACGGGAATCGTACAGTACGAGGAACGGTGTCGGGATACCATTTTGCGAAAACCATAAGTGCACCATCAAGAGTTGCGGTACTTCGATTAAGCAATGCCTCCACATCCTCATACTCCTCACAATGAAGGACATAAAGCTCTCCCATCTGAAACACAGTCACCCTTCCCTTGGTATCCCATTTTTTACGAATGAGATCACTAACCTTAGGAGCTTCAAATAAACGATAATCAACCAGAAAGCCCAACAAACACCTTCCCCAGAATTCCCTAGACTTGCCCAAAGTTCTTGGGTCAATATTAACCACCCCACCGGTTCTGGGAAAACGCCATGCATTAGAATGCATGGGGTTCCTTGGATCAAAACCCTCATTAGGAGAATCAGATTGTTGCATTTGTTGAGTATTATCAGTAAGATTATGTTGATCATTTATTGAATGAACCCTATCCTCACTCATAAAATCACCCCCATTTCTATCCCCCATAAACCTCCCAAATTGATGTTCAAAATCCATGATTATAAGAAAAGATCAGAAAGAAAGAAAAACTGGAATGAAAAGTGATGCACATATCTCAATCCGTGAAGTACTTAAATAGACAGAAAAATAAACCCTATAAAGACTCCCCAATCAAAAGACTCCTCAAAACCCTAAAAAGAAAACTAAATTAATGGCCCAACGTTATACTATATCTAATGCAACCAATAACCATAAAAGACATGATTACCAGAAATTTATTGCGTGATTAAGGAAGTAAGCGTGCAGCAGGAAGAATACGCAGAGCCCCAAAACACCTTCCCCATGCAATTATTACATCTGACACCCGACGCCTAGAAACCCTAAGAACCAAAGAAAACCCGCAGAAAACACTAATTCCTTTTGCCACCACAAAGCACCAATCCAGACAAAAGCTTTCCTTGTAAACTTAAACAGAAATGATCATATTGAAGAGAACGAAGAAAACGAATGAAGCAACCCAGATAAACATAGCAAACCCTAGGTTCTCCATATAGCTTTTTCGAAAAGACTAGACATAAAGCAAATTGAAGAAATAAAACTTAAAGAAACGATTCTTTGAAACCCTAGATAAGATTATTGAGTTAAGGAAGAATATTGAAAAGATACTACGTAAAGTTTAAAAGATTATGATCTTTCTGATTTTTTAATTGATTGTTAAATGAAGAAAACTCTCAGCAAAGGAGAGGAAAGAGCTCTCTTTTTTTAGAGAGAGAAACTATGTAATTTAGGTTATTGATGAATGTTTGCAAATATAATGATTGTATCTGCTTGCATAAATTAGTTAATTACTTCTTTCTCCTCTTAGCATGTACTTCCTTCATTAAGTGATTATTTACTTGATTATTTCATCAAAAATTTCACTATTATTAAAAAATAAATAAAAGTTCATTTTAACTAATTTTATGCGAAATAAATGTTACTTAAGGTATCAGACAGAATTATGAATAATGGTACTCATGATTGAATCTCATCAATAATATGTTTACAAATTCTCGTTTGTGACAGACGATATCCCCATGATAGAATCCCATCAATAACATGTTCACAAATTCTTGTCTATCACAAACTTGTGACGGGTCAAAAAAAACTCACATAGATAAATAAAGACAAATTACTTGTAGGCTTGTAGCTAGAGCTGTTTTCGACCCGGGCTTGTCTGGCTAGACTCGGGCCAGGCCAGAGGCGGACCGAACCAAGTCAGTCCGTGCTGATGGCCAGATCTACTTGTGATTTCCTAGACACACTCTACTTTTCGTTTTATCTACCTATATAGATGAATTTACCTATCACTGACTTATATCCGTCATAAAAAAAATATTCATCGTAAGATATTATCGATGACGATTCCTTTACGTTTAGGAAAAATATTAATCATAGGGAATATTTTTAATTGGAAGGGATCTCAATGACTGCATCTTTAATTACTGAAACAATCAATCAAAATAGACCTAGTTGCCTCCAGGAAAAAAGGGGCATGAATCGAGTAGTCAACGTTGGCTCATGGCCCCCACTGCAGAGCCACCTTTCTAAATTAATTAACGCAAAGTGTCCTTGTGACGGATATATTGTTATAAGCTTGTGACGGGTTAAATATTATTTATATCGTAAAAAAGACAAAATAATTTGCTACTGCCAAAATATTCTACTTTTGTCTTATCTCTCATACGTGTATTACTTAACCCGTTGTAAACTTGTGACGAATATGTCCATAAAAAATTAGAATTTATATTTAATAAACCATTTAATCATGTTTATGTTTATGGTAATCATGCCTAATTGTCCTGCCTTAGTTATACCAAGTACTACTCCTTAATAATTGGACTGTTTTGGAATTTAATATTCTTTGTTGACCTACTACCCTAACTAACAGTTTAAACTATTTCGACAGACTACTCTAACCGTCTGTCTATACATACATATAGACCTCTCTCTGTCCCTAGACTTGGACAATCCTTAGCTTACCGAATGTCCCAACCTAAATAACCGATGAGAATAATCTAATTTGTACTCCAATGTCTTTTCCGGTTGATAACCGAATCGTTTAATATGATCTCAGTCAAATGTTTATTAATGCATATCGGTGTATTATAGTTGAATAACTTGATAATAACATACATTGAACATGACCTGACTTGAAATCTGTGAGATCTGAAATGACCGACCCAAACATACCCAACACGTAACCCCCCTGGTTGAGCCATTTATCTCGATGAAGTTGTTATGCTTATTTTTGTCATTGTAATTAAGACAACTTAAATATGTGAAGGATTGTCAACTTAGGTGTGTCTTTAAGTTATACAAAGATTATTGTTTTTAGATAGCGTTATAAGAAATAAAACATGTTCGCAAAAATATAAAAAGAAAAAATATGTATCGATCAAGTCAAATCAATTATATCAAATTTAATTGTGCGAAATTTCAAAAAAGAAAAATCGTGAACTGAAAACTGTATTTTAAATATAATCTTCACTGAATCTAGTATAATAAATAACAAAGTAAAGTCAAACTAATGACTAATATAGAGTTGTCATGTTTTTTGTACTTTTGCTTCATAAAATTATACTGATAATACTTAAACCTTGTTTGGTAAACGACATATTGAACAATTTTTTGTTTATTCAAGGGTTTTAGCATGTTTGACAAGTCAATATGTTAATTTAAGTGTTAGGTAAATAACATATTGAAATAGCATATTTGAGATCAATATGTTGTTTTTACCCTATGCTGCTTAACCCAACATATTGGTTAACATATTTTAATCTATAAAATTTTACTACCCATTTTACAAAGAAAACTAACAATCTACTAATCGTAATCTGCTAGTTACCAAAAACTCAAATTAATTATGCTAATTATAATATGTTAGTCAAATCTTCTGTTTAAATCTATCATTTATAATCCGCCGTTACAATCTGTTTATACTGAAATTAATTCGTTGTTTATCAAACATAGCCTTAATCTCGAAAAACTTATGCAATCTAGACCTAAATGAACCTGCTTAAGTTTGACGAGATTAAATACCAAAACCCCATTATATAACACTGAGAACCAAACTTAAATAAATTCGATCCAAATTAGATTTAATCCAATCCGAATTTAAACTTACTTAATACCTACCCTACTTACGTTGTAACCAAATTTAATATAATTTAATATAGTTGCGGTGCCTAAGAAAGTGTACCTAGATGCATCATACATGCCACAAGTAGTTATACAAATACACAAAATAGTTGACATTATAATATGTGCCGGGAAAACGCATAATTGAATATAGCACAAATTCTTATTTTAAATTGTCATTATCTATCTTAATCGAAGACGGGTTAAATACATATCAAATCACTTGACTTATCACCTAAAAATTGACAATTTTTTATTTTTATTACCCATTTAATAGTATTTGATCCGTTTTAAATTTAAGACCAATAATATTAATACGAGACTTACCGATGAATGTGGAAAGATATAGGAAACACAAAGATGAGGCAGCAATAATGAAGAAAGCTACAGAAATGAAGAGTTAAGAGTGGCTTGCCTCTTATTGATTTGCCCATACCTTTCCACTAAAGAACACACCTCTCTACCCATTAAGGCTATTACACCTCATCTATTATTTTCCTCTTATAACGCTCCTATTAACATTTCAGATCAACGTTCACCGCTTTACATGTACTTGTATAATTTTGATTACGTATGACTTGAGATTTTCTGTTTCATTCGTGGGAATACAAATTCTACTATTTAATTTAATTAATAAAGAGTTAGCCCAAAAATTTTAGAGAGACGATCTCTTGTTAACCTTTCACATGTTAAAAATAATATTTTTTTTTCTTTTTTTATAGTATGTCTCTCACCAAATTAGCGAAATACGGTCTCTCAGAAGACTTACTGAAGAGTTAGACCCTTTTTTACTTAGTTCAGTTTATCTTAATTCAACATCATTCAGTTCAGTTTTTCTTTTCACTTAAATCCCTGTTTTTTCAACTGAAATTATTTGAACGGTACTTGATGGGGTTGTACTAAATTTATTTAAACTGAACTGAACCGAACCGAACCGAAATTATGATTTAATTTGTAAAGGGAAGAGTTGAAATTAGCTGAAATTAAGTCCAACAGAACATGACATAATTCTTCTTCAATTCAGCTGGGTTCGGTCAACATCATTTAGTCAGCTCCATTAAGTTCAGTTTAGTTCAATTTAGACGATTTAACTGTAAAAGAACATGATCTTATCCTTTTACCGGGGTTTTGGGCTATAGCCTATAACTTCCGAAAATACAATAGTTTTAAAACTCATGAGGGAGAGATGTACTGATTTAGTAATCCTACTCGACTCGAACTCGGATTAACCCGGATTGTATACACAAAAAAATAGCTTTTTTTAATTGTTTTTTTTTTTTTTTTTTTTTTTGGCAGACGTAAAAAGAAAACTACACAAAAGCTAACGCGGCTACATTATGCGCCCGTTTATTAAGACAACGTGGTATAAAACTAATACTAAAACAGTGGAAGTATCTCGCCATTGCCCATAGATCTGCAATAACCCCTCTAGTTTGATGATGTGGTATAGCACAGCCTGCAATCTGGAGGACCACCTGCAGACAATCCGATAAAACATCAATGTGAAAAATATGCCGGTCACTTACCCATTTAATAGCTTCAAGCACCCCCTTTGCCTCTGCCTGCATAGCGGATTCCGCATAGAAAGACCTGAAATCCTCCAGCACCACCCGTAAAGACCTGAAAGGCCAAAAGCCAAAAAAGAAAAAAAGAGCTTCTTAGTTGGATGTAATTGTATACATTGTTCGAGTTTTCTTTTTCGATATTTATTTAATACATATTATAATAGATGTTAATATGTAAACGATATTATAAAATGAAATAAACCTAAAAACTATAAAATTACTAGCTTTATTTTAATGACCTCATATTTCACAATGGCAGACAGATATCTATTTAAATAGAATGACCATTTAAACCATTATTTTACTGTAAGAAGATTTACAAAATTATCTTATTTATTGGGTTATATGTACTTTATCGAGCACTTTAGTAGTTCAGTATATAAACGGTATTATAATTTTCATTGCTTAGATAGTTTAAATCAACCAAACCAATCAAGTGTAAATGTGTAATTGATCTAAAGTTCTAGACATTGAAAACTTGGACAATTAATTAATTAAATATTCTTAATAAGTTTTGGTCCACACCACACCATACATACAAATATACAATATCATACCATATATATATATATTTCCCTTTTCCACCTTTGGAACACCAATTCATAAAATTGACCTTTAACAATAACTAGTGGATACATACACAAAACTTTACCACCATTAAATAAATTCAAATAAATTAAATTAATTAAAATTACTAATTCCATTTCCCCTATAAATACACACATTTCCTAACTAAGTGGGGGCACCCCTTCTTTAAAAAAAACCAGATCAGATTCATCTTACAAACTCTCTAACTCTTCACTTTCTGTCACCCCCACATACACGATATCTCCCTCCACACACATACATACAATTCAGGTAAATAATTATTATCGAATTATAAAAACCGTTCCGTTTCTAATTCTGTATATATAGATTGATTGATTGATTGATTGATACATTTTTTTTTTTTTAATTTTGTTTGTGTGTTTGTAGAAAGAAAAAATGGCAGGGAAAGCGTACGAGGAGGCCATTGCAGGATTGAGCAAGCTTTTGAGGTAAAAATAATCAATTATTTACGGTTTATTTACTTTTTTTTTTATTTTTGTTTTTTTGGTGGTACCTTAAAGTTTGGCAGAGGGATAAAACGTATGATAATATTTAATTACATGACCTTTTTACCTACCAAATAACACGGACCAAAATACAGATAATGTTTACTGTTTATGGTCAAAATTGATAACGCGGCATCCTTATATTGATTCCTTCAATTATCATATGACCATTTCGTTAATTTTGGCCCCACTCGTATTGGATGTTGGGACGGTTTTAGATGCTGATTCATGTTAGTCGACTTGACGTAGTAAGGTTCTGATGTTGTTATTCTTGTCGTTCTTACATTGATCGATTATCGATTGTTTAATCTGGATAATTTTACGGTTTTTTTTAATTATTTATTCCATTGAGACCATATCTAATTGTTATTGCTTTCTTGTCTTGTAGACTTTAACGTACTTATTTTATTAATCTTTGATTATCGTTTTTATGTGATTTAATAAATTTAATAAATATGTACCAAAAATAGAATATAAATTTGATTAATAAGTCCATTCATCTTTTCATTTTTCGAATTTGTTCAAATTTTAGTTCCTTGCACATTCGACTATTATAAAATACCTTTTAATAAATTAAATCGGGTTTTCATGGTAATTATAACCATATCTTTACACAATTAATGTCCATTAATAGCCATATATGTACATGCACCTTACTTTAAGCCAAACCCGTTCATATTTACAACCGCGTAAACAATGGTTGAGCCAGGATTTTAGGTCGGGGGTGCATCTCCATTCATCTTTTGATTTTTCGAATTTGTTCACATTTTAGTTCCTTACACATTCGACTAATATAAAATACCTTTTAATAAATTAAATCGGATTTTCCTGGTAATTATAACCATATCTTTACACAATTAATGTCCATTAATAGCCATATATGTACATGCACCTTACTTTAAAACAAACCCGATTCATATTTACAACCGCGTAAACAATGGTTGAGCCAGAATTTTAGTTCGGGCTGAAAAACTTTTAGCTAGAAAGAAAGGGTAATATTATAAGGGTAATTTCCGTTGGCGACGGACGCGCACCGGTACTAGTCCCCTCGCTTCACCAGTGCGCATAAATATGAATATAATCGTCATAGTCCGAATTTGCCTGGACCGCGTGGTAGGTGCATATTTTTCCATCTTTTAAGCTGCCATAAATTGAATAAATTTTTAATTGTTTCTTTGAAGTTGCCATAATTTTTTTTTTGAGGGAAGAAGTTGCCATAATTGATTCTTCTAAAAAGGACAGTGCTGAATTTATATCCCAAAAACTTTTGAATAATTGAGGTACGAATAACAAGGGCGTACGTTTAATTGTGTTGTGGTACAAATATTTCAGCGAAAAAAGTGGATTGGAAGACGCAGCAGCCGCAAAAATTAAGCAGGTGACAGCAGAATTGCAGGCTAAAGCTACTCAAAATGGTGGACCCACACCCGAATTTGATCCTGTTGAACGTATCAAATCCGGGTTCACCCGTTTCAAGACCGAGAAATACGAGTGCGTTTACTTTTTTACTTTTTACCCTTTAACGTTTGTTTTTATTTTACTTATTGTTTCGTTTTTAACCGGTGAGATTCGTTTGAAATTATACGTGTTAGGATATTATGGTTTGGATTTTGAGACGGGTTTTAAATTATTTACGATAAATGTTATGAAATTTCTTTATTTTATTTTATTTAGATTATGTTTAATTATTTACGAGAAATGTTGTGAAATATAGTATTCCTAATAGCTTGACATACCGGGATTTCTCTCATTTTTGACCATATGTTTTGAGTATATTACAAATTCTTACTTAAAGACAGATATATCCGACGTCTTAAACATGAAATGTAGGAAGTGGATATATAGTCATAGTTTCGTAGATGGTATAAAAAGTAAAATGCCTAAAAAATGACACAAACTTGTCTCATCTATATATGAGTAATTTTGTCCTGCTTTAAAGTTTTTTTTTTTTTTTTGTGACAGCTGTAAAAGAATTACTTATACAACTCGTATTTGACTTGTTTGTTCAAATACACTGTTATTGTTCAACGTCGTTACTTTTTGTGTGACAGCCGTAAAAAAAATATGCTTATACAACTGGTATTTGACAATGTTATTAGCCAATGTTATTAATTTATTGTTGTAGTTTACGATAATCCCGTTTTAAAGTTAAGATAAAAACAACTGTTGTAAATGAAGATTAACTGTAAATAGTAAAAACATTGTCCCGCTTTAAAGTTAAGATAAAAACAACGGTCGTAAGGAAGATCAACCGTAAATAGTAAAAACATTGTGCATGTTTGATTGCCTTGTGGTTGTATTTGATGGAAGAATCTGAAAGTCAGAGGGCTGAACCTTTTGGGCTCATGCACCTGCGGATAGAAAGTACATTGTCTGCTACAAAGTTGTTATTTTTGGCAGAGATAAATCTTTCTGCACAAAATGTCAATAATTTGTTGCCTGCTGTTTTTTCTTTCATCAGGAAGAATCCTGCTTTGTTCGGAGAACTTGCCAAAACTCAACATCCCAAGGTAACACCTTAAATTGATACGAGTTACTGTATATTTTTCTCCGTTTCAATTACTTGTTTTTGATCTCATATTAAAAATATTTTAATTTACGATAAATAAATAATTTACCAGGTTAGTAATTATTGTCTATAAAATTATCCTAAACTTCCAAGTTAAATGATTGTTTTTAGTTTTGAAAATCAATATTCATACATGGTTCTTACGAATATATAGTAATTTTTTTGGCAGCACGAATATATAGATATAATGGCCTCATTTCATATGAAATAATACTCCATACCTACCATGCCTTATTTGATGATTATTAATGAACAATTTTGTATAACACTAATTATTGAACAACAATTATTACATCTCAAATGAGAGTTATTCTAGACATAGTAGAGTCCCTGAAGGAATCGGTAAGTCTTCTGAGAGACCGTCCATCGTTAGGTTAGTTGCAGACATAGTACAAAAAGAAGAAAAATAGTATATTATCTTTAATACGTGAGAGGTCTCTCGTTAACATTATTGAGAGACCGTCTCTCTAAAGTTTTTGTGCTGACAGAATAAGGGATTACCACGGGTACTCGTCTTCGCTGAATATTGAAATTTTTGAATTTCTTAGTTAAATTTTTGATTTTTTTCGAACATTATATTTAACAACACTATCAATTAACCCTGCTAAAATTTTCCCTTTTTTTTTAAAAAAAATCCTGACTCGGCAAGTGATTAGAGTATGAACTAAACATTAGTGTTTTCCTTCTGCTAGTTATATTCCCGAATTGAGGTGGCACATTATGCAGTTTAGGACGGTGTAGTGACGCATATAGCATCTATAAATCAATAATTGGACACCATGTGGTGTATGAAAGTAAAGTGCCACCAACTCTCTCTATCGATATCAACTTTTGTTATCAATATGACTATACACTTCAATTACCTTCTTTAGCAAGATCATCTTCATTCTCTTCCTTTGTTTTTTAACCTTTATGGATACCTTTTCCTTGGAAGAGTTGGTGGGATTGTTAAGTTTTGTGTAAATCGGTTTACAAATTCTCAGTGAAGACGACATTATTCGTCACAAGTTGAAAACGGATAGTTTTTCACATAAAGCAAGTTGCACGACCCATAAAATGATCCATTTTCTCCCACTTGTCTTATTGTGAGAGATTGATATACGTCTCCAGCTTGCAAGACTCTTTAAAGTCGGTTTTATATTATGATATGTAAAACAAATTTAAAAACTTTTAACATCGCCTATATCGTCTTACACATGTACCTGTAATGCTATGAATAGGGATAATATCTTTGCGAGATGAGAATAGTTAAAAGTTTTTGATTTTTTTAGTTTACATTAATTAACTATTATTTACTCCCTCGTCCTGTTCCGTTTATTTGTTTCCTTTTGCTTTTGGCACAAAGATTAAGGAAACGGGAAATTTTCAGCCCAGATGAAAGGGTAATAGTATAAAGGCACCTCGAAAAAATCAAAAATTTCAACTAAAATTTTTGAATTTTTCTGCTTATAAAGTTACGATGATACGTTAGGCTAAGTCTTGTAGTCGTTATTGTGTGCGATTATTGCATGATACATTATATTATAAAAGACTAGTTAATCAATCGTACTTACAAGTTACGATGATAGGTTGTGATTAGGCTTAAGTATCCCCTACTCCAAGAACATTGATGATAAAGAAGCTTCTTTAAGATCTAAAGTAGTTTAAAATGAAACCTTTAACAATGAATGTCTACTATAGTACTAGCAGAAACAGAGTGTACAATTATGACTGCTTTGGATCTTTCTGCTACAAGTACCATCTACATTTATTTAATTATTTATTTAATTATTAAGTCGTTACTTCAACTTAATTACAATTAATCAGGTAATTAACTGAAAACTGACAAATTATTGTAAATTAATTAATTTGAAAATGTATGATTGCACATGCAGTTTTTGGTGTTTGCCTGCTCAGACTCAAGAGTATGCCCATCACATATATTGGATTTCCAACCCGGTGATGCGTTTATGGTCCGTAACATTGCTAATATGGTCCCACCTTTTGATCAGGTATTACCGTACATCCGATACCCTTTATTCCTGCAATTTATGCAAATACTGAATCAATGGGGTATCGTTGTTTTTAAGTACATGTTAAATCGTTGATATATGGCTAATAATTGACACCGGAAGGGTGTTTCACAAGCTATTTTAGTCACATTGATAGACATGTCATACTAGAACTTATGGCTGTAACTGTTGATCGTTTTAAATAATGAGTGGTACTAAAAATCAGTTAACCTTGTCTTACCCATGGTGACTAATGCAGTATTATGATCGTACTCTAAAATGTACTGATATTTATACGTGATTGTCTTAAGAATAGTTTTTTTTTTTTAACTATAATACTCAAATTTAGCCAATTTCAATTCAATTTTCTTACGCAATCAAAATCGCACACTAAGACCATCCCCAAGCAAAAGGTCGATTTAATCGAGTCAATAATATATTAACCCTTAATCTCACCTTATCGACATTGACCCTCTTTTACCCTCCCAAGCAAAAGGTCGATTTAATCGAGTCAATAACATAATTTATCTTTTCTTTTTTCTCCTTTTCTAATTTGTAACCAATGAGGATGTGACACATAAAAGGTCAATAGGTGGGTCAATTTCCTCCACATCGGGTTACAAATCGACCCTCAACACTCATGGGTCAATACTAATTTGTTATTAATTGTAATTAACTTGACCCAAGCAAGCAATTGACCTAACAATTGACCTTACTTGGGGATGGTCTAATTGGGAAAAAATTCGGATCTCTATGGCTTTGTACGGAGTAGTAGATCATCCCGGTTACCAATATGATTGTAAAATTTTAATTGGCTGATGATAACCAATGTGATGCAGACAAAATTCTCTGGAACAGGAGCAGCAATAGAATATGCTGTTTTGCATCTCAAGGTAAGAGGATAAAATTTCCCATGCCCCCTTTGCTTTTAAGTTCATAGATATTGATACGGTGATACCTAATTTTGGCGCTACGTTTTCACACGTACTTTTTATTATTGAGGTCTTCACTTATTGCATGTGATATACTCATTATTTAAATAAATATCGAAAACGAACACTATCTGTCACAAACTGAAGACGGATAGTGTCCCTCCCACAATATGCGAGTGGCAAATCAAATGAATTTTAAATAGAGCACCCCACTTGCCTTCTACTTGTGATATTGTGAGAGGATAATATCCGTCTTTACCTTACGACGAACAGTACCCGTCTTCAATGAAACTAGCTGCGTTATTTATGAGAATCCCCATATATTACATAGATATCGTCAAAATCGGACGTCACCCGAAAACGCTAATTCATTTTCGTGATTTCGTAAGTACAATGCCCAAACCTTATTTACCTCATTTTGGCAACCAATGCTTTTGCGTGGTTCTCATTTGACAAGAGTATTAGTGGAAACATGACTTAATTCTACTAGTACAATATTGAAGTCCACTAATAGTGGGAAGTGGCCACTAGATAATCTTCATTGACTTACTTTATAATTATTTTTTTACTTTTTAACTTAAAATCACCTATCTCATATTCATGTTTATATTCACGTTTAATAATGATTATAAGTCGGGTTTGTGTCGTATCACACATGACACATACATGCGAAGATTAGATTGAAATACTTTTATTAATTAAACCTGAAGTTTCTAAAAATTGAAATTAGTAGTTCTATTTATTTCATTCTCATAAATCAATATAATTTTGTCTTATATTCTAAATAAACGTATGAAAATGAAATATTGGAGAATATTAATTTCGACGTTTCACGTGTAGTGCAATTAATTCTAAAATTATTCAAAACATAAATCTTAAACAAATATGCCGTGGGTAAAAATACTAACCCTAATTTTATCTTATCCCGGCTTTTGTGCATTAGAGAAAGGATAAATTTTTGTTCAATACTTAAGTATCCGTTTTAAGTTTAAGACAAACGGGTTAAATAGTATGAATTCGAAAAAATAGAATATATTGGGAAAAACAAAAGATTAATCCGATCTTAAATGTTTAAATTGGGCAACTTTTAACTTTTTAAATGACAAGAGGAATATCTCCGTTCTTAGGGAAGATTAAAAATAAAAGTAAGTGGAACATGAAACGTACTCCGTAGTTAACGCAAAAATTAAGTGATAATTGGTCATTAGGCTTGAAAATCTTTGAGCATGTATCAATAATTGTTGTAATAAGTTATCGTTAAAGTTGAAAATTAATTAATAAATTGGTGAAATGAAATGGTGGTTATAGGTGGAGCATATAGTTGTTATTGGACACAGCTGCTGTGGTGGAATAAAGGGTCTTATGTCCATGCCTGATGATGGCTCCACCTCAACGTAAGTTTTCTTTATCTTTTTAAAATCGAGATTATAAGAAGTCGTTTGGTTGTACGTAGGAATTCGTATTGCCTAAAAAACCGTAAAACACATGATTTTAAAATCATGCGAATTAGAAAATATTGTTTGGTTGTCATGTAAGAGGTGCGATTCATGTAGGACCTTGGTAAGCCACTTTTCCATCATGGGGGAATTGTAATTTATGAAAACTTCAAATCCATGTGAATTGGGCAATTAAACAAAAAGTCAATTTTGCAATTCACGTGAATTTAAATTTCTACGTTTTGTAGTGGGTCAGCAAACGATCCCTAACTCTGTCTATTCTCATCAATTCTTTACATTTTGCTTCATTTATTTGAATATTTTGTTTAAAATACGAGTCTGTAAGTTACTTTTCTGTTCATGTGAAAATTATTTAGTGATCATTGTGCATAAAACAAACGTAAAGAAATGATTAGGACAAACATATTTTTTTCCTATAAACTTTTTGGATCTTATTAATTTGAATTTTTTTTGTTAAAGTTATCTTAGTGTTATATCTAATGTGGATTAGGAACTTTATAATAATAAGAGCTAATTAAGGTGATATGAATATTATTCCTAGTTATTGCTAATTTGGAATTTAGGACAATGACAATTGTACTTTACATTAATATTTATATGTTGTACTTCTTTGTCCTTTAGTAAACATGAACTAATATTGCCCCAAGTTTCGCCGAATTCGGACATATTCGTCAAAAATTGAAAACGGATTAAGTAATATCCAAGTAGAGAGCATTCTATTTTTCTCTTATCTACCCATTAAGATGATTTTTAACCCATTTTCAGATTGGGACCGATATACCCGACTTTTACAAAAATTCGTGTTAATATTATTATTATTAATCCACATTGTCTTTATCATATGCATTTTGGCATTTTGCATAAAGATTAGTCAAAAGAAAAACTTTTTTTTCACCTACTTGTTTAAAAAAGTTAAATAGTACATATTCAAAGATTTTCTTTCTCAACTATTCTATGGATATTTTATAAAATTCCATTCAATATTCTTCCATTATCTTGCTTTCGGAACAACTTAATTTCAAAATATCATTAATTTGTTTTTTTTTTATATTTCTTAGAGAATCCACTTTACTATATATCACGATTTAGAGTATTCAAATCGATAAAAATATCCATATATTTTCCTTTGTGTTTTAACTTAAGGGGTGATTTCATCCAGACGTCTTATCGTATCAAGTATAAATAATAGTTGTTTCTAAATAACACATGATGAAAATTGCGTGAAAAAATTACATTTTACAATAAAAAGTGTGGACATTCCGTATACGTAACCCATTGTGCTTAAAAAAGTACGAAATGGACTTTGATATCATGGTTCGCAATATCAAATATACTCCGTATTATATTAATTTAATGACTTTAACGAGGTAATTTTAGATAACAAAGGGACTATCAATTTTGTAGAAGAACTAAAAAATGTGTTCCCCTGTCTGCTGTACAATGATGCACAGTGATTTCATTGAAGAATGGGTGAAGATATGCCAACCTGCGAGATCCAAGACTAAAGCCGACTTAACCGAAGCCGAGTTCGCTGAACAATGCCACCATTGCGAGAAGGTTCGTTTAACCTCTATCCTTCCCTCGTACTAAAATCCATAGATCTCGGGTTTCACCGTCTACGTGTTTACGGATAGATGAACCGTCTTGACTAAAACCTTAAGGTGATGGTTGAGGCCCAACTATTATTAATATTCTTATTACGCTCCCTCACTCAAATGTCCGTTGGGCTTGTAGAGTGGTTAGTTTGCACAGGCTCCCCAGACTCCCCATACCGTGTGTTGGGCTTCGTGTTTTTGAGGGGTTTTGAGGTTGGCAGGATTCGAACCCGAAAGGTCACAGTGGCTCTGATACCATGATAGATGAACCATCTCAACCAAAACCTGATGGTTGAGTCCCAACTATTATTAATATTCCTATTAATTACAGATCTGAGCCTTTTTATATGACAGTAATCATTTACTACATGGCTTATGACCGGAATTTGAAACAACTTAGACGATCTGTAAAGTCGTCTAGATGAGCGATGTCTTCTACTGAAGTTTAGACCCCGCTTACAATTGAAAGAACGCGACCAATATGGATAAATAAGTCGTTAATAGGCAGGGCCGTCTAAAAACAAGTTCAAAAGGTTATTTGAAACAGGGCCTGAACATGTTTAAAGCGCAATCTTGTAATCATTTTATTGATCTGTTGTTACGCGTAAATATTGTGATGCAGGAAGCTGTGAATGTGTCACTAGGAAACCTGTTAACATACCCATTTGTAAGAGAAGCCGCGATGAAGAAAACAGTGGCATTGAAAGGTGCACATTATGACTTTGTTAAGGGATCCTTTGAGCTATGGAATCTTGATTTTGCAATCACACCATCAACCACAGTTTAAGTAACATTACACACTTAATCATAATGTTCTTGGGTTTTGGTTTTACAGTTTTACAGTTCGATTTTCCGTTTACGTTTCTCTGTAATCTAATTTGCTTGTGTTCAAGCAATGTCTGAATAATTACTGAACTAAGGTTCTTCTGTTCTTTTATAATCTTGTATATCAATATATAGGTTGTTTTCTTTGTTCCGACATGAAGTAACTTTGCAATATATACTCCGTATTCAATTATAAATGAGAAAAGAATCGTTTATCTACGAGTGTACTGTTATACACAAATTTTTAAGAGAGACGGTTTCTCATTAAGGTTACCGAGAGCCTTACTGATTTGCATATGTTTCATAAGTAGAACCCTTAATAGTAGCAAAAATTCCAGCTTTACGGCTTTACGACACACCGGTTCATGGGTTATCCTCGATGTCGTCTCTACCTTTGGTTTCGTCAAGGATGAAAAAGATTGAATCTTCGGAAGTTTGGGTGGTAATGCGTTGGGGTTTAAGGAGGGTTTAAGGAAAAGAGCAGTTCTTTTAGTCGGGTATTGGATAACATTAGTAGTGGTTCGATCAACCATGAACTCTGCTATTTCCTCAATAATGGTGGTTTTAATGATTTCTTCTTCTGCCATTCTTTTTGTGTGAGGACTGAAGCTCAGAAATGTTCAGGAAAAAATGGCAACTTTGTGCTGGTATACCAGTTTACAGGGCTTATAATATTAGGGGTGTTAACGAGCCGAGTCGAGCCCGAGCTTGGCCTTGCTCGGCTTGTGCTCGATTACCAAAACTCGAGCTCGAGCCGATCTTACCCGAGTTTGAAAAAAATGTGCTCGTTACAAAGCTTGCGAGCTTTAACACTAGCTCGAGCCAAACTCGAGCGAAATCGAGCCTATATAAAATTGTTTATTTTTTTTATTATTTTTTCTCCGATATTTTCAATAACAAGGTTCGAAGATTTTATGTAAAAATATTTAGCATATCAACAAGATATTTAATATATATGACACAAAACTATAATAATGATAAAATAATTTTATAAAATATGATGAATATATCTAAGGTAATCTCAAATGTTCGAGCCGCCCGCGAGTTTTTCGAGTCGAGCCAGCCTTTGCTCGGTTTGACTCGTTAAGCTCTCGACCCGAGCCCGAACTCGAGTCGAGCTCACACGAGCCGAGTTTTGACCGATCTTTGACCGAGCCGTTCTCGAGTTGCTCGCGAGCTGTCTCGTCTCATTAACAGCCCTAGGCTTAATTTACTGTACTAATGTAGTAATGTGTGTGGAATAGCGTGTCAAACGGGTCGGACCGAGGGGGATCGACACTGACCCGACCTCGATCCAAGGACGGGCTAGCCCGTACCTGGTGGAGGAGTGAGGACCATCAAAAACTGGCCCATATGTGACAGGCTGAGCGGCATGAGCCGAGTTGCCTCGTCATGTTGGACTCCTCTAAATATATCCCACGCATTAATTTTACGTTCCGCTCAAAAATTAAAAAAACAATTACTTAATAAACTTAATATTATTCAACTACCATGTATGATAAATGACTAAACCGGTCTATCAGGCTATCATATCCGACCCTCTCGTTTGTATCAAGTTAGGTAGTACGAACACTTCTCTTAATTAGAGGTGTCATGTCCGACACTCGGATACCCGACACGCGTTGGACATATGGCTAAATATATTATAGTTTTGACGAGTAATAAAATTTTAAAAAAGATCGATTAAACGATGATTTTGGTTGGGAAAATGAAAAATAGTTATAGTAAAGGTCAAATTGTACCTTAATTATTTAGATTTAGTTTCAAATACATGATAAAAATAACATTATACTTTATTTATAATCATAAATTATTATATTTTATTATATTTAAATGCCGTGTCCCGTGTCCTAAATTTCACGGGATGCCGTGTCCCATGAAATGTCCGTGTCCGTATCGGTTTTGGTGCTACCTAGGTTTCAAGTCTCGAGGAGACGTATCACGGGTCTACCCAATAAGCCATTACGCATAGCCCATAGGCCATGACCAGTAAACATAATCGGTCCAAGACCGGACCGAACTCAGAATGAAGGGTCTACCCAACAACCCTACGATCCGATTCTCCAAACACGCAAAACAAACCTCAGCTTGAACTCAAAGAACCCAAAACCGTGACAAAGCCTTTAGGTAACAAGATTTACAACAATGGCGAATGTATGCTGCAGAGCACGAGTAGCCCTAAAATCCTGCAGTACCAAAAACGCCGTCGTTTCCAAATTATTTGGCCCCCAATCTCCATCAATAGGGAGTAAATCGTCAAAGTTACCTGGTTTTACTACCTCTAGTAACCCTAATTCATCCTCTAATATCTCTCCTCAGAGGTTATTCTCATCATCTAGGTAATTTTTTCAATAAAGTTTCACTCTTTATAGTTTAATTTGTTTATGTACCGAAATAGTTTAATTTGTTTCAATTGCTTTTTTAAGATTGCCCAATTTTATTTTCATGCTGTAATTTGCTTTATTATTGCAGTAATAAGATGGGTTTGTTCATTAATTTGAAAATGTTGGATCCTGTTTAGATTGATTGAGTAATTACTGGGTAAATGTTGGATTAGGGATTTACTGGTTAGTTTAGGATGATGTGATGATATTTTCGACAAAATTTCTGGCATGGTCAATTGAAAACCACAAATAGAGGAATGAGAACAGCCTATTTGACCCATTTTACACGTAAGACGGATTCTCATTGTTTGTTGATAATGGGGGTAAAGCTGCGTACATTTCACCCCCTAGCTCGCTATTTTAGGGTTTAGGGTTTGGCATGGGGGTAATGTCATTGACCCATTTTACAGTTAAGCGTACATTTCACCCCCTAGCTCGCTATTTTAGGGTTTAGGGTTTGGCATGGGGGTAATGTCATTGACCCATTTTACAGTTAAGACGGATATGACCGTCTTAAGAGAGACCGTCTGATTGAAAACAACCTCTCATTGTTTGTTGATAATGGGGGTAAAGCTGTGTACGTTTCACCCCTAGCTCGCTATTTTACGGTGCCCTTAAGGTACGGGGTAAGGTTATTGAACTAAAATAAGAGTTACTGAATGCAGCAGCCAGCAAGTGTAGGAACTATGTCGATTTATTTTAATCTACAATTTTTTCTGCTACGTTGCCGAAGTTAGAGCCATGTTTTGTAGTTATTGATTTATGTACATATGAGAGATTAGTCATGTATCAAGTATTTTTATTTGTTGTTTGAATGATAACTGGGAATGTAGGCTTCCGACATACGGAGTAGTCAATTGAAATAACCTCCCAATATTTGGTTGATAATGGGGTAAAATTGAGTAGATTCAATCACCGACCTCGCTATTTGTGGGAGCCTTTAAGGCACAGGGTAATGTTGTACTAAAATTCTTCGTCCTATTCAAGATAAACGTCCCATTGTCGGTTTGGCACAAGAACTAAGGAATTCATTTGTTTATTGTAAAGTAATGTGTGGGGGTAGGAAGATTGGGGAGAGGTAAGATATTATTGATTATTGAGTAGAGGTGATTAAAATAAGTACTGTTGTGGGGTAAGGTGGGGTATTGTTGTGAGTTAAAGTGATTAAAATAAGTATAAACATTTACCAAAAATGGACACTGGGACATTATTGTGAATAAACGAAAATAGACAATGGGACAGTTATCTTGAATAGGAGGGAGTAAGTGTTATTGAATAGTAAATTATTATTAGTGAAGTACTCGTAGTTATTAGTTGTAGCAAGTCTAGCTACTATGTCAACTTCTTTAATCTTTACGGTTTTTTCTGGTACATTGCCTAAGTTAAATCCCATGTTTTGCTGCGATTGATTTACGTACATATGAGATATTCATACGAGAATTAAACATTTTTATTTGTTGATTGAATGATAATGGGAATGTAGGATTCCTGTGGAGTTGGCTGGCGCGCAATCTCTGATGCCTTTACACAGTGCTACTGCATCTGCCTTGTTCACTTCCTTGCTATCAGTTCATGCTCAGAGCTGGGGTTCCCTTTCCGAAGGTATATGTTTGTTCTAGCTTTTGCATTACCGTACCGATTATGATCAGAAGAAATGTATGCTTGAAAGCTTAAGTTTTGTTGTTATGAGTACTTTAGTTATATGATTGCTTACTTAGCTGTAAATATTATTATATGAATGAAAATGACTATGTTGCTCGTCCTTCTCCGAGCTCAGCAGAAAGTGAATCTAGCGAAATGTTCATTTTCTCTCTAAATGTGGTCGGTGTTACTCCTAACAACGCGTGACAACTCCTACTGTTTGTTTAACTAGAATCTCGTTAGTTCTTCATGCATTCATTCCATAAGCTCCGCGGTATACAGAGCTCTGAGATTCTGTATACTTCTGAAGTTGGAACTTGGAATTTGGCTGTAACATCCAAACTTATCGTTGTCTTCGTGTCTTATTTCAAATTATAAACGTTTAGGTACGTGAAATGACTGGTGCTGTAGTCGTGCATCAAGCTTGGGTTGATATGTTGTAGGATTTCTTTCCTTTTGTTTTCCCTTTAGGTATGCCGTTTAAGCCGCTTTCATGCTTTGTATATTGGTTGTTAGTCACCAAAGTAAGGAATTTGAAGTATACAGTGTATCGTGTCTTTTGACTAGAACTACTCCGAAACCCGAGTTAGTATTGATTGGAACGAACCTATGAGGATTTTTCCAAGCTTATAAGCTTCTTCACTTCAGTCTGTTCGGGACCTAGGAATTCTCTCCCTCAGTAGCTGATCCCCTAAGAAATTAAATCAGTCGGTTTTCTAAAGCAAGAAGCCGTGATTTTGGTGGTTGTTAAAACACGAAATGCTTCTCACTTCAAATGTTCTATTTTAGCCGTTCTACCCACTCGTTGAATCAAAATTGCTTAATGAAATACTATATCGCTTCTCAATTTGAAGAATCTTTTCGGTTTGACCTATCTCGCATATGTGATACATATCTCTTGCTATTTGACAGGAACCATACTGGATGATTCTTAATTATACGAAATATTGCTTTCCAACTATTCCAAGTACGCTTCTTTATTTCACCTCCATACAAACTCTTATTCATAGGAGTGTATAGCGTTGCGCGCTGCCCTCATAATTTATCTGAACTCTACCTTTTCCGTGCCTAGCTCAGTTGTTCATTTGTGGCCTATTGTTTGCCTATGTTGGGTCTATGTCTTGAATCTGTTAGTCGCCGCTTCGAACGTCTATGCGGGGTCTGTCTGGGCTAGGGTTTCTGTCTGGGCCTTATTAGATTAGGTCAAATCTGTATTGTATTAGATTAAGAGTACTATATAAACTCTTAACCTCTACCCTAACAGTCATCATATACAATATACCGTTCTGAATTTGTAATCTGAAAAACTCCTCACATTAATAAAACTCTCTCCCTTCTGCTCTGTGGACGTAGCTAACACACCGTTAGTGAACCACGTAAATCTATGCGTATTGTTCTTTATTGTTTGTTTTTATCTTTCTCTGGGCTTCCGTTATAACAGCCTAGCTCGTCTAACTCGGTGCATCCTCACTGTTTGTCATGCGTAACATGTCTCTCACCTGCTACTTGTTATTACTTGCCAAATAAAAAATCAAGGCTTTTAGCGTTAAAAGAGCCGAAATCACAGTTTTGATGCTATCGTGTTTCAAACCTAGGTTCTTAGTTCCACATCCCATTTCTTAACCGATTGACTACACACTGCATGAGAGTATTTTTTGGAAATTTGAACACTGTCCCGATTTCTTTCATTACTTTCGTATGTAACTGAATTTGGTCAAATTACTGGCTGACTCCATGCATTAACAGGTTTCGCAACCCCACTATAACGAGGCCTTCAACTGAGCCAAGACGGGAAATGCTGGATTCATGATCTGATATACTTTCATAGTTGGATAAGTTCTTCAAACTGTAAGAAGAACTTGCTAGACTGCTAGTTTCTCCTTATTTCATATTTCGAGATTTGAACTCAAGTCGATGTTTCCAAAACTTCTACCAACAGATAATTATCGGAAGGTAATATAGCACTTAAGTAGAAATTTTCGCGTATTTTGGTTGTAATTTCTCTTATTTACAGTATGTTGTTTCATCATTCTACTACTACATTCATGTCACCGGTGTGCATCAAATTCTTTCACGTGATATTAGCCATGTCCTTTTTTACCTGACTGGAGCTGGCAATATTAATGCTACAATCTCACTTTCTACTGCTATGTAGACTGCAGTAATGCAATTATATTTTCAAATTGAAATGTTATGTTTTTCGGGATTATCGATATTACAAATTCTCATTTGTGACAGCATTATCCGTTGCAAACTTGCGACGGGTCAAATAAAACCCATTTGAAGAGATGAAGACAAATCATTTGGGATTCTCTATGTACACTCATTTTTGTTTTATTTAATCAGGTGGGTGTACTTGACCCGTCACAAGCTTGTGACGGATATATCTGTCGCAAAAAAGACCTATTAGATATCGTTATTTAATCAAATTAACTATTCGACTTGAATTAAACAAACCTACTTGTGAGATTACTCCCTATTAGTAAAGAAATGACGGGACCGTATTAAGGCTATTGATATGAGACAATATTGTACAAGGTTTACGTGCTATGCCGTTTTGGTCGTGTTCGAAGGGGATAGACACAATAAAATGGAAGAGAGGGGAATATTATCGAGTTGAAACTAAGTTAACAGATACAATAATTACAATTGAGTTAATCACAGATTACAAGTGGATGAAATACGTAACGAATTCAGTGGAAGAAAGGAAGTATAAGATTTACGAGTAGAAATCTTTTATACTGCTTTGTGTCGCTTCGCCTGTCTCATTGTCTTTATCTTACGAGTTATGACACATTATTCATCACATTTTATTAAACTAATAACGTGTTATAAGGAGTGATAATAAGACAAAGATAAAACACAAAATGGGATAGAAAATCCGCTCTTTTGAGGAAATGTTGACAATTGCACAAAAAATGATGATTCAATTAATAACCATTAGTATTGATGGCTTAATCATCTATGAAGGTGGCAGTAACTCATGATCTGAATCTGCATTACAGGCGTAGGAAAAGGGTATTCGAGAAGTTTTACGATGGGCTAGAGCTAATGGTTTTCTATATTTGGATGTGTTTTCTGATCTTATTCCAAATCACAGGAGTGGAGAACGAACACCATTTGACGCAAGGAATACTTCTCGACATTGAAGCTAGTTTACCTCTTTTCCATTGCATTAACTTTAGTTTTATTACTAGAAACTTGAATTCTGTGGCTAATCGTCTAGCGAAACGAGTCATGACCATGCATTGTAAGATTGTCTGTTACAATAACAAAAAAAATTAATAACCATTAGTATTAATTACTTCTTTTACAAAGCAAGAAACTTATACAATTATGATTCTTTATATGGGCTTCAAAAGGAAAAAAATGATTTAGTAAAAAATATATATAGAAAATAATATAATCAATAATCTCTTAAAAAAAGAAAAATAAAAATAAAAAATAAATAAAGATCTTGACCCAAAGATGGCCCAATTAATCTCATTTCCACCGGCTACCGCCTATAACATGTGACCGTTGCCCAACGTTACTATTTTTTTAAAAAATTACCTCACGCTCGCTTTCCTTTCAACACTTTACCGTTACTACTAACCTCATCTACCTCTCTACTCCCCAACAAAATCACCCTTTTTATTATTTCTCATCCGCCATTAACAAACACCACCTACCTTTTAATCTCCTCCCAACAATTCGTTATCAAACATTTAAAGTTTTCATCTTTTATTAGTTCTTGTTTCGGGTTTAATTAATTACCCAATTACCCAATTCAATCCCTAAAAATAGTGAAATTTTGATTGAATTTGATTAATAGCGAAAAAATGGCGGCTTTAGCACCTGGGGTTTTAGTTAAGTTGTTAGAAGGGATGAGTACAGGGGTGAAACCAACTAATGAACATAGGAGAACAATGCTTCAAGTGACTGACATTGTTCCGGCTGAGCTCGATGAGAAAAGCTTGTGGCCTAAACAAGGGTTTTACATCAAGGTTTCCGATTCTTCGCATTCGATTTATGTTAGTTTACCTTATGAACAAGATGATCTTGTTTTAAGCAATAAAATGCAGCTTGGTCAGTTCATTTATATTGAAAAATTGGAACCCGGTTCGCCTGTTCCGGTCGCTAAAGGCGCTAAACCGATACCCGGGCGGCACCCGTTAATGGGTACTCCCGAACCGTTAATGGGGTTGAGGAAGAAGGGTGAAAATACTGAGCAAAAGGTTAATGGTAATGCTGCAACTCCGAGAAGAGGGTCTTGGGAATTGAATAATTTGGAAGGGGTTGGTTCGCCGTGTATGAAATTAAAGCCGGTTCCGTTGGATTTCGATCAGTGTACGCCATTGAAGGAGAAGGGTAGTTCAGTTAAGTTTAATCCGCCTCCAATGTCGCCTATGATGAGAGTGAAGATGAGTAAAGATCAGGGGAATGCAGGTGTTAGGGCTTCTGTTGGTGGTGGAATGTTGTGTTCTAAGATGGAGGTGAAGGGTGAAAGTCCTGGTTGGCTTCGGAAAAGTTGCGTTACGCCTACAATTTTGAAGTTTGCTAGGAGTAAGAGTGTCTGTGAACGAGGGCCTAGGATTGCTGTCACTCCTTTGAATTCATCTGTAGGTACATTTTTCCTTACAAGTTTTTGTTTAATTTCTGTCGGAATTAAATTCCATATGATGATTCATGTTAGCCGTCTCCAAATCATTCCAAAGCATTGACGATTAATTGTTTCTGTATAATGTGAGTTGTTATGATGTTGTTATTGTTTGTATTGAAATCACCTGTCAGTGAATTTTAGGAGCTAACAGTGGCGAATCTAGGATGTGTAAAATTGGGGTGATTACACTACAAAAAAAACAGCATTATTGCAACCGATACAAATGGCGTTGTAAATTATTGCTTGCGATGTAATTTGCAACGAAATTGTTTTTTGTGCTGGAATTTGCGATGACGGATAATTTTACAATCTCGCAAACAAAAAGTCAAATGGCGGGAAGGTTTACGACGGAAATTCCGTCCGTTGCATCTGAAATTGACGGACTTTTTTTTGGACCACTAGTAAAAAAGTCAGTTAACCTTGCGATGGATTTCCTGTCGCAAAAATTGACTGACCGTGGTCAAGGAAATCCGTAGCAAATATTGACTTGCTTTGACACAGACCTTGGTCAAGATCAATCAATGTTTGTAACGGACTTCCCGTGAAAATATAATCAGTCGATTAATCTCGTCCCTAAAATTTTTGGTATTTAAATTGCATATAAGATTATGCAAATAAGATTCTTTGTAGTTGTTGGGGCTTGATCCTGGGTTATTGGGTTGGTAAGAGAATGTTTCTACCACTATTAAACTTTGCTGAAATATTAGCACATAGATAAATATGTATAATTTTTTCCTAATTAATGGGGTGAGGTTCACCCCCATCACCCCTATAAATCCGCCATTGCGAGCTAAGCTAGCTGAAATGCGCGTATTATGTGGTTATCTGGTTATGAATCGAACTTTTGAGGATAATTTTCGACAATACAGCACTTACAGGTGAAGAAGAGTTCTACACCGCCACCAAGCCTAAAGCGGGCAGAAGGATGGGTCAATGTAACAGACAATGTGCAGAATTCTGCGAGTTCAAAGGCGACTCCACAACCACAACCACAATCCAAGTCTAGTAATCCGACCTTTAATTCGACTAGCACACATTTATCAGTTAATTTACCAGGAAAACTTGGTCTTTTAACCAGGGTAAGCTTGTGTTTAGTGTTTACCATGTGTTATTGCAGTTATTCTTGTTTTCTTGAGCGAGATTTGATCGTTCTAAAGATGTTTCCTTATTGTTTCCGTGTTATAGGAAGCTGTCCAACAGAGAGAAACGGCGCAAAAAATTGCCCTTCAGGCATTACGACAGTCTACTGCCACGGACAATGTTGTACGCTGTCTTAAGTAAGACTCTCTGTATTTTCATGGCAGCTTAAATCTCGATTAATTATAATGTTTAGTGTAATTCTCCGTATTTTTTTTGATGACGAGGGGGTTGAATCCCCGGGTCCATTCATTCCCGCACCATCACATAAGCCACCCTTTGGAGGCTGCAGTGGCCAAGTGGTCATTGTCTCAGCTGGTAGTCGAACCTGAGACCTTTCAACTCCTGCATTTCTGCAAGCTTCAAGGTTTAACTCAGTTATCACTGGACTAACACCACTTGGTTAATTCTCTGTATTTGTTCTGTAGGATGTTTGCGAACTTGAGCAAGTCAGCAAAACCCGATGCTCCTGCAACTTGCTTTGATCAGTTCCTAGAGTTCCATAACCAAATTCAGCAGGCAATGACCGACATGGTCTCAATCCAAGCGGCCACATCAGCCAACGAAATCAAACCCGAGGCCAAAGAAGATAGCTCAATCCTACACGAGATTGGGCATAACTCAATGGATCGGTTCCAAGACACGGAACCCAACAATACATCGAAGAGAAGATTAGCCCTGTACAAGTCCATTGCATCTTTTTCTACAAGTAATGCAAGGGTACTGAGATCGCAATCCAAGACATCAGGAAAAGTTCATCCTAACGAATGTAATAATAATAATAACAACGGTAGCACTGAGAATGATGAAAACAAACAGCCTGGTGTCGGGTCAGGTTGTTTGAGCAATATGGTGAAATTGTGTCGGGAAATAGAGTCAGAAGCCGGGAATTGGTTCATGGAGTTCATAGACAAGGCGCTTGAGACGGGGATGAAAAAGTCGAAAGACAAAGCAGATGTTGATGTTAGGAAAGTACCACAAAGTCTTATCCTTAAGGTCATGAATTGGGTTCAAGTCGAGCAAAGTGATTCAAATAAACGACCAGTTCATCCTAAGGCCGCGCATATTGGAAGGAAATTGAGAATTAAAGTGAAGAACCCATGATTTATTCAGTAGATTATTACTGTTTTTATTCATTAGGATGATTGTTAGGATATGTTTGTATGATCAGAGCCATTACAGTCAGTCATAGTTATGTAGTTGTAGTGTGATTGTCAGGATGTTTGTGTAATCAGCCGCGAGTCGAGATTCAGATTGGTGTGTATCTCTCAATAACGATTTACGCGGCTTGTATCATCTCAATAACAATTTGGATTGGTTACGACTGATAATTTATTTGTGAAACGGCTCAATTATAATTACGCGGCTTGTACCATCTCAATAACAATTTACGAGGCTTGTATAATTTAGGAGGTGGTTGACGTGACTTGTATAATTTAGGAGGCGATTGTATAATTTACGCAGCTTATACCCAGAATCAAAACGGTTTTTTTTTTAGTTTGACAAGCTTTTTACGAGCATGTTTGGCCTAAATTGCTAAAGATGAATTTTTATTTTTACAGTTTAATTTTTTAAAAGTAGTTTTCAAGAATCAGAAACACCAAATTGTTGCATATTTGAGTTTTTGAGAAATTATTTTTAACTTTTAAACAAATGATGTGTTTGGCCGAAAAGTGTTTTTAATTCCAAAAATACCTTGAAAAGTTAGGCCAAACACACACTACCTTGAATATCATAAGAAGCACTTTATTATCACCGTTCAATTTGAGTTTAACTAAATGTTTCGAGTTCATACTTTTAAAATTACCAGCATTATGATAAATTTAGGAAAAATATTATAATACCGATTAATACATAATATTATGTTTGCAAATTTAACCTAAAATAAAAATAAAACATTACCCAGTATATCATTACCCTATTAAATTTAGAAAATACGGAATCGTATATACTATAAATACGGGTCAATTACCGACTATACTACACGGCTATACGGCCCATAAAAAAGTCCATAACCATTACTTCTCCGGTTCTCGCCTTTCTTTCATCCCCTCTCCTTTTCCCCCAAATCAATCAAAATCAAAATTAGGGTTTATCATCGTCTCTCTAAATCAATCAAACTCCATGGATCTAATCCAATCGTATTCCCCAACCTCCAACTCCGATTCCGATTCCGACTCTGAAACCCGAATAATCACTCTTCCTACCAAATCCGCCGCCCCAAAAGTCGACGATACCGCACTTTCCCTAATTTCATCCGACCCGAATTCCTCATCCGGATCCCTAACCAAACCACTAGACCCGACACAGCATGTCGTCTCCTACAACCCAACATACGACCAACTGTGGGCCCCAATATACGGCCCAGCCCACCCGTTTGCGAAAGACGGGTTAGCTCAAGGTCTCCGTAATCATAAACTCGGCTCCGTCGAAGACGCCGCTATCGCTTCGTTTCATTTCGACGAACAATACAATACCTTTCAGTCTCTCGGTTACGCCGCCGACCCGTCCGCTACTCACTTCGTCGGCGATCTCAATTCGCTTGAGACGAACCGCGGCGTGACGGTGTTTAATATCCCGCAGTCGGAACACAAGCGACGCCGGGTTTTAAATAAGAGGGAAATCGATGAAGATGATGTAAATGATGAAGATAAGGATAATCCTGCTACTGACACGTGGCTGTCGAGGAACAGGAAGAGTCCATGGGCGGGGAAGAAGGACAATGTAGAACAAGGGGAGTTGACGGAAGAGCAGAAGAAGTATGCGGAGGAACATGCTAAGAAGAAGGCCGAGGAACGAGGGGAGAAAGTCGAAAAAGGCGAGGTTTTCGAAGAAAAGAGTATGTTTCATGGGAAAGAAGAGAGGGATTATCAAGGTAGGTCATGGATTACTCCGCCAAAGGATAAGAAAGCGGATGTTGAACATTGTTATATTCCGAAACGATGCGAGCATACTTGGAGTGGACATACGAAGGGTGTGAGCGCGATTCGGTTTTTCCCGAAGTTTGGGCATTTGATTCTGTCAGCTGGGATGGATACGAAGGTGAAGATATGGGATGTGTATAACTCGAGGAAATGTATGAGGACGTATATGGGGCATTCAAAGGCGGTACGAGATATTTGTTTTACGAATGATGGGAGTAAGTTTTTGAGTGCAGGATATGATAAGAATATTAAGTATTGGGATACTGAGACAGGGAAGGTGATCTCAACTTTTTCGACAGGGAAAATCCCGTATGTAGTGAAGTTAAACCCTGATGATGATAAGCAGAATGTGTTGTTAGCAGGGATGAGTGATAAGAAGATTGTACAATGGGATATGAATAGTGGGGAGATTACTCAGGAGTATGATCAGCATTTAGGGGCAGTGAATACGATTACATTTGTCGATGATAATCGTCGTTTTGTGACATCTAGTGATGATAAGAGTCTTAGGGTTTGGGAGTTTGGGATACCTGTTGTTATTAAGTATATTAGTGAGCCTCATATGCATTCAATGCCGTCTATTGCAGTGCATCCTAATAGTAATTGGTTGGCTGCTCAGAGTTTGGATAATCAGATTTTGATATATAGTACTAGGGAGAGGTTTCAGCTTAATAAGAAGAAGAGGTTTGCTGGGCATATCGCGGCTGGGTATGCTTGTCAGGTTAATTTTTCGCCTGATGGACGGTTTGTTATGTCGGGAGACGGTGAAGGGAAGATGTGGTATTGGAATTGGAAGACTTGTAAGGTGTTTAGGTCTATGAAGTGTCATGAGGGTGTTTGCATTGGATGTGAATGGCATCCATTGGAAACTAGCAAGGTCGCGACTTGTGGTTGGGACGGCTTAATCAAGTTTTGGTGCGTGGCTTATACACTTGTTTGGTTAATATGCTTGTATTTACTCTTGTTTACGTTAAATTTGATTGATTGCGACTAATTTTCTGCTAGGATGTCCATTGTCACCTAGTTTTAGGTGGTACCCCTTAGCTAGCTTAATATTTGTAGTGATGGACATGGTGGTTGTCGAGCTAGGCTGCTTGAAGCTTGATCTGGGGGAAATAAGTTGGGACGTAGGAAACACGGCTTATGTGGTAGTTGATGCAATTAGAATTAGGCCCTGTTCTTTTCGGCTGAAACGAGCTGAATTGAATAAATTGGAGTAGAGCTTAATTGAACTAAATTGAGTGAAACTGAGGTGGAGTGAATTTAGTTGAATTAGAAGTTACTTTTGTGAAGAGATTAATTGAAAATAATTGATTAAACGTAAATAAAACTTAAGGAATACAACCAACCAAAATTGAAAGGAGCTGAAATTAAGCCAGAAAGAACAAGGCCTTAGTAGTATCACCTAGTATGGGAAAGTATTTGATGGCCCCTTTGTTCCGGATGTGCCTACTCTGTAGTGGTCGTATTTGCTTTGTCTGAGCCCTAACTTTCCACACCACCACTCACCTTCCCCTTAGCTCTTGACCATGACAACCCTCTGCCCGCCACTCACCTTTGTAACCACCACGCTCTCCGGCAGGTGCCTAGAATTTTATTCTGCCTGTGTAGTTAGATTAGCTAGCTTGTTACCTTTCTCCGTAACTAGAAATTTCATATAGTGTCATCCTAGGTAGCACGGACACTTCTCTTAATTACCCGTCCCGTGTCCGACACTCGGACACCCGATACTCGTTGGACACATGGCTAAATATATTATAGTTTAGACGAGGAATAAAATTTTAAAAAGATCGATTAGAAGACGAGTTTGGTTGGAAAAATGAAAATTAGTTATAGTAAAGGTCGAATTGTCTCTTTACATGTTTAGATTTAACGATAAGTATAAAATTATACGTTATTTATAACCATAAAATATATATTTTATTATATTTAAATGACGTGTCCCGTGTCCTAAATTTCATGGGATGCCGTGTCCCGTTTTGTGTCCGTGTCCGTTTTGGTGCTACCTAGGTGTCATCCATGTCCAAAACTTACTTATAGTGTACAAGTGATGCCTTACAAAGACGCATAGAACATTATGTTAATACATAACTATTTAAACTTAAAGGTTAACACTCTCACACATATTGAACCAGAACTAGCCTCAAGTGCTTTCACCTATCTTGATCCTTGGTTTCCTGTTTGTGGATTAATTTCTTCATTTTGGCATTCTATATAGTTTTCTGGTTAACTGATGTATTTCGCATGACTACAAGTTTTCGAGATCAGATTAGGCTGATGACCTCTTATGCGCGACTTCTATTGGAGGCCTGTTTGACATTAGTTTTTAAATTGAGACAGTTAGAACCTTCATGTGGTGTATTATACATTTTTGAGGACAAGAGGTTCTCGACTTCTTGTGGTAGTGTTATTACTCTAGGCCCGCTTGGGATGGAGTTCAAACTAAGAAATTAATGGAGGAAACTAGGAAAGTAATGGTTCTAGAGGGAACTAAGGCCCTGTTCTTTTCGGCTAAAACGAGCTGAACTGAATTAATTGGAGTAGAGCTTAATTGAACTAAATTGAGTGGAACGGAGGTGATGTGAATGCAGTTGAATTAAAAGTTAATTTTGTGAAGAGATTAACTGAACATAATTGATTGAACTTAAATAAAACCCAACGGAATATAGCCAAGCAAAATTGAAATGAGCTGAAATTAAGCCAGGTCCTAATTCTCTCTCTCACACACACATGCGTTCCCCAATCACATCTTTCCACCCTCCACTCTCACCATTAATACAAGGGAACATTTTCCTTTCTTAATCTATTTTGTGTTGGAAGTGTAAATGACAAGTAGAATGCTTGTTGAGTCGGATTTTAGATAAGGTGTCTTCTTTTGGTGGATGGGATTTAACTGAGAAATGAGATTTGATCGTCTTCATAGTATTGTTGTTCGAGGTGTTATGTCCTTAATAAAGGATGTGTTGTGTTAACCTGTTCAATGAATCTGAACTTTTAATCGTCTTTTGTGGCTACTAATTGTGACACGGGTGAGTTATAGGACTCATAGACCCCAGCTATGCCGAAATTGCGCATTTTTTTTGTTTTGATCGTCTTTTTTGGATACCAATTCACTAATCTTTGTCATCTACATTATTCAGGGACTAGAGACTTTAAAAGCTTGAAGGGAATGACTTCTGATCGATGATTGTCCGCTTCTCACCTGAACCAAGATTTGTAAAATCAGCCAAGCGTGGATGGTTCTTATATTGCGCGATACAACATGAGAAGATTAGCATATTAAGTTTGCAAAACTTTTGTGGTGTAAATTTAAGCAGAATGGGGACAGTTTACTTCAAGTTTTCGACAGTTTTGCATTCTTCAAGTGTTCGATGACGTAGTTCGCGTATACAGTATTTTAGATAACAATGCCTGTGCTGTGTTCTGTAGCTTGAAAAAACATTACAATAGCTGTTCGAAAAACTTGCCTGTATTTCTAATGCTGCTTCTACTAATCACTTGTACGTGGATCCAATGTATACTCTTCAGTTTAGAAAGTAAATTCTTGGTTTTACGAAACAAGAACAGTTATTGAAATAAGCCAATACTTAATTCAATGTTTTACGGGTTGCTTTAAACGATTTTAGGCTCAAGTTCAAGTATTGACCTGTTTACAACGATTATCTTAGTTTTGTCTATGACTGGTTTATTGCAAATTTACACCCTCAAATGTCCTTTGTTTGCTCCTCATATTTTGTGTGGACGTTAATCCGACTCAAGGAGCAATGTGTTTGATTCTCGGGCATTTTTAATTCGGTACCTTGGAATTCCGAAAACCTTATACTCACTCGGATCCACATCAATGATAACATAAACCACTTTAAAAGTGAATCCATGTTACTATCGATGTGGATCGGATGAAGTATTATACAGTTCAATTTGAATTGTTCAGGAGGTTATAATTGGACGCATTTTTTGTCTCCTTTCTTTTTGAACCATGTGTTCTGGTCTTTTGAAACGTATACAGTTCAATTTGAATTGTTCAGGAGGTTATAATTGGACACATTTTTTGTCTCCTTTCTTTTTGAACCATGTGTTCTGGTCTTTTGAAACGTTAACATATTCGATTTCAGCACCGAATAAAAATAACCAATTTAATTGCAATTATCCGATTTACAGCCTAAACTAGTGTTGCTTACAAGCACCCTCCAACATCAAAACTTGTGTGCCCATTATATCCGGCCTCAGGAACAAACCGTCTAGTTACGGATATTTGAGGAAAATTCACAGTTATCGGAATTCAAGCGTCCCGAAAAAAAATTCTACGTAAATCACAAAATGTTCCTCAGATCAGATAAAGAGGCCGCGGAAAATTTGAGGGAAGCAGAAGACATTAGAAGGTTCTGGTAAACAACGAAACCAATATTTATCAAACCTCCGATAATCGTGAAAAATGGAGTAATACTCGTTATTTAACTTGAAATCGAATAGGTTAACTCCTGAAATGATCTCGGAGAAGTGTTTGAAAGACCGGGAGAAAAAAGAATAATGGTGCGGGACGACCTCCCAAACGAAAAATTGAAATGTATAATACATGATTTTCGAGATTTTAGAGTCCCTGAACAAAGTCCTCCGAAACTCACACAAAATGTTCCTCAAATTAGATAAAGAGGTCACACAAAATTTAAGTGAGCTTCCGGTATGACAAACCTCCCGAACGGCTGAAATTAAAGTGTTACAATACACGGTTTTGAAGATTTCTGTGTCCCGAAAAAAATCTTCTGAAAATCACATAAAACGTTTCTCGGATCAAATAAACATGCCACAAAAAATTTGAGAGGAAACAGAGGAGATTTGGGCGTTACGGTATGCGATTAATCAATATTCGTCAAACCTCCGAGAATCGTGAAAAATGGAGTAATACTCGTTATTTTGCCCTAAAATCGATCTGGTCAACTCCTGAAATGATCTCGGAAAAGTCTTTAGGAAAACGGGGGGGGGGGGGGGGGGGGGCGAGAATTGTAGTCCGGGACGACCTCCTGAACGGCTGCAATTGAAGTGTATATGTATAGTATAATACACGGTTTTGAGGATTTCTGGGTCCCAGAACAAGATCTTCCGAAAATCACACAAAACGTTCCTCAGATCAGATAAACAGGCCACACAAAATTTGAGGGGAAACTGAGGAGATTTGGGGGTTCCGGTATTCGATAAACCAATATTCGTCACACCTCCGATAATTGTGAAAAATGGAGTAATACTCGTTATTTTGACCTATAATCGATCTGGTTAACACCTGAAATGACCTCGAAGAAGTTTTTGAAAAACCGGGAGATAAAAGAATTATAACCCGGGACGACCTCCCGAACGGCTGAAATTAATGTAAATACACGGTTTTTGAAGATTTCTGTGTCCCGAAATGACCTCGAAGAAGTTTTTGAAAGTGCGGGAGAAAAAACAATTATGGTGAGAGACGACCTCCCGAAGGCTGAAATTGAAGTAATGAGGGGAATAATACACGATTTTGAAGATTTTTCTGTCCAATAACAAAATCCTCTGAAAATCACACAAAATGTTCCTCAGATTAGATAACGAGGCCACACAAAAGTTTGAGAGGAAATAGAAGAGATTTAGGGGTTTGGTATAATATTAACCAATATTCGTCAAACCTTCCATAATTGTGAAAAATGGAGTAATACTCGTTATTTTGACCTGAAATTGATTTGGTTAACTTTTGAAATGAGCTCGAAGAAGTTTTTGAAAGAAGGAGAGAAAAAAGAACTATGGCCCGGGACGACCCCCGAACGACTGAAATTGATGTATATAAATACACGGTTTTCGGGATTTCAGGGTTCCGAAACAAAATCCTCTGAAACTCACACAAAATTTACCTCAGATCAGATAAAGAGGCCACACAAAAATTTGATAGGAAATAGAAGAGATTTGGGGGTTCCGGTATACGATTAACCAATATTCGTCAAACCTCCGATAATCGTGAAAAATGAAGTAATACTCGTTATTTTGACTTGAAGTTGATTTGGTTAACTTCTGAAATGAGCCCCGAGAAGTTTTTGAAAGAAGGGGAGAAAAAAGAATTATGGTCCGGGACGACCCCCGAACGTCTGAAATTGAAGTATATAATACACGGTTTTCGGGATTTCAGGATCCCGAAACAAAATCCTCCGAAACTCACACAAAATGTTCCTCAGATCAAATAAAGAAGCCACACAAAATTTTGATAGGAGATAGAAGAGATATGGGGTTCTGGTATACGGCTAACCAATATTCGTCAAACCTCCGATAATCGTGAAAAATGAAATAATACTCGTTATTTTAAACTGAAATCGATTTGTTTAACTCCTGAAATGACCTCGGAGATATTTTTGAAAGAAGGGGAGGAAAAAGAATTATGGTCCGGGACGACCCCGAACAGCTGAAATTAAAGTGTAATACACGATATTCGGGATTTCAGGATCCCGAAACAAAATCCTCCGAAACTCAAAAATTCCTCAGATCAGATAAAGATCGAGGCCACACAAAATTATGATAGGAAATAGAATAAATTTGGCGGTTCCGGTATACGACTAACCAATATTCTTCGAACTTCCTATAATCTTGAAAAATGGAGTAATACTCGTTATTTTGACCTAAAATCGATTTGGTTAACTCCTCAATGACGCCGGAGAATTTTTGAAACAAGGGGATTTTTGGGTCCCAAAACAAAATCCTCCGAAACTCACACAAAATGTTCCTCAGATCAGATAAAGATCGATGCCACACAAAATTTTGATAGGAAATAGATGAGATTTGGGGGTCCCGGTATATGATTAACCAATATTCTTCGAACCTCCGATAATCGTGAAAAAAGGAGTAATACTCGTTATTTTTAACTGAAATCGACTTGGTTAACTCTTGAAATGACCTCGGACAGATTTTTGAAACAAGGGGAGAATAAAGAACTATGGTCCGGGACGACCCCTGACGTCTTGAAGTGTATAATACACGATTTTCGGGATTTCAGGGTGCCGAAACAAAATCCTCCGAAACTCACACAAATTGTTCCTCAAATCAGATAAAGATCGAGGCCACACAAAATTTTGATAGGAAATAGAATAGATTTAGGGGTTCCGGTATACGACTAACCAATATTCCTGAAACCTCCGATAATCATGAAAAATGGAGTAATACTTGTTATTTTGACCTGAAATCGATTTGGTTAACTCCTGAAATGACCACGTACAGGTTTTTGAAAGAAGGGGAGAAAGAAGAATTATGGTCCGGAACGACCCCCGAACGGCTGAAATTGAAATGTATAATCACTGTTTTCGGGATTTCAGGGTCCCGAAACAAAATTCTCCGAAACTCACACAAAATGTTCCTCGGATAAGATAAAGAGGCCACACAAAATTTTGATAGGAAAAAGAAGAGATTTGGGAGTTCCGGTATATGATTAACCAATATTCGTCAAACCTCCGGTAATCGTGAAAAATGGAGTAATACTCGTTATTTTTAACTGAATCGATTTAGTTAACTCCTGAAATGACCTCGGACACATTTTTGAAATAAGGGGAGAAAAAAGAATTATGGTCCGAGACGACGCCCGAACGGCTGAAATTGAAGTGTATAATACATGATTTTCGGGATTTCAGGGTCCAGAAACTAAATCCTCCGAAACTCACACAAAATGTTCCTCGACTCAGATAAAGAGGCCACACAAAATTATCATAGGAAATAGAAAAGATTTGGGGGTTCCGGTATACGACTAACCAATATTCGTCAAACCTCCGATAATCATGAAAAATAAAGTAAAACTCGTTATTTTGACCTGAAATCGATTTGGTGAACTCCTGAAATGACCACGGTGAAACTTTTGAAAGAAGGGGAGAAAAAAGAATTATAGTCCGGCACGACCCCCGAACGGCTGAAATTGAAGGTATAAATACACGATTTTCGGGATTTCTGGGTCCCGAAACAAAATCCTCCGAAACTCACACAAAATGTTCCTCAGATCAGATAAAGAGGCCACACAAAATTTTGATAGGAAATAGAAGAGACTGGGGGTTCCGGTATATGATTAACCAATATTCGTCAAACCTCCGATAATCGTGAAAAATGGAGTAATACTCGTTATTTTGTACTGAATCGATTTAGTTAACTCCTGAAATGACCTCGGACAGATTTTTGCAATAAGGGGAGAAAAAAGAATTATGGTCCGGGACGACGCCCGAACGGCCAAAATTGAAGTGTATAATACACGAATTTTGGGATTTCAGGGTCCAGAAACTAAATCCTCCGAAACTCACACAAAATGTTCCTCGGCTCAGATAAAGAGGCCACACAAAATCATCATAGGAAATAGAAAAGATTTGGGGGTTCCGAAACAAAATCCTCTGAAACTCACACAAAATTTACCTCAGATCAGATAAAGAGGCCACTCAAAAATTTGATAGGAAATAGAAGAGATTTGGGGGTTCCGGTATACGATTAACCAATATTCGTCAAACCTCCGATAATCGTGAAAAATGAAGTAATACTCGTTATTTTGACTTGAAGTTGATTTGGTTAACTTCTGAAATGAGCCCGGAGAAGTTTTTGAAAGAAGGGGAGAAAAAAGAATTATGGTCCGGGACGACCCCCGAACGTCTGAAATTGAAATATATAATACACGGTTTTCGGGATTTCAGGGTCCCGAAACAAAATCCTCCGAAACTCACACAAAATGTTCCTCAGATCAGATAAAGAGGCCACACAAAATTTTGATAGGTAATAGAAGAGATTTGGGGGTTTCGGTATACGACTAACCAAATTCTTCATACCGCAGATAATCTTGAAAAATGGAGCAATACTCGTTATTTTGACCTAAAATCGATTTGGTTAACTCCTGAAATGAACTCGGAGAGATTTTTGAATGAAGGGGAGAAAAAAGAATTATGGTGCGGGAGGACCTCCGAACGGCTGAAATTGAAGTGTATAATACCTGGTTTTCGTGATTTCAATGTCCCGAAACAAAATCCTCCGAAACTTATACAAAATGTTCCTCATATCAAATAAAGAGGCCACACAAAATTTTGGGAGTAATTAGAAGAGATTTGGGGGTTCCGGTATATGATTAACCAATATTCGTTAAACCTCCGATAATCGTGAAAAGTGGAGTAATACTCGTTATTTTGACCTGAAATCCATCTGGTTAACTCCTTAAATGACCCGGAGAAGTTTTTGAAAGAAGGGGAGAAAAAATAATTAAGGTCTGGGACGACCCCCCGAGGCCCGAACGGTTGAAACTGAAGTATAAAAGACACGGTTTTCAGGATTTCAAGGTCCCGAAACAAAATCCTCCGAAACTCACACAAAATGTACCTCGGATCAAATAAAGAGGCCACACAAAATTTTGATAGGAAATAAAAGAGATTTAGGGGTTCCGGTATACGATTAATCATATTCGTCAAACCTCCGAGAATCGTGAAAAGTTGATTAATACACGTTATTTTGACATAAAATCGATTTGGTTAACTCCTGAAATGACCTCGGACAGATTTTTGAAACAAGGGGAGAAAAAAGAATTATGGTCCGGGACGACCCCCGAACGACTTAAATTGCGGTAAAATTGCATTCCCAAATAGAGTAAAAAATAAACGCACAATCACAAAACTTCTACGAAATAGTAAAATTACATCTTGGTAAAATTACGGAATTTGATCTGGACACTGTAAACTCTTCGGGAAAGGAACCGTGGACAAAAGAACAAGCGCCCGCAACACCGCAACACCGGAGAACAACAAGAGACGGAAAGAACTAATTTAGTGAACTCAATCGAAGTAAAAGTTCAAAACTATAAATGGTTGAGACCTAGAAGCATACCCATTTTGGCATTTGATTTGTAGCTGATAATGCAAGGAGACACAGGTTAATCATTTTGAACAAAACTCGTATCCATTCAAACTCAAACTGAAGGAAACTCGATTGCTTGCATAATATTCTATCACCAAAATCGCAAGAAAAATCTAACTGCTGAAGCTTTTTTGTACAAGAATTACCTCGACTAACTTCCCTCTCATGAAACTTTTCCCATTCTTTACAACGGTTATGAAAACCTTAAAACTATTTAAACCTATCGATAGCTAGTAAGTCTCCCTTGCAACGGATATATCCGTCGCAACCTTCTATCGGGTCAAGTTTTGCAACTTGCTTAGATAAGACAAAGTATAGGGAGTCTCAAAAGCTTGTCTTTTCCTACTCAAATGGGAAATATTTGACCCGTCGCAAGTTTGCGACGGATATATCCGTCACAAATGAGAATTTGTGATCGCTAGCCTCATCGTCATCATCAAAGGGATTAGGGATAACAAGTTCATTGAAAAGACTTCATACCATATTCAGCGACAGCTACATTTGACTATTGGGAATTATATGTGCAGCTCCTGCATTGTTTGCCTTCACTAGTTCTATACATCAGACAAACTCCATTTGAAGCCGTCAGTAAATCAACGAGAGACTTGTGCTGTCATGAAATGCCAGCGAGGTGTGCGGTTTTTGCTCTTGTAACAGGAGAAGGCAGGCACACAGGTTCCCATAAGGAATTATCATCTCCTGGTATCTTTCGAAATTCTTTCATGAGAATGTTTTTAATTTCGCTTCTTAAACTTGAGGCTTCTTGAGCTTTAAACCACTTCTTTCCAAACTGGGGTAAATGTGTAACCAAAAGGGTCCACAAGCAAAACATCGAAGATTAGATGGACTTGATTTATTGCACTTTATAATTTTACGAGTGAATGTTGACGCATGATTGATTCTCTATGCATATATATAACTGTAACACCGATACAATGTTGTGAGACCAAAACAAATTCAAAAGAAGTTCGTTTTTTGTTACTTCTATGTTCTATATTTAAACTTGCGAGAGCGGGATCGCAAAAAATACAGTATTTGATACTAAGGAATCTTACCATAGATAAATGCTCGTCTCTCATCTTTTCAGGTGCATCTTGAATGAAGCGCTCAATGTAGTACAACACAAAAAGGCCACAATCATAGTCGTTAGTCTGCCGAGGAGCCTGCAATGGGGTTAGAGTTTAGCGAGGGTAGATCCAACAAGTCTGCTATGAAGTTAGCTTATGAAATAAGTTAGCATGAACAAGATACATTATTAAAAGTATGTTAACATGATTAACTGGTAATAAATGACCGGACAACAATCAAAGACAGAAAAGGAAAATCTCAATAATATCCATCCAAAAGCATACCAGAGGCAGACATATACTCCATCTGCTTCGAAAGAACATGTTCTTAGGAAGAGAATTTTACAGAAGCGGCTGGAATTCTGATAAGCTGGGTCTATGCTAGTATTAAGGTTGACATCAAAAGGTAACAACACAATTATAAGAGTGTCTCCTTAACTGCATGGATGCAAGACAATGCCACTTTTTACCAAAAAAAATTGTGAGCCAATGAAGCTTTTCATGTAGTTGATAGGACAAAAAATATCCTCCCAGAGGAGAAGATTTGAACATGTACTTTACTCAATAGAACCATTTCATCATTAATCATGGATCCACAGTTCAGTTACCAAAAAGCCCCAAATTTCAAGCTTAAAGAAGCAGCTAAACAGTTCCAAAGTAACTATGGCCCTAGATTATGTAAAGACTCGTCGATACCATTCATCAATTCTCCTCAAACCCCTGATCACTAGTGACAGCCCCAGTTGGCTCCACAACATCAAACACTTACGTCATCTACAGCCTTGATCGTGATACAGGGAAAAGATAAATTACAACAAGGATGGAAACATAAGCAATCATGATTTACGGAATATCATTGTTGAAATTAAGATCTCTAGAATGGAAAACGAAACCACAAGTACAAGCATAAATCTAGCACTATTATATGAACATATACATTTTGGGAGCGCTATTCTAAGCTCAATTTGTAGTTATACTTCATATTACATGATAAACAACTAAGAGTAAAGAGTAATTGATGTCCAAGACAGTTGAATAAAAAAACCCACAAATATCTCATCAGAAATAAAGTCAAAACATAAGCAGACACAAACTTCAATTCTTTCACAAAAGTACAGACGGAAAAACCCTTGTCTAATAAGAGGCTACAACTGTACGAGAAACTATAGTAGTCATAACGGATAAATACACACAGGGCGACAGCCACAACACAATAGCCACCACCATAAGAAAAAGAAGTTATGAGTTACCACAATGGTTTTGACATCAATCCTTTGAGAAAGGTTTTCCTTCAACGTGTCTGGAATAGGGATGTTAACTGCTTCACCAGCTTCTTTCAGATACTTCCATTCATTTTCCAAAAGACTGAAGACAACACAACATTCTAAATAAAATAATTACAAAACTGTATCTTGGCAATGTTTTTTTAATAAAAAAAATTGGTATTTGAAAGATAACAAAAACAACAGACTACTGGTGGGCTATGTTACTCTGACTCAGCTTGAAGGGTCGGACACGGGTACGTATCCAAGTGTCGGACACGACTATTTTATAGAAAAGTTCAAGATTTGGTCTAAATGAAGTGTCCGAGTGTCATACCAATGTCCAAGGATCAAGTGTCCGACACGGGTAGGTCATATGATGTGTCAAAGTAACATAGCTGGTGGGGTGTGTCACTCGTTTTCAGATGGTTTTAAAAAAAGCAATAATCACCCCAGTCTGTCATGCTAGATTAATATTATTCAAGAAAAAAAATATGGACATGTTTATATCAAATTTTCATAGTTCCACATGAATGAAACCACAGCATTAAAATCTAGATCGTTACCTTCTGACATTCTTAAAAATCACATGACTATAATGCAACCCCAACGAATCCAAATGAAGTATGATTGGCCCTGAATCTTCCTCATCAGAGATGCATAATATCACTAAACTCCAATGTTTGCTGCAGCAAAAAGATCATCCATCACAATAAAAAAAATGACTTCACACTAAACTTAGAGAAGTAAACATCACAAATGAAAGAGCAAAGGCCAGCCAAACTGAGCCCGTGATTGAAAACTTTGGGTTACATAACATTTCAAAACCTAATCAAACAAAGACCTCACATGATTAAAACTCAACCCTGAAGTTGGCTGACCTACCCAGGTGAATGCTAAATGCAGAAGAATAAGGTCATCCGCGGTAAATTTGCAAATGTTGGTCAATTGTCTCTAAACAAGCATCATTAGTGACTGAGAACTAACATGGTGCTACTTTGATTGTAGAAAACATTTTAGAGGGTCAAAACAAAAATAATATTTACTTATAAAGTGGTTATATGTGTAGCTCAAGTAACACAGACTTTGGCGATTCTATCTGGCCTTTTGGCATATTTACTTATAAAAGTGGTTCTATGGGTAGCGCATGCCATAAAAATAAGGAAAACAAAACATAAGCTAAAGAAATCTCATTGGCATTCTAGAGACAATAATTCCTACTTACTCTTCGTTTACCGGAAGGAATATATATGTCTTCTCAAATATATTAACACCTTTCCACCACCTCCGGAACTTGATGAAAAAAGTCTCCTCATTCTACATGGCAATATGATTCAATCAAAATTAAGCAGCAAATTAATACAAAAAATATCTTGCAGATAACTTTTTGTCACAGACTAAAACCCATGCCATTTCAATTAAGTTATGATTAGACTTTGAAGATACTTGAGAATCCATACGCCTAAATCTTGCATGAGGTATAACACAATGTTATATGGTGTCACATATCACAATAGATATTACTAATGATTATCACCTCACTCTTCTTAACCGAGTAAAGTAAAAAAAAAAATCGAGAAACCTATACCTCGCGTGCCATAGCCTCTTGGAGCTTGCTGTAAAAGTATGTATTGAAAAAATAGAACTTTTGCTTTGATTTATCTGACATAGAGCACTTCTGCTGAAGATACCTAATGAAATCAACAACAGTCATATGTGCATATAAAAGAAGCTAATTTGCAAAGCTAATACATGCTCTCTTAATATGAGTTATGAAGGTATGTCGTGCCTCTATCAACTAACCGTATAGATCAGATTGTTAGGCTAATTTGTAGACTCCTTATAGTGTCTATTACATAGAATCTCCAACTATCAACTACGAAGCCTCATAGAGATAACCCAATGCACATATATTTCATAAAGTTTACTATAGACATTGCGTCAGAATACATCTACTTTTATCAAAACTAAAAAGAACTCCCACCTTCTCGAGTTTTGTTTCAACTCCATACTAAAATGACTAGTCAATTTTTAGCTATGAATTCGGCTCGAAATGTTTAGGGATAACAAAAGTTGCACAAACTTATCTTCCAAGACATGCTTTAATATGGTGGGTGCATAATTCTCAAAATGAAGAAAACTGGAGAAGAATATATGCATGACCCTAAACTGACACTTGTTTACTAAAAAATGTTGGCTAGAGAGTTAAGTACCGTATGTAAAAGTTCATGATAGTTGACGTCAGACACTCGCCTGGTTCTAGACATTTTAATTCTGAGCGAAAGATCTCAAGAGATTCCGGATCTTCCCTGCATGAAAGGCAAAAGAAATTAATGTATGTCAAAACTAGATGGGAGCATTTGGACAAAAATCACACATACAGGAGCACAAAATACCTAGATGGATAAAAGATCTTGCATTCATTCCTCCTGTAAATAGTACACACAAGAATCACATCTCCCTAGCCATGCGAAAGTGCGAAACAAAAACATGCAAAACAAAGACCATCTAACCATGAAAAAGAAATAAGAGAAATCATACCTTGAACGTCGTTTTTCAGGTTCTTGAATTTTCTGAGTAGTGTCAGGTTCTTCCTCATCCACCAGAACAACAGTAAAATCTTCCTAATAGTTCATTCCAGTAGATATATAAGTTATTAAGAGATGTTTCTCTTCCCCGTTTTTTAAAACCATAACAGTCTAAAGGTGCCAATATGAAATTGTACACTTGAGATATTAGTGTAGTGCAATAAAAATAATACTTTCTCCTACTCTAAAAGTCATCTTCCTCATTGTTTTGGTTACCAACATTAAGAAAGTGAAATCATTTACCCTATTTTACGTTCATAATACTCCTCCATGTCTTTCTCTCACACCCATCAAAGTCTCACCTGACACCCATTTATCCCAACTAGCACAAACCACCACCACAAACTCAGCCTGATTTACCAGCCAAAAATCACCCACCAAACTAACCCCAAGCCACCACAATCAAGCCTCAACTCCTCAACCCCTCAAAACCGCTGAATCCCCTCCCCCAGTGACATTACCACAAAACATCCCTCAAAACGCCTAGTGTACCATAAAAAACTGAGTCAACCTCTTCAAAAAAGTCCCACCCTGTGAAACAGACCCCCAAAAAGCCTATTTAAGGTTTTCAAGGGTGAGGAAAGGTGTGGGCAGAATGTTGCCGATGCATGGTTGTGTGAGGTGTGATGGTAGGACGTAGGAGATGAGGTGGTGCACAATGGTGGTAGAACAATGAGGTGGTTAGTGGTTAAGGGTAGTGCAATTATGGAGGTAGAGGGCTAGAGGCGATGGTAAGCAGTATCTACTGTGGTTATGGGCGAGTGGAACAGTGGTGTGTGGTGAGTTGGTCATGGGTGGTGTCGGTTAGGGATGAAGTGAGGTTCTGGGTGGTGGAGAAATGATTGTGGATGAAGGAGATAGAGGGTATTGTGCGGGACGATGTGAGGTTTTATGAAGAAGAAGAAAGTGGGAGTGACCGAGGGTATTAAAGTCCATTCATGCATAAATATATGTCCAAACAAGAACAGGGAAGATAACTCAGAATAGGTATATGAGAAAAAATTGAGTGCAACGGAAGAAATACCTTGTCATCATTTGTGCATTTTGAACTTAAATTGTTAAAACCATTCCTGCAGAAAGTTCAAAAAAGCGCAAACAAGATTTAATCATGGAAAAACATAACAAAAAAATGCAAATAACCATGGCAGATATGATAGCAGTCAACCAAGTTGCAGAAGGTCCCAAAGAAGCTTTTTAATGCCCATTACATCCTTTAAGAGCTGGTCCAAAAGAATTTTTTTAAGTTCATAACAAAATTAGCTGAATTAAGTAGAGGATGAGTATCAAGGGTACTAGTAATAATGATCTCAAAAAGAAAGTGCCAGTTATAAAATCCCAAATATTACGAAAGGGGATGTGGAAACAAGGATGGCCTCAAGCCGATAAATGATGTATGACATGAGAGAATCCACGGAATCAAGAATTGAAGGATTACCTACAAGTCAATGACGGGGAGGGAAAATAGAATTCATTGAGCTTGGAGTAATGTATATCCCTTAATGCCCACCATTTTCTTTATTACATTATGAAGATCTACATTAGCACTAAAGCTGGAGCAGCTTAGATACCGGATACCCATCTCATCTACCCATCTGACAAACCCTTACACTTCCACCAAAATGAAAGCAAAAAAAAAAAAAAAAATTAAGAGCATATGCTGCGATAAGAAATCTACACCTTAGGCATTTTTGCTGAAAATTCTAGTGACCTTTATACAGCGTATTATAAGTGCATTTGGTAAAAAGCTCTTTCTCCCTCTCCCTCTCCCTCTTTTTTTTCTAAACCATTGTATTTATACTAGGCAGTTTAAAGGCCATAGAACTTTTCACCAAAAATGCAACAGTGGTAGATTCCTATGCTCTTGCTTATTTTTTTCCTCTCCGTTTTGGTGCGAGTGGAATGGTTTATCAGAGCGGGACTTAGGTATTCAAGCTACAGTAGCTCTAATTCTTATGTAGATCTTTAGAATGTAAGAGAGAAAAACTGAGCATTAACGAATAGACATTATTCAACCACTGATAAATCTTCAAACGTGTGTGCATATTCTATCATGCGTGTTAAAATCTATAAATTAAAATACGCATATAAAATGTGAGCCACATGCATATTCATATCGAATTAGACATTCATATCGGAAAAAAAAACATAGGCAGTGCATTTTTTGGAGAAAATTTCTGACTTTTATACCGCCTAGTGTATATACAATGACTAAAAAGAGAGAGAGATTCACAAGCTTGGTTTGAAGAGGTGCAAGGAGCACCGAGGCCATAAGCGAAAGGGAAAGGTGTGTGTGCCTTCTGGACAGAGGCGCCCTATCTTTGGTAACAAATTTGTATTTTTCAAATAAAAACCTGGGCAATAATACTCTTTTTAGTAAATTGATTATTAAAGCCTTATATAATTCACTTTTTGAAACTTAATACCTTATATAATTTTTTTTGAAACATACTCCCATCATATGGGACTTTCTTCAAATATTACTCTCAAACTAATGCTTTCGGTGACACATAAGAGTATATTTTGTCCAATAATTGAAATTTGGTACTAATTCTTGTTGCTTATGAACGTATTGCAATTTGCCTTATTACACGATCCATAAATCTGAGTCCTCCGAAATTCGTTGATAGATAGTTGAAGGGATTTCACAAATTTGGGAGGAAGCAAGGCAATATAAATTGGTCATGTAATAAGGCAAAGGACAATACAATCATAAGCAACAAGAATAAGTATTAAATTTCAAACTTTGGACAAAATATTCTCTTTTTTGTGAACACTAACCACAATAATTAAATGGGAGTAATATTTGATAAAAGTTATACGTGGTGGGACTAATTTTTAAAAAAAAATTATATAGGGGAGAGTTTCAAAAGGTGGATTGTATAAGAGAGTAATAATCAATTTACCCTACTCTTTTCACTAGTTCTCATGTTGGCTAACTATGTAAAGGGGTAGAAGTTGGGAATAATGGGGAAAAGAGATGGCACAATTAAATATCCATGTGAAAAAAATATGAAAAGCGAGTACTAGTGCACCTCGCTAGGTGAACCTCATATAAAAGGCGCACCTAAAATGCACCGAGACATTTTGGCTAGTCCCTCATCCAAAGCACACCTTAGACGCACTCAAGGCAAGCTTTTTTACCTTCACGAGGGATTGAGTGAATCCAGTAACCAAATCATACACATTAAGCAACATATTCACGCCAACTATGCACTTATGCAACATACCTCAAGATACCTGAGACAGGCAGTTTCTCCTGTGCTGAAGGCCTGCTGAACAGATTCCCTTCTAAGGAACCATATTTTTGCCGACTTTGAGAGCCATTTTTATGCTGCCAAGAATTAAATTCTTTGGAACCATGTACAGATTTTGCCTTCTTGTTAGATGATAACTTTGCTCCGGTATTTCTTTTCTGATTGTCACACGGGTTAATACATGACAATTCATCTTGAAAAGGGATCTGAAATGAAAGCAAAACATGAAGTTATAATGGAAGCAATAGTTACAAATGCAACCAGAACGAACAGACAGAAAAATTACACAGTACATTCTGATCTGGTTTGGGCTTTACATCAGTTCGCATCTTTTCCAACAGCTTATTACCAAACGTAGAAAATTTCTGGGTTTGAGACGTTTCCGGGTTCTTGCATTCATCAGCAACCTGTTAGATTTCACAGGAAGAATATCAGCCGTCCAGAATTTTCCATACACATAACAAGAAACTGAAATCTGTGCTCGTATTATCGTAACAACCATTTACGTATCTCTCCTCCACATTGTGAAAACAAGAGTGAGATCTTAAATCCATCCTCACATACTCCCACCATCACCAACCTGGAATACAAAACTCAACTCAAGTATCCAAATTCCTACAATGCATGCAATCCCACAACTATTCTCATCAGTCAATACAGGAAACAACTACAAATGCCAAATCAATGAACCCTAAAGAAAAGTAAAAACTTCGAAACACAAAATCTAAATTCTCACACACATGATTATCCTAAACAGCATTAACAACAACATTTCGACCGAAAAAATCGCCAGGTTAAGCAATCACCATTCACCAGAACCAAAAGAAAATTAAAAACTTCGAAAAATCCTAAATTTCAATACAAATGCCAAATCAATAAACCCTTAATCCCAATTATCCTAAAGTCACGAACAACAACATTTACACCAAAAAAAAATCACTAATTTAAACAATTTATTAGCAGAACTCCAAGAAATCATAATTTTCAAAACAAATGATTCAAATCATACCACATTATCAAACGAAACACTTAATCTCAATTCTCATACAGATGATCATCCTAAACATCACTAACAACAACATTTTCACCAAAAAAATCCCTAATTTAAGCAATTACCAGACCAAAATCAATCAAAAACCTCGAAAACCCCTAATTTTCGAAACAAAATATTGAAATTATACCCCGAGATTATTCCGACGCTGCAATTCTTCCTCACAACCAGCAATTTGGAGCTTAAGCTTTGCACCTTTATCAGGCAAACTGCGACCCGCGTGACCGTTAAGTAAATTACTAAGCCTTAAAATTTTTTCTTGTAGTCCTTTCACTGATAGCGACGCTAATTCACCGCAATCAAATTGTGTCGTCGTCGACGCTTCCGTCGGTTGATTTCCCGGTGGTCGTCGACGTCGGCGATTGGCGGAGGATACAACGACGACGTTTGGGACAGGTTCGCCATCGTCTTCATGAAGAAGCTCGTCGAAGTTGATTTTCAATTTCTTGTTCTCGCCATCGTCGGACGCCATTTTCGTCGGAGCAGGAGGTTTCTCTCTCTAGAAATTATTATCTACGACGGCGAAGAGAGAGAAATGGGGATTTCTGTGAGGGAGTACAGAATGAAGAGTGTGTGTTTTGTCAGGGGTAAAACCGTAAAAGTGGAAAAAAAAAAAGGAATCAAGGGTTTTACGGTGGTGAAAATGTGTGATCGTGTCATTTTGTAAAGTGTCCTATGTTTAAGGTTATTATTGGTCAACACTTTTTGATTGACTCACTGGCCGAATTAGAAGATTATATATACGAAGTATATAACTAGGGCTGAATATAGGTCCAGAACCGGACCGAAGTGAACTGCCGTGAAACTGAATTCTACTAAATTCGGGACCGAAGACTGGACCTATAAGGAACCGACGCTGGACCGAACCGAACCGGTAAAACAGGACCAACTCAAGGCCGAACCATCTTGACCGATATCCTATTATTTGATCAAATTTTCTTATATTAACTAACAATAAAAGTCTTGAATAAAGAACTCACACTCTAATTTGTATTACTTTGCACATGACTCAGGAGAACACATAAGTAATTAAGTATTAAGTAATAACTAGTCAAAATAACACATTAAACAGCTTTAGAATTCAGAAGTTAAGAGTTCAATAATTACAATCTTGACTCAATTTGTCCTATCGGTCTGGACGAAAATTTTCGGTTTTGGACCGAACCGGACCGAAATTCGAACAACATAAATAATTGGACCTAGCACCGGACCGATACTCAACCGGTCCGAGTTCGGTCTAGACTGAAGGTTCCGGTTCGGTCCATTTTTCGGGTCTGGACCAAGTTTTACTCACCCCTATATACAATCAGATGTATACATCTGGTACTATAGATTTCGAGTTTTATGACAAAGAATTTGAGTTTATACATATATTTTACAAGTTTTATTGAAAAGGATTTGAGTGTCTTTATAAAAAAAATTGTAAATCAAAACATTATATTGAAACTCAAAAATAATACTAAATATAAAACCTAAATATTTTAATTTTAACACAAAAAAATGATAGCGTAAGAAAATTAAAATTGTTAAAAGCTCAAAAAAATGCATATAAGCTCAATTAGATTTGTATTACAGGTACGATACTCATATTAGTTTAATATCGGCTATTCTTATTTAAGACGGGTATATTCGTTATAAATTATAAAATAAATAAATAGACATATGAGATAATATGGTAAAAATTAAAATAAATATATCAGTCATAAATTATAAAAAAAGGTAACAGATAGATAAATAACATAAAAAGACAAAATATGTAAAAAAATGAAAAAAAAAATTATTTTATTTATCTTTATAGGGTAATATCTGGTCATTTTCAATTTAGGGCAAATATAATTATCTTTTTTTATATATGATGCAATGTTAATATCCTATTTAGAGGGGCGTCTAATGCCATGGGCAACCACGGACGATGGAACCGAGCCTCCGGCACCGAATTTATAAGTTTTACAGTGAGATTTAACACAAATCTCGACGTATGATACACTCGTATATTCATATTTGAGGCCTCATCCAAAACTCCATTTATTTTAAGATGCCAATAATATTTCATTTACCCAATTAAGCTATCCAAGCCACGAGGAGTCGAGGTTCAAGAGTCAAGGTCCTAAAGGCCTAGATGGATCAATGATCTAATATATTTTGTAAGTCTTTGTTGTAATTAAAGGTTCTTTGTTACAAACCTTACGGCTTTGTTTTTTTTAAATAAGTTTAACTAAACTGAAGTGAATTGAATGAAGTTGAATTAAGAGTTAATTTATGAACAAATGAATTGGACTTAATAAAGCTTGGATGAACTAAAATAAGTTTAAATTAAGGCAAAAGAACAACGCCTAAAAGCAACACAACCTTAACCAACACTATTTAAATTGTCTCACTAAAAAAAGATACGCTCACATAAAAATTTGTGGTTAATATGATAAATCTTAAATTAAAAATGGAGTCTTGAAAAATAGTTGATATTTGACTTATAAACCAATCTCCAAAACTAATAATTTAGCAAAAGTAACTCTTATCTAAGATGGTTTTAAATAAAAGTCTCACAATTCTCTTATTCTAAAATATTTGATATTATTAAATCGATTACGAGGCTGTCTAAGTTGAAGACGATCATAAGCAAATATGGTGGCAAAACTTATGGGTGCAATCATATATAGATAGGGGATGAGGCTTATTTAATAATACTCCATGTCCAACTAGAATGGAAGTATGATTGATAGTTAGCCTAATTCTGTTTAAGAATTTGGTTCGAATGTTCGATTATCACATCACTATTCACTCCTCTATGAAGTCATAAATAATGCACTAATATGACAGCTTTTAAGTTCATCGATAAGTTAATAAGTCTCCCTTGTGACGGACGGGTTTGATAGCTTCCACTTGTATAGATAGGACGAGTCCAGAAAATTACAAAGTATTTGTCTTTTTCCTTTTACATGAATAATATTTGATCCGTTACAAGCTTGTAACGGATATGTCGGTCACAAATGAACAGCAATACATCATAGCATGAGACTACGTAAGCCGGCTTCATTCAAGGCTTGGCTCCTCTAATAATGGACCACTATTCAAATTGTTGTGTGCTTGAATTCTCCCTATTGCTTGTTCTGCTGTAAATGCAATGCTCTTCTCGTGCAGGAGACTGGTCTGGAGCGGCTTGTATTATTCTGGATTAACCGTCTTAATTTTATGTTTACGTCGTCTCTAAATTTGGCTTTGTAACACTAGATTTGGTAGCGGTGTTTCTGGCGTTACTTAGTTTAATAGCTTATTTTATATTGTCTGGGATGTTGCAAGTTATTTCTTATCTTAAATTAATATAATTTTCAAAAATACGGCTAATTAATCAAGTGGGTTTGATGGGATGGTGGTTAAGTTAAGGAATAAGTTTTTTTTATTGTCATGGCAATGTCACGACTGCGGGTCCGAGGAGGGCTAGAGTCCCAGCAGGGTTTTGATAACATGGTAACGACGACTTTAATAGCTGAACCGTTAACTTTCACATAGAATATAGCCAGAAACGAAAATTTAAGGTAGCAGAAAGCCATAAATCAATAATTTGGACTATATTTTCGAGATTGGGTTAGGAACTGCTATCCCTACTCCCGATGACCGATCTATATCACATTCAAACCTAACGATTCGAATACTGCTGCATCACAACTCATAACAAACATAGAATTGTCTATGAAAGTAAGTTATTGTTTACTCTTATAACTCTACTTATATTGACGGTTCGCTTTTAGTTTTCTTTCGTAAAAAACGATCTTACAAACACCATTATGGTAACATCTCATTTCCGACCCAATAAATTTATTTTAACATAATTTATAAAACCACAAATTTAGAGACAATTCAAATATGTGAAGGAAGGAAGATATACTCACCTTTCATTAACTCAATCACCTTTTTCAAACTACTTGCATAAGAGAGCCAGCTTGCAACAACTCAACTACACCACTCCTCATATAACTATATCAATATATTTCTCTTGCGATTGGTATATCCGTTATAAATGTGCGACGGCTTGGGTATACTTCTTTGTTTATACAAGACAAAAATAAAAGTGTATAGAGAATAACAAATGGTTTGTTTTTATCACCTCAAATGAATCTTATTTAACCCGACATAAATTTACAACGGATATTACCGTCATAAATGAGAATTTGTGAAACTATATATAACTACAACACCTCCTATTACTCTTCCTACCCACTCCCTCTACTCCTCCTCTGTTTTTCAAACACTACATATACTCCGTCTTAAACAAGAATTTTACAATATTCACAAAGATGGCATACTTCTTCTATGCCACCATTTTATGTACATTTCTTCTACTACAAAGCTCTAACAATGGCTACATAGTCTTCACAACTGCACAGTACGTGCCTCCTAGCGCGACGCGCTTAACGACCCTTTTCCCCCACCTTAACTTCAACCAGGACTATTCTCCAGTCTTTGGAGGCTCACATGTTCAAATTTATGGCAATGGGTCGAATGCTAACATTACCCTTGATAAGAAATCCGGTACGTTACTCGTCAAGTAAATGATATCGAGTAAGTCTCGTGTAAAACCGTCTCATTTTTATGTTTGTGATCAAACAGGCTCAGGACTTGGCTCCAAGAATCATTACAATTATGGTTTCTTCAGTGCTGCTATCAAGCTTCCTACTGGTTTCACCTCTGGTATTGTAGTTGCATTCTACGTGAGTCTACGTTCTTTCTAGCTTAATTTCAGCTCATTTCAATTTTGCTTAACTATATTCCGTTAAGTTTTATTTACGTTCAATCAATTAGGTTCATTTAATCTCTTCAGAAAATTGACTTTTAATTCAACTAACTTCACTATACTCTCAGTTCCACTCAATTTAGTTCAATTAAACTCTACTCCATTTAACTTAATTCAGCTCGTTTCAGCCGAAAAAACAGGGTCTAAATCCTATACCTGTGTCCAACACTTGAAAAATCATGTTTTTCTTAACCTGTGTAAGACAGTTCCACCCAATTTAGTTCAATTAAACTCTACTCCTCTTAATCCAATTCAGCTCGTTTCAGCTGAAAGAACAGGGTCTAAAAGACCTGTACCCGTGTCCGACGCATGAAAAATCAGGTTTTTCATAACAATAGTCCATACTTAAACGTGCACCTGAGTCAGATACTTTTACTTATATGTATGTAAATTCGATTTCAGATGTCGAATTCAGATTTATTTCCACATAATCACGACGAGATCGATTTCGAGCTACTTGGGCACCAAAACCACAAGGATTGGATACTACAAACCAATATGTATGGCAATGGAAGTGTAAAGACTGGAAGAGAAGAAAAGTTTCGGCTTTGGTTCGACCCGACTACGCAGTTCCATGAGTACTCCATCTTATGGAATAAGCATCACATTGTGTAAGCAAGCTAACCTCAGCTTTTCCGTCTCAGATATTTGTTTACCGTTTAAATTCTTCACGAGAGTTATTTCAATCAAACGTAAATAAATGATTGAAGCGAAAGACGAAACACATCAGTGGTAGCCAGCACTTGAGGTCTCTTTATTAGGATTATGCCCAAAACATACTGAGTTGTCTCATTTAATGTGGCCTAACAGAAAGCAGAAGCTAGACAACATTCCTCTACACAACTTGTAGAAATTCAAAAGATATGCAAATGGAACCACAGTGACTATTATGCAAAATAAAATGGAGTTTTTGCTTAAATGGGTTGAATCGAAACTATTTACTAAAAACGGGTTCACGTTATTAATCCCGATTTTCTTTATTTTTTTCCTGAAATTTAGCAGCGACAAGTGTTAAATTTCAGAATAGAAAAATAAAAAAATCAGTGTTAATGACGTCGACCCATTTTGGTAAAGTTTAAAACCCGCAATATTTTTGTTAAATAGTTTGGTTTCGCAGTAGGTCTCTTGAGAGATTATTGTACAAATTTAAGAAAAAGTAGTATTAAAAATAATAAAATAGGTACAAATCGTGATTTAAGATAAAATGAGTACATTTATTATATAAATAGGTACGAAACTAGTATGGTACCATTAATGACAAAAGATTTACAAAACACAAATAAATGGCTACAAAAAAATGGTCTTTCAATAATTTGTTGAAAGACGGTGATAGACCGTCTCTCTACTTTCAGTGTTGGTTTCGACCTCATTTAAGCAAGAACTTCAAATATAAAATTGATTATAATTTTCAAATTTATTAAGAAAAATGATCGATATTCAATTTCAATATCAACCATTTCACGCGTATTTTGGCAACCCTTATTTGTGAGACCGTGAGACTATATACAAAATAGTCGGTCTTAGTTACTACAGTATTATGTGAGAAAATGATATCGAGATTGATTATTACCCGCTCTACAAAACCGACATCTAAAATATACAAGCATTGCAGGTTTCTAGTAGACAACATACCAGTTAGAGAAGTCCTACATACATCTGCAATATCAACAGCATACCCATCAAAGCCAATGGCTGTATATGCCACAATATGGGATGCATCGGACTGGGCGACCCACGGAGGAAAATACCCGGTTAACTACAAGTACGCCCCGTTCGTAGTTTCCTTAGGACAAATGGAAATGGGTGGTTGCATTTACAACCCGAATGACATCTCGGGTCTATCCTGTTCTAAGAGTAGCAGTCCATCAAGTTTGGACCCGGTCGAGGGCCTAGATTTTGTTAAATTATCAAATCAGCAAATTCAAGGACTTCAATGGGCAAGAAGTAGACAGATGATCTACTCGTATTGTAAAGATAAACGTCGATACAAGGTCCTACCACCAGAATGTCGTACATGAGCGGTGGTACTCGTGACCTGGGTTCAATTCCCGTCTTTATGAAAGCCGTTTGTGGGTCTGTTAACACCGAAACAGAAGAATGCAACACAAGAATACAAGATAATTAGTATAAAATTAATTGGATTAATTTTTTATTAATTCGTTGTTTAAAATTCATTTATGAACATTTTATATGCAAGTATTATACAATATTGTGTAAGTATCTTATCTATATAAAAACAAAAACATTTCAAGCATTCTCCTTAAGCCACATCATCACATTCATGTTTTTTATTTTATTTATTTTAAGTAATGTGGGACCCACAGAAAAAAAGAAGTAATTAATTGCTAAAAAATCTCTATGTTTATGTTTTAGACGTAAATGTTTACATTTATATTTTCTACACGTAAATATTAGTGAATAATAAGAAATAATGAATAACTTAGAACGTAAATAATTCAGCCCAAGTTTTACTAATAAATCACTGTAAATTAAGTCAACTATTAAAAATTCAGTCCAAATTTTTACTACAATTATAAATTGCAATTACAATAACAATTAAAATAAAGTACAAAGAAATACATCCACTATAATACTAATAAGATAAAATACAATTTTAAAGAAGAAAATAATAATGCACTTTAGCTCTAAAAACGCAATAAAAATGTTACAAATTTTATCGAACTATATATTGCATAATTCCGAAAAAATGACATGTGATCGATTTAAAAAGTAAAAAGAAAATCTTTTAATTAATATATATGATGAAAACAACATCTCAATAAAAACATTCTCTTAACATAATATAGTTACAAAATGAAGTAAAGTATGGTAGCAGATAACATAATAGACCAGTAAGTTGCGAGCATCATTGATTTGCAGCTATGATATAAAATGAAACAAGAATTCGAAAAAAAACATGCACATTTAACTAATTAAAGGTACGAATTTTAATAAAGAAAAATAATTTATTTAAAACCAAAATTATAGACATGCATGATTTTTAAAAAGATGATAAGATGTGTAAATAAAATCAAATTAATGAGAGGAGCGATTTTGGTGCGGGTAATAAATTTCCGTTAACATATAAAAGTTTTGGTTGTTTGACAAAAAATATTTTAGCTAATAATTCGTAAATTGTGATATACTAAAATGATTCATCACAAATCACAAACAACTTTATCTAAGGTGGGCATCTGTCTTTCAATATCATTTCTTAATCAAGAACAACTCGATGTGGGGATTTTCAAACTTATAAGCAAGTGATGCTTGAAAAGTTTGATTTTCGATAATATATTTTTGTCTAAGAATACTTATCTTATCTACATTACTCTAAGAACATTTCTTGCAATTCCGTGCGTTCACATCATCACAACCATTTTATTTTATTTTTTATTTTTAAATAAATGTAGGATACACCACAAAAAATATGGAATTAATTTATGAACACCAACTTTATTAATAGAATTTTATCGAATAATCAATACAGAACTCCAATAATGAACCATCATCCTCGATTTCATTTATGTTGCATAAATACTACAATATGAAAATGCAGAATTTTCTCAATAGTCCCCATAGTCTATTAATACTATATAAAAAAAAAAGGTGAACAAAAAACATTATTAGACAACGAACATAAAAATGATAAAAATTGGTAAAACAAATAACGTCGTTAGATTACTTTACAAGCTTTTAAATCTAACATTTGACTATCATAATATCACATTTTTGAGATTTACTAAATTTGAATAAATTTTTTGAATAAATAGTACTGTTTTAATTTTTAATTTTAAAAATAAGATCTACAAAAAATTAACAAAGTTAAGTAGATTTTAGATCATTCCGTTAAAATAATATTCTAAATAAATGAATTCGTGCATTTTTTTTATCGGATTGCAATTTTTGCACATGTTTTAAACTATGATCATTATAAAGTAAATAAATTATAAGATATACATGTATTTTGGTTTACCATTTTTAAATATTAATCATTATATCGATATTTTAGAACTATATCCGTGCAATTTTGCACGGGTTAAAACTAGTATCAATTAAAGACAAAAGATCTGAATATTTGTACCAAATATCAGTGTCAGAAAGACACAAACCAGGATGCAAGTAGCATTTGTTCAAACACAAATTCTTGTTTCAGACCGTCACTTTTAGTCTGAAATAATAAGACGGGATTTTGTAACCATTTTACCACCAAATGTAACCACGATAGTATGGTCAATCTTACAGCTTATGATAAGCTGTTTGTAAATAATGGTTACATTTGGCTGTAAAATGGTTACAAAATACCGTCTTATTATTTCAGACCAAAAGTGTGGTCTGAAGCAAGACCAACTGAATGAGACGTAGGAACTAGAGAGTATTCGAAAGGTTTTGGTTTGGGTGATTGAACGAAGATTTCGTCACCTTGAGATTTTGACTGATTGCCTACAACGCGTCCTTCAAATTGTAGAGTTGGAGCAGAACATCACCAAATTAACGATACTATAGGAGACATTATGTTTGTGTCCTCTGCTTTTCACCGTTTAAGTATTAGTTTTTTTATCTAGAAACTTAAATAAGATAACCCATAGCCTAGCACGTGAGGCTCTGGGAATAAGTACCCTTTATTTCTCGTTGCCAAAAAAATTAACCACAACATTATTGAAGTAGCTTAAAAACTCGAACGTGTTATAAGACAAGAGGCAACAACCCCTATTCTATTTCTGGATGATAAATAATGAATATCTACCTCAAAGTCTACCAACCCATAAATCGCGTGTGTACGCGTGAGTCATTTTATTTTATACCGCCTGTTATAACTGTTAATGTTTCGAGTTGTGATTGAATTCTTGTTCTTGATTCTACGGGTAATTCAACAATACAATCTCATTTACGACGTATTACAAGCTTATAATATCTGACAACCGGCTTAAACAACAATATCGTCACAAGCAAGAATAGCGGTTCCGCTAATCCAGCAATAGTAGAGCCTGAAAACAAAACTCATCAGAACCCTACATGAAAACAAACACATAAAAACATTGAAATCGTTCTTGTCTTTTGCATGTATCTTTGTTTAAGGATTTAAAGAAAGGTTTACAAAATGTCCAAATCAAACAGCTAAAGAGGTCAAATGAACTGGTTCACAAAAAACCTCTGAATTTATCTGCTCTTTTTTATGCAACTTGTATCAACAACTAAAGTTGCCTATGTTGACTCTTCTTAATCATTAAGCACAAATTTCCGATCGAAATTATCCGTCATAGGTTGAAATCGGATAATGCATCTCACAATATGCAAGTGACACTATTCATAAGGTGCTTTATTTTCCCACTTGCCTTAGGCCCTGTTCTTTTGGACTGAAACGGGATTGAACTAAATTGAACTGAATTTATAGGATTTGAATTGAACTAAATTGAACTGATCTGAACTGAACTCAACTTGTAGGATCTGAACTGAACTCAACTTATAGGATTTGAACTGAACTTATAGGATCTGAACTGAACTGAATTTATAGAATTTGAAGTGAACTTAAATTAAGCGACTTTAACTCTAAAAGAACATGGCCTTATTGCGGGAGGGCATTATCCGTCTTCAGCTTGTGACGGATAGTCAGCAAAATGCTTTGCTCTTCTTAATCATTAAGTTCATAAAAAGAGACCAAAAATTGGCATGTATATGTTGAAGATAACCCATATGTAAGTTGTTAAACACGAATAAATTTATCTTAAAAGTAGAAAAAAATAAGACAAAAACATAATGTCTATTAGGAGTACGGTAATTAGTAAAGTATCTATAAAATTTCGACAATAATAAATTAATAGCTTAATAACACGAAAAATAAAATATGAAATAGAAAAAGTTTCGATCCTTTTATTTTTCTTTAATTTCTTTAACCAAGAGATTCATGAATCGTGATTCGTTGGCCGTATTATATCTTTTTCCGTCATTTCGTATTATATCTTTTTCCGTCATTTAGTTAATGGGAAGGACATTATTCATGTGAACCTCAGAGTCAATTTATGGGATTATTAGCAAAATAATAACAAGTGGTTAGTTAGATAATGAGGCCTCTAAATCATGTGATTGTGTCTGTATATTATTCAAGTACACTGCAGATATACTTTGTCTAGCTGACAACCTGTTTTACCTCGACTCTCCGATACTGGTATCGTGTCTGCCATGTGTCGAGTGTTGGATATGGTTATTTTGTGTGAAATTTTCAAGTTTTCAGAGTATCGTGAAGTGTCGTGTCAATCAAGCTAAATAAAGCGTCAAAATAACACAGCTGACAACCAAAATTGGTGATTCGACAATCTTCTCAAACTGACTCGTATTTCAGATGACCCAACGCACACGGCACACATGAAATTGTTCCGACCTGAACTGATATAGGACGAGAAAGCTGTAAATAACAATGTTAAGACATGCTAAACATTCGCAAAATAAAGTGTTCAATACTCGACATGCATCAGCTAGACGCGACAATTGTTTGCAGCAAAATCTCAGTAGCGCAGCATCGACTTGTACATTGTGCAGGACACAGTTCATGCACTGCGTTCATCATACCCCCACCTCTCAGATTCTACGGTTTCTACCAGAAAGCCGTACATATTCTGCTTATGAAACAAGCGGCCTGTGGGATGCGACTTAAAAGCGTTCATTTACAGGCTTTGACACGGGTTGGTGGATTCTATCCTAAGGGCATAGGATAGAAAGACCGTTCAACAAAAAAAATGTAGTGACAGAAGCAGCTCCGATATGATGATTCGCAACATTCGCAACAATATTTATTTTGAAACAAAAAAAAAAGACACGAAGAACACACAGATGGGTAGAGCAATCTAGTATCTACAACCAAGCAGGATTGTTTAATGGAGTAACAACAGCCTTGACCTGCAAGTAATTCATCAGACTGTAAATACCCTTCTCCCTTCCCTGTCCGCTCATCTTGTACCCGCCAAACGGGATGGCTGCATCAAATATGTCGAAACAGTTTACCCAAACTGTCCCAACTCTCAGGGAACGCACCAAGTGGTTGGCTGTGTCGATATCCCGAGTAAAAACTCCGGCTGCTAGTCCATACCGAGTTGCATTGGACCGACGAATTACATCTTGTAGGTCACTGTACATTCATAATAAAACAAGATGCAAGGTTATAGCATTTAAACAGATGTATAATAATAATGAAGCAAAAGTATAGTGAACAGGATTACTCACTTGAATTTCAGGATAGATTGAACGGGGCCGAAAATCTCGTCCTGAGCGATCAACATGTTGTCCTTGACATTGGAGAAAACAGTTGGTTGAATGTAGAATCCCTTTGAGCCATATCGTTCACCTCCAGTTTCGAGTGTAGCGCCACTGCTGACACCTGATTTAATGTATTGCATAACCTTCTCGAATTGTTCTGAATCGATCTGAGGAATTCAAGAAAGAAAGTTCAGCTGAAATAGAGTCATAACTCAAGTTGAGTCCGCAGAAAACTATGTTTTAATTCTACGCCGTGGGGCGTGGGCTAAGGGTTCGAACGCATTGTAGCCTTAACCATATGTTGAAGTGTTGAAACTTTGGAACACACTATTTCTGAATGAGTTAACCAAGTGGTGTTAGTCTAGTGGTAACTGGGTTAAACCTTGAAGCTTGCAGAAGTGCAGGAGTTGAGAGGTCTCAGGTTTGACTACCAACTGGGGCGATGACCACTTGGCCACTGCAGCCCCCTACATGGTCCATGTGGTGGTGCGGGAATGCATGGGCCAGGAGGATTCAACCCCCTCGTCATAAAAAAAATAGTTTAGGAATCGATCCCGGATCCCCAGATTACCTGAGGGCCTTGCTCAATGTCCTTCCTGAAAGGGTCGCCAACTACACGTTGAACAGCACGAGCCTTTGCTTTTGCTACAAACTCATCATATACACTTTCATGGACATAGGTTCGAGAGCCAGCACAACAGCATTGTCCCTGTACAAATACGAAGTATTAAGCAAGAAACCCTGCTCAAATCTGCTATCAGATTACGGTCTAACATTTAAAACTCGGGTAACCTGGTTGAAGAAGAGAGCAAAGTGCGCCAGTTCCACCGCCTTGTCCACATCAGCATCCTTGCACACTATAAAAGGAGACTTCCCTCCAAGCTCCAAAGTTACAGGCTTGAGATTACTCTCAGCTGCCATCCCAAGCACTATTTTCCCAGTATCAGTTGATCCCGTAAAAGCCAACTGCAGATAAAAATCAATGAGCAAAATACCGCAACATTTCTAAGGTATCTAGGAAATTAAGGCCCTGTTCTTTTCGGCTGAAACGAGCTGAATTGAATAAATTGGACTAGAGCTTAATTGAACTAAATTGAGTGGAACTGGGATGGAGTGAATTTAGTTGAATTAAAAGTTACTTTTGTGAAGAGATTAATTGAAAATAATTGATTGAACGTAAATAAAACTTAACGGAATACAACGAACCAAAATTGAGAGGAGCTGAAATTAAGCCAGAAAGAACAAGGTCTAAGTGTTCTCAAACCGGCTTATTTTGGGAGATTGACAGTTACACAAGAAACTTATACCTTGTCAACATCCATGTGTGATGCAAGAGCTGCACCAGCAGTAGGGCCATAACCAGAAACGACATTGACGACACCATCAGGAAGTCCAGCCTGCCACGGTATGTCATAAGTTACAATGACATTCTATCAAAAACCCAACATATTGTTCGAATTGATGTAGTATCATGGAGATCCATATTTATATTCACACTTCTTGTTATCAATTGCATTTGCCATCGAGAACAATGTATTTTCACAGTTGACATATCCGCTATCTGGTGGCATGCCCACGAGCATTGAGACTACATTTGCAGCTCAATTCACACAGATCTTTTTTAGAAAAACATGCTTCATGTAGACATGTACCAACTACGAAGACAACCTACTCGAGCCAACCTACTGCGCAAGTGAGCCGTGCTAGCACTCTTGAACCGTATTTGTAAAGTACAGATGATTTACCTCATGGAGTAGCTTTGCAGCGTATAAGGCAGTCAGGGGTGTTTGCTCTGCAGTTTTCATAACAATGGTGTTGCCAGTTGCTAAGGCTGGCCCAACCTTCCACACAAACATGAGGATAGGAAAATTCCACGGGATAATTTGCCCAGCAACACCAATGGGTTCATGAAGCGTTTGCAGATGGTACGGTCCATCAGCAGGCGCAGTTAACCCATGAATCTTGTCGGCCCATCCTACGCAATGAAAGCACAGAAATTGGTCAAAAAAATCAACAATAAATATTAGGCATGTGTATTCACACAGGAGCTAACAACTTCTTTTAGGCCCTGTTCTTTGTGGCTTAATTTCAGCTCCTTTCAATTTTTGTTGGTTGTATTCCGTTAAGTTTTATTTACGTTCAATCAATTATTTTATTAATCTCTTCACAGAAATAACTTTTAATTCAACTAAATTCATTGCACCTCAATTCCACTCAATTTAGTTCAATTAAGCTCTACTCCAATTTATTCAATTCAGCTCGTTTCAGCCGAAAAGAACAGGGCCTTACTCACCAGCATAATATCTTATCAAACGGGAGCACATTGGTAATTCGACTTTAGCAGCTTGCTCGTATGGCTTTCCATTGTCCCAGGTCTCAAGTGCAGCAATCTCCTCAGTGTGTTGATCAAGTAAATCAGCAAATTTCAACATGATCTTCGACCTTTCCTGTAAAAAAGCAAGTAAGCGCAAAAGCAGAAGAAAAAAGGAAGGAACTTGTAGAATGAAATGAATCAAGATGGAGCTACTTACATAAGCAGTCATCTTTGGCCAAGGTCCCTCATCAAATGCCTTACGAGCAGCAGCGACTGCTCGGTTGATATCCTCAGCATCACCCTCAGCAACCTCAGCGATCAAGTTGCCTGTCCTGGGGTCAAATGTTTTGAACTTTTTGCCTGAAAATATCAGCATAGCTAGTAAGCTTCTTTTTTTTTGGTGACGAGGGGTTTAATCCCCCGGGCCCATGTATTCCCGCACCACCACATGGACCATGTAAGCCACCCCCTTCGGGAGCTGCAGTGGCCAAGTGGTCATCGCCCCAACTGGTAATCGAACCTGAGACCTCTCAACTCCTGCATTTCTGCAAGCTTTAAGCTTCTTAAACAGATAAGATTTTGCACAATTTGTCCATTACATAGGTAAGACCGTAAGACCATCTTACATACTCCGTATAAAACTAGCAAAGTCACCCTTGTGACACCTCTCTAAGGTCGAAGTCTCGTATCACCACTACAAGGGGGTGAGATTCGACGGTCTCTTAATATGAAGCGGTCTTATACAAGACCTCCAGTTACTTCACACCTATGTTTCGCTCTCATTTGTAAACTCACCTGACGCTGAATCCACAAATTGTCCATTGATAAGAAGCTTCGTATATTCAACTTTTACTGGCGGAGTTATAGGCTCCTCAACTGCAGCTGCTGTGCTGTATCTGGAGACCAATGCCGCTCTCAAGTTATGAGTCCTTCCTGTGCAACAAATAAAGAAGATACTCTGATCCATTCTGCAGAAAGCCAGACTATAGCACGTAACCGACCACCAAGCACCACAGAAACAGAATGGTAAGGAATCATATTACGATCACGACTCACAACACAGTTTAACACTTACTTCAGCACCGTGTTGCAACTGACACTTGAAGCCGAGCAAGAGTAACATAGGTATGTATTGTACACGCATGTAAATTCCCATATATGAACATCGAGAAATTGAATTTCATAACAGGCATGTGGACTATGAATTGGGATTTCCAAAGTTAATTCACATGATCTACAGATACAGAGTATCAAAAACATCAACATCATAACAATGAACACTCGGAAACAAACAACAACTACGGTCTAACGGGCTCCTGCAAACTCCGGGGTAAGGGGGTTGTATGTATGTAGCATTACCCTTGTGCAAGCAATACAAAGAGGTCATTTACGAACACTTGCAGAAATTTTTTAAATATAATTTAAAGTACCATATTGCGGAAGCAAGCGAGCTGAGCGAGACAGGAAAGACGAGATCTTTACACTAGCCATGGCACCTATCCTGTGAAAAGATTAACAGCAAAGAAGAACTATTAACATGAACTAACTAATGTGTCAATTACTATTAATATATAAGAAAGAAAAACAGGTGAGAAAGAAAGATGAAGAAAAGACATGAGCAACCCACCAATACTTGATTTGTGAGCTAAACAAAAGCAAGCGCATTTGAATTAGTTGATAATGTGGCATTATATATAAAAATGCGCGCTTTTTTACTTCGATAATGCATTATTCAATTTGCTACCATTATAAAAATACGGGAAATCTTGTTTGTGACAGTCACAAGTTTGTGACAGTCACAAGTTTGTGACGTTTCACAACCCCATTTCCCTTTCAATGGTATTTGAATCGAGCGTGAGTCGTCACAAGAAGAAAATTGTGATAAGAATAAACGCTGTCTTGGTTAAATAATGCATTAACACAACACAAAATCTACACTACGATAGAAAAGTGATCACATTTTGATAAGTAGTGACCACTTTTGATTAAATAGTGACCAGTTTTTTGTTTGAAAAATGACCTATTTTTCAAAAGTGGTCACTATTTATCAAAAAATGGTCATTTTTTACCACAAAATGGTCACATTTTGCAAAAAAAACACGGGATGAGACCGTCGTACAGGAGAAGTACTATTGTTAACACAAATGTTCTCCTACAAAAATGTCAGACAAAAGGCCATGGTAAAAGGTATACCAACTACAAATACTTAAGTATTAAAATCGACAATAGTTATTGTGTCAACAAATGTAAGACGGTCTTTTTAAATGAGTGTTTAACCAATGAAAATACCGTCTCACGCTAAGAGAAGTCGTACCAGAGTTCAACCATGATTTATAACATGTTCTTAAACATCATGATTAATGTGGAAATTCAAGGTTATAGTAGAGTTCCACCATAAAAGAAAGTCATACTAGTGATGTAAGTACCATGAGTGCTGCCAAAGGGATCACTTCATCACTGTCACATGGTATATAACTTACGATAATGTTTTTAAAGAACAAATTATTTTTGAAATATGGTTTCGTTAGCTTTAAGGTAAGATCCACAATAATCTCAATTTCTTTATTTTAGTCACATTTTTACTTTACCTGATACCAGTGATAAGAGTAAAAAGCAATGACAAGAGCAAAAAAAAAAGTCGCAAACTTTTATTAAAAACGGACATATCAATTTTAAACAATAAACGGATTTAATTTAACAAGATAAGTTGTCGTGGGGATACCGTATGTGACAGTATTTGGACCCGATTAAGAGATAAAGCGGATATCTCCTTCCTAAGCTAGAAAATTTCTTATCATGTCTGATGGCTAAGTAAGCCGGTGATTTGATTTGATTGCTGATTTTTATTTCATGTTCAATCACAAATTGTCAGTGAAGACGGACATACCCGTTTCAAGGTAGAGACGGGTTAAGTAATACCCAAGTAGGTAGGTAAGACAAAAGCGTAATGCTACTCCCTAGTTAATTTGCTTTGGTCTTATCTATCAATTTGGGTATTAATTAACCCGTTTTCAGCTTGTGACGTATATGTCCGTCCTCAATGAGACCTGCTGTTGGTTTCATCATGTCATTTACGGTGTGAGATAGACCTTTGATTAATAAAAGCACTCATTAACTGATACTAATAAATGAATGCTTAACCAATAAAAAGACCGGCTCACACTATAATACGGTCTTAATCTATAACTTGTGTCATTCCAATAAGCAATGTACTTGCTTATGGGTTTAAACCTGTAAATGAGTAAGAGGGGAAAACACTAATCACATTATCAATAATAAAGTGGTTCAACCATGATTGTCTTGAGATGCAAGTGCCACACTATTAAACTCGAAAAGAGTATATTATTAACACAAATTCTCATTTGTAACGTGTATATCCATCGCAAGTTCAGGACTGGTCAAATACTACCCACATGGGCAGATAAGACAAAAGTAAAGTATGGGTAGTATTTGACCAATCATAAATTTGTGACGGATATGCTGTCACAAGGAAGGCTAGTTGTATTATTAATAATCCGACACTGATACAGAGAATAATGATGGACCTATTCTGTTTTAGAGTCTTAGTTTATTCAAGAAAATCTCCTATATTATTCTGGCCAGCCTAGAATATCCAAAAAATAGGATGGCATGATGTCTTTAAGGTACAATCATAGTATTAAATAATATCGGTTTGGATTTGAGGTTTTGGTTTCGGCTAAAAATCCGATAAAATTCAGTCACAGTGATTTTCTGCAAAATGATTGTGTTTCAGTGTCGCAGACTCACAGTCATGGTTTAATACCAGAGCTACAATGTTCTCAGTTGAAAAAATGACTCCCTAATCTTAACGTCGCCGTTGGCCATACACCAGAAATACCGTGTTCTGGTGTCTAGCCGACTTGGTTCAATACCATGGTAAAGATCCGACACTTCAATATTCCTGGCAAAGCCGCTAAGGTCCCTCACAAGTCACAAATCACATGTTCAAAACGACAATTTGTCCAGCGAGTAAAGGCATAAGAAAGTTACTTGGAAATTTTAACCGTGTACTTCCACAAGTCCCCATCCTGCAGGCTGTAGAAGAAGGTGGTTTTTAACCATGCCGAAAATATGATAGCTTTTGTTGTAGTAGATGAGACATTATGCACCTCTTCAACAGTTCAAACAACACGAAAAGTCTGCGGTTTACCTGTAAAGTAGAAGCAGGTTATCAATTAGTACATCGGTGCATTTACAAGGCGAACATGCAACAACTGAGGTGTTCTGGATTGACATGCAATTGTGAAACCAAGCATCTGAATACGCGGTGAAACATAAATTTTACATAAGCTGCAGTTGATTTTCGCAAATGTACCTGTTTCAGAAAAATATTTGCTCTAAGCTCCTCTTCCAACTTGATGTGCATGAGCCTGAAGATTTGTAGGTTTGACTCTCCTGCAGAAATCATCCGTAAAGTCGTAAACATAACATTGGTATCAGCTACTTTTACAGCAACTTCGCTGTAACTAGCTGACATCAGTTACTTCCCGGTTAACCCACTTCCAAAATCCAAATTGATCAAGCATGGCATAAACTTCTCCCTTAAATAATCCAAGTTCAGCAATATGGTGAATATTCCAGTTTCAAAGGTTATAGAGCTACTGTAATCTTGAGCTACATCATCTGTTAACTCTCTTTATGGACTTTCTCGTGTTGGACTGTCGGCACATCTGTAAAAAGCGATAACCCAGTAAGTTAAAAAACAAAGTTTTAGCATAATCAATATGAAGTACTCCGTATGAAATAAATCCCGAACACAAAAGAAAAGAGAATGGCTCACTACAGCAGTAGAAAAGATGCCTCAAGTCTATTACTATTACCTGTCATTCAGTCAGTCCACATAATGTTACATCCCGTCTTCTTGGGACTGACCGCGCTACAGCAAGAGTTTCGGTCAAATTAAATTCTACCTGGGGCTTATTCATAAATGCAGCATCTCGCATCTGTAATGAGATGACAACACTAATCTTATCATTATTCCACATAAAACATGAAGTACTAATCTGCTATGTAAGTTAAGTAACCTTAGATCAGCCTTATTAACCGTCAATACGCGTATGGCCTAGGCAACATGCACCAATGACCAAGCATTGCCTAGGCAACAGGCACCAATGACCGAGCATTAATAGGCCATGACCGAGCATTGCCTAGGCCATGACCAAGCATTGCTAGGCCATGACCGAGCATTGCCTAGGCCATGACCGAAAAGGTATCTGTAAAACTGAAATAGAATAACATCACTACATTAGTTACCAATGTGACCAAGCATGTCGAGGACAGCCGTACTGGGTGAAAGAATATGTGAAATGTAAGGTTGAGACTAAAGCATTTCTAAGACATACAGTAGCGCCTTGAGATACAACTCCAATCACAGGGTATAGAAGATTAGAAGGGAAGCGCGTGACTGCGTGAGGCACCAGCATTGGCAGTGTGGCCAGCATTTCTAACCTTTCGTCTAAAATTGAGCCCATACTCGACACTGTATGTGGGCATGTGGCCAAGTCTAACATGGCACAAACCGTCCCAGGCTGGCAGACTTGACGCATCTACTGTTGAAATCAGAGGAGGACCTTTGTTGTCCCGCGCCGGGGCCAGGCCCCCCTCAGTTTTGGCCCGGTCTTAAATGAAATACCAAATCTTCTCATAAATTACTCAATAAATAAAGAGTTGGGCCAATAAATGAAGAGTTGGGCCTCCCTGCCTATCTATTCAAACCGTACCAATTATCAAAGTGAATAGAACTAATTTAAGTGACCTCGAACCCAACATGACTGGCCCAAAAATTAATTTAGTTTTCCTAGATTGTATTATTTGTGCCGCCATGAAGTAAATACTATGCTATACGAGTACAAAAGTAATTTATAAGTATTTTATTTTTCTGAATTAGTCATAATTATAAAAAAGTTACACTCAACCTAACCTCTTTTATAATTTTCATAGTAGATAAACTGTATTGATTGTAATTTCAATGGAATAATGAGTAACGACTATAAGAATATATACTTTTACAATAAAATACTAGTGAATTTTAATTTATACCATTTTTGGTGTTTTGATTATTTTGATGGAATATAAAATTTCATATTATGCTATTTATTTGGTTTAATGTTTTCTTTTTTTCTATTGGTATTATATACTTGTAGTTTATTAGATAATTTCTAATTTTATTTTGGTATTTTTAAGTCTCGTCCTATATATATTTTTATTAATTAAAAATATCAAATTTGATCTAAATTTAATTATATGCAATCATTTATGCAAATAGTTTACTACTCTATACGTATTGGTACAAAGTAAAAATCTTTTATTTTCAAGCGAATTATTGACGATATATGCCCTGGTTTTAGACTGAAAGCGTCTAAACTGAATTTAATGGATTTAAATTGTTCAATATTTAGAACTGTAAGATGAATTGTATGTAAAAGAATCTCAATTTAATAAGCTACCGAGTTGTTTGAGTTAAAAACATAAAACACAATGCGACTATGCTCCGTCTCGGCCCCCTAATAAAACTTCTCAAGATCCGCCACTGGTTGAAATTAGAAGGATCCGAAATTGGAAACTTCTCCATGGAAACCAACCTAGGCAAAATTTTCTGCAACATTTATGCATTCATTGAATCTAATACAGAGTAAAAGAACAATTGCTAACCCTAAACCCTAAATCCTAAACCCTAAACCCTAAACTCCCGACACATCACCTCTTAAAATGACGATCTCGAGTCTCGACCCTAAACTAGTCTGCAAATTAAACCCACCCACACAACACACTCCATCCCACAAACTTGTAAATCGAAGCTACTCAATAACGCATCCCCAAACACAATGTTACGGGGTCTTGACGCTAGAGACCCCGTAACATTTAAACCAAATGATGTCATATCGGATTAAATTTATCTGATTTGAAATTTTTATTTCTCGAAAACCAGTGGCATAACTGAGAGGGATAGCATGGGCAGTCGTCCCCATCGTAACCAATTTTTAAGAAATTCTATCTTTAGTCAAAATCTCCTAGTTTTTACTAGGTAATTTCGCGACTGAAATTTTTCGCCCCCTAATTGCAAATTCCGGTTCTCGTACTGATGAAACCCTAATAAAAGGGAACCTAAAAAATGAAACAATGCACCACTAAATTCAGCCTAATTAATTAAGAACGAAATTTTATGCATGTCAAATACTGTACTCCATAGTAATACTCGCTCAGTCCCTATCATTTGTTTACGTTTGATTAAAATACGCTTGCAAAAAAATAAAAAAGGTAAATTGCACACAAATTAACTGTATGAATGCCAAATTCAGGGAAAATCAGAAGGGTACTTAATTTACCTTGGCATTATAAGGTTTGAATTAATCTGATCATGGAGATTATGTGAGAATCGCAATTAGCAAAGCAAATGAAGTACGGAGTAGTCCAAAACACAAATTCTTGTTGAAGACGGACGGTATATCGGTTTCAAGCTGAGGACGGTCCCTCAGAAATGATTACAATGCAGTTCAATTATCAGCGACTAGTCCCCGAACAATTTATACGTTTCGGGTATGGTCCAAAACTCGGGATTGCTTGATAAGCATCACCAATGATTTGCTTTAGAGACTTGCTTGCAATATTTATAAAATAGCAAGCAAGTAGATTACCATTGGAGTAAAGAAATATTCATATAGTTTATGAGTATGGACAAATTACTACCTAATATAATTTTTTTTTTTTTGAAGGAAAACCTTAAAGGTTAACTTATATTAAGGTACCACTCTCCGACTCCACAATGTTAGCAATGTATGTAGGAAGACTCTCAGCCCACATCCGTTTGCCTTCTACCCAAGGGCGTACATGAACAAGCTCATGTGCCACCCGATTACAACTACGGTTTGCAAAAACGAAAATAACTTTATCAAAAAAAGAGCAAGTTTCGCAAATCTCCTCATAGACAAGATGAATATCACTCCGTCCACGCTTATGCCTGATCAAGTCCTCAATCACGGGTAGGCAATCGCTTTCAACAATGATATGTGACAGACCTGCGTGTTTTGCTTTCGCCAAGCCCAGCAACACCGCTTCCGCCTCGATCAGAGACACATCTCGTTGAGCAACCTGCTGGACAACAACTCCCCACTTAGCCGCCCCAACCTCGTCTCTGCATACAGCCCCCAAACCAATCCCCACCTCCTCACTTAACCCCGCATCAACATTAATTTTGTGCCACCCGCGCTCAGGACGTTGCCATTGTTTTACAGTTGTGGACTCTTGATTGTCCTCAGTCACCGTGGTGTCCATAGCCTCCTCTGCCATCTCTCGCAGTATCTCCTTAACCCTCAGTAACACGCGCTCTACACTCCACCCTCTCCCCTCGAAAACCGCCTTGTTCCTTGCTTCCCAAATGGCCCAACAGCCACACATAAGAACAGTCCACTCCCTCGTACCAGCCTCCTTCATACCAGCTTCTACCCAATCTCTCACCGTGTCGAAACTCGTACTATCTGCCAGCTCCAAATTCAGCCCCTCCCAGACACCCTCAACCCAGCCACAACCCCCAATAACATGAAGACAACTCTCCACTCTATGATCACACAAAGGGCAAGAGTTATCACCTCCCCTCATCCTCTTCACAAGATAACCTTTCGTAGCAATGGCCTCATTACACAGCTGCCAGAAAAACACCCTGATCCGGGGTAAGACTGGAGCTTTCCATATTTTATGCCACAGCCATTTCCCCCTCGCGTAATCAGACTGTTCACCCTTCTCGTCCCCTTCCTCTGCCAATTTCCCGTAAGCTGATTTTACCGAATACTCCCCATTCTTGGCTAAATCCCAACACCATTCATCATGAGGCAATGATGCGCTTATACGTATACTCGTTATTCGGTCTGCTTCGAAGGGAAGAAAGAGCTCTGAAATAACATCTTTATTCCACCGTGCTTCCCCTTCCACCATTAAATCAGCCACTTTCATATCCGCATCCGCCACTCCCCTTGGTGAAAGAATACGTCTTGACTCCGTTCCTGGGATCCACATATCCTGCCAAATATTGATCGTTTCCCCATCACCGACTCTCCGTCTAGCTCCCAGCCTTATTACATGTTTGGCCTCCCAAATACTCCTCCAAGTGAAACTTGGATTAGTGCCTACTGTAGAGTCCAAATAAGAAGTATCAGGGAAGTATTTCGCTCTCAGAACTCGCGCCATCAGAGACTCCACATCCGTCATCAACCTCCATGCTTGTTTACCAAGAAGGGCTTGATTAAACTTATTAAAATCCCTGAAACCCATACCACCTTTTGTCTTTGGAAGACACATTTTATCCCAAGCAACCCAAGCCATACGTCTTTTCCCCTCCTTCGATCCCCAAAAAAAATTGGATACCAGAGATCGTAATTCGTCGCAAAAGTTAGCAGGTAATTTAAACACACTCATCGCGTATGTCGGGATTGATTGAGCCACGGCTTTTATCAATACCTCCTGACCTGCCTTACTGAGTAGTAAACCCCGCCAACCTTGCAATTTTTTACTCAATTTATCCCGCACAATTCTGGTCACAACCTGTCTCGAGTGTCCCACCACCGTAGGTAAGCCCAAATAACGATCTTGATACTCAACAGCTCTAACACCAAGAATCCCTACCACCTCATTTCTCCTTCTAACGCTCGTACCTCGACTAAACGACACCGTCGTCTTATCAAAATTTACCAACTGTCCAAAAGCCATTTCATAATCTCGAATAATATTCTTAATCACCCTTGCTTCCTTCTCATTAGCCTTAGCAAACAGGATACTATCATCGGCAAAAAATAAATATGATATAACCGGAGCCGTCGGTGCGATACGAATCCCATGTAGCGTATTAATTTCCACAGTCCGACGAAGGAGACTCGAAAAGACTTCTGCACACAGGATAAAAAGATAGGGAGACAGGGGATCGCCTTGTCTCAACCCCTCTCCGGTACAAAGTTCTCTCCAACCACCCCATTGACCACCACCTCATACGAAACCGACTTCACACACATCATAACCCTGCCCATCCACTGATCATCAAAGCCCATAGCTTTCATAACTCCTTCCAAGAAGGACCATTCTATCCGGTCATAAGCTTTTGACATATCAAGCTTTAAAGCAATATGTCCCCCCGCGCCCCTAGCATTCTTCATAGAATGAAACATCTCGAAAGCGAGAAGAATATTGTCTGTAATAAGCCTTCCCGGGGTAAACGCACTCTGGTTTTCCTCCACAATATCACTTAAGAAGACCTTTAAGCGATTAGCTAAGACCTTCGACACAATTTTATAAACGTCGTTACATAAACTGATAGGTAATTAATTTTGCAACTTACTACCTAAAATCACACAACATTAATCAGTTTGCTACCTTTTTGACGGAAACCGAACTTAAGTTAGTTTTAAATGTTCAAGATAAGTTAATGACGATTTTACCCTTTCTTAATAAAACATCTTCAACTCTTTCCCTCCCCGACTAAACTCCATGATTCTGGTTCAACATTCAAATCAATCTTTTTATTATCACTTTCTTCTATCATTCTCTTCATTATTCCAACAACTTTTTTTTCCTGAATTTCTCAATTTCAACCAAAAAAGCAACCAACTTTTTTCTTCCCCCGATTAGACCTTTGAAGACATGTTACCACCGGAAAAAATTGAAGATTTAGGGAGAAATTTGGGATTTATTGATGAAAATAGAAGAAGATTGATGAAAATCTGGGGGAAATGAGTTTTATTGATGAAATAGAACAAGATTGATGAAAGGAGAAATGTGTTTTGTTGAAGTATTAGAAATGTGTTTTAATGGAGGAAGGAGAGGAAAAGGGTAATATGGGTATTAAATTAGGTTTTAAATTTAAACGAGACGAAATAAACTGATTTCTGTCATTTTTTAGCAATTTCCGTCATTTTGGTAGTAATCGTGTCAGCTTTTACACTTATTAGGTAGTTATTTGAATAATTGAACATATTAGGTAGTAAGATGCAAAATTTTAGACTTATTAGGTAGTAATATGTAAAATAGCCAATAAAAGGTAAAGTTTATGGAATATCTTATTATTGGACCCATAATATCAGAAAATGTTATATCCAACCATTGGAGCGATATATAGTCGAAGAGCAAAATAGCTTAAAAAAACGTATTAATAAATCAAGCTACAACTTGTTGTAGCTGTCCATTGGAGATGCTCTAACACACCCGAAATTGAATAACAAAATATGAGCTTGCTTAAATTATTATGTTTATAAGTAATTTATTTTCTTGTTTTTAAAAATGTTTTAGTTAAAATACTAGTATTTTATCAATTGTAGACATATGACGGTGATTCGATGAATCAATGGTAATAACGGGTGTAATGAGGTCGAATCAAGGAGATTTTGTTGCGGTTTTAAATTGTAAATACGAAAGAAAAAATCACTATTCCTTGAAAAACAATACGAAAACTTATTTCATATTTGGATGTGGCATCATATGATAACTGTTTCTATTATCGTATTTGAAATTAAAAATTGAAGCAATATTTTAACTTAGTGAAATTTTTATTGAGCTATTTTGTATAGAAGTTTTTCAATACAAATGTAATAGCTACAATTCAATTCTAATAAAATGCAATAGTACAATTTATAATTTCTACTCATATTAGATATGAGTATTTTCTATAAAAAAAAAAAAAAAAAAGTAAAATGTCAAATACGAGTATAAAATAAAGTATCTTTCAAATAATTTTTTTTTTTGTTTTTTTTTGGTAACGAGGGAACCCGCAACCGCTACCTTTGGTGCGCACTGGCTCGAAGTCTATTTAGGCATGGTGCGCACTGGCTCGAAGTCGGCCAAGAAGTCTATTTAGGCATGGTGCGCACTGGCTCGAAGTCGGCCAAGAATGCTCCACAAGATTTTTGCTCTTGGGGAGGCTTGAACCCGGGTCTCATGGGAATTACACCCAAGTTTTAACCACTAGACTCCACCCTTGCGGGCAAATAAAATTATTTTTATCAATTGGTTTAGTGAAAAGAATGGACAATAATTTTTAGAAGCCAAAGCATATAAAGCATTGTTGACTTGTTGCCATCCACAACTTTCCAAAAGAAAAAAAAATAGACCTGAATTCTCATTTATAACGAGCATTCCTTTCAGTCTATCACTCGACTTCTACTTACCCGAGTACAATACTAATTAACTCGTCGTAAACTTCAATCGGTCTTGCTTGTGATGAGCCAATTCCGTCACAAAATTGTGACCTCTCACATAAAAGGAAAGGGGACAAGGTGGGGCACCCTTCATATGCTTTTTCACTCACCTCTCTTGGTTATTTTGTGAGAGAAAACGGTATCCGTCACAAAATTGTGATGAATATTACCGTCATAAATGAGAATTTGTACGTAAAACTTATGACATATAACCGAATATGCCCATTACTTTGCTTAAAAATAGATTGGATAGCCAAACCCATGAAAAACACATTAAAAGGAGTTCCAAATATAACAATTAACAAGTAGTGCTACTAGGACTAGAAGCATAAAGTTAACATTATTCCACCATCCCAATTTCAAGTAGACAACTAGACAACCATAAAGTTACTTATTCCCCATCCCATCTTTATTCTTTACCCATCCAATTGAGAATCATATCATTATATGATCATCGTCAGTTCTTATTTAAAACCGTTAAAATTTAAAATATTTATACAATTTGTTTGTTAAATAGCCGTTAAAATATAGGTATAAGTGAAATGGAATTTAAATTAAAACGATGTTAATTAATATTTATACTTCATCTGCATTATCTTCGGAACCATTCATTTTGGCTTTCACTTGTGTTAGTAAATAAGAATTTGAGACCAAACCCTAAGATTTAGCTAGACTTTAATTAAAGTAAGTTTTTTAAGATATTTTTTCTTAGACCACCCCCAAGCAAGGTCACCAACTAGGTCACCAAGGGGGTTGGTCTCCTTAATGATGTATTAAGGAGGATAATTAAAGAGACCTACAATGGAGGAAGGTCACTCCATGACCCAAGGGGGTTGCCTTGTGACCTCCCATGTGTCCTTATTCTATTTGTTGGGCACACATATAGATGACATAAGTTGTTGGAAAGTGGAAAATAATTGGGTTGGTGACCTAGGTCGCGACTTTCTGCTTGGGAGTGTAAAAGTAGGTCAAGATAAATAATGTGAAATTAAGAGATAAAACTAGGTCGCGACTTAGTTAGCGAAACCTTGCTTGGGGGTGGTCTTAGGAGTACCGGTAAATACCTATTAACTAATTAAAAGGAAAAGGATAAAAAATGAAAGGTTTTTCTTTTTTGATGTCCTGTGATTTTCACTTTTCCCATTTTTTCCCGCGTAAAGCATTTTGGTAACCGTAGCCCTAAACTTAATTATTTAAACTCATCAGTAGCTAAACATACCTAAGTTGACGTTAAGTGTCATGTTGGTAGTCTATTTGTCAAATAAGCACCTAACATAAGATAATTAACAGGGTATCAATGGGAAAAACTCAAAAATAAATAATAATGCATATTACCTATTGGAAGACGGTCGTTTCTCTTAGGAATTTGCGCTTTAATTAACTAATAGAGCTTGTATTCGATATTTATTTACCAAACATAACATAATCGATAGAAGAAAACCACCACTAATAGTACTATACATTTAGATATATATGAGTATCGTACCTCAAATATAAATTTAATTGGGCTTATATAGTTATATGCAATTTTTTCGAATTTTTAGAAATTAGAATTTTTAGGCGTTAAAATCAAAATCTTATTATATTTGTAGATATTATTTTTGAATTTCAATATACTAATATTTTGAATTAAAGTGTTTTTATGGATACGCTCGTATTATTTTCAATAAAACTCGTAAAAATGTGTGTATATATATATATATAAGTTCAAATGATTTGTTATAACGCTCTACAACTATACAATCAGATGTATACGATTAATATAGACGGGTTTAACTTTTTGTCACACGTACACTACTTACTGAGAGGAGCATCAGATTCTGTTTTGGACCCTTTCAACAACTGGAACAAACCCTGTTTTTAAAAGCATTTGCCATACTACACAAAAGTGTACAACAAAACAGGATACAAGTGCAAAAAAAAGGAGATTTTTTATTTTGATTTTGATTCTCTGTAACAAAATATCACCCAAATCATACATTTCCTTGTAAATATTACTAGTACTATAAAAGTGTAAACTAATGGCTGAAGAAGCTATTATTTCAGGAAGTGAATTACCAATTAAAAGGCCTAGAGAAGAAGAAGAAGAAGAAGAAGAAGAAGAAGAAGAATTAGAAGAAACAATGGAAGTAAATAACAATGGTGGTGATGATAATAATGGAGTTTCTTTAGTTAACAATGGAGAAGAAGAAGAACAACAACAAGTTAATGGTCTTTCTGCTGTTATTCCTGGATGGTTTTCTGAGATTAGTCCCATGTGGCCTGGTTTGTTTTTTTCCTAATCGACCGTCTTCTTCTAGAATTTATGTTTCATTAATGTCGTCTCGTTTTTAGTGTTTTGGTTAGCTTTCTTGTATCGGTTGTTATCACTAAATGAGGTGCGTAACGGTTTATGTGTTTTTTGAGGTTGGTTGTGTGGCTTGGTTTGTTTTTTTAATGGACCGTCTTATTCTAGAATTTCTGTTTGATTAATGCCATCTCGTTCTTAGTGTTTTGGTTAGTTTTTCTGTATCGGTTGTTATCATTAAATGAGTTGCATAACGGGTTTATGTGTTTTCGGAGTTTTGTTACGTGTGGCTTGGTGGTGTGTTTTTCTAATCACAAATTCTACTTCAAGACGGTCGTACATGCGACCAGCAGAAAAGTGATTATATTTTGATAATTAGTAATCACTTTTGATTAATTAGTGACCACTTTATTGTTTAAAAATGACCTATTTTCCAAGGGTCACTATTTATTAAAAAAAGTGGTCACTTTTTATCCAAAATGGTTACATTTTGCAAAAAGCACGGGTAAAACCGTCGTACAGGAAAACTATTGTTTTCTAATCGAGATGTTGCATTTTGATTAATGGTGTCTCCATTTTTAGTATTTTGGTTTGTTTTTTTATATCCGTTGTTATCATTAAGTAAGGTGCATGACTGGTTTACGGGTTTGCATCAAAATGTTGTGTTCCGAGTTCCGACTACTGATTAATTTTTGTTTACGACTTTATGAGATAAAATGGTTATACACTTTATCTCAATTGTCGCTGTTATTATTAAATGAGGTGTGTGTCGATTTTACAGATTTTCCGAGAATAGTCCCATGTGGCCTGTCTGATTTCCTATCAAAAGTGTCATTTTTATTCATTATATGGGTTGATTATGAAACAAAATGGGAATGATCATTCGTTGTTATCGTTAAATGAGGTGCAAGACGATTTTACGTGTTTTTCGAGATTAATCTCGAGCTGTTTGTGTTATTTCTGCATTTGTGTTTATTGTTTTTTCGTTAGTGATGATTTCAAAAGTTTCTCAGACGTATAACAACAATTCTTGTTTCAGACGGTCTTAATTTCAGACCTCTCACAACCTCCTTGTCATTTTAACATTATTTAAATCGATTGTTTCAGGCGTCTTAACGTAAGACCGTCTGAAACAAGAATTTGCGGAAGTATAAAGAACTTATACTGTGGGGCAGCCTGTGGAATGATTGTGTAGCATTCTGCTTTTGTTTTATATACCCACTTGGTATTACTTGACCCGTCTTCAACTTGTGACGGATATGCCCGTCTTCAATGAGAATTTGTGATCATTGTTGTACTATAAAGGGTTACATGTACTAAAGATTTTGCCATCATTGAACAAATTATAGTTCCTGTATTTTGATTTATAAATTGTTTGTCATTTGATAACTGGTATCAACTGTAAATGTTTACTTTTGTTTTGTTCCGTCTGCTCGATGTAAATTGCAGAAATGTTGTTTCTGTAAGTCGGGGCTGCTTTGTGCCCTGACTAGGATCACGGTGACGTCTCATGAGTCATGACCTACCTTGTCTCGGTTCATGTTTTTGATTGTTTGGTGACCGCTCATGACCAATCTGAAGATCGTTGCGCATTTCTCTTTACCTGGTATTTTATTGTAATTGTAATAGGAGAAGCACATTCTCTCAAAGTGGAAAAGATTCTGTTCCAAGAGAAGTCCAAGTACCAGAATGTTATGGTCTTTCAGGTACGAAACTCTGCCTGCAGTATGAACGGCTTGCAGTATGTTAGGCCAAGTACATCTGTTCTTAGCTTGCTTTTGTCATTCATGTTGCAGTCGGCGACCTATGGAAAAGTTCTGGTTTTGGATGGTGTAATCCAGCTAACTGAGAGGGACGAGTGCGCATACCAAGAGATGATCACTCATCTCCCACTCTGCTCTATTCCGAACCCAAAAAAGGTGTTTCCGTCTCTCTTGTTTTCCTTCAATGTGCGTGGCGCGTGCCTGTGTGAAATCCATCTTACTGATCCTAATGTGTATTCTGTAGGTCCTGGTTATTGGAGGAGGCGATGGTGGTGTCCTGCGTGAAGTTGCTCGGTATTCATCAGTGGATCAGATTGATATCTGTGAAATCGATGAAATGGTTGTGACGGTGAGTATTTGACAGACATGATTCTGCAGTAGTTTTTGTGACGGTGAGTATTTGACAGACAGACAGGTAATTCGCGTTAATTTGTGTAGGTTTCGAAGGAATTTTTCCCTGAAGTAGCTGTTGGATATGATGATCATCGAGTGAATTTGCATATTGGTGATGGTATGGCTTCTCACTCGGGTGCTTCACTCGCATCATGTTGTCCACTATGTTACTCTCACTCAATTAGAAGTATCGGTTACAGGGTGTCCAATTGTCAGACTCGCTATCTCTGACAGTTCGACATGGTTTTAGCTTAGAATAAAGTGTCAATGTCGCAGTGTCGGACATGGCTACACAGGATAATCTGCTGATTTTACTGTTCGAAATTCTCAGGAGTTGCATTCTTGAAGGCCGCTCCAGAGGGAACGTATGATGCTGTCATTGTTGATTCGTCTGATCCAATTGGTAACTCCCGTCAATAAGTAAACTATTTTGTTTGGCAAAACGAGCTTAAAAGCTACCTAAAACCTGGAAAGGTATCTGAAAACTGAAAAGGTAACTGAAAATTAGGAGCTGATAAACTGACTGATTATATAAAAAAATTGTTTGACAAACTAACTGAAAAGCTAGCTTATTTTAGTGAAATGACAGAAATGGATATATTAATTATTTACTACTATATTATAGATTGAAGGGTAAAAAGGTAATATAACCTAGAATCAGTTACCTGAAATCTAAAATGTTAGCTTATGTAGCATTTCATTTCAGGTAGTTTATTGATCAAATAAGCTACTTGCCAAACACTCCCAAAAAAGTAAGAGTGCGCTGCCAAACGGAGCCTCAGTCTGTTCAATTCTTATTCTTAGATCTCACATCCGTTTTTCGACAGGCCCTGCACAGGAGCTTTTTGAAAAGCCATTCTTCGAGACAGTTGCAAAGGCTCTTCGACCAGGGGGAGTCGTGTCCACCCAGGCTGAAAGTATATGGCTTCATATGCATATCATCGAGGATATCGTTTCAAACTGTCGCGAGATTTTCAAGGGCTCCGTCAACTATGCATGGACTACGGTTCCTACATACCCGAGGCATGTCCTAATTCTTCCCTCTTTAGTACAAACATCACTATTTCTTAGACTCGATCAGCTGCTAATGTTTCCCTGAATTTCAGCGGCGTGATTGGCTTTATGCTTTGTTCGACTTCTGGTCCAGAAGTTGATTTTAAGAACCCAGTGAACCCCATTGATAACGCCAAGGATCATGGAAACGCTAAGCGGCCTTTGAAATTCTACAACTCGGAGGTAAGGGCGTATGAAGCTTCTTTTCGGATATTTGCCAGCATTGGGTTCTCATTTATTGTCGCTCTTTTGCAGATTCACTCAGCGGCTTTCTGTTTGCCATCGTTTGCAAAGAGAGTTATCGAGCCAAAAGCAAACTAGCCTCAACCAGCAACAAACGTCCCCCTACGCTACCCTAATGAACGCGGAACTGTAACCATATATGTTTTTTATCTGGTTAGATTCAAAAAGAATAACTCAGTCGTACGAGTTTTGTATTGTTGTTTCTTACGGAATTTGGATTGGATCGTTGTAATTTGTCGAAGTTGCATTCTCTTGGATCGATTATTACAATAGTGTTCGATGAGCCTTTTAAGATTGAAAAAACACGGGTTCAGTTTCTCAGAGGCTTTAGTTTGTCAGGGGTGTCACTGTATGTCCAATATAAAAAGTACTTAAACCATTTTGAACAGAATCTACGCCGGTTTATCAATATGAGCAAAGACGATAAAGACCGGTTTGGACCGGTGAACAACCCTAAAACCAACCCTCTTGTCCGCTTAGTTTGTAATTGGTGTAGCTGATGGGAATCGAGACACCGATTTAAAATCATTCACATTACACCCCTAACCGTAACACCAAGAATAACGTAATCACTTGGCCACTGCCACCTCCGAAAGGGGTGGCTTACAAGGTTCATGTGGTGGTGCGGAAATGTATGGGTGGGGATTAAACCCCTCGTTAAAAAAACAAAAAAAAACGTAATCCCTTATTAAGAGTGTTTAAAATTAGATATTTAATGTTAAGAGTTTAATTTTGTGGTAGATCATGAGTTCAATTTCGGTTAACATCGATTTTTTTATAAATATTGCGAGAAGACCCAAGTCACCGACTAGGTAGCACCAAAACACGGCATGTCATGAAATTTAGAACACAGGATATTATTTAAAGTTAATAAAATATACATTTTATAGTTATAAATGTTTAATTTTATTTTTGTAATAGTATTTAATGTTAATTTTAAATGTTAATTTTAAATGAGTGAAGGTAAAACTTGCTTTTGATAATAACTCATTTTCATTTCTCATCTGAACTAATATTCTAATTAATCTCTTTCGATAATGTATTTTTCGTCTGAAAAAACATCATTCACTCCAAATTGATGACCAAATATCCTAGACACGCGACGGACACGGCTCAAATACCATGGACACGTGCCCAAATAAATGTAGAAAGTTAGACACAGTTTTATAGGTGTCCGACGCGTTTCGGCGTGTGTCCGTGGAGTGTCGGTGTCGGACATGGTGTCAGACACGGTACGACTTATTACGAGAAGTGTTCGTAATACCTAAGTTACCAACATCGTGGATACTTTTTTATTAGACAAAATGCATGAAAATTATCAAAATTTATGCCTATAATCGATTATTATGTGATAGTATTTGAATCTGTTATAAAAGTAAAACGGATATATCCAATCTCGAAATAGTAACAAGAAACTTGGACATGTCGACCAAGTATAACGGATCCATCATCAAGCAGCTGTATATGCATACAAAAAACAATAATGAAATAGTGTCAAATAATGCCAATATATATTTTTTATATTTTTTTAAGACGACAATATCCGTTTTAACCTAAAATAACTCTAATTAGTAAATACTACACTTAATAGCAACGAGCCGAACTTTTTTTTATTACTTAGACGAATATCTTTATCATACAATAATTATTTGAATTAATATATTATCATTAAAACAGATAATATCGTCTTAATCAAAAATTTATAATATTATATTAAAATTAGAATTAAATGATATGACAAGGAATGGTGATAAGGACTTTAAAAGGGGACACTTCGCATTCAAAAATTAGGTAAAGGGGGCTTTTTTTATAGATGGGCCACTTAAATTTGTGCTACTTGTTTGGTATCCTAAAATACGTTTAACTCATCTTGTTTGTGACAGACACTATTTATTTATAATTTGAAAACGGATAATATTTCTTACTAATAAGACAAGTGGGAAAATGAGTGGAAATAAAATAAAGCAACGACCCAAAAATAGTATCAGTTGTATATTGTGAGACAGGTATTATACGTGTTCAACTTGTGACTGATAACAACGTTTTCAGAATTTGTAAAATATGTAGGTGTTGTTCCCTCGTGGACGCGTCATCTTACAAAAAAAAAGGGACATAATCTACTCCCCATTTTTGGATCAATTTAGAGTACTTTAATCATCTTGATAATGATAATTTTGATTGTGATTTATGATGTATATATTGTAAGCACGTATCCATATCTTTCAACGTTATATTAGTTGTACAATTTTGTATGATTATATGTATGGGGTCGTAGAAAAGTCGAAATAATTCGAGACACATGCAGGATATATCATCAAAAATTAATGAACATTTATTGTAATTAATGAAATATGTATATAAATATTTACTAAATAGGGCCATAATATAACAGCAAGCCTCTTTTGTGACGGACATAGTCACGCAAGCTTGCTATAAGCCAAATAATTTATATGATAGATTAGACTAAATAGAATGATATCCCGTAGAGACCTTTCTTTTGTCATATATCTTCAAATGGTTAATATTTTACTGATTTTAAACTTACGACAGCTATATTTGTCGTCTTTAACAATTTGTAATAATATAATGGTCCACCAAAGCACTTATAAATGTTGCTAAGGTCATTCAAAGCTATTCCTTCGTCATAGAGGAAACTTCCGTATTATTACTTTTTTGGGAAGTAGCCTTTAGTTGAAGAATATATGCTCCAAATATTATTATTTATTTATCCTTTATTAATCAATAAATTTGAAAACCGAGTTTATTTTTATTTTAAAATTCAAATCGATTAAATAAATAAAAACACTGCTTAAATAAATAAGATAGTTTTTTTTGCTAATCAATCTTTAGATATTATGTATTTATCTTTCATTAATGGAATTTTTTTAAGGCCGAGATTAGTTATATCTATCTAAAATTTCAAACGGATTAAATATAAACACTGCTCGGATAAATAAGATGGGGTTTTTTAGCTAATTTTTAGATATTATATGTGTTTATGTCATTTATTTTTACGTGACTTGCAAAAAACTAAGTATTCTTTATATTTTTATTGTAAAAATAGAAATTACATGTGTTAAATTAATTTAAGATAATTATATCCGTCTTGTACAAAACTAACAACTTTTTTATATTTTTATTGTAAAAATAGAAATTGCATGCAATAATGATTTACCTTATCCAAATATTGTTCACCTGACTCGATCATAAAGTGTTTGATTGCAAGGAGTCGTACGACTCACATTGAATGTAAACTTTAGCAGCCAAATTTAGTAAAACTTGTCAACTTTGACAACAATACGTGTACACTTTGTTTCTAGTTGACGTCTGATTCTCGCAAGGGTAAGAAAACGAGATTGATCCAAATATATATAACATCCTTGCTGGTGAGAACGACGAAAAGAAAAAGAGTAATTTTCAAATAATTAGGAATCGAACATAATAAAAGGGTGTTATAGAGGAAACTTTTGACCTTGTCGAGTGTTTGATTAATCACCGCTAATACTTTTTGTTTGATGTCGTAATAATTTACAGCCGCTACAAAGCCGATTAAAATACCGGTAAAAATAAAAAAAATGGTTATGTAGAGATTTAAAATACGTAATTGCTCATTCATATACGAGTTTTACTCATTCATACCTTTTTTTCATTACTTTTCCATTCTATACCCTTTACTAAAAAAAACTCTCTCTCTTCTCTCCTTCAAAAAATTAATCAACAAATTTATCAAATTCGTTAAAATTACACACCTATGAATACTAATTCTCGTACAGACTTTCATCGAAGGCTCTCTTTTCCAGAGTTCCCGTATATGAATAAAGATCTTTGTGTGCGAGTCTTTGCGGCGAAGTAGAGGTAAAGGGGCAGCAGTCCTAAAAAGTCTCCTTAGCGTTTCGCTCCTTCGTAAAACCAAAAGGCTTAGCAAAGCGAACTAAAGAGGGCGTCTGATGTTTACGCGCCTTTGGACAGGAAAGCCCCTGTATGGTATGAATCAAAGAAAGGATTCGGCCTCAGTACTCGCTTCGTACCTTTTCTTTGGTGGTTGTGGTTTGTTTTTCCGGCGGGAGGATTAGATTCTAATTCATAAAGTTAGTAATACCAGGATGTGGAATTGAAGGGAATTGAATAGAGAGAAAAATGAAAATTGAGGAGATTAAAAGGGGTAAAATTGTCATTCATGTTTATAAAAGAGTAAAATTCGTTTATGAATGAGCAACACCCTTAAAATAAGGTCTTAAATAAGATCAATTGTAAATTAATCATAACGGTTTGTTGATAAAATTGTTACTCCATGTGTTTGTTTATGTTTAACATTTTTTTTTTTACAATCGTCTGGATAATAAACACATAATTTTCAAGTTCGTTGGTTAGGTAATTAGTAATGCCTTGACAATAATGTTAATAGCTAGTGATTTTATGATAACATGGTCGTAGTAGTAGAGATAAAATGACCATGAAAAGTATATTTTTAGTTGTTTCTTTTACATAACATTTTATTTTTAGACTAAATTTTACATCGACTAAATAATTGTCAACTTATATAGTTGTATGTATATTTTAGTATGCATTTCATAACTTATTGTAATCGTGTATAGTGAAAATCGAGTTCTAATGTCTACTAAATAGATTCCGATAGCCATTGTAAACTTCATAGGTCCAACATAAGTACACACATCATAAAATACGGTTTCAAAACTACATACAAGAACATTATTAATGATATATACTACCTGATTTATATTTTATAAATTATAACTATTTAATTCGATTTCGGCCAAATATATTTCACGAATAATACAAAGAAAGACACGATTAAATAGATTCCGATAGTGATCATAAACTCCATATTCCCAACACAAGTACGCATCTAAAAATACGTTTCAAAACTACAAAACATTATTAATTAACAATACTGTCTAATTTATATTTTATATTTTATAACTATATAATTCGATTTCGGCCTCATATATTTCACCAATATAAACAATGACATGATTACACTGTCCAAATTCAATCAAACATATTTAAAAATATAAATTTTCTAGATATTTCAAGGGTAATACAATAGAATACGTGGTAGTAGTTGATTGTTGGGGCTATAGGGAGCTAGTTGTAAACTTGTAAGAGGCAAATCAAAACAACAACGAACTTAAATTGGTCAAACACGAAACATGACGATCACGTTAAGATTTGAATGCCTCCCCCATACTCATACAGTCTTTTTTTATCATTTTTTTCACCGGTGTAAATTATACCAAATTAGACCGCGGTCATTGTAAAATTGTGAGCAACTTTATTAAGGTTCCTTTGTATAAAATTAATAGAAAAAGTCAAAAACAGTGAAAAAACGGGATATATGACCTAATGTCAGAGAGTACTCCATTAATATTAATGGTTGATTTTTCTGCGCAAGCCACTAGCTAGTTGAAGGAGGCAGTCCAAAGAAATGTCCAAATGTCTAATATTATTCGAGGATGCCCACTGCACGACGTGTCAAAGTCCCAAGGATTCAGCTTGGAGAGGAGATTCCGCAAGAAACTTTACAAAGAAAGTATCGTGACACGAACTATCAGATGAATAAACAACGCAACCAGCCAAAACACTAGGGGACGAAAACCAACTAGCATCATACTCATAGAGTCATACTCATGCTCATCATGCATGCAAGTATATGTAGTTTATAGGCAAGTTTTACACCTCTTTTTTGACTTCAAATGTATATTATTGAATTCAACATACTATTTTGCTCAACAAGAAGAAAGGAGGGAAGCGATACTCGATACTCGTTTCTTTTTGTTGAACAAATAATTAGTAGATCAAGCACAAGCTCTGCATGAGACTTTAACTACTATTTGAGTATCTTGTTTCATTCGGATTTGAGTTGGGTTTGACTATTAAAACAAAAATATTTTTGAGATTGCTACATTCTTATGATTTAGAGTTTAGACTCGATATCCTTTATATTAGAGCTGTTCAAATGCGGGCTTGGATCGGACATGGTTAGGCTGAAAAGGAAAAGTATGCCCTATAAGACTATAGCGGGCGGGTTGGGCCAAAATAGAGGGTCACTTTTCCTTGTCCTTACCCGCCCAACTGCTAAATTCGGCCAACCCGTGAGCTGCCGGACTCATATTTTTCTGTTAACTTCTGAAAAATAATTAATTAAGTAATTAACAAAACGATAAACTTACAAAGCCGATATTGAATTAAGTTATTAGTTCTTAACATCAATACATAAAATAGAAGAACGACTAACTTGGTCATCTCTCATCTGAATATTATTAATTAAGTTCCAAAATCCAAATAAGAGTAACAACTAAACAAAAATTAATTATATACTAATTGCTCATATTACCTTAGCGGGCCGAATGAGCAACCTGTTTTGGATTTCTCTTGTTCGTGTCCGGCCATTTACTAAAACGGGTTGGACTGGGTTACCCTTGTCCCATTTTTTCAGAAAAATGATGTCCAAACTCAATAACAATTTAAGCCGAATGAGCCGGATTTTCGAACGACACCACCCCTAAAGTGCTCTACTCTACTTTACATGTTGATTTGGGTGATTATCGGTAGAATGGTAGGTTGAATTTAGATGTGTTGTTGCCTTGCTGGTACATAAGCATGGATACAGACAAAGGTCTTATACCACAATTTAGAAATATTTTTGTAATGTGTGTTTTCAGGACGCATTGTTAATCTAAATATGGTAAAATTTATAAGATATTTTTATCAATTATAATAAAAATGAGTTTATACTCGAATATCTTATGAGAATATATATTTTGTAAGTATTTCTACATTTTAGGTTATTAACATGTACTCCTATATCTTAAGACATGTTAGAAAAATCGAAATAAGAGATTGAGAGGTACTCCTATATGATTTGCAGGCATTTGATTGATTTCTAGAACCTTAGCGAATTATTTGTATTTAATTATTACTTACATTTATCTAATTATGTTTGATTTTGTAGTTTTTTATTTCGGTATAAACACCAATAATTCATCATCATCTAAATGAATTAAATTTATTTAAAATGAGATGTCACTTTATTAATTATTCAATAACATCTAAAAACAAATTTTGTTTAGAGAACTTTTTTCAATCAATTAATTCTGTTTAATTCCATGTATATTATTATATGCACCAAACATTCGAATAGGTACATATAATAATGTATGTACTATTACTAATGCAATTTTATTTATTATTTACTTAGTAAAAGTAACCAATAAATTCTCGATAAATCTTACTTTTCAATATTTTCTTTTAAGTTTCGGCAACCAAACTTGACTATATTACGATAAAGTTTTCAATGCACTAACACATATGACCCCATATGCGAAGATGATTTATGTTTATATGAAATCCCACTCGACGTATCATATCACATTTCACATTTCACATTTCTTCAAAAAGTGTTCTTATAACCTTACATAATCATATTGGATTCTCTATTTTCTTCTTTTTTTAAGACCCTACTTAATTACTTATAATGTATGAGCGGGACAATATGATGGCATGTGAGTTCACTTATATTTAAATATTTAATAGCGCGTGATTGCGTAAAATTGTAGAAAATACTCGGAATTATAAGTCATCACTTTTATTCAATTTTATACATTTGTTTTATACACATATCTTAATACTCTTTTTTAAAAAAATTTATTCATATATTTAGCTAAAAATTAATAAAAAAATTAAATAAGATATTCCCTATTTATAAACATCACTCACAAAGTAAACATATAAAATTGATTGAAATGTAAGAAGTAGTCATTGGATGCAATCGTCGAACAACCAAAGAAAATTGACCATTTGTTAATAAAAGTGATCATTTTTTTTAAAAATGATTATATTAATCCCGTTCTTTTGAGCTTAATTTTAATTTATTTCATCACCCTAAATTCCAATTTAATTTAATTTAACTTATTTTAACTCAATTCAGCTAGTTGGAAATAACACAAAAACTTCAAAAAGATGGTATTTCAATAGTATTATTGAGAGACCTCTTACATGATAGCGTAAGAGAACCACTTAAATTTTTATTTACCTGTTATATCTTTCACTAAATTAAGAAACGGCCTCTCTCGAAACCTACCGCGGCAATAAAGCCATGATAAATTGTAGGATTGGAATAAACTAGATCCGTCAAATACACGTACACGTGGTAAATACTGACAGCATCTTAGCATCTGAAGAATAAATTAAAGAATAATTCATACGCGTCCAGAGTTATTGGCATACACGCGCCACTTATAACATAATCGTATGCTTTTATTATGTTGTCCCACTTTATTGGTTTGATTGAAAATATCGTCATCATTTATTTTCTACTCTACTTATCTTTATAACTTATCACACCATAAATAATTCTTGTTCGAGACCCTTCTTTATTACAATGTTATTGCTAATATAAATATACCGACAAGTTATGTTCTTTCCGTCTTAATTTCGACGATATTTCGTTTAATTTAATTTAGTTTAGTTCAGTTCAACTTAACTTATTTCAGTCATATTCATCCCAGTAAATTTCGATTTAGTTTAGCTCATTTAAGTTCAATTATTCAATTCAGATTAGTTCCATTTAGCTGAACATAGTTTTATTATTACACATATTTTCCATGATTTACTCTATATAGGTAAGAAAATACATTTAAATAATCATATTATGAGCTTTTTAATGCAGACTGAGTCGACTCACTGCATTTAAATTAGTTTTGATAAATGTGGGGAAAAAACATAGTTAGAATTCAAATTATTAAATTGAGAAATGAATTTTGAAACTTAAATGAGAAAGTTGCATTATTAATCATCTTAAATGAGAAATGAATTTTAAAACTTAACAATTTATCCATTCTTCTTTGTTATTTAATTTGCTGACTCTTCGGCCTCCGATAACCGAAATAAAATCCCACTTACCCGAAATATCTTGTTTTATCTAATAAGATTATAAATTTTGCTAATAAATGAGCTTTATTTGTTTGGATATCGTATTTTTCCTTCGGAATTTTAAACGTTTTAAGACGTCAAATATAAAAGGAAGAAAACCCTTCGTATTTATTTCATCGAATACAATTAAACTCTATCTTAAATACCCGCAATCAAACTAATAATATAAGTTACTAATAAAATAAATAATATAAATAACCTTCATAAATTAATCAAATAATATGATAAACTCCTTTTTATTTGTCAATTAAAACTCTATTTACTATAATATAAATGAATTCATTTTTCATAATATAGCATATTGTTGTGTTGCTAGATCTTGAAATAAAAGCATGACACTTCACATTATGAATGAAATAATTCACGTGGTATGATTCTAATTGCAATTGTCACGAATCTACAAAACAAGTGAGCTTAACCCCTTTGGAATTGTTCCTTTTGAAGGGTGACTGCCAACAAGCAAGAAGGTATGTCTGAAATTCCACCTTTTGTCTGTATACGACAAGTTTTGCTTGTGACGATGAGAAATTTGTAACGTCTTAATAACTATCTCGTTTTTGTTTCTGATATTATTGAACGAGGTGTAACTGCGTGAATCGTCATCAATTTTTACTGTTACAAATAAAGGATTTTTTAATATGTATGCATGCGATTTTTACTTATTTACCTATTTTTTAAAACAATTTACCGTAAAATAATATCTGAAATATTATATACTCTGTAATTCTGTATTATCTAACATTTGACAAGTTCCGTATAGTTGTATCCAATCTTTATAATCTAAACTCAAAGCCTCATTTAATAACAACTCTCTTTTAAATTAGTTTTAACTTAAAACAAGAAAATGTGAATATGATAAAAATGTCATTGATAAAATGTTAAAATGTAATAATTGGAGTAACATTTAATAATAAAATTTTATAATTGATGAAATTGTGATTTTATAACAATAAAATGATGGTAAGCTTTTATCAAGAATTTCTTTACATTTATCGTAAAATGGTTCATTTTAGTCATATTGAGAATTTGCTTGATCTAAATACTAGTTAAGCTTTGCGTGCAAATGCACGGTACTTTAGATAAGAGTATTATTAGAAAACTTGTGTATATACTTCTAAGGAGATATAATTACTAGCCTTATTTATGAAAATAAAAGTCAAATAATGATTAATGTTATAAAATTAATTAGGAAATAAATATTGTTTAACGGTGAATAATATAGATAGTAATATTAATGACTAATTTTATAACGTTAATTAGGAGATAAATATTGTTTAATACTCCATAGTAAATATAAATAGTAAACATTAATTAAATTAGAAAATAAATATTGCCCAGTAAAATATTACTTAGACGGAAAATATAAGCGAGAAAATTTAGAGTTCTGTTAATCTTTTAGAGCAATAGCAATAATAGTAGAACTTTATATAAAGTTCTTCACATGCCACATCAAAATACACCAATTCCAATTTTTAAGAATTTTTGTTCATAATAGAAGAACTTTATATAAATTTCTTAAACTGAAAAAAATTATAAAATAAATAATGTTAAATGGGTTTTCACATTTTAAAAAGTTATATTAATTGGTTGTTCATTTTCCAATAGTTAAGAACTTGGTTGTTATTTTAGAACTTGATTCTTAAAAATAAGAACAAACTTTTAAATGCAATAGAAAACTACAAAAATAAAATTCTTGGTAATAAACTCAATGCTAAGAACTACTATTAATATTGCTCTTAATACATTGGAATTTAACAAACATGCGTCCCACCAATGGATCATCATTTGTCATTTCACACTCTCGAATAGTCAATATATGACATATTTTAAAATTGTGAATACCATGTCATGCTAGAAGTGAATGCACCAACTAAAATTAAAATTAAAATTAATTAACGTGAAAGTGTATAACACATTTTTATAAAAAACATTCCATCATCATTTACCAAAAATATACGTATATAATTAGGCCAAACATCATCAATGACTCAATGAGTCGATATTCCCCTTTTCAACAAATTATATTTACGATTTTATAAATCTCTTTGATTATGCAACCTATTTAAATAAGAAAATGAGATATCGTCGTATATGGTACCACCCTTCTAGAGTTTTAGCTAAATACTTCATTCATCATGGTTGTTTATTTGTCTATTTTGCTTTTCAATAACTCGTTTATTTGTTTACTTTTATATAAATGAATGTTTTTAACTGGTAGTTTGGTCTTCGATTTACATCCATTATTGTCTACTCTTCTTCCAATAACAACAATCACACATATAATCGAAAAGGAGTATAGAATACTATATAGGATCTACTATAACACAAATTACGAGTCCTACATGAAAACATAGGGAGCTAGATTTGTCAAAATTATCGATTTCTGGTATTTGATTTTTTTTTTAAATTGAGACCTTAACAAGAAAAATATTTAAAGAATTCAGAAAATCAGTTTGCTACCCCATTTCATATTCTTTATTTATAATTGGGGTTAGTTTGATGTAATTGTCATTCACCTCCCATACCATATAGAATCATAAACATATAAAATATTTAAATTAGACAAATTTAATAATATAAAATATCAATTGTCCCATAATTCGTAAAGCATAAAGCCTCAAGATTTCATTGGACAAATAATGTTTACGCTCAATGGCAGAGACAGAATTTAAAGTTAACGTAGGAAGAAATTTCAACTGCGATGAAGTGGTAATGATATACGTGGAAAAAGTCTAAAACTCCCCCACCCACACACCCCTGTATAAAAATCACAAATTCTTATTTGCAACGGCACTATCCGTCGCAAGCTTGTGACGGATACCGTTTTCTCTCACAAAATACCCATTTGTTCTCTCTCTCCAACACTATTCCTGTGGTCCCCTCTCTCCACTAACTCATTTTGTATCCATTTTATCACACAAAATATCCGTCACAAATAGTGACCCGTCGCAAGCAAGGCTTACTATATAAAAATAGTATAATTGGGGCTTTTAGCATATTCGACCAATCAAATATGTTATTTGAAATGTTTGGTTAACAAAATAACATATTGAAATAACAGATCGAGATCATATTTACTATTTTAAAATACGCTCCTCCACCAACAATATTAGTAGATTAGAAAAAAAGTAGTATATTCACCCTCTTACTCCTTAAAAAATATTGACCATGCACTCGTTATAGAGCAAATAATTTAGTCAATAATTTATTTATGTCCTTATTTATCATTTTATAAAGGATTAAGATAATTTGCTAATTATCTAACAACTCTAACAAAATATGCTCATTAAATATGCTATACTCAACCCTATCAACAAATTTGGCTAATTATACTTTCACAATATGCTCCTGTCAATATTAGTCTGTTGTTTATCAAACACAGACCCTGTTTGGTAAACGACATATTGATCAATTTTTAGTGTATTCAAGGGTTTTATCAAATATGTTGTTTGAATATGTTGTTTACCCCAACATATTGGTTAACATATTCTAAATTATGAAATTATAAAATTTTACTACATTTTACAAAGAAAACTAAAAATGTACAAATCGTTAATCGTAATATGTTAGTTACTAAACGCTTAAATTAATTCTGCTAATTATAATACGAACATTCTATCATTTATAATTTGCCGTTACAATCTTCTTATGCTGAAATTAATCTGATGTTTATCAAACAGAGCCATAACCAATGAAACTTTACCATCCCATATCAGGTCCAAAACCGTCCAATAAAAAAGAGGATAACTTAATATCGAGTCTCATAGTAGTCTACACAAAATCTCATTGAAAACGGACATTATCCGTTACAAGTTGAAGATGAATAATGTCTCTTCCACAATATGTAAGTGAAGATATCTATAAAATGCTCCATTTTCGCGCTCGTATCCTTCCACTTCCCTTATCGTAGAAGAAACCGTATCTGTTTCAGCTTATGACAGATAATACTCGTCAGATACAGGACGGTTTTGATTAGTAGTGTATCCCTACAAAGAACCCTTATTAAACCTCTATTATTTGTGTCATTGTGTGTCAAAATCACAAATCTCACTCCTCACGCGAAATATTCTAACAAATCTGCCACCCATACCATATCGTATTCTCTCTTAAACAACAACACCCAAATATTTAAACAAAATTAAAAAAAAAATTTAAAAAATAATTAACAATCTCTCTTAATTCTCAACTACTCTCTATTTTTCCTCTTCAAACTTGCTAAATTTCTGCCTTTTTCGTATACTGCTTTTTTTGCTCAACTACCCTTTTTAAAAGTAACCATTTTTCTTCCAAAAATTAAGTTAAAAATTTGTGTTTTTTTCTTGGGAAAGGTGTTAATGCAAATGGGTAAGTGTTTAAATTTAATTAAATTTGATATATTCATGGAAATATTGGAGTTTGTAACTGTTTTCTTAGAGTAGTTTATTGTGGGTACTTTGCTTAATGACTTAATAAATCTCTTAAATTTAGGAGAAAAAAAATGATGATTTTCTGGGATTTTTGAGAGAGTTTATGATGGATCCTGAATGTGGGTTTTATCAAAATCAAGTTAAGGTTAGTTCTTTATTCTTAACTTAGATCATCATCATTTCTAATTTGTTCTTATTTTTATGATTATTATGATAAGGGTAAGATTACGTATATCCGACACCGTTTATCTTACAATTTGCGAGAGTTATTGAGGCACTGACGAGTGTGGTGGGGTAATGTTGTATCTTGATTGCATTATTTGCATGTTTTATTAATTTTATTAATTTTATTAATTCTCCCCCACCCGTTCCGTTCATTTGTTTACCTTTGATTAAAATACGTGAATGATTGTTATAATGATGCAGAAGGAATCATGGAGGCAAGTATTGATCTTGGCATACCAAAGCTTAGGGGTTGTCTATGGTGATTTGAGTACATCTCCATTGTATGTGTATAAAAGTGCATTTGCAGAAGATATTGAACATTCGAAAACGAATGAAGAGATTTTTGGGGTTTTAAGCTTCATTTTCTGGACTTTAACTTTAATCCCTTTATTTAAATACGTGTTTATCGTACTTAGAGCTGATGATAATGGTGAAGGAGGAACATTTGCTTTGTATTCTTTACTGTGTCGACACGCCCGTGTCAATTCGCTTCCTAATGGTCAATTGGCTGATGAGGAATTGTCTGAGTATAAGAAAGATGTTGTAGCTAGTCCGAATCAGACGTCTCTTGGGTCTAGGCTTAAATCGACATTGGAAAAACATCGAGTTTTGCAGAGGTTTTTGCTTGTGTTAGCTTTGATTGGTGCTTGTATGGTGATTGGAGACGGAGTTTTAACCCCGGCTATATCGGGTAAAATATCCTTATTCTGCAAATTTATAGCCCTTTTTGGATTTGGAATAATCGAGTTTGAGGGGTTAGGGTTAGGGTTAGGGTTAGGGTTGATGATTAATGTGTTTGATGTAATTTGTTTTGCAGTATTTTCAGCAGTTTCGGGTTTGGAATTTTCAATGTCACATGAACATCACAGATGTAAGAATTCTCGGAATTTGTCTCATCTCGTTGTTTTAAATGTATCAGGAACTTAACTATAAGTAGGTAGGATTAAGACATGATGATGCTTATTAGTGATGTGATTAGTGAAAGATAAAGATGTTTATGCAGCAGCAAGTTGGGTTACATTACTGCTCTGTCTTATCAATGTTAATATATCCAATTAGGTTTAGCCAGAGGGGCCTGCCTATGATGTCGTACGATATAATTTTCGTCTTAATCTTCAAACGGGTTTAGTTTAGTTCCATAATCGTTTACATGGCAATTGTTTCCTTAATTTATTGTTGAAGAAGACGGTTAACTATTCTTTTCGAGATTGATGGGTTAGGTAGTTCATGTCCCTAATCCGTTTTCTTGCATTATTAGTCCGTTCCTTTGGAGTTGGCCGGTTAAGAAATGGATTGAGCGATATTTTACGTTATTCCGTCATGATTTTAACCCAATGAACAGTGAAATTACCTCTCCGTTAATTTTTGTAAGAATTACTCTCGACGGTTTCTGAAGGGGAGCCTTGGCGCACCGGTTAAGGTGTTTCTTTGTGACCGTGAGGTCACGGGTTCAAGCCCTGGGAGCGGCCTCTTGCCAAAATGGCAAGGGAAGGCTTTCCCCCATTACACCCTTGTGGTGGGGCCCTTCCCCGGACCCTCGCCTAACGGGGATGCCATCGTGCATTGGGCTGCCCTTTTACTCTCTACGGTTTTTGATCGGTTATAGTGGAGTTTTGCCCCTAAAAGCATTGTTCCTTTTTTTGCAAGGTAGATGTAACACTCCCAGTTACGTGTGCTATACTCATCGGCTTGTTTGCACTTCAACATTTTGGTACCCACCGGGTAGGTTTCTTGTTCGCACCAATCGTCATCCTCTGGCTCTTTTGCATCAGTTCTCTTGGCTTGTATAATATCATACGCTGGAACCCGCAAGTATACAAAGCACTTTCTCCTTATTACATGTACACGTTTTTCAAGAAAACACAAACCGGGGGTTGGATGTCCTTGGGTGGAATTTTGCTGTGCATCACAGGTAATTTATGACACCGTTTTCTGTCTCGTCCTCTTCCCGTCTTCCATACTTCACTATTTCAGAACATATTTTCCAAATGCAGGGTCCGAGGCCATGTTTGCTGATCTTGGACACTTCTCACAATTATCTATCCAGGTGCATATAATTAATCTTTCTCGGTTTTCTCGGGTTTTTTTTTCTGATTTTATACAAAACTTAAATTTTCTAACAATCGATAATATGTTTGCCATTCTCAGATTGCGTTCACTTGCGTGGTGTACCCGTCATTGATTCTTGCTTATATGGGACAAGCTGCGTATCTGTCACAGCATCATCAAATGGCCGATGGTCAGCGGATCGGGTTCTATGTTTCCGTACCAGGTAGCTATTTGTAATCCGACACCAATGTATTGAAAACTGCATGTAATTTAAAATAATGCTTAGACAAAACCGTGTTCCATAGGTATTTGTACTCCCTGGCCGTCCTGATATGTTTCAATCCTGTATTGCAGAGAATCTAAGATGGCCAGTACTTGGAATAGCTATTTTAGCTGCTGTAGTTGGTAGCCAAGCCGTAATTACCGGCACCTTTTCCATCATTAAGCAATGCCAAGCTCTTGGATGTTTCCCTCGAGTGAAGCTTGTTCATACATCGTCTAAAATTCATGGGCAGATATACATTCCAGAGGTCAACTGGACTCTCATGATATTATGCTTGGCCGTCACTATCGGCTTTAGAGACACAAAGCGCATAAGCAATGCATCAGGTATGTTCCTGACTTGAACTATATCCTCCATTCATTTGGTTTCACTACATTTCCGTCTGACACAAAACTTTTGAGAACGGAACAAGTGGGAAGGGTCTATACATACATCAGTTGGTCTTGCTTCAGACGACAATTTTGGTCTGAAATAATAAGACGGGATTTTGTAACCATTTTTACAGCCAAATGTAACCATTATTGACAAACAAGTTATCATAAGCTGTAACATTGACCATATTATCGTGGTTACATTTGGCTGTAAAATGGTTACAAAATCCCGTCTTATTATTTCAGACCAAAAGTACGGTCTGAAACAAGAATTTGTGTACATAAAGTGGGTGGAGATTTTATCGAGTTTATAAGAATGCATTTTTGTCTATTTACCATCAGAATTTATCGTATAAAATCGTGCGACACGGGATTCCAATATAAATGTGAGTTGTTGTTTGATTGGTTCAACAGGTTTGGCTGTCATCACAGTAATGCTCGTCACGACGTGTCTCATGTCACTTGTTATTGTTCTCTGCTGGCATAAAAGTGTCTTCCTTGCAATCGCTTTCGTCTTATTTTTCGGTGCCCTCGAAGCTCTTTATTTCTCAGCATCCCTGATCAAGTTTCTCGAAGGAGCTTGGGTCCCTATCGCCCTCGCGTTTACGTTCATGATCATAATGTACATATGGCACTACGGTACCCTCCTGAAGTATGAATTTGATGTGCAAAACAAGGTTTCTATAAATTGGCTTCTTAGCTTGGGACCGAGTTTAGGGATTGTACGAGTACGTGGGTTAGGCTTGATTCAATCCGAGCTTGTTTCCGGGATTCCGGCAATCTTCTCGCACTTTGTTACAAATCTTCCGGCTTTTCACCAAGTCTTGGTCTTCCTATGTGTTAAGTCGGTGCCCGTCCCTCATGTAAAGTCTGATGAACGGTTTCTTGTGGGTCGAATCGGGCCAAAAGAATTCCGAATCTATAGATGCATAGTGAGATATGGTTATCATGATTTTCACAAGGATGACTTGGAGTTTGAAAATGATCTAGTTTGTAGCATAGCAGAGTTCATACGGGCCGATAGTGGAAAGAAAAATGGGCCGAAAGACGAGTCTGATAAAGAATCTGAAGAGAAAATGACGGTTGTTGGAACACCGTCTACTCATATTGACGGGATTAGACTGGAGGAAGACACCGATGAAAACAATCACGATCAAGATCGTCCTGGAACATCAGAGTCAAAAGAGATTCAATCCCCGATACTTGGACCAAGAAAACGGGTGAGATTTTTACTACCCGAATCACCAAAGATTCAGGACGAAACGAAGGAAGAACTTCAAGAACTGATGGAAGCACGAGAATCGGGAATAGCATACATAATGGGGCATTCTCACGTAAGGGCAAAGCCAGGATCGAGTTGGTTTAAGAAGATCGTTGTTAATCTAGGGTATGATTTCTTGAGACGGAATAGTCGAGGACCAACGTATCCACTTACGGCTCCTCATGCATCGACGTTAGAGGTAGGAATGGTTTGCCATGTTTGATTATATATACTATATCCAACATGAGTTTACTTACTTACTTACATACACTGTAAATGCTGTAATTTTGTTTAGTATGTGAATGTTAAATTTCTTCAGGAGGAAATAGCAAGCCTGTCCGGTAAATACTCGAGATTTTCATGGTGCGATTGTTACCCGATACCATTTCTCGGATTTATAGGACAGAACTTGAATCGTTCCATTTTTCGTCTTCTTCTTTCTCTACATGAGGTTACATTTATCGGAACAGAGTTTTGCCTTTAGGTCGAGAAAATGAGTTTGCTTTATCCGGTGGTAGTAAACTCAGTACTTAGTATTACCATTCTCGTATAACCGTCGACGTTTTTTTTTTTTTTTTTTTTTTTTTTTTTTTTTTTTTTTTTTTTTTTTTTTTTTTCGGAGAGCGCACTTAGTCGCATTACAATAGGGGAGGGGGATTCGATCCTTGGACCTATCGTCCATAATACCTCCGTCTTAACCGTCGACGTTTTAAGAACGGTGAGTTGGTTTTTCGCTTGGATCGAACCAGGGCAGCCCATGAACAACTATATCCAATGAATTTTCTAATACGAGCCCAACATGATAAACAATAAGGCGTTGTTTGATAAACAGCATATTGAAAGAAATGAGTAGATTCCGGCATAATTAGTACGTTGACCGATTAATCTACTATTTTCATGTGTCTGCTAAAGAGCATATTTTAATTGCATATTAGTCGGAATCTACTATTTTTGAATATGCTGCTAATAGCAGCATATTGTATTAGCATATTTAATTTATATATGAAACCGTTCTAATTATCATGTAATCTACCAAACACCCTTTTTTTTAATCTGCTAATTTAATCTAATAGTCAAACCTGCTATTAAAATCTACTAACTGTATTATGTTAACATTATCTGCTATTATGAATCTGCTTATGTCGTTTGCCAAACAGAGCCTAACTCAATTGGTACTCGATCTTGGTATTAACGTACGGCAACACTCGAGGACGCGTCCCGCTCCTAATTTGATATTATATGAAAATAATGCTAAATCGGATGCCCAGCTCAGCCCAAAGTCGGACAGGCCGATTGTGGTCCTCTTAGTCAGTCCGGCTCAAAACCAGCCCATGACCACCTCTAAGTTGAATAATTTGTCGCATTTAAATCTTTCAGTTTTTTCCCGGTTTATTCCGTTTATTTCTTTTCATGGTACTTTACCGTAAAACAATGCATAATTACACGATCAGGGGCAAACTCACATAATAGTAAGGGGTGGCGGATTGGCGGCCGCTACGTCAAACTTAAAATATTGACTTAGATGATGGATATTTGTTATCCCAAATATTGTTGAATAGTAGTTAAATAAATGTACTCATTAAATAAATAGTAAATATCTTGTGATTCAATGGTAAAGATTTTTATTTTCCAATAAGTGTCCTTGGTTCGAATCCCACTACATACATCTTGCCTTTTGATTTTTTTTTCCCTACCCTAAACATTTAATCCTGGGTTCGCCCATGTACACAATCAACATTTTATGTTATGAAAATCCTATTACAAAATGAGTAGCAAGTTTAGTATCAGTTACAGAAATATGTTGATAGTTAAAGTTACATAGACAAAACAAAGTGAGTAGCAAGTTTAGTACTAATTTAAGTTTTCAGCTACGTAAATACGTTTAGTAGCTAACATTAATTTTTCTTATCAGTTTTTTTAATATTTCATATGAAATGTATCCCAATGTGATATATTCTTTTGAATTATTATTCTAATCTATTTATAGTATTATAGCTATTATTAATAAATAATTTATAACTCATATACGTAACAATACTTTAAGTAGATAGAGTATTAATTACTCAAACAATCATTAATCTTTCAGTATCGCAATGGTTAGAATCTCAGTTTTGTGTAATGAATGCGTAAATATTGTTGAAGATTTTGGAAAAAAACAAATAATACAAACATAATTGAAAATGGATTAAATAGGCCGGATAGTCATCACTAACTCATTCAATGTATAAAAAGGGGCAATACATTTTTCCCATTATTATTAATATTATTATTATTCCATCTCACATTTTATTAGTTTTCTTTTTTATTATTATTATCACTATCACACGCGTTTAATTCCGACTTTATTTTTCCATTCTTTATGGAGAATCTCGTTTTCTCTGTCAACCCAAAATAAACCAACATTCGTAAACTTAAATGTACATATACGATAACCAAAACAACCCGATTGAGTTACATTATTCTCGTTAAAAGCAGAAAACTCGATTTGTCTCTCGCTCGGTATTTTTGTAGCAACACAATTATAATATGTTGGCACATCAGCTTTTATCTTGAAAATCCAAAAAATCGTACGATCCTTTGGAAATGTATGATTTACCTTGTCTTGAGCTATGGAATCACATTTTACATGTAATGTTTGAGAACAATTGTTTATCATTGTGACCATAAACTGTGACCCAGCAGAGAATTGCTTAGCATTTGTTATTAGGACTAATGATAATATGCATGTCATGAAAATATTGGTTGAGAAATGCATTTTTGTTTGTGTATTGATCTTAATGAGTTATTGAGTTGTCTAGTTGGTGACTATTTTGTTATATATAGGATTTTTTTTAAGATTTTGAGAGTACGTTTTTTACCCATTTTGGATATCAAGAGTTTTTGAGTTTGGTAGATTTTGTTGATTGGATTTGCTATCTTCAGGTCAGGGTTGGGCCGGTCTAGATCGAGCACATATGGCACACTCGGACCAGGTTGGGGCGGGTTTGGTTGGACCGGGAGTAGGGATGGCAATGGATATGTTATGAAAATCCTGGGTTCGCACATGTACACAATTAACATTTTATTTTATGAAAATCCTATTACAAAATGAGTTATTTCATCTAGAAAATGCATATTATTCTAAACCGTTAAATAACATATGGCAAATGGCAACACATGAGAACGCAACCTAATCTCACGAAAACCATTTTCTATGCGGAACTCGATTTTATACCTTTTATTAGAATATGAAAGAATATATTTAGAAGACACACTTATTATTGTGCGAAACTGTCTCAATTCTTTTAATTAAAATTACTCTTTTATTAATAATAAATGACTATTTATTAAAAATTACATAAATAACATCGTTTTATTCTATAACTAGAGCGAGCGACGACATAAAAACCCATGTCATAAACTGAATACAGTTATAGTTGAAAGGGCGGAGTTTGTGGATCATAAGATTCATACGAAGGGATGGAAGGGGCGACCGTTGTTCCATGTGTAATCACAAATTCTTATTGAAAATAGCGTTATTTGTCATAAGTTGAAAATGAATAGTATTCCTATCACAATAATATTGAGTGCTTTATTTTTTCCCACACTTATTCTTTCATTTATTTTATTGTGGGATGACATTATCCGTATTCAGCAAAGACGTTTTGATGTGTAATATGGGATGGATGGTTGAAGAGATAAATACTTTCTCATATTCCATATTTTATTCTTTATTTTCTAAAACGAATTATTCGGATTTTCTTCCACTTTTTTTATTTTAAAAACTTTTATTCTTATTTTATTTATCTCTTCTGTTAACAACCCATCCAACTTTTTTACTTATATTTTATTCTTTTTTTAATGTTTACGACCTACAATTTCTTATTTAATTTTTAATTATTTATCACTCCTATCATCAAACTCCACTAAATTTTTTACACTTATCTCATTTCCGGCCTTAATTTTTGTGCCCGAAGATAAAATCGAACAAAATATGGAATAAAAGGAAGTATCCGAGAAAGAAGAGCGTGGCATACAGTGGCGGACCTAGGAAATTGAAGCCGAGGGGGCACTAATTTTTTTTAACGCGCATTTTTATGCGCGTCTAAGACTACATTTTTTAAATTTTTATTTAAATTAGTTATTATTATACACATAAAAGAATAAAAATAAGAATAATCAGTCTTATAGATATTTTTTTTAAAAAAATAATGTCTTCTCTAAAATATTTTAAATTTTAAATATATGTAAAAACAATATTTGTATTGGTTAATATAACTAACATTAGTAGTTAATTTACAATAAAAGTAAGTGGTTCAATGGTTTAGAATTTGTTAATTCATCCGAAGGTCATGTGTTCGAATCACAGTTGAAGCAATTTTTACATATATATTTGAACAAAGTGGACTTGGGGCTCAAAAAAATATATACTTAGTGAAATGTTGCTAACAAGGTTTGAACCCAAGACCACCTAGATAGAATTCACTGCCTTTACCAACTATGCCATGACAGCTTCACATATATATAAGATACTTATAAAAGATTTATTCTGCAAATGTTACGGGGGCACGTGACCCCGCGGGACCCCTCCTGGGTCCGCCACTGGTGGCATATACGTTTGGAATAGTAGAACATTCCTCATGTGGATGGGTCCCATTCATTTTGGTATACTAGATTAAACACTTTGCTCTTCTGGAGTTCTGGATAAGGATTATTGACCCCACTCCACTAATCCCACTTTACTTCACTAATTCTTATCCACGGATATTACCGTCGCAAATTATGAACCGTTAAATATTACTTTTATTACTCTTATAGCTTTATAGGTAGCACAAATTTTTATTAAAGACGGATATTATTGGTCACAAGTTGAAAATGGATAGTGTTCCTTTTATATAATGCAAGCTGTACTATCCATATGATGCTCCACTTTCTCCCACTTGCAAGTCCACTTATATTTTTGCGGGAGTAAAATATTCGTCTTCAGCTTATAACGGATAGCATCCGTCACAAGCAAGACTCTTTGTATAGGTAGAACAGTTCAAAAATAGAGTATTTGGGAGTATCATTATGTTCTGTATTATTTTCCAGATAAATAATACTTAACTCGTAAATTTGTGACTACCCAGGAAAAATTGCGGACTTATACGGTTTTTTTTTTTTAGCATTTGTTTTGATAATTAATTAAACTATCTTCTCACGACTTTTTAAATGTTTCTTTTATAATATCGCGGAAATTTTCTAAGATGTTTTAAATTTATTTTGAGACAAATTTGCAATATTAGAAAACCTAATGGTATTGTATAGAGTAAGTACAAATCATTGTTAAAGATCAACACACATTAAAATTTCGGAGTACAATTTTTTCACACAAAACCGTCTTACACAAACATACATAAACATTATTATAAAATCAAATAATTATTTACTTAAAACTTCCACTAGAATAACATTAAGGTATTAATGTCTTTTACTTTATGATTTTAAAATATAATATCGTAAAATCGTTTTATACTAATAGACATGCAGACATGCTCTACTCCCTCGATTTCTACTTTTTATTACTCCGTAATTGTTTACTTTTATATATACTAGTTTTATGCCCGTACAAAAAATGTACGGGTCTATTTCTAAAATTTCGTAAATATATTAAAAAAGTAGTACAAATATAATTTAATATGAACTTAAATGAGAAATATATAAATTATGAATTTGGGGATGATTTTGACTCCAAATAATTGATTTACTGGTATAATTAAATTTTTTTTAATGATTATATAAATTGAAATAAATAATCATGACATTATGAAATAACTTTGAACCATATAAAATAGATAAAGAAATTGTATTATATTTCTATATCTTACCCTTTAAATAACTTACTTTCTAAATGAATGTAAAATGATAGAAATATTTTTAATAGTAGTCTCTTAAAATTTGTGGATGATTTTATAAAGAAAATAATAATGTATTGTTATTAAGACCATCTTTTTACTCGATGTTAATGTAGTTTTAATTGACTAATTCTCGAAGGTTGTTATATTTTCTTAAAAATCGTAAATTTATATATTTTTTTTGTTAATTTAATGGGTTGGGTTTATTTTATCTTATTCAAAAAAAATTGATCTACGTTTCTTTCATTTTTTAATCTACGTTTTTTTGTTAATTTTTATCTCCTCGTGTATTTTTTTCATTTTTTTAATTTTATGGGTTGGGTTTATTTGATCTTATTCAAAAATCTTTAATCTACGTTTCTTTCATTTTTTAATTTACGTTTTTTTGTTAATTTTTATCTCCTCGTGTATTTTTTTATACCAGTAGGAAAGTTATCACATTTTGATACGTAGTGACAACTTTTGATTAAATAGTGACATTTTTTTTTTCATATTTTCGGAAATATAGATATTTTTAGGATTTATATTTCATCAAAATCTTAAAATTTGGGTCTCGTGTTAAATTTAATGTATATGTTTATATAGTATATAAATTTGTTTTTATACATTTTAATTGTCATAAATTATAGAGTAATACAGTCTCATATAAAAAGTTGTTCCTTCAGTGCTAATAAACGATTTTTCTTTTTATATATGTTGATCGTCTTATAGTATGAGAGTGTGAGACCTTTCATACAAAAATTCTAATTTAATTTTAATTGTCAAGGTATCCAAGAGGTTAATTTTCCGGAATTGTAATTTTTTTTTTATTAAAATTTGTTGTCTCCTATATAGATTTCCGATTTTTTAAAAATTTTCTTTTATTGTTAGGTTGAATGTGATTAATTTTTTTATCATAAGCTTTTTAACATATGAATATGTATATGAAAAATAATAAGAAATGAGGAGAGAGGGTAATTAATTAGAGAGAGTAAGTGGAGAGAGTGGAGTTAGTTAATGTGAAAAAGAAAATTAAAAAGTAAAAATTCTAGCCAATCACAAGCCTAGAAATAACCTTCCTTTTATAGATAGGGGATTTTTTAAAAAATATTCTAATTAAATAAGGTAGGTAATATTTAAGACCGATTTATATGAATATTCAGCCAAGTTTTATTTGTGACGGACTGACGGGTATAAGCGTCACAAGCTTGCGACGGGGCAAGTATTAGCTATATGGGTGAATAAAACAAAATTATTAGCTACTTTCTAGGCATATGTTTTTGTTTTATTTACTCTCTATATATATTATTTGACCCGTCGCAACCTTAGAACGAATATATCCGTCTCATATAATAATTTGCGGTGAATATTAGTCTAATGACAATTACTTCACCATGATGCATGTCCATGCATGACCCACATAGACATATCCTACATCGCATCCCGTTTAAAGCGGGTAATGGATAATCCCACTTCTACTCAGTTATTCACTACTTGACCCATGACCATACTTCGTACATGATACATGCGTCAAATACGTGATGTCGGCATCTTGTCATTTTCATGCATTCCTACCCATTATTATTAATGTTATTAGTTATTACTACTTAATTTTAATTAATTATATAAAATTAGATTAGATGTTACGTCATTAGGGATTAATCTTTTAGTTGTTTGGCTATAAATATAGTTTATGACTTTTAAAACATAATCCTAAAAAAATTAGATTATGATTTATGATTAGATAACAATCATGTTTTTAGACAAACACTCATTATCATGCCATAAGTCAACATAAATGCATACAATAATTCTACCAAACTTTTTAATCTCAAGCAAGCTACTTCACATTTGTAAAAAGTCAACCCATAATATTTATGAGTTACAAATACCCGTCGCAAAATTCGTCACAAATTTGTGACGTGAGAAAAAGGGAACAGTGGCAGAGTAAATAGACGGGCAGGTGGGAAAAGATTGTGAGAGATCATAAATTTTTCACCGTCGTGGGCAAGACGAGCTATATTTAATTTGGCGTCGGTTGAGCACTTGAGCTCATAGCCTCTAGTCAACGAATTGAAATTCCGGAGAGTTATTTTTTTAAACTCGATAAAATTGATTAAAAATAAGTATGAAGGATTATTTAATGATTATAAACTTATATTTATAAGATTTAGACCATGTTATTTCTATAATTTCAGTTCGTTTTATTTCTACTCAGCGCTATCTAATACAATTTAATTTAGTTAATTTAGTTCAATTTAACTAATCTCTTCGTAAACTAACTCTTAATTCAACTCTACTCAATTTAGTTATTAAGTTTAATTCGATTAAGTTCAATTCAACCCTGCATCATTAAGTTTAATTCAACTACTTTTAGTCAATAAAAAACAAAACCTTAATCATATATAAACAATAGGAAAGATAGAATTCAAAATATGTTATTATTCGATAGAGGTGATCATCCCTGCTAATCCGGCTTAAATCCAAAGGATAAACTAATTTTTTTGAAGTGGGATTAATTATTTAACTCCACTAATAAATTGGAAACAAGTTGTACTGGCATATTGGAAGGAAACATAAGGCTCATCATATTTGGAGTAAGTCAACCAAGAATAGTGATGGGGAAAATTCTAAACCAAAACATGCCGACACAATTTTTTAGAAAGAGATTACTATTTTTCCAAATTGAAACAAAAATACAAAAACAAATGTATTGAGTTTAAACTTTTGGAAACGTATGAAGGTCAGTTTTAACGTTTTAGTGATCTAATCCGATTCATATTCGAATTAAACTGAATTGTATATACAACAAAAGAAAAGGAAAGAACTAATCGATCGACGATTCAGATTAAAGTAGATTGTATACACCCAAAAAGAGAAATAACTAATTTATATAGAGTGTCGAGAGAAGTTTAGAAACTATTTTACTATTTTATAGTATAATATTATTTTATTATCTTTGTGTAAATGGAGCTATGGAGGTATAGAAACAAATTTAATGTTGACGAGATTTAAATTTGTGTAAGAGGTATTATCGTTCATAGTTTTATCGGTTAAAGACTTGTTTCTTTGGGCTGAACTAAGTTGAGTTGAAGTGATGAGTATGAACTCAATCGAAATTTCTTAAGATAAGTAGAATTGAAATAGTGACAGATTTAGAGAAATTTAGCAGGAACACTCGTCCCGTTGATCAAGGAAAATTTCAAAAAAATTATTTTCAAATTACAATATTAAGTTATTTGGTGTTTGCTCTTAGATTGTTAAAATTTCCCGCCTCCTAATCATAAATCTCGGTTTCGTCATTGAACTAAAATAAATTGAGCTGAACTAAACTAATCCAACACAAATTCTCATTTAAGACGGAAGTACCCGTTTTAAGTTTAAGACGGGTCAAATAATGACCCATTTGTATGGATATGACAAACTTTTTTGATCTTCCCCATATGTTTCATTTTGTCTTATCCATACAAAAAAATATTATTTGACTCATCTTAACTTAAATCCGTGTTAAAGAAAACTTATTGCTAATCTAAAATGAGGTGTACACGAGTCGAAAAGACCCTGACCTAACTCTTGATATTCGTTGAGACGGTTTTATTTATTATTTATTTTAAATTTAAAGTTATAGTATACGGAGTACTCCCTCCATTCTTTTTATATCACCCAACTTTTGTTTTGACACTATTCACAATCGACTATTCAACGTCGGTTTTCTCTCAATCCGTTCACGGAAATATATTCATGTGAGATCTTTTTTGGATTGTCTTGATAAGAGGATTAAGAATATCAAACTTTTATAATTTTTAGTAGTATGTAGCTAAAGATACAACATAAAATGGACATCGGCAAACGTGAATAATGAGATGGGGTGATATAAAAAGAATGGAGGGAGTAAGAAGCAAAGTGATAAAGGGCAGGTTTAAGTCACGTGGAACAAATACGTGTCAAAGTGTGGTTCAACCGGCGGCTTTAAAAAACTAACCTAATTTGTTGACAGCCAGCTAGGATGTCCTCGTAGGATATTTCTGTGTTTAGGAGTTTGACAATTATGAAGTTGGGTTGCTAGATGACATGTGTCGACTTATAATTGCTTTAATGCGGGTGTACGTAGAAATGCAATAAAAAAATATGGTTCGAGAGGAGAAGATACGTAAATTGTTACTACTCCACAAACTATATCGTCTCATTTTTCCAATTCACAAATTCTTGAGACGTCAATAATCGTCGCAAGTTTTTTACGGGTCAAATATAATTCATTTAGGAAGATCATGATAAATAATTTATGATTCTCTATGCATTTTTATTTTCATCTTATCTAAACAAGTGAGTGTAATCGCAAACTCGTAACGGATATACCCATCACAACTGAGACCTATTATTCCCAATTTTATGTTTTTTTTAGGATAAGACTGATTTCGTGTACGACGGTTTTATAATAAAATAATTGTAAACGGAATTAAATACATTTTTTATTAATGAATAAAAAAGGTTATAAATATATTATTACATTTAATTTGTGTAAAATTTTCTTATATACCGAATATATGCAAGTATTTCTGCTATTATTGTTGAAGTTTATATTTTTTTTTTTGGTGAAAGGTAAGTGTTATAAATAAGGAAAAGAAGTGTCTACAAGCAGGCCACGCCTATATCACATTACAACTGATTTAAGCAGTACGAAACCTCAAATCTAATTAGTTAAAACTCCCTGCAGAATTCTGTTGTCAGCCAGTTGCATCTTCCCAGTTCCTACTCCTCTGTAGTGTATCTTAAGCTCCTGTTTAATCTGACTGCACATCACTGATGGTCTGACCAGTATGTGTTCCAATCTACTTTTGTTTCTCTGTCTCCACACATGATATATAATCGCATTTATCACCCCATTAATCATAGCCCTCCTGAACTTCGTCCCTCTGATGCGCAGTCTCCAGTCTGTCTGAACAGTAGGCTTCAGGGCACACCTCTGCCAGTCTGCCAGTTCAGTGAGAATCAGTCTGCTGTAATCACAGTTGCAAAACAGATGCTTTAGAGTCTCCTCAGCATTGTGGCAGATGGTGCAGTCATTATCATCAATCAACTGAAGCTTATATAGTTTCTCCTTGACATTCATTGCTCTATGTTGGAACATCCAAGCAATGAATTTGTGCTTAGGTAATGTCCATTTGTTCCACACCAAAGAATACCAGTTTATCAGATCTCCCTTCTCTCTCGCCCATTGATATCCTTTGGCTACTGTATACTCATTCACTGTCCACGCTTGGTCTAGCATACCCTGGCAACCCTGCTGCAGTATAGTCCTGGCATTGCATATTTTCCTCCAACTCCAACTAGTATCAAGTTTGGGGATATACGCGTCCCAAGACGCTCCTTTTAAATGAATGCTATGGACCCATTTTACCCACAACTTCTCTGGTTGAGAATGCACCCACCCTGCCAGTTTACAGATAGCAGCCTTGTTCCAAGTACAATTATCCAATATGTTAAGACCTTCTTCTCTGTAGGGTTTGCAGATCTTTTACCAAGCAACCATGGGAGTTTTAGAATATTCAGCCCCTCCTGCCCACAGAAAATTCCTGCATATCCCATCAATTTGTTTCATGATTCCTTTAGGGATGAGAAAAATACTGGCCCAATACCTATGCAGAGTACTAAGAACAGCCTTAATAAGCACCAGCCTGCCCACATAAGTCAGCTTCCTGGTTCCCAATCTTCGAATTCTTTCAGTAATCTTGTTCACCAGAGGTTGACAGTATGTAATATTCAGTCTAGTAGCTTTAATTAGGACCCCAAGATACTTGAAAGGTAGCTGACCTTCAGAACATCCAGAAACCTCAAGGACATCATTCTTAATTTGTTGTTCAACCCCACTGAAAAACACGTGGGATTTCCCTAGCTTTGCTTAAAGTGAGCCCAGATGCCGCAGAAAAAGTTGCAAAAGTGCGCAAAAGTACCATCATGGATGCTATGTCTCCTTTGCTAAACAGCAGCAAGTCGTCAGCAAACATCAAACTGGTCAGTCTTATTTGCTTACATTTAGGATGGTATCTAAACTCCATTGTTGTGGTTGTATGTTGTAGTAACCTAGTTAGATACTCAATACATATAGTGAAGAGTAACGGAGACAAAGAATCACCCTGCTGAAGACCTCTCTTGCCATGAAAGAAACCAAATGTATCCCCATTGAGCTTGATAGAATAAGTGGCAGTAGACACACATTGTATAATAAGATTAATGAAATGAGTGGGGAATTGAAGAGTGACCAACATCTGCTCAAGGAAATCCCATTCAATTGTATCGTATGCATCCATTTTAATAATACAGCGGGGAGAATTATTCTTCCTACTATATTGCCTCACAAGATCCTGACAAATTAGAATGTTTTCAACAATGCTCCGTCCTTTAATGAAGCCCCCTTGGACAGGAGAAATAATACCCGGAAGAACTTGAGCAAGCCTAGTACACATGAGTTTAGATATGCACTTGTAAATTGTATTACAACATGCTATAGGCCGGAATTGTGTCATTGATTGGGGCCTATCTAGTTTCGGTATCAGAGTGAGCGTAGTGGTATTGATCTGTTTCAGCATCTTGCCATGATTAAAAAAATCTTTATATTTCACTATTTGGGACTTTAGATTCTTAAAGAGGCAAAGGTATTTCATTGAATTATTAAATTATAACCTTTTCTTTTAGTTTTTGTAAATCATTTCACGTTTTCCCGCGACGGTTTTATAACTTTTCATACCAAATTAATTAAAATTGATGTATATTCGATAAATTTATTACAAATTTATTCTTTTTCCTGGGATATAGAGAAGAATGTAGTATTTCGGTTGATAATGTTTTTCCTATTTAGATAATACTCAACGCATTTTAATTACGAGAAAACTTATATTTTTCATAGTCTCTTTGTATATATAGATAATATTTGTATCTATTTTTTTTGTATGACGAGGGGTTTAATCCCCGGGCCCATGCACTCCCGGCCCCCACATGCACCATGTAAATCACCATGCAGTGACCAAGTGGTCATCGCCCCAATATATGATGTAAACTGTAAATAACTAAATACGTATAAAGTTCTCTTTCTATTTGAAGGGTCTCATTAAATGTAGTCTCGATAATTTTAAAACGTAAAATAACATACATATATTTTTGAGCTTATATAATTTTAAAATAGGATTTTTTAAAATTACTCCCTTATATAATTTTTTTCTAAAATTACTCCCTTAAGATATACTTTTATTAAAAATTGCTTCAAAATTGCAATTTAGGTTACCTATTCCATATATTTTTGAGCTTATTCTCCATTGTTAATACATTTCAAAGTATAAATTAGTTATGTTACAAACGGAATCAATTCATAAACTTGTAGAATAAATCACTTGAATTAGATATTTGAAGCAATTTTTGAAAAAAATACATCTTAAGGGAGTAATTTTAGAAAAAAATTATATAAGGGAGTAATTTTAAAAAACTAAATTTTAAAAGGGAGTTATTATTAATTTACTCTTTTTTTTATAACTATTGTAAACCGTAGCTCGGGTTGTACTTTTTTCTTATTTTTTAAATCAAATAGGATTATCTTTTCATTATTTCTATCTAATAACTTAAGGATTGATGCATGCTATCTAGAACATTATCTGTCTATTTGTATATTGTGTCCTTGCCCATAAGTCCATAACCTGCAATAATTACAAAGATAATGTAAACTATCAACCTTCTTTACCACGATTAATACTATGTGGGTAGTATATATGAATTGTCGAAACTTATAATTAAAACAGGTCAATTATGGTAAATATTAATTACGCACCAATGGAAAATGTCTAAAAACCTACTAAATTAAAGATTTGTCGGGTGTATATATTAATAAGACGGATATTACCATTTTAAGAAAGATGTACCGCGAAAATATACTATAAAATCTATACCAACGGTGTTTGTTCAGTAAGTGGTTATACACACGATCACCATTACAGTTTTCGAGCATTATAATAAAGTCTTTTAGTTGTATTATAAAGTTTTAAAGTTCATTTACTAAAACATTAAACTCAATAAAGTATAATAAAACTCAAAAAATTATATACAAACTTAGTTAATTTTGAGTTTTGACGGAAAAAAAAATTAAAATCTTACTTATAAATCTAATAAGCTAAAAAAAACACATATGCTTTAAAACAAATACTCCCTCCATTTTTATCCATTTGATACATTTGTTTTTTCACGTTTGTCAACGCACGTTTTACGTGGTTAATATTTTTAGCTACGTATTTGTAAAAATTATAAAAATTATATATTTTCAATGTACTCGTAAATACGAATTAAACAAAATCCCACATGAATATGTTTTTTCTTACGTATTGAGAGAAAATTGAAATTGAAGGTAAACTTGTAAATAGTGTACAAAAAGGAAATGTATTGAATGGATTTAAATAGAGGGAGTAAAATTTAAGGTAATAAGCTCGGAAAAAAACACACACTAAAAAAAACAAATAAAATATAAGATAATACATCCGATGTTTATTCTTTTTTCTGCTATTTGTTTAACAAAAGATTCTCTTAACACTATATATTAATCTTGTCACATGGGAGTATTATTTATAGGCACTAACAAACTAAAAAGATTATTTTTATAGAACATACAATAAAGGACTTAAATAGTATTTTATGTGACTTTTGTTAGTGAAGCTTGATGACAATATTGGTGATGTAAATGGATTTTATTTTTATAGTATTAATAATAATAAAGTAGACTTTATTTAGTGATTGTTGTCCTTTTGTGAGAGTTATAAATATATTTGGACTAATTAAATGTAGGCATAAAATGGCCTTTGGTTCATTGTATGAGCCTTTTTGACCGATTAATTTTCATCCATGAAATTAAAATTTAAGAGCACCATCAAAATAATGGCTCACTTTAGTTTCGATTGTATTGATATTGGTCATTTATTTACATATTTTATTTTAAAATATTTCATATATTTATGCACGAGTGACATTTTATGCTGATAATGGATTTTCATGGATAGTTTGACCAATCGTATAATTATATGTGTTGTAAAATAACAATAATCTAAATGATTTTTTCCTTCTTTTGGTTTTGTGGCAAAACAATGGTACAAATTAATAACAAAAATAAAGGGAGATTTACCTAGACAAATTAAAAGTCGATACCTTAAAAAGTAAATACGTCAATAAAAAAAATAAAGCGATTATGCAACTTTCTTGCCAATTTTAAGTCAATTGGCTAAGAGGTTTCAAATAAATTTAAGAAACCTTTATAAAAGAAAAAAACTTTTTTTTGGGTAATGTATGATCCTTGAATGTGGACATTTAACTAGTAAATTACACTCTAAAAGATCAAAAGTCTAATTTTCGAAAACCTTTTAAGCTCACCATTGGTCAGCTCTGACTCGAGTAGTCCACTAACTTTTGTATTTGCCAATTACTCTTGTTTAAGTCCGTTTAACTTAAGATTTTATAACCTCCTTTGGTTCCTACATCTCTTGTAAACAAACGTGAGAACCATCTTAAATTAAAACAATGTTAAATAACGAATTGTGCTCGAATAGGATACATAAGGTTGAATATGTTAGAAGCACAAATAATTTTCACTAATGAAGACTTGATATTCATTATAAACTAAAGATAAGTCAAGTATAGCCCAAACAGGCCGTTTTGCTTCAGACCGCAAGCTCCGTCTGAAATCTTTATTATGCTTTTATTCTATCTACTCACTCGAACATTACTAAACCTTCCTCAACCTATAACGAATATATCTGTTTTCAACGAGACGTGCCGTATTAGAAGTAGGTAAAGGGTAGTAAAGCAACAAAAGAAACCAAATAGAGTATAATAAACATAACACACAAGTACACAACATAATAAAATAAAAAGTAAACCTTATCCAAAACCAAGGTTAAAAACCTAACTATGGTAAATCCAATTTATTTCTCTTTCTCTCACTATATTTTTTTCCTTTGATTTTCTTTTTTGCTTCTTCTTCAAGTTCATCACCCCTTCCCTTTCTTTCTCTCTCTAAATTCAATTAAATTAAATTGTGTCACTACTAAACATTTCTCAACTATTTTCCTCAACTTCTGGTTAGTCAACTTTATTATTATCCATTTCATTTTATCTTATTTGATATTTACTTTACTCTTTAATCACTTTATTTATGCTTAATTAATTAATTAACAGTGAATTTCTGGGTTGTATTTGTTTTATTTATTCATTATTTTAGTTGATGAACCCAGAAATTAGAATGCCCAGATCGTGTTTTTGATTGATTTTATCTTATTTGTGAGTTTGAGCTAAATGGGTATTATTTTTTGTTTTAATTATTGTATTATTTTCATTTTTGTTTGATTGGGTATAGTAAAGATTTGATTTTTGATGTCTTTCATGTGTTTTGTAGTATTATTATTTTTAAATATTGTATTAATTTGATTTTGATTATTGTGTGTAATAAAGATTTGATTTTTTTGATGTGGTGAAATGGTGTATATTAGCTTGAGTTTTAGGTTTTTATTTAATTAATTATAATTATTTTCATGTGCTTTGTATTAATTTTATTTAATTATCGTAGTAATTTGATTTTTGTTTGATTGTGTGTAGTAAAGATTTGATTTTTGATGTGATATATGATATTTTAGCTTGAGTTTTAGGTGTTTATAATTTTGTGATTGATTTAGTATATTTTTGTTGATTTGCTAATTAAGGAAAGAATAATTCTTTCATTTTGTAGAATAAATGGTGCTTCATTTTGAAGATGTCACATCTTTGAAGTAATGGGTTTGTTTTGGCTAGGTTTTGATTGTATTCATAAGTAACATGTGATTATTTTGATAAAAGTTTCCTATTTTCCGATTTCTGAAGTTTTATGCAAGGGTTGATATTGATTAAGTCGATTCTAGTTGATGGGTAGTTGGGTTATTAGAAATTGGATTAGTAGAAGTTAGGGGTTAGAGTGGAGTTTAATAATTTAAAATAAGCTAGAATTATCAGAGGTAATATGTTGAGGGAAGAAAATAACTCGGCCGATATGTCATTTTCATTTTTCGAGAGGAAAGAAGAAAAGAAAAGGAAAATGGTTCTAGACTTCTAGGGTTTGTGTGGATTTACAATTTCCGAAATAAGGGGGAGGGTGTTCTTCGTTTTCTTTCTGTTTTGTAGAGATGGTATTGACCTTCAGGATGATGTTCATTTGCATTTGCTGAGTTCACTATCAAGGTGTGTGTCTGGTTTCATTGTGTAAATTTTAGACAACTTTATGTGCTTTGTGTTTTTGGACATTCACTGCCGGTCCCAAGCGCGGAGAAAGGAGGAGGGTTGCGGTAGGTCTGTGGCAACCAGCGTAAAAATCAGTCACATTTTATGGACATGAATCAAAATTTGGACATCGTTGGGGCGTCTCCTCATTGTTGAGATGAGAGTTCACTCATGACGGTTCCAAGGGATGATTCATGTCAGCCGACCCCAAAACATTTTGGGACTAAGGCTCTGATGTTGTTGTTGTTGTTTATGTGCTTTGTCTCTTCCAAGGCCCCAGTGCGCGTGCACACATACACCGTACACAGACCTCAGCGGGGGAGAACGGGTAATGGTGTAAGGGGAACTCGAAAAGAGCTGGAAAATTTGAACTAAAAACTTTTAAATTTCCGAACGCCAGTGTCAGCGTTGCCTATTTACTGAATTTGGTGTGACAAGAGCTTTGACCATAGGTTCTACTCACATTCTCGACCTACCTGATTCCGCTGTTGTCATGCCAGTCTCCTGCAAATGTCTGGAATGTTGCAGTCTACTCAATATGAAAAAATACTGATAAGAAATTTTGAATATTGAGTGTTACTTTTTTGCATGAATTAGTGATATGATTGTGGTTAAGGTGATGCATGTATAATTATCTCAGTGTCTCTTGGTGGTGTGCTATCATTCGTTTTCATGTAATGGTCGTATCTCAAATACTGCCTGTTTCTTCTCCAATAGCAGATCTTCTGTATGCTTGAGCTCCCAGGCGGATTCTGCTACTTGTCATGGCTTCGAGGTCATATGGAAACTTGTTGGGGCTTGTCTCTGGTGATCTTCTAGATATTCCGCATACTCCTAGAACTCTTCCACGGGTTATGACTGTTCCCGGAATTATCTCTGACTTGGACGGTCGTGATAGTAGTGGGGATGAAACAGATGTATCTGCTGTTCGTGAGCGGAAGATTATCGTTGCAAATTCGCTGCCTTTGAATGCTCTGAAGGATGTGGAAACGGGAAAGTGGTGCTTCACCTTAGATGAAGATTCAATTTATCTGAATCTGAAAAATGGACTGTCGCCTGATACTGAGGTTATCTATGTTGGTTCTCTGAAGGTTGAAGTTGATCTTTCCGAGCAGGAAGAGGTTTCCCAGAGGCTCCTCAAGGAATTCAAATGTGTTCCGACATTTCTTCCCCAAGACATTCAGAAGAAGTTTTATCATGGGTGTTGCAAGCAATATTTATGGCCTCTTTTCCATTACATGTTACCTATGTGCCCTGACCATGGTGATCGTTTCGATCGCTCTCTTTGGCAAGCATATGTTTCTGCTAATAAAATATTTGCTGATAAGGTTATGGAAGTCATTAACCCAGAGGATGATTTTGTATGGGTTCATGATTATCACCTCATGGTCCTGCCTACTTTCCTAAGGAAGCGATTTTATCGTGTGAAGTTGGGATTCTTTCTTCATAGTCCTTTCCCTTCGTCAGAAATTTACCGAACCTTGCCAGTTAGGGATGACATTCTGAGAGGTCTTTTGAATTGCGATTTAGTAGGTTTTCACACATTTGATTATGCCCGGCACTTCCTGTCATGCTGCAGTAGGATGCTTGGTTTGGACTATGAATCGAAGAGAGGGCACATTGGGCTAGATTATTTTGGACGCACTGTGTACATTAAAATATTGCCTGTCGGTATTCATGTTGGTCGGTTGACATCTGTCTTAAACCTTCCCTCCACATCAGCCAAAGTAAAAGAAATTCAAGAAAAGTTCAAAGGAAAAAAGGTGATAATTGGGATTGATGATATGGATATCTTCAAGGGCATAAATTTGAAGTTGATGGCCATCGAGCAATTATTGCATCAAAACTCGAAATTCGTTGGCAAGCTGGTCCTGGTTCAAATCATAAATCCCGCTCGAAGCACAGGCAAGGATGTACAAGAAGCCAAGCGAGAGACATATATGATTGCTAAACGGATCAATGAAGTGTATGGCTCTCCAAATTACGAGCCTGTGATTCTCATTGACCGGCCTGTTCCACGTTCTGAGAAGTCGGCATATTATGCAATTGCTGAATGTTGCCTGGTCAATGCTGTCAGGGACGGGATGAATTTGGTTCCTTACAAGTATATTGTCTGCCGGCAGGGAACACCTGCCCTTGATCAAGCTTTAGGTATCAAATCAGATACACCCCACACCAGCATGCTCGTGGTTTCAGAATTTATTGGATGTTCACCTTCTCTAAGTGGAGCCATCAGAGTTAACCCTTGGGACATTGATGATGTGGCTGAAGCCCTCAACGTAGCTCTTACGATGTCAGATTCCGAGAAACAACTACGGCATGAGAAACATTATCGCTACGTTAGCTCTCATGACGTGGCATATTGGGCCCGCAGTTTTCTCCAGGATTTGGAAAGAGCATGCAAGAGTCACTATAGCAAGCGTTGCTGGGGATTTGGGTTGGGGCTTGGTTTCAGAGTTGTTTCTCTTTCTCCGAGTTTCAGGAAGTTGGGTGTTGATCGTATTGTATCGACATATAGGAGGTGCAGTAGAAGGGTGATATTCCTGGATTATGATGGCACTCTCGTACCAAGTAGCCGTATGAACAAATGTCCAACTCCTGAAGTGATCTCTCTTCTGAATGGTCTCTGCAGTGATCCTAAAAATACAGTGTTCGTTGTTAGTGGTAGAGGAAGAGATCCACTTGCTGAATGGCTTGGCCCTTGTCAGCTGTTGGGTTTAGCAGCCGAGCATGGATACTTTTTGAGGTTTGTTCATTATAGATTTTGTTCTTCGAATTTGTGAATGTGAGCTTATTTTTTGTTAACAGTCAGAACCAGCAGTACCTACCTTAGTTAAGTACCCTAAACCCTAAACCCTAGGTTTACGACCTTTACGTCATAACGAGACCTGGCAAATGGGTTGAGTCAATTCGCGTTTGAGTCATTTTGGGTACGCATGCATTTGGGGTCAGATCACGGCATTTCGGTTAGGGTCTGTTCGGCGGTGTCCGGCTGTGTCACGATCTATTTAATTATCGGTTTTGTACAGACCAAGAAACATTTGGGTCAGATTAAGTCACTTCTCAGGAAGGCTTAATCAGACCGATGGCTCCCTCAAGGGTTTGAACCCAAGATTCAGTGAGCTGACTCATTAGTACCTAACTACCTACATCAGATACCGAGGGTTATATGCAAGTACAGGGAAATACGAGTTCAAAAAGATTTACAATATGCTTATGTACGCCGAACTGTCTTGATCCTATTGCAGGTGGAATAAGTCTGATGAGTGGGAGTCCATGTCTGTGGAGCTTGATTGGAAAGAGATCGTTGAACCTATCATGAGATCATACACCGAAGCAACAGACGGATCCACCATAGAGGTTAAAGAGAGCGGCCTAGTGTGGCACCACCAGGATGCAGACCCGGACTTTGGGTCATGGCAAGCAATGGAGTTAGTGGATCATCTAGAAAACGTGCTTGCTAATGAACCTGCTGTTGTTGCTCGGGGCCAGCACATCGTTGAAGCTAAGCCACAGGTATCAGATTTATAAGTATTCTTTGCTGTACATGATGTTCCACTCCACCTGTATTCCTATTTCTATGACGATCCCTATGTTTAAAAAAAATCAATTTTTGACAAACAAATGCTCGGACAGTCGGACATGTGCATGTGTCCAACACCTGTACATGTCGAGTGACTTCGTTCAGGGATGGCGGTTCTACTCTACATAATTTTGAAAATGGGTATAGGCCAAAGTTCTTGAACTTTCCTGTAATTGATAGCAACTTCAAATTTTTTGCGAAAACCCTAAGCCCTAAACCCTAAACCCTAAACGCCATTTGTCGTTTTCCCAATCTGATCTCATCTATTTTGGGTGTAATTCAGGGTGTGAGCAAGGGGCTTGTTGTGGAGAAGGTTATCTCAACATTAATCAACGAAGGAAATCAACCGGATTTTCTGATGTGCATCGGGGATGACAGGTCTGACGAAGACATGTTTGAAAGCATATTGAAATCATCTTCTGATTCATCTCTACTCTCGAGTCCCGAAGTGTTTTGTTGTACGGTGGGGCAAAAGCCTAGCAAGGCCAAATACTATCTTGACGATACGTCTGAGGTTTCAAAGCTCCTTTCCGGCCTAGCTTCTGCTACTTCAACTCAAAAGCCACGGTATAACCCTCATGCACAAGTCTCTTTTGAAAGTTCTGTCTAATGCCATGTGACTTTCATTTAAATGTCGATCCAATGAAAAAGAACTCGGGATTTCATAGCTTCTTCTTCTTCGTTGGAGATATCTAGGACTTGTACATGGTGAGAGGGATTTCCGAGTGTTGTTTCAGTGTAAGACGTCCGTGATTGTACATAAAACGTGTTGGGAACCGTGAAGTTGTGACTTATTTTCAAAGAGCATTTTCGGTTTGGTGGCAAAGTCCCCTTCGCACCGACATGTTCTAACAAGTGAATTGGATGATCGAAACAAACCATCAAGAAATTCGAATTGATCTTGCCTGAGATCAACCGGACTCCTTGGTGCTAACAAAAGTATATTAGTGGCGTGCTCAATCTTTCGAGATTGATTTCCTGTGTAGTTCTTTGAAAAAAACTAATTATTGTTACTATCGGGGTGAAATATAATTACCTTTTGTCTCGTAACTGTGTTTTAAAAAGATTGTCAGGAGACGATTGGAGTCGTAATCACCAGGTAATGGCGTACTACGTGCATTGTTTTCGTTTAGCATCTTTTACGTGTGTTTCGGATGTATGTCAACATGCATGAGCTAGCTGCTATTACAGTAAACAACGCATGGGAAACGGTTGCGCTGCGCTTCTCTGCTTTAGGTTAGCTAGAGAATTGGTTTCGCGTTGGTTTTATGGATAGCAGACAAACTGATATCGAGTTGGGATGGGCTCTTTTATACCCGTCAGATTAGAGTAAGGCATAGGTTTCCGTCTCCATAGGTCTCCGGATAGCAGGCCCAAGTAACCATAAAGAGCGGAAAGAGAAGCAACGAAGGCAAGTGTTGCTGGTGCATACACTGGGCGCTCGCTACTCATCTCGTCTAACTTATACTATTCCCTGCATCCTCGACAACATAGGCTTTTATTTTCCGATCAATTATAATTTGGATTGATAATTTTTTTTTTTATTATCCCAAAGCGGGATTACCTCATATTATTACTATCAGATAAAACACGAGACATAATATTCTGGGGTAAATTCGATCCCCATACATGTCGTCCTACTAATAACGAACACTCGTGAGCAAGCTCGTGAGTCACAAAATTGTTTTTCCTTCCGGTAAACGACCATGATAATTATTTTCTTTAAATCAATCAAAAACAACAAAATTATACTCCCTCCTATTCCGAATAAATGTCACATTTGCCATTTTCGTCTATTCACCTAATTGTCACATATTCCATTTTGGGACATTGTTTATACTTATTTTATTCACTCTAACCCATAATAATACTCCACCTTACCCCACAACACTACTTACTTTAATCACCTCTACTCACAATAATAATCAATAATACATTCCCTCTCTCCAATCTTCCCACCCCACACATTACTTTACATTAAACAAATGAATTCCTTAATTCCCGTACCAAACCCGAAATGTGACAGTTATTGGGAATAGGAGGGAGTATGATAAATAAAATTGGAAAAATGATGGTGAGAAGTCGTAAGCTTATGACCTGAAACAAAAGAGCAAGCGGGGATTCAAGGACAGGAAAAATGGAAAAACATTGTAAGACGTCACAAATTTATAACCGTCACAATTAAGACGGAATGTGGATCTGGACTAGTAGTTATCTCTTTAGGTGGTTGATAAGTTTTCATTGAGTAATGTCATGTGCTACACCAATGCACCAATGACGACATCTAACAAAATCTATAGGCGGTGGCTTAACTCCGCTTACGTCACTCACATTTCCTTCAAAATATTTGTATTCAAAAAAATAAATAAAAAATATTCAAAATATTATTAACTTTAAACGAAAATGGCATAGCTACAAATTCACTCTCACCTTTATAATAAAACGGATTTACCATTTATCAGCTACAACCTACAATTGTAATCAGTAATAAATATAACTTCAAATTTAATCAATTTTTAATTTATGAACGGTGATGATCATTGTTTTTCGTTAATATAATATCGTCTTTATAACTTGAGATTAAAACACACCAAAGAATTACACCACTTCATTCATTCACCACAATTTCACACTTACTAAAAAGACCAAATTTCCCCACTCCTTTTCTCATTTTCTTTTCTCCTTTTTCCACTTTAACCCTTTTTAATCCAAAAAAATATCCTTTATTTATTACTTTTTCACAACAATTTTTTCAAAATTTTTTTTTTAAAAAAAACATTTTAATATTCCCTCAAACCCAATAAAAAACACACATAGATGATTCATTCACTATCACTCCAAAATCTCCTCCACTACACTTCACTCCAACTTTCTCTCACTACTATTTCTTCATCAACTTCAGCTTTCTCAATCTAGGATTTCCCTAATAATGCAATAAAAATTTCTCATTTTTTCTGGGTACATTTGATTTTTACCATGGAATTAATGGGTAGAAATTATTTTGTTATTTTTCTCTGTTTTTTGCTCTTATTTTCTGGGGTTTCTTCTGTTTCAGCTTCTTCTTCACCTGCTAGTAAGTTCTAGAACTTCTAGAATTATCCCCTGAATTTCATCTCTTTTTTTTTTTTTTTTTACTGTTTTTACTTGGTTGATTGTTACCCTCATTGTTGATTTTGTGTTTTTTGGCAGGAATTGTGAATGTGTTTGTTTCAAGCTCATTTGCTAAGCTTATGAAATGGGTTTGGTCACTTAAAACTACCACAAAAACAGGTAATTGTGATTTCGGACCGTATTAAGTTTAAGACCGGTTTTTTTAATGCTAGGTGGTTCATTTAATACAAGCTGCTATGTGCCTATGACTATGTTGTGAGTTTAAGACGGTTTTAATTAGACCCGTCACTGGTTTATTTAATACAAGCTGATGTGACTATGTTGTAAGTTTAAGACGGTTTTAAACCCGCATTGGTTTATTTTAGTACAAGTTTATGTGACTATGTTGTAAGTTTAAGACGGTTTCAAACCCGCATTGGTTTATTTAATACCCGTTGATTTGACTATGTTGTTAGTTTAACACGGTTTTAGACCCGCATTGGTTTATTTAGTACAAGTTTATGTGACTATGTTGTTAGTTTAAGACGGTTTTAGACCCGTTTTCAGTGGTCCCCTTTTCACTGGTTTATTTAGTACAAGCTGATGTGAGTCATGTGACTGTGATGTAAGCTTCTTAAGACGGTCTTAAGCAAGACTTAACGCTTTGGATTGCATTTAAAATGTCATTACTCGATATTAAGGATGATAATGATGGTTATGATAATGACGATGATGATAAAATTGATAATGGTGATGATGTAATTTCAGCAGTATCAGGGCGGTCAATGGTGAAATATGAAGGTGGTTATGAAGTAGAGACGGTGTTTGATGGAAGTAAACTCGGGATTGAACCTTATTCTGTCGAAATTTTACCAGATGGAGAGCTTCTTGTTTTGGATTCTGCTAATAGCAATCTTTACAAGATTTCCTCTGCACTCTCCCTTTGTAAGTGGGTTTTATTAATATTTGGATTACGATGTTTTATGTTAGCTGACGTTGATTAGTTTAGGGATTATGATTTTGTTGTTGATGATATTGTCGTCGTCTTTGTCATTGAATAGGGACAACTACCCAAAAAGAGACCGCTTTAGTTATCCCCTAACTACCCTTGTGTGTCTTGCAATTTGTATGTGTGAGTCGATCTCTCAAGAGACTGGACCGTTTATTGTGAGATGTGACAAGTTTTTGATTTTGCCATCTCACAGTCTCGATTTCAGATGCCCTCATATGAATTTTGTGATGGGACTATTTATGGAGATTATGTCGAAATTGATTTATGGGTTGTTTTCAACGTTGGATTTGTTTGTCAATTTCGTTTAGGCCCTGTTCTTTTCGGCTGAAACGAACTGAATTGAATTAATCGGAGTAGAGCTTAATTGAACTAAATTGAGTGGAAATGGGGTGAAGTAAATTTAGTTTAATTAAAAACTAATTTTGTGAAGAGATTAATTGAAGATAATTGATTGAACGTATATAAAACCTAACGGAATACAGTCAAGTAAAATTAAAAGGAGCTGAATTAAGCTAGAAAGAACAGGGCCGTACCTTATAGTTAGCGGGTTGTATTAGGAGGTTTGACTTGGAGCTTACATTGTTAAGGCATGGGTGTTTGGCAATCGAAGGTTACATTTAGCAGGTCGTAAAAAATGATTGGTTAATACGCGAGTCCTTAATACACTATTTTGAAGCTGTCATCGGATTCACGTGTGGAAATTGTCTTTTAATACAAAAAAATAGGCTTTATGTTTCCGAATGCTTCTCAAAAGAACATGTTGGAAATTAGCATCTTGGGCTGAAACCCGAACACACCAACGTTTCAAACTATATTAGTACGGAGTACTACTTAACAAGCATCACAATTAGCATATTAGCTGGCAAATGCGCTAATTAAGACTGTATGCTCACTTTTTCCTGATAATGATGAAACCCAAACACCCCAATGTCTTCTCTTGATGTAGATGTCTATAAAATGTTTTTTGGTAAGATGCACTTTTTTTAAAGTGTGAACTGTGAGATGTGGCCGTCAAGCTGAAATTAGCTTTTGTTAATGGGACCATCTCTTTCTCAAGCATTAGTATGTACATCAACTTGCTGTTTGAGACTGATCCATTGGTCCATTGAAATTTCCCGTGAATATACAGCTGGGTTTTGTGTTATAATCTTATTACGTGTCCGGCCTTTTCTCGTTCTCTTCTGAAATCAATGTCATGACAAATAGTTAATGACGCTAATCTAGCGAAATAGTGGGAGTATCAAGTAGTTTATTTGTTTGTGCATGTACGTGCTTTGTTTATTCGGCTTGGTTCTTGGTGTGATTCATTGAGATATGCAGACAGTAGGCCAAAGCTGGTTGCTGGATCAGCGGAAGGATACTCTGGATATGTAGACGGAAAACACAGGGAAGCAAAGATGAATCATCCTAAAGGTGTTGCTGTCGATGACAGGGGAAACATATATGTGGCTGATACTGTCAACATGGCTATAAGGAAGATCAGCGATGCAGGTATATCAGGCTTTTAAATAAAATTCAAGCACACTTACTAACTGATACAGACACGGGGTACAGCAGCGGAGTGGGTTAGATGTTTAGGAAAAGAATTCTGCAAATTCGGGCGACAATGAAAAAGTAGCGTAGTTGGTCGAAAGAGGAATTGATATTCTTTTATATAGCTTAAGGCTAATTGATGTTGTGCATGCCAGGAGTTACAACAATTGCTGGTGGAAAATCGAGCCAAAGAGGTGGCCATGTAGATGGACCGAGTGAAGATGCAAAATTTTCCAATGACTTCGATGTGGTCTATGTTGGAAGCAGCTGTTCCTTGCTGGTAATCGATCGGGGGAATCGAGCTATCAGAGAAATCCAACTCCATTTTGATGACTGTGCTTATCAGTATGAAAGCAGCTTCCCTCTTGGTAAGCTTACACTGCGAGTCTGAGACGAAATTTACTCTCCAATTCTTGTAGGAGATGGTAGTATCATTTGAGAATGTCCCGATTAATCACGCAGTAAAATGAAAGAGAATACGTAAGGGTTTCTTAAGCGACTGTGCTTTAACTCACGCCTTTTTACTCATGATGACAGGAATCGCCGTCCTAGTAGCTGCTGGCTTCTTTGGTTATATGTTAGCCCTTTTGCAACGACGAGTGGGTTCAATTGTTTCTTCGCAGAATGTAATTACTGGCTCTGCATGTTTTCTAAGACAACGATAAAAATTTCAATAATAGTTCGTTCAATGCATGTGGTTTATATTATGACCTATGTTACTCAGACTCGTTTAGAGGTACTCGACACGGGTACGTGTCCAAGTGTCGGACTTGGCTATTTTATTGAAAAATATGCACATTTTGGTCTAAAATGAGGTTCCCATGTGTCATACCCATGTCTGTGTGTCGAGTGTCGGACACGGGTACGCGAGGAAATTAGAAGAGTCGGAGTCCACTCGACACGGGTACGCGAGGAAATTAGAAGAGTCGGAGTAACATAGATTATGACTTATCACTATCTGACGTAATTTTCTTATCAGGAGGCGCAGATAGTCGAAAGCTACTCACCAAGTTCGTACCAAAAGCCTCTAAAATCAGTGCGGCCACCATTGATCCCTACGGAAGATGAATCAGAGAAGCAGGAGGAAAGCTTTCTTGTATCATTGAAAAAGTTGCTTGCAGCAACTGGCACATCAACCATGGAAATCATTGGAAGTATATTTCCAGTTTTCAGAAGAAAACCAGTTCCTTATCAATACCAGAACCCGATGGGGCTTTACCAGCAATCTAACGGGCCTTACCAGCATCCCAACGATCGGCAATCGCCAGAAAGCTTCGAGATACCTAAGGAAGAGGAACCTCCTTCCATCGATAGGGTACCTACTCCAAAGAAAACATATGCCTTCATGTCTACAGATGCAGACAAGATGCAGCAACAAAGTCGGGTTTTCTACAGTGGGTGGGACACGGAAGTTCAGAAACAACAGAAACATCAAAACCGTCATCAGCATCACTCTTCAGGCGCCAAGACTTACTATGAGCAAAGCAATGAGAAGTCAAGTGAGATAGTGTTTGGTGCAGTCCAGGAGGAGGATCATCGTCCATATATTATAAGACCTACTCCTTACGCTCTGGATTCAACTATTCAGTACAGAAATGGGTATGCCAGCGGCTTCTCTTCCTATACATAAGTACCATGTTTATTTTGTTAGCACATATTATACTATATATTTTCATGATCTCTTTTTGAAGTAGCAGTAGTATCGAAGTTCTATTAAGGTAGTATTTTTTCCACTAGGGGGTCGTTCTTCGTTGAATCATCTACCCTTTGAAACCGTCTATATCACAGTAAGAGAAATGTCATTCTTATGAGTTGCGATATTGAAATTGGTAATATAAAGTTTGTTCTCTCATAGTCGCCTCCTCTTCATTTTTCCAGTGTCTTTTCCGTGTAAGGGTAGTATTAGGAATATTAATAATAGTTGGGCCTCAACCATCACCTTAAGATTTTGGTTGAGATGGTTCATCTATCATGGTATCAGAGCCAGTGGGTTCGAATCCTGGCAACCTCAAAACCCTCGAAAACTCACGAAGTGGAAACCCAACACACGGTATGGGGGGCCTGTGCAAACTAACCACTCTTCAAGCCCAATGGGCATTCGAGTGAGGGAGCGTATGAGGAATATTAATAATAGTTGGGCCTCAACCATCACCTTAGGGTTTTGGTTGAGATGGTTAATCTATCACGTAGTTCACTAGTTCTGATGCAAATGGTTTCATATCGAGGCCATGAGTACCACGTCTCAGCCGTGATTTTCATATCTTGTCGAGTCTTATGATATGTCCTTTCTACATTTTCAAAGGCCATGTTTGGTGGGCATGGCACAAGCCTTCTTTCCCCACATGGTTTTCCGAGTATAGCGCGATGCTTGTTGTTTACTCATCTACATGATCAATCTCTTAGTATACTTGGCTACTATAACTAAAATCCAATATCATGACAGCTTTCTATGCTGGACCATTAATCAGCATGATACATTTGTTGTTTTATATTGCTGCATTTTATATTTCAGATTCCCGGAACAAAAATATAGACGCAGTTGCACTAGTTAACCATTGTTAATGAGAAACTGTCGAAACTGAGTGCATTCCTGTCGCAAGAATATGCGCCGGTTTCTTACTGTCAGTAGTACAGAATGTCTGATCTGAAATAAATAAAGAAGCATGGGTTATGGGTTTTTTGTTTTAAGAAATCTGCTTTTGTTTTTGTATGAAAGTTCCCATTATTGTCTGCTCAACTTTCTTTATTTGGTTTTCCAATGTGAATGAGCTTACAAGTGGATGGATGCTGTGTATAGAAAATGTAGGCCCTTGTGGTGTACTCGTGTCGACGGTTTTATATTTCAGTGCAACGAGAGGCGGAATAAGGATTTGAAGTCGAGGATGAACGAATAATGGAGTAAGGTAAAGTAGAAAATAATACTACAAAATTTATACTCCGATTTTCATTTTTCTTTCCTCTTTTTTGATATGGCCTTCCCGCTTTCCCCTCCCGCTTGCCCTTTTGTCTCCCGTAACAAGCTTGTGATGGATTTTGTCTGTCACAAATGAGAATTTGCGTTTCCGTAATCAATCATGAGAATTAACACTATTTTCTCTGCATCCGTTCAAAATTTATACTCGGATTTTCAGTTTTCCGTCCTCTTTTTGTGGTGTAGTGGAATTACCCACTTGCCCTTTTGTCTCCTGGTACAAGTTTGTGACGGGTTTTGTCAGTCACAAATGAGAATTTGTGTTTCCGTAAGCAATCATGAGGATTAATAGACTCTTTTCTCTACATCCGTTCAAGTCTTTGTCAAATGGTGGGTGGGATTTGTCTATTACAATTGCAAGATCTAATAATGCTAGAATCTAGAGATAATGTTTGATCTTGTTAGGCACATAATGGCTATTAATAGGGTTGGCAATTTGTGGGCCGAGTCGGGTCGGTCTGGTTTGTATCCACAATTTTGTCCGTTCAACATCATCATTATGGCTGATGGGTTTCCGGTTGGCTTGATAATTTAGCACATTGATCATTGTTCCTGATCAAGCTGATTCAATAATTATCGGTCATTTTAAATTTATACAAAGTACTCGACTCGTTATCACCCCTAATCTCTTCTAAGTATGTTTATTATCGTCACTTTAAGTCCAGATGTATTTTGGGTGATTGGTTTGAGCTCGGGTTTTGCTTCGTGAGTACCAGTCAAGCACGTCCAAGCTTGTGCTCAGCTTGACTCGTTATCACCTTTAATCCCTTCTAAATATGTTTATTATTCGTCAGTTTAAATTCAAATGTATTTTGGATAATTAGTTATAATTGTGATGATAATTAGATAATTAGTAATTTGTCGACAGACAAGTATCAATTTGGGTTAATATTTGCCCATTCGAGTTTAGTTCGGGTTCATTAAGACATATAGGTTGGGACTTGGGTTTACTTTGACTTTATATTTGCCCCATTTTTGGGCGGTTCAGATTGGGCCAGATCAATTTTTGGGCTGATCAATATCCTCGGCCCAATGCCTTGTCAAAATGAATAATAAATCAAAACACGACCCGAGCTTAAGCGACTCTGACTCGACCCAAATAATCTGATTGATAAGTTTAAATTGTCACGGGCTCACCGTGCTTGGGTTATATTAGAGGTAAATTCTCATTTTAAACGGCTTTTTCGTCAAAAATTAAGACCACAAAAATGTCGTTATTTGGTAGTATTAAGTCCAATGACAAAATGTTACGATACTCTCATAACACATGTTTCCTAAATAAATTTAGGAAATTATAACAATTTCCTAATTATAGATAAAAAATTAACGAATCGTGATTAGACTTTGAAACAAATTCAAGTCATATTCTAAGTTCTAACACCGCTGTTAAAAATACTCGATATTAAAAATACTCGATGTTGTAAACTTTTTTCTTTCCTTAGCTTGACTTATCCAACAATAAGATGTTTATTACTGTAATTTGAGTGATTTAGCAAAAATTATTCGTACTTAATTAGGTTCGAGCGTAAGTTGATCGACCTCCCTATTTTAGAAAATGTGTCGAGGTAGAAAATGTGTTTTATCTCGTAATGCAACCATAATCAAATTAGGGGGTGTTTGATTGGGTAGATTGGAATGGATTTTAGATATTCTAGGGTTTGGTTAAGACATTTTGAAATGGATTTAGAATCTATCGGGATTCTCATACCAAACATATTTTAAAAGGTATGGAGTTAGAACTCATACCACTATGGTTTCTCATTCAAATCCATTTCATTCCTAAAGAATGAACCAAACGATCCCTTAATCACTTCCGTCTCATCTTCTACAACAATTACTGGTAATGGTCGCGGTTTAATAATCAATGGCGATTCAATTAACAATTTTTAAATAAACGGGTCATACATAAACGATCACGAGATTAAATAACCCTAAACCTAATCAAACAACTCATAACGACTAAATAACTAAACCTAATTCCTAATCTTATTCAACAAACTAACAACTAATTAAGCCTCATCCGAGAATTAGTTATATTCGACTAATCAACCGCGGTAACTCATGATTCGGCCCCAAGCATTCACAGCTGTCGACCCTCAAACCGACGACAAAACTCAACTTCGCCGAGAAAATCACGTCTGGAGCGCTTGGACAATCTTTTTCCTTACCCGTGAAATTAAGTCGATCCATCGTTAAATTAGGTTGATCGACCGTCGGTCCCATAGGTTCCCGTGCCATAAAACGACCATGCTCTACAAATTCATACTGTTTACCGTCACCCTGTAATTTAACCAAAATATGTACGACAATTAATAACAAATAACAATCGATAACACTATTAAAATTTACGTACAATTTTTTAAATTGAATTCGTGGACACAAAATTTATTTACCTGATTGTTAAAGTATTCTAAGGCCGCCTCTGCATACTCGCGTATTATAACTGATATATTTTCGACTTCCATTCCGTCCAGTCCGAATTCAGCGAGGGTGGAATCCGATTGCCCCATCTTTCTAATATCGTCGGTTTGGAATTGTCGTTGGAATTGCAGATTTTTAGAGTATTTGGATTTCGGATGAATAAAATTTATGGCCTATGAGGGTTTATATATATAGTAATCGAGGAACTTAAACAGATGCGGAATCCTAATTAGATTCGGAAACAGATTCAAGGCATATTCTAACGTCTCTATTAGGCTATTACTACTCGATTTTGGAAACTTTTTTCTTTCCTTCGTAAATTAATAATGTGGTCGTGTTAGTTGTTCTATACTCCTATTTGTAAATAATAGATTTTTCTTGTGACGGGTCAAATATGTCCATTTGTTTATATAAAAAAAACCATAATTGCATTGAGAAACACAAATGATTTGTTTTCTTTTTTCAAATGAGTTTTATTTGACCCGTCATAAGCTTGCGACGAATATTGCCGTCGCAATGAGAATTTGTGGTTTGTAAATACAACAAATAGAACACATTTATGTTGGGAAGGAAAAGATTGGATTAAATTGTACAAAAATGGACCATTCAAAAAAAATTGTACAGAAATGGAACGGGAAACCTTGGTTAAGATTTAAGAATGATGAGAGTATATGCCGTCAATATTATATTATTAACTTTTAATTAATTTTTTTAATGGTGAAAATGATTGTAACGCTCTTTAAGTGCATTATACTATTTCAAATGTACTGTTTGTGACCCATACCTCATTTGTCAACTAAATAATGAATCTTTCTACTTCTTCTCAATATACATATGATATTAGGTGACTGTAATCTAAAAGAATAGTATATCAAATATTAGATGTATAATTAGTGTTTTACTGCTAAAATAAGTAGTACAATACACTATAATTGCAACTTATTTTAATATCCGTGCAACGCACGGACATAAAAACTAGTAAATTAATGAGTGAGAGTCTATTGCGTGAACAAGTTTGAGATTGGTTATTACCGGGTCTAATTAATTTATCGCATTATTTCCATTTTTTACCATTATATTGTACTTTTTAATTATTATTCACTTTATTTACTTCGTTATTAAGTCAAGTGCATCAAACAAAACATTAATATGCCTTTGTTTTCAATCAATATTAAGCTTAGTAAGAGGCCTTGTTCTTTCTGGCTTAATTTCAGCTTCTTTCAATTTTTGTTGGTTGTATTCGTTAAGTTTTATTTACGTTCAATCAATTATTTTCAATTAATCTTTTCACAAAAGTAACTTTTAATTCAACTAAATTTACTCTATCTCGGTTCCACTCAATTTAGTTCGATTAAGCTCTACTCCAATTTATTTAATTCAACTCATTTCAGCCGAAAAGAACAGAGCCTAATTATCAGTCCAATGCTAAATTGGTTTCATATCATCGTCGGGTTGCATCGGGTGCCCGATTGCAAACAAATCGGTTAAGTCATGGTCTTTTAGGTCCACTTTTGAATTTGTTGGGTCAGATCGAATTTGACGGCTCAGTTCGATCCGGTTCGGTTTTAGACCCGTGAAAACCCTACCCTGACAACACCACACGTCCGATCCGGTTCGATTTTAGACCCGTGAACACCCTACCCTGACAACACCACAAAAGAAAGAAAATCAGGACGACATTGAAACCCCCAATTCCTCAGATCTCACAACATTTCCACATTATTTCTTTTCTTTTACAAAAGTTCGATTATTTTGATACCCTTTTAATCACCCTTCAGATTTGATTCATACCCTTTTATTTGATTTTGTAATTGGGTTTGTTTTTGAGTCAATTAAATCAAGTTTTTATTGTAATTTCCAGCTCTATATAAAATCATGAATCCCTTTTCTTCAGGTACCCGTTTGAGGTAAGTTTCAATTATATCTTCCATTTTCATAATTGCCCAGATCATGCTTTTGGACCTTTTTGTTAATGTTATGGTTTTGTAGTTATAATTTCGAACTTCGTCTGTTTCATTTGATTGTATAGGTAGCGTTTTAGAATAGAAATGGATAGAATCAAATGGGTACGACCGTCCTAACTTAAGACGACTCTTCGAACCAATTTAAGCGAGACGGTTTTAAGTAAGACCTACTGGGGTACTGTTGTGTTACGGCATCACAATGCAAGTAATATGATTAGATTGTGTTGTTTATTGAGTAGTTTAGGATGGGAATTCCAATGCACATTTCGAGATCATGTCGAAAGTTGGGGTGGTGGTATCAAATGTAGATTGTGTTGTTTATTGAGTAGTTTAGGATGGGAATTCCAATGCACATTTCGAGATCATGTCGAAAGTTGGGATGGTGCTATTCAAATGTAGATTGTGTTGTTTATTGAGTAGTTTAGGATGGGAATTCCAATGCACATTTCGAGATCACGTCGAAAGTTGGGGGTGGTGGTATCAAATTTAGATTGTGTTGTTTATTGAGTAGTTTAGGATGGGAATTCCAATGCCCATTTCGAGATCATGTCGAAAGTTGGGGTGGTGCTATTCAAATTTGGATTGTGTTGTTTATTGAGTAGTTTAGGATGGGAATTCCAATGCCCATTTCGAGATCATGTTGAAAGTTGGGGTGGTGCTATTCAAATTTGGATTGTGCTGTTTATTGAGTAGTTTAGGATGGGAATTCCAATGCCCATTTCGAGATCATGTCGAAAGTTGGGGTGGTGCTATTCAAATTTGGATTGTGCTGTTTATTGAGTAGTTTAGGATGGGAATTCCAATGCCCATTTCGAGATTATGTCGAAAGTTGGGGTGGTGGTATTCAAATTTAGGTATGATATATGCTCTTATCATGATGCAGGGACATGATTCGCTCTATACGCGCTAGTAAAACAGCAGCAGAGGAAAGGGCAGTTGTCCGAAAAGAGTGTGCAGCTATTCGGGCTGCCATTAGTGAAAATGATCCGGATTATAGGCATCGGAACATGGCCAAGCTTATGTTTATTCATATGCTTGGTTACCCTACACATTTTGGTCAAATGGAGTGTCTTAAGTTGATTGCGTCTCCGGGATTTCCTGAAAAGAGAATAGGATATCTTGGGCTTATGTTGCTTCTTGATGAAAGACAAGAAGTTCTTATGTTGGTTACAAATTCCTTAAAACAGTATCCTTATATTCATTATCCAATTCAGTTGCTTGTTATAGTGCTTTGTGCTTTTGTTGAGGTTAGACCTGCAATTGCTTAATTCACAATGTAGTATCATTATTTCCTTAAATTATATACTAGAGACCTCAACCATACAAACCAGTACATCGTGGGGCTTGCTCTTTGTGCTCTTGGGAACATTTGTTCCGCTGAAATGGCTCGTGACCTTGCCCCGGAAGTTGAGCGATTACTTCTGTTTCGGGACCCAAACGTTCGCAAAAAGGTAAATGTTTCTCATACAAGAGTAGATATTTTCTACGTGCCAACTTATATCAAGCAGATTGTGTCATTGTATAGTTGATTCTAGAATGTAATCTGAGAGGCAGCATTGTTTCTTCCGTACCTCTGGCCATTGATTAGAAAATGATATTAAAGGACCATCATATTTGCTTTTTATATATATTATGAGAAGCATGGATCTTCCTTTCACATTGCCGTCAGCCGGCGGGTCTTGGAATCACTTCACATGTAAAGTTCTCGAGCCTCTATTGCCGTCAGCTGGCGGGTCTTGGATCTTCTATAACTTTTTTTCTTAAAAATCATTTACAGTTTTTTAGCTTCCTTGAACAAAAGCTCTTGCATTGAGCTTTTATAAAATGCTCTGAATACATTTTGATTTTGTTTGAGACATAGTTACGGAGCTTTTAGATAATTCTTGTGTGTTTTAAAGCTAAAATCTTGAGCTTGGATCTGTGATAGAACTGCTTGTAAAATCTTTTTTCTTGTTTTTCTGGATCTCTGGTTGTCACAGCAACATTGTTTCTCCTAGAAGTCTCAAGAGTGTTCTTCGTTTCCTGTTGTGCCAATTTGACGTATGTCACTTGCATATATTTTGTGTGGTCATTGATGCCCATTGTGAAAATGAAAGTTTGTCCAATACTCTGTATATGTTTACAATGTTTACGTGTTTGATATCTGAAGTTTGAATCATAATAACCCTAATAACCAACTCCTCCTATGAAATAGGCAGCCCTGTGTTCAATACGGATTATAAAGAAAGTCCCTGACCTTGCGGAAAATTTCATTAATCCTGCTGCTGCTTTACTGAAAGAAAAGCACCATGGAGTTTTGATAACTGGAGTTCAACTTTGTACTGATCTGTGTAAAGTTAGTGAAGATGCCCTTGAGTATTTCAGAAAGGTATCATCTCCCCTACTTAAATCTTCAACAGTATGCCATGTACTCGTGTGTGCATGTATTTTCGTTATGTTGATTTGGTTACTGCATGACTTATCAGTTGTAGTTTTTTCATCTTGGTTTTTTCTTTATTGAAGTTATAATTGGTTGTACACTTGCACCACAGGTTAAAATACCTATAAGTGTTTATTTGGTTGGCAGTTTTCTTATGCAACATGTTGTTATCCCTCGTTTGATGTAAATGGATTGGATTTAATCTGTGCGGGATTCAATTTCTTTGTTTATTTGTTTCGCAGTTTTCTTATGCAACATGTAGTTATTCCTGCGTACGATGTAAATGGGTTAGATTTAATGTGTGTGGGTTTTTCTTTTTTTTGTTTGTTTTACACCTATAAAACTTGTGACTAGTAAACTTGTGACTTGAGCTAGTGTGAGCTCTCTTGCCATCTTCAAGAAGGGGTTTTAGTTTTAAGTGCCACTAGATATTTTGCGCAGGGTGGAATTCGTGCACACTCTTGCTGATAGTTAATTTACTTTTACTTTGCGAGTCAAATTCATTTTTCTGTTCCTTTTCAACCAATTTGCAATGGCTCTAGCATTATTGTGATTAACTTCTTCCTGTTTTTTTTCCCTAGAAATGCACAGATGCTGTCGTGAAAGTTCTAAAGGATCTAGTAAACAGTTCGTACGCTCCGGAATATGATGTTGCTGGGATTGCGGACCCCTTCCTGCACATGAGACTATTGAGGTTTTTGCGTGTTCTGGGCCAAGGGGATGCTGACGCCAGTGACTGCATGAATGATATACTTGCACAGGTTTGTGGGTATTCTCTCCAGACTTTATGTATGTCCATGTAGGTATGAGTCCCATAGATAGTTTCTTTTACCTCTGTCACATATATTGAACTTCCTTATACCATTTGAGTTGTATACGTTTTCCAATCACATAAGAGGGAGTTTAAAAAAGGTATACAATTCATTGGAATAGCGGAAGTATGCTAAGGAGTTTTCTCCAAGTTTGGGGATAAATTATAAATTGGCTTGTCCGCCTCTGACTATGCAGTTAATAATTCTGTAGAAATTCTCTTTACACACAATTACACAAATGGATTCAAGTTATTCATAGATTTCTAATTTCTTCTTAGGTTCAAATTCTTTATTTGCACAAATGAACTCTGTTTCTTTATTTTTTCATTTTTTTCATTGCTGATGTTGCTGGTTTGCTCTACAACTTCTTAAACCTGATGCTTTTAGTGTCTTCCTTTCATTTTTCATCATTTGAAATGTTATATGTGCTTTAGGTAGCAACAAAAACGGAGTCAATCAAGAATGCAGGGAATGCCATTCTCTATGAATGTGTGGAAACTATCATGAGAATTGAAGACAATAGTGGCCTGCGTGTACTTGCTATAAATATTCTGGGAAGATTTCTATCAAACAAGGACAATAATATCAGGTCTATACTTTTCTTTGTTTGACTGTCCTTTTCATTTTCCAGCTATTTTATCAAATTACATGCATGAAATTAGCGACTTTGCTCTTGGGTGTTTACTTGTATTTTGACCTCTAGATTCTCACTTAACATAAATGGGTGTTTGTGGGTTACTTTCCTTGGAAGAGAGGACTTAGACAGGGCAATCCCTTGTCTCCTCTTCTTTGTTCTTTGTATGGAAGTCCTCTCTAGTATTTTGAGGAGGATTAAAACGCAACCTCATTTCAGCTATCATCCTAAATGCTCAAGAATTGGCCTAACACATTTAATATTTGCGGATGATTTGTTGGTGTTTGATAGGGGTGATCTACCCTCTTTAGTTGCTGTTGATAACAGTTTGAAATCGTTATCTGAGTTCTTGAGTTCTTTAGTCTGACCCCTATTCCCAATAAGACCAATATCTACTTCGGTGGAGTGAAGCCTGATATCAAGGAACTCATATTGCATGCTACTAATTATGTGGAGGGTACCTCCCCCCTTTGCACACCTTTACATATTTCGAGACGTACAAAAGAAATATTTCAGCCTCTGATAGCTAAAATTAGCAGCAAAATTGGTCATTGGGGTAGTCATCAGTTCCCTTATGCTGGTAAGCTTCAGTTCATTAACTCAGTCATTTTTGGTATTGAAACCTTCTGCTGTGCATCCTTCCTTCTACCAAAAAGGGTAATGCAAAATATTGAGAAAGCTTGCAGAAATTTTTTACTGGGCTATGACTCTCAGCATAGAATGATCTTCTTTAGTTTGACAGAGGTATGTAAAGCAAGAGCTCGGGGGGGGGGGGATGTTTTGGAAGTTTAGCTTCTATATGGTTGACATGGGTTGATAACTGGAAGAATGTTATGTCTGTTGATCATTGTTGGGATGTTGCTGGTACTCTCACTCCATCTGCTTTATGGAGGACTCTTCTTCGTACAAGAGGTGAAATTATTGCGAAAGTGGGCTCCAAAGCTTGTGCTATTGCTCTTGTACGCAAGTGGTCTACGACTGGGAGGCTAAACCTCAATCATATGTATGAGATTTTTCATGGGCAGCAGCACACATTGAAACAGATTAAGCCTTTAATGGAAACTAGTCTAGATCCCGCACAATGCATGCGCGGTATATATATTATATGGACTTTTACTTTTTATAGTATTACTTATAGATTTTAAATAAATATCTCATTAAATTCCATATTTCAACTCATTGAGTTGTATTTTGATTTGAGAAAAGAAGTTAATCTCAAAATATTAATCATGAGAATTGAATATTTTCTTGAAATGTTTATATTTATGAAATTTTTTAATTACCTCAAATCTAGTGATTCATTTTATAAATTTTCTTCCATTACTTTAATAAATTCTTTTTCGTTTTATGGTTACGTATAGTTTATAATTTTGTACCACTTTTATTTTATTTTAGTTAAAAGATTAAATTTTAAAGTTTAATGATGAAAAGATTATAGGTTGATGAAAAGTTTATTATTTTTTAAATGAAAGATTAGTTTAACGAAAGAAATCTAATTTTATTCCATATTAAAGATCGAGCATTTTGGAGGGATTTTTTTCTGAGATCCTTATTCTCTTAGTAGATAGGGGATTGTTGTCATGCCAAGGGATGCTTTCACTGTGTCATTAGCTGCTCGCAACGCCCTCCCTACCATTCGTGTGTATAGTCAATAAATGCGTCCTTTGTTGCCAGGACTTCGAGACAGGAGGGCATTTATTTTTTGGCTGTCATTTTTCTGCTGCTGTAATGCAGCACATTCTGGTTTGGCAAGGAGTCATTAGGAGGGTTCTTAGTCTGAAGCATGAGTTATATAACTTGGCTAAAATATGAGGGAAGAACTGGAAGAAGGCTTGGGCAAGGTGCTCTCTTGCAGCGGTTGTATATGTTAGTCTAAGAATGTACTCTTGGTCGAGGGATTATGAAAACTCTGATATGGTAGAGTATATGCCAGGTTAGATTGTTAATTAGTGAGCTATTAGTTTTTGTAAGAAATATTTGTCTTAATGAGAATGTGCTGATTTCTTCAAAAATAAAAATAAAAAAAGAAATTAGTGACTTTGCACTATTTTCAGCTTCAACTTCTTTGATAGAAGACAACTAAAATTTCCATGCAGTTTCTATCTCTTTGTTTCCCCTTGGTGTGTGTGTGTTCCTCTTGCTTCACCCCTTGTATCGCATGCGCCTATTTATCTTTCATTCTTTAATTCTGTTTATTGTCAAATAATACAATCTCCTTTTCATGCATGATTGGTAGCATGATAATTGACAATCATTGTGTTTCTTTGATTGAGGAAATGAGTTAACAGTGTAACTCTGATGTCCAACAATTTGAGGGCGTGGTTTTATATTAGATAACATGGTACTGCTGGCAGCATGGCACAGGAATGGCATGTGCTACTCTTATTAGGCTGTAATCTTCTCTGGAAGTTAAAACTTTATCTCATAATGTAGTTAGAGTGGAATAATACTCCATAGCGTTCAGTTCTCTTAAAGGCTATACTAGGCCTATTTTAAGTTTTTGATATTAAGTGGTTTATATTTGTTTTACTAGATATGTTGCCTTGAATATGTTGATGAGGGCTATCAATGTTGATGGTCAAGCTGTCCAGAGGCATCGAGCAACTATTTTGGAATGTGTCAAGGTATGTTCCTGCTATGAGTGTTGACCATAATGACTTTTTTGGGTGTCATATTTGTCATAGTAGGGTTCCTTAAAATTTAGGTTGATGGATTCTCGACACTTTGCTTTAGAAGTCTCTTCCACACAATAAGTGGCATGATATACGGGATGAACCAATAGATGAGTTACCATGTTTCTAATGCATCGCAATTACTATATGTGCTGTGTATCACTGCATGAGTGGGATCCTATTATTTCCTAACTTCTGGTTATCATCCTTTTTCTTTGCGGTGTTCAACCATCTCATTTGTAGACCTCAAGTGTCTACATCACATTAAGACGCTTCTAACCTCTTTGCCAGGATTCAGATGCTTCAATCAGGAAAAGGGCTCTTGACCTTACTTATCTTTTAGTCAATGACAGTAATGTAAAACTTCTGACAAAAGAGCTAATTGAATATTTGGAAGTAAGTGACAATGAATTCAAGGAGGATCTTTCCACCAAAATCTGCTCCATTGTTGATAAGTAAGCGACCATTAAAGTTCTCACTTTTACTCGTTATTAAAGTTGTCACTTTTACTCAGTTTTTATACTATATGTAATGCTTTCTGTGTTTTAGAAAATCACTAAATTTTTTGAAGGTGTTTGTTTTTTTTCCGAAATGGTTCAGCAATATCTTTACGGTACTGTTTTCAGGTAAGTTAAGTTGCATAATCAAGATAAAACAAAAGTTAATAGTGAAATTGGATAGAAAGGCAAAAGGCCGCTAGTTCAATGTTCAATATTGCTTCTTAATAAAGATTCTTGAGAATTCCTGGTCACAGTTTGGACAGAATTATAAACAAATTTCCTTCCAGCGTTCTGTAAGTTCATATCAATCAGTAATATGTGAAGCTAGATTGACGAATTTGGGAGAATCTTGCTAAAGGATGAACAAGGAACTAGAAATAGTGTCTTAGAAAGCTCACTTCTTTACAATAATGTTTATAATTTGGGTAGTTGCATTTCTTCGTGACTGATTGTTTCTGCCTTTCACCTGAAACTGGAATTTAATGGAATCCTTTCTTTATTTCTTGATGCAATGTCGTTTGGTAATGCATTGGTTTGGTATCTCAACGTTTTGATGCTCTTACTTCATTTGATCGATGGTTTTGGTTCTTTAGGTTTTCGCCGGAGAAGATCTGGTACATTGATCAAATGATGAAGGTTCTTTGCGAGGTATACATTTGCCTCGTCATTAACAATAAACTCCCTCTGTTCACCTGGTTCTCTGTTTTTTTTTAAAATGTCTCTCACATCTTGAAAATGTAAGATACGCGGTAGAACGGAGTTGAGTATATTTGGCTGGAACTACGGATGCATCTTAAAACCCATTATTTCACATCATACATCTTACTGATGTTTCTTCAGTGTTGTTTAATCGGATGATATATCAACAACAACAACAACAACATCAGAGCCTTAGTTCCAAAATGTTTTGGGGTCGGCTGACATGAATCATTCGTTGGAACCGTCCAGGGTGAACTCTCATCTCGACAAGAGAAAAAAAAAGAAACAGAAGTGACGTGAAACCAAAAATGAAAGATAAATGGGTTTTATATATACAAGTAGTAATAATTAATCGAAAGAGATTTATTCAAGAAAAAATTTATATACGCGTCCTATTTTATCCCCCTTCCTCTCATCAATCTCAGCAATAAATGCAAGTTTGTGGGTTCTGGCTTATATCAATACACTGATGTTTATGTTCCGCTTAGTAGGCTGGAAACTATGTTAAGGATGAAGTGTGGCACACCCTCATAGTTGTGATAAGTAATGCTATCAATCTCCACGGCTACACGGTTAGGTCCTTATACAAAGCATTTCAGGCCTCAACTGAGCAGGTATTGTCTTATTACATCAGATAATAGCTGTTATTCATCTGTACTGCAGATCAGTATTGGAATTTCCTTGTGTTAAAAGGAATCATGTATTCATGTATATATATCAGGAAACACTTACCAAAGTGGCAGTTTGGTGCATCGGAGAATATGGTGATATGTTGGTCAACAATGTTGGGATGCTGGACATAGAAGACCCAATAACTGTAAGTTCGTATTAACTAGTCATTTATTTTAATATTTGGTCACATAATCATCTGTTTAGTTCTTACAGCTTGAATTAATTATTGCCTTCCTAAGAGTTACTGTCCAAACACTTGAAAAAGTTTTCTACGCCTGGTCTCATTTCTTACGTAGTCGATGTTTTTATCCTCTTTCTGTGATGTGTACTTTATATTTTTAATCTAGTATCTTCTGTGTAATATAGTATTAACTTTTTTGATATCAAAATAGAGAAGCAACCTCCGTTTCCTATAAGTTTATCTTTTGGTCTAGTGATCCAGTGAATGGCCATTGCGGTAACCGCTGTTTTGGTAACTGGCAAAAAAAGTAATAATTTCCAGTTGCAGTACGACATTTTGGCGAGTATCAATCATAATTGTATTTCCTGCCCCAAAGGCTAGTTTTAGGCAGGTAAAAAGACACGAATTTATCATTTGATACTCCGGAAAATGACTACAACAACAACATCAGAGCCTTAGTCCCAAAATGTTTTGGGGTCGGCTGACATGAATCATCCTTTGGAACCGTCCAGGGTGAACTCTCATCTCGACAAGAGAAAAACTCCGGAAAATGACTCTTTAAATAAAAAAAAATTGGGTTTTTCTATGGGGTGCCCACGAACAATTCGAGTTTCTAACTTGTACCCTCGCGTTTTTCAAATTATCAGTTGTACCCTTAAACTTTACTAATTAGCCCCAAACGTGGCCCTTAGTTTATAAACCGTCAAGTTAAGACGTTAAATGCCTACATGGCGTGATGATTTGGACTACTTATGCTATGTGGCTATTACTTTGGTTTCCCTTCGTTTTTCCTCCATTTTTCAGAAATTTCCCCTCCAATTTTTTATACTTCCAAATCATCACGCCAAGTAGACATTTAACGTCTTAACCAGGATATAACTCACATCTTGATGTTTTCACTTCCAATTGGGTACATGGGACGTCACCATGTGTTCGTCATGAAGGGTTAATGACTCAGTTACCGTCTGTGGAGGGGTTACAAGTTAAGCATTTAGTTCAGAATGATCAATGGAATTATGAGTTGCTGAACTCTCTGTTCTCTCCTGATTCTGTTTCTGATATTATGACTTGTACTCCGCCGTCGATCTATGATTCTGATTTTTGCTATTGGAAAAGCGCAAAAGATGGTGATTACAGGGTGAAGCAGGGATATTTTTTACTTTCAATAAACTCATTGCTAACTCGAAATCTCCAAAGGATCACCAGAGATTAAATTTTGATCAAGTACCCTTTCTACGTAAATTTTTATGGAGAATGCAAGGACCACCGAAGTGGAAAATCTTTTTGTGGAAGATTTTTACGGATTGTTTACCTGTCGGAGTGGAGCTTTCTAAAAGATTTGACAACTTACGTAGGGGATGTTCCTTTTGCCAGGACTCGTTCATTGTGGAATCCAATGAACACTTGTTTCGGGATTGTGAGTTTTCAAAGCGGATTTGGAAGGCGTCGGATCTTGGTTTGCAAACTGATTTTTCGGGTCACGTTCCGCTTAAGCAATGGGTGATAAATTGGGTGAAGTATTTCTATAAACAATCAGAGGGTGATGCTTTGGTTGTGTCTTTTGTTTCACTTCTTTATGCCTTTTGGATTGCCAGAAATCAGATTATTTTCAAGCATGAAGATATTTCACCTTCGTCTATTTTAGCTATTCAAAATAATGAGAGGAGGAATGGTCTTTTGTCCCTGTTGGATCATCCGAAGCTTCAACAGGTTTCTTCGTGGAATACCTCTGATTTTGAGGAATCTGTTCTTGAACTTAAGTGTGGTAAAGTTTTTCCTCTCATTTGCGGATCTTCTGACTGTCTTCCTCTTCGGGTCTTTGTGGATGCTGCCTGGTACCGGAATAGAAAGGCAGGGTTTGGATGGGTTGTGGGTTGTTCGGGTGGTTCTGATGATTTTGTCTCTGATGATGCTGCTGTTTTTGCTGGAACTGGGATTGCAGACTCTAGTGAGCATGCGGAAGCTTTAGCACTGCTTAAAGCAATTAAGTGGGCTATTTCACATCGACAGTTGCATGTTACTATCGTCTCTGATTGCTTAAATGTGATTCTTCAGCTTCTTGGATGCACGCGGCTGAATTTTGCATGCAGAAACACCATTACGAGTCTTAATGAGTGCTTAGGTTTTTTCCATTGTTTTAATATTTCGTATGTCAGTAGGAAGTATAATGTAAGGGCACATAATGCGGCTAAGCAGGCTATCATTGCTTAGTTGTACTTTCCCAATTGTCAAAAAAAAAAAAAAAAAAAAAAAAAAACGTCTTAACTTGACGGTTTAGAAACTAAGGGTCACTTTTGGGACTACTTAGTAGAGTTTAAGGGTACAACTAGTAATTTGAAAAACGCGAGGATACAAGTTAGAAACTCGAATAGTTCAGGGGCACACCGTAGAAAAACCCAAAAAAATATTAACATTTGGTATAAATTTTGGAGAGTGCTTAGAAAACATAGGAGTTTTGAAAAAATCTTATAAATGGTAGAAGTTTCAAAAACGTGTATGTAAAGATGCAAGTAGACAATTATCTATCTCTCTCTCTCTCTCTCTCTATTTTTTTTTCCCTTAACTTTCAGTGGGTATGGTGCTAATTTGATACTTCTTCTAACTGCATGTTGTTTTTGAGGTTTTCTAAACAGGTAACAGAGTCAGCTATTATCGATGTCATTGATATTGCTATAAAGCGACACCAGTCAGATACTACCATCCTGGCTATGTGTTTGAATGCTCTATTGAAGCTTTCTTCTCGATTTCCGGCCTGTTCCCAGTAAGTACGTTTTTGATGTAGTACTTCTGTAAGGATCTGAATAACTTTTATGCAAAAACTCGAGTACACCTTTTCTTTACGGTCGTGTATTAACTATTAACTGCTCAACACAAATGGCACCTTTTTGCTGTAGTGTGGTGCTTCATTTAAGGTTTTGACTTTTGAGTGTGAATTATCCGAAAACATTCTTTCGTACATAGTCCGGCCGGCTGATCTAAGGCCTCAATGCATTATGAATTTTGCTTATATGAACATTTTCTGGACCATGATGATGTATAGCACATCTTAGGGTCAACAGGAATAAAGTTACCCTGAATATGCGACGCCAGAGGATCCTTGACTTATGGTCCTTTTTCTTAATTATATTTTTTTTTCTGTGTAGGAGGGTAAAAGAGATCTTAGTTCAATACAAAGGTAGCATCCTTCTTGAATTGCAGCAAAGAGCTATCGAATTTAATTCAATTATTGAAAGACATCAAAACATTAGGTATTTATCGGTCTTGGCCGATCTCTCATCATTCTCCATTTTTTTTGTTGCAGTTAACCTTTGTTTTTCCAATATTATGGGGAAATATGGAGTAGTTAACAAGGCTGCTGAAATAATTACAGATCTGCATTGGTGGAAAGGATGCCTGTTTTAGATGAGGCAACATACAGTGGAAGAAAAGGCGGGTCTTTACCGGCAGCAGTTTCCAGCTCTAATGGCCCAACAGTAAATCTTTCAAATGGAGTATCCAAGCCCGCAACTGCCATGCCTCTGGTTGACTTACTGGATCTCAGTTCAGATGATGTGCCGGCACCTAGCCCTTCTGGTGGAGATTTTCTACAAGATCTCCTTGGTGATCTCTCTCTGGGACCAACGCAATCCGGTATGCTTTAGAAATAAATCTCACATTTGATGTTTGGTATGACACTAACTGTAATTATCTCGCTATCAGGATTTTAATGGAGATAGATGTTTTTCTGCCATAAATGTTTTAATGTTAGTTCTATTTCATTTCAAGGTTCTGGTCAGAATAAAAAACCAGGAACTGATGCCCTGATGGATCTCTTATCAATTGGGAGCTCACCTGCTGCAAATAGTTCAGTGAATGAGAATCTCGACCTTTTATCTCTGAGCCTAGAAAGCAAAAATTCCGGGGCATCCCTAGAGGGGCTGTCATTGGTTCCTTCGGTGCCCAAACAATTGACTTCCAGTGGAAGTACTCCAGTAGTGGATTTAATGGATGGTTTATCGTTCAGTCAGCCAACAAGAGGTACCGTGCTCATATTTCAGTGACTTTTGTATGAGATAGCTGTACATGTTAGACCATGTGAGGACGTCTCATATAATTTTTTTATAATAATATATTAAGGTGTATGAAGGGGAGCCTTGGCGCACCGGTTAAGGTGTTGCTTTGTGACCGTGAGGTCACGGGTTCAAGCCCTGGGAGCGGCCTCTTGCCAAAATGGCAAGGGAAGGCTTTCCCCCATTACACCCTTGTGGTGGGGCCCTTCCCCGGACCCTCGCCTAGCGGGGATGCCATCGTGCACCGGGCTGCCCCAATATATTAAGGTGTATGAGTGGGCTACCTCTTTATGCAATGCTAATCCTACTTCTCAATCTCAGAGAGCAATGGCCTGCAATTGGCGCCCATCGTTGCATTTGAGAGCAGCTCCTTGAAAATGACTTTCGACTTCTCCAAAAATTCTGCTAACCCACAAACAACATCTATTAAAGCTACATTTACCAACTTATCAGCGAACGTATATACTGATTTTGTCTTCCAGGCGGCAGTCCCTAAGGTAACATCTGAAATAATGATCTCCATGAATGATGACGGTCTTCCTACCTTTGTGTAGTTTCTTTCTCAACATGTATTTAAACTGCACTGACTGTTACACCTTGCAAATTGGTCATTTGGGTCGGGTGCTTAGGTGTCGAGTCATATTTGACTTATTCTATTTAGTTATCGGATGTCTGGTTATTTGAGTCGAGTTATTGGACTTAAAAAGTTTGACATAACCCTAAATTAGTTGTTTCGGGTCACATACAAACGTAAATAAACATGAACATACCAGTACACCAGGCTGACGGAGCTTGATGATATTTGATGTTTTGGTTACAGTTTCTTCAGTTGAATCTAGATCCAGCTAGCAGCACTACTCTTCCAGCTAGTGGTAACGGCTCCATCATCCAGAGTCTACGCGTCACTAACAGCCTGCACGGAAAGGTATGTATGGTTTTAGATCTTAATTATCCGGCACACTTTACTTTGATTCCTTCTTCAATCCTCCTTTCCTTCTTTAATCCTCCGGCACAGTTAATTTTTGAGGTGGGTTTTAGGGTTTAGGGTTTAGGGTTATTGATACCCAAATGGTTGACAAACTAAATCGTATCTTTCTTTCATCAGAAACCCCTTGTAATGCGCATAAGAATAGGCTACAAGATAAACGGGAAGGATGTTTTGGAGGAAGGTCAAATTAGCAACTTCCCGCGTGACTTATGAGGTTCATCGATTAGCTGAGAATTCTAAGTAGGAAAATCGGCGTACAAGTAAGAGAAGACACCTCGTCGTCCATGGTGAATCTACTGCCCAATCTATACGTTCTGATTCTTCAAAGTGTAGCCTATGTGTTGTGGCTTGTAGCAGTTGATATCGTTGTATTTTGTTCAGGCCTCGTCTTTTTCATTCTTTTTTTCCTCCCAATTTTACGCAGCTGGGCGGTTTGTGTACATTATATAGTGTGTGTGTTTCTTATTTGTATCAAAATGTGGGGATTGTGTGTTTTATTTTGGAATATTTAGAATTCGGAATTGTTGAAAAAATTATTAATATTTCGCCATACAGAAAGTCGGCTGCTGGAAACAAATTGAAATTTCGGGCTATGATTGTTGATCTGTGGTATCAAATGCATGAAAGGAACTTTTGTTATTGGGGCGGAGGCGGACTGGTGATGGATATAGGGTCGCGCCAAACAATACCCATAACCTGCGCGGCTGCCCTAGCACCTATGGTGTGTACAAGGTTCCAGGCTCATACCCGCTTCACTAAGTAGAAATTTAAACCCGTAATGAGACATTTATCCATTAGACCGAAATGGTAGAATGGATTTGAATGAATAAAGTAGGAGTAAAAGAGATGGATGAGGTTTGACGATAGGATGAAGTGATGAATAAATTGAGTAAAACTTTTCAAAATAAGAAAGGAGGAGAAAACCAGAATAATCTGTTTAATTAAATAAAAAATAAAATGGTGAATATGAGGAAACATTTATGATAATGATCAGCGTCAAAATTTTTTACGCTAAATAACAAGTATTTTAAAAAAAATTCTACGATTATCAAATTCTCGGACAAAAACAACGATTATCAAATTCTCGTCCGAAACTAGTTTATCACACAAAAACAGCCTCACATGTCATCCATTGCTCCGCAATTTTTTTGAGGTTGCTTTGACCGATGTGATGAACGCTCTGTGTGATTTCAGGATTTTCGGTTTTGGGATCATGAAATCCCGAGAAACATGTATTATACACTTCATTTTGAGTCGTTTCAGAGGTTGTTTCAGGTCGTGTTTTAATTTCTCCCAATTTTTCTACCATGTATCCATGGCCACTTCTGCATTTACCCTATTCAGTTTCAACACCAAATAACAAGTATTAAACAAATTTCAACGATTATCTGATTCTCATCCGAGACTGGTTTATCGCACACAAACAGGTCAAATGTCATCCGTTGTCCCGCAAAATTTGTGAGATTGCTTTGATTGATGTGATAAACGCTTTGTGTGATTTCAGGACATTTCTGTCCCGGGACCCTAAAATCTTGTAAATTGTGAATTACACACTTCATTTTAAGCCGTTCTGGAGGGTCATACCACAATGCTTTTGAAAAACGTAGGGTACCAAATAAACTTCGAAGAAGTATAAGGGCGTCACGTAGAAAAACCCAAAATTATTTTATAGTGCGAATAAATTAAATGTTGTCATAAGCTCATAGCAACGCCTAGGGGCTGGGGGAGGTGATGGATGACAAACGGAAATGCTGATGGCGGCAAAGCTGTGGGTGGCTACGTAATGGTGATCGAGACGAAAGGGAGAAGAAGACGGTAATAGTACAGATAAAATCGGAATTTAAAACATTTGTCAAGAAAACGTAAGCAAATTGGTAAAACGAAGGAACTAATCGTTCAAGTGGGGTAATTTGGTATCTATTGACCGTTTTACGCTTAAGACGGATAATGACGGTTTGAAATGAGGATTTATGCTCGATCTAAGCCATAGTCTTCTCTGGACAACTGAATTTTGTTGTTCATTCTTCATGCTAAGTATGTGCCTCTTGGAAAAAAAACCATCTTCCATGCAATGCAAATTGAGTTCTCCAAATCTTTAGCTGAATCTACGCCACCTTTACTGTGTTTTTATTTACGAAACAATGTCGAAAACGCTAATAAATCGTAATCAATTATATAAACATGTCTTAAACAAGGTGTTTTGTGTCCTGCATTCTTCAGCGAAAGAAAACAAAATGTTTACCCTTCTCTTTTACTTCTTCGCGGTATTATCCCACCACCATAAAACCGTCACTGAAGCTAGAACTCGACAGGGAGAAGGATTCACTGTTAACCTAATGCACCGATACTCCCCAAAATCTCCATTCTACGACCCGTCCATGTCATCTCTGCAACGTTCCCAAAAATTACTTACGGCCTCAAAATCGAAGCATGACCAAATAAAATCGCTTCAAAACAAGGTCGATACTACAATACTCACAAATGACGGAGATTATCTTATGAGTCTTTACGTTGGCACTCCGCCAACTGAACTAGTCGCAGTTCTCGACACAACAATCGACTTGACTTGGCTTCAGTGCGCACCGTGTGTGAGTTGCTACGAACAAACCGTCCCTCTTTTCAAATCGTACTCTTCAAAAACCTACAAAATCCTTCCTTGTGACTCACAACATTGTTCGGACCTCGACACGTCCCATATTAACTGCGACCAATCGTCTGACCAATGCTTATATTGGTACACTTTCGGAAACCAAACTAGCATGACCGGTGGTGTTATGGGAAACGACACATTCTCCTTCCGTTCATCTGATGGAGAAAACCCGTCTTTTCCCTCGACCACTTTCGGGTGTGGATATGATCAGATCGGTGTGTTTGATCCACAGTCAGCTGGCGTGGTTAGCCTTGGATCCGGCCCTCTTTCACTGGTTTCTCAAATGGGTGATAAAATCGACTATAAATTCTCTTACTGCTTAGCCTCTACCGCGAACTCTACCAGTAAGCTAAGATTTGGTGCTTCCGAGGCAATCGGACAGGAAACCGTCACGACTCCTTTCTTCACAAGATACCCTGCAAGTTTCTACAATCTTGAATTGTACAGCATAAGCATAGGTGAAGCGAGCGTAAAAGTCAACAACGACATAATCCTAGATACCGCTAGCACACTTACGTATCTAACCCCGAGTATCTACTCAACCCTTGTGGCTATGGTTAACGGGGCAATAAGGATGAAACCGATAGCCAACGGTGGTCTAGTGGAGTCGGTACTGTGCTATACGACACCTTCAGGAGGTATAATCCCTCCTGATATCGTGTTTCATTTCAGTGGGGGTGACTTGGTTTTGAAGGGTACGGATTTGTTCTTTGAGTATAACGATTCCCGTTGCATGTCGATTGTTTCGACACCAGAAGAGGACGATCCTTTGGTCTTCGGGAACATGGCTCAGGTCAATTTGGAGGTTCAGTATGATCTTCTAAGCCAGACTGTTAGCTTTTCTCCGAAAGATTGTGCCTTTGATAACTGACAGTAGTCCCATAATATACAGCAATAATAACTAATAACCGGGATCTAATCTAATAAAGTTTAGTACCATGTCAAGATTAACCGCGACTTATCTTTGCAACGGTGATATAAATATTATCGGTCTACTCTCGGCTATATTAGCCTTATATCGGTTAAGTAGCCGTCCCATACTCCTATCGTCAAATATAAGCATTTTTTACACAGCAAAGATATAGCCAGGGCAAGTAGAAAATATTTTACATAACTGTCATAATATAAAACGAATAAAGGAACTCCAACCATCGGCTTAAGCTTTTGGTTGAGTTGGTTTCTTGACATGGTATCAGAGCCATGTGACCAAAGGTCACGGGTTCGAATCCCACACCCCTTCATTCTAATCTGGATAATCAGAACAGGCAAGGAAATCCCGCCTACACCCACACTTCAAGCCCAAAAAGAAAAAAGGGCCTTCGTGTGCGGGGGAGTGTTAGAATATAAAACGAATCAAGGAACTCCAACCATCGGCTTAAGCTTTTGGTTGAGTTGGTTTCTTGACAATAACGATCAATTTCAAAGTAATGACCGACAGAGTGCCCTGCAGGGTCGCATCATATCGTCTCAACGCCAAAGCAAAAAAATAACATAGAGTTTAATCAAAGTAGTAGCAGTAACATGCAAATAAAACAGAAACTTGTGCATAGCATTATAGCAGTCAAAACATCAGGAAGTACAAGCTAATAAAACACGATCGCTCCGTGATATTCAGTCAATCACAGTAAAGGTCGAAAACAGTTTTTTTTCAGCAAGAAACAAATGACTCAATGTTCCAGTACAACGAGAAAACTCGAAAAACGACTCAACATTTTTGGCATTTTTAAGGCATGTAAATAAGACTGACATATACAACCAAATTTCCAAATTCAAATCTCTACATAAGAACAAAATATAGACCCCATGTCAAACTGCTACATAATTCAGTATGTCTTCGTCACAAGTGCAAGTGTACCGATTTTGTTGCAATTCAATTATTGTACACGGATATGAATTATTGGCCATTTTTTCTCACAGAAAGAGTTTGTTGCTTTGTGACCGTGAGGTCACGGGTTCAAGCCCTGGGAGCGGTCTCTTGCCAAAATGGCAAGGGAAGGCTTGCCCCCATTACACCCTTGTGGTGGGGCCCTTCCCCGGACCGTCGCCTAGCAGGGATGCCATCGTGCACCGGGCTGCCCTTTTAAAGAGTTTGTCTCTAATAGCACACCGATCATTCAGTTAATTTCACGTAATCACAAAATTCACATTAAGTATCTTCTATAAGCAAACTGATACTTTAATTAGCACATTTGCATTAATAATTCTTAGTGTAGACAAAACAACTAAGCGGAATTATTAATCCCGTTAATCATCAAAAACACCTCAGCAAATGAAGTAGACAAAAAATAGGTGGCTTGTACTTGTTTTACACTACTTGGAAGTTTAGAAAACTAAGTTCTTCCAACTACTCGAGAGTAATATATTAGAACGGGTATGTCACCCAAATGCGTGCTTAAACTTATGACAGCGTATTTTATGAAGTGGGTTGGAATTTCGGAGAATGGACAATAGTTGTTGAGCTACTAGATTAGGCTAATGTAATAAAATCGGAATGATCCAACAAGAAAACTCTTAATATGCTTCCTCCGACCCTCCGACCCTCCGTCCCAACGTCCCAATTAGTCATTTACCTTTGATTGAAAATTTGAAATACCTTTCACGAGGAATAAAAAGGTAAACAAATGTTCGGGACAAAGGGAATACCAAAACACTTCTCTAGCATTCTAACTCGATATTCTAACTCTTAATATGCTTCCTCCGACCCTCCGACCCTCCGTCCCAATCAGTCATTTACCTTTGATTGAAAATTTGAAATACCTTTCACGAGGAATAAAAAGGTAAACAAATGATCAGGACAAAGGGAATACCAAAACACTTCTCTAGCACTCTAACTCGATATTCTTTGAGATAGGATAAACAACAGCGGACGTACACAGAACCTTCTCTCGAGGGCAAATCAATGCTTGCTAGTTGCTACAACAATGGTGTATCAACACGGAAATTAGACATGATAAATCTAGGCCAAACAGGCAAACAAGAAAGCCACATCTCAAAAGCCTTCGCGTGGAATTCGATCATAAGGTAAAGTTCAGTGACATTAGACTAATACTTAAGATAGAAGGAACATAATGCACATTAGATTGCCAAACCCATATGCCAAAGAAACTTAATAAAGTGAAAAAGTAAAGGCAAAAGCGAGCAAAACGAAGAAAGACATGTTCTAAAACTCTAAATGTAAGAGCTTTCATGTGTAAATGGATCATAAATTCATAATTAGATGATGAGAAGTTTACAAGTGATATACCTTCACTATTGTGAGGGCTGACCTCTATTACTCCAAGGCAAACTCATATCAACATTGCTACCACTAAAATCAGCATTAGATGAATTTGGAAACTTGTTCTTCTTCGACCATAACCATATTTTAGAAACAGATAAACTCTCGACTTTACTCCCGACATTAATCTTTCTAGCCTCGGCATCAGAATTAGCAATCGTTGTCGCTGTAGTGGAGTGCCTATGTATCCCATTTCTCAAACTTAGATTCTTCAATTCAGCAACAGTCTCATTCAAAGGGTTTTTATCAGGGGATACAGCGACTTGTAACATCGAATTTCCAACCACATATTGGTATGAACCCATTGAATAACACCTCCTAGCATCCAAACTACTACTCGTCTCCCCGACATCTCTCCCTTGGATGACAACACCTTCTTCTTGTCGAACCTCGTTACTTGTGCTCCTAAACTTGCCAAGTCTCACAGGAAACACCTTCTTCTCACCAACAATCTCAATCTCAAAGGGTTTCTGATTTTTCCCAAGCATTCCACAACCACCACCTCCAACCCCATTGTAAGACATCCCAACCCCCCCACTCCCATCATCATCCATCATGTCTTCATAATCGAAAACCGGGTTTTCAATAGCAAAACCAGGGGCATAAAGAGAACCTCTACAAAGAGGGCAAGTAGAATTGGACAACAACCAAGTATCTATACAATCAATATGAAAAGCATGACTACATAAAGGCAACAACCTTAACTTATCTTGTTCCGAAAACTCACACAAACAAACAGCACAATCAAATGGTTCCTTCAATCCAACAATTTCCTTATACTGAAACAAAGGTAATGCATCAATAAATGCCTGATCTAACCCTGAATCATGAAGGTGGAAAAGTTGCTGCAACTGTCTTTGCATTGCATCCGAATTCGACACATTATCTGTGTATCCATTAGATTGAGACATTGCAGAAGATGAATGTCTTTGCTTCATGAAAAATCTAATTAACAGGTGAAGTAAACCAGATATGAAGAAAATTACAGCTAAAATTATAATTATAAACAAAATTGCAGGACTGATTTTTCCAGCTGAAGATGATGGTGGTGGTGGTGGTGTTGCTTGTGAAATTGTATCTCTTTGGAAGAAATTATGATGATTTTGTGATTGAAACAGTGACATTTTTGTGATTACAACAATACCCAACAATAAAAATTCAAACTTTCATAACAAAATGTAAGAATTTTAGGGTTTTGACAAAAAACAAACCAATATTAAAGATTGAAACTTTCCCCAAATTTCTCAACTTTCATAACCTAATGTATGAAATACTAGGGTTTTCTCAATAACCCAAAATTATAGATTGAAACTTTCACCCAAATTTCTTAATTTCATAACATAATGTCATAAATTTTAAGGTTTTCTCAAGAACCAATCTTTGATTTCATGATTTCTGAGTAAACCCAGATCATATTTTTTGCAGCAGCAAAAAACCCAGTAAAATAACCCTAATAAAATAAGTTTTCTTTGGGATTTTTTAATATTTGGGGGAAGAATTTCATAAGAAAACCCTAATTTTTACTCAATTTTGCAACTTTTTACAGAATCTGGGACTATGTTGTGCTGATGTATACTGTGAAGAAAAAGTTTGGGGGAAAATCAAAAAGTGAAATTCTTAACTTGAGTTGAATTGAAGAAGACTTTGGCTTGTGGAGTAGTGGGAGCTTCAGAAAGATGAAATGACTAAAATGGGGTTTAAATCTCCCACTAGTTTTGCTTTATATCAAGAAATACAAGGATAGATTGGTCATTTCATAAGTGAGGTCAAAGGCTTGTCACTTACTGAACTAGTCACATGTAAAATGGAAAATGGTCAACTAGGAATGTAATAATGGTAGAGTGCTCTTAGGTTCGGTCGCGTTTGAATTTAATTTTGGCTTATTTTAGTTTAATTAGGCTTTAATTTTCTTCAGTTTTATTTAATTTAGTTTAGTTTTATTCAGTTTAAGGTTAGTTTCATTCAATTTAATTCAAAGTTATTTTCAGCTGAAAATGATCTATAACTCGATAAGTAGAGTTATAAGAAGATGAGATAGCATTATCAAATTATGTCGATATAATTTTCTCATACCTAAGATATAATGGTGAAAGTGATACCATCATATCACTTAGGTTCTGCTATTTCTTAATTAATTTCAGCTCATTTCATTTTTGATTCAGTACAGGTCAATTTAGTTTTATTCAATTTAATTTAAATTTAGAATTGTCTTTGATAAACAATTCGTTCATTCACACTCAATTTAGTTAACTTATCATCTAATAACTGACTTCCTTCTTTTTTTTATTGATTTTTGTGTCAAATTTAAAAGTAAAAAAAATGATCGAGACTTGACTAATATATTTGGGCCGGTTTGATCAATAATTTCATTTTATCATTAAGTGGGTATCAAACCTAAAATAGTTTTAAGATAGGATCATTGCTCCCTAAATATCACATCTTCGAGTGACCAATTGTTTGGGCCAACTTGTAGTTGGGCTTTGGAGCCCTCTTGATGGACCATTTTTATGGTACACTTCGATCAAGGAGATATGGGCCTTCCAACTTATATCCACACATGAGATTAAGTGGCTCGATCATGATTTTGTTTTTTCTACGTCGGGGATAAACAGAACTGAATTGAGCTTAATCGAATAAAAGTTAGGAAATAGTTGAGCTAAACTGAATTGAGTTAATTAAAGTTAAAATTAAATCAAAAAGATTCGGACCCAGGTGCGTAGTTCATTTCCTAGATAGACTTTAAATCAAGTGAAAAAATAAAATTAATAAAACAAGTTAAATAACGTAGAGTTAAAAACGAACCTTACACCTTTCGATAGAATTCTTGGAAAATATAATAAACGTGATACAAAAATTACAACAAGATTAAATATCGCGTTATTGTAACCAAAGGGAAAATATTTATAAAAATTCTCGTTTAATACGGAAATATTTGTCTAAATTATAAATTGGGCCATGTTAAATAAAAAGATGACACAAAAGACTAATACCTAAAAAATGGTGAATTCTTAATGCATCTACCTATATAAAGTTTATATTACTTGACTCATTCTACATTTAAGGCGTATATTTTATGTCTAATCTATCTATTAAGAAAGATTAACTAATAGTCTAAAATATTTTAACAACAATAAGGCCTTGTTCTTTCTGACTTATTTTCAGCTCCTTCCAATTTTGCTTGGCTATATTCCGTTAAATTTTATTTCCGTTCAATCAATTATGTTCAGTTAATCTCTTCACAAAATTAACTTTTAATTCAACTAATTAAATTCACTCCACCTCGTTTCCACTCAATTCATTCAATTAAACTCTGCTCTAATTAGTCCAATTCAGCTCGTTTCATCCGAAAAGAACATGGTCTATATCTTATTAAAGACGGAAATATCCGTCACAAGCTGAACACGGCTATACAGGTCAAGTAATACTCAAACGGGTAGGAGACATTCTGCTTTTATCTTATTTACCCACTCTAATTTGATATTATTACTTCACCCGTTTTCAATTTGTAACGAATATATCTGTTTTAGCGAGAGTTTACGTTTTACGAAAGTGTTATAAAAGAGTGTTATCCTGTTAGTGGAAGTCCGTTAAGTTTAGGTGGAAAATGAGTTGTACTAGAATGTGTATAAATTATTTGCATGTGAGTTGCATATGTATGCTCACATGATCATATGCATACGCATATACAAATGGTAATGGTAATGGTGATGGTGGTGGAAATCTTAATAAAATCTACGTACTGGTCCAATCCATCCTTGTATATATATATATATCAATCAATAACAATATCACTTATTACCCTTATATTAATTACCTCATTGCATTGGAAAACATGAAATTTTTCTCAATTAATCCTCATCTTTGCATGTTTTCTTGTTGCTAGCTATGAACTGTCTCAACGTGGTTTTTGAAACACTTATGTGACCTTCAAGCATGGTTCATTAGTGCATAATGCATATATATGATGAATGAACATGTCTCCACTCTCGACTCTCGAGCTGATATATATCGTATCATGTTCTGATATTTTTATCATGTAAGAGAATCAACTGTTTTAAAAGGATTTAGATGGATTTAGATGTATATGAAGTGAATCTATAACGACTAGCTAGTTAGTGTATATGATGAACATGCGTGTTTTGAGGTTGATATATATCGTATCATGTTCTGGTATCATGTGAGAGAACTAACAGTTTTAAAAGGGCTTAAATCTGTAGGGAATGTATATATAACAACTAGTTAGTGCAGATGATATATGAATATGCATGTTTTGAGCTTGATATATCTCGTATCATGTTCTGGTATCATGTGAGAGAACTAACAGTTTTAAAAGGGCTTAAATCTATAGGGAATGTATGTATAACGACTAGTTAGTGCAGATGATATATGAACATGCATGTTTTGAGTTTGATATATCTCGTATCATGTTCTGGTATCATGTGAGAGAACTAACTGTTTTAAAAGGGTTTAGATCTGGTCGGAGGGAGTGTATAGCGACTAGTTAGTGGATATATTGAATGCATGTCATGAGCTCGATATCATATCATGTTCTAATATTATGTGAAAGAACTATTTCAACCAGAATTCATAAGCTTTTAGACCTAAAAATTGTATATAAACAAGTTTAAACTCGAGGTAGCAGACTGGTTAATTAGTGCATATGAATGTATGATGAACATGTCTTGAGGTCGATATCATCTCTTGTTTTAAATGATAATATAATGTGATAGAACTATTTCAAACCTGATGAATAAAATATTTATTAATAAGTTTTAAATTAACGCATGTAGAGTTGTAAACGACTAACGACTTCTATGTATGATGTATCTTCAGGCATTCATATTTTGTACCATACAATAGATCGATAGGTTTAAAAGTTACAATCGTTGTCAAAGTTGCAAAGCAAACTAATGCACACATACACATACGACATATATATCGACATTTCAAGCTTGAAATTATTAGCTAAACGTTATTATCACAAGTCCGTTGTCGATGTGTCATGCATGAACAAAATATATATTAATAAATTTAAAATTTAACGCAGGTAGAGTTGTAAACAACTAACCTCTATGTATCTCCAGACATTCATATTTTGTACCATACAACAGATCGATAGGTTTAGAAGTTACAATCGCTGTCAAGGTTGCAAAGCGAACTAATACACACATACACATACGACATATCGACATTTCAAGCTTGGAATTAGCTAAACGTTATTATTACAAGTCCATTGTCAATTTGTCACACATGAACAGAATGACGATAACTTCTGCTAACCCGTTACAAACCCGTCACTAAGTAGGGTACAATTCCATAATTCATCCCAACATGTAACATGGTGCAAACATGCTCCGTTACGAGCAATAACCGTCAAAGATTTCTCAAAAAAGTTGACAGATAAATAGTGAGTCATACTTAGGTCCACTCCAACTCCCAACAACGTTGGCAAACTTATAAATACAGCTACGGAGTATTAATTTACCCTACAGTAACTTTTTTTTACTGGATTTGAGTATTGTCAGGGTAACATTTCCAATCATGCTCTAAGTTGTCCTTCTATATTAGGGTATTCTACCAAGAATGTGACCAATTGACAAGCCTATTAGAAAGCTACATAATAAATTATATATTGTCTCATATATATGTCTTCTTGTTGAATTAAGGATATCGAAAATGAGATTTACAAAATATTATAAATCGACCGACTTACTTAATTCTATATTTATCATCAATATTTTACATTTATTTTATTCTATATGGTAAAAAAAAAAACGCAAATAGGACTATACATTCAGATGTATATGAGCATCGTTCCTCTAATACAAATTTAATTGAGCTTATATGCAATTTCTTTTGAGTTTTTTAACAATTTTTTCTTGCACTATAATTTTTTAGTCTTAAAATTAAAATATTTGGATTTTATATGTATTCTTTTTGAGTTTCAATATAATGTTTTAATTTACAATTTTTCTATAGGACGCTCAAATTTTTTCAATAAAGCTTGTTAAATAAATGTATAAGCTCAAATTCTTTGTTATAAAGCTCAAAATCTATACTAGCTGATGTATATATCTGGTTGTATAATCCTCTAATTGCAAACAAAAAAAACGTAATAAACTATATTTACTTAATTAAACGAAGATATAATAATCATTTTTTTTAACACAAAATAGATTGATTATCTTTTTTAGGAAAAAAATCATTATATGCATTTTAGTTACTCTAAAATAACCAATAATGTTGTTTAACTCATAAATAAGTGATTTTGTTATAATAACTTCATATGATATGCAAAAATAAACCACAATATAGAATTTTTAATTACTTTTTCCGTCCATCCCAATTATATTTTTACCTTTAATTAAACCGTCCCTAAACATGAATGTATAACGTGAGACGGAAATAGTAATAGTAATAGTAATTTGAATGAAAGAACCCCATGACATAAATATTACAACTCATACTAAATGTTTTTCCTCAACAATGATATTACAACTTGGATGTAGTAGTACTACGTGAACTATAGATAGTAAATAAACAAAATATTGGCCTAAAAAAACGGTCTCAAAATTCCGACCACCCAAAAAATATGGAACAAAATTAATAAATATATAGTACTAATAATAAGTAAGAAATACACTAAAAATGCTAATTTTTAAAACATGAATTAATGAATAATTATTATTCATTATTTTGTAGTAAAACTAGTTACAGAAAACGCGTCAGTTACCGTCCGAAAAATATTTTTTTAGGTACTAATTTAAACATGAGATGAATAGGCATTAGAAAGAGCATGAAGCAAGTTAATTTGCAACCTCAAATGCAAAATGTAGTTAGCTGTTAAATCAAAAAGGCGGTCGGGTTGAATCGTGTCTTGACCACCCGGAATTATCCTTTGTAGCTTCTTGACCTTCTTCTCCACCACACCTCTACGTCGTCCTTTACACCGTCTTCTACGTTGCATTAGTCGCTTTGCGGCCGAGATTGGCCGTCTAATTAGGGTTTTTGAGTGTGACATTTTGGTGGTTTTAGGTTAGTGAAGAAGAAGAAGAAGAAGAAGGAGTGTTAATATTTGTGAATGAAGGAAATGGAGAGGAAGTAGTGAGGTTTTATAAAAGATGAGTAAGGTAATATAGGAGTATTAGGAGAGTATGGGTTGTACCATGTGAAATGATAATGTGATGGTAACCCAAATTGTGGTCGTGGACTACTTGGTTTGGCTTAAATTAGGAAGGACATTGCCCTTAAATTATATGCATTTTATATGATTAACAATTAGTTGTAGAGTCAGGATTTGAGCATTATAGAGGCGAACTGGTGAAGCGATAATAATATTTTGAGATAGTCTTGAAAAAATTCGAAAATTTTAACTAAAAATGTTGAAATTTTCAAATGTCAGCGGGAGTGGGTGTCCCTGCTAGCCCCCTCACGTACTCTACCATTGTTCACAAGATATATGTTATATTATTGATCGAAGGCGGACTATGGGGGTGAAGCGATAATAAGATTTTGAGGTAACCAAGTGGTGTTAGTCTAGTGGTAACTGACTTAAACCTTAAAGCTTGCAGAAATGCAGGAGTTGCATTGAAATGTCTCAGGTTCGATTACCAGTTGGATCGATGACCACTTGGCCAATGCAGCCCCCGAAAGGGGTGGTTTACATGGTTCATGTGGTGGTGCGGGAATGCATGTGCCCGGGGGATTAAACCCCTCGTCATAAAAAAATAATAATAATAATATTTTGAGGTAATCTCAAAAAAATTCGAAAATTTTAACTAAAAATGTTGAGATTTCCAAATGTCAGCGGAAGTGGGTGTCCCTGCTAGCCCCCTCACGTACTCTACCATTGTTCACAAGATATATGTTATATTATTGATCGAAGGTGGACTATGGAGGTGAACCGATAATAATATTTTGAGGTAGTCTCAAAAATATTCAAAAAATTGTACTAAAAATGTTGAAATTTCCAAATGCCAGCAGGAGTGGGTGTCCCTGACTCCCTGCTAACCCCCTCATTCTACCATTGTTCACAAGATATATGTTATATTATTGATCGGGGTGAATACTTTTTTATTAGACGGTTTAAATGTAATTCTGTATTATCGGGATAACTAATTTACGATTGTATTAAAAGAAAAAGGAGACTAAGACATGTGAATAAATATAAAAATGAGATGCATGGCACAAGCTAATAATGATGAATTTATGTATAGTATCATCTTTATAAATATTTTAGATTTTTCTTTGTTGTATATACTATACAATAAAGAGTGTGCATTTTATAAGGTTTATAACATATATGTTGATATCAGGTTCATTATTAAATGTAAATACGTTTTTATTAAGCGGTTAAAATGTAATTTTGTATCGAGATAGTTAAATTAGAATTATATTAAAAGAAAATAGAGACTAATTAAGATATATGAATAAAAATGAGTTGGCACGAGCTGATCATAATAATGAATTTATATATTATTATCTTTATAAATATTTTAGATTTTTCTTTATTGTATATAATATATATAGTCTATATTTAGCATTTTATAAGGTTCACAAGATATGTTGATATCGTGTTCATTATTGAATGTATATACTCTCTTATTAGACGGTTTAAATGTAATTTTAACAAAAACAATTACAAATTGTAATAGATATTATAATAGGAGCTCATCAACGGTACTAATCGAAAATTACGCTAAATATGTATTCGTTCTGAGTTTTAGATTTCGATAAAAATTGTGAACGGCCAATATATATTTAATACTCCGTAATTGACAAAATAACAAAAGGATTTTAATAAAATGTTAAAAATTGAAATTATAAAATTAAAATTGCAAGAAAAAAAATACAGTCTGGTCGGAACGTGAATGCATATTGATCTGTCTGAGAAATATCCAGGGAATCACGAGTGCATTAATTTAAATAAGGAAGAAAGCATGTGAAAAAATGATGATTAAAGGGAACAACTGCCGTGAATTCATATGTAAACATAACAGATGACATGCATGTGTTTGTACGTGGTACGTTCTTTATTACATGCATGCAATTACTATTAATTTACTCGCTAAAAACTTACTCCTCGTAACTAATTATATGCTATGAGTACAAGTGTACAAATGAATATCTACATGCATGTTTTAATCATGTTTTTTCGGATGAATTAGGTAAGTTGAACTTAATAATTGAACTTAAATGAGTTAAACTAAATTGAGAATTGTTGAGATAAATGAATCTGAAATAAGTTAAATTAAAATAAAGTGAGCTGAATTGAAGTAAGAATTGATCTTTTGCGGATTTGGGTCTGTCAGGCCTTTTTTTGTGTTCGTGTCTGCTTTAGCGAGCCTACTACAATTGTTTTTACCCGCCCACTACAAATTGGCGGACTTGCCCATGGGTATATGGCTTTAAAACATTAAAAAAATGGTGAAGTGAGATAAATGAAAGTTGAAATTATGCTGAAAAGAATAAGGTCTTTAATTTGACTAAAGAACACAAGAGTATACATTTAGTTAGTTGCTCATCAGTGGAGAAAAGCCTCGATCTGAATTTAGTGGATACGAAAAAAATTCAGCTAATACAAATGGTTAATAAAATAAAGGAAATCGAACACAATTTTAAGAAATTGAATAACGATCTCAAAATTTTCATTTTTCAGGCATAGCGATGGCTGGCTGACAATGAACAACTCGAACTCGATAACCAATTTCAATCGTAACTAAAAGTCAATTTTAAAATTATTGGCCTGGCCACTTGTATAAGTGCCGTATATTGTAACTTACTATGTACCGATTTACGGAGTAGTAAGGGTAATATTATCCGTAAAATTCTTCAAAGTCTTAAGACTTGACGCATCAGCTTTCTACCAATTATTATTATTTTTTTATTGTTTAGAGTTACTTTAAACCCACACAAAATTTTATACATTATCCGTCAGACTCGTGTTGACTCTACTTTTCATCTCACTATTTCTTTTTACATACTTCGTACTTCAAGTGGGGTCAAGATCCACCAAAGTCTTAAAGACAGTCTTCGATTTCCAAGATTCGACTTAAGACTTTCTTAGATTAATGGTAAAATTGAGAGAGACTTATTTTAAGATTCAACAAAAATTTGTCCCCGGATCGCCAATAATCTTAACCTAATTATAGGTAATTTAGGTATGTAAATAAGTTTTTACTTAAAGAGTAGAAAAGTTGAAAGATGAGTTTGGTTTGAGAAAACGAGGTTGGTTTAGTGAAATAGTAGCATAGAAGCCATTCGTGGGGCAAATGTAGTTTAAATGAGTGGGGAATAGGATCAACGGATTGCACGTGCGTTGTCGACTTCAATTCGGACCCTATTCAATTCTTAACCAACATTTCTTCTATTTTTTTGCTACCCTTTCTTCCTCCTAGCAAAATTACATTGGCCTAATATAAGCGAGTTGAGATTATCGGTCTTACTTTTTTAGATAATAAAAAGGGTAATAATATACATGATAAAAAAAAGTGATGAAATATAAGATGAGACACGAAATAATGGGATTGAGGATCTGCCCTGAATATATATACGTTCGATCTTCCATTTTTAGTCATTTATATCAATATTGTGAAAAGATAGAACTCGAACTTTAATCTTATAACGATGTTGGGTTTCTTACTGATTGTCTTAATACTGAGTATGATTGTAGTGGGATTTTGAGTATGAATTACTGACCTAATCTCAAAGATTGGACCTTTAGTCGGTTCATTCCAACCATTTGTCATGAATATAGATACGATTTTGTATCTATTCAATGTCAAGTACGTAACCTAAAGTATATAGCCTTTTAATTGGATTAAGTCCAAGAAAAAAAGAAAAAATTGGATTAAGTCTAACATAGAAAAGACACCCACGTAACTGTGTGTCATTACATATAAAAACTTCGTGTAATCATCAGTAATGTTAACAATGTATTATCAGTTATCACAACCAACAGAGGGTAACTCCAGTGATAAAGAGTCCACCTTATGACCTTCATGTTAGGGATTCGATTCTCAATGCGTTAATAGCTCTAAGTTATGCGTTTTACAAACACCAACTTACTCCTTCAAAGATGTTGGTGGTCTACGCTGGTCTTGAATTGTGTAAGATCTACCCTTTCACCTAAACTTTTATGTACCAAAAAACATTATATTTTATTTCACACCATTTGCCTGAATAATGATTATACTCGGTACGATTAACACGATTTTTATAGGTTTACACTTGTCCTATTAACATCTCTATCAATAATCACTCTAGTATATGTATGTATAACCGTTCAAATTATGAAATTGTACTCTAATAATAATAATAATAATAATAATAATAATAACTGGATTGTCAATAGCTTTCTTGCATGTAGGCCTTAGATGGGAAGGAGTGACATTAAAGAACAAAAAAGACCTTACGCTAGAAAATACGTTTAAAATGCAGGGGTCCATTACAAGAGCATGCATATGGTCATATGGGGTATATGTAAACTTTCATGCAAATAAATGTATAGCCTTGCTCACTTGTTGGTCCACACTCTTGTGAGCCAAGGACACTCTTAAGAACACCTTAAACCTCTCTACTAGTTCAATTTCGAAGGAACCGATGTCAGTTAACGTAATTGATAGAATTATAAGAGGTACGATGATAGCTGTAATAATCTGGGTTTGAATCATGTTAATTTCAAAATTATTTATCTGACAATAACTTTTTAGACCTAAAAAAACTCTAATTTCAAAAGAACTCGTTATTTTTAACGATCTAGTGAGCCACAGACACTCTTAAGAAGACCTTAAATCCCTCTACTAGTTCAATTTCGAAGGAACCGATGTCAATTATCGTAGTTGATAAAATTATAAGCGGTGGTAGATGTAATTTGGATTCGAACCCTAAAAACTTGAGAGAGACGGTCTTTCAATAAATTACTGAGAGATCATTCTTTTATACCATTTTATTTGTATTTCGTGACCCTTTTGTTATTAATCGTACCATTGTAATTTCGTACTTATTTACATAATAAATGTATTCATTTTATCTTTAATCATGATTTATACCTATTATATTACTTTTAGTAACACTTTTTCTTAAATTTGTACAATAGTCTCTCAATAAACTTATTAAAAGGCGGTCTCTCAGAAGATCTACTACTATTAATATCAAAAATATTTGTGGCGGTGGCTTCTTAAAACCAAAAAAGAAGTTCAATTTCGAAAGAAATATACATTACTTTGTACGGGTATACTCCCGCATGCCCATTCTAAAGTACTCGGGTGATTTTTCACAATAAGAAATATACATTATATCTTGTTTATCTTCATGCCTACACTATTATTATCTCTTTGTATGGAATTGTAATATTTTGAAATCATTTTATTTAATAACAGACATAAATATATCAATTTTACATCAATTGTTTTTAAAGTTTCACTAAATATAAATATATAATCGAGATCAATAGTAATAATTAAACAAATTAACTTTTAAAAAATAAATAGATCATCCGTAATGTAACATAATACCTTGTTTATCTTCATTCCTATAGATCAATAGTAACATAATACGCGTAAATATATCAATCTTACATCAATTGTTTTTAAACTTTAATTTGACTAAATATAATCGAGATCGATATTTAATTAACAAATTTAATCTTTTAAAAAATAAATAAACAATTTGAAATGGTGTCATCGATTTATTATAAGGTTTTCACTTACTCCATATTAATTAGAATGACTAGGGACCAAAATTTAGACAAAAACAATGTGCATGGACAACAAAACTTTTAATTATGGTGGGAACGGAATTCACATGGCATGCACATGATATCATCTCCTTTTCTAGTCACGACTTACACTATCTCTCTTTCCTTGTTTGGCGGGTCGAAACTACTACTTCCTCCATTCCATTGAATAGTTTGCATATCATGTAAAACGCTTTTACAATATGTAAATTTACTTATAAAAGATAATGAAATTTTTATTGCAAAACATAATTGGGAGCGCACGATAAACTTATGTAATCTCGCCGAGAAAAGACAATGAAGTCCTTATTGCAAACGTTAATGGGCGTCTGAGCGAATGTAATTTTTTAAGGATTAATTGAAGTAAAATGACGGTGAGTTGTTTAAATATAAGTGATTTAATTTAAATATTAGTTTGATGTTATAAATGTTCTTTGAAAATGGAAAAATAAACTTCTTATCCGTAAATGACTTAATTTTTTTAGTTTAATTATTAGTGAATTCAAAAATGAAAATGATATGTATGAAAAAATATAAAAATGATAAAATATAATTCTCCTACCGTTGTCAAAAAAAATATATAATTCTCTTTTATTAAACTGTAAAATTAATAAATTATTATATGCACCTCAACTATTCATCATCCCCGGCCAAGGCTAATCCCAACCTTAGTCGGTTTACCCTGGAGTACACCCTCTGGCAAAAGTGATTGACCTGATAGTCGAATTTAATCCAACTCAAATGTTTATTGCTATAAACGGATCATTATCCACAAAATGACCTAATAATAATTGATTCAAAATGATCCGGCCCAATCTAATGTCCAAAGGACCCAAAATGACCCGATACAAAACGAACCCAACCTATTGACCCGTTGCCAGGTCTACCAAGAAACGATAAAATGGAAAAAAAAGAAAAAAAAGGCCCAAGGTTGCCAGTCCATTTCTGATTACTGTAACGAGCCCACTTAGCTAGTGAAGCCCAAATCGTTGATTGATTGGGCTTATATGTTTCAAAGCCCACGTAAATGAAGCCACTTGGGCCAGAAGCACTGGTGGATAACTAGTCCAACAAGAAGAACGAGAGGCAATTAAATATTACTTTCTTCATCATTTTAATTTTTTTTATTACTTTTTTTTTATGAGTCTCATAACATAAGATCGTCTTATAATCACATTCTCATAAATTGTTTTTTAATCACTTTGGCAGAATTTGTACCCCTTTAAAGAGGTGGTTATAGTGAAAAGAAGTCAGGTCGGAGTAAAAAAGTTTCAACGAAAACAAAGAAGTAAAAAAATAGTTTATATTGTTCATTTGAGGCGAGCATCCCGAGTTCCTCCTGGTCTCTCCTTAGACCCACTGCCTTATGGCTTATGGCTTATGGCCTAGTTCATGAGAACTTAGGAAGTCTTCGTTTGATTGGGCCGGTGTAGAAATATGGGCCACAAACGAGCCATTAACGAGCCCATTAATTATATTGACTTTTTTTAGTTAGTGGTCAAACTACACCGAGTTAATATGTTTGATACGTTCTTACAAAGCGTGTTATTTTATAGCGGTAACATTTTTTTAAGCTTAGTGACTGTGGTTTTCCCTTAGAGAAAGCGACTTTAAGCTTATCATGTGAGTAAGTCAATCAATAAGAATTAAAAGATAAAGAACAGAATCTCTAAGACACAATGTTTATATTTATTCAGGTAAACTTTTAAACTCTTGTGATATGAGTGTTTCTTGTTGAGATATTTTTCTAATCTTCGGCTCAAATATTGAAGGAAAGTAAAAACTATCCACGCCTCCTAAACATAAGCAAATTCAATATACCGAAGGAAAGAAGACTCGCTTCAAAACACAAATTTAGGGGTGTTTTGTAAATGACAGATTGATAGATTTTTAGCATATTCAAGACTTTTAGTATATTTGACTTATCAATTTACTATTTCGAGTGTTTGGTAATGGCATATTGAAAGAGCAAATTGAAGTTCAATCTAGTGTTTTCCAATATGCTACTCCTATTGTGAAATATGAATCTGTCCACCATTTACACATAAATACAATAATCTATTAACCAAAATCTGCTAATTACCAAAAACATATACTTTGTTATTTACAATCTGCTTTTGTTGAAATTAATTTGTTAATTGAAATATACTAGTCAATCTATTAATATAATATGTTATTTACAATCTGCTTTTGTTAATATTAATTTGTTGAGTACCAGACAGGACCTTAAGCTTGTTATAGAAAAACAAAGTAAAGTATGTAATAATTGTAAATCCGAAGTAAAGCCTAAAAAAGGTGAACCCCTCTTCTAGCTCGTGTTACTTATATTGTTATTGCCCATACTGAGAATCTGAATTATAGCATCAATAAGTCTAATTAAAAATAGTTATATAAATCACAAGTTGAAGGCCTGTAAAATAATACTCAAGTAGCATTTTACTTTTTTTTTTTATTAATCGACGTGAATATTATTTGATGATCCGTTTTTAGTTTGTGGCAAATATGTTCTAGAGAATTTGTGTTTTAGCTTTTGTTCTCTAACCATTGATTCCAAAATACTTTAATTTGGTAGAGTCTATTTGTGGATTTACTTTTGGTTGGATGGATCACTTAGCTTTTTTACGATTGACATACTACAGTATTATACTAGCTAGGGTGACCAACAATAATGGTCCCATTTTAAAATCTAGTGAATTAGTGGTCACATTTTATATAATCATTCTTTAGCCTCCTTAAAGGGTTATTGCTTTTCATAACCCTATTTTTTTATTTTGTGTAGAGTGGTATTAGTCTACTACTCTATAATCTCCAATAATAAAAACGTGATGATTTTAAACTTAGATTATATACATGAAATTTAACACCTAAGATTTACGGGTTGGTTGTAAAGATGAAAAATTGTTCACACTATTAAAAAATATTTCATCCTTTTTCAGAAATAAATCGTTCATTTACCAAATAGATCAGCTGATCAGTTACATGATATTTTATAAAATGATACTCGGTTGTGCAAGAACTTTCCAAAATGATATAATGGATATTATTCTTTTTTGTTAATATTTCCAACGATTTTAATAGATTAACAAATAAATTATTCATCGTCGAAACTCGAAATATAACCGTTCTCTATTGAGAAATTACATAAAAATGATCAAGTTTGATAAATCTATCTTACTAGTGCAATTATTATTACAATTACTAAATTTACTACAAAGTTAAATAATGAAGTGATTAATACACTCCAAATTTATGCCTTTTTACATACATTATCACACTCATTAATCAACAATAATAATCTAACTAAACCATAATTAATTAATTAATTAATTAATTAATTAATTAATTAATCATCTCATTAATTAACTAATTAAAATCCAGCACTATGCCTATTACTAGCTAAATTAAGATCATGATGATGATTATACCCAAAATGTTGTTGATATGAAGACATTGAATTATTATTATTATTATTATTATTATTATTATTACTACATTCTCCCACCACAACATTTTGTTCTCCTTGTTGTTCTTCTTCTTCATCCAACTCTTCCTTCGCCGCCACCACCTTCTGAGTCGCTCCAGACGACCCCACGTACTGATGCGATTCCGGGCCGCAAAACCCGGGAATCCCGTGTTGAGCCGGGCCAGGCCCGACCGAGGGGAGCTTAGAGAGCAAGGCCTCAAGGCTGCTCATGGATGGAGTGATCATCCTCACCATGTTGGGCTGGTGTTGGGCCGGGTCATACCCGTATGGGTCAAGTATCTGGGCCGATGCCGGGCCCATTGGCCCAATGGGCCCGATGCTGTTTTGGTAGGCCCACATTTCGGGGGAGATCATGTCCATGGGCCTAGGGAATGCTGTAGAGGATGGATGTGGTAAAAGCACTCCAGGAATACTTTCAATGTAGGCAAACTTTTTTCGGAGTAAAACGACGTAGCTTAGGTCCTCCACCACCTTGTTTACTGCTCCTAGTTGTACTACGCCTTCTCTAACTGCTATCAATGCTATAGTCTACAAATGTTTACACAATAACAATATTAGCCAAACAATATTTTTTTTTTCGGTCATGGTTACCCCATTCAGTTTTTGTCGAATATGATCCCTTTTTTCAGAGTTAATAATACGTTAAAGATAGTTAAAGATAAAATGTTTCTGCTATTCAGCATGTGAAAGCACGTTTTAATAGTGAGTAACTAAACTGCTTTTTGGAGTATTTTGAGTAACAGGGTACAATCTGTTGTGTCGTTGTGAGCACGATATATTTATATATCGTGAAAATCCCAAATAATTTTTCTTATTTTCTATATTTTCGACTATTAGTCATAGAGTCATAGGCCCTATTTGATATCGATTGATTAATTTCAGCATAAGCAGAACGCAAAAACAGATTATAAATGACAAATTTTATTAAAAGATTGACTAACATATTATAATTAACATAATTAGTTCAAGTGTTTGTTAATTGACATATTACAATTAGTAGATTGTTTGCATAAAAACAAAATAATTAGTAGAATGTTTGCTTTCTTTGAAAAATGGATTAAAATTTGTGATTTAAGGATATGCTAATCAATATGTTAGGGTAAACCGCACACTGGCCCTAAATATGTTGTTTCAATATGTTGTTTGTCACACACTAAAATTAGCATATTGATTGGTCAAATATTTAAAACTCCCGAATATATTGAAGAAATTGACCAATCTACCGTTTACCAAATACCGCTTAACCAGACAAATATTGATACAATATAAAAATGTAACCGATTTGTCATTTATACCCGTATTTGATCTCAATCTTAACAACCAAGCTAATAAAAATTACTCCTTACTTTTTTTTCCTTATCGAGACTAATTAAAATGATCTTAGACTACGTTTATAGGTAGGTTTAACAAGGGCTAACTCTTGAATAAGGATAAAAATTAATTAAAAGAAAAAAAAGTAAAGTAAAGTAAATTATAGGAACTAGTTCCGTTCCAAATGGTCTGAAATGAACCTGCTAGAACATGTTTAGCAACTTGGTATTTGCATGTGATCCCCAAACGTGATTCCAATTTAACCGAAAACAATATTGGAATTCTTAGGTCTAACCAGGGCTTGATAAAATAACAAAATGAGGAACTAGGTCTAGTAAGTAGGTTAAGAACTATATATAGTATTTTAATATAGAAACTCGGTCTAGGTAGGGCTGCAGGAACTACTGAAATGACGATATATATTGATGTACATTATGTTTGTTTTGTATGGTCTAAAGAATGCATCAAAAATGTGTTTGAAAATTACCAAAACATAGCTATAGTTAAAGTAGTATATAATATATATACACACACTATACAGGCAGGATATGATGTACTTAGAGGCAGTAAATTGTCAGCTTTGTGTGATTTTGAATATCTATTTACGTTTATTTGTAGGGACATACATAACATAAGTACTTAATACGATTATACCTTAATGCCCGACTGAAATTGTGCTTCCCATGTCCTTGGTTGCTGCCATCGTAAATAAAAACCGTCATCATAATTCATAAATATATATATGTATATATATTCATCGGAACAGAGGGAGTACGTGTTTTATACCGCATCAGCCGAATTATGCCATGCTGATAAAAAATTGATTTCTTGATTTTCAACTGGTTCTTTGTAAATCCATTTGTGACTATGATCTGCTGCTACTTTTCCAATCAAACTGTTTGCCCACAAAACAAAATACAAAATTAATACGGGTTTATATAAATAAATAACATGAACTGTATACGGTTTTTCTAACTCGTGACCTTCAGCTAGGGCACGCATTATTAGAAAATATATACAAGGAAAAGTTTATAAGATTTTTTAAAAGTTCAGGCCGAAGAGTTTTTCTAAGGGTACGCGTTATTAGAAATCCTTTCTAACGAAAATTTATAAGATTTTTTCAAGAGTTTAGGCTGACGAGTTTTTCTAAAGGCACGCGTTATTAGAAATCCTATATAAAGAAAATTTATAAGATTTTTTCAAGAGTTCAGGCCGAAGAGTTTTTTCTAAGGGCACGCGTTATTAAAAATCCTATATATGATTTTTTCAAGAGTTTAGGATGAAGAGTTTTTCGACGGACACGTGTTATAAAGACCGTTTTGACAGAGTTATTTAAGAAGAATTTAAGAAGTGCATACCCTTCACCATAGTTGTAAATTTCATGAGACATCTTGAAGAAGAGTTCAGGCTGAAGAGACTGAAAGTACGCTTCACAGTTACCATAATTAGCTGAAGATGATGCTGACGATGCCGGATATTCACCACCGGCGTTCATCTCAGTCGTTGACGAGGCCGCGAAATTGCAAAACCCGTCTTCCCATACTAATATCCTGATCATACATATACACATTTAATTATGTACTCTATAATAAAGTACTGACATTGATATATTTACTCTTTCTTTATTTTGCGATGAAGAAATAAAGCAAATGTAAACATATCAGTGAAACGGAACGAGAATAATGGTAAGGTGAAGAGAACTAAAAGTGAAAGAGATAGATCATATATGGAGTGTACCAGTTTCTTCTGTTCCCTCTAGACCTATCATATGCTCCTCCATGAGTGTCCCATCTAATAAAACAATAATTTAATTAATTAATACAAATTAATTAAAAATAATCATTTATTTATCTTCTTTTTTTGGTGTTTTAATGAATACTTTGGGTTGAACAATAAGATGATTATAAGATATATGTAATAAATTACAACCGTCAATGATTTAGAGTCGACTAACATGATCAGATACGAGTATGAATAAGATTGATTAAACTTCTGTTAAATATTGATAATCCTTAGTTAAGACAACACTCACAAGTCACAACCAGTTGATATGATCGAGAGCTAGGTTTTAACTTCATGACGGTATTAAAAACCCATGGATTATTATTTTTGTGTGATTTGAGGATGACCCGTGAGTCGTGACACGTATCATCATCATTTAAAACCGTCAATGATGATTTGGGGTCGAGTTTATATTAGACTAAACTTTTACTAAATATGGATTATCGATCACAACTTCTTAATTAAGACGGTCCTTACTTAAAACAACACTCACAACCAATTGATATGATCGAGAGGTATTATTATTTTTGTGTGATTTGAGGTTAACCCATGACATGAATCATCATCATTTAGAACCGTCAATGATTAAACTTGTGCTAAGACCAGCTTAAGTTAAGACAACACTCAGAAGTCACAACAAGTCGATAGTAAACATCGAGAGGTACAATCTTAATATGAATTTCAAGACGGTCTTAAGCAAGACAAACCGACAAATTATATGATTAAAAGAGAAAAGAAGCTAACTTGGGAGGAGGGTAGTTTCTAGGAAGGATCCTCCAAAAAACAGCATAAACCCATTGAGAGTTATCTTGGCAACATAAACTTCTTAAAGTATATTGTAGAAGATGAGTTATGGCAAATGGGTTTAGATGTTCTTCCATTTTTTTTATTATTTTTTACTTAATTTTTATCAATATTTTTTGTGTATTTGTGCAAGGATGCATATAGATGTTGTTTGATTTTTATTATCATACTATCATCCTTTATATAAGGGTTGCTCAATGTCAAAATCTTGCATTTATACCCCTTGGATTCACTAGTGGGGTCATAAATGTGAGAATGATTCATGATATTTATAAAAAAAAAAAATTAAAAAAAATGTTGAATTTTTCGCTGAAATATGAAAAAGAAAAACGTATTTTTATATTAACCGACATTATACTTTAAATCTATCATTTTTTTAGACAGTGTTAAAACGTCGGTATGTAACTATTCTGGTTGTTGTACACATTACGGTTAAGTTTAAATTATATAGCGAAAAAATAAATAAACAAACACAATGTACTCATCTATAAACCTATAACCATTAATTGTTATATGCAAATTGAAGTACTATTTGTTTTTTCAATTTGAACAAAAATGGTTGAACAAAAAGTTGTATTTCATTGAATAAATGACTTGTAATATTACAATGTGCAACATGGTTCTTGAGTTACGTACGTAGGTCAACTAGTAACTTAAAGTCTTGTCTTTTATTTCATGTGAGGTGCAAATAAATGTTCTAATATGTATATTTACCTTTATTGAAAAATCAACATTATATATATTCTAAATGATTTATCTCGGTTTTAGTTAAAATATTCGTCATTAAAAATATTAAAAATATAGTAAATAAATGATTGTGACATATAAAGTAGTAAGTAATACAAAGTAATGATCAAGATAATTGGTAGTCTAGAATCGAGACGATTAATTAGAAAAAATCATTTTTTTAATACAATTATTTAATCCTCTACAAGGCCTTTTAGTTATATTATTGCTTTAACAATAGATATAGTACGTATTATTTATACCCACACAGATTAACTAATAAGAAGTTGTTTTAAGTTAAAGAGAGGTTTTGAGTTCAAGTTTGGGAATACAGTACACTCCACGTGGCAGTGTTAATATACTTATAAGAGAGAATTTTACCGTTTAGTGGTCTTACTCGGTTTGAATACATATACAAACGAATGATATACATAAAAATTTAAAGATACTCCGTTACAGTATGTGGATTAGATATATGATGTACTACCACCAGTTGTGTAGTTTTTGAGCATTATAATAAAATTTCCGAGTTTTGTTTTAGAAAACACATATGCTCAATAATTAATGATGTTTGAGGTAGTATATCTGATATATATGTTCTTATTTCTCGCTCTGTTATATCAAGTCATCACGCATACTGTAAACTTTATCGGTTAAACTAGCTTAATTCCATCCTTATACAAGTGGATGTAAATGGGTGTTGGTCTTTAATATATGTGTCAACTTTCCATTCAAAAAAGCTACATACTCAAAGATTGTGCAGGGTTGGTTGTTTAACTTTTATCTTTTCCTTATCCCAATCATGAAGTATCAACAAAGAAAGAATGGTATTGAAAGACCAAACCTCAAAATTCTACATAACATGATCATGATGATGACGAAGAAGATCCTCATCTTTTCAATTCAGTACTACTACTATTTCTCTCCATATATACCTCGTGCAATTGTCTCCTCCTACTTCTCTATTCTCATTTTTCTCACATTATATATCATCATATCATATGCTTAATTCATGCATTTGTCAATGTATTCAATACTCTTTATTCAATTAAATTAATGATTATTTTTTACTTTTATAATTAATATAGAATACTAAAAATATTATTAAGTATTTTGATTATCTCTTAATCTTAAAAGCAAATGCAAACAAATTAAATTATTTATATAGGGCTATGCATGCATGTTATATAAATGGTAAAGCGTATATTTGTTGATATCAGCTAGCTTAGTTGATCAACTAGCTTTATTACTTTTGGGTCAGATGAGGTATAAGAACAGTATAATATAAGGAACTATGGAGAGTGAGATTCGAATTTGTGACCTATTATTTTGAGAAATTGATACGTAATAACCACTAGATTAAGGCCCTGTTTTTCTGGCTTATTTCAGTTCAACTTGGATATGTTTAGTTGACCTCATCATTTGATAAATTAACTCTTATTTCAGCTACATTTAGTTTAGCTTAACTCCATTATACAACGATTTAATTCTGTTTAACTCAGTTCCATTCATTTTAGTTTAACACCTTTCATCGAAAAAAAACAGGGTCTAAGAAATATGTACAAACACCCGAATATATTTTGTACCACATTAATTTGTCAATAAAAAAGAGTCTAAATCATCAAATGGTTAGCTAGGTAGATTACTAACTAATTTATTTATGTATTATTTAATGTAATGTTGTTGATTTGGTTAAGAGAAAGAAGTTAAGTTGTACTTTGAAGGTGGTGTTCATCAATTAGGTCAAGTGGTAGGAAGATAGGAAGGATGATAAGAAATGGCAATAATGAACAATGATTGAAGATTTGGTACAGACATTAGTTTATGTCTCTTTTATCATGCCACCGTCTTAATTATATTAATTGTACCATTCTACCAAACATCACCACTTTTTTACAATTTAATAACTTAACAAAAAAGATAAATTTACAAATTCATAAAATGCATTAAGATAATTTACTTTTTCTACATAGGATAAGCATGCAGTTCTCGACACAAAATTCATAATACTTATAGCAATGGTAGAATAAGTTTCATTGACTTGGAAGACATCAATTGTAAGCTATAAATAAATACTAAAATAAATGGGAAATATAGAAATCACCGCATAAGTTTAATACCATGTGCAATCATGTCATTTAACTTATAAATGTTGCAACTTAACACTATTATTAAATATTTACTACTATTAAAGAATAAATTTATTGATTAGATTTTAATCCTAAAATTCTTGATTATTGAAATTCATGTTCAAATATATTTTTTATAATTATTTTGCGAAAATGTTTATAATATATGAGAATTGTTAATGAAATTACAATGAAAAGTTACACGGGCAATTTTTCTTTTTTTTTTTTGTGACGAGGGGTTTAATCCCCTGGGCTCATACATTCCCGCACCACCACATGGACCATGTAAGTCACCCTTTCAAGAGCTGCAGTGGCCAAGTGGCCGGTCATCGCCCCAACTGGTATTCGAACCTGAGACCTCTCAACTCCTGCATTTCTGCAAGCTTTAAAGTTACATGGGCAAATTTTTGCTTATGCTATATTTGATTCGCATTTTCCGTTGAATCATACATTTATAGAACGAACTATTACTATTTTCATATCAAGAAAAAAAGTATTATGATTTATTTTTTATTTACATGGTGACAAATTTTATGAATATCACAAATAGTTTAGTATCCATGCATCGCACGGGCAAAAATACTAGCATAAATATTATATTTAACATTTAATAAATAGTTTTAAAATAGTTTTATAATACAAAACAAAAGGTTTTATTAAAAAAAATAGTAAAAAACTTGATTTGTGCTTAATTGCACATTTTTAAAAGTTATGGAGCGGGTTGATTTATACACCGTACATGCATAAATTTTGGGGGTAACTTGCTACATCCCCGTAAAATAAAATGTTTTATTTTCTGGTATAAAGCTAAGAGAGGCATAAGAACGATCTATGTTAACATTGCTTTGAACCTAAATCATGAATACCACCTAATTTCTCAGTTAACCTAGTTTGACACCTGCACGTGAAATAAAATGAAAAACTATTCACATCAACAGTAGAAATGTAGTATGAAAAAAGATATTTGAATCGGCTTTACAATTATTGTATAATGATAACGTCCTATATAGCCGTAAAATGAATAGAGTAATAGTGTATAAAATTAATTATTGTATATGTAAAATTACAGTGAACAAAACTGTGGAGACACTAGCATATGGCATAGTTAATAAAGCTTCCATATTACTATATTAAAATTTGTGGTTCAAACAAAGATATACTATATGTTATGCTGTAGAAGTGCAGTCTTTTTGCAGAAGGGTATGTATACTTGGCGTAAAACTCCATTATAATATAATCCAAGTATCCCAAAACTTGTAGGACAATATAATTAACTTATTCTTTAAATTAAATTAAAATTAAAATTAAAATTAAAAAATTAAATTAAAATTAATTTATCATCGATCACTAGTATCCTGACAACAAATGGGCCATTATTTGGTTTAGGATTACCATACATCTAAGTCTTATGGGTCCATCCCACCTTCACAAAAGTTGTGCATTGATTGTGATTGTTAAATACATATTTAATAATAATTAGACAAATTCTTGTTTAAAACGACAATATTTGATGTCTACGATTGTATTTGAATCTATTTTTATCATGAAATATATTATCATCTTAAGAATATGATTTGGTTTAGTATGTTGTATGGAGTATATGGTTGTATTTGAATCTGTTTTATTATCAAAATAAATATTAACGTCTTAAAAAAGACTAGTTATAATTATAATTAATGGAAACAATATCCATATAATGACAAAACTGATTTAAATAAGTACCTTATGATAATATTAGTTGTCTAAATGTTAACTACGTTATGGTTGTATTTGAATCTGTTTTATCATCAATACAAATATTATCGTCTTAAGAAAGACTAGTTATATTAATGGAAACAATACCGATATAATGATAAAACTGATTTAAATTAGTACCATAAGAAAATATTAGCCGTCTAAATGTTATCTATGTTATGGTTTAACGGTTGTAATTGAATCTGTTTTATCATCAAAACAAATAGTAACGTCCTAAGAAAAACTAGTAATATAATAATAATTAATGGAAACAATATCTGATATAATGATAAAACTGATTTAAATAAGTACCATAAGAAAATATGCTGTCTAGATGTTATCTATGTTATGGTTGTATTTGAATCTGTTTTATCAACAAAACAAATATTAACGTCTTAAGAAAGACTAGTTATACTTATAATAATAATTAATGGAAATAATATCCCATATAATGATAAAATTGATTTAAATAACTATCATATGATAATGGTAATTAATAAATACTAACTATATTATAAATTGTATTTCAATTTGTTTAATCATTAAAACGGATATTATCGTGTTGAAAAAGACTCGAGTTATAATAAATTAATGGTACTATTACTAGCATGACCCCTAACTATTAAGTACGGAGTACTTGGTACGTATATTTAGGGATTGTTTTAAAGAGTTTGGAGGTTTGTGTTGTTGTTTGTTTAGAGACATTTATGTGTTAGTTAGGTGATCAACTTTATATCAATGACCATCAATTTCATGATTACATGTGCCCTAACAATATAGTACTACATTTTTATTGTATCCATGTTTTTTTGGTAACTATTTATATGAAATTATTATATCTGGATAATCAAATTATCGATAAATTTTATATCTATTAGAATAATTAGTTATAGTTGGAAATGGATAAATAATGAGGTTGTTTATAATTTATGTGCATTTTTTCATAAATTAATGCAAAACACGATACATTTTTTCTCCTATTTCCCCTTTTTAAAATTAAAATATTACTTATAAAACCTCGAATAATATTTAATGGTATGTAATGTGCTTTACAAGGGTAAATACAATGTTTGCGGAATTTAAACAGATGTAATAAACTTTTTTTATAACTTTATCGGTTAAACGAGTTAAAAACAATTTTCTTATATATTAATACTTGGTTAACTTTTAAGGTATTTTCAAAATTGTTTTAATCTTATTCTTGGGTTAAATTTTAATATAAGTTTTTATGAAAGAAATCCAGAATTCGGTTTTAAAACCTATAAATTTACCTTAAATTATACTTATGTTTTTCACTTTTCTTTTTTAATATTTTTGCATTTTGAGGTGTGCATTTACTCATGGACGATTCTAAATGATGATTCATATCAGCCGTCCTCAATTAAAACTAATATTATTGTTGTTGTTGTTACTTGTTATAGTAGTTGTACCAGCTAAACGAGTAAACATCTGCGTTAATATGATTTTATGATATGTAAAATGTACAATTGTACAATGTAGGATGACAAAGCTAATAATTAAATTAATGTCAGAATCCACCAAAAAATTAGTGTTAGTACAGTTATTATAATAAAAACAAGGTATAGTGTAAGCAGTATTATTATTGCTTGTTGTTGATGATAATGAAGATATCAATGTTCATATGTTCATGCATGCATTTTCTTTTCTCTTAATTATTTTCGTCATTGTTGGGAGACAATCCTTTATCCGTACACAGTCACTAATTATGAAAGATACCTGATTTATTAAAGCCTGTACTTTTTTTTCTTGCAAACATGAGTAGGTGGAAGGAATAATTTTGAAATGACTAATTTTAAGATGTCGAACGTCAAATCTATAAATAATACCACAAATTTGTATTTATAACAAATAAAATCTTGTCATAAACTTGTGACGTGAGATCTTATAAATTTTGTAACCGTCACAAATAAGATGGCTGAAATAATAAATATATAAATCTCTATCCCTCTAAATTAATCATATTTTTAATTTAATTTAGTCAATATATTAATAATTTTGTATAATAATACCTCATGTTTTACATCTTATAATAACAACAATGTACATACATAACGATAAATCTATAATCGTGCCTAAATGATTCATGCATAGGTCAATAATTATTAATTAGGATTTTGATGTACACAGTTTTATTGGATTATTATGTGTTATAAATATACAAAATGTATCACGACTCTTCTCTTAACAATGCAATAACCTTTTTTAAGGTTAGAGATTAGAATTATTTGCTTTATTTCATCCATCTTCGATAAAATGGAATTCAGGTTATTATTCTGATCCATGCATTCAAATAGATCGAGACAAATAAGGTTCAAGTGTACGTTGTCTCACTACGTCAAAAACATATACTTAACAATATACAAGAACCAACCCTACTAAATCCGGTGACTTATTTTGTTTTATTCCATCAATCCTCCAATAAACGGAAACCAGACTTTTATTATCAGATGTATATATATTTATATAATCAAAACCCTAGTGCTTAACAATATAAGAACCCTAACGAATTTAGTGAATTATTTTGCTTTATTTCAACAATCAAGCAGTCTCCGATAAACCGGAAACCAGACCGTTATTATCAAATGTATATATATAATCAAGAGCCTAGTGCTTAACAATACAAGAACCATGACAAATTTAGTGAATCATTTTGCTTTATTCCAACAAGCAGTCTCCGATAAACCGGAAACCAGACCGTTATAATTATCAAATGTATATATATAATCAAGAGCCTAGTGCTTAACAATACAAGAACCCTAACAAATCTAGTGAATCATTTTGCTTTATACCAACAAACAGCCTCCGATAAACCGGAAACCAGACTGTTATTAAATTATTCCATGCATACATACATACATGGAAACAATGAGTAGCATATATACCTAAAAACCACCATAATTTTGACTCAAGAAACAAGTATATAGTCACAATCCATCTGAACATGCAGTGTGGTTTGCATGATGACTAAAAGAAGAATTGAGTTTTGGTTACATTGCATTGCATTGATTTCCTGTTGTTTTTGCAGCTGCAATTCTTCTGTGAAGAAAAGAAAAGAAACATTAATAATTTAGTCATTAAATAAACTGAGTCTTTGACCATGAAAATACAAACTTTAATTAGCTTATACATATTATTCTAGTCCTTGCAATTTTCAGATGAAAGTGACATACATTGCTTTCTTCATTATTTCCCTCTTTGGCTTCTTCTCTTAGATAGCAACTCATGATACAAACTCAGTTAGACATTCAGTATAAGCTTGAAAGGGGAAATTTATATCATGCTTTTTTTAATTATATTATTGCCCTTACCTTCCTTTTTTTATTTTTATTTTTATGTTATTTTAGATCAAATAATTGTAATTGAACATATATATAAGTTTAGCTGATGTCAGCTAGCTTAGTCGATAAAATTATAATAGGTGATACTCATCATGATCTGGTTTTAGACCTCGTCATTGTCATATTGGTCATTCGACACCCTTTAGATGAAAAACAATTGAATATCATAGCAATATTACAAGTTTATCTTTTATTTTATTTAAAAAAGATATTTTAATTTTATGTAAACAAATAATTGTAATTGAACATGTAAGTTTAGCTGATGTCAGCTAGCTTTGCCGATAAAACTATAATAGGGGATACTAATGATACTCATGATCTGATTTTAGACCTCGTCATTATCATATTGGTCATTCGACACCCTTTACATGAAAAAATTAGAATATATCATAGCGATATTACAAGTTTATCTTTTGTGTAAACAAATAATAGTAATTGAACTTGTAAGTTTAGCTGATGTCAGCTAACTTAGCCGATAAAAACATAATAGGTGATACTCATGATCTGGCTTTAGACCTCGTTATTATTATATTGGTCATTCGACACCCTTTACATGAAGAAAAATTGAATATATGATAGCGATTATTTTATTTCAAAAAGATATTTTAATCTTATGTAAACAAATAATTGTAATTGAACATGCCAGCTATTTTAGCCGATAAAATTATAATAGGTGATATTCATGATCTGATTTTAGGCCTCGTCATTATCATATTGGTCTTTTAACACCCTTTACATGAAAAGTATATAGGACATATCATAGCAAATACTAAAAGCTTATCTATTTATTTTATTTAAAGAATATATTTTAATAATCTCATGTAAACAAATAATTAGACATAAGATGTAACATTATAACTAAGTTAACTACCCTGTTGCAATGCGCGGAAGTCAAACTAGTAAATAATAAAATGAGGTAAATTAGAAAAGAAATTAACAATTTGATGGTGAGACTGCTCTTGCTAACCCTATAATTCAGATAAATTAGTATGTAATTTATAATTGAAGAAAATAATGAAGTTTTAAAACTACTCTTTTCGATGTCTTAAATTAGTACTTTTGCTAATTTATCAAGATCTGTCACGATGTATATATTGTAGGAATAATTAAAAATCAACAAAATTCTTGTAATATAACTATTTGATGATCGATATCATCACCATCATCATCATCTTATTATTATTATTATTATTATTATTATTATTATTATTATTATTATTATTATGTTCATTTAATTACTTTATTTAATGATCTATTTTTTTTACGGTCCATTGTACAAATGTTTTTGGTAATATATGATATAGTTGAATATGGTCCCCAAGAGCAAATCAGAGAAGAGTAATTTCATAGAATTATAATGTGTTGTAGTAAGCACAAATGTACAGTGTTTGAATAGTCCTGATGTCGACACTTCAATTTAGTATCACGAAAAATATTACATAAATTAAATCAATAAATGGTCAAATAGACAAATAGGAGTCATATATTAAGTACTTTCTTCGTTTCGAGAAGTTTACATCCGTTTTATTTCTCACTCACACGATAAATCAAATGTAAACTATACATTGGGAATTTAAATGACGTGAAGATAGTATAAAGTTATATTTTCCAATTAATTACTGCTAATAAATTAAATTTATCCAAAAGTATTATTGTTCCCTAATTATTCGTTCCATGTTATTAATTTTTTATTACTCATATGACGATAATCATGACGAAAAAGTAAAAGAAATTAAGGCTATGAAACATAGAGCATTAGTCATAAATAACTCTTGTGTAAGGAGGCCTGATCTTACACAAGAATTTGTGTAAAACGGATCTTTTTAATCGTATTTTTGTTTTCACTATCAGGTTTGTTTGTCAATTTATGTATTTCAAATAAATTAATATAAAACCGCTTTATATAAAACTAACCGAACTTTTAGATACTTGAGTTAATTGACCTTGAAGCTTATAACTACTTGTTAACTTGTATAATTAGCATAAATACGACTAAAGTCTTGTTCTTTTTAGCTCTCTTTCACTTCACTTTAGCTGCCTGTAATTTATTTTAGTTCAACCCAGCAATTTAATTCAGTGTTGGTAATCTCGATTAAGTTTAATTTAATTTTATTCGGCGTAAAAGATCCGGCCTAAAAGTCTAAACCTAACTTTAATGTATGGGCAGGTGTTGGCTAACAGTTGCATAAACTTTTTTTTGGTGGGGGTCTTTAATTTAATTAAAAGGGTATTATATTAATTGATACATGATATATGTGCTTTGTTGTTGTTGGAATTTAAGATATCTTTAATTGTATTTTTATCATGGGCAATATCAATTATGAGCATATAATAAAAACATGTCATGTGCTATAAAATCTTAAATTTTTTTTGGGATTGCAGAAGTTTGGTATGTATGAACATAAATATTGGAATATAATTATATTAAAAATGGGAAACAAAGAATGGCAGAAGAGAGTGTAGGTCAAGATTATAGGTGTGGGATAATATATGCTTCTTCCCAAATCCCATCCCCTTTCTATACATTTTGGATTGTGGAATCTATCTGTTTTTGAGTTTTACAAATTCTGTGACGGGTTTATTTATCGTAAGTTTGTGCTAAATTAAGTACTTTTCATCTGAAATAGATAAGACAAAATCAGAGTGTATAAGAAGTAGTAAATTGTTTTGACTTAATATCTATCTATATGGGTAATACTTGGCTCGTTACAAACTTATAGCGAATATGATAGTCACAAGGAAGATTTGTTGTTTGAGTTTTTCTAATTCTCAATTAGGTTTATAAGTTTGTCTGCAGAAACGTTCTATTTATTGGCTCGATAAATTCAAAGTAAAACTAACTTATAACAAAGACCAAAACATATCATTATAAAAAGAAATTCTAACGTGTGTCCTACAGACATCAGACTATTTGAGAATACTCTTGAATATATACCGGCCAAAATTGATGTACAAAATAATATTTATTATAATTAATGAAATAACCTTGTGAGTGTCTCACCCTTGATTTAGCTTCTTAACGTGTTATTGGAGGTAAGTCAGAAAAACCGATATAATAATAATTTTAAATAAATTAGTGTTGTTCAAAGATGAATGATGATGAAGAGACAAAGATTAAGATTAGAATCGAACATTTATTTTAATTATTTATGAAGTATGTGAGTGACAGACAAACATTAGGGCAAGCTAAGCAAATCTTGTTTTGTAGTCCTAAATCCCAACATTATATTATATAAGGAGAATGATCCAATGCTTTATTAATTAATTAATTTATGTCTAACGTTAAGAAGAATGTTTTAGGAAACACATTAAATTATTTTTACAATTATTGATTAAATAATTAGGGTTGACATCTTTATAATTGACAATCTTACTTATTAGTTTTTGAGAAATAATAGTACTACTTCTACGTAAACTTATTATTTACATTTTTTAAAATACACCTCACAAATTAAAATAATAAAAGTATAAATTTTAAGTTGAAAACGGATGGAGTAGTAAATATACCGACTGAACTAGGGAGGTCATCACTTAGCAGAGGCTGAAACCCTTTAAAATTGAGATTTACATCAAATGTTATTGGCTATTAGTCACCCATTCAATTTATCGACAATCCATAATTCTCAATAATACTCATTTTGTTTTAACTTATTATTTACATTTTATTAAAATACTCACAAATTAAATACTCTGTAATAAAAATATAAACTTTCCATTGAAACGAAAGGAGTAGTAAATATACCGACTGAATAAGGGAGGTCATCATTTAGCAAACTCAACAACCCTTCAAAATTGAAATTTATATAAAATTTTAATAAAATGCTAAAAAAAATCTCCTAATAAATTACTCTATTCCCTATTAGTACTCTCCCATTCAATTTATCGACAATCCCTAATTCAAAAACGCAAGTATTTAGGATAAATGAGTGCTTCTGTAAAATGATCGATCTTACAATGTATAACCTACTCAATTCGCAACGTATTTTTTGTTAATTAATATTATCAACTATTTAGAATATAAATGAGTGTTTCTGTAAAATGATCGATCTTACACAATAATTATCGAGATTTTGTTTTATAATAAGGGACAATGGTGGGCGATTAATTAATAAGAACAAAAAGGTGCAGAAATCTCAGGCTTATAAGTCCAAAAAATCTAAATTTCAGTGTATTTTCTTGGAGAAATAAAGCTGTTATCTTCTTAAAAAAAACATTTAATATTATCTTTGTATTTAATTCAATTAATTGTGTATTGTATGCTTTAGAACTTTCTTGATGTTCGTTCGTTATTGTAGCTAGAAGTAAGACTGGAGATCCTCTGTTTTAAAGGACATGGGTACTTGTGATTTCCATTTGGATCGTCTCTCAGAACATCTTGTTGATCTGCAAGTGGCTCTTCATGCATGCATCAACTTCAAATAATCGGTTTTGCTTAATACCGTTTTAACTAGATAAAATGATATTGTATGTATACAATTAGAAGATTATACAATCAGAGTATAGATTTCGATCTTTATTACAAAGAATTTGTTATTATACATATATTTTATGAGTTTTATTGAAAAGAATCTGAGGGTCTTTATAAAACAATTATAAATCAAAATATGATATTAAAACTTAAAAATAATACATATAAAACCCAGCGATTTTATTGTGGCTTCTTTTATAGGTTAAGTTTGATTTTTTCATATATATATCCGAGAATTGTGAATAATTGAACCCTGAATGTCTGCACTAAGATAAAAATTATTACGATAATTGTTATAAGTTAAATTTATTTGTATTATTGCTAATGAGTTGAATAATCGATAATGGCTTAGTGAATAATATCAAAAAAAATAAAATGTTTTTTATAGTTCATATTTATGTACGAGTTATACTTTTGTTAATCAGATGTTTTTAATTGGCAGTTTAATATTTAAAGAATTTAATTATAATTATTCTTTAGGGGGTACATGCTAAAATTAATATTTAATTTGTTAGTCAGATGTTTTTACTTAGTAATTTTGATATTTAACAAATATATAATTACATTTTACGCAGTATGTGCTAAAATCAATATGTAACAATTCGTATATATTTATAATAATACTTCACCGAGTTTGAGTTATGAACATATCTCAAGCAAAAAAAAAATTGCATGCAAGAGAATGTATGTAGCAATAAATATGTTTTAGCTACTTAATTACTCGTATTTTGTTCGCATCTAAAATGTAATAATTTTCCTTTTGTATTACGGTTATATTATATTCCATATATAATACTCCGTAATTTGTATTGAAATGTCACTTTTTTTGTATTTGATAGTATTCTCTTTATAAAAAGTATTTCATCTATTTTAGTAATATATTTACGTTTATTTTATTTTGTGAAGCCTATACGACATTAGCTAAATCAATCAATCAAGCATGGAAGATATCGTTCGTTGTCATCAACTTTGTAAATTAAAGCAACGATTATTTTAAGACAAAGACCCGCATAAATTTCGATATGCTTCCTTCAATCAAAAAAGTTGTACATTTACGTAACCAATCTGCCTTCATCATTCCACACCATTGTTGTGACATCCTACCATATTCATTTTCACATGCCATGCATTTCGGTTCAACTCGATAGTTAAGGTTATCGATTTTTGAAAATTTATCGTAATTTAAAACAGCTTTTCCTGATATTAAAATATAATTGTAAATCAATGAACAAAAAGTTGTACATAGTATATTGTACGAACTTTAAAGCATGAGTAAACCGTCAAAAATATATGTATAAATGATTAAATTCTAAGGGTTTTGATTAGTGATTGGTTCGTAGATTCCTAATACGTACTTGTGACATTCAAATAAAGTAAAGTGTGAACGAGTGTGGTGATGATATTCTATTTGCACGAGTGAAAATGCAGAATTCACTTCAAATTTAATAATGTAAATCACATATATCGGTTCTATAACTAATACTCAAAATAGTTTTTCCTGATATTAAAAAATATTCATAAATCAATAAACAAAAAGTTGCACAGAGTATATTGTACGAACTTTAATGCATGAATAAACCATTAAATATGTACAAATTCTAATTAGGGTTTGGATTAGTGATCAATTCATATATTCCTAATTTGTACTTGCAACATGCAAATAAAGTGAAGTGGGAGCGATGACTCGATGAGGGTGGTGATGATATTCTATTTGCACGACCAAAATGCAAAATTCAATGTATATTTAATAATGTAAATTACATATATCGGTTCTGTAATTGATACCCAAAACACTGTTTCCTAATATTTAAAAATATTCATAAATAAACAAAAAGTTGCACAGTGTATATTGTACCAATTTTAAAGCATGTGTAGACCGTTAAATATGTATAAACCCAAAAAGTTTCCATTATTACTGATTGATTTGTAGATTCCTAATACGTACTTGCGACATGCAAATAAAGTAAAGTGTGTGAACGATGAGGGTGGTGATGAAATTCTATTTGCACGACCAAAAATGCAAAAACGCAAAAACGCGTACGATTAGTATGTATCGTGACCCTTGTGGTCTTGTGGGCTAGCCTTCGTGCGTTACGTTGTATAGTTTATACTCCGTATTATGTAGTGGGAGCCTTTGTTCCCACGCAAAACTTTTTTCTTTCAATCATATTATTAGTGGAGTTTATTTTAGAAAGGCTTCAAAAATGAAAAGTGCTCCAACATATTGCTAGCTGTGTCACTAGCTCCGGGCCGTCATATGACTCATATCATATGTAAGCACGGAGCTAGTGATTAATTAGGGATCGAAAAATTTTAAAAATGACGAACTAGTATTTAGATTATAATAAGGTAAACTTAAAATATTCTATGTTAAAAAATAAAGTTCAACAAATGAAGAAACTTTAATTATTTATATATTGATATTACATAAAATAAATGATTAACAACAATTCCAATGAGAAATTAATATAGAAAATAGGGTTGTAATTGATATCAAGTTTATGATTTAGTTTAGATTTGAGTCGAGTAAGACGGTTTGGGTACTAAGATAGTAACGCTCTTTTCAAGAGTTTTAACACCACTGTATTTTCAAGGCACGAATCAAAAGTCAAATTAAATCAGCTAATTTAAGTGTTATGTTCGTGGATAATATATGCTCATCCATCCAACCATCCGTACCAGTCAATTATTGTCGTCTAATTTTGTACAAAGATCAAGAAAAGAAAAGGGGGTTATATTGTATTTGAATGATTAAATTAAATTATTCATCAATTTTATTCTTACAATTCAAAAATAAAATAAAATAACAAATAATCGAAACAGAAACAGTATACGGATATACTTGTAAAGACTAGTAGTAGTGCCTAGTTCTATTCATAAAATAAGTGGACCGCAACTTGGATTTTGTTATATTGATCAGTCTCTTTCTTGTTTGACCAATATTACAAACAATAAAATAATTATTGACCTATTTTTATTTATCTCTAGACTGAATTACTTAAATCAAGATTGATTTATGGGACCAGTTTAACATGAAATGATTGACCTAATTCAATGATTAGTTTGTGTTTACACTAGATTTGCTAAACACTTTAAAATTATGTCTATGATTAGTACATTCCTTAATCTAATTAATGACAAATGAATTATATTTGTAATAATTATATGCATGGACCCCTTAATTTTATGTCTTTCTCAATCTTTTTGTCTTTGTTTTTAGGTTCATGCATGCATGCACTCCACATTTATATAATACTTATTAGATTATTCAACGAGTTATATATGTTCGTTAACTAGTAAATCCCGAGAATTGATAAGTATTCATGATCCGGATTCAAATCTCATCAACATCATACTCACCCATCTGGCTCCTTGTAAAAAAAAAAAGAATATTCGGCATTAACCCGGACTTATTAATAGGAATAATAGGAATATTAATAATATTTGGACATTAACTATCGCCTTAAGGTTTTGGTTGAGATGATTCATTTATCATGGTATCAAAGTCAGTGTGACTGAAAGTCACGGGTTCGAATCTTGAGAACCTGAAGATCCCTTGAAAACTCACGAAGTTAAAACCTGATACACGGTATTGAAAGTTTGTGCAAACTAACCACTCTGTTCATCTATCACTTATATCATATATTTCATTAAACTAAAAAAAATCAATCAATTCAAGCAACCTCTTCATTTAAACATATATAGATCAGTGCATGAGATTTAAAGGTTTTTCTAATGTGTGTTCTAATGATGCACATTTAAGGCTGTTTTTTGGCTTAATTTCAGCTCCTTTCAATTTTGTTTGATTGTATTTTGTTAGGTTTTGTTTACGTTCAATCAATTATATTCAAATCATCTCGTCACAAAATTAAGTTTTAATTCAACTAAATTCATTTCACCTCAGTTCCACTCAATTTAGTTCAGTTAAGCTCTACCCCAATTAATTCAATTCACCTCGTTTCAACCGAAGAGAACATGACTTTAATCAAATGAAGATTTAGTCGAAAACTATTGAGCTCATTGAAATGTTAACTCATATTTAGTAAAACGTTCTTGTAAATTTTCCTTTAATTAGCTTGTTAATCAGTATATCTAAAAGTATACGTTAGAAAAAACCGTAGTAAAATATGTAGAAGAGGGTTAGATGGAGACTGAAAATTAGGGTCACGTGAAATATATTGGAGGTTATCTTGTTGTGGAAAATGTTGGAAGTACCACTAAAATTTATAGCCAATTTTGACCATCAATTTTCCACCATGGACCAGGATGATCGATCCCCTTCTCTGTCAGCTTTCCATCATTGTTACATTGATCAATTGCTCAACAACCAAATTCATTTCTTTAAATTCCATTTTATTTTATTAGACTATATTACTATATATAAATCTAAAAAATAAATTCTTGAAAATGTCTCGTATTTGTTAAAGAAAGGGGAATGAAAAAGACCACTTAGTTTGTGGCCGTGTTTAGCCGGTATAACATTGGCAGAATATGGTTGACATATTTTAGTAGAATATTTGACCTCAAATTAAATTAGCAAAATGTGTTCGGTAATTGGCTGATTATCTAGCAAATTCCCCATTTTCATGTATAAAGTGAATATAACAAGGGTTTTCTAACATGTGCCCTAAGGGCACATGATAAGAACCCAAGTAAGGAAAGATTTTCAAAATTATTACACTTATTATGGTAAATATGAGTTTTAATTAACTCTAATTTATCAAAAGGATATTCTCAATCAAAAGGATATTCTCAACAATATTTCCTTATTCAGCTTCTTATCACGTGTTCTTAGGATACATATTAGAAAATCCAATATAACAATATGATGTTATTAGCAGCATATATATTCAAAACTAGTAGATTCCGGCCAAATACGTGAAATTAATAGATTAATTAGTTCATCTAATAATATGTTGTTTGTCAAACAACAATATCAGTGCTTATTATTAGATTCGTTTCAGTCTTATGCATGCATAAAACAAATTATTGCTTATTAACTAGTAAGTTTTTTCTAATGTTGTCTTATGCATGCATAAAACAGATTCAAAGACATATTTCTAGTGATACTATTAATAAGTGCTTATTATTAGATTCGTTTCAGTTTTACAATCGACTTAAATAAGATTATGTATTATCAATGATATGGATGAACAAGCTTCAAGTGTGATTAGGACAATGTGTTATAAAAACTAGGTGTATTAGGCAAATGATGATAAGTTGATTAGACTAATCCTAGGATGATGCTAATTAATCTTTTTTATTTTTAAGAATTAGTGTTTTTATTGTTTTGGTAGGGAACTGGTAAAAAGAGTGATGATACATGCATATATATACAAACTACTTTTTGTCAATAGAAAACTAGAAAGCGACTAGCAATCATGGTGAAATGAAAATGCGATCCATCGTATAGCTTTGTGGCTAGGTTTGTGAGGACACCTTGACTGAGATATTATGTGGGGTTTTATTATGAACGGGACGTTTGACCAATTTCATTTTATACGATCACTTCTCATCCTCATCTTCATCGTATTGTTAATTTAACTTTTGTATATAAATGGAGAACTGTATTTTATAGAAAGTATTGAAATATTACTGAATAAGTTGAATTTAAATAGTTTTTACTGCAATTTATATATCTTTAGAAACATGAATTGATTGAACCGATGTATTATGATGAATGATGATCATCTGAAGCAAATGATCATATTGAATAACATGTTTTGCTAATAGAATAGTTTATCCTAATATATGATCATTTTATGTTTATTACGATGAAAAGACCAAAAATTATGTTCGAGACTACTGGTTTTAATATAAGAGTTGATAACATTGTTATTTACTTATTGTTGTTATTGTATTCTATTACATTTTTAGAAACTTGAATTAATTGAATTGCTATATCATGATGAATGATCATCTGCACCAAAAGATTTTGAACATGTTTTAAATTTGCTAATAGAACATATTAGTTTGAACGGGTCAATTGATGAAATTAAGACATTTATGGATTATTGTAAACATTTCAAGTTGAATGATGCAAGAATCCAAAACTAAATAATTGATCCTAATATATAAACAGTTTATGTTTATTACGTTGAAAAGACCGAAATTTTTGTATAAAACTAGTTTTAATATAAGGATTGATAACATCGTTACATACTTCTTATTTTTCATGACTTAAAGTGGCACTCCATTCTATTAGTTATTATTGTTTTTAATCTAGTATTTGAAGATTGAACAAGATCATTAATATAAGAAACATTCTAAAAATAGCAAAGAGGAACACAATTTAGAAATAAGCACATGAGGGGGTCCAAAGAAATGTCGGAAATAAGAGAAGATGGTGTGATGTTCCACTCACAATAAGCATAATAATATGAAGTTTGAGCTTAATTTAACAAACATGTGGTGCAAATCTATAGGACCTAGTTTATCATGAAATCACCACATAATGTCAATGCTAGATGCTCTTTTCCCCACTCATCTAAATTATTTGTCAAGCAAATTCAATTCATCATCATTAAACCCCTTCAATTATTTAGATTATCCCAATTCTTATCTAAGATGAACATATGAGCCATTTTAAACATAAAACGAGTTAAATATATTCTATTAGACTCTATTTAATTTAGTTAATAGTGAATTAGTTTCAGAATAAGCAGATCGATTGCAAAGACAGATTTTAACAGAAGGTTTGACTAGTATATTATAATTAGCATAACTAATTTGAGTGTTTGGTAACCGGCAGATCACGATTAGTTGATTATTAGTTTTCTTTTTAAAATATAATAAAATTTTCTAGTTTAAAATATTTTAACCTATATGTTTGGGTAATAATCAGCATATTGTAAAATAACATATTGACCTAATTATGTTATTTACCAAACACTAAAATAAGCACATTACCTGATTAAAAATACTAAAATCCTTGAATATGTTAAAATTTAGCCTAACATACAATTTACCAGACACCCCCTTAACAAAATAAGCTATCTAAATTTGTCCTTAATATTAACATGTACTCGTAATAATATTTCAAATTATTTTAGAAATTAGACGGATATACTTCTATCTTAAGCAAGATCTATCGTAACTTCTTGAAGCTTTCATTATGTATAATATAGTGGGAGATAATCAATCAAAGTTTTGCATGCTTAAAACACCTCATAAGGTTTGACCCTAAATTGTGTCTCCAACAATGTCATTTCAAGCCCTCAATAGTATTAATGGTACCTTAAGCTTATCTTTCCCTCTTTACAGAAAGGATATCACATGGGACGACTATCTAATGCATGACCATTTTGCAACCCTAATGCCGTGTTTATCTTTGTCATTTGTGTCGGTTTGGTTCAGTTCAATTAAGTTCTCGTAAATTTAGTTTAAGTTTAATATATTGAATTTTGTTTAATTTAGAGAGTTTCAATATAAAAATTTGTACTTAATACTTCTTTTACCTTCAATCCTTATTCAAAACTACGTACTATGTATCATTATTAATGTTAGTGTTTTTTGAAGAAATTATCGTTGTTTGGTAAGACCTTCTTATGGTATGTTATTTACCGTTACTAATACAAAATTAAAATTGACAAGTATTTAATTTTTTTTATTGATATTAGTAAATGTATTTAGATATTTTTTTATTAAAAATAAATAAGTGAAAATATTATTTTAAAAGTTTGTAAAAAAACAACTTTTTCCATGTGTGTTATATGGTTTTTACCTGTTTTTATTACAATGTAAATACATTTTACTTATCTTTTACATCCAACTTAATTATACTATTAATATCATAATATAGTTGCATTTGATGAGATAGATACTATCTAATAGGCTAATATAAGAATAACTCAACTTAAAATTTCTTATAATTGTAGTCATATTTTGTGTTCAACCTCTTATTAGTATTACATTTAATTTATAAAAACGTCTTAAATTAAAGATGTATATATATAAATAGGTAGCCTTAAAAATACCGTGCGTAGCACGGGATTCACTCTAGTGAAAATATCAAGATCTTTAATATGATATAATTTCACAACATTTTATTAACGATTTTTCTAATATGTGTCCTTAAGGGCATACGTTAATAAAACGATTAAACGAATATGGAAAGATTCATAAGATATTCTCATGTTAAATTCAAGTATAAACTTAATTTACCATAATTAGTGAGAATATCATATGAATCTTTCCATATTTGATTTATTAACGTGTGTCCATATTCGATTTATTAACGTGTGCCCTTATGACACACGTTAGAAAAACCGTTTTACTAAATATTATAAAACCGTTTTACAAAATACTTACTTGGCATTGCTAATTGTGGTTTCGAAAGTGGTTGAACGTGCTACAATTGGAGTTGGACGGAGCAGAAAATTAAAGTGAAAGTGTGGATTAAGTTAGGCTTGTTAGTAAGTAGGCCATAACATTCTTGCTCTCTTTTGACTATACAATCTATTAATGGACCTTTACTTACATTATTGCATAAGGTGTTTGGTATTTGTCATCTTCATTTTTCTTCATTTTCCTCTTTAATCCCCTTTCATAAATCTACAAGTGTCCAATTTGTACGTCATTTTGAAACTTTGGACTAGAGAATATTGAGAGATTGAATCGTTATTTTGATCTAACTATCAGTTTAAGCTTTTGATTATTAACCCTCATTTCTAACTGTGAGTTGTGAGTCCCTTGTGACTAGTGACGATGAGTATATATAGTGAGGTCAAGAGCGTTGGTCTTAATGCGCTTAAATTTAGTACCGAGTAATTGTCGTTTTTGTTTTAGGTTTTGAGTATAATGCAATTAATTAGGATGGGTATACATACATAGGTCGTGCTTGAGCGACGAGATTACGCAAAAGCTCCTATAAGCTGAATAATTTTTTACATAATTTCAAAACCGAATCAAATCCGTGGAACGAAGAAGTCATTGTTCTTTTCGGCTAAAAGAAGTTGAGTTGATTTGAATAAAGCTGAGATAAACTAAATTTAACAGAATGGAGCTGCGCTAAATTGAATGAAGTTGAAGTAAGGTCGTATTCTTTCTAACTTAATTTCAATTCAGTTCAGCTTATTTTTTTCAAAATTAACTCTTACTCTAATTCAGAGCAGTTTAATACAACTCAATTCAGATCGTTCAACCCAACTCAATTCAGCTCGTTCAACCGTGTTCAACAAAAAAGAATAGAGTCTAAAAGTAAATTTGTAAGAGAATAAACTAAAATATAATGAGTTGAAATTAAGCCAAAAATAATCGAGACTGAACAATTAAACCAACAACTTAATAAAACAAAAGGGCTTAATACTTGTTTGGGGCTAGTAAGGGCGGCAATTCAGGCTCACAAATACCCTTAGGCCCAACCCAAAGTGGGCTTGAAATTCAGCCCAATAATTTTCTATATGACTGTTATATAGTACTATATGACAGACTATACCCTTAGGCCCAAAGATGACATTATTCTTTTTCGTTTTCATGTATGGTGTTGAATTTTTTACAAGGCTTTTTCGATTTAAAGGCTATTTTATGAACTTGTTTGTATTTAAATTTTTTCCAAATTTTTTCATTTTAGTGTATTTGTATGTTTATGGATTTTGGGGATAAATTATAAATTCTAGTATCTCTATACATTTTTTCATATATTTCGATTTTTCATTTTAATATTTAGGGATGAATTTTAAGTTCTGGTATTTATTTCAATTTATAGTTTTGGGTATGAATTTTGATGAATTTCTTCCTTGTGATTTCTACCCAGAACTCAATTTTAACCCAACCAGAGACAGTTCAGACGCCGTTCAGGTCCGAACCCGGTTCACCGGTCCGAACCCGGTTCACCGGTCCGAACCCGGTTCACCGGTCCGAACCCGGTTCACCGGTCCGAACCCGGTTCACCGGTCCGAACCCGGTTCACCGGTCCGAACCCGGTTCACCGGTCCGAACCCGGTTCACCGGTCCGAACCCGGTAGGTTCACGGTTCAGCCCGATCCAACAGATTTCCGGATTGATATGTCGGGTTATCTTTTGCAAACCCTAGTCCCATCAAATTTGGTCGAATTGAAGATGATAATCTATTTAAAAAGAAAATGGAAAAAATCTCCTTTCTATAAAAGGAACATCATTTCAAGCCTACTTATTGGTCCTTCAATTTTTAAAAATTGAGAAAAAAATTATTTAGGTAGGGTCCCCCACTTCCCCACTTACTTGGTAAATAATTAATTACTCTCTATATATTAATGATTCCATGATTTGATTTAATTTAATTCTCTTTATTCATTGATTTAATTAATTACTCTACAATCTTATCTTATATTTTGAACATCACCCAAAAAATAGTAAATTGCTTATACATAATAATTTTGGCACAATTTACAAAAAAAAACATATATAACAAAATTGCACTTGAAATTCGAAGGAAATTAGTAAACTTAAAATAGTAGCTATATAAATTTAAACAAATCGAAAAAAATTAATTAAATAATTAAAAAATATTTTTTTAACTTGGTGAAAATTAAAAATATATTTGTTAAAAAAAATTAATAAAAATAATCAACAATTATACTTTTTATTCAGATATAAGTTGAAATCATCTAGGGCATCAATTTCTTAGAAAAATCATAAACATATCTACCCACCTTCCATTTTTTTTCAAAATAAAGAAAAAAAATGTGTGTTTTCTAATGCAATTTACCAAGTGGTAAATTAGCGAGGGCTTCTTTAGTATTATTAGACTCTTTTATTATACAGGATAAGCCATTTATTTCAAGATAACATAGTATTTATTTATTTACGTAAGTTGGACAATTTAACAAGGGTGTATTCGTCTGAAGTTTAAAACGGGTTAAATATGTTCAATTTACAATCATTTATTAAATTTTTTTGGGTAAGGTGAATTTGCTAGGTTATGTGCTACAATGAATAGTAATTATTGTGTAATAAAGTACATCGTAGTATTATTAGACTTTTTGTGGCTTTGTGCCAAATTAGCGAGGGCTTCTTTAGTATTATTAGACTTTTTTATTATAAGGATGAGCCATTTATTTCAAGATAACATAATATTTATTTATTTATTTAGGTAAGTTAGACAATTTAATAAGGGTATATTCGTCTGAAGTTTAAAACGGGTTAAATATGTTCATGTATGACGATTGATGAATAAGGCAAAAGCATAACACATAATGAAAAGTAAGATTTAGGACGAGTATCTCCGTTTGAAAGGTCGGGAAAAATTAATTTCAGTTTATAATAATCTTTAAAAAAATTTAATTCAATAATATTAAAATAATTAGGAGTCAAATCATTTTCACCATATTTATAATTTATATATTTCTCATTTAATTTCATGTAAAAGCGTTGGTTAATCGAGCATATTTACGAATAACAAAGTTTTTAAAATATTTCCGTACATTTTTTGTACGAGTATAAAACTAGTTAGTTAAAAAAGAAAAAGAATGGATCAGAATACTGGCTTGGTTCTCAAAAGAGAAACTAAAATAGCACAGTTTAATCAACTTCGATCATCTGGGGAAATAGTCATCGTATCCATCTCTATAACCAAATTTAACCATAATTTTAATAAATTTAAAAAATCATAAATTTGGGGAAGATGATTGTTGAAAAAAATCAATTGAAAATTGAAACCACCATGCATCGGCAAATGTAGTAAATTCTCTCAGACAAATGCCTCGTTTCGTCCTCATGATTTTGAATGGATATCGGACTCGTCATCTTATGTTAATCATCACCGAGAATTCAATAATAAAAATAAAATTAGGTATAAATATATAGGAATATAATACTATAAAAGATACTCAGCTATTGATTTAATTAAAAATGTCATCAATTGGATAATCAGTTCTGATGATTCATCTTTTCAAAAAATAAGATGGAAGAGAAACCGTCTGATAATCATTTCAATCGATCGATTAAATTTGTGTAAAACCGTTTTACAAAATACGGAAGTGAAATAATAATAAAGATAAAAAAAAAGATCAGAAGTAGCTTTCTAGGCTAGCAATTATGCATCAATAATCAGAGCCCAGTGCATATTCATCTTCTCAATTAAATCAGACAAATAAAAAGGTAAATAATTTTAAATTAAAATTAAGAACACTGATGAAAAAAAGGGTATCCTCAGAAAACATGCTTTTAAGTTTGTCATCAAAGATTGACAAATCTCAGGTCTCAAAGATTAAAGCATCACAGGAACCTCATGAAAATACAATCAATTAAGAAAAAAAAAATACGAGTTTAAAGAGAAAAACAAACAATGGGAGAACAAAATAAAGGGAGAGGCACCTTAGACTGTTTATATACTGGACGGTTTAGGGTTTATAAGGATGGAGGTGGAAGATAATGGTTTGGATGACACAGGATTTTGGACTTTGTTATTAAGAAAGCCCAATTCAATAACATTAAGCCTTAATGTTTACCTGCACCGAAAGTAGCGATTGCGGCTTCCCTCGTTAATAAAAAATGAAAAAAATGAAAAAAAAAAAACTTGAAACAAACTTGAGAGTATTTTATGATGATGTCAATTGATCGAGTAAAGTGATGTGAATTTTAACATTTTTAATCTAAGTTAATCGGTCTAAGAATGATTCAAATATATTCAGAATTAAATATATTTCGATTGTGTTAAATTCAATTCAGTTTTCGCTCAATTCAAGTTTAATCGGTTTTGGGCATTATATCGAACCAATCAATTATATTCAAATAATTTCAATAAAAATTTTTGAATTCAATTGTTATTGCCTCTACGGTCGATTCCGATTAACCAATATTGCTATTGTCTATTAGGGCTAAATGGAGTTGGGCCTCCAAAAGAGTTTGATCCAATACAAGTATGTATTCGACCGTCTTAAGATGTTTTTGAGTTTTAAGTTTAGTCCAAATTTGTGTAGGTACGACGATTAGGGCTTTGTTTTTTCAACTAAAATAGTATAATTGAACTTGACTGAATTTGACGAAGTTGAACTAAAATGAACTAAAAACTCTATGTTCTTTTGCACCTAATTTTAACATATTTCACTTTAGTTCAGCATTTGTTTCCACAAATTAACTCTTTGATTCAGTTCAGTTCACCATTTGTTTCCACAAATTAACTCTTTGATTCAGTTCAGTTCAGCTTTTGTTTACACAAGTTAACTCTTTGATTCATTACACTATATTTTCGATTTAATGTAAGACGACTATTCACGTGAATGCGAAACATTTTAACAACTACCGAGTATTTATTTAATATGGTAAATGAGTGGTCATTTAATAAATTTGGAATGTCTTCGTGTAAGATGTCGTACGCAATAACTGTTATTTACTATATGAAACTCTTTAGTAAATATAATCAAAAATACGTTTTTTAACCCAACTATATATTTACTACTCACGTCTCATCGGATTATTTACGTTTTGCTTTTATTGTACGATATGTAATATACAACTTTATATTATATATGGGTTACATATTTTAAAAATGGTGCAATGGGTAATTAGAAGTATACTAATTCTACTGTAGGTCTCGATCATCTTAATAAACAACTATATGATAGTTCATGTACACCGTCATACCGACATGTGTCATAAATAATTAATCAGCTTTCTTTGATATTATTAATTACGGTATCCATCTAAAGTTAAAGACAGACCACCGTAAATAATTAATTTGTTTATCTCCAATATTATTAACTATATTTATCTAAAATCTAAAAAATAGACACGTAAATTTCACGGGTTACAACCTAGTAATATAATAATGAAATATATAACAAAGAATCTTTATTGGTGAGTACAACAATGACTTTTGAACAAAAAATAATGTAGTATTATAAACTATTTCAATATATAAGAAATAATCTTTATTGGGGAAATATACAAGAAAGATTCTTTTGACTTTTGAATATTTATTTCACTAATCACTTGCTAAATACTATAAACTACAACACTAATTATTCTCTAACACAGTTGCACGTGTGACCAATAAAATATGAACATTTCTATTAAATAGTTACCATCATTATTACTATAAAAGCAAAATGTATAACTGCATACGTGGCGCAATAATATTCCACCATTCACTCTTTCGCGCACTCACATTCACCCTCACAAAGATTAGTTTCGTAGGCCAATGAGAACCCTTAATTTATATCAAGTCATATATTTTTATGTATTATATTATTATTATTATTATTATTATTATTCCATAAATGTTGTTAAACATTCCAAGATTCTCGGATTTTGCATTATTTCAAGTCATATATTTTCATTCCATTCCATAAATAAGAAATATTCCACAGTAAAAGATATACAAAATAAATATTAGTTGTAATCTTGGGGATCGATAATAAAAAATTAGTTGCCAATATTAAAGTGTATAATCTTTGGCTAATTAGCTAATTACACGGCTGAAGATATATTAACTAATTAGCTAATTACACGGCTGAATAATTACCCTACTTTATTATTATTATAATATACATTCCAAGATTCTCGGATTTTGCATTATTTCAAGTCATATATTTTCATTCCATTCCATAAATAAGAAATATTCCATAGTAAAAGATATACAAAATAAATATTAGCTGTAATCTCGGGGATCGATAATAAAAAATTAGTTACTTGCTAGATAGTTATAGCCAATTGAGGATATATTTTATTTTTATATTATTATCAAATTTAATATATACATAAATATGTAGTAAAGTTTTATAATTTTTGAGAATTATGTTTTATTATTAGCAAAATTAATTTATATATAAATTTGCTTTAAGGAGAAATGAAATGTGAAATATTGGCTTTGATATACATAAATTTATAGTATAGTTTTATTAATTTTGAGCATTATTTTTCATTATTAGCAAATTATAAAATTAGAACTGTAAAATTTTATTTGAAATTTAACATATTATAGTTTTAAAAATTAAAAGATTAATATTTAATGTTAAGTATGTTATTATTTTCCCTAAACATCGTAAAATTAAAAGTATATGCTATTTTTTTGTTATTTAAAATATTTTAACAATAAATATCGATAAAATATTTTGTTGTTATTTAAAATATTTTAACAATAAAATTAAAAGTATATGCTATTTAATGTTTCTTTTACTATCACTTTAAATTCTTTAGAATTTTTTTGATGTGACTCCATGTTAAGGTTAATAAGTGACGTGATTTTTTGTTAATGCTAGGATACTATGTGACATTTTATGTTACCCTTTAAATTACTAATATTGTATAGATTATATTAGTACGTTAAATCAAGCACAATATCATTATTACTATAAAAGCAAAATGTAAATTCGCTGACGTGGCGCAATATCGTTTCAGCGTTTACTCTTTCTCGCCCTCACATTCATCACCCTCACAAATTTATGTTTCGTAGACCAATTAGGAGGTCTGATTTATGCCAAGTCAGATATTCACATTATTTTATTCAAGTACCGTTTTTCCTAAATTATCTCACAATTATTTTCTCTGACCTAAATATTCTATAATAAATTAATTAAATTTATATATTAATATTCTACAATATTCACACGGTTAAGATATACAAAAAGCTTGAATATTTGATTCCATAATTTAATCATCAATCACCGTGGGAATATTTGATTCCCTAATTGTTTCCTTATATACTAATTGACCTAAATATTCTATAATTAATTAATTTATATACGAATATTCTACAATATTTCCACGGTTAAGAAATAATAAAAGCGTGAATATTTGATTCTCTAATTATAACGAAATCACTGTTTCACTACCCGGAAAGTAAATGTTAGGCAGAAAATGGGTTAGTGAATATGCCATATATACGGTTTTAATTTACAATATTTAATTAATTTATATATTTTTTGTCCGTTTCACTACCCCGGAAAGTAAATGTTAGGTAGAAAATGGGTTAGTGGTCCGTTTCACAAATAAAGGTAGAAGATGTTCTGTTTTCTATTTTTAATTGTCGTTTCACATAGATAATGTGTTAGTTGTTAGTGTATTATGTTCATTATCGTATAATAATGGATTGGGCTGCCTATGTTCATTATCGTATAATAATGGATTGGGCTGCCTATTTATATAATGGATACCTGTTTGCTATAACCATTCTCAAATAATGTTCATTATCGTATAATAATGGATTGCGCTGCCTATTTTTATAAAAAAATCAATTCGTTGGGCTATTATGATTTTCTCGGACCTCTAAGGACGATCAATAATTTATTATTTTGTAACACCGTTTTAATTACATATTCATTATGAAAAAATTTGTTATAATGGATTTTTATATTATTTTCATTTTTTGTAATATATAAAATTTAACTCTCTTAGTTTTGTTTTTTTGTTTTTAATTTAAATATCTTAAATTACGTAAATTTTGTATCTTATAATTTACATTTTAAACTATGTTTTAATCGTTTCATTTTAAACATATCTTACAATTGTTACTTTTATAAACATTATGTGTACTTACATAGCTTAAAGTTCTCAAACTTGAATGTTATAATTTCTGTATATATATTTTAATATATACAATGATATTATATTATTTCAATTTTGTTTTTAAAAAGTACAATTGTCCTAATAAATAGAATACTATATAATAATAAGTAAAATTTATATATGTCGTCTTTAAAGTAAGTATACGCAACCCCGTGATTTTTCACGAGTGTTACACTAGTTTTTTATTAAATACGGATCACTTCTTGTTAAAAAATGGCCTAATGTTTCAAAGTGGTCATTATTTATTAAAAAATTGTAATATTTTGAAACAAAAAACACGGAAGGAAATCGTTGCAATAACTATCGAAAATACAAAGTAAAGAAAACAATTTTATTTCCCTGTCCACTTGTAATCTTTATAGTTATGCTAAAAAATAGTACTACCTCCGATTTTCTATGATGTTCCTCTTTCCGTTTTGGTCTAATACATGATGTTCCCTCTTTCCTCTTTTGGACAACTTTGTGTGGTCCAAAATCAATTTCATGTGGGGTCATGTGTATTGTGTGGTTCAAATTGATTTACTTATTTCTTGTGTTAAAATCAAAAGGGAACAACACAAGAAATCGGAGGGACTATAAATTAATAAGAACGCTCATACAATTTCCTTTGTCATAAAATAAAATAAAATACTCAAACTATCTTAAAAATCTTCTATTTTATTTTCATTTATTATTTCAATTTTGTTTTTAAAAAGTACAATTGTCCTAATAAATAGAATACTATATAATAATAAGTAAAATTTATATATGTCGTCTTTAAAGTAAGTATACGCAACCCCGTGATTTTTCACGAGTGTTACACTAGTTTTTTATTAAATACGGATCACTTCTTGTTAAAAAATGGCCTAATGTTTCAAAGTGGTCATTATTTATTAAAAAATTGTAATATTTTGAAACAAAAAACACGGAAGGAAATCGTTGCAATAACTATCGAAAATACAAAGTAAAGAAAACAATTTTATTTCCCTGTCCACTTGTAATCTTTATAGTTATGCTAAAAAATAGTACTACCTCCGATTTTCTATGATGTTCCTCTTTCCGTTTTGGTCTAATACATGATGTTCCCTCTTTCCTCTTTTGGACAACTTTGTGTGGTCCAAAATCAATTTCATGTGGGGTCATGTGTATTGTGTGGTTCAAATTGATTTACTTATTTCTTGTGTTAAAATCAAAAGGGAACAACAGAAGAAATCGGAGGGACTATAAATTAATAAGAACGCTCATACAATTTCCTTTGTCATAAAATAAAATAAAATACTCAAACTATCTTAAAAATCTTCTATTTTATTTTCATTTAGTACAAATTATTCCCACATGTATAATTTATTTTCTTTGAATGTGCCCTTAATAGATTATCTGCACATACGAGCCAAAATATTTCAAATTACTCGCAAGCCTAAAATACAGCCCGAAAAAATGGAATCTTAAATTCCTGAATTACTTACTTCAAATTTAATCAATATAATCAACCTACTCGACTAATATTGATCAAATAAGGTCATATGAATTATATAGTTACAGACTCCCTTTTTTTTTTTTTTATTCCGTTCTTGTTTAATTTCATCTCGTTTTAATCCAGTCATGTTCAATTCAGTTCAATTTAACTCATTTTTTCAAAAAAAAATTCTTACTTCAGTTTCATTCCGTGCAACCTCATTTTAAACAACCCCTTATATTTAATTGAATAACCACTCACACTCTCGTTATATTACACCTTATTAATCACGATTTTAATTTGAAAGGATCTCTTGAGTAGCAGTAAGTTTTGCTTAAGACGAGTATTATCCATCTTAAGTGGGGTAATAAGGACAAAAAAATTATCATTTTTTAGATGATAAATGGGATGATTTGGTATGTATTTGACCCGTTTTACGCTTAAGGTAAATAATGATGGTTTAAAATGAAAACTTGTGGTTGAGTAGATGAGACCTACCCAAAACAAGAGCACAGATTCTTATTTACAACGGCACTATCCGTCGCAAGCTTGTGACGGATACCGTTTTCTCTCACAAAATACCCACTTTTTCTTTCTCCAACACTATTCCTGTGGTCCCATTTCTCCACTAACTCATTTTGTATCCATTTTATCTCACAAAATATCCGTCACAAATAATGACCCGTCGCAAGCAAGACTTACTAAAACAAGAGTAATGAAAAGAAACTTCGTAGATAGCAAAATACAAGTACAAATATCTAGAAACGGACTACTTGTACATAACAATCTAAAATGTGGTACCCACAAGACGAATGTACCCATCACATTAGCCAAAAAGTTGGTTTAATGAGGTCTTTTGAAAAGCAATAAGACTTATCGGATTTAATTCCGATAAGACGATAATATTTCATCACAAGTTAAAAACGTCGTAAAAAATAATATTTTTAAAATGAAAATGTATTTATTTTATTTTTTAACTCAAAATACTATATCTTAAAACTTGTCACATTTGTTAAAATAGCGATATTTGAGCATTTGACCCGTCTGTAATTGTATCGAAAATGTCCGTCTTTAATAAAAATATCAACGTGACGACTAATCCTACTTATAATATTTAAAAAAAAACTTCCTTTATTAGACAATTCACCAAAACCCAACGATATAATTAACTAATTCCCAAAGACTTAGCTAAACATTCATTTGATTCAAACAAACAAAACTAAAAACCTGCAAAAAAAAATGTGGGAGACAAAAATGGTGGGATTAATATTATTAATGATGACAATGGAAGTCATGGATGTTACATGTAATACTATTGGTAAAGTTGCCATGGCTAAAGGTTTGAGTAGTTTTATCTTTACTACTTACACTCATGGAATTGCTTTCTTCTTCTTTATTCCTTGCGCTTTCCTATACCATAGGTGAGACGGTTTTTCACGAGACTTACTTTTTTTCCGTTACTTTTTTTAGTCGTAATATGGTGCCATGAGTTGACTCATGATATGAGGGTTTATGCCCAAATTCTCATTTCAGACCGTCATCCTCCGTCTTAATATCCGTCTTTATTACCACGACTTGGTAGCATTTGACCCGTCTTAATATCCGTCTTAAGCAAGACTTTCTGGGTTTTATATTAGTAAAATTATTGGGGATGATACCCATGAGTTAGTTGATATTGGCCTGGTAGGTAGTTATTATTGAATAGTAAGTCTTGCTTGTGACGGATATTTTGTGAGATAAAATGGATACAAAATGAATTAGTGAAGAAAGGGGACCACATGAATAGTGTCGGACAGAGAGAAAAAGTGGGTATTTTGTGAGAAGAAACGGTATCCGTTACAAACTTGTGACGAATACTGCCGTCACAAATGAGAATTTGTGATTATTGAAAATGTGTTAGTTTCGTGGTTAGGTTGGCAGGTTAAGACGGAGATCTTGTGGACGATACGTTGGATACCCATAGGGATAATATATAGGTAATTGGTTTTTGATTGGGTTTTGGTTTGGGTTTTTTCTGTGAGACCGTCTTTCAGAAGACTAATTACGATGATGATTGTCTAATTGCATGAATTTTGATTGATAAAATTGGTTATTTGGATTGTAATTGTAGGATGTTGTTAGTTTGAATTGGTTTGTTACACCATGTAATGGTATTTGACCCGTTTAATTTGTGGGTTTATATGTACAGGAATAACCCAGTGCCCCAAATCAGTTTTTCGATGATTTTCCGGCTGTTCTTACTCGGATGTGCCTGGTAAATTTCTTTCTACTGTATTTGATTATATGGGTTTGGGGTGAAATACTGAAATGTGTGATTTTTGTACCAAATTGATTGACTTTCGTCGATTTTTGGATATGGGTCTTTGAATAGTTCATCATCTGATGAAAAGGAATTGTGGTGGATAGCATGTTGAAATTGACTAGTAGCAGAAATGGTCTAAGTTTGAATAACAGTTTATCAGCACGTTGTATGATCCGAGTTTAATTGTATATTGGTACTAACTGTGGGACAATTTCGCGATTCATTCTGATGAAAATGATCTGTGGTGAGAAATGGTCGAAGTTTGAATAACAGTGTATCAGCACGTGCTATGATCCGAGTTTAATGGTAACGGTACTAACTGTGGGACAATGTCGCGATTCATTCTGATGGGTACTGGAAAATGTTGTCAAAAACTCAAAACAATGAGGATTTTAATTGATGTGTGAATAATGTGTGTATGTTTTATGTCTTCTTCCGTATTTATCGTGATGGACTGTGTACTTGTTTCGTACTACACCAGAGAATGGACAGTGAATCAGTGATAGCTGATAATGCACTCGGTTGTAGATTTAGGCCCTGTTATTTTCGGTTGAAACGAGCTGAATTGAATAAATTGGAGTAGAGCTTAATTGAACTAAATTGAGTGGAACTGAGGTGGAGTGAATTTAGTTGAATTAAAAGTTACCTTTGTGAAGAGATTAATTGAAAATAATTGATTGAACGTAAATAAAACATAACGGAAAACAACCAACAAAAATTGAAATGAGCTGAAATTAAGCCAGAAAGAACAAGGCCTAAAGTGTCAGTGGCCGAGCCCATTTGTAGTTCTTGGACTGTAGGAGTTCTGTTTGTGAAAATTTATGTCCCAACATCTCCGAGTTGATCTGGTGTTTAAGCTAATTTAGCTCGGATCTGTTTGTTGGTGTTATGATGCAGTGGTGGTTGCTCCATGCTCACGTTTGTTGGGGTTCGGTACAGTTCACCAACACTTGCTTCAGCTATGAACAATCTTTCACCGGCGCTCACCTTTCTTATGGGTATTGTCTTTAGGTAACTCTTAAGAGTATCATTTTTCTAATTAATCAAAGTTGACTTCAATTCGATTCATTTTACGGGATACCCAGTGGCGAAGCCATAACTTGCATGCTCGAAAGAGACGGGAGCAAAATATTTACAGAAATTAAAGGTTGACGAATCAAGTAACTTCAACCATCGGCTTAAGCTTTTGGTTGAGTTGGTTTCTTGACATGGTATCAGAGCCATGTGACCAAAGGTCACGGGTTCGAATCCCACCCCCTCCATTCTAAAGTGGATAATCAGAACAGGCGCGGGAATTCCCGCGCCTGCACCCACACTTCAAGCCCAAAAAAAGAAAAAAAGGGCCTTTGTGTGAGGGGGGAGTGTTAGAATATAAAACGGCTTAAGCTTTTGGTTGAGTTGGTTTCTTGACAGTGAAGAACTGATGTGAAATAATCACTCTTGTAGGATGGAGAACTTGAATCTGAGAGCACATAGCAGTCTGCTTAAACTCGTGGGAACGTTTGTATCGATAAGTGGCGCCTTCATTGTTACGTTCTACCAAGGATTGCCTATCGTTATTTTTTCCACTCCGCCTTCTGAATTGTTTCATTCTTTGCTTCGAGGAACTGCTGAGCCGAATTGGGTGCTTGGCGGGATTTTGCTTTTCACTAGTTGCGTATTTCTTTCGATTTCGTTTATCATCAAGGTCATTATTTGCTTCGCTTCATCCTTTATTATCGGCTAAAGTTTCCGTCCCTGTGGACTTTAATAGGAATATTAATAATAGTTGGACCTCAACCATAACCTTAAGGTTTTGGTTGAGATGCTTCATCTATCATGGTATCAGAGCCACTGTGACCAAAGGTCACGGATTCGAATCCTGGCAACCTCAAAACCTCTCGAAAACTCACGAAGTGGAAACCCAGCACACGGTATGGGGGGCCTGTGCAAACTAACCACTCTTCAAGCCCAATGGACATTCGAGTGAGGGAGCATAATAGGAATATTAATAATAGTTGGGCCTCAACCATAACCGTTGAGATGGATCCTATCAGACTTAAGTTTCAACGGAAGTGTGACAGACTGACAGCACCGTATATTTTGTTGTTCTGCAGACATGGATAGCAAGGGAGTTCCGCTCAGAGGTGCTTATAACAGTGATCAGTTTCTTTTTCGAAACCTTGGTAGCCGGACTAGTGGCTTTCATAGCAGAGGAAGACAAGAGTGTTTGGACACCAAAACTTGAAATCATATGGATCGCGCTTCTGTTTGGGGTAACTATTCACAACCCGCTACTTATTTTGATATTTTCCTTCATCTGTATCGTTCATCTGTCATCTGTTTCATCATATTTAGTCCGTATAACTTATAAGACTGCGTTATTGTTTGATTTTTATCAGGCCCTAGAGGTTGGGTTAGTAAACATCGTCCAAACATGGGCCTGCGGAAAGAAGGGGCCGCTGTTTGTAGCCATGTTTAAGCCGCTTCAGATGATAATAGCGGTGATTTTGGGAGTATCGTTCCTAAAAGATGTTCTGCATCTCGGAAGGTAAGTAGTATGTCTTCCGTCATCCTCCACTTCTTCATCGCGCTTCTTTCTTCTTTGTGATTGTTACAATCACTTTATGAGAACGTCAGTGACGTGAATTTATCGCGGATTTTGTTGCACCCAATGGATTTTGGCAATGACGGAACAACAAGACGCGGTTTCTATGCCCTGTCAGCCACCGGTTAAGGTGTTGCTTTGTGACCGTGAGGTCACGGGTTCAAGCCATGGGAGCGGCCTCTTGCCAAAATTACACCCTTGTGGTGGGGCCCTTCCCCGGACCCTCGCATAACGAGGATGCCATCGTGCACCGGGCTGTCCTTTTTTTAACAAATACGCAGTTTAGTTTGTAGAATTTCGGCCTCAAACCCCTCAAAATACAATTCCATCTCACAATCGTCAATATTTTTTGGTTCCGCCACTTGATTCAGTGACACGGTTTTGTAATGATTCATATATGCAGTGTAATTGGAGGAACAATCATAGGAATCGGATTCTACACAGTAATGAAAGGGAAAGCGGAAGAAGAGATGAAAAAAGAAGGTGACGAGTCTGCAGACGAATCTGCAGTGTTACGTAGCTCCGAAGAAGACGCGTCTCCTCATAAAGTCCGTCTTCTACAAAACCAAAATATTGATGTATAGAAACTCTATGAGGCATACATTAAATTTCGGTGATTCTTGTACATATGAGATGCCAAACGGCCTCACATGTAATTACACGGATTTGTAAAACCGTCTCACATAAGTATTCGTGATGATTTACCACGTTCATGTACAGTTGTATATTTATCAGTAAGATGTTTTGTCTGAGATGCAAAATTTCATTTGGCAATGGAAAGTTTTCTAGAAGTTCGAATCTGTTTTGTTCGGATATTGCTGGCAGGCCAGACGGGTCGTGAGCGCGACTTGAAGCTCGATACCCATGAGTAATTTCGGCCAATCGGTAAGGATTGATCTAATTTAATAAGAGATCTCGAGTTTAGACTTTAGAATAACATCGCCCTCAAAATTTAAGTGGCGGAGACTACATAGCGAGACGATGTGGTACACTTTAATTAGTACTAATATGACCAACTACTGTATGTACAAAATTAGTACGAAATAATATTGATATGATTTAATACTTGTAATTTCAGTTCACCTCAAATTATTACGAATCAAGTAATTATGAGTTATATTCAGGTTAGACAATTTCAGACCACCTTTGAATCTCGAAAACTTATCAAATCGGGTCAGTTTTATCGGGTTTAGATGACGGGTGGTGGTGGGGCAAAGCCATAGATAGAAGTAAGAAATAAGGTGTGGATACTATACATAACGAGACGATGTGGTACCTACGTAATGGACGTACCCATCAGTGCCATCACATTAGCCTGAAAATTGGTTTAATGAGGTCATTGAAAAGACAACGTTATATACCCTAATATATATTTTCTTCTCTATTCCGTTATTCGGTTATTCGGATTGTTTTTCCCAATTTTCTTTTCGGGTTAATTTGTGATCCAAATTCAATGACATGTAGGGTAATGTGTTTTATACGGTCTAATTTTATATTTTTATTTCTTATGCAAAATGAAAAGAGGAAGAAAATATACTCCAATAATTATATTTCCAAAACAGCAAGTCTCCCTTGAGACGGGTATTTCATTCAAAAGCTTGCGACGGTTCAAATACTACCATGTTTGGGAAAAACAAAACAATTTGCAACTATTGAGATATTCTACTTTTGTCTTATCTCTCCATATGGTATGCTTTGACCGTCGTAAACTTGCAATGGATATGTCCGTCGGTCCGTCACAAATGAGAATTTGTGATTTTAAAATAACCCAAATGAAAATTAATTAACTACGGAAGTACGGAGTATATTCCAAAGGGTGAGCTAAAAATTCATTATTCATTTAATTCAAACAAACAAAAAATAATGGAAATAAAAATGGTGGGATTAATATTATTAATGATGACAATGGAAATAATGGATGTTACATGTAATACTATTGGTAAAGTTGCCATGGCTAAAGGTTTAAGTAGTTATATTTTTACTACTTATATTCATGGAATTGCTATCTTCTTCCTTATTCCCTTTGCTTTCCTTTTCCACAGGTTCGACTCTGAGACGGTTTTTCACGAGACTTACTTAATTATTTATTGTTCTTTTGTTTGGTTTATTACTTTGTTGGTCATAATATATGGAATGTGAAAACAGTGGTGGAGCTAGGGGCTAGCAAAGGCACTCGTCCTAGCGGCTGAACTTTCCGTAATTTTTAGTTAAATTTTCTGATTTTTTTTAGTGTAATTTATATCATTACCGCTTCATACCCCCTAAATTAAAATCCTGGCTCCGTCACTGTGCAAAAATGTGCTAGTTTAGTGGTTAGTAACTTAGGATGATATTAATAATAGCCGAGCTTCAACCATCACCTTAGGGTTTTGGTTGAGATCGTTCATCTATCATGGTATCAGAGCCAGTGTGACCGAAGGTCACGGGCTCGAATCCTGGCAACCTCAAAACCCCTCAAAAACTCACGAGTTGGAAACCAAGCACACGGTATGAGGGGCCTGTGCAAACTAACCACTCTTCTGGGCATTCGAGTAATAGGAATATTAATGAGATGGAGTTAGTATTACTTTTGTGGTTATAACGGAGATATTATGGACGATAGGTTACTTGATTTTCTATTCGGTTTGTGGTGGGTTAATGGGTTATATAGACCGTCTTTCAGAAGACTAACTACATGCAATTTGATAAGCAATTGGTTAATTTGGGCTGTATTTGTGAGTTTGAACAGAATGTCTTGCTAGTGACTGTCTCACAGCTTTCCTCCCATGTGTTCTTTGTGAGAGGTTACAAGCTTGTGACGGAATAATACCGATACCGTCCCACAGTGAAGTTTGAATTACTTTGATCATGTTTTTGTTTAATTCTGGGTATATATGTACAGGAACAATCCAGTGCCACCAATTACTATTTCTATGATTTTCCGGTTGTTCTTACTCGGATGTGCCTGGTAAATTTCTCTCTGCAATCTTTGATTATATGTTTTTGCTGTGAAATATGTGATTTTTGTACCAAGTTCTTTGATTTTCGGCGAACCGTGACATTATTATTAGCCATCCAAAGAAAATGTGTATCTTTAGGCCGCTTTCATTTTGAGGACACTAATTGGTAGAGTCGCGAAAGGTGGTGTGAGGTGTCCATGACCCGGGTTCTGGGTTCAAATCCCGTCAGCATCAAAATCGCCCTTGTGACTCTCTTTACCCAAAAAAAACTAATTACGTCTTTGTCGGTGATAGATGAACCATCTCAACCAAAATCTTAGGGTGATGGTTGAGACCCAACTATTATTAATATTCCTAATACGCTCCCTCACTCAAATGCCTATTGCGCTTGGGGTTTTGAGGTTGCCAGGATTCGAGCACGTGACCCTCGGTCACACTGGCTCTGTTACCATGATAGATGAACCATCTCAACCAAAACTTGAGGTGATGGTTGAGGCCCAACTATTATTAATATTCCTAATAGTTGGTGCTATGGTGCCAGCGGTGGTTGCTCCATGCTCTCGTTTGCTGGAATTCGGTACAGCTCACCGACACTTGCTTCAGCTATGAACAATCTTTCGCCTGCTCTGACCTTTCTAATGGGTATTCTTTTTAGGCAAGTCTCTCGACTTATTAGCTCATTTAAATTCAGTTCAGTTTAGTTCTATTCATTTTAAAGTACGCGTTCTGATATGAAATAATCACTCTTGTAGAATGGAGAACTTGAATCTTAGAATACGGAGTAGTCTGCTTAAACTTGTGGGAACGTTCGTATCCATAAGTGGCGCCTTCATTGTGACTTTCTACCAAGGATTGCCTATCAAGTTATTTTCTACGCCGCGTTCTGAATTGTTTCTCTCGTTTCTTCGAGGAACTGGTGAGCCCAATTGGGTGCTTGGAGGACTGTTGCTTTTCACTAGTTGCGTCTTTTTTTCAATTTTCTTAATCATCAAGACATGGATAGCAAGGGAGTTCCGCTCAGACGTGCTCATAACGCTGATCAGCTTCTTCTTCGAAACCTTATTAGCCGGACTTGTGGCCTTTATAGTCGAGGAAGACACGAGTGTTTGGACGCCAAAACTTGAAATTATATGGATCGCTCTTCTATACGGGGTATTAATTCATCAAACCTATGTTACTCCGACTCTTCTAATTTCCTCGCGTACCCGTGTCCGACACTCGACACTTGAACATGGGTATGACACATGGACACCTCATTTTAGACCAAAATGTGCATATTTTTCAATAAAATAGCCGAGTCCGACACTTGGACACGCACCCGTGTCGTGTACTTCTAAACGAGTCTGAGTAACATAGCATCAAACCACTTTCATCTTACACAAGTTTGATTAGATGTGATCAAATGCAGGCTTGAGCGGAAAATGAGACAGGTTACTGCCTTACCGGGCAGGGCCGTTGTATTTTTCTTATAACGTTTTGTCCGTACCCACTTCTTTTGTTGGCCGTTCTTAATGGACGAGACTATCCATGAACAACTGTTTAACGTTTGATTTATCAGGGCTTTCAAGTTGGGATAGTAAACACCGTCCAAACATGGGCCTGCGGTAAGAAAGGGCCGCTGTTTGTAGCTATGTTTAAGCCACTTCAAATGATAATCGCGGTCATCTTGGGCGTGTCTTTCCTAAAAGATGTTTTACATCTTGGAAGGTAAATGATACGGATTATATATGTCTTGCGTTACTCATTTTTCCGTTGCATTTCTTTCGTTAAAGTAGCTACATGATAATATTAATAATAGTTGGGCCTCAACCATCACCTTAAGGTTTTGGTTGAAATGGTTCATCTATCAAGGTATCAGAGCCAGTGTGACCGAAGGTCACGGGATGGGGGCCTGTCAAACTAACCACTCTTCAAGCCCAACGGGCATTCGAGTGAGGGAGCGTATTAGGAATATTAATAATAGTTGGTCTCAACCATCACCTTAAGATTTTGGTTGAAATGGTTCATCTATCAGATAATGTCTGTCTAAATGAATCGGTTTTGTAATGGTGCGTAAATTGTATGCAGTGTTATTGGAGGAACAATCATAGGAATTGGATTCTACACAGTAATGAAAGGGAAAGCTGAAGAGGAGATGAAAAAAGAAGGTGGTGGCGAGTCCAACGACGAGTATGCAGTGGTACATAGCTTCAGTGAAGACGCATCGCCTTATGAAGTCCCTCTTCTGCAAAATCGAAATACTGATGTATAAAAACTCTCTGAGGCATGCATTAAATTTCAATGAATCTTGTACATACGAGATGCCAAAACGGCCTCACATGTAATTACGTGGTAGTAATTTGTAAAACCGTCTCACATAAGTATTCACGATTACCATGATCATGTACAGTGCAGTACAGTTTTATATTTATTGGCAATGGGAATCTATTTCCTAATTTTTAGACTGTTTGATACTTTGAATCTGTTTTGTCGGATATTGCTGGCAGGGCAGACGGGTTGTGAATGCGGTGAGCTGGGCTTACTAATCGGTTTGTTCTTTCTTCAAATTTTCAATTGAAATTTGTAAATAATCTCGAGCTTTTGGTATATTGATATTAATGAAAGTTCATGACTTTATGTTTAATTGTTTACTAATTGAGATTATAAATTGTGTGTTATTGTTTTGCAGATGAGAACTTTCATCTCCTCCTTTGACCCGGATCTGATATCACTCCGAAGGGTGGTATCGGCCTGACAAAACCCGAATCTGATATCACCCCATCCACTTTGACCCGGATCTGATATCACTCCGAATCTGAGTTGTGAGTTTTACATTGAACTACTCCTTTAATTGCGCGTTTAAGCCATTTAAAGCGCTGCAATTAGTCTTGAAATATAAGTAGACGGTCCATTTTTCCAGGTTGTGTTTTACTTCATGGTGCTTGGGACGGAAGGGGGCCGCTTTTGTTTGCCTGTTAAAGCCGCTTGGGATTTCCATAGCTGCAGTCAGAGGTGTTCTTTTTTCCGGGATTAGTTCCGTGGCAACTTGAGAGGTATTTCTCAATTTCTTTCCTGTTTATGGGTCATTTATTTTCTGCATGTACTTACAGTCAGAGCAGCAGCGGAGACAAAGACTCAATATTCTCTTGTTTACTGTCGTAAATGACTAAACGGTATACATTGTAATGCAGCAAAATAGTTTACGGACATGTCTGCGCTTCTTATATTGCAAAGGAGTTGTCAATCAATGCAGTTTGACACTATGAAACGATATATCGGATTCACTTTTTTCACTCACAAATTGCTGTTCCGATGATGGAGTATTGACGCTCCATATTCAAACAGCCTGAGGAACGTTTAGCACGAAAAAAAACAGCAGAAATTGTTTGAGTCGTAGTTAATTACTAAAAATGAAAAACTGTACTATGACTTTGGCCCTGTTCGGTAAACAGCCGATTAATATCGGCAGAAGCAGATTCAGAAGTCAGATTTGACTAGCAGAATGATTTAGAAGGTTTGATCTCCAACTTGCTTATTACACAAGAGAGAAAATATCCCAACAACTTTCTAACAGAAGTTAGTACACCAACCTATTTAACTAATGGAGTATTAGTAATCTTAATAATAGTTGGGCCTCAACCATCCATCTATTATGGTATCAGAGCCAGTGTGACCGAAGGTCACGGGTTCGAATCCTGACGACCTCAAAACCCCTCGAAAAATCACGAAGTGAAAACCCAGCACACGGCATCACCTTAAGGTTTTGGTTGAGATGGTTCATCTATCACGGAGTTCATCCTGCTGCCGCACTGTCATGCTTCCGTCTACTTCGTCTGCTGCTAGTGTCATAGTGTGTCTTCTATTATCTCGATAATTAGTAAATTACGAAACCAATGTTGCTAATATATCGAAAAACTCGTAATGGATTACTTTAAGTGGTAAGTATGGTACTAAAAAAAGATGAAAACATCACATTAACCCAAAAGTTGGTTTAGTGATGTCTTAGACAAATGACATGTATTATTTGTTTAATCTCACTAATCATCATTAGTTCATTAGTCATTACTATTTAAAAAGAACTTAAAAAGAAACTTGTAATAGAGTCTAAGGAAGAAAAATGTGGGAGGTAAAGATGGTGGGAGTGATAGTGTTAATGGTGACAATAGAAGTAATGGAAATAACTGGTAATACAATTGGCAAAGTCGCCTTGGGAACGGGTTTGAGCAGCTATATCTTCACTACTTACACTCATGGCATTGCTTTCTTCTTCCTTATTCCCGCTGCGTTCCTTTTCCACAGGTCCGTCTTGTTGCTTTCTTTATTTGCTTTCGAGTTTAGTTTTGTTATGAGACTGTCTTATTCTCGTGATGAAATATTATGAAACGGACTTATGCACAGGAAAACTCCAGTGCCGTCAATTGGATTTTTAATGGTTTTCCGAATGTTCTTACTTGGATGTGGCTGGTAAGCTTCAAACCATATAACCATAGTATTGGAAGCGTACCTGAATAAATGTTCCTTTCAAGGGCAGTTGTTTTGTTGGGTCTATGCCTTGAATCTGTTAGTCGCCGCTTTGAACGACTATGCGGGGGTCTAATCTGTATTAGGTTAAGAGTACTATATAAACTCTTAAACTCTACCCTAGCAGTTATCATATTATATACCGTTCTGAATCTGTAATGAAAAACTTCTCACATTAATAAAACTCTCTCCCTTCTGCCCTGTGGACGTAGCTAACACACCGTTAGTGAACCACGTAAATCTGTGCGTATTGTTCTTTATTGTTTGTTTTTATCTTTCTCTGTGTTTCCGTTATAACATGTTTAGTAAAATTATTACCTGTTTGTTGGTATTACGATGCAGTGCTGGTTACTCTGTGCTCACATATCTGGGAATTCGTTATAGCTCACCGACACTTGCTTCAGCTATGAATAATCTTTCTCCTGCTCTCACTTTCCTGATGGGTATCCTTTTCAGGTAACAATCTTAAATTGTTGGTTGACGACAAACGTAAGAGCGTCTATGCATATTTTCAATCAATGAAATACGCTGCTGTTACTTAGAAGTGCGCGCTGTTTTAGTTTTTTGGATGATCTCTTATATGAAACAATCACTGCTGTAGGATGGAGAACTTGAATCTAAGAGCACAGAGTAGTCTGCTTAAACTTGTGGGAACGTTTGTATCGATAAGTGGCGCCTTCATTGTTACTTTCTACCAAGGATTGCCTATCATTATTTTTTCTACTCCGTCTTCTGAATTGTTTCATTCTTTGCTTCAAGGAACCAATGAGCCGAATTGGGTGCTCGGTGGACTCTTCCTGTTTGCTAGTTGCATATGTCTTTCCGTTTCCTATATCATCAAGGTCATAGTTGCATAGTTTTTCCGTCTCAAGTTGATTAATTATATGGAATTATGGACAGTGGCGGACCCAGGATTTTTGTGTAAGGGGGCACAAAATTTTTTCCATCTCCTGGATGGAAATTGACATCCCTACCAACTATGCCATGATAACTATATGTCTATATTGAAAACTTATAAAAAACTTTATGTCGAAAATTTCATGGGGGCACCTGCCCACCCGGGCCCACCCCCATATCCGCCCCTGATTATGGATACGCTTTCTTTAATTTCTCCATTATGATTCAGTTAACTTCAGTTGAGTTTCCGTGAAGTTGGTGTATCTTGATTATTGTGTTGTTCCTCAGACATGGATAGTAAGGGACTTTCGTTCAGAGGTGCTAATAACGCTGATCAGTTTCTTCTTCGAAACCATAGTAGCCGGACTTGTGGCCTTTGTAGCGGAGGAAGACAAAAGTGTTTGGACGCCAAGCATTGAAATCATGTGGATCGCTCTTCTGTTTGGGGTAGCTATTCACAAAAAACTTAATTTCCGTATTCCATCTTTATCGTTCATCTGTCATATAATCGAGAAAAGTCGTTTGACATACACCAGGGTGACTGTTTTACACTTCCGTGTATAAGAACGTCTTATTGTTTATTTTTATCAGGCACTACAAGTTGGCGTATCGAATATAGTCCATACATGGGCTTGCGGGGAGAAGGGGCCGTTGTTTGTAGCCATGTTTAAGCCGCTTCAGATGGTAATCGCGGTGATCATGGGAGTATCTTTCCTCAGGGATGTTTTGCATCTTGGAAGGTAAGTAATATGTCTTCTGTCATCCCAAACCTTCAATTTTTTAGGTCCGCCACTTTATTTAATGATGTGTATGGGTTCATATGCAGTATTATCGGAGGAACAATCATAGGAGTAGGATTCTACACGGTCATGAAAGGGAAAGGCGAAGAAGAGATGACAAAAGACGGTATTGAATCTGCAGCGTTATATTCGACTAGCTCAGAAGACGGTACCTCTCTTCATCAAGTCCCTCTTCTGCAAAACCGAAACACTGATGTGTAGAACTCTCGACTTTCTCAAGACGTAAATGAAACTTGGGTTATAAAATGTCGTAAATGGACTGTTATTGGCAACAGCATGAACCCACGTGTATGACCGTCTCATAGGTTTTTGTGATGAAATTGGCCACACTCGTGCAGTCGTCGTAGTGGTAATGTAACTATGTACGCTGGCAAGACTTTACTACGCTGAAAAGTCGAAGCAATGACCTTGAGTCGACTCGTCTCATAAGTTTTTTGTGATTAATGTGTTCCTTGTTGCTTCGTCTCAAATTCTCATTTCAGATGACCATTTCCGTTTGAAACCTTTAGACGGGCCATATGTGACCACGCATCTTGGTGATAGTTAGCTAACTAAACAAGTAACATAAATGACAATCGGATATTCGGAAGACAAGTCAGATCCGATTTTCGAATACTAAGAACTAGGATTGTAAGTGATCCAAGTCAACTAGACAAGCCCGTGAATCGGCTCGGTCAAAGTTCAGCTCGTGCTCAGTTAAAATAAGCTCGAGCTTGGTAAATACGAGCTACGCCGGAGCTTAACAAGGGTCGGCCCAGAAGCTCGTTTAGGCTTGTTTATATATTTTTTTATAATTTTTATATTTAATACTAATTTATTTTAAATTACTTTATGTTATTTAGATATTTATAAATATATTATAATATAATATTTTTTAATCTTATATGTTTTCTAAAAATATTTCTATTTAGTTAGATTAAAAAAGTGAAAATAATATAAAGACAAACGAACTCGAACTTTTTCCGAGCCAAGCTCGATTTTCAATATCTTAAACTCGACGAACTTTAAGCCGAGGTCCGAGCGTGAGCTTAAAATTCCGAGTCAAGCCCCAACCCATCCAAACTCAATCTCAAATCGGCTCGTTTACCGCCTTATTATTGCCAAGCTCGATCTTAATATCTTAAGCTCACCAAACTTCGAGCCAAGTTCGAGCGCGAGCTAAAAATTCCGAGTCAAGTGCCAATATCTTAAACTCGACGAACTTTAAGCCGAGTCCGAGCGCGAGCTAAAAATTCCGAGTCAAGCCCCAACCCATCCAAACTCGATCTCAGATCGGCTCATTTACAGCCTTATTATTGCCAAGCTCGATCTTCAATATCTTAAGCTCACCAAACTTCGAGCCAAGTTTGAGCGCGAGCTAAAAATTCCGAGTCAAGCGCCAACCCATCCAAACTCGATCTCAAATCGGCTCGTGTACAGCGTTATTATTAAGACCCACAAACATAATGATCTCAAACATTGCTGTCAGCTGACTAACCCAGCTTCTCTAATCTCAATTGTACCTAAAAAACATTAGCAATCAATGACTTGATCATTTGATTATCACCTTCACTGAAGATCATAAGCAAAAATGGAGAGTTCAGCAGGTCCATATGTAGGAATGATAATGGCGGAATGTTGTCAAGTTGGATTACTGTTAATTAGCAAACAAGCTTTTACATTAACTGGTATGTCTAACTTTGTGTTTGTCACTTACTCCAATGCTCTTGCCTCCTTAATCCTCCTCCCTTTCTCCCTCTTCTTCCACAGGTTCCTTTCTTTCTTCAATTCTTTACTTCTAATTTATGGGTTTTAATTTCATGGCTGCGCTTCTTTTTATTGTAAAGTATCCGTCTTTCGATGCAATTTACATTTTGGGGCACCGGGTAAATGTTGTCTGTCAAAAGCTAAGCTAAAGACGGATAGTGCGTTCTTCGCAATAAAGCAAGTGCGAGGGCAAGTGGGGAGAAATGGAGCACCCTGCACCTCATGAACGGTATCACTTGCATATTGTAAGAGGGGTATGGTCCCGTCTTCTGTTTGGGACGGATAATGTACGTCTTCAATAAATGAGATTTTGTGATTGGAATATTGGATTTAGGCCCTGTCCTTGCAATTTTGCTTGGTTGTATTTCGTTAAGTTTTATTTACGTCCAATCAATTATGTTCAATTAATCTCTTCACAAAATTAACTTTTAATTCAACTAAATTTACTTCACCCGAGTTCCACTCAATTTAGTTCAGTTAAGCTCTACTTCAATTAATTCAATTCAGCTCGTTTCAGCCGAAAAGAACACAGCCTGAAAGTTCATGACTTTATGTTTACTAATTGCGATTATAAGTATGTGAGTTGTTATTGGGGTAATGTTGTTGTTTGTCGAGGATGAGCTATTGGAATACAAAATGCCTTGCTTGTAACGGGTATTATCCGTTATCTGTCACAAGCTAAAGATGGATTGTACTCCTCTCGCAATAAAACAAGTGTGAGGGCAAGTGGGATGAAATTGAACATCTCATGAATAGTATTACTCGCATATTGAGAGAGGGTATTATCCTTTTTCGGCTTGTGACGGACAGGTGTCCGTCTTCAATGAGATTTTGTGATTGGAATATTGGTATTAATGAAAGTTCATGACTTTATGCTACTAATTGAGATTATAATTATGTGAGTAGTTGTTGTTGGGGTAATGTTGTTGTTTGTCGAGGATGAGCTATTGGAATACAAAATGCCTTGTTTGTGACGGGCATTATCCGTTATCCGTCACAAGCTAAAGATGGATTGTGCTCCTCTCACAATAAAGCAAGTGTGAGGGTAAGCGGGACGAAATGGAGCATCTCATGAATAGTATTACTTGCATATTGAGAGAGGGTATTATTTGTCTTCGGCTTGTGACGGATAATGTCCGTCTTCAATGAGATTTTGTGATTGGAATATTGGTATGATGAATGTTCATGACTTTATGTTTACTAATTGAGATTATAATTATGCGGGTTATTGTTTTGCAGATCAGTATCTCGTCCTCCTCTCACTTTCTCTCTTCTTGGGTGGTTCTTCCTGCTTGCTTTTACTGGGTATGTTAATACTGTTTTTCTGATACCCTTTTCTCTAATTTATCATGGGTTTTTTTCAATTTTATACTTCCTTCATTCCGCGGCTTCTGCCTTTACTGTCTCCTTTCCGGCTTTGGGATGATTTAACTTTACCCCTTAAATTAAAGAGAACGGAGATAATCTTATTGTGGTTTAAATGATGGTAGTTAATTATCTTAATCTCCCAATTTTATCGCCCGGACAATAATTTGTGATAACTTAGAAGGAGAGGGGGCGATAAAATTGGGATGTCAGGAGTATATTTTGAGTTCTTATACCATACGGAGTGTGTTTCAGAGGATGATTCATGTCAGCCGACCCCAAAATATTTTGGGACTAAGGCTCTGATGTTGTTGTTGTTGTATACCATACTGAGTGTTAGATTAAATTATGCTCGGTGATTACCTTTGCGGTGTTTTATGTATAAATGTAAAGTTTTGTTCAATGCACTTGAGAAGAGAAGGTTGATAACTGAGGTTGTTTTTTTCTTGTATCGTTCCGTAACAGTATTACCCTTGTACCTGTGATGGCGTTCCCGCTCATGGTAGGAGATAGGGTCCAGTGTATATAGCCTTACCTTTGTGTTGAACACAAAGTGACTGTTTTTCTCAGTAAGCTTGTGAGATTTGAATAATTATTTGTTGCTCTTTAAATTTACGGTTCTCAATTTTTTTGTGTGCAAGATGTTTGGCTCAGCTATTTGGGTATGCTGGGATTGATTACAGCTCTCCGACTCTTGCATCGGCAATGTTGAACCTTGTTCCAGGACTTACTTTTTTGCTTGCAATCATATTCAGGTACAGGCTTTTGCTTCCTGTTATCTTTTTTCTGATAGTTGCTTTCTGGTTGGAGCTTACTTTGAATGGGGTGATTAATACCAGCGTTATAGAGCTCGATACAAACACTAAAACGATGAAAGAATGGTAACTGGTAAGTGCCCTACTGGTAGTAGAGTAATGTTGGGACGTTGGAAAACGGGGGTGATATGGTTTCATTTTCAAACGGGAGTAATGCAGTATAAGCGAAGAGTGTGGCCTGCAGGATTGATGTGCGTTCCTTTGACGGGCTCAACCTTGGCCGGCTGTTTCTTTGACTTCGGCTTGAACCTCGAAGGACGCGCCGATTGCGACGGCTTGTCAAAATAATCAAAGGTCATCTTTCTGTAATGGCGGTAAAATGAATGAGAGTATTTTCAAAGGAAATGATCAAACTATTTTCTTCGGGTTTTTCGGGTTTTCCGGGTTTTAGCTCTGTCAATATATTTATACTTGGGTATTAGATATATGAGTTTATCCCACATCAGTAGATTAGACTGAAATATGCATGATTATATACGCTGTAATTGCGAATAGAAACCAACATTAGGATTCAAGAGTAAAAGTGAATGGGCCATAGGCGTAAGTCAAGGCCCAGGAAAGTCCCCGGGCTAAATTACCGCAGAGATGTGGGCTCGGAAACGAGTATCCTTTGTGAAGGAGGCCTAAGGCTGAGACGTGTGTGGAGCTCACGGCCTCTACCAAAGTTGTTCTAGCCGATTTCTACAGTTATTCATTTGAGCAAATCAGCTTAACCGAACGGGGCTTACTACTCTTGTAATCCACCTTTTTGTATTTAAAATCATATTTTACATATTTTTTACCATACCTTTTTGTATTTTAAAATCATATTCTACATTTTTTTTACGAGATGTGGGCTCGGAAACGAGTAGCCTAAAGCTGAGACGTGTGTCTAGCCGATTTCTACAGTTATTCACTTGAGCGAATCAGCTTAACTGAACGGGGCTTACTACTCTTGTAATCCACCTTTTTGTATTTAAAATCATATTTTACATATTTTTTACCCATACCTTTTTGTATTTTAAAATCATATTCTACATTTTTTTTACCCATGTTTACGTAAAATTAATGATCATATTTTACATATTTTTTACCCATACCTTTTTGTATTTTAAAATCATATTCTACATTTCTTTTACCCATGTTTACGTAAAATTAATGACTGGTAAGTGCCCTACTGGTTGTAGAGTAATGTCGGGACGTCGAAAAGGGGTAATATGGTCTCATTTTCAGACGGGGGTAATGCAATATAAGGTAAGAGTGCGGCCTGCAGGATTGATGTGCGTCATGACTCATGTGTGTTTTGCATGTACTTACAGGATGGAAAAGGCAGATTGGAAAACATTAACCTTTCAGTTTAAATTGATTGGAACCGTGGTATCTATTGCTGGAGCATTTGTCGCGACTCTTTATGAAGGTCCACCGCTTTTCGCTGTGCCTGCAACATTGAGCTCATATCAGCATAATCTTCTTGGAGAGCAATCAAACCCGAAGTGGATTATCGGTGGTTTCTTTCTTGCTATTGATTGCGTGATGGCATCTAGCTGGGTTATTATTCAGGTAAGTTTAAACTAACCCGCTGATTTCTGAACCTTCGCAACTTATGACGAACTCAACTCTTATTGGTTATCGCTGTTGTTTACTCTCAGGCAGTGATTTATGCAAAGTACCCAGCGGAGCTGATTGTTGTCTTCTTTTACTGTTTCTTTGTCGCGATCCAATCAGGAGTATTCACGTTGATTGTGGAAAGAGATTTAAATGCTTGGAGCTTAAAGCCCGTGTTGAGGCTTCTAGCAATTTTGTACTCCGTAAGTCAATCAATCACATTTTGCTTCAAAAGAAGCATTTATGTTTATCCCACATTGGTCATTTATTGCTTCTTGGACTTATTTATATACATTTTCCAAAAGTATCTTTTTTTGTGTTTTTCCGTCTTGTTAATTGTTTGTGCAATCAGTCACAAAATTCACTCATTTTTTCTACAAATAATATCTTTCTCCCTTACCCCTCTCTACTAAATTAAATACTCTCTGGCAACGAACTTGTTGTGTTCAACTGTTTCTCCGCCTATACTAGAGAAACAGTGGTTGTCACACAAAATTCACTCATTTTTCTACAAATAATATCTTTCTCCCTTATTTCTCTCTACTAAATTAAATATTCTCTGGCAACGAACATGGCTGTGTTCAAATATTTCTCCGCCTACACTAGAGAAACAGTGGTATTGTTTTTTATTGTTAGTTTATACGCTAATACCTACTACCATGATAACAGTAACCAGTACCACCAATATATGCAGGAGGGTGATATTGATCCGACTAAGCCTAAACCCGTCTCGGCCTGGCCGGAAACCTATCTAAACCTAAGTGACCTAATTGCCATAATAATTACCCGTGTGTTTATTGTACTCCATTTAATCTTGAAGCATAAGGAGATGGTTTGTCTCTGCAGGCAGTGTTTGGTTCAGCAGTGCAGGTCGGTCTTACTGCATGGTGCCTGCGCCGAAAGGGGCCCGTTTTTGTTTGCATGTTTAAGCCGCTTGGGGTTGCCATGGCTGCAATTGCAGGCGTTCTTTTCTTCGGGGATACATTGTATCTTGGAAGGTATTCCACTTTGCCTTCCTTATATCTGGATCATTTATATTCAACACATCTTTATCAAAATAGTTCAGTAGTGTCTATTTCTTGTATTGCGAGCAGTCAATGCAATTATCAAAATCCATAAATAGGCTTTGTTTTGTAAACAGCATATTGGCCAAATTTCAGCATATTTGAGAGATTTAGCATGTTTGACTTGGCAATATGCTATTTAGAGTGTTTGATTAATGGCATATTGAAATAGTATATTGGGGTCCAATATGCTATTTTACAATATGCTGCTCCTACCAGCATATTGGATTAGCATATTAGAAAGAAAAAATTGTCTTATTTACCCTTTTAATAATATACAAACATTCCTTTTATATATTTAATAAATAATTTTTCATGTCCTTATATGTCATTTTATAAAGATTTTAGACAATCTGCTAATTTAAACTGCCAATTACCAAACACCTCTAAAATAATTCTGCTAAATAAATCTGCTAGTCAAATCCGCTAAATCATTCTGCTAGTCAAATCTGCTTTTGAAATCTGCTTCTACCAATATTAATCCGTTGTTTAGCAAACAGGGTCATAGTCTTTTTGGGGTGAATTCACTCGAGGATAGGCAGCGACGTGATGTTACCTTATTTGAGGTTGTGGTATTGTGCAGTTTGCTTGGGGTGATAATAATTGTTGTCGGATTCTACTCTGTGATGTGGGGAAAGGCTAAAGAAGAGAAGACCGATCATAGCTATCAGTTAGCCGGCGTCCAATCTACGGCCGAGAATGCGCCCCTTCTTGGAAACCGTGTGGAGGTTTCATAGCAGCTTGAAGCTTAAGAATGGTACACTTCACTTCCATTAGTTTCTTGAAAAAAATGGCGTATTGCAGGCTAACGTGACTGTTGCCGTCCATTAAGATTCCTCGTATTGCATGTTATTAAGGGTCGACAGATCCGACACTCACTACCTTTTAGTAACCCGTCAACATCAAAATGACCTTCTGGATCCCTACACAGTACAAACCATTTGAAATACTCGTGGAATTTCGTGATTCCTAGCAAGAGTCGGCTGCCCAGAGTTTCCGTTAGGTTCTTGAAACACGGCCCTAGTATTATGTTACGGCCCTAGAACAGGCGTTGCAGCTAGTGGCGGATAGGGTTGGCAAGTGCCACCCGCCAACATAAAAATAAGAACAATTTTTGAACATAAATTTCACAAAAATGTGTTAGGCTTAGTGGTTAAAGGTGGTTATATGTTAGAAGTTTGGTGAGGTTGGAGGTTCAAATCCCATGGGAAGAAAAAAATTGTGTCATCCCAAAACGAAAATCCTAGATCCGCCCCTGCTTGCAGCATCGATGACTCTTGGACCCCTAGAGTCATCGACATTTCCCAACTCTAACCGTTTTAGTTTTGCATTGGCATGCCTTTTCATGTTTAAACCCGTGATATCAGCTCGTTTTTTATATACTCTACCTTTTGTTTTATGCACATTTGTATTGTACCAATGCAAGAACAAATTATTCATGGCCGACGTTGGCTTTTGCAACATCAGGAACCATAGTGAGCTGCTGAGCGGAAAAACAGCCGTGTAGGTGCAGCCGTGCAGCTCTGGGTTTTTTTCAATAGATATCAAAGGTAAAATCAACCAAGTACAGATGTAGACCTCGTATAAATGTTCATTTTTTCGAATGTCCGTGTACGGGTGGTTTTCAAATCGTATTATTCTAAATATGTATCATCGGAACTAAATTATATATGTTCATAAATTTTGTTTTATATCTAACGTTTTACGTCCACACACTTTTTTATCAAAATTTGATTTTGTTTTAAATATAACGTCTATATACTTTTGTTCATGACTTGATTTTCGCAAAATATTTCAATTAATGATATTAATTTGTACACTATTTCTGGATGTTAAATTAATTTATTAAGTTATTTCTATTGTTTTTTAATTTAGTATTATCATCACATTTTTTTCCGATTACTGTAAATTGTTAATTATTATTGTTTATTGTAATTATGTATTGGGTATAAATTGTTATGTAATAGTTCTAGACAGACGATGTTCAAAATTATTATATTTTCCTATATAAGGATTAATGGAGGGTACCAATGTTCGAACCTTGGCCATTAGTGTTAGAGTGTGGACTCTTAACCACATATTTTCCTATATAATATTTAAGTTCATGTTTTCGTATTAACAATTTTCGTAGAAATTCATGTTTACGTACTTATATCAAAAGTGTTACGTAATAATTGTAAAGTATTATTTCACGCAATTATTTCAAGTTAAAATCATTATACAACTTTGCGGGTCCTACTATGATGAATTTTAAAAAAAAAATTGGGTTGATGACCAGATTCTTCTAAATGTGCAATTATATAGATAAGATTGTTTCTTATATGCATACGGCCCGTCCATTTGTTCGCAATTGACTGTATTCGGGCCAAATTATTTGTAAGATCAAATACAAATATTGTATACAATTTTAACTTATAGATTTGTAATCTTCTCTTTTATCTTTTTTATTCGTTTTTTTTTCCTTTCGACAGCATTGTTGATGCCTACGTATCTCGAACAAAAACTCGAGTAGTGTTGTGTTCTCAATGCTTGAAGGGTTATTCTTTAATTAAGATTCCGAACGAGATTGTAAGAAATAATATCGGTTCTAAAAAGAATGTGAAATTTATTTTCATAATACTTGAAAAGTTCCGTCATCTTGAAATCTTTGATATCGTATCTTTTATGAGTCTGTTGCACACATATGCGACTTTTAATTGCTATTTTAATTGGTCGTTTATACGATATTTTGTAAAACGAACCTCTAAATCACATTATCTAAAAATAAATACAATCAAATGGATATTTTCACCGATGTCTATATTTTTCCGTATATTATTTTTTGATCTACTTTCCTTAATCTATGACAAACAATCAAACACTTCTATATAATAAGTATCAATTAAAATTATAATATACTATAGAATATATTAATGTTCAAATAAATACAGTAATTATTCTCATTTTTTCATCTCTTTACTCAAAAAAATTAAAATTAATTAAAATGGGTAGAGCAAGAATAGCAATGGAGTTTATAAGGAAGGATAAAAAAAGAGAGGTAACTTTTCAAAAGAGAAAGAAAGGTTTACTTAAAAAAGCACATGAAATTTCGATATTATGTAATTTACCGGTTTGCGTGATTATATATCCGTATAATAAGACAGGTGACAATTCGCAATCCCAACTCCCTGAAGTCTATACCTTCAAGGGAAATGAACCAAGTCGTATCGATTTGACTCGAGCCATGGACCCTAAGTTGGCTCGAGACTTAATCGATCGTTACTTGGCCTTCACTAAGGCCGACGAGAGGAACAAAAGATCGCTCGATTTACAAGATATGTTTCAAGAGAGGAAGCGGAAGGCCGACCAAGAATTATCGAAGCTTAGGCATAAAAATGCTAGGGTTGCCATCTCAGAGTCTAGTGTTGAGCAACTTACGGAATTACTTTTTCATTTGGATCGTAAACTTGAAAGTGTCAAGGAAAAAATCGCGGTTATTAAGAATAATAACGTGATTATTCAAGAGATTAACGAGTTGGTTCCCTCGGCCCCAGGGATGATGATTGCTAGCAATAATAATAATAATAATAACAATAATAATTCCTGTCTCGCTCCTCAAGAGTCGGGCATGGGCATGGGCACGGGCACGGGCATGGGCATGGGCATGGGCATGTTCAATCAATTGGTCGGGTTTGACCCGAATGAGGGTAGTTACAATTTTGGTTACAATATGGATCAAGGGCAAGAAATTGTTGGCAATTATTTAATACCATCATCAAATGGTTATGGAGGTAGGTTGCCTATTTCTGTACCTTTTCATTACTTGCCTATGTTTTCCTTTCAACCACCTCCAAAGTTCAATCAATAGTAACGGTGTAAGACTGTTGTATGGTGCGATAGATAAAAAGTAACCATTTTAGGATAATTATTGGGCATTTTTTTAAGATATAATAGTCAATTTTTATCGTAAAATGGTCATCTTTTCTGCGGTCGCATTGATAGTACAATTTGCGGAATTTAATTAATCAAACATGTACTGGATTTTAGTATTAATTAGAAGACATGTACTTGATTTACTAATAATTAGAGTGTTTTAATTGATGTCAGGATAATAATATTTGGATTTTGAATTGTTTTTAATAATTTTCGAGAATGTTTTAGCCAAATGATTAAGATGGAGGTGGTTTGGACGTCTATTTTCGTATTTATTGATCTTTGTATTTCATTATCGAGTTATCGACGAAAAAAGCAATTGTTCTTTACTTGAGTTGTAGTCATCTTCTTTACTTAATTGGTATTGGAATAATTGGATAATAATAATTTGAATTGTTCTTCGTTATAATCGAATGTGTTTCGACCAAGTTATTAATTACGATTTTTTTAACGTGTGCCCTAATAATCTAATTAAGATGGAGGTATTCTGGACATCATCTGTTTTCCTCTATTATCGACACTATTGATATGTCTTTCATTATCAACTAAAAAGCAATTGTTCAATTAGTGTTGATTTATTGATTTATACAAGAATTTGTGTTTATTTAATAAATTATCGATATAAAATATCAAACACGAGACTTAATTATATAAATTCTCTTGCATAAATAAAGGACATTACATAGATAAGAACCCTACAATTCTAGAATTGCAATGGTACAAACCAAATTTATTCTCACCAAGCTAATGCTTTAGAGTGATAACATAAAGGCATAGTTTAATAGAAACGGTACTTAATTAATTACTTTCTCTGACTCAACAGATTGTTTACGTTTCACTGGCATATTCCTCGTAAAGGAATACAAACGTAAACAATCTGTTTAGTCGGATGAATTAATCAATTAATTCGCCTTAAGGAGAAAATCATCGAGTTCCTTAAAAGTAGCGACTGCGAATTCCTTCAAATTTTCAGGACTAATAGGAAGTTCTTCATCTGGCTTGATCTTCTCATACTCACATGTCCATTTCACCAAGCTTCCTTCTCCCTTTTCTTCCACAACAACTTGTGCCTTGAAGCTCTTGTAATGGGTTATTCCCTCGCCATCGACCACCGAGTATGCTAGTGTCTTCTTCTCATCGTCGACCACATCAATCTTCTCTTTCGTCGTCTTAATTGGGTTCCCTACATTGTTTTTCCAAACGTTAAGTTTAGCTCAGTTTCATTTAGAGTCGATCATTTCAAAATTAACGCTTTTATCGCTTCTATAAGTTACGAGTATCTTATATTTCAAAGATATATAATTGTGGTACGTGTATATTCAGGACGGGTAATGTTAATTGTTGTTACTTGTTACTAATCGAACAAGGTTAGTTAATAAAAATATCAGCTTAATTTAGAGTTAGATCCTGTTTGGTAAATAACATATTGGCTAATTTTTAGCATATTGAAGGATTTTAGCATATTTGACCGGTCAATATGTAAATTTTCGTGTTTGGTAAACAACATATTAAAATAACATATTTGGGGTTAATATGCTATTTTACAATATGCTGCTCACCCCAGCATATTGGTTACCATAATGTAAAATAGAAAAGTTTACTTCATTTTATAAAGAAATTAACAATCTATTAATTATAATCTGTCAATAACCAAACACTCAAATTAATTCTGTAATTATAAAATGAAAGTTATAATCGCAATACTCTTATAATGTCGTAACGTCAACTTAATTTAGAGCCGATCGTTTCAAAATAAAAGTTTTTATATCATTTTTGTTATCTTTTATTTCGAAGATAATCGTGTAAGAGATAATGTCGTTGCCTACATTCAAGGCCGATAATGATAATGTTAGTTGTTACTCATAATTAGGTTAATAATAAATCGAGCAAGTTTAAGACAAAAATAAAGTATACCGTCAGCATAAGTAACGAGTCGAACGGACCCAACAACATGATCAGCCCCATCAACAATCTCAATACTCTTGTAATGGTGAGGCATTGCCTTAGGAAAAAAGTTTGGGGAGTCTTTTACGGCTCCCCAAACTTTAATCGCTTCACTCTTAATCTCAATGTCGGCCTCGAGCTTTTCAATCGTAGCCATTTCTCTTATAGTTTTTTTGTGTTATTTGATGAATTGGTGATATTTTATTAAGTGATTGAGTGATTCAACCATAAAAATTGTGTGTATATATAGGAAGAATGCATGAAATATTATTGAATAGTCGGTTTCATTAATAAGTGAGGCTATCAGCTCAACTGCCTAGCTCACTCTGGATTAAATATTGTATGAAGTTAATGTCGCCCATTTTAGATGGGTTGTATTTCTATTCAATTATGACTTGATTTTTATTTCAGACGGTCACTTTTTATTTGGAGGTTTAGATAAGTATATGTGACGGTTTTGTAATTAGTCTAGAGTTTTAGACATGTATATGTGGCCGTTTTATGGTTAGTTTAGAGCTTTGGGCAAGTGTATGTGACCGTTTTATGGTTAAATATAACCACCACGATACAGCCAGATTTATAGTTTACGGTAAGTTATTTTCCGATAGTTGTCCCATTTAGCTATAAAATGGCTATAAAATTTCGTCTTATTGTTTTAGATTAAAATGGCCCGTTTAAAGCAAAATCACTTCAACTATTGTGTAGATCTCGTATGTTGTCGTATAAAATGGTTTTTATAATATGTGCCCTTTAATAATCTAAATGCGGAAAGATTTACAACATATTCTCATATGATTCTTAAGTAAAAACTCATTTTTACGTTAGGGTACAGTGGTACACGTTAGAAAAAACGTGTATCGTATAAAAATACCACTATTTGTTTTGCTCTTTAGTTTGGATGCGAGAGGAAAACCCCGTGATTTGTTTATTTGAACAAAATCGTTCCTAAAATAACGAAGTGAGCAATTGCTTTAGACAATCCAAATAAAATAGGCAAACAAGTGATTGAGGCGAAAAAAGTATACTTTTATTAAGATATTTACGAGAAATCTAATAATCGTTAATAGATCACAAGCTTATTCGATATTAAGAGCCGAAAGTAATAATGTATATTTTACGGACTTACGGAGATACGGTGACATATCTTATTTTAATTAGTCCCTTTAAAACGGAGATGTTCATTTTAACCTTTAAACGGTCTATTTGTCATTCCACTGAATATTTAAGACAATTTTTTTGTTTTTCCATTGTGAATTCACTAGTCTTATGCCCGTGCAAATTGCACGGGTTTGCACTTTAAAATATTGTTAAAATATTGTCGTTAATATAAATAGTTTTATTTTAAATAAGGTCATATTACCTAGTAAGTATGCTTCAATATATGGAGATGGTTTTTAAAATAGGGTAACAAAAAAATAATTGTTTTTAGTCATATATTATAGCATAACAAAAATAGAAAATTTTAAAACGAAGAAAAACAACACAATGAGCAGTAATAGTATACATTCTGTACAATCATAATTACAATTGTACTATAACTTCTCCAAATTGGACGCGCGTTTTTCATCATCGCAAATAAAAATCTTTAGTCCTTTTTGCTTATGAGTTGTGACTCTCGAAATGGCTACACAGAGCTGACTGTGTGTAAACACCGACTTAGGAAGATATTAAGAAAATTCAAATGGAAGACACTATTCTATGTGAATTACAAAAATGTCAACGTAAGACAATATAAACTCGTGTAATTGTTTTACATGTATTGAATGTTAATTAGCGTCGGTGAGCCCGTAGGTGTATTAATAATGTCCTATAAATTGCAAATGATTGTTTTCACTTATTGCGTAAAGCGCGTGATTGATCAAGAATTTGTAATCTGAACCCGTGTAAACACCTACATTATGAAATTTGAAATATGGAATTTACACATACTATGCGTAAATACGTTATCGGTGAAATTGAAATATGGGCATGTGTATTAGAACTATAATATGTAAGCATGTGTAAAACAAAACCTTGCAAATTGCACCAGAATGCTTAAATTACCGTGTGTGTTTTTTTCAGGTTTTTCAATGGGAGACAATCCCGTGCAATTTTTTTTTTTATGATTGTTCCAATTTACACAGACCCGTGAATTGGGAAGAACGTACTTGTAATTTTTAATAAATACAGACTTATTTGTCGCATATTTTTAAATTTTTTTCATAACATATTTAATTGAAGTAAATAAATGAATGATATAAGAAAATATATAAAACCATAATCCGTAAAACCATTTGAAATTATGTTAATTTTGTGAAACAAAGGGTCAAAACTTAGACTTACTTTAAGCGAGTTTACCCAAAACAGACCAAGTCAAAAGACATGCTATTAATGACCCATATACCAACTTACTATAGCCACACATACAACTTTGTGCTCTTTCATCTTTCACACTAAATCTAACTACCTTTCCATGTTCATACTACTCCGCCTTCTCATTTTATTTCTGTCTCAGCTAATCTGTTACACTCACCATTTCAAGATCATTTGAATTCGCAATGTCCCAATTCCTCTCTCTCGTTGCAATCCTTCATACGGAGTAATAATGTTTTGACCGAATTTTCCAGATTTCAATAAAAAAAAATTATACATATGAATATTTTTTTGTCCATATTTTCGTGTTTCAATATTATTATGTTTTTTTTACTTTTTATCAAAGTATTTCTATTTTTTTTTTATTTAATTAAATTTATCCATTAATCTTAGTTATTTCCATATTTCATACGGAGTTCATCTTATATGAATAATTTATATGAATCATACCCATGAGCAATTGAACACCGTAGATATAGTGACTTATTTAATTTTAATGATATATGTGAATATTTTTCATGTTAATGTTCACCCTATCTAATTTTTTTTGTTGACAATTTATGTTTTCTCTTTATTGACCTATTTTTCTATATTTTTTTCCTATAATAAATAGGTGTTTTAAAAAAATTGTTGAATAATTTTCCTATTTATACCATAAGTAATTTAACTATAAAAGTTATTAATGATTTTTTTAATCTCGTTATTTAATATGCAATCCACATATATGAGTAATTTGTCAAATTTATTGTTGTAGACGAAAATAAGTGTTACCATGGAAATAAAAGAGGGTAGGGAACATGGTGGGCCACTTTCTAAAAATTAAATAAAAAATGAACTTTCAATCACAGTGCGACACGTAAGCACTGTGGTTGTTGCTTTTATACATAGGATTTTTTTCCTATATCATCTAATTACCGTTGTGAATCGAGTAGGATATCAACATAATAATAAATTACTTTTACAAATTTTATATTATATGATCAATCTCGAGACGGCATCATGGTGAACTCGATCAACTCCTTGTACATTAAACTTATTTTGAATAATATTTGGAACATCATAATTGGTAATCTCAACAGTCCATAAATTGTGATTTGCAGTAGTCTTGTGACGGCCGACGGATATATCCGTCATAGGCTTGCGACGGATCAAGTACATCCATTTGATTAGATAAAATAATAATGAGACCGCATAGAAAATAACAAATATTTTATCTTTTATCTTCTCAAATGTATTTTTTGACATAATTTCAGTCTCACCAACTTGGATTTCACGTAGTCACCAAGTTGGTGGGAAATGCAGTTATGTGGTGCGCCGCTCAGTTATATGATCGCACTAGTTTAGGACCCGTGCAAAATTGCACGGGCATATTAAAAAAATATATAAATAGACATTTAAAATTCTATAGTTGTAGTATTATTTCATCTAAATATAAATGTACAATATTTTACAAATACAAATAAAAGTATATTAAATTTAAATTCAACGTTTATTATATTTTTAACATTAAATTAAAGAGTACACGCCTCACTGACATCGACACATCCCTATTTTGATTTAATAATCAAAATACACATGATCAAAATAATTAAAATTATAAGGTACACATAAAAAATGAATATCGTATGTTTTCCATATGTTCTTAAACTAATACAAAAACGTTCGTATAATTATTAATGATATAAAATGGAATAGGCTATGTATAGTTAAATTCAGCTTCATTTAGTTCAGTTCAGTTTAGTTCAATTCATCTCATGACAAATTAACTCTTTTTCGAGCTAATTTAGCTTCACTACGACCAGTTCAATTCAACTCTTTTCAGCAAAACAAAATAGAGTGTAAAACCCGTTACTAACCATTTTTGGTGAATTGCATATACATTTTTACTATATGGTTTTACACTAAATTAATATAAATATTTGTATCCAAACCCTTGGTAGAACATAGTTATGTTGAAAACGACTTATTAGTAATTAGCTAATTGTGTAATTCAGAATAACCAATATATACCCCCGTAAGAAAATGTCCCAAAACTATAATTTTGGTACTTATATAATTATATGTATGTAAATAATACAAAATAATAGAATCTATAATATTTTATAGCTATTTTATCGCAAGATCAATAAGCTAATATAATATTAGTAGTTAATATTAATTTAAATTAAAAGCTAAAAAATGGGTAGATTGTACATTTTGAATTATTATATGCTAAGGCAGTCTTATATAGGTTCGTAATTTAACAACGAATTCAATGCGAATCAACATTATCGTAAAGTGTTTTTGAGACGATTTTTATAATTGTTTTATTTTTGTAACGGTTTATATTATACGGTATATCATTATTGATTTATTTGGTTCGACGATTTGTATTATATGTAATTTACGGTTTATTGTTATTAAAATATTAAGACGGTCTGAAAAGTAATTAACTTCCAAAACATTAACTCATAATTTGTCTTTATCTCACAAACACAAAAAAAAAAACACACCAAATAGTGATGCCGCGTCCATTACACGGCAGTATCATGGTGGTGCCCTGTAATTTATATGGCACCACCATTTGGTGGGTTTTTTCTCTCTTTTTTTCTTTTTCTTTTTTTGTTATTTGTGGGATAAGAACAAAATATGATTGAATGTTTGGGAAATTAATTACTTTTTAGACCGTCTTAAAATTTTAATAACAATAAACCGTAAATTACATATAATACAAATCGCCGAACCAAATGCATCAATAACGATATACCGTATAATTTAAATCACCACAAAAATAAAACAATTATTATAAACATTGTCTCAAAAACACTTTATGATAAAACAAATTTTTTTTTACTAAAGCTAATATAAGGGCAAATTTGGAATAAATTGAAAAATAGGAGGCGTAATAAGTAAAATAGGGGCGTGATATAGCAAGTCCCTATATCGTTACAAATGAGAATTTGTGAAACTTTTGACTTTAAGCATATGTATCGTCATATCTATATATTCATAACTATCTTAATTCAATTATCTGTCCATGATTGTCCGTCATCTGTCACCGTATTTTATTTTTTACATATTTTAAAGTTATTAATTATTTTTCTGTAAATATACGTGGTGTATAAATTGATATCTTAGCTCACCCTCTATTATAAGCCATATATTGCCAAATATTGGTCAAATATGACTATATTTGACACATCCGCTATTTTATGTGACATATAGTTTATTGGTAAATTGGTAAACAATTTATATTTTAGGAAGATAGTTTTTTTTTTGCGGGTATTTTAGGAAGATAGTTAGATAAGTAAAAGTAAGAATTTTAAGTATCTTATATTATTAATGTTACCATGTATAATATGAATATTTTAGTTGGTGATGACATATTCTAGGAAGATAGTTAGAATAATATTTTGTAATTAATTATGATAATATCTTTAGTGGGTTAATGTTGGATGGTGGATAAATAGGCGGGAAAAGGGGTATGGTAGTGGTTTGTGTTTTATTATTATATATAGATATAGATTGATAGGCCAGCAATGGACATGTGAATAGGATTCCCACTTTTCTGCAAGGCCCATTCTATAATGGGCTTCTATTACACTAGCAAGCCTAAATATGATGACTTATAAAGTTATAATATTAACATTTATATAAAGGACGGCACACATCCCCTATGACTCACATCAATCAAGATCACAATAAATGCTTGATCCGACTTCATTTTGTAAGAAATGGTACGTATTTGGCCCGTCACAAGTACAAATAGTACGTATTTGGCCCGTCGCAAGCTTGCGATGGGTAGTTCCGCCGCAAATAAGAATTTGTGAAATGAACCCGTCAAGGATTAATTCATCGATATCAAATCCAACATAATAGGATCGGTGGTTATACGGGGTTGTCCAGTTAGACTCTCCGAATAGGGGGTACGGTGTCACAGGAGATAGAGCTTGAGCTGCTAAATTATCATCTTTGTTAACAAAAGATCAATTAATGGAATTAAGGAGTTGTACATATTCAAAACATTATCTAAACTAGTTAGAGTTGATTTCCCCGGTCGCTAGTGAATAACCATTTTCCAGGTCACTTGTTAGCAACCTAAATTCAGTTTGTTGGAGGTTATCGTAATCACAACTGCTTATGTTGTCCTCGACTTCTACACCTTCGTAAAGTTGCCTTATCACGCCTGAGTTTAACACCCCCACATTGTATCGCTAACAAACAACCCCACGCCAGTCACATCCATGTTCACCTTGCCTTTGTTACTAACGCATTGTTGTACATTTGCCAAACATCTTAATCACTATCCGATTTGGGACCTTCTGGATTTCATTCCACAACCGTTTCTCCCGCTCCATATCCGCACCCTCCCTGCATTTCCAACACAAGTGATATACGGAGTATCTCTGTTAATGGACCAAATATGTACTAGCTTTCTCAATTTCCGTCTTATCGAAAGGAAGAAAAAATACGTGGTACATGAATCAACACTTTTTATATCTTTTATAACTTGTAAGGATAAATACCGAGTGTTATGACATCGAGTATGAGAGCTAACAGTGGCTGAAACAGAGTATCTCGTTTGCCATGTTGGGAACCGAATAAATCAGTCTAACTCAATCCCACATCGTCCAGACAACTAGTACCAAACCAGAATGCTGCTATAAATAACTACCACGCTTCCTTTGGAAAACTCACGCAGCCACGCAGTAAGTACAAAGCGAACTATTCTTTCGCCTTTTACTAAAGAATACCGTGTACTTGCTGCATTTCAGTGGCATACGTTAATTTTTGGAGGAAGTTCCGAAAAGGAGCTTCCAACAATTCTAGTTTAAACTTTTCTTCCTGGAAAATTAAATGAATACTTAGTAATAATAATATTATGTAAAATTATGCTGATTAATTTATCACCTTTTATTTTAGTTTTTCTTAATTTGAACTTGTTTTCTGGGGAAAGCTTAATGAAAACTTAGTAAATAAAATTATACTAATTAATTTATCACTTTTTATTTTTGGCTTTTCTAAGGTCTGAAATTAATATTCTATGTGAAAATTTTATTCTCAGATATTCAAAAATAATTTCTTTTTATTAAAATTAGTGACAATATTATGTAATTGTACTGCATTTAGGGTTATTAATTAAGGCACACATTCAAAATATCGTTAATAATTAATACTAGAACATATTATTTGTATTTCTATCATATTGAACTGGTCATTTGTGAAGCAGGAGTAAAGAAATTAGCGCTAAAATTGTAGTGTGTTCACAATTGCGGAAAAAGGGATTGTCAAAACGTGGACGGCAGGATTCGAACCTGCGCGGGCAAAGCCCACATGATTTCTAGTCATGCCCGATAACCACTCCGGCACGTCCACCTCTTTGACTTAATTTCACACCCAAATGGTTATAGTCTAATTTAGGGACTGTGATTTCATGTATTACTAAAGAATAACATGTTCTAATGTGATTTTCATATAGTTACATTTGTTATCGAAAAATATTTTATAAAATTATAATTTCAGTAAAAAGTCGCAACGTTTATCTATAATAAAACACGGTTGAAGTATTACCTCGAAGATTGTGAGTAAGTAATTCGGAGCAATATTGTCGAATAGAGGAAGAATAAATAGGTGTTTCATGTAAGAAGTGTTTATCACGAGCACAAAGACTCACGACAGACGGTCTTTTAGCGAAATAACATGTATCTGTTATGAAATATTATAGTATAATATTATATGGATGTCCATATCTTATAATATCTTAGAGTGTTTTATCTTATGGAAACTTTATCTCATTGTATATGTATATATATACCCCTTATAATGGAATGAGAATCTACTTTTGTCTCTCTTACTTTCTCTCTATAATTCTCTCCTATCTTTATTTCACAACACGTTATCAGCACGAGTCTCGACGCTAGAAAAAAAAAATGAAGTAACTAGTTGTCGAATATAACAAGAAGACCGGGAAGCCATTGGAATTGGTAAAGATCGACAAGGGTGAGTATAAGGTGGTAACCGAATTTATAATTTTTATATGCATTCATTATTTAAGATTTGAATAATCAAAAGGTTCATATTAGACCTATTCTACTATTCTCAATTGAATAAGGTACGTTTTCTTGCACATGTTATATTGGTTAATTGTAAAACTATAATTATAATTTTGGTATGTATAGTCTATTAAAAGGATTTTATAATGTGTATGAGATTATTATATCAGTTGGGTAAAATATCATATTATTATGGAATTGAAATTTCATAGGAAATACCTTTTGAAAAATGACATATCAATATCATAAAACTTTGAATTTGGAAGTTCCAAAAGATTTATTTTACAATGATGAGGGATATGTCCATATATTATGACTTTGACTTCAAGTTCAAAGTTTTAAAGGGTGTAAATTTAACACCGTCTCATAAGGGAGATATGTTTATATTATGACTTTGACTTGAAGTTCAAAGTTTTAAAGGGTGTAAATTTAACACTGTCTCATAAGGGAGATATGTTTATATTATGACTTTCACTTGAGTTTTAAGGGGTTTAAATTTAACACTGTCTCATAAGGGAGATATGTTTATATTATGACTTTCACCTGAGTTTTAAGGGGTGTAAATTTAACACCGTCTCATAAGGGAGATATGTTTATATTAGTGACATCAAGACAATATGACTTTGACCTGAAGTTCAAAGTTTTAAAGGGTATAAAACTTAACACCGTCACATCAATACAATATATTCATATTGTATTTTGGACTTGAAGTTTCATAGGGAAACTTAAAAACATATCATATTATTGGGCCTGAACTTCCAAAAGATTTATTTTATAAAGATGAGGAGATATAATATTCATATTTGGACCTGAAGTTTCATAGGGAAACTTAAAAACATATCATATTATTTTGGACCTAAAGTTCCAAAGGATGGAAGTTCAAAGTTTTAAAGGGGTGTGAATTTAACACTGTCTCATGAATACAATAAGTTCACATTGTATAAGGCAAGTGGCTAGAAGTCCACATGTAAAAGCTAGTCGCCAGAAGTTCACAGCTGCGATTCTGATACGCATTTGAGTTTTAAATGAATAAAACGGTTTTAGTTAAGAGAGATTATTTCTAAATTGATTTTTGTTCACCTTAAATTGAACAATATAATGATATTTGAAATTAGATCCATTTCTGGAAGTGAATGTGACATCTCATAAAAGACTCTGCCGGTGACAGAGATCGAGAACATGACATTATGAAAGCTTAATGATGTGGCCTTATTGATAACAAGCTTAATGATGTGACCTTATTGAGGGTAATAATGTGGGCTCAAGTAAAGAAATTTTAATTGAGCTTAATGATGTGGCTTTATTGAGCCTAAGAAGCCTTTTTGAGCCAAAATTCATTTCATTTAAAGTAATGAAAGTCAGGTGAGACTCATATATGCTCGAAATTTGATACGATAAAGGATAAATTATTATGGGTTGAAATTTTGACATTCACACTATGGCCTGAAGTTCATAGCGTTTGCAAATAATGAAATTATGGCACGAATTATGACCGAAAGTTCATAATGTTTACAAATATTAAAACTGTGGCCTGAAGTTCACAGTGTTTGCAATTTATTTTTGTATACGGTGATGCATTTTATGTATTAAAACAAAAATAAAGTCGGGATTTATTCATGAATGTCAAAAACTCATAAATTATGGCATATGGGATTTTGCAATGATGCAATATACTTTTCATTTCACTCATATAATGTAGTCTTGAAGACACAATATCGTGGAAAAAAAAAAAGTTTTGAGTGAAATTATTATTTTATTGGGAGTAAATTATGTCAACGATAGTCCTTATATAGAAGGACGTGGTGTGTTTATTTTATAACACTTATATTACTATCAAAAGTGGATACTTACTATACTCTTGAAAGAAAGAGGACGTGGTGTGTTTATCTTGAAACACTTATATTCCTATCCAAAGTGGATATTTAATATACTCTTGAAAGAAAGGTGTTAATGTGACGCTCATAAGGTATTATGAGGTAAATTGTCGGAAAAATACAACTAATTTTTAAGTTGTTGGAACCTTTGTGGTTAAGAGAATAATTTATTTGTAAGTTAAATTATGATCAATTTACATATATATAATTATCATGTTATACGACACATTAAAAGGATGTGATAAACATGAGTATGTCATCATTGTATATGTTGATGATTATAATTATTGGTCATTTGAGAAAACTCAAAGAGGAATATATTTCTTATTGATGAGTCTTGCCTACAATATATGGGACACTTATTGTGTCGTTTGTCACATCAATTATCAGGTTGAAAAAAGTATTGCAGACTACAAATTTAGCATGAGAAATATAGTCAACTTGGAGTGGCGTTCAATAAGTGAAATTATTGAGACACGCCCAATTCTTATTAAAGTCTGTCATAAATTAATTGTTGGCAACTTAGAAAGTTGCCATGAAATAATTCAGATGTGACATATTAAGGCCATCCGGGTTCTTATTTAACCCGTTTCGATAAACCTGAAGTTTATCCTGAGGAAAACATAAGTGCTGAAACTCTTTCGTGTAAATTTACTAAAAGCAAGACGTTACACGGAGATTGAGTATATTCGATATTTGAGATCTAACAACTACTTGGAGTGTAATAAAGAACGCAAATGTTCATTTATGGATTGCCATTATATAAAGGGGCTTGTAACCACATAATGATTTTCTTTCGAAGTAGTTGTTGTGTGGTAATCACAGCTTATTATATAAAATCGTTAGTCTCCAAATTGGGCATTGTGATTCAGCACATTTAAAATCCAACTGCATTATATGGTTATTATACAAAAAATGCCAATATAAATTCTCATCGGTGAAATGAGAAATTAAGGTCTAAAGTGGTTATGGTTTTTACCACCTTAGGGGGAGAATGATAAGGAAAAACTGGTAAAAACAAACAAGTATATTATCCCCAACTGGACACGATGTTCAGCGGTTTGTTTCAAATATGAAATACATCACATAAAGGTTCATGGATTTAAAATGATGGTATTCATTTAATAATGAAGATGTATTAGTAATACCACTTTGATCATCTTATCAAAAATGTGATATGTTCATATAATGAAATCTATGATTTAATTGTAGACAGATAGCCCTATATGTGGTATAGCGAGCTATAAATTAGTCATAGAAAGTTGTGTAACGAAAATTAGATTCTTGCTAATTTGAAAAACAAACACACAAGAAAGGTAGTGTGAAAGTCATATCGGTTCACATGTTTTAAGTAATAAGAAAATGGCAAGCATGAGCAGTTGGTACTCTTACAGAGTAAAGAAATTTGGATGTCCCGGAAATGACATAGATATCTGAATGATAATAGATGGCCTATATAGAAAAAGAAATGGTACCGTATATATTCAGATATCACTGATTCAGTACTGACAATATCACGAGTAGATATTGAAATTATATCGATATGGTTAAGGAACCGATATGCAATTGCGCGCGGAGTTTAATGGACTAGATAATGGGGATCTTATAAATAAGTCCAATTTTATTGTCGACACATAATCAATGATTATGAATGTGCTCGTGGACCGGAAGTCCATTTATTGACCGAAGTCAATTTAAGTTATGAATTTTGGAAAACAAAATTGTACAGTTTGCATTATCGAGTCATCATGTGCATTTCGAGATTTAGTTCATCATTGCATTTAGTTTTAATATTTACATTATTATTTGTTTTAGAATGTTGAATATAATTAGTTACATATCATATGCATGCACGTGATTAATTATATTGTTATATTTTGATAAAATGTTTAAAAGGAGAAACGTTATCATATGAGATATTGTAACGAGGATAACTCCTTATAGGAGCCTCTTATAAATGATCATCAAATGGTGATGATTTATTGAGTTTTGGGAACTCGGGATTATATATAAACCTCTGCGACATGATTGAAAGGTTATCGTGATTATTTCCAAAATGGAAAATTCAAACTCATATAGAGTTACTTCAAGGAAACTATTATTATCTCAACTTGAAGTTTGAGCATATGAGAATATTATTTAATTGAGCTTTATGCTAAACATGCAAAATTATTTTATGGCCCAAAAGTAGTATAACGATTGGAAAATATTGTAGTTAAATCTACAATGAGGATGTCAATCAATAAATATATGGTTTAGCAAAGAAAATAGCTCAAAGGTATTGGATGATTTATTCAATAATTATCGCATTGATTCTCCTTAATACAAGGAATTAAGGAATGATGGCTACACTCTTTTTCCCTTCGACTAGGTTTTTTGTACCAACGGGTTTTTCCTGGCAAGGTTTTTAACGAGGTAGCAACATAAGCGCATTATTACGCTATAGTCATGATCGTCATTATTGTTGAGATGACAGTTATTTTCGACATATAATGTCATGTCATTTTTGTGGAGAAGAATCATTTTTGTGGAAGTATCAACTGAAATGAAGATCCAAGATTTGTTATGAAATGATTATATCCAGAGTGTGAGTTATCAAAGAAATGTGATATCGAAACTGTCATGGATTTCTATTGACCGGAGATTTAAGTCTATTAACTACAATGGGTATTACTTCAACGATCGAGAATTTATATCAAAGCATGGATCATTTCAAGATTTATCAAGTTATGTCATCATCAGGGGGAGTAACACGTGCTGTACTCTTTTTCCTTAGCTATGGTTTTGTCCCACTGGGTTTTCCATGGAAAGGTTTTAACGAGGCAACTTTGCTATGCGTGTTTGAAGATTAGTGTACTCTTTTCCTTTACTAGTGTTTTCCCACGAGGTTTTCTAGGAAGGTTTTTAACGAGGCATCTTCTTCAGTGATGGACATCCAAGGGGGAGTGTTATGAAATATTATAGTATAATATTATATGGATGTCCATATCTTATAATATCTTAGAGTGTTTTATCTTATGGAAACTCTATCTCATTGTATATGTATATATACCCCTTATAATGGAATGAGAATCTACTTTTGTCTCTCTTACTTTCTCTCTATAATTCTCTCCTATCTTTATTTCACAACAGTATCAATATGTTGCCCAAATTATCACTTGAGTCAAGGGTATAAAATGCTATTTTTTTAGGGTCGGATTTAAGAATGACGTCACTGCCAACCGTGATGGTCAACTGTGACGAATTCAAAAAATAAAACAAGAAAGAGAGGATCGTTATTTGTAGCCCGACGACTAGTGAAAATAGCGAGATGTTCATCGGCAAAGCAGGGGGTCAAGATGTATTAAAAGAATTGCGTATTTTATTATCATAGTATTTACTAATGTATTATAGTCGTATCTTGGATATTGACGGAAAAAGGTCATGTACATTGTACACTACAATAACACCTAAGATAAAAAGTACATGCTAAGGATAAATTCACGAGTATATGATGGTGAAAATATAAGAAAATTTTAACGAGTGTGTGAATCAGAGCATAAAATTACAACTATATGATATTACTCTTCGAAACTATTCACTTTTTTAAATATAACTCTTATTTCGAAACTCGTGTGAACCATGTCGAAAAGTGTATCCTCCCCTACATTAAATTATATGATATCATATAAAGCTTTTCTTGAAGCTTTTTACAAAATCAGAGCAAGATAAAGTTACAAAAATATAAGGTAACATATCCCACATCTATAGATGACAACATATCCATAGAAGAAACTAGTACATAAGCAAAATTTGAATAAAGAGAAAAGCACTTACCTGGGCGGGGTCAATGGGCGATCAACAAGGTCCATGGTCTAGGTTGGTGGTCTCCATTGCACATTGAGGAGGCGCGCCTGCTTAACACTCTCTCCATGTTGAGAAAGTGTACGTCATAATTTGTTGCTTTGGGGGCCTGCGTTCGCGCGGCCCCTATCCAAGTAAGTTTTGAAGTTTATCTATGGTCTTAAAACTTCCTTTCTTATCTTAACTAATAATTAATGTTATCGTTGTAATAATGATCTATTAACAAAACTAGTTTTAATCCCGTGCAAATAATGCTTTGATTTTGAGTAATTTCTTTATTTGAGAAAAAATCGTTTGAAACGATTTCAACATTTGAGATTTTTTAAAAATGATTTCAGTGACATAAAATAACTTGATAATAATTGACTTAAAAATAACTCAAACCCGAAATAACTCGGCTCGATCAAATGACCCGACTTGATTGTCCCTTTTACCAGTTCTACACGTTACTATTTTGCGTAAAATGAGTAGTAAAAGTAATGATATTCTGATTGCTATCAATCTCCACTTGTCCGTACCCCAATGTTAATCGTAGTTATCACATTATCAATAACTCATCCACTTGCCCGTATCCATTTTTTTTCATATAATCAAACTCACTCAGCCATTTTTTTTTTCATATTATCAATAATTAATACATGTATATGAATTATTTTTGTACCTTGAAAACTGAAATCAATCACATTTTTTTACAATGAATAATGTACACCTTAATATTTTGTAGTATTCAGTTTGTAATTTTTTTTTGTTTAGATTATATAATGGTAATATCATCGAAAGCGACTTTTTTTTATTAAAGTCAATTGGTATTTGTAATTATTTAATTTGTCATTTTTGAATGTTTATATTGTATTGTATTTGTAATAACAAATGTATAATGTATAATGCTAAATAGTTTTTGTTATAAAATTTGGAATTATAAGTTAAATAGTTACAAAACATAAAAAATTATTAATTTGAGTGATAAAACATAGAGGGACCTACAAAAAAAAGTTAGTCTTTTAACCTTAAAATCAATAACCAATAGAAAACCTCCCTTTTCTATTCCTTTTATAGTAAAGGGATTTTGAAAACCATTGTAGACGTATTTATGGCCTTTGATTAATTACTAGTTTTACACCTGTGCAGAAAATGCACGGGTTTAATTTTATTAAGTTGAAAAAAATTATATAAAGGTGAATATATTTAATAAATATATGATTTTAGTATCGAAGTTGTATGATTTTTTTAAAGTTGAGACGGATAGTAGCCGATAAAAATATATATAGCTTTAAAATTGTACTTACGGTTTAAATCCAAACTTCCTAACCATCGTAATGAACCCAAATTATTATTAGTCCAACCCTCTAACAACCCAAAAATCTCCGACCATATAATATAATTATTTACATTTAAGACGGAGTTACGTATCTTCGTTGATTTCCATCTCTCAACTATTTAAATTTGTTGATTTCAAGTGTTTTAATGTTTCAATTTTTGCAAATTTATATATTATTATTATAATTGGTATTCAATGCTTGTTCTTATTTTGTATGCATTTTATGTATACGTTTTCTTAAAAAAAAAAAATCTTGTTTTCAGTTTTCTTATTTTTCCCCGGTTTTCTAAGCTTTCTTCTTTTTGATGAAGGTTACTCGTATAAAAAAAGGACCATTCTATATAATTTATCGATTTTCGTCTTTCAATAATTTTTTTAGTTTATAAATGTACAATATTATTTTTAATTTTGTAAAATTTTTATTATAATAATTTTGCAGTGAATTGTTTTTTGTAAAAATAATTATTTAGAGGTTATTATAATTTTTATTATAATAAGTATTAGTGTTAGCTTTATTATAGCAAATTTTTTTTTTTATCATATCATCATATTATATATTATATAATATAGTGTTCATAATAATTAAGCAATAGTATGAATATAGATTAAAGGATAATGGAAGTAGGATATATGATAGCTAATTAATTCAATGAGAAGAAGGTGGTTTTCCACCAATTTTTTACTCCCTAAAAATAAGGAACCAATAAGAGTCTTCTAAAGGCTATTCCTTTTATAGTAAAGGGATCTGTGACACTTGTGACGGGTAAATGTGCTTAGTGAATCTAATAATTAATTTGTCCGTATTAGCTTAAATAGAACTGATAAAATCTGCTAAGCTATTAAAGGAAGCCATTAATGGAGTAAGAAAGCTTCAAGCTTAGCACAAAGTAAAAAACAGTTTACTCAAATGTAAATAAACTGCTTGATTTTATTGATTATTGTAAAAATGATTATTACAAGCAGTATGAATATCCTCTTATATACAAGAAGGATTTCTATGTACAATGTAACAACTTTCCTAAGATATTTTGGTGCTGACTCAGCAAGTGTAACAAACCTTGACTGAGCATTGACCACTTATAACAGAATGTAACAGAATGATAGAGAGAGTAGATGAGTAGCAGCAGCTGAGATGATACATTCCTCAATATCCCCTCCTCAAGTAGGACTTGGAACAGAGGTGACAAGACCTAACTTGGTAACAAAAAAAGAATGCTGCTGCTGGCCCAAGGCCTTCGTGAAGACATCAGCAATTTGAGCAGAACTGGAAACATGTGAAGTGCAGATTAAGCCTTCTTCTATTCTCTCCCTGATGTAATGACAATCTAGCTTTAGATGTTTAGTGCGTTCATGAAAAACGGGATTAGCTGCAATATGTTGCGCAGCTTTATTGTCACAGTATAGTGTAATAGGATGAGGAACATGAATCTGTAAGTTTTTCAATAACTCATCAATCCAAACAATTTCAGCTGATGTTTGGCTCATGCTCCGATACTCAGCCTCTGCAGAGGATTTGCTCACAGTGGTCTGTTTTTTAGTTTTCCACGATATTAAAGAGTCTCCTAAGTATACACAATACCCAGTTAAGGACCTTCCAGTAAAAGCACAAGTGCCCCAATCAGCATCACAGTAACCGTGAAGCTTGAAATCAGTGTTTGCAGGATAAAACAATCCTAGATTCAGTGTACCTTTAAGATATCTGATCAGATATAGGGCAGCCTGCAGATGAGGTGTTCTTGGCTGTTGCAAAAACTGACTCAACTGTTGTACCACATAGGAGATATCAGGCCTGGTCATATTGAGATACAAGAGCCTTCCAACTAGTCTTCGGTATACTTCAGGGCATGAAAGCACATCACCTTCATCAATAGAAAGCCTCAAACCAGTAGGCATAGGGAAAGCAGTCACTTTACAGTCCTGCATATCAGAATCTTTGATTATGTCTGTAATATATTTCCTTTGGTTAAGAACTAACCCAGATGGAGACCTTGCCACTTCTATTCCCAAAAAATATCTCATGGCTCCAAGGTCTTTAATTGTGAATGCCTTATCAAGCAAAGCCTTGATTTCAGTAATATAACACTCATCAGTGCCAGTGACTAACAGATCATCCACATACACTAGGATGACTGTAAATGAACTCTCCATACTGCCTCTTATGAATAAAGAGTAGTCAGTCTTGGATTTAATAAATCCATGAGAAAGCAGGAATTTTGACAGTTCCAAGTTCCACTGCCTCGAGGCTTGTTTAAGACCATACAAAGATCTTTTTAACAAGCAAACATCCTGTGGCCTACCAACAGTGTACCCTTCGGGTTTCTTCATGTACACTTCTTCATCCAAATGCCCATGCAGGAAGGCATTGTTGATGTCTAATTGGTGAAGAACCCAATTTTTGGCTGATGCTAAAGCTAATAAGATTCTGACAGTGGTGAACTTTGCCACAGGACTAAAGGTATGCTTATAGTCTTTGCCTTCAATTTGACTATAACCTTTAGCCACTAACCGAGCCTTATATCTTTCAACAGTACCATTAGGATTAAATTTGATCTTGTACACCCATTTGGCTCCAATGGCCTTTTTGCCAGGTGGTAAAGGTGTTAATATCCAGGTGTTATTCTGTTCTAAGGCATGAATCTCTTGCTGCATAGCTGTTATCCAAGCAGGATCATCTTTGGCTTGATTATAACATGATGGTTCATACAAAGAGAGGACAACAAAGCAAGATTTCTGATACGCAGAAGTATAACCATCCAATTGAACATGAGAATCCAGAAAAACAGATGAAACATGATTGGAGGTTGCTTCAGGAATCAAAGAAGGAGGAAGCCCTTTGCATAAGAAACCAGAAAGTCTGGAAGAAATTTGCCTAGGCCTGGTAGAAGCCCTGACTATTGGAATGTCACCAATGACAGTAGGCTCAACAACTGGAACACCACCAATATCAGTAGGCTCAACAACAGCAGTAACAGACCCTAAATCAGGTGCTGTGACTGGAGGATCAGGAGACCTGGTGGTGTTAGGAAGACACTCAGGAGTAATGTTTTCTGCAGGGGTCTCAGAAGAAGGATGAGCAGATTCATCAATATTAGAGGACAGAGATGACAAGTAAGTGGGAAAGGAAGAAGAGTGAGCAGTAGCAAGACCAGGATGCTTCTTAAAATCAGGGCTATAGGGAAAAAGTTGCTCCTGAAAATGAACATCCCTGCTGAAAATGACCTTGTGGTGTTCAATATCATATTGTTTATACCCTTTTTGACCAAAAGGATACCCCAACATTATGCATCTAATAGCCCTATCTTCAAACTTGTCCCCTTCCTTCTTTGCAGCATAACATAAACAACCAATTACTCGAAGATGAGAATAATCAGGAGGTGTTTGGAATAACATCTCATGGGGTGTCTTCCATTGTAAAACAGCAGTGGGCATAAGGTTGATCAAATGAGTGGCAGCAAGCACCATCTCTCCCCAAAATCTCTTAGAAAGGCAACCTTGTATTCTTAAAGCTCTAGCAACTTCAAGCAAATGCCTATGTTTCCTTTCCACCTTCCCATTTTGTTGTGGATTTCCAGGAATGGATCTTTGGTGTACTATCCCATGGATAGAAAACAGGCCATGACATTCTTTTTGTACAATTTCAGTCCCATTATCACTCCTCAAGGTTTTGATGGTAGTATGAAATTGATTTTTAGCATAAGCAATGAAATGAGCAAAAGTAATAGAAACAGATTCTTTGTTTTTCAATAGAATTGTCCAAGTAATTCTACTATAATCATCAACAATGGTGAGAAAGTAAGAAGAACCATTGAGAGATTTAACTCTATAAGGACCCCATAAATCCACATGGATAAGTTCAAAAGGAACAGTAGTGACAGAAGAACTGTGTGGAAATGGAGATTTATGATGTTTAGCCAAAAGACAAGTGTCACAATGTAATGTTTTATTAGCAGAAAAGCTTACAAAGGAAGGCATCACATGCTTCAAAGCAGAAAGTGATGAATGACCTAATCGAGCATGTAGTAAGGCTACATCAATGTTTGAAACAGTAGCAGAAAAAGATGAACTACTACTACATTTATTTGATAGGACTCTTGGTGAAGTAAATTTTGCCAAATGAAAAATGCCTCCAACCTTCACTCCTGAACACAAAATCTCCTTAGTGATAGGGTCCTGAATTGTGCAATTAGATGATGTAAAATTAGCACAAAGGTGTGAATCAGTCAGTAATCTACCAAGAGATAGCAAGTTGTGCTTAAAATCAGGTAAGTGTAAAACATGAGTGATTTGAAGTCTATCATTAATAGACACATCACCAATATGATGGACATGTTTGATAACACCATCAGGTAAGGTAACTGCAAGAGGTTTAAGAAGCAGTTTATAAGAAGTAAAATTGGCCAAATCATTGGTCATATGATCTGAGGCACCTGAGTCAATGATCCATGTCTCATTAGATGCAGTAACAGATGGAGCATGGACAGTGGAGGCGAGAATTGTACCTGATACAGCATGAGCAGAGGAATAATTCCTTCGCAACAGCTTGAACAAATGATGCATCAGTGAGAGAGTGCTGAGCAGGGGAGGTCTCACAGGGAGTGTCATCAACATATACTTCTACTTCCTCCACATGAGCAGCAAACTTTTTGGAGGAGCCTCCAGAAGCTGATACAGTATCCTTGCCTTTAGATGCTGCACCTTTAGCCTTCATGAGCCTCTTATACACCCAGCAAAACTCAATTGTGTGACCTGACTTCTTACAGTGATCACAGAAATATGCAGGTTTCTCCACCTTTGGCTTCTTGGAATCTCGTCTCCAGACATTTGAAGGATCTTGAAATGAACTTTGAGAAACCGCAAGAGCAACAGCATCATTATCAACAGAACCAGCATCATCAGTAATTTGCTTCTGTACTTCAGACTGATGTATTTTTGCAAAAGCTTGATTAACTGTGGGCAAGGGATCCATAGCCAGAATCTGATCACGAATATGCTCATATTTCTTATCTAATCCCATCAGAAAATCAATGAGATTGTGCAGATTGTCGCGTGCTATAACTTTCTTCAACAAATTGCACGAACACTTCGCCAGAGCACCACAATCACATTCTGGTAAAACGTCTAAAGAACGCATATCCTCCCATACAGATCTCAAACGAGCATAATATTCAGCCACAGTAGAATCACCTTGACTAATATGAGCCGCGTCCTTCCTTAATTGATATAAGAAAGGAGCATTCGACTGATTATACCGCTCATTCAATTCTTCCCAAAGCTGCTTGCTAGAACGAACGTAGGATAATCCAGAAGAAATTCCATCACTTAAGGAATGCAATATCCAACGCATCACAGTGTAGTCGGTGCGAATCCAATCCTCGTAATTAGCATGATTATCAGCTGGCTTAGGATAAGAGCCAGTGATAAATCCGAGCTTATTTTTAGTGATTAACGCAATCCGGAGATTACGCGACCAGTGGAGGAACGATTTTCCAGAAAATACTTGAGGTATAATCTGTAGCAAGGCTTGATCATGATTGGACAAATGAAGCGGATCTTTGTAAAGAGAAGTATAAGAAGTTTGAGTAGAATCAGGCATGTTAATTGTGACGAAAAAATCACAAATTAACAAAAAAGATCAGAGAAAACAACGGAATGAAATGAAGAAATTGATCAAAATCATAAAAGAAACAGACAAAAGGAAAGTTTCATACGAAGGAGAAATCACAGGAACGCAAAATTGGCGACTGATACCATGATAAAATCTGCTAAGCTATTAAAGGAAGCCATTAATGGAGTAAGAAAGCTTCAAGCTTAGCACAAAGTAAAAAACAGTTTACTCAAATGTAAATAAACTGCTTGATTTTATTGATTATTGTAAAAATGATTATTACAAGCAGTATGAATATCCTCTTATATACAAGAAGGATTTCTATGTACAATGTAACAACTTTCCTAAGATATTTTGGTGCTGACTCAGCAAGTGTAACAAACCTTGACTGAGCATTGACCACTTATAACAGAATGTAACAGAATGATAGAGAGAGTAGATGAGTAGCAGCAGCTGAGATGATACATTCCTCAATAAGAACGGATTTTTTGTGGTTAGTATATCCGTAATACTTGTGGCAGGTCAAAGTGTGACATGTCAAAGTGCCTAGAGAGTAATAATTTGTCTTTATATACCATTACTTAAATAGAACGGAATTTTTGTGGTTAGTATATCCGTGATACTCGTGACGGGTCAAAGTGCGTAGAGAGTCTAATAATTTGTCTTTATATACCATGTGAGGTGTTATAGTATTTGTACTTTTTTATTCATATTAACTTTAACTTAAAATTGAAAGTTGCAAATATATTTCACACTAATTTTCGTGAGATTTGGTCATGAGAGTGTAATGGATTAAAGCATCAAGTACACAAAACATTAAAATTAACACACCTTGGAGTATCCCTTGGGTTCGATTGTAAAAGGCCAAGAACCGCGATCAAAATGTTATTTCATTCTCGGTTGAATGTAGTTTCGACTTGTTTTGAGCTATGGAGTACTTATTCGGTTATTCTAGCATAGTTACTGTAAGAGTTACTAGTATAATAACTATTCTCGTTTGATACGATTATGCTATGCTGCATTTTGAAGCATTCTTGGATCGTACACTTAATAATAGATGGTAGAACATTCGAAGGCCAACACCGGTAATTAAGTAGATAAATAATTGTAATGCAAGGAAGGTACATTTCCTATTGTATTCGTTCATATATAGGAAGTTTAACACGTACCTTTGTACTTCGTATTTGATTGAGTTTTAAATGGTGTGACTTAATAGCCTTGGTGCGCCTCGTTTTAGTCATAACTCATGATAATAAACCATACTAAGCTACAGTAAAAGTTGTAAAAATATACAAACTCTTCAGATTATCTTTTAATATGAGAGGACAAGATTTTAAGAATGTGACATTAGCGTCTGTATTTTTGTTTGCCTTCATTCAAATTCATATCTAATGAGGGAAAATACCCACAAACTAAAGAGTAGAAGTCCAGGATTTATTTCGTCCCACATCGGGAAGTTGAACATAGAAATTGGAAAATGTTAGTATAAATTTAAAAATTGAATGATGGAGAAAGCACTTACCTGGGCGGGGTCAATGGATGATCAAGAAGTTCCATGGCTTAGGTTGGTGGCCTTCATTGCACTTTAGAAGGAGCGCCTGCTTAACACTCTCCTCATGTTAGGAAAGTGTACGTCATAATTTGTTGCTTCGAGGGCCTGCGTTCGCGCAGCCCTTGGCCAATTATATTTAAATTTTCCTGTAAATTACTTTGACTAATGATTAATTTTGTCACGTGACCAACGTTCTATTGTCACCCTACTGCAATCACCTTGACCACCTCCTCCACACGCTGGCACCCCTACTAGTGTCGAATTGCCACCACGGTCGTGTCACTATCATAGATATGCATTATCCGTCACAAGTTGAAAGTGTTTAATGAGAATTTGTGATATATTACACTTGGACACGGATAATGCCGTGTTTAACGAGAATTTGTGATAAATTACACTTTGACACAAATATGGAGGAAAATAGTAATTCTAGGTAATATATAGTTGCACTACATACAAAAAGAATACTAATTAATCTAGAGAAGAGTTGAACATTTTGCATTCAAGGAAGTGAATCCAAGCGTTGAGAGAGACTACTACTCGTTGTAAACATTTGAATGCTTTGTTGTGAACAAAGGTCAACAAATTTGGACTATAAACTGATCTACGTCGGCAATCAGTGAATTAGACGTAACGGCAGATGAGAACATGGGATAACTTAATTGGCCCAGTGGCTATTGGGCCAAGTGACCCAGCAGAGACGTATTCAAATGAATTAAGTTAATGTAGGTATAGAATATTACAACTACTACTATTAATATTATTCCGTCCGTCTCAATCAATAGTTATCTATGACCTTTATCACAAAGAGTAGGTGAATTAAGACCACATAAACCCGTAACTCCACATGCATATGAAAGATGTCTACAAGAGATGACCGAATAAGGAAATAGATAATTATTCACCAAAGCGCCCCAAAATAAAAATAAATAACTATTGATCGAGATCGAGAGCGTATAAGTTACTGTATATAAAAACAAAAATTCTCATACGACACTAAAAACGTTATCGCTAGTTAATGTAAAATACACTTATATTACATCTCTTCCCATGACGTGTAGTTGATGGTTGTCCTAAACGATGATTTACTTAATACATGTATCTACCTCCCATGTTTCAGATAAAGTAAGTGTAAACTATTCTCATTGACAGAGTGTACGTTATTGTTAGGGAAGAAAACATAATATGATGATAGCTCTAAAAACGTCTTCATGAAACGTTTATATGCGTACATATAAGTATACAACCAAGTGATGTTGGCAAACGTTGCACACAAGATGCGATCTCCTATTGTCTTTCATTGATAAATTTGAAGTTTAACCCTCCCTCCCAAAGCAAATGTAAAAATCTGGTGAATGAAAGGAAGTACGTACATACCGTTTTAGTCACATAATAATCCGTATTAAGCTAAACTAATAAGTGTTGTGGAAAAAAACGTCCAAAGAATATATATAGTAATGTCCACTGAAATTCACATCCAAAATCCGAATGGAAAAACGTACTATAAGGATCGGAAGAATAGAAGGCCAAAACAAAACTTATTTCATCCCACATCGGACTGTTGAACATAAAAAATGGAAAAGGTTGGTATAAATCAAAAAATTGAAAGGAGGTGAAGGCACTTACCTGGGCGGGGTCCATCTACGATCAAGAAGGTCGATGGCTTAGGTTGGTGGCCTTCATTGCACTTACGAAGGAGTGCCTGCCTAACACTCTCCTCATGTTAGGAAAGTGTACGTCATAATTTGTTGCTTCGGGGGCCTGCGTTCGCGCAGCCCCTGACCAATTTCACCCAAAATTTTAATCCATTGGTTGTTGGTTGTTTGCATAATTAGCGTTACATGTTCTTACGTATATGACTTTCCAATGTTATGTGAAAATTGCCAATTTCTGTGTTAATCGATCTCAAAAACCATGGTTTCGAAAGTTATGGTCCTACAGCTTTAAAGTGCTAGTACATGAGTTATTTATGTAGAGTGTTATTTATTGAATTTACGTGGAATATGACTTGCTGAGTTTAGGCGGAGTGTCATTTATTGTAGACACGGAGTGACAATATTACCGAGTTTATGCAAAGTGTTACATAACCCGTATTTTGATTAATATGTCAGTTTCGTCTATGTGAAGTGTTACATAACCCGCATTTTTATTAATATGTTAGTTTCGTCTGCATCAGTTTTGTTTGAATTATTTTGAAAAATACACTAGAAGTAGTTACATAGACAAGTAGACAACCAGACACGACACTAAACATCAGATGAGCGAGCATTCGTGGCCGAGAGGCCAGAGCCTCAAAGCCTAGGTTTTTAAGTACACTAAGGCCCTGCTATTTATTCGGCCGAAATTTGAACTAAATTGAGTGGAATTGACGTGAAGTGAATTTAGTTGAATTAAAAGTTAATTTCGTGAAGAGATTAATTAAACATAATTGATTCAACGTAAATAAATCTTAATAAAATACAACCAAGCAAAATTAAAAGGAACTGAAATTAAGCCAAAAAAAATAGGGCCGAAGACGAGAATTTTTTAACAACAACGGTGTCGTGGTGTAGTTGGTTATCACGTCAGTCTAACACACTGAAGGTCTCCGGTTCAAACCCGGGCGACGCCATATGTTTTTATTTGTTTTTTTGTTCTTGTTTCTAGTTTTCTACTGTAACCTGCAAACAGCCTTAAAATCAGAGTTCATTTCTGCATTTCCATCCTTCAATTGAACTGATACTATACTTTATACAACTTCATTCATTCCCGTCAACTCGTCACAAAAATTCGCTGTAACGATTATATATAGCTCTCTCATTCTCATCGAAAAAGTAACGATCAAATACCGAGTACTCCTATAATAAACTACAGTACCGGCTAAAAATTCCGTCTGAGTCCGACTTTACAACTGTGAGTCTCTGATAACAAATCAAAGAATTAGGGAGCGTTAAAATGTCCCGAGTTATGAAGTGTGCCATCGCCTAATGATATCCGACATGATCTCGTTCCAAGTATCTATCGGTCCAGGAAGGCACCAGTGCACACAATCGTTATGAACCCGTTCCTTAATCCCGTCTCCAAACGGGTTATAATACATGTATGGACCGGGATGACCGTCAGGTCTCAACAACGACAGTTTAGTCACATCCAAGGCCGCCACCCTCACATTTCGCGAGGTAAGAGATCCCGCTTTTTCCACTTCTTCTACGGCTATCCGTCTCAAAATCTCGTTCATTCCGTCCATTTCCTTCTCCCCTTCCTTGTACGGCATTGTTTTAGAACACGCGCCAAATTTATCCCAATCGCCTTCAAAATGATGAGGCGAAAATGTAGTCACAACAACATCAATGCCGTTACTTTTTCCGTCTCTTCTCTGAATGATCGTCTTCAAGGACGTGTTAAAAGCCCTGCCAAACGCGTCATAGAATCCGATTTCAGTACAATTTACGTTCTCCATAGCGTGACATCCAAGCTCCGTCTTCCCATCCATGTAAATACCGCGAAGCAAGTACCAATGCCCGATTGACAAAACCACCATATCAATTGAATCTAACTCCGAACCCCATTTCTCATCAACCGAATCCAAGTACATTGTGTTATAATCCCGATCCTTTGATTTCTCAACTCCTTTAACAAGAAACGGTGACCAATACACGGAGACGGTCACATTATGTGACGGAAAATGCCATCTTCGAAACTTATTCTCTTCCCCATTCGAGTACACTAGATTAGGAGTCGAAGTAGACGACAACATACACAACAATGACTCGAGTTGGTTCCGTGCCAATGAATCCCCAACAAAAGCAATATGTTTTGCTTCGAAGATTCGTAGAAAATATTTAGGGTCAAACCGAGACAGATCACATTGCTTAGGCTTCCACCTCCAATGGAGGTACTCGATATCCGGCCTCCCGTGGCTCATACAATTTTGCCCATCTTTTATTGTCCCACAACTAGTGCCATTGTATAAAGGACCTTGCTTATCTTTAATCCATTCACCATTTGTATAATCACATGTTGTAGGAAGTTCATTGTTCTTTGCTTCTTGTAAATCATCATGTCCTTTGCTTAATTCTGTTACATTCACACATAACACATACACAAACAATTAGCCCATGTCCATGTCAATTACCCCGCCCCTCGGTCAGCAAGTGTAAACTTATCACTGGGACAGAGTACTGTACTCCGTAAGACCGTAACCTTTTCAATTTTGCTTGGTTGTATTTCGTTAAGTTTTATTTACGTTTAATCAATTATGTTCAGTTAATTCACTTTACCTGAGTTCCACTCAATTTAGTTCAATTAAGCTCTACTCCAATTAATTCAATTCAACTCGTTTCAGCCGAAAAAAACAGGGCTAATTCAGACTCATTACGGAGTATTTTGTTTTAATCCATCCGATTAATCAAAATTTATGAAGGTATATGTGTGACGACATTTCTACCAGTATTATAAAGTCTTAAATCGAGTCTTGCAAACGATTCAAATTATGTCCAAGTAAGTTGAAAGTTTCGGAACATGAACATATACGGAGTATTATAAATACTGCGGGATTTTGACATCGTTTAAGGAATATTTCCTAGATCCGTCACTGAATAGTGATGTGGCCGGCAACATTTAATTGATTAACAAGCACTTACACAAACAAAATAAAGTCCTTAATTTAGAAAAATACTAAGCAAAAATACATTAGTTACAACAATGGAAATTAATCACACCTTATTATGTGCTTTATATGCTTGAATAAAGGACCTATATTTAAGGGTCACAGCCTGTATTATGACACGAAATTGACTATGCTACTAGGCACTTCGTATATACGAAGTCGTCCAAATCATTTGTTTACATTTGATTAAATAAATGATTAATTGATAAAAATATTTTATTTAAAGCAAATGAGGGCATTAGTTGGTTATATTGACAATTAAAATAAAGTTTAGAATATTTTGAACAGTTCACATATAGTTCACACAATTAAAATGATCAATTAATCTTTAAATAAATGTTCTTCACAAAGAATATAAACGAAAACAAATAATCGGGACATAAACAATACAGTACCAATTATTGTAATTAATTTCCGCATTTTCACATAATTATTGTCTAAATTTAGACAATTTTCAAGGTATCTTTTGATAGTAATGATAACTTCAAAATTCTATCTCAGCCGTAAAATTAGGTAAGTGGAAGTCGATTTTCCGAGAACACATGTTAATAAGTTAATTAACAAAAAGTATTAAGAATATACGAGTCAATTTTCGACGATAACTTTATCAACTAAATTACGGATTTTAAGACATAAAGTTTGTTACTCCATAAAACATGTATTGTCGTATTGAACTCGTATTTTGTAACGTAAAGTCTTTGTTCATACACACATATTTATTAGTTAGTAACAAATACTTCTATTCGATACACGTACCAATAATCAGGGGCGGATCTGGGGGAGGGAAAGGGCGGGCACGTGCCCTCCCCGAGTTTCAGAAAATAATTATATATAAGTGTCAATAAATATCAAAATAACTTTGTAGCCCAAGTGGTAGAGTATTGTTTTATTGCCAAGGAGACTCAGGTTCAAATCTTACTGATTATATTTTTATTCAGAAAATTATTTTTGGGCCGCCATCTCAATTGCTTGTTGAGAGGATTGATCCTTGAACTTCAAGGTACTAAACTAACTAGTTAACCACTACACCATTACTATTGATTGTTCATTTGATTATTAAAATTTATTATCATTATTAAACATATTTGTCAAATTATTCTTTTAAAATTCGCCACAAAAATAATACAATATTAGTGCAAATCAAGTTGCTCATAACTTGAAGAAACTGAAACCGTATATTGCTCTTTATTCTGTAAGGTTAAAAACATCCATTGAGATTTTTTTTTTGTTTCATTTTGAACATTATACCATAATATTCTAGAACAAAATTCAAAACAAAAAATTGCGTTATAAATTAAAGAAATTTTTTGTCGAAAAAAATTTTGTGCCCACCCTACGTCAAAATCCTGCATACGCCACTGCCAATAATCGAACCAAATTGAAACCCGTTAAAGCGAAACAAAAACCCGAAAACTTAAAATTAAGAAAAACAATGAAAGAACCAAAAGATTTTACCTTGCGAAGGTGACGACGACGGCGACGACGACGGTGACGGTGATGATGATGAATTTGATGACACTGAAGAAATTATGGAAATTGAAGAAAGATTTGAGAATTTCTCATAATTTGTTAATGTAGGAACAGGAAAAGGAGAAATATAACATAAAATTAGTACTAAAGAAATGATGACATAAAAAACCATTGATTTCCATGAATTTTTGAGGGAAAATTGAGTGTGATTTTGGGTTTTCCAGGGATTTTTTGCACTCATTTTTTGTTGGATTTTTTTCGGCTTTCTTGAACTTCTTTGTCCTGTTTTTTAATGGATTTATTTTTAGTGGGAATTTTTCTGTTTATATAATGTAGTGATTCAGACCAATGAATATCTCTGTTTCGAGTAGATTTACGGAGAGACGGTTTCTCGATAATTTAAGAAAAGTCGTACTAAAGATAATAAAATAGGTACGAAGTGAAATCATGATTAAAACATACAATCTTATCTATATTATAACAAAAACATTTAAACAACTCTCATTCACCCACCTCATCAAACCCAACATTTTTTTTAAAAAAAAAAAGATAAATGAGGGTCCCACATCAAAAAGTTTGGATTTTATTTATCGAAAAGTTATTCATTTATGTTTGTACGTAAAATTTTACGTTTAAATTTATGTAAATTCACGGTTAATGTTGGAAAAGTTATTCGTTTATTTTGTACGTAAAATTTACAGTTAAATTTATATAAATTCACGGTTAATGTTAATAAACTAATACGGAATACTCTGTCGGAAAAATATGGATAAAATAGTTTTAGAGCGGATTCTTTAAAAAAAATAGTTATCATACTGGAATTATACCTATTATATCTAACAAATATTCCGGCTTAAAAAATCTGCTATTTATAATTAAATTATCATATCGTTTGAATAATAATTAGATCTTAATTTGGTTATAAAATAACGAATATATCTCTTTTCGAAAAATCAACATATTAAAAAATTATAAGATAAAAAAGTTTCCGCATTTAACAACCTTAAAAACATTTAAAAAATAATAATTACGGAGTTTTAAAAGCTTATTGCTGAAAGTTTGAAAAAACGAAAATAGATTAAACTCATATTACATACAATATAATTTTTATTTCAAAAATTAATTTACAAACAATTTAAAGGGTATAATTAATTTAAAAGTTGCAAAGAAATTAGTTTGTATACGTATATGAATCTTTAATAATGGTTTAACCCAAATATGTCAATATGATGCAAAGTAGTATGTTTGAGGCAAAAAGTTGATTGGTAATGAATTAAGAACAATAATAAGATATAATTAGATTAAATTGAAAGTTATCTCAAAATTGAAGACATATAGAGAGTATAAAGATAATTGTGTAAATAATATAGAAGATTTTATAAATAATATAGAAGATTTTGTGCAAAATAATAATGTAGCGTGACATTAGAGTATGTGTTTTTTTGGTTCATGAGTGATAAAATATAAATTCATTTCATATGGGGTGGCAAAAACTTATTTTTAACGCGGATCAATTTAAACTTGAGCCCAGTTTTTTTTTACTATAGTTGTTTAGATATATGTATTAAATTGGAGTTACTATTAGTCGCCAACAAACTACGTTAGTACGTAGGATGCACAATTTTACTCATATATTTTTAACTCGGCCAAAGTTAATCGAATTGAACTAATTAAAAGTTTTATAAAAACAACAAATTACATTCTCATTGGGTTTAATTTGTAACAATGAAAATAATAATGTCGATATATATTCGCATTATTCTAAACAAATTTTATATATTAGAATTTTAATAAACAATCCGTGCATTTTTGCACGGGTTAACACTATTAAGTACATTTGTTAGGGTATGTAAATAGATATGAAATTACTATGTCACGATTAACAACAAAAGAATACAAAATAATGATTTCTCGATAAATTATTGAAAAATCATCCCTGTCAAGTTTTACTGTTCTCTCTTACGGTTTGGCTAATCTCAATTTTTTTTAAGAGAAAAGGTATTTCATTAATATTGGTGAATTAGTTATTATTTTTATTTAATTTTTACTTGCTTTTTATCCTTTTTTTAGTTACTTTTTAGTTTATTTATTGACTGGTTTTCATTAACGTACTGAGAGATAGACGATCTTTTAGAAGACGTACTGAGTTACTGGTTTCTAATATACATCGGGTTCTAAGGTACACATTTAGAATCTAATTAAAAAGATCAGAAGAATTGTTAAGTAAATAAATCAAATAATACTTATATTTCTTATGATATATTTTTATAATTGTTTCTTAATTACATAGGATTTTAACAAACACATTAGAAAAATTGCTTTTATTAAAGTGTAATATTTTAAATTTATTTAATTACTTTTTGGGTTGGCAAATTGAGAAAAGACAAGAGAAGATCGGGGAGGTTGTTTAGATTGATTGGGATCAATAAGTCAAATAAACAATGCACAATAATTTGGGTTTTGGTAGGTAATAATTGGCGGTGGATTTTCTCATAATATAGGTTTTAATATAAGTCAAGGGTTACTTATATTAAAGAAAATAATTTACATTGGTGGACTATTGATTTATCGAAGAATTTATTAATTAGTTTAATTAAAGGTCCCCGGCCTATTTGAGAATCAATAATTATAATAATGTTGAAATTATTCGAAATGAATTTTATTGTTATTGTTGTCAGATCCAGCTAGCTTAAGTATGTACGGAGTATTATGTAATAAACATAATAACTGATATGACAATAGACGTGAAAAGTTCCATCAGCTAATTCAAAAAAAGGTTGAATTCGATATTTAGACTTGTTATAGGTTGCGTATCTCCTTCAAAACAAGAGTTAGCTCGAGTGGTAAGAAGTAAAAACGCCCTCTTACTTTAACAACTCTATTATCAGAATTTTAGGTGAAAGAATATATATTAGTGAAAATATCAACCGACGGGCGACGATAATAGACATATAGTACGGAGTAGTATAGCACTCTTTTTTTTTACAAGGTACGGAAGTAGTAGTATAGTACTCTAGTAGTCCATGATGTGATATAGTCAAATTAAAACATCTAGTCCCTCCTATTCATAATTAATGTCTCATTGTTTGAATATATGGATGTAGTATTTTAATAAAATGGAAAAATTATCTTAAATAGGAGTATAAAGTAAACCAACTAGTAAAATAATTATTTCATTAATTAACATTATTAAAACATAAATTCTCATCTCATTAGTTAACATTATTAAAACATAAATTCTGGTTTATTACACATTTCGGTCTTAAATTATTTATGTCGATCAATAAACAGGAATACACTGCTACTATCTGATTGACTCTTCCATTCATTACTTATAAAGTCATTATATTGGATCTACTTTAGTATTTGGCATCTTTCTGTTCTTTTTCCGTAATAATTCTTTGGTGGAAATTTAATCATCAAATATCAAATCCCTATAATTTGTAATTTGGAAATTAATATCATTGAATATGTCTTTGAATTTTTTTTAATCTAAAACCATGAATAAAATCAATCTTATTATAATCTTACATTTAGAAATATATAAATAAAGAGGATCATAATATTCTAAAACCATGAATAAAATCGTGAGATTAAGGTGATCAAACTTTTCTATATCGTAAAATACTAAAATCGTAGCATCGAATAAAAATCCTAACAATGCACTCTAGAACACTTTTCCTAAAATGGGATTCAAAATTAACACTAAAACTTTAAAGGGACGGTCTTTCAATAAATTATTGAGAGACCCTTCTTTTGTACCTTTTTATTTATATTTCGTGACCCTTTTGTCATTGATCGTAACATAGTAATTTCGTACTTATTTGCGTAATAAGTGTACTCATTTTATCTTTAATCATGATTTGTACCTATAATATTACATTTAATACCACTTTTTCCTAAATTTGTACAATAACCTCTCAATAAGCTTATTGAGAGACGGTCTCTAAGAAGATCTACTGAAAAATTAACAAAATTATCGAAATAAAATTACTTTGAATTGAGTTTCAATGTTGACATAGACCATTTTAGCTAATTACTTTGAAACTAATCTCATTTCGTTTTTTTCTTTGGTTTTCAACCCCGTTTTAGAAAAAAAAAACTCAGATATACACCATGTTTATTTCCCTAAATAAAAATTTTAAAATACCAAAATAAAAATAAAAACAATTAAAGAACTTTTATTTTTTAGCCATCATAAACTCCATGACAATCACAAGACTTTGTATCCAACTAAAAACTAGAAAGTGCACCAAAAAGTTGAAAAAAATCGTAGTAAATTGCAACTTTTTGCAAGTGACCAGTGACAAATAGAGATTGGAGTTGGTATATTCACATGTGAATGATTTACATATATAAAACTCACTCGAACCTCCACCGACGGTATTACTGACCCATCTTATACCTACTCGGGTCAACCCAATTGATTTTTGGACATTTGTTCAATGAAGTACATCATGTAAAGACCCTGTTCGGTAAACAGTAGCAGGTTAGTGGCCGGGCCTTTATATTTTTCAAAATGTCTTGTCTCCCGCTCACCCGCTTATTTGGCGGGCAGGATGGGCTGAGTTCAATCGACGGGACAATTCATGAACAACTTTAGTAAACAATATATTGAGTGAAAATAGTAGATTTCAGCCTAACTAGTATATTGACCAATCAATTTATTATTCTTATGTGTTTGGTAAACGACGTATTATAATAACATATTAATCATAATTTACTTTTTGAGGTCCTGTTTGGTAAACAGCGGATTAATTTTAGCATAAACAGATTCTAATGGCGGATTATAAATGACGATTGCAATAGAAGGTTTGACTATCATATTATAATTAGCAGAATTAATTTGAGTGTTTGGTTATTGTCAGATTAGGATTAGTAGACTCTTAATTTTCTTTATAAAATGAAATAAATTTTACTATTTTACAATATGCTAACCAATATGCTGGGTAAGCAGCATATTGTAAAATAACATATTGACCCCAAATATGATGTTTACCAAACATGGAAATTAGCATATTGATTGGTCAAACATGCTAGAAGCCTTCAATATGCTAAAAATTGGCCAATATTTTGTTTACCAAACAGGGCCTGAATATTCTGTTATTAACAGTTAACAACATATTGTATTAACATATTCATTTTATACATGAAATCAATTTAATTATCTTATAATCTGTTAATTAACAAATACTATTTCTTAATCCGATAATTTAATTTGATAGTCAAACCTACTACTAAAATCTGCTAACCGAATTCTGTTAACGTTATCCGCTGTTATGAATGCGCTTCAACCGTTGATCAAACAAGACCTTTATATTTTCATTTTTTTTAGTTTGTAGGATAGTTAATGACATATCTATCTATCACCAATCGGATCTCGGATTACCCATTTTATCAGCAAACAGATTTGATTAATGAATCATTTTTTCAATCAATCAAGAACATGGCTTAAAAACCGACACAAGAACATATACATGTAATTTGCGAACAGACAAGGACGATATGATGGAAATGAATGTGTCATGTACTACATGTGGCTCATTGACTATTCCAATCAAATGAATTTATTTCGATCGGAAATTCCGATTTGTGACGGACTATGTCGTAAACTTGTAACGCATCAAGTAATATCCATATAGAATAGATAAGACAAAACTAGAATATGTAGTTAGTAGCAAATGGTGTTGTCTTATCCACCGACCTGAGTAGTATTTGATCTGTCGCAAGCCTGTGAGTCTGTGACATATATACTCATCACAAGGGAGACTTGTTGACAGTACATTACATTTTTCTGTTGGAGTAATAGAACATTACTTCTTTTTGTTTGTCGGACTTGATTTAATTCACAAGTTTATGAGCTAGGTGAGCGAGATTTGTAATAATGTACCGAGTAATCATTTTGTGAGTAATGTGAGCGAGATTTATAATAATGTACTTGATTCGATTAATCATTTTATGAGCAATGTGTACTTGATTCGATTAATCATTTTGTGAGTAGTGTGAGCGAGATTTATAATTATGTGCTTGATTCGATAAATCATTTTATGAGCAATGTGAGCGAGATTCATGTGCGCAATGTGAGCGAAATTTATATCAAGGTACTCATATAATTATAATACGAATAAGATATGATACAATGACATAGAGAACACGATATATTATCCTGTTCATACGTTATACTCCCTATTGAAAATGATTAATTTGTCAATTTACAAATAATACTAAAATAAAGTTCAATATTTGAATTTGAATGACAAATTGTTTTTTCCCCAAATCCTTACATAATAATAACATTTACTGTCTAGTGTTTTTCTGAATTCTAGACGGTATTGTTAACAAAAATTGCTCTACAATGATATTATTGGAAAAAAAATCTGTTATAAGTACCTTGATCATTACTTCATTATTAGCTTGATAAAACCCTCATTAAATACCGTCTAAATTACGCATAAGTTCCTATAACTTGAATCCACGATGTTTTATTGTCTGAAATCTTCTTTCTACAAGTATTTAAAAACTTAAATCCATTAAAATATTAATTTGTTAACACGATTTATAGCATGCTATAACGGTAGTCTCTCCCGTCTACTTAGCGGGAAATTTTATGTAATTTATCTTAGTTTATTTTTCTGTAAATATTTGGTAAATAACTGAGTAACTTATTTAACCAAATAATTTAATTAAAATGAGAATTAAGACATGTAAAAATAAGCTAAACTTATTTGACCATGATAGCTTATTTTCTCAGTTTGCCATATTTTAATAAAACGAGCTACCTTATGTCCTTATTTGCTACTTTTTCAGTAATCTTAGGTACTTAGTTATAAGCTAGTTTATCACTTTTCAAATAATTTTTTATAACTCAGTACTAATGTTTATCGTTGGACAGTAATTATTATCCAAAAATAAACGATAATAATTGATCCGAAAATCATCTAACTCAACCCAAACTCATGTAAATTCGAACCCGATTCGGTTGACATTTTAGCTGATCTATTTGTAGCGATACTTAGTCTTCACTGGATCAAGGCCCCATGCGACTAATCTGCTACATTCAATTGGTTCTTTTATATTGGTAAATAGAGGGGGATAAATGGGCTCAAATTCTAAAAATATGCCATGAATTGGGCTAAAATAGGCTTACTAAATTATTCGGGTTTCTTGTTTTTTTTTCCGAAACCCGAACCGGGTTAATGTATTTCATTCAAATCGGAGGTAACAATATCGGAAATCGATGTATGAAGTGATCCCATCCAACATCGTCTACCTAGCGTAAAGCCGTTAAAATGAGAAAGCTCATAAGCCACTCTATTCGCCTTTTTATGTACAAAATATTATAAGTCGCTATTAAAACTAGAATATGACTCGTCAAGTTTTTCCAACTCATAAGTTTTTTCAATTTATTTCAGAATTAACTATTTAGCTTGTGTTCTCTGCAAGAATAGCGTCTAGTGGTTTGAAACTTAAAACGGGGTGAAATTTTTAAGGATCTCAGGTTTAAGCCTTATCAAGACCAATATTGTGGGGATTATATAGACTAAGGTTATGTTTTCAAAATTTCGAGCCTGTCACCCGTTTAAAAAGAATGATGGACCTTGTAGACGTTGAATGTAGGGTAATTACGTATACTCGAGAGTTTGATCAATTCACATCAAAGATAACGGTGACGGGTCACCTCATCATCCAAAAAAACCTTACTTAGTTGGTGATGATATTATTCTTATATGTATAGTGTAATATCAAGTATGGAAGTATGACAACAAAATAAACCGGAGAAAATTGTCCCTGTCCGAATAACGTAACACAACAACTATTCTAAGGATTAGTACTTGACTCAAACCCGAATTGACCTAGCCTGCTAATAAAGCTATAAAAAACCTGTAAATAATCTCAACCTGAAATGAGTCGGCCCGAAACTTTTTCAAACACAAAATGACCCTATTTGAGCTGACCGACCGAAAAGCACCCTATCCCATTTACCCGTTTGACAGATCTAAATTTTAACGGATCGGGGGGAAAACGAGAAGGCTAGAAAAATTGAAAGGGTCAAATACAAACCCGACTTGTATAGTAACCGGTTTCTTTAAACCGGATACGGAATTGATGATCTCACTCGTACTAATTTCCCAGTTCCTTCTAACTGCAATTTACAAGCTAAAAATAAACTGAAGAAGAAAAATCAAATAAATCTGTTTTCTGGGTTTTTTCGTTTTTTCCTGCATAAACTTGGAATACCAATAAAAAATGGCAGCAACAATGGTGGACACAAACACTGAAGAATTCGCCATAGGTTGTGTACTTCAAATCAAAACCACATTAGGCGAAGATTTTGAGGCCCAAGTTATCACTTTTGATAAACCTTCCAATATTCTTGTTCTTCATATCCTTTTTTTATATTATAAAGTTTTAATCTTTACTATTATTTCTTGTCAATTTTGTGTTGATTGTGTTCTATGTGTATTTGGGTTAGTGGCGGAATCAGGATTTATAGTTAGCGCGCTGAAGAAATTGTAAAATTGTACTTAAGAGGTCAATATTCTTGTCATTTCCTGCCAATTTTGGGTTGATTATGTTTTATCTGAATATGGGTTAGTGGCGGAATCAGGATTTATAGTTAGCGCGCTGAAAAATCGTGAAATTTTAGGTAAAGAGTTCAATCTTTTTTTATTGTTTGAGGGGCAACTGTCCCTGCTAACCCCCTAGTTCTGGTACTGATCAGGGTTGATTCTATTCTTTCTCCTGCAAATTTTGGGTTGATTATGTTTTATGGTCATGTGGGTCAGTGGCGGAATCAGGATTTATATTTCGGGTTGTTCGAGGGGTTTGAGACTGCTAGCCCCACTAGTTCCGTTAGTTCGGGTTGTTCAGGGGGTGAGGGTCCCTGCTAGCCCCACTAGTTCCGTCACTGATTAGGGTTGATGATGTTTTATGGTTACATGGGTCAGTGGCGGAATCAGGATTTATTGTTGGGATTGTATCGGGGGTGAGTGTCCCTGCTATCCCCACTAGTTCCGTCACTGATTAGGGTTGATTCTATTCTTTGTCTTGGAATTGGGTCGATTATGTTTTATGGTTACATGGGTCAGTGGCGGAATCAGGATTTATTGTTCGGGTTGTATCGGGGGGTGGGTGGGTTGAGTGTCCTGCTAGCCCCACTAGTTCCGTCACTGATTAGGGTTGATTCTATGTTTTTGATTCCTTAACTTTGATATTCTTGATCTGGGGTTTCACAAGAGGGTTCAAAATTTGGATCAAGAAGAAATATAAGATTGTTGAAGGCTGATTTTATTAGAGAATTCACTTTTTTGAGGCATGAGGAAGACCCTATCGATGTTAAGAATTGTGTTCTTGATCTTAGTTCTCTGCAAGCCAAAGAGGAAGCTGCTATAAGGTTAAGTTTGATATTCTAAATGCTTGATTTTATTTTGTTTTTTTGGGGTTATTTGAGGGTTTGTGAGTTTTGTTTGATTTGATTTGATTTGATTTGATTTGATTTGATGGGTGTTTATGGGTTTCGCAGGCAAGCTGAGATGGAGGCAGAGAGGATTGGGGTGGGAGTGACAATTGAGGCTCAAAGCATTTTTGATGCTCTGTCGAAAACGTAATGTGCCATTTAATCCCTCATTTGTTTTGTTTTGATTTTGTTTTGATTTTGTTTTTAATGCTTGTTAGTAAGGCACCTACCGCAGGCTTTTGATGTTGCGAGGCTCGCAGGGGCAATGTAGTGTTTGTTTCTTTTTCTTTTTTTTGTTTGCGTGGGTGAGAATGTTACCACAATTGGTTTCTGTGTGTAGCTACTGGCTATTGACGAAAAGGAAGACACTAAAACAATTTTTTTTCCCTCGGTTACCTACAGAGCACTAAGCATGCCATAGTCTCGTGTTTAGAATTTAGATGCATGCAACCTTTGGACATGTGGTTAGTAGGGCTCTTCCAGCTAGATTATAATGTTGCAAGGCTTCAAAGTGCTGCACTCTAGTGGTTTTAGTTTGCATAGATGAGAAAATTAAAAGAATTGGTTTTTGTGGGTAGTTATTGGTTGTTGATGAGAAAGGGGGTTTCTGAACTAGTTTATTTTCTCCGTTACTTACAGGGAAATAATCACGGTATAGACTTATAGTGTCATGTTGTCTGATCAGTACTCAGGAGTAAAAGCAGGACCGTTAAGTGTTTAAAGAAGATTGTACTTAAATCATAACTTTCTTACTTTACGGCATTGGTGGTCTAGTGAAAAACGAAATTTCAGCTTATAATAGTTGACTTGTGGACTTATGGATAAGCTGACGCCTGTGGGTGAATGAAAGTCCTTGTGAATTGTTTAAAAAAGGGCAGCCCGGTGCGTGATGTCATCCCCGCTAGGCGAGGGTCCGGTGAAGGGCCCCACCACAAGGGTGTAATGGGGGCAAGCCTTCCCTTGCCATTTTTTGGCAAGAGGCCGCTCCCAGGGCTTGAACCCGTGACCTCACGGTCACAAAGCAACACCTTAACCAGTGCGTCAAGGCTCCCCTTCTCCTTGTGAATTGTTTAATAGGAAGAAATATACTCCATGCATCTATGATAGTGGTTAGAAGCACTTTTGAGTTTTAAGTAGTTGGATATGATTCATCGGCTGATTTGTTCACCGGAGTGATCGGACTGTGAAATTATGTGTGATTTTCCAAGTTCTTCTCCTAGTAGGAAAAGGTGAAAAGCTACATATATTTGTTATGGACTTTGATGGACATGAATTCAGCATAGATTTTTAGGGTTGAGCATTATAAAAGGGCAGCCCGGTGCACGATGGCATCTCCGCTAGGCGAGGGTCCGGGGAAGGGCCCCACCACAAGGGTGTAATGGGGGCAAGCCTTCCCTTGCCATTTTGGCAAGAGGCCGCTCCCAGGGCTTGAACCCGTGACCTCACGGTCACAAAGCAATTCCTTAACTGGTGCGCCAAGGCTCCCCTTCAGGGTTGAGCATTATATGTAAGAAAAAATATATGACAAGATAGCATGTGAAGCATATACTCCGTAGTTGTTACTGGTCTGACAATGCCAAGGGTGTCAATGGCTGATCGATCTTAAGTAGTTTAGCTTTTATGATGGTAGAGATAATTTAGCAGTTGAGCGACGTGAGCCTGGATTAGTAGTCATAAATTAATATGAGGAACCTTTGGCTCGTTTGTAACATCATAATGATGGGTAGTTGGTGATTTGTACGCATCCTTATGTGCTTGACATAGTTTTCTTTGATCTGTTTGAAATGTTTAGATTGAAACCTCCCCCATCCATTCCGGACTTGACCTAGTGTGGACGATTATGTAAGTCCAACAGACCAACAGTACAGGTTATCTCGCATATCCATGTCCGACAATTGACACTCGGACATGGATATTAGCACTTGGACTCTTCCTTTTAAGCCAAAAACATGATAGCTATTTGGCGAGGAAATATACCCCAAGGATGAACATCTGATAGGATTTTGGAAGTAGCTTAAAGTTAGCTAATTTTACCCTCAGCCAACTCTCGTGTCCTCGGATGGCTAGATGTTTTTAAGTATCAGCCGCAACACCGATACAGGACCTAGAGATTACTACAACTGCATCTTACAGCGTTTTAAGGGGATATTCACCGTATTTAGTGAAATTAGATTGCAACCGCAACCCAAAAACAAGATTTTTTTACTATGGATGGTTGGTATAAACGGAGGGTAAAGATCATAACAATGATTGCTTTCACAGACAATTTCATACAATGGTTTCTTACCTTTTGAGACTCGGGCTTGGTCGTGGTGGAGGTGCTAACTTCTCGTTGTTATGTGTAGTACATGAACATGTAGGCTAGATATCACACAAGATGAAAGTTAAAATTCCCGGCATCTCCTAGTACCCGGCCGTCTGCCTACTATAGTTATACTCCCTCCATTTCAGTGAATAGGACCATTTCACAATTTCCGTGTCCTAAAACAATCTATGGGGGCCTAAGCATCAAAACGGATGGATTACTATACTTTGTTTTGTCTTTATCTTGAGCTTTACTTTGTGTTATAAGTTTGCATGGTCGGAGTGCAGGCTTCCTGTGCGATGGGACAAGACGGTAATCGTGGTGATGGACCAAGTACGAGTCAGCAGTCCTTATCTTCCTGAATCTGTTACTGGGGGTACGCCGGCAGCAAATGAGCGTGTTAGGAAAGTGGTATGTTCAACTTACGCGCTTGTTTAAAGTTTTTATTACTTAATCGGTATTTAAAGCTGTCAAATGATCACTAATGATATGAAAGCGGTCATTAAGTGAAAACGGTTTCTATGATACAATGCTCACTAACAATTAACAAACATGGTTTTAAATCTCGGCCGAGTTGTATCGGATTTTCACTCTATCGATACGAGATATCGCCCGAGAAATCACCGAGATTCGCCGTGATCCATCCGCGGTAGCCGATTAAGGTCCGGTTAAACTGCGACTGCGACTGATACCGAGATTTAAACTCATGCTAACAAATGAAAATGTCACCAACTAAGGCCCTGTTCTTTCTGGCTTAATTTCAGCTCCTAATTTTAATTGGCTATAATTCGTTGGGTTTTATTTACATTCAATCAATTATGGTCACTTAATCTCTTTACAAAATTAACTTTTAATTCAACTAAATTCACTTTACCTTAGTTCCACTCAATTTAGTTCAATTAAACTCTACTCCAATTAATTCAATTCAGCTCGTTTCAGCCGAAAAAAACAGGGCCTAAAAGGGTTAATAACTGAGTATTTGTATAGATGGTCGATTTATGTGCTGTTTGATCTCATGATAATCGTATCATGGAACCGTCTTCTTCGAGGATTTGTTAAGTTTGTATTCGATCCTCTTTTAGACCGGCCACTCTATTAACTTGTCGATTGCTCTCGTGTATATAGCTTAAAAATTTGAAAGGAAAAGTATGAGAGCTAAGTTGCAAAGCCACAAGCTCTAGTTGGTCCAGATGCTGCATGAAGCTTACTTACCCGACTGAAGGATGCCGGATTTCTATACTTCGTTCCTTTGTGTTTCTCGCTTTCTCGTCCCCACCCCGCTCATCCATCGAACTCTCAATCAAGAAATCATACGATTTTACGATATGTACCAATGTAAACTTCTTGGCTTCTTGGGATTGCAACTAATGCCTCATTTTCGACTTTTGTTTTCCAAAACCCGAGATTGAAAATGGACACTCTTGTGATGTTGTAGTCGAGACTCGAGATTGCTTAGGTTTGAAGAAATGGATTTGAGAGGCATTCCAAATTGACAGCAAAATGCACATCAAAATGAACACAAATGTTGAGAAAATGAGTCATATCTCATATTATGGGACCGTTGTGTACGTACGTCGAGTGACTATTGATGTTGATAGTTTAGCCAATGTTCCGCGTCCGATCTTCACACTTTTCTTTCTCAATTTGAGACGGTCTTAAGTTACACAAAAACTGAACCCGTTTTTAAAATAATACTTAGAAATAGTAATTGTCGTTTTGGCTGGTTTTGAAAATGATTGTCGAAATGGTGTCTTATATGTTCGGGATTTCAGAACCTACTCGGTCCAACCACACAATATGCAATGGCGTTATTTACGAGGGAAATCCGCCATTAGTAATTGCGTGTCTATATAGACCAAAAATTTCATCAAACGAAAAAGTTATAAAAGCTTTCGGATTTGGGCAGACCGGACCAAGACACGCCATTCCGAATGGTGTATCTTCAAGCCGAAGACACGCAGTTGATACTTTCTGTAAAATTGCCCTTCATACTCACTTGAAACACGCCATTGTTAATGGCGTGTTTAGGTCTTAAACTAGATTATGAAACCTCGAGCCTATGTGGACATCACTTCAACAATTATTTCCAAAACAAACCCAAAACGATAATTATTTTATTTTTGAACATTATTTTAAAAACGGGGCATTGTTTTTGAGACTATTGGGAGATGTTTTCTCAAAAAGAGAATTTGTGTCCATTATTGATGCTCAATAATATATGATGATTATGCAAAATGGATCCTCTCCATTACTTTTCTCTCCATTACCTCTCACAAACATTACTATATTATATATTTCAATCCCCTTCATTTACCTTTTTATTTCCAAATAAATGTACAACCATCCGATCGATTTCATAATTAATCCGAACCATTGATAAGTAATGGACCTCCATTTCCTTTTGAGAAATGGAGAGCATCCTTACTCATGATTATGGTTATCAATCTCATAGAAATCTGAAAATCTTGAAAAAGCAGCACACAGTCTACGCACTAATCTGATTCTTTTATTACATTATTATTATTATTATTATTATTATTATTATTATTATTATTATTCAAGTTATTACTATAACTTATAAATGACACTCCTGTCGTGATCTCACTTTAATTGCTTTTTGATATCGTTCTTCGGCTCCTACCAGTGTATATATCACAAATTCTCATTGAAGACTGATACTCTCTCCGTCCCGATCAATTGTTATCTATTGCTTTTGACACAAAGATTAAGAAAAGAAGTGTAAATGAATTTGGACCACACAAATTATATGGCCCCACATGTAATCAAATGTCATCCACAAAAAGTTGCCAAAAATGGGAATAGATAACAATTCAATGATACACCCTAAAATGGAAATTGATAACAAATGACCGGGACGGAGGGAGTACTATTTATCACAAACTGAAAACGGATAGTGCCTCTCTCACATAATACAAGTTGCACTATTCATAAGATGTTCCAATTTTCCCACTTGCATGTCTACTTATTTTAATGTGAGAGTAAAGTATCAGTATCAGACTGTTTGATAATATATATGGGTGGAATCGGGTTATTAGGGCAGTCGTCTCTCTTTAGGCAATGATAATTTTGAAATATTATTGGAAATTTTCGGGTTTTTCCCCACTTAAATGACCCTTTTATCCGTCCAATTCCAATCCAACAAAATCTCCACTTATGTTTTAATTTTTGAAAATTTAACCGAATTAAATCATCAGATTTACGACTCTCTCATCTCCCACCACTCACAGCGGTAAAACAAAATCAAGTACATTCTCATGGCCTTATTCGCCACACCGATTCATCTCCGTCAAAAAACCTCCCCACCCTCCGGCCGCCACCCCTTACTAACTAATCTACATGCAAGAATATCTTTGGCTGACAGATATCACATAGATTGTAAATTGATGCAACGAGGTCTAACGTTAAAGGGTGAATGTCTTTCCTCAAAGTCAGAAAAGTTGTCACAATTAATCCCGTTTATTTACCACGCCATATATTCTGCATGTCGTTACGTGCATCTCACTTTTTATTTCAGTAAGTCTTCTTTACGATGGATATATCCGTCGTTAATTTTTAACGTGTCAAATTCTCACACTTTACTATATAGGATAAAACATAGAAAATTTCAAATGGTTTGTCTTTTTCTACATAAGTGGATAATACTTGACCCGTTATAAATTTGCAAAGGATATATATCCGTCGCAAATGAGAATTTATGATTTTTATTTTCTAAATTACAACCTCCCCAACCCTCCCCAAACGGGATTTCTAGTTCGGCCATAAACTCATTACTTGATTTCAAATTCGCAAATTCTCATCTGTGCATGGTAACGAGTCAAATAAAATCTACTTGAGAAAATAAGGAGATGCCTTTTTTTATTATTCAAAGAGTAATATCCGTCACATACTTAAGATTGATACTTTACCCTCACAATAAAGCAAGTGGACATAAGTGGGAGAAAATTGAGCATCTTATAGATACTGCAACTTGCAGTATGTAAGAGGGGCACTATCCGTCCTCAGCTTGTAACGTATAGTGTCCGTTTTCAGTGAGTATTTGTGTTGATTATTTATGCATTATTACTTTATTTTATCTGTCTATATGAGTGTTATTTGACCCGTTATAAGATCGTGACATATATATACTACTGTGAGAAAAAGTTATTGTTTCAAATTATAATGTCATTAGTAAAAGTGAAAACATAAAGGCCGGAAAGGTGGGGTAGGAATTGGTTAATTTAAGTTTGAAAAGTCCTTTAGATGATTAAAAAGGTAAAAAACCAGTTTTTGTAAACTTACTTTTTTGACTTCAACGTCATTTGTGTTTATTGCACAAACCCTGACGTTTCCGCGGGATCAACACTCTCAATTTACTAAAGACACACTAGTTTTACACTTTTACAGCTGCTTGCTTTTTACTACCACTCTAGTCTCTACAACATATTTTACTTTTTTTTACTGCAAATAATTATCGTATGAAATGTAGGAGGTCTTTTTTTTTTTTTTTTTTACCTTTTTAGAGTAGTAAAATAATTAGGAAAATGGGAAAGGTGACGGTGCGCAACTGGCAAAGATGCCCTTTTTTACCTTTTCCTTTACGTGTTTTATATCCGAGTATCAATTCAATACTTCAATAATTTGTATTTTAAATTATTACTTTGTAATTTAATTTCACTAGACTAATTAATAAAGTTGATCATCACTAATATAATCTATTAAATTTTGTTTACGGTCTGCTCACTCATCCGAGAAGAATAAGATATCTATTTCGCAGATTAAATTTATTATTTTTATAACTGATCGAAAAAATTGAAGATAATTAAATAACACATATCAACTCATATGGTAAAGTTTACTTAGTGATCATTTTTGTATTAATAACATTGGACCATACAATGATTTTTGTGTGAAGTTTTAGAAGACGTTGTGACTCGTGAGTCAATAGACATGATCACGTACATTATATCCCGACAAAATTAATTTTACTTCATTTCTAAATGACTCGCCTTATACCCAGGCCAATCTAAGACCATCCCCAAGCAGTGGTCGCGTTAACTAGGTCACGATTCCGTTTTACTGTTAATCACACCTTAATTATTTTGACCTACTTTCACCCTCCCAAGCAAAAGGTCACGACCTAGGTCACCAACCCAATCATTTTCCACTTTACAACATTTTCCACATATTCTACCTCACTTTTCTCTCATTCACTTTTATAATTATTTTCCTAACATTTTATAAATTTTGTATTTTTTTCTATTAGGTTAAATATTTTAATAAAATAAAAACTACCCAAATATTTTACGGTTATATTAATCTTATGGCGTATTTTTCGGGAAAAAAATATTAAATAACCTTTTTATAATTTGAAAAAGTAAAAGACGATTTTATTAAAAAACAAGAAAAATTACCGAAAACATGGTTCGACATAAATTAATGTGCCTACATAAAAATAAAAATTGTATTTATTTGTACAAATAGTAGTAGAGAATTAAAGTAGTGGAAAATATGTAATTTTTTAATTGTATTTATTTTAAAACCAATCAAAAATTGACACATACTAGGTCAATTGGTAGGTCAATTGGACATCACCATGGTCACAAATTGACCTTTTGTTGATTTTGGTCACAAATTAACCATCAAGGTCACAACTTAATCACACTAATTATGTCATTAACCATGACCAACCAAGGTCATGACCTACCTAAACTACTTCAATAAAGAACCTTAGTTATGAGAGAAGTCCCCACCCTGCCATCCACATACACATTTTAATGAATCTCAACCCCCTAACTCATTGGTAAAGTGGACGTATTTCCTATAAGATTACGTGTTTAAGTTTTGTCTTCCTTTACTGTTTATACTTTAAAATTCACTGAACTACAGACCCCAAACATTACTCACAGGTCCGCAATTCAATTGATCTGAACGATTATTAACCGACCTTGGAATGTTTTTTTCTTTACAAAGTGAGCATCATCCTTATAACACTTCGTAGTTCGTACTAATAGACTCAACATAACCCATCTAAAAACAAATCAACCTAAACTCGACTCAAACCCCACTCAACTAACCCATCCACCACAGCTCTAATTATTACATAAAACCGTCTTACTCACCACAGAAACATCCTTTGAGCCACACTCGAACTACTTTAACTAGCATTACTAATACACACGCGACCAGATTAACCCATTCACCCGCTCTAATAATTACGTGATTAATTACATACAACCGTCTTCCACAAGACCAACGAAACTTCCTAGTCAATGAGTGTGGTACAAGTAGTCAAGTACTCATCACTCCTCTCCCTCTCCCTCTCCCTCTCTATCACTTTACACACCCATTGGTTCTCTGTACTTTTCAGTTTTCTACAGACAATTGGGTCCCTTTCATACACTTTTTTGCCACAATTTAATTCTTAGTGCACTCCACAACTTAACATTCTAACACAACCCCCCTTTAATTTGTAGTAGTAGTAGTAGTACTCTACACTCTCCAAATTATTCTAGCTTATCAATAAAGTTCAGCTAAAAAAAACAAGAAATAGTTTTCATACTGTCTTTAAACAAGCTACATTCAAAATTCTGCTGTTTTTTCACCATTTTTAGAGATTTTAGCATCTGGGTTTTGTTAAATTGTTGAAAAAATAAGTGGGTTTTTGATTTTAGTATCTGGGTTTTTTTTAGAAAGTGGTGAAAATGGCAGGTGGAGGTGCACCACAACCTAAACAAGATGAATTGTTACCGCATCCTGTTAAAGATCAACTTCCTGGTGTTTCGTATTGCATTACTAGTCCACCCCCTTGGCGTTCGTTTCTTTCTTTATAACTCTTACGATCATTGTTTGTTTTTACCGTTTATGTTACCCGACCCCAAATTCATTTGTAAATTACGCTTTATGGTTCATGTTACCCGACCCTAAATTCATTAGTGAATCGTGTTTTTAAACGTCATTTTACGATTTATTACGGTTGTAGAGGGTTTCTAGTTCGCGTGGTTGATAGTTGAATTTATACGGTTTTTATTTTACGTTTCATGTTACCCGACCCCAAATCCATTTGTGAATTACGATTGATTATGATGGTAGAATTTTGTAGGTGGTGGGGTTGAATTTATTTTGGTTTTTATTCATGTACTGATTGTACTCAATTGAAGATATGGTATATTCATGTTTTTAGTGTGTTAATTGTGGGGTAGATTTTATTGATTGTGACAGGAAAAATATAAAATTGTGGTCCCTTATTTCTGGGTTTTTCTGTTTCTATGAGAATATGTTGCTCAGGCTCGTTTAGAAGGATTTGACACGGTGCGTATCCAAGTATCGGACTCGGCCATTTATATGAAAATATGCATATTTTTGTTTAAAACGAGGTGTCGAAATAGCATACCCTTGTCTAAGTGTAAAGTGTGGAGTGTTGTTGGACACGAGTACGTGAGGGAATTGGGTTGTGTTATGAGTTATGACGACCTATGTCGTCGGGATTTAGGAAATTTTGTGCTGATTATACCATGTTGGTGAATTTGTAACAGCTGAGGCAATCTTGCTTGGATTTCAGCATTACTTGGTGATGTTAGGGACAACAGTGCTGATTCCGACTTACTTGGTTCCTCAGATGGGAGGAGATAAAGTAATTTTCAGCATTTATTAACTGTAATCTTGTAGATGATTAGTTAAATTAATTGGTTATAATTGAGTTTTATGGTAATTATTATGTAGGTAGAGAAAGCTAGAATGATTCAGACTTTGCTGTTTGTTGCTGGTTTAAACACATTATTCCAGTCGTTGTTTGGTACTCGATTGCCAGCGATTATTGGGGGATCTTATACCTATGTTCCGACTACAATTTCCATTGTTTTGGCCAGTCGATACAGCAACATTCTTGACCCTCATGAGGTTGGTCTAGTGACTGTTGAGAACTCTTTCGTGTATTTATGTTCGTCTGGAGGCTAAACCCTAAACCCTAAACCCTAATTGACACATTTTGCAGAAGTTCCATGCTATTGTTCGAGGAATTCAAGGTTCGCTTATTGTTGCATCGGTTCTACAAATTGTTCTTGGATTTAGTGGTCTTTGGCGGAATGTAGTAAGGTAATTTCAAAGGCTCGGAATTGTGTTTTTTTACTCTTATCAGTTGTCTCGAAAAGGTGTTGCTTTGTGATCGTGAGGTCACGGGTTCAAGCCCTGGGAGCGGCCTCTTGCCAAAATGGCAAGGGAAGGCTTGCCCCCATTACACCCTTGTGGTGGGGCCCTTCCCCGGACCCTCGCTTAGCGAGGATGACATCGTGCACCGGGCTGTCCTTTATCAGTTGTCTCGAAAAGGAATTAAACTTTCTTCATCTTGACATGTTCTCTATCTATTAGGTTCCTGAGCCCGCTGTCAGCTGTTCCGTTGGTGTCCCTTGTTGGGTTCGGATTGTATGCGCTAGGCTTTCCAGGGGTAAGTGCTCTACTGTTTCGGATTGTATTCATGACGGTTCCAAAGGATGATTCATGTCAGCCGACCCCAAAACATTTTGGGACTAAGGCTCTGACGTTGTTGTTGTTGTTAATGGGATGATATACTTAACAGGTTGCAAAATGTGTTGAGATAGGCCTTCCACATCTTATCATTCTACTCATCTTGTCTCAGGTAGCTTTATTTACATTCACGATGAAACTTTCGTGCTTTTGTTATGTTAGTCGTTAATTCTGATCTTCACAGCATAATTGTCAAAACTATGTCCGACTGTCTGCAGTACATACCTCATCTAATGCGCGGTGAAAGAAATATATTTGACCGATTTGCTGTTTTGATCTCGGTGGCCATTGTTTGGATTTATGCTCTCCTACTCACGGTTGGAGGTGCTTATAAGCACAGACCTCTGACAACACAGACGAGCTGTAGAACTGATCGTGCTGGCATCATTAGTGGCGCTCCTTGGTAAGGCCCTTTGTCTCCTAAACCACTCTAGTTTTCGATGATCTCAATGTTGGGTACATAAATACATGTGAAAGTGAACGTTGTTATAAATTTCATACACGAGACTCACTGAATGCACTGTGGAATTGTGCAGGATAACTGTTCCATACCCATTTCAATGGGGAGCTCCAACTTTTGATGCTGGAGAAGCATTTGCAATGATGATGGCCTCATTTGTCGCACTCGTGGAGGTTTGTTAATATTTTAACTGCAGAACAGACAGAGCATTACTGTAATTTCAATTTCAATGGCAAATCACTAATTTGTCTATAATTCACTATTTATACTGACTTGTTTTTTCACTAACATCGTAGTCTACTGGCTCATTCATTGCTGTTTCACGATATGCTAGTGCGACACCTGTGCCACCATCTGTTCTCAGCCGTGGAATCGGTTGGCAGGTAACCTTATAGCAACTGAAGTTTCTTACATTCTTCTGGTTTGTCGCTGACTTCCTTGCCTTTTCCCTTTCGTTCCTTCATTTTGCTCAGGGAGTAGGAATTCTTCTGTCTGGAATATTCGGAACTGGCAATGGTTCATCCGTATCAGTGTAAGAATATAAGACGTGTATCCTATTCATAACAAACCCTAGTTGTTTACTACTACATTTACAGTGATTATACATGTTGGAGAAGCTCAGAAAATGAGCTGTTGCCTGTCTTGTTTACTACTGGCAGGGAGAATGCTGGTTTGCTGGCACTGACACGTGTTGGCAGTCGACGGGTGGTACAGATTGCCGCTGGGTTCATGATTTTCTTTTCCATACTCGGTAAGCATCTCGGATGGCTAACAGTCCTAACACCTTCGAAATAGCTCATACAGTCCCGGCACATGATACTCAACTCTTCTTTATTATCATAGGTAAATTCGGAGCAGTTTTTGCTTCGATTCCAGCACCAATGGTGGCTGCACTGTACTGTCTTTTCTTTGCTTATGTCGGTACGTTTTTTCCTCTGAAGAAAAACCCTTTACAACCCCATTCTTTTCGAAAACTCTGTTGTATTTATGCTGTAATTCAATTTCGAACAGGCTCAGCAGGCCTCGGCTTCCTTCAGTTCTGCAACTTAAACTGCTTCCGAACAAAGTTCATTTTAGGATTCTCCATTTTCCTCGGTTTATCAATACCCCAATACTTCAACCAATACACAGCTGTGAATGGATACGGTCCAGTCCACACTCATGCCCGATGGGTACTATATTGTTCCATTCTCCTCTTTTTTTTTTTCCTTTTTTTTTTGATGACGAGGGGGTTGAATCCCCCGGCCCATGCATTCCTGCATCACCACATGGACCATGTAAGCCACTTCTTTGGGGCTGCAGTGGCCAAGTGGTCATCGCCCTGAGTACTCTCAACTCCTGCATTTCTGCAAGATTCAAGGTTTAACCCAGTTACCACTGGACTAACACCTCTCCTTTCGTATATTATCAATACACGCCAATCCGCCATGAATTTATGACTGACTGACGACATTTTTTGTTGGATTAACAGTTCAATGACATGGTGAATGTACCCTTCTCCTCGGAACCCTTCGTAGCAGGGCTACTTGCTTTTTTCTTGGATGTCACCCTGCGGAAAAAGGACAGTGCTAGTCGGAAGGATAGAGGAATGATATGGTGGGATCGATTCAGATCATTCAAGTCGGACACAAGGAGCGAGGAGTTCTACTCGTTACCCTTCAATCTTAACAAATTCTTCCCATCTGTTTGATCACAACTCATGTTTCCATTAGACGGACTAAGAGTAATTAATGTTCATATTTATCGTAGCTTGTCGCTGAAAGAAACCGAAATAGTCAAGGGATAATCGTCTATAATTTTATTCAAACAATGCTTCCTGAGTTCCTGGCTTCCTGCTAGTGATAAGTGAAACGAAACCAACAGCCAAAGAGGACATTATCGTCTTTCACTTCATCTTCAATCTGGTTTTTAGAAAACCAAGGTAAACTTGTGCACAATATCTGTCACTACCCATCTTCAACTTGTGCCGACTAAAACCCGTCTCTTCCCATCTTCTTCGAGAATTTGGGAACTTGCATAAGCTTTTTTTGTAGCATGTCATGTGATCTGAATGAAAGTTGCTTCATTTTATAGCAAGTTAGCAACATAAGCATCTATTTTTTTCACTGGCATCTACAATCTGTTAACTGATTTTTCTTTTCAAAAGTTATTCCTTTCCAAATATACTAGTTTTACGCCCGTGCAAAAAATGCACGGGTTTAAACTGAAAAAATAAAAATAAAAAGGTGAATATATTTAATAAAAAATATAATTTTAGTATCGCAAGTATATCGATATAAACAAAAAAAAATTTATGCGCTTAACTTAGATGAAAGTAAAAAGAACGTATTTGCTTGACATTATAAAATTATACAAATTCATATGCAAGACAAGACTATCGCTTAAACGACTTTTCTTTTTATATATGTTGACCGTCTTATAGTATGAGACTGTCTCACACAAGAATTCCTAGTTAGTTTTATTTGTCAAGGTATTCAAGAGGTTAATTTTTCCGGAATTGTAATTTTTTTGTTATTATAAAATTTGTTGTCCTTTAATATATGAATTTCTTTCCGATTTTTTTTTGTTATTTTATTTTTAGTGCAAGGTTGAATGTGATTAATTTTTTTATCATAAACTTTTTAATATATGAATATATGTAATTACCTTAATGATAGTGGAGAGGAGAGAGTAGTGGGGTTTGGGGAGTGGGGCAATTAATTTTTTCTTTCATGAACAAAATTTCGGCCAATCAAATTTGTCTAAATATCTTTCCTTTTATAGAAAGAGGATTTATCTATATTTATATTTATTTACATTTATTTTCAATATTCTATTCAAATATATAGCTAGATTTATGTTTATTTCCAATATTCCGATTCAAATATACGTACTCATCTGTAACAAGACAATTATCCCTGACTATTTCGATTTCTTTCATCTACAAAGCCGAGACTAGAGTCCGTGATATTCTCAAGGGTCTAGTTGAGTTATTACGAGTTGAATTAGTCTGGGATAAATTTCAAATAACCACTACTCTATATTTGCGTTTTTGCACATAAAAACTAACCTTTAACCTACAATTTTTTGGTTTATTGTTTGAATTTTTGCAGATAAAAACAAACCTTCACCATATATTCCCAAATCCCAAGCACCACAGCCCTATTTTCGGTATATAGAATTGTTTTCTTATTTTCCGTCTCATTAATTAATTAAATAAGACAAGGTAGAATATATAGGAAACACCAATGACTTCTGTTTAACCTTTCGTAGATTTCGATTAACCCGTTACAATACAGTTATGACCGTCAGAAATAAAAATTTATAACCTTGTGACAAATATAACCGTCAGAAATGAAAATTATGTAAACGTCTTTCACCCACTCATTTTGTATCCATTTTATCTTGCAAAATATCCGTCACAAATAATGACCCAGAAGCAAGACTTACAATTACTTATTAGGGCACATAAATTTCATCCTGTTTCCCCAATTTTGGATAATACTGGCAATTTATATTGATTGCATAGATCCGTTAGTAATATCAATTTAGTAGACTCATCTTCAGATTAATATTTCCGTCTTCAATGACAATTTGTAAATAATATTCTTTAGTCCACATTCGATAACCCAAATGATACGTTTGTTACAACAAAAATAGTCAATTAAGACCACATCCAGCACAAAAAGGATTATACAACCAGATGTATAATAGCATCGTACAACCATGATGAATTTAATTGAGTTTATGTGTATATTTGTTGAGCTTTTACGCTATTTTGAGTTATATTTTAGTTTTTTTATATTAAAATTAAAATATAGTTCAACTTATATGTATTTTGTTTTAGTTGTATAATAATTTTCGATTCTCAATATTTTGTCAAGGAGTTCATAAACTTTATGATATAGCTCATATTCTTTCTAACAAAGCTCGATATATCTATTGAAAAGCTCAACATATGTACAGTGAATTGTATACCTCTGGTGGTATAATCCACTAATTGCACATCCAGGGATGGAGCTAGGAATACAATTTTTTTACGATAATTAAGTCATTTATCGTCCCATTCTATTATCCAAAAAAAACCGGTTTGATCACACATTAATAAAAATGCGAATTTAAGAAATACAGTAAATCAATATGAAAAATGTAGGTCGCAACCAGGCCCCGAAATCAGGAGATTCAGAGGGGGCAGACAAATTGACCTAAATGAAACTCAATTTCCGTCCACATTACCATGCTTCCTTCATTCTTTTTATCCAGAGCATCGGCTTATTGTGCACGGTACCTTCTATCTATTTATCTATCTATATAAATAAACGCGAATAGCGAAAGTTTTAAAAATATCGGAAGCATCAGTTTTAAAAAGCTCGAATTTTTAATCATCAATCTGATTAGTCAGTAGATGTTGTTATATCAATCATCATTTGCTCCCAATCAATAACCACAAAAATTAAATTAAAATTAGTAAGAAAATATAAGATGGAACAAAATAAAAATTTGAAAATTGAAGATCGTAGGGAAAGATGAGAGGGAATTGCTATGAGGAAAGTGATTGTGATGATTCGGTAGGGAGGATTAGTTGTGCTTATAAAGGGGGGTTTTACAAAACCCTAGATTTAGAATTGTTTGTGGTGACGGTATGGGCTTGCTAGGTTACATACATCAATAAAGGGCCTCGTCCAACAAACTAAACTAGTCTTGAAGAGTATTGTTCCCTTCATCAAACATAGCCGTAAGTTTATAACCATCGTAATGAGTAGATTTGGTAATTTGGTTATTCCGATTGGAATTAAATATGGTCATTTTAGATCCGGTTATTTTGGATTAATATTTTACTTAAAATAAGTCATTTTGCATAAGTTTGGGACAAGGATCTTTGCACGTCAATTTCGATTAGATATCGTGTCATTTTTTTAGGTCATGTTTTAGTCACGGGCCAGTTTTATCGGGTCGCTTGATTTTATGAGGACTACTAACAAATAGAGTTTTGTAGACTTGGCAAACGGGTGATTGGAGTAGGATTCGGATCGGGTTCACTAATTATCGAATTGAGTTATTTTGGGTCGTTTGGATCAACATTTTGCTTAAATAAGTCATTCTGCGTTAATTAGGTCATTTAGGGTCACTTACAGTCATGTCATTCAATCACGTCACAATTTCTGGTCTCAATCCAACCTCAACGAACTGTGTCATTCGCATTGGGCCAAATTTGTAATGTCTTTAAATGTAGATTAATACTTGTTATTTGCCGTGAGATCGTATAAGGCATCTCATAAAGTGACCCCTGACACATGGTAGATAAACTGAGAAAAAATGAAACATGACCCGACAGAGGCTTCAAAACGGCTCAAAATGAAGTGTATAATACACGTTTTTCGGGATTTCAGGGGTCCAAAACAGAAACGTCCTGAAATCACACAGAGCATTTATTATCACATCTGTCAAAGGAACCTCACGAATTTTGAGGAGCAATTGATGGCATTTGAGACAGTTTGTTTGCGATAAACCAGTCTCGAACGAGAATTGAATAATCGTTGAAACTTGTTTATGAAATTGAATAGGGTAACTGCCGAAGTATCCCTGGACACGTGGTAGAAAGATTGGGAGAAATTGAAAGACGACCCGACACAGCCTCCAGAACGGCTTAAAATGAAGTGTATAATACACGTTTTTGGGGATTTAAGGGGCCCAAAACAGAAATGTACTGAAATCACGCAGAGCGTTTATCACATCAGTCAAAGAAGCGTAGCAAATTTTGTGGAGCAACGGAGGAGGACATTTGAAGTCGTTCGTGTGCGATAATCCAATCTCGGACGAAAATCTAATAATCATTGAAATTGGTTTATTACTTGTTATTTGGGGCTGAAATTGAATAGGTTAACTGCTGAAGTCTCCCTGAAAACGTGGTAGAAAAATTGGGAGAAATTGAAACACGACCCGACATTATAGGCTCCGAAACGGCTCAGAATGAAGTGTATATTACACGTTTTTCGGGATTTAAGAGGCCCGAAAAAAAATGGCCTAAAATCACACAACGCGTTTATGACATCAGTCAAAGAAACCTCACGAATTTTGAGGAGCAACTGATGACATTCGAGGCAGTTTGTTTGCGAGAAACCAGTCTCGGACAAAAATCAAATAATCGTTGAAATTTGTTTATTACTTGTTACTTCGTCCTCAAATGGAATATGGTGACTGCTGAAGTATCCCTGGATACGTGGTAGAAAGATTGGGAGAAATTGAAACACGACCGACACAGCCTCCGGAACGGCTCAAAATGAAGTATATAATACACGTTTTTCCGAATTTCGGGGGAAAAAACAGAAATGTCCTGAAAACATACGGAGCGTTTATCACATAAGTCAAAGCAGCGTAGCAAATTTTGTAAAGCAACAGAGGACATTTGAAGCTGTTCGTGTGCGATAATCTTGTCTCGGACGAGAATCAGATAATCGTTGAAACTTATTCGGTGCTTGTTATTTGGTGCTGAAATTAAATAGGGTAACTGCTGAAGCGACTTGGACACATTGAATAAAAAACCGGGAGTAATTTAAACACGACCCGACACAGGATCCGGAACGACTAAAAATAAAGTGTATAATACACGTTATTCTTGATTTTTAGGTCCCTGCACAAAAATGTCCTAAAATCAGGCAGAGTCTTTATATGATCAATCAAAGAAACCTCACAAACTTTAAGGAGCAACGGATGACGTTTGAGGTTGTTTGTGTGCGATAAACCAGTCTCGGACGAGAATCGAATAATCGATAAAAATTTGTTTATTTCTTGTTATTTCGTCCTGAAATTGAATAGGTTAACTGTTGAAGTATCCCTAGAAACGTGGTAGAAAATTTGGGAGAAATCGAAACACGACCCGACACAGGCTCTAGAACGGCTCAAAATGAAGTGTATAATACACGTTTTTCATGATTTCGGAGGCCGGAACAGAAATATCCTGAAATAAAACAACGCGTTTATCACATCAATCAAAGGAACCTCACGAATATTAAGGAGCAAGTAATGGCATTTGAGATAGTTTATGTGCGATAAACCAGTCTCGGACGAGAATCGAATAATCGTCGAAATTTGTTTATTACTTGTTATTTTGTCCTGAAATTGAATAGGGTAACTGCCGAAGTATCCCTGGATTCGTGGTAGAAAGATTGAGAGAAATTGAAAGACGACCCGACACAGCCTCCGAAACGGCTCAAAATGAAGTGTATAATACACGTTTTTCGGGATTTAAGGGGCCCAAAAGAGAAATGTACTGAAATCACACAGAGCGTTTATCACATCAGTCAAAGAAGCGTAAAAAAATTTGTGGAGCAACAGAGGAGAACATTTGAAGCTGTTCTTGTGCGATAATCCAGTCTCGGACGAGAATCTGATAATCGTTGATATTGGTTTAGTACTTGTTATTTTGTGCTGAAATTGAATAGGATAACTGCTGAAGTCTCCCTGGAAACGTGGTAGAATAATTGGGAGAAATTGAAACACGACCTGACACAGGCTCCGGAACGGCTCAAAATGAAATGTATAATACACGTTTTTCGAGATTTTAGGGTTCCGGAATAAAAATGTCCTGAAATCATACAACGCGTTTATCACGTCAGTCAAAAGAACCTCACGAATTTTGAGGATCAACTGATGGCATTTGAGGCAGTTTGTGTGCGATAAATCAGTCTCGGACGAGAATCGAATAATCGTTGAAATTTTTTTATTACTTGTTATTTTGTCATGAAATTGAATAGGTTAACTACTGAAGTATCCATGGAAACTTGGTAGAAAAATTGGGAGAAATTGAAACACGATCCGACGGCCGACACAGGCTCCGAAACGGCTCAAAATCAAGTGTATAGTACACGTTTTTCGGGATTTTAGGGGCCCGGAACAGAAATGTCCCTAAATCGCACAACGCGTTTATCAGATCAATCAAAGGAACTTCGTGAATTATAAGGAGCAATTGATGGCATTTGAGACAATTTGTGTGCGATAAACCAGTCTCGGGCGAGAATCGAATAATCGTTGAAATTTGTTTATTACTTGTTATTTCGTCCTGAAATTGAATAGGGTAACTGCTGAAATATCCCTAGACACGTCGTAGAAAGATCGGGAGAAATTGAAACACGACCCGACACAGGCTCCGTAACGGCTCAAAATGAAGTGTATAATACATATTTCTCGGGATTTCTGGGGCCCGGAACAGAAATGTCCTGAAATTTGTTTAGTGCTTGTTAATTGGTGCTGGTAGCAAAGCAGCATAGCAAATTTTGTGAAGCAACAGAGGAGGATATTTGAAGTGGTTCGTGTGCGATAATCCAGTCTCGGAAGAGAATCAGATAATCGTTGAAATTTGTTTAGTACTTGTTATTTGGTGCTGAAATTGAATAGGGGAACTGCTGAAGTGACCCTGGACACGTGGTATAAAAACCGTGAGAAATTTAAACACGACCCTAAACGGGATCCGGAACAACTCAAAATGAAGTGAATACACGTTTTTCTGGATTTTTAGGTCCCTGAGCAAAAATGTCTTGAAAGCAGGCAAATTCTTTATCAGAGCAAGCTCACAAACTTTAAGGAGCAACGAATGACATTTAAGTGTGTTTGTGTACGATAAACCAGTCTCAGACGAGAATCGAGTAATCGTTGAAATTTGTTTATTACTTGTTATTTCGTCCTGCTATTGATTAGGTTAATAGCTGAAGTATCCTTGGAGACATGGTAGAAAGATTGGGAGAAATTGAAACACGGCCCAACACATATGTTTCGGAACGGTTCAAAATGAAGTGTATAATACACGTTTTTCAGGTTTTCGGGGGTCCGAGAAAGAAATGTCCTGAAATCACGCAAAGTGTTTATCACATCAATCAAAGCAACCTCACAAATTTCAAGGAGCAACGGATGATATTTGAGGTTGTTTATGTGCGATAAACCAGTCTCGGGCGAGAATCGAATAATCGTTGAAATTTGGTTAGTACTTCTTATTTCGTATTAAAATTGAATAGGGTTTTTGCTGAAGTGACCCTAGACACGTCGTAGAAAAATCGGGAGAAATTGGAACACGAGCCGACAGGCTCCGGAACGGCTCAAAATGAAGCATATAATACACGTTTTTCGGGATTTCGGGGGCCCGGAAAAGAAATGTTCTGAAACCGCACAGAGCGTTTATCACATCAGTCAAAGCAACCTCACAAAGTTTTAGGAGCAACGAATGACATTTGAGGTTGTTTGTGTGCGATAAACCAGTCTCGAGCGAGAATCGAATAACCGTTGAAATTTGTTTATTACTTGTTATTTTGTCCTGAAATTGAATAGGGTAACTGTTGAAGTATCCCTGTACACGTGGTAGAAAAATTGAGAGAAATTGAAACACGACCAGACAAAGGCTTCAGAATGGCTCAAAATGAAGTGTATAATACACGTTTTTCGGGATTTCAGGGGGCCCGGAACAGAAATGTCCTGAAATCATACAACGCGTTTATCACGGAACTAATGGCATTTGTGGCAATTTGTGTGCGATAATCCAGTCTCAAACGAGAATCGACTAATCGTTGAAATTTGTTTATTACTTGTTATTTCGTCCTGGGATTGAATAGGGTAAGTGCTGAAGTATCCCTAGACACGTGGTAGAAAGATTGGGAGAAATTGAAACACGACCCGACACAGGCTCTGGAACGGCTCAAAATGAAGTGTATAATACACGTTTTTTCGGGTTTCAGGGGCCCGAAACAGAAATGTCCTGAAATCACACAACGCGTTTATCACATCAGTCAAAGCAGCGTAGCAAATTTTGTGAAGCAATAGAGGAGGACATTTGAAGTGGTTCATGTGCGATAATCCAGTCTCAGAAGAGAATCAGATAAGCGTTGAAATTTGTTTAGTACTTATTATTTGGTGCTGAAATTGAATAGGGTAACTCCTAAAGTGACCCTAGACACGTGGTATAAAAACCGGGAGAAATTTAAACACGACTTGAAACGGGATCCTGAACGGCTCAAAATGAAGTGTAATACACGTTTTCTAGATTTTTATGTCCCTGAACAAAAATGTCCTGAAATCTGGCAGATTCTTTATTAGATCAATTAAAGCAACCTCACAAACTTTAAGGAGCAACGGATGACATTTAAGGGTGTTTGTGTGCGATAAACCAGTCTCGGACGAGAATCGAATAATCGTTGAAATTTGTTTATTACTTGTTAGTTGGTGTTGAAATTGAATGGGGTAATTATTGAAGTGTCCTTGGACATGTAGTATAAAAATTGGGAGAAATTGAAACACGACCCGACATACTCTTCGGAACGGGTCAAAATGAAGTGTATATAATAAACGTTTTTCGGGATATCATGGTCCCGTAATAGTAAATTCCTGAAATCACACAGTGTGTTTATCATATCAGTCAGAGCAAAGGAGGACATCTGAGGTTGTTTTTAAACATCCGTAAATTACAAAAAGTGTTTAACATATGAGATAAACCAATCTCAAAAATGAGAAGTAAATGTCTCGAAAAGCGTTAATGACTCATAGTTGTAGAAACACATAGACCTCAAAGTACATAAAAATAGGCTGATTTATCCAAGAACTTGAGCAACCTTTGTTCATTACTTGGGCTAGTTTGACCATCAGGGATCAGCATGAGCCTAGTTTGGCCTAATGGGCCAGCCTATTGGAAGAGCTGCATGAGTTGATGATTAACTCTAATTTATCATAAAACCGTCTCATATTAAATTGATCGTTAATAAAACAACTAGCTTCAATTACCGACAAGTAATTATGCCCGTTTCTAAACACTGAATACCCCGATATAACATATAACAAAAGAATAGACTGAGGAAAGTAACAAAGTGCGTGCATGTAGTAAGTTGATATGTTTTTTTTGGGTCAAATGAACACAATATGTAGCCGATGAAAATCAAACCTCCAATTTCATAGTCGGGGTAAGAGAATTTTAACTGCCTGAGCTAGCTATTGTTCTCATAGTAAGTTGACTGGTGTGATTGGTACAGACTTTCATCTCTTAAACAAGTGGTTGTGAATTCGATTCCTCACTCTTGCTAATAAAAAAGCCAAAATTGAGAGGGATCAACCCATGAAATTCTCTTCAGTCCCGAAGAAGATTACTTTAACCGTCGATAAGAAATACTCCCGATCACCACCCAAAAAAATTGCAAGTTGGTGTATTGTAAGCAAAAACCTATAACAATATATTAGGAAGATCTACTCTTGAACAACATATCATTGCATTGATCTGATAAGTGATAATCACTAATTATTAATTAAGAGGTTAACACCCACCTATGTTAATTAGTCAGGAGACACAAAATCGATTATGATTACAATATATCTCCAAAGTTTCTCCATAATCTTGATTGTTTATACACACCAAATTGATTATTAAGCGGTAATCATAGTTAGATAAAATGAATATACTTACTTTTGAAATAGGTCCGGAATTAGAGAGTTAGATCCTGTTCTTTTCGGTTGAAACGAGGTGAATTGAATTAATTGGAATAAAGCTTAATTGAACTAAATTGAGTGGAACTGAGGTGAGGTGAATTTAGTTAAATTAAAAGTTAATTTTGTGAAGAGATTAACTAAACCTAATTGATTGAACTTAAATAAAACTTAATGAAGTACATCAAGCAAAATTGAAAGGACCTGAAATTAAGTTAGAAAGAACAAAGCCTTAGTCACGATCAATAATAAAGAGAGCACCTAAATAAATAAAGGTGCACGTGCATTATTGTCTCTTAACAATTTAATGAGAGATTGTCGCTCCCAAATTTTTGCGAAGATTTCAAACTCAAAATATAAGATTAACCCAAACCGGTATGTACAATTAAAAATTCTTAAGAGACGCCGATTCTTATTAATCTTGGTGAGAGACCTCTTGCATGATAGGTAGTTAACAGTTTTATATAATTTTTCCTTTTTTTAATTAGCTTTTGATTACTTATTTGTTGTCTCTCATTAATGTAAATGTATTGAGAGACGGTCTCTCAAAAAACTTACCGATAATATTGGACAAGGTATTTTGGTCTTAATTAATGCACAATTTATGTGTGCTTAATTGCTTATAATATGGAAAAATAGTAAAATACTAGTCCTCTAATCATATGTAACAACCCATATATGACCAATTGACCATAATACAATTTGATATAATTTTAATTTTAATCAATTTTACAAATAATTGCCCAATCTAGTTTAGCTAGTGGGTAGATGCCATTATCATAAAGAGTAGTAGCCCTTATGAATAAGGACATAACCTAAGTTTAACCTTTTTGCTAATCTTTGACCATCTTCAATTTCTTTGCAAATTTGATTTTTATTTGATAATTTAGTGTTGGTCATTTGGTATAGAGTATTTGTTTGATGTGTTATATATTAGGTTTCTAATATAAAGGCAAACAAATTTCCGAATTACATAATTTTAATAACATAAACGTTAATTATCTGAAATACTATGAAATTACAAGATCTTACTGGATACGTAGCAGCCGTAGCTGCTACATACGTTATTTTCCCTACCTACACCTAAGATAATTACTTTCGATTTACTGAAGCCACTACAATGGGTAAATGATAATGAAATTCTACATTTCATTTACGAGTAGTTTTTAATCAAATTTTTTTGACTTGTTTAAGATATGAGAGTACGGGAATTTTAAACCATTTAAATTATTATTATTTATTTAAATAATTTTCCTTGAGCTAATCACCAATTGACCACAACATGATAAGTTTGAAAGTACCAAGGGAGCTAATTCAAATCCTATCCATTTTGATTATTCTTGATTATCATCACTAATGAAGTAATGATGAGAGATTGATATGAAATTAAAGGATATAATAGAATAATACTTTGTATTTTAATTAAATATATCTTTATGATAAGCATCTTTAGTTTAAATTTGTCCATATTAAGTATAATAGAAATAACTATAATTTAGTGCACGTAGTAGTCTTTTGGCCGAAATGCTAATGCTATGGTCTTTGTTTTCGTTTGGGTGGAGTATTCATCATTAATTCTAAGGATAAATTAACAAATTCAATAATTTTTAGTTATGATTAATTTAGATTCTGTTCTTTTGGTTGAATGAAATTGAATTAAACTAAATTATATCAAAGTGAGTTAAATAAAGCTAAACAGAGTTAAAAATTTTTGAATAAAAAGAGTTAAAATAAGCTCAGCTGAACTCGACTGAGCTAAGCCGAAAAAAAACAAGAGTCTTAAATGCCAATGCACAATATACCCCTACAATTTTACTAACTAGCAAATTTGCCAAGAATAATGTTGGAAGTTGGAAATGGCGATATACTAAGAAATTAACTGCGATAAATATCGCAAAAATTTGGAAGAAACATTCTCTTACTAACTTATTAAGACAATAATTTTTTATACCTTGTATTTTTTTTAACCTTTTATTATTTCCCGGGACTCAATTTTACTCTTTCTTAGAGTACAAGTTTTCTGTTTTCATAACAACAAAGTATACATACGATATTTTTTTAAAAATGTCGAGTTTTATCCTTAACAAGTATTATTCATTATGAAACCCTCAAGTCCTATTAAGCTTTATTATAACACGAATTTTGCAAGCAAATTCTACTTTTTAGGTTTCTCCCCAAATCATAACTATTTATAATCTTTGGTCTAAAAACACGTTATCCAACAGGCTATCGTACACCTTCAGCTAATACTGTTATAATTCACACAAATGTCAATACTTTCTTGGTAATGAAGACCGTTAGACACTTAGACCCAACTACAATTTCTCAATAATCAGCTTCTACAATAACGTGACACACCCGATATTATAAAATAAAATTTCCTTTATATTAATTTGACAACTCAAAAAATTTGAATCCCAAAAAAAAGCAAATAACCTGATATTTGTAGGACAGTGCCACACTGGTGACTGTGGTGAGGAAACAAAGGACACCACCATTTAAGCATAACCACAAGACGTGATATTATCTTTTAAGCATTGAAATATTTTTTTTTTTCGACAACAATAAACCATTATATCAAGGTAGAGCTGATCGTTTGCGGGCTAGGGCCGGACGCGGGCCGGGCCTAAGCTATAAAAATGTGTCCGGCGGGCTTAATTTTCGTGTCCGAGCCCGCTATAGCGGGCCTATTACTCCTGTCCATATCCGCCCATTAATTAATTGGCGGGCTGCCCGCGGGCTTATGGAACTTAAAAATTAAAACCAAAGTAGCTGAAAGTTCATAAATAAATCTAATAATAAAATGATAAGGAGCGTAAATGTGGTAGGAAGTTTAAAAATATCAAACTCTAGAAAGTTGGTACTTGGTATTTGGAAATACGAAGGAATTCTAGAAATTTAGGAGTCTTAGACGTAGGAAATAGGATAGAATATGAAGGGATTTTCACTTCCTTTTTTAGTGTTACTAATTTATTATATTAGCTTATTAGTTTATTGTCATTTTATATGAGAATTGGAAATAAAAAGTAAGAATAAAAGTATTAGCGGGCTTAGCGGGCTGCCCATGGACATATTTGTTTAGTCCGTACCCGTCCGTTAAAATAGCGGGCCAACTTTAGCTTGTCCGTTACCCATTTTTTACGATATTTTACGAGTCCAAGCCCGCTTCAATAGCGGGCTGGACGAGCCGGGCTGGACGGGTTGGCTCGGAGATGATCAGCTTCTATATCAAGGTAAAGAAAAGTTATAATTACAGAAACTGAGAGCTAAAGATCAGCATGCATCTAGACTAACAGACCAATTACTATCCAGATATAATAGAATGCGTATTTTTTAAAGAGAATTTCGCACTGTGATTGGCACTGACGTGTGATTAGTCAGAACTTCTGGTTATTGTTCAACTATACAATTCAGAAACTTTGATGTTGGATTGAGCTGTACAAATTTTATGAATAATTTGTCTAAATTTTATGCTTTATTCAGAAACTTTTATTCTTCTACACATCATCTATAATCATTTCATTTACTTTTTGAAAAATAATTGTGGAAATTTTATTTTCGAATACGACATGATAAGAGAAAATATCGATGATATTATAACAATAATAAACCTTTTATATTTAAAAAAACACGGAAAATTTATTAATTGAAGATTTTCGGGTATAACTTACATGAACAATGAAAAAAAAGATTATATATCCAAATGTACAATAACATTAAACAACAAATTTAAGTGAGCATTTCAAGTTTCTAAGTTACACAAAAACTTGTATAAGACTGTCATACGTGTGACCAATTGAACAGTGATTACATTGTGATAAGTAGTGACCACTTTTGAGTAAATAGTGACCACTTTTTTAAAAAAAAAAATGACCTATTTTGTAAGAGTGGTCACTTTTTAACAAAAAATGGTCACATTTTGTAAAAAAACACGGGTGAGACTGTTGTACAGGACAACTACTATCTAAGTTATATCCTAATCTTTTGAAGCCAATATTCTCATTTATTTAAGCTTATACAAAACCTAGATTTATGTAATTTGTTATACCAAGAGAATTTATGGATTATTTTGTTTATATTTTTGAGTTAATTTAAGGTTGAATTTATGCAATTTGTTAATTTTGTAGAAGCAGTAATTGTTGAGGTGATGTAGATTTCCAACAATTAGCATACATAGGCGCTGTTTGGTAAACAGCATATTGCAGAAAAATTAGCATATTTGAGGCAATTAGCATGTTTGACCAACCAATATGCTATTTAGGGTGTTTGGTTAATGGCATATTGAAATAGTATATCGGGGTCCAATATGCTATTTTACAATATGCTGCTCCTACCAGCATATTGGATTAGCATATTCGAAAGAAAAAAATTGACTTATTTACCCTCTTAATAAAATACTAACATTCCTTTTATATATTTAATAAATAATTTTTTCATGTCCTTATATGTCATATTACAAAGATTCTAGACAATCTGCTAATTTAAACTGCTAATTACCAAACACCTCTAAAATAATTCTGCTAAATAAATCTACTAGTCAAATCCGCTAAATCATTCTGCTAGTCAAATCTGCTTTTTAAATCTGCTTCTGCCAATATTAATCCGCTGTTTACCAAACAGGGCCATAATCATGTAAGCAAACTTGTCCTATACAAGGTTTGGTATTATTGTTGTTACGAATTTTCTAACATGTGCCCAATAACACACATTAATAAAAGGATATGGAAAAATATATAATATATTCAGCTGATAAATACAAGTATTAACTTAGTTTTACAGTAATTAGTGAAAATACCTTATAAATTTTTCCGTATTCAACCGAATACTACTGTACCCTTAAAACACACATTAGAATACCCGTTATTGATTTGTTATTATTATTATCATTATTATTGAGAGACAACAGAAATTAAAACAAGAAAAGTGTTGATATAAACCAAAATCAAAGCAAAATGGAACACCATAAAGAGAAAAAAAACATGCATAATTATAAGCAGCCAAATGAATTTATGGGATTGGGATAAATCGTCACCTTACACAAAAGTTATGTAAAAACAATTCAAATCACAAGAAAATTATTAAAATTATAAATGAATAAAAATGATTGGAATAAACGGAATATTTTTTTTTTTTTCGCAGATGGTAACTGCGAAGTAGACTTTTTTCTTTCTTTTTTGGTCACATGAAATGAAAAGCCACTATAATATAGGAGGACAGGAAATTCGAACCCCGTAACCTATTGTTATGATACTTGAATTTTAACCATTAGATTAAAACCTCCTCAAAATTAACCAAACTCGTAATCACGACTATCACATTCAACATAAAATGAATATTACCGTCGTGAAAGAGACTTGCGGATAATACTTATAAAAAAGTCAGTATCATAAGTTTGGTAGTACTTCATATTGTAGGACTGATTAAGACAACAAAATTTAAGTCTCAACTCGCAAGAGCTAAGAAGAATAAAAACCGGCCTAATTTTGTTTGTGGACTTAGTAGATAGGATGTTATATCCAATCAATTTTTAAAATACCCAAAAAAATTCTACCCTAGCCAATTAATCAATCACAAATTCCTTAAAAAAACCATTAAATTAAGCATAAATTCTCATTAAAGTCGGACACTATCCGACATTATCCGTCACAAGTTGAAGACAGATAGTGCCCTCTCACATAATGCAAGTGATCCATGAGATGCTCCATTTCCTCCTACTTGCATGTCGTCCATTTGTTTTATTGTGAGAATAATCTATCCGTGTTCAACTTGCGAGACTCTTTGAAAATGAAGTTCATACTTAATCCTAAAAAACTAATGTTTATCTTTATCTTCATGATTTTTAAAAAGTTATCATATATTCTACATTGTTTGGTTCAAACGTTCTTTTCTACAAGAAAAACAAAACACAAATTATGAGGAGACTTTGTAATTTATAATCACAATAATATGTTCTAAATTGTAATATTATGAGTATAATTTTGTTTATAACCTGAGCTTTTGGTTGCGGTGGCGGTGGCTGCTCCACCGTCTCCACGAACTCGCTAAAATAACCGATTTATAACTTCAATACAGTGGTAAAATAATCACTTTGTATGTTTTCACCTTGAATTTATATTGCGATATTAAATATTCAGAGATTATGATTTGTGACGAGTAAAACGTGAGACAAAGAGGTAGGTGGGAGGGGTGTGTGAAAGGACAAGTGAGAGGAGGTTGTGAGAGGTCACAATTTTATGACCGTCACAAAAAAGACGGACTCTTAAATATTACTCCATTTGATTGATTCTTTGGAATTGTCTTTATACTACATATCCTCTAAGCAAATCTTTGTATAAACTATAGAGGTTCAAAAGGAGGTATAATATAGTTAAAGTGAAACTCATACTTAAAAACCTTTTTTTCCTTGTTCATAATAACCCCTACATTAAAAGATCTTAATAACGATGTTGTAAATTTATATTCCGTAAAAGGTAAGACACTGACATTATATTGAGGGGTGCTATCAACCTTCTCTTTTCAACCTTCTTCATTTACCCTCTCATAACGACTAAATTAATATATATTGGGCGGGATCATAACTCGCAAGACAAGTAAATCAAACAAAATAAACGATAGAAAGCAGAAGAAAAGGTTGAAAGGAGACGGTAGATAGTATTTCTCTATTATATTTACCTCGACCATGTCTTAGCTTTATGAAGATGACAGTAGGTCTCCTGAGAGACCGCCTCTCAATAAGCTTATTGGGAGATCATTGTACAAATTTAAGAAAAAGTGGTACTAAAGGTAATATAATAGGTACAAATCATGATTAAAGATAAAATGAGTACATTTATTATGTAAATAAGTACGAAATTATTATGGTACAATCAATGACAAAAAGGGTCACGAAATACAAATAAAATGGTACAAAAGAATGATCTCTCGATAATTTATTGAAAGACCGTCTCTCTTAAGTTTTAGTGTATGAAGATTGAGAAACTGGGCCATGTATAATAGATGCAGAAAATTTCATTGAAGATGCGCACTATCCAGCTCTGTCATAAGCTAAAAACGGATGAGGTTCTTCTCACAATATGCAAGTAACACAATTCATAATGTGTTTTATCCTTTCCCTCCTCCACTTACCTTATTATGCGAGGACACTATCCGATTTAACTTATGACGGATAGTGTATTAAAATGGTCATGTTCAAATGAATAAATAAACATATGAAGTATTTTGAAAGCATGTACGATTACAATCATAATTCAAGCAATTAGTCCTTGACCACTTCAATCGACAAAGGCCACAAGGCCGATATAGACCCATTTTAATAGACCCACTTTCGATGACATCAACCCATGTGGCCCCACTTCAAATGCTAATTTTTAGGCACCTTCTTGGGTGTGCCCAATTGACTAAACCATGATTACTTAATTATCATCCTTAATAAAGTAATTAAACTATAATCACATCACCAAACTCTAATCTACCTTTAACTAGTTATAATTAGTCGCCCTTCAGATTAGACCTGTCAAATTCTGGCTCGAATCGGAAACCTGGCCTGTCTTTTCCAGGTTTAAAACCAAAAACTCGACTTGATTTCAAAATGGCCCGTTATTTTAAGATCAAACTCGACCAGTATTCTGAGTTCTAACCCTAACATGACCTGTAATCAACCCAATCCATATGACTCGAGCCATGGCCAACCCGTTTTGACAGGCCTACTTAAAATATAATTATTTGTTTATAGCTAAAATGGGTCACGTATTACATTGTTTAGATCAAATGTGAAAAATATATTTTGTCTTATCTATGCAACTGGACAATACTCGACCCATTTTAACTATAAAACAGATACCTCCGTCTTAAACTGGACTTTGTAAATTAGTTTATTTGACCTCAAAATTGCCGTCCAAGAGAGGAAACTTGTAGGTATAAAAAAGCACATGTACTCAATACACATTCCTAAGTTAGTTGGCCAAGGAAATATTCATAATTTCATATTTTAGAAATAATAATACAAAACTACATCACACAGCCTTAACTCTTAGCTTAAAAGACAAAAAACTTCACTTATTTATCATCTCTATTTTATCACCTTACCTCCTTCTTCTTCTTCTTCTTCTTCTTCTTGCTTGTTTTTGTTTTCCTAAAGAACAGATAAATAAATAAAATGGGAAATTGTCAAGCAGTAGATGCAGCAGCATTAGTAATACAACATCCGAACGGTAAAGTAGAGAGGATGTATTGGGCAGTTAAGGCTAATGAGGTTATGAAGTTGAACCCTGGTCATTATGTCTCTCTTATCATCCCTCTACCTGTTTCTGGTAGCGAGACGGCCGAGACTGGTGACCATAAAAAGACCGTCAGGTATACCCGGGTTAAGTTACTCCGGCCTACTGATACTCTTATACTTGGACATGCTTATCGCTTGCTTACTTCTCAAGGTTGGTTAATTTCATGACCAAGTTATATACAGTACTTTGTGTTTAAAATACTTCCTCCGGTTCAGTGAATTAGTCTTATTTTATTTTTCGCTCTTCGCTGAAAAATGATCAAAACAAGCTGATTGACGGAAACAGGAGCGAACCCAGGATTCAATGTGTGGGGTAGCAAAAAAAATTAAAAATCATTACATATTATAAGATTCGAATCCTCGACCATCAGATTGGAATTTAATGGTTTTACCATTGAGGCACTAGATATTTACATTGTAATTAATGGGATAACATTTAATTATCTATTATTCATCAATATTTGGCTAGCAAAAAACCGTCTTTTAAACCAATTTTTTTAAGTTTGGGGCAACGGCTGCTACCCTTGCTCTAAGGTGGATTCGCCCCTAGACGGAAATAGACGAGTTTGGTTTAGTTCAGTTCAGTTTATGATCATGGGTATCGAACTTACAGAGTTTTGTTTGTTGTAACAGAGGTTAAGAAGGTAATGAGGGCGAAAAAGTTGGCAAAGGAGAAGAATACTGAGAGCTCAGCAGATAAGTTGCAAATAAATCAGGAAAAAGAAACTGGAGAAAGAGCAGAAACAGAGAAAAATGATGAGGTAAATTATCAATTCATCATGTTAAAAAGAAAAAAAAAATTTTTTTTCAAGTTTATAATGATAGATGAACCATCTCAACCAAAACCTAATAGGCTCACCCATACCGTGTGCTGGTACTTCGTGGTTTTTTGGGTGTTTTGAGGTCGCCAGGATTCGAACCCGTGACCTTCGGTCACACTGGCTCTGATACGATAGATGAATCATCTCAACCAAAACCTTAAGGTGATGGTTGAGGCTCAACTATTATTAATATTCCTGATATATACAACAATACAAATTCTGTAAAAAAATCATTATTCATAGAATGATTTGGGATTTGTTTAAGCAGGGTACAAAGCAAGATAGAAAATTACGGTCAGGATCGATGAACTCAAGATCAAAGACATGGCGGCCGTCGTTGCAGAGTATCTCTGAGACTGTTAACTGATACCGAAAAGGGAAGGGAAACATGCTTTTATTGGTGAAAACATGAAGAATTCCAAGAAGAAAGAGATGCATAGCAAGAAATTAGTGTTACTGTCGCTAATACTTCTTCTGTACAGTTTTAGAGTGAATTTTATAAAAGCTCAAAGCCAATTTGGTGAAGTTGTGCAAGATTGCAAGTTTAAGCTTGTAATAAAACAAGTTTTTCCTTCCCAGAATGTCAATGATCACTTTTAATGTGAAGTAGCGATAATTAAATGCAATTTTCATTATGCGCCATCCCGACCTTTTTGAGCCACTTGAGTCATATAGCTATTCAAGGATCACTTTGTGTTAGCTACGTCCACGGGGCAGAAGGGAGAGAGTTTTATTAATGTGATTCAGAACGATATAGAATAGGATGACTGCTAGGGTAGAGGTTAAGAGTTTATATAGTACTCTTAACCTAATACAATACAGATTAGACCTAATCTAATAAGGTCAGACAGAAACGGCGACTAACAGATTCAAGGTATAGACCCAACAGTTCAACATCCAACAATAGGTTTCATCACTTATGCTACCCTGACTCGTCTGAGAAGTCTCATGAGTCATGTCCAACATGTATCGAAGTGAAGGGCAGGGATTTTTCCTTGAAATTTTCAATTTTTGGTCTATAACGATGTTTTGAAGTGTCGTGTCGTCTTGGACACTTCAAGTGACGAACACGCGACACTTGACCAACGTAAAATGTCAGAGTAACATAATTCATCGCAACTACATCCCTAATTCCCTTCAATTTTTAGCTATTCTCGTACATGAATAATAACGAATTATCTCAGATGGAAAACGAAGTAGGGAAGATGATTTACTTGATGTTAGGAGATAGAATTCCAGGCTAACCAATCACGGTCAATGTGATTTTGAGCCCAAAGCAAGGATGCTCGAGCAGCAGGAGCAGCAGCAGGCAAATTATGTTCCTTGATAGCAATTAACAGGCTTGAAAAAGGCTCCACCAATAATGTCCCTGGCCCTCCATATTCCTTGCTTAAATATTCATGCACTAGCTGATAATTTCATGCAAAAAAACCATACGTTAATTGAAAGTGAGCCATCTGCCATTTCTGAATATATTGTCAAATCAATCTTTTCTACTGTGATTCACCAAGAATGAACATGTCAATTTACAGTACAGATCAAGCTTGACAAATCGAGCCATAAAATTCCAAAAACCATTTATTGTCCTCTTTTTAAGTGTAAATAATCTTGAATTATAAAGAGATATGTCAGGGATCTGACAAGATTGATCCTTGGAATAGTTTAGCACTTTAGCTTCACCACATAATCCTTCCTTTCAATACATACCGGCATACTGCATAGTGCATACAGCTTATATATATAATTATGTATTTCCCTAATTATTGTACATTTGTACTCGTCTAAACGACTAAATCTTACCTCGTGTATCATCACGAAAGTTTTCTATACATACTGGCTGAAGAATATAGGTCATGTTACGCAGAGTCTGCTATGCAAGCAGAGGCAAGGGGAATTCTTGAGGCAATGATGTGGGCACGGAGGCAAGATATTTTACATCTTTCTGTTTTGTCGGACTGTTTGCAGGTTATTCTTCAGCAAACAGGCATGGAAATGATGCATCATCTAACACGAGGGACTATTGGAGACATCTGGTCCTCGGCTGAGTCATTTCACTATTTTAGTATTAGTTTTATTCCTCGTCATCTTAATACGAGGGCACATAATGTGGCCAGCCTAGCGTTCTTGTAATTTCATTTATCGCTGTAAAAAAAAAAAAATCCCAATTTCGCGGGTGTTGAGTTATCTCCTAATAACTGTTATTCCGTTAAGAAACGCATACAGTTTGGTTGATCATTTTTCTCTACAATATCACATTCCAAAACCCTTAATACAAAATTGGTAATCAATCATATCAACCAGCAATAGTCATGACACAATCCAGGAAAAATGCAGTAATATAGCTAAATTAACAGCATCACCGCCTAAACTCGTAGGTTTGGTCGTAAATCATTTCATGTTTCCTCTAATTCAACTAGTACTGGGACAGTGAGAACCTTTTATCTACAAACTGCCAATCACTGAAGGTTCCCAGAAACCAGCAAGAAGCTATGTTACTCCGACTTTTTTAATTTCCTCGCGTACCCGTGTCCGACACTCGACACTCGGACATCGGTATGATACATGGACACCTCATTTTAGACGAAAATGTGCATATTTTTCAATAAAATAGCCGAGTCCGACACTTGGACACGTACCCGTGTCGGATACTTCTAAACGAGTCTGAGTAACATAGGTAAGAAGACATTACACAAATTGCCCTTGTATGAAAGGGATTAAATTTTAAGAAACTTGACAGGAAACAGTATTATTCCTTTTGTTTCCTCTCTAACCCTACCAATAATATCATTTAAACACAAAAAACAAAGAGAAGAAATATCTACTAATAAGATTTATGATGAATGCATCTATTCTGTAGTTTCAGACTGAACTTAGCAAAGGAGGAGGAACTAACTAAGCTTCTGAGTTTGTTTCCTAAAAAGTTGACAGAATTTGTGACAGTATATTTGTCTTCCTTTGCTAAACATACATATTTTATAGGTAATTACAAATCTATTTGTCACTAAGATCAGAAAGTAACTCCCTAACTAAGATCAGGTGCATGCATGAGCCCCATTTTCAAATCCATGTCATAGAAAGTACATGAGACAGTACACTAGTCAACAATCTTGTTAATATTGAATTCAGCATAATCAAATTGTAAACAAATCATTTGTGGGTATGAGTGGGTAAGAAATAAGATTTAACAAATGTCATACGGTTATACCCTTAACAGCAACACGCTCTAGATGCAAACGTCAGTTAACTTCGCTAGTAAAGTGATTTCAGGGTAACTAAGTGGTGTTAGTCCAGTGGCAAGACTGCCAACTGAGTTAAACCTTAAAGCTTGCAGAAATGCAGGAGTTGAGAGGTCTCAGTTTCGATTACCAGCTGGAGCGATGACCACTTGGCCACTGGAGCTCCCGAAGGGGTGGCTTACATGGTCCATGTGGTGGTGCGGGAATGCATGGACCCGAGGGATTAAACCCCTCGTCACCAAAAAAAAAGTGATTTAAGGGTGTTAGGTGTTACTTATGACCCGGGTTTGAAACAGGTCGTGTCTTGGTTCCGTTTATGCAAAGAAAAAAAAACTTCTTCTAAAGGTCAAGACTTCAACAAGGACGAATCTTCCACTTTGAATTTTACATCTCACCCAAATATTTGAGTCAATCACTCCTCTGACAATACGACTCAGCCAAGTTTCTGATAGATGAATCATCTCAACCAAAACCTTAAGGTGATGGTTGAGGCCCAACTATTATTTTTTTTTGGTTTAAACCGGGGTGTCCACCGTCGACAACTGTGTATAATCCCCTCGCCGCGGGTGCTCTCACGAAGAGGTAAACGGCTGGCCAAAGTGTTGCTCCATTCCCATGGGCAGGAATCGAACCCCTGACCTCATGGTTAAGGGATGAGGTGAGCAACCACCACACCAAACACATTTGGTTAAGGCCCAACTATTATTAATATTCCTAATACGCTCCCTCACTCGAATGCCCATTGGGCTTGAAGAGTGATTGGTTTGCACAGGCCCCCATACCGTGTGCTAGGTTTCCACTACGTGAGTTTGAGTTTTCGAGGGATTTTGAGGTTGTCAGGATTCGAACTCGTGACCTTCGATCACATTGGCTCTGATATCATCGATTAAGAAAAATGATCGGAATCCCACTTGGTTACTTCCGCAAAATTCTAACCTACAATTGGTTCAAAGAGTGCACATCAACAAGGAAACAGACCCACAATGGGGCTGAAATTGTTGCCCACCATCCAAATATAGCCAAAATGGAGTTTGATAATCTAATCATAAACACCATTTTGTACCATCTTTTAGACGGACACATATAATAAAAAAAAACAAAAATGTCTCTGATTTGAAGAGAAAAAGCAAAGTCCTTAAAATTTAATATTGATGGTTGCTTCTACATGTAGTCATAAGATGTTAAGATCCTAGAAATTTAAAATTGATGGTTGTGTCCCCTACATGAGTCAATTTTGAACAAGAAACAGTATTCCTTCATTAATTATGTGAGCCCAAAGATGTGGAGCATCTCACATGGCTTACATAGACCATACAACATATTTTACACATGTAAATAAGAGTTAAGAGGTAGAAAATAGTCAAGAAGTTTTAAGTATTGATAATAATGGTGGATCTTCTGACAGTATGAAAACCAAGTGATAGTTAAAAAATTAACAAAACCCAAGAGACAGATCAACAATAGTTTCCTCAGAGCCAGATTTTCTGTTTCTTTGTCTTGGTGACCCTTGACAAAATAAAAAATTAATCATATTTAACTTCCCTAATTATATTCACAAACGTCAGTACTCCAAAATGACATTGACATGATTATTTTTCCTAATCGTCATACTGCTGGTGGACATTGTTTAAAGGATTAAACAACCCCCCAGAACTAAACTTCTAGTCATCAAAGTTGACTTGTTTGGGTAAATGAAGCTTTTCCCAATGCCTTATTATGGTCATCCTACAAGTTTTGTAAGTGTAGTAAGTCTTGCTTGCGACGGGTCATCATTTGTGACGGATATTTTGTGAGATAAAATGGATAGAAAATGAGTTAGTGGAGAGAGAGAAAAAAAGTGGGTATTTTGTGAGAGAAAACAGTATCCGTCACAAGCTTGCGACGGATAGTGCCGTTGCAAATAAGAATTTGTGTTGTAAGCGATAGATAATAAGAATAAGTATATAACAACACCACCATAACCTCAGTGCCTCAATGGCTCCCTCAAATTGCGGGGTAAAGGGTGGACCCATACCCATGTGTTAGGTCCTGTTCTTTTCGGCTGAAACGAGCTAAATTGAATTAATTGGAGTAAAGCTTAATTGAACTAAATTGAGTGGAATTGAGGTGAAGTGAATTTAGTTGAATTAAAAGTTAATTTTGTGAAGAGATTAACTTATCATAATTGATTAAACGTAAATAAAACTTAAAGAAATACAACCAAGCAAAATTGAAAGAAGCTGAAATTAAGCCAGAAAGAACCAGGCCTTAGTAACACAAAGAGGTATATGCTGAAAATAAGTATATGCTGAAATTTTTTAAATACGTTTATAGGCAAAGTGATAAGAGCAAAAGTGCAAAGTTTAAAACTTTCAATCTTTGGCCTTAGAAGGCTGAAAAATCCATTGACTAGAACTTACAAAAAATAACTAAGATGCTCAATAAACCAAGGCATTATCTTAGAGGCTTAGAGCTAAAAGAATCACTGGTGGGGAGTTTACCATGAATAAACAATACGCGCTGATAGTAATGAAAACATGAACTACGTAATCATGTTCCAATAATAGTAATTAAATCTATCGTTACTACTAATCATTATAGCAATTTTAGGGAGCGACTAAGTAAGTATTCAAATTGCATAATACACCATCTCATTCTTTCAATTCATACCGTATGTTGAATATATATGACGAATATTTTATAGTATTTTATTCAAATGGTATGAAATGAAAGAATGGGAGGGAGCACAAACAAATAATGGAGCCATCGTAATTTTTGGTGCCAAAAGTAGCCACAAACGCAATACAATACAAGAGGAAGGGATTTGAACACTGCGCCGTGTGAAAATAATACCTCTATTTTAGCCACTATCCTAAGACATCTTAGGGCTCTGTTCTTTCTGGCTTAATTTCAGCTCCTTCAATTTTGGTTGGTTGTATTCCGTTAAGTTTTATTTACGTTCAATCAATTATTTTCAATTCATCTCTTCACAAAAGTAACTTTTAATTCAACTAAATTCACTCCACCTTGTTCCACTCAATATAGTTCAATTAAACTCTACTCCAATTTATTCAATTCAGCTCATTTCAGCCGAAAAGAACAGGGCCTTAATAAGACAAGATAAACGCCTCAGTATTTTGCATAGACAAATCCAAGAAATTTGCTCAGATTTTGCAATTAAACATGTGCAAGAAGTCAATACTTGATAATGATATCATACCGACCAAAAGTATTATTGATCATAGTTTATTATTGATCATAGTTCCCATGATTTCAGCTTTAATGAGCAGAGCCCAATTAATGATCAAATCAATCACACATGATACAAAGATCCACTGGTTGGACTCATAATAGAACCCTGAACTCCTGAAGGTTAATGGACCAGTAAACTAGTGTTGGCTCTAAGCTGAGATGATGGGCTTTGAATGGGCCGGATCTTCTGCTAATGAAAGCTAACAGTTGGTTGACAAATAATAATACAATCATTGATGGATTTGTATGATAGATTTCAAGAGATTATTTGGTTTCAACCGCCCATTTTTCTGCCAGAAGCTACATTTGATCCTGAAGATATAAAATCCACAAAGCTATATTTCAGTCTCCAAGGGGTCTCACCAATTCCAAGTGCTCTCGTTTCACCCAAGGCCGGCTATTTGGGTGCGCGGGCCGTGCGGTCGCACATGCCCCCAATTAATTAAGTTAAATTAAGAATATATATTACTTCGTAATTAGTAAGGTAGTATTCATGAAATGTAGAATGACACAATGGTTTGCTTGTGATGTTTTGGGCTTTTCATGTTCATGTATCTCAGGTTCTATTCTCCATAACTACACTTCCCTTTTCGAAATTCTGTACAGTACCTCCGAAATCTCGGAGACGGCCCTGGTTTCACCATTACCACTTGGTGCCTTTGAATAGGGTTTCAAGTTTGGTACTCATACTAATCAAGAATAAAAGGTAGTTGCCAAAAATAGAGAGAAACAAATTGCCACTTAAACAGTTAGTCTACTAGCTAAGCGTTCTCGTTTTAAGCCCCTTAAGTTCCTATGATGAAAAAATGCAACATTTGGAGGGAATAGGTAGAGCTTCTCAATGTCCCGCTAAAGCGATCAAGGTGGAATATTCTTATAGCTTAGAGTTCTCGTGATCTCGTCTTTAAACTCCTTGTGTTCTATGAGGTGTATCTCGTATCAATACAAATGCAGTAATTCAAGGGTCTAGTTAAAACTTCCGAGGGGACTAAACTATAGAAACAAGCTATCCGTGGATGACTGGATGTGAAATTTTGAAGAAGAATAGTACAACACTTGAGAACTCAAACTAACATCAATATGCAAAGATGAAGTACTTTAATTTCTCAGGCTAGAATAGAGAAGGAAGGAATAGAACAAGTGGGTCACTTTTGTGTGTTTGGTTTGAGAAATGATCATAGGTTTCCGGGTAAAAAAAAGGAGAGGAAATGATGATATATGTTCATTGATAAGTCTATTGCTTCTTTCCTAAATTGGAGCAAAGCGGATATGCAAAATTCTCACAAGTCACGAGTCACGACTAACCATAACAATAATCATCTCTTTCATCGCCTTCCAGTTCCATCGGTTACTAACTAGCCAACCAAACAAAGGTATATATCGTATTTTCACTCAATTAATTTAGTGCTCGTACTTGAGAGTTGGGAACTCACACTAGCTAGGACTTTTAAAGGTCAATAGCCCTGCTCTTTTCGGCTGAAACGAGCTGAATTGAATAAATTGGAGTAGAGCTTAATTGAACTAAATTGAGTGGAATTGAGGTGCAATGAATTTAGTTGAATTAAAAGTTAATTTTGTGAAGAGATTAATTGAAAATAATTGATTGAACTAAATAAAACTTAACGGAATACAGCCAACCAAAATTGAAAGGAGCTGAAATTAAGCCAGAAAGAACAGGGCCTAACTGAGATACATGAAAAGGAAGAGATTGAATATAATGTGTTTTAAATCAATTGAACAATTCATCTCTCTTTATATACTACTATAACCTAACCCTAACAGAATTTCCCGCTACCCTACCGAAATAACCCTACCATATTCATAAACCACCAGCCAACTAACCCAGCTCCCAACTAACTACAGCTAACTAACTAACTAACTAACTAACTAAGACAACGACACTTTAACATCAAATTATTCAATCAGGCATTTCATCGAACACCTTGTGTGCATAAACACAATTTACAAAAAAACAACTTACTCAATACAATTAAGCTAAAGTTTCAGCAAAGCTACCTTAGCACAAACATCAACAACTGCATCTAGTTCATCACGGGAAACAATATCTTTCAATAGCGCTTTCCGGAGCGCAATCTTGAATTTCTGAGTTTCCTACAATTTGGACAAAAAAAGAAAATTGCATAAGAAACCAAGAAAACAACGGGGAAGAGTAATAGCGTAGGGTCGTGGGAGTAGTAAGATTACCGCATCTGCAAAAGCAGGAATTGGGTCGGGGTAAACGTATTTCTGGGTCGAGTTAGGGTTGAGACTCGGAATTGAGAAGGAACGGTAATGAGTTCGACGAGTTGAGTGACTCGGGGTGCGCAGGATAAGAGATGGGGTGCGTAGGATAAGAGAATTGACCGTTGGAAATTTGGCGGGAAAGATTGAAAGAATGGTGAGGTTTGAGCAAGTGTAGGACGCCATCAATGGGGTCGTTAGTTCGTTACTCGGTATGTTATGTTGGATTGTTGGCTCGGTTATATGAAGACTTTTAGATTTTTTTGAATCAATTTTACGTTAAAATCGTCCTTTTAAATACCAAATTACTAGGTTGTAACCCGTAAAATTCACGGGTCTGTTTTTAAACTTTAGATGAATATAGTTAATAATATTGGAGATAAGCAAATTAATTATTTACTGTGGCCTATTTTTAACTTTAGATGAATACCGTAATTAATAATATCAAAGAAAGCTGATTAATTATATACATATAAATAAATTTTGAATTATTTATGACACATGTTGGTATGACGGTATACATGATCTATCATATATAGTTGTTCATTAAGATGATCAAGACTTACAATAGAATTTGTATACTTTTAATTACTCATTGCACCATTTTTAAAATATGTAACCCATATATAAAATAAAGTTTTATACTACATATCGTACAATAAAAGCAAAACGTAAATAATCTGATGAGACGTGAGTAGTAAATGTATAGTTGGGTTAAAAAACGTATTTTTAATTATATTTATTAAAGATGTTCATATAATAAATACAGTTATTGCGCGCGACATCTTACACGAAGACATTCCAAAATTATTAAATGACCACTCATTTATTATTTACTATATTAAATAAATACTCCGTACTTATTAAAATGTTTCGCATTCACGTGAATAGTCAGATGTCTTACAATAAATCGAAAATGTAGTCTAATAAATCACGACGCTCACATAAGTGTATATACCGATGGAGAGTAATTATTCCGACCCATATTTAATAACGATTAAACCATAAAAAAACGTAATCTAAAAAATTCTTGTAGGTATTCCGACCCGTAATTATTCCGACCCATATGTAAATCGAAAATGTAGTCTAAAAAATACTTGTAGGTTTTTTTTATTTCGGTGATTATGGATTGGTAACTCTAGGATTTAGGCCGTGCTACGGAATTAATCTTCAGCCAAAACTGTCATTATTTATTGTTTCAATATATGGAATGAAATCTTGTGATTCCATAGATTTAGTCCGTGAAATCTTGGAATAGTTATTATACCATTATACCATATCTTGAATCTTAGGGTCTGTTTGGCAAGTCATTTCAGCTACCTGATTTGCCTGAAGTAACTTTTTTGCCAAAACAATCAGGTAGCTTATTATTTTTGGCGCGTTTGGCAACTACCTGTTTGGACTGAAAAAAGGTGAAACAGGTACCTGAAATAAAAAGCTACCTCATGTAGCATTTGACAAATCAGATACCTGATTCATTTTTAATTACCTATTCTACCCTCGGATTTATAACGTTAATTAAGAAAATTAAATACACTACAAAATTCTTACGTAAACTTAATTAATTTTTTTTGTGTGTATGACTTTAATAGAAAACTAATTTTATATCAATATTGTTTAAATTTTTTTTCACCTAATCGTTATATATTAATATGTGAAATTCGTTGTATATAAAAGTTAGTAGTTGAAGCTATCCCTATAACTTGTTTTTAATTGTCAATTCATTCGAAATAGGGTACATGAAGAAATCGTAGAAGTAGCAATATATGCATTTTCCAGTACCATTTTAAGTGCACGATTCTCTTCAAAAGTTACTACTCTATTTGTTTCGGTCATTTGTCTACAATAACACAAAAATAATAGTAAAAACGTAAAAGATATCAATAATAAACCATGTCCTTTTACGTCATTTTGTCAAATATCAGCTACCTTTTCAGCTAGTTTCCAAACAGTTTTAACAAAAATCAACTACCTTATCAGGTCTTGGTTTTCAGGTACCTTTTCAGCTACCTTTTCAGGTTTCAGCTACCTTTTCAGGTTTCAGGTACCTTTTCAGGTTTCAGGTACCTTTTCAGCTAGTTTTGCCAAACAGACCCTTATTGGACAATAGCTCTAGGATGAATCTAATTGGACAATAGCTCTAGGATGCTTTACAACGCGACACGTAGGACAAAGCTTTTTTCTAGCGATGTCACGTCAGCAGCTTGGCTTCTGCATTAGATAAATATATGATATATGATTCTGGAAAATCGGCTTTTTAATAATTAAGTTATAATAAAATTGTCTTTTTAAATAACCAATTTTACGATAAGACCGTCTTTTTAGATAACCAATTTTAAGATACTTGGAATTTAATTTGCCTTTTCAAAATAATATGATATTTTATAAAAGAAAAATGAAAAGCAGATAATAAAAGTGTAACTAGATTGGTAAATTTTGGTGTTTGTGATTTAAAATAGTTTGACTTGAATAAAAAATGTAAGGGATAATACGAATATGATAAGTTGCGGTTTATTTTTACAATGTAAGTCTTTATTTTGAACATATTGGTTTTTTTGGTACAAGTTTTGAACACATTGTAGTAGTGGTTTATAAGCTTCCAATATTTATTTAGATGTCTTGTTGGCTAATATTGATCAGAATTATAAATATAAATAAATACTTCATACAGTAGGTCTCCTGAGAGACCGTCTCTCAATAAGCTTATTGAGAGACTATTGTACAAATTTTAAAAAAAGTGGTACTAAAAGTAATAAAATTGGTACAAATCATGATAAAAGATAAAATAAGTACATTTACTATGTGAATAGGTACGAAACTACTATGGTACAATTCATAACAAAAGGGGCACAAAATACAAATAGAATGGTACAAAAGTATTTGTTATCAAAATTTTAAATTAAAGATAATAGAAAATTATCTAGTTTTGGATGCGCATATTCTTTATAAAGTGATTATTCTTCGTTATTTATCAACTCAATAATGTTATTGACGGTCAATTTAAGGATGCCTAAAAAATCATTGTAACTCCTTTCATTTAGAGGAGACCATGGGTCGGGAGGGCTTGGTCTGGCTAGAGGTTAGTGGCCTAAGAATGCGGGTTGGGCTTGAGTTGGACTCTATATTGTATGGCCTAGTCCAGGGTCATTTAGGGTTATTTACGTTATTCTACTTTTATATTTACCGGGCTTAGGGTGAGACGGGACGGAAATCCGGCGGAGCTGGCACGCCACGTTGATCAGGTCTTCCACTAGTCCAAAGTGAAACACCATCGATATTTAATGCGTACTTCAAAAACTAACTTGTCATGAAAACAGTTGAGTTGTTCTTTTAAAATGAGATGGGTTTACATTCTCTATTTTAGGAAAGACCTTATTTTGGTCAGCTCTTATTAAGCTAACTTCAGCTCATTTAAGTTCACATTATCGCAACAAATTTCAATTTAATTCATCTCATATCACTTTAATTCAATTCAGCTCAATTTTATTCAACCTAAAAAAAATCACTTGGTAGATAAGACAAAACCAAATTGCCTAAGACGTATCATTATGCTTTTGTCTTGTCTTATCTAATCACTTGGGTATTACTTGACCCGTCTTCAGCTTGTGATAAATACGTCCGTCTTCAATAAAAATTTGTGAAAAAAATGGGCCAAATTAGCATATTGGCCCATTTGAAGCCTCACAGTAGCCCACCTTCTTAAGGCTTTCTCGTAGAAGTCCATTTGAATTGAGCAATTGATCTTGGTTTTTGTTTTGTTGCCTTTTGCTTCTACATTTTCTCACGGATTCATAAAAACTCCATATATTTTATTTCTAATGATATTAAAGGGTAAATATATTTGCATCGTGTTTTAATATTGTGTTACTAAAAAGTAAATACACTTGTATCAATAAAATAAATATGTCATATTGGACTATTGGTTATTACTTATTACAGACGCGGTCTAGCTAACTATGCAAGTTAACTTGGCTCGCCTGAACTGCTTGTCAAGTCAGCCTCCCCCCAACTGCATCATGCTAAGGTTGAGTTTCAATCGACCAAGCCCTTACCTAACCCGACTCGCTCCTAAGTCGTAACCCACCTTCAACCCGATTACTCATAAATATTTTAGATAGAAAAAACAAAACAAAAAACTTAATTTGACATGCTCTTAGACTCGTCAATAGCCCAAATTATTAAGGCCTGACCTCAACTAACCCGATCCTAACCCGTCGCACCCTTAGGGTCGATCATGGCTAGAGAGTTGTATCCTGATCCAACCCGACCCAATCGGCCAATCCGATAAATTATTTCATCCAAAATAGAAAAGATATATAGAGTGATGATTGAAGGGAGGACTCTTTTTGGAAGCACCCTTTGGGAAATGAAATGACATGAAAAATAAGAGAAGGTCCAAAATGCGGGTCATACATGCGCACTGCAATGACTGCATGCCACAATAAAACAAGTGCAACATCCGCTCCTCTTCCTTCCTCCTACGCTCCTCCCTATTTCCTATTGTCTACTTTTCATCACCTACTTCCTATTTTTATATACTTTCTTTTTCTTCTTTCTTTTTATTATTTTATTATATTAATTTAAGATAATATTACATTAATTTAAGACGATAATTGACCTAGCTAGGATTCATGCATGAAAATATGAAATGTTGGTCGACGTCTCGACAACATTGTAAAATTAAAGTGTGACAAAAGTTTTCTCTAAGTTATTTGAATTGCTTAATATTTCATTGTTATATTGTTTAAAGGATTTGGTCTCAAATTAGCGTGACCTGAATTGAAACGAGTAAATTTGTTTATTTGTTTAATTTGAACTAGTTTGATTTTAAACAGTATAATTGTAATGTCGTTGACAAAAACCCGTTGAGAGAATTTAACCTATGTCCCAAAGACGAAGCTAGAATAAAAAAAGTAGGGGACCGGTTTAAAAAAAAACAAGAGAAAATATCACAAAAATGGTATGTTATGGGGTTTGAACCTCAGACCTCATGCGTTGAGTGATAAATATATTAATAATAATTATGTTATTATTTCTTCAATGTAAAAATTACTACTATATCCTAAAAATACAACCCGGCTATAGCTCCTTGGACCCGTGTTGTGCTTCGCCCCTACTATGTCCTGAATATAGATTCAAATAACTTTGAAATATGAGTTAGCTTGGGTAAATCGGATTACAAGACTAGCTTTATTAATGATGAATTTCGATCTCATTTAAAAATTACATATTTCATCGATTTTATTATCGAAAATAGGTGACATTTGTTCTCCGACTTGTATATAAACACTCTGTTCAATTCATTTACATTCCTATCGGATGTATATTACATTTACATATAATCTGTACTTATTCTAAGAAAAACTCTAGCTAAACGATAAACTTTACACGAAGATAAATAAATGTATTAATTTTTGGAGACAAAACATTTCAAACTTTATCAAGTGCAAATTATATTTACACCAAATTAAGATAGAAGAATCTTTAAATATGATTATCTGCATGCTATCCATACATTATGTTAATAATAAATTAGACGTGCTAAATTATTATTATTACTTCCCTTATGATATTTTGCTTAATTTTTATGTTTACGCAAAAATGATTATATGATTTGTATCATGACATGGGGACACAAAATTCCTTTGAAACGACCGTATTGTCTTGTGTCATGCCTTCCGACACTTTAATCGATACATCATATCAAAAAAAATAAAATTAACTTTTAACGAGTAGCGGAGTTAGAATTCACTATCAGAAGACTTAAGCGAGTGAGTAATGTCATAAAAAGTTGAAAATTTCTTGAAAATTAACTAAATATTTCATTTTTTAATGAGAACGAGCGCTCCTACTAGTCACCGCAGCTAGCACGGTTTCCAAGGAAAAGATTATTCCAACTTTAGAGCACTTTAATTTGGTAAGATGGGGCTAAAAAAATAAGCTTTTCTATAAAACACAAAACCCACGAACGTTTATGTTTTTTTATTACAACCATGAAATGTAGCTTTAGGTGTTGTATTTTTATCATCGTGATGTTCCCACAATTTCCATCTTTGTAATGGCCAACTTATAAAGCTGAAATTTTCTCATAAAGAAAAGCAATATCATATATAGGTTTAAAGAATATATTCTACTTCCACTAGCTAAAGACTCCACTCCTTATTACTTCATCTGTCTCAATTATTTATTTATGTTTATCGATTATTTATTTACGTTTAATAAAGACGTGTAAAAATAATGAATCATATCGAGAGAGAATTTTTCAGTTAGTGAAATATACAATCAATTATATACATTTAATAATATAAATTTAGAGCATTATAGCAATTGGTGTGAACTTATAGGTACATTTTAATATTTTATGAGCTTTAATTTAATGAAAAGAATATGATCGCATTTAAAAAAATAACTCAAAATAACATATCGCAACTCAAAAATAATAAACTCAATAAAATTTTAATTTTAATACTTTAAAAATTAAAATGTAAATCAAAATTTATAAAAGCTCATAATAATTGCATATGAATTCAATTAAATTTGTATTCAATGTACAATACTCATATATATTTCATATATATATTTGAATATATAGTACTATTTGTGAGTATTTTGGGATCACGTCGGTTAATTTGATATGGGATATAACATCACTACCAAAATTTTAGATTAAAAAAACTTTTATTACACATTTAATACTCTTTTATTTAACCATTTGTTTACGTTTTTATTTTTTATTTTTTTTCAAAAGTATTTTTAACCGAAGGTAAGTAAATGATTGATATAAATGAAATACTTCTTTCATCTCAGTTATTTGTTGTCATATTCCATTTTGAAGGGTCTCAGTCAATTGTTGTCCTTTTTATTTTAGGATTGCATTTCATAAGTTGTTTATCTTTTACATCCAATTTGTTATATTTACTTATCATTTTATAATTGTCGTCTCCTATTTTATCGGTCTTTATATCAAAATCAAATGACAATAATTTACCGGACGGTATATGATTTATGTTTTTTTATTCAAACATCATGCATGGGATTCTTGTTATAGGTGATAACGGTTTACTATGTTGACCTTCTTAATTGAAGGAAATAAAATATATAAGTATAAAATAAAGATGGATAAGATTAAGGGCATCCCAAAAATGTAGGGAGTAATCTTACAAAAGTTAGCTCCAAATAAAGTAGAAGTTTTTTAACATTATATTAATTGAGATGAAGCTTCCTTTCATGGAAATCCATTAATTAGAACTTTTTTTAACATTATAATAATTGAGATGAAGCTCAAGTCCTTTCATGGAAATCCATTAATTAAGTAATGGATTTTTCTATGTGGTATTTGTGTATTTTTTCGAATTCTACGTGGTATATTTAGGTTTTTAGAAATATCAGTTATATCTCTTAATTTAGTAAAATGTTATTAACATACTTAAACTACTAAAAATCAAGATTTGAAACAGTTAAATTTTGTAAAGAAAAAATGTTTACAATTGAGTAAAAATATTTATGTGAATGATATGACGAATTATGGCTAAAAACTAAATTTAAAAGCGGAGATTAGATCATTTTGATTGGGTATTTTAAAATGTATTCATTAAGTTTAGGAATATCACTAATAAAAAACGAGGGGTACCATGTAGAATTCGAAAAAATTCATTGGTAACATGTAAAAAGAACCTTAAGTAATTAAAGACATAATAAAAGAAATCCATAGTGATAATCTAGAACCGCTAAGGGTGGATTTATTTGTTTCTGTTTAAAAGAAATTACAATAGATGATGTTTTTAACAGAATAGACGTGTCTACACTTCGACACTAAACCGCAAGCAACACTTGCATAATGCAAATAAGCTCGAATTATTACTGCAAAATACATGTTAATTTTTGTGTCGGTAAAGTGATTTGTATAAGGAGTAAGGATCCTCTCCATTTCTCGAAAAGAAATGGAGGTCCATTACTTCTCAACGGTTCGGATTAAATTTGGAAACGATCCGATGGTTGTAGATTTATTTGGAAATAAAAAGGTAAATGAAAGGGATTGGAATATATAATATAGTAATGTTTGTGAGAGGAAATGGAGAGAAAAGAAATGGAGAGGATCCATTTCCTTGTATAAGCAGTTGGTCTTGCTTCAGACCACAATTTTGGTCTGAAATAATAAGACGGAATTTTGTAACCATTTTACAGCCAAATGTAACCATTATTTACAAACAAGTTATCATAAGCTGTAACATTGACCATACTATCGTGGTTACATTTGGCTGTAAAATGGTTACAAAATCCCGTCTTATTATTTCAGACCAAAAGTGACGGTCTGAAACAAGAATTTGTGTTGTATAAGTAGACATTGTTGCCAATGTTTTACAAGCAGCCAACCCTTCACACACATTATGAGGCATTTAGAATATTATACTATACTTGATATGTGCTAGCAGATAACTAGGCCTACCCTTTTCTGGGTTGTAAACTTGTAATTCATGGTACATTTAACATTCACATGTATGTTTTTTCAATAAGTCTCCGTTACGACAGGTATATTCGTCGCAAGGTTTTAATAGGTCAAGTACTAAGACTTCATTAGATAAGACAAAACACTTGTCTTTTTCTACTCAAATGGGGTAATACTTGACCTGTCGCAAGTTTGCGACGGGTATTCCCGTCACAAATGAGAGTTTGTGACGTTTTTTAGACCAAAATGATTGTGATAGCCGATGAGCACTATATATCCGTCGTTACAAGTTGAACACGGATAATACTCTTCTCAAAATAAGATAAGATGACAAGTGGGGGGAAATACTCCTCGCGTATATTGGAGAAAGAGAAATATTCGACTCAATAAGGACTATAAACTATTAAAAAAAGAGATTACATAGTATTCGATTACCATATAAAATAGGGGAATCCGATACCCCTAAAAGGCTAAACTACTAAAATTGGGATTAGCCGGGTTATAAGCAAAACTAATTGGAATTAGGAGCAGGGGCGATCCACCCACAGGGCTGAGTGGGCTTCAGCCGAACCTCTTTTCAAGAATAAAAACAATGTACATCTAAACATATTTAGTGTTGTGGTGAGTCTCAGTTGGTAAGAGTATAGGTAAAAGGGCTTGCTTTTGCTTGATGGTGGTGGTTCGAACCCCAATTGCTATTATTGTTTTCCCTATAACTAAAGTATTTTATATACTAAGTTGTTTAAAGCCATAAATTCTTAGTTTTAACAAAGTTGAGATACATATTTATTCAAGAATACAAAAACATTATATTTTAAAAAGAAGGAGATTATAAAACGTTTACGTTTTTTAAATGACGATTAAACGACGATTGTTGAATTTACTAGTATATAGCGAAATTTGTATCTATAATATTGTAATATAGATCTATGCAAGTATACATTTTGTAATATTCAATCATACTGTATATTTTTATAAGGGGTCGTTTGGTTGATACGGGAATTACAACATCCCATGAAATACAAATTCATGGGAAATAAGCTCCCTCATCTAATTTATGGGAATTGGCTAAAATTGTTTGGTTGTCAATGCGGGAATTCACTTCCATAGGAACTTCAACACACCAAGGGGGAGTCGGTAAGCAACTTCCCCCATTTATGCAGGAAGTTACTTCCATGGGAAGTGACAGTTCCTCCATTTTTACAAAAAAAGGGCAACCAAACAACTCTCTTATTTGCACCTTCATGGGAATTTCCATTTCCCATGTTTTTCCAAGGCCAACCAAACAACCCCTAAGATATCACTCTGTCATTATTATTTGTTTGCCTTTCAATAAGATATCATTTATAAATAATAAAAAATTGGCCCAAACGATGTAAGTTTGACAAAGGGAGCAACCCCAAATGTCTAACATCTTTCACATATGTGCGACCTCAATTATACGTTTTGATAGTTTCATATGACTGACCATTGCGGATATGAGTCTAGCCCACCCCACTTCTAAATCCTAGATCCGTCACTGATTAGGAGACGATATTTCTTAAAAGGTAGATTTATGTTCATTGGTATTGTATTCTTGTAAAGATCAAGAATTAGGATAAGTTGTCTTTGAGATTTCAGGTAAACGGGAGTACCATATTAATGTTGCACGAGTTAACATTATTAACGAAGATCATAATCTGTATCACTTAATGTACGATAATAATGCGATAGTTAAGGTTCGAGCATGGGGAATTTAGGTCGACTCAACTGGTTATAAGAATCTAGGTTGATCGGAGAACTTAAGAGAGGATGTAGCTGCTTTTTTATCTTTTTTTTATGTAAAGACAGTCAGCCATAAAGGCGAATATAATTCTGACGAGCTTTAATCTTGGTTATGAATATTATTCCTCGTTCGTTACCAGCTAATCATTTATCTGATATCTACAAGAAAAGAATATGATTTTTACATCCAAATCTTCTTGAAAACGATAGGTTACCTATAGCATAAACATCATGGTCATCTACATCATTTACATAAGGGTCTGTTTGGTAAGCCATTTCAGCTACCTGATTTGCCTGAAGTAACTTTTTTGCCAAAACAATCAGGTAGCTTATTATTTTTGACGCGTTTGACAACTACCTGTTTGGACTGAAAAAAGGTGAAACATGTACCTGAAATAAAAAGCTACCTCAGGTAGCCTTTGACAAATCAGGTACCTGATTCATTTTTAATTACCTATTCTACCCTCGGATTTTATAACGCTAATTAACAAAATTAAATACACTACAAAATTCTTACGTAAACTTAATTAATTTTTCTTTGTGTGTATGACTTTAATAGAAAACTAATTTTATATCAATAATATATTTTTGTGGATATATTGTTTAATTTTTTTTTCACCTAGTCGTTATATTTTAATTTGTGAAATTCGTTGTATATAAAAACGAGTAGTTGAAGCTATCACTATAACTTGATTTTAATGGTCAATTCATTCGAAATAGGGTACATGAAGAAATCCTGGAAGTAGCAATGTAAGCATTTTCCACGATTCTCTTCAAAAGTTACTACTCTATTTGTTTCGGTCATTTGTCTACAATAACACAAAAATAATAGTAAAAACGTAAAAATATCAATAATAAACCATGTCCTTTTACGTCATTTTGACAAATATCAGCTACCTTTTCAGCTAGTTTCCAAACAGTTTTAACAAAAATCAGCTACCTTATCAAGTCTTAGTTTTCAGGTACCTTTTCGGCTACCTTTTCAGGTTTCAGCTACCTTTTCAGGTTTCAGGTACATCTTCAGGTTTCAGCTACCTTTTCAGCTAGTTTTGCCAAACAGACCCTTAGTATCCGAGAAAATTAACAAATGTGAATCCCGAGATTTGTATGTACATTTTTGTTGTACTATTAATTACAAAAACTAATTTCCTACTAGAATATAATTTCGATTATTTTTCTTACGAAGTATATTTTCAAAAGTCATAATCCGATTTGTTCTTTTTGAGGAAAAAAATCACTTGTACAATTAAAGTCATCAAAGACAATTTGCAAAGTTACAAAAGTTTTCATTGGAATATCACTATCGATATCACATGCCTTGCAACTTCTTTCGAGATAGAACGTAATCTCAACAGAGAACGAAAGATATAAATATATAATTCAAATTGATGAATACAAAATACAAACAAAATAAAAGAAAGGTCCCTCCCATCTCGGATCTTTCAGGGGCCATTCTTTACAATAATATCGAGTATATATAAGTTAAAATTACGTTCAAAAAAATTAAAAGAATTACATGTGTGACCGTCACACAATCTATAAAAACGAAAATTACGAAAGAAAGAAAAAAATATCGCTATAGGAAACTTTCTTTTTCCCACCAAAAAAACACATCTTACACACGCGCGCAACATGACCCCAAAAGTATGCGCAACGCGGATAAACTCAAACTCTAAAACCCGAAACTTTATTAGTTCAGTAATCAGAATTATTGGCTAATGGCTAAAGCTATCACCATTGCTTTGAAGCTTGTCTTGTTTTCTTCCATGATGAATTGAGAGGCCATGGATGCAATGACGGCAACTGGGATAGCAAGACGGAGACAGACACCGAGTATGTGACTTGTTTTTCTCCATGAGAACTTCGACAAATTGCCATACACGCCTTTGATTTTTCGATACTCAAAGGGTCGAAAGGGACCCCCTGCACCATACAAATCTTCTTGCACCCAACAATCAATGCAACCATATCCCATTGAATACGAAATATTTCATTTTTTTCATCACCCATTTTCCGCTTTTTTTTTTTTTTTTTTTTTTCTCCTTTTTCGTGATCATAACCAGAGGCGGGTCTTAGAAGAATTCCCGTCCTATCATTATTATAACTCGAAGGTTTCAAGTTCAAGTTCGGGCATCTTCCCACCAACTCGAAGCATAATTTAAGTATACTATGTACTATAATTAAGTCCCAATACCCATGGGAATGGCAATGATGTATAAAAAAGGAGGATACGGAAATATAAATATCCTCCTATACGACGATCAGTCATCTAAAAACCCTCCTACGAAACAAAAACGAGGATTCTAGAATCTAGATAGTACCTGTCATCAAAAGTCATCATCCATCCACTGATACTGGTTTAATCTCCTCCTCTTATAATAAGAGGACGGTGAGGAAGTGGAAGACGATGATGATTGTGAGTCGTCGTAGGACCTTACTCTGTTGATTTGTGCAGTAACTCTGAACTGTGGTCTAACTTTGATAGACTTCCTTTCGGTTTGTCCCACCACAGATTGCTGCATTAAGTCGTAGCATTCTTTGATCTTCTCCTATACAAAAGACGGTTTTATCATATTTTAGTATTTTACAGTATTACATACGGAGTTATAAATTCGACACAGACGAGGTGATTGCAGTTATGTGCTTACTTTGCACAGTCCATCACACCATGATTCAGCATGTTCAGGAGTGGCAAATGACAAACTTGGCAATTCACTTGATGCACAAAGTATGGCAGCTGCAGCAATGTTTGATGGCCTATACTCCACAATGCTGCCCTCTGCCACACCCATGAGACAAACGACGTTTGTAATCAATTAAACTTGTCATATTCTTGCAATATACAAACAGATAGTGATACATAGGATGCCACCATATGGTCCCGATTTTCATACCAATTTTCCACATAGAAATTACGTAAGCCACTACGCCCCATAAATAGGAGAGATTTTCTAGTGTACGTGAGAGAATGGTACTGAAACTCATTACCAACAGGTGACGCCTCATAAATAGGAGAAATTTTACGGTGTACGTGAGAGAATGGTACTGAAACCCAATACCAACAGGTGACGCCCCATAAATAGGACATATTTTATAGTGTACGTCTAAGAATGGTACTGAAACTCAATACTTAGACACGATATTTATGATATATGACACTTAAGCACTTCATGAACATGACTAGTTAACTAACATGAGGTAAGCAAATCCAAGTAGTTACCTTGGATACAAGTGAGAATAATATCCGTGGACCGTGACATTAAGAGTCCAGTATGAGTTCCGGACGCATCTAGTTTGCAGGAGAAGAAACTAATGAAGGTGAAAGGCGTAACCAGGCGTAATCTCCAATCAAGAACACTGAGAACAAGAAGTTCCATTCTTTGGATCGTCTTTGGCTCAAATATAAATTTCGTACCTTCAATCTATTAACATTTTTATTAAAGAAAAATTAGTCCTGTTATCGCCTTATCGGTAATGACGGAATACAGAGTATTAATGAGGTAACATATAATAAGAAAAGGTGAATTGTACTGTGATGGTGACCTGAAGATCCAATAAGGAAGGAACAAGAGGTTCCTCCATCTTGGCAGCTAGTGACAAGCAAGTGACTGATAAAAGTTGTAATGGCCATCCACCTGTTTGCTGCTAGATACAGCAAAAAGCAAGCATTATCGTCGTCATTCGAGTGCTTAATGCCTTAATCAAATAATTAACACGACTAAATTCTTAACGAGAAATTATACTCTTACAACACCGTAAATTTCTTGGTAAGCGATCTAATGATAACTAGTAAAAGTGTGACGTTACGTCTTTAGGGTTTAGGGTTTAGGGTTACTGAAAGTCGTTTCATCTTCCAACTTAAAGTTATCTAAGGACTTAGGACAAAGACAATTTCTAAAAACATACTTGAACAGTTGGAAATCCATCACCCAAGTCAGTCACTCACCTACTATCCACTAATTAGTCAGCAAAGTAAGTAACCCATGCCACCATTAATGTCAATAATGTACACTTACCTTATAAGTTACCCCTACTATATAATGAATACAGATCTCTTGATTAGGTTAATATTAAAAAGTACGTGTTTCCGCTTTTCGATGATTAAAGTTTGGCTAATACACACACTAATAGTTCACTTGGAGAAGAAGCTTTCAACTTTTAGACGCAAAGTACCTTATTTTAAGAAAACCCATATATAAAATTCAGATGTAAATCTACACATTGTTGTAAATGTGAAACGGATCTACAACGACCCACATGCCTAGTTACGACTCAGAGATATGTTTCGGGAATCCGTTTTACACTTAAAACAGTATTACAAGAGACTCACTAGTCACTACCAAGTCAGTGTCGTTTTAGGATGCCTGTGAGACGTTACAAACTTTTTAATCCCGCAAGTCAAAAGTACACACTTATACTACAAAGGTACAGTTAGGCTGCATAGTACTACATAAGGTAGGGAATATAGACTATTAATAAGTAGTAACAGAGGTTGCTTGTAGTGAATGAATGATGGTCTACCATAGCATCTGTCAACTAGATAAATCATTTGATCATACAAAGTGAGATTGGAGCGTATAAACATTTACATCACAATTCACAAGCCATGTTTTTCTACTGAATTAGGACCCTACTCTGGCACTCGGTTTTCAGTATCAGCAGTAAATGTGACTTAGATTCTTAGAATGAGATTAGGTAAGAATCCATATTACTCGTGCCTGATACCTGTTGGAGTGTTAGATACGGTTATTTTGTGAGTGCCGTGTTTAATACGTGTTAGACACGACAGCTAAGAGAAGTATCGGAGTTCTAATACTCACATAACGAAAATGTTTTAACTCGCACTTAGATCAAATGGTACGGAACTCAAAATCGTCCCCCAAAAGCTTCAACTAGGCCTATGGCAGCTGGCAACGTTGATTATTCTACGTTTTATACCATATCAGTTTTTCTTTCAATTGGAGAGACCGAATCAAATGGTAGAAGAACAGAAAAGACATAGAGGTCTCTATCTCTATACAATACGCGATACTTTTTTAAACCACAAGCATAATGCCTGAAAACGAGCATGTATATTATCCACGCATCAAGACCAACGAACATTATAAATTCTTAACAAAAATATAAGACAAAACTTATGACACCAACCATACATATATTAGAAATATTAATAATAGTTGAATCTCAGCCATCAAATTAAAATTTTGGTTGAGATGGTTCATCTATCATGGTATCACAGTCAGTGTGCTCGAATCCTGGCAACCTCAAAACCCCTCAAAAACCACGAAATGGAAACCAGCACACGGTATGGGTGGGCCTGTGCAAACTAACCACTCTTCAAGCCCAATGGGCATTTGAGTGAGGGAGCGTATTAGGAATATTAATAATAGTTAGGCCTCAACCATCATCTTGACGTTTTGGCTGAGATGGTTCATCTATCAACATGATGGTTTTTAATTATCATGCTTGTTTCAGAAAGAAGATCGTATCGACATTTGTAAACATTTCTAATCGCCATCATAATAGAGGTTAGGATATGTTATTAGTAGATTGTACATAGTCCAGAATGTCATTATTGAATTGACAATGTAGGCCAAAAGAAGCTGAAATATTATAAAGGGTAGGTGAGAAGTTAGCCTTTTTATTTGGTGTAGTAGATGATGAATACCCGGGACATCCACTACAATTCATTGCAGAAGACATAAATATATGTTTGACAGATCATAATTCATACAGGAGGAGCGTAATTTATTCCAGGAAGAGTAGACTATACACTAAACAGGGGGTGTGTCCTGTGTTCAATTATGAGATTTGTTATCTTCCTTTTTTCAGAAGTTTCAGTAACAGCCATCATATGTCAATGTATGTAATCATCAATTATTCGGGAGACGGATCTTGACAATAAATTAATGGCGGTCATGGGTAGTATTGATATCTTCTAATCGTCACTGAACTTTATTAAAATCTAATACAACTAGACATGGCAAACGGATCAATCAGGTCGGGTTGGGGAGCTCGGGTTTGCAAGCATTCAAGTCTGATTGAGTTGGATTGGGACATTTGCGGATCTATTATTATCAAGTTATCTAGGGATAGGTGGTCAGTTTGCAACAATAAACATTCAGGCGGGGTCATACAAGGTCGGGACACTCGAGTTCAGGCCAAGCTTAGGTCCTTAGGCCGGATATGGATGGGCCAATGGGTAGTATTGATGTCTTCTAATTGTCACTAAAATTTATTAAAGATTTAATACAACTAGACATGGCAAACAGATCAACCAGGTCAGGTTGGGTTAGCTCGGGTTTGCAAGCATTCAAGTCTGATTGAGTAGGATTAGGATATTTTCGGGTCTATTATTATCAAGTTATCTAGGGATAGGTGGTCAATTTGCAACAATAAACATTCGGGCGAGGTTATATAAGGTCGGGACACTCGAGTTCAGGCCAAGCTCAGGTCCTTAGGCCGGATATGGATGGGCCAATAGGTAGTATTGATGACTTCTAATTGTCACTAAACTTTATTAAAGATCCAATACAACTAGACATGGCAAACAGATCAACCAGGTCAGAGGTTGGGTTGGGTTAGCTCGGGTTTACAAGCATACAAGTCTGATTGAGTTGGACTGGGACATTTTCGGGTCTATTATTATCAAGTTATCTAGGGATAGGTGTCAGTTTGCAACAATAAACATTCGGACGGGGTCATATAAGGTCGGGACACTCAAGTTCAGGCCAAGCTCAAGTCATTAGGTCGGATACGGATGGGCCAATGGGTAGTATTGATATCTTCTAATAGTCACTAAACTTTATTAAAGATATAATACAACTAGACATGGCAAACAGATCAACCAGGTCAGGTTGGGTTGGGTTGGGTTAGCTCGGGTTTGCAAGCATTCAAGTCTGATTGAATTGGATTGGGACATTTTCGGGTCTATTATTATCAAGTTATCTAGGGATAGGTGGTCAGTTTGCAACAATAAACATTCAGATGGGGTCATATAGGGCCGGGACACTCGAGTTCAGGCCAAGCTCAGGTCCTTAGTCCTTAGGCCGGGTACAGATGGTCAATGGGTCGGTTCAATTTTCCCAATCTAAATACAAGAACATCATAATTAAACCAAAAAAATGACTTAGGATCGCCTGTTGTAAATTGTCCTTTAGAACCGTCATTGAATAATCACTCGCCTCAAGGTGCAACACGATAAAGAAAAAGAGTGAGAAAAAGGAATGGGAAGGGGAACATGATCCACCCTAATTTATTCTTTATGCAAATCGCCAAATCATATCTAAAAGTAAGGCAGATTGAATTACTGTATGAAGCAACAAATATCAGTAGATCATAATGAATGAGTATAACTAACCGGTAGATGGTGTGAACTTAAAAAGCGATCCAAGTAGTTAACAGCGAGATACGCTGTCAAAGGCTCGAAACCATAGAATGCTCGAACCTGTACACATCGATTTTGAGCGTAATTTAGTTAATACTCCGTAATATAAACTCGATAATACTGAAAATACTCGACCCATATTTAGTCGTTACAACCCGCTAAAAACGCTGTGTCGAAAACTGCATTGAATGACTGATACTTTACAATAAAAAGAAGCGCAACCGCCTAACCGATTGAGCTAATAGTAATAAAAAGACTGTTACTCTGTTAGCTACCAGCAAATCAGTTAGTTGTTAAATCTCCATTTCCTGTAGTTCTGTTATCACCAACCTATAATTTTTCGGAAACAATTGAGTTAGACGGAAGGAGGTTGCTATCGGTCGCTTAAATGAGGAAAAAGAGGCGAGATTGGTAGTTAGTGGTGGCGGCAAGGGGGAATAACGGGTGGACTCGAGTGGTTAAAACATGAATAACTTATGGGTCCGAGGTATAAACATTGTGGCAGTAAATACCACCTATATTATTGGTGTTTATACCTCGGACGCCCACAATGTTTTTACTCCCCCGACGTTAGAAAGAATTTTAATCAGCCGGGTAAAATTAATCACAAATTCTTGTTTCAGACGGCCAATTTTGGTGTGAAGTTTCAGACGGGCCATATGTGACCTTTTGATAGTTGAATGTAACCACAATAGTGTTACAATGTTACCGCTGATGATAACTTGTTTGTCAATAATGGGTCACATTTAGTTGTAAAATGGTAACATATGGCCCGTTTGAAACTTCAGACCAAAAGTGACCGTCTGAAACAAGACCAACTGAAAATTAATTGACATCTTTTCTAATATGTATCGAGTATAAGCCTTAGTCGGAGTCTGGGGTATAAACTCGCTAAATCTTAGAAAAATGGCAATCAGCCGATTAAAAAGAACTCGATAACTAAGAACTTGATAACTAATCGGATATACTAATTTACTAGCTATATCGCATATGATCTAAAGAAGGCACAGAGTATCATGTTCTTTGGGGGATAAACTCAAAACAGGCGACAACTCGCTGCGATTATTTGTTTTCCTTTGATTGTAATATCGTGAAAATAAAATAAATCGATAATTAAAACGGAGGGAAAAAAATATTTACTTTTACTGAAAAGAAAAGTGAGAAATAACGTAAAGTAAAAGTGCACAAAGGCGCGCCGCCACTTTCCTGGTGACAAACACGTTAACACGCTCACAGTTATTTACTGTATTATTCGATTAAAATAAATTCACTTTCGTCAATTACAACATCAAGGTAAAACATAACGGTCAATTACCGCAAATTCAGTAATAAAAAAAGAGATTCACTGATAGAAATACTACGAAGGATTGATGAACTGCTCATAATTCTCTAAACTTTATTTTAACTATCAATATAACCAACTAATGCCTTCATTTGCTATGAATAAAATTTGTTGTTTTTTTAACTTATTATAACCTGTTTTATTGGTGTGATTTGGTGAATAGATTAACAAAGAAATAAAAAGAGAAAGACAGGTTAAAAAGATTAGAAATTTCTTCACTTATTTAGCCGGTAACAGGTCATATATTATAATAAAAGCGAATGAGAGCATTAATTGAATATATTGGTAATTAAAATAGTGTTTAGAGTATTTTGAGCCCCTAAAAAAAATTACCGTCACTAATTGTAGTTCAGTTTTATTAATTAAGTGTAAGACAGTCTTTTAGAGCCAGAAGATCGTTTTATTAATAGTAATAAATGAGTGTTTTCCACCGTCTGAAGTCTCATGTCATGTGGTTCAATTTTAAAAGTATTTTATAAAAGACGGTTTTAAGCGAGACTAGCTACCTCGTTCAATTCATTTTAATTGTACCTTAAGAATCCACGCAACATACTGAGACCGGGAAGAAGAATCAAGAACAACAGACGCCGCGGCGGACGCAGCGGCGGAGGCGGCGGCGGAGGCGGAAGAGGTTCGTTCATCATCGATGAACGCAGCAATGGATACCTCATCATCGTCGAGTAGATTCGACGACGGAGATTGAAATTCAGAAGAGGTATCAACGGAAATCGAATCTCCGAGGGTAAATACGTCAGTAGATTCCTCGGAGCATAAAAGGTCGGGAAAATAGTCGGGATAAGTTATCGACATGGATAATATAATTTAGTGTGAGACGGTTTCTGAAGCGATAAGACGGTGGGATATTTGGAAGGGTAGTTGAGAGGAATGGAGAGGATGGTGTGGGATGAGGATTGAGGGGAGTGAAGGTGTGAAGGTTGTTGTTGATGTTTGCTTGCTTGCTTGCTTATTCTCGTGTGTTTATATATTGAATTATCCGAATTATTATTTCCTAACGCTGCTTATTTTGTTGATACAGTGTATTGTACAAGATTACCTCTTTTTTTTTTTTTTTTTTTTTTTTTTTTAAATGACGAGGGGTTTAATTCCCCGGGTCCATGCATTTCCGCACCACCACCTGGATCATGTAAGTCACCCCTTTGGGGATTGCAGTGGTCAAGTAGTCATCGCCCCAACTAGCCAAGTAGTTGATTATTACTACAGTATAATTATTAGTTTATTACATGCCTTCTTATTTGGTTGTTTTAGGGACATTTTTAAAACAAATTCTCCTTTTTTACGGTCGTACGTATGATCAATATAATATTGATAACTCTTTGATAAATAGTTATCGCTTTTAGGTTTTGTTTGGTAAATGATAAATTGGCCAAATTTTAGCATATTGGTGAGTTTAAAAATGTTTGACTTACGAATATGTTATTTAGAGCGTTTGGTTAATGACATATTGAAATAGTATATTGGCGTTCGATATGCTATTTTACGATATGTTGTTTATAGCAACATATTTCATTACCGGATTAGAAAGTAAAACAATTGTCTCACTTACATTCTTAATAAAATACCAACATTCTTTTTTATATATTTAATAAATAATTTGTTTATGTCATTATATGTCATTAATATGATAAACAATCTGTTAATATAAACTCTCAACTACCAAACAACTCTAAAACAATTCTACTAAATAAATCTGCTAAATCATTCTGCTAGTCAAATCATTCTTCTAGTTAAACAAGACCTTAATTAAATAGTGATCACTTTTTATGGTTAAAAAATGACCTATTTTCTCGAACTCGTAGTATTTAACAAAAAGTGATTACACGAAATAAGTAATGCTTTAATAAAAGTATGGAATAATGTTTTCAGGGCAATTCAAATTAGTTACTCCCTTCATAAAACTATTATATTTTTTGTAATTGTTAAAATATATTTGGGAAGTATCTTAATTAATTAAAAAAAATAAATTTATGAAATTAAAAATGGTATTTATATAGGTTAAATATGTGATATAAAAAGGCAGTTAAACATGATTTACCTCTGTAAACTAAAAAGAATATCATTTAGTTATCGACTTCCCTAAAGAGTGGTTTGTCTACTATCGTGCCTAGTTAATTAACCATTGTTAGGGTGCAAACTGAGAAAGGAAAAAAGTTATAAACCGGCAATCTAGATTGAGCTGATACTTATTATATTATCTACTCTGATTGTCAGAAATAAAGCTGTTTTAAAATTCTCATATTCAATAATAATTTTATTTATACGATGTAATACATTATATTTATTGTAAATTAAATGATTTCGAGATAAGGGGTTCTTAATTATGTACTCTACTTGTATAAAAGTTACTCCAAGTATTTTTTATTTTAGTGCACCTCTACTTTTAGAGTAAGATCTGATCTCCTTGCCACATGACTACACGAGTCATCCACCACATAAACATAGGTCATTTAATTAACATTATTATATTAAAATTCTCAAAAAGTCAACAATTCATGATTAAATACACAATAGTCCACATCTCCATAGTCCATAGTCTTGGTGTCCAAACTAATGCAAGCCCATCTAACACCCTATCATAAAATCAAGCCCAAGCCCATTAATTGGCATATTAGCCCAAATTTTGAACTTTGAAATAACCCTTGTAAAAGGTATACTTGTATTAAAACGAGTTAAATAAAACTCGTTGCGCAGCCTTTGTATGGACGAGTTTTTAGGTATTTTATTTTTGTCTCAACTATCATATTTGATTTCGGTTTGATGGATACTTCTTCCATCAACAAGAATTTGCGCTAATTTAAAAAAAAAACGTCAATCTCCCAATGTATGTCCTATACAAAACCCCTTTGTAATTTTAAGTGAAAATTGGAAATAACCACCTAGTATTTACGGTATTTTACAAATTACCACCCTGTATTTCATTTATTACAAAATACCACCTAGATTAGAACGTATATTCCAAACTCACACCGTATTTCACTTCCGTTCATATTTCCACTTATTTCTAGACTCAATTACTAATAACTAAACTAACAATTAGTTTAACTAACCTCTAAATAAATAAACAAACACCAAGCCTTGTAAAGTAATAAAATCCCTACTTATTTCTACATAACTCACGAGAAACAAACATACATCATCTCCTTCATTATCATAAATTCATATCCCTCCAACATCATCACTATGCAAGCTTATCATCAATCATGTACATCTTCTTCATTTTCTTTCTAGAAGGTACCAATTATTTTTATGCTTTGATTGCTCTTGATTCTGGGTTAATAAAAACCCTAATTTTAGTAATTAGGAATTTTTATGTTTATATTATTGGTTTGTCTCAAATATCGTTTTGGGATTTTTCTGTTTCAATTATGATTGTTTGTTACCCTAATTTTAATTAAAGATTCAAATATGATGGTTTGTTTCAATTGCATATGTTCCAATTCCAGGCATCATCCGTCGTATCTTGAATCAAAATAGTCGAGTCTGAAAAACTAATTATTAACGCCATTGTGCAGGCTTATGCAGACTTCGTCTATGATTAACGCTGTAATCCCGCTTTATGCCACTCTAACTTGGAGTCTGAAAAACTCATTATTCCTGCTTATGCCTGGACCTGGCGTATTTCCCTACTACTGTTTTACTCACTAAGCTCATATCAGTGCACTCAATAGAAGGAACCTGAACACAGGCCTGGTAACAGACCACAGATCTGCACATGTCTGTATCTGCTTTCCTGCACTATTAGCCGTATACTGAACGAACCCAACTCACTACCTTATTTCCCAACCTCCAACACAGACTGCCTGGAACTCTTCAGAATCAGAATCACTGCTGCTCTACTACGCAAATGCTATCTGTTGAAGATATTACGGTATATTACAATATACCGTAATCGGAATAATATTATATTATAGAATAATATATATTATGCTACTACTAATAGAATAATATATATTATGCTACTCTGAGATAATTGTATTTTATTGATAGTTTGTTATTGAAACAGTTACATTGATAAAATATTTATACTACTCCAAAGATCTGAAAATAATACTCGTATCTTCTAATAGTAGTAGCATAATATATATTATTCTATAATATAATATTATTCCGATTACGGTATATTGTAATATACCGTAATATCTTCAACACTATCAGACCCTCTGCCAGACAACAGTTGGCACAGAATTCCAGCCCTCCTGATCTATCGTAATTGAAACAAAAAATTCGACAACGATATTTGAGGCAAACCAAAATTAGGATTTCATCATAAAAATTCCTAATTACTAAAATTAGGGTTTATATTAACCCAGAATTAAGAGCAATTAAAATTAAAAAATTGGTACCTTCTAGAAGTAAACGAATGAAAATGTATCTGATTGATGAACAGCTTGCATAGTGATGTTGTAGAAGCTATCAAAGACACTAATTGAGCATAATGATGGAGATGTTCTTCAATTTGGGTTCTGAAGGTTAATCGTGGGCTGGGTGAATATAAATCAGGGGTTCTAACTTTTATTGTTTATATGAATTAGCTTTAATTGTTAGTTTAGAATGTTAGTTAAACTAATTGTTAGTTTAGTTATTAGTAATTGAGTCGAGAAATAAGTGGAAATATGAACGGAAGTGAAATACGGTGTGAGTTTGGGATATACGTTCTAATCTAGGTGGTATTTTGTAATAAATGAAATACAGGGTGGTAATTTGTAAAATACCGTAAATACTAGGTGGTTATTTCCAATTTTCACTAATTTTAACATCCACAATTATGGATGGCAATGGGTAGGGTCTGGGTAGGGTCCGGCAAGATCCGACCCAACCCGAAGTGGGCTGACAAGGCACGACTCAAAGAGCAAGACTGGCTGTGCCTGAGAGGGGCCAAAATGGATGTTGAGAACAACGGGGACGGACCCGGTATCCAACAGGGCGCAATCCATTGCCAACTCTAACTACAAGATCCCCCCCCCCCGGTTTCTAACTTTTATTGTTTATATGAATTAGCTTTAATTGTTAGTTTAGAATGTTAGTTAAACTAATTGTTAGTTTAGTTATTAGTAATTGAGTCGAGAAATAAGTGGAAATATGAACGGAAGTGAAAAACGGTGTGAGTTTGGAATATACGTTCTAATCTAGGTGGTATTTTGTAATAAATGAAATACAGGGTGATAATTTGTAAAATACCGTAAATACTAGGTGGTTATTTCCAATTTTCACTAATTTTAACATCCACAATTAGGGATGGCAATGGGTAGGGTCTGGGTAGGGTCCGGCAAGATCCGACCCAACCCGAAGTAAAAAACCTTAGACCCATACCCGACCCATACCCTAAAGGATCTGAAATTAATGGACCCATACCCGACCCTAATGGGTCTGGGTCTGGGTCTGGGTAGGGTCTACCCTAAGGTCCAATTTTTCTTAACGAGTCCTTCAATAAAATGTACCAAAGTTCGAATTAAATTACAAAGTTTTGATTAAAGTATTACAAAGTCTTGGTTATTTGGATCATTACTCGTACCCGACCCTAAATTATATCATTTACCGTACCCAAACTCATCATTTTCATCAATTTCCTCGTTATTCTTAATGGTTATTTGGATATGCGTATAATATATTAATGATAACTAATAAGGTTCATCTGTTTGTGTGTATTATTTGGGTTATTGACGTTCGTACGTGTGTTTTTTCATTTTCATTTTCTTTTTTTAAATAAATTTAAGGGTCTAAGGGCCGGGTAGGGTCCCAAGACCAAGACCCGGACCCGACCCGAAGTTTTTAAAATAAGACTCATACCCGACCCATACCCGAGTGGGTCTCAAAAATTCAGACCCATACCCGACCCGTTAGGGTCCGACCCTAAGGGTTTGGGTTGGGTACCCGACCCACTGCCATCCCTATCCACAATCCTTCACCCAATACAAGTGGGCTGACAAGGCACGACTCAAAGAGCAAGACTGGCTGTGCCTGAGAGGGGCCAAAATGGATGTTGAGAACAACGGGGACGGACCCGGTATCCAACAGGGCGCAATCCATTGCCAACTCTAACTACAAGATCCCCCCCTCTTCCTATTCTTAATTGCATCCACCACCTTGAATGAATCACTTTCATGAATTATCTATTCCAGACTCATGGTTAACCGATCTCCAATTTGTACTTGATTGTTATCCTTCTACGATTAAACAACTATCCCGATATGCATAAACTATAAAAGTTGCCATTATCACAATCTCACCTTCGCCGTTCCTCATGACTTCTCCTCCATCAAACCTCACCACATCTGTATTTAGTTTAATTACACTATGTGGAGCCATTTCTGAGCTCAACTTCGTGGAACAAAGACTCTTCCCGTAGTGACAAAGGGTAGACTGATAGTTTCGCTTTAATTATGGTGCTAAACTCCATGTGTACCGTGTATAGACAAAATGAGTACATCAGTTGAACTAGACCTACAAAAACACAATCGAAAACCAACCAAAACATGATACACCCAAAACTGAGCTAACATAACCCAAGTACGGCAAAAAACTAAGTAGATAAAGATCGACCCAACCAAAACTAACCCGACTCGATCTACAAGATTTAGACCAGTCTACTACTCTACTCCATTCTCGGACCAAAATTAGAAGTTCGAAGAATCATTCCCTTCCTTTGTACCAAAAAACAAAAAAAAAAAGAAAAAAAAAAAAATCATCTACATCTATAAAAGGAGTAGAATTTAACTCATTCTGATTGGTTCATTGAAATAACAAAAAAAAACTACCCACTAACTTTTACTTTGATTTAATTTCTCTCTCTCTCCTAAATTCAGAATTTTCATTCCTAATTACGTAATCGATTGTAATATTACACTTCATCATTGACATAATAAAACACAATACGATCAAATTATTGTTCATCGAAAATACAAATAACAGTATACAACGTTTCAATAAAATATGATATAGAACGGTTCAAAAATCAAATCCGAAAAACAAAAAATTACAAAAACGAAAAATAATTACAGTCCAAAAATTAAATTACATTATATTGTCCATTTTTCAAATCAAATCAAATATAAATTAAGATACCAAACAAAATAAAATACGGTAAAATACGATATACAACGGTCCAATATATATCAAATTTATTACGTTTTCGCCAATGTCCTAATAAAAATCCTGTATATTAGAAAAAAAACTGAAAATTAGCACAAAAAATAAACAAAACGGGAATTCCAACCTAAATAACTCAAAGTCGACTAAAAATTATTCAGGTGGGAATATTACGTTTATTAATCAGATTGCATATTAATGATTAATGATAATACTAATTATAATACTAATACTAATAAAATACTGGAATAAAATACTGGAAATAAACTGAAAATCTGAAAATTATATTTTATTATGCTAAAAAAACTTTAAATTAATCTTATTCATGTAGATCTACTCCTAAGAGATTGAGACAATATTGATAATAATCAAATAATTGACAGTTATAAAGAACACACAAGTACTCAAGTAGTACTAAAAAAACACGGGATTAATATTTCTAATAAAAAATCTGTTACTTCTGAAACCATAACAAATAAAATTTGCCTTTTACATTAGTAATGAAATAGGTCAGATGTTATAGCAAAAAAATGGTTTATTTTAGTAATTCAAGATTTATAATAATTTTTATATTATCTACTTAATTTTTATTAATTAGTCACATATTAATGAGTAACCAATATTTGAAAACAGAACCGTACATTTTTTTTACGGGTATAAAACTAGTTCCCTTCCCGAAGAACAAGCAAAACTTCTCAAATCCCAATCAAAAAACAAACAAATCAATAACGAAGAAATGAACTATCTACGTCTTCTCAAAATCCGCAATGTTCTATACACGACTTGCAATAAATCTTCGCCGTCGTTTTCGTCGTTTTCCGCCGGGAAATCGTCGTCTTCTACCGCGTCCGCCGCCTCCACCGCCGCTGATTTCGTCGGAGATAATGACGAATTGGATGACGTTGGTGTTATGAATGTAGCGTCAGTGAAACCTGCTGTATTGCCGTCTCTCCTTCAGCCACGTGTCGTTATTTTTGACGGAGTTTGTCCTCTCTGTCATTCTGGTACTTTCTCTGTTTCTGAATAGATATTTAATTTTAAACGGTTTCGAGCAAGACGAACTTTAATTTGAATGATACAGAATAATACTTCGTCGATTTTGACAGATTCTTTACGTTTGATTATAGTACACCGCTCGAAAGTATAAGAACGTAGTGAAAAATTGAGTTTTCTGTTGTAATTAATTCTCGAAGTTATGTTGTTGAATAAGAAGTGGTGAATCGAATTAAAATTCTGGAATTTCAAGTTTTGGTTTCGTGAATGAAATTGTCAGATTGAATTAAGATAGTTAGGGATTAGGAGGAGTTGTAAACTAGCTGGAGATCATTGTATTAGGTGTGAAGTATGAAGTACTCCCTCGTCTCAATCAATCGTTTGTTTACCTTTGATTAAATTAGCTCTCGCAAAGAATACAGAAGGTGTACTGAGCTAGTTATTGGGATAGAGCCAGAGGTTATTGTATTTGAGGCGGTCATTCGGGTGGAATATATGGACATTAGAAATGTATGCTTTGGTTGCGTGGTTCAGAACCTTGCTTAGGATACAAATGCTTGTCGAAACATTTTTCCCTAACGAAGAGGACGGACGAAAGTTCAGTTACGCGTAAGTAAGACTGATTAGTCATTATGCACGCGATTAAGTGATTAACAAATTTACAGGATGAGCCAATGTGGTATGCTATAACACAAAAGGGTTTGTTGTATGCATACGACAGTCCTTATGAGTTATGATTTGTCCGTTAAAGTTAAAGTCGGGGTTAGTACACGATAAGAAGTACTCCCTGTAGTCTCATTTACCTTTGGGTGAGTTTTTATGTAATCACATGTTGGTAGGGGTACAAAGTCCCATTATCCACTCTTCGCGATACAAAATTGTCTCACATGGAAACGTGAACTATTAACTGATATGGACAAGAAAGGTATACATAAACTATTGGATGAGACTGACGGGTAGTCTTAGAAATGTCTAGGAAGATGTCCTTTGAAGATGTGATTCATAGGGAACGACACGATTGCATGAAAGACTGCTAAAATGATCTGGTCGGAGATAAAATGGAAGTGATATCCAGAAGACCAGAAGTCACTGACTCTTGAAAACTGGAAAATGTCTTCTAAGACAATGGAAGAATGGTAAATTTGTAGCTGGATTAAGGGTTTTTTCTTAAGTTATAGGCACTGGCTTTGTATGTTATACTCCCTGAGACATTGACGACGTGATTGCTCAGTGCGTAGTATTTTTTAAGCCGTTTTGTTTTTACATATTGCATGTATACACTATCGAGTTCATACTAGGATGATGTAAATATAACTCACATCTCAAGCTTATGGATCTCGTGCAATTATGTCCACAGGTGTGAAGTGGATTATCAAAGCTGACAAGTATAGAAAGATAAAGTTTTGTTGCCTTCAGTCTGAGACTGCTGAACCTTACATGAAGCTTTGTGGTGTTGATCGGGAGGATGTGCTTCGCCGCTTTATATTTGTTGATGGGCTAGGCCAATATCACCAAGCTTCTACAGGTTAGAAACAATCTATTCGATCATATATTATGTAGGACCTGCCTTCTCCGCATATGCTTTGATATGGAAGTGTGGTGGTGGTTGTGGCGGCGGCTGTGTTATGAATCGTGTGCTGCTGTGATGATTCCATTGTGTTAGAAAAACGGACCATTCTAATCATTTATTTCAGCATTTGTGCTGGTTTTTTAGTGTCTTGCTCCTTGTTCTTTGGTTGTGTAGCTCGCCAAGCTCGGTTTTTATTTGAGGGGTGTGAGATAATTTGCAAAGCTGCAGGAGCGTCTTCGGTCATATAGTTGGAATATTAGTTGCTGTAAATCGGAAAAAAGCCCATAATGTCAGTCTCTCAGATAATTGTCTGTGTCTTCTAACATTCTATCTGGAGGAATCTGGTAGATGGTCATGTATGAGCCGTTGATTTGAAATTAGGAGGGGCGAGAAAGCGAGTTATCCATTTTTCCTCACCTGTTTGCTTTCCCTTCATGTTCCCTCCAAATTCCTCCATCAAAATATGAGATAAATGAAAAGCTGCAGGGGAACATAAACATCTATGGAGCACATACGATATTCTTACTCTTTGATTGTACTAATCTAACCATTCATTGTGGTCTTTGTTAAATCGGGATGTTTGACCTTTAGTTATAGTGTGTAGTCAATTAAGGGGAGCCTTGGCGCACCGGTTAAGGTGTTGCTTTGTGAACGTGAGGTCACGGGTTCAAGCCCTGGGAGCGGCCTCTTGCCAAAATGGCAAGGGAAGGCTTGCCCCCATTACACTCTTGTGGCGGGGCCCTTCCCCGGACCCTCGCCTAGCGGGGACGCCATCGTGCACCGGGCTGCCCTTTTTTTTTTATTCTTACATGCTAGCTGCACTGTCAAACGAGTTGCTTAATCTTAATATCTTGACATGGATTTTTGCAGCTGCATTAAAAGTGGCTTCATACTTGCCATTGCCGTATTCAGCATTGACCACCCTGATGGTGATTCCCACTCCAATGAGGGATGTTGTTTATGACTACATTGCTAAACGACGCTATAACTGGTTTGGTAAGAAGAACGAATGCCTTGTTTTGCGTGAGCCGGAAATGCTTGAGCGATTTATCGACAGGGAAGAGTTATTGGAGCGTCAGCGCCATCAGTCAGGTATATAATTTGTTCTTTTTTGCCCTTTCCTGAAGTATCTAGACTTGTATAAAAAATGTAAAGGAATGTCAATTGTCAACATGAAAATCACTTCTAATGGCGAGTTCATTTTGTTAACACGAGCCAAAGCTTTGGATAAGTTCGAGAAGTATTAAAGTTTTACAGACGGATGTACTTCGAATTTGAACGGTGTATTTTGATGCTCCTTGCGACTACTTAACCGAGACTTTCTGGGATTATCAAGTTTATCATTACTGCTCGTATCGAATGCTCATAGGCTCATAGCAGCCATGGATATGTTTTCTTGGGCGTTTTAGTGATTATATTTGTATATCTTTGCTTGCTATGCGGATTTTTACGTCAAGCATATGTCGGAATTTTTATTCAATTTTTTTTTTTGGTAAAATGTACCCGGCTGAAATTAGACGAGTCTTGAGTAAAGGCAAAAAAGATAGCAGAGATTGGCTATCTGATGTTAATACTCAGACATGGTGGTTAAATTTATAATTACAACCCGAAAAAACATGGTTCGAAATTAGTTGCAATCTATGGCGCATGTCACCTGCACTCTAACCAGAAGGCGGCAATGGCATCACCTGGACTCATACCACGATAAGGTTGCAGGCTTGCAGCAATTATCAGATGTGGAAATAAACTAATACCATACCTAAGCTGTCTAACTCAATACAAACAACCAATAAGTGGATTATACCACCAGGTGTATACAATTTTCAGTACATATTTTGAGTTTTTTAATAGAAAATTTGAGCTTTTATTAGAAAGAATATGAGTTATTTCGTATATGGTAAAATTTATGAACTCCTTGAGAAAGTATTGAGAATCGAAAATTATTATACAATTAAAACAAAATACATATAAGTTAAACTATATTTTAATTTTAGTATAAATAAACTAAAATATAATTCAAAATAGTGTAAAAGCTCAACAAATATCCACATAAGCTCAATAAAATAAACCATGATTGTACGATGCTGTTATACATCTGGTTGTATAATCCTTTTTGTGACAAACAACATCATTTTGAAGATTATAATAACTGGAAATTGAATATTGGTTTCTTTAAGTATCCAGTTGCTATTAGCAAATGCGGTTTCTTTGGCCGAACATGAGTATCTTTTATCGATAGTTTAGACAATCTCGTTCTGAATTATTAAAGGCACAACTTAATGTCTAAACTTCTCTCAAATTTGGTTTTTTCATTCGCAAAGCCATGGATTAAAACTCTAATCACTTGTTTAAGAAATAATCGAAATATTTAACTTGTAAATTTGTTAACATCACCGATATTCTCATATCAATCCCTTAAAATCGCATAATCGAGATGAAAAATGGCCTTTCAGGGCCCAAATGACCATTGACAAATTCAGCATATACCAACCATTATTTTGATTCCAAATCATGCTGCACATCAATAACTAAATGCAATATATAATAGATGTACATTGTCAACTCTTATAAATAATTTTTACTTGAATCCACTTCATCAACACGATAAATTAATCAATCATTTCTTTTTGGGGGTAAAGGAATAACAAGGACAAATATGATGTTAACGTGATTTGAATCCAAGTCATAAATGTCATTTATCGTGATTTTATCGGCTAAATTAGCTCATATTAGCATAAGTAATCAAATATAAGTATATAACAATTAACAACACAAGTTCAAATAAAGCATGAATCATGCTAATTCTCTATATAAGGAGTACAATTTCCAGCACAAATTTTTGTTGGTGTAAAAGGAGTCACAGTAACAAATTTTAAATGTCGTCGTGATTTGAATCCGTGTCATAAGTATCACCATTTATGAATCGTGATTTTCCCGGCTAGGTTTAGCCGATATCAGCATAAGTAATCAATCATGACACAAATACAAATAATGCATGAATAATCAATCACGTTCGTATGTGTTTTTTTTAATAAATATACGGTTCTAACTTTTAAGGGTCGGCTAGGGTCCTAATTCCTAACGCCAAGATCCGAATTCGGACCGAATTTTTTTTATAACCCAATTTTTTTTATAACCCATGCCTGAGGAGATCTCAAAAATTCAGACCCATATTCGACCTATTAGGATCAGACTCTAAGAATCTGGATCGAAAACTCAACCCACTGCCAACCCTACTTATGAGTCACGACTTTACCAACTAAGCTAGCTGATATCGACATTAATAATTAATGATAATACAAGTACAAATAATGCTATACAACAAGTACAATTTCTAGTACAATCTCTATCATTTGACATTTTACAATACGCGCATTGCAATTGACTAAGCCAACGTTTACTTCAATATATAAACACACTTAGGCCTTAACCATCCTAACCAACAATCACAAGTCATAACTAACTAACAAACTGAAAAAGGCAAAAAAAAACCCCTTAAATTTCCTCTGTTTATTAAATTTCAATTTTTCAAAAAAATGGCGAATTTGCAAATGAAGTCTTGCATGATTGTTGCCTGTTTGATCGTCATGACAATGCTTGTATCGGCCCATAACGGTGTCGACCACAGCAAGCAAAGTCCTGCTGCATCTCCGTCCATGGAACATGACGATAGCAGTTCGACTTCATTGTCGTCTTTCACTGCTTTGATCATTGGATTTGCGGCTTTCGCTTTTTCATTCGCAAGAATTTAAACCTTTTTTGAAGGAAATATATTTCTTGGTTCATATTGTTTATGTAATTGGTTGCATTGGTTGCATTGGTTTGTCGTAACCAGCTGGTCTCTCCTGTAACAGGTCACACACGTCAAAGTGTTTTATTTTGTTTTGTCAAATTGTTTTATTTTGTTTTGTTTTTGATTAAGTGTGCACTACTTTAGTACTCATCATCATGTATCATGGTTTAATGGTAATGACTTATGAGTGAGTTTATTCTTTATTTGATTGTTATTGAATTTTTTTTATATTGGAATATTTATAGTTATACATTTTCGAGTTTTATCTTTTATAAATAGTTAATGCGATGGTATAGCTGAAAATTTTTAATTAGTGAATTATACAACTAGATATATATATTTGATAGTATAGATTTGAAGCTTTGTGACAAAGAATTTGAGTTTACAGGTATATTTTTCGAGTTTTGTTGAAAATAATTTGAATGTTTTTATAAAAACATTTAACTCAAAATATTATATTGAAACTTAAAAATAATAGATGTTAACTTAATAAAATTTTGATTTTTACACTTAAAAAATAAAATACAAGCCCAAATTACTAGAAGCTCAAAAAAAACTGCATTATAAGCAAAATTAAATTTGTATTGAATGTACGAGGTTCATATACATCTAGATGTATAATCTTTTTTTTTTTTTGGAAAACTTTAGATCATGAGCCAAATGTAATGTGGAGGTTTGTAGACTTTTTGTAAGATCCACATATAGAATCGGAATAATAAATAAGGTTAATAATGAAGTTTTTGCTAAAATGGGTTTGAAAACTAAACTATTTATTAAAATAGGCAGTTTTTAAAAGATTTATTAAAAATGGGTCCACGTCATCAATTTCGATTTTTTAATTTTTTTTGAAATTTAAAACTTGTTGTCCTGGACAGAGACATGATGCTTCCATAATTCGAGATTTTACACATAAATGGTAGTTCGTCAAATCTCGAATTGTGGAAGCAACATGTTAGCTCTAAATTTTTTTAAAAAAAATAAAAAATCGAAATTGATTTTAAAAGAGAGTAAAATATGCAATTTAAGGGTGTAATTTTAGCAAAATATGCAGCTTAAGAGAGTAATTTTAGTAAAAAAAATTCAAAAGAGAGTAATTTTAAAAATTTTGATTTTAAAAGAAAGTAAAATCTAATTTACCGTTAACCAAATAACAATGTATATGATATTATTTTAGAGACGCTCCATAACTTCCTTTTATAATTAAAATAAAATGTATACTAACACTAACATATACCGAGAATTAATTGGAAAATACAAAGATATTTGACATCTATTTTAAATGTCGTTCTCACAATTGTTCGACAACTCACCTATAATATATGTTCGATCACCTCAAAAATCAATCTAAATTAAACAACTTTTTTAATCTTTAAAGCCAATTTACATCTCATTATATCTTTTAAAAACAAATTTACATCTAAATTTAATTTCCATGGATATAGTCTAAAAATATCCAACATCCCTCCTTTAAATTCTCTTAACCACAAATAATTTATTCCTTTTCATATGTAACAAAAATAATTATTCTCATTTCTTTCCCTTAATTCAAATTTAGTAAAATCGAAAAATAAATTATACACTAATTATACAAATTTACACAAATTAACCTATCTAAAACAAGTAATCTTCAAACAAAAAAAAAACTAATTATCAACATTTAAAATTAATAATAATATTTATAACAATAATTAATGTCATTTTTTTAACAATGGCAGGATTATCACAAAATATTATAATTAATTTTTCTCTAATAATCTTCATCATTGTTCAAATCGTCACGGTTAATGCAAAAAATGATATCGTGCCGACACTTAGCAAGGATTATTACAAAACAACATGTCCTCGTTTTGACGACGTTGTTATTAAGCACGTAACGATTAAACAACAAGAGACACCTTCGACGGCCGCGGCCACCCTACGTGTTTTCTTCCATGATTGCATGGTTGACGGGTGTGACGGGTCGACGCTTGTAGCGTCGAACGCGTTTAACCCTAAGGCTGAGAGAGATGCGGACATTAATTTATCTTTACCGGGAGACGCATTCGACCTTGTGACAAGAATTAAGACAACTCTTGAGCTTGAGTGTCCCGGTGTCGTGTCGTGTACGGATATTCTCGCTACGGCGACACGTGATCTTGTTAAGATGACCGGTGGTCCGTTTTATGAACTTCCTCTTGGTCGTAAGGATGGGCTCGTGTCACAGGTTTGGTATTCTCTAGTAAATTATTTTATCGAAAAATTTGAGGACGTTCTCTTTACACTCAAATGAGAATTTTATAATATTTAATTCTTATTTTGATTCCCTTTTGAAAAAAAGAAAAAGTTATATTCCAAAATTTGGATCATAATTCATAATTTTCTCACATAAAAAGATAAATTAACAAATTTATCGAATTAAATAAAAAAAAGGCTACGTGTACTATGTACACAATTTTAATCTCATTGGTATCGATCAGTGGTGCATAGTTTTGAGTCTTTTGACACCGAAAAACTTGCATATAACGATTTAACTATACTGGTTAATAATTTAATTTGTCCGGGTTTAAAACATATTGCAATTGTTTAAATACTACACAAATTTCGCAATATTTTAGTCTCAAAACAACTATTTGTGTAGTTATTAATTAAAAGGTTAATTTCTTTAATTGAGGCACATTATTGTCATGAATCAAATATTAATTAAATGGTTAATTTCTTTAATTTAGGTAAAATATTATTTAGTTTAACCATAACACTTGCATAAAACGATTTTCACAGAAAATGTACATACGACTATACATCTGGATGTATATGATCATCGTACATCTAATACAAATCTAATTGAGCTTATATGCAATTTTTTTTAGCTTTTTACAATTTTTTCTTGCACTATAATTTTCTAGTGTTAAAATTAAAATATTTGGATTTTATATGTATTATTTTTGAGTTTCAATATAATGTTTTGATTTACAATTTTTTTTAATAAGGACGTTCATATTCTTTTCAATAAAGCTCGTAAAATATATGTATAAGCTCAAATTCTTTGTTATAAAGATCGAAATCTATACTATCAGATGTATAGATCTGGTTGTATATTCTCTAATTGCAAAAAATATTGTACTAACCCCTAACACAGTTTATGTTTTTAATTTTGTTTACATCTAATACAAATCTAATTGAGCTTATATGCAATTTTTTGAGTTTTTTACAATTTTTTCTTGCACTATAACTTTCTAGTGTTAAAATTAAAAAAATTGGATTTTATATGTATTATTTTTGTGTTTCAATATAATGTTTTGATTTACAATTTTTTTTAATAAGAACGCTCATATTCTTTTCAATAAAACTCGTAAAATATATATATAAGCTCAAATTCTTTGTTATAAAGCTCGAAATCTATACTATCAGATGTATACACCTGATTGTATAATTCTCTAATTGCAGGAAATATTATACTAACTCCTAACACGATTTATTTTTTAATTTTTTTTAATTTTAGGCTTCGAGAGTAAAAGGCAATTTGGCCCTTTCAAACATGACCATAACAGAAATATTATTTAGTTTAACCATAAGACTTGCATAAGACTTGCATAAAACGATTTTCACAGAAAATGTATATACGACTATACATCTGGATGTATATGATCATCGTACATTTAATACAAATCTAATTGAGCTTATATGCAATTTTTTTTAGCTTTTTACAATTTTTTCTTGCACTATAATTTTCTAGTGTTAAAATTAAAAAAATTGGATTTTATATGTATTATTTTTGAGTTTCAATATAATGTTTTGATTTACAATTTTTTTTTAATAAGGACACTCATATTCTTTTCAATAAACCTCGTAAAATATATGTATAAGCTCAAATTTTTTGTTATAATCCTCTAATTGCAGAAAATATTGTACTAACTCCTAACATGATTTATGTTTTTATATTCTTAAAATTTAGGCTTCGAGAGTAAAAGGCAATTTGGCCCTTCCAAACATGACCATAACGGAAATATTAGACCAATTCTTGCAAAAGGGCTTCACAATCCAAGAAATGGTAGCCCTAATTGGTGCACACACAATCGGATTTTCCCATTGCAAAGAATTTAGCCATCGGATTTTCGACCAAGCCAAAGGCGGTCAAACCACTAACCCGAAAATGAACCCAAAATACGCCGACGGCCTAAGGAAATTATGTGCCAACTACACCAAAGACCCTACTATGGCCGCGTTCAATGACGTGATTACACCTGGCAAATTCGATAATATGTATTATCGAAATTTACAACGTGGGCTGGGCTTACTGTCTTCGGACCAAGCCATGTATGAGGATTCAAGAACCAAGCCCATTGTCGATCTTTATGCTGCAAATGAAACCGCTTTTTTTAATGACTTTTCAAAGGCCATGGAAAAGGTTAGCATGTTTCAAATTAAGACGGATAAAGATGGTGAGGTTAGACACCGTTGTGATCAGATTAATCACATTAAGGAAGTTTGATTTATCGAGATTAATTGCAACAAAAAAATGTGTAATTGACGTGGAATAAAATCTCATTTTTTTTGTGCAGAATTTCGTGTCATCAACTCATATTATTCGTGTTTTTTTATATTTTTTTCGGTTAAAATTTGTATTTGATGTAATTTATCTTTGTAATTAAAATAACGTTGCATTATATGTATTTTTTTGATGTTTAAGATAAGACATATTTTTATACACTTTAGTTAATATGAATAGTACTCCTTTTGTCCCGCTTCCAGTCAATAGTTTAGGTTGTTTTGACAAATGATCATTTTTTATTTTTATCTAATCTTCGGAGAGGTGCATAATCATAAAAAAATAGATTACGTTGTTATTATGTTAATCAAATATTATAAGGAAGTAATGCGTAGGCGTTTACGTGAAACGGACTCATACTTTGTTCGCAACCATTATTTATTTATAATAATACTCTTAATAATAATAATAATAATTTTCTTCATCAATGTAGGGTCACATATATTTTATATTAACAAAAAAAATTAATTTTATTAGCTAAACGTCTAAGCATATTTAATAATCCGTATTAATAATTTATTTGCTTTAGTTTAAAGTATTCCTAACAGAGAATATAAAATGTAAATAAATAACTGAGACGGAAATATAACGAGCAAGCAATTTTGCTTAGTATATCTTATCTTACAACAACCCAGATAGTAGTAGTGATAAATGATGTTGGCAATTGAATGATGCAAAACAACTGTAATGATTTATTTATATTATTGTTTTTCTTCCAACAATATCTTTGAACATCTATTATATGATCTAATCATAACTATTAAATTAATTAATTAATTAATTTTTATATCTCCATACACTCCTTATATTTTATATACTTTACACAAGTGTACACACTATAATTTAATTCATTTGAATTGCCATAAAATAAAATAAATAAATCTTGCTTTTCTATAGCAACCACCAACTAGACAATAACAAATTCTCAAACAATACCATACACATTTACTCTCTTTCGTCCGGTTCATCTGTTTAACAATTCCGTTTTGAATGTTTTACTCAATTGTTTACTTTTTTTGTTTTGGAAATTCCTTTGATAGACAATAATTTGATCTTCACACTCAATTGAGTCCACTTTTCAGAAGGTTACAAGAACTCGAAAAGGGAGTAGCAAAACTAAAAGTAAACAGATCGATGATCGGCAAGGAGGGAGTACCATTTACATTAGTCGAGGGCTCGAGGCAAAGTTGTTACAACCTTAGCCATCCTATCCGACTTAAATCCTGAACAACTTTTCTAGTATATGTCTATATGAAAACTCGTTTTACAACCTTAGCTATCCTACCTGACCTAAATTTGAAATAATTCAGCTATAATGAAATATACAAATTCAAAATGTGAAAACAAAATTAAACAAAAAAAATTATTTTTACAATTCCTCTTAAATCCTAACCACTCTATTTAGTGAAATCCGGAATATGGTATATATTTAAATAAAAAAATTGCTCAAATTTGTGTACTACACATGCTTACAAAATAAAACCTTTATCAAATTACAACTAATTAAAAAACATAACAATATTAATAATTGAATTTAAGCTAATTAAGTCCTAAATGAAGATCTAAAGATTTACAATTTATTTTAGAAACATCTAAAGGTGAAGGCTTAATAACAACATGCCTACTAATTTCTGAACTACACCTACTAATATTATTATTATTATTATTATTATTACTATTAATATTATTATTACTTGCATGTGTTAACGTAAATTGATTTTGTTGATAAAATGGCAAGTGAGGACGTCCATGCTCTTGCTCGAAAGACGACCCGAAATTGATTTGAGACGATTCTTCATAAATAACTTGATTATTATCGTTGTTATATGAATGATCAAAGTACCATTGTTGTGTATTACTTGAAGAATTATTTTGAATAATATTATGATTATTATTATAATTATAATTATTATAATTATTATTTTGATAATTATAAGGTTGTTGTTGATGATGGTGTAGGTAGAAATTGATGCTTGCTTTTTTTGCTTGTAATTGAAGTCTCTTTTTCTTTAACCTTTCCTTTTTATGAGCGTTTTGATGACCACCTAAAGCTTGTGAATTCGCAAATTCTTTAAAACAATATTGACATTCGAATTTCTTTTGTTGTTCCCCTTCGACTTCAATAGTGTTCGATGACAATGTCCTGTCATCTTTCGGTTGAGCTTTATCTCCTGATGAAATCGTGTTAGATGAATTTGTACTCTCGTCTCCATTATCGTGGAACAATAACATTTTTTCCTCTTGTATCGCCTCAGAAATCATTTCAGGACTAAGACTCTGCTCTTGCAGCTGCAGCTGGAGCTGGTGCTGGTGCTGGTGTTGAGTCGTCTCAGTAATCTCAAACCCGAACAATTTGAGTTTCTTTTCAATACACTTATTATGATTAATAATAATGTTATTGTTGTTATCTCCATACATGAGACTAGATGCATCTCTCACCATTTTCATTCTTGCAAATAGTAAGTTTATTTATGTGTTAAAAGTTTATTTATGGAAACTTTGAAATTTCTATAAATGTTGATTGTTGTTTGTAAATTGTAATGAACTAGTTGTATTGGATTCCTCTTATATATATAGTGCAATTTGTAAGGGGTATTATTATGGCGACGCGTTGCATCTCAACTCTTAGCAACTTTTTTATTTATTTTATTATAATACGTACATCATGAGCAGCAAGGGTCAATTTAATAAAGTTTGATGCTACAAATTAAATACGAAGTAAACAAATAAATATAATAATAATAAACTATGTGGTATTAGGCCAATGATAACTGAGTTAAACTTTAAAACTTGTAAAAATGTAGCAATTGAGAGGTCTCAGATTCGATTACCAGTTGGGCGATGACCACTTGACCCCCCGAAGAGGGTGATTTACCTGATCTGTGTGGTGATGCGAGAATGCATAAACCCGGAGAATTAACCCCTTGTCACCAAATAAAAAAAATATAATAATAATAAGGTTAAGATAATAGACGCCCATGCAAATGGTAATGGTTTGCTTGCTTTTATTTTTTCTTGGTGAAATAGTACACTTCTAATCCATAGATATTAATTAACTCGGTTCACATGTCAAGGAGCTTAACTGATAAAGTTATAATTTAAGAAGTGATGTTCGTGATCTGGATTCGAATTATGTCGACAATATATTGCACTTGTAGCTCTATTAAAAAAAGGCAAATTCTTATTTCATACGGGCTGTTTTCCAGTCTGAAATGAAACGGATTAATTGTAGCCAATCCCTTTACTATAAAAGGAATAGAAAATGGGGGCTTTCTATTGGTTCTTATTTCAAGGTGAAAAATATAAGTTTTGTTTTTGTAGGTTCCCATGTTTCATCACTCAATTTAATTACTTTTTATATTTTGTAACTACTTAAACTATAATTCTAAATTTATTAACACAAACTATGCAACATCATACATTATACATTTGTTATTGCCAATACAATACAATATAAACATTCAAAAATTACAAATTAAATAATTACAAATACCAATTGACTTTAATAAAAAAAATATTCACTGAAAAACTTAAAACGTTTTCTATGATATTACCAATATATAATCTAAACAAAAAAAAATTAAAAACTGAATATTACAAAATATTACGGAGTACATTATTTATTATAAAAAAAATGTAATTGATTTCAGTCTTCAAGGTACAAAAATAATTCATATACACGGATGAGTTATTGATAATATGAAAAAAAAATGGCTGAATGAGTTTGATTATATGAAAAAATGGATGAGTTATTCATAATGTGATAACTACAATTAACATTGGGGTAAAGCAAGTAGGGATGATAGTATCATTACTTTTAATACTAATTTTAGGCCAAATAGTAACCTAAAAACAAAATTGTTGAACCCCTCCCTAGACCTGGTAAAAGGGACAATCAAGTCGGGTTATTTGATCGAGCCGGATTATTTCGGGTTTCCGTTAGTTTTGAGTCAGTTATTATCAAGTTATTTTATGTCATTGAAATCATTTTTTAAAAAATCACAAATGCTAAAATCATTTAAACAATTTTTTCTCAAATAAAGATATTACTCAAAAGTAACAATAATTACTGGAAAATTCGTATCAACAAAATTTTTATAGAACGACAACCGTAAACATCAATATGTTTTGCACGGATTTAAGAGCAACCTGTGCATTATTTGCACGGGATTAAAACTAGTTTTACAATAAAACGTTATCATTTTTTGATAAAATGTTACCACCATTTTCAGGTAAAGAGTGACGAATTTTGTTATTAAATGGTTACATTTTATTAAAAAGATGGTGATATTTGATCCTTCTTTTTTGGTCGATCCGAAGCCAGAATTTCTGTTAAAAAGTATTAGAAATTAACTTATTATATATTAACGTAATTAGCTGATAATTATTTCGGAGTAGCTTAAAAAACCGTTGGATAAATAGCTGTTTTCAAAAATCTTATTTATGTGTTCTTAATATATTCATTTGTTGTTATCACATCCCTTGTATGTGGTACTATAACATTCGAGTTTAGGCAAAAAAAAATATCTTTTTTAGTAATTCAGATGCCTATACAAGTTAATTAGAACTAATAAAGTGGTAAAACTGCCGTTTCTGAATATTAACATTGTTGCATTATTCGTAATGAATCTAATTCAAAATATCGGGTTAATTAATTAAATTAAATCACCTCGTTACCGCGTCGGTTGGTTAAGTCCTTAATGGTACAAAAAAGAATATTTTAAATTCTTTGGAATAAGGTTTCAAATATATCACTAAATGGTGAATATTTAAAAATAACATTCTCCATCAAATGGTGAATGTATATATAGATAACCAACCATGCATTATTATATGGACAAATGCATATAATAACATAATAACACAAAATCATACTATCTGTCACAAGTTGAAAACGGTTAATAGCTCTCTCCCAATATACAAGTGATAATATTATTTATCGAGTGTTCCATTTCCTTACCCCTTGTTCTCTCACTTACCTTATTGTCAAAGAACCATTATCCATTTTCCGCTCGTAACAAAAATGTCCGTTAAAAGCAAGAGGAATTGATGTAATAATCATTACTATTCATGTTTAAAGATGTTAGAATGCTATTAATTTAATCATAAGATGACAGAAGTCAAAGAAAAAATGGGGATCTAATCACCCTATGTAAGGTTCCTGGTCTGTAACAAATCTAACACTATACTTTACTTCAAAATGCTTAATATAAAAACCATATTTTTGCTTGACCAACTAACATAATAAATATATAGTGGAGTAATATAATGCATGTCATCTACCAAAAAGCTAATCTTGATTAATTAATTAATCCATGATTAATTATGTATAATTTTCTTTTGGGTATACTATTCGGTTTAGTCTGGACTCGAGGCAGGTGCGACCAACGACCAGGTCGACCACTAGGGCAGTAAAGCTTTTCCTTATGAGCTTTAACATTGTTGTAGGGTTTGAACACAAGACATTTGATGAATTAACATGCTGTTTTTTGGGTTGAATAAAGCTGAGTTGAACTGAATTAAAATTTGTTGAGAATAAGTGAGCTGAAGTGTCACGAGCTGACCTAGAGTGAACTGAAACGAGCAGAAATAAGCTAAAAAACAGTGCCCAAGTTAGAACGGAGTCTTACCGATTGATCCAAACGCTAGTGAGTATAATTAATTATAATTAATACTCCAAGTTAAACACCCCACTTTGTTGTCAAGTCCCATCCACTAAACTAATACCCTCAAATGATGGATTAATTAAATATCCTACTTCTGTAGAGAGTATGATTATTCAGCACTAGATGAAGGTTCTTTACATTAATCAATATTAAGGGCACCTCTAATTGGAATTAACAAACATAAATATGTCACTTAAAAAATGCATAGTTTTGACCTTTTTTATGAGTAGTTGATGAACCAAGGAATATTAAGAAGTGGGCAATGATGTATGCATATACAAAACTTTTAATAGAATTTATTAGAAGTCTTCATTAAGATCTTGGCATATCTTCTTAGAGCAGGCAAAATCCACATTAAATTAATTAAATACCTTCTTAAAAATTTAAAGCATCGGTTAATCTCTTTTAAGATAAAAGTATTCGCTTTATAACTAAAACGGGTTAAGTACCACATTGTTTAGATAAACGAAGACAAATGTTCTGTTCTTTCTGGCCTTTCAACTCATTTCAGTTTTGCTTACCTGTATTCCGTGAAGTTCTATTTAGGTTCAATCAATTATCTTCGGTTATTCTCTTCATAAAATTAACTTTTAATTCAACTACAATTACTCCACCTCAGTTCGAGTCAATTTAGTTCAATTAAACTCTAATCAATTTAGTTCAATTCAGCTCGGCTGAAAAAAACATGACCAAACTTTTGTTATTCGTTCTCAGATAATATCATTCGTTAGTCTCATCTATACATGCAAGTAATACTTAACCTGTTTAACTATAAAACGGATATTTCTGTCGGATACAATAATTTAGATTAAAACATATATATTTATAGGTGAATCAAGTAATCAATTTGTATTATTGAATTATTAGCAAAGCAGTTGTGTTGGACAGTTGTTATAGTTGGACCCCATGAATTGTTAACTTTAGGAAATTATGAAACATATTATAATTACATGTTATATAATTAATTGTCAATGTATCTAGATTTGGTCTATTTTTAATTGGTGGATGAAGTGCTCCAATGGGTTATCAATTCCCACTTTTTTCTTAATTAATCATCATTAATTATTATAATTATTATATTATTAAAGTATTAATTATTGTACAATTCTTCTTTTCTTTCTTTTCTTGTTCTTCTTATCTCCTTTATATCTTTTTCAATTACATTCAAACTTATCATAAGATTAACAACATTAATTAAGTGTTTTAATTAATTAAGCAAATCACACAATGTTGACATATGTAAGAATATGAAATTTTATTTATATTAATGAAGATTGGATTATGGTGGGTTGGTTAGTTGGGGCGATTGATTGATCTAATCTTATGACTAATCTTCAATTAATTTCAATTTTTCCTAATTAGCTAGAAAATCCTAAGGTTGCCCCCACTAATATTAGCCACCTCAATTTTCCATTCCCATTTCATTCTAATTATACCTTTCCTCTAGACATTTCTTGTCAAATAAATGTGTACCAAGATTGACCAACAAGGCATAAATCATTTCTTAAACAACAAAATAACTTAATTAATTATTGTGATAGCTTCTATGTCATATCATAATATCATATAATTTAATATTAGAAGGACGTTACCGACCTTCTCTTTCCGACCTTTCCTCTAACCTTCTTCCTTCATCCTTTCACAGCTGATTAATTTAATATATATTAGCCTATCAGGCGCGGCTAGAAGACAAGTACATCAAGTGAAATAATCGATATTTTAATCGGTTGTGAGAGAGAAGGTAGAACAAAAAGTTGGAAAGTGAAGGTAGATAGTATTTCTCCTATACTCAATATGTTCTTTTCTAATTGTCATTCTCAGTTTTCGATATACTCACTTCTCTCTTTAATTCTATCAAAATATATAGCTAAATATATTGAAATGTATTCTCATATTAAAAGTACATTCGTAATGAATTTTATGCGGTAATTTTTATAATTTTTCAATTAATATATTTTAGTAGAAATTGAATTCAAATGCTTATCTCATAAAATGAAAACGTCAATTATTTTAAAATCAATTGAGTATTAGTTTTAGAACTAAATGACATTCTTTTATTCATTTGTCATTATCATAACTAGCTTTTAGTGGACAATAAGCTTGGAAATTTCGTGCCATGTTAATCTTTCATTTTCCTTTTGGCTGCTATTAATAATTTAATACTGTAAAAATCTATATACATAAACACATTGTAAAGATAAAATTCCATGGTAAATAATTCAAAGTGAACACGTGAAGATTTGACAGTTTAGTGATTATCGAATAAGAATGTTTTACTAGTTTTAACCCGGTGCAAAAATGCACGGGATCGTTTTAATAATATTGTTATTTTAAATAGTTCTGTTAATAATCCGAATATATTTTTGATGATGCAATTTTAGGCTATATGCTATAATTGATTAAGATTTTTGTAAAATCATTGACATTGTAAGTAATTTTTTTGACGTTATTGTTATTTTAATTTATTCTTATTGCTATTTTAATTTAGTACTGTCATGAAAATTGTACTTGAAATTTCGATCATGTAATTACGCCATCAGTATTACTATAAAAGAAGAATGTTTTTCAGCTAACGTGGCGCAGTAAGGTTTCAACGTTAAGTGTTTCTCGCTCTCACATTCACCCTCAGAAATTTCTGTTTCGTAGACCAATCAGCATTTCCCATTTATGCCACATCATAATAATTTAATAATAATTTAATAATTTAATAATAAAATACAAAATATTCTATTATATGCCATAAAAAACGTTTTCAAATCTAATAATTGGAATCAAATCCCACAATTCAACAAATATTCTATTCTAAATATTCTATTCTATGATTTATTATTGGTCCGTTTTTATTTGATAAAAATATTCTATTTTTTTAGACGTCGACATTGATTGGTTTCTATAACTTATTTTAGACGGAATTCTATAATAACTTATTTGATTATTTAGGTCTATGAAATATCCTTATTTATGTATAATCATATAATATTTTAGGATGTAGTCGAAATTAATTGAATAAGTCAGATTCTCGGTCAAGTTAAATCATAAAAAATAATTGCATAAGGCTAATATCATAGACGTATTAATAATTAATAATATTTCATAGACGTAAATATTTAATTGAGAATATTTTCCTCTTATACATATTCTCGGTCAACTTAAATCTTGCCAAAACACAACAACTTTCTGAACCATTCGTAATTTGCATTGTTAGCTATGGAATTCTTATTTAGGTACAATCTCGGAAAATCATAAAAATTCATACGATCAATAATTCCATATTAAATATTAATATTAAAATATTAATACATATTATATAATACGCTATTCCATAATCTAATTACACGGCTGAATCGTAAATATCATAAGCTAATTACATGGCTCAATGTTAAATATTACCTAAAGGGTTTTCCTCCTATAGAGTTCCACGTGAGAAGAACTATCTCCGAATTATAAATAGAGACTTTAAGCTGCCACAAACTACGTACCTACCTCAACAATATTTATTCACGTGAAACTCAGTACACTTGCCTCAACAATTTATGAATAAGGTACACAACAATTTATAAATAAGTGTACACAACCCCGTGATTTTTCACGGGGTTTACACTAGTTAACTCATAATCAGATTATAATTTGCGTGGAGTAGTTTATAATTTTTATTACGCTAACTCATATTCAGATTATAATTTGTCTGGAGGAGTTTATAATTTCTTTTTCCTGATTGTATATTATTATTACGTTATTTTAATCTTGTTTAAAATTTTGTATGTTCGGTTTTTTATTGTTGTAAATTGTTATTAATCATAATATTCTAATCATCTAAATAAATTGTGGTCTAATTATCACAATGTGTATTTCTAATTAATTGATTTATTTAAAAATGTTCGTAATGTTTCGTAATCTATGATTTTAGAAATTTATTTGGAATACCTAAAATATTAGGCGGTTATTGTGCAGGGAAATCATAAAGTATTATGCGGGACCCACCTGAGTGAATTAAAAAAAAAAAAATTTGGATAAATGATGTGGCGCAACCACAACCTAATAAATGTTTCAGAATTTATATAGATAAGATTGGGAGCGTCTAACACCCAATTTAGCACAAATAAGATTATACATTCAGATGTTTATGAGTATCGTATCTGAAATATAAATCTAACTAAGTTTATATGCTATTTTTCGAGCTTTTATCAATATTTTTTTTGCACTATAATTTTTTAGTGTTAAAACTAAAAATTTTGAGTTTTATATGTATTATTTTTGAGTTTCAATATAATGTTTTGATTTACAATTTTTTTATTAAGACGCTCAGATTCTTTTCAATAAAGCTCTTAAAATATATGAATAAGCTCAAATTTTTTGTTATAAGGCTCGAAATCTATACTACTAGATGTATACATCTGATTGTATAATCCTCTAATTGATTATTTGAGGGTTAAACTTTTTTTGTAATCTCAAATTCTTTGGAGAGACGATTTCTCATTAATATTGGTGAAAAACTTTTTCATAACGATTAATTATTATTTTTATCTATATTTTATCTTGTTTAGTCAGTTTTTTATTTATTTATATTAATTGTCTCGCTCTAATATAGTAAGAGACGGGTTTTCAGAAGATTTATCGATCATCTAATATCCGCCTTTAATTTGTTAGAGATTTGTATATCCTCATCAACATTAACAACTAAGACACTAAGTTAATACAACTAATCTCTTGTGCGATCGTTTTTTGCGTGATTTTGGCAAAATATGTCCATATTTTGGTACATAGTGACGATCTTGAAAAAATGTTAATTTTTTAATCATAAAACGTGGTAACTAATTACCCAAAACCGCCACTATTTATTAAAAACTGGCCATATTTTTTAATCGTACGTGAGACAATTTTATAATAATATTTGTGAAGTTAATATATAATACTTACATGTAATTGCATAGTACTATGTAAATAAATGATGTCACTTTTTCTAGTGGTCCTTGGTAATTTTTTAGACATAAAATTTTGGACAATGAAGCAACAAAGCTCCTTGTAAAATGACATTTTATTATTATTCTCACTTTATATCATGCACATATGATATAACTAATGCTCATCTTCTTGTTGGTTAGACGGGGGAATAAACAAAACAAACTTTATAATTAGCCACTTAATCAATAGAATGCCACGTACCCTCTAATAATGGAAATGGTATTTATTTGTAATATATTCTATAAATGGATATAAATAGATAAATATATAAGGAAAATAAAAAATACAAATGAAAGAAAACCCGAAAAAGCAATATTATCATGATAATGTATTACATTTTAAGGGTATCCGATAGATTAACACGTGATATTATACTTGAGTCGGACGATAAATTTGCGCTACCTAATAATACTGAAGAGTAAAGAGAGTACGTATCAGTTATCAACTACACTTTAATTTATACTATGTGTAATGTTTTATGTGAATGGATTTAATATCGTACATATTAATTAAGTTGCTTAAAATAAAATAATTTATTTTCCATCAACAAACATGTCATTGTATCGTAAACGTAACTTATATGCAGATATCAGCTAGCCTAACTAATAAAGTTTTAATGGGTGGTATTTATAAATTGATTTCAAATTCTGTCAACTTGTGACCGCAGTTACACGGAAAAAGAAATGTAGCTTATATGACTTTTAGATTTCGCATTTAAAATGCTATATATAAACATAGATATAGTTGGTGTCATATTAGAATGGTTTTAAGCTTGCAACGTCTCACAAGCCTTTTTTACTTGCCCTTTTATTTATCTTTTTATCTCACGTCACAAGTTTGTGACGGATTTTGTCTGTACGACAATTTATGTTAGAAATTATAGAATAGAGCCGACAAAGAATAAATGACCAATGAAAATGAAGATTTGGTCCTGATTCTCAGACAATCATGGGTTAATTTAAGTAGATGGAGCTTATCATGTTATAGATAGGTGCATATCCAATCATCTCTCCAAATTCTGGTCTACATACATTATTTTTACTGTTGACTCAACATCAATTAGACAAATACATACCCTAATTAAAGTGGCTTAGTATAGTTTCACTAGACTTCCATTTGGGTTTTATTGAACTAGACTAATTTCAACAGAATTATCATGTGACAAAGAATTAGATTTTTTTTATTTTTTTAAACGGTTTTTCTGATGTGTACCCTTTAAACACACGTTAATAATTTAAATGTGAAAATATTTATAATATATTTTTAGAAGATATTCAAATATAATTATATAAACTCATTTTTACCATAATTAGTGAGAATATCTTATAAATCTTACCACATTTAAGTTAAGGGCACACGTTAGAAAAACCGTTTTTTAAAAAATGACAAAATGTAGGTTTTTATTTATTCTTAACGATTATGATTTTATTTAATGGCGCTCTAATAATTCAACTTTTTTACCAAAATATAAAGGAAAAAGCATTGGATAAAGAAGTAAAATACTCCATATTATATTATTGTGTGAGAGGAAATGGACTCTCTATTTTTTTTAGGAAATGAAGAGGATTCAAAGTGCCGAATTTGGCAGGTATTAGATAATGAGTGATAATAATGTCACTCGAAATTGTACAATGTTATCGAGAAAACACCTTAATAAAATGTATTTTTTTTTATCGTAAAGAAAGTGAGAAAAACAAATTTAATGTTGTCGGGGTTCAAACCCAGGTCATGAGTGTCACTCCTCATAATTTTAGGAACTAAACAGTTGATATCTACGTAATAGCCAATCTTTTAGAATATTGTCTTATATGGCAAGTGGTAAAATATGTTTCATCTTTGACGTTATCATTCCCCTAAAAAAACCTCAAATCTTAGAGTACTACTTGACCATTATGCTAATAAGCTGAAACTAGTAGGAAAAATCGAGTCTTCTCTAAAGAACACTTAAACCGAGCTTTGACAAGGATAACGTTTTGGATTGACTTTGCAATAACCAAAAATTACCAAATACTTATTTATATTAGAAATAAAGATAGAGAGAATACTGAATAGTAGTATTATTGATGTTGTTCGTGTCTCGGAATGAGTACAAAGGTATTGTATTTATAACAATTCAAATATCTAAAACATATCGCAGTATAATATAAATAATATCGCAATATAATATAACTTATTCTGATACGATATTATTTTGATTACGGTATAAATTTAGAGATGGCAATGGGTAGGATCTGGACAGGATCCTATAGGATTCAGATCCAGATCCATTTTAAAATGGTATATCCAGATCCTATCCTTATCCTCAGGGTCCGAAATTTGTAGATCCATATCCGCATCCTCAGGATCTGGGTAGGATCTGGATAAAATCCAGATCCGTCAAATCTTCAACGATACATTCAAATGAAACTGCACCAAGTTACTATTATACACTATTTCACTTTTACTTGTCAATTAGAGACGATGTTTTTGTCGAATTACCCTCTATTAACTTCATTGGTTTAAAAATCATAGTCTTAAAGAAATAAAAAGAGTGTACAAAGTATTAAAAAGTCTTATAGCAACTTACAAATAAGGTTTACAAACCTCAAAATAATTATAATTCCAACAATTCATAATAAAACAAATTGTCCAAACAAAATAAACACTAATACTTCATTGCTTGTTTCCATGATCTACCTCTGAAGGGTCGAATCTATCCAAAAATTACCCTTATAAAAATTAAAAGAGGGTCCAAGGGTAGGATCTGGATCTTAGTGGTGGGATCCAGATCCGACCCTCGTACTCGTATAAGGATATGGATCCGATTCAGATCCTAAGGATCTAAAATAATGGGATCCATATCCTACCATTGGGTATAGGGTCTGGTGGATCTGGGTAGGATCCGGGATCCATTGCCATCCTTAGGTATAATACAATATACCGTAATATTCTCCAACAATTTACAGTCTTAGTTCTTAACGAGGACTTGAAACATGTCAGATATATATAACCTTGTCCTTATCTTTATCGTCATGTTACGAGTTAGTGAAGTTGTCTTATTTGACTCCGATGTGATTTTCTTGGTGTGATTTCCGATTGATTTTGTCATTATTATCATCAAAATTTGTAGAACACTCTTACTTTACACCAAAATCCAATAAGTTCACATTTGGTTAAGTGATTAGTTAGAGAAAAACACTATTAATGATGTCATTAGTGTAATGCACACTTTGTAGATGTGTGGCTAACTGAGTTCCTAACTTGGTGGATGTAAGTCTAACAACACTCCCTCCTACAATCCTACATCATAATTCATGACTCATGCATTATGACCCTTGTCATGCTTGTAATTGTGAACCCCATTCCTACGACACTACAGGATTATTACACCTGCACAAATTCTCATTTGTCGTGTTTCTAGGCACATTGAAGCTACTACAGATTGTTTAAAAATGGTTTTTCAAGTTTCTGGCATTGTTGTTTTGGATCATCGTGCAAAAACTATTCTCCTTTCGCTCGACTATTTACTACTTTCTACTCATTGTTTTCCCATTACTACTGCAGACTGTTTAAAATCGACTTTCTAAGTTTTTGGCATTGTTGTTTTGGATCATCATGCAAAAGTCATTCTCCTTTCACTCGACTATTTACTACTTTTTACTCACTGTTTTTCCATTGATTAATGTCCTAGTAATCTTAATAGAACTGCTCATTTTATAGCAAAATCTATTATGATTTGAGTATATCTTTTACCTCACTGGCAAAAATAAATAAATAATTGTAATAGACAAAATCCGTTACAAGCTTGGGACGTGAACCATGAGGTAAGTGTGAGTGGTAAGTAGGAGGGCAAGTAAAAATGGGTTGTAAGAGGCTACAAGCTTGCGATCTTAACAAGTAATGCAGATTGTTACACATAAAGAGGGTAAGATATACGCAATTTGTTGTATCGACAACATATAAGAGGGCTAGATATACGTAATAGTGGGTTAGGAAAAACTAGCAAGTACCCTCGCTTTCGCTAGAATTTCTACCGTTCATATTTAAATTTTTGAAAAAAAAGTCGAGTTTTTCTTATAGCATTGACTCCTTTCCCAATAAAATTCTTCCGCTCTGCCTAACTTCAGATCCTTGCTCCATGTATACATAATCAGCTCAAACACATCGGAAACAAAAATTCACGGAACAACTCGAACAAAAGCTACTTGCCGATAAAACGGGAAAAAAAAAATGCAATGCAAAACTAAGGACAACCCTCGGTGTTTTTTTTTGCTGTACTCGTGTGCTAACAATACCGAGAGGTGGTTTCTAGATAACACATACAAAGAGAACGGAAAAAAAATGAAGCAATTTAATCTTACTGCAAAATATGGAGTTCAAAAGGATGTTACTATACTTCTGTGTCTGACGGGATTCGCTCGCGTCACTGCAATCGACAACAAAGATTCAAATATCCGCAGTTTTTTTACTCAAGAGGAAACCATGTTACAATTGTGAAGCAAATTCTAGAGTATGGTTTAAGCTCAATTGCAAAACCATGGCAAACTTTAACATCTACCATAATATATACATGACTTCCCCAAAACATCCATATTCGTCAATAGTCCGAGGGTGGAATTGAAACAGTACACGAGCCTCTATAAGCCCAGGAGGGCCTATGGCGGATGGCATCCGCGATTGGGGAGCTTTCAGAAGACGCGAAGGTGGTGAAATCATCAACATTGGCCATCCTTGTATCTCACAACTGACGTCTAGAGCGGGACATGACGGCTTGGAGAATCGTCTTTCTAGGTCCCTGAACGAAAGCAGTTAAATGTTCTTAATTAGTACTCGTAATCAAGGAAGTGATACAAGTAGAGATACGGAGCCTTAAATAACAATAAAAGGATGTAATCCCATCCCAATTGCCAATTATTCTTCTTGTAAGCCTTGGCACACCGGTTAAGGTGTTGCTTTGTGACAGTGAGGTCACGGGTTCAAGCCCTGGGAGCGGCCTCTTGCCAAAATGGCAAGGGAAGGCTTGCCCCCATTACACCCTTGTGGTGGGGCCCTTCCTCGGACTCGCCTAGCGGGAACGCCATCGTGCACCGGGATGCCCCTTTTTATTTAGAAGGCATAAAAAGAGCCACATTACTCGGATATTTCAAAGGCTCCTATAGTCCTATGTCCTAACCGTGGCAGGGTAATTGTGAATTTGTGATAGGATGTGTAGTTCGGGATAATCCAGCATGAAAATTGTGTTGGAAATCAAATGTTGGATCTTTATCACTCTACTTTGCAGACAAGTTTTACATATATGGCTGCTGATTTCAGCGAAATATCAAGATAGCAGCCCAAATTACCTTCGCTTGGCCTAGGAGACCAGCGGAGTATGAAATTCACAATATTTTTTCTTACACAAGGAAAACAAAGCTCTACCGTGCTTAAGTACTCGGTAACTGAAAAACTAGCAGCTTGCGGAAAAATTAAAGTTAAAACCATTACCGCAAAGTACATCTATTGGTCAAGAAGTTCAGGATCAGTAAGACAACCCACGAAAGAAATAAAGAAAAAATCAAATTAAAGGATATCTATTACTTACCATAGGTATGCCCAAGGCTTTCAAATCACCGTCACCCAACTGCCTCAATGCATTCAGGTCTATCTGTTTTCAGCACAATTACAGACAAAGATATGATCAGCATAAACAACACAAATCTCCTTGAAAAGGGATTTGGAAAAAGAGGGAACCAAATATTAAGACACGTGTCATTATGTCCAGTACATATAGCTTATCTCCAACCGATTAATACTACACATAAAAGGAACCCAGCAGTCTCTTTGACCGACATTTGTCACGTTAGCTCTTAATCAATTCTTAAAATAGTCAGGCCATAGTATGCTATAGTATTTGCCTCAATGAAAAGAGAGAATAAATCCACAACTTGTGAACTATATCACGCCTTTTTGAAAGCACAACAGCTCTGAAAATGGTAGTCATGAAAATACTACATGTATACATCCCTATACAGCTACACTCCTTAAGCATAGATTCATACAGAGATATCTAGAAAACAATAAACCAAGGTCAAGTTCTAGTCATTTGTTCTTTTGCAAGTACAGTACATGTGAAACAAATCTGTAAGAGAGTGTTTGGATACATGAATATAATTTGAAATTTGTCATTTGAGATATAGCAAAGCAAAATAAGGGATTTGGAAATGGGGGGGTGGCTTTCAAATATGGTCATTTTAGGCTTACTTGGATTTGATTGGATTTCCAAATCCAAATCTAATAAGTTTGCCAAACAAGTAAATTGTTCCAAATCCAAATTTGAAAATACAATATTGGTTCCCAAACACACCGTAACATAATTCTCAAATACAGAATACAAAAATATATAGCTTCTTTACCCACTAAGAAAAATGTTGAGAAGTTACTCCCATGGGGTGCCTTAACAGTTAACACGTTTGCTTATAGCGTTTTATTTGATTTCAAAGTGAAAAATCACCGTGTGAGAAAATGAGATGTTCATTTTATGGGGTGTTATTTGAAGTCGACCAACCTTGATGGCGAAGTAAAGGATGTGGACAAGGTTATACAATAATTCGCTAGGAATACGTCCTTACTAATTCGCAATTCGCTCTTATAGAATGTGTGTTATATGTATTTTCAGTAAGCAACATGATAGAATTCGCTTTTAACTATTTGCGATTCATGGGGCACCAAGCGAATTCGGTAACCACATGTTAAACCAATCAAAGGAGCATAAATGCGCAACTGTCGGCTAAACAGAGGGCCTAAGACCATGGTCTTTGGTGGCTTTTGTCAGTGGAAGACTCAAAGAAACTCAATGCCCAATTTCCTAGGGAGTATTTTAATTCCATGAGACTGGAATATTGGATAGATATATGTACTGGCCCCAGTCCCCCAGCCATTTGTATATATATTCCCTCAGTCCCGGTGAAAAGTGTGTTTACTTTATTTTGTGAGGAAGAAATAAAGCAAGGTAAACTATTCATTGGGGCGGAGGGAGTATTAAATAAGAGTGCATGTACAGATACTTTGTGTTATCCTCACTTCAACCCCAACTCCCATCCAACAAACACTTATCCATAAAGAGCAAAGAATAAGTGTAAACGTCAACCTGAAGGGAAAACTAGATGTGTAGCAAGCGTTGTTAAACAGTTCTTGGTTGAAAAGTGGGGGTCATTGACAAGGCTAATGGTCGGGTGAGCAATTGTATAAGCCACGCATCAAGGGACTGGAGTAAGCCACGTCGACGAGTTTAACTTATTGACAATAATATTGCACACGAGCACATGGGGAGTGACTTGATTGCACGAGTAAATAGAAATCAGCTCCTTCCAAGAAGCAGCTAAATTTAGTTTTACTCAGTTTAATGTAAATCCCGTAGCCTTCTCTTCTGTTTTTCCCAACTTAACCATGGAATCATAATTCCAGGACAACAAACCGCTAGCAAAACCTAAGTTACGGATCCATGATAGCACTTGTGGGCCTAAGTAACTTTCTGATGATCAAACAGGAAATTTATGAGAATTTGGTCTTATTAACCAGAATAGAAATAATGTGGATTCATTTAACAAGTTACGAAGGCATAGTCGCTACCTCATTATGCAACAATAATAAAAAGAGCAATCCCCCATGGCCTCACCCCTTTCTCGAATATAAACTAATCTTATAATAGGCTCGTATCTTTTTCATATAATTCTGAGGGAAACATTCCGCTATCAGTCAAACAATATCAAAAAAAATGAGGAACACACCTCCTCTGCCTTGAAACAAATGGCGTACTTTTCCATGCCAATGGAATGCAGAAAGCTCTCAACAGAAGGAGACACATCAGCCTGCAAAGATAAGTAAAAAAAATTTGAACCAATTAGAAACGAAGAATCACACTAAGTTATTAACTTTGCCAAATTCTTGTACAATCCAGGGTTGCTTTTCAAGCTTCAGACTTAAATCAGTTATATTAACAGCCAAAGTACAAGTAAATAATACAGTGATTAAGTGGCAACAAACACACCTTTCCTCAACATTTTGAGTATACTTCTTTTATGTCAGCAGTTAAAAGGTAATATGATCATTCAGTCAGATTACAACATGTATAAACCTAAACTAAATGTAATCACTAAATCATGAGCACTGAAAAGACAAGAGGAGATGGACAGTGGATAGAGGTTTGATCATACTATTCCCCATTTCATGCGATACACAAAAAAAGTACAAAAATCTACATCTGAACATACCACGTGATAGCCGGAATTCCCGGAAATAGTTAAAATGAAAATTGACAAAAAAAATCATTTGAATAGCCGTTACTTGCCAAACATGGGTTAGGATCCCCTCAGTTTCCTAAAAGGAATGGAGGGTTCTACTCCCTCTGACAAATTACTTCAATATCCTATTTCAATCTATTGCTTATTATTGTGACCAATGTGTTGGATAGAATCTGGATAGCTGAAAGGAAATGGAGAGGATCTAAATTGTGGCAAACATATGGGTATATCACAAAAAATACCATCACTGACCAACTCAAATCATGTAATTAATATAAAATTACTAGACTTAAAAGTAACGATATTTATCCTTCAATAAAGACAGTAAGATTACTGAGACGCCATGGTGCTCGATTCAGGTTGGATGCAACTACTCGAGCCTCAAAAATTGAAAAGCCTTCAAATATTTTAAGTTTTTAAAGTGAAATACATAGATCGTTAGACCAAAGGCTTAATGTCAATAAAAACGAGCTGAATGGTGTGTACAATCAATCTCTTCCCCCAATTTCGTCATGTCAGGCTCTTATCTGACTCTCAAGGAGAAGAGTCAGAGTAGTAAGGTTTATATATGGATTCCTATTTCAATCCTTGAGTGACATGCCAGATATCAACATGGTTGGCCACAACAATGAGTTAGATTAACATGTACCAAGAATTTTCTTTACCAATAGGAAAGAAGCAAAAAAGTTGCATCATGTGAATGATATGACAATTTCTTACCATTATACACAGAAAACTCCAAGAATCAAAACTAAATTAGGACAGACGGAAAAGTAAAGATCTATAACAAGCATGGTAATATTCTTAAAGTAAGACCTCATACCCTAGACGCAGCATTCTGGACAACTCCACCCGCATGAGGATAACGAGAAACTGGGACAACAGAGTTCATCAACGGAGCAGGTAAAGAAGATTGGGTTAGATACGGAGATGATCGGACAGCTCTTTTTGGACTCATTCTCAAATATGCAGTTGACCTCTCTTCATCGTATGGCCTGATTAATGGTCTTCTCTGCATATCTTCTCTACTTCTAAGAGGAGAGTGCCCTCTAGCAGCAGAAGGGTGAAAAGGCCGCTCTGGGGATCTTCGTCTCAAACCTTCAACAGGTCGTTCTCTCAATCCCTCTGGAGATCGTCGTCTCAGTACCTCAGGAGATCGTCGTCTCAAAACCTCTGGAGATCGTCGTCTCAGTACCTCAGGAGATCGTCGTCTCAAAATCTCTGGAGATCGTCGTCTCAAAATCTCTGGCGATTGTCGTCTGAAGCCCTCTGGGGGTCGTCTCAGACTCTCTGGAGACCTTCGTCTCAGGCCCTCTGGAGATCCTCGTCTCATTCCATTTGGAGCTCTTCGCCCTAAGCCCTCTGGAGATTGTCGTCTAAAGCCCTCTGGAGATCTTAGTCTCAAACCCTCGCGAGATCTTCTTCTCAAGACATCAGGAGATCTTTGTCGCAAAACCTCGGGAGATCTTTGTCGCAAACCCTCGGGAGATCTCCGTCTCAAATCCTCTGGAGATCTTCGTCTCAAATTAGCGGGCGATCTCCGCCTCAGATTCTCCAAAGTCCAGGAGGAACTTCTAGGAGGACCGCTTGCAGATAATCCATTTGGGTTTCTCGATGGAGGGAATCGACCCAGTATGCTCACATCCCTGGCTTCAATTACAGGATATCTTGCCATGCTAGTAATCCTGGGGTCAGGCATAAAAGGGCGCATACTATCAAAGGATTCAGGAGGCCGCATTGCCATAATATCTGCAGAAGGCCGGGACGTTCTTCTTGACAGTTTATCTCGGAGGTCAAAACTCTGCCCTGGCTCGCTGTTCAAAGATCCCTGGCCGTTGCTTTTTTGCATAAGTTTGAACCGAAGATCATCTTTACGAAGACACATATCTTTCATGTTTCAAAGGAAGTATGGTTAGTTGAATGGAAACATGTTAGCAAATCAGAGTACAGAAAAGCACAACAGTTTCACAGGGCATTACCAACTGAGTTACTTGTGCTCTCCCCACGCTGCCTAGGATTGTGAAACATAGAACATGGATTACAATACAACAAATTAAAACAGACCAAGCCAACATATAAACCTGATCAAATTTGAAATAGAAAAACCCAAAGTTTGTTCTGATTTCTGAACAGAAGAAGATAGCAATTCTGAAAACGTGATATCAAACTGCACAAACAAATGGATACGCACCGCTTATTATAAGAATCACTCCTATCTTCGGCAATACCACCAAGTCTATCTCTGACAGACCGCTTACCGCCTGGAATAGGCACACCATTCATAGTTCCCTCATCATCATCCGGCCCTCCAGCCCTCTTCACCACCTACAATCAAACACCACCCATTAGCCAAACGCAACGCTAACATCCATGTTTCCTAAGTACTACCTCCCTTCTATGTAACTCCGACTCTTCCAATTTTCTCGTGTACCCGTGTCCGACACTCGACACTCGGACAGGGTATGACACATGGACACCTCATTTTAGACCAAAATGTGCACATTTTTCAATAAAATAGCCGAGTCCGACACTTCTAAACGAGTCTGAGTAACATAGCCTCCCTTCCCTTCAAATTCAGTTTCTACACAAACTTGTAGCTACCCAAATCAAAGTCTTAAACTCATCTAACATTATAAACTGCCACTTAACATATCCAATTTCTTTCCACTTATTCTCATGTAAAACCATTTTATGCTAACCTATCATGAGTTTGTGATCCAGCCAACTGAAAAGTAAGTTACTAGTACTCAATAAATCCGTTTTTCGAGCTGTGATTTGCAATTTCCTAACCCAATTATCACTTACTTCTCCAAACCACACTCCGAATTCGTCTACTCAAACTGCATTACTTCATTCATCCGCCTCATTACACCAAATCATACGAACCATCAGTCCATGATCATCATTTTCTGTACAAAATTCAACCTCCCTAAAGCTAAAACCTTTCTTTTATATAACCAGGCATATGACTAACATTATACAACAACCAACAATAATGCATACTCCCTCCGTACCAATCATTTATTTACTTTTTTTATTCCTTGTCACCGGTAATTTTAATCAAAGGTAAACAAGCGAGTAACCACAAAGCTAATGATAATACTTCAATAAATGCATATAAAATCAAAATTAAAAGTAAAACCCTAACGGTAAAAAAAACAAAGGTTAAGACGGTAAATGTACCCGACCCTCGCGACCGAGAGTAATGGTAACCCGAGACATCCCTAAACTATCCGACATCAATACGGATCCAAACACCCGAGTCCGTCAAATTATCAAGTAAAGAAACCACGATTTTCCTTTTTTTTCAGCAGCGAAATGAGTAGCATGAGCTGAGTAATTAAATAAAGTACAAATCAAATGAAATTTCTGAAATTGAGAGTAAAGAGAGATGAAATTAGGGAAGTAGAAATGTTGAAGTTGTAGAAATGGAGATGATTTGGGGATTTAGGGTTTCTTTTTTGGTTTTTGTTTTTTAGTTTATTTATTTTCTGGGATTGGGATAGGGGAAAAAACAAATTGATTACTCTTTTCTGTTTGACTGTTTGTGTCCAGAGTTGAGACCTGGATATTTTTGTTGAGTTGGGCTTTCTGGTGGGCTTATTTGTTGCAAATTGAGTCTAGTCCATGTTGAAAGCCCACTAGATTTATTTTCGTGTTTTTCGGGGCGTAAAGGGACGTAAAATGGCGATTTTGATGTTGAGGGGATTGTACCTCCGGCCATGAGCGTTATTTGTTATGAAATTATTTGTTTTGAGTTTTTTAATTAAGATAGTTGACAGATAACGTGTTTCTCGGGACGTAAAGGGATGTACAATGGCGATTTTAATGTTGAGGGGATTTGACCTTCGGTCATGAGCGTTATTTTTATGAAATTATGTGTTTTGACTTTTTCAATTAAGATAGTTGGTAGATAGCGTCTCACATGGATTGTAAATATTTAATGAACCAAAAAGTTAAATTTCCCGATAATTCTTTAGTTGATGATGAAATCGTTATTTTCAATGTTCATTTTATAATTATGCACATTTAAATTAGTCGATAAAGAGGTAGTCCACGAAAAAATGTAAATATCATGTTAATTAATTAGGCAAATTCTCGTTTAAGATAGAGATTTTATCTTAAGTTTAAGACGGATTAGATATTATGGATAAGATAATAGTATAATGCATAAATTTTCAACTACCATCCTATCTACCTTAGATGGGTAGTGTTAAATTCAACAATTGGTCTGGGCTACACCCGAACGGAGGAGAAATAGTCCACATTATAAACCCAAGAGGGTTCCACTCTAAAACCAATTGGCAATAGAGGGAGTAACCCCTTGCCTTATATTATGATAATTCTTCTCCTCTTTTATCAATGTGGGACAATCATGTTAGGAATATTAACAATAGTTGGGCCTCAACCATCACCTTAAGGTTTTGGTTGAGACGGTTCATCTATCATGGTATCAGAGACAGTGTGACCGAAGGTCACGGGTTCGAATCCTGGCAACCTCAAAACCCCTCAAAAAACCACGAAGTGGAAACCAGCACACGGTATGGGTGGGCCTGTGCAAACTAACCACTCTTCAAGCCCAATGGGCATTTGAGTGAGGGAGCGTATTAGGAATATTAACAATAGTTGGGCCTCAACCATCACCTTAAGGTTTTGGTTGAGACGGTTCATCTATAAGTATTGGAATTACCATTCATTGTTTTCTTCATACATATTCATTGTATTCTTTGTATTTATTTAGTGGTTGATTTTTCTGATTATGAGAAGAGGAGATGCAATGTATATGAGGGTAGATGGAGAGTTGGTGGATGTATATTTAAGCAAGTTGTACTGTGTTTGTAAATCAACATCAGTTTCTACAGAATTGATCTTCTTCATCCTAGTTTCAATTTACACATGGTATCAGACTAATCTCGATCCTTTTTTTTTTCCGCTTCCCATTTTTTCTCTCCTTCCTGCTCTCATCCCTCAAACACAACAAAAACAAAAAAAAAAAAAAAAACACAAACACAACAATATGACTGGCGGCAGTGGTAACGACGACAAACAGAAGGGCATCGGTCCAAAGACCATCCCCGTCACGTCACCCCTCTACCTCCATCCTTCTGAAAATCCAAACCTTGTTGTCACTCAAATTCTATTCAATGGCAACAACTATGATTTGTGGGCTGATGCAGTTAGAAATGGGTTGGATACCAAGAATAAATTAGCCTTCCTTGAAGGCAAGGTAGTCCAACCAGATTTTGATGACGGCGAAGAAACCATAGAAACCGTCGCTTGGAGGCAATGCAACGCAATGGTTAAAGCATGGTTGCGGAACGTGATTGATGAAAAATTGCACAAGAGTATCACCTTTTCCCAATCTGTACCGGATATTTGGGAAGAATTACAATCACGGTACTCAGTTGGGAACGCTCCTCGTGTCCATCAATTAAAGGGCGATCTTAATGAATGCAAGCAAGGAAGCGAATCTGTGACCGAGTATTATACTCGTTTGAAATCCCTTTGGGATGAATTAGATAAATATATTCAAATTCAGAACTGTACCTGTGGAGCCGCCGCCTCCATTACCAAAGCAAGAGAAGAAGAACGAGTCCATCAATTTCTCGTGGGATTGGATTCGAAACTCTATGGGACTGTGAGAACGAACCTTTTGATGGATGATCCTATTGCCAATCTTGCTCGTGCTTATGGTGTGATCCTTCGAGAAGAACGGCACGCCTCAATTACTCAAATTAAAGATGACAAAATTGAAGCAGCTATGGCAATTCGCAGTAGTGGCAGAGGATGGCACACAAAAGGCGAAACTGATGAACCAGACTCGCCGCCACAGTGCACGTATTGTGGCAAATATTACCACACCGAGGATAACTGCTACACCAAGCACGGCTTCGTTGCAGTCCAAGGCCGAGACAGGGGGCGCGGACGACGAGGCTCTGGTTCTCGAGGAGGTCGCGGCCGCGGCAGGGGTCGCAATCATGATCAACAACAAGCAAATGCGATTGGGTCGGCTCCTGGCTCGAAGGATGTAGAAACATCGTCACAAAATTTCAAGTTCACTCCCGAAGAATTCGAACGGCTAAAAATCTTACTCAAAGGCAGTCCGGATGGTGACAAACTCAAAGGTATGATAGCTATTGTTAATCTTGATTGGATGATTGACAGTGGGTGTTCCCACCACATGACCGGAAGGCGAGTTTTGTTGGTAAATACTTGGGTTGATAATAATTATTCATCAATCAGTTTGCCTGATGGCAGACAGGTCGCGGCTAATATACATGGCGAGGTTCACCTCCGTGATAACTTCATATTACGAGATGTGTTATTTGTTCCTACCCTCACTTGTAATTTAATATCCGTTAAACAACTCATTAGTGAGACCAATTGTGCTATAATTTTTCACTCGGATTTTTGTGAAATACAGGACCTGAATTCGAAGACGACGATTGGACGCGGTGAACATCGACATGGGGTGTATTACTTGCAACCGAAGACGGATGACATTGTTGCTCCAGTTCGGGTTACCAAGGAGGCTCATCTTTGGCATAAGAGATTAGGACACCCGTCGATGAGTATTTTTTCTCATTTTTCTACTTTAATTGGTAGTAATTTGAATTGGACATCAGATACAGTTTGTGATTCTTGCTGTAGGGCGAAACAATCCCGTACTCCTTTTAAATTGAACAATAAAAGATGCGATGTCTTATTTGGTTTGATTCATTGTGATATATGGGGGGGCCTTACAAAGTAGCTAGTTTGACACGGGCTCATTATTTTCTGACTATTGTGGATGATCGTAGTCGAGCTGTTTGGGTTTACCTTATGAGAGAAAAGAGTGAAGCCGGGAATTACATGAAAATATTTTGTCAAATGGTCAAAACCCAATTCCATACTTGTGTCAAAATAATACAAAGCGAAAATGGAACGGAATTATTAGCTACACCAATGAAGGGCTATTATGAGGAAAATGACATCCTTTTCCAAACCAGTAATACTAATACACCTCAACAAAATGGACGAGTCGAACGAAAACATCGTCACATACTTGAAAAAGCTCGTGCCTTACGTTTTAAGAGTAGGTTACCGTTACATTTTTGGGGAGAATGTGTGTTGACGGCTGCTTACTTAATCAATCGAACACCCACACCATTATTACATGGCAAGACTCCTTTTGAAATTTTGTATAACACAAAACCAACCTATGACAATGTCAAAGTTTTTGGATGCTTGTGTTACGTACATAATAATACTAAAGGCCGAGATAAATTTGATGAACGAGGCAAGCGATGTATTTTTATTGGGTATCCACATAGTAAAAAAGGTTGGAAGGTCTATGACATTAAGGAAAAACGAGTCTTTGTCTCTCGTGACGTTCACTTCTTTGAACATGAATACCTATATTCTGCTGTGCATCCTAATGAGGTCGATACAACCCGGGTTCAACAAGGGAAAATTAGAGGGAAATTTATGGGTCGACATAGACGATGTTGTGGTAGGCAGTAACGAATTAAAAATGCCTGAACCCACGAGTGTTGATGCCCCTGTACCGCCTAATACCGCGCAAAACAGTGAGTTAAGGGCTGCCCATAACGAGTCACAGGAGGTTTCCTCTCCTGCTCCTCATGTACCAACCACGGACATGGGGCGTGGGGCTCGTCAAAAGTTTGAACCGGCTTGGAAAAAGGATTATTATTGCAAGTCAACACAAGTAATCACCCCTTGTTCGAATGCTTCACGTGGACAGTCGAAGTCTTCAAAATCAGGTACTTGTTATCCCCTCGTTAATTATATTTCCACTAATGGTTTTTCCGAGTCCTATAAATGCTTTCTTGCTAAGATTGATGAGCATAGGGAGCCTAAGTCATTTCGAGAGGCCTCCGGAAATCCGAAATGGTGTGATGCAATGAAAAAAGAGATCGACGCCCTTGAAGCTAATAAAACTTGGCAAATCGAGGAATTACCGAACGGAAAGAAAGCTGTTGGCTGCAAGTGGATCTATAAAATCAAATATCATGCTAATGGAGAAATTGAGCGATACAAGGCACGCCTTGTGGCGCAAGGATTTACTCAAGTTGAGGGGATCGATTTTCATGAAACTTATGCTCCCGTAGCCAAAATGACGAGTGTACGGTGCATGCTTGCGGTAGCCGTTAAGAAAGGTTGGATCATTGAACAACTTGATGTCAACAACGCTTTTTTACATGGTGATCTTGAGGAGACGGTTTATATGAGAATCCCGCAAGGCTTTGAAAAGGATAAAGGTACGAAAGTTTGCAAATTACTTAAATCAATTTATGGGTTAAAACAAGCTTCCCGTAATTGGTTTGCTAAACTTACCGTATCTATGAAACATTATGGTTTTGTACAATCTATGGCGGATTACTCCTTATTCACTTATAATCGTGATGGCATTTTTATTGGGGTGTTGGTTTATGTCGACGATATGGTTGTGGTTGGCAATAATCGGGTAGCTTGTGACAATTTTAAACGTTTCTTGGACTCAACATTCGGTATTAAAAACCTAGGCAAACTCAAGTATTTCCTAGGTATTGAAATCGCACATGGGTCACAAGGTTTATTTCTCAACCAACGGAAGTATGCTCTCCATATTATTGAAGACAGTGGCTTGGCAGCCGCAAAACCGGTCCATACTCCTATGCAAACTCGTCACAATTTGGGTCTTGCAAAGGGTCCGGTTTTGAAAGACATAATGAAGTATAGGAGGTTGGTTGGACGCTTGGTGTATTTGACGATTACAAGACCGGATCTTGTTTATTCCGTTCATATCTTATCCCAATTTGTTAATGAACCAAAAATTGAGCATTGGGAAGCAGCCTTACGGGTTGTTCGGTACATCAAAAAGGACCCAAGTCGCGGTATTACGTTAAATTCAAGTCCTAGCTTCCAACTTGAAGGGTATTGTGACTCGGATTATGCATCTTGTCCGCTTACTCGCTGTTCATTCAGTGGGTCTTATGTATCACTCGGTGGGTCACCTATTTCGTGGCGCACGAAAAAACAGCCCACAGTTGCTTTATCGACGGCTGAAGCGGAATATAGGGCCATGGGTGCCGTTACGAGTGAGCTTCTATGGGTAAAATCCTTCCTTAGCTCTTTGAGCATTTTTCATACACAACCTATGATCTTGTTTTGTGATAATCAAGCAGCCTTACACATCTCTAAAAATCCCGTTTTCCATGATCGTACTAAACACATTGAAATAGCTTGTCATTTTCTCCGCCAACATCTAGTGTCCAAGGAAATTGATGCTCGGCATGTTTCTAGTTCGGAACAAATTGCAGATTTGTTTACAAAACCGCTTGGAGGAGACGTTTTTGATCATTTGGTTTTCAAGTTGGGTCTCGGAGTTCCCCGTGCTCCAACTTGAGGGGGAGTATTGGAATTACCATTCATTGTTTTCTTCATACATATTCATTGTATTCTTTGTATTTATTTAGTGGTTGATTTTTCTGATTATGAGAAGGGGAGATGCAATGTATAGGAGGGTAGATGGAGAGTTGATGGATGTATATTTAAGCAAGTTGTACTGTGTTTGTAAATCAACATCAGTTTCTACAGAATTGATCTTCTTCATCCTAGTTTCAATTTACAAATTCAACAACGGGTCTGGGCTACACCCGAACGGAGGAGAAAGAGTCCACATTATAAACCCAAGAGGGTTCCACTCTAAAACCAATTGGCAATAGAGGGAGTAACCCCTTGCCTTATATTATGATAATTCTTCTCCTCTTTTATCAATGTGGGACAATCCTCACATGTGGGACTTTCGGGTTTCTTCACAGGTAGCTTTAAAAAAAATAGTATAATGCATTAAAAAAAAGTGCCTATATACTTAGGTGGGATGGTATTTGATACGGAGTATTTTTTAATGGGCATTTTGATTAGCCGATAAAGTGATTGTTTTAGTTTAACTATATATTGTATGTTTGAGCCAACCTTTAATTGTGTTAAAAGTAGGAGTGTTTATGATTCATAACTAAACCCGACCATAATTAGTTATAGACTAGACAACCTCATTAGCCAAAAGATTGTTACGGTTTGGACCGGACCAGTCCAGCTAAGAAAGGTTAAATTTGTTTTTAAGACCAAATCGGAGATGAGCATCTTCAATAATGGTAACTAAGCTAGTTGTTACTAGCTTACGTTTGCTAACTAGGATTTTTAAGTTACAACATTTTTAAGCTAGAAACTACCACAATGGTAAGCTACAAGTGTTGTGGCTTAGATTTTATACATATTTTCAAGTGTGTAATTTCAGTTGGTAGATTTTTTATTGTAGGGTCACTTGACCTACATACTAGCTCCAGGTCATTTTAAGCTACTTAAAAAAAAATGTTCCAATGATTAAGCTAATTACTTGAAATTTTTTTAATTTACAAACAAGTCCATTAAAGATGTTTTTATTGTTGAGTAGTTTTAAGGTGGATAACCTCTTGAAAAGTTATTAATTGTGCGCCATAAACCCATAAATATGGATTAAATGCATTGAAAATGATTCATGTTATCTTCAATGTTGTTCTTTGAGCCAAGCACACAAGCCGAACTAGTTATCATGCATAACAACTTGCAAATTAAACCAAGTTTTGAACCGGGGTGTTATACGGATGTTGTATCTTGTACATTCATCAAACACGGTTCTTTAAAAACCCAAATCAAAGTAACCGATATTCCCACGATATAACTATTTCATACGACTGTACGAGTACGAGACCATGAGATGTTATTGTATTATTATGAAAAATGATGGATTGTATATATATTGTAGGTTCATCTTTTGTCGATCTTCATAAGCAAAAGTATGAACATGTGTATGTACAAAGAGAAGTAACGATTGAGCTAAAAAAAAATATATCGTAATTGTCTAATTGAGATAAATTAACCCAAGTGCGTGCTTTAGTTTGTACAATCTTCTATAACAATATACTCCATAGTTTAACATTAAGGATGATAGATCCCAGTGGTGGAGCGAGGGGACTAGCAGGGACGATCGCCTTCCTTTTATCCTGCTGAAAATTTTCGCCAAGCTCTAACTTAAAATTATGTCTCCGCCACCAGCAGTTAAATTTATCAAGCATATATATAATTGATGCTAAAGATTGTAAGCACAATTGTCGCTTTATTTATAAACGGGGATATTGTAATTTGACCTCGTAGCTTAATTATTAAGTATAAATCAGCCGCTTTAATTTCACTTACAGTAAAAGTTGTACGACTATTCAGCCAAGCTACATACGTAGTCTAAAGTCCTGTTCTTTCAGGCTTTTTAAAGCTGATGAACTGAACTGAACTGAACTGAACTAAACTAAACTGAGCTAAACTGAATAGAACAAAACAGAGTTAAGCTGAATTGAAACGAGTTGAAAATAAGCCAAAAAGAACAGAGGTTAAGCATCTATTGTTGAGAAGTTCTTTATAAAATTGAAGCATGCTAAAACAAATACTTTCGTATGTACTACTAACAATGAAAATTTAATCACATACAATGTATAAAAGCGACCTGATAATAACAATTGTTATCGGTTTATCACCTACGTAATCAAACCATTAATACCAAGGTCCAAGTGTGTACATATATACGAGTCTCTAACAATTAACTTAACCTTTTGGTTAAATTGGTGGCTGATATTATTGGTCGATAAAAACACATTATATTATAAATCGACTAATCGTATTATTTTTTATCAAATTCATAAGAAGACACAAACCTTTGAAACAAGTTCCTGTGAAATAAATTTGTCACGTTGTTTCGTTACACATTTCAATGACTGATTAATCAGAGGACAAAATGCATGATATATAAACTTTGTAGTAAAACAAAATTGTATGAAATCAAATCAAAATATGGTCAAATATGATAAGAATTATGCAACGTAACCCTAGGAATATGTACAGCTACAACAATCTGATCATAAATTCATAATTCTGAAATTTATTATTTGTACTATATTTATATTAATATGACAAGAATATAACCTTAGAATAAATGAATAATAGTACAAATATTCTTACTTATTTCGTGTAAATAGAAACAATTCATTCCCATAATATAACAGTCTTTCACTGTTTTGGATATTAAAACATTTATTGTCACATTTTCAAGAACTTTCATACAAATTGATACCCAACATTAATTCCACAACGTACTAGTCTAACTAACACAAATAGTTTTGTAACACGGTTTTAAAAAAATTATCGTAAAATGGGATTTTTTAGTAATTAACTTTACGCAATAATATGATTGTATTTGAATTTACTGAACAACTTTATTACTGTGAAACGGTTTTACACAAAACCGTTATAATCCATGAAATTCACGAGTCAGTTTTTAGAATTTTAGATGAATATAATTAATTAATAATATCAAAGATAAACAGATTAATTATTTATGAATAAATTAATTTTGAATTATCTATCACATACGGAGTATATATCAGTATACATGAACTATTATATTTTATTCATTAAAATGATAAAAGACTGCAATAAAATTAGTACATAAAATTAAGGCAGTCTTATAAAAATTGATAATATAACTACCTACTTATTACAAACAAAATCAAATTAAATAATCTAACAATTTAATATGGATGGAAGAAAAAAGCAACTTTCAAACCCTAGATGTAAAATTACAATATTGAATCGATTTCGCCCGTAGTCGGTCGTAGATGTTTTGATGGACTTCGATTTGTAGTCTTTAAGACCTCATTTTGAGGTCGGATAAAGGAGGAGGGTTGCGGTATTATTCAGAAACCATTTCCATATTATCTCATGAATAAATATACGATAACTTACAATATTGAATCAATTCCGATCCATCCCTAGTCAGTCGAAGATGCTTTGATGATTGAACTTCGATTTGTGGTCTTTAAGACCACATTCAAGCCATGATAAAGGAGGAGAGTTGCGGTAGATTTGCACCGAATATCACAAAACATGCACATACAAATACTAGATCTATAATATTATTAAAGCATAATTAATAAAAACATAAATACGAGTAATAAATTAAAGAAACCGGACCGTGATGCTTCATTCCATTTTTCCCAAGAGATCTCATAGAAGAACGAAGAAACAATAATAACCCTAATATTTTCCCAACAACCTTTGTTTTTTTGATGATTTACTATCAATTATCAAATAACCCAAACTAACCCGGCCGAACCCAGATACATAAGGAAAATGAGATAGCGTTACCCGCGTCTGCCGACAACAACCAACTTTGTTGTTTAAGTGAGCTTACGTTGACTTTAGGAAAAAAAGATAATTAGGGTTTCCTCAAGTTCTTCAAAGAGTATGGAATATATATATAATTATTATCAATAATAACAAATTTCTTTGTTTTTTTCTTCTTTTTTCTTCTTCTTTTTTCTAATATTTCCACTTATAATTATTATCAAAAATGATGTATTTTTGAAGGAGAATAAAAGTGAAGGTTGACAAGGTTGAGGGTTTAATGATGATATGAAGGTTGAGGACATGATGATTGTTTTTGTGCAGAAGGTTGATGATGACTATGATTATGGTTTTGCAAAGAGGAATTTTATTTCATTGTTGATGAAATTAATCAATTATATTGCCTATATAGCTACATATGGAGTATGTCTTATCATAAATGTGCGAAAAAAGCGGGAATTATTGTATGAGACCGTCTTACATATAAAACCGTCTTATTTTAGAAGTTGGGTGAGGATAAAGAGAAAGGAAGGAAAAAAGGGAATTTGTGGGTTGAAATTATGGAGTATTACTTGAAGAAAATGGACATAATGATCGTGTTAGGGTACACAAGTCTGACCTAGACACTAACTTTTATATTTGACTTTAATTTTGGGAGATGGAAATCATGGAATGGACGTAAAGTGATATTTTACATTTTAGTTAATTTTGTTGGGAGTACTTATTACCCTTTTGAAAAGCATTTTTTTTGTCCATATAAGGGTGGAGTGTAATGGTTAAAATTTAAGTGAAATTTTTATGAGATTCGTGTTCATGCTTCCCAAGAACAAAATATCGTGGAACATTCTTGATCTGAGTCCATGCCTAAATAAATTTCGAGCATGTCCCTATCGGGTGGCTTACCTGGTGTTTCGAGCATGTCACTTTCGGGTGGCTTACCCGGTGTATGTGGTTTGCAGGCTATCACATATGCCTAAGGGTTTACCTAGTGCGCACCAAAGGTAGCAGCTGCGGGTTCTCTCATCACCAAAAAAAGCATTTCTTTTGTTCAATAACTCTCTCTACTCACAAGTTATCCGTCATAAGCTTATAACAGGTAAAATATCACTCACCTTAATAAATAAAACAAAAATAAAAGTGCCTACGAAATTTCAAAAGTATGTGTTATTTGATCCGTTACAAGTTTGTAATGGATATCGCCGTCACAAATGAAAATTTGTATTCTTTGTAATGGGGGAGGGAGTATTATTTTATGAATATGTAAATTTGTGAAATAAGTACATGCCAAAAAAATATTTTTAACTTAACTTGGATGATAAGTTTTGTTCTTGTCATATTATCTTAATATGACTCTTTTATTTGCAATTTACAATCAAAATAATACGAGTTTAAATTAAGGTAAAAATATAAGTTTAAATTTACCGTATAAATATTTCATATTATTGTATCATTTACCAAGTGTTTAAAGAAAATGACAAATAACTCAGAAAATAAGTAATTTTAGTTTTGATAATGTCCAAATATCATACTCTAACTTTGAATTTGTTGTCAATACATATTGTATGATATCTTTTTATTTTAACTTCTTATTGAATTTATTACCTATTTTAATAAGAAAAGCGTGAAATTATTTATTTTTAACTTTTTATTGGATCTATTTTCTTTAAGGAGTTGGACTTATCTCGCTGAATTGAATGTGAAATATACTTTATCAAATGTTAAATTTATAAAAGAAAATAATTTATTTTATGTGAAAATTAAATCATGAATAACAGACAAAATACTTACTTTAAAACCGTTATTTCATACATTCGTACATCATTAACAAACTTCATCATTGTTGAATAACAATATTGGAGTACGTGCATATTTACAAATTTGTACGTATACTTCTAAGCATTAGAACGTCCCTTTTTTTTGAAGTCAATTATATACGTCGAATTTGTCATCTTCATCATATTTGGTTTAAATCTTCAGTAATCGATTATATTCACGTTTAATCCACTTTTTCACTTACTTTTACGTTAAATGTATTTTAAAATTTATTTACACCCGAATTATTTGGTTAGATTATATTTTGCACCCAATATCACTTTCAGCTTATAATTCCGTCCAAATTCAATTCTTTTTGTAAAACAATAATTTTATAACGATTTTTCCCTTTTTTCTTCTTTTATTAAACAATAATTTCACTGCATGTTATAAGAAGAGTACTCGTAATTTGAGAACACAAATGCTCAGTTATTAGCTTGTTCTCGCACGAAAATTCACACAACCACGTGAATATCAGTAAGTGGATGGTACATCCGATGTATTACCTCCAATTTTATTATATTTGAGCATCATAGTAAAGTTTTTGAGTTTTGTTTTAGAAATTATGTGTTTTTCTATAAAGTTTTTTATTTTATTTATTTAAACATTAAACTCTAAAAATTCACAATAAAACTAAAAAATATTACATATAAGTTTAGTTCAATTTGAGTTATGACAGGAAAAAACTAAAATCTAACTTATAAATTTTAATATGCTCAAAAAAATATATATTTGCTCAAAAACAAATAAGGTTTGGGGTAATAAGCTGAAAAAAAATACATATATGCTCGAAAAATAAAAAATTGAAAGTACTACTTCAGATGTATGTTCTTTTTTCTTCGTGAACATTAACACAAATTATTTACTTTATGTCATAATCTATTGTTAGAGTTACCTTGAAGACGAGGTCTTTAAATCAAATTGGGAAAATAAGAGAGAAGAAAAAGAAGAAAATGAATAAAGAGAAACAACAATCCAACGACCTATATTCTTAATTAATAAAAGAAGAACGAAGGATAAGTGTCACAAAATTATTGTTTTATCGTGAAAGTTTGAATTTTAACGAAAATATGGTATTAGGTTCAAAAGATACTAGTCTGGTTAAATAATTTATGCTAAATGAAAAAAAGATTTGACATGAGAGTAAACGAAAAAAGTGGATTAAGCGTGATTCGATCAGTAATAGACTAAGGGGTTGTTTGGCTGACTTTTAAAATCAGGGGAATTGGAAAATCATGGAATTTGAGTCTTGTTTGGTTGTCCAATTCATGGGAATTAAAACTTGCTAGGAAACTTTAATTCTTACATAGTGTAGGAAATTACTTACCTAACCCCCCTAAATAACTGAGAGTTTTTCACATTCAACCAAACAATATTTATATAATTATACTATGTGAATGGTTGTGTTTCTAGTTTGAGCAAGGGACAAACTCGTAGCTACATACTATGTATGTTGCCATCCGTTTTGGTAAAACTGAATATATACTCCATGTTATATGTAGCACGCCCTCAACGGCTCAACATTCTTCTAGAAAATAAAATCATCATGACGTTTATATGTTCCCTTTACCCAAACGATTAAATCACAAAAATATATTTTATTTAGTAATAAAACTGTTTATATTAAAACAAAAAAGGGTTAATAATCACAAATAACGTCATTAGCAAATTAAGTTCGAGGTTGAATACTATTAGTGATCATCCTCGGTTCCTTTTGGTTTCTAATCTCATTCCTAATATAATGCATGTCCTTGAGACCTTGACACATAAACGTTTAGTCTATATGTGTCATAGACTCGTAGGGTAGCGGGACTCGAGATAATACAAATTAAAATTGCTGGGACAAAGTTAACTAAATTCACGAGATTAATATTACTAAAAGTTCAAATTTTCAAAAAAATGTTTATAATTCTTTTTGTCCGGGTAATTTGTTTACCTTTTATTTTGGCACAACGATTAAAGATACAGAATTATAAAAGAACCATTTATAGTCGTTATTGCTACTGGCTCGCAATCGATAAGTAGATTATATATAATAGATGTATAGGATCAAAATACTCATTAAAAGCGATTCTAATATAAAAAATAAACAAATAACCAGAACAAGTACAGTAAAATATATACTTTTCAACGAATGTAATTGCCTTCCAAAGAAACATAAATATAGGAGAATTAATCTCAAAGGCATATATATAATAGCACTAATTAGTAATTAAGTCTTCTTTGTGATGAACATATTCGTTAAAAGTTTGCGACTGATCCAATACCATCCACCCATTTGGTTAGATAAGACAAAATAAATTATTATTTTCAAGGTACTATACTTTTGTCTTATTTACCCACGTGAACAATACTTGACGCGTCGAAAACGTACAAACAGATAGGCATAAAATGAGATTTTGTGTATATAATCATGATTACTCGTAGATAAAAAGTAATTTTAAGCATAAATTTATTGGGAGTTGTGACTATAAAGATACTTAGCCAAAGCATCAAGAGATGTAAAAGTACAAATTACACCATGTTACCTTGGAATTAACTCATAGCTTTAGGCTTTAACTATACATTTGACCTTGAATTGACAATATAATTAGCATGAACATTCATTCAACAAGCAAGTTAGTAAAGAGATAAAGCTGCATTAGAAGTAATCAACTTTTCTTGATTTCTGGATCAAAATCGTGTACTAATCATTTCACCTTAAAAGGATACTATTCCAGAAGAAATTTTGGACTACGTAAATTCGTGACATCTTTATTTGGTAAAGTCGAAAAAAGGTGTGGAGTATCAAAGAAGAGATGATTATGAGTCGGGTTAGTTCATGCAGGATTGAGTCGGGTTTAGTGGCGAATCTAGAATTTATATAATGGTGGTGTTTTATAAAATTTATGGAATAAGAAGAAGGGTCACAAAGACTCACAATATAGGGATATTTCGATATGCAAAATTAAAAGTGTAAATCGTAGTTAGAGGCACTCGAACCCAGATTGCTTAAAGGTGGATAATTGATTCTACACTAAACAAATAATATTTTTTTTGTAATATAAGCATCCAAATAAACATATATATTTCTTTTTCATGGTTAATGCGAGTGAAGGGTTACCCCCATCACCCCTATAAATCCGCCCCTGGTCGGGTTAAGATCAAAAAAATATCCGTTTGTAGGGTTGCGCACTTGTGCTAGTGTGAGACTGTGCTAGGCTGGGTTGGGCCAAATTATGGGCCTATTTTATGAGTGTAAATCCAGCCTATGAAATTGGCAAATTTATTTCAATCAGCTAAATGTCGTCGATAAATTACTAAATATCGTCGATAATTCGTGATTATTTTTTCAATTTGTCCCTCGTTAGTCTAACCTTCACTCAATATAGTTCTTTTTTTTTATTAAATATTTGAATATTCAATCTAACATTACTAAAAAAACCACTCACAAAACAACAACAAAATCGCTTTACAAAATTTTATATTTCTGTCACCACTGCTTCAATTTCGACATTTCCCCACCAAATTCAAGGAACTGACAACACAAGTAATCCAAACTTGTTTAGTTTTTTAAAATTTTGTAATTAGTTAGTAAATTTAGATGATTTAAAATAGAATCATTAATGTTAGAAGGGATTAACGATTATCAATCCCGTTCGCAAAACTCATCTAAGTTGGAATTTAATTTTAAAAAAAAGGCAGGATGAAGAATTTTTCCTTTCGGCCGAAGAAACTTTTTGTCCAGACAAACAAATGTTTACCTAGACGAAAAAAAATTACTCTAGATAAAAATAAATTTCGTCCGATTTTTTAAAAAATTCTTTTTTACATAAAAATATTTTTCGCCTGTTCGTCCAAGCCCTTGTTCGACATACTTTTTTGTTTTACTTAAAAGAAAAATATATAATTTTCGCCTCAGACAGTTTTTGTGCGCGAGTTACTCTAATACATTCGTTAAATTATAAACTTGAAACGTAAATAAATCTCTTGAACATCTTTACTAGGCTGATCGTTGTTACCGTCATTAGTCAACACGATTAAACCCGTATAATCGAAAATTATGTAAACTAAATTACGATTTTTTTTAAAAAAACATCTTTTTTTTATCTTTTAGAAAATCGTTTTTTTAAAAATGATTTTAAAGAGAGGGAAAGGGGGTAAACTATGAAGGACACTCTTACAATAAATTGATAATATTTCCACGATAATTAATAAAAGTGTCGAGAACGTTAGGGGCGGTTTTTTATTATGCCCAAACAACTGCCGTCCAGCCCATTATAGACGGATACATCATATATATATATACACCCATAAAACAAAGCCGGTCCAACTCCAAACCCCAATTTCCCTAATTTCCCGCCATTGTCGACACATGGAGCTAAATTCAGCGTGTTTTCATACTTCTCCATTTTCGCTGATTTATCTTCCTCACATTTGATCATATTTCCTTCTATTTCCGGTATATTTTTTGCTTTTAACACTCATTTATGCGTAATTACTGTACAATTCTGTTTTAGTCGTATTCAATTGTAATTTTGTGTACAGTTTATGCGTTTTAGTCGTATAATTTACGGACGATTATCAGTACAAATCGTCGTAATTATTGTTCACTCGATTAAGCTTAATTTTGAGTAATTAATTGTAATTTGCCGATGATTATTTATACGCTGTTTGTTTGATCGTCACCTGATTGTGGTAATTTTGATCACGGCTTGACTTATAATTTGTAGTTTGGCTCAAATATTTTAATTGTGCTTGGATTAATCTAAACTGATTTAGATTGCAAAGCGCAAGATGGAGTACTATCCGTCGCAAGCTGAAAACATCTTATAGCACGGCAAATGGGAGGGTAAGTAGGGGAAAATGGAGCACCCATGGAATGTGATACGGTGCTATCCGTCTTGAGCTTGTGACGGATATTGTCCGTTTTCAATGAGAATTTGTGTTTAGATTGATACAGAGTAATGCACATTTATTAGTGTGTGAAGAAACGGCTATTTAGTGGTTAATTGTGATAGGATGTTAATTGGCTTTACTATGCTTAGCAAGCTTAGGGTTTTGAACATGATTACGGGATTCGGATTCCCTCAAATCTCCGCGTGTTACGAATTGATTTCTATGTATTTCGTATCCATACAGTGTGTGGAGTGTATCTTATTGTATATGTGTAGAACATATTCGTATTGGAGACCGGAGAGTACCACGAGTTATGCAAATATGGTTTTAGATAGGCAAAATTTTGGGTGAGATGGTGTAACGCTATTCCAAACCAACTATTGTTAGTGTCGTAAGACTGGGTATATCTGATCCCCTTGACCTAGAGTAGCTAAGAGCCTTTAAGGCAGTGGAGTAATATTGTTATGGTATGATGTGTGGATGCGTGATTTTTCCGCCTGGGATTTTAATGGTTCATCCGACATTAAGTCCTAAATTAAAGGAACGTTTGTTGGTCATAAAAATTGTGCTTGAATAAGGTGAATGCTGGTAATGACTATTGGCTTGAAAGGATTGCTCATGTGTAGTCATTACCTTAAGACAACATATCGCCTTACTTGAGACAATCTCATACGTGAGACCAATCCAAATAATTTGATGTTACTCATTTAAGTATATGATTAATGAGTTGGTCTGTAATGTAAGACTATTTTTATGTGTTTTTCTCCGTTCACAATGACACAAATTTCACGAAAAGCTACGAGTTATATCTATAGCATGAACATGTTTCTAAGTTGACCAGCTGGTTGCTGCATCAGTTTTCATCTCCAAACAAATTAATTGGATGATATTACTGGCATTTTGAAGGATTATTTAGACATGTACTTTATATAAGAATCAGTAATTTAATTTCACACTTATTTAGTGAGATGAGAGATTTGTATAGTTTAAATATATTTATGGACTTGTTAGTTGTTATGGTTTTCAGGTCTTGGATATGTAATTTTTTTTAGTCCCTTAATGTTGATTCTGTTGAGTAGTCGAGTAATTGCAATTCGGTAATACCTTGAAAAACTTTTGGGAGTTGTCGTCTGAATCCGTGAGTACCCTCTTGTTTTGCAGGCTTTTCAAGTGAGCCTTACAAGCAAGTAACTGTAAATGCGGTGGTTGAATGTCTATCTACAATATTTTCTTGCAGACATTCTTATATGGACAAACTGAGGTAGATATGATACTTTGCATAGTAACATATATACTCTTTGGATATCATGCTACACATACATACTCCCTCTAATCTATGTTAATTTAACTTATGTTCAGGTCAGAAATCAGACTGTTAGACGTCTGTGATTCAGAAATGTGATATTCGGGATTCATTTACCAGTAATCTGTTGAAAATGCAACATCCATAATTTTTCGCCCGCTATGTTCCAGATTTCCTGGTTAGTCTTCCTTCACTAGAGCTTACCAATTCAGTTTTTTTTTGTATTTGGTTTTTCTTTCGTTATGTGGTAGGTGTTTCTTTTCTTGTACCAGAATTTTGGTCTTGTTTTTGTATCATTTAGTTCGGAAACTGGAAAGAGTGACTTGTGAGATCATGAATCTAAGAATTTCATTCTCTATATAAATATTATATTACTTCGTATCGGTTTAACTTTCAAAATATCTAGTTATGTTAGGTGATACTAGAGAAACGTATGCTATAGAACAACATTATAATGCCTTGCAGCTCATATCTTGGAATATACCACTAAGAAAAATGTCGAAGACAGTGACTTTTGATGCTTATGGTTATGGGTGTTGTTTGCACATTTGTGACATTGACTATTAGGAAGTTCATGTACAGTTTAGCTATGAGGCTACACTTTGCTCAATCATAATCGATGATGATTTGCAGCTTACGTCGCTTTGGCTTTTATATGACTAAATTTAAGATTCTCAGTATGGGCAGGAGCAATATTTTAAGCCTTCCATTTTATCTGATGTATAATTCAAAGAAGAGAATATTGTTTTTAAATGACAATAATTGAACGAACGATGTGTGAAATTAAATTGTCTTTAGCCTTTGGAATAGCAGTCAAGTTGCGTTACTATAATCCTAAAGAAAACTTCATCAATTTTATCATATTGCTTAAAGCCTAAGCAAAAATGAAGAGTTATACTCTAATAAATTTGTCTAATTATCCCGCAATTTCGGAGCCATTGAGGCACTGCAGTAACTTTGTTGTTGAAACTTCATTTATTTCCAGAATCCTCAAATGCACTTGTCTTTAGCATTTCTTATTTTAAAATGCATTGCACTTGCGGATTTTAGACCAGAATATGGACTTGTCTTTTACAAATTACAATGCTTCTGTTCAGAATGTTCTACTAAATTACTGCGTACCTACCCAAGAGGATTCTGGGTCAATATGGGTGATTGCAGCACCTTCTTCGTAAAATCTGCGCTTTCGCTTTTTATAATCTTGTAACCGTCATTTTTAAGATAGGTAATTAAGCATATATTGACCACTGAACAAATAAAGTAAGAATATGCAAACGGTATGATTATTATCACCTTACGCTGTTTTCGTAATCCACGTGTTAATTTACACAACATAAAAATCTGATTTAAAAATTGTGAGAATCAGGTTACCGGCCACCTTTTGTTCCACAATTCTTGAGATCTCTAGACGATATAAAGATAAAGCAACGGTTAAACAATGTATTATAAGAAAAAGACGCGACTTTTTCCTATCGCACTACTACTAATTAGATATGAGGCAGTATAGTTATTATAGTATGAGTACACTGTGACTTATGTCGGCGTAATAAAATTTGCTCTTTGTAGTTGTAAATTTCTCTGCTGAAGATTAAACTATATCTAGGTGAATTTTTCCATTTCAGAATTACACAGCAATGCTATTGTGTAGTCTGTAGTCTGTAGTCTGTGCAGAATATAGTATAGAGGTTCGAACTGGATCATTAGTGTTGTAGGAAAAGGACTGGAACCATAATCTGACTTCTGTCGTCAAAGTTAGCAAACTGTCACTGTTAATTCTTAAAACCCGAGATCGTACAATGCATTTGTAATCATCTGTTAAATGGACTAGGTGAACTCAGCTGAATTTTTTTTACATGAATTTATACTAATCATTAGCTAGCGGCTTCTTTGTTTTGTTTAGGTCTATTGTTCTTATGAGCATGACTTAGATGACTTTGTTATGCTCACCTCTTTTTTTTTCTTTTTCTTTTCTCGCTGATAATTGTGTGTTAGTTATCTAACTAGAGCAGCCTTTTTGCCCATACTGAGAGTTCTGAACTACTTGCTGCTGTCGATTTCGTTCCTTGCTTTTGATGGAGTTGTATGCTAAAGTTGATGCTTTGTCGGATGACCTTATTTCTCTCCTTTTTATGTGTGTGATAGGACGTACAAGCTATGTTACTCGAACTCTCCAATTCCCCCACGTACCTGTGTCCGACACTTGACACTCGGACATGGTATAACACTTTGGCACCTCATTTAAGCCAAAACTGCCCCCGGGCCCTGGCTGCATTTTGTTTTGATTTATGACACGAATTTAACGCTTCCTTTGACGGGGGTTGTTGTGGCTTACTTGCATGTTTTGGAAACTAGAATATGTAAACTTGAGAAAGAATTATAGAAAAGCAAATCCAGTAAGATGTTAAAAGACTTCCAAGTTCCAACCCTCCACACAAACGTGTTCTAAACCTTTGCTTTGTAGCTTTATATCTAAGTTGACAAACGACCTTGAAATTTCTTTTAATTTTGATGAGGAAACTTCTTAGAAAACATCTGTCTAAACAAACCTCCGACATGAGACCATCTTATAGTATGCATGTTGAACTTTTACGGGTTTTTTGGGTAATTTTTCAGTATCATAGGCCCTGAGCCAGCTTACCACAAAAATTTTGAACCGGCCTTTTCTCATGCTTATTATTAAAGACCCTCTTATCCAGTTATTCTCAAAAAATAACAGAGAAGTATAGATTAAGCTGTAGTACTCAAATTGATAAGCAAAAAAGAAGAAAGGCTTGAGTAGAAATATTTTGCTCAGAGCCATCTCCGGAAAACAAAAACCATATATCGATAGTTCGATGCTCACACATATCACTCTCATATGTACAATATATTAGTTACAAGAAAAAACATAATAAAATATGCAACGGTATAAACTGATCACAAAAGAGGAACCCAAATTCGCCATACCTTAATATCACAATCTAGGCCACCACTATATACTAAATAGCTAGTACCAGAACCGGAATCCGAATCAGATGAACTATTTTCATCGACAGTTGCAGTCAAGCACTTGACTGGTTTCATATGTCCTTCTAAGACTGCCAAACAAGTGTAACTCATATCAACTCCGGTTTTCCTCCAAACCCTGATAGTCTTGTCAGCGGAACCGCTAAACAGTAGTTCAGACACCACTGATAGGCATAGAATGGCCTTGCTATGCCCTCTAAGTGCCCCAGCCAGCACCATGTGATCCCCACCTGCGACTGGCCTCTCCCAAACTACAATAGATCGATCACACGCTCCAGAGTAGAGTATGGAACCGTCACTGCTTAGTGCCAATGCATTGACAGCAGATTTGTGCTTCTCTAGAGTTGTTACCAAAGAGTGTTTTTCTTTTCCGTTTTTCTTCTTCCAAACCTTGATGGTCTTGTCAGCTGATCCTGTGTAGATATATCCATCGTAAGATACTACAATTGCGTTGATGGCATCATCATGAGCATTAGCTACTGACTCTAGGCACTTAAAGTCAGACGTTTGCCACACCTTGAACGTCCTATCCCATGACCCTGAGTATAGGAGCGAACCATCTTTAGATAAGGCGAGAGAAGATATGGTGTCAACATGGTGAACCCATGTACATGATTTGTGTCGACGTACTTGTACATAGTTTTTCGCTGAAATTAGGCTTCTTAGGCGATCGTTCATTGTTGGAAGAGTTGCCATGCATTGGTATTTTTTACAACTGTCGATTTTCCAAACTCGAATTTTGTGATCTTGGTGTGCACTGAAGAGCTTGTCACCTAAGACCACTAGGGACTTGACTGCAGCATTTGTAGTAGCTACTATATTTTTGTTATTCTCACGTTCAGCATATTGATGGTGAGTGGATGGGTCTCGGGTCCAAACCCGGATTTCATCATTGGATGATCCGCTATATAAATAGTTTCCTGAGAGCGTAAGGGAGAAAACATAGGATGTGTGACCTTTGAGGGTGGAAATGCATTGGTGGTGTGATGTGTTTGGGTGTTGGTCGTCAAATTGTTGGAAAAATGATAGAGAAGGTAGGGATGAAAGACTATGCGTAGAATTGAGCGAGGATGAAGATGAAGAAGAAGACGAGTAGCCTGATCGAAGTTGACGTGGATGAGATTGATTTTCGTTTTCGGAATGGCAAGGTAGAGGACATGGTAGAAGTCCCATTTCTTCCAAGGTTGTAGTACTAAGTTGTAGAGAAGAAGATAAATATGAGATGGTGTGAGTTGGGAAAGGCACACAAGACGTGTATTTAAAGGTGGGAATAAGCAATGGGAAAATATGAGTAGGTCTTCCTTGAGACTGACTTAACATAACACTAGAAAATGTCAATATTTTATAATAAAAAATAAATGACCATCCAGTGATAAAATATTGTTACTAAAATTGTTGTTGGTAAACATTTTATCAAGAAATATTTATATTTTATTACAAATGGTCACATATTATCTGTCTTAATTTCAGACGGTAAAGAACCCGTCTTGAAAAGAGAACTTGCTCATTTGTTTTGGGTTATAAAAAAGGAAAATCAATAAGAAAAGTATTGGTAAGACCCACAAGAAACTGTTCTGAAAGTAAGCAATGTGAATATGTGATACTATTACTTGAAGACAGTCCAACTTTGCTAGAATCATACAGCACTTTAGAGTTTAGACCAATCTTATGGGTCCATCCATGATTTCACTGCTGTAATTTCATTTGTTGAGTAATAAAGATCTATGTTGCTTAGACGCGTTTAAAATTAGAGAAAATTGTTGATTATAACCTTATAAAAACCACTTTTTGAAACTTACAGCCTTATTAAATTTTTTTTGAAACTTACAGTCATAATATTACTTATTATCAAAACTTACAGCCATAATATTACCTCCGACGGAAAACCAATGCCAAAACGGATTTTTCGTGACTTAAGCTGAATTTTTAAGACTAAAATACCCTTACCCCTCTATACTCTTCCACCTTCATCTCTAAACCAGATTACTCACCCCCATATTTCCATTTTTTCAACAAATTTTCTCTTTTCATAATCTCTTTTCTAACTCTTCATTTGTTCAACAACTTCTCTAATTCACCCATTTTCTTCAAATTCTATCCTAATTCTACATTGGAGTATGTCTAATTTCTGTTAAAATTAAGCTCATAAATTTTCCCCAAATTCAAAAAAACTAGGGTTCTTCAATTTTAGCAACATGTGTTCAAATGGGTCTGAGAGTAGTTGTACAATCTGAAAGTCGGATGGAGTTGGACAATCTGATGGAGTTGGACAATTTTAGCAACATGTGTTAATTTAAGAGAAATTAATGTAAAAATACTTACCCTTTGCCTTAGAACCATCAGATGAGGGCACGATTCTTTTGCTCATGATCAGATTGTGTTTATTGACAATAGATTGATGTAATACATTACAAAATTAGGGAAAATTTGGGGGAAATCTGGGAGAAGAGGAAAAGGAGAGGGTTTTGGAGTAAATAGATAGGTAAATTAAAGGTCAAAACGAAATAGTAATAGTAATAGGCAATAATAGAAATAACGGCATATCGGTCATTTTTTGTCAAAATTGGCCGAAAACATGGTTTTGAGTCAATTTTCAAAGAAAACTAATATTATGGCTGTAAGTTTCAAAAAAAATTAATAAGGCTGTAAGTTTCAAAAAATGGTATTTATAAGGCTGTAATCAACAATTTTCTCTTAAAATTATCCGATAAGAGTGCATGTTTAGGACTCGGCCATTTTTATGAACACATATTTTGGCTCATAATGAGGTGTTGAAGACTTGAAGTATCATACCCATAGGCCATATCTAAACTTCGAGTGTCGAACACGGGTACGTGGGGGAATTAGAATAGTCCGATAGATAAAGGACGCCTTATATAGAGTTTGGTCAAATACTAACATAATTTCCTTTTTGACTTTAATTGGAGTGTGATTAGTAGGTTGTTTACAATGGAAGAATGAAGTACTTATGTAAGTACGGATGAATACTTTGCATCTTTTAGTAGGCTTTGTTTTGATTAGCTTCCTCGTTTTAGTCAGGACTTAAGACCTAATCTTTCAAAGATGTTTGGTTTTAGTTGGCTTAGATTTTGACATTCTGAAAGCTCTTGTACTAATGTCATCACATTGCATGCAATGAATGTTAAGCAACAGAATAAGTAGAGTTTATAGGTTGCTTTATTCTTAATACATAAATGTCCTCCACACTCTTGTGATAAGGAACGACTGGTAATTTCCATCATGAATCATTTTGGGACTGTCTCCGTTGTGGTCGTGGTTGTCGTTATCGTTGTGGTTGTGGTTGTGGTTGTGGTTGTGAACCCTGCTAAAAAGTCTGAGACAAAGTGCGTAGTTATATTTCCTTTTTTTACTTCAGTCTTAGCTATCAAACATTGAGCTTAGATTTTTTGTAGATGCATGCAAAGTTATCATGTAATTCACCTTGGTTGTATACCATGTATGACGTATCCAATACACAGTCTTTCTGAGAACGAACCATTTTCACAAAATATCCGTGTTCAACACTCGACGATGTATTGCACGTTCACTTGAAACGATTGGCTGTAGGTCACAGCTGGCGATTAGGGGAAGATTGTGACACTATGCATTTTACAGTCAAGATTCTTAGGTGTATATATATCTACAAAAATAAACCTTACAATAGCTATGTTTTTTAGGTTAGATTTGATTTCAATTTTATATTTTGATTACCCTTCCTAAAAGCTGATCTATTAGAAGCATGCATACCCATGTCACTAAAGCGGGAGATCTTTTGCCCTCTAACATATTTTTGGTAGTGTAATACCACATTAGAAAAGATGATGAAACCAAATCTAGGGCCACATTTCCATACACTAGTTACTAAAGTACGAAGTATGACATACCGTACAGATATTGAGCCTTTACTTAGCAGTTAGCTCACTTGGGTGCAATATGCCTCTTAAACTTGGATAAGCAACACCTATGTTTTTTTTTGGACCAAAAATGATCATTTTGTGGTAAATAGTGACTTACCCATTACGTTATAGATACATATGGTGACCACTTTGAAATAAATGATGATTTTTTAGTAGTAAAAAATCGTTACTCTTTAACGTAAAATGGTAACTATTTATCAAAAACTGGTCATGTTATTTGTGGTAGTGTAGGTTTCGCGGATTTGGATAATCTTAGAACTTGGTTGAAAGTTCTAGACTTGTGCTTAATTATCCCTAGAGTCCTAGACCCTAGAAGTGTTTTGAAGATCAAAGGGGTGATTATTCTAATTAAGCATAATCATGTCAATTACAGCTAAGTTACAATCATAACAAGGTAAACGCTACGTTGTCCGTTGTAACTATCATGTCATTATATTTTATTGGATTATTAACTTTCAGTTATTATGTGTGATCATTGTGTATGATGTGTTGTATCAAAAAGGATTCCATTTTGATAAACAATTACCATTTTAAAAACTTATCATTTCATAGTAATAAGACGTGGTTATTTATTTAATATAAAATGATCAACTTTTACCAAAAAGTGATCACTTTGTAATTGGTCGTATTATGTGACTATCGTTAATCTTTCTTTTCTAGGTATTAAATAATATTAATATCTAAAAGAACCTAGTTACATTATTAAATTGATAGATGCACAATAATTTGCAAGAAGTGGTGACAAGATGGGAGTACTAGTAGGTTTGGTTAAAAGAAAACGGATTGATGTTGTAGATAAAGATGTAGAATTAGACAGCTGAGACTAGTGTTACTAGGATGAAAGTTACGTTTTTGCCTTCTATTTTTTTTTTTCCTTTTGCTGTGATGGAAGAAACTCTATTATATTGACCTTTTATGCTCTGAATGGTTAAATCACTAAAAGTACCTTATGTGCATATTCAAAGGTTTATTGTCTTCACGGAAAGAGTAGAGTCTAGCGGTTGAAACTTGGGTGAAATTTTTAAAGGGCCCGAGAGTATTTATGGCCTAATGGCTATGCGTTACAGAATTCGTGCCTGTCACTCTCGGCTGGCATACGGGTATATGAGGTCTGGAAGCTATCACGTATACCCGATTAACACATCCTGCTGGCTTACACTTGATATCTCAATTCCAGTACTAGTGCAACTTAGAACGTCAAGTGTTGGATATGGCTGGCTAATAATCGGATCTCAAACGACTTGATGGAAATTCGCCAAAACATGAATGGTTTCACAAATTAGACGAGTCCGACACTTTTGGCATATGCCTGTGTCCAACGGTTTCACAAATTAGACGAGTCCGACACTTTTGGCATATGCATGTGTTCAAAACTTGCTTCCGAGTAAGAGCCACTTTATTATCGTCCTCTACCAGTATTTCACTGGTTTGAAATGGAAGTTGAAGTAGTGCATCCTAGTGAAGTCTTGTAGTACAATGTTCTTCTGACTAGTTGCAGCCGACATCCCCTGTTTCGTTTTTCTGTCCGTGTCATTCTATTTGTTAAGGAATCACGGAGTCAATTTTCGTGCAGCTTTGTCCTTATTTGTCTAGTGTGTACGTAGTGGCGGATTTAGGGTGCTGCTCGGCCCTGCAGAAAATATGAAAATCTCGCAATTTTTAGTGAGAAGTTTCGAATTTTTTTGAGTTTATCTTTAGGCATTACTTATTGGCACCTACTAGAAATTTTATGCATCTCAAATTCTGGCTCCGCCTGTGAGTACGAACAAATAATTGACAGAAATAAAATAACCGTATGTGTATCTTACAACTGTTAGAATTTTATACTGTATATATCACGGCCTCCATGATTGTTGGAGAATCAAATCCCATCTTTTTTAGTAATTTATTCATTTAAGAAATAAACTTTTTAATACACAATTTACTCTACATTGCAGAAGCTGTATGATGCTCAAATTTTCGCTCTCCTGATTTGGCAGAAAACTCCCTTTGCTCAAGGTAACTCTCTTTTTTTTATTAGTGAAGTCGTGTCTAGATGCCGTGCTTTTACCCAAGTGTTTTGTGCCATTTACGGACATATGTACATGTTACATGTATGCGAGATAATATGTAGAATCAAATTAAAATAACTTGCATCGTGACGTTCTAAATTCTAGAACATTCATGCTTTGTGTTGATTTTTCGATGCTCAACATGAATCTACATGATTTTTCATGATTGAAGGAATTGGAACTACATGAATGGCTGTGGCTCAGATGCACGTATGTGGAACTGGTAGAATAATGCACTTAACAGATGAAATATAAAAATACATGGGACAATAGAGATAAGACGGCGTGTTAAGCTCCTTTTGTTGTATGCATAACGTTGCAGCATGGTCAGGACGTATTTTTGTAACTAAACTTACGTCCTCATCTAATTATTATTGGAGTCATATAACAAAACATGTCGAGCCTCACTCACATATAGACTTGTCTATAAGTGTCGAACTCGAGTGCCCCCTCAAGGATCAGTGTCAATAATTATAATGTCATACGAATGATACAATGATATATAGCGAAACCAGCATTTATAGTTGGACACGAGCTATCTTGCGGAGATTCTTTTAAAGTAACCAACATGGGTGCATGTTCAAGTGTTGGACTCGGCCATATTTTTTTTTGAAAAATATGCATATTTTGGCTTAAAATGAGGTGTTCTAGTGTCATACTCTTATCCGAGTGTCGAGTGTCGAGTGTCGCACATGAGTATGTGGGATGAAGAGAAGAGCCGGAGTAACCTAGGACACGGTAGCAAATGAATAAGTCAAGACTGATGTAGTTTCCTGTTAATCATACAAATAGGTGATTGGAGTATCGTAGTGAATAGTAGCTAAACAATAGGGGTTAGTATGGTGGTAAATTACATTTGTTTTGTCGGGCAACTTGTGATATTTTTCTTTATGAAACCGACAGGCTGTGAATATCATACTCATCAACGGTGTAGTTTTTGTTATCTGAAACAACAGTAGTTGCTTTTTGCTAGTCTTATTTGTTATGAAGCATTGACTGAATGAAATTGCTGTTAAAAATTGGGTTACTCTACACTTGAAAGTCGAAACCCAGTGAACCGGAAACTGATTTCTATCTACACGTAAAAGTCCTTGTTTAAAACCGTCTTAACTTGAGATGGTTGTAAGAGGACTTAAATTAAGACGGTTTTAAGCAAGACGTACTCATCTATTTATTTCATATCTGTTTTACGTATTACAATATGATTTTTGGTTTAAAGACTTGTAGTACAATGTAAAATGAGAGGTGGCAACCGCTAAACACAAATTTACTCATTCATTAGAATTGTACTCCGTATCATTTGTTGAATTTTTGTGACTTGTGAGAAGTATTCTATTCAAATGATATGATGAACGAGAGGGAGTGCCTTTCAACGTAAATATCCAGTAAAATGTGTGATGTGCAGTTCAGGATCTTTCATCTATTACTTTCGTAGAGAATGCTAGAATGCTAGATACATGTTCTGCTCTTCCGATGGCACATATACTCGTATTTGATAGACAAAGATTACTCGTCTGATACTCCAATGTTGGCTGTTCATTTGATAGACAAAGACAATGACATGCATCTTTCGGAAAGTCTGTTCCATTTGGCAGAGCATTGTACTAGGACAAAGGCATGGAGAAAAGCTCATTGCCTCAGGATTAAATTGAACGTCAACAAGCTTCATATGAGGTGATCACTAAAACACCAAACTTATTATTTGGTTTAACACATACCGAAGATTTGCATTTGGCATTAGGTGATACTCATATGAGCGCGTAAATTTTTCGCCTTGGACCAAGTTGATAATTGAAAACAGTTAAAACCCGTAAGACTGTGTACCATTTAACTAGACCAGGCAAATCTGACCCGACACAAGACCTAAAAGTGACTCAAAAAGCGTGACCCAATAAACCTGAACTGACTCGACTCTAAAGTGACCTGACCCGAAATGACCGGACTTAAAGTGACCCGAAATGACCCGATTCGGAATGATTCGACACAAAAGTAACCCCGACCTGAAGAATAATATTCAAATTAACATTGTTGTTGATTTGCTGTGATCCAATTATTGACCCGAAAATGACCGGTACTATAGGTTGATATATTGATATGTGTCACATTGTTTGCTTTTGGATGGAAAAGCCAAAACAATGAAGTAAAATTGAGCTTGGTACGACAAGTTTCTACGAAGGATTCTTTAATAAAGTGTGGTTGCTGACTTGCTGTGATTCAATATCAACTCATGCACTTTCCAATTTGCAAAGAACCTTTGCTTTTTTGTTGATGCACTAACTAGTTTGAGGCTTATGTTCGTACAACAGTACAATTGCTCTGCTTTAAGTGGTACCATATGCCTAATAAAGTTAATGTCACACAGCATTATTCAGTTTGCTCTGATCTTCTCCTAATAAATTTCGAAAAGTTGAATGAGACCTCTTCTTCCGTTTCATCAACAAATAATTAAATATCTAATATTCGCTCGTAGTCTAGTATTCAGAAGTTGTTTGAATTGATGTAGTAATTAGGAAATGTTGTTAGTTAGCTTGTACTGTCATTTTGTGGTCATTCACTGCTTTCTTCAAACTGCATCTGTAAACTAGTGGTCAAAGGATGAGCCAAACTTCATGTATTCTAGCCACATTTATGAGATTTTCTCATCATTCAAGTCTCGGTGTACGGTTGTACGATAATCTCACATCAATGTGACACTTTGATTTTTTCTAAAATATATGTTAAAGGTAGTCATAACGTCACACCGGAATGTATTCTGTTATACAAAACGCATCATAGAAAAGTTAAGGACTTAAGGTATTAAAATAAAACTCACATGATGAAATTATGAATGGCAAAGTTGCTTCATATTTGGCGTTATCATTCTCCTATTTGACCTTATTTTGGGAATATACTCTGTATTGTTCATGCTATTCTTTTATTTTGAATTAATCACACAAACCGTACCTGGGTGGCTGGGTCGGTCACAACTCTGAAAGAAAACTTTACTATAGTGCATAGGCTTTTCGATATTACCTAAATAATGGCTTTGGTTAACCAAAATTGTATACATTTTTGATAGCAGAGTTGTTTCATATTTGGCGTTATCTTTAATAGTACTCCGTATGACATATGTAAAATGTAGCTAAATTAACTCGGCATGGTTTGATGCTAGTTTTGCAATTCACTTCACATCTATTCCTATACTTAGCTTGTATTTGATAGGCTAACAAGACTATTGTTTTAATGTAAATCTTTGTCTATGCACACGATAATGGCAGGCTTCTTCTGGAAAGTCCTTTTTCGTTTGATGGAGCATTTACACGCGACATAGGACATGGGCATTGAATCAAGTTCGTTGCCTCAGCATCAGATGAACCACGCCCACTGCATTTCGTATGAGGTGATCATCCCAAACTCATTCATTTTGTTTACTATACTCCGTAATATTTTAAAGGCTTGAATTCGTTTTGTGTGATATGCTGTCTCTTGACCATCCCATATCTATGTGTGCTGCTTTAATCCCGAAGTAGAATTGTTCATAGGCCACCCTCCTTGAAGTAATGGAGGGAGACGATAGAGGAAGACAAATGATCCTTTCACCCCCATCCCCCCCTAAACCCAAACCAAAATAGAGAAATTATCCCTTTTCTTTATCCGAATATCTCCAGCCAAATAAAGGGTAGCGGAACCATAAATTGGGTAAAATTGTTACAAATTGCAACATCTTTCATATTCTATATTTCCAGAGATGAAAAATAAACTCCATCTTCTGTACTTTCATATGCATATGACATGTTAGCAGAAGTGTTAAATTGTATATGGGTTCCACGAATGTTTAGCCTGCCTTATATTCGTACCAATAAGGACAAAACCATGAATCAAACTGTCCATCAGAAAATGAACAAACAAAACCCTGAAACTAGTTGTATCCCTCACTTAGTCATATGAAACCGTCGTAGTTAGCATGCGACTGTCGTCTGCAAGTTAGTGGTCGAGGAACGAGCTAAGACTTCGTGGATTCTAGCCGCATTTATGAGATATTCCATCATTCACATCTCAAGTGCAGAGCTGTGCACTGATGTCTCATGTTAATGTGACAATCTGCTTGTGAAAGTTTTGGAAATGGTATAGTTTTGAGTCTACTGTTTGGGTCATTTTGGATTTTGGGCCAGTGTTATCGAATCAGGTCAATTTTGCCATGGATTCACTCAGTTTACAGGCTTAAATTAGAAAAGAGAGAAAATATTATCAATAAAATCGGTCCATCAATTCGTATACAGTATGCACTTGTGAATTAAAGTACAAAAAAATTTTGCACATAATGTAAACATACATAATACTTGATTACTAGGTACTTTGTTGTCTTCTTCATAATATATCCTCTTCATAAATAATCTTATTAAAAATCATAAATAATTTTCTCAAAACGCTCCAAATGACTAGTGAACAGAGTAATAGCGAGGAGCAAGTACTGTCCATCTTCACTAGGCATGATAAAAGTGCGACCTTCATACCCGAGCCCACCATGACGGAAAATCCTGGGTTTACCCCACCCGAAATCCACGTCATAAAACGGTATTCCTTTTAAATAATTCACTTGAATATCGGGACACCTTGATAGATGTGGTCCGTTGGCTATAGCCATTACATCAGGCTGTAGGCTAAGGTAATCAAGGGCTGATTGTATGTAGTGTTTGTCGACTTTTGTTACGGCCTCGTGAACCTTGCTTGCTACGTACCCTAGTGGCTTAGACAATATTTCACCACATTTATCAAAATAAGTCGTGTTAAATACGTAATTACCATAATACCCCTTTGGTACATCTCCTTGTTTGAATTTTGAACGTCCGTTCACTAGTGTGGAAAACTTGATGAAAGTGTCGCGATCGACATTGCGAGCTTTCAGGGCGCAGCGCCATACATGGGCTGCTAATACATTAAACGTGCTGTACCGATGTTTGTCCTCAGATGTTGGCATTGCCTGTTGTTTTAAGGCAGTAATCTGGTCTTGCGAAAATTTGAAGAGTCCCACTTTTGTTTCCTCAATTTGTTGGAAATCGCCTGTAGGGTATTTATTAGTTGTTTCTCGTTAATATAGTAAGACGGTTTTTCAAGGAAACTTATTGATAAATAATAAGTATTTCATTGTCTCAATCATTATTTACTTTTATATAATACTCTATACTCATTACAAAGAATAAATAAAGCAAACAAATGGCAATTGACAAGATTGAAAAATTGTACTCCTATAAGCCTATAACGAATATACCTTGGCCAGGTTGAAAAACTTATCGATCAAAATATAGTATTGTTCGAGATTTATATACGACTAAAATAAATTAAAATTTGTCATTGGAAATGTTAATTCGCCGGAAACTATTTTTTAATTAGCTAACAACATTAGACGAGCTTAAGCACAGCTCTAGTGTAGAAATTATTAGCTATTTACAATTTAAATGTAACCCAAAATATTTTTCTTAAGTTCGCACCTGTTTAAGGATAATATATAGAGTTAACATTTCTATGTTTGAGCACGTTCTTATCTAATATTTTAGCTAATTAAGATTGTAGTTCTGGGGTTTATAATTGAATTAGGTATACAAGTTATATAATATTTTCACAAAATGAATAGTCGATAACTTACTAAAGAAGTCATCGATAACTGGTTGGCGTGGTTGAAACTCGGGATGCTTGAAATTGACTTGTGGCGGGTTACGCGGAACAAGAAGTTTAGTTCGATCAAAGTCTGGTAAGATGTTAAGTCCAGCTCCCCTGGCTAATCTAGCCCATTCATTAGTTAGATACACATCTGCAGCCCCGTCTCCTACATAGTGATGCGACGCCACCCCAATGGACACTCCCCCGCAAGCGAATCGTGTGAGTTGCACCATAAGCAATGGCATATTCATGAGACCAGCTACACAATGTTTATACAAGATCGTTTAATTCAATGGATAAATATTATATAAGGGAACGAAATTTCTAGGGGTTTACTAGGAGGAGCGGATTTAGGGGGCCTGGGTGGATATGTGCGGAGTATATTTCAATTATGAATTATATGAAAGTGATTGTCGCAGCAAGATTTGAACCCGAGACTTTTACTGTAGGGTGCCTAATGACTTAACTATTGTGTTACTGATGTTTTATGTTTACTGTTTAATTTGGAATTACAATGTTTTTTAGTAGGTTGTACTCGAACGTGAAACTTAGCTAGCAAATTAGACGGTAATATATATAGTCTCGATTTGAAAAACTTTTGAAGTTGCTATTAGACGGTACTGAAAATACTGAAACTTATTATTGTAGCCATGCATGGCCACTGGCCACTCCTTTCCCACAACATCCTACATATTAACATATGTGGAGTACTGTACTTTACTAACCTGAATAGTCACATACTGGTACGAGTAACTTCCTAATCATATCATTAGGAGTAAACTCTCCAAAATCCGAAACATTGTAGCTCGTTTCAATTTCGACAAATAAGACTCCCTTTGCATTGCAATCGATTTCTATGCGACCGGTCAAGGTGTTTTTGCTCAACCGACCGGCATTGGGATAGAATGTAACCAAGAGTTGACTAAGAGACGACTTAAGAAGGGTAGAGCTAACTTGAGAAATAGGATTATTGTTTGAATTTGGATAAATGTAGTATACTGGACTATGGCTAAAGATTGGGAGCCGTAGCAAATCTACGTCTGTTAGCCAAATAGTTTCTTTTGGGGTTTCTTTTGCAGGTTTAACCATGGTTGAATCGATCATGGTTACACTCGGTTCAGTAGGATGAATCATGTTTTGTGAATACTTTTATAAAACTTAAAAGGGATTGAGATTTGAGATACTACTAAAAATTCAAATCTTGTAATAAGCACTTATATAGACAAGGGAATCAAGATGTCAATGTTATAAAATAGCCTCAATTTATCGGGTTTGGGCGGCTCAATTCAGTACTAGTTTTGTGTTTGCCAGAATTCGGTTGAAATTAGGTTGGGGCAAGTCAATCCCGGTTGGGAATATTTTTGAGTTGACTGTTGCCAAGTTATTTGGAAATAACGGTCAGTATGTGATAATAAACGAACCATTTAGATTGAATAGCAATAGGTCTAATCAAATTCGGAGCAAGTAAGTATTAATAGGTTTATACACAATCAATTTAATCTACAACTGGTGTTGTAGAATCTGAGGTTTATCCATGAGTGAATTATACCACCAATAAATACAATTAATTGTATATATTTTGAGATTTTTTAATAGAAATTTCGTGCTATGTTGAGTTTAGAAAATTATTATACAACTAAAACATAATATATATAAATTCAACTATATTTTTATCTTAATATAAAAAATTAAAATATAACTCAAAATAGTTTAAAAGTTCAATAAATAGATATATAAGCTCAATTAAATGCATTATAATTATACGATACTCTTATACTTCTGGTTGTATACTCCTTTTTGTCGAGTTTTATAATTAAGTTTTGCACTGATCCACTAAACGTAAACAAATTAAATTTTAAAAAATCTCGGAAAAAATATAAGTTAATTGTATAATACATTCGTACAAATTGAGATATAATTTTATTTGTGTCTAATTGTATATTTGTATATCAAAGAGTCTTGCTGAAGACGGATACTATCCGTCACAAGGTGAAGACAGATAGTATCTCCCTCATAATGCTATCTCTCTCATAATGTAAGTGGAAAGACAAGTGGAAGAAAATGAAGCATTTTCATGGGTCATGTCACTTACAAGTTGTAATTTGTGAGAGAGACACTATTTATTTTTCAACCTATGACGAATAGCGTCCGTCTTCGATAATAATTTGTGTTTTGTATATACTAAATGTTCCATCATAATTGGCTTCGACCTAGGTGAAGGGCCACTTAACCTTTCTAAAACCCCATTTTTTTGTTGAGACGAACTATCCATGTTAAAATATGACTTTGTGAAAAAATGAACCTAGTATTAGTCTATTATTATGACCATGTCTTTGTCTCTTGCAGGAATATTGTGATAGTAAGGAAATAGTTCGTAGTGGTGATGTTAAAAACAATTAATTATTACGACTAGGATTAGTCTCCTAATTGTGATTATTAAGACAATGCGTGTGAGAATGTCGTACTTTGCCATCGGAGAGAATATAGGAAGGCTTGAAAACGGCTAATAATAGTGATAAGAAAACAATTACTGATTATTTATTATTCAAAGTCTTGGTCTCCTAGAGAACAATTTATTATTTATCACAAATTTTAGAATAAGACGGTTTTATATCTTAAAATAGTTTATTTTATAATAAATATATTCATTTACTACGTAGTACTAATAAATGAGTTTTTTTTATATAATGGGACCGTCTCACCTAAGAGTTACCGAATTATTAATGCTAAGTATTGGCCTTTGTGAGAAAGGTTAGCGTAGAATTATTAGAAAGATTCTTTTGGGCTTAAAATTTATCACATTTGCTGTTTTACTTAAAAGCTGTTTTATGGCCGGGTTCATCTGACTAGACCCGGGCGAGGCCAGGGTCTTGCGGAGGATAAAATGAACGTAGTATTATTCTATTATGATTAGGAATGGCAGTCTCACTCTGATTAGGAATGACAATCTCACTCTGATCCGGTGGATATCCATTCACCCGAAATTAAATGGGTGGGATATGGATGATGCTTTTTAAAAAAAATTAGGGTGGGTTGTAAAATTATGCTTCCTCCGTTCATATCTAAAGCGCATATATGCTTTTTGCACAAATATTAAGAAAGATATTAAAAAATTATTAAAGGTAAATTTGGAAGTGTGTAAGATATTTTTTTATTAATTTAAATGTGTGATATTGGATTATAGGTGGGCCATGGAGTGACATTTTATGTAGATAAATGGTTTCTATAAGGGTAGTTTAGTCATTTTGTTTTCTTTTTTAGGAAAGTGGTAGAGTAGATATGAATGGATTAAAAAGGAATATATGTAGGTTGGATATGAATGGAGGAAGTATGTCGCTAAACAAGATTTAGAATTATGTTCCATTTTTTCAAAAAAATATGTAACCCGAATGTATTTGATAATGTACGCTTTTATTTTTTTTTGTTTTCTGTGTATGTTTTTGATATATCGCCTTTAAATTTCACAAGCGTGAAAATATGTAACGGGTGCCCACTTCACCCGGTGGATATGGATATGTATATGGATGGATGAAAAAAAAATTAAACAAATATAGGTGGGATATAAGTCATATGACTCACGATAAATTAAATGGATATGGATATGAATGTGGCTCCATCCCATCCGTATCATATCCATTGTCATCCATAATTATGATCATGTTTTCTATCTCTCGAAGGATAAAATATTGTGACAGAGTTTATGGAAGATGAAATTCTTGTCTCCTAATTATTACTCCCTTTATTTCATATGTAAGAAAAATTTCTGATATGACTTGTTTTATATAACATAATACTGTGTAGATAGTTATGTGAGATGTTTGGATTGTTTTTTCAATAATTTATAGTAATATATAACTAAAGATATGAAAGAACATACGAAGATTGAAATATATATGTATAAAATAAATGTATATAATTCATTAGAATTATTGTGAAAGTTCGAAAATAGTTTATATTGGTAATACACAAATTTTCATTTGTGAGACATTATTCTGTTACAAGCTTGTGACATCTCACAAAAAGCAAGTAAGAGAGCAAGTGGATGGACAAATGGAAGAATGACTCTGAAGCGGTTACAAGCAAGACTATCTGTTGATAATATTAAAACATTTATTCTATTACGACTAAAATTAGTCTCCTAATTATTATGACCAAGTTCAGGTGTTTAAGAAAACAATTTTAAATACTACTCGGCATGAGAATGCCCTAAGTCTTCCGGGGGCGAGAATATAGGGGAGGGTTGAAAATGGCTCATGATAGAAAACAATAACTAATATGAAAAAAGATGCAACTTCCAACTCTCCTTCAGAAAACAATTAGTTAATTATTATTGCAAAGTCTTGGTCTCTTAGAACATCCTCAATGATTTGCTTTAGGAATTTGCTTGCAATATTTATAAAATAGTAAGCAAGTAGCTTACCATTGGAGTAAGGAAATATTTATATAGCTTATGATTGTAGCTCTACCAAGCATGTAGCTAACTATAAAAAAAATAAAAATAAAATAAAAGGTGAAGTTTATGATTGAAATTTTTTTTTATTGTGGGACCCATAATATTAGAAAATGTTGTATCTAACCATTGGAGCGATATATAGCCGAAGAGCAAAATAGCTTAAAAACCGTATTGAGAAATCAAGTTACAACGTGTTGTAGCTGTCCACTGGAGATGCTCTTAGAAACTAATCTATTTACTTATTATTATGAAAACGTCGTGGTCTTCCTGGGAAGAGATCAGGGTAAGATTATTGGTCAGACTCTTTTGAATCGTAAAATTTATCATATTAGCTTTCTACAAAAACTTTTTTTTTGTTGAGTTGACTTGAAGCCGGGCCGGACTCATTGGCTAATAGGCTCGGGCCTGGCAAGGGGGAGGGGTGGGATTAGCTAACACAATGTTTGACCCGTGTCATGCCTGTGGTGGGTGGAGGACGACCGAGGGCGGAGTGAGTTGGTGGACCCTTGTATTTTCTTTATATATACTAAATAGGTGGACCATAGGTTTGGCTGCTTGCTGAGAGACTGAACATGGTGGGCTGGATTTGGTCAGGCTGCGCTAATGACTACTTTCAACTAACTTTTATTATTTTTATATTACTACGACTAACCTCGTACTTTATTCATTAATAATTAGACTTAGACCTCATAAACAGGTGGAATTGGGTCATTTTGGGTTTCGAAAACCGCCTAAAAGCAAGTGGTATGAGTTCTCTTACTCCGACCATGATAGAAAATGTACAATAAGATTAATATAAATTTCTGATTTGTGACGGACATATTTATCGTAAATTTGTGACGGGTCGAGTACTACTTATGTGAGATAGATAAAACAAAACGCAGATTGTCTAGGAGTAGCAATTTGTTTTGTTTTATCAACCCATATGAATAGGATGTGAGCTTTTGCAAACTTTTGACGGCTATACCCGTTATAAGGAAGACTTGCTGTAAGATTAAAATAGTTCCATTTTAAAGCTTTGTTAACAATTGTTTGTATACTTTTTAGAAGTTTGTTTACAGACCTTTTATTGTCACGGTTTGAAATTCATAGATGAGAATTGTTACATGATTGTATATAGATTTGTAGGTTGACCCTACATGACAAGTAGTGGTTCTTAGAAGTCAAAATGTTCGAGTACAAGAGTCAGTTCAAGTGTTAGAAACCCTTTTACTTTAATTATGAAGCCAGGATTCGATTTTAATCCGCGACTTTGTGCGCTCATTTAAACAAAGAAAAGTCAAAATGTTCAAATTTGACAAAATATAACGATTATACTATATATATGAGGGGAAAAATTGGACAATTTTATGTGGGTCTTATAATATGAACCTTTAAAAGCTTTGTCTATTAGTATGTATTTGTTAATGGAGATGTTTGTTAATTTGGTGGTATGTCATGTAACAACACCTTTATAAACTCACACCTTTATAAACTCATCTATTGTGGATGTCCTAATTAGGCTAATCTATTTTCAGATTAAACAAAGTCAAACCGTATCGCTGAGACATTTTCCATGAGGATTTTACTTAAATTACTTACACCGAGTCATTTTGTGTCTTAACGTATATCAGGTGGGGTCGGATTTGGTCAGTTCGGGGCCAACGTAGAGGTCAAGTATTGTAATGGTCACTCTTTTGGGTAATTTTAGGAACGAATCAGGTCAGATTTACCGAGTATTCACGCACTTTACGGACCTAAATTAGTCCAGAAATTATTATGTAGCAAGAATAAAATCGGTCCATCAATTCTCAGAATATAAACATAATATCGTTCATAATCCGTATGCACTTATTAATTAATATAATTACAATACAAATAAAATTTGTGATGCACATAATGTAAACATAATACTTGGTACTTTGTTGTCGTTTTTCATCGCAAATTTTCATCTATGATGAGCTAAATCTATCACAAGCTTATAACGTTGAGTAAATTTACAAGTATGACGACGAGTGAGGAGGGATGGTGGATCGCAAACAAGACGGACTGCTTCTTCATAATCTTATTAAAAATCATAAATAATTTTCTCAAAACGCTCCATATGACTAGCGAACAGATTAATAAACAGGAGCAAGTACTGTCCATTTTCATTAGGCATGATATAAGTGCGACCTTCATGCCCGAGCCCACCATGACGAAAAATCCTGGGTTTACCCCACCCGAAATCCACGTCATAAAACGGTAATCCTTTTAAATAATTCACTTGAAAATCAGGACACCTCGATAGATGAGGTCCGCTGGCTAAAGCCATTACATCAGGCTGTAGGCTAAGGTAATCGAGGGCCGATTGTATGTACTCTTCATCGACTTTTGTTACGGTCTCAAGAACCTTGCTTGCGACGTACCCTAGCGGTTTAGACAATATTTCACCACATTTATCAAAATAAGTCGTGTTAAATACGTAATTACCAAGATACCCCTTTGGTACATCGCCTTGTTTGAATTTTGAACGTCCGTTCACTAGTGTGGAAAACTTGATGAAAGTGTCGGGATCGACATTGCGAGCTTTCAGGGCGCAGCGCCATACATGGGCTGCTAATACATTAAACGTGCTGTACCGATGTTTGTCCTCAGATGTTGGCATTGCCTGTTGTTTTAAGGCGGTAATCTGGTCTTGTGAAAATTTGAAGAGTCCCACTTTTGTTTCCTCAATTTGTTGGAAATCGCCTGTAGGGTATTTATTAGTTGTTTCTCTCGTTAATATAGTGAGACAGTTTCTCGAGAAAACTTATTGATAAATATTAAGTCTTTCATCTGTCTCAATCATTAATTTACTTTTATATAACTCCTATAAGCCTATAACGAATCGTGTACATACTGATATACCTTGGCCAGGTTGAAAAACTCGGTATTACTCAGACACGCCGACTCGAGTCGGCGTGTCTGGCACGGCTATTTTGGGTAAATTTTCCTATTTTGTGGTCAAAAATTGAAGTTTGCTGTGTTGTGTCGTGTCGGACACCGACACGTGTCTGACACGCGACACGGCAGTTAAGCAATGTATCGGAGTAACATTGGAAAAACTTATCGTTCAAAATATAATATTGTTCGAGATTTATATAGGACTACAATAAACTAAAACTTGTCATTGGAAATGTTAACTCGCCTGAAACTATATTTTAATTAGCTAACAACATTAGATGAGCTTAAGCACAGCACTAGTATAGAAATATTAGCTATTTACATTTAAAATGTGATATTAAGTTTACAAAATCTCTTATTGGTAACCCTAGATTTTTTTCTTAAATTCGCACCTATTTTAGGATAATATATAGAGTTAACATTTCTATGTTCGAGTACGTGCTCATCTAATATTTTTAGCTAATTAAAGGGTCGTTTGATTGATGCGGGAATTACAACGTCCCATGAAATACAAATTTATGGGAAATAAGCCAATAAGCCCCTCGTCTAATTCATGGAAATTTGCTAATTGTTTGGTTGCCAATGTGGAAATTCACTTCCATAGGAACTTCAACACATCATGGGAACTGGGAAGTCGGTAAGCAACTTCCCCCATTTATGCGGGAAATTACTTCCATGGGAAGTGACACTTCCCCCATTTTTACAAAAAGAGGGCAACCAAACTACTCTCTAATTTGCACTTTATGGGAATTTCCACTTCCCATGTATTTTTCAAGGCAACCATATAATTGAATTAGGTATACAAGTTATAAAATATTTTCGCAAAATGAATAGTCGATAACTTACTAGAGAAGTCGTCGATAACTGGTTGGGGCGGTTCAAACTCAGGATGGTTGAAATTGACTTGTGGTGGGTTACGCGGAACAAGAAGTTTAGTTCGATCAAAGTCTGGTAAGATGTTAAGTCCAACTCCCCTGGCTAATCTAGCCCACTCAGTGGTAAGATGCATATCCGCAGCCCCGTCTCCTACATAGTGATGCGCCGCCACCCCAATGGACACTCCGCCACAAGCGAATCGTGTGAGTTGCACCATAAGCAGTGGCATATTCATGAGACCAGCTACACAATGTTTATACAAGATCGTTTAATTCAATGGATAAATACGAAGTAGTATACAAGGGAACAAAATTTTTAGGAGTTGTCCGTAAGGGTAGAGTCTAGTGGTTAAAACTTAGGTGAAATTCTCAGGAGATTCGGGTTCAAGCCTCTCCAAGAGCAAAATCTTGTGGAGCATTCTTGGCCCGAGTCCATGCCTAAATAGACTTCGAGTCTGTCACCCTCGGGTGGTTTACCTGGTGTATGTGGTTTGTAGGCTAGGCTATCACATATACCCGCGAGTTTACCCGGTGCACACCAAAAGGTTGCAGGCTAGGCTATCACATATACCGGGAGTTTACCCGGTGCATACTAAAAGGTAACGGCTACGGATTCCCTCGTTACCAAAAATGAAATAAAAAATCAAAATTCTAGGGGTTTAGTAGGAGGGGCTGGGTGGATATGTGCGAAGTATATTTCAATTATGAATTAGAAGAAATTGATTGTCGCAGTAATATTTGAACCCGAGATTTTACATGTAGGGTGTCTAATGACTTAACCATTGTGTTACTGATGTTTTATGTTTATTGTTTAATTTGGAATTACAATGTTTTTTTAGTAGGTTGTACTCGAACGTGAACACTTAGCTAGCAAATTAGACGGTAATATATATAGTCTCGATTTGAAAAACTTTTGAAGTTGCTATTGGACGGTATTGAAAATACTGGAACTTATTATTATAGCCATGCATGCCCATAGGCCACTCCTTTCGCACAACATCCTACATATTAGTTCCTTCATTCCAATCAGTTCTATACATTTTACTTTATGGGCACTATTCATAAGTCGAGTGAATCTTCGACACAACTTCTAATATATAATATAAAAGATAATCATGTGAAATCTTGTTTATATTGTCTTACCGAGTACATGGTGAATATCAAAGTTCTATAATTTTTATCGATACTTAACTAAAGATATTAAGAAAAGAAAACGAGTATTGACAAACGTGAATAAAACAAATATATAGAATTGATTGAAATGGAGGAAGTACCTGAATAGTCGCATACAGGTACGAGTAACTTTCTAATCATATCATTAGGTATAAACTCTCCAAAATCCGAAACATTGTAGCTCGTTTCAATCTCGACAAATAAGACTCCCTTTGCATTGCAATCGATTTCAATGCGACCGGTCACGTCATTTTTGCTCAACCGGCCGGCATTGGGATAGAATGTAACCAAGAGTTGACTAAGAGACGATTTAAGAAGGGTAGAGTTAACTTGAGAAATAGGATTATTGTTTGAATTTGGATAAATGTAGAAGACTGGACTATGGCTAAAGATTGAGAGCCTTAGCAAATCCATGTCTGTTAGCCAAATTGTTTCTTTCGGGGTTTCTTTTGCAGGTTTAACCATGGTTGATTCGATCATGGTTACGTTCGGTTCTGTAGGATAATTCATGTTTTGTGAATATTTTTATAAAAGTTAAAAGAGATTGAGATACTACTAAAAGCTCTAATCTTGTAATAAGCACTTATATAGACAAGGGAATCAGCAAGATGTCAATTTTATAAAAGAGCCTCAATTTATCGGGTTTGGGTCAGCTCAATTCAGTACTAGTTGTTTTGTGTTTGCAACAATTCGGTTGAAATTAGGTTGGGGGAAAGTCAATTTCGATTCGGGACATTTTTGAGCTGACTGTTGCCAAGTTATTTGGAGATAACGGTCAGTATGTGATAATAAACGAACCATTTAGATTGAATAACAATAAGGTCTAATCAAATTCGGAGCAAGTCAGTATTAATAGGTTTATACATAATCCATTTAATCTACAATTGCTAGCGTAGAATCCAAGTTTTATCAATGAGTGGATTATACCACCAGATGTACAATTGATTGTATATATTTTAAGTTTTTTAATAGAAATTTCGAGTTTTAGTGGAAAGATTATAATTTTCTTTACAAAATATTGAGTTTAAAAAATTATTATACAACTAAAACACAATATATATAAATTCAACTATATTTTAACTTTATTATAAAAAAATAAAATATAACTCAAAATAATTTAAAAGCTCAACAAATAGATAAATAAGCTCAATTAAATGCATCATGGTTGTACGATACTGTTATACATCTGGTTGTATAATCATTTTTGTGGAGTTTTTAAATAAAATTTTGCACTCAGCCACTAAACATAAACGAATTAAACTCTAAAATCTCGGAAAAGTATAAGTTAATTGTATAATACTATTATAGTAGTTGAGATACAATTTTATTTATATGTAATTGTATATAATAGGTCTTACTTGTGATGGATTATTCGTCACAAGCTTATGAGTTATGACGGGTCAACTATCACCCATAGAAATAAGTAAGGAATTAATTCTCCTAGGAATTTACAATTCATGGAAATAAGTTCCCACATCCAATTCGGGTGAATTTGACAAACACAAATTCTCATTTGTGACGGTGGTATCCGTCGCAAGCGTTTCCTCTCACAAAATATCCATGAGAGGTGAGTGGGAAAGCATATGGAAGATGTCCCACCTTGTCCCATCTCCCTTTTTGTGAAAGGTCACAAGCTTGTGACGGAATTAGCCCGTCACAAGCAAGACCTGATGTTTGACAAAAGTGTTTGCTTACCCATGTAAGAATTAAATTCCGCAGAACTTCCAATGATCGATCAAGGGGAAGTAGGTAAGCATTTTACTACATCTGGTAGGCATTGGAAATTCATAAGAAGTTTTAATTCCTATATTTTTTTCAAGATTTATGTTAACAAAGCAATCCATTTTTTTTAAAATCATGGAATTTTGCAATGCATGTGTTATTTCAGTCGAAACCAAAGGGAGCCCTAAGACAAGAAGTAAGATACATAGGGAATCTCAAATGGTTTGTCTTTATCTTTTCATATGGGTTTTCAATCAGCCGTCACAAGCTTGTGATTAATATCAGCCGTCATAAATGAGAATTTGTGAATTGTATATTTGTATATACTAAATGTTCCATCATAATTGGTTTTGATCTAGGTGAAGGGCCACGTAACCTTTCTAAAACCCCATGTTTTTGTTAAACGAATATACGCAATAAGGAGATTTATTATTTTTTAAAACATGGCTTTGTGGAAAAAAAAAATGAACCTAATATTAGTCTTTATTATGACCATGTCTTTGTCTCTTGGAGGAATATTGTGAAAGTTCGGAAATAGTTCGTGGTGGTGATGTTAAAACAATTAATTATTACGACTAAAATTAGTCTCCTACGAAAAACTGGTAATTTTTAAAGACAAAGTTTAGGTTTTTAGAAAACAATTTTAGTTACTACGTGTGAGAATGTCGTACTCTGCCGGCGGAGAGAATATAGGGAGGCTTGTAAATGGCTGACAATAAGCTTGTGGTGTGAGACCGTCTTATTGTAGGATTTGTGGCTAACAATAGTGATAGAAAACAATTACTCCCTCCATTCTTTTTATATCACCCAATTTCATTATTCACGTTTGTCGATGTTCATTTTGTTTTGATTATATCTTTAGCTACATACTACTAAAAATTATAAAAGTTTGATATTCTTAATCCTCTTATCAAGACAATCCAAAAAAAATCTCACATGAATATATTTCCGTGAACGGATTGAGAGAAAACCGACGTTGAATAGTCGATTGTGAATAGTGTCAAAACAAAAGTTGGGTGATATAAAAAGAATGGAGCGAGTACTGATTATTATGACAAAGTTGCAACTTCCAACTCTCCTTAAAAAAACAACTAAGTCTTGGTCTCCTAGAAAACAATTTGTTTGTCACAAATTATAGTCTAAGACGATCGTACGTGCGATCAATAGAACCACTTGCCATTTTTGGTTAAATAGTAACCAACTTTTTTGGTTAAAAAATAATTTTTTCAAAGTGAACAGTATTTATTGTCAAAAAATTGGTCACTTTTTACTAAAAATGGTCATATTTTAAAAAAAAAACTACGACTTGTTATTGCTAAGTATTGGCCTTTGTGAGAAGAGGTTATTGCAGGATTATCGGTCAGGCTTTTCTAGGGATTAAAACTTACCATATTACCTTTTCAGAAATTCTCATTTGCAACAGACATATCCGTCGCAAGCTTGCGACGGATACCGTTTCCTCTCACAAAATACCCATTTTTTCTCTCTCTTCGACACTATTTATGTGGTCCCCTTTCTCCACTAACTCATTTTATATCCATTTTATCTCACAAAATATCCGTCATAAATGGTGACCCGTCACAAGCAAGACTTACTATTACCTTTTTACTAGAGCTATCTTCCGGATCGGGCTCATAGTAGACCCGGGGAAGGGCATGATCCCTTGGAGGATAAAATGAAGTGTAGTATTAGTCTATTATGACCATGTCTCATCTTGTTTAAATCGTTTTCTTATAATTTTTATTAATATGTAACTAAAGATATGGATAAAAAAACAAACATTAATGTAAATGTATAAAACTAACGATAGAATGCATTGGAGTATTGTGAAAGATCGAAAATAGTTCGTATTGGTGATGTTAGAACAGTTTTTTTTAATAATGAGGAGGTTTGATCCTCCTCGGACACGCAACAATACCATGCTAAACACCCTGGAACATGTAAATTCAATTCACGGGTTATTTCTACTGAAGGACATGTGCTTAAGTCCCATCATCTAAGGAAATTCGAACTCAAAATGTTACAATCCATTCTTAAGATATTTTGAGGGAATCCGAATCTCCATAAATATTCTATTACTACTAAAATTAGTCTCCTCATTATTATGACAAAGTTCAGGTGTCTAAGAAAACAATTTTAAAATCTAAGCAAGAAAGATGTGAACACACTTCACTGATACGGTTGGCCACTCGATTGCTAGACTTTGTACGGAATCGGGGGAGGAACGCGTGTTTGTATCTGATTTTCCGACCTCCGTCACTAGTTTGGCGGAGCTTGACTTAATTTAATCGAACTCGGTTTTCTTTCAAAAAAAAAAAGAAAAAAAAAAAAGAAAACAATTTTAAATACTACTCGAGAAGCCGGCATGAGAATGCCCTTGTCTTCCGGGGCGAGAATTTAGGGAGGTTTGAAAATGGAACATAATAGTAATAGAAAACAATTAATTATTACTGTTATGCCCTAAAAATGACATTTTTATAAGCTAACACGTGGCATCGTCTAAGTGGATGGGGCATGTACATGTGGCATCCAAAGTCAAAGGAAAAGCAAGAAGGAAAGTCATATGGGAAGAGGATTGCACAAGAAGGAAGAGAGCACTGGAAACGAGAAAGAAGAAGAGGACGAAATGCCAGGGCTCGAGGATTGCCCGAAATGGCCACACACACAGGGAGAGCCAGAAAAAGCAGCTAGAGTAAAGAAGCCAAAATGGGACAAAAGGAGAAGAAGGATCCGTTGGATGGAAGGAGCATCCAACGGTCCATACAAGCATAATTGTATATATATGTTAACCTTGTATCATTAGTTCATTCATTCATTATCATACATAGCATACACAACACTAAGAAAACTCAACAAATACTTGTAAACGCACACACACTCTGAAAGAGAATTCTAGTGGAACTTGGAAGAAATCTTCTTCCCGCAGTTTTTCCCCAAGGGGCTTCCTGCGTCATCAACCCTCTCGTCCCTCACACTTCTTCTTTTTACTCTTCTAAATATTTACTTTGCCTAAATACATCACCTACTAGGTTTGGAATCACTATAACCTCCTAAAATAACATTAGGTAAATTTTGACCTAAACATTTTGGCGCCCACCGTGGGGCTGTAGTGATTATTCAACCCAAAAGCGTAAAAATCCTGAAAAACCCTCGAAAATCTCTCAAAATGACAAACCCAGCTCCTCAAACAAACCCACAACCCACCCCAGCGGTAACAGAAACTTCTCCCATCTCCGTGGAGAGTCAGGAATCTCCAACCCTGAAGGTGACCGCTCCCCTCGCTGTCAGTACTCCGCAGACACAGTCAGGCGTCACTAGCGGCAATACAGCGGCCAGCTCGGGCTCGGCAGATGCTCCCACCCCAGCCATGTGGAAGACGATGATGGAAGGAATCTTCACCCTCCATCAAGCAGTCGACGGCTTAAGGAAGGACAACCAGGAGCTCAGAAAGCTAGCCACGACTCAGAATCAACTTCCACGCGTCAGCGGAAATCCAGGCGCAGAGGCAGGAGTCCCAAGACCTCCAGGGAGCAGAGTCGAAGCCAGGGCCATCCCCAACGAGATAGTCACCAGACTAGATCTCGCAGGGTTAACTCCCTCCGAGAGAATCACTCCCTCAGGATTGGGCTACCTCTCCATCAACCTGGACTCACCGCAACCGCAAACGGGAGCCCCAGGTAACGGATCTGTAAGATTACCCGTTAATACTAACCAACATGGTAATGCAGGACCTTTTTTCACCCCTACCTCAGTCTGGACACAAGGGGAAGGGTCATCAGCAAGGCAACCACCCCTACTGGGGGCTGGCTCATCGGGATACTCCACCCAGCAGACGCCATCGATAGTGCACACCGTGCCGATGAGTCTTCAAGCACTCTGCCAGCCCGCGGTCGGCCAGACCCCAGGAGCGCCAGGGTATGCACCTCTTACTCATACTACCCCTTGGAATTTCGCTAACCCTCTTGCAGGACCGAACCCATGGGAGCACCAGTACAGGGAGCTGTGGGACTTAGTCAGCCGCATACCAGGAATGCCAAGGCCCCTGGAGAAAGCGGCCCCAGACAGCTACGCAGACTCGCCATTCACCCACAACATCGTCTCGGTAGATGTGCCCAAAGGATTCACTCCACCAAATATGACCAGCTACGACGGAACGGCTGATCAGATAGACCACATCAACCAATACAAGCAGAAGATGATGGTAATCACGGCCTCAGGCTCCCTGAAGGAGGCATGCATGTGTAAAGGGTTCGGATCCACTCTCTCCGGAGCTGCCCTCCAGTGGTTCGTCACCCTGCCCAACTCCAGCATTTCCAGCTTTGCGGACCTGGTGAATGCGTTCAACCAGCAGTTCGCCAGCAGTAGGCGGCCAGAAAAGCAGAGCAGCGACCTCTACGAGATCCAGCAAGGCGATGGAGAGTCCACCAGAGACTACCTAGCCCGATTCAACAAAGAGATGGTGTCAATACCCCATTGCGAGGAAAAAGCCGCCATCCACGCCTTTCGCTGGGGGCTACCACAGGCCTCCGACCTATACAAGGAGCTCACCAAGTGGCCATGCACGGCTTATGCTAAGGTTCAGCAAAAGGCGTTGGATGTCATCCGACTGGAAGAAGATGCAGGGCCCAGGAGGATCAGTTGCGGCTCCGCTTCCACCAGCAGAAAGGCACCAGCAGCAGACAGGCAGGAGAAATCCAAACCTTACAACAGGCCGGTGCATAAGGTTTCTGGAGGAAAAAACTGGAAGAATGACCCAAATCTGCCGCCAAAGGTACAAGAGTATGGTTTCACTGTTAATCTTGCAGGACTAATCAAAGCACTAAAGGAGTTGGGAGAAAAGGTGAAGTGGCCCAAGAAGCGGGCAGAAGAAAGAAGCAAGGACGGAAGGGACACCAACCTAAGGTGTGACTTCCACAACGAAGACATCGGGCATACAACCGAAGATTGCATCACCCTCAGAAAAGAAGTCCGGTACCAGTACGAGCAGGGTAATCTGAACCACATCTTGCCAAAAGGAACCAAGGTGAACGCAACTCGCCAGGTAGCACCCTCTAGCCCACCTCTCTGCACTAGAACTATTAACGTGATAACAGGGGGCTCGGAGCTGTGCGGACTCACCTATTCCGCAGCCAAAAGGCACGCCACCCGAGTTAAAGGAGACAAGCCAGAGTCCTCGTGCAGGATCAGCGCCCAGGATCTGCCGGTCGTCAGCTTCGACGAGACGGATGTAGAAGAGGGTGCTGAGTACCATGATGACGCCCTGATCATCACCCTATCCATAGGGAATTGTAGGGTGAAGAAGATTCTGGTAGATACGGGGAGCTCAGTCAATATCATCATGTTGGAGACGCTGAAAAGTATGGGATTTGGGGAAGCAGACCTAACCAAAAAGGCGGTTCCACTGGTGGGATTCAGCGGAGAAACAAAGCATTCGCTCGGAGAAATCATGATCCCGACCTACGCCGGAGGAATCAACAAGTAAGTAAGGTACCTGGTAATTGACGGTCCCTCCACCTACAACGTCATCCTGGGCAGGCCATGGATACATGATATGAAAGCCATCCCGTCTTCATACCACCAGTGCCTCAAGTTCCCTACGCCGTGGGGAGTCCAGACCATAAGGGGATACCAGGAAGAAGCAAGGAGCTGTTACAAAGTAGCACTCAAGCCCACAGCCACTCCTCCTCCAGCATAGCAATCACAGGCAAAGCAGGTCAGGGGAACCTACGAAGAACCTCCCCAAGTGGAGGTAGAGGAAATTCCCCTGGACCCGCTGCACCCAGAGAGGAAGGTACTGGTGGGAGCAGAGTGTACAGGTACCGTTCGTTCAGAACTGTTAAATTTGTTAAAAGCTAACATTGACTGCTTTGCGTGGTCCCACGAGGACATGGTGGGGATAGACCCAAACGTAATTTCACACAGGTTGAGTGTAAGCCCCGGCTACAAGCCGGTCCAACAAAAGAGAAGAAAATTTGCCGCAGAAAGAAACCAGGTGATAAACCAGGAGGTGGACGACCTCCTGGCCGCAGGGAAGATCAGGGAAGTAGCCTATCCGGAATGGCTATCCAACGTGGTAGTGGTCCCCAAAAAGAACGGAAAGTGGAGGGTGTGTGTAAACTTCACCGACCTCAACAAGGCGTGCCCTAAGGACCCGTTCCCTCTACCACACATAGATGCAATGGTGGATGCAACCGCAGGCCATGAGATGCTCACATTCCTGGACGCCTGGAGCGGATACAACCAGATCAAAATGCATCCGGAAAACCAGGAAAAAACGGCATTCAGGTCTGAAAGAGGTATCTACTGTTATAACGTTATGCCATTCGGTTTAAAAAATGCAGGATCCACATATCAGAGGCTGGTGAACATGATGTTCAAAGATCAAATTGGCAAAACCATGGAAGTCTACATAGACGACATGGTTGTCAAATCCAAAGCAGCCAGCCAACACGCCCAACACCTGGAAGAAACCTTCAGCATCTTGAGGAAGTACCAGATGAAGCTAAACCCCTCCAAGTGCACGTTCGGAGTCTCCAGTGGGAAGTTCCTGGGGTACATGGTCACGCAAAGGGGAATCGAGGCAAGTAGCGAGCAGATTAAAGCGCTCCTGCAGCTGGAATCCCCCCAAAAGCCGAAAGACGTGCAGAAACTGACCGGCAGGGTGGCAGCTCTGAATAGTTTCATCTCCAGATCCTCCGACAGATGCCGACTGTTTTATGACATACTACGGAAAAGCAAGAGATTTGAGTGGACAGAAGAGCACGAAAAGGCGTTCACAGAATTAAAGAAGTACCTCAGCACCCCACCGCTCCTATCCAAACCGGAGCAGGGGGAGCCGTTGTACTTATACCTGTCAGTAACCGAGGTAGCGGTAAGCGCAGTGCTGGTGCGGGAGCACGAAGGAACCCAGCATCCAGTCTACTACATCAGTAAGTCTCTGCTACCTGCAGAGACCAGGTACACTGCTCCTGAAAAACTCGTCCTTGCTTTAGTTACAGCTTCGTACAAACTGAGACCTTACTTTGAGTCTCACTCCATATCCGTCTTGACTAGCTACCCCCTGAGACCCATATTGAGTAAACCAGAACTTTCTGGAAGAATGTCCAAATGGTCAGTCCACCTGAGCGGCTACGACCTGAAATTTGAAACAAGGACCGCGATAAAATCGCAAGCCCTTGCAGACTTTGTCTCTGATTTTAGCCCAGGAATGGAAAAAGAAGCAGCCAAAGAAATCCTACCCCCAGAAATGGACTCCGAAGAAAACTGCTGGACGCTGCACGTGGACGGAGCCTCTAACAGCCGAGGAGCGGGGGTAGGAATGGTGCTCAGATCCCCTCAGGGAGATATGATCGTGCAGGCAGTCCGATGCGAGTTCCAAGCAACCAACAATGTAGCAGAATATGAGGCCTTGATCCAGGGACTCCAGCTGGCCCTGGACCTCAAGGTCAGATATCTGCAGGCGTTCAGCGACTCACAGCTCATAGTAAATCATATCAACGGTGAGTATGAAGCTAAAGATCCCAGGATGGCAGCCTACCTGGAGGTAGTCAAAGACAAGCAGGCAAGGTTCATCACCTTCAAAATAGAGCAAATACCCAGAGAGCAGAACGCAGAAGCAGACGCGCTGGCTAACCTGGGGGCAACATTCAAGCCCGAAGACATCTCCTCAATCCCCATCACCCATGTGCTGGAACCTTCAACTTCCCAGGAAGACCGAGAAGTTGAAAATTCTAGCACCTAGTGGGAGGCCGGGTTAGGCGTCCTCAGCAACACCGCGGAGCAGCCAGAGGACTGGAGGTCACCTTACCAAAGGTGGCTGAAAGACGGAACCCTACCAGCTGACAAGAAAGAGATAAGGGGATTCAAAATGAAAGCTTCCGGATTCATACTAATAGATGGTGTGTTGTTCAGGAAATCGCTCGCAGGACCCTACCTGAGGTGTCTGGGCGACGGAGAGGCACAGACAGTCTTGCACGATCTCCACAGCGGAAACTGCGGAAATCATGCAGGGGGCAAGAGCTTATCCAACAAAGCAATCAGAATGGGATACTTCTGGCCGACGATACAAAGAGATGCAGTAGAACTAGCCAAGAAATGTGAAGCCTGCCAGAAACACGCCCCTGTCACGCATCAGCCCGCTGAACCTTTGCATCCAATCATATCACCCTGGCCCTTCATGAAATGGGGAATGGACATAGTAGGACCGCTGCCCAGAGCACCTGGGAACAGAACCTACATGCTCGCGCTAACAAACTACTTCTCCAAGTGGATAGAAGCAGAGGCCTTCCCCCAGGTTACAGAAAATCAGGTGATATCTTTCCTTAAAAGAAACATAATCTGCAGATTCGGTATACCCTCTGAAATAGTGTGCGACAACGGCTCACAGTTCATATCTAACAAAACCGAAGCATTTTGTGCTAGTTGGAATATCACCCTACTAAAAGCTGCTCCCAGGTACCCACAGACGAATGGCCAGGCAGAATCCAGCAACAGGATAGTCATGGACAACATGAAAAAGAGACTGGAGGAAGCTGGAGTAAAGTGGGCAGACGAGTTGCCTTTGGTCCTATGGTCTGACAGGACGACCCCAAAGACAGCAACGGGTCAAACCCCCTTCAGCCTAGTCTTTGGGGCAGAAGCTGTCATTCCAGCAGAGGTGAAAGTACCAACACAGAGATACGGCTGCCTAACGGAAGAACGCAATCAGACAGAAATGGCCAGCAGCCTGGACACAATAGATGAGCTCAGAACCAGCGCCGCAATCAGAATGGCCGCTTATAAGCAAATGGTAGCCCGAAGTTACAACAAGAACGTTAAGGTCAGAACCCTCCAGGTAGGAGACCTAGTCCTCAGGAAAGTGTTCCAGAACACAAAAAATGCAAGTGCCGGAAAATTCGCCTACAATTGGGAGGGACCTTATCAGGTGGAAAGCACAACGGGAAGCGGGTCCTACAGGCTGATGGACATGGAAGGGAACATGGTGCCCAGACCTTGGAATATCCTCCACCTAAAAAAGTATCACGTATAAGGAAGCACACCGAGATGTTCTTTCAGAATCCGCGCCCAGGACCTACATCCTAATCCTAGGGTATTTACTTACTTATTCTATGTTTAAGCATTTCGTATTTTAATCATCCACAAATGTATCACCCCCAGGATCCAGCCATCCTGAGGGAGTTATTTGAAAAACAAAACCAATTCGGTGATCAATAAAAATCTATTTGAGGTATTTTTTATCATGAATACTTGCAGTATGTTGTCACTAGAAAAGCGAAATTGAGTCAAATCACACTCAAAACCCTCCACATTGCGTGAGCACGGCGAAGTACAGGCAACTGGGACACTGTCGCCCACGATACCTAGCACTCACGAAAGCCTGGCAGCCTCTGACTGAGATGGGTATACCCTGAAGCCAGCACCCACACATGGCCAAAAATACACGAGCATGCGCAAACAAAAACGAAACACACAAGGCATAAAAAGCGTCCGTAGACGCATACTTAAAAAGCAGCACAAACGACTGCTGAAGATTCCTGGGACCGCCCAGTAAGGAGTTCAAATGTACCAGAAAAAAGCAAAAACAAATAAAGGCCCGCCACGCAGGGCCCAGGGCACAGAAATATTCAGGGCACCAGCCCAGCCAACAAAACAAGCATAAAAACAACTAAACCAGAATGCCACCAAGGGCGCAGAAATTAAACATCAGGAGCCTCCCCCACAACCTGCTCACCGCCAGAGTGCCGAGTAGAAGAGGAGCCCGCCTCCGCAGCAACATCAACAAGCTGATCCTGAAAGACGCCGACTGGAGCAGGAGATCCTGGAGGAGCGCTCTGGACCTCGGGAGAGCCAGGAATTGGAGAGCGGAGGGATCCATCGGGGTTGAGGTCAGAAAAGTCCGGAAGCGTGGGAGGTACTGGGAACATCTGCTCCATAAGCTTCCTCTCCTCCTCCAAGCTCCACTTAGTATGCTCCCCCGCCCCAAACTCTTCCATGCAGGATATTCTTGCCTCCAGGGCAGAGAAGGTAGTCATGTTGTATAGCAGCTGGGACAACTTCTTCTTCTTGGTCACCACGGCTCTCAACCGTGCACCCTGCTCCGCTAAGGCCTGGTCTCTCTCTCTGCGAAGCTCAGCAAGTTCTCCATCCCTCTCTCTGCGCAGCTCAGCAAGCTCCTCATCTCTTTTCCTACCCTGCTCCGCAAGGACACCCTCCAGCTCCTTCACCCTTGCCTGGCAGTGGGCCAACTCCTCCGACTTCCGCACCCTAAGACCTCTCTCGGCATCTAGCCCAGTCTTGGCATCCTGGAATGCAGCCTCAGCCTCGCTGCACCCCATCAGCATCTTTTGGAAGCCCTGACAAGGGGATCCAGGAGAGATGTCAGTCGACCAAAACAAAGACACAACAAGCGCAAGGAAAAAGGGAAAACTCACCGCGAAAATGTCCTCTGTAGCCTGGCGCCATAACGGCACCACAGGCTGGCCCTTCAGCGCTGCCTTGGAACCAGGAGTCAACAGGCGACCCATGGCGGGCCAAGGATCCTCCTCCAGCTGACAGCTGAAGCCCTCTGGCAAACGGATGATATCCTCGCTCAAATCCTCAATGATAGGAGCAGCAGACTTCTTGACCAAGGCAGTGGAAGTAGAAGCTCGGTGGCGCGTCCTGGAAGAGACTGCAGGAGGAGGAGGACAAAAGGGGGTGACGGAGGGAGATGACTCAGCAGGAGCAGGCAAAGCAGCTTTCTTAGGGGCAGGCAAGGGCTCCCCAGGCTCCAACTTCCTCTTTGACAAAGGCTTGACCGACGAGATCAGCATCATCTTCCTGCGTTCAGCGAGCAGCTCCGTGGGCGTTTTCTTCGTCTGGGTTGAGCTGGTAGACATCTCTGCGGGCTCTTCTTGGGCAAATAAAGTATTGAAGCAGCGGGAATCAGCGTCCAGCCCAAACAACTTATTATAGGTCTCGGTGATATTGGGCGAGGGAATCAGATCTTTCACACCTGCACAGGAAAAGGTGTAAGGGCGTGAGCAGTAACGAGAACGAAAGACAGAAGGAAGAAACTGCCGGTACCTTTGCTATCAATAACTGGGTCCTGGAAGATGTAATCAGCAGGCGCGGGGAGCGAGTCCACTCGTACGTAAATAAACTGAGTGGACCATCCAGCATCCTTAGCCTTTTTCGGAAGGATAATGGGGAGGTCAATCTTAGAGTGAGCTCGAAGGGTGTACTGAGCATCACCCAAGCCCCGAACCGCATAAAAATGGGCTAAATCCCCCAGAGAAATGTCAATAGAGTGACGGCCGCTTATCATAGAGAGAGACAGGAGAATCCTCCAGGCATGAGGATTTATTTGCCAAAGGGGCAGCTTGGAATGGCGAAGGAACTCTTGCACCAAGGGGGGAAACGGGAAAGATAAACCCAAAGAAAACGGGTACACATAAAGGGTAGTCCATCCCGGACAATACGCGTCAGGCGCTTGCCCAGGGCGGGGAACGATCATGTCAACATTCTCGTCAAAGGGAAAGAAGTCCCTAACTACGGACGGTTCTATCAAGGCGAAGCAGGAATCAACGCGGTATTTGTTATGTAGCAGGGGACGTTCAGAGAAGGTGTTTGAAGCCATTGAAAATGTGAAAAAAGAAACGTGAGAAGGTCGTACCTTGACGGAGAAAGAAGGCGGAAGACGGATTGGCAGGATCGGAAGTTGAAGAAGTTGAGAGAGAAAAGGAGAAGAGGTAAAAAGAAAGGAAGATGAAAAATGAATGGTAAAAGTAGTGGAGGTTAAAGAGAGGTTTAAATAAGGGAGGTAAATTCGAAATTCGAATTGAATGGGGGACAGTTGGCGGGCGGTTGGCATGCATTAAAGGAGGCACTTGTTGAAACTGGCGCACGTCGCATCAAGGTCTCATCGACTGCCAACCCTACCCGACATTTCTGCAAGAAGTCCATAATCAAAGTCCTGGATCCGATATCTGCAGGAGTTCTCGCACAAATAAATTTCGGCAAGAACTGGGGGCTAATGTTATGCCCTAAAAATGACATTTTTATAAGCTAACACGTGGCATCGTCTAAGTGGATGGGGCATGTACATGTGGCATCCAAAGTCAAAGGAAAAGCAAGAAGGAAAGTCATATGGGAAGAGGATTGCACAAGAAGGAAGAGAGCACTGGAAACGAGAAAGAAGAAGAGGACGAAATGCCAGGGCTCGAGGATTGCCCGAAATGGCCACACACACAGGGAGAGCCAGAAAAAGCAGCTAGAGTAAAGAAGCCAAAATGGGACAAAAGGAGAAGAAGGATCCGTTGGATGGAAGGAGCATCCAACGGTCAATACAAGCATAATTGTATATATATGTTAACCTTGTATCATTAGTTCATTCATTCATTATCATACATAGCATACACAACACTAAGAAAACTCAACAAATACTTGTAAACGCACACACACTCTGAAAGAGAATTCTAGTGGAACTTGGAAGAAATCTTCTTCCCGCAGTTTTTCCCCAAGGGGCTTCCTGCGTCATCAACCCTCTCGTCCCTCACACTTCTTCTTTTTACTCTTCTAAATATTTACTTTGTCTAAATACATCACCTACTAGGTTTGGAATCACTATAACCTCCTAAAAGAACATTAGGTAAATTTTGACCTAAACAATTACGACGAAGTTGCAACTTGCAACTCTCAGTAAGAAAACAATAAAAATTAACGAAATTACGAAAATTGCGAAATTATGTTTATATAATAAAAATTTGGTTTTAACAATATAGTTTATTGTGTGATTGGAAAAAATATAAATAAAATAAATGGCAAAAAAAACATTGGAAAAAATTATTTATTTGAAGTATTGAACCCTTACCTTAGACAAAGAAAATCTACCCCGAACCATTAGACTAACATAGTTAATATGTCTATTAATTACACAAAATTATACTTATTTTTTAACAAACGGGGTGTGTGTGCATCCCCTGCACCCCTCCATATACGCCTATACAAACCGTATCGCTGCGAGACATTTTCCATTTGGATTTTACTTAAATTACTTACATCGAGTCATTTTGTGTCTAATGTATATGAGGTGGGGTTGGATTTGGTCAATTCGGGGCCAACGTAGAGGTCAAGTATCGTATTGGTCACTCTTTTGGGTCATTTTAGGAATAAATTAGGTCCCGAAATTCTCAGAATGTAAACATAATCACAAATTCTCATTTGTGACGGCGGTCTCCGTCGCAAGGTTATAACGGATATCGTTTCCTCTCACAAAATACTCACTTTTTCTCTCTCTCCGACACTATTCATGTGGTCCCCTTTCTCCACTAACTCATTTTATATACATTTTATCTCACAAAATATCCGTCACAAATGGTGACCCGTCACAAGCAAGACTTACTAAAACATAATATCGTTCATACACCGTATGCATTTATTAATTAATATAATTACAATACAAATAAAATTTGTGCCGCACATAATGTAAACATAATACTTCGTACACGGTTGTCTTTTTTCATCGCAAATTTTCATTTATGATGAGCTAAATCTGTTACAAGCTTATGACGTTAGACAAATTTACAAGTAGGACGACGGGTGAGGAGGGATGGTGGATCGCAAACAAGACGGACTGCTTTTTCATAATCTTATTAAAAATCATAAATAATTTTCTCGAAACGCTCCATATGACTAGTGAACAGATTAATAAACAGAAGCAAGTACTGTCCATCTTCATTAGGCATGATATAAGTGCGACCTTCATGCCCGAGCCCAGCATGACGAAAAATCCTGGGTTTACCCCACCCGAAATCTATGTCATATAACGGTAATCCTTTTAAATAATTCACTTGAAAATCGGGACACCTCGATAGATGAGGTCCGCTGGCTAAAGCCATTACATCAGGCTGTAGGCTAAGGTAATCAAGGGCCGATTGTATGTAGTCTTCGTCGACTTTTGTTACGGTCTCAAGAACCTTGCTTGCGACGTACCCTAGCGGTTTAGACAATATTTCACCACATTTATCAGAATAAGTCGTGTTAAATACGTAATTACCATAATACCCCTTTGGTACATCTCCTTGTTTGAATTTTGAACGTCCGTTCACTAGTGTCGAAAACTTGACGAAAGTGTCGGGATCGACATTGCGAGCTTTCAGGGCGCAGCGCCATACATGCGCTGCTAATACATTAAACGTGCTGTACCGATGTTTGTCCTCAGATGTTGGCATTGCCTGTTGTTTTAAGGCAGTAATCTGGTCTTGCGAAAATTTGAAGAGCCCCACTTTTGTTTCCTCAATTTGTTTGAAATCGCCTGTAGGATATTTATTAGTTGTTTCTCAATAATGTAGGTAGTGAGACGTTTTTCAGGAAACTTATTGATAAAAACTTATCGTTCAAAATATAATATTGTTCGAGATTTATATACGACTAAAATAAATTAAAATTTGTCATTGGAAATGTTAACTCGCCCGAAACTATATTTTAATTAGCTAACAACATTAGATGAGCTTAAGCAAGGCTCTAGCCTGTAGCCATGTAGTGTAGAAATATTACTATCTATATAATAAAATAAAAAGGCATCTTGAGCCCCTATTGAGATGACACGTTAGCTATGATTCTAATTGACACGTGTCATCAACAATCCTACATGTCATGTGTTTTACCTTATCTACTAAGGAAATAAAAAAAAAAAAAAGTCTTACCTGTCTCTTCATCTTCAAGCTCATTCTATTACAATTTACTCACTATTATTAATTATTAGTCACCATTATTAATAATCAATTCAATTTTACTTTAATTATGCGAGTAGTGTTTTACAGTCCTCCTCCTCTTAATCTCCCCTTTGATGGAACAGTAGATCTCTTGAGATACCGTCCCTCAATAAACTTATTGAAAGACTATTGTACAAATTTAAAAAAAAAGTAGTACTAAAAGTAATAAAATTGGTACAAATCATGATTAAAGATAAAATAAGTACATTTATTATGTAAATATGTACGGAACTACTATGGTACGATCAATGACAAAAGAGTTACGAAATACAAATAAAAGGGTACAAAAGAATGGTCACTCAATAATTTATTGAAAGACGGTCTTTCTCAAGTTTTAGTGTTAATGGAAATGGTAATGACCTCTATCAAATTTTAATTAATTTACAAAAAATTTTAACATTTAAGTCTTATATATAAACTTTTTAATGCCCTATATATCATGGCATTCCATTATAACCTAAAAAAACTAATTAAAAGGATACTTAAAATAATGTGATATGGCAAATTTTAATGTGACATGACATATTTAAATGTGACATAACATATTTTTAATATGACGTGGCAAATTAATGTGATATAGAATACCAATTTATTATTACATGAGATTAATGTAATTAATTTATCTATAAATTGATTTAATTCACTTATCAATAATATTAAAGGATATTATCATTATTCTTAAATTAAATTTCGTTATTCAATATGTTGTATTCAAAATTTATGCAACCCTTCAAAATTTCAAAATTTATAATTACGGTTGACATTTTTTTTGAAAGTTTTGTAATAAAAAATTCATAATTTATAATTAAAATTAATGTTTTAATTGAAAGTTTTGTGATAAAACATGTTAATAACTAATTAAAGCTCTTCATATTACTTAACCTCGCCATTTTTATTAACATTTTTTATATTTAATTCATTTTCTTAATTAAACATGGTAATAAATTAATTAAGCCTCTTCATAATACTTAACACCCATCAAATTAATTAAAAAGTTCTTCATATATTGTTTTCCGAAATTTATGTAACCCTTCAAAGTTTCGAAATTTATATTTAGTATTGACATTTGAGTTGAATTTTTTGTAATAAAAATTTCACAATTTATAATTTAAATTAAAGTTTTAATTGAAAATTTTGTAATAAAACATGTTAATAATTAATTAAAACTTTAATTCATTTTCTTAATTAAACATGGTAATAACTCAATTAAAACTCTTCACAATACTTAACACCCCAAATTAATTAAAAAGTTCTTTTATTTAATTAATTTTTTGTAATATAATATGTTAATAATTAATTTGACTAAAACTCTTCATATTATTTAACACCCATAATTTTCATTAACATTTTTTGCTCTTTATTAATTCACCTCTTGAGTTTCTCGGCAATCAATTATCTAAATTATTAATCCCACAAAATAAATTAAAATTACAAATAAATATGGAAATTTATGGTTATGCAATGTCTATAAAAACTATAATACCTATAATTGTTTCTATTCACTTTATTTATTTAATATCTATTGCCCATGAGTTTCTATGTAGTAGATTATATTCTACGTACGGTTTTATTTAATTATTTGATGATAGTGAGTATATTGAGAATTATTGTTGACTGTTGTTGTTGTTGTTGTTGTTGTTTTTGCGGTGATGGTGTCCAATAAAATATATTTTAATTTGTTATGATGTTAGTTTTATAATCGTTTGTTGTATATTTGGATTTATGTTTTCAATTTGGTGTAATTTAAATGATTTATGTCTGGCAATGTTTTGATTCGTTGCTCAAGCTTTTGCCATGTTGATTTTGTTTGTTAAAATATTTTTTATATAAATTTTAATTAAAGCATCATGAAATGTATGTGAATGCAGATAAGGCAAAACATTACGTTGGTAAGCTGAGGAGTGAAGAAACACAAAAGGTACGAAACCGAGGTAAATTAAAGTTAAAAAAAGCAAGCTAAAAATTATAAGTTATCGATGTATTTTTTTATTAAAATATATACTCGAATAAAAGAGCGCATATCTTAGGTTAATAAGTTGGGAAGTTTTCAGTGTAAATTTTAGATAGTTATTTTGTTCATATATATTTGTTATTGTAATCAACAAAAAAATTGATTCATAATTCAAATTATTCTCATTTTTTAAAAAATACGTAATTGTCTTGTACTATAAATTGTAATTGATTTGTATTATAGATTGTAATTTCTGCAAAAAATTTGTTATAGATTTATATTCAAACATTGAAGTTCAATTTTATGAATAAAAATAAACGTCAAAATTTCAAAAAAAGTTAGAAATATCGCGTGCACTGCACGGGTAACAAAACTAGTTTACATTTAAAATGTGATATTAAGTTTACAAAATCTCTTATTGGTAACCCAACATTTTTTCTCAAGTTCGCACCTATTTAAGGGTAATATATAGAGTTAACATTTCTATGTTTGAGTACGTGGATGGTTAATTGGATTGAATATTTCTGGAAGATGGAGGGTGGAATGAATATGGTGGTGTTGTTTTTGGCTTTAGTTTGGCAGATTTGGATTACAAGGAACAACATTATTTTTCATGGGGCATTCTTTTTCCCGCCGGTCTTTTATCATCATGCACAGAGTTTAGCGAATGATGCTTTGAAATCAATGTCTTTAAAGAAGGAAAGAAAGGAACTAGGTAGTCAAGAGGATGGGGAATGGATGGATGAAGGATCTATCTCGGATGTTAATAAGATTAGGAGCTCTGTTCCTTTTTTCATGATAGGTCAACAACATCATGATGGTTCGTTTCGTGTTAAGGTGGATGCAGCATGGAAAACGAGGGATTCGGCATCGGTGGGTTGAGTTTTGTATGACCCTGATGGAAGGGCGATGGCTGAAGAATATAGGTTGATTTACGCTGAGTCTGTTATGCAAGCTGGCAGGTATGGAAAAGAAGCATCACCAAACACGAGGGTTTATTGGAGATATATGGTCCTCGGCAGAGTATTATCACTGTTTTAGTATTAGTTTTATTCCCCGGAATCTTAATATGAGGGCCCACAACGTGGCCTGTCTAACGCTCTTGTAATTTTCTTTACGGCTGCCAAACAAAAAAAACAAAAAAAAATAAAAAAAAAGAAAATGTTTGAGTACTTGCTCATCTAATATTTTTAGCTAATTAAGATGTAGTTCTGGGGTCTATAATTGAATTGGGTATACAAGTTATATAATATTTTCACAAAATGAATAGTCGATAACTTACTAGAGAAGTCGTCGGTAACTGGTTGGGGCGGTTCAAACTCAGGATGGTTGAAATTGACTTGTGGCGGGTTACGCGGAACAAGAAGTTTAGTTCGATCATAGTCTGGTAAGATGTCAAGTCCAACTCCCCGGGCTAATCTAGCCCACTCAGTGGTTAGATACGCATCCGCAGCCCCGTCTCCTACATAGTGATGCGACGCCAACCCAATGGACACTCCGCCACAAGCGAATCGTGTGAGTTGCACCATAAGCAGTGGCATATTCATGAGACCAGCTTCACAATGTTTATACAAGATCGTTTAATTCAATGTATAAGTATATACAAGGGAACAAAATTTCTAGCGTACTTGCTCTTTTATGGACGGATTTTACTCTTTTATGGACTTTTTTTCCATTATTTTTCCATAGTATGCCCTTCCTTTAGAGACCAAAAAAAAATATCTTATTCTCTTTCTCACAAAATTCATCAAATCCATCAAATTGCACAATTATGTATGCTAATTTTCACATCGTAATAATTCTAATTATCCAGTTTATTAATTATGTTATATCAAATTAAGGAATTAATTTACACTCTAATTAAATTAGGGTTTGTTTTAAATTGTATGGGTGTGCTAGAAGGGTTGAGAAAGGGAATCAGGCGTGTATCACCGGAGTTAAATGAATACTGGGAAATGCCTTAATTAATTAGGATTCCGGTGCGGCTAAGAAACCACGTTCTAAACGTTGAATTCAAAAAGTAATACGAAGATTACTGTCGCAAGAACTCTGGTCCACTCATTATTTGATGATCAAATCAAGCTTCATATACAATGATGAAGATTTTGATAATGGTGGAGTACGTAATATTGATCTACGATTGTTGTATTTGTTCTTCTTTGATTTAGGTGATTTTTTTAATTCTCGATAATTTGAGAGGATTAGGAATAATGGAAAAAGAGAGTGTAAAATGAAAAGGGTAATAATAGTCATTTATGTCTATGTCTATGATTAAGTAAATGATGTCCATGATTAAGGGTATAAGAGAGTGTCTGCAAGGGTGGAGTCTAGTGGTTAAAATTTGGGTGAAATTTCCAGGAGATCAGGGTAAGCATTCTTGGCCCGAGTCCATGCCTAAATAGACTTCAAGCCTGTCACCCTCGGGTGGTTGGTTTAGCTGAGATTTGAACCCAAGACTTTTACTGTAGGGTGTCTAATGACCTAACCATTGTGTTCCTGATATTTTATGTTTACTGTTTAATTTGGAATTATAATGTTTTTTAGTAAGTTGTACTCGAACGTGAACATTTGGCTAGCAAATTTGACAGTAAAATATATAAAGTCTCGATTTGAAACACTTCTAACCTGAATAGTCGCATACAGGTACGAGTAACTCCCTAATCATATCATTAGGAATAAACTCTCCAAAATCCAAAACATTGTAGCTCGTCTCAACTTCGACAAATAAGACTCCCTTTGCATTGCAATCGATTTCAATGCGACCGGTCACGTCATTTTTGCTCAACCGGCCGGCATTGGGATAGAATGTAACCAAGAGTTGACTAAGAGACGATTTAAGAAGGGTAGAGTTAACTTGAGAAATAGGATTATTGTTTGAATTTGGATAAATGTAGAAGACTGGACTATGGCTAAAGATTGAGAGCCTTAGCAAATCCATGTCTGTTAGCCAAATTGTTTCTTTTGGGGTTTCTTTTGCAGGTTTAACAATGGTTGATTCGATCATGGTTACACTCGGTTCGGTAGGATGATTCATGTTTCGCGAATATTTTTATAAAAGTTAAAAGGGATTGAGATACTACTAAAAACTCTAATCTTGTAATAAGCACTTATATAGAAATGAATGTAGTATTAATCTATTATGATCATGTCTTTGTCTCTCCAAGGATAAAATATTGTGACAAAGTTTATGGAAGAGAAATTTAACTCTACTGCTTAAATGAATTTTATACATTTGTTTTTTTAGAACTATTCATATGTAAGTATTATTTTCGATACAATATTTAATATATATAACATAAAGCTAATCTTGTTTAAATTGTCTTTTCTATAATTTTTAGTAATATGTAACTAAAAATATGAACAAAAGAAAACGAACGTTGATATATATGTATTTTTTTTTTTTTTGGTGACAATATATATGTATTAAATAAACGTATAGAATTCATTAGAATATTGTGAAAGTTTGAAAATAGTTCGTAGTGGCAATATAAGAACAATTATTGTATTACGACTAAAATTAGTCTCCTAATTATTATGACCAAGTTCAGGTGTTTAAGAAAACAATTTTAAAAACCAGTCGGCATGAGAATGCCCAAAAATTCTAAGGTCCACCGGGTGTACAAGAATATCGTACACCCTCGCCAATGAGATACCTCTGTTTTTATTTTAAAAAGATTATGTTCTATTATTAATAGATAATTTATTCTATTCTAGTATTCTCATTGGGTAGGGTGTACGATGACGTGGTACACCGGGTATACCTAAGAATTTCTCTGAGAATGCCCTAGTCTTCCGGGGGCGAGAATATAGTAATGGAAAACAATTTATTATTATTATGACAAAGTTGCAACTAGCAACTCTACTTAAAAAACAGTTAATTATTGCAAAGTCTTGGTCTCCTAGAGACTAATTTATTTACTTAAAGGAGAGTTCTGTATGAGCGTAAGCCTACCAAGATTTCGGGTAAGCCTGAGTAAGACAATCAAGAAAATTACGAACTTGTAGAGAATTCAAGATTTCGCCCGCCGTGCCATGATCAGCAACTTTAAGCCTTTCTCCTTCGGGCCCTCTCCCTGGCTGTCTACTTCAATGCACGTTAATTTGATATCACTACTAGCTTTTCTATTCTTTCTTGTCTGGCGGATGGAGGAGTTTTAACCTCTTCTGTCTGATTCTAGAAGATGTAAAGTCGTTGCATTCGTGAGAAGGGGTTAGGTAAAATTATCGTGACAAGAGGTTAACGTGTACAAATTAATTATAAAACTGGTAGAAGATATAAAAATGTTCTGGCATAGTTGACTTCGACCTGGGTGAAGAGCCAATTAACCTTTTTAAAACTTCAAATTGACGAAATATCCGCGTTAATTAAAGAGAGATTTATTTTTTAAAACGGGTATATGACCTTGTGAAAAAAAATAACGTAATAACAAAGGGAGGAAAATCTGAATAATTCGTTTTAGAAAATAAAGAAGAAAATATGGAATAGAAGATTAGAAGGGAGACTAGTGCTCTAGTGCATAGTGGTGATATTAAAACAATTAATTATTACGACTAAAATTAGTATCCTAATTATTATAACAAACTTCAGATTTTTTTTATAACGGAACGTGCATTTAGTGGCATTACAGTAAGGGGGTTAGAACTTAGGATCTATTATCCATAATACCTCCGTCATAACCCCTAAAGTAAGACAGTTTCGGTCAAATTTCAGATCTCTTGGAAAACAATTTTAATTACTACTCCACATGAGAATTCCCTAGTCTTCCGGGGAAGAGAATATATCAAGGTTTGAAAATGTCTCAAAAGTCATAATAATAATAAAAAAAACAATAAATTTATTATTATTGCAAAGTCTTGGTCTCCTAGAAACTAATTTATTTACTTACTAGGGTAATACCCGTGAAAATTCACGGAGTTGTTCAATTTTAATTTTTTACACGAAATGATCAATTAGAGTTGTTAGAGAATAGAGAGACTAAGGCCCTGTTCTTTCTGCATTTCTGGCTTATTTTCAGATCGTTTCAGTTCAGCTTAGCTCTATTACGACTAAAATTAGTATCCTAATTATTATGACAAACTTCGTAGGTTTTTTTTTTAACGGAACGTGCACTTAGTCGCATAATGATAGGCGGGGTTTTGTCGCCTTCCCCCGATCAAACAATTATTTATAAAACTCAACTACAAAACTAATGTAGTAGGGTAGTCGAGGTCGATCCACAGGGAGGTCAAGTTTGAGTACTAGTCTTGTCTTAGATTATAGGTTAGCTACGCGAATCATCAAGTTGATAAATACTAAGCTAATAAACTAAAATAATAAGAAACTAAGTGAACAAGTAAGGAAATAACGATTTAAGCAATAAAGAAAAGGCCTAGGGTACGATTTAACCACCAACAATTCGTAATTCACTGCTTAGTTTCGTTAACTAGTTATCAAGGGTAGACTAATAGGGTGGAAACGCCTCTAGGTCGCCTATCAACTCCCTCCCGGGCTCATAATAGGACACTAGTAATACAAAGTCAACTCCCTCCCGGACTCACACTACAAGAAAAACTTGATCGGGCGACATTTTTTGGCGACCGCATAGGGCAGTCGCCAATTTGGCGACAGGACAAAAATTCGGGCGACGGAAATCAGTCGCCAATTTGGCGACATAACCCTTTCCCCAAACTTCCAACCACCGACACAATCGGGCGACTGAATGGTGAATTTGGCGACAGAAAAGTAGTCGCCAAATTTGGCGACAGAAACTTTCAGTCGCCAATTTGGTGAGTCCGTCGCCAAATTACCGTATACAAACAGCAGCAATTCGTTCCCCTTTCATTATTCGCAAACACACAACACACAAACACTCAAACACACAAACGGCGAAAACCACCACCACCACCACCCTACCCTACGTGTTCCGGCCACCCTCAACGCCACTGTCACCGGATTCCGGCCACCACCACCACCACCATACTTGTTCTTACCTTCATTCAACCCATTTAAGGTTTGTATACTCTCTTTTAGTTCAATTTCAATTTCAATTTTTTGATTGATTGTTGGTTTATTTTGTGCATTTAGTGATTGTAGTAGGTTATTAAGACCGTCTTAGCTTATTAGGTTGTGATTAATTAGGTATTAGAAGCCAATTAGCATATTAATAAGATAATTGTGGGTTAGGGTTTATAAGAAGTTTGTATAAGACGATGTTGTTAGCCTTATTGATGTTGGTTAATTAGATTAAAGTAGTCGATTAGGATGTTTAATAGCTTATTAGGATGTTAGTTAGATTATACTAGCTTATTAAGACCGTCTTAAATTAGCTTATAAGTTTGTGGTTAATTGTATAATTGGAACTTGTTGTTAATAAATTGTTATTATTATGTGATTGAGGTTGTTTTTCAATTAAGTGAGTGTAATTTTAATTTAGATATATGTAATTTTAGTGTTGAAAATTGTTTTTTGGGTTTTTTTGTTTAGATTAAAATGAAGAGATTGGAACGTTCATGGATGTATGATGGAGGGTTATTAGATATTAAGAAGAGACGTTTTAATGCTAGGTTTATAGAGGGTGTTGCCGAGTTTATTGAGTTTGCTAAGCAACAAGAGGAATATGACTCGTTAGAAAATAAACTTAGGTGTCCTTGTAGCAAATGTCGAAATATGAAATATCTATATGTCATTGAGGTACAAGAACATCTCTATACAAATGGGTTTCGTCCAAATTATTATAATTGGATTTCTCATGGAGAAGCCTATTCCCCAATTCACGAACAACCTCACATCGAACATGTTGACGAAAACCCATATAGAGATATGGTTGTTGATGCCTTGGAGTTTAATGTAGCCAATAATGACGATGACCGTGTAGCCTTGAATGAAGAGCAACCTCCAAATCCCCAAGCAAAGGCTTTTTTTGACATGTTAAAAGCTGCGGAACAACCTTTATACGAAGGGAGCAGAATGTCATTATTACAAGCCGCCTCTAGGATAGTAACCTTGAAGTGTGAGTATAATATGCCATTTCCTGCCGTTGATGGTATTGCTTCTTTCCTTGAGAATGCTATCCCCGAAGATAACGTCATGACTCGAAGTTTCTACAACACCAAAAAAAATAGTTAAAGATCTTCAGTTACCACATCAAAAGATCGATGCTTGTCCAGAAGGATGTATGTTGTTTTGGAAAGATGATGCGTTACTTGACAAGTGCAGAAAATGTGGAAGGGATAGATTTCAGACAAGCGATGGAGATGTTGTTTTCAAAACGAAAAAAGGCAACAAGAGTGGTAATAGGGGTCAAAAGTGTAAGAAACCAATAGCAGAAAACCAATTAATTTACCTTCCTCTTTCCCCTAGGCTTCAAAGAATTTATTCTACCAAAAAACTTACCGAACAAATGACATGGCACAAAGAAAATCCACGTACTCCTGGGAAGATGTGTCATCCAAGTGACGGGGAAGAATGGAAACGATTTGATCAAATCTATCCTGAATTTGCCGAGGAACCCCGGAATGTGCGACTTGGCTTGTGTACGGATGGATTTAGTCCTTTTACCCAATTTGGTAAGAATTACTCTTGTTGGCCCGTAATGGTCACACCATACAACGTACCGCCTTGGTTATGTATGAAAAGAGAATTCATTTTCTTGTCTCTCATTATTCCCGGTCCTAAAAATCCGAAAGGACATTTGGATGTTTATTTACAACCATTAGTGGAAGAATTGAGACAATTGTGGGAGTTGGGGTGGAAACATATGATGTTTTCAGAAAGCAGAATTTTCAACTAAGAGCTTCACTTTTATGGACAATAAACGATTTTCCCGCATATGGTATGCTATCTGGCTGGGCTACTGCGGGACAAAAAGCATGTCCTCGTTGCATGGGTGAAAGTAAAGCTTTTTGGCTTCCGAATTCCAAGAAAATTAGTTGGTTTGATTGTCATAGATGCTTTTTACCACTAAATCATTCTCTTAGGAGAAACAAGAAAGCTTTCAAAAAAGGGAAAGAGGTACTTGATGATGCCCCAGATCATCTTCCGGGTGATGAGGTATGGGAGTTGATATGTGATTTCCCATCTTCTATTGATGGTACTGAAGAAGAGTTTAAAGAACTCAAAAAGAAGAAAAATGGTTGGTTTAAAAGAAGCATATTTTGGGACCTTCCATATTGGAAAACAATGTTAATCAGACACAACTTGGATGTGATGCATATAGAAAAGAATTTTTTTGAGCAATTAATTGACATGATCATGGATGTCGAAGGCGAAACATGTGACACTATTGGATCAAGAAAAGACTTGAAGTTGTTTTGTGATCGTCCCAAATTACATATTCGCAATGATGGGTCTAAGCCAAAAGCCATTTACACTCTTGACAAACCACAAAGGAAGGTATTATGTGAGTGGTTACGAAATCTGAAATTCCCCGATGGATATGCTTCAGATTTTCGTCGATGTGTTGATCTTAAGAGGCTCAGGTTACAAGGCATGAAAAGTCATGATTGTCATGTATTCATGGAGCGACTATTACCCGTTGCTTTGAAACATCTCCTCCCAACCACGGTATGGAATGCAATTGTTGAGATTAGTCAATTTTTTAGAGATTTATGTTCGTCCTCAATATGTGTTGATGACATGATTCGTCTCGAAGATCAAATACCACTAATATTATGTAAGCTTGAGATGATCTTTCCCCCTTCATTTTTCAACTCAATGGAGCATCTACCAGTCCATTTGCCCTACGAAGCCAAAGTTGGAGGACCCGTTCAATATAGATGGATGTATCCATTTGAAAGGTAATACTAAGAGTATTACATATTTTTGAAATTTTAGATTAACTAATATATTACAAACTTTAATTAACAACAACGTAATGAATTATATATAGGTTTCTTAATCATTTGAAGAAAAAGATTGGAAACAAAGCAAAGGTTGAAGGGGAAAGCTAGCAAGGCTCAAAAAGAAGCTTGGTTTAATGCGTATCGGGTAATTGCATTAATTATAGTTGTTTTTTTAACTCATTAAGCTAACTACTAATTACATTTAATGTTTTTTTCTTTTGTGTAGCAATCTTTCTATTGGGCTCCTGAACATGAACAATCCGTCCTTGATAGGTACCATGAAGTTGGTAAAGCAAGATATAGAGACTATATCTACAAGATTGTTAAAAGAAAAAAGGAACCGGAGCATCTAAAAGGTACATGTAATATATAAGTTTTGTCACTTGTAAATACAAGAATTAATGAAAATATCTTAATACTACTAACATACTTTTTAATTGTAGGTGAGAAATATCAAGATCTCCTAAAGCAACGCGAGACTCCCGAGTTCCAAGCCGTGTCCGCTCAAAAGAAGATCAACAAGAGAAGAGGGAAGAAAGATGCGGAGGTCGAGCCTACCCATCACGGGGGATCACGATCATTTTTGACGCGTATTTTTAGTGTAAGTCTTGAATGAATACCTCTTTTTTGAATGAATATACTATACTTATATTAACAATTTTCCCTATTTAGGGAGGGAAGAAGAAGAAGGATAACAGCAACAAAGACGGCGGCAAGAAGCCGATGATGACGATGCCCGAACTTTTCCTTGACACGCATTCCAAGGTCAACGAAAAGACGCAGAGAAGAATCTGGATTAAGGCTAAGGACAAAGAGTTATATGTAAGATAGCTTCTCTCAACTAATGATGTTTTTTTTGTTAACTTCGACAATGATTGTTTTTGCTTAACTAATAATAATTTTCTTGATGTTATAGGAGGCATATGAGGCAGAGAAAGAGGCCCACCCTGAGCGGGATGATAATGAAATTTGGTTCAAATTGGTGGATGGTTACAAGAAGGGTATGGTATATGGGGCCGGACAAGCTCATGGGGTGTTTTACAAGGAACCGGCTAGAAGGTCCTCATATGAGCCGCGCCAAACCTACGAGCCGTCTCTTGTAAGTAAATTGCAATCACAACTTGACCGAGAAAGAGCGGAAAGAGATGAGGAAATGCGGTTGATGAGAGAACGTCTTAAGGCCATGGAGACGTATTTCTACTCTTGCAACCCCGGTTCACAACCATTTAATGAAGATCCTAATGATCCAAGAGGAAAGGGAGGCGACGGTAGTGGAGCTAGCATGGGATTTCAAGCAGTTAATTAATTTAGTAACTTAGGAAAAATTGTCGAACGTGGAGATTTATTAGTTTAGTTAACGTGTTCTTGTAATTTGATAACGGTTCTCTTTTTCTATAAAAGGAGATTTGGTTGTTGTTTCAAAAGGTGTTCGTCACCAATTGCTGGTTACTTTCTGTCTGCAGGTGTACTGAAATTATTTCGTATTGGATTTGGCAGAAAAAAATGATTTTCATGAAAAATGCCCAGGAATTTTGGCGACTGAAATGATGTAATGGCGACTGATTTCAGTCGCCAAAACAGAGCACCAAAAACCAAAGCCCCTGGAAAGTCAGGGGCATTGGCGACGGAAAAGCCAGCTTTGGCGACGGACAGTCTGTCGCCAAATTGGCGACTGCCTCGTTTCTGTCGCCAATTTAGCGACTGCCCGTTCTGTCGCCAAATTGCATATATGGCGACTACCCCTGCTATCGCCAAATTTGGCGACGGATTTCAGTCGCCCGAATTTTTTTGGCGACAAAAGTCAGCGACAAAATTTTGGCGACTGTTGTCCGTCGCCATTAGGTGTTTTGCGACGGATTTCCGTCGCCAATATTTGTCGCCCGATTCAATTTTCGTTGTAGTGTCATGACTCGGCTTCCCCCGACTCAAGACTCAAGGCTCGCCAAAATGTTCCCATTCCGCTCACCTCTCACCAAAGTCAAGGGCTTAAGCCCGCGATAATCCCCGGACATCCCAACCCTTCTCCCGAAGGTGAATTTCAAACCGATAAAAAAAGCACCCTACTCGGGTTCTCCCTCCCGGGCTTAACCCAAGTTGACAAAGGGACTAAGAGAGGTAGACAAATCCCGACCTAACCAACTCTCGTTGGTGGACAAGGGCCAAAACCGACTATTTTCCCAAATAGAACACAACCAATTCAAAACCTTTTATTTAAACCCGATAAAACCCCCCTCAACAACCAATCAAAATGAAACTAATTAGGTAAATTATTCATGTCGGGGTCTCATCGCACCCTAGTGAGAATATTGTTATATATACTGTAAAACAAAGAATATGAGACAATTAACAACACCGAATCGCTGACGCTTTCCTTATAGAACAATTCGTCCCTTATATTGATGCCTGGGATGTTCCGAATTTTCTACAGAGATAAGACGGCGTTCCTCTATTTTTGGCAAGAAAACAGAGATATAATTTCGAAGTAATAATATGTAATTTGTTTTTCTGTTAGAGATCGAACAATTTCAGTAAGTTTCTTGGGGTTCTTACTGATGTATATCATCCCATATATATAGGAGAATGAAAGGGGAAAGGGAGGGGTTTTGAGTCAGATTTCTGAAGAGTCGCAACTCTTCGGAAATCACCCGCCAAAATCCGTTTTATTCGGGTAATATATTTGGCGCCAAAGTCGTTCGTAGCGGCAACTATACGGCGAACTTATAATATAAAAGGCTAGTGTACACTCCGTACTTCCCGAACTAGCTTTATTATTTATAAGTTCGCCCGTCTCTGAACCAAACCCAAATTACGAAAAATGAACCGGTAATTACACTTAAATTACCAACAAATATTACTCACTAATCATATTAATTAAACTAAAACAAACATAAAAGATGGAAACTTGAAAACTAAACATGTTTAAAATGTAGATTAACACTAATAAGCATATAAAGAAACAAACAATGAAAAATAAACACTAATACTAACAAAGCATTAAACTTGCATCTTTAAGAAAAAATGAAGAAATTTTCAAATAGACATTTCAACAAACACCTTACATTCATAAAGACAAACAATAAAAATGGACAAATAATGAAGTAGGAAGAGTAAACAAATGTAAAGAAATAACAAACAAAGTAAAAGAGAGGAAATTTATACCAACAAAATGTAAAGAAATGAATTAGAAATGAATTATTGAGGATGCTTCTTCCTTCAATTTTTCACCCAAAACTAAATGTAAATCTTCACACTATTATAAATTAAGACGATAATCTAATTTAAACTAAAAACAATAAGGAAAATAGAATTTTTGAGTAATTTTACTAAACTAATCTACCCTAATACTTCCACTGCTTCTCGCCGAAATCTCGTTGCCCAGAAACCACAATATGAAGCTCTGTCGCTGCTTGCTTCTTTAATTTCAATTGTCCACGTGACTCCTCAAAGATGGCCCAAAAATGTCACGTGGCTAGCTTTGATTGGCCTCCTTGTTTAGCTATTATTTTTCTTTTTCCTTTTTTTGGCTTTTCCTGTAAGAATTATGGGCCTAATACAATAATATACGTGGACAAATTATTTATTCGGTAGTAATTGTATTTATGCGCTATCAACTAAGTTAAGCCCAAATATAAAGTGATCCACTACGGTGTATTAATTACGGGCTTATATACGTCTTAAAAGGTATGTGCCTGACTATTATCTAAGTGTAGATACCCATTAGGTTTAAGGTTTATAATGCATGATGGGCGCATTATACTAAGGAGACTATATATAGTCACCTAGGGTTATGGTCCCTAGTAGCACACAATAACCTAATCTCCCCGCATCCCATCAGTAGAGAGATCCTGTCGGTATGTGTGTCTACTAGAAGACCTAATCCGTAGACCGTCCCTTCAGACGGTTCATCCCAATCTTTCGTCATGTAATCAGGTACGCTTCCGCATCTAGTATTTATCGAATAATTTAGTATGAAGTTATTGGCCTTTAGACGGATGATTAAATCTAACAAGTGGTATCAGAGCCTCCTTCATATTAAATTAATTTGGGACGTTTTGTAATTTGGATTGTTCGGTATTCATATTTGTATACAATTTCGTATTGTGCCGTTAAATTGTTTTACTCGCTAATTCATGAGTACCGATTCATTAAGACACCAGTTTTGCTAATTATTGTTGTTGTACACATGACTTCGTATTATTGATTTACTGTGAGGATGTAGATTCTTTGGTTTGGTATGTTTTGATTGTGGCAGACAATTTGCCTAATATTATGGTTGTATTAGAATTTTTTAAGATCCATGAATTTGTGTTTAAGTTACGGTACATACTAATCTCTTACAAACCTACAGTAATTTTTTTTCGTATGATAAATTATGATTGATTATGGTGTAATTATGGTGGATTTGTAATTATTATTAAACTATCGGGTGATGAGTTTTTTCAACATTACGGACTTACGGTAAAATAATTTTGGTTCTTGCACGTGTTGTAAATTTGGTAGACTTTGTGAATGGCAATCAAGTTGGGTTTATTGTTTCAGTGGGCAACATATATTGATTGTTGTCATATGTTTTGGTAATTTGGTTTTTATCAAGAGGATTACAAAGGACACAAATTCTAATTCTACAATAACACGGTCTCACATCATGATTAAGGTTTATGATTTGGCTTGATTTATTTGACTCATGGATGAAATCTTGTGCCAATTTGGTTTAAGTTACGTTTTTGCATGTTAATCAATGCTTATATATTATACGATTATACAATTTTTTTGGCATGTAATGTTATTTGACTATAACATACTAGTTGGTTGGATTATGTGAAGTTCGTTTGGTTTATGTATATGGTATAATTATATATCCTTTATTTTAAAGAGAATGTTTCGAGTTTTGACAAGTGATAATTATGGACATATACTTGTATGATCTATTAACTATACAGATTTATACGACTAAGGAATTAATTTTGATAAAGTTTGGTATATCAATAAAGGTAAAGTAACTTGTCAATTACTTACTTGTTATTTTCAGATTTAATAATTGGCCGTATGAATTTATAATAACGGGTCTAATATTTTAGGTTGTTTGATCGACACAATAAGTTGCCAAAGTAACCTCTATTGTGTAAGTTGAATAATTTAAATATTATGACTACGGTGTGTGACTGAGTTTCATGCGGATAATGGTCGGCCCAAAGGAAGGCTATTATTTGGCCGAAGTTCAGTCATGCTTGTGGTGGTAAATATGTAACAGTTATAAGGTTTCCATGTGAATATTAAGTCGGCCCAAAGGAAGGCTTAATGTTTGACAGGAGTTTATTGTTAATATTTGATCACTACACCAAGATGACCACTTACAAGTTAATTTTATGTCCAAAGACTAAAGTTAATGTTGTGCTAGGTGTCTTGTGATGATGGGAATGCCAATATTGAATCTGAAAATCAAGTTAGGGGAGTGTCTTTATATTGACACTCATAAGGATGCCCATAAAGCTTTTACGGTAAATAAATTCAATTCTTTGATTTAGTGTGTGTAATTCATGCGAATAATGGTCGGCCCAAAGGAAGGCTATTATTTGGCCGAATTGCATGTACACGTACGTTGGGTAATAAATACGTGACGATTATTCGGTATTTGCATGTGTGTACTAAGTCGGCCCAAAGGAAGGCTTAGTATTCGACGTGATTTTATTGTCAATATTTGATTACAATTATTCAAAAAGTAGTGTTTGTGCCTAGATAATATTTATGTTTAAAAACTAAGTATTAATTTTGGAACGACACTTCAATTATTTGAATTTATTCAAAAATAAAAGAATATCGTTTTGTTCATTCAGTTTGACATTTATGGTTATTATATCTGTCATGTTCAGTCACATTCTTGATTCGGATGAAACCATTTATTTATTGAATGGTAAAGAATGTAAACATTTATTCCGGGTTGCGATAATCATAACATTGTTTTGAGAATGTGTAATTGCTACTCATAAGTATTAAAGTCTCGTGTGGATTCACGTGATTTGAGCAGTAGTACATTCAAAATGCATGTTTAATAATTATCTAACAAGAAATTAAGGAAATATTCAAGGGCATTGTTCAGTTAATTCAGTTAATTAAGAAGCTGCAAAAGTTCAACTCAAGACAAACATAAGGTTGGACTTTTTTGGCGTTGGTTTGTTAAGAGTTTGACACATAAGGTAAATCTAGCAATTTTTTTTGTTAACTCTTGGCGTGTAGGTTAAGTTAGGCTTCTCATTGGGTTTGTCAAAGTTTTTTTTTTATATCCAATCATGTTTGATGGGTAAATTTGGTGTTTTTGCCCACATAAGTATATTGATGTATATTGATGCACGTATAACTAAGATGTAAGAGCCAATTGATGATGAAAGATTCATCTATTTGGGGCAAGTCATCATCTGAGTTTGAGACAGTCAACTATTTCAGTTATTATTAATGAGTTGTCCTTTTGTTTGAATTTGGAAAAACACTTTTGTATCACCCTTTAGGTGAAAAGAGATTATTTTCCATATGAACAAATTTGGTTCCTTGTTCATTGAGATATAATCAATTGTTTGTGTTTTCCTGATTCAAATAATAGTGAATCCATCAATTTTGATAACTATTTATAGTTTAGATTGTAATCTCTTTCAAGCAAGCCTGCATTAAAGTTCGGTGGATATAAAGTACAATTAAGAAATGACAGTTTCTTTTCGGTATGACACATTAAAAGGAAAATTAAAGTAGTTTTGTGTCAAAATGAAATTGTTGGCCTCTTACTTATGACATTCATTCTAAGGGGATAAAGACAAATAAAAGGGAGATTAGATATCAAAGTTATTTTTCGATGTCTTATTACTAACATATGTGAGTAGGTGAATCATTGTATACTCTAAGTATTAATGGTTTAAATCATTATGTTAATTTGTAGATGTAACTTTGGTATGGATATCTAAATCTCATTTATGAGAAGTTTTTTAAGTTCTTGACATTTCTAGTGATATTTGACTGAGTTATTTTACTCAATAAAGAATTAATTATGTTATTTTTTTTATCATAATGTGGATATTTATTATAACGTCAAGGTTATTTTTTTTTGGAAAATTGCTAGAGGTGTTCGATCTTGTTTTTGATGTTATACCATATGATGTTTTTTTTAGTATGGACGGTGTAACATAATTATAAGGCTGGATATGGGGTATGATTAATTTCTATACTTGTTCTTTTCCATATGTCTCTAGTAATAAGTTCTTAAAGTTTGCAGCTGTCTTTGATAAAGTTCTAACAATGACATTGACTATTTGATCGTAGTGTAACTTATTTACACATTTGGCATATCCAACTAATTAAGGATGAGACTTAAAAGTCATAAGGTTAATAGTTGGACTTAAGGACAGTCAATGAGCAGTTTGTTGGATAATACTTAAAGTTTTAAGGATAATAAGGTAGTGATCCCGAAATCAAGTTTTTTTAAGACGGAAATTAAGGGGTTCATTGAGATTATTGAGTTTGAGTGGGAGAAAAGGTAATTGACATTGTGTTAAGTCTCCCTATACAGGATCATAAGATCAATTCAGTAGAAACAAACTCAACTATCTCAATAACCAATTCATTAGACGATCTACTTAGTAAAGTAAATGCAACTAAATTAATTACATTGTGTTTCCTATATGGATAAAATGGATAACAGTGTAATGATGGACTAACAAGTTGCAATAAGAGTTAGATGATGGAATGTTAGTAGGTGATCTAGTCACCATCGAACAAACCATTGAAGGTCCTAATTCAAATAGGTGGATCGATGCCTTAAAGAAATTAAGTCAATTGATGGACAATGATATTTGAACATTGTTCAATTACCTAAAGTCATGAAATATATTGGTTTCAAATATTTATTTGTTACCAAGAAGGTTCAAAAGGTAATGTGACAATGAATTTCATTTTGACGATCTTGACTATAAGGACATTTTGGCATATTCATTTTTTCAGTTATATTGGATGTATGTTCAGATTTGTTTCTCAATTATGACATTGATGAAACTATTTAGTGCAAAAGCTATAACTTTGATTCAATAGATTTAAAGTAAATGTTTTGCAAATTGAGGTAATTCATCCAATAAAGTTTTAAGTAAGGTTTTCGTCATAAAGACACTACAAATCTGCATTGCTATCATCTTATTTGATATTAGATGAATGTTGTAGATGATTGTAGATACTCGGAATTCAGTGGGAGTATGAAAATATTATGGTTTATATCCTTTCAGTAAAGGAGACAAATTAGTCTCAAATGCCCTAAAGGAAATATTTATTCGGAAAATATAATAATGCTTAATTCATATGTTTTAGAAAATATTTTGTGTCTTTAAGCATTATGATATATATTTAGTTTGTATGCGTTTAGATATTGCGTACATTCTAAAGTTTATTTGACAGATATTAAGTTGTTATAGATTAGGATCTTGGATCCACTAAGGGCAGCCAAATATATTATTTGTCATTTAATTTTGGAACAAAACAGTATCCATAGGAGATCGATTCAGGTTGAGATCATTCGTTATTTCGACTCCTAGTTGATTATGTGCATTTGTCTTAAGGCTGCAAATTCGGTTTGGTATTGAAATACCACTTAAGTTATTTTGTGACAAATGTGAGTTATTATAGTTTCAAATTAACAATACAAGTGATGTATTGTTTAAGAAACAATTCAGAGTGAAAAGGTGTCAATTATACATGTTTATACAAACTCCATTTTGCGGATCCGCTTATTAAGTCATTACCACCCACAATGTTTCTTGAGCTCATTGCTCAAATGGGTGTTTCGGTTTTAAGGAAATTCAGTTTAAGTGGGAGTTTGTTATGTTAGACACATTAAAGTTTACGGTTATTAAGTTCTGCAGAAATAAAGATTTCGGTTTACGGTTTCACTCTGTTTTATTTGGTTGATCTCACTAAGGTGGACCAGTTGGAAATATGCATATTTGGATCACATTCGGATGCTATTTTCATGCTGCACTCCCATGCTCGATTCATGTCGTTGGTTATATTGTCATATGTGACCATTGAGGGTCTTGTTACGACAAATTGTAGCAAAGGCCGCTTTGATCCTATGTTGATATGATTGATGGACCGAATTGCTTAAGACGTTAGATTGTGATAGCATTTTTGAGCTCATAAGGTTATTGTGAGTACAATTATCAGGGGTTACACATATATGAATGTATTTGGCCCAAGTGGGAGATTGTAAGAATTATGGGCCTAATACAATAATATACGTGGACAAATTATTTATTCGGTAGTAATTGTATTTATGCGCTATCAACTAAGTTAAGCCCAAATATAAAGTGATCCACTACGGTGTATTAATTACGGGCTTATATACGTCTTAAAAGGTATGTGCCTGACTATTATCTAAGTGTAGATACCCATTAGGTTTAAGGTTTATAATGCATGATGGGCGCATTATACTAAGGAGACTATATATAGTCACCTAGGGTTATGGTCCCTAGTAGCACACAATAACCTAATCTCCCCGCATCCCATCAGTAGAGAGATCCTGTCGGTATGTGTGTCTACTAGAAGACCTAATCCGTAGACCGTCCCTTCAGACGGTTCATCCCAATCTTTCGTCATGTAATCAGGTACGCTTCCGCATCTAGTATTTATCGAATAATTTAGTATGAAGTTATTGGCCTTTAGACGGATGATTAAATCTAACATTTCCGTCTTTCTTTGATCCGAATTGACTCGGTTTTATACTCGGACTCGGTACCTATAAAATAAAAAGACGAAAGTACTACCAAAACACTCACAAATAATATGAAATAACATTATTTAACATTAATCGACTAATATATTATTTAACACTAAAATGAGTAAATAAAACTAACTCGGGTTATTATTTCGTACAAATAAGAGATAAATATGGGTTAAAAATCGGTAAAATATGGCGTTATCAGTTATCACATAACAATAAGAGGAGAGAGAATTCGATTATGGGACCTTTCATAATATCTCCATCTTAACCCCTAGACTAAGACAGTTTCGGTCAAATTTCAGGTCTCTTAGAAAACAATTTTAATTACTACTCCACATGAGAATGCCCTAGTCTTCCGGGGAAGAGAATAAACGAAGGTTTGAAAATGTCTCATAAGTCATAATAGTAATAAAAAACAATTAATTAATTATTATTGCAAAGTCTTGGTCTCCTAAAAACTAATTTATTTACTTATTATTATGAAAAAGTTGTGACTTTGTGAGAAGAGGTTAGCTTAAGATTATCGGTCGGACATTTTAAGGTCATAAAACTTGTCACATTAGCTTTTCACTAGAGTTGTTTTTGGGTCGGGATTATCTTACTACACCCAAATAAATGATGAAAATTGTATAATAAAATTAAGATAGTTTCACTTTAAAACTCGCTAATATTTAAAACTGCCTAATTTATCATTATGTCGCGAAAATAAAACCGGTCCATCAATTCTCAAAATGTAAACATAATACGGTTTATACATTGTATACACTAATTATTTAATACTTCCTCGTTTAAATTTAAAGTGCATATATGTTTTTTGTATAAATATTAAGAAAGATGGTAAAAAATTATGAAAAGTACATTTACAAGTATGTAAGATGTTTTTTTATTAATTTAAATGTGTGATGGTTGATTAAAGAGATGAGTTATTTAATAACATTTTGTGTAAATAACTTATATTCATAAAGATACTTTAGTAAATTTTTTTGCTTTATTAGAAAAGTGTTAGTTTAGATATTAATGTATTAAAATGAAATATGTGTAGATTGAATTTGAATGGAGGAAATATTACAGGTCAAATAAAACTTGTGCTGCACATAATGTAAACATAAGACTTGGTACATTGTTGTCTTTTTCATCAAAAATTCTTATTTATAACACACTAAATCCGTCACACAAATTTACAAATGGGAGAACAAGTTAACATAACGAGGGGTTGTCAGAGTTCACAGGCTTCTAATTGTTAGAAACAAGATAGACGGTGGTTCTTCAAAATCTTATTAAAAATCATAAATAATTTTCTCGAAACGCTCCATATGACTAGCAAACAGAGTAATAGTCAAGAGCAAGTACTGTCCATCTTCACTAGGCATGATAAAAGTGTGACCCTCATACCCAAGCCCGCCATGACGAAAAATCCCGGGTTTGCCCCACCCGAAATCCATCTCATAAAACGGTATTCCTTTTAGGTAATTCACATGAATGTCCGGACACCTTGACAAATGAGGTCCATTGGCTATTACCGTTACATCAGGCTGCAGGCTAAGGTAATCGAGGGCCGATTGTATGTACTCTTCATCGACTATTGTTACGGTCTCAAGAACCTTGCTTGCGACTTACCCTAGCGGTTTAGACAATATTTCACCACATTTATCAAAATAAGTCGTGTTAAATACATAATTACCAAGATACCCCTTTGGTACATCTCCTTGTTTGAATTTTGAACGTCCGTTTACGGTTGTCGAGAACTTGACGAGAGTGTCATGATCGATATTCCGAGCTTTTTGGGCGCAGCGCCATACATGGGCTGCTAATACATTAAACGTGCTGTACCGATTTTTGTCCTCAGATGTTGGCATTGCGTGTTGTTTTAAGGCAGTAATCTGGTCTTGTGAAAATTTGAAGAGTCCCTCTACTTTTGTTTCCTCGATTTGCTCGGAATCACCTGTTTTACGGTTACAGAGAATTAAAAAGTAAACAAATAATTGAGACAAAATGTCAATAAACCGGCATGACAATTGACATGGTTGAAAAATTATACACCTATAAACCTACAAGGAAAGGCCGGACCAGAGCGAACCATGTGGTATGGAGCATATTCGGACCGAATTAATGGCTCAGGTTCTCGATCCTCATTTTTTTCAATTTCAGTCTTTGGTCTAGTCTGGTCCAAGACCGAATAATTTAGGTCCAAATCGACTGAACCAAATTTCATGATTTTTAATATTAATCATTAAAATAATATGAATTAAATTAACATTTTATCTTCAAAAGACATTATAAATTACTATTGCCATTGATTTTCATAAAAAAAAAAAAGTCGTTTAATTATTTAAATGCATTTTAATTAGCAGAATTAAAATGTTATTATCGCGTATGAAAAAGTGAAAAAAACTATTAGTTTATGTCCATTTCGATCAAATCAAAGACCGGACCTGATTAAATATTTCGGGTTTAGTTTGGTCCAAAACTGAAAATTTTAGGTCCGATTTTCAGTCCACCAAATTTTTATTTCCAGTCTTCAGTCCGATCTTAGACCGATGCTAGCCCCCAAAAGTACAAATAAATAAGATCAAACGTCACCAAATGAACTAAACTCGTGATGTTTTGGAAAAGTTTTCCGAAACCTTGAAACTACAGTATATCTTAATTAGCTAAAAACATTAGATGAGTTTAAGCACGACTCGACTCTCGAGCATAGAAATGTTAACTATTTACTCAAGCACATTTAAAATGTGATGTTAAATCAAACCTATTTAAGTTATCACAAATTCTCATTTGCAACGGTTGATATCCATCATAAGTTTGTGACGGGTCAAGTAAAATCGAAATGAAAAGATAAGGATAAATCATTTGAGATTTCTCATGCATTCTACTTTTTGTCTTACTAGTTGTTGTACGGTGCGCTTCGCGCACCGTACCCCAAGATATCTTTATTACTGGAGTTTTGTTCATTGAGCACAACGAGCTCGGTAAAGTCACTCAAGAATCACGTATAATTGAGACTGTTTTTCCCAAGACAATCTCTAAATAAGAGGAAATGCATTTTTTGAGCTATAATCATTCTAAAATTTCTTTTGACCTATAGAATACGAATCTTTGTTGATGAAAAGTCTGAACTATGTTTAATTGTTTATAAGAGTAACGGATGATCTATTACGAAACTAAGACTCTTTTCTTTGAATGAAAGTAAATGTAATTACAACAAAAGAGCTCCCAAGATTTTAACATGGTTTGAAAAGGCTTAAAATTTGCCATTCAACATTAATAATTGATGGATATGGCCATACCCAATACCCAATGGTCTTTTTTAGTGATGTAATCGATTCAAAATTGAAACTTAATTTTGAATTATGTAAAAGAATTGTAGTTCATATTTTATAATTACGGTACAAACTAATTGAACATTTAACCCAAAGATGTGAAATTTGTTAATAATTTTGCTATATTCATTCACTAAATCTCTCCTTCTATCTTGTTTATGGCTTCACAATCATCCACTTCAGCACCGGAACCCATTGTACCATCTAGTTTATCATCAAAAACCAAAGTCCTGTTACGTGTTAGATCACAAGCATAAAAAAAATAGGTTTTACGAGAATTATGGGATAATGAAAGGGAAGAGTTAATTAGTAAACATCATGCTAATAAGTAATAATCGACAATTACGTTCCTTTTCAAATCAAAATTGAACCTTCTACGACAGGAATCCTACAATTCAATTCAAACTCAAGTCATATTACCTTCAAATTTCTGATATATCCTTCCTACACTCGCACTTAAATACTTAATTCCTACACTCACACTTAACTCTCATTAATGCTTAGAACTACGACATTCCTAATATGATCGTACAACTTTCTTAAAACAATAGTACACTTCAATTCTTACTCGCCTTAATCACAAACAATCCCAGATCCCTAACGACTGTTTAACTTTCTTTAATCAAGGGCACAATTCATTTCGTATTCACATCATAAACACAAATAACAAACCCGGATCACCTAAATTAAAAAACACAACCTCACCAACGTGGACTTTTATTATACTTCGTGTTTCATACGTTAGCCTTGCACTCTAGAGGCGCACTCTAGAGGCTAGCAAACAAGATTTCTATCTAGGATGTTTAAACAATTCAACTGATAGTCTGATAAGGAGTACTACATTACCTTGATTTTTCTCAATTTCACATCACACCCCATGTTTTTTTTTATAAAATGTCCTTTATATTTACCATTAAGGCAGTTCAAATGATAACTCTATATCTCCCTTCCAAGAAAAAAAATAGAGCAATGTTAATTCATCTTTCAGCTAATCGCCCATCATTCTTTACATCTACTGAGAGTTCAATACCGAATAACATGGCCCCACACTAAATCACCTGGTGTCCTTGTTTTTTCTCCTACCCACTAACAGTCAAAAGTCGAAATTATTCACGACAGACATGCAGGCACTCAACGGAGGAGGGTCGTCATTAAAGGTAATTGATAATGGATATGGTTTGGATGAAGAACAACGAAAATATTTTAATGCTAGAGAATTCTATAGAAGAATGAGTGTCAATCATGAAATAAATGAGGGCAAACCAGTCCTGGTATGAAGAAAAAACTTGCAGAATACTAAATACGCAATGTAAACAAAATGTGGAAAGTAGACGGACAAATAAAGAATCAATGAGCGAGACAAAGTGAGTACGAATATCTAAGATTGATTTCTAATAGTATCGGACTATGGGTAACACGTACTTCAAGGAAAACAGTCACCAAATAAAACCTCTATATATGATAGAAATTAGTCAAGTTACCACTGTGATGGCCAAGTTGCAGCACAATTCATCACACCAATGCAAACCATTCATTCCTCTGTGAGTCGATAAAACTCACAATTGATAAAGAACGAGATCAATGTGATAAACACATTACACAAAGGTAACACATAACATTTCCTTTGAGAAGGCGGTCGAATGTATTTTGAGATGATAATATTGACGGTAAATACGCAAATAAGAAATGAAACACGGGATGAACAATCTAATGCACAAGGGAACATCCATGAGCAAGGAGTAATAACAATAGCCGAAAGTTACTTCCATCAAGATACCAGAAATGGGACACATAGACATAGCTAGCCAAAACTGAGCCAGCTTTAAAAAGTACAGGCACAAGATAAAGACATTTGGACTTTGTTGCTATCCTTAAGAGTTGCAGCAGCATAAAACCAAGATATTGTCGTTGTCCATGACCTTTTTCCATTTCCTTTGTGTATATCTGTTAAAAATAACAACATAGTGACCAATCCTCCCTGCCTAGATTAATGTTATTAGATCATCCACACATACCAGATTACCAGGTTAAATAAATCCTGAAAGATAGATATTTTGCACGCGTCTAAGATAACATTATTATTTAGAGCTAAGCTAGACTGTTACTGTTAAACTTTCGTTTTAAAGAAATATCACAGCCCCCTAACAAACTACTTGTATATTTTTAAAAACAAAAACAATGAGATTGTAGACATACAACAAGCGTCCAACTCAATTGTACTACCATTGTTGAAATTCATGAACAGATATTGAAGTGAGTTATTTATAAAATTCAAGCTTCCTATCAATAGATCATAAACTCACCTTGCATGAAATTGGCTTTGGGCATAGGCTTAAGCTCCATCTCCAACTCACCTGAAAGTGGAGTAGTTCAACCATAAGGCAAAGTATTAGGCCTTTAGTTCAATCAACTCTTTTGTCGCCATTTGTCGAGTACAGAGATATAACAATCTAACTAACTATTTAGCACCAACCTACCAGAGAAGGGAATAAGTCAAACCTATTGCAATTATATTCGTACAAATCTTAAAACTCTCTTCTCTTTGTACATTTGTTAAAAAATAGCAGTGTAATGACCAATTCCCCTAACCTCCCTATCTAGATAAACAACATGAGATCACTGTCTCACAGACCAGTTCTCACATTTTGCTAAACATTGTCACATTATTAGCCAACAAATTTCAGACGAAGGCATTGAATTGATAGAAGCTTAATCCACAGTTCCACTATGCAACCAAAAATATATAGATATCCAACAATATATGAAAACTAAGAAGATGCTCATTACTAACAAGAATTGGACACATCTTTAAAGTAGATGAGCCTTGATGGATAACTATGAGGAGTGTCCAAGATCAGCAAACATGGCGACTCTAAACTGGAAAGAATGAAATTTTGAAATAATCAAGTTAACATGTGACAAGACAAGAACATCTCTTAATTATAACATGAGTCATTGTGCTCTGCTAAAGTGGCATACTTGCTAGTCACTTAGCTGATGACACGAACAATTTATGCTAAAAATGTTACCTACTTCTTAGGACTATAATTTAACTCATATATAGAGTCTATAAGAATAGAGTCTACAAAATTATAGTTGGACGCTAATATTAATATGTGTCATATTAAAAAGACAAATAATGCTACAAAAGAGTAGCTACAAATTAGAAAAAGACAATTTTCACTGTTATATACTTCTTTAGTACTGAGAACTAATTGATGCCCAAACAATAATGTAAAGATTATAAACTAATTGATGCCAAAAAATAATGTAAAGATTATAAACTTATGTGTTCAGCTATATATATACTTCTACTATGCTACAAAGAGTAGCTATCAAATTATAAAAAACACAATAATTTCAAGACATAGGTCTCAGCAATAAACCTACCTGGCTCAATTTATAGCTCAACAAATGTAAGTTCCTCCACTCCATTTAGCTTTATTAAAAATGAGGCTATCTACATTATCATAAGAATACGAACAATAATTTTTTGAAGAGGCAGTATCTCTTAAACATATCAAAACAACGGCCCATCATCTTTAATTTCTAACCCTCAACAAAAGCAACCCCTATATTCTAGTCTCTAAACCTATACTCGGCAAACTGGGCTCACTTAGAATCCTCTTAATCATCGCTTTCTCAATCAACTACATCGTCAAAGACCCTAATGCACCCTCGTTACTTGATAAAACAAACCAATTTTCAATCCTACTTTGTCAGCATCTCAGATATAGATGATTATTTTTTGCAGATTTCATGTTGGGAAAAAACATTCATTTGTACTTAATGAGCGTTTTTGTTATATAATGAGATCGTCATACAATATAATTTGTGTGGTCATAGGCCTCGTAGTGTTGTAACCCATAATATATACCCACAATCAAACCGTCAATCCAAATAATCACTAAATCAATTGAAAAGTTTTAAGTCAGTTTTGGCTTACTTGCCTTTTATAGTGCTTTCGCGGGATTCACCGACGTCTTTCTGCAAGAAATGAAGAAAAAAATATAAACTGAGCACACAATTGAACAATTTCTCCCTTACAAATTATAATGTACATTATCAAAGTTCAACAGTATCCGATGTAATAACATAACCTACGAGTATTGTATAGAAATCCCAAAAAACTCAAATCCGAAAAGGGGAATACAATAGAACCCTAAAAAACGAAAATAAACATATTTTTTTTGTAAAATTAGACATTGAAAACCTAGAAATGAGCTACAATTTGTCGTCCTTGTGAGAATAAATCAAAAAAAATCATGGTTCTTTAACAAGCAAAGAAGTAAAAGTACAAGAACCCTAGTTTTTCAACAAAGAACGCAAATTTACCATCGTTTCCCTCCCTGTCCTCGGCCATTGATTCCAAATTCCGATGACTTAGATGGCATTGTAGAGATTGTCTCCGTCATCCGAGTTGATTTTTTGGAGTGCCAAGGAGAAATGTAGAGGTGTATGTTGGTTCCAGAGAAAACTTAGAGGAAGTGAATGTGTGTTTAGTTGAAGGATGAAAGAGAAAATAATAAGAACTGAGCTAGAGCATAGTAAAGGAAAGGAAAGGGGCGTGTGTCGTGTGACTTGTGAGTTGTGCGTGAGCAAAACGCATCGTATTAACCCGCGCACTACCAAAACGCACTCTCTCATTACTGTTCATTATGAACAGTAACATGGCTTACTCACTTTTTTGTAAGGGGAATAGATTTATTTCTATGAGTGCTACTTGACTCGTCACAAGCTTGTGACGGATAGTCCGTTATAAATAAATCTATTGTTAATTTATTAAATAGTGAACATTTTTATGTTTGAATACGTGCAATCGAATGTTTTTAGCTAATTAAGATGTAATTTCCGGGTTTATAATTGAATTAGGTAAACAAATTATATAAAATTTTAGTCGATGACTTACTAGAGATGTGGTCCATAACTGGTCGGCGTGGTTGAAACTCGGGATGCTTGAACATGACTTGTGGCGGGTTACGTGGAATGAGAAGTTTAGTTCGATCAAAGTCTGGTAAGATGTTAAGTTCAACTCCCCTGGCTAATCTAGCCCACTCAGTGGTTAGATACACATCGGCAGCCCCGTCTCCTACATAGTGATGCGCGGCCAACCCGAGTGACACTCCACCACACGCAAATCGGGTGAGTTGCACCATAAGCAGAGGAATATCGGCGAGACCACGTACGCAATGTTTATACGAGACCGTTTAATAAAATAGTAATTTTTCTATTTCATTGAATTCTTTACATTTACTTTGTCGAAAGAAGTTATGAAAGTGCAAACAAGTCGGTATCTAGATCAGCAAATGGAACGGCCCAAAACAAAGTAGGTACGAAAAAACTCAATGAAACGGAGACGGTATACAAAAGAACTCTGTTTGGGGCTTCGAGTTTGAAGTTTTTTTGAACTTGTTCAAACGACCAAGAGAATCTTGGACTTATTATTTTTTAAATTTTTTTCTGGTACGTGTAACCGCAGCCGCTAATTTCGGTACGTACTGGGCATACCACGTATATCAGGTAACCCATCCCAGGTAACAGACAACTTATTATTATAGCCATCCATGGCCTCTCCTTACTCGGTTTGTCTCGACTAACAAATTTTAATTACTTTATACACGATTATTAAGATAAAGAGGAGAGAATAAGTTTATAACTTTCAAAAGCAATTAAAAATAACTTGAAACGAATGAGCTAGAAAGGTAAAGGTTACCAGTCCCAACGGGTTGGTTTATAAATTACTTCCTCCATTTTTATATAATCTACCCATTTTATTAAAATACTACACTCATATATTCAATAAATGGGAACATTATATAAAAACGGAGGAAATATAATATAGCAACGGCTACTTTTTGAGTTTGCTCATGCTCAAGAAGGAGCCGTTGCTCTATTACTTTATTTAGTAAAATAGAAAAATGTTAACTAAGAAAGTGTAAACTATTGATTGAAACAGAGAGGTAACGTTTAACCTGAATAGTCGCAAACAGGTACGAGCAATTTCCTAATCATATCATTAGGAGTAAACTCTCCAAAATCCGAAACATTGTAACTCGTCTCGACTTCAACAAATAAGACTCCCTTAGCATTGCAATCGATTTCAATGCGACCAGTCACGTCGTTTTTGCTCAACCGGCCTGCAACGGGATAGAACGTAACCAAGAGTTGACTAAGAGACGACTTAAGAAGGTTAGTGTTAACCTGAGGAATGGGATTATTTTTTGAATCATATATTTATCTAGTGCAGAAGCCAAGCTGCTGACGTGGCATCACTAGAAAAAAGCTTTGTCCTACGTGTCGCGTTGTAAAGCATCCTAGAGCTATTGTCCAATTAGATTCATCCTAGAGCTATTGTCCAATAAGATTCAACATATGGTATAATGGTATAATAACTATTCCAAGATTTCACGGACTAAATCTATGGAATCACAAGATTTCATTCCATATATTGAAACAATAAATAATGACAGTTTTGGCTGAAGATTAATTCCGTAGCACGGCCTAAATCCTAGAGTTACCAATCCATAATCACCGAACAAAAAAATACCTACAAGTATTTTTTAGACTACATTTTCGATTTACATATGGGTCGGAATAATTACGGGTCGGAATACCTACAAGAATTTTTTAGACTCCATTTTTTTATGGTTTAATCGTTATTAAATATGGGTCGGAATAATTACTCTTCATCGGTATATACACTTATGTGAGCGTCGTGATTTATTAGACTACATTTTCGATTTATTGTAAGACATCTGACTATTCACGTGAATGCGAAACATTTTAACAACTACGGAGTATTTATTTAATATAGTAAATAGTAAATGAGTGGTCATTTAATAATTTTGGAATGTCTTCGTGTAAGATGTCGCGCGCAATAACTGTTATTTATTATATGAACATCTTTAATAAATATAATTAAAAATACGTTTTTTAACCCAACTATACATTTACTACTCATGTCTCATCAGATTATTTACGTTTTGCTTTTATTGTACGATATGTAATATAAACTTTATTTTATATATGGGTTACATATTTTAAAAATGGTGCAATGAGTAATTAAAAGTATACAAATTCTATTGTAAGTCTTGATCATCTTAATGAACAACTATATGATAGCTCATGTATACCGTCATACCGACATGTGTCATAAATAATTCAAAATTTATTTATATGTATATAATTAATCAGCTTTCTTTGATATTATTAATTACGGTATTCATCAAAAGTTAAAAACAGGTCACAGTAAATAATTAATTTGCTTATCTCCAATATTATTAACTATATTCATCTAAAGTTTAAAAAACAGACCCGTAAATTTCACGGGTTACGACCTAGTTTGGATAAATGTAGAAGACCGGACTATGGCTGAGGGTTGGGAGCCTTATCAAATCTACGTCTGTTAGCCAAATAGTCTCTTTTGGGGTTTCTGTTGCGGGTTTAACCATGGTCGATTCGAGCATGGTTACGCTCATTTCGGTAGGATGATTCATGTTTTGTGAATATAAGTGAAAAAATTGAGGGGATGAGATACTACAAAAACACTGCAATATTATGAACACTTATATAGACAAGGACAAGGGAATCAAGATGTAAATTTTATAAAAGAGCCTTATTTGGCCGGGTTTGGGCCGGCTCAATTAGGGTATAATCGTTTCGTGTTTGCAAGAATTCGGCTTAAAATCGGTCTAACTGGTGAATTTTGATTGAGGTCATTTTTTAGACGATTGTTGTTAAGTTATTTGAAGATAACGGTTGATATTATAATAAAATGTACGGTTTATGTTTGTTCTTTTGGTTTAAAACGGGGTGTCTATCGTCGACAACAGTGTATAATCCCTTGTCGTGGGTGCTCTCACGAAGAGGTAAACGGCTGGCGAAAGTGTTGCTCCATTCCCATGCGCAAGGATTGAACGTCTGACCTCATGGTCAAGGGATGAGGTGAGCAACCACCACACCAAACACATTTGGTTACGGTTTATGTTTAATAAGGTATAATTAAACGTGAGACATTCATAATTGGCATTAAACTATGAAAGTACCATTTTGTCTGAGTGACATTATTGGCCTTAAAACATTATTGATGAACAAGTGACCACTTTCTTTTATCATTTTTGGTAATAAAGATTCCTCAATAAAAAAATTATTTATTATTTATTTTTTTAGGCTTAAAAATGAGCGTAATTTGTCACGGGTTAAAATCGAATCTCTAACTACATGCCTAAAGTAATACTCCGTAGATCTCTTACCCCTAAGATAACTCTTATTCTCTAAAAGAAAACAAAAAAAATAGTAGAGTACTCCCTAATATATATTGTTTCAACTTAAGAATTAAGGGATATCTCCGTTGTAAATAAAGGATTGCCTGATTTATGAAGATATCCCTTAGTTTTTGTTTACAACGGAGATGTTCATCTTATCACGTCTTGGTTTCTTGGAGGATACAATATAATGAAGGTTGAAGAGTTAAGAACGAATAAACACCTAAGAGGGGGAGGGGGTGAATTAGGTGTGACCTTTTTAAAATTTTAACGGCAACTACACTTGAGAGACTTAATGACGAGTAAGTTCACAAGATGAGCAAAGTGTTCTATGCAACAGTATGATTGACTGTTACACAGAAACTTGGAATCGTTCAAGTAAGCGAGAATAAAACGAAGAGTATGTAAGTAAATAAGCAAACAACCAAAGTTAAAAAATTGGTTCAGTCTCTACTCCGAGACCTACGTCCAACCGTTATTTTATTGATTGTTTGAAATTTACTCCAACAACTAAACGAATACAAGTAAAATAACTCGCCAACCTACTCCGGTTGCATTTGCTCGAAGCTACTCCGCTTCAAGACTTGACTCAAACTTAAAGCTACTCCGCTTCAAGAGTTTTAGGACGTTCTATCTCTGGTTTACAGGATCAGAATCTCAGATGTTCACTTAAGAACGTGGAGATTTACATTTAAGATCTAAACACGAGAATCATGGAACAAACTCATTATGTCACAGTGTAGCTTACTGATGCATGGAGATTTTCAGACCGAGTTTGAGAAAAACGTTTGAAGACTTTTAAACTTAAAATGGTTTTGCAAAACTTAAAGAAAGAACTTTGAAGGCTTAAGAGTTTTGCAGAAAACTTCAATAAATGTTGTAAAAGCCTTAGCATTGAATGAGGCTAAGGGGTTTCTTTTATAGTACTTCAAATGTGGGTATTACCCAATGTGTACTTCCTTTGTACTTTTGTCCATTGGATAATAGCTAGCCCACTTGACAAGCAAAAGTTGTTGTTTAGTTTTCATTGGCTTTTGATAAAGCAAATCAGATTTTGTTTTGTAAAATATCTTCTAATAAGATGCTTAGTATTATTTACATTTCAAATGTAAACAATTCATAAGTTCTTATTATTTTACGAAATGCGGTACACTACGAATAAGACGGGTTTTTACGCTTCAATTCGTGCGTGCCAAAAGAGAAGACGATTTTACAAGAAAATAGATTTTGACAATTATTTTCAGAAAACTAAAGTGATTGTTTTGCACATTACTTGAAAACATTTTTCTCCATGTGTATCTACGCAATTAGCCATGTGTATCTACGTATTTAGACATGTGTATCTATGCATTTAGAGATGTGTATCTAAACATTTAAATGTGTGTATCTACGCATTTAGACATGTGTATCTACGCATTTCGCCATGTGTATATACGCACTTAAAGGTGTGTATCTACGCATTAAGAGATGTGTATCTACGCATTTAGCCATGTGTATCTACGTATTTAGACATGTGTATCTACGCATTCAAAAAAATTCGAAAAAAAAAAATTCGAAAAAAAAACTCGAGAATAAGCCATTAACAACGTAACCAAAGAAGAAGCCAGAAAAACAAATAAGAAATTGATGCGAAACGGCTCTGCTTGTTAAGTTAATTCTAAACAAATAACTTGTATAAAATCTTATACTATAAGATAACAATCAACAAAGTCTTAGTGTCCCATTGAATAAGGCGTTTGTCCAAAAAACCAAAGGTTTTGAGTTCAATCCCAATTGGCAATTTGAATAGAAATTGTCTTCGAAAATGTTTCCGTGATAAATAGTTTACAATATCATATTAATCAACAATGACTTAATGGTCCATTGGTTTAGGAGCTGGTCTCTTAATCCCTAGGTCGTGTTCGATTCCCAATGGCTGCTTTTTTCGATTTTTGCTTAGTAGTTTTCATCCTATGTTTAATATTATACAATTTTATACTAAACAACGAAGACCTTGTGGTTCGTTGGTTAAGTTGTTTGGGTCTGATACCTGAGGTCGCGGGTTCGACCCCTAGTTGTTGTGTATTTTGATTTTTACTTAATAGTTTTCTTCGCGTCTTATTAGTTTTGACTTTTTGCTATAGACCTCAATCCTCATTTAAGATCATAGACCTCACCAGATGCAATCTCTCTCTCTCTCTATATATATATATATATATATATATATATATATATATATATATATATATATATCTTATTCAATTCTCCAAATTCAATATCATTTTTTCTTCGAATTTCTTAAAAATTTTCAATAATCAATATCATCTACATCTCCGAGAGTCCTTTCAACTTGGTCCTTTCTCCCATTGATAATTCAAGTTCGTACTTGAAAACATTGGATTCCAGAATTCGAACGACATGCATCGATCTATGTCTCTGTGACATTTTACCAAGAATGAGAACTTGAAGATAAAAGCAAGGGTCATTCGACAATGGAACCAAAACAAAAGGATCCAAAAGGGTGTTCGATCAGCTAAGTGTCCCATTTTCCGTCTTATTAGTAGTCGGTATTCAAATTATTTATGATACACGAAAATTTGAGAAAGACGGTTTATAGCTTAATTACTTGAGAGAATACTCTTTTTCACCCGTTATATGTTTTTTTTAGCCTTTTAATGATTACCTTGCTTAAAGTGAATCCTTGAAGTACAAGTGACTTATCATTCTTGCCTCTATATATTGTTATCGCATTTACTAGAAGACTGTAAGAACGAGATTTAGCTGAAGTGGTAATAGGCTATTAGCTCACTTATTTCAACCGTGATTAATTGAGAGTTCGATTCTTTCCCTGTACTCGCACAAAAGGTCATGGGCCATCTCCATTCAAGGTCGTGATCTAACACATGACATATGAGGAAAGTAGGTCATGTACTCATGTTAATCAAATAACAAGTGGGAAGTTCGAATGACCGAATGCAAGAAGAGGTTATGTGACGTTATGAATAAGAGGGATCGGGTGATTAAGGTTACTAAAATTTTAATTTCGGGGGTTTGTGAATATGAGTGAATGAATAGGTTTGTTTTTGTTGGGGAGTATTACGGGTGGGTAAGGGTAATTTAGGTGTATTAAATAAGTTTAAATCGTAATATCGTATGTAATTTGTGTTTTATAAAAAACGTGTGCGTAATCGACATTTGGGGTTATTTTTAAGATTAAGGGATAATTAAGGTGGTAATTTGTAAAAGTAAACATAAAAGGAGTTATTTGTAAACAATCGTACATAAAAGATGATTATTTAAAAAAAACATTAAAATGAAATTATAAATTAAAATATGGATAATCTAGTTAACTTGACCTTCTGGAATAAGGTATTATAATACAAAAAATTGCTCGTAATTGTTGTTGGGAAATTAGCGTCAATGTCCCATGATACGAGTTTTACTCAATTATGGACATGATTGACCATTATACCCTATCTTCTAACAGCATTTACAATTTTATTCCACTTTCTCACTCTAACTATCGACCCCAAATAAAGATGTTTGTTCAGTATCCATAGAAAGGATGAAATTAACAACAGTGAACAAGTTCAAATACCAAATCTATTAAAAATTATAATCGATGGCGTAATGATTGCAAGCAATTGTTCACAAATACTATTGTGACAATATTCAATTCAGATAACAATCGCAAAAAAAAAGAATAAGGAAGAAAATAAACAAAACAGAAAACGATTTAAACAAACCCTAATTTAATTAGTCTAAATCAATTAAGTAATTGAGTTGTATTCATGTTTGCGATAAGCAAGAGTGCAAAACACATTTAAGGGTGATATAAACAAAGACTTGCACATTTAAAGGTGATATAAACAAAGACTTGACGTAATCTCATTTATATAAGCGTGCACTAAAATTTAAGAGAGACGGTATTTTAATAAATTATTGAGAGATCATTATTTTGTAGGTATTTCGTGACCTTTTCTCATTGATCGTACCATATTAATTTCGTAGTTATATACATAATAAATTAATCATGATTTATATCTATTATATTATCTTTAATACCACTTTTTTTCCTAAATTTTAATAAGCTTATTAAAAGACGGACTCTCAATACGCTTATTAAGAGACGGACTCTCAAAAAATTCACCGGTGAGTGTGATATAAACACGGACCTGACACGATCCCATGTATTTAAGTGTAGATATTGTTTTAGGAATGGCCATTAATGGAAATCAATATCTACTCAAGAGTCAAGACAATGTATATCCACTGGAGTAATTTTTAGGGGAAAAAATAATCACAATTAACCAATATTTTTACCTAATATATCTACTTGTAGGAGATTTTGTATTAGGTATAACTTCCTCCATAAAAGGTAAAAAATATCCTTTTCTTCCAAAACAAACATCCTCCCACGTCTAAACAAATTACAATACAAAACACATTAATTACACCAAAAAAAAATCCCATCAAAACCAAACAAATTTCACAAATTACACAAATTACAAAATTAAAACTTCTCCCCTTTAATCAACCCTCCAAAATTCCTTTTTTTTTTACAATTATTATAATTGAAATTTCAATAAAATTATAAATTGAAATTTCAATAAAAATGGGGGGTCATAATTCATGGGGAGAAGAATGGGATTACAACAAAGTTTATGATGATCAAGCTTATACCCTAAACAAGATTAATGATAATGGTAATAAATCTGGCAAAAGTTTAACCAAGAAATTATCCAGAAAATTTGGTAATAGTTTTAGCAAAACGAAGGAAGTTACTTCTAATGGTGTTGAAAAAACTAAGGAATCTGTTTCTAAAGGTATGAAGAAGGTCAAACTTGGTGCTTCTGGTAGTTTTTCCTGGGTTGCTCAGAAATTCCGTAAATCCGTCAAAAAGTGAGGAGTTATGGATAATTTTGTCTCGGTTATTTGTTTATTTTTTTTATTATTATTATTTGTTTGGTAATTTGGTTAAAGGTAGATGAATGATTGAGACGGAACGAATTTAAATTCGCGTTGTTTGATGATGTATTTTGGTTTGGGTTTGATGATGTATTTTGATCGTTCAAGTTTAGACGTGAAATCGTGAATGTATTCGAATTGGCGTATGAAGAATTATGCTAATTTAATTGGGTTGGATTTGCGTTTGCGTTTGATGTTATATTTCGTTATGTTTTATGTTTGATTAATTACTCGTTCGATATTTTGAATTTTTTTCTAATAGTCGTGAATTCGTAACGTGGTTTTTAATGACGTGAGAATCCGTAGCTGTTATTTTTGGTGCGTATTGGTAAATTCCAAACATACGTGATTTTTTACTTGGTGACAGACTCGAAATCTAAAAGGCATAGCCTCAAGCCAATTTATTCCAAGATCGCTCCTGTGAGACTTGAACCTGATATCCTTAAAAATGTGACCCTTCATAGTGTGGTTAGGTTATTAGTATGTCGAATTTTATAATAACAATTCGGTTATTTGATTTATTCATGTTGCGATTTTGGTTACGAACGATGTTGTTTTAATTGAGATTAAAGGTCGTGGTCGACAATAAATTTGATAACAAGTGCTTTATGGTGCACCTACATAATGAAAACCTCTTTTTACGTTTTGTTTTAGTGTTTCTTCGTTCTCAAGTCGTTACCTTTTTGTGTCTATTTGTTGTGACTTGTGATAGGTTACACTTATCGGTTTTGAGTCGGGTTATCAGTACTAAGCTACTTGATTGTTGGGTTGTTATCAGGTCGATTTTAGTTACAACTCGAATCAGTTGAAATGTGAAATAAAACGTATTGTATCAGTTATTAATTTGACTTTGAGTCGATTGTATGTGGCACACCAATTTCTTTTGGCTTGTATTGAACATTGTTTTCCAGGTGTGATTTGTTTTCATCAACTCTGGTGTGGGTCAAACTATAGCGGGTTTTGTTACAAACTTAGGAGTCGTTTGGTTGATTAGGGAAGTTAACTTTTCTAGGAATTTACAATTCATGGGAATTAAGTTCCCACATCCAATTCGGGTGAATTTGAGAAACGTGTTTGGTTGCGCATGTAGGAATTAAATTGCACAGGAATTTCGAATGACCGAGGGGGAGTAGGTAAACAAGTTCCTACCTTATGTAGGCATTGGAAGTTCCTAGGAACTTCTAATTCCTCCATTTTACAAAAATTATGGCAACCAAACAACTCATGTTTTTGCAATTCATGGGATTTTGCAATTCACGTGTTTTCAAAGTGTCTAGCTAGCACGACTTGAGTCACCCCGGATACGTTACACTTCATGTTGATTGGGCTTTACTAAGTTGATTCCAATTTCGTATAATATTTTACCGCGATCGTTAAAATTTTCCTCAAACCAAGAATTTGTGCAACGTAGTAAATCTTGCTTGCGACGGGTTACCATTTGTGACGGATATTTTGTGAGATAAAATGGATAGAAAATGAGTTAGTAGAGAAAGGGGACCACATGAATAGTGTTGGAGAGAGAGAAAAAGTGGGTAATTTGTGAGAGAAAACGGTGCAATGAGCATTGAGCCATTGATCATACACATAACATAAGGCATGAGGCGATTAAAAACTATTCCTCCACTTTTTTATTTTCTGCACAGTTGCTTTTTAGGGATTAAGGTTTCCGAATTTTCACCTTAAATAATAATTTGTAGAGATAGAACTATTTATGTATAAACCTAAAACATTTACGATTGATACCGATGCATTTTTTAAGAAAAAAGAAATTCGACAAAAGTATATAAAATATAAATATAAAAGAATACATGCAAAAATACGTTTTGAAAACGCAATAAACAAATAGGATATCCATCCTTGTCATCTATGATCTACTCCCTTCGTCTCAGACATATGTTTTCACTTCCCTTATTTCTCCCTCACAAAATAAGAAAAATATAAACATATCAATAAAACAAAGGGACTACATTATTATCGAAAACAATGAGTACAAAATACATATGCCAGAGTGTCAAGAGTCAAGGCCGCCAACTCCCAAAATAGAGGAAGGATCGAGTCATCACGGCCTATATATTTGGATCATTTGGGGTACCATCTAAGTACCTATCCTTATTTCACGCATCTAACTTAGATATTCATCCTTGTGATCTACCTTGTTATTGTAAATTGCTAAATTTTCGGATATATTTACGTGATATTATTTGTCATAAGTTAATTTTGTTTAAAATCATGGTAAGTTATAATGAAATGAATAGTGGAAAGCAACAACATCCTCAAAATTTATTAGTTTGAATGGTCTTATGCCTCCATTGTAAAAAAAAAAATACTGTAAATACGAATTAGTGATCTACTAATTTTATATGTTGGTCAAATTTTTTTAATAAAAGCCACGAGTATCATTAGTGACAACTCTGATAAGTATTAGGGGTGTTCACTCAATGGTTTGGACTGAAGCCCAAACCGAACAAGGCCATTTGGTACATACTGAATTTTATTCAGTCCGATCCAAAGTCCGTCTATTTACTTTACTTTCGTTTTCACTCTGGTAATGCACCAACGGAATGCGTCGTGGACCGAACCATAGACTAAACTTATATAAGAAAATAATCAGTAAAATTGTAATATTATTGGTTTTATATTTTTACTTTGTTTACATTTATTATAAGATAAGTAGTTATGTAATTAAATGTAATTAGAAAATAATGTTTGCTTACTTTTATGAACTTTTTGAGTTCTAAGTTTATATGCTAAACCATGTCAGTGATAATTATATTTGGTCCATTTGATCCGGTCTAGTCCAGTCCATGCATCTTTCTAATCCAAATCGGGTCGGGCCCAATATTAATATTATTCGATCCTCGACCCACCTTTAAACCCTTGTATAGTCTTAATCTAAAGAGTTTGATCCGGTTCGATCCGTAACAAATACAATTGACAGTACCATTTCAACCAAGTAAAACAAATTACCCAACCAAATGTCAAAACACACTTTTTTCAAATAACTAACCTTCAAAATGTTCAGATAAATACCTAAACATTCGATCAATCTAATCTATATTAATAAAAGAAAATTTCGTGCAATTTCGTGCGTCTATGTCATCATATCCATTTTCTTTTACTTTTTATTTTTTAATAAATGTAGGGATCCACCCAAAAAATATGAAATTAATTTATGAAAATCAACATTGTTAATAGAATTTTATCGAATAATCAATACAAAACTTTAATAATGAACCACCATCCTTAATTCCATTTATTTTCAGTATAATATGAAAATGCAAATTTTTTCCAATATTCCCTATAGTCTGTCAATAATAAAAAAAAATAAAAATGAACAAAATGAACAAAAAATATTATCAAACAATGGAAATATAAATGATAAAAAATGGTAAAACAAATAATGTTATTATATTAATTATTTTACAAGCTTTTAACTCTAACACTTTGACCATCATCATATTAATATCAAATTTTCGAGATATTATCAAATTTGAGTAATTTTTTGATTCAAAAATATAGTTTTCAACAAAAAATGTTAACAAATGGTACTATTTTAATTTTCTATTGAAAAAAATAGAGTTTTTTGTCAGATAACACCTAACATTTACACTTTCTGTAGAAATAGTATCTAAAGTTATTTTTTTTGCCCAAGAACACCTAACATTTTCTTTATTTTGTCTAATAACACCACAATCAGTTTTCCGTCAAAAAAAGTCGAGATTCCGTCTTGACTAATGGTGAAATTGATTTGACCTTATTTCTTCATTCTTTCTTTTCCACTGACTGGTGCATTGTAAAAGTAATTGACAATGAATCTTATTCTTAAGTGATTTATTTTCATTCAACAAGCCATTTATAACACTTTTTTTGCCAATAACTCTTATCTTCATCAATCTACTTGAAAAAGCAACACCCCACGCAAACCCGTCTCTGTATGAGCTTGAATAAGACATTGGGTTGAAATGATGGTGAAAGAAAAGGAGAAAACCGGATAAAGTAAGCCCAATTTTGGGGTTTTAATTTGAAAATTGAGGAATTAAATAACTAAGGGGAGGTTACCTAAATATTTAATTGGAGGAACATTAAGTTTAATTGAAGGAGAATTAGCAAAAAGGAAAATTGGGTTTAGAAAAGGATGATGAAGAGGGTAATTAAATGCATCAAAGGAAAAGAAAGAAGCGTCATATCAAATTTACCGTTAGTCAAGACGGAATATTGACTTTTTTAACGGAAAACTGATTTTGGTGTTATTAGATAAAAAACAGAAAATGTTACGTGTTGTTGGGCAAAAAAATAACTTTAGGTACTATTTCTACAGACAGTGTAAATGTTAGGTGCTATATGACAAAAAACTCAAAAAAATAAGATCTATGTAAAATTAACAAAATAAATGAACTATGAAACCTGTTAAGTTGATTTTAGATGATTCAGTAAAAATTAATACTTAAAGGAATTCGTTATAGATATTGAGCTTATCCACTAAAATGAGCAGAACTAAAAAAAATTGTTATGATATTTTAACACTAAATTTGTGCATTTTTCACGGATTTAAAATATTTTAAATTTTAAACCCTTGCATTTTTTACATGTATTTTAAACTATTATAAAGAAATACAGTATAAATTATAAATGTATATTAATTTAACATTTTTAAATATTAATCATTATATCGATGTTTTTAAAAATAACCATCCTCAAGCAAGGTCGCCAAAGAGGTCACGACCTTGTTGGGTCACCCTAATTACGTAATTAAGACATTAGTTTTGGTGACCTTGTATAAAATTTGGTGACCTTGAAGTTTTCGGGGTCAATTTGTGACCCCGAAATGAGTTGGGTGACCTTCTTAGTGATCTTTGACGTGTCACAGTGTTATTGGCTTATTATATTATTTGGTGGGTTGAGAATGTAGTTAAGGATTAAAAATGCTGGAAAATGGGAAGTGAGTCAGAAATGATTGGGTTGATGCCCCTAGGTCGTGACCTTCTTTTTGCTTAAAAGGGTGAAAGTGAGTTGAAAACGGGTAAGGATTATTAAAGTGAGATCAAAAGTTAATTCGTGGCGACCAATTAGCATGACCTTCTGCTTGGAAATACCGTATAATTTTACACGGGTTAAATACTTGTATGGGCTTGATTTGACCCAATGCTGGACCCCTCCCTGAAACAGTCAAGAGTCAACACCACACAAATAAAAGCGGGATCCGGCGGGCACGAAATTGAAATTTCCCGCAAACCACAAAAATCGACCAAATCAAATCCCTCTTTTCAATTTGATTCATTTTGACCAGTGAAATCCCCAAATCACCCCTACCCCTCTTCTCAATTTTCCCCCAAATTAATGGCATCATTATTTAATTTATTTCTCCCCTTTTGATCCACAAACCCTAATTTCAATTTCAATCCAACAAATTGAAATCCCATCACATTTTTTATTAAAAATCAAATCAAAATCCCAAACCCTAACCCTAACTTTCCAAAATAGGGTAAAATCAATCAAATTAACCCAATCAACGAAACGATGCCGTCGCATGGGGATGTAGATCGGCAAATAGAGCAATTAATGGAGTGCAAACCATTATCGGAAATGGATGTGAAAACATTATGCGAACAAGCGAGGGCAATTTTGGTAGAAGAGTGGAATGTTCAACCGGTCAAGTGCCCGGTGACCGTTTGTGGAGATATTCACGGGCAGTTTTACGATCTTATTGAATTGTTTCGTATTGGCGGCAATTCTCCTGATACTAATTATCTCTTTATGGGTGATTATGTAGGTCTGTATACTCAAAACATTTTTGATTTTTGTTTTAATTATTGATTTTGATTAAAAATGCAGAAATAGTCTCTTTGTGGTGTTTAGGTAGTGGTAAGGTTGCGTATATCTGACCCCATTCCCTACTGCTCCCTCCGTCTCGGTCATTTGTTTGCGTATTCAATTCTGGTTCTTCAGCCAATGATTTGTCTTTCTAATTTAGAAAAGGCTTTGATGGGCAATTGTACCCTCCACGCTCAATTTGGTACGCTTGTCATCTAATAATTTGCCGTCTCCTCTTTCCTTGGGTCTTTGTGCCAAAACAATGGGGTGAGTATTTGTTTACTTTTCCGTTGTGAGGATATTTTAATAAAAGGTAGATAAATGATGGGATTGGGGTAATGTTGTCGTCGTTGTTATATTTTAAAGGTCCGTGAGATGTTTTGTGACTTGTGAGTGTTAGCATGGCTTATGATTTATCCTGAATTTTGTTTGTTTGCTTGAAATATGAGGTCATTTGAGCATGTTAATCGCTAAAAGGAGGAAGAAAGTCGCAATTAGGAGGTTGCAATTTTTTGTTGTAATTAGTATAGGGTAAGTGGTAGTTGCAGAGAGTGGTGTCCATTGGATGGGATGATGGACACTAAAATAGAGGTCTGCTTAGCCGTTGTAGATGGTTAGGGACTAATTGATACTGATAAAATATTGATGAAAAGAAAACGGATGGCCGTGACTGCAGCGCTATTGAACTTTTAAATTAAGGGAACCTGGTATGTGTTCATGCTTGTACTTAATCCGGTGTACCCTTGATGGTGGTTGAGTGAAAAGTTGGAAAGAGTGGCTTTGCTTTATCGCATTTAAGCACATGTTTGCTTGTCAATCATGGTGAAATGTACTTGTGATGGAGATTGCACTGTAATTTCATGAGGTATGATGAATCGATTAACGCAGAGTTATTGGTTAACAGTGTGGATTTCAAATCCCAATATAAAGTTCTAATATTAATGTAAATCTGTATTGATGGTGCTTATGCTTCTGTAATACAAATTGATGAGTCTATTTGCTGATAATAGACAAATGAGGCTGTGGGATGTTGTTTTTGTTGGGTTATGTTAGAAATTTTGCTAGCTTCTTCTGGTTCTTCACAGAGTTCCATGGTAGTTGCACTACATTGTCTAACTTCTTGTTTACCCCCTCGTTGGTTTCAGTGAACTCATAGTCATATCATTGCCTGCTCTTCACTTGTCTAATTTTTGCATACGGAGAACTTTTTTGTAATATACTTTACATGGACAAGCACCTGTTTGAGTTATCCCTTTCTGAAACTTGTTGTTTTCAAAACCTAATTTATCATAGGTTAAATTTAGTTCTTTTTGCCGCGAAACTCTCTCAAGCACACGGATAAATGTACCTGTGATGGAGACATGCCACATGAGGTTTCAAACCATAGAAAAAAGTCGTACAATATGTTCTACTTCATTGTTACAATGTTGAACCTCAAGGCTCTTTTTTTTATAACCTTTGCATTGATGATTGTGAAATAGCAGCCAATTACTGCAGTTCATGATGCAATTTTCATTTTGGGTACCCTCAGTGTTAGCATTTAGCAATAAGGCTGCGTACTTCAGAAACTCCCCTACCCTCGCCCCGCAATTTGTTGGAGCGCTTGAGGCATTGGCGGTAATATTGGTTATCCTTACCTATGATTGGAGCAGACAATTCTTGTTGTATGTACCCGGCCCTTGTTGTTCTGCTTTGCTTCTTGTTAGTTGCCTAGGATAATCAAGATGTTGGCTCTCTTGATTATGTTACTCACACGTCTCCCAGTGTTTTCAATTGCACCTGTGGGGCGCGGGCGCTGGACAGTTGTTTATCTGCATTTTATGTGAGCTTGATAATATTTTAATAGATGCCTTATTCTGTCCTGACACTGATCAATTTTCTTTCTGAATGCTTTCTCAGATCGTGGATACTATTCGGTAGAAACTGTCTCTCTTCTGGTGGCGCTGAAGGTTCGCTATAGGGACAGGATTACAATTCTCAGAGGAAATCATGAAAGCCGACAAATAACTCAAGTGTAGGGCACTGGTGCTTCTCATCTGAAGATCAATGTGTTTCTATTCTTGAATTGCGTAGTATCTATAATTGTATTTGAATTGGTCTCTCGATTTGTTGATCTTTACTAGTTCTGCTAATTGCAGTGATATAGGCAAAAAAAATACTATTCTGTATCTGCCAGCTGTAAACTGAAGAAATTTATTTTTTACCTTTTACCTTAAAATGTTCAAATTTTATTTTATTTTAATAGTATAAAAAAATTGGGGGTCATTTATCTACCCACTTCCATCATCTAAAGACTTTGTAATTGATCTTTCAGGTACGGATTCTATGATGAATGCTTGAGGAAGTATGGAAATGCAAATGTTTGGAAGCATTTTACTGATCTTTTTGATTATCTGCCACTTACAGCCCTTATTGAGAGTCAGGTATGAGTTGTTGTTTAATACTCGTAGAATATACTTGTAGCTTTGCCATGTTGTGATTGTGGTGGATGATAAGTGTTTATACATGACAGATTTTCTGTTTGCACGGAGGCCTTTCACCATCTTTAGATACACTGGACAACATTCGAGCCCTGGATCGTATACAAGAGGTATGGTTGAATTGGCAGCTCCCTACTTTTGCTAATTTTGAAGAGCTAGATTAAGTGAAGTCATTTGATCTGTTTGAGATGGACCATAGTCTAGATACTGTATATTCTAGTGATACTCTGCCACTTGATCATCTGTACACCTAGCAAACGAGCTATATGCGGCCAACTTGACATTTTGTATGTATTATGTATATCATATTGAGTTGGATTGGGTCAGGTGGTGCCACAATCTGGATCAAAAGGAAAGTTAGGCTGCTGGGCATTTATTACTTGGTTTTAGAATCAGGGTGTGTGTCACAGGTGTCCGTTATTATCAAATCATTTTGTTTACATGCTGGATCATTTTCAGTCTAGTCTGGTTCTGGTTATCTTTTATTAAAGTTGTCACTTGTTATGTACTTATGTAGATAATTTAGGTATAAGAGGGCGTTTGGTTGGGGTTCTAGAGGCAAGGGCAGGAATGAATACTCTTTATTCCCTGTGTTATTGTTTGTTTAGTCGCTTTTCCCTTACCCATTACCAAATTTCCAAACACCACCCCCAAACCCGTCGAATTCCACTAGCCTCAACTCCAAATACCAACCATAACAAAAAAAACTCCTACACCTCTGAAATACCCTCCCCACCCACAAAAACACCAGATCTGATGTTTGGGGTGTGGGAGGGATTTTTTCATTATTGGTGTAGTGTTTGGAGGTGGGGTGGTGGATTTTGACGGCTGTTGAGGTGGTGTGAAGGTTGTAACCGACGAGAGGGAGGCGCCGGTGCGCGAGGGTTTGCTGGGGTGGTGGTGAAAGTTGTTGAATTTGAGTTTTATGTTATTATTTGTGCATTTCATTACCCAATTTTCTAACATGTCAAGACATCATGGGTAAACCCTTTCCTTTTTGCCTCTCTTAACCAAACTCCTTATTGTAGTTGAGTTGTTTCGGGTCAATCATAATCGTGGATTGGGTTCGGTGAGCTGAGTTGGGTCAATATGATGTTGAACAGCGATGGTGTGGGTTGTGTTACTTCAAGTTAGTCATTTTATGGATTACCTTGTGCCGTTCTTGTATTAGGTGGGTCAGTTTTGCCAAGTCTATTTAGATGTAATGCTATCTTTTTTGTGAACTATGTTGATTTTCTCTCTGTATTGTTACATTGAGCAGGTTCCTCATGAAGGGCCTATGTGTGACCTGTTGTGGTCTGATCCGGATGATCGGTGTGGCTGGGGAATTTCTCCTCGTGGAGCCGGCTATACTTTTGGGCAGGATATAGCAGCCAACTTTAACCATACTAATGGACTCACTCTAATTTCTAGAGCCCATCAGCTTGTGATGGAAGGTTTCAACTGGTGTCAGGTTTGTAAAATATCACATTATTGATCCTTATTTCGTAGTGCGGAGTACTTCCCATCGCTATAATCATTCACATGGCCTTCAATAGCCAATGAAAAATTGAAACGATATGAACTCGTCCCTCTCATTATTGAAATATATGACCGTCTTCACCACTACGCCATAATGAAATGCTTGAAATTGCTCACACAAAAAACTAAATATAACAAAACTTAGAGATAACTCGGGATCCAAAATACGCGGGCGTTGTTCCAAGAACCGAGTAGAACCCTTTGTTAGCCGGCTCTGACTCCCTGAGACCATGATCATCTATGTTACTCCGACTCTTCTAATTTCCTCGCGTACTCGTGTCCAATACTGGACACTCGGACATGGGTATGACACATGGACACCTCATTTTAGACCAAAATGTGCATACTTTTCAATAAATAGCCGATTCCGACACTTGGACACGTATCCGTGTCGGGTACTTCTAAACGAGTCTGAGTAACATAGCTGATCATTACTAGTGAATTTTGAACAAGCCAATAATTTTGTTGCAATATTACAGGACAAAAACGTAGTGACAGTTTTCAGTGCTCCCAACTACTGTTACCGATGTGGGAATATGGCAGCTATTCTTGAGATCGGAGAGAACATGGAACAAAACTTCCTCCAATTTGATCCTGCGCCTCGGCAGATTGAGCCCGACACAACTCGAAAGACGCCCGACTATTTTTTGTGAGTTCACTTGCTTAATCACCTGTTTGTAAAAACACTGTCATCCTCTTCTGGCTGTAGATTTCATTGGAAGATCAGATTTTGGTTGTTTGAGGATCACTATCAGCATCATTCTTTACTTTGGACTAATATTTCTATTGCTATCATTTCTCGCCATAGCTGCAGAATCGAGGTTCTATTAGTTTTCTATTTTTTGTATATCTCCATTGTGAAAGCAAGTAGCTGTTGCGACTTGGTAATATATTATGTAATGTTTGCTAATTAAGCCACGATTACTCGATTAGTTGGATATGCTTATTTGTATGCGGAACTGCAGTTTTTTTTACAATGGAACTGCAGTTGGACTGTCAACTGTGCATTAACGTGTTTTCTAACATAGAGTTAGCGAACATAGAGGCGGAGCGTCCTAATTTTATACCGGGACTTTTCGAATATGCTTGTGTTCGTGTCTGAGTTGAACCGGTTTAGGTAATTACTGATTCAAGTATGTAGTTGCTAGCCTGGTTTTAAATCTCGGCCGATACGATACGACTCGGCCGAGTTGTATTGGATTTTCCCTCTACCGATACGAGATATCGCCCGAGAAATCACCGAGATTCACCGTGATCCGCCCGCAATACCGCTACTGCGACTGCGACCGATACCGAGATTTAAAACCATGGTTGCTAGCCAGCCAAGTGATTAGTTTTCCTATTGCTTCTTTTGGGGAAAACCGGGCTAATTCAAGTCGGTTGAGTTCATTCAAAGTTGAATCAAATTCAGGTGACATTTTGCCGCCATTATTCGTATTCTCCGACAACCGGCATGTCTTGCTTGTGACGTCTTGCAATGTCCTCCCGCTTGTCACTTTTATTTACTCATTTATATCACGTCATAAGCTTATGATGGATTTTGTCAGTTATAAATGATAATTTGTATTGGAGCATTTGGAGTACTACATATCCTTATTTCACATATCTTGTTCTTTACTAATGCAAATCCGTATAATAATCAATTGGTGTGATCAATTGGTGTGATCTTATTGTCGTAAAAGATTAATTAAAAGAGTATTTGTTTTTGTTTTACTTGATTGTAGTTTGTAATATATTTGACCAGTGTAATGTTTGGTTTTTCATAATTTTATTATTTTGCTTTTGTTGTTGACTTTGTGCAATGAAAACACAAATTTTTGTTTAAGACGTTAATATTAACCTTAAACTTAAAACGTGTCAATTATTATGAATAAGACAAAAGTATAATAATTCCCAAGAATGTAGGAACTCTAATAATTAATAACACAAAAAATTTAGAGAGTCGGTATCTCAATAGCGTTATTGAGAGTCTTCTCACATGATGGGTTGAGGGATCCACTAATTTTTTTTCTTCACTATTATACCTTTCACTAAATTAGTGAGAGGTTAATTTTTGTGGTCTTCGAGATGTCAGTTGGGAAGGTTATAATTTTTCTTTTGATAATGGTCAGAGTGGGAATGCGAATAGACAAAGCATGATCGATAGAGCTATGTGTACGACTTAATGGCTGGAAATGTTTCCTTTTGCAAAATTGTTTTATCTTGTTCGTGATTGGTCAGATCATGCTCCTCTAAAGCTTGTTTTAAATCGACAGCATCTACAGGGGACAAAGCGGCGTGGTTTCCGGTTTGAGCAAATATGGATTGAGAGTGAGGAGTGTCTTCATGCGGTGGAACGTGGTGTGAGTAGGGGGAACGGGGACTTAGTGGGAATCCTTAATACTTGTGCTGCGGAACTTAAGGCGTGGAAGGGTACTAATATTACTAAGTTTAAGCGTCTTATGGAGAGAAAAAGGAAAGAACTTACTACCTTAAACGAAGGGAATCGATCAGCTTCTCTTGTTACGAGGAGGAAAAAGCTTGTTGCTGAGATTGCTAGTCTTCGTAAACAAGAGGAGATATATTGGCGGCAACGCTCTAGAGCTCTTTGGCTGAAAGATGGGGACCAAAACACTAAGTTTTTTCATTCCCGTGCTACTGAAAGGAAAAGGAAAAACATGATTGTTATGCTAAAGGATGAGGCAAGTGTTGAGCAGACGGATGAGGTAGCTATGGCTAATATGGCTAATTCTTATTTTCAGGAACTTTTTGCTTCTTCTTCTCCTTCATATTTCGATGATGTTCTGGTGGGATTGGAAAGTAGGGTTTCTGAGTCAATGAATGAGGGACTCCGACAGGAATTTACAGAGGATGAGGTAGTAGCGGCTCTCAATCAAATGCATCCGTTGAAAGCTCCGGGACCGGATGGTATGAATGCGCTTTTTTACCAAACTTACTGGAATATTATTGGTCCCAATGTTCTAGCCACAGTTTTATCTATTTTGCGGGGTCAGAGATCGACGCGGGATTTTAATAAAACTAATATTGTCCTTATTCCAAAAAAGAAAGCGCCGGATAAAATTCAAGATTTCCGTCCTATCAGTTTATGTAATGTCGTCTATAAGCTAGTTTCCAAGGTGTTGGCCAATAGGCTTAAAGTTTTCTTAGGGGATGTTGTTTCGGTAAATCAGAGTGCTTTCACTCCGGGACGGCTTATTTCGGATAACGTTTTAATTGCTTTCGAGATGTTCCATTATATGAAATGCTCCACGGCTGGGGATGGTTATATGGCCATTAAGCTTGATATGGCTAAGGCTTATGATAGGGTGTAGTGGGTTTTTTTGGACCGCTGTTTGAGGGTAATGGGTTTTGATCGTGATTGGGTGGAAAGGGTTATGGATTGTGTTTCGACTGTGTCTTCTTCAGTACTTATAAATGGGACTCCTTCTCGGGAGTTTAGACCGTTTCGGGGATTACGACAAGGTGATCCACTCTCTCCATATCTTTTTATTTTATGTGCTGAGGCTTTGTCAAATTTAATAAGGCGTGCAGTTGAAGTTGGTTCTTTGCACGGGATTCGGATAGCTACTGGGGCTCCGATTGTCTCCCATTTATTTTTTGCGGATGATAGTATATTTTTTATTAAAGCAAATGTTATGGAAGCAGGGGTTGTTATGAATTTGTTGAACAAGTATGAAGTAGCGTCCGGTCAGCTTGTTAATATTGATAAAACCACGATCTCTTTTAGCAAAGGTGTGTCTAGAGAGCGTAGAAACTCTGTCATTTCGCAGCTTGGTATGTTGGAGGTACCGGAACAATCCCGTTATCTTGGTTTACCTACAGTCATTGGGAGATCGAGAAAGGTGTTAACAGACATTATTCGGGATAAGCTCAGTAAAAGACTTTCTGGATGGCGCGGGAAAATGTTGTCTAGAGCTGGTAGGGAGGTTCTTATTAAGGCAGTGGCCAATTCACTCCCTACCTATGTGATGAGTGTTTTTAAACTTCCTGTCCATTTTTATCATGAACTTACTCGTTTGGTGTCGAAATTCTGGTGGAATCATAATGAGAATAGAAAGGGAATATACTGGGTGGCTTGGAATAAACTGTGTAGGCCGAAGAATTTAGGAGGCATAGGTTTTCGTGATTTTCAATCTACAAACCTAGCCTTACTTGGTAAACAAGTGTGGCGTTTACTCATTCATCCGGATAGTTTGTGGGCCCAAATCATGAGTGCTAAATATTTTCCGACTTCTTCTGTTATTGAGGCCGAAATTGGTCACAACCCTAGTTATACTTGGAGAGGTATTCTGGAAGCAAAGAGGGTGTTACTTAAAGGACTTCGGAGGAGGGTGGGAGACGGTATGTCCATCTATATTTGGAAGGATGCGTGGATTCCAGGAACAGAGACGGGGAGAGTTCTGTCTCCTTGCAGTCCGGGGCGGGAACATATGAGGGTGGCTGATCTGTTTCGTGAGGCTGGTATAGGATGGGATTCGACTAAAATTGAAGCCATCTTTCTGCCTTTTGAAAGGGACCGTATTTTTAATATCCGTTTAAGTGAATTACAGCCAAGTGATGATTGGTATTGGGAGGCTGAGAAGAGTGGCGAGTATTCGGTTAAATCGGCTTACCGAATTTTAGCTGGGACTGTGAATGGTATGAATATTGGTTCCAATTCGAGTTGGGAGAGGGAGAAAAGTTTTTGGAATCGACTCTGGAAGGTTCCGGTTTGGCCCCGAATCAAACTCTTTTTTTGGCAACTATGCAGTGAAGCTCTAGCAACTGGCGTCAATATCGCATACCGCTTACGAGGTGAGTCACCTTTCTGTTATTTTTGTTATTCATATATTGAGTCGAGTATTCATCTTTTCCGTGACTGTTGGGTGGCTAACCGAGTGTGGGAAGGGTTGAATGTGCCAAGAATTGAAGATGAAGGTGAAGGGGCTGTGCGAGATTGGGTGGAATTGCTATGGGGTTTATTGAGCAGGGAGGAGCATAGGCTTTTTATGATTGGTTGCTGGGCGTTGTGGGAGCACCGTAATAAGATTATTTTTGATGGCCAAAGACTGGATACAGAAGCTATTATTCGAAGGACTATAGAGGTTGCGCAGGAAGGGGAGAGTTCTTGGGATTTGAAAGGAGTGACTAAACTCAGGCAATTTCAAACTGAGGGCAGGGGTCAGATAGGATGGACAGTGCCACCTTTTGAGTACGTTAAAATTAACGTCGATGCTGGGACTAAGGAAGGAGTGGGGGTGGGAATCGGGGCTGTTTGTATGGACGCAGTTGGGACAGTGATTTGGGGTTTATCGCTTCATTTTACCGAGACGTGGGATCCGTTAATTGCCGAAGCAATAGCAGTCTTGGAAGGTGTACCCGAATCTAAACGAAGGGGACATTTAAGGGTGGTGTTCGAAAGTGATAATTCAGTATTAATTGAAGCGCTTAAGACGAATCGTAGAGGACGGAATATTTTTCATTTGGTTATTGATGATATTATTTCTTTATGCTCTTCTTTTAGTTTGGTGCAATGGTCTCATACATGTAGGGCGAATAATTCAGTAGCTCATGCGCTAGCTCATTGTATGGATCAGGAGACGGGTAGAGAGGAGTGGATAGATTTCTTTCCAGATTCTGTAAACAATGCTATTCTCTATGATTTATCGCTAATGAAATAAGCTTAGGCTTGTTCCTTCAAAAAAAAATTAGTGAGAGACGGTCTCTAACGAAATCCACTGAAATAATAAAATGTTTGTTCCATATATACACTATGATGGAGTATACTTAACTCATTTTCATCGTAAGACCGAAAACGTCTCTTTTTTTTTTTTTTTTTTTTTTTTTTTTGACAGAAGTGAAAGGGAATTATAGTACCCTACAAGTTACATAAGAAACCAAGACATCAAAACAGAAAATTAAAATTACATAAGCACTTAAAGCTAAAATTACAATAACCCACATTGGGGTAAAGAGGGCATGATGATGAAAGATAAGATGACCACGAGCAGCCGCATCCATGTCAACAATATTACTAACAATTCCCTGAAGCCAACGGGACGGACCAGATGTACTTACGCCACAAGAGCGTAGAAAGAAAAGGGGAAGAAATAGCCGAACAAGCTTATCTTCATTTAAAGGGATCCCAAATCCCAACTTCCAAACCAGTGGTGGAGTTACGGTGAATAACAAGGGTGTTCTGTTGAAATTTTTTGAGGTTTTAGTTAAAAAATTTAACCTTTTTTGAGTTTTTCCTAAATAATTATCTGTTTACTTCGTTGAATTTTCAACTATTTTCGAGTTATTTTTTCAAATCCTTATCTGTTCGATTTTGCTAAGTTTGTTGGGGTTTAGATCCTCTTTATTTCTTTTCTCTCCATTTTCTCTCACAAACATTACTATATTATATATATTCCAATCACTTTCATTCACCTTTTTATTTCTAAATAAATTTATAACCATTCGACCGAATCCAGATTTAGTCAGATCGTACTCAGTGTGTTGGCCAGGTTAGATACAATTGGTAACTACTGTTCACAACACAAAGACCTGACATGACGAGCCAGAGCCAGAGGCAACCACAAAAGTCCTTAGCCCATACGTCGGCCATTGTTAATGGCATCAAATGGTACATTTGTACCTCATCAACTATAGACCTATAGACTATAGTACTACGACACTAACATTATCCAATCATTGTATCTCCACGTTTTATTCAACATATATAACCCAATCTTCTCCGTTTATATGAATTGACATGAAATGACATCTCATAGACCATCTTCAAGCAAGGTCGCGACCCGATTAAGGCTACCTTCTAATTGGAAGAGTATAAGTGGGTCAAGATAAATAAGGTGAGATTAAGGGAATATGTTGGTGAGCCGATTAAGACGACGTTCTGCTGGGGATGGTCTTAGGAAATAAGATAAAACAGATTGTTGTTTATTAAATAAATTTGCAACAAATACATCAATCATAAATGAGAATTTGTGAATTTGTGGTCATTAAAAGTACCAGCAAATTTCCCTGGTAAGACCATCCTCAAATAGAAGGTCGCACTAATCGGATCACCAACATTTTTACTGTTAAACTCATCTTAATTATCTTGAACCACTTTCAACCCGTTTTCACTCTCCCAAGCAGAAGGTCCCGACTTAAGGGCATCTACCCAATCATTTTCCACACATTTTCCATTTTCCAACATTTCAGGTCATTTACTACATTTTCTACCCCACCAAATAATGTAATAAGTCCATAACACTTCGACACGTCAAAGGTCACCAACTGATTTCAGGGCCACAAATTGATCTCGAAAACTTCAAGGTCATCAAAATTGATACAAGATCACCAAATAGTGTCTTCATACCGTGACCCAACAAAGTCGCGACCTCATTGACGACCTTGCTTGAAGATGGTCTAACAGGTCAAGTACAACTAATTTGAGTAAATAAGAAAAAACAAATTGCTACACACCCCCGCTTTTGTCTTATCTACACCTCATAGGTATTAGGTAGTATGTAACACACTACAAATTTGCGACGGATGTGCTCGATACAAATGAGAATTTGTGTTAAAATACATACGGAGTACATAACAATAGTATATTTGTGGGACGGTTACATACAATAAAACTATTTTATTACGCAAAAAGATAATTTATTTACTAATAATAAATGGATAACATTTTTGTATGAAAATGAACCGTAAAACTGAAAACCGTCTTATACTATAATTTTGTGAAATAACAAATACACATGTACAACTACTTCATCACAGGACCAGTATCTGATCTAAATTCATCATTTTTTGGACTAATCCTATGGATTTTATTCATAACATGGATTTTTATACATACTCTATTGCCTCTATAAACCTTATCTTATCTTTACTTTTTTTTAGGGGGATATTAACCTACCAAATCCTTCACACATCCCAAGGAACTTTTGATCAATCATTGTCACGGTTGTCGATGTCGTCGCCTTTCTTAAATGGTTGCTAGATGTAACGAATTCAAGAAACTCTATTTCAAATGCCAACTAAGTCGACTCTCTAAATTACACGGAATATTTTTTCTGGCCACAATTCACTTAGATTTACAACACTTTTTTCAAAATTTCGCATATATTTTGGAAGATGTTGCGAATTCAAGTGAACTAAGAAATACACCTTAATAAATTAATTAAATTAACTTGGTGCGATAAAACTTTATTCTTTGGCTTCATTCTGTTCAACTTCATAATAGACAACACTTTTTATTCACTTTCAAGCGACACTTATAATAGTATCCTCGTTTCCATTGAATCCTCCAAATGGATTGGACCGTTGAGACGATTCCTCGTTTGATGGTGACGGAGAAAGATTAAGGGAAAGGAACGGTTCGAAATCTTTTTCTCTAGTATTATTTGTACTAGTGGTTGAAACGGAGGAAGTAGATGATAATGTTGGTGTTTGGTTTAGGTTGAGATTTGCTATCATTGAAGAGGGTGGCTCAACAATTAGTGTTGTTGTACGTGCATCATTGTTAGCTGAAATTGGTGGCCAATTAGAAGGACATGGTCCAAAAAATATTGTTGGCCTATTTGCATTTTGTTTTGGTTGAAAAGTTGTGTCTAGGGTATGTAATTGGTCGGCACTTGCTGAACGACTCATCTGCAAAATACAATTGATAAATTATATACATAAATTTTGGGCTCAGTAAAAATATTAAATGAATAATAACTAATAAAATGACTGTAATACACTGTGAAACGATCTTATTCTATAATATATATATATATATATATATATATATATATATATATATATATATATATATATATATATATATATATATATATATATATATATATATATATATAGTTTATAATATGTAAATGAAGCTAAAAGGGCAACCAAAAAAAGGTTTTTGACATATAAAGTTAATTACCATGTTAAAATTTAAACTTAAGAGCTTATATAAGTGAGCAATATTACCTGTAATTACATACACATTCTCAATTACCAATTATCATAAACTCTTATTTAATACCACAATATTCACTTAAATAATACAACATATCCAAATAGATACCAAATAATAAGGATAATTGTTTAGATAATAGCAATTTGTTTGTCTAAATACATACACGTCTCCAAGTAATTATATTATCAAATCTTGTTTAATACGACAATAATATTCGTTTAAATAATACAACAAATTCAAATAAATATCAAATGATAAGGATAAGCCATCCCGATCAGATTGTAACAAATAATTTGTCTTATTATGGTCAAATGATCGTAGTATTTAACTAAATTCGACCAATAAAACGTAACTCATATATTAGTATCTCAACCAGAACGAGCTGATTAATTATAATAATCGCTAATTCATCTTCCGTTTAAAGATCATTATTAAATCATGACAAAATTACAACAACCAATATGAAAAGGACATCAAATAATAAAGATAAATAATAAAAATCTTTAGCAAATGTTAATGAATAATGATGTGCATACGTAACATACCACGTATCACACATGTAAATACATAAGAAACAAAATTGTGACCAACCCTTGTTCCTAAAGATAATGTCTTTATCGACTAATTCAAAATCATTGACAATTATTCAATTAAGATGAGGTTATTAAATTAAAATCATATCTTAAGCTGAAATACTCCACATTTAGTATTTAATTTAAGCTTAATCATGTGATAATTAGTACCTTTGTCTACACCTAAAACGACAAATTCTTGTGTTAAGCAAATGTGGTTGCTTAAAGCAATTTACTTCATTTTGATGGATTTATTTATTTATCTAATTGATTATATCGGATCGATTAGTCTTTTTTAAAACGGATTTAGGCTCGGTTCTTTTCGGTTTAAATGAGCTGAATTGAATTAATTGTAGTAGAGCTTAATTGAACTAAATTGAGTGAAATTGAGGTGAAGTTAATTTAGTTGAATTAAAAGTTAAATTTGTGAAGAAATTAATTGAACATAATTAATTGAACGTAAATAAAACCTAACAGCCAAGCAAAATTGAAAGAGGCTAAAATTAAGCCAGAAAGAACAGGGTCTAATATTCATCTTAAGTTTAAAGCAAGCTAAGTAAAAATACGCTGACATGTTTTCCAGAACTCGTCTATATATCTTATTTATTCGACCTATTTTAAGTCTAAAATAATAATTTGTGTATCGGGAATTAGGATAGTCCGAATGGACTTGATATTTGTGCATTGATAATTGTTCAATAATTAGTTTTGTGACAGTTCTGCGGTCTATTACTTATGTTCCGATAAAATAGTGTCTATGACATAATATTTGACCTTAAAAGTCATTATAAAATGGAATTATATGAGTTTTTGTGTATGAAAAACTTACAGAGTCGGTAGTGATGTCAAAGAGACTAGAACGACGCCGTCTCCGGTTAAGATTAGTTCGTCGGAGGAAGTATTTTTGAGCATGGCTAGCAACTTGAGTAGGTGTCCTTGTTTTAACAAAGTTTCTTGCAATTCCTCTCCAATCACCTTTACCTACTTGATTTAATCCCACCAAAAATAACCTATGCTCCTCTTCAGTCCATGGGATTCCTATAATTCCAATCAAAATAATTAAATCCCTTGTATCAATTCAATATTCGTCACAAAATGTAAACAATCTGTTAAATCAAATAGGTCAAAGGGGTAAAATATGGTAAAAAGTTAAAAATATAGCACAATTTTGAAGAAAAGTAGTTAAAAAAACATTTCGGAAAAAAAACCGTCTCATATAAAAATAAAACAATGTGAGAGAGTGAGATCGTAAATAGGATTATATATTCAGATGTATATGAGTATCGTACATTTAATATAAATCTAATTGAATTTATATGCAATTTTTTCGAGCTTTTAACAATTTTTTCTTGCAGTATAATTTTTTAGTGTTAAAATTAAAATCTCTGGGGATTTACATGTATTATTTTTGAGTTTTAATATAATGTTTTGGTTTACCATTTTTTTTTATAATGACACTCAAATTTCTTTTCAATAAAGCTCATAAAAAAAATGTATAAGTTCAAATTCTTTGTTATAAAGCTCAAAATCTATACTACCAAATGTATATATAATCCTCCAACCCCATGGACATAATCATAGAACCAAAATCAAACATATATTTTCTTAGTCTCAATCATTAATTTTTTTTAGTTAAAATATCTCGCATACAAAATCAAAAAAGGAAAACCAATGATTGAAACGAGGGAGCAGCACAATTTGGAGAAAAAATAGTACTAAATTAAGACATTTTTTGGTATTACGAGACCTACCATTTAAAGTAATTAACAACATACTCCTAATAAATCAATAACTAAAACCAAATTTTTATACTATAAGACGGTTTTAAAGGAGAATTTGAACATTAACGATGATTTATGTATATATATATAGTACCTCTCTTGCGGTCCTGGTGTCGTTTGCCAGTCGCTTGAGAAGCGTCATCAGACGCATAGCCGCCCGAATTACCAAAATTCGCGGCGGAATAATGAGAAGTTTGTCGTTGTTGTTGCTGCTGTTGTTGTTCGTATTGCGCAAGATTGTTCATACTCATACACTTTCTAAAATTTGAAGACGGAGATGGAGACGGAGATGGAGATGCAGGTGAAGTAGGTGAAGGACAATTTTCTATTGACGTTAACCTTACGCCAAATAACATAACACCGTTGTTATTACTATTATTATTACTATTACTATTATTCCTCGCGTTGTCGTGGTCAGTGCACGTCCTCGCGTTGTGGCCGTCATGACCACACCGAGAGCATGTTCGCGCTACCTTTAGAGGTATCGGTATCGCGGCCATATTTTTTTTGTTGAATCGGAGTTGTATGGCGAAGGGTGTATTATTTTTTGTATGGGATCACGAAAATGGGGTTGGTTTGGTGTGCTACTTATATATAGACAAGAGGATAATTTTATATATAATCCGTTTTATTTATCATTAATCAGTAATTCTCGTGTAAAATCGTCTTATATAAAAAAAAGTTGTAAATAAGAGACCTCTTAGTGTAAATATTATAATAACTCATGTAAATGAAAATTTATTAATTGCTCGAAAGTTTAGTTTTACAAATTTTTTTGGATATTTGGTAAGGAGTATATTGACTGTTTTTTTCAGCATAATTAAGGATTTTAGCATGTTTGATCAATTAAAATGTTAATTTTAGTGTTTGATCATACTACTTAGATCTGCATGGCGCATATTTCAAAACAGGAAAGTTTACTCCATTTTACAAAGAAAATTATTAATTTGCAAATTTTAATCTGTTAATTACCAAACACTTACACTAAATTTTGCTAATTATAATACTTTGGTCAATCCTTCTAATAAAATATATCATCTATGACATGCTTTTGTAATCTGTTTATGCTGAAATTAATCTAATAATTTGTAATTAAATACTTCTAGTTAATTGGATAAATTTAAAAAATACAAAAAATGATCTATTTATGACAAATTGACAATACATTAACACAAATATGGATTAAGGAATAATTTATTTATTATCATGAATAAACTCTATACTATGAAGTTATTAATGGACTTTATTAGAGTTTCAAGTTTCAACGTACACCTACATGACACAACATCAAATAATTTAAAAATAAATGATGAATAAGAAATGTTTGGTTGTATATAGAAGGTCCAAGAAATACAAAAGCAATATTATTATTTGTTTTATTTAAAATTGTTCAAGATATTTGATAGGCAAAGTATGAAAACGAATGGTGGGAAAACAAGAGTCTTTCCCTGCCGTTGAGTTGGCATATTCTTTGTTGCATATATTTTGAGTGATTTTGTACCAAAGACTATGCTAGGATACGTATCTACTCTTTCTGTCTGAATGTAGATGGATTAATTACTCGTCAACTTTATTCTTAAAAATAAAAGGATAATTAATTGATACAGTCTAAAATTGAATAAAATAACAAATGACAGAGACGGAGGAGGGAGTATTTGTCGGGAATTGAAGCAATGCCAATCACTTGGCTTGGTCGCATAGCTCTTTCCCTGAGTGGTGGGAGAGATCCCAAACCCCACGTTCTCGTTGCCTTTAGGATTTTTCTTTATTGTCATACGTACACAATATTGTACCATTACAATACAAGTTGGTTGTAAAATGGATCGTTAAAAATGTCCAAATACATCGTCAACGAGTTATCATGAAAATAAATACTATAAAAAAGGTAATTTATATTTATGTATTTTGACATTTTGTCCAAAATACCTAATTTTTTAACAGAAAAGTTAGTTTATTGAACTTGTATATGCGAGTTATGACCTCTTAAAGTTTTTCGGTTAAAAAAAAAGGGTATTCCGGGCAAAATCAAATCTCAGGGACACCGTGTACATTTTCCGTAAATACAAATATGCGGAGTGAGCGAGTGACTCATAAGTTTTCGAAGTCTATTTAGGAAAAGGGGTAGGTTCAGGATGGTAATAACATTAACTTTTCGTTAGAGATCTCATTACCCTAATGTAAAAATTATGTTTATTTCAGCTCAATTCAACTAAATTTCAACCCTTGTTCATTTCAGTTCAATTTTGAGTAGTGACTATTTAGGCTATGTTCTTTTCAGTTAAATTTCAACCCTCAATTATCTTTATTTCAGCTCTATGCAACTCAGCTAACTTCAATTCAATTCTGTTTTGTTCAACTCAATTAAGTTAATTTCAGCGGCATTCAAACCCAAACAAAACACCAATTTTAGAAACTTTTGCATATAATCAATTTTCTCTAAAGTGGATAAATTGAATGGTGAAAGAGAGAAGACTAGAAAACTAATAATAAGTATGTTGTCACAATGAATAAATACCCAATATTATACATCAAATTGATCAATATTCTTGAGATGAAGAAAGCATAATGTGAGGTGGTTGTAAAAATGAGGTCAAAAGCCAATGTAGTTGTGTTCTTTTAGAGGCACATGCTAAACACTCAAGCTTTAAAGCAATGAATGTAACCCAAAGAAACAATGTAGTCCATTGATTTTTGACGTGCACTACATATATATTGTATTCCCGTTATTCGCCCACGGTTTATGAATTATGATTGTTATTACTCCATACTTCATCTCCATGATTGCATTAGTGGCGGCTAATTAGTAATTCCTCCTTATAATGCGATAAAGTGTGCGTTTCGTTGAAAAAAAAAAGAATGGATTTTAGAAATATAATTAATGTTTAAATTCAAAGAAAACTCAGCCTATTTAGCTCTGACTTCAGTCATATGTCTTTTGGACTGAAACTGTTTGAACTAAACTAAACTGACCTGAACTGAATGAATCTTAATTGAACTGAATTGAATCAAAGAGTTAATTTGTATAAACAAATGCTGAATTGAACTGAATTAAAGAGTTAATTTGTGAAAACAAATGCTGAACTGAACTGAAATGTGTTGAAATTAAGTATAAAAAAACAGAGCTTTTAGTTCATTTCAATTCAGCTCCATTAAATTCAGTCAATTTCATTCAGACTGTTTAGTCGAAAAAAACAAAGCCCTAATCGTCCTACCTAGAGTACGTACACAAATTTGGACTAAACTCAAAACTCAAAAGATCTTAAAACGGTCGAATACATACTTGCATTGGATCAAACTCTTTTGGAGGCCCAACTCCATTCTGCCTCAATAGACAACAACAATATTGTTTGATCCTAAGTAGCCCTAGAGGCAATAGCAGTATTCGTCGACAATGTATAATAAACACTTTTTCAGAGGCCCAATTTAATAAGACAATAAACTCAAATTCAAAAAATCAATTGAAATTATATGAATTTAACCCATCTAACATTCGATACGAATAACATGAATTGTTAATAATACCAAAAATCGATTAAAATTGAAATAAACGGAAATTGAACTGAGTTCAACATAATAATCAAAATATACCTGAATCAATCATAACTAAACCGATTAACCGGGATTCAATAACATTAAGTCGAAGCTCCGACTTTTACATTTGGGCTTAATGTTAATTTAATTGGGCTTTTTTAGGCCCAAGAACCTAAGCCCAAATCTCACTTATTTAAACCACTTAAAGCTCTCGGATGAAAGAATCGAACGTTGGTGGCGGGAACTTTTCACTTCCGGTTTCCCTTCTCATGTACTCCATTTCTCGCCAATCTTATTTATTAAAGCAACAACCACAGAGCCTATGTGGCGCTCTGTGGTTCAATGTTGACTTTTCAAACGGCGGTTGTATTTGCATAATTTTAGAACCCACTAACTATTCCGGAATTAATTTCAAATTTTATACACAATCGAATAAAATATAACCTGTAAAAAGGCTATTATAAAAAAAAGTTTATTATATAGTCGAAATATTTAACGGAAAAAGAACACAACGTAAAAATATAAATAATATTTTTAAATCACTGATCTTTAAATAATAAATACATCGACAATTAAGTGACGAAAATTAGGAACATTACAAATTTGAAAATATATCTTTAAATGGGTTGTGTTATGGGTTGTACTCTTCCACTATTTGTAAATACTTCTAGAAATCTAGCACGCGTTTTCACTTAGGACGGGTTATATAAAAACGACTAAAGTATTACATATAAAACGTAAATAAAATACAGTAAGTTACTAAGATTAGCAAAATGTGTTTGTCTCATCTAAGTTATTGGGTGCTTATTAACCCGTTTTATTTCTTTTTACAGATATGTCCATCATAAGAAATACTTATTTGAAATCTTGAATATTATTTGAAATGTCATCAATTAAATGAGCATAAAATTTTGCATTTATTGGAAAACTTTAAACTAATACAGGTTCAATTTAAGACGGGTATATATGTCTTAAGTTTAAAACGGATATACGCGATTTAAAAAAGACATACTCAACATATAGAATGTTATTTGAAAGGTCATCAATTATTTGAGTTGAAACTTTGCATTTATAGAAAAGTTTTAAAGATTTTTATTAAAGGTAGTTTTATATCCGTTTTAAACTTAACGCAAATATATCCATGTGAAAGATTTTGTCGAAATCTAGAATTATATTTGAAAGGTCATCAATTAAAAGACTCTAAACATTGCATTTATATGGAACCTTTAAACTAATACGGAGTACCTTCTTAATTTAAGACTGGTATATATTTCTTAAGCTTAAAACGGATATATGCGTTTTAAATAAGACCTACATGACATCTATAATGCTATTAGAAACGACATCCACTAAATAAATTTGAAATTTTGCATTTATAAGAAACCCTTAAAGTAATAGCGATTTTTGTTTAAGAAGGTTATATCCGTCTTAAGCCTAAAACAGGTACATTCGTCTTAAGAAATATCCACCCAAAATCAAGAATGTTATTTGAAAGGTTATCAATTAAATGAGTTTAAACATTGCATTTATAGGAAAGTTTAAACTAATACAATTTTTTACTGAAAACAAATATATACGTCTTAAACTAAAAATAGATATATCTGTCCTAAACTTAAGACGGGTCAAGTAGTATGTATAAGACAAAACAATATGCATAGAAAAAAACAACAAATTTGTTTTATTTGCTCGAGTAGGAAGAGATTTAACTCATTACTAGTTTTAAACCCGTGCAAATTGCACGGGTATATTTTTAGAAAAAATGTGATGAATAATTAATATTATCGAATAGTGTCAATAATACGTGAATATTTTGCATTCAATTTCTATTATATTGATAATACGTTAAAATGCATGTTTTAAATAAAATTTAGCAAATTAAATTGAGTACCCAAAAATGTAAATATTACTATAAAATCAAAACAGTTGTTTAAATGAATAACGATTACATTATCCTTCAACAAAACCTACCCAAACCCGTCTATTTGTACTTCATATAGATTGTAACTGCTATGTTCCACCATCTGCCCCACTTATGTAAACCTCCCACTTATTGCTGTAACTGTTTTTAAACCACTCATTAATGACTGCCAGATTTGTTTGGGTTTGTAATTGTTGGCCCATAATGTTTTTTCGGAGGGTTGAGGTTGCTGGTTGACCCATATTGAAATTCGAAAAGCTGGCCCTTCATTTGACGTCGGAATACTGGCCATTTTTTGAATTGACAATCGATTGAAATGACGAATAGTGTTGCCGTTCTAACGAATTTGTTGTAGCGGAATGTTCCGGTAACCTATCATTGTCACCTTCCCGATGGAATGGCGGTTGGTGGTTAGTTGCTGAAATGTTTTACTCCAAATCAATTCTCGGTGATGATTGGCTATCGTACCAGATCTGAGAGAATTTTTACAATTTAAATATTTTCGGAAAATAAAGAACAATTTATATTTGGTAATCATTGTCTTTACTGAAACAATTTATAATTAAATACTTTTGTTTCTAATAAAATTATTTAATTATATTTAATAACAATTGGCTTGTATATATATTTTATGCATATAATATATACAACATGCTTTTATTGATTTTTATGAAGTATATAATTAGTTACATAAAGGAGTTTATAATATTTTTTTATATTTGATTTTAAGTATATAACCATTCATCAAAATCAAAATAAGTTTTAAAAATATATATACAAAATTACGCCATTCATGATTTAAATAAAAATGTTCGTAATGTTTCAGAATCTACGATTTTGGGCATTTATTTGGAAAACGTAGTATATTGGCCAGTTATTGTGCAGAAAAATCATCAAATATTATGCGGGATCCACCTGAGTGAATTAAAAAAAAAACGCCATTAACTCATAATCAGATTATAATTTGCGTGGAGGAGTTTATAATTTTTATTACGCCATTAACTCATAATCAGATTATAATTTGCCTGGAGGAGTTTATAATTTTTTTTTCCTGATTGTATATTAATATTACGTTATTTTAATCTTGTTTAAAATTTTGTATGTTCGATTTTTTATTGTTGTAAATTGTTATTAATCATAATATTCTAATCATCTAAATAAATTGTGGTCTAATTATCACGCAGATAATGTATATTTCTAATTAATTGATTTATATAAAAATGTTCTAATGTTTCGTAATCTACGATTTTAGGCATTGAATTTGGAATACATAGAATATTAGGCGGTTATTATGCAGAGAAATCATAAAGTATTATGCGGGACCCACCTGAGTGTATTAAAAAAAAAATTAAAACTTGGATGAATGACGTGGCGCAACCACAGCCTGATAAATGTTTCAGAATTTATATAGATAAGATAGTAATAAGACTATATCTATAACGTTGATTAGTATAACTACATTGATTAGTATAACTACATGTAAGTAAATATCAATATTTTAGGATTTTGGAGATTTTTCATCATTTGGCAACATCTATATTATGTATAGTAAAGTACGTAATCGGTCAAGCAACGAGATTATCGTGCAACAAAATTAGCCAATAATAATTTGATTAGAAGCATGATTTAACATAAACTAGACTTATGCTAAAGAAGATATTATTTTAAATAATATATTGCATATTGGATTTTATACAAAACATAATTATTAGTTTTTTTGACAATAACAAAATTTGAACTAACAAACCCGTGCAATTTGCACGGGTTTAAGACTAGTTCAAGTTAATCGAGCTACCCATTTATATTATTTACGGATTATCGAATATGTCTTAGGCCCTATTTTTTTCGGCTGAAACGAGCTGAATTGAATTAATTGGAGTAGAGCTTAATTAAATTAAATTAAGTGGAACCGAGGTGGAGTGAATTTAGTTGAATTAAAAGCTAATTTTATGAAGAGATTAATTGAACATAATTCATTGAATGTAAATAAAACTTAACGAAGAAAAACTAGAAGAAGCTGAAGCCAGAAAAACAAGACCTTAGTTTAGTACTCGTAGTTAAGACAGGGTTAGTACTCGTAGTTAAGACAGGGTTAGTGTTGACAATAGTCCCGATAAAATGCGCGCTCCCTTCAAACAAAAGAAAATCAGTGATTGAGACGGGTGAGTATTACATTAATTTATTATTTTAAACCAGGGACCTTCATTTCATACGTAAAATGGCCGAAGAAAAATCGGGTCACTAACACGACGTCGCATGGACTCATGGAGTATACGGCGGTTTCTCTCTCCTCGTTGTCTTGTAATTCGCGCAGTTTACGTCGACAGGTATGAATTTCGGTGTTTGTTTGATTTACATTGTGCTTTGATTATGATTTTGTGATCATGTTTTAGGTGATTATTTCATGTTGATTTTGTTGCTGTATTAATTTGTAATTGAACGTCGTTGTTTCAAGTTGAAGTTGGATGAACTTTGATTAATTAGGAAGTGATTTTGTTTCAAGAATGCGAACATTTGGTTGAATTGATTTATAGTTCTGTAGTTTGATCATGTTAATAGAATTTCGCGGTGTTGTTATGATACGCTAATGTATTGCGGAATTAGGTTTGGACTTCGTACTATGTAGATATTTACGGTTACTAGTTTTGAATTAGGGTTTTACAAGGAAAATCACCTCGATAATCGTAGCTGGCGTCTGATGTCGGATAGTTGAAATTAGGGTTGAATTGATTTGCCGGACTTTTTCTCTGAAATAACTATATACGGAGTAACTTATTGCTAAATGCATTCCCTGAGAGTTATGTCGTGGTTATAGAACTATATAAAGGCCAACAAGGAGGTGCATTCTTCGATATTTTCTTATGAGATGGTGAAGATGTTGTAGCCGGTGTCTGATATGGGATGTTTGAAATTAGGGTTGAATTGATTTATTGGACTGTTTCTCTGAAATAACTAAATACGGAGTCACTTATATCTAAATGCATTCCCTGAGAGTTATGTCGTGGTTATAGACCTATACAAAGGCCAAGGAGGTGCATTCTTCGATATTTTCCTATGAGATGGTGAAGATGTTGTAGCTGGCGTCTGCTATCGGATGTTTGAAATTAGGGTTGAATTGATTTATCGGACTTTTTCTCTGAAATAACTAAATACGGAGTAACTTATAACTAAATGCATTTCCTGAGAGTTATGTCGTGGTTATAGACCTATATAAAGGCCAACAAGGAGGTGCATTCTTCGATATTTTCCTATGAGATGGTGAAGATGTTGTAGCCGGTGTCTGATATGGGATGTTTGAAATTAGGGTTGAATTGATTTATCGGACTGTTTCTCTGAAATAACTAAATACGGAGTAGCTTATAACTAAATGCATTCCCTGAGAGTTATGACGTGGTCATAGACCTATATAAAGGTCAAGGAGGTGCATTCTTCGATGTTCTCCTATGTAATCGTGAAGATGTTGTAGCTGGCGTCTGATATCGGATGTTTGAAATTAGGGCTGAATTGATTTATCAGACTTTTTCTCTGAAATAACTAAATACGGAGTAACTGATAACTAAATGCATTCCCTGAGAGTTATGTCATGGTTATAGACCTATATAAAGGCCAACAAGGAGGTGCATTCTTCGATATTTTCCTATGAGACGGTGAAGATGTTGCAGCCGGTGTTTGATATGGGTTGTTTGAAATTAGGGTTGAATTGATTTATCGGACTGTATCTCTGAAATAACTAAATACGGAGTAACTTATAACTAAATGCATTCCCCGAGAGTTATGTGTGGTTATAGACCTATATAAAGGCCAAGGAGGTGCATTCTTCGATGTTTTTGTATGTAATGGTGAAGATGTTGTAGCTTGTAACTTTTGTGTTGTACAATTAGGCTGTTAATAATGTAGTGTAACTAACTCAAGGACAGATATGATGGTACAACATAGCTACTTTTGCTGCTAGTTTTGTGTTGCTATACTCATTAGAGATGGTGCTGGGTTTATGAGGACCTCTTGAAACTATTGATTGCAATTTGCTGAGCGGTTGTCTGCTGATAATGCAAACATTTGGTTAGATTGATTTGTATTTCTGTAATTTGATCATGCTAATAGATCTTTCGTGTTAAATGACATTATGATAATCTATTGTATTGTTGAACTATGTTTGGAGTTGGTATGAATTAGTTATGCACTGTTATGTAAGCTTAGTTGAGTGTTCTGATTAGGTTTGAGTCGCGAAAATTACCGCAGTTGCTCACTGATAACGTGTTTCTTTAAGAATCACTGTTTTTAATAGAGCTAGGATGATGTAATTTGTTACAAAATGCATTTGTCTAGAGTTATGTTGCGGTTAAGACCTACAATAAGGCCAAAGGGATGTATGCTGCAAAGCTTGGAGATGTAGTTTTATTTGTCTGGAGTTGTTTACGATAAAGCACATGAGACATTGGAATGTTATTAGTAAATTTGTAGCCACTTCCGCTGCTTGTTTTGAGTTGTTATACTTGATCGAAATGTTGTTGCATGTATAGAGACGTCTCTAGACTGTTGATTACAGTATGCATAGCAGTTGTCTGCTGATTGTTTTTTGTGGCCAATATATGATCTATGTTGTAGATATTGATAGAATAGGATACAATGATCCACTTTTCAATGAGGGAATGGAACCAGGTAACGCCATTTATTACTAGAGACCAAACTATAGTTCCTCTAGCCTCTAGGATGATTCCTAACAGTTTTCATTCAATTCCGACACGTTTCCCAGTCAATCCGTTCCTACCGTGGATTATAGCCTTCAGATTCCCGTCTTTTTGGACAATCTTGAGTGGCAATGTCGATATTAGTTGAGGTGGTCGCCATTTATTAATAGAGACCAAATTATTTTTTTCTGTCACATGGGTGCTTATTTGAGCCATTTAGTGTTCCCAACTTCCAACACCACTAGAGAAGTCCAAAATTTAAGTGATGCACCTCTTTATGCCCTTTATGTTTCTGATCTGGACAATTACAATTTCTACATCTATGAAACATCCCTAAGACACTTCTTGAAATTTTTTTTCTGATTCTGATATCGTTTCGCTTGAAGCTTCCCCGAGAGTGTACTATATACTCAACTTTGTCGGTATGCGACTATGTTAGAATGAATAGTGGTTAATAACATCAACTCCTAGGAACTTTAGGACTGCAATAGCACTTGATGGAGACTCATTTTTGTCGATAATATGATAAAAGGGCACGACACTCCCTTTTCCCGGAGTCCTCAAAGTGGCACAATTTTCCTTTGTCGAATGTCTATCCGAAGGCTGCGTATGTCCAAGGTCTCTGACAGTCTGACCTTTCACCAGTCACCCCTTCTAGCGGGACCGTCTCTGTAATGATAAACAATGATATTGACGAATTTCTTTGAGCTAGATAATGATAAATTCATAAGGGGACTGCAACTATTCAACACCATCACATGCATATATGTAGCAAGGATGTATCTGTATTGCAGTTTTAATTATTACTCCGGTAGCTCCTGCTTGAAACCATTGACTTTTGTTTATGTATATTTATCTATGTTCCAGCAATTATTCCATTTGTCATATGATGTTCTAAGTCATTGGCTCTTTCTTACTGCTTGCAGGCTTGGAAATTATTAATTGAATATCAAATTGACGAAGTCAGCGCCTTGGACTTCGTTGATGAGACAAAATATGAGCTCTACGGTTGCAAGTTCCTGATGATTTTCTTATGCTTGTACAAATGACAGTTGCAGAACTTTAGAGAGCGCCAAGGTAACTTTTGCTTCGCTGGTGATGGTTTATATAAGGCGCCTTTTTCTTTGATATATTTACCTCCCTTCATATGCAAGACATTTGAGTTAGGTCTTGTTTCTCGTCACACAGCTAAATTGACGGTAGGTAGCAGGATCAAAGACTTCTGAATTTAAAAGAGATACATAGCTGTATTGTTTTCCCATAATAGCTCAACAAGTTTGAAAGATCAGAGATGTTTTTCCATCTCGTTCTGAAAAATCTTATAGAAAATACATAATGGTGGCAGTGTCTTTATAATCATACCACAAAAAGCTCTACAACAATAAATTAGCAATTTTAAATTGGAACCTGACTTTTTTTTAATTTCGTTTTTTGTGCTAATACCTTCTCTACAAAAGCATACAGGATAAAATTAAAACTGTTAAATGAGCTACAAAATGGAAAAAATTATAAGAAAGAATTAGTATCTGTTTACAAGTGTAGATGAGATGCTCCTCGATCTCGATCATAGAACGGAGCCCCATGGAACCAATCCTGTATCCGGGTCACCCAAGTTTAAAAGAATGAAGTCCCTTAACTTGGTATCCCAAACCTCACAGAAACGTTTATGCCAATCTGATGGTTCTATAGCTTCTGTACCCAATCCAGGTGCCCTGTCTTTTGACTTTTCATTCTGATTCTCTTGCCAGTCAACAACATATGTAGATACTCTTCTATTAAACTTGGCTTTAAAATTATCCCAAACTTGATACTTGTAGTGGTTTATTACGGCTTTTCCCTTCGGCAAGGTCTTCCTGCTGAATTCCTTTTTCAGCATGAAATGATGAACCTGATTTAAAAGTGTGTCGTCAACAGCTTCTGGACGTACAATCGATTTATGCCTCTCTGAATTCTGCATTCGGCAAGTGTATCCCAGTGTCACTCCCTCTTCGGGACTTTTCTTCAATCCTGACGGCCCAAAGCTATGGCAATCTGTTCTGATCTCGCCCACTAATGGTGAACTTGACGTGACATTATCCACTATTGCTCGGAGAGTGCCTGGACCTGGGCTTGGGCTGCCAGCCATCCTGTTTCTGGGTGGATGAATGTAATAGAATTCATCCACGTCAAAGAATCCAACCCATCTACACTCGTCCCTTGCCCTCAACACGCAATGTGAGAATCCGGCCTCCTGAGACTTAACCCATGGCCAAACATGCCGAGTAACATTATAATTGTTCGAGTCAAGCTCATCGATCACGTCATTCAGTCCATCATCGCTGTTATTATCATAAATAAACCATCTCTGAACCCCTAGCCAAGCATGGTAGGCTATCCATTCCTTAATAAATCCAGCTTGGTTCCATACCATACTACAAGCGCATAGCTCATACTTGTATTTATTATTGCTATTTTCTTTTAAACTTGTCTTACTTAATCTCGCTATTGATGGTATTACTTCATGCAATCTAGTTCTCTCAACAGTGATCTGAACATTCTCATTGTTCCTCAATTTTTGTTTAACAGGTGGTGGCAAAGGGCACCGGATTACCTCTTGTGCAGCTGTGATTGCCATTGTGGTAAGTCCAACATCTTTATCCGGTGAACTCCAATTTCTGAAATGACAGTTAAAATAACTCGCGTTTGATTCTCTATCGGACTTGAGACGCAACCCCTTGACAAAAACTACTGCTGTGTCTTCTCCTTCAATGACGGCCTCGTAGGCTAGCATATTCCATAGTTGAGTTGTCATATTGCTCTCTCCCATCCCTGCCATCCACTTGAATCCTACAGCGTCATTTTGGTGCCCTTGCAAACCCACCACAGTCGAGTAGTTTGCGGGCGGTGATGGGCACTGAATTATCCACCTGTCATCGCCATATTCGTCTGCTGACAACATGGGATGAGAAACACTTTCTTCCCCCGTTGAACGACCGTCTAACCGATTGTTGTAGATACAGTCAATCCTCTGTTTAAGAGGTGGGCCCTGCTGCGGAGTTGATAGAATCACCAAAACATGATCAGGGAACACCACCCTGTTCTCAACCATCAATTCCACTGGCTTCATTCCATCAGCGCTACCTCCACCGTTAAGAATCATTCTATTAGTTATGTGGTGGGTTGGCAGTTCCTGTACTGAATTACTGACAGAGGAAGAAAAAACTGCTAGTTTTGGAACCAACGGAGCTGGCCGAAATGGTCCATAACTTATCCCTCGGTATAATAAGATATAAAGAGCAAATAAACAGAAACATAACTGTAAATATTTAGCAGTAAAAAGCTGGTTTACAGGGAAAGGGGACTTAAACATCCGTTTTCGTTTTCGAGCATCCATTGAAATGCTCTTGGAGAAGAAGAATAAAATGTACTGGTTGTCTTTTCTTTTGGGTTAATTTATAGAGTTTAATTAGAATTAAGGAAAAAAAGTAGTTGTGAAAGGAAGGAAGGTGGCAGGGATTAGATAGATAGCGAGACTCGTAAATTTTGCTTTGTTTATAGTTTAGGACGGATACTTCCGTCTTAAACAAGATTTTATGTTTGTTTTTATGCGTCGTCGGACAATGCGAAGAGTTTTAGAGAGAGAGGCTGCAGAATAGTCAGCCTGGTTGTGGGGATTCCTAAAGAGATTGTATGTGGGGATCATTTATACTTTGATTGTTCGTTAAGAAGTGGTATTGAGAGTTTGGGACCACTGTTGCTGTAAAATTAAGTGATAATGGGGATTCTTTCTGTTTACTCTCTCTTAGAAGCGCGTGGTATAGAGTTTCTACTTTAGAATATACTGCAAATTTAAAATATTTTGCCACCTACAATGGTTTGTGATTATAAAAATATTACTACTACTAGTAGTGTACGATTATCATCATGTTCAATTGATGATTCTGTGTTGGCAAGTTATTTTCTATTGCAATTTGCTTCAGAAGACAGTTTCTTCACAAAAGGAAAAAAAGGCAAAGAGACTAGGTCAATGAGAATATGAGATAACATTATTTGCTGTGTTTTGCATATTTTTCGTCTAGTTGGTTTCAATTGGGTTTACTATATTGTTGGAGTAATTGTTTTGTTGATCAAAGCATTAGTTTTGTCAAAGTATTATTGAGTCTAGGTATAGTGGAATTTTTTTTAGGTAACGAGGGAAACCCTAGTTGACCTTGTTACCAGGTGTATATAGGCTAAATCCTTGGAAATATGTGATAATAAATGTGTAAATATGTATATGCCTTTTTACTTGGATAATTGAATTTGACTCAGCAAGATAGTTGTAAGCTAGATTATTTGCTGTGTTTTGCATATTTTTGGTCTAGTTGCTTTCAATTGGGTTTACTATATTGTTGGAGTAATTGTTTTGTTGATCAAAATTCAAAACATTAATTTTATCAAAGTATTATTGAGTCTAGGCATAGTGCAATTTTTTTAGGTAACGAGGGAAACGTAGTTGACCTTCTTACCAGGTGCATATAGGCTAAACCCTTGAAACCTTTTTACTTGGATAATTGAATTTGACTCAGCAAGATAGTTCTAAGCCAGATTGTTCTATGAAGGTTTGAATACTAGCGTACATAACTGTTTATTCTAATATTGGATTGATAATTTCAAATTAGATTATTATTATTAGGTCATATAATTAAATACTTCAAAATTACTCCATACTATTTAGTCAATCTTTTTGAATTATACCTATTCTAAATCGGTGTTGGATAATATGAAAATCATTGTATCTACTTTTACCACAAGTCTTTTATGAAACTATTGCATGGTTTGTGTCGTCTCACAGTTATTTGTGCCCCTCATTTGTTGATAAGAACAAATAAGCTACTCTGTTCATAAGTTATACGATCGTTGTATTCTGCACAATGACCTTATTAGAGAATCTTTGCGACTTGTACACAAATAGTTACAATTACTTGTATTATCATTGCTGAAACCTTCCTATGTTGATTGGATAATGCAAGAGCATATCATGCAAGCTCATTGCATTGCCATGGAAGTCGGGAAAACATGCCCCTCCTATGGTCAACCATAACAGAGGATGTTGAGTAATTTTTTATTGCCAATGATAGCTACTGTTCGTTGACTATATGTTTGTTCTTTGGAATGTAACCCAGAACATTAATGCACGCGCCATGAAGAATTGCGGATTCAACAGTTGGGACTTGGGACACATTCTAATACGACAAGTCAGCAAAACATGTTATCCAGCAAAGCTTGAACATTCCAAATGGAATAAAGGAAAAGGTATTAACCCTCTTTTTAGAACTGCACAAAAGCTTTGTTTTTATCTCTTCAAATGGGTTTTATTTGGTCCGTCGCAAGTTTGCGACGGATATTGCCGTCGCAAATGAGAATTTGTGTTGTTTAAATATATTTCTCCCTCATTTGACTACTTGGGATTATTTACGAAACGGTTTTCATAACGTGTTTAAGTAGTGAAAATTAAAGTTTATGTAAATATAAAAAGAATTGAAGTATAATTTTTTTTATTTATCCAATGAGATACTTACTTCCAATTTTATTTATTTTTAGTTCACGAATGTGTGCCCTAAGATCAGAGCACATGTTAGCAAACCCGAATAGTATGAAATGAAGGTTAATATATAAAATGAGCATGCATAGAATATTAGGAACAAGCCAATAAGCAATTAATAGACTATCTACTAATGGTATGGTGTAGAATCCGAGCTCTATACTAAAGTTTTCGAGTTTTGTTTTAAAGAATCTGAACTGTATTGTAAAGTATTTGAACTTATCCACTTAAACATAAAAAAAACTAAACTTCATAAAATCTCAGAAAAATTACACATAAGCTCGGACAAATGTATAGTTGGTTGTACAATGCTAAGGAAGTGAGGTAGAGTTGTATTTTTCATTATCATTTTGTGCTAAATAGCTTAAGTTATTCAATTAAGTAAATAACCATCTAATGCAAGATTTGATGGTAGTTTTAATTCTTGACTGTTTTGCTAATGTACTAAAAAAGAATTAATTGAATGGCCTGCTAATAATATTTCAAAGTTCAAACAAATCAGAAGTTGGTACACTAGTAAACAAACATTCATGTACGGATCGGAGTAGTTGTTAACATGTAGCAGAGTTTATCCATATATCATCCAATAATGAATGCATAACAAATAAACAAATTGTAACTAACTTAAATGTTTACTTGTTCCTCAGCCAACTAGAGGTGACAAAAATGCTTAATAGTTGATGTTAACAATTAGTACAAATTAAATCTTGAAATTATTGGTTAATGTAGTGGCCACATTTCTTAATCAAGATTAATAAGAGGTTTGTCCAGTTGTTCGATGTTCATCTCAAAGCTGAAAGGCTGTAAGTCGGACTTTTCACTGGTTTAAATTATGCATATGTTAACTAGTTCGCTCCTTTTACACCAAAAAAAATAGTTCAATTTATCTTGTTCATAGGCAGTTTGTGTATGTAATAATCTTCAGCTTGGCACGTACGTAAATATTAAACCTAAACTTTAACCATGCTAAATCAGGGAAGAATTATGTTCGTTAAGTGTCGCCAATTAGTGATATAACTTAAATATGTGATGCATAAATTCTTGCTTCAGACCGTCTTATTTTAGACGGACCAAAATGTCACCATTTTTTTAATAGAATGTAACCATTTAATAACAAAATGTTATATCGCAAATTAGCTACTCTTTACCCTGAAAAATGATGTAAACATTTTATCAAGAAATGGTAACATTTTATTGTAAAAATGGCTACAATAAGTCCGTCTCAATTTCAGACCAAAAGTGACGGTCTGAAATAAGAATTTGGCATATGTGATATGTGAAATAAAACGGTTTAAATATATATTTAGTGATCATCATTTTCTGGCTGGAATGAAAAGAGAAATTCTGAGTCAACAAGAATAGAAATATTCAAGTACATAAAATAAATAGTCGAAATTATATGAAATTTCAAAGTGACTTTTGGCTTTTGGAGTATTATTAATGAAGCTAACTACCTATTTTCTCTAATTTAAACTATATTATTACATTAACTTGACTTTCAGATACAAGTCATCCACTAATTTTATACTGACCTAGCAATAGACATACAAGTAGAAGGTATTGTTAGTATTTGGTACTTCTAATAAATAAGTCTTTGATCATTAAAAAGACCATCTCAAATTATATGACGACCTTATTGTGTAATTTGTGTGATAAAATAAGCCATGGCCAGTGACATAATTAAAAGTATGACGTGTACATTGTTTAGTTGATTTTTGTATCATCGATTTCCGGTGTCCTGTAGTTCAGGTATAGACGAAGTAATACGAAGTATTATTTTTAACATTGCTACATCATTAGGAAAAAGATGCAAATTGCAATGTAGAAAATTGTTGTCATTTGTCTACTTCGGTGGTTGGAGAAATCTTTCCGGTGCCTTTTTGTGTGACCGACTACTTGAACTATCATCAAAACATGTCTTTGAATTGAATCATCTGAAATCATTCACCAATTTAAGGTCTCCGCCCTTCGGTATGAATGTTCAAAAATCCGAATTCTCAAAAAAGAAAAAAAAATCACGATACACAAGTCGAAACGCTTTTTTTTCTTGTTTAAGAGCATCTTCTATATGCTGTTTTTGGGATGTTTAAGTTAAATTTTATTCAATAAGTCTCTCTTAAAATGGATATAACCGTTTAAGACTAAAACGGGTTAAATATACCCCACTTGCATAGATAAGACAAGTTTTTTTGTTAATATCTAGGCATTTTATTTTTGTCTTATATAAAGTGATAATTATTTGACCCGTCTTATTACTTCAAACGGATATACTTGGTTTGCAACAAGAATTTGTGAATTTTATTGGCATAAAGGGGAGTACTGCAATTCTATTTGCTTACCTCAATTCATATCAGTGCTACTTCAACCCATTTCTATGATAGAGGTTGACAATTGATTTCTTCAGGTGCACTTGTAGTGGTTTTATAATAAGTTAGCAGAATTAGCACCTAAACAGTGAATTAGAAAGTCATAATCAGGCATTTTTCCACTATGGATGCTTCTTAAGCCAAGATAATTTTTAATGTTGATGGTCAATAAAAATGACTACTCTACTCATGTGATGGTATGAAATTACGAATCATTTTACTTCTAAAGAATTTAGAAAGCTCTTTGACCGGTTTTGATGTATACGGGATTGAGATTGTCGTCTCTCCTAATTTAACGATTCTAGTTAATATCTACTAGTGAATCACTATGCTATGGAGTATGGAGTATGGACCCATGTAACAATGGAGCCAAAATTTCATTACTCCATTACGATGGAATAAATTAAATGGTTTACTAAAGTGGCAAGTTGGCGGCGCTTCTTTTTCGCGTGAAGTAGCGGTCATTCAATGCGATTCTCAACGTAATTTTTATCTTGAGTTATTTGAAATCAACCTCTTTGTATTGCTAATACAAGGGCAAGACTCCGTACATCTAACCCCCTGCTACCTCGCAATTTGCAGGAGTCATTAAGACACTGAGATAATGTTGTAATTCGATGAGAAGAGGATGAACACATGTGCGAAGTTTCCTTATGAACAGGTATCTCTCTCATGTTCCTATTCTTAGTTAAGCATTATCTACATTATATGACGTAGCTAATTATTTGGAATTTAGCTTAACCACAAATTCGTACGTGAACCAATTGAAACATGTTTACTTCATTTGGTGTATGTGGTTCTCTAGCATTGGCTTTAGTTATGTCGACTAGTCTACTTAAATGATTTAGATTTTGGAATTTTGCAATCAAATAGGCGTCTTAGCAACTTATGCACGCTTCTATCCCACATTTATAAATCTTTTGAGAATAGAGACAATTTTGGCGATAGTTAAACAGATAGCGATGTATGTATACAAGATTTTCGTGACCAAGAGACGTCTTTGAAGGTGACAAATTTGAAAAACTACACTTATTGTCCTCTCAAACTCCTTGTTAATTCGCGGTGTGGGTACTTTGTAGCGGCCGTAAGTAATTGAACTTTGACCGACTTTTTTGTGGAAGAAAATTATCCCGACTCAGCATATAATTTTAGAAAATATGTTTCTGGTATACTGTCCAATGATTTGATAATATACAAATTCTTATTTCAAATTGACTAATTTTCGTCAGAAATAAGACGGACTACATATGTTATTTTACGATAAAATGTTACCATTATTTTCATGGTAAAAAGTGATGATTTGAATTATAGTAACATTTTGTCATCATATAGTTATATTTTATTAAAAAAAGGATGACATTTAATCGGTCTTATTTCAAATCAAGATTTATTGTTGATAATATTGTGGAGCATTGATTTTGATGATTTGTTCATCCCGGAAAATTCTTGGAAAGGTTTGTACTAGATGCTCGCGCACCTACAAAATTAAGGGGTTGGTAAACGTAGTTGACGTTTTTCAAAAGAAGACAAAAATACCTCTGGGCACATTGTGAACATTTTTTCTCCCTAATATTTTTCTCTGAAATTCCTGAAAAACCCGATAAATTCATCAAACAACCCCCCCCCCCCCCCCCCCCCAAAAAAAAAAAAAAAACACCAAAATCATCTAAACTCGCTAATTTTCATGCCGGAATCAAATTCAACACAATCTTCGGTTAGTTATCGACTTTTTAACATCATTTTTAATTAATAGTTACGTGTTAGTTTAGAGTTAGATTTCGAAAATTTTAACCCGTTGCAGAAGGACCACGATATTCATCATCCAACCATGGATGGACGATGAATGTGTTCATCCCAACCCTGAAATGAATGAAGACATTTATAGTTCATTCATCATCCCACCATGGATGGACGATGAATGTGTTCATCCCAACCCTGAAATGAATGAAGACATTTATAGTTCATTCATCATCCCACCATGGACATTTTTGTTCCGGCCCCCAAACGCCTAAAAAACGTGTATTATAAACTTCAATATGAGTCGTTCGTTTGGTCGTAACGGGCCACATTTTTTTTTCCAGCACGTGTCCGAAATAGCATCTTGGGGTACCTTACTCTATTTTATACCAAAAAAAGGAGTTAACATCACTTACACGATTATTCGATTTTCGGCCGAAACTGGTTCATAGCATACCGACAAACTCAGATGCCTTCCGTTGTTTTTGAAAATTCTTGTGTCCGCTTTATCTTACTCGAATAACCACTCGTGCGATTTTCGGACATTTTCGTTCTGGGACACCAGAGGCCTAAAAAACGTGTATTATACACTTCAATTTGAGGCGTTCGGGTGGTCGTAACGGACTACTTTTATTTTTCTGCCAATTTCCATACCACGTTTTCGAAGTAGCATTACGGGGTATCATATTCGATTTCATACCCAAAAAAAACTTTACATCACTTTCACAAGATTATTCGATTTTCGGCCGAAACTGGTTAATGACATACCGAACAAACTCAGATGTCTTCCGTTGTTTTTGAAGATTTTTTACCCGATTCATCTGACTCGAATAAACAATCGTGCGATTTTCGTACATTAATGTTTCGTGACTCCAAAGGCCCAAAAAACGTGTTTTATACACTTCAATTTAAGCCGTTCGGGTGGTCGTAACAAATGACTTTTTTTTCAGCCGATCTTCATATCACGTGTCCGAAGTAGAATCATGGGGTATCATATTCGATTTCATACCCAAAAAACAACCTTACATCACTTTTACCTCAAAGGCCTAAAAAATGTGTATTATCCGCTTCAATTTGAGACATACGGGTGGTTGTAACGGGCCACTTTTATTTTTCTGCCGGTTTTCAAACCATGTGTCTAAGTAATTTAGGAAGGGGGAGAGTTTAGATTTAGGAAAGGGTAAAAAATGAAAATTTTTTGAAAAATTGTATGTGAAAGAGTAAAGTTCGTATGTGAAAAAGTAATTCCGTTCATTATTGGGTATCATATTCGATTTCATACCTAAAAAACAACTTTACATCAATTTTACACGATTATTCGATTTTCGAACGAAACTGGTTTATAGCTTACCAGCAACCTTAAATGTCTTCTATTGTTTTTGAAATTTCTTGTGCTCGCTTTATCTGAATCGATTAACTATCCGTGCGATTTTCGGACAATTTTCGGACATTTGACCAAACGCCTCAAAATGTGTGTTATACACTTCAATTTGAGCCGTTCGGGTGGTCGTATCGAGCCACTTTTATTTTTCTGCCGATTTTCACACCACGAGTCCGAAGTAGCATCATGGGGTACCCTATTCGATTTCATAACCAAAAAACAAGTTTACATCACTTTTACACGATTATTCGATTTTCGGCCGAAACTAGTTTATAGCATACCGACAAACTCAAATGTCTTCTGTTGTTTTAGAAATTTTTTGTGTCCGCTTTATCCGACTCGAAAAACCATCCGTGCGATTTTCGGACATATTTGTTTCGGGACATAAAAGCCTAAAAAACGTGTACTACTTCAATTTTAGCCGTTCTGGTTGTCGCGGAACTACTTTTATTTTTCTGCCAATTTTCATACCACGTTTCTGAAGTAGCATCATGGGGTATCATATTCGATATCATACCCAAAATATAACTTTACATCACTTTTACACAATTATTCGATTTTTGGTCGATACTGGTTTATAACATACTGACAACCTTAAATGTCTTCCGTTATTTCTGAAAATTTTTGTACCCGCTTTATCTGACTTGAATAACCATACGTGCGATATTTAACATTTTTGTTTCGGAACCCCAAAGGTCTAAAAAACGTGTATCACTTCAATTTGAGCTGTTCGGGTGGTTGTAACGGGCCACTTTTATTTTTCTGCCGGTTTTCATACCACGTGTCTGAAGTAGCATCATGGGGTATCTTATTCGATTTGATATCCAAAAAACAACTTCACATCACTCTTACACGATGATCTGATTTTCGGCCGAAACTGGTTTATAGCATACGGACAACCTCAAATGTATTTCATTGTTTTTGAAAATTTTTATGCCTGCTTTATCTGAATCGTGTAAACCATCCGTGCAATTTTCGGATATTTTTGTTCCGAAATCGAGAAGGCCCAAAAATCTTGTGAGGCTGTCAGCATAACATCATTACAGATTGACAGGGTTGAACAATGAAGCGACTTCACCAAAAATGTTCCTATGTTTGTGTAAGATTGGTTGGACTAACACATTTGGTCCAAACCATTCTCCAAAATACTTAGGTTGTTTTGGGCCTGGCCAATGAGCTTCTATGGGCCCATAATAAAAGGCCTACACTCTTAAAAAGTGGGCTCAACCAGATCGGCCCTATGGTTTGCCATTTTATGAAAACTTGTTAAGTTTTTGGTCTAAAATAAAGTGTTGGAATATAATACTAAAATCCACACTCCAAATCAAATGTCGGAAACGAGTATGTGAGCTCATAAAGTGTCGAAGTAACATAGGCCGACGCAACGCCAAATTTTGCTTCCCCTGTTCATTCCTTACAGGTTAGAGCCATCCTCCCTTCCCCCTCTAAATGCTTGTTCTTTCTACCTTTTAAGCATATTGTTTTGAGCTGAAACACCGCCTATGCCGATGCAATGCCGAGCATATATACATCCTCCTCGCTGTTGGTATTTGCTGACCAATGTTAAGAGCAATCCGTATTTCTTGGATAATTGGTTCCGTGTTAAGGGGATGATGGGTCGACATATTGTCGAACGACTAACTGCAATGCTGGTTTGACACTATAGTGTTACGCAGTTACTTCATATGTTGTGACCGGTGTCTATCAGTTGTTATTGTCGATTCCAAATCGGATACTTTGCAGCATATCCTTTCATGGTTAGGAATTACTCGGAATTCAAGAAGCTTGGTATACAAATATAAACCAGATGGCGCATCGGCCAAGAAGCCTGTGAGGATGTAACCGATAGCTAAATGCTCGATCATGCTATTTTTTACAGGAGGAAAAACGAAGGTATTCCCAAATTTTACGGGTTTTGACATCATCTCCTGGGACGGTTTGGGATCGGACTCTCGACATTGTTACGGGATTGTCATCTCATTCATCTGAATCCAGTGAAAAATTGTTCAGAACCATTTTCCAAAACTGATATTGTTTTGTGATGACAATGAAGCAGCACATTACAGAGTTTTATCGTAATCTTCTCATTCCCCGGTCTGAAAAAAGATCGTCTCAAAACTCGATAACCGTGTAAACTGAACACCCTTGTAAGGATGTAACTCATCAACTATGATTTGGTGTTGGGCTGTTAGCCATCCCGATTTATTCGGACACACTGTTTCCCTATACCGAATCTGTAAGTTCAAACTCACCATTTGCGCAGCTCCTTGGTTCAACACGGCGCAATCATATCGTGGCTGCACAATGTTCTTCCCTAATACATTTAAAATAAAAGTACATTTTTTAAAAATTAACTCAGTATCACCTTTACAAATGTACCAAACATTAACTAAAATAAAATCAGAACATATTTCAGGTACACAAGATTTTCATTCCCAGTCTAGCAATTCATTATGTACAAGAGTACAACCCTCATAAAAATACCACTACGCGTGAAAACATTAAGAAACAAAAGAACTCGCAAATCCTCGAGGACCATGACAAACACCATTGCTTAACCCGAACCAACCAACCACCTAAATAACTCGTCCTAACGAATCCTACATTCTTCCCATCGACGAGTAGCAGAATACAACGTTCAGTCGTTCATATTTCATACAGAAAACTGTCAATTGAAGTAGTACGGAGTAATATACGGTCTTCGCAAGCCACGATCGTCTTATCGATAGCAGTTCCTTGCAGCTAAGTGTTGACTGGAGTTTCAGATGCTGCATAAAAAAAGAAAGAATGATTAAAAGTAGTTGAATAAATGGAATCTAAGAAGAACAATAATGTGGGTGTTGGTGCAAAAGGCATCAATGCATGAAGAAAATAATTGAATCCTAATTATAGTAAAATTATTGATAGTGGGCATAAACCAACTGTAAATCCAATCAGTTTCATATTGTTTAATAGAATTGTTAAAGATTGGATCCAGCATTGCATTTTGTTTCTTACTATAACAATATCAGGAAAAAAACCAGATCCACCCCATTTTATTCTTATGTTTGATGAAAGTAGATCACAGATTACGGAACGAAAACCGTTTTAAGCAACTTAATCTAATAGTCATAAGTCGCTTCTTAGTTTGAAAGGTGCAAGGCACACTGAGGCGAAAAAGCGAAAAGCTCAGACCTTTTTGGACGCGAGACGTGCTTTTTTTTTGTAACAAATTTATATTTTCAAAATAAAATTTTGGTTTCAAGAATTTTCATGTTGACTAATAAGTATAAGTAGGTCTCTCAGCGAAAAGCTCAGACCTTTTTGGACGCGAGACGTCCTTTTTTTTTTTGTAACAAATTTATATTTTCAAAATAAAATTTTGGTTTCAAGAATTTTCATGTTGACTAATAAGTATCAGTACGTCTCGTGAGACACCGTCTCTCACTAATGTAGTCAGAGAAATTAGAGAAACACAAATTTCAGTGGGTCCCTCACCTTATCATGTGAGAGATCTCTCAATAGCGTTATTGAGACTTGAGAAACAATCTCTCTGAAGTTTTTGTGAATATGTAAAGAAGTAAAAGTTAGGAATAACGGGAAAAATAAATGGCATAACTGAAGATCTAAGATGAAAGATATATGAAAAGTGAGTACTGGTGAGTCTTGTTAGTGAGACTCGTTTAAAAGTCGCACCTAAAATGCATCGAGGCATTTCGGCTAGTGCCTCATCCAAGTCGCACCACCTTAGGCACTTGAGGCGGGCTTTTTAAAACTAAGAGTTGTTATGTACACGTTTAAACTTCCCGCTTTCCATTTACAAGTGTTCACAAAAACCGTATTAAGCAAGTTATTTATCGTCGACTTGCATTTCCATAACATTTTTACGTTTTCCTCGATTTGAGGGCATACGCATTAAGAAACTAGGAACCTTATTAATGGGTGGAGCAAGTATTGATTTTTGGTGAAGTTAAAGCAAACACAAGAAGTACAATGTGTACAAGTGTGTACAATATCCATCATAGAGAAGTTTGTCTGTTGGAAAAAGGATGCTCACCTAGAATTGAAAGTCACACAACAACACATTGATAGATTTCTCTAAAAGGGAAAGTAGGCTACTCTTAAGTCTTAACTCTTAAGAAGAAATGTGTCCACTCTATTCATTACCTAGAAATGTAACAAGTCCTATTCATTGTCTGATAAAAGCAAAACTCGGTATCAGTCGATAGGCGAGAACAGACCGCTCTAGTCGTTTAGGTTTGCCAAACTGATAGCCAAACAATTAATGTGGCTTGTGAGGACGTCTCAATGATTAAAGCTTAAGAAAAGCATAGAGTTTTATTCTCTAAATGCACAAATTCTTATTTCAGACCGTTACTTTTGGTCTGAAGCTTCAGACGGGCCATATGTGACCATTTTATAGTTAAATGTAACCACAATAGGGTGGCTAATGTTACAGCTTATAATAACTTGTTTGTCAATAATAGTCACATTTGGCTGTAAAATGGTTACAAAATCTCGTCTTATTGTTTCAGACCAAAATGAAGCAAGACCAACTGAAATAAATGTAGGAAGTCCACCATACACACAACGAAAGCATGTTTGGCTATAGATTTTTTGGTTACTTTGAAGATAATAAAGACGGCGTTGGGTCTTATAAGAATTGAAATATGTAAACGTGAGCTATTTTAGGTGTAAATTCACAGAATAGTGGTACTCATGATCTAGGTCCGAAACCCGTCAGCAGCAAGATGAACTGAGTAAACGTATGTACACTTCATGACACTTTAATGGCCTATGCAGTGTTCGCGCCAGACTCCCAAAAAGAAAAGATGGGTAAAAGGAAATTGCTAAAGATAGTAGTTTACCTGCAGCTCAGGCACCTCTGACAACAGGGGTTATAAATGCGGTAGTTGAAGCTGAATCAAAGCTCCTCGGACTGCATGTTCTTCCTCTTTGGCTAGTTTGGAGTTGATTTCCCCACACGTCCCTGGATTTAACTTCATTCTGCTCGGACACCCTATACCCGTCTATCTGAAGGGTTTCTGGGTTGGTGTCTCTGTTAGGCATATTTCCGGGATAAGATGGCTTGGAATTGGAGGACCTTCCTTCTGCCCTTCTCCAAAACTTGGGGCTTAGAAATTCCGTACTGGGGCAGCATGTACTTGCGGCTGAGCCAGTGTTTGGGATCCTTCCGGTTTGAATGGCCAAATCGTGGGAGATCACGTCTAATGCTCTCTCGAGGCCCGATACACGTGTCTCCAATGACTCGATCCCGTTTTGAGATCTCCCCATAAATCTCTACATTTGGAAAAAAAAACATGATAAATGGCAATCAGGAAATACTCAAATTGCAAAAATCGCCTATAACAACGATTGACGTATAGATCAAACGATTTTACCCATGAGGGCGACCGTTAAACCTTATGTTACTCAGACTCGTTTAGAAGTACCCGACACGGGTACGTGTCCAAGTGTCGGACTCGGCTATTTTATTGAAAAATATGCACATTTTCGTCTAAAATGAGGTGCCCATGTGTCATACCCATGTCCGTGTGTCGAATGTCGGACACGGGTACGCGAGGAAATTAGAAGAGTCGGAGTAACATAGGTTAAACCTATAACTAAATACGGATATGAGTTGGGTGTAGGCGAGACGACTCATACAAGACTCGCTGCAATTGATGAAGTCACTGAGAGGCGGTACTCAAAACACGAACACGAGAAAATCTCAACATACCTGGACAAGGGCCAAAAGGTCGGATTGCTGTCGCTCTATCTGACTAAGCTGGTTCCGTATCAATGACAACTCCTCAGATTCAGCCGGGCTTTCACCCACTTGTTCATACGGTCCTCCTTGTACATCCGAACTATCAACTTCATCCACCTCAACAACAGGATTTACTTGGGCCCTGTTTCTGAAACCGGTTTTCTTAATTCTTTCCTCGGAGCTCCTGTAGAAGTTGCTCGTTTCAGAACTAGAGGTAGTCACTTCCATACTTCTATCCTGCAATCCCGTCTCGTCTTCAGATTCGCACTTTGTTGATGGAGCTGAAGGAACAGCTATTTCAATTTTCCAATCCAATGATTTCCTAGAATCATCATTTTGGCATAGACCCGACTTCTTGTTACTGGTTTTTGACTGGGTCTGCTGCTTACTCTCGGAAAAGTCGTTTGGCAAAGATGATCTAGTCTTAAACATATGTTTCTTCGATTGAGGCGTTTCAAAACCAAAATCATGGGAACTTTTAGAGATTGAAGAAGAATCGGTGATGGTTGAGTCATCAGACAAGGATGAGCGGCTTTTTGACAATGTATATTTACACTTGGGGAGTTCGGGAACAATGTTATCTCGAGTACTTGAGGACGTGGAAAGCGAAGTACTCTTCGTCATCGTTTTCTTAATCTTAGAAGCTTCTGAGGGGGTAAAAGATGACCTTCTGGGGAGAGGAGGTGAACCGCCACCACTACTACCATAATCTACACCATCACAAACCACAAACGATTAAATTAGCCCTGAATATTACGGCGCTGTTTGGTAAACAGTATATTGAAACAAATTAGTAGATTCCGGCATAATTAATAGGTTGACTAATCAATCTACTATTTTCATCAATTTTATATATTTGGTAAACAGCATATTCGGATAGCATATTGGTCGGAATCTACTATTCTTGAATATGCTGCTATTTAGCAGCATATTGTATTAGCATATTCAATTTATACATGAAACTCTTCTAATCTGCTAATTTAATCTAATAGTCAAATCTGCTATTAAAATCTACTAACCGTATTATGCTAACGTTATCTGTTATTATGAATCTGCTTATACTGTTTGCCAAACAGGGCATAAACCAGTAATTTAAAGAGGGAAACAACAAACACGTAATATTCTTCATAAATCGCTGAAAAGCGTCGTTATCAAATCAATTAAACACACAAAAGAGAATTCTTGCAAGCAACACAAATCAAAATCAATACACCAAATATCCGTCCCAGATAATTATCGTAATAAACCCTACAAAATGTCGGCAATTTGAAACATTTTGAATCATTTGAATCAATTTCACAAGAACATGAAAACCAATATTCCTCTTATCTGAACTTGATGAACAAAGAAGTTTTGATTGGCAGATTACCTTTAGAAAAGGATGAACTAGACCTAGACAAAGGTATGACCTCATCAGGACCACCAGGTATCGCCTTCCATGCTTCCCATGCCCGATTCATTGTCTCGCGAGCTACCTTGACCTGTCGACATCATTATCCCGATGATATCGGTATTATCAACATCAGTTAACTAATCAAAGAGATTCTAGCTCAAATAAGACATCTTAAGGTCAATTTAACCATAACCCAGATCACAATTCTTATCAAAATAGCCATTAGAATCGAAAAACATCCAAAAATTGTTCTTCAATTTTCGAGGATCAACATCAGTTAACTAATCAAACAGATTCTAGCTCAAATAAGACATCTTAAGGTCAATTTAACCATAACCCAGATCACCATTCTTATCAAAATAGCCATTAGAATCGAAAAACATCCAAAAATCGTTCTTCGATTTTCGAGGATCAACATCAGTTAAATTCTAGCTCAAATTAGACATCTTAAGGTCAATTTAACCATAACCCAGATCACAATTCTTATCAAAATAGCCATTAGAATCGAAAAACATCCAAAAATCGTTCTTCGATTTTCGAGCAAAACTGAGGTACTGGGTAAGTGTATAGAGGACAATTAACACAAATCACAGCTCATCATCTTACCATTTCAAGCATAGTCTTAATTATTCAGAAATCGCAATTAAATTACAGAATTAAATAATAAGATAATCTAAAATCGAAATGAGATCCAAATACTTCAACAATCATAATTCATTACATTACCTTTCAAAATTCTTGATTCATGACTTCATGTTCAGATAAAATCTCAAATACAAAAATTCAAACATTTTTTTTCTAAAATAAAACCCAAATCAAATCTAATCCAAACCCGATACCAAATCCAACATAATCAAACAACATTCATTATCAACTTATCGTCATTAAATAAACCACGTAACATGGAAATGGAAATGGAAATGGAAAAAAACCGTCTTAAACATAAAACGGTTTTACACAATAATCGTATCAAACCCCTTAAAACCCGACTCGCGCATTTTTTAAAAAACGTATACAATCAAATGAAACAGACGGAATAATTCCGTCTAAAATTTAATTTTAATTACCTTATCGAATCTCCTCGACTCTAACGAACTAACAACAAACCCTTTAACCCTAATCGCAACCTCAACCTCAAGAACATCAGCAACAACCTGTAACACCATTGCAGCACCTTTCCTCGCCGCCCAATCCTCGCAACTCAACATCTCAACCGCACACGCAACCACACTCTCCACCACCAAACTCCCCCCATTTTTCCCATTAATTACAATTCCGCCATTACAGCCAACAACACTCTCCATCACACCAATCAACCCAGCTTTCGCTTTATACCCATCACCTCTCAACACTTTCACTACTCTCCCTACTAATTTCCCTCCGTCAACCAAACCCGATACACCGACGGACTCCACCGCCGCCTTGAGACACACGCAACACCCTAGCTGGGCCCCACCGTGTTGTTCCGTAAACACGGAGTTGGATAAAGTATCGATAACGAGGACGGGATTGTGAGGAGCGACCGCGGCAACGGCGGATGCCACGGCGGCGCGAACCGCGGAGGCGGAATCAGTATCCCGGAGACGACGGAGGAAGAAAGCAATGATTTTCGGAAGGTGGGTGGAGAGAGAAGGAGGTGGGTGGGTGACGGAGAGGAGAGAAAGGAGGGAAATGCAGTGGACACGTGCCGGTGACTTAGTACCGGAATCGATAGATAAGATGCAAGAGAGGAATGTGGGGAGGTTGGAGATAGGGAGGGTGGTTGCGAGATGGGAGAGGAAAGCGGAGGAGGTTGGGAAGGTGGAACGGTCGGAGAGTTTATCGATATGGGTTAGGAGTTGGTGGCGGAGAGGGAGGTCGGGATTATTCGACATTGTTATGAAATTATGAAGTATTTTTAGTTAGTTTTGTGTAAGACGGTTTTATTTATTTATTTAATTTAAAGAGAGGTATGTAGGGGAGGGGAAGGAGAAGGGAAGGGAGGGGAATGTTGTTGGGTTTCCGTTGGGGGAAAGTGAAATGGTGGGGGGAGTTGGGGTTATATTGTGGGATTTGTGGGGGAAGTATTATTGGGATTATTAGTGAGTTAATTAGTTGTTTAATTAAGTGGTTTAATTGTAATTAACGGTTAGTTTTGTTTGCGACGGGTTAAATCTTACTCCCTCAATTCCAATCAATTCTATACAGTACATTTTATTTTTTGGGCACTATTCATAGGTCGAGTGAATTTTTGACATACTTCTAATATATAATATGAAAGATAGTCATGTGAGATCTTTACTTAAATTGTCTTAAGGAGTAACTTGTAAATATTAAAGTTTTATAATTTTAGTCGATATATAATTAAAGATATTAACAAATGAAAATTGAGATTGACAAACGTGAATAAAGCAAATACTTCGTATATAAAATTCATTGGAATGGAGTAAGTGTTATATAATGGGAATAAAAACAATTTTTTGGGCATTTTTTATACAATAAGTGTGGGTGATTAGGTATGTATTTGACCTGTTTTAAGCTTGAAACGGATAATGTGAGTATTAAGTGAGAATTTGTGTGTAATTAAAGGGTGTTTTGTTTGTTTAGTGGTTTCTGAAATCAAGGTGTAGGCGGGCTACTTTGCGTGGTTTAATGTATGACCCTATTGTACTATTTGTACGTGTCTCTTACATTCATTATCTCATTAGCTATATTATTCGTCCTATTTATGACGGACACTGTTAATTATTATAAGTTGAAAATAGATAATGTTTCTCTTATAATAAGGTTAGTGAAAGGATAGGTGAGGAAAATGGAGTACTCTGTGTATCTATGTATAGTGTCACTTGCATATTGCGAGAGACATTATCGGTATTCACCTTGTAATAGATAGCGTGCTATTCAATGAGAATTTGTGGTTATTTATTAGGTCCAATTTTATTTTGGTTTAATTTTAGCTCGATTTAACTTCATTCGATCAGTTTAGGTTATCTTTTTACAAATTAATTGTTATTTCAGTTCAATTTTAGCTCAATATCTATTAATATTCATAAAGATTATAAGCATATAGTTGTTGCTTTTGTAATTGTAATATAATATTCCATAATGCTTGTTATTCCAATCATTTGTTATGCTTAGAATTGTATTTAGACAAACCCTTTTTAGATAATGAAGCTTTATTCTGAGCAGAAGAATTGTATATTTGTCAACATAGTAGAAAGGCAGCAAAGACGACCTCGAATCAACGATATGTCACCCAACTTTTTGGGTAATGTCACAAGGTTACCAACAAGACAATAACATATGCACATCCATATCTTTACCTATAAGCTTCTCGACATCTCTTGAATCCTCACATTAAATAACAACCAACTTCTAACTCGGGTTTTCATTTCCGGTAAACGGGTTAATCGGGTTTCAGATTTAGTCTATTTTACTTTGCAAGAATTCGATTCAGATAAGATCATTTTCAGTCTATTATTAGCATGTTCTTTATAAATAATGATTTAGTTAGCAACAATAAATATTCGGGTCAATTTGGATTATGGGTTATAGTCGGGTTTTGTGTTCGGGGGGGGGGGGGGGGGGGGTGGTGGTGGTGGTGGTGGTGGTGGTGGTGGTGTCATTCAAGTCGAGTCACCTTTATCAGGTTTATTCACAATACAATATTATTTGGCCCTGACATCGAGTAGGGTAACTCATAAAGCGATCCTGGACACGTGGCACAAAAATGGGGAAAAAAAGAAATGTTGTCCAGCATGACCCCTCAAACAGCTCAAATTGAAGGTGTATAATAAACACTTTGGGAATCTAAAGTCTCGGAACAAAAATATACGAAAATCACATGGATGGTTCCTCGGGTCATACAACAAAGAGACCACACAAATTTTGAGGAGCAATGTAAAACATTTGAGGATGTTGATATGCGATAAATCAACTTTAGCCGAAATTAGGATATTCATGAGAAATAGATTAATACTTGTTCTGCTGTCAAAAAAAAAAGATTAATACTTGTTATTTGGGTCTAAAATTGAACGAGGTAACTCTTGAAGAATCTTAGACACATGGTAGAAAAATAAGGAGAAAAATAAATGTTGTCTGACACGACCTCCCGAACGGTTCAGACTAAACTATATTATATACGGTTTCAAAGATTTCGGGGTCTCGAAACAAAAATGTTTAAAAGTCAAACCAGGGTTTATTGGGTTAGTTAAAGAGGTTACACAAATTTTAGAAAACAACAATGATTATTTGAAGACTTTCCAGATCATGAGCATCTACTCTCATTGAAACGATCTCATATCTACAAATTTTTCATTACTTAGTGGGATGTACCGGACGAGCGCATCTAATAACCCTTATAAATTCGACATTATCTGAATTCTGAAACCCAACTTTATGAAATCAATAGAGATTATGGTCATACAAGTACAGAAGCTAATAAATTAAGAAGATGAAACGGTTAAAGAACGTAAATCAAGAGTGTAAGAGATGTATAATGTGGGAGCATGTGAGATAGATATGGGAATGGGAAGGTTGGCTTTGTTTTTATTAAAGTGTCGTAACGATGCAGGCAATCACGTGACCACTCTGCGATTATTCATTCAATGAATCATGAAATTTAACTCTGCAATTTTATCAACTACGTAATACTCTATGATCTCCGCATTCAATTATTTCAGTGAAGACCTAGGCACTGTCAAATATCTTAGGAGACGGTTTTAACTTAAAACGAGAAAAATATCGTCATTTTTTAATATAAAGAGAAATTCAAATTCTCATTTTAAACCGTTATTATCCGTTTTACGCGTAAGACGGGTCAAATTCATACCAAATCACCGCCTTATCACCTAAAATAAGACAATTTTTTTTGTCTTTATTACCCTACTTGGTAGTATTTGTTCCGTCTTAAGTTTAAGATGGATAATAACCGTCTTAAGCAAGACTTATTGAAAGAGAAAAACTATTTATCTTCTATTTTCCATCTTCTCTTCTACCTTCTCCTCTCACAAATCACAACCGATTAAAATATTGTTTATTTTGGTTCATCTACATCTCTTTTGACCTCACAGAATATCAATTATTAGGATATTAGGTCCATTAAGGCCGACTATCGTCTAGGGCTTACCCTAATAGGGTTTATTACATATACCTTATCTATTGTATCAGAATCACACAACAATCAATAATACAATTGACTTCACTTTATATTCTCTAACATCAATATATACTAAAGTAATCGATTGTATAATCAAGTGTTGTTGGTCTAGTGGAGTTCCGGGTTCCCTCAAAACCTCCAAAGTAGACTGAGAATCAATCCTCCCTGTCATCAAAAATAAGTAATTGATGTGAGAGTATAAAGGGAGAAGGTGTGAGAACTGAGAAATGGTTGGAAGGAGAAGGTACATAACAACCCTCTAATATAAAACGATATTTAATGATAAAAACTAAAAAGTTCAGCTAGTCATGTTTCAGACGAGTCATTTTGATCTGAAGCATTAAGACGAAATTTATAACCATTTTACAGTCAAATTGACTCACTATTGAAAAACGAGTTATCATAATCTTTAACACTGACTATAGCATTATAGTTACATTTAACCATACAATGGTCACATATGATCGGCTAAAGTTTAAGACCAAAAGTAGTCATCTAAAAAAAATATCTATAAAAAAGGTTATAAGTACACTCTGAAATGGTCACATATTGCTCGCAATCCTGCTAAGGTCACACTGTTGCTTAATCTATGTCTCTTTACCGCTGTAAAAAATTAAAAAATTATAAAGTAATAATAACATTTTATCGTCAAATCATAAATGTATCATTTCATCCGTATTAATTTCAGACGGAAACGATCATTTGAGATGAGAAATTGGGCATATCTTAATACTACCTTACAGTACTAGTTATAGTAGATACGCTATGATCATAGAAGAAACGTACATTGATGCATACGCGTTTTAGTTTGCATACATATTCAACAACACAGTTGGTGTATGTTCTACAATCTGTGTTCTATCTGTGTTTTGTCAACGATTTGTTAAGATTTGATATTCTATCGGATTTGCTTTCAATAGTACATTGTACCATTGTTCATTGCACATTTGCACGTAGCAAATACCTCGGTTTGAATATCGGTTAAGATTAAATAGATCAAATATTACCAAGTACTTCACAAAAATAGACGAGACGGGTTTTTTTGTTAGTCTTTAAGTATTATTATTTGCCTTTTATCTTATTATCTTTTATGACATGTTTTAAGTTTAAGAAGAATTTTGTGAGATCAAGCGTAACAGAAAGCAGCCTTTCGGGCTGGGCTTGGGCAAGCCAAGCTTATTTGGTTAGACCTGGCCAGGCCGGGTTGGGAGAATATGTGGTCCGGGCCAGGCACACGATGGCTGGAGAGCAGGCCGGGCTAGCAGCCATGTGCAGTTTTTTTATTTTTATACTAATAGACGGGTCAAGGCAGGCCAATTTGGGTTTCGTGACCCGACCCAGGTTTGGGAGGGGGATGCGAACTGGGCGAGTCGAGTTTTATGCTAAGTGGATTATCGAGAGTTTTAAGTAAATCTTATCTCAAGACTCGAGACTTATCAATAATCTTACCCTTTTGAAGAGACGGCCTATTAGTTGTCAAAGTCCAGATGTGAATATAAGTTTTACGAAAGAGACAAAATAGCTTAGGATTTTAACTCCTAGATCAAGTTAGTATAGGGACATAGCCCATAAGGGAATCTCTGACCCTAAAGTGAAGTACTAGAGGAAAAAGTAAATAAATAAAGATGAAAAAGTTAGGTGAATTTTTCATTAAAAAAGTACGACCCTGATATAGAGGGAAGGGGCCAATTTTAAACTTCATCAACCTACATCACTTCATTGAGTTCCTATTGTAGGGGTACAAAAGATTTTGCTCGAACCACAAATATCTGATAGCCTGTCAATTACGTATATCAGGTTAGTCATCCGAAAATGATATGCTCAAAATCTATTGACATACTCGAAGTCTATTAGGCATGAACTAGGGCAAAAAATGCTCGATCCGAATCTCCCGAAAATTACACCCAAATTTTAACCACTAGACTCCACCCTTACAGGCTTATTCATTTATTGTAAAAATTATGACAACTATATATGTTAGCGTGAAGTAATATTGAGAGCAATAATGTCTATCGCAAATTCTCATTTGTGACGGCGTTATCTATCATAAACTTGTGACGGATGCCGTTTTCTCTCACAAAATACTCATGAAAGGTGAGTGGGAAAGCATATGAAGGGTGCCCAATATTATTTCCTCCTCTTTTTGTGAGAGGTCACATACTTGTGACAGGATTAGCCCGTCATAAGCAAGATCTGCGAAATGTCTATATGGAGTAAGCCTCACCATACTCCATTGTTTTATTGATATTTTTATATTTACTTCATCTCGTAAGACGGTAATAAAATAAATGTAAATATATTATTGAGATTATGGGGTGGAGAGACTACAAATGTACAATCGAAGCTACATTTATGGACACATAAGGTTACGTGGGTTTCAATAGTTAAGAACTTGTGAATTGTGATAAACACAAAACTAGACATGATTAACGTACGTACGTAGGAGACATCACATCGGTGCCGGAGTTTCTTGGAGTAAACAACAAACGCGGCCACGATTTAAATTATTAATTTCGTGGGTGAATTTGTAAACTTCATCATTGAGTTATTAACTAGTTAAGGCCTAAGGGGATAGAATACCATCTTCGAAAAATGTCCGAGATTTGATATTTTGTCCAAAAATCTCAAAAAAATTTCAAAAAATTTTAAGATGACATAGCTCGTATTTGTGAACTCAGAAAGTGACGATTTTTCCGAAAATTACGAGGTGAAAAGTAAAATTATCGAGTTTGGAATTTGTGACCAATAGATATAGTCATTCAAAGTTTGTTCGGTTAAAACTATCGTATTTTGGATTTCATGGCCCACAAAATCCAAAATACGATAATGTTTTTTCAAATCATTTGTCGGAAAGTTGATCGTTTTAAAAAGAAAATGTATCACTTTCTAAACTCGTAAACTCAAGTTAGTGCCTCTTAAAAAATTTCGAATTAAGAAATCGGGTATTTCAAACTTCATCAAAAATATCGCGTGCAATTTTCCAAAATAACTTTATTCTGAGATATAAAAGTTCTGTAAGAATTCAACTAAAATCCTCCCTTGATTAAACTCCAATGAATGGCAAAAACATGATACTTTTTTTTTTGACGGGGAAGTTTAATGCTCCCAACAAAAAACATGATACAATACAATACAAATTTCACTTAATATAGCTACTAGGGTTTTTCAGTATAGTCACTAGAAGAGTTTTTCAATAATGGTAATCATCAAAAGTACATGTTTGAAATCAATTAACATTAAATGTGTTCTTACAACTTTCTCTAGTGTGAATACCGAATACCGTACATAGTGAAACGGTCGTTTTATTGGTTAATTATACTCTTTTTTCAAACCTAATGAATGTTTTTGTAGCAAATCTCAACTTCCTAAAGAGTAGTCTAGTTGCTAAAATCATCATGATTTGGGTTCAAAACCTGGGCAACCTCAAAATGACTGTATCCTTATTTAGCTTTACATGCAAAAATGTACCTTTTTATATACTCATACCTTTGAGTTTTGACCATTTTTTCGACACTTATACGTTATTTTTTGCTATTGATTTTTTTTATCCTAAAAGATTTGTTGATAGTAGGTGTAAATGATCTAATTTTATAACTTAAGATTTGTTATTCTCTAACTTATTTACAGTCAAAATTTGAATTTACCTCCAAAATGCAAATGGGAAAAACATATGAAAATAGATGGAGTATAAAAAACTGTTTCATACTATAAAACCGTCATACATTACATTATGATTACTCGGCCGAGTCGGCCCTATAAATAAATGAAGATAGGTAGCTCATATAATGTTAGGGCCACCATATATTTCCAAACATATTCTCTCATGTTAATGCAAGGAAGATAAGGTAGATATATACTTGATGGATATGCAATCGTATTATTGTTGACATTTATCTTCATGTTCACGGACTCGTTGGTAATATTTTGGTCACACTATGATTAGTCTTTGTCTATCGATTATTTAGGATTGTTTTGTTGAAAAGATTACAAATCCTTATTTAAAACGAACGTATCTGTCTTAAGTTTAAGATGAGCCAAATAATAACCCATTTGCATAGACAAGATAAACATTTTGCTTTTTCCTAAACTTCTTAATTTTTATCTTATTCATACAGGCAAAGACGAAGCTATGCCTGGGCCGGGCGGGCCACTGCCCAGGCTAGCTTTCTAAGCACAAGTAATAAATAATTTGAATAATCTACAGTAAAATTCATCTGCCACAGTGGTAGATGGTAAATTGGGTAACTACTTCCTCTTGTGCAGGAGGTCGGGGATCGAGGAAGGTTAACTGCATTTTAAGATTATTTTTTGAGTTTTGAGTTTTGAGTTTTTACCAATTTGTTTCATCTGTTTAGATTATCATTTAAACCTTCTTTTTTGTCAATAACTTGCATTATTTATATGATTTTGTTCCCATTTTAATTTATCGTAAAGGCCATTTTGAGAAATTTTTTATTGTTTATGTATATAATTTTATTCATTATTTAAGCCAGTATCAAGAATGCTTTATTAATATCAAGTAAATTTGTTAAAAAAAAAAATTTTATATTGATAATTATATTCATTATTAAGCTAGTATCAAGAATGCTTTACTAATATCGAGTAAATTTGTTAGAAAAAAATTGTTTATGTTTATAATTTTATTCATTATCTAAGCTAGTATCGAGAATGTTTTATTAATATCGAGTAAATTTGTTGAAAAAAAAATACATAATTCACTAATTCAAGAAGTATGTTTTATATTCTCTTAAAAAGCCTATTAAATATAAAAGACAATGACATATTGATAAGCATAATGAATGAGCATATATCGTAAAATAAAAATTGGCCCGGGTGCAAAAAAATTCCTAGCTTCGTCCCTGCATACATGTGGTTATTACTTAACCCATGTTAACCTAAGACGAGTATATCCGTGTTAAGGGAGACTTATTGTGGAAATTAGGACTATTTATGGGGTTGTTTGTTTTCTTAGTAAGTCCACCCTTCTAAATTACCCTTAGTAGCAAGGTGTCCACAGATCGGGTCTAATTGACGGTGACTTGACCCTAAACCAGCCCAAATTTGGGTTCAGCAGGCGGGTTGGTTGGCTGAGGCATAAACCTTCACCTAGCCTCGTTTTTGGTTTTGGCGGGGCTAGACCTATTATTTTTCAAAAAAACTTTTGGACTAGTCACTGGAGGGTCGGGCTTGGAGCAGACCAGAATGGTCCGGCTAGAAGAGAAGGTCAAACCAACCTGCTAGAATGGTCAATGTTAATAGTAAGTAATAGCAAGAATGATAATAGAAATATAAACAAAATAACATGAAAATTACGAGGTTCTCTAACGGTGTGTATTGTGTACCTATGTGGCTATGTGCACATGCAAACTTATATCTTCGAGTCATAATTTTACAGCCACCTCTACTATCATGGGGAATGGGGAGTTATATCGGTTTAACGTTATCCTAGTGTATTATGCCATAAAAAATACTCTCTTTTTCCCGATCATTTGCATATTATTTTATATATCATAAAAATTATTTTAATTAAAAATAAATAAATAATAAAGACTAGTAAGTTGTAAGTCTTGAAAGTACACCAAAAAAATCGTATAGCGTGATTGTATGGCTTGCTCTCCTCTGGCGTTTTATAGGTATGATGTGAGCTTAAAAAATAATATCACGAATTTTCATCTGTGACGGACATATTCGTTACAAGTTTACGTCGGATTAAGTAAAACCTCTGTGAGTAGATAAGACAAAAGTAAAACACTAGATAATTGCAAACCGTTTTGTTTTATCTACTAACATGAATAGTTTTTGATGACGGATCTGTCACAAGAAAGACCGGAGTAGTTGACAGAAGCTCACAGAATCTTATAATTTATTCTTTGACGAATATATGCATACGATTCATCAACCTGAAGACGTAACCACTTCATTCTTGCCTCATCAAACTCATTACATATTGTGAAGAGTCACATCTAATTTTTGTATGAGGTGTTTAATTTAGTCTATTTTTATTTTTGATCAAAGGTTTTAGGTTCGTCACTCTGCATGTAATGTAACCGTATTTAATACGATATGGATATGTCGGTTTTATAATTATACCCAACTTAAATTCAGAATATATCTAGAACGTATCATCAAATTATAGATATTACGTTCAAACACCTCCAAAGCTAATAAAGTACTCACACCATCCCAATGAATACTTTACTTTTGCAATCAAGCTAATTGTTTGATTACAAGTTCTTGTTTCAAACGAAGTATATCCGTTTGAAGTAATAAAACGGATTAAATAGCTACCACTTTATATATAAGAAAAATAAAATGTTTAGATATTAGTAAAAAGACTTGTCATATTTATGTAAGTGGAATATATTTAACCCGTTTTAATTTTAAAACGGTTATATCCGTTTTAAAAGAGACTTATTGTAGTTTGATAGTTTGATGACCAAAATTAGATGAAGACAAAGACAAAGGGAGTAATGAAGGAATTATATGAGAAAGATGAGATGTGCATGTCATGAGAGGTGTTTATGTCCTTGGATGTAGATGTTACACTTAAAATCAAATCATGCCATCATACACTAAAACATTATATTGACTACACACAACTTATATTTTTGAACATGTTATACGTCGCGACCACTTGTAAAATGACCATTTTTATTATTATAAGGGTAATATTATTGAGAGTCTTGAGGCAAGACTTTCTTAAGTCTTAAGACAAGACTCCCTCAATTTTACCAATAATCTACCCGAGTCTTGAGGAAAGTCTTAGGTCGAGTCTTGAAAATCCAAGACTCTTCTTAAGACTTTGGTGGGTCTTGACCCCTCTAAAGTAGTTTAATAAGTATGTAAAAAGAAAAAGTAAAATGGAAAAGTAGAGTCTGAGGTGAGTCTGACGGATAATGTATAAAGTTTTGGGTGAGTCTGAGGTGAGTCTGAACAATAAAAAAATAATAAAAATTAGTGAAAATCTGATATGGCAGAGTCTTAAGACTTTGGGGAGTCTTACGAATAATGTTACCCTAATAAAATGAGTATTTTTATTACTATAAAGTGATTTTTTTTATCCATTGCACTATGTAAGGGTCGCATAGAATAACAATTTATGGCAAAATTGACCTGACCCACCAAACCCAATCCAAAATGAATAACCCGACACCAGAACTCAATATCCAAGTTTGACGTGAACCTGAATTGATGACTCTACACAATACAATCACGACAAATGTTTATTATTGCACACTGATTATACATTACCCATATAATAAGTGGATAATAATTGATCCAAAAATAACCCACACCCGAATTCTTTCAAAGCCAAACATAATCCTAATATACACACTGATCCACCTAAATCCAATTCGGTTGACTCGTTTACCTGATTTTCTTTCAAAACAAACATGATCCTACATAGACTGATCCACCTAAATTCAATTCGGTTGACTCATTTACCTGGTTTTCTTTCAAAACAAACATAATCCTATACAAATTGATCCACCCAAATTCAATTCAGTTGACTCGTTTACCAGGTTTACAACAACTAGTGATGATTGAGAGGAACCAAAACCTAAGTTTGGATCCAAATCTAAGGGGGGCTTGTCCACATGGGAAGGCCACAATACTACAAAATAATAATGCAAAATAGTAATACATCTATTATAATTATGCCATAGCATGTGTAATCTCCTTCCAAGGCGACACCTTCACATGTATGTCATGTTAATGTTATGTACTCCTTACAACATACATGAAGTATTCATTCAACCATTTATAGAATTCCTACAATTTTATGTGGATTTATGTTTTATTTGTAATTAAACCAATCAAGAACAAGAGTTTTTATGGTTGAAACATTCTCTATGTTGGTAGCCTGTCTGTCACTTGAATTGGTGTTATTGTATACTGTATATGTCCAATTGCATTGAGAGTTTCTACAATGGTGCTAGCTGGATCTCTATGTTCATATGGTATCAATGAGTATTTATTTAATTCATTGCTATTTCTTATCATATAAAATATTTTATGGTTTTATGTCTTGAATTCAGCCGACGAAATGAGTACTTCTATTTAGGCCCTGTTCTTTTGGACTGAAATTTAACTGAACTGAACTGAACTTATAGGATCTGAACTGAACTGAACTTATAGGAACTGAACTGAACTTATAGGAACTGAACTTAACTGAACTTATAGGAACTGAACTGAACTGAACTTATAGGAACTGAACTGAACTTATAGGAACTGAACTGAACTTATATGATCTGAACTGAACTTAACTTATAGAATCTGAACTGAACTTATAAAATCCGAACTTAATTAACTTTATTTTAATTTAAGTTAATTATTATTATTATTATTATTATTATTATTATTGTTATTATTGTTGTTGTTGTTGTGGTTGTTATTATTATTATTATTATTATTATTATTATTATTATTATTATTATTATTATTATTATTATTATTATCCAATAGATGACATTGATAAAAAAGTAGTCTAAAACACAACGTAGTTTAAAATATTTTCAACTTTATATATAATGGTTTGTTCATAGTTCATACATTATACTACAATTACATTAGATAAAAAATAATTCACTATTACAATTTTCTCTAACCATTTATTTTCTCTAACAATTGTCATGAAGAAACTAATTAATGGGAGAGTGACAATTGGTGAGGGTGAGGGCGTCGTATGATGAGTTGTTGTTTTTTGGAATTAATGAGGATGATAGTTTGACATTAATTAGAGAGTAAAAGACGGGTAAATTATTAATGAGTTGTTTTTTTTATCGATGACGTGTATCGAATAATTAAAGAAAATGTTTGTATCGGTTGTTAAAAATAATACTCCGCATATAACTTTTCTTAATCGAGTTTATATGAACTAAACTTATAGGAACTGAACTGAACTGAACTGAATTTATAGGAACTGAACTGAACTGAGCTTATAGGAACTGAACTGAACTGAACTTATAGGAACTGAACTGAACTTATAGGAACTGAACTGAACTGAACTTATAGGATCTGAACTGAACTGAACTGAACTTATAGGAACTGAACTGAACTTATAGGAACTGAACTGAACTGAACTTATAAGATCTGAAGTGAACTTAAGTTAAGTGACTTGAAGTCCAAAAGAACAAGGCCTTAATATTATACGAGTATAAATATAAACCTTTTTTGGGGATTATGAGGCAAATTCTTGGTATATGTGATAACCTACGAATCACATTAACCAATTCGTCATATATATATATAGCCTTAGTCTCATGCCATGAATGGTACAAGATTGCTCTTGAAGCATGGGAAGACCTCTCGAGTATATGTGATAACCTGCTAATCACGTTTACCAGTTCGTCATGCATAGCCTAAGCCCTCAAGCCATGAACCTCTACAAGATGCTCTATGAATCTATGATGTATGGGTTCTAAATAAACCTAAGATCTTGATAATTTCATTCTAAGTTTTTATTTAGTATTACTTCTGTACTAGTGAGATGTTTACACTTCTTTTATTTTGTGATGGGAAAATAAAGAAAGTGTAAACATACTATTGATACGGAGGGAGTACTATTTACCGAATTCTTACTTTGTGGGCAAAATAATCGTAACCTTCGCTTTTATAAATGGAGAGTACTACATCGAGCAAACGATTACTCCTATTTCTGAAATCTACTCATTATTACATAACATATGAGTAATAAAGTTATCAGCCTAATAGTTAGTTTAAGGGGCGGTTGGTTAGAGAAAGGGAAAAAGAAATGAAATTAGAAAGGGTATGAGGTGGAAAGGTAAAAGATTAGATAAAATTTAATTAGTTATTTGGTTACATCAAAAAAGAGAACTAATGGTACACTCACACTCACTCGTACCACTAACACACACCGTCACAAACAACAACTTATTTACTTAAAATTGGTCCCAACGTCCGTCTCTCTATATATACCAGTGTTGAGACCCCATTGCACCGAACACTATCATCCACTTGCCGCCGCCGCCTCAACCCACTCCAAAACCACAACCGTCACTCTTCACCCTAAAAAAACCCTATCCAACCCTCGAAATCCCGCGGGGACGGTGGGGTGGACAATGGTCTGCCGATAGTTAGGGGTATTTGGGAAGAAGATTGGTGGGTTGTGGTTTTTTTTGGTGTGTGGGTGGTTTGTGTGGGATGGTTGTGGCGGTGGTGTCATGGTGGTGGGAATGTCATGGCGGTGGCAGTGGTGTCATGGTGGTGGTTTGATGGGGCTAGTGTAATGGTAGTCGCAAGTGCGGTGGTAGGAGAAGGGTAATAAGGATAATTAAATCACATACCTTGGGAGGTGGGGTAAGGGATTAGATGAATTAAATAATAAGCAAGGAAGTTAGATTCCCTTGTTTGTGTCAAACAAACATCAACAAAAAAATTAGTAACTTCGTTTTCCTCTCTTTCTTATAAATCCTCAACCAAACGCTTCTAAATGTTAACAATCATAATTTAGAGGATGTTTCTAATAACCAAAATTCAAATCCCGTCATCACTTAATTTATCTATATAAAAAAGTAATATAACTAAGTTGTCATCATCATCTATTTACGAGTATTTATTAATCCATTAGAAAAAGTTGGTATTAATATCGGCCAACTTTGAGAATAAAGGTGAGAAAACATAGATATTTAATAAAGATGACCAATAAAGGACAATAATAGTCCATTCAAATATACTTATCAGCTATACAAAGTTTCAAATGTATCAGCTTGTTTCAAATGTAATTTTTGGGGCCTCATTTTGTGGTGAAGCACCGGACCTTTATTATTTTTGAGACGTCTATGTAGCAGAGTCTTAAGACATGAGAAAGTCTGAATCACCAATTTATCAGCTAACGTAGCTTGCCGGCTAACTTAGTTATTACAAACATTATAATATTCAAAACCTGGATTCAAAACCAATTATAATATCAAAATTCTCCATTGATAACTTTGTAGTACAGTAGTACCTCTTAATAGTTACTATCGCCCAAATTTGAGAAAACATAGGTATTTAATAAAGATGACCAATAAATGACAATAATAGTCCATTCAAATATTAGCTAATTCAACTACAATTTTTAAGTCAAACTTTTCCACTGCCATAACTTTCACATGCTAATATGGCTACGATTAGAACAATGAAAACGATATGTTTGTGTAAATATGCATGTCCTTCGACTATGGTACTTTGGTTTCTATACTCACTATGTTAACATTGATCATCTATTCATCTTTACTCCCCACAGTTTATCAACAATTTTTTTAAAATTTTTTTAATTTACTGGCCAAAGTGATAATGCATTCCCATGGGCAAGGATAGAACCCCTAACCTCATGGTTGAGGGATGAAGTGAATCACTACCACACCAGACACATTTGATTTATCAACAAAACTATTAAGATGCATTATTTGTATTCAGTGACGGAGTGAGGAAGTCACTCTAGCAGGGTGAAAAATTTCAGTAGGGTCAAGGGGAAAAGAGTAATGGTCTAAAGAAAAGTCGAAAAAAGTTGAATTTTTTTAACTAAAAACTTTGAAATTTCCGATTGAAACGCCCCTCTAACACGCCCTAGCTCCACCACCGTTTGTATTGTGTATCCTGTATTACGTACACCGTAATACCGTATATGTGTGAGATTGTACCTCTTGAATCCTAATCCCGTTAATTACATTGATAAAATTGACCATCTTTTTTTACCATTATGCTCTGTTCTTTTGGATTGACTGTTGTTGAACTATATTAAATTAAAATGGGTTAAGCTGAACCGAATTAAGTTAAATTAAAACTAAAAGTAAACTAAAAGAAAAAGGTTTAATTAGTTTTTTTATGTAAATTATTGAGCTCTTGGACATATTTATTCAAAATCTCGACTTAAAAAACAGTAATGACACATATAATTTAAGTATTTCTTTTAGCAAAAGCTTAACAACTGAATAATGTCAGATTTGTTTGTTGATCCATCAATTTATATTAGATATGGGACCCTAAGGCCATGGCAAGATTATATGATTGGTTGACCATCTATAATACAAGAACCCAAATAATGAGTAGGTACTAATATTCCAAAAATCTGAAAGTATTATGAATGGATGCATTCGACAAATAAAGGACAGATAATGATAGGTTAAGCAAATAATGTCATTACAATACAATAATCTGTGAAGTCAGAGTATTACTATACTCTTTTTTTCATTGGCTGAATCACTGTTAATCAAATCACAATATTATTAGTCTTATTTTCCAAGTGTTCTGGCCACTAGGCTTTACTAGTATAAAAACGCAATTGGTCTCCGTTGTGACGGGTCATAAATTATGATAAAAAAGTGTAATTATTTCGTATATACTAAAAGATTAATACATTTTCAAATTTTTCCCATTTAAATTTCCGTCTAAGTGATTTCTCTCCTACTTAACTAATGTTGATTATCTATATTTTATTATTTACTACTATTAAACAGTATTTATCTCTTAGTTAATTTTATAACATCAATCATTGTTTAACGTTAACATAAATAAGGCTAATAATATACTACTAGTAGTACTTTGTATCTCCTTGAAATTTTATATATGTAAATATTCTACCATTTTATTTCAAAATGATGGTAAACTATGGTAGTTTGATTAATTGTGTTTATCTAAAATACTGTGCATCTTCTGCCATATACTAGTTTTTTAATAAAAAATAATCATCCATAAATTCATGTTATTAGATAGAGTAATTGATACTAAATTTTATCACAAGGTTATCATATCTCTCCATCACAAATGAAAAATTGTAAAATAATCGCAATTTATCTCAAGCCTTTTAATGTACAACCTTTATAGATTGTACATGTTTTATGAAAGTATGTAACCTGAAATTGATGAAACAAAATTGAGAGGCTACGAATCACCCACCCTTCCATAGTTCCAAGACGATCAAAATCGTATTTATAGTATAACCGGCTCCAAAGTTTCATATTACCCTCCGTTCCATAACATGATTGTTCGACTTCATTTAATGGCGGTGTCAAAGGTACTTACCGGGTTATCAAAGTAAAATTTAAGATATCGGGTTTTTACATTTTGGACTGTTCGATTTAATTCGACAAACAATTAAATAGATCGGAGTCACTATGTTAAGTCCTTCCAAGTTCCAACCCACATTCTAACTTTTCCCTAAAATCTGCCTTTCATTTAGAAAGGGCCTATGGGTCTTATTGGGCTGAATAAATATCTTGGTCCATAAATGAGAAGAAATACACATCAGATAGTTATTTACCTGGGCCAAATCTTCATCTGCCCAATAACCCACATATTCAACTTTTCTGGATTTTTAGGCCTTATTTTCAGTAGTCTGCATTTCTTGAACTGTTTTTTCCCGTCACATATTATAGTTTAAAATCGTTTTCCTGCAAATAATTACACAAACTTATGGTAAACCGCGATGGATGGCAAATATAATGCAAATTGTATTAAAATTGTCGGAAGCTTGTAGAAAACTAAGGGGTGGTAATATCCGTTATACTATTTTAGAATTGAGCTTATCAAGTGGACTCTGTTTCGTCCCTTTGAGTGTATCCCAGTCCCGTTTTCATGGTTAAAGATTCCTCATTAACTATAGACATGCTCGAAAGAAGAACGATTAAGTCATTAAATAAAAAACAAAATGGATCAATTACCATGAATATGTACTTGCGTGGGACTTTATGGGTTTCCGTCATTCTATCCCATAAGAATTTTCAAGTTACCCTGCTAGCTCGCTGATTGGTGACCGATCCATGACACCTGCTGCGGTCATTGCGTTGCTCTGTAGCAGCGGGCTAACATCTGGTAACTTTGGAATCTGAAATCATTAGGACAACTATTACACAATGATAACAGTTGAGCACAGACCAAAAAAACTCCGTTCTTCAATTGTACAGCACTTGGCTACTTGTCCTTTCAAGCTCATGGATTGGCTTATTTATGAGCAAGCTCGGAAAGAGATTGGACCGTATTAAACTCGATTATATAGGAAAGTGACTTAGATGACAACAGCCTAGTTCAAGCTCACTCTGTGAATATAAGTAATCTCACAAGCAAGAATATACTCTGTTACATAGGTAAAACGCAGTTCAGCATATATGACTTGGACCGTCTGATTGATTCAATGACTTCTAAAAGTTAATGGACAAAATATAAATGATAAGCTCATAAGAAAATTTCAGAGATGCGTACTTGTGATAACAAGTCGATTGTCCGTCTCAACAGACGGGCCAGATCGCCCTCATCCATGGCACAATCCATCATAACTTCCCGCCACGTTAGACCTGAAGCCCAGGCTTCAACCATGCCGCAGAATTGGGTATCTAAGCAGCAAGATATCTGCAGTTTCGCAATCAGAAAATAAGACCCTTTATAGTCCACAGCTCTTAGCTGAAATACTCCAGCCTCTATGAACAACAAATGAACCAGGTAACCTACCGTTACATCATGTTTTTCTTGAAGCTGCAAAAGATAATTTTTTTGCTCCTCCAAAGAATTTATAATTTTAATTACTGTGGATGACGGCTCATATATAAAACTGCAACCAAGGAATCAAGAGTTCAGCGTTGGAATGGAGTATAAGTGTGTAATAGGTAACATACAAAGAAAGATGAACAGTCATTGTTGGATCCAAGACAAACAGTTTGCACTGAAGCTTCCAAGCTATATCATATATCATGAAAAGACAACTGCAGTTTACGGCTATATATTAAAGTTGACCGTGAAAAAAGATAATATGATAGAATGACGGTTATCATATCGGAACATATGGTCTGGCTCTGCCCCGTTAAAGTAAAATGAAAAACAGCACACTTCACTACTTTGAACTGTTTGCACGTACTATTAGAAGCGTGTGAAAGTGCCAAACAAATGAACTTTAGTTTAAATATGAAGGCATGTTCCATTAGTTGGTCAGATATCATAAAGATTGATACTGGAATACTGGATATGCATTTCGAAAATCAACTTCACACCTATACCTGTTATTCTTCGTTGGTCGAACTTTTATCCCTTCAGAAACTAGACCTCCACAGACAGCAGCTAGCTGTGCAGGTTTTAAGTCCAGCAACACTCGGTTTCGAAGAACCATTGCTAACCAAAGTTCATTTTCTCCTCGAATTGCTGATGCCGTTTCACCCAGAGGAAATATCACATTTGTATTGATATCTAATGCCCTAGTTTCATGAATAACATTGCTTACCTAAAGGACAAGCAAAGAAATCTAATTCAGTACACTATCACAGTTACAGAGTTTTACCTCCAACGCCATCAAAGACAAATTAAATTGATAAACAAATCGTCGGGAGATCAATTATATGAAGAAAACCATTGGAGGAAACGCTTCAGATAACCTTTCAAACAATTAACAATGATAGTAAGAGATCATAAATCATAATGAGCTTTTACCCCGACAAAAGGAAAATGTGTACGGATAACAAATTTGAGAGAAGTTGAAACAAATCAGTCAAAAGCAGAAGCTAACCCTGGCTTTCGTTTGATATTTAGTACTCAGTTCAATGACTTAAACGGTGACAACTTGAGGACTGAGCAGCCAATGTTCAGTAGACCGATGAACCCATCCATATGTAAATACCAATTCTATTCATCAAGTTGCTCCTCACTAGTATCTTGCAGAAAATCACATTAAGCACTTTATTCCTCTCCATACAAATTAATAGTTTAGTTACCCATAAATCTTTTAAATTCTCACAAACTGATCTCCCTAAAAACAGTAGTGCCTCAAAGATCACCAATAACCAGTAAGAGTACATGTGGACGGGAATTGCAAAGCTATAACAAATAACAGCCCCGTTCGAAATCACATGAACCGGCGTCTAGGGAGGTCTAGACGTAAGCAGACTTCCCTAATCCAGTATAAATGGTACTTCAGAAAAAACCCGCAAAAAGTTTAAGGAACAAGAAAAAGATCTCTACTTGTGTTTGTGACATTACCTGCAAGAATTCTTTCCAGCCCGAGGGTTCAATTTGCTCAATTCGATCAATCAAGCGCTTTTCTCTGTTTTTCAGGCGCCTAATCTTACCCTCTGTTAGTTTAGCCATTTCCAGAATCCTCTTGTATTCTCTAAACCCTTCTGTACGGGCTATCCTCTTCTTCAATTGCGCAACTTTATTTTTTTGGGTTTTGTAACATTCAACTGCTTCAATGTATGCTGGGGATGTATGTGATACCTGAAATTTAAGAATCGTTTCACACATGGATACTAAAGTGGACAAGAAACAGGAATGCTCAGTCTGAATGAACACTAATGTATGATACAGAAGAATTTATCAGCTGAAACACTGTACATTATCAGGGAAAACAAAGTCACCTTTGCATCTTCAGAAAGACTACTCAACATAGGTACATTTAAACTCCAAGACCATGTCTCCAGGGATCCTTCCAACTGCCATAAACTCCCAATTTCAGACTCAACCAGCTTAACCCATTGCATGCCTTCCTTATCAAGAAGTGTACTCATAATCTCTCGAGGCAACGGATCACCTTCATTTAAGGCTACATTTGGAAAACCTGTTTTGTAGATGGATTTGATCCACTTTTCAGTAAACAGATACCAAGAATTATCTGAACCAAGAGCCACATGATAAGAAGGCTCAAAATAAGGTAGGCTTTCACTAATGTTGGTGCTTAACTCTGCTTCCTTTGTATTCAATTTTGAAGCATTATCCACCTCAACCTGTCAGCATAAAGTGCAGTGCTATTAAAAACTTATGACTATCAAGAGAATTAAACATAGGAAACTTTTAAGGTCCAAGTCACAAGACACTAAACAACTACACATTCTTTCTGAAGTTCAGAATTGATCACTGTCAGACAGAAAGATTACGAAATGAAAAGAACAAAAGAAGTAAAATGTAATCCAAAATGCATTAGCTTCTAACTGTTGAGAAGAGAACTTCACTCTTCCACAAAGAGAGTTAAGAGGTATGTTACTATGATCAGATATTAATTCTGGGGAATGCAGTATTTCCTAGAAAAGCAAATACTTAATCAATAATGAGGATATTTTAGTGATATTTCAACACAGAAACCAGCATAGGACTTTACTAAAAGCATGTTATTTGCACTTATGACTTCAATCTTGAAATGACATATAATTGGTGTTTGCATGGCTTGTGACCTGCCTACCAGTATACAAATCTACACTCTTTTTTAAGCACCTGGAATGAGAGTCAATAATTAGTCAATCTACTGAAGCGGGTTCTTAGGGGGAAAATCTGGAAACTAAGTTCATACATACACAAAAAGGAGAAAGATTAGCTAAGCAATCCAGAGTAATAGTTAGAAGTAAAAGGCACTTATAAGTTACAAGTATATGTTAGCAGGAGGAGCACATAGCACTCACTATATTTTTCACATTAGACCCATCAAGTGAATCAACATTCCCCAAATATACGGCGGGAATTGAATGTTCAACACCGTCAGAATCTTTGTATTGCAGATTAAGGAAAGGTAAGTTTCCATTTCCCAACTCCTTCAATAAAGGCTTCAGAGAGGACATTCTCTCCAATTCCATCTTTCTCCGAAATTCAACTCGTAGACGTTTTTCTTCCTGAGGAGCAAAGTCAACTTTCAGAATATCATATATATACCTCAGATGCATACATTTGTATATTAGAGTAAAGAAAATCAGAAGTTGCAGGTACATCACACTAATTCAAGTACAAAGTCCTAGTAGAATTTCTTTTTTTATTAAATTGTGACAAACTCTATGACATTAAGCAAAAGCTTTCATAAGCCTTAAGCATCTTCAACTGTTCTTTACAAGGATTAGAAATTTTCGTGAGAGTGAAGGGATAGAACTTTCTCCAAATTAAAAGAGACGCGGTAAAATCCAACAAAGTGCAGGTTTTACACAGTTTATAAATAAATGTGTGAGGTGGCCTAACATGTAAACAAAATAAACCTCACGAAAAACTATCCAGCAACCGGATTATTAACAAATATAACTATATTTATAAACTAGAAATATAGTTTAGACCTTTAGTTCTTCCTGCAAATCAGCTATCTCCTTGTATGCTGATTCTGACAAGAGTTTCCTAGCTTTCATATCGATAGAGTCATCACTAATCGAAGCAACTAATGATGCGATTTCTTTCTGTATTCTGTCAAACTCCTCCTTGGAAGCAAGCATTACATTGCTCCCAAGGTAGTTTCCAAAACTTTGCTCGACTAACTTTCTTGCTTCTTCCAAAGTTCGCCTTGATTGAAAACTGGAACTTCCCACACCGTCTGCTTCGGGTGATCGTCGAGTAACCTTTGCACCCTACAGAAGACTCAAGCCTTCAGCATTGATTAACAGCCAAAAGGAAGCAAATACTTAAGATGTGATTATGGTAGAAGTGTACCGCAAGTAGGTTCAAAACCATTCCATATGAAGCTGTGAACTGTGAAACAAGAGGTTCCACTGCGGAAAAAAGAACCTCGCAACACTCTTCAGCGCCTTCAAAAGGACTCTGAACAAGAACTACATGGCCCCTGGTGTCTATACCTCGCCGCCCAGCGCGGCCGGCCATCTGAAGCAGCTCATTGGATCTTAGCAGGACACGCCCAGCATCATTTCGTTTACTGAGAGAAGCAATAACTGCCGTCCTAGCTGGCATGTTAATTCCTGCAGCAAGTGTTTCTGTGGCAAAGACAACCTTAAGGAGGCCTCTCTGGAAAAGCTCTTCAATGAATGATTTCCAGAGAGGCAGACAGCCAGCATGATGTGCAGCAACACCCTGCAAGAGGCCCTTCACAGCGGGCTCCCTGACAGCATCAGGATATTGAGCACGGAATCGTTTAAGTGCTAGTTTCACCTCAGCCATCTCAAACTCATCCAGGAGTTTAGAGTTTTCAACATACTGAACAGCTGCATCACAACCTTTTCTGCTAAAAATAAACCAAACTGCTGGCAGCATTTCTTTTTCTTTAAGGTGTTTCAATGTATCTTCCACTTGAGGGACCTAAATAACAAAAAATTTAAAAAAATTGTCAGATATTGAGTTACAGACTTACAGACACGGACAACGAGAAGAAGGTCAAGGAAAGAATATGAATGACAGTTGGCTAATTTGTACCAGTGACCGCCGGATAGTGTTCTTGTCATTTTTTGACAGAGCTGACTTTCCAGAAAATTTACCGTACTCCTCATAGATCAACGCAGTATCATCCTTACGTCTTTTTGATTGTTTTCGTCTTGAACCCTCATCATTGTCAGATTTTTCTCCGAAAGCATAACGGCGTAAAGAGTTGAGTGAAAGCTTCCTGTTTCAAACCCAGAATAACACCTTAAGATAGTTAATACTCCCTCCATATATATCGTCTATATTTTAGTTTAATGGTCCACTGATGTTAACGTTGACCTATATTTCCTCATAATGTATACTCCCTCCAATTCTGCGAAATTGCAACATATTCCGTATTTGCATATTCAATAGAATTGCTACATTTCTTTTCTGGGTATGTTTTGTGTGTAAAGTAAAATGACACTACTTTATTTGGTGAGACCCATCTCCCACTCACAACCTTAATATTTGTGCAAAAGTAAATGTTGCAATACCATAGAATAGGACGAAGTAATAAGTGCAACATTTTCACATTACTAATATCTGTAAGAAATAAGTTGTTCAATAAACAAAACAGAGCTGATTTTACAATGTAGCCTATCGAGAAATTAATAGTCAAAGTGGTCATCGGTTGAACATCAGTCAAACGGGGACAATATAATGGGGTGTGCAGAAGCAAGCAGGAAAAGAGAAAATCCAAAACTTGTGAGGAATGAAATAGAACTGCAACAAGGGTCACTTCAAAAATTTGTACATGAATATTAGCAAGCATATAAAGCACTGTGAACATCTCCGATTCATCCCTCTCCTCTGTTGCAGATTAAAGCCAGAGATACTACAAGGTCGACCTTTGCCATTCACTGCTTCGTTGATAATATAGGCATAAATGAATCGCACGTTCACTGAGAAAAGAAAAGATAGGATACCTGTTCATGCTAGTTCCTTTATCATCAAGAAGAGGATACAAAGAGGTCTTTGTAGAAAAATGCCACGTCAAGGGTACAGGCCTTCTCGAATGTGTAACCAATTCTGTTTTACCATGAATCTAAACCAAAGCAAAACAATTCAAATGAGGGGCAAATGCGAAGGCACAGACTGATATTTGATGATAATTACAGTAGTAGAAGAAACCCCCAAAACCGCCTATTTAATTACCAATTTAGTAGAAAAAATTACAAAACTAAATCCTTCACCCCACCTCAGCATCAGACATGAGATAATAAACATCTAACGGACAAAATTACTGAAGGAAGTTTACCAGTTATAACCCAGGGATAAGAACACAGTAAAAGATTATCGGTAATGTATAACATATAACGGTAAAGATAATAGCAATTAATAGTCTTAGAATCGAGTTGGGCGAAATAAAGATTTCATAATCTAATAGCTTTTTTGTTATTCTAAATAGTTTTAGGTGGATAAACTCCATTGCTGAGTCTAATGAGTTCCATTTTCATTTAAAAGTGTTATTTAAAAAAAAAAAAAAAAAAAAAAAAAAAAAAAAAAAAAAAAAACTCAAAATGATTTTTCCAATTTCTTCTCCGTCTAGTGAAAGCAATTTTAAGTGTAAGTTTTAAAAATATCAGTTAGCAATAGACACCTAGAGGTACATAGCTAATATCAGTATATAGTACTCCGTATATATCAACAATGACTTCACAATATGCTTAAATCTCACCTGTCCAATCCATGCAGCTAGTTCATCTGGATTTGCTACTGTCGCTGACAGACATATTAGCTGAACTTCTTTCGGGCAATAAATTACCTATAGAACCCTAGTAATGGTGAGGGATAGTATACACATTTAAGAAAACATGAGAATAAAACAACAAAATGGGAATAAGGAGAATAGGGAAAGCCAGCATACAGTCTCCTCCCAGACAGTACCACGCGACATGTCACTTAAATAATGTACTTCATCCAAAACGATCACATCAACATCAAATAGCCCACCTCCGGAAGAAGTCACTCCTACACTGCATGGCAATGAGTAAACCGATGAGGTCCACTGAAGGGAAATACCATAATAAGGAGCATGCTGAGTTGTCCTTAGAAAGAACAAATTAACAGTTCGACCTCCTAGTGTCACAGAATACTTCATTAATCAGCTCAACGCCAAGTACCTACGTTGATAACAAACTCTCGAGACAACCCAAGAATACAGCCCCTCAGCCAAGGTATTCCTTTTTTTTCCTGAGCTGGAACTCAAACTATCTACCATAGTCAGACAATAAACGTAAAATGGGGATGGCTTCAGCTATCTAATACACTGAAAGCATACAGCTTATGCTCACCAAGAATGTCCATGTTTCTACCACAGGCCACATCGAGGCACAAAAAATAACATTTCACTAGATGGCGACATTTCTTGCTTTTCTACCCATCACCATGCCTCTCTTTCACAGCCATATGGAAGTCTGACAAATGCATCAGCCATTCCTTTCGGCTTTCATTTTAAAAGTTTTAGTTAGCCCATGCACCAATAAGAAACCGTAATACCTAATACATGATGCAACCCCTAAATGCACCTCATCAGATAGCATATTCATTGCCTACCTCACAGGAAAGAGCAAGTCACATACAATACATAGATCAAAGTGCAATTCCATTCTTCTTGGTGGATAGGAGAGGGGTCTTATATACCACATGATCCTAATTTTCAGAATTTACGAAATTTTGCATCGCATATAACTAACCGCTGTGATATCAAGCATGATCCTCATACAGGCACTCACATAAAGCTCGCACGTACCAAAATCAACATACAGATATAAGATGAATTTTACCTTTGATACAGCATGTTGCGCAAAATCTCAGTAGTCATTATCAAAACCTGTGCATCTTTATTGACTGCAGAATCTCCGGTCAGGAGGCCAACATTGCTATCTCCAAATGTATCTCTAACCCAAGAAATAAGATTTCGCATTAAATACAGAAATGACAGATTTATTAGGTCAGCTCACCACAATGAAGTAATGAACATGACTCCAAGAGCGTGCTCCTAAATTATATTCTAACAAAGACTGCCTTGCGTTACAACAATATATGATTGATGTCATCAAAATGAGTTTAGTACATACGACGAGGCCATAGATTGTGTACCAATAGTTTTACCCATCCATGTGAGATGTGAGGAAATTTCTTAATCACCTTGTCGATTATAGAACACAAGCTCTAAACATGTACTCTCAAGTGTACATAATAAACTGGAAATCAAATCAAATTCACACAAAATACACACACTTCCAAATGCAGATTAATAAATAAGCACCTAAACTCGCGGAATTTTTGGTTTGACAATGCTTTAAGAGGAGTAGTGTAGAGCAAACGCTTTCCTTTAGCCACAGTAGCAACGGCCGCAGCTTCAGCAATCAACGTCTTACCACTACTTGTCGGCGCTGAAACAATCACCGACGAACCTCTTAAAAACGCCTGAATTGCCTGTCTCTGTACAATACACAAAGATTCACAAACTCAACAGTACCTCCTTTACATAATCTACTTTTCATTCTATGCCTTTTTTTTATTTTCGATCTAAGCTTTCCACATTCGGTCTCACAAAAATGTACTTTAAATTAAATCAAATGATTTAACTAAAATCATCAGACTCGAAACAAAATGACACTTATTCATGCATTGAGATTTGAGAATGACAAACAAATTTCAATAATACAAGCAAAATCATCGAATTAGTCAATTATATCCTGAAATTTCTCGAAACAGAAATAATAAATGCAGACAAGTTCATCAGTGACAATAACTCCACCTCCAAAAAATCGCAATAATGTACAATTGAAATAAATAACGAAACTGATTTCATCAATACGAGTATACATTTCATAATAATAACTCATATATTCGAACAAATTTCGATAACACAAGCAAAAATCATCAAATTAAGTCGATAAGAAAAGAAAACCTGAAAATTATCGATACGGAAATCGTAAATGGAAGCGAGTTCATCAACATCAATAATTCCACCTCCAAACTCTCTAACTTCACTACAAATCTTCTGAACTCGCTGAATTTTCGTCTCATCACTACTCCAGAACGACGCGTTTTCCTCCTCCTCATCATCTTCTTCTTCACCGTCGTCTTCGTCTGAATCTCCATCTCCCGCGACTAATACGTCGTCGTATTCATCAGCAGCAACATCATCATCACCGTCATCAAAATCTTCCTCTTCGTCGTAGAGCTGGTTTTCAACAGCAGGAGGTTTGAAAGAGGTGCGAAATTGAAGTTTATTTAGTGAAGTAAACCCTAATTTTCCAAAATTAGGGTTTTGTTTGAGGAAATTGAAGGTTTTGAGAGGGTGGAGAAGGGAGGTAGAGGATAGAGAAAGAGGATAAAAGGTGGAGATAGAGATGGAGATAGTGTGAGTTGCGTTCATGGCGGGAGAAAGAGACCGTTTGTTTGTTAAACTCTCCGGGAAAGTATTAAGATATAATCTGCCGCTCAATTTCAATGTCAAATTAATTGACTTATCTTGTTTCTTGTTCAATTTTTCTAAACCGAGTCGTGCCGATATCGACTATCGAGCTAGGCTAGGTCTCGACATGACTCGGTTCGTTAGGTTACTGATCGGCTTGTATAATTAAAATTAAATCTCAGATAAGCTTGAGCTCAAAGCTGATGTTCAATTTTGACTCATATTTCCTTCGTAACTATACGATATTCTTTTAGAATCTGTGCAATGCACGGCTAATACACTAGTCATAAATACTTTAAAAATTATGAGACAATACCAGAGAATAGAAATTTATTACATTTGCTTCGAAAAATTGTTTCATAAAAGAAACTAACAAAAAAAACGTGTGCAAAAAAAAAGGTGCTTAAAGTGTCTTCTTACCGACAACAAACAATTAAACGGGAATATCATGTAATTACGGAGGAAGTATAATTTTCCTTGAGCTCGGGCTTCTTTTTCCTTTTTGGTACGAATTAGGGGTGAAGCCCCGAAGTTTAACGATTAGATATTACACGTGAAATAGCTTACTCAGAAATGTCCTTCTGTAGGATGAATCGCAATTCGTTAGTCGGACTACCTAAATGAGTAAGAAGTGTACTCGAGTTTACTCCTTGATTAGTTAATAAAGTAGTTGTCATGTTCGCTTCCCTCTTTGTGTATGTTCTAGTTGCTGACAACGAGGATGAACAATAAAGAAATAATAGACTTTTGAAAGTCAAAAGTGAAAATTACGGAACACAGATGAGAAAAACCTCGGTCTCGATTCAAGCTCGATTAAACCGAGTTCGAGGAAGTAGCCATGGCCCAAAACATATCACTTGATTGCTTTTCTCCCTGCTATTTCCCCTCTCTGGTATCCCAAATTAATCACTGTAAGTCCCTTGGTTCATTATTAAATCTGGGTTTGATTTATTTGTTGAATTCTTGTGTTGTTTGCTGGTAATCGAGGCCAATTGCAAATGCATGTTAGACATTTAACGAACAAATGATCGAGACGGAGGGAGTATACGGCAAAGTTTTGATTTAATCTATGTGCATACTACTTAGAATGTTTTTTGTGCACAAATTCTCGTTTGCGACGGTATATTCGTCGCAAGCTTATGACGAGTTAAGTATTACCACTTGGGTAGGAAAAGAGAAGCCATTTGGGATTCCCTATACTTTGTCTTATTTACCTAGTTGTGAGAACTTGACCCATTAGAAACTTGCGATTGATATATCCGTCTTATTGTTTTTTGTGATACAGATGGAATATTTTTACATGGATTGATGTTGTGGCTTATGACCTTATGGCCATTGTTACTCCGACACTTCACTTAACTGCCGTGTCATGTGTCAGACACGTGTCAGTGTCCGACACTTCGACACTTCAATTTAGACCACAAAATATGAAATTCACCCAGATCATATATCCGTCTTATTGTTTTTTGTGATACAGATGGGATATTTTTAGATGGATTGCTGTTGTGGCTTATGACCTTATGGCCACTGTTACTCCGACACTTCACTTAACTGCCGTGTCATGTGTCAGACACGTGTCGGTGTCCGACACTTCGACACTTCAATTTAGACCACAAAATATGAAATTCACCCAGATCATATATCCGTCTTATTGTTTTTTGTGATACAGATGGGATATTTTTAGATGGATTGCTGTTGTGGCTTATGACCTTATGGCCACTGTTACTCCGACACTTCACTTAACTGCCGTGTCATGTGTCAGACACGTGTCGGTGTCCGACACTTCGACACTTCAATTTAGACCACAAAATATGAAATTCACCCAAAATAGCTGTGTCCGACACTCCAACACGTGTCAGACACGACACCGTGTCGAGGAGTCGGAGTAACACAGCTTATGGCTTATGCTAACACTGTCGTTCAGTTTATGAGGAATGTGTGAATATGGAGTGTGATGTTGGTATAAGGGAAGGATCTTTGATGGTCTAAATGTATCAATGTATGTGTAGCCAATGTTAATAAAATCGATGAGCCGAACTGAAGGGTTATGGAGAATTTAGCTAGTACATTTTGTTTAATTGATGAACCCGGAATGTGGTTTCTGATTGATTATAGTATCAGATTAGGTGCTTGGTGGCTTTGAGATTATAATGTGTGTTGAACATGCTGGTCTATTTGGTGAGACGGTGGCGTATTATTGTGTGATGAAGGTGGGATATTGGGAGAGTTTTGTTGGGTTTTTGTTCGTTCTTTGGTTAAACGGTGGTTATTCTTATACCAGTGGCGATATGGTTGTGCTTAATTCATTCGTTTGTTATTCTAAGCTGCACTGAAAGGTGGAATTATCGGATTTTGTGAGGAAACCCAAAGTTCCACATGTGAGGGTTGTCCACATTGATAAAAGAGGAGAAGATTTATCACTTTATAAGTCAAGGGGCTACTCCTTGTATTGTCAATTGGTTTTAGCGTGGAACCGCTTGGGCTTGTATTGTGGACTCTGTCTCCTCTGTTTGGGTGTTTCTGGTGTTGAATTTAAGATTTCCAAATTTATGCCTCACCCAAACAACACTGTGAAATTGAGATAATTTTTTGGGTCTTTTGGTTATGAATAGGCTGGATTGTTTAGCTGTGATTAGCTGATCTTTATTAATTTCAAAAAATTTGTTTACTGATCTATTATACAACTAGGTTAGCTTTCGCAGGTCTCCTAAAAGTTGCGAGTGAGTGATTGACGAGTTCCAATATGTTACCTCTCCGTATTAAATTAAGGCATGTGCGAATCTGATACCAATCTGGACAACTTGTTTCAATTGTTTGTTTTCAATGACTGCACTTCCCCCTTGTCAGCCACTCGTCATTCTTCTTATTGATTCAGTTGATTATGATTAAGCTATGTCATTGTTTCCTTGCATGCTATGTGTATAGTATCAGTATGAGTATATCACTGTACAGAAACTGTTTTTGCTATCTACAATATGAAGAATGGTAGTGCTTAAGTTATTCTTGCTCAGCTCTTAAGAGTATTTCATTTCTTGGGCCAGTTCCGGTGTTCACTATGAGTCTACGAGTGGGTACATTCATGTGCATGCTTCACAGTGCGTTTTGTTCTCTTATCCCCGAATTTTTTGTCGACTTGCTGCTTACGGTTTTGCTTTGAATGGAATTGTGTCTGCAGTTTCAATGGAGAGCTGCAAAGAGCCCAGTCTACTACAAGCGTGGAGATTATGTTCCTGGGTTGAACGTACAGTCGGTATGGATCCGCGTGTTTTTTTTCTCAGTGATGTTGTAAAAGAACAAACTAAACATGAGCCATTTTTAGGGAGAAAAAAAAAAAGTTCCCTTAATCTCACCTTATGACGGAAAACTTTAGGGACCTATAAGTTCCATAGAACAAAATTGGAAAAGAGTAATGAAATTTTTAGATGAATTAAGCTCATCTATGATCTATGTCGAACTTTTCTCAACTGAACTGAATAATAGAATTAATAACTGAGAAGTATTGAAGTGATCTATTACTTTTTGAAGCTGAAGTCTGAACTAAACTACTTGAGCTACATAATTCACAAACACGTGTTTAGATTGACTGAAAGATTTGGGGTTTACTCTATATATCGAGCCTCTGAGCAATGGGATAATGTTGTCGTTATTGATGTTGTCTTCAGTCATGCTCCATGTTATCGCACATTCTGTGACTTGAATGGGATAGATACGCCTAAATTGACCGTAAATCTACATGATTATCTCTGATATGAAAGGTTATAAACCTCACCTTAATGTTATGACTTTTGTCATACTCAGTATGCAGTTTTGTTTAAATACTTCCAAGTTTTATATGATCCCCGTTATTGTAACATGTCAGGTCATTTGTAGCCGACAGAAGAGGGGAGAGGACTACAGTACCGTGATCGAAATCTGTCTTCATGGCATGTGAACACATTGAAGAGGAAAATTGAAAGTAAAGAAGGTTAGACCCTATTTTTTTATCTGCTATTACAACTCTGAGTGTTGTATCTTTCTTCATACAAATATGATTCAGAGCTTCATTTATATTGATTTTGGCTGTTATCTTAATTTCACTCCCAAACAATGTGCTTTGGAGTCAATTTTTTAGTTAAACCTTGCAATATATAAACAAGATCCAAAATCTCCATACATTTTATCACAAATTCTCATTGAAGACGAGCACTATCCGTCGTCACAAGCTGAAGACGGATAGTGCCCCTCTCACATAATGCAAGTGACATTATCCATAAGATGCTCCATTTCCTCCCACCTGCATGTCCACTTACTTTATTGTGAGAGTAAAGTATCCGTCTTCAGCTTGTGACGATATATCCGTCACAAGCAAGACTCTTTGACATTTTATTTGGTTGGACTGCTCTTTGAATTTAAAGCTGATTGATCTTTCTGGTCCCAGTTGCCCATGTAATTTTGTTGGAGATTGGTTTACCGCACACCAACGGCCTCAAATGTCAACCGTTGCTTCTCAAAATTTGTGAGGCCACTTTGTCTGAGAAAACGTTCTTGTGATTTTTGGACATTTTTGTTCCATTACCGTGAAATCCAAAAATCGTGTATTATATATACATCACATTTTCAGTCGTTCGGGAGGCCATCCGAGCTAATGTTTCTGTTTCTCTCGATTTTTATACGACATGTCCGGGGTCTCTTCAGAAGCTACCGTATTCGATTTCAGTCCCAAATAACAAGTATTAAACCAATTTCAACGAATATTCGATTTTCACCAAAGACCGGTTTGTCGCACACAAACACTTCAAATGTCATCCATTGGTCCTCATAGTTTTTGACGGCACTTTGTCTGACGCGAGAAACCGTTCTTGTGATTTATGTACATTTTTGTTATGTGAGCTTGAAATCCCAAACATCGTGTATTATACACTCCATTTTGAATTGTTCGGGAGGTCGTATTAGTTAATGTTTCTTTTTCACGCGTTTTTTCTACGATAGGTGGAGGACCGTTAAGGAGTTAACCTATTCGATTTTAGCTTCAAATAACAAGCATCAAACCAATTTCAACGAGCATATGTCTTTTTCTCAAGATTCGTTTATTGTGCATGGACAACCTTAGATGTCATTTGTTGCTTCTCAAAATTTGTAAGGCAACTTTCTCTAAGCCGAGAAACCGTCCTTATAATTTTTGGATATTTTTGTTTCATAACCCTGAAATTTTGAAAATCGTGTATTATATAACAGTTTGAGCCATTTGGGAGGCCGTATGAGGTAATGTTTCTTTTTCTCCCAGTTTTTCTACAACGTGTCCAAGGTAGTTTTAGGAGTTACCTTATTCGATTTCAGCCCAAATTAACATTATTAAACAAGTGTCCGATTTTTCGCCCAAAACTTGTTTATCGCACGTGGACAGCCTCAAATGTCATCTATTGTTTCTCTAAATTTGTTAGGCCGCTTTGTTTGACCCGAGAAACTATCCTTGTGATTTATGGACATTTTTGTTCCATGACCCTGAAATTCCGAAAATTGTGTATTATACATTGCATTTTGAGGCGTTCGGGAGGCCGTATTAGATAATGTTTCTTTTTTCTCCCGTTTTTTGTACGACGTATCTAGGGCCGTTTCAGGAGTTACCCTATTCGATTTCTGCACCAAATAACAAGTATTAAACCAATTCCAACGAGTATCCGATTTTCATCAAGACCAGTTCATCGCACATTGAAGTGATGTACTTATTATTTTTCTAAGCTGATGTTTGAACTCTGAGCTCTGGACTAAACTACTTGAGCTACATAATTCACAAACACATGTTTAGATTGACTGAAAAATTTAGGGTTTACGCTGCCGAGAAGCAAAAATAGGTTTGTATCTGCACTGGGCTTGGAGGGAGAATGTTGTTGTTATTGATGTTGTATGCAGTCATGCAAGGTTGTTCATCGATTCTGTAAACGAGCTTGTCACATTCTGTGACTTAAAGGGGATAAATATGCCTAGATTGACCGTAAATCTTCATGATTATCTCGGATAGGAAAGTTTAGAAACCTGACCCTAGTGTTGTTATGACTCTTGTCATATTCGGTATTATTCTATGCTATTTTGTTTAATTCCTGCAGCTTTTATATTTCCCCTGTAACTGTATCACGCACATTAGTGTTTTTCGCAGGTCATTTGAGGTCACAGCAGAAGAGAGGTGAGGACTACAGTACTGTGACCAAATATCCTCGTGAAAAGTTGAATCCATTGAAGAGGAATATCGAAAGTAAAAAAGGTTCGACCCTATTTTTTTATCACCTATTACAACTCAGACTGTTGTATCTTTCTTCATGAAAATATGATTCAGAGCTTCATTTATATTGATTTTGGCTATTATCTTAATTTCACTCTCAAACAATGTGCTTAATATACGGAGTACGACTCATTTTTTTAGTTCAACCTTGCAATATATAAACAAGATCCAAAATCTCTATACATTTTATTTGGTTGGACCGCTCTTCGAATTTTAAAGTTGCCCATGTGATTTTAATTACTAGTTATCTAGTGTGTTAATACCGGGGAAAAAATTATGTACATTCGATCTCTTGTGTGAGTTGTGTCGGCCATAGGCAGGAGAGGCGTTGAGGACGGAGGTGACATTTCTTTAGAGTTTGTAGGTTCTTGGGGTCCCTTTGGCAAATGTGTGAAAAGTTATGTTACGTTACTCAGACTCGTTTAAAGGGGTTTTAATATGGGTGCATGTCTAAATTGTCGTTAAAAGGGATTCAATATGGGTGCATGAGTGCATCAGACTGTTATTTTAATGAAATATCTACATATTTCGGCTTAAAATGAAATTTCTACGTGTCATACCCCATGTTTGAGTGTCGTGTGTCGGACACGGGTATGCAAGGGAATAAGGAGTGTCTGAGTGTTATAGGTGAAAAGTGACAACATCTATGATATTCGTAGCTGATTCTCCAGTCAATTTTACAAACTACTGAGACCAGTAATCATGTGGCCAGGCATAATATATTGAGTCGACTGTCGAGTGTACTAAAGGTTACCACATACGGAATAATCTATAATGAGTACTGATTACTCTTTCTGTTTTACTCGATTAGCTCAATTATTAAGTATTTTCCTCGCATAAAGACGCAATAAGACTTACGGAGTATTTTCTTAGGAGTCGGGATATCGTAACTAGAGTAATACAATACTTTACTTTTATTATGTATTTCAAGAAATATGGAATATTTTACTGTGAATTGCTGCAATTCATAGTACTTGCTGTTTTATCCACGTTATTTTGCAACCATGCAGAGTATTATATGCGACTTGCGCCCACAACACCCAATTGCTACCTACTTTGTCGCCTTCTACACCGGCCACCGTCCACTTTCCACTGTTTGTTTTCGCACATTCCCTGCATTTTCTACTTTCTTTATTAAAATCTGGAGATTTTGCACAGCTTTTCAATTTGCTGATATCATTCTCCTTCAATGAACTTGTGAAAACTGAAAAGTACCCTGTTCTTCTATGGCTTAGTAGTAAGGTAGAACGATTTTGTCAATTCAGGGCCGTTGAACAGTGTGTTCAACCGGTTCTAAGAACCGGGGCCCCAAAACTCAATATGGTTAGAGTAGATTAACCTTTTGTTGTACTGCATTAGTATTAATATGCTTGGGTGTAGTGGTTTGAGCATCACTTTTCAATGCGTTGTCCAAGGTTCGATTCTTTTTGGTAGCAAAATCTCAACAATTTTATATTTTTATTATTTTAAAAAAAAATATTATTTGTTTACAAGCTCTATTAAGGGCCCCAAATTGGCAATTTGAACCGGGCCTCCTAAAATCATTGGACACCTCTGTGTCAATTAATACGTTCCGTAGATTTTTCAAACTATATGATACAAAGGTTTAATATTTTGCAGTGTGGTTTGATCTGAATGCAGATTGTCTGTTTCATTTGTTTCCTGTTTTTCATCTTTTTCATCCCCGAATCCCTGCATAAGTATCAAAACCGGTGGTAAAGTCACGAGTAGCAGTACTCGTGCCTAGACTTCAAACCCAGCAGATTATAAATGTTGACGAGTTTCAAACTCCTTTTCCGAGTACCAGCGCAGGGCCGGGAAAATTGGCATCTACATCGTAATCTGGTGATTTGGGTAGATGTATTCCTACTCTTTGTATTGTTATGATTTAATTAAGCAAGTGTATGAATTAAGAAATGCAGGTCCAAGCTGACAGATTCAAAAATAATAAAGAGCATTCAGTACAGGCTGGTGTAAGTGACTGTCTCTGTAGCATACAGGCTGGTCTTAAGACACTTGAAGCATAATCTAAGCACTTACCTAACATGTGCCCAACTATGGTTTATTGCACTCAACGAGTCAGGCCTATATTTAGGTCAACATTCCAAATATCTATTTACTTCTTGAGTATTTATGCTGTTAATGAGACAAGACGGTTCGGTCGAAGCTCAGTCAAAACTCTTGGCTTGTGTGAGCTCGGCTCGGGTTTGGCTTCGGCTTGAGAGTTTAACGAGTCAAGTCGAGCTGACTCGGCTCAAAAAGCTCGTGAGCAGCTCGAACTTAACTTATGTAATTAATTAAGATATGAGTATTTATGCTAGGGCTGTTAATGATACAAGACGGTTCGGTGGAAACTCAGTCAAAACTCTTGGCTTGTGTGAGCTCGGCTCGGGTTCGGCTTCGGCTTGAGAGTTTAACGAGTCAGGTCGAGCTGACTCGGCGCAAAAAGCTCGTGAGCAACTCGAACTTAACTTATGTAATTAATTAAGATATTGTTCATATTTTATAAAAATATTTTTTCATGATTATATATTTGTATCACACATTAAAAATGTCTCATTTGTTTTCCAGTATTTGTATATTTGCATATAAAACTTTCGAGTCTCGTTATTGAACATATCGAGAGAGGAAAAACGGAAATTCACCAATTATATATAGGCTATTAGGCTCAAGTCGAGCTCGAGTTAGGCTCGAGCTCGCGTTAAAGCTCGCAAACTTGATTACGAGCATAATTTTTCAAGCTCGGATAAGATAGATATCAGATCGAGCATGAGTTTTACTTTATGAGCACAAGTTGAGCAAGACTAAGCTCGGGCTTGACTCTACTCATTAACATCCCTAATTTACAGAAAGCAGTAAGTTATGTATGAGACGGTTTACATGGGCCATCACTCGGAATATTTACGTGTTCCTCATTTACGACTCGACTAACTTCTGTAAAAAAAATTTGTTGTATTTTTGATTTCTCGATAGATTCAGATTGCGGAAGCGGCTCATTATCATTGAATTGAATTGTTCATCTTGATGTATCAACATCAAATTGATTTGAATTCAAAGTAAGAGATGAAGAGACTCTGTATACGCAATGAATGACATCCCAAACACTTGTTTACTCAAAAACTCTTCTGCATTTAAATGAAAATAGACAAATTTTGACAGTTTCTTGGTAAAGAGCTGTACGGAATACAATAATGCCAAAACTTGGTCACAAATTTAATTTTAGGTTATAAATGGTGAAAAGTGTGAATCAGCTAGTCTCATTGAAGACGGATATTATTTATCACAAGTTGAAAACGGATAGTACTTCTCCCACAATATGACAGTATCATATGGAAAGGCAGGTGGGTTCTCCATTTAATTTCCAATGAATTACCACCTGTATATTGTGAAAGGGACATCATTCGTATTCAACTTGTGACGGATAGTGTCAGTTTTCAAGGAAAATTCGTGACTGTGAATATAGGCTCTTTTATTGTTTTTTCCTAGTTCGGCCAATATAATTCCATTACACGAAAATTTGTGGAAACCCGTTTTTTTACTAAGTTATTGAGATATATCAAGTTTTCTGTACCCTTTTATGTATTCGTTAACACTTTCATTATTTTTATTTTTGAGGGAAACTCTTATTATTAATTGAGACTTAAATGAATATTTTGTAAAATGATTTAGTAACACCTTTCTATTCTATATTATATTTATATACTCATTTGATTATTTTGGTACCATCTATACTTTTAATTGTAATTTTTTTTTCAATAAATTTATTGAGACTCTCTTAAAAAAAAGCCGTATCTAAAATTGTTTACCTGAATGAGTCACTCATCTAACCGCATTTTTATATAACATAGAATTCATAACATTATTTACTGTAGCTTCGAGGAGGGTAAGACCATTATCAAAAAGTTTCAAAACTTTAAAAGCTATTGCATTTCCAAATATCTTTTAAACCGGGGGTAATATAAATCAGATAAACTACTTCAATCTCCGATTAATTTATGCTTCGTGTAGGGTAAGACCATTATCATAAAGGTTCACTTTTAAATTGTTGCATTTTCATTTAATACCTCTGTTATTTTTTAATTGTTATTCTCATTTTTCCAGATATCTACTTTTCTCTTCAATTTCTCTCAAAATATATAAATAAATATATTGAAATGTATACTCACATTAAAACTCTATTCGTAACGAATTTTATGTGGTGATTTTTATAATTTTTCAACCAATATATTTTTGTAGAAATTGAATTCAAAAATTCATTTCGTAAAATGAAAACGTCAATTATTTTAAAACGGAGGGGGTATCGTTTTACCGGGAGTAATGTAAGTCAGATAAACTACTTCAATCGCCGATTAATTTACATTTTTTTATGGTATATATCTAACTTTTAATTTAGGTATAAATGAGAATCAATAAAGAATATGTCTAAGGTTGGTAAGGTATACAATAACATGTAAAGTTTTATGTAATGGGAAAGTGGAAGGTAGGAATCATGAATATAAATTTGGCGTAAATGAATAGAAAACAAGTGACAAAGTTGGTGAGTATCGATCCGGCCAGGAACAATCATTCAATGCTTTGCTTAATGTATGTACCTCAATCATTTATTTACAACATTATAAATTATAATCAATCCAAACCCTAAATAAAGTGTCTTCCAAAATATATTAGAAGCTTCACTTTCCAAAAGTAATTTTATTTATTCGGGTTTTCTAACTTGTGTCGATATGTTGCTTTATCGTATCATTCTTATGTTGCTTTGCCGTATGTTGCTTATTCTAACATATTGGTTAACAAATTTAAAATAGGAAAAATTACACATTTTACAAGGAAAACTAACAGTTTACCAACCGTAATATGTCCATTATCAATTATAATAGACTAGTCAAACACTCAAGCCTACTGATAAAATATGTCATTAATAATCTGCTTATACTGAAATTAATCTGTTGTTTTTCACAGGGTCTAAAATTAGCATATTAACCAGTCAAACATGCTGAAAACCTTTGATATATTCTAAAAATAGGTTAATATTCATTTACCAAACATCCCCAAAGTCATTTTTAATGAAATACTTCCTTTATCTCTAATTTGCTTTTACAATATGCTTTTGCTAAAATTAATCCGATGAGTAGTGTTTGTAATAAGCAAATTAACATTAATATAATATAAAATTTTATTTGTAAAATAGAGTAAACTTTACTTTTCTTTTAAAAAAATATTAACAAATAAGCAAGATATGATAAAATAATATATTGATCCCAAATATATTGTTTAGTGTTTATTACCAAACACTAAAACTGTTTTTTTTTTTTTTTTGCGGTAAACACTAAAATTGATATATTAATTGTTCGAACGTGCTAAAATCTTTAAATAGGATAAAAATATGTCAATTGATAAAAATAAGTTAAAATACAAGATATTTTTTACTTTAATGTTGACCTTGAAGGATTTTGTGATGTACCTCAAGATCTAAAATTACACAATCATGATTTAAAAATATGTTTTAATGTGACCGACAACAAGGTTATTTGATTATGCTATTTGCCTATTTGTACCTCATAAAATTGGCAAAAAAAATGTGCAAGTAAAGGACGTGTTCATTTTCTCATTCAAGTCTAGAAGCACAACCTTTACCAAGACAATGACTCATGAACCAGTGAACCACCAAAAATAATAAATCCGCTTAAATTATTTATTTAACTTTGATCAAAATATTATTGGTACAAAAATAATGAAGTTAAATAAAGACCCGCGTAGGAAGGACACTATATAACTTACAAGTACTCGACAATAAACTTTGGTTTTACAGTATTTCCTTATATTCTATATTTTCTTCTTATATCCTTATTTGATTATTTGAATTTTGTTCCTATTTGTTTTTTTGGATGATTTGTGTAGGCTAAGTTCAATGACATGTAATAGTGTAGTGTGTCATCGTCTAAATTTAATTTCTTATTTTTTTCGCAAAAAGAAAAAAGGAAAAAAATACAAAAATAGAAATTAATATTTAAAAACTTTTAATATATACACAATTTCACTAATATATAAATACATTAGAATCCGAATATTTATTTAAAATCAAGTCATCTCATAATTTTTTGTTATCTTTGTAGTAAAATCAAAGATATAGAAAAGATTAAAATGAAAATATAATTTTATAAAGTTGTTTTCCATACATTATCGATTGTAGATGTTAGTTAACTTAGTCAATAGGATTACTAGCATCTGCAGTCTCCACCCAAGAAAAATAATTATAATACTTCTCAATAAGCGAGTATATTAATGATGTGGGTATAGTGGTTATTAAAGCTATTTTTTTTTATTATAGTTCGTGAATTTTATCCGTATATTGAACAAAATGTTTATTTAATCTTATATCATCAAACATTTTGTCCAACTATGCAAATTTTACTCGTTATTTTCATTATTAAATTTTTTTATACACTATCGTTCATCAAATCATAGAACCGTCTCTAAATTTAGTCAGTATCTCCAAGATTTAAACAACAATTCGCGTTCGTAAATAACATGGTCGACTACATATTAAAGTCCTTTTCGAACATAATTTAATTATAATTATAATCGAGAAGACACGTCTCAAATATTCAACAATTCGTGCATTTGAACATCATGTATTGTATATATTTGTAATGTCATTGTCGTAGAAGTATAGTCAAACACACCAAACACCAATCAACTACGATTGAGACCTCATCTTCTAAATATATTTCTAGAATATAACATCAAAATTTAATTATCACACAAATATATTTGAGTATCAAATATTGTCTGATTTAAGACTTTTTCAACCGACCATATACAATTATACCGACTGGGATGGATGCAGAAATTTGGGTTTGAGAGAGCACAAATATTTTTAATCATAATTCCGATGTTACTCTGGCTATTATAGATTTACTTACAACCACACCAGTATCATTACATTGCAACCAAAAGATCATAACAACTTATATATATAAATGAATATCTTGGGTGTCGGGGTGGCAACTGTCCTCGCTTTTCCTACCCCAAATCCGCCCCACGAAGTACAAATGTACAAACATTTTTGTCACACGCACTCGTCGACACTAACCGTATAGGCTATGACCCGTTGTTCCTTTTTTAAAAAAAATCTCTTATGCTTCTCAAATTACGCGATGATTTTTTTAAAAATGGTAGAGAATGGAATAAAAATAATAAAATAAATTATCAAATTGACGATTATAGAGTCTTGGGAAATGTGCATTATTGATCAATATCTAGCACTTCAAATCTACATTTCTATTTTCTACCCACAGATTCTAGCCTTAGATTCTTCAAAACAAATTGAAATTATTCATCAAACATGCTCTTTATTACAGTAACGAATCGCTATATTATTTTGACACTTCATATGAAATTACGTACTCGTGTTCGATACTCGATCGTTCTACATTATATAACACTCGTACACTTCATTATAAACCAAAAACATAACAATTTTTCATAAAACAACATTATCCGACATTTGAATACGCACCCGTATCCGACCCTTTAAATCGAATCAGAGTAACTTAGGTTATCAATAGTATATCTTACTTAACACGAACATACGGTCTTAAGTTAAGACTTCTTATAACCTAATTTTATTTTCAACATAATTAAGTAAGTAGTAGCAAATCTATTATTTGACCAACAAGTCTTATTTGCGACGGATTATCCGTCACAAGCTTGTAACATGTCAAATATCACCCCTAGAAATAAATAAGACAAAAAAGTAGAGTAGATTGGAAATCACAAATAATTTGTCTTTATCTTCCCATATGGATTTTATTTGATCCGTCACAAGCCTATAACGGATATCGGCCGTCACAAATGAGAATTTGTGTTATTTGAGAGATGTTTCGTACTTTCGTGCATGCTTTATATCAGCATAAATTTGTTTCTTGACGGACAGCTATGATCAATTACTTATATACTCCTTTCTATTCAAGATAAACATCTCATTGTCGGTTTGGCACAAGAATTAAGAAATTTATTTGTTTATCGTAAAATATTGTGTGGGGTAGGAAGATTGGAGAGAGGTAAGATATTATTGATTATTATTGTGAATAGAAGTGATTAAAATAAGTAGTGTTGTGGGGTTAAGGTGGGGTATTGTTGTAAATTAAAGTGATTAAAATAAGTATAAACATTTACCAAAAATGGACAATGACACATTATTGTGAATAGATGAAAATAGATAATGAGACAGTTATCTTTAATAGGAGAGAGTACTAAAGAAGTATAGATAGATGGACTTCAATTTTTACCATAAATTGTTATACAAATTCCGTCAAATACTCTCCAATAATACTCAGAGACAATAATTGAGTGCCATCAAGGGTCACATACCCTTAATCTTTGGTAACCCTAATTTAATGGTTGACAACATATTGTATAATGAGAATTGAGAAGGTGGTATAAAATTGATATAACTCGGGGACATTATCTCATTTTTACAATACTCGTTCTATTTCAGCGGTGGAGTAAGTATTCATGATTATTGGTGGTGAAAGAGTTTAATCGGGCGAACGAGTAATGTCATAAGTCAAAATTTAACTAAAACTTCTGTATTTTTCATTAGGAAAATGAGATGGTGACATCAGGTGTTACTAAAAGTGAGCGACACCAGGTGTTACTAAAAGTGAGCGACACCAGGTGTAATATTGTAATTTATATATGTATTTTGCTTTTTTTTTATTAAAATTCAAATTTCAAACATATTATTGTAAAATAGCAGTTTAGAAATTTAACAATAAGAAATAAATACTTAATTATAAAAATAAAAGATTTTATCTGAATCATGATTTTTCCTTACACTTCGACCATAATAATAAATTTGTTGTTGTGACATGTAAATATTAGATTAATTTAGTTTTAATTTATATATTTTATATTTTATATTATTAATATGATAAGTTTCTGAATAACAGTTTTATTCTTTTGATATTGGCGCAAAAACGAAATTTACTTTTCTATTTTTTTTCAATTCTTTTTATTAGAGTGTTATTGAAAATCAGTAACATCCAGTGTCGCCCTAACACCCCACTTTTCATTATTCAGCTAGCGGGAATGAGCTTTTCTATTGTACAAATTCCGTTATAAACTTGTGATAAATATATCCGTATTGCTCGATCCTCTAAGTCCGCCACTTGTATGTTTCATTTTATACAATAACTCATTCTTCCGATATTGAGCAAAGGTTTGTAACCATTAAAAAATGGTTAATTTAACACGCGTAGTTGCAAAAGTAATTGAGTATGACCGACAGTTATTTATCTAGCATAGAGACAAATTTTTATTAATCTCTCGTGAGTTTGTAATGAATCGATAAAATTTACTTAGATAAATAAAGATAAGTCATTTATAATTTTTTATATACTTTCACTTTTTATCTCATCTATCAATGTAAATGATATTTTATCTATCACAAGTTTATAACAAATATATTTGATAACAAATATATTTGATAAGAATAGGGGAAGGGAGGAGGGAGAAGGTAATGGTAATATTATTGATAATCATTCGTGTCCGGAATGAATACAAAGGTATTGTATTTATAACAATTCAAATATCTAAAACATATCGCAGCATAATATAAATAATATCGCATTATAATATAACTTATTCTGATACGATATTATTTCGATTACGGTACAATATACCGTAATATTCTCCAACATCCCCCTCAAACTCATGGTAATTTTGATAAAATTTCCATGAGTTTGCACAAAATCAACACGTAATCCCGCCGGTGGGTATCGTATATCATCGGCCCACCCGCAGGCGACGGAATATCGTGTATTTAAGCCTCAAGAGCGAGAAGCTCTGATACCATGATAAGAATAGGAGAAGGGAGAGCATAAAGGTAATGGTAATATTATTGATAATCATTCGTGTTCGGAATGAATACAAAGTTATTGTATTTATAACAATTCAAATATCTAAAACATATCGCAGCATAATATAAATAATATCGCATTATAATATAATTTATTCTGATACGATATTATTTCGATTACGGTATAATACAATATACCGTAATATTCTCCAACCCGTCACAAATATAATTGTACGCAGCATAAAACTAAGTGATTAGCCGCAAACTTTTACCAGAATGCAAAATAATTAAACATGATTGCATGGTTGTTGCAAAACGAAATGACCTATTTTGTTGGAACGTTCTAACATTCAACCACTACGTATCGGCTTACGAATTCTCCCTTGCTAACTACGGAGTATGTTCTTAGTAAGCTATTAAAACACAAATTATTAATTAAGACTGATATTATCCATCTTAAGCTTAAGACAAGTCAAACTATATAATAAGACTCGATCTGTTTTTTCTGTCATTTTAGTTCATTTCAAGTTTACTTAACTGTATCCCGTTAAATTTTATTTACGTTCAATCAATTATGTTCAGTTAATCATTTCACAAAATTAACTTTTTATTCAACTAAATTCAGACAACCTCAGTTTCAATCAATTTAGTTCAATTAAGTTCTCCCCCATTTAATTCAATTCAGCTCGTTTCAGCCGAAAAGAACATGACCTAAGTTGCCTAAAAAATACCAAAAATATTGTGTTTCTACCGGCATGTGGTATTATTTGTGTCATGTTAATATTTAAGATGAATACTTGATCTTAACCAAGACTTACTGATTCAAAATATTTAAAATATAGAATACATTATTAATAAGATTTGTGTATCCAAAGGGGACATATCTATGCAATAGTATTAAAAGGTTAGCAAAAAAAAAAGCCACGTTGACAATGCCACATGGAATGAAAAAAGCCGTATAGGCGTGACATGCCATTTGATTTGGCATGACCATAATTTAATTGTGAGATAGTAAATTAATGTGACATTTTTATTATTTTTAATAATAATAATAATAATAATAGTGTTATATTCAAGATGTTAGGGCTCCACTTATACTTTTCTTATTCCCCATAGTTATAAATTTATATTTACTTTCAACTCTTAGTTATACTCTTGAATTCCTATCTATAAAATCTAATTAAAAGGCTAGCAAAAATAATGTGACATGGCAAGTTTAAATATGACATGACAAGTTTATATGTGACATGACATATTAATTTGACATGGATTAACAATTTATTATATGACATTTGTATAGTTCATTTACCAATAAATATATAAAAAATATAAAAAGGCTAACCAAAAATATCATATTTCATCACCAGAATACTAACAAGTCACATTCTTATTTCTTATTTAAAATGTTAAAAAAACATTAAACCTTTACCTCTTTAATTTATAGATAACTTAAACAACAATTAAAAATCAAAATCAAAGTTCATACAATAATAAATTTAAAATTTCGATGTTTATTGTTAGAATATTTTAAGCAACAAATAAATAAATATACACAACTTTTAAAATAATAGTATATAAGTTTTAAATATCAAGGAGAAATAATAATGTAAACATTGACTTTTAATTTTATAGATTAGAAAAGGTTAAACGACAAATAAAAATTTGCATCATTCTAATTTTAAACATTGACCTTTTAATATTATCATTATTCTTCAATTATTTTTGTATATTAAATATATTATTTTCCCAAATTTATGCAACCTTTAAAAATTTCATAATTTATAAGAGAATCGTAGCTTCAAAATCTTCGACACGATACGCAAACATTGCTCCAAACAAACGAAATTCACTACAAAAATCAAGAAATAAGAACAGAATTTCTCACTCGTGAACGATTTCTTCCTCAAATTTTGAGCATTCTTTTCATTATTAATAAATTTAATATAGACATAATAATAAAGTAAAGATAAAAGAAATATAAAAGGTTTGCTTTAAATTTTATTTAATTTGGTTGGGGTTAAATATTATGAAGAGTGTTAATTAATTGATTACCAAGTTTAATTAAAATAAATAAATTAAATAGGAATAAATGTTAATAAAAATGGCGGGTGTTAAGTAATATGTTTATATTAAATTTTGCTAATAATGATAAAAAAAAGAACGTCCAGAAGTCGTAAATTGCTTCCTCAATCGTTTATAAATGTTTGATGGAAGACAACATTTGTGAGCCAAAATTCAAGCCAATTTTTTTGTATACCTCCATCACCAAGACATTTGTATGTGTTAATAATGTTTCTTATCAGTGTCTCAACATTAAGGTAAGCTAAGTATATTAAGGTTTTATATATTTAATTATTTATTTATAAGTTTCATTGGCTATAGATGACTCATTTAACTTCACATATATTTTGTTTTGTTTTCATCAAGGACTATCAACATTTGTGGTTTGTGATATTCAAAGGTAAATATACTTACATCATTATGATTCAATGTCTTATTTCTTTTATTATATAAAAAAAATTAAACTAACAACGTTAAGGTTAACATTACATAAATCAAATTCCACCATTTTTTTTTGTTATTAATCATTCATTGAATTTTTTTTGGTAGGAATGATTCATTTGAGAAAGTGGACTATATGTCTAGCCCATCACCGAGAGAATTGTAAGTGTAATTTTTATCATTGTAAGTGTATTACGGGAAGATAATTGTATTAAGGTGTTAAATTAATAGTTTATTTTCTTATTTTTAAGTTCTATTGGTATTGAAGTATTATCACATTTTTTAACTTCACATATATGTTGTTTTGTTGTTATTTAGGGGCTACCAAAATTTGTGGAATTGTGTTATTCAAACGTAAATACATTATTATTATTTAATATCTTATTTCTTTCATTATTTAAGAAAAAATTTAAATTAATATAATCATAATGTAAATATTAAATAAATCAAATTCCACCATTTTATTTGTTATTAATCGCTAAGTGGATTTTTTTGTAGGGATGATTCATTAATCATTGGAGAAAGAGAACTATATGAAGAAGGAAAAACTAGAATTGCTTAAATAAATACTCCCCATATTTTCCTCAATATTATATTATAAACTAACTACACTACAAAAAAAATGCGGTGTTCTGACCGAATTGCTGACGGAATATACAGTCCGTCAGATGTCTCGGTGTACTAAAAAATTTCTGACGGATTTTCCGTCAGAAATATTTTTTGACGGATAAAACGTCAGAAATCCGTTAAAATAGGAAACCGGGAAAATAAAATTGGATGCCGCGAAATTATGGTTGCATTTTCTGACGGATACTGCGCCATTAAAAATTATTGACGGATATTCGGTCAGAAAAAAGACTGACAAAAGCTGCAATTTTTGAAAAAGTAGAATTTGTTTGTGACGGATATTCGGTCAGAAACTTTTCCTGACGCCATATCCGTCACAAGGTGCCACGTTACCCTCTTACTGACGCCATATCCGTCACAAAATTTAAGTTCATTTTCCTGACGGATAATCCGTCAGGATTTTTTTTATTACTTTCCCAAACCCGTAACTCAGCCATTCTGCCTCTTTTTTTTTTACCCCAAAACCCTTCCAACCCCATTATCTCCTCCTCCTAAAATCCGATTTCTACCCCCATCAATCCTACCACCGTGACAACCACCAACACACTACTAACTCCATCTTGCTAATAGGTAATGTTTTTATGTTTTTTTCATTAATTTACAGTTTTCTTTTCTATTTATTTCAATTCATAATTGATTTGTTTGTACATTGTAGTGTGACAACCACCACCACCGTGACAACCTCCACCACCGTGACAACCCCGCGCCAACACTGCTTTGCAAAATTAATTAGGTAATTGTTTATGTTTATTACTTAATTATTTATTTAAGAATGAGTTAGTTTAGAAAGTAATTAGTGTAACTTATTTAGGTTAATAGATAATTAGTTAGAAATTTTGATTTAGGATAATGCCAATTAGATAGAAAAAGTGACCTAGGATAGTAGTGTGTTAGATAGAAAAATTGACTTAGGATAGTTGCTAATAATTTGTTGTTGTTAGTGTTGTTACTTATTAATTGTTGTTGTTGTTGGTGATAGTTATTAGTTGTTAATTTTGAATTATTATTTGTTAATTGTTGTTGTTGTTGATCAACGATAATTTTTAGTTGTTAATTGTAGATAATTGTTAATTGTTGTTAATTGTTAGTTATAGATAATTTTGAATTGTTAAATATTGACCTAGTACCCGTTCAAAAATTACTTATTAGGAGTAATTTTTGAATAGTCCCCATTTTGGGACTGTCTTTGTACATTTCAAGTCATTTAGGTAGCAAACAGATACTTGTTATTTTTTTAATGAGGGTACAAATTCGGTGACGATTCCTTTAATATTCTCTGAATACATATATGGACTAATAATATAATCCATATTTTGTATTTGGAGAATAAAGGGGAATTGCTGCCGAATTTTTTCCCCATTAATAAATAACAAGTGCGTGTTTGCTAATGACTTGAAATGTACATTGATGGGTTTAGGTTGGAGTGATAAGGACCTAATTCAAAGACTATTTGATTTTTTGACAATAATTATATATTCATTGATGATATTGTTTTTTTGTGTATTATATGTGATAGTTAATTAATAATTGTCAATTGATTGATTATTTGAATGTAGATACATAATAAGATGAAAAGATTAGAACGACAGTGGATGTATGAAAGATTAGATGAGAAAAAGAAACCTAAGCTTGAATTTGCAAATGGGGTAAAAGAGTTTCTTGAATTCGCTGCACAAAGTAGTGTGTATATAAGAATTTAGGTGAAATGAGGTGTCCCTGTAAGAAATGTAATAACAGAGCTTTTAAAAGGATTAAGGATGTTCAACTGCATCTTTGGTCGAATGGTTTTGCCCCATGTTATTATGTTTGGACGTATCATGGTGAGGAAATGCCAACCGGAGAAAGTAGCAGTAGTACTGTAGTTAGTGATAATCCTTATCGGGAGCTCGTGGAAAATGCATTACGTGATAATATTGAACAAATAATGGAGGATCGACTCAATCCTGATGACCTTAGTGATGAGGAAGTGCGTCATGAAACCCCAAATCCTCAAGTTTCTTCCTTCTATAAATTGTTAGAAAAAGCCGAACAACCAGTGTATGAGGGAAGCAAAATAAGTTTATTGCAAGCCGCTGCTAGGTTGATAGCACTCAAATGTGAGAACAACTTATCCCTTCGATGCACGAATGGGTTTATGTCGTTTGTTGGTGACATGATTCCAACAAAAAATGACATGTTACGCAATTTCAATGAGGTTAAGAGTGTTCTTAAGGGACTACAACTACCACATGAGAAGATCGATGCATGTCTTACTGGATGTATGCTTTTTTGGGAGGAAAATGTCAATCTCGAGCAATGTACAAAGTGTAATGCATTTCGGTACAAAGGTAACAATAATTCAAGTAATGGGAGGCGAATTCCGAATAACCCCTTAATTTATTTCCCGCTTGCACCAAGGTTACAACGATTATATGCAACCAAGAGCATAGCAGGTGAGATGAGTTGGCACCATAGAAATTCACGATTAAGAGAAAGAGGGACAATGGCACATCCAAGTGATGGAGAAGCGTGGAAACATTTTGATCGAGAGCATCCAGAATTTGCAAGTGAGCCTCGTAACGTTCGGTTGGGTTTGTGTACGGATGGATTTTCCCCACATGGCGGCCAATTTGGGAAAAAATATTCATGTTGGCCTGTGATTGTCACTCCGTATAATTTACCTCCCTGGTTATGCATGAAGAGACAATTTATGTTTCTATCATTGATCGTTCCAGGTCCTAAGAACCCCAAGACAAATCTAGATGTGTACCTTCAACCGTTGATCAAAGAGTTGAAAGAACTTTGGGAAACGGGTGTGCACACTTACGATGTTTATAAGAAACAAAATTTTCAACTGAAAGCTGCATTAATTTGGACTATCAATGATTTTACGGCATATGGCATGCTTTCCGGTTGGTCCACGTCTGGATACCATGCTTGTCCTTATTGTCAAGACAAAGATCATAACTCCTTTTGGCTTAAACATAGCAAGAAAGTTAGTTGGTTCGATTGTCACCGTGTGTTTTTGAGACCTGATCATCCTTTTCGCAACAACTGCAAGCATTTTCTGAAGATTAGAAAAACTGAAGATCGCATTGCCGCATCGAGATTAACTGGTGAAGAAGTGTGGGATGCGGTAAAGGATATGCCAAGAATTGTTGATGCTTCTGATCAAGAATTGAAAAAATTAAAAGACAAGAATGAAGGATGGTGGAAACAAAGCATATTTTGGCAACTTCCTTATTGGAAAACTTTGTTGATTCGACACAACTTAGATGTTATGCACATTGAGAAAAAAATTTTTGAACATCTTATAAGTACGGTGATGAATGAACCAAATAAAACTAAGTTCGGAGTTAATGGTAAAGATGACTTTAAAGAGCATTGCTTTGTACGGCCCCCATCATCTAGGTTTGTTTTAAACGCCGCGGAGAAAAAAGTTGTATGTGAGTGGGTTGCTAAATTGAAATTCCCGGATGGTTATGCTTCGGATTTGAGTCGGTGTGTTGATCATAAAAGTATGGTGTTGCATTCCATGAAAAGTCATGATTGCCATGTCTTTATGCAACGGTTACTTCTTGTTGCCTTAAAACATTTTTAATTTCTAGTGATAGTGATAGTTAGGGGTGATAGGGAGTACTTGTAATTGTTTATTTATCTTTTGAGCATACATTTGTAAGACATGTTTTATTTATCCTTTGGTTATACATTCATAAGAAATGTATGAAAACTTTGTTTTATTTTTCATGGGTTAACATTTATTATTGCTAGTGTTTATTTGTATTGTTAGCTTTATTTGAAGCAGGTAAATGTCGAGATTTATACGAAAGATATTGGGGAGTGGATCAGGTAGGCGTTCTCAAAATGAGAACGAAGAATTGGAGGAGAATGATGATGACCTTCATTTGACCGGTGACAATGTGCCCCACCGAAATCCACCGATTATACTCACTTCTGATCCTTCGGTAGTTAACGGTTGTTGGTAAGTATTTTTTTTTATCCTCCATTAATGAAAAATATATCCTTCAAATTTATAATATTCATATTTATATATATGTGTTTGTTTTTAATCAGGTGGAATGACAAGATTGTAAAGAGATACGTGGTTGCCTCGTTCACTCAAAATCTTACCGATGAGTACTTCACCAACTGGACTGAAGCGAGTTATGCGCAACGAGAAAAGATGTGGATCTACTTTAAGGTAATGTAAAAATAAACAAGCCACATTAGTTTTTAAAGTTAAACTAATATTTTCTATTTCTAATAACATTTTATTTTATGGCAGACTCATGTGAGGTCCATTGATTCTCAGTATGACCCTTTTCCTGAGTGGAAGAGGAGGGTCACGAGATTGATTACTCACATGGTGAATGGTGTCAAATACGGAAAGAAGAAGTCGGATTGGGTGCCCGATAGTTGGAAGGAGAAGTTGGACGCAAGGTACGAGAACAATCCTGAATTTAAAAAAAAATCAGACATAAACAAGGCAAATAGAAGGTCTGGTGCTAAGGACGGGAAAGCGTTGGGCACCCACACTCTAGGCCGCAAGAGTTGCTCTGATATTTTCAAAGAAATGGCAAGTATTTCATAAATTTTTAAAATATTAAATTTGGTTAATTAATATTTTATTGTCGGATATAATTAACATATAAGTTTTCTTTGCTTTTTAAAGGGCGAGTCGGCTACACCGTACAAGGTGTTTGAGAAGACGAAGAAAAACAAGAAGGGGGAGTGGATTAACCCTAGAGCTGCTCGGACAGACGTAAGTATTTCTAATCGAGCAACTTATTGTATATTTTTCATATTAAAATGATAATTTTACAATATATTTTATTTATTTTTTATTTAATAATTTCTCTTTTTTTCAGGCTGCTTACAATGAACTTTTGGGTCAACCAACGCCAACCGGAGAGCCTCGGGATGAGATTCAGACCTACCACGAAGCTGTTGGAGGATTTGACAAAAAAGGAGGTTTTTTTGGGATCGGTCCATTGGGTGAAGAGGTATGGTATGAGAATCCTAGGGACAAAAGAGGAGATCGTCGATCTTGTTCTTATCGACCAAGCATGTTTAGTCAAATGCAAACTGAGAATATGCGTCTTAAAGAACAAGTTGAAAGCACTCAAGCATCTCAAAAACAAATTCAAGAGGAAATGGCGGAAATGAAAAAAGCTTGGAGTGATATGCAGGCTTTCTTTTCCACTCAGTCATGCTCAAGTATGCCAAATTATCACCGACGTGATGACTTCTCGGACGACCCTAATGGCTTTGGATGCAATAACATGTCAGTTGATCCTCCAACCACTTAGCATAGTTTAGTCAAATGCAAACTGAGATTATGACTTATTAACTTTAGAACATATTTTATGTTAGTGTATGAATTATGAAGACTATTTTATGTAATTCAATTTCTTACCCATGTTTTTTCTTTGTTGTTGGTTAATTGTGTTGGTTCCCGCTTAGCGGTCGACTTGGAAATATAAATCTCCGTTTGGCGGATGATGAATGTTTTGCAGGATTTAGTGATTTTGAGGTTGTAAATATGAACAATGCTATCGCATTGGGCTGGACAGCAAGCAGCTGTTTCCTGCCTATACTGCTTTAAATTCTGACGGATAACCCGTCAGAAAAAGTCAAAATTTGACTAAATTCCTGACGGATAATCCGTCACAAAAGTCAACAGTTGACCAAATTTCCGACGGATAATCCGTCAGAAATTGAGTCAAATATTGACTTTTTTGACAAAATTCCTGACGGATTATCCGTCACAAATGGCCAAGTACTGACGGATTATCCGTCACTATAAGTCAAAAAAATTTTGACCGTGGAATTTTTTCTTCTACGGGTAGACCGTCAGAAGTCCGTCACAATTATTTTTCTGACGGATAATTCGTCACAAACTTGATTTTCGTGACGAATATTTGGGACGGAAATTTCTGACGGATTATCCGTCAGAAACGCGATTTTTCTAACGGATTTCCTCTTTTCTGACGGATTTTTTCGGTCAGAACACCGCGTTTTTTTTGTAGTGCTAGAAGATTGACAACATGAATGTTAATGATTAATTATTTTTAGTTTCACAAAAAAATAGTATTTCATAAACTTTAAAATGTATGTTTTTTTCGTAAATCTTATTGACACGAATAATGGACATATGTACATTATTATTAATATGTCTACAATATAGTTAGAAGGCTACTTAAAACATTTAATTTTAATCAACATGTCATAATTATATAGGTTAATACATACTTCATCTATATTATTGATTACTAGATTATTCATTTATTTTTATAATATTGTAAAAAGACAAGACTAAGTATCTTATTAATATCAAAAATCAGGATCACCCTTAAATTTAAACAAAACAAACGCGTACGATGAAGTTTTAAAATGTGATGAATAATATAACCTAACAATGAAACTTACATAAAAAAAAAAAAAAAATAATTATTCAATCAATTTAAAACATTAATACACTTATCTTGGTGTGAATAGATAGATAATACATATTAGTCACACGTACAATTGTATTGACGATATGGATAGAAAAAAAATTGCTTACAAATTTTTGCCCCTGTAAAAAATATAAACAATTAGAGATACGTTTTATGACTTTTGAGTGTTTTTTTTTTTAATTATTATCAAATTTAAGATAGACATAAATATTAATCAACGTTCATGACTTTTGAGCATCGACGTTAAAAAGGCATGCTACTAAGTATCTTGCTATGCCACGTGTTATTAAAAAGACAAATCTAAAATCATCTGTCACATGCTTATTAATAAAAAATAAAAATAAAAAAAGTTAGTTGCAAACAAAAAAAATAAATTAACACAAACTATTTAGTTTCCTTTCCTAAATTTGGTTATTAACCTAAATATTTATTTGACTTTTATTTCTTTTATTTAATAGAATGACTAGTCCAGTGTCAACTTTGTTTAGGAGTTGACAGGTCTCGGGTTCGATTACCAGCTGGGGCGATGATCACTTGGCCACTGCAGCTCCGAAATGGGTGGCTTACATGGTCCATGTGGTGGTACGGGAATGCATGGGCCCGGGGGATTAAACCCCTCGTCACCAAAAAAAAAAAAAAGTTAGTGAGTGAAGACGAAAGGGCAAATTAATGCATAATGTTTGATCATTTTTCTTTTTTTTTTTTTCTTTTTTTTAGAATGATAAAATTCTCAGTCTAAATAGCTTAAACCCCACCCCTTTCGGAGCTGCAGTGGCCAAGTGATCATCGCCCCAGCTTGTAATCGAACCTGAGACCTGTCAACTCCTAAACAATTTCTGCAAGCTTTAAGGTTTAACTCAGTTACCACTGGACTAACAAAGTGACGTATTTTATATAGAAAATTTAGTACAAAATTTATCTAAACAATCTAATCTAATTAAAAAGCAACCTTAAACATTTATTTTTTTGCCACATAGCAACTACACTAAATTATTAAAAAAATTTACATTAAAAAAATGTATTAATAATTGATTTTGTTCATATTCATGGACCTATGTTGCTGGTGATTTTGAAGGTAAAAGTTTATAATTATAGGATCAATAATGTAAAACTTAATCTCGATTTATTTATTATTTATGTTTTGCCAACGACTGTTGACACCTTCTTTTTTTAAAAAAAACTACATGTTATTAGTATATTAATCAAATTAACAACTAAAGTACAATATATAGCTTTAAAAATAAATCTGAGTTGTCAAAAAAATAAGACATTAACTAACTAACTTTATGTATTTCAAGACTATATCTTTTTAAATGGATAAATTAATTGCTCGGACAAATCGTAACAATACGATAAAAGAACAAAGCTAAAGCAGATAAACCCGTGAATTTCACGGGTCATAAACCTAGTTAAGAGGTTAATTAGTGAAAGTTTTGCAAGAACATCTCACGAGAAATTGAAGTATGAATTCATAATTACCGTATCTAGAGATTTTTTTTTTTTGCAAAACCTTCTCTAATTAACATTTTAACTTGTATCATTAAGTACATGTTAAAAAGAACCCAATTGTAAATTACAATGTAAAATATAGGAAATATGACAAATTACTACCTAATAAGTTCAAAAAATTGTATATTACTATCTAATATAATTAATTTTGCAACTTACTACCTAAAATCACACAAGATTATTCACTTTGCTATCTTTTTTACGGAAATCGAACTTAAGTTAGTTTTAAATATTCGGAATATGTTTAATGACGATTTTACCCCTCCCTTAATATCCCCTCCCTCCTTAACTCCCTCCCAACTTTCTCTATCACACTTAATTAATTAAATTCATTTATTAATTTTATCAGATTTATCATCACACCATTGACTTACACCATGTATGTTTCCTTTCTTCGCTTTTCTTTCTGTTTTACTGGTTTATATTAATATTAATTAATTAAGTTTAATTTGTTGAAGTTTATATATCAAATTGTTACATTTTTCTGGGTTTAGTCCCTAGGATCTCTGTTTGTGTATAATTCTCACAACTTACGGAGATGAAAATGGAGGAAAATTAGAAAGTGAATGAATTTACTGGGGAAAATTGAAGGAGATTGATGGAGGAATTAAAATCTGGAAATGAGTTTTATTGAATGAGAGAATTGTGTTTTAATGGAAGAAAGAGAGGGGAAGGGTAATATAGGTATTAATTTAAGTTTGGAATTAAAAAGGGACGAAATAAACTGATTTCCGTCATTTTTTAGCAATTTCGGTCATATTGGTAGTAATTGTGTAAGTTTTTACACTTATTAGGTTGTTATTTGAATAATTCAAAAAATTAGGTAGTAATATGCAAAAAATTTAGACTTATTAGGTAGTAATATGCTAAATAGCCTAAAATATACTATTACTTATGTTCTACCAAACAAAGATATCGCATTTAAAAAACTAATATGTCTACCGAATATTAAAAACGGTTTTTTTAACGGGTGCGGTGTGTCGTAAGGGCATACCTTAATAAATCGAATATGAAAAGATTAGTAAGATATTCTCGTGATAAATTCAAGTATAAACTTAATTTTACCATTATTAGTGAGAATATCTTACGAATCATTCCATATTTGATTTATTAACGTGTCCCCTTAAGATTTGAAAAACCGTATTAAAAAAACAAAATTGATTTCACATAATTTTATCCTTCATGATCATATATTCATGATATCTTGAGATTTCATACCCAATATATTCTAAATTCTTTCCAAAATTCATTTGAAACTGCAAGTATCCAAATTCCAAGCCCTCAAAACTGACAATGTTAATTTGCTTCTAAACTTGTCAAACGGACTGAGTAGTTAATTTCCTTTTCTCTCAAATCACTAGATGCTACTAAAACTTTCACAATTCCTTACATTTTATCCATTATTTGTCAAGATAATATAAGCAAGCTAATCCGATTAAAAAATAAGGTACGTGTTTAATTGTACTCCTCCACACATTAATGTCCTTCTCATTTCTCTATTATATGTGAGTATGAACTTGGTAATAGGAAAAACATACGTTTATGGTGGGAGTATGAACTTGGTAATACTAGCTGAAAATGTGCTAAAATTTGAAATGTTAACTAAAACTTCAAAAATAACTAAGAATTGGGAATTGATAAGGTAACATATTATATAAAAGATTGTCTTGCAAACTGACTTAAAAGGTAGTTGATTTTTGCAAAAATGACATAAAATGATACGGATAATTAACATATTAAGGTAGTTTATTTAATAATATTAAAGATTTGAGGGGTAAAAAATTAAGGTTGTGTTTGATTCACGTGCCTGAAATGAAACGAGCCGATTTTTACCTATTTCATATACCAGAAATCTCAGGGGTTGTTTGATTCGGTGATTTCGTGCTTAGAAATGAGATTAGAATAAAATGTATGAGGTTTTTTAATACCTTTCAAAACATATTTGTTTCATTATAAATTAAACATAATAGAATGAAGTTTAAATCCATAGGGAAGACGTGGGTACGAAATTACAAGTCAGGGTGATTCTAACTCAATTCCAAAATGTCCAACTAAGACTAAAATTCATTCCATTTTATTACAAACCTTCCGACTAAACACTTGTAATTTTTTTTTCCAGTTAAAATTTTGGTCAAATAAACTCGTTGGTCAATTAAATTACATAAAATGTCCTGTCTAACAAATTTTTAGTACATTTCAAGTTTCAAGTACTTATTTACCTTTTTTTCTACTATCATATATTTATCTAATGCAGAAGTCAAGCTGCTGACGTGTCATCACTAGAAAAAAGCTTTGTCCTACGTGTCGCGTTGTAAAGCATCCTAGAGTTATTGTCCAATTAGATTCATCCTAGAGCTATTGTCCAATAACATTCAAGATATGGTATAATGGTATAATAACTATTCCAAGATTTCACGGACTAAATCTATGGAATCACAAGATTTCATTCCATATATTGAAACAATAAATAATGACAGTTTTGGCTGAAGATTAATTCCGTAGCACGCCTAAATCTTAGAGTTACCAATCCATAATCACCGAACAAAAAAATACCTACAAGTATTTTTTAGACTACATTTTCGATTTACATATGGGTCGGAATAATTACGGGTCGGAATACCTAAAAGAATTTTTTAGACTACATTTTTTTATGGTTTAATCGTTATTAAATATGGGTCGGAATAATTACTCTTCGTCGGTATATACACTTATGTGAACGCCGTGATTTATTAGACTACATTTTCGATTTATTGTAAGACATCTGACTATTCACGTGAATGCGAAACATTTTAACAACTACGGAGTATTTATTTAATATAGTAAATAGTAAATGAGTGGTCATTTAATAATTTTGGAATGTCTTCGTGTAAGATGTCGCGCGTAATAACTGTTATTTATTATATGAACATCTTTAATAAATATAATTAAAAATACGTTTTTTAACCCAACTATACATTTACTACTCACGTCTCATCAGATTATTTACGTTTTGCTTTTATTGTACGATATGTAATATAAAACTTTATTTTATATATGGGTTACATATTTTAAAAATGGTGCAATGAGTAATTAAAAGTATACAAATTCTATTGTAAGTCTTGATCATCTTAATGAACAACTATATGATAGCTCATGTATACCGTCATACCGACATGTGTCATAAATAATTCAAAATTTATTTATATGTATATAATTAATCAGCTTTCTTTGATATTATTAATTACGGTATTCATCTAAAGTTAAAAACAGGCCACAGTAAATAATTAATTTGCTTATCTCCAATATTATTAACTATATTCATCTAAAGTTTAAAAAACAGACCCGTGAATTTCACGGGTTACAACCTAGTTTATTTTAATTTCGTTAAAGATAAGCAAATAAACAAAATTATCCAATTTTTCGAAAACATCTTGACATTCCCCTGATACCCCCACCTTACATTAAACCCTTTTGATCAACCTCCCTTCAAACACAAATTCACATTTCAAATCGTCATTATCCGCCTTAAGTATAAGACAAGTCAAATATATACCAAATCCCCCACTAATTACCTAGAAAATGACAACCTTTTATTTTTATTACAAGGCTCTGTTTGTTAAACAACATATTGGCCAAATTTCAACGTATTTGAGAGATTTAACATATTTGACTTATCAATATACTCCCTCCGTCTCAGTCATATATTTACACTTCCTTTATTTTCCCCTCACAAAATAAAGGAAGTGTAAACATATGAACGAGACGGAGGGAATACTATTTAGAGTGTTTGATTAATGACATATTGAAATAGTATATTGGAGTCCAATATGCTACTTTACAATATGCGGCTCCTACCACCATATTGGATTATCATATTAGAAAGAAAAAATTGTCTTATTTACCCTCTTAATAAAATACTAACATTCCTTTTATATATTTAATAAATAATTTTTCATCTCTTATATGTCATTTTACAAAGATTTTAGACAATCCGCTAATCTAAACTGTCAACCAAACCCCTCTAAAATCATTCTGCTAAATCATTCTGATAGTCAAATCTGCTCCTGCCAATATTAATCCGTTGTTTATCAAACAGGGCCTTAATAATATCTGAGACTTAACTTAAGAGGGATAATACCCGTCTTACTCAGATCACAAATTCTTATTTGCAACGGCACTATCCGTCGCAAGTTTGTGACGGATACCGTTTTCTCTCACAAAATACCCACTTTTTCTCTCTCTCCAACACTATTTATGTGGTCCCCTTTCTCCACTAACTCATTTTATATTCATTTTATCTCACAAAATATCCGTCACAAATGGTGACCCGTCGCAATCAAAACTTACTATACTCAGATAATATTGTCTTAACTAAAACTTACTACCCCTTAAAAACACAAGTCTTTGACACCGCGTGATAATTAGTTAAATAAGTTAAATGCTAAACCCACACACAAAATCCCAAATAATCAACCTCCATTATTTACTTACCATACTCGCTTTCCTTTCCTTTTGTCATTTCAAAATTGACCCCGTCCCCCGTCCCTCTGTATTTTCCTTCTTTCTTCCTTCTTTTCTTTTTATTCTCCATTAATTATAAATATATTCACTTAATTATATAAATACTTCCATTTATGTTTACACTTTACAGCTTATCTTCTCTCAGATTTCTTGCTCTTTTCCTCTTCCTTTTCTTTCCTTTTAATCCACCCTCCAAATATTATTCCATTCTCCTCCCCATAAAATCACTACCAAAATAATTCACATTCAGAACCTCTCAATTAACAAACTAATAATTTCTCGTGAAAAACCGTCTCTCAATACATAAAAACAATGACGGCGAGTTCCCGTACTCGGACCGCCGTCGTTTCAATATCCACAATCTTTATAATCTTTATTATTTTTCCAGTATGTTTATCAATCAGATCGTTACCAAGAGGAGGAGTAGGGGTAGGAATGGAATTTCACTACTCTTTACGGTACTCTGAGGCGCCAGAGTACCGGAACGGGGCCCACTGTCCGTCCACCTCAACAACCACGTCAGCAAATCAGTGTGACCCGTCATTGGTCCACGTGGCAATGACGTTGGATTACGAGTACTTACGTGGCTCAATCGCTGCCGTTCATTCCGTGCTCAAACACGCGTCGTGTCCGGAAAATATCTTCTTTCATTTTATTGCCGCTGAGTTTGACTCGCTCACGCCTCGTGTACTGAGTCAACTCGTTCGGTCAACGTTCCCGTCGTTGAACTTTAAGGTGTATATTTTCCGGGAGGATACCGTTATCAATTTGATATCCACTTCGGTAAGGCACGCGTTAGAAAATCCGTTAAATTACGCGAGGAATTACCTCGGCGATATTCTTGACACGTGCGTAGCGCGTGTCATTTATCTCGATTCCGACTTGATTCTCGTCGACGACATTTACAAGCTATGGAACACGACATTATCCGGGTCCCATATAATCGGAGCACCCGAATACTGTCACGCGAATTTCACATCATATTTTACTCAATCATTCTGGTCCGACCCGGGACTCAGCTCCATATTCGAGTCACGATCTCAAAAACCGTGTTATTTCAACACAGGAGTAATGGTAATGGATTTACTGCGATGGAGGGAAGGAAATTACCGCAGTAAAATCGAGAATTGGATGGAAATACAAAAGAAAAGAAGAATTTACGAGTTAGGTAGTTTACCACCGTTTTTACTAGAATTTGGTGGAGATATTGAACCGATTAACCATAGGTGGAACCAACACGGTTTAGGTGGAGATAATGTACGCGGTTCGTGTCGGTCGCTTCATCCCGGTCCGGTTAGTTTATTGCATTGGTCTGGAAAAGGGAAACCGTGGGTTCGACTCGATACACAGACGACGTGTCCTTTGGACCGGTTATGGGAGCCTTATGATCTTTTTAAAGGGAGGCGAGACCGGGACTATATTGGGAATAATCAAGGTTTGGGTTATGCCGCAGCTTCGCTAATTGGTTGGTTATAAATTCGGTTTTCTTGAATTTATTTTTATCGGTTTGTGAGAGAGGAGACGGTCTCTTATTAGCGTTGTTGTTCGGGCCGGAGTTGTACATTGTACAGGGGAAGGGGGAGGTTGGGGAGATTGAAGATGGCATTTAATTTATTTTTATTGTTGTGAATTTAATTTGTTTAATTTTTTTTACATTTATTGAATTTGTTTAGGTAGAGAAGAATTACAGGGTTTCTCATCTTGAGAACCAATTTTTTTGAGGATAATTTTTCTGTATCTATGAAAAAAACAAAAGAATAATTAATCGTATTGATATTGATTAATTAGAATTGGAATTGATTCTTGATTTCTTGTTTTGAGTACTCGAGTTTTGATTGTAATAGTGAATGATTGTTTGACCGATCTTTAGTGGCACTCGAGCCCCGGTAACCACCATCAAGACCGCCATGGGCTCCTTGTCATCGGTTTGTCTCGGTACCATCCATTGCTTGGGGGGTGGGGGGACAATTCATGTCGATTTTGTATTATGTCGCTTGACTCCGATCACTTTATTTGATCTTGTTTAAAACCGTCTTAACTTAAAACCTCTCACAATCACTGTTTTATTTGGTGTACCGGAGGTTCCATCATGGCCAACATTATGGTTAATGGTTGTATAAGGAACACTTGGGAGTGGGGACTTTTATAGGAACGTCGGGGATGCACGCGATTTTAAAGTTCGTTCGACTAGGAGGATAGAAGTAAATTCCTCAGCCTGGTTCGAGTAAATTGACCCCTCAACGTTCAACAATAAACATAACACATGAAATGGATCCGATCTGTTACTTCCTATATACGACCTTGATCGTTGAGGAGATGATTGTTAGCTATGAGGTGAGCGACGAGGATTTGAGATGGTTCAAATTACTGTAAGCCGGCTGAATGTAAAGTTGGGTGACATTTAATCTTTCTTAATTCGTTAGGTCGTGATTCGTGAATGAATTAAAATAAATGTATAATTAAGAAATGAAAATAGTGTGATTAAAATTGGAAAGGGGTATGTATTGTAGTCCATAGATCGGCGATAATGGAGCAATCATACAAAGATGAATGACACCACATAAAAAAAAGGTTTTAAAGCCTGACCCGTATGAGCAAATCACAATTGGACAGTACGAGATGCCTTCTTTTTGTTCCGAGGGAGTCACAAGAACAAATAAACAAAGAGAGGGATATTCGACTATCGGCATTTTTGAGGGCTTATAGTGGTGTTTACAGATTGCCTACCAACAGAGTTATATCTTAACTCAATGAAAATCGAATTTCAACTTCAGGATTAGAAGGTTGATTCTTTAGCATCGGGGCCAACCCATGTTGGTTGACTACCGAGTAATAGTAAGAGCCTAAGACACATACATGATACATCTATCATAACCACTAAGTTAAAGAGAGTTTCGATTTGCATGTATTCCGTATATATGACTACTATGTGACCCAATTAAAACGACTCAAATACAGCCCGAGTAAGCTATATAGGATGACGTGTATAATATATTCATTGTTATTATAAAATGGATATTTACAATTTGCTTTTAATAGACTGCACACTCTCAATTTCCTCCTCGAAAATAAGAACACAAATTCTCATTGAAAACGAACACTATTCGTTATAAACCGAATGCAAATAATGACTCTCCCACAATATGCGAGTGTCAATTGAATAAAACACCTTACCTGTCCTTTCACTTGTGATATCGTTAAAGATATTATCCGTCTTCAGCTATCAATAGTGTCGATCTTCAATGAGACAAAGTGAATAAAAAACAGTGTTAGGAAAGCTTGCAATAATTCCAAATGGAAATTGGTTGGCAGTTAACTGTGTTAGCACTGTCATAAGCTTTCAGCCACATGGCAGACCACCTCATTTCTTTTGTATTTTTCCTCTTCGTCTATATTTACACTGTTCATCATTTTCTTCTAAAATGACGCCCATTTCAAAATATTACTGTAAATACCCTGTTACTCTTCGAACCAAGAAGCATGGCCCAAAGCCACGGTTTAGGGCTTATATAGTTCACAAATTCTTATTTGCAACGGCACTATCCGTCGCAAGCTTGTGACAGATACCGTTTTCTCTCATAAAATACCCACTTTTTCTCTTTCTCTGACACTATTCACGTGGTCCCTTTCTCCACTAACTCATTTTGTATCCATTTTATCTCACAAAATATACGTCACAAATTGTGACCCGTCTTAAGAAAAACGGACTGTATATAGTTATGTTAGACTGCTAATTAAAGGCCATGTCACGGACACGGACACGACACGGGACACGTCATCCATTGAGATTTACGACACAGGACCCATCATTTAAATATAATAAAATATATATTTTATGATTATAAATAACGTACAATTTTATTTTTATCATGTATTTGAAGCTAAATTTAAACAAGTAAAGCTACTATTCGACTTTTAATATAACTAATTCTCATTTTCCACCCAAACTCATCTTCTAATCGATTTTTTTTAAAATTTTATTCCTCGCCTAAACTATAGTATGTTTAGCCATGTGTCCAATTAGTGTCGGCTGTCCAAGTGTTCGACACGGTGTCGGACACGGGACGGTTAATTAGGAGAAGTGTTCGTGCTACCTAGGTTACCGTTGAAGGTGATTGGTAAGCCGGAGACCGGTAATCCCGGATTACCTCAAGGAGTCTTGGGTAGGGATGACAATGGATCGGGTTGGATCGGGTTTTGCGAGATCCAAATCCGATCCACTTATTTAGTGGATCACCGATTCATATCCAAACCCGATCCATATCCAATCCACCATTTTTTTGTATCATCCATATCCATACCCGATCCATGATCCAATCCAAAACCCTATCCATAACCCGATCCATATCCATTTCAAACCCGATCCATACCCATTTCAAAGCTCACACATTATAATTGTAATTCCGCTATCCATAACCCGGTCCATATCAATTCAGTTGCCTTTACTTCGTTAATCGTTACACCTTATTCGTTTATACTTGAAATCTTACTCTTTAAGTTCAGTTCAACTCTATAGGTCAAAGTTCATATAATTTAACTCTTTTAAGTTTAGTTCAGTTCAGCTCAATTGAGCTTATATATGTAAAGTTCAACTCCTATAAATTGGATTCAGAAAACTTTAGTTCAATTCATACTTATTTTCCTATAACTTCAACTTCTATAAATCCAGTTCAACTCAAATAAGTTTAGTTCAATTCCTACGAGTTTAATTCAACTCAACTCCTCTAAGTTCACCTCAGCAGATATAAGTTTAATTCAGCAAAATTAAATTCAAAAGAACAAAGTCTTTCCTAATTATAATTTAGTTGTCTTAAAAGATAATTTGAGCATTTAGTACTTGTAGTATCGTTAGTGTTATGAATAGTATATGAGTTTTATTATTGTAAAATTTATGAGCTTTAATGTAAATTTAAGGGTTCTTCACATTAATCTATCATGTTAGTAATCTTTCATTCATTATGCTATTGTGAGATTATCGAACTTGGGAATTTGTATTCTATTTAATGATGTAGTTAAACTATTAATAAAATGACATATCTCACCTAACAAGTATTGGTATAATTGATGAAATACAAAATTTTCTCTAATATTTAAAATGCCATAGGGTTCACCTAACAAGTATTTGTATAATAGAACCACTCGAAAAATCTAATAGTTAAATGCAGATATGTAGTATAGACCTCCTTTGGGAGTTGGATAGAATCAATATCTAGTCAATTTAATTAATAATAATAATAATATATTTTTTGGAAAATGAATGAGATTAATTAAGATTGGTTTTTTGCTTATGAAAAGAATTAAGGTCGATTTTGCATTTTTAATGGGTTTAAATCTGGGAAAAAATAGATATGGATCGAATTTGGATCGGGTTAAAGGTGGATATGAATCGGTTTCGGGTCGGTGATGGATCTTAAGTGGATCGGGTCGGTTATGGTTATGAAATGGATCGGCGTGGATTTGGTTCGGGTATTTTTTGGGTGGATTTGGATTCGGGTTCTAACTAATGGATATGGATATGGGTTTTCAAACCATGGATTTGGATCGGTAAATTTCCGTCGGATCGGTTCGGTTTCGGTTCGGTACTGGACAAATTGCCATCCCTAGTCTTGGGCATCAAATTGAAGGCCTTTTGTAACATAAAAGTTGGCATAGTGAAGCAATTTGGGTACGGGCTTTTCACTGCTTAGCCCAGAAATAGCCGTTACTGGGCTTTATTATAGTATTATGGCCCATGTTATAAAGGAAGTGAAACAGCCCTTTTCGGAACACAAACGATTCACCGGGCCTCAATTTTGTGTCGAAAAAGCCCAATAATTTCTTCACCTTAAGGCATATGGCCACTTCCGTATTCCGAGCACAGTGGCCAGTGGGTGAAGGTGGGACCAAGCCATTTGGAGCGATATCAAACCGGGCCATGCTTAGGGCCGAGAGGTTTATTAGGTTGGCGGTTTAGGGTGACATTGAGCGACCCAATATATTTTAATATTTCTTCACTATGAATATATTCACTGAAAATATTCCGTACATCCAAAAATAAATGCTATACTAAAAGAATAAGAAATTTAATTTTTTTCGCCTAAATGCTCATTATTATCTTATTAGTATATCTTAAAATGTTGTAAATATTATATTTAAAACGTATATAAATTCTACACATGTTATTAAAATCCGTGTGTGCTTTTTATTTTTTAATTTTTTAAAATTTGTTACTCCGTTTAAATTATTACTCCGTATACACAATAAAAATTATAAAAATATTTATATGCTTCTTAATGCGTAAAATAAGCATAAGTTTTTGGTAATTAAACTAATAATTTTTTATTTTTTTTATTGGGAACTCATTTAATGAAAAATGATTTCAATTACATGGTCAATTTTTTTTAGAATAAAATTGTAAATTTCGTTAATGTAAAAATACATTAATGAGTTATTTTGATTTTGTTACACAATATAATTACATTAATAATATTGTATGCTTGAAATGACAATATTATTAATGATAGAATTATGTCCAATGTGAATCGAACTCGGAGAGGCATGACGGATGATCCGTGTTGCGGTGTCTGTGGGGATGTCGAAGAAACAGGACTGCGGGACTGTATTGAAGCTCGTAAAATTTGGACTTTGGTACCGGCTGCAAGAGAACAAAGGTTCTATGAATCGTCCTCTGTAAGAGATTGGGTAGTGCAAAACCTCGATAGTCGTCAGTCTCCGTTTGAAAATTGGGGCACTCAGTTCGCGGGTTTTGTTTGGTGGATTTGGAGGTGGTTTAATTGTCGAGTTTTCGGAAGGGCGGAGGACATAGTGGAAAATAAACATAATTTTTTGATGTTAAGACTACAGGAAGTTCGTAGTGCACAAGAAAGTAAGGTGTTGGATATCGGGGGTGCGCCACCGAAAGTCGAAATATGTGTTAGGTGGCTCGCGCCACCGGAATCTTGGGTTACTTTGAACATTGATTGAGCCTCGAAAGGTAACCCCGGACCTGCGGGAGCGGGAGTACTGTTTCGTAATTCATCAGGACAACTAATACTTGCTTATGCAGAACGACTTGGCTTAGCAACTGTGACCAGAGCAGAAATTATGGCTTTGAAAATGGGTTTGATGATTGCGATGGAGCATGGTTTTGACAAACTGATAATTCAAACGGACTCAAAGACGGTCATCAGTTTCATGGAATCAGTACCAAGTGTGCCCTCTGCCCACAGTCATATGGTTAAAACCTGCTATGCTTTTATTCGAGACTTCCCGGGACAAATAGAAATGCATCACACCTATAGAGAAGCAAATGCTTGTGCGGACTGGTTAGCAAACATGGGGTGACTCAACCTCAACAGATAGTTAGGTATGATATGTCCAATGTCCTGGGTCAACTCTTTGCTTTAGCGCAACAGGATTGGAGCGGTGTGGCGTGGCCTCGACTAGTACCCAGCTCAGTGTCTGCGGTCTCTTAGTAGTTTGTTTTAGGGTCTGGTTCGGTAGGAGTAGTTTTGTTTGTTAGTTTTCTTTCGTTTTGGTTGTGTTTCGTTTGCTTTATTTCTTGGGCTTGCTCCCACTTTTCTCTACCAAAAAAAAGTTAATAATATTGTATGCTATGAGAGAATATTTTGCACAATCTTTTTCGTAATTTAATTTTTTTGTCTTTTGATATAAACCGTATTACAAGTTAATTATACCATTTTACAAATTCTCTAGTTTTATTAAAGGTTACTCTTTTTGGTAAATGTAAATATGGTAATATTTTATTTTAAATAACTAAATAATTTATATAATTAGGTTCAGGTTACAGGCGTCAACCTTATTTGGTGTAAAAACAATCAATTTTAAAGGTATATTATAGAATTTTTAAAAAGTGTACAAATAAAAAATCGATAAATATACGAACATACTTATAATTTCACCATAATTTTTTTAGGATGTTTTTTTTTGTATTATATTAGCTCTCGGTTACACCAATACACGTTGTACACCCCATAGTCTCATCCCCTATCTATAAAAGGAATGTCTTTTCTAGGCTTGTGATTGGCTGAAATTTTTACTTTTACTTTTTATTTTACACATTAACCAACCCCACTCTCTCCACTTACTCTCTCTCCAATTAATTATCCTCTCTCCTCATTTCTTATTATTTTTCATATACATATTCATATGTTAAAAAGCTTATGATAAAAAAAATTAATCAAATTCAACCTTACAATAAAAGAAAATTTTAAAAAAATCGGAAATCTATATAGGGGACAACAAATTTTAATAAAAAAAAATTGCAATTCCGGAAAATTAACCTCTTGGATACCTTGACAATTAAAATTAAATTAGAATTTTTGTATGAACGGTCTTATACTCTCATACCATAAGACGATCAACATATATAAAAAGAAAAATCGTTTATTAGCGAAGGAACAACTTTTTATATGAGACCGTATTACTCTATAATTTGTGACAATTAAAATGTATAAAAACAAATTTATATACTATATAAACATATACATTAAATTTAACACGAAGCCCAAATTTTAAAATTTTGATGAAAAATAAATCCTAAAAAATATCTATATTTCCAAAAATATGAAAAAAAGGTCACTATTTAATCAAAAGTGGTCACTACGTATCAAAATGTGATCACTTTCCTACTGGTCGCATGTGCGACCGTCGTAAAGTAGAATTTTGCGAAATGGTAAATTAAGGCTACATAAAATAATACGAGTAATAATTACTATTAGGTGATATTGTCGACTCATGCATCTATATCGATCCATGTTTTTATGGTTGTTTATTAGCCCAAAATATATATTTTTACAAGCTCAAAAATAGTTGGGGTCAACAAAAATATACAATGTCGTTTTATTATATACGGTTTTAGATTAAATCCCTTATCAATAAAAGGAACAACTTTTCTTGCTTTTTCATTGGTTGCTTAATTTTAGGAAATTAAAAATCTTCTTTCTTGCCATGTCCCACCACTCACACAAGGAGCTTTAATTTTTCTTCATTTTATTTTTCTCCATTTAACATTCTAAAGTTACAAATAATTTTTATCTCCATAATAAAAAAAAACAACTTTATTCCAAATTCGAAAATAAAAAAATCACTAAAATTCTACCCAGAAACATAAAATTCAACAATATTAAAAAAAGTTGGACAATTAGAAGTAATTAACAAATATTTAGAGGTATGAAAAACGAAAAAAATGAAAAAAATTATACAAAGGGTTAAAAATTAACAAACATACGTATATCTAAAAAAATGAAAAAATACACGAGGAGATAAAAATAACAAAAAAACGTAAATTAAAAAATGAAAGAAACGTAAATCAAAGATTTTTAAATAAGATCAAATAAACCCAACACATAAAATTTAAAAAATGAAAAAAATAAACGAGGAGATAAAAATTAACAAAAAAACGTAGATTAAAAAATGAAAGAAACGTAGATCAATTTTTTTTGAATAAGATCAAATAAACCCAACCCATTAAATTAACAAAAAAAAAATACTTTAACATCGAGTAAAAAACCTTCGAGAATTAGTCAATTAAAACTACGTTAACATCGAGTAAAAAGATGGTCTTAATAACAATACATTATTATTTTCTTTATAATATCATCCACAAATGTTAAGAGACTGCTATTAAAAATATTTCTATCATTTTACTTTCATTTAGAGAGTAAGTTATTTAAAGGGTAAAATATAGAAATACAATACAATTTCTTTATCTATTTTATATGGTTTAAATTTATTTCATAATGTCATGATTATTTATTTCAATTTATATAATCATTAAAAAAATTTAATTATACCAGTAAATCAATTATTTGGAGTCAAATCATCCCCGAATTCATAATTTATATATTTCTCATTTAAGTTCATATTAAATTATATTTGTACTACTTTTTTAATATATTTACGAAATTTTTAGAAATAGACCCGTACATTTTTTGTACGGGCATAAAACTAGTACCTTGATGAGGTCAACATGCTTATTTGTGTATTATATATAATACGCATTATGCACATTCTGGCTTTGAAATTCGATGAATAATAATGCAATTCCATAACGACGCGTAACAGCTTGAAACAAGTTCGTTAATTTAAATGTTTAATATCGACGTGCTAAGCATTATTGCATGTTTCCCGCAATATAAACATACAAATTCCCGTCGTGGTTCGTTCACTTCGAGCCCGTAGATTTCGTATTTTACTTTTGTATTTTCATTTCTAGTTTTTTGTATCATTTAGTATTCCAAGTCTACTTTCTGCGTGTTGAAAACTTGGAGTCTCGTTTTTAGTTTAACTTACGTTTTTAGAAGTTTAGAAAACGTATACTTATTGTGCAACATCAATGTTCACTGCTACCAGACTAGAAATATCAAATTTGCCTCTATGAGGAGTACTAGTAAATCAATCTGCTTCTCACCCTGTTGCTTTTTATTGCTTGTTGTTTGCTTTCTTTATAAATGACTCTTGCCTTCGTTACTTATTAGTACTCTTCACGAAATGGTTACCAAATGGAATAAACTATGCTCAATATTCACTCATATAAATAATAATAGGTCTCTTTATAACGGGTATGAGTGAATTGAAAATTATTAATAATTTGTCTTTATCTCCCAAATAAATCTTATTTGACCCGTCAAAGTTCACGACCAATATTACCGTTAAAAATGAGATTTTTTGTATAAATAGAGCCCTTTGCTTAGCTTATTATTAACCATCTACATACAAAATTACTACGACATAACATACATTAACAAAATCAATGAAGAACATGATTGCTAAATTTCAGATGACGACTGCCGCAATGGTTGTCCTCCTCTGCTGTTTCTTCATCCTCAGTCATGGCCAGCCTGTGCCGGTGTTTGTGCAATCCCAATTTGATAATGCCAACATATTAGAGCTTAACGGCCTAAAACAGTTGACTAATAATGGTAAGGTGGCAGGCCCATTCAGTGGAATGCCTTCATTACTTGGCGCCTTTGGCGGGGGTAGCCCTCTCGGCAGGCTCGGTGGAATTGGAGCAGGCATGGGATTCGCCCTACTGGGTTCGATGTCCGCTTTGGGTGGGAGCCCTGTCACGGGCGTGAATATCGGGGTCCAATGCGCGAGCTGTGGGGATTCACCAGCAATTCTGCAAGTGAACAATGACGACGTTGTTCGAACCGGGGGTACGTTCGGCAAGGATAACGTCTTCCAGATTGCAAACACTCATTTGCCAAATATCTTCAAGATTCGATACTGTCCGGCAGGATCCGGCTCTTGTAGGGATTTGGTCTTCTCACCTCATTATTTGGTGGTTGACAACGGTCGTTTACCGGACTCCCGCCCTTTATACTTCCTGTATAAGCCACTTAATTAAGACGGTCTCACAATACCTTTATCTAAATTCTAAGAGCGTAACACTCTCTCTCTCATTTTCTCTCTAAAAGAATTAAACCGTAATTCAATATTTGGGCGGCTGTCGTCTACCTTTCTTGGTAGAGTTAAACCCTAAATTTTTCGTTTCGTCCTTCTTTAATTTTTTTACGCTAAAAACTTCAGCATGTCCTTTATTGGAGTTTTGTTCTCACTTTTGTGTGAGTTTTGTTCTCACTTTTGGTGAATCTGTCATCGTCGTGTGGTGAGATTTTCCCCTCTATTTTAGAGGTTCAGGAATTAGGTGGAAGATCGGTGCCTTCATTGTTGATCCATGTAGATAAAACTGTTGTCAGTTGCTCGTTACAAACTTTTTGGTCAAAAGAACGTGATTTTTGTCAATGCTTTAGAAAATTTGGAGAGAAGCGTTTCACGAGCCCATTAAGTTTAGAAATTTTCTGTTGATCGAGAATGTAGTTTATTTGATTTTAATTGTTTTGTGTCTTGTCATTCTTGACATATTTTTGTAACTATAATGAGACTTTTGATTAATGAAACGATTTTTTCCCTTCAAAAATAAAATAAAATTCTAAGACCGCAGTCCGCATGTAGCTTTGTCAACCGACATTTTTCTGCTTCCTTTCCTTCAAAACTTCATTTATTGTATACATATTTGATGTCATTTTTTGTAGGTGTGTTAGAGCGACAACGGGTGTTACTAACTAATTAAAAAAATGAAAAAAAATAAAATAAAAAGGTAAATTTCGTTTTTGCATTGTAAGGATAAAAGTGTAATCCACCAATTTATCATATTAATAATATAACTAGTTTTATGACCCGCGAAAATCGCGGGTTTGCTAATAATTTTACTCATATATAATTAATAAAGGAAACTGCAAACTAAGACGGTGAACATTTTCACATTTGTAAGTTGGGGTCGATATTAGTTTGTTATAGTGGCAATCGTTATCATCATCAACTAACTTACAAAGTACGTCTTTAAAATCATCAAATCTATTTCAAAACTATTTTTCAAAAATATCCAACTTTTTTTACAGAAATGCCAAAATTTTAATGGTGCATCAAAATTTGAACCTAAATTAAACTCATATCCGATATGCGTAGTAAAATAATACTTCTTTATCGTCAAGATAAATAGTTATACCGAATATCATTGCGCGAAAATGAACTTTATATGTTGAATCAACAATAAGTAAATATAATAGCTCCAATTTTTTTTTCTTATAATCAAATTGGTACTTTTTAACATAATATTCAGTTTGCTCATTAATATAAAATAACGTGAAATCTTTATAAAATAGGAAAAAAAATTAACTAAAATATTAATTGATATATAAAAAATAACACCAAAATTGTACTCCCTCCTACCCGGGATAAGTGTCCCGTTTGGTAGTGAGTCAATGATTTATGGTTTGTGTATTTTGGGTAGGCTAGGGGTATTTAGATTGGAGAGAGAAGGTATTCTATTGGGTTAGGGTGAGTGGGTGGGTAATAAATATAACTAGTGAAGGGTAAAAACGTAATAAAACCGTCCAAATAGTACGAAACGGGACACTTTGACGAATAAAGAAAAATGACAAACGGGACACTTATCTTGGGTAGGAGGGAGTATTATCTTTTCATCCTCATATATAGAGTTGAAATGTCATTTTTAGTTATAAATCACCGGTTATGAATTTGTAGAAGTTATATTAATTTTGTTTTTTTTTATTTATCAAATATTTAATATAGACATTTAATTTTAGAATAATAATGATGTCTTTTTATTTTCTTTATTTTATAGTAACTCACTTACTCCGTATGTAATCCGATTTTCTGTTGTGTGTCTTAAGCTATAAGATAACAAGTCATATATACGATAATATTTTTAAAGTTTCTCCCCATCAAATTGGTAATTCTTTTGTCTTGGTCATTTATTTATCCATCACAAATACTATTACCACCGTATCATGCACCAACGACGACATTCACGTGTTGTCGCGAAGCACACATTCCATGCTTATTCATAAAATACCACAAATAAGTCCACCATGACGCACTAATTAGCCCTTAATTTAGATGTAAACCCTAACTAAAAAACAATTTTTAATTAAAAAAGGAATAAAATTGTAAGAAAATGTAAGTTAAATTATTAATATGAGATTAAATAATTAAATACATATTACATACTATTCATTTGAATTATATATCATTCATAATGGAAGAATTTTAAGAAGGTCGACGAAGTTTAAACTCAAAACAATAAAGGGATGTTGGAGAGAAAGTAGAAAGAATTAGATTTGATGTTCTGTTTTTTTAGTAAAGGGTAAATAAAGAAATGGAAAAATTGGTCTAAAAAGTATTGTAAAGAGTAAAAATTTTCCTGCAAAAATAAATTATGTTATTTTTTCATGGGTAATTCATGGGTCGTCCTGTTCATTAAAATTCGACTCATTCAGCCCACGAAATAATCGGATATGTACAAAACATTTTAAGAATATTACAAAACTCAACTCACTAACCCGTTTCAACCCCACTTATACGTGGGCCAAAATTTTTATGTGATCCTAAGAATATTACAAAACTCAACTCACTAACCCGTTTCAAACCCGCACTTATACGTGGGCCAAAATTTTTGTGTGATCCTAGCCCATATCCAGCATAAATCCACACTTAAATCATCTCTACCACAAAGAAAATCCTGTCTAATCTTTTCTAGCCTTCAGGTCAAAAAAAAAACAAATAATCGGATTTAGGTTGTCAAAATATAAGATAATACATTCAAATTCTAGTCAATTATAAAGTTCTTAAACGCATTAATAAAGTTATTTTGTAATGAGCTCATTACCAAAATGAATGAGACAACCAAAAAAACGAAGTAAACGAATATTACATTTATCTCGGTCATCTTTGTCGTATTTTATTTTTGGTGTTTTAGTAAAATATTGTCTTTTATATTTTAAGATTGTATTTGATGAACAATCTTATATTTTAGCCTTAATCTAGTTCACCCCACTTATCATCTTATAGTGGAGCTTCTTTTCTTTCTTTAACTTTTGTGTCAAATCAAAAGATAATAACTAATCGGGAGACGGAGAGAGTAACGAAGATGAAATAAGTATTAAAATTTTGACTGCTCAAAATATTCTTATTTTTTTATTATAGAAACGTATATAATTTTAGGCTCTGTTTGGTAAATGAGCTGAAAAGTTACCTGAAATTTGAAAAGGTAACTGAAAAGTAAAAATGTAGCTGATAAAGCCGAAAACAATGAGCGGATAAGCTGACTGATTATATAAAAAACTGTTTGACAAACTAACTGAAAAGGTAGCTTATTTTGGTGAAATGATATAAAATACTTCGTATATAATAATTTAGATTGAAGGGTAAAAATGTAATATAACCTTAGAATCAGTACTGAAATCTGAAATGCGACCTTATATAGCATTTCATTTCAGGTAGCTTATTTGACCAAATAAGCTATTTGCCAAAACCTCCCAAAAAATAAGCTATCTGATTCTTATGACAAAAAAGTTATTTCAACAAATCACGTATTTAAAGTGTACTGCCAAACGAAACCTTAGTTACCCAACTATTCATGAGGTCAACATGCTTATAATACATGCACGCACGTAAGCACGTTCTAGCTTTGAATATTTTGATGAATAATGTAATTACATAACGAGGCCGCAGACGCAAGTGCGTAACAGCTTGAAACGGATAGCAAAACGTTGTTTAGGATTTGCTTAATTTCGACGTGCTCTGCATTTGTGTCATTTGTGTAATGCAGATTAAATAGATAGCTGATTAATTTCGACGTGCTCTGTTGTTTCCTGCAATATTAATATAAATACGTCCCTTAATTAGCTTATAATTATCATTATTCATCATTTCATCTAACTACTACTACTACTACAGAAATAAATCAATGAAGAATTTAATTACCAAGTTTCGAACGACGACGACCACAACGGTTGTCCTCCTTTGCTGCTTCTATATCCTCGGCCTCGGCCTCGGCCAAACCCTAACGGTACCTGACAACTTATTAATGGAGCTAAAACTGCCGGCCGCTTTGTTGGCCGGGGCGGAACAACCCGGCCCCGTGGTTGGCGAAGTAACTCGCTTCCTCGACGATGCGCCTGGAATAGCGGAACCCATTCGGTTAGCAAAATTGGGTGGGCTACCCGCCCAGCCGCCACTCCCAGAAGGAGTACTAGACGCCTTATCGACAATTCCCGGGTTACCTTTCTTGGCTAAAACGGGCACGAATATCGCCGTCCAATGCGCCAACTGTACTGGGGGAGCTGGGGACTCACCGGTTTTTAAGGTGGTCGGTGAGTCGCTACTAACCGGAGGTACATTCACCGAGGATAGGGTCTTCCAGATTGGAAACACGGATTTGCCTGATACGTATAAGCTTAGATACTGTCCCACGGGACGCGGATCTTGTCGAGATGTTGTCTTCTCGGCTAATAAATTGATGGTCGATAACGGTCGTTTAGAGGATTATCGCCCTCTTCACTTGGTGAGGGAGTTAGGGACGATACATCCGAATCCTTAATTTAGACGGTTTCTCAATACCTTTATTTAAGACCGTATTTCATTCGGTCGACGTAAACTTATCAAGTACTTTTCTTTCCTTCAAAACATCAATTGTTGCTTGTATACAGTCATTGATATCTTCATTATCGTGTATGATTTCCAAATTAATGTTTTCTTACGTGCTGTAATATTGTCCGAATTTCATTATCGAGTCATTAGTCATTACTTTCTCCATTTCAATCAATTCTATACATTTACTTTATTCACGTTTGTCATTTACCAATACTCGTGTTCTTTTGTTAATATCTTTAGTTACATATCGATAAAAATTATAAAAATTTGATATTCACAATGTACTCAGTTAGACAATTTAAACAAGATCTCACGTGACTATCTTTTATGTTATATATTAGAAGTTGTGTCGAATATTCACTCGATTTATGAATAGTGCTCATAAAGTGAAATGTATAGAATTGATTGGAATGGAGAAAGTATTACATAACAACACGCCGAACGTTGATAGACCCATCACCCATGCATTCATTCTGTCCTAAATAAATTCCTAGTGAATAACTTACGCTTACTTTATTTTGTGACGTGAAAATAAAATCAAATATAAATTATTGACTGAACAGAAAAAGTAGTCATTATATATATTCACTATGCACGTTGGTATTAATTTTTGTAAGGTAGTGAGGTACCATGCATACATTATTTACGTAAATTCTGCGACAGGTCGAACTAGAAGGAGAGTTCAGATGACATGCATGCATTATTATGCATGTTCCAATTTCAATAATAATGGATGTAGTGATTAACTAGTTTTATGCCCGTACAAAAAATGTACGGGTTTATTTCTAAAAACTTTGTAAATATTAGTGCAAATATAATTCAATATAAATTTAATTGAGAAATATATAAATTATCAATTTGCAGATGATTTTGACTCAAAATAATTGATTTATTGGTATTGAATTAATTAATTTTTTTTTTAAAGATTATTATAAATTGAAATTAGTTTTCAATTTTAATATTATTAACGGACATAGCCAAACTTTATAAAATAAATGTGAACCATATAAAATAGATAATAAATTGTATTGTACTTGTATAACTTACCCTTTAAACAACTTACCCTTTAAATGAAAGTAAAATGATAGAAATTTTTTTAGCAGTGGGGGTAGACGGATAAGAAAACTGTTTTAGACTACTAATTTTAAGCAGTCCATCATAAAGTTTATTTTATTAGTATTATTATTAATTATTAATATGCAAACCGGTCGTTTTTAATAAACGGAATATTATTAAATGTAACATTCGGAATATGATTTTTTTAGTTTGAAATTTGAATTTTATTACGACAATGGTGAAATGTAAGCTGAATGCATTACAGAATATAAGACTTTTAATTGAATCACTAGTTTTGGAGCCCGTGAAAATCACGGGATCATTAATAATTTACTGTGTTTAAGTGTTTAATTTGTGAATAACTTATACGGAGTATTCACTCTCTCTCAATCATTTGTTTAAAACGAACACGACCGAGGGAGCGGTATTTTAAAATAGATGTTTAATACAATTCAATTTTTGATTTAGGAGGAAAGACAAACCAAAATGTGAATAACTCGGTTGTTTTGAAACGACCATCTAAAAATTGCATTGAAATTTATTTTCTACTCTATTAAAGAAGTCACCCTTCCATATATGAATAAATTGCATTGAAATTTATTTTCTACTCCATATGCAGTTAAAAACCTCCTAATTTCGACATATATATGAAATTTTTTATTACTAATTCTCTCAAAATTTTATGAATCAAAGGAAAATAAAAAATATGGTACATAAATAAAGAGTATATATAATAATGATGAAAAGAAAGTTAAAAAGTTATTTCATTAATAAAGGAAATAATGGATAACTAAATAAGGTAAACTACGAGAGGACATCAATTACAATTTCTTTTTGTTTATACCTACTATTTTTAAATTTTTTTTTAACTTATACTGTATTTTTTAATTTTCTTAAATTGGTAATCCATGTCACTTTTTTTTACCTTGTCAAATAAAAGTTATCACGCCACAATTAAACTTGCCATGTCACATTTTTTAGGTTAGACTTTTAATACTACATCTGTCCCAGTGGGATGTTTACACTTCTTTATTTTGTGAGGGGGAAATAAAGGAAATGTAAACATATCACTGGGACGAAGGGAGTACAATTTTATAGCAAAACAAAATAGTTGCATGATGTAAATTTAAAATGATGTGTTTTTTTTATTTCGGGATTAACTTATTCTAACAATAAACACATCAATTTTAAATTTAGCATGCATTTTGATTTATTAATTGTTGTTAAATTTATTAAAAATTAAGAGTCTAAACTTTATTCGTTATTATGTTATTTAAAAACTTGGTATGTATTAAATGTTTGTAAATTCATTAACTTTTTATATTTTTTATTTTTTAAATAATGATGTTATGGTATTTAAAAACATGATATGCATTTAATGTTTGTAAATTTATTAGTATTTTTATTTTTTCTTTTTTTAAATAATGATGATGATGTGGCTTGCTAGAATTCCTCAAAAGTGAAATGGTGAAATATGATGCTTTGTCTAACCTTTTTATATTATATATAGATTATGGTGTATATTGGACCGTTATTCATATTTTCAATTAACAATAATTTGATCATATATCGTATTTTATATGTAAATCATATAACAATATTACATAATATAAATAAGGAATAAGAAAATTAATTCAGAAATTATGGGATGAGGAATGAAAAAAGGAGGAAAATTAATTCTAAAAGTAGGTACCAGATAAATTAATTTAGTGTAAAAAAAAGTGGGACCCTTTATTTCCTTAATCTAAGGAGCCAATCAGAATCATTTAAAAGTTATTGCTTTTATAGAGTTAGATTGATGATATGATAATGGACTAATGAGTAAGTAATTTTGGGCTTAGTGGTTAAAAGTAGCTATATGTTTGAAGTTTACTGAGGTTGGAGGCTCAAATCTTATTAGAGAGATATTTTACAATCCAATACTACTACACAGGGGCGGCTATGACCAAGTGCGGGCCGAGTGCGCAAACTGGGCCTCCATATTTTTGGGCCTTGTGTTCATATAAATTATGCAAAATTAGTGATATATAGCTAATAATCTCCATGTATATTAACAAAAATGTGATAGCACATTGGACACATTGGTGAATACATGTTTTAATTGCCCAAGCCACCCGAGTTCGAGGCTTGCCATAACCATTTTTATTTATTTTGAGGGCCTCCTTTTCCATTTTGCACAGCGCCTCCGAATTATTCGAAACGCCCCTGCTACTACAACCATCATAACCATCATCAATGAGCCACCTGACGGGCTTCGACACATTCTCAGAGAAGATCTCCTAGGAATAGCTGTCCTACGTCAAGTGGCAAAGGGCAGTGTGAAATAACTTGACTACAAATTGGTCGTTAGTTAGTTTTTTTTTTAATGTATTTTCGGGGGTTAGCCCCTCTTTCGCACTAAAAAAAATATTATTTCTAATACGGATAAATTTCATTATAGTCAATAGCTAGCAAGCGCATCATCAAAATAAATTTTACGGGTTTAATTTTTTGTAAAGATAAAGATCCACAGAATAAACCTTGCGGAACAAGTTTCTCGAAGGAAGAATTACAACGTTGATTGAACCATCAGTCCATCACGGCATTACCCATGCATGATGCATGTATATGCAATATGTTCATTATGCACGTCGGTATTCATTTTTGATAAGGTAATCATGTACTCCACGTATGGATTATTCCGAACTAGAAGGAGATCGAGTTCAGATGACGTGCATCAGTGCATGCATGTTTCAATTTCAACGATGACTATTGTTAGACTCATAAAATGGGTCAATTGGGTCGGATTCGAGTTTGATCTTGGTCAAATGCATAGGGCTAGGCTAGGATTAGATTACGGGTCACATACACCATTGAATCGGGTTTGGGTTTGATTCTGGCCGGTTGTATTGTGTATACCGCTAGGTTATGAATAGATTACGGTCAGTCGGTCACAAATACCCTATAACGTCTTTTTTTCTATCGGGGGAGTGCTAGGGCCACACTGTAGAAAAACAAAGCCTTTATCATTGAACCACAAGAAATTTACTGTATATTTAAATATTTGATGAGATAACAGTTATATATCTACTAATCATCAACAATGTTTGGAGTGGTAGAAAACGTCATCTAGGTCAATTTTTTAAAAAATTTGAAATAGCGATCGCTACTCCTTGTTACCATGTGGGGTCGCCTCTGGTTGAAAAATGCAAAAATTTGTTATACAGTTAACATACATATATACACATGATCTCAGTTACACCCCAGTCATAATCCCCACAAAAAGATTATACAACTTGTACAGGAGTATCGCACAACCATGATGTACTAGTCTTATGCCCGTGTAAAGTGCACGGGCTTGCACTTTAAAATATTGTAAAAAAATATCGTTAATATAAGTTGTCTTTTTAAATAAAGTTAATGACCACATAGAGCTGACCGTGTATAAGCACTGACTTAGGAAGATATTAAGAAAATTCGAATGGAAGAAACTATTCTACATAAATTACAAAAGGTCAACATAAAAAATATAAACCCGTGTAATTGTTTTACATGTCTTAAATGTTAATTAGCGCTCGTGTATTAATAGTGTCCTATAAATTGCACATGATTGTTTTCACGTGTTGGCTTTTAATTAGGATCTATGTATTAAACTTATTGCGTAAAGCGCGTGATTGATCAAGAGTTTGTAATCTGAACCCGTGTAACGACCTACATTGTGAAATTTGAAATATGGAATTTACACATACTATACGTGTATGAGTGAATTTAAAATACGGGCCCGTGTATTAAAACTATAATATGTAAGCATGTGTAAAACAAACCTTGCAAATTGCATCAGAATGCTTAAATTACCGCGTATGGTTTTTCGGTTGTTTTAGTGGAAGACAATCTCGTACAAAGTTTTTTTATGATTGTTCCAATTTACACAGACCCGCGAATTTGGAAGAACGTACTTTTATTTTTTTAATAAATATAGACTTATTTGTCACATATCTTTAAATTTTTTCCTTAACATATTTAATTGAAATATAAATGAATGTGATAAGAAAATATATAAAATTATAACCCGTAAAACCATTTGAAATTATGATATTTTTTGTGAAACAAAGGATCGAAACTTAGACTTACTTTGAGCGAGTTTACCCAAAACAGATCAAATCCAAAGACATGCTATTAATGACCCATATACCAAACCACCATAGCCACACATACAACTTTGTGCTCTCTCATCTCTTACCCAAAATCTAACTACCTTTTCATAACATACTACTCCGTATATATTTTGTACCTACCATTTTACCGCCTTCTCATTTGATTTCCGTCTCACTTAATCTGTTACACTCGCCATTTCAAGATCATTTGAACTCGCAATATCTCAATTCCTCTCTCTCTCGTTGAAATCCTTCATACGGAGTAATTTTTTTGCCGTAATTTTAGATTTCAATAAAAAAAATTATGCATATGAATATTTTTTTGTCCAAATTTCCGGGTTTCAATATTATTATGTTTTTTTTTACTTTTTATCAAAATATTTCTGATTTTTTTTATTTAATTAAATTTATCCATCGATCTTAGTTATTTAGATATTTCCTACGGAGTTCATCTTATGTGAATAATTTATGTGAATCATACCCATGAGCAATTGAACACCATATATAGATATAGTGATTTATTTAATTTTAATGTACATATTTTTCATGTTAATGTTCACCCTATCTAATATTTTTTTTTATAACAATTTCTGTTTCTCTTTATTTGACTTATTTTTCTATATTTTTTTCCTATGATAAAGAGTGTTTTAAAAAAAATGAATAATTTTCCTATTTATACCATAATTAATTTAACTATAAAAGTTATTCATGATTTTTTATTCTTGTTATTTAATATGCAATCCACATATATGAGTAATTTGTCAGTTGTAGATGAAAATAAAAGTGCTTGCGTAGTAAATAAAAGAGAGTCGAGAACATGGTAGGCCACCTTTTAAAATAAAATAAAAAATGAACTTTCAACCACAGTGCGACACCTAAGCACTGTGGTTGTTGCTTTTATATATAGGATTTATTAATTGGGTTTATGTATATATTTTTTGACCTTTTAAATGATTTTGTGTTATATTCTAATTTTTTACATTAAAATTAAAATATAGTTGAACTTATATGTATTGTGTTTTAGTTGTATAATACTCCTACGCCTCGGTGATATATATATATCACCGGAACAGAGGAAGTAATTTTCTTAGTTCAATATTTTGTAAACGAGTTCATAAACTTCACAATATAACTCATATTCTCTTCAGTAAAATTTAAAACTCTTATTAAAAAAACTCAAAATAAATACAATTAATTGTATATATAATCCAATCATTATATAATCTCACCTGACGAGGTCAACATGCTTAAATTATTTATAGAGTAAATTATCAATTACACCCACCTCAAATCCACTTTTTTAAACTTACTCCCACCTCAATTTTTTTTAATAAATTACACCCAAATTAATCGATTAATTTACAATTTGCACCCAAAACCCTTTTCCGACCTAATTTCCGTCAATTTTGAAATTTTTCCGTCAAATTAAAATTTTTAGGACTATTTTGCCCTTCCCTCCCTTTTTAATCTCTTCATTCATCTTCTTCCTCCTTCAATCTTCATCTTCTTCATCCTTCAATCTTCATCTTTCTTCATCATTCATTCTCCTCTTTTTCATAGTTTTCACTCATTTTCCCCAAATTTCAATTTCATTTTCCCAATTTTATTTTCCCAATTTCAATTTCTTTTTTTTCAATTTCGTTTTCATTTCCCCAAATTCATTATTGGGGAAAATAATATTAAAAAGAAAATGATTTGCTGCCTATATTGTCCCCAGAAAATAGAGAAGCAAAGAGTCAGATTAATTAATGAAAAATCTCATCAACCCTCAACTCTGATTAGTGTGCTCGTCTGTGAGCTATGCGAATTCAACACCCTCTTGGGGCAAGACATGTGCATGCAACAGCGGTTAACAAGGTATAGTGAGACTTAAGAAGGTAAGCAAAGAAAAAGACATCTCATGACTCTAATGCCCGTAAAAAGACTTCCGCTCCGTAGATCCCAAGTTAGTTAGTTCGAAAAACAAAGAGAAAGTTGACAAGAATAGCTCCAGACCTTACACTCCTCATCTGGTATTGCAGGGAAGAGAGAAGGACAGGTCTAAAATATCCTGAGGTCTAAAGTGCTCTAACGAGAGTGAGAAAAAATGAGGCGGGCTGAGACAGAACTCAGCCAAGCTGTAGGCGTGAAGACGGGGTGGATAATCCGACACATAAATTGAACCAAAAAAAATCAAATACCCAGAATTTTAAACCCAAAAATTCGACACATAAATTGAAAATCCAGAAAAAAAAAAATCATAGATATTTCTTCACTGATAATTTCACTCATTCTTTCCCTAATTAATACTACTAATTACCTCAAATTAATCTGATTTTTTACTCTTAATTACCTCGAATTAATTTGCCTAAATTCATCAATGGCAGACGGTAAATCTTGTTTTGTTCCTAACAAGGATGAGCTAGAAGAAGCCAAAGTTTAAAAATCAAGCTAAAATTACCCAACAAACTCGTTAATTCCGGTTCGACAAAAAAAGATGAAGATAAGTCGTCGTTGCGACAACCACTAGCCGAGGACGAGGAGGAGATTTTGGGGGAAATGAGAGAAAATAAGTGAAATAGGTGAAATAGGGGAATGAAGTCACAATTAAATGGTTATAATCACGGGGTAAAATAGTCAATTTAAGTGGATTTTTGCCTGAAAATGGGTTTGGGCGCAAGTTTTGAACGGAGCTATTAATTTGGGTGTAATTTATTAAAAAAATTTGAGGTGGGAGTAAATTTAGAAAAGTGTATTTGAAGTGGGTGTAATTGATAATTTACTCTTATTTATAATACGCATTATCCACATTCTTGCTTTCAAATTTGTTGATGATAGTGAATAATAATGCAAATCAATCGAAACAGCTTGAAACAGTTGGTGAGTTTAAATTTTATCAAAATAGCTGTTTTTTTTAAATAATCGTCAAAATCAACATTTTATAAAAATATTGTCCAAACTAGCCATATGACCATTTTAATTACTAGAATAACCATAACGTTGTCTTATAAATAATACTAGTTGGTTCGATTCGGTTCGGTTCGAATGTGAGTCTTTCAACAATGTTTTTTAGTTCATTGCGAAACTTGTAATAATCATGGTCCGGATGGAATATATATTTTTTTTATTTGGCATTATTTTTATTTTTCGAGATATTTTGTTTTGGATACTTGACGAACCTATAATAATTATAGTCATCGTAAATTTACTTGAATAGTTATTATTTGTTTCAAAATGCATTTACGTTGTATACTTGTATATATCATTTTTGTTAACAACTTTGGTGTACTATCAATTTTTGTAATCACAAATTCTTATTTGCAACAGGACTATCCGTTGCAAGCTTGTGACGGATACCGTTTACTCTCACAAAATACCCACTTTTTCTCTCTCTCCAACACTATTCATGTGGTCCCCTTTCTCCACTAACTCATTTCCTATCCATTTTACCTCACAAAATATCCGTCACAAATGGTGACCCGTCGCAAGCAAGACTTACTATTTTGTAATAATGTATATCAAATTAAACAACCTAGATTCAATCATTTATTTTGAATGGTAAGGGATAATGGCGGGATGAAGGTAATTAATTAGTAGCATTTGAGTGAGTATCTTGTTAAATATAACAAGTTATTAAGAGGTTTAATTATTGACAAATATAAGTTATAATCAATTAAACCGAGCCGAACCGAATCGAACCAGCTAATATTATATATTCCTCCATTCAAATTCAACCTACACATATTCCATTTTAATCCATTCATATTCAAACTACCAATTTCATAATAAATCCAAAAAAAATTACTAAATTATCCTCATAAACACCAATTATTTACGCAAAATGTCATTAAATGACCCACCTTTAATCAATTATCATCATTTAAATTAATAAAAAAACATCTTACATACTCCCAAGTCCCAATTGTACTTTTAATAATTTTTTAACATCCTTTTTAATATTTGTGTAAAAAACATATACTCCCTCCTATTCAACAACCTTCCTTATTTCCTTTTTCGTCTATTCACAATACCTTTCATATTTTCTTATTTGGTAAAGTTTTTATACATATTTTAATCACTTCACACCACCACAATACCCCACTATACTCATACTTTATACTTATTTTAATGACCTTACTCACAACAATTACCCCACAATACATGCACTCTCTCCAATTACCCAACCTCACACCAACACTTTCCCATATAATAATTCACTCCTTATTCTTTGTGCCTTCCCCAAATAGGGAAGGTTTTCTTTGTGCCTTCCCCAAATAGGGAAGGTTATGTTGAATAGAAGGGAGTATATACATTTTGGATTTGAATGGAGGAAGTATAAGGCAATTAAAATGGTCATATGGCTAGTTTGGACAGTATTTTTATAAAATGATTATTTCGGCGAATACGTTTAAAAAACGGTTATTTTAGCAAAAGACTCGAGTTTAAATGTTTAATTTCGACGTGCTCCGCATTATTGCATGTTTCCAGCATTATAAATACGTCCCTTTAATTTGCTTAGCTTATTATCATCCATCTACATACTACATTACTTATATACTACTCCATTAACAATAATAAATCAATAATGAATAAAATTATTGCTAAATTTCGGATGACGACGGCCGCAACGGCTGTCCTCCTCTCCTGCTGCTGCTTCTTCATCCTCAGCCAACCGGTGCCTGTGCAATCCCAAGTCCACAATGCCAACATTCGTCCTAAACCAAACATATTAAAGATTACCGGCCTATTTGGTAGTGGGGGGCCAAGCCCATTGGGCGGACTTACTTCCAGCGTAGGTATGGGTAGCCCTCTCGACGCGACTGGCGGGGTTGGAGGTGGAGGCCTGCTGCCAGGCGGCGGCATCGGCAACATACTGGGTGCTGGGATATCCGGTTTGGGTGGGACCCTTCCCACCCACGTGAATATCGGGGTCCAATGCGTGAGCTGTGGGGATTCATCAATTCTGCAAGTGAACAATGACGTGGTTCGAACCGGGGGTACAATAGGCAAGGATAACGTCTTTCAGATTGAAAACACTGATATGTCGGATATGTACAAGCTTAAATACTGTCCCACAGGGTCCAATTCTTGTCGAGATTTGGTCTTCTCACCTGATTATTTGGTGGTTGATAACGGCCGTTTATCGGATTCCCGCCCTTTCTATTTCCTGAACAAGTCACTTAATTGAGACGGTTTCACAATACCTTTATCTAAGACTGTAGTCTCGACATAAACTTATGAATTATGATCACGTACTTTCATTTCCTTCAAAACTTCAATTATTGTATATAATAATTGATATCATTTTTGCTTGTATTAATTGATATCTTCATTATCGAGTATGATTTCCAGATTAATGTTTTCTTACGTACTGTAATATTGTCGGAATTTCATTATCGAGTCATTAGTCATTATTACATAACAGCTCGCAGAACGTTGATAGACCCATCACCCATCACCCATGCATTCATTCTGTCCTAAATAAACTCCTAACGAATAGTTTACGCTTACTTTATTTTGTGACGTGAAAATAAAATCAAATGTAAATTATTGACTGAACAGAAAAAGTAGGCATTCTATATGTTCACTATGCACGTTGATATTAATTTTTGTAAGGTAGTCCGGTATCATCTAGATAGTACGGACACTTCCCCTAATTAGTCGTGCCGTGTCGGATACCGCGTCCGACACTCGTTGGACACATGGCTAAACATATTATAGTTTGGATGAAGAATAAAATTTTAAAAAATCTATAAAATGATGAGTTGGGTGGAAAAATGAGAATTAATTATAACAAAGGTCGAATTGTACCTTTACTTGTTTAGATTTAGCTTCAAATATATCATAAAAATAAAATTGTACATTAATTATAACCATAAAATATATATTTTATTATATTTAAATGCCGTGTTCCGTGTCCTAAATTTCATAGGATGCCGTGTCCCGCGTCCGTATTCGTGTTCATTTTGTTGCTATCTAGGGTACCATGCATGCATGCATGCATTATTTATGTAAATTCTGTGACAAGTCGAACTAGCAGGAGAGTTTAGACTACGTGCATGCATTATTATGCATGTTCCAATTTCAATAATAATGGATGTAGTGATTGATTGATGATATGATAATGGACTAATGAGTAAGTAATTTTGGGCCCGCTAAACGGGTCAAATAGGTCAGATCCAGGTTTGATTTCGGGTAATATGGGTTGGTCTTGTTGGGTCAGGTTAAGATCAGATTACGAGTCTCATATACTTTTTGATATCGTTTTCCTACGTTTTATCTGTTAAGAAAACTATCTATATAAAAGTATATAACAACAACCACTACACATGAATTGGACACGTGTCGCACCCACGTTAAAAAATTTCCCGCCCAACTTCTCATGTTGTAAAATATTGTAAACTTTTTTTAAAAATAGAAAATTGAATGATGCAGGGGGACCGAATCAATCAGATATGGAAACATAGACAAAGCGTGATAACCAAATATTCTATAAAAATATTTGTATAATCGGTTTATATCGTTCTACATTCGTTCAGACTATAAAATATTATATATAAAGCCATAGAAAATTGAATGATGCAGGGGACCGAATCAATCAGATATGGAAATATAGACAAAGCGTGATAACCAAATATTCTCGCTATAAAAATATTTGTATAATCGATTTTATATCGTTCTACCTTCGTTCAGACTATAAAATATTATATATAAAACCATGCAAAATCATAATTACGATTTAAAAATTTTGTATATAAAAATATTTTATATAAAGTCATGCAAAAATATTTGTATAATCGATTTTTTTGCTTATTATGTTACTTTCAATTAAAAGTCAATGATTTATTTTACAATTACTCAAATGCGCTCATCGGAAAACCATTTTTACAACAAGCATGTATTACGAGTGACTAAAGCTACCGATATTATGAATTAATCATAATTTATAATTGTTTTATATAAAATTTATTAGTTATTTTTTTATTTGAAAATTGTAAACCTTTCTTAAACGAGTTTTCAATTTCACAAATTCTTAGTTAAAATCATCGTAAGTAACCAATTTAAATAAGACATAAAATAGGTTGTGAATGTCTTAACTTAAGACCGATTTAAGTAAGACCTACTATTTCCGTTAATATATTTATTTTAGCTAATACACTTCATTAAAGGTTTCTCATATATCACATACAATTAATATTGACCACACAAATTATTTTAATCTGTATGAGATGATTTTTTTTGAACTTTTACGGTAAGAAGTTTGTCTTATGATAAAATGGGCATACAACCAGATACTATATTTCATATTATTTACGTATATATTACTAAGAGTACCATACTTTGTGGATAGGAGATATACAACTAGATAGCCAATTATTTACGAGTGTTTTTAACATAATTATGTTTTACTAAGGGCATTGAATCAAAAGGTTTATATTAATTTAATGTAAAATCGTGTAAAAATCTATATACCCTCACCAAAAATATTTATTTACAATGGGTACTGCACTACACCCACCCCCATTGGGACAGTTATGGGTAGAGCATTCGCACAAGGGTACGGGTACAAATATTTCACCCGTGATGAGGACGTGATGGGTGGTGGGACAGGGATATACCCGCCTACAAATCAAATATGTTTGAAGTTTTGAAGATGTAAAAAATTTATGATATTTTTTTAATAATGATTTTGAAAACTTATAGAACATGTGTAATTCGCTTACTTTATTTCAAAATTATCATTGATGTGAAATAAGATATGAGTGTAAATATATTGGCTTATGAACCCCTAGGTGAAGATATGAGATACATGCATACTTTTTTTTCACCGATTGTTTTATCAATTATATATCAATTTGGTTTGAATATTAGGAGTATTATAAATACTAAATCTCGATTAATATTATACTTAAATTTAAACGTGTAAGACGTTGTACATTTTTACTATAACAATGATTAATATTATAATTATAAATTTCCAATCATTATTTATATACTTTTTATATATGTCCGTGTAATTTTGCACGGGTTCTAAGCTAGTTTAATAGTATATTCTCTGTAATATTGGTATCGATATTTTAATTATATCTATTACTTACAGCACTACAATTACATCAAATATTCAAATGGGCACATTATAAAAACGGTGATTATATTTTTCAATTTTTTTATAACAGATTCTTAAAAATATTTCCTTAAATGGCTTCTCATGATAATCATGATTATCACTACTTTGTTTTTAAAACCGTCTCATACAATAATGTAAATAAGGTTATCCTTGAAGGTGACTGCTAATCCGGTTAACCTCTTGGGCATCAATCTTAAAGGCTTTTTCCAGCACAATATTTGGCATAGTTGGCGTACTAGCAAAGTTCGAAATTGAAGCAATTTGGGTACCCGGATTTTCACTACTTAGCCCGGAAATAGCCATTGCTGGGCTATTCTTATCCACATTATATAGAAAGTGGATCAGCCCTTTTGGGAACACAAATGACTCTCCGGTCCTCAATTTTTGTGTATACATCTTGTTAGCCGTGTCGATAAAGCCCAATAATATCTTCCCCTTAAGACACGTGGTCACTTCGGAGGCCCGTGGGTGCGAGTGAGGTGGGACCAGCCCGTTTGGAGCTATATCAATCCGAGCCATGGTTAGGCCCTGGGTACGGTGGCCCGGGAGGTTCTGATTTGTGGTCAGGATGACGCTGAATCCAAATTTATTCGCAGTAGTGTTACCAGGCTTGGATAAAGCCGAAGTTGTGAAGTGGGATGAGCATGCGGAGTTTGGGCTCAAACAAGTCGGGCCATTTGAAATGTAGTGTGGGCTTGATGTATCGGCAATGCAATAGTCTATAATTGAATCGGGATCCGCATTGACTAGGCCCAATAATAAGAAGAAAATTAAAGAAAATTGTTTTTTTATTTTTGTTTTCATAGTTTTAAGAATTAAGAGGAAAATTAAGAAGGTTATAATAAGTTGTTATAGAATAAGTTGAGAGCATATTTATATGTGTGAAGAAATAAAGTGAAAAAATGTAGTGGGGAATTAAAGAAGGAAATTGAGTGGATTAAAGCTTTAACTTTAAGGGTAATGTAGGATAGAGAGCAAAACATAAAGGCAAGTTTTTATGATTAAGATAGCATATTAGCTTGGTCCCAACAATGATGTGCATGAATGCATGATATGATTATAACTTTTGCTAATGTTTTTAAAAAAAGATTTGTTATTGGAGTTGAGAAATTATTGATGTTTAGGCCCTTTTTTTCCGGTTCGGTTCTATCTATTTACTTCAGTTCAGTTTTGTTCACCTCCATTTAATTAGTTTATTTCAGTTTAGTTCAGCTCCTCTCTTCACAAATTAATTATTATTTTAGTTCAGTTCAGTTTCATTAAGTTCAGTTTAATTCAACCCCATTAAGTTTAGTTTAGACAATTTCAGTCAAAAAAAATGGGGTTTATATATCATATATTGATATGCCGTATTTAGTACGGGTTTAAGAGGCGTGAGTTAGTTGGATAAACATGATATAAATGGGTTGTTAGAAGGATAATTGCATTAAGATCCATTTTGAGTTGTTGGCATTATTTTGGGAGTTTTAGAAGAGATTATGGATCAATGAAGTGTAGATATCTTTTGGCTTTGAGTATTCGTTAATCATGGATAGGGTGCATACGGTTTTGCCTTTTTGGCCCATCAGGTGAAGGAAGCGAACCATTGGTCAAGCCCGTTGTTCAAGCAAGGAAAGACGAAGAAGGAAGAAATGCGTCAGAAACTCCCGCGGGTCGCGGATGTGGCCGCGGGTCGCCCGTGGCTCGGCTGCTTCGATGCTTTATTTCGTTTGATTTCCTTATTTCAGCTATCTTCTATTATTTCTTTATTAGTAGTAATATTAGGTTAAGTATTGGAGGATCCTTCACTTTTTATCATTGATACAACTTTTAGATTTGGGGAAAACCTCAAGAACCCTAATTTCTTTTGCTCAATAATTATGAGGAACTAATCCTCTCTTTTCTTGAATTGATAAACGGAAGCTTCAACTAATTAATTGTGAGATTGTTCTTTCTCCCTTTTATTTCTCAAGTATTGTTTATGTCTCTTGCTCGTATTTTATGATTATTGTTTTCTCTCGCTAATCTGATCAATTAGTATTTGTTAACTTTAATCTATCGCATGTTTAGAAATTGAATCCGTAATTGTTCAATTAATCTAGACTAAAGTAGCAAGCTTTACCCTAATAATTTGTATGCGTTTCATCGTTATTAGGACAAGGTAGAGACTAAACATATAATTCGAATCGTTAACCGCGTGTGTTAAAGATCGTTATCTTTATTGCTTCCTTAGATTGTTAATGCTATTGTTGGATTAAATCTAGACGCTTGGCTTAGATTGTTCAATAATTAGGGTCTTCTAATATCGCGTTTCGACTTAGTTGACTATACTTAAGAGGAAGAAGGAAACCTGTATTTCCACAATAAAGTACTTGAGAGTGATTGAGTTAAAGACAATCGAAGACCAATTAGTTTGTTGATAGCGGATGTTTATTGATCCAAGATCTTTTAATCATCTGAATTCATTCATCTTTATTGTTTGTTTAGTAGACTATAGAGTATTCAATCACAAACCCCCCTTTTACTGTTGCTTATTTTCTATACTTTGATTCACATAAATTACATCGCCTTCTCTGTGGATCGATCCTTATTACCATATACTATATTAGTTTAAGGTTTTAAGTGTTATAAATATTATCTTTGGGAGCATACGACTTCGGCTCACCAAATTTTGGATATTGAAAACTATTGAAAATTGAAGTCAAAATATAAGAGAGGTTTAACAACAGATTATAGAGTTATATTTTTGTTTTTTTGCATTTATATCTGCCACGAAATAGTTTGACAAATCCCCCTTGGCTGTATATTGTAACTCGTAAATCTTAATAGTTTGATATGAATAGTATTTTCAAATAATGTATTAGGTCTATAACTAATAAATTGATGCATACTCTGTATTATTTAAAAGGGACAGACTAATTTATAAAAGTTGGACATTATTAAAAAAATTGGACTCGATAATGGATTCCTGATTGTTTAGGATTATTTAGGAATAAAGAAAAATTATAAAACATTGTTACTCATACCGTCATATGTACCGTACCCTATCGTAATGATATTACCGATATAGATCGAGATTTACGTGTATATATAACCTATTATCTACTATACTTCTGACCTACTTCCCGGCCCTATGAGGTATCAAAACAAATGAAAATTCAGTACGATACAGAAAAATGAGGCTCTAATTATGAATGTACAAGACGATTATTGTTTCATGTTTGTATTCTTTTGCGTGATTAAAGTGTCAAGAATCCCTTAAGGTGAACTTTAAAGCAATGTCATAGTCATTTAGACTTGTAACTTGCTACGTACTTCTCTAGTTCTCTATACATGTGCTCTATTTCTTTAGTTATACCCTTGGCCCTTGACGTCATAATGTTTGCTTCAGAGATGAACATCATCAAATCGGGACGGGACGGATCCTCTCCGTTTCCTTCCATTATCGCTGATACAATAAGTCAATAATATAAAATTGTTATTTTCTTTTCACCTATATTAAAACTAGTAAGTCTTGTTTGCGACGGGTCCTTATTTGTGACGGATATTTTGTGAGGTAAAATGGATATAAAATGAGTTAGTGGAGAAAGGGGACCACATGAATAGTATTGCAGAGAGAGAAAAAGTGGGTATTTTGTGAGAGAAAACGGTATCCGTCGCAAGTGCAAATAAGAATTTGTGTATTAAAACAGTTGACTGTTAGATTATTTCGATGAAAAATCCAAACTCTCTAAAAGTATTGAACAGAACAAGCTACTGAAAAGGCCGAGAGGATATGTATTGCATTAAACCGGATCAGGACAGTAATGTCGTCGGCAATATATTTAGGTCAATCTCACACGTCATGACTCATAGCCTCATGGTTAAAATTTACTGTAAAACAATCCTCCATTTTTTAGGAATATTTTGTGTACTTTTTGTTTCATTTCTATTCTTTTGTGTCATTGGCTCACGGAATAACGCGTCTAGGACTCCAAGCACCAACAAATCATCCTAATTACAAAAAGTGTATTTTGTAAATAACCCCCTTTTATGTTCCACTTTTTACGAATAACCCCCTTTTAAGTTCACTTTTACAAATAACCCCCTTAAATTTCACGTAAACCTACAAATCACCCCTATTATTGATTATTCTAACGGTTTTTATAAAACCCGATCGAGACACGATATTACGATTTAAATAATGTAATATACCTAAACTACCCCTACTTATAACACTACCCACCCAACAAAGAGACTCATTCATTCACTATCTCACTTAATCCTTACCTAGTTACCTCCCAAATCAAAACATAAACCCTAACCCCCAAATTAATTCTCAAATCAATCAATTAAAACCCAATTTTTTTTTGAAGAGAGCCATGAAACAACTAATCCGTGATTCTTGTATGAGTCGATGGCCATCTAATTAAACAATGGTGTGCCATCCCTCACCAACTACTCGTCATACCTTAAACTCTATATACATGTACTATTGCATGTTCAAATGGTGATGTCTTTTCCAAAATTAAACAATGGATTAATGAGATTTTCCTATATATTCGACTTTCATCTGCATGACCAATCAAACTCATCATCCTACTCGTGACTGTAACATATCATAAACAGGGGTAATTAAAAGTTGTGATCAAGTATCTACAATTAGATGACTATAGGTTTTAATTGATTGATTTGAGAATTGATTTGGGGTTTAGGTTTATGTTTTGATTTGGGATGTAAGGATTAAGTGAGATAATGAATGAATGGGTTTCTTTGTTGGGTGGGTAGTGTTATAAGTAAGGGTATTTTAGGTATATTACATAATTTAAGTCGTAATATCGTGTCTCGATCGACTTTTATAAAAATCGTTTGAATAATCAATAATAGGGGGTGATTTGTAGATTTACGTGATATTTAAGGGGGTTATTTGTAAAAGTGAACTTAAAAGGGGGTTATTCGTAAAAAGTGGTACATAAAAGGGGGTTATTTACAAAATTCACTTACAGAAACGATAAATATTGTATAAAGATGCTTTACATGAAAGATGGTCATTTAACACCTACATAAAACACATAAAGACATACTCCATATTTATTAACAATATTAAGATAAAGGATAATTTGTGAGAAACTACCTTACATTTATGCCCATTTGTGAATAACTACCTTACTTTTTTTTTTCTACCATTCATTTATATTTTTTGTTAAAAACTACCTAAAAAAGTTTTGAGACCAAAATCTATTTATTATTGGCTTCACACGTGTGAGTTCTCTAAATTTTCATTCTTATTTTGTCGTTAAACTTGATATCCAAGCATATCCTTTTTATCTAAAGTTCTAAACGAAACGGAATTCTTGTCATTAGCTTCAGAATAATTGCTCCGGATGATGAACATGGGCTAGATGGTATGAACTCTATGCTATTAGTGAAAATTATTCCACCTATTCATTGAGATAGCATAGAGTTCATACCATTTAGCCCATGTTCATCATCTGGAGCAATTATTTCACATGCTTAAAGAAAGAAATTGAAGCTAATGATAAAGAATTTCCTTTCGTTTAGAACTATAGATAAGAAGGATAAGCTTGGATATCAAGTTTAACGACAAAATAAGAATGAAAATTTAGATAACTCACACGTGTGAAACCAATAATAAATAGAAATTGGCCTCAAAACTCAAAACTTTTTTTAAGGTAGTTTTTAACAAAAAATTAAAATGAAAGATAGTTTTTAACCAAAAATAAAAAGTAAGGTAGTTGTTCACAAATGAGCATAAATGTAAGAGCATCTCCAATGGTTTGCTTTAGGGACTTGCTTGCAATATTTATAAAATAGCAAGCAAGTAGCTTACCATTGGAGTAAAGAAATATTCATGTAGCTTATGAACATGGTAGCTCTACCAAGCATGTAGCTAGGGTTTAAAAAAATAAAAATAAAATAAAAGGTAAAGTTTATGATTGGAGGAATATCTTATCGTGGGACCCATAATATTAGAAAATGTTGTATCCAACCATTGGAGCGATATATAGTCGAAGAGCAAAATAGCTTAAAAAACCGTATTAATAAATCAAGCTACAACGTGTTGTAGCTGTCCATTGGAGATGCTCTAAGGTAGTTTTTCACAAATTATACTTAGATAAATGATAAATCAATCCCTAATTACTTAATTAGTAAATGGTTGTTTAATATTATAAGACTATTTTATCTATACGACTCGGGAAGTCGATGCATATGAATATGCTAATCGCGTGGTAGATTTGTGTCAACCTCAAGTAGATCTAAAACCGTGGCTATCATATCACGTAAACGAGTATTCATAATATCCCCATTAAAGTTGGGTCCGTTGTTGCCTAGTTGTCGAGTATTAATTAATTCAGACTTTGCTTGTTTTCGAACACATGAGAGTAATTTTTATTTACTTTATTTGTTTTGAGTATATGAATATTTTTTACCTTATTATTTCAAACTTAATTTGTTTTTGAGTATAAGAGTATTTTTCTTGAGCTTATTACGTTAAACTTTATCTGTTTTTGAGCATATGCGTATTTTGATAACTTATTAAAGTTTATAAGTTAGATTTTAATTTTTTTTCCGTCAAAACTAAAATTCAAACGAAATTTATATGTAATATTTTTAAGTTTTATTGTAATTTTTTGTGTTTAATGTTTCAATAATTGAACTCAAAAACCTTATAATAGTACTCATAATAATTAAAACAAAATTTTAAAAACTTTATTATAATAGTCAAAAATTATAAAACGAGTGGTAGTACATCAGATATATGATCCTTCTACCGAATAAAAATACAAATACCGTTTTAAGTTTAAAACGTTTTAAAATTCCGTATTACCCCGTTCTAAAAAGCATGAAGATAACTAAGGGTAAGATTATCGATCTGCCAGACTCTCCAAAGTCTTTAAGACTCTGACACATTAGCTTTCCACTCACTTTTTTTTATTTATTTATTATTCAGACTCATCTCAAACTATGTACATTATCTCTAGATTTATCTCAGACTCTACCTTTTCACTACACTTTAACACATGTCAATTAATTATTGATTGTTATTATAAAAAGGTGGGATCAAGACTTTACAAAAGTGTTGAGTCTTGGATTTTCAAGACCCAACTTAAAACTTTGTTAATACCTGAGTAGATTATTGATAGTTTTGGATAACTCTTATCATAAGATTTATCAAAATTTTAGGGTTGGAATTACCAATAATCTTACCCTAAAGATAGAAAGAAGAGACAAGTCACGTGCAATCCGGCCTACATCACTAGCATTTCCCAATTTCCCTTACTAGTTATACTACGTGTCCTTTCTATAGTGTGGGCCTTTTCCGTAAGAACAACCTCAATTCCTCCAATTCATCACCCCTTTCAATTCCCAATTTGCAATTCCCTTGTTTTCTTGCAAATGCTTATCTCCTCTCATTTTGTAGGGTATCATTCTTACCAATCATATTAGTCCGACTCAACCGATTCCTTACGTTTCTATACAAGTGATTACACGTAAAGAATTAGTCGAGTCAGACGGAGTAACTTCTACTCGTACTTCATTTCCTATTTTCTCTTTCACTTATGAGCGTTATTCGATAATCTAATCAAAGGTAAACAAATGAAACGGGAATACTTCTAAATTACAAATTACAACTAATTACGATGTAAAACGGTTTTACACAATACTCCCTCGATTTTTTTTATATCACCCCATTTCTTTATACACGTTTGCTAATACACATTTTGTTTCGATTATATCTTTAGCTACATACTACTAAAAATTATAAATTTTTGATATTCTTAATCCTCTTATCAAGACAAATTAAAAAAAATCTCACATGAATATATTTCCGTGAACGGATTGAGAGAAAACTGACATTGAATACCCGTTTGTGAATAGTGTCAAAAAGGATATTGGGGTGATATAAAGAAAATGGAGGGAGTAATTCTAGTTAATTAAGATTAAAATTGATCTGGGATTCTTCCCCAATAAAAAATTCTTTATGGGTTTTAGTTCTTCTGTAGTAGAATAGTATAGTAGCTTCTGAATGCAATGAACTGTCACAAAAAGTCAGACAAACAATTATTACAAAATTATAAGTAAAAACATTTGGGCATAAAAGTTTGAAATCATTAGTTAAAAAAGAAGAAACATTATTATGAAATGGGGTATATGGCCCTCTATGCATATGTCTTTATATGTTTACATTTTCAATCTTAGACTAATTTATTGTAATTTAGTGATATGCCTTTCTTTTTGTCTTCAACTGTGATCTTTCTTTCATCATTATCCAATTATTGTTTTTGATTAATTATTTTTTTTGGGATAATTGTTCTTGATCTAGTCACTCTATATTAATAATAATGGAGTTATCAATTATCATGAGATTTTATTATTGCTTAGTTACTGATACTTCCATTCTTTGATCAGCAGCTTATAATCCATGGGTGAATCAATAGTGGAGTCTCCAAAAGTTGAGTTTAAGGTATGCCCAGTTGTTTTTTTGATTTGATTTAGTAACCCTTTTGTGTTTTATACTTGAATTGTTGTATTTGCTTTTGTTTAAGCTTGGGAGTTGGGATCTGTTTTCATCTGGGTCATTCGGAAACGGTTTCTTTGTGTTGCTACCCCTGAGGTGCTGGTGCATGTCTAAGTGTCGGTGCTCTGCTCTTTTTATGAAAAATCAACATATTTTGGCCTAAAATAAGGCGCCCTGGTATCATTCGGAAACGGTTTCTTTGTGTTGCACCCCGTTGTAATTTGCGGAAGCCATTGAGGAGTTGGTGCATGTCTAAGTGTCGGTGGTTTTATGAAAAATTCACATATTTTGGCCTAGAATAAGGCGTTCTGGTGTCATGCTCATGTCTGTTTGTCCAATGTTGAACACGGGTATGCGAGGAAATAAGAAGAATTAGAGTTGAGCTGATTTTGTGAAGGTGTAGATTTTGGTTGAGGTAGCATTGTGTTGTTTGTATAAATTTTCTAAGCTATGTTACTCCGGCTCTTCTAATTTCCTCGCGTACCCGTGTCTGAGACAGGACACTCGGACATGCGTATGACACATGGACACCTCATTGTAGACCAAAATGTGCATATTTTTCAATAAAATAGCCGAGTCCAACACTTGGACACGTACCCGTGTCGGGTACTTCTAAACGAGTCTGAGTAACATAGTTTCTAAGTTCGAGGAGTTTTTTTGTGTTTGTGGTGTGAAAACAGATGGGTGAGACTGTTACAAGTGTGCCTACTTTTCAACAGTCAGTGTCATTTGGTAGATTTGAGCTTGATTCCCTTTGTTGGGAGAAATGGTCTACTTTCCCGACAAACAAGTATCTCGATGAAGTCGAGAAGTGTTCAACTCCTGGCTCAGTAGCTCAAAAGAAGGCCTATTTTGAGGCTCATTACAAAGGTATTGCGGCTCGCAGAGCTGAATTGTTGATGGATCAGGAACGGGAGAGGGCTACTGAGTTGGTAAATCCGGATGATTCAGCTGTTATGAGCGCGGGGTGTAATGCTCGTGATGAAGAGCTAGATAATGGGAACTCTGTCATTAAAATCGATCAAAGGGAGAATGATATAGTCAGTTTTAACGGTGAGGTAATTGTCGAGCATGTTCCTGTGAAAAGTGATGGTGGCAGTACTGATAGTGAGGTGAGTATTGAACATGTTCATGTGGATCAGGATACTCTTATTGTCAATGATATAAGTGAAGCGGGAAATCTCACAAGAGAGAAGTGTGAGGATGTCGATGAATTTGATAATGGTGATAGAATCATCCATATTCATGAAGTAAGTGAAGCGGGAAGGACTGAGGTCACACAGGATAATGATCAAGTTAACGATGATATACTTGATGAAGTAGTGAATAAAGAGGTGATTGAACATCTTGGTGAACCAAATGACGGAGCTGACTTGGTCAAGGGAAGTGATAAGTCGCCGGAGGAAGAAGTCCCTGATGAAGATCTGTGTGCCACGTTGAAAAATCCTGAGTTAGGCCAGCGGTCGAAGCCGGTTTCTGTGACAGAAGTCGTGACTCCTATAGGTGATGAATTGCCTCACGAAAAGGTCAAGCGAACAATCACAGAGGAGAAACCTAAAAATCTTATAAAATCAGTCACTCCGAAGAAAATGCAGAAGGTACATATCTGATTCACCTTATTTTGGTTTTGCTAATCTTAAAAATTTGTTATTTGTTTTTTCCAAGTACAAATAGTATCAATTAGAGGATTATACAACCAGATGTATACATCTGGTAGTATAGATTTCGAGCTTTATAACAAAGAGATTGAGCTTATGCATATATTTTACGAGTTTTATTGAAAAGAATATGAGCGTCTTTATAAAACAAATATAAATCAAAACATTATATTGAAATTCAAAAATAATACATATAAAACCCAAATTTTTTAATTTTAACAAAAAAAATTATAGTGCAAGAAAATATTGTTAAAAGCTCGAAAAAATAGCATATAAGCTCAATTAGATTTGTATTAGAGCCTTAGAGGTACAATGCTCATATACATCTGGATGTATAATCCTATTTTTTATGGATGATGCATAATGAGAAGTAATTGGAAACGCGGAAATTGTTATAAGTGTTTCATGTTTCTGAAATTTTGTTATCTAGGCAACATCGGTAAAGACGACTGCGACTACGACAAATGCCAAAACTAAACCAGCATCACCAATTCCTAAAAGGGCTACTGTACCTATGCCAAAATCACCAATGCTATCCACTCCTAAGTCAGTGAAACCTGAGTTGACTAAAGTGACCAAGTCTGCAAATCTTCCCTTGGATAAGAAGGAAATAGGCGTTACTCCGCTGTCTAGCAAGAAATCAGTTGGACCTCGTAGCAAGAGGGTAGTTCCTACATCCCTGCACATGTCTCTCAATTTGGGACCAATGAATTCTAATCAAGAATCTGTCGTAAGAAAATCGTTTATCATGGAAAAGATGGGAGATAAAGACATAGTAAAACGAGCATTCAAGTCATTTCAAAATACTTCTCAAACGACACCCCCCAGTTTGATCAAATCACCTGCAACAAATCAGGTGGGTCTTCTTCTGTGACCTCATGTTGAAAGCTCCGGTCTCTGGGCATTGTTATTATCGGCTTATTGCCCATATAAGTAATGAAGGGGTGTTGCTGACACTCAGTTTCTACATCATTGAAGTATTGAACCAACGTGTTTGATGTTTTGCAGTCAGTCTCAACGAAAGCTGAGTCAAAGGGTTCCCCAGCTAACACCCTTCCAAAGAAAAATGCCGGGTAACGTCTCAAACTTTTTGGTGTTTTGTGCATTCCTTCTTACTAGTTTCTCATAAAATGAGCTTACATGTTGATTAATTGTTAAGTTGCTAGATACAATTTGGTGCGTAGAACTAACTTTATCCTAATTATCGAATCATGTTTTGCTTGTCATTTTTGTGAATTACAGAATTGGAAGAGCAGCGACAAGGCCCACAACAGCAAGTGCTCGTACTGATCAACAAGGAACAAGAAAGATGTTATTGTCCTCGGGGTATGATTTCCTTTACATCAATAATCTCTCTGTGACTAAGATAGTAATATCAGCTTGGTCTACTTAAGTATGCAAAATCTAGCTTGCTGAGATAACTTGTCCCTCTCAAGCCCAAAAGATTCACTATTCTTGGCGTTAGAGTATTATAAAAGCGAATCAAAATGGCTGATAAAAAATGTGCACCCGCCGTATGGTGAGTTAGTTGACAATTGATGCACTTTTGTGTAAATTTGTACTAGATGAGTTTTTCATAAGGGTAAGGTTCTATACATTTGACCCCCTCTCTTTCAGCTTTTATCCTGCCTAGCTCACGATGGAAAAGATGCTTGACCCGCCCTTCCCCAACTTAATCCCTCCGAGTTGGTTTTCCTCCTGAATTATTGATGTAGTGATGATGTTGTTCGACCATTAATACCTCGTTTGGCATTAATTTCCTTTAGACGCTCCCCTCTGGGTAGGAAAAGCCTATCTGGGCGAGTTTTTTAGGCGGCCTTTGGTGCCTTATTAGTTATTATACTTTTATGAACATTGGGAAAAAATATAATGTAGAATTGCAAACTTTTGACTCAATTTTGGACACCAACAAACTTCAGGAAGCCGTTCTTCCAATAAATCCTAGATCTCCTGGAGTTCCAACACGTTTAAAAGTTCATTGTGTTTGTGAAACAGTGTAAAAAGGAATGGTGGTGCTGATCAGAGAAATGTGAAACCCATTTCGGCTTCTTTTGGCCCAAGAATTCAAGTAGAAGGAAACGTTCAGAAGGAGGTATGTAACTATAAACTAAGTATATTACGACAATTTTAATACCCATAGAACAAAAGAAAATTAAAAGTATTTTCCTTCTCTGTGCCTCCTTTCCCTGATTGCTGAAGTGTTTTTTTGGAATACCTTTGATAGGTTTCTAAAAAGCCGGAGTTAAAACTCAGAAGCAATGCATGTGAGGCAACCAACCTGCAGTCAAAACTAAAGGTAAGCGTTTATGATTGGCAGTTGGCGTAACGAGTTTCTTGTCACTTCGAACACTAGTCATACTTCACCCCTTAGGAGAACTATAACTAATTTACTTGAATGCTTCTTCGGAAAAAAATAGTTTTATATTATTGTCAGAGTAGGGAATATCCACCGGCCTTGCCCACCCCTATCATCATCATCATCATCCCTGATAGTGGAAGAGTCTCTTCAAGCTAGAAGGGAGTACCAAATATTGAGCAGCTGATGTTTTGTGTCCGTGTCCGTTTAGGTGCTACCTAGCCCGTAATCTTTTTTAGGCTTTGAGAGGAGACTTTTCACCTCATAGAGATGAACAGCTTTACCCACTCGCTGTCAGGCCGAGAAGGTATGAATGCCAATCTCGAGCTATTTGGAATTCAACTTTGAAGACCCCCACGCGGAATCACTTGAGCCTAGACCAGAGGCCCGTGCTCAATCCTAGAAACTTGGAGGAACTAAGGATTGAGCATCACACCATTGAAGTGGACTTCTTTGCCTTTGCAGTATAAAAATATTGCATAGCATTTTGACAAATTTTTATATGCTGCATTTTCATTTGACTTCTACGAAACATGATTTAAAAGAACGGGGCCCAACTTTGGTAACATTCATTGACTCACTCAGTAAGGACATGAGAATGAGTGGATTTCTTTAGTTAGAATGATGTCTCGTAGAAGCATTTGAGATTGTCCGACTTAATTTAGAGAACTAGAGGTGATACAAACTTAAGCTCATGCTTGGCTGTTTGTTGCAGGTGGATAAAGCTTCCCAAGTAAAAAATCCAAGCCAGAGCATTGACTCTAAGCCCAACGTTTCATCAAGCTATAATCGCAGAATTGCAGGATCTGTACATAAGGTACATTTCTGAATTTTTCTTTACTCGAAAATCAAGATGGTTGGAAACTATAATTAGAAATCCGAGACTGCCCTTATACCTGTAGGCAATTAGTCAGGTTTAGTGCATGCCATGTTAGCCACTTGATTAGCAGTCAGATAATGCCTATTTATCAGTATTTATATTGTGACAATACTAGATATATTCATTAATATCCATTTCTGAATCTCTGTTAGTTATTTACTGTTAGACGAACTCTACAGATGTTATTTAGCAGGTCAGGTCACGATGGTGGAACTCATGACCTGTGTTTAAAAACCCGTTAGCATTCAACCCACCCTTGTGATTACCTTTTCACCAGGGAGCCTCTCAATGACTTTACCAGCTCTGGTTAAGTCATCGAGTGGTCGAATAGGGCACTTCTCTACTTCTTGATCGAAAACATGTATGAAGGAGACGTTATAAATAGATAATATTCTTCATCATATGCACTTCTTTACCAGAAGATGACACAGACTATATACGCCATAATTGATGTTTTCCTTGAATACCCACTTAGCTTTACCATGTGTTAATGCTGCCCGCATGTCATCATCATGCAGGATAAAAGCACAAGTAAGATACAAGCGTCTGGCTAAATGGAGCGAACTTACAAGTAGATGAGCAAGTCAGGTATAAGAAAGCTTCCAACTTGATAGTAAAATGGTGTATGATTTAGAGCCAGTGGTAATCCTATTCACTCAGAGTAAATAGGTCAAGGAATCTAGATGTGTAAATGAGCAGTTGAATGGTAAATCTAGTTTATATACCCTGAAATATTATGGTAATAGTTGTATATCCCAATTCTCAATATAGGGGATCTGAATTCTGTTAACTTTCGGTCGTAAAGAATATAAATGAAGACAAGTTCATATTTGGAATTACAGTCCCTTTTAGTCCCGACCATGATGCTTTCAGTTGCTGTGTTATATAGTTGCTCAGTTGATTACCGTCTATATTTATCTTCCATCGTTTGAGGATTTGTTTGGATACAACAGTAGGAGGGAGGAAAGGGGAAGGGAAATAGAGCTTGTAGAAATGTTATAAACTTGGGTTATAGCAGGAAAACGGATTTCTTCATTTCCTTCCGGCCTAGACCCTACGTTCTATCCAAACAAGAGAAACTGTTGATAGATGAACCATCTCAACCAAAACCACCTTAAGGTGATGGTTGTGGTCCAACTATTATTAATATTCTTATTACGTTCCCTCCATCAAATGCCCATTGAGCTTGAAGAGTGGTTAGTTTGCACAGGCTCCCCCCTACCATGTGCTGGGTTCAGCTCGTAAGTGTTTGACGGGTTTTGGGGTTAGTTTGCACAGGCTTCCCCATACCGTGTGCTGGTTTCCACCTCGTGAGTTTTTGAGGGGTTTTGAGGTTGCCAGGATTCGAACTTGGTACCGTGATAGATGAACCATCTCTTTTCTTTTCTCTATCTTCATGTCGTTTCGAAATCCTTCCATCGCAACAAAGGGTTAGTTTATCATAACGAGACTACTAGAGCATGCATGTTTCTTCTAATATTATCAAGTCATTCGAATAGTACCTAATTTGTACAATTTCCGAATTCTTCAAAACTACTTTGTCTAAAATAAAATACTAATTCTATTTATATTTATATTATAAAAAATAATAAAATGCCTTGCTATAATACATAAGATGTACGAAAGCTGTCTTTTTTTTCCATTTAGATTAAAGTAATTATAATCTTCATCTGATAACTCTGTCCAGCACCAAAAAAGTTTAAACATAATAAATCCATTCACTATTACCCTGCCTTTTTCCTGTCAAAATGAGAGAAACAGTTTACCATATGTTCTTCCTCTTCTATGTACATCAATTGATCAATCCATTCTTAAATTCCCTGAGACGAGACCTTACCCGTGTCAGAAATCATCGTCTGAACCACTTTCATTTGATTTTTCGGATATGGAATAATCCGGTAGTCTCAGAAAATTCCCTTGAGTCGTTAACAGGTCGAGGGTTGAGGGTAATGCTAGAGACGAGGGTGGATCTAAGGAGTCATTCCCGGCTGAATTAGCATTCTTGTCTTCCAGATCCTTACCAATGTTAACACATGTAAAGTCAGGTGTTAAGGGTAATGCTTGAGACGAGAGTGTAGCTAAGAAGTCATTCCCGGCTGAATGAGCTTTCTTGTCTTCCAGATCCTCACCAATGTTAACACATGTAAAGTCAGGTGTTGAGGGTAATGCTTGAGACGAGAGTGTAGCTAAGAAGTCATTCCCGGCTGAATGAGTTTTCTTGTCTTCCTGATCCTCACCAATGTTAACACATGTAAAGTCAGGTGTTGAGGGTAATGCTAGAGACGAGGGTGGAGCTAAGGAGTCATTCACGGCTGAATTAGCTTTCTTGTCTTCCAGATCCTTACTCATGTTAACGCATGTAACGTCAGGTGTCGAGGGTAATGCTAGAGACGAGGGTGGGGCTAAGGAGTCATTCTCGGCTGAATTAGCTTTCTTGTCTTCCAGATCCTTACTCATGTTAACGCATGTAACGTCAGGTGTCGAGGGTAATGCTAGAGACGAGGGTGGGGCTAAGGAGTCATTCTCGGCTGAATTAGCTTTCTTGTCTTCCAGATCCTTACTCATGTTAACGCATGTAACGTCAGGTGTCGAGGGTAATGCTAGAGACGAGGGTGGGGCTAAGGAGTCATTCACTGCTGAATTAGCTTTCTTGTCTTCCAGATCCTTACTGATGTTAACGCAGGTAACGTCAGGTGTCAAGGGTAATGCTAGAGACGAGGGTGGAGCTAGGGAGTCATTCCCGGATGAATCAGCTTTCATGTCTTCCAGATCCTCACTAATTTTAACGCATGTAACGTCAGGTGTTGAGGATGGTAATGCTAGAGACAAGGGTGGAGCGAAGGAGCCATTACCGGCTGAGTTAGCTTTCTTCCCTTCCAGTTCCTTACTAATGTTAATGCAAGCTTTATCAACCATGCCTAGAAAATCCTTTACTATGGTAAACAACTCTAGCGGCCGCTTCTCTTTAAATGCTCCGGATTGGTAATACTGTGTTGTCTTCTTTACCAACTCCATCACTCTACTCTCTTCTTCTTGGACTACCTTTATCTCTGCCTCGGCTCCTCGTAGAAACTCTTCCATTTCCTTAATGAACTCTTCCTTCCCACTTTCGGCTCCACAATGCAGTATTAGTTCCCGGGTCTCATCTAACCGAGCTCCCAAAGAACTGATGTCTGATAGGGTGTGGTAGTCAATATTGGCCGATTTCTTGACATTTGAAAATTCCGAGCTTAACCCTCGAACAATAGGCAGCCCTACCTTCAAAAACTCCTTTTGTTGATCAGATTTCGGTTTGAGTTCACTAGGGTTTGCAGCAGTTGGACTTTGATTTTTCGTAAGCCACCGTCTCCCCTCGTTCCTGGCAACCTCATGGACAACAAAATGTAGCAAGGTACTTTTCCCGTCACTGCTTTTATAGTCTGACAGCTTGAGCAAAGCAGTAAGGTTGAACGCCTTAGCCTCCCCTCTGGCGGTCCCAGCATTCACCCTATTCCCGGCTTTCAGGACAGCTTCCAGAAGTTTCAAGAACACTCCTGGGTTACGAATCTCGCCACAAGCAGACTCAAGAGTTTGGAGTGTAACCTTCAACTGTTCAATCTCAGAGTCATAGCTGTATCGGAAAAGCATGGCGTTAATCCGAGTGAAGGCCAAGGGAACAGCCTTCAGGAGGCGGTACAGGAAGGATTCAGCATCACAGAGCCTTTCTACTTCACCATCAAATGAAAGGATTTTAATTTCTTCCTCTTCAGGAAGAGCAATTCTGGTAAGTTTCTCAAGGATTTCTACATTAAGCCCTTTTCCTTCTAGTAACCCTTCAATCAATTCTTTCATCTGCACGCCGCCTAAAGTCCGAATCACAATGGCAATGTTTTGGGAACGCCGGGAATCAAAAATGGAGATTTTGGTTACCGGGTTTTTGGATGTAATCTTTACATCAGTAGAATTGCCATCTTTTGGCGGGTTTTGAGGTGTTGGAACCTTACCAAACAGAGCTTCCATCATATCACCATTATATCTATCACAACCAGTGATGAAAATCATCATTCAGTTTCGATCACGACATTATGAAAGAAAAAACATGAAAGGAATTAAAGAGATGATGAACTTACTGGAAAGAACCCTGCTCAATATTGTCCCAAACCATAGAATGATGCCGATTGACGACATTGACTTTTTCCCAATGTAATGGCTTAAGTTTGACCTGATTACTCTTGTCTTCTGTTCCATCATCTGCAACGACATTCCCGCTTGGTGATCTCTTCGGTGCAAGGGGCGGCCTTGGTGACACTGATGCACCGCCTTTTTTGGGAGGCGGAGGTGGGGGTGCTGGACCTTTCTTACACGGGATTGGCGGTGGCAGAGGTGGTGGAGGTGGCGGAGGTGGCACAGCCACCAGCATAGCAGCTTGTAGATCATCAACCAAGTTGACTTTGTGATCAACTATCAGTTTTTCGACATTTCCTTCTATAATTCCTGCTTCTGCTGCTGCTGCTGCACATCCTGTACTGTCATCTGTAGCAGCTGTCACAACAGGGTAAGGATTAACAGCTGCACCACCGCCACCGCCATCACTGCTTCCGTCCTTCCTGTGCCGTGCAGACTTGTTGCACAGGAAGAAAAGCAGTCCGACAGTAACAAGAGTGCTTGCTGAGGCCACACCGGCAGCTGTTGGTAACGACGTTTTAGACGGGGTTGGTAGGGGTGGAGGGGCATTATGTGGAGGCAATGACGGTGGCGTAGCCGGTGGGGATGCAGGGTAGAATGTTTCTACATATTGAAGTGAGTTCGATTGGCAATTTGAGAAGGAATTCAAGAAGACGACGAAGGTGAGAAAGAGAGAAACTCTGTTAGTTTTGATTGCCATTGTTTTTGCAGTCATCTGTAGAAAATGTTCCATAATTCAGAAGAAGAAACAGACATGGGAACAACTAAGTTAGTTAGTTCTAAATTTAATTAACTATTATTAGGGAGCTCCGAAAGTGATGGGCGCAACCACCAGTCCCTACCGACAGTCTTCGTACCATTATTATACTTGCTTCCGTCGTACCAATGATACTTTGTAACGCGTATATTGTTTACATACGTTTGGTTTTTAAACAAAGACCAAACGATGAAACAAATGTACGCGTTTACCCTGGCGACATTATATCCCGTACTCTATCACTTAGAAGACGGTTTTTTTTACTGTTCGCCACGAGTTGGTGGGTAGGTTAATGTTCATGTCAGGTAGTACCGTAGTAGTATAGTAATTCTTATTTTACCCAAGTAAAAGATTACTGATATGGTGACTATATGGGGTCGTGTTTTATTTTCTCCTAATTTTTCTATTTTATTTTGATTACACTTCGATTTGAACCGTTTTCGAAATTATATGGGGTCGTGTTTTATTTTCTCCTAATTTTTTTACCATGTTGCTAGGGTCATTTTGAGAATTATCCTTATGGAGTATAATTTTCCCCAAAATAACAAGTATTAAACCAGTTTTAACGAGTATCCGAAATACGCCTCAAATCGGTTTATCTCCCACCAATAGCCATAAATGTCCTCGGTTGATAATCAAAATTTACGATGCCGCTTTGTCCGACCTGATAATCCACCCATGTAATTTTCGGACATTTTTGTTCTGAGTCCTTAAATCCCGAAACACGCACTTCGATTTGAACTGTTTTCGGAGCCGTACAGGGTCGTGTTTCGTTTTCTCCTGATTTTTCTATCATGTGTCCAGGGTCACTTCAACAGTTATCCTATTAGATTTCACCCCCAAAATAACAAGTATTAAACCATTTTTAACGACTATCCGAAACACGTCTCAGATCGGTTTATCTCGCACCGACAGCCTCAAATGTCCTCTGTTGACATTCAAAATTAACGAGGCCACTTTGTCTAACCCTAGAATCCACCCTTGTGATTTTCAGACATTTGTGTTCTGAGACTCTAAATCCCGAAAAACGTGTATTATACACTTTGATTTTAACCGTTTTCCAGTCGTACCAAGTCGTGTTTCATTTTCTCCTAATTTTTCAACCACGTGTTTGGGTTACTTCAAGAGTTACCCTATCCGAGCCCAAAATAACAATTATTAAACCATTTTTAACGAGTATTCGAAATACGCCTCGGATCATATTTTCTCGCATCGGCAGTCTCAAATGTCCCCTGTTCATATTCAAATTTTACGAGGTCACTTTGTCTGACCCTATAATCCATCCGTGTTATTTTCGTACATTTTTGTTCCGAGACCTTAAATCCCGTAAAACGTATATTATACACTTTGATATGAACCGTTTTCGAAGCTGTACCGGGTCGTATTTCATATTCTCCTGATTTTTCAACCATATGCAAGGGTCACATCAAAAATTATCCTATTAGATTTCACAGAAATAACGAGTAATCGAAATACTCCTCAAATCAATTTATCTCGCATTGATAATCTCAAATGTCTTCGGTTAATACTCCAAATTTTATGAGGGGGTTTGCCTGACCCGAGCATCCAAATTTATGAGAATCCATAAAAGGCGGAGTAGTTTAAGAAAGCTGTCCAGAATCTAGCCCAGTTGGTAATGGTCCACTTTTTCTGATTGAAAATTTGGATCCTGGCCCATGAATCCTACCTATATACCCATATCAACCTCGATAGCTGAATCAGTATATCAGCAATCAGCATATATGGGCATATCAGCAATTTAGGATGTCAATTTCACCCGCATCCGATTAAAAACCGATTCACCCGATTTTAAAAGACGGATGAAAATCCGACTTAAATGAATGATGGATGGATGACGGATGACGGATGGGTTGGATGAAGAAATTTCACCCGCCATCCATCCATCACCCGATTTAATTACTTTTTATTTAATTTTTTTTTACCAATATGATACATTATTGAGATATAATTCATATAAAATATTCAAATTTTAAAATATTTCTACTCTCAAAATATTTTCTTTTGTGAAACTACCCATTAAAAAGTTCATTTAAAATAATTATCCAACATTATTTTTGTATAGAATAAACTCTTCACTTTTTATAACTTGAAACATATAAGTACACAACACATGTTTATCACCCAATCCACCCGTTTCATCCATGGATGATGGATGGACGGACAACGGATGATATGTTTCACGGATGACGGACGGGTTGGATGAGATTTTAAAGGAACGGATGGATGACGGATGAGGCTTTACCCGACCCAAACCCGGTCCATTGACATCCCTAATCAGCATATGCCCCGTAACGCGAGCTTAAGCTATAAAATGATAGAAATAGATAACTATTAATTGATACACCCTAAGGAAAATAGATAATAATTAACTTGGACAAAACAGTAATTAGCTACCACGATCTGATAAAAAGTGTGTTTGGATAACAAAACAAAGCGGAGGGGAGGGGAACGATCCGTCTTTTTAATAAAGACGGGTAATATCATTCTCACATAGTGTAAGTGGCAAATCAAGTGAGAATTAAATGAAACATTTCATTCGCCCTTCAACTAAGTAACTGGTGATATTATAAAATAATATTATCCGTTTTTAATTTGTACTAAAAGATAGTATCCGTCTTCGACGATAGAGGTGGACGGAACCACATGGCTCGTGTTACGGAAGCTTAACTGGCATACGTATTCCGATTGTAAAGCCGACACTATATTAAATCTGTTGTTGTTCTTGAGCATAAAATCTAATAATTTAATTAGTTTGGTCCACTTTCCCACTTAACTTCTTTAAGAGGGAACGTGCCTTCCATTGTTCCATTTCTTATCATCAACGTCTCCTTATAGCCCAACATACTCATCTACACTTAAGACCATCCATTTCTAAGTTTACCCACCCATTGTAATCTTTTTGGTTTGATTATTATTTACTTTTTATATTCGTTGTAAGAAAAAATTAGCTAAAAAGATAAGTGATTAAGTGATACAGACTAGTGAGATTACAGAGAGTTGATACTTTGTATTATCGTATATAATTAGTTAGAATGGTAGATGAATCAACTAAATGTTTAAGCTGGTGATTGGAGTACAACGATCGGTTTTATATTCGAACATGTTCATTCACGTGAATTCTCTTTTGGCTTGAAATGTGGATATAACTATAATTTTCCTCATACCCGGTGCTAATATTCCACTTTAGAATTGAGGGGTAGGATTTGAACTAGTTGACTTGTAATACTCCATTGATTATCGAAAATTTATTAGCTTAATAGTTTAGATAAACATATATTTAGTCAATCTAGATATATAGACAATTAAGCCTTAAAAATATACTTAATATAAAAGATAAACAAATGAATAAGACATTTGTAAATAAAATAGATAAATACGGGAGCTGAACATATGGAGTAATGGGCATCGGACTCAGGTGCGAAGCCGAGGCTCTTACCCCAATTATTTAATTATCATGGCTAGTTTAAACATAATGAAGTTACCACAAATTTCATCTTCAAGATCCTATTTATATAATTAAATTAAGAATTTTATCCTTAAACTAGGGATAAGGAGTCAGTAATTCAGTATACTAAGGTAGAGGTAGTATTGCATGTCTAATTGTCTACTCCTTTCTTACTAAATTTAGAAAGGGGTATTTAGCTTGGGAAAATAAAAATGAGAACGGATTATAAAAATGAGAAAATAACAAAATTCTACATAGATAAATCGAGATTATTTTTATTTCTATTTTATGTGGAGGGATCCATCAAAATAAATATAAACAAGTGGTAAGTATGAATATATTCGTCAATTTTCACTAAGGACGGACACTATCTGATACAAGCTGAATATGGATAGTGAGGGTAAAATATCCGTGTTCAGCTTGTGATAGATACTATCCGTCACAAACTAAACTTTTTACAATGTATTATCTCGGAACTTTATTAACCAGGCTAGCTCATATTTGCATAAAATCGGTTGATATTTGTAGAGAGTTTTAAAATCCAACCTACTATACGTCGTCGACAAATTACTAATTATCGTCGACACTTTTTAATGAAATTCCTAAACTACCCCTCCCCTCCCTTCTTTGATTTTATTTTTTGTCGTTTTGTTCTTATTTTGATAGATTAGAAACGGAATTAGGATAGATACTTTAATTTTTGACGAAATTAGGATAGAATCGTTGTTTGAATGTCGGATTTTTATTAATGTAATTCGTTTAAGATATGTTTCTTACCCGGATTTGAACCGTATTCGCGAAAAACGAAAAAAAAAAAAAGTTTGGAACGAAGAGGATTTTCGTCTGGACCTAGGTCTGACTGTTTTCGCCAATTTTTCGTCCAGACCTAGGTCCAGACGAAAATGATCTTTGTCTGGACCTAGGTCTGGACGAAAATGTTCTTTGTCTCGGCAATTTATAATTTTTTTTTTTCAAAATTTCAAATCGGTTTCGGGAATCTAACGTTAATCCGTTCTACTATATTACGAACTAAAAATCATAAATTTGAATCAAATTTAAATCATAATTCATAAACTAATCTCGTTATTGTCATTCATCGTTTGAAAATCGTTGTTCAAATCGCTCGTTGAAATAGTTGAATTATCGTTGATCGAATCGCTCGTTGAAATCGTTGAAATCCGCTGATTGAATCGCACTAAACCGTATTTAATTTTTTGTGAGAAAACCGACAATTTTTTTAATGAATTTTAGTCCGAATTAGCTAATTGTCAAATGGTAAATAAAAAGGTTGAAAGGAGCAAAATTGATAATTCATGTAAAAGTGTCGACGATAATTAGTAATTTGTCGACCACGTATAGTATGGCCCTTTAAAATAGTATTCGTATTAATCGTATATACTAATAATAATGCTTAAAAAAATATACTAATAATAATGCTTAAGAGAGGAGACAAGGGATATGAATCCCACCTTCCCTATCCGAATCATATCATTTCAAATCTCTCCAAATCATTTAAAGATCATAACAGATAAACAGAAGCCAGCTCTCCTAATTACCCTCCATGTTTCTTTCCTTTTCTTTACTCACCGAACACGGATACATACCTACATGACTACATGATACACCTACGCCTTGTGCTCTATCCATTTATTAATTTATTAATTTATACTTTCCGATTCAGGCTAATGGTAACATTGAAAAAAATGGAAAACTTAGGGGAGAAGTATGGGTGAAAAGGGCAAAAAATATACGGGGATGTAATCGTGTGTTTAATTGTGGGTAGGGATGGCAGTCTCACCCTTACCCTGTGGATATCCATCCACCCGAAATTAAATGGGTGGGATATGGATGATGATTTTTCTTACAATTTAGGGTGGGATATGGATATGGGTGAATTTAGGGTGGGGTATGGATCATGGTCTACCACCCGCTTATCGCCCGGTGGATATCCTAAATTAATAAGTATAATTATTTTTTTTCGAAAAAGTATTAATAAATATTTTGATTAGAAAAATGCTTTCAATTTGGAAAGTTTTTTTAAAAATAAACTTAGAAACTACTCGTCAATGTTTTGTTTCACTTTTTTTATGGGCGTTTAAAGCTTGTGTGGATTAGTTTCACAGTTGTACGTTGTAAAATTGTAAATACGGTTAACAGGATTAAAATTTATCTTCAATTTTCTCAAAAAACTATGTAATCCGGAATTGTTTGGTAATGTACGCTTTAAATTTTATCGTCTTAGGTGTATATTTTTGATACATCGCCTTGAAATTTATGAGGGTGGAAATATCCAACGGGTGCCCACTCCACCCGCTTCACCCGGTGGATATGGATATGGATGGATGAAAAAATATTAAACGGATAAGGGTGGGATATGGATGACCACAAATTAAATGGATATGGATATGGATATGACTCCACCCCATCCATATCCCACCCATTGCCATCCCTAATTGTGGGTTGATAGATGAATTATCTAGACACGGCAAAAGTAAGGCGACCTGAAATCCAAACTCAAGACTCGAATTGACCCGAATCTGGATTATCGGACCTGATTTTTTATTGTTGTAAATTGATTATTATGTACAAAAACTTGATAATAGTTGATCCGAACCCAAAATAACTTGACTCGACCCAACTTGGCCCGAAGTCTGCAGAACCGAATTATCCAACTCGAAATTAACCTGATCCGATTGACCCTTTTGTCATTTCTAAGGCTATCTAATGATATTTTATTTAAATATCAAATGAGTAGAAGGACAACTTGGTAATGTTGCGGGTTTAATAAGAAATATTACATTTGATTCACTTGTTCATTTATAGTAACTGGTACCTTTAATCTAAGTCAAGGGAGGACAACTTGATAACGTTGCGGGTCAAATAAAAAGTATATGGTTAAAGTTACAATGTACTTGTACAAAACAATCACCACCAATGTAAATAATCGTACTTTTCACTATTCTTTAACACGGGTTTGTGGCACTCGACCTTAGTTAACTTAGCTGGTAGCGTAGTAAGGTTATTTAGATTTTGCAAAATTAACCTGACCTGAATGACCTAACTTGAATAACTCGAACCATTGCATGAACCGAGGACTCGTGTTTGTCTTATAACCAGAATTGACCCACCTTATAAGATTCAGCCGGAGTATATTTGTTGTTGCACATTGATCATTATCTATAAATATTTTGATAATAACTAGCTGAAAAAACTTGAACCCTATGTGATCTAACCCAAACCAACATGAATCAAATTCTTTCAACCCGAAATTGACCTAACAAAAATTGTACCAACCCATACTCGACCAAGTTAATTCATCTGTCAAGTCTAATTAAAGGCGATATAAATAATTTTACCTGGGTTTAATCCCGTCGACATCAAATCTCGTTAATTCTTTTACGCTTGGACCGAAAAAGATGAACTAATAATGATTGACATCCAAGCAAGCTAGCTTTTTCCCCTCACATGGAATGTTGAAGAAAGAACGAAAGGGGCACTATTCACATAATCTTGACCATACAAAAGAATCCCAAATCAATAAACTTAAAAGATCACCTTTGTTTAGAAGCTAGGAGACATTAATATTCGGGTCCAAGAAGATAATCATAAATACACATAACCATGAATAACGTTGACAACTCAAACAAATGAATAGGAAAAAGAGTACTACATAGAACGAAATACAAAATACAAAATACAAAGAACTTGGAAATGAACCGAAATTCTTATTTAAGACCGCATTATCCGTATTCAGGTCAAAACAAATCAAGTATTTTACACTTTGTATACGTTATTTTTCCTTATACATTCTTGTACAATACATGCGGTATGTACTTGATGAGTTTCGAGTTCAAAACGGATAGTTTTGTCTTAAAGGAGACTTACTCGGAAAAGAATAATGGAAATGCAATTTTCAATATGATGATTTCCTAGATCGCATTGGACCCTCTTCAAAGATTGTGAATTGACTTCATTTCAGTCGTGCTTATATGGGCCCTTTTATTATTAATTACTCTATACTTTATTTTCCTAACTTTTGGACCATGAATTTTGCTAATATTTAAAACCTTAATTTTGTGTCTTATAAAAGTAAGATCCTCATCTACTATGACATTGACATTTTAGCCATATAATTAAAGGTAATTGACTAAAAAAGAAATTAATGATACCCTTAACTAAGTATACGAATATCTCCGTTTTCAACAATAAAACAGGTCAAATAGATGGATGAAACAAAAAAAACACCGTTATATGAACTAGTATCTGATGATAGATGAACCCTCTCAACCAAAACCTCAAATGATGGTTGAGACCCAACTATTATTAAATACGACCCCTCACTCGAATGCCCATTGGGCTTAAAGAGTGATTAGTTTGCACATGCTCTCCCATACCGAATTCCAACCCGTGACTTACAGTCTGGGCCTGATACCATGATAGATGAATCATCTCAACCAAAACCTTAAGGTGATGATTGAGGCTCAAATGACTTACAGTCTGGGCCTGATACCATGATAGATGAATCATCTCAACCAAAACCTTAAGGTGATGATTGAGGCTCAAATATTATTGACTTGCGTCTAGTTTGATGACGCGAGTCACTGTGAACGCGGCAATGTTTTATACTCGTATAGAGTAACCAAACGCGCAGAAATATCCGCGTAACTATCTTGGAGCGATAATTCACATAAAATTAACATTAAAGTACACGGCCCGATATAACAATAAAGCGGTATTTATGTTGGTAGTTTTACATTATAAAACCGTCTCCGCAAGAGTTTCTACTAAAAGCAATGTACAAACTTGTAATACTAATACAAATTCCCGTACAGTACGCTAAGTTTTCGTTTTATAAAACGGATTTCATTAATTATAGCGGAAAATTAAGCAATTTCGTAATCTAATTCAGTATCGTATCATCATGTAGTAACTTTTTAAAACAGAAATCATAACAAAATGAGATCATTAAAAACGCAATAAAAAACGAAGAAAAATTAATTAATTAAAAACGTCAGATATACCGCGGAAATGCAAAACGCCAGGCAAAAAAAACCGTTGAAACTATTTAACGGACTGGTTCACTAAATTGCCGGCTTTCTTTCTTTCTTCTTTTAATCCGGTCCAATACGGTCACGGATTTATTATAACCGTTGGTTCCTCAACAACAACCAGCTGCTCCACGTCATCATCCACGGTCATCCTTGGTCGTCTAGACGGCGAATTAGACGGTCCAGTTGGCGAGGAAGGCGGAGACGATGAATCAAACGGTCCACAAGGCGAGGAAGGTGTGGTAGGTGAGGTTGTATTTGAAGTCATTGTTGAAGATGAAGGTGAAATAGACGGAGTTTGAGATGATAGCGGAGAAATTAATGGCGGAGACGACACTTCCATTTGCTTTCGCTTATTGTTTGATTTATCGTCATTGTTGTTTGATTTATCGTCTTTGCTCATGTAGTCTCGGAGACGTTTAACATCTGATAATTTTACTGGTTTTAGTATGAAATCCTCTGCTCCTTCCTCTAAACACCTGTTTATTGTGATTTAATGATCTGTTAGTTCATGCTAATCACATTTTAAACAAATTAACTGAATTTAACTAGACTCAAAACCGCGTAAATTACTTAGATCTAGATTTATTACTGATAAATCCTGGTTCCGCCATTGACGATGTTAATATAATTACGACGAATTCTGAACAATCAATCAATTTAGAATACTAGTGTTATAGATTAATACCTATCGATTCGAGCAATGACGTTTTCGGAAGACATGATTACAACAGGAGTTTCCTTGAAGGTAGATGATTCCTGCTAAAAAATCATTAATAATTAGTCATGAATTGCAATTGTTAGTTAATTAACGTTATTAATTATGAAATGGAGTATTAATAATTAATCACAAATTCCTAATTAAAACGGAAAAATTCAAACCTTAATTTTCTTGAGGAGTTCATAGCCAGTCATCCCAGGCATGCAGTAATCAGTAATTATTAAATCAATTTTTAATCCCTGCACAAAAATAATACACAGAAAACGTAAACAAATGATCGAGACGGAACGAGTATTTACAAATCACAAATTCTACCTTACGACGTGTCGTACATGCGAACCAGCAGAAAAGTGACCATATTTTGATAAGATAGTGACCACTTTTTTGTTTACAAAAATGACCTATTTTCCTAAAGGGGCGACTATTTATCAAAGGTTGTAGTCACTTTTTATCATAAAATGTTTCCATCTTGCAAAAAAATTGTTTACAAATTAATGAAATTTAGAAATCTTACAGCAACAACAGATGTCCTTTGTTCAGCATCCAATCCGAGAAATTCAAGAGCTCGCATACCACTATCAACGGCAGTTACTATATTAAAACAAAAACCGATATTAAAACGTATACAATCAAATGAAATAGAAACGTAAACAATTGAATTAAACAACAACCTTTACAAGAAGTAGTTTTAAGCAATCTCTCAATAACTTTCCGATCAATGAGACTATCATCAACAGCTAAAACATGAGCTTCAGACACAGTATCGGACGGTCCAAGATCAATAGCCGAATCGGATTTCCACCTCCGACCCGAAACCACACCGGTTCTCGCTGACGCCAAGTTAAACATTCTAGTGTGATACCGCGAAACCGTCTTATTCTAGAATTTGTGAGTAGAGAGAAATGAGAAGGAAGGGTAGAAGTGGGGTTGTTTAAATAGTAATATAAAATTAATTAATTTGAGTGAATTGTGTGATGAAAAGTGATGGTGAATTAGTGTGTATGTGTGTGTATAAAAGAGGAAATCTGGAAGGGAAATCTTGAGGACTTTAATATGAGTGGGGAGAGGAAGAGGGAGGGAGGGGGGAATAGAGAGAGACTAAATTAAATGGACTGTACCAAGATTCTAAAATCCACTTTGTTGAGATCTCACAATCCCAAAGCTATCTACTTTGCTTTTTATGGGGGGAGTTATTTCTTGTATACCTATCATTGTGTTTAAGTTTTTTAAGTTAAAAGTTTAAGTTTTTTTATAATACGATTTTATAGTAAAATATTGTACGGAGTAGTGTGGTAAAATATTGTACGGGTATACTCGTTTTATCGAGAGGATTATTTGTTCGATTTTTGTGTGTATTATGTGCCCTACTTCGCTTACCTTTGACACATTACTGGTTGTTAAGTAAAATATTGAAATAAATGTGTTAATTTGCTGACGTGTTTGGGTTTCTTATATTTTACTCACATTGTTATTACACAAATTCTTATTTGCGACGGCAATATCCGTCACAAGCTTGCAACGGGCCAACTGAAATCCATTTGGTTTTCTATACACTTTTATTTTTGTCTTATATAAACAAGTGAGTGTACTTGACCCGTCGCAAACTTGTGACGGATATAACCGTCGCAAGAGAGACTTATTGTTGTTAGTTCTTCCCTTCCAATCAATTCTATACATTTCACTCTATGGGCACTATTCATAAGTCGAGTGAATCTTCGACCCAACTTCTAATATACTTCGTATAACATAAAGATAACCATGTGAGATCTAGTTTAAATTGTCTTACCGAGTATATTGAGAATATCAAAGTTTTATAATTTTTATCGGTACGTAACTAGATATTAACAAAAGAAAACGAGTATTGACAAACATGAATAAAACAAATGTATAGAATTGATTAGAATGGAAGAAGTATTAATTAGTATGGACTACCATGGAGTACTTGTTTTATTACAATTGATACCATTTTCATTTAAAATTATAAAATGACTATTAAAAAAATCTAAACATTAAAACCGGTAACTTTACAAATACTTTATATAGGCTCAGCTCGGTTCAATTTCAGCTCAATATATTATAACGCTACTAAACTCAACTACGTTCAGTTTAGTCCGGGCATATCCAAATGGGTGGAGTTTGGGTAAAATTTTCATGTTTTTAACCTAAAATCTCACTAAAAGCAATCCCGTGGCTCGTGGAGTTGTCTACGACCTGAGTCTATATCTTTATACTTTGAGCATTTTACCCTTATAAAACGGTAATTGACCTAAATTACGTAGTTTGCTGCATATTATGTTGTATTGATAATCGGGAATTTTCCCACTTCGTAAATATTAAAAATAACAATTGCGAATCTCCGAATTATCCAAACGGGAAAGTCCATATAACTTGGGAAGTGCACTAAACATCTTTTTTCCATTGTGAACGAACTACGAATCTACGATCCATGTAGTTTTCCAATAATTGTGTATTGTGTAAACAACAGAAGTTGTGAATTTTGTAATGCAGAAAATCAAACGATAGTGGCGTACATCAGATCCACATGACTATAATACTCTCTTAAGGGATAAGAAACTTGTTGCTCCTTCTAATGAAACGTTTCGTTCAATCATTTGACACTTTTGGAGTACTTTTCCTATTCTTTAATTACTTTTATTGTTTAACAGTATAAGGGCTTGTTTGGTTACCCATTAAAATCATGGGATGTTGAACTTCCTGGGAAGTGTAAAATCATGTTGTTGTTTGGTTGCCAATATCATGGGAAATAGAACTTCCCACATGAATTTACTTCCTCCATTATGTGGGAAGTTACTCACCAAGTCCCCCTTGGTCAATAGAACTTCCCGCATGAATTAACTTCCCATATGCGAACCAAACACTTTTTGCGAATTCACATGAGTTGGAAATTCATGTGATCTTGAAGTTCCCGGGAACTTTAATTCCCCTATGTCAACCAAACAAGCCCTAAGTAGTGTCGATTTTGGGTGATGTATTCTATATTTCTATCTAAAATTTACTAAAGCACAAATTTTTATTTATGATGAATAATATTCGTCACAAGTTTGTAATTGAGATATAACGAGGATAAAAAGAAAATCAGAAATTCTTGCTTCAACCGATCAAAATAAGACGGATCAAATGTCACCGTGCTTTTTAATTAGAATGTAACAATTTAATAACAAAATGTTATATCGCAAATTCGTCACTCTGGGAATGCTGGTAACATTTTATCAAAAAATAGTAACATTTTATTGTAAAAATGACTACAATTAGTCCGTCTTATTTCAGACGGGAAAAGAGCCCGTCTCATATAAGAATTTGCCAAAGAAAATAAACATCTGATGTGTTAACTCATATTTTATTTCTTTTTTAGCATGTGAATTTCTTCAATAAGCGGATTATACCACCAAAGGTATACACTTTTCTTTACATATTTTGAGTTTTTTAATAGAAAATTCGAGCTTTATTAGAAAGAATATGAGCTATATGATAAAATTTATGAACTCCTTGAGAAAATATTGAGAATCGAAAATTATTATACAACTAAAACACAATACATATAAGTTGAACTATATTTTAATTTTAACATAAAAAACTAAAATATAAATCAAAATAGTTTAAAAGCTCAACAAATATACACATAAGCTCAATAAAATACATCATGGTTGTACGATGCTATTATACATCTGGTTGTATAATCCTTTTTGTGGAATTTCTTTGAGTTTATTACTTTAAATTTTATTTGCTTTTAACGTATGCGTATTGTTGTTAATTACAGTTTGTAAATTATATTTATATTTGTTTTCCGTCAAAAATCAGATTTAACTAAGCATATAGTTAATGTTTTGAGTTTAATTATAATTTTTTAAACATAATATTATAGTGAATAAACTCATATATTTTATAATAAAAACTCATAATTATTAAAACAAAGCTCAAATATTTTATTAAAAAACTAAAACAATATACAATTGGTATAATATATTGAATGTATAATTCCCTTACCGTTACAGTATAACTAAAATTTTCACTTTTTACCATAAAAATAATGGTAATATTTTATTATAAAATGTCTATATTTAGTCCGTTTTATTTCAAACGGCATATAACCTGTCTGAAATAAGAACTTGCCTCTTATATCGGGGTTATATATTTCATACCAACGTTTACTTTTAATTTTATCAAATCCCAATAATCTAATTGTAATAAAAAAAATCATTAATTTGCGTAGGTATGGCGGACCTAGTGATCACCTAACACATTACTCAAAATGACTAAAAACACAAAATTAGGCCTATACAGAACAAACATACTTTAATAAGCGTCAGCTCCAAACAAGCAAATAACTGCATATTCATGATTAGTAAGTCTTGCTTACGACGGGTCGTTATTTGTGACGGATATTTTGTGAGATAAAATGGATATGAAATGAGTTAGTGGAGAAAGGGGACCACATGAATAGTGTTGAAGAGAGAGAAAAAGTGGGTATTTTGTGAGAGAAAACGGTATCCGTCACATGCTTGCGACGGATAGTGCCGTTGCAAATAAGAATTTGTGATTCATGATTATTAAGGGAAGAAAGAGAGAAATGAGTGCAATTATATAAAAAATAAAAAATAATTTGAAATGAAAAGTAAATTCAATGGCCTCATTCACGTATAATAAAAAAATTATAAACTATTAATTGAAACATCTACAATAGAAAAGTTTTAATTATTGACCATAACTAAGCAGAGTATAAATATTACTTCGTACAAGTTTTAAAACAAGATGATATCACACCGTGAGACGATTCTTTTCTCTAAAAACACAATTCGGTTATAATCTCCCTTATACTAATAAAATAAGAGATCTCCCAAAAATACGGCTTTCGTTATACCTCATCTATTCAAATTCAAAGTGTATATATATGTTTTTTGCACAAATAGTAAGAACGATGTTAAAGCTATTAAAAGTACAATTGTAATTTGTAAGTGTGTTAGATGTTTTTTTATTAATTTAAATATTAAATACTCCGTATCATTTATGTATGTGAGCTGTAATTATATCGTATCTGTAATCAGACTTTCACTATATGTTGTCAACACGGGTTTTACATGTTAAATATCATTACTCGTAAGAACCAAACAAGATTTCACATTAATATATTTTCACTTACATAGTTACATATACTCCCTTGTGAATAGTGTAGAAAATTGAATATGATAAATTGGATTTGAATAGAGTAAATATCTTTTTTCAGCAATTAATACAAAATATTAATAATAATAAATTTTACAATTAATTTTTCAATTGAATTAAATATCAGTTTTATAATTTCTACTTCCTTTGATATTCATATTAAAAAAACTATACTAATTGATATTAGTAAATTATAAATTTGTAGTCCACAAGCGTGGAATCTAGTGGTTAAAACTTGATGTAAATTTTTCAAAGACCCGGGTTCAAGTCTCTCAAGAGCGAGCAAAAATCTTGAGTCCATGCCTGATTTGCAGGCTAGGTAGCGGCTGCGGGTTTTTCGTCACCAAAAAAATTGTATACAGTTAAATCGTCTCAATTTAAAACCGTCTCACACACTAGTTACCCATAAGGCCATAAATGGTGCAGTAATTACTATTGAGGAGCACGAAAAATGGTGATAAGGAGGAAAAGGAAGGGTAGCGTGTTGACCGTGGGTCAAAAGAGGGGACGGAACGGAGGGAAGAAAGGAAGGCGCCGTCAAATCCAGGTGCTTTGGAAAAAGGCTGCAACTTTCTGACTCATTCATCGTCTCTGTTTGCTTAAGTCAAGTCTACGCATTTTCAGTTTAATTTTACTGTCTACGTAGCCACACAGACACACAGTACAATTGAGATTAAATTAGATTTACTGCGTTTAAATATGTAAACAAATCTAACACATTTACTGCCACAGTATCTATCTATCTGGGTACCTACTACTTAGGCTTTCCCCTATTGTTTACTAATTACTACTTGTAGTACCATTCTCTTTTTCATCCTTTTCCATGTATAGTAGTTTTTGCTACATTTTCTTCGTATTTATGTATAGAATATTCAATACTTTTCATATCCGTCAGAAGCTATCCGTTACAAGCTTGTAACAGGTTAAATACTACTTCATTCAACTCCATTCAATACATTTCCATTTTGTACACTATTCACAAGTTAACTTTCAATTTCAATTTTCTCCCAATACGTAAGAAAAAACATATTCATGTGGGATCTAGTTTAATTCGTCTTTATGAGTACATTGACAATATATATAACTTTTACGAAGTATAATTTTTACAAATACGTAGCTAAAGATATTAAGCACGTAAAACGTGCGTTGGCAAACGTGAAAAAACAAATGTATTGAATGGAAAAAAATGGAGGGAGTATCATCCACATGAGTAGATAAGACAAAAGGTAAGATGCATACAAAATCACAAATGACTTGTTTAGAAATTTGCACATTTTTATTAGACCCGTCACAGGCTGGTGACGAATATCGGATGTCACAAATAAGAATTTGTTTAGAAATTTGCACATTTTTCGAAGAAAAAATAAAGTAAATGTGAACATATGACTAAGATGGAGGAGTAACAATTAATCTTGCTTAACATAGTTGAAATTTCAGATTTATTTTTGCTTTTTTTTTAAAATTTTATTTTCATCTTTATTTTAATCGAATGTGAGAATAACTTAAATTAAGACTTACGGAGTATTAAATAAAAATTGTTGGCTTGTTAAGACAGTAAGAACCCATTGAGTACCTAATCGAAACCTAAAATTTATCGGCACAACTTAAAATTATAGGGGGTTGCGAAACGTCGTCGACGTTTTGCGAAAAATCGTCGACGTTTTTTTGACAAATGACAACTCTTGCCCTTTTCTCTCTCTCTCTCTAGCTTTTATTCTCTGAAACAAAAACAACAAAAACAACGTAAATTTCTAAGAAACGGTTTCAACTTCGAACATCAACATCAAATAACGACAACGATTTAATGTCAAACGACGACAACGATTCATCGATAACTAACTTAAATCTTAGATTTTTTTTTCAATTAATTTTTGTTGAATTACATGTTTAAGCCTTGAAATTAGGTTGAATTAATCGTACAAGGCATGGAATAGACAAATTGAACTCAATCGAAATTTTGAATTAGACTTGAAAACTAACCGTCATAGCGTGGAATGGACTTGAAAATTGGCCGTCCATACATGGTATGGACGTGTACTATTCACGTCCATACCATGTATGGACGTTAATCCTGGACGTCCATACATGGTATGGACGTGAATAGTACACGTCCACTCCATGTATGGACGTGAATAGTACACGTCCATGCATGGTATGGACGTGTACTATTCACGTCCATACCATGTATGGACGTGTACTATTTTCAAGTCTTTATATTTCCGTCATTTTAACCAATTTTGTTTCGGTTGTAATATTGAAATGTAACCGTTGTGGTTTCAAATTTCAAAATGTAACCGTTACAATTTGAAAATGTTGCCGTTATACTATGACTTCTTATAAATACTGGTTTTCATGTTGATTGTAATCGCACAACATCATTCACTACTAAAATCATTTCTTTTAATATGGCTCTCACAAATGTTCAAAAAAACAGAGCTTATCAGCTAAGGATCGATCTTATAACTACGCAGTTCCCAGTACTAGTTTCTCGCCTTGAACTAGTCATTCCGAAGGAGATCTGGATTCTTCATCTTCGTCATCCGAAGATAATTAAGTATTGTAAACTTGTATTTGATGTTCGATGTGTTTTCGTTAATGTCTAATGTATTCTATGTTTTCATCAAATTTTAGTTACGATTTATGTTTTATGTGCTTTTGTTCATGTCCGATGTAAGCTATGAGTTCTAATATGTATTAAAATATGCATAAAATAACTAATAAACTAACAAAGAAGTCACGAGAAAAATAAAATAGTCCGTACGAAAGACAACAAATAAAGTCCAAGCATAAAAAAAACTAACTAGTAAACTACATCATCATCATCATCATCGTCCTCCTCCTCATCATCATCATCAGCCTGATCATCCTCAACGTCATCCCTCGATATGTAGAACCGCTCCATATCATCGACCAAGCGTCGCACGTACGGCCATTTCTGGTCGGGGTCTTGAGTATAAATCTGCGAGAAATGACGGCTAAGAGCCCGGCCAACCTCCGGCTCCTCGGCGAAAGGGGGTGCTTCCATCTCAACACGGCGTGCAGGGGGGTAGAAGTGTGGGTGAGAAATCTTCTTGTACCAACTCATGAAACGTGGATCACACTGAAACGGCATCACAGCCCGGTCATGACGCTGTCTCAACGGAATCTCAGCCTCTCTCAAACCCAATCCAAATCAGCAGCATCACCGTACGACAGCTTGTAACCCTGAGCCGGCTTCGCCGGACGACTCTCGGCAGCTGGGACCCGCATAGGGTTCGGGTAATCCTGAACATAGCCAAACTGACGGAGACACCTATCAGGCTGGTACGGCTCCACTATATCCAGAAACCTGATCACCCCCGAGTAGAGCGTACTCCGACAACCCCTGTGTGGGCTAACACCGTAAGGGAGCCACCTCACCTGCTCCGCCCTCAGCCCGTCCAACCTCTGCCTGTGCTGCTCCAACAACTCCTCATCTCCCCTAAACCTAGGAACCCGTGACCAAGCCTCGACAAGTGGTCGTCCCGTAACATAATATCCCGAGTGAGGCCTGAACGTCGGAAAGTACTCGTATATCCAAGCCTGAAGCAACGGCAGACAACCGCTAACCCCAGCTGCCTCCCTACGCGAAGCCATCCCCAACTGTCGGTACAGGTACGCCAATGTCGCGGCCCCCCAAGCATAACCGCCTAAATCATCTAAATCATCAAACAGCGGCAACATACGAGCGACAACCCGATCGCTGGACTTGTCGGTGAACAAAGTCTGTCCAACCAACAACATCATGTACGCCCGTAGGGAGTCCTCCTGGCTCCCCTTCTCCACAACATCCATCAGCTTCCTCACCAAAATCCCCCCACCCCTATAAAGGGGTGCAGTCACGGCCGCCACGTCAACGCCAAACAAGGCCGCGAACTTCCCCTTCAGACCAATCTCCCCCCTCGTACTCTCGTCCATAACCCTAGCGCCATCCACCCGTATGCCGAGGATCTTGTGAACGTCGTGCAACAGTATCGTAATCTCACCAAACGGCATGTGGAAAGTGTTGGTGTCCGGCTGCCACCTCTCGACGAACGCACTAATAAGGTTCTCATCCAACCCGGTGGTCAAACAGGTCCTAAGATGACCAAGCCCGCTCTCGGCAACTCTATCCATAACCGCAGAGCGGGACCTCATCTTACTCATCTTCTCCATAGCTCCCGGCCTCTCGTAACACGTGATCCACTGTCTCGCGCTCCCCTCATCCGTCCAACTACTGCGAGCTACGTGGCCACCGAAGCTACGTAAGACAGTAGGTACAGACGACCCCCCTACAACCGGGCCCTGTAGACGCCAGGAAAGATCCGGAGTCTTCTTCCTCCCGCCCGTGCTACTAGAGGCCCCACTCTCCACAAATGGCCTATATCGGCCGCTACCATCACGTACGATCACCTTAGCTGGTCGATCGGCTTCCTCCTCGTCCAAAAACTGGGAGTCGTGCTCCTCCTCCTCCTCCACCTCCTCCTCCTCCTCCTCCTCCTCATCCTCCGAACTACTAACTCGGGGGTCCCTGAAAAAAGCTCTCGGTAGCTGTAGCTGGTCCTCGGGAGTAGGGTCGGGAGTCCTTATTAGGAGACCCTTTCCCCTACCCCTACCCCTACCCCTACCCCTACCCCTACCCCTAACTCCCGTACCAGCTCGTGGTGGTGCTGCTGGTTGTGATGCTATCGGGACACGACGCTTAGATCCCGTCACTCTTCGGCCTGCGGTACGGCCAATCGCAGGCATGATATCATCCTCATTGTAATAAGACATCTGCATTTACGAGATTACAATAACGTTAAACTAATATAATTAAACAAATTCTCATAAAAAACTAAAATAATAAAAAATAAAATCAAAATTAAATAAAATTAACAACTTAAATAATTTAAACTATACATAAAAATACAAAATTAATAACTTTTTATACAATTACATACAAATCTCTTTTAATGAAAAAATAATAAATTTTAACTATTGAAATTATAAATATACGGTTAAAACAAAAAATAAAAAACGAACCATGGAGGGACACGTGGATCTCACGTCCAAACCACGTAAGGACATGAAATCCACATGTCTCTCACCCTCACCGACGCCCACACCCCACGTCTCTCACCCTCACTGACGCCCACACCCCACGTCTCTCGCCCTCACCGACGCCCACACCCCACGTCTCTCGCCCTCACCGACGCCCACTCCCCACGTCTCTCCCAAAGACCGACGCCCACTCCACACGTCCCTCCCAATGACCGACGCCCACTCCCCACGTCCATACCAATGACCGACGTGCGCTTCCCACGTCTCCCCCAACGGCCACCGTGCACTTCGCACGTCCCTCCCCCATTAAGCCTCCCATTGTAAACGACCTACCCACAACCCGTTTCTCTTCCCAAATACATGCAAATACCACTACAACAACAAACAATAACAACAACACTAATAACAACAACACTAATAACAACTACAAACAATAACAACTATACTAATTAAGATTGAAAAATCAGAAATTGAAAACTAAATTGAAGAACAAATTGAAAAATCAACAAAGTGAACAACATCAATAACGGATTTACACAACAACAACAACAAGAACTACTATTACTACCCTAATTAACATCACATTATACAAATAAAACTAAATTAATTTAAAAAAAAAAGACTTACCTTTCGAAATTGGCCGGCGGCAGCGGCGACGGTGGTCGTGTGTTGCGGCGGTGTACAGGCGGCGGTGGTGGTGTGGTGCGGCGGTGAGATTTAGGAGGGAGAAGGGTTTTTGGGTTTTTTGAATTATTGAATGAAGGATGAAGGGAAGTAAGGGCAAGTTGGTAATTATTATGAATTACGTCGACGATTTTTCGTAAAACGTCGACGACCTTTCGCGATTCGGAAATTATAAAATGTTTTCAATAGGCTAACTCATCTTACACTCGATTGATTTACGTATATAAAAAGTGTACCCCAACGCTAGAGATTAGTAAGTAACTAAGCATATCTTGATTCACTATTAGGGGTGTTCATTGGTCCGGGACCGGACGGACCGGACCAAACACCTTGGACCGAAGACCAAATAAGGCTGAAATGGTGGACCGTGGACCGGACCATATTAATATCGGTCCGGTCCGGTTTGGACCAGAAAAATGCATGGACCGGACCGGACCGGACCAAATGGACCAAACTATCTATGGTAAAAATGTACGCCACTTTTACATATGCCTAAGTTAAAGAGCTAATAACCCACTTTTATTTTATAATCTTATTTTTACTAGATTTAAAAATTTCATATGAAATTATACTATGATAGTGTGATTCCAAACAAGATTTTATTTGATTTTGTTTTTTTAATCTTATTTTTACATAAAGTTCGGTCCATGGTCCGGTCCACGGTCCTTTCGGGTTGGTCCAGGACCGGACCAAAGACCAAAGTAGAGAAATAGGTGGACCGTGGACCGGACCGTATTTTATTCGGTCCGGTCTGGTCCGGACCAAATGGCTCGGTCCGGTCCGGTCTTTGGTCCGGACCACCGAATGAACATCCCTACATAAATCACGTTATTGACAATTCACTTCACATGGTACGTAGGGGTGTTCATTGGTCCGGGACCGGACCGGACCGGACCAAACACCTTGGACCGAAGACCAAATAAGGCTGAAATGGTGGACCGTGGACCGGACCATATTAATATCGGTCCGGTCCGGTTTGGACCAGAAAAATGCATGGACCGGACCGGACCGGACCAAATGGACCAAACTATCTATGGTAAAAATGTACGCCACTTTTACATATGCCTAAGTTAAAGAGCTAATAACCCACTTTTATTTTATAATCTTATTTTTACTAGATTTAAAAATTTCATATGAAATTATACTATGATAGTGTGATTCCAAACAAGATTTTATTTGATTTTGTTTTTTTAATCTTATTTTTACATAAAGTTCGGTCCATGGTCCGGTCCACGGTCCTTTCGGGTTGGTCCAGGACCGGACCAAAGACCAAAGTAGAGAAATAGGTGGACCGTGGACCGGACCGTATTTTATTCGGTCCGGTCTGGTCCGGACCAAATGGCTCGGTCCGGTCCGGTCTTTGGTCCGGACCACCGAATGAACACCCCTAATGGTACGTATATATTTATAATCTCTAAAGATTTGAAAAGAGCACGTAAAAGTTCGCAATTTTTCGTTTAAGACGAGCATATCCGTTTTAACTCTTAAACATACAACATGTTAAACCGTAATCACTGTATATAAGATAAAAATAGAATATATCAAAAATGATAAAAAGTTTGTCACCTGTTATTTATTCGTAATACGGATATTATTCCGTCTTAATCAAGACTTATCGATAAAAGTAAAATTAAATATTGGAGAAGTGGTAGGGACAAAACAATAGTATCTTCTGACGGTATATACATCAGTACGTCATAAGCATGCGACGGGGCAAATACACCCACCTGCTTAGATAAGACAATAATAAAAATGTATAGAAAATCACAAATACTTTGTACGTATTTATCTGCTCAAATAATTTTTATTTGACTTGTAACAAATTTACGACGGATATTGCCGTTACAAATGAGAATTTGTGGGGACAAAACGAGAGAGAGAAAGATTTAGAAAGGTCCCAAAGAGATCTTGAAGTGGGACATAGAGATGAAGATGTGTTGTACGATGCGTTTGGACAATTGCAATGAATTCAAAAAGACGTATCAGACAAAAACAAATCAAATCTCGGAGGATTTTTCCCAATTTTCCCACATTCAATACGTACGATTTCATTTCATTCACTCCCACTACCAGTCCTAAACTCGTAACAGGTTAAATATCATCCACGTATATTATTAAGACAAAAGCAAAAATGTTTAAGGAATTGTAAATAACTTATTTTTATCTATTTAAGTGAATTTCATTTGATCTATCGCAAGACTGTAACAGGACGGATATTATCCGTTATAAGTGAGAATTTGCGCTAATTGAATTTCTTGTGATTTCAATTCTCTTCCCAATGTGGATTCTTTCTGTTTTTGCCCATTGATTCGATTTATACACTAGCTATGTTCATTGGTACTACTCTATTTTTTTCCCCTGTGGGTAAACTTTTGATACAATCTAAGTTTTTATGATCACAAATCTTCTTTACGATGAGGATATCCGCATTAAGCACGAGACGAGTTGAGTTGTACTCCGTATAAGCTAAAAAAGAGAGTATAATGCGCAGAAAATGATATGGAGTAATAAACTTGTCACATTTATCAATATGAGGCCGTATTTCATTTGTTTTATACCTAACGCGGTTATACAAATATAAATTTTTTTAAGCAATTAGTGGATTATACTATCAGATGTACTCCCTCCTATTCCGAATAAATGTCACATTTGCCATTTTCGTCTATTCACCTAATTGTCACGTATTCCATTTTGGGACATTGTTTATACTTATTTTATTCACTCTAACCCACAATAATACCCCACCTTACCCCACAACACTACTTATTTTAATCACCTCTACTCACAATAATACTTCCTCCATTCCAATCAATTCTATACATTTCACTTTTTCGGTACTATTCATAAGTCGAGTGAATCTTCGACACAACTTCTAATATGTAACATAAAATATAGTCATGTGAGATCTTGTTTTGTCTTATCGAGTACATTGTGATTATCAAAGTTTTATAATTTTTATCGATATGTAACTAAAGATATTAACAAAAGAAAACGGGTATTGGAAAACGTGAATAAAGCAAATGTATAGAATTGATTGGAATGGAGGAAGTAATCAATAATACATTCTCTCTCTCCAATCTTCCCACCCCACACATTACTTTACATTAAACAAATGAATTCCTTAATTCCCGTACCAAACCCGAAATGTGACAGTTATTGGGAATAGGAGGGAGTATATAATTGGCTATACAAATTTTGAGTTTTTTAAATAGAAATTTCGAGTTTTACTAGAAAAAATATGAGCTATATCGTAAAGTTTATAAACTCATTTAGAAAATATTGAGTTTAGAAAATTATTACAGTATACAACTAAAACACAATGCGTATAATTTCAACTATATTTTAATTTTAATGTAAAAAATTAAAATATAACTCAAAATTGTTTAAAACTCATAAACTATATACATAAGCTCAATTAAATGCATGATCGTTGTACGATACTCTTATACATCTAGTCGTACAATCCATTTTGTGTCTTTTAAGGGAGACCAAATGCACAAATAGGACTATACACCCAGATGTATATAAGCATCGTACATCTAATACAAATCTAATTGATCTTATATGCAATTTTTTTGAGTTTTTTACAATTTTCCTTGCACTATAATTTTTTAGTGTTAAAATTCAAATTTTGGGTTTTATATGTATTATTTTTGAGTTTCAATATAATGTTTTGATTTACAATTTCTTTATAAAAACGCTCACATTCTTTTCAATAAAGCTCGTAAAATATATGTATAAACTCAAATTCTTTGTTATAAAGCTCGAAATTTATACTATCAGGCCAGATGTATATATTTGGTTGTATAATCCTCTAATTGAACCAAATGTTTATGATTTAAATCGTTTTTCAAATCTTTTTCAATTGTGAATTTGTTTGGTGTAAAACGAAATTGGTAGGTTAGATTTAGGCCCTGTTCTTTTGCACTTCAAGTCACTTAACTTAAGTTCACTTCAGATCCTATAAGTTCAGTTCAGTTCAGTTCAGTTCCTATAAGTTCAGTTCAGTTCCTATAAGTTCAGTTCAGTTCAGATCCTATAAGTTCAGTTCAGTTCAGTTCCTATAAGTTCAGTTCAGTTCCTATAAGTTCAGTTCAGTTCAGTTCCTATAAGTTCAGTTCAGTTCAGTTCCTATAAGTTCAGTTCATATAAACTCAATTAAGAAAAGTTATATACGGGGTATTATTTTTAACAACCGATACAAACATTTTGCTTTAATTATTCGATACACATTATCTATAAAAAAAAACAACTCATTAATAATTTACCCATCTTTTATTCTCTAATTAATACTCCGTATCAAACTATCATCCTCATTAATGTCAAAAAACAACAACTCATCATGACGGCCTCACCCTCACCAATTGTCATTCTCCCATTAATCAGTTTCTTCATCACCATTGTTAGAGAAAATAAATGGTTAGAGAAAATTGTAATAGTGAATTATTTTTATCGTAATGTAATCGTGGTATAATGTATGAACTATGAACAAACCATTATATATAAAGTTGAAAATATTTAAAACTACCTTGTTTTTAGACTAATTTTTTATCAATGTCATCTATTGGATAATAACAATAATAATAATAATAATAATAATAATAATAATAATAATAATAATAACAATAACAACAACAACAACAACAACAACAACAACAACAACAACAACAACAACAATAATAGTTAAGTTAAGTTCAGATTCTATAAGTTCAGTTCAGTTCAGTTCAGTTCCTATAAGTTCAGTTCAGTTCCTATAAGTTCAGTTCAGTTCATATAAGTTCAGTTCAGTTCAGTTCCTATAAGTTCAGTTAAGTTCAGTTCCTATAAGTTCAGTTCAGTTCCTATAAGTTCAGTTCAGTTCAGTTCAGATCCTATAAGTTCAGTTCAGTTCAGTTCAGTTAAGTTTCAGTCCAAAAGAACAGGGCCTTAGGGGTTGCGTTTGAGAAGCCAACGACCAAAGTAAGCTAATTCGTATCACAAATTCTTATTTGCAACGGCACTATTCGTCGCAAGTTTGTGACGGATACCGTTTTCTTTCACAAAATACCCACTTTTTCTCTCTCTCTGACACTATTCATGTGGTCCCCTTTCTCCACTAACTCATTTTGTATCCATTTTATCTCACAAAATATCCGTCACAAATAGTGACCCGTCTTAAGAAAAACGGACTGAGTTTGTATTGCATCTACTCTAATAAAGTAGAAGTTTTGTGATCATTTTCTTAGGGGTCGTTTGGTTCGGCATGAGAAGATAAAATTCCCGGGAAGATAAAATTCGTATGAACTTAAAAATCACGTGAATTAGATAAATGTTGTTTGGTTGAATGTAGGAATTTCAATTCATGCGGGAACTTCCAATTACCTAGAGGGGGCTAGGTAATTGACTTTCTACATAATGTAGGAATTAGAACTTCCTATGGAAGTTATAATTCCCATGAATTGGGCAACCAAACAAGAATCAATTTTCTCACTTCCCATAATTTTCCAATTCACGTGATTTTAAAAGCCAACCAAACAACCCCTTAGTTTATATTTTGGTTAATGTTAATTATGGTTATATAGAGATGACTTGAAATCAATATTACCACGTTAATTAATATGAAAGCAATTCTTTTACTTTATAAATGCGTTCATATGATGAATTTCCGCTCTATTGATATCAACAACTCAACAAGGCACGCAGTGACCACACAGATCGACAAATTAAGAATTCGAATTTTTTATGGACAAAAAGTCTCTCTCTTATATGGACCCAAAAAAAAGTGTTAAATAAATCCAATTCATATGCATCAATAAAGTTGCAATAAATTTATTAAAATATGAGAATTTTCAAACTATACAATAGGATTTTATAATAATTAGTTGTTAAAATTTAGGTATACAAAATGGAGCAAATAAGGGGTTGTGTTATTTGTGTACAATGTACATGTATTCGATCTCGAGAATTGAGACACTCGAAACCAAAGTAAGATATTCACAAGCAGGCCTAATATGTTTCATGTCAATTATCGTTATTCGCTTTCAGAATATTGAATCTTAATTTTGATTATATTTATACTACTTATTATAAACCGTATAAATTCACTTTATAAATAAATGATTTCATATTAGACTCCCTATTAATATCACAAAGGGAATATAATGACTCCATAAAAGTTCAACAAACTTAAAATTCCAATTTCTTTGTGGACGAAAAGTCCCTCTCGTATATGGCCCCAAAAAAAGGTTGAAAATAAATCCAATTGCATCAATAAAGTTGCAATAAATTTGTTGATATATGAGAAATCTCAAGCATCTACACAAAGATTAATATGTGGTTGATAATTTTTTTTAGATTAATGCATCAAAAAAGGAAGAAAAATTAAAATGGACAACATTATGTATGGAAAATTGATGTTCCTTGTTTAATCGTATATTTTTCATCATCGTTAATTATCTGTTAAAGAAAATATAATAAGTTGTGTCAAATTTAAAAAGTGGATAGATATTGCATATGCTCACTCATACTTATTACAGTTCTACCAGTGAAAGTGTGAGACATTGAATTTCCGTCATTTGAACTTCAAAATTGAAGGTCATTGAACCTTGTATATCTGTTATAAGGTTCTCTATAATACCTAACCTCGAGTAATGATGTTACATTGCTACTACGTTGCAACCTTTCACACTTTAAATCTTGAAAATGAATTATGTTAAACCATGTCTCGTTGTAATAGAGAGCTACTAAACAATTTCGAAATTGACAAGCTTTAAACTCGGACCATCTATCACTTTCAATCTAGACACCTTTCTGATCTGGGTTGGAAGAAAGACAAAGAGCCACCAGACCAATTTGATGTTAACGTGATTTGCCAGCAGACCAATTTTAATGCTAACGTGATTTGAATCAAGTCATGAAAATCAATCATATTTCATGTCAAATTAGATAGCTGAGAACGCATACATCCTTAATTTCACCGAACTTTACATCGCTGAGATCACCACCATCTATTGTAATTTGCACAAAATCTCATTGAAGACAGATATTATCCGTCTCAACCTGAAAACCAATAGCGCCCTCTCACAATATGCAAGTGACACTATCCATAAGATGCTTCACTTGTCCTTCAGTTGCCTCATTATGAGCCGAAATGAGTAATGTCCGTATTCAGCTTATGAGCGATCTGTTTAATTTGTAGCTTTACGAGACAATCAATCGTTCTCTCCTTTACTGCTTTTGAAAGGATGATCTTTGGCCAAAGATTGAAGGACTGTATTCACGTTCAAGTATATGCTTTCATGCTTCAAAAGTCACTCAATTTATGAACCAATTTTGATCGTGTAAGATTTTGTTGACACGAATCAATCATGCCTTTCAAGACAAGGTACATTACTACATTACCATTTTACAATCAAATTAAAGTTGGTGTCACATTTTTCACCATTTGCTTTTTATCTTTATTATTATATTTAGAAATAAATAAAACGTGTGTTACACTATTTCATTCCATTTTTTCATGCAAAAATCCAAGAAAATTTGATACAAAGGATTCCAAAAGTTGAAGAAGATCTTCTCGCATATGATTATAATGTGTTGATCACAAGTCTTGTATTGTAATAGTGTTCGATCTTTCGTATCAAACAATAATGTCGTCCTTCATACGGAGTAACATAATTTAGCACAATAAAATAATTATTCCGTATTGTACAAAATTCGTTGTCACGGTTTTATATTAGAGGTATGTAACTTTTTTATTAAGTAATTAGCCTTTCAATTTAAAGGGTCAATAATTCATTATTATATGTAATTAATAGTACTACATAGAATTTACACAATATATATAGACTATAGTTGTAGTTAGATCTGTCAAAATCAACTAGATTCGATTGATCCGTTTTAAAAAGGCTTACCCGAGACCCGAAATCGACCAAAACTATCGCACTCGATCCCGAATTGTCCCACACAACCTAAAAATGACCCGAGCATTCATTGACCCGGGCGTATGAAAACCCGACCTGAAATGAGACGACCCGAAATCACTCAAGGCCAAAATGACCCGACAAAATATAACTTTAATTAATTCTAAAAGACTTGAAATGCCTTTTTTCTCTCTTAATTATTGAACCGAAAATGATCAGACTCTCGCTTGACCCGAAACAGACCCAACTAACACTCCTGAAACAGACCAACTTAACAATCCTAAAACATACCCATAACCTGAAATGAAACTGCCCGACCCGAACTAATCAAAAAATTCGAGAAACCCAACCCAATCCGATCCGACCTGACCTATTAACTCGATTTATTACAAGGCCTAGTCGAGGGGATACATGTTCGGATGTTCCTGAGTAATTGACAAAGGCTATTAGCCTATGATATGCTCTTTAAGATACCATCCGTCTATCCCCCACATATCTATGATCTATCCGTCTAGCATCAACAAATGGATAATTGTATTCCCTCTACGGCTCTACCTTATTTTTATCCCCTTTGTAATTCTAATTTTTTGTTGAGAATTTTAAATTGGAAAATCAAAATCTCATGAAGAGAATATAAGTTAGTGTACATTTTATTAAAACTTTAACGCATGTACAATTTATATCGTTTTAATGAAAAGTATATGTCAGAGAATAACTCACACACATGCAGTCCCTCAACTTTAACGTGAGAGTTAAAAAAGATGTGTATACAAACATCTCCAAAGACCGCAAAATTGTACAATAAAAAGGCAAGATTTTTTTGTTGAGGGGACTAAATATGAGATAAGAGCGTCCTTACTAAGGGTAACATTATTGGGAGTCTTAAGACAAGACTTTCTTAAGTCTTAAGATAAGCTAGACTCGCTCAATTTTACCAATAATCTACCCGAGTCTTGAGGAAAGTCTTAAGTCGAGTCTTGAAAATCCAAGACTCTCCTTAAGACTTTGGTGGGTCTTGACCCCACTAAAAGTAGTTTAATAAGTATGTAAAAAGAAAAAGTAAAATGGAAAAGTAGAGTCTGAGGTGAGTCTGAACAATAAAAAAATAATAAAAGCTAGTGGAAATCTGATGTAGCAGAGTCTTAAGACGTTGGGGGGTCTTACGAATAATGTTACCCTAACTATTCTAGAGCATTATTGGGCCTTTATAACTCATTTTGTACAACTCTACTCAAAATGTACGAACAAATTAATAGTGAGTGTAAAATAACCCTATTAACACGCTTTGATGCATATGACATCATACTGAATTACTAATATGTCCTGATTTTTGGAACATGTACGTAAGAATGGGAGATTATGTAACCATATACTCTTGTTCTTACATGTATTTTTAATATACAATCGTTCTAATGTATACACTACATGGTTAATGCCTTTATGACCTAGCAAGCCGGACAAATATTGATCCAAGATTATCTCAAATTGGACCAAACTGGACGAATTTAGAGAAATCGAAATCTAATTAGACCTAAATGTTACATTTACTCGCACCAAGAACATACACAAAAACTCTAGAGAGACGGTCTCTTAATAACGTTGTTGAGAGACCTCTCACGTGATGGGATAAAGGAGCCACCGAAATTTGAAAAACAAACGCGTTAATTAGACTAAGATATTTTTTATATTTTTTTTCAAACATCGGAAAACTCAACTAATTTGTTTTGGATAAGGAGAATTAATCTAAATTGAATATATCAACTAACTCAATGACACCGCCATAATCAGTTAATCACCCCCAGTTTGATCACTTTCAATTCAATCAATTGATTTCTACCCTCAAACCCTAATTAAACACCCCAAATTTCAATTTTATCATAAACCCAGAACAACCCAGAAAGGAAATGAGTAAAAATCACATACTTAACTTCCTAATCACATTTATTTTAGGGTTAGGGTTAGGGTTAGGGTTTGGGGATGCAATTAAAGTACCATTTAGGGTTAATGATGTTCTTCCAGTTTTACCTCGAGAGATATCATGGCCAGTACTTAATAATTTTCACAGTGCAGTTGATTTATTACCTTCTTTTGTTGGTTCAGTAATTCCTAATAATGATTCTAGTTTACAGTGGAAAGGAGCTTGCTTTTATGAAAACTCTGCGAAACTTGATTTTATTGATGGTGGTGATCGTGGTTTAGGTGGTGGTGTTCTTCGTCTTAATGTATGATTCTAAATTTCTAGTGTTTTTACTTTTGAAGTTTTGATTTTGATAGTTAATTTGTAATGGTTGTTGCTGTTTTGATTAGTTAATGTTAGATTATGTCTTGACTCTGTTTGTCCCGTTTCGGTTAACCCTGCATGAGGTGTGTGTGTTCATACATCGCTCGTGAACCACGTAAACCCTAAACCCTAAACCTTAAATCTCCGTGTTACTATTTATTTGCGTTCTTCAATTCTTTCTTCGATGGGTTAATTGTGCTAAGTTGTTAATGTGATAGAAATAATGCAAAACGGTTCACCTGCGCGTTTCATATACAGGAAAGTATTAGTAGTCAATAGGGTGGCTAAGGTAGGAAGTTTGCGTACTTGTGAGTTGCGACTTGCCAATTCCCATATCCCGCGCCATTGAGGCATCGGTAACATTGTGGTGTTGTCGCCTGTCGGTCATATAAGCTCACAAACTGTAGCCTGTAGCTTGCTGTTTTGGGTGTGATATCCTACGAATGTAGCCATTCAATGCAATTATTGGCGCAATTTTTTTTTTTTTTGATAACGAGGGGTTTAATCCCCGGGCCCATGCATTCCCTCACCACCACATGGACCATGTAAGCCACCCCTTCGGAAGCTGCAGTGGCCAAGTGGTCATTGCCCCATCTGATAATCGAACCTGAGACTTCTCAACTCCTGCATTTCTGCAAGCTTTAAGGTTTAACTCAATTACCACTAGACTAACACCACTTGGTTTATTGGCGCAATTTCAGTATGGGTCAAATTTGACCTTATAACACATTGGCAGAGCTATGTGCATTTGACCCCTTTAAGTTTACCTCTCCATTTGTAGGAGCCCTTGAGGAATTTGAGTACAAGGATAGTGTTGTTATAAGCCCTTTTGCTATAATAAACTGATCAACATTTTACCTCATAACACTAAAATGTTGCTGGCGACTTATTAACTGCCGTTTTTTTAATCTTTTTACCTTCTTGTTTCTTTGCAGACCTCTGCAGCTCATAGTTGGTCTTGCATGGATCTCTATGTCTTTGCAACTCCATACAGGGTTACTTGGGATTATTATTTTGCCTCTAGTGAGCATACACTAAAGATTGAATCCTGGGAGGAAGCTGCGGAATTGGAATATGTATGCTTCAGTTTCATCGGTCGACTTTCAGATTTGATCCTTTTATTTGTGTATTTAGATAGAGAGTTCACGGTATAATTTGCCATGGAGCAGGTTAAACAACATGGAATATCAGTTTTTCTAATGCCATCAGGAATGCTCAGGACACTCCTTTCGTTGGTGGATGTTTTACCTCTGTTTTCCAACACTGCTTGGGGCCAACATGCTAACCTAGCTTTTCTTACGAAACACATGGGTGCAACATTCGAGAAGCGTCCTCAGCCTTGGCAGATAACTATTAATCTGGATGACGTCCATTCTGGTGACTTCCTTGCTCTTTCAAAGATCCGTGGCCGTTGGGATGGATTTGAAACATTGGAGAAGTGGGCGACAGGTGCATTTGCTGGTCATACTGCAGTTTGTCTGAAAGATGAAGATGGGAAACTGTGGGTTGCTGAATCAGGGCATGAGAATGAAAAGGTACTAGCTCAACAGATTTGAGGTTGTTTGAAGAAAGTAGAAATAACATAAAGTCTCCTGCGAGATGCCCTAGACGGTCTTGTAACTTAGTGCGAAACCATGGCACATTTGAACTAATCTTAGCACTAAACTATCTCATTATTCTCATACCAAAATTTTGGAAAAAATAAAGGGGATGTAAGATAGAGGCCTACAGCAGTTGATGGCTAGTTTTAGGCCCTGTTATTTTCGGCTGAAACGAGCTGAACTGAATTAATTGGAGTAGAGCTTAATTGAACTAAATTGAGTGGAACGGGGGTGAAGTGAATTTAGTTGAATTAAAAGTTAATTTTGTGAAGAGATTAACTGAACATAATTGATTGAAGTAAATAAAACTTAACGGAATACAACCCAGCAAAATTGAAAGGAGCTGAAATTAAGCCAAAAAGAACAGGGCCTTAGACCTTTTAGTAAATTGACACTTCCGTTTTCCATCTTTTGATCTCCATGGTTTGTTGGATTTGATTGATATATTGTATCTACATTTGTCCCTTCGGTAACGCAGGTTGAAGAGGTTATTGCGATTGTTCCATGGGATGAATGGTGGGAGCTTGCACTACAAGACGGTTCTAACCCACAGATTGCTTTGCTTCCCTTACATCCTGATGTCCGTGAAAAGTTTAACTCAACTGCTGCTTGGGAATATGCTCGGAGCATGGCAGGCAAACCTTATGGTTACCATAACATGATATTTAGTTGGATTGATACCATAGGCGACAATTTTCCTCCTCCTCTTGATGCTCACTTGGTATTCTTCTTTTGCCAACTTCTACAAACTAAGAACTTGTCATTTGAAATTGATTATCGTTGTTGTCCTTAAAATTTGGCGAAAATCATTAGTACATAGCCACAAGGATCTTCTCTGAGACATTCTAACTTAGAATGATGCAGGTCATTTCTGTCATGTCGATGTGGACTCGACTACAGCCAGATTATGCAGCAAATATGTGGAATGAAGCTTTAAATAAGAGGCTTGGAACTGAGGTATTCATGCAATCGCTCCCTCGAAAGGAAAATAGTATACTTGCAAACTTTGGCAAAAATGATTGGCCGTGAGTCAGTGAGTGAATTTACTTTAGCTTTAAATAGTAGGAGGCTTCAATAGTGAACTTCTCTGAATAGAGGATCTCCAGGAATCCATACTTCGACGGCAAAAATAGTAATGTCGGGTTGGCTGGTTGGGGGCAGAAATGGAAAGAAATATACAAGTTAACAAAAAAATATAGTATATGCCACAAGTTCGAACCCGTAAACTTCTTGCTGAATATTGTCAACACCCTCCCTCAATATGCTAATTTTCGCAAACTAGCGGAGCAAATATATATATACCATTGTTTCAGGTGGGGCATGTTTACTTAAATAGGGGTTATGGCCTAGGTTACCTCCAGTCCTCCACACTTCATATGACCTCCCGTACCCGTGTCCGACACTTGATCCTTGGATGTTGCTATGACACTCGGACACTTCATTTTAGACCTAAAACTTGAATTTTTTTTATAAAATAGCCGTGTCCGACACTTGGATATATACGTACCCGTGTCCGACCCTTCAAGCCGAGTCAGAGCAACATAGGTTGTGGCCTATGGGGTATTAAACGTGTTACACTTTGGATATGCTTTCTTGTATGGTCATTGTTGTCACTTGGTGAAAACCGATTCTTAGTTCTTCGTTATCTGGGCACAAAGGTAGAAGTCACGTATAGTGATGCTCGCAGTTCAAATTAATATTACGTAGACTTGTTTGGGAATGAGTTGTACAACAACTAAGCGATCCGTTGAAGTAAGTGTTTGATCTTGTCTTGCGCAAGCTTCCTCAATTTTCGTGCTGTATGACTTTAAGAAGGTAAAAATAGCTTGTGAATGCTAATCACAAAGTTAAATGTGATTTCCATAGAGTATCGACTATTGTGTCTTAGCTATGCACTGTTCTCTACTGCAGCATCACCAAATTTTAGAAAGTTACGTTTTTTTATTGTGGGTTTTGACATTCCTTGGACTTGTTTTTTCAGGGTTTAGATTTGTATGGAATTCTTGCGGAAATTGAAAACCGAGGCATATCATTTGATCAATTACTGACTATACCCGAGCAAGACGATTGGGTATATAGTGATGGTAAATCGACAACATGCGTTTCCTTTATCCTTTCAATGTATAAAGACGCAGGAGTGTTTGGTCCACTGTCTAGCTCCATCCAAGTGACAGAATTCACTGTAAGTTCCCTGTTTCCCATATGTAGTGTACTCTTGGTTCATGGCAGTTCCCGTGACATAAAAGATTATTATATCTACCGTCGTACATCGTAATGCCACTTACTAACCTTCAGTTAGACAATGAGTCAAGCATGACACGGACTTGCGTGAGACGAGGCCAACACATACCGATATGCAATTCTTCCTACGTCTCAATCTCATTCATTTGTTATTTTGTATTCTTTGCGAGGGGTATTTTACTCAAAAATAAACAAATGATTGGCAGAGGCGTCCAATGATTTTAGGAGGCCCGGTTCAAATTGCCAATTTGGGGACCTTAATAGGTCTTGTAAACAAATAATATTTTTTTTAAAAATAATAAAAATATAAAATTGTTGAGATTTTGCTACCAAGAGAAATCGATCCTTGGACAACACATTGATGAGTGATGCTCAAACCACTACACCCAAGCATATTAATAGTTTAATACTAATTTAGTATAACAAAACGTTAATGTACTCTAACCATACTGAGTTTTGGGCCCCGAAAACTTTTGGGCCCCGGTTCTTAAAACCGGTTGAACCCTTGTTCGACAGCCCTGATGATTGGGACAAACCGTCAAAGGGAGTAGTTTTTTAGTTATAGAGCTCACGGGTTGTCTGATTATCTCACATGTAAGACCGTTTCCGATAATTTTCTGTGATAATTAGAATTTGTGGGTTGGTCTCACATGTGAAAGTGTCTTATTGGTGATTCTGTGCTCCTTTAGTTTCCTTTTTACGACGCCTATTGGAACAAAACTTTTCAGATACGGGACGCATATATGCTGAAAATTTTCGAGAACAGTGGGACACGCTTGCCAAACTGGTGTAACACCGAGAATGGACTTCTCCCGTTTTGTCAGATTCTCGGAGAGTATCGCATGGAACTCCCTGAATACAACACCGTAGAACCTTACGCTTACATGAACGAGAATTGTCCCTCCTTGCCTCCACATTATCAAAGGCCTCTAAACTGTTGATGTCGTTTAACACGTCGTATCTGATGTTCTGATTCCGATGTTTGTTCAAATTACTAACACGTCGTCTTGTTTTGTTGTAGCATTGTTCAAGTGATATCGATCTGTTAGTGTTCTGTAAATAGCTGAGACAGTTATGCGAAGCAATAGTCGTTTTGAAAAGACGATTACTAAGCTTCAAATGTCCAATGATTTATAACTCGCGCTCTCTTTTATCGTATTTTCTTTTACCCCTTCTTGTAAACTTGTTGAGCCGAGTTCTTACAATCTCATATTACTTCCAATTCCATCGTCTACATGATGAAAATCATGCACGGGATCGGCTTAATATGGTAACATGACAAAGCGGGTTTTAAATTTTTAATGTCACCGGGGCAAAAACAGAATACTAGGAAACAGTGTAACTACGGCGGTCTCAGATTAGCCATGGCCAATCCATGCAAATTCAAACCACTGTCAAAACCGATTCATTTACATATAATTTAAAAGACGCCGAGAGCTAATCAATTGTACTCGTATAATTTTAAATAATTCTTTACAATCGCATAGCCCATTCTTGTTCCTAAATTGCTAAACCTCAACAATAGGCTAAACCGAAAACGTAATCCTCAACCTAATGGGATTTTAAGTTGAGAGAGTGAAGAAGAATGTCGGTATTATATACTCTCTACGATTCTTGAGAATTGCCCATTTGATTAAAATAATCCTCATAAATCTTAAAAAGTGGGGCGATTCCAAAGAATCGGAGGAATTAGCACATTCCGCCGTCAATCTGCGGGATTATTTTTTTTGTACAGTGTGACTGACGCAACAAAAGATGAACTATTTTTTAGGGGGTGTTGTGCTTGCTTTCGCCATTGCAGCCCTTTTGGCCACATCCCATGGCTTTTGAGGAGCAAAAACACCGACCTGGTTAGCGAAGAATGACTCATAACCAGGTGAATCAAATGCGAAACCAGTGTGCTTCGATCTCTGAGATGGAAGTTGAGATATCGCGTAGCTTCGTGCCTCTTCCGGAGTGAGATTACTCTGTATCTCAAGATATTGTGCCCTTCTATTGTCTTCGGGTTCATACTGGTGAATTTCTTGTATTATTTGATAGTTATATGGGAAAAACCATCTCTGTAGCCTGAAATACAGATTGACTGAAAGTTAAGCAGCTTCTACATTAATATACCTAAAAGACCCACAATTTAGAGACTTATATATATAGCTATTTTCTTAATTTTCAGGCAAACGAGTGCAATGCTAGCAAATGGGTTACAATCACTGTTACTCCGACACTTCAGTTAACTGCAGTATCGTTTGTCAGACACGTGTCGATGTCCGCCACCATACGACACTTTGACACTTCAATTTAGACCACAAAATAGGAAAATTCACCTAAAATAGCCGTGTCCGACACTGTGACACGTGTCCGACAGGGTCAGACACTTGTCGGAGAGTCGGAGTAACACAGGTTACAATACCCGAAAGCGTGCATGCATTCTTATAGGAATATTAATAATAGTTGAGTCTCAACCATCAATCCTGACAACCTCAAAACCCCTCAAAAACACGAATTGGAAACCCAACACAGTATGGGGGAGCCTGTCGGGCAGCTGAATACCGAGGTTGCAAATTTGCAATATCTAGAAAGCTCAATATAACCTGCATGTAAGCTAGTAAAATCCCGAAGATGTGATAATTATGACATTGGTTCGAAACTTGTCAATATCAAATCCCCGCGACCCATTCTGGATATTTCGTACAAAAAAAAAACAATTCATGAAGAGAACTCATTACCCTAGGTAAAGGAAGTCCCCAATGAGAGCAACAAAGGGAACAAGAATTAGTGCAAGATAGAAGTATGGGGTACTCATCAAGACAAATATGACGTAGTAGATATTCTCCTGCAATGAAATAGGTTACAGATTAATTACATGAAGCAAATAATCATCCCTCTGAATCTCCAGAAAGGTGGAAGCAAATACAAAAAACCGACTTCTGCACCGAACACCTGCAATGAAATAGGTAACAGCTTACCAATATATGAGTATTGTTTCTGCTAACATCAAATGATTATGGTTATGGCCTTTCAGTTGAAAATGCTGCTCCATTATCCAAACATATTCGGGCATCTCACCATTTGTTTTTTGACAATTAGGCATTTCATTATTCTTACCTTTGTAGCACTAAATAGACCATATTTAACTTGAAAGAGAAGCACATTTTAAGCACAAATTCTCATTTGTGACGGGTATATCCGTCGCAAGCTTGCGACGGGTCAAGTAAAATCCATGTGGGGTATATAAGACAAAATCAAAATGTTTAGGAGTAGCAAACTGTTTTGTCTTATTCACCCACGTGGGTACTATTTGTCCCGTCGCAAGCTTGTGAGAGTAAATTTTAAGAGCAAATGTTGATTTTCGTGTAACGCTATCTTGTCCATTCATCATCAATTGGATATTTGGATGGGAGAGTTTGATCATAAACCCAAGGTTAGATTCCAAAATTAAAAAAATGTGTAAAATATTGGACGAGGTTTATAAATTCTACTATCTTGGAACCTCAAATGTTTGACTATAGCACTTCATTGCCAAGCTGTTAGCAGAAAAAAATACTCATATATTGGTAAGCTCTATAAATCTTAGTAGGAAATTATGGACCTAAATACTATGTGTTTATAAGCACAAATGTTCTTAGGTATGTTCATTATATGTGCAGAATGTGACATTTATTAAGAAAATGACTAACCTGCCTATCACCATTAGTCATTATGCCAGAGTAACCGAATATGAAAAGGAACCACGCTGTAATGCTTCCCCAAACACTTATATGATGCCACCGCGTAATGCTGTTACAGCACAATAGAAGACGTATATTGACAGTGACGACAACACAGGTGAATGTCATTGTGCTTATATCCCACAAACCAAACATCTTGCCAGCTGATGTTTGAGGCCTAGAACCAGATGTTGTCACAAAAAAGAAAAATATCAGCGATTGATAGACAGAGAAAAAGGCCCACACACCGACCACTCTCCAATTAAAATAGACGTTTTTCAATCCTTCCATGTAGAGTTGAGGGTATTTCTTTGAAAGTGATGCACCAACATCCTGGAAAATGAAACGAATAGTCAACTCAAGCGAATGTCCAAGATTCAGTATTTAAAAGAACTCGAATGAGACAATCTCTCAAGTGAGACCAGCCCAAATGTTTATGTAATCCTCATTTAACAATAGGGTTAACCATTGATGGGTTGGTCTCTATGCGAAACTGTCTTATATAAGTTTCTGTCACAATAAGGTAGAATGTAGGACCTTGTCAAATAGTCCAAGCATAAGCACAGGCAAAGATGTGAAAAAGACATTGTAAAATGCTTGAAACCAATCATCATAATATCTCTGACCAGAAAACCCAGCTAGGAGGGTGAACCAAAATTGAGTCAGCGTAAAAGTAAGATTTTTGTAGAAGAAGTATAACACCACCTGCAAAAAGAACCCTTAGTTTGTATGCTCTCTATAGCAGAAGGCGAAAAGTATCATTTGCTGAGTTATGTGAAATTTGCGGACCTTGCATATTCTTATATATGACCATCTTCCATGTACAAGTAGCAACTCTGTGAGAAAGCGAAACTGTGCAATTGCAAAATCACTAGCCATAACAGCTTGCATGCCTTCCATCCCACTGATTCCGACACCAACATGAGCTGCTTGAATCATACTAACATCATTTGCTCCATCGCCAATACTTAGTGTTATTTTTTTTGCACCTTTCTTCACCAGACTTGTTACCTTCATATATGCACAAACACTTTAGTTTAGTTCTGTTTACAGTGTATAAGTATTATAAAATATTCTGCAACGGCTAACAATCAACAGGCACTGACATAAGACAATCAGAATTGACAATCACTTGAGAGAATTTCTCTGTTAAAATATTCTGTGATTGTGTACAATCTTCGACGCCTTGAAAGTGCCAAAAATAACATTGAAGTGTCTCATTTAGATTTCAAACGGAGACATAACTTGAAAAATATAGCACACAAACATCGTTTTCAGGCCTAAATATTTTCAAAAGATTAAATAACATCTGATGGGGCTGTTCATAGAATCATAGGCACACATCCCTAGTTGCATAAGCACACAATCAGAATCTCCAACAGTACTGGGAATACTATACATAACTGAGGGCTCTTCATTGACAATACAATTATACAAATAATAGATTATACAATTTCCACTATACTTTTTGAAACCTAAATAAGTTGGCCATATCCTTTTTTTTTTTTTAATCCAAATGAGTGAGAGATGAAATATGGATTCAGGAAATTCCTTCTACCATTATTATTATTACCAAAACAAGCAAACTTATGTTTTATACTTAAGCACACTGACACATTCACATACCAAGGAGCTTTATAGAGAGCTACAAGCCTACAACGACAAAAGAGAGCCCTAACAAACTCAACTCTGAAGATTAGTATCTCCTTAGTCTGTTATAATAACCCAAATTATTTGTTTTTCATGGCATACTTCATCATTTTAACCAAGAGATACATCTAAAGAACAGAGAGGCACTATCAGTTTAACATGTCTCCACAAAAATATTAGTGATTGATTGCCCAAGAGAAGAGCTAAACATACGACAATAGTAACACACGCATCACAACTCATAAAACAAATTCAACATTGAATTGTCATTCACTGACCTGTGCTTTCTGAAGAGGAGAAACCCTACAGCAGACTACGGAGGTACAATTTAAGCTTAGATTCAAAAGAATTCCACGCAAGCTTGGATCTAATGCATACATTAGACATTTCCCGTCTATGACAAGTGCTATCTTTGGTCCAGATGAAGTACGGAGAATTTGCTGGGCTTCATCAATGCTACTCTTCAGTTGAGTTTTCACAGCATCCCTGATATAACGAGCAGTTTCTACTGGGTCACCCTAACACAATGTAGCATCTGATAGGTAAGATAAAGAAAAAATGTGACCCCCGAGAAACGGGAAGAAAGCATCTCTAAAGATTCAAAATATTTAAATGGAGCTTGCAAATGTCTCTTACCCTCTCTTCAACTTCTCTAATATCATCTGTTTCTGAAGTGACAATGAACTGCTTCATGTCGTTGTTGATCAAGTTACATGCTGCAGAAAGTTAGATATTTAAGGCCTGTTTTGCATGTAAGATAAGCCACGAGGAACACCCCCCCTCCCCCATCCCTTTCTCCTCACACAGGCCACAATGTATGTAGAAAGCAGCACTAACCATAAGCAATATTAATTGCTGTTTCCATTTTATCCCCTGTCAGTACCCAGATCTTAATTCCAGCCCTTGCTAAAGTCTCTATGCAAGTTGGCACTCCTTCTTGAAGCTTATCTTCAATAGCTGTGGAGCCAATCAAAGTAAGATCCTTTTCTATAACTTCAGCCACCTGCAGCACTCCAGCATAAAGAGTTGATGTTGAGAACATGCATTAGAAAATTTAGCAAGTCGGCCTGATTTAGTCAATCACATTTCAAACCAAGGAATAGGCCTAGTCAGAATAGGAAATAAAGGACTAGAACTACTCTGACAAAGCAATCTTTGAATCAGATATAAGATACTACAAATGCTACAAACATTTTCAAAATAGATTCTCAATTCAAAGGACACTAAGAATGCTTAAGAAGTATTTTTTGGGCATAGGGCTGAAAGCAATCTAGTTACTAGAAGAGAAACATCATCTTGTCCATATAAAGCACTTAAAAGGAAACAGCTAAACCAAGCCATAAAAAAGTGAGGTTCATTTTCAATATATTAGAAAGCAACTGGCTTAAATCATCACATCCCAATGAGATTATGGGGAACATAAAAAATCTTGGACTCACTGAAGTACGGACAAACAAATACCTCATCCAGTTTCTTTTCTCTGTCTCGTAGAGAAGATTTAGCCTGATTAAATTTCTCATTCCACGTCTCGTACACGTCTGCATTCAAAATCCTATAGGCCAGACACAGTGTGCGTAAACCAGATGATCCAAATTGTTCCAAGTGCTCCCTGGTTGCATTTTTCAGACCATCACCCCCTTCAGTCAATCGTTCATATATAACATTATCAGCACCCTAGGTGACAACAAGAACATAAAACCTTAGCCCAACAAAAATATTGGATTGCCTCATGCAAAGCTAAAGAGCTGTTGAAGCAGTACCTTACAGTATAATACAAGTCTACCATCAGGATATCGGCATATAACGGATTGGCGCTTCCTTGTACTGTTAAAGAACCATAAAGGAGAGCTTAAAACTATGTTACAAACAAGCTATGGAAAGCAGAAGATGCAAACCAACTGACATACGTAACCTCACCTATTAAACTCCAGGACATTGAGAATTTCATATGGCACATCCTCAACATTACCCATCTTCTCTACATGTGACTCGCGAACATAAATTGTTGTCGGTGTACGTCTGAGAAAATAAGACACGAAGCAAATAAGATGTCAGGGTTTCAAAAGTCTGAAGTAGAAAAATTAACAGGCAATGTGGACCCAAAACTGTTCCAGCATGTTTCAGACAATATTGTTTGACTTCCCTCAAAAAATATATTGTTTGAAAAAGTAGAGTCTAACAAGCCGAGAACCAAGATTTGTTTATACAAAAACAAGGCTGATTTGTGGCACATTTTTATGGGTCCCCCACGTATCGCAAATATAATAGTAGAGAGTGCAACCTGTAAAAGAAAAAACCAAAATTCTTAGCAGCTGCAACTAGAGCTGCTTCATCCGGCGAAGCTGCCTGATAGACTATCTTCTCAGGGGACTCGTCCCCTTCAGGAAGCACTGTGTGGCATATTGCAAGGCACCTGAAAAACTCCTAAACCACAGAGACGAGAAATAGATATCAAGAAATATATTTAAACAGTTGAATGTTGACCAAAATATATTAGCTCACAAAGTCACAGGTAATCTCATAAACAAACAGCACAACATTATTTTTTCCCCAAGAAAATAAAGCTCATTAAATTGGTAATGTCAATCTGCATAGATAAAACTTACTCTATGTGTCTACTCAAACTTAACCTCATAGTTCTGCTTCCCTCCCTACTTTTTTCTCGCATATCTCATCCATCTTCATGTATCAAAAATTCAAACCGTAATTTTGCAATGTCTTAGAATAGTTTTTTTTCCCACATCTACCAAAAGAAACCAATATTACCTGACCCGAATAAAATTACTGGTTTGATGTTCCGACTTCCAAAAGAGTAAGAAGGGAAGTTAAAAACCCATTCTAATCCTCAAATAAACAACATTATCAAAACACTACTCATAATTCAGTTCAAATGTCAAGCATATTGCAATTTACCTTACACATATCAGCACATGGCTCATTTCTCCATCCACCACGCATAAGTCTAGCATCGTCAAAGTTAAAACCCTTCTCATGAATTGCTGTAGCTGACTTGTGCACCTAGAGCAGATTCATAGAATCAAGAAGATGAAGGCAAAGCAGGAGAAAGGGTCGAAAAACTCAGAATTTGGATATCAAACCTCTGGGAGTTTGGTGCCAATGCGCTCAGCCACATCCCTCTCAATTTCAGTGACACCAGTTCCATAGACTTCTCCTCCAATTGAGCATTTAAAAAACTCCATTAAATTTTGAGTCAGTGTACCTGTTTTATCAGTAAAGATATATTCCACCTGTAATGAATGATAAAATCTAACTTGCTCAGAAAGTCAGTTGGTTAGCCATAAGGATGGGAAGGAAAGAGTTCAGTTATGGATTAAAAAGATTTTGACACGCAAAAGCCAATGTGATCACGTAAAACAACATCATATCTGAATTACATTAGCAAAATTTAATGTGGGGTCGCATGATACGTCATACGTTGGCCTTTTTTAGGCTATCTCACTATCTCGCTTGAGACGACTTATATTTTCCTTGCTTGATTTACAAAGCCTTTTGACACTATACTTAGATTTTTATTTTATTTTAAAGACGACTCCATAAACAGAAAGACATCCTAAATTTAACGGCAACACCCTAAATAATGCTCTTAAGCTATATTGGGTAATCTTATCTATAAAAAGGTTAAAATCAAGAAGAGATAAGATTTGATTCGGACTAAGCATACAGCTCCACTTAGATTAGAGAGTCAACTTAAATAATATCGTACAGATAATAAATCACCATAAAGAGTCAAGACCACATACCTGTCCAAGTTCTTCATTCAAATTTGAAGTCCTTGCCAATGCAGGTGTGTTTGACTCAGCATGGTACATATCTAAATCATTGTTGATGAACTTAATAGATTGTATAAATTTAATGCTCTGGAACACAGAAAAAGTTTTATCTTAGTCAATATCAAATGACAGGGAGTGTCATACCGGCACGTCATCATCAGAAAATAAGATCTACCTCAATGGAAACGTAAAGTGATATAGGGATGACAGTCGAGAACAGAGTGATGAGGGTAAACATAGTCAAGATAACCACCTGCAACCATAGAAAAGAAGAGTTACAGCACTCAACAACAACAAACAACAACAACAACAACAACAACAAAGCATTAATTTCAAAAGGAAAAGTAGAAACAATTTATTAAAATTAGGGTTTTTCTATGTGGTATTCCTGTATTTTTTTCGAATTCTACGTGGTACCCCTGCATTTTTGAAAACATCACCGATACCCTTAAAGTTAGTAAAATTATTGTTAGATATTGTAATGAAAATATGATTACGATTGAGTAAACTACGTTTATGTTAATGACATGACAAATTATTGTCAAAAAATCAATCAAAAATGTATAAACTAAACGTTTAAAAGAGGAGAATTAGAGAAGTTTAGGTATTTTAAGATGTTTTCATCAAGTTTAGGGGTACCCCTGATATTTTTAAGAAGTGAGGGGTACCACATAGAATTCAAAGAACTACAAGGGCACCACGTAGAAAAACCCTTAAAATTATAAAGGCATAAGGGGGTGAAACAATATGCAACTATGAGTCTATGAGCATGCGAGCATTAAATCTTTTAGCATAACAAGCATCATAAAGTTTTAAAGTATAAATCATACCACAAATCTACTACTAGGATCAAACTGGCGCTCATCCACTTTGCCTTCGAGTCCCAAATAGAAATACTTGCGGTCTATGAACAAGCCACTAATAATTTCAACGAACGTAAATTATCAGTGAATGTTAAAATAAAATTTAAAAAAAAAAAAACAAAACTTGAAACCCAAAAGGGGAATTAGCTTCTTAAGGCACCTGCCAATGGATCCAATGAGGCACAACAAAAATAAAGTAGCAAATAGAGCAAGAATCAGTTTGTCAAGCTTCCTTTCTAGTGTACTTCTTTTCGATGGGACATTCATAGTATTCATCATAACCTGCGAGTCAAACCAAAAAGAGAGATCAATATATGAAACAGGCAGAAGAGCATACAGTTTTATGAAGACAAATGCATACTTTCCTATGGTAGATAGTCTCCACAATATTGTCAGAAATACATTCACAATTTCTACACTTCGGCAAGACCAGGTTTGCAGTATCATGGTTACCAGATTCCTCAAATCCCAGCAAATCACAAATCGATTCCTAAGTATATGCATTACATTATAAAAGATGTGTATTGTATATGCGTATCATGTACTCGTATCACAGTGTACTATGAATCAGGAAACCATGTGCAGTACTAAAAACAGGATCAATATTACCAAAAAAACATATAATAATCTGGCATTGGGTGGGTGTATACAGTCCCACTAAAAAAAGACCGTGTTTGCCTATATCTGATAGACAACCGATAAGCAATACAACGAGTACCTGCTACTTCCAAATAAATTAGATTTAACATCATACCTTAGTTTCGTGCCCGGTATATATCACAGCTCCAACGATGTACTGAGTGTTTCTAAGACTGCAGCCCTTATCAATTGCAAACAGAGAGAGTCAATGTACATGTCACTAGTTGATAATATAATTCAAAAAAGATGGGGGAGCTCGATAATGGGTGAAAGTCAGGATTTAGGTAAGACCGTCCTAAGATAAGTTAGGGTAGGAAATAAGAAGCGGAAGGGATTCACAGGTTCAAGGTGAGCACTAGATGTTTCTTGTTACATAACCTTAAATTACACATCTTACCATAACGTTACTGTAGGACGGTCTTTACCCATAACTTGCTCTATGTGAAAAGAAGGTTATGCTGTGTCAAAATACATTAATCAGACAAATATCCTAGCATGACCGGTAGGTCCATAGCTGATTGAAATAGCTGGAAGCTATGGTTTTCAAACAAAAATGAACAGTAATAGATCAAGTCATACTCTCAGTAAAAGCTGGTTCGGTGAGAGAGGTAGTGTTTGCTTTTGAAATATCAGGTTTCCAGTGAAGGTATACAACGAATTATTAGCCTGTTCGCATTCTACTTCACCTACATAAGTAATCAAGAAATAACAAAATAAGCAAGCAGAGAACCCAATATCAAGGCTAAATTTAGATGCTTATTCCCACTCTGTTTGATCCACCAACAATAAACCTAGAATAATAGGGCTAGAGGATTCCCCCAAGCTCAACCAAAACCAGCTGAGAATTAATGATTCTACAAATTAAAAGCATCAGCGGGATACATCCAAGCATATAACAATCAACATCCTTCCTTACAGTTCACGTATTGAAGCTCACAGTCACCATAGTATTACAGATCTATGAATCTATATCCTATATATTTTACCATAGTGAGAATGCATTTGGAATCTTTAAATATTCGTCATTTAAGTGCTCAGTTGACAGGAAGGGACCTTTAAACTCAGATGCCTTATCTGGAGTCAAATAATCCCATGTCTTTTCTGGTGCTTTTCGGATCTTCAAATTTGTTTCACCATCTAGATTTGACGTCTGCAACACAAAGTAGAGATATAAATGTACTGAAAAAAAAAAATAAGCATTTCAACACCCCTGCCATTTTTTCTTAACAGACCAATAAGGCTAGGAGTAACACAGATTCTTTCAATTTAATAGAATAAAGTACAGTAAATTTAATGTTCAGGGACCTCAATGTAACACACGCCATCTGGATTTGTGCTAGCAAGAAAGAGAATATCTGCTGGGAAAAATCCGTCTTGCTTGACCTGCAAAGATGCAAGGTGAACAATACAATGTCATGAACTTATATATGACTTTGAACCCCCAAATTTTGGACACACCAACACTTAATATGAAATTTTGAAGAGATCTGGAAACATAGCTGCTGACAGATCAAAACAATTGCAGGAGAAGATAACTTCTTCTGTCAAAAACTGAACTTGGATAGATATCCAGGTCCACAATACAGGTTATAAAATTTTAACTAAAAGGTAAACTAAAAGAGAGGACAACGAATAAATTTATTGCACATCCAACTTTGGCAACTCTAGAAAACTTTGCTCAGATATTCCCATTAAACGACATACAGCCAATTAGCCAGATATATCTAAACCAAAATCATTTGTGCTGTGTAGATGTGCATCAAATCCTCACTTTTGATCCATGTAACTACAGTTCTGACAAGCTTCTGGTGACAGTTTGACACAGTTCTGAGGAATACCCAGGACTTTACTACATGAAACCAGATCAGAGTGGCAGGAATCCAATAAAAAGATCAGGCAGCCCTTTTCTTAACGCAAAGTAAAAACTGAAATAAGCAGAATGATATTATCAAACAACTGGATACTCACTCGAACAATGTCGCCAACTTGCAATCTTTTCCAAGGAATACTTTCCCACTTCTCTCCTAGCAAAATCTCTATAGGGGAATTATTTATCGACAAATCGTTCTGAAATCGCTTCTGTTACAGATTAAGCAACAGCTAACTGAGTTAATTCAGGTGCTAAGCCAGCAGGAAATCAAAATATAATTAAAGAGAACGTAAAAATGTGGAGAAGGGACATCCTCTGTAAAAAATCGGCAACAACCACAATAAATAAAAATTGACCCCTGTAAGATTTAACAGTAGACATACCCAGTCCTCAAATGCCTCTTTCACAAGAGATATGATAAGCACAACACTAAGGGGCGCCACATTTGTTAATGGACTGACTGGACTGCATCAAACCAAAAAAAGAAGTCATAAATAACTTAAATACAATGCAAACTTACGATTACTTTTTAAACAGTCAAACAAACTAACACTTGCGCATCATGTAACAAAATCAGCACTCAACAAGCGCAAAAGCTAGGGCCACGGGGAGTTGAGAGAGCCCATGAATATATGTTGGAATCAGCGAACGGCATATAAACTAAGTGATCATTTCAATGATTTTAAGATGACAACAAATTTAGAAATGCTATGGATCAATCAATATGGATGAACATTAAAGCCAAGAGCTCACTCGAGAAAACACCTTCCAAATAGGACCATTTTGCCAATTGGAAAGGGTACACTAGTTTTCTAGATTTTTCTTGTAGATGGAGAGGACTAGAGGAGGACATAAAGATGAATAACAAAATCCATTAAAATTAATCAGACAATAGACAACAGTATAATATAAAAGGCACCAGATACTTGTTTTTTCTACAAGAAAGTTTCATTAAATTGAATGTTGAAAATGGGAATATCGAAGTTATCTCATTGAATAAATTGCAAATATTTCCAATTTAATTAAAGGAAAGCAATAGGGATCCAATCTGTTGCTTTACCCGTAAGAGAAAAACAACCCTACCCCAAACATAATCCCAAGAGAAAATGATCTGGTTTAGCACAGGTGAACAGTAAATACCTCATAGGTGTCCATGATAAAATGGAGATCATAAGGAAATATAAGTTTGCTACCCGTCTGAACTGTCAGAGAAAAAAATTAACTTCAAGTTCAGTTGATGACAATAAACTGGACCTTGATAACAGGTCCAGAAGAAATAAATTCTTCATTTCTAGTGCATTGAAAGTATACCTGTTCAAATAGCCCTTTAGGTAGAAAAGTAAGAACATTATACTTTGTAGTTGATACAGAATTTCCCTGAAAATATCAAGCAAAATGGGTCTAAATGAAAATCGGCAGTCTAAATAAGTTTGCAACATTTGCATCACTACTATAAGTTGTCTGCTTCACAAAACCATCTAATCTCTACCAATGTAAAAAACCCTTCCTCTCTCCCTTTCCCTTCCCTCCCCTCCCCTCCCTTTCCCCTCCAAGGCTCAAACGTATACCCAAACGATATTTAAAAGATGGACCAATGATAAAGATCTCGTTCACCTGTAAAACAGTAAAATCAGAACTTCCTTTTAACATTTGCATAACATCTATTTTCCTCATCAACGGTGTAATAGACCAAAACACAAGTACCCGAAGAAGTGGGCATCATCATTTGCCTCAAAAAAGGTCCAAAAAACGGCAGATGACCCTTACACCCATGGTGAACATCGATTTGTTTACCAATTTAAGCATACTTATAGAGTTACAATGCCGGTATAACTTCACAAAGAGGACAAGAAAGCAAATTATTTCATAAACCTATTCTCTGCACTAAAAGCACCTTCACATTCACAGTACTTAAGTTGTTAGGGAATATGTCGAGATATCATAATCATGCAATCCGTTCCACAATATAAACATTTATTATCATATACCCTAATTGGCTAATTAGATTATGTCGAACCTCGCATAAAACACTACATAACCAAGGTACAAGATTCTTGGAGAAATCTAAATCATCCCATATTCCCAGCCATTCATAGCGAACCTAAGACATACTCCCCCGTCCCAATGATATGTTTACACTTACTTTATTTTGTGAAGGGAAAATCAAGCAACTGTAAACATATCACTGGCACGAATGGAGTACTATATTTCGCTTGCAAAGATCAAACACGCCACTACCTCCCAATCATCGTAACAAACTACTTCCATTATGTGAACTTGTATTCAATCACATATCACTAGCCATTCATAACGAACCTAAGACATACTCCCCTCGTCCCAATGATATATTTACACTTACTTTATTTTGTGAAGGGAAAATTAAGCAACTGTAAACGGATGGAGTACTATATTTTGCTTACAAAGATCAAACACGCGACTACCTCCCAATCATCATAACAATTCCTCCGTAACAAACTACTTCCATTATGTGAACTGGTATTCAATCACATTTGATTTCCTCAACCAATTCAACCTTACAGAATAATATTATACACCATTACACCAACCAATTTCAATGCTTGCTGTTCAGTGTTCGCAACAACGCATCAATACGAATCATTCCTACAACAATACAATGATCAAAGCTTCTACAAACCATTCCAAACTGAGCAAGGCTTACTTAAAGACCGTCATTATAGCAATCAACACGGAAACTACCGTCTTAAACTTAAAACGATCTCAAATAACATTCCGCATTCCGAACATTTCCAAATGCTAAACAAATATCAACAATTGCACGTAATAAAAAAAAATTTAAAAAAAAAAGTAAAACCTTGAATCGAGCGAGAGAGTTGGCGTCACGTTCATTGCAATAAATCGTACGGTGAGTAGGAGCCTGAGGCTGAACTCGGCCGAGTCGAACCGTCCGAGGCGAAAGAGGTGACCGATTCGACACGGACGAGTTACTGCCAAACCCGGATCTCCTCGACGATTGAGTCCTGTCCCATCCCGCCATATACGTGAAACCTCAATAACCGCCAATTAAAATAAACTTTTTCGGTTTTGTTACGTCTTCGGAAAGCATCCGTGACGACGAGGGGATTATCCGCTGTTATCGACCGTAATTACACATTACGTTCAAGTATTCTTGTTGCCTGTATCGGCAATTTCGTCGTTGGTTCGCCTGCTTGTCGTTGACGAAGAACGGATATTCGGAAATATTTTAGGAAGTTGGCCGTTTGAATTTAATTTAATATATAAATCAGTTATAAAATTGTTAAAAAGATTAATTAAATAATTAATTAAATTATTTGTCTTACATGTGAGTCGATATCATGTCTCGATCACCAAATGTCAAATACAAGTAATGTCTAACTACGACGGTTGTGCGATCAATAGAAATATAAAAAGTGATCGTATTTTTGATAAAAAAAAGAATTATCATTTCTGATTAAATGTTGACCATTTTTGTAAAAATGACCTATTTATTCAATGTGATCCTATTTATCAAAAAATAGTCGAATTCTACCAAAAAAAACATAGAGACCGTCGTATAGGATAAGTATTGAATTCTAATCGACGCCTCAAGTTAAGTTTTTGTAGTTCTAATTGACTAATGATAAAGTTTCGTTTCCACGTTTAAGTTTTTGTAGTTCTAATTGACTAATGATAAAGTTTCATTTTCACGTTTAAGCGTAGAGAAATTCTTGGGAGATCCGTTGTACCATGTCATCCTACACCCTAGTACCCTACCCGATGAGAATATTAAAATTGAATAAATTATCCATTAATTATATAATACTCCCTCCGAGTTATTATGATTGTTCCTTTTACTTTATACACAACAAATAAGAAAATCATTCTAAATCACACAAACCATCCTACCCCACACCCAATTGATTTTGGACCACAATAAAGTTACTAAAAAAGGAAATAGGAACAATATTCTTGTACACCCGGTGGAACAATCACTAAACTCGCATCAAAAGGAAAATAGGAAAAATCATAATAACTCGGAGGGTATAATCTTTTCAAAATAAAAACTAAAGCATCTCATTGGCTAAGGTGTACGATATTCTTGTACACCCGGTGGACCTTAAAATTTTTGTTAAGCGTTAATTGTTTTCACGTGACCAGCAGCTCGGGGGCCATCCCATGGGCTGTGTTGTAGTCTAATGGATCCGATCCCACTGCAAATGTCACTCGGCCGAGGACCCAAATCCGCAAACATATCTCACTACAACTTTTCTATAGGACCGTCTGGACTCTGGTGCTCTCGCGAAACTTCACCTCACCGTTTGGAGTCTGAACACGAGCCAGTAACTCGCTTTCAAGCCTACTTATTTCTCAGTTACCCATTTGTGTGTCATTGCATTTACTGAATAGTTGTGCTCATACTACAGTTTACAAACTTTACATAGCCATAAATTTTCATCTTACTGGTGAAAGTTTTCATCTTACTGGTGAAAGTGAAACTGCGGATTATTCATCAGAGTAAATCAACAGCCTCGCTAAACGAACAGATCATTAATAAAGAAGTAAGAGGCCGAAGCTGAAGACGGAGCCATATTATTCAAGTTACCCCGCTAACCCGGATTCGGGTTTTGTGCAGGAAGCCGTCAAAAGTAAACCATATGAATGCAACACAACAGAAGAGTAGACGAAAAGAAAGCGGCCAAAGTACTGTACAAATATAGACTGTGAATACAAGTATTCTTACAGAAAGGACACTTCCAGTCTTCACAGTGGCTTTAAGTAATTTGGAATAACTTCTCTTCAGAAGGGGGGGTATCAGTACTTTGTATAGTTTTCGACATTCATCGGTACACATTACACAACTCAATCATCTTATCTTATTTCCAATATTTAAGGAAGAAAAAAGTACTACTTTCGATCATGTTTGTCTTTCAAAGCCACCACCACCAATGTGCATGTGCAACCAGTCTGGTGACGGGTCATGTCCGTACTCTCTTGCAGGTTGGGAACAATACCCGACTCCAGATGTATCAAATGGCTGTTGACCAAACTGAAAGATTCAAAAGATGTAACAGGCATAAGGCTAGGACATCACAGTAACATAAGACACAATCTAAGAACTAAATATTAGGAATATTAATAATAGTTGGGCTTCAACCATCACCTTAAAGTTTTGGTTGAGATAGTTCATCTATCGTGGTATCAGAGCGAGTGTGACCGAAGGTCACGGGTTTGCTGGCAACCTCAAAAACCACGAAGTGAAAACCAGCACACGGTATGGGGGTCTGTGCAAACTAACCACTCGCCCAATGGGCAGCACACAGTATGGGGGCCTGTGCAAACTAACCACTCTTCAAGCCCAATGGGCATTTGAGTGAGGGAGCGTATTAGGAATATTAATAATAGTTGGCCTCAACCATCACCTTAAGGTTTTGGTTGAGATGGTTCATCTATCACTAAAGACATCACTTCAGTTGTAGAAAAATCCAGGATAATACAGCCGATAACTTTTTGGCCCCGTGGTAAAGACTAATGATATGTTGATGAAATGATAGGTCACATGTTCAGACCTAAACCCGCCCTCCAGATATGAAGTACCGATCTTGTAGGTCGTGCCTTATTTCACACCAGTGGAGGAGAATTAACAGCAAAAAGAATTAACAGGATGAACAACTGAACACCGAAAAGAAAATCACATAGGGTTGCAGGCAAGAAAACTATAATCTAATATACTCTATTCTGGCTTGGTTCAAACGGAGAGATGGGCGCATAATTAGTTGATAACATACCATCTGAGAAATTTATACTTACATCTTTCGAGGGAAATCCTTCAATACCAGGGCTGACTCTTGTATTGACCGCTTCTAATTTCATCGATAGGAACTGAAACAAACAATTTAATCGTTTTACCAAAAAAATAAACCCCATGATCTCGGCAAGTGATAAACCTGTAATAAGGGAGTAGGCAATAGCATACCTCGACTTGGCGCTGTAATGATTGTATGTAATTTATAATCTCGTCAAGTACTAGTGCCTTGCCAATGACCTGAAACCAAAAGTTAGTTAAGAGAGAATTTGAACTTCAAGAGGAAACAGGATCACAAAGACACCAGACAGATAACGAAAGTATCAGCATAAAGTCACTAAGAGTTCAAAGAATACATAACATCACTAAGAGTTCAAAAAATACATAACATCACACATTCGAAATGAAGAATCAATGACAACTTTGATGCAATACTTAATTTTGTATGCAAAAAAACTCGTAAAATCATCTCTTCAATGATAATGACGCTTCACAAAGTCGCGAGTAATAATGATACCAAATTTACAATGTTATGGAAGAGCAAAATATACCTTGTTACAACCAGGCACAAGATCCTGGAGTATTCTCATCCTTTCACTTATCTTTTCTCTTCTTGCCTGCCACCAAAATTTTCATTGTATGTCAGTCACTATATCCATAGACAGTGGTCTCACGCCCACATCTTGGACAGTGAACGGGGTGGCACATAGATGATTTGTGAACCGGTCTGACATATCTTGCGAGTTTCATCATTCCTCATTAGAGTTTCATTTTTTTCGGATAATATGTAGTTATATACAATAACATAATCGGAAAACAGATGCACCAGCGAAAATCAGGCGATTACCCTTTCTGCAAGGCTGTGGCTATCGGTAGCTTGACCTCTTCTAGCTCGCACATGAATATAATCCTTTTGTGAATCAAGAGGTGCCTTACTCGTTTTTTCAGTTCCTTTCCCAGAATTGACTTCACCATCACCTTTCTGAGTCTGATTCTCATCCCCGGACCCTGATGATTTCAACCTTTTACTGTCGGAATCGCTCTGCCCATTCAAATGATAACAAAAAACCTGTCATTAATCGGCAAAACAAACGCACGTACTCTCTCCAACCCATTTCGATTTGTTACTTAACTTCAACCGTTATTTTCTCACAATATACAATAACAAAAAAACAAGAACTGCAACATGACCCTCAAATCGCTACTCGTCTACTATAATGGCAGATAGCTACGATCACAACAACCCAACAACAAGAATAACTTTGCAACACGACTTTCATACCAAGGCCAAATCTTTTCTTATTAACGACCAATACCGTCTCAGAAAACAACATTCATATGTCCAATTGTCCATATCCCACATACTTCATCAGCAATTTGGCCTCTTAAACTTCTTATGTTTCTCCTCAATTACGACACATCAAAAATTCAAAATAACCAAATACAACTACCATTATATCCGATGATTTTACCAACTAAGCTAGCTAGCGTCCACTTTTCGTTCAAATTACCTAGAAAAACGGTTTACCCCTTCCACCCTACCGTCTCAATCATTTGTTTACTCGGTATATTTTAATTTTCAAGTACCTTTTTTTTCGGATGATTTTACCAACTAAGCTAGCTAGCGTCCACTTTTCGTTCAAATTACCCAGAAAAACGGTTTACCCCTTCCTCCCTACCCTTACCGTCTCAATCATTTGTTTACTCGGTATATTTTAATTTTCAAGTACCTTTATTTTCCTATGATTTTACTAGCTAAGCTAGTCAACGTCCACTTTTCTTTCAAATTACCTAGAAAAACGATTTACCCTTCCTTCCTACCGTCTCAATCATTTATTTCCTGGTATATTTTAATTTTTATACTTATCTAAAGCTAAATAAATGATTTAGACGGAGAGAGTAACGCACAAAATTATTCAGCAGTCGGACCGAATAGGTACAACTTTGAATCAACGATAACTAAATTAATTCTCGTATGAGACGGTTTTTCAGTCCCAAATAAATGATTCGGACGAGAATGTAATTCAAACTAAATTAATTCTTGTATGAGACGGTTTTAAATGTGTTTTAAATAACGTAATCAATGTCACTATCACTAATAAGTACACTTAATCAAATCAAAATTAGCTAAAAGCAACACACATAAAAAAACAATATTAATACTCGCCTAATTCCGATAATTTGTTTATTTTTGATTAAAATATTGTTTATTAAACTAAAAAATAAACAAATGAATGAGGGGGAAAAAAAATTGAAATACGAGTACCATGGCAGCATCTTCAACGATATTTTTATTATCCCTCCTCTTCCTCGCTGAACCGTTATAAACGGCGTCGTTTGCAGAACCCTCACGAATCAAACCAGACTCAGTAAAACGGGTCGAATTCGGGGCGAATGATCCAGCACCATTCATAGGTACAGGCCAGATCTCCGATAAGTTATACGACGTCGTTTCGTTCATTAGTGTCGCCGTCGGTGGATCCATTAAACTTTTATTAAAATAATAATTAATTAATTACTCCAAGTAATTTACGGATCCACCCTTCACATTTATAGCAATTATAATAAAATTAAAAATAAAAATAATAAATTTGAATTTAGAATATTATGAGGAGGAGGAGTAGGAAGTTTGAGTGAGTAGCTTGAGGATGAAGATTTGTGGGTAAATATAATTTGAATGAAAGTAAAGAGGTTTTAGAATTTATGAGAAGAAGGAGAAAAGGGAAGAAGAAGAAGAATGAAAATGGTGGAGAGGGAGTGGCTTTGGGAGTTGTGAAGTAGACTGACTTTTGATTGAGGTTTTCTCGGAGTATCTACCGCTCTATCTTTCTATTTAATGTTTTGTTTAACGAGATCTTATATGATATTACCGTCTTAATTTTAAAACGGTTATTTAGATTACTTCATTTGACGTCTATTAGAGTGAAAATGTTTTAAGAGCTCGTAAGGGTGGAGTTTAACGGTTAAAATTTGGTGAAATTCTCGGGAAACTCGGGTTCAAGCCTCCTCAATAGCAAAATCTTGTGGAGTGAGCATTCTTGGCCCGAATCCATGCCTAAATAGACTTCGAGTCTAACACGGTGGCTTACTTGGTGTTTGTGGTTTGCACGCTATCACATATAGCGGGGGTTTACCCAGTGCACACCAAAGATAACGGTTGCGGGAAACCTCGTCATCAAAAAATTTGTTTCAAGATACTAAAAGTAAGTTTTCGCGATGGGTTTATGTCCGTATATTATATTTCTATACACTTTTGGATCAAATTTGTAAAATTATCACCAGTTGACAATCCATTGTATAATCTCATCTCAGGGTTTGTTTGATTGATATAGGTGAATTAGAGTTTTCGGGAACTTCAAGTTCACGTGAATTCCCAAAAAGCGTTTGATTGAATGTAAGAAGTTAATTCATGTGATAAATTCTAATGACCAATGAGACTTGATGAATAACTTCACGCACAATGCAGAAAGTAGATTCATATACTTCTCATGATTTTGGCAGCTAAACAATACTGTATTATTGTAGTTTAAGATCTCACGATTTCAATAGACAACCAAACAAACCCTGATAACGTAAAAATGTAGAATTACTATTCTATTTATCTAATAAAATAATTCTCATTTGTTAATAGTAACAAATTATTGTCTAACTGTCTAACCATAAACTTTACGGTAGAAAAACCGTTATAATATTACGGTTTTATTGAACCAAACAACCCCTGATAACGTAAAAGTGTAAAATTACTATTCTATTTATCTAATAAAATAATTCTCATTTGTTAATAGTAACAAATAAGTGTTTAATATAAAAACATTAGAAAAACCGTTGTAATATTACGGTTTTATTATATAGTCTACTCCCTCCTATTCTGAATAACTGTCACATTTGCCGTTTTCGTCTAGTCACGTAAATGTCACATATTCCATTTTGGTACATTATTTATACTTATTTTATTCACTCTAATCCACAATAATATCTCACCTTACCCCACAACACTACTTATTTTAATCACCTCTTCTCACAATAATAATCAATACGAGTAATACATTCCCTCTCTCCAATCTTCCACCCCACATGTTACTTTACATTAAATAAATGAATTCCTTAATTCTCGTGCTCAACCCGAAATGTGACAGTTATTCAGAATAGGAGGGAGGGAGTATAATATAAAGTTGAGACACGTGCCATCAGCTTGGTTGTCAAATGATTATTATTATCTACTTAAACCCTAATCTTCTTAACGGTGGGAGAGTTGGGGGGATTACGATAGGGACATCTATAGAGACGTGTAGTACGAATAAAAGGTACGAAAAGGTTAGGTTAGGCTAAAGTGGCTTAATTATTCGTTTTTTGTTCCCTTTTTGCCCTTTTAGTGCTTTTCCCCCAAATATTTAGGATGTCTTAATTAATTAAGTACTTACTTAATTAAGAAAGATTAGTGGATGTAGAATGTGACATATGGGAATCATTAGGCTTTTTGGCTTTCTTAATTAGCTTTTAGCTTTTGGATAATTGCTTTGATTGTGATAGATTCTTATGTGTACATATGTTATGATATGTAATGAATTATGGGTGTATTATCTTTTGTAGTTGTTTACTATGAGTATATATTCTTACTCGATTTAGATAAAGCAAAAACTAATGGTTATGTAATTTTATTTTATTTTATAAAATTTCATTTGTAAAACTCGAGAGAGGTTATTGTCTTACTGGCGAGGGTTTGCCAGGGGCGCTTGTCCGTATTTGGAAATCAAAAACCTAAAAAATTGTTTATTTAATTTTGAAATTTTTACTAATTGAATTAGTGAATAGATTCTTTTAGTTTTTCTAAAAAAATCATTTGTAAAAATCAGCAGAGGTTATTAGCGAAGGAGCTAGTAGGGACGCTCGTACCTGCTTAGGAAATGGAAAACTCGGAAATTTTAATTAAATTCTTTATTTTTTATGAATTTATCTGTTGATATAGCTCATTTGATCCCGCTGATGTTTTTTTCTCTTCCTCCCCTAACGGAAAATACTCTGCAACTTATTAAAAAATCAATTTGGCTTACAATAACACTACATTAACTTTAGTGTCTCAATAACTATCGCAAATTACAAAATAAGGAATATCGAATATATGCAGCATTGTCTTTGTATTAACGACACATAAGCAAGTTATTTTCATATAACCCGAGATATAAAAAATCACGTTCAAAACTACACCGAATGACCTATAATAACCATATCATCGGTCATTTACTCATTATATGGTAATTAGTGCTTAAAACATTGTAATTAATGGATTGGCCTTAGTTGTTGCCTAATGAATGTAATGAAAGTGATTTGTACTTTACATGCCTACATTACCTACCGTTTGGAAAACTACTTGTAAATTGTGAGTGGGATTATCATATGGCCTCTTTCTTTTTGTTCTCACTTTGTCTCCCCTTTTTTTCCAATATAGTTTAACATTTCAATTTTAAATTTGCTTCCGTGATTAATTACTAAAATGAATACGAGTAGAATTTAGCATCTCCATCTTGGTTTACCATAATTGCATCTAAATAAATGGCATTTTCTTATTTAAATAAGCCGTGTTTATTAGGTCATATATACATGTGGCGGATCTGGGAAGGAAAGGACGGGTAGGTGTCCTTACGCGATCCAAAATATTCAGTTAAATGTATAAGCTAATATCCTTTATTTGCAATATAATTATGTTGGTGTAGTGGTAAATGAAGAACATTGGTAATGTATATATACTTCATATTTGATATATAGACTAGTATGAATCCCGCGTATTCATGGTATATATATAGATTTTTTTTATTTTTTTATAATTTTACTAATACATTTTAGATTAATATCTATTCATATTTCTCCTAATTGATTGTATTTCTAAATTGAGAAAAAAAGCTAATCTAAATATTAATCGAGATCATTAAATAATTTCATAAAATGTGTATATTTATATATGAAAATATTTTAATTACCTCAGAGCTAGTGATTCCATTTTTTTATAAGTTTTCTTAAATTCTTTTCATAAATATTATCTATATTAATACATAAACATTTAATGATTTCTGGTGAAGCCACGTCATTAATCCACGATTTATTTATTTTTAAACACAAATTCTTATTTGCAACGGCACTATCGTCGCAAGCTTGTGACGGATACCGTTTCCTCTCACAAAATATCCACTTTTTCTCTCTCTCCAACACTATTCATGTGGTCCCCTTTCTCCACTAACTCATTTTCTACCCATTTTATCTCACAAAATATCCGTCACAAATAACGACCCGTTGCAAGCAAGACTTACTATTTTTTAAAAGTCATTTACGGTGGGACCAACACCAAACTTTATTGAATTAATTTAAGAGTAACTGTCTACATTCAGTTTCGTGGTGTAAATATTACGTTTTAATTTTCATTTATTTTGTAAACAATAATTTCTACGTAAACGATTACATTTATAACGTCAACTTATATGCTATATATTATATGTTATATATTATATATTATATATTAAAATATAATGTCAATGTTGATTTTTACATAATTATTAAATAACGATTTATGACTAATAATCAATCATACAATAAATAATATATAATTTTCATAAATTATAATAAATATTAACAAATTACATTTTATAGTGATATTTACGTTTTTAGATACTCAATACGATGTTTTAAAACTTAATTTGAATGTGTGGCTTAACATATTGTCAGAATAAAAGAAATTGAGTTGCAAAATTTTCATGTATTATGGTCACTATTCTGTAAATGTTAATTATCAACGACAATTTTTCTAAAAATATTTCCGTGCATTTTTGCACAGATTTAAAACTAGTTCTTTTTACATCACGAAATTAAGTAACGGTTTATGGTTATGTAAAATTATAGTTTTATTTATACCAATTTTATTTCATTTTAGTTAAAAAGGTTAAATTTTGAAATTTAATGACAAAAAAATTATAAATTGATGACAATATTGTTATTTTTTAAATGAAAGGTTAGTTACTTTATTAATTAAATAAAATCTATTTTTTAAATATATTATCGGGTAAGTAATAAAGGGTTTTGTCTATTTAAAGCTAGATTAATATCCGAGGTTTGAGATATTCCAACTTTCTAAGTCTGTTAAGTGAACAATATAGCAGTGGTAAATCTAGAGAAATTATTAAAAATGTTTGCTCTTATTTAAACTTTAATACATTCTTTTGAATCTTTTTGAAATTTCAGATCCAGACTCCACCGCCGCAATTGTTGTTAAATATTTGTGACAAATTAAAAGAAATGTAGGTTGTTGTTACACAAATGGATCACTAGCTAGTATAGCTAACACATAATAATAAATGCCATGTTTCATCAAAAGCTTCTTGAATTAAGCCTAAAAGTCTATGATCATACAAGGGTGCTAATAGTACTTAGTACTCTTAGTAGATAGTTTGGCCGAAGTTGAACCCCCATCATAGTCCCCCACAAAAATTAAAAATTCAGGAAAATTAGAGAATCTTCATTTTTCTTTGAAAATTGATGAGAGGTTCATTTCATTTGAATAATTCTAATTTATTATACGGATTAAACGGTTTTAAATCCATTTAAAAAGTACTGAAATAATACGAGAAAGATAAATAATATAAAATGCGTATGTGAAAGAAGTGAAACTTTTAATTTTATTTAGAAAGCGAAGATCGATGATTCTATCCTAAAAGATAAAACCGACGTTTGAGAGTAACTTTTAATTAAGTGATCATAAAACCGTCTCCTTTTTCATTTTTTTTACAATTAAGCACCCGTTGTTATTACATTGTAATATAATAATTAATTATGGTTTTTTTAAGGTGTGTGAGTGTGTCCTTACGACATGTCGACACATATTAATAATTTAAATACGTAAAGATTTACAACATATTCTCAACTGAGTCCTAAGTAGAAACTCATTTTTACTATAATTAATGAAAAAATGATACCATTAGTAGTAAATAAACATGTTTAAAGATCGATGTTGTATTAAGATTTACAATTAAGTTGTTTACTTTATTTTGGATACCAATGTTCCCGGTGTTACTTTCATGGTCTTATTCATCTGTTTATTTATAATTAAAATATTCCCATAAAAATAGAAAACGTAGATTCTTAACAGCGATCTTTTAAATCCGACTCAAACTATTGTGAAACTCTAACTCGATCTACTCCAAAATTTTTTCAACCACCCAAAATTCATAGGACAATTTCCTTTTCAAAGACAAGATGAGTATGGTTTACAGTGACATGAGTACGTTACTGTCGTCAAGTTACTTCATCATACATAAATTACATACACTACCCTAACGCATGATGGTAAAAGCCAGCAAATACCCATTTCATACGTCTGTTTTCCCCTGTGCATACCATTGTCCATTGGTTCAAGTAACGTCGTTTACGCCTTTACGACATGCATTTTCCGTTTTAGTAAGTCTTGCTTGCGACGGGTTATCATTTGTGACGGATATTTTGTGAGATAAAATGGATAGAAAATGAGTTAGTGAAAAAGGGACCACATGAATAGGGTTGGAGAGAGAGAAAAAGTAGGTATTTTGTGAGAGAAAATGATATCCGTCATAAGCTTGCGACGGATAGTGCCGTTGCAAATAAGAATTTGTGTTTCCGTTTTATGTTTATAACAAGTTAAATTGTGAAGTATCATATTTACTCGATCATGTAGATAGTTGAGTCAAGTTTCCGTTAGATCCGGGACATTATAAATTATCTCATTTATTTCGTGTTAAGTTTATGTCTGTGATACAAAGTTTATTAGGTCTAGGATACAAATAGGATTATCGTACCTCTAATAAAAATCTAATTAATCTTATATGCAATTTTTTTGAGCTTTTAACACAAATTTTTGCACCATAATTTTTTAGTGTTAAAACAATTTTTTTGAGCTTTTAACATTAAAATATGATTGAAAGTACAATGGAAAGTGTGTATGTTACTTTTTTTTTATTGTTTGTGGTGGAGTAATGGTGGGCCATTTGATGACATTTTGTGTAAATAATTGATGTTCATAATGATATTTTAGTAATTTTGTTAGCTTTATTAGAAAATGTGTAGTTTGGATATAAATGGATTAAAATAGATTAAGTGTAACTTGGATATAAATGAATGAAGTAAATAAGCTAATTTATCCGTTCCTAATTTTCAACTATTTTTTTAAAATTTTAATTAACTTTTCAGGTTTTGAACTGCTTTTTTCAGAATAATAATATTAATTTGTTCACGTGTTTTAGAAGGCACAATGAAGTAATGAATTGAAGGTGTACCAAAATAGAAGGAGAGTTAAAGTGCAGAGAGCTGCGGATGCGGTTTGTTTTGGTTAATATTGCAAACATGAAATGGATTGACTGGCATACTGGTACGGGTCTCGACATTTAGGGACGTCTTGTGGGCCCACTGTTCCATTTATTGCTCTTCCTGACCAATCTCACCCAGTACTACTCGTAGATAAGATATGTGCACCCCTTCGATTTCGTATTTTTACCCTTATTCTATTTGCACTCAACCCTAATAATTTTGAGAAGGACAAATATATTATCTATAGTGAATTGTTTACATTTATTTTATTTTTCTTGTAAAATAAAGTGTTATTGATATATTGTTAAAGAAATGAAAACAATGAAAGCAACACCGAATCGCTACACTGTTCTTATAGAACAATTCGTCCCGTATATCAGTGCCTGGGATGTATCATGATAGATGAACCATCTCAACCAAAACCTTAAGGTTATGGTTGAGGCCCAACTATTATTAATATTCCTAATACGCTCCCTCACTCGAATGCCCATTGGGCTTGAAGAGTGGTTAGTTTGCACAGGCCCCCCATACCGTGTGCGGGTTTCCACTTCGTGAGTTTTCGAGGGGTTTTGAGGTTGCCAGGATTCGAACCCGTGACCTTCGGTCACACTGGCTCTGATACCATGATAGATGAACCATCTCAACCAAAACCTTAAGGTTATGGTTGAGGCCCAACTATTATTAATATTCCTAATATTTTCTATAGAGATAAGACGGTGTTGCTCGGTTTTTTGCACGAAAAAAAGAGATGTAATTTCGAAACTTTTATGTGTAATTCGTTTTCTATGTTCAAGATGATTGATTTCAGTAATTTCTCTTAAGAAAAACGGATCCATTTATCTAGCATATATATAGACAAATGAAGGGAAAAGGGAAGGGATTGAGTCAGAATTCTGAAGAGTTACAACTCTTCAAAATCAACCGCCAAAATGTTTTGTAGGGCAACTATACTGCGAACTTGTAAACAATAGACTAGTGTACACTTCGTACTTCCCGAAATAGCTTTATTATTTATAAGTTCGCCCGTCTTTGAACCAAACCCAAAATACGGAAAAATGAATCGGTAATTACACTTAAATTACCAACATAAAGTATAAATATTTTATCGGGACAGAGGGAGTATACATCTGTGTAATATGTATGAGTTGTATTTCAATTCAGATCAATTGTCTTAACTATCTCAAAGTTTTGACACGTTACATATAAGATAATAGAAAATGGTAATAATCGTATATATCATAGTTCTTATGTGTCAATTGGAGAAATGATGGGATATGAAATGAGATATGGGATCTGGAGTGGTTATATTTATATTTATATTTTAATTGAATGTATAGAATTGATACATTAAGTGGACTGTTATTTTTTGCTTAATTTCAACTTATTTCAATTTGATTGACGGTATTCCGTTAAGTTTTATTTACGATCAATCAATTATGTTCAATTAATCTATTCACAAAATTATATAAGTTGTAATTCAACCAAATTCATTTCACCTCAGTTTCACCCAATTTAGTTCAATTAAGCTCTACTCCAATTAATTCAATTTAGCTCGTTTGAGCCGAAAAGAAAATAGCTTATACATCTGATGTATGATTGTATCAGATGATATAATTTCTAAACAATAACAAAGTTTCCGAGTTTTATTTTAAAATTATAAAATTTATAAGTTTATTTACTTGAACATTAAACTCAAGAAATTACATTATAACTCGAAAAAATTACATATAAACTCAGAAACATTTGTGTTTTAACGTTATAAAAATATAATGTAATTTATAAACTTTATAAAACTCAAAAAAATATACAAAAGCTCAAAATTCTCTAAGTATGAGGTAGTACATCTGAATATCTGAGGTATAACTTTGTTGTTTAAAAATTGATGGTTAGGAACAAGTATAATAAGATAGTAATATGTAAGTTAATTGTCTTCTTTTTCTTTAAGAATTAATTTATCATTTAAATAAAGACTCAAATAATTCAATATATCTCATCCAAACCCAAGTTGTCTAAGCATGACCCTAGATCGATGGTCGTGACTATTTAAAGAACTTCCCTACCCACCATTGTTTTAGCATAAGATTTATATCTAGATGGGATCAACTTAATATTCCACATAGTACAAAGAAAAAACAATATTTAATATATTGACTGAGACCTGAGTACGTACTACGTAGTATCATATAAAAAAGACTAATGAAAATCTTATACCTTGCTTGAGAAAAGCCTAAAGTTACGCCACATAATAAAAGACCCGACTCGAAACTAAATAAAGTTAGCTCAAAAATTACTACAAATTGGACTAACAAAACACTAGCCCGCCTCGACTTCTTTAATCCGACTCAATTGACCCAATTTGTTCGCTATACCAAGTTTTCTAGGTAATTAAGTAGGTATCTATTTATTTTTTTCTCGGTGTTAATGAAGCCACAAGCTAATAAGTTTAAGGGCTGTATAATATTAGAGGTGGATCTGTTCCAACGTAGGATCTACATGTGTCCATCACACCTCATTTTATCCATTAAACAAATGCTCTGTTCTTTTCGACTGAAATGAGTTGAATTGAATTTAATGGAGTTGAGCCGAAGTTTACTTAATTGAATGAAATTGAATAGAGTTGAAGTAAAGTTGATTTGTGAATAGATTAGTTGAATTTAACTGAATGAAACAAGATTGATTGAACTGTATAACACTAAACAGAAATAAAACGAGTTGAAAATAAAGCAGAAAGAACAGGGTCTAAGACATCTTTCGAATAATTACTAGTTACTAGTTAGGCACATTCACTCAACTAACAAAAACTATTATAGTTAGGCATATTCATTCAACAAAAAAGTCTCATTATCTTTATTCCTCTAATAACATAGAAAAAACATTTAGCATCTTATAAATTATTAACACCACCAATTACTTTTAATGAACATTTCACATCATTTTGATGAAAATTCAATTTTAAGTTTGGCAACTACTCCGTATATGTGTAGGTTTCATCATCATTTGTACTCTAACAAAGAATAGCAACGTGTTGAAATACCTAAAATATGGTCACTTAACAATATTATATTCACACTTAGGATTTTCATTTTTTATTTCGTGTTAGTGATATGGCATGTGATAAATTATTTTTTATAGAGTAAATCTTGCTTAAGTCGTGTACTATTCGTCTTAAGTTTAAGACGGGTCCTATATAGAGGTAATAAAGATAAAAAAATTGACATTTTTAGGCAATAAATAGAATAATTTGACCCGTCTTAAATTTAAAACGAATAATATCCGTCTGAAATAAAAATTTGTGTTTTTTATAATTTATCACATGCTACCTATTCTTCTCTACCTCCTTTATGTCATAGACTCAAATTCTTGTGTCTCACTCCTTTAATTTCTTTCGATTGAGATGTTGGAGTAAGAGAAAGTTTGGTGTATATTGAGTTAAATCGAATTAAATTGAGTCGAGTTGGACGGACTTAAATTAATGGGGCGGAGGTAAATTGAACACAGTTAACATAAAAGTGAACTCTGCGACGAGATGAGCTGAACATAATGACTGAAGTTGAGCATAATTGAATTATATAGTGGTACGTTGAAATTAAATGAGTTGAAATTAGGTCGGAAAAAAGAGAGTCTTATTAATTAATATTTTTGTTTGAACGAATAGTCTATATTTGTTTTATTGCGTCGGGAAAAATAAAGTAAATGTAAATTATTGCTTGGGAAGAAGGGAGTATTCAGTAATATATTTGCAATGAGAAACTAATTTTCAAACTAGACAAATATTATTTAAAACAGTAGTGAGACGGGTCAAGTATTATACAATTTGTGTATATAAGGTAAATATATACATCTTAAAATGAATAATATCATTCATATATGCACAAGTATTATATATCGGGACTTGTTTTAAATTAAAAACAAATAATATCATCTTAAATAAGACCGCAAAGTATATATAGTACTCTCATTCATTGGATTTATACGAAATTTGAAAAATATTTTAGGATTAATTGATAAAAATACTCTGAACTATGACTGTCCTACTCAAAATGGTACAAACTTTATTTTAACTACCAATATAACCAACTAATGCTCTCACTCGCTTTTATTATAATATATGATATGTTACATGCTAATTAAGTGAAGAAATTTCTAACCCTTCTTTAACCCGTCTTTCTCTTTTTACTTCTATGTTAATCTATTTACTTAATCACAGCATTAAAACATGCTACAACATGTTAACAAAACAACAAATTCTATTCAAAACAAACGAGGGCATTAGTTGGTTATATTGGTAGTTAAAATAAAGTTTGGAGTATTTTGAGCAGGACACCCATAGTTCGGAGTATTTTTATCAATTAATTCAATATTTTATTCAAATGTTATACATAGGAGCAAAAGATAACATTCGCTACATCAAATCTCGAAAAAATAGTTAAACACCGACTATTATTATTAGTAAATCATTTAAATCTATTTATCTATTTCGCTTATTTATTCTTTATATTATTTAATTATCTTTCTCGCATCGGTTATAACACCGACTATGCGACTACTATTGCATAAAATCACATTTGGATTTAAGACTATAGTAATGGACTAATGTGTGCGACTTAAAGATGAAAGCCACATACTATAAAATCTATGTAAAACAACTCGTAGTGTACAATAAATAAAGGTATGTAGCCCATATTATTTGGGCACCCTAGTTGATTATACAATATGTGAATTCATATCAACAATAAATTATTTTCATGGACCCTTTTAATGATTTATTTAATAGTTTCAAGAATTTGAAGATGATGCTATTATCCGGTTCCCTACCAACACTACTCAAAGTCCCAAGCTAAATGTATTATTTGTATCAGATTCTAAGTATTTTGTGTTGTAAATTCATGTTGTTGTCATTTTAATTTTAAATTTAAAGAGTCTCGTTTGTAACGCACACTATCCATTACAAGCTGAAAACAGATATCGTAATCTCTCTTACAATAACGCGAGTGGGAGGACAAGCGGGAAGAAATGAAGCACCTCATGAATAATGTCACTTGCATATTGTGGAAATGATACCATCCGTCTTTAACTTGTGATGGATAGTGTCCGTCTTTAATGAGATTTTGCATTTAAATTTTGATCCAAATTCTTCTTTCATACTCGTATATTACTTTACAAATTACATGCATACGCTCTATGATGATATGTCCTCTATTATTAAAACTACGGTGCTTATAAATTATCTGTCTGATTTGGTATCTAATTATAGTACATTAGTGAGTTAGTGATATAACTTGTGGGCCTGACATGTATGAGAGTCGTAATTTATCGAATTAAGTTCATGTAAGTAGTTAGATCAATGGATTTTGAGTACAAACAAACTTAGGTGCAAATATAATTAAAAATGTTAAATATTATAATGTGAAGTATAATATAATAATAAATACTAAAATAACATTTAATTTGAAATTTGTGCAAAAAAGTAAATTATTTTGTTCATACTAAAATTTTGTACAAAAATCAAATGAAAATGAACCAAAACAAGTTTCTAATCTAAACCCTTAGTGAGTCCGAGATTGACAAATCTATCTAGTCTTAGAGCTGGTCATCAGCACGGGATGACCCGCCCCGCCCTATTCAACCTCTTGGGCCCCGATCTGCACAAGCCCGCCTCCTCTCTCTGACCTGGCATGTGCTAGAAAACTCAAACCCGGCTCGCGCCTTGGCCCACCTAATTAGTATATATTAAAAAAATATTACATATGTCCGTCAATCCCGGCCGTCCCCCCGAGTTGGGGTTCGGTCAATTAATCCAAGCCCGACCCGACCATCCCGCAATTCACCTATCCCTAGTCTAGACAAATGGCTTCGGCCATTTCCTAGTCAACCCGACCCGAGCTCGATCCGTAGAGAGCTCTACCTAGCCCTGCGTATAATGACTAGTTGACGACTTATACTAACTTACCTATGCTACCGTGCTACCTCAACGAGAAGAAGAGTTTTTTCAAGTGGTAGAAGTTCTCTTATTCCAACCTTAAAGTTAGGGGTTCGATTTTCACCCGCGACATAGTGCGTTAATTTACCAAACCAAAGAAAAAAAAAGTGAACGGTAGTATTGATTATTGAACTACATTCGAAAGCGGGAATAAAAAAAGAAGAATTGGAGGGAAAATGGAGTTGCTGAAACTCTCAAGATTCAAACTCCAGCTTCGTGCCCTAATTTCCGAAGTTCGCGATCTCCGCGTAATTCTTCTTCTTCTTCGTCTTCTCTTTCTCTATCTATCACTCTCGCTCATTTCTCTCTCTAATTATGCAATTCATCTGCTTAATCAGGAAAGGGAGCGATCATCTTCGGAACAATTACATCTCTCAATTCAGGTTTGTTTTCAACGTTTAATTCAATTATATTCATGTTATTTTCATTAGTTTGATATTAATTAGTTAATCTATGCGATTATGCTTTTTATTAATTGTGTGTGTGAGATGAAATTGCTGGTTTTTGATTGATTATAATGTAATCATCTTCCTGTTATTTTTATTAATTTGATACTAGTATTAATTAGTTAGGTAATCTATGTGATTTTGCATATTTTTATTTTATTTTAATTGTGTGATATGAAATTCCTGGTTGTTTGATTGATTATAATGTGGTTCAGAGGCAGAAGCAGTTAGAGGAGGAGTTTGGGAGGAAATTGAAGGAATTGGAGCGCGAGTTAGCGTTGTCGATTGAGTTACGACAAAAGCTCGAAAGGACGGTGAGAATGCAGCTTAACTGTTTGATGAAAGTCCTGTGAGAAATTATTGTGTTATTTTACTGGCGCGCTAGAAGAAACCGTGTGAATTGTCATAGTATGAATGTATGGTTATTATGTAGAATGCGTTCTTTATGTTTGGAAAATTGAGTAGTTTCAGTGAAAACAAACAAGCGATCAGATTATCGAGGCGTGGCAGTGTAATGAAGCTCAACTCTTTGATGAAATTCCTGTGAGAAATAATTTTGTTATTTTGCTGGCGTGCTAGAGGAAGCGGTGAATTGTTGTAGTATGAATGTAAGATTATTATGTGCAATGCGAGTTGTTCCGTTTTGATGTTTTTTGTTACGTTTGAAAACCTGAGTAGTTTGAGTGTAAAGAAACAAGTGAACAAATTATTGAGTAATGTTTCACGAAATTCTGTCAGAAATTGTTCTCCTCTTTTCTTAGCGTGGACAAAGAATTCATAAGAAATTGTTAGTATGATTTGTATATGGCATTGCTAGCTAACTGAGTTTTGATGATTTTTTTACGTCTGATAAATGATTAGTTTGAGTAAAATGAAGAACTGAATAACATACCGAGCTGTGGCAATGTAGTTCAAGCTAATTTAATTTTGAAGAATTATCAGTTGGGAAATGACTCAAACAAGTTTAATACTGTAATTAGTCAAAAACGAATTAAAAATGCCGGATCATTGGCTTGCATGTTATTAAGTGTTTGTGTTAGATTGTTCCTAGCAAAACATTGCATTTTGATCATAATTTCTCGTAATTTGTCATTTTTTCTGATATTTATATGATGTGAGGTGGTTTGTCATGGCAGGTGATTATCTCCAGAGCGATAATATACTTCTCCTGAATGATAATTCTGGCGATTTGTTATTAGATGTGTGTGTTTTTGGTAGTAATTTTGTTAATGTTGCTGATGTGACTAAGTTTGTAAGGCATGTGGTCTATGCAGGTAAATTATCTCCAGAATGATAATGCACTGCTTGAGAACAAGCAAAAAGAGTTGGACAATACTATACAGGCCCTTCTTCAATCAAAAGAGCACTTTGTCAATGCTTATCAGGTTCGTTGTTTGTATTGTGCCTGATTTACACCGCATTTGATCAATGGTAATTAATTGCTTTAGAAATGAGCAAAAATACAATTCCCGATAGGGTGCAACGGATGAGATATGTCGTCAAATCCAATTAATGAATCTTTTACGCCCTTTTGGCAGTGGTATGATTTAGTGTTGACTACTTGTACATTCTTGCTTCTATATAGGGTATGGTTGGATTGAGGGCAATGAGATGTTTGAGTATTGAGGACTAAAAAAAAGCGAGAGTAGATGTTAGGATCTAATTTATATTGCAGGAAATTGAGTTAAACTGATATTTCCTTCCCGCATCCCACCCACCACGAACAAAAGGGGTGATCACTATTCATCGAGGAGCTTATAGCGTACCCGTAATGAGGGCAATCAACTACATCTTTCTTGTCCTCTTACAGGCTACAACCACCGCCTTCATCCATGCACGACCATTTAGTATTGTTAATCTGTAAATTTGTCACCGTTAATCCTAGCATACTGCTTCTAAACGACACTGTAATTGCTAAGCTTTGTGTCTTGTTCGTTTTCTGCATTTGAGGAGAGAGGGGGGGGGGGGGGGGGGGGGGGGGGGGTCTTCTGTATCTAAATTGACTTGCGTTGTTGGGAATGGATATACCTATGTTGGTGAAGCGAAGGCAAGTTATTGTTGTGATACCTAGTCTTTTGGTTCTGCTACAGAACAATTGTGAGAATCCGCCATACCCATTCCATGCATATGCTTACCTAAACTATCTTCGTTCTAATGCTTCAAGCAATAATTTTTTGGTTTGGTGTTCAGGAGTCAACATATGAATTGAGACGTTCAATTGAAACAAGAGACCGGAAGCTTAAAATCTTATCTGAAAAGCTGAAGTCTCACCTGTTATTGTTTGACTCTATAGAGAAAGAAGCATTATCTGTGAAACACGCAGTTGACGACGTGCGACATATTGTTACTCAAAAGGAGGACGTAGGTATGCTGCTATTTCATTTTCAGGGTCTTTATTATTGTTGATCTTCTTCTGGTCTCGCAGACTTCTAAATTTATCAATTCTCACCTGTACCCAACCCTCGCCTTTTTGTGCAGTATCTGGCTTAAAACGAAAATTCGATAAAGTTTCCGAGGTTGATAAACTTTTTATAGGTAAGCAGCCTTCTTTAATTTCAAGTTACTCTATTGTTTATCATTAAGGTTATAACAGTGTTCATGTCCTTCCAGGAAAAATCAGTGAGATGGAAGTCAAGCTAGGTGAATACAAGAATGAGCTGAAGAGAAAAGACGTGATTATTTCAGAACTAGAAGCAAATCTCAAAACAGAGAGGATTAGTAAAAGAGGTCAATCACAGATAGAAGAAATATCCTTTTCTATAGATTAATTGATCTTTGAGATGATATAAAGCACTTCCTTCTCGATACATTTCTAGATGTTAACTTTGACCAATCTCACCTCCAGATTGCTCTATCCAGAAAGGAAGCTGTTATACAGAATCTAATGTTAGAGAAGCAGGTCCTGCACAACTATTATGTCACCCCCAGCCCCGAGCTGATGTGTGAGCTTATTTTATATTATTCTGAAACTAAAATATTCTCCTCTATATTGAAATACAGGTGTTAGATTCGGAAGTTCGGAATTTAGGAGCCGTTTTGGAAAAACTCCAGCATGCTTTCAGCGATATGTACAAGGTCTTCTTTGTAGCCTTTTTTCTGTTTGTTTCAAAGAATACTCTGCTATCTTTTTGTTTTTTTGCCCCCCTTGACTCTTAACGTCTTGTTGTCAGAGTGGTGCTTTGAATATTTTTTTTATTTTTTTACATTATTATTATTCAAAGATCAAGAATTCCCAGCATTCACCCATCAGTCTGTTTCAGATATTCCTGTTAACTTTAAATACTTACTCCTGGTTCCTTTGTGATGTAATTGTTAAAATCTTCCTGTGGAAGCAAATGGATATAATCTGATACCTTAGTGAACAATTAATGGTAACTATTTTCTTTTAGTGATATTGAAGTCATGTTTCCAAGATTGTCATGACAGAGCTCTTCAACCTATCTCATACTTCCCTTCCTTGAATTATTGGATGACATTCGTCTGTAAATATGCGACTCTGCTTTATTTTCCAGGATAAAAAGGCATTTATATCGATAGTTGAAAGCCATGAAAGTTTTGTGTCTCCAAGAGAAGAAATATCTAAGACTCCAGAAGAACAAATGAATAGGTTAACCACATACCTTCCAAGTAATTATCTTATCTGAGTTGTTTAACTGCAGTTTCTGTGTCTGTTTTGTAAATAATCGCAAAAATATTCAATGACTAACTTCTTCGAGCAAGAGCTAAATTAAACATGAAAATAACTTAACCTCTGTGCGTCACTTCATATGCATCATGGCCAGCAGTTCTGTGGTATTGAGTTCCATACAAACAAGTTCAATACTCACTCCAAAAGACTCTTTGGAAAGCAACTATTGGATTCTTTGATTGATAATGTGATATTTCATGCATCTTTAGTGGAATGATTTACTTTTGCTTGTTTGCAGGTTCAAGTTCTTTCTAATAGGAATATTAATAATAGTTGGGCCTCAACCATCACCTTAAGGTTTTGGTTGAGATGGTTCATCTATCACTTTCTCCAGCTCTAACTTGCGTCGTTGTACCCTCATCGCTAGGAGATGAGATTAGGGTTTAATAGGTTTATGCAAAATACCAAGTCCTTCGTAACCCGTCATATACTGTTACCCTTACCTCATCGATTCGTTGCTAATTTAAATTTCCGAGAATCGAAGGATCTAAGGTTATTAACATGAACAAATTTACTAATCCAAATTGCTGCAAGTTCTTGGATACGCAGCTTTATTATCACCAGAATTACTTTCTCGAGTGGCCTTGTCTGATACTCTCACTTTATAATATGTTCACTACTCGCCTGATAATCCATAGGCTACACAAGTCTTTCAGAATATTTATTTTTTTGGTTGATAACACTAGTTGAACTTTCCTTCAGCTGGAACCTTTAATATCCAAGAATCAAGATTTAGATAACTATATGAAACTTAACCCAAAATGCCGAGACTTTATTTTTCCTGGGATGTGTTACATAACCTAACACTGAACATAGGCCTCACAAAAGAGTTTTTAACTTTTGGGTCACTGTAATTTGGTGTTTCACATCAACTGGGTTTGTTTTGAAGTTATCATGATATGAAATACTTTTGGAGTATATATTTTGTTGAGTGGTACACGCAACATCATATATTATATTGTTAACAACTTCACGCAGACAATTCACAAGGTAATCAGCGTGATATGCCCAGTGTGGTAGTGGCGGAAGAAGTTCCGGTGTCTTGTGTTGAAGAGGCGAGAAGATCTTTTCCAATTGGGATAGAGGTCAGATGTATGATAAATAGCTAACCTCCCTCAGTCCTGTATGTGGGGGTGCGTGTTTTTATGTGATTGTAAATGTCTGTTTCAATTGTAGCCTGCTTGCTCTACAACACATTCAGCTTGGTCAGGACGTGATTCAACTAATGATGCTCAGTCTATGCTCATTAGTGAAGCTAAGGTACGGCATATCAACATTGCTTTTTCTAACACGAGATCTTAGCTTCTGTACTTTTTGCATGATGATGTTTAGATACTTAGACATGGTAGGTGGTATGTGGAGACAAGCAGTATTTAGTGTCACTTGTTTTAGCTATTTATAGTGACTTGATATCCTGCGGTTGTAGTGGAGTAAAGCAAAATGGCTCACCGAACTCTCTATGCTTCATGTATCGTGCAATAGTGAAGTGCCTATGCATATCTCGTCTGTTTTTGTTGCACGGTGATGCTTCTCTGTTTTTTTTCCTTTTTTTTTTGGGGGAGTATGGTAATGTTTAGATACTTGGTCATAGCTCATTCTAAATGACATAGGGGGATTGGGAGATATCAGGTGAAAAAAAGTATTTAGTCTTACTTTTACTCCATACTAGTTATTTATGGCTACGAACTGTTCTTGTGTTATGAGGTAGCAAAATGTTGATGCACATGTTGTCTGTTTTTGTTGTACGACAAATTGACAATGTTCAGATAGTTGGTCATACACTCATAGTCACATTGGAGATATACGGACAGAAGCAGTATCTGGTTTTACTTTTACTTATTATGGGGGCCTTACTGTTCTTTGGCTGCCGAATATGATGGAAATATGGAATAAAGTAAACTAACTCACTAAACTTCTACTAGCAGTTTTATGTTTCTTGTATCGTGAAGTAGCATAGCGTCGATGCATATTACTATGGTATTTTCATCATGGGTCATCCAATAACGCCTCTCTCACGGCCTCACTAGGCCATAGGCGTTACTCGTTAGCCATTGATGCATTGGAGAATGTTGGTTATTGTTTTTGTGTTGGTGCTCTGAAGTCTGACCTCTAAGGCTGTCATATAATCGACCTCCATATCTAAACTTGGTGACATTCTGACTCCTATCTTTGTGTGTCAAGCTCTTGCTGCATGTAAAGACTCTTTTCTGGACTGATGCTCTAACTTTTGCCCATCGTTGTTTTCTGGATATAGAGTATCACTGCAATCACGGTTTGCCAGCTGGAGTCCGAGAGTTCAACACTTCAAGCAGACTCTTCGGGAAATCCTGGTTAAGTCTCGAAAGGTTAGTATGCTTCACTACCCCAAACTACCATATGATAGATGAACCATCTCAACCAAAACCCTAAGGTGATGGTTGAGGCCCAACTATTATTAATATTCCTAATACGGTCCCTCACTCGAATGCCCATTGGGCTTGAAGAGTGGTTAGTTTGCACAGGCCCCCCATACCGTGTGCTGGGTTTCCACTTCGTGAGTTTTCGAGGGGTTTTGATGTTGCCAGGATTCGAACCCGTGACCTTCGGTCACACTAGCGATGGTTGAGGCCCAACTATTATTAATATTCTTAATACCATATAGCAAGCATACTTTTTATGTTAAGTTTCCATGTGATGCTAGAAATTTTGTGTTATTTGAGGTTGGAGCCTTCACTTAACTTCCCCCAGGTTTATCCCTGAAGAAAGCAACAAACTTATTCAGTTGGTCTCGTCTTAAGAGAGGAAGTTCAGATTTAGTTTTAACTAAAAACTTTTACGTCAAACTTCAAAATAATTCATGTAAGATGAACTCGTGAGTCGTGAACCAAATTTTCTGACTACAACGCTTGTGCACTCGTGGTAGTCTGTTTGTATTGGTCTAATGTCCCTATACCTTACTCCGTAGTAAACTTGGGCGACAAAAACTCATACAATGGTGTCCTCAAATAATTAATATTGTGGAGCATTCTTGACCCGAATCCATGCCTAAATAGACTTCGAGCCTGTCACCCTCGGGTGGTTTACCTGGTGTATGTGGTTTGCAGGCTATCACATATACCCGTGGGTTTACCCAGTGCGCACCGAAGGTAGCGGCTGCGGGTTCACTCGTCATAAAAAATAAAAAATAATTAATCGTGTTAAATCTGTTAAATGACTCGGATTTAAACAACAGTTTTACGGTTTTACCTGAGACTAATTGGGTGACATTTACAGTGTAAACTTTTAATCTTACGAAAATAAATTACTGGTTGCATGTCTCAGTTTCATCCGAACTTGTGGCCATTGCACTTGAATGTGTCTTCAGTGTCATCATTACTAATATGCCGTGCAATAAAAAATGACATTGCATTGATTTCCATTGTACCCAGATCTGAACATGTTAGCATTTGTTATGAATCTATTGTCTTCTCTATTGAATGCAGATAGTCATATAGCTGCCTCAGAGTGAATTGTTTCAACCACCGATCTGTAATCATGATTCATGACATTCATTCAGGTGACTGTTAAATGTTAATGTCTTTATTTGGAGGTTGATGCATGAACATTCATCTCAGACATTGATTCAAGTCTCGTCCTAGTTACTTTTTTAAATTTACCCATATTCTGACGAGTCACAAATTTGTGATGTCTTACAGCCGCTTATAATATTGTTAAAAAAGATGATTGTGAGATGTCACGTGTCACTTTTTATCACAATCAAGAACAACCGTCAAATTTACACAAATGTGTTCCATTAAAATTAAACTTCTCTATCAAACTTTAGGGTCTAATACATTTGTCATGTCTACTGCATTTAAAACTATTACTAAATTAACTGTCATGAAGTATATAAATGGTTTTTAGCTTGTGATTTTTGAGAGTGGATCAATGTTAAAACTCAACGGGAAGAATTTTTATTGTCCTTATGGTCCAATTCGGCTTGTATCCGGATTGAACCAAATAATTTACACAAATAATGAAAAATATTATACCTTTTGTATTTGAGTAATTTGTTTATCTATGATATTAATTATGAGCTGTATACTTTAGTATGTGTTTAGCGTAGCTTTTGGCTAAAAAACATAGATTAGCCAAATAACCCATTTTTAAATAAATTTAAAGTAGTATTTTAAAAGCTCAAAAACATCTTTTTGTCCTTAAAAATATAAACAACAATTTAATATTTCTAGTTTAACAAACCCTTCCAGAACATTAAGCTTCAAAATCAAAATATAGGTAGGTCAAACAGACTCTTAGTTTAAAGAGTTTAATAGGAGATACAGTACTATCTTATATATAAAAGCAACAACCACAGTGCTTAGGTGGCGCACTGTGGTTGAAAGTTCATTTTGATTTTATTTTTAAAATGTGGCCCACCATGTTCTCCACTCTTTTTTATTTCTTATGCAAATTATTATATTTTCATCTACAACAATAAATCTAATCGACAAATTACTCATATATGTGGATTGCATATTAAATAATTAGATTAAAAAAATCATTAGTAACTTTTATAGTTAAATTAATTATGGTATAAATAGGAAAATTATTCAACAATCTTTTAAAACACCTATTATTATAGGAAAAAAGATACAAAAAATAAGTCAAATTAAGAAAAAACGGAAATTGTTATCAAAAACAGATTGGATAGGGTGAACATTAACATGAAAAATATTCACATATGACATTAAATTAAATAAGTCACTACATCCATGGTGTTCAATTGCTCATGGGTATGATTCACATAAAGTATCCACATAAGATGAACTCCGTATGAAATAAGGAAATACTAAGATCGATGAATAAATTTAATTAAATCGAAAAAAAACAAAAATACTTTAATAAAACGTAAAAAAACATAATAATATTGAAACCCGAAAATATGGACAAAAAAATATTTATATGCCTAATTTTTTTATTGAAATACAAAAAATACGGCACAAAAATTACTCTGTATGAAGGATTGCAACGAGAGAGAGGAATTGGGACATTGCGAGTTCAAATGATCTTGAAATGACGAGTGTAACAAATTAGGTAAGACGGAAATCAAATAATAAGGCGGCAAGATGGAAGGTACAAAATACGGAGTAGTATGTTATCAAAAGGTAGTTAGATTTAGGGTGAGATATGAGAGAGCACAAAGTTGTATGTGTGGCTATGGTGGGTTGGTATATGGGCCGTTAATAACATGTTTTGTACTTGACCTGTTTTGGGTAAACTCGTTCAAAGTCTACGTTTTGACCCTTTGTGTCACAAAAATTACCATAATTTCAAATAGTTTTACGGGTTATGGTTTTATATATTTTCTTATCTTATTCATTTATTTATTTCAATTAAATATGTTAAGAAAAAAATTTAAAGATATGCGACAAATAAGTATTTTTATTAAAAATTAAAAGTACGTTCTTCCAAATTCGCGGGTCTGTGTAAATTGGAACAATTAACAAAAATTGCACGAGATTGTCTCCCATTGAAACAACCGAAAAAACCACACGCGGTAATTTAAGCATTCTGGTGCAATTTGCAAGCTTTTGTTTTACACATGCTTACGTATTATAGTTCTAGTACACGGCCCCGTATTTCAAATTCACTCATACACATATAGTATGTATAAATTCCATATTTCAAATTTTACAATGTGGGTGTTTACACGGGTTCAGATTACAAATTCTTGATCAATTACTCGCTTTACGCTATAAGTTTAATACACAGATCTTAATTAACAGCCAACATGTGAAAACAATCATGTGCAATTTATAAGTCACTATTAATACACGGACACTAATTAACATTCAATACATGGAAAACAATTACGCGGGTTTATATTGTCTTATGTTGACATTTTTGTAATTCAATTCACATAGAATAGTGTTTCATTTGAATTTTCTTAATATCTTCCTAAGTCAGTGTCTACACACGGTCAGCTCTATGTAGCCATTTCGAGAGTCACAAGTAAAAAGGAACTACAGATTCTTATTTGCGATGATGAAAAACGCGACATCCAATTTCGAGAAATTATAATACAATTGTAATTATGATTGTACATCATTAGTGCTCTTTATGTTGTTTTTCTTCTTTTTAAATTTTTCTACTTTTGTTATGCTATAGTATATGACTAAAAGCAATTGTTTTTTTCTTACCTTATTTTAAAAATTATCTTCATATATTGAACCACACTAACTAGGTAAAATATGACCTTATTTAAAAAATAACTTATATTAACAACATTTTTTTACAATATTTTAAATTGCAAGCCCGTGCAATTTGCACGGCCATAAGACTAGTGTAAATGAAAGGAAAGGTAAATTGTAAATATAGAAGCAGGTGTCTAGCAGTCTAGGTAGATGAGGTCATGAGGATGGTTGAGAGTTGAGACGGTAAGCCATCCAATAGACGTACTTACATACGAGGAACTGTATGGCGAATTTGACTGGAGGCTGTAAAAGAAAGAAAATAAAAATTAGGTGCATTATTTTATGAACGTGTCTTGCTTGTGACGGATATTATTCGTCACAAGGTGGAGATGGCTAGTTTTTTTTCACAACTACTTATATATTAGTGGGTGGACAAGTGGAAAAAAATAGAGCATTCTATGAGTTTTGCTACTTATATTTTGTGGAAGGACCACTATTCGTCTTCAGCTTATGAGCTTGTGACGGATAGTGACCGTCTTCGATGACAATGGGTGTCATGTTGTGGCCTGTGGGTTGTGGACTTGTGGAGTATCTGTGATTTCTTATGGCACATTATTTATTCCGTTAATCTTTCAATCATTTTGCCACTGCCCGTATGACGCGCTTACAATGTTCGCGCCTCTAATCAGTCAACTTAAGACTATTTCCAAGCAAGGTCGCCAAGGAGATCGCGACCTTGTTGGGTCACCGTAGTTACGTAATTAAGACATTAATTTTGGTGACCTTGTATTAATTTTAGCGACCTTGAAATTTTCAGGGTCAATTTGTGACCCCGAAATGGGTTGGTGACCTTCTTGGTGACCTTTGGTGACCTTTGACGTGTCACAATATTATTGGCTTATTATATTATTTGGTGGGGTAGAGAATGTAATTAATGATTGAAAATGTTGAAAAATGGAAAATGAGTGGAAAATAATTGGGTTGATGCTCCTAGGTCGTGACCTTCTGCTTGGGAGGGTGAAGGTGGGTTAAAAGTGGGTTACGATAATTAATGTGAGATTAAGAGAAAAAATGTTGGTGACCCGATTAGCGCGACCTTCTACTTTGGGATGGTCTAAGTCAACTAAGTAATGGCCTGGGGATCAAAATAATTTTATTTGCAACTTTCTCCGTTTTTATGTTATTGTCTCAAAATTACTAGTATCCTAATTTTTGAGAAGTCATATTTATTTTTAATGATATGGTATATTTATTAATCGGTAAATTACCCTTAACAAAATATATTTTAGGAGAAAAATCTAATATTAAAAAAAAAAGTCTAGTTAAAGTATTGTTTAGAAATCGAGTAATATTAATTAAGGACCCTATTTTGGGAGTACATTTTTGGCTTTTAATTTTATAGACGATAGTTTAAGATAATTATACTGTGTATAATTGGATCAGAACCCTATCTTGGGAGTATATTTTTGGCTTTCAATTTTATAACCGATAGTTTAAGATAATTATACTTTGTGTATAATTGGGTCAGTAGGTCTTGTGAGAGATCTAGGAAAACAAAAACTTTAGTGGTATCTCACTCTATTATGTGAGAGGTCTGTCAATAACGTTATTGAGACCGTCTCTCTGAAGTTTTTGTGTAATTGGTTTGTATGTTTCTTCATTTTCTTTTAGTGCATTAAAATATGAAGTGTTTTATTTAAAGAATTATCATGCATCAAAACACTTACACAGTAAGATAGTTATATTTGACCCGTTTTAAACTTAGGATATATATTATCCGTCTTAAGCAAGAATTACGGTAAACAAAAATGCTTGGGACAACAAGTACAACATAATTAAATGGAAAAGGGGTGGAACCGATGATGTATCACACAACTTTAGCTAAAGAGAGTCTTGAATCTTGATGAACACTAAAAACAAGTAAATTAATTTGATGGCACCGTGAATCTGTGATAGAATGATTGAATGGTATTGCGTGATTTTTATTACTCCATCAACTTTAAGCTAGTGAGTTCTTTTGCACCAACTATTGTCGAAATAATGCTAAAAATGACAAAACATTATTGTTTTAGTTGAAATCAAATTTGCTTGTTTAAATGGTATAATCATTACCCACCCAAAGCACATAACGAACATGAAATTGTTTGTTCACCTTTAAAAATGGTAAAAAGGTATTAAAAAAGGAAAAGGTTATTTGTAATCATGCTCTAAATGGTACTAGTATAAATTTTCACAAATTCTTATTTGCGACGGGTATATCCGTCGCAAACTTGCGACGGGTACTATTCTATCTCACAAAATATCCACTTTTTCTCTCTCCCATGTGGTCCCCTTTTCCAACTACCTCATTTTCTATCCATTTTATCTCACAAAATACCCGTCGCAAATTGTAACCCGTCACAAGTAAGACTTACTAATAAATTTTTGGAATTTTTTTCTTTTGCGTTTGGACATAGTATATCTATTAAAGACACCACTCTTTCATAATCAAGTTTGTAATTTTTAGAAAACTTTAGGGAGACGATCTTTCAATAATATTAACGAGAGACCTCTCACGTATTAAAGATAATATTTTATTTCCTTTTTCTTTTTATACTATACTCCCACTAACCTAGCGAAGCCACCCACAATAATCTTTTCTTTTTCTGTCCATTATTTTGAATAGAATTTTGTGCTAAGGTTAAGGTTTTTTAGCTTGTAAATTACAGTAGTTCTCTTGAAAGAGAATAATATCCATGTTTTCAAGTACAATTTTTTTGTAATGGACACTTTTCGGTACAAATTTATGACGTTTCATAAATTTTAAGTGGAAGAATAAGTGGGAGGAGGCTTGTTCGAGGTCACAAACTTGTGACTGTAGACTTATTGATTATAAAAAGTATATTTAGGAAGAATTGTGCGACTGAAAAAGGAATCAAGTTTAACCCATATAGTCACTACCGAGTACCGGTACCTGATAAACTTTTTTGCGATGAAAATCAACTATTCCTTAGAAGTAGATGAATATTTCTTACATATGGAGTTATCGTTGAAAATTGAATACGGTAACTCAGAAACGACCCTTGACACGTGGTAGAAAAACCGGGAGGAAAAAAATATGACCCGGTACAACCTTCAAACGACTCAAATGTAAGTATATAGTAGACGATTTTCGGGAATTCAAGCTTCTAGAACAAAAATGTCCATAAATCATACAGACAGCTTCTCCAGTCAGATAAAACAATCACAAATTTTTGAGAAGCAACAAAAACATTCGGGGGGTTGGACGTAGATAGATGAACCAAAATTTCTGTCCTTTAAATATTCTAGTTTTTATCCCAATTATCTATTTAACATGTTTTCTTATTTGAAATAAACACAATTTGTCTTAAAGGAAATTGTAGTCCAATAATCTCATGTATATATACTCCCTTCATTCATATCCACTTTACACATTTATTTTTTACGTTTGTCAACGCACATTTTACGTGCTAAATATCTTTAGCTACGTATTCGCAAAAATTATTAAAGTTAAATATTTTCAATGTACTCGTGAAAACGAATCAAACAAGATCCCGCATGAATATATTTTATTTTACGTATTAGGAGAAAATTGATACCGAACATTGATTTGTAAATAGGGTACAAAATTCAAATGTGTATTGTGAATATGAATAGAGGGAGTATTTTTTTATACGACTTTATGAGAGTATACGTATACATTTATGCGTAACGTAAGACGTCATATTATTGTGATTGTATTATGGACGATGAATTTCTTCCATTATTATATAAACTTTGCATGTAACCCATTAAAGTGAAAAAAGTTGAAGAACTTGATAAGAATAAGTCCAAATATTGTAAGCGTAATCACGCAAGTACACAAACAAAACCCCGTCTTTTTTCTAACGATGAATGTACCTTCCTCGCAACTTGATAAGAGAACTTAGATTTAAAAAATTTCGCTATAAAAGTCTATAATAATGCATAAAAAATTCATTGATAATGGATATTATTCATCATAAATTGAAAATAAATAATAAGGGTAAGATTATCCCTAAAATTCTTCAAAGTCTTATGAATGTCCATGTTAGCTTTCCACTCACTTTTATTATTTTTTTATTGTTAAAACTTAGCTCAGATTTTGTACATTATCCGTCAGACTCATCTCCGACTCTACTTTTTCACATTACCCTTATACAGGACAACCGCTCATTGGATAATTTCTAAGAAAAGTGGGGCCAAAACTAACCTAAAGTCTTAAATTGAATCTTTGATTTCCAAAACTTGACTTAAGATTTTCTTAAGACGTTAATAGATTATTGATAATTTTAAGTGTGTCTTGTCTTAAACCTTACAATAATCTTAGACTAATCTCTCTCACAATATGCTAGATTGCTAGTGTTGCTATATATGCTATTTCTTCTCAACTAGTTTTAAGCCCGTGCAAATTGCACGGGTATGCTGTTTTAAAGTTTGCTATTATAATAATTGCTTACTCCTTTTGTTTTCCTTTTTAGATGAATTAAATTTACCTTAATATATTTGAGACAATTATGATTTTCATCTTTGTCGTACTTTTTAAAAAAAATGTGTGTAAAATAAAAATTAAATGAACATACGTCTGATAATGTATACTTTTATTAATAATCAATTAATCACGCAAAAAATGTTTTAATAATGTTTCAAATTTTGTATGTTCGGTTTATTATTGTTGTAAATTGTTATTAATTATAATATTTTAATCATCTAAATAAATTGTGGTCTAATTATCACAACATCTATTTCTAATTAATTGATGTATATAAAAATGTGCGTAATGTTTCGTAATCTACGATTTTAGACATTTATTCGGAATACGTAGAATATTAGGCGATTATTGTGCAGGGAAATCATAAGTTATTGTGCGGGACCCACCTGAGTGAATTAAGAAAAAAAATTAGAAGTTGGATGTATGACGTGGCGCAACCAGAAACTGATAAATGTTTCAGAATTTATATAGATTAGATTGCCTTATTATGAGATATACACTGTCCGCATAATGCTTGTAAATTGTAACGGATAACACACGCTTTGATGATAATGTGAATCAATCAAATTAATTTGGTAGCAACATTGTTAATTCATTTCTATGTTAGAACCAAATCCAACTTATGCATTAACACATCATTTAATACCAATTTCATCAAAAATCAATTCAAATAACTCAAAATATCAAAACAAATTTACAAAATCCGGTTCGCAATCACAATCAATCAACCATGAAAAGATACCAAAAACAAAAGTATAATTGAAAGAAAAGACGTGGTTGGTTGGTTACTCATGTACGTGTTTATGTTTTTATGCTCTACTTTGTTCAATTCTCATTTATGGAATACTAATTACATAAAACCTCTTACTTTTTTTACTTAATTAATTTTCCGCTTATTTTAATTCTATTCCGTTCAATTCTGGTAAATTTAACTCTTTTCTTTACATATTAACTGTTACTCCAGTTCAGTCCAGCTCCGTTAAATTCAGTTCATTTCAGCTTTTATAAGTTCAGCTCATATAATTTCAGTCTAAAATACCGGGGACAAAATAATACAAATGCAAGTTTTAAATTTTTTGTTATCCAAATTGCTTTCACTTTTCAATTTAAAATTTTCATAAATTTATCCTATCGTAAATTAGAAAATTTTAAAAATTAAATATAAGTTTTTTCATTAATTTTTTTTAACATATTAAGATCTAGTACTTCGTATTATTTCACCTGATTCAAGTTAGGAGTACCACTAGTAAACCTTTACCCGCCAATCTTACCCACATTGACATCACGCCTCATATTTTATTATTAGAATATTTTTTTCCAAAATAAAAACTTTATCCTGCCCATAGTTTACTATCAAAACTTCTAAAAGCGGTGATTTTCTTCTCAAATTGACTGGCTTTATGAGATCATTGATCCGGAAAAAAAATTAATTTCTTAACTCATGACAAGAATTACGGTCAATCAAACATTAAACTTTGACCGACTATACTCTTTGTACCGAGTTCCAAATACGACATTTTTTTCCAAATTAACCGCGTTCATGGTATCTTTAATTTGAAAAAAAACCGTCCTTCTCAAAACTCTCATTACACAATTATAAACCGTCAAAATCACTTTTTAGTGAAAATAAAATTAACACATATACAAAATTAAAAATTAAAAATTACCACATAGAATATCCTTTCTAAATACTTTTTCCATAAAACCCCAAAAAAAAAATTACCCCGTAAAATATCGCTTTTAAATACTCCTATTAAATACTCCAATCTACGTAGTAGTAATAGGTAGCTACCATCACCATCATCACCATCATCACCTTCCTCGTTTTCTCTTCTTCTTCTTCCTCTAAAAATCCTTTCTTCCCTTTAATCATACGTCTAATTATTTCTCTCTTTCATCTTTAATTAATTTTATTAATTTAATTACATTTTCTCTTCCCCAAAAAAATCCTCATTATTCAATCATTACAATTACAATCTCAATTAACCTATACACTATAAAACCCAAATTTTTACCGCCACCAATTTTTGTTTTACCCAAATCCCTTTTTCTCTTCAACAACATTACCAAAAATTAACCAAATTTACTCAAATTTTAGTGAAAAAGTGGGGAAAAAATGGGTGGTTGTGTATCAACCCCAAAAGGGTGGGTAGGAAAACGATCAAAGCGGATTAGGAAGAAGATTAATTATAATCATAATCATAATCATAATCATAATCATGATATTATTAATAATAATAATAATAATAATATTAGTACTACTAATAGTGCTAAAGTTAATCGTAAAAGAAGAAGGGCATTGAAGAAACGTGTTTCTTCTCGATCTCTTGATGATCATAATGGCCCAGATCGTTCATTCACAAATCCTACATTTCAAGGTTGATTCTTCGTTTTTTTTAAAAATTGTTAATTGGGTTTGATTTTATTTGTTTTTTTGATGATTTGATTGTATAGGGTGTTTTTTTAGTGGTTTTAATTGGTGGGATTTTTGAAAGATTGATTTTTTTTTGTTTTTTTTGCTGGTGGTTGATTGTTTTTCAGCTGAAGTTCAGTGATTGAACTGTTTTATATGCATATTTATGTTGGTAATCGGCTGTGAGTGCCGTCTTAAGTTAAGACGGTTTTAAGCAAGAATTTCGTAGGGTTCATTTGTTATTGGGTGTTTTGGTAAAAGTTTCTGAAAAAAATGGGTTCTTTTGTGTTTTTATTGATGGTTGATTGTTTTTCAGCTGAAGTTTAGTGATTGAACTGTTTTATATGCATATTTATGTTGGTAATCGGCTGTGAGTGCCGTCTTAAGTTAAGACGGTTTTAAGCAAGAATTTATGTTGGTTCATTTGTTATTGGGTGTTTTGGTAGAAGTTTCTGAAAAAAATGGGATCTTTTGTGTTTTTATTGATGGTTGATTGGTTTACAGCTGAAGTTAAGTGATTGAACTATGCTGTATCCATATTTGGTTGATTTGTTAATGGGTGTTTTGGTAGAAATTGTATATGCAAGTGAATTTGTTGATTTCTGATGCTTTTTCCCTAATGCAAGTTGGAATCAAAGGTGGGAGTTTGATGGTGATTCTTATTCGTATCTTCGTAAATTGATACCTTCAATCTTCCAAGGTAGTTAGAGCTGGTTGGCTAAAGCAATGTTTTTTTCACTGTTGAAAGGTTCTGTTTTTGTGGCCTTTAATGGATGATCTCAGGCTTATTACCCGAATCCCGAGCAGTTAAAAAATAGGGAATATATAAGATGAATTGATTAGTGAATGGATGGAGCGCGAGGTAGTTTTTCTGGATTAAGTAGTAGATGAGTAGATGCATGGATTTGAGCTTGATTGATGTGGCTAATCGGATATTTGATGATTCGATGTTACAAGGGTAGACTGGTAGTTAGTCAATTTTTTGATTGTTTGTTCTATCAGAATGTAGTTATGAATGCAAACCTCTAATTAGTCGCTGCTAGGAAAGTGAGCTTTCGGATTGCTGTAAGGCCCTGTTCTTTTCGGCTGAACTGAATTAATTGGAGTAGAGCTTAATTGAACTAAATTGAGTGGAACTGAGGTGAAGTGAATTTAGTTCAATTAAAAGTTAATTTTGTGAAGAGATTAACTGAACATAATTGATTGAACGTAAATAAAACTTAACGGAATACAACCCAGCAAAGGAACTGAAATTAAGCCAGAAAGAACAGGACCTTAGTCTTGTAACTAGGTTATGATAGATGGAAAATTGGAAATGGATGCATCCGTTCTATACCCTCCATTTTCCTCCAACTCACCTTGCTACATTCCCTTTCCCTTCAAAACTGCCATCCAAGAAAAGGTTAAAAGTATTGACTGCAGCAGTGAGACACTGATATACAGGCATTATGTGAAATGAAAGAATTATGATCGGATTATCTGAGTGAGGAGGCCTTGTTTCATATGGATTTGTGTTGATGATCTCCTAGCACTTCTTTCGTGCTAATTTCCGTGTCATGGTTTGAACAGGCAACAGTGAGGAGGCCTGGTATGATTCAATTACAATTTTTGATTCTGATGGTGAAGAGGATTTCCAAAGTTTTCAGGAAGGTATACTTTTTCTTCACCATAATTTAACAGAGATAAAGCTCTTTCCTTCCTTCCTCCGTTCATTAAAAGACGTTATTCATGCGCAGATAATTTATCCCAAAATGGGGGTGAACGATCATCAATGGGAAGAAATTCACATGAAGTGAATTCTGGTCGAAATTCAACGGAAGCAAAGCACCCAGTCTACGCTGATGAAATATCCTCTTCTTTAGATGGAAGCTCTGGCAAGGATGACAAAGTGTTGGATAATTGTGGAATACTTCCTAATAATTGTCTGCCTTGTCTCAACACTGCTACAGTACCGTCTATTGAAAAGAGGACGTCCATTAGCTCCCCACCAAGTGCGAGGAAGAAGACAACCTCTAAACTTTCCTTCAAATGGAAGGATGGAGTTCCGAGTTCAAGATGTATGTGGCACGACTTATCTACTTACAAATGTTTTACAAAATTGTGCCCTAGGTAGCACCAAAACGGACACGGACACGGACACGTGACACGGCATCCCATGAAATTTAGGACACGGGACACGGCATTTAAATATAATAAAATATATATTTTATCGTTATAAATAACGTATAATTTTATTTTTATCATGTATTTGAAACCAAATCTAAACAAGTAAAGGTACAATTCGACTTTTACTATAATAAATTTTCATTTTTCCACCCAAACTCATCTTCTAATCGATCTTTTTTAAAATTTTATTCCTCGTCTAAACTATAATATGTTTAGCCATGTGTCCAACGAGTGTCGAGTGTCCGAGTGTCGGACACGGGATGAGTAATTAGGGGAAGTGTCCGTGCTACCTAGATTGTGCCTAGTAAGCATACCAAAAAGAATATTTTATAATATTTGATCTCTCTATTTTCCTCAGTGTCTTCAAAGACACTATTGCAAAGACCGATAGCAGGAACCCAAGTGCCTTTCTGCCCGGTAGACAAGAGAATCATGGACAGTTGGTCACAACTTGAACCAAGTACTTTCAGAGTTCGCGGCCAAAACTATCTTAGGTAACTTCCATGGCAATATCTTGATGAATGCATGAATAGCCGTGGAAAATCATTTTTAAAGCATGAGATTTGGATCATGAGTTTCAGACTGCTTATTTATAGACTTACCCTGGTGATTATGTCTTCCTATGGCAGGGATAAAAAGAAGGATTTTGCTCCGAATAATGCTGCATATTATCCTTTTGGCGTTGATGTGTTTTTGTCTCCTCGTAAAGTTGAGCACATTGCTCGTTATGTGGAACTTCCTGCAGTCAACTCTGTTGCAGGTTTCCCATCCATTCTTGTCGTAAATGCTCAGGTAAACCGTAAATGTCATTTCTTTTCGCCGTAAAAGCTTTCAATGTTTGTATGACTTTCTGAGCTCTTTCTGTATCAACTATTTACCATGTTTTCCCTTTTCCGATTTCGTTTTTCATTTCACCTGTCAAGGTTACTGTTAGCTGACCCCAAACCAATTTGGGATTGTTGTTGTCGTGGTAGTAGTAGTAATGAGCTAGGTAGCACGGACACTTCTCCTAATTAGCCGTCCCATGTCCGACACTCGGACACCCGACACTCGTTGGACACATGGCTAAACATATTATAGTTTGGACGAGGAATGAAATTTTAAAAAAGATCGATTAAAAGATGAGTTTGGGTGGAAAAATGAGAATTTTTACTTATTTAGATTTAGCTTCAAATACATGATAAAAATAAAATTATACGTTATTTATAACCATAAAATATATATTTTATTATATTTAAATGCCGTGTCCCGTGTCCTAAATTTCATGGGATGCCGTGTCCCTTGTCCATGTCGTGTCCGTTTTGGTGCTACCTAGGTAATGAGTACGATGGTAGGCACTATGGTCATCACATCTTCGTAGCACTTGTTTAAAGTCTTAAACCTTTTTAGATTCCGATTCTGCTGCCTTTTTTAATAGCCTTGGATTAAACTTTTATGATGATGTGCAGGTCCCGTTGTATCCTGCCGCTTTGTTCCAGAATGAAGGTGATGGTGAAGGAATAAATATAGTGATGTATTATAAGATTAATGAAAGATTTTTGAAGGAACTCTCATCCAATCGTCAAGAAAGTATCCGAGTAAGATGCGATGTTTATCTTTTTCTTTTAGTAGATCCATAATTCCATAGCCATATGTGTCTTGTTACTATCCGAGAAAGTATCCGATTTCTGAAGCCAATGATGTCGTTACTATCTTCTGATCGCCCATTATATTTTCCCTGAACTCTTCGTGTTTAAGCAGAAAATGATGCATGACGAGGTTGAAAAGGTGAAAAGTTTTCCCATGGACACTATCGCACCTTTCCGTGAGAGGTTGAAGATTCTTGGTCGTCTTGTCAATGTCGATGACCTTCATTTAAGTTCAGCAGAAAAGAAACTTATCAATGCTTACAACGAGAAGCCTGTTTTATCTCGGCCTCAGCACGAGTTCTTTTCAGTAAGTTTAACTCGATAAAATCATATTGCAGCTTCATATTTTGTGGGCATTTTGCAAAAAAAAAAAGACGTTTTTGCGCATGTCTTGGGCTCTAGGCATATTAATGCAACAAAAATACGCTCGTTAATTTCTGCTCTCGATTTGCATAAGACCCCTGGGAGGTCGCGTTTCCAACTCTCTGTAACTCTCTGCTGCTAATTGTTTTGCAGGGCGAGAATTATTTTGAGATTGATTTAGACATGCACAGATTCAGTTATATATCAAGGAAAGGATTCGAGGCGTTCCTGGGTAGATTAAAGATGTGTGTCATTGATTTTGGACTAACAATACAGGCAAGTTATTAATTTTTTTCGCATTAGTATCATTCGGTCTCCTGCGTGTAGAGCTGTACATTGGGTCGGGTTGGCTGGGCTGGAGGCGGGCTGTGCCAAGAAAATTCGGGCCTGGCACGGCCCTAAAACAACGCCGGTCTGGGCCAAGAAAAGTCAGCCCTGGCCCAGCACTGTGGGGCTGTTAGTTGTGTTAGTGGACTGAATTTGTGTTAGTTGTGTTAGTTTTGTTAGCGGGCTGGGCTGCATTTCGCACAAGGCTGCTGATCAGGCTGGGCCGACAAAATTAGGCCCTAGCCCTGGCCATGTTCGCTACCGGGCTGGGCTAGAAAAAGTGGCTCATGCAACAGGGCCAGGCCGGCTGGCCCGCTACGTTGTCCAGCTCTACCTGCGTGACACTTCGTTTCAAATTTCATTTTTCATTTGTTGTTGGTTGGCAAATTCCGCTACCCAAGTACCTAAGAGTAGACTAGCCGACTAGTTCAGCTGGCCGGAACTTCATTTAAGCTCAGAATATTTCTCAAAAACTTACATTGGTTCGCTATACAGATAAAGTACCGAATATTTCCACCAACTAAACAATTTTTGCTTAACTCGAGTTATTTCATCTGCTTTCGCTTGGCAAATTCTGAAAAACAATTGTCGGATATGAGTATATTTACACTAATATACATCGTTTTTGCATCGTAAAACAGGGAAATAAAGCTGAGGAATTGCCGGAGCAAGTATTATGTTGTGTACGATTGAATGGACTCGATTTTATGAATTACCAACAACTGGGGATGGGCCAAGACCCCCTATAAACAATAATTTATGATGAAATTGTAACAATAATTTTTATTCAAAATTATAAAAAAGAAGCTAATTTTGACAAAGTTACATTATGATCTTTCTGCATTTGTTCGTCAAGTCAATCGTGTCGTTCCGATCACGAGGATGTAGGTTGGATGTTCGTCCTGCTTCACTGTGCAAAATTTCGAGTAGGAGCATTTTAGCACGATCGGTCTTGGTTAAGATCGACTTTAAGTTAAGACGAGCGTAAACAAGAATTGTTGATTTTTTCGACATTTCAGTGACTTTTTAGGTTTTCTGTCCTGAGAATGGTGAAAATATGAGATAATATACCCGTCATTTGGACTAATGATCGCTTGATTTACTTATGGTCATCGTCTCAAGGTTTCTGTCAATTGTTAGTCGTATTTCTTTTGTATTTGTCTCCCTCTGTCCTGCTGAAATGTTTACACTTGTTTTATGCAAGTGTAAATTATTGACTAACACGAAAGAAGGATAAAAGAAGCTCGAAATTATATATGAAATAGTACGTATTTTGGATTCGAACCATAAATCCCACAATGGATCAGAAGGTGAGATTCGGAGGTTGTGGCCCAAGTGCCCAACCCACAAATGGATTTGAATGTTACCAAACCCATATACTTTTTTTTCTCCAAATGAACGTACTATGTCGCGGTGAAAATTGAACTCCAACTTTCAGGTTGGGATAAGAGAACTTTTACCACTTGAGCTAACTTTTATATCGTAATGATTATAACTAATTCACCGTCACCGGAATTAGACTATTTGTTACAGACTTCCAGAGCATCTTGATTCGAAATTTTTCCTCGCAAAAAAGTCAAATAGATAACTACTAATCGATATAAAGGAAATAGTATAAATTGTAACATCCCGTATTTTCGTAAAATCTAATTTAAGCGTTTTAATTATTTTATATAATAAAATAATAATTTAGTAACTTATTTCGAAAGACTTTAATTTATTTAGTGAGATCCGTCTTAAGAACCTTAAGTCCTTAAGACGAATGCAACTTGGCATCATTTAATATCCGACTCAAATAACCGTGTAAATATCCAACCCATCTTATTTACTCGGAAAGGACAGTCTTTAAAACCCCTAAACCCCAATATGTCGACATTCATCTCCTTCAACCATTTCATTTCACTGCAAACATAACATTTCATAAACCCTCCTTAAATCCTCCATCTCTTTTGCTAAAATCTTCATCATCCGTCCTCCGAATCACAAAAGTAAGTACATTTTCGGAATCCTCGCGCAAATTCCAAGTCATCCATCACTTTCGTTTTGCATTTCGTCGACTTTGAAAAACGGGCTGTTTTCTCTTAATTCCGTTTTAAGGGCTTAAAATCCGTTTCTATGCTTGTAGGTGTTGGCTTAGAGGATCCAGAGACCGATAGCTACGTTGTTGAAGACGATCTTTAGCCGGATTAGCTCGAAAGGTGACGATAATGAGAAACTCGGCCTTTATGTGTATATTAGCATATTTGTTGTGAAATCTTGTTTAGTTTCTGATTTTGTGTTATATATTGATTCAAGGGTTTAGTAACATGTTTAGGATGGGATTGTTGTGAAGAATTCATGCTTAAACTTGTTGTTAAGTGTTCTTAAGCATATTTTCAGTTTTTATCATTTTGCGACGGATACATGTATAAATCGTTTGAGGATTGTTATGGGACTTGTTTTCTGGTAGATTGATAGTATTGGATGATTTAGGTTAGTGGGTAAACATTATTTGTGATGCTATTGGAGATTAGAAGTCGAATTGTGAAGTTTGAGAAAGATTGGGAAATCCCGATTTTGGTTGCAGGCTCTCTGAGCCGGTCGACCGACCGGCCGCCGGTCGACCGGCTGGGAGAGCATTTGTGTGTTTCGCGAATTTTTGGAAAAATGGCTTAGGACTGCCAGCCGGCCGACCGGCCGCCTGCCGACCGGCTGGTAGTCATTTTGCCTTGGGTTGTTTGCGAAGAACTTATATAGGATGGGAGCCCAGCCGGCAGACCGGCCGCCTGCCAGCCGGCTGGGAGTGCATTTGGGGATTTTGGATACGTTATTTGTGAAGGCTAAGGGAAGGTCTTCCCAGCCGGCCGACCGGCTGCCTGCCGACCGGCTGGGGACCCCTGTAGGCTATTTTGAGGATTTCGTAAATTGAGGGTAACTTTCACACGGTTTATCGGTTTTACTTGAAACTTGTTTTGTATGCCTTTGACATGTATTTGAGGCCCCGGTGTACGGGCGATATTTAATTGGGTTCGGGAACGGAGTAAGGATAGAGACCCCCCGGTCGGGTAACCGAAAGGGAAACCGGCTCTCCCTCACTTAGTTCTCGGGGTCAATTAAGTGTTGATTAGAGGATAAGAAAAGTAGAACTAGTGTTTAGTTCATAGACTTTGGTTGATATTGTAATGTTGCGTATTAAGTTATGCCTTAAGCTGGCCTCTGAACTTAATGCGTGAGCTGTTTGTCATATATGGGGATATGCCTTAAGCTGGCCTCTGAGCCCTATATGTGTATGTTTGTCGTGTCTGGAACATGCCTTAAGCTGGCCTCTGAGTTCAGACATGTATGATAGTGATCGCGTTAGAACATGCCTTAAGTTGGCCTCTGAGTCTGACGAGTAGAGCAGCTGCACAACGGGATAGCTAAGGAACTGACACCTTGCCCGGAGTGCAGACGTTTGGTGCTAGAACATGCCTTAAGCTGGCCTCTGAGTTTAGTACCTTGTGATGTAGTGAAGGGACATGCCTTAAGCTGGCCTCTGAGTCCTTTACTTTTGGATGCTAGTCTATGCCTTAAGTTGGCCGCTGAGTCTAGTGTCTTGCTGATTGGCAGGTCCATGCCTTAAGCTGGCCTCTGAGTCCTTGCCTGCTGAATGATTTGGTGTTTAGGTTATGTCTTAAGCTGACCGCTGAACCTTTACACTTGCTGAATGATTTGGTATTAGGTTATGTCTTAAGTTGACCGCTGAACCTTTTACTTGCTGATGTTGTCTTCTTACCTTGAGTTGGTTTGTATCAGAGATAGTTATTGATAAAGATGAGTTAATGAATGTTTATTGAGTTGTGGTTAAATCATCCAAGGCATTGGATGACTCTTAGTTCGGTTTCATAAATGATTAGATTGAAAGACCCCCCGACTGGGTAACCAGTAGGGAAACCGGCTCTCCTTCTTATCCGTTTATGAAGTTAGTTGAGAGCCGTGCATGGTAATTGCATGATAGTAAGTGATCAGATGATGAGTTGTTTATGCTTCACGTATTGATATATGTTGGAGTATTCTGTATTGTTTTATATGTTACGTGTTGTCACAAAAGGTGGCTAGGAGAACTCTAGTCACTCCCCACTGATTGTGGCGTACATGTTTTCATGTATGTAGGTACATGCAGGGTTGGAGATCAGGGTTGCAGGAGAGCTAGCGAGTGATGATCCATTCATCAGATGACTTACCCGTTTACGCTTAGCTAGACTCTTAGGCTTTGTTGTTTACGTTTTGGTGCCTGTAGGGATGTTCCATCCCAGGCGATGTATATATTTCATTTCCGTATCTAGAACTGCTACTTATCTAGTGTCGTTTATATCAGTTCTGTTTCCAGTTTCTGTCTAAAGCTTCTCGCATGTTTTGTCTTTAAAAAGTTTAAATTCCGCTGCATTTTTGGTACTTTTATGTGTTTATATTTCCGCTTTCGCGAGGGGTTTTACAGTTGGTATCAGAGCATTATTGCTCCCGACGCACTCATGTGACCCCCAACCTTAACTTGACCAAATAAACAAATAATGAATGAGAGATGGGTAGATCTAAGGACTTAATTTGTAGTCTATTTGTGATTGCTAATTGCTAAGCTAATCCATGTTTTCTCTTTTAAAGGATGGTGAGACCCAGAGCTGCTGATAACATTGTGCTGCAAGCGATTCAGCATTTGCTTGAGACTCAGAGACAGCAAGCGGGGAATGTTCCACCTCCTCCACCGCCGGGCGGCGATGCTAATCGTCCGGGTAGCTTTTCCTGGATTGCTTCTCAGATGTCCAGAAGCCATGTTAGGACCTATGGAGGCGAGGCTGACCCAGTAGCCCTCACAGAGTGGTTCAGAGAGATGGAAAAGAGCTTCACCTTATACTCAGTCGTTAGGGAGGATAGAGTGCGTTTAGCCGCTCACTTCCTGACATTGGAGGCTGACCGTTGGTGGGCATTGACTGGACCTACCGCTATTCTTGACCCGTTGTTCGATTGGGAGGCTTTCAAAGACAGGCTTGAGGCGAGGTTCTATCCCAAGGAGTTGAGATCGCAGAGGTTGAAAGAATTTATGGATTTGAAGCAAGGGAAAATGACCGTTCAAGAATTCACTGACAAGTTCAACCAGTTAGCTCACTTTGCATCGAGATTTGTTCGTGATGAGGCTGAGAGAGTGTATTTTTACCGTGGCAAGCTAGGGCCGAGGATTGAGAGTATGGTTCGTCGTGACTCTACTTCTTTTGTGGAGGTTTATGACGATGCTATTTGGGCCGAGAGTTCTATTCGTGCCATTGATGCTGAGACTCGTGCCGCTACTTCTAGTGTGACTCCTCACCAGAGATCCGTGTACCAGGGGAAGAGACCATTTGTTCCTTCTACTTCTTCGCCTTCTTCTCAGAAGAAGCGTTTTGAGAGGTTCTCTGCTCCGGTTGCTAAGACCTTTGTTCACACCGACACATCTCCTAGTGTTTGCCACCGTTGTGGTAAACCTTCTCATCCAGGTTTTGATTGTTTCAAGAATGCTTTCAAGTGCTATACTTGCAATGGATTTGGGCACAAGTCTTACGAGTGTCCTGAGAGGAACACTGCACTTGGCAAGGCTGCCACTGCTGCTGCAGCAACTAAGGGAGGAAAGCCGAAAGGGAAGATCTTTGTGATGACTAGGGCTGAGGCAGAGGCTCATCCAGACATTGTTGCCGGTATATTTTCTGTTCTTGGCGCTGAGTGCCTTATCTTATTCGATACTGGAGCTTCTTTGTCATTTATATCGACTCAGTTCGCCGATCGTCTAGCTCTTGAGTCTTCATTGGTTGAGGAGACTTCTATTTCCTTACCTTCTGGAGACGTGTTTTCCTGCTCTTCGTCCCATAGGGATGTTCCTATTGTTATTGGTCAAGCCACATTTCCAGCGGACTTACTGAGATTTCCTCTCGAGGAGTTTGATATTATCCTCGGTATGGATTGGTTATCGCGATACCATGCTCGCTTCGAGTGTCGCGACCAGAAAATCTGCTTGAGGAGTCCTTCAGGAGTTCGTGTTTCCTATAGGGGAACTCGCCCTCAAAAGGGTGTTCGTGTTATCTCTTCGATGAAAGCTTCTTATCTTCTTAGGAAGGGTTGCCAAGCCTTCCTGTGTGTTGTTTCAGCTGCTAAACCATCGCTACCGAAGCTTGAAGACGTAGCCATTGTTTGTGAGTATCCAGATGTGTTCCCAGATGACTTGCCAGGGATACCGCCAGAGAGAGATGTGGAGTTTACTATTGAGCTCGTTCCAGGTACCGGACCGATTTCCAAAGCTCCTTACCGTATGGCTCCGCCAGAGTTGAAAGAGTTGAAGCAGCAATTAGAAGAGATGATCGAGAAGGGTTTCATTAGACCTAGTGCTTCTCCGTGGGGTGCTCCCGTTCTGTTCGTTAAGAAGAAAGATGGTTCCATGAGATTGTGCATTGACTATAGAGAGCTGAACCGTGTAACCGTGAAGAATCGATATCCTTTGCCTAGGATAGATGATTTGTTTGATCAGTTGAGAGGTGCTTCGAGGTTTTCTAAGATTGATCTTCGATCGGGTTATCATCAGATTCCAGTGAGAGAGGCTGACATTGCGAAGACTGCTTTTCGTACCAGATATGGGCATTTTGAGTTTGTAGTTATGCCTTTTGGGTTGACTAATGCACCGGCGATTTTTATGGATCAGATGAACCGTACCTTCAGTGAGTATCTTGACACCTGCGTTGTGGTTTTCATCGATGACATCTTGATTTATTCGAAGACCGATGAGGAACATGCTGAGCATCTTCGATTGATTCTAGGGATTCTGCGCAAGCAGAAGTGGTTCGCAAAGTTTTCAAAGTGTGAATTTTGGCTTTCGAAGGTTGCCTTTTTAGGACATGTGATATCCAGCGAGGGTGTGATGGTAGACCCCGCGAAGATAGAGGCTGTGGTTGATTGGGAGAGTCCCAAGGATGTTGGAGAGATCCGTAGCTTTTTGGGTTTGGCTGGTTATTATCGTAGATTTGTTGAGGATTTCTCGAGATTGGCTCGCCCGATGACTCAGTTGCTGAAGAAGGAGGCCAAATTTGTATGGACCGACAAGTGTGAGAGTTCCTTCCAAGAGTTGAAGACCAGATTGACTTCCGCCCCCGTTTTAGCTTTGCCAGAGATCGGAGTGGACTTTGATGTGTATTGTGATGCTTCGATGCTAGGACTTGGATGCGTACTGATGCAGAGTGGTAAGGTGATAGCCTACTCGTCTAGACAGTTGAGAGTTCACGAGGTGAACTATCCGACACATGACTTGGAGTTGGCCGCAGTTGTTCATGCTTTGAAGATGTGGCGTCATTACCTGATTGGATCCCATTGCCGCATTTTCACCGATCACAAGAGTCTTAAGTACATTTTCACTCAGAAAGACCTTAACATGAGACAGAGACGTTGGCTAGAGTTAGTGAAAGATTACGACATTGAGTTGTTATATCATGAGGGAAAGGCCAATGTAGTTGCAGATGCGCTTAGCCGCAAGACTTCTCACTCGATGAGTGCCATGAGAGTATTGCCCGATGAGTTGTGTTCCGAGTTCCGGAAGCTGAGATTAGAGATGGTGGGTAGTGGTTTTGATTGGTTAGCTGCGATGTCTGCCGAACCGTCCTTATATTGGGAAATTCGCCGGAGTTTGCCTTCAGATGCCGATTTCAAGAAGTTCAAGGCTAAGGTTTCTAGTGGTGTTGCGCCTGAATTGGTGATCGATGCTGATGGTTTCCTTAGGTTCCGTGGTAGGATGTATGTTCCGGATGTGCCAGATTTGAGGAAGAAGGTTCTTGATGAGGCTCATTTGTCACCGTACTCCGTTCACCCAGGAGGAGAGAAGATGCACAAGGATTTGAGGCTTATGTTTTGGTGGCCTGGTATGAAGAAGGAGATCTTGGACTATGTTAGTAGGTGCTTGACTTGTCAACAAGTCAAGATAGAGCATAGGAGACCTGGTGGTTTGCTACAGCCGCTTCCCGTTCCTCAGTGGAAGTGGGAGTGCATATCTATGGACCTCGTTACCGCTTTGCCTAAGACCGTGGGAGGCAAGGATGCGATTTGGGTTATTGTCGATCGTCTAACCAAGTGTGCCAGATTCGTGCCGATCAGAGAGACATGGGACATGGATCGTTTGGCGAGGGCTTATATCGCTGAGATAGTCCGATATCATGGTGTCCCGAGGGAGATAGTTTCCGATCGTGATCCGAGGTTTTGTTCCAGGTTCTGGAAGGCTTTGCAGGAGGCTATGGGTAGCCGTTTGTTGATGAGTACCGCATTTCATGCTGCGACTGATGGTCAGTCCGAGAGGACTATACAGACATTAGAGGATTTGCTCCGTGCTTGTGCCCTTGATTTTCAGAGTTCTTGGGAGCAGTGTTTACCGTTGGTAGAGTTTTCTTACAACAACAGTTATCATGCTTCCATTGGTATGGCTCCGTACGAGGCTCTTTATGGTAGGAAGTGTCGTAGTCCGATTTGTTGGGATCAGGCTAGTGATGTTCGTGATCTTGGACCGGACCAGTTAGCTGCTACTATCGATCAGGTTCAGCTTATCAGGGGTAGGATGAAGGCCGCACAGGACCGGCAGAAATCCTATGCTGATGTTCGCCGTAGACCCTTAGAGTTTGAGGTGGGTGATCGAGTTTTCTTGAGAGTTTCTCCGATGAAAGGCGTCAAAAGATTTGGAGTTAAGGGCAAGTTGAGCCCTAAGTATATTGGACCTTTCGAGATCGTGAAGAGGATTGGTGCTGCTGCTTATCGATTGGACTTGCCTCCTAGTTTGGGCAAGGTTCATAACGTTTTTCACGTTTCCCAGCTCCGCAGATACATTAGTGACCCGAGTCATGTTTTGCCTAGAGAGATCGAGAACTTGGAGCCGAGTCTTGCTTTCGAGGAGCGTCCAGTGAAGATCCTTGACCGTCAGGATAGGAAGCTTAGGAGCAAGGTGGTGCCGCTAGTGAAGATCCTTTGGCGTTGCGGTGATGTTGAGGAGCAGACTTGGGAGACTGAGGCATCGATGCGTGCTGCGCATCCTTTCTTATTTGATTGAGGTATAGTATATAGATTTATGTCCGTTCGAGTTTCGAGGACGAAACTTTTGAAGTTGGGGTGATTGTAACATCCCGTATTTTCGTAAAATCTAATTTAAGCGTTTTAATTATTTTATATAATAAAATAATAATTTAGTAACTTATTTCGAAAGACTTTAATTTATTTAGTGAGATCCGTCTTAAGAACCTTAAGTCCTTAAGACGAATGCAACTTGGCATCATTTAATATCCGACTCAAATAACCGTGTAAATATCCAACCCATCTTATTTACTCGGAAAGGACAGTCTTTAAAACCCCTAAACCCCAATATGTCGACATTCATCTCCTTCAACCATTTCATTTCACTGCAAACATAACATTTCATAAACCCTCCTTAAATCCTCCATCTCTTTTGCTAAAATCTTCATCATCCGTCCTCCGAATCACAAAAGTAAGTACATTTTCGGAATCCTCGCGCAAATTCCAAGTCATCCATCACTTTCGTTTTGCATTTCGTCGACTTTGAAAAACGGGCTGTTTTCTCTTAATTCCGTTTTAAGGGCTTAAAATCCGTTTCTATGCTTGTAGGTGTTGGCTTAGAGGATCCAGAGACCGATAGCTACGTTGTTGAAGACGATCTTTAGCCGGATTAGCTCGAAAGGTGACGATAATGAGAAACTCGGCCTTTATGTGTATATTAGCATATTTGTTGTGAAATCTTGTTTAGTTTCTGATTTTGTGTTATATATTGATTCAAGGGTTTAGTAACATGTTTAGGATGGGATTGTTGTGAAGAATTCATGCTTAAACTTGTTGTTAAGTGTTCTTAAGCATATTTTCAGTTTTTATCATTTTGCGACGGATACATGTATAAATCGTTTGAGGATTGTTATGGGACTTGTTTTCTGGTAGATTGATAGTATTGGATGATTTAGGTTAGTGGGTAAACATTATTTGTGATGCTATTGGAGATTAGAAGTCGAATTGTGAAGTTTGAGAAAGATTGGGAAATCCCGATTTTGGTTGCAGGCTCTCTGAGCCGGTCGACCGACCGGCCGCCGGTCGACCGGCTGGGAGAGCATTTGTGTGTTTCGCGAATTTTTGGAAAAATGGCTTAGGACTGCCAGCCGGCCGACCGGCCGCCTGCCGACCGGCTGGTAGTCATTTTGCCTTGGGTTGTTTGCGAAGAACTTATATAGGATGGGAGCCCAGCCGGCAGACCGGCCGCCTGCCAGCCGGCTGGGAGTGCATTTGGGGATTTTGGATACGTTATTTGTGAAGGCTAAGGGAAGGTCTTCCCAGCCGGCCGACCGGCTGCCTGCCGACCGGCTGGGGACCCCTGTAGGCTATTTTGAGGATTTCGTAAATTGAGGGTAACTTTCACACGGTTTATCGGTTTTACTTGAAACTTGTTTTGTATGCCTTTGACATGTATTTGAGGCCCCGGTGTACGGGCGATATTTAATTGGGTTCGGGAACGGAGTAAGGATAGAGACCCCCCGGTCGGGTAACCGAAAGGGAAACCGGCTCTCCCTCACTTAGTTCTCGGGGTCAATTAAGTGTTGATTAGAGGATAAGAAAAGTAGAACTAGTGTTTAGTTCATAGACTTTGGTTGATATTGTAATGTTGCGTATTAAGTTATGCCTTAAGCTGGCCTCTGAACTTAATGCGTGAGCTGTTTGTCATATATGGGGATATGCCTTAAGCTGGCCTCTGAGCCCTATATGTGTATGTTTGTCGTGTCTGGAACATGCCTTAAGCTGGCCTCTGAGTTCAGACATGTATGATAGTGATCGCGTTAGAACATGCCTTAAGTTGGCCTCTGAGTCTGACGAGTAGAGCAGCTGCACAACGGGATAGCTAAGGAACTGACACCTTGCCCGGAGTGCAGACGTTTGGTGCTAGAACATGCCTTAAGCTGGCCTCTGAGTTTAGTACCTTGTGATGTAGTGAAGGGACATGCCTTAAGCTGGCCTCTGAGTCCTTTACTTTTGGATGCTAGTCTATGCCTTAAGTTGGCCGCTGAGTCTAGTGTCTTGCTGATTGGCAGGTCCATGCCTTAAGCTGGCCTCTGAGTCCTTGCCTGCTGAATGATTTGGTGTTTAGGTTATGTCTTAAGCTGACCGCTGAACCTTTACACTTGCTGAATGATTTGGTATTAGGTTATGTCTTAAGTTGACCGCTGAACCTTTTACTTGCTGATGTTGTCTTCTTACCTTGAGTTGGTTTGTATCAGAGATAGTTATTGATAAAGATGAGTTAATGAATGTTTATTGAGTTGTGGTTAAATCATCCAAGGCATTGGATGACTCTTAGTTCGGTTTCATAAATGATTAGATTGAAAGACCCCCCGACTGGGTAACCAGTAGGGAAACCGGCTCTCCTTCTTATCCGTTTATGAAGTTAGTTGAGAGCCGTGCATGGTAATTGCATGATAGTAAGTGATCAGATGATGAGTTGTTTATGCTTCACGTATTGATATATGTTGGAGTATTCTGTATTGTTTTATATGTTACGTGTTGTCACAAAAGGTGGCTAGGAGAACTCTAGTCACTCCCCACTGATTGTGGCGTACATGTTTTCATGTATGTAGGTACATGCAGGGTTGGAGATCAGGGTTGCAGGAGAGCTAGCGAGTGATGATCCATTCATCAGATGACTTACCCGTTTACGCTTAGCTAGACTCTTAGGCTTTGTTGTTTACGTTTTGGTGCCTGTAGGGATGTTCCATCCCAGGCGATGTATATATTTCATTTCCGTATCTAGAACTGCTACTTATCTAGTGTCGTTTATATCAGTTCTGTTTCCAGTTTCTGTCTAAAGCTTCTCGCATGTTTTGTCTTTAAAAAGTTTAAATTCCGCTGCATTTTTGGTACTTTTATGTGTTTATATTTCCGCTTTCGCGAGGGGTTTTACATAAATAGTATAATGTGACATTTTAAATTAGATCAAAGTAAAAAAAAAACTAGTTATCCCGTCTCTCTCTTAAAAGAAAAGCTCCCTTCACTCTCTAAAAAAATAAAAAAAAACCTTAGTCTTTGCTCAGCCGCCGCCGCCGCCTATCTTCATCCACCCAAACCCGTGTTCCTCCTTCCCTCACCGGAGATGGGTCCCTATTTCGACCTATCTCCGGTGACTCTCCTCGTTTCATGGTGACTACGACCTATCGCCGCTGGTATGTTATTTCTCGTCCTCTTTTTCTTGGCCCGTCTCTTGCGCACGGTGGTGAAAGGTGGTTGATGGTTTGGTTCTGAGGTCGTTCCGTTCTACCGTTCTCATGTCCTGTCATTGAAAGCGGTGCATGCAACCCAGGAATGTTCCCCTCTCCCTCGCCCCTTCCCCATCCCTGGTAAGACCTTTTCTCTGCTTGGTCGGCTTTTCGGTTTTTGATGAGTATAGCTCATCTTTCGGTTGCTTTTTGTTTGGGTCCCTGGGACGATCTGGTGGTTCCTACCGATCGATCCTTTGTTATGTTCTGTTTGTGTCAGTCTTCGTCTTATTCGATTGCGGTCTGTTGCATGCACACCAATGGTCTTGGGGGGGTCCGGTTGGAATTTGGAGTCTCGGTGGTCTTCGGGGTTGTTTCGGTGGGACCGTGGGCGCTTTCTGGTTGCGGGCTATGTTGGGCGGGGGTGACAGGTTTGGCGTGGTGTGGTGGCCGTTGGTTTTGGAGTGGAAGGAAGGTGGGAGTCGGGTTGTGTGGGGTGGTTTGGGTAGGGTTAGAAGCGGTGGTTGTCGTTTTTGGTTATGGTTTATCGTTTTATATCAGTTTTTAGTTTTTGCCAAATAAAAATGACTCTAGTGTATCTACTTTGGGTGTGTGTTGTGTCCATCTTTGTGTGGCGGCCTCCTAGGATGGTCATGGGTATCTTCAAATGGTTTGTCTGTGTGTTTGGTCTTTCTTTGCTCGTCGTTTTGGACTTCGGCTTACTTGCCTGTTCTGAGTGGCCTCCAAGGTGTAGGAGTTTTGGCTCCGCTTGGCATAGATCTTCATGGTCTTTGTCCCCCTTTTTCTTTCTACGTCCTTGTGGCGTAAGTGCACTTTGCGCCCTCTTCTTGGATCTTGCGGTCCATGGGGTTTATTGGTTTCCGTGGTGCCTGATGAGTGAAGACCGTACCGTTCATTGTTCAAGCCTTGTTTGTCCCCTCATGAATGTTGAGGTCAAAGGTGGTGGCTCCGGGGCTATTTCAGCTTTTAGTCATCAACGCATGTTTACAATCCGTTGTAGTTACCTTTATGTCCTTATTTATCGTTTAAAAGTTAAACGTGCATTTGATCATATGAATCAAATGTCAATTGTATAAACCTTATTTTACTGCTGTCAAAAAAAAAAAAATTAGATCGCGATCGTAGGCGACTCGACCTATCATTCAAATATTATGACAATATACATAAGAGGCAAAATTGTTGGTAACGAACGACTGGAAATTCAGAGTTGTAACATCTGCATGATGTTATTTAAACCAATTTCAGATGCTAAATAAATTGGTAATATTATTAGAGATTTTTGGAACACTCTTGGTGTTCCTAGAAGAGTTCGAATTGGTATCGCCTTATTTCATAGTAAATGCATGGGTACTGTAAACTAGTCCGCGGATAATGGAATACTAACAAGTAACAACTCACAAGTCACAACCTAGGTAGCACCAAAACGGATACGGACACGGACACGACATCCCATGAAATTTAGGACACAGGACACGGCAGTTAAATATAATAAAATATATATTTTATGGTTATAAATAACGTATAATTTTATTTTATCATGTATTTGAAGCTAAATCTAAACAAGTAAAGTACAATTTGACCTTTACTATAACTAATTCTTATATTTCCACCCAAACTCGTCATTTAATCGATATTTTGTAAAATTTTATTTCTCGTCCAAACTATAATTTGTTTAGCTATGTGTCCAATGAGTGTCGGGTATCCGAGTGTCGGACACGGGACGACTAATTAGGAGAAGTATCTGTGCTATCTAGAGTCACAACTCACAAGTCACGAATTATTTTGATGTTTATTAGAGCGCCGTAAATAACTTCGATCGGACGTGAGTATTAATTTGACAAACGACAAATGCTCTACTACTTAATACGGCGTATGTTTTTTTCCTTAACTTCAAAAGGTTTATTAATTTAGCTAGCCTAAGATAAACATAAATATTATCAATAAAAAACTTTAAAAATGTCAGTAATATTCATTATTTATCATTAATGAATAGCAAAATCTTACATAAAATATGTTTCTATTAAGTCTGGTGTACAAAAGCATGTTACACTGAAATCAACCAATCAATTTCTTCCATCGTAACAACCTACTGTATTTTACCAACAATTTCTTCCATTGTAACTACATATGTTTCATACACCAATTTAATTAAACTAGGTTGTAACCTGTGAATTTCACGGGTTTATTTTTAGTAATTTAAATTAATAGTGTTAATAATATAAAGATAAAGAAATCAATTATTTTAGAACTTTAATAATATGAAATTAATATTGTTAATAATTAAAAGATAAAGAAATTAATTATTTTAGAATTTTAAAATATGAAATTAATATAAAGATAAAGAAATTGATTATTTTAGTACTTTAATAATATGAAATTAATATTGTTAATAATATTAAATAAATATAAATACTTTTAGTTTAAAAATTACATAGCGTTATGTGAAAAATCGTGTTAGATTAAAACTAAAATGCGTTTGCATAAATTAAGACGCATACATTAATATATAAACCGCGTCGGATTAAATTAATCCGACCTATATATTTATAAGTTAAAAGACAAAAAAAGTGAAAAAACAATATTAATCATCTAACTATTCATTGTCGGCGCACCATTGCCCACCAAATAGAAACCATCATCATCATCATCATCATCATCATTTGTTGTTTATCAGAGATTTTCATTTTCATCACATAAACTCAAATTGAATTACTATTTTATGTTCATCTGGTCACTCACCTTCCCCGCCCCCTTTCAAAACCCCTAATTATACAATCTCACTAATCCCTAATTTAGTTATTGTTTCACATTAGGATTTAGTTCAGTAAATTAATTTCAAACCATAATCTATCCATATTTAAAATAATTCAGTTATTATTCTTTTCACATTAGGTCAATTAATGTGCATAATTCATGGATTCATGGATTCACGGAATCTTGAAATTTTAATTAGGAAATTAATTGTGAAACATATCTTTTAGTTATTATTATTATTATTATTATGATTCTTTTCAATTTAGGAAATTTAAACAAAATTAACGTGATTCACGGAATTTATCATGATTCACAAAATTATTATTATTCTTTTCAGTTTAGTTTATTGACCATGATTCACGTATTTTAAAATTTTTGTTTTGGAAATTAATTTCAATCAAATCTTTAGGTTATTATTATTATTCTTTTCAGTTTAGGAAATTTATTCAACATGATTCACGGATTTTTAAAATTTTGTTTTGGAAATTAATTTCAATCGAATCTTTAGGTTATTATTATTATTCTTTTCAGTTTAGGAAACAATTTAAACCATAATCTGTTTTGCGCATGATTCACGGATATTGACCATGTTTGACGGATTTTAAAAATTTTATTGGACAATCAGTTTAGTAATATGTTAGGAGGCTTTAAATCGCGCCACGTAAGACATAGATTGTTTTATATGATGCCACGTCAGCAGCTTGACTTTTACATTAGATAAATATATGATTCTATTGTAAATAGGTCACAAGCTTATAAGTAGGAGTATCCCGCAAAAAAAAAGCTTATAAGTAGGAGTATAGGACCGTAGGAGAGATAAGTGAGAGTTTTTATTTATTACAAATTCTTATTTGCGACGGGAATATCCATTGTAAACTTACGACGGGTCAAGTATTATCCATTTGAATAGGAAAAGACAAGTCATTAGAGATTCCCAATGTCTTGTCTTATCTAATTAAGTGGTAATACTTGACCCAATTAAACTTATTGTTTATTTATTCCACGTTAAAAAGTTCACTAAAATTTGAATAAGACAGTACTTCAATAAATTATTGAGAGATCATTCTTTTTCCTTTTATTTGTATTTCGTAATCATTTTGTCATTAATCGTACCAGAGTAATTTCGTACATATTTACATAATAAATGTATTGATTTTATCTTTAATCATGATTTGTATCTATTTTCTTATATTCCGTCCCACTTTTTTTTAAGGTCTTGTACAATAGTCTATCAATAAAGTTTATTGAGAAGCGATCTCTCAAAATACCTACTAAAAAAAGTTATCACAGAAAATAAATGAACACTCCCACTTAGAGCCGAACAACGCCCGACCCTGTGACATGGGCCAAATTTTTCTAGCTCACATGGACCATTTTTTTCTAGCCCACACTCCCACTTATCTCTCCACTTACAAACTCGTGACGTATTAAACCCGTAATTAAATCCTAAACTTACCAACCAAAGCTACAAGCTTCAAACTAGGTAGCACAGACACTTCTCCTAATTAGCCATCCCGTGTCCGACTCTGACACCCGACACTCGTTAGACACATGGCTAAACATATTATAGTTTGGACGAGAAATAAAATTTTGAAAAAAATCGATTAAAAGATGAGTTTGGGTGGAAAAATGAGAATTAGTTATAGTGAAGGTCGAATTGTACTTTTACTTGTTTAGATTTAGCTTCAAATAATGATAAAAATAAAATTATACGTTATTTATAACCATAAAATATACTCCCTCTTATTCCATATTTTGTTCTCCTTTGAGTTTGACACAAATATTAAGGTGGAGAATAAATTATAAGTGCAATAGCAATAATGGTTTTTTGTCTTGGAGTTGTCACTAAGAACTCTTAAAAAAAAGTTCTTCTACTGCAAGTTAAAGTTTGTTCTTAATTCTAAGAACCGAGTTCTAAAATAAGAACTCAGTTTGTATGTATTGAAATTTGAAGCGTATTTAATATATTCTTGAAAAATGTTAATAACCAATTAAATTTAAATAATTCCTATTTTCAATTAAAAAATAATAACGCATTAATTATACTCATTTAATGAAAAAGTAGGATAGTGAATTGTGGAATCCATTTAAGAACTTTATTTAAAGATCATCTATGGTAGATAAAAGTTCTTAAATATTGGAACTAGTGAAAAATGACATGGCATAAGAAGAACTCTATATAAAGTTCTTCTATTGTTATTGCTCTAAGGTAAGTTTAAAAAAATGGGTGGGTTTGGTGATAGGAGAGAAGGATGAATAATGAGGAATTAAATAATAAATTGTGGGACCAAAAGCATTATAAAAGAATAAAATAAGAGTAAAAAAGTTGGGTGGAGTTTGATGATAGGAGAGAGAAATGAATAAAATAAGAATAAAAGTTTTCAAATAGGAAAGAGGAAGAAAACCTGAATAATCCGTTTTAGGAAATAGAGAGAAAATATGGAATAGGAGGGAGCATATTTTATTATATTTAAATATCCTGTTTTCGTGACCTAAATTTCATGGGATGTCTATCCGCGTTCGTGTCTATATCCGTCTCCGTTTTAGGGCTAGTCTTCATCCCAAAAAAGCTTAACTCATGCAAGTATGACACGTCATTTATGTACTCCCTCTGACTTTACAGACATATTGACACGTGTAATACGTGGGACCCGTAGTCCAACGTCAGCCAGAACTTTAATATTACGTGGCACTTCTCTTCTTTAAATTCACACTCTTCCCTTCATATCCGTGGTTTTCATTTCATCCTTCTTTTCTGGTCAGACTTTGTTTTTATTTTGTCATCTTGTTTTTCCTTTTCCAATGACTTTATACTTAGGAAATTGTCGAGTTTTTGCTTTTTGCATTTCAAATTTAATGTACTTCTTTTATGTTTGAATTCCGCGAAAATGTCTTAATTTAGTCGTTAAAACGGGGGTATATAGTAAACATAAAGTTTTACGTTCCTCCAGTAAAATTGTAATAACCTTATAACTTTATAAATATGGTGTAATCAGGATTTACTGTTTAGACAATAAGCGGATTATACCACCAGAGTAATACAAATTTTTGTACATATTTTGAGTTTTTTAATAGAAAATTTGAGCTTTATTAGAAAGAATATGAGATATATAGTAAAATTTATGAACTCCTTGAGAAAATATAGAGAATCCAAAATTATTATACAACTAAAACACAATAGATATAAGTGACTATATTTTAATTTTAATATAAAAAAACTAAAATGTAACTCAAAATAATTTTAAAACTCAACAAATATAAACTTAAGCTCAATAAAATACACCATGATTGTACGATACTATAATACATCTGATTGTATAATCCTTTTTGTGTTGTTCAGAGGACGAACGAGTAGTTTTATAATATAAATTTGGAAAAGTTAAAAAATTCAACTAAAATCTCACATTCTTTTTTTTTTTTCAATTTTAGCCTGAAGAGCATCCTCATTATTCTCCTCGCTCCACCACGGTTTTTCGAAAAAAAAAATACTTCCACCCTTCAAATCCAACCTACACATATTCTATTTTAATTCATTCATATCCAAACTACCACTTTTCTAATAAAGCTAAGAAAATTGCTAAACTATCCTTGTGAACACCAATTATTTACACAGAATGTTATTAAATGGTCCAGCTTTAATCAAACATCGCACATTTAAATTTATAAAACAATATCTTGCACACTTCCAATTGTACTTTTAATTATTTTTTAACATCTTTCTTAATATTTGTGCACAAAATATATCTACATTTTGGATTTGAACGGAGGAAGTATAAATTATACTAATTAACGAAATTTGTATATGTACAATTTTTACAATTAACTCCTTTTATGTTTTATAACAATAACCATCTTAAATCAAACTTAATTCAAAATTTTATCCCATAATATTAGCTACGCAAATGATTTCTATTAAACACGTCTATTTACGATATTAGTAAAAAAACATAAAAGAGTATTATTTATAAAAAAAATTGTACATAAAGGGATGTTATTTACAAATTGAATTTTAGTTACTTTGCTATTTGATTCCAATGCTTTTACATCGAACAAATGTCCTTAATAAGATTATTTCGATAGTTTCTCATTAACCCAATAAAATTTATACCAAAACGGAATCATATGATCAAACTAACATATAATCGTCGATTAATTTTTTTGTCACAAACTTACGATGACCAATTGACCACTGCCCAATTTAAATAATGCAAAAAAGAGAGTTTACACGTCAGAAACCTGTAACTATCACACATTTATAATCGATCACAAGCTTATGATGACTACGGCCCAATTTAATTAATGCAGAAAAAGAAAAGTTCTGATATCCGAGACGTCACAAGCCTGTAACCGTTACAAACAAGAACCAAAAACGCATAAATTGCCTAAAACAAATGACCAACTCAAAAATGTAAATTAGAGTTAATTAGACTATATACAAATCATAATAAACTTCCTTCAAATAAAATTCAAAACCATCAAATAAAAACAAAAGCCAACGTTATTAATACATTCATACTTTCATAAATTCATAATCTCTTTTGATTCACTTTCGTCTTCCTAGTAACTGACATTTTATTACACTCTTTATTTCTTTAAATAACCCCTTTTACTATACCCTTTTTAAAAAATAATAAAAATAATAATAATAATTTATTTTATTTATTTTTTTTTGAATTTTTTTATCTGGGAAAAATGATGAAGGTTAGAGGTAGTAAGCTTGACTCGGTGATGATACTGAGTCGACTCAGGTCAGTTCATCTGTTAATGGGTCTTGTATTAGTTTACGTTTTTTTAATGACAACCCAATTTCCCGTTTTCTTCCGTTTCTTAGACGGAAAACAACACCGACTCCGTATCCTTAAAGAAGCTCCGTTTGATAATAAACCGGGTTCTCGGGTCGTATCCACGCTGGTTTTCCCTCCTAGACGAAACGACAACACTTCAATTTACGTAACCGCCATGCATGCATGGGTTAAAGGTGGAAATTTGTGGGCCCAGGTAATGGGCCTGGGCCCATCACCGAAACCGCATGTGGGTGACCGAAACGAAACGTTTCGGTGCCCCGAATCGGTTTCGGTGGGAGGAGGGTTTGTTGGGGAAGTGAAATTGCCATGTGGGATGACGTTAGGGTCTCACGTGACGGTGGTGGGCCAGCCCAAGAAGGCCCACGTTGAAGATGAGCCCAGAATCAGTTTGTTGAAGGAAGTGATGGTTTCGCAGTTTATGGTGGAGTTGAGAAGGGAGAAAGAGGTGGGCGGCGAGGCGGCGGCGGCGGCGGCGAGATTGTTGCATTTTAATCCGAGGATTCGAGGGGATTGGAGTGAAAAACCGGTTATTGAGATGAATAATTGTTTTAGGGGTCAGTGGGGGACTGCTGTTCGTTGCGAGGGGTGGGAGTCGCTCCGTGTTGAGGAGACGGGTAATTTAGCTTGTCCCACCCCTTAATTTAAATTATTGTGTGAGACGGTTTTATTTTTGTTTGTGTAGGTAGCTCATGCATGTTTGATGTTTTGTTAGGGTAACATTATTGCGGTCTTAAGACAAGACTTTCTTAAGTCTTAAGACAAGACTCCCTCAATTTTACCAATAATGTACCCGAGTCTTGTGGAAAGTCTTAAGTCGAGTCTTGAAAATCCAAGACTCTCCTTATGACTTTGGTGGGTCTTGACCCCACTAAAAGTAGTTTAATGAGTATGTAAAAAGAAAAAGTAAAATGAAATAGTAGAGTCTGAGGTGAGTCTGACGGATAATGTATAAAGTTTTGGGTGAGTCTGAGGTGAGTCGAACAATAAAAAAATAATAAAAATTAGTGGAAATCTGATGTGGCAGAGTCTTAAGACTTTGGGGATAATGTTACCCTATAGTGTCGTTGGTAGGACACATTTAAGTGGGTCATGATGTTTTTTTAGTTATGTGACGGATTTTGATTGATGTGATTGAAAGAACAAAGCGTCTTGATTGCGACAGTCTTACTACCCCTTCCTACTTGCCATCTCCGTTTGCCCTGCCACTTGCCCTTTTGTCTCATGTCTCTTCAAAGTAACGGATTTTGTCCGTCACACATAAGAAATTTGTGTTGAAAGAATTGCACTAGGGGGTGAGTACCAAAGTATTTACTTTTTAAAATTTGAGTGTAGTTTGGTACGGATGGGAGGGAGTACTATTTTTGAAAGAACAAAGCGTCTTGCTTGCGACAGTCTCTTTAAAAAGACCTCTCACACCCCCTCCCCACTCCATTTGCCCCCATTTGCCCTGTCAGGATTTTGTCCGTCACAGATAAGAATGAATTTGGGTTGAAAGGGGGTGCTACCTCGCGTCCATACCAAAGTATTCACTTTTTAAAATTCGAGTGTAGTTTGGTACGGATGGGAGGGAGTACGATTTTTGGGTGGGGTGTCCCTTCGAAGACTTGTTGGTCCCTCAATCAATTCGGTTTATATATTGGTTTCAACGTTGGTCATTCGTGCAATCGTTTTTAAGAATTGACTAATTTGTTTACTCTTTTTACGGGTTTGAATTGGTGAAGGTTTATAAATGGTAAGATTATCAAGGATTGCATGATTTAATAGCTAGGTAGAGGATGTGAAGGGTAGATTTATAATGGTTTTTAAGCCGATTACTACGGAGTACTACATTTTATAATGCTTTATTATTCCCGGTAGATTAATCCTCGTGCTCACCGGTGAGTTCATTTGCTCGTGATCAAATAGACTAGTTTATGGCAGAACGTGATGACTGAAGCATCTGCGTTATAGTTTGGTTTTGTGGTGATAAGTGATATAATGTAATTCAGACGATGTAGTTTGTCGTGATTATTTACCGTGTTAAGTGGTAGTCCGGACTTTTCAATCATTGAGCTGTAAAAACTCCTGGTTTGCTCACTTGCTTGAAACGTTCTGCAGTCGATGGACATGTCAAATGCGAGAGGTGGATGCGCGAGGATATCAATTCTTCAGATAATTCGAAGGCCACATTATTATGGTTGAATAAGTTGATGGGTGGGGGGAAGAAAGCGGGAATGGAGTGGCCGTATCCTTTTGCAGAGGGAAAAATGTTTGTTCTCACGATAACTACCGGCTTGGAAGGTTATCATACTAGTGTCAATGGAAGGCATTTAACGTCTTTTGCATATCGAAATGTAAGTATTCGTTCTATACTGTTGAACGCGAAATCAATTTAGCTCGGAAAACCCTCAGCCCGTTATTTTTTATGAATTTGTCGATTGGAACCGACCTGATTAGGCTGCATACATCTGACCTCCGTGAAATCAAAGTGTGCATTTTTTTAACTGGTCGCTGTACGGGACAGCGATATGTTTGAGAAATTAGATAAAAAAAGGAAAAATCAGAAATGATGACGTGGAACCATTTTTGGTAATTAGTTCCAAAAGAGCCCCATTTTGTTAAATAGTTCCGTTTGGAACACCATTTTGGCAAAATCTTCTTTATAAGCATGGGGTAATGATACGGACGATGAATGATTGACAGGGCTTCGACTTAGAAGACGCCATGACACTGAATGTGTACGGGGATGTCGATGTGCATTCTGTTTTTGCCGGGTCGTTGCCTACATCGCATCCTAGCATTGCTCCAGAGAGGCATCTTGAAATGTCGGCTGAATGGAAGGCACGACCACTCCCCCAGAGGCCGATTGTTCTTTTCATCGGAATTATATCTGCCGGAGACCATTTTGCTGAGCGTATGGCTGTCCGAAAATCTTGGATGCAACATAACTTAATTAAATCGTCTCACGTTGTGGCCCGTTTCTTCGTAGCTTTGGTAAGACTGGACTATGTAAGATTTTAAAACTCCGATTATTGACGGCTGGCTGAGTGTTTAATGCTGAAATTATGTGGCAGCATGAAAGAGAGACTATAAATGTGGAGCTGAAGAAGGAAGCGGAATTTTTTGGTGACATTATTATAGTACCGTATCTGGATAATTACGATCTTGTTGTATTGAAGACACTCGCGATTTGTGAATACGGGGTGAGAAAATCGATTCTTTGACTCGTTAAATCGAACTTTGTCCGTAATTTTTACTGATTTGATTTCATTTCTCCCGTTTAACAGGTTAACATGCTGTCGACCAAATATATCATGAAATGTGATGATGATACATTTGTCAGGGTAGACGCTGTTATCGAAGAAGCAATGCAAGTCGGTGATGGTAAAAGCCTTTACATTGGGAAAATAAATTACTACCACGAGCCTCTCCGTGAAGGAAAATGGGCAGTAACTCAAGAGGTATTGATTCCTGAGTTTGCTTTTGTCGGTTTAAGGTTTAGCGTTTAGGGTTTAGGGATAAATAAATTCTTGAGTTTGCGTTCTTAAACTGAAAAAAAAAATCGTTCTAAAAATTTTGTGCTGGAATTTCAGGAGTGGACAAGTGATGTTTATCCGCCATATGCCGATGGACCAGGGTATATCGTGTCTTCAGATATTGCCCGTTTCATTATATCGGAGTTTAAGAAAACCCGACTGAGAGTATGTCGAAAAAAACCTTCCTGTTAAAGTTTTGAAATCGTTAAAAGTTTCGTTCTTTATGGTAATCGATTAATTTCAAATGTTGTAGTTGTTCAAGATGGAAGATGTGAGCATGGGGGTATGGGTTGAGCAATTCAACAGTTCGAGACGTGTCGTGTATCTGCACAACGAGCATTTCCACCAGTCGGGCTGTGTCAATGGCTATATCACCGCTCATTATCAGTCCCCGAAACAATTGGTATGTATGTGGGAGAAATTGCAAAGTGAAGGACTACCTAGATGCTGTAACCTGAGATAACATTTCTTTGATCGAATCTAACAATATTTTAACTCATCTTATACTCGTGAACTCGTGAACGGATTTTTCAAAAGCTGAGCAACAAGATCCGACTCGTGCATAGCTTATAGCGTATACTTGTATAGCTGTGATGAATGTAGCAAATTTTCTCATTTTTGCTCAATCTTTTATATGAATATAAAGACTAGTTGTATACAAATGTTCTTTTCCCCCAATTTATAGAAATTCGTGATTGAAATCTGAATGAATCGCTCATTTTGAGCTATGTTACTCCGACACGTGTCTGACAAACTGTTTCGTGAAAAAGTTTCTTCTATTCCGTTTACCATGAAGTCACTTGTCGTGTCCCGACATGCTGGAAAACCGAAAGGGTCAGAGTAACGTAGATTATGACCGATCAATCTTTTTTTTTCCCCTGCATTTCTGCAATCCCGACTTTATCAGTCGTCACCACAGTTCCGTCTTGAAGATTGACAGGTTTGATGATTGCCGGAGCGAGAAACATGAATTCAGTTCCCTATTACATGCTAGCTAAGGTATGAATCACTTCTCTGAATCCTTGTATTACCTTTATTTATTTGAAATACTTGTGCATTTGAGTTAGTGATGTCCTAGTTGATAGATGAACCGTATGTGGTTAGTTTGCACATGCCCCCATACTGTGTGCCTCGAACCCGTGACCTTCGGTCACACGGACTCTGATACCATGATAGATGAAGCGTCTCAATCAAAACCTTAAGCTGATGGTTGAGGCCCAACTATTATTAATATTCCTAATACTAGTGTCCTACAATCCTACACCTCCATAAAGAAGTGCATAATTGAGTCGTAATGATGTCGCCGTTCCCGTATCAAATCATTAGATCAGAAAAAAGCTCTTCTTTATCCCTATATAAGGGATTCTCTTGAAGTGGGGATAAAAGAAAGGTTCTTTTGTGATGGTGGCTTAAAAGAAGGAATCATATTCCATATGATTTGTTCTCCCAAACAACCCACTAGAAGAACAACTTTCGAACCGTCTACTTTATTACCTGTTGTTTAATCTATTCGTTCCGAGTTTATAAGCATTATCTTTAATCATTCACCTGTTTTCTCTTATTTTTGTTTCATCTCAGTTTCACGGTGTCTTCTCGGATTAGTCTTCCGATATTGTTTGCTTCTCAACCATTAGAAATTAGTCTCCTAGCCGGAGTAGTAGGCCGAGTACTACTTATTTGAATGGGGTGTGCAAAATCCGGTCTGGTCCGGTCGGCCGGACCAGAATCTACCGGACCTGGAACCGGAATTAAAAATTCCGGTCCGGTCTCCAGTCCACCATTTTTTAAGATTCCGGGTTGGGCCGGGGACCGGTTTTTTCCGGTCTGGACCGGATTTTATGTTTTAAAATTTTTTCCCTCGAAAATATATTAAAATCCGGTCCAAACCGGTCCAACCGATCCATAATATTCAAATTTCAGTCCATAATTTTACCAATTCATAATTTTCTCGGTCAATAATATTTAAATTTCGGTCCAACCGGTCCGGTCTGGTCTTGGACCGGAATTTTACCGGTCCGGTCCCGTCCATTTTTGCCAATTTCGGTTCTGGTCCAAGATTGGACCGATGCACAGCCCTCCTAGCCTACTACATGCCTTAGATAGATGAGTCGGAAATTAAGAAGTTCTAGTTTATTTGCATGAGTCGTATTATATTACAATTAGCTTTCGCCTTTCTATCTGTCACCTTGAGAAAACAAATCGAAAAACAAAATAATTTCGAACATGATCAAAAACTAACAAAAAACAGAATAATAAAACATGAAAACACAGCTTCTGATCTGATTCTTTTTCGGAACATAACTCTGATTTCTTAACTCTAGAATGAGATCCATGACAGCAAAGCAGCAAAAATAAGCAACCAGGTTCCTGCACAACCATCAAATAAGAAGAATATTTAGATAAAAAGTCAATGATAAAACATAAAAAAGTAATTTTTTTTAATGTGTAAGACTCTTACTACGAGTTCCGATTACGCGGGTAATTGGAGCGAACCCACCTTAGAGCAAGGGGTAGCAGCCGCTACCCCGAACTTTAAAAAATTGGTTTAAAAGACGGTTTTTGCTACGCAAATATTGATGAATAATAGATAATTAAATGTTATCCCATTAAATATCTTGTGGCTCAATGGTAACACCTTTAAATTCCAATTTGGTGGTCAAGAGTTTGAATCAATTTTTTTTTTTTTTGGTACGAAGAGTTTGAATCTATGTGTAATGATTATTTTAATTTTTTTTGCTACCCCAGACATTGAATCCTGGGTTCGCTATTGCTGGTTTATAATAAGACGGTTTTACAGAAAATCCGTTTTACGGAAAGAAGGAATTGGAAGTGAATAACTTTATGCTTTGCTTGCAGTAGTAGATAAATAAATCTTTTAGAAAGTGTTACCTTTGGAGAATGGAGTTAGGATTAGTCCAGAATTCCATGAATTCTGAAAGTAACAATCTGTAGTAGTATTTACGCCACTCGGACAATTACATACGAAGTTGTTGTAAGTTCCGGTGTAAGCGCAAACTCCGTTACTCTTCTCACAGTTACTGCAGTAAATCGGGTAGTCGTTGTTGACATTGAACTTGTACTTCAGTGCTGCCCCGAATTTCCATGCTTCCGGGTTTGTTTCCTGCCCGTCGAAACTGTACACTGCGGTATAGGCCTTACATTGGAGCTTTTGGAGATCCATTTGGTACGCGGGTCCTAGATCGACTGGTGCGTATACGCAGCATGTGGATATCGGGACGTTCAGTTGGCTGATTGGCTGGCACGAGTAAAGCGAGCTGCATAGCGTTGTTCCTGCAAAAGATCGATCCTTTCTTTGTTAGACGGTTTGTCGACAAAACTTCGATAAACACGCGTTACGAGTTACAAAATTGAGATAACAAGACGGTATGGTGATACCTGCATCACTAAAACTTGAGAGAGACAATTGTTTAATAAATTATTGAGAGACCATTCTTTTGTACCCTTTTATTTGTATTTCGTAACTATTTTGTCATTGACTGTACCATAGTAATTTCTAAATTTATTTTTAATCATGATTTATACCTGCATTATCACATTGAGGAACATCACTAGTATTGCCATTAATAGCACCCTTGTATATAGGAGAGGAATCAAGTGCGCAATCTAGCAAAGCGAAGACGGTCCCGTCTTGGAACGTAAATGGCGCGTCCCAATCAAGACTGAACCCTTTGCTAGGTTGAGTGCAGAAGCAAGTCGACATGGACGGGTCAGAAACATATACGATCTTGTTGGCATAGTCGACATTTGTAACCGGGTAAGACCCTGTGTGTGTAGTGAAAGTGAGCATTCTATCATTGCAACTGACGTGTTTGGTGAACCGAGGGTCACCACACCCGGGTCCACCACCAAAGGGGTAACGGAGTTGGATGTCGCCACAAAAGCGTTGGCATACTTGGGAGCGGATGAGTGGGAGGAAGAAAAGAAGGGAGAGGAAAGCGAGGGCGAGTCGGTATTGGCTCATGATTTAGTGATGATAGTGTAGGAAAGTCTTGTAGGAAATGAAGGTGTATATATGAAGCAAGGGTACTCTTGTATTGGGGAGAGTGAGTTAAATAGGGAAGTAAAGGAGCGTGATTTTTATTTTATTTTATTTTATTTTAATCTAGTGAGGGTTTGATTCTTCACAAATTCTCATTTCAAACCGTCATTATCCGTTTAAAGGTAAGACGGGTCAAATATATACCAAGTCACCCCATTTGTCGCCTAGAAAATGACAATTTTTTTGTCTTTATTACCCCACTTGGTGATATTTAACCTGTCGTAAGCAAGACTTTTTGATGATTCTTTAGGTTAGATGCCATTTTTTTGTTCATATGGCTTTTATGGTTTACTTAACTATATAAGTTACGAAGTTTTCATGATTCTAGTAGTGACTCTCAAGACTACTTAATTAGAGTTAAACTTTGTACAATACTATTTTTACCTAAAAAATTACTACAAAATACTCTTTTCGTATCAATTATTTGTTTATCTATTTCATTTTTGGGTGTTTTGTCGGTCAATTGTTTACCACTCTATTTTAGGAATTACTTTAATAGACAATTTGAGCATCGGCATTCAATTGATCCACTTGTTATCTAATAATTGACATTTTCTCTTTCGTTGGTCCAAAGGTAAACAAATGATTGAAACGAAGGGGTACACTTTAGTAAAAACAATTGCATTGACTCCTTTACTAAAACATGCTCGTAACACCGAATAAGTTTAAGTATATAGGAACAGACGGGATAATTGTTCTGAAATTTGAATTTTTATGAAAACCGTTAATTTTTATTCGACGAGGGGAGCGAGCGTCCCTCCTAGCTCCACCACCGATTCAAAAAAGTACAAAAAAGTATATATTGTCTAGCTTCCATGAAGCTTAGGGAGTCAACACTCGACAACTATTGACAGAATTATTAATTTTTTGTACTTAGGCAGCATGTGCCACTATTTGTGTGTATTACATAAGTTTAAATAAATTTCTCTTGGATCTCTCTTACACAAATTCTCATTTATTCATTAATAATTTTGTATTCCCCCAACTCGAATAGTAAGTATTCTAAATGATTAATTGATAAAAAATACTCTGAAATATGAGTGAACTGTTCAAAATATTTTAAACTTTATTTTAACTACCAATATAACCAACTAATGCTCTAATTTGCTTTGAATAGAATTTGTTATTTTGTTAACTTATTGTAGCATGTTTTAGATTAAGAGACAAGTAAATAGAAAAAGACGGCATAAAGAACGGTTAGAAATTTCTTCACTTATTTAGAGATAGCAGGTCATATATTATAATAAAAGCGAATGAGAACAGTAGTTGATTATATTGGTAGTTAAAATAGGGTTTGAAATATTTTGAGTAGGACATCCATAATTCAGAATATTTTTATGAATTAATCTTATTTTAAATTAATTTACCAAATTTCTAAATTAAGAATTGCGCTAAGTAATTTGCTACTTTCCCCCTTGTTTATGTTTTATTATCATGACTAACGAGTTGTTTTACCTTCTAGGTCCGATTAAGTCTAAAAATGGGTTCGGTTTGATAGTTCAGCTAGTTAATTAAGGTGGTTATTCGATTAAGACATTTATCGACCCAAGAGACTACCTAGACTCGGGAGGGCTGGGTGGGTAGATTAGGCCCACCCGTAGTCACGTAAAGAAGTAAAGTTTGGCCCAAATCAGGCCAAAAAATACTTTGGGCTTTTTTGGGCTAACCCATGGAGTTTTTTAGGGTAAGATATAAGGCCCAAGCCCTTTAAAAAGCAGACTGGGTTGGGCCGGGCTAATCGGTTTGGGCCATTTGATCAACTCTACAAGCATGATTCAATACTCCGGGTGGCTCGGTACTTTTGGTGCATCGCGGGTATTTTTCATGGGTGCGTCCTGGGTTATTTGGTACATTGGGTGCGTCCTCGGTACCGGTGAGGTGGTTTGGGAGTTATGGCCGGAGGAGACTTGTGACACTTGCATTACATTCTTACCTGTCATTTGCATTTCAAATTTTAAGGCTATGATTTCTTTACCTACACCAGAGTAACAACGCCGCTTGTGTATCCTGGGGTTTGAGTGTTACCGAGGCTGTGTGTAGTAAACGGGCATAAATCAACTTTAGGATAGCGACGTTCTGCCACAACCTTCTCGATAAGATAACATGAGCTCTTCCTTTCTATTTTACATATATGCAGTGTAATATTTTCAACAATATGTTTACTATTATATTATTTTTTGATGGTTCGTTCGGTACATTTGTGAAATATATTCTTGTTGTGTTAATACTAGACATTTCATTTCTAACATACCGTTCTATCCACGATTTCAGATTAATGTTGTGTTTAGCCAAATATAAGAATCGAGTACTCATTTTAGTTCGCGACAAGAGTAATTTGGCCTTCTTTCAGTTCTTTGCGAGTAGTTTACGCAGCATGGGGTAAGATTTTCTATTTTCGAGTTAGGACCTGTTCTTTCTGGCTTATTTTCAGCTCATTTCATGGGATTGTCCAATTTCCGCACCTCCTCTATCGAATCCCGAGAGACGATGTTAAATAAAATTCCCGTATGGAATCGTTGAATCAGAACAATAGTTAGAAAATAACGAAACCTAAATGTTGTAACTCAGTTGTTCCAGATGTATAGGCACTCGAGTAACAAGAAGAAAAGCATGAAAATCAACTCTTTTTGAAGTTTAATAGATTGTGATTTGCTTGGAGGAGATGATGGGCTTGGACTCGGACCATTGACAGGCCGCACGATTTCCTTTGAGCAGGCGTAGTTACAGCGACTTGGACGAACGACTCTGTAAACCCCTGAGCTAGCGAGGATGAAGATGTCCTTATTGTTATCCTGCGCAAATGAGTATATGTATCCTAAAGCAGGCAGCGTCGTTCCTGGCACAGCGCCACAAGGCATTGGCGAGTCATGAGCACAGCTGAACGGTAAAGCGTCTGAGCTGAAATTTCCACTGTTTTCCGGGTTCTCAATTGCTGTCCATATGTTGCTTGCGTAAAGATCTCCATACAAGTACCTGAAATATTAACGTTTTGCTTAGGGATGTCATTGGGACGGGTACAAGTGGATACCGTCTCGCACCCGACCCAGTTGGGGCGGGGAGGGTAGAGCTTTGGCGGGTGGTGGGGGCGGGGATGGGTGCGAAAATTGTACCCGCCCTGGGTTAGGTAGTGGGGCGGGGATGGTTTTTGCGTGTTACCCACGTCATACCCGGCTATCCGCCAATTATTATAAAAAATAATACCATTATTACGATAATTTTACAAATATTATTTTGTTATAATTAAGACGTAATGTTAAAAGTAGCTTTTTTATAAAATAATTTACCAACTTCTTTGATAAATAAACTAAAATTATATAAACAAACTCTTGAAAATAGAAATTAATATTGATTAAACCAACTGTACGAAAAAGAATCGGAAAAATTTATGTTATAGCGACTCAATGGGTAGGTGGGGCGGGGATGGTTTTGGAAACGTGTACCCGCAATGGGTGGTGGGGCGGGGATGGTTTGGAAACTTGTACCCGCCATGGGTGGTGGGGCGGGGATGGGTACGAGGTTTTCTTGATGGGTATGGGTACGGGTACATCCCTAGTTTTGCTGTAGTCAGTCAGCAACGTATTTTAAAAAACGTAAACAATTCAATGAAACAGCGGAAATATGATTTATGATGTCTTAGCAGACGAGGACTGCTGCTGCAAGCCTGCAATTACTCACCTGCCAGTCATGCAAGGGTCGGTCTCAGACCGATAGAAAAACCCTCCAGAAATTGCTGCAGAACCGATTTTGTTGTTGACTTGTTTATGAGTGTACCCTGCTACTGGAAATATCAAATCTTCGGTTACCAGAGAATCATTCATTGCAGACGGTTTTCTTGGAGTCGACAAAATGGGGCCTTCAAACGTATTCCACCCGTAGTTTCCACCTTTCGTGACAACATCAACTTCTTCATATTGATCCTGCAAATTCCGAGACTGTCATGAAAACCGTCTCTTTTACAGCTATACGAGACTATCTTACACGTGAGACAAACCTGGCCGACATCTGCACAGACGAAGTAAGAATGCCTGTTTGCATCAAAGCTGCAACGCCAAGGGTTCCGGAATCCCATAGCCCATATTTCTTGGGCTAAGTCCTTGTCTTCTGCATACGGATTATCTCGAGGAACGGTATAGTGTCCCCATAGTCCTAAATCTTTAATCTCCTTTTCGGCTGCATACATATGTAATTTAACTCCGTATATGAGAAGGTCTTACATATGATATCAACCCATTAACATACGAGATAGCGTGTCTAAAAATGCTTACTTGGAAGGTTATCTACATCAAGTCTCAGAATCTTCCCTAATATGGATTTCTTGTTCTGTGCAAAGTTATAGGGATCGCCTCGTCCTCCACCGTCTCCCATCATGACGTACAAGTAACCATCGTCTGGTCCAAAAATGATTTGGCCACCGTGATCGTTTGTGTAAGGTAAGCCCATGGTGAATATCCTTCTTACCTCAGTCGGTTTTCCACGTGGCTCCTGGAGGAACGGGAAATTAGTCGTTAGCAGACTGTTTACAAGTAGACACGACTAGGGCTGTGAATGATCTGAGCCGGTTCGTAGAGCCCTCGGAATCAGCACGGTCAAAGCTCGGCTCGAAATCGGTCAAAACTAATTCCAAGCCGATTTTGAGTCGGGTGGACCAAATCCGAGCCGATTCCGAGCTTAATAGAGCTCGAAATCGGAAGTTCGGTTAAGCTCGTTTTATCTATTTTTTTTTAGTTATTTTGTCATTTTGTAATTTTTTTTGTTCCTAATAAAATGTCATTTTAACATTTATAATTATATGTTTCTTATATTACATGATAAGTATTTTATATCTGCATTTGTATTAAAATATATTTATTTTTATTTTGACTTACTAGTTCAAGAAAGTAAAGAAAAAAAATTATTTAACCGAGATCGAATAGAGCTCGAGTTGAGCTCGAGCCTAATCTAAGCTGATTCAGAGCTTTGATTTTTAAAGCTCGGATAATTCCGAGCCGATTCCGAGCTCAAGGTCATGTTCATGCTTCTAGGCCGATTCCAAGCCCACCCGTGCTCGAACTCAAATCGGCTCGATTACACCCCTAGACACGACAATACTGACCCGGTCTAAACCCGATTAAAAAACCTGAAGTAGACTCAACTGATGGAAATTGACAGAGTGAAGATAATTACCGAAGGATTAGACGAGGTACCGTTATCTGTGAACTCTGCAATAACACTTTGATACTGGCAGGGAGCGCCGCTACCTGAAGAATTGAATTTGGAAGGATCACAGTTAACATCAGAGTTACAAGCACATCTTCCAGCACATGAAGGTGATTTCAGACGGTCGCAATTGTAGGACGCGAAGAAGCGTCCATTACGAGCAAAATCCGGGTGGAATGCCATTCCCAGCATGCCAAATGTTGTATCAAATAGAACTTCATCTGTCAAATCGACAAACGGGTCTGATTCATCCACATCAAGCTTCTCTTCTGAATCTTGTTCGGGTATTGACCCCAGCCATATTTTCCCGGGTAAATTAGAGAAAAACGCGCGATTTGAACCATCTGGGTGCGGAACCATGTTGATGTAGCTTTCACTGCTAATCTTCTCTAAACACAGCCCTTCTGGTGAAACAATCGCTTGTGTGTTATTTGCGAGTTCAACTGGTTCACCGTTGAAGCAAATGGAATCGTTGCTAACGGAAGTGCCAAATGCATTGCAGAAAGTGTTTTCTGACTGCCAGAGATCGGTTAAAGTGGTCGAGTTGGAAGTGACTGGTGATACTCCTGCTCGACCTCGTAATGAAGGTGCAAATGGTGAATTCATGATCGTTTCGTCCTTGCAAGTGTTCCATAACACTGAACAGAAGTTTGATGTTGATTGTTTTGATGAAGATGAAGATGAGCCTCCTGAATTAGTCGAGTTGCAAAGTAATGGTACTGGTCGCTGCTGCTGATCGCCTGTTTCCGTCTTGAAAAGCTCTGCTGCAAAGGGATCACATGCCTGCAGATGACCAAAATCATTTCTTTTCATGAATTTCTTGAACAGTTACTTACAGATTAGCTTACAGTAACTGTTAGCATTCCTAACTCCCGACCTACTCGGCATTTCTTCAATCAGATTCGTATTGTTGGGTCTATGCCTTGAATCTGTTAGTCGCCGCTTCGAACGACTATGCGGGGGTTTCTGTCTGAGCCTTATTAGGTCTAATATGTATTGTATTAGGTTAAGCTTAACCTAATATACCATTCTGAATCTGTATTCTGAAAAACTCCTCACGTTAATAAAACTCTCTCCCTTCTGCCCTGTGGACGTAGCTAACACACCGTTAGTGAACCACGTAAATCTGTGCGTATTGTTTTTTATTGTTTGTTTTTATCTTTCTCTGTGCTTCCGTTATAACACGTATATTTTGAGAGTTCTGGAAGGAAAAGAAACGGACGCTAACCATAGCTCGTCGACTGTAAAATTCATTTAAGCCGGCCCTGCCTGCCTGCCTACCATGTTACAGAAGACAGTATGCATGATACACAAAATGGTGAAAGGACGTTACCGCGCAAAGAACTGATTTGAGAAGGGAAGCACAGGTGTGATCAGAGATGTTCATGCCTACAAACTGATTGTGCAGTTGCTTATCTTTAATCGAGTCACAACACACGCTTCCACTGTACTCGCAGAATCCGAGTGATGAGTTCCTTTTCATGGGTGCTCCTATTTCGAAACCAAACCAAAACAAAAAACATTAACATCTCAGTTATGTAGTTTTCTGATACTGTAATCTGAAACATAAGGAAAATTGCAGGAAGGCTTACTCATGTCAGTACATAAGGGAAGCGACGACGAATGCTGCAGGAGAAGCAGTCCATGAAACAGAAGGAAAATTGCAGGAAAACCAGACATTTTGTTTCCCTTAGGAGTTGGGAAACTAAGAAGCTTTTTACCAACTGAAAATATGTATTGTTGAGACTATATACTGTCTCCTGGTTATATGAAATTGTCAAATGTCAATCATGTGGTCAGCAGTGACGGATCTTAGAGTAAATAATAACGGGGCCAATGTTTGAATTCGTGTGTGAATACTTAAGACTCAAATCATCGGGTAAAGGAGACTGAATGGTAATTTTACACTGAATTATGAAGTTTTGTCGGGGTTGATCCGACCTAACATAACTAAGATTCTCGACTGACGATGATGGTTAAGAAGACTCGCAATCTTAGCGTAAGTAATAACGGGGCCAATGTTTGAATTCGTGTGTGAATACTTAAGACTTAAATCATCGGGTAAAGGAGACTGAATGGTAATTTTACACTGAATTATGAAATTTTGTCGAGATTAGACCTGACCTAACATAACTAGGGTTCTCGACTGATGTGATGGGTTAAGAAGACTCACAAATCACAAGTTCTCTAATGTGTAAACACTTTTGACATTTCTTATGTTATTTGACAATTATTGTGTTGTGAATGGTGATCCTTTTGGCTGAGGATTAAGTCAATAAAGACTACATTGACCCTACAAACTAAGGTCCACTTCCACTTGGTAGTCTAGTTCTGCCCATACAATTTGGTTCTAATTCGAATCGGATAAGATCAGTGGAATAGAAAAATAAGTTTTTCATGATCTGAGTGGAATAGAAAAATAAGTTTTTCATGATCTGATAAATTATACTAACTCGCAAACTAAACTAAAAACATGGTAAACGGCAACAATATCGCCATTTTATCATATTGTTCGAGTTATGCTTTGTAATGCGTCCATATACCATACCTGTTTGTTTTGCGAGTTGGTTGAGTCAGATTTCATAGACGAGACAGCACATGAACAACTCTAACGGAGAAATATAAACTACCATAGTGGGTTGAGGTAGTTAAGAGAATACAAAGAAATGTTGTACAAGTTGTGGTAAGTGGGGGTATAGTGTAACACACCCAATTACACTTTGTTCTCATTGCCTTTGCATAAAAAAATTGATAAGATGTGATTTTTTACTTAGTTTTTTAGGAGCTTTTATGACAATTCTACTACTAGCTACCTAAAAGGTTGCATTGAAGTCAATATAACCACCACTCAAGGAATAAAGCCTATCAAAAATATCCATAAAAGATACATGGATGAAAAGAACCCTTTCTAGGAAACGGCCAAGTATGAGAACTCACACTACTAGCTTTATTAATTCACACATTATCGTTGAATGCGAGCACTATTCGTTACAAGTTAAAGAGAAATAGTGCCCCTCGTACAAAATACAAGCGACGCGCCTTATAAAATACTCTATTTCCTTCCACTTGTCCTCCCACCTGTTTTCTTGTGAAAGACGTATTATCCATCACAATCAAGATTCTTTGTTATTAATTCCTGAATGGAGTAATACTCGTTATTTTGGCCTGAGATCGATCTGGTTAAGTCCTGAAATACCTCAAAATAGTTTTTGAAAAAACGGGAGAAAAAGAATCCTGGTCCGGTACAACCTCCCGAACTACTGAACTTCAAGTGTATATACGATCTCCCAAACATCTCAAATTGAAGTGTATAATACACATTTTCGAGATTTCGGAATATTAGAAAAATTCGACGACAATCGCACAGAAGGTTCTTCGGATCAGTTTGAGTGGCCACACAAAATATGAGAAGCAAAGTTTGGCATTTGGGGTTGTCGGCTTCCGATAAACCAACATTTGCCGAATCTCGGATAATCTTGAAGAATGGGTTAAAACTCGTTATTTGTCCCTCAAATCGAATGCGTTAACTCCTAAAATAAACTCGAACACGTGGTACAAAAAAATGGAGGAAAAAGAAACGTGGTCCGGTTCGATCTCCGAAACGGTTCAAATTGAACGTTTTTCGGAATTTTGGGGTCTCGGGAAAAAATTCTACGAAAATCGCACAGAAAGTTCTTCGGATCAGTTATAGCGGCCACACAAAATATGAGAAGCAAAGATGGACATTTGGGTTTGACGGTGTGCGATAAACCAACATTCTCCAAACCTCGGATAATCGTGGAAAATGAGTTGGAACTCGTTATTTGAGCCTAAAATCAAATGGGTTAACTCCTGAAATAAACTCGAATACATAGTACAAAAATCGGAAGAAAAAGAAATGTGGTCCGATTCACCTCCCAATAGGCTCAAATTGAAGTTTATAAAATACACGTTTTTCGAGATTTCAGAGTGTCAGAAAAAAATTCTACGAAAATTTCACGAAAGGTTCTTCGGGTCAGTTAGAACGGCCACACAAAATATGACAAGCAACGATGGACATTTGGGGTTGTCGGTGTGCGACAAACCAACATTTGACGAACCTCGGATAATCGTGAAAACTAGGTTAAAACTCATAATTTGTGTCTGAAATCAAATGGGTTAACTCCTGAAATAAACTCGAACACATGGTACGAAAGTCGGAATAAAAACAAACGTGGCCCGGTTCGACCTCCTAAAATGCTTATATTGAAGTGTATAATACACGTTTTTCGAGATTTCGGGGTATTGGAAAAAAATTCTACTAAAATCGCACAGAAGGTTTTTCGCACCAGTTAGAGAGGCCACACAAAATATGAGAAGCAACGATGGACATTTGCGGTTGTCGCTATGCGACAAACCAACAAAATATGAGAATCTCGCATAATCGTGAAAAATGGGTTAATACTTGTTATTTGTGCTTGTAATCGATAGGGTTAACTCCTGAAATAAGCTCGAACACGTGGTACAAAAACCGGATGAAAAAAAAGGGGTCCGATTCGACTTCCCAAACGGCTCAAAATAAAGTGTATAATGCACGTTTTTCGAGATTTAATCCTAAAAAAAATGCACATAAAGTTCTTTGGATCAGTTAGAGTAGCCACACAAAATATGAGAGGCAACGATAGACATTTGGGGTTGCCGGTGTGCGACAAACCAACATTTGCCGAATCACGCATAATTGTGAAAACTGAGTTAAATCTCGTTATTTGTGCCTGAAATCAAATAGGTGAACTCCTGAAGTAAATTCGAAAACGTGGTACGAAAACAAGAAAAAAAAAGAAACGTGGTCGGTTTTACGTCCCAAACGGCTCAAATTGAAGTGTATAATACACGTTTTTCGAGGTCTAAAAAAAAATCTACAAAAATTTCACAGAAGTTTTTTCGGATTAGTTAGAGCAGCCACACAAAATATACTTCTAGAATCAAAAAATTGAAGTGAGTCGTAGTGTGAAGATGTTTTTGTCGTATAAGGCAAAAGAGGTTGGCAAGCACCGAAAATGGATAATAATTATATAATACGTCGGACGCCGACGGTTCTTAGTGGATGCCGCATTTATCTGACGTACTTGCATTCTATAATATAGACTATGAAGAAATGCTTTCAGTTTTGCAAGTAGGGTTGTGAAGGAGTTGAACCCGCTCGACGAGTGTCTGGCATCAACTCGGTTAATGCTCGGCTCAAGATCAGTCAAACTGAACTTTTAACTCAAAAGCTAGGTTAGAAGTTGGAACTAAAATAATGCTCGGAAAAATAGAACTCAAACAAACCCTGGGTTTGAGCTCGGACTCGATTTTTACAATATGAGCCAAGCTCGAGCTTACAGCCCTATTTGCGACCAGAAGATGGGGTAAATTTTAAAAAAATAGTTGAAATAATCGTGGCAAGCCAAAACTGAACGCATCAATGGCAAACTTAATTTGTGTAACTCTTGGGGGTCTTTGCTTCAGACCACAATTTTAGTCTGAAATAATAAGACGAGATTTTGTAACCATTTTACAGCCAAATGTAACCATTATTTACAAACAAGTTATCATAAGCTGTAACACTGCCCATACTATCGTGGTTACATTTGACTGTAAAATGGTTAGAAAATCCCGTCTTATTATTTCAGACCAAAAGTGACGGTCTGAAACAAGAATTTGGGTAACTCAGATAGTGATGCTCAAGTATCAACTTTCCATTTGACTTCCATAGTAAAGGCAAAATATCTGTACTATATTGAACAAAGGAGCTTCACATGACTCGTATTTTGGTCGCGGATTGAAAAAATCATGGCGGCATTGCCACAAGTCACGCCTTTGAAGGGCGGTGAAAGAAAAGGAACATGGTTGAGGATGCGGGGGGGTGCTTCAACTCTAAATGATAAACTAATGTGTACATCCGCCAAAATAACAAAAAATTGTAACAGCTTCCCGACTCGTGAAAGAGCAAAGATGCTGCGACATACTATGATGAATAATTTTACATCATTCTACTCTATATAAAGAAGCCACAATAAATACAATCACTTCTGATCGGTCATTTGAATGCCATGCCGTTTAAAATACTCTCTGAATCCATAGGCACTAACGTCGTAATTGAACTGCAAATACATCAAAGAAACAACAAATAACTTTAGGGTTTGGATACACATGATGTTGCATTCTAAGGAGTAAACCAGAGATTAGCGAGTCTGTCTTTTGCTCAACTACGCGGGAAATGAGTTTTCCCATTTGATGAGATGACTGCCAAACATATTAAATTGATTTAACATATTATACATGAAATCTCTCGTCAGAAAGCAAGCGGATCATTGGCTCGTGACTAAAGGGTAAGTAACTAAATCCCTTCAACATATCCTGCCCATATGATAAACTGAACCTAAGAGACTGTTAACGAAGTGTGTAAATTACTTTGGGCTCGTGAACAGACAGCTGACAGCAGTTCCTCTGTGTCAGTTCATGAGCGTAGTACATAAAATAAAATATTCTTGGTGCTGGCAAAGATTTAATATTCCAAGAAAATAACTCTCGTATAACCTCCAAAAGTCACATATTGGATGTTCTTATCACTCGAAATAATATTTACTTGAGTTGTCTGGACTCCCTTCAAATAATCAGATAGAATACTGAAAGGCTGACACAATGCTCAATGTTAATGACCTCGAGTCAATCATATTTATTGCAAGAGGGCTTGTCGAAATTCAAACTGGTGGCAACAAGAATACGACATATTCCCTCTGTCACCCCCAATAGCTTATGTATTCCTTCCATGGGTGATCAGTCAATAGATTGCGCTTCCGTTAACAGAAAGTTTTCTTTATTATGTCATTATGTGAACTGTGAAATGACTTTTGGTGAGTGAAACGGCAAGCCTACCCTTTACCCATTCCTCGCAAACCACTAAGATCACTGCCAGACTTTCCTAACAACACCTTACACAAATCCCCATCCATCCACTTAATCCAGCAATGCCAATGCAACCTACAACCATAACAAAGACACCCCAACAACCACCTAGTTCACAGTCCTAAGTCCTAACCACTACAAGGTTAAGGTTCATTACCATTCTAACACAGAAAAAATAGGAGATAGAAGAATGAAGATAAGTGGTGAATAAAATGTGCCACTACCATATCACATCTATATCAAACGGAGGGTAAGGATGGCAAGAAAGCACCACCACAAATGAGGGAAGAAACATGCCTTCCATAATAAGGGTATAGGGAATGGGAGGAGTGAGATTAAAGAAGGGGAATTATCAAGAGATTAAAACAACAATGCAGAAGTAAGAGAAGTTGCAAGTAGTCTCCTTTCAACTCTTTCTAAAGTCGCCAAGAATTCCATGAATTAACATCAGCAGACGCACACATAAAACGGATGACTTCCGCAAATTGTTGTTTATGCTAACCGTAAACACTGACTGTTCCTGTCATCTGACTGCCTAAGTGCCTAGTATACTTCAAGAGCTTCGATACCCCACTTCCAACTTCAACTTTTATACTTGGGATTACAAATCTTTACCCAGAACACACGACAAGCAGTGCATGATATTTACTATAATACTTATTGCCACACTCCATTGCCAACAAAAACAGTATTAGTTTATATGGAAGTTGACTAGTTTATACCTTAGACTACCAAAGTAAGAATTTCAATCGGCCAAGTCAATAAAGTGGGGAAAATCGCAAACCTTAGACCATTAAGTTATAATTAGCCAAACCTCAAGGCCAAAAAGTGATTAGACCAAACATAAAGGCACAAAAGCGTAATTTTTTCAAAAGAATTTTCAGGAGACAAAAATGACATAGAATAACAGGTATAAGGACATGCAACACTCGATTTCATAAAAGAATTTACAGAAGAAAAAAATGACGAAGAAAGTCAGGTTGTAGTTCAAGTTCACAAACTAATAAGGAATGGGGATGTTAAGCACCAGGTGAAGTTCGTGAGATTCTTACCGGGAGTACTTTCACAGAATATTTTGTGACATTTGGATCCGTGATTCTACCCTGAGCAGCAGCCTGCATGAGGGTAGAAAAGAAAATGTTAGGAGAAATTATTTCCCATATTCCTATTTTTAGGATAAGGATTGAGTAGTGTTGTAGCTATTGACAACAATGTTCCCTTCTACTGGAAAATCGACGGATATACAATGACATAGAAAACTATTAGGAATATTAACAATAGTTGGGCCTCAACCATCACCTTAAGGTTTTGGTTGAGATGGTTCATCTATCATGGTATCAGAGCCAGTGTGACCGAAGGTCACGGGTTCGAATCCTGGCGACCTCAAAACCCCTCGAAAACTCACGAAGTGGAAACCCGCACACGGTATGGGGGAGCCTGTGCAAACTAACCACTCTTCAAGCCCAATGGGCATTCGAGTGAGGGAGCGTATTAGGAATATTAACAATAGTTGGGCCTCAACCATCACCTTAAGGTTTTGGTTGAGATGGTTCATCTATCAAAAACCACTAGAGAAAGACCTACAGGAGCTATTGTACGTGGACAATGTTATTGATGAAGAACACCTAAATGATTTACATAAAAAAGGGCTGCCCGGTGCACGCGTCCCCGTTAGGCGAGGGTCCGGGGAAGGGCCCCACCACAAGGGTGTAATGGGGGCAAGCCTTCCCTTGCCATTTTGGCAAGAGGCCGCTCCCAGGTCCCGTGACCTCACGGTCACAAAGCAACAGCGCGCCAACACCTAAATGATTTACATAATTCAAGTAAAATTATCGCACATACTTGTTCTGGACTATGGAAGATTTCAATAAACGGGTACTCTTTCCTTTGCCGTGCTAAACAGAATCCTGGATATTTAGGGCACTCAACCTGAAGAAAATCAGGAATTTAGAATTATAGGATACGGTACTAAATGTAAATTATCCAAAATTCTATCAGTTATATAGAACAGCACAAGGGAGGAAATGAGCCCTGGAACGCGGGCAAGAGCAGTGAGGAGATATGAAGATCACATCATAATAGTTAATAGCTACGCAATGTCACAGGCTTCCTCCTCACTCAAGCACCACCCCTAGGTTTCTCATTGGTAAGAAATAGAAACAACAATCAAACAACTACATGATTTAGAAGGGGGGATGCAATGTGTCTACGGTGAAGTAAGAAAAATGATGAACACGAAACCTACTCTCATAAACTTGACCCTAGGGTAGAACTTTGCTGCAGCCTCCTCCAATACTTTATCAAGATGTTTCGTGTAGTTCCCACTACATAATTCACACATTTTACAACGGTTGGAACCATGCGTACCCAAAACAAAAAGATTCCATGATAGAAGGGGATAAAGTAAAAACAGAAAAATATATAACCTGATGGTGAAAGCAAGGACCACAGGGTAACCTTGATGAAGGAGTTGGACAAACTCGCGCTCTGATGTAAAGTGAATTACACGAGATGGCCCTAAATCCTTGGGATAACCTGTATAATACCTAGATAACCAGAACACACACCAAATAACAATCAAGCAAAAAATGGAGGGTTCACTGCACTCAACAATCAACACAAAAGAATTTTTTTTTCACCTGCACGATTCCCTGAGATGAAGCATCATTGTATCGAAAACAGATGATTCAGACATTGAACAACGCGGGTAGTAGTGAATAATACAGCTTCAACACCCCTACTGACAGAAAAACAGAACACCGCTAACATTGAGCCAACCTTAAAAGTTCAGCAACAAATACACGGACACAAAGGCATACCACAGCGCCCAAAGGGTTACAATTTACAATGAAACATAAATGAGAATTTTTGAGACCGCTTTGGGCAGTAAAAATAAGTAATAAAAGTAGTTACAAATGTCCGAATGACACAGAATGCACCTAAATTTGTTAGCGAAGTTCCCAAATATCATTGTCGGAAGGAATTATTTTTTCTAAGTGTTCCCTTATCACCTATTACAACTTACAACCTTGCCATAACATTCGATAAATTTATTAAATGACGAAGATACAAAAACAAGCATGAGGTAATAAAACACCAATTGCCCTTCTATAAGGCGGTTTTACATTAATACACTATAAAACGAATCTACAAACAAAAAAGACGATTACAAAAACTAAACAAACGGTTATCAAATACCCTTTTTACACAAATTCTTGTGTAAGGCGGCCATACACACGAATTTGTCATAAAACACAGAGATATAACGTTTGCGAAGTTGGAGTGATTCGAAATCCAGAACAATATCATGAGTTTAATCCACAATTGGGGGAATCAAACATTCGAGCACAAAGCTGAATAAATAGAATCAAACAAAACTAATCGAACACAAACCAAATTCTCCGATTTCCACACAGCATAGATAATTCACAATCAACGACTCAACATTCTTCCCAGAAATCTTCATATTGTGTCTCCAATCATCAAATTACATTATTATAAACACAATAATCAATAAAACAAAACTAATCGAACAAAAACGAAATTTTCCGATTTCTACACAGCATAACTAATTCATAATCAACGTCTCAACATTCTTCCAAGAATTCTTCATATTGTGTTTACAAATTACATAATTATAAACACAATATAGCAACAACAATTATACCCAAAAAAATTCGAATTACAAAATTAGGGTTTGTGTATACCTCAGTTGGTTGGTCCGCGATAGTGAAAACCGAAGAGCGCAACGAAATGAGATACTACTGAGCGAGGACTTAAGATTAAACTTAATTTGACGATGATTAATAATTATCGGAAACGATGAGTACAACCTGTATTAATTTACGGTTATTTATCCGTCTAAGCTTCTAAGTTCTACATTTGACTATATAAGACAAAGTATTTAATTAGATAATTTTTTACCCGTCGTAATTTGCGACGGATATATACGTCACAAATAAGAAATTTGTGATCAATTTAACGAGTCAAACTCGGGGAAATAACTAAATAAGACCCATATATGCATTAATTAATTGATTTGTGTAATTTTCAATATCAACCTGGAAAGTAATTCTTTTTAAGAAAAAAATAGGCGGTCTCGACTCAACCGTAATTATTATTTTGTAAGTAAAGTAGGTTTGATGTGTGGTCAATGGTCATATTGACTATATTTTTGTCTCGTTGGGGTTGATTAGGAGTATCCTCTATCGATAGTTGGACAATCTTCTCTAGGCATTGAATAAAATTTAATGGGTTGACTCCTCCCAAATTTGGTTGTTCATACGCAAGAGCCCGGAATCAACTACTTCGTAGTATACCGTTAATTTTGATTTTTTTATGAAGTAAATTATACTCCTTTATTCAGATCAATAATTTACACGTTCCTATTTGAAGTGTAAGGAGTCGTTTGGTTGCAGGTAGGAATTCGTATTGCCTAGGAAGTCGTAAAACACATGATTTTAGAATTCACGTGAATTAGAAAATATTGTTTGGTTGCTATGTAGGAAGTGCAATTCATGTAGGCATTCCCACCTACCTAGGGGGGCCTAGGTAAACCACTTCCTCCATTATGGATGAATTGCAAATTCATGGGAAGTATGAATTCATGTGAATTTGGGTAACCAAACAAGAGGTCAATTTGACAATTCACGTGAATTTAAATTCCTACGTTTTTTAGTGGGTAACCAAACGACCCCTAACAGTCTCCAAATAGACAATTTTGGTCGCCAAATTGGCAACTAATTTCTCCTTCGGTTACCTAATTTGGCGACTGATTTTCAGTCAATCAGTCATCATCGCCAAAGACGACTAAGTGAAATTGATTACCAATGCAGTTGCTAACGAATAAGGTTTGTGTTTCACAAAACATTTCTCAAAATCTCAACAAAAGCTTTTTAGTTGATGTGTTTTGTATAATCGGCTAGCCACTATTACTATTTTGTTTAATTTCAATTTTTTTGAGTAGTAACTAATTTCTAATTTCCAATCAGTTGATTAGGTAGTACAGTGTAACTAATTAATTACAAACTAGAGTAACACCCGTGAAAATTACGGGGTTGTTTAAATTTAATTTTTTTACACGGAATGGTCAGTTACAGTTGTTAGAGAATAGAGAGACTAATAACTTATGTGGTGTATATATGTAAATACTTTAATAAAATAAATCAAAAAGTTTATATATAATTAATATATATATAAAAACAGTTTGACATTTAACGTTTCAAAAGTAATTTTTCAAACGTTAAATATAATGTAAAAATGGAAGTACTCACTTTCTATACACATAAAGTAGTTATGAACTGAAAGTTAATTAAAATATAAAAATTAAGTAATCTAATCACGGAATTCGTAAATATAACAATAATATTATAACCCAACTTTAATTAATTATTGAATATAATAAGTTAAATACAGGTTCAAAATTTTTTGTTGTTTGAACTGTCGTTGTAGTTAGAAAATTGAAAAAATGGTGAAAAATTATTATGACCGGAAAACTAGTTAAGCTTTTTAAATTAAGTAATCTAAACACAAATTGTTTGGAAAAGTACGTAATTAATGTAACTGTTTTATTATATTTATTAGGATGTAATTAATGTGTCTGTACTCATTACGATGTAGTCACTACCATTTTTCTCTTATTTGCTTACTCGGTTGATTCTTATTGGTTGAATTGCCAATAAAAAGCCCAAAGTGAATGAAAATGCTTCAAAATGCAAATTCTGAAATATTCTTGCGTCACATCATCATTTGTACATTTTTCTTTTATATATATAATGATTAATGATTTTAAATCACCTCTACATTTCGTCTGTTGGCGCATACATGCATTATTTGTTTCCAATTCTACACACCTTATATATAAAATCGTTTTTTAAAAAAAAAAATGGATATATTAATAATAATTAGATAAAAGCCGACATAAAATCATTAGATTAACCGAGTCATGAATCAAAGTTTAATTGATGGAAGAAAATCTGCCAAAGAAAAGGAAATATTAACGAAACGTCACATTTCAACTTATTTTCACTAATTCAAATCCAAATTTCGAATTTCAGAAACTATTTTTGAATTTTAACGTCCTAATCATCATTTCAAAAATCGGATTTTTGAACTTCAACATGAAACTAGTCTATATTACGTACATTCTTTTTAACCTCACTAACTATTTTAGCATAACAGAGTTATATATATAATAAAGGATAGAAAATTTAACATATAATTTTGAAATTAATTAACTCTAACAAATAATAAAACAAAATCTAGAGTAAAAATGCAACACAAATTTCGCATTACATTATAACTTGCACCAAAACTTAACACAAGAAATAGCAAAAAAAAAGACATGTTTACTGACAAACAAACTTCACATAAAAGGGGTGAAGATCAGATCACCTCGGGCCCTCGGCTCGTGGTAGGTGATGGAAGACGAACTTAGCTACCGTCTCCTTCGACTCACTATACTAACGTGTTGTGTCGCTAGTCGCAACAGAACCCTGCAAACTGCCTAGTATGCACAGTTTAAGAAAAAAAAACCAGAAATAAAATCCATGACAAAAGTAATTGCCTATTTACATTTCATTATCAGTGTTAATATACTTGCTCAAAAACTTGCTCAAAAACTCGGGTTTTTAACTCATGATCTTCGGCTTAAAACCCTCCTGATGTCGGCCTTTTGATCGGAAGAGAGCCTTGACGGGAATTGGACATCAAACTTGATCTTTAAGTTCCCTTTCTGTCTCGGGTCCTTGGATATCGGCATTCCTTCACCTGGGATAACGACTTCATGGCCTGGTTTAACGATATCTGATACTGCAATGTTGAGGTTCCTTCCGTCTAAGGTTGTCAGATTGATTGTTTTACCGGTCAGAGCTTCGACCAGTGATATCTTCTCGGTTACTACAAGATCATTTCCTTCTCTCTGGAAGGTCAGATGTGGCTTCTCCTCAATGACAAATGTAAGATCTCCAGGTAGTAGGCCGGACTCGTGATTGCCTTTATCAGGGAAGGTGATCTTGGTCCCTTTCTTCCAGCCCGGTTTGATGTCAATTGCCAAGACCTCTTCCACCGTGCTAGGCTTCCTGAAAACGGATATTAGACCACCTTCAAAACCTCGTTCAAGACTTTGTTTAGTATAAAAACAATATAAGTTAATGGTAGGTTAAGGTAGGTCTTGATAAAAGATAGAAATGAAGCGGTAGGGTTTAGGGTTTAGGGTTTTAGGGTTTAGGGTTTAGGGTTGGGCTTGAAAGTTAGGAACTAGGGCTAAGTAAGGCGGCAGACCTACAGATAAACATGGCCTTATGTCAAGTCAAGTCGCCCCGACACAGAATTAATTGAAAAGATTTGAATGATACGAGACCTAAATGATGAAACGAACACCCTTCACACAAAAAAAGGTATAGAATCGTCATATAATATAATCTTAATGAGATATGACAGTCAAGAAAACGACCAACGAACTAACTCTAGTGTTAAGGGACCGAAATGCAGATCTTGGTACGCAAACAGTCAAAAGGAAGTGGACATAAACACATGGATTTAAATTGGTTGCGAGTATAATAACAGAACAGTCGATTTCAGTAGATTTCAGTAAGGAATAGTCATCCCGCGTTCAAATGTTTTCTTTTGCTTCTCGAAAGCTACAGCCTACCTTCAACGCAGAAGATAGACAACAAGAATTTCCATCAGTTCAGTGGTAAGCTTTCAGCATCTACTCAACCCATTTGCAGGCGCGTTAGATTTGACAACCATTATATAACGGGGCCAAGTGATAATCTATGTATTAGGAATATTAATAATAGTTAGGCCTCAACCATCACCTTAAGGTTTTGGTTAAGCTGGTTCATCTATCATGGTATCAGAGCCTATTCCAGGTTCGAATCTTGGCGATCTCAAAACCGCTCAAAAAACCCACGAAGTGGAAACCAGCACACGGTATGGGAGAGCCTGTGCAAACTAACCACTCTTCAAGCCCAATGGGCATTTGAGTGAGGGAGCGTATTAGGAATATTAATAATAGTTGGGCCTCAACCATCACCTTAAGGTTTTGGTTGAGCTGGTTCATCTATCACTATGTACCCGTACTGAATGTACTCAGTATATGAACTAAAGGCCAAACAGGGTGAATTCAGTTAGAATGTGTCTTTCCTGTCATTGCTCCGGTAGCAATTCAGTTAGAATGGAACCGTTTAGAGGTCATGATTCAGGCTAAGCGGTCACGCGGGTCAGGGTAGGATTAAGTGATCTATTAACTGCGATTACCGACTCTTTGAACAACATACAGAATGAACATAAACAGGGGAAAGTCATGCAATACTGCACAACTCTTATAACTCAGTATCATCAGATGTAACAACGACGACAAAGTCTTAGTCCCGAAATAATTTGGGGTCGACAGTGTCAACAACCTCAGCAACCTCAGCAAGCAAAAACAGTAGATAATAAAATGAATTTACTTGTACAAGACAACATCATAACATAAGTCATGCTAATTCAAGTAGTTGACAGCTGACCAACTCTAAGGTAAGTAATCAACTACTAGTACTAACTAAGCTATAACCAGATTAGGCCAACATAATTGACCATTCAGCAGAAATACATTAATTTAGTACATGGCCAGTGGCCTAGACTAAATGAAAAGTTATGTCACAAGTCAATTAGAATCAACTTGTGTGCATTAAACTAGTCTATTTAGTTTAGAAAACCCATTTGTCAAAAAAAACAAATTTTTATTTAAACGGGTATATTCGTTTTAAACAAATCCCGGGTCCAATGAAATTTTTTAAGTCGTATTTGGATAGAACCCACTCAAAAAGAATTATACCAACGACTGCTTGAATGATTTATGTCATAGATATATCCGACATAAGTTAATGTTACACAAATTCTCATTGTAGACGGAGGTATCCGTCACAAGGAGAAGACGGATACCATTTTATCTCACAAAATACCCATTTAAAGGAGAGAGGAAAGCACATGGGATACCCCACCTTGTTCCCCTATTCGTTTTGTGTGTGTCATTATCCGTCTTTCTACCCGACCCGTCACAAGCAAGACTAATTGTTAATGTTAATAGTGAAAACTTTTATATACATTCAACTGTTTTTAAGTGCCCACTCCAAAAAGTGCGGGGCTAAGATATTCACAAATTCTCGATTAAGAGATTTGAAGACGGTTTAAACCTACGATTCTTTATTAAAAAATAATTCAATAAGAACACATAATCAACACATATTGGAGCCTCATAAATTTGTCCTTTTTGTTATACATCCTGTGACATTGAGTTTGGTGAAGGTGCATGCCTCTTCTTCAAATTCAAATTCAACTTAAATCAAAGTGACATTAAACTCAAAAACAAATCCTTATATGCCAATAATTCAACATGTGATCTTTCTGTGTCACATATAATTGAATGCTTGTTCAACTCCACATGGTCCCCTTGTCCTTACTTTTATTTTCACCACCAACCCATGTAATTTTTAAAACCGTAAATCTTGCTTAATACGGGTATTTTTCGTTTTAATTTTAAGACGGGTTAAACACTAATATTTTCTAGGTGACAAGTGAGGTGATTTGGTGGATAATGACGGTTTGAAATGAGAATTTGTAATTTTTAAAATAACCCAATTATTTACTAAACTCATTAGTCCAATAACCGTTACTCCGTACGTTGCATACATTCAAACCCTCGTATTCTACAATTTGTGAAAGTTGGAAGTTATAATCAATCGCTTTTATTCACATTTCTCGTCACAAACAAATAAGTTAGATAATTATTAACAGAACAAAGGGAGTATAAACTATCAAAAAACACTCAAGATTATTATCAAAGTGTAATAATCTATATTCCTCAGCCTATTTTTAACCAAACAAACCAAAATGATCGACGCTAATGTACATCACAAATTCTCATCTGTGACGGTCGATATCCGTCCTAATCTCGTGATGGATCAAATAAAATACATATAGAAAGATAAAAACAAATCATTTATTTACATGGGTGATATTTAGCACGTCACACGGATAATCTGTCCCAGATAAAACTTATTAAATGTACATATCCCCACCACGTTTCAGCTCAAATTTCAATATCACAATTAATAATTCGATCACTGTCGCTATCACTATCACCTACGGAGTAACAATTTTGCCTCCCAATTCTGCTCAAAATGTAAAACCTCATTTGAGTGTACTTCCTCCATTTTTACCGTAAAGAAAAGTTAAAAAAAGTAAATAAATAATTAAGACGGGTGAATATAATTGACGAGTCTCCTAAATTGAGTACATGTTACTCCATTTTCTATATGATATTGTATCTCCAACATTTAATATCAACATTATAATTCGACACTTTATTTTAATAAAAATAGTCGAGTATAACAATTAACAGTAGGTCTCTCAATAAGCTAAAAGTGTTACTAAAGGTAATAAAATTGGTACAAATCATGATTCAAGATAAAATAAGTACATTTATTACGTAAATACGAAACTATTATGGTACGATCAATGACAAAAGGTCACGAAATACAAACAAAATGGTACAAAAAAATTGTTTCTCAATAATTTATTAAAAGACCGTCTCTCAAGTTTTAATTAACATAGGATCTCGCTAACTTAAATCAATGATTTAACCGGATAAGTATCTTCAATAAATCAGATTAATTATTCATTTTGGCACAATAATAACAACAAAAAAACAAATAAAAACACGATCAAAACGTAAATAATTGAAACGGAGAAAGTAATAAAATTAAACCCGAAAAAACATACCCAGAATCATCAGGAACAATCCTGGAAATAGCCATCTTACGCTTCGAACCCTTATACAATTCCTCCAAAGTACAACCCAAATTATTCTCAATCGGAGCGGCTTTACTCCCCAACGGAGAACTCCGCTTCACCGGAATACTACTACTCCGGTAAAAATTACCTCCATTATTAACCTTATTACTCTTATTATAAGAATAACCATTATCCGATTTCGGAGACGGGCTCTTATCACTCCCAAACCCGTCCCCTAAAAAGTCATCAAAAATATCCCTCTCCCTAAACGACCCACCGCGTCCGCCGCCACCGCGGCGGGCGGCGGCAGTTGCGGCAGAGGGAGAGGACACATTATAACGAAGCCCATCTTCGCCGTAAAGATCATAGATCTGACGCTTATTAGGATCGGAAAGCGCATCATACGCTTCGCAAATCTGTTTGAATTTTGCCTCGGCGATAACTTTATTGACACTCGAGTGTTTGTCAGGGTGCCATCTGACGGCGAGCTTTTTGTAAGCTCGCCGTAATTCTTCCTCTCCGGTTGTACGTGATACCTTCAGGATGTTATAGTAATCTACCGTCATCTGTTAGTCGTGTGTAAAACGGTTTTTTAGGTTTTTTTTGTTTAGTTGTTGTGGAATGAGATGGAAGGGAATGAGGGGGTGATGGGAGTGTATATATGTAGTTGAGGGGGCAGTTCGGTTATTTCGGGGAGTGTGATTGGTTAGAGTAGGGGTGAGGTGGATGGATATGATTGGCTTTTTTCAAAGTGAATTCCCTATGAAATAGCTTGTGTTAGTTATGGTAATTATAGTGATTTTTTTAGTGAAATATAGTATATACCATTTTCGTGATGCGTGTTTTTAGGTACGTAGTTATAATCTAAATATAGTAAGATTTACAAGAAATTTTCATGTTATTAATATGTATATATTAAGGACGTACGTTAGAAAAATTGATATAAATTATGATGTTTAAGCGTAATTATTTACTTAAAAGTTGTTACTAATAAAAACATTAGGAAAATCGTATAAATTTGATATTAATCAATGGAAAATTAATATTACCAATTATTAAATTAAATGGTCTAATAAATGTACAAGTTTGATGCTAAATATAGCAAATATTGGTTTAAATGTTCATACATTGCAACTAGTTAATTAACTTAGTAACTAGTTTTATATATGGCCCTTGAATTTTATGGAATATTTTTGTTTTTGATGTAGCGTTCATATTAATTTGAACTTTATAAAATATCAAATCACAAATTAAGTTACCTCGTAAATATTTCACGATAGATCGTGCACTAAAAATACGAGCATTGACGATTAACCTAATGATCAAAGTTGATAAACTAAAATTTCAATTAAAATGACAATTTTATTATAGATTATGATATTTATTAACATGCCTTATTACAAAAGTTCAAGTAAAATGTCAATATTAATTATAAATAAATTATGAAATTCTGATGTAAATTTGTAAGGCTTACCTAAATTAACTTAATATATAAAAATTTGAATTAAATCTATAAAATAAGACAATTACGTGGCAATGAGTTTACGTGGCATTTCCGTGGCATTTTTGAATCCTGTTTTTGTGTACGTAGTATTTATAAGTCATTTTATGGTAGTTTCAATGGGAGAACTTTTGGTAGAATTCTCCCATTGTCATGTCATATTTTTACAATTTCAATAATCAAAAACTTTTTGTTACAATGGAATAACTTTTAAATAAGGTTATTTAATAAAAACAAAATTAATTTAGTTGATTTACGCAGTACATATTTTAGTTATTACAGTACGATTTTGACAATACTGCCCTCTCATTTCTTTCCCACAAATTACAATGGCGTAACTATACTTGAAAAGAAGAAAAAAAATGAAAATCACGTATTCCACCAACACCAACCTCCCAACTTCCCCGACAACCACCACCACCACCCTGACCACACATTGCCCCACCACCAGACCACCGTAGTCCTTCTCTCAGTACATTGCACTTACTAGAAAAACACTAGATGGAGTACCACCAACAACGTACCAGCCAACCACCACTGCCCCGCCACCACTGAACCACCACCTGCCCCCTCCACTACCGAGCCACCACATGTCCGATCAGCACTTCCCACCAACGCTTTCACCATCCTACCTAAAACACTTAATCCAAACCACCACCACCATGAAAGCCTACACCACCCCGCATTCTGTTCCACCAACATGCACCACCCTCGTCGGCGACTTCTCAGAGCAAGCACCGCATGCTCCCTCCAACTACCCTCCTACCACTCATACATATGTCAAATCTCAGTCCCTAACCATCCATAGCGGCAACCAATCAGTGGTGGATCGCCTTCAACCACAACTCTCAAACACTAATAAACAGTTAAACACCATAACCATAAACTATAAATTACTAAAATTATGATAAAAAACCATTACTTTGTCCAACAATTAACAATTAGCAAGTTAGATATCTTATATATGTTTAAATTTTCTTAAAGAAATCGATTGATTTCCTAGTCTAAGGAACTAGTGAGGGTATGAAATGGAAAAATTTGTGTAAAGAGTACTACGATAAGTAAAATACGTACTGTGAAAATAAATTACGTTAATTTATTATGTCCGTAAATTCCTTGGTTTTGGTAAGAACTTAATTCTTCTTTTCAAACCAAATTTGTCTCCGTACAAATAAACTTTATTATAGAATGAGACAAACTTTTTTTTAAAAGGTTTTTATTTACAAACCAAACACAAAAACCCCTTACATTTATGTCTAAACTTTTATTTTAGTCTTCTTCTTCAAGTCTTCTCCGTGAATATGTTTTAGTTGTTCCATTTCTCGTATTGTTAGTAGTTAGCAAAGGCGGAGTCTACGTACTAGTTAAAACATGGGTAAAATTCTTAAGAGACTCAAGTTCAACCCTTCCTTAGAGAAATCGTATGGAATATTTATGTCTGAGTCTATGTCTCTAGATAGACTTCGAGTCTGGTCGATCGTCCTCGAGCGACGTGATTTGTAGGTAGTACTCAGAAGACTTATGATAATTGGATGGGTGACAATGGTCTATCACTAATCTATTTTCCTAACGTAGTGTCGTTCTAAATTCAATTTAGTTTCATATTTTTCAATGGTGACCCCTATAAATAAACTTATATTTCATTAAGCATAATTTTTTTTGTGTGTAATTGTAATTAAAAGTTAAGGCTAGCAAATTCAATTCAATTGACTCTTACCCAGTCTCAATCCAAAAATTACAATCTAAATTTGAACCAAAGTTCTAAAATAAGCCTCTCTAAAAATAAATTGGTCCCGAAAATCACATTGAACAACTATTTAAAATCTTCTAGAGTACTATAGTTTCTTGATTTGACGCAAAACTAAATTAAATGCGTAACAGAACATGAAAATGACATAATTAGGGTCACTTGACCAAGTAAAAAACGCAATAATAAACCCACCTATTTGACACAAATTCCAAAAAATGAGCCTAGTAAAACGACTAATTAAATTCTTATCCGTATCCAATCCTAATAATCCGTTTATCAAACCATTACGTTAAATGCAAATGTACCCTAATAATACGAACCATAATATTAAATTGAAAAATGTGGAGATAATGTGGGCTAGAGAACGTGGAGAGGAGTAATAAGTGGAAAGAGAGTTGCAACTATACAATTGAGAATCTTCAAGTTGACGTAAAACGAGCTAAAGAGAGGGAGAGCTAACTGTTTTACAATATGTCCGCGTTCAATAGAATCTGTTTTAGCTTCGTCATCCGCCTCCTTTTAGACCATCCCCAAGCAAGGTCACCAACCGGGTCGCGACCTTGTTGGGTCGCCTTAATTACCTAATTAACATGACCTTAGACGATAATTAGCTCGACCTTGAATAAGTCGGGGTCAATTGGTGACCCTGAACAAGAAGAGGTCACCATTTGGTGACCTTCCACATGGCGGTACATGATTGGTTTACAATATAATTTGTTTTTAATATTTTGTAAATAATAATAATTAAAAGAGTAAGAGAGATGTTTTGTGGGGTAGTGAGTGTAGAAAATGATTGGAAAGGTTGGAAAGTGGAAAATTGATTGGGTTGGTGACCTAGGTCGTGACCTTCTGCTTGGGAGGGTATAACTAGGTCAAGATAAATAAGGTGAGATTAAGAGTTAATATGTTGGTGACCCGATTAAGGCGACCTTCTGCTTGGGGATGGTCTTAATAACCACCTTCTTTTAAATATAAATTTTCATTGAAAACGGACGTTATCCGTCACAATTCACAAGTTAAAGACGGATAATGTCTCTCTCACAAATGCAAGTGGCATGACCTATGAAAATACTTTATTTTCCTCCATTTGTCTTCCCACTTGCATCGTTGGGAAAGGGATACTATCCGACTTCACCTTGTGACGGATAGTATCCGTTTTCAGCAAGACTCTTTGTTTTTTAAATCGATTCTTATTTCAACAAGTCTTTGTTGTGATAAATCCGTTTGAAGCTTGCGACGGTTCAAATACTATCTATATTGATAGATAAGACAAAACAGATTGTTACTACTATGAAGTACTTTACTTTTGTCTTATCTTCTCACATGTGTACTCCCTCCATTCATTTCCACTTGGTACATTTGCTTTATGCACGGGTTTTTACGCATTGTTAAAATATTAATAAAAGTACAACAAATAGGTGTAAAGTGTCGTATTGTGTTGAAAAAGTGGGCCTTAATAGTGTTTTTATAGTATTATAGTATTAAAAGTACAACCGAATAAGGAAAGGTGCAAAGTGGATTCGAATGGACCGAAATGGAATAGGTGCAAAGTGGATATGAATGGAGAGAGTATTATTTAAGCCGTCGCAAACTTGCGACGAATATGCTCGTTACAATTGAGAATTTGTGTTCTTATTTAAGACATATATAAAATTATACGTTATGAATAAAATAAAATTTTAGTTTACGTATTTGAGGTCTGAAAATGTAGCAAGGTTAAAAATTCATGGGAGAGCTGTATGGTCCTAGTAATCTTATCGCCTCAAATTCGGATTGCACATAAAAAACCGAATAAAACAAAAATAAAATATACTACGTACTAAGTATAAAAAAGAGTAAAGGTCTATTTTAAATATTTAAGTAGAATTATATTTGTCCAAATTTAAGCATGTTTGATAAATAACGGATTAATTTCAGCATAAGAAATTTGCAAAGTCAAATTATAAGTGACAGATTTTAACAAACGGTTTAACTAACATATTATAAATAGCAGAATTAATTTACGATTAGTAGATTATGAATTTTTTTTGTACTCCTTCATATTTCATATATTTTTTCCTTATTTCTAAAATGGATTATTCAGTTTTTTTTTTCCTTTTTTCTATTCTGGAAACTTTTATTCATATTTTATTCATTTCTCTCTCCTATTATCGAACCACACTCAACTCTCTTACTCCTATTTTATTCACATTTTAATGCCCATAATTTCTTATTTAATTCATAAGTATTCATCAATCTCTCGTATCACCAAACTCCACCCAATTTTTTACACTTATTTGTTATCTACCTTAATCCTTGTCTCCAACTCAAATGAGAACAATATACGGAATAAGAGAGACCGAGGGAGTAAAATGTAGTAAAATTTCTTAGTTAAGAATATGTTAATCAATATAGTTGGAACAACATATTGATCTTACGCTAAAAAAAACATGTTAAAATCTTTAAATCTGTTCAAAATTAGTTATTCACCGTTTATCAAACACCCCTTAATATTATTTATATTAAGACAAATTGGTAAAAATCATGCTTAAAGATAAAATAAGTACATTTACTATGTGAATAGGTACGAAACTACTATGGTACGATCAATAACAAAAAGGGCACAAAATACAAACAAAATAGTACAAAAGAATGGTCTCTCAATAATTTATTGAAAGACCGTCTCTCTTAAGTTTTAGTGCTTAATATTATTTATATTAAGACAAATACATTTGGCCAAACTAGCTGTTTTTTCTTAACGATAACCGTTTAGTTATGCTACTAATTATTCATCATTAACCGTTAATATACGACTTTAGCTTACTTTTAAGTTTTAAGCATTGTTAATTGTAGTACTACTCATTTAAGATGTGCCAAATCCATATGATTAGGTTGGTTAGGGAGTGGAATTGTCGTCTTCTCTCTCATGATTAGACATTATTTAGGATGCCTATTAACTTAATTATAAAGACGTTTTTCTTATTATTTAACATGTTCATTTGGTTTGGGTCGGTATTCGCTTATCGAGTTTGGATTTGGTCATTATCGGGTTTTTCTATTTGGTTGTGATTTAGGTCTCGTGTTTGAATTTTAGACCAGACGATTATATTATCATCGAGTGGTCAAAAATATTATACATAGAGATAATATTAGGTGTCTGTTTAATTCATCTCGAACAATTTTATACTTCATTGTAAGATAATATTGTCAAAGAGACGGTATTATTTTATAACCTTAGTTATTTTTATGTTGTACTCTGTAAATGTTTTTTTATAGTAATAAACGACAATTTAGATTTTATTCTTTTTTACTTAATTTTAACTTATTTCAGTTCAATTCAGTCGAGTTTTAACTTTTTTCTTCAGAATTTAACCCGTACTTCAGTCCAGTTCAGCACATATCAGCTCTACTAAATTTAATTTAGTTCAATTTAAACAATTTTAGGATAATTTTTAAACACATATTGTGAGTTGTCACAATTTAAATCTAGATTATGATTTTGCTAGAAGATTTTACCATGCATGCCATGAGTACATACATCCAAGATAGTACAGCTTGGTGTATCTTTACAATCTTTACAATGAAAAACAATCACCTAAAATAAGAAAATGTATTATGTATCCTAATGAGGCCAAGTATACCTATACCCAATTATGAGCTTGATTTATAGGTTTTGCAATTAGTTTATTTAATTACGGTTTTTCTTAACGTATGTTCTAAAGGCTACGCATTAATAACCTGAACATGATAAAATTGTAAGAATAAACTCATATTTACATAATTAACGAGAAAATCGTCTAAATTTCATATTTAGGTTACTAATATATACACTCGGGATCTTTCGGACTTTCTCGGACCACAAATTCTCATTGAAGCCGGACATATCCGTCACAAGCTGAAGACGGGTCAAGTAATACCCAAGTTGTTAGATAAGACAAAAACATGATGCTACCCCTAGACAATTTACTTTTGTTTTATCTATCTACTTGGATATTATTTAACCCATTTTCAGCTTGTGACACATATATTGGTTCCCGAATATACATTAAGAAAAACCGATTAATTTAATACAAGTTGACTTGACCTTTGTGATAGAAACAAGTGAGAAGCAACTTAACCACTTCCATAATACATGGGACAATTATTTTAATCAGAAATTAGAAAAAGTGTTAGGTTGGCCGACAATATAATTAAAAATAAATAAAGTTATGGGAGAAGGGTGGGCGAAAATTAATTAAGAATTTATTAAAATAACCACAAATTTTCATTTGTAACGGCCTGACGGGTATACGTATGTCAACCTTGAGACGGGTTAATAAATTACTATTTAATGAAGAGATAAGACAAAAAAAGTGACTCGGAAAAAACATTCTCTCTTGTCTAATCTACTCATATAATAGTATTTGACCCGTCTTAAATTTACGACATATATATTTATAAAAAAAAGATTTGTTAAATAAAAGATAAGGGGATGAGGATTAGCATAATTCCAAATACTAAAACAAAAATAAAGCAAATGTTACTACAGCCTAGCTTATCAAGGAAAAAGACGGTACGTACTTTTAAGCTGTTTTCATATCTCATCATGGACTTTTGCTTTCTTGTTTATCATCTAATCCTTTTGCTTATAATTTTTTGTTTAGCAAAAGTTATTCAAAATTCTCGTTTAAGACGGGACATACTAATTAAACCTAAAACTGACTAAGTTGAATAGATGTGATCGATGTAAGCCGAATGTCGAGAGATTAGCAAAGAATGTGACTTAGGGTCTTAGCCTATGTGACCGTTTGGTCACGGGTTCGAATTCTAAACTCACGAAGTGGAAATTCAGCAGACACTAACCACTCTTCAAGCCCAATGAGCATTTGAGTGAACGAACGTAATAAGAATATTAATAATAATTGACTCTCAACATCACTTTAAGGTTTGGGATGTATTTTATGAATCGAAGAAATATGAAAGGAAGATTTATAACTAGGGAAAAGAGTTATAGGACAAATTTGGCAATGTATTAAAGTAAACATAAAAAGTTCGATAATTTTACCAATTAACTATAATTAAATTTTCATTCATTGCTCGTTAACCAATAAGCGGATTATACTACCAGAGGTATATAATTTTTTGTACATATTTTGATCTTTTAATAAGAAATTTGAGCTTTATTAGAAATAATATGAACTATATGGTAAAATTTATAAACTCCTTGAGAAAATATTGAGAATCAATTATTATACGACTAAAACACAACACATATAAGTTGAATTATATTTAAATTTTAATATAAAAAACTAAAATATAACTCAAAATAGTTTAAAAACTCAACAAATATACACATAAGCTCAATAAAATACACTATGATTATACGATACTATTGTACATCTGGTTGTATAATCCTTTTTGTGTTGGTTAACCATCCCTCCTAATTGCCCCTCGTCCCAATTGCGCAAGCATATATAATGCTGATGAGGTTTGAATCCAGGTTATAAATACCGTCACTCATAACTTTACTTGTTAACCTAGGCACCTAGCTAACATCATTTGCCCTCAAAATTAGGTTATAATAAACCTAGTGAATTTTACCGTGGGGTAACAAATAAGAACGACCATAAATTAATACGAAAAGTAATGAGCACAAATTAAATACGAGTAACATACAAATAAAAATGATTACATCTAAATATGATCATTATTATTTAAAAATATTCTAAAAAGCATTGTAAAAAAGCATTGTAAAAAGGTTATAAGGTTTCCTAAACTTTAAAGTTCTCAAGCTGCCTAAGCACCCATTAATTAGTCTTAAGCATCTTAATTTTCATTAATTAATTACGCATGTGATTTTTTTTCTTTTCACATTCTGTTTGTTTGTCCACATCGTGGCTTTCTTTAACTTGTACGTAGTAACTTTGAGTAACTTGTTGTCCGCACCGGTCTGTTTAGACTCTGTTCTTTCTGACTTAATTTCAACTCCTTTTAATTTTGTTTGGTTATATTTTGTTAAATTTTATTTACGTTCAATCAATTATGTTCAATTAATCTCTTCATAAAATTAACTTTTAATTCAACAAAATTACTTCACCTCAATTCCACTCAATTAGTTCAATTAAACTCTACTCTAATTAATTCAATTCAGTTCGTTTCAGCCGAAAAGAACAAGCTCAAGTCTGGTTACTAACTTAGTACGCTTTTGTTCTCTTTTTTGGTTTTAATATGAATGGTTCATTTTTGTCAAACGAAAAAAAATTAAAAAATGAGTAACCGTTCTTAATTTAATTACCACAAATTCTCATTGTAGACGGAGGGTATCCGTCACAAGGAGAAGACAGATACCATTTTGTCTCACAAAATACCCATTTAGAGGAGAGAGGAAAGCACATGAGGGTGCCCCACCTTTGTCCCCCTATTCGTTTTATGAGTGTCATTATCCGTCTCTCCACCCGACCCGTCACAAGCAAGACTAACTGTTTAATTACACTGTATTGTCAATTGCTTCAAAAAGCAGAGATGCCCTACACAATTGAAGTGACTTTATGGCTTAAGGAATATGCATCACTAATTAGCCACTATGAACTCAATACCATAAGTATCACAATTTTTTATTTAATAAAACATATCTATTTTAATGGTAAAATAAATTTAAATATGTATTATATAATAGCAAAAAGTTTGTCTTCGCTTATTGCCAGTAATCAATAATATTTTAATGCATTTTGCCATTTACACGAATATATTGTCGTAAGCTTATTAGCTGCATAACTAAAGATACATAGATCCACCGGTAATAGAAGTTTTTTTTATAATGCAAATTAGTTTAATTTAACAACTTGTATAGCTCCCGTTCAAATGCACGGTATTTTAGATACAAATATTAATGAATTTGAAAATTAATTAATTAAACTAATGTATTTTATCTTCATTTTGAAAAGATAGAAAATTTGCATATACTCTCAAGGAGATATTTTATATTTTTATTAGCCTTATTTATCTCAAAGTTAAAAATAATAAATGTTAAATAAGTAATGATTTACGTTATAAAATTAATTAGGAAATAAATATTGTACGGCAAATATAGATAATGAATAACTAAATATTAATTAATTAAGAAATAAATATTGTCCAGTAAAATATCACTTAGGCGGAAATTAATATAAATTAAAGAAGGAAGATTTAGGGATGTGTTAATCTTTTAGTATATAGGGGATGTTTATTCGTCATAAACACGTATTATGGAGTAATTTGTGCAGTAAGTGGATTATACATTCGCCGTATTAACACAAATTTTGTAGTTTTTGAGCATTACAATAAAGTTTTTGAGTTTTGTCACAGTTTCTAAGCTTTACTGTAAATTTCCGAGTTCATTCACTTAAACTCAAAAAATTACAATAAAATTCAAAAACATTAAATATAAGTTAAGTTAAATTCGAGTTTTGACGGGAAAAAAATTAAAATCTAACTTACAAACTCTTATAAACTCAGAAAAAAAAGCATATGCTCAAAAACAAATAAAATTTGAGTTAATAAGCCCGAAAAAGATATTAATATGCTCAAAAATAAATAAAATATAATACATTCGATACATGTTTCTTTTTCTCTCTAATTTATGGATATTTTAATTAGAGAGATGATATTTCAAAACACTCTGAATATAAGCCGAACTATGTTAAATTACAGTGTAGAAACGATTTGGTTCATTATTTAAAGTAAACTCGTTTCTAAAGTTAACAACATATCGTCATACATATATGCTCTTTTTTTCTCTTTAGTCTTCCTTTAGGATTCTTTGTATTTTAAATAGAGTGATTCTGCCATGGCCTTTGCAGTCTCGTGACAAAAGTAGCTTTAGTAACATAGTGTGATAAGGGTGGAAGTTTAAATTAATCGAATTGTTAAGGTATACTTTATTTATCTATATTACACTTTGCAAGCATGAGAGAACTCTTAAAAGTTTAAACACTAGAACCATTCTTTATTTAATCGGTACCGATATTTTCTTTATCTCAATCATTTACAGGTATTTATTTAATGATATTCTTGGTAGTTAAATCCTCACTGTTGAAGGGAATCGATATATATCAGGTTTGATAATCAACTATAAACGGCAAATTTTTTAAGAAGCTGGATTGATCACCATATTTTAATTAGCATAAGATTTGCTTGGATTGAGGGGAAAATAAAAGGGCGGAAATGGAGATGAGAGTGATATATAAGATGCATTTTACATGTTTGATATGAGAGTAAGGAGTTGTTTGGTTACACACGAAAACTTCTAATACATAGGAAGTTCATATCACATGATTTTACAATTCACGTGAATTAGAAATTGTTATTTGGTTACATATGGGCATTATAATTCATGTAGACATTTCCACTTACCTAGAGGACTTATACGTAAGCAATTTATTACTCCATTATGGAGGAATTGAAATTCATGGGAAGTTCAAGTTCATTTGAGTTGGAATAACCAAACGACGACCTAAGCATTTTGCAATTCACATGCATGCATTAAAGTTCTGTGTTATTTAGTGGGTAACCAAACAATCCCTAATTATTTACCTCCCGAATTTACTACCCTCATGAATGGGTAATACATTACCAACCCTCCAATGGATAATTATTATAGGAGTAAAGCATCTCATCAATTTCATTACCCTTATATGTCAAATCTATCATCACAGAATTCATTACCTAATTAACTAACTTCCCCAATAATTATCACCCAATTAAAATTACCCGATAATTATTCCATAAATTTGAGGCAAATCCTAATTAGTTAATGTGTTTGGTCATAAAGAGTTTAAGAGTAATTAATAAATTGTTATTTTCTTAGTAAAATGTATTAGAATTTCCTATTATTTTATACACTAAAACTTAAGAGAGACGGTTTTTCAATAAATTATTGAAAGACCATTTTTTGTACCTTTTTATTTATATTTCGTGACCTTTTGTGATTGATCGTACCATAGTAATTTCGTACTTAATTATTTAAATAATAAATGTACTTATTTTATCTTTAATCATGATTTGTACCTATTATATTTCTTTTAATACCACTTTTTCTTAAATTTGTACAATAGTCTCTTAATAAGCTTATTGAAAGTCGATCTCTCAGAAAACCTGCTTTATTTTATGATATGTCAATCAATTGTTATTTTAATTTGTTCGGTCTTAATACCTTCTCAATTCATTTCATTTTTATACGTTTTATCTCTTTATTAGAACCCGTCAATGTAAAGTCTTTGATTATATTTGCAAATTGTTGCAATTAGTGATGCATGAGCAAAGAGGTAAGTAGTCCAAATTGTAAGATACAAAGGTACGAAAAGTTAAAGATAATGAAAGAGCAATGACACCAATTGAAATTGCCAAAAAAGCAAGTTGCTTCATTCCTAATATTTGCCCCTCTTATATTCAAGTACACACACCCCTCAAATTATGGAGTTTTGGAAATAAAACCAAAATTTATGGGACCTTTAAAGATTATTGTCTGATTTCATAACTCATAGATCTTGTTGGTTTCCTGCCTTGTGTTGTTTCTTGTCTCCTTTGCATTCACCACACTTTGCTTCAAAAGTAAGGGATAATCTAGGAATGAATGTACTAGTGTATGGAACTATCATACAATCGTCGCTTCGTCTCGGTCATTTATTTACTTACTTCGTCCATTTTGGAAAGTCTTAGTTAATTGCTTACTTTTCTTCTTTACGAAATGCCTTTGATAGGTCTTTGATCCTCCACAATCTGTTTGGCAGAACTAGTTTGATATAACTGTCATTTAATAACCAGCCTCTTCCTCCTTTTGTCTTTGTGTCAAATCAAAGGTAGACAAGTAATCGAGATAGAGACAGTAAGATATACAGAGTATCATACTAGTATAGACCTGGCCAACAATACAAGTCATCCACCCATTTGCCTGGGATGATCTCGCGATAAGGCATGGATGTATGACCCTGCATTATCTCGGTCTATGATCAGGTTTATACCTTTACAAGTGTCGAGCCTATGGTATTTAATCTTAACTCGAAAATTACTGGAATAATTGGGAAATTGCAAGACTTTGCCAATACATCTTTAAAATATGAAAAGAGTGATAGTAAATAGACCTGCAAATGGGTTAATTCGACTCAAGACGAGTCATTTCAGATTAACGAGAATTGAGTAAACGGTTAACTAATGACACTCTTATTGCTCGGGTCAATTTTTAAAGCAGACTGGGATATAGAGCCTCAACCTTAGTTGAGTTACATGAGTACCCGAGTAGAGGACTACATGCCCAATATGAGTGAGTTTGTTCGTTGGTAGTTGGTACGAAGTACTTTACGTTTGTTTATACATGTAAATAGTAGTACATCGAAAAGGTTGACATAGGTGTAATTTTTAGAGTAATTAATCATTACATTTACACACCATCATGTATGTATGCTCACATTTTAAGGACTAATAATCATGTTTAATTATGCATTATATTGTTGTTAAGGCATGCTCTTATTATAGTTTCATCTAATTTCCCTGTGCGCGCACTTCTGTAGTAAAGGCGTTCACCAAACACCCGATCTATATATATCCAGGTTGATATATATAAATTTCACTACATAAACTAAGTTTTTTTAGTTTCTAATCTGAAATACTTGTATCGAATATCACACGATACTTACTCGTTACTAGCGATAGAACAATAAATATTTCATATCTCGAGCATTCAAATAGTTATTACCTCATCCATTTTACACTGAGAATTTCTCGGACACTTAGGCCCTGTTCTTTTGGACTGAAACTTAACTGAACTGAACTGAACTGAATTTATAGGATCTGAACTGAACTGAACTGAACTTATAGGAACTGAACTGAACTTATAGGAACTGAACTTAACTGAACTTATAGGAACTGAACTGAACTGAACTTATAGGAACTGAACTGAACTGAACTGAACTGAACTGAACTTATAGGAACTGAACTGAACTGAACTTATAGGATCTGAACTGAACTTAACTTATAAGATCTGAACTAAACTTATAAAATCCGAACTTAATTAACTTTATTTTAATTTAAGTTAACTATTATTATTATTATTATTATTATTATTATTATTATTGTTATTATTGTTGTTGTTGTTGTTGTTATTATTATTATTATTATTATTATAACAACCGGGAGACTATTATAGATTAGAAAAACAAAGTTTACAAGAAATTAGTGGGCACCCGAGAAACAAGTTGGGCACCCACTCCCTTAGCAATAGCAAAGCTAAGTCTAGAAAAAATATAAGCGGCAGCACGAGCCCCGGCATCCTGAGATACAGAGAATTTCTGAATCCGCTTGAGCAAAGTAACGGCCCCCACATCTAGCTCTCCCAAAGACGAGATGGCATTATTATTATTATTATTATTATTATTATTATTATTATCTAATAAATGACATTGATAAAAAATTAGTCTAAAACACAAGGTAGTTTAAAATATTTTCAACTTTATATATAATGGCTTGTTAATAGCTCATACATTATACTACAATTACATTACGATAAAAATAATTCACTATTACAATTTTCTCTAACCATTTATTTTCTCTAACAATGGTGATGAAGAAACTGATTAATGGGAGAGTGACAATTGGTGAGGGTGAGGGCGTCGTATGATGAGTTGTTGTTTTTTGGCATTGATGAGGATGATAGTTTGTCATTAACTAGAGAGTAAAAGACGGGTAAATTATTAATGAATTGTTTTTTTTATAGATGACGTGTATCGAATAACTAAAGCGAAATATTTGTATCGGTTGTTAAAAATAATATTACGTATATAATTTTTCTTAATTGAGTTTATATGAACTGAACTTATAGGAACTGAACTGAACTGAACCTATAGGAACTGAACTGAACTGAACTGAACTGAACTTATAGGAACTGAACTGAACTGAACTGAACTTATAGGAACTGAACTGAACTTATAGGAACTGAACTGAACTGAACTTATAGGATCTGAACTGAACTGAACTTATAGGAACTGAACTGAACTGAACTGAACTTATAAGATCTGAAGTGAACTTAAGTTAAGTGACTTGAAGTCCAAAAGAACAGGGCATTATTCAAGTTAAAATAATGTCATAAATTTTCATGTAAACTAGGGTTGACCAAACGGGCCCCTAATCTGTCAAACATTTAAACCAAACCAAACCAAACTAATCCGATTACCATTCAATCCAATCTCCCGTCCTAATTTTCCAACAATTAGTCTTCCTTCAAATGGATATATACGTCTTAAATGAAAACGGTTAAATAATATTTATTTGCATTAATAAGACAAAAATGAAAAGGCATAAGGAAGAATAAAAGGTTTGTCTTATTTATACAAATGGGTCATTTTTAACCCGTCTTTAGCTAAAGACGGATACTAACGTCTTCAATTTGTGTTTTCCCAAAGACTCTATTATCAAACTAGTCCAACCTTAAAAAACACTTTTTAACCGAATCCGTAATCCGTAATCTGTAATCCGTACAACAAAAAACTTAAATGGAGACGACAAGGACGACAAACAAAACCAATATCTTTAAGATGAAGAGACAATCGATTTGAAATATATAGTCTACACAAATTCTTATTTCTGAGGGACGGGTCAAATAAAAACCAAAAACAATTATTTTATCTCGCTAGGCGGTTTAGTTCTTTTTTTTTTTAGGTGACGAGGTAAACTGCAGCCGCTACCTGTGCGACAGACTCGAAGTCTTTTGCTCTTGGGGAGGCTTGTTCCCGGATCTCCCGGGAATTTCACCCAAGTTTTAACCACCAGACTCCACACTTGCGAGGCGGTTTAGTTCTTGTTTTATCTAACATATAATTATACTTGACCCGTCACAGATTTGTAACGGATATATCCGTCGCAAGAGAGACCTGCCGTATAGTCTACTAGCAAGTAAATTGAGAAGGAAGGTGAAGGAGTCGCATCAATATATAAGGGTGGGTGAGACTTAACATTTAGAGTGGACCATATGGTGTCATTTTGTCTAAGTAATTCATATCAATTTTCATTATTTTACGGATACACAAATATAAATTCGATTTGAGAAATTGGAAAAGTAGTTTTAAATTGCCATGTCCTACATATTAAGATAAGAATTTGACCTATATACATTTTATTTTATTTTATACAAGAAGCCATTTATGTCGATGCAAATCTCTTATCCTATTTTGGTATACATCCTTGTGCCACCAATAAGCTTTTTGTGGAGATCATAATCTCTCGCACAATACATTAGACTCGGTCATTCGACTGAGAGTCGTACAAAAAAGTTTTATCGTTTATATATTCTGGAGTTGTTTTACATTGGTAAGTCACATATTAAGGTAGCGTTGACCAGACTCTTGCCGAGCTAAACCCGCATTTAATCACCGATTTTGAATTCTAAACTTCATGAGGATAAGGCGAACACTTGTTTTGTGTTTTGTTTTTTTGGCAATTTGTACTACACATTGATGCACGGAAACATCTCTCAAACAGTCACAAAAATGTTGAGCTCGATAGCTTATGTTTTTTTAGTTTTGGTAAGATAAATTTATTTGGAAAATGACATTCCATAACGTTCATAAAAATAAACCGTGGCTATGTTTAGTATGGTATCTTAATTTTTTTTTTTTTTGACAAGGTGGAAAAAGGGTAAATTAAATTACCCTAACCGTTACAAAACTAGATAGACGACTGAGTTGCACTAGAGACTCAACTAGGAAATCTAGAACAACAAAGCCATATACATATAGAAAACTTAAAATTACAATAGAGAAAACGGAAGCGACGTGAGTAGGACGATGAAGAATAGATTGACAACGAACAACTTTTTCCTTGTCATCAGCGGTACCAATAACTCCCATAGGCCAACAGGATGATCCAGGTGCACTTACGCCACAAGAGCGTAAAAAGAAAAGAGGAAGAACAAGTTGAACAAGCTTGTCTTCAGAGGAGATGAAACTCCTACACCGTGGAGAACAATCCCAACAGTCCAAAGACCAACCCAAGAAAGCAAGTAAACTGATAAGAAGGATAAGAGTGCAACCCCAAACTAACCAAACACCAACACTACGCTTAATCACTACCAATGACGCCTTTGAAAGGCCATTATTCCATAGAATATAACTATACTTATTGGAAAGTCTCCACTCTCCCATAAAAGGAGATTATTTGTGATAATATCAAAATAAAGCTTAATATCAGCATTGAGAATGGAAGAGGACAACTACATCCAAACATCCCAACACCACAAACTAGCCCTAAACAACACAACCCAAACCAACACAACCACACTGACTAGCACAAAGACACCAAACAAGTCTCAGACAACAAAAGAATAGAACAACCCACTGATCCAAGACAAACTTAACACATAAAGACATCCATCTTCACCAACAAAACCCAAAGATGAGACAAAGACACGAAACACCGACAACAAAGCAAACAAGGACAAACCAATCAAACCACCCAACACAAACCTTACCACAACTTCGACCCGGACATACCGACACAGACCAAGGCAGCTACACAAGCCCCAAAGGCGACATGCAAAGAAGGATGGAACCCAAATAAACATGCAAAGACCGACTGGTGGGGGAAGGGGCGAGGGGAGGGGGGACACACAGTCAGAGACATGCACAACCACCATGAGACCAACACAAACACGAACAAACCAGTGAGACCACCGACACGAATGAAGACCATCGTGTCAACAGAAAAGAACTACCATAGGAGACGGGGGAAGGGGCGAGGGGAAGGGAAACATCTCATAGGTAGAATCCCGGACCAAGACACATGAAAAGACGGCGACGGTGACGGCGTGGTAGGCAGCGATTGGGGCGGTCGATTAGAAACCCACAAAACAAGAACAACTCGCACTGACCGGGCTGAAGAATGAAAGACGGATAAAACCACAATGAAAGCAAGACAAAGGGGACAACAAAAAGATCTCACTCCGGAAGACAAAGGGACAAAATTTGGAGGAAAATGGTATCTAGTCAAGTGAAGCGTGACGATGTTCGCCGGAGATGGGCCTAAGCACAGCCACATCTCCGGCGACCAGGGGTGAAGTAGGGGAAGTAAAATGGGTGGGAGGCAGATGTAGTGGAACACAGGAAGGAGTTAGAAGGAAGAAGGAGTTCGTTTTTTTTTATTTTAGAGAATTTTATCCTCTCTTAGCTTTTAGAGAGATGGTATCTTAATTTGTATAGTGTAAATAGGCGATTATATCAATTGGTTTTGATGTTTTAATAATAAACTCGAATTCAATTCGGTGGCTAGCGCTAATGGTTTTCTACATTTGGACATGTTTTTTGATTGCCTACAAATCTTATTCCAGATCACAGAAGTAGATAACGAACACCGTTTGACGCAAGGAATACTTCTCGACACTGAAGCTAATTTACCTCTTTTTAATTGTATTAGCTTTAGTTTTATTCATAAAAACCTGAACTATGTGACTCATCGCCTAGCGAAACGAGCCATAAACCTGTAAGATCGTATGTTACAGCTCCAAAAAAAAAGTTAATCACATCAATTTTTATAATATAATCGTTTTTCATTTCATTTCGAGCCGTTTAGTTTAACCCACCCAAAAAAACGAGTCCACGTACATAATACTCCTCGTATCAAAATTTCTGGACGGAAAATGAGATAACGTCACGACTCGATATCAACCATGCTCCTAACGTACCCAACTAACAATCCACCACCTCACATCAACCACAGCAAAAACCATGGCGACCTCTTATCCCTCCTCAACCAATGCACCACCATGGCTAATCTCAAGCAACTCCACGCTCAAACCCTCCGCACAACACCTTTCCACCACCCCACTCACCTCCACTTCCTCCAAAGTAGACTCCTCCATTGCTACACCTCTTTTTCCGACATTCGGTACGCGTTTCGCCTTTTCGACACCATTGAAAACCCGAATACTTTCATGTCGAACACTCTAATCCGAGCTTGCGCTCACAGTCAATTACACAAAAGGGTTGCATTTAGGGTTTATTGTGATATGTTGCGTGTAGGTCAAGTTATACCTGATAAACATACTTTTCCGTTTGTTCTTAAGGCGTGTGCGTATTTGTTTGATCATTTTGGCGGGAAACAGGCTCATGCGCATGTTTTTAAACTTGGGTTTTGGTCGGATGTTTATGTTAATAACAGTTTGATCCATTTTTATGCGTCGTGTGGCGAGGTGGGTTGTGCACGGAAGGTGTTTGATGGAATGCCTGAGAGAAGTGTTGTGTCGTGGAATGCGATGATTGATGGGCTGGTTGTGTCGGGGGAGTTTGATGCGGCGTTGAGGTTGTTTCGCAGTATGCAGGGGGAATTTGAGCCTGATGGGTATACGTTGAAGAGCGTGGTGACGGGTTGCGCTGGTTTAGGAGCTTTGTCATCGGGTATTTGGGTTCATGCGTATGTTTTGAGGGGTTGCGATGGTAAGATTGGTAATGATGTGTTGTTGAACAATGCATTGGTGGAAATGTATTGCAAATGTGGGATGTTGGAGTTGGCTATACAAGTGTTTGACAGGATGGTTAGACGCGACATTAACTCGTGGAATTCGATGATTCTAGGACTTGCTATACACGGACTGTCGAAATTGGCATTGGAGTATTTTGACGAAATGGCTAAGGTTGAAGGATTAATCCCAAATTCGGTCACTTTTGTTGGCATTTTGAGTGCGTGTAACCATGGCGGCATGGTGGAATTGGGCCGGGAGTACTTCGACAAGATGGTGAAGGATTACTCGATTGAACCTCGACTTGAGCACTATGGTTGCCTTGTTGATCTCCTTGCCCGAGCAGGATTCATTTATGAAGCCCTAGATCTTGTGTCGAGCATGCCTATGAAACCCGACATTGTAATATGGAGAAGTCTTTTAGATGCTTGTTGCAAGCAGAATGTAGGCTTAGAGCTTAGTGAACAGCTTGCTAACAAGATACTCGAATCAGAGGATGTTACTTCTAGTGGAGTTTATGTGCTCCTCTCCCAAGTTTATGCCTCGGCTGCTCGATGGAACAATGTTGGTTTAATCCGCCAGTTAATGACCGATAAGGGCATAAGGAAAGAACCCGGCTGTAGCTCCTTGGAGATTAATGGAGTTAACCATGAATTTTTCGCAGGGGACACGTCTCATCCAGAACGAAAAGACATATACAAAGTCTTGGAGATGATAAGTAAGAGACTCGAGTCAGTAGGATATAAGAGCGACCTTTCACAAGCACCCTTAGTCGACGATGAAGATGAAAACAGTAAGAAAGACGCTCTTAAGCTTCATAGTGAAAGATTTGCTATTGCTTATGGACTTCTACATTTGGAACACGGTGTGCCAATTCGTGTATTCAAGAACCTTCGTGTCTGCAACGACTGCCATGAAGTTACAAAGCTGATATCTAAGCTCTTTGATGTCGAGATCATTGTGAGAGATCGAGTTCGTTTCCACCATTTTAGGGATGGAGCTTGTTCTTGTTCTGATTATTGGTAGAACCTTTGGTAATAATGTACTGTATGTAAATTGTGCATAGCAAATCATGTATTCTTTCATACTCCCTCTAATAATCGAATCGATCAGTAACATTTACATTTGGATGGTTTTCGAGTCAATCCTTTAAATGTATTTTAGTCGAGTTATCCACGTATTTTTTTGGATATTGCTCTTCTACATACGCATTTTACTCGAACTGATCCAATATAAGTTGAGATGACTAATATAAGTTGAGATGACTAATTTAGCTTTCCTTACCAACTCTCGTAAAAGAAACGTTGCAAAATCAAAACCAAATAAATATAGATTTTGCGTTTTTTTACCTTTTCTTGGTTCACTATAAGCATTTAAACCAAAAGATAATTACTCGAAGACATAAGGTGAATAAGCCGAATAACGAAAGGAGTAGGTCTCTCGAGACGGTCTCTGAATAAATTTATTAGGAGACTAATTACAAATTGATAAATTGGTCCAAAATGCTATTTGTATTACATGAGTGTGATACTAAAAGACGGGACCGATAAAAATAGTTGCGATATATGTAAAATAATATTTGTTGGTACCAAATTAATATCCTGGCTCGAAATTGACCTGCACCAAACCCCACTCTACCGATGAGTTAGAACCCGACACAACCTGAACCCGATAGAACTCGACTTGCTTTAATCGACTCATAACCAATGGAAGTGGCCGATTGCCTACTCTAACATAGTCACCTACTCAATTGGGCCTTATTGACCTTCTTGCCCGAGCAGAATTCATTTAGGAAGCTCTAGATTTTGTGTCGACTGTCGAGCATGCCTATGAAACCCCGCATTGTAAACAAAATGCAGGCTTAGAGCTCAGTGACGATGTCAATAAGAAGATACTCGAATCAAAAGGACTCAATAGGTATAAACGAGAGCTAAAATTAAGAAAATTCCGAACTTAATAACTATACAAAACCATCTAAATCCCAATCCAAACGCACAAAGGAATAAACATTACACAAATGATCAAACCGCAGTCAAACATACGAAAGAATTAGCAAAAGCTTCTTGCAGGGAACATTTCCACTTTCCAGTATCAAGTAGTCTGAGACGACGGTAAGAAAACCGACTTGCAGAGAAGCGTGATGGTCGACCCTGATAATACTACATTACTAGCGTCTACTGCATTTCACCTTGAATAATACGGAGTAGTAGTGTTTTGCGGATATGTGCATAAATATAACTGGGAACTGTACACTCGTTGCTAAAAATCTGCCTATGCTCATCTTGAATAGACTCGTCTCATTATAAGATTCCAACTTTTGCAAAGTCGTCGGCCACTGAAGAATCAAAATCAAGCAAAAACGTTCATAATTAGTCATGATATATGCGGTTAAAACCATGGTAGTAAATCTCGGTTTGAGATTTGATCTTGAAATTCTGGAAATTGATTATGACCTTATAAATGTGGCCATTACCACCTAAACATGCATTCGTCGTGGCTTTCAAAACCTTTATAACTCGATCGCAATGGGTCGTGACTCGTGAGTCATGACCCATGAGTTACCATGGTAAAGAGACAAGATTACCCTAATGCTCCATCATATAAAAGGTAAGGGGCATCATATGTATCATGTACGCAACTTTACACATCAATAACGAAAATTATGTGTTGGATCTATGCCTTGAATTTGTTAGTCGCCGCTTCGAACGACTGTGCGGGGTCTCGTAAATATACCGTTCTGAATCTGTACTCTGTAATCTCTCTACCCTAGCAGTTATCATATCACAATATACCGTTCTGTAATCTGTAATCTGTAATCTGTAATCTGAAAAACTCCTCACATTAAAAAAACTCTCTCTCTTCTGCCCTGTGGACGTAGCTAACACACCGTTAGTGAACCACGTAAATCTGTGCGTATTGTTCTTTACTGTTTGTTTTTATCTTTCTCTGTGCTTCCGTTATAACATTATGACCAACACTCAAGTAGCCTTACAACTTATCCTTATCGACTCACATCCTTCAACTGTGCTAACATGGAAGAGAAGTTCTTTCATCCGTAAAATATGCAAAGAAGCAAAGAGGACTGTGGACTCAAAGGCAAAAACAAAGCACGCAAGCTGAGACGAGCCTGACAAAGGCACGGGTTTCTATTTTCTAGTATCATCACTGAACAAGCGGAAGCAAAGGGATAAGAGAAGCAAAACTTACATCTTGATGTAGATGGAACCACAACGACGTGCATGGTTGTAATATTTGGAGGCAACTGCAAGCGCAAGGGATATAACTTTCCATTTAGAGGGCTACGTGTGCATACAAAGATATCTTCAAGCCCTGTCTCCTCTTCCAGTTTGTGACTCAGCTCTGCAACATTATGACCCTTGAACATAAACGACCATCCCTCCGCGCTTTCATTTACATCACCATAGTCATCGGCAATATGGTAGTAGATGAGCCTACCATCTGGCTTAGGCGGTGAGTAAGTCCCCGAGTCACTCGACTGCAAAAAACCAAAGCGAAGTACCAAAAAGCCATTCAGTACTCAAACCCATACAACATTTTCCGTCCCTCATTCAATACTCAAACCCATACAACACTCATTCAAATAGGACAGAAGAATACATTATCGTATATAAAAGATCCACACGGCTTACAACAACAGAATGCTCACATTAGATGAATTCAAGATGGTATATTTATCAGTTCGTCTTTTATTTCGCAATTTTAATGTCCATTAACTACACAGAGGTAAATATAATTTTCCCCTCACGCCTACCCGTCTTATCAAAAGGAACAACAGAAGAACATCGCAAATGACAGCATGACTGCATGCTACTCCATAGTTACCAAATTCAGCTTCTTGCTAACTATTAACACTAATCCAAACCAAAAATCCAACCAACTTCCCCTCATCAATATATGTTACTATCGTGTTAAACCCTCCTAGCCGTGAACGGCTACATAAGATGAATACAAGATGCCGTATCAGTTTGTGTCATTTCATTATTTCATTCGCAACATTAATCTTCCTCGACTGAACGGAAAAACAGAAGACGAACATTACAAATGAGTGCATGCTACTTATCAAATTCAGCCAAACTATTAGAAATTAGAATAGAAACTTCCCACAAGTGAGTGTCTCACGTTGTCCGAGAAAGAGAGATTTGACTAGTTTATAATCAAGGGCGCTACCGCTACTCCTCCTGTTACCAATTGGTTTTAGGATAAAAACTCCCTTACGTTGCCGAGTGGTCCGTCTCTCTTCCGTATGCATGTTCTAACACAAACTATTGACACTAATCCAATCAAAACAATCCAACCAACTTCAAAACACAATCAAACTTGTTGAGATCTCTTCCCATATGTTTTAAAGTTAAGTAAAATAAATTATAGGAACTAGTTTCGTTCCAAGTGGTCTGAAATGGACCTGGTGGAACATGTTTAGGAACTAGGTATTTGCATACAGTCCTCATACGTAATTCCAATTTAACCAAAAATAATGTCGAAATTCTTAGGTTTAACTAGGGCTTGATAAAATAACAAAATGAGGAACTAGGTTTATTAGGTAGGTTAAGAAGTACTCGTATATATTAGTATTTTAATGCATAAACTAGGTTTAAGTAGGGCTGCAGTAACGATGATAAATATGGTCTTAGGACGGAACCTCACTTGCTTATGAGCCGGTCTCATGCACCTAATTCTATAAGCCCGCCGCGTGGGAACGACAAAACTCATAATTTAATAACACAACTGTTGCAAAAGTAAACAAAAACATTACAAACAAAAAGAACAGAACTCCATACCTCTTGCCTCTGATATCTGTTTGATCCAGCTGAAACCGAACCCGACTCCGACTCAGACCCAAATGATTCCGAATGTACAACCTGAGCTTGAGCCTGAGCCTGAACCTGAACCCGACTTGGCTCATCCTGCTTCCCAACCCGACCCGGACCCGGTTCCTGAACCTTCCCACCAATCCCATCCACATTATGATCCAAAATCTCAACAATATCAACATCCCAAAGCACCCAATCCTGCGTGGCAGTCCTATGTGGCAAGTCATGAGTAATCGAATTCCGCCACGGTGGCAACCCACCATTAGCCCTTAAATAACTCCCTTCTCGGGTCCGCAACCGGGTCTGTGACCCGGCCTTAAGTGGCTCCCACTCCACACTCGGGCCGGGTTTCCTTTGACCCGTTTGCTGAACCCGTTTCCCCGTCATACCAAGCAAAAACGCGTGCGTCGTAGCGGTCAAGTACTTTCCATAACTACTTTTTAACCGAATTGAACGATCACCAACGAATTCTACTGTCCACCTAGCATTTCGACCCGACCCGTTTCGATCTTGCGTAACGGATTCTTCGTCATCTTCAGCGATTAAGTACTTATCATGGTGTGACTTTAGACGTACTGCTTTCGCGTTGTGGAAGAGGTCCATTGCCGTTGACTTCTGTTGACCAAATCACAATTATATTAATTCACGGAATTATAGCTAAATTGATGAAATTTTGGGGAAATAATTGATACCCAGATCAAAATTTATGATTCTGGGAAATGGGTATTTGATAAATTTTTAAACAAAATTACAAATTCGTAGCTCAACAGTTGAATTTAATGAGTAATTTGTGATTAAAATTTAAGAAAATAAAGGAATTAGAGGTTTGTAACTGATAATTAAAACCCACAATTGGGGTTTTTAGTGAATGAGGAGATGATAAAATGCGTGTGTGATTGATGAATGTTGAGGTTTCTGGGTGGGGTTAGGTTGTCTGAAAGGAAGGAAGACGAGACGAAAATGCATGAAAAAAAGTTGAAAAGGTTTTGGTCAATAAGTGTAGACAGGGGTAAATCGGTAATTTCACCAAACGGGATATTCGGGATTAAAAATGAACCAGCTAAATCCGACACAAGTTTGTGACATGAAACACGTTTATAAGTGAGAAGGCAAGGAGGGAAGGCAAATAACATAAAGTTACGCGAGATTACAAGCTCGTGATCGTAACACGGGGAATTCACAAATGAACAGGCTAAATACACAAGTTTGTGACGTGAGACACGCTTATAAGTAAGAAGGCAAGGAAGGAAGGCAAATAAGAGAAAGTTATGAGAGATTACAAGCTTATGATCGTAATAAGTAAGACAGACGATTTACAAATAAACAGGCTAAATTCGACATAAGTTTGTGACGTGGGACACGCTTATAAGTGAGAAGACAAGGAAGAAAGGCAAATAAGAGAAAGTTGTGAGAGATTACAAGCTTGTGATCGTAATAAGTAAGACAGACGATTTACAAATAACAGGTTAAATTCGACATAAGTTTGTGATATGGGTCATGGGACACGCTTATAAGTGAGAAGACAAGGAAGAAAGGCAAATAAGAGAAGGTTGTAAGAGATTACAAGCTTATGATAATAACAAGTAGATTGACTATTCGGGATTTTTGGGGAACTTAGAAGCTGAAAAGTTTGAGAAACGGATTTACGTAAGCAGACATGTAACTTGTTGTGTGTCATCTTTGTTTACATGTCATAACCGTCTGTCTTATACGATTCCGTGATTAAATTGAGTGATTAAGACCTTTAAGTATTAATTACATGCTCAAACATATCAATGCGTTATCTCAATTACATGATCAAAACATATAAATGCATTAATCTCAATTACATGATCAAAACATATACTAAATAATTTAATGCATTCCTAATATGAATATCGAAAATATCTTCACTTATTAATTGTAAAGATTGAGAAACAGGTCTGAATCTTCTTTTTCTTAAATTGTACGAGTTAATCATAAGACGTGTCTCATACTCTCATTTCACCCTATAAACAAAAAACTAATAATTACACCAAAAATTAGACAGTACGGATCATCAACCCTAATTTTTTTGGTCTCGGTTCATACGCATCCTGACACATCACTTATTACAAATAAAAAATACACAGTAAATATGATAATTTGTCAAAATGTATATATATGGTGAATACGCTTATTTTATTGGCAACAACCATTGCCTTTCCTCTAAAACAAATACGGACATTGGCCAAAATAAATGTCACGAGGTAGCAGTGGGCATTAAAATTGCATGTAAATTTGCACCTAACTTGTCCATCGAGCACAAAATAAATTCTCATTTTTAAAAGTCTAAATTCGTTACAAACTTGTAATATAAAACAAACTTGTAAGTGACACGAGACCTGAAAAGTGCAAATGAAAAAATTATGAAAAATGACAAATTTATGACCGTCACAAGTAAAACAGACCGCTCTGTAAAAGAACGTAATTGGTTAGTTAGATCAGTAGTTTTTTTACACGACGGTCTCATCCCGTGTTTTATGCAAAATGTGTTTGTGGTAAAAAGTTACCACTTTTTTATAAATAATGACCACTTTTGAAAAATAGATCATTTTTTAAACATAAAAGATGGTCACTATTTAATTAAAAGGAATTGTTACTTATTAAAGTGTGATTACTTTTTTATTGATCGTATGTGCCACCGTCGTAGCCTGGAATTTGTGTAGTTAGATTGTCAGTTCACCACTGTCCACTATCTACTAAATTTGAAGATTTTCGCAACTAACTTCCATGCCACCATATCGACAGAAGGGCAAGCCACATGCTTTGCTAATTAATTAATTCTAAATATTTGGTGTTCTAAGTTTGGACACATTCACATTCTACGTCTTCTACTTAATTGGTAGTTATCAATCATTCAATAAGTGATTAATTGTACTTTTATAGACTTATAGCCTATACAATAAATAGGAGGTCTCCTTTGTGACAAATATGTTAGCTAATTATTCGACGATAACCTATAATAAATATCGCACAAGTGACTAGCATGGCTTAACGCGAAAGAAAATGAATCCGCTTCATTTCTTATAATAAAGAATGTTGGTTCATTTCGTAATCAATGGACATGTTACATACTTACATGTACGGTGTACCAATTGAAAACGTCTCTTTTGCGATTTTGAGAATTTATATGTCATTCAAACAATCAAACTCTACATCTTATCTACTTTGTTTGGTTTATGTATCTTATCGCAAAAGTCTAATAGAAACAACTATTACTCGTTAATTTTATTTTCCGTGTTGATCAGGGTTATCTACTAGTTTATTTTCGAGACACGAAACAATCTTCTTTAAAGTTCTAAGAAAGTAAAAACTAGAGACGACTTAATGAATAGAATTAGGATACATACTATTCAGTTTAAGTTTCAAACGGGTTAAATAGCTACCATTATCATATAAGACAAAAAAATGCCTAAATATAAGCAAACATACTCCCTCCGAGTCGAGTGTTGGTTCCTTTGCTTTTTGCAAAAAAATAAGGAAAAACAACTTACACCACATTAAATTGATTTTGGACCACAAAAAGCTTACTATAGAGGAAAAGAGGAATCATCACTAAACTCGCATAAAAAAGGAAATAAGAACCAACACTCCGACTCGGAAGGCGTATCATATTTATGCAAGTGAAGTGTATTTAACTCATTTTAAACGGTTATATCCATTTTAAGAGAGACTAATCGGTGATAACATACCTTCCGGCCAGAAAACGAAGACGAAGCGGAAATAACAGACATAGGAGAAACCGGGTAGGACGACGACCCATCAAGCTCATCCGAAAAAACCGAATTAAAACTCGATAAATTCGACAACCCATCCGAAAATGACCCGACTTCCATTAACGAAACATTTTCAATATCCCAAAGCACCCAATTATACGTCCCACCCGTAAGAGGCGAATCATGAGTAACAGAATTTCTCCATGGTGGGGTCCCACCATTTCCTCTCAAATATTTACCTTTATCTTTTGTACTCCTAAACTTAACTTGAAACCCGTCACTTATCGGTTCCCACTCTACTCGGGTCGGGTCAAATATCGACAATTGCACCACCCGTCTACCCGTCATTCCTAACAGAAACGGAGTATCCGAAGCTGTTAAGTATAAACCCGATTGTAAGTTTTTGAGCTTGATTGCGTCCGGGTTTTTTGGACATGGTTCGACTATCCATATCGCTCGTTTAGATGACCCGTTTCGACTTTGTCGAACGGTTTCTCTGTCTTCGTCGCCTACTAAGTATTTTTCTAGGTGGCTCCGGAGTTTAACTGCTCCGGTCTTCATAAGCATATCCATCCAAAATGGATAATAATAACTAGATTTAATACCCGTGTAATGTACAATATGAAACGGAAATGTGTGAAAGGTGAGATGAGGTTAAAATGAAGTTTGTTGGGGGTTGTGTTTTGGTTGCTTGTTGTTATGGAATTTGTAATGAGAAATGGTGATATATAATATAATATATATGTGTGTTTAATTGTGGATTTATTATGGAAATAATTAAAAAAGACGAATAGTTTTACCAAAGGGAGTTGACTTGAAACTTCGAGGTTATATCGTGGTAATTCTCTATTGTCAAAAGTTTCGAGATGGTGCTTATGAGTTTATGGTCTAAAGAAATGGCTACTTCTCGATTTCCGTGAATGATTTACGTTTACTTTATTTATAAATTACTATACTACCCGTGTAAAAGCAGAGTATTTACAGAATATCGCAATTAATAAACTAATGTAATTTAAATTCATTTTGAGAAGTTACAAAATTTGCATATGTAATTTATATGAATATTTTATTAGCTTTATTTATATAAAAGTTAAATAATGATCGATGTAATAAAATTAATTAGGAGATTAGTAATGCAGGGTATTTACAGAATATCGCAATTAATTAAACTAATGTAGTTTGAATTTATTTTGAGAAGTTACAAAATTTGCATATGTATATGAATATTTTATTAGCTTTATTTATGTAAAAGTCAATGAAAGATTGATGTAATAAAATTAATTAGGAGATTAGTATTGTTTAATAAAATAAATGTAGGTAGGGAACACTAATTATTAGGAAATAAATGTTGTGTAGCAGCATACTATTACTTAGTCGGGAAATTTAAGCGGACAAATTTTGAAATGTGTTAATTTTTTTAGTAGATATGTGATGGAAAAATAAAGTAAATGTAAATTATTGACCGAAATGAGGGGATTACAAATACTACTTAATTAGATAGAATTCAATATAATTGACCTAAAAATTAAAATTGAGTAATAGTTATTCTATTGATTTTTCTATTTTTTTTTTTAAAATATGATGTCTTTGTTGCAAAAATTGATTTTGCAACATTGTATATTCAAAGTATTTATTTATTGATAGATTCAAAGTATATATTTGTTCATAGTATATTTTAAGAGCTACTCCGATCCTATTTATGAGAAAAATGATTGTATCGGAAAGTGATACTCCGTATAATGTAATGAAGTACAAGATTTACATTATTACTCGGATGTATTTAATTTTCGATGATATTATAAATTTATAGCGTTATATGTTATACTTCTTTTTTTAGAATTATTTGAGGAATATTTTAATTAAATGTATTCATACTAAAACGATCTACATTCTCAATAGTCTCAACCTTTTAAGACAACTCGGAGATATGAGAACCCTTGATTAAACATTTAAACCCTTTTTCTCTAACTACTAGTATCGTTTTTGGGTGAAAACTGATCGAATTGACATAACTTTACCGAATCGTGTATATATAAGGAAGAATAAAATAAAGTCATTGTTTTAATTTCTTTATTTGAATACGAGTGTTATGGAATAATTTCTATTTTAAGTTTTAAATAAACGTATCTTTTATATTAAAAGTTAAATAATAGAATTATATATTGCCCGTAAGGATGAAGTCTAGTGGTTACAACTTGGGTGAAATTTATATAATAATATAAAGTTATTTAAAATTAGTAATAATAAATTTGATTGACTATGAGACACAACTCCAACGGTTACATTAATGATAACTAAAGTTGATTAGTATAATAATATGATGAGCTGAAAGTTATGATTATACATCCAGTATATTACCACTTTACCACTCGTTTTTAGTTGTTGGGTACTTGGGCATTATAATAAAGTTTTCGAGTTTTTTTTTTGTTTTTATAGTTTTTGAGTTTATTCATTTAAACATTAAACTTAAAAAATTAGATATAATTTGAAAATATTTCATATAAACTCAATTAAATTTAAATTAGTGATGGCGAAATTAAAATGTAACTTATAATCTTTTAAAGTTTCAAAAAAACCGCTCATAAACTCAATAACAAATACTCCCTCCATTTTTTTCCATTCAATACATTTACCTTTTTCACGTTTGCCAACGTACGTTTTACGTGCTTAATATCTTTAGCTACGTATTTGTAAAAATTATAAAAATTATATATTTTCAATGTACTCGTAAAGACGAATTAAACAAAACCACACATGAATATATTTTTTCTTACGTATTGGAAGAAAATTGAAATCGAAGGTTCGTTTGTGAATAGTGTACCAAAAGTGAATGTATCAAATGGAGTTGAATGGAGGGAGTAAAATCTAAGCTACTACATCAACTTTTAAAGGGAAAAATCGTTTCATTGATCAAAAGTCTCATGATAGTTACAACATATGTCAAAAATGACAGGACACAAAACAATTGAAATTAAATAAACAACATTCTTGATCAACAGAAAATTTCTAACTTAATTGGCTCATAAAACGCTTCTGCATATCTTCTAACATGTTTTCACAAAACGGAATTAGATATTAAGTTTTTTTAGAGAGAGATTCTTATCGTATAAATGAGTTACTTCGTAATACGGAGTAGATAGTATGAAGGCGGTCACCTAGACTTAAATGCATAGAATGACGTAGATGATTTTATAAGGACATCCAAGTAAAAATATTTTGAACTTACTTTTAAGGTAATAGGTAAAATCACCACTATTTATAAATTATTTCTCCCCGTCTAAAACTCATATAAATCGTTTAAAACAACAACCGAGTTAAATAAACAAATATGACAAAAAAACATAATGCCTAAGAAACAACAAACCCTTATCCCTTGTATGAATATCAATATAGCGAGAAAAAGGAACCATCGGATATAGTACCTCTAATTTTTTATTTTTTGGACATATATGTACTTTTTTTTGAGCTTATTGCCTCAAATTTTGTGTTTTTGAGCAAATTTGTATCTTTTTGAGCATATTAAAATTTATAAGTTAGATTTTAGTTTTTTTTTCTATCATAACTCAAATTCAAAAAACTTAAAAAACTCAAATTTTTGAGTTTTATTATGATTTTTTACAGTTTTTTCCAAAAAAAAATAAACTCAAAAAACTTTATAAAAAAACTCAAAAATTCACTTACTGCAATATACCTATACGAGACTGTTTTTGACGGATTTACGAAAAACTAACGAATTTGAAAACATAAGTGAGACACTCGTTCGAAAATAGAGTGTGAAACACATGTCCATGTTTCAATGCAAGAAAAACACTGTGCCGTGAAAGCCACTCCTCTATGGTCAATAGTCAAAATTGGTGATTTTCGTTCCGATTTAAGATCCTCTCCATTTCCGCTCTCTATTACTTATTAACCGATAAAATTTTATTTCGAGAGAAAACCCGACTGTCCGTGATTGAATGCCCCGGTTCACAATTGGAGAATGGAGACTTTATATTGCTCCATAGATTTAGTCTTTACAGTCTTACACCAACGTCCTTTTACTTCGACAATAAATTTTATTCACGCTGTGAAGCGGAATGACGGTAACTAAACAGCACAAGAATTACCGACTTACCGTCTCACACCATGGGTATGTGTTCATATTATGTGCGATATTATGCATTTATTGGTAGTATAAAAGTGTAGCATACAACAAAAGCAAAAAATGTTCGGTATCAGGCTATTTAAAGAAGGAATTCTCGAGATAGTTCGCCTTCTCGGCTGCAGTCGTAGCTTCCTTCCTTCCAACCGTCATGTAACCTTTCTCCTGAAATACAACCATCAACAGAAAAAAATAAAGAAAAATGAAGTTATCTTCTATTACGCTCGCACAAATTCTCTTCGAGAAGTTAGCGGGTTTGGGTTAAGGCTTAATGACCCATTTATGTAAATGAGTCGACACGAACACGACACGATATTTAATTGGGTCGGGTTTGGGTTGAGCTCTTTAAACACGAACCATTTATGTAAATGAAGTTAGCGGGTTTGGGTCATTAAGACTGTAAGACGGTAAGAGCCCATTTACATAAATGGGTCATTAGGCCACAACCCAAACCCGACCCAATTAAATATCGTGTTGTGTTCGTGTCGACCCATTTAGTAGTAGTAGAGACACGTACCAGTAGACGCCAGAGAAAGGGTACACCGTCTCTTTTCTGAAGTCGTCTCTCAATGACCTCGATCACTGCCAATTGCACACATCACGCGTCATGTTATTGAACGGTAATAATCTTGATCATAGAATAGTTGATTGTTGGTAAGATTGTAAGAATGAAGTCGAACCTTTTTCAGCTTGTCCGGTGTTCAGGAGCAACGTGTACCATACTTCGTTGAACACGTCGAGTTGCTCCTCAGACGCTCCTATTGCCTATCCCAGGACACGGAAACCATCAAGACGTAAAAAAAACATTTTTTTAGCACTGTTAACCGCTGTTAACGTCAGAGGATTGTTCTTAGCATGGTTTTAAATCTCGGTATTGGTCGAAGTTGTGGCAGGGACCTTAATCAGCCACCGCGGACGGATCACGGTGAATCTCGGTGAGTTCTCGGGCGATATCTTGTATCGGTAGAGTGAAAATCCGATACAACTCGACCGAGTCATATCGTATCGGCATGAGATTTAAAACCATGGTTCTTAGTCATGGATATTATGCTGAAACAATGGATTCCGGAGATACCTTGCAGTCATTAGCATCAAAATCAGCGCCAAATAACTGTAGTGCTTGCTTGTCGTTACCCGTACCATACTCGTATAACGCTTCTGCTAGCTGAACAAACAATTACTTCTTAATTAACCGGATATTATTCAAGCAGCAAAGCTATAAGGGAAAATGGAACAGGAGAACGACATACAGAGAGTCCTCTTTGCATCAGCTTCCGTTTCTTCTCGTTCATATTGGAAACTCTGCAGAGCGAGAAAGTTCAGCAAATATGATAATGAATGGAGGACAACATTAGCCACCAAATTCTTACCTGACTCTCAAACCGTCAAGCAACTGTTGCGCTGCAGGAAGGTGATCAGTACTCGCTAATGCCCATAATATGAATAAATCAAGCTGCCACTCTGAAAACCAGACTGCCTAAACATGTGCAGGAAACGGTGAAGATTAGTTAATGTACATGTTCCGATGAATGTACCATCAGAATAAGACTGAAACAATCTCTAAGTCATCGTCACTTCTTCAGTACACGGCTATCTATACCTATACAACATAAATAAGCTGTTTCTGAACCCTTAAGGCGAGCTCCCTCACTCGAATGCCCATTGGGCTTGAAGAGTGGTTAGTTTGCACAGGCCCCAATACCGTGTGCAGGGTTTCCACTTCGTGAGTTTTCGAGGGGTTTTGAGGTTGCCAGGATTCGAACCCGTGACTTTTGGTCACACTGGTTCTGATACCATGATAGATGAACCGTCTCAACCAAAACCTTTAGGCGATGGTTGAGGCCCAACTATTATTAATATTTCTATTAATAGCCATATACATCAATTAAAGCAACTCAGTCATTCTAATTTCCAAGTACTTTTCCCTTATGTGGCATGTCACGGGAGGAGTTAAATACATTCATTGCCAATATAAAATTTCATTTTTTCTATTTTTGCCATTATAGATTTTTTTTTCTATTAGTACCCCTCTAAAATTTGTTTTACTTCACTCAATGTCATTTCATATCTGTTTTACCTGCAATAGCAGGTTACCAAGCATTATTAGACTTAATTAAGTTCAACAAGTTTTATTTGCGACAGGTATATCCGTCACAAATTTGCGACGGGTCAAATATGTGAAATGTTCCATTTAGCCCCACTTGTTCTCCCACCTGTATTGTTGTGAGAGGGATATTATCCGTCTTCAGCTTGTGACGCATAATATCCATCTTCAGCAAGACTCTTTGATAAATCAATTGTTTTCTGCAGATTTCTGCGTACAATGTTAAACAAAGCCCCAACCTGCGTCAATCCCTTTTCAATTCCTAAATCAACTGATTTGTGACGGGCATATCCGTCGCAAGTGCGGGTCAACTATTAATCATGAGTGATATATAAGACAAAAACATAGTGCATTGTAAGTAGCAAATTACTTTGTCTTATCTACCTACGTGAATATTATTTGACCCGTCGCAAATTGGTGACCGATATACCTGTCGCAAATAAAACTTGTTGAACTTAATTAAGTCTAATAATGCATGGTAACCTGCTATTGCAGGTAAAACGGATATGAAATGGCATTAAGGGAAGTAAAACAAATTTTAGAGGGGTACTAATAGAAAAAAAAATTCTATAATGGCAAAAATAGAAAAAATGAAATTTTATGATGGCAATGAATGTATTTAACTCGTCACGGGAGTGTAAGAAAAAAAAACAAGAATTTTGAAATAAGTAAAGACGGGTAAAACATGCAACAAAATCCTGCACATATTCTATGGTATGCTGTTCAGGTTAAAATTGCTATGAATGTTCTACAAAAACACGACAAATAACTCACTTGATCTATCAAAAGCTCTGCTAGAGTCTTCAGGCGATCCCGAGAAGAGCTGATTTCACCCCGTAAATGTAATCTCAGCAGCAATCCCAAAGCATTTACGTAAACCTATAGCAGGTATAGAATGATGAGAAAATATATATATATACTGAAGCAAGCAAAATCTTATAAAAGCGAAAATGACTGAACCTCTGGACGTGCAGCATCGGGTTTATCTAGCTCATTCATTATGCAACAGTCATATATATCTAGTACTCTTTCGGTGGGAGAATGGCCTTCCAAGTAGCACAACGCAACGTGCCACCAATTGTGCGTGTACCTAAATATTGACCACAGATCACCTCACATTAAGACACGGACATCTCAATGACTTTTCTAGTACTGCAACATAGATAGGCGGGAACGCCGGGAAGGCTAATACGCACATAAATGAAGCACATGAAACCCATGAAGGAGAGCATTCTTCCATGAACTTTACAGCTTCAGCAAAACGACATTCAAACTGCAGAACATGGCACAGCTGAAATAACAGAAGCAAATGAATCAGTCTACATGGCATCTTCGAATTTGCAGCATGTTACCTACGCCATCCAGAAATTTATATACGACGGGAAAACTTTTAAGAAATTCTCTATGATATATAACATTACCCAAGTGCCAGCTACACTGTGTTGAACACACAGCAAGGCTGTTTCCAGTTGAACTATGCTAAATGTTGTGCTGCGAATTGCATCGACATCACAAAACCACAGCTTAATAAGCCGTTTTGATTTAATAGTTAAAAATCATCTATTATGGAGTACTTAAAACTGTCCTTCAAGAACCTGCTTCCGTAAATTTTCAGACAACTCATCACACTGGCAGATGACACGAGAAAACGTACAAAGGAAGGCTAACAGTACAGCTAGATAAAGGAATCAAAGCTTGTTAGAATATAAAACGAATCAAGGAACTCCAACCATCGGCTTAAGCTTTTGGTTGAGTTGGTTTCTTGACACGGTATCAGAGCCATGTGACCAAAGGTCACGGGTTCGAATCCCACCCCCCTCCATTCTAAAGTGGATAATCAGAATAGGCCAGGGAATCCCACCTGCACCCACACTTCAAGCCCAAAAAGAAAAAAGGGCCTTCGTGTGAGGGGGAGTGTTAGAATATAAAACGAATCAAGGAACTCCAACCATCGGCTTAAGCTTTTGGTTGAGTTGGTTTCTTGACAAAGCTCAGTCGGAAAAATTCTAAAAAAATTATTGAAGAACCTTGTTTAAAAATATGACTCACACAATGTTGCGCCCAAAAGTCTAATTTGTTGATCTCAAGTGCAGTTCTTGAAGCCTTTTCGGCATCCTCCATGAGGCCGAGTTCTAGTAACGGAAAAGCAAGCATACCATATACATAACTCTCTCGTTCATTTTTGGGTAGAACCTACGCAATTAAAAGACGTTAGTTTCATCCAGCAGATATGTGTTCTCTTAGTTAATTAAATTAAAGCCTATAAAGCTCGTCATCTAATGACAAAGTACCTGCTGGACTAGCTCGAGAGACGGATCTGCTTTCCCCATGTAAAAACACAGTACTTGAGCTCTCTTCAAAGAACTCAGATCTCTTGGAAATTTTGTCAGCAACTGTCAACCAGATAGCGTGAGATACAAACACACGTATCAGTTAATTGAGTGAAAGTCAGAGAACGTTGAGATAAAAAAAAAATGGTCGGAAACATCAACTCATCAAGCCATCAAATATCAGTACGGCGCTAATGCCAATGCCTAATTTACCGACCTAAATGCTTATCTAATGATATTGACTAAGACCCTGTTCTTTCTGGCTTAATTTCAGGCTTAATTTCAGCTCCATTCAATTTTGGTTGGTTGTATTCTGTTAAGCTTTATTTACGCTCAATCAATTATTTTCAATTAATCACTTCACAAAAGTAACTTTTAATTCAACTAAATTCACTCCACCCCAGTTCCACTCAATTTAGTTCAATTAAGCTCTACTCCAATTTATTCAATTCAAGTCATTACAGCCGAAAAGAACAGGGCCTAATAACCTTAAATCATCTTTATTAGAGCAAAAACAATCTACTTGCCTAATTCCTACTCAAAGGCCAATTTTGAATGATAGATCACGAAAAGTACAAACTTGATTTCAGAATAATACATTTCTCGTATGGTATACTCCGTATGATGGTATGCACTACTATGCAGTATGAACATTTGTATGAAGTAAGATTCCGAAAATAAAGCCACAATTTCACCTGGGAAACGGAGGGGACCAAAGAATCTAATCAAAAACTTTGAAGGATTGATCCACTATCCATATAGCTAATCCTTTTCACAAGTCATTAGACCAATAAACATATTACATACTCAATAAAGCATTTTTTTGAATTCCGATGAAAGCATAAGAATCATTTATTCATTCCCCCTTCCCCCGTCATCCCTTCATACGATAACAAATGACGAAGTGCCATATAGCCAAGGTCAAAACAAAAAAGATCTTAACCTACTGGTTAAGATGGAGGTACTGGAGGTACTGCATACGCGAGGTTGCAGTCTCACAGGTTCGAAAACCCCTTCCCTTATATATCTTACTTGCTTTGTGACTCCTTTGACGACAAAAAAATGTAGTCGAGGTCTAACAGGTAGAGACATACACAATTTTCCACAGTCGAACAATTTGCTTCAACTCAATCACTCGATAAGTAGAAATTGTACCTTGATGTGCAAACTCAAAGCAACATCATCATCCCTATCATCCAACATCATGTAAGAAACAGCATCAAACACCGCTCTCTCATAATCTGTTGCTTTATCCTATATCACATAAACCATATCAATTCAAACCAACATTATTATCCCAGTGTCAATCAATAGCTCCCGCAAATTGTGGTTGAGGGGGTCTGATCTACGTAGCCTTACCCTTGTGTTAGCAACACAACAACAATATTACCCCGCCTTCATGGCTCGAGCCAATTTCGAGGCAAGGGGTCAGATGTATGCAGTCTTACCCTTGTGTTAGCAACACAACAACAGTATTACACCACAGCCTCAATGGCTCGAGCCAATTTCGAGGCAAGGGGTTAGATGGATGCAGTCTTACCCTTGTGTCAGCAACACACAACACCAATATTACCCCACAGCCTCAATGGCTCGAGCCAATTTCCAGCAAAGGGGTAGATGTATGCAGTCTTACCCTTGTGTCATCAACACACAACACCACTCTTACCCTACTGCCTCAATGGCTTAAGCCAATTTCGAGGCAAGGGGTCAGATGGATGCAGTCTTACCCTTGTGTCATACCCTTGTGTCAGCAACACACAACACCAATATTAACCCGCTGCCTCAATGGCTCGAGCCAATTTCGAGGCAAAGGGGTAGATGTATGCGGTCTTACCCTTGTGTCATCGACACACAATACCAATATTACCCCACTGCCTCAATGACTCGAGCCAATTTCGAGGCAAGGGGGTCAGATGGATGCAATCTTACCCTTGTGTCATACACTTTTGTCAGCAACACACAACACCAATATTACCCCACTGCCTCAATGACTCAAGCCAATTTCGAGGCAAGGGTCAGATGGATGCAGTCTTATCCTTGTGTCAGCAACACACAACACCAATATTACCCCACTGCCTCAATGACTCGAGCCAATTCCGAGGCAAAGGGGTCAGATGGATGCAGTCTTATCCTTGTCCTTGTGTCAGCAACACACAACACCATTATTACCCCATGCCTCAATGGCTCGAGCCAATTTCGAGGCAAGGGGTCAGATGTATGCAGTCTTACCCTTTTACCCTTGTGTCGGCAACACAAAGAGGCTGTTTCCGAAATTCAAAACAACAATCCCATTAAAAATGAAAAAAGAGACATGGGTAATTAGTAATTACATAATTAGATTTTGCAGCTTCAATAAAGTTTGCAACTTTAGAAGAATGAGTAGAACACAAGAAATGGGCAGCCAAAATATTTGCCAAGACACAACTTTTATCATGAATTTGAGCCTCCAATATAATAGACCTCTTTCTCCCATAACTTAGCACCTTCATTAAACATCAATCACAATACTAATCAATCAATCAACCAACTAATAATCAACTATTTAAAATAATAAATAAGTCTTGCTCGTGACGTCTCACAGCCCCTTTTCTTTTTAACATCATTTAAACCGATTGTAACACGTCACAAGCCTGTAACCGTCACCAGAATTTGTAAAAATGATCAAAAATGAAAAGAAAACCTGGTGATAGTAATCATTGATAGCAGAAATGCAGTGATCAGATGAAGTATTAACTTGATAACCCCATTTATCTAATTTAAATTCTTCATTGATACCCATAATTATTTTTTTTTTACAGAATTATTGATGAAGTTCACTGTTTAGTTTGGTGTACTTTGTTCTTCAGTTGGGCAAAATTAATTTAATTGTTTTTTTCAATTTTTAGATATTTTTTATGGATAACATAACATATTATAACATGAAGGTGACATAAGAAGAAGATAGATATATATGTGTCAGTGTCTCACTCCATTCATGCTGTTTTGTGTTGTTTTGTTGCTGAGTAAGTTCCAATTAGCGGTAAAGACGATTATATCCGTTACAAGACGAGGACCCGTCAAATAATATTCAAACGAGTCGATAAGATAGAGTATTATTTGCTTTTATCTTATCTATTCAGTCGGGTATTACTTGTCTCGTCTTCGACTTGTGACGGGATATGCTAATTTTCATAAGAAATTTGAATTAATTTGAATTATCAACTTTATAATCCTTAAAAAACTTTTTTTTTCGTTAATTATAGAAATCAGATAATAATAAAAATGTAGTCGAGATTCTATCACATTTATCTCGGGATAAAATTAAAATCACAAAATTTTAAAAGTCTCATATATGGTGAATTAATCATAATTGGAAGAATATTTGAAGATTACAATCAAATCAAAATGAATAACAAATTTGTAACTTTGCAAGTATTTGGACTCAAATGGTGTCTAAAAGAAAACAAAATATTGACTACATTCATAAATTGCAATTACTAAGTATATTACATCCCCCAAAAATATTATAACAACGGTTTTTCTAACGTATACGGTGTACACATTACTAAACTAAATGCGATTTGCGCCAAAAAAATAAAATAAATAAACTAAATGCAAAAAGAATTACAATATATTCGTATCTGATTTTTATGTAAAAACTCATTTTTACATTAATGAATGAAATCATAGTTTGAATCTTTCCGCATTTAAATTATAAATGTGTACTTTAAAACACAAATTAGAAAAACCGCTTAACATTTTGCGTAATTCTAATGATGTACCCAGTATGAATTTTAGTGTCTATATACACTTAATAAACTCTAATTAATCAGAAGAAGTTTCTATTTAATTATTTGGTGTAATCTTTATGGACTATGGTACAAAAATACAATAGAAAATTAGTACATATAATTTGAACAGGTAGAAAATAACAACTGAAACCTCGTACATATAATTTGAACAGGTGTAAAATAACAACTTGGGGATGTAGCTCAAATGGTAGAGCGCTCGCTTTGCATGCGAGAGGCACGGGGTTCGATCCCCCGCATCTCCAATTTTTGTTTTTTTAGGCTTTACTTTCTAAGCAACAGCCAACAGCTTATATACTCATACTACTACAGTTGTGGGAGTTGAACCATAAATTTTGCTCATTTTTTTATTCAGTTATCTTGGATGATTAAAAAAAACGACCCGAGAAATCGAGAATAACGTAAAAAATCTCAAGTGTTTGCATCAATGCGAGTTTTGCGAACCTACTTTATTTCCGACCCCAAACTACTCGAGATTAAAAAAACGACCCGAGAAATCGAGAATAACGTAAAAAAAATCTCAAGTGTTTGCATCAATGCGAGTTTTGCGAACCTACTTTATTTCCGACCCCAAACTACTCAAGAATGAATCGCAAAGGTAGTTTGCAATTTTCCCGGAGAACTCGAAATATAGAAAACTAACACACAAGTCCATACATAGCAGAAATAAAAGTAGGTACATGTCGAGTTTAAAAACATAATAGAAACGATTACATCCTGTGTTTTACGATCTTTTCCTTAAGTTCGCTCTTATTAGCACCAACAAGCCTATCGATCTCCTTTCCTTTCTTAAATAACACGAACGTTGGCATTGCATCCACCCCAAATTCACTCGCAACCTCCTGAAATTCATCGGTTTGGTCAGAACTCGTAGGTCAGTTAATTTAATACGAGTACTTGTTAAACCAAAATTCAAAAATATTTAGAGAAATTAATTGAATTCGGGGTATAGGGCGGGTACCGATAGCTCGTCCACGTCGATCTTCACAAAGTCTGCATCTCCATACTTGAGTGAAAAAGCTCTGAACACTGGTTCCATGTATTGACACGGTCCACACCAGGAAGCGTGGAAGTCGACCACCACCTGTTCTCCCAAAAACGCAAAAAAAACGTAAAAGACGGTTTTATAATAAGGTTACGCAGAAAAACCAGTCAAACACTGGCACCCCAGAACTTGAAAAACTTGCAATAATCATGAACAGGAAACCGCACAACTGAAAAGACGGTTTTACAATAAGTTTACGTAAAAAAGCAGTATAAAAGACGGTTTTACAATAAGATTACCGTGGAAAAAACAGTCAAGCACTGGCATCCCATAGTGTCATAGACTTGCAATAATCATGAACAGAAAACCACAAAAACAAACAGTATAAAAGACGGTTTTACAATAAGATTACGTGGAAAAAACAGTCAAACACCGGCATCCCAAAATTTCATAAACCTGCAATAATCAAGAACAGGAACCCACAAAAAAAAAGGGTATAAAAGACGGTTTTTCAATAAGATTAACCGTGGAAAAAACAGTCGAGCACTGGCATCCCATAGTGTCATAGACTTGCAAAGTTGCAATAATCATGAACAGAAAACCACAAAAAAAATAAACAGTATAAAAGACGGTTTTACAATAAGATTACGTAGAAAAACCAGTCAAACACCGGCATCCCAAGATTTCATAAACCTGCAATAATCATGAACAGGAACCCACAAAAAAAACGGTATAAAAGACGGTTTTACAATAAGATTACCGTGGGAAAAACAGTCAAGCACTGGCACCCCAAAATTTCAAAAACTCGCAATAATCATGAAAAGGTAACTAATATAATTACCAGTTTGTCTGATTTTTTAGACGATTCGAAGAACGATCTCCACTCATCTAATGAATGAATCACAACAACGGTAGGCAGCTTGCCACGCGCCGAGAAGTGGTTTCCCATTCTAGTGATACAAGCAGCAGCAGCAGCGGTGGCAGAAGCAAGCTAATTTAGACGGGTTTTTGTTGTTGCTGAAGTTACCATGTTAAGGCGAAAACCCGGGATTTATATTGATGTATATGATTCTCATGTAACATTGATTCTTTGGTTCAAAGTAGTATCAGATGCTTTGGGTCATAGAAATTGACATTAATGTTAGTTTATTTATGCATATTGTTGCGAAAAATAGTGTTTCGAAGCATATATGCTTTTGAATATTAGATTAATAAACAGCACATCAAATATTTTGACAATTATGAAACAAACACATCTAACAAACAGCCAAACACAGGATTTGTACTCAGTTTCTGTAGTTATCAACTTATCAAGTACTATTATGTAATATATATCGTCTTTTTCGATTCCTCCATTCCTCTACCGTAATTATAAGATATTTTCCGTCTTTGTAAATTACATTATCTCGTTCTTTCAAAAACCGTTGTCTGAAGCATGGTTAGGAAAATGTCCGATGTATACAACCTTACATAGTTACAGACTTACAGTACATTTTCAATGTAGAAATTTGTTCTCGTACGACACCTAATATTCAAGAATAACGCGGTTTTAATCTTCATATTATAAAATTTCGTACAAAAAACATGATGAGTAAAGTCGTCAAGCGATAAACTCATGGCTTGGGTTCAAAGCCTGACCTGACTCGACATCAAAATAACAGGTTAATATCCTACTAACAGCCTACCATTTTTAACAATTAATCGCTTTCGAATAGTGGATAATGTAAAAAATAGTAAAATACAAACACAAAAAGTATAAAGTTTCGACTGCAATTACGAGTAGCTAATTTATAAGCATACTTTATACAACCACAGATAATTAATTATATACATTATACATCTAACTAACGTATTGATTATAAATTAATGTAAACACGCGGTCTTAAGACGGATAAACAAAGAACAAGAGTACGTATTTAAACAATCCCAGAAATGTGCTTTGCAGATTAGTAGGCATCTTTGACTAATATAGAAGCTTACTCTCAAAAGCAAGAGCACTGTGTATATTTTAGGTAAGCCGAATTAGTAATCGCTAATCGGTAATATTCATAATCCGAGTTTAAACCCGAAGAGTCTGATTCCGTTGTACCAATTTTAATTTTAATTTTACAACAGAAGAAACTTCAGCATTAAGCTACGCAAATTGTAATCAAACGTATGCGATGCTGTAAAGAATATATATATATATATATATATATATATATATATATATATATATATATATATATATATATATATATATATATATATATATATATATATATATATATGCTCTTTAAAAAAATTATCTCCTGAGAATCCAATTCAAAGATTGCAAATTGCGAAAACTTTCACTGTTACAAAACAGATCTTACCTTCATTCGACTAACACGCGAAGTCCTGCCCGTAGCTGAAACCGCTTCAACTTTCACCTTGACCGCACCTGTCAATCGATATAATTCCGATTTTCGGTCAAAAACAAATTGTCACAAAAATCAGTGTCAAGAACAGAATCTGATCTTACAGCTGATTCCGAATAACAGTAACATAGCTATAAGTATCGACTCTTGAGAAATTCCGACACAGAGCGCACCGAATGACAGTATCAATAGCACACGGATATTGCCGCACAAAGTGACTTAGGAGTTTTTCGAGTTATATTAGAAAAATACTTCGGTAAGAACGATATGTTCACTGAGCTACAAAATAGAGTGGAATCCAAAACGATGAATTCATAAATAGAGCCTAGAATTCTACTACGCACATACGAGTATCACACTAAAAAGCATCACGAGAACCCATCAATGAAAACATTGTGCTATGATGCGGCACCAATGTTCTCTTGGGCGTGGTTGTCATGATCTCCGGATGAATTGTTGTAGTGTCCACCACCACCACCACCGCCGCCGCCACCTCCTCCTCTTCCACCTCGTCTATTGTAGTAATTGTTCCTAGGATAGTAATTATCATAGTACTGGCCACGACCGTTCTGGTAGGTCCCATTCCCCCTGCCAGTACCCCTGCCTCCTCGGCCATTAGGGTAACCCCTTCGGCCACCACCACGGCCGCCACCTCTCGGGCCTCTCCGGTTACCGTACTGCTGGTCCTTGTAGTCAACATTGATGTAGCCATTCTCTCCTTCTGTATTCTGAGGTTGTTCGTGCTCTGTCTGTGACGGAACAACTTCAGGGGGATTCTCTGGCTCCAAATCATCCTGTAAAAACACCACAAATTACATTAATATTATAATATTCTAAGATAAACCGACAGCAACAATGTAAAAAGAGTCTCGAAAGGGTCCCACACTCCCACCTATGGCAGAGCAAGGGGGGTAGATATTGACAAGTACACAATCTTGAAGAAAAAAAGAGATCTTTTCGGGTGACCTAAATCCAAGAATACAAGGGACAACAACCACTATCTATTTTGCGAGACAGACATTGTTTCAGAAAAACATTTGCTTTATTCCATCGTATTGAAAGGCTAAGGATTGTGAGCTTTTGGCTCCATTGAATAATCGAAAAACTATTCTTCCACGAAACGGAACCAAAAAGAGAAACTGACCTTCTGAAACACCTCAATGTTATTAGACTGGTGTCCAGCTGTTTCATGCTCTTCGTAATTGCCAGCATCTTCCTCCTGCAATTGTTGGACAATATCAATGAACTTATAATGCTGCTAATACGTATACTGCAATGAAAAAGCATCATCAACATCAAAACGAACATACAGCACAAGATCAAACTCATAGCCAAAATAATTTGAAGCTGAGCTCACAGAAGCCTACCCCAGCAAATTCCAACAGAGTAAAAATGGCTACACTCAGTATTAAGTGAGTGGGGGGGTCGTGCACATGCAATCAGCCCGGAAGATACTGTTGCTTGATAGTGTCTTTCACCCCCAAACTCAAAAAGCTAGTGAAAATACAAAGTACCTCCTCTAAAGACATTCTTCACCGTCTACGGAACTATTGTTTAACAGAACTTCTGTACCATATACCTCAGAGCACAAAAATATACACATTTATACACTCACGGTCAATTGCCAACAAAATAGTAACTTCAGCAGCTATTTGTTGGAATGACATTATTATTAAAAGGGGATCACCATTCACCATCTTGAATAACTCAGAGAGCATATAGAAAATCTAACGTTCTTCATCCATTATCTTTCATATTGCGTAAAATGCAATTTAGTAAAACAAACATAAACAGAAAAGGCCAGCACACCAGTTCTGCCGACTATCAGGAAAAAAATAAGAAGACAGCTCTGGCTAACACTACAAAGGTAGTTTCAAAGTGGTACACTGGTACAACACAAAGGCATATGAATCGGGAATCGGGAATCGATCCACAAGTATCAGTTTGCGATTCGTTAGCGTATCAATTTGCCGTGTTAAAATCAACTAAATTAGCAAATTAGTTCAGAGGTGCATATTGAGGAAAACGATAAGAAAAGAGGCTAAATCAGTAAGAATGGTAGAGAAGCATGGAAACTCAAAGAAAAGGAAATATGAAGATACTTGCATTCTATTGGATACCCCATAACATCATTATTTTAACCTATCAGTCAAACATCACAATCACATCACAGAAAAAGTTCTTTATGAAAAAGACAATGAAACATGGGAACAGGGAACTATAGGCCTATAGACTTATAAAGTAGGCTAGTAGCTCAACAGGGTTTATAGAGCACCTATCAAGCACAAACCACAGTCATCAGACTTTTACACCAACTCAGGAGGGGGCCAACTTGAAAGGATAAAATAAATACACGCTGTTTCCGTACAATTATGATGTCAAGTCTCCACAAACGATAAGATGTCAAGTCTCCACAAACGATATAAGATGTCAAGTCTCCACATTATACAACATGATAGATCAACACGGCAATTCAAAGGAAAACTTGAAAACACCAATAAGTCAAGCGGTTAAGCATATTACATATCTAAAAAATCTAGGATAACAGCAAGAAAAATCAAGATTTGGGAACAAAGTTGGTCGACTTGTTAGCGGTATTGATACACTAGGCCAACAGCAAGAAAACTAGGCTTTTTACGCACATATTAGATCCACCAATGCCTAAAGTTGTAACACAGGAACAATGTCTACAGTAAGTTGGGTAAACGTGGTGATGATTTAGAGGTTCGAGGGAGCTTTTGAAGTTCCATGTTGAACACCCCCCTTATAACTTTACCACAACTTATAATGACACTATATGAGTGTAGGTCAATCTTACACAACTTGTTCAAACTCAAGATGTCCGCAATTCAACCAAGAGATAACATAAACATCAACAAGATTCTACATATCAAGAATCTATAGCCAAAGCCAAGTCCGATTGCAACTGACATGACATTTCCAAGTCACATCATTTGAAGATGATTTCTAACAAAGTTTTATTAGTGAGCGTGATGAAATATAAATTCAGTTCCCCGTCTTCTTTGAACTCAAAGTTCTACTCTGGTGGCAACAACATGAAAATACCTATCAAACATAAAGCTTTCCCAATAGCACATGATAAATAAGAAACAAAACAACTTAGACTAATCAGAAAGTCCGGTAAACTACGCCTTTACCAAATAACTTAACAAAATAAGACAACTTTCAGGCTATTTCATATCACACTGATAACGAAGATCTAACATCAATCAGAAGCTTCCGTTAGTTTAGTGGTTTTACCGTTTCCTGATATTGCTCAGTTGATTCCTCCACTTGAACAGGCACTTCAACATTCACAACGGACTCTTGTGTTGGAACTTGGAACAAGCCAAAGTTTCCACCAGCAGCTGCTGCTGCTACTTCTCCTGCCCCCCTCATTTGCGGGGGTGGCGATAAAATACCCCGAGGAAATAATCTTGTTCAGCTTTGCTCTCAATGCAGCATCTACAACACAAAAAATCCTCAACTTTTCAGATTCTAAACACAGTACCTTCATATCATTACAAATCAAGAACCTCGCACATTCTACAGCAATTAAACATACGGACATAATCAAGGAACTTCTCCAAGCTCCAAGCAATGGGTACCCTAGAACGTCAAAGACAAAGACGAACACTTTTAAACAAAAGTAAACATTTGTTTTAAAAACTACTTATCATCCTCAACTTTTCGCATTCTAGAGATAATCAATCTAAACTGCTATACAAAAACTCAAAATTTCAACAAATACCGTATTCTCCATTTTTTCCGACATTCTAGTCAGGGATACAAACAACTATTAGGATTTGCTAAATCGCATAGAAAACTAAAGTTACTCCAGCTAATCAGGAATAGCAATCAGTCCCTCAAATTCTACAGATACTGAAACAATCAAACAGCAACGCAATCAACCAGATGACTGCAACAAAATTACATGTGAAATTCTTCAAATCACGAAGTAGACAGAATTACTGAACATTCGTTAACGTTCATAAAATCACGAATTACACTAAGAACTACTCTAACATTCACCAAATCACAAGCTTTAACATTTGTCAAAGCACAAATTCGACTAGGAACTACTTAACATTCATCAAATCGCAAGGTTTAACATTCCTGAAGTAACAAACTTAAAAATACGTCAAATTACAAATTAGATAAACAGACTATCAATAAATTCAACAATTCAACAAACAAAATCGGAGTAAGATAGAAATTTACATGTAACATTAGACTGAGAATCAATAGGCTGATCAGCATTAGAAATCCACAGCTTAGCATGTTTCAAACACAAATCAAGCGCATTCCGATGCGAAAGCTCAGAATCAACAGGTTTAGCAATCATCAACCCTTGCAAAGCCGAAATCAAATCCAAATCACGTTCAACAAGCATATCACCATCAACGGCATCATCAGTAACAATATCATAAGTCAAACAACTTCCACGCTCAAGTGTTTTAGTATACAACGTAAATTCACTTTGCGCCTTCACATCAAATAAACTCCCGAAATACATCAATTTCACAAAATCCTCCATTAATTTCTCTCGCTTAACGTATTCAGTGGAAAGTTCTTCGTCCAACGCAGCGGAGATTGGAGCGCGGAGTTTTTCAAGTTCGTCAAGGAGTGCTTCGACAGCGGGTTTAGAGCGAACGACGCCGAGTTGTTCGGAGTTTAGGGTTTTGCCTTGAGAAAGAGATTGTTCCATTTGAAGGATACGAGTGTGTTTTTTGCGGAGAGCACGGATGCGTTTAGCGATTACGGTTAGGACCGGACCGTCGGAGGTTGTTGATGTTGCCGGTGTCACTGCTGGTGGCGTTGCGGTGGTTGTTGTCGTCGCCATTTTTGGGGGTTTAGGGTTTAGGAGGATGCTGTTGTTGAAGAAACCTTAAATGGTGAGGAGTGAAGGGAGAGGAGGTGTCGTGTTGATGATTTGTTGGTATTTATAGATGAAGGGAGTCCAATGAGTGAGCTTCTATGTTTTTGGATCCGTTTCACGCTTGACGACATTAAAAATGTCGTTAGTTCGTTTTTAATCTCAAATGAGTTTTTATAAAACTATTTCTTGATAAAATTGGTTCTGTTTGGCCAAAATTTTTAAAAAATTATTTTTATTAGTTTTATCGCGTTTGGTCTAACTAATTTTTATCAATTTTTTTCATTTTTTTTTGCTAAAATATAATTATATATAGATATAAAAAAGAGATAAAATAAAATCTGAAAATTGGTACTTGGCCTATTTTTGGATTTTGACACTTACATAATACGTTAACAACGTGAAAATAAAAACTAAAGTAGCAATTTGCTATCTCTGTTTCTAGGGTCAATTTTACAATTTCTATTTAATAAAATTAGTTTTAATTTTTTAAAAATAGTATTTGACCCAATTTCTATTTTTTTTAGTTAAAAAACACTTAAAAATTGTGGCCAAACACATACTAAATTGAATTTATAAAACTTGCAATGAATAGGAATTGATGATATTAGATTATCATAGGTATTCAATTATTTATAGAGATTGTCAAAAAAATTTATTTATAGGTGGGACTACATTTCGAATGTGTTTTTAATTTAACGTCTAAAGAGAAATCTATTATTCCTTCCTCGTCATGTTAGTCCCTTTTTTCGATTCAATGCTCGTTGAGTGTTGGTTGGAGTATTAATTTTGACAGTAATATCGACTATGCCTATCGTTGTCATCTTCTTTTACAAAGATGACCAATAACATGAAAAATAAGACCCAAATAAAAGTGGCTCAAGCCGAAACATTACATGTATCCCTCTCGCTAGAGGCCTATACCGTCACAAGAAAGACTAAAATCGAAATACTTTTTACCTGGCTTTATTTTGAATCCTGGTGTGGCTAACGCGTTTTTTTAACTAAAATTAATGTAAACCGAAAATAACATGATATAACTAAAAATTTCTTAGGCTATACAGATAAGAATAGAGAAATTTATTTTTTCAAAAAAATTACGTCCTCACCCACGAAAAACGGGTGGTGAACCAAGTCCTCGACGGACAACCATACTCGAGAATTGCAAATTAGCGATGCTAAATAAAGTCACTCCGTACAACAGTTTTCACCACCCTCGGCGAAATTTTACTGTAAATCAGATTGTAAAATTGGTGAAGTTTCCCGCTGGTAAGGAACCGTAAAAGAAGCTCTATAATGTTAGCCTGAACTTCCCTCATCCGCCGAATGAACTAGACGTCAGGAAAGATCACCTGATAAACCATGGAAGACGTAATTCCTCAGAAAAGGTCGATTTCTTCAGGGATCCTTGCTTTACCATTGTAAACGTACTGCAGTTCCTCCTTCCATGTCTGCGTAAAAATAACATGGATGGGTTGTCAATATTTGCTTGGGATGTACCGAGTAATAGTTAGTACTCAGTTACGAGCATGGTTTTAAATCTCGGCCGATACAGATTTTCACTCTACCGATACGAGATATCGGCCGAGAAATCACCGAGATTCACCGTGATCCGCCCGCGATGGCCGATTAAGGTCCGGTTACACCGCTACCGCGATTGCGACCGATACCGAGATTTAAAACCATGGTTACGAGAAATGGGATTTCGTGTTTTTGGTAGTAGATGCTTACTTCGTGTCTGAATGCTATTCGCAGCTTGGGAACATTAGTTTTGTGAATGTCGTTTCCTTCTGGACCTCTCAAGAAATAATTATCTCCGAGCCAGTGCAGCTGGTCGGTCCATAAACACGAAAGATATATTAGAAACAAAAGAACAAACCATTTCGGTGAAGAAAGATTTAGACGAGAAACGTAAAAGATAAAAATTTTGTAAGACGGATATATGGTGGTATCATGGTATGGTGTGTTCATTCGCGGTTCGGTTCACCGAACCGCATATTTAATTCGGTTCGCACACGGTTTGGTTTGGCAAAACACCGAACCTAAACCGCACCGCTCGTAACGGTTATTTGCGGTTCGGTTAACCACTTTAAACGGTTATTTCCGGTTCGGTTACCGGTTAACCTATAAACATGCTAAATATATTTTTTCTTTAGTTTTCGAGATTTTTATCTAGTAGTTTAATTACATTTTTAATATTTAATTATACTCAACAATAAAGTTAATAAGTGAAACTTTAATATTAATCATTTTAACCATTTTTTATTCTGGAAACACTTTTTAATTAAACAAAAGAACAATTTTTTATATAATATTTTATTTTTTTGCTTACTTTTTTGTGAACCTCGACCGAACCGTGTCCATGATAAATTTACCTGTCACCGAACCGCTTTGTCAAAACGGTTCGGTTAATCAAACCTTAAAAATGTTCGGTTTTTCGGTTCGGTTATTGCGGTTCGGTTTATTATGAACACCCCTATACTGGTATGGTGTGATCATAAATTCATGATCCAAGGTTTGACAATAAGCTTTTGAAGTAAGACGGTCCTACTCTTACGGATCTTGTTAAAAAAGAAAAGGCGCTGATTCAAGTATTGGAAGTATAATAAGACCATTAAAAACTAGATTGAATCATACGAGAAAACGTCAGTCTGATTTCTAACCTTAGCAGCATGAGTGAAACCAGACTGGTACACGGAGTTCCTGGCTATTTCACACAGATCACAAGCACTGAACTTCCACACCTGAAGATGGCAAATTAGTGGACAAGAACAAGATGAAGTGATGAAGTGATGAAGTGATGAAGTGATGAAGTAAAAGAAGCGCGGGATATTTGAAGTGCTTACCTGGGCAGCTACGCTGTATTCTTCAATAAGCGCTTCCTTTGTCAAATGAATTTGTAGAGGATCATCGGATGAGAGTGAGACATTTAAACCTCGCTGGAAGTACATTGGAAATGGATTGCGATGATAGTCCAGAAAAAGGGAATTGTTGCTCAATGGAGACATAGCCAATCCGATCTGTAAATACAATTCACGGAAATTAATTCGTGTTTAGTAGGAATTAGTATCACTCGTCAAATTATGTTCCTTGGTCCACTTTCAAAACAAAAGTTGAATGCAGTGGAGTTGTTCTGGGCTATGTTACTCCGACTCTTCTAATTTCCTCGCGTACCCGTGTCCGACACTCGACACTCGGACATGGGTATGACACATGGACACCTCATTTTAGACCAAAATGTGCATATTTTTCAATAAAATAGCCGAGTCCGACACTTGGACACGTACCCGTGTCAGGTACTTCTAAACGAGTTTGAGTAACATAGGTTCTGCGACATAGCTATTACGGTTTTTCTTTCAAATTAGATTCTCGGTCGTTTTGGATTGGGTATCTCACATGTTTGGGTCTACTCTGCTGTTTTTCTCGGGTTTGGGTCATGTCAGTATCGCCGATGACATTAAATGGCTGTCAAACATTTTCTCGTGTGTCATGTAACAGTATTGTACAACTGATGGCAATTTGTACGATTCTTGAGCGCTGAGATGCTAACCTGAGCCAGATAATAGAGATATTGAAGTACTGGAGATTTCCGTAAGTTGATCCCATGCGATATATTATGGCACAAGAGGAATCCAGCAGCCAAATGATCAACATCACCAGCCTGTAAACATAAAGAAATGGTGAAACCGTGTATATTTATGAACAGAAGGGATAGAAACGGAGATTGAACCCAGAAGAGAACCTCTCCACAGTGAGGACGGAGTTTGATTGTAGGTAGTCCTTTAGATTCACGAAGCTGCAGAAATACCGGAACAAATTAATTCTGTGAAGGTTCATGCTGACATCAATCGTCACTGAAAAAGTCTCATAATCTTGATGAAAAACTCGATGAGTCCAATAATCTCATTCTATAGCTTGAGATTATTTCACTACAACTCGAAAGGCAATATTTTATTACTAGGACTCCAAGGAGCACAATGGACAACACTCATATACCTAAGTACTGCAAACACAAAAGCATCAGGACCCATCAGGCAATCTGAAAAGACGGGCTATACAAGCTTGTGCGTTGTTTACGCACATTTTGAACAGTGAAAATCTATGTTGCTCGGACACGGTTAGAAGTATCCGACATGGGTACATGTCCAAGTGTCGGATTTTTCTGTTTTTGTGAAAAAATCATGTTTTTGGTCTAAAATGAAGTGTCCGAGTGTCCTACCCATGTCCGAGTATCCAATGTCCGAGATGGGTACGCGAGGTCATATTGAAGAGTCCGAGCAACATAGGTGAAAATCGTTGGCAAAAGTCTCTAGTGACGTGGTATACTAAGCTCATCTGAAATGAAACTTGTTGACTTATTGTTGCCAGGATAATGAGGCGAGGACAAACCTTATTCAGAGTGTACAGATTTGCATAGCAATAATACGTGTAATATGTGAAAGCAGGATTGAATCCGTTAGTCCACTCTGATGGCGTGGGCATATGCTTTGTCGGGCGCCTCTCTGGTTTACTCTCATCATCCACCAGATCGAATCCAACAACCTGAATCATAGAAGTTGAAGTTTTTTACTAATGACCACGATGAAAATAAAAATGTACTCCAAATTCTTGACAAAAATAGGAAACCCCACTTCAAATTAATGGACGGTGCTAGAGCCTAGATAGAGTTAAAAAATAGGAACGAATCCTATCAAGGCCCACCAATTTCTTATATTTACACGTTAGCTCAGGCGTCAGAACACTTCGCCATGAATAGCGTTACAGTGACAGCGCTGCTAGTCTATGCTATAAGTTGCATCAACCTGCAACTATGTTATACCTTGACGTCTAATACTACCTCCGATTTCCTATGATGTTCCCCTTTCCGTTTTGGTCTAATAACATTGATGTTCCCTATTTCCTCTTTTGGACAACTTTGTGTGGTCCAAAATCAATTTCATGTGGGGTCATGTGTATTGTGTGGTTCAAATTGATTTCTTTATTTCTTGTGTTAATATCAAAAGGGAACAACACAAGAAATCGGAAAGAGTAACAGTCATTATGTTACTTTTAACTCTCACTTTGGGCCATATCCGTGCAAACATGACATCCAAGGATATGGACGGGAATTGTACCCGACGCTTACACCAAAACTTCTCCTAGAGGCAGCAAAAAGATAGTTCCACTACGACGCTACGTATGAGGCATCTAGTATACTATTTAACGAGTTTAATCTTTCAGCCATATCTATAGAAGATCTCTTTACTTCACTCTAGAACACTACATATTTTAAATTTACAACTGCATATGGAGTATTTGTTTTGAAGACATCTCCCTGAAACCATATCATAAGAAATAGATCGGGTTCGTGTGTTTAAGAAGTTGAGTCGTGCCAAGTCTGACAGTTCGACAGGTACCCTTATGCGAAGCGAGTAGCATAGAATAGTAGTGTCGTCATGATAATCATGTCTAATAATCTGATCGATAAAAACAATCTACCAAATAAATCATGATGAGAAGGAAAAATTGCACAAATGAGAGTTTACAAATCATATTCTTTGGAATAAATTATGTAACGAAGACGGATCCACTGACCTGCATCAAAAACACATGAAGCTGGGGATGCGTATTTGGATCAACAGAGACCTCAAATAACGGGAGGAATATATTATCTATGATGTTCTGGAATGAGGTAACTATTCCCATGCCTTTGTAGATATTATAAAGCCTCGGTAGCTACATAAAAGATAAAGACGGCCGTTAGAAAACTCTTTCGCATGACCAATATACACTCAAATGAAAATTCAGACAAAACCGACAAGCTAAGACAATATCTGGACAAATCCACAAAGAAAGTCAATTAACTATCTTGGTCGTCAAAGCATCATATGTCATCCTCGGTAAGATCAATAATCTGAACCCCATCCACCTTCATGACACCGATAATCTCTACCTCATCATCTTTCGTGAGATCAATAATTTGCACATCTTCTTCTTTTGTTAAATCTATAATCTTGACTTCAATTGTTAGGGTAATTATCTCTTCAATTTGTTAATTTGTGATGGGAAGACTTGCTTCCTATGTACTCCAAGGCTTTTGTTCTCGACATGATTTAGCAATGCCATTTGACCAAAGCACATAAATTTGGGTCGGGTTTGAAGACGTTGCTAAATTATGTCGAGTACAGAAGACTAGAGTACATGGAAGCGAGTCTTCCCATCTCAAATTAACAAATCATGTTTGAAGGAGATAAAGAACGAGGTTGAAGAGTTCAATATGAATCATTTACGCAACAAAATCGAAGAGATAAGGAGGTTGAAGAGTCCAATATGATTAATTTAGCCGGAAAATTGAAGTCGAAATTACATATTTGACAAAAGAAGATGATATGCAAATTATTGATCTCACGAAGGACGATGAGGTTGAGATTAATTATTGATCTCATAAAGGATGATAAGGTTGAGATTATTGATCTTAGCGAGGATGGGATATGATGCTTAGGCGACCAATATAGTTGAGGAATTCCCGTTATTTTGTTTTGATTATTTATGATTAAGTTAGTTTACTCAATGATGATTTAGAAGATTCTTAGAAATTTATTCATAATAAGATGTAGTGAGTAGTTCTGCAAAATGTAATCAATGTCGCAACTTCGTTTTATAAATAACAGTTCGGAATTGTCTTAATTTGGTATTAAACTCAATCACAGCATTCAGGAGAATATACCTGAATTAACCACACGGCATTTTCGCTGTATATCTTGTTGTTGATAAACCAACTGGCAAGTTGGTCCCATTCACTTTGCTTCCTCCCGTATATAGAGATTCTATACTCCGCCATCTGTAAGAAGAAATCACGAGTAACCTATCCAAACTTATAAAACAATAAGACGGTGGTGTAATAGAGGCAAGCACAATACGTCATTGTGTTTGACATGTAATACAGTGAATTTCATAATTGATTCCCATCACTCCGTCCCAAGCAATGACACTATCTCAAAGTAGCTCTATGTTACTCCGACACTTCACTTAACTGCCGTGTCGCGTGTCAGACACGTGTCGGAGTCCACACGACACGACACTTCGACACTTCAATTTAGACCATGAAATAGGAAAATTCAGCCAAAATAGTCGTGTCCGACACGCCGACACGTGTCGGACACGGACACGTGTTGGCGTGTCTGAGTAACACTAGTAGCTTTAAGTCTTTAACCAATGAACCAAATACAAATCCAGCTGATCTTTGATGTTAACAAGAACAATTAAATTGCTTTTGTCAGATACTCAGACCTGATATTTGCTAGCTTCAAGGTCAGATAAAACTTCTTTCGTTACTTCTGCCAGAAAACGTCCTGCAATAAACATTTTAAGAATATTACTGGGATCATTATAGAACAAAAAGAAGTTACTAATTTCCCCCAGAAAACAAGGAGTTTGAATAGCCTTATTAATTCTACACGTCGAAACAAACCTTGGATAAGATTATCCTGCTTCAGAAAGATTTCTCTGAGTCTGCTTTGCCCGCAGGGATTATACTTAAGATTGAACTTGTCAAATCGGTGGAAAGTCGTCTTATCAGCGTGTACATCCAACAGGTCAACATTTAAATCATACCTGAAAACGAGTTATCGAAAAAGAAGGCATGGATGTCAAGTCTCAATCTTGTGGAAAATAAACAGTTTAGAAGAAGTATTGCCGTATTGCCATACCCCGTCAAATCCAAGCTCTCAAAAACTTCTTTTAGCGTTAGATACTTTCCATCCCGAAAGATGACAACCTGCACCACAACTATCAAGTGATGAGCAACCAACATAAACATGAAGAGTTGAAGTTGAAACTTATTAAAACAGTGTAATGAAAGAAGAGAAGAATACATCTTACCTCGTCAGGTTCCTTTCGTAGCTTGGACTTTATAAACCGAAGAAGATGCTTTTGGTTCATACAAGCAGAATGGTGTATGTGGGTATCAACCTTTCTAATGTTGTAGAAATCACGATGTGGTGCACTCTTCTGAGCCAAAAACTCCCTGTCTGAATTTACTAACAGATAAAGACGAAATTTCTGCATATTCAGATGTATGTTAAAATAAGCCAAAAAACAACATCAGCTGAACAGTTTACAGTCAAAGGTAAAACTTTACCTCCTCCAGAAACCGTAGTCGGTGATAGCATGCAGAATTAACATTTCCTGTGGATACAATCTTTAGGATGTGATGCATATCAGTGAAGAATTGAGTTGCACTTGGAACAGGGAAAAGCTCCACGGTGTCTGTGAAGAGAACGAAATACGTCAAGTAAAAACAATCAGAAAGTTTTGTATGTAAAAAAATCCCTTCCAGATATGCAATGCTTACCATCTTTGCTAGCATATACATGCATCACACCATCTTCCATTCTGCAGTCATGCTGATTCAGATCAGTGGAAAACCAAAATTAGTCAAAAATTACGGTATATAGCATGCTCATCAGTTTATGCCAAAAGGGGGAAGGAAAATACAGAAGGCAATTAGCTAAGTGGGTTAAAATTGAAAACTCACATCACTCTTCTCGACAGGATAAAAGTGAAAAGGATCTTCATTCTCTCCAGTAGTAGCATTTACTGGCTTGCACCATGGTGCAACTTCTTCCTGGTAAATATATGACTCCCTTAATTTCAAACACTCACGCAGCATTCTTCGGACTTCTTCTTCTTCCGTGTTTAAAGGCGCTAATATACATTACAAGTAAATCATAAAAAAATAAGTTAGGTGATGGGTTAAACAAGCAAAGAGCAACCCATACTGAAACAATGATGCACAAGAAGAAAAGAAAACAGTTGTAGTTCACTTGTGCATAAAAAAATCCCAGAATTATAGTTCACAAGCATTAAAAATTCGGTGAATAATTGACAGCCAAGAAGCCAATCTGATACAGTGATAGCCACGACCGTCACATATTTTGCAGATGGTATCGCTGATTAACTGAAATGTGTGAAATCCTGTAGCAGGGAGGGGCCTTAGAACCCCAAAAAGTATCTTGCAAGGCCGTTTTACACTAAGATAGTATAAAACAGCATTTACCCAAGTGCCCACATCAAAAAAATGTCGGCTTCCGGAAAAATAATAAGAATTCCACTCTGCCAAACGCACCACACAGTAGCTAACATTGTGTAACTGTATATCAACTTCCGACTCAGCTTTACTAGACTTATACTATGGACGTATGCGACATTGTCCCCACCAATTGTGCCTAGCATGGGGATAGTAATCATTCTACAACATAAGACACAGTCTTGTCCACATGACAAGCTCAGGCAGGCAGCTCACCTGGTATTGCAGCTTTTAAAGGTAGAGCTGTGTTAAAATCATTTTCCTCGGCCTCAGTTGGTGCCATATCTATCTCTACATTGGCAGGCAAATCTAGAATAGCTTTCCTCTCGCAAGCAGCAACTCTATGTTTCTGAGTCTGCGGCAACCCAGGAATTTTCTGAAAAACAAATTACCATCCTTAAAACCCATCAACAATGAAATTTAAAACCCGTTACTAGGTCGTGAAAAATGATAATTTTGATATAACGAAGAAACGACTTTAAACAAATCCCACCAAAAATGACGAGATGTGAACTTGGTGGTATATTTTCAGTTCTGTGTACATGCCAGGAAATACTCCCAAATATATTTACTCTACATTTCTTCATCCCACATTCATATGTTATACAGTATACTCCTATTCTGTTGAATTTGCCCCAAAAAGTGACAGGTGCAAAATCCTAACTCTGGAAAAGGTAGCATCTTGAGTTAGCAGTATGCTATGGTATGCGACGTGTGAACTTAAAATCGACCTAAGATTACTTTAACTTTAGAAGACCATAAACAAAAAAAGGCATCTTCTCAAGCTTCCATCTTAACGACTCGAGAAAGAGTTCATCTAGCCAATTAGCCAAACATACACTTACAGGATCTGCAGAAATCTTAGTATTCTCTTTAATAGGAACGGCATCTTTATCCTGAAGCTCTTTGCAATGCCCATTTGAAGGCACTGTATTTTCTAATGGAACTTTGTTTATAGTTTCAGAAGCGATCTCAGTACTGGAAGTAGAAGTCCTCCGTGAACTATCATCCCCTGCAGATATATAATTAGTGAATATGAGGTTATTCATTTATTAATATTTTACAAATACAGAATTACAGCATAAATTCAAGAAGTCCAAAGACAAGAAAACATCATTAGAGGAAAGACTAATGGGAGATGTAATAACTATAAACTTATAAAGGCTGAGACAGTTAGGGCCTATGTTACTTAGACTCGTTTAGAAGTACCCGACACGGGTACGTGTCCAAGTGTCGGACTCAGCTATGTTATTGAAAAATATGCACATTTTGCTCTAAAATGAGGTGTCCATGTGTCATACCCATGTCCGAGTGTCGAGTGTCGGACACGGGTACGTGAGGAAATTAGAAGGGTCGGAGTAACATAGGTTAGGGCATTAGCTGGATAAGATGATATGAGGGAAGAGAAGGGGAAGAAGGGGACACGGAATGGAGGTATAGTACTTTCCCTTCGAATCTTTCCTACGTTCCGAGAATTTTGATTTGGCTTGAAGCTAGAGAAAGGAGTCATACATTTCTCTTCAGCTCAATTTCATGTCTAGAAAATTGCATTCGTCCCTCTCCTTCCCCTCCTTTTCCCTTCCAACAACTCCATCGAAACAAGGTTTAAGAGCTCAACAGCCACAATCATTACAAGCAATCCTTAAACAAAAACTATCAACATGCAATATGATTTTGTAACACTGCGTTGCAGCTTCAACGTTCAAGCAATACTAGATTATCTTCTATGTAAACCATATAATTGTATCGGTCGACAGATACGCTTTAAAACACAATCGATGTTGGACATAATTCTACCTTTCTAAGTAACTTAGTAAGGATCTGAAGCAAGTGGCAAATAATGGAGCTTTCAAAGGAGGAAGAGAATTGAATTCATGGCCTCAGCTCTAAAACATTGACTACTCAATCATTGGATCAAGGGGCCAAATGAGTATCCTGCCGAATTGTGTATTAACTAACAAAACAAGAAGGGATTGGCCCATCCGACATCAAGGTCCGCCCCTACTTTGAAAGAAATACCCAAACCAATGGTTCCAATAATGGTAATTTCACTCCACTTCCGTTTTTTTTTTTCTTTTCTTTATTTTTTCTCTTGTTGAGATGAGAGTTCACTCATGACGGTTCCAAAGGATGATTCATGTCAGCCGACCCCAAAATATTTTGGGGCTAAGGCTCCGATGTTGTTGTTGTTGTTGTGGGGTGGAGTCCTACCAGGAGGTTCAGACACATAAGTTCGATACAACAAGGCGGGAGTCAACATTGGGACCTAGTAATACCCACAGCCAGAACCTTAACCACTATATTACGACATTCGTGTTCCTATCTAATCAGTGTCTAAACTCTAATATTGAATCCATTTCTTCATCGTCGAAGATCGAGATTAACCATCTATCTCACAGTAAATCATCAAAGCTTCCAAAACTCAACTTTCATCCCCAATCAAACTACTCCAACCCTCATTTCCAACCTCAAAAATCATTAAAAACCCCATCAAATTGATGAAATTGATCAAATTTAAAGCTCAAGTACTCCCACCGTTCCCGAATCATGAGGGGTATTTTAAACAAAGGTAAACAAATGATTGGGACGGAAAGCAAAGTGAGACAACCATTACACATCAAAAATCATACTACCCAGCCAAACCTCATCAAATTGATTAAATTTAAAACACAACTACTGTCACACTTCCTAAGGAAGTATTTTAAACAAAGGTAAACAAATGATTGAGACGGAAAGTAAAATGAAGACATCATTACCATTCTTAAGAAACCTCTGAAGCAAAGGAATCTTAGACTTATCAAGAGAAGAAGACAGCGGAACACCAGAAACATCATCAAACAAAACACCACCAAAATTAGGAACAGATGAAGAAATCCCATAAGAAATAGCTTTATTCAAATTCATATTAAAGTTTTCAACTTTCCCTCTATAATCTTCATCTTCTTCCTCTTCAACATCAAACCCTTCATTACCATCACCAACAACAACATCTTCATCATCGTCATTATCGTCTTCGTCTTCAACTTCATCATCTTCAACAACAACAACATCATCTTCTCCATCTTCTCCATCTTCAAACCCTAATTCACCATCAATCAATTCATGATCTGGGTATGCTACAACTCTACGTCTAACTTCAATAAGACGTTCAAGGACTTGATCAACACTACGTTTATGAATAAAGAAGGCTGAAATCGCCATTAATGAAGCTCCAAATAAAGCTGCCATGGCTAAATGAAGTGATGTAGGATTTGGGTCCATTGTTTAATGATTGAAATGAATTGGGGTAGTGGAATTTAGGGTTTTTGATGTATAAAGATTGAATCTTTGGAGGGTTTTACGGCATTTTTTGCAGTAGGAGGATCATACATCCGAGGTACTACCACCAAATTATACTTTTTGAGCATTTATTATAATGTTTTTGAGTTTTGTTTTAAAAATTATGAGTATTGGTATAAAGTTTTTGAGTTAAGTTATTAAAATATTAAGCTCAAAAACATTACATATAAACTTAGTTATATTTTACTTTTAAGAAAAAAAAATTAAAATCTAACTTATAAATTTCTATAAGCTCAGAAAAAATGCACATATGCTCAAAAACAAATGAAGTTTGACGTAATAAGCTCAAAAAAAACTCATATGCTCAAAAACAAATAAAGTTTAAGGTAGTAAGCTCAAAAAAAATATTCATAAGCTCAAAAAAATATTCATATGCTCAAAAAAAATATTAATAAGCTCAAAAAAATATTTATATGCTCAAAAAAATATGCATATGCTCAAAAACTAGAAAAAATGTGAGGTAGTACCTCCGATGTATGTTCCTATTTCTCCATTTTTTGGGTGTTTGCAGTTGTTATTTTAGGTTGGAAACAGGGGATAAACTGGAGTGTGTGTTTTTGTTACGCTTGGATAGTGATGCTAAAATGTTATGATTGTTAACTTAAATGACCCGACCTGAATAACCCGACTTATATTTCATCTAATATCCAAACTCAAAATCCGAGTTTGAGCATAATTTCGAGCTGATCCCGACTACTTCTTCCGTTTAAATTCAAATTGTATATAATATGCTTTTTGCACAAATATTGAGAAAGATGTTAAAAAATTATTAAACGTACCATTGAAGTTGTGTAAGATTTCTTTTTATTAATTTAAATGTGTGATGATTGATTAAAGGTGGCCATTTAGTGACATTTTGTGTAAATAATTAATGTTCATGAGGATAGTTTAGTATTTTTTTTGCTTTATTAGGAAAGTGGTAGTTTGGATATGACAGGATTAAAATAGAATATGTGTAGGTTGGATTTGAATGGAGGAAGTATAACATAGTGACCCGAGTGTTTATCGTAGCAAATTGATATTATCATGTATAAATAACTTGACTATAACTAACTCGGAAATTACTTGAACTCGAAATAACGTCTTGGTTTGAGCCGACCCTTGCAAACCGTATCGATTGACATGTTTGCTAGGTCTAGTTTAATTATCCGTTCGCTTAAACTACATTTGTATTTGTCACATTGTCACATGTTAGGCAGCTTGAGTGATAATTTAAATTTATTAGGTAGTAATTACGAAGTTATTTACAATATGTTTTCCTAAATGGAGTTACAATGACACATATGTTGTTGATACGATTTAAACTTAAGTCGTGCGTATTACCTCTCGTCAATTTAAAAGCTAAGTTAGCTAACATGTGTGAGTCATTACGTTTTTAAGATGTCTTTTCTATAATTGCTTGTCAAGGATAAGTTATGCGTCTTATGAATGCACTTCCCAGAGGTATCATATATCCGTCGCATGCTTGCGACGGGTCAAATACTACCTATGTAAGTTAAATAAAACAAAAGCAGAATGCATAAGGAATATCAATTTAATTTGTCTTATCTATTCACCGATACTAGACCAGTCGCAAACTTGTGACAGGTATAACAGAAAAACTTGTTTACTTGTTTGTATAAACTACGTTTGGACTTGTACACATCAACACTTGTTAGGTAGGTTGAATGATAATTTATTAAGTAGTTGGTACCTCATAATATATACTCCGTATCAGCAACTTGTAACGGATAGTATCCGTCTTCAATTAGAAACCAAGATTCGCCTCTGTATTGAGCCGGTTTTTCATTTCCGTCATACTAGGAGGAGAAATAGTAACACTTAAGTGGAAATTATGCACCGGTTCGAGTCTGCTCATGTATATGGTTAGTTAATGTGAGACTGCACAATGTCCCAATGGTACACATTTCATAAAAAAATCACAAATTCTCATCCGTCTTCAGCTTACGACGGATAGTGTTCGTCACAAGCAAAACGCTTTGTACAAAAATTACGTTTGTGGAAAAAAAAATAAAAAAAATTAGACTACTTGATTGTGATCTAGCCAAGACTAATTCTCATTGCATAAACAAATTACAGCAAGAAGGCAAACATACAGAATGAACAAATATAGACACGACTCGAGCGAGACTGTAAGATCAAACGATCCATAAGAACGACCCCTGATCGGAAATCACATGTCTGAGTCGTGTTTGCTCGCCAAACACAGCTCGTGGAGCTCATTTAGTACCCATTCCTCGCCTGAATGACCACCCAGCACCAAGACTCGAGTACCCCCGACCACACACGTGCTATGGCCCCACGCGACCTTAGGGGGTTGTCCCGGAACGTTAAGGGTTCTCCAGGAGGGTTTATCTTCGGAAGGGTCCAAGAGGAAAAGCTGGGACGGAGAATGTAGCGCAGCGATTGAACCCCCGAACACAATGATTCTGCCACACGGCATGCTTACGGCCACGTGGTCGAGCCTGGGAGGAGGAATGACACCGCCTTGGCTACCCATACCCGCGGCACCACAATCTATTTGCCTCCATTGAGGGTTTTCCGTCCCTATGTCGATAGTATAGGCTTCGCCCGACCGTAACCTTAATTGTCCGCTTTTGACCAGGCCCCCGAACATGAATATCTTTGTCCTCCCGTAAACAGAGAGCGAGTGGCCGAGCCTAGACGGTGGGGACCATGATGATGGTATTTCCTTCCAAACTGGACGGTCTGTCGTGAGATCGAGCAAGAATGTGTCACTGAGGAGCTCCCCGGAATCCGTGCAACCCCCGAATACTACTAACTTGGTCCCGTCTACGGTACAAGAGCTATGCCAAGACCGACGGACAGGAGGGGTCCCACCAAGTATTTCGGTCCATGTCGGATGTTTGGCATCCAAGTCTAGGACAAAGACGTCGTTCAACAATCCTTCCCTACCACACCCACCAAAAACAACAAGCCATGACCCGTTGAGACACGAAAGAGTGTGGCCCCACCGTCCAGGAGGAGAGGATTTGACAATCACTCGACGCCACTCTGGGTGTTCCGAGTCAAGGTTGAGTACGAACGTGTCATCCATAGGTTGCATTCCTACACCCTCCCCGCCAAATAAAACAAGTCGGTTTCCCACTGCACATGCACTGAAATTGCAACGTGATGGTTCGACTGAACCTCCTACCGTGAACTTCCTCCAAGAAACGGCCTCAAGGGTGGTTAACTCCCTCGCTAGCCGAACCCACCCCAAATTTTTAGTCATCAACTCTAAATTACCCGTCACTTCCCGTCCCCATAAACTTTGACAAACCATCTTTCTCACATGCTCATTTTTCGTCAGCTCGTATATCCTTTTGCAGGTAGATCCAATCGATGCTACATCTCTTGGAGTCAAGCGTGAAAATATGTTATGCGCCAAAACATCGTCAGAAAGTTGGAGAATTCCACACAGATCTCCACCCTTTGAAGATAACTCATCCGAATGTTCATCAATTTGATGCTCAAATGTCTGTTTGAAAACCGGGTAGGAAACATGGTCAAGATTTACTTTCGCTTCAGTGAATATCTGAATACCTATAACATGGGTAACAGTACCATCATCGGCATAAATTGGTTGAAGCCTAAGCCTGTTCACCAAAGGAGTACCGTCTTTTCTGAAATTGAGAAGCTCTCCTTGGAACTCTATACCGTCTTCCAGACATCGCCTCATCTCGGACACAACAACAGGGTCCACTAAAGGATGTCTTCTTTGAGCATGCGGGTCTCTGTACTGTAAGAAACGACTGCACAAGAAAGTTACAATAATGTCAGTTGAATTCCCTGCAGCAATTTGTTATCTGTACAATTTTCAGGCTGATGAGCTGCAACGAGTAGAGCATTACATATATCCCGAACAAAATCACAAGTTCTCGTGTAAAGCGGCCTTACATTGAAAAGACAGTCATGCATCAGTCATCACACGCTTACCGATTGTGAGTCGCCTACTTCTAATATACCTTAACTAAGGAGTTATTTTCCGAAATAGGCAATTTTGAACAATTATTTAACGAAATAGTTTACTTTTCAAATTAATTACCGAAAATGGGTCCACGTAGGCTTGGATTTCCTGAAGCTGTGGCCAGAGTCAGGTCGCCCACCCCCATAGCGACTTGACCTTGACTAATACCATCCCCCACTTACCCAATACCATCCTAGCTTCGGTGATGACGTGGACCCATTTTCGGTAATTAATTTGAAAAGTAACCTAATTCGTTAAATAATTGTCCAAAATTGCCTATTTCGGAAAATAACTCTTTACTAAGATAGTTCATTAACATTATCAAGAAACTCTTAGATCATACTTCCCTCTGTCCCAATGAATAGTTTACATTTCCGTTATAAACTACTGACTATGACCGAAGGAGTAATAAAAGAAACCTTGAGCACTTAACCATTGCCATTCATTAGTTTCGAATTTAGATTACATTGCCATGACCATAAGTATTTTCCATAAAACAATCAAGCCCAACATTCAGATATGACCGGACGTTATGCACCCGTGTCAGATAGTTCTAATTCTAACCAGTTCTAACCGAGTTTGAGTAACATAAGCGGGATTTTCATCAATAAGGAAGACAAACAACAATACAAAAGCATAATAGACAATGCATAGTGTGTGTATACCCACCACACTTCCACAAACATGTACTCTTATTGTAGTGTCATCTATCAAAAAACAAACCCTTGTTCTGTTTTCATGTTCCTTGAACCTAAAATCATACAATATGGTCATTTCTTTGTCATCCACCCATCACCTATCCCTCAATTTGTTTTTGTTTTAAAGCACATTAGTCACTATCACTAACATTTTTTTAAAATTATAACTTCAAAATATCTTAATTTTGATAAAATAAACAAATACCCTCTTCGCCAGTCATTTATTTATCTTTGTTTTTAGCACTAGTCGATATGACCATTTGTGGTTGCAGTTAATAAATGACAAGTGGACAATCGTGTCTGAATAATCAAATGAATTCAAAAGAATTAGAGACCATAAAATGAAACACGTAAACAAATGACCAGCACGACATCACGATGGGACTCATGGCAGTAAAAAAAAGTTACCATTAGTTTGAGCTATGAACTCTAGAACATCATAAAATCACCCACCAATTACTAGCCCTAGACAATTGTTAATTTCCTTTGTTATTCTACTTAGTTATTTACCAAAAAATACTATTTCAATATTCTCAACAACTTGCTGTACAGTAATTAGGGGTGAACCCATGTAATAGCAATGGCTGGCGCCGGTTATTCCAAACTTTAAAAAAAAAAAATTTTTGCTACTCAATATTTTTGTTTGGTAGATAAATACTTCGTAACTGTTATCTCCTACGTACGGTAAATAACTTATGGGTTAATGATAAATGCTTTGCTTTTTCTCCTAGTGACTCGGGTTCAAATCACGATACATATATTTTACCATTTAATTTTTTCAGGGTCTCCTGCTCCAGACCACCATTTTGGTCTGAAATAATAAGACGGAATTTTGTAACCAGTTTAGAGCCAAATATAACCATTATTTACAAATAAATTATCATAAACTGTAACAGTGACGGTCTGAAACAAGAATTTGTGTAATTATTTTATCACTCGATCTGAATCTGATAACTATTTATAAAAAAGTGGTCGTTTTTTCGTTGGCGGCACGATTAGAACTTATGAAGATAACCAAACAGGCAAACACACTGAAAAACCCACCAAATGAACATCATAAAATACGTAAATAAATAAGTAAACAAATGATCGGGACAGACGGAATACTTACCAATTGCGACCGAGGATTTCATTAGCAGAATAACCCGTATAAAACTCGAAACTGGTATTAACATAAATGATGGGAGAATCAGTCTCAAGTGCATCACAAACAACAATTGATGTTGGCATTGGTTGAGGTTGATAAAAATAATTGCAATTCATATAATTTGCATCATCTTCTTCTTCTTCGTATTCATATTCATCTTCATCATCATCATCATTATCATTATCATCATCATCATTATCATTTACCAAATCATCTTCATTTTCTGCTAAATTTTCCAACAAATCGTGAGTTTTCTGAGGGTATTTTGGTCTTTTACTGTAATGGGATTTCATTTCTTCTTCATCATCAGCTCCTGTAGCTTCCCTTCGTTGACCTTTCATTTTTCTCGATCGTTGGTGTTTACGGTCGATAACAGTGTGTAATCGTTTGATTGATTAAAAATTTGGATTTTTTTTGATGTAAAATACGGGTTTACGGTCGATAAATGATAAACGGTGTGTAATCGACTCGTCGCGTTTATCGAGGTGGTAGAATAAAGGTAGTGGGTTTCGAGGAAGGAAAGATTTGAATTTTAAAGGGAGTTTTTTCGGCGTAAAATAATGTGTTTATCGACTATTATGGTCCATAAATAGTGAGTAATTGTCTTGTTGTATTTTCGCTTGATTAATTTGGTGATAGAATATCTAAGAAGGAAAGATTTGAACTCGGAAGGGAATTTTTCGGCCTAAAATAAGGTCGATAAACAGTGTAATCACCTCGTGAATTTGTCGGCCTAAAATAAGGTGTTTATGGATGTTTAAGGTCGATAAACTGTGAGTAATCGCCTCGTGAAAGATTTGAACTTCGAATGGGAATTTTTTGGCCTAAAATAGGGTGATTATGGTTGATTAAGGTCGATAAACTGTGAGTAATCGCCTCGTGAAAGATTTGAACTTTGAAAAGGTCGATAAACAGTGAGCAATCGCCTCGTGAAAGATTTGAACTGCGAAAGAGATTTTTTTGGCCTAAATGTTTATGGATGATTAAGGTCGATAAACAGTGAGTAATCGCCTCGATGTAAGGTGGTAGAATATCTAAGAAGGAAGATTTGAGTTTTGAAGGGAATTTTTCGGCGTAAAATAAAATATTTAGGGTTTAATTAAGGTTGATAATCAGTGAATAATCGCCTCGTCGAGTGTGTTTAGGGTTTGATTAGTGAAGGGGTGGAATGAATTATAGGAAGGGTGGGTTTGAGGTTAGAAGTTTGAAGTTTGAAGTTTGAAGGGAAGAAGGAAGGTAGTCCACGGTGGAGTAGTGAGAACCACGTGTACGTGAAGATATTTTGTTAGGAAAATATCTTGTAGCCTAACATGAAATGGTACAAGGTCCACGTCATGGTCGGCTAAGATATTTGTGAGTGGAATTGTATATTGATATTTGTGTGGATATTTGTTGATAGTTGATTGATTGTAAGTTTGTAGATAGAATCATAGAATTCGAATTCTCGGTTGGGACGGTTATATCTTTCGTAAACTTATGACGAGTTAAGTATTATTTAATTGATAAAAAAATACAGGTGATTTTAGATTATTTGTACTCGGTCTTATCTATAAGGGGAGAACTTGATTCATTAAAAGCTTGCGACAGATTAATATATCCGTCGCAGGACAGATTTATTGATCATAGAAATGGAGATGGTGGATCATAAGTCATAACTATTGGCTATTGGTATATACCATGAGATTGAGAATCAAATTTTGTAGACTTTGATTGTAGGGATATTATTTCTAGAACTTTCATAATTGATAAACGGATATGTACGATGTATTTTCTGATATTTACAAGAATTACAACACAAATTCTCATTAAAAACGGATATTATTCGGCATAAGCTGAAAACAGATAGTACATTTCTCACAAAATTCAGGTGGGACTATTCATGAGGTGTTCCATTTCCCCACTTGTCCGTCTTCAACTTGAGTCAGCTTGTGAATGTCCGTCACAAGTAAAACGCTTTGTATTTACAAAGGGTTTGCGCCTCATTAACTTGTCTGGAATCCGCAAAAACACTCGACTTGATTAACAAATATACGAGCACAATTTCATAGACCCATTCTCGTGTATGGGCCTTTTTTGGACCGGAAAGGCCCAACTTGAATTGAACGGAACTAAACTAAGTTGAAACTCAATCCGAAAAAAGGGGTTTATCTTGACCAGGTAATGTGGCATGTGGACATGTACAGAGTCGTGCCATGAAAGAATAACCTTTAGAATGAACACAAAGCTTCATTAGAGGCGCGATTGCGCAACAGTGATCGCGAATAATTAAAGCAAGAAACTAGAACTACAAACTCATGAAGTGACCTCAAGGATCAGCATTATCACACTACTCGGAAATAAAACAGCGCCTGAACTTTATAATACAAAGAGAATCTAAGTCGAAACTATGGTACCATTAACTCTACAAGATATCATCATAGGCAACAATTTCTCTATGCTTGAATGGCTGATCTAACACTGCGCCACTAACCGTGGCGTTTGGGTTGACGATGGCTGAACTCAGCCTCTTTACCCTACCGTGTCTACTCAAAGGGGTCTCTCCCTTTAAAAGCTCCGACAAATTTGAATTCCTCCCCCGTCTTTCATTGACATTGTCTTGTGCATCATCATCTTTCATGTCGCTTTCCCACATCACTTGAACCTGCAAGGTTAACCAAAAGGAATCCCGACATTCATCACAACCTATCCAAGTGAATCTTAGGCTTTTAAAACAGGTGTACAAAATTACAAACTAGGGGTGAGAACCGGTCCAAGACCGGACCAGACCGAAGACCGAACTTAAAAATTTGGTGGACCGAAGACCGGACCTAAAACTTTTGGTCGTGGACTGAATCTTAGGCTTTTAAAACAGGTATACAAAGTTACAAACAAGCATAAGCTAACAACTACACCAGCTTTGATAACACTGTTTACGACAGAGCACCGATCAGTGATCAGATATCAGTTTTCCATCCCAGATCAGTTTTCCATTTAAGCAATGATAAATATAAATTATAGGCTATTTAGCATATTACTACCTAATAAGTCTAAATTTTGCATATTACTACCTAATATGTTGAATTATTCAAATAACAAATCAAAATGTGAAAAACCTTACACGATTACTACCACCATGACGGAAGTTGCTAAAAAATGACGGAAATCAGTTTGTTTCGTCTTTTTTTTAACTTCAAACCCAAATTAATACCCATCCTACCCTTCCCCTCTCCTTCCTCCATTAAAACCCATTTCCATCCTTCCTCCATTAAAACAACAAACCAGCATAAATGTGATGTGACATAATATTACCAGGAAGAAAATTGACATAGACAAGGTGGAAACCAATTTAATTAGGAAATAAAATGACGGCAACAAAAAAGCATCAATCCAAGATAACTGGGGGTCACATGAACAATATGCAGAAACCGTCACTGTAAGAGGTAAAGAAAATAGAGAGGGGAAAAAACAGGGAACCTAGAAAATGAAGAAAGCAACAGATAGCCGTGGTATTGACAGTGCACTTGCATTTTAATCGAGTAAACATAGACAAAGAAAGAGGACAGCAACAGTAAATAGATGCTAAGTGAACAATAGAAGCAAATAGAAAAAAGACACAAGAAGAAAGAAGAAGACGAGGAAAGTGAAGGATAGCAAAGCTAACAAGAGTAGAAAGTTTTCAGATAAATCAATGGCCTGCCATCTAATTTCTTGAATTAATAGGGAGCTTGAGCGTTCAGCAGTTGCTTTATGTGGAAACATGAGAGCTATGCACGTCAAGATGGTGCCAGCTAAAACGATGGGATTGCTAATAATAAGATGGGAGAGCGGATTCAGTGGAACCGTTTGATAAAGTTAACATGTAGGGAGAGGGGTATTAAGGGGATAAAATCGTCATTTAACTTACCCAACCATTTAAAACTAACTTAAGTTCGGCTTCCATCAAAAAAGTAGCAAACTGATTAATTAGGTGTGATTTTAGGTGGTAAGATGCATAATTAATTATATTAGGTAGTAATATACAATTTTTCGAACTTATTAGGTAGTAATTTGCCATATTTCCTAAATATTGAAATTCCAGTATTTAATTTTCAATGTTTTTCCACTTCCTATACTGGATTCAGCGGAAAAAATTGTTCGACATTTTTGGTCCCGAATTTAGAAATCTAGCTCTGCAAACATTTGAAAATTCAACTTCTCAACTCCCTACGATATTAGTACCATCATACCATGCTAAAATACTCCTGAAAACTCCATACTTGAAAAGTCAAGTATTCAATCCTAACATCACGAAGAATAATGACACACTCAGACCAAATCAAGGAATGCAAATGACTTGCCCGTAGTTTAAAAAACCGCACCTAGCCATGAGGCACACAGGATCCAAAAGGCACAAGAGGCGCAACTCGTGAGACAGAATACTATGCAATTCCATATTTTTTTTTCAAATTTATTAAATTTGAAATTCTCTTCTCCTCCGTTATCCTTAATTGTCACTTATAAATACATGTGAGCAGTGACACCTCTTTAAAACCGAAAAAGAAGTATACTTGTTTTGAAAATTAGCAGGCTGCATGTGGATATGGACATGGTACACGCCTTGCACATTATCACTTTAGGAACCCATCACCTTAGGGTACCTAACGCCTTCGAATTGCCTAATGCCTACAATACCTCCCTATACACCACAAAACTTCCAAAGCGGTATATGAACTATCCTAAATCTCACATCAACAGACAACAATCAGCAAACAATCCGAGCTAGTAGTCAGCTCAATATCAAAAAACAAAACTTACTAAAGTTTCTATATCCAGAACTTGGAGAAAATCGACATCACACAGACGTAAGCAAATTGATATGTTAATCAACTAAATCACAGGGAGCTCCAAAAGACTAAAAACCAATAAAATTTTAATGTTCAATAAAGGCTTAATGCTTAAACCCGAACTTCATGTATCAACCTGAATTGCAGTTCTATGCTCATCAACTAAGCTACAAGGAGCTTAAAACTACTCGAAACCAAGTAAATCACTATGTACATCAAAGGCTAAACTCAAACTTCATGTATCAATCTAAATTGCAGTTCTCAAACCCTCAGAAAACGCTCAAACAGAGAATTCGAGCAAAACCTAATCCGTCCCAATCATTTGTTTATATTTTGATCAAAGAGCCCTTTTGCTCAGCTACTATCAACCACACTATCAATCGGGATATCAACCCTAACTAAAGACGGTTTCCTGGCTTTAAAAGCAGATCCCGAGCTATCTTTTGGAGCCCTTTTGCTCAGATACTATCAACCACTTACTATCAATCGGGATATCAACCCTAACTAAAGACGGTTTCCTGGCTTTAAAAGCAGATCCCGAGCTATCTTTTGGAGCCCTTTTGCTCAGATACTATCAACCACTTACTATCAATCAGGATATCAACCCTAACTAAAGACGGTTTCCTGGCTTTAAAAGCAGATCCCGAGCTATCTTTTGGAGCCCTTTTGCTCAGATACTATCAACCACTTACTATCAATCGGGATATCAATCCTAACTAAAGACGGTTTCCTGGCTTTAAAAGCAGATCCCGAGCTATCGTTTGGAGCCCTTTTGCTCAGATACTATCAACCACTTACTATCAATCGGGATATCAATCCTAACTAAAGACGGTTTCCTGGCTTTAAAAGCAGATCCCGAGCTATCTTTTGGAGCCCTTTTGCTCAGATACTATCAACCACTTACTATCAATCGGGATATCAACCCTAACTAAAGACGGTCTCCTGGCATTAAAAGCAGATCCCGAGCTATCTTTTGGAGCCCTTTTGCTCAGATACTATCAACCACTTACTATCAATCGGGATATCAACCCTAACTAAAGACGGTCTCCTGGCATTAAAAACAGATCCCGAGTTTCACGCTCATGACTTTACCAGCTAGATTAGCCGACAATTGCTAAGACGGTCTCGTGTTAATATAATGCTACACCAATTCAACTACTTATAAAACCGTCTCATATAAAAATTAGCGCAAAACAAAACAGTATCCCAACTAAAGACGACGTGAGTATCGTCTCTCCCGACTTTACCAGCTAAGCTATCTCAGATTTGCTAAAACGGTCTCATGTTAACATAATGCTACACTAATTCACCTAATTATAAAACCGTCTCATATAAAAATTAGCGCAAAACAAACGTATTCCAACTAAAGACGGCGTAAGTATCGTCACTCGCGACTTTACCAGCTAAGCTAGATTTGCTAAAACGGTGTCATGTTAACATAATGCTAGACCAATTGACCTAATTACAAAACCGTCTCATACAAAAATTAGGGCAAAACAAAACAAATCAATACATCCAAGTATCAAAAAAGTACCGGGTGCGAGTCGATGGAGATGGGGAAAGACGGATCACGCGAGGCAGCGACAGCGGAATCGGCACCGGAAAAAGTCCGAAAAGAGATAGAACCAACACCAAGCGGGTTAATCCGAATCCGGGAAATAGACCCGTAGATTTCGAACCGGGCTTTCAAGTCCAAGACGGAGCAGCCCGTAGGAAGCCCGAGTACAAGTAAAGCGGGTGGTGCAGCGGGTTTATCTTGAGGTTTATCTTCTGGTGATGGAGCTCGTGGTTGTGGACGACGTCGTTTTGGGTTGAAGTAGGGTTGGTGAGGGGAGAAGTAGGGTTTCTCTCTCTTCCTGCTCATTCTCATCGATGGGGATTTTGACTCTTTGGTCTATTCGCACGCCAATTTTAATGGAGGACTATTCAAGTGTAAGCATCAATAAATCTTCCTTTGGACGGGTTATCCGTCACCAGTTTTTGACGATTCGAGTATCCTCCACATTTGTAGATAAAATAAAAATAAAGGTGTATAATCACAAAGTTTGTCGTTATCTTCCAAAATGAATTTTATTTGATCTGTCACACGCTTGCGACGGATACTACCCGTCACAAATGAAAATTTGTGGTAAACAATTGATCCTCATATAGTCGTAAACAATTGATCCTCGTATAGTCGTATTATTAGTTATGTGATAGGTTCCGTTTTTTTTTTGCTGAAATATGAAAAATTAACGGAATTATTTTAGGATTATTATTTAAAATTGACCTAGATTTATAAGACTTTATATATAAACGAAAATTTTATTAATTTAATTTTTGGTTCTTTGATCGGCCCAGGTGGATTGGTTTGGGAAAGGGGGCAAGGTAACCGACCGAAGTCCAGCCTAAGGATGAGCTAGTGAGCTACACATGTTTGTAAAAGTCGGTATGTAGTTAGCCGAGTTGGACCAACCTACCACATGAGGACCTCTACGCGAGCCTTATGTTACATTTGGTTGGATGGAGTTGGCGATGTGTTTTAGAATAAGGAGTGGTTTGAGTTGTGAGCGTAATTGCTAAATTTTAAGAATTTAAATTCCTGAATTAAAGTATATGTAAGAAGTAATTTTCTGCTTCACAAAATCATCACTCAAATCGGATGAGGATAATTAATTAAGATAGGGAGTAAGATACAACAAATTACAAAGCATTACAATGAATGTTGATGCCTTGATGGACTGATGGTAGTGACTTAATAATGGAACTCAAACTTACTATTTTTATTATACTCAAACCCTCAAAGTTATGTCTATAAATTAGTCTTTTCTCTCTTTATAATAAAATTATCACGGGTTAATAATCCAATAAAATTATAAATAGTTCTTATTTCTCTTTACCGCTTGATAAAAGTGTCTCAAATCACATACCCGGTAGCTACTCTAGGAATAATATTGCAGTAACCAATTTTATAGTTTTTGAAAATTATAGTAAAGTTTTTAAGTTTTGTTTTAAAAATTATGAATTTTCCTATAAAGTTTCTGAATTTTTTTATTTAAACATTAAACTCTAAAAACTCACAATAAAACTAAAAAATATTATATATAAATTTAGTTGAATTTGAGTTATGACGAAAAAAAACTAAAATATAATTTATAAACTTTAGAATGCTCAAAAAAAAATATATTTGCTCAAAAATAAATAAAGTTTGAGGTAATAAGCTAAAAAAAAATACATATATGCTAAAACAATAAAAAAATTAGAGGTATTACCTCCGATATATGTCCCTTTTCTCCATAATATCGAGTAGGAGTATGAGAAAGACATATGCAACAAAAACTCGACTAAACAAGATTGATAACTATATAAGTTACTCAACACTTCGTAATTAGTATTGTAATACAGCCATACAGGTATAATAAAAACATGAATTAAATTAGAAAATACTCGTATAACAAAACTCACGCTTAAAAACCGTATTATTACAATTTACAATCATAACAGTCAATAATTGTCCCACCAAAACATACTTTATTCAACAAATTAACAACATATTTTCAAATTTAAAGCAGTATACAACAATTGGCAATGTTATTACTTATTACTAATCACAAAAATCAAACATCTAAAACAAAAAAAAAAAAAAAAAAAAACATTTTCCAAGTCACTGCATTACTGAAGGTTTAAGCTGGACCCACACACCATGACTTGGCACTCCAGCGTGTACAACAAACAACATATAATACCCAGGTGGGGCCACATTAACATTAACTGGCATCCTAGCTGTCACTTTATATGCCACCTCAGACAATCGAATTACCTCTTCCGCACCTAAAATTACCAACCTTTGATTCATCCCAAACGAATGCGTGGTAAATGGCGGTAAAACCATAGTTACCGCCAACCCTCTTTCTGGTAAATACTCTCCCAGCACAAAATTTACTGCCACCATTTGTCCGTAATTCACTACTTTTCCTTCGGTTTCGACCGCCAGTATTGACGGTCGAAACCCGCTAAAAACCGGGTCTAAGTACGGCGGGTGGAACGTCTCGAGGGATAATTCCGTCGGGTATTTGGCTTCACGGGTGAAATTATAAGTCGGGTGCGGGTTAGACCCGCCTACTAAGACCCGCCCGTCGGATAGTAAAATAGCTGACGAGTGGTATAACCGTGGGATTTTTGTCGGGTTTAGGACGATAAACTTCTGGGTCGGGTCTGGGGTAGAGACCCGGTATAAAACCGGGTTTAATACCGGGTTATCCGCATTTTCCCAACCGGCTGTACCATTTCCCGCGCCATTTATAATCAAAATATCACCCGTAGGAAGCATGACCATGTCGGGCATAACACGTGACATTGGCATCTCCTCCATCATCCAATGCGGGTTCGGGTCGGTTATTACCATACGTCCACACGTCTTCGACGCTGCCACGTAAACACTATCCACATTCGCGAGATCGAACGAACCGGGTTTCGCCCCGCCACAAACCAATATTTCAAGGTTTTCTCCAATAATTGGTAGAAGGGTAGATGACCCTGTTGACGGGTAATTACGTCGGTCACCCGTCGGCATGACCGGAAATTCTTTTACGACATTTCCGGTCATATAATCGAATTCAATTGACCGATTGTTCGCGAAAATGAAGAGATGATTATTCGGTAAAAGATGCAAGAACGGGTAAAGATTATTTTCTTTATTTCTACCGTCCCATGTCTCGGTAAGAAATCTAAGAGGGTATTTCCTCGGGATTTGACTCGGGTAAAACTCGTAGTTGGGGGACCCACGTCCCCCAACTACGATTACCCTTCCGTTAGGGAGGATATGATTTGACGCGTACCATCTCCGCGCAGCTAAATTGGTACGTAATTCATCCCAATCACATGAACTAGGTTCGGTACTACACGGAGCAAACGTCCGTATAACCCGCTCCCCACGCGCGTACCCGCCGGTCTGGACTAACCTCCCGTTCGGGTCAACCGAACCAGAGGAACACCAAGTATCCGTAAGAATAGTAAGAGGACGGTACGTATTGGAAACGACGTCGTATAAGACAGAATGAGCAGTACAATCGAGTCTTGAAATAGTTCCGTTTTGGTAATAACGAGGACGACATTTATCGAACGGTAACGTAAGATTAGACGGCCCGAAATCGGTTCTGTCGAAAATTACGACTTGATCGTTGTAAAGAAGTTGCATGTGCATAGCGGAAATGCCGATGCTACGATGGAGTAATGTCCACCATCCTCCTAACAATGGTTCGGATTCTGGGAATGTGGCCGAGGTCGGAATGGTGATGATGAGTAAAAGAAGTGAGAAGAAGATTATGGTAGACATTGTTGATGATTAATGGTGGAGAAGAAGGGTTTAAGAGAAAATTAAGAGAAGGGTTTGAAAGGGAATGGTGAATTAAAGAAGATTAAAGTCACAGGATTCTGGTTAGTTAGTTATTAGTTTGTTATGCTCGGAGTGTCCGTGAAATTTTGTTAACTCTCTCTATCTATTCTTATACATAAGGTATCTATCATTCTATCACTTTCGATTCTTGATAGCTTAACAAATTGTTTTTTCCGTCTCAGTCGTTTGTTTACGTATTTTATCCGTTATAGAGTCCTGTTTTCTTGGATTTAATTTCGGTTTATTTAGATCCGTCTAACTCTTCTCCTTTACAAATTAAATATATTAACTTTAGTTCAACTTTATTAAGTTTTATTCAGCTTAATTCAGACTGTTTCGGTTCAAAAGGTTAAAGTCGAAGAGGTATTACAAATTATTGGAACATATAAGGACTATATATATTATTGGATAATAATCGAGGAAGGTTTTCGAAATGTAGTAGAGAGACTCGAGACTATAGACCAAAGACGATAAATGAAGGGACGTGTTTTTTCACATACGGATTTTACTCTTTCACATGCGATTTTTACCACACCGTCCTTCTCATTTCTTTTATCATTCACCCAATTGATTTTATGTCCCTTCCTTCATTCCCTTATACACGAGTGATTTGTTACAACTACTCCGTTCACCCCCACCAACTCCGTTCACCGCCCTCCGCCACCAACTCCGTTCACCGTCCCTCCGTCACCAACTGTTATACTTAAATAAATTCAAAAACAAAAACTAGAAAACAAAGAAACCAAAAATGAACAACCAAAAATAACTCTATTCACAAATGAACTTTTACTTTAACTCTATTCAATCTAGCTAAATTCCGTTAATTAAGTTCAGTTCAAATCAACTGTATTACGTTCAATTCATTACATTTTAGCCGAAAACAACATGGCCATATTGATCGATTTCTAAGCAATTTGCTTTTGTCTATGTATCATGCTTGATTCATTTAAATTTTAACTCGGTTCAGCTCAACTCACTCTCTATTAGGTTAAATTCAACCCATTTTAGCTAAAAAGGATTAGATATATCCGTCTTTAATGAGAATATGTTACGTAGAAAGAAGGTTGAGTGGGTAATTATTGAGTAATGAAGAGGAAAGATTAGTTAGATGGAAGTGAATAAATGTAGCATTGAAGATAGTCCTTGGTCCTTACATAAAAGGATATGATATTGATAATTAGGAGCGGTTGCTATAACTCTATAAGTTATCATCATCTGACAAATATGGTGGTGATGGTATGTATGTGTATTGTTCATGATCGTCTAATCATGGCTTCATGGGAGTATACCAGTTACCAGTATACTGTCGGTGTGAGTTTAAAGCTATACGCCTCTCAGTTTTGTCTTCACCGTTGTAATTACTAGGGGTGTGTTCATAATAAACCGAACCGCAATAACCGAACCGAAAAATCGAAAAAACCGTACATTTTTAAGGTTCGATTAACCAAACCGTTTTGACAAAGGGGTTCGGTGAACCGAACCGTTAAATTTATCATGGACAAGGTTCGGTTGAGGTTCGCAATTTTAGAAAAGAGGTTAACCGCGAACCGAACCGTTCACAAAAAATTAAGCAAAAAATTAAAATATTATATACAAAATTGTTCTTTTTTTTAATTAAAAAGTGTTTCCGAATTCAAAAATGATTAAAATGATTAATATTAAAGTTTCACTTATTATCTTTATTGTTGAGTATAAATAAATATTAAGAATTTAATTAAACTACTAAATAAAAATCACGAAAACTAAAGAAAAAGTATATTTAGCATGTTTATAGGTTAACCGGTAACCGAACCGTAAATAACCGTTTAAAGTGGTTAACCGAACCGCAAATAACCGTTAGGAACGGTGCGGTTTAGGTTCGGTGTTTTGCCAAACCGAACCGTGCGCGAACCGTATTAAATATGAGGTTCGGTGAACCGAACCGCGAATGAACACCCCTAGTAATTACTACGAGATTGAATAATAAATTCTCGTGGTAGACGGGTCATAAGTTGAAAACGAATAGTATCTCTAGTACGTGACATTATTAATAGGTGCTCTGTTCCCTCTTAGTTATCTTACTGTGGAAAAAACACGATCCGTTTTCAACTTAAAACGAATAATGTCCGTCATATGCAACTCGGTGTTTTGTTATTTATTTATCAAGACGTCGACCGGAAAAAGTGGTCACTTAAAATGCATTCATTTTCCTCTTGTCTACTTGCTCGTATGAAATATTCTTTTTTTTTGGTAGATACTCCTCTATGTAAGTGAATGCATAATGCATAAGATTGTGAGGATTGAGAAGCATAATTTAAGTTCAAATTCATAATGTGTAATGTAAATTTAAACGTGTTTTAACAAATCGGAGTATTTGTTAATTTCAAATAAGTTATATGTGGCATGCTTATCACGTGTTCTCTAAGACGCCCGTTTGGATTCGTGTATACCCAGAGTTATGGAGGGCTAGCGATCTAATTTAGAGACTATGGATGATACATTTCTTATTGGACGGATGTGATCTGACAATCAAGTGCAAGAGAGAGTGGGAGTAAATTAAAACGTATGTAACGATAACACTAGAAAACAGTGACGGAAAAATCCTATAAAAGAAGGAAAATTGTGATAGGTTTGGTGCACCTCGTAGTAATTCCATTGCGAGTGGTACTTCATCAAAAGATAATTAGATAAGAACAATAGTAAGTTTAGAAGTATGGAAGTCGTTGTAGGTTAAAAATTAAGCATGAGAGTTGACGATGGAGGACTGGAGTTGTGTATCAATAGTTCAACACCCGAGTAATGAGATATTGTTGTTTTTGTGCATTTTAGAAGTTTCACGACCTATTAAACCGTTATATTGACCCTTATTCATAGTTGATTCTCCTCTTATTGTTTAGCGACCCGTTCTTCCTAGAATCTTGGCGGTGGACAACATCTCTTACATTTATCATATTTACGCACTTTTTGTTTTGAACTTTCAAGGCGAGCCGTCCTTTGGACTTGGAGTCTGGGACAATGTGCTCTCGAGTCTACGACTCATAAGATGATACATCATTAACAAATAATGAATGTCAAAAATAGGTCCATTTTAATAGAAAACATGTTACTCAACGACATTTTAAACTTTTCACACATTTAATATTTGTAACTCATTTTTTTTAATAAATACTCCAATAAATAGTCTAATTCAACTAACAATAAATCTGGCTTAGAACGGATAATCCTTTTTTTTCCCTTTTTTGGTGACGGGGAACCTTCGGCGTGCATTGTGTAAACCCACCGGTATATGTGATAGCCTGCAAACCACGTATATCAGATAAACCACCCGAGAGTGACATGCTCGAAGTCTGTTTATGTATTGACTCAATACAATCCTCTGAGTATGTCGTAACTTAAAAGTTAAAACCGTCTAAAACAAAAATTCATGTTCAACTAATTACTCAGTTAACCTCCAAAATTAAGAATAATACAAATCCAACGACTAACATGAACTGATCTAAATCCAACGGTTTAAATTAGATCGCGCGACATCTAATCAAATCACCTGATTCACCTCTATTGCCAATTATTTTCCCCCTTTTCTCACTTTCGATCAAATCGATTCAAATCCCTAATTCCAGTCTTCATACTAACACACTCCACCAACAATTCGACGATTAGATCATCATACCATTTCATCAATCACTCCATCAGCAATTTGGCGATTCGATCATCATATCAAGGTAATCCACAATTTATCGATTTGATTAACATTTCCGCGATAATTCCTTAATTTGTCATGAATCATGATCTAGTTTTCGAATTAATTGCTAGGTTTTGATAAAATAGGGTTTCCGATTACAGTAAGACGATGAATTTCCTGCTGCGGCAAAGCCAAGCGGCCGCAGCAGTAGCAGCATCATCTTCGTCATCGTCATCATCGTCATTATCATCGATATCGTCATCGTCTCCGTCATTGTCATCGTCATCAAGTCATCATCTCCCGCCAACGTCGCCGTTTATTAAGATTCCGTCAAAAGGTGTAACGACATTAGAAGGTTTAATTTCGGAGGATAAGTCGACATTTGTTGATCATAATCGTTCTAGTGATAGTAGTATTAATCATGTTTATGACAATGGTAATTCTGATTTGTATGGTGATAACGGGAGCTTGGTGAATTCGAGTAATTCGGATAAGTATTTCGCTCCGCTTGTTGATAAGCATGTTGATGTTTTGGAAGATGAAGGCTGGATCACTATCCCTTTTAGTATGTTTCCTTCTTTTTTCGGTTGTTTCTGTTTCCGTTTTCGTTGCATGGTGGCTGTTTTGAGTGCGAGCTAATTGTATTCATGTAATGCTGTTTGATATTTAGTTTGTGAACATCTGCATTTGGATCTCCTTAGACCACATTTCTCTCCGTCCCGATCATTTGGATTACCTTTGATTAAAATAACACTAGAATAACTTTAAAAGGAACAAATCAATGGTACAAAGGGAGTATAATGATGAAATGATCATTTGTGAGTTTCGAATGATTTTGTGGGATGGAGTTTTGTGTTTCTGAATCCTTCCCGTTTTGCCTCCCGTCCAATTATAGATCATTTTAAAAGAAAGTAAAGAGGGAAGGAATTAAAATGATAAGGTTTTAAACTTATTTTGTCGTCCCATTGACTAGTTTTGCTTATGTTCCTTTTAATTGAGGCTAATAAGAAGTGGCTAACTTGCCAAACTTAGCAAGTCGTCATCATTCAATTTGAAGCAAACCAAAATGGAACGTGGGTGGAGGAATATTTCCTTTTAATTGAGGCTACTAAGAAGGGGCTAACTTTCCGAATATAGTTAATCGTTGTTTTTCAGTTTGGAGCAAACCGAAATGGAAGCATGGGCAGAGGAGTTTTTTAGTGACTTTGAATATCCTAAACCAAATTATGTTATTCTTGCCTCTTTCCTAATGGTATGTGCACATAGACCAACGTAGACAATGCAAATAGGAAGATAAGGATTGAAAGCTAGTATATGTTGCTCATACTCCCGTAGATATGGGCGTCTGATGCCAGTATGCGTCGCAGTGTTTGTTAGACTCTTCACGACTTAAATTTCAAGACGTCCATAATTGAGTACAAAGGTACATGGACAAAAAATTGTTACAAAATTTAATTCAATTTCTGACAAAATTTGAATTCTATTGTAAATACAAAGACATTAGAGATATAAGCTTTTTTTAGCTAAAGATATAAAGCTTAACATTGATAAAAATCATAGTAATTGTTTTATACACATATTTTCTTCAGATTTTGTCATGTGAGGCTCCTTTTCCAGTTGTATTATGACGAGCGTTTGACCAGTAAGGGTCATGTACAGAATTCATAGCCATTTCCTTGATTCTAGTGTCGAGCACTCAAGTGAAGAGCCAAAATAACATAGACTAGATATATGATGTTATTGGTGCTTTCTGACTTTTTGTTGTGCGGAATAGACGGTTGCCAATATGGTCATTTGTCATAGATTGTTTCTGGATGTAGTTTGCAATACATAAGGTTTTATTTGCTCTAGAGTGGATGGTTAGCATAGGGTAGTGGTTAGTTGCTGCTTTGCGGTGTTGGTGTAAGGTAGGAATTGTTTGTCAATGTCTGTGTATCATGTTATGTCAACTTTTGAGTATCTCTAAAGCTATTCTTACCGCTAATTACTGCCCTTCTTGATGTCTGATTTGATTTCTTCCTAGAATATATTTACTTATCTGCTATTATAATTCTGAGATGTTTTTACAGAGAAACTTCCCGATGACTGGGACTCTGCTTCAGATATGCATGGGCTCCGCTCTTTGGATCGCTCTTTTGTTTTTCCTGGTAGATCGTCATTAATGCTACTTTTCTTTGCTTTTGTGTTTGCCGCCATGGTCATTGCTTATTTATGAGCTTAGTGTCTTTGTATGCTTGATTATGTAGGTGAGCAAGTTCATATATTGGCTTGTTTGTCAGCTGCTAAACAAGACTCTGAAATCATAACTCCTTTCAAAGTTGCTGCTATAATAAATAAGAATAGTGTCGCAAATGGTGCAAAGGACCAACATGGAAATTCTTCAGAGTCAAGCTCTGGATCCCAACAACCTGATTTTGCTGGCCATGCTGATGCAAAAAGTACGAGTACACCTTCTAATGATGTATCTGCTAGTGAATCTTTCTTGAGAATGGAGGATCATAAGAGGCAAACTCAATCATTGCTACAGAGATTTAAGGACTCCCATTTTTTTGCTCGAATTGCGGAGTCTGGTGAGCAGCTTTGGTCAAAAAAAGGTTCAACAGAAAACCTGCACAATGATAGTGTGGAGGATGATGAGGTTTCGGGATCAGGGTCATCCAACAGTGTCATAATTGATAATGGCAGCTTTAATCCTCAGGTTTCTGGTGGTGTAGCCAGAAATTCTGTTAAGTGTTGCTCTCTCAGTAATGGTGACATAGTGGTATGTTTCAAAGAATCTCACTGCATCTGCATTAGTCGTACCTTTTTCATCTGCCAAATCCCTTTTAGGTTGTAACATTAACCTTTTGTTTGGAATTTGGATGCTAAAAAAGGGAGGGAAAGAGAGGGGACAGGAGAGGGAAGGGAAGTGAGATTTTCTCTCCAAATCTTTCCTTTGTTGGACAATAAATAATTTGCCTTGGAGGAGGGAAACGGAGGTATCCATTTTCCCTTCCCCCTAAATTCCAAACAAAGGATATTGTCGCCGTCCAAGGCCTTGTTTGGATATCAAAAATGGAGGGAAAGGGAGGGGTTGGGGGAAGAGGGAAGGGAAAAGGTGCGAAGGGAAGGGGGAATGGAAGAGAAACACTTTGCCTTGTAGAAGGGTATGCAGGGCTAAAATTTCCATCCCCTCCAAATCCCTCCACCTCCATTTGCAAACCATACAACAGAAAGTGTCTCTCTGTCTACTTTGATTATCTTATGTTTTTGCATGTAGTTTTGAATGATTGCATCATCCAATCCATCTCTACTTCACATCTCCTAATGACATGATATGGCTTCTTTTTACTTATTTGCATTTAGTTTGTTCACTACACTTATCAGCATTATATTTTCGGTTAATGAATATTCATCACTTATTGAAAACCAAGTGATATACATTTACTTGCTGCCAGTATGCGCTGACGATAAGTAATTATTAAACTATATACCCTACCTATGTTTCTTGACATGGATGAAGACCGATGCTTTTTTTACTGAGGTCTAAAGTTTAGGGTTTGTGAACTGCTAAATTTGACGGTGTTACTTTGAATCTAAAATGGGGTCGTTGTGTTTTGTTGCTGTCTCATTAATATTCTCTTATGTCTTTTGTTGTTTGGAAGGATGCAGGTTCTTTTACAAGTGAATATTGGTGTTGATTTTTTAAGAGATCCTATACTCGAGATTCTTCAATTTGAGAAGCATCATGACCAAATTAGTGGTTTAAATGTACCCATCAAAGAAGAGCTCCGTTCATCTGTTGAACTGTTAAAATGGTTGCTTCCTGTGGATAACTCTCACCATCAAGTTAATCGAAATTTATCGCCTGCTTTAATGAACTCATCCCATAAAACAAGTTTTTCAGCTTCAAGTGGTTCCCCACTCTTTTCTCTTAACCACTTCAGAAGTTATTCTATGTCTTCACTACCACAAAATGTTACACCCACTGCATCTCCATCTCTGTCTGCTGCTGCTTCATCAAAACCTAATTTTGACTTTGAAGATTGGGATCGTTTTATGTCACAAAAGTCTGCGAAGAGTCCAAGAAGTGGCAGTCAAGGTTTACTGTCTTTTCGTGGTGTGCCATTGGAGCCAGAAAGATTCTCTGTTTGTTGTGGATTGGAAGGGATATATATACCAGGGAGAAGGTGGAGGAAGAAGCTTGAAATTATTCAGCCTGTCGAAATCCACACGTTCGTGGCCGACTGCAATACAAATGATTTGCTTTGTGTTCAGATCAAGGTTAGTGTTCGTTTATCTTTTCAACTCTTTTATATTACGTCATGCTATGCCTGTCTATGAGACTTCGAGTGTGCATGTTTTCATGCATGCAGTCTTGTACTCTTGACTTAAATTATGATTTGATATTTTGTAACAACTTGGTTTCTTGCAGAATGTGTCGCCAGCTCATATTCCAGATATTGTTGTTTATATAGATGCAATAACCATTATCTTGGAAGAGGCATCAAAGGGATGCCCATCATTGTCTGTTCCAGTTGCATGTATTGAAGCTGGAACTGATCACAGCCTGCCAAATTTGGCCTTGAGGTTGTTCTCAACATCTTGTATTTATCGACACTTGTGATTTTGTTCTTTGCTGCTCTTTTTGCTTGGCTGAGTGGCTGCCGGCTGGAGAGAAGAGAGTGCGCAATAGCTGTTATATACATTTTCAGTAGAAGATTTAGGGCATTCAATTCTCTATTCCTCCTTGTATCTTTGGTTGGTTTATACTGGTAGAAATGCACCGGCTTGCTGCTCTCCCTTACTAGGGCTGAGTTTAAGCGCATCTTCCAGACCTTGGGATTATTTTCCAGGTGTTGGAGCTGGCTCTGATGTGCAATTGCAGCACTTTAATCAGAGCCAAGGCTTCAATCTTAAACCCTCCTGCATTATTCTGTTTTCGACGTAAGACCTGTAAATAGAATAATTAAGGAGTGTTTCAGATCATAGGCTTGGCGAATTGTGTATGGATATGCCAGCAACATATTTTACAATTGTGATGTCTATGAAACCATCTTATTACAGGAGAGGAGAGGAACATTCTTTTATACTGAAACCAGCTACAACAGTGTTAAAGAAGCCTAAGGTTCCTGGCGATATAACTTCTCAGTTCCGTTCTAGAACTGGAAATAAAGCTGCAAGTATGCGTCTGCCTCCAACAACCGTTGATGCTACTATTGGTGGATCTGCATCTGATAAGTATGCTGTTCTTGTATCATGTCGTTGCAACTACTCTGGTAATCTTCGGTATTATTAACTTGTCTGAGGTTTGAACTTTATATATGAAAGTTTTGTTGGTAACATGTATATTATATGTAGAATCACGACTATTTTTCAAGAAGCCCGTAGAATGGCGGCCACGCATTTCAAAGGAGTTCATGTTATCAGTTGCAACTGAAACATCCAAACAAACTCTAAATGCTTCTAAAAAAGTTTCTCAGCTGCCTGTTCAGGTCTGGTCTGCTTGTTTACAAAAAGCTGTAGTGTCTACTTATTTTTAGAAGAGACAAACTTTACCAACTCTTTTGAATCTTCAGGTGTTGACTCTTCAGGCATCAAACCTCACATCTGAAGATCTTAACTTGACTATTCTTGCTCCAGCTTCATTTACGCCCCCTCCTGCAGTGCTATCACTAAATTCTGGGTCTTCATCACCGGCTAGCCCGTTTGTTCTTTCTACGACACAGAAGCTAAACTCATCGGCTTCCCTTGCCGAGAGTAAGAGTCGAAATGGGACACAATCTCATTCTTTGGAAGAACAGACTGCTCCGGTTGCTGATGCTATTACTACAACTGTCTTGAGCTCTAGTCACTTATGGTTGCACAGCAGGGTTCCATTAGGGTACTCACTTCTTGGCTGTTTAGTCCTTCAGTTCATATTTCAGTTGAGTTTGTTGACTTTGAATCTAATTTACTGTGGTTCACCAGGTGTGTTCCTTCTCAATCCACTGCCACTGTCAAACTTGAGCTGCTACCAATGACAGATGGCATAATCACCCTTGATACGTTGCAGATTTATGTTAAGGAGAAAGGTAATCTGTTTATTCATGTTGCCAATGTGGCAAGAAGTTAGTCGAGGAAGCTTTAGTTTATATTAGGAAGGTTCAGTTTGATGTTTTAAACTTGAACTACCCTCTTTCCCTGGTTGCCCCTCTCTCGTCTGGCATCCTGCTTGACAGCAGGGGAATGATACTAAATTGCTATTTCATGTATCAGTTTCTAAATTTAGAGGGGTACAATCTGATCTATTCCCTCTTAGCCGCTCACGTTTATGCTTTGATAACCATTCTGATTCATATTTTTGTACCTGTCATGATGCTATTTGCTATTCATGTTCTTTTTACAACTCGTGAACTAATTTTCGTCCCTTACTCTCCGTAGTTTAATGTTAGCAATCAATTACAGGTGATGTTGATAGAGTCCGTAGCTTATAAATACTCTTGTGCTCCAAGAAGATTTATATTTTATTTAGGGCGTGAGGAGATTGTGAGTTTTTTACTTAGACTCAGCTGTCGGCTGTTCGGTAACTAGAAAATTTTCATAAGACGGCCGATTCATTATGACTTATGACTTATGAGTCATGTTTGTGAGGTTAAGTTAAAATGGTTATTTTTGTAAGGTCTAACAGTTTCTTAAATCGTAGTTTTGTAAGGTCTAACCATCATCCTTGTATGATGTAGCTGAAATCTCATGTTTCATCTCATGTACATGATGTACTATACAGTTAACACGAATCTGTTCACTTTAATGTAAGGATCATTTGCTTGGGTGGTCTTCATAGGCCGTAGAGTAAGATGATCTGTAAAGCTTCAAATTTGTAATGAATCCAGGGATCAATTGGTAGGGTGGGCCTAAAGGGATGGGCCGTTTTAGTCTATAGTGTCAGTACTCTATGGGAATTAGTTTGAGGGTGATGTGTTGTGATCTCTTGGATATGCCTGTGAGTGTTCCTTATAACATTTAAACTGAATTCCGTCTCTACTTCACATCTCCCTTCATCAGGATGATCTTACATAAGCTTTCCTCTTTTGATCTTCGATTTGAATTCTCTAGAATTTCTTTCATCAAAAAACTTGTTTCCCCGCATCCGACCCTTTTTTCATTGCATTTGGAATAGGATTTAGAATTGCCTCTATGTAAGGCTATACGTTTTTACATGCTGTGAAGTAGCTGACATGTAGTATCTTGTTGGCGGCTGTTCTTCTCCTGTATTGGTAGGGGACAAGTGATTGCAAAATAAACAGTAAATGAAGCATTTTATTTTATTCTTTATTTTGTTTCTTGACATTGCCATACATTGTTGTGGAGCTCATACCCGTATTTCTCCAGGTTTACAGATTATTTGTTAGGTTTTCATTACATTACTATCAGTATGCAATCTAGCAATTTGCAACCATGACGCTAGGATGGTTGAATCAAACTTTGGACTTTGCTAGGGTATCATTGTTTGCTAGTAGGCAAGTTTATTGTGTCAAATAAGCCTGTTTTGTTCTCACTGTTTTCCTTAGTTGCGTTGATGTACCTGATGGACTCCTCATAACAACATTATAACCTATCATTACATACACCTCACATCTACTCTCTTCTGTTTTGTATAAAAACCTAATACGTCGACCTAGTGAAGAAACAGTAATGATGATGGTTTCCCCTTGTTACAGGTGTAACATATGTTCCTGAACGTGCATTGAAGATCAATGCAACTTCAAGCATTGCCACCGGGATCATCTAGGAATTGAATTGTGTAATTATCGTGTATTTCTATGCTGTCCTTCATTAGAAAACCAGAAGCAAAGCAGGTATGTCCTTTGAGGTACACAATGCTGGCTGTATAATCATTAAGTAAATTGGATATGGATCACAAGTTCCCGCATCTTTCTACCCACATAGTTTAGACAATTTTGTGACGCAATCGTACTTCTGAGATGCTGTTATTGGCAATTCAACCTGTTAAAATACCTTGAGAACTGGATACACAATCGACACTTTGACTGGATTAATGTTAAGTTTTGCCGCTGTATTTTGTAGATGTGCAATTTGAAATACGATGATTGTTCTGAAGTATTAATATCCCTTCTTTCTTCTATTGAGTTTATTTGCATTTCAAATTTGATCATCAGCCTCTTGCAATTATTCATCTATGATCCGGTCTTTTGTTTGAAACTATGGCATTAAATACTGTCTTCAGCACCGCATCTCGACTTTAGTGCAGTAACCAGGTCATGAGATGTTGGTTTCCAGGATGAAATCTGAAACCATCATTATTACCATGTTAGAGACAAATTTGGATGTTAATGTTACTGTTACTGTTATTCTTGTGCAAATATTTGTTACATCACAAATTCTTGTTTCAGACCGTCACTTTTGGTCTGAAATAATAAGACGGGATTTTGTTACCATTTTACAGCCAAATGTAACCACAATAGTATGGTCAATGTTACAGCTTATGATAACTTGTTTGTAAATAATGGTTATATTTGGCTGTAAAATGGTTACAAAATTCCGTCTTATTATTTCAGACCAAAATTGTGGTCTGAAGCAAGACCAACTGGTGTTACATATACCCCAAATTCTGTAGCTTTTTTTTTTTTTTTGGCGGTGAAATTCTGTAGCTTGACATCATTGTGACCTTTAATGGTCAGTCAGGCTGCCCAGTCCCGACTCGTTGTATCTGTGGAATGCAAACCTGCAATAACTACGGCATAGCTAGAGATGTCTACAGGTGGAGAAGCCGGAGAACTACCCTTCAGACAGCAAGTCCTTGCATATTGAATTACTGATCATCGATCATCATACATGTTAACATCAAACTAAATTTCAAGGACATTTTTCATGTTTAGGACGCCCGTTTCCAAATATATGTTTACGTCTTTCCATCGTTTTATTTGGAGGGTTGGCGGGGGACAGCTTCTTTGAAGGTATCCAAAGTACGGGAGCTCTGAACTTAATACTAGTTTTAGTGCTCGGTCCAATTTGAGCCATCTCCGATAAGAACAGCTGGTGACGTGACGGTGACGGTGACGGACAAATCGGAAACGAAACATTTAATGGGTAATTATTAAATGTGTTTATCTTCCTCTTATATCCACCATCACCATCATATTCATCACCAATCTGTTTTTTACTAGAAACAATTTATCCAATTTCAACTGACGTTTTGTACTATTCTTTTGTAGTAACAACTTTAAAAATGAGGCCTTAAAAAAGCTATATAAACCTTTCATAAAGTTGCGAACGTTTCATACTCGTGTCGACTAGAGTAATTTTTTTTGGATGCCGCTAGTAAATAGATTGTGATTGTTCGTAACAAGATTCGTTTTTGAATTTCCGCTCACTTGACAATTTTTGGTTTTGTAGCGCTGTTGCGCTTTACCTCCTCGGTGATCTAGTAATTTATTTGAACCGCGCTATATTCTGATTTTTTCCCTCGTTCTTGAAATTAATTCGTTTTAGAATCGAAATTTCCAGCCTTTTCAAAGCTGTAAGCCTGTGAGACAGATAGCTGTGCACAAAGTGATAGGCAACCACTCCAGTCTGCAACAGTATTACTCTTGACAAGAACATCTTCATTCATCATCTAAACCCTAACCCTAAAACCCACAAAATGAAAAATTAATGGAAATAATCATAATCCCAAGTTTGCCACATTACGTTTCTAATCAATTTTTGAACCCTTGTTCAGCCCGAGTCAAAATTCCAATGAAAACCGTCACTAAAGTTTTAGAAACTACTACGAGTTGGATAAGAATAACCAGTTAACCACCACAAACAACCTCAATCACCACCCCAAAACCGACCGACAAAAGTGGTGGTCTCGCATCAATCAATTGATTATAAAGCGAAACAAAATCAAAGTTTTTCTAGACATTCCAAAACGGAATATAAATAATATAAATGATATAAATGATATAAACTTGGGATTATTTCAGGCATAAACCAAACTTAGGATAGCATTACTGCATTACAATGACATTATTTTCGGCCTTTTGGACATAAAATCAAACTTGGGATTAATAACGGAAGACGTCTAAAACTCGGGATTATTCCCGTCAATTTTTCCGAATTCTCCCACACACGAACAAACAATCAACCAACCAATTAACCAAACTAATTCACCACAACAAAAACAAACAAACAAAACACAAAAAAAAAACCAACAAATTCACAAACACTACATAACAATACACATTCTTCAATAATCAACGAGGATTCTCGTCTGCACCACCAGCAGTCGAAGCCGAAGCAGGAGGACCCGAACCCGAAAGCGAAGCCAGTAAATTAAGATGATGTCCTTGAGCAATAGGCATATAATTCCCAACCCTAGCCATACCTAAACCCGAACTTAAACCAGAACTCGAACCAGAACCCGAACCAGAACCCGAAACATCATTTCCTAACCCAATCCCATTCCCAAACAATCTAGCCCCAGCAGACCCCATTACCATATCCGGCGGCGCAAAACTCCAAAAATCGGGTCGGGCTGGAATAGCCCAATACCCAGCTGCAGGCCCAATAGACGCAGTAGTAACAACATCTTCTTCTTCCTCAGCTGTAGTCCGTAACCGTTTCCCAAGTAAAAACGGTGTCGGTTTCGGGTCTGAACTCACTCCCACTCCCACTCCCACTCCCGCTCCGGGTCCGGAAGTTCTAAAATGGGTATGGGTATGGTTCAAATGAGGCGCAGAAGTCGAAAACGAAGCGGGTGTGGTTCCTGTACCAGTCGCAGCGATAATGGATGGTTCAGCTTGTCGGAGAAGCCATTCAATTGTTTGTCCATCTGATTTATGCCCAAGCTCACGTGTTAATTGAAACACACGTGCTGCGCAAATGATTGGCATCCTTATCCTTCTTCCTCGCCCGTCTACTTTACTGTGACGGTCTTTTGCTGGCGGTTTTTTTACCGTTAGTGATGTGGTTGTTGTTGTGGTGGCGGTGGCGGTATTGTTTGCTGTTGTTCCGTCTGTCGCCGACATCGAATTTTTCTTTTGTATTAAAAGTAGGTCAAATAATAATACTAATTTAATTCAATTTGGGGAAAAAATTAGGGTAAGGGACCCAATACCCAGTTTTTTCTAAGTATTTTTTATAAGGGATTTAGGTTAGGAGAGTGATGAAGAAGGGTAGAGTAGAGTTGAGCTGAGAAGGGGATGAAGAGAGAGTAATGATTGAGAGAGAGAAGAGAGATGAAAGAGTCAAGAGGCTGTGGTAGAGACAGGAAGGAGAGCACATGGTTTGTGGGGTATACACTATCTGGCCCTACTTACCTACTACTCTGTAGCAATAAATAACAATAATACTAAAAACCCGTCTCAAGCTTACCACGGGTCAAGTATGTTCCGACTTCCGAGTCACGAAAGATCTTGTCTTTTGTTAGTCTGTACTGTAAGCATCTTTCTTTTGTTTCGTACTGGCATGTTTCAGGTTTGTGACGGATATTGTGACGGTGACGGATATTGTGATATGGTGAGGGTGGAAAGTTTGATTTTTGAGTGGGTTACAGTTGTCAATGACAGATTTACTGTATTGGGAAAGGATAAGGGTTTCGGGAATGAGTGAAGAGTCGGAATAACATAAGAGTATAGAAGCGGGATATGTGATGATTTTTTTATATTAATGTTATGTTATGTTATGTTATGCTACTGTTGTTGTTGTCTGGTTTTTTTATATTTCCTTATATGTTGGGGTCATATATTGGGTTGTTTGTCAGCTGCCAAATAAGATTCTGAAATCAGTATACTCTTTTTTAAAGTTGGTAAATGGTGCAAAATACCAAAATGGAAATTCTACAGATCATTAGAGTCACCAACTTGATGATGATGATGATGTATCTGCCACTGAATCTTTCTTGAGAGTGGATGATTATTAGACCCGGTTTGGGATCAGGAGCGATCCATTTTCCCGCTGTCTTACAATGGATACTGTTTCCTTCAAATCTCCGTATCCAAACCAAGCCTAAGTCCAGACCGTCTCTACTTCACATCTCTTGACCTTGATGACATGATGTGGGCTGGGGCGGCTTCGTTTTACTTCTTTTGCAGTTAGTTTGCTCATTACACATATCAGCATTATATTTTCGGCTAACGAATGCATTGACTTCCTGCCACTCCTGCCTGTATGCAGCCGATAATACTGAATTTACTGTCTGTTCGTGTTGTGTCGTTGGAGCCAGAAAGATTATCTGATTGTTGCAGAAGGTGGAGGAAGAACCTTGAAATTATTCAGCCTGTTGAAATCCGTGCTTCTCGATAATGACTTGCTTTGTCTTCAGAGTTCAGATCAACGTTAGTGTTCGTCTGTCTTTTCAACTAATCTTTCCATCGTAGTCATTTGTTTACCTTTTATATTCAATGTAAGGCGTATTTTAATGATATGCTTGACTGACTACGAGACTATGAGATTGTGTGTGTGCACGCTTATGCTCTTGACTTAAATATAATTTAATCTGCTGAAATTATCTGCTTTCTTGCTGAAGGTGTGTCCAGTTTATATTCTCGATTATGTTGTTTATGTAGATGCAATAACCATTATCTCCGTAGGGCGTGATATCGTCTATTTGTGTTACCAATGTGGCAAAAAGTTTTTCGAGAAAGATTTAGTCATCGTAGTCATTTGTTTACCTGTTGCTGTCTGTTCCAGTTGCATGTATTGAAGCCGGAACTGATCATGGCCTGCCAAATTCGGCCGTCAGGTTGTTCACTTGTTCTCAACATCTTCTTCTTGTTTGATTTGTTTGCTGTGGCCTGTGGTGAAACTAATCGTAGTGCTGAAACTCGTGATTTTGTTCTTTTGCTGTTCTTTTTTCTTGGGCGAGTGGCTGGCGAGGCGGGACTGTGCATTCAATTATCCATTTCTCGCTGTATCTTTTGTTAGTCTATAACCGAGTTTTAGTGCATCTTCAAGACCTTGAGATTTTTATTTCCAGTTGTCGGAACAGGCTCTGATGTGCAATTGCATCTTCAGTCATAAACCCTCTTGCGTGGATCAGTTTTTGACGCGAGACCTGTAAATAGGAAAATTAAAGGCGTGCTTCAGATCATTGGCTCAGCGAATAAGTAGTCAATATTTCAACTGTTCCGTCTTTTCAATTGTGTACAGGTATGTCGGCACATAAATCAATTCTGATGTCCGTGGAGGTGGTTCCAAAATCAACTCCCGGCATGGTGAGATTGGCCTTAAACCCAAATTCCAGGTAGTTTAGTTAAAGAAATCAACATTGCTGGCCATTGCTGGGGTAAAGAAGATGGTAGCAGACGGGAAAATTGCTGTACAAGGTCGTTGACCAAGGGAGTCGGAACTGCAAGCATAATAGATGGTAGCAGACGGGAAAATTGCAGGAGCGATGACTCCGAGGGTAAATTGCTGTACAAGGTCATTGACTAAGGGAGTCGGAACTGAAAGCATAATAGATGGTAGCAGACGGGAATATTTGCAGAAGGGATGACTCCGAGGGTAAATTGCTGTACAAGGTCATTGACCAATGGAGTCGGAACTGCAAGCATAATACTGTAGATGGTAGGCTTCAACACTCACTATTGCTCATTTGCTCGTCTTGACCGATGAAGGTACTGAAAGTTTGGAACCATGATTACCGGTTAGTTGCCATATTTGTTCGACTCTATTGACCAACAATAGACTCCCAGACTCCCAGTGTTCGACTCTGAGTATTTTACAAATACTCGTCATGTTTTCTGTGGATCTCCTCTCGTTGGGATATGTTACTCTGAAATGCTGTACAGTATACAACATCTCCCCCTATCCCAACTAGTTGTAAATCCGTGAAATTCTGCAAGTTAATCTCTGGTTCGTCTTTCGCGGGTTATATCAACTCGCTCGCGTCCTAGCTCATCATAGAGCTATGGAGTCATCTGTATTGTAAGCTAAAATCACGTCATACACGGTCCGGACCGGAAAAATGGACCGGACCGGACCGGAATCTATCGGACCGGAACCGGAATTAAAAAATCTGGTCCGGTCTCAGATCCACCATTTTTTAAGATTCCAGGTTCCGGTCCGGTCCAGGACCGGTTTTTTCCGGTCCGGACCGGATTTTATGTTTTTATATTTTTTTCCTCAAAAATATTATTAAAATTCGGTCCAAACCAGTCTAACTGGTCCATAATATTCAAATTCCGGTCCATAATTTTACTAATCCATAATTTTGTCGGTTGATAATATTTAAATTCAGGTCCAACCGGTCCGGTCCGGTCTTGGATCGGAATTTTACCGGTCCGGTTCCGGTCCGGATTTTTTATATTTCGGTCCCGGTCCATCATTTTTGCAAATTCCGGTTCCGATCCGATCCGGTCCGGTCCGGTTTTGAACAGGTGCACAGCCCTAGATATAACTGGTGCGTTATGGCTATTGGGCCAATGGGCTAATGGGCCTATTGCCTAAAATCCACATGAATTTCCAACATATCTAGAGGCATCAAGCCCATCGTAGTTATGGCCTATGTATTATCGACACTCCTCCTAATCGACATATCCATATCAGACATGCGTTAAAATGTCTCTAACTTTCTTCATTTATTTGGATACGTGTCTATGTTATTTACACACATTTTGAATCCTTCTTTAAACGGAATCAATAAAATGAAGAGGATCTCAATTGATATCGAGATCCTCCCTTAAAAGTTAAAAGTGTTAAAATTAGAAGTAAATCTTATTAAAGACAGATATATTCGTCATAAGTTAAAGACGGATAAGTAATACCTAAGTTGGTAGATAAGACAAAAGCAAATTGCTCGGGGTAGCATTCTAGTAATAGTTGCATTATGCTTTTGTTTTGTCTAATCACTTGGGTATTACTTGACCCGTTTTCAGCTTCTGACGGGTATATCCGTCTTCAACAGGAAGGAGACCAAAAATTTGAGCTAAGGAAGAACAAGAATTTCATGATTGAAACGAAATTTTTTGAAGTATCTGTTTAAGATGAATGTATTCGTTTTAAAGTACTAGTATTTCGTAATCACAAATTTTCATTGAAAACAGGAATTATCCGTCACAAGTTGAATACGGATAGTATCCCTCTCACATAATGCAAGTTGTACTATTCATATAATGCTCCAATTTCTCACACTTGCATGTCCAATTACATTTATGATAGTAAAAAAATACCCGTCTTCAGCTTACAAGCAAGACTCTTTGTTTAGTACTACTCCCTCCATTCTTTTTATATCACCCAACTTTTGTTTTGACACTATTCACAATCGACTATTCAACGTCGATTTTCTCTCAATCCGTTCACGGAAATATATCCACGTGAGATCTTTTTTGGATTGTCTCGATAAGAGGATTAAGAATATCAAACTTTTATAATTTTTAGTAGTATCTAGCTAAAGATATAATCAAAACAAAATAAATATCGGCAAACGTGAATAATGAAATGGGTGATATAAAAAGAACAGTTAGTCTTGCTTGTGACGGGTCAGGTAGAGAGACGGATAATGTCACTCACAAAACGAATAGGGGGACAAGGTGGGGCACCCCATGTGCTTTTCTCTTTCCTCTAAATGGTTATTTTGTGAGACAAAATGGTATCCGTCTTCTCCTTGCGACGGATACCCTCCGTCTACCATAAAAATTGTGTTAAAAAAAATGGAGGGAGTAATGGATTGTCAATTTGTCATGTTACGAACTGGTACATTATTGTAGACTGGCCGACAAAGACATGGGCAATGTCATGGTTTGATTGCCATTTTCAAAAAAAAGTACATAAATTAAAACAATTACTCATATTTGCACACGCTTGTAGTACACACTATTACCTAAATTAATGTAACAAAGATTCTAAATTGTTGTTTCATTTTATTTAATTTTCCATTTAAACTCCCTATTCTCTTCTACCATGTCTTCTTGATTGGAGACATCAACCTTATTAAATAAAGTATTGAGTTTCGATTATTTATTTACTTATTCTATTTTGGGACGTTCAAGTGAATCGTTTATCTTTTTGTTTTATGCATGTTTTTGACGAACAATTTAATCATTCATATTTGAATTAATTGCATTTTTTTTCTCTTGATCTTTGTGACAAATTTTACGGTAAATAAATGACGGTGACCGAAGAAGGGCATCGAATTCATACTTTTCCAATTAGGAAAAATATGAAATAAATGGATATTATGAATTGTTTTTTTGTTCAAATTAGCGCACTATGTTGCGGGTGAGAATCGAACCTCAACTTCATGGTTGGAGTAAGAGAGCTCTTACCACTTGAACTAAGACCCTGTTCTTTTCGGCTGAAACGAGCTGAATTGAATAAATTGGAGTAGAGCTTAATTGAACTTAATTGAGTGAACTGAGATGGAGTGAATTTAGTTAAATTAAAAGTTACTTTTGTGAAGAGATTAATTGAAAATAATGGATTGAACGTAAATAAATTTAACGGAATACAACTAACCAAAATTAAAAAGAGTTGAAATTAAGCCAGAAAGAACAGGGCCTAACTCTGGTTCTTATATATTATGTTTATGTATTGTGTTGAATGGAATTGTTAAAACTCTAAAGCAATACAAGTGGTACAATTATACAAGCAACTTCAAGTAAATTTGATGTCTTCTAATGATAATCACAAATCCTTGTTAAATGAATTTGAATTTTCAATTTTATTTTTATGACTCATCTTACTTGATGTCTTCGAGTAAATTTTGTAACTTTTTATACATAGTTTGATTAATCAGTTGTTTAGCAGTCAATGTGAAAACTTTTCTTAAATCGCATATGCCAAATCACTCAATGTACACTCTATACCAGTAAAAATACATAATCGGACATGGTATTGTCATGCAAATTTTAAGTAAAAAAATTTAAGGTTGCTTCGGCTGTTTGGGTATACCAAGTACCGTGATTACTTACAGTCGATGGATCTTAGCATTTTATTGTTATACCTAATTGCGTTTATGAATCTCTATCTTTATTGATATGAGTATATATTTGTTTTGACGCAGGGTTTCAATTAGCTTATTTGATCAAAATAACTTATTTAATCAACTAGCTTATTATAAATTGTAAAATATTTAAAAAATATCTTATTTATCAAATAAACTAACCGAGATAAATAATTACTTCAAATAACGTATGAAAAATATGTTATTTACCAACGAGTGAGACTTTTTCTCTTCCTTTTCACCCTTTTAATTGTTACAATACATCATAAATGATATGCCCGCATTATTTACACTTAATTTGCGAAAGAGGTTTAATGATATCAATTATTATGTTACCTCTTAATTTTCAATTAACTTTTTAATTAGCCTAATAGTTAGAGCTAATTTCAAGTTTTTAACTAATTATTGAGCTAGATTTCCCAAACAAAATTTTAGTTTGTGTATATATAAAGAAATTATTTGTACTTATTACTTACATAATAAATGCATGTCTTTTGTTGAATTTTATTTTATTTTGAAACTAAAAACTAAAACATACCTTTTTTGTAAGGTTGCTAATAAGCATTGTTTTTTTTTTTCAAAGTGATCATTTCTTAAGTGAACCACTTAATATAATTCATTAAATCATTAGCATTGTTTTACCTTTAATAATAGAACTATCTCGAATTAATTTTATTATAAGACCGTTCATCAATAGAAAACGTCCAAAATAAGTAAGTTAGAATCATACACATCACGCGTTTTATACTGTGTACTGTCCTACACGAAACGCACGTTTTGGTTCCTGCTATCATATGAAAGAGTTGTCTGTTATTTAAGTGTAAAACATTTTCCGAAGTTCATCGCACTAAAACTATTAACAGTCGTATTACTTTCTTCCGCCTTATATGAAAGAGTTGTCTGTTATTTTAGCGTAAAACGATTTCCGAAATTCATCGCACTAAAACTATTAACAGTTGTTTATAACTTTCTTCCCCGTAATATTCACATTTTATTCTCATATTTCTCTTCAATTCATCTTCAAGTTAAACCGCCCATATTTCCGATGATTTATCAGACAACTTAAATATATATTGATTGGGTGCAGGTCGTTTCTTCGATTATCATTGTCAACAGCGAAATTTTGGTATGAGGTGATTGTTTGAATTTTGCTTAAATAGTATCAGTATTTTTTTCCCACCTGCATCTGATCTATCATATAAAAGATTTTCGGAAACATTATAAAATGTAGTGTTTTGATTCAAATTGTAATGCCATTTTTTGGTAGATTTACTCGTATTATTAATATTACTTATTCTCAAATTGTTGCCTAATACCTATCAGTTTCTATTATAAATGATTAATTAGTAATAATTGATTGTACCTCTTAACATCAATAGAAATAATTGGTTTACTCATATTAGTAATATTTATTGATGTTAAGAGGTACAACCAATTATTGAAATATAATTTCCCCTCAAAATTAATTATTTAAATATAACAATTCCTTTCTTAACTAAATTTCCCAACTAAACTTATATCAAATTTTGAGATTTTGCCGTTTTTAATTTCTATATTTCTAAAATAATTTGTTAATTTGATTTTATAATACTTCAACTCACATCACATAATCATTTTCCAATAAAATATTATCATTTTAATATAACTTACAAGTATAAAACACGAGAAAAAGGAACATATATCGGATGTTGTACTTCTATTTTTTTTAGTTTTTGAGCATATATATATAATTTTTTTTTGAGCTTATTAATTCAAACTTTATTTGTTTTTGAGCAAATGTGTATTTTTTTGAGCATATTAAAGTTTATAAGTTAGATTTTAATTTTTTTTTCTGTTATAACTCAAATTTAACTAAACTTATATATAATATTTTTGAGTTTTATTGTAATTTTTTTAGAGTTTAATGTTTAAATAAATAAACTCAAAATTTTTATAGAAAAACTTATAATTTCAAAAACAAAACTCAAAAACTTTACTATAATGCTAAAAAACTATAATATGGGAGGTAATACATCGGATGTACAATCCACCTACTGATAAAACACCAGTGAATCTCACTAATAGTATCTTAACTTACAACAAAGGAGTGAAAAACTTTGATTAAAATAACATTACGCTCCCTTTTATAAATTACACCAATTATAAACCAGAATTTACTATAAACCCACAAAAAAAAAAACATACACATAAATATAAAGTTAATAAATCCCAAAAAATATTGCATAAATTATTACTTTTCCGAAACAAATCACACTATTCATCATTTAAAACACTCTATCATAGGATGAATTGCATTTTTATGAACTTTTATTAACAAAATCAAACTTAATTTCCGCAAGTTTTTCTTCTTTAATCACAATATTCATACAACTTACAACTCAACTCAATGTGTTTCTTGTGAACACACAACGGGCAGTAGTCTCCCCTCTCCCGGGCAGTTTAATCATACTCTAATCCCCCTATTCCCCATCTACCCGTATTCTCCGGGCAGCTTGATCTTACTTTTGCAGTCTCCCATTATATATATATAATCTGATTAAATTAAAGTTTTCATGAAAATGATTTGTAGTGATAGATAGAGAGTGAAGAAAGCAACTGATGATTCACAATATTTTATTTTTATTTTAATTTTCAAGAATTTTTAGTTTTTTTTTTTTAATTTTTGAATTAGTCAGTTTTTTTTCTCTGGGTCTTAACTGTTTATTATAAAAACTACCAAAAATTCATAATTTCTACAAAAAAAATCATTAAAAATTTGATCTTTTATGTTTTTAAAGGTCTAATCTTTTAATTTTTATCCATTTTTATCAATTTTTACCAATTTTTATCATCTGGGTCTGTGTTAATTCATCAAAAACTGTAATTTTTAAAGGGTTTAATCAAAAGGGTACTTAATTGAAGTAATATAAATTTCTGGGTTTTGCTAAAACTTGAGTGGGAATTAAATTAGGGTTCTTGAGGATTTTGATTAATTTGGGAATTTGGGTTTTACATGATGGGGATAGGTAGTGGAATAGATAAAGTGGAGAAATGGGATGTTGAGAAATCAAAAGAGGGAAAAAAGAAGAATGTTAATGTTGATTTTAATGTTAATGATGAAGATGATCATTCAGCTGAGAACACTGGTTGTTGGATTAAGCTTTGTTTTTTGGGTGGTTGCATTTCTGCAAAATCCAAAGTTGAGAGTTCTCTTAGTGGGAGCAGTGCCAACTATGGTAATTTTTCGTCTTTAAAACCCGTCATTCATTTGTTTACCTTTTATATTCTTCGTGACACGTATTTTAATTAACGTAAACAAATGATTGAGACGAGCCCGTGCAGGGAGTACTGTGATTATTTTGGTATAGAATTTGTATTTGGGAGAAGTTTTATGTTTGACTGTTAATGACAGTTTTTGTTGTTTGTTTGTTGTGTGTGTTCCCCCCACTTATGGCATTTTGTAATTAATGTTTAAATGCATTTTGTAATTGTAATTAATGTTGTTAATTATAGTTAATTTTTGTGTTATGGGATTGATTTATTTTGTTGCATGTTTTGGTTTGTATACATCTTGTTGTTATTCTGAAAGAGGAGTTACTGAATGAAGATCATGAATTGCATTGTTGTATAGATATTACTGAGTTCTGTCATCGGGTATTTAGCGAATGCTCGAGTTATAAAATTGCTTGGTGGGTGAAATAAATGTGCATTCAGAGTAAGGAGCATTGCGAAACTTGGAAAGTCTGGTTTGTATGGATTCTAATTTGACAGACTTCTTACCCTAAATGAACTTAAATTCATAGTTCTGATCTGCTGCAGAAAAAAGATAGAGGAATTTGTAGTTTTACAAAGCGTCTTGCTTGGGACGGACAATAAGGCAAGTGGGGGGAAGTGGGGAGGAAATGGAGCACCTCATGGATAATTGCACTTGCATATTGTGAGAGGGGCATTATCCGTTTTCAGTTTGTGGCGGATAATACCTGTATTCAATGAGAATTTGTGTTAATTTTAAAGGTTATAAACTTAATTGGCAGTTTTAATTTGTGTTAGTTTTACTAAGCGTCTTGCTTGTGACGGAGAATAAGGCAAGTGGGGGAAGTGGGGAGGAAACGGAGCACCTCGTGGATAATGCCACTTGCATATTGTGAGAGGGGCATTATCCATTTTTATCTTGTGGCGACAGTGCCCGTCTTCAATGAGAATTTGTGTTAGTTTTAAAGGTTATATACTTAATTGGCAGTTTTAGTTTCCGAAAGATCTGCTGTGATATTACTATTGCTCTGATATTCATTTATAGCAAAATAGGGAACCTTCGGCAAAAGAGTTCTCTTTCTGATGATATCATTTTGTATCAGCTGAAAGTAAATCACCAACCGATGCTAGCAAAGATCAGCCATTGACTGCGACTGTCCCATCTACAACAACAAGTAACGCTGAAAGTAGCACATCAACAGCCAAGTTGGAAGAAGAACTTAAACTATCCTCTCGTCTTCGCAAATTCGCGTTTAATGATTTGAAGTCAGCAACAAGGAACTTTAGACCAGAGAGTCTACTTGGTGAAGGAGGGTTTGGCTGTGTATTCAAAGGATGGATTGAAGAGAATGGTACTGCTCCTGTGAAACCCGGTATGGGTCTTACCGTTGCTGTTAAAACGCTCAACCATGATGGACTCCAGGGTCATAAAGAATGGCTGGTATTTCAATTGATCTTTACTATCTTACGCTCACGGCTCATGTTTCTTATGTTATACATCTTGAACCTATTTAGGCCCTGTTCTTTTCGGCTGAAACGAGCTGAATTGAATTAATTGGAGTTGAGCTTAATTGAACTAAATTGAGTGGAATTGAGGTGAAGTGAATTTAGTTGAATTAAAAGCTAATTTTGTGAATAGATTAACTGAACATAGTTGATTGAACGTAAATAAAGCTTAACGTAATACAACCAAGAAAAAGTGAAAGGAGCTGAAATTAAGTCAGAAGTGAAATTAAGCTCACGGCTCATGTTTCTTATGTTATACTTCATCTTGAACCTATTTATTCCCTTACGTTGTTATATTCACAGGCAGAAGTGATTTACTTGGGTGAACTTATTCATCCAAATCTTGTCAAACTTATTGGTTACTGCATGGAAGATGATCAAAGGCTGCTAGTTTATGAATTCATGCCCCGAGGAAGCTTGGAGAATCATCTTTTTAGGAGTATGTTACTGTTTTAGTTAAAAGTCTCGTTCTTTTCCGTGGTAGCATACGTGTACAGGTGTAATGATTGACTATTGGTAGTTACTGTGACCTCAATTTTAGCACCTTCTCATATTAATCCATACTAACGATTAACTAAGAAAAATCCAACCTATAACCTCATTTATCTTTCATTGAACTTTGACTATTTTTAAACTCTTATTATCGGTAGGCTAGCACGTCACGTTCACTTACTTTTGTATAGGATGAAGGAAAAACAAAAAGTAAGTCAAGGTGACGTGCTTGTTTACCGATAATATGAGTTTAAAAATAGACAAAGTTCAATGAAAGATAATTCAGGTTATAGGCTGGATTTTTCTCAGTTAATCGTTAGTAGGGATTAATATGAGAAGATGGGGTATAGGTTGGATTATTCCTATGAAATAACCCTATTTCTTTTTAGTTTAGGGCCTTTAGGTGCATTTTTTGGAATGAATTGCAGATTAGGCATACGTTCTCAGCTTAAGTGATCTCTAATGATTCGCGATTCCTCTTATTGAGTTTATAGTTTCGCTTTGAATTGGTGTTAAAAAACTAAAAAAACCGATTTCACTTTATTTTGCTAGCATATCGGATTTTGACAATTAGTCTGACGGACCTAATTGACAAGTATTAACTGTCAACATTTAGTAGCGAGGAACACATATGAAGGAATGTAATTGTTTATATAAGCATATTAGTATAGTACATTATATGATATTTGAGTTCCTTTCTATCTTAAACCTAAAAATTGGGATGATCCATTTTCAGTTTCTTTCTCGATTTATCAGATCTAGCCATTCTATTTAAAAATATCCGTCTTACCAAATTCACCTTCTATTACTCTATTACTGTTTGCAAGTATCGGAACTTCCATTGATATACTTTCCCTCAATCCTAAAAGAGCAAATAATCTTGCAAATAAGTCATGGTTGGAATAGGACCGATAGTTTCATTTTTCATGCCGATTGCCGGCTACTATCTATTTTAGGACCTCGACTCTCTGAACCCCGCTGAAAGCTCTCAGCTTTATCGGAATATCATGTTTAATATTTTCATTTATATTAATAAAGAAAGAGAGTTAATAACATCCAATATTTCAATTCTTATATTAAATTTTACTTCGTTTCTCAGAATCACTTTAAACTTTATTCTTGATTTATTTTTTTGGTTTTTATACATGTGATAAGTTCGATTTAAAATCTATAAAACCCCTTTGCCTTTCGTTTTTTGTTTCACTCCACTTCCGTTTTTTTTTTCTCTTGTTGAGATGAGAGTTCACTCATGACGGTTCCAAAGGATGATTCATGTCAGCCGACCCCAAAACATTTTGGGACTAAGGCTCTGATGTTGTTGTTGTTGTAGTGGTATCTCCTACGATAGCTATTTTCTCTTCGTATACATAAGATTTTTTTGGATTGTCATAAGGATTTCTTAGGATAAGTTAACATGGAAACTACTATTGTAAAGCGAGCGAAAATATTTTTGAGGTTTTCAGATTTAAATCATATATTCATTGTTCGTAATTAAACTCCTTTTGCATTTCCCGTGGCCTACCATTTTCCGATTTTGTAGTGCAGTTGCGTTTTACAACCTCCTCGATGATCTTCGAAACTTGTATTTTGTCAAACCTAACTGTGCAATGTCTGTCTGTCTTTAGAGTATCCCTTACTTTTGATTTCTTAATCACATTCAAAACCTTAGAACTTGATATAGCTTCGACACTTCATTTTCACCAAAAAATTGAAAACTTGCTGAAAATAACCGTATCAAACACTTGTAGCCGAGTCAGAGTAACATAGGTTTATTCGAGAAATTGAAGTATGTGAAGATGTACTACTAATACTACTACTACTTAAGAAGGCGATTTTTCAACATTTGCATTTTTCCAAGACTAATTTTTCTACTTAAGAAATTGATGTTTCAACTTTGATGAAAAATGTTCAAAAGTTTGCCGTGATGAAATGGTGCTTTTGCCTACGTCACTTTTCTGTTTTTCATTGTCGTTGTTCTTCATAGGGTTGCAAACTTCCATGTATGAAAATGTTCTAAATAAGTAAATATGGTAATTTCACAGGGGCTCTGCCTCTTCCATGGTCAATCCGGATGAAAATTGCTTTAGGCGCTGCTAAGGGTCTTACTTTTCTCCATGAAGAAGCAGAAAAGCCGGTGATATACCGTGATTTCAAGACCTCCAATATCTTGCTAGATGCGGTAACTCCCTAAATTACCGTTTTACTTCGTATTTCACTATTTACTATGTAAGCCTGTTACATTACCTTTATGAGATGCTATGTCAGGAGTACAATGCCAAACTGTCGGATTTTGGGCTTGCTAAAGACGGTCCTGAAGAAGGTAAAACTCATGTTTCCACCCGTGTGATGGGAACGTACGGCTATGCAGCCCCTGAGTATGTGATGACAGGTAAAGTCTATCCAAAAAGTATCTTGCTTCTTTGCTGTTAATGAAGTTTTTCGTATGCCTTTTGATGTATGCGTATAACAAAAAGACAAGTTTTCGAGATTTTGGGACGTTAATAGAACCCTCTTAGCGAGTAAGCTACGATTGTTCAATGTGATCATGATGTACTTTTGTCCTCTATTAGTAGATGTAATTTGTGAATTCACAAATTCCCGGAAAGTTGGAAAGATTAATTCGCTGCGTTCTTTTAGTATCTGAACATGGATGCACCTTCCGAATTTTTTTTTTTTTTTTTTTGGTGACGAGGGGTTTAATCCTCCGGGCCCATGCATTCCCGCACACCACATGGACCATGTAAGCCACTCCTTTCGGGGGCTGCAGTGGCCAAGTGGTCATCGCCCCAGCTGCTGGTAATCGAACCTGAGACCTCTCAACTCCTGCATTTCAGCAACCTTTAAGGTTTAACTCAGTTACCACTGGACTAACACCACTTGGTTCCTTCCGAAAAGTCTTGACATTTGCTTTTATGTGTGATGACTCTTCTAACTGGTTCCGTGTCAGATGCGCATATAAATCTCCTTTGAGAATCGTTGATACTTCTAATACTTGGACACTTGTAGCTGTACTCGACCGGTTGTAGATATTTCTTCTTCCTATCTTTTTTTATTTACTTAGTGAATCTACCTGTAAGTACTGACCCAAGAATGTGCGTAACTCAAAGTGATCTGTACCCTTAACAATACGATGACTGGCAACGATATCTGTTTCCACCATTTGTGACAGACCGACAGTTTCAGTTTGTACAGAAAATGATTAATTGCTGACTGGGCTGACTGTCGTCTTGTTTTGTGAATCAGGCCATCTGACATCGAGAAGCGATGTTTACAGCTTTGGCGTTGTTTTGCTTGAAATGATTACGGGCAGGAGATCGATGGACAAATCCCGTCCCAATGGGGAACATAACCTTGTCGAGTGGGCTAGGCCACATCTTGGAGACCAAAGGAGATTCTACCGTCTGATTGACCCGCGACTTGAAGGTCATTTTTCAATGAAAGGCGCTCAAAAGGCAGTACAGTTGGCTTCTCGCTGCCTTAGCCGGGACCCTAAGGCACGCCCCCTCATGAGTGAAGTTGTCAACATTCTGAAGCCTCTGCCTAACCTCAAGGACATGGCAAGCTCATCCAACTCTTTCCCGAGCATGCAATCTGAACGCGGCAGACCCAATTCAAGCTCTCGAAACGGTCAACCCCACAACGGGACCCAGCAGAGGAACGGGCAACAACCTGGGCTCAGGAGTCTGTCAATACCAACTGGTTCTCGCGCATCACCATATCACCATCAGTATCATCCCTCTCCTAAACCGAGTGGAAAATCTTAAGCTGTTTATCGTTCTTTCATCATCAGTGTCTGATCAACAGGTATAGTTCGATATCAAAGCGTAGAAAAGAAGAAGTAAGAGTAGTGTGTATAAAATTGAGCAACTCTTTGTGTCAGATATCTCTGTATAGGGAGTTGTTATAAGGAAAGTGTATCGAAATGTGTATGTCAAAACTCGAAAGGTTTCATTGAATAATCAAGTTTGGAAATATCATAGTTTACCATTCCTTTGAGTATAAAGTATTTTCATTCGCGATGAAGCCAAAGGACGGTTTCGATGCTGTCGGGTTTTGAAATCGTTTTACGGGCATCATCATTCTTAACTCATACAGCTAAGCCCATTGGCTTTTTGGGCCTTCAGTTTTTGTGAAGGCATGAAAAATTCTTGATTAGGTATCTAGGGCTGAACAAAAAGAGACCCGGACTGGCAAACCCGACCGACCCGGACAGTTCCATTCCGGACCGACATACCAGTCCGGTCTTCGGGTCCCAAAAATATGGTGACCGGTCTCCGGTTGCCTGACCCACTTAAAAAAATATTCAATTTACCTTGTAAAGTAGTACCGGTCCAAAAACCGGATCTAAAGGTTCCTGGTCTTGGTCTCCTCCCAACGGTTTGGTCCGCGGTCTTAGGGTTGGTGATTATACAGTGCACGGGCTTGTACGGTCCGGTCCGGTCCGGTTTTGGACCAATGAACACCCCACCCCTACTATCCATTAATTTTCTTTTAGTATTGCAAAGAGGATTGTCCTAAATTTCAATAGAGAAACAAAACGTCTTGCTTGTGACGACACTATCCGACTATCCGTCACAAGCTGAAAATGGATAGTGTCCCTCTCAACAGGGGATGCAGTGGTTGGTGTCGGGAGCGGGCTAGGGAGGGTGGTGGTGGCTGATGGAGCTTTAGATCTGACTTTTTTTTGGGTTTTCTTCCTTTATTTTTATCTGTCTTCCTAATTGTGTGTGAAAAATGAAAGAAACAAAAGCGGAATTAAACGAAAAATAATTGTGTGCGTGATTTAACATATCCCATTAAAGGCATACAAACGATAACCTCACAATTTATTTAAATTGTCATCGAACACTTGGTAGATGTTATACACCAAGGGAAATAACAAGAAAAACATAAAAACGACGGATTATACAACCTCCGTTGGTTAACATAAACGGTAAATTAAAATACATATCGGTGAGTTTGTGACGTGTCCACACTCGTTAGTTAACAGAGTTGAGGCTACGACCCAACTCCTTGATCACACCCATTCCGAAATTGAGAAACTCTTTAGGTTCGGGTGCATCTTCATTGATCTTCTCATATTCCAAACTACATACGAAAATGCAAGATTTGTTGTCACTCCCAATCGGAATTGCTTGGACGTGCGCTACCAGTGACTTGTAATCGGTCATCATCTCCCCACCGATGATGCTACGAGTTATTTTCATGTTCTCTTCATCGATTGCATCGATCCTGTCTATGATATATGTTGGCTTCTCGCCTGTTTCATTTCAAATATTTTAATTAAACGTAAAGAATCAGTTAAAACTTAAGACAGACAGAGTACTCGTAAAGTATAATAAGATTACAAGTAATGAACAAAAAGATATCCAAGGGTCTCAGGTCCAAGTGGTCCGCAAGGGTGGAGTCTAGTGGTTAAAACTTGGGCCACATTCCCAAGGGTCTCAGGTTCAAGCCTCACCATCTTGGGGTAAATTGGCTTGAGGCTATGCCTTCTAGATTTCGAGCCTGTCACCCCGTAAAAAGGGTGGTTAACCTTAAAGATTGCAGAAATGCAGGAGTTGGGAGGTCTCAGGTTCGATTACCAGCTGGGGCTATGACTACTTAGCCACTGCAGATGTATGGGGCCCGGGAGAATTAAACACCTCGTCACACAAAAAAAAAAAAAATGAACAAAAAGATATATATACCGAGGTTCAAGTCCCATTTGCGAGTACTTCCGACACTGAGCCAGTCACCTTGGTGTGCTTTGATACTCGGAATTTTGTCGGAGCAAAGCTCGGCAATATCGGGTTGTTTAGCCCTCTGCATTTCAAATATTTTCTCAGCCGGACAATTCAGCTCAATTTTCTCCTCGAGCTTGTGCATTTTAGCCATTTTGCCGTAATCTTTCAGTTACAGCAATGATACTATTTATGCGATTGATGAATGAGGCGAGGTTCAATCCCCGTCCACTGAATTTATAGAAGAAGATCCTGAACTACCACGATAGGAGAACAGTAAGTCTTATTGAAGACGGACATATCTGTCACAAGCTGAAAACGAATTAAGGTCACGTTCTTTCTGGCTTATTTTCAGCTCATTTCAGTTCAGCTCAGCTTTGTTCAGTTCAGCTCAACTCAACTCAGTTCAGTACAATTCAATCCAGTCCAATTCAGCTTCATTCAGTTCAGCTTAGCTTTGTTCAACTTAGCTCAGCTCAGCTCGATTTAGTTCAGTTCAGTTCAGTTCAGTCCAATTCAGTTCAGTTCAGCTTCATTCAGTTCAGCTCAATTCAGTTCATCTCTAAAACCAGAAAGAACAGGGCCTTGGTAATACTCAAGTTGGTAGATAAGACAAAAGCAAATTGCCTAGCGAGTAACATTATGCTTTTGTCTTATCTAACCCTTTGAGTATTACTTGTCCCTCTTCAGCTTGTGACGGGAAAAGGATCCTATCTACATACTTGCTTATGTCTAGAGAAGATACTTACTTGTACTTCTCTGTCACCTTTATCACTTAATGGAAAGGGAATCGGATACAGTTCAATCTGGGTAGCTACTTGTACTTCTCTGTCGCCTTTATCACTTAATGGGAAGGGAATCGGATACAATCTTGCTAGCTACCGGCACTTGACACTTGCTAGCCTCGAAAGGGAACAGTTTTTTTTTATGATGAGCATAAAGCGGGTTTCATCCTAATACCAATTAGGAAAGAGCGAGTCATTTTTTAGTATAGATACGTATACATTCTAAAACCGAATGTAGAGGTGATATATTGTTTTACGATTTGATTAGGTGTTCGCTATTCAACTTGCTCAAAATTCGATCTTTCATGAACGGACAAAACATATCGAAGTTAACTGTTATTTTATTCGAGACGTTGTTACTGATGGCCTTGTTACTCCCTTTCACGTGGATACACCCTCTCAAATCGCGAATTTGTTTACTAAAGCTCTAGGCTCTGTCCAATTTGATTTTCTCCTTCGCAAACTGGGCGTTCTTGATTTGAGGGAGTATTACGAGTATCATATCAGAGTTGATATTATACGACATGATACTCATATCTTTGGTTATTGTAATCCCGAAATTTCTGTAATTGTTTCCTAATTTCTAGGATAGCAATATCTTGTAATTCTTATAAACATGTATTTATCATAAAATATTCGTCATTTTTTCTTTTAACGCAGTCATATACTATAAGACGGTCGAGAATCGTTACTCTTTTTATGCAATATACTCTTTATACAGATGTACACTTGTACTCGTCTATCACCTTTTATCATGGGAAGGGAATCGGATACAACTTTGCTAGGTAGTGAATATTTATTCTTTCAGGGAGTTTTTTTTTACTGGGTTGATATCTGTGAAATCTAGGTATACCTAATGGCAAAAGAGTCTTATCTTAGCATAAAGTGGATTCATTCCAAAATCGATATAGAAAGAAACATACGGTGTTTTTTAGGTTTGACATTTTATCTGAAATATCCATTTTTTTATTCGGAAAACCATATATGACCATAACACATGTTTACGAGCTCAAAAAGTGACAATTTTTTTATTCAAATTGACCATCTTTCTGAGGAATTACGACTTGAAAAATAAATAAATTGTCGAGTTTAGAATTCGTTACCAAGAGATATAGTCATTTAAACTTTATTCGGTAAAAGCATCTTTTGTAAGAATTATGGGCCTAATACAATAATATACGTGGACAAATTATTTATTCGATAGTAATTGTATTTATGCGCTATCAACTAAGTTAAGCCCAAATATAAAGTGATCCACTACGGTGTATTATTTACGGGCTTATATACGTCTTAAAAGGTATGGGTCTGACTATTATCTAAGTGTAGATACCCATTAGGTTTATAATGCATGATGGGCGCATTATACTAAGGAGACTATATATAGTCACCTAGGGTTATGGTCCCTAGTAGCACACAATAACCTAATCTCCCCGCATCCCATCAGTAGAGAGATCCCTATTGGTATGTGTGTCTACTAGAAGACCTAATCCGTAGACCGTCCCTTCAGACGGTTCATCCCAATCTTACATCATGTAATCAGGTACGCTTCCGCATCTAGTATTTACTGAATAATTTAGTATGAAGTTTATGGCTATTCATTCCGATGATTAAATCTAACAAGTGGTATCAGAGCCACCTTCGTAGTAAATTATTTGGGAGAGATACAACTTATGAGACTCCGTGGTAAATATCAATTTGATTTCCATGTTTTAAATTTGTCGTCAAAATTGGACTTGATTCTCACAAGAGGTTCGCGTTTTGTTAATCATACATGTAATCAGCCGCTGATGACAAATTTGTTGTTATTAATTAGTTTACCACTTGCTTTTCTTACATACGGAGCATCAGATTCTAATTAGTTGTGATATAATCAATGATGAACAATTTTGTATCTCGTTAATGGCAGACAACAATATAATAACAATGGTATTTGTTTTTGGAATTGCTTTGGACTTCTTATACCCGACCATCCGTATGTATTTTTTTTTTTTTTGTTTTTTGGTTTTATGGTCATGATAATGTGACTTGTTAAGTATTATGACCCATTCATAATTAGGTTTAACTTTGGTCTACTTTTGTGTATATATATGCATCATCTTTATTAAGTTATCAGATTGTTCTGTTTATGTATCCGGTATAACGCATGTTATGGAGTATGGTTTGTTATTTGGATTTTACTTTGGGTATTGATAAAATTTGGTTTGTTATTGAAGCTGACAATAGGGATATGTGGATTTATGTCGCTTCTGGAATAACATGTTTACACTAATTTGCTTATACACATTAAGTTTACTTTTGGTGTAATTTGGATGGTGGAGAACCAATTATTTATAAAGTTATTGTCAATATGGCAATAATGTTTATGATACACGTTTCAATTTTTCATACCTTTCGTTTATTATAGTTTGCATATCGGGACCTGACAATTATATCGTATAATATTTACGTGTATGACTTTGACAATTTTTTGGTAATGATTTTGGTCGCCAGATTATTTTCTTATTGTTTTTTTTATTCTTGTCTGGCTACGGATATAAGAGATAAGTTAGGGCGAAATTTTTGTCATGCTAATTAATTGTTAATGATCATGGGAATATATTTTGGTTAAGGATTCTGATTATGACAAATAAAGAATAATGATTTGTCAATTATAAACTTGTTTTCAGATTATTAATAATTGGCAATATGGATTTATAATAACGGGTCTAATATTTTGGGTTGTTTGATCTACACAATAAGTTGCCAAAGTAACCTCTATTGTGTAAGTTGAATAATTTAGATATTATGACTACAGTGTGTGACTGAGTTTCATGCGGATAATGGTCGGCCCAAAGGAAGGCTATTATTTGGCCGAAATTCAGTCATGCTTGTGGTGGTAAATATGTAACAATTATAAGGTTTCCATGTGAATATTGAGTCGGCCCAAAGGAAGGCTTAATATTTGACAGGAGTTTATTGTTAATATTTGATCACTACACCAAGATGACCACTTACAAGTTAATTTTATGTCCAAAGACTAAAATTAATGTTGTGCTATGTATCTTGTGATGATGGGAATGCCAATATTGAATCTGAAAATCAAGTTAAGGGAGTGTCTTTATGTTTATGACACTCATAAGGATGCCCATAAAGCTTTTACGGTGAATAAATTCAATTCTTTGGTTTAGTGTGTGTAATTCATGCGAATAATGGTCGGCCCAAAGGAAGGCTATTATTTGGCCGAATTGCATGTACACGTTGGGTAATAAATATGTGACGATTATTCGGTATTTTCATGTGTATATTAAGTCGGCCCAAAGGAAGACTTAGTATTCGACGTGAGTTTATTGTCAATATTTGATTACAATTCTTCAAAGAGTAGTGTTTGTGTCTAGATAATATTTATGTTTAATAACTAAATATGAATTTTGGCAACGACACTTTAATTATTTGAATTTATTCAAAATAGAAGAATATCGTTTTGTTCATTCAGTTTGACATTTATGGTTATTATATCTGTCATGTTCAGTTACATTCTTGATTCGGATGAATCCATTTATTAAATAAATGGTAAAGAATGTAAACATTTATTTTGGGTTGCAATAATCATAACATTGTTTTAAGAATGTGTAATTGCTACTCTTAAGGATTAAAGTCTCGTGTGGATTCACGTGATTTGAGTAGTAGTACATTCAAAATGCATGTTTAATAATTATCTAACAAGAAATTAAGGATATATTCAAGGGCATTATTCAGTTAATTAAGAAGCTGCAAAAGTCAAACTCAAGACAAACATAAGGTTAGTTTTTTTTTTTTTATATAGTGTTGGTTTGTTAAGAGTTTTTGACACATAAGGTAAACCTAGCATTTTTTTTTCTTAACTTTTGGCGTGTCGGTTATCTTAGGCTTCTCATTGGGTTTGCCTCAGGTTATTATTTTTTTATATCCAATCATGTTTGATGGGTAGATTTGGTTTTTTCGCCCATATAAGTATATTGATGCAAGTATAAGTAAGATGTAACGGTCAATTGATGATGAAAGATTCATCATTTTCGGGCAAGGCCTCATCTGAGTTTGAGACAGTCAACTATTTTAGTTATCATTAATGACTTGTCCTTTTGTTTGAATTTGGAAAACACTTTAGTGTCACCCTTTAGGTGGAATTGGTTATTTTTCATATGAACAAATTTGGTTCCTTGTCCTTTGAGAAATAATCAATTGGTTGTTTTCCTACTTCAAATAATGGTGAATTCATCATTTTTTATAACTATTTATAGTTTAGATTGTAATCTCTTTCAAGTTTCAAGTAAGCTTGCATTAAAGTTCGGTGGATATAAAGAACAATGAAGAAATGACAATTTCTTTTCGGTATGACACATTAAAAGGAAATTAAAGTTTTGTGTCAAAATGAAATTGTTGTCCCCTTACTTCAGATATTCATTTTTTTAAGGGGTAAAGACAAATATAAGGGAGATTAGTTATCAAAGTTATTTTTTCGATGTCTTATTACCAACATATGTGAGTAGGTGAATCATTGTACACTCTAAGTATTAATGGTTTAAATCATTATGTTAATTTGTAGATGTAACTTTGGTATGGATATCTAAATCTCATTTGTGAGAAGTTTTAAGTTCTTGACATCTCTTTGTGATATTTGACTAAACTGTTTTACTCAATAAAGAATTAATTATGTCATTTATCATAAATGTGGATATTTTTTTATAACGTCAAGGTTATTTTTTGGAAAATTGCTAGAGGTGTTCGATCTTGTTTTTGATGTTATACCATATGATGTTTTTTTTAAGTATGGATGGTGTAACATAATCATAAGGTTGGATATGGGGTATGATTAATTTCTATACTTGTTCTTGTCCAGATGTCTCTAGTAATAAGTTCTTAAAGTTTGCAGCTGTCTTTGATAAAGTTCTAACAATGACATTGACTATTTAATCGTAGTGGAACTTATTTACACATTTGGCATATCCAACTAATTAAGGATGAGACTTAAAAGTCTTAAGGTTAATAGTTGGACTTAAGAACAGTCAATGAGTAGTTTGTTGGATAATACTTAAAGTTTTAAGGATAATAAGGTAGTGATCCCAAAATCAAGTTGTTTAAGACGGAAATTAAGGGGTTCATTGAGATTATTGAGTTTGAGTGGGAGAAAAGGTAATTGACATTATTTTAAACCCCTCTATACAGGATCATAAGATCAATTCAGTAGATACAAACTCAACTATCTCAATAACCAATTCATTAGACGATCTACTTAATAAAGTAAATGCAACTAAAATAATTACATTGTTTTCCTATATGGATAAAATGGATAACAGTGTAATGATGGGCTAACAAGTTGCAATAAGAATTAGATGATGGAATGTTAGAAGGTGATCTAGTCACCATCTAACAAACCATTGAAGGTCCTAATTCAAATAGGTGGATCGATGCCTTAATAAAATTAAGTCATTTGATGGACGATGATATTTGGACATTGTTAAATTACCTAAAGTTATGAAATATATTGGTTTCAAATATTTATTTGTTACCAAGAAGGCTCAAAAGGTAATGTGACAATGAATTTCATTTTGACGATCTTGACTATAAGGACATTTTGGCATACTCATTATATTGGATGAATGTTCAGATTTGTTTCTCAATTATGACATTGGTGAAATTATTCAGTGCAAAAAGCTATAACTTTGATTCAATAGATTCAAAGTAAATATTTTGCAAATTGAGGTAATTCATCCTATAAAGTTTTAAGTAAGGTTTTCCGTCATAAAGACTACAAATCTGCATTGCTATCATCTTATTTGATATTAGATGAATGTTGTAGATACTCGGGATTCAGTGGGAGTATGAAAATATTCCGGTTTTATATCCTTTCAGTAAAGGAGACAAATTAGTCTCAAATGCCCTAAAGGAAATATTTTTTCGGAAAATACAATAATGCTCAATTCATATGTTTCAGAAAATATTTTGTGTGTTTAAGCATTATGGTATATATATTTAGTTTGTATGCGTTCAGATATTGCGTACATTCTAAAGTTTATTTGACATATATTAAGTTGCTACAGATTAGGATCTTGGATCCACTAAGTGCAGCCAAATATATCGTTTGTCATTTACATTTAGAACAAAACATTACCCATAGGAGATCGATTCAGGTTGAGATCCTTCGGTATTTCGACTCCTAGATGGTTATGTGCATTTGTCTTAAGGTTGCAAATTCGGTTTGGTATTGAAAGACCACTTAAGTTATTTTGTGACAAATGTGACAATTATTATAGTTTCAAATTAACAATACAACTTGTATTGTTTAAGAAACATTTCAGAGTGAAAAGGTGTCAATTATACATGTTGATACAAACTCCATTTTTGCGGATCCGCTTATTCAGTAATTACCACCCACGTTCTGTCCTGAGCTCATTGCTCAAATGGGTGTTTCAGTTTTTAAGGAAATTCAGTTTAAGTGAGAGTTTGTCATGTTAGACACATTAAAGTTTACGGTTATTAAGTTCTGCAGAAATAAAGTTTTCGGTTTACGGTTTCACTCTGTTTTATTTGGTTGATCTCACTAAGGTGGACCAGTTGGAAATATGCATATTTGGATCACTTTCGGATGCTATTTTCATGCTGCACTCCCATGCTCGATTTATGTCGTTGGTTGTATTGTCATATGTGACCATTGAGGGTCTTGTTACGACAAATTGTAGCAAAGGCCGCTTTGATCCTATGTTGATATGATTGATGGACCGAATTGCTTAAGACGGTTAGATTGTGATAGCATTTTTGAGCTCATAAGGTTATTGTAAGTACAATTATTAGGGGTTACACATATATGAATGTATTTGGCCCAAGTGGGAGATTGTAAGAATTATGGGCCTAATACAATAATATACGTGGACAAATTATTTATTCGATAGTAATTGTATTTATGCGCTATCAACTAAGTTAAGCCCAAATATAAAGTGATCCACTACGGTGTATTATTTACGGGCTTATATACGTCTTAAAAGGTATGGGTCTGACTATTATCTAAGTGTAGATACCCATTAGGTTTATAATGCATGATGGGCGCATTATACTAAGGAGACTATATATAGTCACCTAGGGTTATGGTCCCTAGTAGCACACAATAACCTAATCTCCCCGCATCCCATCAGTAGAGAGATCCCTATTGGTATGTGTGTCTACTAGAAGACCTAATCCGTAGACCGTCCCTTCAGACGGTTCATCCCAATCTTACATCATGTAATCAGGTACGCTTCCGCATCTAGTATTTACTGAATAATTTAGTATGAAGTTTATGGCTATTCATTCCGATGATTAAATCTAACATCTTTAACTTAAAAAAAATTCTTAACCACGGAAATATGGGATCCAAATATAATATTTTTTTTCAAATCGTAATTCTTAATTTCTTACTTGTCTATGGTATATGTCGATTTCTCACCTGTTCCATTATATTATACTCCTTATTTCTTATGTTTGTAATAATCGAGGTTAAAGAGTTTTTTTCTAACCCTAACCAAGAAGAAAGCGGTCATCGACTCATAGTCATCAATCATCATGTGCAAAATAAGAGTTACCCTATTAATAATATTGATATTTAAAAGCCTAAAAGGTTCGACCCCGACGACCGTGGATGTTTGAGTACTCAATAAATTATTTTAGTGACGTGCTAAATCCCGCACATCATTTTACTCAATCCCACACAATTCACATTTATTCCGAATATGCCCTTCTCATTTTTATCATTCCCACAAAAAAAACAAGAGAGAAACCGAAACTCCCAAAAGTTCTCAAAAAATAACCCACTTCAGGTTCTGATTTTACTGCAATTGGATTTCCCGATTTCAACAATTGTTCTAAAATCTGATATTGCTGCAATTAGAATATAAATATTCTAAAATCCTTTCCAATTGGTTCTTATTTTACTGCAATTGAATTTCCTAATTTCAGTTCAACTTTAGAGATTGATTAGATTTCAGATCAAACCCTAATTGTTGACAAATCCACTTTTAGAAAAAAAACCAAATAAATTGAATAAAAGACAGAACTTAATAAAAAATTACGATGAATCGCCGAACTTACATTTGATATGTGCGAATTACGATCCATAATAGTCGAACGAATAAGAGAGATTTATTAGGTTTAAAGGGAGAAAAGTCTTTTAATTCTTTAAAAGTCGTATTAATTCTTTTTTTTTTTACTAAGGGCAATTATGAAAGTTTAGGGTAAAAAAATGTTGAATTAAACAAATTAGCGTGCAAAATTTAGCAATTATGTTATTTTATACCTTAATAAGTAAAAAACGGAAGTGATTATAATACTTCCGTTTTGAAGTAAAATGGCTTCTCCTGTGAAGTTGTAAACGTTTTGAAGCCTCAATCTAACCTTAACCAAAACAAAAAAAAATAAAAATAAAACAAAATATAAATTTGGCAACGTACGTCGTCCTACTATTTTTCGAACACAAATTCTCATTTGTGATGGCGATATCCGTCACAAGCAAAATACCCACTTTTTCTCTCTCTCCGACACTATTATGTGGTCCCCTTTCTCCACTAACTCATTTTATATCCATTTTATCTAACAAAATATCCGTCACAAATGGTGACCCCTCACCAGCAAGACTTACTATTTTTCAAAACCACGTAATCTGATCGGGCCGTCTAGGCCTAACCCAACTTCTCGAAATGGTTAAGCCCTTGCGGGTCACACCATTAGGTGCTGGTGCATCAATCTTTTTTACTGACCATGCATCTATCTTTTACGGTTTGAAATGTAGAAAAATTTTAACAGCACGTCGTATAATTATTTTAATTAAAAGCATACAAATGTTTATTTATTCATATAATCATAGTACGATATTACAGTGATACACAGAAGGAAATGACAACAACAATAATAATACAAAATGACGGATTATACGTAGTACTTTGATTGATTCAGCACGGTGACGACTGACGAGACGAGATGTCGATACTCACTAGTTGTGAGTGGAGAGTTGATGACCCAATTTCTTGAATACACCATGACAGAAGTTGTAAAACTCATTAGGTTCGGGTGCATATTCATCGATTTTTTCATATTCCACACTGTAAACCATAACGCAGGACTTGCCATTCCCCGTCGGAATTGGTTGGAAATGAGTTTTCAGCGACTTGTAATGGGTCAGTAACTCTCCTTCAATGATAGTTCGGGTTATTTTCATATCCGTCTCATCAATTGCATCGGTCCTCTCTATCGCATACGTTGGCTTACCACCTGTTTCATCGCGCAAGTTCTTAAACATCATTATTTTGGGATTAACTAACATCAACACAGTAACATTTTAATAAACAACGGTGTTAGTCCAATGGTAACTGAATTAAACCTTAAAACAATGCAGGAGTTGAGAGGTCTCAAGTTCTATTACTAGCTGGGGTGGTGACAACTTGGCCACTGCAGCTCCCGAAGGGGTGGCTTACATGGTCCATGTGGTGGTGCGGGAATGCATGGGCCCGGGAGAATGGGGATAAAAAAGACATTTTAATAAACAGTTTTTCTAACGTGTAACTTAATGAATGTCAGGACTTGACTCACCAGTCCAGTGGCGGACCTAGGAAATTAGAGACGGGGCATAAATTTTTTTTAACGCGCATTTTTATGCGCGCCTAAGATAACATTTTTACAATTTTTCCCTAAATTAGTTATTATTATACACAACTACCTAGATAGATTTCTCTACCTCTACCAACTATGTCATGGTAACTTCACATATGTATAAAATACTTATAAAGCATTTATTTTAAAAATGTTACAGGGAACGTGCCCCGCGGGCCCCACCTGGGTCCGCCACTGCACCAGGCTATACGTTAGAATAACGTTGTAATAAAATAAGAAAGTAATGTCCAGTGACAAGTACTGGTAACTGGGTTAACCCTTGAAAATTGCAGAAATGTAGGAGTTGAGAGGTCTCAGATTCGACTAGCAGTTGGGACGATGATTACTTGGCCACTGCAGCCCCCAAAGGGTGGCTTACATGATCCATATGGTGATGCGGAAATGAATGGACCCGGGGATTTAACCCCCTCGTAATAAAAAAAAGAAAAAAACGGTGAATATATTACCCATGTTCAAGTCCCATTTGTGGGTACTACCGGCAGTGTGCCAGTCACCTTGGTGTATTTCAATTCCGAGAACGTCGTCGGAGCAGAGTTGAGGAACATTATGCAGATTCGACCTCAGTGTTTCGAATACTTTCTCAGCTGAGCAATTCAAATCAACTTTCCCGTCCATCTTCTGAATTTTAGCCATTTTGCGAAAACTTATACGAGAGATAGATTGTTGTTTATGTAATTGAGGCCTTGAGGAAGATAGGGTTTTAATGTTCAGCCCCTGAATTTATAGGAGAAAATCATTGGCCACTCGACCATTGTAAATTAAATTTATCAATTTATTTGATCTGTTTTAAGCTTAAATTATAAATCTGTATAGTAAGTACTTGGTTCCTTGTTGTTATATGTCACCTTTTATCATTTTGTGGGGACTGGGGAGGGAATCGGATACAAAGTTGCTAGCGAAATGTCTACTACTGAACATCTCGCTCACACCCTACTGACCCTAGTATAAACTATTGACTGAAATAGAGAGAATAGTACAGTACATTTTAATTTCGACTTTGAAGTAATACTCTGTATTACCCGGTTCTACGACGTTATCAAGTATCTGAACAAGGGCAGCTATCTCATGTCACTATGTCAGCTAGTTTAACTGATAAAATCATAAAGGATACAAAGAATTATCTAAACTCAACGAGGCGATAGGATATTGTACATGGAAATGTTGATTTTTTTTAAAAAAAAGTAAGTCCTAATTTTATTTTAATATATTTTTCAATTTAAAATAAAAATGGTATCACGACTCACGAGTAATTAATCAAGGTACAACTTACAAGTCATAATTAAATATAAAATGAATTTATTATGAAAATAAGTATGAAACTAACAAATATGATTAAGAGTAAAATGGTCACGAAAATTACATAAAGGGATACAAAAAGGGTCTCCCGCTTGCTTGTGAAATATGCTAAATTTTCGGGATTCTTTTGTACACGAGCAATAATCAAATTGTTATATAAGACCATTTTATTTATAAAATTAAATCAATAACAAATAAACCCACCTAAATTAATTTAAATTTATAAGAAAATGTTTTTTTCCCTTTCTCGATAACCTAATATTTTTCTGATAACCTAATATTTATCGTAAAATACTCGTTACTTTTCTTTTAACGCAATCATATACTATAGAACGGTCGAGAGGTGTTACCATTTTATGCAAGATACTACTTATATAGTTGTACTTTAAATCGGATACAATAATGTTGCTAGAATGTTAGATAGATAGTGAATTTTTATTCTCTAAGATAGAGAGTCTCTTGATGGGTTGATCAATGTAATTCCATACAATTCCATTCTCACTAAAAAAAACCTAAACCATAATTCAACATTTTAGGGTGTCGTTTGACTATTTTTTGGTAGAGGTAAGCTCCAAATTTTCCGTTTCGTTCTTCTTTAATTTTTTTACGCTAATAACCTCTTGCCTCTTCTTTATTGGAGACTTGTTCTCACCTTTGTGTGAGTTTTGTTCTCACCTTTGTGTGAGTTTTGTTCTCACCTTTTGGTGAGTTTTGTCCTCACCTTTTGGTGAATTTTCCCCTCTATTTGAGAGGTTCAAGAATTAAGTCGAAGATCGACGCCTTCATTGTTGATCCTATGGAGATAAAACTGCTGTCAGATCGATTGCTCGTTACAAACTTTTTGGTCAAAAGAACTTGATTCTTGTCAATGCTTTAGAAAATTTGGAGACCCTCTTATGAAAAGCCGCAGAAGGCGATATGTTAGAGGATGTGCAGAAGCGTCTCATGAGCCCATCAAGTTTAGAAATTTTCTGTTGATTGAGAATGTAGTTTATTTGATTTTAATCGTTTTGTGTCCTGTCATTCTTGACATATGTTGTAACTACCATGAAACTTTTGATTAATAAAACGATTTTACCTTAAAAAAAAAAAAAAAGGGTTGATCCATGTGAAATTTAGGTATACCCAATTGGGAAAGAATCTTATCTTAGCATAAAGTGGATTCATTCCAAAATCGATATAGAAAGAACAGAAAATATTCGATATTTTGTCATCATATTTTAATTCGGAAAACCAGGTGTGGTCGTAACTTTGTTCGGTAAAAACACCTTTAAAATAGAAAATTTCAAGCCACAAGATCCAAATACAACGATTCTTTTTCTTCAAATCGTGCAACAAATTCTACTAACACAAATTCTCATTAAAGACACACACTGTAAACTGAAGATAGATATTGCTTCTCCAGCTCACATTATGCAAGTGACACTTCCATGGGGTAATCTATTTCTCTCCACTTGATCTTCCACTTGCTTTATTATGAAAAAGTCTATCCGTCTAATGAGATATATTATCCATCATAACCAAGACTCTTTGTTCTACAAAAGGCATTCGCATTGGTGTTCATTGAAGGGGTTCATAACAAATGAACGAACCGACACCATTGTTGAGTATCGTTAGTCTTCTCGTTCTTAAATGAACGTTTGTGCAGAAGAACTTGCGTTTATCATCACTGTATATGAGACCCATCTTCAACTATTTTGTGTAAAATTAAACATTACTAGTGTGTGGATTGTAGGTGAGACCCATATATAAACTTGGAAAAACTTGTACTATTGTTGACATTAGTTCTATAAGGTTGAGTTCTTATTTCTCTAGGAACTAGGGTTACTTTTAATTTGTCCCATGCATTTATCTTTTTTACTATAATCATTAGGTGCTGGTTCATGAATATTTTTGGGGTTTGATTTGTAGAAAAATATCGCAGCACTGGTAAACATTATTTTAATTAAAGGCACACAAACGTTTATTTATTCATATAATCATAGTACGATATTACACTGATTACTGATACACAGAAGAAATGACAACAACAATAATACAATGACGGATTATACAGCTTCCATCACTTATACACTCGTCGTAAGATGTCTTCATACGTAATAGTTTGATTGATTCAGCACGATGACGACTGACGAGACGAGATGTCGATACTCACTAGTTGTGAGCGGAGAGTTGATGACCCAACTTCTTGAATACACCATGACAGAAGTTGAAAAACTCATGCGGTTCGGGTGCATTTTCATCGATCTTTTCATATTCCACACTGTAAACCATAACGCAGGACTTGCCATTCCCGGTCGGAATTGGCTGGAAATACGTTTTCAGCGACTTGTAGTGAGTCGTCAGTAACTCTCCATCGACGATACTGCGAGTTATTTTCATCGTCTCCTCATCGATTGCATCAGTCCTCTCTAGCACACTTATTTGCTTACCACCTGTTTCATTGCACAAGTTTTTAAACATCATTATCTCCTAATAACAGTTTTTTAACGTATAATCAGAGACCAAGTTATATATGCCTGGGCCGGACAGGCCACAACCCAGGCTAACTTTTTAAGAAAATAAATAAATAAATAGATTAATAATATTCAGTAAAACTTGTGTCACAATAATATAACTAAGTACACCTAATTGAATTCGTCTCTAAGATGTCAAGGGATTTTATTTGTTTAGATTGTTATTTAAATTTTTTTTTTTCTGAACAACTCTTCTTTCGTCAAAGTACTAGTTATATGATTTTATCCTCATTTTAATTTATCACAAAGGCGTTTTTAAGAGATTTATTATTGTTTATGCTTATAATTTTATTCATTCCTTAATTTAATATCAAGATTGCTTTATAAATATCGAGTAAATTTGTTATCCTACTCCCTCCTATTCACGGTTTTTTTCCCTATTTCCTTAAACGGATTAGTCAGGTTTTCTTCCCTTTTCTATTTTGGTAACTTTTAATTATATTTTAGAGAAAATTGTTGATTACAGTCTTATAAAAACCACTTTTTGAAACTTACAGCCTTATTAATTTTTTAATTTTTTTTGAAACTTACAGTCATAATATTAGTTTTCTTTGAAAATTGACTCAAAACCATGTTTCCGGCCAATTTTGACAAAAAATGACCGATATGCCCTCATTTCTATTGTTGCCTATTACTATTACCATTTCGTTTTGACCTTTGATTTACCTATCTATTTACCCCAAAACCCTCTCCTTTTTCTCTTCTCCCAGATTTCCCCAAATTTCCCCTAATCTTGTCCTAATTTTGCAGTGTATTACATCATTCTATTGTCAATAAACGCAATTAATCTGATCGTGAGCAAAAGAATCATGACCTCATCTGATGGTTCTAAGGCAAAGGGTAAGTATTTTTACATTATTTTCTCTTAAATTTATCTCAATTTGTTATTGTTGATGATGTTACTGTTACGTCGAAATTATCCCCAATTTCTTGAATTAGTTGAACTGATTGAATTAGATTTAGGGTTTATACCAAAAATTTTGTTTTTAATTTTGTTTTTGGTTGATGATTGAAGAACCCTAGTTTTTTGAATTTGGGGAAAATTTATGAGCTTAATTTTAACAGAAATCAGACATATTCCAATGTAGAATTAGGATAAAATTTGAAGAAAATGGGTGAATTAGAGAAGTTGAACAAATGAAGAGTTAGAAAAGAGATTAAGAAAAGAGAAAATTTGTTGAACAAATGAAAATATGGAGGTGGGTAATCTGATTTAGAGATGAAGGTTGAAGAGTATAGAGAATATAAGGGGTGAAGGGGTAAGGGTATTTTAGTCTTAAAAATTCAACTTAAGTCACGAAAAATCCATTTTGCAAGTAATATTATGACTGTAAGTTTCAAAAAAAATATTAATAAGACTGTAAGTTTCAAAAAGTGGTTTTTATAAGGATGTAATCAATAATTTTCTCTATATTTTATTTATCCCTTTCTCCTATCACCCAACCCCATCCAACTTTTTTACTCATATTTTATTCATTTCATTAGTGTTTGTGACCCCACAATTCATTAGTGTTTGTGAGTTGTGACCCACAATTCATTATTTAACTCCTAATTATTTATACAATTATACCTCTCATCTATTCTAAGCACCATGCAACACTTTCTTCATTAAAATACATTATTTCTTGAGTACTGTGCCTCCTCCAAGGGTAAGAAAACCCAGAATAGGAGAGAGTATTAAATATTAAAAAAAACGTTGATATATTGTTGTGCCCTAATAATAATGTGTATATCGATAAAATAAAAATCGACCCAAGCACAAATTTTGCCCTAATTTCGTCGATGCGTGTAACCTAATTATGAGTGTCATCACGTCACTCACCAGTCACCAGGATACACGTTAGAATAAGTGAATAACGTTGTAATAAAATAAGAGAGTAAAACAGTAAATATATTACCCATGTTCAAGTCCCATTTGTGGGTACTACCGGTACTGTGCCAGTCACCCTGGTGTGATTTAATACTACTAACTCCGTCGGGGCAGAGTCGAGGAACATTAGGTAGATTCGACCTCAGTGTCTCAAATACTTTCTCAGCCGAGCAATTCAACTCAACTCTCCCGTCCATCTTCTGAATTTTAGCCATTTTGCGAAAACTTATTTAACAGATAGATCGTTGTTTATGTAATTGAGTGAGGTACGGTTTCAATATTCAGGCCCGGAATTTATAGGAGAAAATAAAGTCCTACTATACTGTAGGAAAATGACTTTGCGCACTAGTCGTTTAAGAAGTATATGCCCTAAATTATTGGCTTGTTTTGTACGCTTGCTATACCGACCATAAGGGTAAGTATTGGACTATTGGCAGGGCCGGCCTTCAAGGGTGTCCGGATTGGCAAATGACAAGGGTCCAAGTTTAGAAGGGCCCATTAGTATGAGATTGAAAGTCTGCTATTTGACAAATATAATGTACTCCCTCCTATTCGGGATAACCTTCCCTATTCGATATTGTCACAAAATTTAAGGATTTGATTAAAATAAGCATAAAGTATTGTTGTGGGGTGAGGTGATTGGAGAGAGGGTGAGTATTGTGGGCTATTGTTGTGAGTAAGGTTATTAAAATAAGTATAAAGTATGAGTATTGTGGGGCATTGTGGTGGGGTAAGGTAATTAAAATATATATAAAACTTTACCAAAAAAGGAAATAGGGAAGATATTGTGAATTGATGAAAAAGGAAATAGGGAAGTTTACTATGAATAGGAGGAAGTATTACATATAAAAAGCAAACTAAGGTAAGTGGTGTAGTGGTTTTGTATCTTACTAAAGGGTAAGAGGTCTTGTGTTCTATTTCTAGTGGCGGCATTTTTTATTTGTTTATTTTCAATTTTTTAAAGATTTTTCCTGAATCAACTCTATCTAATTCAAAAGTTTGCATGCGTCCGTTTTATTAAATTGTACAGAGCATTAGATCATTACAGTACACATAAATTACTTGAATAATTTTGTTTAAAAGTTAGGGGCTCATTTTACAATTTTGCCTAGGGCCTCAAAATCTTTAGGACCGGCCCTGACTATTGGAGTATATTGACGGTATCGGAAGGTAACGACGGAGATAAGGCATACGCGGTATGTGAAGGAATATATTAGTCATTAGTGCCTTTCATGGATCAAATTAAAGACTCAATCAGTGGCGGATCTAGGATTTAGAAGTGGGTGAATTAGGCTCATGTTCGCGATAGTTAGTCATATGAAAATGAAACCATCAAAACGTATAATTAAGGTCACACATTTGTGAAAGATTTTGGTCATTCCCAAGCAAGGTCGATAGGGAGGTCGATAGGGAGTCGAGTCAAGTTAATTGTAATTAAGAAATCGATTAGAATTGACTCAAGTCGATTTGAGTCACAAATCAACCTAATTTAAAGTAAATTGACCCAACAATCCACCTAATACGTGACATGTTGTAATTGATTCCAAACATTTAAGAAAAAGGAAAAAAAAGAAAACTAAGAAAGTGGTTGGGGATTATTGACCTAAGTCGTGACTTTTTGCTTGGGAGGGTTTAAGTGAGTCAAGGTCAATAAAGGGAGATTAAGGCCTAATATGCAATTGACCCGATTAAATTGATTTGTTGCTTGGGAATGGTCTTAGGGGTTGCTCCCTTTGTCACAGAGCCATTTGGGCATTATTTATAAATGGTATTTTATTGAAAGGCAAACAAATAATAAACACAGATGGATATCTTATAAAAATATACAGTATGATTGAATATTACAAAATGTATACTTGTATAAATCTATTTTATAATATTATTCAAGGATACAAGTTTGACTTTGAAGTAATACTCTGTATCTTGTTTTACGATGCTATCAAGTATCACAAGGGCAGCTATCTCATGTCACTATGTCAGCTAGTTTAACTGATAAAATTATAAAGGATACAAAGAATAATCAAAACTCAACGACGTGATAGGTTGTTGTATATGGAAATAAATGTCAAAAAAAGTTTAAAAATAGGTCCTAATTTTATTTTTAATATATTTTTCGATTTAAAGTAAAAATGGTATCACGAGTAATTAAACAAGTCATGATTAAATATAGAAATTAAAAAATATGATTAAGAGTAAAATGGTCACCAAAAGTCCAAAATTACATAATATATATGCCCTAAACTTTCGGGCTTTTTTGTACGCTAGCTATAATTAAATTGTCATATGAGACCATTTTATTTATAAAACTAACTTATTAACAAATAAACCCACCTAAATTAATTAATAAATTTGTAAGAAAATGTTTTTCTTTTTCGATAACCGAATATTTTTCTATAACCTAATATTTATCATAAAATACTCGTTAGTTTTCTTTTAACGCAATCATATACTATATTAGGACGGTCGACGGTCAAGAGGTGTCACCATTTTTATGCAAGATACTCCCTCCATTCTTTTTATATCACCCCATTTCTTTATACACGTTTGCCGATGTTCATTTAGTTTTGATTATATCTTTAGCTACATACTTCTAAAAATTATAAAAGTTTGATATTCTTAATCCTTTTATCAACACAATCCAAAAAGATCTCAGATGAATATATTTCCGTGAACGGATTGAGAGAAAACTGACATTGAATACTCGATTGTGAATAGTGTCAAAAGAGAAATTGGGTGATATAAAAAGAATGGAGGGAGTAGTACTTATACATTTGAACTTGTCTATCACATTTTATACAGTAAGTCTTAGGCCCTGTTCTTTTGGACTGAAACTTAACTGAACTGAACTGAACTGAACTTATAGGATCTGAACTGAACTGAACTGAACTTATAGGAACTGAACTGAACTTATAGGAACTGAACTTAACTGAACTTATAGGAACTGAACTGAATTGAACTTATAGGAACTGAACTGAACTTATAGGAACTGAACTGAACTGAACTGAATTTATAGGAACTGAACTGAACTTATAGGAACTGAACTGAACTGAACTGAACTTAACTTATAGGATCTGAACTGAACTTATAAAATCCGAACTTAATTAACTTTATTTTAATTTAAGTTAACTATTATTATTATTATTGTTATTGTTATTATTGTTGTTATTATTATTATTATTGTTATTATTATTTTTTTTTTTTAAAAAGTATTGTTATTATTGTATTTTTTTTTATCCAATAGATGACATTGATAAAAAATTAGTGTAAAACACAAGGTAGTTTAAAATATTTTCAACTTTATATATAATGGTTTGTTCATAGTTCATACATTATTATACTACAATTACATTACGATAAAAATAATTCACTATTACAATTTTCTCTAACCATTTATTTTCTCTAACAATGGTGATGAAGAAACTGATTAATGGGAGAGTGACAATTGGTGAGGGTGATGGCGTCGTATGATAGTTGTTGTTTTTTGGCATCAATGAGGATGATAATTTGGCATTAATTAGAGAGTAAAAGACGGGTAAATTATTAATGAGTTGTTTTTTTTATAGATGACGTTTATTGAATAATTAAAGCGAAATGTTTGTATCGGTTGTTAAAAATAATATTCCGTATATAACTTTTCTTACTTGAGTTTATATGAACTGAACTGAACTGAACTGAACTTATAGGAACTGAACTTAACTGAACTGAACTTATAGGAACTGAACTGAACTGAACTGAACTTATAGGAACTGAACTGAACTTATAGGAACTGAACTGAACTGAACTTATAGGATCTGAACTGAACTGAACTTATAGGAACTGAACTGAACTTATAGGAACTGAACTGAACTGAACTGAACTTATAGGATCTGAAGTGAACTTAAGTTAAGTGACTTGAAGTCCAAAAGAACAGGGCCTTACTTAAAACGGGCATTATTTGTCTTAAGCTTAAGGCGGGTCAAATACTATCAAGTGGCGGTAATAAAGATAAAGAAATTGTCATTTTCTAGACGACAAGTGGAGTAATTTGGTATATATTTGACCCATCTCACGCTTAAAACGGAAAATGACGATCTAAAATGCATTTTATAATGGGATGGGAATCGGATACAATAATGTTGCTAGAATGTTAGATAGATAGTGAATATTTATTCTCTAGAGTCTCTTAATGGGTCGATCTATGTGAAATCTAGGTATATATACCCAATTGGGAAAGAATCTTATCTTAGCATAAAGTTTTTGGTCCGATCATCAAATTACTAAATATCACATTCGTTATCTCTTTCTCACTTCCTTTATTGTATACATAAATTTATTTGAGTTATTAGCTTCATAATTTGCTCAAAAAATAACCTAAAATATCGCCATTTACTAACAATTTCGGTTTTGCCAGAAGATCCTCCTTAGGCCCTGTTCTTTTGGACTGAAACTTAACTGAACTGAACTGAACTGAACTTATAGGATCTGAATTGAACTGAACTGAACTTATAGGAACTGAACTGAACTTATAGGAACTGAACTTAACTGAACTTATAGGAACTGAACTGAACTGAACTTATTGGAACTGAACTGAACTTATAGGAACCGAGCTGAACTGAACTGAACTTATAGGAACTGAACTGAACTTATAGGAACTGAACTGAACTGAACTTATAGGATCTGAACTGAACTGAACTTATAGGAACTGAACTGAACTTATAGGAACTGAACTGAACTGAACTGAACTTATAGAATCTGAAGTGAACTTAAGTTAAGTGACTTGAAATCCAAAAGAACAAGGCCTTATTCCGATTACGTTTGGTTTGTCCCATGCATTATTTATGTTTATAAACATTATATGCCACTTCATGAATATCTTTGCGGTTTCCCATGACGACGATCATTACCATGCCAACGTTGAAATTATTTTAATTAAAGGCAAATAAACGTTCATTTATTCATATAATCATGGTACAATATTACTCTGTGATCCCCAAAACGAAATATCACAGAACAATAATTAAACGTAATTGCTAAAAATGACGGATTATACAGTTTCCGTCACTTAGATTTGGTTACATAAATAGAAAAATACGTAGCATTGATCAATTCGGCATGGCCGGTGATCATCCGACAACGTGACAATATATATAGTCACTAGTTACGAACGGAGAGTCCATAACCCAACTTCTTGAATACATCAAGTCCTAAGTTGAAGAACTCATTAGGTTCGGGTGCATCTTCATCGATCTTCTCATATTCCAAACTAAATGTCATAAAACATGAGTCAGTCCCCTTCGAAACGGGTCGGAGTTCCGCTTTCAACGACTTGTAATGAGTCATTAACTCGCCACCAACGATACTACGAGTTATTTTCATATTCTCCTCATCAATTGCATCAGTCCGCTCTATGACATACGTTTGCTTACCACCTGTTTCATTATTAAGAAATGATTTAGGATCAACTGACATTATTACCACGGCATTGTAACAAAATAGGCACGACATTGTAACAAAATAGGAAAGTAAAATAGGACAACAAAAGAATTTTTTTTGGATAATTAGTGCTGAAATGAAACTATTTGGATTTCTAGTGTCCACGTAGACACTTTTTTTTTGTTTTTTTTTTTTATTTGCAGATTTTCAGCAAAGCCGCTGAAATTTTTAGCAAATTTTTAAACGAAATTCTTTCCAGGAGTTTCGTCATTGGGCGAGAAAAGTGGGAGAGGTGAAGCCGCTAAGAAGCTAGGCGGCTTTGCCGGAAATTTTAGAAAAAAAATAAACACAACTGGATTGGAATTTCTGGGTGAGATTCATCAAAGCCGCTAAGGACTTGAGCGGCTTTGCCTGGTCTTTTTTTCTTCCCAATTCCAAAACCTACTAGAAGGAATTTCGTTTAAAAAAAATACGACCAGTTAAGCCGCTGAAGACTTCAGCGGCTTTGCTGAAAATCTGCAAAAAAAAGGAAAGTGGCCACGTGGACACTAGACACCCAAATAATTCCATTTCAGAATTACCTATTAATTGACTAAATAACACCAATTGACCAAAAAATTCACAGTAAAACGGTAAATATATTTACCCATGTACAAGTCCCATTTGTGGGTACTACCGGTACTGAGCCAGTCGCCTTGGTGGACAGTAATACCCGGAACTTTGTCCGAGCAGAGTTGAGGAACATCGGGCAATTTAGCCCGAAGTGTTTCAAATATTTTCTCGGCCGAGCAATTCAGCTCGACTTTGCCGTCCATCTTCTGCATTTTGGCCATTTTGCCTACTATTTCACTTATATTACTGTTTATGTAATTGAGTGAGGTACGAGTTCAATAATCGGCCCCGTAATTTATAGGAGAAAATCATGGACCACTCCACGATCGGAAAATTGACATCGCCCGTTAGTTTTGGTACGCTCGGTATACTGGCCATTATTTGTGGGATGGGAATCGGATACAAAGTTATTACTTGCTAGTGACTGTTTATACTCTTGAACATCGTGTCTGTCTAATCGCAAGTTTAAAAGGTAGTCGGGATTGGGGTCATATATAATTTTGAGTCTAATTTGTTAGCCGAATATCCTCATTTGAGTAGTATCTACTTATAAATATGATAAGCTTGTGTCTATTATATATGGGCCTTAAACGGTTTTTTAACCGCGTCTCCCGAATTTGTTTGAGGGTCGTACGTCTTCTTGGAATTAGGGTTTTTCTAAGCCAAGTCTTTTTTAAATTTTGTCTCACACGTTACATAATCAGTAGTAGGTCAAGCGAGCCTTTTGTATGGGCATCCGATGTGCTTCATTTATTAATTCAGCTTACACGTTCGTGTCTGCCTGAACCCGGTCCCGGCCCAGTATTCGTGATTGCCTGCGGCGGGCTTTGTCTATCATAAATGTTTTTGCCAGATCATGACCACCGGATATGTGTTTTATGATTTTATCAACTAAGTTATTTAATATCTGAGATGAATTTAATACGAAATATGTGTGAAACTCATAAAATCAGTATATTTTCGCCATAACGAAAAAAGAGTGCAATTTATAAGATATCGACCGATGGTTTAGTGGTTTAATTTAAGAAGTTCGAATTGTTCCTTCAAGCTTGTCCCCATTCATGAACTATAGGCACACAAACATTTATTTATTGATTATATTCAATCATCGTACAATGCTATACGGATACACAAAATACTACTTCCTCCGTTTTTATATAATGTTCCCATTTGTTGAATATATGAGTGTAGTATTTTAATAAAATGGGTACATTATATAAAAATGGAGGAGTAGTAAATACGTAGTAATCTCTCTGCTTTGTCAGATATGTTTACCGTTACTAAGTTGAACATATCACTGAGACACTTGACATGGTGACGAGGTGTTCATCCTCGCTAATTAACGGAGGAGAGTTTATAATCCAACTTCTTGAATACAACATGTACAAAATTGAAAAATTCAGTCGGGTCGGGTGCGTTTTCATCCGTCTTCTCATATTCCAATCCATATAACATAACACAAGACTTTCCATTCCCTGTCGGAATTGGTTGGAAATGAAGTTTCAAGGACTTGTAATACGGCATAAACTCTCCATCAACGATAGTGCGAGTTATTTTCATAGTCTTCTCATCAAGTTCATCGTTCCTTCCTACGGCAGATGTTAACTTACCACCTGTTTAACAAGATATTCTCGTTAATTATGATAAAAATAAGTTCATATTACAAAATCATATGAAAAACCATCGTGTAATAAAATAAGGGAGTTGCTAAATTCCGCAAACAATTTTGCTAAATCTCGTACATTTTGTTGTTTTATTTCATCTTTACCCCTGTCACTTTATCTAAATCTCGTACACACAATTAAAGAGCGCAACAATCAAAAGTAAGGAAATCTGGAAAAGAAAAACACGTATACTCTACCTCCCCACCGACAGAAGCCCCATCACCAGCCGCTCACAACTAGAGCGCATCACCATCAGCCATAAACCGACCCACCTTCAACAATCTTAAATCCCAAATTCCTAACTTGTAAACCCTAATTGTAAAATCATTCCATAAAAAATTATTCACTCAATCAATTAAAAGGCATCTATTAATAAATTTGTTGATAGAACGGCGAAATTGCTAGTGATAAGTGCGAATTAAAATCCTTAATTCATTAAGTTATTAACAATTTGGTTGGGGTGTGAGAAACGGAAAAAAGAGTTTTTTTAAAGTTATTTTTTGTCAAGAAACCAACTCAACCAAAAGGTTAAGCCGATGATTGAAGTTCCTTGATTCGTTTCTTTTTGATTAGAATGGAGGTGGGTGGGATTCGAACCCGTGACCTTAGTCACAAAGCTCTGATACCATGTCAAGAAACCAACTCAACCAAAAGTTTAAACCGATAGTTGGAGTTCCTTGATTCGTTTTATATTCCAACATTTTTTAACAAGGATAAATTTAGAATCACTAATTTTTATTTCAGACCGCAAGATCCGTCTGAAATAATAAGACAGATACCATTTTTTCTTATAAAATACTCATTTAGGAAGTGAGTGAAAAGCACATGGGATGTCCACCACTCTTGTGATTTCCACTTGTGAGAGGTCTTATTGTTTCAGACGGAAATTGCAGTTTGAAACAAGACGAACTGATTAAAATAAAGCGACAAAGTGTGCGGCGACATTACCCATGTTCATTTCCCATTTGTGAGCACTGCCCACACCGTGCCAGTCGCCTTGTTGGACCGTAATTTTAGGAACAACGTCGGAGCAGAGTTCAGGAACTTGAGCTAGTTTAGCTCCCAATATTTCATACATTTTCTGAGCTGAGCAATTCAGCTCAACTTTCCCGTCCATCTGGTGCACTTTAGCTGCCATTTTGCCTATACGTTCAGTTATAATAACACCGTTTATGTAATTGGGTGAGGTGCGGGTTTAATAGTCGACCCTTTAATTTATAGGGGAAAATAATGAACCACTCGACTATAATACTGTAGCAAATAGTGGACTTAATTTGGACGCTTGGTATACTGTATTACTGACCCATACGTCTGTAATTCATACGAATTGAAGCAGAAGATATCATTTTGTGGGAATGGAATCGGATACAAAGTTGCTAGTGATTGTTTATACCCTTGGGATCGAGTTCCTTACTCACCCGGCCTACGGTGTCAGGGCTGTCACTTATGAGCATAAAATAGGTTTTATTTTGAATGCGGATGATGGAAGAGTCTAACTTGTAAGTTTAAATGTGGACAGAACTTAATCACAAATTCTCATTTGTGACAGGCATATCTGTCGCAAGCTTGCGAGGGGTCAAGTAAAATTCACGTGGGAAGGTAAGACAAAAGTAAATCACCTCGACAATAGCAAACTGTTTTGTTTTATCTATCAACGTGGGTAGTATTTTTGACCTGTCGCAAGCTTATGACGGATATACCCGTCACAAAAGAGACTTGTTGGAATTTAATATCGATTTTGGAATAATTATACTTCAGGTTTGTTATACGACGTGATTAAGCGTTTCCTCGGTATCAACATTAGAAATACATCCGTCAGTGGCGGATCCAGGATTTTTGTGCAAGAGGCACAAAATTTTTTTTAACGCGTTCTCTACGCGTGTTTAAGGAAATATTTGTATATTTTGAATTTTTTTCCTATATTAATTAATATTTTAAGTAAAAGATGTGAAAAAATTAGATTTATAGATTTCTTTTTTCAAAAATAACGTTTTCTCTAACATACAACGAAGTATGTATAAAAATAATGACTTATAGTTGTGAATATAATACATTTTGGAGCAAAACTTAATAATAAATACAAGTGGTTCAATCACTACTTCAATGGTTTAGAATTTGTCAAGTAGTCTAAACTCTAAAGGTTATGGGTTCAAATCTTAGGTAGCTATGCGGAATCAAACCTACATCCCCTAGGTTGAAATTGACACCTCTACCAACTATGCCCTGATAGCTATATGTCCATATTGGAGCGATTGGATATTCAGAAGTCCTAAGAAGCTTTTTGACCAGTTTTCCATGTTTATTTTTTAATTATTTATTTATTTATTAAAATTCGGATCGAATTCAGGTATCCGGTTTTAAGAAAGTCACAATCCACATCCGATGTAGTTTATTCGGAAAAAACCGGATCGGATATCCAATTTAAACGATATCCATATATTCGGATTTTTATTTTCGGATTTCGGATCGGATTCGGAGAAAAGTTCGTATTGAATTTTTTTCACAGCTCTAATATATAATATACAAAAGTTGAACAAATATATAGTTAAATCTGAATTGTCCCATGCACAAACCTTTAGACTACGTTTATAGGTATGTCTAACAAGGGCTAGGTCTTGAATTAGGACAAAAAATAATTAAAATAAAAAAGTTAAGTAAAATAAATTATAGGAATTTGTTCCATTCCAAGTGGTCTGAAATGGCCCTGGTGGAACACGTTTAGGAACTACCTATTTGCATGTGATCCTCATACGTAATTCCAATTTAACCAAAAATAATGTCGGAATTCTTAGGTCTAATTAGGGCTTGATAAAATAACAAAATCAGGAACTATGTCTAGTAAATAAGTTAAGAAGCATATATTAGAATTTTAATGCATGAACTAGGTTTAGGTAAGGCTGCAGAAAGACCGATAAATATGGTCTTAATGATTTATCACACGAAACATTTACGATTTATTTGTAAACCATTAACATCACACGTAGACATAATTTTAATTCGAGTGACACACATTTATTTATTCGTATTATGATCATACATATGGCTTAGTATACGATGTTACACAAGGGAAACAGCAAGAACGATAACAAAAACGACATATTACACGACCTCTTTTATTAGCTAGGCCAGACAGCATAAATCGTAAAATACGTAGTAGTACAATTGATTTTTTACGGTTAAGCAGAAGAGAGATGCTGACCCAATGCCTTTAGTACACCAAGCCCGAAGCTAAGGAACTCCTTAGGTTCGGGCATATCTTCATCAACCTTCTCATATTCCAAAGTACCGATCACAATGCAAGACTTATTGTCATTCCCAGTCGGAATCGCTTTGATATGCCCTGTCAATGACTTGTAATGGCTCATTATCTCACCCTCAACGACACTGCGAGTAATAACCATATTCTCGTCGTCAATTGCATCAATCTTATCGATCACATACGTTGGCTTGTCACCTGTAAAATTTTATGAACCTTTTTAGATATTAAAACGCGATAAAATCATAATTTTAAAAGACGTAAATTAGTAAATATATACCGATACGGATATATATATACCCATGATTAAGTCCCATTTACGAGTACTACCCACACTGACCCAATCGCCTTGGTTTACTTTAATACTTTGAACTTTGTCGGAGCAAAGTTCGGGAATATCGGGTTGTTTAGCCCGAAGCATTTCAAATATTTTCTCTGCTGAACAGTTTAGCTCAATTTTCTCCTCGATTTTGTGCATTTTAGCCATTTTGCCTAAATTATCACTCGTAATAATATTACTATTACGGTAAAAATAATAATAATTTATTATTTATGTGATTGAATTACGTGAAGGTACATCCTTCGGTCCAGTAATTTATATAGGAGAAAATTATGGGAATATATGCCCTAAATTATTGGGCTTATTTCCTACGCTTGCTCTACTGACCATTTGTATATACTTTATGACAACGGAATTAAATATCCGTCTTAAAATTAAAATAGGTTAGTAATCCGTATATCTCATTTGTATTGATAGGATACGTTTTTTTTATCTATGCTGCTTAACTTGTTTTTAGTTTAAAATGTATATTTTCGTCTTAACCAAGAGTTTGTACCGTGTTGATTGTCAAGATGTATAAGATCCGATGAGTCTAGGATTCGAGCTTAGGTTTTAACTTATCAGGATAGAGTAATTGGACGGGTTTCATTCAATAAGCGGGATGAAAAAGTTAAAACTTATAAACGTAAACATGCATACATTTTAAATCAATTTCGGAGTAATAATTATAAATCATTCACAAAATATCGGGTCTCGATCATTACCTTTTACTTCTAAACCATTCAAATTACTCATAAAATCATAAATTTCATCTCATTAATTAGTAACTAAAAACACAGAATCATTTATTTCATAATTTTTTCTATCATACACACGGGTTGTCTTACAATATAAGAGCGATAACACAAGAACAACAATAAAAAAAGACGGATTACACAATAACATTTGCTTGTTAACAATAGTTCGATTTAAATCAGGATGACCGACGATGACCCGTCCCTCAATCTTAAACTGAAGAGAGGTAATTACCCAATTCTTTGAACACTCCAACCCCAAAATTAAAAAACTCCTTAGGTTCGGGTGCATTTTCATTGATCTTCTCATATTCCATGACGAACTTCAAAACACAAGACTTGTTATCGTACCCCTTAGGAATTACTTGTGCATGCATAAAGACGGTTTTACAATAACTCATCATTTCCCCTTCGATCACGCTACGAGTCAATTTCAAATTCTTCTCATCAAGTGCCTCAAGCCTGTCTATAAGGTAGGTTGACTTTTCACCTGTTTCATTACACGTGTATTAATTATACTGTCGTATATGATAAAAAAGATAAGTGAGAGTTTCGAAAATAAATGCAATACCAAGGGTGGAGTCTAGTGGTTAAAACTTGGGTGAAAGTCTCAGGACCCGGCTTCAAGACTCCCCAAGAGCAAAATCTTGTGGAGCATTCTTGGCCAGAGTCCATGCCTAAATAGACTTTGAGTCTATCACTCTAGGGTGGTTTACCTGGTGTATGTACCCGGCGCACACTAAAGGTAGAAAAAAAAGAGAAAAGTGTAAGTTTCGAAAATAAATGCAATACCGATGATAAAGTCCCATTTACGGGTACTACCCACAGTGCACCAGTCACCTTGACGGGTTTGAATACTAGGAACTTTGTCGGAGCAAACCGCGGTAACGTCGTGTTTTTCGACCTTTAACATGTCGAATATTTTTTGACCTGAACAATTCATCTCAATATTCTCTTCAAACTTGTAAATTTTAGACATTTTTCTCTAATACTAATACTAATACTAATATTAGACGTATATTTTTTATGTGACTGGTGAAGTACCTTAAGAGTTCAGATTTCGGACCTCAATTTATAAGTGATTATCGAAAAATAACCTGACCTAACCCGAACCACTAATTAATGAAATATGCCCAACATAAATAAATTATTTGGCTTGTTTCGTACGCTTCATTTAAAACCATTTTATCTTCTTCTTTTCTCCTAATAGAATCTGATACAATGTTGTCCAATGTATGTGTTTATCTTTTTGTTTCTTAATTAATGGGTTAGTGGGTTTTTCGTTTTTAAATTTAAAGTTGTTAATCGAATCTTTTGAATTAGTTTTGAGTTAATTAACACGAAAGTCGGGTTCATATCAGGGCATGGGATATCCGATATAATATATCGGGTCCATGTCATTCGTCCATCACCAAACGGCTTATTGTCGAGTCATGTTATTGACATAAATCATCTTTTTTTAGGTTCACAACGATAGATTTTATTTAGTACTTCCTAATTTCTATAGCGTAAATTATATTATAAGACCGTTGTATGGTGCGATCACATAAAAGGTGACCAGTTTATAGAGACTACTATTAGCTTAATTTATAGTAAATCCTAATCATCAATGCTATAAACAGTAACTTATGTAATTCCTTCTGCAATGACATTTTGACTCTGTTTGGTAAACAACATACCGAGAGAAAATAGTAGATTTCATGTGTTTGGTAAAGAGCATATTGGTCGGAATCTACTATTTTTGAATATGCTCCTAATAGTAGCATATTTTATTAGCATTTTCAATTTACACATAAAATATGAAGCCATTCTAATTTTCCTATAATCTGTTAATTACCAAACACTTTTCTTAATCTGCTAATTTAATTTAATACTCAAATCTGCTACCAAAATCTACAAATCGTATTTGCTAACGTTATCTGCTAAACCTATTATGAATATGCTGTTACGGTTTGCCAAACAGCACCTATAAGGCTATAACTCATATGCACATATATATCATCTAGTTTGTAATTTCCGGGTAAAATCCTGTTGCGTAATTCTTTCATTACGGTTTACTCCTTCTGTCTCAATCAATTGTTTACGTTTCATCAAATACTCCTCACAAAGAATGAAAAACGTAAACAAATGATTGAGACGTACGAAAAATGCTGCTGGTGAATTAGTTATGCCTCCTTGACAATATGATGAATCTAATGTCAACCTTTTGTTTTAATCATTTCCTTGTAATCATACGGAATGTGCCTTGTATGTTTCTTCCATGACTTTGAAAGACGCCTCGCCTCGGGTTTATATTAATTTAATGTAACGGTTTTTTTGGTAGACGAAAGTTAGCGTGATTATATGATAAACTATAGCAACTTGTAATTGATCAAAGTCTTGCATAAAAGCTTGAATGATTGTTGATGTTCAAGCATAATGGGTCAGGCATTCGGGTGTTTCGTAGTTAGACAGTCAAATGTCGGAGTTACAGAGCAATTTGGGAAATTTGAGGCGGTTTTGGAGCCGGGATGTCACATTGTTCCTTGGTTTTTAGGCAGGACAGCAGTCGGAACTCTTTCTTTGCGCGTTCAGCAACTTGATGTTCGTTGCCAAACGAAAACTAAGGTTTGTGCTTTCGTTGAACGTCTTGTTTTCTGGCATTGGAATTATATCTTACAAGTATTCAATGTGACTGCACAATTAAGAACTGTATGTGGGTCTGGTCTTATATTCAGGACAATGTTTTTGCGACTGTCGTAGCATCAATTCAGTATCAGGCGCTGAGAGAGCGAGCGAAGAATGCATTTTACTCAATTGGTGGCTGCAAATATCTGATAAAGAACCATGTTTCTGATGGTAAGAATAACTGTCATTAAGGCGAGTTTTTCTGATGCTAATGCATGTGTTTGTCGACTGTCGACTGTCGACTGTCTTCCCTTTATCTTATGGTTGTTTTGGGCAGTCGTTCGATCAACTTTACCAAGGTACGAGCTTGATGCTGCATTCGAGCAGAAGGATAAAATCGCCAAAGCTATAGAAAGAAAGGCCGGAAAGGTAGGTTACTTAGGGCTGTTTGGTAAACAGCAAATTAATTTTAGCATAAGCAGATTGCAATGGCGGAATATAAATGGCAGATTTTAATAGAAGGTTTGACTAGCATATTATAATTAGCAGAATTAATTTGAGTGTTTGGTTATTGGCAGATTAGGATTAGTTGATTGTTAATTTTCTTTATAAAATGAATTAAACTTTCCTATTTTACAATATGCTAACCAATATGCTGGGTAAAATAGCATATTGACCCCAAATATGCTGTTTTAATATGTTATTTACCAAACACGAAAATTAGCTTATTGACTGGTCAAACATGCTAAAAGCCTTCAATATGCTAAAAATTGGTCAATATGTTGTTTACCAAACAGGACCTTAATTAACTAACTACTGCATTCGAGTTTTTGTCAATAGAAATCGACTCAATGCTTCAACTGTAAAATATAGGGTACATCAGCTTACGGATATCAGATTGTTAAAGCGCTTATAGTCGACATTGAACCCGATGCCAGTGTCAAGAAAGCCATGAACGAAATAAATGCAGGTAAAATTACGAGTTATTCTAATGCAGGAGCGTAGCCAGAAATGAAATTTTGGAACGTTCGTGATACCAATGCTATTACTGATTCTGAAATTCAGCCAGTAGAACGAGGGCTGCAGCGAACGACAAGGCAGAAGCGGAGAAAATATTACAGATAAAGAAAGCAGAGGGAGAGGCAGAGGCCAAGTACCTGAATGGACTCGGAACAGCAAGGCAACGACAAGCGATAGTAGACGGGCTGAGGGACAGCGTGCTCAACTTCTCGAATCATGTACCGGGGACGACTTCAAAGGATATCATGGACATGGTGTTGATGACTCAGTACTTTGATACCATGAAAGACATTGGTGCATCACCCAACTCAACCTCAATTTTCATCCCTTATTCTCCTGCAGTACAATTTAATGATGTTCCTGAACAAATTACAGATGTTCTTCTTACTGATGCAGTACAGAATGATACGAGTTGGTCGATTTAGTTCGCAAGTTATTCTGTAAGACGGTTTTATTGTAAGTCCAAATATAAACGTTTGTATTTATTTAACGCGTATTAAGTTTATTTTGGTAATTAACAACATAGCTAAAGTTTTTTGTGGCAATGCCGAATAAAGAAGGTTATCCGGAATAGTAAACATGTGTTCTATGCTGAATTTCTAACGGGAGAACATGTTAAATAATAATAATTCTATTAGAGGGAATGAACCTCTCCTTAGCCCGACACGAACTCGTCCTGAAATTCAAATCAAATGATTTATGTATCTCTCTAAACACAACCTGATTAACATACTCATAAAACGTATACCGGTTATCCTATCCGCTTCAACTCCTCCGATTGACCAATTTTGTCAAATGAAACGCAAGACTGATACAATACTACGTTGGCAGGGATATTAAAATCCGTAACTTATTACGTTGATAGATAAATACTCTGTGTTCAGTCTTAAGTCTTAATCAATGCTCCCTTTCCGCCGATTATTTGTTTACCTTTGCTTTTAACATAACGAGTTAATGACGGAAGAAAGGACGGGATCATTTGTGGCGGTTGGTACTTGGTAGTATCTAGTGGATGCCAATTTTCTTTAGAAAAACTTACCTAATATAGAAATGTAAATAAATGAACGAAATAAAAACTTTAGAGTCTTAATACCTATCACTAAAACTTAAGAGAGACAATTTTTCAATAAATTAATGAGTAACAATTCTTTTGTACCTTTTATTTGTATTTTGTGACCTTTTATCATTGATCATAACATATTAATTTCGTACTTATTTACATAATAAATGTACTCATTTTATCTTTAATCATGATTTGTAATTACCGTATTATATTAGCTTTAATAAACCACTTTTTCTTAAATAAACTTATTGAGAGGCGGTCTCTCAGGAGAGCTACTGAATACCTATCCCCTACTGAGCATACCTAGAAGGTTAATACATTTACAAATTTCCCGCTTAAATTTCCCGCCACAATATTTTTTTTCTAGTTAACTAATGTTAACTATCTATATTTACAAATACTAAACAATATTTATCTCTTAATTAATTTTATAACATTATTATTGTTTTAACTTTTACCTAAATAAAGCTAATAATATATTTCCTTGAAATTATATATGCGACTATTAAAGCTATTAAACTGCATTAGTTGAATTAGCCGCTAAATTTAAAATATCGTTTATTTACACGGGTCCTAATAAATAATGTCCTATAATAGTTCATAAACAATTAATCAATTTTACATGCATACAACATTTCAAATCCAAAATATTTAAGACGGTTTTAAACAAAATTGCAAGATTAGATAAGATAGCTCACTTAAAACCTCACAAAAAAACTCGTAACAAACTCCAACACTCAACCAATTTTCCCCCTTCTTATCATTTTCTCCACTCCTAGGTTTCAACCATCATCATCATCATCATCATCATCATCATCATCATCATCAATTAGGTCAAATTCAACCCTTATCTCTGTCAATTAATTACATAATTAAATACGCATTAAGCTTAATTTGAGAAATCATATCTCTTTATTTACATTAATGTCGTTATTCTTAGGACCATTTTTGTTAATTTACGGTTGTAATAATTGACTATTGCGTAATATACAGCTGTTATTGTAATTCATTAGATATTTCTTTGTTATAAGACGTGTTGATATCAATTTCTGTGTTTAATTTTACTTTTCTTGCCGCAAAATTTAGGGTTAGTCCACCTGATTTATGTTTGAATGTTCTCTAATCGTTGGGTTGCTGCTTTTTTATTTGGGTATTTTTTGTTATTCCACTTGATTTATGTTTGAATATTCTCAAATCGTTGATTGCTAAGTTTTTTATTTGGGTATTTTTTGTGGTTCTGAATTTGTATTCGTGTGATGATTGTGATTTGGGATGATATTATATATTTCTCCACAAAATTTGATTTCACACTAAAACATTGACTTTATTTACAATTTGTTGTGCCTATATATATTGGAGTAATCTTGTTAGTTGATGTTTCGTATTTTCCGGTTTGATTGAGATTAGGGTTTGAGTGAATTTTGAATTCTGAAATTTTTGATCGATTGTTTGTTGGTGTAGTTGTCGAATTTGGTATGTTTTATCCTCAAATCTCGATACATTATGTTTAATGGTGTTTTAACTTTGTTATGGGTGTATCCTAGATTCCTAGGACCATCGTGGTTTCGTGTCTATGTTGATCATTTTCCCCTGAAATCTTGGTGGTTGTCTTTCCCCTGAAATGGTTTCGGTGTGGCCTATCATTAGCTCAAGAAGTAAACAATTGGGTATTCTGATTCATGAGTGATTTATGTGGCAGTTAGAATAAGTAACCAAGGAATCTATGAAAGTCGTATAAGGTGTTTGAGCAAAGTGCGAAGTTTGGATGTGAAAATGTATTTCAACTATATGGGTGTCTTCTCAGAGATATAAATGTCTTTGGGTATTTACCTTGATTTAAAACCACCTATTTTCTCGTTGTTGTTTGTGCTATGTCAAGTATGTGAGGTTTCGTTCAACTCAGTGTATAAGCTTGCTTTCCATTTCTACATAAAGCTTATTGAACCTTATGCTAATTATGATGAACAGAACGGAATCATGGGACAAGTTTTGGGATGTGTTCAAGTAGATCAGTCCACTGTAGCTATCCGAGAAACATTTGGAAAGTTTGACAGTGTTCTTGAGCCAGGATGTCACTGTCTTCCCTGGTGCCTTGGGAGTCAGTTAGCTGGTCATCTTAGCTTGCGTGTGCAGCAGCTTGATGTTCGCTGTGAAACCAAAACAAAGGTTTACGTCATTCTTTTCTGTGTTTTATTTAGCAACATCACTCTAATGTTCAAACTACTTTGATGATCTCTTATTTGTGGACAATTATTATTCGACAACGTATTTATGTAGTGATACAAAGGGTAGTGACTGATGAATCACATCCATAACTGGATTTGTTTCTTTAGCCTGTAGCTATGTTACTCAGTCTTGCTTATAAGTATCAAACCATGGGTGCATGTCAAAGTGTGGTAATGTTTTTTTCGAAAAAATAGGCATATTTTGGCTTAAAATGAGGTGTTCATACTGTCCCAGTGTCATACACTCATACCAATGCCCGAGTGTCAAGTGTCGGACAGCTTGAGGGAATCAGAACAGTAGGAGTAAAATAGGCCTGTCGTTCTTTTTGAGTAATATCCTCTCTCGTATTTGTGATATATATCTGTAAAGATCAATAAGTGTATGTGCTTGAAAACGCAGCAGCTATGTAGCAAATATGAGACAGGTGGACGGAAACTTAGAACTTTAACCGTCTATCCGTGCTCACCCTGTTGGTCTTGCTAACATTATGGTGAAGGTGCAAAGAACTGCATATCCATGCACCACCATCAAGATGCATAATTTAGGCTTTTTGTCATATAAATTTGCCAATTTCTAGCTTTTCTGAATTATCTTCGTGCTGTCATTTGAAGGCTAGATAACCGACCCCAAATCATGTTGGGACTAGGACTTTGTTGTTGTCGTCATTTGAATGCTATGCCTGACATTTACTAGGCCTGGAGGCTATTTCTAGGCTTTGATTTCTCTTAAACTGCTGTTGACTTGATATTATTTACTCAAGGGTGACCTGAAATATGCTATTTATTTGTTCAGGATAATGTGTTTGTCACTGTTGTTGCATCTGTGCAATATCGGGCATTAGCAGAAAATGCGGGAGATGCATTTTATAAGCTCAGCAACACCAGGGAACAGATTCAAGCTTATGTCTTCGATGGTAAGTATGTTAACATTTAGATAATCCGGGAGATGCATTTTATAAGCTCACCCTTGAGTAAATAATTTTTTATCCTTCTCTGGGGTGGGGGTTGTGGTAGGAATTTTCACTGTGGGACGTTTTGAAGTAGCAGTCGATTAAGTGCGATTTAAATAGCCTCTCCAAATTCAACATAGGGGTACCTCGGTAAGGGTTGTTTCTGTCTTGCTGATGTGGATGATCGAAATGTTATAAAACCTTACCATTATTAATTTGCCATACTGTAGTTTCCTTATATGCCTCTCCAACTTTGTCATCACAGTTATCCGTGCTAGTGTCCCCAAATTGCTACTCGATAATGCTTTTGAGCAGAAGAATGATATTGCAAAGGCTGTTGAAGAAGAGCTTGAAAAGGTAATCCTGATTTGCATACACCATTTCGCAGATATATTGACGATTTATACGGAGCACAAATTTTACTCTACGACGGTCGCACGTGCGACCAAAAGAAAAGTGACGACTTTTGATTAAATAGTAACTACTTTTTTGGTTAAAAATGACCTATTTTTTCAAAGTGGTCACTCTTAAAATGGTCACGTTTTGGAAAAAAACACGGGATGAGACCGGCGCACGGGATAACAACTGTAAACGGAGTATTACTCTAATGTATTATTTTTGCTCTGACCATACAGGCCATGTCAGCTTATGGGTATCAGATTGTTCAAACTCTTATTGTGGACATTGAACCTGATGTGAATGTCAAGAGAGCTATGAATGAGATTAATGCAGGTAACAGACCTTGAGTTTTCCAGTTGTGAGCCGAACCTTCTAATTCCCGTTACTATTCTTCTTGTTGGTACTTCTAATTATCTTGAAGTCGAAATATCTGCATATGCATTTGGAATTTGGTATTCTGTATATTTTGATTCATCTTATAGAAAGTCTCGTGTGAAACTGTCTCCTTTTTTGAACTTATTAAAGATATAAAGAAATTGATCACTGGTTTCACTTCTCTTAATAGCTGCTAGAATGAGAGTGGCGGCAAATGAGAAGGCCGAAGCCGAAAAAATTCTGCAAATCAAGAGAGCGGAGGGAGAGGCGGAGTCCAAATATCTTTCTGGTCTGGGTATTGCACGACAACGTCAGGCAATCGTTGATGGTTTGAGGGACAGTGTTCTAAACTTCTCTGAGAATGTCCCGGGAACAACTGCAAAAGACGTGATGGACATGGTTCTAGTAACTCAATACTTTGACACGATGAGGGAGATAGGTGCATCATCCAAGTCTTCAGCCGTGTTCATTCCTCACGGTCCTGGGGCTGTTAAAGACGTTGCTTCTCAAATTAGGGACGGCCTTCTTCAGGGAAATGCAATGCAGAGATAGAGGAGGTATCTCTCTCGCTTCCGTCTTATGCTACAATGAAATATCTGCTGTAAATGTCAGTTCTCGAGTTTGATACGGTTATATACGTTTAAGTACGGTAGTAATAGTAAATAATGCTTGGTAAGTTATTGTAAAGCGACATTATATCGGTTTGGTGTGATGTTTAATACTCGATAGTATGTTTTAATAGTTCATTTCGTTATCACAACTTCATAGAATTTGTCGTAGCGACAAAGAGTTCCGTTCCTCTTATAAGCAGCTTTCGGATTTTGTGTCGTGTTCATAATTCATACTTTTGTGTCGCAGACTCGCAGTTATGTAATCTATTCCTCTCATTTACGTTGTACATTTTGTACCTGTTTAACTTTTAAAAATGGTTGATATTGATCAATATTTTCTCAAAATATAACACAATTTCCATTGTTTGAAGATTTTTTTTTTTTCGGCAGCTGTAAAATTTTGTTGTTCTAAGAAATTGACACAGTATAATCTTAGTTTTTGATAGATGAAGCATGAAAAAAATTACTGCGGAATTACGATTTTTGAGTACCCTATATTTGCATAAACACGAAGTCACGAACGATGAAACCTAGAGTGAACGATCATTTGACGACATCGAATCCTCCCTTCAAGAATATTGTGGATGTTAGAGTTGATTTTCACGATTACGGAGGTTTGAAAAATATTGATTTATCGCATATCGGAACCCCCAAATATCGCCTATTTCTCCTCCAATTTTTTTGTGGCCATTTTATCTGGTCTAAGGAACAATTTATGCGAATAACGGACAATTTTGTTCCGGGAGCCTGGAATCCCGAAAACCGTGTATTATACACTTTAATTTGAGTTGTGCGGGAGGTCGTACCGGACAAGAATTTTTGGTCTCCCGGTTTTTCAGACACTTCCCCGAGGTAATTTCAGGAGTTAACCAATTATATTTCAGACCAAAATAACGAGTATTAGTCCATTTTTCACGATTATCGGTGATTTAACAAATGTTGGCTCCCGGTGATTCAAGTCTATATTAATTCAAGTCTATATTGATCTCCGCTTTTTAGGCCGGCAAGGTCCTGCGATAAAAATTTTCGAAATTCGCATCATAGTACCTTAATTCCAAATAAAAATGATTCAAGGTGATAAAATTAGCATACGATTAAAATAGACGCATTAAGAGGCTGTAACATTACTTTAAAGGTCGTGTTTGAAATACACAAAATAAGTTATATACTTTATTCTATGTTGTTTTGTGAAAAAATACACGCATCAAATATTTATTATAGGATATAATGAGCCTATAGACAAAAATTCAAAAAAAAATCGAGTTCATAAATGACCAAAATAGCCAATTTTTAAAAAGGTTATTATGCATGTTTTTAGACCCACAAGGTCTCAGGATACTTTTTCTTGAAATTCGCAGCAAAGTACTTTAATACTATATAAAAATGACTCAAGGTGTTTAAATGGCAAACGGTTTAAAATAAACACATGTAGAGACCTTAACATTACTTTAAAGATCGTGATTGAAATAGCATACTCCCTCCGAGTCTTTATGATTGTTTCTATTTCCTTTTTTATGCGAGTTTCGTGATTGTTCCTATTTCCTTTTTTAGTAACTTTTTTGTGGTCTAAAATCAATTCAGGGTGGGATAGGGTGTTTTGTGTGGTTTAGAATCATTTTCTTATTTCTTGTGCTTAAAGCAAAAGGAACAATCACTCAGACTCGGAGGGAGTATAATTTATACTCTGTTTTATGTTGTTTTGTGAAAATCCAAGCATCCAATATTTATTATAGGTTTCAATGAGCCTATAGACAAAGATTCAGAAATAAACAATTTCGAGTTAAAAAAATGACCAAAAATAGCCGATTTTGAAGGTTATTATCCACGCTTTTTAGTCCGACATGGTCCCGGGATAAAAATTCTCGAAATTCGCACCATAGTACCTTAATACTATATAGAAATTACTCAAGGTGCTAATATTGGCATACGGTTTAAAATAGACACATTTAGAGGCCCAAAGATAACTTTAAAGGTCGTGGTTGAAATAAATAAAATAAGTTTTAGACTTTTTTCTTAGGTTGTTTTGTGAAAAATCCAAGCATTCAATATTTATTATAGGATAAAATGAGTTTATAGACAATGATTCAGGAAAAAATATTTCGGGTTCAAAAACGAACAAAAATAGCCGATTTTGAAGGTTATCCACGTTTTTTGGCCGACAAGGTCTTAGGATATAAATTCTCAAAATTCGCACCATAGTACCTCAATACTCCGTACCATATAAAAATGACTCAAGATGTTAAAATTGGCATACGGTTTAAAATAGACACATTTAGATGCCATAACATTACTTTAAATGCCGTGTTTGAAAAACTTTATTCTATATTGTTTTGTGAAAAATCAAAGTATCTAATACTTATTATAGAAAATAGTGAGCCTATAGACAAGGATTCAGAATATAATTATTACGAGTTCAAAATGATAAAAAAAAATAGCCGATTTTGAATCTTATTATCCACGATTTTTAGACCGAAAGGTCCCGGGATAAGAATTATCGAAACTCGCACCATAGTACCTTAATTCCACATAGAAATTACTCAATGTATTAAAATTGGTATACAGTTTAAAATAAACACATTTAGAGGGCCTAAGAATACTTTAAAGGTCGTGTTTGAAATAGACAAAATAAATTTTAAACTTTATTCTATATTGTTTTGTGAAAAATGCGAGCATCCAATATTTTTTTTTATGCATTCCCGCATTATCAAATGGACCATGTAAGTCACCCCTTCGAGCTTTAGTCGACAAGTGGTCATCGTAGTCGAACCTGAGACCTCTCAACTCCTGCATTTCTGCAAATTTTCAGGTTTAACTCAGGTACCACTAGACTAACAACACTTGGTTAAGCATCTTATATTTATTATAGGATATAATGAGTTTATAGAAAGGGATTCTGAAAAAAAATCTATTGCAATCTAAAACGACCAAAAATAGCTGATTTAAAAGATTATTATCCACATTTTTTAGGCCGACAAGGTATCGGGATAAAAATTATCGAAATTCGCACCATCGTACCTTAATACCATATAAAAATGACTCATGGTGTTCAAAGTGGCATAAGGTTTAAAATACACATATAGAGGCCGTAAAATTACCTTAAAGGTCTTGTTAGAAATAGATAAAATAAATTTTGTACTTTATTCTATATTATTTTGTGAAAAAATCAAAGCATTCGATATTTATTATAGGATATATTGAGTTTATAAACAAGGATTCCGAATAGAGTTTTCCGGGTTCAAAAAATGACAAAAAATAGCCGATTTAGAAGGTTATTATCAATGTTTTTTAGGCCGATAAGGTATCGGAATAAAAATTCTCGAAATTCTCACCATTGTACCATAATACCATATAGAAATGACTCAAGGTGTTAAAATTAGCATACGGTTTAAAATAGACAAATTTATAGGGCGTAAAATTACTAGAAAGCACGACTTTGAAGTAGACAAAATAAGTTTTAGAGTTTATTTTATGTTATTTTGTGATAAATTCGAGCATCCAATATTTATTATAGAATATAATGAGTGTATAGACAATGATTCAGAATAAAATTTTCCGGGTTCTAAAATGACCAAATATAGCCGATTTTGAAGGTTATTATCCACGTTTTTAGGTCGACAAGGTCCAGAGATAAAAATTCTCGAACTTCGCACCATAATACTTTATTAACATATAGAAATGATTCAGGGTGTTAGAATTGGCATAGAGTTTAAAATAAACACATTTAGATGCCATAAATTTACTTTAAAGGTCGTGTTTGTAATAGACAAAATAAGTTTTATACTTTGTTCTATATAGTTTTGTGAGAAATTCAAGCATTTAATATTTAATATAGGATATATTGAGTCTATAAACAAGGATTCAGAAAAAAATCTTTCGGGTTCAAAAATGATCAAAAATATATGATTTTTAATGGTTATCCACGTTTTTTAAGCCGACAAAGTCCCGGGATAAAAGTTCTCGAAATTTGCACCATTGTACCTTAATATCATATAGAAATGATTTAAGGTGTTAAAATTAGCATTCAGTTTAAAATAGATACATACGAAGACCGTAAAATTGCTATAGTATATAGCTCGTCTTTGAAAGAGACAAAATAAGTTTTAGACTTTATTATATGTTTTTTTATGATAAATCTGAGCATTCAATATTTATTATATTATATAATGAGTTTATAGACATGGATTCAAAAAAATAGTCTTTTGGAATCTAAAATGACCAAAAATAGTCGATTTTAAAGGTTATTATCCACGTTTTTTAGATCGACAAGGTCCCGGGATAAAAACATTCGAAATTCGCACCATAGTACCTTAATACTATATAGAAATAACCAGGGGCGAACCCACCTTGTAGCAAGGGGTGGCGGCCGCTACCCTAAACTTTAAAAATTGGTTTAGAAGACGGATTTTTGCTACCCCAAATATTGTTGAATCATAGATAAGTAAATGGTATCTCATTAAATAAGCAATTAATAACTTGTGGTTCAATGGTAAACATTTTGGTTTCCTACCAATTGCCCTGAGTTCGAACCCCACTACTTGCATTTTCCCTTTTTAATTTTTTTTTGCTACCCCAAATATTCATTCCTGGGTTCGCCCCTGGAAATAACCCATGTTGTTAAAATTAGTATACGGTTTAAAATTGATACATTTAGAGGTCCTAAAATTATTATAAAGGTTGTGTTTGAAGTACACAAAATAAGTTATATACTTAATTCTATGTTTTTTCTGAAAAATCTAAGCATCCAATGTTTATTATAGAATATAATGAACATAAATACAAGAATTTAGAATAAAATCTTTAGTATTCAAAAATAATCAAAATAACCAATTTTGAAGGTTAACAGCTGAAAATGTCTTAGACTAATGACTATGTTGGAAGCATACTGCAGATTAGATTCCAGGTTCGAATTACCTAGACCCCTTATAACGTAATGTCCATGTACGCTGTAATTCATTTGACACGAAAAAGAAAACAAAATCAAGATGGTAAGAAATTGTATCCCTGATTTTGTTGAAGATAATCAATACAATATATTACTAATAACATAAGTTTAGTCTACTTTAATCAAAATTACTATAAATGGGTAGAATATTAAGCAAATGAATTAGTATAGAATGTTAGGAAACAAATGGAGAGCCTAAATCCTATATATTGAGTGTATTTAATAAAAAAGAACATCATAAAATACAACTAATTACACCAAATTTTTTTTTTTTTTTTTGGTAAACTAATTACACCAAATTTATTCAATAAATAAAATTAATCAAAATGTCAAACCACAATGCTACACAATTGCACATAGCAATGTACCCTTGGTTAGCCATGGGCCACATTACTTATTTTCTCCGCATTGGCAACAAATTAGCTGAAAAGGGTCACAAAATCACGTTATTTCTTCCTTCCAAGACACAGTTAAGAATCGCCTCTCAAAACCATCATCCTGAACTCATTACATTCGTTACTGTCCCTCTCCCTCCAGTGCCCGGGCTTCCATCCTGGGCAGAGACAACAAACGACTTGCCGGCCGAGTCTCGGCCCCTTCTTATGACAGCCATGGACTTGACCCGAGACACTATTGAGGCCCACTTGATAAACCTCAAGCCCGATTTTATTTTTTACGACTTCACCCATTGGATACCCGAGTTGGCCCGTAAGCACGGGATCAAGTCCATTTACTATTTCGCGGCGCTTTTGTTGAGAGTTGCTTACCAATTTCGAGTAGCAACCGACTTCTTTACGGGTCAAGAAATATCCAAGGCCTATTTAATGAGCCCAATGAATTCATTTCCGAACCCGCTTATCAAATTACAAGCCCACGAGGCCCAATCTTTGGCTAACCTATTTATGGCTGATTTTGGTGGAGGAATGTCTTTTCTTGAAAGAATGGGAAAATCTCTACCCGAATGTGATGCCATAGCTATCAACACCACTATAGAGATGGAAGGAGTTTATTGCCAATACATTGAGGAGGAGTTCGGTAAGCCGGTTCTTACGGCTGGCCCGGTGCTCCTCGATCCTCCGGCTAATCGTCTTGACGATTGGGTTGAACAATGGTTAGCAGGTTTTGGGTCGGGTGAAGTCGTGTATTGTGCATTTGGGAGCGAATGTACCCTTGATAAGCCTCAATTTCAAGAGCTTGTCCTCGGCCTCGAGCTAACAGGTTTGTTTAGATAACTTTAATATAATCAATCGTGAAAATTCACAGGGTTTGTTCAATTTTAATTTTTTTACATTTAATGATCACTTACAGTTGTTAGAGAGACTAACAACTTATGTGGTGTATATAAATAAAAAAATCGCATATTATATAGTTTAGATCTATAAGGAAATTAATTGCCTAACATACAAATATAATAAAATGGGTTTCGAAAATTAGAAAGAGATAAATAAAATACAAATTCTCATTGTAAATAAAATAAGACTCCCAAAAGTTCAATGATTAAATAAAGGTGAATCCCCCATCAAATAACCTAGAAATAATTTCGCAAAAATAGTCATATTTTATACGTAAATATTTATTTTTATACGTACCTTGCAAAAAAAAAATATTAAATATAAATTAACAATTAAACAAGAATTTTATATACTAATTCTTAAATAATAATATATAAAAAAATTCATTTTTTATTATACCAATTTTTTATTATTAGCATTTCGTTGTACTATAAGTGATAATATCACAAAAAAAATTATACAACCAGATGTATAAGCGTACCGTACAACACGAATGTATAGATTTTTTTGAGCTTTTAAACAATTTTGAGTTATATTTTAATTTTTTTGATATTTCCTTAAAATTATAATATAGTTGAACTTATATGTATTGTTTTTAATTGTATAATAATTTTTTAAGCTTAATATATTTATAAAGGAATTCATAAAATTTACAATATAGCTCGTATTATTTTTCCTTAAGCTCAAAATTTTTATTAAAATGCTCAAAATAGTACAACTAGTTTTATACATCTGGTTGTAATATAATCCACCCATTGCTGATAATATAGTCTATGAATTGGTTTATATTGCGGATAATAAGTAAATTTACAATATAGTTCATATTCTTTCCCCTTAATATATTTGTAAAGAAATTCATAAAATATGTCCAATTAGTTCTATACATCTGGTTGTATAATCCACTCATTGCTGAAAATGTTCCAACTCCAACACTGACTATGTAAATTCGCAAGGTAAACCGTTTTTAGCCGCGTTGAAGCCACCACGAGGTTACAAAACGATAGAATCAGCCTTGCCCGAAGGGTTTGCAGAGCGAACAAAAGGAAAAGGAATAGTGTATGGAGGTTGGGTTCAACAACAACTAATCTTACAACATCCCTCTGTGGGATGCTTTATAACCCATTGTGGGGCCGGGTCATTGTCCGAAGCCATGGTGAATAAATGTCAAATAGTGATGATACCAAATGCAGTTGATCAATTCGTGAATGCAAGGATGATGAGTTGTGAGCTTAAAGTTGGTGTCGAGGTTGAGAAAGGAGAAGAAGACGGTCTCTTCAATAGCGCGACTGTGAGGAAGGCGGTCATAACGGTGATGGATGAAGAGAGTCAAATTGGGAGAGATGTTAGGGCTAATCATACTAAATGGAGAGAGTTTATACTCAAGGAAGGTGTTGAAGACTTCTATATTAATAGCTTTATCAAGGGTTTACAACATTTTCTTGAATGATTTAATTTGTGATAATAATTGGTCTTAATAATAATAATAATACTTCATCCGAGTCTGAGTGATTGTTCCTTTTGCTTTATGCACAAGAAATAAGAAAATAATTTTAAACCACACAAAACACCCTATCCCACACTGAATTGATTTTGGACCACACAAAACTTACTAAAAAGGAAAGAGGAACAATCACTAAACTCGCATAAAAAAGGAAACAAGAACAACCACTCAGGGAGTAATAAGTTCAAGTTTATTTGGGAAATTAAACTAAATAACACATGATATAGGCAATATAGTTTTGTTCCAACTTTGTGAGTGGCCTTTGATGTGTCTTTGTGCATTTCATTATACGAAATAACTTAGTTTATTTCTCACAAAATGCAAGTGGCATATCCATGAAAATGCTTTATTTTTTCTATTTGTCTTCCCACTTGCATTGTTGTAAGAGAGATATTATCCGTCTTCAACTTGTGACGGATTGTATCCGTCTTCCGCAAAACTTTATTTTGATTTTCGCAGTACGCATTTTGTTCACCGCGGTACATTTTTGACCATTTTACCCCTCTCGTCTCTCGTTTATTCTTCTCTCTCAATTCTTCTCCCCAACCATCAACAACAACTATATACCACCGACTTCAATCACCGCTCTACGTTACCACCATACGACCGATAATCAATCAATAAATTTAGAAATTTGTCTTCCCAATTAATTCATCAACTAGATCCCCTCACTAGGGGTGAGCAAAACTCGATCCAGACCGAAAAAATGGATCGAACCGGACCGTTCGGTCCAGATCGAACCCGGACCGGTTGAGTTTCGATCCGGTCCTAGGTCCAACAATTTATGTTCTTCGGGTTTCGGTCCGGTCCGGTCCAAAACCGAAAATTTTCGGTCCAGACCGATAGGAACGAATTGAGTCAAAATTGTGGTTATTGCACTCTTGACTTCTGAATTCTAAAGTTGTTTAATGTGTTATTTTGGCTAGTTATTGCTTATGCATTCTTCTACGTGAGGTGGAAAGTAGTACAAATTAGAGTATGCGTTTTTATTCAAGACTTTTATTGTTAGTTAAATAAGAAAATTTGATCAAATGGGATATCGGTCCAAATGGTCCGGTCTCGGGTTGGTCCGGTTTTTACCGGTCCGGTCCGGTCCAGGACCGGTTCCTTATAGGTCCGGTCTTCGGTCCCCAATTTAGTAGAATTCGGTTTCGGGTTCGGTCCGGTTCACACTTATTTTAATATATTTTAGATCTCTCCATTCAATAAAACATTACTTTTATGAAATAATTACAACCACTAGATCATCTCAAAATTTAATCAGGACCGTTTAAAAGTAATGGAGGCCCATTTCTTTTCAAGTAATAGAGAGCATCCGTACCGCCCTAACAAGTGGAGTAATCAAACGGTTGCACCTATTATATTCACTATGACCAGAAATAGCCGATTTTAAAGCTTATTATCCACGTTTTTAGGCCGGCAAGGTCCCGTGATAAAAATTCTCGAAATTCGCACTATATTACCATAGTACCATATAAAAATGACTCGAGGTGTTAAATTTGGCATACGGTTTAAAATAGACACATTTAGAGGCCGTAACACTACTTTAAAGATCATATTTGAAATAGACAAAATAAGTTTTATACTTTATTCTATGTTGTTTTGTGAAAAACTGAGCATCAATATTTATTATAGGATATAATGAGCCTATTGACAAGTATTCTGAAAAACATATTTTGGTTCAAAAATGACCAAAAATAGTCAAATTTTAAAGGTTATTAACCATATTTTTAGGGCGACAAGATCCCGTGATAAAAATTCTCGAAATTCGCACTATAGTACCTTAGTAACATATAAAAATGACTTAAGGTGTTAAAATTGACATAGGGTTTAAAATAAACACATTTAAAGGCCGTAAAATTACTTTAAAGGTCGTGTTTAAAATATACAAAATAAGTTATATACTTTATTATGTTGTTTTGTGAAAAATTCAATCATCTAATATTTATTATAAGATATAATGAGCCTATAGACATGAATTTAGAAAAAATATTCCGGGTTCTAAAATGACCAAAAATAGCCGATTTTGAAGATTATTATCCACGTTTTTTAGACCGACAAGGTCACGGGATAAAAATTCTAGAAACTCGCACCGTAGTACTTTAATACCATATAAAAATGACTCAAGGTAGTAAAATTGGCATACGGTTTAAAATAGATACATTTAGAGACAATAACATTACTGTAAAAGTCGTGTTTGAATTAGATAAAATAAATTTTATAGTTTATTCCATATTGTTTTGTGAAAATCCAAGCATCCAATAATTATTTTAGAATATATTGACCTATAGACAATTATTCAGGAAAAAAAAATCTTTCCGGTTCAAAATGACCAAAAATAGACGATTTTAAAGGCTATTATCCACGTTTTTAGACGGACATGGTCGCGGGATAAAAATTCTCGAAATTCGCACCATACTAACATAACACCATATAAAAATGACTCAAGGTGTTAAAAGTGACATATTTTAAAATAGACGCATTTAGAGGCCGAAACATTACTTTAAATGTCATGATCGAAATAAACAAAAAAAGTTTTATATTATATTTTTTATTGTTTTGTGAAAAATCCGATCATCCAATATTGATTATAGGATATATTGAGCCTTTAAGTAGTCTGAAAAATATTTCGGGTTCAAAATATGATCAAAAATGGCCGTTTTGAAGGTTATTTATTACCCACGTTTTTTAGGCCGACATGGTCACGAGATAAAATTTCTCGAAATTTGGACTATTGTACCTTAATACCTTATAGATATGATTCAAGGTATTAAAAATGACATAAGATTTAAAAGAGACACATTTAGAGGTCGTAACATTACTTTAAAAGTCGTGTTTGGATTAGACAAAATAAATTTTATACTTTATTTTATATTGGTTTGTGAAAAATCTAAGCATCCAATATTTATTATAGGATATAGTGAGCCTATAGACAAGGATTGAAAAAATTTCTCGAGTTCAAAAATGATAAAAAAAAAAGTAGCTGATTTTAAAGCTTATTATCCACGTTTTTTTAGCTGACAAGGTCTCGGGATCACAATTCTCGAAATTCGCACCATAGTACCTTAATATCATATAAAAATGACTGAAGGTGTTAAAATTGGCATACGATTTAAAATAGACACATTTAACATTACTTTAAAGGTTGTGTTTGAAATAGAGGAAATAAGTTTTTTTACTTTAATCTTAATGTTTATGAAAAAACTAAGCATCTAATATTTATTATAGGATATATGGACTCTATAGACAAGAATTCATAAAAAAAAAATCTTTCAGGTTAAAAAATGACAAAAAAGCCGATTTTGAAGGTTATTAACCTTGTTTTTCAAGCCACAAAATCATGGGTTAAAAATTCTCGAAATTTATAGCATAGTACCTTAATACCATATAAAAATGACTCAAGGCGTTGAAATTGGCAGACGGTCTAAAATAAACACATTTAAACTTTAAAGGCCGTAAACTACTTTAAAAGTCGTGTTTTAAATATACAAAATGTTACATACCTTATTTTATGTTGTTTAGTGAAAAATCTGAACATCTAATATTTATTATAAGATATAATGAGACAGAGTTTGCGGACAAGGATTCAGAAAACAAATCTTTTAGTTCAAAAATGAACAAAACCAGCAGATTTTGAAAGTTATTCCGCATATGGAGCCATCAAGTCTCGTTAATCTGTGCAAAAATTGCGGAAGCTAGATTCGAGCGATCAATTTTGCTCAAAAATGAAACTCCGATCAGCAAGAAAAAAGCAGGTACTAGGAGCCATTGTAATAGATACAGATATCGATCTGATCGCTCTGAAGTAATATACATGGCGTTCTAACATTATTTCCACTAGATAAAGCATTTCTTTCCTCCTACTAAAGTCTCCTAATCTAGGAAACTCAACTTCTCTAGACGATTGCGGCCTTAACCGAAGTAGACCTGCACGAACCCACGAAAAATAGCTCAGATTTGAATCCTTTTCCAATGGTTATCGAACTCAAAATCTCCTAAGGATTATTTGGGTTTGCGTAACACTATTTACCATAAGCTTTCACGACATTAGGAATAATGTTTTGATTTCGGGTGCAATGAACATATATAAGGTCATGGCTGATGTGCAAATTAGGGTTGGTAATGAGACGAGACAGCTCGCGAGCAACTCGAGATCGGCTCGGTCAATTTGCTGGGTCGACTCGAAAAGCTCGCGAGCGGCTCGAACATTTGACATTACATAAGATTTTAATCACATTTTATAAAAAATATGCTCATATTTTATAAAAATATTATATCATTATTATATCTTTGTATCATTTATATATCCAATATTTTGTTGATTTGCTAAATATTTTACATAAAATCTTCGAACCTTATTGAAAATATCGGGAAAAAAAAAATAAAAAGTTAAACAATTTTAAATAGGCTCGAGTTTGGCTCGAGCTCGTGTTAAAGCTCGCAAGCTTTGTAACGAGCACATTTTTTTCAAGCTCGTGTAAGATCGGCTCGAGCTCGAGCTCGAGTATTGGTAATCGAGCACAAGCCGAGCAAGGCCAAGCTCGGGCTCCGCTCGGCTCGTTAACACCCCTATGTGCAATATGTACGTGTTATTCGAGTGTTGAGAATTGTATATAGGTCTTGCTTTCATTAGTGCATGTAAGAAGTACATTTAGATGAGTTTACAACATATGAAGCATCATGATGATTTGTGTATTCCAGTAAGTCTCCCTTGTGAAAAGCATATCCGTCACAAGTTTGCGACGGGTCAAATACTACCCATATGAATAAATAAGACAAAATAGATTGGTATTTCTGATATTCTAATGCTATCACTACTGCTAATACTCGATACATTTGTTACAATTAAGTTTTGTAAACACACATTCTAAGTGTTAAGATAAGAATGATCATGGTAATTTGATGCATTATTCTTTGGTGGTATACCGTTGATCTTTACGCGTGTACATCGATTGGGAGGATAGGGGGAGATGAAGTGACAGAGTAATTGAAAGAAGTTCAAACCTCATAAAGTTTCTTGATTGATCGGCATCCTCAAATTTACCTTCAGTAATTGACAAGAGACCCTGCGGATGTAAGAAAAATGTTACAAAACATGAACATCCATCCTAATATTTATAGGATTTTTCATCACAGTGACAAATGAAACAAAGTTAAAGACCATCATCATTATAAATTAAAACCAAAAAACACCACAATAGAAGGTAATTTGGAAATTAAACTAAGCCATGATTTTCTCGCGTCATTCTGATAGCCAGATGAAGAATAGCATCTAAAAGTATAATGCAACCATCACAAATATAAAATTCTGTCACTCTGATCGGCAAATGAGTCACCTGGAGACCAAGATCTTCTGAAGATGGGAACAGACAGCGAGACTTGACAGCACTTCTGAATTCCTGAGAGAAGTTAAACAACTGTATAAGCAAGATCCACACATGTTCGTAGACTACACTTGTGAGACAATCCGTCATTTGGCCAAAAATCAGAACGTGCAATCAGAAATCATGAAGTCAATAAAAGTAACTCATACCTGGGCAAACCCGGTCAGTGCGGGAGCTTTGATAGACTTTCCCTCAGTAAATTGCACCAAGTAGTCGAGACCCATAAGTGTTAGATTCTGTTAAAAAAATAAGAGTCAGTATATAACATAACTGCAGAGGATAAAAATGCAACTAAATAATTATGAAAATGTAAGAATATTTTATGTCCTACCATTTTTTTAAATTTGAGTTTTACAAAAATGAATCAGACGCCACATTGTCTCATCATCTATGCAATTTGAAACAAATTCACCGTAATGGAAGTGAGAAGAATTATCCTTCTCCAATTTAATTTTAAAAGAAACACACAACCAACTAACAAAAACAAACAAAATTAGGTGGTCCTCTTTTCTCTTCATAAAATTTCGTCAAACTGGTAAGTGATGTCAGTTAATCCATTAGTTGCCTTAGTTTCTAAATCCCATAGATTCCTTCCTCACTATTACCTATCCACCATGCCAGCTCTAAAAAACATGAAGTATGATACGTTGAAAAGATATGCTAAGTCTATCACGTTTCATGTTTGTGGATGCGTAATTTTTGGATATGCAAGGTTTTGGACTCCCAACTATGTTGTTCGGACTCTTCAATATTACCTCGCATACCCGTGTTGGACACCGGACGTTAGTACGACACCTGTGTCATGTCGGATACTTATAACCGAGTGCGAACAACATAGACTCCCAATATAAAACACCAAAGAACTATTCTCATGCAAAAAATCAGGCATTGTTCCTCAAAGGTACAAGAAAGCAACTCTACCTGTTTCTGGTCAAAATCAATCATATTATCCTCCTGTCAGAATAGGGCCAAAAGAATTGATTAAGACAGCCGTTCAATGTAGATGCAAAAACTAGAGAAACAGACAGAACTGAAAATATCAAAAAAAATGGATGCAAGATAAACAACATTTATATTACTACCGCATGACACAAATGCGTAGGTACAGGTCATCATTATTTGTCGATTCACAGTAACTCGCACAAAAATAGTTGAATGCATGGTCGGATTTAAAGGGTCGGGTGGGCAAGTGCCCACCATGACTTTGTAGAAATTAATATGTATAGGTATAAAAAATAATCAAGAAGAACTTGGAGCTCTGGTGGTAAGTATCTTGTTATATATGCAAAGGGTCTTAGGTTCCATTCTGGTAACATTTTAGTTAAACAATATTATAACTAACTTGGGCCTCGGCCTCTATCTAATTGTTAATAGTTTCAAATAGTCAAAAATTGTTTGGAACATGATTCAAACCCTAGACTCCGCAGAGATATAGTAACCTCTTACTTATCTAATGTCGACCACTAAAACACTTGGGTTTGTTGTTGTAATAAACATTGCTGTTTATATTTCTAACAAGAGAAATTTCCTCATTGCTGACATTTACTTACAGAAAGTATTTGAGAAAATTCAAAGTAGAAAATTATTTATTATAGAATAAACTTATAATAAAACAATTATTTTTCCACTTAAACTTTATAAAAGATCAGTTTATGATTAAAAAATTGCAATAAACAAAAATGTTCTTTTGATGGAATATATGTTTTGAAAAAAAATCGTGCTCCCACCTTTAACTAAAATATATAGGGTTTTTCTACGTGATACCCTCCTGGTTTTTTTTTTAATTCTACTTGGTACTCCTCATCTTGTACAAACCATAAATGGTACCCGTAAACTCACTTGGTACTCCTCATCTTGTACAAACCATAAATGGTACCCGTAAACTCAATGAAGATTTAAAATACTCTAAATGCTCTAATCCTCCTTTTTTAATTGTTTATTTTTTAAGGGTTTTTCTCATTTGTACTCTTGTGTTTTTGCGTAATCTTAGTTATACCCCTTCATTTCTATTATTCCCATCTATACCCTTCTACTTCTCAACTATTCTCAAACATGGCCTTACAATCTTTTTCCGTCATTTTGTCCGTCAGTTCTTCTATCAGTTATCTTCATTGTTTAGTCTCTACCATGACACCACTTCATCTCCTTCCTTCAACCTCCATATCTAATACCTCATGCCCCCATTTAAAACCACGCAACAAGCAAATCTACACCATAACTAATGTACCAGCTTCTCCAATCTTTACACCATACCATAATTGAGTAACGTGAGACCATTTTCAATGAAAAATCCTGAGTTTTTTTAGTTTAATTTGGACGAATTTCTGGGTTATTCCACTATGCTACAAATTTGGGGCAATTTTCTCGTACCTAAGGCTTTAAATTGCATTCCAATTTCTAATCAACTTCAAGGTGCTGCAACTACTGATCTATTTTGAATTAATCATCGGATAAGGCTGTGCTATGTTGAGTTTGACTGCAGCTTCTGGGTTGTTATAACTTGAATTTTTCTGTTTTGTGTCTTTTTGAAAATGTTGAGCCAGCTTAGCAGCTAATATAGCTCAATCATAGCGTGACATCAGATGTTTTGCTCTGCTAAAATTTGGAGTGCTATTGAATTGGGAAAGTTGAGATTCATCCCAATTATAAAGTTGATGTTTGAATCAAGAGTGGTCTGATGTCATCCTACTGTGTTGCAGATTTCTGTATATGAGTTTGATATCCAAATTTGCACAACCGTTTAAATAACGGTTCAATTCACATATTTTTTTTGAAAAGGCTACACTTGAGAATAAGTGAGAAAATACAGGGGTATAATATGTGGGGATTAAAAAAAGGTGTCAGTCCAAGTGAGAAAACGTAAAAACATGAGGGTACAAATGAGAATAACCCTTTTTTAATAATAGGCTCAGGGTACCAGTGGTGTTTTTAAAAAAAACGAGGGGTACCACGTAGAATTATTTAAAATATAAGGGTAACATGTATAAAAACCCAAGATTTTTAATATTATCAGTGTTCAGCTTAACCCACCACGTACTAGTAACATTTCTAGTCTTACAAATAGGTAAAAGTTATATTTGTTTATTGTGTAAAGGTCCCCATCCTCGCAAAACTAGTTTTCATTACTGGGCAATATGCGTGAAAGTTCAGCCTAAAAATTCAGCATATGGTCATTTAGGAACCTTACCACGTACTAGTAACATTTCTAGTCTTACAAATAGGTAAAAGTTATATTTGTTTATTGTGTAAAGGTCCCCATCCTCGCAAAACTAGTTTTCATTACTGGGCAATATGCGTGAAAATTCAGCCTAAAAATTCAGCATATGGTCATTTAGGAACCTTGTTTCTCTTTGTAGTTTAGAGCTGCCCAGTCATGTAAAGCGAAAACAAGTTAAAAACTTAAAAACAACACTTCAAGAGCATGAGAGGGTGAGAGTGCTAGAGAGTGCTTCCTTCAAACAGAAAAGCAAAATCAAGAAACAAGTATCTGGTATGATGCACTCACCAATTTGCCAAGCATCTCTGTCAAGCAGTTAAGCTCATTTCCTACTTTGCCAATGTCTACTTTCACATCGCGAACCTGTTTGAGAGGGTGAGGAGTTAAAAAGAGTAAGAGCCCAGACTACAACAACATTACACCCAAATTCCCTGCAATCATAGCTCTCTGCAGGAAACAGAAAGTAATGCTTTTGTGCTTTTGTAAGACCCATGCAAAAATTTGTATTGAGATGTAACTACATTGCAATAGACGGGGCACAGCTAATTAGTTTGCTATTTGCTATACTTAATACTTATGTCACCACATTCCAGAGCCAAAGAATAGGTAGTTTTAATCAAAGGGAAAAGGAGCAATAGGCAAGACGACTAAATTGGCTAAAGCTTTCAATGAATTAAGGAACTCAAAACAAAGTTAAACAATAAGCAAAAGTAGTAAAAATGATCACCGTGCACCTCATTCAAAGCCAGCTTTTGCAAGTCTATGTTCTCTTCTATCTTTTCGTTAAGAGTCTGAATCCTCTGCAGCAAATATTTCTTCGCTTTCTGCAGACCAAAATGCACCAAAGAAAAGGATAAATATTACCAATATCATTCAAAACATTACAAATTACATAAATCACATTGGTGGACATAGTCAAAGTATTTACATAACATCATCTCAAGTTGGAAAAATTGCCAAAGGGTGATTAAGGATTTAGCATAGTGTATACATCAATTATGTTCAAAAGCAATGGATGAGCCAACCTCAAGAGATGTATGGACACCCTGCAAATTTTCTTTCAAACTGTCTACAGCAGCTGCCATGCTACCCTTGGTGACGTACATAAGATCAGAGATAGAAAGGCCCTGAAATTTAGCAACAAAAAATTCTGAGCACTGTTGTCGTGAAACTCGATAAAAATAAAATTAACTAGATCACTGAACTACAAAAAATTTATCCCAGAGCTATGGCAAGGTAATGGGCCTAGATGTATGCGGTTTTCCCTCTCCCCATAGAGAGGTTGTTTTCAGAGTAACAATATCACTAAACTGATGAAAAAATTTATCTTCAACTTACCTTCCACCACATATACCCATATCCCAAAGCACCCAATGTTGCAGCCGGAAGAATAAGAGATGAAAAATCTGTAAGATAAAGAGATTAAATTAATGTAAATTGGAGCAGCCAAATGCTAAACAAAGAACATATAAAAAAATAACTACGAACATATACCAGTTTGGCTAGAGCTACCATTAAGCACTGTGATTTGCCTCCCATTAGCCAATTGCCTAACTTCCTGTGCCAACCAGCGCACCTGCATATTTGCTAAGCTTTTTTACAAATATTGAAGTAATAATTGAAGTAATTGAAACATTTTCTTGGGAAGCAAGCACTAAACAAGTTGTAAAAATAAGACCATTCATCGTGGAGTAAACAAAATACTTGTGTGTTGGTTGACTGTCACTTTTGCTTCAGAAGCGTAAGTATGGAAAACTACTACACTACCTACGAGTCTACGACTATCTTCTAAGAACCGACAGAGGTCTTACTATGAAGTAGCTCAATCATCAACTAGTCCATCTACTACATTGTCACTGATAGCTACAAACCATCTACTACGCTACATTTGAGATAGCGTTTACCCTATAAACCACCTTTTTTAATTGTTAAAGATTTCCATTTGAAACTTTTAGAGTCGTGTCTCACGCTTGCGCAAAGTAAAATACAGCTTTAGTAACTGTAAACAGTACTACATCCGTCCGAGTCAAATGCTAAGAATTTTTCATTGTTCGTATAAGGTAATATAATCAAAGTTAAACAAATGATCGCGAAGGACGGTTTACTATAACCCGTTCAATCAAAATAACAACTCCGAATTCCTAATCATCAAAATTATCAACAAATCCAACAAAACACTAAAACAACGAGAAATCAACCTGAGCAGCAATCGGATCAGCGTCGGCATTAGCAGAATCACCAGAACTCTCTAATCCCTTCACGAAATTCTACACTCAACCAAATTCAACAATTCAACAACAATCAACCTACAATTCAGCTAACAAAACACAACAACTAGGGTTTGAAGATAGTACCTGAAGTTCGCCGAGAATTTCCGATAAGTTATTGTTCCTAATTAGAATAGTTCCAGTATAACCTGAATAATTAAATCATAATCACAGCTTAATTAGCACTAATTACAATCAAAATCAAAATTACGAAGAAATTAGTAGTTGAAATTACCTGCGCCAACTATGAACACGATTCTAGAGAGACCCATTCCAGCTTGCAAAGCCATAATGAATAATTAATTAGAAGTTGAGGAAGTGATTTTGGGGATTTTTCGCCGGAAATCGGAAACCCTAATTTATTAAAGCTGAGAAGAAGGGCTTAATACTCTTTACGGCGTCGTTTTTTTAATAGGACACGTAAAATTAAATCAGATTTTAACTTGGGAAAAAAGAAAAGATAGTGATTTACTGATTTGTGTATTTTGATCCAATGCCAGGTTTTTTTTTTTTTTTTTATTTTAAGTAAGATGGAGAGATTTATTAAATTATTTTTATTACTTTATTTAGGTGAAATGTGTAATGTATATTATTAAATTAATCTAAATATAGGATTCTTCGAGTCGCAGTGAATTACTCGATAATCTTAAACATTGAGTATAAGGGGTCGTTTGGTTCAAAGTTTGGGAATGGAATGGATTGTGATGAGAACCCGGGCTGGAATGGAGTTAGAACCCCATACCTTTTAATACTTGTTTGGTTTGATTTTGGAATGGATTTCATATGTCATTCATTGTGTTTGGTTCACATTTTGGAATGGATTTAATATCCATTTTTTTCTCTAATCATAATAAATAGGTTTTATTAATTAACAAAAAGAGTTGTGTTTTTTTCTATTGAATATAACTTACTAACGAATAATTATAGCGAAATAACAATCCAAATTATCCATACCAATATTAGGCGTCCAAAATAAAATGATGTTAAACAAAAACACTCATGACAAATGTTTCATGAAAAATATTGATGAGTCTAAACATTAAACAAAACAAATTAGACGTTTCCATTTCGAGACAAGTGCGGATGAATGAGGTTCATAACAAACTCTCTCTTCCATGCTTCATCGGGACTCAGGTAAAAAAGTGAGAGATCACTCGGATTTGATGCCAATTTTTGTGCAGCTAATAATGCTTCATATCTAGTTAACCCTTGTACAGCAAGTAGCTCATTTATTAAATTTTTCTTTTGGTCTTCAAACTCTTGTTCCCCGAGAATTAGCACCTTTAACACATACTTCTGGTACTTGTATACTCGAAAAGTCAGAATAGATGGAAAAGTAATATATGTCTCTTTATTAGAGTTGTTCAGAAGCGGGTTTCACCAGATAACAACCATGCTGTGTTATGACTATAAGTCTGTGATAAACCTTTATTCTGCAATCGAGCTTTACTAACAAACATCTCACACTTAATCCTTACACGCCCTTTTCTTAGAAATCGGGGTAATCCAGATATCGGGCCAATATGAATTATGTGTTGATTTTGCAAAAATAGATCTTGCTCACTCTCTCTATTTAACCGTATTCAACAATAGCTCTCACTAAAATGCTAACTAAGAGTGAGTACATAGCAAATTGATAAAGGACATAAATTTAATTAATTTGTTTTAAATTTGAGGAAGTTAGAGAATAGAATCACAAAATTACGTTCGAGTCATTTATATAGCTCGCAAAATAAAACTCCAATCATAACGTGGAAAAAGAAAGTAATAAAGAGAAGGACACAACGATCTTGATTGACACAAACATTTTAATCCTTATAATTTTCCTATCACCACCACCTCCGTCACCCGCCCAGGGCGCCCACCACCTATCAACCATTACGTCACAATTATTATCATACATTTGTACCCAATTAAACTCGTCGAAGACGATTTACCACAAGCTTTTAATAGCGTTAGATATTATCCTCAATATTTTAATTGGTGAGTTTTATCAATGCAAGAAATTAAAGTATAAGCGTGTAAAAGCTTCTAATAATACATCGATTTTTGTGGCAAAAAATCCATCCATCGGACTCGTTCCCCGATGGTACCATAACACTCTGACTCAAGTTTAAGAAGTTGAATGTTTGAATATTTGATTCACGTCGAGTTTAATTTGCCGGTTAATATCATGGATTCAATTCTTTTGCTAACCATTTCATCAAACTTTGATTTATAGAAACATTAAAATAAATAATCAACATTGTCGTTGTAGTATAGTGGTAAGTATTCCCGCCTGTCACGCGGGTGACCCGGGTTCGATCCCCGGCAACGGCGTTTTTATTTTTAATATATTTTAATTCAAAGCGATTATTTTACTTCAGAGGGAACAAGTCATATATCGTGTCATAAGTCATAACCCCTAAACCCGGGTTCGATCCCCGGCAACGGCGTTTTTAGTTTTTACCTTATTTTACTTCAGAGGGTACAAGTATTTTACTTCAGAGGGAACAAGTCATATCGTGTCATAGGTCATAACCTCTATAGTGTCTTGTGTCTATATCTGATTTTACATTTTTAAGTAATGTTTTTGAAAGCGTACAAGTCATATCGCCGTAAACTAATATAAGTCTATACCCGTTCGAGTAAGCGAAGTTATCCATTTCCATAAAAAAATGTTAATAACGTTGAAAAGGCAAGAAAATGTTGAGAAAATGCTAGGCGTAGGCATCGTGAAAGCCTCGCATTTGACAACAACTCGTAATATAGCCTGCAAAAACCATAAAAAAACACCTTCTCAATAAAATCAAGAGAAAGCAAATATAATATACAAAATATGTAGCCATGTCAACCTCACTATAATATAAAAATATGGAGTATAACACCTACGAATTCTCCTCGTAATATAATAATACAGAATATAAGATAATATAAAAAAAATGTTCGTGAATATTTAGTGAGCTATGGAAAATGTATAAAATTTTAATTGACTAGATGTATTAAATTTCGAGTATTATTATTTTTGGGGTATTTAACCTTCTGGCTCATATTAAAATTGGCTACAAGTATCTGTATGACTATGTGAGTGGTAAAGCTGTAAGCTGTATAAACTCTCATCTTTTAAATAGGTGGTTTGACTTTTGAGGTTTGATTTCTGTGCGTATGAACGGAGCAAGGTCAATCCATTAAATTGTCTTCAGTTTCTCGAAGGAGATTGCCCCAACTGTCGGTAGGATACTCATTTTGATTCAATTCCAAATCGAATCAGATTGGATAAGGTTTATGATTCCTTTAACAATTAGTGGATTATACCACAAGATGTATTATGTATATATAATTGGCTATACATATTTTGTGTTTTTTAATAGAAACTAGTATTTTTGCCCGTGCGATGCACGGATACTAATATTTGTGTTATTCATAAAATTTTCACCATGTAAATCAAAAGTAAATCATAAGATTTTTTTATATATATAAAAATAGTATTAGTTCGTTCTATACATGTGTTATTTTGTTAAAAAAAATTACCTCATTTATATTTATTTCTTTCATTAATGTTACCACCAACTCGCCACAATAATTTACAGTACCACACGAATGAACCCTTCAAACCACTACTCTTACTCTTCAAACAACACATGAAATGGTCCACAATCCAAAGCCACGCCTACTAACCTATCATGAAATTAATCATCAAATGCGATTTAGTCATCTTTATTGCTACCTCAAACAACTATCTAACTCATCATCGACACTCTTTCCTAGCTTCCAATACACACCTAAAATATTCAAGTGACCCCTCCTTCACAAAACGCCCGAACTTATCCATCAATGTTAGCTCTCCCTTTGAAAAGGTCATCCATTTATCAGAAACCTAGCTAACTTCTGCTTTCAAAACTGATCTTGTTTGAATGAGAAATCCTTGATTGAGAAAACAAAAACATGCATTTTTTTTGTTTGGTTAACAAAAGAGGTATGAGAGAACTGTTAAGGAATGAACGGTGGATGCAACACTCGAGATGTTACATCGAAATTTGGTGTAAAATTCAAACCGCCTAAGTCATTTACACATAATACAACCTTGAAATAAATTCATCTACTTCATCAGTTTTCTTGCTACATACCTCCCCTCCCCCCGCCATTTCCCACACCATTCAGGCATTGTCCATACCCTTTTCACTCAACTAACCAACTTGACCATGGAATTAACCGTATGCGCATCCCTGAACAACCCCATTGTATCTATATTTACTTGTACTTCTCAATCACACTCTTAAATGTCGGAAGATAACTCTATCCTCAAGACACTTACCTCATACCTCCAGACCTATCTATCTATCTACCGCGATATAATAATGACATGACAAATACTTCCTTAATTCTTATCCAATGTTCCCACATTCTATTTTTGTACAATTTAATCCAATGTTTTTCTTCCATACTTTATAAAATAATTGACATAAATATCTTCTTCTATTTCTTATATTTACAATGTTATCATTGCAAATTTGCAACTACAACTCCACATTAGGACATCTTTTTATACACACCCCTAAATATTTCCAAAAATACTCCCACAAAAAACACTATAACGTCATTCCACGTTAAAATTATTTCCCGGCCCAATGGAGCATTCAATAGGACTGAAGAGAGTATAACATTTGATTGTTTAGTTTTGTGTCCAACAAATAAACAAAATTGAGTTTATACATGTGATATTTTAAATGTTTTTAGCCTATATTTTTATATTTGTCGGTTCTTTTCTCATATAATACACATTTTCAAATAAAATTTATTCATTTACCTTCTCCAATCAATATCTCACTTTATCCACTTTTTCACAAATTAAACCCTTTCCACCCAACCTACATATGAATATATTTTTCAATCTTCTAAATCACACTCGTAAACGTCAGGGAGTAATCCTACCCATGAAGTACCCTTTTCACCCACTTAACCAATAACGTAACCATTAAAATGATTTGTAAAATGTATTCCTAGATACCTCAACCTACCGCCATTTATTTGTACTACTCTCACACTCTTCAACGTCGTAGAATAACCCTACCCCCAAGACACTTACCTCCTCTCTCAAAACCTATTTACCCCCACCGCTCGAAACAATAGATATATCCAATGAAAATCAAATCTTGCCCTATAACAATCAAAATTGAGTATGCATACATGTTACTATAGATATTTTTTAAGCTCTTTTCATAACATATGTGTCTCTGTTACTATCACATAAAATATAATTTTAAAATAAAATTTATCTACCTATGTACTTGCTCATCTGTTCTAATCATTATGTAGTACATACGCAACTTTTTTCGAAACCGTTTAGATATTCGCATACCCTTCTCACATAACTACCCAACTTGACTAACATAATCAATCATATCCCTGAACAACTCTAACCTATAGACATTTTCTTGTGCAACTTACATCACACTTATAAACGTTGAAGAGTAACTCTATTCCCCAAGATACTTACTCCCTCGAGATCTATGTATCCCCATCCCTAAACCATTGGACACATACAATTTAAAATCAACCCCTACCCTATCAAACAATGTCATACTGTAAAGAATAAGTTGAAAATATGGAGAAAAGCAAAAGAATACGGACTATAATAAACTATAATCTAATACTAACTAAAAAAATATTTTTGATCTTTTTAAGGCTTATTCTATCCGTCTCAGAAACACCATTTATTTGTCATTACTTTGTTGTATGAAAACCTTCTAATACCACTTGCATTTCATCTCATCAATACAATTATTCCGCTTAACTCAGATCACCTACATCATTATATTCTATTTAATATCTATATATTTATATTTATACTCCTTAAATCGTAACTTGACAACCCAACTAACCAACTTGATCATCAGAATCATAAACTGTATTTTTGAACATCTCTGACCAATTTGCTTGTACTACTCAAATAATACTCTTAAACGTCGGAGAGCCCTACCCCTGAAGACACTTACCTCCTCCCTCAAAACTTATCTACCTCCGCCCCCAACAAAAAAATGTCATTTTATAACACAAACAATGTCCCATCGTTAAATAATAAGGTGAAAATATGTAGGAATAAATATTGTTATTTATGAAATATCTTTCTCTATCCATTTAAAACACATGTCATCCACAAAATTATTCTACTTTAGCACCTATCTACATCATCATTGTGGTTTTTAATATTTATATTTATACTAATTAAATCCAAATTTGACATTTTTGGGGTTTCTCTGAAGTATACTATATTTGACATTTATCTTATTTTCTTTTTACTTAATTAAAGAAATTATCTCATTTCTTTCGCATAATTAAGTACGAAAGTGCATAATACTCACTTGAATAGTAGTGCTACTCTTGTACCAAAAAATAGTAGTGTTGCTCTTAATTTGGTCGAATATGATTGATCGCAAATGTTCCTTTTAGGTAGGAATTTGGTTAGACTTAAATATTTATTAACTAATTACATTTATTAGTTCCACATATTTTTAATGAAGATGGAGGTATTCATTTTAAGTTTCAATGATTCAGTAATATGGAAAAGATAAGAACAAAATGTATAAGAAAAAGTAAAAGGTTTGTCTTATTACTCTTATATCCCCGTGAGACTATTTTTTACCCATTTTAATGTTAAAACGAAGACAAACTAAATTAGTTCTTTTTTACGCTTTCCCATTTTCATTTTTAATAGAAACGATGAATAATATTAATAACCTTAAATAGTAAGTATATAAATATTAAAGAATAATGTCCTAAGATAAGAAACTTGTAAAGAATCAATTATTCTAATTCATTTCCGATTTTCATTTTTAATAAAAACGTTGAATAAAGTTAATAAACCTAAATAGTAAGTGTATAAATATTAAAGAATAATAATGTGCCAAATCTAATAGGAAAATTGTAAATAATCAGCTATTTTTTATTTTTCTAAATCTAATAGAAAAGTTGTAAATAATTTATTATTTTCTTAGTTTCTAATTCTAATAGGAAAATTATAAATAAATTATTATTTAAACAACAATTTACTAATTTTCTAATTCTAATAGAAAAATTGTAAATAATTAATTATCTCCTAATTCTAGTAGAAAAATTGTAAATAAATCATTATTTATAATTAAGTGTTTTCTTATTTTCTAATTCTAATAGGAAAATTATAAATAAATTATTATCTAAACAACAATTAACTAAGTTTCTAATTCTTATAGAAAAATTGTAACTAATTAATTATTTCCTAATTCTAGCAGAAAAATTGTAAATAAATCATTATTTATAATTAAGTGTTTTCTTATTTTCTAATTCTAATAGGAAAATTATAAATAAATTATTATCTAAACAACAATTTACTAATTTTCTAATTCTAATAGAACAATTGTAAATAATTAATTATCTCATAATTCTAGTAGAAAAATTGTAAATAAATCATTATTTATAATTAAGTGTTTTTCTAATTCTAATAGAAAAATTATAAATAAATTGTTATCTAAACAACAATTTACTAATTTTCTAATTCTTATAGAAAAATTGTAACTAATTAATTATTTCCTAATTCTAGTAGAAAAATTGTAAATAAATCATTATTTATAATTAAGTGTTTTGTAAAAGGTGGATAGTACCACGTGCTTAGAAAAAAGCTTCCTTTAATTTTCTAATTCAGAAAAATTGTAACTAATTAATTATTTCCTAATTCTAGTAGAAAAATTGTAAATAAATCATTATTTATAATTAAGTGTTTTGTAAAAGGTGGAGACTACCACATGCTTAGAAAAAAGCTTCCTTTAACTATATATATTGATATTGATTTCGGGTGTAGAGGAGAGAGCCCAAAGTGGTTACGACGAGTTTTAGTGGAAAAAATATGAACTATATCGTAAAATTTATAAACTACCTTACAAAATATTAAGCTTAGAAAATACTTTTAAGTACAATTATATTTTAATTTTAATTTATAAGTTCAATTATATTTTAATTTATAAATTCAACTATATTTTAATTTTAATGTAAAAAGTTAAAATACTGCTTAAAATAGTTTTAATGTTCAAAAAATATATACATAAGCTCAATTAAATATTTAAACGTATCAGATTTGTACGATGCTCTTATACATCTAGTTATATAATTTTTTTGTGTTCATTTAAAGTTATTCAAATCGGATGTTCTTTCCAAATATCCGATATCAGTTCACGTTCAATTGACTTTTTAGGCTCGGTTTTATTTTTACTAATTCTAACCACAACTAAGATGGCCTTAAATCCTTAACAACATCTATTAAGTTTTTCCTTATCTTAATAATTTATTTAGCTTTATTTAAAATATTACCCCGTACAATTCAAAGGTAAAACTTATTATTGACGGAGTTGCCGGAGAAAATCAGAAAATACATAAATTTTTAAATGAGACATCTTTTTGTAATATTTTTGTTCTTTTTCGTTCTCTTACATAGTTTGTAAGTTAATGTCTCATTTCACGCTAATTAAGTATGATACGGTCTTTCATTAAATATACTCGATTAATTATTAATTTCATGATTAATTCAATTCAGTAACACACTAAGCATTACAGTATATATAAAAGGGAAAATACTCCCGAAATCTAGCAGAGATTCATTGCAGAGAGAAAATATTGAACATGTAACAATGGCCATGACGATGACGATACTACATTTGCTCCATTAACGTTCACCATTCAAGGATTTCGAGTTTCGCTTTCGTTTGTCTTACTTCCCGCCTTCAATTTAAGGTTTGTGTATTTTTTTCCGTAAATTTCTACAATTTCTATTTTATGTTGCTACATTTTATGTTGTAATTACGGTCGCACAATGCGACCAGAAATTATGAAAGTTTTTAGTTGAAATTTTCGATTTTGTAGTAGTTTATTTCTTTTCATCAATTCATTATGTGAGAAATTTTGTGTGCGTTCTTTGTGATGGTCATAAATTATGACGGTCCTAAATGTGTGCCAACTAAATTTTTTTGATTGCCTTTTCATGGCGGAGCCATGATTTATGTTAGAAAGGCGAAAAATGCTATAAGGGCGAAAAGATAATCATAAGAGAATATTAAAAAAGTTTTAAAATTTTGCTTAAGAAAATGAGTTTGTGATTCCATTTACACACTAGACCATGAACCGGGTAGAGACAACCAACTTACGGATTGGGTCGGTGGCCCGACCCTCAGGCCATCCGAAACGAGGCCTGATTGACCGGCTTGATCCACTTGCTACTCAGGCTCGGGTCAAATTCGCGAGCCTGGCCGGTCTAGCAGCCCGCCTCTCACCCAAAAATAAAAATGAATTTTATATCAAACACGTGGTCCTAGACCTCCTAAGGAATGGTTCAGGGTAGATTATCCCTGGTCCTAACCCGCCCATTCCACCTCTAGGGCCGGTTCAGGGTCTAAGTGTCCAATCTATTTCCGGGTTAGCCCACCCTGACCTTAAACAAGCATGTGGCCACCTCTATTAGTGGTATGGTTGAACACCCTCGCTACGTTGGTAGAACCCCTAAATTCACCACGGCTTTCACCCTAAATTTGGGGACTAAAGCCGGGTTCTTTCTGGCTTAATTTCATATTCTTTTAATTTTGTCTGACTGTATTCCGTTAGATTTTATTTATATTGAATCAATTATGTTTAATTAATCTTTTCACAAATTTAACTTTTAATTCAACTAAATTCAATTCACCCCAGTTTCACTCAATTTAGTTCAATTAAGCTTTAATCCAATTACTTCAGTTCAGCTCGTTTTAGCCGAAAAGAACAGGACTAATTTATATTTTTGTTTCATCATGCTTTTACATGACTCATTACATGTAACCCTCCTTCATAATCATTGATTTAAGCATAATTTCGTGTTACTACAATTTACAACTAATACGACACTTTAATCTCGCTTTGTCAAAGCCTAATCAGGAATACCATTTGAGGGTCTTGCATTGTTTTCGAGTCAAGTCGAGCAAGCGTTGACAGTGATTCGGGATTGGTGTCGAAAATGAAGTTTGGAAAAGATTTCAAGAGGCAAATGGTGCCAGAATGGGTAGATGCATACATGGACTATCATGGACTAAAAGGGATTCTGAAAGAAATTCGCCTTTCTCGAGTCGCTAGACTGCAACAAACGCCGTTAAGATCATTAACACACAGACTATCTATGTACAGTCTGTTCAGTGGTTTAGACGGGGAGTCGAAAGATCAGCAAAGTAAAGGGGATGTCGAAGATCAGGTGATTAAGGTCAGTCCGTTTGTCGGGGATAGTAACAGAACGTGTTACAGAACAAAGTTTCTGTTGGGGTCTGAAGAATTAGGTGGAGAGCTCCATGTGAAGTTCTTTAGAAAACTCGATGAGGAGCTTAACAAGGTGAACGCGTTTTACAAGGACAAAGCCGAGGAAGTTATGGAAGAAGCAGTCGAGTTGAATAAGCAAATGAGTGCTTTTATCGCGTTGAAAAGTATGGCTCAGAATCAAAGCATTAAGCGCTCTCAGTCTCGGTTTTCCATGGAGCCCCTGAGAGCTGCAACTCAAGGTATTTATGTAAAACCTTAAGGTGATGGTTGAGGCTCAACTATTATTAATATTCTTAATACGCTCCCTCACTCTAATGGTCATTTGGCTTGAAGAGTGGTTAGTTTGCACAGACCCACCCATACCGTGTGCTACAGTGTGCTGGTTTCCACTTCGTGGTTTTTGAGGTCGTTAGTTTGCACAGGCCCACCCATACCGTGTGTTACCGTGTGCTGGTTTCCACTTCGTGGTTTTTGAGGTCGTCAGGATTCGAACCCGTGATCTAATGTATGGGGTAGCAAAAAAAAATTAAAAAATGAATATACATTTAGTGTAATTCAAACCCTTGACAGCTAGGTGGGATTTTGAGACCTTTACCATTGAGTCTGATGATATTTACTGGTCATTCAATGAGATTACATTTATATATTTACTATTAAGCAATATTTGGGGTAGCAAAAATCCGCCTTCTTAGTCAATTTTTTTTTAAATTTGGGGTAGCGGCTGCCACCCCTTGCTGTTAGGTGGGTTCGCCCATGCCTTAAGGTGATGGTCGAGACCCAGCTATTATTAATATTGCTAATAACTATTATTAATATTCCTAATACGGATATGTAAAACTGTCTTGTATAAGTATTTGTGTTTAAAATTTCAACGTATTCTGGCGCAGAAGCCGGTTCCTCAAACTACAGTGAAAATGACAAGGCGACTGCAAATCCTGCAAGTGATCATAAGCTAGATTTCCGAAAGTTCCTTAATCATGTAACGATTCATCATAAGGACGAAGGCCCATCATCGGTTTTTAGGGGATTTATGCGAGATTCAAAGGAAAAAGAGCTGAGTTTCAGCAAGCAAGAGCTAAAGGAGGTACAAGAACGACTAAGAGTCGTCTTTACAGAATTCTATCAGAAGCTCAAGTCGATAAAAAACTTCAGGTAGTTATCCGAAGAAAATCATTCAAAAACCGATCAGTGATTTTTGGGACAGTCGACTAATTTACATAGCTCGTTTATTTTGTTGTGTTCTACAGTTATATAAACCTGTTTGCATTTTCCAAGATCATGAAGAAGTATGAGAAGGTGAGATCATCGTCCCGTCATTCTGGTGTTGTGACTGATAGATGAACCGTCTCAACCAAAACCTTAAGGTGATGGTTGAGACCAACTATTATTAATATTCCTAAAACGCCCCCTGACTCAAATGCCCATTGGGCTTGAAGAGTGGTTAGTTTGCACAGACCCACCCATACCGTGTGCTGGTTTCCACTTCGTGGTTTTTGAGGGGTTTTGAGGTTGACAGGATTCGAACCCGTGACCTTCGGTCACACTGACTCTGATACCATGATAGATGAACCATGGTGACAGCATTTTCTGATGATGGTTTCTGATAAGCTTGTGTGATCCTTTGATACAGACAACGTCAAAGCACGCAGCTAGACTGTACATGACAATCGTGGACAAGTCGTACCTAGGCAACTGCGATGAGGCACGCTTTGATCTATCTGTTTAACTTCCTCATCAGCATTGTATACAGATTACACAGTTATCTGATGGGGTGTCGGTTTCTGTTTACTGCCAGTACAGGTAACAAAGCTCATGGCGAATGTAGAGCACTTATTCATCAAGCACTTGTATAATGCAAACAGAAGGGAAGGCATGAAACTTCTAAGAATACAAAAACGAAGAGAGATGCATCGAGTAACATTCTTTTCCGGTCTGTAGGCCTTAGGCCCTGTTCTTTTGTACTTATTTTTGTTTAATTTAACTTATTTTTTCTGAATTTTTCTGAACTTAACTTATATTTGCTGAACTTAACTTATTTTTGCTGAACTTTTCTGAACTTATTTTTGCTGAACTTAACTTAACTTATTTTTTCTGAACTTAACTTATTTTTGCTAAACTTTTCTGACCTTAACTTATTTTTGCTGAACTTAACTTAAATTACTTAAAAATAAGTCCAAAAGAACAGGGCCTAAGTCACCATAGATGAAATGATATTTTCTGGTGTGTCATCTCTTCGCTGCAGGCTTCTTTGCTGGTTGCTCGATAGCACTTGTTATTGCCGTTGTTCTGATGGTGCGCGCAAAGAGAATTTTTTCGAGAGGACACGCCTCCCCTTACATGGAAAACATGTTTGGACTTTACAGGTTAGGAAAATAATTTCCCGTCTATCATTATTCTTTTTGAGGGGTATTTTAATCAAATGTTGTCTTAAAATTGCAGTTTATTCCTGTACATAGTTCTCCATCTGCTGATGTATGCTGTAGACATATACTTCTGGAAACGATTTCGAGTGAACTATCCATTCATATTCAATTTCAAGAAGGGAACAGAATTGCGCTTCCGCGAAGTGTTTTATCTAACCAGTGGTCTTGCAGTTCTAGCTCTTGCTGGTTTCTTAGCAAATATTAACTTGATTCTTGATGTAACAATTGAATTGGGAAACCCTGCAAGTTTTGCCAAATTTATTCCACTACTAGTGGCTTTGGTAAGAAGATGACTTCAAGTTAATAGATGAATCATCTGAACCAAAACCTTAAAATGACGGTTGAGGCTCAACTATTATTAATATTTCTAATACGCTCCCTCACTCAAATGGGCATTGGGCTTGAAGAGTGGTTAGTTTGCACAGGTCCCCATACCGTGTGCTGGTTTCCACTTCGTGGTTTTTGAGGGGTTTTGAGGTTGCCAGGATTCGAACCCGTGACCTTCGATCATACTGGCTTTGATACCCTAATAGATAAACAATCTCAACCAAAACCTTAAGGTCACGGGTTCGAATCCCACCCCCTTCCATTCTAAAGTGGATAATCAGAACAGGCAAGGGAATCCCGCCTGCACCCACAATTCAAGCCCAAAAAGAAAAAAAGGTCTTCGTGTTGGGGGAGTGTTAGAATATAAAATGAATCAAAGAACTCCAACTATCGGCTTAAGCTTTTGGTTGAGTTGGTTTCTCGACACAAGTATCTTAATTCTTCTACTGTTTTCAGCAAAGAATAAGGTTGCGCAACTTGCGCTCCATACCGTCTCCTACCCTGCCACAGGCAGAAGCTTTTGAGCCAATGAGATAATTTTGCCATTTTTCCTGTATGAAACTGAAGTATGTGATGAACTGGTGATTGTCAATTGTCATGCAGGCATTCCTCTGTACTGCCTTCTGTCCTTTCAACATCTTATATCGTTCCAGTCGATTTTTTCTCATAAAATGTGTATTTCGCTGCATCTGCACTCCCTTTTACAAGGTAACTGACGAACAGTATGGTGCTGCAGTAGTACTGTTACAGTTTTACATTCAATTAACTTCATTCAAATTTGCAGGTAAGACTTCAAGACTTTTTCTTGGCAGATCAACTAACTAGCCAGGTTAGTACTTTCACACTGTTATACGCGGTTACAGTCTTACAGGGTACGCGGTAATTTCTTTTTTATGAAGATCTCTCTGTATATGTACCTCAGATTCAGGCAATTAGGATTATCGAGTTCTACATATGCTACTACAGTCAGCCGGGTTTCCATCAGGAACAAAGCCAATGCCATGATTCTGCAATGTACAATGCTTTCTACTTTATCCTAGCTATCGTGCCTTACATGATCCGTTTCATTCAGGTGTGCATTCAATTCTCCCGCGACTACCATTTTCTGAGACAATCCCAAAACATGATTTATGCCCTGTTCTTTTCGGCTGAATTGAATAAATTGGAGTAGAGCTTAATTGAACTAAATTGAGTGAAACTGAGGTGAAGTGAATTTAGTTGAATTAAAAGTTACTTTTGTGAAGATATTAATTGAAAATAATTGATTGAATGTAAATAAAACTTAACGGAATACAACCAACCAAAATTGAAAGGAGCTGAAATTAAGCCAGAAAGAACAGGGCCTTACTCTTTTTTTCTATGTAGTGTCTTCGCAGGTTGGTTGAGGAAGGAGAACGTATCCATGGATACAACGCTCTCAAGTATCTTACAGCAGTAGTTGCTGTCGTGATGAGAACAGTTTACGAGCTGAAGAAGGGAACACCATTGATGGTGATGGCCTTGGTGACTTCAGCTATGGCAGTAGGGTATAATACATACTGGGATCTCGTACTTGACTGGGGTCTCCTACGACGACATTCCAAGAACTTTTACTTGAGAGACAAACTCTTGGTTTCGCACAAGAGTGTATACTACATCGCTATGGTAATTAACGTTCTTCTGAGAGCGACTTGGCTGCAGTATGTTCTTGAGTTTAATGTCCATGGCCTGCGCAAAAGCGCGTTTTCCACTACAATATCTTGTCTGGAAATAACACGTCGTGGCATGTGGAACTTCTTCAGGTACGTTTCCTCGTTGCTATCATTAATCGGTCCAAATGTAAGGTACAGATTTACACAAAAAATTACAAAAACGACGACTGGTCTGATATGTCTTATGCGCGCGCCTGTCTGTGACACGGATTTTTGTTGGCTATCAGATTGGAGAATGAGCAGGTGAACAATGTGGGTCAATTTAGAGCTTTTAGGTCGGTACCATTGCCATTCCACTACCACGATGAGACTGATAACGATGAAGAAGAAGAAGAAGAGGCAGAGGCAGAGGCCGAGGAAAAGGTCGACTGAGCATGCAGTTATTCAGCCTACTGGTGCTATCTGTGAGCTGCCGGAGGTAATCCTAATGAAGGCAACTACTCGAAGCTCAAGCAAATGTCGGAAATTTGCAAAATTTTTGAAAATATCAAATTTAACGGATCAAGTAACTATTTTTTTTGTTCCGTTTTTTTTAATATAGCACACCTGAGTTTGTAGGCGAGTCAAAACAGTACAGGTTGAACTTACCTAACGTGTAATTATGTATCAATATACGTTTGCCTATCGGATGTTTGCTGCCACTGACGGGACCGAGCATTTATTCTCGACTTATGGGAATGCCGCGAAAATGCTATAGGTCTGATGTAATATGTTTTTGATTGGTTTTTTCACATTTTTTTTGTTTTTACATGATTAGTTCACAATCCTTTTAGAAAAAAATGGTATTTGATACAAGTTATTTAGCTATTGTGGTGATTTCAGAGTAATCAAGTCGTTGTAGTATAGTGGTAAGTATTCCCGCCTGTCACGCGGGTGACCCGGGTTCGATCCCCGGCAACGGCGTTTATATTTTCATGTTTATTTTACTGTTTTTGCAAAAATTGCTAGATATTTAGGGTAGACTTGACCCCACTAAAAGTAGTTTAATAGGTATGTAGTAGAGTCTGATGTGAATCTGACGGATAATATATAAAGTTTTGGGTGAGTCTGAGGTGAATCTGAACAATAAAAAAATAATAAAAATTAGTGGAAATCTGATGTGACAGAGTCTTTAAGACTTTGGAGGGTCTTACGAATAATGTTACCCTTAGCTAGTCTTGACTCTTGATGATGCAACATTGTCACCAAAGATAATCTAATTGACTCGTAAATCGTAATATCCAATAAATAACTATTTCTTATTAATAATACGGTTTGTTACATCAGGAAGCGAAACAAGGCTTTCCTGGTAAGCACAAACGACCGCACACTTACAATAAGGTTCAAGTGGAAGTCCGGTTAGCTCCCACGTTTCCCGTGTCTCAAGGTTGCATAGGATTAGACTCGTACCACGCTCGGATTGGAACACCAGAAAACCGTCTTTCCATTGACCCAATGGTTCTCGAACCTCGAACACTAGTCCCATTGTTAGTTTCTTAGCCCAACGCCCTTCCTTCAACGCCCATACATCGAAGCACTTGTTACCATGATCAATCGTAACATAAGCCATGTCGCCGTGATATACCATTAGACACTCATAATCACAACCATCACCCCTCGGAATTGGGTTTTTGGTTCGATGCTCTGGCAGCTGAATACCTCGACATTTACTGGTGGCCATGTCGAACACAATGATTGTGTCAGCATGATCAGGGTATTCATGCTCAGACGCTAGCCAATACAAGCTCGTATTTGCAGCCGCATAAGACTGGTTGTTTGTCATAAAGTAAAATTTAGGCAAATCCGCGACATATCTCCAAGAATTACTCCGTAATGAGTAGACCAAAACAGAAGGAGGAAAATTCTCGAGTATACGACCATCATCATCCATATAACCAATGATGATTACAACTATGTAGTCTTGTGTTACAGGATCGAACCCAAACCCGTAACTCTCCCAATCACAAAAAGCGAGATTTGATGGAAGATCGGGTTTCCTAAAGATGGGAGGTAACCGCTTGTACTCATTCAAACTCGGGTTCCATAGACCTCTGTTTTTTTCCATAAATGAGTCGAACGACCACACATAATATAACCCGTCACAAGGACCACATACGTCGTGATTATACAGTAAGTTACCATCTAATTTAGCATATGTAACGACTTCACGCGCCTCGTTAAGCATAATTTGGATCGGTTTGAGGTTTTTGGTTGCGATAGACTCATATACAACAATGAGGCAAAGATCTTGTATAGGGTTGCTATACTGCTGCTTAAGATGTTTGGATATGAAACGCCTATTTTCGATCATAGCATACCATGACTTGGATACGGATTTGAACCGTATGATAGATTTTACGGGTAACCACGATAGAATCTCGTAAATCAAATCTTCGGGTAATTCCATGCTAAACCGGATTGGATTTAACTCTGGCAGTATCTTTTGTCCGGTTTTTTCCCTGTACATTGTAATATATGATTAAGGTAAACAAATGGACCGATCGGGTTTATTTTAAACAACAAAGTACGCAAGGCTCACCTATTTATAACGCTATCAATACCACAAAAATCGTGAGTCGTGACGATCCAACGAGAGAGCCATACCTATTATAACACGGGTAAAAGAATATTAGTATTAGGAAAATTAGATCTCTTAATTTTGGAAATTCTAAAAGTGTATCACACGGTATAAAAATTGGAAGGTTACGAATTATAATAATTCTAAACCTAAATTACAATATATCTTAAAAAAAAAAAATTATACATATAAATTCGGTTAATTTTGAGTTTTGAGCCGCACTAATTTTCCATTAATCAACCCACCCGAAACAATAATTCGTTTTAAGAAATAGGGAAGAATATATTGAATAAGAGGGAGTATTAATTACGGAATTAAAAGTTTTTTTATCTTATTCTTTTGCTTACCTTTCTTATCTAATTACCGCCTTCTTTAACAAGAGAATATTAGTATTAGGAAAATTAGATCTCTTAATTTTGGAAATTCTAAAAGTTTATCATACGGTATGATTAAGAGCCTTTTGTAAATTATATTGGAAAGATTGATTTTTATTGAGAAATTGCATGAATAACAATGTGATATAAGATGTCTATATATATGGACAATTGTTTTCCTAATCTAATACAAATATTCACAATTAGGAAGTATAGGTCATAAGGAAATTCTATTAATAATAAAAGGAAAGAATATTTGAGACCGAAAATATCAAAGGATACTAATATCCAATATTTGTTAACCTAAAATAAAAAAATTTCCAAAACGTACATATGCCAAATATTCTTATTAGTTTTCTACACAATCCCAAATCTCACGAATTAACCATACCAATAAAATACTCGATTTCACGTTTTCAAAACCGTCTCAATCAAGTATTAACCTACACCCGGGCCAATCCAACTCGACCTACCTTCCAAATCTTCAGTATAAATAAAACTACCTGGTTTCAAAATATAACCTAATAATTTGCCCTAATCCAATTGATCTTTGATTAATATCCCCACAAAACCCTAAAGCCTAATTGTTAATCCAAAAAAAACAAAACCCTAAAGCCTAGTTGTTTTCCCACGTCTGATCACCAAAAAAAAACAGGATCAAAGAATGTATCAAAACCCGAAAAGAATTAAAACTATTCAGAACGGAAATCAAATCTCCGAGGATTTGATATACGATATATTGTCTTATTTACCCGTGAAAGTATTGTTGCAATTCAAAACCGTGTGCAAGTCATGGTACGATATCATTAGCAGTTCCACCTTTATATCAAAGCATTTGAGAAACTACTACGACAACGACAACAACTGGCGTGACCGTCTCATTCTTCAAAAATACAAATGCAGATCAGAAGTTGTTGATAGACGATGATGATAGAAACAGAGTTTTATCACATCGAAAGATGGACAGCCCGGGCTACGCAGGTATGCGTGGCCCTTGTGACGGGATTTATTATTTATGGACCTTTGCCAATCATCCTCCTAAACGTTGTTTATGGAATCCCGCGCTTAATGAGGTCATGGACTTACCGGATTTCAGTTGTTTATGGAAGCCGAATCTTCCATCTGGGTCGGCTTCCTCCATACACGAAAATATTGGTTTTGGATACGACTCCAAGACTGACGACTATAAGGTCGTTCTAATTATGGGATATCTTGATAAGCGAGTTGAAAGGTCGAGGGTGACTGATAATCCTATGTCGATCTTAATCTATTCGTTGAGGATTGAGGATGAACTCGTGGAGATACTGGGGAGATATGGACAATTCCTATGATTTGTTGGTGAACAAAAGTTATGTTTTTGTTAACGGGTGTTATTATTGGGCTGGATTCCGGCCATTACCTTGTGGGACTAATTACAAAATCATAGTTTCTTTCGACATTATTGCCGATACCTATCAAGAGATCCCATTGCCTAAATTCAAGAGTCTTTGCGACTATGATAATCCGCTAATTGTCTATGGAGACTCGATTGCTTTTGTTACCGTTCCTGATCACACTAGGTTTTGTATATGGACACACAACAACGGGGTTCGGACGCGAAAACTTAGCATGAAAGTAGAATGTGATATTTATGGAGCAGTTAATTGTTTGAAGGATAATATCATTGTTTTAAGACGAGAACGTCAGAATCTAGTCTTATTCAACACAATTACAAAGGAAGTATTCAAGCTTGATTTTCCTCAACCGCTTACATCTGTGAATATATGTGCTTATAAAGAAAGTTTAGTCTCGATCAAGTATTTTGGGAAGAACATTACTCATAAGGGAAGATACGGCTGATAGTTTTCCGAGTATCTTAGCAAGAAAGTTTAGTCTCGATCAATTATTTTGGGAAGGACATTACGCATAAGGGAAGAAACGGTTGATAGTTTCAGAGGATTTTTGTTTTGAGGGTCTTATCGACTTCTAGTGTACTCTAATTTAATCGTTTTTAGATTGTTTTATTATATTTTAATTTTCATTGTAAGACGGTATTATTTTATGGAGTACAATTTTGAGTCGAACAGAAGTTATGTTTTTGTTAACGGATGCTGTTACTGGCTTGCATCCCGGCTATTACCTCCTAGTCGGAGTTTCGATATGATAATTTCATTTGAAATTACTAAATTAGTGATGAAACTCGTGCGCCTATGGAAGTTAGTTGATTGTCTATTGTGACTCGATTGCTTTTATTTCTGTTCCTAAAGATAACACGATTTTTTATATATGGACATGGAACGAGGGGGGTTGGACACGGAAATTTAGCATGAAACTGGACTCCGGAGTTACGTGAGAGTTTACCATTTTGAGGGACGATATGCTTGTTTTCGGCCAAAGGTACAAGAAACTAGCCTTATGTGACACATAAACACAAAAGAAATATTCGTATAGAGAGAGTTTAGTCCCGATCAAGGATTTTGGAACGGAAATTAATTACTATGTATTTAGCATAGACGAATAAAAAGATGATAAAAACTGTTCTAATTTTTAGGAGTAATAGATTTTTGTGGCATTTTTTAAAATCCTGATGCAGTAATACTTGGGCCCGAGACTATGACTTTTAGAGACTTCGAGTCATACTCAAGGATTTCCCCATTATTGCACACCAAAGACGGTATAACGACTGCGAATTCCTTCGTCATTCAATGGAAAAATTAATAGAAACCTAACCCTTAACTTCTTGCAAAGGAATAAAGACCATGTAACATACCCTTAAATACTCACTTTAATTCCTTGAGATTCTACAACCATTTGTAGTACAAACAATGGGGAGAACAGAAAACGGTCTCGTCACCGACTCAAAAGCAATGACATTGCTGAACTTCATAGAGGAAGTGACGAGCAAATGCGAAGAAGAGCAAGATAAAGTGTTGGCGGAGATACTTAGCCAAAAAGCAGAGGTAGCGTACTTGAAACGACATGGGTGTCCTAAAGATAAGGATACCTTCAGATTAGAGTTGTTCATGGGCGGTACCGTCCGAAACCCCGGCCCAAACTTTTACCGGGTTTGGACATCATTTTTCCGAAAAAATGGGCCATGAGCTACCCCGGTCCAACCCATTTCAGTAAATGTAAAATGGGCTGGCCCATCCAGTCCACTCAAGTAATATGAGCAATTAATATATAATTAATTTTTGCTTATTTTTTAAGCTTGTTTGAATTTTGAACTTATATTCAAATGACCAAGTTAGTCGTCCTTATATTTTGTGTAGTGATGTTAAGAACTAAAAACTTAATTCAATATCTTGTTGTGTGAATAATATTATAGCTGTCACGAGCAAGACGCTCTGATTTTCAAAAACCTTGCAAATTTCCGGCATATGCTTGAGCCCAGAGTTGTCGCCTTCGTCTTGATTACCTCTGGCAGCACCCATATGCTGAATAACTGCATGCTCAAATCTCAATCAACCTTCTGTTCTTCTTCTTCTTCTTCTTCTTCTTCATCATCGTTAACAGTCTCATCACGGTAGTGGAATGGCAATGGTAGCGACCTAAACGCTCTAAATTTACCCACATTGTTCAGGTGCTCATTCTCCAATCTGCCAGCCAACAAAAACCCGTGTCTCAGACAGGCGCGCATAATTAGAATACAGAGTAATGATAGCAACGAGGAAACGTACCTGAAGAAGTTCCACATCCCACGACGTATTATTTCCAGACAGGATATTGTAGTGGAAAACGCGCTTTTGCGCAGGCCATGGACATTAAACTCAAGAACATACTGCAGCCAAGTCGCTCTCAGAAGAACGTTAATTACCATAGCGATGTAGTATACACTCTTGTGCGAAACCAAAAGTTTGTCTCTCAAATAAAAGTTCTTTGAACTTCGTCGTAGCAGACCCCAGTCGACTACCAGATCCCAGTATGTATTATATGCCACTGCCATAGCTGAAGTCACCAGAGCCATCACCATCAATGGTGTTCCTTTCTTCAGCTCGTAAACTGTTCTCATCACGACAGCAACTACTGCCGTAAGATACTTGAGCGCGTTGTATCCATTCATACGGTCTCCTTCTTGAACCAACCTGCGAAGACACTACATAAAAAAAAAAAAAAGAGAAAATCATTAATATTGGGTCTATGCCTTGAATGTTGAATCTGTTAGTCGCCACTTCGAACAACTATGTGGGGTATCTGAATTCTGTATTGGGTTAGGGTTATGTGGGGTATCTGAATTCTGTATTGGGTTAGGGTTTCTGTCTGGGCCTTATTAGATTAGGTCAAATCTGTATTGTATTAGGTTAACCTCTACCTTAGCAGTCATCATACAATATACCGTTCTGAATGAAAACTCCTCATATAGCTAACAGACCGTTAGTGAAGCACGTAAATCTGTGCGTATTTTTCTTTATTGTTTGTTTTTATCTTTCTCTGTGCTTCCGTTATAACAATTAATAACCACGTCCTTAAATGGTAGTCGCGGAAGAATTGAATGCAGACCTGAAGAAAACGGATACAGTACGGTATGACAGCTAGAACAAAGTAGAAAGCGTTGTATACAGCTGAATCATGACAGTCGCGTTGAGGGAAACCCGGCTGACTGTAGTAGCATATGTAAAATTCAACGATCCTAATTGCCTGAACCTGAGATACATAAAAATGAAATTACCGCGTACCCTGTAAGGCTGTAATCGTATACCAGTGTGAAGGTACTAACCTGGCTAGTTAGTTGATCTGCCAAGAAAAAGTCTTGAAGTTTTACCTGCAAATTTGAATGAAGTTAATTGAATGTAAAACTGTAAAACTGTAAAAATACTACATGGGCATCATATTGTCCGTCTGTTACCTCATAAAAGGGAGCGCATATGCAGCGGAAAACACATTTTATGAGAAAAAATCGACTGGAACGATACATGATGTTGAAAGGACAGAAGGCGGTACAAAGAAACGCCTGCATGACAATCGTCAAATGATTTCAGTTTCAGATGCTTCTGTTTATGGCAGGGTTGGGGGCCGTATGTAAGATAATTGGAATATTAATAATAGTTGGGCCTTGGTTAGGATGGTTCACTATCATGGTATCAGAGTCAACAACACGAAGTGGAAACCCAGCACACGGTATAGGAGAGCCTGTGCAAACTAACCACTCTTCAAGCCCAACGGGCGTTTGAGTGAGGGAGCGTAATAGCAATATTAATAACAGTTGGGCCAGTTGAGACGGTTCATCTATCAGAAATCGTATTCTTACCAAAGCGACTAGTAGCGGAATAAATTTGGCAAAACTTGCAGGGTCTGCGACTCGAGTTGTTGTTGCATCAATAATAAAGTTAATATTTGCTAAGAAACTAGCAAGAGCTAGAACTGCGAGACTACTGGTTAGAAAAAACACTTCTCGGAAGCGCAATTCTGTTCCCTTCTTGAAATTGAATATGAATGGATAATTAACTCGAAATCGTTTCCAGAAGTATATGTCTACTGCATACATGAGCAGATGGAGAACTATGTACAGGAATAAGCTGCAATTTTAAGACAACGTTTGATTAAAATACCCCTCAAAAGGAATAATGATAGACGGGAAATTATTTTCCTAACCTGTAAAGTCCGAACATGTTTTCCATGTAAGGAGAGGCTTGTCCTCTCGAAAAAATTCTCCTTGCTCGCACCATCAAAATAATGGCAATAACAAGTGCTATCGAGCAACCAGCAAAGAAGCCTGCAGGAAAAAGAAGACACACCAGAAAATACGATTTCATCTATGGTCACAGATCATGAATCAGTAGTAAATAGGATTATAAGTTTACATGTATCTACAAACCGGAAAAGAATGTTACTCGATGCATCTCTCTTCGGGTTTTTGGTCTTAGAGATTTCATTCCTTCTCTTCGGTTTGCATTATATAAGTGCTTGATGAATAAGCGTTCTGCATTCTCCATCAGCTTCGTTACCTGTACTGGCAGTAAACAGTATTAGTAAACAGTATTAGGAATATTAATAATAGTTGGGCCTCAACCACCACCACCTTAAGGTTTTGGTTGAGATGGTTCATCTATCAAACAGAACAGACAGGCGATACCCTGTCAGATATCATAGCTGATGGTTGGAGTCCCAAGATACGATGTCAAGAAAGCATCTCAATCAAAAGCTTAAACTGATGGTTGGAGTCTCAAGATCGACTTCATACCCTAACAATTAATAATACTAGGAACACCTAACATCAAACAGACAGATCAAAGCATACCTCATCGCTGTTGCCTAGGTACGACTTATCCACGATTTTCATGTACAATCTTGCTGCGCGCCTTGACGTTGTCTGTATCAAAGGATCACAAAAGCCGATCAGAAATACTGTCACAGACTCGCAGAAACAGAATGACATGCTATCTGAAGCCTGTAAATGAGGCAACTCCACCTTCTCATACTTCTTCATGATCTTGGAAAATGCAAACAGGTTGATAAAACTGTAGAACACAACAAAATAAACGAGCTACGTAAATTACTCGACTACCCAAAAATCACTGATTGATTTTTGAAAGATTTTCTTCGGTTAATTTAACTACCTAAAGTTTTTTACGAACTTCAGCTTCTGATAGAATTCTGTGAAGGCAACCCTTAGTCTTTCTTCCACCTCCTTCCGCTCTGCCTTGCTAAAACTCAACTCTTTATCCTGTGAATCTTTCATAAACCCTCTAAAAACCGATGATGGGCCTTCGCCTTTATTATGAATCGTTACACGATTAAGGACCTTTCGAAAATCTGGCTCATCACTTGCAGCTGCAGGATGTGTAATTCCCCTGTCATTTTCTCTGTAGTTTGAAGGACCAGCTTCTGCACCATATGTAATACATTCAAAAAACCGTATATACCCGAATCACAAATACATATAACGGTTGGGTCTATGCTTCGAACGACTATGCGGGTCTGAATTCTGTATTGGGCTAGGGTTTCTGTCTGGCCTTATTAGGTCAAATCTGTATTGTATTAGGTTGAGAGTAATATATAAAATGTTAACCTCTACCCTAGCAGTTATCATATCACAATATACCGTTCAGAATCTGTAATCTGTGCGTGATACCTTGAAGTGCAGCTCTCACGGGCGCCATGACAAAATCCGACTGAGACCCCTTAAAGCTTTGATTCCGTGCCATAACTTTCAACGCGATAAAAGCACTCATTTGCTTATTCAACTCGACTGCTTCTTTCATAACTTCTTCGACTTTATCCCTGTAAAACGCGTTCACCTTGTTAAGCTCCTCGTCGAGCTTTCTAAAGAACTTCACCTGCAGCTCTACACCAAGTTCTTCAGACTCCAACAGAAACTTTGTTCTGTAACATGTTCGGTTACTGTCCCCGACAAACGGACTGACCTTAATCACCTGATCTTCGACATCCCCTCGATTACTTTCCTGACCGTTCGACTCCAAGTCTAAACCTCTGAACAGACTGTACATCGACAGTCTCTGCTGTAAGGATCTGAACGGCGTTTGTGGCGTTTTGGGGACGCGGAAAACACGAATTTCTCTCAGAATCTGCTTTAGTTCATTATAATCCATGTATGCATCTACCCATTCTGGCACCATTTGCCTCTTGAAATCTTTTCCAAACTTCATTTTCGACACCAATCCCGAATCACTGTCAACGCTTGCTCGACTTGACTCGACTCGTAATCAATGCAAGACCCTTATCAATGATTAAGTGTTAATCCTATATTAGCTGTAATAACTAGTATGAAATTATAATTAGTCAATGATTAAGAGATAAGACGGTTGTTCACATGTAAATGTAATGAATCGTGTAAAAGCGTGTTCACATAATAATAGAGGTGAAACAAATACTTAATTTGGTCTTCACAAGTTATCAAAATAATTGCTAAATTTAGCAAAACGTTGACATTTTTGCATTCTTTAAGGAATTGAGCAAAACCGTGTAACCGATACGGTTTTGTAAATCGTATTGGGTATGTGGTTTTAAAAATCACAAAAAACACTATACGGATTCGATACGGTTTAATCGAATATACAGTTTTTGAGAACCCGGAAAAATGGTGTATACGAAATCCGTATATATGAAACCGGTTTGGTGAGAAATCTTCAATTAAACATTAAATTGAAGGGTTAATAATTACATATTTACATATAGTATGACTAATTGACTATGATGAATGACAAATTTTTAATTTTTAATTTCTTGAGATAAGTTCGTAAAATAAGTCATAAAAAATATTTAGTGTGAAAATTGAAAGATGAACAAAATATACGGTTTCGTTTTTATCCGATCTGGATATGATACGGATTCCTATACCGCATATACGAAAATCCGTATAACTCAACCCATATGCCGTATTGTATCTGTATTATAAAACCGTATCATATATTTTTGTTCACACTAATACGGAGTACTCGTGTAAACTGTTATTGAATTCTATTTTGCTAATCGAATGTAAAAGGTATTGGAAATATTACCTAAACCGTTTTTTATGTTATATTCCTTTGTATATATATATATTTTCTAAACTTCTTAGTTATTTTTTCATCATAACTAAGATTAAATTTTCATTAACTTTATCCCTATTAAACATCGGTACTTTGACTTTGATGCTGACTTATATGAGAAATCTCACAAATCAGCCTTAATCAGCATACAAACTATTATTAAAAACATCGGTAATGATCCATGACATGATAATCTATTACTCCTAAAATTAGAACAGTTTTTATCATCTTTTTATTCGTCTATGCTTTATACAGAGTAATTAATTTCCGTCCCAAAATCCTTCATCGAGACTAAACTCTCTCTATAAGCACCTATATTTTCACATCCATTCGTTTGCAAATCATCAAGAACGAATATTTCTTTTGTGTTTATGTCACATAAGGCTAGTTTCTTGTACCTTTGGCCGAAAACAAACATACCGTCCCTCAAAATGGTAAATGCCCCGCAACTCCGGAGTCCAGTTTCATGCTAAATTTCCGTGTCCAAACCCCCCTCGTTCCATGTCCATATATAAAAAATCGTGTTATCTTTAGGAACAGAAATAAAAGCAATCGAGTCACAATAGACAATCAACTAACTTCCATAGGCGCACGAGTTTCATCACTAATTTAGTAATTTCAAATGAAATTATCATATCGAAACTCCGACTAGGAGGTAATAGCCGGGATGCAAGCCAGTAACAGCATCCGTTAACAAAAACATAACTTCTGTTCGACTCAAAATTGTACTCCATAAAATAATACCGTCTTACAATGAAAATTAAAATATAATAAAACAATCTAAAAACGATTAAATTAGAGTACACTAGAAGTCGATAAGACCCTCAAAACAAAAATCCTCTGAAACTATCAACCGTTTCTTCCCTTATGCGTAATGTCCTTCCCAAAATAATTGATCGAGACTAAACTTTCTTGCTAAGATACTCGGAAAACTATCAGCCGTATCTTCCCTTATGAGTAATGTTCTTCCCAAAATACTTGATCGAGACTAAACTTTCTTTATAAGCACATATATTCACAGATGTAAGCGGTTGAGGAAAATCAAGCTTGAATACTTCCTTTGTAATTGTGTTGAATAAGACTAGATTCTGACGTTCTCGTCTTAAAACAATGATATTATCCTTCAAACAATTAACTGCTCCATAAATATCACATTCTACTTTCATGCTAAGTTTTCGCGTCCAAACCCCGTTGTTGTGTGTCCATATACAAAACCTAGTGTGATCAGGAACGGTAACAAAAGCAATCGAGTCTCCATAGACAATTAGCGGATTATCATAGTCGCAAAGACTCTTGAATTTAGGCAATGGGATCTCTTGATAGGTATCGGCAATAATGTCGAAAGAAACTATGATTTTGTAATTAGTCCCACAAGGTAATGGCCGGAATCCAGCCCAATAATAACACCCGTTAACAAAAACATAACTTCCGTTCACCAACAAATCATAGGAATTGTCCATATCTCCCCAGTATCTCCACGAGTTCATCCTCAACGAATAGATTAAGATCGACATAGGATTATCAGTCACCCTCGACCTTTCAACTCGCTTATCAAGATATCCCATAATTAGAACGACCTTATAGTCGTCAGTCTTGGAGTCGTATCCAAAACCAATATTTTCGTGTATGGAGGAAGCCGACCCAGATGGAAGATTCGGCTTCCATAAACAACTGAAATCCGGTAAGTCCATGACCTCATTAAGCGCGGGATTCCATAAACAACGTTTAGGAGGATGATTGGCAAAGGTCCATAAATAATAAATCCCGTCACAAGGGCCACGCATACCTGCGTAGCCCGGGCTGTCCATCTTTCGATGTGATAAAACTCTGTTTCTATCATCATCGTCTATCAACAACTTATACGCTACGAGCTCATATCCTTCTGATCTGCATTTGTATCTTTGAAGAATGAGACGGTCACGCCAATTGTTGTCGTTGTCGTAGTAGTTTCTCAAATGCTTTGATATAAAGGCGGAACTGCTAATGATATCGTACCATGATATGCACACGGTTTTGAATTGCAACAATACTTTCACGGGTAAATAAGACAATATATCGTATATCAAATCCTCGGAGATTTGATTTCCGGTCTGAATAGTTTTAATTTTTTTCGGGTTTTTATACATACTTTGATCCTGTTCCATCGAAAGAACCAACTGAAATTGTGAAAAATTAAAAGCAGAGTGAATAGAATTACCTGTAACGCAAGCGGGAACAAACGAGTAGTGGAGACAATTAGGGTTTAGTTTTTTTTTTTTTTTTTTTTTTTTTTGGTGATCAGACGTGGGAAAACAACTAGGCTTTAGGGTTTTGTTTTTTTGGATTAACAATTAGGCTTTAGGGTTTTGTGGGGATATTAATCAAAGATCAATTGGATTAGGGCAAATTATCTATATAATAGTATAAAAGAAGAACCACTATCCACGTGGCAATCTCACGTTTAATGTTTTCCCGCCAACATTTTCAAGCAGTTATTTAAGGAAAATACAATTTACTTTATTATGGTAATTATTAAGAGGATCAAATCAATAAAGAAGATAAGTGAATGAAATCCACCATAAATCATTACACAAAGAATTGTACACAATATTATTGACATAAATATTGCATTACCTTTACAAAATTATATCATACCTCATAAGTCGATAGAATTTTAGCATTTATTTTTTTAATAATAGCCTTCCACTAATTTAAATCACAAATAGCAATATCTTTATTCTTACTATGCACCGTATAACTTGTTTTCATTTTCATTTGCGACAAAATTACCGTTTAAAAGTCATTTTTAAAAAACTAATAGTAGGATTATAATGACTCCTTTTTTTATGTGACGTTATTTATTCTTAAATTGAATTTTTGACTTTAAGTTTTGTTAAAATATTGTTGAAACATTATTGAACAATTAGAAATTCCTAACAAAACATTTTTATGAGTAAACATATTATAATGTTTATATTTGGAAATATTAAAAAGAGACCGATAATTGTCTTTAAATACAAAAATGAATAATGACATATTTTCTCGATTTCGAACATCTTTTTACATTTTGGCAAAAAAAAACAAGGGAAGAGGAGAGAGGCCATTATTTGATGTCAAGTTAATCAAATAAAGTGCGTAGGTCCTGTAGGATTAAATTATTCGTCAAAAGATGGTCAAATTAGGAATTTAAACAATTGACCGAGACACCCAAATATGGAACAACACAAGTTCTTATTTAAGTATTTAAGACGGAAGTATCTGTCTTAAACTTAAGAAGGAAGCATCTGTCTTAAACTTAAGACGGACCAAATAATGACTCATTTGCATAGATAGGACAAACTTCTTGCTCTTCCCTGGACCTTTTCATTTTGTCTTATAATAAAAGTTGATATTATTTGACCCGTCTTAACTTAAGACGAATACATCCATTTTAAGGAAGACTTATTGAAAGAATAAATTAACAAATGAGGGAGATGGAGTGAGTATATAAAAAAAAGGGAGTATCGGGTATATCATAGTAAACCGCTTTCGCTTATCTTTTTATTTTATTTTTAACAATCGGGTGTCCGCTAAGAAACTATGCGCGCCTTCTTATTAGCAATTCTAATTTATTAACACGTATTCTTAAGCCAATTGCAGTCCACTGAGACTTATGAATTATTCAATCGTGTTGTTTAAATAGCTGAGCAAACACATTTTGACAATTTTAAAAAGGGAGAATTTTCTTTTGGAATACTCTCATTAATCTTTATGCTTTTCAAGTGTAATCATTATCTGCATTTTTAGCTACTCTTTCAATCATATATCAAATTTGTATACAATTTGTATGTTTTTAGAGATTTTTCTTAATAGTTATTACTGATTGAGGATGAAAATTTTGTAAATATTAGTCTTGAAAAGAGGCAAACACCAATATGGTTGCAAGACAATATAAAGTACATAATACTTTGCGATTGTTCTGTCATTAAAGTATCTAGAAACCAAAATATCAAATTATTTTATTATTTAATTCCCTGAAATCATTGTAATTGGCTGACGAAAATCTAACAATCAAAATTGATGACATTATTAACATATAAGACATATATTGATAACATATAATAACTTCAAAAGTGGAAAAACATATTATATTCACTTAACTACTCCCTTTGTATTTTAATAGTTTTCTTTCACTTTTCAAGTAGAAGAAAGTTGAGAAATATGGAGAAAATATAAAGATATTATATAAATCATCGCAATGACTAGAGTAAATCACATGCTCGAGATGAATGTATATTAAGGACTTATAATTGTTAATTGTACCCCATATTTGACATTTTATTTAGGTTGATTTTTTTGTGAAAATATCGATGACTTATTATTTAAATTGTAAATTTAAACTAACATAATGACATACAATATTTATTTTTAAAAGTTTAATTATACATGTTATTTACACATTCCCGTGCATTTTTGCACGGGTACTAAGCTAGTTAGGTTATGTTTTGAAACCAGGTACTTTTATTTATACTGAAGATTTGGAGGCGTGCCTGTCCTGATCCGGCTGATTTGTTAAAATTTAGGTCGAGTTGGATTGGCCCGGGTATGGGTTAATACTTGATTGAGACGGTTTTGAAAACGTGAAATCGAGTATTTTATTGGTATGGTTAATTCGTGAGATTTGGTATTGTGTAGAAAGGTAATAATAATAATTTTTGGCATATGTAAGTTTGGAATTTTTTTTATTTTATCCTTTGAGATTTTGGGCTTTTTTTATGTTATATTCCTTTGTATATATATATTTCCTAAACTTCTTGGTTATTTTTTCATCATAACTAAGATTAAATTTTTATTAACTTTATCCCTATTAAGTACGGGTACTTTGACTTTGATGCCGACTCCGACTTATATGAGAAATATCACAAATCACCCTAATCAGCACACAAACTACTATTAAAAACATCGGTAATGATTCATGACATGATAATCGAGATTTGATGAGATATTAGTTAGATGGTTATATTATTTGGTGGGTTAATGGGTAACTCTGCGAACTAATAAGTAAAGAGTAAATTATCGAGTAATCGGAATGGTAAATAGACGATTTAATAAGACCATTAAAAAATCAAGTTAGTAAAGACAATAAATAAGCATATGGTATAGACTATAGACTAATATAAAGTGTTTAAAAATTCACATCGTAAAATATCCCAAAAATATTTAAAAGCGTATTATATTATTAGTTATAATTATAATTTATCAATACCCACGTTCGAATAATATTCCGTATAAATATTTGTAATTGAACCCTTTTATTGTTCTTTTCGGTTAACTCATGAGAACGTTTAGTTCGTCCTCGTTCTCGCATGACGTAGACACATTTTTAATATAAATAGTTTGAAATCGGCATTATTTTTGTTAAATAATTTGCATTTTAAACAAAAAGTTATATTCTATTATTCACAAAATATTACATCAATTAATAATGTTTTATTTTCTTTTATTTAATAAAAATATTTTATTTTAGAGTTTATTAAAATAATAATATAATCATAATTATTAGTTTCCTTATACGTTTAAGAATATGTCTATTTTTTGTTTTTTCCCTCCTCTTTTAGGAAATCTGAGTTCCCCTTGAACTCGAAGTTACTCTTAAACTCTGTCTTTCAAGTATAAATAAATAGTTAATTCCGTTCTAATTTTCTTTATAAGATCGTTCTAATTTTCTCTCTAAATCCATCGTTCTAATTTTCTCTCTACATCGACCGTTATTACCTCTTGAGCTAAGGTAATTTTCTTTATTTTACATCTTTAATTTTCGTTAATTTTCGTTACTTTACATCTTTAATTGTTACTCTATAATCTACGTATATTTTAATTAAGGAACTGAGTTTTACGCAACTCATGCGAAAGTTAGTCAATTTTAGAGTTCATTCTTGTACGTGACGGTCTCGACAGAGATGGTCGGGACCGTCCAACTACTAATATATATTTTTTCCTATTTTCCTATAACTATACACTAGTCTTTATGAACAACTTGTTTGATTGTAGGAAACCTCGATGGCTAATTCCCGGAAACAAAAACCAGTGATCAAAAATATTGTTACAAAGAAGGCAGTTTGGATTCCAATTAACAATGGAAATCAATTTCCCAACGAGTTGATAATCGAGATATTGTCTCGACTACCCGTCCAAGCATTGCTGCAATTCAAAACCGTGTGCAAGTTATGGAACGATACCATTAAAAGCTCCTACTTCGTATCAACGCATTTGAGAAACTACTACTACTATAACAACAACAACAATTGTCGAGATCGTCTCATTGTTCAATATTCCAAAACACCGGCAGGCGCGCTCAGAGGGTATGAATTAGGCGCGGTCAGGGGGTATGAATTAATGATAGATAATACGAAGAAGAAAGTTTTATCGTATAAAAGGATAAAACCGCCTGCGAGCCGGGTTTATAATTCCTTCTTGTGTGGCCCTTGTGATGGGATCTATTTTGTTAGTTCATTTCGGTCTCGGTCTCGCTGTCCAACTAAACGCAGTTTGTGGAATCCGGCCCTTAACGAGTTGAAAATATTGCCTGATATGACATACTGGAAGCCAGAACTTCCACGCAATTCCGATTACATTGCTGAATCGGCTGGCTTTGGATATGACGCCAAGACGGACGACTATAAGGTTATTCTAATTTGGGGTTATCATCGGGATAGTGAAGACGTTAATTTTGAATTGACCGATAATCCTATGTCGATCGTAATCTATTCATTGAAGACTAATTCTTGGAGACATTGGGGAGATTTAGACAATGTTTACCACGTGTTACCAAGCGGAAATTATGTTTGTGTTAACGGGTGTTATTATTGGCACGCGTTCCGCATAGTAACTCCTAGTTGGGAAGAGTTTATATTGTCTTTCGACCTTAGTGCCGAAACTTGTGAAGAGATACCGTTGCCAAAATTAGAAAGTAACCTCAAACATAGCCAATTGATGGTCTATCAAGACTCGATTGCTTTTGTTTCTGTTCCTGACGATAATACGGGATTTAATGTACATACGTGGAACAATGCGGTTTGGACCCAGAAACTAAGCATGAAACTAGGGTTTGGAGTTGTGGGAGCCTTCAGTCAATGGAGGGATAATATGCTTGTCTTTAGACAATTAGATGGGAAACTAGTCCTACTCGACACAAACACGAAACATATATTCATTCTCAATGATCCACAAGCGGGTGAATGTGACATGATATGCGATTATAGAGAAAGTTTAGTTTCAATTAAGGATTCTAATCATCCGTGTTTCGTTTCGGATGATCTTCTTATTTAATTGATTGTTTTACTAGTTTTATTTTCCATGTAATTAAGACGGTATTATTCTACGGTTTTGTTATTTAAACGTTTTCTTTTATTTTCCGTGTAAGACAATATTATTCTACAAACTTACGAAGTATAATTAATTTATACGTTTACTCGTATACATAACTGAACTCAGAGCTCATTCTGTCCTCACCTCTGTACTTAAAATTGTTAGATATCAATAAATTTACTAGAAAAAGATAAACTGAGAGGAGGTATGATGTTCGGTCTTCTATTCCGGTTTTGGATATTCGAGTTTCAGTACTCAAACACGCTTGAACAATATTTTCTAATTCACGTGCATTCTAAAATAATTTGTTTTATAACTTGTTAGGCAAAATGAATTCCTACATGCAACAAAACGACTCTTAAGTTTAAAATTCTAATTGTTTTTAGATTATGACGACTGTGAATGATGCGATAAGACGAACAATTTCACCGTATACTGCAGTGATATAAGTCTAGTCTATAATCGGCATTAATGCTACTTATATATACCAAAGATAGGTTGGGTATTCGCTGGTAAATCTTATATGAGACCGTCTCATATCGTGGCATTTTTCAAAGAGTGTTTCGGACAACCAATTTCATAATGTGACCGCCTTGTACAACAATTTGTCTTCTAAATCGACTATCGATTAAGAATAGTTTTTATGGCACCCGAAGGCAATATAATATTCTCTTCTCTTCGTCTTAATCATTTATTTATCGTGACTAATAAAATAGTAAAAAAAACTAGATGAATGAAACCGAGGGAGTAGCTAAGAATACGTCAACAAATGTGTTGACGGTGAATGAGGAGAAGCTTATCGTCCTGTCTTAATCATTTATTTATCTTAACTAAAATAGCTAAAAATCTAAATGAATAAAACGAAGGGGTAGCTAAGAATACCTCCACAAATATGTTGACGGTGAATGGGATCGTGTTTACGAATTCAGAAAGTGATAAATCAATTATTTTTTCGAGAATTATAATTTGAACAAAAAAATGTCTTATTTGGATCGTGTATTTCAGTGGGTAAGAGTTTTTGTTCGTCAAATTTTTTTTGACCGAACATGCTTTGAGTGACCATATTTCTTGATCACGAATTTCAAACTCGACAATTTTTTTCAAATCGTATTTCTCAGAAAAAGATTAATTTGAAAAAAAAAATAGTCACCTCTTGAACTTGTAGACATGAGTTATACTTCCTCCATTTTTCTATGTTCTTCCCATTTGCTTTTTGGAGGTCAAAGTTTTCGAACTTTGACCGTAAGTAAGTTAGACAATAATGAATTTTAAGTTATAAAATTAGAACATTTACAATTATTATCAACAAATCTTCGTGGGGAAAAAAAATTCAATGAAAAAAATATCGTATAGGTGTCGGAAAAGACGGTCAAAGGTGCGTCTTGGAGACCGCAATAAAGCAAATGGGAAGAACATAAAAAAAAAATGGAGGAAGTAATATCTTAAGGTTTTCCGGATTAAAAAATTACTAAAAAAAATTACAGTAGGATACAATGATACTGATACAATTCATAGTTTTCCGGGGTTCATAGACAGTAGCATTGATCTAACATCCTTGTAAGTTTATTTGCTTCTTCTTCCTTTACGCTTCATTTCCGTCCCAAAATCCTTGATCGAGACTAAACTTTCTTTGTAAATACATATATTTTCACATCCACCCACCTGCGAATCATCGAGACCAAATATTTCCTTCGTGTTTGTGTCACATAAAACGAGTTTCCTGTACCCTTGGCCGAAAACAAGCATATTATCCCTCCAAACGCCGAATGCTCCCCTGACTCTTGAGTCAAGTTTAATGCTGAATTTCCGTGTCCAAACCCCCTCGTCCCATGTCCATACACAAAAACTTGTATTATCATTAGGAACATAAACAAAAGCAATCGAGTCTTGTTGGTAGACAATAAGCTGACTTACAAGGTCGGGACTACTCTCGAATCCTGGCAATGGAATCTGTTGACATGTATCAGTACTAACATCGAAAGAAACTATCACTTCATAAATACAATCGGAACTTGAGAAGCGGGATGAAAGCCAATAACAACACCCGTTAACAAAAACAGACTGTCGGCACAATGACAGATTGTAGGAATTGTCCATATCGCCCCAGTTTCTCCAAGATTTAGTCCTCAACGAGTAGATTAAGATCGACATAGGATTGCCCGTCACACCATAGTTATCATCTCGAGTATCACTATAGCCCAAAATTAGAATAACCTTATAGTCGTTAGTCTTGGAGTCATACCCGAACCCATAACTTTCACGAATATAAGCCGACTCTAGTGGAATATTCGGCTTCCAAGTGATATCCGGTAAGCCCATGAACTCATTAAGCGCGGGATTCCATAAACTACGAGTAGGAGTATCAAAGGAAAAGCACCAGAGATAATAGATCCCGTCACAAGGGCCGCACAAGTATGAATTGTAGACAGGGGTGTCTATCTCTTGATATGATAAAACTCGATTTTTCTTATCGTCTAACAACAACTCAAACACGTTAAGCTCACCTGCCTGTGTTACGGAATATTGAACAATGAGGCAATCACGCGAGTTGTTGTTGTTGTTGTTGTTGTTGTTGTTGTTGTTGTTGTTGTTGTTGTTGTTGTTGTTGTTGTTGTTGTTGTCGTTGTAGTAGTTTCTCAAATGCATTGATATAAAGTGTGAGCTTATGATGATATTGTACCATAATTTGCACACGGTTTTGAATTGCAGCAATGTTTTGACAGGTAACCGAGACAATATCTCAATTACCAAATGCTCGGGGATTCTGTTTCCGTTCTTGATTGAAACCCCAAGCGACCTTTGTCGTTGCCTTTCATTCCTTCAAACAGAAAAAAAATCCAATTTGATAAATTCATCATATTCTGCAAGATTGATTGATAATCAGGATTTCGGAATTACCTTTTTGTAAGAATACTTTTTAATGTATTCTTTGGTTGATACATACTTCGATATTGTTCCAGGGAAAGAGCCATCTGAGATCTGACTGCTTCAGATTAAGGCGAAAAGTAGCCTGAAAGCCAGAAATGTGTTGACAACAGATCAATGGCTTGAAAATGTGCCTTAGCGTCCAAGGCAATCTGACTTGGTCAAGGATCTTGATGATTATTAGCAGGGTGTTCATTCGCGGTTCGGTTCATCGAACGGCATATTTAATTCGGTTTGGCAAAACACTGAATCTAAACCGCACCATTTCTAACGGTTCGGTTAACCACTTTAAACGGTTATTTGCGGTTTGGTTACCGGTTAACCTATAAACATGCTAAATATATTTTTTCTTTAGTTTTGGAGAATTTTATCTAGTAAGTTTAATTAAATTTTTAATATTTAATTATACTCAACAATAAAGTTAATTAGTCAAACTTTAATATTAATCATTTTAATCATTTTTGAATTTGGAAACACTTCTTAATTACACAAAAGAACAATTTTTTATATAATATTTAAATTTTTTGCTTACTTTTTCGCGAACGGTTCGGTTCGCGGTTAACTTCTTTTCTAAAATTGCGAACCTCAACCGAACCATATCCATGATAAATCTAACGGTTCGGTTCACCGAACCGCTTTGTCAAAACGGTTCGGTTATTTGAACTTTAAAAATGAACGGTTTTTCGGTTCGGTTTATTATGAACACCCCTAAATTTATTAGTACAACCGCGACTCTCTTGCGCAATCGTTTTTCCCGTGGGTTTTTTGGCAAAACGTGACCACATTTTGGCAAATAGCGATCACTTATAAAAATGTTCATTTTCTAGTCATAAAAAGTGGTCATAAAAAGTGGTCACTATACCCAAAAATGATCATTATTTATAAAACAAAAGTAGTTATATTTTTTTGTCGCACCTGAAACGGTTGTATAATAAAATTTACGTTACTTCGATAATAGACTCGAGTGGAACAAGTCTTGACCAAGTCATGGTGATTAATGTCATGAGAAGCGGACAACAAGGGAAATAACACATGCTTGATGCGCTACAAATGCCATGGTGATTGGTGAATACATTGTTTAATTCATTTGAAGCCTTCGGTTGATATCATTCAAGCTATTTTTATACTACCAAGACGATTTCGTTACTAACGGGAGATGAACTCTGTCATGACTCATGAGTATCAATCTTTATGACTTTACCGTTTATACTAGCTGATATCTGTAATGCCAATTCAATTATTGTAAGCACAGATGAAAACTAAAAAAAGATAGAGTATTATGTGAAATATATTTTGAAATGACGTGGAAATAAAATCTTGAGAACAAAAAATAAAAGATAAATAGTTATTGGGCTCGAACTTAGATGGATGATCCATAAGTGCACTATAATGAAGTACCAAATAGTTCAAATTAAGGCCCAAAATTCATGCAAATTGCACAGCCCAAAGAAGAGATAAATACTCCGGTGTCTGATGGATAACTAGAGTTTACAAACTTAACCTTCCTAGATAAGTCTGATGGATAACTAAAGTTCACACACTTAACCTTCCTAGATAAACTCAACTTAGCGCGGACATTGAATTCGATAGAATTTGAAAATATAATAACCTAAAATCTACACAAGGTCAGTTGCGACCCGACATTTAATACAATTTGATAATCAGTGGTTGAAATATAAACCCAACCTGATTCGATATGAATTTTTCCTAATATTCACGCGATATAATTAATATTACAACAATTATTAAGCTTTATAGTACAAGTATAAATTAAATGAAAAGATTTTATGTTAGCTCGATACGTCTAACATATGTAAAAAACCAAATAATGGCTGAAATTGAAACTTAAAACTATTGATACAATCATCAGATCCGATAATAACACTCGTTAAGATACTGTTATTTCTGGCGTAATTTCAGCTGGTTTCAGTTTTACTTGACTATATTCCGTCAAGTTTTATTTACGTTCAATCAATTATATTCAATTAATCTTTTCACAAAATTAACTTTTAGTTTAACTAACTTCACCTCACCTCGGTTCCACTCAATTTAGTTCAATTAAATTCTACTCAAAATAATTCAATTCAACTCGTTTCAGCCGAAAAAATATGACCTAAATCCCACATAACTCAACCCAATCCGATGAACGAATTGAACCAAAATAAATTAACTTGATAATAACCTATCAAAGCTCAATTTTAACTGCAAATCAAAAAGTAATTAAGAGAGCAAGTGAAAAGATAATTATTAGACCGTAGTTGACTAACAACTCAAACTACGTTTACTAAAACGACGACTACGTTTACTAATCGGGTTAAACAGTAACGGTCTTTTTAACGTGTGCCATTAGGGCACATGTTAATAATTTATATGCGGAAAGATTACACCATATTTTCGTTAATTATGGTTAATCTGACTTTTTACCTAAGAATCAGATGAGAATATGTTGTATCTCTCCGTATTTAGATTATTAATGTGTGTCTTAAGGACATACGTTAGAAAAACCGAAACAGTAATAAAGCTGAATAGTAAATCCTACGTGTCGCCGACAAGGACAGATAAAAAACGAAAGATAGAATCACAGAATACGGAAAGTTGGTCCCACTTCCACCTCTAAACACTCTCATTATTCTTCTTCTTCTACTTTTACTTCTTCTTCTTCCTTCTCTCTGTTTATAAATATATACTTCAATTTCTCTCTCCTCAATTTCCCCTTTTCTAAATTAATTTTATTTTACTATTATTTTTCCTTTTTTTCCGCACCTTTTCTCTTCATTTTTTTCATCAATTCCAATCATTTTTTTTACGCACTTTCTCGCCGCAATTGTTCATCCTGTAGGTATGAATTTTAATTTCGATTACGATTTCTGTTTTTTTTTTTCTGTAATAATTAATTATTTTGATTTATGTTGTTTGGAAACCCTAGTTTTGATTGTTTGATTTCAATCTCTCTGTTAAGCTATCGTGTATTTTTGTTATGCAAACCCTAATTTATGATTGTTTGATTTGAATCGCTCTATAATTTGCAAACTATGGAAATCCCTAATTTGATTAATGATTGAACTTTAATTTGCGTTTTTTTCATGGTGTTATTAGATTGATGATACATAGAATTGTCATCTTTAGGGTAAATTTTGATTTGATGATCAATTATGAATCCTGATTTGATTTTGTATTGTTGTGTTAATGGCGTTGTTGGTTTTCCTGTTAGGGTTTATGTGTGAATTGTTGCTCAATTAGCAATCAGTGATTGAACGGTATTTCTAGGTTCAACATCTTTGCTACGCCATTGTTGCACTTTTGTAGCTCAACTAGGTGTTTCACAAACCAATAATTATAAACCTGTAATATCGTAATTATCCACGATAACATCGATTATATGAAGCATATAGTTTCCTTGAAAGATGAAATTTTGATATTGAATGCTTTCAGATGTTTTCCAGTGGCATGCTTATTAAGTTAATCTCTCTTAACCTCAGTGCAGCTTGCGAACTCTTCACTCGTCTGCATTATGCAGTTCTCTTGTCACTTGTTTAGTTGTTTACTTGAGTTGCGAAAAGTCTGGTTTAATATGGTAACTGTGTAAATTGAAATTAGGAGGAAGAAGATGAATTCTGTAGAAATTGTTATTGATTCACTAACACAGTACAACTTGCTTAAATATACATTCACCAACTCTCTATCTACCCTCCTATACATTGCATCTCCCCTTCTCATAATATGAAAATCAACCACTAATTAAATACAAAGAATACAATGAATATGTATGAAGAAAACAATGAATGTTAATTCCAATAGTAACCAACCTTTATGGTTTATATTTTAGGCGGTGAGGATGTCGACCCCTGCAAGAAAGAGGTTGATGAGGGATTTCAAACGTCTGCAGCATGATCCACCTGCTGGTATTAGCGGTGCTCCTCAAGACACTAACATAATGCTCTGGAATGCTGTCATATTTGGGTAGGTTCGAGGATGATCAGCACTTTCTCGTTTCTTTTTATCTGTGACAGTTCTCAGGCTTATGGATTACCAATGTTTAGGGTTTGTTTTGGTTGAGAGATTTGGAAGAAAAGGGAAGAGGGGGGAGGGATACCAAAACCCTTGGTTGGTTAGCAAACAAGGGTTGAGGGGGGAATGATTGGGGAAGGAAATGTTGGTATCCATTTTTCCCCTCTAAGGCAAATCAAAATCAATTTAACAGTTTAAGGTAGCAAAATATTTGTAGCGAACTTATAAAAACGGATCTAATACAGTTCCGCTAGCCTTCCCTCCCTTTATCTCCTCCTTCCCTTCCCTCTGTCACCTCTCTTCCCTTGACCTCTTATTTATGTATTTATATAAGGTGTTAATTAATTTTTTTTTTCAATTGCAGACCTGATGATACGCCTTGGGATGGAGGTAATATGAAATTCAGTTACAATGTTACTTGAACTTGTTCCTTATCTATGTGTCAGGATTATGTCTTTTGTTGACTTCTTGCCATCCCTAACCCCTCTTAGCTGCCGTAATTCTTATGTGGAAGCTTTCTCTAAATGTAGTAAATAATGGCAGTTCTGTCATGTAGTAGTCTCCTCTTTAATGCCTAAGTTCTAACATGTGCACTTTCTTACTCGTATTTACTATTGTACTCCTACTCCATAGTTTTTTCTGTTTATAAGAATTCTACTATGGTCATTTTTTGTTGTTGCTTCTACATTTTTTTTTCTTTAAATCCTATATCTATTGAAAAACAAGTGGAGTTTTTGAAATTTCGTCATATTTTAAACATGATGTGTTACTATGAGTGGCTTACCTGATGGAGTTTTGTAATATGGCTTTTGGGGAATTCTATTCTGGGAAATGTTAGCCCCTCTTCCCCAGCCTTCCTTTTTCAATATATGTAATTTTGTTCTGAATTCTAAACCGTTTTCTCTTTAATATATTTTGACATGCAGGGACGTTCAAGTTGACACTTCAATTTTCCGAGGATTACCCCAATAAGCCACCGACAGTGCGCTTTGTTTCTCGAATGTTCCATCCTAACAGTAAGTTAATGATGTTTGGCTGTACTTGTCTTTATTGGTTTTTAATTATTTGATTAGTCCTTCATTTACATAAGCTGTTGTGAGTGTTCCATGTCTTTTGAAAGTTTGTTCCGCTTGGTCAATCCACTAATCTTTTCATAGTTATTCATGGCTTAGGTGTGAGTTTGAGATTGAGACTGTATTGTAGAATTCACAAAGTTGGTCTCTGGTCAATACCATGTATGTTATGCGGAATATTGTTTACTGTATGGCAAAGTTTCCAAACTTCGATTAAGATTATTTGTAAACACCGTGTGTCATATCTATAACTTTGTGGAGTGAAGTCTGTGGGGAATCTAGAGTCATGTGTACCGACATACCATAATGCTATGCAGATAACAGTAGCCATTCACAATGTGTACGGTAAATGTCCTCTTTATCAGTTGAGTGATTGACTTCATTTAAGTGTTTATGGATGCTGTTTTTGCCTTGCTGCCGGTGAAGGGTCAATTTATTAGTTCAAAAGGGCGAGGAGAAAATCTCTGATCTGAATTTAGATGGCTGCTTCTGTTCTGTGGGGCAAGAATTGTGATGTGTTCTGCTTTTATGTAATTTGCTCTTTTGCAATTATTTTTATGCAGTATATGCCGATGGAAGCATTTGTCTTGATATTCTACAAAATCAATGGAGCCCTATATATGATGTTGCTGCTATCCTGACTTCTATACAGGTGCAGAGCTATCTGTTGCTTTTTAAGTGTTTTTTGTTACAGTATTTATTATATGCTGAATGACTGCTGATTGTATTTGATATTTTCGTTAGGCCTTAGTGTGAGACTGTGAGGTAACTGTAACAATTCATATAACGAGAATGAAATGTATGCATGAGAGATTTGGCCCACCACCCACTAATGTTTATTGCACGTGTTGATATAAACAATGCCTTCTACTGCCATTCTTGTATTTTTGCTGTTTTGCATCGTCAATTAGAGAACTCCTGGATCTTGAGACGATTCACGGATTTGCTCGCTATCTAGCTATCAATAAACTTTGTACCTGGATTTTTGTGTATGTTATCTATGGACATTGTAGTTTCTGACCTACACCCATCTCCAAATTTCATTGGTGCTAAATTTTTTGCGAAATAAATTGGAAAATCTATTTTTGACCAGAGGAAGTATATTATATGATCGCCTTTTATTGTTCAAGGGGATGTTCATGGCAGAGGCTACTTCTTAGGGCATTTTCTCTGCATGCTTTTGCTTATAGACTTGAGTTCTGAAACTTCTTAGATTGCCTGAGGATTACGTGGTAGGCATATTGATTTTTGAATGGGGATGGAGGCGTACACCATCTTCTGGTGATATTTTTCACTCTTGATTATAGCTCCTACTTGGAACATTTTATTTATGCTTGCTATTGTTCAGCTTTACGATAAGGAGTTCAACAAAATAACTTACTAGAGTCCCTGCACTTCATGCAGTCTGTTTATTCAACTTCCCGTTTTTTCAACACAAAGATAAGGTTGTTCCATCCGAGTTCCTTTTATTTCATAGGGTGGAACCTTGGAAGAGCTGGGGAATGTTGTGGTGTGTCTCCTCAAATGACCCCGAAACATTTGGAAGAGAGTGATGTTGCCCACTATTTTTATATGGAGGACTATATTCTAGCTCAGGAGATTAGGCTTAGCATTTTAGCCTGCTGAATACTCCTTATGTGTTCTTTCTATTCGAAGAAAGAAGAGGAAGCCACCCAAAACACTGCTGTTTAGACTTTAGATCCTCATTACTACTTTGACTTGTCCTATTTGCAGGTTCCGTGTCAATTGCAATGGCATTCTCATTAGTCTTAGCTCATCTCTCGTGTTCTTATGAATGGGAGCTGCATTTAGATTTCATCTACTTTGTTTGCATTATAGTGATACTTGGTTTCTGGTGCCGATATGGGTATTTGTCAATTACTATCATTGTTTTTGTTCAGCGCATATCATTTTCATAGTTTTCTGTTGAAGTTAAATAGATGAAGCCTAATAGTCGTATTTCTGTGCGAATACAGATCTATTTTAATTACTCGAAACCTAATATAACCCTTGTTGTCAATTACTATCATTGTTTTTGTTCAGCCCATATCTTGCAAGTTTGACTCAATTCTAGTTTTTTTCTTCCCTGTAGTCATTGCTTTGCGATCCCAACCCAAACTCTCCTGCAAACTCAGAAGCAGCCCGGATGTTCAGTGAAAACAAACGGGAATACAATAGGAAAGTACGTGAGATTGTTGAACAGAGTTGGACTGCCGATTAAGTAAATCCTGCTCGGGATGTGTGACTTGCAAGGATTATCCTGTGCTCCATTCGTAATAACATCTTAAACACGCACGTGTGGCAGCTCTTTATGTGTCCTATAATGTGTGCAGGGTTCCAATATCATCAGGTCGGTTACTTCTGTTGCAAGTCATGTAGTTAGAGAACCGTGTATTTATTTTTGTAAGGGTCGATACTTTGTATTTATTCCAAATACTACTTCACTCGTGTTAATCTGTAAACGTTCTGGTTGTGAAAATTCCAGTATCGTTACTTGATTTACTTCTGATCAACGCATAAACACGATATCCTTTGTCTAGGGCCTGTTCTATATCGCGTTCATTAGGGGACACGGATTGGCTCGGTTTCTTCCCTTTATTGTAGGCTTAATATTGCTGTCACTACCTTCTTGCGGTTTGCCCATTTACCCATCATACTACTTGACTTGACGGATGGATACCCATTTAGAAGTTTGTTACGAGTATCGGATAATACGTGTTGCAGATTATTCAGTAAGGTACAAGGTTGTCCTGTAAGGCCATGTTTTCTCAGATTACTTTGACTTGTGCCCTTCATCTATAAATGTTTCTGGTCCCAACATAGTTTCGAAAGTCAGCAAGACTGTTGTACGACTTGTATCGCGTAAGGGCGAGATTTATTACGCGATTTAACTCAGACTGACTTTATTAGAATGGTGTGTCGGCTAAGCGGAAAATATAACAAAGAATGTACAATCTACAGTGTGGATTTGATACAGACTGAAACTAACTGATAGCAACCAGATTATTATGTGTACACATATATGTAATGATCATTTATGGAGGCCGAGGCCAAGATTACCGCTGTTAAGAGCGAGATTACCACTGGTCGTCCACGCTTGTTGAGCTTGAATCGAGTACTCTAAATGCCATACAACATCTTCCATTGGAGGCCGCCTGCTCGGGTCTTCATTCAGACAACTGATGGTAATTTCTGTCGCGGTTTTGATTGATTGGTATGCAAAAGTGCCTCTCATTCCCAGGTCTATTACTTGCTGTAATGCTGATGCTGATTCTGCTAAGCCGGTTTCCAACTTCAGTACAAAACAATTTGGTTAGCAAAACGGAAAATTCTTGAAATTTCTGCAGACGGAACTGTCGCAGTTAGCACCGGGGTAAAAAGTTGAATTACCTCTAGCTTTAGATCAGCAACTTGGTATCCCGGAGTGACCCGTCTGCCAGTTAATAACTCCAGCATTATCACACCCAGTTTGTAAATATCATCTTTTTCGGAATTTTCTGAAGGTGAAGGGTTCTGACCAGTTGATTCCTGCACCTGCAACTTTAGTAGAAATGAAATAAGAAATCGATATTGGCCCTGTTTGGCAAACGGTATAAGCAGATTCATAATAGCAGATTAGCAGATAAAGTTAGCCTAATACGGTTAGTAGATTTTAATAGCAGGTTTGACTATTAGATTAAATTAACAGATTAAAAAGGGGTGTTTGGTAAATAGCAGATTACAGGTTAATTACAACGGTTTCATGTATAAATTGAATATGCTAATACAATATGCTGCTATTAGCAGCATATTCAAAAATAGTAGATCCCGGCCAATATGCTATGCTGTTTACCAAACACATGGCGCCATTATCTTAACTCGTGAAAAACAGTAAAATTTACGAAAACTAACCTTTACTGGTAAAGGGATTCTGTAATTGCTGATTTTCGGCGTAAGACTGTCATCTAACAAAATGTTTTCCATCTTCAGATCATTCCCGAAAACACCAGGTGCAATTCCGGTGTGCAGGAAATGAACTCCTCTCGCGATTCCCATTGAAATTGTCATTCTCTGAGGCCACTTCAGTTTATCTTTTCTCCTCCAATCTGATAGATGTTCTCGTAAAGACCCGTTTGCTACATGCTCGAACACAACATATATCGAGCTTCCTCTATGTCGTTCCTGGTACGTAACAACACAGTGTCCGAGAACACTGACAAGATTTTGATGTCGTAGTTGCGAAAGTACTTCAATGTGGTTATTCAGAGTCTTGGATGAATGCTTCTCCTTTACTGTCATACATTTGATCAAAACTGCTGACCCACTTGGTAATAAACCTTTGTAGACCTGAAAATTTACGGTCTTTAATAGGAATATTAATAATAGTTTGGCCTCAACCATCACCTTAAGGTTTTGGTTGAAACGGTTCATCTATCATGGTATTACCAAAACGGTTCATCTATCGTTGTATCAGAGCCAGTGTGACTGAAGGTCACGGGTTCGGGTTCGAATCATCCTGGCAACCTCAAAACCCCTCGAAAAGTGGAAACCCGACACACGGTATGGAGGAGTCTGTGCAAACTAACCACTCTTCAATGCCCATTTAACCCCTCGAAAACTCACGAAGTGGAAACCCAACCCACGGTATGGGGAAGCCTGTGCAAACTAACCACTCTTCAAACCCAATGGGCATTCGAGTGAGGGAGCGTAATAGAAATATTAATAATAGTTGGGCCTCAACCATCACCTTAAAGTTTTGGTTGAGACGGTTCATCTATCAGTCTTTACTGTCAAATTATCGTCTTTTTAGCTCTTTGCTACGGAGTAACTTTTTGGTGCCGAAATATATGAACTAACCTGGCCTTGAGACCCTTCTGTGACCAAATTTATCTGATCAAAATTGTTTGTTGCTTCCTGCAGTTCTTCAAAGGTAAATGAATAATAAGGTGGCAGACCGATATTTGGCATTCTCATCGATCTTGCTACATATTCTGTTGCAACAAACGGAATAGAATACGAGCATTTAGATACGCGACTTCAAGTTCAAACCGTCATTCAATTACACAAACCCGCTAAACAGTTAATGTAAAACCGTTCTACACAACAATTTATTAACCAACAAATGCTTCTGAGGTCTGCTGACATGAATCATCAATTTACCGTCATTCAACTACACAAACTAGCTAAATATGATGGTTATTTGGTTAACGAACAAAGTTAATGAAAAACCGTTTTACACAACTATTAATTAACGAACAAATGCTTCTGAGATCTGCTGACATGAATCATCAATTTACCGTCATTCAAGTACACAAACTAGCTAAATATGATGGTTAAAGAACAAAGTTAATGTAAAACCGTTCTACACGACTATTTATTAACGAACTAATATTTCTGAGGTCCGCTGACATGAATCATCAATTTACCGTATGGATCTATACAACAGTACAGAAATTTACAGACGAAAACAGAGTAAATAAAAGAGAGAAATGTTTTCTTACTGCTAGTTTCGATGATAGGAGACGGACGAGTACCCAATTTACGGCCGACAGATTTATCATAACTGTAATTCAGACCTCCATCACTGTTCTTGTTCTTGCAGACAACCCAAATTATAGAACAAGTAGTCCCAAACAGCAATATACTTCCACCAATAATCCCGAAAATCAGGCCTAATCTAAACCCGGAAATTTTCTCTTCTTCTGCAATACTTTTACTACTGTTTTTACCTGGTGGAATTACAGCAAGAGCTTGTCTCTGACAAAATTGACTCGGATGCTGAAACTTCAAACCCGAAAGACAGTTCCAAGAACTCGCCACCTTCCTGTACTTAACCGAATCTGACCCGATGCAGCGAGGAAGTTTCCCGACTAACAAATTCCTCGAAATGTCGACAAACCAGAGTCTTTTACCACAGACTGTTGCATTACTGCTAAGATCTCCTGTCAGCTGATTATCAGCTAAATTTAAGTACCATAATGACGAAAGCGCGAAAACCGTATTGGGTAATGGACCAACAATATGGTTTGAAGAAAGATCGAATTTTTCGAGTTGATTAAACTTGTTTAGTATCGGAGGAATTGGAGATCGTATGGAATTATTCCGTAAAATTATACTTTTTAATTTCGTACTTAATAAAGGGAAATTCGGACCGATTTGATTATTACTTAAATCCAAGTCTTGAAGTAAATTCAAATTACTTAAATTTGGAAAATTCCCAGTAATAAAATTATTACTAAAATCAATACTTTTAAGCGATTTTAACGACGAAAACTCGGTGGGGATTTCGCCATGAACGAAATTCGAGCTCATGTTGAACAATTCCAAATACGAAAACCGGTCGATTTTCGAGGGTAACTCACCCCAAATGCCTAAAGAAACAAGGGAAAGTTTTCTCAAAGTTGTAAGCTTTGTAAGGATAGTAAACAATGCATCAATGGAGAAATTCTTTGACAAAGACGACGTCGTTTTGTTACCTATGACAGTTAATTCAGTTAAATGCCCATTTAAACAAACTAAGTTAACATTTGAAGAAGGTTGAAGAAAACAGAAATTAGTCCATTTCTGCCATGATTGAAGTATTGAAGGATACTCAAGAACTTGTTGAAGTTGATGAATAATTCTTTGTTCTTGTGAACTTAATTGTGCTTCTAATTTTGGTGTTAATTCAAGTATAATTAATGCATTAATGCATAAACTAATACAAAAAATTAATAAATTTAAATTCTTCATTTTTATTGGGTTTTTTTTTGAGTTGGGAAATGATTTTTTTTGAGGAAAAAAAGTGTTTGATTTTGCTTTAAAAGCTTCCTTAAAAACTTTTATGAAATTTTTGTCACAAATTCCAAGATAAAATGAGTATTAAATGGCTATGGATGGAGTTTGGAGTAATGACTCAACAAACTAAAGCTGATATAGTAGACATTTAATTATAGAAAGACAAACCCGTCCTCGTAGATTTACCTGAAAATTCGCTGTCTCGTGTAAGATCGTTGTAGTTGTATTATTGTATAATCTGATTGATCGTTGGTATTTTGATGACGCGGTAAAATTAGTTATAACTTGTAAGGTTAGGTGTTTGATCTTTGTCAATGTGAATATAGTTGAGCTGAGCTGAACTGAACTGAACTGAACTGAACTGGAGTGAACTGAATGAAGCTGAGCTGAGCTGAACTGAATAGAGCTGAAAATAAGCCAGAAAGAACAGGGCCTAACTCTTTGAGTGATTGTTTACTTCTTTGTGCGAGTACTCGCGATAAAGAGATTATTCACGGTTATCGATGTAGACACGTCATTTTAACCCGAAAAGGAAAAAACAGGGCAAAAGAACAGAGGAAGTAAATACTCCTCTTCGAAGAGGAAACTGATGAAAAAAATGAGTAGTACAAAGTTGGGTGGATTTCCAGGACATACTGTCATTGCACTAAATAGCATGGGCAGAAAACCAGTGAATGTAAATGCTCTGATCTCATGCACACTGTACATCAGCCTCCTCTCATAAGTGATAAGTCTCCTGACTGACATTTAGAGGCGTGGGAATCGGGTCATCCGGGTCGGTTACGAGTCGGGTTATGGCGGGTCGTCTCATATGAAGTTTGGTTTGTGTCGGTCCCGTGACAGGTTCGGTTCATGTCGGGTATTTTCAGGTCAGGTCATCAACGGGTGGCAAGTTGGGTTGGCTTAAATTATCGACTTATATTTTGTCTTATATATTTAGTTTTAGAAGGTAATTTTATATTTAAATAATGAGTTGATATATTAGTTGTAATTTTAAGTGAAAATAATTAAGAATTTAAGATAATCAACTTGGTGTTATTTAAACCGTTATTAAGCTAATTCATTATCGGGTCATTTATCGGCTTGAGAAAATAAGGGGTCACGGGTCGGGTCGGTTAAATTCGGGTTGGAAAAAATAAGGTTGTTATTGGTTATCAGGTCAGATCGGTTCGGTTTAGGTTCTCCTAATTTTCGTACTGTATCGAGTTGGGTTTCGGGAGGATTGAGTCGAGTTTCTCGGGCAGGTCAACTTTTGCCAGCTTTAGTGACATTTTATTATTTATAAGATCGAGGATAATATCGTTTTACGTATATAGCGTTTTTACATTACTGCATTTTCTGGATTCAAATTCAAACCTCGAATTAAAGGATATCACCTAAAATATGCAACCGTCCTACACAAAACCAACCGTGTTATGGAGGATTCATACTATAATATGCTCAAGTCAAACCATAGCTGGCCAGATCTCTAGGGTTTTGACTTGCATTACTATTGGTAAATCACTAAGGATTTAAGCGCAAGAGAAGGGAAATAGGAGAAATATATTGAAGCACGTGAGGAGGTGAGGTGGTCACGTGGGTTCATGAAACTTAATCATAATTAATGTCTTAATCAAGATAATTAATGAATTGGGTGATTATTATTATTCCTAATTACAATGATGTTCAATCATTTATGATGACTTGATGACTCATCTTATGGACATTATTTTGATTACAACATTAGTGAGATGATGGTGATGTTGTACTGCCACAAGTCCACAATAGTGCTCAAATTTGTCATTTCCTTTATTATTAATTAATCATTGTCTTTCGAAAGGTAATACGGCCTGAAACTATGTCCTTTATTATTATATCTGTCGGCCTAAAACTATTAGCGGGACTTAAGTTCTCGTTATTTATTTAGCTTTATTTAAAATACCTGTTACGAAAAATAAAAACGGTAAAACAAAAATGATCGGGATTGAAAGATAAAAAGTATAATTGCATATATTGTCTTTCGAAAGGTAATACGGCCTGAAACTATGTCCTTTACTATTATGTCTGTCGGCCTAAAACAATTATCCGGACTTAAGTTCTCGTTATTTATCTACCTTTAATTAAAATACCTGTTACGAAAAATAAAAACAGTAAAACAAATAATCGGGATTGAAAGGTAAAAAGTATTATTGTATATATTGTCTTTTGAAAGGTAATACGGTCTTAAACTATGTCCATTTTTATTATATTTGTCGGCTTAAAATTATTATCAGGATTTTAATTAAAATATCCGTTATAGAAAATAAAAAGGGTAAAATAAATAATCGGGATAAAAGGTTAAAAAGTATCATTATTGCATATACAAGAAGATAGGACTTGAAGTCATTGATGAAAGGTCATTGTTGATGCACTTTGTCGGTGGAAGGGTGCTTAGCTTAGAAGGGTAAAAAAAGCGGGTGATTTCTGAGGTTAATGTGACGGATATTTGTCGTCGAAATTTAGTTTAATCATTTGCTAATTGTAAGACTGTAAAACTGACGCCAAATCCAGAATTTTACTTTTTTTTTTTGGTGTTGTGAGTGGTATCTTTAGTGAATTGTGCACGTTGTGATTTTTAGGTAAAGGACAATGACCAATTTTTCATACTATAAGTTAACCAATTGTAGAAATTATTGTTGAAAACGGAATAACCGTTTTAAACTTAAAACGTTAAAAAGTAGATAAAATAAAAGCAAAATTTAGAGATCGGCAAAACAGTTGTCCAATCTATACAAGTAGAAGTGTGCGTCGGGCTGGGTCGGGCCATACTGGGTAGGTGTAGTATTGGCACGACACTAAATGAAGACCGGACTGAGTTGGGCCAGTTTTGTCTAGCAGTAGCTGACTCACAGAGTGCGAGCCAGAGCCGGATTGAGTTGGACCTTCATCTATACAGGACTCTATAAACTTATTTCATGTGATATACCCATCATATATTCTTTTAGTATTTGAATTTGGCTGAGAAAATAGCTACATTAGCCTGACCCGAGATTATACAGGACTTTATAACCTTACAAACTACTCCTCAAGTAACTACTATACATGATGTCGATTATTGATAAATCAATAACCAATTACGAAAAGAACTTATTTAAAATGTTTGTATTAATAAAGTCGTGTTATACAAATATCTACATCGTTTATCGTTTATCGTTTATTGATACAAAAGTGAAAACGAACTAGATTGCGATGTTAAAATTGTAAGTTAGTTAAAGTGGAGTTATTAGAAAGGAAAATGTGTGAATGAAGAATGAAGAATATAATAGAAAGGAATGGCGGTGTGTATTTGTCATTTTTAGGAATCGAACATTTGATTAACACGCTTTTCGTTCATCTTGGATGTCGCATGTCGGCTCGTCAATGTACATTGTATCATAATTCGATACTCGTATTTATCAACTTGCTACATAATTCATAGACAGTATATCTCTTACTACGTATTTTCTTATTCATCCTACGCGTCTTTATAGTCGGTGTTCAACAATTTGCGAGAGACCTGGTAAATGGGTTCATCGGATTTGAGTCTGGTTGATTTCGGGTTGGGTTATTTTAAGTTTTGGTGAATTATTATCGAGTTATTTGTGGATAATAATCAATTTACAACAATTGGTTTATGCTACTTAATCCACTTACAAGGGGTTGATTTAATTAGTGACGAAGATATGCCTGGGCTAAATGGATCATGTCCCCGATAAGGTTGAAAAGACTAACATCGGCTGTTTTATAAGACCATGTATACCATAGGACCGGCTCACTAGTCCAATAAAAGAATGTAAAACACTAAAGCGTAGACAAATAATTGAGATGTATGGAGTAATAAATATTACAGTATTAAAGTATTGTTCTTTTGAACTGAAAATATCGGAATTGAACTAAACTTAATAAAGCTGAGTTGAACTGAACAAAAATAAAAATCAGGTCATGTTCTTTTGGACTGAAACTGTCTGAACTGAACTAAACTTAATGGATTTGAGCTGAATTGAATCGAACTTAAAGATTTGAAATTAAACTGAAATGAGCATAAATAAAAAGTTAATTTATGAAAAGAAAAGCTGAATTGAATGGAATAAAACTGAATTGCACTTAAATAAGTTGAAGGGTTAAGTCCAAAAAAGCATGGCCTAAATAATGGTGTGATGTCTATAATGAATAAGTGTCGACATTGACAAAATCAATCAAACCAGGTCTATCATTATCTTATCCTAATATCGTCTCTATTTTTACCGGAGATGTTGTGTTCGAGCCTTGGAGTTTAAAAGTTCAACTGATGTCCTTAAGCTTTGGAGTGGACCTAAATCATCTCATGGGCTTCAAGCCTTCAGTAGCCCAATTAGGCATTGGATGTCTTAAGTCTAAGGCCTGGGTTGGTGATTTCATCATTAAGGCATCCGGCTCGACTCTTTTATAAGATGGACTTATAGTAATACGTTTATACGAGTTCAATTAAAAATGGCCGAATCGAATATGACAAAAAGCCTGATAAAATTAATTGACAAATTTGTAAAAAATTATTTTATTTTGACAAATTAATGTTTTATATTAATAACTTAATTATTCAATTGTGTCAATATATTTAGAAGATGTCAATTTATCAAAAAATACAAATACAATTTAATTATTGATTTGAGATATTCTCCTATAAAACCAGTAATATATATTATATTACAGTTTTATAGGAGAGTTGTTGTATAAGATAACACTCGCTCTTTTTTTTTAAGCAAAATATCATTTCCCAATATTTGGTAGAAATCGGTCTAGGTAAAAATACAAAGGTCGGATTATTATTATTCAAGTTCAACCATAAATAGGAATATATATCTAGTACAAATCTAATTTTCTTAAACTTTTAAAAACTTACATTTTAATTTTTTAGGTGCTAAAATCAAAACCTCATTGATTTTATATGTATTTTTTAATTTCAATATAATATTTTATGTCAATTTTTTTTATAAATGCGCTCAATTTTTTTCAATAAAACTCGTAAAATGTACATATAGGCTTAAATCATTTTTTATAAAACTCATCTATACTAAGATGTATACAACTCGTTATATAATCATCAATTGAAATTGATTATTTTAAACAGACTTATCGAAAATCGATATATTTATTAGGTTATTACTCCCTCCATTCTTTTTATATCACCTCATTCCTCTTTTCGACACTATTCACAATCGGGTATTCAACATCAGTTTTCTCTCAATCCGTTCACGGAAATATATTCATGTGAGATCTTTTTTAATTTGTCTTGATAAGAGGATTAAGAATATCAAAATTTTATAATTTTTAGTAGTACGTAACTAAGGATATAATCGAAACAAAATGAGTATTGGCGAACGTGTATAAAAAAAATGGGGTGATATAAAAAGAATGGAGGGAGTATTTATTACCTACATTTGTTGGGTAAATCCAGCTACAAATTACTAGTTCTAATCCAACTATCCTTCGAAAAAGCCCAACAACATTCACACGTGCGTTACAACTCGCCATTCACCACTATAAATATAAACCCTCCATCTTATTCTCACCGCCTCATCCACAATCTATTTACCTTTTCACTTTTTACAACGCGGTTAAAAATTAAAAATTAAAAATTTAAATTATCCAGACTGTAACTCCATTCAAATTCCGTATAATATCAATTATACCATCTACAGTTACCCAAAAAAGCACGGATTTTACAGAGGTAGGTAACTCCTCATTTTAGGGTTTTTCCTATCTTCTTCCCCCCGCCCCTTTCTTGTCCTATTCTTCTTCATTCGTTTACGTTTGATTAAAATACGTCTCATAATAATAATAATTTTATTATTATTTATGTTTCTGTTTCAGATAAATGGTGGGGACAAAGGTGTTGGAAGAAGTAGCAAGTGAAAAGTACTTTGACCAAATTGACGACCTTTTTGACTTTCAAAACGACGTCGTTGAAGAAGACGGTCTTTGGGATTGTGAAAACTTTGACGTTAACTCTTTTCCGCCGGTTTGGTTTGAGGAATCGTCTGCATTGCCCTTGACCGGCTGTAATAATCACCGGTCTGACTTTTCTGTTGACCGCCACACGATTCCGGTTAGTCGCTTTGACTTTTCCCGCTTCAGTTAGTCTTGTGTAAAACCGTTTCTAACTTATTTGTTAAATGAGGTGCGTAGGGTTACATTGTAGGGTTGTACCCGTTCCGTCCCGATTATTTGTTTATCTCAAAATGCCCTTCGAATTAAATATTTAAATGTGCGTGTAAATAAATGATTTAGACGGAGGGAGTATTCGTTCTGATGGGCATTTGGACATGGAGTTGCTCATTTTATTGAATATTAAAGAATATTAAAGGTAAACAAATGATTGAGACGGAAAAAGTAAGTACATTTGTTCAATGTGTATGTAGTTTATGAGAAGGTGTTGGAGGTTGTTGTTTGATGCTGCAAAACCCTAGGGTTTCTGTGGGTGCTATTTTTCGGAGAAAAGACGACAATATACGCTTCTAGGGTTTGTTATCGAACAATGCTGAACATGGCATTGATTAGAAATTGGGATTATGACATTGGTATTAGCTTATGACATGGTTGAATGTTGAACTCGGGTTATGTATCAGTATCAGTATCAGTATGACAGTATCTGTCCTCAGTTACTCTTTATCAGGTGCACTTCAATTATGAGACGAGAAAAATGAGCAGAGGCGCTAATGCGCGTAAACAGGGTTATGTGGATTCTGATACAGGAGGTGGGTGTTCAAGAGAATTGATCATACCCTTAAAACCCTAAACCCTAAACCCTAATGCGTCCTAACATTGGCAAAGTTAGATGCTAAAGAACTGATGGATGTCGTCGTGGTTACATTTGAGTTGCCGTATGATTTAACTTTATTACATACATAGACTATATGATTTTGGTGCTGCTCTTTTGAATGCAGAGCATATTCCTGCTAAGACTGTACTTGAGAAGCCGATTAATCCTGCACATTTATTCAGAATGAGAAATAAATATTGTATTTCCTACGATTGGCTGTTGCATTTAAGTAAAATGTGGATTCAGTATTTCAGTATGCTGTGAATTTACGCTTCTTTGTAATTCATTGAGACGGTAGTTTCTGAATGGGGAATGTCGGTTCTGTTCATGACACGTCTTCTTGATGTGCGCAGTATGAGGATACACTTCAGCTAAAGTGGCTATCTGATATTGTTCAAGACTCCCTCTCTAAATCTAAAATATTTCCCACCTGTCATGCAAAACGTGCTCGGAGCAAGCGTCCTCGGCCAGCGACTTTCAACCCTCGTTCAGCTATCAATCTCACCCCGCCTAGCTATTTTCCCGCCTCTCACCCCTTGAAGAAGAGACCTGCGCAACCAAAAAAGAAACAGAAGATCCAATCATATGGAGAAAGCAACAATCAGAATGAGCATCTGAATGCAGATCCGCCGCCTAGGAAGTGCACACATTGCCAGATCAGTAAGACCCCGCAGTGGAGGATGGGCCCAAATGGACCCAAAACGCTTTGCAACGCATGTGGTGTTCGGTACAAATCAGGCAGGCTCTTCCCAGAGTATCGTCCTGCAGCAAGCCCAACTTTTGTACCATCAATGCATTCAAATTCTCACCGCAAGATTGTCGAGATGAGGAAAAGCAAGAACGAGGATGAAACCGGCCCACCCGACCTTTTTGAGAAGTCAGACAGGCTCTTCCCCGAATACAGTCCAGCTGCAAGCCCAAATTCTCCCCAGAAAGCCGTTGAGATGAGGAATCGCAAGAACGAGAATGAAACTATCCAACTTGCCCTTTTTGAGAAGCCCGACAGTCTCTTCCCAGAATGCAGTCCTCGAAAACCCGTTGAGATGAGGAAAAGCAAGAACGAGAATGAAACCACCCAACCTGCCCTTTTGGAGAAGTCCGACACTCTCTTCCCAGAATGCAGTCCCGCTACAAGCCCAACTTTCTTACCATCATTGCATTCAAATTCTCCCCGAAAAGCCGTTGAGATGAGGAAAAGCAAGAACGAGAAGGGAACCATCCAACCTGCCCTTTTTGAGAAGTCGGACAGTCGCTTCCCTGAATGCAGTCCTGCTACAAGCCCAGCTTTCTTACCATCAATGCATTCAAATTCTCACCAGAAAGTCGTCATTGAGACGAGTAAAAGTAAGAATGAAGATGAAACCATCCAACCCGACCTTTTCCAGAAATCAAGCTCCTACAAGAAAAGCCTTGAGATAAGTAAATGCACCTCGATGGTCGAGGTTCCTGTGATGGTAGACTTAACCTACCTACCAGACCTTATCCCAGGGTCCGTAATTTTCATCGACTAGAGACTATGGTGCAACAGTCAAGTCAGGGATGGCATTCTGGTACCTGTTACATTTATTAAGTATTGTACATAAGGAACAACGCGATGAAATAGTAGTATCGGAACTATTTTTTTGTCAATTAGTCGATTAGATAGGATCGCAAGAAGAACAAAAATTAGGGTAGAAAATGCAGAGTTTGTAGGTCTTAGAATGCGAGTTTTATCATGCTCTCAATTATCGGTTAAGATCATCGGTCCTTTTTCCCATTTTCATCCGCTTTTCAAGTTTTTTGTAAGAGCGGACGAGGCGTTGTTAACACTGGTAGTCTGGTATTGTATCCTTTTTCGTGTGTATAAAAGATGTTACGTTGCCTGCATAATTCAAGGACACCGAGATTTGAACTTGTGACTTGTGAGCTATTATTCTCGGAACTCTACTCTTTATGATGATCTCACTTGGTTTTATTTAGGGTTTAGGGTTTAGGCTTTAGGCTTTAGGGTAATAATTTGTAACACGACAACACTAATTCCCGCCAGGCTTAACGGGATTTGAATGAAACGTAAGCAACTAGGTGAACCGAGGAAAGTAGCGATTTAACTATCTCGAAAACGACTCGACTATAATAGGAGGCTAATTATTAGAGCATGGGTCAAGACTCGGCAATAGTAAAGTTGTTGGTTACATGGCTTGAAGAGCAAAATAATGGGGGACCATGATTTTACTTATCTACCTTATTTAAAAACGAAAAACGAGTTAGCGTTACTGGTTGATGTCCAATTTCAGCGTCGTCCTCTCACATGAATAAGGCTCTGTTCTTTCTGGCTTAATTTCAGTTCCTTTCAATTTTGGTTGGTTGTATTCCGTTAGGTTTTATTTAAGTTCAATCAATTATTTTCAATTAATCTCTTTACAAAAGTAACTTTTAATTCAACTAAATTCATCCACCTTAGTTCTACTCAATTTAGTTCAATGAAGCTCTACTCCAATTTATTCAATTCAGCTCGTTTCAACCGAAAAAAACAGGACCTTAGTAGGAACTCTGATAATAATTGATAGAAAGCATATAATAAATGAAAACTCTTATAATGAGTACACGTGAGAGGGTGATGTCGAGATAAACGTATGTCGTTATCTGCTTAAATTTATTACCCTCCGTTGTGTAGCTTTAAACTCAATGGTCTTCCACTCTTTATAATGTCATTTTCAATCAAACGGCTACTAAACCTTATATTATGCAACTTTTCAAGGAACCTTATATTTTGAGTATAGTTAAAAAAGATTAATTTTTCTTTAGGCTACTTTAAGTTTTACGATTTTAACTGTTGAGTCTTTTCTAACTTCGTATTTTGATAACTTTTGTAAATACTAAAATCTCTTTAGAGTTATTTTAGTGATCGCCAGGAATTAACCCCAACGGGGGCGGACATTTGATGGTTTTAAGAAAAACTCGAAAAACGTTGGAACTTTTAACTAGGTCTTGAAATTTTCGAGTGATAGTGGAGGTGGGAGACCCTTACTAGCCCCCTAACTCTAGCACTGCATGAATTAAAAAAATTATCAGGTAATGTGTCGGTACAATAAACGTACCCTATATTAGTTGACAAAAGTCGTAAGAGGGCCAATGATAGTCGAGATAAGGACCGATCATTAAAATGTTCTTATGGTTTTCGTAAATGAAATGGATTGTTTGAACTTATAATACCTATCATATACGCTTTGTTTATTTTATGGTCTAAAATCGTTGTTTATTTTCAGCATTTTGTTATTCAATTTTATTCTTCTTAACTTTTGAACTCTAATACTCAAATAAAAATGGAGAATCTAAATTATGTTAAAAAGAATTTCGAATTGGTTATTTAAATCCATATAATATTCATGTGAAGAATGATCATCACTCACCTTTTAGTCGATGCTTAAGACCTGCTTTTTTTGGGCTTAATTACGCTTCACTTCAGTTTAACTCAGCTCAATTTAACTCACTTCAGTTCAACTTAATTTATTTCAAATTTATTTATCCTAGCAAATTTCAATTCAGTTCAACACAATTCAATTCAATTCAACGTACTTCTGCCCAAAAATAACAAGCTTAAGTATTCTTTTTTCTTTTTTTTTTTTGTGACGAGGGAACCCGCAGCCGCTACCTTCGGTGCGCACTGGGTAAACCCGCGGGTATATGTAATAGCCTGCAAACCACATACACCAGGTAAACCACCCGAGGGTGACAGGCTCGAAGTCTATTTAGGCATGGACTCGGGCCAAGAATGCTTCGCAAGATTTTGCTCTTGGGGAGGCTTGAACCCGGGTCTCCTGGGAATTTCACCCAGATTTTAACCACTAGACTCCACCCTTGCGGGCAACAAGCTTAAGTATTCTATTTACACACAAAATGTGTTTGAAATCTTTAACTTTTCTTATTTCAAGATTCGCTAGTAACTACCTAATCCCGAGTTGGTAGACAATACATTAATCTAATTACAAAACATATGTAAAATTATGAATATGAAAACATTAGTAAATAGTCAAAATACTATACTTTGATTTGCCTTGCTTTGATTGATTTTCATCATCAATAAAACCACATATTAAATAAAATAAGAAAAATGCATGATCATCAATCACCTTTAACTCAATATCTCAATGGTTAATTAAGAGTTAAACACCTTGTTTTTTTCAGCTTAATTTCAACTCACTTCGGTTCAACTCAGCTGAATACAGCTCACTTTAATTTAACTCAGTTTATTTCAAATTTATTCATATTAGCAAATTTAAATTTAATTCTGCTCAATTCAGTTCAATTCAGCTTATTTTCAGCCCAAAAATAATAGACCTGTAGACCATATAACTATTTACACACGAAATGTGGTTAAATCTTAATTTTTCTTACTTTTTATTTCAAGATTCGCTACTAACTACCTAATCCCGAATTGTTAGACATTACATTAATCTAATTATCTAATTACAAAACATATGTAAAATTATGAATATGAAAACATTAGTAAATAGTCAAGATGCTATACATTCATTGATTTTCATCAATCAATAAAATCATATTAAATGAAATCAAATTCGTGCATGTGATGAGAAGCATTGACATGTCGATTACCAATCACAAAATTCATTTGAAGATAATTAAGTGTCGGTTGAAATTATGTGCATTTTTAATTGGTTTAATTTTAAAGAACAGAATTAATTGAATTAAAAGTGAGGAAAATAGTAAAGGCAAAGGGTATGGTGGACGCAATATCTTGGTCTCGAGAAAAATAAACAAGTTGTAAAAATAACCGTCACAAATTTATAACGGGTCAAATACTATCCATATAGTTAGGTAAATAAAATAAAGTAATTTGTTACCGTCAGAGTATTTTTCGCTTTTGTCTTATCTACTCTACATTAATAATACTTGACCCGTCGTAGATTTACGACGGATATACTCGTCACAAATAAGAATTTAAGTTTCAAAAGTGGTGTATTGGTGTAATAAGAAAGCGTGATATTGACGGCAGCTACGCGTATACGGCCCGTATTTTGTTTCATGCTTTCAAACCAACGGTTTTGAATTACACGTACATTGAATAATGTAAGAATTAACAAATCAAATTCATAACTCCTTAATCTCCATTCATGATTCACCGTATTAACATCTTTTGTCTCGAGGTATTAACTTAGTGGTTAAGAATTAAAACGGAAATATATGAATGATGAATTACATGTAGAAAAATACGATGTATTTGTTATTGTGCTCGTAGTATATATGTTACCAAGTATGTTTTTTTTTGTTTAATTTCAGCTTTTACATGTAGAACTCGGTTTATTTTGCTCTATTTGCCTTATGAAATAGTATCACTATTCCACTCAATTTTACTTTATTTAGCTGTATTTACTACTTAGTTCAACTCCCTTTAACTCAATTTAATTCAGTTCAAATTCATTCATTGTACTTCCTTCGTCTCACGTATACATTTACATTTGATTTATTTTTTACCTCACAAAATAAAATTTGTATAAACGTATCACCAAAACAGAGCGAATATATACTTTATAACATTAACATAATATACAAAGAATATAAGTCTTCTCTAAATGATTTAATAATTGATCATAAAATCACATAGAAAACAATGACATTCTTTTTGTATGTAAACCAAAAACGCGGGTAAATGTTATTTTAAACCGTCCGTCTTTCTTGTAACAAATTAAACATGAACACGTCACAAATTTATAACATGAGATATATAGGCATCCCCATTTATCATAACATACACAAATACTATAAACTATTTTTATATACAATGATATAATATCGCGCAGCAAATCTCTCTTGCGATGGGTGCAAGTGTGCAACTGCATTAATTTACGACGGATCAAATATTACTCATGCTGGTGGAAAAGACAAAACAATTTGTTACTAACGAGATATTTTATTTTTGTTTTATCTCTATATGAGCATTACTTAACCTGTTAGGCTGTCACAAATTTACAACGGATATGTCCGTTACAAATAAAAATTTGGCGGTAAAAAATGCAAACGAGGATAGGACAAAAAAAGTCACAGTCAAATTTAATCCCCAAAGGTGTCAGAAATTCACAATATTTACTGTGTTCCACTGTTCACTCAGAGAATTCAGAATATGACTGTGAGAGAGTACGTACGTCTACAGAGTTACAGTCACACAGATTCTTCAATTTTTTACTGTATTTTTTTTACTCTGTACAACAATACTCAATTTCTTATACGCTATCTACCGGCTACTCTTCATGGGTGGTACCGTCCCAACACTTAGACCCGGTAAACAGATCGGGTTGTGTCGGGTTCGTGTTCGTGTCACATGTAAACGGGTCACAAACCCTCCAACCCAAACCCAACCCAATTAAATTTCGTGTCGTGTTCGTGTTGACCCACTTAGATAAATGGGTCATCAACCCTCAACCCTAACCCGTTAATTTCGTGTCGGGTTCGTGTCGTGTTTTCGTGTCATGTCCATATTTGAAAACTTTAAGTATATTTATGTGATGGAGGATAAAAAAAATTAGGATTAATTTAGTAAACATGTCATTCGTGTCGGGTTCGTGTTTAAAGAGCTCAACCCAAACCCGACCCAATTAAATATCGTGTCGTTTTCGTGTCGACCCACTTACATAAATGGGTCATTCAGCCTCAACCCAAACCCGCTAATTTTGTGTCGGGTTTGTGTCGTGTTTTCGTGTCGTGTCATTATTTGCCAGCTCTACCAACACTTGTTTATACGGTCCAAATTTTTACCGGTATCACTTTTCTGAAAAAATGGGTCAGGGGTTAACCTGACCCAGCCCATTAAAGTAAATAGGCCAGACACGGACAAGAGAAATGTAAAACGGGCTGATCCATCTGGTCCGCTAAAGTACTATAAGCAATTGGCTTTTATTCTTGTTTAAATTTTGGAGCTTAATACTCAGATAACCAAATTAGTGTACTTCTATTTTGGGCATTGATATTAAGAACTAAGAACTTAATTCAATATCGGCTTTGCAAGTTTATCGCGTTGTTAATTACTTAATTAATTATTTCTTAGAATTTAATAGAAAAATATCAGTCCAGCAGCCCACAAGTTGCGGAATTTAGCAATTGGGCGGCCGGGCGGGTAAGGGGCAGGAGAAGTGGTCCGTTAATTGCTATTGTCTTATAGGACATACTTTTCTCTTTCAGTCCATCCATATTCGGCCCGAACTTGCATTTAGACAGCTCTACGTAACAACGTAAATGAAAAAGTAAAAAACTTTAACCGTGGGCAAAATAATTAGACTGTTGCTTGCAAAACTGTTCCGTACGAAGGCACCAAACATTATTTTTTTAATAAAAAAGTAAAGAGTATTATTGAGTTAGTAGTACTAATTATTATCACGTGATGGGGTGGTAGGAATTGTGTTTTGGGATTTGAAATTTATGCAGCATGTTTATCCACCGACGCCTTTCCTTCAGCTTAATAATACACAATAATTAAATACAAATCGTTTTTGTTGGGAATCGTCACAAGTTTGCGATTTTTTACGGTTTTATTTCCGCTTGTTTTTCATTTGCTCTTTGGAAGAGAAAACAAGTTTGTTACAAAACAGGTGCCGTCACTAATTAGAATTTGCGAAATAAAGGAATGTGACTTAAATACGCAAATTTTCATTGTAACAGATCAAATACTATTCATGCATGGTAGATAACATAAAAACAGAGCATCTAATTTCACGCATATGTGATATATATATCTATCATAAAAGAGACTTCAGGTATTGAATAATCGTTTATCAACAAGGTTTGCTCCATGCGATAGGTTACAAAAGTGTTTAATGTTATTTAAATCGATTATGATTATAATCATAATTTGTGACCATTACAACTAAGAATTATTTATTTGAGTCATCTTAGGATATTAGAGTCTTATTGAAGTTTAAAGTTTTGTTTAAGAATTTTTATCGGGTTCTAATTTGTTTTATTTCCTAAATTAAATACAGTTGAAGTTTTTTAATATAGTAGAAAATAACTATATGATGTCACTCGGTATATATTAGACTTTAAGGTTGATAACAAAAGGAATAAATTTGAGAGACGAGTTTAAGAGGACTTTTTTGTAATTTATAATTGTATCAAGTTATTATCAACACACGGTGGTTCCGCCCACAACGAAAGGTGTAGTATTACAGAAGTAGTCATTTTATTTCAAGCTCAAATCTTTAAATCATAAATTCATATGGTTTTTAGTCATGTACAAGTTTTCAAATTTGGAATAAAATTTCGTGATAAATTTTAGAGAGCAAATATCATTATTACTATAAAAGAAGAATGTATAACTGCATACGTGGCGCGCTAATATTCCACCGTTCACTCTTTCGCTCACTCACATTCACTCTCACAAAAAGCAGTTTCGTAGACCAATGAAAACCCTCAATTATGTCAAGTCATATATTTTTATTTATTATAATAATAATAATAATAATAATATAATCATTCCAAGATTCCCTAAATATTATATCGAGATTTCCTAAATATTATAAATATTATAATATTATACTAATAACAATCAATCAGATTATACTAATAACAAATCCTAAATATTCCATATATATTCCCTACGGTTGTTTACCATAATTCCCTACCTATCATCATTATTACTATAAAAAAATCTTGGAATTATGAATATATGGCACTGTGTGGTAACTGGTAACAGCATTAGGCCTTACACACCCTCACATTCACCCACACAAAACAAGTTTTCATCAGCCAATTAAATCCTTACAATTTTGACAAATCATTCTTGACAAGTCAGTCATTATTAAATATGAAATTTGCACCCATATTTTCAATTAATGGGTTGTAATGTATCGATTTCATACCAAATTAAATTTGAAATTTCAAGAATCCGACTCACAAAATGATTCTCGAATTATTTAGAGAATATAATAAATAAAGTTGTCTTTAATAGTCTGAAAATATAAATTAAGAATATCATTGAACATAATTAGGGGTTAATTAGGTGAATATAAAGTTCGAGAATCATTGAAGATAATTACGTTGTGAACTAATAAAGTTGCTTTTAATGGTTTGCAAATATAAAATACTTTTTATCGAATCCTCTATTTTCCACCATTAACTTATTTTGCCACATAGTTTCAAATTCGTACAAAATATGACGGGTTGATTTAAGAATGTAACAATACCTTATTAAATTGGGTTAATTTAAATTTTATTAAAAATATGACGCCCTCACGTTCACCCTCACAAAACAATTTTTCCGAAAAATATAATACTTTGAAATTTGACAAGTCAGATTTCCTAATTGATTTAAAAAACGTGTTTTATCTATCAAAAAATACAACGTAAAACAAGTCAGATTTTCTAATTTGCCTTTTATATTCTCTAAACAATTATTTAGAGAATATTAATTATTTAGAGAATATATAGAAAGATTTTGTATGATACATAATCGTATTATTTAATGACGGGTACAAAATATGACAGATTTAATGACGGGTACACCAAATATGTCTATTATTTTTTTAGCTTATTAGATTTGAGTTAATATTTCAATTTTCAACTACAATTTTCAATTAGATTTACCAAATAGAACCGAAGGCATGTCTAATACCATTGTCAAACTATCGTGAACCATGCATTGTAAAGAATTTTATTTTATTTAAGCGATATCAATTACTTTCTTAGTGATCCATGATGATTGACAAATATATTAATGTGGCATTACGAGGAATATAATATAGCTCCTATGGTATTTTGGAAAATGTGGTATATAATATGATATAATAAATTCCATAGCTGAAATTATGTTAATGATTGTTAATATTTCTGAATCTGAATTAAGGTAACATAATATCCTAATTATACAGTTCCTCGACTATACTACCAGATGTACAATGCTATTGTACATCGGGGTTATTTTATTCTTTTTCTTAATTATTTTTGAAAAAAAAGTTTGTAATCTCATTTTTCTCCATTTTCCTTTTTTATGTAACTTCTTCCCTATTTTTCTAACTCATCTTTATCCATCATCCAGTAATTGATTTTTCTCATTAATTATTATATCTCCATCTTTCATTAATTATTAAGTCAAAGTAATTTTTTATTTTATTAGTCCATATTTTTTTACATCAGCGAATGTTGTTTACAAGGAGGTTTTCGAGAAACTGTGATTTTTGTCCTAGATTATCGAATTTTAATACACCCATTTAATTTAGATTTCTACTTGATTAGTTATTTTATTCATCCTATTTGTCCGTCAACTTAAGTTCTGTCACCAATTCAGCAAATACAATAACTTTCCAAATTAATCATTATTAATTATTTAATCTTTTTTTTAATCGTTTATTGTTTTTTTCTTATATATCTTATTCATTCATGTTATCATAATTAATCCAAATATTTCCATCATTGGCAACAGATATTCGAAAATTAGTGTACCAGAAAATTCACCTTTTGACCGAACATATCTTATATGCAAAACAACCCCGTTAAAAATCAATTTTTTCGAATAAATAGAATTGTTATATAATGAAATGAATTTGCCTTTGTCATCTTTAAAAGTAAGTGTACACAACCCCGTGATTTTTCACGGGTGTTACACTAGTAATGCAGTATTATGATTTATGTTATACCATACTTATTTCAAAACCATTGATTTAAAACTTTGGTATCTAGTGAATTATTGTAAAAATATATCAATTAAATTGACTGTTTATATTCAAGATACAATAATGATTTAATTTGAAAATTATAAACAGTTTTTTCTAACGAGTGATCCACACATATAGAAGCTAACTTGAGACATCTAGAAGAATATTTTACTAATTAGTTCATCTGTTTTTAAATAATTGATATTTTCATTTTACAAGCTGAACCGTATTCAATTTTTACAAAAATATATTGGTTGAAACATTATTGAAATTAAATCATAAATTCTTTTACTAATAGATTTTTAATATGACTATACATTTTAATATTTGATTTATATATTTTGAGAGATACGGAGTATTAAAGAGAAAAATAAATGTCTTGAAAAGTGAAAATGACAATTAGAAAAACAGACGGAGTATATCAATTTGCATGATGCTCGTATATTCTTAAGAGTAACATGCATCCGAAGACACTCGTTAGAAAAACCGTTTTACGAGATATTTAAGTGTTGGAGTAATGTGGGTTGTGGGTCCATGGGGCCCCAATTGGATCTACCATGTCTTGTGATTTCCACCCAACTTTCATTTTTCTTTTTTCCCTTTGAGTAAGTAACATGAAGAAAAAGGAAACCAGCTCATCATTTTAAACTCAAAATAATTAAGATTATTTTTTTTAAAATTTTTTATAAAAAAAGAAAGAAAAGGGAAACCACCTACCTTCCAGTCCACCCCACAAAAACCCACAAAAACTCACCAATTTATTTCCCCTCTTATCAACACACCCAACTTTCTTCCGTTTTATCTTTTCTTCCTAACACTTTGGTAAGCAATTAAATCTCTTTCCCTTTGCTTTATTCTTACTCTATTTGCTACTCATAAACATTTTCTTCACTCACATTACTTCCATTTCCATCACAAAAACCGATCTCTTTTCAAATTCCACCATCGTCACCAGGGTAAGGTTACGTACATTTGAACCCCTGTATATGCCCCCGCCTTGGCCGCCTAGGCACATTGTATTGCAAAATTCAATTTCATTTCATTACATTACATTACATTACATTAATTTCATTCATTCACTAATTTTGCAGGCATTCATCTCCCTACCATTATTATTGAAGCTTTGAAGTATTCTAGAAAATAAGGTATTTCTTGATTTTCAAAAATTTTGTTTGAAAAAAAAGTTGTCTTTATTCCTTTGTTTTCTTGAAGAAAAGAATATTTCTATCCTTTTATAGAGATTATCATCATCCCACCAATAAAATTACGTTCTATGTTCGAATTTTAACTCTCCCATAATTCCGTCCTATCAAATTATCCTACCAATAAAATTATCTCATTCCATTTTCACTTCCTAAACCAGCTGAACTCTCCCATAAAACCGTCCTATCAAATTATCTTAACACTACAAACCCGTGCATTACCTTTTATTATATTCCCTCCGTTCTAAAATAATGGACGTTTTAATTTTATGAGGTGAGCATTTGGATTCAATTTCTACGAAAATATTTTGGTTGAAAAATTATAAAAAACACACCATAAAATTCGTCATTACGAATAGAGCTTTAATATGAGTATACATTTCAATAAATTTAGTTATATATTATGAGTGATATTAAAGGGAGAAATAAGTGTCTCAAAAAGTGAAAATGACAATTAAAAAAAGAACGGTAATATCTTAATACCGATATATACACTCCGTAATCCGTAATTTATATTTTCCATCTAACCAAATATCTACTCAAATACTAGGAAATAAAAGAGAATAAAATAAAATAAATTAGTAATTATCTTACGCGACGGTTTTATCCCGTATTTTTTTTTAATTTTTTGATAACTATTAATTATTTTTAAAAATTTGGTCACTTTTCTATTGGTCGTACGTGCCATGTCAAAAGACGGGAATTTGTGAAAATAAAAATCCAAGTAACATGCGACAGAAACGCGTAAATGAGCTGTTAGTGATTAATTGATTTATGCGACCCATCACTACGTCCCACAGTATAACATTTTGCACCACTCTTTTTATTAACGTATAATATAATACATGTGACACCCCCATACACACTTTTATTTTTTTCAGTTACAAATTTCTAATTTATTGTTCGATTTTCAGGTTATTATTCGAGATTATATTATATTATATTATATATTCGATATATTCGAATTTTAATTAGAAGAAGAAAATGAGGAACATGGTTGAAACAAACATAATGGAGGAAATTGATGGTGGAAATTTCTTTGACCAAATTGACGACCTTCTTGAATTTCCTACCGACGGCGTTGACTCCGGGATTTTTGACTCCGGTGTCGTTGACTGTACCGCTTTTCCACCGGTTTGGTCGGATGATTCTACGGGTTTTTCAGCTGGGCATAGTCACAGTGCTTCAGACCTTTCGGCCGAGCTTTCCGTTCCGGTGAGTCTTATATGAGACGGTTTTATATTTTTTTTTACGGTTTTATGTTTTTATTAATTTTTGTTAATTATGTTTTGTTATGTTTCCTATTCCACCGACGGTTTGGTAATAGTGTTTTGTCTATTTTTTTTAATTTTGTTTAGTACAAGTTTTTGTGAAATGACATTTCATTTGACTAAAATATGTGATTTTTAGGTAATGGTCTAATCGTAAAATTGAAAGTTTTACTCTCCGTATTTCAATCAATTAGCCGACTTTATAAAGTCGACTAAGTGATTGAAACGAAGAAAAACAAGCTTTTTTAAATTTTGAAAATTTTAAAATGGTTGTTTTAAGAAAAAAGAGTTAAACTCAGTACTTATTGTGGAAGACGGTCTATTTCTTTGTAAAAATACTCATTTGTTGATACCGTATTTTAATCAATTAGTCGACTTTTTTTGAGTCGATTAATTGAGTGAAACGAAGGGAAAACAAGCTTTTAAAATTTACAAAATTTGTTTTAAGAAAAAAAAGAAGTTAAACTTAGTACTTATTATTGTGGAAGACGGTCCACTTTTTTTGTAAAAATACTCATTTGTTGACACCGCATTTTAATCAATTAGTCGACTTTTTTTAAGTCGACTAATTGAGTGAAACAAAGGGAAAACAAGCTTTGTAAAATTTACAAAATTTTAATTTGTTTTAAGAAAAAAAAGTTAAACATAGTACTTATTGTGGAAGATGGTCCATTTTTTTTTGTAAAAATACTGAATTATTGACAATTGTAATGAGTTTTAGCCGATAAAAGAACAGTCTCATGTTATAAGATGGTCTTATTTTATAGTTTGTCAACTTGTATTAGTGTGCGAGTGTGAGTTTTGTTACTCAGACTCGTGTAGAAGTATCCGACATGGGTGCGCGTCTAAAATGAGGTGTCCAAGGGTCATACCTATGGCTGAGTGTCGAGTGCCAGACACGGGCACGTAAGGAAATTTGAAGAGTCGGAGTAACATAGAGTGTGAGTTATCAAAGACTTTTTCGAAACTGAAATATGTTAGTCGAACATGTTAATACAATATGGTACGAAGCCGTGTTAAGTAACAGCTGGTTCTTTGATATATTTTTGTAATTTTACTCTTTGATGAAAGCAACATTTTCAACTCGGAGCGGCAAAGGATACGAAATTGGTGAGCGCATAACTTTGCCGCCTACGAAAATTAAATAAAGACGTGGGGAAGTAATGGAGTATATCTGTATCTGTATATGCATAGTGTGTGTTTGAAACATGTTACATTGTAATGTTTGATAATGTCAAATCTGTAGCTTTCATGTTAAATTCAATCATGTTGGAGACCAGTAATGTGGGGGTTCATTATTGTCGTCGACATTGTGTGGCCGTAGTTCACAATGTCTGTTTCGTTTGATTGCGATGTTTTTTAAGTTTTCAAATTCGTTTAGACCTGGCAAACGGGTAATTCGATCCGTCAGTTTGGACTCGTGTACTGAACGAGTTGTTTTTGTGAATGACAGTATGAGGATATTGTTCAGTTGGAATGGTTGTCGACGTTTGTGGAGGATTCGTTCTCTGGTGCAGGGCTGACACTAGAGAAACCTCAGCCATCGTTCTCTGACAACAACAACAACAACAACAACAACAATACGAGCAACTCTTTCAGAAACCCGTTTCAGACATCCAGTCCGATCTCAGTACTCGAGAGCAGTAGTAATAGTGCCTGTTCTAGAGGCAACCCACTTTCCGTTAGTCATGAAAAGCGTGCCAGGAGTAAACGCCCCCGTCCTGCAACTTTCACTCCTCGTGCATCAATGCATCTCATCTCACCAATGTCAGTCCCGGTTGCTCGAATCCCGGGTCAGCCTGCCCCGGTCACCTCATCCGAGTCTTATGCCTCGTACAAGAGTGTTGAACAGCATAACAAGAAGAGGAAGATCAAGATTCTACCCCCATCAGGTGCAAACGGCTTGGACGTAACAAGCCACGTCCAGAACCAGAACCAGAACCAGAACCAGAACCAGAATCAGAATCCAAACAGCGGGCCAGTCAGGAAATGTAAGCATTGCGAAATCACGAAAACACCACAATGGAGGGCAGGACCAATGGGACCTAAAACCCTTTGCAACGCGTGTGGGGTTCGCTACAAATCAGGCCGACTTTACCCAGAGTACCGCCCTGCAGCAAGCCCAACATTCGTTCCTGCACTGCATTCCAATTCTCACAAGAAAGTTCTCGAGATGAGAGGTTCCGGGACCATGGAACCCGACACAGCCGAACCACCAAGCCGGAAAGTCGAGCTAATCCGGAAAACCGACCTCGTGGGGTCAGATTTTGCCATCTAGTCAGTAATCTCAGTATGGAGGAGGAGGTAGTAGAGATTGAAGAGAATTATTGCCAGCTAGTCAGTATGGTTCTCAAATATAAAGGCCTTAAATTCTAGAGCATGTATCATTTTTTATTTTTATTTTTTAAGTTTAATTTAGTTAAATATATCTTGGTTCATTTGTTTTTTTTATTTTATTTTAATTTGTATAGATTAAATTTTTAGATTAAATTAGTAGAAAAGGAAGAGCAAATTTAGAGGTTTTTAAGTTAGTCCTAAGGTCTTAGGTTTAATTAGTTAATGTTTAATTAAGTTCCTAAGGTATTAGCATGAATTTGCTCCTTTTCCTATTTTCTCTTTATTCTTTTTTTTTATTATTTAGTTTGTATTAGTATTCTTTTTTGCAGTTAATTTGTGAACTAGAAAATTTGTTGAAATGAGAACAAAAAAAAAGGCTTTTTTGAGTTCCTTTTTTTCGCGTTTATGAATTGTAACAGTTCTTTTAACAGTCTTTCTGTTGCTACACAAGAGTAAGGCTATAATCGATGGGAGAGTCAGAATTTACCGGTAAAATTTCAAAAAAAATAACTAAGAAATTTGAAATTTGAAATTTTCAGCAAGGGTGACTGCGGCTGTTAACCCCCTTAAATCTGCCAGTCTGCCACTGGCTTTAATCATGTGATCTACCATGCAATAACAACAATAATAACGTTACTCCAATGTTTCAAATATCTATGACGGTATAAGAACGGTTATGAGAAACAATTTTCTCGATTTGCTCCACTTTATGTTGGATTCACGACAAAATTAAAACAGCTAATCATATTTAAAACGACAATATTTGTATTATCAACATAACAGATCTTAAGACAACTTTATTATTATAAACTAACCCGTATCTATGATCTAACCCGTATCATATGATAATTATTTTGATAAGTTTTATCGTCATTAAAACGAATATTGCGGTCTTAAATACGAAATTTATGAAATTAAAATGATACAAAATGGATTGAAAAAGTCATTATCTATGTGTTGCTGCTCATATGCTGAATAGCAGAAATCTGACACTTCTTTTAAAAGGTCAGAAATAACTTTCCTTTACAGGTACTTCATTGTACAGTACTCAATGTTGATAATGATGATTAAGAAGGTGATTTGATGCTATCACTCCCACTAATAAATCTTAAATTAGACGTTATTTGTTGATTAATTTAAGTGTTTTTTGTACTATCACACATCTTGTAAGGGAAAAAGTACAATCAATGCTTGAGATTAAGTTTTTTCAATAAGTCTTGCAGAAGACGGTTAAAATCTGTCTCTTCAAAAAGAGGGTTAAATGTCGTCATTTTAACATTAAGGTAACCAATTAAGTTAAAGTTGTTTTTTCACAGGGTCATATTTATCCTTAAAATGGTAATATTTGACTCGTCTTGTTTTTAGAGACGGAATTGGTGCGTCTTCAAAGAGAATTTGAACCTTTCGGATAAATAACACGGTTAAGGTTTTGGGTATCGCCATTTACTTGTTCATATTTAGTTGGGCAAATTGAGACGATAAGAAAGAAAAAAAGTAGGGAAATTATGTAATTAAATTGCATTATAGAAAAAACTAGATTTTACTATTATAACCTGAATTTTTGTTTTAATTTAATTGTATGGTGTGCTAGAATATTTATAATGATATTGAAAAATAAATTGTCATTTCTTAATTGCAAAATTGACTATTTATTTTATTTTTAGGAAATATTTATTAGTATATGAATATTGTTTTATTTATTTTGGTGGGGGGGGGGGGGGGATTGGGCAAATTGGATTTGAAAGAATACAAAGGTTATGGTGGAGAAAATTCATTTGGAATAACATTATACTTTGTATTGCTTACTTCTTAAGTTTCTTCAAATTAATCTATTTCATAAATTAGCATTTTTAAAAACAAAATTTAAGCACTCTATATAAGTTTAAGATAATTTCATTTCGTGTTCTTTAGATTTAATTACAACTCATTTCAATTCAGTTCAGATTTATTCAGTTCAATTCAGCTTATTTCTTTATAATATAACTCATATTTCAGTTAAGTTCAACTCTATTTATTTTAATTTTTTCGCCAAAAAAACAAAACCTGATATCAATGGTTAAAAAATAATATTGAATTTAAATACTACTCGATGGTGACATTCCCAATGGTGTAAAATATGTTTGATATTATAGTGAATACCACAATCTATAAAGTCATTGATTTTAATAAAAACACAAGTTAAGGTACACGTTATAAGTAGGAAAAAGAACAAAAATGGTAGTTAAAACATCACTTTGCAATTACGGCAAAGAGTAGATATCATTGAGTGTTATATTGTCATTTAGTGATGGGTCCATTTTACATCACAATTTTCAAATCAGTAAATATCATTACGCAAATTCTTATTTGTGACGGACATATCCGTCGTAAGTTTACAACGGATGAATTAATATTCACACATAGAGATAAGATAAAAGTAGAAAATCTTGGTAATTACAAATTATTTTGTCTTTTCCACCAACATAGATGATATTTGACCCGTCACACTTGTTACAAATGAGACTTGCTAATATCATTATGCTACCTAGTGATTTTAGAACTAACTCCACTTTTAAGATCTAACTACTACTTTTAAATTTCCGTCACAAATTTATAACTGACTAAATAAAACTCACAATGTTAAATAAAAATTATTTGTGATTTTGTAGAATTTTTAATTTAATTTTAATTATTTATATGACTAATATCTGATCTGTCACAAACTTGATTTTTACGTGTGACAAGTGAGGGTCATTGGTTTTGCTTTAGTTTAACTAGTCTCATTTCTTTTAGACAATTTATTGCAACTTTGCAAGTGACTAAAACACACCAAGAAAATTAAGTAATTTGAAGATGTATGAGCTAGATCGAGTTGGACATAGTGAGGAATGGACCTACCTATTGAGTCCTACACTCCTACCATATATATTATGTAAATAATATTGTAAATTGTTTATTTATTTTATAAATATTTGTTTGTTGATATAGGAATTTATCGAGAATAGACATGTTGTGTGATTAGAAAAGCGGTATATTTAAATAAGTGTAGGATTTTATTTCAATAGTTTTCTAGTATCATTATGATACTCTATCAATAAATAGAGATATTTGTCTGATGTAATATGAATAAACATACAAACACAACGAATAATACGAAGGATAATTCCTACTTGTTAATGTTCATAAGAATAGTACGAAATATAATTCCTTTACGATATTTGAGAAATAATATAAATAAAACGGTTATTTACACAAGAACACTGTTATTAAAGTATGAACATGTCAAAACTGAAAGACAAAACTTATGAGATAACAATTTAGAAAAACAAAAACAAGGAACGAAGAAACGGTATGACAATAAATTTTCCTTGTACTATGACCTATGACGTGTTTTTTAATATTTATTTGTTGCTTAAAATGGCTCGTCCATTTAATAGTTACTCCGTAATTTCTTAATAAATAAACATATACTCATTTTGTGTAAATATGACTATTTACGCAAGTAAATCATACCAACACTCGATTTTTTTATCACGGTAAACTTACTGTAAAACCGTTTTTTATAAGAAAACTCGACCATACACGATTTTATTATCAGAATTATGACTGTTAAAGTGGACTAATTCCTTCGATCGTGGATGTAATTGACAATAATAATTGAAATTTAAAAAAAAAAATAGAAAAAAATAGAAGAAGCAAAGGCAAAAGGTCAAAACTCATATGGGGAGAATGTGACAGTGTCACATGTCGAGCGTTGTCAAATGCGCTGTATCCGCCTTAGTACATGTCAGGTACAACTACGCTACTAGTACCATTAATCCTCTATTATTATTAATTACTCAAACCCGTGTTTATGACGAATAATATTCGTCACAAACTTGTAACAGGTTAAATAACATTCAAATGGATAGATGAATACAAACTAATTGTAATTTCCTAGGTTTATTTTATATGTCTTGATCGGTTATAAGTTTGTGACGGAAATATTAGTAAAAGAAGCTAAGATAGACTTAGACCCTGTTATTTCTGGCTTAATTTCAGCTCCTTTCAATTTTGTTTGGTTGTATTCCGTTAAGTTTTATTTGTATTCAATCAATTATATTCAATTAATCTCTTCACAAAGTTAACTTTTAATTCAAATAAATTCACTTCACATTAGTTTCACTCAATTTAATTCAATTAAACTCTACTCCAATTAATTCAATTTAGCTAGTTTCAACAAAAAAAACAAGGCCTTATTGTATTAATTATTAATTAATAAAAATATATAACATGTTATACTATGCTCATACATACTATTATGTCCAAGGTTTTGAAACCCATGAACGTACAAGATCTTGATTTACAAGATTCATTAACCATGTTACACTCGACATTCATTCAATTATTTGTATTTCTTGTTACGTTTCCTCTTCTTGCTATGAAACATCATTTCATCTTCATGTTCATTATTGGTGTCTTCCACTCTTCCATGCATGATAGAATTTGTACATCTATTGAATACATGTTAGTGTATAATATACGTTTTTTTAGATTTCAGGGTCCTGAATAAAAATATGTATATTACATGGATGATTTTTTGAGTCGGATAAATCGGTCACAAATTTTTTCAGAAACAAAGACGGTCATTTAGGAATGCAGGTTAGGCGATAATTCATTCTCTAGTGAATATCGGATACGTATTGATTGGATTAAAACTTGTTATTTGGGGCTTAAATTTAATATGGTAAATCGATCATGGACAACACATGGTACAAAACATAGAGAAAAAGAAACATGACTCGACTTAACTTCTTGAACGACTCAAATTGAACCGTATAATACACAGTTTTCGGAATTTCAAGGTTTTTGAACAAAAATGTCCGCAAGTAACTAACGAGTCGTATGGTTAAGTAAAACCGTCACACAAAATTTGAGAGGCAACTAAAGTGATTAAGTTGAGGGTGTTGGTATGCAATAAATCAGTCTAAAATGAAAATCGGATACTCGTTAACAAAAGGATTAAGACATGTTATATGAGTTTGAAATCAACTCAAGAAACAACCATGGACACGTGCTAAAAAAAACTACGAAGTAGTAGAAAAAGAAAGCAGTGAGGTACAACCTCCTAAATAATTTAAATTGGAGCGTATAATACACGGTTTTAGAGTTTTGGGACCTGGAAAAAATGTTCGTAAATTACACAATCGGTTCCCTGGGTCAGATTAAGCGGCCACACAAATTACACCCGCTCGTCTTTCCGAACGACTTAAATTGAAGCTTATAATATACAGTTTTCCATATTTTAAGGTCTCTGAACAAAAATGACCGAAAATCACATCATTGGTTCCCCAGTTCAGATAAAGCAGCCACACAAAGTTTGCGAAGCAACAAAGCTCATTTGAGAGTGCAAGTAGACAATAAATCGATCTCCATTGAAAATCAAATTCTCGTTAAAAATGACTTAAGACTTCTTATTTGAGACTAAAATCAAATATAATAACTAATAAAACAATCTCGGACACGTGATTGAAAAACATGGAGAAAAAGAAACAATACCTTATACGTCTTCCCAAACAACTCAATTTGAAGGGTGTAACCGTGTAATACATGATTTTCGTGATTTTAAGGTCCCGGAACAAAAGTATCCGAAAATCACACGATCGGTTTCTAAGGTCAGATAAGGCGGCCACCCAAAGTCTACAAGCAACAAAGGTCATTTGAGGGTGCAAATAGTCGATAAATTAGTCTCCGATGAAAATCGAATACTCGTTAAAAAGTAATTAAGACTTCTTATCTACGCTGAAATCAAATATAGGACGTAATTCATGAAGCGACTCTTGATATGTGGTAAAAGAACATGGACAACAAGAAATCTGGTCCGGTACGGCTTCCCGAACGGTCAAATTGAAACTAGTATGCAATAATTTAGTCTCGGGTAAAAATCGGATACTCGTTTAAAATGGATTAAGACCTGTTATTTGACGCTGCAATAACTAGGGCCTGACCCTTCAATAACTAGGGTTGGACCGATGTAGAACAAATCTAACCCGACTCGCCCTCAACCGAACTCGCCCCTTAACCCTACCCTGAGCCGGTTATCGATCCACATCAAGCAGTCCCGGCCGGACCAATGTCACCCACTACTCACCCCAACACCAAGCTATTTTTTGGGCCCACCTAGCTATACCCTGCCCGGCCCAATCCGATCTGAATGTTTGATCACCAATTCACCATTCACCCCTAGACCTAGACCGAACCATAATCTGCACTAGAGCAGCTTAGCTTCGCAATTTGCATGCTAGCTTAGCCCATTACTAGTTCTAATAAACGTGGATTGCATTTTATAGGCTTTATTAGTCAACACGAAAGCACAGCCCAACAAAAGTGGTCTCATATGAACCCGGTCCAACCTACTCTATATAACTTTTAATTCATGTGACTAACGTGAGCTACATACTTACTAGGCTTAAAGTCTTGGACCAACCTCATTCATTTATGATTCAATGCTTCATGCAGTTTTAGCAAAAACCGATGTCAATATACTAACCTGCTTCGACTAAAAACTTCGTAAAGCAATATAAAAAATGGATTTTTATGATTAATTAGCGTTAATTAGTAAAATTATTAGATAATTAGTGTTGATTTGAAATTATTTGGATCTATGGTGTCCACGTCTGAAACTTCTAAAAAATCTAGCGGCTTTACTAAAATGTCATTGTTTAAATATTTGTATCTGTTTTATTAAAAAAAAAGGAAGATAGATGGAAAGCCGCTAAACTTCTCAGCGACTTCCACCAATTTCCAATTTCAACAAATTTGCATTGTGTCCATGACGGTAATATATGGTAATCCGCTATGATTTTTAGGGGTTTTGCCTTTTAAGCTGAGTATATAAAAAAACTAAGTCAAGCCGTTAGGTTTTTTAGCGGTTTCATATAAAATCAGACAAAAATAAAAAGTGATGACGTGGACACCATAGACCCAAATAGTTTCAAATGAACGCTAATTACCTGATTATTTTGCTAATTAACGCTAATTAACCAGAAAATTCTAAAAAATCCCGACCCAAATAGTTACTATTGAGTGTTGAATTGTGCTGGTCCTGCCAGATACTTGTAAGCGAGTCTGAGCAAATGCCATTTGTTATTCTTAAAAATCATACTGAGGAAACATCATTTGAGCTGAAGATCCTGAATAATTACATACCATACTTATTTAGTTATTCATTAAAACTATCATTAGGACTTAGGAGGTTGTTCTTATGGCAGTTAGGGACTCTTAATCCTTTCAGTTTCCTGTCTTGGAACCGAACCTTCATCAGCCGAGCCACGCGCTAAATCGTGTTGAGGGCTACATTTACACTGACCATCAATGCACGGACACATCGTAATCCTGCAGTCGTAAGTGCTGCCACAGCGCTGTGCCGCTACTGGGAAGGCTAAGCCTGGTATCAATGATTCAATGACATGTTACAAAATTTACAGGAAATAAAAGCAGAAAAGAAAAGAACAATGTACGGTATTTGGTAGGACATTGAGAGAAAGTACCTATTATTGTCATCACTATGAGTATCGCGGAAATAATGGGGTTCAGACGCTTTCCCATGTCGTTTTGAGTCAAGTTATAGTATGTGCCAGGTTACATTACTTTGGTTTATATATAGAGAAGATAAAAGAATACTGTCAATGTCGATCTGTTGTGAGCTAACTTAGCTGGTAAAGTCGTTAACTCACGCGTGGGATATGTAGTATTCATGACTTGTGTGTGAAAAAAGTTGTCTATACAAAATTCAGACGTAATTAGAATGAAAAGGGTTTCTGTAAAATTGCTATCTTCTGCAACAAATTACGTGTATACCAACGAACGTCACCTCGATTGGCTGCAAATAAGGAGACGGTTGTCGATACAAAATTCAGACGCAATTTACTATCCTATTCTATGTATTGCCTTGCAAAAGTGTATTGAGTTCCTTCGTTGTCATTTGTTGGGTCTATGCCTTGAGTCTGGGTCCAGGGGCGAAGCGCCCTGGTTCAGGGGTTCGGGGCAACGCCCCCGAAACCTAAACGGTATCTGAATTCTGTTTTGGGCTAGGGTTTCTGTCTGCGCCTTATTAGGTCAACTCTGTATTGTATTAAGTTACGAGTACTATATAAACTCTTTACCTCTACCCTAGCAGTTATCATATTCTATATCGTTCTGAATCTATAATCTGCTTCTGCCCTGTGGACTTTGTTTTTATCTTTGTCTGTGCTTCCGTTGTAACATCATTCTTAAACATTTTGCTTGAGACCGGCAATTACTGTCATAAGTCGACACTCATCAATTGTTAGTTATGCCCGGTAAAGTCATGAAAGACGGTAATCATGATCTAAGTTTGGAACGCGTAATCATTGAACCGTCCTTAACGCGTTTCCCTACAAAAAAAACAAAGACTAACCGTACCTACATACATACCTTCACCCTTTGTTCTTCACAGCATCGTATCAGTGACCTCAGGAGTTCCCCCAAACACTTCAGTAAGGTGTCCGGCCTGGCGGCCGTACCTCATTGAAGCGTTTGGGGGACCTCTAGGGAGCCCATGATCGATCAAATTAAATTAAACATCTTCGACTTCATTCCTAAAAAACGCGTTACATAAACTTGTATTTATACATCTAATAACACCTCTGCAGTCTGCACCTTCGTGCTTCTCGAGTTATACTATTTGAATGTAGTCAGAAACGTAGCTTGTATCGATATTGGACACAGAACTTGGCCTATAAATAAGGGAAAGGTAACTTAAATCTTCTTAGAATCTATTCTCAAAGATCACAACTTTTGTTATTCGAGATTTCTCGGCCTAGGAATACATATACTTTCTGTTTCGGGCTAACCAATTTGAGACGGTTTTACGAAGAACATACAATATTTCGAGTATGCATGACATGTTGAAGGAATAAAGGGACTTCTGATAGTAAAGGCTGATAGTTCAGCAGGAATATGCTTCATTCTGCATTTCAGAATTTCACTAAAGCCATATTCCTCACTAAATTCAGGCTGTGAAATTGCGCTTGGTCGAAAACCGTCTCAACAACAACATTAACCGGTGTCTTAAAACGCTCTGCTTATGGCAGGTAAGAACGGACTGCTTAACCAGATTGCAGGTATTGATAGAATTGATCTATAGGGACATTCTTGACTAATGTAGTTCTCTCTTTACTGTTTTTCCCGAGTTATTTTCCGAAATAGGCGATTTTCAACAATTAATTAACGAAATGGGTTATTTTTCAACTGAAAATGGGGCTACGTCATCACCGAAACTAGGATCGTATTTAAGTCGCTCACCCGGAGGACGACCATATAAAATGTAAACTTTTGAAAACCCAAGGTGAAAATGAATCCAAGTTAAGTCGCCAGGGGGAGAGCGACTTAACCTAAATTCAACCCAGAGTCAAGTCGCCGGAGGGAGGGCTACTTCGCTTAAGGTCGGTGGGGGAAACCATGTTTATTATATGATGAAAATTTGAAACTTTATTTGGGCAATGGAGTCAAGTCGCTAGGGGGAGGGCGACTTGGCTCTTTAACTTCAACTAAAAGCTGATGTACATTGGACAAGCTGCAAACTTAATTACTTATTCAAGATCAAGTCGCTAAGCAGGTTCGGGAAATCCAGTCCTACGTGGACCCAGTTTCGGTAATAAATTTGAAAAGTTATCTATTTCGTTAGTTAATTGTTGAAAATCGCCTATTTCGGAAAATAACTCGTTTTTCACTGTATATGCTTTTCTTTCATTCCTAGAACTTTAAACGTTGTTGTTCATAATCTGGCTAAACTAGCCAGTCGTATTTAAGCCTTTATTTACTACTGACAAAAAAAAATCACGAAATTATGGCGATCATTATTGAAATTTGGAAGCGGAATTGTAATAAACCCGACCCGACTCAAGAGAACATGATTATTTTTTATACATGTACTACAATATTAAAACTCGAAACGTACATAGTAACATACACAAATTATATATTTATACATAAACATTTAACAACAACCTGCACACAATATATAAAACGTTTGTTTTAAGAGTAACTAAGTGAAGCAAAGGTATGCCTGCCTGGTCCAGGACAAGTACAGAGATTATTCTTACATCTTGGAGCCTTACATCGTGTCAGTCGACAGTCGTAAGCTCTGTTACACCGGACTTGCACCTCTTCCGTCACAATAATCCTTGACGCGTCTTGCGCGACTAAAGCCACTGGTGTACCCGCGACTGTCAAAAACACCAACACCAGCACCAGCACCAGCACTACCGGGTTTTGCTTGAAAGTTACAATTCCCATATTCGATACTAAAATTATAAATGTGTTAGGCTTTAATGCTTTATGCAAGATGATATAAAGTTTCTCTTAAGGAGTTGTATTTATAACAAGAAATTTTTATTAAACTAATTAAATTGTTGGTAGCACAAATTGCATGTTTTGTCACATTATGAGTATGTTAACTCTTGTGTGCGAGACAGTCTCACACCGCTTTATAAAACGAAAACTTATTTATTAGTATTAAATAAGTCCGTCTTATTATGAAAATGGACCGTTTTATAGTATAAAATCGTCTTATTATAAAAATAAACCGTCTCACGACATGTTGTTTTTAGTAATTGAGAAGAAAGCTGAGGCAATTAGGTGTACTTTAACTTTTTGGTTTACCACTAATATTATCTTTAGTCCCACCACTAATACTTTCTTTTATTAGTCTCTAATAGTCTTGATATTCCATCTTTTCAAATTATAATATTTTGATTAAAGTTGGTGATCAACTATTTAACTTCATTTAGAATAATTTTTTTGTACGGTCCAGGGCGATTCTAGGATTTGATCATAGGACTTGCAAGCTTAATCGTGATTTTAGCGTCGAGAGATAAAATTTAAACAAAAAAAATTTGTAGACGAAGTATAGTAAAACACTAGATTAAAATAATATAGAATCCAAATAATTTTGAGTTGTTTAATAATATGATATTTTTTTATGTTAAATGCAGTATTTTATCGTGACTAATAATTAGGTAAGAGGATATTTAAAACTCACGACATTAAAACTACAAGCAACTTTAACTCTAATTTTTTTAACATAAGTTTTATATAAAAAATGATAAAACTACCAATAAAACAACAAAAACAATAGAATTAATTCATATATAACACAATTTTTGAAATCAGTGACTAAAATTAAGCATATTAATTAGCATTATTACAGACGCAATTTATAACTAAATGAGATAAAAGTGAAAAAATGATAGTCATAGGAATCGATCTCATGACTAATTGATTACAAACTAAGTATTCACTGACTAAATTTATATACTTGTAAATATTTCAGGACAAAGGGGATGCAGGTGAATCCTTGCACCCCTTCAAAACCGTTATATAATTCGATAAATGAGAATTGATGCGACAAAGGAGCTGAAGTGACCATTTTATATTAATAAATTAAAAGTGACCATTTTTAAGAACTAATGTAGCCCGTTGATATTTGATAATAAAAAATTACACTATTTACGTGATTATACTATAAAACCGTCGTGTAGTATAATTTCGATTCAATTTAGCTAAATAACAAGAAGAGGGCAATCAATGAAGTCATTAAAATTGGTTTTTTCTAAAACATTTTCATAGGAACATAATAAATAGTTTTACAAGATATTTAGTTGAGATTAGTACACTATTAGTAAACTAAGTACATGTCCCCTTCATTAACATTGGTGTTAGGTACTAAGTACTTTATAAATTCTTGTATATTAATGATGATGTATTTTTATTTGACAATGTAGTGCAAGAGTTGGTATCTAAGCATCTTGGAGTTGCTAAGTGTTTGTTATGCTTTTGAGTTATACTTAATATCAAAGTTAAATTGGAAAGAAGTGCATGCACTCTTGCTTTCTTGGTGGTTGGTAATAGTCTCGATAAACTGACCCGACACAGAATTACAGACACAAATCATTTAAACCTTGACTCGGAATTGAGGGTTTATATATTCTCCGTGGAAGTACAAAGGATATCGAGTGTAATTTCAAATTAATTATATTATATAGTTTATAATAAAAACTCGTATCTCTAACTGAAAATTTAATATAATTTCTAGTAGGTCGTACTTTATTAAAAACGATCACTTTACCGAATTATTGGTTTTGTGACGGCGAAACGAACGTACCAAATTGTTTAAATGGCTGCATAAACTTCAATACTTTTCTAGCATCACTTTATTTATGGGTCGTACACAAATTCTTGCACGAGACCAACTCGAGTCACGGCACTCAACCCATATTCTTGCATGAGATCGACTAATAAGCAATTACCATATTTATGTATTATTGTGGCTTTTGGAGCTTAATGTTACCAGAGTTATTGCTTTTAAAGTTTAAATTTTAAAATAGGTTATTTTCGGCTTTAGATAAGAAATTACACTATTTAATTTCTAACTACATAATGAAGAAGGTATTATCATGGCTTTCTTTATCACAATCAATTGTTTACATTTGAGTTTAATACTCCTCGGTAACAATAAAATTAGTAAACAAATGATTGAAACGGAGGTTTATTTATTATTATTATTATTATTATTTTTTTTTTTTTTTTTTTTTTTTTTTTTTTTTTTTTTTAACTGAGGTCTTTTATTAAGGTAAAATCAAAGTTTACAAGAAATTAGTGGGCACCCGAGATACAAGCTGGGCGCCCACTCCCTTCGCAATGGCAAAGCTAAGTCTAGGAAAAATATAAGCGGCAGCCCGAGCCCCTGCATCATGAGATACAGAGAATTTCTGAATCCGCTTGAGTAAAGCAATGGCCCCCACATCAAGCTCCCCCAAAGACGAGAAAGAGAAGGGTAAGAAACCATAGCCCGCCGCCACACACAAATCCCGGTACTTAGCACACTTACGCTGAGCAGCATCCACAACAACCCGACCAGGCACAAAATCAGATACCCCGGACTGGGTCAAGGGGGAGGATCCCGTCAGATCAATACACATATCACGCCCTAAGTCCCATGAATAAAGCAATAAATCCGCTGGACGAAGAGACCTGCCATGCCCATCAACCAAACCAATATCAACCTCCCGACCAACAGAAATCCCAGACCTATAGCAAATATCCAACAATGTGTCCCGAACAAGGTTGTGGCGATGTTTGACACCCACTGTACCAGTACACGAAACAGCATTGAGGTACTATTATTATTATTATTATTATTATTATTATTATTATTATTATTATTTCGCCTAGATAGAATACTGAGGTACTTAGAATCAATGAGGGCAACTACATTTGCCATTGACACAAGAAGGAGCTTTGCACATCCACTCCCTACAATCATACGTACTCGAACACGGTTCTCCTCGAGCCTCGCACACGGTCGTGCCTGGTGAACTTGCTAGCAATACTACTGCTAGTAGGATTATCAACAATGTTGGCTTGAACCATGCTTTGATCTTCATGTTTACTAATCAACTTTTGTCTTTATTATTTGTTTTAAGTGTAAGGAATGAAGCTAAGGCTTAGATCAATTCAATTGTGTATTTATAAGTGGGAATTGAGCCTTAAGGGTACGTAATGTTGTGGCTTGTGAGCACCAATTCTCCTATAAAACGGTCTTTTAGATCCTGTTCTTTTCGGTTTAATATTAGCTCTCATTCGGCTCACTTTAAACCCACTTCAGTTTAGTTCAGCTTAACTTATTACAGCTATATTTATTTTAGCAAATTTCAATTCTGTTTATCTATATTCAGATCACTTCAGTTCCGTTTAGTTACATTCAACCCAATTTATATCTATTTGTCATTTTTTTGTTCGATTCTAAGAATTAATGGCATGTCTTACACATTTTTTTAGCGTGAGACGGTTTTTCAAGAGAACTAACTACTCAATTGTGCTTTGAAGCTTTCTTGTGAACTACAAAATACAAATTGGTTTGATAATAGTAGTGAGATAACAAAGTGTTAGCCAAATAAGGTAATGTTGAAACTTAATTTACTCAACTTTTCAACATGCACAAATTAAAACCACTTTTGAGAAATGCTCACATGGTATATGATATTTCCATTTAACAATCAAAATAAGTCGCGATCTAAGCGCATGTCGAAAATATAGACCTGTTAAATGGTTCATATGAAACATATTACGATCAAATATATGTTAACGGTTAGCATTGGCCATGTACACGTATTGGGTACAATATGGTCGATCTAATACACGTCTGATCCAAAACTATCATATTCCCACAATTTTCCAAATTTATGAAAAACTAAGTAACAATTATCGTTAGTCGTAATTGTTTTAAACCTTAAAACCTACAGAAACTTAGGAGTTGAGAGATCTCAGGTTCGATGATCAGGTGGGGCGATGACCACTTGGCCACTGCAGCCCCGAAGAGGTGGCTTACATGGTTCATGTGGTGATACGGGAGTGATTTACATGGTCCATGTGGTGATACGGGAATACATGGGCCCGAGGATTAAACCCCTCGTCACCAAAAACACAAAAAAAGTAACAATTATCATACTTTATATTCCGTATCTGATTATTGTCATGATTCTTTTCTAATGTATTACGAAGTATTTTTTTTAAACGTGTAATAATTCAAAAAAAAAAAAAAAAATCAAAAAAAAAAACGATCAAACAACTACTACTAAACTTTATCAAAACTTATCTTACGTAAAAAAAATTGTTATCTTTATATTCAATAAAAGCAATATTACCAAATAATATATTTACATTATTATCTAAAAGTTATGGAAATTAAAAATAAATATAAATATTAGCTATTATAATAAGTTTCCTTTTTCCAACCTAAATTCAATCAATTGTTACAATATAAATACATACAATTTTCTTATTCTCGCAAACACTTATCAGTCGATTTAAGTGCTCATGGACCCGTACCGACTCCTTAGTAAAACCATAAAACCAAATTGCATGGTACACTCACAAATAATATTAGACGAAGAAGCAGCAAAGAAACACCCTGACTATCCCAAATTAGAATGGGATCAACATAATTCCCGTTTCCATGTCACGATAAACCAGTCGATCGACCAAACGTACGTTGTCTCGGCCATTGACGACGATTACAAAGAAGCGACAACCCGGGAAATTATTGTGACAGAAGAAGATACTATGGTTGTTTCGGGTGTGGATACTATGCATATGGATCCGGATAATCCGGCCGAGTTCAGAAATAGACTCTCGGATTTAGTATGTAGCATAACGGACGATACTAGACCTAATTATAATGGGATATTTGTTGATAATGTTATGATGTATTTGCGGTATTTGGATCTTAATACAGAAGTTGATGATGATAATTATCATTGGTTTATAACTCTTGAGCTTGGTATTGAAGAGATTTACGGTTGTTTTGAAGATGTCGACGACAATTGGTGATTTATTCATCGATAAATATTGTTGTGTAAGACGGTTTTATAGAAGAAAATACTCGTAGTTGTTAGGGTTTTGATTTGACCTAATTTGGTAGGGTTTAACCATTGTTATTATATCTCTATTAATTCACTGGCATGGATATTTTGGTTTGATGATTTATATCTTATTTATGAGTTATGATTATCCATATTCAATTTAGTCCACTTGTCATTTACTAATCGAGTGAAGAGTATTAAAAAAACGGAGTTTATTAAGTTTAAATTTCTTACCCGTATTTAATTTGCAAATCAAAAGTTCAATCTCCAAAGAGCCAAAAGTACATCTAGATGTAATTGATCTTACTTTGTACAATTGTACACCATACATAGAACGATAGATCATAACTGTAGGCGGTATGACTAATACAAAAACAATGAATTGTTTGAAGCAACACTTCCAACAATAACTCTTCTAAAACCTAGACAAAATTAAGAAACAAATAATCGTCATATCGACAATAATAATGACCTTTTTTGGGTCCGTTACTATACCAAATTTATGGCAGATTGGCAGCCAAGTATTCGAGATCTATACAAATTCGAGGTTAAACTTTTGACTTCGTGTGTAAATATAATAGTCATTTATATAGGCGGTCCGATGATAACTTTACAAATAAATATGAAAAATCAGGAGATCTGGTCCTTTTCTAACAAAACTAAAGTCTTCCACTAGGTAAGTATGTAACCAATCGATGAATTAAGACTTAGATCATAGTAGGTCATGTTTCATGATGATTAGGTTACAACTCCATACAAAGGGATGCATACACTCCTAAGTCTTCATCTAAAATACACACCCTACACACTCATCACTTTATTATTTGACTCGATCTCTATTGACAAATTGTTTCAGGTACTTGATTTGTGCAAAGTAACTTATTTGACCAAAAGTTCAAGTACCTTATTTTTCCGTAAGCGTTTAGTAGGTAGCTTATTTAATCTACCTAAAATGAAATGATACCTATCGTAGCATTTGAGACTTTAGGTACCTGATTTACTTTTGTTTTACTTTTTTGCCCCTTAAATCTATACTATTAAATACGGAGTACTTATCATATACAATACTTTAACGTTATTTTTCATCAAAATCAGTTACTTTTTCAGTTAGTTTGCCCAACAATCTTTTAGATAATCAGCTATCTTATCAGTTATCTTTTCAGTTATCGTTTTAGGTTTCAATTATCTTTTCAGTTTTCAGCTAACTTTTCCGTTTCCAACTACCTTTTCAGTTAGTTTTATCAAACAGAGCCTTAATTACTACGCTGTATAGGAATTTGGTGAAAACCCAAGAATTGAACCTAGCTAGAACTAAGGGTAGGTTAACTATAACAATTAAACCTGAAGAATAACATGAGAGGCAGTGGGAATAACTAAAATGTGGATCGTATGCCTTCAATTTACGATACTATGTTCTTAAGGCATCGTTTGGTTGTCACTATATGAGTTCGAACTTTCTAACAATACGCATGATGCTCAAACTTTTGCTTGCATTTGCCCTAACGTTCCCAAAGCGGAAATTGCACGAGATCAACTACACTAGTCGCTAATTGATTGAGCGACAAGTTGGGAAATTTCAACAATACCAACTACATACTCTGTAAGATATAACTTTATGATTTCTATAATGAAATCAGTCCCAAGAATCAATATAGACTTGAATTAATTCAACCCTAATACAATTAAGACGGAATAAAGAACTAACCTTGGTCCATGTCTTACAGACGCAATCAATAAACAAGAAGTATAAAGAATTGATTCTCCTCCTTAACCCTTCCTTAATGTTTCTTAATGATGGAGAAAGAAACTGTATGTCTTTCACTTCTCTGTTTCAATGTACGTTTATTGTTTTAGGTTTTTGTCAGGATAAATGATTGATATTAATTATCTTGTTTCATAGTATATATATAATAATATACTACGTACCTTTTCGTATAATGAAACCCGATCGTACCTTTTCGTGAAAGACGGGATATATTAGGGTAAGGTAAGAGGGAATAATAATTCCCGGACTTTAATTACTTTAATCGGGACCGATCCATCACGATACCGTCTTTTATATTAAAGTCTCGTAATATTTAATATGAGTTTAACTTAGATTTAAACCCGACACAAATAGGCCATTCGAATATTATTAAATATTCTAACATTCTCCCACTTGGCCTTTGTGTTAACTTGATGGTTCAATAATTATAATAATGTGCACTTTAATGTTAAACTCACTAACTTTTATATCCTTAATCGAATTAGAACTAATTGGATCATGGCGGTCACACATCATTTATATCGACATGATTCCTTCCATGTATCACAAATCAATTCCAAATTTAAGTTATCTTTAATTTTGAGAAGAACATTAATTCTCACAATTAGTCACATGTAATCAAATAACTATGATGTATACTTATACTATAATGATTAACATGTCTATTATATAACAGAAACAATACTATAAGTGAATTCTAGATGTCACATATATAACAAGCATACTTTCTTTATAATAACAAGGCATTTGATACAACACCCATGCGTTCTACATGGCCAATGAACGCCTTGGGTGGTAATCCCTTAGTTAATGGATCAGCTACCATCTTATCCGTCCTTATATGCTCAAAAGACACTCTTTGCTTCTGTACCTCCTCCTTGACCGATAAGAATTTTAATTCCATGTGCTTAGCACCCTTGGAGTATTTATCGTTCTTAGAGAAGAAGACGGCTGCAGAATTATCACAATAAATTCTCAGCGGCTTGGCTATACTATCGACGATCCCAAGTCCCGAGATAAAGTTTCGCAACCACAATGCATGAATAGTGGCCTCAAAGCATGCCACAAATTCGGCTTCCATAGTAGAAGTAGCAATAACAGACTGCTTCCCACTTTTCCATGATACCGCTCCTCCAGCTAAAAGGAACAAGTAGCCAAATGTTGATTTTCTACTATCAACACACCCGGCATAATCTGAATCTGAATAACCAATCACCTCAAGATGATCGGATTTCCTATAAGTAAGCATGAGCTCCTTAGTGCCTTGTAAGTACCTAAGGATTTTCTTTGCAGCCTTCCAGTGGTCCATCCCGGGATTACTTTGATACCGACCCAGCATTCCAACAGCAAAGCTGAGATCGGGTCGAGTACATGTCTGAACATAGTTCAAACTCCCAACCACCGATGCATAAGGAATTTTCTCCATTTCTTTTCGTTCCAATTCATTACGGGGACATTGCATTTTACTAAATTTGTCCCCTTTCTGTATAGGAACTATTCCTGCAGAGCATTCATTCATTCTATATCTCTCTAAAACTTTGTCAATGTAAGCTTTCTGAGACAACCCTAACAATCCTTGTGATCTATCACGGAAAATTTCAATTCCGATCACATAGGATGCCTCACCCATATCTTTCATTTCAAAGTTCTTAGACAGATATTTCTTTACATCATGCAACATGCCTAGATCATTCGCAGCAAGTAAAATATCGTCAACATATAAGACTAAAATAACAAATCTACTCCCACTGATCTTAATGTAGATACACCGATCAACAGTAATCTCTACAAACCCATATGACGTGATGGTATCATTAAACTTTAAATACCATTGTCTGGAAGCTTGTTTTAGTCCATATATCGACTTTCTCAGCCTACACACCTTATCTTCATTACCCGGGGATGAAAATCCCTCGGGTTGGTCCATATATACTTCTTCGTCAAGCTCACCGTTTAGAAAGGCGGTCTTTACATCCATTTGATGAAGCTCTAGATCATAATGAGCTACCAAAGCCAAAACAATTCTTAAAGAATCTTTCTTTGACACCGGAGAGAAAGTTTCTTTATAGTCAATGCCATCCTTCTGATTGAAACCTTTGGCAACAAGTCGAGCCTTATATCTTTCAATGTTACCTTTAGAGTCCCTTTTGGTCTTATAGACCCATTTCGACCCAACGGCCTTAGAACCCTCAGGTAACACTACTAAGTCCCATACTTTGTTGTCATCCATAGATTTCATCTCTTCCTTCATGGCAATTAACCAATTTTCAGAATTATCACTTTTCATGGCCTTATGGAATGAGACGGGATCCTCACTAATGCTCAAGTCACATTCAATGTTATATGTCTCGTAGTCATCTGGGATGGCAGATCTTCTTTCTCTTATAGATCGCCTTAATTGTTCCTCTGGAACATTGACTACCCTTCTTCTCCTTACAGGTTGCCTTGACTGTTCACGTGACATATTATTATTATTCTCCCCTTGAATTGTGACTTGATCATCATTGTTATTGTCATTTTGTGGGTCTTGCACCTCATTTTCTTGTTGTTCCATTATATCATTTGATTGTAACGGCATAATTGGTACAACAATTTCACGTGCAATTTCAGGAGAAGAAACTTCAACCCGAATTTCTTTAATGTCCACCTTTCGTGATTCAATGCTCCCACTAGTTTGACCATTCTCAATGAATCTAGCATTTCCAGTCTCTACTATTCTCGTACTGTGATTAGGACAGTAAAATCTATACCCCTTTGACTTTTCAGGATAGCCAATGAAATAACCACTAATTGTCCTAGGATCTAGCTTCTTTTCATTTGGGTTATACAACCTTACTTCAGCTGGGCAACCCCAGACACGAAGATGTCTTAAACTCGGTTTCCTTCCCGTCCATAGTTCATAAGGAGTCTTAGAAACTGCTTTACTAGGAACACGGTTTAAAACATAGGTTGCTGTCTTTAATGCATAAATCCATAGTGAAGGAGGTAAAGAACAATTACTTAACATGCTCCTAACCATTTCCATTAAAGTACGGTTCCGCCTTTCAGCAACACCGTTCTGCTGAGGTGTACCGGGCATTGTATATTGTGCACAAATACCCCTACTTTCAAGTAGCTTTGCAAATGGACCAGGACATTGTCCATTTTCAGTAAACCTTCCATAAAATTCACCACCTCTATCAGACCTCACAATTTTTACTTTCTTTTCTAGCTGCCTTTCCACCTCATTTATGAATATCTCAAGGACATCCACAGAATGAGCCTTTTCATGCAACAAATAAGTAAATCCATACCGCGAGAAATCATCTATAAAAGTGATAAAGTACTTTTCACCACTCCAAGATGGAGCGTCAAAAGGTCCACAAATATCGGTGTGTATAATTTCTAAAAGCTGAGAGCTCCTTGTAGCTGATTTCTTAATTGTATGTTTAGTCTGCTTCCCTTTAATGCAGTCTACACACACATCTAAGTCACTAAAATCCAATTGAGGTAGAATTTCATCTTTTACCAACCTCGTTAACCTTTCTTTGGATATGTGACCTAGCCTTTGATGCCACAAGTAAGCTGATTGTTCATTCGATGCACTACGTTTAATACCTTGACTCTCAACAATAAATAGGGAATTAGAAAATTTAACATCAAGATTGAACCTATAAAGTGAATCAATCAAAGTACCACTACTATAAAAGTATTCATTACGGTACATAGAAAATACACCATGTCCAAACTTAAAATTAAAACCTAAATTATCCAGTCTACTTAATGATACAAGGTTTCGAGCACAATTAGGTACATAGAGACAATCTGTAAGATCTATATGACAACCAGTGTCTAAGATTAATCTGTAAGTCCCAATGCCCTCAATGCGTGCCTTCATCCTGTTTCCCATGGATACAAACTGTTCAGCTCCTCTTATGGGCTGGATCATACGAAATCCCTGTTTAATGTGACAAATATGAGTAGTTGCACCAGAATCTAACCACCAAGTATTATTAGGTACTTCTATAAGATTTGATTCAAAGCAAACAAAACTATAATGTTTACCTTTCTTTTCGAACCATGTCTTTCTTTTAGGACAATCCTTCTTAAAGTGTCCAGGTTTCTTGCAAAAGTGACACTTCTTTTCTTTCTGGATCGCACTTTCAGGTCCTTTAAAGAAAGACTTTCCTTTCTTACCATTCTTACCCTTCTTACTCGGTTTAGCCTTACTGCTGCTGGCACCATCATGACTCAGGAAATGAACTGCTTGATCTTTCATCTTCTTTAATCTCCCCTCCTCCTGTATAAGCATGGCTTTTAACTCTTGATAGTTCCATTTATCTTTAATGGTGTTATAATTCACCTGAAACTGGCCAAACTCATAAGGTAGAGAGTTAATGATGAATTGAACCAAGAAAGTATCACTTACATCCATCCCTAAAGTCTTCAACTTTGATGCCAGATTAGACATGTGTGTCACATGATCATGAATCGGTTGAGACCAGTCAAACCTTTTAGTAGTCAGCTCACTCATTAAACTACCAACAATTGACTTGTCAGCCAAATCCGACTGTGAACACTCCTTTACTTTGAGCATGAATTCCCTTGCTTTCTCTGTTTTAGGCATGGAGGGCTTAATGTTGTCAGCCATTGTCATCCTCATAAGGTTTAAACCCAACCTATTAGATTTCTCCCAAGCCTGGTAACGACACTTTTCGGCTTCGGAGCTATCATCTGTTATGGTCATCGGTTCCTCATCTGTCAGGATGGCAATGTCCAATGACATTATACCCAGAGTGTACTGGATCTTTAATGCCCACTCATCATAATTAAGCCCATTGAACTTTACAAAAGAGTTAGCAGATGCAAACATATTTGGAGATGCTGCAAACATTTATACATGTTTATCCATTAGTGCATTGAAAAAAACTATTATACAGATTCAAATAATATTATATAAACTTTCATACATGTATTCAAATGACCTTTGGGCAACACTTAAACATAAGTAACCATCATTGATGTTAATATATATACTTTAACAATTAATTATAACATACATGAAATCTAATAAGAATGCTATCTTTGGATATACATGCTACTAGACCCAATTTATGAATAATTAATCCTTTTATATCATCAACTATATTTAATGACCCACCTTTGGGTGATCTCCCAAAATATAGATGACAAAATAATTGATCACTGAAACTATTATATCAAACATCTTTTTAATTATGATCAATTAATAACTTTCATTTTCAAATGTCTATATGTAATATAACAAGGCCACTTTGGTGACTAACATGTGATATACAAAATAAACATTTAACTATAAAGGTAAATTTATCCTTATATGTATTAATATTCCATAATACATACCCCATAATTAATATGTGTTACTCTTTCTAATTATATTGACATAATTCATACAAACATATTATCTGCAATCTTTAATAAAACAAATACCATAATCAGGAATCAATTACTCAAAATAGAAACGCAATACACGAACAATACTTACATGCTCTTTACTGTCAATACATGACACGGAGTATATGATTCCATAGAATACAAATGTTTTATTTTCATATGATGTTGATTACGTATAAACATTTCCTTGATCAAACCATGATATGCCATGTACTTAATCATGTGTTATACAATTACAAGTGTTCATGCATAATTAGTGGTTTAATAACACCATATAAAAACAGAACAAACGTGAATAGCGGCGGAAACAATTTTAGTATCCGTTAAAGAAACAGTGAGTTTGTATGCATGAAAATAATACCCTAACTTTATTCTTTCTCTTATAAAATTATCAACTTGGTATGGAAGACAACTTTGTCGAACATGACAATACCGAAAATGAATTCCAATTAATCAAAGTTAACATTCTCAGAAGAAATTCGAAGCAGGGACTTATGAATCATGATTATCAATATAAATAATTAATTGATTATGCAGGAGTATCAGGAAGTTCGTTCACGATCAAAGATATCATGATTATCAATATAAATAATTAATTGATTATGCAGGAGTATCAGGAAGTTCGTTCAAAAAATAAATTTAATTTGTATAAACTTTAATGAGTAAATTAATCAAATCTATAATGGCTCTGATACCAAATGTAAGATATAACTTTATGATTTCTATAATGAAATCAGTCCCAAGAATCAATATAGACTTGAATTAATTCAACCCTAATACAATTAAGACGGAATAAAGAACTAACCTTGGTCCATGTCTTACAGACGCAATCAATAAACAAGAAGTATAAAGAATTGATTCTCCTCCTTAACCCTTCCTTAATGTTTCTTAATGATGGAGAAAGAAACTGTATGTCTTTCACTTCTCTGTTTCAATGTACGTTTATTGTTTTAGGTTTTTGTCAGGATAAATGATTGATATTAATTATCTTGTTTCATAGTATATATATAATAATATACTACGTACCTTTTCGTATAATGAAACCCGATCGTACCTTTTCGTGAAAGACGGGATATATTAGGGTAAGGTAAGAGGGAATAATAATTCCCGGACTTTAATTACTTTAATCGGGACCGATCCATCACGATACCGTCTTTTATATTAAAGTCTCGTAATATTTAATATGAGTTTAACTTAGATTTAAACCCGACACAAATAGGCCATTCGAATATTATTAAATATTCTAACATACTCGCTATATGACGTTAACTTATTCTGTGTAAATAGTTTAAAATGATCCAACTTTTGTAAATATTTTCATTTAAAACACCATTTTAGAAAACAATTCCCGTAAAAGTCCAAATTATTCCGCATTTGATCAACTTCTTAATTCTATTAGTGGAGAAAATCTATTTTAGTGAAAATATAGGTATGCATGAGCTTATATTATTTGATTTAATGGTCTTAACGAGTACAACAAAATTAGAACTTTTATAATTTTTCATAATACGTAACTAAAAATATTAATGTTATAGTAAGGAGATCGACAAATATGTAGAAATAAACGGAGTCGATCTTTATTTTGTGAATGAATGTAGTAATTAAGTAATTACGAGTATTAATAACTTTACAATATTTTATTACTAAAACTTAGGAGAGACGGTTTTTCAATAAATTATTGAGGGATCATTCTTTTGTATCATTTTATTTGTATTTCGTGACCTTTTGTCATTGATTGTAACATAGTAATTTCGTATCTATTTACATAATAAATATACTCTTTTTATTTTTAATCAAGATTTGTACCTATTTTATTAGCTTTAGTACCACTTTTTCTTAAATTTGTACAATAATCTCTCAATAAGCTTATTGAAAGACGGTCTCTCAAATACCTTACTGATATTTTATTTATGGTAAAACTATTTTACAAGAAACTTATTTTTAATCGTTATGGTAAATTTTTATTTCCGACCTTGACCTTGATTACTAAAAGACGTGTTTTACTAAAAGAGGAACACCTAGTCCAATTTATTTCTTTATCTTTTTAGGAAAAACCCTAATTTAATTCTTTTTCTATTTCTATTATATTAAGAAACCAAATTAAACTGCTCAATATTACATATATATATACCATGTATTCACTATTTCACAATCCTCGTAAAAAGTACGACAACGTTTATCGGTCGATTTAAGTGCTCAATTATAACGTACTAGCATGACCCCGTACGAACTCCTTACAAAAACCCTAAAACCAGTATACAAGGTACTCGCAAAAAGATTATTAGACCCCGAAACCGCGAAGACACATCCGGACTACCCGAAATCAGCATCGGATAAACATCCAAGTTACCGTCTCCATGTCAAAATAAACCAGTCGATCGACCAAATTTACAAGGTCATGGTTATTGACGAGAATTATTACGATGAGCCGACAACCCGAAACATTATTGTGAAACGAGACAATGTTGTTGTTTCGAGTGGAGATGTGGTCCATATAGACCCGGTTACCCGGTTTATCAAGTTGCAAGAATTTGGATTTGGTCGTAAAATCGCAGAAATAGTTTTCAAGGCAGAGCATCTTAATCCTAAATATTGTGGATTTATTGAGGATGTTGTGAAATTTTTGCGGAGTTCGTGTCATGGGACTAAAGATGATCAACATTTGTTTATAACGCTCGAGTTTAAAATTGAAGAAATTTACGGGTGCGACGAAGGTGTCGCGGATAATTGGTGATTTATTGTTGTGTAAAACCGTCTTCAGAAGAAATTTATCGTTTGAGTTTAGGTATTAATTCGTTCTTGTTGATATTTTGATTTGATGATTTTTGATCATGTTAATACAAAGTATATACTCTATTACTTTTGTATCTTTATAATCCTACGTTATACCGTCTTGACAATATATCAAAATACATGCGTGTTTTTGCTGTAAAACGGTTTTACAATACCACATTGTAAACCTATTAACGAAAGACGACCTTAATGCTTTTATTATGGAAAGTTGTGAACTTGTGATTGATGTAAGTCGGGATTTTAGGTAAATAATATGGTTTTACAATAATGCTTAGGTAAAACGGTTTTAGATTAGAATTGCTATGTTAATCACAAATAGGACTATACATCCACATGTATATGAGCATCGTATTTTTTGAGCTTTTAACATTTTTTTCTTACATTATAATTTTTTAGTTTTAAAATTAAAATCATTGGATTTTATATGTATTATTTTTGAGTTTCAATATAATGTTTTAATTTATACATTTTTTATGATTCTTTTTCATAAAACTCGTAAAATATTTGTATAAGCTCAAATTGTTTGTTATAAAGCTCGAAATCTATACTATCGGACGTATATATCTGGTGAGATAAGTACATAGTTTTGACGGGTTTCCTATTCAATTAAGACTAGACTTTTGACCCGTATTTGGAAATCTAAAGTTCAATTTCCAAAAACAACCCGAAAGTTCATCTAAGGAAAACATGTACTTGCTCTTATTTAGTACTCAACAACAACGACGACAATATTAGAGCTTTAATTTCAAAATGATTTAGTGTCAGCTAACCAGTAGCGAATTTAGGATCTATGGAATGGGGTGATTACACTACGAAAAATAGTATTGTTGCGAGATACACAAATGGTTTTGGCCGCGTTGCAAATTATTATATGCGACGAAATTTGCAACGAAATTGTTTTTTGCAATGAAATTTGGGACAAAGGGTAATTTCCCAATCTCGCGAACAAAAAATCAAATGGCAGGATTTCCGTTGCAAATTTGCGACGGAATATTCGTTGCATCTGAAATTGGCGGAATTTTTTTTGGACCACCAGGATATTGGTCAATCAACCTTTGTGACGGATTTTCCGTCGCAAAAATTGACCCTGGTCAATGTCAAGTTCCATCAACGTTTGCGGCGAGAAATCCGTCGCAAATATTGACTGTCTTTGACCCAAACCCTGGTCAAGGTCAATCAATGTTAGCAACGGACTTCCCGTCAAAATATAATCACTTAATTAATCTCGGATATGTAAATGATAATTCACTCTTAACAAAAACTTATTCTAATATAATTGTCATGGTGGTTAAATTAATTTAAGTAGTAAATAAGACGATGCATGTTCGACCCTTTCTTATAACATTTTCAAAATAAGACGATGCAAGTTCGACCCTTTCTTAGAACATTTTCAATTACTTAATATGCAAAATGACGATCCAAGTTCGACCCTTTCTTAGAACATTTTCAATTACGTAATATGCAAAATGAAAAGCTTAAAAAGATGTAGTTGTGAAGGCTTGATCCCTGGTTGCTTTGATGGTGTGACAATGCTTCTACCACTGAGCCACTAAACTTTAACGTAACATTAGTATAAAGATAACTTTTTGCACTGATTAATGGGGGTGAGGGGTCACCCCCATCACCCCCTATGGATCCGCCCCTGCAGCTAACATGAATCATTCTTTAAAAACGTAATACAAAATTCAAGCTAAACTTATAGCTTTTAAAATCGAAGTCCAGGTTTCTTTATAACTTGGAGAAAGCATCCATAACTCAATTCGTTAGCCGCCTTTCAAAATGAGTTTCACGATAAGCAAGATTTTTAGACGTATGACGTATTTGGGAAAGAACATATTGATTAATTTTTATCATATTCAACGTTTTTAGCATGTTTGACCAGTTAATATACTAATTTGAGTGTTTGATAAACAACATAATTGGGGTCAGTATGTTAACTCTGGTTAGCATATTCTGAACTAAGATATTTGACTACATTCTACAAAAAACAATTAACAGTTTACTAATCGTAATCTGCTAGTTACTAAACACTCAAATTAATTCTACAAATTTTAATATGCTAGTCAAATCTTCTATTTAAATTTATATTTATAGTCTAATGTTACAATCTATTTATGCTAATATTAATTAATCCGTTGTTTACTAAACATAACTTATATCATAGATGTCACTAAAGCAATTTTCATACAACAAAATATGAACAAAGAAGGGTAGAAGCAAGTACCTTAAAAACAAAATCAAGCTTACCATTTCAAGCTTCCAAGCATTAGACTCGATCAAAACTAATAAACTCTCTCCGTATCAATTATTTATTTACGTAACTTGAACAATCAAATGCACCCAAGAGTTCCCCCAAACACTTCAATTAGGGCAAGTATATATACATACTCAAATACCCTTAAGAAGTGTTTGAAGGGAACTCAAGGAGACAGTTGATGCATACATACATACTCATCCTCGTCAGCTACTCTATTCGCCTCTCTTTCGACACGATTTTCCGATGAAATTAATTAACCACCATTTTCTTTCAATTTATAGGAGGTGTTACATACTGAACCTGGCCAGAAGTAAGGCTAGGTTAACTAAAAAACCTGAAGAATAATAAGATAGATAGTGGGAATATCTAAAATGTGGTTCATATGCTTTCCACATACTGTACTTTCGAGTATTCAGTAGGTTTTATGAGAGACCGTCTCCCTAAATAAAAAAATAAATAACGACCCCACTTTATTTCATTATTCGAGAGGGTTCTTAATAATGATAGAGAAATATCGTTTCTCTGAAATTTTTGTGATGTGGTTAAGTTTACACTTATTGTTGTCATTTCCCAAATTTAATTTGGAACTATATGTAATTACGTATGCATGATTGCATGAACAAACTTTTGCATGCATTTGCCCTAATGTTTCAAGAGCTAATAATTGGAAACCATGTTCAAATATTCACAAATTCTGATTTGTGACGGGCTAAATACGTCTTAAACTTGTAATATGAGATAAGCTTGTAATTGAAAAGCCAAGTCGGAGGAGCTATAAAAGGTAACGAGCTTGTGACTGTCACAAGTAAAACGCGTTGACAAACATTTGGCCTAGTGACACGATAATTTTTGGCTAGCCATATGATGATCTTGGGTTCGAACCCCATCCAAAGTTTTATTTATCGGGATTTGTTATTCTACTTGTAATTTTGTAAATAATTGTTCTATTTTAGAAGCCTAATAATATCCGACTTTACTCAAATATCACATAAAATGACACGTAAAATACAATCTTGACATAATATAATTATAATGGTTCATCGGGAAATAAATCCAAATAGCTAGATGAAATCATACGAGCTTATTTATTTCTTTTAATTTTCTTTGTTTTTTTTTCTCCACCTCTTTTTTAAGCCGCGTAAAATTTGTTAATTTTATGGAGATTTTTTATTCTACTTGTAATATTATCGTTCTTTTTTAAAAGCCTATTAATATCCGAATTTACTCAAAGATAAAAAAAAAAATTGACACATAACAATATAATTTCGACACAATATAATTGTAATGGGCTCGCTTTGAACTTTAAATTAGGCCCATCGGGCCCAAATCCGAGTGTAAGCTCGTTTGGACTCCAGTAGAAGCCCAAGAATGTAAGGCATGGAACTCTCGGCACACCATTGTATAAGTAATCAGTCGTGGCATCATATATTTATCTAATGCAGAAGCCAAGCTGCTGATGTGGCATCACTAGAAAAAAGCTTTGTCCTACGTGTCGCGCTGTAAAGCATCCTAGAGCTATTGTCCAATTAGATTCATCCTAGAGCTATTGTCCAATAACATTCAAGATATGGTATAATGGTATAATAACTATTCCAAGATTTCACGGACTAAATCTATGGAATCACAAGATTTCATTCCATATATTGAAACAATAAATAATGACAGTTTTGGCTGAAGATTAATTCCGTAGCACGGCCTAAATCCTAGAGTTACCAATCCATAATCACCGAACAAAAAAATACCTACAAGTATTTTTTAGACTACATTTTCGATTTACATATGGGTCGGAATAATTAGGGGTCGGAATACCTACAAGAATTTTTTAGACTACATTTTTTTATGGTTTAATCGTTATTAAATATGGGTCGGAAATAATTACTCTTCATTGGTATATACACTTATGTGAGCGTCGTGATTTATTAGACTACATTTTCGATTTATTGTAAGACATCTGACTATTGACGTGAATGCGAAACATTTTAACAATTACGGAGTATTTATTTAATATAGTAAATAGTAAATGAGTGGTCATTTAATAATTTTGGAATGTCTTCGTGTAAGATGTCGTGCGCAATAACTGTTATTTATTATATGAACATCTTTAATAAATATAATTAAAAATACGTTGTTTAACTCAACTATACATTTACTACTCACGTCTCATCAGATTATTTACGTTTTGCTTTTATTGTACGATATGTAATATAAAACTTTATTTTATATATGAGTTACATATTTTAAAAATGGTGCAATGAGTAATTAAAAGTATACAAATTCTATTGTAAGTCTTGATCATCTTAATGAACAACTATATGATAGCTCATGTATACCGTCATACTGACATGTGTCATAAATAATTCAAAATTTATTTATATGTATATAATTAATCAACTTTCTTTGATATTATTAATTACGGTATTCATCTAAAGTTAAAAACAGGCCACAGTAAATAATTAATTTGCTTATCTCCAATATTATTAACTATATTCATCTAAAGTTTAAAAAACAGACCCGTGAATTTCACGGGTTACAACCTAGTTGTACAGAAAGACAGTAATGATCAAGCTACTTACGTCCAAACAAGTGATTCTCTAAGTTTCCGTTGGACATGAACTCGTACACCAAAAGCCTATTTTCACCATCCGCGCAGTATCCAATAAGTTTTACCAGATTAGGATGATGAAGTTGGTGACGGTTTTAAGTTCCTGAAAAGAGAAACAAGACTATCAAAAATTACAAAGCGTCACAAGGTGAAGATGGATAGACTTCTCTCACAGTAAAGCAAGTGGAAGGGCAAGTAGGTGGAGATGGGGCATCTCACTCCCAGGCCCCAGTTTGTGACGGATAAGCCCTGTCTTCAACGAGAATTTTTGCAAAAGTTAATACTCAAAATCCAAACTTTATTCAGAATTCAGATCATATGTCCGACTTTTATGACCCGTCAAAACCCATCTAAAAAAAACACCTAAAAGTACTTGATCAACATACAATTAGCATCAAGTCATTGACTAAAAATGGCAACGGACCAGATCTGGATCAGATCCAGCCGGATCCAGATCCACGTATACCCTGGATCCAGATCCAGATCCGATCTAAATCCAGCGGGTCCAAAGATGTGAGATCCAGCATCAAGCCATCAACTATTGAAAACCACAAACATCAATAATCAATTAATCACAGAACATCAAATAATTGAATTCCAATTAGGGAAAATGAGAAACATAAATTACCAGAAGTAGGGTGTGAATTAAAGCAATGAACTTGTGCAGAAGAATATAAACAATTTCCCATTTTTTTTTTTATTAAAAGTTAAAACAATAAAAAGACAGCACAGCAAAAATGGGATGATTGAGGAAGAGGACGACGAAGAGTCATATCATTGTGGGCATGCAATAATTTGGATTGGGATGGGTCATTTTCGGTTCAGGACGTTTTCGAGTGAGTTGTTATCAAGTTATTTGGGAAGGGTACTTAATATGTAACGATAAATACTTGAGTCGGGTTAGATAGAGTCAGGTCAATCCACATTTCGAGTCTATTCAAGTCCTTAGTATCGGTATGGGTCAGGTTCTTACAACCTCCATCTAAACTCGCGGAACTGATTGCTCCCTATGTCTCATCACATAGTTTACGCGTTTTAATGCAAGCGAGAAAGTGATCCTTTTATGAGTCGGAATCACAAGTGAGACCAATCTTACTCATTGCTCGGGAGGGGAGGACGGCCCCTGCTTCCTTGGATACGGAAACAAGAATTCTTTCTTTAGGCCGAGGAATATGAGAAATGAAACGACGATGATACATAGATAAAAGTGATAAAATAAGCAGAAACCGGAACTCTGCAGTGTTTGAAATCACAAAAATCAAACCAGAAAACCGATAACATTACAACACGAATGCTGTTCACTAGTATACATAGATACAGAGGACCAAAAAAACTGACACCTCCCAAAAAAATATTTTATACGATGATATATACTCCGTATAAAAGTTTCTGAAAAAAGGGCACGTGACGGAAATATATTACCTAAATATGAAGCTGGAGACGGTCTTGGACAGTAATCTACTACCTATCATACATACAGGATTAAGTGCAGCTTGATGAAGATGCACAAAAAATTTAAGCTGAATAACTTTTATTGCAGGGCTAGCGAGTTCAAGGCTAGTGCGCTCCCACTGACAATGGAGATGCTTGGGGAGTAAAATTCATAGGAGTCCGATGGGAGCTCGGAGACCTTGCAGGACTGGATGTCTTCTCGGGGCCGACATGTAAATGTTTGACAGCGATTTTCTGCTCTTGCAGTTTCTCGAGTTCTTCTACCACCTCAGACATTTTAGGCCTTAATCTCGGTTCAGGGTTAATGCATTGTACAGCAAGTGAAGCAACTTTGAAAGCGGCTTTTTGGGGATATTGGCCTTCCAATTTGGTATCCATGATTCGGAATAACTTTCTTCGATCACCTAGATATGGCTTTGCCCAATCTACTAGATTCTGCTCCTCGGCAACTTTTGATCGATCAAGTGCGCGCCGTCCGGTTAATAGCTCAAGTAACACAACCCCGTAACTGTAGACATCACTCCTAGCTGACAATCGGCCTATTGAAAAAGAAAGGTGAATACTGTCAACTTAAACATAGAAGTATTAGAGTATAGAAGTAATATCTGTTGGTAATTTAAGTATAATTACCGGTTTATTTTCCGTATTTTGGGTTTGGTTCAAAGACGGACGAACTTATAAATAATAAAGCTAGTTCGGGAACTCGGGAAGTACGGAGTGTACACTAGTCTATTGTTTACAAGTTCGCGGTATAGTTGCCTTACGAACGACTATTCGGGGGTCTCGCTGAAATCAGACTCAATCCCTTTCCCTTTTACCCTTCATTTGTCTATATATATGATAGATAAAATGGATCAGATTTTCCCCAAGAGAAATTACTGATAATCCATCTTCTTGAACAAAAAAACGAGTTACACATAAAAGCTTCGAAATTACATCTCCGTTTTCTTGCCAAAAAACGAGGAACACCGTCTTATCTCTGTAGAAAATTCGGAACATCCCAGGCACCGATATACGGGACGAATTGTTCTATAAGGAAAGCGTAGCGATTCGGTGTTGTTTTCATTGTTTTCATTTCTTTGACAGTATATCAATAACAATATCTACAAGGCTGCGTAACAGGGTGTTCCATTAGGTCCCGAGAACGGGGTCCTCAGGTTTTTGGGGCTCCACTTATGTGTGAATATTGTTATATTTAGCTCTTGCATGAAAATCATTTACATCATTATAGCATAGTGGTGAAGCCTGTCACGCGTCCACCACGGATAGCAACTCAAAAGTGCAAACCGTAAATTGTTCATTTGGAAATATGTAACCAATAATTTCAATACCGAGAATAAAATTGGACGATGGAGAAAAATGGTGCACCTGTAGCTACATACTCCGGTGCTGCATAACCCTGAGTGCCCATGACCTGAGTTGACACATGAGTATGATCTCCTGTAGGTCCCGCCTTTGCCAGTCCAAAATCTGATAGCTTGGCATGAAAATCCTGAAAGTTGGAACAAATATAAGAAACTAATTCGAAAAGTGGTAGATGCAGCAAGAAGGATTTACAGCGTCAGCATACCGCGTCTACTAAAATGTTTGAAGCCTTGAAATCACGATATATGACTTGTGATTCAGCATCATGAAGAAACGAGAGACCTTTGGCAGCACCAATTGCCACTTTAAGCCTTGTTTCCCACGAAACTGGCTGAGGCCCTCCTGTAAGACGATATGAATACCAAAATAATGAGGCGAGAATACCAAGCATTACAAATTTACAATGCATCTCAGAGCTATGTTACTTCGACACTTCATATGGACCCCTGTACCCGTGTCTGACATTTGATCCTTGGACATTGGTATGACACTCGGACACTTCCTTTTAGACCAAAAACTTGAACTTTTTTCATAAAATAGTCGTGTCCGACACTTGGATACCTACCCGCGTCTGACCCTTCAAGCCGAGTCAGAGTAACATAGTCTCATAGCACACGATTGTATAAACTATCGAAGGTTCCCAAAATAAGACATTAATAGAATTAGAGATATACAACCATGATATGAGAACAGCCTTTAAAATGTTCAAACCATAAAACAATCCTAAAGTATTCTGCTCGTGCTCATGTAGCCTGATAGTAACACTACCTAAAGCTAAAGTACCTATGTTACTCGGACTCATTTAGAAGTATCCCACACAGGTACGTGTCCAAGTGTTGGATTCGGCTATTTTATTGAAAAATATGCATATTTTGGTCCAAAATAGGTGTCCAAGTGTCATACCCATGTCCGAGTGTGGAGTGTCAGACACGGGTACGCGAGGAAATTAGAAGAGTCGGAGTAACATAGAGCTAAACATTGTGCATGCAATTTTTAGCCATTGTACAGAACGACAGTAATGATCAAGCTACTTACGTCTGAACAAGTGATTTTCTAAGCTTCCCTTGGACATGTACTCGTACACCAAAAGCCTATTTTCACCATCCGCGCAGTATCCAATAAGTTTCACGAGATTAGGATGATGAAGTTGCCCGAGATAATTTACTTCAGTCTGCAGTAATATCGTATATAAGCACCAAAAAGAAGACGGAAAAAAGTAGTAATGGAGTCTAAAGTTTTTTGCAGGCGGAGAGACATACCAACCACTCCTTGTGGCCCTGGTAACCTTCAGGCTTAAGCTTTTTAACAGCTACCATCATTCCAGTTCCAGCTTTTGCAGGCAAGAGTGTCTGCTCATCAATCCACCCTTTAAAAACATAACCAAATCCACCTTCTCCAATCACGCTATCAGGACGGAAATTTTTGGTGCAGGTTTTAAGGTCACTGAAAGAGAAAGCCTTCAAACTAGGAGAAGCTAATATTTCCTTTTCGGATCTTGGAGTGGAAAACCCTTGGGAACTGCTTCCTACACTTGGTCCTGAGACGGTAAAAGAGGTCGTCGTTGATAGGCTTGACTGACTGGTCCTGCTACCACTGGTAACTTTCGAAGCACCAGAAGCTGACAAGTGACAATGTAGAAGATAAGTCTGCCGGTCAGCATCAAATATCAAAATGAAAAGACGGAATGGGGGAATACAAGACTAAAGGACCTATGTTACTCCGACTCTTCTAATTTCCTCGCGTACCCGTGTCTGACACTCGACACTCGGACATGGGTATGACACTTGGACACCTCATTTTGGACCAAAATATGCATATTTTTCAATAAAATAGCCGAATCCAACACTTGGACACGTACCGTGTGGGATACTTCTAAACGAGTCCGAGTAACATATTAAAGGACTAATAAGTTCGATGATGATAAAATCGATAAGCCGAAGGTAGTCTCAAATGGTTACACAACTACAACATATTCCCAGTGCTTTAAGGGCTCCAGCCTCTAGCAAATGGCGAGGAAAAGGGAGACGGATGGATTGTATGTAACCCTACTCGAGTGTTGCTTCCATAACACGCATAATAAAAACAACATCGAGGATTGCATCAAATGACTGCTACTTCACAAGAAAAAGTACAGTCACTTTTCTGCACCATTTTGTTTTGTTTCGTCATAATCCAGAAGAAAAGAATAGATGAGGGTCTTTCGCTTCATCGTAAATTGAACATAGATTTCACCAGTATTTTACGCACTCCTATAGTAACTAACCAAACGAGTGTTGCAACACTCAAGCTGACATAACAATCAGACTTATGTTGCTCGGACTTTTCAATATGACCTCACGTACCCGTGTCACGGACACTCGGACACTTCATTTTAGACCAAAAACATGATTTTTTTCACAAAAATAGAAGAATCCGACACTTCGACACGTACCCATGTCGGATACTTCTAACTGTGTCCGAGCAACATAGAATCAGACATTGATAATGGGAAAACAAAGTCGATCAGAGGTGTAAATGCATGAGCTGGTACAAGCTAATTACTCAATTAGAGAACTCAAAAAAAGATTAGAAGTAAACTTTGAGCCACTACCTAAATACTACACATTATAGACAAGATACATAGTCTCAAAAACAAAGTGGCAACTGTCTACCGCACCCAGCATCAGGAACAAAAATGAGGAAAGAAATTGAGCAGGATTCGATACTACTAAAACCATAGTGTTCAATCCTGCATAACAAAGTCACAAGACACGTATAGTCACGGCTGGTATACCGTGAAGTGGTTACTGAAGGCACTGCAATTATAAACCAAAACCCGACACTTTCTACAGCACATACACCAGAAGATGAGAGGCATAGCAACTGTACAGGTAAATACAACATTCTCAAGGGTAACATCAAAATATAAACTACTCCATTATTTGTCGCATTAAACACAGACACATTGCTTCATACGAGATATAATGTCATGTAAAATGATCATTAAATTTCGACTTCTACTTGACTAAAACCCCTGAAGTAAAGGTGCATAGCATACTGGCCATTGATCATAGAGAGCACTGTAAGAAATAAGACTATCAACTATCAACTATCAACTATTCTCGTATAAGACGGTTTATCAAAGAACCCGTTTCACAATATACTTGCATAAGACCGTCTTACACACGTATTTGGGTAAGACAATGAGACTGAAATTATACAAATTTCATTACTGAAAAATGAAAAAAGATAAAAACTTTCTGAGAGAATCAAATACTAGAAATACTCACAAATCTGGTAGTCAACATTTAGTACTTTCTAATTAAACAAAAATCCAAACTTTAGCAAAAACCCACCTCAGAAAACACCCAAAAGATCTTAAACAACATATAATTAGCATCAATTAATCACAAAAGTACCAAAAATTAATTGAAACCCTAATTGGGAAAGTGGGGAACATGAATTACCAGAAGTAGGATGAGAATTAAAGGAATCAACTTGTGCAGAAGAACCTAAACAATTCCCCATCTTTTTTTTATTGATTTAACACAGCAAAAATGGGATAAACCACTAAAGTCTAAGGATTTAAGCAATTTATATAGCAAAGATGAACAATAATTGAGTTACCCAACTCAATTTGAAATGATTTAAGTCAAAACCCCGAAAAAATACAGAATTAAATACTATAATAAGTAAGATTATTAATATTATTATTATCTTTTCACATGGAAGTTTTTTTACACTGTTAGTTATTTAAGAGAATTGGGTTGACTATGTTTCCTAGATAAAATTGAATAAATAAATAAAATAAGTGGAATTTGATGCGTGAAATGTGAATGAATGAATGAATGAGTGAATGATGGTTGGTTGTTAAACCATTGATGATTGAAGAAGAGGACGACGAAGAGTCAACTCATGGACGAGAAATTAAAGTCAGGAAAGTCGTTAGAAGATGCCGCAAACTTGCCTACAGGCTACTTCAATTAACCGTTTCCGAGTCTCGATCAATTCTTTACGTTTAGTTCTTATTGAGTAGTTGATGCTCGTACTAGATTTGACAATGGTCAATTGGATATGTTTGGATTACGGTTAGGGTTAGTCTAACTCTGGTAATCTGGTCATTTTGGATATACAATTACTCGGGTCGGAACAACTATTATATGATACAAGTAATAAATATTTGGGTCGGATTAGATAAAATTAGGTCAATTTGGATTCTCAGTCACGGTCAAGTCCTTAGTTTTGGTGTGGGATGGGTGAGCCATTGAGGTCGGATCATTTAGGTTGGCTTAGACAAAATCGGGTCAATTTGGATTCCGAGTCACAGTCAAGTCCTTAGTTTCAGCCTGGGTTGGGTGAGCCATTAAGGTCGGATCATTCAAGTTGGGTTCGTGTTGGTAGACATAGTATGAGCCGCAATTCCGCAAATGTCAAAGGGTAGATTTTACCTGGTCAATTACAAGCTAGGACTTGTAATGGTGTTTATAGTTTTGCTCGCTCTTACCATCAAACCTATATTTAATTACAATGAAAATTAAACACATCACCTCAAATAAAATGTTTATATTGATAGTTTATTTATAAGTTGTCTTATATTTTTTCCAAGTTTAGTTATTGCTCGCAAGAGTGAAGTTTAATGGTAAAAAAAAATGGTGAAAATCTCATGGATCTCAGGTTTGAGCCTGCAGAAGCAATTCTGTGAAAGTAATACGACCTGAGACTTTGTCTTCTAAATTTCGACCCTGTCTACCAAACGACTCAACCAAGCAACCACTCAATTTAGATAAATGTAACCATTAAGCAAAAATTAAAAATTATAAATGATAGCTCTTTGTTAAATCATTTTTTTTGCGAAACCAACCCCTAATATTGTTGATACAATTTTCTATATTGATTTATAAATTATACTGATCAATTATGATAGGTACAGATTTTTATTAAATCAGATCATGCTAACATTATATTAATACAATAAATAATCTTAAATGTAAGTTATATATATACTCCCTCCATTTTTTTATATCACCCCAATCCCCTTTTTGACACTATTCACAAACGGGTATTCAACGTCAGTTTTCTCCCAATCCGTTCACGAAAATATATTCATGTGAGATCTTTTTTAATTTGTCTTGATAAGAGGATTAAGAATATCAAAATTTTATAATTTTTAATAGTATGTAGCTAAAGATATAATCGAAACAAAATGAATATTGACAAACGTCTATAAAGAAATAGGGTGATATAAAAAGAATGGAGGGAGTAACATATAGCAAGAGTGAAACAATATTGACAACGTTAATACTTCCAAGATATAATGAGGATGTCGATTATGACTCTTTTATTTTAAATATATAAATATATATATAATTAGTTGTAGAAATTGGCATGGGATGTTGAACGACCAAAAAATTAAAATTTTCTGACAGTTTGTAATTTGTATAGATATTGGACAACTAATTAATAATTCCGCAAGGACTGGTCAAGAATAGTCTTCCTCTTAATTTGGATGGTCGTACAATTTTTCTTCCACTAATTATTGTGTAATTAAGTTGTTTTGATATTTTGTTAGACAGTTTTATTATGTATAAAAAAGACAACTTATTTTATTAGATCATCCCCAAGCAAGGTCAATTGCTAGGTCAATTGCTTGCTTGGGTCAAGTTAATTACAATTAAGTGAAAATTAGGATTGAGCCAATGGTGTTGGGGGTCAATTAGTGACCCAAGGTGGAGTAAATTGACTTTCCAATTAACTCGACCCAAGCAAGCAATTGACCTAGCAATTGACATACTCTCATTGGTTATAAAGAAAGAAAAAAAAGAAAAGAAAAACTATCTTATTGACTCGATTAAATCGACTTTCTGCTTGGAAGGGTAAAAGAGGGTCAATGTCAATAAGGTGAGATTAAGGGTTAATATGTTATTGACTCGATTAAATCGACCTTTTTGCTTGGGGATGGTGTTAGAGTATAAAATTGATTACGAAACTCTAACTAATCACCAGCTTAATCTTTTAATTAATTAAGATGGTTTGACATGGTATCGGAGCTCGTGTAACCAAAAAGTTGTCTATTATTGCATCCATACTTCAAACTCTAAGAACATTCACATGAGTGGGCGCATTTGTTGGAATATAAAATCGATTATGGGATTCAGGGATTGTTATTATCATGGGCTTAATAAACTTTTACTAAGATAGTTTTTTTTGACATATGCCAGTATATTATAAGGGTAACATTATCCGTAAGACTTCCCAAAGTTTTAACACTCTGTCATATCAGATTTCCACTAACTTTTATTATTTCTTTATTGTTCAGATCCACCCAAAACTTTATACATTATTCGTCAACTCACCATTTTACAATAAAAGCAGAGTATTTTACAATAAAATCGTCTTATTCCATAATTTATCTTTTGTCTTCGTCAGTTTTTGTCAAACTTGATTGTACCTGATGCTTAATTATAATAAGCAGTTTGTCGGACGTACTGCATGCATGCATTGTAATGACAATAAATAAATGGTTATAATAATGTATTTAGCAAATTAGTTAAGAATAGATATGGAGTATTATTTGTCGTATTATTGTCGATTGTCAAATGTCAACTATACATTTTTCTTCGTTTTAGATAGGCGATTGTAAAAGGCGTCTTAAATTAAACACAAATTATACTGCATGCATATCGTATGGTTTAGTATTTTCTGATGTAACGCTGACATATTTCCTACGAAATGTTTTATTAGTTTAAAGGTGCGAAAACTCGATTGATACTCTAATATCATCAACATATCTTATTCTTTCGAATGGAAAAAGTAAGTTCAAAATACCGTCTTTTAAAACTAGAAAACATATTGTTACTGGGCCGTGGGCATACATCATTGGTTTTTAGGTTATTTTTCTTCTTTTTTGAATAACGAGAAAATCCGCAGTTGCTAACTTTGGTGCGCACTGGGATAGCATGCAAACTATGTATACCAGGTTAGCCACCCGAGGGTTACAAGCTCGAAATCTAATAGGCATGGACTCGGACCAAGAATTGAGGAGGTTTGAACACGGGTCTCCTAAGAATTAGTAATTACACCCAAGTTTTAACTACTAGACTCCTGGTAACGTAATGCTTATATAGGTAGGTTAATCAGTAAGTGAAAAAACAGATATTTACCTTTGATTAATATGTTAGTGTGAGTTTATCTTATTTTAAATGTATATCTAGTTTAATTAAACTGCATGCAATTATGCAAACTCTAGTTTAAATGTCAATCCGAAACAGCATAAGTTACAAAGATTGCAGAAAAAGAGGAAAGCGACATAATTTATACTTCGATGTTCCAATTTTATTAAAATACTCTTCATATACATTCAACAAATGAGAACATCATTAAAAACGGAGAAAATGCTTCATTAGAAGAAGAATCATTCAGTATATAAGGATATTAGGACCATTAGGTTACGATTAGCTACGACGGCTATCATCTAGGGTTTATGATAATATGGTTTATTATATATACCCATCTATTTGTAAGAGAACAACATCAATAATACAATAGTCTTCCCTTTATATTATCTAACACAGTAATTTAAGTAATTTTAAGCTGATTAAAGTTAACATTTAATCCTTGTAACTATGTTGTATGTATGAACTCACAATCATTGGTTAACTCGGTTGATTTTAAGTTTATTGTGTATATCAGATACGTATCGATCCCCGGTGCTCCCTAGCTTATTGCATATGAGGAATAGCTCAAATTGGAGCGACCGTGATTTAAACCAAGGTGGTATTGACCGACAGGCGATGACCGTAAAATAGAAATCGATAATATATAGTACTTTCTCTATTTTAGTCATTTGTTTACATAGTCCAAAATCTTGTCACATAGGTCAGGAAATATACGGAAATATAATAAAGTAACTTAAATAGAAATCAAAAAATTATAAAAACATGCTTAGCTAAGCTAAGCTACATATGTGAGGCCCAAAATTTGAGGCCCAAAACGTGAGGCCCATTAACTCTTTGTTTTTATAGCTTTTGTTACACTCATATCCAAACTATTTCATAGTTTTATAGATCATTTGAATGATAAATTAGTCTTATCCGAGGGGATAAATCTGGTTCCGAGAAAAACGATTACGCTATTATCTCATACCCTTTTAGTTATTAAACATAAAAAAAAATTCTAAGCATATTTGAATTTATATGTATAGTTTCTTAGTAGTATTGTATACTTTTAGTTTAATGTTTAAATTGAACGTGTTCAAAAAATTTATACTTAAACTCATAATATTTAAAGCAAAACACAAAAATTTTATAATAAAACACAAATAGTATATAATCTGATGTATAGTCTAAAAATGATTAAATTCTTTTATTTTTAGCAAGAGGATATACCTGACCTGCTAAACAGTGTTCCCTCTTATCAAAAGAATTACATACGTTTAATTAAATATACTTCACATGTATCAAATAAACGTATAGAATTCAATCGGATGAGAGGATTACTCAACAAAAGAACAACACTTGATAATGGATGTCATTCAAAAATCATAAATCATGAATCATGAGTGTGTGTTGGTATACTTGTGTATGCAAAAGCAAACCCAAAATGGATGGGCTAAATATAATCAACCACATTTTCAAAAACAACATGAATCATACATACATAGTTACTTAACAAATTCTTATTTGTAACGAACATTTATATCATAAATCTGCGATGGGTCAAATTCTATCCATATAGGTAGATAAAACAAAAGCAAATTGCTACTCCTTAAGCTCTTTGCTTCTGTCTTATCCACCCAAATAGTTAATATTTGACCCGTTATAAGCTTGTGACTTGATCTGTCAGAAAGAAGACTTGTATTATGTCCAATCCATACTGTATACCGCATGGCCCAAATTTGAGTGGAACATTTTAATTGGGCCACCTCATAGGGTTCCTTACATGTCGCGTCATACAGTTTAGTAGTTAAAACGCGTAAAATTTCAATAATCTTAGTTTCAAGTTTCATTAAAAGCTTTTTTATGGGGTTAAATTCTGCAAATTATGTCTTCTAGATTTCAAGCTTATCGTCTCCTAGAACTGATGAAAGGCTCGATGTAAGTTGTATGAAGGCTATTATGCATATTGGCAGTTTATCCAGATCACATCGAACATAAGAATTGTAGATTCTCCCAGTAATTTAAAAGGAACATTCAATAGATGATCACCAAATATATTTTCTCATTGTAAAGAGAATTGTAAGGTAAATATAACGTCAATTAACGGATTATACCACCAGAGGTATACAATTTTCTGTACATATTTTGAGCTTTTTAATAGAAAATTCGAGCTTTATTAGAAAGAATATGAGCTATATGGTATAATTAGACCTGTCAAACGGGTCGAACGGGCGGGTTGCGGGTCGGGTAGATACGGGTTCGGGTAAAATACGGGTCGGGTGTATTCGGGTCGGGTAAAATACGGGTCATGTCTATACGGGTTCCGGGTCGGGTTCGGGTTAAAATACGGGTCAATCAACATCTTTTCCTCGCATTTTTTAAAACTTCTTTTATATCGTAATTCCTACCCTTTATACGTTTTCTATCATCTTCCTCTTCCTCGTCTTAGTCAACTTAATTGTCACCATTTTTTCCCTCACCACCAACATCACCATCGTTATCATCATCATCACCCTTACTAACTCGCTAAATACGATAATGAGACTCAAATAAGATAACAATGATGACGTGACATGTGATCTGAGGTGATGAGGTGAAAGTGTTGACGCGAAGTGCGGTTCAGTTCGACGTAATACGGTGAAAGTGACGGTATGACACATATTTTGAGGTGATGATGTGGCATGTGGTCCTAGGCAATTATGTGGAAGGAGGTGTAAGTGACCGTGTGACACACATTTCAATGTAATGATGTGAAATGTGGTCCGTCGAAATAATGAGGTGACAGTGCTAACGTGGAATGTAACTTGACGTACTACACTAAAAGTGACGACGTGACACACACTTCGATGTGATGACGTGGCATGTGGTTCGAGGTGATGAGTTGACGCTGCTGACGTGGAATGCAATTCGACGTACTACGGTGAAAGTGACGGTGTGACACACACTTTGAGGTGATGACGTGGCATGTTGTTTGATGTGATGACGTGGCATGTTATTTGAGGTGATGACGTGACATACCGCATATATATACATATTTCTCCTCAAAAATTTATAAGTCATCAATACTTATATGACATTGTATATTTTAAAAATGATATATTGTCTTGACCCAACGGTCAACCCGCTGCGGGTCGGGTTTTGACCCGCTATTTACGGGTCAAAACGGGTTCGGGTATCTTTCGGGTTCGGGTTGAAAAAACCGGGTCATTTACGAGTTATTTACGGGTCGGGTTACGGTCGGTTTTCGGGTCGGGTCAGGTTTTGACAGGTCTAGGTATAATTGATGAACTCCTTGAGAAAATATTGAGAATCGAAAATTATTATACAATTAAAATACAATACATATAAGTTGAACTATATTTTAATTTAATATAAAAAAACTAAAATATAACTCAAATAGTTTAAAAGCTCAACAAATATACACATCATCTCAATAAAATACACCATGGTTATACGATACTATTATACATCTGGTTGTATAATCCTTTTTGTGATATAACGTTGGCGGAATTTAAAAATAGGCCAATTCTAATAAGCAAGTTTGTAATTTGAAATTCAATAACCATTGAGACTATTAGTGAGTATTCATTAAATAAAATTGCATGTTATAATGTAATTATATATATGTGGGATGATGCATTTGTTATTCTCCTTAGCTTTAAAAGTAACTTATGTGAATCTAATCGTTTTATCGGGTCTGTTTTATATTTTTATATTTAGAATAGAAACTCGAAAATAATCTTCATTCACAATAACAACAATGTAAGATTTCTCAGTAACTATTTAATACTTCGATAAATGAATTTTGCTTACAACCGTTGTAAGTTACGACATAGCACAAAAATGTTCTTATCAACCTCTGATTTATTTTTCGGGAACTTTCAAACATATAGAGCAATATAAACCGATTTCTCATAAAACATAATATTTTAATATTTTTCTTAAAGTGATTTTTGAAAAGTCTTATTGTTTCGAATTACATACAAAATTTTCAATTATATAATTTAACCATAATAGATTTTCTGAGAGACCGCCCCCCACTAATTTAGTGGCTAAGATATAACATAGAAAATATAACTTAAATTACTATCTCCCATCATTATGTGAGACGTTTCGAAATAACATTACTGACAGATCGTTTATTTGAAGTTTATGCGATCTGGTAATTAAGAAATGAAAGTATATACTAAGTGAGTTTCCAAGTCCTTGCAAAAACCAAGTGCCCACCACATGCAAACCCTAATATTATAATTATCACTAAAAGTCCAACATGCCAGGAATTGTTTTCATGTAAGAATTTGCAAAATATCCAAACAAATCCATTACAATCTAAATTGGGTAATTATTTATTTGTAATTAAATCACTTAGCATGTGGCCACTAAACAGCATCTTAATTAATTAATTACTATAATTACTTTAATTTCCACTATAAGTACATAATTTATATATTTTATAATTAAATTAATTAATTATTTTATACTATAATGTTGGCATCTGAAACAACAACCAAGATGCCAAAATTTGTAACCATGTTCCTGCCAAGGAGCTAATCTGTACTGTGGGCACATGATCCCAGGCATTAATTGCACTAAATATATTATCAAACTTAATTAATTTAATCGATTTATCGTTATTGGGTACGACCGTTGTATGAGTACAATAAAAAAATTTAAAACTGGTCATTTTATGATAAATAACGTTCATAATTTTATGTTAAAAAAGATGAGAAAATGGTCATGTTTTTAACTTAGAAGGTTAAACTTTTATGTCGTTACATCATACAACAGTCGTATACTGTAATTTACGTAATCAATTTAAGCAATTAATAATTATTGGGTGCGAGCGACCGACCGCGTGGTATGATCGAGTACAATGAAGAAATTAAACTGATCATTTTATGATAAATAATGTCCATTATTTTTTAAGTTAAAAGTGATGAGAAAATGGTAATTTTTGAACATAAATTGTTATTTTTTTTATGTCGTTACACCATACAACAGTCGCATACTATAATTTGCGTAATTAATTTTATCAACGTTGTATGAGTACAGTGGAGAATTTAAAACTAATCATTTTATGATAAATAATGTCCATTATTTTACGTTAAAAGTGATGAAAAAATAGTAATTCTGAACTTAAAATGTTACAGTAATTTTTATGTCGTCACACCATACAACATTCGCATAACTTACGTAATTATTTAATTTGGATGATTAATAAAAAAGTATGGAAAAGGAATATGTAGGCTGCAAATTGAGGTATGATAAGATTATTAATTGAAGAAAACACGTAGTACTATGTACTTTTATCTGCATATCTGACATAATCTACCTCGAGTTAAGCTTGATTAATCATGTTTACTTTTGGATTAAGATACACTATTACTACTCTTCTTTCTGTGCTGTGCTTTGGAGTATTTGTAGTAATTCATGCAACCAATGAATTGCATATGCAGGTAAATTGTATAGCACACGCGTTTTATTAAAACGATGACTAGCCATTTTAAGTTTAAAACTCGATAAAATGTTCACATATTAGCAAAAGAAATTGTCGATGTTTATCAGTTTATTTATACAAGTGATATATAGGTATTTAACTTGTTTTAATCTTAAGATAAATATTACTTTCTCCATTCAAATCAATTTTATACATTTACTTTATTCACGTTTGTCAATACCTGTTTTCTTTTGTTAATATCATTAGTTAAGTATCGATAAAAATTACGAAGTATAAAACTTTGATATTCACAATCTACTCGATAGAACAATTTAAACAATATCTCACATGATTATCTTTTGTGTTATATATTAAAAATTGTGTCGAAGATTCACTCAACTTATTAATAGTGCCCAAAAAAATGAAATATATAGAATTGATTGGAATTGAGGAAGTATTGATTATAGAGTGGGTGTCACGACTCACGAGTAGCTAGCTAGCCTAGCTTAGAGGTCTATATAGCACATTACCTTTTCCATCCTAGCGAATAGTATTTAGAGTTAAAATTTTCTTATAAAGCCGTTTCAATTAATAAAGCACGGAAATTTATAATAAGCTCAAATCTTTTTTATAAAGCTTTAAATCTATAATACCTGATCTACATATATATCTGGTTGTATAGTCTACTAATTGAACAATGTAAGTGAACAATTTAATCCACTAATTAATTTAACATTTAGTCTTTGCTTAAGATGACAATATAAATTTTAATGATAAACTGATCAAATTATTCTCACTTAATGATAGTAGATAAACTTTTTGCTATTACTTAAACAACTATATTTAATTATTTATTACTCCTTCCTATTAAGGATCATCTACCATATTTCCTTATTGGTTTATTCAATTTTTCTTCTTTAATTATTCTTTTGGATTGATTTGTGTTGTTCAAATTCGATTACATATGGGGTAGGGTGTTTTCTCTCATCTTTATTTTCTTCCCTAGCAAATATGAGGGAGTATATGATACTTATTTAAATCGCTTGGTTATTATTCCCGTCTTTAACAAGACTATGGAGGTGTTTGGTAAACGATTTTTAGCATATTCAAATATTTTAGTATGTTTGACCTATCAATATGCTAATATTACTGTTTGGTAAACATTATATTGAAACAATATATTTGAGGTCAATATGTATGTTTTTTTATATTACCATCAACATACTGGTTAGCATATTTTAAAATAGGAAAATTTACTCTATTCTACAAAGAAATTTAAATCTGTTAATTACGAAATACCCAAAACAATTCTGTCAATTCAATTTGTTAGTCAAATCCTCCGATAAAATCTGTCATTTATAATCTGCTTTTACAATTGGCTTATTCTGAAATTAATCCGCTATTTATTATATATAGGATTATGTGTAATTTGGAAATAAGTGAGAGCGAAAAGAAGGCTAGGATTGATGGAGAAGTAAAATGCAAGATACATTTGATGAATAAAAAAAAGACATAAAAAGGAAAGCTTTCTTTGTCAAAAAGAGAGACAGCCATACGTCCCTTTGGAGATAGTGACTATTTCCCACTCTCTCTTACTTTCTTTTCATTTCCCATCCTTCTCCTTGTCGTTTTCTTCATGGCCTTGGAATGTGTGAACCAATCAATGGAAGCACGCGGGTCAAGTTTAGATCGAACTAGATATAAATGATGTATTTCGAGTTATAACTTATACAGTATATAATCTTACTCACTTCCGAGTCAGATTGAATTAGGTTAATGATGATATGATGAACAATTCTGTATTATGATTCTATTAAATTTAACTTTTCTCTGTTCTATGTTATTTGTCTTCTAAGGATCTGTTTTTCTTTTTCTATAATTACTCGAAAATAGAAAGAGTACAAAATGTGAAAATATTGGTTTTAAAAATTAAAATTGTCGAGTTATATAGGTCGTACTTACTTTTTTTAGTTTTTTCTTATTTAAGTGTTTAAGCCTTTATTACATTTGTCATTTTTTTTTTAAAAATCCCACAAGGAGGGATTAATCTATTCCAATAGAATCGATGCGAACAAGATCACTAATGTAACGTGAAAGCTCATCCATGCTCCATTGTCGCCTAACATTCTGCGACGAGCTTAGTTGAGCCAGTTCATGTGCTACCGTATTAAATTGTCTACTAACAAAAGACCACAAAACAGTATCAAACTCAACACAAAGAGAAAAAATATCTTCTAATAGCAGATGAAACTCATGTCGTCCCTTGGCCTTGGATGAAATCGCATCAATAAGAGTTTTAAAATCGCTTTCCACCTCGATCCTGGTGAACCCGCACCTCCTAGCTTCCTGAATTCCGACCAGAACCACTTCAGCTTCCGTCATACACACTTCCATCGTGTCTCTCCGGTACTCACTTAACGCCCATACCACTGCTCCCTCGCTATCATTTGACTTATAAAAAAATGATATTTTATAGTTAAATCAAAAATGGAAAAAGGTACAAAAGTGAAAATATTTATTTTAGAAAATAAATTTGTCGACTAGTATATCCCCTATGTCCTTATCACTTTTAATTTTTTCTTATTTAAGTATTTAATCTTTAATACATTTGCGTTTTAGATAATAATGTTATTTTTCTTTCTTTTGGCACATTAACATTTTCCTTTTCACGTATTCTGAACCATATTTATCTTCTTTTTTAACATTCACGTAAAAAACAAACGTAAAGAATTAACCGGAAGGTATCTTTTATTTAACATTTTTACCCAGTCAGGTAGATTTTGTTCAAAGATGAAATGGGAATGGGACCATAAAGTGAATGGTATGCAGTGATTGATGCAATCATAATCAGCTTTCGATGATTACCAACTTTTCTACTTTAAAGGACTGTGCATGGTCAGTAATGCTAAAAGTGTAACTTTATTTTTACATTTCTAACCTGCTTTTTCCTTGTGTGGGTGCCATTTTGACTTACGCCCTCTAGTTTTCTAAACTTTATGGTGTTGAAAATGTTAAAAAAAAAAAAAAAAATTATCTCGTATTTTTATTAAGACTTTTGAAATATATTCAAATTGTAAAGCATATTTTGAAATTTGAATAAACGACTAAAAGTTCGAGCAAGTGTAATGAAGTTTTATTTTCTTGAATTTGTCAATAAAAATTTCAAAAATAAAGTTATTTTTCTCATTGCAGATAGCCAGATAGGAGTTTGTCAAAAAAAAAACCTGGGTCTTAGGGTCTGTTTGGCAAAACTAGCTGAAAAGGTAGCTGAAACCTGAAGAGGTACCTGAAACCTGAAAAGGTAGCTGAAATGGTACCTGAAAACTAAGACCTGATAAGGTAGCTGATTTTTGTTAAAACTGTTTGGAAACTAGCTGAAAAGGTAGCTGATATTTGACAAAATGACGTAAAAGGACATGGTTTATTATTGATATTTTTACGTTTTTACTATTATTTTTGTGTTATTGTAGACAAATGACCGAAACAAATAGAGTAGTAACTTTTGAAGAGAATCGTGGAAAATGCCTACATTGCTACTTCCAGGATTTCTTCATGTACCCTATTTCGAATTAATTGACCATTAAAATCAAGTTATAGGGATAGCTTCAACTACTCGTTTTTATATACAACGAATTTCACAAATTAATATATAACGACTAGGTGAAAAAAAAAATTAAACAATATATCCACAAAAATATATTATTGATATAAAATTAGTTTTCTATTAAAGTCATACACACAAAGAAAAATTAATTAAGTTTACGTAAGAATTTTGTAGTGTATTTAATTTTGTTAATTAGCGTTATAAAATCCGAGGGTAGAATAGGTAATTAAAAATGAATCAGGTACCTGATTTGTCAAATGCTACCTGAGGTAGCTTTTTATTTCAGGTACCTGTTTCACCTTTTTTCAGTCCAAACAGGTAGTTGTCAAACGCGTCAAAAATAATAAGCTACCTGATTATTTTGGCAAAAAAGTTACTTCCGGCAAATCAGGTAGCTGAAATGGCTTACCAAACAGACCCTTAAAGTAAGAACCTAGTTCTTCGTCGATTATCGAAAAAATAAAATAGGTTGATGGAGATAAGATAATTAATAGTGGATCCTAATAAGAAAAAGTTCTTCCATTATGGTATAAAATTCTTAAACTTAGTAAGTAGCAAAAAATGACTTGGAAATAAAAAGAACTTTATGTGAAAGTTAAGTTAAAATTTTTAACAGTTTAATATCTTGTTTTCGTATAATATTCTGTTAAATTTGTATATATTGACTAAGAGTTTATCAATTTACGGACGATACATATATGCATATTATAATATTTTAGATTAAGCACACCTTAAACGACTGTAATCTTAATTAACTCGCAATTTTTTCTCTGTTTTTTACAAATGATGAAATAAATCATAGTATCTCAATAAAGCGATTGCTGCGCCTCTCTTCTTGTGAAAAAAATGGTTCTTTAGCGCAGTTCTCGACCCAATTTTTATATTATCAACTCAATTTTTGTGTTGGGTTATTAAGCGAAAGTCATTAAGACTCGTGTGTAATATATTATTGTTGTTACTTTTACGGGTTTTTAGAAAATGGAATACAAAAGTAAATGATACTCAAAAACTGATTTCTTAAAGATCATTTAGACCAAAGATTACAGTAGAAATTCTGACCACATTTGTAGAGTCTAATCTTCTTCCAATTCATATGATCTACAAAGATGGTTTGATCTGAAGCAACTGCTTATTTGATTCCGGTGAACCGAAAAACCCAAGCTGGGCAAAACCACCTTAATTTTTACTTGACATATTGATTTATACACCAAATATTAAAATCACAATTTGAGTTAAAAAATTGGTACCATTATATAAAATTCCTTAACTTGATTCCTTCTGAGATCATCATAAAACAAAATATTTGCTCCAACGAGAGAGGCCTAAACGCGAGGAAGCTCAATTGAAGTTATGTTGCTCGATCCACGGCCAAAACCCAGTTTGATCATCAATGCCACAGAACATGTTGGTGAAGGTCTCTTCCTTAACGGGCGGTGGTTGTGGACTTTGGAAGAGTAATTGCGCCCCGTGATGTGGTGCATTAGGTCTCATGGACATCGGCTGGAAGAAAGACCGTCCAGTGATGCTGGCAGTAGCGTTGTCTGTTGTGGTTGTCGGATGTGCTGACAGATCCAAAGGACTGTCCACCGGAGTTCTTGAGATATCCAACTTAATCTCGGAGCTGTTGTCGCTTCGATTGCTTGATGACCCTTCAGTTTCCTTGTTTAGATTGATCGATTCTGTTGGCTCCCTACATTTCAGTGCTATTATCTGCAAAAAATAAACAAACTTAAAAACAAAAACAAACACAAATTCTTGTTTAAGGGCCTGTTTTTTTCGGCTGAAACGAGCTGAATTGAATAAATTGAGATAGAGCTTAATTGAACAAAATTGAGTGGAACTGAGGTGGAGTGAATTTAGTTGAATTAAAAGTTAATTTTGTGAAAAGATTAATTGAAAATAATTGATTAAACGTAAATAAAACTTAACGGAATACAACCAACCAAAATTGAAAGGAGCTGAAATTAAGCCAGAAAGAACAGAGCCTAAGACGTCAATATCAATAAAGTCGTAAGTGGAGGCGTATTTGACTCGTTTTTATCTTAAGACGGATACTGCTGTTTTAAGAGAAACTTACAGGCAAACAAATAATAGCCAACTTTGTTTGAATCAAAATCAAGCAACTATGATGTGACAATAAAAACAATCATCTAATGCGCCAAACATTTGTTTAAAGTAGGCCATATACACAGTGTTTGTGCTGAAAATGTCTTAAAAGACACAGCTTGAAAGAAACTTAAACAGAAAAGGATGTGAACTGACCATATTTTACATCAGTAAATTTTCCCTTTTTATAAATTTTTAGAAAGAAAAACACACTTCTTTTGTATATCTCAGAAAAAAAACATGAATAATTAATCAGTTTAACTCTAAAAGGCAATACAGGAATAATCATGCATTTTATGAATTTTATGAAAGATGAAAAGGCAGCATAATTGCTCAAAATCAAAACACCCTTAAAAGTTATGAACATGACCCATTAACTCAAAATATCAAATTTCATTGTCGTTTTTCACATTATCTCGGTGTCTCAAAGGCTCACGCCTTTGGCAAGGTAGGGGGTCGGATGCACATAAACCTAACTTTGTGTTAAGAAACGAAAAGACGATGTTTCCGAATCCTGAATTGATGATCTAGAATAGGGAAAATTGTCCAAGTTGCAGTTAAGTACCTCAGCTTGGAGTTTCTGATTTTGGGATTGAAGGGCTTCATTATCAGCCTTAACAGCATCAAATTGTCTCTTAAGAACCTCATAATCTTTCTCTAATTGTTTTGTCTTCCACCTAGCTCTCCTGTTTTGGAACCAAATTGCTATTTGTCTAGGTTGTAAACCAAGTGCCTTAGCTAATTGCATTTTTCTCTCCGGTTCAAGCTTGTTGGCTAACTCGAAATTTTTCTCAAGGGTTTTCACTTGCTCCATGTTTAGTCTCCTCTTTTTTTCCCCTGCCCCTCCCAATTGCGACCCGTCATCTGATAGATCTTCATCTCCTCCATTATTGTTCCCATTTGTGTCTTCGCACATGTCAATCCCGGAAAATGACATGGATCTTTTTCCTAACATCGGTGTCATTCCTGAACCATTCAACGTAAATCATGTAAAAAAAGAAGTCGATGAATAATAAGAGTGAAGATCGCTCTATGTTACTTCGACTTTTCATTATCGAATCAAACTAGTACACTATAAAAAAGATGTCAATGAATATACTCGGTTTTGATCCTAGGATGTGGAGCATGATGACTTTTATGATATCCTAAACTAGCCCTACAATAATATCCATAAATTCCTTAAGAACACTAAAGTAAGTAATTCTTCTCAAGTTTGATCAAATCATTCCTATACAAATACAAAGATCATAGTGTCATGAATCCAGCATACCGACATGAAGTAACAGAGCCTATGTTACTTAGACTCGTTTAGAAGTACACGACACGGGTACGTGTCCAAGTGTTGGACTCCGCTATTTTATTGAAAAATATGCACATTTTGGTCGAAAATGAGGTGTCCATGTGTCATACCCATGTCCGAGTGTCGAGTGTCGGACACGGGTATGCGAGGAAATTAGAAGAGTCGGAGTAACATAGGTAACAGATAGCAACACATAAATGAAAACTACATCGAGAACTGCATCGAGTAACTACTACTTGGCAATATAATACAAGGGGTAAGAAAGAGTATATACCATGAAAATCTTGGGGATTGCATGAAGGCATGAGTGAAGATAGAGAAGGAGGATGATGGTCATTATCAGTAGGAGTTTGAAGCATGAAATTTGCAGGGAAGAAAGACATCCCAGTACAAGTAGTACTCATGACCTTCCGAATATGAATTAGTGAAGCTTCTTGTTAACCACCACCAACACTAATCTTAGAGGAACATTAAACCTGATCTGATCGACATGTCGAAATCGCTTTAATTACAGAAAATATAGAGGACTTGACATCGAAAGGCGGCCTCAACACTACAGGGTTCTACAGTCAAGAGAATGAAACATGGAAAGGGACTTGAATTTTGTTGTTTTGAAAAAATTTATTACAAATAATTGAGGGAGTACATACACATATATATATATATATAAACAAGAGTTTTGAGATTGTAGATTGTAGATTGTGCACTGTTTGTTGTATGGTAGAGTGTTTATATACCTTACTAGCTACAAGAAAGGGTCCAAGTTTTTATATTAAAGAGAATGGAAAGGGGTGGGGAAGAGGAAGAGAAAGAGAGGGAGAAGAATTGTTATCAATATTATGGAGCTTCATAGTAGAATCCTTTTTATATATAATAAGCTTTTTGCTTTGGGAAAATATGCTAAACTAATCGACATGTACATTAGTATATGAGTACATCGTATGAATTTTACCCACTCGCTAAAATGTATTACGTCCAGTACACATGTATTGTCTTCATTTACTACAAAACGTGCACCGTTAATATATCAAAATAACTATTTTCATATATTCTTATTTTGAAATAATAAAAAGTTAAGCTAAATGGACAAAACTTCTATGCACCGTCAAAACTAACCGAATTGCAAAGCTCAATATGACTCGACCATGCCTGAGCTTTGTCGAACCAAAAATTGGCCCACTCGAATTGAATCCACACAAACCACTGGTGGATCAAATAATGACCCAACTAAAAACCTAGAGCGATCATAAATAACTAATTTTAAAGCAAAGACTCACTTCAAAGATACACTTTTTAGTCATTTCCTACTACTAATCAAGGTTTTTAATGTTTAAATTGCTAACCTTAGAAAGATTAATTCACGGTGAACAACACCTAAAAAAGACATGATGAGAATGATCGAACACAAAGTGACTCGCACCCAAAATGCATTGCTATATTGCTAGGAATTCATCCTAAGTAGATCTGAAACTCAACTCAAACCAATATATAAACAATCAATCAAAATGGATATCACCAGGCCATTCAAATCAAATAGATACAAGTCATACAACACAACTGCAATAAAATATCATCTAACCATAACGAGCCTAGCAGATCAAAGTCAACTTTATCAGACGTTTAAATTCGATACTAAAAAATCATCACTAATCTAATGTTTTGCTGCACAAATGTTAAGATCCGTCCAACAAAATGACAAATTACTATGTTTAAAAACTGTCTCACACGATAATTTGGAAAAAAAGACCAAAGAGTTTACATCAACTATATTACCTAGAATTTAGCTAGTATAACTGGTAAATTTATGGAAATGATACTCATGACTTAACTGTTCAAATCAAGTTCATATTATATACTGTATGCCCTTTATAATTCTCACGCAAAAAAACAATACTAACCATCCCCAAGCAATGGTCACGATAATTAAGTCGCGATTCGTTTTTTCTCTTAAACACATCTTATTTATCTTGACTTATTTTCATCCTTTCAAGCAGAAGGTCACGACCCAGGTCATCAACCTAATCATTTTTCCATTTTCCAACATTTCCAATCATTTATCACATTTTCTACCCTACCAAAACCTCTCTTACCAATCATTTTATTATTTTTTTATTTCTCAACCAATCACATTTATCCACCTAAGTGGTCGCAAATATGGTCAATATCGTTCATCAAAGATTACAAATTGACCTTGGTTGGTCATATGGTCACAAATTAGCAAATTTAGCCACCAATTAATTACTTTAATTTATCTCACTAACTATGACCAAACAAGATTATGACCTTGCTTGGGGATGGTAAACTCATAATAAAATGTAATCAATCGATGAAAAAAAATAACATCCCGACATGTACCTCTTTGTACATTTTCAAAGCATAAAATAGCCTAAACATCCAATTTAATCAGAGCAACACGTGCACTAGATAGAAAACGTTATTCTACTGTTCTTTAGGGTAAATGCATACACTATATCAAAATTTTACTTTCAATTCAACTATTAAGCTTCATTTCCATTCAATCCAATAAGAATAACATCAGTGCAATCAAAACTAACATGCACTTCGACCTATTGATGTATAAAATTTATATGCTGATAATTTCACATAATGTAATATAGCAATTATATTGCAGAATCACACTCTTATTTAAGACTGTCTTAAAGATAAGACTTACAATCGATTTAAATAAGATATACTATTTCATAATATTGACCAAGGCATTTTAACGTAGTCACTTTCTCCATCCAATATAGCAGGCTAGCAGCAGTTAAGAACACCATTAATCAAGTAAATGAAAGCCCGCAAGTTGTGTAAAGTCAACAACTATTATTAAAATTTTGTAAAATGGTTTAATTAATAATTAAATCTGTATAGATGGTTAGATGGGTTCTTACTCCAGCCATGACTCATGACCCATAGAAGCAAAGTCTATTTCAGCTTGTCTAGACAGTTGTCCAAAAATAAACAAGTAAATCTTTAGATGAAAGAAGACAATTGTCAAGCACATAAATGAATTTCATCTTGGTGTTAAAGGGAAGAGAATATGTGAAATGTTTCATTTAAAATAAGAGGTTGGTAAGTTAAATTTTACTCATAAAGCAAAAGAACTTTTTTAAGTAATATTTTATCTTTCACAAACCTTTTACTTATTGCCCTTAATATACCGACGCAATAAATCTTATTTGTAACCGTTAAAATTACCATAGAAGGGAGTTTAATTTTACTTATAAAGCAAAATAACTTTTTTAAATAATATTTTATCTTTCACAAGCCTTTTACTTGATGCCCTCAAGATATACAGACGCAATAAATCATATTTGTAACCGTTAAAATTACCATTGAGGATTGATATGTTCCATCACCCAAAAACGTGTTAGTAATTGAAAATTTGTGATACAGATAAATCTCTTTATTTTCAACGCAAATTTCTTTATAAGTCGACACAAATCAACTCTTTGTTTTTAATATAGTTACAAGTTACAAGTACATGTTACTTCGACACTTCACTTTGGCTACATGTGTCGCTCGTCCGACACTATACACACTCTCGACACTTTTTTCTACACAAAAACTGAAAATATCACTCTATATAAGCATATTCAATACTATGTCATGTCGGACTCTTACAGCCGAATCCAAGTAACATCTAGATTGTAGGTGCAACTTGCAAGGTTGCTTAAACCACTCGTCCCATACACTATAAGGTAGAGACCTTAAACACTTTGGTAAAGTTGTAGTTTACTAAGCAAGGACCTAAAGAGGCATCTATACCAATATGAATTCTAATAAAGATGAAACAAATGTTATTATCAATGCAAAGGATTACTTAAGAGAAAAAAGAAATGAGTTGGCTATAATTTGTTTTATAGTCTATAGGTTATATTAATTTTCATATGTAAGAAAGAGGGAAAGAAAGGGCAGGAATCTAGGGGATGAAGAGGTGGAGGGGTATGGGACCTAAGAAGGGGCAGAGTTTGCTACCTAACCCACCAACACGTAATGTGAACCAGGACGAACCTCCTTTCGCTCTCATCACCCATTTTATCCCTATTTCAGACCTCTCTACCCTACTCTTCTGCATTTCTGATCAAATTTACAGAGTGAGAAAGTGAGAAAACTGAGAATGAAGTTGAGGTCTCAATATATATGTTTCAGACCTTAGCTGTGTGTGTGTGATGTATATTGTTTTTATTACATTTTGTAAACGACATATTCATTGTTCCGATGCCACAATAAAAATCAGGCCCCATTGTCTAGGCTCAATTTGTCCCGATCTGTAGCAAAAACTATTAATTATGCAAATTTAAATGTTTTTAATGCACGGTTGTGAATGCTTGAAAGATCAACGTAATTTTTCGGTTATAATCTTTTAAGTCCGAAATATAAGTATTAGTGTATCACCCCTTATTGAGATTACCAACTAAGGTCGAAACATAATGGGGTGGTTACAACTTACAAGTATGGAGGTCTATGTGTAGAAATTTCTGTATTAGTAAACATGAAGTTGTGTGTTTGTTACCTTCAAACAACTTGTGATAACTTGAATTAGGAATTGTTGACTTATGCTGTTCATCCATTATTGTGGTTTCATCCATTGCATAGCTCGTTTTATAGAGAGTTTTACTCTGCTTTTCCTGCCCAAACCAAATGTCAATCCCCCTCTTCAAAACACAAATTCTCATTTATGACGGACATATTCGTCGTAAACTTGTGACGGGTCAAGTAGTATCCACTTGAGTAGGAAAAGACAAATCTTTTGTGATTTTCTATGCTTTGTCTTATATGCTCAAGTGGGATAACTTATCCCGTTAGAAGCTTGTGTCGCATATATCCATCGCAAGAGAAATTTACTGATTCCAAAATTTAGGAGTTATCATAGCATTAGAAAAAAAAAAAAAAAAAAATAGAAGGCTGACATATAGATAAGGGCCAATTAATGATAATGTCAATAAGAAGTTATAAACCCATCAAAACATAAGAGTAAGCATCTAGTGCAAAATATCTCAATCAAGCTCTCACAACTCCACCAAAATCCCACATTGCATGTACTTCTTAAGACTCAAAAGTCATGTCACCCTTCTAAATGATACGGACATATTCATGTTCAAGGCACGAAAACGAAAATATCATGAAAAAAAATCAATCATGTATACATATTTACTGAAAATAGACCGGAATAAAAACATCAATTACTTCCTTTGTAATAACATGTTCGCGCTTTAACCACATTTTTTGAAATTATAAATTACTTCAAAAACTAATAACACATGTTAGTATTTTTAAATCTATCGCGCTTCTTTAAACATGTCAATGTATTTATTGTCGGAGTTTACAAAACTTCGACCTCACGAGATTAAACGGGAGGAACACAACACTACATAGATGTAAAATAAGTTGCCATGGTTGTGTCACTTATATCACTCAAGACATGTCCTACATTCCGGCCTAAATAGCCTGATCACAATTACAATATGCCAATTATGTCCAATCATAAGCAGACTACGTGGTACTTGATCTCCCAATCATACTCGACTATATTAGTAAATAATGATGAATCAAACTTTTAAGCTAAAAAAGGTTCTCTCTAAATAATTTTCACCACTTTAAGCTTGTTTTTTTAACATGAGGATTTAGCGAATGTTATCTAGCACACAATAGGAAAAACTCTTGGCTAGTGTACACGGCAATCTACACACTATATGGAAGATATTTGTTCAATTCTCCCTATTTTTAGCATTTCAGAGCTATAAATTCATTATTATCGTAGAATTAACATCAAGTGTTTTAATTTTTGAGGTTCGATTATCTCTAAAATCAGATCATATCCGTGTTTTCGAAGATATTTCTAAGACGAAAGGAGGAGTAAATACACACAATAGCCTACATATTTACACGCCTTTTCATACTTTTATAACATTGTAGTAAATATACACAACAGCCTATAAAGCCCAGAAAAGGTTTTCATACTTTTATAGCAGTAAGACAAATGACCTTACAACAAAGTTTGGGCTTGATTGCCTCCCAATAGAATTATTTGTGATCATTCACAAACTTGTTTTAACCGAGGACAATTCCATTTTCTGTGGCTGTAAATGATCTCACTCATAGAGTACTCGGAATTGATCGGTCAAAGCTCAACTTGCGAGTCGAGCTTTGACCAATTCTGAGCCGATTCCGCTCAACAACGCCTAGATAATGAGGGAGTAATCAATACGAGTATTTGTTTTTAGAACTATATTTTGTATAATTAAACTTTAAAAGGTGAAAACACAAAAAAAATAATGACATTCCGCCAGCTCAAGCTTTTCCCCATGCAAATTCGAGCTTCAATTTTTAGGCTCGACAAACTCGGAATTGAGCCCAAGGTCGAGCAAAAAAATTCAAGCTAACCTCAAGTCCATCCAAGATCGAGCTCGTGCTCATATCGTCTTGGTTATACCTCTAGTCCTCTATTCATTCTCTTTTGGGAATTGGGAGCAACATTTATACAATGCATACAATTTCTACTTTTCTTTCACTTTCCCTCATGTTATGACGGATCATGACTTGACACAAATTTTGTTTAACAGAAGGCGCCCGAAGTAGTAGGAGGGAAACAAACGCTACACTGACCACAAGCTGATAGGACCCATAACAGCAATAATTAATGGTCCACCAAGCCCTAATAGACCAAAAATAGCTAAACTAGTCCAAAGGTTTCAAGTTTTGAGCTGATGAATAAACAGTATAATGCCCCTTCATCCTTGATATGTCTATAATCAAGTGACTGGGTACCCTGAATCAGAGAGCGATTTGCCACTAGCTAATGGGTCCAATTCCAATATCATATCATCCTTAATTGATTTTTGGAATGCTTTCTATTTCTTAATTAATTGCAACTTAATGAACTTTGTTACTTTGGAATCATAGTATTAATGGATGCCTTAGTTGCTTAGTGGGTGTGGGTCTACATACCCTGCATCATTTGTTAGAAAGATGAACTAAAAGAAGAAAAATGAGGATTAACTAAAAGAAGAAAGATGTAAATCAACTAAAGGAAGTTTGATTGATATTTAATTCAAGACTAATACATGACATGGTGATTCTAAATCATACCGCTAAAATTCTTGTTTAACACGACAATATTTATTTAAACTTAAAACGAATGCGGTATATTGGACGGAGAAAAGGTGAATACTTAGGAACTAACAAAATATATCTTCTATATAAGCAAGTAGGAGCATATTTGACCTATCTTCATCCTAAGACGGATATTGTCGACATACTCATCATACAGCAGTAAAGTACTACTAAACATGCAAATTGCACTCAATAAAGATGCAAATCCTGCATGGATTAGTATACATGCAAATCACAGTCCAAGATGATGGAAGATGATTTAACTTATGCTTGTAAAATGCGACTTAAAGGGTGATTTAACTCATGGTTGTTAAAATGCGACTTAAGGTGCAAAATCAAGTAGACCACTAGAGCATCAGAAATCGAGAACTGTGACCAATGTAATCCAATTGAGAAAAGATTAAAATAGGGACCCTCTAAACACAATATTCTACTATTGTTGGGGAAGATGGTAGAGTAGTGGTCTCCTACATGTGAAAGAAAAATAAAAATCACCTAAAAATATGGGTTTTAAAAGGAAAATCAAGGCAAAGACAAAGCAAGTCTCAGTGCCATCACATGACTTTATTAGTTGGAAGTTGAAGGATACCCCATTGGAATTGGGTGGATCCATGTTCTTGAATCCCCCTATTGGAGGTCACCCCTATCTCCCGATATTTTTTAAAAAGAAATTAGGTTTTAAATCCAATAAATAGCTTGTTATTCGATTTACCTCAAAATCAGCCTATTTTCCAATGTGTTTTATAAAAGAATTTGGGGATTAGATAATCGGCTTACCTTAAAATTGGGTGAATAAATCACTAGTAGAGTCATAATCGAAAGTAATACAACTTTGAAATACGATCACAAAAACAATACGAACTTACTTTTTTTTTTACAAAATCACTAGTATGAATATGAGGTGTTACAAAACTTAGATTAATTATAATTGTTTTAAGTAAATTATATTTAATTAAAAAGAAATTCACTAATAGAATAATATAAAAAAAAAGGGAACTGAATCTTCCCATTCACATGGCTCCCTGTTTCTCCCTGTTTCTGGTGTGCTCAGTTTGCACTGATCCCCATGTGCCCTATTCCCATATCGTCATCCTCTTCCTTCAGATAGTGATTCGTCAACCACTAGTTTATACTAATATAACACCATTACTTCTCTCCCTTTCCATATCTTTCTTCAATTTTTCTAAAATATAGTTTTATGTTTGTTTGTTTGTTCTTTTGTCCTTTAATTAATACAAGAGGTGGCCAATGTTTGACGGAGCAATTCATCTCCCTTAAACGGTCATATCTGTCATAAGTTAAATCGGGTTAAACACTACCCTATACAAATGAATGGGATAAAAGTTAGCCATTTCATATGCATTCTCTTTCTTGTCTTATCTATCTATTTGACCCGTTACTTGTTCAAAACAAATATGTCCGTCTTAAACAAGAACTAGGGTAGAAAAAAGCATAGGAAGGCCAAAGATAAGTCATAAGTGTGGTTGGAGGTTACATCTTTTTCCTGTTAAAAGAAGAATTTATGACAATACTTCTATCTTCCCACTTTGAGCTAGTGACATTTATAGGATAACAAGCACTTAAAAAACCAAGCTCCAATATAGAAGCTCCAAATATCTACAGTAACCACTTTGCTAGCAATTGACTACGCGTACTTCTGCGTCTTCGTTTCAGAAATTTTTGCACATTTAAGAATGACAGAGGTTAAGATTAGAAACTAACAGACTAAAACTGAGCAGCTTAACCCAACATAGACTCTATTGCGTACTTACCCTAAAGCCTAATTACACCGGAATTGACCTTATTCAAACCCAACTGACACCAAATAAACCGAAATAACTAATTTAGGCGAGAAAAAAAACTTAAAGATGGCAACACAAAATGACTTGTCCATAACACAGACCTAACTGACCCGAGCTGAAACCAACCAACCCAAAGCAACTGTTTGCCAGGTCCATAAATCTGATTCACATAAAATGTGTATTATGTACTGCAACTAGTAATCAGCATAAGCCTATATTCTAGTAAAAACTGAACCAACATTTTATATCCTGAAAGCGACTATAATCTCAATATATTTTCTAATTCTCCCAAGTGTTCCGTATTCCTAAGTAACTGCATGTTATTCACCTTCTTGTCAAAAAACGGTAAATGGGTTGTTCAATTCAACAATCAGCCTCGACTAGATTGAGTTGATTTCCCTAGTGTACCAAACTGTTCAGATCAAGATTTCTCAAGAAAAGGATACCAAACTACCAACCAGGCAACCATCAAACTGATCCTCAGACACTTTGCAATGCAGTCCTTCCATGTCCTTTACGATTTAGACAACTGATGAGTCATATATACATACATCAAAGATTTACATTACATTTGAAAAGTACAGCTGATTTATTACCCTATGATGTGAGTTAAGAGCATTCTCAACCACCAAGACAAATTTCATGTTCCTCGAGCGAGACTCTCAACAGTCATTTGTGAAGAAATGTTAACTTTCGGCTCTAGAAAAATCACTTAAGCTCCATATGAGGTTCACAAATTCTCATTTGTGACGGCGGTATCCGTCACAAGCTTGTGACGGACCCCTTTCCTCTCACAAAATACCCACTTTTTCTCTCTCTCCGACACTATTCATGTGGTCCCCTTTCTCCACTAACTCATTTTGTATCCATTTTATCTCACAAAATATCCGTCGCAAATGGTGACCCGTCACAAGCAAGACTTACTAGATGAGATTAGTGTGTCTCAAGATTGCTGATAAAAGATGTCAATCTCATTTTAATAGCATATTTCTGTTGGTGGTAAAGAAAAGTTGCTTAAATTTTCTTTTCAGAAAATAATTAAAAACCTTCAAATAAGTAACCCACGATTTTATTTCTCAAGTTATTGTGAGTAAAAGGTTACATTTTCTTTTCAAAAAATTATTAAAAGCTCATATTTATAATTCTAGTTCTAGCGGGTACAATCTTTTTATCAAGTATATGGCAAAAACCTTGATGGGTTATACTACGCATGTAATTTTGAGAATACTAACACCCTCCCTCACCCTATCTAAATGACAGACCTAATTGTGATATTGTGCTGATTAGGCAAATTCTGTCTATGGAGAGGAGATACTACCTAGGTTGCTCGGACTCTTCAATATTACCTTGCGTACCCAGACAATAGACAATTGGACGTGATAAGGACAATCAGACATTTCATTTTAGACCAACAACGTGAATTTTTTTCCCATAAAATAGCAGAGTCCAACATTTGGACACGCATGAGAATCAGTTACTTCTAACCGAATCCGAGTAACATAGGATACTACACAAGAGATAGGTAATTTCATGTCAAATCCTTATGAACGATTGTCCTTGATTCGTAGGACTGAAGTAAGGACTTAGGAGTTAGGACACCCTCTCGTTGGTAAAGGATTCATCACTCATATGTTACTCGGGTATCACAGTTTTCAGTTGTCAGAAAAACATGGTGTAGTCATGTCAAAGGCAGCTTTCATCATTTTCTCCTTCAAAGGAACGCAAAACATAGTACATGGGGAATTCTGAGGGTACATGGGACAGAAAAGGTACATGATTCATCAGTGTTCATCACCAGTTCGTGACCCAAGTGTTTGAAATATACTTACAGCCCAAAAATTCCATGGCTTTCAGCTACTAAAAGACTAAATATCTAAAAAATGAAAAATATAACCCTCGACTTGGTTCTTGACTCTTGAGTACTCCACGGCCACCAAAAACTTCGCCTATGTAAAATTATCCATGATCAACCAGAAGAGGCAACTAGAAGCCCTCCGTCCTCACCACAACTTTACCACTGTCATTCACTCATGCACTTGTATAAATCACCAGTCATAACAGTGGAAAAAAACAAAAGATGTCCTATCTGGGATTTATATATATGCCTGAAAAAACTCAACTGGGGTGTACCAACTAGAAAATATTATATTCGTACTGAAAACAGATTGGAAAATCCTAGACTTGAATCAAAGCAATTATTAAAATTTGTCAAATTCTCAGATTTTAACAATATTTTGGCGAGTTTAAACTATTCACTCATATTAAATTATTAACTACTCCGTATGTTAACTTTTAATAAACCTGCATTCTATAAATCGTCAAGCAGATCTATTATCTCATCAACTACACCAATCCACCACCACCACGTCACTTAAAGCTCATCTCTCATTACTACTATTCACAACACAAAAGAGGGCTCCATCCTTACCCCAAACCTTCTCAAAACAACTACGTTTAGTTTAATTTGTTTTATGGAGTGGTAATCAGTACACTTCTGTCGATTTTTCTCATTTTTGCCAGTAGAGCACACCAAAAGTGCCACTAGTGGGTGCTTACGATAATGATGCTAGGTTTTGCTTGTTTGGCTAGCTGGGATAATAGGGGAAGTAAAAGAATAACAGCTTAGATCAGGCTTCCAAATGAAGCAAAATACTGTACAGCTTTAACTTGTAAGACTCAACCAGTCAACCAATATTAAGATTTTGGCAGCTATCTGAAATGAGGAACACTTGCCTCTACTCCTTTCAATATCCCATTCTCTTCGCTCCTCAACTTAAATCAAAACAAAGGCTAAAATCTATAATTCGCAGTCCAGTGACACAAATTAGTATCCACAGTTGACCCTTATGCAGAATAACATGCATTCAGTCAATTCAAAAGTCAGATCAAACAAAAACTCGGCTTCCGATGTCCTAGGGTAAAAGGTTCATCTTGGAAACGGATTAGTGTGATCCAAAATGGACCACAGAGGAACCCAAGCACAAATAAGTTAAATAACTAAACGTCCATTAGGCATCACCTACACAGAGTGTTCCCTTATTCCAAATATATTTTAATTAAGCCTAGGGGTGCAATGCAGTGAATAGCCAACCAAGGACTGAACGAAAGCAGTATTCACCTACATATGTAGAATGGCAAAAGCAATTACAACAGTTTGGTCGATGATGCAAAACAAAACAAACAAAAAAGATTAGATTAGTGAAATACCTTGCCACGACATTGATGAAAGAGAGCCTTTCACATGGATGCATATTTTCTAGGGAGTCACTGTGATAGCATTCTACCATGTGAAAATTTCCGGCAGCTAAGCTAAATGTGGCTGGATAATGAGTTCACCCAATATGCATATAAGATGACCGAAAGCTTCCAAAAATGTTAGGCAGTCCTAAGTGCTGCAATGACACCATCTGCATATTATAATTCACATCGTCATTAACGAAGGAAACATTGGGCAGAGGAGAAGCAACTGTAGCTTCTAAGTAATCATAAAAACCAATAAGCCTAGAACAGGCGTAGAACTCCACAAGCATCACTAGATAGTAGATATCTCCATAGGAAGAGTTAAGGGATTCAGACATTCAGTTGTGTATAGAAATTAGGGAAGGAAAGTTGAGGAGAAGGCTTTAGAATTTAGCAAATGACATTTCCAATTTTGTCTTTGCAAAAGCACGGTAGGAAATAAAATCGAAAAATAAAAGAGGGGTTTCTTTAAGTTTAATAGTTCGAATAAATTCCCCATATTTTGGATCGTCCCTCTTCTAAATTTAGTTTTGAGAACCAAAACTATCTCTTGTAAGAAAAATGCGTACATGTGCCAATTCCCAGCAGCACCAGCTGAGAACCGAAGATATTGCAAAAGGCCATCCACGAGAAAATATAGCATTCGTAGCATATTCAGTTGATCAGGTCCTAGATTCAAACAGTTAAAGAACATTAGCAATGGTATGAATAAATAAAAGCTGCTAGAAACTGGCTATTTACTAACAAAATAGATAAGATAAGCAAACACATAATGAGGTACTTGATAAATCAGCCAAGAAAGCTTAAACTAGATCCTGCAGGAAAAACCTTTGCTTACTTCCGCCCACACCATCAGAGCTACGTAGCTACGGGATATGAAAAATGAATCATCGTTGAAGGACTGCGCCGAATCTCTCACTAAGGAGCTAAAAAGAAAGCAGCTCTTGAACCTTTTATAACTGCAGTTAATAAAAGCAAGTGAGTGCATCAATAGAACCTAAGACAGATAAACAGAAAGTAAAAGAAGCATCAATATAGCCTCCAAGCTCTTACATCTATAGACATCATGAGAGATCCTGCCAGAATAAAAGGACGTCCTGTGCCACATCTTAAAGTGCATTTGTTCACTCCAAATCCTACACATGGTTGAACATAATGACATGAAAATTTTGGTGTATAGTTTTATTAAGTTGATCCTATTACTTAAGACAGTAAACGATTTTAATTATGACTTTCAGCTGCTAAAAGATCCGTGATATCCCAAAAAGTGATATCCCAAAAAGGCAAATAATGAAGACGGTGCTTGACTGATTTTCAGTGTTTGAAACTCTGAAGCAAAAAGGCAATATTCGGCTACGAAGGTCAACCTAAGTTGCCAACAAAAATATAAATGTAAGAAATAGTCCTGATAAAACAGATAAATTTCAACAACGGAGTCTGTTTAAATCAAAATACATCCTCCGTTTCATTTTGGAGGTCAACAATATCACTTTGATCGATAGGTACAATAACTACATGTTTTCGAAAAAAGAAAACATAAAACTATTTGTTATGAATTCTGATAATCAAACATGAAAACTTTCACATTGCATCTCACCATAAATTTGGAAAAAATTAATGATAAGCTTTGACATAGGTTAACCATCAAAGTCAAATGCAGAGAAGAAATTTGGGATGGAGGTAGTAGTAAGTATTGGAAGAAACAAGAGACAATTAAGAAAGAATATCATTCACATTATTGAAGTAGTGATGCATAGTATAACACTATAACCTCTACACTGGCCAACCACTTGAGTATAGCACAAACATAGGCCATATTTTGCCATTAGCATAAATTTTGAACTCTCAATATGTGCACCTTTTTTTTATTCAACCACAATAATAGCAATACGACAATGGACCATTATAACACTTGGTACCAAGTCAGTATGATATACGGCTAATGAACATTTCTGGAAAGTTCAATAACCTCTGCCAATGCATTTCCCAGAAATACCACACAAGAGTATTCATTCTTGTAAATGCAGACTAACTCCATCTGAAATACTAATTAATAACTGAACGCAGCTCAAGTATATAGGCACCAGACTTCAGAATATCCCGTCATGAATTGTGACCCAAAAAAATAATGATTCAGTTTTGCCAAGGAGTAGTCCAGCAAAATACAAACCAATAAAGTTCCCAACTGTTCGTAAGGCCTAGGTATTGTAGCATTACTTTGTGGATTTTAGAAAGAACTTCATGCCTGCGCTGCTGTCAATGATTATTTTCAATCTGGTAAGATCCTCAAGCAGGCAAATTCACTTACCGTAGAAACTAAAACAAAATATTTCAGAAAACCTACGTTGAAACAAAGCATCATGTATCAAGTGAATTTAGAAGATTCAGACTGAGGCGAAATGGAGTACATGATGTGATACCTCCTAAATGACACCTCTATAAATCAGTGTTAATCAGTCCCCATGATCCTCGGTTATCAAGGAAGATAATGGATTTACAGGATGAATTGGTTATCAAGGTTGATTCCATCGCAGAAGCTGAAAGCTTAATGGTTGTATGTGCAAAGAATGAGTTATACCACTGATGCTACATATCCGTATCTCAGGCCAAAACAGAGGCCTGCGGAGATAGCCTTCATAGGGGGAGATTAGCTTATCCAAGACATTACGATAATGCACAAAAAGCAGGCTGGCTGCTACTGACAATCTTTAATACAGTGGTAAGCAGGTGTAGTCTCAGATACAAACATCACGAGATTCATGCGTATCTATTTATACAATGGTGTTACATAAAGTATTTTTGGCAAAGATTGTTTATGAGGCAGGTGTATTCATTGCGCCAAGAGGTGCATTGGCTAGAGAGATGGGGAGGAGACCAATGAGTAAACTATACATTTTCAGGCTGTCCAGACCTGCCCTGGTGACTGCAACTTACATTGGTTCGCAGGAACCAAATAAAAGGATTTTTGTTGGGAAGAGCATAAGAGTGGATTAGTAGAAGCTGTGGGCTGATCGAAAGCAAAATTCAATTGTACTATCTTAGTTTTAAAAGGCGCATGGCCAGCTGAGGCAGGGAAGGTCTAAGACTCTAAGGCGACAAACGCAAGGTGTGAGGCGAAGGCGTGAGCCTTAAAGACACGAAGCACAATGTGCAATATTTCCCTTTTTGGATTTAAAGAGGGTTAATATGTGTGCCTCATAGACACGAAGCAGAATTGCATAATGGTATCTCGTCGGCTGCACCTTCTCTATTAGGCACACTTAAGACGCACCGAGGCGCTTTGGCTAGTGCCTATCTAAGCCTTTGCTTACGCGCACTCGAGGCGCATTTTTGTAAATAATATTATTGTGGTTTAGTTGATTTTGTAATAGTACATGAGTTTCAGTTAACCCCTGAAATTTATATTCATAATTGAATACACAATTAAGAGGAAAATAACGCTTAATTCATCCAAATAATTCCTTCAGCTACCATAAATCGGCCTACCATGGCTACCAATAGTCCAACGAATCAAAAATTCTAACCTAAGTGACAATACCTAGCGCGTACAATTTCACAGCTGTCAAATAAGTCTTGCACTCAGAATATGCAAACAATAACATTATAATCCACAGCAAATTCCAGAATCATTGGAATGGATTCATCGAATCGTTCTTCCGGCTTTCGTAAATTAGCAACACAATGCGAAATCACATTAGTCCTGCAGAATCCTAATCTAACGCAAAACAATATCGACATCATATATAACTTCTGCTTTGACAACCTAAACTTGCAATCGCATAATGCAAACTTCAATATAACATCTAATCGAGGTTCGGAATTCGCTAATGGCATCATATCATCCAATTATTCTTTCGCTTATCATAAATTAACCTGCGCATTGGGAATAACTTACGTAATTCAAATCCTGAGAGGAATTATAAATTCGTTCAGATTAACTTAACTTCACCGAAATCACATCAATTCAACTTCAATTAAAAAGCACAAAGCAATATATACATTAATTAATCGAAATTTGGAATCAAATTAAGAAAATCATATCAATTGCAACTTAATTTCAAATTCAAAAGAGAGAAAGGAAGATAACCTAAACGTAAAGAGTGTGATCGTCGCCGGCGTATGAAACCCTAGAATTCGAAGGGCATTCGTCGTTGAATTTCTCCTGCATGGCGAAATTCTCTTACTCGTACGAGTTGACTCAGCGAGAGAGTTAGGGTTCGTCAATTTTTAGGCGCAAACGGAATGTTTTATGTTTGGTTTGTTTGACGGACAACTGAAAATATTGGCGGCAAATAAGATTTGAGACTTTGTCAACCCGAAATTATTTTTTCCAATCACTTTTTCTTTTTCTTTTGGATAAAAAATAACTGATGATTAACAATTACCTATACCACTTTTCTAAATTGACTGTCGAGTACCTTTTAAAAAGGGACTTGCTAAATACCGCACACTATTTTACTTATTTCCGCACATTTATTCCCGTTATGCCGAGGGTGCCCCTCTCATTTTTCAACCCTGTGAAAGAAACAAGAGAGAGAAAAAAGAAAAGAAATATAAAAAATCACCAATACCAAATCCCAACCTCCGCTATGCGACAACTCTTCCTCCACCACCCTCACTGCGCCGTCGACCACCCCTCCACAGCCTCATCCTCGCGCTGAGCCGCCGACCATCCTTTTTAGTCCTACCCTCGCCGACCACCCATCCTTGCTGCAATTCCTGCACCTTAGCAATCAACGAAATCGACGTCACATGCCTGGCGGCTGACACTACTAATCGACCCCACAACCATCCTACTCCGGCTTTACGACCCCACAACCATCCTTGCAACAAACCAATTCAAACGAAACCCTAATTATTTATAAAACGAGTTAAAGACGCCAAAAGGGATGAAATGGTCAACGGTTTGTGATATGAATCTAATTCGAGATGGTTAGTCGATGACTTAGGGTGGTCGTGGAGGTTGGGATATGGTGGTCGGGGCTAGGGAATGGGTGGTCGGAAGATGGTGAGGAGGAGTTGGAGGGTTTTTGTTTGTTTTTTAATTTTTTTAATAAAAGGGTAATAATGGAATAATAGTCGAAAATGTGTTGGAATATAGTAAAAGAGTGTGCGGGATTTAGCAGTTACGTTTAAAAAACTTGTTCAATACTTATTACCTTACAAAATAAACATACATAAGTGCATATAACTTGTCAGTTTACAAAATAAACTTATTATTCACGTTTTTAGGCCAAAAAGGTCCCGGTATAAAAACTCTCAAAATTCGCACCATAGTACTTTGATATCATATAAAAATGACTCAAAATGTTAAAATTGACATACATTATAAAATAGGCACATTTAAAGGCCTTATCGTTATTTTAAATGTCGTGTTTAAAATAGACAAAATAAGTTATTTTATTCTATTTTGTTTTCTGAAAAATCTGAGCATCCAATATTTCTAATCGGAAATAATGAGCCTATTGAGAATGATTCAGAAAAAAAAAAATCAGGTTCTAAAATGACCGAAAATATCCGATTTTGAAGGTTATTATCCACGTTTTTTAGGCAAAAAAGGTCCCGAGATAAAAAAATCTCGAAATTCGCACCATAGTACTTTAATACCATATAAAAATGACTCAATGGGTTAAAATTGACATACGGTTTCAAATAGACACATTTAGAGGATCTAACATTACTTTAAAGGTCGTGTTTTAAATAGACAAAATAAGTTATACGGAGTATATTTTATTCTATGTTGTTTCGTAATAAAAAATCTAAGCATCCAATACTAATTATAGGAAATAATGAGTCTATAGACAAGGATTTAGAAAAAACATTTTGGGTTCGAAAATGACCGAAAATAGCCGATTTTGAAAGGTTATATTATCCACTTTTTTAGCCAAAAAGGTCCCGGGATAAAAATTCACGAAATTCGCACCATAGTACTTTAATACCATATAAAAATGACTCAAAGTGTTAAAACTGGCATACTGTTTAAAATAGACACATTTAGAGACTCTTATATTATTTTAAAGGTCGTGTTTGAAATAAACAAAATAGGTTATTATCTTATGTTGTTTTGCGAAAAGTCTAGCATCCAATATTTATTATAGGATATAATGAGCCTATAAACAAAGATTTAGAAAAAAATATTTCGGTTTCTAAAATGACCGAAAATAGCCGATTTTGAAGGTTATTATCCACGTTTTTTTGGCAAAAATGGTCCCGGGATAAAATTCTTGAAATTCGCACCATAGTACTTTAATACCATGTAAAAATGATTCAAGGTGTTAAAATTCGTATACGGTTTAAAATAGACACATTTAGAGGCTGTAACATTACTTTAAAGGTCGTGTTTGAAATATAGACAAAATAAGTTATATACTTATTCTATGTTGTTTCGTGAAAAATCCAAGCATCCAATATTTATTATAGGATATATAATGAGCCTATAGACAAGGATTCGGGAAAAAAAATATCGGGTTCTAAAACGACCGAAAGTAGTCAATTTTGAAGGTTATTATCCACGTTTCTTAGGCCAAAAAGGTCCCGGGAGAAAAACAATCGAAATTCTCACCATCCTATCTATATTAATACAAGAACATTTCGTGCAATTTCGTGCTTCCACATCATCACATCCACTTTCATTTATTTTTTATTTTAAATAAATGCAGGACCCGCCACAAAAATATGGATATTATTTATGAAAAACCTACTTTGTTAATAGAATTTCATCGAACAATCAATACAAAACTTTAAAGAACAATCATACTCAATTCCATCTATGTTGTATAAATAATATAATATGAGAATGAAGAATTTTCCCAATAATCCACACAGTTTATCAATAATAAAAAAAAGTAAAATGAAAAAAATGAACAAAAACATTATTAGACAATGAAAATATAAATGATAAAACATATAAAGTTACTATATTTATTTTCAAGCTTTTAACTTTAACATTTTGACCATCATAATAGCAAATTTTCGAGATATTACTAAATTTGAGTAGTTTTTTGATAAGAAATCGTTTTCAACAAATAATGTTAATAAATAGCACTGTTTTAATTTTCAATTTAAAAAATGAGATCCAAAAAGTTCACAAAAGAAATAATCTACAAAACTCTGTTAAGTAGACTTTAGAGCATTCGGTTAAAGTAATACTCTAAAGGAATTCGTTCTAGATATTGAGCTAATCTACTAAAATGAGTAGATCTAAAAATTTTGTTATCATGTTTTAAGACTGAATTTGTGCCTTTTTTCACGGATTTGAAACATGTGTAAATTTCAAACTCTTACCATTGTTGCATATGTTTTAAACTATTATAATTATAAACTAAATAGAGTATAAAATATACATGTATGTTGGTTTAACATTTTTAAATATTAATCGTTACATCGATCTTCTTAAAACTATACCCGTGCAATTTTGCATGGGTTAAAAACTAGTTGATGTGATGCGACATTAAATTACTCTTCGAGATACCTTCTAATTAGATTGTATAGATATTGTTGTAAAATTACACAAATTACTTATGTAGTTATATACTCCGCACTTATATTTACTTCAATTCTACATAATTTAAAATAAAATTGTGATTTCTTTTTGTAATGGTTAAGATTATATAAAGGTAGGACAATTGTATTATTGATTGTTGTTGTATTACATCAATATATGAGGTATTTATAATATCTCCCACCTTAAAGAAACCTTAGTGACCCAATGATAATCAGGCTAATTAATATAAGCTCAATCTCCTAATAATAATAATAATAATAATAATAATAATAATAATAATAATAATAATAATAATAATAATAATTAGAAAAGGAATTAATTATTGCTTATGTCATATAGAGCAAAATGATGGATCGATTATTCTCAGCAAATGTGGTTGTAGTATCATCGTCCATATAATCCATTATTGTCCTACATTATCATTCATCATAAACGTTATTGCTTATTAAAACGAATTATCAATGCACTCGAAGAACTAATAATAAACTTTTGTCTGCGTCAAAAATAATAAACGATGAATTATTCTCGACGAATGTAGTTTTAGTAGTATATATATATACTCTTGTAAACGTATATGGTCCAATTTACCGACATTTTGATAAAACGTTATTATTATTTTGATGCGAGTGATAAATATTATTAAAAATGTTAATAAACATCATTAACACCGATTACCAGTACTTATGTGGCGTACATATTATAACGCCACGCAACTACGCAAGTGTACCATTAATACACGCACCAAACATATAAATGAATATTATTGTATGTCGTCGATAATTCCTAATCGTTCATGTAATAATATATCATGTGTACTAGTATGCGTCACCATCATCATTGAAAAATCTAACAAATAAACACTACCGTGAATAATACTCCACAATATATATCACCTTATTTAATGTCAATTTAATTAGCTTGACTTAAGCATGTAGGGCACCCCTACATGTATATTTTGGACCTACATATAAATATTACTCCCTCGTTTGTCAGTGACGATTAGTGTTGTACTTGAACCGAGCTCATCTAGCTAGACCTTGACTTGAACCCATGGGAAAACACGCTTGATCGGAACGGGCCGGGCTTGATGATGTATGGCCCTAGTCAGTCATAGGCCGGCCAAGCTGGATATATGGAATCCGAGCTGACTCGATACTTTGGCTAGCTCTGGTTATTTGAGCGAGGAAACCAAGATTTATAGAAATAAAATTATAAACTGAAACTACAAATATATTAAAAAAACGGAGGATCAATGGTTGACGTCATAGACAATCATGAAAAATCAAGTCGTATAATTAAGTACTCCGTAATATTTAATTACTAATCATTAATTAATTAAATGTAACTTGTACTAATAGTTACTCGTACAATAAACTATTACTACGTACGTACTACATAAAGTATCTCCATTTGGTCTGGCTATATAGACCAAACCCTAAATAGAAGAAATAAAAACATTAAAACCCAAAAAAATATAAAAAAGAAATACAATAATGACCGTTGACCATATTAGCTGGCTTAGAGCAAATAAACTATTCAGCTAATTATGATTAAATTACTTAATTATGTTTAATTAAGTTTAATTAAGTTTACATAAGTAAACTTCTAATGATGGCTGCTTGAGCACTATCACTGTCTATTGAAGCCAATAATCCTGATAATCGATCACTTAAATCATCCATTTCTCTATGCAAATTCCTTATGTAATTGCATGTCTCCTGCAAAACCCTATTTGCTGACTGCCAATTCATGAAAAATAAAACTTAATTAGTTAAATTATTACGTATTATGTACATGCAAAATGCAGATACCAGCTAGTTTAGCTGATGAATGTATAAATAATGGTAGTACGTTAAGACTACGAGTGTCATGAGATGATATTGAGAAGTGAGAACGACCTGAAGGTATATTAATTGTCGGTATGAACATTGTGTCAATTACTTGTATATTACTAAAAAATTAAATGACATGATATATGTACATGCAAAATGCAGATGCCAGTTAGTTTATCTGATGAGTATAGTGGTACATTAAGACTACGAGTGTCATGATATGATATTGAGAAGTGAGAACGACCTGAAGGTATATTGTCGGTATGAACATTGTGTCGATTACTTGTATATTACTAAAAAAATTAAGTGACATGATATATGCATAATGCAGATACCAGTTAGTTTAGCTGATAAATATATGGATGGTGATACATTAAGACTGCGATTGCCATGAGATAATACTGAGAACGACTTGAAGGTATATTATCGACATGAACAGTGTCAAAAATTAAATGACATGATATATATATGCAAAATGTAAATACCAGTTAGTTTAGCTGATAAATATATGAATGGTGATAGATTAAGACTACGAGTATCATATGATGATACTGAGGACGACCTGAAGGTATATAATTGACATGAATAGTGTCGACTACATGTATATTACTAAAAAATTAAATGACATGGTATATATACATGCAAAATGCAGATACTAGTTAGTTTAGCTTAGCTGATGAATATATGAATGGTAATACATTAAGACTACGGGTGTCATGTAATGATACATGAGGACGACCTGAAGGTATATTATCGACATGAACATTGTGTCGATTACTTGTATATTACTAAAAAATTAAATGACATGATATATGTACATACACGTTGATTGCAGATACCAGCTCAGCTAGTCTAACTAATGAGTATATGAATGATGGTACATTAAGACTACGAGTGTCATGTGATGATATTGAAAATCGAGAACGACTTGAAGGTATATTGTCGATATAAACATTGTGTCGATTACTTGTAAATGACTAAATAATTAAATGACAGTCGGCATTATAGTTAGTTATATGGAGAACCAAGAATATTTAAGACAAGATAAGGAGTTGAAACATAAATAGCCCCACATCACAAGTAAGTTGTTATTTAGTTGCACTACAACATTGATCATCAATGTGTGTTGTCCCTTTAATATGGGCACTTACGTTAACTCTTAACTCGTGACTTATCTACCTTACGTTATGCAAGGCCACACAATGTCTATTTTACTCGATCATATACTTCTCCTCAATCTTGTTCCGATTATTCCTTACTTAATTCCGTCTTACCATTCATATTTTCCGCTTTCTAAGAAAGATATTATGATCAAACGTAAACAGATAACTAGAACGTAAAAATTCAGAAGTCAACTTAAAGTGTAAACTTCAAATCCATGTAATTTTTGCACGTGTTTTAACTTATTGTCATATAGCTACATTACTCAAATATCGCTCAGAATGTGTATATATATATACCTTGTCGGAATTTCTCCTACCATGCATCTCAGGAATAAGTTGTTGCAATTTGCAAACAAGTTCAGCAATTTGATCTTCATTAATGGCAGAAGAATCGGATTGCCTTGACCGCGATCGTCTGCTAGACATATTGGATAGTGAGACAAGTATGTAGAAGTATATCGATGTTGTTGTGCAGGAGATGGGTAAAGTATGATGAGGGTTTGAATGTGTATTTATAGTCGATAATATATCGAAAAAACAATGTAATAATCTTGGAGACAAGCTATGGACAAAGGGCAGATGGGTGTAAAGGGCAAAGACAAGGTGAAGAAAAGAGGGCCGGAATGTGGTTTTAGAAGGAAGGATGTTAAGCAAATAGAGTGAGGTTTGTTGGAAGGGAAGAAGACAAAGTGCATGAGAGAATGTAGTGGGCTTGAGGGATGGCTATTAATACATGTAACATGTATGAGAGAGGGATATATATAATATGAAGTAGTCTTATTTAATGAATTGAAAGTGAGGTTTGTGGGGCTGAGCAGTTAGATCAACTGGTAATTAGGTTAAGTTTGAATTTCGTTCTACTGGTTGTTATGGTATTGATCGAGAGAATTTAAACCTGGATAATGATGAGCATGTGTCGTTTTTTTTTTAATTTATCAGATAAGCTAGCTGACCTCTGATCTATAGGAATTCCTGACAATGTTTGTGATGGTAATATTTGTTGGGTGTCTAGGATAATGCTTAATCAGCTCGAATCCAAATCAAATCGGAAAACTGGATAGTGGTAAAAAGAAGGCAACTTTTAGAGGCAAATAGGATGTCCTACACTCCATGTGTCCCTAACTTGGGGTTATTGTTCGAACGGGCGAAGGCAAATGTGCTTGTTTCACAAGATATACCTGATATTTGCAATAATTCTGGACATTACGTCGGTAATGTTGATATAGAAAAGGGACTGAGGTCTGACGTTTTTGTGATACACTGCTTAATCAACTCGAATCAAAATTAAATCGGAATATACTACATAGCGGTGAAAAGAAGGCAACTTTTAGAGGCAAATAGGGTGTCCTACTCCATGCGTCCCTAACTCGGGGTTATTGTTTGAACGGGTGAAGGCAAACGTGCTTGTTTTATAAGTTTGGGTCATATAAGGGTGTATTTGGTGCTGATTGACCAGACTTGAACTCAAGTTATAAATGTGTACGTACTACTTTTTCATAACTTTAGCAGCTAGACTATATACCTGATATCTACAATAATTCTTGACATTATGTATTTATGTCGGTAATATTTATATTGAAAAGGGATTGAGAGCTGACGTTTTTGTGATACTGCTTAATCAACTTGAATCAGAATTAAATCGGAATTAATACTAGATAGCGGTGAAAAGAAGGCAAGTAATAGAGGGAAAGAGGTGTCTTACTCAATGTCCCTAAGTTGGGGTTATTGTTTAAATGGGTGAAGGCAAAAATGGTTGTTTCATAAGGTCGGGGCCTATTTGTGTCAAGTATAGCATGCAAAGCCATGTTATGCTTACTATTTTGCATTCATGTCGCACCAATATATACACAGGGTAGGTCAGTATCTTAAGCATGTATCGTGGATTTTGTAGCTAGGTAAATAAAACAGTTAATTTAACTCCAAATTATTTGCATCGGATCCTAAGAAAGTAAGAATCTACTGTACTTCGGATTAACAATACACAAATCCTTAGTAATGTGAAGTATACATTGCACAAGATTAGCGGTGGAGCCATGATTTCACGTTAAGGTTGGACGAAAGTATTTTAGTAAAGGTAAATAATGAAGTAATGTTATAAGCAATACTTGAAAAATATTTCAAAAGTTAACTAAAACATTCTACTTCTACCGGGGTTATTGCAATGAACGTTCTTGTTAACCTCTCGCTCTACCATCGTATATTAGGATGAGGAGAAAGACAATCTCGCTCCACCATCGTATTTCAGGATGAGGAGAAAGACAATCAGTAGATGATAAGTGAATCAAATTTAGTTTGAATGATAAAATTATTCATAAAATTTATTCCTAAAATAAAAAGTACAATCATTAATTAAACCCTCTAAAATTAAATGGAAAATTTAACAAATATAATCTCAATTATCACTCTTCTTCTCAAAATAATCTCAACTATCAATATTCCCGCAATAATCTCAACTTTCATACCACCATTCTCAAAATAGTTTAGTGTGACTAGTAAGTTTTAAGAGAAATATTAATAGTTGGATTATTTTGAGAAAAAGAGTGATAGTTGAGATTATTTTGAGAATGGTGGTATGAAAGTTGGGCTTATTGCGATAATATTGATAGTTGAGATTACTTTGAGAAGAAGGTGATGGTTGAGATTATATTTATTAAATTTTCCAATTAAATATAGTAATAAATAACCGAGACGAGTTGAGTATTTACTAGCAAAGAAAAAAAAAGCTTAATGTTGACTTGTCTTCTTCTAATAAAATTTTGGTGCTCAAGGTCTTATATGGTGATTGTTTTTATATAAAACATCTTTAGTAAGTCTTGCTTGCGACGGGTCGTTATTTGTGACGGATATTTTGTGAGGTAAAATGGATATAAAATGCGTTAGTGGAGAAAGGGGACCACATGAATAGTGTTGCAGAGAGAAAAAAAGTGAGTATTTTGTGAGAGAAAACGGTATCCGTCGCAAGCTTGCGACGGATAGTGCCGTTGTAAATAAGAATTTGTGAAACATCTTTCTTGTATATGAAAGGATCATCTTAATTTGTGTGTGAACACAATTCACAATATTGCGACCAAACGAAGTATACGGAGTAGGAGTAGGGCTGAGCATAGGTCCAGAACCGGACCGGACCGGACCGAACCGGACCGAACCCGAAACCGAATTTTACTAAATTGGGGACCAAAGACCGGACCTATAAGGAACCGGTCCTGGACCGGACCGGACCGGTAAAAACCGGACCAACCCGAGACCGGACCATTTGGACCGATTTCACATTTGATCAAATTTTCTTATTTAACTAACAATAAAAATTTTGAATAAAAATGCATACTCTAATTTGTACTACTTTGCACATCACTTAGAAGAACATATAAGTAATAACTAGCCAAAATAACACATTAAACAACTTTAAAATTCAGAAGTCAAAAGTTCAATAATTAAAATCTTGACTCAATCCGGTCCTATCGGTCTGGACCGAAAATTTTCGGTTTTGGACCGGACCGGACCGAAACCCGAACAACATAAATAGTTGGACCTAGGACCGGACCGAAACTCAACCGGTCCGGGTTCGGTCTGGACCGAACGGTCCGGTTCGGTCCATTTTTCCGGTCTGGACCGAGTTTTGCTCACCCCTAAGTAGGAGTACTATATTTGAAAATTATAGGAGTATTTAACAATAAACCCTCCATTTTTTTATGGTTTATATTTGATTTTGAAAGTCAAACAATGTCAAGTGTAACTAGCTAGTGAGCTACATAAATTTCTCACAATTTTTTTTTATTATGTAGCATAATTAATTTAATCAACTTTTATAATCTTCTATTACGGGATTATAAACTTATAAAGTTTTTTAATTAGACAAATTTAACAATATTGTCACCCCATATATGTGTCTATCATATTGAAATATGTAAAATCTAAAGGACGAAAATTAAAATCACATTCAAATAATAATCATGAAACTAACTCGTGTGCCGACTGGCTGGCTAATATGAGTATAAATCAAGGGCAACAACTTAATATTATAGAGGTGCATGCTATGCCGAAAGACCTATATTCTAGAATGTCATAATAATAATAATAATAATAATAATAATAATAATAATAATAAATTAGTAAATGAAATATATTAATATTAATAATTTATTTATTATTATTATTATTTATTTTAAAAAATGCAAACTTTTATTAATCAAACAAAACTTTTGTTATTATTATTATTATTATTATTATTATTATTATTATTATTATTATTATTTAGTTTGTTCAGCTTAATTAAACTTCATTTCTATTAATTTCAGCTTCATTCTATTCAATTCAGTTCAATTTAGCTCGATTAAATTCAGTTCAGTTTAGTTTAGTTCAGTTCAGTTTGGCTTCATTTAATTCAGTTCAGTTTAGTTCATTTCTGCTCTAAAAAGTTAGAAAAAAGAGAGTTTAAGACATTTCCAATATTTTAAGATATTTTTTAAATAACGAGAGTGTTACCTACACGAGTGTGATATGGAGGGCATATCCAATAGTAAGGTCAAAATAGTGAGTATTTATAATTAAAAAAAAGGAGGTTGTGGGAGAGATATGACGCATCTTTTCGCCGGCGAGATTCGTGGTTAAAGGGTCAGTTTATGTCTAGATTTGGAGTATTTTGTTGTTTATTTTTTAGTAGGAAGCAACAACAGTGCATGCATGCATACATAGGTAGACTGCGAGAGCTAGCTCTACTTAATTAGCCGGCCTTCATGGCTTCATGCACGCACTTTGTCGCTTCTCCATGCTATTCTACGTACGTGCTATTTTTCCATTTATTCTACTGCATTTCTATCTCATCCTTTTCGGTGGCCTTTATTTATTTCACGAATTCTCGTTTAAGATAAGTACTACTCGTTACAAGCTGAAAATGAATAGTGCCCCTTTTGCATATATAATACTCCATCCTATTCAGCATATTCTTCCCTCTTTCCTTATTGACGATAATCATGTTTTCTTCCCTCTTTCCTTATTTGGTAAGCTTTTTGTGGTCCAAATTCAATTTCATGTGGGGTATGGTGATTTGTGTGGTCCAAATTCATTTCCTTAATTTTGAGGTAAAAAGAAAGGGGAAAAATATGCTGAATAAGAGGGAGTACTCAATTTTCTCTACTTGTATGTCCACTTGCATTTTTGTAAGAGTAAAGCATCCGTTTTCAACTTGTAATATCCGTCACGAGCATGACTGTTTGTATTTATATTATTTACTTACTAACTTACGTTATCTTACATTTCTTTAATCATGTTTTGTCCTTAATCAATCTATAAACCTACTCAAACTGTCATAGATAGACTTAGGTCATGTTATTTCTAACTAAAAAGATTGAAGTTAATTAAACTAAATTTAACTGAAATAAGATTTAATTTGTAAGAAGATGAACCGGATTGAACTTAGTGAAACTGAACTAAATAAAGTAGCTGAACTAAATTGAACCGAAATGAGCTTAAATTAAGTCTAAAAAAACCAAGGCCTATTCGTGAAGAGATGAACTACACTGAACTGAAACTACCGTTGTTATATTATGATATTAAGCAACTTAATTATTTGGAAATAGTTAATTAACTATAAACCTATACTCCCTACCATAGAACTATATGTGACTAATTTGGTGGAATCATACTAACGTATAATGTAAGATTTAATAAACGTTTATAAACCATATACATTAGTAATAGTAATTGATTGATTAATTAATAAAATGAAGGTTTTCTTTTCATGTAACCATTCAGTTTAATCCATATTCAAGACGGGTAGGACGATTAGGACGGTAAAACTCTTCCTCGTGAGTGAATAATAATATTCTTTTATTATCCACATTATTTAAAAGAACGATAAGATTATGGAGTTAATAAGTCTAAAGATTGGTTAATCATAACATGCAAGTATTTTCTTTATTCTTGGTTGAATGTTCTGCAATTGATGAACATCGTAATGTCTCACAAGTAATCAAGCTTAGCAACATGTGCAGAACATGCCTGAATTGTATCCGTTGTGATTTGTTCATTTTCAACACCCAAATATGTGTACGTCGTATATATTACACCATGATTTATTCAACCTAATATTTCGCTTTTATTATAATACTCACATATATTAGAAAAAGTGAAACGTTAGGCTAAATACAAGAGAGTGGTATGTTAAAAGTATATTATCATTTTTTTTTATAAAATAATAATATGCTCGATTCATATTTAGCAATGCTTTATATATCCGATCTGATATTTTGATCAAATAATTCTGAGTATATCTCACGTGTGAGACTAAGTTAACTGATAAGAATAAATTAAATTTTACTCCCGTTTTTAAAGCAAAATTTTTAAAATTACTCCCTTCTGATTTTTTTCTTAAATTACTCCCTTAAGTTGCATTTTTTAACTAAAATTGCTCCAAACTCCACTTTTAGTGACTTATTTCGTTTATTTTTAAACATATTCCGTTTGTGGTTTGAAAAATCTATATTTTGGAAGGTATCAATCTGTAGACAAATGTAAAGGGGATAAAAAACAGAGGAAATAAACCAACTTAAATCGGTTATTTGAAGCAATTTTAGGAAAAAAAAATGCAATTTAAGAGAGTAATTTTAGCAAAAAATGCAATTTTAGGGAGTAATTTTGGAAAAAATTTCAAAGAGGAGTAATTTTAAAACAATTGATTTGAAAAGGGAATAATTTTAGAAAATTTGATTTCAAAAGAGAGTAAAATCTAATTTACTCATTAATTAATAAGATCAGATGATCAAACACGTAAATCTATTTAATTTTATGCGGTGTCTTATAAGATTAATTACCTAAATCAATCCATCAATAAGTTAATTTACCTTGGGGGACCATAAAATATTGAAAGATATCCAAAATCAAGAGTAACCAATTAGACATGAAGTAGTAGATTGACATAAAAAAGGAGCTTTCATTTTCAGTTTTGTCCTATGCCTAAGATCGAACATGTTCAAGGCATTACGTTGTGATTTGCAGGAAAATCTTACGAGTAGAATGCACAAACAACGAGCAAGATGCTAGAAGATGAGTTACATAGCCAATGGCCAATAGAGTATACCTAATCTTTAGTTTATTGTGGCCTACATTATACTCACTTCGTTTCTCGTGTAAGAATAGTCTATTTAATTTGGGTCACATATGTCTAGAGGTGGTGACAATAACCAAATCGAACTAGAGTAAACCCGATTTGTACAAACTTGGGAATGTTGCAAATCGAAATTGACTTGATTTAAATTGATGACGACTTGTAACCTAACGCGAAGGGATTAGCAAGGACCTTAACTCAAACTGACCCGGAGCAATATGAACACGGTTTGATATTGACCCGCTTAAATTGATAAACAGTTACTAAGCTTAATATAGATCAAAATAATTGTCGTTAAGTGTTTAGTTTGATACATCATATATCTTACTATTGCAATAGCCAAAGTGCTGACGTGGCATCACTGAAAACTTCCTTAGTATGATGTGGCACGATTTCAGAGCTACTGCAAAATTTCCATAATTTTTTTTAAAAAATAAAAATTTTAAAAAGCCGAGATCTTTCAGTTATTATGGATGGATTATGGATTGGAATTAATTCCAAAAAAAGTCAAGTAACCGTGAAGAATAATTTCAAAACCGTCAAGAATAATTTTAATTCCATAATATCTGCAATAGGCGAAAATCATGGAATAATTTCTTAAACTAAATGATAACTCTAAGCAATTATTTTAAAAATAGAAATATTATGGAAGAATATTTTAAAAGGAGTAAGCAGTAAATCACAGCAACACTGATCTTTTAGTTATTATGGATTGAAATTCATTCTGAAAAAGATTTAAAAAACCGTGAAGTAATTTTAAAATCGTCATGAATAATTTTCATTCTATAATATCTGCAAAAGGCGAAAATATTGAAATAATTTCCTAAACTAAATACTAACTATAAGCATAAATTTTATAAATAGAAATATTATGGAATGAAATTTTAAAAACTATAACTCTACCATATATGATTCTATAATTCCAAATCATATTATGAAATATTATGGAATGAAAAGATTTCGTAAATCAAATTTAAAACACCGTGAAGATTATTGTTTTAATAATAGAAAAACGAAATATTCTGGAATGAAATTTCAAAAACTGGAAGCATGTTAAATCCCAGCAACAGTATAATTGTATATGTGGGTTACATATTTTAAAAATGGTGCAATGGGTAAATAGAGGCGTATTAATTCTATTGTAAGTGTTGATCATCTTAATGAACAACTATATGATAGCTCATGTATACCGTCAAACCGACATGTGTCATAAATAATTCGAAATTTATTTATACGTATATAATTAATCAGCTTTCTTTGATATTATTAAATACTATATTCATCTAAAGTTAAAAATGGCCACCGTAAATAATTAATTTGTTTATCTTCGATATTATTAACTATATTCATCTAAAATTTAAAAAATAGACCCGTGAGTTTCACGGGTTACAACCTAGTTTGACTTAATAATGGATTAACTAAACCAAATAATGGTTGAAAACTAATCTTAATGTTGAAAAGTTGAAGTATTGGCGATAAAGTAACATGACTCGATATTTAGGGGTGAGCAAATTTAGATCCGGACCGCAAATTAGGGGTGAACAATTTTAGGTCCGGATAAAATCTCCAAATCAATTAAAATCCCAAGACCGCAAATCAATCGTTCTTTTTCAGTAAGTGCTCCTCCTTCCTGGCATTAAGGTCAGTTTCATCCATCAATTTCATTGTTAAATTCGTTGACGGATTAAGAGGTGGCGACCTTGAAATTTTACTCACATTTTCTCCGAATGTATCAAGCAATATGGAAACAATATTGTTCAATACTCCCCCTCAAGTTGGAGCACTTGGTGTCCTAATGCCCAACTTGGAACGCAGATATCCAAAAGCGTCACTACCAAGAGCCTTCGTAAAGATGTCTGCAATTTGATCTTTGCTCCGAACATGGTACGTAGTGATCGTCTTATTCATGAGATGATGCCTAACAAAATGACAATCGACTTCGATGTGCTTGGTACGATCATGAAAAATTGGGTTTTTGGCAATGTGCAACGCTGCTTTGTTATCGCAGTAAGTAGATTTCCATAGGCCTGTTGTGATCAATTCCCAGCGATTGTAAGAAGGACTTCATCCAGATTAATTCACTCGTCACTGCTGCAAAGGCTCGGTATTCTGCCTCTGCGGTTGACCTGGCTACAGTCACTTGCTTTCGCGCCTTCCAAGATATCGGGGAACTTCCGAGTGCAACATAATACCCTGTGATAGACCTCCGTGCAGCGGACAACTCGCATAGTCAGAATCCTATCCTCGCAAGATCAGATCGCTGCTTTTGTCTATAATAAAACCTTTCCCCGAATTACCTTTGATATACCTCATCACCCTATTTACTACATCCAAAGGCTCTTGTCTTAGGGGATGAACAAACTGGGATAAAATGTGTACTGAGTACACCAAATCTGGCCGCGTTATAGTCAAGTATATAAAGCGACTTACCAATCTTCGGTATTTCATGGGTCACTCAAAATTCGTCCTTCTGCCAAAGCAAGCTAGTCATTTTGCTGAATAGAGGTGTGGATTGGCTTTGCTTCTTCCATTCATGCTTATTTTACTAACTCCAATGCATACTTACGTTGGCTAAGAAACAATCCACTCGAACCGGTAGCTACTTCAATCCCCAAGAAATACTTAAGTTTCCCAAGATCTTTAATTCCAAAACTCTGATCAAGAAAAGCTTTAAGACGGTCACTAGCTTCCTTGTTATTACTTACAACAATCATGTCATCAACGTAAACTAATAATGCAATAAAAATTCTGTCTTTATTGTAAGTAAATAACGAATAATCGGCTAGTGATTGGGTAAATCTATACCTCGTCAAAGAATGTGTGAGTTTTGCAAACCAATTTCTGGACACTTGCTTTAAACCATACAAAGACTTCAAAAGCTTACATACTTTATTCGCCCCACTGTTTTCAAAGCCCGGTGGCAACCGCATATATACCTCTTCGTCTAAATCTTCATGGAGGAAAGCATTGTTGACATCCAACTGCGTAATAAGTCATCCCTTAGTATCCGCTACAACTAACAAACATCTTAAACTCGGCATTTTAGCAACGGGGGCAAAAGTTTCATGGAAATCTATTCTTTCAACTTGGGTGTATCCTTATGCTACTAGCCTCGCTTTATATTATCGTTCAATGGTCTCATCTGCTTTATATTTTATCTTGTATACCCAACGACATCCAATAGGTTTCTTTCCTTGCGGTAATTCAACCACTTTCCATGTCTCATTTAAGTCAAGTGCCTCAATCTCCTTACTCCTTAGACATGGCTTCCCGCCATTCTTCCTTATGAGATGCCTCTGGATAGTTTCTTGGCTCAGATGTAGCATCAATACGAGCCAAATAATTCTTGTGATTAAGAGAAAAACAATTCGTTATCGATAACGGGTACCTTACTTTGCGGGTGTTGATTGGAGTGGCTGAGCATTTGTCATGGGTCTATTATGCGTGTGGATTTGCAAACATAATCCTTTGTCCTGTAGGGTGCAAATATTTCATGTGCTCCACGCCCTTCGTGTTCCCTTACTTCATCATTTTCTCCTCTGTTTTCTCCTCGGTTTTCTGGAAATTCAAGTGCGTGTTCTAAGATATCAGTCTGAACGTTAAATTCAGCACCTGTTCTGATTTCGTTTGCATCTGTTTGGGTTTCATTTTCCATGTTTTCATTCTCCTCTACTTTGTCAGTTGTGTGGGTATAGTGATAAGAAATGTCAGGGACAATTGGGATGTCAGTAACAATGAGAATTTCACAAAAGTGGTGTTGCGTATGATCACTTGCATATGTCATAGCTAGATCAACAAAAGGGAAAATGTTTTCCTGGAAGATTACGTCCCGTGACTCAAAGAATTTCTTGTTCTTAAGGTCGTAAACTCTCCATCCTTTCTTGGTGTGGGGATACCCGAGAAACACACATCTCTTCCCCCATTCATTAAACTTATCCTTGGCCCTATCTTTATTATGAGCGTAACAAAGGCTTCCGAAAACACGCACATTATCTAAACAAGGACGTTCCCCATATAATACTTCATAAGGAGTCAAACCATTCAAGATACGGGTGGGTGTGCGATTTATTAAATATGTTGCAGTCAGGATAAATCCCCCCCCCCCCCCCAGAAAGCAATGGGTAAATTAGTTTGAAATCTGAGTGCTCTAGCTTTTTCTAATATGTGCATGTGTTTTTGTTCTACCCGGCCATTATGTTGTGGAGTGTCGACATTGATTGTTTGAAAAATCATACCATGTTCGCTGTAGTATTCTTTTAGGGGTCCAGAAAGAAATTCCGTCCCATTATCGCTTTGTACTACTTTAATTTGTTTTCCAAATTGGGTGACAGTCATTTTACAAAAAATCATCATTAAACGACTCACTTCTCCTTTATCACGCATCAAATATATAAACCCACACACCCCGATTCTTATCATCAAGAATTGTGAGAAAATAATGAGCACCCGACAAACTCTTGGTGTGATATGGCCCTCATATATCACAATGTATAGAAGAAAACAATTCATTGCTTCTTTTATTATTGGCCTTAAAAACTGATCGTGTTTGCTTTGCTCGACAACGCACATCACAAATATCATTCGAATTCCAAAATAAATCAATACCAACTAAATTTGAAAGGGAAGGTAAAATACTGCTAGACGGGTGACCAAGTCTTTTGTGCCAAAGTCGGGAATTGTCACTATTACTTATTCGAGCTACACACACCTTCTTCATCTTCAAAATATAGACCACATCTCGATGCTCACCTCGTCCAATCTTCATCCTCGTAGATTAGTCCTGTATGACGCAATGATCAAGGTAAAATGTCACAACACAATTAATTTCATCAATTAATTGTTTTACGGAAATTAAATTACATGATAACTTGGAACATATAAAACATCCTTTAAAACAAAATTTCCGCTTAAAAGGATTTCTCCATGTTCACTGGCAGCAATTTTGGTTCCATTTGGTAAGGAAACAGTTGAGGAAGACTGAGTACGTATGTTTGTTACGTTTTGCGTCCTGTCATATGGTGCGATGCACCACTATCTAATAACTAATTGCTAATCACCAAATTTGTCTTACTTGCTACGTTCTGATTTCCGTCTGATTTTATTTGCTCCCAATAAACTACGTAATTGGGTTACCTCCTCAACGGTGAACGATTGTGCTCCTTCACCGTTTGATGTAGCGTTGGCTACGTGTCCTCTGCCACCGTGGTCATATCCTTTCTCTCCGCGGCGTCCACGACCTCGCCCTCTACTTTGCATAAGTTCAGGATATTTCTCCCAAGACGTGTCCTCCGTATGATAGTATTTATTGCAGAAGGAACATCTAGGTGCATCTGTTTCACTGTTCAGTCCTGCACCACTACGTCCCCTGCCATTTCCATTGAATATTCTTGTCGCCATTGCTGCTTCAGGGGCCTCGTCTTTAGGTTTTGTGACTGCTCTATGTCTTTCCTCTCTTAATACAATAACATATGCCCTGCTTAATGACGTGATATCGTCCTCCGTCAACAGGTTCATGCGGAGGTACATTCTTGTCGGATCAATTGTACCTTATCAACTGAGCCTTGGTTTCATGTATAGGCTTCATGCTCGTCTTGACCAGTCAATCAAATCAGATCCCATTCGACTTGAATTTCACCGTGCTACTATCAATTGGAAGGATAATGATTGATCAGGAAGACCCGGGTAGGCTTTTTTCAATTGGTTCCCTTGTTGGCTTGTACTTTCACTACTCCACTTTCGACTTCTGCCCTCTCATAGTTTTCATTTCGGAGCTTTGATGGTAGGGGAGCATGTTCACTTCAATATCTCACATCGTAAAGTAATGAAGTTATTCAATTTTTCATGCTATATTTGTCTTTAAATCTCAGTTTTGTTGCTGAGAGCACTGGTCAGCAGATGAGCAGCCGTCTTTCGGGTATGAAGTCTGCAAATACGTTGTTAGAATTACCAGCAGGTGGAAGATCGCTTCCTTTTGGAACGTTTGTGTCTGCCATCGTAATTTCGGATTTACTCAGCTTTGTCACGAAGTAGGAAATTGCATTACAAGAAACACCAAAGGGACCTACTGTAAGTTTAACTGAGTCTGGGGACTGTGCTGTTCAAGTTGCAATTCTGACAGTCAGTGATACAGTTGCAGCAGGAGCTTCAGTAAGATTAGGCAGTACATAGATGATGTGTTAGCTTCAGTAAGATTAGGCAGTATAGGAGCTTCAATGTTACTGCTGCTACTGTTATTTAATACAGTACTTGTTATGGTGTGCTACTGCTTTTGTGCTACTTCTACTGCTGTTATTTCAGTGTTGTAGTATTTCAAGAAGAGCATTGCTTTGATGTCAAGAATGCAGTACTTGAACAATTCTTTTTTCTCTGTCGTTTAAAGTTTTGAAGCCTGATATTTCAGGGTGATACAATTTTCTTTTTGTTGCGCACCAAAAACACTGCTCAACAAAGGACAACACGGCTTACGACATTAGCTACTCCCGGGAACAAATATCGCATCTACGACAAAAGTAAAAATGCAAGAAATACTATATATAAAAGCAACAAGCACAGTGCTTAGGTGTCGCACTGTGGTTGAAAGTACAATATTTTTATATTTTTTTCAAGTGTCTCCCACATTATCCCCACCTTCTCTTTTGTGCTTTATTTGAGAAAATCCACATTTTATATTCTAAAGAATCCACAATCAAGTTAAAAGCCGAATATGCGACTGCTATTAATTACAATATATATATAAAACAAAAATTGAAACTATAAAAATACTTCGTTAAACTAATAAAAATCAACTACATGAAAAAGATATGAAAAATTTTCCATGAAAAAAATCATGTATTACTCCCTATGACATATCAAAATAATATAAAAGGCGACATTAATAAACAAATATTCACGGATTAGAAAAAATTGGAACTCGAAAAAATAGAAAAAAATTTACTTAAAATACTTTTTAATTAATCGAGCAACAATAAAATATGTAAAAAAAATGCATGCAAATTAATATTTAGTCTTGATGATTAGAGTCGAAAATAATACATATTACTAAAAGCACCATGACTAGAGTAATTATCGTTTAAGATTTTTAGTATGAGTGAACATTATCGTTTAAGATTTTTAGTAGTATATATCGTATTTATTTAAAATAACTATATCACATTCATATTGTATATATACTGAGATTTAACACTTAAAATCAACACACTGTTACATTATTGTTTACTTTTTAATTGCTATATATTTATAGTACAATATCACGGGTTGACTATTATATAATTTCTAAAGCGCGGGTTGACTATTATATAATTTCTAAAGCGCATGGGTCAAAATTTTCACTTTAGAAATGCAGGGGTCAAAATTCCGTTTCAAAAATACAAGGGAATAAATTTTCGTTTTAAAAATACACGGGTCAAAATTTTATTTCAAAAGTGCATGGATCTAAATTTTCGTTTTAAAATGCACAGGTAAAAAATTCATTTCAAAAGTGCATGGAACTAAATTTTCATTTTAAAATGCACCAGTCAAAATTTCATTTCAAAAGTGCATGAGACTAAATTTTCATCTTAAAAATGCATTGTATCGTAATCTTCACTTGATTCCGTTTCAAATTTGAGAATAAAAAATAGAAATTTCTATTTTGAAAATTTTCTTTAAGGTTGAATTAATTATATAGATCAATTGTTTTTAATGAAATAACAATAAAAAGGTATAAAAATGACCGAGATAGAGGATGTGTAATAAAAGAAAGACAATAATATAGAAAACAATAATATCAACAATTATTGCAAAATATTAACAAACATAACAATAATCGTGGCAAAATACTAATAAATTGTTGCAAATGTTTACTAAAATGTGGTTATATTCGCAAATATTGTATGACGATATATTATGACAATATACGTATTGACTAATATTTTTTTACGAGTCTATTTTTCCCTTAACGTCAAGTGTAATCGTAAATTCGCATTTGCATAACACCTCTACATCGATGGCATAGTTGAGTACTTCGTTAGATGCCCGTCCGTATTTGGCGAAAGATTCTCCCCACGTATTCTGAACGACCCAATATCTGTACATTTTACCATTACCATAATCAATAAGATCAGTTTCAGTATGATCGTCGCTAACAGATATACAGGTGCCCGATCTTACCATAGTAACTGCATGGAGTGATGGATCAGAGCAAAGGTCATTACCGGGTATCATGTTATATAATCGGTCTTCTTTCCCCAAAATAAGAACGTTATCATAATAGTCTCTCAAAGAAGCATAAAGAGGGTCATCATTGATTAAATGATTGTGGATGATATCAAATTGGGTATGCGAACTCGGAATCGCTCGAACTCAAATAATCACCATCAATTGATGTGAAAGTCTCGATCTTGTGGGCAGAGCATCGAACCATATCATCAAAATCTTGGTTTTTGAAGATATTTGTTCTTTGTTTCTGATCGAACTCCAATTTCGTAGTTATTGGTTCAAATTGAAGGAATTGGAAATGCTCAAATCCATTGGCATCTGGATCCAGGGCTTGCAAATGTTTTGCGGACAATTTATCGCCAACGACCCCTCCGATGTAATCCCTTTCTTTGATCGGCTTTCTCTTTTCCTTAATTTGTTTTCTCATTTGTATGGTGTCCGTGACGGCAATCTCACAGCACGCTTCATTTCACATCTCATTCACCATCAGTAAATAAGAATATAATAAGTCAGAAAATATATCCATATGTCTCCAACTTTAGTTGAATACTAAAGCAAATACTCCCTCCTATTCTGGATAACTGTTCCACTTTCCGTTTTCGCCTAGTCATGTAAATGTCCCATATTCCATTTTGGAACATTGTTTATACTTATTTTATTCACTTTAACCCACAATAATACCCCACCTTACCCCACAATACTACTTATTTTAATCACCCTTACTCACAATAATAATCAATAATACATTCCCTCCCTCCAATTTTCCCACCCCACACATTACTTTATATTAAACAAATGAATTTCTTAATTCGCGTACCCAACCCAAAATGGGACAGTTATCGGGAATATGAGAGAGTATTAAATAAGAAAATAGCGTATATGAATTCAATAAGGAATAATAGGTATGAACAAACTACCTACATGCTTTTTCCGATTGATTTCATTGGTTGAAAAATATAATAAGACAGAAAATATATCGAGAGTCTCCACCATTTGTTGAATACTAAAACAAATACTCCCTCCATTTTTATCCAAGTGATACATAAGGTTTTTGTACACTATTCACAAGTTAACCTTCAATTTCAATTTTCTCTCAATACGTAAGAAAAAACATATTCATGTGGGATCTTGTTTAATTCGTCTTTACGAGTACATTGAAAATATATAATTTTTATAATTTTTACAAATACGTAGCTAAAAATATTAAGCACGTAAAACGTGCGTTGGCAAACGTGCAAAAACAAATGTATCACTTGGATAAAAATGGAGAGAGTATTAAATAAGAAAATAACGTATATGAATCAAATAAGGAATGATAACTATGAACAAGCTACTTATATTACGTCGTATTATATTGTAGATTATATCTTCTAGACTTCTATTAGTCTTCTTATAACTTTGTAACTATGCATGTCCGATTCATACTAATTAGTTTCTTTTTAAAGTGGGGGATGGACTGATGGATAGAGTAACATATAAACAAAAAAAGGCATACAAAATATTTTAGGACATTATGCAATTTATATGAGGACCATATTTAATTTTGGGACTTGCTAAATCCCGCACAACATTTTACTTAATCCCGCACATTTTATCCTCTTATTTCGATTGTAACCCTCTCATTTCTCAACCTGAAAACCTAAAAACTCATCCAGCAGCCCCTCCCCACCAGCCCCCGCCCTTTCAACGCTCTCTCATCAACTTACAGCGCCGCCGACCTCACCACCACACCTTATCCCCGCGCCGAGCCGCCAACTACCTCTTTGTGCACTCAAACCTTTGACACGACCACTCGATGCCATCAACATAGTCGACCCACCGCGGATGGTGGAAGGATGGTCGGGACAGTGGGAAGAAAAGGGTGACCAAGGGTCGGGGGATTGAGTATTTTTATTTTTTTAATTTATTTTGTATATTTTTATTATTTTTAAGGTAAAGGGTGTAAGTGGAAAAAAGAGAAAAAAATGTGTTGGATATAAGTAAAATTTTGTGTAAGATTTAGCAATTACGTTAATTTTTACACTAAAACTTGGTAGAGACATCTTTCACCATAGTGTCATACTAAGTTATTGAGAGATCGCTGTTTCATTCATTTCATAGTTTATATCCATTTATTGTTCATTTTTTATTTCGAAGTGTTCCATATCGAGAAAAGACTACTCTTGATATTATATGTATTTATGGGTATTTGAAAAGATACGACATGCTCTTTCCGTCCAAAAAAAGAGAAAAGATACATGATCCAACATGCAATGAATCACACGGCATCATCAAGACTCAAACTGCATACCGCATCACAGCTTCTTCTTCACAATTTTTAGCAATATAGAGAGCTTTCACGGACTTTGAACTTAATTTACTTTATAATTGTACTAACAAAAAGACATCATCAACAGGGGCGGCCCAGGGCAGGTGCGGGCTGAGCCCAGGAACCGGGCCTCAAAAATTTGGGGCCTCAAAACGAAAATCTCTGCGTCTATTTAAAAAAAAATTGAAAACTTTCTTAATTCAGAGTGCATATAGAGCATAAAATGAGCAATCAATTCCAAAAGATTCCTGTTTCCCAATTATGCATTAATTACACACCATAATTAGCAATCAATTGTAGCATCAAACTATCAATTATGAAGCATAAAATCTTTCTTCCCAAAATTTCAATAATACATTTCTCAATTACCCAGAATTTCAAACTTATTTTTTCGGATTAATGTGATTAATATATCTCTCAAATTCTCCCTAATCAATTATATTCTCTCAATTTATCTTTTAATCAAATTATCCGTCTAACAAAAGTTTAGACTTTTAGCTATAAATTTGTTAAAACAAATCAATAGATATTCATATTTTTCTAGCCAAAAGTGTAACAGAGGATAAATTACATGTAAAATTTTCAATTAATTTTATGAATTTGATCAGATTTATGAATTTTATGAGTGTTTATGAATTATAATCAAAATTACATGCTTCAAGAAAATCTCGGAGGAGGATGTTTTTCAAGTAGTTATGAGTATAACTAATAAGGACGATGACTACGATCGAATTTTTTTTTAATAAATACTTCCTCCATTCCAATCAATTCTATACATTTCCCTTTACCGGCACTATTCACAAGTCGAGTAAATTTTCGACACAACTTCTAATATATAACATAAAAGATAGTCATGTGAGATCTTGTTTAAATTGTCTTACCGAGTAGATTGTGAATATCAAAGTTTTATAATTTTTTTCGATATGTAACTAAAGATATTAACAAAAAAACGAGTATTGACAAACGTAAATAAAGCAAATGTATAGAATTGATTGGAATGAAGGAAGTAGATGGTTATAATTTTACTTCTATGCTTTTCTTTTTTAGCAGATAATAATAACGGTATATATGTTTATTGATTATAAAATTTCAAACATATTGTATTTTTAGGGCCTCATTTTCTTGTGGGGCACCGGGCCACTATTATTGTTAAGACGCCCCTGATCATCAAGACTCAAATTTCATCAAGACATAGTGCTTTATTATTTACAGGCCCATCCAATGGCAAGTTCAGGAGGTTCTAAGAATCGGGGCCTAAAAGTTTTGGGGGCCCAAAACTCAATAAGGTTACAGTACATTTATTGTACCAAATTATTACTAATATATGGCTTGGTCTAGTGGTTTGAGCATCTCATTTAATTGGCTATCTAGAGTTTGAATCCTTTGAGTAGCAAAAAGTCAACTTTTTATAGTTTTTATATTTGTCTTTGTTGAAGTGTTTTTTCTATTTTTTTTTATAACCAAACAAATTGGATCTTATTATCTTATATTTTTTATAACCTTAATTACAACAACAACTGTAGCTTTTGTGTCCTCTAAAAAAACCAACTTCCTTGTTTTATTTTTATTTTAAAAAAATTGTTTGCTTCCAAGTATTATTTAGAGCCCCAAATTGGCAGTTAAAACCGGGCCTCCTAAAATCATTGGACGACTCTGTATTTACTCCTCATATTGTCGATAAGATAATCTAGTCATATATTAATTCATTCTTATGATCATGTTTATATATTTTTATTTAGTGTAAATCGAGTCGCTCGACTAAACGCCTCCTTAATAGTAATATGACTAATATCTAAACTAGATATTTGTATAAAGCATACTTGAATATGTATATATTATTAAGACAGATTCATAGACCTAACCTTAATCTTTTCTTAAAAAAAATAGTCTACAATGATACTAGTTATACTTTAAGAAAATAATCTATAATGATGCTAATTCTAGTTCCAACACTAATTAAAGACCTATAAAATAAAACGTGTGCAGCCATGTATTCTTATCATATTAATTACTACTCCGTATAATACATTAATCTTTTCCGAATTGGACTTAATAGCACATTAATCATATGTAATAGCGAGCGAGAGACAATTAAAGGATAAAATATTTACCTAAACCTTCTTCATCTTGATCGCTGCAGGGAACATTTAGCCCCGTCCAAATATGTTCATCCAAAATTATACTTCATCCGTCCCGGTCAATAGTTATCTATTTCCATTTTGGGGTGTATCATTAAATTGTTATCTATTTTCGTTTTTGGCAACTTTTTATGGATCACATTTCATTGCATGTGGGCCATGTGATTTGTATGGTCCAAATTCATCCATACTTCTTTTCTTAATGTTTGTGTTAAAAGCAATAGATAACAATTCATTGGGACGGAGGGAGTAAATCGTTTATTAGAAGCATCACGTAGATAAGTGCCCTCTGCGTCTGTGTTTTGTTCAAAAAGAGGTATGTCCCTGACCATGTGATCCTCCACATGATGCAAAAAGTAATCCCCATATTGGAAGAGGCTGGAGTTACACTTGGTGTAGGAGGGGTTTGCTACACTTCCAATGAGAGGGTGACATGTGTCTTTTTTGTTGGAATCTGATTTTTGCATCTTTATTTAGATTCCTTGCATTAAATGTCCACTTGCATGATTACCCCACCTAATTACCCACTTAGTTATAGTTTAATACATGTTTACTTTTTGTAACTTTTTACTTTTTCAACACATTTTGTTTTGGAGAATACATTTAAGGTATTTTGTCTTTAGTTTCTACGGTATACGGCATACGGTATACATTTATACGGTATTTATACGGTATACGGTATACGGTATTTATACGGTATACTTTAATTTTTATATATATTTTTTAATATATTACTTTTTTAATACCCGTATTTTCGTATTTTAATGTCGTATTTATACGGTATACGGTATTTTTCTCTTGAATTGATATGTTTTTACTAAAATTAATATAAAAAAAACATAAATTATTATTTAAAAAAAGAGTAGATGTTTTTTATGTTGACTTGATGTTTATTTACCCATCTATTGAATATATTTTTAAAGTAAATGTACAAAAAATAACTAGATGTTTTTTTTTACGGTTTTTTCCCCACCAACCACGTCCTGAGTAGTCTTTATATTTAATAAAGATTGTAAAGTAATCAGTTGTTTACAGTGGTTGGGTTGGTTGATTGTTGTTTGTGTATGTTGTCGTTTGTTCCATAGGTCGTGTGTTCGAGCCCTGCTGGGTGCCATTAGGTTGTATTTTTTTGTCATTTGTTTTTACTTGAGTTGTGTTTATTTTTCTGATATCATTCGTTTTTTGACAAAAATTTAATTGTTTCCCTTACTTGTATTTATTTTAGTTAAATATTTAATATGCAAAAATTGATAGACCAAACCCGTTTTGTTATTGACACCAATGTGTATTAATCAAACCGAAAATAAAACATCAAAAGCAATTACAATGTTCAACCAAATCTACTGTAATTTGTAGACCTGGCAAAAGTATACCGAACCCGAAAAATCGATCGAAAATAACTGAATCGACACTTGACCGTACATCCGAAAGGTATAACTGAACTCCACCCCGAAACCTGAATCGACCTGAACTGATTCGAAATTGAACTGAATTTGTAATATCCGAAATAGACCCGAGATCGAATAAACCTGAACTGTTTCAACCTGAACTGGTTTGACCCGAATCGAAACACACCCGAACCGTTTTCAACCTGCTTAATGATGACCGAAATTCAACCGAAACCCGAAATTATCCGAATGTAGTAATGTTCGTTTGTCAAACAAAAGAAAAAAAATTAAATATTTATATACATATTTTTATATTGTTACGGAAATTATGGTCCAAGTTATCCTAAACGTCAATAATTAATTATTTATATACATATTTTTATATTGTTACGAAATTATGGTCCAAGTTGTCCAAATTGGTTATACACTTTGTTTACTTTTTGCACAAAAATTACTTTCTATACATTTACTTTTTGCACAAAAATTAAGATTTATGCATAATTACTTATCTACCCTTGTACACTTTGTTTTATTTCAATTTTGTCCTAATCTAATCATACATTTGGCTCCATTTTTACTTCAAAATTTCTCATTTTACGCCAAAATTTCACTTCTTTTTTCATTTGAAGGTCAAATTTTCAGCTTAGTTCCAAATTTTTGGCTCCATTTTAACCTCAAAATTTTTCATTTGGCTCAAATTTTCACTTGGCTAAAATTCTTCATTTTACCTCCAAATTTCTCATTTTACGCCAAATTTTCACTTGGTTAAAATTTTTCATTTTACCGCCAAATTTTTTACTTGGCTTGTGTTTATTTTTTTACGTCATTCGTTTTTTTGAGTGATTATGTCATTATTTTTTATAGCTTAGCTTAATATTAGAAATTGAATTAATATATTTTTTAAAAATATTTAAAAAAAAACACATTTTTCATTTGTTTATGGTTTTAATTCTTTGATTTTTTTTAAGCATTGATAAAAATGTTTTTTTAATTTCTGCAAGTTTTCAATTAACTGTTACGAAGTATTTTTTAAAAGTTTAGAAAAACGCCTTTTTTTTTAACAGTTTACAAAAACGACTTTTTTAAAAAACGACTATTTTAAAAACCGAAAAAACGACTATAGTAAGATTTGAAAGATTAAGTATACAAGTTGGATTTGAAAGATTAAGTTAAGTTTACAACTTTGATTTGAAAGGTTAAGTTTACAAGTTGGATTTGAAAGATTATTTGTTTTTTTTCTTTTCATTTCATTGGTTTTGGCGAATTGTGAAGCTTATTGTGGAAGCTTAGCTTAATAATAAAAGAATATTATTACAACTTAAGTCATTTCTTTAAAAAAACTACATTTTATTTTAAAAAACGACTAGTTTTAAAAATTGACTATTGAATTTCTTTAGAAATTGAAATAAAAACGTAGTCCGTTTTGCTTCAAACCGCAACTTTCGTCTGAAACAAAAAGACCTCCCACAAGTGGAAACCACATGGATAGTGGGACATCTCATGTGCTTTCCCACTCTAAATGAATACGAATATGTGTTCTTTTGTTAGAGAAAATGATATCCGTCTTATTATTTCAGACGGATCTTGCGGTCTGAAATAAGAATTAGTGAAACGAATATGTGTTCTTTTGTTATCATTCGTTCATAGTTTTAATATTGTTGTACTAACTTAGTGAATAAAACGACTTTTTATTTTAAAAAACATATAGTTTTAAAAAATGACTATACAAATTCAATAAAAAAACGAATATTTCAAAATAATAACGACTATTTTAATAATAATTTTATAATTTGCTTAAAACGACTTTTTATTTTAAAAAACGACTAGTTGTTTTTTAACAGTTTACAAAAACGACTATTTTAAAAAATGACCATATTAAAAAACGAAAAACGACTATAGTAAGATTTAAAAAATTAAGTTTACAAGTTGGATTTGAAAGATTAAGTTAAGTTTACAAGTTTGATTTGAAAGATTAAGTTTACAAGTTGGATTTGAATGATTAATTGTTATTTTTTTTTTTCATTTCATTGGTTTTGGGTAATTGTGAAGCTTATTGTGGAAGCTTTAATAATAAAAGAATATTATTTGTTTTTTATTTTCATTTCATTGGTTTTGGGAAATTGTGAAGCTTGTTGTGGAAGCTTTAATAATAAAAGAATATTATTTGTTTTTTATTTTCTTTTCATTTCATTGGTTTTGGGAAATTGTGAAACTTCTTGTGGAAGCTTTAATAATAAAATAATATTATTTGTTTTTTATTTTCTTTTCATTTCATTGGTTTTGGGAAATAGTGAAGCTTATTGTGGAAGCTTTAATAATAAAAGAATATTATTTGTTTTTTTATTTTCTTTTCATTTCATCGGTTTTGGAAAATTGTGAAGCTTATTGTGGAAGCTTTAATAATAAAAGAATATTATTTGTTTTTTTATTTTATTTTCATTTCATTGGTTTTGTGAAATTATGAAGCTTATTGTGGAAGCTTAGCTTAATAATAAAATAATATTATTAGTACGTTTTCGGCTATTTTTGTTTTACATTACGATTAACTGTTTATGTTTATTTAAAAAAAAAAAAATTTAACCTAAATGAAGTAAAAACAAGTAGATATACTTTTTTAACGTTTTTTTCCCCACTAACCACGTCCTTGGTGGTGAATATGTTTAATAACGATTGTAAAGTATGTAGTTGTTTACAGTTGCTAGGTTGGTTGTTTGTTGTTTGTTGTTTGTTTAAGGTGTTGTTTCTTCCATAGGTCGCGAGTTCGAGCCCTATTTGGTGGTACTATGTTTTATTATTTCATTTTATTTTTTTACTTGACTTGTGTTTAATTTTTACTTGACTTGTGTTTAATTTTTCGTTCGCTTTTTTGACCAAAATTCTAGTGTTTTCCTGTACTTGTGTTTATTTCAATTCATTAATTTATTTGCAAGAATTGATACACCAAACGGATTTTCTACAACTTGATTGATATGTTATTTTCTGTGTGTATAAATCGCCGAAATTACAACTTAAAAATCAATTACAATGTTCAACCAAACCTACTGTAATTAGTGTACAAACAATTGGAGTATTGTGACCGTCGTTGTTGAGAGTCGGAGAACTGCGAAGACGAGTATTGCGGCCAATACTGTCATGACTTGGGTATCGTTGACGTTGTTTGAGATGCTGCAAAAACCGGAGTGACGTCCGTCGAAGTATTTATGGTGTCACTGAAACCGCTCAATTACATTTTTATTTTTTAAGATTTTGAATTAATGGGCTCTCGTATCATTTTAATATACTTTACTAGATTCAAAAAAAAACATTCTAACAGAAATTGAATTAATATTTATTTTTTAAACATTTACAAAAAAAACACCTTTTTCATTTGTTTACGATTTGAATTATTTTTTTTTTAAAAGAATTGACAAATTTTTTTTTTTTTTAATTTCTGCAAGTTTTTAATTAACTGTTAGTTTTTAAAAGTTTACGAAAACGACTTTTTATTTTTTAACAGTTTACAAAAACGACGTTTTAACAGTTTAATTTCCTTTGAACTATTTATTTTAGGAAACGAATACAGTATTTTAGAAAATGACTATCGAATTTCTTTAGAAATTATATAATTGGATTTGAGAGTTTAAGTTTACAACTTGAATTTTAAAGATGAATTGTTTTTTATTTTCTTTTCATTTCATTGGTTTTGGGAAATTGTGAAGCTTATTGTGAAATCTTAGCTTAATAATAAAATAATATTATTAGTGCGTCATCTTCGTCTATTTTTTGTTTTAAATTACGATTAACTGCTTTAAAAAGCGTCTTTTTATTTTTAAAAACGACTACTTTTAAAAAATGACTTGAATTTCGTTAGAAATTCATTTAAAAAAGTAATATTTTAAAAAGCTACTTTTTATTTTGAAAAACGACTAGTTTTAAAAAATAACTATCGAATTTCTTTAGAAATTAAATTAAAACAAATATTTTTAAAAAGAATATCATATTCTAATATAGTTGGATTTGAAAGATTAAGTTTACAACTTGGATTTGAAAGATTATTTGTTTTTTTTATTTTATTTTCATTTCTTTGGTTTTGGGAAATTGTGATGCTTATTGTGGAAGCTTAGCTTAATAATAAGTTTATAATTTGCTTAAAACGACTTTTTATTTTAAAAAACGATTAGTTTTAAAAATAAAAATGACTAGAAATTCAATAAAAAACGAATATTTTAAAAAAACTACTCCTTATTTTAAAAAACGAGTAGTTTTAAAAAATGACTACAGAAGAAAGGTTAATGCATCCTCGTAACTTCGATAACTGCCTCGGTATTGCTACGAAGTGCTTCCATATTTTAGGGTTAAAGTTTGTTTTTAATGGAAAGAAGGTGAGGGTTTGGAGAGAAAGAGAGAAAAGGTGATGGATTTGGAGATGGAGAGAAAAAGAGAGAAGGTGATGGGTTTGGAGAGAAAGAGAGAAAATGTGATGGATTTGGAGATGGATAGAAAGAGAGAAAACGTGATGGGTTTGGAGAGAAAGAGAGAGAGAAATGTGGATGGAGTTGGATTTTGTTAGTTTTTATAGACAAAATATAAAACACATGAAATTGGTAATCCATGTGACACTAGCCAAACCAACGGCCAAGATGTTCTTCATAGTTAAATTTATTTTGCAATGAATGGTCAGGATTTGATTTAATGTTTATAATGTAATGAAATTGGTAATCCGTGTGACACTAGCCAAACCAACGGCCAAGATGTTCTTCATAATTAAATTTATTTTGCAATGAATGGTCAGGATTTAATTTAATGTTTATAATGTACTACAACTACTATTCTAAAATCAAATTCATATTTAAAATCGTCTCGACTCGTAAAGCTTTCGACCCGAGCCGGAGCTCTAGTCGAGCTCACACGAGTTACATATTAAGTAGTGTCGTTAGAATCGAATTGGTACGATCGGATTGTAGATTCATAAGATCCTACTAATTTAGTAAAATACATAATTGACGCAGGATCGGGTTACATATTAGGTAAAATGAAGTTCGTCTAAAAATCTCGATCATATTTACAATGTATTACTATTCTAAAATCAAATTCGTCTAAAATCAAGTTCATGTTTATAACCTATTAATATTCTAAAATCAAATTCGTCTAAAATCAGAATCGTATTTATAATACTCCATATATCACTATTCTAAAATCAAGTTCATGTTTAAAATCTATTACTATTCTAAAATCACAATATGACGTCTACGGTTTTACGGGGTTAAGGTTTACGGTTTACTAAAGTATATTGTAGTTTCTCTATTGACAGCAGTGTCAGAAGGTTCAAATTGGTACGATCGGATTGTAGATTCATAAGATCCTACTAATTTAGTAAAATACATAATTGACGTACGACTAGGTTACATATTAAATAAAATGAAATTCGTCTAAAAATCTCGATCATATTAATAACGTATTACTATTCTAAAATCAAATTCGTCTAAAATCAAGTTCATGTTTAAAACCTAATACTATTCTAAAATCAAATTCGTCTAAAATCAAGTTCGTATTTATAATATATTACTATTCTAAAATCAAATTCGTCTAAAATCAAGTTCATCTTTAAAATCTATTACTATTCTAAAATCAGAATATGACGTCTTAATGGTTTTTTGAATAAGTGGTTACATTTATGGTTTAGCTTAACGTAAGCGTCTAAGGTTTTACGAGGTTAGGGTTAGTATATTGTAGTTTCTCTATTGGAAGGAGTGTTGTTAGAATCGAATCTGTAGGATCGGATTGTAGAATCATAAGATCCTACTAATTTAGTAAAATACATAATTGACGTACGACTGGGTTACATATTAAGTAAAATGAAATTCGTCTAAAAATCTCGATCATATTAATAACGTATTACTATTCTAAAATCAAATTCATGTTTAAAACCTATTACTATTCTAAAATCAAATTCGTCTAAAATCAAGTTCGTATTTATAATATATTACTATTCTAAAATCAAATTCGTCTAAAATCAAGTTCATCTTTAAAATCTTTTACTATTCTAAAATCAGAATATGACGTCTTAATGGTTTTTTGAATAAATGGTTACATTTATGGTTTAGCTTAACGTAAGCGTCTAAGGTTTTACGAGGTTAGGGTTAGTATATTGTAGTTTCTCTATTGGAAGGAGTGTTGTTAGGATCGAATCTGTAGGATCGGATTGTAGAATCATAAGATCCTACTAATTTAGTATAATACATAATTGGTACGATCGGATTGTAGATTCATAAGATCCTACTAATTTAGTAAAATACATAATTGACGTACGACTGGGTTACATATTAAGTAAAATGAAATTCGTCTAAAAATCTCGATCATATTAATAACGTATTACTATTCTAAAATCAAATTCGTCTAAAATCAAATTCATGTTTAAAACCTATTACTATTCTAAAATCAAATTCGTCTAAAATCAAGTTCGTATTTATAATATATTACTATTCTAAAATCAAATTCGTCTAAAATCAAGTTCATCTTTAAAATCTATTACTATTCTAAAATTAGAATATGACGTCTTAATTGTTTTTTGAATAATGGTTACATTTATGGTTTAGCTTAACGTAAGCGTCTAAGGTTTTACGAGGTTAGGGTTAACGGTTTACTAAAGTATATTGTAGTTTCTCTATTGAAAGAAGTGTTGTAAGGATCGAATTAATAGGATCGGATTGTAGAATCATAAGATCCTACTAATTTAGTATAATACATAATTTGGTGATCGGATTGTAGAATTATAAGATCGGATTAGTAGAATTATAGTAGATTTGGTTGAATATTGTAATTGATTTTCAGGTTTTATTTTCGGTTTCATTAATACACATTTGTGTCAATAAGAAGACGGTTTTGGTCTATCAATTTTTGCAAATTAAATAATTAACTAAAATAAATACGAGTAAGGGAAACAATTAATTTTTTTCAATAAAACGAATGACATCAAAAAAATAAACACAACTCGAGTAGAAAAATTTAAATAATCCCTCACAACAAAAAAATACAACATCGGGGCACTACACAAGGCTCGAACACGCGACCTCTTACACAAACAACAATCAACCAACCCAGCCACTGTAAACAACTGATTACTTTACAATCTTAATTAAATATAAAGACTACTCAGGACGTGGTTAGTGGGGAAAAAACCGTAAAAAAAATATATTTACTTATTTTTTTTTCATTTACTTAAAAATAATTTTTTTAAAAAAATATATCAAGTCAACATATAAAACATCTACTCTTTTTTAAAATAATAATCTATGTTTTTGTTTTTTTTTTATTAATTTTAGTAAAAACATATTCAATTCAAGACAAAAATACCGTACAAATACGACATTAAAATACGAAAATACGGGTATTAAAAAAGTAATATATTAAAAAAATATATATAAAAATTAAAGTATACCGTATAAATACCGTATACCGTATACCGTATAAATACCGTATAAATGTATATCGTATGCCGTATACCGTACAAATTAAATACAAAATACCTTAAATGTATTCTCCAAAACAAAATGTGTTGAAAAAGTACAAAATTACAAAAAGTAAACATGTATTAAACTATAACTAAGTGGGTAATTAGGTGGGGTAATCATGCAAGTGGGCATTTAATGCAAGGAATCTCAAGAAAGATGCAAAAATCAGATTCCAACAAAATGGACACATGTCACTCTCCCATTGTAAGTGTAGCAAAAGCCCCCTACACTGAGTGTAACTCCAGCCTTTTCGCCCCATATTGTCCTGCCATCTACAACGAGTGAAAACAAAGGACGTAAATTTTCGCAGTACATATTTTACTCAATACAGTACTTTATAGATATTTGTTACCATTTACATATCCTTAACTAAAAAGGCTCTACACCTAATTCTCACTCAATAATTAACCCTAAAACATCTAAATTTAATTAACTCAACACATTTAGGGGCGTTTGGTTCAAATAGTAGTATAGGTTTGGGTATGGGGTTGGAACTTGCTTCCCAATGCCATGTATTTGGTTCAATATTGGAATTAATTTCATTACTATACCTTGTGTTTGGATTGAAACAAGACATAACTTTACAAATGTACAAAAGTATTGGTAAAAAAAATGTCAATAAAGTAAGAATCGGATTTTCAAACTCCAAAAGATACAAATGAAAATCAAAGTAAATGACAACTTATTGTAATGCATTGTTCAAATTATTATTCGATAATTGCAAAAAAGCGAGTCTATGATCCGAATATAAATGACTTAATCATTACGACTTAACATGTTAAGTACCACTTCCTTCTTCCAATCCTCACTGGGTCTAGAAAAAATTATATTCATTTGACTTGTATTTGATGAAAATAAACTTCTTGTTCGGTCGTTCGGATAACCACATTGATAAAAGTATGAACCTCAATAAGACTCCATTAATGAAAGCTTGAGCTTAGCTCATTTACACAGAACAAAATAAAGGTGAGATTTTATTTCATCAACTCAATAATTATGTGAGATATTTACAAGTCTATTTATAGGAAGTCTAACAACCACATATTAGTTTGTTAGCTGTATACTAGTTGGCAGAGTAGTTAGTTATGAGTAAAGCGTATGATAGGGTGGAGTGGGTTTTTCTTGATGAGGTGATGCGAAAAATGGGTTTCTCAGCGGGTTGGAGAAATAGAGTGATGACTTGTGTTTCCACCGTTACCCACTCGATTCGGATCAATGGCCATCTTACGGAGGGTACACGGCCTAGCCGCGGGTTCGCCAAGGGGACCCTATATCTCCGTATTTGTCTATTTTCTGTGCTGATGCTTTTTCTTATCTCCTGAAAACGGCAGTAGATGCAGGTAAACTCCATGGTGCGCAAATTTGTAGGGGATCCCCCCGTGTGTCTCATCTCTTCGTTGCAGATGACAATATTCTTTTTGCTAGAGCCAATATGCGTGAATGCTCAACTATTGCTGAAGTTATCGGTATCTATGAACGAGCATCTGGTCAGAAGATTAATTATTCCAAGTTGGAAGTGGTTTTTAGCAAAAAAGTTTCGGTTGCAACAAAGGAGAGTTTAATCAATGCGTTGGGGGTGCGTGAAGTAGAGAGGCATGAGAAGTATTTGGGTTTGCCCACAATCATTGGCAAATCAAAAAAGATGGTGTTCTCTACTATCAAGGAACGTATATGGAAAAAGGGTCCAAGGCTGGAAGGAGAAATTGCTATCGATGCCGGGTAAGGAAATTCTTATCAAAGCAGTTGTACAAGCGATACCCACGTATATGATGAGTCTCTTTGCCCTCCCCGATGGGTTAGTTGACGAAATCCACGCCATTATGGCCCGTTTTTGGTGGGGCTCGACGGAAAGCAAAAGAAAAATCCATTGGTGGAGGGGGGAAAAACTCTGTGAGGCGAAGGGGAATGGCGGAATGGGTTTTCGAGATCTCAAGGTATTCAACCAAGCTCTTCTAGCAAAACAGGTTTGGCGTATTGCGACAAATACTCACTCGCTAGTGAGCAGAATCCTTAAGGCGCGGTATTTTAAGAACTCATCGATATTGGAAGCAAATAGGGGATACTACACAAGGCACACTTTTTTGCTAGCAAACTTGCAATTTTGAACTAAAATTTATACATGTACAAATATTGACAATTAGGAGGGAGTACAAATATTGACAATTAGGAGGTGTAAAAATAAGGAAATTCTATTAATCACAAAACTAGGAAAGAATTTCTGAAATGTTTTAGTTAATATTTCCAATACGAGAGATGACCTATTATATCTTAAAATATTAAAACGGAACAAATATTTTTGGATACCTCGGATTTCTAAGATTGATACCCGTCCTATTTCATAAGCCCTGTTTATTCAACATAACATAGAGAAAAAGGAGGGGATTGAAAACCTTAAATCGATGGCGTCTTCTTCTTCTCGTGATCAATCAACTGATAAGGTTTGTATCATTATTATATTCGTATCTTTCTCCTGTCTATCTGATCTCTTAATCTGTTTTTTTTATGATATATTTTGCTTTGATAGGATTTTATTGATTTCATGGTGTCCGACGATAAAGCTCATGCTATATCCAAAATAGAATTCCCTGTTACAACACTTAGTTTAAAACGGTATGTTTTCAAATATACTCATTCCGTCTCAATTAGAGCTGACAAATAATGACACGACACGAACTCGACACGAAATTAGCGGGTTTGGGTTGAGGCTTAATAACCCATTTATGCAAGTTGGTCGACACGAACACGACACGATATTTAATTGGGTCGGTTTTGGGTTGAGCTCTTTAAACGCGAACCCGACACGAATGACCCGTTTACTAAATTAACTAATTTTTTTTATCATTCATCACATAAATATACTTAAACTTTCTAAATATAGACATGACACGAAAACACGACACGAAATTAACGTGTTAGGGTTGAGGCTTGATGACCCATTTATTTAGGTGGGTCGACACGAACACGACACAAAATTTAATTGGGTCGGATTTGGGTTTGAGGGCCTGTGAGCCGTTTACATGTGACACGAACACAAACCTGACATGACCGATCTGTTTGCCAGGTCTAGTCTCAATCATGCACGTGTTTATATTTCTTACTAATTATATTTCTTGGTTTTTGGCTAAAGCCCTCCCGTTGAAATCTGTATCTGTACATGTTCGTCTTTAAAGGAAAAACCTCCTGCCTATGTGGACGAACTCTATGTTCCTTTGGCTAAAAAATCATTGGCGTACTACAATACTAAGGAGGTATGTATATATAATTATATATTTATATATCACATATGCATCTGGTTGTATAGATTTAACACAGTTAAAGACATGGTAATTTAGTAGCAGAGTTGGTGGAGCTATTAGTGTTTTGTAACTCGAACTTGAGTTCGAACCTTACCATGACCGTTTTTCCATCAAAATAAAATAAACAAGTAAATAATCGGTTTCACGAGTATCACTTATACATATAATTCATATTAGGAAAAAATAAGAAGAGTACTTTTTGTTTGAGATACAAACATCGAAACAAACTTTTTAAACGATATGTACAATACTTGGTTGGGGCCTCGTTATAATATATCGCACAGGGCCCCTGAAATCTCAGAGACGGCCCTGATAGATTTCGAACTTTACAACAAAGAATTTGATCGAGTTTATAGATTTTTGGGACGTTCTTTGTAATTGCAGAATACGAATCTGTCGTTTGAGAAAGTCAGTGCTGGAAATTATGGATGTGGTCGTGAAAGTAAGGTTCATATCAATTTGATTGGGACCTCTGAAGATGGTATGGAGAAACTACTATTATTTTCTGAACTTGCAGATGGTAGTGTACGAAAATTTATATCTGAGCATATCGATGATTTAACGTAAAAGGGTGTTGTTTGTTGCAGCAAATCGAATCTGGTATGTTACTTGCCACCCTGAATTGTAATGTAATTTGCGTTTATGGTATATGCTCGGTTGCTTAATTTTTTCGGTTGTTCCATCTGTTGCAGGAAATCCAATTGGTTGGGGCTGTGACATGTGTCCCAAGGGAGGAGTCATTCATCCGGGACCTGAAGACGGTTATTTGATTGTTGGTGGAGATTTATTTGAGGATTATCCCTTTTGGGGTTATTGCTCTCCGCCAACGACTAGTAACGCAACCCCTGCAACACGTGATGAAAAAGAAATTTATTTTGCTTGTGCTATGAAAGCAGTTGAATACTTCAATTCCAAAGAGGTCAAACATCTCTTTCCTTTTTTGCTTTTATGAATCCATCAATGCATTTGAGAATAACCATGTTTGCTTTTCTTGGCGTAGTACGCTCAGGGGCGTCTTAAACTTTTGGTAGGCCCTGTGCTAAAAAGTCGAAGGGGCCTTTTAACTTCTGGCCTTTTGTGGTCATTTTTAGCGATAGTGTTTAAATGAACATTGATTTTTCCTTATCTATCTACTTGGTAAAAATTTTGGCTTATCAACCGTATTAAAGTGCAAAAAGGTGTTACTAGTGCTCGTGAAATGCAGAATACTAACACTTCAGCCACTAGACCAATGCACTACTAATGATAATCTATCAATGTTCAGACTATATTTCCGTGAATGGTATTGTAAGCAGGCCCCCAACTTTGGAGGCCCGGTTCGTGGGCTCCGCCTGCACCGGGCCTTAGTCGGCCCTGAGTAGCCGTTCATGGTTTGGTTGGAATAAGAAAAACAACATTGTAATGATTTTGTATAATTGTTCGTGTGAAATCGTTGCAGTCAACCGACTTCATGGCTGTGGAAGTCATAGGGAGTTCTTATTACCCGTGTATTCACAAAAAACTAGTTCATATCAACTTCAAAGGTATCACAAGCATCGAGCCTAAGAAACAACTTTTTTTTGCTGAATTGTTTGTACCGAATTTCACAATTGATTGTGGAAAATGGGATGATCGCAAAGGACCTTTCGTCGAAGTTAAAGGTTGTTCTTTGCTCGAGAAAGTCGGGTCAGGTAATTTTTCGATTTATGTTTCATATTTAAACATATCTTGGTTGTGATTTCCTCCCATTAATCAATCTTCTAATGTTTTTTAATGTTATGTTTTGGCAGGTAATCCTTTTGGCAGACACTGCGATGATTGTTGTTTCAGCGAAGTGATTCATCCGGGACCAAAAGATGGATATCGTGTTCGTGTTGGAGATAATTTTCAGGATTATGGATTTATGAATATAGGTCTTGGAATTTTTTGAGATTTTCTTTTTATTTCTTAGAGTACGGCCAGTATGTTATGTACCTCTATTTCAGGAGTTTTAGTAAGGTAGAAGTCGTGATTTAGTGTTCTCTTTGCGTGATTATATCTCGAATGAAGCAATGTGTCGGTGTTTAAACGACAAATAATGGAGTCGTTTATATTTCGAAGTTACCCATGAGAATATTGTATTTACTTGTAGGTCTTGTACAGTTGCTATGCCTCTCATCTTGTGGTGTGTGTCCTTTATGAATGTGTCGGATTTTGGTTTATTATTGCAGTGCCTTCAGTAACCATTTCACGGTATATCAGCCGTGACTATACGTGTCTTGTCACTTTGTTATGCAGGATTGATCACTATGGCTTTCATAGTATCAATCCTGCTGAATTGCAGTAGTTCTCTTGTACGACAGTCTCACCCGTGTTTTTTTACAAAATGGGACCATTTTGTGGGAAAATGTGAGCACTTTTTGATAAAAAGTGACCACTTTTGAAAAATAAGTCATTTTTTTAAAAAAAGTGGTCACTATTTACTCAAAGGTGGTCACTACTTATCACAATGTGGTCGCTTTTCAACTGGTCGCACGTGCGACGGTTTTATACAAGTTTTTGTGTCTTGTCTATAATCTGTAGGATTTAGGTAGCAGTAAATTTTGTGTGAGACGGCCTTACACCGTGAGACGTTCCATTATATAAAAAGAATACTCATTTATTAGTACTAAATGAGCAAACTTATTACAGTATAAACATGGTCCTTATTCTAGAATTTGTGCATCCATAATGCATTTAAACTGATTTTTCGTAAATTATATCAGTATTTTCGACGTTTTGATTTTTGAACTTTATCTGAAGAAAGATAGGCAGTAAGGCAGAGTCCCTTCTTACCTGCCATAAGCAGAGAGTTTTAAGACACCGGGTAATGTTGTTGTTGAGACGGTTTTCGACCAATTGTGCAATTTCACAGCCGGAATTTAGTGAGGAATATGGCTTTAGTGAAATTCTGAAATGCAGAATGAAGCATATTCCTGCTGAACTATCAGCCTTTACTATCAGAAGTCCCTTTATTCCTTCAACATGTCACGCATACTCGAAATATTGCATGTTCTTCCTAAACCGTCTCAAATTGGTTAGCCCGAAACAGAAAGTATATGTATTCCTAGGCCGAGAAATCTTGAATAACAAAAGTTGTGATCTTTTAGAATAAATTCTAGCTGACAAAAGCAAAAAAAAAATTACCAGAGTGCAGAGGTGTTTGATGTATAAATACAAGTTTAAGAAACACATTTTTTAGGAATGAAGTCGAAGATGTTTAATTTAATTTGATCGATCACGTGCTCCCTAGAGGTCCCCCGAACGCTTCAATGAGGTAACAGTTTTTTAGCAAGGAAATGTGGTAAGGCCGGACGCCTTACTGAAGTGTTTGGGGGAACTCCTGAGGTCACTGATATGATGCAGTAACACATCGTAAATATAACGCGTGGATGAAGCTGCGGTCCCAAGACAAGAAACCGAAAGATGAATGGTTGAGGCTCAACTATTATTAATATTCCTGCCCATTAATAGATAGAGAACACAGGAATACAGAAGCAGAGAAAGGGAAATTGTGTCTATTGCTTTCATTTTTTTTTTTTTGGTTCAAATGAGCGCACTATGTCGCCGATGAAAATCGAACCCCCAACTTCATGGTTGGACTAAGAAAACTCTTACCACCTGAGCTAGCTCTTGTTCTCTTCTATTGCTTTCATTGAATATCTAGTACACAACATATAGCATAATACTAGGGGAATCATATCACAGATGACATGAGATCAACTAGTTTTAAACTCGTGCAAATTGTATGTGTATTCTGTGTAAATATGTTATTACAAAAGGGTATATAAAAAAGAATTATTTAATTTTTATATGTGTCATCTTTAAGAATTTACATTTGAATTATAAACCACCTTTGCAATTAGGAGATTTTAAAGGGTGAACTTAATATATAAGACGCATTAGATTTAATTGTTTGTCGGAGTTATTAATGTATGATATATCTTTTTGATAACTAAATTTTAGCTTCTACTTAACATTTTATTCGAGATATTGAATAAAAATCAATAAATATATAATGTATTGATTTTTTTCATGATTATTAATATAAAATTTAATAATTTGCAGGAAGTTAATTTAAAAAACTTATAATTTGTAAGACAACAACTGAAGCGTATTCTAAAAGTCGACACGACTCGACCTTCTTTTCCAAGGCCAGGTCTAGTGAATTTTGAGTTCGGCCGAAGTAAGCCGTTATTTTAGGTCGAAATTACTACACTTAACCCATTAACTTAAAAATAAATTCATCTTAAATGTAGACGTCACAAATATTATTTACCAAATAAATATTTATATAATGTAACTGAAATGATTAGTACACATTATTTGTGACCGACCTAAAATAGGTATATTTATTAAAATTTTCTATTTAAAACAATAAAAGTAATAGAAAATACTAAATTTTAATTTTAATTTTAATTTCTTTTGAAATAAAATATGTTTATATTTATTTAAAGTATATTTTTATCACATGATTAATTACTCAAACGACTATTACAGTATAAATATAGTCAATGTTGATCATGTATGTGTAACAATCGATCGATTTAATACTTTGTATAATGTTGTAATATTTAAAATATTAAGCAAAACGGGTCAAATAATGACCCATTTACATAGATAGGACAAATATATTGCTCTTCCCTAGGCTTTTCATTTTTGTCTTGTTCATACAAGTTGGTATTTTTTTTTTTTTGATGACGAGGGGTTTAATCACCCGGGTCCATGCATTCCCGCACCACTACATGGACCATGTAAGCCACCCCTTTGGGGGCTGCAGTGGCCAAGTAGTTATCGCCCCAACTGGTAATCGAACCTGAGACCTCTCAACTCCTGCATTTCTGCAAGCTTTAAGGTTTAACTCAGTTACCACTGGACTAACACCACTTGGTTCATAAAAGTTGGTATTACTTGACCCGTCTTAACTTATATCCGTCTTAAGGAAGACTTATCGTAAGCAAAAAATGTTTAATTTTACTAATATCATATAGTATTAAATTGTGATTATAAAATTAAAGGAAATAAACATTTGTAAAAAGCGTTGGTGAGACACGTTTTTGACTCAAAACGACTCGTATTTTACCCGAGCCTGAAATGTCCGAACCTATAACCCACCCATTCGCCCCATTGGAAAGATCTACTTATAAGTAACACATCCGTTCTATTAGACTAAACAATTACATTGGCTAATTAGGTTAAATACGGACTATGGACATCGAAATTTGGACGAAATTTACTAAGTCATGTACCTATTTAGTTGAACAATTGGGTAGAGGATAAAGGGCTAAACCAAATTGGCTAGTTAACCTCTTAGGGCTAAACCAAATTGGCTAGTATGAAACTAGCCCGTTTACCCGTAAAACTTCATTATTGGGTCAATTGTCTTACATTTGGGCCTTCTAAATTCTAATAGACAACTAATATTTTGATTAGGTTTGGTTTTAAGAAGAAAGATTAGTTTGATTAAATTTAAAATACTAAAAGTGTAGAATTTGGAAACTTAATGAAAAAAATGTATGTGAGGAGTAAAATGTGTATGTGAAAAAGTAATTTCGATAATTTAATGCGCAATGAGAACAAGAGTTAGCTCAAGTGATACCCCACCATGAAGTTGAGGGTTCTATTCTCAGCAGCGACTTAGTGCGCTTATTTGACCAAAAAAATTAAATGGGCAATTAAATTATTTTAAAAAATTATAATATAAGATTTTATGTTGACCCATCTTTTTATATAACACTAACCTAATAGTTTTTCTAATATGTCCTGAAAAAATTTAAATTATTGTTTGATGTGTCAATATTAGAATTTTGAGTTAATTGTTCCTTTGATTAGTATTATCAAGAATATAAATTGGAACGAGCCAAGTATATTTACTACTTCCTCCATTTTTCTATGTTCTTCTCATTTGCTTTATTGCAGTCTCCAAGACGCACCTTTGACCGTCTTTTCCGACATCTATACGATATTTTTTTCTATTGAATTTTTTTTCCCCACGAAGATTTGTTGATAATAATTGTAAATGTTCTAATTTTATAACTTAAAATTCATTATTGTCTAACTTACTTACGGTTAAAGTTCGAAAACTTTGACCTCCAAAAAGCAAATGGGAAGAACATAGAAAAATGGAGGAAGTATTAAATTGGGTTTTCTCTCATTTTGGATTCGGTCCAATGGTTTAAGACGGATCTTATAAAAAATTGATCACAACACTAGTCAGTAGTGGAGTTAGAGAACTACGAGGGGCTTTTGCCTCAACTGATGGATGCAAATTTTTTCTACTTGTGTTTATGAATTTCCATTACGTTACACTATTTGTTTACCCAGCTTACATTTTTTGTCTTAACCGAATTGCAATAATGGTTCCGTCACTATCACTATTTAAGTATCGAGCTCTATGATGCAATGTTATACCAACATATAGATTATAGACCATACCAAATTAACCCGACACACACCTGAATTGACATGAACTCATCAAAACCAATCCGACCTAGTCCAAATTCTTTCAAATTCGAACAAAACTAACCCGACTCAAAACCGACCTGATTAACTCGTTTAGCAGGTCTGTACCACAAATCCTTTAAACAGATTCTTTAGCTCTTTATTAGCACCAATCCTCTTGTTTTGTTCGTTCGTTCGTTAGATTAGATTAAGTGAATGTTTATTTGTAATTAATTAGTACTTTTGTTGTATTATTAATCTCCATTATGAGTAATGATTACAAGTCACTCAGTAATACATCATCCCTTAGAGAAAAGGAAGATCATAGCAACCAACAGTTAGGGGCATTGAGATGAACTTTATTTGCTTTTAAAACACTAGTAAACTCATTAAAATACTTTTTAAATATTTGTTTAATACTTTAATCGGAAAGTATTCAATTTAATCGAGCCAAGACAAACGACTTTTTCTTTGTCGCAGACTAGCCAGTGTTAGGGAATAATAACTGTATTCTATTCTACCATTTATTATTTAATTGTTATTCACAAAAAAATAACAAATACTACCTCCTAACCAAAACTAGTGTCCCATTGTGGTGAAAGGACTAAATTTATCAAATATTAGTTGTTTAATATTTTGGTTGAGTAGGGGTATGTAGAATGGAGAGAGTGTGTTATGATTTGTTGGCTTAGGGGTGGGTGGGTGAGTAATAAACGGAAATAGGTAAGGGTAAGATGGTAAAAAACAAGCCTAAATTTGGACAATGGGACACTTTGACGAATAAACCGAAATGGACAATGGGACATTAGTTATGGGTAGGAGTGAGTATATATTTACTATATTATATTTGTGGAATAAATTGTTGACAAAATATCAACTAGATAAATTTAATCGAATATCGAGTTATTCGATAAATTTCATACAAATTTATAATTAAATAACAAAATCAATTAAGAAAATAATTAAACTAACAAAATAAATAAATTAAACTATTAAACGGGCTTAATTAATGTATATAATACGAAGCAACGGTAAAAGTCCGACGAAATTTGTCCAACCCATGGGAAGACGAAGACTCGTGCGGTCTTCACCATGGGCAGACGAAGAACCACACGGCTCCTCCATGGGCGGACGAAGGAGCTTGTGGTCCACCCTAGGTCAGACGATGAAGTTCATCATCCTTCCAATGGGCAGACGTTGATTCCCAACGTCCACACCATGAATAGACGAGGAGCTTCTTCGTCCTACCCAGGTAAGACGGTCAACTTCATGGTCCTTCTTCCCCATCCCAGAAATATCCCCAAATCAACGATATTCTCGCCAAATTGCTCGAACGAATCATATTCATTTCAAATTTCAAATTTGTTTTAAGATTAAATATAATAAATTACGTTCAACGGAAGACTACGGAAATAAATTACGTAAAATTGATGAAAAATAAACAATTTTTTTAAAAAAATTCATCGTCCATCCATGGTTGGGATGATGAATATCTTCATCCTCACAGGATGAACCATGAATGTCTTTGTCCACTCTATGGTGGGGATGAAGACATTTATCATCCAACCATGGTAGGATGATGAATGCCCACCATGGAGTGGACAAAGACATTCATAGTCTACTCCGTGAAGAGGATGAATACATTCATCATCCTACCATGGTTGGACCATGAATGTCTTTGTCCACACCATGGTAGGATGAAGAATGTCGTGGTCCTTCCGCAACGGGTTAAATTTTTCGAAATCTACCTCTAAACTAACACGTAACTATTAATTAAACACAAATTAATTAAATAATGATGTTAAGAAATCGATAATTAATCGAAAATTGTGTTGAATTTGATTCCGGCATGAAAATTAGCGAGTTTAGATGATTTTGGTGTTTTTTTATTTTTTTTTGGTTTTTGATGAATTTGTTGGGTTTTTGAGGAATTTCAGAGAAAAATTTTAGAGAGATAAAATGTTCATAATCTGTCCAGGAGCATTTTTGTATTTTTTTTGAAAAACGCCGACTACGTTTACTAAAACACCGACTACGTTTACTAATCGGGTTGTACTAACAAATCGACATCATCAAGACTCAAACTTCATCAAAACATAGTGCTTTATTATTTACAGGCCCGTCCAATGGCAAGTTCAGGAGGTTCTAGGAACCGGGGCCTAAAAGTTTTGGGGGCCCAAATCTCAATAAGGTTACAATACATTTATTTTTTATTGTACCAAATTATTACTAATATGGCTTGGTGTAGTGGTTTGAGCATCTCATTTAACTGGCTGTCTAGAGTTTGATTCCTTTGAGTAGCAAAAAATCAATTTTTTTAGCTTTTATGTCTTCTAAAAAAACCAACTCCCTTGTTTTATTTTTATTTTTAAAAAATTGTTTGCTTACAAGTACTATTTAGAGCCCCAAATTGACAGTTAGAACCGGGCCTCCTAAAATCATTGGACGACTCTGTATTTACTCCTCATATTGTCGATAAGATAATCTAGTCATATATTGATTCATTCTTATGATCATGTTTATATATTTTTATTTAGTGTAAATCGAGTCGCTCGACTAAACGCCTCCTTAATAGTAATATGACTAATATCTAAACTAGATATCTGTATAGAGCATAGTTGAATATGTATATATTATTAAGACAGGTTCATCAGACCTAACCTTAATCTTTTCTTAAAAAAAATGGTCTACAATGATACTAGTTCTACTTTAAGAAAATAATCTATAATGATGCTAATTCTACATCCAACATTAATTAAAGACTTATAAAATAAAACGTGTGCAACCATGTATTCTTATTATATTAATTACCATAATACATTAATCTTTTCCGAATTAGACTTAATAGCACATTAATCATATGTAATAGCGAGCGAGAGACAATTAAAGAATAAAATATTTACGTACGCCTTCTTCATTTTGATCGTTGCAGGGAACATTTAGCCCCGTCCAAATATGTTCATCCAAAATAATAAATCGCTTATTAGAAGCATCACGTAGATAAGTGCCCTCTGCGTCTGTGTTTTGTTCAAAAAGAGGTGTATCCCTGACCATGTGATCCTCCACATGATGCAAAAAGTAATCCCCATATTGTCCTGTCATCTACAATTAAAAAATTACCATCTGAGATGTGAAAACAAAGGACGTAAATTACAAACGTAATTTATTTTCGCAGTACGTATTTTACTAAATACGGTATTTTCTAGACATTTATTACCATTTACGTACCCTTTAACTAAAAAGACTCTACACCTAATTCTCACTCAATAATTAACCCTAAAACATATAAATTTAAGTAACTCAACATTAGAGGCAAGTACCACTTCCTTCTTCCAATACTCATTGAGTCGTATTGGAAGATTACATTCGTATGGTGAGAATATGAAATATATATTAGTGTATTATATCTTCCCTTATATGTGAAGTGTATAATTAGTTTTTTTTTCTTCTGTTTTAGGAAACATTAGATCTTATGGCCTTAGTCTTTGTTATAGCAAAAAAAAATTTAACACAATAATAATAACAATATTCGTGGCAAAATACTAATAAATGTAACAATATTCGTGGCAAAATATTAATAGTGCGTTATAAATGTTTAGTAAATTGTGGAAAAAATTAATTTTGACTATATATTAAGATAATGTAGGTATTGATTAATAAAGACATTTTTTCCTTACGAATTGCTTTTGTGAGTAGAGAGTTAGGACGATAGTCTCCAACGAAGCAAAGAGGCGGCCATCAGGGATCCAACAATTTCTAATGATATCAAATTTGTTATGCAAACTTGAATCAGTGGTAATCACCCATAACTAACTTGAAAGACTCGATCTTGTGGCTAGAGCAATCAATCATATCAACAGAAGCTTGGTTTTTGGACGTATTAATTATTTGCTTTTGATCAAATTCAAATTTTGTAGTCACTGGTTTCTCATAAAGGATTTTGAAATACCTATATAGTTATATCCATTGGCTTCTACATTGAGGGTTTCTAAATATTTTTAGGATAATTTATCTCCGACAACACCTTCAACGTAATTTCTTTCTTCAATTGGCTTTTTCTTTTCCTTAATTTGCATTCTCATTTGTATTGTATCGGTTACAGCAACCTGACAACACACTTTATTCTGCATCACGCTCACCATCAATAAAGTAATAAAGATAACACAAATTCAACACAATATACAATCTGCTACTGCTAGCGCACTTTGTGTTGTGCACCCTTGTAGCTTCAAAAACCGTTATATATTGTTCTTTATTGCTTTCGTAGGTTAAGATGTCAACACAACACAACACTACATGCAACAAGTATATTGTGAATGCTACTACTGCATTCCGTGTTTCACAAGAATCACTGTTTCATAGTCTAACTTTAATAAAAGGGCGCAAAACAACATGCAACACGTAATTTTCTTTCTTAAGAAAAATAATGTGAATAATACTACAGTACCACTGCATTGTGAATAATACTACTAATTGCAACATGTATAGATTATGAATACTACTGTATTCTGTGTTTCACGGCTTCAGAGACGGCTTCAGAGACTTGGGATGTCAAGGGCATCACAAAGGTCACATTTTGCTTCTTCGATTCATATCAAACATGATAAATTATCATGATTGTAGACTCACTAAAACTCCTTCGTTTGACTGTAGTGTTGAAATTAGTTTAAACCGATTTTCAAATACAAGTATTTATTTTACTAAAATCTCTCGGCCAAACACCTTTTTAATAGTAAGGGATATCTAAACTATACATTCGTATACAGCATAATTCGATATGTATATTGTTTAGGATGGTGTAATTGTTAGTTATGAGTTGTTTAGTTCTGCATTTTTAATCTATTTATTTATTTATTTTTGGAAAAGACAACCTCATCAGACCTACCGTAATCTTTTCTTAGGGAAAATAGTGTGTAATTATACTAACTCTACTGCTAATTCTAAGGGGTCGTTTGGTTGCATGTAGGAATTTGTATTGCCTACGTAGTCGTAAAACACATGATTTTAGAATAAAGATAATTGCGCCATATTTAGTTGTTAATGTCCTGATAGGTTAAGTGGGTGTGGAAGTAACTTATGCAAAGTTTTGGATTTTAAATTGTTTTGTATGTGAATTAAAGGGTTGTTTCGAAGTGGAAATGAGGATGATTTCGACGAGTTGGTTAGTTAGATGTATCCGTGCATTTAATATGGTGGACGAATAATAGGTTTGGGGATATCGGTATTATTAATGAGACACGTGAATCGAAATGAAGTAATTTTGTTAATCAAATATCACATGTGTGAAACGAACCAATATTAAATGTAATATTTATCAAGTAGGTAAAATTTGAGATAAATTTGAAAAAGAACATACATGAAGAAAAAAATTGAAATATCATATAAGTGAAAAGTTTAATGAATATTGTGCAACAATTACGGATCTACGGGTAATAATAAAAACAAAAGTATTTCCTTATTAGATTTAGAATGTGGACAATAATTATGATATGAAATTTAAAGAAAAGAGAAAATAAAAGTTGGGAAATGATAATATCACTACATTTTTTATTCATGCGGCCACAACAATACAAGCTAAGTCTAAGGTATGTTACTATTGATGGTCTCACAAATATGAGTGATATTAGTAAGTTTGGAATGTCATTATGTCTTTTCTAAAAGTGAGATGGATGGAGTAAGATTTATTTATGAAAAATGAAATAAATAGCAAATTTCGTTTATATGTATATAATATTCAAATTTATTTAGTTTACCAACATAGTACCCGAACCTTTGTTTGAATATTAGAAATGAAGGTGGAAGGGGATGAGAAAAGAGGGAAGGCAAAAGAGTATGAAGGAGAAAATGAGAGAGATAAGAGGAAATATTGCTGATTAATTAATCTTTTATTGGTGATGGACAAATAAATTGTCTATGATATGAGAATGGGGATCCATTTGAAGTAAGAATTGATATTTTATGGAGATGAATGTGATTTAGGACGTCGTAGGTGTAAATGTAGCAACAAGGTACTGATACTAGATTGGAGGTTGTTTTAAGTAATAAAAACTAATCATGTATAGTGGTCTGCGATGTTTTATTTTGCTGTAAATTTAGTAGGGTGGAGCTAGGGTGCGTTTGTGGAGGGTAATAAGTTTGATAAGAATAATGATAATGATTAGAAATAAAGTTATTTTATCAATAAAATATCACTTGTATGACAAATAGGTACCATGAACAATAATAAGAAGCCTTTATAAAGATTTTATCGATAAATTATGCTTAATTTTGACTCCTTTGATCCAGGTAAAATATTAATCTTAAAAACATTGACGGGAGTAAGGTGAGTTCTCATTGGGTGGTGGATTTTTTGAGAGGCGATAGTTTAATATTCACTTGGTTGGATAAATTTGCGACAAGTTTTTGAGTCAAGGAAGGATCTTGAACGAGGTTGTTTAAGATCATTTGTGTGAATAAAGAAGAAAAATAGAGCGTTTGCGAGCATAATTTTGTTTCAAATGATCGAGAAGATAGGGGCAAGATTGGGTTGATATGATATTGTGCGCTGAAATTGAGCGGGGGATGAAACCGTGGTGAATTTGCAGAAGATAAATCTCATTACAACACCGATATCATTAAATAGGGTAAAATAAACAATTTCATTGAAGAATCAATCATAACCCGACATAACAATGTAATTACATGTGAATGTTTTTGCGTAACCTTCATTCTATCCAACAATGATTAAATTATGGTTTGTTTTTACAAAGAAAGGATTTGTTGCATTGGGTTATCCAACAATGATTAAATTATGGTTTGTTTTTACAAAGAAAGGGATTTGTTGCGTTGCGTAGTGGTCAAAATTTAAAAATTATGGTATCTGGAGTATCACAGGTATAGTCTTCATTTTGACTTTATTTTAGTAACAAAAAATATTGGGTTATTTATTAATCAAACACTCATTTATTCTCATGTCAATATTATGTTAACGAGAATTATTTATCAGTCACGCGATAACATAAAATCTTGAACATGAACTATATATATTTCATTTTATCATTAAATTTACCACACATAATTATAGTTTCCATGCAACGCACGGGGCATGAAAACTAATAAAGATTATAATTGGAAAACTTCTATTAAAATTAGGGAATATATAGAGATCCATAATTACATTACCGAAAGATTATTAATAAGTTAAGTAAAATTAAAGTGAGACCTTGTAAATTCTAATAGCCAATTAAAAAGACAACTTACTATTTAAGACAGAGTGATATGTCTTAAAATATTAAAGCAGGACGAATATATATCTATACCTCATCTTTGAATTTCTAAAACTGATATCCCATCTTATTTCATAAGGTCTGGTTATTCAACATAGAGAAAGGGGGGGATTTAAAACCCTAAATCGATTTTAGCAATAATGTTAAATCCAGATTTTAACACCAAGGAACACGATTCTTATTTGATATAGGTTTATAATCCATCAACTTAACCAACTATTTGAACAGAACTATTTGAACGGAAGGACCGAGAGGATAGAAAGAGGTGTGAGTAATAAGTGATCTTTTTGCCAGTCATTTTTTTAAGTTTACTAAAATACGTCTCGTATAAAATTAAAAACTTAATTAATAATTGGAACGGATCGAGTATTTAGATGAACAATTGGGTAGGGTATAAAGGGCTAAATTATGACCAAATTGGCTAGTTAACCTCTTAGGACTCCATGAAAGAATACATGAAACTAGCCCGTTTACCCGTCAAACTTCATTATTGGGTCAATTGCCCATGGATTTTCACTAATTCTGCCATTAAAACATTTGGGCCTGGCCCATACATATATCTCTTTTACGTATTTTTCATTTTACTAAGTCGATTGACACAAATAGTTATAAAAGACCATTTTTATAAGTTAAAAGCTTTGTTATACTCTCTCTCTAAAACAAAAAACTAAATCCTAATTCAACATTTTAGGGTTGCCGTTTACCTTTTTTTGGTGGAGGTAAGCCCCAAATTTCCGTTTGTTCTTCCTTAATTTGTTTACGCTAATAACTTCGTGTCTCTCTTCTATTGGAGACTTGTCCTCACCTTTGTGTGAGTTTTGTCCTCACCCTCATCATGTGGTTCCTCCTATATGTGGTTCCTCCTATTTGAGAGGTTAAGTGGAAGATCGGCGCCTTCAGTGTTGATCCTATGGAGATAAAACTGCTGTCAGATTGCTCGTTACAAACTTTTTGGTCAAAAGAACTTATTCTTGTCAATGCTTTAGAAAATTTGAAGATCCTCTTGTGAAATGTGGTTCCTCCTATATGTGGTTCCTCCTATTTGAGAGGTTAAGTGGAAGATCGGCGCCTTCAGTGTTGATACTATGGAGATAAAACTGCTGTCAGATTGCTCGTTACAAACTTTTTGGTCAAAAGAACTTATTCTTGTCAATGCTTTAGAAAATTTGAAGATCCTCTTGTGAAAAGCCGAGAAAACCGTAGGAGGCGATATGTTAGAGGATGTGCAGAAGCGTCTCATGAGCCCATCAAGTTTAGAAATTTCTTGTTGATCGAGAATGTAATTTATTTGATTTTAATCGCTTTATGTCATGTCATTCTTGACATATGTTATAACTAACATGAGACTTTAAATTAATGAAACTATTTTTACTTAAAAAAAAGAGACTTACTATTTTCTAATAGCAAATTAAAAAAGGCGACTTATTATTTAAGACTAGATTTATGTCTTAAAATATTAAAACGGAACAAATATATATCGATACCTCATCTTTGGATTCCTAAGATTGATACCCGTCATATTTCGTAACACAAATTCTCATTTCAAATCGTCGTTATCGGTTTTAAACGTAAGACGGGTCAAATAAATATCAAATCACCGCACTTGTGATCATCAGTAACTCTTGGTTAAAACGGATATTATCGAGGTCTGGTTATTCAACATAACATAGAGAAAAGGAGGGGATTGAAAACCCTAAATCGACTGGTGATGGCGTCGTCTTCTTCTTCTCGTGATCAATCAACTGATAAGGTTTGTATCATTATTATATTCGTATCTCTCTCTTTTCTCATCTGATCGCTTAATCTGTTTTTATTATGATATATTTGCTTTGATAGGATTTTATTGATTTCATGGTGTCCGACGATAAAGCTCATGCTATATCCAAAATAGAATTCCCTGTTACAACACTTAGTTTAAAACGGTATGTTTTCAAATATACTCATTCCGTCTCAATTAGAGCTGACAAATAATGACACGACACGAAATTAGCGGGTTTGGGGTGAGGCTTAATGACCCATTTATGCAAGTTGGTCGACACGAACACGACACGATATTTAATTGGGTCGGTTTTGGGTTGAGCTCTTTAAACGCGAACCCGACACGAATGACCCGTTTACTAAATTAACTAATTTTTTTTATCATTCATCACATAAATATACTTAAACTTTCTAAATATAGACATGACACGAAAACACGACACGAAATTAACGTGTTAGGGTTGAGGCTTGATGACCCATTTATTTAGGTGGGTCGACACGAACACGACACAAAATTTAATTGGGTCGGATTTGGGTTTGAGGGCCTGTGAGCCGTTTACATGTGACACGAACACAAACCTGACATGACCGATCTGTTTGCCAGGTCTAGTCTCAATCATGCACGTGTTTATATTTCTTACTAATTATATTTCTTGGTTTTTGGCTAAAGCCCTCCCGTTGAAATCTGTATCTGTACATGTTCGTCTTTAAAGGAAAAACCTCCTGCCTATGTGGACGAACTCTATGTTCCTTTGGCTAAAAAATCATTGGCGTACTACAATACTAAGGAGGTATGTATATATAATTATATATTTATATATCACATATCGCAGCTGGTAGTATAGATTTCGAACTTTACAACAAAGAATTTGAGCTTATAAATATATTTTACGAGGATTTATTAAAATAATACTCCCTCCGTTCCGGTCAATAGTTATCTATTTCCATTTTTGGGTGTATCATTGAATTATTATCTATTTCCATTTTTGGCAACTTTGTGTGGATCACATTTGATTGTATGTGAGGTCATGTAATTTGTGTGGTCCAAAATCATTCATACTTCTTTTCTTAATCTTTGTGTCAAAAGCAATAGATAACAATTGATCGGGACGGAGGGAGTACATATAAAACCCAAAGATTTTAATTTTAACGCTAACAAATTATAGCGCAGTAAAAATTGTTAAAAGCTAAAAAAAACGATGCTCATATACATCTGGATGTAATGTATAGTAGTATTGTGGTTCCCGACTACATTTTCTTACTTATATTTATTATTTGCGTTCATTAATCAGTCAAGATTTCTGAGACGTTCTTTGTAATTGCAGAATACGAATCTGTCGTTTGTGAAAGTAACTGCTGGCATTTATGGATGTGGTCCTAAAACTAAGGTGCATATCAATTTGATTGCGATTTCTGAAGTAGATGGTGTTGAGAAACTTGTATTTTGTGAACTTGCAGATGGTAGTGTACGAAAATTTCTGTCTGAGCATATCGATGAATTTCACGTAAAAGGGTGTATCGAATCTGGTATGTTCTTTGCCACCCTGAGTTGTAATGTAATTTGCGTTTATGGTATATGCTCAGTTGCTTAATTTTTTCGGTTGTTTCATCTGTTGCGCAGGAAATCCAATTGGTTGGGGACTGGGGTTGTACCTTGTGCCGCAAGAGAGGAGTCATTCATCCGGGACCTAAACACGGATATTTGATTGTTGGTGGAGATTTATTTGAGGATTATCCCTTTTGGGGTTATCGCTCTCTGCCAAAGATTAGTTACGCACCACATGAAAAACAAACTTATTTTGCCTGTGCTATGAAAGCAGTCGAATACTTCAATTCCAAAGAGGTCAAACCTCTCTTTCCCTTTTGCTTTTTTGAATCTATCAATGCATTTGAGATTAACCATGTTTTGTTTTACGCTTTTATTGTACGACTGAGATGAAGATAGGTTCAGGCTGAGCACGAGAACTGGGACTCAAGTTGTTTTGGGCCTCAAAATTGTGTTTTTACCGTATAAATACAATAAAACCTATAGTTCTATCAACCATACAAAGGATAGTATAGGTAGTGGTTTCAACTTTGCATATTAACTAAGAAACCCGAGTTCAATTCCCATAATAATCATTTTCTTAACTTTTATTTTAAATTTCTTCCAAGATATCTTGAGGGCCTCCGTCTTCTTATGATATTATCGCACGGGGCCTCCGACTCATTTTAGACGCCCCTGCGATGCCCACTTTTTCGATGAGATGGGGCCTCCGACTCATTTGAGACGCCCCTGCGATGCTCACTTTTTAGATGAGATTTTCGAGAATTTTGTTTGATTTGTTTTTTTTAATGACAATATCTATGTCGTACAAGACTTTAGTCTTTATGTATAAAAATGATTGTGAAGTAGTAGTTTTGTCTTGAAAGTAGTAATTTTCTTTAGATGTTCGTTATCTTTTGTGGTCTATAGACCATGGTTACCGGATTTACCCCAAGCGAATTCGGTAACCATGCTATAGACATACTCCGACATGAGACACCTCAAGCGAGTTCTTGTAGGTTTTTATCACATCTGGGTGATAACTAACCAAAAATTATTATTTTACTCTGAATTATATTTTTCCACCTTTATGCATAAAATATGGCACATAACAGATTTTGTTAGGTCTAATAACATAGTTACGCCAATCCGCAATAGTTTAGTTTGGCTCGTGTTAAACTTAATGATTAAATGCCGTATTAAACTAAACTGAAACTTGATTGTCGAAGTTTATTATGGTCTCCATTGTTATGGAGCCACTTTATTATTCTTTTGGGTGTCAAGGAGTAGTTCAAGCTTCAGTTGGAATAAGGCTCTGTTCTTTTCGGCTGAAACGAGCTGAATTGAATTAATTAGAGGGGAGCTTAATTGAACTAAATTGAGTGAAACTGAGGGAGGTGAAGTGAATTTAGTTGAATTAAAAAATAATTTTGTGAAGAGATTAATTAAACATAATTGATTGAACGTAAATAAAACCTAACGGAATATAGCCAAGCAAAATTGAAAGGAGCTGAAATTAAGTCAGAAAGAACAGGGCCTAAGAAAAACAATATTGTAATGACAAAATAAATCTACTAGGTAATGACTTTGTATACTTATTGGTGTGAAATCGTTGCAGTCTACGGACTTCATGACTGTGGAAGTCATAGGGAGTTCTCGTTACCCGTGTAATCACAAAGAACTAGTTCATATCAACTTCAAAGGTATCACAAGCATCGAGCCTAAGCAACAACTTTTTTTTGCTGAATTGATTGTACCGAATTTCAGAGTTGATTGTGGAAAATGGGATGATCGCAAAGGACCCTTCGTCGAAGTGAAAGGTTGTTGTTTGTTAGAGAAAGTCGGGCCAGGTAATTTTTCGATTTATGTTTTATATTTAAACATATCTTGGTTGTGATTTCCTCCCATTAATCAATCTTTTAATGTTTTTCATGTTATGTTGTGACAGGTAATCCTTTTGGCAGACACTGCGATGATTGTCGTTTCAAGGAAGTGATTCATCCGGGACCAAAAGATGGATATCGTGTTCGTGTTGGAGATAATTTTCAGGATTATGGATTTATGAATATAGGTCTTGGAATTTTTTGAGATTGTCTTAAAACTCGTATCAGCAAGAATAGTTGATAGTTTTTATTTCTTAAAACTCGTATCAGCTGCGTGTGTAGGTAAGGAGGAAACACCGTTGCTATAAGAAGATAGCCAAAAAAGAATATAAATACAATCCAAGTACCCATCTTTACAAGTATGGTTGCCTGACAATATAGGCAAAGGTAGCGGCACGTTGTTATGAGCGATGAGATCACTACATGTCGCATAGAAATCCAGTTCACCACTTCCGATGATTTCTTGATTGAGTACTTGAATACAAATACTTTTCTTTTCAGGAGCACACGTTGAGAGAGAGAAATTACCAGGTCTCGAGGAGCAGCGATCTTCTGTTTGCGGGTCCTAATCCGGGTACCATTGTTCGATGAAACCCTTGCTACACTAAACTCCCACGCCAAACCAAATGTGTTTGGTGTGGTGGTTGCTCACCTCATCCCTTAACCATGAGGTCAGGGGTTCGATCCCTGCCCATGGAAATGGAGCAACACTTTGGCCAGCCGTTTACCTCTTCGTGAGAGCACCCACGGCGAGGGGATTATACACTGTTGTCGACGGTGGACACCCCGGTTTAAAACAAAAAAAAAACTAAACTCCCACGCCAAAACTGCAACCACAATCCTCGGAAAGTTACCATGACATCATAGCTAAGTAATCACCTTCAGGATTTTACTGAAACCGCAACAGCGTTCCTGTTATCAAATTTATAAATAATAATAATAGCAGAACAACACCAATTCATTCACACTAAATAATTGTATATCAACAAAACTAAACCCCCTTTAAGAATAAACCCTACTCTAAAAAAATCAAACTAACATTCCGGATTCGGATTCGCAGTTGATCAAACAAACAACCAGTCTGGATTGGGTTATATGACGCTCAGTCCTCATCCTCACGACCCCATTCTCCTCATACGGTAGACAGACAATCATGTACCACCATATAAATTAGCTTAACATACAGGGGCGAGCCTAGAATTAAAAAAATGGGGTAGGGAAATATCAAATAATTTTTCTGTAAAAATGAAATTCGGGAAAAAAATATGCTGAACATATAAAAATATAAATACAATCACAAACGCACGATCAACAATCAAATGAAAGGTCGATATTAACTTAAACTCATTTTTTAAGTAACAACTAGTTTAGTTGCCCGTGAAAATCACGAGACGTTTATGACGATTCTTTCGAAAATACCTTTTAAATGTACCCCGTAGCATGTTTAGTTTGTTTTTGTACATACCTAATAGTTATTTTAACGCATGAAATATACATTTTAAATTATGATCGGTTTTAATATAATACGTATTTAAATGAAATTGTTCAGTTAAGCTATTATATGTTTTAACCTCATAGTTAGTTTAATGCATGAAATATACATTTTAAGCTATGATCGGTTTTAACATAATACGTACTAAAATAAAATTGTTAAATTAAGTTATTATATGTTTTAACCTAGTACGTAGTTAGTTTAACGCATGAAATATACATTTTAAACTATGGTCGGTTTTAACATAATACGTACTAAAATAAAATTGTTAAATTAAGCTATTATATGGTTTAACCTAGTAGTTAGTTTAACGAATGAAATATACATTTTAAACTATGATCGGTTTTGACATAATACGTATTTAAATGAAATTGTTCAATTAAGCCCCTATTATATGTTTTAACCTAGATTTAGTTATAGGGAAGAAAAAAAAGATAACGCACATTCTGAACAATGTTTTCGGTTAGCCAAATAGCATTTGCAATTTAGTAATTATTTATACACAAATTCTACTCTACGACGGTGGCGTGTGCAACCAATATCAAAGTAACAACTTTTTGATAAATATTTATCACTTGTAATCAAATAGTGACTACTTTTTTTGGTTAAAAAATGACCTATTTTTTCAAAGTGGTGATTATTTATTGCAAAGTGATTATTTTTTACCCAAAAATGATCACATTTTGCAAAAAAAAAACACGGGATTAGACCGTCACACGGGAACAACTACTGTTCTTTATATAGTATTCGTCTACCCCTTTTTAATCGCTTGTACTCAATAAAACTTGAATTTGAGTCTGAAACCGCCAAATAAATTAATGTTGACGGTAAAATGAGGAATAATGAAAGGGAGCAATGAAGGTTGAAAGAAAGATAAGGAGGTGAACAATTTTGCCACTTCAACTCTTCTTCTCATACAAAAAACGTAATTCATTGTAAATTTTTCTTTTGTCTCTTACGAACTTTTTTTTAGTGTATAGATAAAATGTTGAGTAGGATTGCTAGTGACATGTGGCAAGTCTTGCACAAGCTTACGTGTCGTTTCAATAGAGGCTCAAGAAGCCTTTTTATGTTATTATATAGATTTTGCCTTTATTTTATTTTTCAGCTATAATTTTGATATAGCTTTGTGATACAAAAATCGCTCCGTAATATTTTAAGATTTTTACATTATAATTCGACCACTTATCTTATTTTACACGGTTAAAATTTTTTTTACAAAAATCCATACTCCCAAATACATAATCTTATGTAAATAATCAATTTGGAAAATTGGCAAAAGAGAATAACTTATTGACTTGTAGGAGTCTCAAACCAGGATCTTCTGCTTGGAGTACCAAAGTTTTACAACTGAGCTATATTACTTTTGTTGCTATAGTAATTCCTTCAGTTGTACTTATTATTAACGTCTCATTTGGGGTAGCGAAATACCATCGTCTAAACTGATTTTTTTGACTTTGGGGTAGCGGCCGCTACCCTTGCTACCTATTGGCTTCGCTCATGTTAACATATCGACTTTAGTGAGTGAGATATTGGAAAGATTGGTTTTTATTGAGAAATTGCGTTAATGACAATGTGATACAAGAATTCACATGGATAATCGTTTTCCTAATCTAATATAAATATTCACAATTAGGGAGTGTAGTAATAAGGAAATTATATTAATCACAAAACTAGGATTTCTGAAACGTTTTAGTTAATAACAATGTGATACAAGAATTTCTGAAACGTTTTAGTTAATATTTCCAATATGAGAGACGACTTATTATGTCTTTAAGTCTTAAAATATTAAAACGGACCAAATATAAATATGGATACCTCATCTGGATTTATAAGATTGATACCCCGTCTTATTTCATAAGCTCTGTTTATTCAACATAACATAGAGAAAAAGGCATCTCATGTAATCTAGGCATCTCATGTATATTTTATGATTATAAAAACGCATAATTTTATTTTTGTCATGTATTTGAACCTAAATCTACAATTTGACCTTTGCTATAAACCTATAACTAATTCTCATATTTTCCACCAAAAATCATCTTCTAACGACCTGATCGAGCTAATTTTTTTTTTTTTTTTTTTTTTTTTGAAATCCCACGGGGGAAATTAAATAATAACTGAGTCAGCTTTAACAATCTCCACGATATAACTCGGGATAGACGAGCCTTCGAGGAAATTACCTACACCACACATACAAGAGTGAGCCAAAAGATGGGCTACCCTGTTCCGCTTCCGACTAACTACCAACCAAGAAACCAAATCAAAGTTTAAGCTACTAAAAGAAATAATCTCACTAATAAGAATATGAAAGTTACTACGTCCTCTCTTCTTCCCTTGCAGCGCTTCAATGACCCCTTGACAGTCACTTGCTATGGTAACGTTACGGATATTATGGCGCTGTGCTAGCCGGAGACCCACAAGAACTGCTTCTGCCTCCGCTACACGAACCTCCATGTCTTCGTGTCGCCTCTCCTCCCAAGCCTAGGAAATCGACTTGTTTCCGTCCCGACACCATGCCCCAATACCAGTCCCACACCCTTCTTTCACACCCGCGTCCACCATGATCGTAAAGCCCTCTCGCACCCTGGTAACCTGGTCATCAGAGCTGTTACCATTCCTACCATCAGGCTCAGACCAGCCCCTTTGCTCCTGCGCGTGCAGCCCATTACCACCTACGGTATCCAATTCGTTCAGCAAATCTTGGACACGTCTCATAGTCATCTCTGGCCTTGGTATTCTATTCTCGAATACCAACTTATTACGCGACTCCCAGATAGCCCATACACCCAGCATAAACGTCTCAGCATCCCGCTTATCCAACTCCCTACTGACATCTTCCACCCAATCTCTCGCCCTGTCATAACCCACAGTAGAGCGAACCTGCAGCCCTACTCCTTGCCAAACATGCTGAGCATGCTTAAAATCTCCGGCTAGATGGATGCACGACTCTATAGCATTCAAACAGACTGGACATTCAGCCTCACCAGTCTTCATGCGACGAGCGAGATTCCCTTTTGTAGCAATTGCCTCACAACAAAACTGCCAGAAGAAGACCTTAACTCGGGGTATGACACGGCTTGTCCAGATTCGACGCCACAACCAACTGGATGAAGATATATCAGAGGGGCCTACTTGCACTGCATATTCCCCCATTAGAGCTTTATAGGCCGACCGCACCGAGTATTCGCCATCCTTCTCCAAATCCCATACCCAATTGTTAGGTTTTATTAGTTGCTCATAAACTAATTTTAGTCATACTAAACTAACCTTGTGATTAACATATTAATTTACATGTTAAAACGATCTTATGCATGCTAATAATGCGGAAATAAGGAGAGTATTTGAACCCTTACACACGGTCCAAATGTTTAGCAAGGATGATCCTCCGAGTACCCAAAATAGAATACCTCCTTTGGATGCACCAAGACAATCCCTCAATAATCCGATCTCGAGTATGCTAGATCAACAACCGGATTTCCTTAAACTTATTCTAATCTCTCTAATTAGAATGTTGTTGAAATACTACAAATAGTATGTAAATATTATCTTATAATATGAGTTTTAGAGGTTAATAATCTCTCTTTACTTAGAGTATAATTCGGCTAAGAGGAGAAGAGAGTTTATTTGATTTTTCTACACTTAGAAAATTATACAAGCATTAGAAGAATTAGGGTTTTCATTAGGTGAGCATCTTATACTTAAATGTTGGATGCTTGGGTGTGGGTGGCCGGGTATGGGAGGGCTCCAAGGGGGAACACAACACTTTCCCATGTAGATAGGGTGGCTCTAGGTAGCATCTTAATTAAAGTTAAGCATGCTTTAACCAACATGTTTGTGTTAATTTAATAACACATAACATATCCTCAACCCATCCCAAAACCGGTGCAACAACACTTAAAATGGACCTTATTTTACAATTTTATCAACCTTACAATTTTATGTTATGTGACATATAATATGTCAAAATATAACAATTGTTTTAATTTAATCATACATATTTATCAAATAAATATTATTCATAAATTAATAAATCTCATTTATCAAGTTGACAAGTAATTCGAAATACTAAATGTAAAATGGTCACTTATAATAATCGTCAATACGATTTACAACCTTTGTATTAATTATAACCCAATTCATTCTAATTTCGATATAATAAAATATCGTTTACTGTTTAACAATTGACACGTTTCAATTTTAAACATAAATCTTACATTAAGATTTAACCTCTAATTTCTCGATATACGAGTTTAAGGAATATGATCAAATCGTATCAATATACACTTGATCACTTTAACAATTAAGGGAATTGTCCTAAAGGTGTGACCTAAAGGGATCAACTGACCATCACCGTCATACGACAGTAATGTCAAACTCTAGCTAGCCAATCATTACCGATTAATGTTGGTCAGTTGACTAATAATTCGTATCATCCCTTGCGCATTCTCGTTATGAGATTTAATTACGTGATCGCACTATTGTTGAGGACACATTTCCCAACAATCTCCCACTTGTCCTCGACAAGTGTGCGTCACCAATTCTCTTGTCCTATTACAATCTCCCACTCAATGCAAGATGTCTCTCTGAGGTCGTACTTGCATTTGATCATATCATGAGTGGTTTCCTCGATCTGGAGAATAACTGTCTGACCGGAATTATCTACCATAGATACCTTCCGAGCGTGGCCACGCATTTCCAGTTAACTTCTCCTCGAGTGGCCCTGATATTTGAACAACCCTGACAAGGGGTGGACAATTTCTATCGCACTACTTCCTTCAACTAGTCACAGTCAGTCATAACCCAAAACAATCCCATTTGACTCCAGTTACGAAAAGTCGTAGAGAATGGATCAAAGTTATGCCTAAACTGTACCATCTTGGGAGAGTAGTCTTTAGTCTAAGAATTGACTCACAAGAATACTATAGCAGCTCTCGCCACGACCCGGCTATAAAATTTCCAGAACTCTATAAGCGGTCACATTGCCCGACAGAGTGTCTCTTACAGTCTGCCTATGTGATCGACTAGTCATCACATATGACTCTATGGCACTTGAACTTGCCATCAATCGCCTCACACTCTAGTCGCTTCAAGATGTCACCTCATGTAAGCGGCTAGGGGCCATACTAAGTCAATCCAGTTCACTTATGGGGTTCAATATTGTCTCATACAACCCATTTGGATTCTGACAAAGTATCTTTCATTTTGAGTTAATCATAACTCAAATGATGTTGTCATGCAACAATAGTCAACACTATTACATTGCATTTTGATGCACAATCATCTATTTGTATTAGTGTTTTGCAAATAACCTTTATTCATGCGAATAACCTTTATTCATGATAGCAAAACTTACAACTTTTGGTCTCCTTTATTCTCATATTATCCCGTATAATATGATTCTATTTGAGTACATTTCTAGAACTCTTTCTAGATTTTGAGTTTCCTTTCCGGAGGAAAGCTCCCACTGTTATCTTATAACTTGTGACGTATCGATATACAGTCACTTATGTACTGAAAACTTTATTGTAGTCTATTTATGATTTCATCATTCTAATAATTTTCACACATCTTGGCTATTTGATAATGGTTTCACTCATCATTATGAATAATGTATCCAACCATTCTAACTTCTAGTGGGCGACCTTTTATTATCCATATAATAAACTTTCCCGTAAAGCTCCATCATCTTATGATATAAGGTATTTGATCATCTAGAATTGAAAACCTCTTATTCTTTACACTTTAAAGAATCACCCATTCTCTCTAAATGGTAGGCTTAATTCTTTTAATGAAAATCGCTCCCACTAAAATCAATATCTCTCGTTATCTTAAATGAACCTTTCATTTCTCGCATGTTAAACTATTACTCACTATCCCTATAGTGATCTGTTTCCATTCAATCAATCATTACCTTCTTATAATGTCTTCGTTTCCTCGAGACGAAAATGACATGATAATTTCTTTATAACTACATTGAGAGGATTGAGATGATTTCTTCTCTTTTATCTTATAAACTTAGAAAAATCATTTATTAAGGAACCGTTTTCCTACCGATTTCATACGGGGTTTCAAGTTTCCTCTCTATGAAACAATGAACACAAAGAACCTTTCTTCGAGTGTCCTCCCGTAGTTTCTTCAGTGTCCTCTCGTAGTTTCTTCAAATCATTTAGGGCTCTTCTTAAGACTCCCAAGAAGGAATCTTCTCTAAGATCCTTCCTTTATTTTCATCATTGGTTTGCGAGCGAAATATTTTCTCCCACTCTATCCTTCTAACAATAACCTTTATTCGTTTAAGGATAGCTATTTCGATTAACCAATGTATCTGAATGTTTGAAGTTTGATAGGTGTGATGAATACATTCTCATTTTCACTTAAAATGAAAATCTTATAATGAACTGATATAGTCTCATTTTGATTGAATTTATCTCATGGGGTGTAGTTCTCCGTTTTAATCAACTCCTTGATTATATTATATTGATCGTATCAATAGTTTGTTGCGTGATAAAATCACTATTATTCATGTTTAAACAAGGTATGCAATTTATTTGAGAAATCAAAACATTGATTAAGAACAAAAGTAGTAACTCGGGTTGAAAACCAAGTCACCAATATCCAAAACTACAACCATTGTTTTAGGATTTTAATCCTTGTCTTACAAGAAAATAAATTGTTCCATAAATAAATGCAAAATATGAAAGAAGACGATATGAAAAATAGAGGCTAGCTCTTCAAGTCTTCGATCAATTTGGATGCTACCATAGTCATCCAAGTAAGGAACTTTATGCTTCCTTTTCCTTGCCCTTATCTTTATAAGATGCCCCTTTAAAACAATTTTAAAAGGGGTGATAGTCAACAACTTGTATCGCCATACAAAAGTTAACAAAAGAACATGAAAGTAAACGAGAATTATTTCCTATGGCGGTTGCCTTCCAATTTTGAGATCGCTTAAGTACTTGGGGCAATTACGCTTCCAATGACCGATCCTCGTGCAATAATGGCACTTGTCTTGCTCTTTAGAAGACGAGGTGGAAGCGCCTTTCGAAAAGGTCTTTTCTTTGGTCGCCTTGGGCTTTGAACGTTTTCTTGCCCTTGCCTTTAGAGGCATTTCTTTTGAAGCTCGTTTTCCCTTTCTTTTCGATGTTCAAAACATCTTTGGTGGAACTTTCATGAAGTCCCATGTCCCTTTCGGCTTGGACGAGCATCTTATGCAACTCTTCCAACGTGGTCTCTTGGTTTCGCATATTGAAATTTACCCGGAATTGAGCATATGCCTTAACCTTATTGAGCGAGTGAAGAACTCGGTCAATAATTAGAGAGTCGGGAACATCAACATTTTGAGCCTTTAGGGTCTCCGCGAGCTCAACGAGTTTGAGCACATGAGGGCTTATCTTTTGCCCTTCCTTGAAAGTAATGTCAAAGAAGGCGGAAGCCGCCTCATATTGAATCACCCTAGGAGTTTGCGAAAACATGGTCGCAAGCTTGGTGTAAATTTCATACGATGTGGTCAACTTAATCATACTCCTTTGGAGATCCGGCTCCATGGAGAAGATGAGCACATTTTTAAGAGCGGAGGACTCTTTCATGTAGGCTTCATAGGCCTCACGAGTTCCGACCGCGGAACGAGCGGTTGGAGCGGGAGGAGCGGCTTCGGATAGGTAACGACTCTTATCGTCACCTTGAGCGGCCAAAAGTAATTGCGCATCCCAATCCTTAAAATTGGAACCATGCTTATCGAGTTTGCAACGATCCATAAAGGATCGAAGCCATGATACGTTAGTGAGAGGTGGAGCGTTGGTTGCCATTTGATATTTGTTGAAAATTAAACTACAATAATAAAAGGAAAACAACATCATTTTAAATTCATAATTTAAACTATAACTTTAACAAGTTTAGTTATATATTTACTTAATGATCTCTTACCCAATTAAGTAAACAATCCCGAGACCCAAACCCATACTAATCCGGGCACGGTGTAGCCGATTCAACCCGTATCGGTATAATTTGGTGGATTAACTCTTTAATCGGTTCTACTCTTAGAACTCTCGGTCGACAATTTTCTTAAAATTATCCTTAGCCCGAACTTATTGCAACTACGGTTACGAATACTTTCGTTGAGATCAACTAAATTTCAAGGTGTAATCTTATTACCCCACTTACCCAACGTGACAATTTTAGTACCCCGGTGTAGCCGAGCCTACGTTTTTGTGAAGAAGGGATTCATGGGTCCGTACTTTTTGGTAAGGCTAAGTCTCAATATTTATATGTAAGAGATCTAGTCAAATTATTATCTATCTCCGTTTAAGTGAACTAAGTCGGTGAATTATCGATAAAATAAAAGACTAGGTCGACTAGGTCGAAACATGCATGATACGATGTATAACGATTTGGCTATGCATGCAAACATATAAAAAGCAAAATAAAAGCATAAATAAACCCTAGTATGGCCTTTCCTAGAAAAGAAATAATAAAGTACAAATTCGGAAACCAACTCCTTTGGTCCCTTGAACTTCATGCGGCACGCACTTCGAGGTAAACACCGTCTTGTTCGGAACTCCTTTCCGAATGGCACCGTCTTCAAGGAACTCCGAATTTTACAAATATTACAACTTTTCTAGTCTACTTTATACATTATAAAATAGAAATAAATTACAATTGGGTGATACGAGATCATAAAATTACAACCGAATCGGTAACCCCTTACATTACGGGAAATACCGATTAAAACTAAGGCCATACTAAGTAAATTACATAATTCCCAAAATTACGTAAAAATAAATCATGACATTCATAATATAAAATATGCAATGCTTATATAAATATGAATTAACATGCAAACCCTAAGCCAAATCGTCCTATTTAAAACACTTATTTAAATAGTTATCGCAAACCTCGGTTTATGGTATCGCGTGTTTTAACGGTTAACAACACCATGCATTATATGAAACGGTTTTCATCCTTAAGTTAATCATCCCAACTCTTATAGGATTCAAAATTTAGTCTTACTCAAACTTTGAACATGACTTAACTTAATATATTTTAATATTGATCGGTATTACTCGGTTTTACGGGAAAAATAATATAAAACTCAAAAGAGTCATAAAAATTTCGAAAATTCAAAATTCAAATTTTGAAAAATCCAGAATGTTCTTAAAATTTTCAGAATGTTAAAATATTAGTATTTATACGGTTTTAACATTATTTCGAAAATAACACGTAAAACGAGCATTTTAAGTCGGAAAATTCAATAATTAACTTCATAAATGCAAATTAAATACTAATAATATTTTTATACCTTCCAAAACATTTTAAGAACACAAGATGGACAGAAAATTAAATGGTACACTGCCCAATGAGCCGAAATTTAAAAGCATGACTCCTTTTATTTAACTTTAAATGCTACTTTTAACAACATAAAATTAAATCAAATCTGAAACTTTTGGCTCCCAAGAATATTTTCATGATGAACATATCACATATGACTAATATGGGTTACATTTTTCGGCCATTTTAACAACATTTGCAAATTTTAACGATTTACGTCATATATCGTACGATTTTAACCCTTAAAATTATTTCTCAAGCATAAAATAAGATAAAATTCTCGAAAATTTTATACATGCTGGAAATAATATATATGACATCGTGTTAAATTTTTATGGCCAAATTCCAACTTAAACTATTAAAGTCGAAATTATGTCACTAATTACCCGATTTTTACATTAAAAATCTATAATATTGCAATATTTGAGATAAATTTCTGGAAAATTCAACATAAATTTTAAATATTGCATATGACATCCTCATAAATTTTTATAGTCAAATTCATAATATAACTATTTTAACCCATTTTTATTCATCTTTTTGCATTTTAACACTTAAAATTCATATCACACGATTTATAAGTCCATAATTTACGAAAAATCATATTCATATTATAAAAAATACATGTGATAACATACTGAAAAATCTCGGCCAGGAGCTTATTTTAACTATTTTTTTCCCAAAAATAAACATTTTTAACCATTAAAACATATTAAAACCGAGATTTAATATACCAATAATCAATATTCATGCAAAATTATTCCAATTATTCTAAAACATTTTAGAAAACAGTAGGTATTCATGCCAAATTTATTTCGTACATATCTTATATCAAACGAAAATTTCAAGTTTTATTTATGTTATCTCTATAACTCCGTAAAAACGTAAACGGAAAGCATGCAAACAACCTATTGCTCTGATACCAATTGTTAGGTTTTATTAGTTGCTCATAAACTAATTTTAGTCATACTAAACTAACCTTGTGATTAACATATTAATTTACATGTTAAAACGATCTTATGCATGCTAATAATGCGGAAATAAGGAGAGTATTTGAACCCTTACACACGGTCCAAATGTTTAGCAAGGATGATCCTCCGAGTACCCAAAATAGAATACCTCCTTTGGATGCACCAAGACAATCCCTCAATAATCCGATCTCGAGTATGCTAGATCAACAACCGGATTTCCTTAAACTTATTCTAATCTCTCTAATTAGAATGTTGTTGAAATACTACAAATAGTATGTAAATATTATCTTATAATATGAGTTTTAGAGGTTAATAATCTCTCTTTACTTAGAGTATAATTCGGCTAAGAGGAGAAGAGAGTTTATTTGATTTTTCTACACTTAGAAAATTATACAAGCATTAGAAGAATTAGGGTTTTCATTAGGTGAGCATCTTATACTTAAATGTTGGATGCTTGGGTGTGGGTGGCCGGGTATGGGAGGGCTCCAAGGGGGAACACAACACTTTCCCATGTAGATAGGGTGGCTCTAGGTAGCATCTTAATTAAAGTTAAGCATGCTTTAACCAACATGTTTGTGTTAATTTAATAACACATAACATATCCTCAACCCATCCCAAAACCGGTGCAACAACACTTAAAATGGACCTTATTTTACAATTTTATCAACCTTACAATTTTATGTTATGTGACATATAATATGTCAAAATATAACAATTGTTTTAATTTAATCATACATATTTATCAAATAAATATTATTCATAAATTAATAAATCTCATTTATCAAGTTGACAAGTAATTCGAAATACTAAATGTAAAATGGTCACTTATAATAATCGTCAATACGATTTACAACCTTTGTATTAATTATAACCCAATTCATTCTAATTTCGATATAATAAAATATCGTTTACTGTTTAACAATTGACACGTTTCAATTTTAAACATAAATCTTACATTAAGATTTAACCTCTAATTTCTCGATATACGAGTTTAAGGAATATGATCAAATCGTATCAATATACACTTGATCACTTTAACAATTAAGGGAATTGTCCTAAAGGTGTGACCTAAAGGGATCAACTGACCATCACCGTCATACGACAGTAATGTCAAACTCTAGCTAGCCAATCATTACCGATTAATGTTGGTCAGTTGACTAATAATTCGTATCATCCCTTGCGCATTCTCGTTATGAGATTTAATTACGTGATCGCACTATTGTTGAGGACACATTTCCCAACACAATCATCCTCAACTCCACCCCTGTTAATACGAGTATTCAGAATCCTATTCTGTTCAAAAGGCAAGAATAAGGCACGGACCTTCGCACGGTCCCAATTCCTGCCATCCGCTGATTGTAATTCCGCAACAAGCATGTCATCCCGCGCGTTACCGAGAGGTGAGAGAACCATACATGACTTTGAGCCCACCACCTATGGATCATACCAGACCTGCGTGCTTAGACCATTACCAACTCGCCGCCGTATCCCTGTCATAAGGACCTCCCTAGCATCGTATATACTCCTCCAAGTATAACTCGGATTTGTACCCAGATTCGCCTTCATAAATGACCGATTTGGGAAATATTTGCCTCCCAACACTTGCGCCATTAAGCAGTCCCGATTAGTAATCATTCTCCACGCTTGCTTCCCAAGGAGGGCTGAATTAAATTCATGGAAATTGCGGAATCCAAGTCCACCTTGACTTTTTGGTTGACACAGTTTTTCCCAAGCGAGCCACGAAATTTTCCTCTTGCCATTCTCTGAACCCCACCAAAAGCGAGAAATAAGAGATCGCAATTCGTCACAAAAATTAGCAGGTAGTTTGAATACACTCATCGCGTAGGTGGGGATTGATTGAGCCACCGCCTTTATCAAAATCTCCCGGCCTGCTTTAGATAAAAGCATACCATTCCATCCCTGTAACTTTCGACATAGCTTCTCCCGGATAATACGTGTCAGAGCCTGTTTCGAACGCCCCGTAACAGTTGGTAAACCTAAATACTTGTCCTGCTGATCCACAATACGAACCCCCATACACTCCGCAAGATTGGTTCTTTTGTCGCTGTTCGTGCTCTTGCTGAAAGACACTGTCGTTTTGGCATAATTCACCATTTGCCCGGAAGCCTCCTCATAGCTCGCTAGAATACCCTTAATAATGTGCACTTCTGATTCCCGCGCACGGACAAAGAGAATGCTGTCATCTGCAAAAAGGAGGTAGAAAACCCTAGGAGAATTAGGTGCTACCCGAATACCCCTGATGGATCCATTTTCCGCCGCTTTCCGTAATTGACCCGATAAAACCTCCGCACACAATATAAAGAGATAGGGCGAAATTGGGTCTCCTTGACGGAGCCCTCTACCCGGGGTAAAGTCCTCAGACAAAGCACCATTAACCTTTACCGTAAAGGTTACCGACGACACACATCGCATGACAACAGACACCCATCCCCGGTCAAAGCCCATTCTACCAAGAACTCGCTCCAGAAAATGCCATTCAACTCTATCATAGGCCTTTGCCATATCTAGTTTGAGAGCCATATGACCATCCCCATGTCTTGTATTTTTCATGTGATGAAACAACTCAAATGCCACAAGGATATTGTCCGAAATGAGTCGACCAGGGGTAAAAGCCGATTGGTTGACAGACACAATATCACCAAGAAAAGACTTTAGTCTATTAGCTAAAACTTTCGAAACTAACTTGTAGGCCACGTTGCATAGACTAATGGGTCGGAAGTCAGACATTTTATCCGGGGCTTTCTTCTTCGGGATAAGCACAATCTGAGTCTTATTGAGACCGGGGGGAAAAGGATTTCCCCTCAAAATATTAAGCACTGTTTGTACAACTACCGGACCCACGATATGCTAATAAGTTTGGTAAAATAAAGCATTCATACCGTCAGGGCCTGGCGATTTAAGCGGATGCATTTGATTAAGAGCGGTAAGCACTTCATCTTCCGTGTAAACAGCTCGGAGAGCATCGTTCATAGAAGGCGTTACTCTGTTTTCCACCACATCTAGCAGACTCTCCTCTACTCGAGTACCATTCGAACTAAAGAGCTGTTCAAAATAGGTTTGCGCAACCTCAGCTTTGCCTCTGTATCCACATGTATCACATCATTTTCGTCAACAAGCTTTGCAATAAAATTTGTTTTCTTCCGCGTGTCCGCTTTTTGGTGAAAGAACTTAGTGTTTTTATCGCCCTCCGTAAGCCACAGAGCCCTAGAGCGTTGTTTCCAGTACACCTCCTCCTGTCGTAACAGTTCAGCAATATCCTTAACAATCCGCTTCCTCTCCTGCACCACACGTCTCGACCGATCCCCCTCATTGAGAATTTTAAGCCTTCTTCGTTTAGAATGAATGTCCCTTAAGATTTTCCCAATACTGACTCCCTTCCACTTCTGTAATTCCTGCGCACAATCAGTCAGGGAGACCATTAAGTCATCATAACCGTTACCCCAGGCCTTTCGAATAGCTTCCTCACATCCGTTCTCGCCAACCCATAACTGCTCAAACCGAAAGCATCTCCCACCCTTTGAATCCCTTATCACACTCGGTTCCAGCACGACTTTGATAGGGGAATGGTCAGACCACTCTCTATCCATATTAAATAACTGAGCTCTCGGAAACATATCAAACCATTGATCATTACCCATAGCTCGGTCTATCCGAGATTGCCGGTTATCCGCGCCCTCCTGTCCATTGTCATACGTAAAATCATACCCTTCAAACTCCATATCCCGCAATCCACTGTCATTAGCAGCCGTTCGAAAATTGTTCATTTGCCATTGAGGTCGGCTACCTCCCTTCATCTCCGTGTCATACAAAATCTCATTAAAATCACCCAAACATAACCATGGCATGTGCCCATTTTCTGCACCGAGTTCTCGTAACAGGGCCCACGAAAGATGTCTATCTCCCACCGAAGGCCATCCATAGAAGCCGGTTACACGCCACAAGTCACTGCCCTGACTAATATCGAAATCCATGAAGTGGACCGAAGCTGCCCGAAACTTACAGTCCAGGCCCTTCCGCCACATAAAGGCCAGTCCTCCCGATCGACCCACACTATCGACTTCCATCCCCTCGCAATCAGTCATACTACTCCGCAATCGTCGTAGCTCACACCCACTCAGCTTTGTTTCGCATAAGAAGACCAAGTGGGGGGCCTCCCTCCGCAACAAGTTACAGAGCCCGCCTACTGCATCAGGGTTGCCCAGCCCTCTGCAGTTAAGGCTCAATATTTTCATGAGGCCTGGCGGGGTTGAGTTTTCTCAACCACCGCCTCAGGTAAGTAAGCACCCCTGCTAGATTTAAGTTTTTTCAACCTTTCCTCCTCCATACTCTCCTCCTCTGACCCTTCCCTAGCTCGTTTCTCGTTAAGGTTAATCACTACTATCTCCTTACTTTCCTCCCTCCTTTGTGTTGCCACCCTCTGCCACTTCCGCGTGCTCACATTCAACGTATTCATATTAGGTTTACCAATCACCTCTCCAGTGCCACTGTCCCGAACACTTGCATCCAGCGGACCGCATTCTGTATTGAAAGCCTCTACCATTGCCCCTCCCTCCACATCAATACCCTCCATCCCCTGTGGCCCCTCAGAATTGTTAAGACCCTCCATTTCAAAGCCCACATCTTTAGACACCAAATTATCAATGTCAATATTAGGTTCATGTGAGGACAACTTACTTGATGGTTTAATAGAAACCTTTTGCAGCTTGACAATCATGGCATCTAAAGCCTCCACATCAGTCGGCTTGTCCGCTTCTTCGAATGCTCGAGCCAGTGACCGAGCCTAGTCGAATTAGTAGGAGACACTGCTTTCAACGCCTTCCACGGCGATGCCCGAATAGAGTCATCGTATCGTAGGTCACCTTCGACATATGGTCCCTCGTCACAGTCTTTCTCCCCATGTCCTAACACCCCACACCCGTAACAAAACATCGGCAGCCTCTCATACTTAACACAAAATTCCTCCATCTTACCTCTTGGAAGCCCTATACGGACAATAGGTTTAAGGGGTATACGCACGTCCTGCATAATTCTCAAGCGAACCGCCCTCTCCATCTCCGGAAAGGGTGTTTCGTCCGCCGCAATGAACTTCCCTAGTTGGGATCCAAGCCTACGTAAATTCTCCGAGTTGCCTCTACCCTTAACAGGCAAATCATAAACCCTCGTCCATAAAGGCACGAAGTGAAGAGGAACATCCGTCATCCGACCCTCAGTATTTGGTTCGCTAAAACACCAAATAAACTTATCGAAGTGCCACGGCTGACCGTCGAGGATTTTCATCTTATCCCTCTCGTCCCGAAATTTGAACGTAAAGGTTTTTTCTTTCGCATCGAGAATCTTACCCACAATCCCACCTTTCGTACTCCATAACTTTGTCATTGAATCCACAGCAGCCTTAGTGTTAATAGATTTATTCGTCCACAACTTACCAATGAGCATGGTATTGAACTCCTCCCCTTAATCCGATGCGCGTCTCCTACATCCCACACAAAGGTGCCCTCCTCCTCGATAGCACTTTTTCCCTCCCGTAGACCACTCACTCGTTCGTCTGCCATGGAAAACAGCCGAAACCCTAGCCGTAGCAGGGAGAAACCCTACCACACCGATGAAAACCTTCACGGAAGACCGTGACGAAACCCTAATACACAGGGAAGAAGCCAAGAAAAACTTAGACGGGAAACTCTCACGGGGAAATCCTAGAGAGACTTATTATTAACCTCACCTACGATAATTTTTTCGTTAAGCATAACTAAAACGCCTAAAAGAAGATCAAACCTAGTTATTAACCTCACTACGATGATCTTAAAATAAAATATTACTAAAAGAGAACAAATATACTCATAAGGTTGATAACCCGTCATATTTCCTGAGGCCTGTTTATTCAACATAACACAGAGAGACAAAGAGGGATTGAAAACCCTAAATCGATTGTTCGAGAAAAACAAAAAAAGCAAAGCGGTTGATTGGTGATGGCGTCCTCTTCTTCCTCTGATCAATCAAATGCTAAGGTTTGTATCTATATTATACTCGTATGTTTCTCTTTTCTCGTCTGATCGTTTAATCTGTTTTTTTTTTTATGATATATTTGCTTTGATAGTATTTTATGGAATTGATGGCTTCCGGCGCAGCTCATGCCAAAACCGAATCCCCCATTCCAACATTTAGTATAACGCGGTATGTTTTCGAATATACTCACTCCGTCTTGTCTCAATCATTGATTTATTTGTAGCATTTCAATACTGGAATTTGATTTGCAAGGCATAATTTCAATTTCAAACCCAAGTTGATTGGTTGATTGATTAATTGATTGCAGCGTCATCAACCCCTCCAATCCACTCACCTTCCATCTCAGAGATGGTTATACTGGAGAAATCGCAGAAGGATATTTTCAACCACTAAAGAAGAAATACAAACCCAATTTAATAAGAATATTTCATAGGAATAATTCAACCTATATATCTTCTCATATTAATCTATACTAACGATTAACTAAGAAAAATCCAACCTATAAACCCATTTATCTTTCATTGAACTTTTACTATTTTTAAACTCTTATTATCGGTAGGTTAGCATGTCATCTTCACTTACTCCTTGACGTGCTTGCTTATCGAAAATAAGAGTTCGAAAATAGACAAAGTTCAATGAAAGATAATTGAGATCATAGGTTGGATTTTTCTTTAGTAGGGATTAATATGAGAAGATGAGGTATAGGTTGGATTATTCCTATGAAATAACCCATTTAATAATGTATGTTCTTAACTTATTATGTACCTTTATTTAAACCCATGATTGCGAAGCTAGTTATAGCATGTACAGCAAACTAAAACCCGCAAGGCAAGGTCCTGTTTGTTTTTTGGGCGTAATTGTTTGGTTTACTAGATGCCTAGGTTCATGTACATGTGTATATTACTTACTGTATGTTTCTTGGTTTATGCTCAAGTCCTCCCGTTGAAATCTGTACCTGTACCTGTTCGAAGGAAAAGACTCTTGCCTATATGGATGACTTCTACGTTCCTTTGGCAAAGAAATCATTGGCCTACTACAATGATAAGGAGGTATGTATATATAATTATACTAGTTTAGATCAAATATATAAGTTCTACGATTATGTTTTTCTGGAATGTTTATGTTTTCTGGAAATTACAACATTTTATAGAAACAATTTAGTGTTACATTGGGCATATGCACCTTTGGAATAAACCTAAATTAATTACAATGGACAAATCCAAATATTATAATACTACTACATCATTGAATCGTCTCGCATCTTTCTTGATTGGAGTACCATGGCAACCATGTTTACTCCTGTCTCAGAGCATCTTAATAGTTCTTGGATAAATTTGGTAAGATAGTTATTAAATAATCAAACAATCATATTTATATACAACTTAGGTTAACTGTCGTCTTAGTTCTCTCTTCAATAACTAAAACCATAACTTCATAAGCCGCAAGCGCTTCATTTGAAAAAAAACTACTCAAGTTCAATTGATTCCAAACTTTCCATCCACCTTTTAAAGTCTAAGTTGTGAAATATATATTAAATACACTATCAACATAAATTGAGGGCAGACATTATGTATATCAACCATACATGAAAAGAATGATACCCTAGAATGTATTAATGAAGTTTGTGAAATAATTGTCTACTAAGAGGTTGACTTACATCGATTATGTTTGAGGAATTCGATTAAGTTTGAGGAATTGGTTTAGGAAAATTAATTCTAAAGCAATTTGGAAACAAAAAACCACAAATTGCTAGTTTAGTACAAATACAATCTTGAGGTCTTGCCGAATAAAAGATAGATCAGATCAGACCTCATAATTTGATTCGGGCCATGGAGAGGTCCTTGGACACCGGAGACATGAATTTTTTTATAGCAATCATCTCTTATTCATGTACTTGAAGGGACAACCCAAGTTAAAAATTAGGGCATTGCGAAAAATAATCCGTTCCATCTGCGACAGTTTACAATAAAACCGTCTTATAGAATAACTTATGAACCAATAGGCAGAAGTTCGGACCAACTCTTATTAGTCTCCACTGCATAGTAGGAAGACCACCTTTAATTTGATAAGGAACATAATTAACTTGTAGTACATGATATAAGAGATGAAAATAGAGGTTGATGTGGGTGATGCCCCCCAAAGTCATTCATGGTATCACAATGCTTAGTCATTAATACCTTTTCCATGATATTCATAGAAAGTTAGAAGTCACCCCCGACATGTTATCTAAGAAGTTGAGCACGCTGCCCTTTATCCCGTCACTATCGACTAAGGTTGTCTTGCTATTCCGAGCACATGTAGGTATTTAGGCTCTGCCTCTCCCGATGCTTTCTTCGGTCCGATTCTTGATTGGGAAACATTCCTAAGAACAGTGGGTGATTTAACATGCATGCTTGGAAGGTAATTATTGCATAACTGAAAATATCAACATTGGAAGATCTAACATCAACGAACATGTGCATCACACCAAGGTCTTACATGAACCAATTTAAGACCAAGCAACATGAGAAACCACAGTTAGAAGTAAATAGACTCTTAATCTAGCTGAAAATGAATCGAAAGACTCCATACAGATTGTGGTATTAAAAAATCGTTGCAAAAGAGTGAGTAGAATTGTAAAACACGGTTCATATAGTGCACTATATGCCAAATAAGAAGTAATGCAATCAAAAATACATACTCCATAATAAGCATTTAACTTTGCCTTACCGATATACGTTCAAATATTAAAACGGATCAAATATCATCACATTTGGGTATATATCCGTCTAAATAAGCTTAAGATTATGTGAAAAAAATATGAAGATAGACGACAAATCATGGAGTTTAGACATACCCCGATAACACATAGCATGGTTTATGAACTGCATTGAGTTGTGATCTACTCATACCACATGCATTAAAAAGTAGGTTATATTAAAAAATTTGCCATCAATGGATTCACAAAAAAATAAAAGAGCAACATATAGACTAATAGATCACTGAAATACTCCACATACCGGGTATACCATTCAATTATACCAAGTTTCATTTGCAATAGTCACATATGAATAACAAAATGATTCAACTATTGTTTACTATAGGTATAGATTGATATACCAACGCCAAAAATAATACAAAACAAATAAGTATAAAGAATCAGGGAGCTCTCCGTAGAGCAATAATCTAAGAAGAAAAGCTACATATTCATTTATCACGTAAAGATGAATTCTTTAAAATGGTTGTTTAAAGAAGGATAAGTCAAATACAATAATGACATCGAAATTCACCCGACATAATCCAATCAAACCCAATAAAAATTGTTATAGAAAATACAAAATTACACAATAGAAATTGTTGTAGAAAATAAGTTGGAAATCAATTGTAAAATTGTGAAAAATCAATACTGAGTTTGAATAATTTTTTTTAAATTTTATAGAGGATAGAAATTAACCTTCATTCTAAAACTCCAATAATAGAAAATCTGGGTAAAGACTTATGCATGGAAGAACAGTACGCCATTGAATTTGAGAGCAAGAAAAAATGCGTCTATTGAATGAATAATAGAACAAGACACTGAGAAGAAAACATGAGTACGTACTAAAAAAGAAATAGAAAAAGAAAATATTGAAATAGGAAAATGGTGGGAAGCTAATTACCTCTTTAATTGTAATGATCTATAAAAACATGATATGTGTAGATAATTGAGAGGGGGAAAGAAACCGAAAACGGAGGCTAATAGGAAGATAGGGGATAAGGAGTAAATAGGGGATGAGAATATAAAGAGAGAGAGAGACAGCTAAAAGGTTGAAGTTAGACGGCGGTAAGCAATATTCTAATTTGGGTTGGATCTTGGATGTATAACAAAGTCTTGGGCGGGAAAACTTTGCACCATAATTCGACACGTGTTCAGTTTTGTCTTTAGTTGTTCTTTGTTTATACTTTTATATAGATATCACATATGGTTCATTCGTGATCTTCCCGACTACATTTTCTTATATTTATTATTTCCGTGTCATTTTTGGTACGTTCTTTCAAATTGCAGAACACGAATCTTTCGTTCGTGAAAGTAACCGGTGGCAATTATGGATGTGATCGTAAAAATAAGGTTCATATCAATTTTATTGCGACTTCTGAAGATGGTACGGAGAAACTACTATTTTCTGAAGTTGCAGATGGTAGTGTACGGCACTTCATATCTGACCATATCGATGAATTTAACGTAAAGGGCTGCTGTTTGTTGTACCAGATTGAATCTGGTATGTTTCTTGTCACCTTGAGTTGTAACTTAATTTATGTTATGGTATATGTTCGATTGTTTAATTTTTTGGTTGTTCCATCTGTTGCAGGAAACCCAATTGGTTGGGGCTGTGACATGTGTCGTAAGGGAGCAGTCATCCATCCGGGGCCTGAAGACGGTTACTTGATTGTCGGTGGAGATTTGTTTGAGGATTATCCCTTTTGGGGTTATCGCTCTCCACCAACGACTAGTAACGCAACACATGATGAAAAAGAAATTTATTCTGCTTGTGCTATGAAGGCTGTCGAATACTTCAATTCCAAACAGGTCAAACCTTTCTTTCCTTTTTTTTCTTTTATGAATCCATCGAATAAGCAAATTCTTGTAAGTGAACTTGTATGTCTTATCCCATCTGGGTGATAACTAACCAAAAATTATTATCTTACTCTGAATAAATAAGAACTTGTATGTCTTATCACATCTGGGTGATAACTAGTTCAAGCTTGAGTTGAAATAAGAAAAACAATATTTTAATCAAAAAATAAATCTACTAGGTAAATATGACTTTGTATACTTATTTGTTGGTGTGAAATCGTTGCAGTTTACGGATTTCATGGCGGTGGAAGTCATAGGGAGTTCTCATTACCCCTGTATTCACAAAAAAATAGTTCATGTCAATTTCAAATGCATCACAAGCACCGAGCGTAAGCAACAACTTTTTTTTGCTGAGTTGGTTGTACCAAATTTCACAGTTGATTGTGGAAAATGGGATGATCGCAAAGGACCTTTCGTAGTAGTGAAAGGTTGTTGTTTGCTAGAGAAAGTCGGTCCAGGTAATTTTTTGATTTACGTTTTATATTTAGACATATCTTGGCTGTGATTTTCTCCGATTAATCAATCGTTTTATGTTTTTTTCATGTTATGTTTTGGCAGGTAATCCTTTTGGCAGACACTGCGAGGATTGCTATTGCACTGAAGTGATTCAACCGGGACCAAAAGATGGATATCGTGTTCGAGTTGGAGATAATTTTCAGGATTATGGATTTATGAATATAGGTCTTGGAATTTATTGAGATTGTCTCAAAACTCGTATCAGCGAGAATAGTTGATAGTTTTTATTTCTTAGTGTACTCTCTATGGTCAATGACCAGTATGTTATGTACCTTTATTTCAGGAGTTTTAGTAAAGTAGAAGTCGTAATTTAATGTTCATTTTACATGACTATATCTCGTATGGAGCAATGTATTCGTGTTTAAGACGACAAATAATGGAGTCGTTTATATTGATGTTCCCCTGAGAATGTTGTATTTACCTTTCTATGCCTCTCATCTTCTGGTGTATGTCCGGTATGAAAGTGTCGGATTTTGGTTTATTATTGGAGTGCCTCCAGTAACCAATTGACGGTATGACTATACGTGTCTTGTGACCTTGTTATGCAGGATTGATCACTATGGCTTTAATAGTATCGGATCCTGCTGAATAGCTTTCCTCATTTTTGTTCCTGATGCTGGGTGTGGTAGACAGTTGCCACTTTGTTTTTGAGACTACATTCTTGTCTATAATGTGTAGTATTATAGACAAGAACATAGTCTATAGACTCCATTAGTACTTTTTTAGACTCCATTACTACTTTTTCCCCTTCTTTTTGGTACTTGTATATGATTTTACTGCAGACTGAAGTAAAGTATCTTGGTCAACTTCAACATCCTAATCAGGTAAAACTTATTGGATACTTTGCGGATGGTGAAAATAGGCTTTTGGTGTACGAGTACATGTCCAAGGGAAGCTTACAGAATCACTTGTTCAGACGTAAGTAGCTTGATGATTACTGTCGTTCTGTACAATGGCTAAAAATTGCATGCACATTGTTTAGCTTTAGGCAGTGTTACTATCACGGTACATGAGTGGAATACTTTAGGAATGTTTTATGCTTTGAACATTTTAAGTGCTGTTCTCATCTCAAATTCTATTAATGTCTTGTTCTGGGAACCTTCAATATTGTTGGTTCTGGATGCTACTATTGATCCTCAATATTTTGGTATTCATATCGTCTTACAGGAGGGCCTCATCCAGTTTCGTGGGAAACAAGGCTTAAAGTGGCAATTGGTGCTGCCAAAGGTCTCTCGTTTCTTCATGATGCTGAATCACAAGTCATATATCGTGATTTCAAGGCTTCAAACATTTTAGTAGACGCGGTATGCTGACGCTGTAAATCCTTCTTGCTGCTTTGATCACTTTTCGAATTAGTTTCTTATATTTGTTCCAACTTTCAGGATTTTCATGCCAAGCTATCAGATTTTGGACTGCAAAGGCAGGACCTACAGCAGATCATACTCATGTGTCAACTCAGGTCATGGCACTCAGGGTTATGCAGCACCTGAGTATGTAGCTACAGGTGCACCATTTTTCTCCATCGTCCCATTTTATTCTCGATATTTCATTTTCTTAGTTGGTTTGCACTTTGGAACATCCTGTTAGGTAGCCTTGTAGTTCTGTGTAAATTGACAGTATCCATTTTTCTTTTCAATAGGCTGTCTGTCAGCTAAGAGTGATGTCTACGGTTATGGGGTTGTTTTACTTTAACTATTAACCGGACGCCGTGCACTTGATAGATCAAAAGTTACCGAGGAGCAGAATCTAGTAGATTGGGCAAAACCATATCTAGGTGATCGAGGAAAGTTATTCCGAATCATGGATACCAAATTGGAAGGCCAATATCCCCAAGAAACAGCTTTCAAAGTTGCTTCACTTGCTGTACAATGCATTAACCCTGAACCGAGATTAAGGCCTAAAATGTCTGAGGTGGTAGAGGAACTTGAGAAACCGCAGGAGCAGAAAATCGCTGTGAAACATTTACATGTAGGCCCCGAGAAGACATCCAGTCCTGCAAGGTCTCCGAGCTCCCATCGGTCTCCTATGAATTTTACCCCCAAGCATCTCCATTGTCAGTGGGAGCTCACAAGCCTTGAACTCGCTAGCCCTGCAATAAAAGTTATTCAGCTTAAATTTGTTGTGTATCTTCATCAAGCTGTACTTGATCCTGTATGTGTGATAGGTAGTAGATCACTGTCCAAGACCATCTCCAGCTTCATATTTAGGTAATATGTTTCCGTCACGTGCCCTTTTTTCAGAAATTTTTATACGGAGTATATATATCATCGTATAAAAATATATATTTTGGGAGGTGTCAGTTTTTTTGGTCCTCTGTATCTATGTATACTAGTGAACAGGTCCGTGTAACTGTGTACTAGTTCAAAGCTTGAGATATTCACTGTAGCATTCGTGTTGTAATGTTATCGGTTTTCTGGTTTGATTTTTGTGATTTCAAACACTGCAGAGTTCCTGTTTCTGCTTATTTTATCACTTTTATTTATGTATCATGGTCGTTTCATTTCTCATATTCCTCAGCCTAAAGAAAGAATTCTTGTTTGCGTGTCCAAGGAAGCAGGGGCCGTCCTCCCCTCCTGAGCAATGAGTAAGATTGGTCTCACATGTGAGACCGACTCATACAAAAACTGTGATTATTCTGTATGAGACTGCCTCACGTGACGGCTTCATATATGAGATGCCTCCGTTGCAGTGTGTCACCCTGAGATATAACAGGCTGTAGAGGAAAGCCGCGGTCTCATGAATTTGGAGCCGAAATATCTGATTAACACTATAGTTTTGAGTCTTCGGACATTTGAGGTGCTGAACCTAGCCATAAGGTAATCACATATCTGCAGTTTCTGGGTGATCAATATGCCTTTCTTTCCGTCTTTATTACTTTTGGTGTGTCATGTTGTTTTCCAAGTTAAGGTGAAATTCTTTCCCTCTAGTATTCAGATACTATTGCATTGATATTTTCGTTGACGGCTCCTTTTTTTTTTTTCTATTCCAGTTTCGCCTTTTACACGATTGGCTGCCCTTTCCGGCGATTCTTTTGCTATGGCTAAGGTAAAGTACTTGTCTGTGTTTTTCTAATTCTTTCCGTCTCAGTCATTTGACCAAGGGTTCTCTGATGTCATTTATCGTAGCCAAGGTGATGAATATCTGAGACACGTTTTTGTGTCTTGTTGCAGGTATTTCTCCGAAGCTGCATCCCATGAATAATGTTATGCGCGATCACGTGGCCAGCTCTAATCATCTCTTGAAGTTTGTTGGGGATGTTGATTTTGTTTCATGTGCTCAACTATCCATACGCCATCAACACATTGTTTTGTTATTTGGCAATGTCGTTACTCTTTTGTATTAGTTTATATTTTTGTTGGAGAAGAAGATGAGAGATTTAGAGGAAAGGAAGAGAGATTAGGGGAAGTTTTTGTGCGGCGGAATTATTACTCATGGACAATCATGGTATGAGGTAGGTAATGTATTACCCCTCTTAGGAGGTAATAGTTATTGGACTGTACTAATTACTCCCGTACCAAACCTCTACAAAAAATCCGTCACTAACACTACTCAAGTATCAAGCTAAATCATGCAATGATATACCAACATCTAAACCTTACAAATTAACCTGACCTGTACCCGAATTGACCTGAACTCATCTAAACCAATCCGGCCTAGTCCAAATTCTTCCAAATTCGAATAACTAACCCGACGTAAAACCGACCTGATTAACCCGTTATCTAGGCCTGAGCCACAAATACATTTATTAAACAAAACTAAACATGCTTTAAACAGATTCTTTAGCTCTTTATTAGCACCAATCCTCTCGTTTTGTTCGTTCGTTAGATTAGATTAGATTAAGTGATTGTTAATTTGTAATTAATTAGTAATGAGATGAACTCCATTATGAGTAATGATTACAAGTCACTAAGTAATACATCATCCCTTAGATAAAAGGAAGATCATAGCAACCAACAGTTAGGGGCATTGAGATGAACTTTATTTGCTTTTAAAACACGAGTAAACTCATTAAAATACTTTTTAAATATTTGTTTAATACTTTAATTGGAAAGTATTCAATTTAATCGAGCCAAGACAAACGACTTTTTCTTTGTCGCAGACTAGCTAGTGTTAGGGAATAATAATTGTATTCTATTCTACCATTTATTATTTAATTGTTATTCACAAAAAAAATAACAAATACTTCCTCCGTTCATATCCAAAGCGTATATATGCTTTTTGCACAAATATTAAGAAAGATATTAAAAAACTATTAAAGGTACATTTGGAAGTGTGTAAGATGATTTTTTATTAATTTAAATGTGTGATGGTGGATAAATGGTTTCCATAAGGGTAGTTTAGTCATTTTGTTTTCTTTTTTAGGAAAGTGGTAGAGTGGATATGAATGGATGAAAAAGGAATATATGTAGGTTGGATATGAATGAAGGAAGTATATATTTATTATATTATATTTGTGGAATAAATTGTTGACAAAATATCAACTAGACATGTTATACTATGTTATTCATAACCCGTGTCTGATACTTGACATTTGCACAAGAGTATGACACTTTGACATCTCGCTCGTTATAAGCGAACATATGCATGTTTTTTTATAAGAAATGATCGAGTCCGACACGCACATGCCTATATCAAATACTTCAAAATGAGTTTGAGCAACATAGGTTGGTTATAGGCATAATAATTGACATGTTTGATGGCTTGATGCTATATAGCTCGTTTAATTAAATTTAATAATCTCTTGTAGTCACTCATTTTTTTTATCTCTTTCCATTTAAGACTTAATTGGATTTTATTTTCTCTTTCATTTTTTAGAATATTTTACGTGGGCTAAATTTAATTATATGTGTGATCCAAAATCAATTCTTTAATATTATATATATCGGAAACAAAAAACATCAATGAGAAATTGAAAATTAGATTCATAAATATAATGGCCAGTAAGTTTAGAATTACTAAACACGTGGGTAAGGCAATGCTTAAAATGTGAGAACCAGGCCAACAATATGCATGATCAAAATAAATCTAATATACTAAAAGCTAATTAACTTATACATATAATACCAAGCTATTTGTCGTATTTTTATCAAATAACTAAAAGTTGAAAAAGCACTTAAAACTAATACGGTATATAGATTATTCAAAACCTAGGTTATCCTAACTTTGCATATGGTTTGATCATCGATTTACAATCTAACACGACATTTCAAAACAATTAGTTATATTTTTTCCAATTGTATGTTATTAGTGTATCTTATACCGTTACTCGTTCAATCTTTTTAAAACAATTTTTTTTCACAAAACTGCTCAAATCCCAACTTCGCCATTGATTTACTCCCCAGATACAAATGTTCAAAACCGTCTAAGTTGGTATATATCTAAATCTAAAAGATTAAAACCATGGGCTATAATTAGGACCATGAGTCCTTTTTTTTATTTTTTATTTTTATATTTGTGTGGATATTTTTGAATATATGAATACTAAGGTGCACTTATTAAAAATAATGTCCCTATCAAGTGATTAAAGGTCGATTTGCGCATGTAAATCCAATAGAGTTTGGTGATTGGGTTAAGCCGAAAAATATTAAAGTGTCGGGAATCGACTTTGAAAAGTGTCACTATTACTCATAAAGTAATCCTAACTAAAGCTTGTTTCACACGTAATCAAACCCTCCTCTTGTCCTACTACTTTTTTTTTATTTAAAAATTAAAATATAATTGATTTTGAACTTCTAGATGATTATTAAATTACCATAAGTCTTTTTTAAATTGAATAAATATAAGTTCGTTTAAAAATAAAACAGGTTAAATAACACTTACTTGTGATATAATATTTGATTTGTCTTAAGTTTAAGTCGGATATCTAGTTTTAAACAAAAAAGATTGTGAAGTAATTGGGTATTATCATAATCTTTATAATAAATTAATAAAGTTTAAAAAATTAGCATTAATGGGTGGATAATTAGGGCTGTTCAAAAAGAGACCCGGACAGGCAAACTCGACCGACCCGGACCGTTCAGTCCGGACCGGATACATACCGGTCCGGTCTTCGGGTCTCCAAAAATATGGTGACCGGTCTCCAGTCCGGTCCGGTTCGGTCCACATAGGAAAAAAAATCAATTTACCTTGTAAAGTAGTACCGGTCCGGTCCAAACCCGGAAAAAACCAAATCTAAAGGGTGTCGGTCCGGTCCGGTCCGGGTCCCCTCCCAACCGGTCCGGTCCGCGGTCTTATGGATGGTGAGTGTCCGGTCCACGGGTTTGTCCGGTCCGGTCCGGTCTGGTCCGGTTTTGGACCGGTGAACACCCCTAGGTGGATTACACCACCAGATGTATAAAATTAACTGTACGTATTTTGAGCTTTTTAATAGAAATTTTGAGCTTTATTGGAAAAAATATGAGCTACATATATTTTGTAAAGTTTATGAACCCTCCTACAAAACATTGAGCTTAAAAAATTACTATTATATACAAATAAAATACAATACATATAAGTTCAACTATATTTTAAATTTAATATAAAAATTAAGATGTAACTCAAAATAGTTTAAAAACTCAACATATATATACATAAGATTAATTAAATGTATAATGATTGCACGATACTCTTATATATCTGGTTATATAATCCTTTTGGTGCTCGGTAATCAAGAACGAAAATAGAATAAATCAATGATAGAAGTTAGGACCGAGTTTGTTATTGTATTTATTTCAATTTGTTTTATGAGAAAACATTTAATAATATTTACTGTGTCAAAAGTTGTAAATAATTTAAAAAATCTCTATTTTTTGTTGGTAGGGTTTCATTTACAATATGCTGATTGATTTGAACTCCATTATTTTTCCTGAAATACAATAAATTATAAGGAGAATATCAGGCTTGAAAATGAAAATTTAAGAAGTGTCATGATTCGTCCATATATATATACAAATATAATGCGAAAGACTGAATTAGTGGCGTAGTACACATGACTACATGAGCAATAGATTACCAAATTGTTCTAGTTTTATCGTATTTTTTTATCACAAGTATTTGCGAATAATAACATTGTATTTTTTGCTACTGAAGTAAATAAAATTAAGAATTTATCTTTATTACCATCAGTCCATCATATAATAATATTTAACTCGTTTTAAATGTAAGATGAATAATATCAGTCTTAAGCGAGATTTACTATCCTGGTTTTACTCACGAGTTGCAAAACATGGATGAAAACACAATAATTTAGTAATAGTAAATGCAAGTTGTGCATGGTTGGCTGGTTTGACACCTACAAAAAATGCATAGTATTGCTGACTTTTGAGGATGGCCGTGGGATTATTTGTAATTTTGACCATTTTATTCTTGGAGGAGCCATCTTTTTTCTTTCTTATAGAGGTCAAACTAATCATCTATCATCTAACTATCTTCAACTTTAATACTCCTTCCTCTTCCCGATAACTGTCTCATTTCGATAATGGCACGAAAATTAAGAAATATAGTTAAATAATGAAAAGTATTGTGTGGTGTAAGAAGATTGGAGGGAGGGGAAGTATTATTGAATATTATTGTGGATAAAGTGATTAAAATTGCTAATGTTGTGGGGTAAGTTGGAGTATTATTGTGGATTGAAGTGATTAAAATAAGTTTAAAATTAAAGTTTAAGAAAAATGGACAATATTTAAGAAAAATGGACAATAATATTAATATTATTGTGAATAGACGAAAATGAACAATAAGACAGTTATCCAAAATAAGGTGGAGTACTTATTATATGGGAATAATCAACCTTTAATCCATTCAAAAGCTATTGAATCTTGTAATTATAGTATTAATTACTGAGGACAAAGCATATGAGAATTTGGTATAGAGGAGCTAGAAGAGTAACATGTTGACGGGACGAGTTCGGGTTAGAAACTTCATTTTTTTTGACTTTATCAATAAAATTAGGTTGATATTCGCTGATATCTGGACATGTAAGAGACTTTAAGATTATTATAAATGATAGTTTGATTGGTGATTTACGTCCTACAATATTATCAGCCTGTAATTACTTTGGAAAATTTTGCAGAGTATAACTACTTGTAATTGCTTTATTACATTTCACTTGATAAAAAAAAAGTAAAATACATATAGTTTTAGAAATATAAAAGAGAAAAGCAATTTCCATGAATTTTCTTTTTTATTCTTTTAATTTACAAAATCGCAGTTGTATATGCTTAAATTTAAAACTTGAAAAAATAAGTAATACTTAACTTAGTTGTTTACAATTTACATTTGATTTTTATATTACTCCGTAGTTTTTAGGAAATTTTAAGTAACTAAGGTCATGTTATAATTGTTCAAAAAGGTAAAAATGTGAGGCTTTGATTAATTAAAACGACACTTCTGTCATTTAAAAACTCATGACTTGTCCAAAAATAGAAATGTAAACAATCAAATAAAACGCTCCAAAACAGAATATACAAATAACTCAATAAAACAATGGAAGCACAATAATTTATGAAGCTACGTATACAAGTATACAAGTATACAAGTATAAAACCGGTATAAAACCATCATACATATTACAACACACAATTTTTCGTTTAAACCGTCATAAATTCTCCAGAATCAATTTAAATAAGACAAAAAAAAGTAAAAAAAAAATCATAAAAATTCCAACTTAAAACGGTCTTAAACAAACCCGTTTACGATCTCGAAAGTCGAAACTCCCAATTCCTGACCTTAATTAAGAACATCCCTTTTCCATCAATTCTTTGTTAACTCCACGTCTCTTCCTCCTCTTCATCTACCAGTTGATAAAATCATAAAACACCCCAAGAACAACATCTTCAACTTTAACTCAATTTCCAAGCTAAGTAAAACTCAGATTTAGATAATAAAACTAAAACACAAATCAAACAAATATAAATAAAACCCACAAAAAATTCTTATTAATTGCCATGCCATTTTGTCTTAATAATCATAATCATAGTACTAATTACGATAGTCTAGAGAGAGAAAATATGAAGAACATTGATTTATTTTCTTCATTAATCCATCATTTCCAATCACAATAATATGAGAAAGAATCCAAATACACATAAAGTTTCAATCTTTCTACAGTTTTTTTGAGGTGGGTTTATTAATTTAATCCAGCTTTTTGTTCTAATTTTTGTTAATTATTTATGAGGAAAGTTGGATTTTTTTTAATTAGGTGGATCTAATTTGACTCAATTGCTGTTGTTCTGTAAAAGATTTGGGATTTTTTATGTTAATTTGGAGAAATTTTAGGTTTTTTCTTAATTGGGTATGCGATTATTTGATCTGAATTTGAGAGATCTGCCTCTTGTTTTTTGCTTTATTATTTGGGTATCTGAATTGGGTTTTCGTTTATTTTATTGGGTTTTCAATGTTGTTATCGTAACTAGCATTTCCCTAGAGAAAGTAACTGAAAGAATTGATTTTTGGTTCATGATGTGTGCAGGGAATTTTTTAATGTCAATTTAGTGGAAGAAATCATAGAGATGAAGGGTTTTTACAGCTCCAAAATTGATTGCTAATTGTAGATTGGTAAGTTCTCTTCTTTATTTGTCTGAGTTTTATTTGTTTCTTCTGAAATGAAGAATGGTAGATTGATTATACTCATATGCATTGAACTTGTCAATTCAATAGGTATTTTTGGCAATTTGGGCATCTCAATTTGCTGTATGTTTACTCATTGATTCATTGTATAGTGAATATCGGATTGGATTGGATTGGATTGGATTGGATTGGATTCGGGTATTGGATAAATAAGGATTTGTTTGCTGTAAATTGGTGTTGTTACCCTCATTGGGTTGAATAAGCTTAGACATGTTGGAAGGAAGATCTTCTTTGATTTCTAGAGCATTACCTAGCTCTTGTGAGCAAGAAACTAAGTGGACTTACATGGCATACCGGGTGGAAGTCGAAAATTCCAATGGAAAACGACAATCGGAGCTCAATCTCGAAGAGGAAGAAGGGTTTAGGAAAGCATCTCGGGGGTGTGAGCACGAGGAAATGCTTTCTAGAGATGAGTTTGATAGACTTTCATTAACTCTTGCTACTCCTGTAGATCATAGTAATAATAGCCAAAGTCAAGCTGACATGGATTGCTTAATAAACCCTATAGGCCGTGATATGACTATTAATTGTCTCCTCAGTTTGTCGAGGGTCAATTATGGTTCAATTGCTTCTTTGAACCGAAGTTTCCGCTCTTTGATCAAGAGCGGTGACATGTATAAATTAAGGAGGCAAAATAAAGTGATCGAGCATTGGGTTTACTTTTCTTGCCGTCTCCTTGAATGGGTGGCCTTCGATCCAACTAGTCGACGTTGGATGCAATTACCGAGGATGAATTCCAACGAATGCTTTATGTGTTCAGATAAGGAATCTCTGGCCGTTGGCACCGAACTTCTTGTCTTTGGGAAGGACTTAATGTCCCATGTGATATACAAATACAGTATCTTAACTAATTCATGGTCATCTGGCATGAGCATGAATTTTCCTCGATGTTTATTTGGGTCTGCTAGTCTTGGCGAGATTGCGATCTTTGCTGGGGGTTGTGATTCATCTGGGAACATCCTTAGCTCGGCTGAACTTTATGATTCCGAGAATCATATTTGGGTTACTCTTCCTAGTATGATTAAACCAAGAAAGATGTGCTCAGGCTTTTTTATGGACGGAAAATTCTATGTCATCGGTGGGATTGGGGGTAATGATACTAGGGTTTTAACTTGTGGCGAAGAGTTTGACCTGAAGACGAGGACATGGAAAGAGATTCCCGACATGTCTCCTGGGAAATACGGCTCTTCCCCCGCAAACTACGTGCCCTCCCCAGCTGAGGCCCCACCACTGATTGCTGTTGTAGATAACGAATTGTATGCTGCTGACTATGCTGACATGGAGGTGAAAAAGTATAATAAGGAAACTAGGTCTTGGGCCGTTATCGGGAGGTTGCCTGAATGTGCCGGTTCAATGAATGGGTGGGGCCTAGCCTTTAGGGCTTGTGGCAAGCGGGTGATCGTTATTGGTGGACTCAGGGGTCATGGGGGCGGAGTCATAGAGGTTAACTCGTGGGTCCCTAGCGAGGGTCCTCCTGAATGGCGCATGCTAGGAAAGATCCAGTCCGGAAGCTTTGTCTATAATTGCGCAGTGATGGGGTGCTAAGGGATTCGTCATTCCATGAGCAGAGAAATTGATGCTGATGGGTAATTTCTCGCTTTGCTTATTTTTTTTTCCTTAATTTTTTGCTTTGGTGGGGATGACAAGAGGGGGAAGTTCTGATTTTTACTCGAGATTCATTTGAATTGTTTCTCTTAGGAGGTTTCGGGGGGTGCCCTCCCTTTAATTTCAGAGGATAAATATTTCTTCCATTTTGTTCTCGCCCCTCCGTGGTTGATTAATTAAGAAAAAAACTCGACCAGACATCGTTGTGTAGCACAGAGACAGATTTCAATAATTTTAACATTTGAGAAGGTTTATTAATCACATTTTATAGCCAAAAGATTACTGTGCCATTGTCGCATTCTGTGATCTTGTTATGCTACTGTTCTGTTCTGAGCGTCAATGCTTGTAGAACCGCTGTTTGCTGATATTTTTTTTGATAACGAGGGGTTTAATCCCTCGGGCCCATGCATTCCCGCACCACCACGTGGACCATGTAAGCCACCTCATCGGGAGCTGCAGTGGCCAAGTGGTCATCACCCCACCTCTCAACTCCTGTATTTCTGCAAGCTTTAAGGTTTAACTCAGTTACCACTGGACTAACACCACTTGGTTGTGTGTGCTGATATTATTACACTCATTCCTAGTGTTTTGCGACAAATTACTTGACATTCTCGAGAATTCTATTATGCTTGCAAAGTAGCGATATGTGGTGTCGGATGATGAAACATATGTAAAAACCGATTGGTATTCCTTTCACCATTTACGAATAACATGTACTAATCGTATGTGCTGGTGTCATGTGCATATGTTCTTAGTTAGTTTTGGGAGTTTTGCTCAATTATTTGTGTGGATATTCTAGGGAAAATAGCATATGCTGTTTTCGGTACTGGCCTAACATATTGGCTTTTGGAATGGTATTTTTGGTACTGAATTCATACCTTTTGGTGTGTTACTCCACTCATAATATCACTTCTCCTACCGAACTACACGTGACAAACGAGCAATTTAGGTTAGGCGCAAGTCGGGATCATTTTAGATGTATGCTTGAATTCGGTACTATGTTTCTTGTGTTGTTTCTATGTCCTTTCGACTGAGTTAGGAATTAGCATGGTACATCTGGTAGTATCACGTTGGCCAATATTGTCGGGTTTTGATTGATTTTAGATGCAGTTTGGTGAAGTTGAGTTGCATTCAGCTTACTTGGTTCATTTCTACAAAGTTTGTACCTTTTTGTTGATCATACCGGCAGTCCTTTGAAATTGAGCAGTCAGACATGGATTTTTTTCCAGGTGAAGGAGCCGTTAGGGCGATTTTGTTGCCGATAGGGTTCAAACCGAGATCACGAGCACTCGTGTATCGTGACTTTACCAGCTAAACTAGTTGACACGTGTTAGTCAGGCACGAAAGTGGTATTGGCAAGTGTGACCTTTTGGGAAAGACTTGTGTCAGAGTTATACTCGTGTGCTCATATTATGTTCGATTGCTCATATTATGTTCGATATTGGTTACCGTATTATTCCCGATTCTATTTACACCAAAAAAAATTGGGATAAAAACCAAAGGGAGTGGTGGTGTAGGGTTTAGTAGACCTGGCAAATCAAGCCAAATGACCCGATCCAAATAGCCCTGATGTGGGAACTCACGACCTGAACATGAACCGAACCCGATTATCCGACCCAGGATAACCCGACCAGTTTTTTTAATTTGTTGCAAACCGATTATTATCCACAAATAATTTAATACTAAGGTATCCAAATGACCCGTACTCAAATACGCAACTCAAAATTGATCCAACCAAAACTGTGAACATGACCCGGTTGACCCGTTTGGCAGGTGTAGGTTGTAGTGTTGTGGCCCACTTGTAGAGGTTGGGTACAAAATAAACAGGAGTATTGTTTTTTTAGAATGAGTACAGAATTAGGTGCAGTGAAAATGACAGAAGTTGAGATTTTCCTACTTTTGACTAACATAACATTTATTTTATTTTATTTTATATAATTATTAATCCAATAAGTCTCTTTTACGATTAATATATCTGTCGTAAGGTTTTAATGGGTCAAATACTCCCACTTTTTAGATAAGTCAAAACTCGAGGAATTCAAACTTTTCCTACTCAAATAAGCAATATTTAACCCGTCGTAAATTTGCGACGGATATTTCCGTCACAAAACGAGAATTTGGGTTATTAAGACCATGTTTATCCGTAGGTCTTGTAGCTCTACTTAGCCCTAGTTCCTATATTAAAATACTAATTTTTTTTCTTAACCTACTTTCAAACCATACCTCTTCATTTCTATCTTTTATCAAGACCTATCTTAACCTACCTTTAACCTTATACCTTTTTACACTAAACAAGGTCTAGAACGAGGTCTGGAAAGTGTTCCAAGAGGTTCAGATTGGACCGTATGGACCTAGTTTATTCAAAGGTGTTCCAACCTTTTAATTTCTTTTTCCTTTTTTTATTTATTATTTTTTGTCTTTATTCAAGACCTAGACCTACTTAGCCCAACCCATAAACGTAGTCTTAATGTGAGTACAAAAAACAGTGTGATAGTGTGATACTGTCATGTAGATGGGTTCAAACTAAATGTACTATGAATAATAGAACCAATAGCAGATACTCAACGTGCTCTTGTTTCTCTTCTGTTTGTGTCAAACGTCAATGCTATCTACTTTTGGGTCTATTACTTTTTGACTCTTTTCTTAATTATTGGTTACTACTCCTCACCACTCCACTCACACAATTACTGAGACGGAAATAGCTGTTATAGTTAAAACGGGTTACGTATTAGCTACCTGTTTAGATGTGATAAAAGGATAAACGGTTTTCATCTATTTAAAGTGTAGTACTTAACTCGTTTTAGCTGTAAACCAAAAGATATATTTTCGTATTAAGCGAGATTGATTGGAAAAAATATAGAAAATGAGAAAGTAACTTGAATTGTGAAGCTACTATAATATCCGTTTATATATACGTTAAATAGAAACACAAGGAAATAATTGTGATATTTAAATAAAGAAAATGTAAAGAGTTGATCACGAGGATTTCGTGGCAAAAGGAGTATTGGCTTTTGTCATTCAGGTTGATCGACTTAATCAGAAGTGTCGAGTGCAGTAAACACACAGACTGAAAACGGTATTAAACTGACTGTTTAAAACGAAAATGTAAGCAATTTCAAATAAAAACTTACCGGTATAATTTTTTAAGTTATAAGTCGTTAAAATGGTGATACTTGACCCGTTTTCAACTAGTGATTAAAAGTGTCTGTCTTTAACAAGAATCGGTGATGGTTTCTTAAGATGCAGGCAATAATAATCATGATGATCTTCGAAATGTTCATAACACGGTTGCTCTTTGCCCTGACCTTGACTGGATAAGGCCTACCCTTAATTAGTAGGGTTACCATAAAGTTTTGGCCAAAAACCAAAGCTTTCTTTCGAAGCTACTTTCCTCTTAATTTGGGCTCACGTTATTGTCATGCTTCATCACGTCTGATGCATTGGGCTAGACGATGGCTTTGTTTTCTTGAGAGTGTTTAGGAGAGTAAATAAGATGGCTAATTATTACGTCGAGAAGAAAGTCGTTTTTTCAGGTGTAAAATAAACGTAGGTTTAAGGGTAGGCCTTATCCAGTCAAGATAAGGGCAAATTACCAACTTTTTTGAGGACTTGAAGCGGTATTTATAGATCGCCTACCAATAGGGACATATTTTAACTCAATGGAAAACGACGAATCATACCTCTGATTTCATAGCCAGAAGGTCGATTCTTTGCCATTTGGGCCAAAATAAAAAAAAGTCGTTGATATACATAACTAACCGTTTTTTATATAATTTGCGTTTATTTATTATTACGATAAAGAAAAATTTTCTTTTTCTTTTTGTGCCACTCGATCTCCTTTCACGTTCATATTATAAGCTCGTCTTCTAAGATAACCAATGCATAGTTGCAAAACATAATAGTTAGGCTACAACGTCGACAATATGTGAAGGAGAAGACATACGTAGAAACCAAAGATTCACCGATGACTGTAAACAATGACCGCCTTGCAGACCTCATTCTCAGTCCAACTCTAACCATTGTTTTTGGTTGCAACGGGCATCCTTCAACGGTATGTTTTCCTTTTATCTTCAGTGAATGCTTGAGTTGCCGGGTCAGCGAGGCTTGCCAACCGGGAAACACTACCCTTGCCTTTCTGGGCATTCGGTCCTATCACTTCAATCATGTATTTCCATCCGTCTATCGGTCTCCTCCTGCTAAATATGTGTGTCTTAATGAAACTTGCTATCTGCAAATATGCATATGACGAGGCACGATTAGAATAGTCCTCAATAATCATTAGATACGTAACCTATAATAAGAGAGTATTTAGGGGTTGTTTGGTTGCCTTTTAAAATCACGGGAATTGGAAAATCATGGGAAATGGGAAAATTGAGTCTTGTTTGGTTGCCCAATTCATGGGAATTAGAACTTAACGTAGGAAGTCACTTACCTAGCCCCCTCTAGGTAAATGGAAGTTCCCGCATGAATTGAAATTCCTACATTCAACCAAACAACATTTACCTAATTCACGTGATTTTTAAGTTCATATGAATTTTATCTTCCCGTGAATTTTTATCTTCCGATGTTGAACCAAACGACCCCTTATAATATAAACGATAAATAGATGTGAAGAATACACTTTTTCAACTACCTGAAACTTGCAAAATGCCATTCGACGCTCAAATTCCTGCAAGAGGATGTCTTCCTCTTTCTGAGACATTTCCCATACATTGCCATCTTCGGCTTTGGTCAATGATTCCCAACCATCAGGCTTATTCTTAAACTCAGAAGTGCTAGGGACTTTCGGGTTATTTATATCATTGCTAGGAGAGTCGAATATCCTGCAATTACATACTTAGGTAAGAAACCGCTGCCAAACATTTCAGATAACATCAGACAGAAAATAAAAATACCAAAATAATAAAGATTTGGATGAAACACAATAACAGATTAAACAGAATAATATACTAAAATCTAAAACAAAACAGGTGCTGAACACATCGAGTTAAAGATCCAAACTCAAGCACATTTTGACCTTCCCAGAATCCTAGTTCCTCGAAAGTGTGTTCGTGTATACATTTTCTTTTAGAGGGGAGGCTGAGGCAGGTTCCATGGATATAGAACATCATGAACCATGAAGGTATGGATAGCCATAGCCATTGACGTCGCTAATAACCAAATACTTAAGAGTATAGCATCAACACTAAACTATCGGAGACTCAAAACGGCTATTTTGCAGAGTATATTCCTAAACCAAACCATAAATATTCAAAGATGCACAGCAAATTACTGAATGCAATTCGAATTTGCTTTTCAAACTATCTTCAACCTAGTAATCATCTTGGCTAGCCCATTTCGACTTGACTAATTGATCTCTAACACATCATTTGATTTTCTCCCGCCTATTATCTTCATTTCCGTCTAAATCAAAAGACAAGATCACTGTCATCCCCTCCCTTTGCTTTACCCGTTCTTCCTTCCCTTGCCTTTCGAATTCACAGACAAAAGCACATAGATATAGATATGTATGGTCGGTCATTCATGTACAAATGTGAAAACATCAATTACCTCGCATCAGAAATAAGAAAATGCTTATCCTTTGAAAGATAATACCACATCTAGTAAAGAGTTAACTTCAAATATTAACGTCTTCTAAATCCTCGAAAGTCACAACCATTCGGCCATTCCACACATTGAAATAGTACCAACTTGCAACTTGAGAGGCTAAATATACGTACGAACTCAACTAAATATCTTATCCCTCTCATGCAAATGAAACAACCCGGGGTAAGCGAAAGCACACATAATCGAGACATTCCCTAATAATAGAAAACAAGTAAACAACCCATGATAATCCAAAATACCCAGTTCACGGATCAAAATTGAAAGGTGAATATCTGTAAAACAAAAGTCTGAACAACATTCTGCAAAAACCAAAATTTATAGATACGAGCTAAAAAACTTGGGGACAAACTAGTAAAGAGTTAACTTCAAATATTAGGCAACGTCTTCTAAATCCTCGAGAGGCTAAATACACGTACAAATTCAACTAAATATCGTATCCCTCTCATGCAAATGAAACAACCCGTGGTAAGCAATCAAAAGCAAACAGAATCGAGACATCCCTAATAATAGAAAACATGTAAACAACCGATGATAATCCAAAATACCCAGTTTACGGATCAAGTTGAAAGGTGAATATCTGTAAAACAAAAGTCAGAACAACATTCTGCAAAAACCAAAATTTATAGATACGAGCTAAAAAAATTGGGGACAAACTAGTATAGAGTTAACTTCAAATATTGGGCAACGTCTTCTAAATCCTCGAGAGGCTAAATACACGTACAAACTCAACTAATTATCTTATCCCTCTCATGCAAACGAAACAACCTGTGGTAAGCAATCGAAAGCACACAGAATCGAGACATCCCTGAAACAAGTAAACAACCTATGATAATCCAAAGTACCCAGTTCATGAATCAAAATTGAAAGGTGAATATCTGTAAAACAAAAGTCAGAACAGCATTCTGCAAAAACCAAATTTTATAGCTACGAGCTAAAAAAATTAGGGACGAACTAGTAATACAATAAGGTAAATTACGGAAAAAGTTTTTAAAATTCTAAGGTCTCGGAGGGTGCACCCTTGCTAGCTCCTTAACTCCGCCACTACTACTCTACCAGACATTTAAGCAAGATTTTGTGTGCACACCGAAATCAAACACAACATCACCATTTCACAACTCATAGAAACTAACCCGACACACATACTGAGAGCAACAATCAAGCAGCCCTATCAATATCATCAGTATCACCAGAAGCACTCGATTCGGCTTCTTGAAAGCTCAATTATTAGGATATTGGGCCTAGCCCATCTCCATTAGGGTTTATCTAGGGTTTATCTAGGGTTTGATGCAATTCTTTAGGGGTGGAATAAGGGTGGTGGGTGGTGGCAGCGGATATTTCTAACATCAATTACCCTACACAGAAGTCAGAACAAACTCTATTTTCTCAGACATTTCATCGAACACTTGGCGTGCATACCAAAAATTTACTATTCTTTTATTTCTCTGGAAGGATATTCGAATCAAATTTAAACAAATGATCAAGACGGAGAACCTATTAATATTAATCGAAAGTCGAAACAAATACTAAAACGGAAATAAAGCATAGTACTACCATCAACCGCCGATTCTAATTAAAGGTAAACAAATGATTGAGAGACGGAAATAAAAAAAGCTCGAAACACATACTCAGAACAACTATCAAGCAATTTATCAAGATCATCAGCACCACCATCGACACCCAATTTAGCTTCCTGTATCTTATCAATCTCATGAGCCCAAAGAGAAGCATGAATCCTTTGTTTCTTCAATCTATAATCCTTCTGAATATTCACCAAACTATACAATCCACCATCTTTTTCATCCTTCTTATCACCATCTTCATTGATGTTCTTCCCTCTATCCCCTTGCCTTTGCTTTCGCTGTCGCCTTTCGTCCCAATTCTCGTTCATGTCGGATATAAACGCCGTCGTATCGGGGTCTGCGTCGGAGGGTAGTGAAACGACGTCAGTAGGAGTGACGGAGTCCCAAGGTGCGGTGGTGGTTGAGGTCAGGGAGGTGTCGTCGTCCGGGAGCCAGGCGGTTTCCCAAGCTTCATTCCAGGTGTCGGAGTTGGAGTTGTTGTTATTTGTGGTGGAGAAACGTCGGAGGACGGTGGTTGTTGCGGCGGATATGCGGTGGTGGAAGGGGGAAGCTGCGGTGGCGATGCGGTGGAGCATTTTTGTTGTGGAAAGGTCGAAGTGTGAAGTATCGGGTGATGAGAGTCGAGGGAGTTTAGGGAGTAGAAGTTTAATAGTGTTGACCGTTGACCGTTGAGTAGCTAAGTTTAGGTTAGATATGGGTCGGGTAATCGGGTTGGCTAAGATTATTCCCGGAAAATGAGTTAGCGTCATCGGGTGACGTCGAGCTGTAGTCATATGCATTAAGTGGAATCCCCAATATTAAATGGCCTATTATATGTAATAAGCGTAAACCTCAATAATAAGGGGTATATATGAGAAAGTGGTGTCGAGATTGGGCGTCATCCGGTAACACCGTATCATTATTCTTATTTTAGCATTGATGTCCACTTAGAAAATCAAAGTAGAGAGGTTCTTACTTCTTAGTATAAGATATTACCAAAAATTGTGTTTTGAGGGGTAAAATCTTATACGAAAAATGAAAAAAATAGTTGTATAAAGAATAAGTATTCAGTGTAAAGCGTAAATATGAGACTGTTAATGAATTGCCTAACTAACTAAAAATAAAATGAGAATGATATGTTTAAGAAAAAACGAGTTAATTGAATCAAGCTAGGATAAAGAAATTAAATCAGTCGAGTTAATGTTGTAGCAACGGACTTTTAACTTGTTTATGTAACTACGTCGACTTCGATTTGGGAGAATAATGACTCGTGTGACCTTGATGCGGATAACAGCTGACATGAGACATGATCTAATTTGTTTGTTGGTCTAGTTTGTAGAAAAATTAATCTACGAATTTTCTTACTCCCTCCATTCTTTTTATATCACCTCATTTCTTTATACACGTTTGCCAATACTCATTTTGTTTCGATTATATCTTTAACTACATACTACTAAAAATTATAAAATTTTGATATTCTTAATCCTCTTATCAAGACAAATTAAAAAAGATCTCACATGAATATATTTCCGTGAACGGATTGAGAGAAAACTGACGTTGAATACCCGTTTGTGAATAGTGTCAAAAAGGGGATTGGGGTGATATAAAAAAAATGGAGGGAGTATTATTTTTGTTATGTTAGATGTTATTGTTTTAGGCCCTGTTTGGTAAACAGCGGATTGATAATAGCAGGAGCAAATTGTAAAAGCAGATTTGACCATCAGAATTTGTTGGCAGTTTTGACTAGCATATTCAATTAGCAGAATTTGTCAGAGGTGTTTGGTAATTAGCAGAATTAAATTAGCAGATTATCTCAATCATGTGTCAAATGACAAAAAGAGACATGAAATTATTGAGTAATATTTGTCAAAAATAGAGCTAATATTTTTTGAAGGGTAAAAAAATAATTTTTTAATTTTGTCAATATACTCTTTGAATATGCTGGGTGGAGCAGCATATTCCAAAAGAGCATATTGAAGCTCATTCTACTCTTCCAATATGTTGTTTACCAAACAGTCCAAATAGCATATTGTTTGGTCAAACCTACTAATTGCTTCAATATGCTAATTTTTTTGCAATATGCGGTTTACCAAACAGCTCCTAAGTGTATAGGTTCACTTTGCTTTATTCTTTTTCTTTTTCGGTTAAAAGACGTTGATTGACATTATAATTTATGACCCTAAATACATTTTCTTCCACATATTATTATCATAAATTTTGTTGGACTCCCCTTTAAATCGATACGATTATTACTATGCACGTGATTCCTGAGGGACACATATATCCAAGTCAATCAAACCCGCCTAACTCAGAAAAACACACGATGACACAAGAACCACTAACACACTCGTTCTAATGAGTCCACGTTGAGCCTAAAATCTTTAAAAAGGTATTTTGTCTATTGAGACTTTTATGAGAACCCAACCTAAAATCACATGGACCGACACTGGGTGGTAGACCCAACCAAATCCGTATTGGCCCAACCCGGTATCCAGCCCTATCTAGCTAGACAACGAATTTTGAGGAATACTTGGACGTTCTCCTTCTTTTGTCGTAAGGAGGATGTTCTTTCGAAAGATACGAGTATTTTTAACATATTTGTAAGACCATCCTCAAGCAGAAAGTCACGCTAACGGGATCGCCAAAGTTTTACCTCTTAATCTCACTTTAATTATCTTGACACACTTTCAACTCACTTTTTTAGCCTCCCAAGCAGAAGATCACGACCTAAGGTATCAACCAAATCATTTTTCATTTTCCAATATTTCCAATCATTAACTACATCCTCTACCCCACATATAAAATAAGTTAATAACACTTTGACACGTCACAGGTTACTAAAGGTCACCAAGAAGGTCATCCACTCCTTTCCGAGTCACAAATTGACTCCAAAAATTTCAAGGTCACCAAAATTAATACATGATCATCAAAATTAGTGTCTTAATTACGTAATTAGGGTAACCTAATAAGGTCGCCACCTCCTTGACGACCTTGGAATGGTCTAACAAGTGGTGGGGTCACAATATAGAGACACACAACTGCAAGGCAAGGCAGCACCTGAAAGACAGTGAGTCTGGGAGTTGTCATGTGTGAAATAACAATAGGTGGTCACTCTGACGAGTTACGAATATATCCGTCACAAGTTTACGACGGGTAAGTACACCCACTTGTTAAGTTAAGATAAAAATAAAAGTGCACGGAAAATCATAATTAATTTGTCTCTATATTTCTACATGAGTTTTATTTAACCCGTCACAAGCTTACAACGAATATTACCGTCATAAACGAGAATTTGCGGTGAAACAATATGAAGTGTTCTTTATTTTAGTTCATGACGAGTGTACTACAAATGTATGGTTATATACTTTATTTATATCTATATTTATCCCAGACTACTGCAAATTCATGTCAAGTCAAGCCTGTGCCATCATCATTCAGGAGTGAAAACAATAAAGTTTGTGACGGAAATCGAGCATGACGATCATCATAATTTCAGGTGCACGGGTGCTGTTTTTACAGTGTTTTTACTGTTACCTAATTGGATATTACTGTAGCTTTCACTACTTTACTCTACTCTCTACTCTGTATTCAACCCTCTTTATATCTTACCTTCTCCTGGATTCCCTCTTTTGTACGGCTGTTCCTGTCAGTCTGTAGCATCATCGTAAATAGACTCGGAAAAACTGAACCGATTCCAACTTTATTTTACCTGAAACTTGAAAGTTTGAGTCGTTGAAATGGGACCGAACTCGAACTAGTCCGATTCAAAGTGTTTCGAAACAATATAACTAAATATAGAATGACTAATTTGAAACAAGAGCTATAGTTTAAAATACCCAATTCGAACTTTGCATTACCTGAAACTTGAAAGTATGAGTCGTTGAAATGAGACCGAACTCGAACTAGTCTGATTCAAAATGTTTTGAAACAGCATAGCTAAGTATAAAATGATTTAACTTCAAACAAAACCTATAGTTTAAAATATGGATAATGCATATGTCCACAAGATTGTTATCCCGATTCAAACTTTACATTACCTGAAACTTGAAAGTATGAGTCGTTGAAATGAAATTGAACACGAACTAGTCCGATTCAAAATGTTGAAACAACATAACTAAGTATAAAATGAATTAACTTCAAACAAAACATATTGTTTGAAATGTGGATAATGCACATGTCCATAAGATTGTTATCACGATTTAAACTTTAGTTTGCCTGGAACTTGAAAGTAGAACTCAATGAAATGGAGTCGAGCTCGAACTAGTCCGATTCAAAATGTTTCGAAACAATATATCTAAATATAAAATGAGTGATTTGAAACAAAACCTATAGTTTGAAATATGGATAATGCACTAATAATACATGTCCAGTCATTTGTTTTTTAGACATTATTAATAAGTATAATATTTAAAATAATTTCAAATAGATAATAACATAAAATACAATTATGATTTTGTTCGAGTTTTGTCAATGAGTATTGTGTAAAATAAAATTATTTTGAAATTTTGATATTCTTAATGTATTTAGTTCGTACATCCCTCTATTTCAAGGCTTGTGATTGGTCCATGAAAATTAGGGAGAGAAAAGAAATTAATTTCTTAAGCATTATATTTTCTCCTTATAAGATTTAATTTCCCTCTCCCTTAATTTCACTATTAATTATCCCATCACTCACGCGTAATATTAATTATTATATGAACATCGATGACATTATATGATATTTCTTAATTAATAAATATAATCTAACTTTAATATTTTTGTTGCTCTTTTTAATAATCTAACTATAATATTAAAATCGTGTTATATTCTTTAAATAACTTTAAACGAGATGTTAATTTATTTATCAAATTAATTCATTTCTTTTTATAAAAATGTACTTATATAACCTATACTCATATTTTGTTTGCATTAAATCAACCCCATTAATATATTAAAACTTATTTTGTATATCCGAACATTAAAAGCAAATCCGTGCATTTTTTGCACAAGGTTAAAACTAGTTAAACATCATTATAGGATTAACATCAGATGAAGGAAGGCAAAAAACAACGAGATTCAAATTTATATCATAAGTATTAAGTACACAGTACACTTACCCTAAATGATCGAGTCACCTTTTATTTCAAATTACCAAATAGATAGTAAGATAGAATAATTGATAATTTTACATACAATAACAAATGACTAATGTAATTATATTAAAAGATATAACTTTTGACAACCTGATTATAACATTTGTTGAGACGGTCTTTCACATTTTTTTTATTTTAAGATCAAATGAAATACATTTCCAATTCTCCATATACCTCAATTTCAATATTTTTACTCCATAACTATGTACACAAATCATGATAGATACACTTTCAAAATAAAGAACAAATAAAGGAGAAGGACATAATGACCTAGCTAGCTAATCCACCTATAAATATATGATATTCATATACTTTGATTTTAATGGAAACAAAAGCAAAAGAACTTACATCAACACAAATGAGTATTTTATTATTAAATGTGGGACATTTTACCATATAATAATATACTTTACTTACCTAACTAATTAGATCCATTATCTCCATGATGATTTACATTATTCGACCCATTTCCATGAGTATGTGACCCCATACTACCACCTCTTACACCACTTAACGCCGCGAACAAGCTCGATTGTCCCTCATAACCGCCACCACCGCCACCACCAGCGCTAGTCGGTTGCCCCAAAAAAGTATTATTTGGAAAATTCATAAAATGTAACCCACTTGCCATTGTACCATTACTATTATTATTGTTATTATTAAGATTAACACCATTAGTACTAGGAAATGTCCACATTGATGTACCTCCATTACCCGGGACCTGACCCTGACCTGTACTTGACCCGACATAAGAGATCCGACCAGGATCCATACCATTGGAATTCTCGGTCTCGTTCTCATCCTCGTCATCGTTATTAGCACGTTTCTTCGTGTGACACGTGTCGAGATTTCCACTATGGTGTAGATTAAGCATAGTTGGAGATGAAGTGGATGATAATTCCAACTCACTATTCCCATTAACAACATTAGGGAACAACATTCGACAGTTATTATTCGGGTCGTTAGTCAGTTGATGACCGTTAATCATCATCATACTAGATAAACTCATTAAATTTTGTGGACTAACGTAATTATAATTATTAACATTATAATTACAATTATAATTAGAGGTACCGTACCCATACGACCTAGAATGTAACCCGGTCGAAACAGTTGAACCGGACCGTCGAACCGAAAGACTTAAAGAAGTAAAATTAGCTGGAATAGTCCCGGTTCCCGTAGCAGCTATTACAGACGGTTCAGCTTGTTGAAGGAGCCACTCAATAGTCTCCCCATCAGACCGGTGGCCGAGCTCCCGGGTCAGCTGGAAAACCCTAGCAGCACACTGGGCCGGCATTCGAATACGCCTACCCCGCCCGTCTACCTTTGTATGACGGTCCTTGGTAGTGGGCCGTTTTGGGGCCGGTTTAGCTAAACCGGCCGGTTCGGTTTGAGACTGTTCCTGGACCGCCGGTTTGTCGGTTTCAGCCGGTTCAAGTTTTTGTAGAAGGTGTAGAGGGAACGTATTATTATTATTATTATTGTTATTGTTATTATTATTGTCCATAACTGGTATAAATCCCGTGCAATATTAATACTAATACTAATACTAATAATATTACGAGTGTAATTATGATAATGTGGACCTTAATATGAAATTATGAGCTTAATTAGTAATATTTTGTGGGACTAAAAAAGTTTGATACTTTTGTTTGAATTAATAGAGAAAAGATGAGTGATGTAGTGAGAAATGGGAGAAGGAGAGTTGTGAGGTTTATGTAGCAGCAGCAAGGAGTGCTTGGAGGAGAATTATTGGAGGGTGACAGTTGGGAAATTGATGTTGGATATTTCTTTTTTTCTAAGAATAACACCTCGTCGAGAAAGTTCCCGTGTCAGGTAGGATCATTAGGACGGTAAAACATTACTGTATTTTTAGGGCTTGCAAATCTAGTACTCTTGTTTACGCTAGTGTCCTGATGGTTTATTCATCTCACATAGAGCTGTACACTAGGCCGGGCTGAAGGCGGGTTAGACCAAGAAAAATTGGCCCTAGTACAGCCCTAAAACAACGTCGGGCTGGGTTAAGCCAAGAAAAGTCAGTCCTGACCAAGCACTGTGGGGTTGTTGGTTGTGTTAGTGGGCTGAATTTGTATTAGTTGCGTTAGTTTTGTTAGTGGGTTGGGCCGGGCCGAGACGGGCCCGACTGAATTTCGCACAAGGTTGCTGATCGGGCTGGGCTAGTAAAATCCGGCCCTAGCCCTGGCCCTATTCGCTACCGGGCTAGGTTGGCCCAATCCTAGCCCTGTATGGGCTAGAAAAATTGGCCCATGTAACTGGGTCGGGCCTGGCCTCGCCGCTACGTTAGTCCAGCTCTAATCTCACATAATTAATAATGCAATAGTTACGAGTAAATAATTTATACGTTATTATAAAGTCGTTCATATAATAAGTCGACAACTGATAATATATCATGCATACATATTGAAGTTGAAGCTTAAACGTTTTTACCTTAAATTTGATGTATTAATTAAGATTGTTGTATAAGGTACGATATATTATCGACTATGAGGTATAGTAAAATAAGTCACGATTATTTGTATGGATCAAATTTTAAGTTGTTCGTGGATGATTTAATTTGGGACAGTTGGACTAGTTGAGGATTGAGACTGAAAAATGCAGTAGATAAATAATAATAATAATAATAATAATGTATGCATGAGTGTTTTCACCTGAACTATTAATTTCATTTTTGGGACAGTTGGACAATTATTTGAGTTTTAGACAAAAGAGTTTCTGCACCTTATTTTCAAAGTTATTCTCCTGGACTGAGTATTATTTACTCGATTCGACACGGTGAACAGAGTACGATAATAATATAGAATAATATTCTATACAAAATAGTTTAATAATTTTAACAGATAATCATGCATTATAATTAATAAATTATTGACATAGATTGATTATATTACAAAAAAAATAGTGTGTAACGAAGTTTAGTCACCATTATTATTCACTTGTACTTTGCATGTATTTGAAATTTTTCATAATTTCTTATAAATCGTAACCCTATTTCTTAATTGTGTGTAATAGAGGACGGTAAAAATATTAATTAATATTCTACAAAGAATAGTTTAATAATGTTAACAAATAATCATGCATCATAATTAATATTACTAATATAGTTTTGTAAACAATATGTGTAGGTCTACACGAAATTTGATTATTAATTAGAATAGAGAAAAAACAGACATACAATAAATAGATTAATTTTATTAAAAAAATAGATCGGGATAATAATCATTACTCCGTATTTCTTAATTGGTAATGAGGTTAAGTCACCATTATTATTTCACTTGTACTTTGCATGTATTTGAAATTTCTAATAATTGTAATTGCTTAATATTTTTCATAATTTCTTATAAATTGTAACCCTATTTCTTATTTGAGTGTAATGAAGTTTACTCACCATTATTATTTCACTTGTACTACAATTCTATATTATTATAGTTAAATTAAGCAAGTTAACTGCGTAGTTTTACGAAAATATTGCAAATTCGTGACGGAGAAATGTAACCATTTTATGATAAAATTTTATAATAAAATGTTGTAATCATTATCTAATAAAAATGTTCAATAAATAATAATAACTTTATTGTAAAATAGTCACATCTCACTCGTTACAATTCTCTTTTAGGACGAAGGAGTTGAATCCCCCGCCATGCATTCCCGCACCACCACATGGACCTTGTAAACCGCCCCTTCGGGAGCTGCAGTAGCCAAGTGGTTATCGCCCCAACTGGTAGTCGAACCCGGGACCTCTCAACTCCTGCATTTCTACAAGTTTTAAAGTTTAACCCAATTATCATTTGACTAACACCACTCGATTCACCCTTTACAATTTACAATCCGTCACAAGGGAAACCAACACGTCATAATTTTTACACTTTATTAATCCATTATTCTCTCACACTATGAAGTGATGACTCCTGAACAAGCTTAATTTGGTTGATTCATAGGCACTTTGCATGCTTGAACAATTATGGTACTAGTTAGCTGGAGACTTTACAAGCCAAGTGGCTAGCTTCATCTTCACTCAAAGGAAAATAAAAAAAAGTTGATATTATTATTTTGCATTAATCAATCATTGATGTCAAATTCATGCATGTATCATCAAATCATCAATCATAAGTCGTACGTTTATTCAATTAATTTATACGGACACCTTGTGTTAATAGATTGATTGGATTTAGGGTTTCATCAAGTCAGTGCTTCATATACGGTTCATATCTGCCTTAGATCTTAACTCGCTTATTAAGTTTGTGTTATTTGAGTAAAATTAAAGATTGAATTGGATTTAAACCTAAACCTAGACCCGTCTACGACTCATATCTGTCTTAAGTTTTAACTCGCTTCATAAAGTTTGTGTTATTTGAGTAAAATTAAAGATTGAATTGGATTTAGACCTAAACCTAGACCCGTTTACTATTTTCTATCCTTGTTAGTGGCGGAATTAAGATTTTATGTTAGGGAAACAAAAACTCTGACATGAGCAATATAATGTAATAGAGTAAGCTACAAACAACGTCATAAAATTTCAACTGAAAGCTCCAAGCCATTGTTCAACGACTACGAGCGCTCTTGAACCAGTATTAGTGACGGAGATACGTGAGGGATAAAAAATTTCACCTATCTTCGTATTAATAAAGTAAAGCTACAAACACTATCAAAATTTTCAACTAAAATCTCTTTTTCTCATTGTTCAGCGTGATCGATCTTGCAATCCCTCACTTATCTCCGTCTCCAATCCTAGTTAACGAGGTTAAATTTAATCGATGAGTAAAACACGATTACTCCGTATAATAATACTATACCATAATACAAAATAAAATAAACAAATATGATTAACTTTTTATCAAAGTTAAAACCCTAAAACATGCATGAATCATAACCTTCACTTGATATAATCATTACATTTGCTTTACACTCCACGTATTTATTTTTTCGATCAATTGATTAATAATAATAAATAATAATAATAATAATATGGATGAGCAAATAAAGCCTTGCATGATTGCATCAACATGTTAGTTAAGCTGTATTTTCAAATGAACAGTACACTTTAAATTATTAAATCGTTCCAAAAAATTTCCTCCATAAGAAAGTCAGTACTATCACTATCTAATTGAAAAGACAATTAATTACGTACGAAATATTAAAATTTTCGCATCACAAACTCTTATCTAAGACGGGAATATCGATATTTAACTCAAAAACAAGTCAAATAATATATACAGAGATGATCACAACACAAATGAAAAATGTCTATCTGTTTTAATCTTAAAACGAATATATTATTATCCCAAATTAAGTTTAAAACCGTCTAATCATAATCAACATAGAATTACTCGAAACCGGGTTGTAAATTGTAATGTAGATGATTAATTAAGAATTAGGTATCATTAATCATTGGCATTATTTCCATTTACAGTGATTTAGATTATTCTAAAAGAATCTATTAATCAATCATTAATTAATGGTACTATGATTTTATCGTCTTGTTTAAGGAATCGATAGTACAATGGGTTTAGAATATGTTATGTTTAGTGCAAGTAGTAACAATCATAGGACGTCAATTTCATCAACACTCGTGTTGTCATGCATTGTTGATTTTTCAAACGAATTTGTTCACCAATTTTAATCACATCTTCACACTATTATTATTACTTGTATAGTTTCCGTGCAAATGTAGGATATTTCAGATAGAGGTATTAGAAAATTTGATAATTAAATTGATGTCGTTTCAACCCCCTCGTCATCAAAAAAAATGATGTCGTTTACCTTCATTTTGAAAACCGTAGAAAATTTGCATACAATATTCAACGAAAATATTTTATTACCCTTATTTAGGTAAAAATTAAATAATGATTAATGTTATAAAATTAATTAGGAAATAAATACTATTTAATAGAAAATGTAGCAATGGGGGGATTATTCAACCAGATATATAAAACTAATGGTACATATTTTGAGTTTTTTAATAAAAATTTCGAGCTTAAGCAGAAAGATATGAGTTATATTGTAAATTTTATGAACTCCTTTACAAATTTATTAAGTTTAGAAAATTATTATAAAATTAAAAACAATATATATAAATTCAACTGTATTTTAATTTTAACGTTAAAGAATTAAAATATAACTCAAAATAGTTTAAAAGCTCAAAGAATATATATATAAGCTCGACTAAATGCTTTATAATTGTACGATGCTGTTATGCATCTGGTGAAAATTAAAATATTGTTTAATAGAATATTACCTAGGCAGGAAATCTAAGCGGGAGGATTTGTAAAAGTGTTAATCTTATCCAATTACGGGGGAGTTATTTACGTTATTATTCTTTTGTTATAATTATGGGATATTCTACGGTGTACCCTGTGTTTTTCGGTTTTCTATGTCTACCTCTAAATTTTATAATTTCTATTGTATACCCTTAAACTTCTTACTTATTATCTATAATAACCTCATTCAAATCTCCAATAACTTTATCACTATAAAAAGTCGTAATTTGACCTTTATTTTGACTCATAAAAGTGGTATGTATCACCATTCTATATATGGAGTATCACAAATAACTTTAAATAAGTATGAACTTCTATTAATAACATATGCTATGAAGAATGAAATAATAACAACAATTTGATGAAATTGAGTTAGATTTGTATACGATTTGGTTGTTAATGGTAATTCGGTGAACTAATAAGTAAATGAGTAGTTTGTCGAGTAATTGAAATGTTAAATTGACGATTAATAGATAATTAAGAAATTAAGTTAGCAAAGTCAATAAATAAGGCCATTGTATAGACTAATGTATAGAGTTTGAGGGTATATCATAGAATTTTAAAAAAAGTAGGGGTATAACATAGAAAATTGAATAATTCGAGGGTACACCGTAGAATATCCCTATAATTATTTACGAAAATGTAAACAATTAGTTAAGAGAGAGAAAATAATTTATATTAACTTTATTATATTTACTTACATTATTGTTTTTTCCTTCTAACTTTGGTGATTAAAATGCAATTTTGTGATTCAAAATTCATCAATTTTTTTGTTAATTCACTTATTTTCATGTGTAAAGTGATATGGTCAAGATTTGAACTCAACCAGATAGAATTGAAGTTAACTTAAAAATTTATAAGAACGTTTTTAATTAAAAAGAGATACATGGGCAAATTTGTTATCGATGCGATGTCGAGATTTGAGCCCATGCCATAAGCAATTAAGCATCGCTGCTAATGACTTTACGATCTACACTAGCGGTTCACGCACATAAACATTATTTTAAACTATCGTAGGACGGTCGACTTAATATAATTCCAAATTTGATGGATCAATTTCATTAAGATTTTAATTAGAAAGTAGGGTATTTGAAAATTAGAGATGTAGTAATCAAGTAATTGACAATGGAGTTTGTCTCAAAATGACAAGTCCATATGGAATGGTTAATGAAGGAGGAAGAAGCTCACGTGCAAATCCAACTGTATTATGATAACTACATATAAATATGCCGGTGATGATTGACAAAGATGTTCTACCAAACGAAAAGACGATTCTTTTTCTACTTAATAATACATTTTTGCCATGTCGGAATGTTGGTGGTTGACTTGTTTTACATTTGTCGGTATGTACGGGTAAATTCTCGGGTATGTATTTTTTTTTAGGAGGGGTTTAATCCCCGGGATCAATGCATTCCCGCACGCGCACCACCACATGGACCATGTAAGCCACCCTTTGGGATGGAGCTGCAGTGGTCAGGTGGTCATCGGACTCATCGCCCCAGTTGGTAATCGAACCTGAGACCTCTTAACTCCTGCATTTCTGCAAGCTTTAAGGTTTAACTCAGTTACCACTAGACTAACACCAGCTGGTTAAAGGAATAGACGTCACGGACTTAGGTCAAGAATATTCCACAAGATCAACCTGAATTTTCTAAGAATTTCATTCAAATTTTAACTACTACACTTCACTCTTACTAACTCTTTTTTCTCACTTTTATCTTTCTTTTACTTTATAAAAATCGAGTAATCGAAATAAAAAAAAGGACATATTTATCTTCGCTGATCTTTAGAAAACCAGAAATAAAGTGGATTAAATAGATGAGAAAAAAATCAAAGGATTTATAAATGACAAACTTTTTTTCCATCCACCTGCATAAAATAATATTTGTTTTTTTTTTTACATTTAACACGGAGATAACTGTCTTAAAAGAGATCAATTATTTCTTCTTCATTTACTTTATCTTATGAAAAATATGTTTAAATTGTGTGGCTCACGCACTAACTCATCTTTACCTATAGTGTCCGGTAGATTTATGAGGTAAGAGAGTTTTCCACCGATCACAAACAATGTTGTAATCTTTAATTTGTCGTTAATGCAATAAAATCTTTAGGGTTTCCCTTCTAAAAAAAATTATCGTATTTCTCTCTCCACCTCAATTATCGATTAATTTTTATATCAACTGAAATTAATACCAGAACCAAATTTTAAAGGAAAAAATAAATGTAAATAAAGAAACGAAGATAATCCAAACGACTGAAAAATTTCCGATTATGTTATGTCCTTATCTTATAAGCAAAAGTCAAATATAGAATGGGAACCCTTTTAATTAATGGATGAAACAATATATGATGCCAAATAATTTAAATTTGATGGTTGTACTATTAATTACTCTAATCTCACATCATAGATTTATTGGTTTAATGTTTGCCACATGCTTGTGGTATGGAAGAAAATTGACGTATTCTTTATCCCAACCTTTTGACAACAACTTTCGTTCCTTTGTTTTTTTTTAATTATTTTTTCCTTCAATTTTCCAAATATATTGTATAGTTTAATTTCATAATATTTAAAAATGGTTGTTTGAAGTATATAGTCGAAAATCGTCCTCTGAAATGATTAATGTTTAGTATGAGTATGATGTTACGAGGAATCGGTGATACTAGGTTAAATCATAAAGTACATCAAAATTTTAAATTGGTCTTTTAAAATGATAATTGCAGAAATTGCTTAGTCTAAATTGGTCTACAAAATTTATGAAGTTTCAATACTCATTTTCACGTTAGAGCACATTAAAAAAGTGAATTGCACGCATTATTAATAATTGTGATAAAACCATACTCAAAGAAATGATATTGGAACCATTTTTATACCTCGATTTAATTTGATACATATGGAACAAGAATACATACACAAAATGTAAATTCAAGTCATCTATGAGATTTCACGTTATTTTACTTGGTTTAAAAGCTAAATATTTTCTTTTTTGTGATGAGGAGGTCCACATCGCTATTTTTTTATGCGAACTGGGTAAACCCCGCTATATACGTGATAACTTCGAAACCACGTATAATAGGTAAGTTATCTGAGGATGACGTGCTCAAAGTTTATCAGACATAGATTCCAGTTATAAACACTACATAAAATTGCTCTTGAAAAGGCTTGGAATTGAGTTCCCTGGAAAATTTAACCAAATTTAACCACTAAACTCTACCCTAATTTTACATTCCGTTTTTTTCTAAAAGACAATGAACAAGATTTAGAAGGCATTGAGTAAACACTATAAATTGATGCGAATTTGACATATTGAGGGCTTTTAACACATTTGACAACTTAATATGCTATTCGGAGTAATTGACATACAACATATTAAAATACTAATAGATTACAAAAGATATAAGTTGCTATTTTTGTCCCTGAGATGATATCTTATCATAGTGGTTAATAATTTATAATTGATGTCCATATTAGTCATTTAACAAAATAAACGAATAATCTGTTAATCTGAAACTGCTGATTACCAAACACCACTAACAAACTTTACTAACCGTATATTTTACTCAAAGCTCTAATAAATATAGGTCATGTTTGACAAACGATATAAGCAGATTCACAATAACGGATATCATTATCAGAATACAACTAACAGATTTTAGTAGCATATTTGACTATCATATTAAATTAGCAGCTTAAGAAAGGGTATTTTCAATTAACAGATTATAGAATAATTATAATAGTTTTATGTATAAATTGAACGTGCAGGGCCGTCGCACATTCTAGTCGAAAGTGATTGTCTAACCGTGGTTGATGACTTGAACATGCAGAAGCGAGGACTGAGGAGATTTGCGAACTATGTTCTTTTTTTTAGTGAGGTTGCTTTTGTTTTTGCTAGACGTGATTGTAATAGGGTGTCGCATGAGCTTGTTCATATACGTCCTTGGGTAGAAGGCAAGCGTATGTGGCTAGATGGTCTTCCTACATACATTTCAGAGATTGCGGTATTGGAGAGCGGTTTTTTAATATAAGTTAACCGTTTGAGATTTTTTTCAAAAAAATTGTAAATTCTGACCAACATGTTAACCTAATATGCCATTTACCACACATAAAATAATAGATTTATTTGTCAACCTACTAATTAGACTGAAATCTACTAATTTTACTCAATATATTGTTTACCAAACAAGGCGTATTAATCTGTTATCGCGACCTACTTTAACCTGCCGATTACCAAACACTCTAATCTGTCGTTTACCAAACACGGCCTTAAAAATGCACTTTATTCACCAAAACATATGGACTACACTACTACAGAGTATTTGATTTCTAGCCCAATTTGTTTATGTAACCCGATCGAAAGCCCATGAATTTAAGCCCACTTAATTTCATTTCAACAACATAACATCGTTCTATTCATCAATTTTTTAATATTTTTTTCATCGAATACAACTCCACCGACTTCTGTAAATATTTGCTAATTTAATTTAATTTAATTTCTTCAAATTTTCCCCATACTCAGATCTTCCATTACAGGTACTTCTACGCCCTTTTAATTTTATTTATATTTTTTGCATGATATGATATATTTAAGTAGTTTAATCTGCATTAAGTTTCGGAAACGATTTGGGTCGACTAACATGAATATCTGTTGCGGAGTTAGATAATTTGATTAATTTCTTCCAAAGGAATGATTTTGATGATACCCTTTTGTGTAATTTGAATTGGGTATTTGGGTAATTGTTTATTAATCTGATATTTATGGTTTAAAGGGTAGCTTAGGGTTCAATCAAATGAGACAAATGTTAATAATTTTGTGAATTTTAGGTAATTTTGAATCATTAGAAACGGAAAATAAATAAAATTGATGAGTGCAGTAATATTTGCAGAGATGAGGTGGTTGATGGTGAAGATTTATGTGCTGTGTGAAAATGAATTCTTATAGGGAGGAATGACAAGTATGTACCAAAGAGGAGATGTTATTGTAGGCGTTTTGTCGAAATCGAATGATAGAGCTGATGGTGGCACTGGCACTGGCACTGTCACTGTCACTTCCCTTCGAGCTGGCCGTAGGGCTAGGAGGTTTGGTTGGATAAGCCGACAGCGACTCTCGGTTTTGTTGATGGTGATTGGAGCTATTTGCTTTGTGTGTGTCACCTTTTTCAGTATTAAAGTGCATTTCCATGGTGAGATACTGTATTCAATATTTCCGAGTTCATATACAATTATGTTGAACGGTCTTACTTGTGAGACTGTCTGATATGAGATTCATTGTTCCTTTATGGGAATGAGAACCTTTTATGCAATATGTGTTCTTTCATATGCTGCTTTAGATGTTGCATTGTTGCATGCTCTTTGATCCCGTTGCTTTCTCATTTGTGGTTGTACTCGTGTATGGGAAAGCAACCGGTTTGAAGAGCACGCAACATCTAAAGGCAATTAGGCAACAATGGAAATGAGGCGCACCGTTTTTACAATGAGATTTGTATTTTCAAAGTTTTTTTGTGAACACTTTCGTGGGATTTTAAAGAGATTTAACGGGTGAAGAAATATAAGCTAGGTATAATCTATGTTACTCCGACTCTTCTAATTTCCTCGTGTACCTGTGTCCGACACTCGACACTCGGAAATGTATGACACATGGACACCTCATTTTAGACCAAAATGTGCATATTTTTCAATAAAATAGCCGAGTCCGACACTTGGACACGTACCCGTGTCGGGTACTTCTAAACGAGTCTGAGTAACATAGGGTATAATGGGCGAAGGGAGGGATGCTGTTCTGGTAGAAACAATCTTACCCTCTACGAATATCTCAAGTAGAAAATTGGCTTGATGGGAAAACAATGTTTGCCTGCACGATGTTACAAATCTAATCTAAGGGGTGTGTCGAAGGAAATGAGGTTAAGAATGTCACTAAACTCTTTTGTGTATTCTAAATGATATTTCTCTTGCCAAGTGAACACTAGTTACCTCATAAATTCTTTAATGATGAGTATGTATAGTGATTTTCCTCTTTCATGCTGTGGTTGGATTCGTGGTCATGATGTAAGCAGCCTGACGGGCAACAGAAGCCGGTCTAACCAGAACTGATCTGGATAGAGCTAGGTTCTTCCTGAGTACTTTATCAATAGTTTGATACCTCGAGTTAGAAGCCGGACTCCATTGGTAACTCTTACATCTAGACCCCTTTTGGCCCATCGCTCTAGGTAGACATTGACCTCAATTAGGATTATGACGAATATGCCAAAATATATGGACTTGCACGGTAGTGCACATTATTAGGCGTGCCTTATACTACAGCCACACCTAATGTGCTAGCTCGTGGCCCATTGAGCCGTGCGCTGAAACGCATTGTTTAGTTCATGAAAGAATATTCTGTATATGTATCTGTTGGAAGGTCTTTCAATGAATTGTTATCTTTTCTAATTAAGGATAAAATTTTGTAGGTGAAAAGGAAATTGAAAGGAACATTTCAGAGGAACGATTTAGTTTAGAAGATGGTCTCTTAGTGATCAACAATACCTTGGAATCTATCTCATCCATTGATGTAGAAGATAAAGCTGCTGAGATCAACCCTCCTCCAAAAAAGAGGTCCCGGAAACGTAAGTCTAAACTGTGCTTTTTGCTCTTTGCTCTGTCGTTTGGAAGTGTACATCACATGTTAAATTCTTGGGAAGGGCCCCCTGTTCGTGTGTGTGTTCGTGTGGTTTTTTGCTGATATTATCATTCATCATACAGATTTTCCGTGTGACATTGAATTTGCAAAAAGTGTTGAATATATCCTGGATCCCAAAGATTACATCAACTTCACGAGGTTTAAATTAGATTATGTCGACAAAGAGGATAAAGCACTCATTAAGATCCCATATGATCTGCGATTTGGAGGACATCAGTCCCTTGAAGAGCGGGAGATATCTTTTCATGCTGGAGATAAGACTCTGCATTGTGGTTTTGTAAAGGGGCCTGATGGAATTGGGGGTTCTGGTTTTAAATTGGATGATAAGGACACCAAGTATATGCAGTCCTGTGTTATTGTTGTTTCATCTTGCATCTTCGGTAGTTCTGATTTTCTAAGGAGACCGACTAGCAAATTGGTGAGTGTATCATACATATTGATGATGGCAGTATCTTTACACCTTGTAAAGTTGTCTATGTTTTCAAATTTTCTCCATATCGAGGCTGTGCCCCTTGGCAGGCTTGGGAATTCTGGCAGGCAAATAAAAATTTGGAACCAAATGTGTAACATACGAATTTGCTTGTAACAGATCAGTGAATATTCCAAGAGAAATGTATGTTTTGTTATGTTTGTGGATGAGCAAACATTGATAAAATTATCTGCTGAAGGAAATGTTCCCGATGAAAGAGGACGCATGGGTTTATGGAGAATTGTTATCGTCAGGAATTTGCCATACGACGACATGCGTAGAAATGGCAAGGTCCCAAAGCTTCTAGCTCATCGCCTATTTCCATCTTCTAGGTAGTTCTCCGTGCCATCGTTATTAACTGTTCGTGAATAGTATCATCTCTATGTGTTGATGGCTCACTTGCGACTATGCAGGTATTCAATCTGGCTAGATAGTAAGATGCGGCTTAATACTGATCCAATGCTAATTCTGGAACATTTTCTATGGAGAACACGGTCAGAGTATGCTATTTCGAAACATTATGATCGTCAGTGTTTGTGGGAGGAGGTGCTCCAAAATAAGCGTCTTAATAAGTACAACCACACCGCTATAGATGAGCAGTTCATGTTTTACCGGTCTGACGGGCTCACCAAGTTTGATGCCTCCGACCCTCATAAACTACTTCCAAGTTGTATGTTCTAATATCTCTTCCTTTTAAGGGGTTTGTTACACTTTTTCCCCAAAACTCTTATATTAAATTTTACTTCGTTTTTCAAAGTCACTTCAAACTTTATTCTTGATTTATTTTTTTGGGTTTTTATACATGTGATAAGTTCGATTTAAAATCTATAAAATCCCTTTGCCTTTCATTTTTTGTTTCACTCCACTTCCGTTTTCTTTCGTTTCTTTCTTTTTTCTCTTGTTGAGATGAGAGTTCACTCATGACGGTCAGCCGACCCCAAAACATTTTGGGACTAAGGCTCTGATGTTGTTGTTGTTGTTGTATTCTTCATGCACAGATGTTCCCGAAGGCTCATTTATAATCAGGGCTCACACGCCAATGTCAAATCTCTTTTCCTGTCTCTGGTTTAATGAAGTTGATCGTTTCACCTCCCGGGACCAGCTCAGCTTCGCCTACACCTATCTAAAGTTAAAGCGAACTAATTCTCGTAGACCATTCTACCTTCACATGTTCAAGGTTACATTTTTGGCTAATATGCGCTTAATTATTTGTTATAGACTTGAGAGCTTACTGTTAGCATTTTGCACTTTTCTTGCTCTAGATTCTAATAGCTCCTCCACTGTTCTGAGACCGTTCTTTAGTAGGATAAGAAGTTTTCTTTCCGGGGTTCTTTCTGCCTGTAGTCAGCTCCACGTGCAAATGAGAGTTCTTTTCTTATATATCTCGTAATTCTACCTTCCACTTCAACAGAATTAAGAAACAAACATGTTGATTGTAATTTGAGAGCTCTTATAACACAGTAAGGCCCTGTTCTTTTCGCCTGAAACGAGCTGAATTGAATAAATTGGAGCAGAGCTTAATTGAACTAAATTGAGTGGTACTGAGCTGGAGTGAATTTAGTTGAACTAAAAGTTACCTTTGTGAAGAGATTAGTTGAAAATAATTGATTGAACGTAAATAAAACTTAACGGAATACAACCAAACAAAATTGAAAGGAGCTGAAATTAAGGTAGAAAGAACATGGCCTAAGTTTAGTGTCGTTCACGGTCTCTATTTACAGTATATATGCAACTAGTCTTTCTTATGTGATACGGAATACATAACAATTTTTGAACTTTGTAACCGAGTGATTATTTTTGGGATGCTTGTTCCTTGTAGGATTGTGAACGCCGAGCACTAGTTAAGTTATTTCATCATAGGGATGATTCTTCTCTGCCGGCCCCTCCTTGATCACCGAGAAAGATTGTTTTCCTGACATGGTAATAGCCCTTATTCATTTGTTCTCTATTTTTGCATTCCATGACGAGTTGTACTCATAAGACTCAACCCCAGTAGAGGATCATATACTAGTCTTAAAGCTCTTTATGAACTTGAATGTATTTCCGAGTGATTTAATTTTGTTTGACCATTTCGGACTCTTTGTTCTCGAATTTTGTATATATTTATCCGAACCATCTACAACCATTTTTTTCTCCGTTTCCTGGCCAGCATATTCACTAGTAAATATGCGTTTCTTCCTTCTTGATGTTTTTTTGTTTTGTTGTGCGTGGTTTTATACATCTTCAGCAATTCAACCTAAGATGGGAAAGATCTGATGAACCTGTGGATTAATTTTTCTGTGCGTCCTCGTTATCCAGAAGTCCAGGTTAGTTTTATATATATGTATATATCTCGTCTCTCATAACGAGTTCTTTTCTATTTCAATGAAAATGTTGCTACTTCCACCGTATTTATTTTGTTCTCATCTGATTGCGATTGTCTAAAGTTGTCAACTTTGATCATTCGTATAATCATATATGTAGAGATACTACGTAAATTTTGTCACATTTTATTTATCGAAACTGCTATTTCCATATTAAAGCTGTCGGCTACACACTTTTGAGGTGAAGATCAAATTGAACAATCAGTAGTTAAGTTCACATCTTTTCTTTTCTAGCTGTGAAGGGGATAGTGTACCGTGAAGAACATCTGATGCTCCAGAAATCTGTTTATTTCGCATTCTGAATTTTCAGTATGATGAATCTCGAACTTCCGAGATGACTAGAGAAAGGAGTGTTCATGCTACAATTTTACAGTCATTTATCATTAAGAGTATGTTTGGATTGATTTTTCCGAGGGAAACGGAAAAGTTGGGCGTTATCCCTCCAAATGTTTTCGATGTTAGGAAGGATTTTTATTAAGCTTATAGAAGAGAAATGGATCCCATGATTTCTTCTCCCGCCTTTCCTTCCAGATTACTTTCCTAACCAAATAAATGATTTTGGCCCGCTCCCTTTGGCCTTTATCGTCTAAGGCCCTGGTTAGTGTTTACAGCGGATTAATTTTAGCATGAGCAGATTGTAATGGCGGATTATAAATGGCAGATTGCAATAGAATGTTTGACTAGCATATTATAATTAGCAGAATTAATTTGAGTGTTTGGTTATAGGCAGATTAGAATTAGTAGATTCTTAATTTTCTTTATAAAATGAAATAAACTTTCCTATTTTACAATATGCTAAATTGCTAACCAATATGCTGGGGTAAGCAGCATATTGTAAAATAGCATATTGACCCCAAATATGCCTTTTTAACATGTTGTTTACCAAACACGAAAATTAGCATATTCACTAGTCAAACATGCTAAAAGCCTTCAATATGCTAAAAATGAGTCAATATGCTGTTTGGGGCCTAAATCTTTTCATCCAAACAAACCTGGAAGACAGCATCCATTGTTTGCGTATTTACATCGTGGAGTAAATATTCTTAATTTGATTTTCAGTTTTGCTGTACTTGGCCAATTCTTGTTAGACATGATTGAACTTTAAATATGCATCCTAATTAACAGTGCGGATATGCAGGATCCGTTGAACTAAACAACTGCTGTTTCTCTGCAGTATATCAGAATGCATCCCGTCTGCGTGGCGCTCACCTTAGTCGTATGACTCACAGACCTTGGTTTTCGGATGATTCATTCTTCCAGTGATGTAACTTCCCACGAGAATGATGATGAAGTTCCTCGTGAATCTATGATTTCCATGTAATTTGAGATTTTTGTGGCGGCATTATTCCTCGTGTTCAGAACTCTTACCTGTAACTCCGGAAGTACAAATCTTTACGAGTTCCTATTTGTGATCTTTGTAGTACTCCGCCTCTCGGGCATCCCTTTAGAGCCAAAATAATTTCAACATGTTGAAAGGAGTCGGTCTATTTCTTGAATTCTAACAGACGTAATTACTTTGATCAAGAAAGTCGGTACAAATCAATTACATCTTTTTTTTATGAAAAAAATCCGAGTATGGTAAGTTGCAAGTGCTCTAAGATGCTAGATAGTCATGAAGCAATCTTTCGAAATCTAAATTGTATTTATGAGAATACGCTGAAACACGAAGCAAAACTAAGTGAGGCATCAGACATATATTGCCCTAAATACAGGGATGGCAGCCTGAGTTGCATAATCTGTTGTATTACTCATACCTCCCGAGTCCCGTCTCACTCCCACTGAAAACTGAAAAAAAAAAAACTGAAAACTGAGAAAAAAATACGGCGACAAAGATGTGTTCAGGTGAGACCGTCTTGTTTTGTGTCTCGAAATACAGGGATGGCAGCCTGAGTTGCGTAATCTGTCCTTGTACCTCCGTCTCACTTCCACTGACGTAGACAAATCAGCAAACCGACTTCCCATTGAGCGACGTCACTCAAAACAACTGTACTTGAAAACAGCAATGTAGCACCGATACATAGGTGCTTAAAAACAGCTACCAATATTAGACGCGTATATGAGGTATCAGCCTTGTAGGTTTTTCCCTTTGGAACGGACAAAGAGTGTTCCGAGAACAATAACAGGACTACCAGGCCAGTTCCGCAAGGCAGACTTTCACTTTACTTGCAAGTTACAACGGTAACCAGTTTGAGAATACTCCCTTTGGGCTATTAGGAGACCAAACAGAAAAATCCACGTAAAATCGACACCAACATTGAAGGAAAACTATTCAAACTTCCATTGAGATGGGTATAATTCAAGCGCAACCGACCCATTAATCAACATAAGGTACAGCATTGAATCCATTTTCAGCAGTAAACATCCAAATGACACAGTAAACTGCACTAAAAAGTCTCTTACCTCACGCGAGGTAACGATACAACTTCCTATCAGTATTATCCCTTTCCAAGAACTCACGTTCGATGAGGGACTCAATACGTTTCTTAATCTCCACTGGGTTTGGCAAGAAACGAGACTGCAATTGCTTTGTGACTTCTGCAATAACATTATTATGATCTAAAACTTTTCTCGACTTCATTATCCTTACCACAGCAGCTTCTATCTGTGGTTTTCTATCCTCCTCCACCCGTTGTCTTGTCTCCTGTTTCTCAGGCTCCGACTCTTTCTGCGATACAACTGTTCCTATCTTGACCTTATAGAATTTGCTCGAGAACTTGTCGTTGAACAAGAAGGTATCATTTTCACCAATATCTTTGCTCATGGGCTCTTTCCGAAGAACATTCTTACCCTTAACAAGAGCTAGAGACTGCAAACATCTCTTAAGCTCTATGGTAGGAATCTCGGTAGCTAGCTCGATTTCCCGATACGTAAGTCGATCAGCATTATTAAAGAGCATTAAGACACACATTTGATAGGTAGAGACATTTAGTTCATGCTTTTGACCCTTACCGAAAGTTGCTTTAATATCGGCAGTGCCCATGTTAGTTTGCCATGACAATCTTCTTCCAGTGTGTGTCCCGAGGTAATACGAACGGAACTTTTCACAAAGTACAGATAATTCGGCAGGCAGGTTGCAAGGAATACTTGATTGTGTAGGCCAAGAACCGGTTGTTAAAACCTGCACAGCCAGGGTGGGCCCATCCCCTAACTCTGCACCATGACTCGCATAAAACCCTTGAGTAGTATCCTGAGAAGTTTTCATGTCAGTGAACATTCCCTCCAACTTCGAAGTAAACTGATAGCCACACTCAGTCTTGAGCTTGACTATCAAGCTTCTCTCTGCATCATCGGACACCGTTTTTCCTGATAACAGTCGTTTGGCCAGATGCTGTTTATAGTACTTCTCAAAAACGTCTTTTTCTTGTAAGTATCTGAACAACATCATGACCTTATCTAATACAACTTCCACATCTTCTTCAGTAACACCCTTGAGACTTTTACGGAGTTTATCATCGACAAATAGAGATATAAACTCGGGCGAACGGGGATTCAAATTGATGAAGTACTCAAATGAAGAATTCAGAGCATTCTGGAAAGTCTTATCATTGCCAAATGCTGAGCTTATTATTTTATCATATTTATCTTTCTCGTCTAGTAAACGCTGCACAAATTCAACAGGATCCTTCACCCGTTCTGGGTCAGTAACAAGCTGCTTGCCGGTGTCTCTGATATGAGACGTCATCACATCTCGGACGGTGTTGGAACCATTAGTTACACGACGAAACAAGTTATACATTCGCCCAAGATCTTCATACTTATCATCAAGAAGCATATTCACCAGACCTGAATTTTCCATGTGAACAAGCCTTAGCATGTGGTTAGCAACCATCTCCCTCTCCACAACCTTTGTTATCTTTTCTTCACTCTTAACGTCCAGATAATGTGAAACCCTTTCAATTTCTTCATTTAATCGCCTCTCAGCCTTTTTCAAGTAATCACCGCAGTCACAGCTCTCAATGAACTGTTGAGATTCAACATGGTAAAAGTTAGCAGAAACTTCGAGAAATGGCTTCTCAAAGTCTTCCTGGTAGACAGAAGATCCTAGATCCATAAACATCTTGATTATGTTCCTCATTAGCCCCCGATTTATAACTTCCCCAGTTCTCTCTTTTAAAACTAAATCAAGAAGAGTGTTTAAAAGCCTTGGCTGGATATTGCTGGAGTGGATAACATGGTCCCTCCACAAGTTCAGGCCGAGCTCATACACAGGTGTTTTGTGAGTGCTGGGAACGAATGTTCTGTCCATATACATCAGTATATCCCGGATCATCTGTAAAGCTTTGTTATGTTCAGCCCATTTTCTGTTCAACTCTTCAAGGAAAGAGCCTCCCTGAGCCACTTCTATGGACCTTGAGATTTCTTTCAGATGTGTAGTCATGGTTGCCACAAGTCCAGAATACAACCTCTCGCCGTATTTGTGGAGAACCATATTGTAAGCATTTCTGCATAGTAGCAAGCATAAAACAAGATCATAGATGAGAAACGTGGGAGGGAAGCAAAAAATTAAGAGTACAGATGCATGAGCACAAGCCCACATCTAAAACTGCAATGTCCATTTAACCCACTCCTTCACTATTAATTGAGAACAAATTACTTTTATCATTTCAGCTGAATTTCCTAAATCTGATATCGTCTAATTGCACCATCATAGTGGCATCATCCCTACAAAAGATACAAACAATCTGGCACTGCTTTTTGATGATAAAGATTACTCCTAATATCAACTTCGATGTAGAACTCCCCATTGTGGAGAGCAAAAGAATTTATAGCATACTTCTCAATTTTTTTATCATATCCAAGCAATATATATATTATTCTTATTCTTTACAAATACTAAAGATGTAGAAAGTTATAAAATAACACTCAACATAGGTACTTAGTTTGAAGAGGCGCAAGGCGCACCGAGGCGATGAGGGGCCGAGGCGATGAGGCGCAAGGCGCAAGGCGCGCGCCTTTTGAACGCGAGGCGCATCTTTTTTGTATGAGCCTCTAAACTAGTTCTACACACTAAGTATTACTAAAACAAATTAATTCACATCAAAAATATATTAAAAGATAGTTAAAATTAGGTTAAAGGATGTTTTTTTAATCTAAGATATTATAAGTAAGGAAAGTCACATGCTTAACATGTGACTTGTAGTGAAAAAGTGTCTTCTAGAGCCTAAAGCGAATAAGGCGCGCCTTGTTGCGCCTTGAGCCTTCACTTGAGGCGCGCGCCTTTTTGAGCCTTTTTCACACAGCCACGCCTCCTTCCTCTGATGCCCCAGGCCCGGCGCCTACCCTCGCCTTGCGCCTGAGGCGCGCCTTTTTAAACTAAGCATAGGTACCATGAACTAAGCAAAGAGATACTCTAATCCTTCACCCATTCATCCACGTATTATATTTGAAGCTCCCCATTCTGAGAAAACAATCGGCTATTCTCATAAGCAAGAAGATATCTAGCCATCTAGGTATCACTCAGCTAAGTAGCAACCAACGAGCATGTATGTAATGACATAAGCAGTCATATTAAAATCTTAGAACATAAACTTCTATGCTATTCCCCCCACCAAAACCGCAAAAACGACAATGCACAAAACTAATCCAAGCCTTCCAAACATGAATTTCTAGGCAGTCAAGTACTCAAAAGCTATCAACTGATAAGTCCAATCACGGTAAATAGGTCACTTCGACAGTGGTGATTTGTGGTGGATTAACATATAGAAGCACCACAAATTGTCACCAATACAAAATGGACAGTTGAAAAGGGTGGATAAAACACGACCAACGATCCAACATAGACATGTAAACAGGTGATGATATTTTGGTGCTCAGCCCATTCCAACGCATCAATTATCCAACCCTTCTCCGTTATCAACAGAAGCAAAACTCATCCAAAAATTCACAACTCTGTTCACCTCTTCAATTCCAGATTTTTCAATGGCCATTGGCTAAACATTCAAAACTGCATCCAACTAAGATGTTACACACATTACAACAAGATCATTTCGCCACCGACCACTCAAACCCAGAATAACATACGCCATTCTTTCCTAATGTTTATACTTGATACCTTCCACAAATTCCCAGTTATCAAATCATCCTAGCTATTTGACTACTCCCTCCTCCCCAGTCAATTGTATACCTTTCTAATTCTTCGTCGGCCATATTTGAATCAAAGCTAAGAAGACGATGGTGACGAGCTTATAAATGCAAGAACAAATCTATTCATATACTCCCTGCGTCTCCGTCAATATGTTTGGTTAACTTTTTTACTCTTTGTCATCGATATGTAAATCAAAGGTAAACAAATGATCGGACCGGGTGCTTAACAAACATCATCAACATCAATTAAATTGTAAAAATGAGCAGAAAATAAAATTAACTAATCAGAAAGAAGAATGAATCACCTATAAAGCTCTTCAAAGCTAAGATTACTTGAATTATGATTATAAATCTCATGAATCGCATGCTCCAATACTTTCCATGTCTTATCGCCGTATTTCGGATCAACCACCACCTTATGCTTGAACGCCTCAATTTGAAACGGCTTTTTCCTTTGATTACTCATCCTTCAATTGAATAAATAAAACCCTAAATAAATAAATTACGATTCCAGAAAATCCCCAATTTAATCGCCAAAAATGCAAAAAATGAGATTATTGCGAAATCGACATGATTGAGAGGTGTCGAAGAGAAGATCTGAGAATAACAATTGAGATTTGAAAAGGAAAGGGGGAATTTAATTGGATTGTGATTGTGGATTAGGGTTTAGCTTTTGAATTAGGGTAACGATTGTCGGGGAAAAGAAAAAGGGGAATTATTGAGAGGTTTGGAATTTGAAGGAGGATGGTCTTGTGTATTTAGAAAAATACGGAGTAGGTACGAGATAGATAGGATTTAACCACGATTTTTATTTGAAAAATAATTTCGAGAATTTATTTATTTATGTTCCGTTATACGCTGATTTTATGCTATTTATGTTGCGTAAATCTAAATATATAATGATTTTATATGACCGTTTGATTGTATACTAGATCGTAAAAATTAAAAAGTTTGCTACATTTTACTAATAATGCCAAAAAAAAATAAACGAAAAATGTCTATGATAGGGGATTCGTGAGTCGGGAATCGGGATAGGTCATAGAGTGGAATGGTGATACTACGTTGGACTTAAGTATGGTTTTTTTTTTATCGTTCTTGTCTTGTGTCCTTTCATGGTGGTATTGGGTAGCGCATAGCTTGAGTTTGTGGGTTGTGCGAAGGATGTACTTAATGGACTTAAGTGATGAAGTTATAAGGCTACGTTTTTTTTTAACGAGAACATCATATAGTTAAACTTATAAAACGGTTTGATATGACAAAACACTATTACAGATTCCGACAGAAGTACCATTTAAGTCCCTATGTTTGGGAATAATTATATTTTTTAAACGGAACGCGCACTTTGTCGCATTACAAATAGGGGGAGATTTGATCGTGCGACCTCGTGTCCACAATACCTCTGTCATAACCACTAGACTAATAACTAAAAAAATATTATGGATAGGAAAAATGAAACGCACACCCGACTCGACAAATTTCAAAAGTATATCAAGCGAAAACAACTTATTTTGGACTCACTTGATATAACCCGATAATCAATGACCAAAACTTGACCAGATATGAGCCTAACTCTACATTGATCAATAAAATTGATCATCCATTCCAACAATATTACCGGATCAAATTAATACTGTTGTTTTTTTTTTTTTTAAGTAACAAACCAAAAACGTCAATAACAGCACCTAAACGCCCCCCAGTCGCCACCCGACACATCAAGTGACCCCAAAACCGGCTCGTCCAAGAACGTTAAAACTGATACAATCCACCCCGACTGACCCGATCACCCCCCAAAGAAAACTGGGTATAATGGAAAAAAAAAGAACTGGCGTCATTATGAAGCACAAAGGATATTAGGGGCGTCATAATGAAGCTAATCAAAGCACGCATATATAAACCACCTCTTCCTCCATTTTTCCGCACTTTCTGGAACTCTGCAACCAACTCCATAATCCTACATTTCATCAGGTCAGTCCATGAACTCCATTATTGAGCATTCTTCAACTCCTTTTATCTTCATCCTTTCAGCTTAATTAAATAATTTGTTTCTGTTGTTGCTGCAGTTACTAAGAATTCTGGGTTGCTGAAAATGGCACAAGATGCATTTTCTGTGCATTCTTTGTTTGGTGGTGCAATTTCAATGACTTTCCCTGATAGATTCCAGGTTATTTGACTTAATTCTTCTGATTTTTGTAATGTTTTTACTTATTTTGGTAGTCTGAATGTTTGAATTTTGTGGGCAGTTATCAAAATCTTATCTTTTTTGGTGTTTAATTGTGTAGGATTTGAGCAATGTTAGGCAAGTCCCTGATCATCAGGTTGGTTCTTTGAATTTTTGTTATTCTTTTCAATCATGTGTTTCATTCTGTTCTACTTTTCGTCTTTAACGGTTTTTCTAACGTGTGCCTTAATAAGGGCGTATTAAGAACCCGAACATCATGCTTGTGTTTGTCCATTCACTAATTCTCATTGAAGACGGGCATTATCTGTCACAAGTTGAAGACGCTTAGCCATTCATTTATGTTTTTATTCAAAATTCTTTTGTAGAAATTATACTTCTGCAAAAATATGTTTCATTGTTTATGTAAATATTTCAACATCATTTTAGCATCATCTTAAATGTTGTTAAGTATGTTAAAGGTTGAATTTTTGAATTTTTTATGTGTGGTTCTAGGAAGCCTTTTCTGACCCTGATAGAGATGAGAGTATCATAGTTGAATTGCTGGACTTGAAACATGAGGTTACTGATGAAAATAGTGCTGCATGGTTCCTTCAAGATCTTGCTACGGAACAGGATGCCGAAGGTGGCATGGTATGTTTGGCTTTGTTTCTTTCCTTTGGCTGAATTTTGTAGTATGCATCTCTGTAATTGACTGATTGATTGTCGAATTATGTTGCAAGTCGTGGTATAGGAGTTGTCGAGGTTGAGGGTGATCACTAATTGGTGGTCCTGGCGGTGTTAAGGGGTTAGTAGTGGCAACTAGCAGCCACCGTCCTCGACTTTGCATATGTAACTTTGAGAATCACAATATTTATTATATTTTCGCTTGCATTGAGGCTGGCACTTAACTTTGCAGACAACCTCGAGACTGACTTTTGCAACCCCAAAATCTCGTAGTTTGGTTCTGGTACTGTGTTTGATTTACGAATAAATAAAAAATGCATTGGAGAGACTAAATATGAAGTTCCAACGAACTAGATTCGATGAAAAACGTGTACTTGCTCTGAAGGGCTCGGGGATCAGGCTATAGATACAGGCTCGAGGTTTAAGTTCACACCTAGCTGGGTCTACGGTGTTGAAGACTTGAAACCACTGTGCCTTCTCAGGAGAGGATTGGGATTTGGGGAAGAGGTTATTACAAAGGATTAATTGATAAAAATACTCCGAACTATGAGTGAACTGCTCAAAATACTCTAATCTTTATTTTAACTACCAATATGACCAACTAATGCCCTCATTTGCTTTGAATAGGATTTGTTGTTTTGTTAACTTATTGTAGCGTGTTTTAATGTTGTGATTAGGTGAATAGATTAACAGAGAAGTAGAAAGAGAAAGACGGGTTAAAGAAGGGTTAAAATTTCTTCACTTATTTAGCAGTTAGCATGCCATATATTATAATAAAAGCGAATGAGAGCATTTGTTGGTTATTTTGGTAGTTAAAATAGAGTTTGAAGTATTTGAGCAGGACACCATAGTTCAGAGTATTCTTATCAATTAACAGAATGTTTTCAGTTCTGGTTGGTCTTTCAACAGAATGTTTTCTTTCCGCAGTTAGCCTATAGTCTTATACCGCTCTCTTGATTTGCATTGATTTAACTCAGTAAGCTGATGGTATATACAAATGCATTATAATAATGCTAATTAGTTTAAGAATGGATGGATTAGATTCTAGTATGCTTAATATGGTTTATCGACGTGGTAGAATGCTACTGTAAATTGGCAGTGTGGTAGCATTCATTCCCTGCCTTCTATCTTTTAAGTGATGTAGATTTGTCTGTCATAAAACCATGGAAGCATCATCTGGGTGTTTGCTGCGAAATTTGATGGAACATTTTAGAAGGATGTTTTGAACATATTGATAATGTTTCATTTGCAGGTAATTGAACAGTCAGGAGTCATAGAAGCTCCCGCACTGAGCTACCGAAACACTCCAGCTGTTGTAACCACCGCTATTGGCCAAATGGTATGGCTTATCTCTCCACCGGAGAAAGGTCTCAAATACCTTCGGAAAAGTTGGTAGATTGAGACTATTAATTTTCAAGTAGTTTACTTGTTTGCTGCGAATCAAGTTTTGTAGTTGACAAATTACATATATAGTTGCCGGGTTTCAGTTCTCCCCATTGTTTTGTAGAACTTGCCTCTTCAAATCCACACTGTTTCCTATGTTTACTAGACCGAAAAAATGAGCTCATCAAGCTGTGTCTTGTCATTGTTATACAGGCTATCTCCAAGGGGAGGCAAGGGAGAGAAGCGCAGAATATCGTGAGGGTAAGTGGTCTATGAATTGCTAATGTTCATTTTTCTTCGGCTCTCAATTACGACATAATACTCTCTTCTTTCTGTTTATTTCAATTTGACTCTGATAGTAAAACAATTTCAAACATTGCATGATATTCTCTCAATATATATATACTAGATACAGCCTTTTTTCAGTAATCGTATTGTTATAACGGAAGCACATAGAAAGATAAAAACAAACAATAAAGAACAATACGCACAGATTTACGTGGTTCACATGGTTCACGGTGTGTTAGTTACGTCCACAGGGCAGAAGGGAGAGAGTTTTATTAATGTGAGGAGTTTTCAGATTACAGATTCAGAACGATATAGAATATGATAACTGCTAGGGTAGAGGTTAAGAGTTTATATAGTACTCTTAACCTAATACAATACAGATTTGACCTAATAAGGCCCAGACAGAAACCCTAGCCCAAAACAGAATTCAGATACCGTATGAAGATAACTACTCGTATTTTGATAAGTCAAACATGGCAGATTTTACATTTTAAATTACATATATTTGGAGAAATAAATGGTCGAAATTGATCAAGTTTGCCCACCTAAGTGAAATAGAGTAACTCTTAACCGCAAGCCTCTCTTCTCTGTGAACTATGCAGGTTTATCTGGCAAATTTCCGTCTTAAGGAAGCTGGTACTGATGTCCTGATCACTGCATATGAACCTGTTGTTATAAAGTAAGCCTAAATAATCACATATAAAACCTCTTCAAAGCATTACGGGTGGGTGTTAGCGTGTTAAAAGGCAGTTTTTAACTGTTGAAAATATTTTGATTGCAGTCCACTGAGTGAAAGCGCGGGCACAGTTGGAGCTGGAGCGGTAAGGCCTGCTGAACAGTCAGGACGTACGTCGATGGCTGAGATTTTCAAGGTTTCTGCTACCAGCTTCAAAGTAAACGATTGGGGTCTTTTTCAGGCTTGATTCTCGAGGAATGCTTCGTACTTTATACTGCTACTCTATTTTCTTAAATCACTAGGTCAGGATATTATTTTTCACCAGAAGCCTGCAAATAGTTTTTCTCGTTCGTTGTCGTAAGTAGGAATCTCGTGTAACCCGGATCTTAGAAGCTTTAAAATTCATAGGTAGCAGAAGGTCTTCATTTGAAATGTCTCGGTTATTTTCGGGTTCCTGGCTGTTTACACGGTCATATTTCGACTGCTTGTATAATGAAGAATACGAGAGTATTTTTGATCGACTAATGCAAAACCGTCTCACATTTCCTGTAACTTGTAAGTACGAAAGTGAGTTTTACAGGCCTGTTAAGATATACTCCGTACAGAGTATGTATTTATCATCTCCCTGTTTTTACCTGTTAATGTATCGTCTTCTACTTTTGATTATTTTTACAGTCAAATTACGTAAAATTAGTCATGTCAAAAGTTTGTGTCGTCCGATGCGCGTTTTTTTAGATTTCCCAAAAAACACCGCGACGCCCAAGAACATATCGCTCTCGCCCGGAAAATTATCTTGCTCAGGTCCTGCAATAGCCTGTTCATCATTCTTGGCAACATCATCATTTTTAAAAACTTACCAAGATTGCACGTTGAAGATGAAATTAGTGATCGTAAATAGATTTACATAAGATTAATTTTCGATACTAATCAATTTTACCAAAATTATTACCGATTAATTTAACATTAAAATAGTTTCATTACCTATGACGATGCATATAAAAAAACAATAACGACTCGATGGATAGATTTTTAATAACCATTTCCAATCACACTTGATTTTTTTTTATTTACACATTAAAAAAAGTATACAAATCGCTCGTTCTAGTCACATAAAATAAGCGACATAGTTAATTTTCGAGTGACATTATCACCGTAAAAAAAAAAGAAAAAACAGTGAAATATAACATAAGTGACATTTATACTAGATTACTAGATGAGGAAGGGGAGCAAAGATCTCTCATTTCCTCTGCACCTTTACTCTTTTTTTCTGAGATTTTAATTTTAATCTTCCAAATTACACCCCTAAATCATTAATTTAATTTTGTTTTGTAAAACCCAGAAAAATTACAAGATCAATCATTCAATCAATAATTCAATTGATCAAACAATCCATTATTTAATCATTTAATTGAATTTCAAAAACCTAATTTTCACATCTAAAGATCACAACTTTATCATCATACATTTTACCCATTTCATAAATATTTGAATTTCCCTCCTTCATTGATCTAATAAAGGTATCTTCTTTCTTTAATCTAATGTTTTTGCATTTGCCTTTATGAAATTATGATCATTACTGTTTATATTCATTAATGAAATAATTTCATTAATTCATTGATTTATTTTATGTTATTGTTCTTGTATTACATTGTAAGTTGCTAAATTTGTTGTCTTCTGAACTTTGATGGAGTGAGAATGGTGATTGTTTGAGCTCATTTTTTATTTCTCTGAATTCTGCTTAGATCAGTGTGTTTATGTAGGGTTTTTAGGGTTTGTATTCGATAGCGAAACCAGGATTTGTAGTTAGGGAGCAAACCAGAAAAAAATCGGAAATTTTAACTAAAGTTCTGAGCTTTTTTGTTTGTTGCTAGCCTCCCTAGTTCCGCCACTGTTTGAATTTAGTAGGAAAATGGGATGCTATCAATGTCTTTATGTAGGGTTTTTAGGGTTTGTATTCGATGGCGAAACCAGGATTTGTAGTTAGGGAGCAAACCAGAAAAAAATCGGAAATTTTAACTAAAGTTCTGAACTTTTTTGTTTGTTGCTAGCCTCCCTAGTTCCGCCATTGTTTGAATTTAGTAGGAAAATGGGATGCTATCAATGTATTAATGGATGATGCATATGATCGTTATTTTAGCTGGATTGCCGGTTGTGCAGGGTTTGAAGTTCTGTGTCAGATTGCAGCTTCATTTTGTGGAAGATAATATCATAATACTGGCATACTGCATTATTAATCTTATTATTATCGACGTCGGAGCACTGCTACTGTAATAGTGTACCTAGTTGATTAATGCTGTCTCAATGCCTGTTCAGTATCAGCAGAGTTAAAAGATTACCCATGTTGTCGCTTTTGATTACGATAGTGCAAACTGACTTTTGTTCGAAATGTAGTCGAGACTTGAAAGTCTATTGGATTCAGTTGCATTAGAGCAAACTAAAGTTTTGATGTTTTATGGCGTTTTTAAAGCATCCTCTTTGTAGGAGGTTTTAAGTTCATACAAAGTATTAAAGATTAAAAAGTGTTTTCACACGATATCCAAAAGGAGACATGAAAAACCTAAGAAGAACATGACGGCTTTTCTTGAAAATACTAAACTTTCGGTTGAATCAGTTTGCATTGTATATCCGGGTCTTGAATTAACCTCTTAGTTTAGATTTATTTTCTCTTTAGTGCTGCCAGAGTGGACATTGTATAGTGTCCTCGGTGGTGTCGGCTATTTCTTCTAATGTTTCTGGCTTTGTGTACTCACAAATAGAGAAAGTCGCTTCGAATGTGCAATGTCTGCTGTGTTTTGGTTGTTTGGAATGACCGGAATCCAATTATTCAGGGCATATACATTTCCCTTTCAGTTTTTTGGGGCGAGTTGTTATTATTGCGCCTTTCGAGTTAGGGCAGAAGGGCATTTGCGCGTCCTCAATAACTCGTCTGCAGAATACACAGTAATTAGACGGTTAGGTAATTGTCGCTTGAGAAGCAATGGGGACTCATTCTCCTTGTGCTTAGATTAATTTCTGAGAACATTTTTTAGAGTGATTGCACAACTGTATGTGGTCATGAGTCGTAGTAATGCATTCTCGGATTTTGAGCATGTAAGGTATACTCAACATTTCATGGTTCTATTAAGACCCGAGAGGTTATATTAGACTGATATGCAGCAAAGAGCATTTTTCAAAATATGAAGAAGACACTAGAGTAAGTGTCGGTAGCAGTTTGGTTTGCTGCTAATAGTTCAACACTTCTATAATGTACTGCTCGTGGTTATAAAGTAATGGTTAGTGTTGAAGCGTCTATGGTAGCTCTCGTTGATAGCTTCGATTCTGATGCAAGAATATTGACTTTTTCCCCTTGGACCATATTTATCAGTCGTTTCTACAGCCTTACCTAGACCTAGTTCCTGCATTAAAATACTACTCCAATATATACTTCTTAACCTACTTACTAAACCTAATTCCTGATTTTGTTATTTTATCAAACCCTAGTTAGACCTAGGAATTCCGACATTATTTTTGGTTAAATTGGAACTACGTATGACGACTACATGCAAATAACAAGTTCCTAAACAATGTTCCACCAGGTCCATTTCAGACCATTTGGAACGGAACTAGTTCCTATAATATATTTTACTTAACTTTTTTATTTTAATTATATTTCGTCATTATTCAAGACCTAGCCCTTGTTAGACCTACCTATAAACGTAGTCTTACATAGTGCATTTAATTGAGTTTTTGAGTAATCCATTGCTATTTGTTTTGTTACTTAAAAGTTCTATTTATTCGTGTGATGGCGATATTCTTTTTTTACATTTGCAGATAAACTGTCATAGAATTGACGATGCTTATACAAGAAATGATCCGCATTGTTTAACAATAACCGAGGGGTGAGCATTTTTGTTTGTGCAAATAGTTCAAGAAACATGGCTCCAACTACCAAGGCAGAGAAGAAAGCAAGCATCGATGCTGCTGCGTGGATGTTCAATGTTGTCACATCAGTGGGGATTATTATTGTAAATAAGGCTTTGATGGCCTCATATGGCTTTAGCTTCGGTAACTGTCTAATTACTCCTTACTTTTTTGCATTACCTTCAATTTTAGTGTACTCGTCTTCTAATTGCTTACTCCGTTAAAGTTCATGGTACCTATGTTACTTCGACTCTTCTAATTTCCTTGCGTACCCGTGTCCGAGACTCCACACTGGGACATGGGTATGACACCTGGACATCCCATTTTATACCAAAATATGCATATTTTTCAATAAAATAGCCCAGTCCGACACTTGGACACGTACCCGTGTCCGGCACTTCTAAACGAGTCTGAGTAACATAGCATGGTACCAATTCCCTTTATGGATTAAAGATTAAACGATAACAACTCATCCTTATGTATTGGATATTTTGCCTGATGGTCTTGTTTGAAATGAGGTTTTTCGGATTATATATGTCACGGAGTTAGTAGGATCTTTTTTACATGCCTCGTATTTCCACGTAGTTAATTTTGCTTTCTGAATTTCAGTCAAATGCCTTATAGAGCTGTAGAAGATAAATCTCAGACATTTACTTGCATCATGCAGCTACAACGTTGACCGGTTTGCACTTTGCTTTCACAACCATAATGACTCTTGTTCTCAAATGGCTCGGATTCATCCAACCCTCTCATTTACCATTGTCTGACCTACTGAAGTTTGTCGTATTCGCAAACTTTTCCATTGTTGGCATGAATGTCAGTCTCATGTTGAATTCCGTTGGGTTTTATCAGGTAACCTTCCCTTATTATTTAGTTCTGTAATCTCATTAAGTTTCATTAAACAAGAGTTAGATCCAAGAATTCCTATTTCTTCGCAGATTGCAAAGTTGAGTATGATACCCGTTTCCTGTCTGTTGGAGATTGTGCTTGACAAAGTTAGGTACTCAAGAGACACAAAGCTCAGCATAGGGCTCGTTCTTGTAGGTGTCGGGGTATGCACAGTTACTGATGTCAGTGTAAATACTAAGGGTTTTGTCGCTGCTTTCATTGCTGTTTGGAGCACATCTCTACAGCAATATGTAAGTTTTTGATGCCACATGCCATTATACTCCGTTTACTGAGCTTAATTTTAAGGGTTATTTCATAGGAATAATCCAACCTATACCCCATCTTCTCATATTAATCCCTACTAACGATTAACTGAGAAAAATCCAGCCTATAACCTGAATTATCTTTCATTGAACTTTGTCTATTTTTAAACTCATATTATCGGTAAACAAGCACGTCACCTTGACTTACTTTTTTGTTTTTCCCTTTTCCTGTACAAAAGGTAAATGAAGGTGACTTGCTAGCCTACCGATAATAAGAGTTTAAAAATAGTCAAAGTTCAATGAAAGATAAATGAGGTTATAGGTTGGATTTTTCTTAGTTAATCGTTAGTATGGATTAATATGAGAAGATGAGATATAAGTTGGATTATTTTCATGAAATAACCCTTTTAAAGGATTCAATACATAGCAAATATTATCATATAGCTACTGACCTACTCATCCAGTTTTTTTTTGTTTGTTCGAGTTTTCTGAGCTTTGTCTGATTTATTTTGCAGTATGTACATCATCTACAGAAGAAATACTCGCTCAGTTCTTTCAGCCTACTGGGTCACACCGCGCCAGTGCAGGCTGTGTCGCTGCTCACAGTTGGCCCTTTCCTCGATTATTGGCTGACTGGCAAAAGGATTGATGCGTTCAACTACACTGCACCGTCTGTGGTAAGGACTACGTCCAACTGGTACATGCTTACTTGCATTTTCTTTATCTTGACATTATTATCTCGGAGCACAAAGCAACGAGGTCCAAAGCCATAACATATTAACATGCACATTATCCCTGCTGTCGTAGACTATAATTCAAATATAAAAACTACCCGTCTTTCGGCTCCAAATTCAGGAGACCACGGCCTTCCTCTACAGCCTGTTATATCTCAGGGCGACACACTGCAACGGAGGCATCTCATATATGAAGCCATCACGTGAGGCAGTCTCATACAGAATAATCACAGTTTTTGTACAGTTCTTACAACCTCCATCTAAACTCGCGGAACTGATTGCTCCCTATGTTTCATCACATAGTTTACGCGTTTTAATGCAAGCAGACGAAAGTCGTTACTATTAGGTGACAACCAAAATAGAAAACAAATCATTCATATAATATATGATGAAACAGAGGGAGTAGTATTGTTAAGCATAAGATCAGAAACTCAAAAACTCAGACATGTTAATCAGCTCATTAATTCTCCTGCAATACAAATCTGTGGTATCTATCAGACTATTGCGTTCCCAGATAATTGACTGGACTCATCAAAGAAAACAAAATAGTGAGCCTTGTATGAGTCGGTCTCACATGTGAGACCAATCTTACTCATTGCTCAGGAGGGGAGGACGGCCCCTGCTTCCTTGGACACGCAAACAAGAATTCTTTCTTTAGGCTGAGGAATATGAGAAATGAAACGACCATGATACATAAATAAAAGTGATAAAATAAGCAGAAACAGGAACTCTGCAGTGTTTGAAATCACAAAAATCAAACCAGAAAACCGATAACATTACAACACGAATGCTACAGTGAATATCTCAAAGCTTTGAACTAGTACACAGTTACACGGACCTGTTCACTAGTATACATAGATACAGAGGACCAAAAAAACTGACACCTCCCAAAAAATATTTTATACGGTGATATATACTCCATATAAAAATTTCTGAAAAAAGAGCACGTGACGGAAACATATTACCTAAATATGAAGCTGGAGATGGTCTTGGACAGTGATCTACTACCTATCACACATACAGGATCAAGTGCAGCTTGATGAAGATACACAAAAAATTTAAGCTGAATAACTTTTATTGCAGGGCTAGCGAGTTCAAGGCTTGTGAGCTCCCACTGACAATGGAGATGCTTGGGGGTAAAATTCATAGGAGACCGATGGGAGCTCGGAGACCTTGCAGGACTGGATGTCTTCTAGGGGCCTACATGTAAATGTTTCACAGCGATTTTCTGCTCCTGCGGTTTCTCAAGTTCCTCTACCACCTCAGACATTTTAGGCCTTAATCTCGGTTCAGGGTTATGCATTGTACAGCAAGTGAAGCAACTTTGAAAGCTGCTTTTTGGGGATATTGGCCTTCCAATTTAGTATCCATGATTCGGAACAAGTATAGCTTGATGAAGATGCACAAAAAAAATTAAGCTGAAGAACTTTTATTGCAAGACTGGCGAGTTCAAGGCTTGTGCGCTGCCACTGACAAGAGAGATTTCTTTGGGAATAAAATTCATCAAAGAACGATGGCTTCTCGGAGACCTCACAGGACTGGATGTGTTCATGGGGCCTACATCTAAACGTTTGATGGCACTTTTCTGGTCTTACAGTTTCTGAAGTTCCTTCAATACCTCATACATTTTAGGCCTTAATCTCGGTTCAGGGTTAATGCATTGTACAGCAAGTGAAGCAACTTTGAAAGCTGTTTCTTGGGGATATTGGCCTTCCAATTTGGTATCCATGATTCGGAATAACTTTCCTCGATCACCTAGATATGGTTTTGCCCAATCTACTAGATTCTGCTCCTCGGTAACTTTTGATCTATCAAGTGCACGGCGTCCGGTTAATAGTTAAAGTAAAACAACCCCATAACCGTAGACATCACTCTTAGCTGACAGACAGCCTATTGAAAAGAAAAATGGATACTGTCAATTTACACAGAACTACAAGGCTACCTAACTGGATGTTCCAAAGTGCAAACCAACTAAGAAAATGAAATATCGAGAATAAAATGGGACGATGGAGAAAAATGGTGCACCTGTAGCTACATACTCAGGTGCTGCATAACCCTGAGTGCCATGACCTGAATTGACACATGAGTATGATCTGCTGTAGGTCCTGCCTTTGCAGTCCAAAATCTGATAGCTTGGCATGAAAGTCCTGAAAGTTGGAACAAATATAAGAAACTAATTCGAAAAGTGATCAAAGCAGCAAGAAGGATTTACAGCGTCAGCATACCGCGTCTACTAAAATGTTTGAAGCCTTGAAATCACGATATATGACTTGTGATTCAGCATCGTGAAGAAACGAGAGACCCTTGGCAGCACCAATAGCCACTTTAAGCCTTGTTTCCCACGAAACTGGCTGAGGCCCTCCTGTAAGACGATATAAATACCAAAATATTGAGGATCAATAGTAGCATCCAGAACCAACAATATTGAAGGTTCCCAGAACAAGACATTAATAGAATTTGAGATGAGAACAGCCCTTAAAATGTTCAAAGCATAAAGCATTCCTAAAGTATTCCACTCATGTAACCTGATAGTAACACTGCCTAAAGCTAAACAATGTGCATGCAATTTTTAGCCATTGTACAGAACGACCGTAATCATCAAGCTACTTACGTCTGAACAAGTGATTCTCTAAGCTTCCCTTAGACATGTACTCGTACACCAAAAGCCTATTTTCACCATCCGCAAAGTATCCAATAAGTTTTACCGGATTAGGATGTTGAAGTTGACCAAGATACTTTACTTCAGTCTGCAGTAAAATCATATACAAGTACCAAAAAGAAGGGGAAAAAGTAGTAATGGAGTCTAAAAAAGTACTAATGGAGTCTATAGACTATGTTCTTGTCTATAATACTACACATTATAGACAAGAATGTAGTCTCAAAAACAAAGTGGCAACTGTCTACCACACCCAGCATCAGGAACAAAAATGAGGAAAGCAATTCAGCAGGATTCGATACTATTAAAGCCATAGTGATCAATCCTGCATAACAAGGTCACAAGACACGTATAGTCATACCGTCAATTGGTTACTGGAGGCACTCCAATAATAAACCAAAATCCGACACTTTCATACCGGACATACACCAGAAGATGAGAGGCATAGAAAGGTAAATACAACATTCTCAGGGGCAACATCAATATAAACGACTCCATTATTTGTCGTCTTAAACACAGATACATTGCTCCATACGAGATATAGTCATGTAAAATGAACATTAAATTACGACTTCTACTTTACTAAAACTCCTGAAATAAAGGTACATAACATACTGGTCATTGACCATAGAGAGTACACTAAGAAATAAAAACTATCAACTATTCTCGCTGATACGAGTTTTGAGACAATCTCAATAAATTCCAAGACCTATATTCATAAATCCATAATCCTGAAAATTATCTCCAACTCGAACACGATATCCATCTTTTGGTCCCGGATGAATCACTTCAGTGCAATAGCAATCCTCACAGTGTCTGCCAAAAGGATTACCTGCCAAAACATAACATGAAAAAAACATTAAAAGATTGATTAATCGGAGAAAATCACAGCCAAGATATGTCTAAATATAAAACGTAAATCAAAAAATTACCTGGACCGACTTTCTCTAGCAAACAACAACCTTTCACTACTACGAAAGGTCCTTTGCGATCATCCCATTTTCCACAATCATCTGTGAAATTTGGTATAACCAACTCAGCAAAAAAAAGTTGTTGCTTACGCTCGGTGCTTGTGATGCATTTGAAATTGACATGAACTATTTTTTTGTGAATACAGGGGTAATGAGAACTCCCTATGACTTCCACCGCCATGAAATCCGTAGACTGCAACGATTTCACACCAACAAATAAGTTTACAAAGTCATATTTACCTAGTAGATTTATTTTTTGATTAAAATATTGTTTTTCTTATTTCAACTCAAGCTTGAACTAGTTATCACCCAGATGTGATAAGACATACAAGTTCTTATTTATTCAGAGTAAGATAATAATTTTTGGTTAGTTATCACCCAGATGGGATAAGACATACAAGTTCACTTACAAGAATTTGCTTATTCGATGGATTCATAAAAGAAAAAAAAGGAAAGAAAGGTTTGACCTGTTTGGAATTGAAGTATTCGACAGCCTTCATAGCACAAGCAAAATAAATTTCTTTTTCATCATGTGTTGCGTTACTAGTCGTTGGTGGAGAGCGGTAACCCCAAAAGGGATAATCCTCAAACAAATCTCCACCGACAACCAAGTAACCGTCTTCAGGCCCCGGATGGATGACTGCTCCCTTACAACACATGTCACAGCCCCAACCAATTGGGTTTCCTGCAACAGATGGAACAACCAAAAAATTAAACAATCGAACATATACCATAACATAAATTAAGTTACAACTCAAGGTGACAAGGAACATACCAGATTCAATCTTGTACAACAAACAACAGCCCTTTACGTTAAATTCATCGATATGGTCAGATATGAAGTGCCGTACACTACCATCTGCAAGTTCAGAAAATAGTAGTTTCTCCGTACCATCTTCAGAAGTCGCAATAAAATTGATATGAACCTTATTTCTACGATCACATCCATAATTGCCACCGGTTACTTTCACGAACGAAAGATTCGTGTTCTGCAATTTGAAAGAACGTACCAAAAATGACACGGAAATAATAAATATAAGAAAATGTAGTCGGGAAGTTCACGAATGAACCATATGTGATATCTATATAAAAGTATAAATAAAGAACCACTAAAGACAAAACTGAACACGTGTCGAATTATGGTGCAAAGTTTTCCCGCCCAAGACTTTGTTATACATCCAAGATCTAACCCAAATTAGAATATTGCTTACCGCCGTCTAACTTCAACCTTTTAGCTGTCTCTCTCTTTATATTCTCATCCCCTATTTACTCCTTATCCCCTATCTTCCTATTAGCCTTTGTTTTCGGTTTCTTTCCCCCTCTCAATTATCTACACCTATCATGTTTTTATAGATCATTACAATTAAAGAGTTAATTAGCTTCCCACCATTTTCCTATTTCAATATTTTCTTTTTCTATTTCTTTTTTATTACATACTCATGTTTTCTTCTCAGTGTCTTGTTCTGTTATTCATTCAATGGACGCATTTTTTCTTGCTCTCAAATTCAATGGCGTACTGTTCTTCCATGCATAAGTCTTTACCCAGATTTTCTATTATTGGAGTTTTAGAATGAAGGTTAATTTCTATCCTCTATAAAATTTTAAAAAAATTATTCAAACTCAGTATTGATTTTTCACAATTTTACAATTGATTTCCAACTTATTTTCTACAACAATTTCTATTGTGTAATTTTGTATTTTCTATAACAATTTTTATTGGGTTTGATTGGATTATGTCGGGTGAATTTCGATGTCATTATTGTATTTGACTTATCCTTCTTTAAACAACCATTTTAAAGAATTCATCTTTATGTGATAAATGAATATGTAGCTTTTTTTCTTAGATTATTGCTCTACGGAGAGCTCCCTGATTCTTTATACTTATTTGTTTTGTATTATTTTTGGCGTTGGTATATCAATCTATACATATAGTAAACAATAGTTGAATCATTTTGTTATTCATATGTGACTATTGCAAATGAAACTTGATATAATTGAATGGTATACCCGGTATGTGGAGTATTTCAGTGATCTATTAGTCTATATGTTGCTCTTTTATTTTTTTGTGAATTCATTGATGGCAAATTTTCTAATATATAACTTACTTTTTAATGCATGTGGTATGAGTAGATCACAACTCAATGCAGTTCATAAACCATGCTATGTGTTATCGGGGTATGTCTAAACTCCGTGATTTGTCTATCTTCATATTTTTTTGACATAATCTTAAGCTTATTTAGACGGATATATACCCAAATGTGATGATATTTGATCCGTTTTAATATTTGAACGTATATCGATTAGGCAAAGTTAAATGCTTATTATGGAGTATGTATTTTTGATTGCATTACTTCTTATTTGGCATATAGTGCACTATATGAACCGTGTTTTACAATTCTACTCACTCTTTTGCAACGAGTTTTTATTACCACAATCTGTATGGAGCATTTCGATTCATTTTCAGCTAGATTAAGAGTCTATTTACTTCTAACTGTGGTTTCTCATGTTGCTTGGTCTTAAATTGGTTCATGTAAGACCTTGGTGTGATGCACATGTTCGTTGATGTTAGATCCTCCAATGTTGATATTTTCAGTTATGCAATAATTAACTTCCAAGCATGCATGTTAAATCACCCACTGTTCTTAGGAATGTTTCCCAATCAAGAATCGGACCGAAGAAAGCATAGGGAGAGGCAGAGCCTAAATACCTACATGTGCTCGGAATAGCAAGACAACCTTAGTCGATAGTGGACGGGATAAAGGGCAGCGTGCTCAACTTCTTAGATAACATGTCGGGGGTGACTTCTAACTTTCTATGAATATCATGGAAAAGGTATTAATGACTAAGCATTTTGATACCATGAATGACTTTGGGGGGCATCACCCACATCAACCTCTATTTTCATCTCTTATATCATGTAATACAAGTTAATTATATTCCTTATCAAATTAAGGGTGGTCTTCCTACTATGCAGTGGAGACTAATAAGAGTTGGTCCGAACTTCTGCCTATTGGTTCATAAGTTATTCTATAAGACGGTTTTATTGTAAACTGTCGCAGATGGAACGGATTATTTTTCGCAATGCCCTAATTTTTAACGTGGGTTGTCCCTTCAAGTACATGCATAAGAGATGATTGCTATAAAAAATTTCATGTTTCCGGTGTCCAAGGACCTCTCCATGGCCCGAATCAAATTATGAGGTCTGGTCTGATCTATCTTTTATTCGGCAAGACCTCTAGATTGTATTTGTACTAAACTAGCAATTTGTGGTTTTTTGTTTCCAAATTGCTTTAGAATTAATTTTCCTAAACCAATTCCTCAAACTTAATCGAATTCCTCAAACATAATCGATGTAAGTAAACCTCTTAGTAGACAATTATTTCACAAACTTCATTTATACATTCTAGGATATCATTCTTTTCATGTATGGTTGATATACATAATGTCTGCCCTCAATTTATGTTGATAGTGTATTTAATATATATTTCACAACTTAGACTTTAAAAGGTGGATGGAAAGTTTGGAAGCAATTGAACTTGAGTAGTTTTTTTTCAAATGAAGCGCTTGCGGCTTATGAAGTTATGGTTTTAGTTATTGAAGAGAGAACTAAGACGACAGTTAACCTAAGTTGTATATAAATATGATTGTTTGATTACTTAATAACTATCTTACCAAATTTATCCAAGAACTATTACGATGCTCTGAGACAGGAGTAAACACGGTTGCCATGGTACTTCAATCAAGAAAGATACGAGACGATTCAATGATGTAGTAGTATTATAATATTTGGATTTGTTCATTGTAATTATTTTAGGTTTATTTCCAAAGGTGCATATGCCCCATGTAACCACTAAATTGTTTCTATAAAATGTTGTAATTTCCAGAAAACATAATCATTCCAGAAAAACATAATCGTAGAACTTATATATTTGATCTATATATATCCGTGCAATTTTGCACGGGTTCTAAACTAGTATAATTATATATACATACCTCCTTATCATTGTAGTAGGCCAATGATTTCTTTGCCAAAGGAATGAAGAAGTCGTCCATATGGGCAAGAGTCTTTTCCTTCGAACAGGTACAGGTACAGATTTCAACGGGAGGACTTGAGCATAAACCAAGAAACATACAGTAAGTAATATACACATGTACATGAACCTAGGCATCTAGTAAACCAAACAATTACGCCCAAAAAACAAACAGGACCTTGCCTTGCGGGTTTTAGTTTGCTGTACATGCCATAACTAGCTTCGCAATCATGGGTTTAAATAAAGGTACATAATAAGTTAAGAACATACATTATTAAATCGGGTTTGTATTTCTTCTTTAGTGGTTGAAAATATCCTTCTGCGATTTCTCCAGTAAAACTATCTCTGAGATGGAAGGTGACTGGATTGGAGGGGTTGATGACGCTGCAATCAATTAATCAATCAACCAATCAACTTGGGTTTGAAATTGAAATTATGCCTTGCAAATCAAATTCCAGTATTGAAATGCTACAAGACGGAGTGAGTATATTCGAAAACATACCGCGTTATACTAAATGTTGGAATAGGGGATTCGGTTTTGGCATGAGCTGCGCCGAAAGCCATCAATTCCATAAAATACTATCAAAGCAAATATATCATAAAAAAAAACAGATTAAACGATCAGACGAGAAAAGAGAAACATACGAGTATAATATAGATACAAACCTTAGCTTTTGATTGATCAGAGTAAGAAGAGGACGCCATCACCAATCAACCGCTTTGCTTTTTTTGTTTTTCTCGAACAATCGATTTAGGGTTTTCAATCCCTCTTTGTCTCTCTGTGTTATGTTGAATAAACAGGCCTCAGGAAATATGACGGGGTATCAACCTTATGACTTATGAGTATATTTGTTCGGTTTTAGGTAGGCGATTGGTAAACAGCGGATTGATATTAGCAGAAGCAGATTGTAAAAGCAGATTTGACCAGCAGAATTTGTTGGCAGTTTTGACTATCATATTTAATTAGCATGATTTGTCAGGTGTTTGGTAATTAGCAGAATTAAATTAGCAGATTATCTCAATCATGTGTCAAATGACAAAAAAGGACATAAATAAATTATTGAGTAATATTTGTCAAAAATAGGGCTAATATTTTTTGAAAGGTAAAAAGATAATTTTTTAATTTTGCCAATATACTCTTTGAATATGCTGGGGAGCAACATATTCCAAAAGAGCATATTGAAACACATTCTACTCTTCCAATATGTTTGGTCAAACCTACTAATTGCCTCAATATGCTAATTTTTTTGCAATATGTTGTTTATCAAATAACGCCTTAATATTTTAAGATCATCGTAGCCTCGTAGGTGAGGTTAGTAACTAGTTTTTGATCTTCTTTTAGTCGTCTTAGTTATGCTTAACCAAAAAATTAGCTCGATCAGGTCAAAGTAGTTAGAAAGGATTCGGGTACGTCCCTTGTCACCTATGCCACCAATAACTCCTTGTTGTTGGAAATACGATGGTAGCGTAGCTCATTATAAAGATATATAAACATCAACTTTTTATGTGGCGCAATTTGGAACCACGTCATTAAAGAGATAATGTACATAATTTTGTATTCTCCTTGATGACTTTCAAATTTACTTAAATGTTTTTTCGTTCGTTTTTAGAAATTCCCGATTATTCCGTTTTGCTTGATTATGAAAAATACTAGATATGTTATTAAAAAATAATTGTAGCGTACATATGAAATTTCGTGCTGGACATGGGGAAATTCGGACCGTTTACCAAATCGGTTATATATAATTTAAAATTCTACATCATACCATCACTATCTGAATTACTATAAACACCATCGAATCTACGCTGAGTACGATCACACATAGTTGTCGGGGGGCTTTGTTCCTGTCACTGCGGTTCTTAGCACTCTGAATCAGTGGTTCGATGTTCTTCTATCATGTTGCGAGAAGAAGGCAAACTGTTTTTTCTCATCAACGACATGTTCGGTTTCGACGAGCTGAGCAATCGAAGCATGCACAATTTTCAAATGGAAGACACATTCGATTCAATAGTACAATAACCGGATAATCAATTATCAGAACCCGACCCGATTTAAACCTAACTTTATATTGATCAAAAAGATCGATGATCCGTCTAACTTTATATTGACCAATAAGATCAATGATCTGTTTCAACAATGTAACTGAATCAAGCAACAGTGAAAAAACAACAGAATTATTGATAAAAAAAATTGAAGTAACACATTTAAAAAAGCCAATAACCACACTCGAGTGCCACAACTATCTAACCCGGCACATCAAGTGATCCAAAATCCAACTCATCTGAAAGCGGAGAAGTAGTAATTGAGCCCCATAATTTTGTGCAATTGTGAAAGGGGGTTGGTTTTTGTAGACGACATTTTAGTAAACGCAGACGGTGTTTTTCATAAAAAAGACGAAAGTGCCCTTGATCACTTTCTCTCACTAGAAAAATTTTCTGAAATTCATGCGAAAACCCGATTAATTCATCTAAAACCCGAAAAAATTAAAAACACCAAAATCATGGAATGAACAATTAATTATATGTTATGTTTAATTTTTAGTTTCGTGTTAGACTAATGATAAAAATCGATTTTTTCAATGTGTTGCAAACATAGCATTCACGGTCTGTCCATGGAACGGACATTGAATGTTATTGTTCATTCCATGGCCAGACACTGAATGTCAATGTCCGGCCATGGACTGAACAATGATATTCAATGTCTATCCATGGTCAGACATTGAATCTCATTGTTCATTATATAGCCGGACATTGACATTCAATGTCCGACCGGAATGAACAATGAGATTGAATGTCCGGCTATGGAATGAACAATGACATTCAATGTCGACAATTTTCTATTGAATGCTATATTTTCAGTCGCCAATTTTCAGCTTCAGTCGCCAAATTGGCGACTACATCCTTCAGTCGCCATTAGTCCGTCGCCTGTTTTGTTTATTCTTGTAGTGGTCTATCCATGGTCAGACATTCAATCTCATTGTTAATTCCATGGCCGGACATTGACATTCAATGTCCGGCCATGGAATGAACAACGAGATTGAATGTCCGGCCATGGAATGAACAATGACATTCAATGTCTATCCATGGTCAGACATTCAATCTCATTGTTCATTCCATGGCCGGACATTGACATTCAATGTCCGGCCCATGGACAATTTTTTTTTTTTTTTGTAATTTTCGATTAGTATTCCCCATTTTAACGTAATTTAGGTACTTTATTTTCCGTTTAAGTTAATTTATGTTGCTTAATTTAAAATATATATGCTAACAAATAATAAATCTTCAATTAATAGGATTCGTTCGAGGAATTTGGTTGATTAATCGCGATGAAGCATTTGGTTGGGCAAAATCGATTGTCTTTTGGAACGATTGAATGTCAATGTCCGGTCATAGATTGGACAAGATTGTCACAATGAATGTCATTGTTCATTCCATGGGCAGACATTGAATGTCAATGTCCGACCATGGACTGGACAATGAGATTCAATGTCTGTCTATGGATATACATTGAATAATGATATGCTTGCAAGCATTGACATGGGACTAATAATCGAAAACTAAAAAAAAAACTGTCCATGGGCGGGACATTGACATTCAATGTCCGACCATGGAGTGAATAATGACATTCAATGTCTATCCATGGACAAACATTGAATGTCATTGTTCACTCCATGGCCAGACATTGATGTCAATGTCCGACCATGAAATGGACAATAACATTCAATGTCTGCTCCATGAAACCGTTAATGCTATATTTGCAACTAATTGAAAAAATCGATTTCTATCATTAATCTAACACGAAACTATAAATTAAACGTAACATAATTAATAAAATGTTAAGAATTTGATAACTAACCGAAGAATTGGTTGAATGAGATTCCGTCATGAATTTTAGATGATTTTCGTGTTTTTAATTTTTTTGGGTTTTAGATGAATTAATAGGGTTTTCTCAAGAATCCCAGAGAATTTTTCTAGTGAGAGAAAGTGGTCAAGGGTATTTTCGTCTTTTTTATGAAAAACGCCGTCTACGTTTACTAAAATGTCGTCTACAAAACCTAATCGGACCCCCACAACTTTCCATTTGAGAGATTAGGCCCAATAACTTGCATCAAGTGAAATTAAACCCCTTCATCAAAATCTCACGAGAAATTCAATTTATGATATCAAAAAAGTAAAGATGGTTATATTTTATGAAAAATACAAATTGAATGTTTAAAAAATTTAATAAAAAATAGCATAAGTTCGATAAGAAAAAATAAAATATTTTACGAAAATCAAACAATTTATTAGTGATATATAAAGTATAGATTTTCAACTTTTTTACACAATTTTTTTAAAAAAAATTCAATTGCAAAATATTTTGCTAGGTAATTGGGTTAAAATCAGAAGTTGGGAAAAAAGATTTTCATGATAAAAAATATAATATAATATATATAATAAAAGGTAAAAAAATAATCAAATATTTCTATTATTCAACATTTAAAAAATTCACATAAAATCGTCTATTGTTTTTTATTTTCAAAAATTATACTGAATTACGTACGTATGTAAAGTACATTTGAATTTAGTATGTTATACGTATACACATTGCCGTGGTTGGTATATTGTTGGTATACAATGATATATTTGTGAGATTTTATATTAGACACGTAAATTTTATGGGTTATAATCTAGTCGTATAAAGTTATGGGTCACGACGAGTCACGACCTCTCAACATTTAACCTGATGCAACTGATTGACCCGATTGCCACCCAAAAAACCTGGGTATAATGAAAAAAGAAGAAAGAACTGGCGTCATTACGAAGCACAAAGGATATTAGGGGCGTCATAATGAAGCTATAATCGAAGCACGCATATATAAACCACTTCATCGTCCTCCATTTTTCCGCACTTTCTGGAACTCTGCAACCAACTTCATAATCCTTCATTTCCCCAGGTCAGTCTGCAAACTCCATTATCAACAACATTCTTCAACTCCTATTAACTTCATTCTTTCAGCTTAATTAAATAGCACAAATTGTTTTTGTTGTTGCTGCAGTTACTAAGAATTCTGGGTTGCTGAAAATGGCACAAGATGCATTTTCTGTGCATTCTTTGTTTGGTGGTGCAATTTCAATGACTTTCCCTGATAGATTCCAGGTTATTTGACTTAATTCTAGTGAATTTTGTAATGTTTTTACTTAATCTGGTAGTCTGAATGTTTGAATTTTGTGGGTAGTGATCAAAATCTTATCTTTTTTGGTGTTTAATTGTGTAGGATTTGAGCAATGTTAGGCAAGTCCCTGATCACCAGGTTTGTTCTTTGAATTCGTGTTATTCTTTTCAATCATGGGTTTCATTCTGTTCTACTTTTCGTTTTAACGGTTTTTCTAACGCGTGCCCTTAATAAGGGCGTATTAAGAACCCGAACAGGGAGGTAATTATCGCAATTTCCGACTTTTAGCGTTCTCTAAGATACTTCCATCATGCTTGTGCTTGTCCATTGCATTATCCGTTACAAGTTGAAGACGCTTTGCCATTCATTTATGTTTTTATTAAAAATTCTTTTGTAGAAATTATACTTCTGCAAAAATGTGTTTCATTGTTTATGTAAATATTTCAACATCATTTTAGCATCATCTTAAATGTTGTTAAGTATGTTAAAGGTTGAATTTTTGAATGTTTTGTGTGGTTCTAGGAAGCCTTTTCTGACCCTGATAGAGATGAGAGTATCATAGTTGAATTGCTGGACTTGAAACATGAGGTTACTGATGAAAATAGTGCTGCATGGTTCCTTCAAGATCTTGCTACGGAACAGGATGCCGAAGGTGGCATGGTATGTTTGGCTTTGTTTCTTTCCTTTGGCTGAATTTTGTAGTATGCATCTCTGTAATTGACTGATTGATTGTTTACCCGTCGAGTTTTATAGTCAAATTATGTTGCAAGTCGTGGTATAGGAGTTGTCGAGGTTGAGGGTGATCACTAATTGGTGGCCCTGGCGGTGTTAAGGGGTTAGTTGCATATGTAACTTTGAGAATCACAATATTTATTATATTTTCTCTTGCATTGAGGCTGGCACTTACCTTTGCAGACAACCTCGAAACTGACTTTTGCAACCCCAAAATCTCGTAGTTTGGTTCTGCTACTGTGTTTGATTTACGAATAAATAAAAAATGCATTGGAGAGACTAAATATGAAGTTCCAACGAAGAACTAGATTCGATGAAAAACGTGCACTTGCTCTGAAGGGCTCGGGGATCAGGCTATAGATACAGGCTCGAGGTTTAAGTTCACACCTAGTTGGGTCTACGGTGTTGAGGACTTGAAACCACTGTGGCAGTAGATGATTGACCTCTTCTCAGGGGAGGATTGGGATTTGGGGAAGAGGTTATTACAAATTGACCATAAAGTATCTATCTCCCTTCCTGCCTATCGGACTGGTATGGTGTTCTGAGTTCTGGTTGGTCTTTCAACAGAATGTTTTCTTTCCGCAGTTTGCCTATAGCGCTCTCTGATTTGCATTGATTTAACTCAGTAAGCTGATGGTATATACAAATGCATTATAATAATGCAGATTAGTTTAAGAGTAGATGGATTAGATTCGAGTATGCTTAATATGGTTTATCGATGTGGTAGAATGCTACTCTAAATTGGCAGTGTGGTAGCATTCGTTTCCTGCCTTCTATCTTTTATGTGATATATTTGTCTGTCATGAAACCATGGAAGCATCATCTGGGTGTTTGCTGCGAAATTTGATGGAACATTTTAGAAGGATGTTTTGAACATATTGATAATGTTTCATTTGCACTTTTGCAGGTAATTGAACAGTCAGGAGTCATAGAAGCTCCCGCACTGAGCTACCGAAACACTCCAGCTGTTGTAACCACCGCTGTTGGCCAAATGGTATGCTGATCTCATTTTCACTTCGTCTTGAAGGCCTCCACCGGAGAAAGGTCTCAAATACCTTCTGAAAAGTTGGTAGATTGAGACTATTAATTCTCATGTAGTTTACTTGTTTGCTGCGAATCACGTTTTTTTTTTTTTTGATGACGAGGGGTTTAATCCCCCGGCCCATGCATTCCCGCACCACCACATGGACAATGTAAGCCACCCCTTTGGGGCTGCAGTGGCCAAGTAGTCATCGCCCCAGCTGGTAATTGAACCTGAGACCTCTCAACTCCTGCATTTCTGTAAGCTTTAAGGTTTAACTCAGTTACCACTGGACTAACACCACTTGGTTAACAAATTACATATATAGTTGCCGGGTTTCAGTTCTGCCCGTTGTTTTGTAGAACTTGCCTGTTCAAATCCACACTGTTTCCTATGTTTACTAGACCAAAAAAATGAGCTCATCAAGCTGTGTGTTGTCATTGTTATCCAGGCTATCTCCAAGGGGAGGCAAGGGAGAGAAGCGCAGAATATCGTGAGGGTAAGTGGTCTATAAATTGCTAATGTTCATTTTTCAGGCTGTCAATTACGACATAATACTCTCTTCTTTCCGTTTATTTCAATTTGACTCTGATAGTAAAACGATTTCAAACATTGCATGATATTCTCTCGATATATATATACTGGATACAACCTTTTTTCAGTAATCGTATTGCATGATTTACGTGGTTCACTAACGGTGTGTTAGCTACGTCCACAGGGCAGAAGGGAGAGAGTTTTATTAATGTGAGGAGTTTTCAGATTACAGATCCAGAACGATATAGAATATGATAACTGCTAGGGTAGAGGTTAAGAGTTTATATAATACTCTTAACCTAATACAATACAGATTTGACCCAATAAGGCCCAGACAGAAACCCTAGCCCAAAACAGAATTCAGATACCGTATGAAGATAACTACTCGTATTTTGATAAGTCAAACATGGCAGATTTTACATTTTAAATTACATATATTTGGAGAAATAAATGGTCGAAATTGATCAAGTTTGCCCACCTAAGTGACATAGAGTAACTCTTAACCGCAAGCCTCTCTTCTCTGTGAACTATGCAGGTTTATCTGGCAAATTTCCGTCTTAAGGAAGCTGGTACCGATGTCCTGATCACTGCGTATGAACCTGTTGTTATAAAGTAAGCCTAAATAATCACATATAAAACCTCTTCAATGCATTACGGGTGGGTGTTAGTGTGTTAAAAGGCAGTTTTTAACTGTTGAAAATCTTTTGATTGCAGTCCACTGAGTGAAAGCGCGGGCACAGTCGGAGCTGGAGTGGTAAGGCCTGCTGAACAGTCAGGACGTACGTCGATGGCTGAGGTTTTCAAGGTTTCTGCTACCAGCTTCAAAGTAAACGATTGGGGTCTTTTTCAGGCTTGATTCTCGAGGAATGCTTCCTACTTCATACTGCTACGCTATTTTCTTAAATTACTAGGTCAGGATATTATTTTTCACCAGAAGCCTGCAAATAGTTTTTCTCGTTCGTTGTCGTAAGTAGGAATCTCGTGTAACCAGGATCTTAGAAGCTTTAAAATTCCATAGGTAACAGAAGGTCTTCATTTGAAATGTCTCGGTTATTTTCGGGTTCCTGGCTGTTTACACGGTCATATTTCGACTGCTTGTATAATGAAGAATACGAGAGTATTTTTGATCGACTAATGCAAAACCGTCTCACATTTCCTGTAACTTGTAAGTACGAAAGTGAGTTTTACAGGCCTGTTAAGATATACTCCGTACAGAGTATGTATTTATCATCTCCCTGTTTTTACCTGTTAATGTATCGTCTTCTACTTTTGATTATTTTTACAGTCAAATTACGTAAAATTAGTCATGTCAAAAGTTTGTGTCGTCCGATGCGCGTTTTTTTAGATTTCCCAAAAAACACCGCGACGCCCAAGAACATATCGCTCTCGCCCGGAAAATTATCTTGCTCAGGTCCTGCAATAGCCTGTTCATCATTCTTGGCAACATCATCATTTTTAAAAACTTACCAAGATTGCACGTTGAAGATGAAATTAGTGATCGTAAATAGATTTACATAAGATTAATTTTCGATACTAATCAATTTTACCAAAATTATTACCGATTAATTTAACATTAAAATAGTTTCATTACCTATGACGATGCATATAAAAAAACAATAACGACTCGATGGATAGATTTTTAATAACCATTTCCAATCACACTTGATTTTTTTTTATTTACACATTAAAAAAAGTATACAAATCGCTCGTTCTAGTCACATAAAATAAGCGACATAGTTAATTTTCGAGTGACATTATCACCGTAAAAAAAAAAGAAAAAACAGTGAAATATAACATAAGTGACATTTATACTAGATTACTAGATGAGGAAGGGGAGCAAAGATCTCTCATTTCCTCTGCACCTTTACTCTTTTTTTCTGAGATTTTAATTTTAATCTTCCAAATTACACCCCTAAATCATTAATTTAATTTTGTTTTGTAAAACCCAGAAAAATTACAAGATCAATCATTCAATCAATAATTCAATTGATCAAACAATCCATTATTTAATCATTTAATTGAATTTCAAAAACCTAATTTTCACATCTAAAGATCACAACTTTATCATCATACATTTTACCCATTTCATAAATATTTGAATTTCCCTCCTTCATTGATCTAATAAAGGTATCTTCTTTCTTTAATCTAATGTTTTTGCATTTGCCTTTATGAAATTATGATCATTACTGTTTATATTCATTAATGAAATAATTTCATTAATTCATTGATTTATTTTATGTTATTGTTCTTGTATTACATTGTAAGTTGCTAAATTTGTTGTCTTCTGAACTTTGATGGAGTGAGAATGGTGATTGTTTGAGCTCATTTTTTATTTCTCTGAATTCTGCTTAGATCAGTGTGTTTATGTAGGGTTTTTAGGGTTTGTATTCGATAGCGAAACCAGGATTTGTAGTTAGGGAGCAAACCAGAAAAAAATCGGAAATTTTAACTAAAGTTCTGAGCTTTTTTGTTTGTTGCTAGCCTCCCTAGTTCCGCCACTGTTTGAATTTAGTAGGAAAATGGGATGCTATCAATGTCTTTATGTAGGGTTTTTAGGGTTTGTATTCGATGGCGAAACCAGGATTTGTAGTTAGGGAGCAAACCAGAAAAAAATCGGAAATTTTAACTAAAGTTCTGAACTTTTTTGTTTGTTGCTAGCCTCCCTAGTTCCGCCATTGTTTGAATTTAGTAGGAAAATGGGATGCTATCAATGTATTAATGGATGATGCATATGATCGTTATTTTAGCTGGATTGCCGGTTGTGCAGGGTTTGAAGTTCTGTGTCAGATTGCAGCTTCATTTTGTGGAAGATAATATCATAATACTGGCATACTGCATTATTAATCTTATTATTATCGACGTCGGAGCACTGCTACTGTAATAGTGTACCTAGTTGATTAATGCTGTCTCAATGCCTGTTCAGTATCAGCAGAGTTAAAAGATTACCCATGTTGTCGCTTTTGATTACGATAGTGCAAACTGACTTTTGTTCGAAATGTAGTCGAGACTTGAAAGTCTATTGGATTCAGTTGCATTAGAGCAAACTAAAGTTTTGATGTTTTATGGCGTTTTTAAAGCATCCTCTTTGTAGGAGGTTTTAAGTTCATACAAAGTATTAAAGATTAAAAAGTGTTTTCACACGATATCCAAAAGGAGACATGAAAAACCTAAGAAGAACATGACGGCTTTTCTTGAAAATACTAAACTTTCGGTTGAATCAGTTTGCATTGTATATCCGGGTCTTGAATTAACCTCTTAGTTTAGATTTATTTTCTCTTTAGTGCTGCCAGAGTGGACATTGTATAGTGTCCTCGGTGGTGTCGGCTATTTCTTCTAATGTTTCTGGCTTTGTGTACTCACAAATAGAGAAAGTCGCTTCGAATGTGCAATGTCTGCTGTGTTTTGGTTGTTTGGAATGACCGGAATCCAATTATTCAGGGCATATACATTTCCCTTTCAGTTTTTTGGGGCGAGTTGTTATTATTGCGCCTTTCGAGTTAGGGCAGAAGGGCATTTGCGCGTCCTCAATAACTCGTCTGCAGAATACACAGTAATTAGACGGTTAGGTAATTGTCGCTTGAGAAGCAATGGGGACTCATTCTCCTTGTGCTTAGATTAATTTCTGAGAACATTTTTTAGAGTGATTGCACAACTGTATGTGGTCATGAGTCGTAGTAATGCATTCTCGGATTTTGAGCATGTAAGGTATACTCAACATTTCATGGTTCTATTAAGACCCGAGAGGTTATATTAGACTGATATGCAGCAAAGAGCATTTTTCAAAATATGAAGAAGACACTAGAGTAAGTGTCGGTAGCAGTTTGGTTTGCTGCTAATAGTTCAACACTTCTATAATGTACTGCTCGTGGTTATAAAGTAATGGTTAGTGTTGAAGCGTCTATGGTAGCTCTCGTTGATAGCTTCGATTCTGATGCAAGAATATTGACTTTTTCCCCTTGGACCATATTTATCAGTCGTTTCTACAGCCTTACCTAGACCTAGTTCCTGCATTAAAATACTACTCCAATATATACTTCTTAACCTACTTACTAAACCTAATTCCTGATTTTGTTATTTTATCAAACCCTAGTTAGACCTAGGAATTCCGACATTATTTTTGGTTAAATTGGAACTACGTATGACGACTACATGCAAATAACAAGTTCCTAAACAATGTTCCACCAGGTCCATTTCAGACCATTTGGAACGGAACTAGTTCCTATAATATATTTTACTTAACTTTTTTATTTTAATTATATTTCGTCATTATTCAAGACCTAGCCCTTGTTAGACCTACCTATAAACGTAGTCTTACATAGTGCATTTAATTGAGTTTTTGAGTAATCCATTGCTATTTGTTTTGTTACTTAAAAGTTCTATTTATTCGTGTGATGGCGATATTCTTTTTTTACATTTGCAGATAAACTGTCATAGAATTGACGATGCTTATACAAGAAATGATCCGCATTGTTTAACAATAACCGAGGGGTGAGCATTTTTGTTTGTGCAAATAGTTCAAGAAACATGGCTCCAACTACCAAGGCAGAGAAGAAAGCAAGCATCGATGCTGCTGCGTGGATGTTCAATGTTGTCACATCAGTGGGGATTATTATTGTAAATAAGGCTTTGATGGCCTCATATGGCTTTAGCTTCGGTAACTGTCTAATTACTCCTTACTTTTTTGCATTACCTTCAATTTTAGTGTACTCGTCTTCTAATTGCTTACTCCGTTAAAGTTCATGGTACCTATGTTACTTCGACTCTTCTAATTTCCTTGCGTACCCGTGTCCGAGACTCCACACTGGGACATGGGTATGACACCTGGACATCCCATTTTATACCAAAATATGCATATTTTTCAATAAAATAGCCCAGTCCGACACTTGGACACGTACCCGTGTCCGGCACTTCTAAACGAGTCTGAGTAACATAGCATGGTACCAATTCCCTTTATGGATTAAAGATTAAACGATAACAACTCATCCTTATGTATTGGATATTTTGCCTGATGGTCTTGTTTGAAATGAGGTTTTTCGGATTATATATGTCACGGAGTTAGTAGGATCTTTTTTACATGCCTCGTATTTCCACGTAGTTAATTTTGCTTTCTGAATTTCAGTCAAATGCCTTATAGAGCTGTAGAAGATAAATCTCAGACATTTACTTGCATCATGCAGCTACAACGTTGACCGGTTTGCACTTTGCTTTCACAACCATAATGACTCTTGTTCTCAAATGGCTCGGATTCATCCAACCCTCTCATTTACCATTGTCTGACCTACTGAAGTTTGTCGTATTCGCAAACTTTTCCATTGTTGGCATGAATGTCAGTCTCATGTTGAATTCCGTTGGGTTTTATCAGGTAACCTTCCCTTATTATTTAGTTCTGTAATCTCATTAAGTTTCATTAAACAAGAGTTAGATCCAAGAATTCCTATTTCTTCGCAGATTGCAAAGTTGAGTATGATACCCGTTTCCTGTCTGTTGGAGATTGTGCTTGACAAAGTTAGGTACTCAAGAGACACAAAGCTCAGCATAGGGCTCGTTCTTGTAGGTGTCGGGGTATGCACAGTTACTGATGTCAGTGTAAATACTAAGGGTTTTGTCGCTGCTTTCATTGCTGTTTGGAGCACATCTCTACAGCAATATGTAAGTTTTTGATGCCACATGCCATTATACTCCGTTTACTGAGCTTAATTTTAAGGGTTATTTCATAGGAATAATCCAACCTATACCCCATCTTCTCATATTAATCCCTACTAACGATTAACTGAGAAAAATCCAGCCTATAACCTGAATTATCTTTCATTGAACTTTGTCTATTTTTAAACTCATATTATCGGTAAACAAGCACGTCACCTTGACTTACTTTTTTGTTTTTCCCTTTTCCTGTACAAAAGGTAAATGAAGGTGACTTGCTAGCCTACCGATAATAAGAGTTTAAAAATAGTCAAAGTTCAATGAAAGATAAATGAGGTTATAGGTTGGATTTTTCTTAGTTAATCGTTAGTATGGATTAATATGAGAAGATGAGATATAAGTTGGATTATTTTCATGAAATAACCCTTTTAAAGGATTCAATACATAGCAAATATTATCATATAGCTACTGACCTACTCATCCAGTTTTTTTTTGTTTGTTCGAGTTTTCTGAGCTTTGTCTGATTTATTTTGCAGTATGTACATCATCTACAGAAGAAATACTCGCTCAGTTCTTTCAGCCTACTGGGTCACACCGCGCCAGTGCAGGCTGTGTCGCTGCTCACAGTTGGCCCTTTCCTCGATTATTGGCTGACTGGCAAAAGGATTGATGCGTTCAACTACACTGCACCGTCTGTGGTAAGGACTACGTCCAACTGGTACATGCTTACTTGCATTTTCTTTATCTTGACATTATTATCTCGGAGCACAAAGCAACGAGGTCCAAAGCCATAACATATTAACATGCACATTATCCCTGCTGTCGTAGACTATAATTCAAATATAAAAACTACCCGTCTTTCGGCTCCAAATTCAGGAGACCACGGCCTTCCTCTACAGCCTGTTATATCTCAGGGCGACACACTGCAACGGAGGCATCTCATATATGAAGCCATCACGTGAGGCAGTCTCATACAGAATAATCACAGTTTTTGTACAGTTCTTACAACCTCCATCTAAACTCGCGGAACTGATTGCTCCCTATGTTTCATCACATAGTTTACGCGTTTTAATGCAAGCAGACGAAAGTCGTTACTATTAGGTGACAACCAAAATAGAAAACAAATCATTCATATAATATATGATGAAACAGAGGGAGTAGTATTGTTAAGCATAAGATCAGAAACTCAAAAACTCAGACATGTTAATCAGCTCATTAATTCTCCTGCAATACAAATCTGTGGTATCTATCAGACTATTGCGTTCCCAGATAATTGACTGGACTCATCAAAGAAAACAAAATAGTGAGCCTTGTATGAGTCGGTCTCACATGTGAGACCAATCTTACTCATTGCTCAGGAGGGGAGGACGGCCCCTGCTTCCTTGGACACGCAAACAAGAATTCTTTCTTTAGGCTGAGGAATATGAGAAATGAAACGACCATGATACATAAATAAAAGTGATAAAATAAGCAGAAACAGGAACTCTGCAGTGTTTGAAATCACAAAAATCAAACCAGAAAACCGATAACATTACAACACGAATGCTACAGTGAATATCTCAAAGCTTTGAACTAGTACACAGTTACACGGACCTGTTCACTAGTATACATAGATACAGAGGACCAAAAAAACTGACACCTCCCAAAAAATATTTTATACGGTGATATATACTCCATATAAAAATTTCTGAAAAAAGAGCACGTGACGGAAACATATTACCTAAATATGAAGCTGGAGATGGTCTTGGACAGTGATCTACTACCTATCACACATACAGGATCAAGTGCAGCTTGATGAAGATACACAAAAAATTTAAGCTGAATAACTTTTATTGCAGGGCTAGCGAGTTCAAGGCTTGTGAGCTCCCACTGACAATGGAGATGCTTGGGGGTAAAATTCATAGGAGACCGATGGGAGCTCGGAGACCTTGCAGGACTGGATGTCTTCTAGGGGCCTACATGTAAATGTTTCACAGCGATTTTCTGCTCCTGCGGTTTCTCAAGTTCCTCTACCACCTCAGACATTTTAGGCCTTAATCTCGGTTCAGGGTTATGCATTGTACAGCAAGTGAAGCAACTTTGAAAGCTGCTTTTTGGGGATATTGGCCTTCCAATTTAGTATCCATGATTCGGAACAAGTATAGCTTGATGAAGATGCACAAAAAAAATTAAGCTGAAGAACTTTTATTGCAAGACTGGCGAGTTCAAGGCTTGTGCGCTGCCACTGACAAGAGAGATTTCTTTGGGAATAAAATTCATCAAAGAACGATGGCTTCTCGGAGACCTCACAGGACTGGATGTGTTCATGGGGCCTACATCTAAACGTTTGATGGCACTTTTCTGGTCTTACAGTTTCTGAAGTTCCTTCAATACCTCATACATTTTAGGCCTTAATCTCGGTTCAGGGTTAATGCATTGTACAGCAAGTGAAGCAACTTTGAAAGCTGTTTCTTGGGGATATTGGCCTTCCAATTTGGTATCCATGATTCGGAATAACTTTCCTCGATCACCTAGATATGGTTTTGCCCAATCTACTAGATTCTGCTCCTCGGTAACTTTTGATCTATCAAGTGCACGGCGTCCGGTTAATAGTTAAAGTAAAACAACCCCATAACCGTAGACATCACTCTTAGCTGACAGACAGCCTATTGAAAAGAAAAATGGATACTGTCAATTTACACAGAACTACAAGGCTACCTAACTGGATGTTCCAAAGTGCAAACCAACTAAGAAAATGAAATATCGAGAATAAAATGGGACGATGGAGAAAAATGGTGCACCTGTAGCTACATACTCAGGTGCTGCATAACCCTGAGTGCCATGACCTGAATTGACACATGAGTATGATCTGCTGTAGGTCCTGCCTTTGCAGTCCAAAATCTGATAGCTTGGCATGAAAGTCCTGAAAGTTGGAACAAATATAAGAAACTAATTCGAAAAGTGATCAAAGCAGCAAGAAGGATTTACAGCGTCAGCATACCGCGTCTACTAAAATGTTTGAAGCCTTGAAATCACGATATATGACTTGTGATTCAGCATCGTGAAGAAACGAGAGACCCTTGGCAGCACCAATAGCCACTTTAAGCCTTGTTTCCCACGAAACTGGCTGAGGCCCTCCTGTAAGACGATATAAATACCAAAATATTGAGGATCAATAGTAGCATCCAGAACCAACAATATTGAAGGTTCCCAGAACAAGACATTAATAGAATTTGAGATGAGAACAGCCCTTAAAATGTTCAAAGCATAAAGCATTCCTAAAGTATTCCACTCATGTAACCTGATAGTAACACTGCCTAAAGCTAAACAATGTGCATGCAATTTTTAGCCATTGTACAGAACGACCGTAATCATCAAGCTACTTACGTCTGAACAAGTGATTCTCTAAGCTTCCCTTAGACATGTACTCGTACACCAAAAGCCTATTTTCACCATCCGCAAAGTATCCAATAAGTTTTACCGGATTAGGATGTTGAAGTTGACCAAGATACTTTACTTCAGTCTGCAGTAAAATCATATACAAGTACCAAAAAGAAGGGGAAAAAGTAGTAATGGAGTCTAAAAAAGTACTAATGGAGTCTATAGACTATGTTCTTGTCTATAATACTACACATTATAGACAAGAATGTAGTCTCAAAAACAAAGTGGCAACTGTCTACCACACCCAGCATCAGGAACAAAAATGAGGAAAGCAATTCAGCAGGATTCGATACTATTAAAGCCATAGTGATCAATCCTGCATAACAAGGTCACAAGACACGTATAGTCATACCGTCAATTGGTTACTGGAGGCACTCCAATAATAAACCAAAATCCGACACTTTCATACCGGACATACACCAGAAGATGAGAGGCATAGAAAGGTAAATACAACATTCTCAGGGGCAACATCAATATAAACGACTCCATTATTTGTCGTCTTAAACACAGATACATTGCTCCATACGAGATATAGTCATGTAAAATGAACATTAAATTACGACTTCTACTTTACTAAAACTCCTGAAATAAAGGTACATAACATACTGGTCATTGACCATAGAGAGTACACTAAGAAATAAAAACTATCAACTATTCTCGCTGATACGAGTTTTGAGACAATCTCAATAAATTCCAAGACCTATATTCATAAATCCATAATCCTGAAAATTATCTCCAACTCGAACACGATATCCATCTTTTGGTCCCGGATGAATCACTTCAGTGCAATAGCAATCCTCACAGTGTCTGCCAAAAGGATTACCTGCCAAAACATAACATGAAAAAAACATTAAAAGATTGATTAATCGGAGAAAATCACAGCCAAGATATGTCTAAATATAAAACGTAAATCAAAAAATTACCTGGACCGACTTTCTCTAGCAAACAACAACCTTTCACTACTACGAAAGGTCCTTTGCGATCATCCCATTTTCCACAATCATCTGTGAAATTTGGTATAACCAACTCAGCAAAAAAAAGTTGTTGCTTACGCTCGGTGCTTGTGATGCATTTGAAATTGACATGAACTATTTTTTTGTGAATACAGGGGTAATGAGAACTCCCTATGACTTCCACCGCCATGAAATCCGTAGACTGCAACGATTTCACACCAACAAATAAGTTTACAAAGTCATATTTACCTAGTAGATTTATTTTTTGATTAAAATATTGTTTTTCTTATTTCAACTCAAGCTTGAACTAGTTATCACCCAGATGTGATAAGACATACAAGTTCTTATTTATTCAGAGTAAGATAATAATTTTTGGTTAGTTATCACCCAGATGGGATAAGACATACAAGTTCACTTACAAGAATTTGCTTATTCGATGGATTCATAAAAGAAAAAAAAGGAAAGAAAGGTTTGACCTGTTTGGAATTGAAGTATTCGACAGCCTTCATAGCACAAGCAAAATAAATTTCTTTTTCATCATGTGTTGCGTTACTAGTCGTTGGTGGAGAGCGGTAACCCCAAAAGGGATAATCCTCAAACAAATCTCCACCGACAACCAAGTAACCGTCTTCAGGCCCCGGATGGATGACTGCTCCCTTACAACACATGTCACAGCCCCAACCAATTGGGTTTCCTGCAACAGATGGAACAACCAAAAAATTAAACAATCGAACATATACCATAACATAAATTAAGTTACAACTCAAGGTGACAAGGAACATACCAGATTCAATCTTGTACAACAAACAACAGCCCTTTACGTTAAATTCATCGATATGGTCAGATATGAAGTGCCGTACACTACCATCTGCAAGTTCAGAAAATAGTAGTTTCTCCGTACCATCTTCAGAAGTCGCAATAAAATTGATATGAACCTTATTTCTACGATCACATCCATAATTGCCACCGGTTACTTTCACGAACGAAAGATTCGTGTTCTGCAATTTGAAAGAACGTACCAAAAATGACACGGAAATAATAAATATAAGAAAATGTAGTCGGGAAGTTCACGAATGAACCATATGTGATATCTATATAAAAGTATAAATAAAGAACCACTAAAGACAAAACTGAACACGTGTCGAATTATGGTGCAAAGTTTTCCCGCCCAAGACTTTGTTATACATCCAAGATCTAACCCAAATTAGAATATTGCTTACCGCCGTCTAACTTCAACCTTTTAGCTGTCTCTCTCTTTATATTCTCATCCCCTATTTACTCCTTATCCCCTATCTTCCTATTAGCCTTTGTTTTCGGTTTCTTTCCCCCTCTCAATTATCTACACCTATCATGTTTTTATAGATCATTACAATTAAAGAGTTAATTAGCTTCCCACCATTTTCCTATTTCAATATTTTCTTTTTCTATTTCTTTTTTATTACATACTCATGTTTTCTTCTCAGTGTCTTGTTCTGTTATTCATTCAATGGACGCATTTTTTCTTGCTCTCAAATTCAATGGCGTACTGTTCTTCCATGCATAAGTCTTTACCCAGATTTTCTATTATTGGAGTTTTAGAATGAAGGTTAATTTCTATCCTCTATAAAATTTTAAAAAAATTATTCAAACTCAGTATTGATTTTTCACAATTTTACAATTGATTTCCAACTTATTTTCTACAACAATTTCTATTGTGTAATTTTGTATTTTCTATAACAATTTTTATTGGGTTTGATTGGATTATGTCGGGTGAATTTCGATGTCATTATTGTATTTGACTTATCCTTCTTTAAACAACCATTTTAAAGAATTCATCTTTATGTGATAAATGAATATGTAGCTTTTTTTCTTAGATTATTGCTCTACGGAGAGCTCCCTGATTCTTTATACTTATTTGTTTTGTATTATTTTTGGCGTTGGTATATCAATCTATACATATAGTAAACAATAGTTGAATCATTTTGTTATTCATATGTGACTATTGCAAATGAAACTTGATATAATTGAATGGTATACCCGGTATGTGGAGTATTTCAGTGATCTATTAGTCTATATGTTGCTCTTTTATTTTTTTGTGAATTCATTGATGGCAAATTTTCTAATATATAACTTACTTTTTAATGCATGTGGTATGAGTAGATCACAACTCAATGCAGTTCATAAACCATGCTATGTGTTATCGGGGTATGTCTAAACTCCGTGATTTGTCTATCTTCATATTTTTTTGACATAATCTTAAGCTTATTTAGACGGATATATACCCAAATGTGATGATATTTGATCCGTTTTAATATTTGAACGTATATCGATTAGGCAAAGTTAAATGCTTATTATGGAGTATGTATTTTTGATTGCATTACTTCTTATTTGGCATATAGTGCACTATATGAACCGTGTTTTACAATTCTACTCACTCTTTTGCAACGAGTTTTTATTACCACAATCTGTATGGAGCATTTCGATTCATTTTCAGCTAGATTAAGAGTCTATTTACTTCTAACTGTGGTTTCTCATGTTGCTTGGTCTTAAATTGGTTCATGTAAGACCTTGGTGTGATGCACATGTTCGTTGATGTTAGATCCTCCAATGTTGATATTTTCAGTTATGCAATAATTAACTTCCAAGCATGCATGTTAAATCACCCACTGTTCTTAGGAATGTTTCCCAATCAAGAATCGGACCGAAGAAAGCATAGGGAGAGGCAGAGCCTAAATACCTACATGTGCTCGGAATAGCAAGACAACCTTAGTCGATAGTGGACGGGATAAAGGGCAGCGTGCTCAACTTCTTAGATAACATGTCGGGGGTGACTTCTAACTTTCTATGAATATCATGGAAAAGGTATTAATGACTAAGCATTTTGATACCATGAATGACTTTGGGGGGCATCACCCACATCAACCTCTATTTTCATCTCTTATATCATGTAATACAAGTTAATTATATTCCTTATCAAATTAAGGGTGGTCTTCCTACTATGCAGTGGAGACTAATAAGAGTTGGTCCGAACTTCTGCCTATTGGTTCATAAGTTATTCTATAAGACGGTTTTATTGTAAACTGTCGCAGATGGAACGGATTATTTTTCGCAATGCCCTAATTTTTAACGTGGGTTGTCCCTTCAAGTACATGCATAAGAGATGATTGCTATAAAAAATTTCATGTTTCCGGTGTCCAAGGACCTCTCCATGGCCCGAATCAAATTATGAGGTCTGGTCTGATCTATCTTTTATTCGGCAAGACCTCTAGATTGTATTTGTACTAAACTAGCAATTTGTGGTTTTTTGTTTCCAAATTGCTTTAGAATTAATTTTCCTAAACCAATTCCTCAAACTTAATCGAATTCCTCAAACATAATCGATGTAAGTAAACCTCTTAGTAGACAATTATTTCACAAACTTCATTTATACATTCTAGGATATCATTCTTTTCATGTATGGTTGATATACATAATGTCTGCCCTCAATTTATGTTGATAGTGTATTTAATATATATTTCACAACTTAGACTTTAAAAGGTGGATGGAAAGTTTGGAAGCAATTGAACTTGAGTAGTTTTTTTTCAAATGAAGCGCTTGCGGCTTATGAAGTTATGGTTTTAGTTATTGAAGAGAGAACTAAGACGACAGTTAACCTAAGTTGTATATAAATATGATTGTTTGATTACTTAATAACTATCTTACCAAATTTATCCAAGAACTATTACGATGCTCTGAGACAGGAGTAAACACGGTTGCCATGGTACTTCAATCAAGAAAGATACGAGACGATTCAATGATGTAGTAGTATTATAATATTTGGATTTGTTCATTGTAATTATTTTAGGTTTATTTCCAAAGGTGCATATGCCCCATGTAACCACTAAATTGTTTCTATAAAATGTTGTAATTTCCAGAAAACATAATCATTCCAGAAAAACATAATCGTAGAACTTATATATTTGATCTATATATATCCGTGCAATTTTGCACGGGTTCTAAACTAGTATAATTATATATACATACCTCCTTATCATTGTAGTAGGCCAATGATTTCTTTGCCAAAGGAATGAAGAAGTCGTCCATATGGGCAAGAGTCTTTTCCTTCGAACAGGTACAGGTACAGATTTCAACGGGAGGACTTGAGCATAAACCAAGAAACATACAGTAAGTAATATACACATGTACATGAACCTAGGCATCTAGTAAACCAAACAATTACGCCCAAAAAACAAACAGGACCTTGCCTTGCGGGTTTTAGTTTGCTGTACATGCCATAACTAGCTTCGCAATCATGGGTTTAAATAAAGGTACATAATAAGTTAAGAACATACATTATTAAATCGGGTTTGTATTTCTTCTTTAGTGGTTGAAAATATCCTTCTGCGATTTCTCCAGTAAAACTATCTCTGAGATGGAAGGTGACTGGATTGGAGGGGTTGATGACGCTGCAATCAATTAATCAATCAACCAATCAACTTGGGTTTGAAATTGAAATTATGCCTTGCAAATCAAATTCCAGTATTGAAATGCTACAAGACGGAGTGAGTATATTCGAAAACATACCGCGTTATACTAAATGTTGGAATAGGGGATTCGGTTTTGGCATGAGCTGCGCCGAAAGCCATCAATTCCATAAAATACTATCAAAGCAAATATATCATAAAAAAAAACAGATTAAACGATCAGACGAGAAAAGAGAAACATACGAGTATAATATAGATACAAACCTTAGCTTTTGATTGATCAGAGTAAGAAGAGGACGCCATCACCAATCAACCGCTTTGCTTTTTTTGTTTTTCTCGAACAATCGATTTAGGGTTTTCAATCCCTCTTTGTCTCTCTGTGTTATGTTGAATAAACAGGCCTCAGGAAATATGACGGGGTATCAACCTTATGACTTATGAGTATATTTGTTCGGTTTTAGGTAGGCGATTGGTAAACAGCGGATTGATATTAGCAGAAGCAGATTGTAAAAGCAGATTTGACCAGCAGAATTTGTTGGCAGTTTTGACTATCATATTTAATTAGCATGATTTGTCAGGTGTTTGGTAATTAGCAGAATTAAATTAGCAGATTATCTCAATCATGTGTCAAATGACAAAAAAGGACATAAATAAATTATTGAGTAATATTTGTCAAAAATAGGGCTAATATTTTTTGAAAGGTAAAAAGATAATTTTTTAATTTTGCCAATATACTCTTTGAATATGCTGGGGAGCAACATATTCCAAAAGAGCATATTGAAACACATTCTACTCTTCCAATATGTTTGGTCAAACCTACTAATTGCCTCAATATGCTAATTTTTTTGCAATATGTTGTTTATCAAATAACGCCTTAATATTTTAAGATCATCGTAGCCTCGTAGGTGAGGTTAGTAACTAGTTTTTGATCTTCTTTTAGTCGTCTTAGTTATGCTTAACCAAAAAATTAGCTCGATCAGGTCAAAGTAGTTAGAAAGGATTCGGGTACGTCCCTTGTCACCTATGCCACCAATAACTCCTTGTTGTTGGAAATACGATGGTAGCGTAGCTCATTATAAAGATATATAAACATCAACTTTTTATGTGGCGCAATTTGGAACCACGTCATTAAAGAGATAATGTACATAATTTTGTATTCTCCTTGATGACTTTCAAATTTACTTAAATGTTTTTTCGTTCGTTTTTAGAAATTCCCGATTATTCCGTTTTGCTTGATTATGAAAAATACTAGATATGTTATTAAAAAATAATTGTAGCGTACATATGAAATTTCGTGCTGGACATGGGGAAATTCGGACCGTTTACCAAATCGGTTATATATAATTTAAAATTCTACATCATACCATCACTATCTGAATTACTATAAACACCATCGAATCTACGCTGAGTACGATCACACATAGTTGTCGGGGGGCTTTGTTCCTGTCACTGCGGTTCTTAGCACTCTGAATCAGTGGTTCGATGTTCTTCTATCATGTTGCGAGAAGAAGGCAAACTGTTTTTTCTCATCAACGACATGTTCGGTTTCGACGAGCTGAGCAATCGAAGCATGCACAATTTTCAAATGGAAGACACATTCGATTCAATAGTACAATAACCGGATAATCAATTATCAGAACCCGACCCGATTTAAACCTAACTTTATATTGATCAAAAAGATCGATGATCCGTCTAACTTTATATTGACCAATAAGATCAATGATCTGTTTCAACAATGTAACTGAATCAAGCAACAGTGAAAAAACAACAGAATTATTGATAAAAAAAATTGAAGTAACACATTTAAAAAAGCCAATAACCACACTCGAGTGCCACAACTATCTAACCCGGCACATCAAGTGATCCAAAATCCAACTCATCTGAAAGCGGAGAAGTAGTAATTGAGCCCCATAATTTTGTGCAATTGTGAAAGGGGGTTGGTTTTTGTAGACGACATTTTAGTAAACGCAGACGGTGTTTTTCATAAAAAAGACGAAAGTGCCCTTGATCACTTTCTCTCACTAGAAAAATTTTCTGAAATTCATGCGAAAACCCGATTAATTCATCTAAAACCCGAAAAAATTAAAAACACCAAAATCATGGAATGAACAATTAATTATATGTTATGTTTAATTTTTAGTTTCGTGTTAGACTAATGATAAAAATCGATTTTTTCAATGTGTTGCAAACATAGCATTCACGGTCTGTCCATGGAACGGACATTGAATGTTATTGTTCATTCCATGGCCAGACACTGAATGTCAATGTCCGGCCATGGACTGAACAATGATATTCAATGTCTATCCATGGTCAGACATTGAATCTCATTGTTCATTATATAGCCGGACATTGACATTCAATGTCCGACCGGAATGAACAATGAGATTGAATGTCCGGCTATGGAATGAACAATGACATTCAATGTCGACAATTTTCTATTGAATGCTATATTTTCAGTCGCCAATTTTCAGCTTCAGTCGCCAAATTGGCGACTACATCCTTCAGTCGCCATTAGTCCGTCGCCTGTTTTGTTTATTCTTGTAGTGGTCTATCCATGGTCAGACATTCAATCTCATTGTTAATTCCATGGCCGGACATTGACATTCAATGTCCGGCCATGGAATGAACAACGAGATTGAATGTCCGGCCATGGAATGAACAATGACATTCAATGTCTATCCATGGTCAGACATTCAATCTCATTGTTCATTCCATGGCCGGACATTGACATTCAATGTCCGGCCCATGGACAATTTTTTTTTTTTTTTGTAATTTTCGATTAGTATTCCCCATTTTAACGTAATTTAGGTACTTTATTTTCCGTTTAAGTTAATTTATGTTGCTTAATTTAAAATATATATGCTAACAAATAATAAATCTTCAATTAATAGGATTCGTTCGAGGAATTTGGTTGATTAATCGCGATGAAGCATTTGGTTGGGCAAAATCGATTGTCTTTTGGAACGATTGAATGTCAATGTCCGGTCATAGATTGGACAAGATTGTCACAATGAATGTCATTGTTCATTCCATGGGCAGACATTGAATGTCAATGTCCGACCATGGACTGGACAATGAGATTCAATGTCTGTCTATGGATATACATTGAATAATGATATGCTTGCAAGCATTGACATGGGACTAATAATCGAAAACTAAAAAAAAAACTGTCCATGGGCGGGACATTGACATTCAATGTCCGACCATGGAGTGAATAATGACATTCAATGTCTATCCATGGACAAACATTGAATGTCATTGTTCACTCCATGGCCAGACATTGATGTCAATGTCCGACCATGAAATGGACAATAACATTCAATGTCTGCTCCATGAAACCGTTAATGCTATATTTGCAACTAATTGAAAAAATCGATTTCTATCATTAATCTAACACGAAACTATAAATTAAACGTAACATAATTAATAAAATGTTAAGAATTTGATAACTAACCGAAGAATTGGTTGAATGAGATTCCGTCATGAATTTTAGATGATTTTCGTGTTTTTAATTTTTTTGGGTTTTAGATGAATTAATAGGGTTTTCTCAAGAATCCCAGAGAATTTTTCTAGTGAGAGAAAGTGGTCAAGGGTATTTTCGTCTTTTTTATGAAAAACGCCGTCTACGTTTACTAAAATGTCGTCTACAAAACCTAATCGGACCCCCACAACTTTCCATTTGAGAGATTAGGCCCAATAACTTGCATCAAGTGAAATTAAACCCCTTCATCAAAATCTCACGAGAAATTCAATTTATGATATCAAAAAAGTAAAGATGGTTATATTTTATGAAAAATACAAATTGAATGTTTAAAAAATTTAATAAAAAATAGCATAAGTTCGATAAGAAAAAATAAAATATTTTACGAAAATCAAACAATTTATTAGTGATATATAAAGTATAGATTTTCAACTTTTTTACACAATTTTTTTAAAAAAAATTCAATTGCAAAATATTTTGCTAGGTAATTGGGTTAAAATCAGAAGTTGGGAAAAAAGATTTTCATGATAAAAAATATAATATAATATATATAATAAAAGGTAAAAAAATAATCAAATATTTCTATTATTCAACATTTAAAAAATTCACATAAAATCGTCTATTGTTTTTTATTTTCAAAAATTATACTGAATTACGTACGTATGTAAAGTACATTTGAATTTAGTATGTTATACGTATACACATTGCCGTGGTTGGTATATTGTTGGTATACAATGATATATTTGTGAGATTTTATATTAGACACGTAAATTTTATGGGTTATAATCTAGTCGTATAAAGTTATGGGTCACGACGAGTCACGACCTCTCAACATTTAACCTGATGCAACTGATTGACCCGATTGCCACCCAAAAAACCTGGGTATAATGAAAAAAGAAGAAAGAACTGGCGTCATTACGAAGCACAAAGGATATTAGGGGCGTCATAATGAAGCTATAATCGAAGCACGCATATATAAACCACTTCATCGTCCTCCATTTTTCCGCACTTTCTGGAACTCTGCAACCAACTTCATAATCCTTCATTTCCCCAGGTCAGTCTGCAAACTCCATTATCAACAACATTCTTCAACTCCTATTAACTTCATTCTTTCAGCTTAATTAAATAGCACAAATTGTTTTTGTTGTTGCTGCAGTTACTAAGAATTCTGGGTTGCTGAAAATGGCACAAGATGCATTTTCTGTGCATTCTTTGTTTGGTGGTGCAATTTCAATGACTTTCCCTGATAGATTCCAGGTTATTTGACTTAATTCTAGTGAATTTTGTAATGTTTTTACTTAATCTGGTAGTCTGAATGTTTGAATTTTGTGGGTAGTGATCAAAATCTTATCTTTTTTGGTGTTTAATTGTGTAGGATTTGAGCAATGTTAGGCAAGTCCCTGATCACCAGGTTTGTTCTTTGAATTCGTGTTATTCTTTTCAATCATGGGTTTCATTCTGTTCTACTTTTCGTTTTAACGGTTTTTCTAACGCGTGCCCTTAATAAGGGCGTATTAAGAACCCGAACAGGGAGGTAATTATCGCAATTTCCGACTTTTAGCGTTCTCTAAGATACTTCCATCATGCTTGTGCTTGTCCATTGCATTATCCGTTACAAGTTGAAGACGCTTTGCCATTCATTTATGTTTTTATTAAAAATTCTTTTGTAGAAATTATACTTCTGCAAAAATGTGTTTCATTGTTTATGTAAATATTTCAACATCATTTTAGCATCATCTTAAATGTTGTTAAGTATGTTAAAGGTTGAATTTTTGAATGTTTTGTGTGGTTCTAGGAAGCCTTTTCTGACCCTGATAGAGATGAGAGTATCATAGTTGAATTGCTGGACTTGAAACATGAGGTTACTGATGAAAATAGTGCTGCATGGTTCCTTCAAGATCTTGCTACGGAACAGGATGCCGAAGGTGGCATGGTATGTTTGGCTTTGTTTCTTTCCTTTGGCTGAATTTTGTAGTATGCATCTCTGTAATTGACTGATTGATTGTTTACCCGTCGAGTTTTATAGTCAAATTATGTTGCAAGTCGTGGTATAGGAGTTGTCGAGGTTGAGGGTGATCACTAATTGGTGGCCCTGGCGGTGTTAAGGGGTTAGTTGCATATGTAACTTTGAGAATCACAATATTTATTATATTTTCTCTTGCATTGAGGCTGGCACTTACCTTTGCAGACAACCTCGAAACTGACTTTTGCAACCCCAAAATCTCGTAGTTTGGTTCTGCTACTGTGTTTGATTTACGAATAAATAAAAAATGCATTGGAGAGACTAAATATGAAGTTCCAACGAAGAACTAGATTCGATGAAAAACGTGCACTTGCTCTGAAGGGCTCGGGGATCAGGCTATAGATACAGGCTCGAGGTTTAAGTTCACACCTAGTTGGGTCTACGGTGTTGAGGACTTGAAACCACTGTGGCAGTAGATGATTGACCTCTTCTCAGGGGAGGATTGGGATTTGGGGAAGAGGTTATTACAAATTGACCATAAAGTATCTATCTCCCTTCCTGCCTATCGGACTGGTATGGTGTTCTGAGTTCTGGTTGGTCTTTCAACAGAATGTTTTCTTTCCGCAGTTTGCCTATAGCGCTCTCTGATTTGCATTGATTTAACTCAGTAAGCTGATGGTATATACAAATGCATTATAATAATGCAGATTAGTTTAAGAGTAGATGGATTAGATTCGAGTATGCTTAATATGGTTTATCGATGTGGTAGAATGCTACTCTAAATTGGCAGTGTGGTAGCATTCGTTTCCTGCCTTCTATCTTTTATGTGATATATTTGTCTGTCATGAAACCATGGAAGCATCATCTGGGTGTTTGCTGCGAAATTTGATGGAACATTTTAGAAGGATGTTTTGAACATATTGATAATGTTTCATTTGCACTTTTGCAGGTAATTGAACAGTCAGGAGTCATAGAAGCTCCCGCACTGAGCTACCGAAACACTCCAGCTGTTGTAACCACCGCTGTTGGCCAAATGGTATGCTGATCTCATTTTCACTTCGTCTTGAAGGCCTCCACCGGAGAAAGGTCTCAAATACCTTCTGAAAAGTTGGTAGATTGAGACTATTAATTCTCATGTAGTTTACTTGTTTGCTGCGAATCACGTTTTTTTTTTTTTTGATGACGAGGGGTTTAATCCCCCGGCCCATGCATTCCCGCACCACCACATGGACAATGTAAGCCACCCCTTTGGGGCTGCAGTGGCCAAGTAGTCATCGCCCCAGCTGGTAATTGAACCTGAGACCTCTCAACTCCTGCATTTCTGTAAGCTTTAAGGTTTAACTCAGTTACCACTGGACTAACACCACTTGGTTAACAAATTACATATATAGTTGCCGGGTTTCAGTTCTGCCCGTTGTTTTGTAGAACTTGCCTGTTCAAATCCACACTGTTTCCTATGTTTACTAGACCAAAAAAATGAGCTCATCAAGCTGTGTGTTGTCATTGTTATCCAGGCTATCTCCAAGGGGAGGCAAGGGAGAGAAGCGCAGAATATCGTGAGGGTAAGTGGTCTATAAATTGCTAATGTTCATTTTTCAGGCTGTCAATTACGACATAATACTCTCTTCTTTCCGTTTATTTCAATTTGACTCTGATAGTAAAACGATTTCAAACATTGCATGATATTCTCTCGATATATATATACTGGATACAACCTTTTTTCAGTAATCGTATTGCATGATTTACGTGGTTCACTAACGGTGTGTTAGCTACGTCCACAGGGCAGAAGGGAGAGAGTTTTATTAATGTGAGGAGTTTTCAGATTACAGATCCAGAACGATATAGAATATGATAACTGCTAGGGTAGAGGTTAAGAGTTTATATAATACTCTTAACCTAATACAATACAGATTTGACCCAATAAGGCCCAGACAGAAACCCTAGCCCAAAACAGAATTCAGATACCGTATGAAGATAACTACTCGTATTTTGATAAGTCAAACATGGCAGATTTTACATTTTAAATTACATATATTTGGAGAAATAAATGGTCGAAATTGATCAAGTTTGCCCACCTAAGTGACATAGAGTAACTCTTAACCGCAAGCCTCTCTTCTCTGTGAACTATGCAGGTTTATCTGGCAAATTTCCGTCTTAAGGAAGCTGGTACCGATGTCCTGATCACTGCGTATGAACCTGTTGTTATAAAGTAAGCCTAAATAATCACATATAAAACCTCTTCAATGCATTACGGGTGGGTGTTAGTGTGTTAAAAGGCAGTTTTTAACTGTTGAAAATCTTTTGATTGCAGTCCACTGAGTGAAAGCGCGGGCACAGTCGGAGCTGGAGTGGTAAGGCCTGCTGAACAGTCAGGACGTACGTCGATGGCTGAGGTTTTCAAGGTTTCTGCTACCAGCTTCAAAGTAAACGATTGGGGTCTTTTTCAGGCTTGATTCTCGAGGAATGCTTCCTACTTCATACTGCTACGCTATTTTCTTAAATTACTAGGTCAGGATATTATTTTTCACCAGAAGCCTGCAAATAGTTTTTCTCGTTCGTTGTCGTAAGTAGGAATCTCGTGTAACCAGGATCTTAGAAGCTTTAAAATTCCATAGGTAACAGAAGGTCTTCATTTGAAATGTCTCGGTTATTTTCGGGTTCCTGGCTGTTTACACGGTCATATTTCGACTGCTTGTATAATGAAGAATACGAGAGTATTTTTGATCGACTAATGCAAAACCGTCTCACATTTCCTGTAACTTGTAAGTACGAAAGTGAGTTTTACAGGCCTGTTAAGATATACTCCGTACAGAGTATGTATTTATCATCTCCCTGTTTTTACCTGTTAATGTATCGTCTTCTACTTTTGATTATTTTTACAGTCAAATTACGTAAAATTAGTCATGTCAAAAGTTTGTGTCGTCCGATGCGCGTTTTTTTAGATTTCCCAAAAAACACCGCGACGCCCAAGAACATATCGCTCTCGCCCGGAAAATTATCTTGCTCAGGTCCTGCAATAGCCTGTTCATCATTCTTGGCAACATCATCATTTTTAAAAACTTACCAAGATTGCACGTTGAAGATGAAATTAGTGATCGTAAATAGATTTACATAAGATTAATTTTCGATACTAATCAATTTTACCAAAATTATTACCGATTAATTTAACATTAAAATAGTTTCATTACCTATGACGATGCATATAAAAAAACAATAACGACTCGATGGATAGATTTTTAATAACCATTTCCAATCACACTTGATTTTTTTTTATTTACACATTAAAAAAAGTATACAAATCGCTCGTTCTAGTCACATAAAATAAGCGACATAGTTAATTTTCGAGTGACATTATCACCGTAAAAAAAAAAGAAAAAACAGTGAAATATAACATAAGTGACATTTATACTAGATTACTAGATGAGGAAGGGGAGCAAAGATCTCTCATTTCCTCTGCACCTTTACTCTTTTTTTCTGAGATTTTAATTTTAATCTTCCAAATTACACCCCTAAATCATTAATTTAATTTTGTTTTGTAAAACCCAGAAAAATTACAAGATCAATCATTCAATCAATAATTCAATTGATCAAACAATCCATTATTTAATCATTTAATTGAATTTCAAAAACCTAATTTTCACATCTAAAGATCACAACTTTATCATCATACATTTTACCCATTTCATAAATATTTGAATTTCCCTCCTTCATTGATCTAATAAAGGTATCTTCTTTCTTTAATCTAATGTTTTTGCATTTGCCTTTATGAAATTATGATCATTACTGTTTATATTCATTAATGAAATAATTTCATTAATTCATTGATTTATTTTATGTTATTGTTCTTGTATTACATTGTAAGTTGCTAAATTTGTTGTCTTCTGAACTTTGATGGAGTGAGAATGGTGATTGTTTGAGCTCATTTTTTATTTCTCTGAATTCTGCTTAGATCAGTGTGTTTATGTAGGGTTTTTAGGGTTTGTATTCGATAGCGAAACCAGGATTTGTAGTTAGGGAGCAAACCAGAAAAAAATCGGAAATTTTAACTAAAGTTCTGAGCTTTTTTGTTTGTTGCTAGCCTCCCTAGTTCCGCCACTGTTTGAATTTAGTAGGAAAATGGGATGCTATCAATGTCTTTATGTAGGGTTTTTAGGGTTTGTATTCGATGGCGAAACCAGGATTTGTAGTTAGGGAGCAAACCAGAAAAAAATCGGAAATTTTAACTAAAGTTCTGAACTTTTTTGTTTGTTGCTAGCCTCCCTAGTTCCGCCATTGTTTGAATTTAGTAGGAAAATGGGATGCTATCAATGTATTAATGGATGATGCATATGATCGTTATTTTAGCTGGATTGCCGGTTGTGCAGGGTTTGAAGTTCTGTGTCAGATTGCAGCTTCATTTTGTGGAAGATAATATCATAATACTGGCATACTGCATTATTAATCTTATTATTATCGACGTCGGAGCACTGCTACTGTAATAGTGTACCTAGTTGATTAATGCTGTCTCAATGCCTGTTCAGTATCAGCAGAGTTAAAAGATTACCCATGTTGTCGCTTTTGATTACGATAGTGCAAACTGACTTTTGTTCGAAATGTAGTCGAGACTTGAAAGTCTATTGGATTCAGTTGCATTAGAGCAAACTAAAGTTTTGATGTTTTATGGCGTTTTTAAAGCATCCTCTTTGTAGGAGGTTTTAAGTTCATACAAAGTATTAAAGATTAAAAAGTGTTTTCACACGATATCCAAAAGGAGACATGAAAAACCTAAGAAGAACATGACGGCTTTTCTTGAAAATACTAAACTTTCGGTTGAATCAGTTTGCATTGTATATCCGGGTCTTGAATTAACCTCTTAGTTTAGATTTATTTTCTCTTTAGTGCTGCCAGAGTGGACATTGTATAGTGTCCTCGGTGGTGTCGGCTATTTCTTCTAATGTTTCTGGCTTTGTGTACTCACAAATAGAGAAAGTCGCTTCGAATGTGCAATGTCTGCTGTGTTTTGGTTGTTTGGAATGACCGGAATCCAATTATTCAGGGCATATACATTTCCCTTTCAGTTTTTTGGGGCGAGTTGTTATTATTGCGCCTTTCGAGTTAGGGCAGAAGGGCATTTGCGCGTCCTCAATAACTCGTCTGCAGAATACACAGTAATTAGACGGTTAGGTAATTGTCGCTTGAGAAGCAATGGGGACTCATTCTCCTTGTGCTTAGATTAATTTCTGAGAACATTTTTTAGAGTGATTGCACAACTGTATGTGGTCATGAGTCGTAGTAATGCATTCTCGGATTTTGAGCATGTAAGGTATACTCAACATTTCATGGTTCTATTAAGACCCGAGAGGTTATATTAGACTGATATGCAGCAAAGAGCATTTTTCAAAATATGAAGAAGACACTAGAGTAAGTGTCGGTAGCAGTTTGGTTTGCTGCTAATAGTTCAACACTTCTATAATGTACTGCTCGTGGTTATAAAGTAATGGTTAGTGTTGAAGCGTCTATGGTAGCTCTCGTTGATAGCTTCGATTCTGATGCAAGAATATTGACTTTTTCCCCTTGGACCATATTTATCAGTCGTTTCTACAGCCTTACCTAGACCTAGTTCCTGCATTAAAATACTACTCCAATATATACTTCTTAACCTACTTACTAAACCTAATTCCTGATTTTGTTATTTTATCAAACCCTAGTTAGACCTAGGAATTCCGACATTATTTTTGGTTAAATTGGAACTACGTATGACGACTACATGCAAATAACAAGTTCCTAAACAATGTTCCACCAGGTCCATTTCAGACCATTTGGAACGGAACTAGTTCCTATAATATATTTTACTTAACTTTTTTATTTTAATTATATTTCGTCATTATTCAAGACCTAGCCCTTGTTAGACCTACCTATAAACGTAGTCTTACATAGTGCATTTAATTGAGTTTTTGAGTAATCCATTGCTATTTGTTTTGTTACTTAAAAGTTCTATTTATTCGTGTGATGGCGATATTCTTTTTTTACATTTGCAGATAAACTGTCATAGAATTGACGATGCTTATACAAGAAATGATCCGCATTGTTTAACAATAACCGAGGGGTGAGCATTTTTGTTTGTGCAAATAGTTCAAGAAACATGGCTCCAACTACCAAGGCAGAGAAGAAAGCAAGCATCGATGCTGCTGCGTGGATGTTCAATGTTGTCACATCAGTGGGGATTATTATTGTAAATAAGGCTTTGATGGCCTCATATGGCTTTAGCTTCGGTAACTGTCTAATTACTCCTTACTTTTTTGCATTACCTTCAATTTTAGTGTACTCGTCTTCTAATTGCTTACTCCGTTAAAGTTCATGGTACCTATGTTACTTCGACTCTTCTAATTTCCTTGCGTACCCGTGTCCGAGACTCCACACTGGGACATGGGTATGACACCTGGACATCCCATTTTATACCAAAATATGCATATTTTTCAATAAAATAGCCCAGTCCGACACTTGGACACGTACCCGTGTCCGGCACTTCTAAACGAGTCTGAGTAACATAGCATGGTACCAATTCCCTTTATGGATTAAAGATTAAACGATAACAACTCATCCTTATGTATTGGATATTTTGCCTGATGGTCTTGTTTGAAATGAGGTTTTTCGGATTATATATGTCACGGAGTTAGTAGGATCTTTTTTACATGCCTCGTATTTCCACGTAGTTAATTTTGCTTTCTGAATTTCAGTCAAATGCCTTATAGAGCTGTAGAAGATAAATCTCAGACATTTACTTGCATCATGCAGCTACAACGTTGACCGGTTTGCACTTTGCTTTCACAACCATAATGACTCTTGTTCTCAAATGGCTCGGATTCATCCAACCCTCTCATTTACCATTGTCTGACCTACTGAAGTTTGTCGTATTCGCAAACTTTTCCATTGTTGGCATGAATGTCAGTCTCATGTTGAATTCCGTTGGGTTTTATCAGGTAACCTTCCCTTATTATTTAGTTCTGTAATCTCATTAAGTTTCATTAAACAAGAGTTAGATCCAAGAATTCCTATTTCTTCGCAGATTGCAAAGTTGAGTATGATACCCGTTTCCTGTCTGTTGGAGATTGTGCTTGACAAAGTTAGGTACTCAAGAGACACAAAGCTCAGCATAGGGCTCGTTCTTGTAGGTGTCGGGGTATGCACAGTTACTGATGTCAGTGTAAATACTAAGGGTTTTGTCGCTGCTTTCATTGCTGTTTGGAGCACATCTCTACAGCAATATGTAAGTTTTTGATGCCACATGCCATTATACTCCGTTTACTGAGCTTAATTTTAAGGGTTATTTCATAGGAATAATCCAACCTATACCCCATCTTCTCATATTAATCCCTACTAACGATTAACTGAGAAAAATCCAGCCTATAACCTGAATTATCTTTCATTGAACTTTGTCTATTTTTAAACTCATATTATCGGTAAACAAGCACGTCACCTTGACTTACTTTTTTGTTTTTCCCTTTTCCTGTACAAAAGGTAAATGAAGGTGACTTGCTAGCCTACCGATAATAAGAGTTTAAAAATAGTCAAAGTTCAATGAAAGATAAATGAGGTTATAGGTTGGATTTTTCTTAGTTAATCGTTAGTATGGATTAATATGAGAAGATGAGATATAAGTTGGATTATTTTCATGAAATAACCCTTTTAAAGGATTCAATACATAGCAAATATTATCATATAGCTACTGACCTACTCATCCAGTTTTTTTTTGTTTGTTCGAGTTTTCTGAGCTTTGTCTGATTTATTTTGCAGTATGTACATCATCTACAGAAGAAATACTCGCTCAGTTCTTTCAGCCTACTGGGTCACACCGCGCCAGTGCAGGCTGTGTCGCTGCTCACAGTTGGCCCTTTCCTCGATTATTGGCTGACTGGCAAAAGGATTGATGCGTTCAACTACACTGCACCGTCTGTGGTAAGGACTACGTCCAACTGGTACATGCTTACTTGCATTTTCTTTATCTTGACATTATTATCTCGGAGCACAAAGCAACGAGGTCCAAAGCCATAACATATTAACATGCACATTATCCCTGCTGTCGTAGACTATAATTCAAATATAAAAACTACCCGTCTTTCGTGCCAATGTGCCATACCTGGTTAGTCTGGTAAAGCTGCTGCTACTACTCTGTCTTGTTTCGTTCGCAATACCTGGCATAGATTTTGAGTATGCCTAGCAAACGGTTCATTCTGGTCGGGGTCGGGTCATTTTTGGCTTGGGACCAGGTTGAGTCATTCAGGCCCGGATATTTCCAAAACTTGCCATCGATTTCAGTTTTTAAGCAGCTTATCACTTTATATTGTTGTCTACTTGTCTGTTATCCTTCACGGATTTTTTTTTTGGGTGACGAGGGAACCCGCAGCCGCTACCTTTGGTGCGCACTGGCTAAACCCGCGGGTATATGTGATAGCCTGCAAACCATATACACCAGGTATACCACCTGAGGGTGACAGGCTCGAAGTCTATTTAGGCATGGACTCGGGCCATTTAGGCATGGACTCGGGCCAAGAATGCTCCACAAGATTTTGCTCTTGGGGACGCTTGAACCCGGGTCTCCTGGACTTTCACCCAAGTTTTAACCACTAGACTCCACCCTTGCGGGCCCTTCACCGATTTCTCTGCCAAAAACAGTGGCAGCTAATGTTTTGTCTTTGATTTCACAGTTCTTCATAACCCTTTCATGCACAATTGCAATCGGAACAAACCTGAGCCAGTTCATCTGCATTGGTAGATTCACAGCAGTTTCGTTCCAAGTACTTGGCCATATGAAGACAATTCTAGTTCTGATCCTCGGATTCATCTTCTTTGGAAAAGAGGGTCTAAATCTGCATGTGGTCTTAGGCATGATCATAGCCGTGCTAGGCATGATATGGTACGGCAATGCCTCCTCAAAGCCTGGTGGAAAAGAACGTCGGAGTCCTTCATTGCCTAAGCAACAAAAGAACGGAGTTGATTCCACTGAACTCGATAGCAAAGTCTAATCAATCCCGTCTTTATCTCCTTAATCCAAATACCCACAACAAATACCGTTTATATGAGAGTTAGATTCAAGTAGACATCAGACCAGATCGTTATCTATCGTTACAGTTTATTTATATTGGTTTTGTAGTTTAATTTACTGCGTGATCTCGCTTAGAACTATCACAATCTGTAGATTTTCTTTCGGCCACTATTTGTCGCTCTTATTCCCGAATAACTACGTCTTGTTGCATTTAGCCGAGGGATATGGTAGAGTGAGAGCGTTCGTGGCATTCTAAATACCGTTGTTGGAATGATGTCGAAATACCGTTTCCGCAAGTTTGTAATATGGATTATAACAGGTAATAAGGCAGAATTTATTATGCAAATTAGACGAAATTCCTTGAAAATTTTCTAAATGCGAATTCCTTCCAGTTTCCTAAAAGAAAAACAAATTAAAGGAAAAAAGGGGCATTCCGAGAATTGAACTCGGAACCTTTTGCACCCTAAGCAAGAATCATGCCACTGACCAATGCCCTTTTTAATAATTAATATAACAAATATAATATTTTATTTGTAATTTATTTAAACGTAAATCTACCGAACACAAGGCTTATGCTTAATTAAAATTGTTGGTTACAATATCTCGAAAAAAAATAAAAAAAATTGTTGGTTACAAACTACTCTACAAAAAATTGGGAAGGAAGTCTAGAAAAAGGAAGAAGGAGAATAAAAGCATTTTTTTTACTTAATATATCTACGTTTTTGAATATGAGGCTAAAATAAAATTCCTTGAAAAAAGGAAAAAGGGGCATTCCGGAATTGAACTCGGGACCTCTTGCACCCTAAGCAAGAATCATGCCACTAGACCAAATGCCCTTATTAATAATTAATATAAACCATATTTAAATATTATTATTTTGTAATTTCTTTAAAAGTAAATCTACCAAACACATGGCTTATGCTTAAATAAAATTGTTGATTAACAAAACACTTTACTTGTCAATTGGAAAGGAAGTCCAAAAAAAAAAACTTTTTTTTTCTGAACATATCTACGTTTATGAATATTAGGCTAAATAAAATTCCTTAAAAATTTGCTAAATTTAATTCAACTAACGATCAGGCATTTTTGAAGATAATCCTAAATTCCTAATCTTCCAATTTTGTAATATTTTTTTTTTAAAAAAGGGGAAAAGGGGCATTCCGAGAATTGAACTCAGGACCTCTTGCACCCTAAGCAAGAATCATGCCACTAGACCAAATGCCCTTGTTAATAATTAATATAACAAATATAATATTTTATTTGTAATTGTTGTAAACGTAAATCTACCGAACACAAGGCTTATGCTTAATTAAAATTGTTGGTTACAAAATACATTACGTGTTGTCATTTGGGAAGGAAGTCTAAAACAAGGAAGGATAATAAAAGCGTTTTTTTTACTGAATATATCTACGTTTTTGAATATTAGACTAAAATAAAATTCTTTGAAAAAATAAGAAAGGGGCATTCCGAGAATTGAACTCGGGACCTCTTGCACCCTAAGCAAGAATCATGCCACTAGACCAAATGCCCTTGTTAATAATTTATATAAACCATATTAAAATATTATTATTTTGTAATTTATTTAAACGTAAATCTACCAAACACAAGGCTTATGCTTAAATAAAATTGTTGATTAACAAAATACTTTTACTTGTCAATTGGAAAGGAAGTCTAAAAAAAGAAGGATAAAAAAGTTTTTTTTTTTTCTGAATATATCTACGTTTATGAATATTAGGCTAGATTAAAATTCCTTGAAAACTTGCTAAATTCAATTCAACTAACAATCATGCAGTTTTGAAGAATAATTCTAAATTCCTAATCTTCCAATTTTGTAATTTTTTTTAAAAAAAAAATGGAAAAAGGGGCATTCTGAGAATTGAACTCGGGACCTCTTGCACCCTAAGCAAGAATCATGCCACTAGACCAAATGCCCTTGTTAAATTTATAATGATATAATTGTAAAGCGGAATCAATCACAACTCTATTAATTAGAAATAACAATTATTACTACAATAAATTTATGTAAGACCGACTTAAACAAGCACCCGTGAATCCGTGATCTTCTTTAAAAACAGATCGAGACCTAATATACACTTTAAATTGATCAAGCCAAAACAACATTATTTCCACTTCTAAACAAGTGTAACAACCTAACAACAATAACACACCATTATTGAAAAAAAATGCAACATTTGATGGGTGTTTTTGTCTACTTTCCAATTTTCCAAATTTCCATCCACGGTTCTCAGAAATTGGACTTTAAACTCAAGCAAAATACACATCTATATAATACGGTTTTATATAAATGGAATAATTATCTTTTAAAACACGAGTTAAAAAAAATCAATTAACCGAGTCTAATTAATAAAGTCAAAACAACAATATTTCCACTTCTAGATAAGTGTAACAACCTCACAAGTCACAACAATAAGTCAATAATCCACAATTGTTGAAAAAATTGCAACATTTTATTAACTGCTTTTGTTATTTTCCAAATTTCCAAATTTACGAAATTTCATTGAACACGGGTATTTTTCATTACAAGCTGAAATCGAATATTATTCGTCGCTCTCACAATATGTAACGGACACAATCGCACAATTCATGAGTGTGCTCCTTTTTCCGTTATTTGTCGTCCCGTTTACCTTATTATAAATAGAATAATATTCGTATTTAACTTATAACGGGTAATTCCGTCACAAACGAGACGGTTTGTTCCAAATTTCCATCCACAGTTTTCAGAAATATGACTTTAAACTCAAACAAAAAACACAGACTTCACAAATTCTCATTTGTGACGGCGGTATCCGTCACAAGCTTGTGACGGATATTGTTTCCTCTCACAAAATATCTATTTTCTCTCTCTCTCCAACACTATTCATGTGGTCCCCTTTCTCCACTAACTCATTTTATATCCATTTTATCTCACAAAATATCCGTCACAAATGGTGATCCGTCACAAGCAAGACTTACTACACAGACTTTGACCTTCTCTCTCCCTCTCTTTCCTTCCAAACAAGCAAACAAACACAAACATGTGTACCTGCAAATTCCAACAAACATCATTGTGTTACTATTATTATTATTGACTCTTCTCTCCTTTGATTTTTATTCTTCCCCAATTATTAATTAAACCCTAAAAAAGCTTTTCAACCAGCTAATCACAAATCACATTGCATAAAGTTTCAATCTTTATTGTATTATCTGGCATTTCATCATCTGGGTTCAGATCAAATTAACTAATTTTATTAATTTGATTGATTTTTGTTGGTGGGTTTTAATTTGGGTGATGTTATTTTCACCCATAAGAATAAGATTTTAATTTTGGGGTCAATATTTATTGATGAAAATGGTGTCAGATGAAATATTGGGAACATTTGCACCAATTGTAGTGTATTGGGTATATTCTGGGATTTATATTTTGTTGGGTAATTTTGATAATTATAGATTGCATTCAAGAAAAGATGAAGATGAGAAGAATTTAGTTCCTAAATCTGCTGTTGTTAAGGGTGTTCTTCTTCAACAATTTGTTCAAGCTGTTGTTGCTCTTATCCTTTTTGCTGTATGTATTCATTCATCCCTCTTTTTTCCTGCAATTTCTGAATCATTTTGTTGTTTCTTTGGTTTAATTTCCAGTTATTTGATTGATTATTCAGTTGGATAGTTCTGATTAGTTAATGAAGTTAGATTTAATTAGAATAGGGTGGAAATTTTTCTCTGTAGACTGTTGATTTTGTGTGTAATTTGTTGTTGTGGATTGCCCATGTCCTGAGGATTGTTGCAGTATGTGTAGCTGAATGAGAAAGGTCATTTCTTTGTGCCTGTTTCGATTTTTAGCCATTAAAAAATCGGATTTTGATCCAATTTGTTGCAACTTTAAGGAATTTCAGTCAGGATCAATGTCTGTCTGAATGTGAAGTTTGATCCAGTGTTGGTTAAGCAATGTCTTGAAAGGAGTATGTCTTGGCAAAATCGAAATTTGAATGCTGATCGTTTTGTCGAAGAAGAGGCCGAGGAAATGCCTCTTAGGCCCTGTTCTTTTTGGCTTAATTTCAGCTCCTTTCAATTTTGGTTGGTTGTATTCCGTTAAGTTTTATTTACGTTCAATCAATTATGTTCAATTAATCTTTTCACAAAATTAACTTTTAATTCAACTAAATTCACGCCACGACAGTTCCACTCAATTTAGTTCAATTAAGCTCTACCCCAATTAATTCAATTCAGCTCGTTTCAGCCGAAAAGAACAGGGCCTTAGTCGAAGTTGTTTGCCAAGGGAATTAATGTAGATAACTAGATGTTAGTTGCTATTTAAGAATAGGTGGTATTTACCGCGGTACAATTTATGTTTTTTTTCTTTGTAATGTTTGCGAAATAGGGTGAAAGCTTGAGCCTTGAAGCTTTTGGACAGTTGATGTGTGCAACTAAGAAAAAAAGTAGGACTTGCATTTCTCTTCTATGACCTTGTTAGTTGTTACGGCGTGTAGTCATTAGTAGTCATATTTGATAGAAAGGTGTACATGTGAAATAGTAGGAACAAATCATCCGCTAAGTTCAGAACACTCGAAGTTATTCATGGACGTCAGTTAAACTAAATGTTGACGAGGTTTCATGCTCTTTGTTAACATATCTCGTCCATATATCTCTTTAGTGCCCCAGTCTTGAACTCTTAGGCCGTGTTCTTTCTGGCTTAATTTCAGCTCCTTTCAATTTTGTTTGGTTGTATTCCGTTAAGTTTTATTTACGTTCAATCAATTATTTTCAATTAATTTCTTCACAAAAGTAACTTTTAATTCAACTAAATTCACTCCACCTCGGTTTCACTCAATTTAGTTCAATTAAGCTCTACTCCAATTTATTTAATTCAGCTCGTTTCAGCCGAAAAGAACAGGGCCTTAGTCCCTTGCCTTTTGTTCAATTGACGAAGATGTAAAGAGAAGGCAGGGGAGGAGGAGTCTTTTGAAACAAACTGTTTTCTTTTCTGACATAATCGCTCGATCCTCAACTTAGATAGGGATGCAGCTGGAAAGAGGTATCCTTTATCTTAATTCCGAGCTAGGACCGTGACTTTCAAGAATTGGGTTTATAGTTATTGTGGGAAAGTGGTAAATGTTATTATTGGTGTGATCGTATAGGAGGATGTGAAATCCCCCAGTCCCCCACCCCAATCCGTAAAAAATAGGGTTTGCATTTCTCCTATGTTACTCCGACTCTTCTAATTTTCTCGCGTACCCGTGTCCGACACTCGACACTTGGACATGGGTATGGCACATGGACACCTCATTTTAGACCAAAATGTGCATATTTTTCAATAACATAGCCGAGTCCGACACTTGGACACGTACCTGTGTCAACTACTTCTAAACGAGTCTGAGTAACACAGATTTCTCTCCTATGATCTTGCTAGTTGTGAGACTCGTCACTAGTTAGTCATCATATTTAGTTGAAACGTGGGCATGTGAAATAGTAGTACCAATTCATCTGCTCCGATCTGAACACCTAAATTTATTCGTGGACGTCAGTTCAACTTAAGTGGATTTGAGTATTTGACCGACGTATTTAACAAGTCTTGTAATCTTTCAATATCCCTTTAGGGTTTGATTTTTGAGCCTTCACTCCCTTGCCTTTGGTTCACCTGAAGGCCATATAAGTAGAAGGCAGGGGACGAGTCGTGTAAATCTACAGTTTTCTTTTCAGACAAAATCTGCGCAGTGGTATCCTTCCCTTATTTCCAAGCTAGGACCCATGTTTCAAGGTTTGGGTTTATAATTATATTGTGGAAAAGTGGTACACAGAATGTACCGACCCGACCCGACCCGACATGTCCTAACCCGACCCTACCCAAACGTTCCGTTTGCTAGTGATGTTGCAAAAAGGATTTACTGCTAGATTTTATGTGGCATTTGATTTTCTTTTATAATCCCGTCTTTCTTATCATCAAAAATGCATGTTTGTATGTATGTAGGTGACAGGAAGTTCTATTGAAACATTGAGCGAACAGAAAACTTCTATATTTGTTGTCGCCCGTCAATTTCTTACTGCCATGATGGTCTTGGACACTTGGCAATATTTCATGCACCGATATATGCATCACAACAAATTCCTATACCGCCATGTCCACGCGCAGCATCACCGACTTGTTGTACCTTATGCATTCGGGGCTCTTTACAACCATCCATTAGAGGGTCTCATCCTCGACACAATTGGTGGAGCTCTGTCCTTTCTCATCTCTGGCATGTCTCCTCGAACATCTATTTTCTTTTTCTCCTTCGCAACAATAAAAACAGTGGATGATCACTGCGGTCTATGGCTACCCGGGAACCCTTTCCACGTCTTCTTTAAGAATAACACGGCATATCACGATGTGCACCACCAGCTTTACGGCACCAAATACAACTTCTCGCAGCCGTTCTTTGTTATGTGGGATCGGATACTCGGGACCTACATGCCCTACTCGTTAGAGCATAGAGAAGGCGGTGGGTTCGAGGCCAGACCAACAAAAGAGTGGAAGGATGAATAAACCGCGTTGAATTTGAATTTAGATAGTCAGTGTATGTGATCCATCCATGAACCACTCTCGGCCTCCCTCTCTAGTCCCGTAATTTGATTTGAGTTACCTTGGAATGCGCGTTAATGTACATGTTGGTTTTTGTAGTCGTATTGATTCATGTCTATATTAAGTTTTTGACTCGTGAAACAAAAATCAATCGTGTAGAGGTATGATTGCAGCGGTGCAGCCTGCAGGTTTGATTCGGATGGCATAACCCGGGTTGGATGGTGTATTTGACTAGCGAAAGTAGGTTTGGATACACGGAGCAAGTTTGAGGAGTGATTTTGTTCATTTTGTACCGACTTTAATAAAGAACTTGTTTTTCTCAGCTGAATTTTGCTGATTGTATTCGATCTGTGTTCTTTTTTCTCGTATTGCACGGTGTACTTGTATACAAAATCGGATATTTTTTCCGCTGAATTACACTCCGCCATTGTATGTACTTAAGAAAGTTGCAATGTTCATGACCAGGATTTGAGACGGTAAAAGAACTTACTTTTCCGACCACCATACGGCCGTACACAGCCATCTCAAGTTCTCGATTACCCAGCATGGCGAACGCCACCAGCCAATAGCCAATATTTTCGCGATTTAACCTTCTTGAATATCGTAATGGACATACCCTAAAGTTCAATATTTATCCTTTCTGAATGTCTTTGTATTTCACATGCCCGAGCCGAGCCGAGAGCTTGGCCTTGCACGGTTTGTGCTCATAAATTAAAACTCGAGCTCGGGTTAATCCCGAATTTACCCGAGTTTGAAAAAATTATGCTCGTTATTAAGCTTGCGAGCTTTAACGCGAGCTAAAGCCAAACTCGAGCTCAACTTAAACTTATATATAATTGTTGAATTTTCGTTTTTCCTCTCTCGATATGTTCAATAACAAGACTTAGGCTTTGTTCTTTCTGACTTAATTTCAGCTCCTTTCAGTTTTTCTTAGTTGTATTCTGTTAGGTTTTTATTTACTTTCAATCAATTATTTTCAGTTAATCTCTTCACAAAATTAGTTTTAAATTCAACTAAATTCAGTTCACCTCAGTTCCACTCAATTTAGTTCAATTAAGCACTACTCCAATTAATTCAATTCAACTCGTTTCAGCCGAAAAGAACAGGACCTTAAAAGTTTTATGTACAACTATTGGTAAATAAATGGGATATTTTTTATATGTGTTGTACAAATATATAATCATGAAAAAATAAGTTTATAAAATATGAGTAATATTTTATCTAATTACATAAGTTTCAGCCGCTCACGAGCTTTTCGAGCCGAACCAACCTTACCTCGGCTTGACTCGTCAAGCTCTTGAGCCGAACTCACACGAGCCAAGTTTTGACCGAGCTTCGACGGAGCCGAACTTGAATTGCTCGCGAGATGTCTCGTTTCATTAACAACCCTCTCACAAGTCACAACTACCACAAATGTTCATATTCCCTTACCTTAGTCCTTGTGTCAAAACCAAACGACGTTAAAAAAAATCGATTACATAAGATAATAATCATGATTACGTGCTGGTCCATGGAGCCACATTATAATAAATGGCAATGTGAAGAATGTTAATATGTGATGTGATAAGGCGTTGTCAATATTGACAAAATGACAATCATTCTTTACAATCACATCATTTGTTGTATATTTTGTTGTTGTGACATAAATTTAGACGAAGAAATGAAAGTTTACGTGTTTTCATAAGCTTTATTGCACTTCACTTGTATTTGTGGTCACTCACTTTTATTAATTGCTTCCAATTTGTAGTATGCATGGTGCAAATTTCCTCCACGTTTTGGGTTTTTCTTCCTTACGACAATTCTTTTAGTCGTCGTCATCATCATCGTCTTCTTCATCGTCTTTTTTAAAGGGAGTTTCGACATTGTTCGTAAGTGGAGTCAATCGCATGATATCTCGTCTCGTTTCGTTTCGTCTAGTCTTCTCACACTTTACATGTACATCATACATGCCTAGTCTTATGTTACTCTTTTTTTTGGATTCATGAATAAGAAAGTTCGTTGTCGTGTCAATTATCGACCTTAACATTTCAACAATAACGGAACCTAAAATGAAATTCGAAATAATTTGTTGAGATGTTTAAATAAAGGTGATTTGTTTGGTGAATGACTTCAAAAGAGAAAGAAATAAAAGATTCGAGATGAGTATACTTTTAAGATTTAGACTTGTCAAGTTGAGTCACGACCGAGTCTGATGGGTTAAAACGTTACCTCAACTGCGTTTCGAGGCTATATTAACCACATTTATAACTCGAATGTAGAGATACTATAAGTCTATAATCGACTTGGGTCTATCCAGATTTCTGTCTTAATCTCACCCAGTGGCGGTGTCAAGATTTCGAGTCAGCAGGGGCTGGAGTTTTCAGTGGGGGCAAAAGAGTAATATTGTAAGGGGCCTTTAAAAAACTCGAATATTTTAACTAAAAATTTCGATATTTTCAAACTTTAGCGGAACAACCACCTCTGCTAGCCCCGTCGCTCCACCACTGATCTAGTAGATAAAAAACTAAATGAAATTCAACATTCTGAAAAACTTACAATATTATATATACTCTCTAGTCCTCTATTCCAATCATTTGTTTCGTAAACAAATGAAAATGGCTGAGAGTCTCATACGGAAAGAGTAAAATACATCCAATTAACAACTTACCTCTTACAATGAATAGAAAACGTAAACAGATGACTGCAAGTCTGACACGGAAAGAGTAAATACTTTTTACATAAGTTTATGTTAATACACCAAGTTAGCAAACAAACATGCATGTAGAAACTATGTTACTCTGACTCAGCATGAAGGGTCGGGCACGGGTATGTATCCAAGTGTCAAACATGACTGTTTTATGAAAAAAGTTCAAGTTTTTGGTCTAAAATGAAGTGTCCGAGTGTCATACCAATGTTAAGGGACCAAGTGTCATACACTATGTTACTCCGACTCTTCTAAATTCCCAGCGTACCCGTGTCCAACACTCGACACTCCGACATAGGTAATGTCATACCCATCTCATTTTAGACCAAAATGTGCATATTTTTCAATAAAATAGCCGAGTCCGACACTTGGACACATACCCGTATCGGGTACTTCTAAACGAGTCTGAGTAACATAGGTCGGACACGGACACAGACACGGATACAGAAGGTCATATGAAGTGCCGAAGTAACTTAGCATAGAAATACTAATAAAGGTACAAAATGTCATTACTAGGAGTAGTAGTCTTTAACTGTCTAAGACTGTTTCCAGGCAACTTAGCTTCAGCCTGAAACCTTGTTACAGGACTGTACGACTCCGAAAACCGATGCAATTTCACACTTTCATCTGGTTTCCTCTTAATAACAGGACTTCTGCAGACATCCTCAGCTACCCTTACAGCTTTCTGACTTTTACATCCAGCAAACATTCCTCCTGTCCTCGGCTTCGGCTTCTGCACGCCTTTATTCCCCGCTGTTTTCACAGGCAGTGGCGGCCTCATACTCGTACAATCAGCAACACTAGCAGTGACTACACTCCACTCTATGCTAGCCTCGCTCGGAGCATACTCTAACATCTTCTGCGATCCTTGAATGGAACATGTCATACCCTCGATCTCAAACAGGTCCGAGCTAGCATCGCTCTCAGTATCCTTGCAGGTCTCAGATACCGTCTCTGATGATCGCGGTATAGCATCCCACGACAACATGTTTAGCCGCGTCTCTAGGCTAAACCGCTTGCTCATCCCTTCATCAGAGCCAAACACTTCTAACGACTTTTTCCTTCTATACTCTTCTCCATCGTCCTGCCCAACATCTAGCTGAATCTTCTTCAGTTTATTCAACCGCGCAATTTCAGCTGCATCCAAACTCGTCTGAATTGTTCTTATAATTGGCTTTTCATGTACTGCATTCTCCGCGTTTTCTTTTCCTTGATCTGCAAGCTCAATTGATTTCTTGTCACAACAGTAACATGACAGGAATGCTGAACTTTTTTTACCCTGAATTGATAATTTACTGTTACTGTTGTTTTTACTCCTTGCAGAATTAGAATTACCCTGCACCCGTCTCAACAGCGCGCTCTGGCTATTATAACTCGACTCTGAGTGAATACTAGGAGCTAGCTTCGCTATATCCGCTTTACCAGTAACATTTTTCTTGACACGGTCCTGATTTTTTTCAGAACCGGTGCTACTTTCCGTGACCATAACGCCATTAAAGTACTTATCGGCCTTAAACACGTCTATCTCACCATCCGCGACTTTCTTCATCCTAGGGCTATGGCTTGTTTTCACAACCGTATGGATGTCGGTGCTTTCAGAAGGCCAAAAAGGCGGTAGGATGGTGTTTGGAGACGATATTGAAGCCATCGACATACAAATGCTTTCAAGAAAAATGTTTCGAAAGGATGAAATAGGGTTAGGTTTAGGTTAGTAGTAGAAGAGTAAACTGAAGTGTTATATAAACATATCAAATTGCAAAAGCCAGATGGCTACAAAGTGTCCGAAAACGACTCGTCATTAATGATACAGGGACTATATGTATATATATAACGTCGAGACGGGAATATAGAATAAAAATAATTATCGACAAAGATATGTAAACATGTTTTGGGTAGCGAGGATTGAACGTAGGACCTCCTACGCTTCTAGTCCACCTACTTGTATTCGCACATTGAATAGTATTTGATTTGTCGAATTAATAAAAAATAATCTTCGATTAAGTTGGTATTGAGAATAATAGGTTTACGTGCTGTCTCGAGTAAAATCAATTCTATACATTTGAATAAAATATATGATCTAAGACCTTATCAATTACCAACCCCGCCTCGGAGCTAAATCAGCCAAGGAGGGTATAGGTGTAAGGCTATAGTCCAAATCAAATTTGTTAATTGTATCTTTCCAACATAAATGATGCAAGATAAATCTTTATTTGGTGTGACAAGGAAAATGAATGAATATGGATAAGAAATTGAATTTCACAACCAACAAGACATTTAGAATATTCATAAATGTTTAAAGATAGTTTATCCAATTTGGATGTGATTTGATAAATTGGATGTAATGCATTTGTGGAGTTAAGTTAATTATATTCGTAACTTCAATCAAAATCAACATTAGTTTGAGATTTGAAGTTTTTGTTATGTTTTATTAGAGATATTCATGGGCGGTATCGTCTGAAAACTCGGTCTATCCGGCCTAAAATTTTACCGGGTTACATCATTTTTCTGAAAAAATGGGTCATGGGCTAACCCAGTCCAGCCCATTTTAGTAAATGGGCCGGCACAGACAAGAGAAATGCAAAACGAGCTAGCCCTTCCGGCCCGCTAAAGTAATATGAGCAATTAGTATATAATTAATTTTTGTTTAGTTTTTACTCTTGTTTGGATTTTGTAACTTAATATTCAGATTACCAAGTTAGTCGTTCTTCTATTTCGTGTATTGATGTTAAGAACTAATAACTTAATTCAATATCGGTTTTGCAAGTTTATCGCATTGTTAATTACTTAATTAATTATTTCTTAGAAGTTAATAGAAAATTATGAGCCCGACAACCCACGGGTTGACCGAATTTAGCAGTTGGGCGGGTAAGGACAAAGAGAAGTGGCCCTCTATGTTGGTCCAATTCGCCCGCTATAGTCTTATAGGACATAATTTTCCCTTTCAGCCAACCCATGTCCGGTGCAAACTCGCATTTGGACAGCTCTATGTTTTATACCTTTATCAAGCATCGAGGCCCTAGTTGTGAGACTCTCGATACGATCCAAAATGGGTGACCGAGGCTGATCTTAGGTAGGATCTTACGATTTAAGTTGTTTAAAAATTTTTTGTAGTAGAATCTGAACTCGATTCTACGATTCGACTTTAAAAGTCGTGTTCCAAATAGACAAATATAACCTATACACGCTATTCTATGTTGTATTGAGAGAAATCCGTGCATTCATATGCATTATAGGATATAATGAGCTTATAAACACGGTTTAAGGAAAAAAAATCGGGTTCTAAAATAGCCAAAATAAGGCGATTTTGAAGGTTATTATCTACGTTTTTTGGTCGATCGGGTCCCAGATAAAAAGTCTCGAATTTTGCACCATAGTACCATGATACCGTATAAAAATGATTATGGGTGTCAAAATTGGTATACAATTATAAATATACACATTTACAGGTTCTAAAATTATTTTAAAAGTCGTGTTGAAAATAGAGAAAATAACGTGTATATTCTACTTCAAGTTGTTTTGGGGGAAATCTGAGCATTCGATAGTCATTATAGGATATAATGAGCCAATAAGCACGGTTTAATAAAAAAAAAAAAATCGGGTTCTAAAATATTCAGAAAAGGCGATTTTGAAGGTTATTATCCATGTTTTTTGGCAGATCGGGTCACGGAATAAAAAGTCTCGAAATTTGCACCATAGTACCTTAACACCATATAACAATGACCTAGCGTGTTAAAATTTGTATACGGTTTAAAGAAGACACATTTAGAGGCCTTAAAATTAATTTAAATGTCATGTTTTAAATAGACAAAATAACTTATATACGTTATTTTGTTGTTTTGAGAGAAATCCGAGCATTCGATATGCATTTTAGGGTACAATGAGTCTATAAAAACGGTTTAAGAAAAAAATAGGGTTCTAAAATAGCCAAACAAGGCGATTTTGAAGGTCATTATCCACGTGTTTTAGCTGACCAGTTCCCGGGATAAAAAGTCTCGAAATTTGCGCCATAATACCTTAATAGCATATAAAAATGACTCAGAGTGTTAAAGTTGGTACCTTATACATTTTAAAATAAATACATTTAGTAGCCTTAAAATTACTTTAAAGGTCATGTTGGAAATAAACAAAATAACATGTATACTATATTTTAAATTGTTTTAAGAGAAATATGAGCATCCGATATTCATTAAAATCTTTCTAGTATTGGGGAATAACGAAAAAAAAAAAAAAAAAAAACGATTTTAAAAATTATTGTCTAGATTTTTAAAAGGTTCGCAAATTTCAAAAATTAACCCGTGCATTGCACGGGTATAAAATTAGTGTATCCTACCAAAATCTACCCAAAATTTATGGCCAACATTTCTGGGCTTCTGAATGTCTATTGGAAAGTGGACCAACTCCATTATCATGATTCATGATTCATAAGATTTTTCAATTTCCTTATCTTCAACCTCTTTTCTTCAAGCTTTTCATTCTCAGAAAATCAGCAATCATCAATTAATTCATCACTGTAACTTCTCTCTTTGATCTTCACTAATTACTGTATTAATCATGTTATCAACACTTTGCTGCAGCAATTTCTTGATTCATCCAAATTTGAATTCTGCTTCGATTTCAAATTCTATGATTAAAAGTATTAATTCACTTAAACCCCATCAAATTTCTGAGCTTCCTCTTTATAATGCTGCTATAAAGTTTAGTTCTTGCAGTACAAAATTATCATCCAATTTTAGATGTTTTAATGCTAGAAATAATTCTGGGGGCAATCCTCAACCTAAGGTAACACTTAATTTTAATTGTTATTTAGTTTGTTTTTTTGGGTTTGTGATTTTTGATATGATATTTTTTTTGTATGTGTAATCATTTGATGTCTCAATTTTGCAACTTTAGTGGCTATTAAGTGTAATTTTCATCTTGGGTCATTCGGAAACGACCTCTTCGCCTTGCTAACACAAGGGTTTAGGGTTTAGGGTTTAGGGTAAGGCTGCGTAAATCCGACCCCCTTCACCTTGCAGTTTGCTGGAGCCATTTAGTGTGAAAGTTATTTGCTTTAGTTGAAGAGGGGTTTTGTTTGTGGTTAGATTATACAATTATTAATTGGGCTGTGACGTTTGGCTTAATCTTTTGGTTGAGATGGTCTTTTCGCGGTAAAGATTGAATGTGGTTTTTGCTGCAATTTGTGGGATAAAGGGAATTGTACATAAGTTTTGGGATGTTGCTAAATTTGGGCTTATTTGCCTTGAGATAATTGAATTGATATGTGTAAATTCAATGGATTGTGTGCTGTTGTGCAGGGAAATGGACTAGGGGACTGGCCGATTCTGAAGCGGTGGGATGTACCTTGGCCTTGGCAAACGATTTCTCTTACGTCCCTTGCTTGTGGATTAAGGTTGTTTACTCACATTTCTCGACCTCTTCTGAATGCGAGTTTATGAATTTACGCGAGTTAGATGTAGTTTACCCTTGCCCTGGCTTGTGACTTGTAGGGAAAAATAGTCGATTAGCTGCTCGAGAATGGTGAATTTTTGTAATGACATTAGGAGCACACTGAAACTGATACAATGCCACTTAAAATTTTGCTGATAAAGTTGAATTTATATGGCTAACGAGTATGGTGATCGTGATTTACTACTTATCTTTTGCTTGACGGTGAAATGGAAAAAACGTTTACTGCTAGTAGGAGAATTAGAAAGATATGCATGGTGATGGGAAGTTGAACTTTTAAATGTGATTTACGCTGTTGACGGTGGTCTCATATCTCTCGTGTATTTATTTAAGTTTGAAGCATGATTTTTTATTTGAAAATCAAGTAGCTTAAATGAAGAAAGTGCAGCTAATGATTTTTCCAGGCAGTTTTGTAGTGACGGGATTGGTACTAACTCAAGCATTGCCGTATCTTGGAGTTGAAGTTCGAGATTTGACATTGGATGAAAAGGCAGAGCTGATCTTTGTAGATCAAGGGTAAGAGATTAAATGCACTCTTTGCATTGATTTAATCACTGATAGAATTTTCTTACGAACTTTGAAACATTGAAGAGTTGCTTCTGTGAAAGCACCAGCGAACTATGTTGGTGTTTGTGCCTGACACTAGAAAGAACGTTTTCATCATCGCGGCTTATTTCTGCAGTGTCTTAGAGTTGTTCTAGCTTAGCCGATTTCCATATGGGATCGCTTATTGTTACTTGCCATAAAGCATAAACAATTCTTAAATTATTCACCACCTTTTGTGATGATGATCGTTAATTGATTGCCCATGAACACCACCACACTTTATCAAGTTGTTGGTAATGACTTCCGTCAAATTCTCGTTCAGGCATGACATTTAAAAAGAAGTTTTTTTATCACTATTGAGCAAAATGTAGGTGTAGTATGTAGCTAATATGATTGCTTGGTGATCATCCTAAAATAAATGTTGTATGACCTTTGTTATTCATGCTTAGACTCGTTTAGAAGTATCTGAAACAGGTGCGTGTCCAAGTGTCCACTCGGCAAATTTTAATGCAACATATTTTGGCTTAAAATGAGGCGTTGATGTGTCATACCCTTGTCCGAGGGCCGGACACGAGTACGTGGGGGAAGCACGAGAGTTGAATCTAGTGAATTTAGTGAATTCCGTCTCTTGCAAGCATAATTTCAGCCAACTTGAATCCTCAAATAATTTCAATTCCAAGTGGGAACTTTTCGTAACTAGTATGATAAGTGATCATTGATAATGTATTGAATTTATATCATGCTGTGTATATCGTTTTAATTTTGTGGTCTCTTCAAATCTTTTGCACAGCGTAACAACAGCAGCAGTGCTAACCGTGCTTTTCAGTCTTACCAAATCTTTCCAGCCACTTCCTGAAGATTTGTATCGATATGGTACTTCTTTATCACTTTATCCAGTACCGTTTTAACTAACTACGCATGTTTTTTTTTTTTTTTTCTTTTCTCGTGTTGGATGGCCCTAACATATTAAGATTTTCTTTTCATATTTTCTCCGCAATTTGTTATGTCCGCCTATGTTACTCCGACTCTTCTAATTTCCTCACGTACCCGTGTCCGACACTCGACACTCGGACGTGGATATGACACACGGACACCTCATTTTAGACCAAAATGTGCATATTTTTCATTAAAATAGCCGAGTCCGGCACTTGGACACGTACCCGTGTCAGGTACTTCTAAACGAGTCTGAGTAACATAGATGTCCGTGACTCAGCTGTATTCATAGTATATGTGCCTATGTGGAATGAAATAATCATAGCCTAAATGAATGCTGTCAGATTTGAGAGAACCTTTCAATCTACAAAAAGGGTGGCTTTTATGGGCCGGGATTGGTCTTGCTGGTGCACTCGGAGCCATTGCCTTGACCGGAGTGGCGTTATCTTTTTTTAGCAGTGAGAGCCCGAAAAGAGAGGTTAGATTTATGTGCTGCTCATTTTTTGCTTCATGGATTCAACAATCAACACTTAGTTTCGATGTTACCCTCTCGTTTGAAGATATATACTCTTGTGTAATTGATTTCAGACTGATGCTCTGGTCCAATTGCTTCCACTGATTGGATCATCAAGTATCAGGTAGTCTGCTAAAAACCCACTTTTCTCCGTTGTTTTATAGTCGCTGTAATCGGGTAGTTGTTTTTTTTGTCTTGTTTAAATCTGTGCGTCATTACTAATTGATTTGTTTCTTATTGTTTTCAGCACAGTCTGCTTGCTAGGAATCACCGGCGTCCTTGCTCCAGTTCTTGAAGAAACCGTGTTTCGCGGATTCTTCATGGCGTCCATGACCAAATGGTATACTCAAGTCAAAAGTGTCTACTCAACTAAATTTTCTTAATTACGAATTAGTTTTATCGTTACAAAATGCAATATACTCGAAACCTATGTTACTCCGACTCTTCTAATTTCCTTGCGTACCCGTGTCCGACACTCCACACTGGGACATGGGTATGACACATGGACATCCCATTTTATACCAAAATATGCATACTTTTAAATAAAATAGCCCAGTCCGACACTTGGACACGTACTCATGTCGGGCACTTCTAAACGAGTCTGAGTAACATAGTACTCGACCGTTTGTATGATTATCTTCATATTTGGTTGACAGGGTCCCAACGCCAATCGCTGTGGTTATTAGTGCTGCAGCATTTGCACTTGCTCACTTAACTCCTGGAGAATTTCCTCAATTGTTTGTTCTCGGTACTTCCCCAATCTCACGTTCAGTTTTTATTCTGGTTTTTTTACGTCGTACCCTTGTATTTCTTCAAATTCCACATTGTAATTTGTACCCCTCGTTTGTCAAAAATATCAGCGGTACTCCTATACTTAACGAAAACATCTAAAAATGTCCAAAAAGCTATAATCCGTCTCTTTTAAATGTTTAGTTTATACATCGTTTAGTCAATCGTAAACATATTTTCCTTACAAAATTTAACCGTTTAAAAATGTTATTTTTAGTAGTTTGGGTATGTTAAGAGCATTTTAACAAGTTTAGGGATATCAGTGATGTTTTAATTAAATGCCGGCTTGAGCCAGTCACTGGCCTAGCACAATTAAACCGTGTTTTAAACAATTTTCAGTACTCAGTACCCAATTCTTTACAGATTATAGCTTACTTTTGTTAATTCCTGGATCCTAATTGCCGTACGAGTAGGGATGGCAATGGATCCTGGACCAAGATCCGTAAGACCCGACCTTGATGGACCGGATCTGGATCCTATTTTTTCAGACCCGTTGGATCCGGGTCGGATTTGGATCCACTACTTTTAAAACGGATCTGGATGTGGATCCTCCAACGCAGACCCTGAAGGATCCAGATCCGACCCTGGACCCGTTTTCATAGTAAAAACATGAAGTTTTACGTCTTAGTTATCTTGTTTCTTGATTTGTGTTTCCATTACTTGGTCATAATAATTACTACTTGTAATATTTGATTGAACATAATTGTCACGCTACTAGCTACTTTTTCATTTTATTGTATTTCGGAAAATGGATATCAATAGTACTATGAGTTACGACTAGAGAACATATGTTTGATTTAGATCTCATTCCCGTCCAGGTGTTGCATTAGGGTTGTCATACGCTCAAACTCGAAATTTGCTGACTCCAATCACAATCCATGCTCTCTGGAACTCCGGTGTTATACTGCTGCTTACTTTTCTTCAGGTACCCATTATGTACAACAGTACGAATATTATTTTTCTGTAAATTCCTTCTGTGGGCGCGCGCTTAAGGAAGTAACGGCTCTCAGCCTAAACGTGGATGTAGTTTTTATGAAATCTGTCACTTTGGATTAATGACTTGCCGAGTTTGACTTGAGAGATCATGAACGGTTATGTGTAACAGGGTAAGGGGGTAGGATACAGTCATATCCAAGATGGTTTGTAAATACCTATAAACTGTCGGTTTATGTATTAGCATAAGTATTTTCGTGAACAATTTTCGTTTCCATCATTCCAAAGATGAGAGACGAAAATAAGGGCGTGCCGTGTCCCATGGGCCTAGGTAGCACCAAAACGGACACGGACACGGACACGGGACACGGCATCCCATGAAATTTAGGACACGGGACGGCGTTTAAATATAATAAAATATACTATATTTTATGGTTATAAATAACATAAGTATAATTTTACTTTTATCATGTATTTGAAGCTAAATCTAAACAAATAAAGGTACCATTCAACCTTTATTATAACTAATTCTCATTTCCCACCCAAATTCATCTTTCAATCGATCTTTTTTAAAATTTTATTCCTCATCTAAACTATAATATGTTTAGACATGTGTCCAACGAGTGTCGGGTGTCCGAGTGTCGGACACGGGACGGCTAAATAGGAGAAGTGTTCGCACATGGGCACTTCAAGGGCATGCAGCATGCCATGGGTACACCATGACTATTTAATCGTAGCCCCTTTGGCTACGATTAACTCATTCGTTTTTTCCACGACTTTCCAAAGACAATAACGGAAAATCATATTTTCGCTTATTTGTGTAATGAACTAATGACCGATGATTATCTTTTTCACAGCTCGAAGGCTATAATATCCAGGAATTGTTGCAAGCATCTCAATAGTACAAGGCCAATCTAACCTTCTAGGCAGTCAGGTATATTTTGCTTAACGCTGCATCGCCTTTAACCTGAGGGATCAGCTTACAAATTCTTATACGCGGCAATTACTCATTGTACTAAAACTCATTAAATTGAAAATCTTGTAATCTATGATGGCGATGGCAATATGGCATTGAGCTTATCATAAGACGTTTTTATACAAGAATTGGCGAATGGCAATAACGGTTTTTTGATCAATAAACTCGTCTCAGTCCCAGAGTCATTAAGGCCCTGTTCTTTCTGGCTTAATTTCAGCTCATTCCAATTTTGCTTGGCTGTATTCCGTTACGTTTTATTGTTCAATTAATCTCTTCACAAAATTAACTTTTAATTCAACCAAATTCACTTCACCCCAGTTCCACTCAATCTAGTTCAATTAAGCCCTACTCTAATTAATTCAATTCAGCTCGTTTCATTTTTAGAACAGGGCCTAATTACAGTTCATTTTTAGATGAAACTTTCCATGGTCAGAAGAGTATTCATACCAGTCTTCTACTCCGTTTATATTTCGTTACATGTGTATTGATCGTATGGCACGTTGCGAAAGATATCGTTTTATGTCGTTCTTTTGTGTCGATTGAGTTTCGCAGCTTTGTTAAAACAAGAAGATAGGCTGTGTTTCTCATGTTTTTCAGTTTAGTTTTGTTTCGCACCATCGCTTGCTACGGCTCCCAGATGCGGCGGGTATGGAAGTCGAAGCCCAAATGAACTTTTCGCAATTTAAATCGAAGATCTTTTGGTAAGATCAATCCATTACTAATAAAACTCGAATATATAATCAAATAAATATATTAAGAAATTATTTTTCATTATGACCTGTCGTGCCATAGAACGGTCTTACACAAAATCATTCACTTAATATATAATCTTATTATTATTATTTGCTGCTGTATTATTCTCCCATCTGCATTGGAACTTGCAAGCGCCATGACCTGCCACGAAACACGACAGATTAGTTACTTCCTACGTTCCAATCAATTGTTTATCTTCGGACGGAAGGAGTACATTACTATACCATATTATCTAATTTCGAAAGTATTACTTATACGTAAGAAATCAATTAAATAGGTGAACCGAGTCTTACTTGGATCGGCGTGATAAACTAAGCCAACCCCGTCAAGATGGCAATCGCCAGTAGCAACATACCAACTATCGAAGACATAAGAGGCGGTGGCCTTAAGATCATTTGGCACGTAACACGGTCCTCCCGGTTGTACGGGTTCACATAACTTAGGGTTTGCCCCGCAACAAGCATCGAGTTTTGCCTGTATCAACTGGTCCGGCGCAGCTCCATTTGTGACGCAATAAAAGCAATAATCAAATGCTATCGCATATGCAACAAAACAAAACAAAAAATAACTTTCATCAATATTAGTGATCAAATAGTTTTTTATCACATTTTGTTGCTATATTCTTATTTAATATCACTAGTTTTGATTTTAAAATTCTAATATTCAGAATATGGTAATTGCTATAAATGTTTAGACGTAATGTTATAGTGATGATAGAATTATAATAATAACTTTTACAAATTAAGCCTCACAATTAGAAGAGGACGCGATGTAATATTCAATATTTTAACTAAATTAAAAATCTAATGTATTAGTAAAAGTATCATTTGTAATCATTTAGATAATTTATTAACTTATACATAAATATACATTAGATAGTTTCATTGCTCAACCAAAAAAATATTTAAATGATTTTGATCTTATTTTAAGGTAATGAATTTAACTAATTTGATTAAATCAATTAAAAAACCGATACAAAATCAAATATATTTAAATCATAACACAGTTTTAATATTACAATTAAAAAATATTAAGCGCAAAGAGAAATATTTGAAGTTAACATGAAGTAATTCTTTTTATTTGTCACTTGATATATTGTTGTTTTTTGTTATATTTTGGAGAGTAATACATAATTGCACAAATAATATGTCATCAAAATTCAATAATATTGTTTTTAATTTCTAGAAAATAAAATGCATTTAAATCCTAGAAATTAAACCATAGAAATTGAGGTGGGGACACAAATCCCTAAAAATAAGTGACCAATGGGAAATCTTTAAATGTTACAGCATATGCTTAGGTTGTACAAGTTTTTTTGCTACAAGATGTAATTAAATAACGTTTTATTTTCAGTGTTGAGATATATAACCGTATATTTGTGTTTGAATTTGTAAAATTAAAATTACGATACATAAAAACGAGAACGTTACCAGCCGACGTAATTTGAGCAGTGAACAATAAAACGAGGCAAGCAAATGCAAGGTGAGGCAAAGCCCTAGACATATTCAACGTTCAAAAACACAAAAGAGAAAATGATACAAAAGCAAGAGAGATAGGTGATTAGGTGATCAATTAAAGAATTGATTAGTACTTGATTAAATAGTAATTGTACAATATACAAAAGCAGAAATTAATCCACTTACAACTATACGTCGATTTATATCTTTATTTGTTAACATGAAAAGCAGAAATTAATCCAATTACAACTATATGTCGATTTATATCTTTATTTGTTAACATGGAAATTGGAAATTAATCAGGTGTTAAGGTTATTGGGTAGGTTTAGACTCTGTTTTTTCCGGCTTAATTTTTGTTCGTTTTATTTGTACGCGACGTTATTCGATCAGTTCAGTTCATTTTTATTGTGTTCAATACAACTAATAATCTTTTCACAAATTAACTCGATCTTATTCAAAATTTATTCAGTTTAGCTAAGTTTCATTCCATTAACCTCATTATTTCTACTCAGGTTCTGTACGTTCAATTCAACTTCTTTCAGCCGAAGAGAACAAATATTGCTTTATTGGATATAACAAAGATGGAGATCGAAAATATATAACTATTGGAGTGTTGAAGTCATTTTTGATAAAAACACAATTTTTAGGGAAAAATTTTGAAAAAAAATTATAGAAGAGACTCGAGAGTTATTTTAAAAACGGATATATAAAAAAACGTAATTATTTATCCATTCCATAATTTATTTACGGTAGGTCTCTTGAAAAACCGTGTTCCGCTAGGTTAGTGAGAGACGTAATATAGAAAGAAAAGGAAAATAAAATATTATTTTTAACATGTGAGAGGTCTCTCATTAACATTATCGAAAAAACGTCTCTCTAAAGTTTTTGTAATTTAGACATGCGATTGATGAGTCAAGGGCTATGCTATCAACCATTATTAAAAGTGAAAAAAATAGTTAGCCAGATCTAGTCCTATGTAAAGTAGATTACCCAAAAAATTTCAGAGAGACGATATTTCAATAGCGTTATTGAGAGACGTCTCACATAACTATGGGGCGAGGAATTTACTAAAAATTTTGTTTGCTATTAAGTTTCTCACTAAATTAGTAAGAGACGGTAATTCACAAGACCTATCGAGAAAAATATTATATTGGAAATTAGTAATCATTGTCCATTGGAATCTTAAGTAAACGCATTGCTCTCCGATTCAGCGTGACCGTGACCATTTGACTAAATTATTACAATAAGTCTTATTTATAACGGATTATTCGTCACAAGCTTATAATGGGTCAAATATTACCCAAAGAATAAATAAGACAAAAAGTAGGATGTACGGGGAACCTCAAATGATTTGTCTTTATTTTCCCATGTGAATTTTATTTGGCCCGTCACAAACTTGTAACGGATATCGTAGATCACAAATGAGAATTTGTGAAATTATTAATAACCCGTAGGTTATACATCATGTACTTAATGTGACGGTTTTTTATCTACGAACTATCCTTAAAGAAGACACATTTTAGGTTACTATTCTCCGTGTAATAACGAATAATTAGTTTTTTATTTTAACGGAGCTTTGCCCCTTTTTAGTACTAAATAAAATAAAACAAGTGACGGTCTTACTAGAAGCTTGCTCATATAGTCATACGGAGTATATTATTGCTTGGGTAGGGTAGGTACTTTGACAACATCATACTTGTATGATTGACTTAAACCCGTTTTACGAGAATATTACCGTAAGTTATTATAAAATGTAAATTGTCAATTAATTAATGTAAATTATATTAAAAATCCTTAAATCTTAATCATTGTCCATAAGAAGGTTAAAAACTTGTTCTTTTAAATTTAAATTATTTGAACTGAATTGAACCAAAATTAAACCGTAAATTAAATTTAAAAAACGGGATTATATTCTTTTTCCAAATTTGAGTGACCATTAGAAAAAAGAAAAAGATAAAATATTATGACTCCGTAAAATTTGACTACATCTTGTTGACATGTTGTCCTAATATAACGAAGTCAACTCCATATATGTTGTGCATACTAACTTTTGACAAACTTTGTAGTTTCCTTGTCGTGATCTCGAAACTAAATTAAATAAAAACAAATTAAATTGATCGAAAAATAAAACATCAACATCGCTAAGATTATACTCCGTATTGATTAATTATCATAATAATCTCGCTTATTAAACATTTCTTAACTTATCAGTACACGTTAATAAGCTAATTAAAGAAAGTTATTGAGATTATATATCTTAAATATATAACACCAACATATGTAAAAAATTAAGGCCAAAAGTTTTTTAACTTTAATTAATCCAACAAATCGATATTTAATTTCTTCGATCACCTTTAATTTCTCCGAAAAATCATTAATTATTCAAGTTTCTTTTTTTTGATAATAAGGATGAGCTCTAATGATAAAAATAATTACACATATGGAGTATTACATTAGATCATCCTTTTTTCTACGATCACACCACAATCAGTCTTCCGTATGGGTGCGACCCAGACCCAACTACGTTAACTTAAAAATAACCCTTTCAAAATCTTCAAACCTTTTTAAAGCTTGTTAGAATACCACCATACACCTTTACTACGCTCTCCTTTATCAGCAACGACGTAAAGACATTCTTTAGCTTCTCTCCATAACGCCTTATGAAACGGAGTATTATCGGATCGATAATACTCTCCGATTATCGGCTTTATCGCCTCGGTCGCTTCTCGAGCATTATAATGCGGCATTGACGCAAATAGATGGTGAATTACATGAGCATCCGTACAATGGTGAAATATCTTGTTCATAAACGTACCATAATCACGGTCCACAGTCGATAACGCACCACGTAGCCAATTCCACTCGGTCGAGTCGTAATACGGTACCGACGCATGCGTATGATGTAAGTACGTGACTAGTACTACAAACATGTTTACAACCACTAACGGAATAACATATATAAATATCGTATGTACTAATCCATACGTTATCGCGTATTGATAGATCGCAAAAACAGTCACCAACACTCCGACGTCAGAAATAAACACTTCGACGGTTTTATTATGGATCGGACCGTATGGGTCGTAATGGCTAGCAAATCGGGAGTATTTTTTACCCGACGCGTTGAATAAAAGGTATAAAGGCCAGCCTAGGGTTAGGGTAATTAAAAGGGTAATAACCCTACCAAGTGGATTATTAAAGTAGTTAGTAAAATACCATTGGATATTTTCTTTTTTTCTTGGGACGTAAACTTCCTCGTTTTCTAAGGAGCCAGTGTTAGCGTGATGCCTTTTATGACTCGTTTTGAAAGAGTAATACGGAACAAGTAGAGACGAGTAAATGATAAACCCGACAACGTCATCAAGACGCTTGTACTCCGAAAATGCGTGATGAGCACTTTCATGACCTAAAACCCAAAGACCGAACATGATTGAGCCTTGGGCGAACCAGTAGATCGCCCAAGCGATGTAGGATACGGGTTTAGGTAAGAGGTCGACGTAGTTATGGGCGATATAGTAAAGAATGAAAGAGATGGTTAGGTCATGGAGAAGATAAGAGAAAGAACGAAATAAAGAACGATGAAAGCAATGAGGAGGTATTGCTCGTCTTATTTGGTTTATTGTAAATGCTGGTTTTTCGTAGTATGTGTCTTTTGTTGCAATTGTTCGTCCTCCTCCATCCATGGCTTCTTTTTTTTAATTTACCTGGTCGTTAACAAAAAAATAACGTTAATTTACGCGTAATTATAAAGGGTAAAATGCGATTTTATTTGTCAATTTGCATTTTTTAGAGTCGTTTTTCTTAATAATTACACATTTTCATGAACTATTTCACAAACCAAAGTATATAAGGTTAAATAATAATTAAGACTCAATACAAAGATAATTACTTTACGGAGTGACAATTATATTTATTCACGTTTATAACATTTTTCTGTATATTCTTAAATTTTGTGTAATATTCTAAAACGAACTAGACAGGATAAAAAAGTGGTAATATTTTATGATGACCTTGTGTATTAGGTTAATTAGACTAAGCTAGGTGATATCACCACTATCACAAATTCTACTTTACGAGCAGTATAAAAATAACTAAATTTTGATAAATAGTGACCATTTTTTATTAAATAGGGACTATTTTGATCTATTTTTTACAAGTGGTCACAATGTATCAAAAAATAGTTAATTTTTAATATAAAATAATCACATTTTGCGGAAAAATTGGATAAGATCGTCGTAAAAAAAAAATAGTGCACCGCGATAATTAATTTCTAGAAGATAAGGACATCACTAAAAAAAGTAATGGATCGGAAGTGCATTAGACATTATAAGTGTTTGAAAAAATTGGGAACTATAACCTGATGAAGTCAACATTGCAGTAATTATTTTGGATACATTTTTCCAAATTTTTTTAAGCAAAGAATTGTCTTGTCTATTATGCGGTGCGACGGTTGTATTATGTAAAAAAATATGCCTACTTTTTAATAAAGAATAACTATTTTTTTGGCAAACAGTTACCACTTTGAAAAATATGTCATTTTTTAACCATAAAAAATATTAAATATTTAATCAAAACTGATAATTGTTTATAAAAAATGGTCGCTTTTTTATTGGTCGCACGCGCGATCGTTGTAGAGAAAAATGTGTGACAAAACCTTATCTAATTCAGTTCTCCATAGCATATAGAAGATAATAATGATGAAGCTCTATTAGATAATAACGAGTTTAATTAGTATTTTTTCATCTATGTTATATAAGAGGTTTCAAACACAAATAATTATTAACCGAGACAAATAAAATACATTAACTATCGAGAAATACCTTTAAGAAAGACGCACTGAGTGACAAATATTGGACAAGGGCTATTATATTTCTTACACTTACGTCGAAATATTTTGTAGTTTGAGAATTGATGCCATGCAAAGATACTATCAAACCATATTTATAGTAGTGTAATCTACTACAAATAGGGCCCACAATTTAGTTTAGTCATGTAAAAATATCATAAAATCTCTTATAAAAAAGATGAAAGATATTTTACAATTAAGAAAATATTAAATAATTCAAAACACGACAGCGACAGCGACACTAAAACAAAATGCAAAAAAAAAATGTAGGCGGCACTGTTGATAATAACGATAACTTATTAGTTATAAACTTATAATTCTTGATGATGAGCAGTGAGCTGACTTTGAACGATGACCAACGACTTTTTGTATTATAAGAAGATCAAGATGGTGTTTTTAACTTTGTATGGGATAAGAATGGACTCGGGTCGTGTTTGGGAAACGGCAGAAATAGATTTATAATAGCGAAAAAATTAGGAGAATATGGTTAGTACTACGTTTTATCAACGGATTTGACTATTAAATGAAATTAGCAGATTAATAAATGTTATTTAGCAATTAGCAGATTAAAGGATAATTAAAATAATTTCATGTATAAATTGAATATGCTAATACAATATGTTGTTATTGTCAGCGTATTCAAAAATAACGTAGATTCTGATCAATATGCAATCAAAATATATACTCCCTCCTACCCATAACAAATGTCTCATTTGATTAAAATACTCCACTCATATATTCAACAAATGGGACATTTGTTATGGGTAGGAGGGAGTATGTTATTGTTTGTCAAACACTTGAAAACAGTAGAGTTATTAGTCAACCTACTAATTAGGCCGAAAATTTCTAATTTCTCTCAATATATTGTATGTTTACCAAACAAGGTCTCGGTAAAATGTCATTTTTATCGATCTCAATATATAATAACTAGAATTAGGGGTGTTTGATAAACAGTGAATTGGTAAATTTTCAGCATATTCAAGGTTTTTAGAATGTTTATCAATCTACTAATTTATATGTTTGGTAAATGGTTGATTGAACTTCAATACGTACATTGATTTCCAATATGTTGTTTCACCATATACATTTTAGTGGATTGCAAATATAGAATCTGTCAACCGTTTACATATATATAGATATATACAATAATTTATTAAGCTAAACCCGCTAATTATCATACACTTCTATTAAATTTACTAATTAAAATATACTAGTCAAACATATCAATTCAATTTATCGTGTATAATCTGCTTGATCAATCTGCTTTTGCTGATATTAATATGCCGACTACGGACTATCCCACATATAGATATATACAACCATATACCCTAACTTTTTAAGATTTATGCCCTAAGTTATTGTTCCATTACTTTTCTGATAATTTTCTCTGAAAGTTTCATATACATCATGTTACCCCAAATTCTCAATTTAAGAAGACATTATTTGTCTGGAGTTTAAGATAGGTAAAATTGCTAACACTTTTACAGTTAAGATAAAAATAAAATGCCTAAATATTAGCAAAAAGACTTGTCTTATCTACGCAAATTGGTGTATTTTAGGGCTGGTCAATGGTGCGGGTCGGCCGGGTCCGGGACGGGCCGAGGAGCGGTGCGGGTCGGCCGAGTCCGGGGACCCGAACACGGCCCGGGGTCAGGGCGGGTTTGGGACGGGTTGGGGGCGGATCGGGGGCGGGTCGGGGCGGGTCAACATTCAATGCCAATTGTCAATGGCTAAATGCCAATTGCCAACAACTACTTACTGCCGGGTCCACGGGTTGGGTTCACGAGCCAGGTCAACGGGCGGGTTGGCGGGTTTTACATCCGAGCCGGGTTCTAAAAATTGGAGCCGGACCCGGTTACATCAGACATGCGGGCCAGGCCGGGTTTGGACCTGGGTTAGGTGATAGATGAATCATCTCAACCAAAACCTTAAGGTGATGGTTGAGGCCCAACTATTGTTAATATTCCTAATATTAGGCGGGGCGGCTCAGGTCCGGGTTCAATGGCGGGTCGGGTCCGGGTTGTCAGTACCGACCCGCATTAATGACCAGTCATAGTGTATTTGACCCATTTTAATTTTAAAATAATTATATCCATTTTAAGAAAGACCTTTTGTCGGGTTGATAGTGAGTTATGTTCAACAATTCGACTCGCATCCTTTTTTTTTACTACGCCGATATTGCTATATTGGTGCTACACGTCATTCCTTCCAAAGAAAATAATCACTATAATCCTAGTGACTTACAAATCTCAAGTTAAAATATTTTTTTACTTGCAAATTCGTCAAGTCACATTTTCTAAAACGACTTACTTTTTTACAATTACATTTTCTAAGAAAATTCTCGTGATGATGTTTGTGAAATTTGACTAGTAATAATATGATGATGTTTACTTGTTTTAAGATGTTACGTATGTAAACATATACAATCATTTAAACAACCTAAAATTTAAACCGGGTCATCGTCAAAATCTATAATTCTTTTTTACTAAATAAATGTTGGAAGAGTAAATAAAAATATTGACTCGAAGTGTTGTGCATTAATTTAACAAGCATGCTAAAAACAGAACAAACCCTAAATTATCATTTCGCAAAATCAATTTAGACCATGTTCTTTCTTGCTTAATTTCGGTTCCTTTCAATTTTGTTTGGTTGTATTCCGTTAAGTTTTATTTACGTTCAATCAATTAGTTTCAATTAATCTATCTCTTCACAAAATTAACTTTTAATTTAACTAAATTCACTTTACCCCAGTTCCATTCAATTTAGTTTAGTTAAACTCTACTGCAATTAATTCAATAATTTAGCTCGTTTCAGCCAAAAAGAACAGAACTTTAATAGTATTACATTCCTAATTAGCTTATTCATATGATTTCTTAGGGTATACATTTGATAAAAAATCAAACTAAAAAATAAAACAAACCGAAATAATTTCCTAGCACCTACGCAAGTGATGTAAGGCAACGATAGACAAAAGGTTAAAATTCTGGAGATAATGAACGATTGAACCAACTTGGAAGAGTTTTCCGTTCTCATAATCTTACCAAGTCAAGATAATTATATTTGTACGTTTGTTTGCTTACACAATTTTGAATGAAGATATGGATGTAACGTCGATGTTAATTGCTTGTATATTTTGGAAGAACTAATAAAGCTCAATGTCAAATGTAAATACATATAGTATTTCTTTCGACCTGATTAATTGTTGTCATTTGGTTTTCCAAAAGATTAAGGAAAGGTATCGGATTAATTAGTAAATGATAAGTCGACCAAAGTGAGTGTGAATGATCAAATTGCTTAACAAGTTCATTCTTGAAATAGGAAAAACACAATTGACTTGGGCCCTGTTCTTTCGGCTGAAACGAGCTAAATTGAATTAATTGGAGTAGAGCTTAATTGAACTAAATTGAGTGGTATTGAGGTGAAGTGAATTTAGTTGAATTAAAAGTTAATTTTGTGAAGAAATTGATTGAACGTAAATAAAAATTAACGTAATATAGTCAAGCAAAAATTGAAAGAAGCTGAAATTAAGCCAGAAAAAATAGGGTCTAGACACATTAAATTGTAATAGGACAATAAATAATAACCGGAATAAATTAGGGAGGACCATTTAATCTAATCGTATAAAGTATCAAAATTAATTGTGCAAATTAATCACATCATAAACTTAAATGACATTGGATTATTGTCTTATGATGCAGGGACGAAATTAGGTTCATATTCTATTTAGGATAAAAATATAAATCTTATTTAAATTTTTCTCAAAAAGCTAGCCCGAGCTATGGGCAGTGGTAAGGCCGTAAACGAGCCAATCAGAACTCGAGGTCGGATAGATGATCGATATAAAAAAAAAATTATCACTGACTGAACTTGTAAACAGGTGTTATGACATTTAAAAAACTTTAAGATTAAAAAATTTGGAATTTCAGGCAAAATGTCAAATCTCAAGAATACTGCGTATATTTTCCGAAAGATATGTCCCTACTAGTTAAGTTCAACGTGAAAACACATAATTCAAACTATCGACCTTTGAATCAAGTTTTAGATATTTTAAAACATAAACGGAGATAATCAAAAGTATAAGTCTTCTAAAAGCATGCTTAACGCTTTATGAGAAAGTTTACCAAGATTCAAGCTTAAGTCTACGCATACCAAATGATAACAAAATAGTTTTGTAAGGTTCGGGAATTCAACCACCTCGTAAAAAAACTAGCTTTGGTAAATAAAATTCGCAGGGTCTCAGGTTCAATCCCGTCCAAGAGAAAATGCAGTCTCTAGTGTGGTATGACATATTAAATGATACCCCTTAATTAGTAAGTATTGAGTGATTATTTAAATTATATAATCCTTTTTTTGCAGTGATGATAACGAGTCAAGTTGAGCATGATCTAACTCGGGTTAAAAAAAGAGAACATTAATTTTAAACAAAAAGTTTACAAAAGAAGGGGTAGAACCGTAAAATCTCACACAGTTTTTATTAATATGCAAAAACGCAACAATATAACATTGAGCAATGTCGCTTAGATCGTAGAATTGTAAGATTTTATTAATTAACTAAAATAAATAATTGTATTATTAAAATATTGTTAAAATCTCATACTAAATCTCAAATCACTGTTATCTTTACATGTGCCTACTTTTTACCAATTATTCCGATTTATAACAGATTTCCTTCTAAATGTCATATAAATTTTAGTAACCGAAAATATTAAAATGTTAATAATGTATGTAGTACCGTGTTGTATAGTCTTAAGAACGGGTTAAGATACTAATTTAAAAATAATTGACAAAAGTTAGATCATAAGATCCTACTAAATTAATATCATACCCAAAATTAAGATCGGCCGTCACTTTTTTATATCGTAGAATCGTAAAGTCGTGTAATCTGGATCGGTAGTTTGACATTGAATATGTAAAACCAAGATTTCTTATAACTTTTGATCACCAAAATCATAATTCAACTTGTGTCAATTTTTTTTAAAAAGTAAAATCTACATAGTACATATGACTTATTAACATTTTAATTTTTTCAGTTACTAAAATTTTATATATGACTATTAAAATATAAATCTAGATACTAAAAACGAAAATAATTAGTAGGAGCTAGCATGCATGTTAATTAGATAATAGTGTATTGAGATTTAAACAAGAGATTTTAACCATATTTTTTTTATGACAATGGGATTGAATACATCGGGCCCGTGCATTCTCGCCCCACCACCACATTGGTCACCACTGACGATGGGATTGAATACATCGGGTCCGTGCATTCTCGCACCACCACTACATTGGTCACCACCACCACATTGGTGGTGACAAAGTGTTCATCGCTCCAGATGGTAGTCGAACCTGAAACCTCTCAATCTCTGCATTTCTGCAAGTGTCAAGATTTAACCCAACTACCACTAGACTAACACCACCTGGTTAGTTTTCAATATATTTTGATCATAACAGTATAACACAATTACATATTTTAGTTAATTTATAAAATCTTACGACTCTGCAATCCAATCAAACTTATTCCAGACTAAAAAGTTTATCGATTCAAACTAAAATTCCAATCCTAAACAACATTGGCTAAACCACCAAAATGATAATTCCATACCAAAAAAAAAAGCTGGTCCTCGTCAAAGTCAACTCTCGAATAACCAAAATTAATTAAGTCTAAATTCTGGTTAAAAAATAAAAAATACTAGTAGTAGATTCTGTATTAGAATTCGACCTAATTTGACTAACAACGTTAATATTCTTGCTAAGACAGCGATTGATTGACTTTACTGTAATTATCACTAATATAATCCTATATTCCTTCATACACGTACTTTGGTCATTCAAAGTCGTACGTCTATACTCTATAATCATACTCTTCGTTATTGTCACTTACCCTAATTCTAAATTATTATATATTTTTATATTTGAAGTATTCAACAATAGCAAATTTAATTAAATTAAAAAAAAATTATTAGGCTTTTTGTGGGCAACACTTGCATGGAATTATATAGTATAAATAGGTTTGAGTTATAACTTTGCATATCATTCACTCTCTAATTAAACAAAGTATTATTACTTATTAGAGCGGAATAAATCAGGTATTTTATTTGTCAAGAATTACATTATCGAGTATGTTGTTTTTTGGAAAATTATTTATGATAAATTAATTATGGAGTTTATTGTATTTCATGGTTTTTTTCTACAAACAAAATTATACATTCAGCTTTGTATAAGCATTGTACAACCAAGATATAAGTAATTGAGCTAATGTGTATTTTTTCTGAACTAATTCAAAGTTCGTATTTTAATGTGTAAATAAATGAGCTCAGATATTTTCTAAAAGGTTCATTTTGTTTAGAATAAAACTCAAATACTTAATAGAGCGGAATAAATCAGGTATTTTATTTATCAAGAATTACATTATCGAGTATATTGTTTTTTGGAAAATTATTTTTGATAAATTAATTATGGAGTTTATTGTAGTTCGTTGTTTTTTTTTCAGATTTTGAAAGTTATTAATTAGTAAATGTAATATTATCGTAATGTAAATAATGACATATGATAAGAAAAGAGTTTAACTAGCTCTGGTTTTCTGTTTTTTTTACATTTCAATAAAATACTCATCACATATATTAAAAAAATGAGACGAAAATTTATATCCGGAGAAATAGTATGTAATAATATTAAATACTCCACCACAATAAATTTACTTTTGAATTTGCATTTTGTTATTATGAAATATTAATAACTAAAACATTTTTAGGGTAGTTACGTATAAATCCAAGTTCGTATGCGACCATGTAGGTTATCGTAAAATTATGAGGAATATCAGTAGTTCTTTTGTAAAATGGTCTCATCCCGCGCTATTTTGCAAAATGTGACTATTTTTGGTTAAAGAGTGAAAAAAAAAAGTGATCACTATCTACTAAAAAAGTAATCATTTTTCTATTGGTCGCATGTACGATAATTTTTCTATTGGTCGCATGTTCTTCTACGTTAACAATAATTACATGCATTATCAAGTTTATCATATGAACACGTAAATTAACGTTATTTTTTACTTGTAAATTTCCAGGTAAATTAAAGCAAAGAAGCCATGAATGCAGGAGGACGAACAACTGCAACAAAAGACACATACTACGAAAAACCAGCATTTACAATAAACCAAATAAGAAAAGCAATACCACCTCATTGCTTCCATCGTTCTTTGTTTCGTTCTTTCTCTTATCTTCTCCATGACCTAACCATCTCTTTCATTCTTTACTATATCGCCCATAACTACCTCGATTTCTTACCAAAACCCGTATCCTACATCGCTTGGGCGATCTACTGGTTCGCCCAAGGCTCAATCATGTTCGGTCTTTGGGTTTTAGGTCATGAAAGTGCTCATCACGCATTTTCGGAGTACAAGCGTCTTGATGACGTTGTCGGGTTTATCATTTACTCGTCTCTACTTGTTCCGTATTACTCTTTCAAAACGAGTCATAAAAGGCATCACGCTAACACTGGCTCCTTAGAAAACGAGGAAGTTTACGTCCCAAGAAAAAAAGAAAATATCCAATGGTATTTTACTAACTACTTTAATAATCCACTTGGTAGGGTTATTACCCTTTTAATTACCCTAACCCTAGGCTGGCCTTTATACCTTTTATTCAACGCGTCGGGTAAAAAATACTCCCGATTTGCTAGCCATTACGACCCATACGGTCCGATCCATAATAAAACCGTCGAAGTGTTTATTTCTGACGTCGGAGTGTTGGTGACTGTTTTTGCGATCTATCAATACGCGATAACGTATGGATTAGTACATACGATATTTATATATGTTATTCCGTTAGTGGTTGTAAACATGTTTGTAGTACTAGTCACGTACTTACATCATACGCATGCGTCGGTACCGTATTACGACTCGACCGAGTGGAATTGGCTACGTGGTGCGTTATCGACTGTGGACCGTGATTATGGTACGTTTATGAACAAGATATTTCACCATTGTACGGATGCTCATGTAATTCACCATCTATTTGCGTCAATGCCGCATTATAATGCTCGAGAAGCGACCGAGGCGATAAAGCCGATAATCGGAGAGTATTATCGATCCGATAATACTCCGTTTCATAAGGCGTTATGGAGAGAAGCTAAAGAATGTCTTTACGTCGTTGCTGATAAAGGAGAGCGTAGTAAAGGTGTATGGTGGTATTCTAACAAGCTTTAATTTAATTAATAATTAATCTATTTTTAAAGAGTTTTGATTAAGGATTTAGTTTAATTATGTGCTTTAATTTTGAGTTTGAGATTTTGTTATGGTGTTCATACCAAAACGGATGAACAAATGTAATAATTTGTCGTAAGATGGTTATTTGTCAAATTTATTCTGTTTTTTTAGTTAAAAACTTAATATTTGCACTTGTTTGTTAAATTTTGGCATAATTAGTAGATTGATTAATAATTTTATTTCCTCTGTTTTAATAGGATGTTTACCATTACTTTATTTTGTGAGGTGAAATAAAGTAAGTATAAACATCTCACTAGAACAAAGGAAGTACTATTTTTATGTGTTTATTAAATAATATACTCTGATAACATATTATTCTAGTTATCCTATAATTTGTTAATTATCAAACACCGTTTCTTGATTTTCTAATTTAATATAATAGTCAAAACTGGTGATTAAATCACCAAAAAAAGCTTCTATTGTTTACCAAATAGCACCTTTATATTAGCCAAAGTTAAATATATACCTACTCCGTCTAGACTGTATATACAACAATAATAACATTATCATAATAATACACTAATAGCATATCACCTCATTGTATTTATATATGTACGATGTTATTACCATAGTGTTAAAATTTATGGTAAGTGTTATACCCTAAAAATCACCATTTTTATAGGTCAACACATAGCACTATTTGATTGGAGGAAAAGCATGCATTGGATACCAAAGTCAATAAAGCAAAGGAGGTAGTAAGTCAATACAAAAAGAAGATTGTAAAGGAAGGAAGAGGGCGGCAGGAACGAGAAGGAAGAAAAGTCCAAGGAAAGCGGAACTCGAGATTGCCTGAAATGGCCACACAGCCAGCCTCCGTCAGAAAAAGCGAGTAGAAGGAGAGCACCCGAAATAGGCAAAGAAGAGAAGAAAGATCCGTTGGATTAGACCTAAATCCAACGGTCAATAGCTCTAAGACTTGTATAAATATGTAAACATTGTGCATAGAACATTCATTCATTATCTTACCTAGCATACATACAACACTAAGAAAAAGCAAAACACTTGTACTCACAGTCACTCTCTGAAGGATAATTCTAGTAGAAACTTGGAGGAAACATCCCTCCCGCAGTTTTTCCCCGAGGGGTTTCTGCGTGATCAATTCTCTTCTTCATTACACTTCTTCTTCTTACTTAGCAAACACATTTAATTCGTCTATTCAACTATAACCTTGGCTTGAAATCATTATAACCTCATAAAAACTACCTTAGGTAAATTTTGACCTAAACATTTTGGCGCCCACCGTGGGGCTATAGTGATTATTCAACCAAAAAACATCAAATCCTAAAACCCTCAAGAAAACTCTCAAAAATGACAAACCCAACTCCTCAAGCAACCTCGCAACCCATCCCGGTGGCAACAGAGACCCACAGTGGTCAGTGCTCCTCCAAATCCACTGCGGTCAGCACTCCCACAGTGGTCAGTGCTCCCGTGGTCAGCGCTCCTCCAGTAGTCAGCGCTCCTCCAGTAGTCAGCGCTCCTCCAGCGGTCAGCACCCCCCTCGCTGTTAGCACTCCTCAGGCGCAATCAGGCGTCACCAACAGCGGCGCAGCGGCCAGCTCAAACCCGGCGGATGTTCCCACCCCAGCCATGTGGAAGACGATGATGGAAGGGATATTTACCCTCCACCAGGCAGTCGACGGCTTAAGGAAGGACAATCAGGAACTCAGAAAGTTAGCAACGGCTCAGAATCTACCTCCGCGCTCCAGCAGAAATCCAGGCGCAGAGGCAGGAATCCCAAGACTCCCAGAGAGCAGGGCGATTCCCAGCGAAATAGTCACCAGACTGGACCTCTCCGGGGTCGCACCTCCAGGAAGAATCACTCCGACAGGCTTGGGTTACCTCTCCATCAACCTAGATTCGCCACCACCTCAAACGGGGGCCCCAGGTAACGAATCTGTAAGGCCACCTATTATCACTAACCAACATGGTAATGCAGGACCTTTTTTCACCCCGACCTCAGTCTGGGCACAAGGGGAAGGGTCATCAGCAAGGCAACCACCTCCGCTGGGGGCTGGCTCATCGGGATATCCCATCCAGCAGACGCCGTCAATAGTGCACACCGTGCCAATGAATCATCAGGCACTCTGCCAGCCCATGGTCGGCCAGACACCAGGAGCACCAGGGTACGCACCACTCACCCATACCACCCCTTGGAATTTCGCTAACCCTCTTGCAGGACCGAATCCATGGGAGCACCAGTACAAGGAGCTGTGGGACTTAGTCAGCCGCATCCCAGGAATGCCAAGGCCCCTGGAGAAAGCGGCCCCAGACAGCTACGCAGACTCGCCATTCACCCACAATATCGTCTCAGTAGATGTACCCAAGGGATTCACTCCGCCAAACATGACCAGCTACGATGGAACAGCTGACCCGATAGACCACATCAACCAATATAAGCAGAAAATGATGGTGGTCACGGCCTCAGGCTCCCTGAAAGAGGCATGCATGTGTAAAGGATTCGGGTCCACTCTCTCAGGAGCCGCCCTTCAATGGTTTGTGACTCTGCCCAACTCCAGCATGTCCAGCTTTGCAGATCTGGTGAACGCGTTCAACCAGCAGTTCGCCAGCAGTAGGAGGCCAGAGAAGCAGAGCAGCGACCTCTACGAGATCCAGCAAGGCGATGCAGAATCCACCAGAGACTACCTGGCCAGATTCAACAGGGAAATGGTGTCCATTCCCCATTGCGAGGAGAAAGCCGCCATCCACGCCTTTCGCTGGGGGCTACCCCAGGCCTCCGACCTATACAAAGAGCTCACCAAATGGCCATGCACGGCCTACGCTCAGGTTCAGCAAAAGGCGTTGGATGCCATCCGACTGGAAGAGGATGCAGGGCCCAGGAGGATCAGTTGCGGCTCCGCATCCACCAGCAGGAAGGCACCAGCAGCAGACAGGCAGGAGAAATCCAAACCCTACAACAGGCCGGTGCATAAAGTTTCTGGGGGAAAAAACTGGAAGAATGACCCAAATCTGCCGCCAAGGGTACAAGAGTACGGTTTCGCTGTTAATCTTGCAGGACTAATCAAAGCGCTAAAGGAGTTGGGAGAAAAGGTGAAATGGCCCAAGAAGCGGGCAGAGGAAAGAAGCAAGGACGGAAGGGACACCAACCTAAGGTGTGACTTCCACAACGAAGATATCGGGCATACAACGGAAGATTGCATCACCCTCAGGAAAGAAGTCCGGTATCAGTACGAGCAAGGTAATCTGAACCACATCTTGCCAAAAGGAACCAAGGTGAACGCGACTCGCCAGGTAGCACCCTCTAGTCCCCCTCTTTGCACTAGAACTATTAACGTGATAACAGGGGGCTCGGAGCTGTGCGGACTTACCTATTCCGCAGCCAAGAGGCACGCCACCCGAGTTAAAGGAGACAGGCCAGAATCCTCGTGCAGGATCAGCGCCCAGGATCTACCGGTCGTCAGCTTCGACGAAACGGATGCAGAAGAGGGTGCTGAGTACCATGATGACGCCCTGATCATCACCCTGTCCATAGGGAACTGCCGGGTAAAGAAGATCCTGGTGGACACGGGGAGTTCAGTCAATATCATCATGTTAGAGACGCTGAAAAGTATGGGATTTGGGGAAGCAGACCTAGTCAGAAAGGCGGTTCCACTGGTGGGATTCAGCGGAGAAACGAAGCACTCACTCGGAGAAATCATGATCCCGACCTACGCCGGAGGAGTCAACAAGCAGGTGAGGTACCTGGTGATTGACGGTCCCTCCACCTACAACGTCATCCTGGGCAGGCCGTGGATACATGATATGAAAGCTATCCCATCATCCTACCACCAGTGCCTCAAATTCCCTACACCATGGGGAGTCCAGACCATAAGAGGAAACCAGGAAGAAGCCAGGAGCTGTTACAAGGTGGCACTCAAGCCTACAGCCACTCCTCCCCCAGCATAGCAATCACAGGCAAAGCAGGTCAGGGGAACCTACGAAGAGCCTCCCCAAGTGGAGGTAGAGGAAATTCCCCTGGACCCGCTGCACCCAGAGAGAAAGGTACTGGTGGGAGCAGAGTGCACAGGTACCGTTCGCTCAGAACTATTAAATTTGTTAAAAGCTAACATCGACTGCTTTGCATGGTCCCACGAGGACATGGTGGGGATAGACCCAAGTATAATTTCACACAGGTTGAGTGTAAGCCCCGGCTACAAGCCGGTCCAGCAAAAGAGAAGAAAGTTTACCGCAGAAAGAAACCAGGTGATAAACCAGGAGGTGGACGACCTCCTGGCCGCAGGAAAGATAAGGGAAGTAACCTACCCGGAATGGCTATCCAACGTGGTAGTGGTCCCCAAAAAGAACGGAAAGTGGAGGGTGTGTGTGGACTTCACCGACCTCAACAAGGCGTGCCCTAAAGACCCGTTCCCCCTACCGCACATAGATGCAATGGTGGATGCAACCGCAGGCCATGAAATGCTCACATTCCTGGACGCCTGGAGCGGATACAACCAGATCAAAATGCATCCGGAAGACCAAGAAAAGACGGCATTCAGGTCTGAAAGAGGTATCTACTGTTATAACGTTATGCCATTCGGTTTAAAAAATGCAGGATCCACATATCAAAGGCTGGTGAACATGATGTTCAAAGAGCAAATTGGCAAAACCATGGAAGTCTACATAGACGACATGGTTGTCAAGTCCAAAGCAGCCAGCCAACACACCCAGCATCTAGAAGAAACCTTCAGCATCCTGAGGAAGTACCAGATGAAGCTGAATCCCTCCAAATGCACGTTCGGAGTCTCCAGCGGGAAGTTCCTGGGGTATATGGTCACGCAAAGGGGAATCGAGGCAAGCAGTGAGCAGATCAAAGCGCTCCTACAACTAGAGTCCCCCCAGAAGCCAAAAGATGTGCAGAAATTGACCGGCAGGGTGGCAGCCTTGAATAGGTTCATCTCCAGATCTTCCGACAGATGCCGATTATTTTATGACATACTACGGAAAAGCAAGAGATTTGAGTGGACAGAGGAGCACGAGCAGGCGTTCACAGATCTGAAGAAGTACCTCAGCTCCCCACCACTCCTATCCAAACCAGAGCAGGGGGAGCCGCTGTACTTATACCTATCAGTAACCGAAGTAGCAGTAAGTGCGGTACTGGTGCGAGAGCACGAAGGGACCCAGCATCCAGTCTACTACATCAGTAAGTCTCTGCTACCTGCAGAGACCAGGTACACCGCTCCTGAAAAACTCGTCCTTGCTTTAGTTACAGCTTCATACAAACTGAGACCTTACTTCGAGTCTCACTCTATATCCGTCTTAACTAGCTACCCCCTGAGACCCATATTGAGTAAACCAGAACTTTCTGGAAGAATGTCCAAATGGTCAGTCCACCTGAGCAGCTACGACCTAAAATTTGAAACAAGAACCGCGATAAAATCGCAAGCCCTTGCAGACTTTGTCTCTGATTTCAGCCCAGGTATGGAAAAGGAAGCAGCCAAAGAAATCCTGCCCCCAGAAATGGACTCTGAGGAAAATTGCTGGACGCTGCATGTAGATGGAGCCTCCAACAGCAGAGGAGCGGGGGTAGGAATGGTACTCAGGTCCCCTCAGGGAGATATGATCGTGCAGGCAGTACGATGCGAGTTTCCAGCAACCAACAATGTAGCAGAATACGAGGCCTTGATCCAGGGATTCCAACTGGCCCTGGATCTCAAAGTCAGATACCTGCAGGCGTTCAGTGACTCGCAGCTCATAGTAAATCATATCAACGGTGAGTACGAAGCCAAAGACCCCAGGATGGCAGCATACCTGGAAGTAGTCAAAGACAGACAGGCAAGGTTCATTACCTTCAAAATAGAGCAAATCCCCAGGGAGCAGAACGCAGAAGCAGACGCGCTGGCTAACCTGGGGGCAACATTCAAGCCCGGAGACATCTCCTCAATCCCCATCACCCACGTGCTGGAACCCTCAACTTCCCAGGAAGACCGAGAAGTTGAAAACTCCAGCACCCAATGGGAAGCAGGATTAGGCGTCCTCAGCAACACCGCGGAGCAGCCAGAGGATTGGAGGTCACCCTACCAGAAATGGCTGACAGACGGAACCCTACCGGCTGACAAAAAAGAGGTAAGGGGATTCAAAATGAAAGCTTCCAGATTCATACTAATAGATGGTGTGCTGTTCAGGAAATCGCTCGCAGGACCCTACCTAAGGTGTCTGGGCGACAAAGAGGCACAGACAGTCTTGCACGATCTCCACAGCGGAGACTGCGGAAATCATGCAGGGGGCAAGAGCTTATCCAACAAAGCAATCAGAATGGGATACTTCTGGCCGACGATACGAAGAGATGCCGTAGAACTGGCCAAGAAATGTGAAGCCTGCCAGAAACACGCCCCTGTCACGCATCAGCCCGCTGAACCTCTGCACCCGATCATATCGCCATGGCCGTTCATGAAATGGGGAATGGACATAGTAGGACCACTGCCCAGAGCACCTGGGAACAGAACCTACATGCTCGCACTAACAGACTACTTCTCCAAATGGATAGAAGCAGAAGCCTTCCCCCAGATCACAGAAAATCAGGTGATATCTTTCCTTAAACGAAACATAATCTGCAGATTCGGTATACCCTCTGAAATAGTATGTGACAACGGCTCACAGTTCATATCTAACAAAACCGAAGCATTTTGTGCTAGTTGGAATATCACCCTACTAAAAGCTGCCCCCAGGTACCCCCAGACGAATGGCCAGGCAGAATCCAGCAACAGGATAGTCATGGACAACATGAAAAGAAGACTGGAGGAAGCTGGAGGAAAGTGGGCAGACGAGTTGCCCTTAGTTCTCTGGTCTGACAGGACCACCCCAAAGACAGCAACGGGCCAAACCCCATTCAGCCTAGTGTTCGGAGCAGAAGCTGTCATCCCAGCAGAGGTAAAAGTACCAACACAGAGGTACGGCTGCCTAACAGAAGAGCGCAATCAGACAGAAATGGCCAGCAGCCTGGACACGATAGATGAGCTCAGAACCAGCGCTGCCATCAGAATGGCCGCCTACAAACAAATGGTGGCAAGGAGTTACAACAAGAATGTGAAGATCAGGACCCTCCAGGTAGGAGACCTAGTCCTCAGAAAAGTATTCCAGAATACAAAGAATACAAGTGCCGGAAAGTTTGCCTACAATTGGGAGGGGCCCTACCAGGTGGAAAGTGCAACGGGAAGTGGGTCCTACAGACTGACGGATATGGAAGGGAAAATGGTGCCCAGACCCTGGAATATCCTTCACCTAAAGAAGTATCACGTGTAAGGGAGCAGACTGGGATGAACTTTCAGAATCCGCGCCCAGAATCTACATCCTAATCCTAGGGTATTTACTTACTTATTCTATGTTTAAACATTTCGTACTTTAAGTCATACCCCAATGTATCACCCCCAGGATCCAGCCATCCTGAGGGAATTATTCGAAAAACAGAAACAATTTGGCGATCAATGAGAATATATTCGAGGTATTTTTTATCATGAATACTTGCAGAATGCTATCACTCAAAAACCTGAGTCAAGTCACACTCAAAAAAAAAAAAAACGAAACATTGCGTGAGTACGGCAAAGTACAAGCAGCTGGGACACTGTCGCCCACAATACCTAGCACTCACGAAAGCCTGGCAGCCTCTGACTGAGATGGGTATACCCTGAAGCCAGCACCCACACATGGCCAAAAAATACACGAGCATGCACAAACAGAAAATAAAAAGAGAAACACGCAGAGCATAAAAAGCGCCCACAGACGCATACTTAAAAAGGCAGCACAAACGGCTGCCAAAAATCCCTGGGATCACCCAGGAAGGAGTTCAAAGTACCAAAGAAAAACAAAAGCAAATAAAGGCCCACCACGCAGGGCCCAGGGCACAGAATATTCAGGGCACTAGCCCAGCCAACAAAACGAGCAACAAAACAACTAAATCAGGATGCCACCAAGGGCGCAGAAACTAAGCATCAGGAGCCTCCCTTTCGACCTGCTCACCACCAGAGTGCCGAGTGGAAGAGGAGCCCGCCTCCGCAGCAACATCAACAAGCTGATCCTGAAAGACGCGGACCGGAACAGGGGATCCTGGAGGGGCGCTCTGGACCTCAGGAGAGCCGGGAATTGGAGAGCGGAGGGATCCATCGGGGTTAAGATCAGAAAAGTCCGGCAGCACAGGAGGCACCGGAAACATCTGCTCCATGAGTTTCCTCTCATCCTCCAAGCTCCAGGCAGTATGCTCCCCCTTCCCAAACTCTTCCATGCAGGATATTCTCGCCTCCAGGGCGGAGAAGGTAGTCATGTTATACAACAGCTGGGACAACTTCTTCTTCTTGGTCACTACGGCTCTCAACCGCGCGCCCTGCTCCGCTAAGGCCTGGTCCCTCTCCCTGCGCAACTCAGCAAGTTCTTCTGCTCTCTTCCTACCCTGCTCCTCAAGGGCATCCTCAAGCTCCTTCACCCTCGCCTGGCAGCGGGCCAAATCCTCTGCCTTCTTCCTGCTGAGCCCCCTCTCGGCGTCCAGCCCGGTCTCAGCCTCTCGAAGTGCAACCTCGGTCTCGCTGCACCCCATCAACACCTTCTGGAAGCCCTGAAAAGGGAGCCCAGGGAAGACATCAGCCAACCAAAACGGGAGCACAAACGAACGGAGGGGAAGGAAAGAAACTTACCGAGAAGATATCCTCCGCAGCCTGACGCCACAATGGCATCAAAGGTTGGCCCGACAACGCTGCCTTAGAACCTGGAGTCAGCAGGCGACCCATAGCAGGCCAAGGATCCTCCTCCAGTTGGCAGCTAAAGCCCTCTGGCAGGCGGATGATGTCCTCACTTAGGTCCTCAATGATAGGGGCGGCAGATTTCTTGGCCAAAGCAGTAGAGGTGGAAGCTCTGTGGCGTGTCCTGGAGGATACGGCTGGAGGAGGAGGACCAAAAGGGGTAACGGAGGGAGATGACTCAGCAGGGGCGCACACGGCGGCCTTCTTCGGAACAGGCAGGGATTCTCCGGGCTCCAACTTCCTTTTGGATAAAGGCTTAACCGATGAAACTAGCATCATTTTCCTACGTTCGGCCAGCAGCTCCGTGGGCGTTTTCTTGGTCTGGGTCGAACTGGTAGACATTTCTGCGGGCTCTTCTTGGCTGAACAGGGTGTTGAAACTACGGGCGTCGACGTCTAGCCCAAATAACTTGTTGTAAATCTCAGTGGGGTCGGCTGAAGGAGTTAATTCTTTCACGCCTGCATGAAAAAAGGCGTAAGGGCGTGAGTGGCAACAAGAACGGAAAAACAAAAAAGAGCACACAGTACCTTTACTATCTGTGATGGGGTCCTGGAAGATGTACTCAGCAGGCGCCGGGAGCGAGTCCACTCGTACGAAGACGAACTGGGTGGACCAACCGGCGTCCTTAGCCTTTTTCGGAAGGATAATAGGAAGGTCAATCTTGGAGTGGGCCCGAAGGGTAAATTGGGCGTCACCCAAGCTCCTGACCGCGTAAAAATGGGCTAAATCCCCTAAGGAGATGTCGATGGAATAGCGGTTGCTCAATTCAGACAAAGAAAGGAGAATCCTCCAGGCATGGGGATTTAACTGCCAAAGTGGAAGTTTCGAGTGCCGAAGAAATTCTTGCACCAGAGGGGGAAATGGGAAAGACAAGCCCAAGGAAAAGGGGTACAAATAAAAAGTGGTCCACCCTGGGCAATGCGCATCAGGAAACTGCCCAGGGCGGGGAACAATCATATCAGCCTCCTTAAAAGGAAAAAAGTCCGCAACCACTGAAGGGTCTAACAAAGCAAAACACGAGTCGACACGGTACTTGCTAGCCAGTAGGGGACGCGCAGAAAAGGTATTCGCAGCCATTAAAGATGTTGAAGAAAAAGTCGCGAAAAGAATGGTACCTTGGTAAAAAGAGAAGCAGTGACAGTTGGAAGGATCGGAAGTTGAAAGAATTAAGAAAGAGAAAGGGGAAGAGTAGATGGTAGAAAAGTAAATGGTAAAAGTAAAGAGGGTAAAGGGAGGTTTAAATAGGGGAGGTAAGTTTGAAATTTGAAATTAATGGTGGACAGTTGGCGGGTGGTTAACATGCAATAAAGAGGGCATCTGTTGGAACTGACGCACGTCATATCAAAGACTCCTCAATTGCTGAACCTGCGCGGCGTTTCTGAAGGAAGTCCGCATCGAAGCCCTGGACGCGACTTCTGCAGGAGTTCTTGCAGAAACATATTTCTACAAGAACTGGGGGCTAATGTTATACCCTAAAAATCACCATTTTTATAGGTCAACACATGGCACTATTTGATTGGAGGAAAAGCATGCATTGGATACCAAAGTCAATAAAGCAAAGGAGGTAGTAAGTCAATACAAAAAGAAGATTGTAAAGGAAGGAAGAGGGCGGCAGGAACGAGAAGGAAGAAAAGTCCAAGGAAAGCGGAACTCGAGATTGCCTGAAATGGCCACACAGCCAGCCTCCGTCAGAAAAAGCGAGTAGAAGGAGAGCACCCGAAATAGGCAAAGAAGAGAAGAAAGATCCGTTGGATTAGACCTAAATCCAACGGTCAATAGCTCTAAGACTTGTATAAATATGTAAACATTGTGCATAGAACATTCATTCATTATCTTACCTAGCATACATACAACACTAAGAAAAAGCAAAACACTTGTACTCACAGTCACTCTCTGAAGGATAATTCTAGTAGAAACTTGGAGGAAACATCCCTCCCGCAGTTTTTCCCCGAGGGGTTTCTGCGTGATCAATTCTCTTCTTCATTACACTTCTTCTTCTTACTTAGCAAACACATTTAATTCGTCTATTCAACTATAACCTTGGCTTGAAATCATTATAACCTCATAAAAACTACCTTGGGTAAATTTTGACCTAAACAGTAAGTAAGACGGTTTATCATTGATTTACGTCTATCAATAATACCTTATATTGATCTCGTATGTTCGTATATTGTAATGTTTTTGTGACTCGTTTAACCAAATTATTTGGTGACGAAAGTTCGATATATAGATGTTGACCTATTTGTTTGGTGATTCGAGCGTCTTGGAAAAGAAACTAGGTACGTTGTCGAAGATTACGCATATTATCATTGACTTTTGTCTTTATCAGGTATCATGGCAATATGACGTACTTAAATTCCAGCTGAAGTTGTTTATTTACCTACCAGATTCAAACGTACATTAACAATAAATTAATAATCAACTACGTATTTCACATTTTTATAATACTGAGTAGCATTTAATTTGACCATAAAACTGATGTAATTGTCGGGAGGAAATCTAGTCTAGCTCCCACTTCATTAACTAGTAAGGGACTATAAAGTGTAATAACAATATAATGTGTAATAACAATAATAAAAGAGAAGAAATAACCAGATTTGTAATAACGTGTTGGTATGAGAGTCATTGCCTGCCTTGAAATTTATTTTGGTATGATTGTGGATTTGTGGTGACGATCAGCAGATATCGGTAGTTTTGCAAAAATTTACAGTATAGCTTTCGAACTTGTCCGCTTAAGAATTGAGAGCTTTGGAACGACGGAAGTTTTTATTACTTTCCCGTAAATTTTGTATAGAGTAGGAGAGAAAGAGATAAGATGATTTTTTTTATTGCTTAGAGTGCTCTTATATAATCCAAAAAAAGACCGATTTATAGGCGTTTTGGTTGTTTGTTCATTGTACCTAGAAATGAACCTGGACACTACAAGTATCAGAAACAAGACCATTTTACAGACCGGGCCAAAGAGGAAGGCATATCCCACTACTGCCAATTGCCAAATCCTGGAACTGGGTCGGGCTCGGGCACATGTACGTTTGAAAAGTTAAGTAAACGATGAGTCTTATTCCTCGGCTCTTCTTCCTTTTAACACTATATGGTAATGATAAACCGTCTTACTTATCATAGATAAACCGTCTTACTTATCATAGACAAAATTTTTAACAAAAGTTGAAAATAAAAAACTTGGCTTATTAACCCCGATTTCCAACAAGGGGAGACTTATAACTTACAAGTACACTCTACACAAAAACTTCTTAACCATTGATTTATAAAAAATTAACTAAGATTTCCGAACTAGTTGTTTTTTACCAGAGACAAGCGCGAAACTAGCAATCCGCCTCCATAATTTTGTTAAAAGTTGAAATTAGACTCTTAAGTTTCAATTTTATGGTATTCGTCAAACATTTTTTAACAAATCACTAATTGTTCTATAAGATCAATTTTATCTATATTAATACAAGAACATTTTATGCAATTTCGTGCTTCCACGTCATCATATTTGTTTTCATTTATTTTTTATTTTAAATAAATACAGGACCCGCCACAAAAATATGAATATTATTTATGAAAAACACATTTGTTAATAGAATTTCATCGGATAATCAATACAAAACTTCGAACCATCATACTCAATTCCATATATGTTGCATAAATTATACAATATGAGAATGAAGAATTTTCCCAATAATCCTCATAGTTTATCAATAATAAAAAAAAGTAAAATAAAAAAATGAACAAAAAACATTATTAGACAATGAAAATATAAATGATAATACAAATAACGTTACTATATTTATTGTCAAGCTTTTAACTCTAACATTTTGACCATCATAATAGCAAATTTTTGAGATATTACTAAATTTGAATAATTTTTTTAATAAAAATTCGACCAAAAAAGTTAATAAATAATAGTACTGTTTTAATTTTCAATTTCAAAAATGAGATCCAAAAGGTTAACAAAAGAAATAAACTATAAAACTCTGTTAAGTAGATTTTAGAAAATTCCGTTAAAATAATACTCTTAAAGGAATTCGTTATAGATATTGAGCTAATCTACTAAAATGAGTATATCTAAAAAATTTGTTATCATGTTTTAACACTAAATTCGTGCATTATTTCACGGATTTGAAACATGTGTAAATTTCAAACCCTTACAATTGTTGCATGTGTTTTAAACTATTATGAGCCTATAGACAAGGATTTAAAAAAATATATATTTCGGGTTCTAAAATGACCGAAAATAACCATATAAAAACTCTTGAAATTTTCAACATAGTACTTTAATACCATATAAAAATGACTCAAGCTGTTAAAATTGGCATACGTTATAAAATACACATTTAAAGGCACTATCTTTATTTTAAATGTCGTGTTTGAAATAGACAAAATAAGTTATATATTTTATTCTATTTTGTTTTTTGAAAAATCCGAGTATCCAATGTTAATTATCGGATATAATGAGCCTATTGACAAGGATTTAGGAAAAAATATTCCGGTTTTTAAAATGACCGTAAATAGCTGATTTTGAAGATTATTAACCACGTTTTTTACGCCGAAAAGGTCCCGAGATAAAAAAAAATTCTCGATATTCGCACCATAGTACTTTAATACCATAAAAAAGGCTAAGACTACGTTTATAGGTTGGGCTGGGTAGGGCTAGATTTTGAATAAGGACAAAAAACGGAAAATAAAATAAAAAAAAACTAAAAGAAAATGGTAGACCACTTCTCACCTTTCTCGTTCCACAAGTTCCATGTAGGAACTCCTTAAACTCATTTTGGAACACCAAACAGTACGTAGCCAAATTTCATCAGGCAAAAAATCAAATGCAACCCCAATGAAAATAGGTCACATGGAGATAAATGATTGGGAGTGGGATTTTAATATTTGTATACCTTTTCTTTTATTTAAAAATGAATATAATTTTATTTTCATATGCAATAAATAAATAAAAATTACATCAATGTTCATGAATTTTTGTGTACTACAAATAGAGACCACATATGATATATTTTGGAGTCCATTTTAGTTTTATTTTTTATCTTATTTTTTTTGTTTTAAGGAGCGTTTTATTCAAGAAAACCGTGTTTCTTTTTCGGTTTTTGTTCCATATGCAACTCAATTTTTGTTAATCGTAAATACATTTATAACTAATGTCAATATAAAATCATGAAGCAAAAATATATTAAAAATATATGATGGTAAAAAAATTAGGAACTAGGTCTAGGTAGGGTTTGATAAAATTACAAAATCAGGAACTAGTTTTTGTAGGTAGGATAAAAATATATTTTAATATTTTAATGTAGGAACTAGGTCTAAGTAGGGCTGCAGGAACAACGGATAAATATGGTCTAAAGGTGTTAAAATTGGCATAATTAAGGTTTAAAATATACACATTTAGAGGCCCTAACTTTACTTTGAAAGTCGTGTTTGAAATAGATAAAATAATTTATATACTTTATTTTATGTTGTTTTGTCAAAAATCCAAGCATCCAATATTTATTACTTCGTATAAGATATAATGAGCCTATAAACAAGGATTCAGAAAGAAAATATTTCGGATTCTATTATCCACGTTTTTTAGGCGAAAAAGTCTCGGGATAAAAACTCTCGAAATTCGCATCATAGTACTTTCATAGCATATAAAAATGACTCAAGATGTTAAAATTGTCATAGTTATAAAATAGGCACGTTTAAAAGTCTTATCATTATTTTTAATGTCGTGTTTGAAATAGACAAAATAAGTTATACTCCATCCTACTTTTTAGAAGTGTCTCATTTGAGTATAGTACAAAATTGAAGGAATATTAGTTATTTAGTATTTTAGTAAGTCTTGCTTGTGACGGGTCACCATTTGTGACGGATATTTTGTGAGATAAAATGGATACAAAATGAGTTAGTGGACAAAGCGGACCACATGAATAGTGTTGGAGAGAGAGAAAAAATGGGTATTTTGTGAGATAAAATAGTATCCGTCTTCTCCTTGTGACGGGTATGTCATGTCTTCAATGAGAATTTGTGTTAATATTTTGGGTTTTGTAAGGATATCTAGATTGGTGAGAGAGTGTTGTGTTAGGAGTGGGTGGGGTAATAAGTGGAAATAGGTAAGGGTAGAATGGTAAACAAAAAACTTTGACGAATAAACTGAAATAGACAATCGGCCACTTATAAAAAAGTAGGAGGGGTATATTTTATTCTATTTTGTTTTCTGAAAAATCCGAGCATCAAATATTTCTTATTGAATATAATGAGTCTATTGAGAATGATTCAGGAAAAAAAATCTGGATTCTAAAATGACCGAAAATAGCCGATATTAACCACGTTTTTTAAGCCGAAAAAGTCCAGAGATAAAAATTCAAGAAATTCGCACCATAGTACTTTATTACCATATAAAAATGACTCAAGGTGTTAAAATTGAAGATTTAAAATAGACACCTTTAATGGCCTTAACATTACTTTAAAGATCGTGTTTGAAATAGACAAAATAAGTTATATACTTTATTCTCTAGGTTGTTTCGTGAAAAATCGAAGCATCCAATATTTATTATAGGATTTAATCAGCCTATAGACAAGAATTAAGAAAAAAAATTATTTTGGATTCTAAAATGACCGAAAATAGCTGATTTTAAAGGTTATTATCCACGTTTTTTAGGCCAAAAAGGTCTCAGGATAAAAACTCTCGAAATTCTCATCATAGTACTTTAATACTATATAAAAATGACTCAAGGTCTTAAAATTGGCATACGTTATAAAATAGACACATTTAAAAGCCCTGACATTATAGTAAAATGTCGTGTTAGAAATAGAGAAAATAAGTTATATACTTTATTTTATGTTCTTTTGTGAAAAGTCAAGCATCCAATATTTAGTATTGGATATAATGAGCCTATAGACAAAGATTCAGAAAAAAAAAAAATTGGTTTCTAAAATGACCGAAAAAAAGCCGATTTTGAAGGTTATTATCCACGTTTTTTAGGCTGAAAGGTCCCGGAATAAAAATTCTCGAAATTCGCACTATAGTACTTTAATATCATATATAAATTACTCAAAGTGTTAAATTTGGCATACGGTTTAAAATATACACATTTAGAGACTCTTACATTATTTTAAAGGTCGTGTTTTAAATAGACAAAATTAGTTATATACTTTATTTTATGTTGTTTTGTGAAAAAATTCAATCATTCAATATTTATTATCGGATATAATGTTTCTAATCACAAAAATTCAGAAAAAAATATTTCGGGTTCTAAAATGACCGAAAATAACCGATTTTGAAGTATTATGCACGTTTTTTAGGCCGAAAGGTCCCGGGATAAAAAAATTTCAAAATTTGCACCATAGTACTTTAATACCATATAAAAATGACTAAAAGTATTAAAATTGGTATACGGTTTAAAATAGACACATTTAGAGACTCTTGCATTATTTTAAAATCTTGTTTGAAATAGACAAAATAAGTTATATACTCCGACCTCCGTACTTTATTTTATGTTGTTTTGTGACAATCCAACCATCCAATATTTGTTATCGGATATAATGAGCATATTGACAAAGATTCAGAAAAAAAATATTCCGGGTTCTAAAATAACTGAAAATAGCCGACTTTGAAGGTTATTATTATCCACGTTTTTTTGGCCGAAAAGGTCCCGAGATAAAAATTCTCGATATTCGCACCATAGTACTTCATTACCATATAAAAATAACTCAGGGTGTTAAAATTGACATACGTTTTAAATATACACATTTAGAGGCGCTAACATTACTTTAAAGGTCGTGTTTGAAATAGACAAAGTAAGTTATATACTTTATTCGATGTTGTTTCGTGAAAAATCGAAGCATCCAATATTTATTGTAGGTATACGGTTTTCACCATTGTTTATTGTTATTTATTTTGGAGTTGTTCCTAATGCGATGGGCCTGGCCTCAACTTGTCCCTAAGTTCTGTGGATGCATCAGATGATATCCAAGGTTATTGTGATTTTATCAAGTGGCGGATATGGGCCAGTAGATAGGCTAGAGACTTTTTTTGCATTGAAAATGGGCACTTCGTTACATGTTGAAGACGGATAATGTCCGTCTCACATTATGCAAGTAACACTATTTATGAGGTGATTTATTTTTTTCTATTTGCCCTCCCATTTGCTTTACCGTGAGAGAAGTTTATGCGTGTTCAGCAAGAAACGAATATCATCCGTCACAAACAAGACTCGTTGTTTTTCATATCTTCATTTTGAGTTTATGTATGTCCTAATGAAAATAAAATAACAGTAATATCATAAGAAAATTTGAAAATATTTCAAAAATTTTAACCAAACGTTTCAATTATCAAACATTAACGGAGCAAGCTTTGGAACAATAGTATTTTTGTATGTCGTAAAACGGTATTTCCTAATCAAAGCGTCATGCTTGTGTCAGACATAATCCATCCCGTACTCAAAATTGATAGTGCCTTTTTAATAATAAGACAGATGAAGGAGAAATGGAACACCCGTTACTTACCTATTGTAAAAAGGGACATTATTCATTTTCAGCTTTTACAATTTAACAAGATCTACCAAACTTAGGCCTTGTTCTTTTCGGCTGAAACGAGCTGAATTGAATTAATTGAAGTAGAGCTTAATTGTACTAAATTGACTGGAACAGAGATGAAATGAATTTAGTTGAATTAAAAGTTAATTTTGTGAAGGAATTCATTTAACATAATTGATTGATCGTAAATAAAACCTAACATAATATAACCAAGCAAAATTAAAATGAGCTGAAATTAAACCAGAAAGAACAGGTCCTTAATCTCATTTATTCATATTTCATCATATATCACATATTAGTATAACAAGGTGTCTTGCTGAAAACAGATAGTATCCCTCCCACAACAAGACAAGTGGAAAAACAGGCGGGGCTAAATGAAACAAATTTTATGAGAGGGACGTTATCTATCTTCAACTCGTGACAGATAGCGGGATAGTGTCCGTTTTCAATGACAATTTATGCTAGTATAATACAAGCATCAAACTTTGAGAAACCTAACCAAAAGAGTTTGAGGATTAAACCCTAACCCATTAAACCCTAACAACCTTTTCCCATCACCATTAACAAAAACACCAACATCTCCACACAAAACCTTACAAAAATTACAAACACTTGGACAAAAAACTATCTTATAATCATACACACCACTTCCACTTTTCTCAACCCTAAACCAGTTACTAACACTACCCGCTCCGGGTGCCGCAGTGACCACCCCTAACCCTACGTACCGTCTTCCGGTTTCCTCATCGAGTGTAAGCTGCCACCCTGTGGACTGCTTACACTCGGTGGCGAATGCCGCGAAGACGAAGTTCATGTCAGTTGATAATGTGACTTTGTTTTGTGTAGGGTAGTTGACTGGGTAGAGTTTGACGGGTTTGCCCTTGGATAGTTCTGAAGGGGATTGTGCTGCGTAGAGAGGGCATGCGGATGTTGTGTTTTTGGGTGACATTGTTAGGCCTCCGCCGCGGCCGCGGTATACTGGGAGGATGTAGTATGGTGTGTTGGGTTGTAGTGGGTGGCCGGTGGTGTCTAGCACGGCGTTTGTTGCGGCGGTTGTGGGATGGGAGAGGGAGAAGAGGAGGGTGAGGAGGAAGGTGGTTGGAATGAGGAGGGGTATGGAAGTCATTTTGTTTTGGTCGGGAGTTTGTGTTTGGAAATGAGGTGGGTATTTATAGGAGTATAAATGTGGAAATAATTAATATTGTGAAAAGTCGTAATCGATTAGCTACATTTTAAGTGGGTTGTCGGCTAGGTAGCATCAAAACGGATACGGAGACGGACACGACACGAACACAGGATACAACATTTCATGAAATTTAGGATACGTGACACACAATCGATTTAAATTTAGTAAAATATTTATAATTATAAATGTTTGATTTTATTTTTGTAAAAATAGTTGATATTAATTTTAAATAAGTGAAGGTAAATTTGCCGTTGATATAACTCATTTTTATTTCTCATTCGATTCAATATTCTAATTAATCTATTTCGATAGCGCATTTCTCGTCTGAATAACATCATTCACCCCAAATGATGACCAAATAGCGTGGACACGCGATGGACACTGCTCAAATACCATGGACACGCTTCGGACACGTGCATAAATAAACGTAGAAAGTTACACGGCTTTATAGGCGTCCGACACGTTTCGGCGTGTGTTCGTGGAGTGTCGGTGTCGGACACGGTACGACTCATTACGAGAAGTGTCCGTGGTGCCTAAGTTGTCGACAGTTCCGTGTTGATTATTTCTTTTTTCTCTTGTTGAGATGAGAGTTCACTCATGACGGTTCCAAGGGATGATTCATGTCAGCCGATCCCAAAACATTTTGGGACTAAGGCTCTGATGTTGTTGATGTTGTTGTATTACTCGTTCGAAATAAAGTGAATAATATATTTATGGACGGTTGAGGTATTCTTTGTGTAAACTAAACCAAATTCGTGATATCATTTCTCGTGATTTTACAAGTTATGTTAGCCGATATCTATGTGGATTGTCGATGGTTGACTATATGTACTCTGAGTACGGAAATAACGGATCAGGATGAAGTTAGCAACGAGTTTACAAGTCAATTCAATGAAAGTGTGCTAACGATTACAATAAATAAAGAAAGATTGGAGAAGAGACAAGCGTGCCACATCCCACGTTCTTTACGTTACAGTCTTATCTACGCAAATTCTTATTTCAGACCACCAGCTTTCATTAGAAACTGCAGACGGTCGAGACGGACAATAATACGGAGTATAACCACAATGATATTGTCAATATTACAACATAACGTTACTTGTTTTTTTTTAATACTGGTCACATTTAACTATAAAATTGTTATAAAATTTCGTCCTCTTACTTCAAACCAGGATGATCGGTATGAAACCGGGACTATAGATATTCCCTTTGAATGAGCTACTAGATGACGTTTTATACTTCGAAGAATCCGAGACTGTCTTTCTAAGTATTATATGCACGCGTACTCATGTCTACAAACTGAACGATCGATTCAATCGAAAGGCTATCAATTGTTGATTCAAACAATTTGTGTTTTAATCAATACGACTGGTACTGACGCAACAATTGTTCACGAATACATTTCCTGAAAAAAAGACTCGGAGTTGATAACATTAGCGTAAGCAGCAAAAGAATAACACGAGCCAGGGCTGCACGCTGGTTAACGGGGTTATCAGAGAAAAGAAGTGATGTTTGATAACACAATCTCGAATGTACTCAACATAAAACAGCAAGGAACGAAACAAGTAAAAGCGTTGTCGACAAGATTCACTAAACTATGCTTAATGCGCTCAGTGTTAACGTTACAAATCCAAATGTCAACAAAATTTAGCATCAACAACCATGAATGGATGATTCTTAGTTTAGCTCTTTCCAGCTTGCTTTTCCTTGGTCTTTTGGATCTTCAAAACTTTCTTCACTATCTTTTGCTCTTCAATGAGGAATGCTCTAATGATCCTGCCATTGTCGTAATAAAAACATGTTAACATCACAACCCATCTTACATTAGAACATCGAGGAAGCCCAGAAATCACGATAAAGAGACGAGATGTCAGACAGTATACCTTTCTCTAACAGCACCACCAGACAGAACTCCACCATAAGGTCGGTTAACAGTTCTTCTGTTCCTTGGCAATCGGGATCTCTTGTATTCAGTTGGTCTCAAGTGAGGAATCTGGCAAATGGGTATAATTAATAGGTTAGATCGAAGTTATATTTCAGACCGACAGTTATGAAAACACAAGGACTTGGAATGCGCAAGGAAAGTCTCAAAGAGTAGAACCCATTGTATGAAGTGTAAACCAACATAATTGTCAAGTACAGGAAAGGCGATAGAAATATCACGCACACCCACGAAATTATTAGACATATTTTATGATTCTATAGATAAATTTGCAGTCTCAAAAAGAAAGAGAGGCTCGGTTAATTAGGGAAGGAAATGCCGTAAGAAACAAATATCATTTGAACACTTCATTTTGGATGCTTGTAGCACGTAACACGTCAAACAAGGGAATCTTATACAAGGGGAGCCTTGGCGCACCGGTTAAGGTGTTGCTTTGTGACCGTGAGGTCACGGGTTCAAGCCCTGGGAGCGGCCTCTTGCCAAAATGGCAAGGGAAGGCTTGCCCCCATTACACCCTTGTGGTGGGGCCCTTCCCCGGACCCTCGCCTAGCAAGGATGCCATCGTGCACCGGGCTGCCCCTTTTTTATGACACACTGCTATAAAGCGTCACGTAACGCACTTGCAGCCTACGTTGGAGTTACACAGATAAGAGCAAAACAATTCACGGGAAACAAACATTATATGCCCTCAGATCTCATAGCTTTAATAGATCATACACAGCTTAAGCAGAGACTAATGACCAAAAGCCTTTACAAACCATAACCACATAGATATATGGATGGATGAGAATTGAAATGAAAGATTGTTGATGTGAAGGAAAAGAGGAAGAGGAGAAATGATAGTGGAAGCGGAAATGGTAAATAAAGGCTAATGGTGATTGACATCCATGCAACTGATCAATAGAAATTGATTTCCATCATTGGGCAAACAGAATACAGAGTAAAAGATAAAACTTTGATGATTCCATTAATTTTTCAAAGAAAAACGTGATACTGTTTAGCGCCCAAATCAATTAAACATTTTCCATCATGGAAATATACTTAAAAATAGTTCAAACAATATATTTATTGCACTAACAATCGTCAATGGCAATAGATACGAGGGGCACATCACTGAGTTAAATCAGGCACCATCAATTAGCAGTCTACCGATACCACTCATATAGTTACAGAATACGACACAGTGGCACTGTAGGGATGTCATTGGGGCGGGTACAAGTGGATACCGCCCCGCAGCCGCCCCAGTTGGGGCGGGGATGGGTAGAGCTTTGGCAGGTGGTGGGGCAGGGATGGGTACGAAAATTGTACCTGGGTATTGGGGCGGGGATGGTTTTGCGTGTTAACCACTTCATACCCGCCTACCCGCCAATTACTATAAAAATTAATATCATTATTACGATAAATTTACAGATATTATTTTGTTATAATTAAGACGAAATGTAAAAAATAGTTATTTTATAAAGTATTTTACCAACTTCTTAGGTAAATAACTAAAATTATATAAACAAACTTCTAAACATAGAAATTAATAGTGATTAAACCAACTTGCACGAAAAAAAATCGAAAAAATTAATGGTATAATGGGTTTATGGGTAGGTGAGGCGAGGATGGTTTTGAAAACGTGTACCCGCCATGGGTGGTGGGGCGGGGATGGTTTTGGAGACTTGTACCCGCCATGGGTGGTGGGGCGGGGATGGGTATGAGGTTTTCCTAATGGGTACGGGTACGGGGGAGCCTATATCCAGCACCGCCCCGCCCCAATGACATCCCTAAGTGGCAGCGCCCATGACACATTTAGATTTCACGAGAAAAGAACAAAGCCTAAGAAGCCTTGCAAAGACTGTATAATCAACAACATCACACATTCGCACCCAATAGCTCAATACTAGTAGGGGAAGCTGTATAGCCTGTATTATATGCTTTACTTACAAATACAATCAACAACTCGGAAGCGAGCTTAAAATCATCTTCAACAAAAACAACGAACGCCCTAAACATAATCGAAAAAGGGAAACAAGGAAGAATACCCCTTGAATTCGCTTGCCAGTGACGGGGCACTTAGGTCCACTAGCTCTCTTCTTTGTGGTCTGATACACCAACTTACCACCTGATTAAATCAACCCGAAAAAAACAACCATTAAACTAAGAAAACCGTCACATAATCCTTACTCCCCAACTCGTGCTAATTTGTTTAGCTATACTATTCTAGAATGTCTCATTCATTTGTTTACCAAGACGGTTTTTGATGGGTAATTTGATCACACATTGATTACGGTACGCTTGTCACCGGTTAACAACCACCAGATAACCCCCTCTCACTCGTATTTGTGACAAAATCAAAGGTAAACAAATAACCGTGATGAAAAGGGTATACTAAGCAGTTCTATAATGGCAAACCCAGAAAACAAGAGAATTGTCAGCCATTAACAACCACCAGAATAATAACCCTACCCTATTTCGTAAACCCTAAACAAATGAACGGGACCGGGAGGGTATACTAAACAGTTCTTATAATGGCGAACCCAAATCCATATTACTTACGACGAACCTAAATCAATTAGAATCCTAACTCATACATCCACAAACCGACTAAAATGTAAACACACCAAAACAAACTATATAAGTATTTTAATCAAAGGTAAACAAATGATTGAAACGGAAGGTGATCATAATAGAGTACAATACATAATAATGTAGAAACGTAAAAAAGTACCAGGGGTTTTGACGATGCGATGTTGGTTAGATTTAGTGGCATAGCTGTGACGCCTACGGTAAGTTAGCCTTTGCACCATTGTTTCTCTCTCCTGTTTGCTTCCTTTCTCTCTCTACAAAATGTGCAGATGGAGGCGGAATGAAGAAGAAGGGTTTTTCCAAATGTTTCGAGGTTATGTTATAAAGGTAAGGGATTGAGCCAGGGATAGTTTGTGTTGGATCATTACGGTTTGGGCTTTCTTCAACTTTGGGCTCATATTTGATTAATACTACGACCATAATTAGTAACTTGTCGATGACGGAATAGTATTTGGATATTTTATACTAACTCGTTGTTGTGATAACAGAGTTGGTTTTTAGGGTAATATAAGAATTAACCGGAAAGAATTGTACAGTTGTTTTATAGTATATGACGAATCCAGAATATGAATAGTCGAAATTTAACTGTTCTTGTGTAATACAGTATTATATTTTAATTTTAAGAATCGGAGTATGAACGAGGATTTGAACTTTTTGTTAGTAGAGTCACGATCTTATACATACAGGGTTTATGTATGGATCGTGTTGTGTTGCGCTAATACTTACCTTAGTTGTGTCAAGTTCTCGTGTTTAGCCAAATAGGTCACTCCAATTCTCTATTTTACTTACTGCTTCTAATTTAAAATCGGAATGGGTCGTGACTCGTGTATTTTATGGAATCGGCACAACTAGCTTGACCAATATTTGTGCTTTTTGGGTGGTGACCGGGTGGGGTTTTGCGTTTATGTTGTGCTCATGGGCAAATCCACTGTGCTCAAGCGTGCTGTTAGGGAGTCGGCTCGTTTGTGGGGCATGTCTTGGTAGCTTATGCACGCGGTGGTTTTGGCCCGTAAAAAGGCCTTGACACACGAGTACACGACGTAGCTCATTGCGTATGGTACCGCTCCGGACCTAGGGCATGCCATAAACTAAACAATGCAGTCATATGTACTTGGATATGCCTCCCAAGAAGCTCGATTATCGAGTTCCAAGTTCCGATCCGCTACGACTCTATCCATATTAAAAAAAAATCGAAATTAAAATCGATATAAAAAAATCGGATTAACTGGACTCGGCTAGGCTCGGCTCGGCCTGGACCTCTTCAATACTCGAAGGTCTAGCCCATGTTCATCAAGTCAGTTATTCAACAGAGCCGACGTCCTCCGTGCTCCATGACCTCGAACATGGTCAACGCAATTTCGAATAATGGTCAAAATCAATTCCTTCCCCAATTCCGTGAAATCTCTTCAATGATCGAAACCCTAATTTCCCAGGTATTGCAATTAAGTATCTATAATGAATGTATTCATCCATAGTTCTGTAATTAGTTTTTGTACCTTGAGCATAAATTCGCAGTTTATTGTATGTATTACTGATCTTATATAATGCTCCATCCGTCTCAATTATTTGTTTAGGTTGATATGAATCATATGATACTGCTTATAAAGATTAGTAAAGTGTAAACAATTGATCGAAATGTAGCGTAATATGTAGCATCAATTGATAAACACTCCCTTGTAATCCTATCCTGTTGATTAAGGCTATGCTCTCACTTGCATACACAGGACTTCGCCATGTTCTTTTCGGCTTAAACGAGCTGAATTGAATTAAATGGAATAAAGCTTAATTGAACTAAATTGAATGGAATTGAGCTGGAGGGAATGTAGTTTAATTAGAATTTAATTTTGTGAGGAGATGAACTATCTGAATAGAACTTAACGGAATATAGCTAAGCAAAACTCAAATGAGCTGAAGAATAGAGCTAAACTTGTTAGTCCATAGCATCCTCCTTTTGTCCCAGCTACCATGTTTGACGTGTTTTAAGTTTAAGACGATATTACCTGTGCTAAATAAGAAATTATGTTTATTTTCTTCGGTTTGTTTTGTACTTTTGTTGTTGTTTTAAGTGGTATTTGTGATTGGGAGTTACTTTTAAATGATTGTCATGGAGGCGTGGAACATTGGCGTTAGAGTTGATGAAACACGAGTTTGTTTTAAATGGCCTTTCCTGTTCATTACTTAATATTTATTCTTTTTTCCAACTTTTGGGATACAGAAATAATGGTTAAAATCGCCATTGCTTGAAATTTCTTTGCGATGATGTGATGGGAATAATCATGTGCAGCCATGGTTACAAGCTTAGCCCTGTATAGTTTGTCGTGACGTTGGATGACCTGAGTGCTTAGTGACAAGTTTTGAACAGAAGCAAAGGAGTTGGGGATTTAGGTTTCAGCTTTCAACTAAGGCGTTGGTTGATGTCTGTGTTTTGGAGTTTGACTAATCGTAAGTATGAAGGTCGAGGGAAAATAAAGAGCATAGAATAGTGAACTACAGAGTATCAATTTTGGATTGTGGATTTTGATGGATGTGAAGACTGAAGAGTAGCCTATCCTCTACGTCTTGTTTCTGCCTTCATCTGAAGCGAGGAATATCAGTAAGCTTGACAGTTCTCTTTTTGTGCTTATGTTCAAATTGTTTTCTTTTTTCCACTTGTATTGTGCTTGTTTGATAGGGGTCATTTTTCGGATAATGTGTTCAGATAGCCATGTTACCTGTTGTCGTAGAGATTATCTTACGGTAAAGTTGTTTCGAAGGGGGATATTGGATTATTGGATATAAAAATATTGTTCTAATGAGGCTGGCAAGATCGTAATAATAGTTTCACACTTTAAGAAGAGGACAATTGCTGTGGAACAAACGTAGTTCTATTTTATTAGCCCAACTTTCACAATGAAGAATTAGTTTAGCGTAGGTTATGTGATTCATCCGCCACTGGAGGGAGAAGGGAAACTCAACCGTTGATGCCTGTCTACTGATTTTCCCCTTATTCCTGTAACCAGAATTTAATTGGGTATGCCAAAATTTAAGGATGATGTAAGACAGCTGATTTTCGCCCTAGAGTCTGAGGATACGAGTATTTGGTCACATAACATGACTTATACGAAAGCTTTTTGTAGTCCTTTGGGATAAAATTACCTCAGCGATTGTTTCCCAATCCTCAAAATCTTGTGGTTTCACAGCAGTTCAATCAACTATGTATTTTCATACTCTGCATCCCCCAGACAAGCCTTCCTTCCTGAAGAACTTAATATGAGTCATACTAGATGCAACACCCCTGAGAATCATAGATTTACCTGTTTTTAACTTAGTTTCTGTGATCTGCATCTTTCTGCACTTTATAGTTACTCCCTCGCGTGTCTATTTATTGCCCAATTCCCAATGTCTTTCTCTTTACAGATTTGCATTGGGATTCTCAACTGATTATCCTAAACTTTATCCACCTACTTCATCTTACCACAGCCTGTCTCATACTCTCATCTAATAATCATTTAGTTTACTGGCGCTTTTTTGGTTGTCGGGCAAATGTGCATACATTTTCACTTTACATCCCATGTTTTATACGAAACAGGTACTAACTATCCTATTGTCTGGTGCTTCGTGTTGACGAGGTTCTCTGTACATTTAGTTTATAGCTTTCAGTATTGGCTGCTTCAACGCAAAATTTACTGACTTAGGCTGCCCAGCACTATCAGATTGGAAATTATGCTCTTCATATGATAATGATATAGTTTGGTGGCCAATGGAACATTTAAGTTTCTATCACTAATGATGGGGAATCCCTTTTAACGTTTATACCTATGGTGATCTTAGGGTAAGTTTGTTTATGAAAACGATAGATGACAAGAGAATTGATTCTTACCAGTAAAACTTGGTAGGCTAACTAAGAAGTTTGGGGTTTGATACTCTCTGTAAGGATAGGTGTCATCTCTAGAAAAACATTCCTTCACCCTTTGGGTCCACACATGCTCATAAAATATGCATACCATGTCTAAAAGCTATGCTACTCCTCTCATGTCCACATCGTTCTTTTGTCCTACATGCTGAATAGATTCTATATTTGAAAAAAAATAATTGGTTTGCGAATAAAATTTCCACCCATACTTCTTTGAATTAACCCTCCTACTAAGTGAAAGGATAGAAATCAGCCGAGGAGAAAGAAGAAATAATAGTATCCCAAATCATTAAGAATTGGGACTAACATGTTTTTGTATGTCTTTGCACATTGTTGGCTGTCATAAGACGGTTTTCAACCAGAAATGTTAGAAGCATCATGGATTTTTGGGATTGCCTTAAAATCAAAAGAATTTCATTAACAAGAAGGAACTCTTTCTCATGCAAGCAAAATTGAACATTTAACAAAAAAAAAGAATCAATATGTATTACAAAACACTATATATTGTTGTTGGTGAGAGCTGACATCATGATAAGTGTACTCACTTCTCTATATATAAGATATCAATGAGATATCAGCTGGAGAACAGGATTTGCCTTCTGATTTTTCCGTGCACTTAGCTGTTCGTCTTTCACCGGCTTCAACTGTACAGATTGTCTCGGTTCTTTTGAAAGAACCTTGAAAACACCAAAAACTTATCAAGCTGCTTCAACCTTTCAAAGACGTCCACCACTGATTGCTTCATATTCCCTTAGCTATCTATGGGAAATTGGGAACTCGCTCTACACTGAAGTTGGGATAGACCAAGTTAAACACCCTTCAAGACCTGTTGTGGATGGGATCCGACCCTCTTCGAACTCTTCTTTCGCTGGATTGGGTTGGATCAATTTTTGATTTTGTTGGGGCCAATCCCCCATCAACACTAAACTCCTGCGTGGAAGCTTGGAGGACACGGTTGGTTGATACCAGTCGTTCTTCCCCTCTGTTCTGTCCCAAGACCATGCTTTCTCTTCTTAGACTGTAAACTCTCTCTGGTTTTATTACTAGTATTCCTATACAAAGTAGAAGGATGAATACGTTTTGGCCTCGTAGAACCATATTTATGTGACTAACCCTCAAAATAGAAGTGGAATAGGTGGTGGCTCCTACAGTTGTTAGGAGCAAATGAGAGAACTAGCAAAACCTGATATTGAAATCCCTCTAATGTTGTGAATAACCTTCCTGTAGATATAAGTCTATATATGTGTTACAAGATATAGAGGGTGCCTTAAAGCATAAAGCAGGGGGACCCAAAACAACCACAAGTTTAAGATTCATTCCAAAAATTGGACTGGTTATATATACAAATTAAGGCTGTTATAGAAGAATCTAAATAGGCTGAATAAAGGGCTTTGGAACAATACCCTAGGGAAGCCAAGTATCTTTTTCATCTGTATCCTAACAACCCTATCATTTGCCTGGCTTTTTTGTCTAGGTGACCAGATATAATGTTCATTGGTGTCCCCCTGTCTTGTTGCCAAGTCAGCGTGCCGCGCTTACGTGTACTCGATTTAGATGATCATAGCTTGCATCTTAGTCAGTTGTCATGCCTCCTGTGTCCCTAGATAATCTTAAACTTATGATTGAACTGTACTTTCAGTAACTTATATGTCAGTTTTTTATGGCTCTTCTCTTCCTGCCTCTCAAGTTCAGGTTGGGTGAGTGTGGGAGTAATGTTGTGTTACCCGAACTATCCGACACTGGTGTCGTGTCTGACATGTGTGAGTGTCTAATACGGCAATCTTTGCGCGAATTTTACTATTCTTGTTGGCCTAAATTGTCCGTATCATGTCTAAATAGCTAAGTGAAGTGTCGGAGTAACGTAGGGGTAATGTAGTCAATTTGTAGTTCCTTCTCTGTTAAGGAAAGGTAAATTATTTATTTGCTGATTAAACAGACATGCCATGAATAGTTCAGCATTGTTATATTGCTACAGTAGCAATGGCATGTAAAGAATATATAGCAAGGAAAAAGAATGGGGTATGTAACAGCACCCTAAAAAACACAACTTCTGCTTTAGGCCACTAAGATCTGCTACTCCTTACTTTAGAATTCCAAGCTCTTTTATCTATGCATCTAAAATACCCAGTCCCTGGTTTCTTGTGCTAAATGAGTTTCTTTATGCTTTTTTTTGTTTTGTCTTTCTTCTTGTTTAAACTCTTAATTCCTTATCTTATGCTTAACAGACCCACTTCCCTTTCTTTTTCTTTATTTTCATGTATATAAATTCTCATTTATCCATGTATGTTAGGCTAACCTTGCTTTTGAATTCTTCTTTGTTTCGGTCATGAATGATAATCCTGAATTTTCACGTGTTGGACGCTGTGACTTGTGACTTGTGGACTTGTGACGTATATCAGTCAGACTCGGTTAGAACTTAGTAGTATTGTAACACTAGTGTTTGTACAAAATGGGCTCAAATATTGTATAAAATGAAATGTGTAAATGTCATATTCATGTCCTAGAATCAATTAGTGGACACGGATGAGCGAGGTAATAAATCATGAAAGCATAAGTTCTAATGCTTCATGAATGAGGTTCTGTATTTTATTGTGCCGTGCGAAACTAAGGGTGGCTGGTCATAGTTGTAAAATCTTTTGCCGAGATGTTATGATGTGCTGATTTTTTTCCTTTTGTTTATCTTACCATCAAAGTGAAAAAACAGAGTTATTGGGTGGATGCTTTCTTATATTGATTATTTTCTTTAATCTTCAGCAGAAACTTTTTAAAGCTTGGAGTACTTTCATTTGGAGTGGGTTGGTCCGTTCTTTACGCAGGTAACTCTTTGACCACTTCCATTTTACATTTTACCCCGTCCTTCTCAATGCATATTGGTAAAAATATGTGTTTCACTTTCAATTGATCAACAATAAATTGCATTGAATTTGATTTATACAAACCCACATTTGAAACCTGGTGTTAGGTCCTGTTCTTTCTGGCTTTTTAGAGCTGAACTGAACTGAGCTGAACTGAATGGGGCTGAGCTGAACTGAACTGAACTGAACTGAGCTGAGCTGAACTGAATCGAGCTGAGCTGAACTGAACTGAACTGAACTGAATTTAATCGAGCTGAACTGAACTGAGTTGAATGAAGCTGAAATTAATAGAAATAACTTAAGTTTAATTTAAGTATACTAAATAATAATAATAATATAAAAAAAATGTTTGATTAATACAAATTTGCGAATTTTTGAAAAACAATTATATTAAAAAAATATTAATTTTTATGTATTTTTTTTGTAGTAAACTCTAATGGACTTTGCTTTTTTCTTTTCTTGTATTTTAAAATTAACAAAAGCAACATTTAAATATTTTACGTCTAATTAACATAATTTTTTTTTTATCTAAACATTTTACGTCTAAATGTGGTAAATGTGGCATGTATTTCATTTTTTTTATTATCTAAACATTAATTTTTTATATATATAAACATTTATAGGTAATTATTATTTCGTGGATTCGGGATACCCAAGTACACTTGGGTATTTATCTCCTATTAGCCATCCAAACGTAAGAAACCATGTGCCTGAATATAAGCATGCACCTCCTAGCGGAATATTTGAACATTTTAATTATCGACATTCATCTTTGAGGATGACGGTTGAAATGACGTTTGGTCAGCTGAAGAGAAGGTGGAAGATGTTAAAGAACATGCCAAAAATGACAACGAAATATCAAATGTCAATTATCATATCCGCTTTTACACTTCATAATTTCATTCGGATGCATAAACCTGGGATTCCAGTTATACAACATCAAAGTATTTAAGGAAGAACAAATTCAAACATGGATGATAAAGAACGGAAGAAATTCATGGACAAAATTCGAAAAGAAATTGAAACAAAAGGAGTGCGATATTGGTGTCCATAATGACCTCAAAGATGAAACACATCAAGATGATAACAATAATAATCATAATAAGAATTATTAATTAATAATAATAAATAGAATAATAAATAAATAAATAAATATTATAATAATAATAATAATAATAATAACAACAACAATAATAATAATAATAATAATGTGGGATGTACTTAATAAAATCAAGCTGAACTGAACTGAATTAAATGAAGCTGAGCTGAACTGAACTGAGCTGAACTGAACTGAACTGAATGAAGCTGAGCTGAACTGAATTGAGCTGAACTGAACTGAACTGAACTGAATAGAGCTGAGCTGAACTGAACTGAGCTGAACTGAACTGAACTGAACTGAATAGAGCTGAGCTGAACTGAAACGAGCTGAAAATAAGCCAGAAAGAACAGGGCCTTATTCATCATAGGCGGGGACTCATTTTATTTTTTACCTTTAGGACTTTGTTGTTACAGGTAGTAAACAAGGGCTAAATAGGAAAGGGTAGATAAAGGGTTGGTATAAGAATTAACGTGTGGAAGGTCGCGGTAACTGTACGGCCTCTCTTCATAATTCCGGAGTAACATTTACACTCTTTCTTTTTTTCCCAAATCCACCAATCATCACCGTATCCTTCTTCGCCTTTTCACTTCATTACCCTTAACCATTACTCTAAATTCAAGCAAGCCCTTAATTAGAAACACAAATTCTTGTTTCAGACGCCCACTTTTGGTCTGAAGCTTCAGACGGGTTATATGTGACCATTTTATAGTTAAATGTAATCACAATAGTGTTGTCTGATAACTTGTTTGTCAATAATAGTCACATTTAGCTGTAAAATGGTTACAAAATTCCGTCTGAAAGTTTCAGACCAAAATCGTCGTCCGAAGCAAGACCAACTGAGTTAGAAATCATACCCGTAACCATGCCTGCTAGACGACCCCTGATAAAGTATAAACCAACTTAATCTAGGGACAAAGTTAAGATTTTAAATTTCTTGATTAATATTTGCTGCATCTTACAGATAACCTCAACACTAAGTAATTGTCCTTGGTTGCTCCTAAAGAAGGAAGGCATAGTCCATAGACGGGGTCTTTTCGGAGAGATCTTTGAACGGTATTAATTAATTTAGGTACTATTTTAAGAGTTAAGACTGAATTGAGTAGTAATTAGACATACTTTTTTGCTTTAATTAAAGGTGTTAGATCTTGGGATGTGAGTATTGCCATAATCATCTGCACTAGTAGTTAGCCAAAGATTAAAATGTGGTTTTATGCAAATTGTTAATAAGGGGAGTGTCTGTTTGTGTCTCTTTATCTTTATAGATTCTCAAGGTTGGTCTTAAAGGAGAGTTTTTATGTTACTTTAGTTTGAATGTAAAGAACCACATTTGCCAGCCGCCTTTTATTGTTACTCTGCAAATCTGCTATCCTATCTGACACTGATCAATCATATTGAATGTATAATTTCTATGGTGCCACTGTTTTTCCCTGGACCGCTATTCTCGCCTGTGACGAAAAGCTATGTTACTCGGACTCGTTTAGAAGTAACCTGCACGGATACGTGTCCAAGTGTCGAACTCGACTATCTTGGTTTAAACTGAGGCGACAAAGTGTCATACCCATGTCCGAGTGTCCAGTGTTGATTGTCAGAACTGTATGCGAGGAAATTAGAATAGTCCGAGTAATAAAAGTACTTGATTTCTCATGATCACCTTCCTGTTTTTACCAATTTTTAACCGATTGTGAGACGTAACAAGCGTTTGACGCTTTACAAATGTGATTTACCCTCCCCGTAAAACTTGTACTCCCTCTTGTCTCGGTCTTTTGTTACCTTTGATTAAAACTTCCCTTATATATAATGAATATAAGAGGTAAAAAAATGGTTTAAGACGGAAAGAATATGTTATTTTGGGAATTGTGATATTATTTGGGTGAAGGCTTTGTTTATGTAATTTGGGCTAATTTCGTTTTGGCGTGGGGATTCTTTCTATTTCCTAAAAAAGAAACGGAGAGTTCATTTTCTTATGATGGTTCAGATCACATTCTAGCATCATGAAACGGTTCTTAATTTATGAGTAACCGTGAAAAATATTATTAAATGTCTTTGAGAGAGGTAATGGACATTTCATTTTCTAAAAGAAATTAAGAAGATCCTAATTATTCGTTCGGATGTTTGAAATAGGGTTAATTTCACTTTGATAGTGTAAATTGTTTATCACCAAAACACTGTTATGTAACAAATCTGAGTAATCCCATTAAAGTAGAATTTTGCAAAATTACAAGAAAAATCACATTTATTTTAATTTTTAATTTATTTGTCCAAATATTATATTTGAAAAAAAAAAAATTACTCAAGACAAATATGCAGTCATACACTCGTACCTTGTCGAAATAAGCAATTTGAATTTCTAGTTAACAGTAAAAGTATCTCAAATCTCATTTATCCTTTTCGGCATACATAATAGGGTAAACCCCCGCTTTTTTATTGAAGTTCAAAACTGAACTAGAATTCTAGGACTTGAATGAATTGATGATTTGATATTAAGACTTGAACTGGTGTACTTGACAAACCCGACGAAACTAAAATTAATTCCAAAAGAATAAAAAAATCGAGATCTTAATGAGAGTACTAAAATAGTAAAATGTTTCTTTGGCCAACTGAGTACCGACTATCAATTAGCAAGCGAGCTTAATCCAAAAGAAGAGAATGTCAAAGACACCGATAAAAATAATGTAAAATTAAATCCCTTTTTCATAAGAAAAATAGTCACAAGTCTTAGCAGCTGTATATGTGAAAAATCTGCACCAATAATACACAACTGTAAATTGTGACGGGATTTGAACTCGGATCTAATTCACACAACACATCCATCTCTAGATTCTTACCAATATTTCATTTCCTTAAGACTCGGATATTTGTCTCTTGAATGCCAGAAAACATACCGAGAGTCTTTGATGAAGAAGCTCCTCCAAATCAGTCCACATAACGCTTCGTAATTAGGTCTTGTAGTGGTCACAGACAGACGTCGAGTATTCACGATGAAAAAACTTATCTTTGTCTTTGATGAACCGGTGTTTCCGTCTCCCACTTATATACACAGAACTAATAATGTACATAGTTACAGGCAGTAAAAAAGGGGAGTCACTTGAATCAATAATCTCCACCATCAACGAGGTGAAGTTACCTCCATGGGGAAGAATCGGTGTGTGGTAAAGCCTGTATGTCCGTAACCTTACTGTAAAAGGAATCAATTAGACACTCGAGCACATGGCTCCATCACTCGGTCCAAATGAGAGTAAAAGCCTCAATTCCTAATTCGAGTCACAATATACCTTCCTTTCTCAAGGTCATAAATGGTTTTAAAGTACGGTTTCCTCCACCGTGAAATATAACACCCTGCCATGAACAACAAAATGGCCGCACCAACAAGCAAAAATAGCTTAGGGGAATCATCGTCAAATATTAGAGTAAACCATCTGTGATTTTCTGCAATAGTAGCGTCTCGTGTTTGTAAGATGAAAGCACCTAATGCCCAATCAAGAGGGATGTTGTCCACCTGGTTTGTGCATCCAATCCTGTCCAAAGACGCTTCCAACAGTTATACATTCGGTCATCCATTTTACCATTTATAAGCCACTGTGCTGATCTGACCCAAGAATAAATACGAATTTTCACCCAGCGTCATTTTCGTTTAGTTTTGCTTATAAAGTTCATTTTTGGTTAAAATCAGGTTTACACCATACAATTTGAAATGCGGTTTCCTTTTGGAGTACCAAGGTGGAAATATTCCTAATAAATACGGCCCTGTTCTTTTCGGCTGAAACGAGCTGAATTGAATTAATTAGAGTAGAGTTTAATTGAACTAAATTGAGTGAAACTGAGGTGAAGTGAATTTAGTTGAATTAAAAGTTAATTTTGTGAAAAGATTAATTGAACATAATTGATTGAACGAAAATAAAACTTAACGGAATATAGCCAAGCAAAATTGAAAGGAGCTGAAATTAAGCCAGGGCCTAAGACAGAAACAAACGAACGAACTAATGGGTTGGAGGGAAAGGAAGGTAAATCCAAACAATAGAAGAAATAACAACCAAAGCGTATTACCTTTCGTCGTCCAAGGCAATGCCAAGGCTATCATGTAGAAGGGCAACAATGTAAGCCGAAGAAAAACAATAATTTAGAAGATCTTCCTCTTCGTGTGAAGGGTGCTTCTTTCTAATATTTACCCAATCATCTTCACAAAATTGTTGACCAGCCATCATCAGATCAGAAAGAAGTGACTTTGGGGTCAAGCCGAAGAACTAAAGAACAATAAGAATAGAAAAAAAATTAAGTCTTAACATCTTGAGATCTCAAAATGTCGAGGTCATTTTTACCAAGACCGAGAGAAATACAAACCTTTGATGTGTGAAAGAAATTTTCCGTGGCCAAAAATCTCCCTTGCATTTTAGGCAAGAATGTAGCTCCCAAGCTGCAGTGCTGATACATACAACCCTCTGGAATGAAGTCCGGCTTAGTTAAGGCATATTCGTCAGCAAAACAATTCAAATATATGACTAGATTTACAACCTTTGCCTCTTTGTAACAGCGTCAAGGCAGCAGCTTTACACTCTGAGAAGTTGCCGGTAGCATGGAACGCAGATGAATATTTTTCGGCTAAAGAACTAGGGGCCAAGCCAATTGAGTTAACGTTTTGAGCATATCCCTTCGGGGTGCAAGGATCTATAGCCAATTCCTTAATAGGAGATTCCATTGCTTCAGAAAAGTAAAAAAAGGAAAGCAAGAACTGTCAGTCTAAATAAACAAATGAAAAGGAGGGGAGCAGAAAAACTGTATATTTCTATTTGTATCATAAGCAGTTTTGTGAGAGCACCCGCGGCGAGGCGATTATACACTGTTGTTAACGGTGGACACCCCGGTTTAAACCAAAAAAAATCATAAGCAGTTTTGTGAGAGTAAATCCAAATGTTCGAAAAAAGACATGATGTACAGAGAACTATGGAGAGCATGTGATGATTCATCTACGCGGTCAAAATTTTACATAGATGCAGCTCCAAATGCACTATTTTGATTGTTCGGAGATAATTTACGAAGAGGATTAGCTACTCCTCGATCAACTATGATCAAGTGATAGATACGGCAGCAAGCCAAATTTTGGTAATAATTATCGTTTGAAGCATAAATAAAAGCGAAATTAAAGGATGTAAAATTGCATTAAATGGCTAAACAATCAACTGAAAGTAGAAAACAACTTGAGTAAAATGGACTTACACAACTTTGAGCCGGTCGAAACAAGCAAGTCCTTCATGGACGCGAAAGCTACATTCTGAGACGAGAGAGATGAAGTCAAATATACAGGCAGAAACTCGTGCCTAGTATGGTCACACACAAGGTCGCAACTACGGAGAAAGATACTGAATTTGCAAAATTGAAGAGCTGGATCGCACGATTCTTAAAAACATTTTGCTTCCTAATACAACACTCTTCAACAAAGACGATTTCATATAAAGTCATTTCCAGTGCCTTCAGAAGCTATTTAGACCATACCATATTTATCAGTCGTTCCTACAACCCTACCTAAACCTAGTTCCTACATTAAAATACTAATATATACTTCTTAACCTACTTACTAGACCTAGTTCCTGATTTTGTTATTTTATCAAGCCCTAGTTAGACCTAAGAATTCCGATATTATTTTTGGTTAAATTGGAATTACGTATGAGGACCACATGGAAATACAATTCCTAAACATGTTCCACCAGGTCCATTTCAGACCATTTGGAACGGAACTAGTTCCTATAATTTATTTTACTTCACTTTTTTATTTTAATTATTTTTTGTCCTTATTCAAGACCTAGCCCTTGTTAGACCTACCTATAAACGTAGTCTTAAAAAGTATCACCGACACCAAATTATAAATATTGTACTAGTCTACTAGATGAAGTAGGCTACCTGACCAAAGTGGAGCAAGCTATTGCTATAGAGATTGTAAGTTGAATTCCCATATTCGAGCGTATGAGAGAACTCAGACGGTACTGGTTCACTTGAAACAAATGTTACCTGCAAGCGATAGTACAACTTAACATCAGAAATCAAGCTCGGAAGCATATAAACTTTCATACAAAGCTCAAATCAGTCATCATGTTTTGTTGAGAGTAACATGGACAACAATACCTGAGCCGAGGCTCCACCGAGTTCAATAATCCCAGTTGTTAATTTAGGGTCACCTCCAAGAGTACCGAAAGCATAATTTGCCACAACCCAAGCATACAAACCTTCATCAGCGCCTACACAAATCACGATAACTATAACAAGCTGCCAAGCAGTAACAGAAACATCATTCTGTATCCTACATATTAACAACGCGCAAATATATGACACAGACCTCCTTTTCTAAATAAGACCCCGTTCTTTTCAGCTGAAACGAGCTGAATTGAATTAATTGGAGTAGAGCTTAATTGAACTAAATTGATTCGAACCGAGGTGAAGTGAATTTAATTGAATTAAAAGTCGATATTGTGAATAGATTAATTGAACGTAATTGATTGAACGTAAATAAAACTTAACGGAATACTACCAAGAAAAATTGAAAGGAGCTGAAATTAAGCCAGAAAGAAGAGGGCCTAACTACATCAATACACCGATACTACAGCTAAACGTTCTGAGCTACATGAATCAAACCGATTACACTGCGTTGAACTGCCTCAACAACAACAACGACGACAACAACAACATTCTTAATCCCGAAATGATTTGGGGTCGGCTGACATTGAACATTTAAACGTAAACAAACCGTGTTCATTGTTCAATGCAGGTACAATATCAGAAAGCATTCAATTCATGGGCATAACACAACAACGAGAATCAAATCGCAAAAACCCAAACAAACTAAGAACACAACAATCAACACAGCCTACTAAACCACAACCAAAAACAGCAGCTACATTGCCATATACCTGTGATCACAGACGCCCACTCATTTCGAAACTTAAACCCGGAAACCCGAAGCACTTTCCTACAATCCTCCAATATCAGTTCCCTCTGGTTTTCATCAACCAACCTCAATCCAGCAGTAGCCATTAACCTCACCTCCGTCTCCCCCCACGCTTCCTTCGGAACCCGAACCTTGGCAAACTCAATGATCTCAATAAGCGACTGACCCGCTTTTCTCGGGTCATTCTCAAACCCTGATAACCCGGGACTAACCCGAATCGACCAATGCCCATTTTCCCCAAAATCAAACCGGGTCAAACCCGCATTATCCACACTATACTTAAACACGTGCGCGCGCGTGCCGGTGCTCCCACCGTCGATGATCACGCGATACTTTTCGCGATTCACGATCAATTTTTGGCGCGAAAATGTAAAAATTAGGTATAAAACAATCGAGAATGAGGAAAAGAATAAAACTAAGGGTAAAAGGTTCGATCTCGAGTTGGGTTTTAGGGTTTTGGATCGAGAATTAGGGTTTTGTTTGGAGAATTGAAGGGATTTGATTGAAATCGGTTGCATTTTGGTATGATCCGGGACAAGCTCGTTTTCGGATTCGGTTTCGGGTTTAGAAGGATGGGCGCTTGGGCGACGCATCAAAGAGGGAAGATGAAGAGATTAGGGAAATGCATTAATTAGGGAAGAATTAGGGGAAATTAGTGGAAAGGAGAAAATTGGGGGGAAAATTAGGGTTTGTGAGGAGAGAGAAGATGATGAATAAGTCTTGAGATACGATTTCTTTCGGACTATCTCTCCCCTCTTTGGAATTTCCGATCTGTTTTTTGGAGATCGCCGATGACCGACCGAAAGGTAAGCACTTTAATTTAATTTACTCTCTAGTCGCTATCAAAATCCCGGACTCGAGCTGATTAAATACGGGTTTGAAAACGGTTTTTATTAAAATGTGATGGGATTATGGCTCGTGGATCTGGAGTAAGCGGTTTTTGGATAGGCGAGTTTGTCGAGACGTTGATGGCTTGCTTGGCCTAACGGCTTGGAATACTTTTGATGGTTGATGATTTGAACGGACGTGATCCCGACTCCTGACTACTTCTAAGTTTGATTAAGTCGAGCCATAGAGTTTATTCCATATAGTCTTGAGGGTAAAAAACTTGTATGCGCACAAAAAGATTAGTTACATTTTAATAATTTGTTTATGATCATTAGGCTTATAACGTGTCGCTACGGACCTGTGATGATTAAGACATTAAGCCATATGCTGCGGGTGGCTAGGTTCTTTTGAATTGTGATGGTTCGAGATTTGTTGTTGGTTCCTGTTCTTTCTAGTCTCTGTCAACCCCTTCAGGCTGAGGCCATGGTTTTTGGAAAGCCATCTCTTTAGCCTCTAACTCTGGGTGCCGCCATGTTGAAGCCTCTTCCAACTGTATTAATCTGGTTGATCAGATTGTTGGATGCTCCGACCCACACTATTCTATTAAGTATATTGTTCATGATATTTTAGCTTTAATTCCCCTTTTTCATTGCTTTTTCATTAGTTTTTGTCCAAGAAAACTGAATAGAGTTGCTCATAATCTAGCCGCGGAAGCGCTGTTATGACTTCTTCTATTTGCATGATCATTGTCAAAAAAAAAAAAAAAAAATTCACCTTAGATGAACAATCTGGCGTCAAACAGTTAGGCTACGTACTCTTTTATGATCGTTTACCTAACATAGAACATATTTAAGACGAAGTAACTATTAAAAGAAGAAAATGTGATTCCGTGGTTACTTTTGGTGAGAGGTCTTTTAAAAAAAATTAGTGTGATGTGGCCTTATACTTATAAGAACACTAATTATTATTTAAGACTATTGTGCAATACTAACACTTCAATACATACTTATTATTGTCTATTTGTGATTAGTGCATAATAATTTTACATTGTATTCTTTATTCTTTTATCTGGTTTAATTCAGATTCGAGTCAGGTAGGATCACTAGAACGGTAAAGTTCTCTTTCACGAATTTGAATACTATTACATTCCTAGGACTCGAATACAATACCTCTAAACTAAAGCAATCCTTTGTCAGTTGATCTAATTTAAAATACAATTAAAAGAGTTCTAAATAAAGATGATCAATTACGGATTTTGATCGAGGAGACTCACGTTAGATGGATACCGAAGATGAACACGTCCACTTGGGCTACACTTGTGTTCTCGTCTCGAAGCAATGCATGGGCATTAACCACAACTTGCTAATCCGTCAGATTAACTGAACCAACTAGTTCTTTCTCCCATGCAAACTCTACCGGTCCGTTCACCATTTCACACTTTAATTTTTAATACGTATGTATGTATATACTCTGTATTTTCCCATGTATAGGCCGGACAAATAACCCGGTTAATAATTCTGTCATTAATTACTTTCTTATTTCTTCCCTATATAAATATAAATCAAGCTTATAGACGATGTTCATACGTACAACTACATCAACCAAATAACAAAAAAAAAATCGTGAAGTATAAAAAAAAAATGAAGACATTTCATTTTATTTTGGTGGCGCAATTGTTATCATGTTTTGCTCAAGCATTTTCGCGAGATTTTGATTTTTTCTACTTTGTGCAACAGGTTTAGTTATATCTCGGAATAATTTATTGTATTTTTTTTCGTGATTGAATAAATATATGAAAATAACTTAAAAGAATAAAATAACTCGAAGAAAATATTGTATGGTAATACAGTGGCCAGGAGCATATTGTGACACAAGTAAGAGCTGTTGTTACCCAAGTACCGGAAAACCGAATGCAGATTTTGGTATTCACGGACTTTGGCCGAATTTCAATGACGGAACTTACCCTTCCAATTGTGACTCGAACACCCCTTTTGATCAAACTCAGGTATTCGTAATCTTGTGAAAGCTGTCTCACAAAAATATAAATTGTCGAGCAAAATATACTACTCCCTCCTATTCTATCCTATTTTCTAAAATGGATTATTCGGATTTTCTTCCCCTTTCCTATTTTGGAAACTTTTACTTATTTTATTCACGTGTCTCTTCTATTATCAAGCCCTACCAAACTCTTTTACCCCCCCCCCTTTTTTTTTTTTTTTTTTTTTTTTGGTAACGAGGGGTTTAATCTCCCCGGGCCCACGCATTCCCGCACCACCACATGGACCATGTAAGCCACCCCTTTCGGAGCTGCAGTGGCCAAGTGGTCATCGCCCCAGTTGGTAATCGAACCTGAGACCTCTCAACTCCTGCATTTATTATTTAATTCAGAATTATTTATTATTCTCTCATACCACCAAACCACACCCAATTTTTTACACTTATTTTACTCCGTACCTTAATTCTTGTGCCCAACTCAAAAGGGAATAATATATAGAATAAAAGAGATTAATAGTGAAGTATGTAGGTAAAAGATCTAATGGGCGCAATGCAATCGAAATGGCCAACATTGGCATGTCCAAGCAACGACGGAATAACGTTCTGGACACACGAATGGGTAAAACACGGTACATAGCTCCGAGTCTAGCCTCGACCAACATTCCTACTTCCAATCCGCTATTAATCTCCAAACCCGACTCAACCTTCTCCAAGCACTTACCAATGCAGGTAATCTCGCAACTTATTAACCAAACACAAATACTCAAATAAGACCAGTTTACTATATAATGTTGTATATTTGTATCGTACTTGTGTAAGACTAATTGATTTATTTCGGATCAAATAGGTATTAAACCAGACGGACAAATGTATTCGACAAGCGATATTAAAGACGCGATAGGGAAAGTGACCGGGTTCACACCAGCAATAGAATGTAACACGGACACCGGACGTAACAGCCAACTATACCAAATATATTTTTGTGTCGATAAATCGGGGTCTAATCTTATAGAATGTCCTGTTTTTCCTCCTAATAATTGTCCTTCGAACATTGAGTTTTCTTCCTTCTGATTGTAATTCTATCCGTTTTTAGCGTGTGACGGATAATGTCGGTCTTTAATGTGAAAATTTGTGCTTTAGTTTATTGTAATACTCTAGTGAAGTACGGAGTATCATTTTTACATGTTTTTATAAACAATATTGTAATCATTTTGATTATTATGTCTTCAATTAGTCTTTACTTATAAACATTGTACGGACGTAGGGTGATATGCACCGTCACCTCCAAATAAATACTGGTTTGGATGAATTTTCACTTTTATAAATTATGAACTTTTTTCCTTTATAACGGTTGTAAATGATCCGGAGTAATTTATGTTATTTCTAATTAAAGTTAATTTATCTCTTTTCCATCGTATTAGCTTTAATTTTATTTTTATAAACCTGAATTCTTGGCTCATCGCTTAGCGAAACAAGCGCGAAATTAAGTCAAATTTTTTTTCTCAAATATTGTACTCATGTGTTAATTGAAATGAAAGAATCTTCTCTGAAATTCCAATAATAGCATAGGAGTAGTATTTTTCTTTAAAAGAATGGGAAATATAGATATGGGTGGGCTATGGTGCTATTTTCAAATGGGCTCATCCATTATTAAATGGGCCACAATTAATAATTTCTACTTATGCAAATTAAATAAGTTGAAATTGAAATTTGCTGAAATAAATATTCTTAAAATAAGTAACACAAATTCTTATTTGCAACGGCACTATCTGTCGCAAGCTTGTGACGGATACCGTTTTCTCTCACAAAATACCCACTTTTTCTCTCTCTCCAACACTATTTATGTGGTCCCCTTTCTCCACTACTCATTTTATATCCGTTTTATCTCACAAAATATCCGTTACAAATGGTGACCCGTCGCAAGCAAGACTTACTAAATAAGTAAAAAGTGGACATGATATAGTCTTGTGATAATCTCACCCTAGTTCGTCTAGTAGCCCTTGCACAGTCGCACCATCTCCATAAGATCAATTAGTTTCCCCGTTACTACAAGTCAAGTACTCCCTCCATTTTTTTTATATCACCTCATTTCCCTTTTTGGCACTATTCACAGTCGAGTATTCAACGTCGGTTTTCTCTCAATCCGTTCACGGAAATATATTCATGTGAGATCTTTTTTAATTTGTCTTGATAAGAGGATTAAGAATATCAAAATTTTATACTGTAATTTTTAGTAGTATGTAGCTAAAGATATAATCGAAACAAAATGAATATTGGCAAACGTGTATAAAGAAATGGGGTGATATAAAAAAAATGGAGGGAGTAGAAAATATCTGTCACTTTACTTTGACAATAAAACAAGTGAACATGCAGATGAAAGAAAATAGACTATCTTATGGATAATGTCAGCTGTATTATGTGAGAGTGACACTATTCTTCTCCAGTTTATAGCGGATAGTATTTATCTTTAATGAAAATTTGTCGGGTAATGATACGGGGATGGCTAAATATATAAATTTGAAAGTGTTATACTCGAATTGCGACTGTATTTAAGCTTTTAAGATATTTTGTCTTTTGCTTAATGATAAGAGAATACTTCGTACTTGGTATGTTGTACAAGAGCCAAGAGCATGGGTTGTGTTGAGCCTCGTCGATGATCACACCGGTCAAATGTTATTTATGACATTGACTGACCCAAACTGCAACACTCCACAACTAGCTAGCCTGTAACCTATAGTTAGTCCTTTTCCCAGTAGTAAGTCTTGCTTACGACGGGTCGTTATTTGTGACGGATATTTTGTGAGATAAAATGGGTAGAAAATGAGTTAGTGGAGAAAGGGGACCACATGAATAGTGTTGGAGAGAGAGAAAAAATGGGTATTTTGTGAGAGTAAATGGTATCCGTCACAAGCTTGCAACGGATAGTGCCGTTGCAAATAAGAATTTGCGTTTCCCCAGTAGTCACTGCATCCATTCATCCATTCATCGGCCTTATTCTAAACATTTTACGTCTAACTATCACAACTAGATTGACTAGGATCAACTCTTACTTTATTTTATACTCCTCTTTCTGTTGTTGTTAAGATTATTCCGAATAGTAAATCTTGCTTGTGACGGGTCGCCATTTGTGACGGATATTTTGTGAGATAAAATGAATACAAAATGAGGTAGTGGAGAAAGGGGACCACATGAATAGTGTCGAAGAGAGAGAAAAAGTGGGTATTTTGTGAGAGGAAACGATATCCGTCACAAGCTTGCGACGGATAGTGCCGTTGCAAATAAGAATTTGTGTATTCCGAAACAAAAAGTCTATAATAAGTGAATTACACTTGAAATACAAATAAATAAAGTTAAAATAGAGGAATTATTACAACACGATACAACATGGCACGCATGGACCATCGGCCATGTCTATGCTGCCATTTTTATTTGACCGACACGATACAATACCCATCTCATGGACCTGTGTTATACTATTTTCTCCTCCATCCATGTTTATGTCGATGTTTTTCATGTTAATCTCGACAATAAATGCAAATTTTTTGTTATTTTTTCCCCTATTTTGTCAAAAAATTAGGGTTTTTTCCATTAATGCCCCTGTGGTTTTCACGTTAAGTGAAAACCATAGGGGTATCAATGGGAAAAACCCTTTGCCAAGTCAAGTGCTTATTTGGCAAATAGAGTGCCAAACTGCCAACATGACACTTAACGTCTAAAACAAACGACATAACAATGTTTGGCTACTGATGAGTTTAACTAATTAAGTTTAGGGGTACGACTAGGAAAGTGCTATACGCAGGGGTACAAGTGGGAAAAGTGAATTTCACAGGGGCATCAATGGAAAAAACCCAAAAAATTATGTTGCCCAACAAACAACAAATCTTATATAATTGCAACAAGCTGAATATATAAAAATATAATATCGAGTGTATCATATACTTCGTGTGATATATTATCTACTCCATAGATATTAATCGATCAGTGATGAATACCGTTGTTTCATAATTGATCAACTGACGACGTCAAATATTATCTACCTGACTAGTAAAAGATAAACATTTGAGATTGTTTATGTTTTATTTTATCTATCAAGTTGGAGAACTTGACTACCTGAGCCCTTTAAATTTTAGACTTACCGACAATGACATACACAAATAACTTAGATTAGTTTTTTTTCAGAGCGTTTTGCTTCTGAGGAATATTATCCGTTATAAGTTAAAAACCAATAGTATTCATCTCACAATAAGTTAAGTATAAGGGCAATTGTGGGGAAACAGAGCACCATATGAATATTGACACTTACATAATGTAATCAAGAAGAAGACTATTTGTGCTCAACTTATGACGGATAATACTCGTGGTGCGTTTAACGAGAATTTGTGTTTGTTTTTAATTTTTTGTAATAAAATAGTGGTGTCTAAGAATAGAAGGTGCACGGCTTTTAGCCAAAAGGATAGGATAACATGTAGCATGTGCACAAACTTGATTACCATGTGAATTTTCATGTGAGATTGCTATTAATATAATTTTCATTCTTACAACTTATTACTTCTGTTCCTGGCCTCTTTCCTTTCTAGTAACACCATTCACTACATTGTTGTTGTCTAGGTAGATGATGTATTCATGTATTCATGCCTTTAGTATTTCGAATTACTTAGTTGTTATAATTATCGGTAAGAGATACTCTTAATCACAAAAAAAATGATGTCAAACAATATTCGACATGAAAGTATCGCTAATGTGTAAAATATTTCTTAGCTAAAAATCATTCGAAACAAATCATTATAGCTAATGTGTAAAAATACTAATGCCTTGGGATTATGTCTTTTAGATTTCAAGTTTGTCTTCCCATAAAAAGACCGATTAACTTAGTGTACGTGGTATGCTGGCTATCATATATACTCGGGATTTACCCAGTGCGTTGTGCGCATCAAAAGTAACGAATGCGGATTCCCTCGTCTCCTCAAAAAAATCTAATTTTATAAAAATAGATACTTCCATACTCGTTCTGTTAAGCATTATAAAACACCAACAAACCCAGGTAAAATAATTATTAAATGACAAGTGAATCAAATTGTGTATTACGGACTAAAGTAATAAACCAAATTGTGGCCATAAATTGCTTAGCCATGTGATGATCTCCCCATACATAACTGATAACATAAAACCATGTGTGTGAAGAGATTTACATATGGTAAGAAGGTGGCCACCCCCGACATACGTGATTGATTCATTTATTTCATGTGTTACGATTGCTCCGTTAGTGCTAAAGAATCCTACTCCCTTCGAGTCGGAGTAATGGTTCTTACTTTTTTTTCGGTGCGAATTTGATGATGGTTCCTTTTTCCATTTTTAGTAACTTTTTTGTGGTCCAAAATTAATTCAGTGTGGGGTAGCGTGTTTGTGTGATTTAGAATCATTTCCTTATTTTTTGTGCACAAAGGTAAAGGAACCATTACTGTGACTCGGAGGGAGTATATTATTATTCGTGAATAAAATACAAAGTAATTTAAATTATATTCTGTGGTAATAATACAAGATGAATATGTGAATATTTCGTACAAAGTACTATTGTATTTGCTTAGAAGCTTAGACAACAAAGACGGAGTAAATTACAATATAAATCTAAAATGAAAGACAATTCAATCGTATACGTACATAAAATACTGCATATTATCTAACATAAAAATTTTAGAGAGACGGTTCTTTAATAGCGTAATTCAGAGAGCTCTTACATGATTGAGAGAAAGTTATTTTATTCATATTTTCCTTGTTACGTCACTATCTAACATAGTGAGAGATAGTCTCGAGTGTCTAAATTCTCGAGTGTGAAACAGTAAAACAGCGTTAAGTAAGACTAATAATTTGTCATTTATTCACATATATGTGAAATTGTACTTTAAATTAAAACTTAAAAGGTCAAAAACATACTATTCCTTAATTTTTTTTTTGAAAGAATTGTATAATATCCAACTAAGATATCATAATAGAAAATACACAATTTTTTTATTGAAACATTTTAAATATAAAAGTATAGGTCAATAGATAAACACTTGATCATCAAACACGTTCTAATTTAATTAAACGGAGTATAAAAACGGCTATAAGTCTTTGTACCGTTTTACGATAATTTTACAGTCTCAAAACATCACTCCATATATTTCTTTTTATCCATCCATCTCATTTAATCATTTTAATTTTAAGCCGAACAATCCCGTCTTAAACAAAAATATTTTTTCATTAAAATAAGCCTATACCATCCAATAGGAAATCACAAAATGACTATGACTCTCTGAGTCTCTGGAGTATACAAAATTTAGAATAAGACGGTTTTTCAATTTTATAATTTTTTTTTTTCATTAGTACTAATAAATGGGTTTTCTTTTATATAATAGAATCATCTCACACAAAAGTTACTGCTATGAAGTAGAGCTATCCATGGGCGGTACTATCCGAAACCCGGCCCATCCGGCCTGTTTTTACTGGGCTTGGGTATCAATTTTTAAAATAAATGGTTCAAGGGCTAATCTGGCCCAACCCATTTTAGTAAATGGTCGGACACGGAAAAGAGAAATGTAAAACGGACAGATCCGTCCGGCCCGCTACACTAATATTAGCAATTAGTATATAATTAATAATGGATTTAGAAATTAGACCCGGTGAATGAATATCTCGAAAAGTGAAAACGATTGAAAGCGTTATTTACTGATGTTAAGAACTAAAAAATTAATTCAATATCGACATTACAAATTTATCGTGTTTTTAATTAATTAATTAAAACTTTCTCAGAAATTAACAGAAAAATATGAGTCCAACAATCTATTGGTTCTCCAAATTTAGGAGTTGGGCGGTTAAGGACAAGGAGAGTGACCAATTACTTCGGCCTAAGCCGTCTAATCCGTCCACTATAGTTTTATAATACATACTAGTTTTATGCCCGTACAAAAAATGTACGGGTCTATTTCTAAAAATTTCATAAATATATTAAAAAATTAGTGCAAATATAATACAATATGAACTTAAATGAGAAATATATAAATTATGAATTCGGGAATGATTTTGACTCCAAATAATTGATTTACTGGTATAATTTTTTTTTTAATGATTATTATAAATTGAAATAAATAATCAAACTTTATGAAACAAATTTGAACCATATAAAATAGATAAAAGAGATTGTATCGTCGTACTTCTATAACTTACCCTTAACTTCTATCACTTACCCTTTAAATAAGTTACTCTCTAAATAAAAGTAAAAGGATAGAAATGTTTTTAATAGCAGTCTCTATAAAATCTGTAACTTTTACGGTATAAAGATTTGTGGATGATTTTATAAAGAAAATAATAATGTATATTGTTATTAAGACCATCTTTTTACTCGATGTTAATATTGAAATATCCTAGTATTAATTGACTAATTCTCGAAGGTTGTTATATTTTGTCGAAAATCGTAGATTTATATTTTTTTTATGTTAACTTTATTGGTTGAGTTTATTTGATCTTATTCAAAAATCTTTGATCTACGTTTCTTTCATTTTTTAATCTACGTTTTTTTGTTGATTTTTATCTCCTCGTGTATTTTTTTTTCATTTTTTTAGATATACGTTTGTTTGTTAATTTTTAACTATTTGTATAATTTTTTTTCGTTTTTTTATACCTCTATATGACTACTTTAATTTTTTGTTTAAATATTTGTTAATTACTTCTAAATGTCCAATTTTTTTTTTAATATTATTAAATTTTATGTTCTTGGGTAGTTGGAGTGAAGTTGTTTTTTATTATAGAGAAAAGCAAAAATGAAGACAAATTAAACATTTTTGTGTTAGTGGTGGGACATGGTGAGAATAAAAGTTTTTTAACTTCCTAACATTAATCAACCAATCAAAATGCAAGAAATGCTATTCCTTTTATAGATAAGGATTTCCCCTTTCAACTTAACCCATATCAGAATTAAACCCGTATTTGAACCGCTCTACTTGATCGCGGAGTATGACAATAGTTGAACAAAATTTATGAGGATGAGGAGATGAGCACGAATAAAGGCATAATTAAAGCGATGTATCGTACCATGTGCACTTACACCAGGACAGTAACTCGTACTACCCAAAAAACAGGACGAAAAAAAGTAAGACTTTTTTATGACTCTTTCACATTGACCCATATCCAGGAGTTTCAACTTTCAACTGCATTATTATAAATAACCACACCTGCCCATTTCTTTTTTTATCAATTTTATTCAAAAAAAACACAAAAAAATGGTGATTTTTGGAAACTCATCAATGTTGCTGAAACTTAGTTTAATTCTATGTTTATCTGTTGTTACTCTTGCTAACAACAGTGGTGATTTCCACTTGTTCTACTTTGTCCAACAGGTACGTGTTTCCGTTATTTCTTTAGGTTTACTTTAAGGGTTTAGGGTTTAGGGTTTAGGGTTTAGGGTTACGTAAAATGGAAACGTAAAGAAATGAGCGAGAAATCTAATTTTTGTTGTATGGAAATGAACAGTGGTTGGGATCATACTGTGATCAAAATGGAGAAAGATGTTGCTATCCAGTTACAGGAAAACCAGCTGCAGATTTCACAATATATGGATTATGGCCTTACTATAATGATGGTAGCTTTCCTTACAACTGTGGTGGTGGTAACTTTAATGAAGCTTTGGTACGTTTTAATTACGGATATTGTCGTGTTAAATGAGAATTTGCGTTTTTTTATTACTTTTTACTGTACTTTTACCGTATAGTCAGTCAGTCACCTAATTAGTCGTTTCTGCAACCCTAACTAGACCGAGTTTCTATATTAAAATACTACGGAGTATTATATACTCTACTTCGTACTAGAGTTAGTTCCTTATTTTGTTATTTTATCAAGGCACCTAGGAATTCCGACGTTATTTTTTGGTTGAAACTAAAATCACGTATGGGACCACATGCACATGCCAAGTCAAAACATGTTTCGAGAGGTTCATTTCAGACCATTTGGAACGGAACTAGTTTCTACGAGTATAATTTATTTTATTTTATTTTTTATTTTAATTAATTTTTGTCCTTATTCAAGACCTAACCTTGTTAGACCTACCTATAAACGTATTCTCAAGTACTTGCGGGTACGGTTTAATCTGGATTCGAGTTGGATAAGATTACTAGAACGGTTATTTTGTGACATGAAAAGGTTAATAATAATTTCAGATCTGAAAAATGTAAGCAAGTAGGAGTAAAAAATAACTTTTTTTGTCACGGGAATTAAATTAGTATCCATTCCATGATTTTACTTTTTCTTTTTGTCAATTCATGTTTTATGTAAAGTTTTGTTTGCATTCCACTGCTTATACGGAATGACCTGAACTGGACCGATTAATACTATTCCGATAATTTGTTTACCTAGTCTATTTAACGACTGTAGCTCGGTCATTAACTACGCTAAGATATTGAAGACAATGTCATGTTAATAGTTCGGTACCTGTTGACAGTTTAAGTGTCGTATATCAAAAGAACGTACTTTATAAGTCGATGAGCTACTCGACTGTAATTCTAGCCCGATGTTTTCATCTAAAATTGAATCGACATGAATAGACATAACAATAATTACTCGATATTTAAGAGGAACATTTTTGGTCATTCACCTAATAGCTGCCATCTAACAACTACCACCGTCTGCCCATCGGATTAAATTGATTCCTAGGCCCTAGAGTTTGATTTAACTATGTTTTATGAATCTGTTGACGATAAATTAGGATCCCGAGCATGTTAATTGATTCCTAGTTGCCATATGAACCATCTCAGCCAAAACCTATTATTAATATTCCTATTACGCTCCCTCACTCAAATGTCTGCTCACTCAAATGCCCGTTAGGCCAACTATTATTAATATTCCTATTACCAGTGACTAACAAATCTGTTTGAAACAGATCAAACCGATGCAAGACAGGCTAAGAAAGGAGTGGCCATCAGTAACATGCCCAGACATCGGAAGAAAATTCTGGGTACACGAATGGAACAAACACGGAAGCTGTTCAAAATCGGTCTTAGCCGAGATCCCGTACTTCCAATCGGCCTTAAACCTAAAGTACAAGGTGAATCTTCTACAAGCGTTGGCTAAAGCCGGGATCAGACCCAACAACCAGGTCTACCCTCTGAAGGCATTCAAGAAGGCCATTGCTCGAGGCACGGGTTTCCACCCGTGGATCGATTGTAACCATAACTCACAAGGGCAGTCTCAGATATGGCAGGTTTCGATGTGTGTCGATAGAACTGGTACTAGACTTAAGAACTGTCCTTTCCTTCCTAGGGGACCTGGGAATTGTGCCTCTAAAATTAAGTTCCCTTCTTTCTGATTAACTTAGAATGATGTATGAATTAAGTGTTGGATTTATGTACTAATTATGTTGCTTCTATTAATTAAGCAACAACTCTGGAATACTGAGTACCATTATCAGGTTATCCTTAATACAGTCTGCAATTTAGTATTTCATCGCCTTATGCGGAATAATGGAGTACGGTTTTTTAATGGATCGGGGATTTCAGGGGCCGTGATGATGGTTCGTTGGACGAACTTTTCCGGTACAGAGGAATAATCCGATACAATTCACACTCATATTTGCCAAATCCTAAAAGTGAGTCCGTAAAACATAGAAATGGCAAAGGGAGATCAATCCTATCAACAATGGCTTTGATGTAGAGTCCACTAAAGTCTTAAATTTGGTTTTAGAGATAGAAGACTCAATTTAATACAGTCGGAGAATGAATAAAATTTGGGGTGAATCTGACGTGAATACGAGGAATAAAATAATTAAAATTAATGGAAAATTGATGTAATACAATTTTAAAACTTTAAAACTTTAAAGAGTGTATAAATAATGTTACCTAAGCCCAATACAAAATTTAGGCCTGATTGATAATTAGTGTAGCGAATTAGTTCTTTCACCGATCGGGTTAGAATTGATATAGGTTGAGATAATCAAATATGTTGATTCTAATAATAGCGACGGTATGTTAGTTTTAATCTAAAGAGCACAATAGTATTGATCAATTTTGTTACCTTGAACGATTCGATTGAACTAGTGACCAATTAATAATTTCCAAAAAATATACTTGTACTTGGTGACCCGGAATTCATAGACTTTTAATTTCATTGTTACACATCCTCTATTTAATTGCTTTTAGTTGTTAGTTAAAACAAAAATGAAAAATAGGGGCGAAATGAGTAATATAGGTACGAAATTAGGGATGACGACTATGGCCCAAATCAAATTGAACTCGAAGGAAAAAATTCGATCCAAACTCACCCTTTAAGAACCCATCCCCCATGTACTTTTTAATAATCCATATCCATATTGGAAAGCCCGAACTAATTGAAACCCGCTCCATTCATGTCCGAACCCAATCAAATCAGATATTTTGAAAATTTAAGCTTTATTAAACTTAAAGTTTCTATTTTCTTATATAAGATTATTTTTTTGTGAAGTCAAATAAAATTTCAAATTGGCTTTTGAATCATATATTTATCTAATGCAGAAGCCAAGCTGCTGACGTGGTATCACTAGAAAAAAGGTTTGTCCTACGTGTCGCGTTGTAAAATATCCTAGAGCTATTGTTCAATTAGATTCATCCTAGAGCTATTGTCCAATAACATTCAAGATATGATATAATGGTATAATAACTATTCCAAGATTTCACGGACTAAATCTATGGAATCACAAGATTTCATTCCATATATTGAAACAATAAATAATGACAGTTTTGGCTGAAGATTAATTCCGTAGCACGGCCTAAATCCTAGAGTTACCAATCCATAATCACCGAACAAAAAAATACCTACAAGTATTTTTTAGACTACATTTTCGATTTACATATGGGTCGGAATAATTACGGGTCGGAATACCTACAAGAATTTTTTAGACTACATTTTTTTATGGTTTAATCGTTATTAAATATGGGTCGGAATAATTACTTTTCGTCGGTATATATATACACTTATGTGAGCGTCGTGATTTATTAGACTACATTTTCGATTTATTGTAAGACATCTGACTATTCACGTGAATGCGAAACATTTTAACAACTGCGGAGTATTTATTTAATATAGTAAATAGTAAATGAGTGGTCATTTAATAATTTTGGAATGTCTTCGTGTAAGATATCGCGCGTAATAACTGTTATTTATTATATGAACATCTTTAATAAATATAATTAAAAATACGTTTTTTAACCCAACTATACATTTACTACCCACGTCTCATCAGATTATTTACGTTTTGCTTTTATTGTACGATATGTAATATAAAATTTTATTTTATATATGGGTTATATATTTTAAAAATTGTGCAATGAGTAATTAAAAGTATACAAATTCTATTGTAAGTCTTGATCATCTTAATGAACAACTATATGATAGCTCATGTATACCGTCATACCGACATGTGTCATAAATAATTCAAAATTTATTTATATGTATATAATTAATCAACTTTCTTTGATATTATTAATTACGGTATTCATCTAAAGTTAAAAACAGGCCACGGTAAATAATTAATTTGCTTATCTCCAATATTATTAACTATATTCATCTAAAGTTTAAAAAACAGACCCGTGAATTTCACGGGTTACAACCTAGTTATATGATAAATCGGGTATCAGTTGAAAAAAAAATACAAAGATGAGACGTAATCTAATAAGTTAGTGGATCGGGTTTGGATTTTACAAAACCCAACCCAACCCATCCGACCCGATGGCGGAATATAGCAATTTTGGTACCAAATTGCGAACCCTATACTCCTTTTCATTCACTTAGACATTCACACAATTGCTCAATCAATCTGATTCTTTCTCAAACTCCATTGATTCATCCTCTCAAATCCCTCACCCTAAATCGTCAATCTTTGCTATCAATTTGAAGAAGCCAGATTTTCGTGGGTATGTTTTTTTTTTCTACAATTGCATGTATGCTCAACGAATTGATATGAACTACTTGCATTTGTTCCTCTTCCATTGATTTCTGGATTTTATGCTTTTTTGTTAACATTATAGTGTACTTTTGGAGATTGGAGTATATTATTCTTGGTTATTTCTGCTAAATTGATGAGTCGGTTTAATCAAATTAGTTAAATTTGTAATTACCAAGTATACTTGGTTTCTAATTACAGTTTTTTTCGAAATTTGTTTTTTTTTCTTATCGTAATTGCAGTAATGATGCAAGCTGATTTGATTTTGTGTTATAATTGAACAATTTTGAGTTATACTTTCAACCGCACTCTGTTTGTTGCTTTAATAAAGAAATTGGTATGTTTAGTTTAAAATCTCGACTTTCAGCAGAATAATGGTAATGGAAGTGATGGAAGAAGAGGAAAGAAGTGTAATTTGCTCGCTGAAAGACTCAGAGGGGAATCCATTGGGAGGCCCTATCAGTCTTCCTCATTCGATCGGTCCCAAACAATTTCAACAAATCATTAATAAACTTCTCGGCAATGTAATTGATTTTTCTTCTGTTATTTTCTCTCGTTAGTCTTGTTTAAAACCGTCTTAATACGAGTACTCTGTCGCTGTCTGATGCGTTTGCAGGAAGAAAAACTGCCCTATGCGTTTTATATTAATGATCGTGAGCTTGTTGTTGAACTCGGAGTTTTTCTTCAGTCAACCAATGGTTAGAATTATGCTATTATCCCCGTCCCTCTCAATCATTTGTTTACGTTTGATTAAAATTGAAATACTCTCCATAATGAACAAAGAGTCTTGCTTGTGACACACCCTATCCTCACAAGTTGGAGAGGGATAGCTAGTGAAATGTAAATGAATGATTGAGACGGAAAGAATATCATTCAAGGTGTTGGTAAATGTTGGTGGTTTATAATCGACTGTGGCGTTTGTTTGTGCAGCTTCTGTGGAGAATATAGTACAAATTGTTTATCAGCCTCAAGCAATTTTTCGTATTGCTCCAGTTTCTCGTTGTTCTCAGACACTGTCTGGTAATAATCAACCTTTTATAAATTGATTGATATTCCGACCTACTTTACTGTCTAGTTGTTGAACCGCTTCGCTTTTGATTCTTGTGATGCAGCGCATCAAGATGCTGTGCTTGTGGTTAAATTTAGCCCTGATGGCAGAATTTTGGCTAGTGGTTCAGGCGACACTAATATCACGCTTTGGGACATAAATACCCAATTACCACAGTATACGTGTCAAGGTTAGCTACTTAATCGTTGTCTTGGCAAATAGAGTATCCGCTTCTTGTTTCTTCAACTGAGTTTGCCTTGTTTCTGTATAGGACATAAGAATTGGGTTCTTTCCGTTGAATGGTCACCTGATGCTAAGTATCTAGCTAGTGGCAGCAAGGCAGGAGAAATTATGTGCTGGGATCCGAGCACTGGAAAGTCTCTTGGTGGACCACTCGTGGTAATGTCTATTAACGTCTTAGTTACAAACTCCGTAGATTTTGTTTTAGTTGCAACGTAAATGGTTGCTTCGTGACTTATGGATGGACAACATTGGGATCCTTCCTTTTTTAGGGAGGATTGTGATCATTCCTATGCATGCTTAATTTATGCGCTTAAGTTCCACCTATGAGTAGATTATTGTTGTTGATGTTCTTGGCATACATTTCACTATGGGCTGTCCAGAAATCGCTGCTTCCTTTTCTCGACAGTAAAGTTAGGGGAACATACGTGTGATCCCGTTGCCCTGCCAATTTTAGGAAACTTTGAGGCACTTGGTTATGTTGTTGATGAGTACCGTCACTTTTTTTTTTGCGAGACTTTACTGGAATCTCTCATTTCAGGGGCACAGAAAATGGATTACAGCGATATCTTGGGAACCCCTCCACCTTCAAGCTCCATGTCGCCGATTTGTAAGTGCTAGCAAAGATGGTGATGCACGCATCTGGGATGTAGTCCTTAAAAGATGTGTAATGTGCCTGAGTGGCCATACGCTATCTGTAACATGTGTAAAATGGGGTGGAGATGGAGTAATATACACTGGGTAAGTTGCCATTTAAATTCCGAGATACTACTTTTCTGTTTTTCTATGTAGATGTGATTGGACAACGTTTTCATTCACACAGGACGTCATTACTTATCTATTCTGTTCCGCCTTGCTAAAGATATACAAGTACTCTGTATATGTTTTTACATCCCTTTTGCTCACCCTTTAATTTTTCACTGCTCTTGTGTCCGTCACTTAGAGTTTGTCTTCAGACTTGCTTGACTTGACTTAGCTACATGCTTGCCCTCTCTTGTTTGGTTTCACAATCCTTAGGCTTAGTTTGTAGTCAATGCCTAAAAGGGGATTCAACTAGTGTTATTTGATGATTTTCCAATAGAAAACCTCGTGTTATTCTAACTTAGATTTGGAATTATGTCTAAAAAAGACAATTATTAGCGTTGTAATATTGTTTTTAGTAGAAGGTTCTGCTCATCATTTACTTTCTGTAGCTTAAATTGAAGAATTCTTTGCTCATGCATTTTCCGTACTTGTAACAGATCTCAAGATTGTACTATAAAAGTTTGGAACACAAAGCAAGGGACGTTGATTCGTGAGTTGAAGGTATTTCAATCTTCGTTGCCTAGATGATTTAGATGTTTCAGGGACGTTTTATATAGGGTATACCGGGAGCACTCTGTCGAAATTGAAATTTCGGCTCCGTATATATATTTTAAAGAAAAGCACAGTTGATGATCCTTAGTTGATCACTAATGTCTTTTGATGAATTTTAATTTCTAGGGGCATGGGCATTGGGTCAATTCTCTGGCACTCAGCACCGATCATGTCCTTCGTACTGGAGCTTTTGGTCACCAGGGAACACAACATGATTCTCCCGAGGAAGCGAAAGAGGTAATGTAGGTTTGTTTGTGTCAGAATGTTATTGCCTTTGTACTTGTGAGCAATATGATTAAATGTTTAGGCTAATGGTGTAGTTGTAGGACAAGTTACTAGCAAAATTTTATAGTTAGCAATTTTGATTATTACTGCTCGCGGCTCGCTCACATGATTTTTGGCGTGTTGGACACGTGTCGTGTCTTGTCAGCGCAATGGGATGAACGTTTTCTACCTTCGCTAATACTATCTCTATTCAAACTTATTTGCAACATTTGATCTGATTAAAATACTCCTGATGGAATACAAATGTAAACAATCAAGTGAAATAAATGGGGTACATGTTTAAAAACCGTTATCTTTTTCGTCAATAAATGACGTGTGAAAGGATTAAATATATATTACTGTATTTTTATGTGAGAGTCGAAGGTTGTAAGGAGAAGTGAATTTCATTGCTTTGTTCTTGTTTACATACATTGTTTTCGTTTCATTCACCTCATTTTATGAAAGTTTATAATAATTGCTTCTGATGTTTGGACTCCATTTCATTCGTTTTCAGCACTTGCTCGTGGCAGTTGTTGTCATGATAGAATCGTTCCCGTCTCTATGTGTGTCGTAAATGAGTAGATCCCCGTGCCATATGACGTATTGTTTTTAGTTTACAATGACTCCAATTCGTTTTGTGACTTTAATAGGCTGCTTTGGAGATTTATAACAAAGTTAGGGGCAACGCTCCAGAGAGACTGGTTTCAGGCTCAGATGATCGCTCCCTGTACATATGGGAACCTCTTCTAGACAAGCACCCTAAATTCCGATTGACAGGCCACCAACAGGTTCGGATTTTTTTATTTTGTAAAAAAATTTGCCAACAGGTGTAGATATTGTTTGATCTTGGTTCCATCACAAGCCGCCTAATTCTCTGCAGTTCCGTTACTTTGATTTAAATAAATATTTACATTACTGCAAATTGTTCTTAGGACTGATACTTCATAATGCTTGTTTACACAGCTTGTGAACAGCGTTGGGTTTTCCCCTGATGGGCAATGGTTGGCAAGCGGATCATTTGATAAATCGGTCAGGTTGTGGAACCCTCGTACAGGAAAATTTGTTCATGTTTTTCGAGGTCATGTTGGGTCTGTGAATCAGATCTGGTTAGCACATCTTATCTCCTTCCGTGAATTTTTTCTATCTTGGATCCGATTAACACAATCATATAACCATCGTCTCAAATCCACCTTTTGTTAAATGCAGCTGGTCAGCGGATAGTCGGTTTCTGGTGAGTGCAAGCAAGGACTCCACTTTAAAGGTTGGTCGAGACACTAAACTGGTTACGTTTCTTTTTATTGCAATGTTTGTAACAGTCATACGATGCAATTTTTTCACTGAAGTCATACTGAAACCCTAATCCGAGTTCAATCTTAGTATCGTCGATGGATCGGGTTCGGGTCGGGTGAAACATCATCCGTCAACCATCCGTTCCTTTAAAATCGCATCCAACCCGTCCGTCATCCGTGAAACATATCACCCGTCATCCGTCCATCCATCATCCATGGATGAAACGGGTGGATCGGGTGATAAACGGGTGTTGTGTAGTTATATTTTTCAAGTTTTAAAAAGTGATGATTTTTTATTCTATACAAAAATAATGTTGATAATTATTTTAAATTAACTTTTTAATGGGTAGTTTTACAAAAAATATATTTTGAGAGTAGAAAAATTTGAAAATTAGAAAATTTTATATGAATTATATCTTAATAATGTATCGTATTGTTAAGAAAAATTAAATAAGAAGTAATTAAATCGGGTGATGGATGGATGGCGGGTGAATTTTCTTCATCCAACCCATCCGTCATCCGTTTCCTCCGTCATCCATCCATCATCCATTTAAGTCGGGTTTTCATCCGTCTTTTAAAATCGGGTGGATCGGTTTTTGATCGGGTGCGGGTGAAATTGACATCCCTATATCGAGTTTTTGATGAGGGGCTTCTCGTTTATCAGGTTTGGGATATTAGGACTCTAAAACTCAAGCATGACCTCCCAGGCCATTTTGACGAGGTTTGACTCTTGTCTGTATGTAACTTATCGCGCTCTCCCATCTCTCGCTATTATTGTTTTTTCTTTATAAACAAAAGATGTTCCGACTCTTATTCCTGCAGGTTTATGCCGTTGACTGGAGTCCTAACGGCGAAAAAGCGGCCTCTGGTAGCAAAGACAAGACAACGAAGTTTTTTATGTGATAGCTTCGTGTGAAGGAGTAATTACTAATACGACATAGTCTAGCTTTCACAATTGCTTATATCATTCCTAAATTAACCGATGTAAGTTCTTTGGATGGTATTGGTCGATCCACGAAAGCAAATGTGGCCGAAAAATATTTTGGTAGAAGTATTTGAAGGTATGTTTTCCCTTCTTTTTTGGTAGACTAAAAATATATAGCCAACTTATTTAAATCCGGGTTGGATATTCAATTGCTTCGATTTGAATTATCGGTAGAGGATTTAGGGTACGGAGAAAGTACAAATGTGAATCTGGTTCGGAACATATTGGGCCGTTGTCGAAGTAAATATGTTTTTTGATGGGATGACCCGTTAGGCTGGGATTGTTTGGCTGGCTAACAAAGCGGTTTTGTACAATGTATTTTCCAAAATTTACAAAGACTTGGACCCACAAACCGAAACTATACAATGTTACTAGTATAAAACACAAAATGAAATATTTCATAAAATGCGAGGATATATTTCGTATTTCGTATTTCGTATTTCGTATTTCAGGTATGTGCCATGTTTTTTTTCTAGATGAGAATACGGTTTTACATATTTCTCTGTCGTTGTCGGTTTAATAAGGCATGTACGAATATTATTTGACGTACATGGACGTACGTGTTTCCTTGTTGATCTAGATATTGGTACAATAAAGCAATACTTGACGTAAAACACATATTGTATTGCTTAGATTAACAAAGTATATTTTCAACTTGACTTAATATAAAACTAAATCCTAAAGTTGAATCAAATATACTTGATCTCGAGATTACCAAATAAATAAATAAATGGATTTTATATGTTATGTCCATATCATTTTGTTGACCTTCAGTTCAAAATGACTCGTTATCGATTATCGGTCATCTGTCATGTCCATAATACGTGGTCGAGACGAGATCAGTCGAATTCAACTCAAATCTGAACCGATAACTTATTGCTACGATCACTAGGTTAAGACCGATTCGGTATATCAGCTGTCAGAATACAATATATGTACCCTTTCAACATATCAACAAGCCATACATAATTCTTTCATGCGTTTTCATGTGAGGTTATCCGTAACGTATGCTTGTATCTAAAGTTATAATAAGTGATTCTTCTTTTCATTTAACAATAACAAAATAACCACAAATTCTCGTTTCTAACAGGCAAATTCGTCCAAACTTACGACATGCTATGTATTATTCATTTACAAGAGAAAAAACAACTCTTGTAACACTTTTTTATGCTGTCTTATGTACCCACGCAGGTGCGAACCCACCTAGTAGCAAGAGATGATGACCGCTACTCCAAATAAACCTTAAAATAATGGTTAGAATACGGATTGTTGTTATCGCAAATATTATTGAATAATAAATAGATAAGTAAATCTTGTGGTTCAATGCTAAAGATTCTGGTGTCCCTCCTAGTGCTCGGAGTTTGAAACCCATTACATGCATTTACTTACCTAAATTTACGACAAATATATCCGTCGTGAGAGAGACTACCGCGCAGCAACAAGCACATGTGAGGAAGCATTTAGGGTTTGATAAGTCAACCGTACATGTGACAACATGTACTGTAAAGTACATGGCCCCATGTTATACGTATGTATAATGTACTCCGTATTCCGTATGTTTCGCTTTTCACACTCTGTTTAACTTGACGGTGTATTATACGGAGTACATACATAAATACATAATCATGTTGTAGAATATACTCCTTTGTACGGATTTCTATACGGTTTTTTGGCACTTTATAACGGTTTAGTATCTTAACTGACGGACTTACAATTTGAGGACAGTAGTTGGCCTTGTCTTATTGCACAATTTGGCAACAAACAATTCTAAATAATACAGTACTTCACTTTACTTTCACTTTATCTTTTATCACAAGTTATTACGTTTTCTCAAAGACGGTTTTCAAATGGAAAAGTTAAACTTGAACGGGTCTATCTTAAGTTGTTTTCAGTACTCGAAATAGATTATTCTAATTGTCAGTATCTCGAAAATGTTACCTAATATGTTCACGTATAATTTATTTTAGAGTGTGGTAAATAACATGTTGGAAATATTTGAGCATGTTAACGGTACTGAGCGTAATTAGTTTATTGGTCGGTAACTAACAAATTAAAACAATATAATGATTGATATGGTATAGGGATGAAAAAAATTTGGTATATAGATGTTATAGGAAAAAAAAACTCTATTATATACCGTGCGTAAATTGCATGAGATCTAAACTAATTACAAATCAAGAGACCAATCTGTTAGTCGTAATTTGTAATTAGTTGATTAACAAACATCTTTAACAATTTAGATGAAATAAATGTATTGGTAAATCATTTATAGTTTGCTTCTTTAATTTGATCGAATTTGCTAAACCACATTAATAAAAATTCGATCCATGTAACAATTTATATCACGTAAAATTTTCTGAACCGTCGATATAAATTTTCCAGTTTGTGATACTTAAAACTGTGGGTCAAATATATCTCAATAAAAAAATGTGTTTTGTACGAAAGACGAAAATAATACGGTGTACATGTACTTGATTGATTAGATAATTCTTAATCCTTATTAAATTCCACCGAATTATACTTCACAATTAAAATACATAAATTATATTCCATTACATTAATTAAAGGAATTGTTTTTGGTAAATGAGTTAGCACGATTAGCTGGTGCCCGATCTCAACGTCACCCTCTCACATGTATTAAATAAGGGTCTCAATAATAAAGAGTACATTATACGGAGTATATAATTAGCGGAGACCTCGATAATAAGGTATATGTATGAAAGGGTGACGCTGAGATTAGCACACATATAATTATACATCCAGATGTATATGAGTATCGTACATCTAATACAAATCTAATTGAGTTTATATGTAATTTTTTTCGAGGTTTTAACAATTTTTTCTTGCACTATAATTTTCTAGTGTTAAAATTAAAATCTTTGGGTTTTATATGTATTTTTTTTGAGTTTCAATATAATATTTTAATTTACAATTTTTTTACAAGGACGTTAGATTCTTTTCAATAAAACTCGTAAAATATATACATAAGCTCAAATCCTTTATTATAAAGCTCGAAATCTATTCCACCGGATACATACGTATCATTCCTGTTTTTAATTTTATATCAATAATAAAGTAATAACTCAACTTGTACAACGTCACAAGATCACACTTTTCCAATACCATGAACATACTATAAAAGGAAGCTCACTCCATCCATTCTTTTCCATCAAAACCATAACTCAAATATTACATAATAATATAATTAATTAACTGGAGATTAACAAAAATTAGTCGAATTTACGACAATGTCGAAATCGGTTGGCTCAATGTTGTTGAAGCTTGTAGTTGTGTTAAGCTTCTCTGGAGTTACCCTGGGAAATGGATTTAGTGCTTACTACTTTGTACAACAGGTACTCGTTCTGTCTCAATCATTTGTTTACGTTTGATTAAATCAAAACAAACCTACGTAACGTAAAAGAAACGGTAAACAAATGAATTAATCGATTAATTGCTTGCAGTGGTTAGGATCATATTGTACTCAGAAAGGAGTAAGATGTTGCAATCCACCAACGGGAAAACTTACACCCGATTTTACGATTTACGGTCTTTGGCCTTATAGTAACGGGAACTTCCCTTACAATTGCGGAAGCAACAATTTCGATGAAGCACTGGTATGTTTTTTTTCGGCTTTTCTAACGTCTACCTAGACCTTATCATGGGTCGGGCCGGGCCGGGCTCGTGTTAAATACACGGGCCGGGCCGGGTCAAACGATGGGCCAATTTCCTTAGCTCAATTCTGTAATTGTTCGGGCTATAGGCAAAAACCGGCCGAAATAATACAATACGAAACAATCAACAAAATGGATATGTGAACAAACTATTAGCAACGAAATAAAACTTTCATATCTTAGGTGTTTCACTTCGACTCTTTTGGTAGGAGAACAATCCATAGTAGTTAGTACCATACATAACTTTTGAGTTGACAAAAAATGAGTAGTATTAACAAAAGGTGTACGATAAAAATATAAAAAATATCCGCAAAGTTGATAATTCAATGCATTAGTGATATTAGATTATTAATGTGATTTTCCAACTTTTGAATTTTTTCTTTTTAAAAAAATAATTTCGGGTCGGACCGAGCCAAAAATCAGGCCTTTAGGTTGGCCCAAACCCGGTCCTATATTTATATCGGGCTTATTTTGGGCCGGGCCACGGGTTTTTTGGGCCAAATTATTAGGCCCAAACCCGAGAAAAAATCGGATTGGGCCGGGTCAGGCCATCGGGCCTGGGCCATTTGATCAGGTCTACGTACCTAGTCTGGTAAAAAGGTCGAACATAAACTAACAGAACCCGTATCATTACAAAACAGATAAAACCCCTGCAGACGCGATTAAGAAAATCATGGCCAACGTACACATGCCCGCAAATAGGCAGGAAGTTTTGGGTACACGAGTGGAACAAACACGGAACATGTTCAAAGTCCGCCTTAGGTGAACTTAAATACTTCAAGACGGCTCTGAAGCTCAAGAACAGAATCAATATCCTCCAAGCCTTGGCTCGAGCCGGGATCAGGCCGGATAACAGCAAAAAGTACGCTCTCAAGTTGGTCAAACGGGCCATTGCTCGGGCATTCGGATTTCACCCGTTTATTGGATGTAACCATGATGCACAAGGGAATAGCCAGATTTGGCAAGTGACAATGTGTTTTGATACAACAGGAACTAGGCTTATTAAATGCCCATTTGTGCCTAAAGGACGTAACTTTTGTGCATCAAAAGTTAAATTACCATACTACTAGTATTAATTAAGTTTAATTCGAACCCGAAAAAAATAAAAAAATTATTTAAGTTTATTTAGGGTGATTAATCTGATTAAAATTTGTGATTATTAATTGTATTATGTATTACTAGATCCACCCTTTATATTTATTTGGGTGTGTATCTTGCAAATTGTTTGTTTGTTGAAATACTCGGTGTCTGTATTATCGTACACCATAATTAATGAGAACGCGTTATTTTTATTTCGTTTAAGTTATGTTTATATTTTCATGACGGTACACCCAATACACCATTTTGTTTAAAGGTCAAGTTGGAATAAATCAAAATCGTATTGGGTTGATCAAATATTGTACGCGTATTTCTCAAGAAACATGTACTCCGAAACATTTATTTTATACCGTGTTATATATAAAGTAGTCTATCCGTTATAATTATTTGGTTATCTTTTATATTTTTTCTGAGGAACATTTTGTTTTAAAGGAAAACAAAACAATGAAACGGAATTTTTGATGCATTCAAACTGCAGTTTAGTATAGATAAGTAATAAAATAATTATTACGGAACATTAAAGATGCTATGGTGTAGTGGTTATCACGTCTGCTTTACACGCAGAAGGTCTCCAGTTCGATCCTGGATAGCATCACTGTTTTTCCTTTTTATTCTTATTTTTTCCGGTGCACATGAAGTCCATTATGCATGGACTCGGCCACAAATACTTCACAAAATTAAAATTTCAGCTAAGTTTTAATCCTTAGACTTTATCCTCACGGGACTCAATTAGTTTGTTATATTCCCTTTGAAGCAAATATATCATATCAAATTTTGCATATTTTTGTTAATTTAAGATCTTGTATAATAATGAGGATAAAATCAGTCAAATGCTAGTAAAATCTCTTTTCGATTTAATGTTTTTTTTGGTACATATGAGGGGAAAGCCCCATGAATTAGCTAGCTATAATACGAGGGAAGGCTACTCCGAAAATATCTTCCCGTAAGATAGGACGCAGATTGATAAGAGGACTGCCTAGTATACTGGGATTAAAGCTAGCTTGAACTCCTCGATTTGCAAGCCAATCAGATGCCCGATATGATTCTCGATATGTATGCTCTAGCTTTACAGCAAAACCGCGCTCTTAAATAAGATCTTTGCATCTTTTTTCGAATTAATGTAACAATAAGAAAAAAAATGTAGCATTTTAAAAAAAAATTCGAATATTATTATTATTATTACACTAACTATTAGTGTGTGTATGTTCATTTAACCCGTGGATGGGCGGAGTCATTTCTTTTTTCCAAATTTTTCGATTGTTTAACTTTTTTTCAAACGTAGAGATTACAAAACTTGCCGGTTCTCTTATATGTGTCCTCGGACCCATAATCAAATTTTTCCGACTCCGGCCTAACGGTATTAAAAGAACACAAATTCAATGTAAATCCGTAACTTAAAAGAACAATTCACAAGGAGTGTTGCTTAGTTACGAACATATAAGATGTACGTACGGAATACAAAAATGGAATTTTCTTATTTTCACAATTAATCTGAAACATATCATGAAGTATTTCATACCAATTCTGTTTAATTTGTTTTATTACTATTTATCAGGCAAAATTGTATCAAAATTGGAATGGTCAGTATCGACCGATTACATTCCATTAATGTATAAGCACAATAATAACAGAAATAAAAGCTAATAATTCGTCACAATCATCTATTACTTTTATATTTCTTTTTATAGGACGTATTGTAATTAAAGTAAATAATGAGACAGAGGAAGTATATAAATATGAATACCCAGTTATCAATTTCAATATATTATCACAAGGTTGTAATAAAAAATAAAAAAATAAAATGGCTAGATGGGAAAAGTCCGTGTTTTCTTTGTTGGTTGTAGTTTTAAGTTTGTCATTTGTCGCTCTTGGAAACGAAATTACTAATTCCAATTTCCAAGCATTCTACTTCTTTCAACAGGTAAACGCCTTTTCTAACGTATATGGACATATAATATAGATCGAGTGATGAACATATACGAAAATTTCAGAGTGGTTTGAGTAAATTGACTATTATTGATTTTCATTGTGTGCATACTACATAGTGAGGACTCGTTTGGTTGCCCCTATAAAAATGTGTGAATTGGGAAATCCGATGATTAGAAAAAAATGAAGATGTTTGGTTACTCCAAATCATGAGATTTTCTTTTTCCTAAGAATTTTCAACTCCTCCATTATGGAGGAATTTGATTACCTAGGGCTCCTAGGTAATTGCAAATTTCTGTGTCAATTCAATTTCAGGATGTCAACCAAACGAAACTTACGCAATTCACATGAATTGACCAATTCACGTGTTTTGCAAAATCATGGGAAATTAATTCCCGTATGGCAACCAAACGAGTCCTGAGTATATGTTAGAAAAAGTGATATATGTTACTAATTTCAATTTTGAATATGATTGTAGTGGCTAGGTTCATATTGCAACCAGAAAGGTACACCATGCTGTTATCCGCCAACCGGCAAACCAACTCCTTCCTTCACGGTTGCTGGACTTTGGCCTTATGACTCTAATGGTAACTTTCCTCAGAATTGTGCCGGCTCAACTTTTGATGTAGCTCCGGTAATTCCTCTCTTTTTCTTTTGATAATTAGCGATTTTAAAATAATTTTTATTTGAGACCTTTTGTTAGTTTAGCGCGAAAAATTACAACTTGGGTAAATATTCAATTTATACATATGCAGCTTAAGCCTTTACAAGGTAGTTTACAAGCGGCCTGGCCATCCTTTACATGTCCACAAATCGGTCGGAAATTTTGGCTACACGAGTGGAACAAGCGTGGAACATGTTCCAAACCGATATTGGATGAAATCTCTTACTTAAAGGCCGCAGTTAATCTCAAGAACAAGGTTAACCTGTTTCAAGCCCTGGCTAAAGCCGGTATCAAGCCCAACAACCAGTTCTACTCTTTGCAATTGATCAAACGAGCCGTCTCTAGCGCGTTCGGGTTTGAGCCATGGGTAGCATGTAACCACAATACACAAGGGCATAACCAGCTTTGGCAAATTACACTTTGTGTGGATAAAACCGGGAACAATCTAATTAGATGTCCCCGTATTCCTCAAGGGAATTGCGCCTCAATGGTCCAATTCCCGTCCTACTAATTATTTAGACCTATACGTCTTGATACTATTATTTTTTGTTACTTGTTATTACACAATTGAAATACTAGCATGACTGCATGACTATATACATGGCCTACAATTTTTCTTTTTTTTTGATAAAGGGTAAGTATTATATATCAAAAAGTAATTACGGAAGAACCTAGAAAAGACCTTGTAGGAAGGCCTGATCACCGTTATTGAGTTTACAATGCATACGATTTTTATAAAAACAAATTAGCTCTTGCTTGATTCTATCAACCAGTATGCTTGGCCTTATCACGGTTTGATCACATTTACTCTTGTTCCTTTGATACCAAACATGGTAACAATAGCATTCAAAGCTCCATTTCTGACTACCCTTTGTAACTTCGAGCCTCTAAATCTTAATTTTTGCTGCACTGAGTTACTACTGTCAATCCTCATATACATCCATGATTGTTACTTAAGGAAAATATTATGATTTTAAAAGAAAATCTTGTACACTTAAGATTGACGGAGTGAAAATAGAACAATATCATCTAGACATTTAAAAACATATGTTGATTAAAAAATTTAAATAAATTGACTCTAAACTATCATAATTCAGTAAGTCTCTCTTGTGAGTTGTGACAGGCATATTCATCACAAGCTTGCGACGGGTCATACTACCTATGTGATGAGATAAAACAAAATAAATTGATATTTTCTAGGCACTCTCCTTCTGTTTATATTCCCCAAACGTTAATATTTGACCGCCGTGACGAATATGCACGTTACAAATGAGAACTTGTGATTCTAGTTTTCCTAAACTACTAACCTCAAAGGTCATACCGATCATACCATTATATCGAATAACTTCCTGCATAAATGGGGGAAGTTGCTTACCGACCCCCTTGGTGTGTTGAAGTTCATATGGAAATGAATTACCACATTGACAACCAAATAATTTTAGCCAATTCTCATGAATTAGACCAGAGAGCTTATTTCCCACAAATTTGTATTTCATAAAATGTTGTAATTCCTGTATCAACCAAACAACCCCTAAATTCTTATTCCCTCTAACCTTTGGTCAACCAATTTTTCGTTGACAATATTAATACAACCAAAAGTATACTCATCCAGTCATCCCAACCCATCATCGATAAATACACCTAAATGAATAATATACCCCTATAATACACTTATATATCAATAATTCATTACTTGACTTTTATAATTATAGAGATTACACCAAGGACATCTTATTTATATAATTGCAATAACATTTAAAAGGCTCTCAGGATCACATCATTAATCTAATTTTTTTCTTAATTCATCATGGTGGGATCCGCAAAGTTGTATATTGATTTTAATTCGAAATAACTGTCTGAAATAATAGTTTTAGAATTATTACGTAACACTTTTCATATAAATTCGTAAACATGATTTGTTACGAAAATCGTCAATATGTATAACATGAACTTAAATATTATATAAGAGAATATATATAATACTTTCGAACGTCTCTGTCTAGAACCATTACATAACAATTTATACTCAATACATAATTACAATAAACAATGAGTAATAATTAACAATTTACAACAATCGAAAAAAAACTGTGGCGACAATACTAAATTAAAAAACAATAAACATAACTCAATATTAATATAAACCCGTAATAGTGTACAAATTAATATCATCTATTGAAATATTTGGCGCAAATAAAGTTATAAACAAAAGTGTATAGACTTAGATATATATAAAACAAAATTGAACTTTGATAAAAAAAAAAGTGTATAGACGTTAGATATAAAACAAAATTAATGAAAATTTATAATTTAGTTCCGATGATACATATTTAGAATAAGACGATTTGAAAATAACTTGTACAATTTTTTGCACAGGCCAAAAACCAGTGTTTATGAAAAACCTTTCCCTATGCCTAACCACGGACGTTGTTTTTATAAAAAATATATAAAAAACATTAATTATTACATACTCTATCATTATCTATTTCAATTTATTCTTTGTTGTAAATTTCTCTAGTTTTACTTGTTATGACTTTTTTATGGATTGACCCAAGTATAGTAATAAGGGGTTGTTTGGTTCACAATCATCCATCGGAAATTGCAACCTCCAAGAAGATGCACGCATCTATATATGAATATTTATTTAAATTATTAAGTTCAAGCTTTATTTTTTTAGACCGGATATGTTGATGTATTTGAATCTGGTTATAATGATTTCGATATTGTTTTTTACTAGCATATTTTTTCAAAATTTAAATTGTTAAGTTCAAACTTCAATTTTCTAAAATCGAACATTTTGAGCAATTTTAATGCAATTTAATTGAGCTTAATGTATATATATTTTGAGCTTTTAAACTATTTTGAGTTATATTTTAATGTTTTAGTTATATAATAATTTTCTAAGCTCAATATTTATGTAAATAGGTTTATAAATTTTACAATAAAGTTCATGTTCTTTCCACTTAGCTCAAATATTCTATTAAAAAACTCAAAATATGTATTATCAATTGTATACATCTGATTGTATAATCCACTTATTAAAATGTATTCACAAGGATTGTTTCTTTGTTACGAACATATAAGATGTTGTTGGAGAATATTACGGTATATTGTATTATACTGTAATCGAAATAATATCGTATCAGAATAAGTTATATTATATTGCGATATTATTTATATTATATTGCGATATATATGTTTTAGATATTTGAAGAATTATAAATACAATACTTTTGTATACATTCTGAGACACGAAGGAACTATCAATAATAATATCTATGATTTCCGCTCTTTCTATTTCTATCAGATGTACATACAAATACAAAAATTGGATTTTTTTTTATTTTTACAAATAATCTGAAACATATCATGAAGTATTTCATACCAATTATGTTTAATTTGTTTTATTACTATTTGTCAGCAAAATTGTATGCTACAAAATTGGGATGGTGAGTATCTACCGATGACATTCCATTAATGTATGAGCAAAATAGTAACAAAATACAAACAAATAATTCGTCACAATTATTTGCTTACTTTTATATTTCTTAATTAAGACGGTAAATTATATATATATATGAATACTCAACTATCAATTTCATTATATTATCACAAGGTTGAAAGAAAAAATAAATAATAAAATGGCGAAATGGGAGAAGTCCGTGTTTTCTGCGTTAATTGTAGTTTTAAGTTTGTCATTTGTTGCTCTTGGTGACGAAGTTACTGATGGCAATTTCCAAGCATTCTACTTCTTTCAGCAGGTAAAGTTTTCATCCGTTATTTTTCTATCAAATTCCTCCAATTTAGGTGCATTTAACGGTTTTTCTAACGTATGCAGACATACAATATAGATCGAATGATGAACATATAACGAAAATGTCAAAGTGATTTAAGTAATTTGAAGACTATTATTGATTTTCATTGTTTGTACATGTTAGAAAAAAAACGATATATACTGATTTTAATTTTGAATATGATTTTAGTGGCTAGGTTCATATTGCAATCAGAAGGGTACACCATGTTGTTATCCGTCAACAGGCAAACCAGCTCCTGCTTTCACGGTTGCTGGACTTTGGCCTTATGATGGTAACTTTCCTGAGAATTGTCCCGGCTCAACTTTTGATGTAGCTCCGGTAATTTTTTTTTTTTTTTTTTTTTCATTTAATCAGCGGTTTTAAATAATTATTATTGTAAAATCGATTTATAAGCAACATTTTGTTAGTTTGGCACGAAAAATTATACTCCCTCTTATTCCATATTTTCTTCCTATTTCCTAAAACGGATTATTCAGGTTTTCTTCCCCTTTCCTATTTTGGAAACTTTTATTCTTATTTTATTCATTTCTCTCTCCTATTACTAAACCCCACCAACTCTTTTTACTCATATTTTATTACCTTTTTAATGTATTTGGCCCACAAATTCTTATTTAATTCCTAATTATTCATCCCTCTCTCCTATCACCAAACCCCACCCAATTTTTTACACTTATTTTATTCCTCACCTTAATCCCCGTGCCCAACTCAAAGGGGAAGAAAATATGGAATAGGAGGGAGTAACATATGTAAATATTCAATGTATATATATATGCAGCTTAAGCCCTTACAAGATAGTTTACAAGCGGCCTGGCCGTCGTTTACATGTCCACAAATCGGTCGTAAATTCTGGTTACACGAGTGGAACAAGCGCGGAACATGTTCCAAATCGATCTTGGATGAAATCTCCTACTTAAAGGCCGCCGTGAACCTCAAGAATAAGGTTAACCTGTTGCAAGCCCTGACTAAAGCCGGGATTAATCCCAACAACCAGTTCTATACATTGGACTCGATCAAACGAGCCGTCTCTAATGCGTTCGGGTTTGAACCATGGGTAGCATGTAACCACAATGCACAAGGAAATAGTCAGCTTTGGCAAATTACCCTTTGTGTGGATAAAACCGGGAACAATCTAATTAGATGTCCTAATGTTCCTCAGGCAAATTGTCCCTCAAAGATCCAATTCCCGTCGTACTAATTATTATGACTTGTACGTCTTGAAACTATTATTTTTCATTACTTGTTACACAATTGAAATACTAGTATGAATAATATGATTACATACATGGCTTACAATTATTTTTGGGTTTTTATACGGACTTGAAAAACGCAAAATATAATGATAATTAATAATATTAACATAATAAAGTGGTGTTAGTCCAGTAATTCTAGGTTAATTTAAGAAATTTTTGTTTAAATGGTGCTTAAAAACAAATTACAGTATTTAACAAAGTAGGGTCGGTTTCAAACTATTTACCGAAAATGGTTTCACTTCATCATTTCTATTTTTTGTTTTTGGAAAATGGAACTAGTCGCTGCCCAGCTTCCTTAGCAAAATTCGATACTCGACAAGCTATATTCATGGCCTCTGTTCTCTTTGCTCCAGCCATCAAATTACAAACTATCACATTCATTAATTCTCTCCTTCTTACTTTCCTTATCATTAATTAGCTTCGTTATTTGCACAAAACACGACCCGCAATATCCCCGTTCACTATCGATTTCAGTTTCGCGAAACTGTCTACTCGAATGAATGTGATAGTTCGTAATTTGATGGCCGGAGCAAAGAGAACGCATGCTATGAATATAGTCGGTCGAACATCGAATTTTGCTAAGGAACCTGTCGCTGTCCTCGCTGTCCTGGACAACGACAGAAATGATGATGTTGAACCATTTTCGATAAAAAAATTTAAAATTGACCCTATTTTATTAAATAGTTTACTTTTAAGCACTATTTAAATAAAACTTATTAACTTAACGTCCCGTGACCAAAAAAACACAAATTCTTATTTGCAACGGCACTATCCGTCGCAAGCTTGTGACGGATACCGTTTACTCTCACAAAATACCCACTTTTCTCTCTCACCAACACTATTCATGTGGTCCCTTTTCTCCACTAACTCATTTTCTATCCATTTTACCTCACAAAATATCCGTCACAAACGGTGACCCGTCGCAAGCAAGTCTTACTACCAAAAAAAACACGGACATGTACAAAATAAACACAAATTATACGGTTTGAAGACGTACAACCAACATTCAAGACCACACACGTACTTAACAATTTGAAACGAGAAAATACGTACTAGCAAAATACGTTAGAAAATATTACTTTAGAAAATATTACGTATATTGTAATACACTAGTAACGATCCTAAGTAGCCATGCAACCGATACCAAACCGCGCTTTAGGAAAAACAAGGAAGAGACAACTACAAACCAGACCCACCATTAATGGAAAACTCTCCATAGCTTCCTCCATTTCCTTAGCATGTCCCGGTAAAAGACAATTGGTAACCCGATGATCCGAAAGCGCAATCGCCATGAAGACCAAAACCGACATCATAGCGTGAACAAAATCCGTAAAATGGACCTTATATTTATCCTCTTTCGGTACTTGAACATCCAAACCCGACTTGAAAACCGCTAAACCCGACGGAGTCACAAAACCGTAGTAAACTTTCCCGTCCGGAGCACGGAAACTGTCGGTAAAATGGAAGAAGAAACACGACAATGCGCATAAAATAAGAAGTATTATAGTCATGGATGTGGTTACGGTCGTACATTGTCCGACACCGTAAATCGAAGGTAAAACCATTTCGAAAGTTAGTAGGGTTCCTGTAGGTAAGAAATGGGCTAACATTGAGGTTTTTGAAAGGGTTCTTTGGACTCCTTTGGCTACACCTTTCGCAACCGCTGCTCGTCTTTTACGAGCACCCGGTTGCGGTGGTGGTGGCGGTGGCGGGGACGGTGGGAATTGGGTTGGGTTGGTTGTGGAGGGGGAGACGGTGTAGATTCTGATACCTACTTGTGGTTGTTCGGTTAGTTCCATTTGTTTTGATTTGGAAAAATAAAGAGGTTAATTTTTGGATGAATGGAAAGTTACAGTTTACTTGGGTAAATAATGGAGAAACGAAAATAGAGTGTAAATAAACCATAAGTCTCTCTTGTGACAGTTATATCCGTCACAAGTTTGCGACGGGTCAAGTAGACCCACTTGTTATATAAGACAAAAATAAAAGTGTATAAAAAATTACAAAAGGTTTGTTTTATCTCTTTAAATGAGTTTTACTTAGCCCGTCGCAAACTTGCGACGAATATTGCCGTCACAGATGAGAATTTGCGGTAAATAAAAGTAGTAAGTCTTGCTTGTGACGGGTCACCATTTGTGACGGATATTTTGTGAGATAAAACGGATACAAAATGAGTTAGTGGAGAAAGGGGACCACATGAATAGTGTCGGAGAGAGAGAAAGTGGGTATTTTGTGAGAGGAAACGGTATCCGTCACAAGCTTGTGACGGATACCGCCGTCACAAATGAGAATTTGTGAAATAAAAGATAAACTACTCGGGTGATATTTGGTGCTTGGTAAATGGTAACTACCTTGGTTCTTATCACATTCTCGGTAACTATCTCTATTTAACTTGAAAATATAATTCAGAATAAGACGGTTTTATAAACGTGTAATACGGAGATTTAAAAAAAGTTATTTATTCATTTATTGTAAATAAATGGTAATAAATAATTTTTTGTACAATGTGACTGATATATAGAGACCGTCTTAACCTAATAAATAGTCACGTAATTTGCAGTTGTCTAGGCTTATTATATTGAATTTTTAACTATGCAAATGTATTTCATAACTTTTTTTGTTAATTAGCGTTCATTAGCAAAATAATTAGTTAATTAACGTTCATTTGAAACTATTTGGGTCTATAGGCTCCACGTCATCACTTTTTATTTTTGTCCGATTTTTACATGAAACCGCTAAGAAACCTAGCGGCTTTACCAAATGTCTATCGTCCAAATATTTGTATCTATTTTATTAAAAAAAACCAAAAAAAAAGAGAGAAAGTGTGAAAACCGCTGAGAATCTCAGCGATTTCCACAAATTTCCAATAGTATGCATGGTTGATTGGACACCACAATATGCATGGGTACACTACAATGTGGTAAGCCGCTCAGATTCTTAGCGGTTAGCGGTTTTACCTTTTGAATATATAAAAAAACTAAGTGAATCCACTGAGTTTCTTAGCGGTGGTATGTAAAAAATTGAAAAAAATAAAAAGTGATGATGTGAACATCATAGATCCAAATAGTTTCAAACGAACGCTAATTTTTGCTAATTAACGCTAGTTAACCAAAAAATTCTTTATTTCAGTAACTAAAACAAGGTTTCGGCTTTAGGTGCCCAAATTGTTTTTACCTGTGATTCAATAGGTAACGTACATTTTAAATAGGTAAAACTGAAAATAAGGATGACAATGGGTTGGGTTGGATCAGATTTTACCACATCCAAGATCCAATTCATCCACGTATTAAATCACATATCCATAACCAAAACATATCTATAATACCTCTTTCAAAACCATATTCGATCCAAACCCATATCCGATTTACCATACAATCTATAGCCCGATCCAATGGCTTAACTATAAAATAAAGCCCGTTACAAAGTTAAAATGTTTATAAAGGTAAATAAAGTAACTTTTCAAAAATATTTGATTGAATCGAGTTTAACCACAAAAAAATCGGGATTGTATTTGGTTCGAGTTATCCAATCACGAAAAAAGATTATACAACCAGATGTATATTAGTATCGTACAAACACAGTGTATTTTATCGAGTTTATGTGTATATTTGTTGAGCTTTTAAACTATTTTGCGTTATATTTTAGTTTTTTTATATTAAAATTAAAATATAATTTAACTCATATGTATTGTATTTTAGTTGTATAATAATTTTCGATTCTCAATGTTTTCACAAGGAGTTCATAAATTTTTACCCTATCGCTCATATTCTTTCTAATAAAATTCGAATTTTCTATTAAAAACTCAAAATATGTACAAAAAGATTGTATACATCCGGTAATATAATCCGCTTTATTGCTTATAACCGACTTCCGGAAGTATCCCATCCCTTCCGTTCCTGAACGGATAAACACAAAATATACGAACCCACGCTAACTAGAATTTCGTACACATGCTGACATGCATTCAAACATTCCAGATCCTTCTACCACCTTCCTTTCTCCTTATACTAAAACCCCACTTTCTTCCCCAATTTCTCTCATTATTCACAATTATCCTACACAATTTCAACTTCAATTTCAATCTCTGTCCTGCAATTTTTCAATGGATTTACAACAAGACCCGACCCGAATTCCATTCTTCTTCCCTGTCATCCTGGGCGTCACAGAAACGGATGAACGGGTCGTAATAATCAACCCGATTGCGCAGACAATGATGGTACTTGGTTCGATGTTAAACGGAGCAGAGGGTAAAGGTGGGCAACCACCAGCAGCGAAATCAGCGGTGGAGGCGATGCCACGTGTCGAGATCAAAGAGGGGGAGGAGACTGGAGAGTGTGTGATATGTTTGGAGGAGTATAAGGTAGGGTCCACTGTGAAAAAGATGCCATGTCAGCATGGTTTTCATGAAGGGTGTATTGAGAAATGGTTAGGGTTACATGGGAGTTGTCCTGTTTGTAGGTATGTTATGCCTGTTGAGGATGGTGATGACGTGGACAAGAAAGGTGGTGGTGATGATGTGGATGAGAGAGAAAGTGAAAGAGAAAGAGAAAGGGTTAGTTTGGAATTTTTTATTAGGGTTGGGTTTGGTAGTAGGAGAAGAACTAGCGATGATGGTCATGATCATGATGATGATGAAGATGATGATTGATGATGATTGATGATGATGGTTGATGGTTGAGTTGATGATAGTTTAGTTTAATCTTGATTTTGTACATAAAACAATTAGATTAGATTAGCAAGAAGATATGTTGTTTAATTTGAATTGCAAAATCAATGTTCTTTTTGTTTGATTTGTTATTCTTTTTCGGGTTGTGACAGTTGGTCTCGTTTCAGACGGTCGTCAATCTGTCGCAATTGTAAAAATGGTCAAATTTTATTTGATGTGGTTTGTAATCATTAATCGGGACTCGACACAATTGTTCCGCTATTTCAGTCATTTATTTAACTTTTAGATGAAAAATCGTAATGGAACGGAGTAAAACCGACAATCGGAGAAAGGGGAAGAAAACCAGAAAAAAAGTAACTCGAAAACAATAGAGATCTCAATTACATACTTGTACAAGTTTATTTGACAAGTATGAAGATTGAAGCACTCAACTATGAAGAAGAACCCAATCTTTTGTCCATGATTTTCAGACCTTGATATCGACCTAGCATCATCAATGTAGCCATGGGATTAGTCCCGGGTGACTCGACCAATGTCGATCCATCCAAAACCCGTAACCCTTTAACGCCATACACTTTATACTCTTTATCGACTACTGACCCGACACTGCACCCGCCATGGTAATGATAAAATGTACCTACATGGTTCTTACAATACTCTCTGCTTTCTTCTTCTCCTAATTTTACCATGTCGTTGCGTCCCTCGCCTAAGTATAGTCCCACCCATTTACTCGCGGATACTTGTCCTACCAGTTCTTGAATCCGTACACATTTTTCCATGTCCTCGTCCTCGACGAGGTAGTTGAACTTCACTAGGGGGTTTTCTCTAGGGTTTGTGGTTTTGAGCTCAAGTTCGCCGTGTGATTTAGGGTATGCTAGCTTACCAGCTATCGATACCCTAGTTAGGTTATATGAAACGGGTACAATTATCGACTCAATTATTACGTTGTAGTTATCGGTTATGCCTGTTACTTGAGGCGTATCTGGTACTCTCCACTTAGGCTTCGAGTCCACGAAGAGCGAAATTGCTGGATTGTCTTGCATCCTTTTTCCGACTCCTGATATGTTCGCTACAACGGGAATGTTGAATTTTTGTAGGTGATTCGACGGTCCAATCCCGCTTAGCATAAGTAATTGAGGACTGCTTATCGCTCCTGCTGATAGTATAACTTCACCCTTTATGCTTGAGTTATCGTTCTTCTTTAGGTACACATTGTATGTATGTTTTCCGTTCCCTGCGCTTTCGATGAACGTGACTCCGTAAGCTCTAGGTTTTTCCCCTGCATTGTAATATGCAACTGTGAATCAGCGTGACAATATACATAATCCCGTAATGTAAGCCTAAGTTGAAATGGCAAGTCTGAACTTACCGTTTTGGTAAAACATGATCTTGCTGACAGTCGCGTTCAGTAAAACCGTAATGTTCTGTAAATTTCCTGCAGTCAGAAGATCAGCTGCAGTATGCCGTTTCCCAAACGCGTCAAATAACGTACCACTCAATTTAGTCCCTTGTAAATGCTCCAAAGTGTAACCATTAAAAGGCAAAACCCCTGCTTCTAAAAGACCATCCAGAACAACAGACTGCCAAGGACTCAAAAATGGCGGAAAAACTAGCTTGGATTCGATCCATTCATAGGCCGCTTTCACCGTATTTTCATCCCAACCCATTTTCTTACTAAACTCGGAACTCGCTCTGCTATAAAATCCGCTGTTTATAGAGGTTGATCCTCCAAGTACTCTTCCCCTATAATTCACGACTCCGTCTAAAGACACGAACTCTTGGGCCACGGACGTGTACTTGTTTGTTTCAATTAATGGAAACCCGAACTTTGTACGGTCCAATATTGTTGGGTTGTTGTAAGGTGAACCGCCTCGTTCTATCACTAGAACAGAGAATTTCTCAGACAGTGTAGCTGCTAATGCGCAACCGCTTGCTCCTCCACCAATGATGATATAATCGAAGGATTTCCGCTCGATTTCTGTAGCATTTGATGTCATGTAGGGAAGTTTTACTTCAACTCCTGCATTTTGAAATAAGAAGTTGAGTTACTAGACTTACTACTAAAAACTATGTATAGATTTGCATTTTGCTGACATCGTGCTATAACTACAGGCAATGGCATAACCAGGATTTATAGCTGGGGTGCGAGAAATTCTAACAGAAGAAATGGACTAACAATAGAATAAGGAAAATTAAGCAAATACTCGTATTTTACATAAAAACTTTCAAATTTTTGTTGTCCAACTAGGACGAGTTTCCCTTCTAACCCCTTTAGTTCCGTTATTGAATTCAGGCAAGGCCCAAACCAACGGCAATACTATTTGCTTATGTTGCAAAGTGAGTGACAAGAGCAAATATGCTGCAAACGGGTTTAAACCCTGGTGACATTAGTGCTATAACTACAGGCAGTGACACAACCAGGATTTATAGCTGGGGCGTCGGAAATTCTAACAGAAGAAGTGAAGTAACAATAGAATAAGAAAAATTAAGCAAATACTTGTATTTTACCTATAAAGTTTCAATTTTTTGTTGTCCAACTAAGACGAGTTTCCTTCTAACCCCCCTAGTTCAGCTATTGGATTCAGGCACGACCGCAAACCAACGACAATACCATTTTCCTTATGTTGCAAAGTGAGTGACAAGGGAAACGGGTTTAAACCCTGGTCATAAATACCATATCTCGTGACTTTACCAGCTAATTAAGCTACAAACGACAACACTAGTAGATAGAAATCATGAAATACTAACCTTTGTTACATAAAGTAGTAGTAGGAGTACTAGATGGTGAAGAAAAGTAAATAAATGAAAGAATAATTGAAGTAAGAAACCAAAGTTTAGTTTGTGAAAACTCCATATTGTAATATTATGAGTTTTGTTGAAGACAATGAAGGTGAAATTAAATGTGAATATAACAAGATTAATTGGTCCAAAACATAATGATAATGCTACAAATTTGGTGATTAAAGAGTACTACTTTGAGCATGTTTTGAGCAATTATGGCTCAAAACCTAACTATGTTGTTATGTTGGGATGTCATAATTTTGTTTGCTAAGTTATTTAATTAGTTTAAAGTTGAATAATTAGTTAGCTCTCTTCACCTAATTGGATGGTGTAGTAAAAAAGTTGGTCCTAGGTAACATTATTACATGACCAAATTGTTGTTGATGATGCTTGTTTATTGGTAGTTCCATTAGGTAAAATGTTTTCATGATGAAATTAAATTGATTGAAATAATTATCATTGTTATTAAATTATTTTAATATGTATCCGAGTTATATGAGTTTTTATTTAACTTTTTATGTAGAAAATAAGAGTGGAACTAACATATGTTTATTACGTGCAATTATGAATCAACAGAAATTCTTATTTAAAATTAGTATAAATGTTTTAAATCATAATAAAAAAGGTCTAGTAGATATTGTTTCTGTAATAATGAAATTACTTTGTTTGAAACATTTATCATTGTTATTAAATTACTTTAATATGTATCCGAGTTAAATTATATGCGTCTTCATTTAACTTTTTAAGTAGAGAAATATAAGAGTCAAATATATATTTATTTTGTGTAACCATAAATCAATAAAAATTCTTATTTGAAACAAGTATAAATGTTTTAAATCATAAAAACAAGTCTAGCAGATATCGTTTCTGTAGAGCCATACTCATCAAGTGGTACGAGTACTCCGTCGTATTTAATACCGTTTTAAAGATAAAATATATATATCCGTCTTAAGTAAGACTAGCTGACTAATCCAAAATAGAACTATGGTCTTGTGATGGCTTGATGGGTATAAACTATAGAGCAAAAGATGGTAGCATTAGTTAAAGTGATGATGAATTGATGATGCATTGATGACCTGTTAGTAGCACAAACAAATAGACTTTAGCTCATTGTATCAAAGTCTTTTATAATAGAACAAAAACATAATTATCTATGAAAATACCTATTAATTTCACTAAAAATATAACCAAAATTATTGATATGTCTAAAAACAATTGATTTTAATTTCCAATTAATACATCTACGGTTTAATTTATTTCATCACAACTCTACCACCTCTTTCGTCAATATAAACAGACAAATCCCTTAAACCAGACGTTATAAAACATAAAATCTTAACGTAAAGGTCCAAAATCAGTAAACATTACAAACAGTATTTCCTAAAACGAACTTTTAAATCATATAATAACATTTTTTTACACATAAAGATTACATATAATACATCTTTATACCAACTTATTAAGACCAAATCTAAAAGCTAATGTTGATCCAATAAGAAGTACTTAAATACACAAATTCAAATTTCTTCCTATACCTTTAAATTCAAGTCAATTATTGGTTGCTTTAAACCCAAATCTAAGTCAAACTCACATTGACTATTATTAAGATCAAATGTCTCCAAAACTTCAAACTTTCCCAACTTAGGTCCCAACTCATCTATACAACTTATGCTTCTACTCCTCTTCCTTGAAGACGGGTCCGAAAACGGGCCAATTCCAATTGGGCTTGGCCCGTTTTCTTGACTATATTTCGCGGTATCTCTTTCCTCATCGAGTCTCTCAGAGCTTTCAGATGAGGTCAATGAGCTCTCGACAGAGCACCCAGTGCGTCTTATTGTACTCTTTTGACTTCGATGATTATTATGATTGTCTAGGGACAAATCCGTTGTTTCGGTTAACTCGGAAAATGATGAACAGCTAACCATTGAGACTAATTGAGAAAGTTCAGCTTTTGCATGTTCTACACCAATTGATGATGAACAATTATTATAGACAGACAGTGTTTCATGTGCTTTCTTCAGTACTTTCTGTAAATATTTTCCTTGTGCTTCAATTCTCAACTGTAAATGTCTTTGCACCTGCGTTCAAAACCCGTCAGCATCAAATACTGACCTACGAAGAGGACACTCGATGTTAAATTTGTATGAAACGGTTTTACACAACAGAAGTTCTTTTCTTTTGTCTAAAGGCCGAGTCTACAACTTAATAACTTTACCCGTTAAGCTAGCTGACAAATGACAGCGATCTATTCCGTATAATCTTTCACAAATTCTTGTTTCAGACCGTCACTTTTGGTCTGAAATAATAAGACAGAATTTTGTAACCATTTTACAGCCAAATGTAACCACGATAGTATGGTCAATGTTACAGCTTATCATAAATTGTTTGTAAATAATGGTTATATTTGGCTGTAAAATGGTTACAAAATCCCGTCTTATTATTTCAGACCAAAATTGTGGTCTGAAGCAAGACCAAATGTCTTTTTACCTCGATTTGTTGATGTAGTTTTCTCTGAACATCCATCTGAATTTGTAAAGCTTCTGCAATCCCAGCATTTCTGTCAAGAAATCGATAATCAGTAATCAGTAATCAGTAAATCCGTCTTCTAAAAGCAATCAAGAAGTTTGTAACTCGATCTTACTCTTGCATTTGATCTTCAATCACTTCATTTACATCATTTCTCTCGTCGAAAAGATTAAGCTCATTGATGCTGCAATTCTCTTCAATTTCAACAGTTTCCTGCTTCAAATCCTTGCAGATTTCTGATTGCTGGTTTTTCCCAAGTCTGAATTTCTGCAATTAAGTAGATTAATTCACGTATTTCAGATTCCCGTGTCAGGCCGCTTTACACAAGAATTTGCATACGATATTAGTGTAAAACGGCCTTAAAAGAGACGGATTTTCGCAACTTGTATCAGTAGAAATACCTGTAAATGACTTTTTAGATGATACAAAGTGAGCCCTGGAATTCCCATAATCCTCATCAAACTCTTGGGTGTTGCTTCTGTGAAAAAATAACAAAAAAAACATCTTTGAGAAAATAGTCGTGTCTGATACTTGGAGTCGAGTCAGAGTAAACAGAACAAAATTCATTACTTTCAGGGCCTCCAAGCTGATTAACAGCGTCGACGAATCGTAGATGAAGCTCTGGTGTCCATTTAAGCCTAGGTTTTGCATCAGTAGACAAAACCAGACTCATATCTTTACTACTTTGCACATTTTGGTGATCCATTTTCTAATATTGTTCTGTAAAAGAATGACAGGTTGGAAAAACAGAAACAATGATATAAATATGTATATATAAAAGATAATTCTTGTATAAAACCGTTTCAGATACGTGTGTAAATGTGAATGTTGCAGTTGTGTTAGAAGTGATTTTATATAATAAGGGAGGGAGGGAGGGAGGGAGTTGGTTGGAGCTTTGTCCTATGTTCTCACTCCATATCTGGAAACATTTTATGTGGGGGTGTCTAAAGGAATATATGCCCATGAGCTGGGGGAGTCTCTCTTTAAGACTTTATTTTAATTATTTAGTTAATCGAGACGGTTTCAAATGGTGATTAACATTAATTAGTATTATTGGTTGCGGGTAGGGCTGTACAATGTGTCGCGCCGGGCCGGGTTAGAGGCGCCTTAAGCCCGCCATGGCACGACCCTGAAGTAATATAGGGCTGGATTGGGCTGGGTCGGGCCAAGAAAAGTCAGCTCTGGCCCAGCCCTGTAGGCCAGGGCTGCTAGTTGTGTTTGTGAGCTATATTTGTGTTAGTTGTGTTAGTTTTATTTGTGGGCTTGGTCGGGCTGCATTTCATACAGGGCTACGGATAGGGTTATGCTGACAAAATCCGGCCCTAGCCTTGGCCCTATTCGCCACCAAACTGGGCTGGCCCAGCCCTAGCCCTGTGTGGGCTAAAAAAATTGGCCCACGTAACTGGGCTGGGCTGAGCTGGCCCGCTACGTTGTCCAGCTCTAGTTGCGGGTTTAGAACAAGTACGGATAATTGGATACTCGGGTTGCGAAAGCTGCTTGTTCATATGGACAACTTTTCATATGTGTAACTTTTTCAAGATGATGTATTAGGCGTCGTTTTTCCTCGTTTAATTCTTAGTTTGTAGTTTTTCTAAGGGTTTTTGCCCCTTTTGTGCACCAAAAAAGAAAATGTTAATCAATATCACATGTGGTATGAGTCGTATGACTACTTATGATTAAGGGTTTGGTTGTTTTAAATAAATCGGGATATGAATCGGACAATTTTCTTGTGTGGCGGATCTACGATATGAAGGGTTAATGTATACCTTGAATTTGTATCGATGACAAATTAAGCTAAATGTCTTACTAAAACTTGAATCAGATTAGGAAACTACTGTGTTGTACTATTCCATTATAGTGAAGTTTGATCTTTCGTGGAGTAGACGTAGCCAGTTATTTTATTGCTGAATCACGTAATGCCTTGTGTCAACTTTATTTATATTCGTTATTTATTTTTCTTATCACCTTCTCAATTAAATATTTGAGTAACGAGACACCTCCGTTGCAACAGTTAAGATCAGATGAATTGTTCACCACTCGACCAACGGTAGGCCAAGAAACTAAAGAATGATTTAGCTTCTAAAACAAGAGCATATCGACTAATTACTTCTTTAGGCAGTCTATATTTTTAGTATTGAGCTAAATTGAAGTTGTCTATTAGTTAACATGGTTCACTATTCACCTAATATAAACGGTTTTGAATGATGATTAATGTTAATCGGTCTTACATGTGGTATGACTTATTATGATTAAGGGTTTAATTGTTTGTCACTCAACGGGTTACCAAAGAAGCTAAAGGATAGTTTTTGAAGTAAATCCTTAATATTGATAACTTGTAGCTTCTAAACCAAGCTGCGGGGATCAAATGATTACTTTTAAACAGTCTCATATCGTATTTTTTTTACGTGAAATTGAACTTACAAGAGCGATTTTCATGCTGACATGATTTGAACCCAGATCATAAGTACAACCAGTCAGATTTTTACGAACCGAGCTAGTTGACAATGAGTGTTTCATCTTTGGGTACGTTTCACATCTAAATCATTTCTTTTGACTTAGAATTAGAGTGGATAGAATCTCCATAATTAGAAGAGAAAAACACAAATCAACAAGGAGTCTCAAAAGGAGAGAAATAAGAGAATAAATGTGTTGCCTTTGTTTTCTTTGTTACTTTCCCACTTCTTCACTCTATTCCATCTCATTCCCAATAGGAATTATGTTATCCCCACCATTTTAAATAATGGATGGAAAGCATATAAAAGTGTGTAGGATCATCTTCTTGACCATTTTCATTTAATAATCCATATATTTCTCGATAAATTTCCGTTTAAGACGACAAATAGTATGAATAAGATAAACCAGAACGACCGAGAAAAATAATCAAATGTCTCAATTAATCTTATATGCTGAAGCATAAATAGGGACTATACATCTAGATTATATGAGTATCGTACATCTAATACAAATCTATTAATTGACCTTATATGCAATTTTTTTGAGATTTTAACAATTTTTTCTTGCACTATAATTTTTTAGTGTTCAAATTAAAATCTTTGAATTTTATATGTATTATTTTTGAGTTTCAATATAATGTTTTGATTTACAAGTTTTTTATAAAGGCGATCAGATTTTTTTCAATAAAACTCATAATATATAAGTATAAGCTTAAATTCTTTGTTATAAAGCTCGAAATCTATACTATCAGATGTATATATCTGGTTGTATAATCCTCTAATTAATGCTGAAGTGGTATGATATTTAATCCGTATTAATATTAAAATGGGTACGTTAATTAAACTTCTCTAAATTTTCTTTCAACTCATATTTCTTTTACTTTTTGCCTCATATTTTTCTTTGTTGTGGTGGAAATTGTCAGAGTCTTTTTGTTCCTTATAGAGGTGGAGGAATCAAAGAATCTAATTATAGATTTTAGAGGGGACACACACTCAATAACGTAATGTGTCATCAACCATGACAAATTTAAGATCAAATCAACTTCTTTAATCAAATGAAAATGAAATTTTTTGGTTTTAGTCTATTACTCAATTCTTCCTTATTAGGTTTTGACATATATAGATTGAGATACCAATCATAATTTTCGGAATCTTTCCCAAATTATCGGATAAAATCACAAAAATAATATTAATTTGAAAAAAGTCTGAAAATGTGACTAAGAATTTGAAATTTTCGTTGTATAAGGCCCTATTCTTTTTTGTGTAATTTCAGCTAATTTCAATTTAGCTAAGCTTTATTTAGTGCAGTTCAGTACAATTTCGGTCAGTTCTATTAAGTTCACTTCTTCACAAAATTAACTATTACCTCAACTTCATTCACTTCGTTTCAACTCCATTGAGTTTAGTTCAATTAAGCTCTGCATTCAATTTAATTCAGCTCATTTCAGCCGGAAATAACAGGGCCTAAGGATGATCGTCCTAACTAACACTCTTAGTTATGCCGATCTATTTATGGTCGATAACACCCATAAATTATCGAAATAAAAGTCTATGTATATTGAAATAACAAGTGGCTATTGATGGTCGACCTTGTAATCCATATCTTAAAACAAGTGAAATCTAAGAAGGAAAAAGATTGATCACAAAGCAAAAGTTGAAAGGTGAGGCAATAGATGGCAAACAACATAATCTATAAAGTCAATTTGATCAAAGATTGATGTTTTCTTTATTTAGATTTCTTGGGTTTTGGGTAAGAGTTTGATACAAGAGGAATCAAAATTTAATGATTAATTTTAAAGCATTTATTTACATAAATTTAATTACATTTTTTGGGTTTTTAGATGCATGAAGTAACATCATTAGATGACAAAAGAGCTTCAACTACTAAAGCCTAAAGAAGGGAAAAAAAGGAAGAGCACAATATAGAGGGCAATTCAATGTCTTTAATTTGCTTGGTGAAAGAAGAATACAATGCCTTTGACATATAAACACATAGGGATCCCAATCAATTGGTCCACATTATTACTTTGACATGCATACATGCATGATTTGTTGCATATGATTGATTTTTTTTTTGAAGGAATTAAATGATTTGGTGTAAATAGTTATGTGAATAATATTTTCCAATGATATTGGGAGTTTATTTTTTTTTACATGAGCGTGTCTATCTACTTTCTCCTTTCAATTTCCTTCCTTTCTTTTCTCATAATTGAATAAATTAGTAAATATCTGGTTCGGTCAGAGGTAAGGTGGACGAAGCAAAATATATGATATTTTTATCGGTTATAAGAGGAAAAATTGGAAGACAGTAGGGTAGAAAGAAAAAGGTCTATATGTGAAGGGATTTCAACTTTCCAGCAATAATAATAGTTAATGATTAAAACCGAGGAAGTATACAACTATATAGTCCGTACTGAGGAATATTTAATTTCTACCTTATTTTCATATAGTTTTGACTTATCTTCATTTTGGTGACAATTAAAATTCATGACAAGTGTGTTGAGCAAAATACATTATTTTTTGCATGAAGAAACTATGTGAAATTTTCATTTAATTTGTAATTAGTATCTATTTTTGTATTCTATAAGGTTCAGAAAATCAAATAATATTTGGCTATATTATCTTTTAGGTCACCAGAATAAAAATACTATCTAATCTCAGGTCGGAAAATAACCTAAACCTCATGATACAAAAGCAATTATCACATGTACTTATTATCATTTTATTTTATAATCAGTTCCAAAATTCCTATTAAATGAGCTTTTATTTGTCCCACCGGCCACTACAAACCCGTCATCTATTCCATTCCTTACTCGAATTCCATTCATTTTATTTCGAATTTTATCCATTTTTCATACGGACTCGGCCCGCTTGTCATTCATACCCAATAACATATTTTAGGAGCGTACGTAAAACATAATAGTCCCCAAAAAAATGCATGCATGATAATTGAAATGATATGATAGCGTAGGATACCATGTTGTCAAGTCACTAAAATGATTCAAACCCAAATTAAATGACAAAAGTGATGGAGATTGAAGTAAGGAATATATTCAGAATCCTCCTGTTGTTTTCGCAATTTGTGGCCCTATTTTTCGAATACAAGCAATCATAAAGTTGAATTTCATGTGCATTTCTCTTTATATTCCAGCTGTCCGTAAATATCGATTTTTTCTAACATATGCCCGTGCACCGAAACAAATTAAGGGCACATATTAAAAATTCAAATAAAGGTATATATAGCATGAGAAATGTAAATATCAGACGTCATTTGTATATGAATAATAATTAAATAGTTGTAGAAAAAACTTTTATTTTCATATATTATTTCTTTATTTAGATTATTAATTTGAGCACAAATCAGGATGCATTTAATTGAGTTTATGTATATATTTTTTGAGTTTTTAAACTATTTTAAGTTGTATTTTAATTTTGTAAAATTAAAATGTAGTTGAACTTATATGTATTGTGTTTTACTTGTATAATAATTTTAAGAATTCATAAATTTACAATATAGCTCATGTTTTTTTCACTAAAACTCGAAATTGTCTATTAAAAAACTCAAATATGTACAGTCGATTGTATAAATCTGGTGATATTTACTGATGTATGAATCTTAAGTTTTAACCCTTAGGGCGTAGAATAGTAGATTAGAAAAAACCAATACAATATTCCCATGGCTCTTTTTTCTTGTGAAATGAACTTTTTTAGACAATGGTTTGTATTTCCATATAAGGTGTAACATATTTGTAAAGAAAGTTATAAAATCGATTCTTTAGATACATAAAAAAAACTACGAGGGTCGTTATTTTGACTTCAGCAACTTTTTAGGAGTTATTTATGGCTTGAAACTCTGTCACCTCATAAAAAATGGTGGTTGCGGAGGTCGGTCATTAGAGATATATACGTGATTTTCATGTTACAATTCCGTCTGTATTGATTGATGTTATAATAGTTACTATATGTTCGAGATATTTTATAATTTGGATGAACGTCTCAAAATACATGCTAAAGTTGATTCAAGGATGATGCCGAAAGAGCGTAGTACTTATTCTTATGTAGGTTAATAGATAAATAAAGGTCCCTATTACGTGAATGAGAAGCCCGATTGTATAAGCAAAGGTAAATGAGTTTGATGAATATAATTCTCCCTGGTGACGGGTATAAATCCGTTATACCCGCCACAAGATTGTGACGGGTCAAGCATGCATTAGTAACACAGGTAGATATATAAGACAAAAGTAAAAGCACGTACCAAACGAAAGTGAGTTTTATTTGACTCGTCATAAGTTTGTGATGGATATTACTGATCGGAAATTAGTATTTGGGTAATAATTAATAGGGTAGGGACTTGATGAAGAAGATGTTGTTGTTATAAAGCTAAAAGCGTGGAATTTAGATGAAAAGAAAATGGTCTCTGGAATCACAAAAAGAGGTCCTTATAAAGAATAAGTCACACCACTCCATCAAAGTATATGCATTTTAGTTGTTGCTTCCTATACAATAAAGTTTAAAGACATTTTTGATTCTTACTGATAATGATGTGAGCTCTATGTCACCATTAACCAATGCAATTTTACCTCTTAATTATGGAGTAAGTACTACCAAATTACCATGACCCTTTTTAAAATATACCACGTGGTGACACGCACGTGACACTTCGTTATGGAGTTAGGGGATTAACGTAGATTTTTGAACGTTTTATTAGGTTGAACAGACACGACTCGTATCCGAGGTTAATTTAGCAATTAGGGATTTCGTCATAGTTAAAGAAGAATGGATCAGTTCGGCCCGACACAACCCTACTTGCCCAATGGCAAAACGACAGTTTGCCAGCCCTAGTGGCCAGCCTAGCTTAACTCGTGCATACACCTAGGCCAAGCTAAGCCTAGACTCCTCTCGTCTAACTTAGACGGGTTCAGGCCTCATTTGAGTGAGCCTCGGTCCTACCTGCCTCCTTTGTAGCCATGATCCAAGGCCAAGGTAGACTTGACAAATTGAGTCAATTGGGTAGGGTTCTGGTCAGGTTAAATTCGGGTTGGGTCATCTAGGATCGGTAGACTTTGCTGGCTCGACTAGGTCATTCAACTATTATAAAGTTATCTGTGTAAATTTTCAGGTCGGGTTAGACTGAATCAACCAATACGAGTACAGGTCGAGTTCAGCTATCAAGTCAAATAATTTAGACTAAATTACTCAAATCAGGTAAATATCAGGTTTAACCTAGGCTAATCCTGCTCTGCTCAATCTGGCTCGGCTCGGTTTCCACCAATCCGAGCCAATGGTTTGGCTACCAATCATACCATGCTACAACGTGACATATTCAGCCCTACGTATAGCGTAACACAGAAATGGATATACGTAGTTGATTGGCATGCATAAAACTATATAATCACATGGTGGATTAATTGAGTTAGAAGTAAGGAAAGGGTTAAAGTTGATACAAATAATTTCTGACAAAAATATAAGCAGCTGGATAGCAGGAACATATTAAAGAGAAAGTCAAAGTAAAAAGCTGAAGATTAAAACCAAAACCCTCCAAGTTTTAAGTAGTAGGTGCCTGTTTTTTGAAGATTCCTCAAATATGCTCTCCCCCTACTTTTTTCAGTCTTATCAACTAACTTAATCTCGTCACTACAATTATTCTACCTACTCTTATCATCATTTTCAAATCCCAAATTATCGTAAAAAACAGACATTATTCGTCACAAGCCGAAGACGGATAACGTTCATCTCGTATAATGCAAGTTGTCTTATCCATATAATGCTTCACTTTATCTCACTTGCATGTCCACTTGTATTTTTATGAGATTAAAGTATCCGTTTTCAACTTATAACAGATATTATCCGTCACAAGCTCGAACGTCTGAAATTAAAGTGTATAATACACGGCTTTCAGAATTTCAGCGTCCCGGAAAAAATTCTCCGTGGATCGCAAAAAATGTTCCTCATATCAGATAGAGTGGCCCCGACAAAATTTGAGGAAAACAGAGGACATTTGGAGGTTCCGGTAAGCCATAATTCCATAAATCATTATTTGTCAAACCTTTGAAAATCGTGAAAAATGGAGTAATATTCGTTATTTTGGCCTAAATCGAATTGGTTACCTCCTAAAATTAGTTCGCTTAAGTTTTTAAAAAATCGGGAGAAAAATAAATCTTGTCCGATACGGCCTTCCGAACGGTTGAAACCGAAGTGTATAATACACGGTTTTCGGGATTTCAGAGTCCCGGAAAAAAAATGTTCGTAAATCATATAGAAGGTTTCTCAGGTAATATAAAGTAGTCACACAAATTTTAAGAAGCAACAAAGTATAATTGAGGGTGCCAATACATGATAAACAAGTTTCATACAAAAATCAAATATTCCTTATATGGGTGTTTGATTGACTTGAAAAATGTATGAGACATACCATGTAAAACGGTCACTTAAATTTTGAAAAGAAACAAAGCCATTTGAGTATACCGTTAATCGATAAACAAATCTGGGACAAGATCGAGTACTCCTTAAAAATAGATGATTAGTTGTTATTTAGAGGTGAAATCGGATACGGTAACTAATGAAGCGACCTCGCACATGTGGTGGAAAAACTGTGAAGAAAAATAAACATGACATGATACGACCTACAAAACGACTCAAATTTAAGCGTGTATACACGGTTTTCAAGATTTTAGGGTCTTGGGACAAAAACATCGTTAATTATACAGACGGTTTCTTAGGTCATATAAAAATAGATAATAACTTGTTATTTGGATGAGGGGATCAATAATTTGTATAACAAGGTACCAAATTTTGTGTGAAAGATCAACTTGTTCATCATATACATTCATAAAGTAGAAATATAAATAATTGGTTGAGACACTTCAAATTAGAATAGGTAAACAAATAAACCGGACAGAATAACAATTGAGAAATAAACTTGGTTTATATAGTTAAATTATTTCCAAACTCAATAAGGCATAGGCCCATAATACAAGCACAGAGATCATCAGATCAGGCATAGGCCCGTTTGTGATTGGGCTACCCACTTTAGCCTTGGGCCATTGTAGCACATCTGGCCCAAATTGGTTTAGATGAAGATATGGATAAAATGATAGGCCCAATATGTCGGCCCGCTCTGTTTCAAGACATTTATAGAACATTTACGAGTAAGACACTATTCTTTCTGGCTTAATTTCAGCTCCGTTCAATTTTGTTTGGTTGTATTCCATTGTATTTTATTTACGTTCAATTAATTATGTTCACTTAATATTTTCACAAAATTAACTTTTAATTCAACTAAATTTATTTCAGCTAAGTTCCACTCAATTTAGTTCAATTAAACTCTACTCCAATTAATTCAGTTCTCCTCGTTTCAGCCGAAATGAACAGGTCTAAGTCTTTTATAAAAACAGTTTTACAAAAACATTATAAAACCATTTATAAAAGACTTTGATGCACCTATTGCTATTACGGAGAATGACTGTTGGTAGTAGTTATTTTAAAAAGATTATTAAGGTAAATTATCCATTAGTTTTATAATAAGGGATATGTAAAACGATTTTTGTGACGAATTTACCACTATTTACAATCATAAATTCTTGTTTAACACGAAGATATTCGTTTTAGAGTTAAAATGGATTAATTATATTATCCATATGTTTAGAAGAAGACAGAAGAACACTCATTTATCTCTATCATTTATTTATATTTCGTTTGACACAAAACACTTAGCCCCATCTATCTGAGTAGTGTAATACTTGTCCCATTTTTGTTATAAATCGAATAACTCCATCCTAAAAAGGCCAGTATCTTAAATCCGAAACAATTTAAGGTTAACCGAGGTACCTTAAAATAGTAATGTTCTATAATTATGAACACGACTCCTATTTAAGACGCCACTATCCGTCTAACATAAATAATACTGTATGTGTTTAACCCATTTAAATGGATAATATCGGTTTAGGACTTTAGGTGAGACTTGCTTAATCATGAGAATTGGGATCCATAGTGGCATAAACATAATGCATAGGCTTAGCCGCGTAGGCACATGGTTAAGTTGTTGAAGTGTGTTAATTGGCATCACATTCATTAGGTCACATATATGACGTCCTTCATAATACAATTAATATAAGGTCGTCTTATTCTTACTTAATTTTAGTAATTACGGAAAAATCTAGTTTGTTAGGAATTTGTTTTCACAACTTTCTCTTTACTTTCCTTATGCTTTTAGTCTTCTTTCCTTAAATATTTGTGGCTTTTTAATTGCCTTCTACAATTTGTCACTAGTTAGTCAAGTGTCACTTCTTAAGACATTCTTTATTTTTTATTTTTTGGCACTCGTAAAATCAGACTCATTCCGTATCATACAAAAGGTAACAGTTATTGTAAACGGACGTTTTTAATAAATGTAACATTCTTTGTTTGACCCTCAATATTACCAAGTTATGAGTTATCCTTATAAGTTATAGACCAGTTGATATTTACACAATATACCTACGATGTTGTACGGAGGGAGTATTCAATTACAGATTCATAGCATCTTCAGCTATACTATAAGCCACATTATTAAAAGTATGCAAATAAAAGAAATCAAATATAATGAAAAAAAGAGGGTGAAACCATCGTAACAAATACGTACTTTATAAGGTTGTCAGATTTGAATCGTTGAATCAACCGAGTCCTCAGTTTAAAAAAATGATCTGGTTGATGATCGAATCTTCGAGATTCATATGATTACCATTAAGAGTTCTGATTCTAAGTGGAGAGGAAGCCTAAATTATATAAACCATACAAGAGTCTCAAATTGAGCCAAAGTCTGAATCATTTCGGTCCAAAGTCTCCCGAAGTTCCAAACATTCAACTTTGACTGATACCCAATTTTCCATCCGCGGTTAGGTAAAACAAGCCCCAGACCTCTAAAATCCCAAGACATATAAGAGCCAGATTTTCAAGAGTTGATATTAAAGTGAGGGTTAGGTTTCAGACTGTTATCTCCGAAAACAATTCTGAAGCTTCAAATCAAGTTTGGCAAGAAAAACTTGATTAAGACATGCGATATTTATTCCAATAACGGCCACAACTCTTAAGTATTAAGTAATTTTTTACTACACCAACGAATAGTTTTTAAAGATTTCACACTGTAGGTAATTAACCGATTAATAAACTTACCGTAGGCTATAAAATTATGTAAAAAATACGTAAATATAAACGCCGAACTTTGTTTATTTGTTTGTCTGTTTGTTTGTCGCGACTTTTCACTAAATTCTCCAATTCAAGAAAAAATCCCACAACCCTTGTTAAATTGATAAGCAAATACCCTAAAATTTTCAAGAAAAAGGTGCATTTTTTCCTTTAGGCCACATGGAAGTTCGATACTCCAACTCCTACAAACCACAAAATTTAAAAGCTTTGATAAAGACAGCCTTAGTTAATCCAACATACAATCCATAATCAACCAACTAATGACGTTTATGTTATGCCTAATTATCTTTCTGCCTAATTTAAATATCTTAATTATATAGCCAACCAAATTGTATAAATAAATATCTCTCTGCCTAATTAAAATATCTTTGTTTATCTTTATCCGAAAAAAAAATCTTAGTTGACTAAGTATGAAGTAAATTTTATAAATAATTATTGTGCGAAACGATTTTATACTGTGAGACAATCATATTAGGAAGAAGACACTCTGAGCAGTAAATGGAAATATTATTTTACAAAAATAGACGGTATTTTTTGATAATTTGTCAATTTTGTAAATAATAGTTGTTGATTTTGTCCGAGTGTATTTTCGTAAAGGCAACCCGTCATATCCTTAAATTTTATGTACTTGCTTGCTTTGTTTAAACCTTAAACGTCATTTTTATATATTGGATGTTAGATTTCTTTTTGAGTAAAGAAATCAATAAAGGAGCTTTAAATAATTAAATGAAATAATATGTGGTTTTGGTTGTTGATTGAAAATTTGAAATGTCTAATTGTCTAGTATCCAATTTATAATTAGCTGTCACAATGGCTCTTGTCTTGCAAAGGATCAATCTAATATCGGATATGGTTCGGATATTAAACGGATATCGGGTATCCTATTCGATATTTGGTATCCGATCGATAACTTTTGGATATCGGATATCCGAACTTTTAAATCTGATATCCGTATCTGATTCGATATCCGCAAATTTCAGATTCGGGTATCCGAAACGAACCATTTTTCGAATCAGATATCCATTATCTCAGATCGGGTGCGGATCGAATGTCAAATCAATTCGGATAATCGGATTTTTTGTTCGGCCCTACTCCGTATTATTATACGTATGATTATTGTTCAAGTACTTCAAGTCAATCCTGATTTATTTCAGCTCTTATAAATTAAGTCATAAATGGTTCAGTCTCGATAAATCCAGTTCATCTAATATAAATTCCATTTAGAAAGTTAAGCTTTAAACTAAATTCAAATTTTATAAAATGAATTTATAATATCTAGACCATTGAGAGGAAATGAATAACGGAAAAAGGGAAAAAATCCAGATTAGGCCAAAGAAGTAGTCTAACTCGAATTACCCGACCCGAATAACCTGACTCACCACTTGATCTCAAGATCTAAGCATGACCCGACGAATGTAATTTGACCATGGTTTATTGTTGTACATTAATTATTATCCATAAATAATTTGATAACAGCTGAACCGAACATGATCCCAATTCCCAACCCAAAATGTTCCGCCTTACCCCGACCCAAACTTTTGCAAACCTGAAACTAACCGATTCAAACCCGGCTCAGATGATCTGTTTGTCCAATCTTTAAAAAGTGGAAAAAAATATAAAAAATGGTGACATGGGCAAAAATCTTATAAAGAGAAGATAATTAGCACTTTTGTCTTGCTTTCTTTTTCAAAGTATGCAATCAAAATCTTAACTCATAAAGCATTTGAAAGATTTACTAAAATTCATTAACATCCTCACAATTTTATTTGTGGCTCTAACTTCTCCCCAACTTTTTGTAATTACTTGCCATGCACCAATATATATATATATATATATATATATATATATATATATATATATATATATATATATATATATATATATATATATATATATATATATATATATATCTTGCAAATTTCTAAAATTTCATCACCAACTACGACCTTTGACTATCTCTCCCGTAACACACAGTAAAACGGTTTTATACAAGAATTATTAAAAATGTCAGACAAGAAATATTCTAGTTTCCGGCTTTTTGGAAGGAATATTCAAGCTGCTAAAGTTCATAATCATGATTATGATCATGATGATGATAATTTATGTGATTATGATGAGAGTATTAACTCTAATAATAATAACTCAAAACAGGATGAAAACAGATCAAATTTTGAGGTGTGTTTGCTTTCTCAATTTCGCTATATTCTATTAACGCGTTTGCAATATTAAGAATATTAATAATAGTTGGGCCTCAACCATCGCCTTAAGGTTTTGGTTAAGATGGTTCATCTATCATGGTATCAGAGCCAGTGTTTGAATCACGAGCTGGAAACCCAGCACACGGTATGGGGGCATGTGCAAACTAACGTATTGATTATCATTTTTTTTCCAATGTTCAGAAAACTTCAAGAGACGACGAACCAAGAAACCGAACCCATTCGACAGTCACTGAAGACGGAAAAACCGTCTCCATTGCCAAAGACGCGAGTGAAGGAACAAGTAGTACTAAATCAACTAATCAAAAAGATCAGAAATCTCTTAAAAAACCAGACAAAATCCTGCCTTGCGCTAGATGCAACAGCGTAGCTACAAAATTCTGTTATTTCAACAACTACAATGTCAACCAACCGCGACACTTCTGCAAGGACTGTCAGCGGTACTGGACAGCTGGCGGTACCACGAGGAACGTTCCTGTAGGGGCCGGTAGAAGAAAAAACAGAAACTCGAGTTTAATGTTCTATGAAAATGTTAATTTCCAAGCGCCGTTTACCTGGAACCCTATGGCTTGGCAATCAGGGTTTCCTACGCCATTTTACCCTAGCCCGAATTGTTCTTCGTCGAGGAAGAATTCCAGGGACGATGGTACTCTGCTATTTCTCGGGAATTCTGATTCAGGCGATGGTCGAGTCGTGAGGGCGAAGACAATGAAATTTGACGATCCTATGGAAGTCGCGAATAGCTCAATTGGTAACACGGTTACGTTGAAGAATAATGGTCTTTCTGGTACAAATCCGATTACAAAAACAGTAGCACGGTCGTTTGGAATACCGCAACAACAATATAATGGGAATGGGATTCATGACAGTAGAAATAATCCTGCAGCATATTCTAGGTCTTTGTTGTTTCAGTAAATTGCGTTGCAAATTCAATGCACGGGTTTTAAACTAGTTTTTCTCGTGATTTTGTTCGTGTTACTTAGGGTTGTAACTTGTAAGTGAGTTTATTGGATATATGTATACGAATTGAAATTGAAAGTTGCGAATGGTATTAATCCCGCAAGATGAACGGTCCTAAAGAGGGACTGATCTTAGTTAAAAGAAGCTAGAATCGAGGTTGGGAAAGCGGTTTTGTATGAACATGAATTGCTAATTGATCATCACCAGCGATATGCTGAACTCGTAATAAACTAAGTTTAAAACAAGTGGTGTTAGTCTAGTGGTAACTGAGTTAAACCTTAAAACTTGTAAAAATGCAGGAGTTGAGAGGTTTCAGGTTCGATTACCAGCTGGGGCGCTTACATGGTCCATGTGGTGGTGCGGGAATGCATGAGCTTGAAATTAAACCCCTCATTACCCAAAAAAATAAAAAATAAATAAAAATTAAAAAATTGTTATAGTGTCCTTTCTTATAAGAATGGACTAGGTCTAATTTTGTGCTCGAGTGTCAGATTTTGTTGAATTGTTTATAATTATTTATCTTGACGGGATGGATGCAATGGAAAAAAATTGAAAAGTGGGTCGTTTGTTTAAACCACGTGAATTATCATTTCTCGTTGGTCAGTTTGTGTTTCTCACAAAAATGGACTAAGTCTAATTGTTTTTTCATTGTGTTTGAGTTGCCGAGATAAGCGATTTGAAAAAGAAATTCGTCAAAGTGGACACCCGAGCATAAAATTATGACTGTTTGAAGTTTTTTCGTTTTTAATCGTCAATTCTTTGTCCTAATTTAAATACTCCGTAGTTATTAATTGTTGTTGTCGTTGCTATCAATTACTCTATATCGTTTAATACTCATATAATCCGTAAAAAAATTCCGTTAATTTTTTTTGTTAATTAATTCGATAATTCATTGCTAATTTATGTTTTTCTTATTATTTTCAGTCATTTAACACAATAGTATATGTGAGTTGATTAATTTGTTGGCCTCTTTTTTCAGATTAATTTGTTCTTCAAAACCAAAATTGGGCTTGTTCACAATAAATGGGCTCTTAGTAGCCTACTGCTACGTTAGCCCATTCTTCTCATGTCTATATTAAGTCATCAACTCATCGTCCGAATTGGACCTCACAAACTGGTCAATCCGCTCGAGTTTCGATTTGTTGACTTCAAATCAGGCTGTGCTATTTCAAATTTCGGTCATATTCAAGTCAATCATTACTAAGTTATTCACGGATTATAATCAGTTTGTAATAATAAATATTTGGTCGGTCCGACCGTCCGGGTGATAACGAATCGAGTCATTTCGGATTTCAAACTCGAATCTTAAGTTCAATTGTCAAGTCAGGTTATTCGAGTTGAATTAATTTTACTAAAAATACTCTTTTTTTGGCGCTCGGTTATTGTAAATCACAAATTCTCATTTCATTATCCGTCTTAGTTGTAAAACGGGTCAAATACATGTCAAATTCTCCACCTGTCACCTAGAAAATGACATTTTTCTTTTAACTTTATTACCACACTTGTTAATATTTGGCCCGTCTTAACCTTAAGACGAAATAATACCGTCTTAAGCAAGACTTAGGCCCTGTTTTTTTTGGCTTAATTTAGCTCCTTTCAATTTTTTTCGGCTATATCCGTTAGCTTTTATTTACGTTCGATCAATCATATTCAATTAATCTCTTCACAAAATCAACTTTTAATTCAACTAAATTAATTTCAACTCAGTTCCACTCGATTTTGTTCAATTAAGTTCTACCACAATTAATTCAATTCAGCTTGTTTCAGCCGAAAAAACAGGAGCTTAGTGATTATAAATTTGTACTTAACTTGTAACCATGAAATTGATTGTAGAATAATGATTTTATAGGCAATAGTTATGTATTTTGTCCGAGTGCATTATTGTAAAGACCACCTGTCAATCTGTCATAACCTCAAATTTTACGTACTTTTAGTTTAAAAATGTTGTCAATTTATCAAACGTCGTCAAAAGTTAATATTTTATGTAGATAATTACATAAAATAATATGTGGCTTAGGTTGATGATAGTAACGTTTTGTTCCAATTTACTAATTAGCTGGCACAAGGGCTCCAGTCTTCCACAAGATCGATCCACAAATTCTTGTGGTTGTTTAAGAAAACGAAATGATATCGAAACTCAATATATTTTGGATATTCTGTAAATTCTAATTTCATTTATGTTTTTATAATGTAAGTTTAAGTTATGGTACAATTTTAAAAGTATTGATGTAATTTGAATTATAAATTTACAATAATACTCCGTATTATTATATGATTATTATTATTATTCACGTAAATAAACTAATGGCTACAACAAGGTATTACAGAAATACATTGTATAATGATCGCTAGGGTATATCGTACATTTTTTCTTAAAATGCTATAAACGATATTTTTGATATCTTTTTTTTCTGACAATAAAACGATAACTCTTTTCATTTCCACCGAAATATAAAGTATAAAACATTACCAAGAAAAATCCTCCAACCTATTCTGTTTTACATACAAAAGTAACTTAGATAACTAAAGTTATTAAACAAATCCATTATTATAATTGATCTAATCAATTCTAATTCAGTGGAACAAATATTAGAATACTTGAGAGGCAAAGAAGAGAAACCATGATGAAATTGATAATGTTATCGTGAGACTATTTTATATGTAAATTAGTATACAATAACATTTTTACGACACTGTTTTATATCAGTAACTTGTTTATACATACGATGTACTACCACCAATTTTATAGTTTTTAGCCTTATACTACAATAATAAAGTTATGAGTTTCGTTTTAAACATTATGAGTTTTACGATAAAATTTTGGAGTTCATTTATTAAAACATTAAGCTCGAAAACTTTACTACAAAACTCAAATACATTACCTACAATCTTAGTTAAATATATGAGTTTTGACAGAAAAAAAAATCTAACTTATATACTTTAATAAACTGAGAAAAATACATATTTGCTCAAAAATAAATAAAATTTAAGGTAATAAGCTTAGAATAATAATACAGGTGTTCATAAATAAGTAAAATCTGAGAAAACACATCCGATGTATTTTCCTTTTTCTCGTTTAATACTCTCATATAAGAATGAGTGTTAGTAGGTGTGTATCTTATTTAATGACTAAAAATCCACAATCGTTATCTTTGTACAGATTGAAATAAACTTTCTGAATTGACGTGATAACCTGCAAACCAATTTTTTCGAGTCGACCAAGAGTTCATAGTGGATAAGACTATGAAATAGAAAAATTGTAAAAAATGTTGACATGGGCAAAAAAGGGTAGACAATTGGCACTTTTCTCATGCTTTCTTTATCAAAGTGAACAATCAAAATCTCAACTCATAAAGCATTTGAAAGATTTACTTATAACTCATTAACATCCCCACAATTTATTTTGTGGCTCTAATTTCTCCTCCACTTATTTTAATTATTTCTTGGCATTTACCTATATATATTCCTCAATTCTCAATCTTAAATTTTCATTATCAACAACTTTGCTAATTCACATTAATTCTTATAATTCTTCGAGAAATTCTTCTGTAAAACGGTTTTATACCAGAGTTATTGTAATTCACTCTAGTGTTGAGAAAATGTCAAACATGAAAGATTCTTGTTTTAGGCTTTTTGGAAAGAATATTCAAGCTGGTAGAGTTTATAATCATGATTATGATGATAATAATTTATGTGATTATGAAAGTATTAGTTCAAGTGATAACTCAAAAAATGATGAAAACAGAGCAATATATGAGGTTTGTTTTCTCAATTTGATATGAATTATGATCATTAACATTTTCTTAATTGTTTTTTTATTAACTACCCAATTCTTGTTTTCTTGAAATTTAAAATGGGTATTTCTTAGTTTACATGAATATGTAAATTTGTTCATAATGGCTAGCTTTTTAATATTGTATGTATCATGAAAAAAAATCGAGTTCTTTTCTGTATATCCGATTACATCCAGATGTATATGAACATCGTACATCTAATACAAATTTAATTGAGCTTATGCGCAATTTTGTTGAGTTTTTAATAATTGTTTCTTACACTATAATTTTTTAGTGATAAAATTAAAATATTTGGGTTTTATATGTATTATTTTTCAGTTTCAATATAATGTTTTAATTTACAATTTTTTTATAAGGACACTTAGATTCTTTTCAATAAAGCTCGTGAAATATATGCATAAGCTCAAATCCTTCGTTATAAAGTTGGAAATCTATACTACCCTCTAATTGCCTTTACAACACAATTTTCGCTTGGTAGATTTCTATTCATGCATTTGCAAACTATAGAATTCCTATGTACAGCTTCCTTGCTCTGCCACTGAATCGAATTAATGGAAAAAAATACATAACCATGCTTATTATATTGAACAATTATTGATCATCATTTTCTTCTAATAATGTTCAGAAAACTTCAAGGAATCGAAGCCAATCGACAGTCACTGAAGACACGAAAACCGTCTCCAACGACAAGGAAAACTCGTCTCAAGACTGTCATACTCATACCCAAGATATAATAAGTGATGAAACAAGTAGTACTAAATCAACTAATAAAAAAGATCAAAAATCTCTTAAAAAGCCTGATAAAATTGTGCCATGCCCTAGATGCAATAGCATGACTACAAAATTCTGTTATTTCAACAATTACAACGTCACCCAACCGCGACACTTCTGCAAGGACTGTCAGCGGTACTGGACAGCAGGCGGTACCACGAGGAGCATGCCTGTAGGGGCTGGTAGACGAAAGAACAAAAACTCGAGTTTAATGTGCTATGAAAATGTTAATTTCCAAGGCGGTTATACATGGAACCCTATGGCTTGGCAATTAGGGTTTCCTTCAACTAGCCCGAATTGTTCTGCAACACGAAAACATTCTAGGGACGGAGACGATGGTACTATGCTTTATTTCGGAACATTTGATCATCACAACGAAAATGGCAGAGTTTTGAGGGGTAAAAAAATGAAACAAGATGATCCTATTGAAGCCGCGAATAGTTCAATTTGGAATACCATTACGGTTAAGAATATTCGTCCTGATAATGCTAATACGATCACAAGAACCCGGTTTTTTGGAGTACCATTACAACAATATAATGGTATTGGGGTTGTTCATGAAAGGAGTAATAATCCTGCAGCTTATTCTAGGTCTTTGTTGTTTCAAGAAATTGTTTAGTTTTCTCATGGTTTATGGATTTTGTAGTCTATGAATTCTTGTATGAGATCGTCTACCGGTGATATCGGGAAAATTAACTTGTATTTACTAATTCGTAACATTGTTTAAAATTAGTGAAGAAATGAATTATTATTTTCTCGGTTTCAATCATATGTTTATGTATGAGTAAAATATATTTCACAATAGAAACGAAAGTAAATAACATGATTAAAAATGGGGAATATTAAAGTTAGTCGTGGAACCAATTAGAAGATTATACAACCAGATGTCGAGCTTATACATCTATTTTACGAGCTTTATAACAAATAATTTGAGCTGATACATATATTTTACGAGCTTTATTGAAAAGCATATAAGCGTCTTTATAAAAAAATTGTAACTCAAAAATAATAAAACTCAAAATTTTTTAATTTTAATACTAAAAAATTATAGTACAAGAAAAAAATTGTTAAAAGTTTAAGAAAAATTGGATATAAACTCAATTAAATTTATATTAGAAGTACGATACTTATATACATCTGGATGTATAGCTCTTTTTGTAATGTGGAATTGATCATTTTAGTAAAACGAATTATAACTTCAAAAGGTTGTAAACAACTCAATCGTTATTCGTCGTCGGCACATAAGTTCGAATTGTCATGAAATTTAATGATCTTTCCAAATCACCCCTCGCACCCTAAACATTTCAATCAAACTATTGACAAACAATTGAATTGACAAATTGTAAATAATTAGTTTTGAATGACAAACAGTTGAATAATCTTTAATTTGATCTACTAATTGAAAAACGTTAAACTAATAAACATAAAACAAATTGATTTAAAAAAATCAAAATGACAAATTACTAATCATGATAATATAATTAATAAAAAGAAATTCAATAGATGTGAAGGCCTATTGGTTATTTTGTGCTAAGATATGCTTTGTGGTTATTTCAAAATCAAATAATATGGTCTTAAAGTTCCGAAGAAAAACCGTAATTCTTGTATAGCGTCGTCGAAGAGTAGACCGAAGATTAACATCTAATTTAACTCATATTTTAATTTTAGTTTAATAATACGATATTTTATGATAAAAACTACGGAGTAACATATTTGTAAATATACCAGTTATTAATATAAAATGTTAGGTTATCAAAACAGAATATTTGTTTTACAAGTTTATTAACTATTTTTTTTTATGCTTTTGGTTATTTGATCAAAAAAAGGGAGTTATAAGTTAATTATTTGAGCTTTTGGGTTATGGATTAGTCTTATGTTATAACTTATAAGAAATCATATAGAACAATTTGTGGAAAAATAAGTTAAATTATTTGTAAAAATTAGAACAGATCGGTTCAAGTTGGGTTTAGGTCACATGTAAATGAGTCATATATGATATACCCTTCAACCCAAAGTGACTCAATTATATCTCATACGGAGTATTTGTTTGTATCGATCCCATCTACTTAAATGAGTCATCGTGCCTCAACTCTAATACAATGATGTTTGTTACGGATTATCAGTTACCACGCACTTTAAGATGAAAAAGGACACTTTTTCCGGCATATGGGACATTAGATGGGTGGAATTTAGTCTGGACGGGGTTGTTTGGTTGACACCTTAAAAACACATGAATTGCCAAATCACATGATTTACAAAAATATGTCTTGTTTGGTTGACATATTTTTTGGAAAATGGAGGAATTAGAAGTTCCTAGGAACTTCCAATGCCTACATGATGTAGGAATTGACTTAGCTACCCCTCCTTTGGTCATTGAAAATTCCCATGGAATTTAATTCCTACATGGGCAACCAAACACCTTTGTCGAATTCACCCGAATTGGATGCTGGAACTTAATTCCTATGAAATTGAAGTTCCTAGGCAAATTAAGTTCATTGATCAACCAAACGACTCATAAATGGGTCAAAACAGTCCAAGATGAGAGTATTAACCTAGTGATTAAGATGAGAGTATTGTAAACAATAAGTGTCGAGTTTGAATTTCCCTTCTTGTTATTATAATGCGACTAAATATACGATTCGTTGCAGAAAAATCCACGGGATAAACTTTGTTTTGTCCGAGTGCGCTCAAGTAAAGGCTACCAAGTCATATCCTAAATTTTATGTAAACGTCCTTATTTTATAAATTATTATAATGGATGTTAGATTTCTTTTTGAGTAAAGAAATGGGAAATCAATAAAGTGACTTCAGATAATTAAATAAAATTAATATGTGGTTTAGGGTGATGATTGAAATGTTTAGTATACAATTTATCAATTACTCAATTAGCTGGCATAAAGGCCTCCAGTCTTGCAAAAGGTCAATTTGCTTGTTCGATTAGCAAAATAAAATAATCTAACGTATGATATTGAAACTCAACACAGATTCAATTTAAATTATAAATTTATAGTACTCGGTAATATTATTTGATCATTGTTTAAATAAATGAACTAATAGCCTCATAGTAATTTGTCACAAGCACCGAGATTTTGATAGTTTTATATGGAGGAAAAGAAACATATATCAGAGGTAGTACCTCCCATTTTTTATTTTTTGAGTATATATGTAATTGTTTGGAGATTATTACCTCAAATTTTATTTGTTTTTTAGCAATGTGTATTTTTTGAGCAAATGTGTATTTTTTTTAGCATATTAATGTTTATTAGTTAGATTTTAATTTTTTTTTCCATCATAACTAAAATTCAATTAAACTTATATTTAATATTTTTGAGTTTTATTGTGATTTTTTAGAGTTTAATGTTTAAATAAATAAACTCAGAAACTTTATAGGAAAACTCACAATTTCTAAAACAAAACTCAAAAACTTTACTGTAATGTTCAAAAACTATAAAATTGGAGGTACATCTGATGTACCATCTACTTACTGTTTTATATCTGAGTAATACGAAGTAATATAACTAATATAATTAAAGTTATTAAAGAAACATTGAAATAAAGATTAGGTTACTTCAAGAACGCGGATAAAAAAAAGAGAAACCGTGATGAAATTGATAATATTATCGTAACGTGAGATAGTCTCATATAAAATTCGATCTATATATGATAATATTATCGTGAAACGGTCTCATCTATTATCGTAAGTAGCAGAGTAGAGTGTCGATATTTGATAGGCATAAAGAGAAGAAAATTAGCACTTTTCTCATGCTTTCTTTATCAAAGTGAGCAATCAAAATCTCAACTCATAAAGCATTTAAAAGATTTAATTAAAGTGATTAACATCCCCACAAATTAATTTGTGGCTCTAATTTCTCCTTCAATTATTTTAATTATTACTTGGCATTCACCTATATATATATTCCTCAACACTCAATCTTATATTTTCATTACCAACAACTTTGCTAATTCACATAATAATCAAATAGTTTCGAAAATAATCATTCTTCTGTAAAACGGTTTTATAATTTTTTCGAGTGTCGAGAAAATGTCAAACATGAATGATTCTTGTTTTAGGCTTTTTGGAAAGAATATTCAAGCTGCTAGAGTTTATAATCATGATTATGATGATAATAATAATTTATGTGATTATGAAAGTATTAGCTCTAGTGATTACTCAAAAAATGAAGAAAACAGAGCAAAATATGAGGTGTGTCATGTGTGAGCTTTCTCATATTCATTTTGACATTGTTATTTTCACTTTTTGAGATTTTATTTGGCATTAGAACCGGGTCTCTCAATTCTCGAAACATGAAAAAACACAAAAAGGATTATACAACCAGATGTATAATAACATCGTACAACCATGATATATTTTATTGAGCTTATGTGTATATTTGTTGAGCTTTTAAACTATTTTGAGTTATATTTTAGTTTTTATATATTAAAATTAAAATATAGTTCAACTATATGTATTGTGTTTTAGTTGTATAATAATTTTCGATTCTCAATATTTTCTCAAGGATTTCATAAATTTTACTATCCTCCGTTTTTATATAATGTACCTATTTGTTGAATATATGAGTGTGGTATTTTAATAAAATGGGTACATTATATAAAAATGAAGGAAGTACCATATAACTCCTATTCTTTCTAATAAAACTCGAATTTTCTATTAAAAAACTCAAAATATATACAGAAAATAGTATATCTCTGGTGGTATAATCCGCTTATTGATGGAAAAAACCGTCTCTTTTTTGTACAATCGATCCCTTTACAATGCAATTTTCATATGGTAGCTATCTATTCAACAAAGTTTATATTATTTGAAATTTAAGGTCGAAAATATAGGTTGAAAATACGTGGTTGCGACAATTCCTATAGCTCCTTCGCTCTACCACTGTATCGAGTTAATTAAATAGTTTGTGATAATATAATTACATGAAAAAAAATCGACAGGTTTATTCAATTGTTCACATATTGATTATATTTTTTTCGAATGTTCAGAAAACTTCAAGAGACGACGAACCAAGGAATCGAAGCCAATCGACAGTCACTGAAGAAGCGAAAACCGTCTCCAATTGCAACGAAAACTCGTCTCAAGACTCTGATGTAACAAGTAGTACTAAATCAACTAATAAAAAAGATCAAAAAACTCTTAAAAAGCCTGATAAAATCCTACCATGCCCTAGATGCAACAGCATGACTACAAAATTCTGTTATTTCAACAACTACAACGTCACCCAACCGCGACATTTCTGCAAGGACTGTCAGCGGTATTGGACAGCAGGTGGTACCATGAGGAGCGTTCCCGTGGGAGCTGGTAGACGAAAGAACAAAATCTCGAGTTTAATGTTCTATGAAAATGTTAATTTCCAAGGGCCTTATCTATGGAACCCGAATTGTTCTGCAACACGAAAACATTCTAGGGACGATGGTACGATGCTTTATTTCGGAACATTTGATCATCATAACGAAAATGGCAGAGTTTTGAGGGCTAAAACAACGAAACAAGATGATCTTATTGAAGCCGCGAGTACAAAAACACGGTTTTTTGGAGTACCATTACAACAATATAGTAATGGGTATGGAGCTGTTAATTCTGTAGTAAATTCCAGGTCTTTGATGTTTCAAGAAATTGCTTAATTGTAAGTGGGTGTATAATTTATTGGATATATGTTCATAAATCCACTAAGGTGTGCCATAGAAGCTGCAGAAATCAGTGGAGTAAGCAATCACTGAAAACACAGTAGAGTTGATTGAGATGTAGTGTGAGCGACAACGGTGAATTTAATGTTGACGGGATTTGATCTAAGGTCAAAAGTTAGAAAGCATGGAAAAATACGTGTTTTAACGGTTTTGTAGTATTCGTAATTCTTGTATGGGATTGTCTGATCTACCAACAATATTATCGTGAGATTTAACTTGTACTTACTAAAAAAAAAGTACCCGTACTGGAGCAGTAGCCGGCTAGGCAAGGGAACCGAAGGTGACCGATCAACCAATATAAAATGAAGACCTATATCCAAAAGTTCATTTCTAATACTTGTTGAACTGATTTGACAAAAAGAGAGACTTCCGATCAAACACCCCCAAATAAGAAGCCAAGCTCGGCATGAAAAGTAGACTACAAAGCAGCATAAGAAATAGACAAGACAATAAGACTAGAATTGGGTAAAGATGCTCGGAGGTTAAAACACAAGCAAGCATCATAAAACATGAGATTCACCAATAGGTCTTCTGACATTAATTTACATAGGTCGGGTTTTAAATTTACTGTTAATTTGATTTTAATATACACCTGGACCGGACCTGCCACTTCACTTCAGAATGATGCCTTTCATCCATTTAGGCCTGGACGGGGCTTGCTCAAGGACTCACCCCGAGCTAGGAGTTCCATGCCTTGCTGCTGTGTACAACTTTTAAGTCTTGGGCCTGCTGGTGTCTACGTGTCTAGCCCATAAGCAATCCTCGTGTCTAGGACATAAGCAAGTGAGGTTCCATTCTAAAACCAATTGGTGATAGGAGGAGTAGCCCACTTACTTATAAGTTAGTATCTTCACTATTTCTACCGATGTGGGACAATGCCTCTCACATACTATGGGAAGAGACCTCTACATTGCCTAATTGAGTTAAGTCATATCGATAAAAAGATTGATTAACTTGATATATCCGATAGCGAAAAGTTTACCCAACACATAACAAAATACAATAATGTTTATTACGAGTTATCAGTTACCACCCTAAGATTATAAAAAAAAAAAAAAAAAAGGACAATTCTCGGGTCAACGCGACATTAAGTGGGTGAAATTTAAAAACCTCAAGAATTCACTTGTGTGAAATAAAGAAGTTCAGAAGTTATACTGCAAACCGTACGTAATTTAAACAATCAAACAGACATTAAATCATGAATATGTTATATGTAGTTGAAGCCTAAGTAATGGAGGAAACACCATTTCCAGACATTTGCTATTTGCTAAGCTTTGCCTTCAATTTTGGGTTGTACGAATTAAGCCTCACCATTCAATTTGGGTATTACAGTACTTAATAGCTATGCAATTACGATATACCGAGTACTTTAATAAACACGCCTTACACAAGCATTTGAATATCGAGCTGAATTTTTAATTGAAAGAAATTCGGGTACTTTAATAAACATGCCTTACACAAGCATTTGAATATCGAGCTAAATTTTTAATTGAAAGAAATTCGAGTACTTTAATAAACATGCTTTACACAAGTATTTAAATATCGAGCTGAATTTTAATTGAAAGAAATTAAATAAGTGATAAATGCGATAAACGATATTTTTATAGAAATCAGGATAAGTAAATGTACGGAAGTTATACGGATGATTTTCGGGAGTTATTTGAAGGAAATTGAAATTGAAATATCGGGTACGATTTCCCAATTGTTTAAAAATTAAGTGTATAATACACAGTATTCGTGATTTCAGAGTCCTGGAACAAAAATGTATGTAAATCATACAGATGATTTGTCGGGTTAGATAAAGCATCCACGCAAATTTTGAGAATCAGTGGATACATGATATTATACACATTTTTCGAGATTCAGAGATCCGGAACAAAAATGTATGTCCGCATATCATAAAGATGATTTTTTGAGTTAGATAAAGTTGTCATGCAAATTTTGAGAAGCAACAAGGGACCTTTGAGGATGCTGGTACGCGTTAAACGAGTTTATAACGAAAATCATGTACGCCTTAAATATAGATGAATATTTCTTATTTAGGACTAAAAATCGAATACGGTAATTTATAAAGCGACCCCGACACGTAGTAAAAGATGGTAAGATAAGAAACATGACCCATACGACCTCCTAAACCGCTCAAATTTAAGTGTATAAGACATGATTTTTGGGATTTCACGGAACAAAAATGTTCATAGATCATATGGATAGTTTCTCAGGCCAGATAAAACATCTACACAAATTTTGAGAAACAACAGATAACATTTGACTATTTGAGGTTGCCAGTACGCGATAAATGACTCTTCTACGAAAATTAGGAACACCTTAAAAATAGATGAATACTTTTATTTAGGGCTGCAAAATTAATACGATAACTCATTAAACGACTCCTAACACGTGGTAAAAAAAACTGTGAAAAAGAAATATAATATATAAAAGTAGTTATGCATTTACGAAATATGGAGTACTTGTAAGCATGCCTTACACAAACATTTGAATATCGAGTTGAATTTTATAAAGATGTCTTAAAAGGAATTTGAAACAAGTAAATGAGATAAAGGGTGGATCATGGATGCTTAATTTGATTTCACGCAAATTATAAGCGATTTTATAACGAAGTTTAAATAGAATAATGATAACTAACACGTCCATCTCATATTCACGTATTATATTTACATATGATTAACTCGGGTGAAATTCTAAATGCCTCGAGTTCAAGCCTCACAAGTCACGAGGAGCAATTTTGAGATTATATAGCAATGTCCCCCTTAAAAGGTGGTTGACCTGACATACGTGATTTGTAGTCTATTATATAAACTCGAGAATTACCGAGGTAGTTGGAGACGTTGACCTTTCAATGTCATTTCACACTAATACTTTGGTAAACAATTTCTAATCATTTTTTTATCAAATGGTTCGATTTTAAAAACTTCTTATATAAAACCGCTTTATACATATAAAATATCAATTAATAGGACAACCTAAAATTCAGCAAATTGGCAATACACAGTGAAGAAACAAAACATGAAAAGATGTACTTCGTACGAAACTTTATTTTTTCACCACAATAGTAAATGTACGTTGATATCACAGAATTTATAGATTTCTTTGGCTGTTTATGTTTTGTTCTTTTTTCGGGTTAATTTGTTCTTCAAACCCTAAATTGGGCCTGTTCATCATAAATGGGCTTTTAATAGCTTACTGTTACACTGGCCCATTCTTCACATGTCAATATTAACTCTTCTACTCTAGTCAAAATCACAACTCTTTCTTGTGATTGTATCCATGAAATTTATACAATATTTACTGTTTTAAAATAGTGGTTTTGATTTTTGAACATTGAAATTGATAGTTACCATCAATGTGCAATGAGAGCAATATTGTTCCTATCTACACCACCTAAACCATGTAAAAAATGAGAAAGTAAATCATGATCACGTTTGATTATTTACCACCATACATACATTTGAAACAAGTAAAACTTTCTTTTATTAACGTATTATGTTTTGATTAAAATTCTTTTGAATGTCTACTGCTTGATCAACCACCGGCTCGATCCAACCTGCCCTTATATTGGCACGGATTCCGAGTTCCTCAAAACAACTAGATCAACCACCTGTTAGACCAACCACCAGCTCGACCCAACTTGCCTTTAAATTGGCATGGGCCCGAGTTCTTTATAAACAACTAGATCAACCATTAGCTCGGCCTAACCTACCCTTAAATTAACACGGATCTCGAGTTCCTCATAAACAACTAGATCAACCACCCGTTAGACCAACCACCAGCTCAACCCAACCTGCCCTTAAATTGGCACGGGCCCAAGTTCTTTATAAACAACTAGATTAATCATTAGCTCGGCCGAACCTACCCTTAAATTGGCACGGATCCCGAGTTCCTCATAAACAACTAGATCAACCACCTGTGATCAGCCACTAGCTCGACTTAACTTGCCCTTAAATTGGCACGGGCCCGAGTTCTTTATAAACAACTAGACTAACTATCAGCTCAGCTCAACCTGCCCTTAAACTAGATAGGGTTAATGCTAAGCACGAGCTTCGTTGACCCTACCCATGAGGCCATAAAAGAAGTTGATTAAGGGTTTTTGTCTCTAAACCCAGCTCATGTCCAGGTCTACTTACCTCCGACATTATAAACAACTTTATATTTCATGGATTAATGACTTAGTGTCCCATTTCCTTAAAACATTAAAAACTTGTTAGTACCATACAATCCCATGCATCCTGAAGATTGGGAAAAGCCATTATAACACTTCAAATCAATAACACTCAACTTTTCCAACACATGAGGCATGATTATAACTTAACAGAAAACCACATTTTGGACCATTAGTCCTTGTAATAAACAACTTCCAACAACATGTGTAAAACAAGAAATTACATTGACAAGGATCTTATTGAGTATGACTCCCTAGAGAAGTAAAAAAAAAAAACATTACAAAAATTAAAATAATATGGAAAACATACATGAAAATGATAGAATGAAAGGGAAAGATGTTAAATGTAAGATGCCATAATGATGAATTATGAACTGTCCTTTTTAACTGGTCCAAGGAATCATTACCTTTTTTTAACCATTAATAGTTTCTAAGATAGTATTCCTATTGAATTCCCCATATTATCCCCTAAATTGTTTATGGCATCATTGTAATCAACTGGTTCCGAGTTCGATCCTTGCCTATGAAAAGTGAGGAGATGCAAGTATGAAGTATGTGACCAGAGCGGTAGGACCTTAGGGTAAGATTATCGATAATCTTAGTCTTGAGAACTCATTGGGTCTTGAAATAGGGTTTAAAGTGAGTCTGACGGATGATGTATAAAGTCTAGGCAATAAAAAGCTGATGTGACATGATCTTAAGACTTTGTAGAGTCTGACTGATAATCTTACCCTTGCTTATTCATTGTGAGTCTGACTGATGTGACCAGGGCGGTAGGACCTTAGGGTGAGATTACTGATAATCTTAGTTTTGAGATAAGACTCACTCCGTCTTGACCTCACATTAAAGAGATTATTCATTGGGTGGATCGTGAGTCTGGCACCTGATGTATAAAGTCTGAGTAATAAATAAATAATAAAAGTTAGTGAAAAGCTGATGTGATAGAATGTTAAACTTGAAAAGTCTGACAGATAATCTTACCCTTATCATTTGGTGCTGGATTTCACCCCACTATATTTACAATCGACTCATTAGTATTTGAAAATCTTCATATAGCGAAATTAACATACAAAGTATAAAATTATTCGAAACTTTGTAAAATCAAAGTGACTACTGGTCTAACACTCGATAACACTAACTCAATTTTTCCTAATTATCATTAGAGAAGTTCATTTAAATGGCACCAACACCAAGAAAGTCAATGAAAGGTGGATGCGAAGTGGAGACTTGTGATCTACTTTCTTCATCTACATTTGATAAAGTTGATGATTTGGAGACAATACAAGGATGTCTTTGTTGAGTTGAAACTAGTTGAAATGTTGGATGAAAATTGTTGTTGTTGTTGTTGTTGAAGTACATTGATTGTTGCATTGGCATTAACATTGGCCTATCCAAACAACTGTTTTGGTGTAACATGCTCACTTTGTTTTGGACATTTCCACCTGCAAAATAATTAAAAAATAATAATATTAATGACATATAATAGAAAAAGATAGGAAAGCTACAAAAAGGATGTATGAAAAGTTGTTAAAATCCCAAAGTTTATGCATTTTACATGAGATCAGCAAATCTCTTGTTTCCTTGGTTGTTCACTAGCATAGACCAAGACCAGACCAAGTACACAATAAAAACAATAGTAGGTCTCGTGATCGACCGTCTTCTGCATCTCCATAACGTTACTGAAAGACCGTATTAAAACCGTATTAGGGTACACCTTAATAATCTAAATACGGAAAGATTCACACCATATTTTCATCAGTTATGGTTAAAATGAGTTTTTACCTAAAAATCAGATGAGAATATGTTGTAAATATTTCCGTATTTAGATTACTAACATGTGCCCTAAGGGCACACGTTAAAAAAACCGTCTATATATAATGTACTCAATCTGATCTATAGTCCTTATAACTATCATTAAGAAGTGAACCGCATAATAACTTAAACCGTCTCGAATTTAAGAAGGTCAACTATATGGTACATTAGGCCGATTAGGGTACTAAAGTACACAAAAGAAACAAAAATGAAAAATTAAATTTACCAACAATAATAAAAACACAAACCTGGAAAGAATTCCAAAGGAGAATGGTGAGAATAAAAACCAATGTTTTTATTACTTACATAATCTTCTTCATTAGAAGAGAATGAACATGAAGATGATCCCATAAGATTATTATTATTATTATTATTATTATTATTATCGTGACGATTAATAATATTATCGTCACGATTATTATTATTGTTATTATTATTAATAATGTGATGATGATGATAATTAGGAGGTAAAAGAGATGATCTTCTTCTTCTAAAAGAAGAAGATTGTTCTCTATATTTTCTAGCCATAATAACATGCCAATGATTTTTAACAGCATTATCAGTTCTACCAGGAAACAGTCTTGCAATCATTGCCCATTTGTTTCCATATACTCTATGTGCTTGCATTAATCTCTCTTCTTCCTCTTCTGTGAATGCTTTCCTGTTTATTCTTGGGTCTAATTGGTTGAACCACCTCAATCTACAACTTTTACCTTCATTTTTGTTCCAATAAACGACACGTTAGTCTTCTGTAAAACCGTTCTTTACAAAATATACGTCAGTCTTCTGTAAAACCGTTCTATACTTATACTCTATTACTTATAAAGGGTTAAATGCATTTATCAAAAGAACCCGTTTTACAAAATACTGATTAAGAGTAATACGATAAATAATGAAAAGTCATGAACTCTTCTACTTAATTAGGTTATTCATTGTAGTCAAAATATACGTCAGTCTTTTGTAAAACCGTTCTATACTTATACTACTTATAAAGGGTTAAATGCGGTTATCAAAAGAACCCGTTTTACAAAATACTGATTAAGAATAATACGATAAATAAAGAAAATTCATGAACGAGCTCTTCTACTTAGGTTATTCATTGTAGTCATAATATACGTCAGTCTTTTGTAAAACCGTTCTATACTTATACTCCCTCCGAGTCATAGTAATGGTTCCTTTACCTTTATGCACAAAAAATAAGGAAATGATTCTAAACCACACAAAACACCCTACCCCACACTGAATTGATTTTGGACCACAAAAAGGTTACTAAAAATGGAAAGAGGAACCATCACTAAACTCGCACAAAAAAGGAAATAAGAACCATTACTCCGACTCGGAGGGAGTATAAGTTATATTGCTTATAAAGGGTTAAATGCAGTTATGAAAAAAACCCGTTTTACAAAATACTGATTAAGAATAATACGATAGATAAAGAAAATTCATGAACTCTTCTACTTAGATTATTCATTGTAGTCAACATACACGTCAGTCTTTTGTAAAACCGTTTTATACTAATACACTAACTGTAGCATCACGAGTTCATAACCCGTGTAAATTTAAATACAGTCATCAAAAGAACCCGTTTTACAAAATACTATGCCAACTAAAAATAATACAATAAGTAAAGAAAATTCATATACTCGCATGCATTATAGTCAAAATATGAACATTAATACTCCCTCCTAATCGATCATTTCTTTCATAAAAAAAAAAAATATATGAATATGAATTATTTTCTCTAATAAAACCCGTATGGAAAATGAGATAACGGCATATTAAACATAAAAGTATCAATCGGTTAATACATGAACATGAATTATTTTGTCGTGATAAAAACCGTATGGAAAATGAGATAACGACACAGAAACGAGAAATAATAACCTGATCTCCCTTCCAATTTCTCAGCAATAAGATTCCAATTTTGAGGACCATAAATACCAACAAGTTCCTTAAGTTTATTATCTTCAGCAGGTCTCCAATGTCCTCTTGCACATACCTTTGTTTCCTTAGAACACCCCACCATATTATTATTCATAATATTATTATTCATAATATTATTATTATTAAGATCAATACTTGAAATTACATGTTTCTCCCTAATAAACCCATCTCTATGCATCATAAAATTGTTCATGAATTTAGGTTTTTGTAAGGTTAAATCAGGAAATACACTCATAAACATGTATGGTATATTTATATATGTAAATTATGGAAGAAAATATGTAAATTTATGTAGAAATAAATTTGAAATCTTGACAAGAAATGATTGATGACAAGTTTAACCAAAGTGAAAAAAAAGTAATTAATTTAAGGGGAAAAAAAGGAAGTTTTTTTTTATTTTTTAAATTTTTTTTTTTTGGGAAGGGAAGTTATTATGAGATGAAAACACTTGAAAATGGGAAAAGTGTTGCTAACAGAAACCTACACTACATACATACAACAGTCTTTCTTTTCATTTGTTTGTCTCTCTCTTTGGGTTAAATAAATACTTCTGTTTCCAAGTTGTTAAACATCCTGCTGACTGACCTTTCATTAGGTAAGGTAACAACAACAACTAGTCTTTTAAAAAACCGTCTTATGGATAATAACGAGTTTTATGTGAGATAGGATAACTCGTAGAACTATTCAATACTCGTAACAAGTTTTAAAACCGTTTTATGGATAATAATGAGTTTTATATGAGGTAGGATAACTCGGAGAATTGTCTAATAGTAAGTTTAGAAGGTGTTCATCAGATCCAGGACTCAGATTCTGGCTTTGTTTGGCATCATATTGAGAGAAATTAGTAGATTTCGGTATAATTAGTAGATTGACCAATGAATCTACTATTTGCATGTGTTTGGTATACACTATACAACATATTCTGCATATTGATCAGAATCTACTGTTTTTGAATATGCTGCTAATAAGAGCAGCATATTGTATTAGTATATTCAATTTATACCTGAAATCGTTTTAATTATCCTATAATCTGTTAATTACCGAACATCATTTTCTAAGCTGCTAATTTAATTTAATAGTCAAACCTGCTATTAAAATCTACTACTCGTATTCTGCTAACGTTATTTGTTTTTATGAATCTGCTTCTATCGTTTGCCAAACATTGGTCTTTGTTCGATAACAGCATGTTGAGTGAAATTAGTAGATTATGGCCTAATTAGTAGATTGACTTGTCAATATACCATTTTCAAGTGTTTGGTAAACGGTGTATTCTGATAGCATATCATATTGAGTATTGACTGAAATCTACTATTTTTAAATATGTTACTATTAACAGCATATTGTATTAGCATATCCAGTTTATTTATTCATCAAATCATTCTAACTATCATATAATTTGCTAATTAACAAACATCATTTCTTAATCTGCTAATTTAATTTATGATAGTCAACTCTGCCATTAAAACCTGCTAAGTGTTAACCGTAATAGTTATCTGTTATAGTGAATTTGCTTCTACCGTTTGTCTAACAAAGTTTCAACGTTTTTACTTTATAGGGCCTAATAATTAGTTTTACAAGATAATAAAACCAACCCTAATAATTCGAATTCTATATATTTAAAAGTTGATCATTAGGTTCGGATCAGGTGTTGATCTGATGGGTAAAAGTTAAAACCGTTTAAGTCAAATTTATACGAAACTTTTAGGCTATGATACAAATGAACAAATTAAGTTAATGTATTAATTAGTTTGTTTAATGTTTGGTTAATTTGATGAAAATAATAGTACTAACAAGCTAACTACTTGATAACAGAAAAAGATGAACTAAAAATTTGAAGTTCCAATAAAAAAATTAATTATAGTCAAACATTTTCCCTTTTAAATGCATTGATGAACAACCACAGAAAAGGAACGAACGTGTGCATTAACTAATTTTAATAAAAATTTAGTTTAAATTAGGTCTGACTATTTTTCTATGTTCGTAATAAATTTGGTAGAAACGGTCATCAGCATAATCACACGTCTAGGATTATGGGAATTTGGAAGTTAATTAACGTTTTTAATTGGTTGTCTTAGCATTTTTGTTCGTGCAATTGACTAACTTAATCTAATTATGAAAATCACATACGGAACACAAATTCTACAATAAGACGGTCTCACACCATGAGACCATCTGTTTTTATAATAAATTTCTCATTTAATACAAATAAATGAACTCGGTGTACGCATGAGACGGTCTCACCCAAGAATTACTGAATACGGAATATTATAGTAATATAAGACGGTTTTACAAAATTTTCTACATTTATAAAAGAAGTTGTTCATTAATTCATTAATAATGGATATTCTTAAATAATTGAAAATATTTCGCAGTGTGATACGATTTTATGCAAAATATTTAATTGGTTGGTTAAGCATTTTGTCTGTGCAATTGACTGTTTTAACCTAATTATGAAAAACATTTATTATAATATAAAGCGGTCTCACAAAATAAATCTACATTTATAAAAAAGAGTTGTTCAATAGTAATGGATATTCTTATATAATTGGACGTATTTCGCAGTGTGATACGATCTGATGTAAAGTTTCCTCGTCTAATTTATGGGAATTTGCTAAAATTGTTTGGTTGCTGTGGGAAATTCACTTCCATAAGAACTTCAACACACCAGGGGTCGGTAAGCAATTTCCCTCATTTATGCGGGAAGTTACTTCCATGGAAAGTGGCAGTTCCCCAATTTTTACAAAAAGATGGCAACCAAACGACTCTCTAATTTGCACTTCATGGGGATTTCCACATCCAATGTTTTTCCAAGACAACCAAATAACCCCTGAGATATTTAATTGATTGGCTAGGCATTTTGTCCGTGCAATTGACTTTTTTGACCTAATTATGAAAAACACAGATTATATTATAATTTGTGATCTTATACAATTGAAATTGTTTTGCCGTGTGATACGATCTTATGTAAATATGCAATAACTATTGTGTATAAATCAAATCCAGGAGATCAACCTCTAAAGTAGCACCACTAAGTGAAAATTTGACCTCTAGAAAAAAAGTTATTAAATCGGATCATTTTACGAAATAAGGTTGTCTTCATACCAGCTTTAACATGGTTAAAATTGTCGTTGGTTTACCGTTTATATACTAACACAAAGTAGCCTCGTATTTTAAAATTATCGTCTCATTTAAGAATCTGTAATAACTTATGACCGTTCCGAGTAGTTTAATATACAAAGGACAACACATGACCCAAAAGAATCTAAAATCTAAAACTAGCCTACATTCAAGGGAAACAAACATAACATTACGCAATTACACATATTCATTTAAGTTTTAACAACAATCAAACGACGTAGACATGAAATAATATAAAAAGTTACAAGAAAAAGGAAAGAAAAGGCAACGAACAAATTGAATTGTTTTTTATTGAAATTGAAACATAGAAAAGAACAAACAATAAAGATGAAGATGAAGTCATATTGCTGTTAATATCAGGTGCACGTGCACTGACTTTATACAAATATATGAAGATAATATGACACATATAAATAGTTGCTCTGTCTTTCTTTGGAAATGTTATTATCATCACTATACATCAATTGTGTTGTGTGTAAATTTATAAAAGTATTTGTTTTATTATTTATTGTATTTTTCAATTAGTACCCATTTAAAACAATGAAATAACATTTGATTTTGGTGACCATATTCGTCTGAAGTGTAAAACGAATTAAGTTTTACTCTGTATAGGTTGATAGGACAAAAGTTGACCTGACTCGACCCCCAACTCAAACTCGACATGCAGCCGAATGGAGGACCGATGACCCATTTGGCCGAAATCCGAGTTGACCTAACCCTATTGACCGTTATTCCCGGATAACCTTATTATAACCATGATTCATCTATCATGGTATCAGAGAGAGTGTGACCGAAGGTCAAGGGTTCAATCCTGGCAACCTCAAAACCGTCAAAAACCACAAAGCGGACACCCAACACACGGTATTGGGGGAGCCTGTAAACAAAACACTCTTCAAATCCAATGGACATTTGAGTGAGACAACATATCAGGAATATTAATAATAGTTGGACCGCAACCATCACCTTAAGGTTTTGGGTGAAATGATTCATCTATCACCGTATATATAGTATAAGATGATTACCTAAACTACAAAATACGATATTAATAGATCTTATTTTCTAATAAGAGTAATATATTTTCCCTAAGATAACAATATTATAATCCTAAGATATGATATTATATTATTATCTCTAACAATAACAACTCACCGGATAATAACCTGAACGGCTGAACTACCCAAATGGCTCGACTCAACCCTTCCCGAATTATTGCAAACACGAACAACCCGACCCGAACCCTACTATGTCTAGACAAGAGTTTGTGATCATGCCCTATGTAGTCTATTTTCTATGTCATTCATTTGTTTAACTCGTTTTTATTATCTAAGACAAATATATCCGATTTACGGAAGAATTGGTTTATACAAGAGTTTGCCATGCCCAATGGAGTCCGTTTTCCGTGTCATTCATTTGTTTAACTCGTGTATACCAACTAAAAAACGAATATGTCCGTCTTAAAGAAAAAAAATCGGATGAAGAGTATATATACGGGAAATGAAAGTTTTCATTGATGGGTCCAATCTAAGACAAAAGATAACAGTAAATACAAATTGACACCTGCAAATGCATATTCCAAAACACAAAAAATACCATTAAAACCAGTTAAAAGGATGATGGTATATTTCTATCTTAGGAATGTCTTCCTTTGTGTTTCTATTCTTCTTTACTAGTCTTCATACTTATATAGGATTGAGTCATAGAGTGAAATTAAGGTTTAAATTTTTACCTCTGCATGCACTCAACTATCTGCATGATGCTAGATAAATAAATAAATTGAATTTTGGGTATTTGTGATCCTTGCATGCATGCAATTTCGTGAGTTATTTAGGAAAATTGAAGATAAGAATTCACCTTAATTTTGTCTTTTTTTATTTGTTGATCGTTGAATGGTCTCAATTCATATGACTACGTAAGAGCGTTAGGGCTCGGTTTTTCGGTTGAAATGGAGCTGAATTGAAATGATTTTAATTGAAATAAACTGAGTTAAATTGAATAGAGTTCAAGTAAGCGTTAATTTGTGAAGAGATGTGTTAATTGAATTGAATGAAATTCAATTAAATGACGCTGAACAGAATAAAACGAGCTAAGATTAAGTTAATGAGAAAGAACAAAGACTAAGACATGTTAATTTTATTGGACAAAACATACAATAATATTATTTATAATTTAATTTTGAAAGTGGTAATATGAATGTTTTTGGACCGATATTAGCTTACGTCAGATTAAAATGATTAGAAAAATGATTAATAAGGATTAGTTATATTAATATGTCATTAATCAGACAGGACGGGCTATTAGACGTATGCTTCTTTGCCGTATATACGAAGACGATTCCATTGGAGGATACAAAAAATGCTCCCCATTTAATTGCATTGCTTGATTGTGAGAATTAGTGTACAAAAAATGCCATTTCTATGTAATTATGTCAAGATCGTAGAACACCTTGCGTGTTTGACATGATGTCATGTCTAGATCATATAACATCGGGAACTTGCATTTACTTGTGTAAATATTCTAGGGCTTTGTCATTCTAATGTGTGTTAAAATGTACGTAAATAATAAAATCCCAAAATACGTAATCTAAAATTAAAAAGTATTTCATATAAGTAGATAAGATAAAAATAAAGTATTTAACGAAATATAAATTACTTATTTTCATCTACTTATGAATTTTATTTGACTCGTCACAATCTTATAACGAATACTCTCGTTAGAAAATTTGGTAATGAAAAAATGGGTTATCAGTTTGTTACTTGTTAGTTAACAGCATATCGTCGTTGAATTAGATTAGAAGAATAGGTTAATATACGTGCGAAGTTGGTGTAGTGTTGATGAAGTTTGTGAGACTAATTAGCATGTTTATGGGATTTAGTTTAAATTCCGTAATATGATGGAGACCTTCTATATGTGTTTTTGTTATGAGGGACACGATTTCGAATATAAAACCCTTTTTGCACAATTAAAATAACCCGTTTTATAATACTAGTAAGTCTTGCTTGCGACGGGTCATTATTTGTAACGGCTATTTTGTGAGGTAAAATGGATATAAAATGAGTTAGTGGAGAAAGGGGACCACGTGAATAGTGTTGCAGAGAGAGAAAAAGTGGGTATTTTGTGAGAGAAAACGGTATCCGTCACAAGTTTGCGACGGATAGTGCCGTTGCAAAGAAGAATTATACACTTCTGAAAAATTCTCTAACACAAATATTTGTATATGAATACTTAATTAAACGGAAAATTATATTTAACTTATAATAAGGTTTTTTTTATTTACAAATATTGCATACAACTATACAAGTATACAGCGCGCTAACCATAAAATATAGAGGCTAATACTCGATTATATTAATCTCACATCCTTTAAATAAAGCGGACAAAATGCTATCATTTTATGATAAAATGTTACTATTATCTAATAAAATGTTATCGTTATTTTTAGGGCTTAAAGTGACAATTTTAGTTATAACTTTTTGTCATAAAATGATTACAGTTTCTTATAAAACAGTGATGTTTGATCTGTCGTATTTCAAACAGTCTGAAACAAGACAGATTGTTTTGTTTTCTAAAAGGAAAAGTAAGCTACTAGCAAGTAAGAATAAGAAGTACCAATGTAGGTGAGGGCTTTAAGTAGGTAAACTGATTGCAAAATCTAACATCTTAATTTAGATAATTTATCATTTTCCAACTTAAGAAACTTCCTAAATTAGTAGGCCGACTTGTATTATTCATTCATCCTCTCCTCTTTGGTTTGCTTGTAGGAATTGCCCAACTTAATGCATGCCAAGAACCTCATTTATGGCAATTAATATAACGGGTGAAGCAACGAGATTAGGATTCAAAGAATTTTCAAAAGACGTTAATAATTAATACAATATTTTAAATTTTAGAGACAATCTATTTCAAACCTAATCATCGAATGTGTAAATTGGTTTATGGACAATAATACAGTGTCATACTGTCATCGAGTGGTACTGGTTTTCAATCAGTACCACCTTCTCTCACATATAAAATGAGAATTTTACATGTGAGAAGGTGATACTGAAACTCGATATCACCTGATGACGTTATCTCAGTTTCCCAGCATAACAATCACAAATAAAATAATTACAATGGCGGAAAACCAACACCAGGAAATCGGGATTTAATGAAGTTGGTTATTATTTGGTGATATAACAAGGAAGAACACGCATTAGGAGTGAACCCACACGTACTAATGAAATCAAGGTTAGGGATGAAAAAAGTGTGGAAGTCAATATGTCATGTAGATTATATGACTGGCCCACCAACATGTGTACATAGATAAGTGGGCCTGTTGAACCCAAACCCAACTAACTGTATGGCCCACATGAAAGTGGGTCCACTACTTCAGATAACTAACATGAATGCAACATGCAAGAATTTCAGGGAACATATAAGAAATTGACTTGGTCTCTTTGCCTTCAAAAATGATAGATCTATTAGCATATGCAAATCTGTTGGCCTTGTCTCAAGGTATAATCTATCACAAATAAACATGATGCTATAAAGTATAAAGCCATTTTCATGTGACATTGGTATTATACCCGGTTTAGCTCGGCCTGGTCTGAACCTGTTTGTGTCATTGAGTCGGTGTTTGAATGGTTTGTTTAGGTCAAATGCTTCTTGCTCAATGTTCGAACAAGTTTAAAACCTGAAAAAGGCCTTCCACTATAGGTAGACTAAAGTGCGGATTAGTCTGGCCCACCCAAACGGGTCAACAATTCCTCAGCCCCCATTGCCCGCCCCTATACTAGGGCCGGTCCTGGGGTGCCTCTACCCCTACCCACACTGCCCAAACCCGCAAACCTGCCAATCCGCCCCCTTTCTTTGGCCCAAACAGGCCGGTTTAGGGCCAAAACCGCCAACCTTGCCCGACACCAGGCTGTATAGTGTATACCCACAGCAGGTGGTGTGGGCTTGGACTCCCTCCCTACAAAGCAATCCAAACCGGCCCGTTGTCCACCTCTAAATCCGACACGCCAAGCCCGTTGAAAAACAAAAAAAGAACATTTAGGGGTCGGGTTTGGGCCAACCAACTCTAAATCTAATCGTCATGTATGTGATTTTAAATATGACAAGGTAACTGGTAGATTAAGGTGCAAGCATTGACATAAATCATTGTTAGTCTTGTGGCCATTTTCTTTTGGACTTAATTTTCATTCTTATATATTCATTCCATTCACTTTTGTTTTCCTAAATTCAATTAATTTTTACTCACCAATTTAATTTAATTCAATTTGTTATTCGTATAAACTCACTCAAGTTTAAATTATTTTAGTCCAAAAAACCATGTCTTTATCACATAAATGATACCATCGACATAAGTTTAAAACCCATTAATATTAAAACAAAACCAATACAGTTCTCCTTTTAAGTTAAAATTAAAATTGAAAAATAACAATACCATTAACACAAATTTTCATTTGCAACTGCCGATATCTGTCACAACTCACAAGGTTGTGACGGGTTAAATAAAAACCATATAAGAAGATAAAGACAAATTATTTGTGATTCACATGCATTCTACTTTTTGTCTTACTTATTTCAATGAGTAATACGTCCATCACAAGTTTGTGAATTGTGACGGATAATCTATCGCAGGTAAGACATATTGTAGAATATGTTTACACCCGTCACAAGCAAGACGGACTCAGATCGAGTATTGATAAAGTAATGACTATCAAAAAAGCAGGACAGAAATCAGAATGACTTAAACATAGGCCAATCCAGAATCCAGATGACATAATTAATCCATAGTACCTAAAAAAGACACATGTGAATTAGCTCATAAAGGTAAGAATTATAAACAATTGTACCCTAAACTGTTTAACAGTCAGTAAAATCATCATCATCATCATCTGCTCTTTCTTTCTTTCTCCTTTATTATGATTCAGTGATGCAATTATGCATTTAAAGTAATTAATGAATTGCATTGGCATTTGATGCTACAAATAGAAAATATTATGAAATTTATTTTAATGATTTTTTGCACGATGTTAACAACTCAATTGTACGTCAATACTCAATAGTATACATGTATGTACTACTTACTATACATTATTATAAGCTTAAATAGTGTATGTCATACATTTTTATGTAGCATGCAGTTGGATATTGATTATCTATTTTCAGTCATTCAGCTCATGAATTCAAGCAATGTTAATTGTTATGGACAGTCACTTTCGAGTTTTTTTAATTTCCGATCTTCTCTGCTGCGTTAAACCTAAAAACTTGAAGAAATGCTGGAACTGAGAGGTCCCAGATTCGACTACCAGTTGGGGCGATGACCATTTGGCCACTGCAGCCCTTTCAGGGGTGACTTACATGGTCCATGTGCTGGTGCGGGAATGCATGGACCCTAAAATGAATACATACTAGTACTCGCAAAGGGTAAAGGGTTTTCGATTACATAGTAGTACTCGCAAGCATTATATATATCCAAATGAATACGATATCTTAAAATGAAGTAGGTAAATAAATGACGGGGACGGAAATAGTATAAGATATTTTAATTTGTTTAGTGAGTGGTGAGGGACAGATTAAAGTTGGATATTTAATTCCCTAAAGAGTAAAGAGTCAGAATAACTGAGAAGTAAGGATAAAAGATGTAAGAAGCAAGTTAATTAACTGTGTTCATCAGGATTATTATTATTATTATTATTGCAGTATACGGGAAATATGACAGCCTTTTCACTTTTCATTGATGTGTATGGAAGATGATGAAGTTGGAATAGTTCCTACCAACCTTTGCACTCTTCCTCTTTGTTTTTACTCTATTCCGATACTGTAGCGGAAAATAAGACGTTCTTATAGCGTGAGAGTAATGAAAATTATTCGAATTTAAATGTTAGTCAGCCTCACAATTAGTAGGTTGCCAGAAATTAGCTATAGGTGTAAATCATAAAATCTGAAACACAATAATAATTAAAGAGGAACAAAAATAATACGGAAAACAAGAATTTTATTTGATTATCGAACGATTGCGGGATTCTCTTGATTCCATCTCTAGTCTCTTGTATCTTGCCTACAATTTGTTGGTAGGAAGACAGAGCCATTTTTTAGATGCTCTCCACTAACCCTAGAATTAAGGTCTTTATTTATAGTGAAATAACTTGGGGGAGAAGGTTATTTCTAGGGATGTCATTGGGGCGGGTACAAGTGGATACCGCCTCGCAACCGCCCCAGTTGGGGCGGGGATGGGTATAGCTTTGGCGGGTGGTGGGGCGGAGACAGGTACGAAAATTGTACCCGCCATGGGTAGTGGGACGGGGATGGTTTTTGCGTGATACCCACTTCATACCCGGCTACCCGCCAAATATTACAAAAATTAATACCATTATTACGATAATTTTACAAATATTATTTTGTTATAATTAAGACGTAAGGTAAAAAATAGCTATTTTATAAAGGATTTTACCAACCTCTTCGTTAAATAACTAAAATTATATAAACAAATCCTAAAAATAGAAATTAATAGTGATTAAACTAACTTGTACGAAAAAAGATCGGAAAAATTTATGGTATAGCGGGTTAATGGGTAGGTGGGGCGGGATGGTTTTGAAAACTTGTACCCGCCATGGATGGTGGGGCGGGGATGGGTACGAGATTTTCTTGATGGGTACGGTACGGGGGAGCCTATATCCAGCACCGCCCGCCCCAATGACATCCCTAGTTATTTCCTAAGATATTATCACAATATTTTTTCTGATAATTATCTCGAAATATTAAAGATACCCTTAAAATAAATACATACAAAATTCAAAATTCAAAATTTTGATGTCTACAAGGTGTAGTATAAAATACGGGATGCAAAATTATAAATGAATCTGAAATTCGAACTTGAGATCTATATTCTCAAGATATCACAATTATGTACTTTAAAACAGTATTGTATTGGTTACCTTATTAGGTCTCTGGGCTTAGCCCTTAGGTCTTAAAGAGACCTTAGCCTAGTTGATATACTAATCATATCGTTTGAATCTATAATCTGAAAACATTGAGCTTAGATGATTAACTGGTAATGGACCTACGTTTTGTTTCCGGCAGTGCGGCAGTCACTAAACTGTTGTAATGGAGTAATATTAGGGCAAGTGCAATGGTTTAGCTAAGGGACTTGCTTGCAAATATAAAAAGTTGTAAGCTAGTAGCCAAACCATTGTACCTCCACTTTTGTATTAGCTTAAATCAAGCTACTAGCCCCATTAAGCTACTAGCTCAAATGCCCCATCCCAAAATTTCAACCTATCAAATTAAAGTTTCCTATAAAAATTAATTATTTAAATAAAAAACTTGGAATTTTTGTTGTATGTGGGTACGTTTAAACTAGCTTAAAACCATTGTATGCAATTGTAGCTCAAAAATAATATAGCTTAAAAAATATGATGTGGCAACTCTAGCTAATAGTACATTAGCTCACCATTGCCCTTGCTCTTAGGTGTTCGTTGCTCGTAATTACCTTGGTCCAATAATACTGATGAATGCATTGATGTTTCTGAAATCAGCAACAATTAATTAATTACAAATAGTTTCATGGAATGCATTACAATTTACAAGGACTTATTATGGACATAAAACCTAATGGGGCCAGGATCAAATTCAAGTTACAATTTGCGATATATGGAAAATGCACTGTACTGCATACAAACAAATTAATAAGGGTTTCCTTTTCTCTTAAGTCTTGACGATACGGTCAGGTCTAGACCTGGTAAACGGTTTATTCAGTTCAATTTTTAATCGGGTTTAAATTGGGTTGAGGTTAGTTTTGATTTCAATTCGATTTCGATTAGGTTTATTTCTGTTAGTCACTTTAATCGGTTTATGTTATTTGGAGTCGGGTGGGTTCAAACCGGATCAATGTAGTTCGACAGAATTTTGGGTTATAATTCGTCCAATTGTTTAACCACCAGCTAGCGATTTCTTAAAATTTCAAATAAGTTCTTTAGCCAAATTATTAGACTTGCTTTAATGGTCTTTATTAGTTGTTAATATTTCCGTATTAATTATTTGTTTATTTTTCTTTACATAAATTTTCATTTGTTAGCAATATCTGTCGCAAACTTATAACATTCTGTTTTTTCTCTTCTTTGAGCGCAATTATTGTAATTGTTGCTCTATGAGCATATATACTGATGGTTGTTCTAAACACATCCATGTTGGGTGGCATTCAAGTTGATGGGTCGGCCCATCTAGTTCGATGCAAAAGAAGAGCCCAATATAGAAGACTTAGACAAAATAAACCCAAACTCAAAAACCAATCGAAAATATCTTAACTGATAAGTGACAAAACACCTGATATCAATACCTGAATATATAGTATCCGAAACATAACTCAATCTGAATTGAATCAAAACTGAACCAAATTCAATAAGAACCAAATATACCCGGACGGACCGATAGACCCCAATTATAAATATTTATCCCAAATTCTTGATAGCCGATCTCTCATTATTTATTTATTTAGTATAAGCGAAGAGTAGCAACCCCAAAAATGCCTTCACGAGAATTGAGTAGAGTCCAGATGGAGGGTGATCCAAAATGACCGGAATGATGCTAGAATGAACTCCTTGATTAACTAGTCAATCGCTGGTCCGATTTACTTCCCAATATAAAATGTTCGAGCTTAACTATCCATGTACCATTGTTAAGCATCCAACCCTTACATTTATGAACAAGGCTTATACATATTGTCCATATGAACGATAAGCTTGTCTACTCTAAATTCTCTAGCATGCTCCAAACCAGCTAGAAGGGCTAGTTACTCGGCTTTTATAGAAGTTGATATATTTTTTATTTTATTGAAACCGTCTCTTATTAATATTATTAAGAGACTTTGATTGATAATCGATAGTTATAATTTTTAATTCATTTTTATCGTTTTCTGTTAATTTAGTTTATAGCATATTTTCTGTTTGTCTCACATTAAGGCCCTGTTTGGCAAACGGCATAAGCAGATTCATAATAGCAGATAACGTTAGCATAATACGATTATTAGATTTTAATAGCAGATTTGACAATTAGATTAAATTAGCAGATTAAAAAAAAGTATTTGGTAAATAGTAGATTACAAGATAATTAGAACGGTTTCATGTATAAATTGAATATGCTAATACAATATGCTGCTATTAGCAGCATATTCAAAAATAGTAGATTTCGACCAATATGCTATCAGAATATGTTGTTTACCAAACACATGAAAATAGTAGATTGATTGGTCAACCTACTAATTATGCCGATTCTACTAATTTCTTTCAATATGATGTTTACCAAACAGCGCAAAAAACCGTATAATGAAAATTGAGTCAAGAAGCGAAAGGAAGAGGGCTGCTGAAAGTCGTGGTGGAGAGTGACTGTTTGAACGTGATTCAGGACCTCAAAGCGCGAGTCACAGGAGAAGCGGATATCCATCTAGTCTATGACGATATTTATTCAGTTATGCTTAATTTTGTATCTGTTTGTTTTTATTTTATTAGTCGTAAGAACAACTCTGAAGCGCATCATCTCGCACATCTAACTCCTTGGTCTCTTGGTAGACGGGAATGGGTGTTGGAGTCCGCGCAAGAACTTATTGGTTCATTTTCTCGTGTTTCTAATGATATGAGTTAGCCCCCTGGGGTGTTTCCCGCAAAAAAAAAAAAAACTACTAATCCAGTTTTACGTACTCCGTATGTACGTTGAGGTCGTTAGAAACTGGTTATTATACATTGATGAGAAAGATGAAAGATTTGAAAACCAGAAAAAACAGCAAAGAATGAATCACCGATTCACCCGTTCTTTCTCAATGACCCAATTTCCTCCACTCAATCGCTCCTCTTACTCATCATCATTCTTCTCCTTCATCATTCATACTTTTTCCTATATTAATTCCAATCTAATGTTTTCATTTCTATTTTTTGTTCGATTTGCTGTATGTTTGTCTCTCTTTCCAGGATTTCATTTGGATTTACATGCTTGTTTGAATCCAGTTTTTGATTTCATTATCTGGGTATGATTTATTTTTATCAGCTTCTGCTTTAATCATTGTTTGTTGTTGGTTTTTGTTGATTATTTTGACTTGGGTGTTTATCTTTACACAATTTTCATTCTGGGTCATTCGGAAATAACCTTTTGTGTTGCTAATACAAGGCTAGGGTTGCGTACATACAACCCCCATTTCCCGGCAATTTGTGGGAGACATTGAGGCAATAGGGTTATGAGTTGGGGTTTTCTCAAAGATGGTTTCTTTATGCTTGATATGTATTTGTTGATTTCTTATTTGGGTTTTAGGGTTTGTAATAGGCAATTTGAATGAAGGGCTTTCTAGGTTTATGCATAGGATTAATGAGGGAGATGAATTCTTCTGTAAATGGTATTTTGGGCTCATTAGCTTAGCCTATTTGCAGCATAACTGTTATGATGGTACATGTAATGATCCTTGATGTTGTTGTGAGTTCATGTGTTCCTGAGGTGGAAGATGTGACTTAGAGGTCAGATGCAATGTTCCGAGAACCTAAGAGTGGATGATTGTTTAGGTTATTAGGATAAGGTGGAAAGATTGGTTGGTTTAGGTGAGATTGAAAGATCAAATATCATAGGACTCTATGCAAGTTTCCTGCAAAACCCGGCTACCGGGAGGGAAGCCTCAATTTTTGTCAAAAAGCAGTTGCTAGGTCTTTGAAAAGTTACTGTTTTGGTCACTTGTTGGAACTGACAGGGCCAATTCTTGGGGAATCGGAAATGGAGGTGGACAAATTTGTAGGGAATTGAGGGATCCATTAGTTTATGCGTCGAACCTTGAACTACACTTGCTGACAGTTGATACTTGATTCTGATATTTCATTGTGAATGGTGCAGGATGGGAAGGGTTAAGCTAGATATTAAGAAACTAGAGAACTCGAGCAGCCGTCAAGCCACTTATTCAAAACGCAAACATGGAATCCTCAAAAAAGCTGAAGAATTAGCTACACTTTGTGACATAGACCTTGCTCTTGTCATGTTCTCTCCAGGGGGAAAGCCTTCCTTCCGTTGCGGAAAGAATGGGTATGTGTATTTGGAAAAGTATACAACTATCTTCGATGTGCTTTCGTGTTCTGCACAGTCCCTATTTGTGACTTTTCTCTTATACGAGTATAAGCTATGCGAAAAAATCTGCCTGCCAGCACCGGGGAAAATTTGGGATTTTGTTCTGTTTGGCTGAACAAAGTATAACTGTCCAATTTCCGTATTATTTTGTCATTCTTTGAGCTTTTCGGGTTTCAGGTGGTATACTCCGTGTTATCTGAAATTAAGGCAGCTGATACCGCTAATTGTTGTGTTACAGTTTTGGATGCTGTCATCAAACTGCTGAATAATTCTCTTTAAGTGTTTTACTTTTGTTTTGTTTTTGGTAGCAGCATCGAGCATGCTATTGCAAAGTACAATCAGTTGCCTCCTCATGAAAGAACGAAAAAGTATGTATTGAATGCCAATTGATCCAATAATCGAGTTTTTATTTGCTATCAATGCTCGAGTATTTCAGTTCTGACCCGGCTCTTTTTTTTTAACAGAAAGCTGGAAGGTCTTGAAGTAAGCCTGTGACCCATTCGCTCTCTAGTTGTTAATTTTTCAAGTATATACAGTTATCAGTTTGTGACGATTACGAGTTTTTTTTTTGTTTCTTGTTTGAAAGTTTAGGCATTGAAGAAAACATATAAGAAAAAGTCAGATCATGATGTGAATGTACAAGATTTTATTGGCCCTAGGTATGTGATTTTTGTCTTTCAATTCAATATTTTTATCTTCATGCATTCAGTTTTGGTGCTATGGTTACATACTTATTTTTCTTCCTCATTTTTTTTGATTTTCCTTTCGACCTCGTCAGTACTCCAACCGTTAAGGTATGCATGGATCCAAGGTACCTGAAAGGTTATGTGACAATAAGTTTGTGAAGATTTGTTATTTAAATTCAGACTGGTTAGTTAGCAAATTTCTGTCTGCGCAGGATCTGACCGACCAGGCTGCTGGAATTCAAACACGAATTGCAGAAATCCATGAACGTCTGAGGTAAAACTTAAAGCATTCATATCCGTTCTTAATCATCCGTCTCAATTCCCGTTCATTTGTTTACATTTTATTTCCGTTTTAGACAATGGTAATTGCTTTGGCAATACTTAAGGTGCATGATACAGACAGACAAGGGTTATCCACTTATCCTTTAACTGTATTTGGCTCACATCGTCTCCAGATGTTGGGCAAACCCTGATAAAGCGAGTAATTTGGAGCTTGTGATGCAAATGGAAGATTCACTGCAGAAGTCACTTGATCAAATTCAGAAGGCCAAGGTACTTTCCATCACCAGCTAAGAATGCCCATCTGCACTTTCGGACACTATACTTGTTGGATGTTTCCGAAAGTGCAGATGGGCATGCTTCACATTTTTATCTATACTGTCTCTGGCTACCAATAACCGTGTCGTTTTTACATCTATGATAAGAATGCACATCTGATACGGGTAGTTATATTCTCAGATGAATTAGTTCTGACATCTATAACTGTAGGGAATTTTGCAAAAGCGACAATGTGTTCCTCTCGAAAGCTATAACGAGGTGATTCCATCTAAATTCTTGTACCGTCTTCATGTTCATGTTTATTAAGCTCTTTTCTGAGTATATGTGACGGCCAATTCAAATACTGTATGCAGTTACCCTTCCACGTAAGCGAGCAACAGCTTCAGCAGCTGTTATGGGCCACAAGTGATGATATTCCCGATGCAGTTCTGACTTTGGAGCCAATGTTATCCACGAAAAGGTCAGTTTCATCGTCTGCAACTCCTAGCCGTTCATATCTGTTCGATTAATTAATTCAAGTCCGTTTCATCGTCTGCAACTCCAGGGACATGGAGAGCTCTACTGGTTCCACTTCTGGGAGCAATTTTAATTGCCTTAGTACAGGCAGCAAGTCAGAGGAGTATAGTCCTGGTCAACTAAGTACAACCGACAATGCTGCTCAAGACGGTTTTCAGGGACTTCAGTTTGGAGGGCAGTATCCATATCCGCAACAAGCCGTCAGTATGCAGGGTGTCAATAATCTCCAGGCTATGGTGAATATGAATCAACAATTTAACACTCCCGTGTTTAATTCTGGCGGTAATTATCAGCCACCCGGATGGCCTGGTACTACCAATCATCTCCCATTTCAGTCTCCTGCTGGTGCTGCTTTCGGGTACTATCTCAGCTACCAGGTATTTTCCTTTTTTTTTTGTATCCATCTCTTTTCTGCTATATGATCGGGATTCTGGCAAGAGCCGTTGAGACACGATGACAATGTTGTCGTAGCTCGTAGAGGTCGACGTAAACTCTCAAGATGTTGATCCTAAACCCTAAACCCTAAACCCTAAACCCTTTACTACTTTCATCACACTCAATATGTTGATTATTGCATCAAATGAAATGTATGAATTTGTATGTGCAGAATCCAACAGTTCCGGCAACTGCATTACCAACAACTTACGAGAACATGACTAGAGACACGAGTCACCTACTTTTCGACTATGCTCTTAACCATCATCCTTGACGCTCCTTGCCTCGTGCTTCTATATCTATACCTAATACGGAGTAGCACAGTTAGGGTCATTGAATACCCGTCCCAATATAGGTCAAACATTGCTGAGCGCTTCCGTACTACTCTCTTCATTTCAATCATCAACCGGCCTCGTTATTCAAGATTCCTGTCTTATTGACTGAATGGAGGAAATCATAGATAAATACAGAGTATACATTATAGATTTATAGGTAAACCGTAAACATATAGGCAGGGCTGAAACAGCGAACTCTGTACTCGTCCTTTTGTAGACTGATCAGCAACCCGTGACCTGAAAGTTATGCTGCTAGTACAGTGATGTTTTCCGATCTGTATACGGATGGAAGTAGATGAAGCTGTTTTTAAATTATAGTGTAATGAATTTTTGAAGAAAATACCATGTACTTTAGCAGGGTTCATTGGTAGTAATCTTGGGTTCGGAACAGCAGGGTGCCATTCAACGTGCAATTTTTTAGGGTTTAGGGTTTAGGGTCCTGTTGCAACAATGTAACCATTGAATTGAATGATGCGAACCCTAAATAATATGATTTCAGATTAGTCGGTCCTATATAGACGCATCTGAAACCACCAAATTTGTAATAATCAGATAAAAGCTCGACATTATCAGATGTTATTCAGCAATGAACATCTGATAATGTCGATCATTTCAGGTTCAGGTGCAACAAGCGACATTATGTCGATCTAAACATACATCATTTTTACATCTTTGCATCAAGTTTTCAAAACCAACAATTCTAGATTTCAGCTATTCTCGTTCACCGTTAAATCATCGTAGAATTCACCATGCCTACGATATAACAAAACCAGTAGCGGCATGCATGATGCAACGAATATATATATATATATATATATGTGTGAATTTCGCTTCTTGATGATAGAACCAGCTGATGTCTTGAATCAGTCACTTGCTTCAGGTTCGACAAATCCCTTTTTCTTCAGTTTCCCCGCGTAATCTTTCCCCACATTACCCTTCAAAGAGAGATATTTCTTGATCTTATTCCGGTTTAAGAGCATACTACTTCTGTTCGGAGCATGTAGCGCACCTTCAACGCAGTCACCAACTTGAACACATCCCCAAGATTTAGACGACCCGCCTGCACTAAAAGTTCTTAGTCTAGGAAAACTATTGCGGGTTCCTAGAAAGACGCGCTTCTCAGGGGAATTTTGTCCCTCGGCTTTAGTACATATGGGACAAAGAGGATCGCTTTTATGCGACTTTGGGGTACTTTGTTCTAGGCATTCAGCATGGAAAACATGACCACAAAAGAGGACCCCAGTGACGGGCATCTCGGTGCTTTTCCAAGGGGATCTATGAGAAAGCAACCTATGACATACTCCACATTTATGGCCCTCGGAAGGATTCGATGATCTACCCAGAAAATCAGATTCGAAGCGCTCAGCAATATCTGCCAGATCGATGCTACTGCTGCCACTGCTCAGCCGATGGGCGTCTCTTTGAAGGGTAAAAGTGTCATTTTCCAAAAGTCCGACACTTGCGCTTGGAGAAGGTTCTAGGGTTGGAGCCTCAAGTGGGAAGGATAGAGGATGGATAGGTTTCGACATGAAAGATCGACGACTAGGGAAGTTGCGAGGAGTTGATAGATGTAGCTTTCCCGAATGTTCAAACTCGCTATAATCTGAGTGAGATGAAATAGATGCCCTACTGTTTGGCACCATGGATGTACCCTTCAAAGATAGAAAAGGTTATCATCATAGTCGAAAATTAAATTTGCAGTGGCAAATACGTAGAATGAACGAGAATTACCTCCATTGTGGGAGTGCAGCATAAAGGCCCTGATTTTGCACCTGAATGTTTAAAGAAAACTAAGATCAATTTGATTTCTGCGAACCTATCTAACAGTCAGATAAAATTCTGACACACGATGGACCGTCAAGTTAATGGTAAAATTTATGGCAGGTGGGAATGACTCAACCGTGGTTACTAGCAATCAAGGGAAGGCACGCCTTCTGAGGCTCACGCCGAATATAAGTTGCAAAAAGAAGGCACAGAGCCATTTTTTCAATATCCACCTCACGGGCGTGGAATAATATGGAAACATTTGAAAGTCATCAAAATGCCCTTGAGTCTCGGCGCAACAATATGTTGAAAATCTTGCTTCGCATTATAACGTAACAAGACTAATACTTTCTAAGTTGAACTTAAATCAGAGGCAGAACGAGTATCGTAATAAGAATAAGAATATTAATAATAGTTGGACATCAACCATCACCTTAAGGTTTTGATTGATTGAGATGGTTCATCTATCATGGTATTAGAGCCAGTGTGACAGGTTCGAATCCTGACAACCTCAAAAACACGAAGTTGAAATCCGGTATGGGGGAGCCTGTGCAAACTAACCACTCTTCAAGCTCATCGGGCATTTGAGTGAGGGAGCGTAATAAGAATATTAATAATAGTTGGATATCAACCCTATTACGGAGTACGAAATTGCATAGCAAGTACGGGTGAGAAAATAAATACATACCTCTCTTGGAAGAGGTAACAATATCATCCATATTGACTCTTTGCGTAGGTGGAGGTGTCCAAGGTTGGACGAGGGAGGCGTCAGAAGGACTACCAGCCTCGGTGACAGACTGGTAATTTTGGTGATACCCTCCTCTCATCCAACTCCTGCTTTCTTTGCTGTTCGATGACGTCGACCCAAACAATTGGATGCTATCATTAGAACCATATTGTATCCCTTGATTCCCTTCTGATTGGAAGCGGTAATCCCATCTAGGCGGTGGTGGCGAGAAGCTTGTATTAGTTCGCCAATATGGCTCATGAGGACTTGTAGGCCTCTCGGTACTAGTTGCATTAGACCCATGTGGCCTAGCGGCCACACAACAAAGGGACCCCGTTTTAGCTATGTTTTGTTGGGCCAGACAATATGGTTCCCCTTCGCTTCAATCTTAAATCACACCAGCAATATCAGCAAACGATGCTGTAATATTTCCTCGGTTACAGCATTAACATACAAACCTAAATTACGAGTATGAGTTAGTAAGCCTTTGATAACGAGAAACCAATAGATTGCGGACACCAGTGTAAACCGTAAAAGTGGTATGCAATCGTAACAGTCATCTCGAAATCCATGTAACATAACTCTTCGCAGAATCATATGTCCACTTACACTGTGTTTCCTTCACAAAAATCTCAACTTCCCGAGGCATTTCGTTAAGTCAAATGAGTAAATGACACAACTACTTCACATTTCCGAACAACATTTACTTAATAAAAGTACCAAAGGAAGTTCAGTAAATCCTGCCAAAGAGTCAACCATCAACTAAATGATTTCATTAAGCAACAATCAAATGTTCAGATTGTTCTCAAGTAGCGAGTTTTATCAATTCTTAATGCCCATCTCCGCTCCTCAGTCTGTATTCTTCTATATGAATTACACATAACTACTTTACGCGAAACATCAAAATATCAAACTGTGTTTCTTATACTCCTTTGGCCGAATTAATTAGCAGACACACATAGAATATAACACCCATCCAAAAGCAGATGCATCCTAGCTCCTACGCAACCGTAAAACCAACCCAATAGAAGCTTGGGGGTAGAAAAAACCCAAAGTTTCGAACTTTCCAACCTATATACCCAACAAAGAGGCCTCTTTAGTCTTTACATTGCTCAAGATGAGAAAGATCCGACCCTCCTCAACCTTCCCTCGGCCTGACTCACTGGCTTTGAAACCCTCCCCAATCGGCCAATCTACAGTAGTTTTAACGCCCTATTCCGAAAAAGACACAATCAGATTAATCATGTTCCATCCTAAATTCCTAAATTAGTTGTGGACATACCATAGTTTCCAAATCTGCAATCTCATTATCAACATTCTGAAACATACCCAGTAAACAATCCATTACCTAAACCAGTGAAATTGGGGAAATTTACCGACTTTCAATTCCAATATCTCATAATCAGCATTCTGAAACATACCCAGTAAATAATCCATAACCTAAACCAGTGACAATTGATAAAATTCACCAACTTTCAACTCTATTATCTCATAATCAACATTCTGAAACATACCCAGTAAACAATTCATAACCTAAACCAGTGAAATTGAGAAAATTTACCCACTTTCAATTCCAATATCTCATAATCAGCATTCTGAAACATACCCAGTAAATAATCCATAACCTAAACCAGTGACAACTGATAAAATTCACCAACTTTCAACTCTACCATCTCATAATCAACATTCTGAAACATACCCAGTAAACAATCCACTATCTAAACCATTGAAAATTGAGAAAATTTACCAACTTTTCAACTTACTATCTCATAATCAACATTCTGCAACATACCCAGTGAAGTAGTAAGCAATCCATAACCTAAAACAGTGAAAATTTACCAATTTTCAACTCCACTATCTCATAATTAACATTCTGAAACATGCTCAGTAACAATCCATAACCTAAAACAGTGAAAATTGAGAAAATTTGCCAGTTTTCAACTGTACTATCACATAATCAGTGTTTTTCACACATACCCAGTAAACAGTTCAATATCTAAACACTAAAGTTCCAAACTTTTTGAAGAACCCAAACAGCATACAGTTGAACAACAAAGAACAGTCAAAAATAAAGCAAACCCATTTAAGATAAAACAGTAAACTACAGTACTATTCTAGCATCAATAAATGAAATCAAACAAAATAATTCTCACCCACTTAAGCTCAATAATCACAAATTCTTGTCTTATATCCACCTAAGCTTAAAACAGGAAAGATTAGCAAAAAGTTTGTCCTATCTATCCAAGTGTGGTACTATCTCACCCGTTTTAATTTTAAGACGGATATGAGGAGATTAAAATAAACCAACAGAAAATAAAATAGAGAGATGAGGGAAAAACCACCTGCAAAGAAAAGTTGGTTATTTTATGCCTAACAAAAACCCTTAATTTGCATGAATTAGGCAATTTTGTTGCAAATAATTTGGTTGTGTGGGTGGGTTTTGTATGTTGTTGTTAATTTTGTTGTATGCCATGAATTAAAATGAAGTGAAGTTATGATTTGTACTTTGTTTGTGAATACTTTTAGCAGTGTGATTAGCTTTATTTTTGTCTTTTTGATGATGAATAGTGCAACTGATATGGTGACTATGTGTTATTCTTTCTTTGTTGTCATTTTCAAATTTGAAGGTGACTCACAACTCACTATTTCACAAACCACCTTAATTCTTTATTGATTCTTATTAGTTATAACTAACTTAGGGGCCGTGGTTTTTTCCGATCGAAACGAGTTAAATTGAAGTAAATAACTAATGAGAATGCAGGATTGACTAAATTGAATGAAACTCGGTTATGCCTTGACTGAAATTTAAAAAAACAGAAAAATGTGACTAGTTTAGGCATTGGGTATGACACAGTTGAGCACGCCCAAACATCTTACAATAAAGATGAAGGGGATGGAACTATTTGGGCGCGACACAATGCGCCATGGGTTATGCCTGACCCCTGTTTCTATTTTACTAACACGGTACAAAGCTCACCATCTCGTACCTGTATCGTGCTATTTCCCCCTCAAGGTACGATGATTTGACACGAAAACCAGCACGCTACAATCCACTTTTGTCCTCAAAACCAAATACACCGTGATTTTCCACTGAAATCCCTTTACTATAAAAGGAATAGAAAATGAAGAGTTTCTATTGGTTGTTGATTTTAAAGTTTGAAAAATAACTTATTTTTTTGTAGAGCCCCCCATGTTTCATCACTCACATTAATTTTTTTTTTTTCATGTTTTATAACTACTTAAATTATGATTCCAAATTTAATAACATAAACTATACAACATCCTACATTATACATTTTCTATTACTAATACAATACAATATAAATATTCAAAAATTACAAATTAAATAATTGCAAATATCAATTGACTATAATAAAAAAAATCTTCACGGAAAAAGTTAAAATGTTTTCTATGATATTACTAACATAATATTAAAAAAAAGTTACAACCTGGATATTACAAAATATTACGGAGTACATTATTTGTTATAAAAAAAATGCGATTTATTTCAGTCTCCAAGGTACAAAAATACTCCGTAATTCATATATACGGATGAGTTATTGATAATATGAAAAGAAATGGTTGGTTGAGTTTGATTATATGAAAAAATGGATGAGTTATCGATAATGTGATAACTACGATTAACATTGGGGTACGGGCAAGTGGAGATTGATAGTATAATTACTTTTACTACTAATTTTAGGCAAAATAATAACGTAAAAACAAAATTGTTGAACCCTCTCCCTAAACCTGGTAAAGGCACAATCAAGTCGGTTATTTGATCGAACCGGATTATTTCAGGTTTCAGTTATTTTTGAGTCAATTATTATCAAGTTATTTTATGTCATTCAAATCATCTTTTAAAAAATCTCAAATGTCGAAATCGTTTGAAAACAATTTTTTTTTCTCAAATAAAGAAATTACTCAAAAATAACAATAATTACTGGAAAATTTGTAATCAATAATATTTTTATAGAAAGGTAACCGTTATCACCAATATTTTTCTGCATGAATTTAAAAGTCACCCGTGCATTATTTGCACGGGATTAAAACTAGTTCCTTAGAAAGTAATAAGTATCTACCAAAACCCACATTATTAATCAAGAGTCAGTTTTGTGTAAAGCAATTTTATACTTATCAAGTTATAAAACAAGTACTTTTGTCTAAAACCGCTTTACACAAGTACTCCGTATTTGTGTTTCCCCGGCCCAATAATATAACACATAATTAGCCTATAAGGCAATAAACAGCCCAATGGGCCCATTACTATTCCCACAATAACCCAGCCCATCAAATAAAACCCGAAATACAGTTGGTGGAGCCCATCATGCAGACGAACAAATAATATTTTAAAAAACGCCATTTTTTTTGTACAAATTGCTCTGCCACTTCCATTCTTCTCCATCAATCAATCAATCATTCAGGTATAATTCATTTTTATATTTAATTTTTTTATCAAATTATTTTGAATAGATCATCAATTTAATATTTATTTCTTTTTGCATCAAATAATTTCTCCAAATAATAATAATATTCCCTTGTTTTTTAGGTGTGTTCTTATTATTGTTGGCGTAGTTCTTAAGCTTTACTTCATCAAAATCCATTTTTTCAATCTACCCATTTCGGTAAATTTAATTTCTTCAAATGGGTTCTTAATATTTTTCATGATTGTTATTTGCATGTTATGAATTTGATTGATTATAGAACTGGGTAATTAAATGGTTAAATGATCATTTTGTTAAGGTGTTTGTTAATTTTTTGGTCAAATAGTGTGATGATTCTTGAATACTACAAGCTTGTAGAGGATCAAAATTTAAGACGGGTATATCCGTCTTAAACTTAAATGATTAATAATTGCCGAAACATTGATGTTTTGTTATTTACTTATTTTTATTGATGTTGATGTTAATTGTATTGTTCTTCTGAGTGTTTGTGAGGTAAGGGATTGCTCAAAGATTACGTCTTCTATTGCCAATTGGTTTTCGGTTAAACTGTCGTATGTTTTCGAGTATTTGAGTAGACTGAGTAGCTTGGATGGACATGATTAGGTATTTAGGTGGTTGCATTTTCCGTTCATGGATGAATGATGAATGATGGATGATCTTGTTGCATTTAGTAGAATTGATGTGAGAAAACGCGCTCATTTCTGTGTTTTGTTATCGGAATTATCAGAAATTAGTAGTACCTGGTCTGGTTGCGTTGGGATAGCCTAGATCGATTACACGAGCTAAGGTTGGGGTTGCCTTTTCCGTACATGGATGATCTTGTTGCATTTAGTTGAATTGATGTGAGAAAGCGTGCTCATTTCTGTGTTTTATTATCGGAATTATCAGAAATTAGTAGTACCTGGTCTGGTTGTGTTGGGATAGCCTAGATCGATTACACGAGCTAAGGTTGGGGTTGCCTTTTCCTTACATGGATGATCTTGTTGCATTTAGTTGAATTGATGTGAGAAAACGCGCTCATTTCTGTGTTTTGTTATCGGAATTATCAGAAATTAGTAGTATCTGGTCTGGTTGCGTTGGGATAGCCTAGATCGATTACTATAATATGTTTAAATGATCTAATGCTCTTCTTTCGGTACTTACTCCTTCAACAGTTTGAACATGTCAGGCTCTAACGATGTAGAAATGAAAGATCAGGACCAATTAGGTCAAGTTCAAACCGAGGATAAGGCTGAAGAGACGAAGAATGTGGAATATGAAATGCCTTCGGTGCAACAGGAGGTATATATATCATCTCGGTCTGTGTTTTCTATTAGTTGCTCGGATTAGTGTGAAAAATGACTCAATTGCTTAAAGTTGTTAACCTGTGAGTGTGGTATTTCAGTTAGCAATATATTATACATCTATGTTCCAGCGAGAGTTCTATTTATACAGATCTAGAATGAGGTTTATGCAATCGATTTCTGCAAGACAACAATTGAAGAAAAGCCGTAGTCCCAAAATCGTTTTAGATATAAAAAAATGTGATTTCACGCATTTTCGAAATTATGACCGGTTGCCTCAACTCATTATGGTACATCTGCAACATCTGAACACCGAGATTATCGCAATAGCTTCTGATACAGCATTTTTGTATGACGAGCCTCATGTGGACGACGTGGTCATGTATTTTGACCTTCTTGTTGTTTTGTTTTTGCTTGTTGTGGTGATGCCGTGATCGGCTTGTATAGCTTTTCAGTCTTTTTTTTAAGTTCTTTCACCACTGGGCCCTTTCTGGAACGATTTTTTCTCGGACTTTTTACAATCTAGCCTTTCTTTAGGAGGAAATGATCAAGAAAAAGTATGGAGGACTTATACCGAAGAAGAAGCCGCTGATCTCCAAGGCAAGAACTCATTACTTTTGCACCATCGTAGTAGCAAACTGTTTTTTTAAAGCTGTAAACACTAAATGTCACTGGATTTACTTGCAGGACCATGAGCATGCATTTTTCGATTCTGCTGATTGGGCCTTGGGAAAGGTATGTTACGTCGTATCTGCATAAAAGCATACATTCTGTCTGATATATGAAATATAATTTGGGGTGACTTCCATCTCGTTTCCTTTTTGATGTAATTTTTGTCGCCCTTTTGAGCAGCAGGGAGCGAATAAACCCAAAGGACCGCTAGAGGCACTCCGCCCAAAATTGCAGGTAGGAAGGTTTTGCTTATTTATATACGGTAGGAAAATTCTATTTTGCCGAAGTTTAGAACTTTTGATTGACATTGGTGAACTGGAATTGGTAACGCCGACAGACGTTTAACTCTGCCGGACAAGTGATTACTTATGTGCTGAAATATCACAAATTCTTGTTTCAGACCATCACTTTTGGTCTGAAATAATAAGACGGAATTTTGTAACCATTTTACAGCCAAATGTAACCACAATAGTATGGTCAATGTTGCAGCTTATGATAACTTGTTTGTAAATAATGGTTACATTTGGCTGTAAAATGGTTACAAAATCTCGTCTTATTATTTCAGACTAAAATTGTGGTCTGAAGCAAGACCCACCTCTGTGAACCGGAAAAGCTGAATCCCCTGCGAACATAACTATAGTCCGCCACTGGTATCTACATGGCTACAATGACACGGTTTCAGCATTGAATGTTGTCTGTGCATTTAGGGTTTAGGGTTTAGGGTTTAGGGTACCTAGATCGGCTAGATGTATCAGACACTCATACCCGAGTCTGAGTAGCAACAATGATATTCTGCCGGGACTCTAGCTGGCAAGCTGTGTGATCGTTGCTTAAAACTTTTGTATTCGAGTTTTAAAATGCTTTACACAATCTGTGTTTCTCTGTACTTCCTCAGCCGACTCCACACCACCAAGCTCGCTCAAGGCGCTCAGCTTATGCACCAGCAGATGGTGAAGATATACACGCAGACCATCACGATTCTTCAGAAGAAAATGAAAAGACTGAAAACGTTGTGTCAAACGATGAGACTTCTCATGGTTAAAGCTCAAACGGAAGATTTCCTCGCTTTTTTATCTGTTACATCACTTTCATATTTGAGCTTCCATTGATGCAACGTTTGGTGCTGGTAATAATAGAACACATACGGGTGAAACCCATTAGTTGATATATACTCAGAATCGTATGACATGATGTATCATTGTTGATGAGCTACTCTACAGCCATGCTTGAATATAAGACTGTAAGTAAGGTTGGTTGTGCTTTGCTTGACCTTCTTGTGATTTACTCCTCGAACATTTCTATAGATTATCAGTTCCGACTGAATCCCGTTTCTTGTTTCCCATCGCATAATTGAGCGTGAGAGCCGATTGAACTGAAAAAAACAGAGTTTGGTTCGGAAATGGAGCTAATAAAAACCCATTGTTCTATATACTCTGCTTAAGATTTCTACAGACGAGTATTTGAACTTTTGCTATCTACCGTTATCGTCGATTTGACACAAAAGTTCGATAATACTGTTCTGCAGACGAGTATTTGAACTAATGTTCTCATTCGCTTTTAATTATAATATATATGACCTGCTACCTGCTAATTAAGTGAATAAATTTCTAACTCTTCCTTAACCCGTCTTTCTCTTTTTACTTCTTTGTTAATCTATTCACCTAATCACACAATTAAAAGATGCTACAATAAGTTAACAAAACATAAAATTCTATTTCAAAGCAAATGAAGACATTAGTTGGTTATATTTGTAGTTAAAATAAAGTTTAGAATATTTTTATCAATTAATCCATCAGTTAATTACTCTTTTCACGATCTCACATATATTGAACAAACGTAGCGAACGTGATGATTGGGTGCTGGTAAATTTTCAATAAGTATTTCTAGTTCTTAAATAAGCATCAGTCTTGTTCAAGACCGTGTTAACTTAAGACGCCACTCATTTTCAAGTGCGAGTAGAAATGAAAATAAAAGGAGGTTGTGACTTGTGCGAGGTCTAAGCTGAAACGGTCTTACGCAAGACGATTTGCACTTTAAGAACTCACCAAAAACACCATATCCTACTTAAACTACTCCATGCCAACAAAAACACCAACCAATATCAGCAGTTATAAAGCCATTAAAACACTTAAAAAATGATTTGTTCATGCTTTAGTGAGTACATGATTATGTAACAATTAACAAACAATTAATCATATTAAATACAATTCGTTTGACCGATAGATTAGTCTCTTTTAACACGAATATATCCATCTTAACATTAAAACGAGTCAAACAGCCTTCTATTTGCATAAACAAGACGAGTTTTTTTGTTAATATCCAGACATTCTGCTTTTGTCTTATTTACATTATTCGACCTGTTTAAGTTTAAGACAGATATCCCGTCTCTGTATCGACTCTAACACACCAATCCCACTTTGTTCTATCCAACCCATTTAGCTAATCCTTTTGTCTATATAGTTTGTTTTTATTGTTAATCTCATAGTATATATACCAATACCATAACTCATTCTATTTCATTCATCAAATAACAAATAACAATCTCTTAATCATTTAATTAAGAGCAAATTAAATACTTATAACAAAAGAAAGCAAAATGAAGGGAGGAATTGAAGCTGGTGAGCATTCTAAGGCTAACATTGCAAGCCGTAGCGCAAACCGAGGTCTAGCCATACTCGATCTTGTCTTTAGGGTTGTTGCAGGGTTGTCGACTTTAGCAAGCGCGATTGCAATGGGCACGACTAACGAGACACTTCCGTTTTTCACCCAGTTCATCAGGTTTCGAGCTGAGTATAGTGATCTTCCCACATTCACGTATGACTCGACTTCACTTGCTTAACCTACGTTATTCAGCTCAGCTCAATTCAGTTCAGTTTTATTCAGTTAACGTTTATTTGCTCAAATTCATGCAGGTTTTTCGTGGTGGCGAATGCAATAGTAACAGGTTACCTGGTGCTGTCTCTTGCACTCTCTATAATCCACATTATCAGAAGCAGAGCTAAAGGCACTCGAATCTTCTTAATCATCCTCGACATGGTACCTAACTACATTAACCCGTCTTTCCTAGAGCGATTCCCTTTACGGCTCTGTTTGGTAAACAGCATATTTGAGAGATTTAGCATGTTTGACTTACCAATATGCTATTTAGAGTGTTTGGTTAATGACATTTTGAAATAGTATATTGGGGTCTAATATGCTATTTTACAATATGCTGCTCCTACCAGCATATTGTATTAGCATATTAAAAAGAAAAAAATTGTCTTATTTACCCTCTTAATAAAATACTAACATTCCTTTTATATATTTAATAATAATAATAATTTCTTCATCTTCTTATATGTCATTTTACAAAGATTCTAGACAATCTGCTAATCTCAACTGTCAATTACCAAACACCTCTAAAATAATTCTGCTAGTCAAATCTGCTTTTGAAATCTGCTTCTGCCAATATTAATCCGTTGTTTACCAAACAGGGCCTAAATATCGATTTTGAGCCTAACAGCAAACATGTTTTCCTGCAGGTGGCATTGGGTCTGCTAACGGCCGCAGCGTCAGCAGCAGCAGCAATAGTGTACTTGGCACACAAAGGTAACACTTCGGCCAACTGGTTCGCCATCTGCCAGCAGTTTAACAGCTTCTGCGAGCGTACTTCAGGGTCCTTAATCGGCTCCTTTGTCGCTATTGTCTTGTTCATTCTACTCATTCTTATGTCTGCCATTGCAATTTCTCGTCGTTGATGCCTACTTATTTGAATTATCGCGTTTGAGTGGTGTTTTGCGAGTATATATTTATCTTATGGCCTTAAAATTTGGCTTGTTTAGTCTGAAATTGTGTATTTTCTATGGATTTAATCAACAATGTATTCCTATATATATGATCGTTCTCTTACATTGTTTCGATACTTGGTATTTGGGAGATTTGACTCTGTTCTTTTCTGCTGAATCGAACAAAATTGAATGGAACTGAGGTGGAGTAAATGAAGCTGAATCGAACTAAACTGACTGGAGCTCAACAGAGTTGAACGGAATAAAGTTCAGCAAAACTGAAATAAGCTGAAATTAAGCCAGAAAGAACAGAGCCTTAATACATTTGCAAACAATAGACGGATTCATAATCACCAGTCGACTTATAAAAGACGGTCTTAAAAATCCAACCGTAATCCATAATTGCATTAAACAGTTTGTCCAATACATAGCATAGACTTTGAGCATAACTATTAGGCCGGAATCGCAACAGAGTCCCCTGTCTTTCGACATGAAAACTTTAAGCCAGGAACGCTACGAGATTGTCAATCGATTTCAACGTCTTCTCGTAGAACACATATGACTCGTACACCTTCGGCGTCCTGACATAGTAATCAAACTGCAATGCAAACAATACCATAACATTCTTATTAACTTCATTCACTTCTATTAATTTCAGTTCAGTTCAGTTCAGTTCAGCTCTAAAAAGCCAGAAAGAATTCTATTAATTTCAGGTCATTTCAGTTAGCTCGATTAAATTCAGTTCAGTTCGGCTCTAAAAAGCCAGAAAGAACAGCATACTGACAAGTATTTCAGACCGTTTTACTCAGTAACCTGTAGACGAAAATGGAATGTAAAAACATTAGCGAGATTACCTCGCCCATGCTATCGACTAATTCATTAGCGACATTGATATAATCGTTCATCCGAGTCTCAGGTACCAAAGCCATAGCAGTCTGCATATCCTGCTTCAAATAAGCTTGTTTAAGCCTAATATAAAAAATAACGTACCTCCATGACATAGTATCAACCATATGTCTTAAACTATGTAACCCTTCAGCAGTGTTCTTAATCCTAGCCACCGCGTCCTCCGGTGACAACCCGGGTTCAAAAAAATGTTCCCATAAGAACGAACGGGTGCCCCATTTCATTTCCTCGGCTTGCGCTTTAAGTGGCAAACCAGTAGTACTAGTACTAATACCAAGCCCTCCTAGCAATGTTGATAGTAGAAATTTACGTCGAAATGTTCGTGTTTTTTCGATTGAAGATGATTGTTGGGATGATTGAGTATGGATTGGATTGTTTTGAGTGTAATTAGGAGTTTTGATTTTGGTTTGGAGTAAGGTTAGTGTAGGATTTAGTATGGTTGTCATGGTTTTAGGATAATATGAGTTTTGATTTTTTTTTTTTTTGGTTGTAGTTTGTATTTGTGTGTTTTGGATAAGAAAATGTTTGGTTCAGTTTTCTTGGGTTGGAGTTTGTCATTTGTGGTTCAACATTATGTGTGTGCTAGATTTGGTTTTGGGTTTGAGACGGTTTTAACTTAGACGAGAAAAATGTCGGTATTTTATAATAAAAAGTGACCATTTAATAATATGGTTAATTAACATGAATGCTCCAAACTATCGATCACCTTCCCAAAATACTCCGCACTTAAATTTAACTCACAATAAACTAAACTATTGACCTTATCTTTTTGTATCATACTCGAGATATTTTTAACCTGTAAAATTAGGTAAACTTCAGGTCAGAACTTGAATGAATTTTATCACCACGGTCCACCACTACATCACCCTCTCAACTTCATCGTTCTCCTATTTACACCATTTTCGCCACTATGACTACCAGCTTCTCGTCGTCGCATTAAACCAAAACATTTGGCCTTCTTTTCTACCTAGTAAGGGTATAGTAGTCTCTTTGTTCCCTTTTTTTTATTATTATAACTACTTACTAAACCGGTAGCCGGTTACTTAGTGTGATATGAGAAGCGAGTGTTGATAGTTAGGTTTATTGTGAGTTAAATTAAAGGATAGAGTATTTTGAGAAGGTGACCGATAATTTAGGATATTCCTGTTAAATAACCCTTAATAATAAAGGTTATATATAATGACATTTTGATGGAAAACGGTTGTAGTTTATCTGTCTTAATTTCAGACGGATACCATTTATCTCAAATGAGATTTTTTAACTTAGAGTTTTGGGTTGGATTACGTCACCCAACAACTCTTTTATAAGATCGTTCTACTCTGGTTGGAATGATAGGAGTTCATTACAAGTGAATGACGTAAACCTATTTTCATACGCATTCGTCATCGTAGAAGAAAATTCACAAGACTGAACTTAAATTTCCACTACAAGAAACACAAATAGAAAAAAAGAAGGAAAGAACACTATCGAGTTCAATACAATTGAATTACATAAACTCATTTTTCATTCAGAAAGTTTCATCATCGGAGAAGAAAGTTCACAGGACTGATCTTTCATTTCCTCTACAAAGAACACAAACTGAAAAAAAGAAGCAAAGAATGCTACAAAGCTAGTAGCTACATTAACCTACTGAGAAACCGTCTCTCAGAAATTTCCGCGTTTATTCATTAACACTAAACTCAAGAACACAAACCGAAAGAAAGAAGCAGAGAATGCTACAAAGCTAGTAGCTACATTAACCTACTGAAAAACCGTCTCTCAGAAATTTTCGTGTTTATTCATTAACACCAAACTCAAGAACACAAACCGAAAGAAAGAAGCAAAGAATGCTACAAAGCTAGTAGCTACATTAACCTACTGAAAAACCGTCTCTCAGGAATTTTCGTTTTTATTCTTCATTAACACCAAACTCAAGAACACAAACCGAAAAAAAGAAGCAGAGAATGCTACAAAGCTAGTAGCTACATTAACCTACTGAAAAACCGTCTCTCAAAAATTTTCGTGTTTATTCATTAACACCAAACTCAAGAACACAAACCGAAAAAAAAGAAGCAAAGAATGCTACAAAGCTAGTAGCTACATTAACCTACTGAGAAACCGTCTCTCAGAAATTTCCGCGTTTATTCATTAACACTAAACTCAAGCACAAATTCTTATTTCAAACCAAAGGTATCCGTTTGAAGGAATAAAACGGATCGACCAAACCCGTATTGTGTTAAATGAATCCCGAAATCTGAAATGGGTTGACATTAACATTTATTAGTTGTCTTTTTTCTGAAAAAGGACAATCCTACTATTACAATATTTTAATAGCTACAAGTGTACTACATGTTGGGTTATGCATGAGACCTTTGTGTAAAACCAAATACACAATTTGTGAGCATATTAGAATCAAAATAAAATCAAACAACACACTCAACAATGAGTCTTACGTGTGTTCATCATTTTGTACCATCATTCATCATGCTTCATCATGTATCATTCTAATCATTTTTACACGGTTCATCAATCTTCATCATCCATCGTCGTGTGATTTAATTTGTGTAATATGGAATCGGATGAGGTGGTTGATATCGTCAACGTAGTCAACGAACTTGACGACCATGTTGAAGAGGACTCCCATGGAGACGAAAGTGATGCCGAGATCCTTGTCCGTAGCAGTGACGGTAAGTAACGTACGATAATATCAATGGTAGTCGTCGATTTATTTGTTTTACAAAATAGCATCCTACCAAAATTAATGACGAGCATGAACCTACTTTGGATGATTTACGTGTTTTTAACGAGTGTTTTCAACGATTATTTTAAAGATTTTTTTATATAACGTGTTGACACTTGCAGAGATTTTTTAACAATGAAGTAGGTTTATTTAATTCGGGTTTATGCTGTATATGTTGGCAGTTATGCTCATTTTGGTACCACTTATTGATGATTTCGATATTCTTCAATCATTGTATTCATTGAATGTACTGTGGTTCTCATGATTGGATGCTTAATATAATATTATGTTAATTTAATATCATTTTCGATTTTCTGCAATCATTGCTTAATATCATTTGTTGGTTCAATCATTAAGTGAGTGTATTTATTGTTCTCATGATTGGAGCATTAAATTACGTATCAGTCCAGATGTAGTAGTAAATGCGTCTGTGTGCAGTAAATTGTTGCATTTATTGCATGATTTGAGAAAATATCACCACAGTTGGGTCTTTTGTCTTGGGTAAACATTTAACGCGAAATGTATACATATTCCTTCATTTTGTAACCACTTTTGGTTCCTGTATGCAGTTACTGATGTGGCTGAATCACTAGTGGGCACTATGGATGAGAAGTGGGAGGATTTGTACGATTTATACCAAAAACACTTCCAAGCACTTGGATTTAGTTTCTAATAGGTCACCCAGTTGATCGTCTCACTTTAAGATGTTAAGGCAACATCCTATCGTTGTAAGATTTTACCAAAACATCTTAAACTGTGTAGCTACGTTTTGTTGTAATGTTAATGTGTAGCACGTTTTTGTGGTTCAGTTGGCCTTGTTTCACAATGTCTGTCTTTTGTTGCCACTTAAACCTTTTGTTGTTGCCAGTTAACACTTTTTTGTTGCCACTTAAACCTGTCTATGTATCTCAAACCTGTTTATGTATCTCCTTCAACATGTGCCACCTTTTTGTTATTCAGTTCGCCTTGTTTCAGAATTTGTGTTTTTTGTTGCCACTTAAACCTTTTGTTGTTGCCAGTTAAACACTTTTTGTTGCCACTTAAACCTGTCATTCAGTCAGTTGAAAGCAAGTCGCTTAATGCACTCATGTATACTTTCTGTTATGTTTCTCTCATTCTGTTCAAGTAGTACCTTCTTTTTGTTGTTCACATGGTCTTGTTTCAGAATTTGTGTTTTTTGTTGCCAGTTAAACACTTTTTGTTGCCACTTAAACCTGTCTACATTGTTCAGTCAGTTGCTAGCAAGTCGCTTAATGCAGTCACGTATATTTGTCTGTTATGTTTCTCTCATTCTGTTCAAATAGTACCTTCTTTTTACTGTCGCAAGTTGATAGCACGTCATTTACTTCATTAATATGCCCATTTTCACAAGACAGAAACTTGACGACAATGTGTACACAACATAGAAACACATACGACAACATCTACTACGTTGAATGATTAAGGACGATAAAATGAGACATTGTATATTACGGCCTTCATCCATGACTTGAGAACAAAATATGACATCTTTCAAGCCATGGAGACAAAACATTCGAGGTGCATTTCATCTGGGTACATGGCAGCATGAACACATCATACACGTCATCCTTTGTGATGACAAACTTCGATAACTCACTAAACATAAACATTTGTGAGTTCTCCTCATAGCAGTCGAGCAGAAAGTCAGCCATTGCATGAAAAAATGTGTCCGCCTTCAACTCCAGAATGCCACAAAACCCAATGTCCTCAACGTCCTTCTTTTGAGCAGGCGTCAACCCTTGTACTAAGTCGTACAACGCTGCTGGATTAGCATGGCCTTCAACCACCTTCCTTTTTTTGTGCACCCTATCACATTAATTCACACAACAATCATGAGCATGCGAATGAATAACGAACAGGCAGAACATTGACCAAAGTAACTAGGTGCTTTAACGATACCTGATTTCGTCGTCGCTGTCAGATTCTTCTTCTCGGGGAAAAGGGTTTTTCAAGCGGACAATCATTTTGCCTATACCTTTTTTCGATGTCTCACCCACTTCAAACTTCATTTTGCTCTTGCTTTTGATTTCATTTACTTCAACCAACTTCCCTACAGAAATAAAACAATAACCATCACTTCAAATTTCCTAACATGGTAACATATTAAACTTTGATGGCAACAAACAGAATCATCTAACAATGTACCCACCTTAGCATAATTTTGTAACCACACAACACCATGGAAACATATTAAGTTTCACTGGCAACATTCTAAGATACTAACATTCTAAGATGACTTTTAAACATTAAACTGGACACATACTAAATATCAGTGGCAAGAAAGGGAGATTCTACATATGTACCCATCTTTGCATAATTTTGTAACCATACAACCACATGATAACATATTAACTTTCAGTGGCAACATTCTGAGGTACTAACATGCTAGGATGACTTCTAAACATATGATACTAACATATAAGTGGGTCACAAAAATTAAACTGGGCACATACTAAATATCAGTGGTAACATAATGAGATTCTACATATGTACCCATCTTTCCATAATTTTGTAACCACACAACCACATGATAACATATTAACTTTCAGTGGCAACATTCTGAGGTACTAACATGCTAGGATGACTTCTAAACATATGATACTAACATATAAGTGGGTCACAAACATTAAACTGAACACATACAAAATATCAGTGGCAACATAGTGAGATTCTACATATGTAACCACCTTTGCATAATTTTGTAACCACACAACGACATGCTAACATATTAAGTCTGTGTCCCAACATTCTGAGATACTAACATGGAGGAATTGAATGATATTAGCAACTACAAATCATTAGTACCTTTCTCAGCCACCGGTCTTTTTCTCTTTTTCTGAACAACTTTAGGAGGTTCAACATCTGCGACAGGCTCAGATGGTCCCCGTTAAAAATCCTCTTCGTCTTCAGCTCCATTCCCCGGTTCCTCAACTACAATGCCTTTCCCCTTTCTCTTCACTGTCCTTTTATTTGTCTTCACCTTAGGAGGTTGGATATCTGCATCACATCTGAAATGTATGAGAGCCGTAATATTTTTCACAAACCAACAACATCAAACACACATTCTAAGGAAGTTACTTTCACCTTCACTTTCAGCTTCAGTTTCACCTTCAGTTTCAGCTTCAATTTCATCTTTACTTTCACCTTCAATTTCACCTTCAGTTTCATCTTTACTTTCACCTTCAGTTTCTGAAAGCTCATCCTCTACTACCTTCTTCTTCGTTTGTTGTTTCCCTTTCTTTCTTCTAGCATCAACTTCTATAATTGCGGCAGAACACCCAACAAAATATCAAAAAATGGGAACATCTTCCAAGCAAAACCAAATAAAATAAACAACCAAATAAAACCAACAACAAAAACCAGTTTATATACAAACTACTAGAATACTACCTAACAACAATCACAACTAATACAATATTATTGAAAAAAAATTCAAAATCTCAACAATATTAAAACCATTTTATAAACAAACTACTACAATACTACCCAACAACAATCACAACTACTACAATATTACCGAAAAATAATCAAGCTTACAAAAATAATAATCATAAATACAAAGAATGTGCAAATATCAGCTCACCCTTAACAAAAATTAAAAAAATTACCTTTTCCTGCATCTTGCTCAACATCCACTTCATTACCCTTTCTTTGGACAACTTTTCGTTTAGGTGGAGTTCTTTTAGCCATGGTTTTTTTCGCCATTAAGAGAAACTTGACAGAGAGAGAAGGAATAAAATAAATTTGAGGTTTTTTTTTCTATGTTGACGGAAGGAGAGAAGAAGAAAAGTTGAGGGAAGGAGAGAGAGAGAGAGAGAGAGAGATGGGAATTGACAGAATGAAGGAAAGAAGAAATGTTGGCAAAAAGAAGAAAGGAAGTTGGCAGAGAGATTGGAGTTGACATAAAGAAGAAAGGAAATTGACAAATCAACTGTAGTTTGTCAGAACATTAACTTTGCATTAAAGTCTCAAGTACAACCCATTTCCATTTTACTGGCCCGTATTATCAATACGGTATTAAAATAACCCGTCTTATTAATAAAACGGATAGGCTTGGTCTTAAGCAAGACTAATTGAAACTCAAGAACACAAACCGAAAGAAAGAAGCAGAGAATGCTACAAAGCTAGTAGCTACATTAACCTACTGAGAAACCGTCTCTCAGAAATTTCCGCGTTTATTCATTAACACTAAACTCAAGAACACAAACCGAAAGAAAAAAGCAGAGAATGCTACAAAGCTAGTAGCTACATTAACCTACTGAAAAACCGTCTCTCGGAAATTTTCGTGTTTATTCATTAACACCAAACTCTAACAAAATCCTCATAGCCTGTTTCTTCATAACTTTGCCATAAACACCTCTTCCCATCTTCATTGCCCTCTCCATTTCCCCAAATCCGCCACCAAATTTCTTCATTTTCCGAACAAGCACCTTCACAACCCGCTCATCGCTCCCAACCGCGTCAACTAAACTCTCAACAATCGGCTCCAATGCCGGTATCTTCCTCCCCCATCTTCTAACAGTCTTCTCTGATTCATAAGCCTTTGAAAACGCTTTCCAAAATGATGCTCTCAAATACCCTTTATCTTTACCTCTGATAGAACACCTCCTCATACACTCCTCTAGTCGAAAAACAGTACAACCGGCATCTACATCCTTTTCGAGCCCTAATTCAATCTCATTAAACTCGGGTTTCGACTGAATTTGCTCCTCATGTTTACACCTCCTGCACCTGCACTGAAACCCCCATGATTTCGCCATCTCTTTTCGCTTGTTCAATGGAGACAATACATCATAGTAAGCAAATGTGAACTCTTCTCCTGCCTTAACTTCCCTAGAAGCCAAAACAATCACATAATCACCAATGTGCAACCGTCTCACATTCGGAACACACGAATGATTAATAAAACTCGGAACCAACCACAATCCAACACCATAATAATCGCGGTTTTTGCCTAAAACCTTAGCTGAAACCGCGTCCTCAACAAGCGAATTCACATCCAATATGCTCAACATCTCTTCCATTTCAACCTCCTTCTTACTGTCAAATTTTCCTCCAAGACTTTCAGCTTTAAATACACTAATTTCCGGGATTTCAAGATCATCCTCGTTCTCCCCAGACGACAACAAACCAATCAAATGTCGGGTTTTAACACATTTGGTAGCGGATTCAGTAACCCTGTCAATGAAATTCTTCCACATTACCATCTGTCCATTACCTTTATCAGGCAATATGCATCTTTCAGTAGCAACTGATTTAGTAACCAAGATTAAACTACCAACATCAAGATTTTTCGTCGAAAATAAACCTCTTCCACTAATTTCAGACCTTTTAATCTCAACACACCCAACAAATTCACCAAGTTCAGGACATTTCCCATTAAACCCACTTGTAATCCAATCAGAAACATCAAAATTACCGGTTTTCGATACGTAATTAAGCTTCTTACATTTCTCAATTAACCCATTTAACATCTCCAAATTCCCATTTCCATTACTTGAATCACAAGCTAACAATGCAGTCTTAAAACAATCCAAACCCAAAGAATACTTATTCAAATTAACCAAGATTTTACCTTTACACACTAAACTCTTGAAATGTGATGAATCAATCAAAAGGGCTTCTTCACAATCTTTCAATGCTTCATCATAATCCTTCAATCTGAGTCTGGCTTCGGCTCGATTCGAGAGGGCTAAACAAAGGGGTTTACAGTATTTCGAGTTCGAGTTCGGGTTCGGGTTCGATTCTTGTTGGTGGCAAAGGGTGATAATTTGAGTGTAAGCTTGAATTGATTCATTCCATTTTTCTGTTAACAGAAATTCAGTGGCTTTTGATCTGAGTTGTTGCATTGTTGCTTCTTCTTCTTCGATTTCGATGTGATTTAATGATTGGTTCTGATCAATTTCTATCATTTTCTGTAGTGTGAATTGTGTAAATTTGCTATTTTGATCTTGTTTTTGTGGGTGTTTGGGGATTTTGGTGTGTTTAAAGTGCAGGTGAATGTAACGGTCATATTGAGAATCTTATTTCTTTTTTTATTTAAAATTTCCCTCTTTTTCGGTAACGGCTACCTGAATATAGAATTCATTTTTCCTGTTTTACCTAACTACCATCATCGTCTTGAACAAGTTACTCTAAGGAAGCCGTTCATCTTATTAATACCGTTTTAACTTATTCAACCTCTATTCTAACAGAAATTCTTGCTTCAGACCGTCTTATTTCGGACGGATCAAATGTCACCATTTTTTTAATAGAATGTAATCATTTAATAACAAAATGTTATATCGCAAATCAGTTACTCTTTACCCTAAAAAATTATGGTAACATTTTATCAAGAAACGGTAACACTTTATTGTAAAAATGGCTACAATAAGTCCGTCTGAAGCTTCAGACCAAAATTGACGGTCTGGAATAAGTAATTTTTGTTCTTGAGATCTTAAAACACAAAGGGTAGTTTTAAATTAATTTGACGGGAATTAAATTCTATAAGGAAATTTTACGTCAATATGATAAGAGAAAGCAAGAGACTTGTATATTTATGTGTCAATTTAGTCGGAATTTTTATGAATAAAAACTAACAATTATATCAATCGGTCTGATAAAAATTTGTCTCATCTATCTATATAGATAGTATTTGATTCGTTTCACACTTAAGACAAATATGATTTTTGGCCGACTAAGTGATAACTGAAAGCCATATATTTTCTCGATTAAAAATGCCAACATTCTTGAGGCCAACCTCGAACATCAGCTCAATTGTGTACCTCGGACAATGGGTGCACTCGACTACTTGGAGAGGATTTTACTTGGCTCATAAATCACTTATCCATCTTGTTCTTTTTCACGTTTATCAACACGGCTATAAAAATCGAATTCAGTTCCTCTCTATTTGTTCTTTTCAATTCCTTCCGATGGTCGGGATTTTATTGTGGGACTATCCAACGTACAACGTAAAAAACACAAATTCTCATTTATGACGGCAGTATCCGTCACAAGCTTGTGACGGATACCTTTTTCTCTCACAAAATACCCATTTTTTCTCTCTCTCTCTCTCTCTCCGACACTATTCATGTAGTACCCTTTCTCCACTAACTCATTTTGTATCCATTTTATCTCACAAAATATCTGTCACAAATGGTGACCCGTTACAAGCAAGACTTACTAGGTAAAAAAAACAGATTTTGTTGTAAATTACCTGGGAAGATTACACTATTACAGTACAACAAACCTCCTACTTCTGTCCATGGCCAGTAGATTGTTGCTCCATTAAAAGCCACGGAATCTAACAGACCGATCTAGCAACAAGTCAACAACCCTAGCATTAGACAGAAAGCTACAGGCTTCGAACTAATGAATCGACTGCACATTATGCAGGATTTTCAGTCCTTAATATACAATCCTTACTGCTATAATATGCATATAAATATTGAAAAATCAGATTCTGGAAGCTTGCCTTCACTTCATGTTTGTCCTGGGAAGATGGCGATGATACACGCTTACAACTTACAAGGACAAGAATATCCTTGATCTCACTGTCATCTACTTGTTCAATAATCGGCCACGCTTCATAAAGTTTCAATTCATCCCAGTTTATGGTGATGGCCGATGGGTCTGATTGCTTTTAGGCATTCTCAGACATTGCAGCCTTCGGTAATGTCAACTTTGCTCATTTCAGAGAAGCCTGATAAGTTACGGAGTTACTGCTCACCCACATCATATACTGTCGCTCTACAAAAAAGAAGGGCTATTTAGTCATTTCTTCAGAGCATACATTCCGTCCTTTAGTTCCAACTTCTCTTCTGAAACAAGGCCATTTAAGAAGCTTTGTAGCTGTTGAAGCGACTTATCATATGCAGGATCAGCAATACAGAACATCTGCACCAAAAGTTAATTAGTTTAGTGTGACTAAGAAGCTTAGTGTGACTTAACGACTATGCCGATAAAATAGTTTCGATTGAGGCTCCCACAAGAAATCACCTTCAAAGTGTTATGTATCCGATCCAATGCCATGCTCCCGAAATTTGTAAGCATCCCCATTATAAATTTCTGCAACAATTTGAGGCAATTGGGTAACTAAGAGTAAGACGAAGCAAAAACCAGTATTCTACTATCCCTTACCAAACATTTCAAAGATGTAAGCCCTAATTATTTTGGGATTAAGGCTCTCTTGTTGTTGTCATTGTTGTACGTATTTGGGCATCCACATCATGTAATTGAGAAATGATACAGAAACACAGACGTCCAAAACACATGTAACCTGTCTAATACTCTTACATCGGAGTTTGCTGTAATCTCCAACTAAATTCTTCGATTACGAAGAACAGAGAACGCATTTGCATGCAAGTGATGTAACAGTAGTTAGACAATTAGACCTATCAAACAGGTCAGGCAGGTCGAGTATCAGAATCCCTTCACTCTCTATGAGTTTCATAACAGTCCTCAAATACGGGTATATAGCCATGTCACTAGCTAAGTGTGTAACCAGAGCTTCAAATTAGAACAAGCAGACATTAACACACACACCATTAGCAGAATAGCAGGGATTGACCATAAGAAAAAATCTATGAACTAGGAACAGGTTGACAAGGATGGGATACAGCCTATAAGGCTTAATCACATACCTCATAAACAGTCATTTCTTTGCGTAGTTGATCCTCGACAGAGGCCACTGATGCGTTCCCATCTTCATCACCCATGAGAAGTTCATCATTACTACTTCTTTCAAGACCAGTCCCAGTGGACTCTGCCCCTTCTACCAGTGAGAAGATGTGGTTGCCAATCTCTTCGCCATTTTTTTCTGATAGGATCCCCTGATAGAGAGAAGGAAATAGAGATACAAAGGAGTAAAAATATCTATTATGCATAGTAACACACATGAAAATAGCACGAATATCACAATAAAGGCGCTATCCACTGCAAACCCCCTTCATTTCATAGTATAATCGTAACTAATCAAAGAACGATGAGTGTAATCTGCATTCTCCTTGTATAAGTAGTTACCATACATCAAAACCAAAATGTATGGTGTACAAGATGCATCAACAAGCCATAGAGAGGGTGTAAATATTAGTTGTACAATTACGCAGCGAAATTACATGTCACCACCCTAACCAACTCCAAACAGAGATTGAATAACTCTTGGGAAAAATTAATTTAACGAAGAGCACATGAATTCATTCCAATTAAATTGTGCACTGTAATGGCATGCAGATTCAGCTACATAACTTTAAAAAACCAAAATTACTAATGTTATATATCGTGGTTCTAAGTGGCACCAAGTGTGTTTTTAATAATTAACATTGCTGTAAGAAATAGACAACCATTTTAATACACTCAGTAACATGAAGGCGGACAATCATTTCAACTGAGAACACAAGTAACCAAGTTAGATGTACTCCTTATACTTTGGATGAGCAATCTAACCTTAGTGAGCCAGAATTGTATCCTTCTGTTCAATAAATCAATTGGCACACCAACAGCAGCTGCAAGATCTTTGGATGTCCAACTAACACAAATGAGCATGAATTTGTTATGGTGTCAAAAGGAGCTCATAGCACACAATGAATTAATGAAACAATTCTGACGCATACCGAGTTTGATCCTGAAATTGCATAATTATCGTTGCAAGCAGTGGAGACACGGAAAATTGGACTACTCTATCTTCAAATTGCAAATCCAGCTGGAGTAGAATAGAATGAAGATGTACTATTAGTGTAAGAAGGCAGACACAAGAGGACAAAAAAATGGAGAAGTTCAGAAAATATGCTGAATAACTGATAAAGTGACAAACCTTGACAACTCCGAGATTTTTTTTCCATACCAACTTGCGAGGTGTTTTAATTTCATGAAATCTCTTTGCGTAATCAGATAAAAGCTCGTCTACTATCCCAGGAACATTAACAGCCTCCTCCTGCCATAATGCATTACTGTGTTAAACGCAGAAGAGTGGATGGGAAAGCTTTAACCACGCCAAAAATTTCACAAGTGAAGAAAGAAACACGCAAATTAAAAGAAAAGGAAATATGTTCTCTCAAGTTTCCAGCAGCTGGAAATACCCCCAATTTGTTGAGCTCCTCCTCAAGCTTTAATAAGCAGTATTGCTACTACTCCAAATTCTGACATACACTAGTACAAGAATTTGAGACTACAAGTGACAATATTGAGAGCTATACAGAAAATACTTCTCACATGATCAGAATGACCACTCAGTTCTGTGCAAGTGACTCCTTTGCCAATAAGGTCTCAAGCACAGACAGGTACGCGGAGATTCTTGTTAAAGCAGAAGATGAGCAAAAAAAAGTTGTTTGACCAATTATGAGAGCCAAACAAATGGCCATAGAGGCATAGACCATAGTTTCCATAAACTTTCTTTGTCTACTTCTTAGAAGCTCAACACCATAACTCGCACAAATCAGCTAACCAAATTTGGTCATTCACTCATGATTGACGTTTTCTTTTCTTCTTATGTCAGGGACTTGACCTAAGTTAACGCTTTAAATATACAGTAACTTTCCAAGTTAACATAATTAAAATCACACAAATCTTTTACATTTCATTTTATTGCATACGTGACATGTGATAAAAGTTACGATATAATCATACAAGGAACCAATTATTCAGTTAAGTATCTGACAACAGCTGTCCACTTCGGTACATCTGTTAACATGATTAACTTAAAAGTCCATCTGTGCTAAAGACTATTAATGTTGCTGATGGACAGATTTTTTTGAGTGAAGAAACTCAAAGAGTGTTTGGACTATGAAGTTTCGTTTTCATGAACAAAATTTTCCTTAAAAGTCAACCCCCACACATATATCACTCCCAACCACCTCACTTAGCCACCCAATTATGATCATGAGAGTGTAGAACAGGAAGGGGGAGCTTGTCAGAACATGACACAAATGAAAGATTTGTGATACCATCGGTCATCTGGACTTGCGGTAATATGGCGTACCTGGATTGGAGGCCAGAAATTTGATGATATAATGGTAGCATCTAGAGATTTCAGAGAAAGATCAACATTTCCTGCTCCATCTCCTACAAGAAATTAGTAACATATAAATCTTCTATATGAGCATATTTCTCAAAGCAACAAACCAGACAGAAGAAATGTAAAGTTGCGACTCACCTGCGTCAGATGACTTTGGTAAAGTTGCTTTAATATTGCTGTTATTCCTTTTGGAATCTATCAAATCATTAAGCATAATCTCACACTTTTGCATGCTACCTTCCCCAAAATGAATCTGGCAAAAGTCCAATTTTAAAAAAATCAGCACTGGCATGCAGAAGTTGCAAACTGAAGCTATAAACAGGTCAACAATCAGTTCACAAATATGCATCATAGCTTTAGAAGCAAAAATCACAGAGTTACCTTCAGGAGTTCTAATGTACGTATCTCAGCATCAATATCATAATCAGATTTGTTCAAAAGTTTTTCAGCAAGCACAACACGGTATTCATTAACCAACTGATCCTTAGACCCTATTATCCCAACTATCATCCCAAGTAAGTCAACCTTCCTCCTACTTTTGCCGCCTTGAGGGTCTGCCTCAACAGGATCTGGCTCCCAGCTGGAAAAAACTGTTCATGTTAACAACAAGACAATAGAAAAGCACAGAGAGGTCGTTTGCAGATGAGTCATAATGAAAATTGTGTCACTATTACATTGACTGGCTACTTCGTAACATAAGCGCAAACAGTAAGTGAGCCAATCATACTTTATTCCATCATACTCCAAAAACAAATAATGGCAAGACTTTAGTTCCATTGAACAAAAAAAAGGAACAGGCAATGATTTCTGCTTACACATATCTGTAACTGAAGCCCAATTTTCTAAAATGATGTGAATAGTTTTTGAGCATGCTCAAGCAAAGGAAATGGCACTAATCAAGCTAATTGCTTGCTGATAATTATTCGTTTCTTCAATTCTCATAGAAGTTATAATCAACGAAAACATAAAGGTAATTGAACAACCAAAGTGGAAGGATCTCTGAGGCAATATGGAAGAAGCTAACATCGTAATTCTGAAGCCAATTTATAAATCTCCTACAGAGGATATCTCACAAGTTGTTCACACCCAAAAATTCAAAAGTATAGAACGATCTATACCGTTCCAAATATAATATCAAAAAGAAAGCATTCATAATAAGAATTGCATGAAGGTATCAAAAGTCTCAAGTTTGGCATCATAACCAGCCTGGCAATCTTCAACCAGCTATTGAAAAGAAGTAGCTTTTATTCTCCTTCCTCCACCCCCTAACTTAATGCATGCAAGAGTACTTTGCTAGAAAGTAAGTTTGCAAAGTATAGGCCATACTCACAATTTACTAAAGACTCAAATCAGAATACTGGTATTTTCTTCCTTTTATCGAGTTTTTATTGCATAGATGAGTTTGGTTAGGAGAGTGAAACTCTATGTCCCTAGCTGATGACTTACAGGAGTCACTATGGGAGAATCAAATTCTTAAACTTCCCCCTTGCTCAGAAGAGTTCCAGTTGAATTTACAGTTTCAAATCTCAATCCTTAAAGAGCAATTTTTGTTTTAACATGCGTAAAAATTCCAATGTTGTTATCCCTTAGTGTCAAGCGGGATAGGTTCAAATGCATAATTGTACGCCTAACCAGCAAATTATTTTCTTTATACGTAACCAACCTGCAAAAATAAACATAAAATGAAGATCACACAACAGCAGAAACACATACCGTTGGGCACTGAGCCATGCTTGCTTATCATCAACATTAAAATCATCATCAAGATCAATGTTATCTTGATTTTCTTCATCTCTATTTAGTTCTTCAAGGAGACTATCCCCAGCGGACCCAGCATTACCACCACCACCACTCCCATCAGTGAGCATGGTCACAATGCATTTGATAGTGTCCTTTCTTCCCTTCAAATATTCACATATCGGCTCACCAACAGCTTCAAGGAATATGCCTGTTGGGTCAATTGTCCTAAGCGCTTTTATGGTTGAAACATATTGATGTAATATATCATTAGTGGAAGCACCAGCAGTAAGCAAACGGTACTTTAGAGCAGATATGAAAGATTCCACCAACTTCGAATGCTGTCCTGTGTAATCAAGACATTGTTTTAAGTCTTCAATTGCTGGAGAGCTGCAACATCAAAGGAAAAAAGCATAACCTTAGTCAATGGCAGATCACATAAGAATTCATTTGTTAACTTATAATTTAGATACAAAAGAAGACAATGAAGATTATACTTCCGTGTCTCGGTGGCACTAATAGAGGGAATTCTTTTGTTGGTCAAAACTCTGTTAGCCAGGCCAGGTTTTACCAGCTATAATACTCCAACTGAGAGCAGGAAATTCAATAAACCTTTATCATCATCACATAGTATCTAGTTTATCCAAACATGTGTAGCACAATCATGTCACTGTATCCATAAATAGAATCTTAAATTTCATCACTATCCAAATTCCCAATAATAGATATGTCACCTATCATGAGTTATGTAGCCTCAAAAAGAATCTGACATTAGAAGCAGACACCAGATATGTCACGCCGGAAATAGTTAGTTGAAAAAAAGAAAAAAAATGTACCTATCAGGGTAATCAACTATGATATCAAATAGTTTGGCTATCCTCAAATCTTGCAATGTCTCATAAGCATAATACTCCAACCGTAACTTCCATCTGATGAGACTTTCAGATGGAGTGTCAAGACCAGGGTAGAGTGACGATGGATGTGAAGCCAAAGGTGACTTGAGACCAGACGCTGGACTATCAGGGCAAACAGAGTCGCCAAGATAGGTGAGGAGCGCTTGCAAGAACTGAAATGGTACAGCCTGAAGAAATAATATAGGCAATATCAATATCAAACACAATCTACCATTCCCAAGAGCAGCTGTCAAGTGTCAACATAACCAAGATGGCTATTATTCCTTTGTCTCAAAAAGTTCACACTTCATAGCATATGGCAACATGTTAATAAGACCACCGATATAATATCTATATGTGTTTACATGCCCCATTGGTACAAATCATTTGAACTCAATAGCCTAACGCCAAAAAGAATTCCACTGCAAACTCAATACCTAAAATGAGCTTTGAGGCACAGAGAGAGAGAGAGGTACTCACAGAAAGAAAAATTTAGCAAAACAAATGTACCTGGACTATCAAATCACCATCTTATTAAATTAAAAATATATATGGTGGGTAGACTCGTAGTTTTCATAAAATATGGTGATTTCATAAAAAGATATATGGTGGGTAGACTCATAGTTTTCACAAGTTACGAATAAATAAATATTCCTTCTGAAGTTATGCTAATTATAGATGCAGAAGTCAACCATACTTCAGCTGTAAAATAAGAGCAACCTGAATCCATGCTTTAATGGAGTCCAGAACAGAACTCCTGTAATCATCGCCAGCTAACTCTTCAACTTTGTCCTGAAAGTGAAGCAAAACCAATCAGCATACTGTCATCAGGCGAAATCTGAAGTCTTGAACATGCAAAAATCAGAAATGACCTGACTTCAGCATGCTGTGAAAATCAAATCATGGAGTTGCTCCGAAAATATAAGTATTTAACCAAACTACAAGGATAAAGTAAAAGAAAGGGAAAAGCTTGCAACAGTGGCTATCTAAATGTGTGTGCAACTGAGGTAGCAGAAGCATATGCATCTCTTTAATAGCAAGAAGCAGCAGAAGCATATGCAAAAGTGACAAAGGCATGCATACCTTCAGTAGTAAAAAGATAGCGGAAGCATATGCATCCTCGGTCATAGATGTAAAACCAAGGCTTCTTAGGTCTTGAACAACTTTTCCAATATTCTTGACTAACATACTGTTTTCTGACAATTTCTTCAACTGGTAATGTTCATCAATTTCCATCTCACCTGCTTCATAACTTGATTTGCATCTTTCATCTATATCCATATTCAGATCTTCGTTGTCTTGAACGTCCCCATCTATAAAAGCACTTAGCTCTTCCAACTTCCCCTTGAAAAACTGGTGTAGGATTGCTAAGAACACGACAATATATTAGACTAAGAGAAAATGGGCTGGTGACAGTTGCATAGTTGGTAGATGACATTAAGATCACTACTCCCTCCATTCTTTTTTTTCTTCATGATGTTTCAAACATTTTACGAAAAGTGTCTGACATGCAAAGGAACACATACCAGGAAAAAGATGTGGAAGTGATGCCATGAGAACGGAAGACACCATTAACTGATATTTCGAAGAAAGATAAAGTCTCTCATCTAAACTGTTTTTGTTGTACGGCATTCTATTATTGTGGGATTGAAAACTCTTAATAAGCATTGACAGGGCTCTCTCTTGGTACTGCTTTTCCAGTGATATCTCCTCTAGCGCTTTGCACAGCACTTGCCCTAATTCATTTTCTTTATTCTGCAATGCAAAAAAAGTAAGCATCTAAACCAACACTTTCAGTAACAGTTATAATGACGGAGAGGGGATCTCATTGAATGCATATATAGTTCAAAATTAATTTAGTATATCTGCATCAGGCCCAACTCAAGGATTGATCATTCTGACAATCTGCTTGTCGCTCATGAATTATTCACATGAAGCCATGACAGAAACTTAAGTAAAACAAACTCATTCACTATGGCCTTCACCTTAAGAGTATCATGACATGGATAAAGACGCTTTACACCACACACAGTCCAGTATAATTGATAAATAATCCAAGTAACAAAACGTAAGGGGGGGGGTGGGGGGTGATTGAATCCTTAAGGGTGTGTTTGGATAACAAATTGGGAGGGAAAGGAAGGGGAGGGGAATGGAGGAAAGGGAAAGGGAGGGGGAATGAAGATGGGTTGTTTGGATAGCAAAAATAAAGTAGAGGGAAAGGGAGGAGGATGAAGGGAGTTAAGTCATATTGGAGGAATATATGGTCATATCGTTCTTAAATAAGAGTCAAAAGAAAGTTTTCCTTCCAAATCTTGCCAACAATGGAGAGATCATAATTTGGTCTAATGAAGGGAAATTGAATCCTCCGATTTCCCTCCCCTTCCATTTCCCTCCTTCCATATATTGTAACCAAATAATGGAAATTGAATCCCTCCCTTTCCCTCCCCTCCCCTCCCCTTCCCTCCAATTCTCTCGATCCAAACACACCCTAAATCCCAATATTGAATATCCACTACTAGTCAGCTAATCGGGACCAAGTGAAAGCATAATCTATACACTGAAATGTATATGAACTCGTAAAAACAACAAAGGCCACGGCTTCCAAGTACACTAAGATCCTTTGTTGGATGCAATTTTGGAAGGCTTAGAATGTCTACATACAATGATTACCGAACTACACCAGAACAAATATACAATGTCGAGTCCAGTCAATGAAACACTTCATATACGCTGTTTCATTTTCGAGTTTAATACATTCAAGTAAACATACAACAATCAACAAACAAACAAAATTACAATTACAGAAAACAAAAAAGCACGAGCACACGCACCACTACCATGGAGGTATTACTGTAAACATCAAAATGTTGCCAGAATCTCGAAGCACCTCTCGACTCGAAACACACCTGCACCACAATCACAGAAAACACAATAAATAAAACACAACAAACTAACTCTAATAACCAAAAGAGAGAAAACGAGTGTACGATCACAACCTCTAGGGATTGAAAGAAGTGGTCTTCAACAAGAGAGCGAAGACCGTAACTACAAAGCGAATGCACTTCCTTCCCAATCGAAACGTTGCCGTTTCCAGCTAATAAACTCTCCGTGATTGAGCAGAAACTGTTCCAGCTTTCTGAGATTTCATTAATGGAGTTAGCCGAGAGAGAATCAAGAGCGCTTAAATTGCACTCCAGGATTGAAATTGAACTCATTTTTTTACCGTGATTGTGAGGAATTTCAATTGAATTGAATTGATTAAATCATAGTAGTATGAAACCCTAGATTTTTAGGTATGTGGAATGAAGTGTAGGAGGTGAATTGTAAGGTAATTTGGGAATTTATTTTCGAAATTTTAGGGTTTTGAGATGGATTGAAGCGGTAACGGCGGCGGAGACGGCGGTGGCGACGGCGGCGGAAGAGAGGATAGTGCAAAGTAGTCGGATAGGGGAAGAGCGGAGAGGTTTATTTTCAAGAATTGGCGCCACTTCTATGGATTCTGAACTCACTAGTCACTACTAGACGATTAACGGGCTAGTATTCGCCTTTATATTCGGGTCAAATACTCTATTTGGTCCAACCCAAGCATTCATTTTTATGGGGACGGATTTAAATTTTACCCAAATTCTACTTTACGATAATTGTACATGCGATCAGTAGAAAACTGATCACATTTTAATAAGTAGTGACCAGATTAAATAGTGACAATTTTTTTTTTTAAAAAAATGACCTATTTTTCAAAATGGTCAATATTTATAAAAAAAAAAGTAATCACTTTTTATGACTCTTATGAATGACAAACCTTACAAACAAATGAATGACAACAAAATATGAGAACTTTTAACACAATCTCGATCACATGGATAATGGATATCTAAAGCTTAATGTGAGGCTTCGTACTACCTTTAGAATACTGATTAATACACGACGAAAATTAAAAGTAAAAATAGAAGGCATTTAACAATTTGTTTTTTTGTGTAACACCGACATGTTTATTGTACTCGTTGTTTAACAATATGTTATATACTTATTCATATTAATATATTATGTTTATTATATTTTCCAACTTGAATTGCATATATATCAGCTTCTCATTTCAAACAATTACCTATATATTGGTAGAAAAAATTAAAAGATAAAAAACAAAAAAATATTTAAAATTATGAAAGGTATAATATTTATAGTTTATATATCAAATAAATAAGATGAAATTCAACAAATTGCAAAAATGATTAATAACATGTTTGTGTTAAAAATGAGTTTTTATTTTTAAAGCTTAATTTCTCAAAAGTAGTTTTCGAGAATCAGAAATATCAAATTGTTATTTCTATTTTTATGGGTTAAAAAAAGGGTTATTTAAATTTTTGAGAAATTATTTGTAGCTTTTATATAAATGATATGTTTGACCAAAAAGTGTTTTTAAGTCCAAAAACACTTTGAAAAGTTCGGCCACACACACTAAGTGCATGTTTGGCCTTGTTTATGAAAAAAAAATTCTACTTCTATAAAGGAGTTTTTATAAAACTAGTTCTTGATAAAATTGGTCATGTTTGGCCAAAAGTTTTTAAAAACTATTTTTATCAGTTTTATCGTGTTTGGCCTACCTAGTTTCTATCAAATTTTTTTATTTTGCTAAAATATATTATATTATATATAGATATACAAAAGAGCGGGATTAACTTGCGAGAACTCCGACATCTAGTAAGACTCACCCTCACACCCGACAACTTTATTTTATAAGAGGTAAAAAAATCTGAAAGTTGGTATTTGACGGTATTTTTTTTGGGTTTTGGCAGTATTCTTTTGGGTTTTGGCGCTCAAACAACTTAAGAATAACGTGAAAAGAGAAACAGAAGTAGCAAATTGCTACTTCTGTTTCTAGGTGTTTCTAGGAGTCTGTTTTATAATTTCTGTTTAATAAAATTAGTTTTTAGTTTTTTAAAAAGTAGTGTTTGACCATGCTTCTATTTCTTTGGTTGAAAAAACAGTTGAAAAGCAGAGCCAAACACATACTAAAATACTTCAAATTTTCCGAAAATACCATATTTAAACAGATCATATTCGACGTGTCTATCTAATACTAAAAAAAAATCCAAATCATATGTAGCTTTCTAAACTTTTGACATTAAACCCTACCTTTTGACTTTTATTAAACTTAGCTCATTTAGACTTTAACTTTATCACTAAAATGTGGTTGCCAACTAACTATTTTATGGATGCATACATCATTAAGCAATCATATTAGTCTCTAATGTCAACAATCAATCTGTTGAGCCACTTACATACGCATCTTTGCTTATTATTGATGACATTATGGATGGATATGGTTAATTTAGATAAGTGATATGAGTATTTCATAGGTGGCATCTTATTATACCTAATTAATTTTTTATTTATTTAGATTATACTTTAGACTTAGCTAATCGGTTGATTAAATTTAAAAGTGTAGTACTTTTACTAAATCTAATCGTGAAAATGAACACTCAAGTTGTAGTTAAAATGATTAGATTTATCAAATTTAATAGAAGTGAATTTAACCGCTTACGCAAAATTATCTAACCTGGGATATATAGATATTCAATTTAAATTACTTGATTAGACCATGTCATGTGTGTCACTTTTTTTACATGCATGCATTATTTTGGTAAAGAGCCTTCAGCGACCATCGTGCCTAGTTCTAGCCACCCGTATCCACAGCCATCCCCGTATCATGGTCCGGTGGATGGGGATTGTTTTTTTAAAGAAGCGGTGTGTTTGTGTGTATGAAAATAAAGAGGAATAAAATTGAAAATTGTATGTATTATATAGTAAATGCGGAAAAAGAATTATTATATTATACATCCGAATTTTACTTGGTAAGTAGATTTACGATCACTCAATCAAGCTCAATTAACCCGTATTCGTAAAATGCGTGAATAAAATAATACCTTCAAAAAATTATTATAAATCTCTATTAAATAAGGGTTGATGTTCTTTAAAATAATGCAATTAAGATTATTTCCATTTCTAAAAGATAAACAGTCCATTTCTTCTCTATAACTCTATACATCATGTAATAATATTTTTTCTATTAAATTTCGTTCTTTATTTATTTCTATGCATAAATTTACAGTAAGAGGATGGTACATTAGATGTATTACCTCCAGCTTTATAGTTTTTAAGTATTATAGTAAAAATTTTGAGTCTTTTTTATAAAATTTCTAAGTTTATTTATTTAAATATTAAACTCTAAAAAATCACATTAAAACTCAAAAATATTACATATAAGTTTATTTGAATTAGAGTTATGACAGAAAAATACTAAAATTTAACTTATAAACTTTAATATGCTCAAAAAAATACACATTTGCTCAAAAAATATAAAATTTGAGGCAATAAGCTCAAAAAAATACATATATATTAACAAAAATAAAAAAAATTAGAGGTACTACTTCTGATAAGGTTCCTTTTTCTCATAAATTTAAATACGTGTAATATTATCAAAATCTTCGAAATAATATTAATGTTCCATTTATTTGGGAGGGAATGGGGAGGAGGTTGCAAAATAATGATGCTAAAATAGCAAGTAAACGTTGAGCAAATGCCAGACGTATGCCACGTGTAAACCCCAGATTTGACGCATGGCTCTTCATAAATCTCCATTTCCCAAAAATCAGGTGAACGAATAAAATATTCATAAAATTACAAAAACTTGTATAAGACCGTCGCACGTGCGACCAGTTAGAAAGTGACCACATTGTGATAAATAGTGACCACTTTTGAGTAAATAGTGACCAACTTTTTACTCAAAAAAATGACCTATTTTTCAGAAGTGGTCACTTTTTATCAAAAAGTAGTCACATTTTACCACAAAATAATCACATTTTGTAAAAAGACACGGATGAGACCGTCGTACAGGAGAACTACCGTCATAAAATAACAAGGATACGCAACCGAGTCAACCGCATTGGTACAGACGTACAGTATATATACACCTCATTTTCTCACTCATTCATACCCCTTCACCGATTCTCCGCGTAATAACACAGCAAAAGCCCCCTCTCCTTACCCGTTCTTTATTAAAACCGTCTTAATTTAATTAATCGTTTAATGCGTATTTGGTCTCGCTTTTCAAAGTGTTTTTGAACTTAAAAACACTTTTTGGCCAAACACATTATTTATTTAATAGTTAAAAATATTTTCTCAAAAGCTCAAATATTCTCTTTTTCCTCCCGAAAATAGAAGCAACAATTTCATATTTCTGATTATTAAAAATTACTTTTAAAAAATTAATCTCTAAAAACAAAAACTTATTTTTAGCAATCTAGGTCAAATTAAAATTGCTCTTCATTAAGACGATAAATTCAATTGATCTGTTTAAATCCGTTTAAGCCCAAACCTTTTTAAAACCGTCTTAACTTAATTGACCTTGTAGTTAAGACAGCAAGTTAAATTGGTCTGTTTAAATCTGTCTAAGCCTAATACTTTTAAAAATCGCTTAAGACGGTAAAATCAATTGGTCAGTTTAAATCCGTCTAAACCCAAACCTTTTTAAAACCGTGTTAACTGAATTGATCGTGTAGTTAAGACGATAAACTCAACTGGTCTGTTTAAATTTGTCTAAACCCAAACTTTTTTAAAACCGTCTTAACTTAATTGATCGTGTAGTTAAGATGATAAAATCAATGGGTCTGTTTAAATCTGTCTAATCTTAAAACTTTTTAAAACGGTTTTAATTTAATTGTTAGTGTAGCTAAAACGATAAAATCAATGGGTCCGTTTAAATAATTAAATCCGTCTAAATTTAAAACTTTTCATTTCTAACTTTATTTGAGTCAGTTGTGTTACGTGTGAGACGGTTTTATGCGTGAAAATTTAAATCAATTTGATTATTCATTTTTGTTAAATTCCTCAGCTAATTAACTTCTGTAACACACTACTGGTGCACTATAAATACTAATCTGTGTTGCGGATATTTAGCAGAGATTTCTTACTGTAACACACCACATACAACAATGGCGGATTGGTGATGAGACAATTACTCCATTAACATTGACGATTGAGGATTGATCTTATTATTTTGCGCCTTTAATATATAGAGGTTTGCGTAATTTCTACTCCGTTTCTTGTTCTAGTTCATCCGTTCCCGGTAGATAACTATTGACCGGAACAGAGAAAGTATTGATTGCGAACCGTGTTAGTAATAATGTGAGATCATTGATCACTTACCTGCAATTAACATGTGATTTACGATTGTAACGAGTTTGTTGATGACGATCATCATCTCAGAAATAATTTATTACATGCGTTGTTTTTTTAATTGATTTGATATAATCTGTTTGTTAATTAGGTTGATGTTTATGTTTAATTTTGTTCATTGATGCATGCATTTGTGACTTTCTCCGTATATGTGATTCAGCTCATAGTTGAGTACTTCTCGATTGTTGTCGTCTGAATCAATTGTTTACGTTTGATTAAAATACCGCTCACACAGAATAATAAAATGATTGGGAGTCGGGACGAACATCCAATCACTAATGCGCCATGGTTGTTGTTGGTTTCGAGTCTCAGCGCATAAAACGATAATTCTGGTAAGGAGTTTGTTTTTATTGCTTGCTTAGACTTAAAGTATTAGGGAATTGAGTATGTGAAAGGGTTTGGTAACAGAGATTAATTAATTATTACTACTTGATTAAGAATAAATTTAATTAGAATATCTTGAAGAATGTACTGTCAAATGTTTTGATTCTAAAATCAACAATTTTTTGATGTTTTTTCTTGCTTTTAGAAGTAATGATTCATTACACCGTTGCGCGACGATATAATGCTTTGTTTTTACTTGTTTCTTAATCATTGGTGAAGTGTAATTGCTTGCTAAAGTTGCTTATCTCCGTAAATCTCTGGGTTTACAGCTCATTTAGCACTTTAATCCCGTTTAGTCAAAGCCTAATTTGAAATTTGGTACTCTGCTTAGTCATCTTAGGCTTCCTGTTTCATTGTAGTTTTTGCTAAAAAGGAATTAGCAGCTGTGGTCTTGCATTGGTTTTGAGTCGAGTTAGCGTTGCCAGTGGATTAAGATTGGTCTCGAAAATGAAGTTTGGGAAAGATTTCAAGAGGCAAATGGTGCCGGAATGGGTAGAAGCCTACATGGACTATAATGGACTGAAACGGATATTGAGAGAAATTCGCCTTTCTCGGGTACCCAAAATGCCACAAACACCATTGAGATCTATACAACATAAACTATCTATGTACAGTCCGTTTAGAGGTTTAGACGTAGATCCCAAAGGTCAGCAAACTAAAGCGGATATTGAGGATCAGGTGATTAAGGTTAGTCCCTTTGTTGGAGACAGTAACAGAACATTCTATAGAACAAAGCTTCTCTTGGAGGCTGAAGAGATAGGTGGAGAGGCCGAGGTGAAGTTCTTTAGAAAGCTCGATGAGGAGCTCAATAAGGTGAGCTCCTTCTACAGGGACAAGGTGGAGGAAGTTATGAAAGAAGCGGCCGAGTTGAATAGGCAAATGAATGCTTTTATTGCTTTGAAGATTAAGGTGCAAAACCAAGGCATTAAGGGGTCTAAATCTGAATTTGAAATGGAGCCCTTGAGAGCTGCACGTCAAGGTAAATAAAAACTATCATACCTTTAGTACTCAATGAAAAATATGCTCGGAATTTGAATGGCGAGACCCTGTCTCATATCAGTATATCACCAACCAAAAATCTTACGTATTCATTCATTATAGGGTTAATGGGTTGGTCTGACGTATAAAATCATCTATACATATGTCTGACTTCGTCAGTGTTCCTCGAATATGGTAATTCAAGCACAAATGTATTCTGGTGCAGGAGCTGCTCCTGCAATCAACAGTGAAATTGGCAGGGAAATCACAAATCCTGCAAGCGATAAGCATGATGTCCTGAAGGTTCTTAATCATGTAACGATTAATAATAAGGCTGAAGGCCCATTATCGGCTTTTAGAGGCATTATGAAAGATTCAAAGGACAAAGAGTTGAGTTTTAGCAAGGAAGAGCTAAAGGAGGTTCAGGAACGACTCAAAGTTGTCTTTACAGAATTCTATCAGAAGCTCAAGCTTGTAAAAAATTACAGGTAGTTAACTGAAGAATCTTTCAAAAATTCAGCGATTTCTGCATTGCCGTTTAGTTTAAAACGTTTGTTTATTTTGTCGCGTTTTCCAGTTTCATGAACCTCTTCGCATTTTCCAAGATCCTGAAGAAGTACGAGAAGGTGAGATTATCCTCCCATGCCTCATTCAATGACTTCAAATAGCATGTCATTCTGGTTTTGTGACAGTATTTAGTACAAAACTAGAATTTGATGAGGATTTATTGGTTGGTTTATGTGATGCTTTAATATAGACAACATCAAGGTATGCAGCAAGATCATACATGAAAATCGTGGACAAGTCGTACCTAGGCAACTGCGACGAGGTATGTTTTGATCTATTTGTGTGACTTTAGTCGTACCTTCGCATTTTCTAAATGTAGGTGAAACAGTATGATGTGAAATCCCTGTTTCAAATGATCGCTGATTTGCTGGTTTCTGTAGTGAAAAATCAAATTACAAGCTCTGGTTTTGGTCAGAGGAGAATTTAACGCTGATCTCTGATAGGGTCTGCTTTCTGCTTACTGCCAGTGCAGGTAACGAAGCTCATGGAGCATGTAGAACACTTATTTGTCAAGCACTTCTACAATGCAAACCGAAGGGAAGGCATGAAACCTCTAAGACCAAGAAAACGAAGAGAGATGCACCGAGTAACATTCTTTTCCGGTCTGTAGGGCACATTTGTAAAAATATACTATTTACTACTGATTCAAGATATCTGACCACAGATTAAACAATGTTTTGACTGATGTTTCTGGTGCATCATCTTTTCATTCAGGCTTCTTTTCTGGTTGCTCAATAGCACTTGTAATTGCCATTATTCTAATGGTGCGAGCAAGGAAAATTATGTCGAAAGGACCAGTCCCCTCTTACATGGAGAACATGTTTGGACTTTACAGGCAAGCTGTTTCAAAAAAACAATTTATCATTCATCTGTTGTTAGTAACTTGATGCTTTCCTTACTGGACAATTATCTTTATTGCAGCTTATTCCTGTACGTAGTTCTTCATATGCTCATGTATGCTACAGACATATACCTATGGAAGCGATATCGAGTTAACTATGCATTCATATTCAATTTCAAGCAAGGAACGGAATTAGGTTTTCGGGAAGTGTTTCTTGTAAGCAGTGGTCTTGCAGTTCTAGCTCTGGCTAGTTTCTTAGCAAATATCAACTTGATTATTGATATGACAACTCAAGTGCGAGACTCTGCAAGTTTTGCCAAGACGATTCCTCTACTAGTGGCTTTGGTAAGAAGCCCTACATATCTACAATGTTTCCAATAAAAGATAAGGTTGCGCACATCCGAACCTACCCTGTCATAGGCAGAAGCCTTTGAGCCATTAGCATAATATTTTTCTTCAGTGTAACATCTATGATCATTGTCATGCAGGTGTTTCTCTGTATTGCTTTCTGTCCTTTCAACATCATATTTCGTTCCAGTCGATTCGTTCTTCTACAATGTGTATTTCGCAGTATTTGCGCTCCCTTTTATGAGGTAATAGACGCAAAGTTTGACGCTGACGGCTGATATAGTACTTCAACATTCTGACTAACATTTCCTCCCTTCTTTGCAGGTCACACTTCAAGACTTTTTCTTGGCAGACCAACTAACTAGCCAGGTTCGCGCTTCCGCATTGTTATAAGGTTATGGGGGTGTACCCCTTTACTTCATCAGCGCTGATGTTTCTCTATCTGTGACTCTGCGTACCTCAGGTTCAGGCAATCAGGAGTATTGAATTCTACATATGCTACTACAGTCGTCCGGGTTTCCCTCAAGGGCAGAGCAAATGTCATGACTACGGAGTATACAATGCTTTCTATTATGTCCTAGCTATCATACCATACTGGATCCGTTTTCTTCAGGTGTAGATTCAATTCTCCTGCAACTACCATTCTACAAGACGATCTTATACTTTACGCGACTATCCCCCAAAAAAGGACCGTCTTATACTATAACCTGATAGATGAACCATCTCAACCAAAATCTTAAGGTGATGGTTGAGGCCCAACTATTATTAATATTCCTAATACGCTCCCTCACTCGAATGCCCATTGGGCTTGAAGAGTGGTTAGTTTGCACAGGCCCCCATACCGTGTGCTGGGTTTCCACTTCGTGAGTTTTCGAGGGGTTTTGAGGTTGCCAGGATTCGAACCCGTGACCTTCGGTCACACGGTATTAGGGAGGTGTGCAAACTAACCACTCTTCAAGCCCAACAGCATTTGAGTGAGGGAGCGTATTAGAAATATTAATAATAGTTGGGTCTCAACTCTCAACCATTACCTTCAGGTTTTGGTTGAGACGGTTCATCTATCATAACCTGTGAATTTCTTAGGCCATTACATTATCAGCTTCATACTAAGCAGCCAAGGATCTCATGATTTTCTCATTTTCTTGCAGTGTATTCGCCGGTTGGTTCAGGAAGGAGACCGTATGCATGGATACAACGCTCTGAAATATCTTATGGCCGTAATTGCCGTGGTAATAAGAACAGTTTATGAACTCAAGAAGGGAACACCATGGATGGTGATGGCCTTGGTCAGCTCAGCTATGGCAGTAGCATATAATACATACTGGGATCTGGTAGTCGACTGGGGTCTTCTCCGACAAAATTCCAAGAACTTTTACTTGAGGGACAGACTTCTGGTTTCACACAAGAGTGTATACTACATCGCTATGGTAATCAACTGTTAACCTTGACAGTCCGTTTCTTTGCCAATTTTCCGTCTATTTCTGTATCCTAACTAGGGCTGTTAATGAGACAAGACAGCTCGTGAGCAACTCGAGATCGGCTCGGTCAAAGCTCGGCTCGAGAGCTTAATGAGTCAAGTTGAGCAAAGGCTGACTCGACTCGAAAAGCTCGCGAGCGGCTCGAACATTTGAGATTACATAAATATTAATCATATTATATAAAAAATATGCTCATATTTTATAACAATATTTTATCATTATTATATCTTTGTATTATATATATATATAAAATATCTTGTTGATTTGATAAATATTTTTAAATAAATTTTCAAACCTTGTTATTGAAAATATCGGAAGAAAAAAAATAAAAAAATAAACAATTTTATATAGGCTCGAGTTTGGCTCGAGCTCGTGTTAAAGCCCGCAAGCTTTGTAACGAGCTCATTTTTTTCAAGCTCGGGTAAACTCGACTCGAGCTCAAGCTCGAGTTTTGGTAATCGAGCAGAAGCCGAGCAAGGGCAAGCCCGGGCTCGACTCGGCTCGTTAACACCCCTAATCCTAACAATCAATAACGGGATTATTCACAGGTCGTCAACGTCCTTCTGAGAGCGACTTGGCTACAGTACGTTCTAGAGTTTAATGTCAACGGCCTGCGCAAAACCGCCTTTTCAACCACAATTTCCTGTCTGGAAATTATACGTCGTGGCATGTGGAACTTCTTCAGGTACATCTCCAATATAATAAATCACTCCAGAAAATTTGAGATTTCCTGATTGTTGCCATCTCTGAAAGACTGAAACTCGTTTTTTTTTTTTGAATTGTCAGGTTGGAAAATGAGCACCTGAACAATGTCGGAAAATTTAGAGCTTTCAGATCGGTACCATTGCCATTCAACTACCATGGTCAAGATGACGATGATGATGATGACGACGAAGAAGAAAAAGATGATTGAACATTTCATACACATGATCTAAACAAGTTAGTTAACTTGAAGTAATACTTTAATTTGTAACAAGACAACTTTGTACCAAAAAACGAGTTAAACCACTTACTATTCTTTTGTTCTTACTTATTGTTCTCCGGGAGCTATAAGTCTATAACTTTAAATCTTAGTTATTTGTCCCTCAAAACCTTAAAATTTATCCCATGAGTCGCGAGACATGCGGGAATACTTACCGTTTAGGACATGTTCTTTCGGACTTAGTTTCAACTCCTTTCAGTTTTACTTAGCGATATTCCGTTAAGTTTTATTTACGCTTAATTAATTATGTTAAGTTAATCTCTTTACAAAATCAACTTTTAATTCAAATAAATTTACTTCTCCACTCAATTTATTTTAATTCAATTCGTTTTAGTCGAAAAAAACAGGGCCTTAATTTCCTGTACTTTTAACTTTGTCATACTGGGTGACTGCCGTTTGGTGGAGACTTTGAAGTTGGAATACAACGATTAAAGTATTTTGTTGTGCTCATATTGAACAACTAAGTCGTTGTAGTATAGTGGTAAGTATTCCCGCCTGTCACGCGGGTGACCCGGGTTCGATCCCCGGCAACGGCGCTTTTTTTTTTTACCCGGTTTATTATTTACACTTTATTGCAATTGCTACTTTGTCCTTCTCTGTCACTTTGAGGTTTGCTTCTTCTCATCTGCTCGCTATTCTATATTATTCACTCCATATCTGACCTGCAATTTTATACTTTGTTCAATTTTATCTGTTATGTGACTTTCGAGTTTTTCTTGTTGATCATTAATTCATTATGTCTTCGTAGTTGTCTTGACGTGATTTTGACCCGTTTTAATATTACGACGGATGTCTTCGTCTTTAGGACGACTAATTGCGTAATTAAACTATTTCACGCATTGTAGGACGGTCTTATTCTATACATATGGATAGTTTAATTATCCGGTTTTATTTTTTGGGGAAGAGGGAGGTAAAAGCCTAAAAGGGATGTCTTTTTAGAAATAGAAGGAGCGGAAATCATAAAGGGAAGATTGTTATTGGGAAAGAGAGATGTAAAGGGGTGTCTTTTTAGAAATAGAAAGAGCGGAAATCATAAGGAGAAGGTTGTTATTGGGGAAGAGAGATGTAAAGGGGAGTCTTTTTAGAAATAGAAAGAGCGGAAATCATAAGGAGAAGGTTGTTATTGGGGAAGAGATATGTAAAGGGGCGTCTTTATTAGAAATAGAAAAAGCGGAAATCATAAGGAGAAGATTGTTATTGATAATTTGTTAGTGTACTACTCCGTGTCTTCGTATATTTCAAGCTTGAAAATTTGAAGTTTGATGAGCAGAACCGGAGACTTGGTTCCTGCGCTCATAGCTGAACATGGCGTTAGCTTTCCCTGGGGGATGAAGATCAGAGAGATGAAAGAGGGGGGAGCATGAGAAAGTAACATGGCGGAGCCGTGACTTTAGGTCTCAGTATGATAACAGATCAACCAACCTCAGAATGTACTGGCTGAGTTTGCATTCAGTGATAGTTGGCTGGTCCGCGGCTTCCACTAGAAAAAGGTACAGGAAACTATTTCAGTTCAGAATTCAGACTATGTCAATGTCTTTTTATTCTTATACAGGTTCTCTCTATGGCCAGTTGTTAAGACCGAGTTCTATGATCACGCCCCCCGTTAATGAGGTTTGAATAGTACTATTAAGTACAGAATATAAACAATTACAAGTAGCATATCAGAATGCTAGAACAAGTCTTTGCTGATTGCTGATTGCTGATTGCTGATTGCTGATTGCTGATAGCTGATAACACCACAAATAATATTACAATTACCAATTCTTGTTGCTTATTTCCGAAATTTTTTACACTACTTGATATGCATACAAACTGGTCGCGATAACATTTCTGATCAAAGCTTTCTGCTGCTATGAATCAAAATAAGATGCTCCATGTCACAAAAATAGTGCTTCTAATACTCATTCCGTCCCTGTTAAAATCATTGATATTTGTTGCAGATTCCTTGGGCGAGCCTCAGTACATGAACCACTCCTGCCAACAGAACTCCTATGATTCAGGCAGCAAGTTCGAAGCAAATCTTCATGTCATCCTCTTCACTAAGTTCCCTCAAGATGCAAACGTTTTTCCATTCGCAGTAGTCCCTGAAGGCACTGACAATGACACAGTCTATGGTATGTTTTACTGTACGGGGGACGTGGAAAACACAACTTGTCTGGCTTGCGTCGAGGCTGCTGCCAGTAAGATATCAGATGACTGTAAATCGAAAGAAGCGATTGTCTGGTTTAAGGAATGCACGTTGAGATATACCAACCGGGATATTATGTTTACGTATGATATAACTCCATATCATCGGTCTTACAATACTGATACTGTAACTGAGAATCATCTTGATTCGTTTAATATTTTTAATAACACAGTCGAGACTGTCATAAGTCAGGCTTCTCACAAAGATGAAGCCGAGGGAAAGTTTGCCAATAAAACAGTCATATTCTCCTCATCTGAGATGTTGAAGGTCATTGCTCAATGCGCAAGAAATATTAATAATAGCTACTGTGAAAGTTGCCTCGAGGCTGCTATCAGTTTAAGAGATACATGGGCTAATACCGGGATATATCTTCCAAGTTGTCGCATTACATATGTTTTGAATGCGACAGGGGTAGATGTGCCTCCTACACCACCGCCTTCTCCCCCACCGACTACACCACCGCCTTCTCCCATACGAGGTAAGGGACTCGTTAGTTCTATGTTCATTTGCTAAGCCTGAGTTGTTGGTAATTTTTGGGTTTGGTTCAAAGACGGGCGAACTTATAAATAATAAAACTAGTTCGGGAAGTACGGAGTGTACACTAGTCTATTGTTTACAAGTTCGCAGTATAGTTGCCAAAGCATTTTATCAGAATAAAACAAGTTTTTTGGCGGTTGATTTTGAAGAGTTGTAACTCTTCAGAATTCTGACTCAATCCCTTCCCTTCTCCCTTCGTTTGTCTATATATATGATAGATAAATGGTTCAGTTTTTTCCTAAGAGAAATTACTGAAATCAATCTTATTGAACATAGAAAACGAATTACACATAAAAGCTTCGAAATTACATCTCTGTTTTCTTGCCAAAAACCGAGGAACACCGTCTTATCTCTGTAGAAAATTCGGAACATCCCAGGCACTGATATACGGGACAAATTGTTCTATAAGGACAGCGTAGCGATTCGGTGTTGTTTTCATTGTTTTCATTTCTTTGACAGTATATAAATAACATGAGTGTACTAAGTAGCATTCACAATATACTCTTTAGTTTTCATTTACAAAGGAATAAAACATACTGTCTAATGGCCGGGCTTATTTTATTTTCACAAGCATTCATTCTTGATGCATAATCCCGAAACATCCCCTCTTGCGCTGATAATCCAAGGGTAAGTCTGCATACATCCAACTCGTACTACCACATCCTTTGCGGGAGCCCTTGAGGCACAACGGTAATGTTATTGTTATTGTTGTACTAGCATTTCTGATCTGATACTATATCCATTTTTTGCCTTTTGTATCAGAACACCATATTGCCATAATTGTTGCGATAGCTGTATTCCTTGGACTTGCTGCGATTGGAGTTTATTTGCGCAGACGCTGGTCACAAGGTAAACTAAATCACGATCTGTCTACCTAAGTCACTATGTTACGTTAATTAAATGTCGTTGTGCAGACCAAAATGTGAAAAATGGTAAATATGATGATTCAGGAATTTGCGGTCCTCGACATGAGGATGATGGCAGGGTGGATGGATTGCTAAAATTTTCCTTCTCTGCCGTGGAGGAAATGACTGGCAATTTAGCGAAAAAACTAGGTAAAGGTGCTTGTGGAGTCGTATATTATGGTCGCTTAAGAATGACCTCTGAAGAAGTTGCTGTCAAAATGCTATATAAATCAGATGAACTGAACCAATTTAACAATGAGGTTCGCGACTTGAACTAATGCTAAACTTTATACCCTGCGTAAAGGTGAGTGACGCTTTAATCGCAATTGGTGCAGATTAATTTGCTTAAAATGATTCATCATGAAAACGTAGTTTCTCTTCTTGGGTACTGCGAAGATAAAGATAAACTGGCATTAGTTTGTGAGTTTATGAACAGCGGGGACTTGAATGATCGCTTGTCTACCGGCCCTTCCTTAAGCTGGAGCGAGCGATTACAGATAGCCATTGACACGGCCACAGGTCTGAATACATCTACATCTACATCTACATCTACATTTCATTCTCGTTTACAGATACGACTCAGGGCTCACTTAGATTGCTGACAATGGAGCGGAACTGGAAGAGAGCTTTCGTCCGCTCCTTCCTGCTCCCTTCACCAGCATCTCAATCCAAACAAGCCCGTAATCACAACGTGTTAAGTTTTAACCCCGAGTATGTTTTGTTGAATTCTATGTCTATAGGGTTGTGTTACCTGCACGATGGTTGCGACCCGCCTATAGTTCACAGAGACGTAAAACCTGCAAATATACTACTGCATCAAACAGATGAAAAACTGCAGGCAAAGGTGGCAGATTTTGGCTACTCTAAGATCTTTCCTGAAAATTTAACCTCTGTAGTAACAAGAGTCATATTTACCCCTGGATATGTTGCTCCTGAGTAAGTTCACTGTAACTATTTCAATGCCTTTGATGCTCTAATTGATTCTACACAGATCTGTCCCATCTCAGTAAGGCCGTCTGACCGTAAAGGCGTAAAACATGATTACGGGTAGACCTAACAACGCTCACCCGACCCGATAAAGCTAACCCGAGACTTGAAAATGACCTAAAATTACCTGACCCAAAAATGACCTGACCTGACCTGACCTGACCCACGAACTTTGATTGAACTAATGTTGACCTGACCTGACCTGACCTAACCCACGATCTTTGATTGACCAAATGTTGGCCTGACCCAATATTACCCGGCCCAAAACCACCTGACCAGTAATTGATTTGATCAGAAATGATTTGAAATAACCCGAAATTACTAGTTTTAAGTCATATTTATTTCTGTAGGTCTCCTGAGAGACCGCCTCTCAATAAGTTTATTGTGAGACTATTGTACAAATTTAAGAAAAAATGGTACAAAAAATAATATAATAGATACAAATCATGATTAAAGATTAAATGAGTACATTTATCCTATAAAAAATAGTCTCTCAATAAATTATTAAAAATCGCCTCTCTCAAATTTTAGTGTATTTATATCGGTGTTTCCAAAATGTGTCATAAGGGCACGTGTTAAGGAGATTTAAACGGAAAGTTTGAAAACATGGCATTAGAATAAGGAAAACCGTATTATGCAGGGAGTTAATGTGTTTTAACCCAACATGACTCGTACCCGAATATGACCCAACAATCCGACATCAAAAACTGATTCCAAACCCGAAGTAATCCAACGCGACCTGAATAGTATGGCAGACCCAAAATGACCCATTTGGCACCTCTAATATTATTTCTGTACAGGTACTTGATAACTGGCCTGTTAAACAAGAAAGCCGACGTTTATAGCTTCGGGGTTGTTCTGATTCATCTAATCACAGGCCAAGGTCCATGCTCAAGTGACGATGTTGTAGACATATTTCAGAATAATCTCAACATACAAAATATTAGAAGTGTATTGGATTCAAGGCTGAGTCGAGATGTAAGTGATGAGTCTGTGTGGAATGCTGCTGAAGTAGCTAAAGCATGCGTCTGTTTAGACGCGGCAGGACGGCCTGAAATGTCGCACATTGTCACGCAACTGGAGCAATGTTTGAATATGGAGTTACAGAAAATCCCTGCGAGTCCATCCCCTGCGTCCGACATCAGGGTAATGAGTTCCATAGTTTTGGGTACTATTTCGGAGGCTAATAGCACATACTATACCAACGTAGTTTCTGATACTATTTCAACGGAACAAGATGCTGAAGTAAATCGTTGAAGTTGTAGCACAGGCGCACAGGCTTCGCCTTAAACGTTAAGAATTCAGTGGCGAATCTAGGAGGTATGAAATGGAGGTTGTTACACTACAAAAAAAACAGTATTGTTACGATAGACGCAAATAGCGCTGCAAATTATTGTTTGCGACGGAATTTGTAACGAAATTGTTTTTTGCAATGAAATTTGCGACAAAGGGAAATTTTCCAATCCCGCGAACAAAGGGTCAAATGGCGGGACTTTCGTTGCGACATAGGGTAATTTTCCAATCCGTTGCATCTGAAATTGGCGATTTTTTTTGGACCACTGGGTTAAAAGTCGGTTAACCTTTGCGACGGATTTCCCGTCGCAAAATTGACCCTGGTCAAAGTCAAGTTCCGTTACTGTTTGCGACGAGAAATCCGTCGTAAATATTGACTCTAACTCTTTGACCCAAACCCTGGTCAAGTCAATCAATGTTAGCAACGGACGTCCCGTCAAAATATAATCACTTAATTAATCTCGTCCTTAACAATTTTGGGTCCTATATATGCGATATTTAAATGATGATGCCCTATTAACAAAAACTTATTCTAATATACAAATTCTTGATAAATACTAAAACAATTTGATAATAGATAATTCTAATAAGGCTCATCAAAATATACAGTATTTATCTTTGAGTATGATTATGATTTTGTAAAATATCATTGTTATGCCCCAAAATTACCATTTCGTTAGGCTAACACGTGGCATCGTATAATTGGGCGAAGGATGAACATTGGATGCTAAAGTCAAATAATACAAAAGAAATAGGAAGTCAATGCAAAAAGAAGAGTGTGGAAGAAGGAGGAGCGCAGAGCAGTCGAGGAGAAGGAAAGAGCCAAAGGGGGGGCATTGCTCGAGATTGCCCCAAATAGCCAGGCAGCAGGCCTCCGTCAGAGAAAGCAAGTAGAAAGAAGGCCCAAAAAGAGCAAAAAGGAGAAGAAGGATCCGTTGGATAAAAGTCCAATCCAACGGTCCATAGAACTAGGCTTTTATATATATTCAAGCATTGTACATACAAGACACACACAATTTGCATACCAAATACACAGAGCACATAAGAAATACTAAGAAAGTCATAAAAAATACTTGTAATCTCACAGCCTCCTGAAGGATAATTCTAGTGGAACTTGGAAAAAATCTTCTTCCCGCAGTTTTTTCCCAAGGGGCTTCCTGCGTCATCAAACCTCTCGTCTTTCATATCTCTTCTTATTACTCTCTTAAATCACTTACTTTGTCTAAATACATCATCTAATAAACTTGGAATCACTATAACCTCCTAAAAGAACATTAGGTAAATTTTTGACCTAAACATTTTGGCGCCCACCGTGGGGCTGTAGTGATTATTCAACCTAAAAACACAAAATCCTGAAAATCCCTCAAAAAATCTCTCAAAAATGACAAACCCAGCTTCTCAATCAACCTCACAACCCATCCCGGTGGCAACAGAAACTTCTTCCAAACCCGCTGCGGTCAGCGCTTCCACAGTGGTCAGTGCTCCCGTGGTCAGCGCTCCCACAGTGGTCAGTGCTCCAGTGGTCAGCACCCCCCTCGCTGTTAGCACTCCTCAGGCGCAATCAGGCGTCACCAGCAGCGATGCAGTGGCTAGCTCAAGCCCGGCGGATGCTCCCACCCCAGCCATGTGGAAGACAATGATGGAAGGGATATTTACCCTCCACCAAGCAGTCGACGGCTTAAGGAAGGACAACCAAGAGCTCAGAAAGTTAGCAATGGCTCAGAATCAACCTCCACGCGTCAGCGGAAATCCAGGCGCAGAGGCAGGAATCCCAAGACCTCCCGAGAGCAGGGCGATCCCCAGCGAGATAGTCACCAGACTGGACCTCTCCGGGACCGCACCTCCAGGAAGAATCACTCCGACAGGCTTGGGTTACCTTTCCATCAACCTAGATTCACCGCCACCTCAAACGGGGGCCCAGGTAACGAATCTGTAAGGCTACCTATTATCACTAACCAACATGGTAATGCAGGACCTTTTTTCACCCCGACCTCAGTCTGGACACAAGGGGAAGGGTCATCAGCGAGGCAACCACCTCCGCTGGGGGCTGGCTCATTAGGATATCCCATCCAGCAGACGCCGTCAATAGTGCACACCGTGCCAATGAATCATCAGGCACTCTGCCAGCCCATGGTCGGCCAGACACCAGGAGCACCAGGGTATGCACCACTCACCCATACCACCCCTTGGAATTTCGCTAACCCCCTTGCAGGACCGAATCCATGGGAGCACCAGTACAAGGAGCTGTGGGACTTAGTCAGCCGCATCCCAGGAATGCCAAGGCCCCTGGAGAAAGCGGCCCCAGACAGCTACGCAGACTCGCCATTCACCCACAACATCGTCTCGGTAGATGTGCCCAAGGGATTCACTCCGCCAAACATGACCAGCTACGACGGAACAGCTGATCCGATAGACCACATCAATCAATACAAGCAGAAAATGATGGTGGTCACGGCCTCAGGCTCCCTGAAAGAGGCATGCATGTGTAAAGGATTCGGGTCCACTCTCTCAGGAGCCGCCCTTCAATGGTTCGTCACTCTACCCAACTCCAGCATGTCCAGCTTTGCAGATCTGGTGAACGCGTTCAACCAGCAGTTCGCCAGCAGTAGGCGGCCAGAGAAGCAGAGCAGCGACCTCTACGAGATCCAGCAAGGCGACGCAGAATCCACCAGAGACTACCTGGCCAGATTCAACAAGGAAATGGTGTCCATTCCCCATTGCGAGGAGAAAGCTGCCATCCACGCCTTTCGCTGGGGGCTACCACAGGCCTCCGACCTATACAAGGAGCTCACCAAATGGCCATGCACGGCTTATGCTCAGGTTCAGCAAAAGGTGTTGGATGCCATCCGATTGGAAGAGGATGCAGGGCCCAGGAGGATCAGTTGCGGCTCCGCATCTACCAGCAAGAAGGCACCAGCAGCAGACAGGCAGGAGAAATCCAAACCCTACAACAGGCCGGTGCATAAAGTTTCTGGAGGAAAAAACTGGAAGAATGACCCAAATCTGCCGCCAAAGGTACAAGAGTACGGTTTCACTGTTAATCTTGCAGGACTAATCAAAGCGCTAAAGGAGTTGGGAGAAAAGGTGAAGTGGCCCAAGAAGCGGGCAGAAGAAAGAAGCAAGGACGGAAGGGACACCAACCTAAGGTGTGACTTCCACAACGAAGACATCGGGCATACAACTGAAGATTGCATCACCCTCAGAAAAGAAGTCCGGTATCAGTACGAGCAAGGTAATCTGAACCACATCTTGCCAAAAGGAACCAAGGTGAACGCGACTCGCCAGGTAGCACCCTCTAGTCCCCCTCTTTGCACTAGAACTATTAACGTGATAACAGGGGGCTCGGAGCTGTGCGGACTTACCTATTCCGCAGCCAAGAGGCACGCCACCCGAGTTAAAGGAGACAAGCCAGAGTCCTCGTGCAGGATCAGCGCCCAGGATCTACCGGTCGTCAGCTTCGACGAGACGGATGCAGAAGAGGGTGCTGAGTACCATGATGACGCCCTGATCATCACCCTGTCCATAGGGAACTGCAGGGTAAAGAAGATCCTGGTAGACACGGGGAGTTCAGTCAATATCATCATGTTAGAGACGCTGAAAAGTATGGGATTTGGGGAAGCAGACCTAATCAGAAAGGCGGTTCCACTGGTGGGATTCAGCGGAGAAACGAAGCATTCACTCGGGGAAATCATGATCCCGACCTACGCCGGAGGAGTCAACAAGCAGGTGAGGTACCTGGTAATTGACGGTCCCTCCACCTACAACGTCATCCTGGGCAGGCCGTGGATACATGATATGAAAGCTATCCCATCTTCATACCACCAGTGCCTCAAGTTCCCTACACCGTGGGGGGTCCAGACCATAAGAGGAAACCAGGAAGAAGCCAGGAGCTGTTACAAGGTGGCACTCAAGCCTACAGCCACTCCTCCCCCAGCATAGCAATCACAGGCAAAGCAGGTCAGGGGAACCTACGAAGAGCCTCCCCAAGTGGAGGTAGAGGAAATTCCCCTGGACCCGCTGCACCCAGAGAGGAAGGTACTGGTGGGAGCAGAGTGTACAGGTACCGTTCGCTCAGAACTGTTAAATTTGTTAAAAGCTAACATCGACTGCTTTGCGTGGTCCCACGAGGACATGGTGGGGATAGACCCAAACGTAATTTCACACAGGTTGAGTGTAAGCCCCGGCTACAAGCCGGTCCAGCAAAAGAGAAGAAAGTTTGCCGCAGAAAGAAACCAGGTGATAAACCAGAAGGTGGACGACCTCCTGGCCGCAGGGAAGATCAGGGAAGTAACCTACCCGGAATGGCTATCCAACGTGGTAGTGGTCCCCAAAAAGAACGGAAAGTGGAGGGTGTGTGTAGACTTCACCGACCTCAACAAGGCGTGCCCTAAAGACCCGTTCCCTCTACCGCACATAGATGCAATGGTGGATGCAACCGCAGGCCATGAAATGCTCACATTCCTGGACGCCTGGAGCGGATACAACCAGATCAAAATGCATCCGGAAGACCAGGAAAAGACGGCATTCAGGTCCGAAAGAGGTATCTACTGTTATAACGTTATGCCATTCGGTCTAAAAAATGCAGGATCCACATATCAAAGGCTGGTGAACATGATGTTCAAAGATCAAATTGGCAAAACCATGGAAGTCTACATAGACGACATGGTTGTCAAATCCAAAGCAGCCAGCCAGCACGCCCAGCACCTGGAAGAAACCTTCAGCATCCTGAGAAAGTACCAGATGAAGCTGAATCCCTCCAAATGCACGTTCGGAGTCTCCAGTGGGAAATTCCTGGGGTACATGGTAACGCAAAGGGGAATCGAGGCAAGTAGCGAGCAGATCAAAGCGCTCCTGCAGCTGGAATCCCCCCAGAAGCCGAAAGACGTGCAGAAACTGACCGGCAGGGTGGCGGCCCTGAATAGGTTTATCTCCAGATCCTCCGACAGATGCCGACTATTTTATGACATACTGCGGAAAAGCAAGAGGTTCGAGTGGACAGAAGAGCACGAGAAGGCGTTCACAGAACTAAAGAAGTACCTCAGCACCCCACCGCTCCTATCCAAACCGGAGCAGGGGGAGCCGTTGTACTTATACCTGTCAGTAACCGAGGTAGCAGTAAGTGCGGTACTGGTGCGAGAGCACGAAGGGACCCAGCATCCAGTCTACTACATCAGTAAGTCTCTGCTACCTGCAGAGACCAGGTACACTGCCCCTGAAAAACTCGTCCTTGCTTTAGTTACAGCTTCGTACAAACTGAGACCTTACTTTGAGTCTCACTCTATATCCGTCTTAACTAGCTACCCCCTGAGACCCATATTGAGTAAACCAGAACTTTCTGGAAGAATGTCCAAATGGTCAGTCCACCTAAGCGGCTACGACCTGAAATTTGAAACAAGGACCGCGATAAAATCGCAAGCCCTTGCAGACTTTGTCTCTGATTTCAGCCCAGGTATGGAAAAGGAAGCAGCCAAAGAAATCTTGCCCCCAGAAATGGACTCTGAGGGAAACTGCTGGACGCTGCATGTGGACGGAGCCTCTAATAGCCGAGGAGCGGGGGTAGGAATGGTGCTCAGGTCCCCTCAGGGAGATATGATCGTGCAGGCAGTACGATGCGAGTTTCCAGCAACCAACAATGTAGCAGAATACGAGGCCTTGATCCAGGGACTCCAACTGGCCCTGGACCTCAAGGTCAGATACCTGCAGGCGTTCAGTGACTCGCAGCTCATAGTAAATCATATCAACGGTGAATACGAAGCCAAAGACCCCAGGATGGCAGCATACCTGGAAGTAGTCAAAGACAGACAGGCAAGGTTCATCACCTTCAAAATAGAGCAAATCCCCAGGGAGCAGAACGCAGAAGCAGACGCGCTGGCTAACCTGGGGGCAACATTCAAGCCCGGAGACATCTCCTCAATCCCCATCACCCATGTGCTGGAACCCTCAACTTCCCAGGAAGACCGAGAAGTTGAAAACTCCAGCACCCAATGGGAGGCAGGATTAGGCGTCCTCAGCAACACCGCGGAGCAGCCAGAGGATTGGAGGTCACCCTACCAGAGATGGCTGACAGACGGAACCCTACCAGCTGACAAAAAAGAGGTAAGGGGATTCAAAATGAAAGCTTCCAGATTCATACTAATAGATGGTGTGCTGTTCAGGAAATCGCTCGCAGGACCCTACCTGAGGTGTCTGAGCGACAGGGAGGCACAGACAGTCTTGCACGATCTCCACAGCGGAGACTGCGGAAATCATGCAGGGGGCAAGAGCTTATCCAACAAAGCAATCAGAATGGGATACTTCTGGCCGACGATACGAAGAGACGCAGTAGAACTAGCCAAGAAATGTGAAGCCTGCCAGAAACACGCTCCTGTCACGCATCAGCCCGCTGAACCTTTGCATCCAATCATATCGCCCTGGCCTTTCATGAAATGGGGAATGGACATAGTAGGACCGCTGCCCAGAGCACCTGGGAACAGAACCTACATGCTCGCACTAACAGACTACTTCTCCAAGTGGATAGAAGCAGAGGCCTTCCCCCAGGTCACAGAAAATCAGGTGATATCTTTCCTTAAACGAAACATAATCTGCAGATTCGGTATACCCTCTGAAATAGTGTGCGACAACGGCTCACAGTTTATATCTAACAAAACCGAAGCATTTTGTGCTAGTTGGAATATCACCCTACTAAAAGCTGCTCCCAGGTACCCGCAGACGAATGGCCAGGCAGAATCCAGCAACAGGATAGTTATGGACAACATGAAAAGGAGACTGGAGGAAGCTGGAAGAAAATGGGCAGACGAGTTGCCCTTGGTTCTCTGGTCTGACAGAACCACTCCAAAGACAGCAACGGGTCAAACCCCCTTCAGCCTAGTGTTCGGAGCAGAAGCTGTCATCCCAGCAGAGGTGAAAGTACCAACACAGAGATACGGCTGCCTAACAGAAGAGCGCAATCAAACAGAAATGGCTAGCAGCCTGGACACGGTAGATGAGCTCAGAACCAGCGCTGCCATCAGAATGGCCGCCTATAAACAAATGGTGGCACGAAGTTATAACAAGAACGTGAAGATCAGGACCCTCCAGGTAGGAGACCTAGTCCTCAGAAAAGTATTCCAGAACACAAAGAATACAAGCGCCGGAAAGTTTGCCTACAATTGGGAGGGGCCTTATCAGGTGGAAAGCACAACGGGAAGCGGGTCCTACAGGCTGATGGATATGGAAGGGAAAATGGTGCCCAGACCTTGGAATATCCTTCACCTAAAGAAGTATCACGTATAAGGAGGCATACCGAGATGTTCTTTCAGAATCTGCGCCCAGGATCCACATCCTAATCTTAGGGTATTTACTTACTTATTCTATGTTTAAACATTTCGTATTTTAAATCATACACAAATGTATCACTCCCAGGATCCAGCCATCCTAGGGGAATTATTCGAAAAACAAAACCAATTTGGTGATCAATGAGAATATATTTGAGGTATTTTTTATCATAAATACTTGCAATATGTTGTCACTAGAAAAACGAGCTTGAGTCAAATCACACTCAAAATACGAAACATTGCGTGAGTACGGCGAAGTACAGGCAACTGGGACACTGTCGCCCACGATACCTAGCACTCACGAAAGCCTGGCAGCCTCTAACTGAGATGGGTATACCCTGAAGCCAGCACCCACACATGGCCAAAAATACACGAGCATGCGCAAACAACAAAAAAAAAAAAAAAAAAAAAAAAAAACGAAACACACAAAGCATAAAAAGCGTCCACAGACGCATACTTAAAAAGGCGGCACAAACGACTGCCGAAGATCCCTGGGACCGCCCAGAAGAGAGTTCAAATGTACCAGAAAAAAGCAAAAACAGATAAAGGCCCGCCACGCAGGGCCCAGGGCACAGAAATATTCAGGGCACCAGCCCAACCAGCAAAACAAGCATAAAAACGACTAAATCTAAATGCCACCAAGGGCGCAGAAACTAGACATCAACGGCTTCCCCCACGACCTGCTCATCGCCAGAATGATGAGTAGAAGAGGAGCCCGCCTCCGCAGCAACATCAACAAGCTGATCCTGAAAGACACCAACTGGAGCAGGAGATCCTGGATGAGCGCTCTGGACCTCGGGAGAGCCAGGAATCGGAGAACGGAGGGATCCGTCAGGATTGAGGTCGGAAAAATCCGGGAGCACAGGATGAACGGGGAACATTTGCTCCATGAGCTTCCTCTCATCCTCCAAGCTCCACTTAGTATGCTCCCCGGTCCCGAATTCCTCAATGCAGGCTATCCGTGTCTCCAAAGCAGAGAAAGTAGCCATGCCATACATCAGCTTGGACAGGCTCTTCTTCTTGATCACCATGGCCCTCAGCCGCGCATCCCTCTCAGCTAGGGCCTGATCCTTCTCAGCCAGGGCCTGATCCTTCTCAGCTATAGCCTCGTCCCTCTTCCTACCCTGCTCCGCCAAGGCATCCTCCAGCTCCTTCACCCTTGCCTGACAGCACGACAGCTCCTCAGACTTCCGCGTCCGGATTCCCCTCTCAGCCTCCAGCCCGGCCTGCAGAGTCCTCATCTCTTGGGATATGGCCTCCGCCTTGCTGCACCCCATCAATATTTTTTGAAAGCCCTGGGGAAGAAATGCAGGGGAACACTTCAATTACCGAAGGTAAAACACAGGTACCACAGGAGACAAGGGAAAAAGAGAGGAGAAGCTCACCGAAAAGATATCCTCCGCAGCCTGCCGCCACAACGGCACGACAGGTTGATTCTCCAGCAGCGCCTTGGAGCCAGGGGTCAACAGACGACCCATAGCAGGCCAAGGATCCTCCTCCAACTGACAGCTGAAGCCCTCCGGCAAGCGGATGATATCTTCGCTCAAATCTTCAATGATAGGAGCAGCAGACCTGTCGGCCAAGGCGGTAGAAGTGGAAGCTCGGTGGCGCGTCCTGGAGGAAACTGCCGGAGGAGGAGGGCAAAAGGGGGTAACAGAAGGAGACGACTCAGCAGGAGCAGGCACAGCAGCCTTCTTGGGGGCAGGAGGGGGCTCTCCCGAAGCCAGCTTCCTCTTCGATAGAGGCTTGACAGATGAGACCAGCATCATTTTTCTGCGTTCAACGAGCAACTCTGCGGCCGTTTTCTTCGTTTGGGTCGAACTGGTAGACATCTCCGCAGGCTCCTCCTGGGCAAATAGGGTATTGAAGCAGCGGAATCGGCGCCCAGTCCAAAAAGCTTATTATAGGTCTCGGTGATGTTGGGCGAGGGAATCAGATCTTTCACACCTGCACAGGAAAAAGTGTAAGGGCGTGAGCAGTAACGAGAACGGAAGACAGAAGGAAGAAACTGACGGTACCTTTGCTATCAATAACTGGGTCTTGGAAGATGTAATCGGCAGGCGCAGGGAGCGAGTCCACTCGTACATAAATAAACTGAGTGGACCATCCAGCATCCTTAGCCTTTTTCGGAAGAATGATGGGAAGGTCAATCTTAGAGTGAGCTCGGAGGGTGTACTGAGCATCACCCAAGCCCCGAACCGCATAGAAATGGGCTAGATCCCCCAGATAAATGTCAATAGAGTAACGGCCGCTTATCATAGAAAGAGATAGGAGAATCCTCCAGGCGTGAGGATTTATTTGCCAAAGGGGCAGCTTGGAGTGGCGAAGGAATTCTTGCACCAAGGAGGGGAACGGGAAAGATAAACCTAAAGAAAACGGGTATACATAAAAGGTAGTCCATCCCGGACAATGCGCGTCGGGCGCTTGCCCAGGGCGGGGTACGATCATGTCGACACTTTCGTCAAAGGGAAAGAAGTCTCTAACTACGGACGGTTCTATCAAAGCAAAGCACGAATCAACGCGGTATTTGTTGTGTAGCAGGGGACGTTCAGAGAAGGTGTTTGAAGCCATTGAAAATGTGAAAACAAAAAAAATATATAAGCGCGAGAAAACCGTACCTTGACGAAGGAAGAAGACGAAAGACGGATGGGCAGGGTCGGAAGTTGGAGAAGTTAAGAGAGAGAAGGGGAGAAGGTAAAAAGGGGAGAAGATGAAAAGTAAACGGTAAAGGTAAAGGGAGGTTTAAATAAGGAAGGTGAAATTCGAAATTCGAATTGAATGGGGGACAGTTGGCGGGTGGTTGGCATGCATTAAAGGGGACACCTGTTGGAACTAACGCACGTCGCCTCAAGGTCTCATCTGGTGCCAATCCTACCCGACGTTTCTGCGAGAAGCCCATAATTGAAATCCTGGGCCCGATATCTGCAGGAGTTCTCGCACAAATAAATTCCTGCAAGAACTGGGGGCTAATGTTATGCCCCAAAATTACCATTTCGTTAGGCTAACACGTGGCATCGTATAATTGGGCGAAGGATGAACATTGGATGCTAAAGTCAAATAATACAAAAGAAATAGGAAGTCAATGCAAAAAGAAGAGTGTGGAAGAAGGAGGAGCGCAGAGCAGTCGAGGAGAAGGAAAGAGCCAAAGGGGGGGGCATTGCTCGAGATTGCCCCAAATAGCCAGGCAGCAGGCCTCCGTCAGAGAAAGCAAGTAGAAAGAAGGCCCAAAAAGAGCAAAAAGGAGAAGAAGGATCCGTTGGATAAAAGTCCAATCCAACGGTCCATAGAACTAGGCTTTTATATATATTCAAGCATTGTACATACAAGACACACACAATTTGCATACCAAATACACAGAGCACATAAGAAATACTAAGAAAGTCATAAAAAATACTTGTAATCTCACAGACTCCTGAAGGATAATTCTAGTGGAACTTGGAAGAAATCTTCTTCCCGCAGTTTTTTCCCAAGGGGCTTCCTGCGTCATCAAACCTCTCGTCTTTCATATCTCTTCTTATTACTCTCTTAAATCACTTACTTTGTCTAAATACATCATCTAATAAACTTGGAATCACTATAACCTCCTAAAAGAACATTAGGTAAATTTTTGACCTAAACAATCATCATATTCACATTGTCATGGTAAAGCTAAAAATATTGATTATGATTTTGTAAAATATCATCATATTCACATTGTCACTCTAAAGCTAGAAATACTTTTAAGTATCATTATCATTTAGTAAAATATCATTATATTCAGGTGAGGGAATGTTTCTACCACTAAGTCACTAAACTTTAATGCAATATTAGCATATACGAAGTATATAGATAAGTATTTATAACGGTTTTTCCTGATTAATGGGGGTGAAGGCTCACCCATCACACGCTATAGATTCGCCCTTGAGCGTAATGAATGTTATTTTAGGAACAATAGCATAGACACTGGCTCGAAAAAGTCGATTTTGTGGTAGCAAGAAACTCGAGAAAATCAAGGATTTGTAGCAGAGCCATTTCCTTGATTATTAGAGTAAATGAGTATCATTTTCGAGACACTTACAAGCTCAAGAAAACGTCTTCTAATTGTAATTTGTAACAACAGAACTTTGTACAAAACATCACGAGAGCCACTATGCTACTTAAAGGGCAGCCCAGTGCACGATGGCATCCCGCCAGGCGAGGGTTCGGGAAGGGTCCCACGGGCCACGGTCCCACCACAAGATTTTCTTGAACCTCTCAAATAGAGGGGAAAATCTCACCAAACGATGAGGACAAAACTCACCAAAAGGTGAGAACAAAACTCACTGAGAACAAGTCTCAAATAAAGGAGAGGCAAGAAGTTATTACCGTTGAAAAATTTAAAAATAAACAAAACGGAAAATTTGGGGCTTACCTCCACTAAAAAAAAAAAAATAAATAGACGGTGAGAACAAGTCTCAAATAAAGGAGAGGTAAGAAGTTATTAGCGTTGAAAAATTAAAAAATAAACAAAACGGAAAATTTGGGGCTTACCTCCACTAAAAAAAAGGTAGACGGCAACCCCAAGATGTTGAATTAGGATTTAGGTTTTTTTTTCAGAGATGTCCGTTTATTGAATTAAGTTTTTAGTTCTTAACATCAATACTAAAATAGAAGAACGACTAACTTGATAATATTAAGTTTCAAAATTCAAACAAAAGTAAAAACTAAACAAAAATTAATTATATACTAATTGCTCATATTACTTTAGCGGGCCGGATGGACCAGCCCATTTTGCATTTCTCTTGTCCGTGCCCGACCTATTTACTAAAATGGGTTGGGCCGGGTTAGCCCCTGACCCATTTTTTTAGAAAAATGATGTCTAAACCCGATAAAAATTTAAGTCGGATGGGCCGGGTTTTCGGACGGTACCGTTCATGAACAACTCCAATTCTACCCACAATAATAATCAATAATACATCTCTTTCTCCAATCTTCTTACCCCACACAATACTTCTCGTTATTTAAATCACTTCCTTAAATATCGTGTCATCGTCCATATGTGACGTTCACATAGAACAGTAAGTCTCTCTCGTCTTTTCCTATCCAAGTGGACAATACTTGACCCGTCATAAGTTTGCGACAAATATACCTTCACACTGTATTTATACATTCTAAATAATACTTTTCTAACTTATTTAAATATTTTCTCAGTTTCCATAAATATTAAATAAATAATAAGTCCAACTTTGGTAATTAAAATTTTGAATTAAGTTAAACTAACTAAAATTATTATTATTGAACTCTGTTTTCCTAATTCTTGTAGAAATTTACTTTATCCCCACAATATATATACTCATATTGCTGCGCGGTAATTTTCATTATTATTACCGTTCCGTATCAAAATCGCCCTTATAAATCCCGACTCCGGTTACTCCGAAAAATTAAAACCATCGTTTATCAATTCACCAGAGAAAGACCAGTCCGCTGCCCTTCACTCGAAAACTAAAACATAACCCTTCAGAAGCTTCTCCCTTCAACAATGGCGATAATGGCAATGGATCTATACCCATCAGCAGATGATTTGCTGTACGAAGAAGAAATCCTCCGTAATCCATTCAGTTTACGGTTATGGTGGCGTTATTTGGTTGCGCGAACTGACGCGCCTTTCAAGAAGCGTGCGATTATTTACGAACGAGCACTCAAGGCTTTGCCAGGAAGCTACAAATTATGGTATGCTTATCTTCGAGAACGATTAGAATTAGTTCGTAATTTGCCGATTAATCATTCTCAGTATGAAACCCTAAATAATACATTTGAAAGAGCGCTTGTTACAATGCATAAAATGCCGAGGATTTGGGTTATGTATTTGCAAATCCTAGTTAAGCAGAAGTGGATTAGTAGAACTAGGAGGTGTTTTGATAGGGCGCTTTGTGCGTTACCGGTTACCCAGCATGATAGGATTTGGGAGATTTATTTAGGGTTTGTGAGTCAAAAGGGGATTCCGATTGAGACGTCGTTGAGGGTGTATAGGAGGTATTTGAAGTATGATCCGAATCATATTGAGGAGTTTATTGAGTTTTTGGTGAGTTCGGAGAGGTGGCAGGAGGCTGCTGAGAGGTTGGCTGCTGTGTTGAATGATGACGGGTTTTTTTCGATTAAAGGGAAGTCGAAGCATCGGTTGTGGTTGGAATTGTGTGATTTGTTGACGAAACATGCTACTGAGGTGCAAGGGTTGAATGTCGATGCGATTATTAGGGGCGGGATTAGGAAGTTTACAGATGAGGTTGGAAGGTTGTGGACTTCGTTGGCCGATTACTATATTAGGAGGAGGTTGCCGGAGAAAGCTAGGGATGTGTTTGAGGAAGGGATGATGACTGTTGTAACCGTTAGAGATTTTAGCGTGATTTTTGATGCATATTCACAATTTGAGGAGAGTATGTTGGCGTTGAAAATGGAGAATATGGATTTGGAGGAAAGCGAGGAGGAGGATGAGGAGGGTGAAGACGGTGAGAGTGAGGAGGATATGAGGTGGGATGTTGATCTTTCCGTCTCAAAGTTTGAGAAAAAGATGTTCAAGGGTTTTTGGTTGCACGATGACAATGACGTTGATATGAGATTGGCTAGGTTGGAGTATCTAATGGACAGAAGGCCGGAGCTTGCCAACAGTGTTTTGCTCCGACAGAATCCTCATAACGTGGAGCAGTGGCATAGGCGAGTAAAGCTCTTTGAGGGAAATCCTACCCGACAAATTCTGACTTACACGGAGGCCGTGAGGACCGTGGACCCGATGAAGGCCGTGGGAAAGCCTCATACTTTATGGGTTGCGTTTGCTAAACTTTATGAGCAGCATAATGATCTTGCTAATGCTCGAGTCATATTTGACAAAGCTGTTCAAGTAAACTATAAGGCTGTTGACCATTTAGCCAGTGTATGGTGTGAATGGGCAGAGATGGAACTAAAGCACAAGAACTTTAAAGGATCTCTTGATCTTATGCGTCGTGCGACCGCTGAGCCATCTGTTGAAGTTAAGCGACGCGGTATGTCCTGCCCTAGTTTTCATTTTGTATTCGAACATTCTACCATTTGCCTTTGATTTATTGTTTTGGGTTTTTATACATGTGATAAGTTCGATTTAAAATCTATAAAACCCCTTTGCCTTTCATTTCTTTGTTTCACTCCACTTCCGTTTTTTTTCTTTTCTTTCTTTTTTCTCTTGTTGAGATGAGAGTTCACTCATGACGGTTCCAAAGGATGATTCATGTCAGCCGACCCCAAAACATTTTGGGACTAAGGCTCTGATGTTGTTGTTGTTGTTGTTGTTGTATTCGAACATTCTACCATTGTTTTACTTTTGACCACTAACTTTTGTAATTTTTTTGTGCAGTTGCTGCTGATGGTCAAGAACTTGTACAGATGAAGGTGCACAAGTCACTAAGATTGTGGACCTTTTATGTAGACTTGGAGGAAAGCCTTGGCAATTTGGATTCCACACGTGCTGTATATGAGAGGATATTGGATTTGAGGATTGCCACTCCTCAAATTATTATAAACTACGCAATGCTTCTCGAGGTAAACCTAATATGTTACAAACCTTAAATGTTTTGTAGCTTTAAACCCGTGTTGTGTTATGTTATATGCTATTGTTTGACATACTAATCATTTTTTTCTTTGTTTTTACAGGAGCACAAATATTTTGAAGATGCGTTCAGGGTGTATGAAAGAGGTGTGAAGATTTTTAAATACCCACATGTAAAAGATATATGGGTTACCTATCTGTCGAAGTTTGTGAAGAGATATAAAAGCTCCAAGTTAGAACGAGCTAGAGAGCTCTTTGACAATGCTGTTGAAACAGTATGTCCCGATTCCACTCTTGTCAATATTTGTTCATTGTCGATTTTACATTTCTGTCTGAATTTGCGTCTCTCCAATAGATTTATTTGTTTGCCTTAATATTTGTTGAGTATCCTTTCGTCTGTGGTTAAGCATCACGGTTTAATTGTCCCATTACAGAAAGATAGTGTGGCTTTAACTTTAGGCCTTTAAGGTCAGGGTTATTAGTTATGACCTGAGTGACCGACTTACACTGAAATGAATAGTACATTCAATTATTGTCATATTATTGCTGAAGTTACTCCGACGCTTCGCTTAACTGTCGTGTCGCGTTTCAGACACGTGTCGGTGTCCGACACGACACTTCAACACTTCAATTTAGACCGCGAAATAGGAAAATTCACCCAAAATAGCCGTGTCCGACACGCCGACACGTGTCGGACACTGACACGTGTCGGTGTGTCTGAGTAACATTGAATTTATTGCTGAAAACCTTTTCTGGGAAAAGGCTTATATCTGCTGTACGACAACATTTTTTTCGACTTATGAATTATTTTGCAAACATCTACATGAACGTGACTATAAATGCTGAGTTTGTATCTTATCAAATATGAACATATGGTACTTACTGAAGTATTATTCTTGTGTTTATTAGGCTCCTGCAGAGTGTGTGAAGCAATTGTTCCTGCAATATGCTAAGTTGGAGGAGAATTATGGCTTAGCTAAGCGGGCAATGAATGTCTATGATAGGGCTACAAAAGCCGTTCCAGCTAATGAGAAGCTGAGTATGTACGAAATCTACATAGCTCGTGCAGCGGAAATATTCGGAGTGCCACAAACCAGGGAGATATACGAGCAAGCTATTTCATCTGGTCTTCCAGACAAAGACGTAAAGACCATGTGCATGAAGTATGCCGAGCTTGAGAAGAGTCTCGGAGAGATTGACCGCTCTCGGGCAATATACACTTATGCCTCGCAGTTTGCAGATCCTAGAACGGATCCTGATTTCTGGAATAAGTGGAATGAATTTGAGGTTCAGCATGGAAATGAGGATACGTTCAGAGAAATGCTCCGTATTAGAAGAACTGTCGCTGCATCCTTCAGCCAGGTACTCTATTGATTCTTCCAATTTCCGTTATCTTTCTCATTGTTTTTAGAAGTTCAGTTTTTAATATCTACAATTTACTTTGATGGTGCTGACTCTAATTCACCATGCTTTGTGTAGACACATTTCATTCTTCCTGACCATCTGAAGACAAATAATGAAAAGGCGAACAGGGCTGAAGATGGAGAAGTCGGAGTAGATGAAATGGCTGCTTTGGAAAAGCAGCTTGCTCCCCCTCAAGCTGAAGATCTCTCGGTTAAAGATAAGTCTAGGACACTTGGCTTTGTTAGTGCTGGACACGAGTCTCAATCTGATGTCGTGAGGAAAAATATAAACCAGGAGGAAATTGAGTTGCCTGACGAGAGTGATGGTGAAGACGAAGTTGATGAACAGGTTGAGATTTCTCAAAAAGATGTACCAGATGCTGTTTTTGGTGGCTTAGGCAAGAAACGGGAGGAGCCTGGAATTGGCGAAGATGGAGAGGAGGCCAATGGGGGTCAATCCCGTCTTGGAGCTTTGGAAAGAATGAAACGGAGAAAGAATGCGTAATGAGTTGATGTTGTTTGTTCTTAATCAACTTGAATACAAAGTTTTACCCGATAATTTGTGCCCTTTTTTGTCGACTTTTGTAGTTTGAGATGTATTAGAAACGATTCCTTCTGGTTCTGAATGTACGTCAATTTGATCGTTTTGATCGTATTTCCTCTGTTGTTTTGAACACGAATTTTATGACCCAACGTTTTTTTTTGCAAATTAGACAATTGTATAGAGGAAAAAGCCGTCATACGTTATTATGCTGTACGCCCTCCTCGTCAACATTGACACCGTTTCACACCTTTCTCCACCCCGTTGTTGTTGGGCTATGCCTTGTGGTGGATAATGTGTAGTGATTTTTATGTTCGGTGGTGTTCAGATTTAATCGTATTCTATCAGTGTTTCGGTTGAAGGTGGTTGTAGATCAATGACTAGTGGATCGAATACGGTATTGCCTTTGCATTACTGCATAAGCATATTAGCATAGGGAAAACTTCTAGTTTAAAATAATTCCGATAATATAGTACTTTTTATGGATATTTTATCTAAATTATTAATTTACACACGAGAAACCAAATCATGTTAAAAATTATGGCGGATGCTGATGGTGTAAAATTATGTAAAACCAAAATCCAAAAAAATCTAACTGTAATTTTTTTTAAAAATAAATACAAGCAATCAATCAATTACAAAACATGTATTAATAAAATTGTTGATGAACGCAAAATTTCTTATGGTTTGTGCGAATTAGGATTAGTAATTGTCCTAAATTAACTAGGAAGTGAAAAATAGAGATGAAAGATAATTTTTTTAATTTTTATTTTACCACAAAAGATAATAACAAAATTGTATAGAGTTTAGTAACTACGTAATTTCAGTAGGTCTCCTGATATCGCCTCTCAATAAGTTTATTGAGAGACTATTGTACAAATTTAAGAAAAAGTAGTACTAAATGTAATAAAATTGGTACGAATCCCGATTTAAGATAAAATGGGTACATCTATTATCTAAATAGGTATGAAACTACTATCGTACAAAAGGGTTACAAAATATAAATAAAGGGTACAAAAGAATTATCCCTCAATAATTTATTGAAAAACCGTCCCTCTCAAGTTTTAGTGTTGTTCCAATTTCCGTTCTGTTCCGTTTTGTTCCGTTCAACCACACATGAGTCATGACACCCAATACAATAACCATAAATCAGCCAAAACAAGTATCCTTCACACAATCTACTTTGCCATTTTCTCACATTCTCTCTACACTCAGCCAACCAACACTTTCCACATTCAGTACACAACTCAATAACAACTCATAAGTCATAACTCATAACTGCATCTCAAATTCAGAATGTTGTTTAATAATTAACCGAACCTTCTTTTCGCGACTTGACTGAGACGGAAATATTGTGAATAATAGACGACTGAGACGGAAATATTGTGAATAATAGAGGTTCGGTGGTACAAAATCTGGACTTCGGTCCGTCTATAATATACCGTGCCAGTAGGGGTGGTCAATAGTGCGGGTCGACCGGATCCGGGACGGGCCGAGGGGCGGTGCGGGTTCAAGGTATGGGGAGCCGGACACGGCCCGGGTCAGGGCGGGTCCGGGACTGGTTGGGCCCGGTTCTTGGGAAGTGTAACCTGGACCCGGGGTGGGTCTGGGGGCAGGCCTAGGGCGGGTTGGGGCGGGTCTACGGGTCAGCTTTCGGGCCGGACTCCAGAAATTGGACCCGGACCCTGTTAATTCACACACACGGGCCGGGACGGGTTTGGATCAGGGTGAGGCGGGACGGGTTAGATCCGGGTTTAGTGGCGGATCGGGTCCGGGTTGCCAATACCGACCCGCACTATTGACCAGCCTGCCTTATAACTCAAATTCCCGTCCTACTATATTGTACCGTCTTTGTGACTCATTTGACACGTAAATCGAACCGTAGGAACGAACAACCAAACAGAATAACAAACTTCCCCACCACCTCTTTCCTCCGCGCCTTCTTCCTCTCTCTCATATCACTCCACTCACCCATAATTCACAATTCGATTCGATTCAGTTCAATTCAATTTTATTGTTTGATTGTTTGATTGTTTGATTGTGATAATGAGTGATACTGGAGACAGCTCGACGGAGAATTCCGCCATTGATGAGACCACAACAGCGACTAAAAAGGGAGATAAGCAGAAGGAGAAGGCGAGAGTGAGCAAAACCTCAGCGATTCTATGGCACTCGCATCAAAACGACGCCGTTGCAGTTCGGAAGCTTCTTGAGGAAGATCCGAGTTTAGTCAATGCTAGGGATTACGATAATCGCACTCCGCTTCACGTTGCTTCGCTTCACGGATGGATTAATGTCGCTAAATGTTTGATTGAGTTTGGTGCTGATGTTAACGCTCAAGATCGCTGGAGAAACACTGTATAATTCTCTCTTTTTTGTGCTAATTTTTGAATTGATATGATATTATGATGTTAATTGTGGTTTTTAGTGATTTTGTTATGATTATATGTGTTCAATTTTCATACTTGTTGATTGATTGTAGTGTTACTGAGTTGCTAATAGTGAACTAAACGAAAACGGAGAAACCTCGGTTGAGAAAATGAGCTTAATATTGGATTAAACTTGTGTTTTCTTGATCATTTTGTTAGCTCAAGTTTATTAGTTTTGAGGAATTGATCAAAAAAAGGTTGATTTTGTTGCTAGCTGTGGAGTTCATCCAAGTGATACAGTAGATAGGAGTAACAGATTGAACAATCTTGCTTCTATTCGTCTCACTGACGTAAATTGTAATATGTAATTCAGAATGTTATTGATAGAGCTAGGTGATCGTTCTTTTGTCGATAGTTTTGGTTTTTTGATTGGATATACAGGATAAGTGAATTCAATCTTCTGACTGAATTCCTTTTTATTAGTTAATGGACCGTGTTTAGTACTTAGAAGACGAGTTCAATTGTTCAATTGTTCACTGAAATTCATTTTTTATGAAAAAACATGTGTGTTCCGAAAACATGGCTTACAATCTGAGAAAAGGTTCAGTCTTGTCCTTTCTTTTGATGAATGGCAGTGTAGCTACTGATCAGCAATGACATTGTCACTGATCTGATGCTATATCAGACAGTTTTTTTGGGTATTAACTTTGGATAGGTTCTGCTATGAACATGATAGATTCTGCCATGAAAATGATAGAGAACAGATGAGAGATGGCCCTTTAAGATTCTATGATGTCTCAGTTGTGGTGGGTTCATAGCAGATCTCGAGACATAGTCCTTAGCTTGAGCGCAGATAGGCAAAACTAATGATCATTGCTTCATTTGGCTTAAAGCATAGGGAATAATTTCAACAAATTCCATGCTTCCTGTTAGTGGAGATGGCCAACTTCCACATTAGGATGATTGACATTTATTAGATTTCTGCTATATGGCATGGAAAGCATTATACATGGTGAAGCAAACATCTACTTTAGTTGGAAGAAATAAAAATTAAGGTACGCTGACCAGTTTCAGTATCTGGTGTTTGTAGCATCGCGGAGAGCTGGTTTCTTTCTAGTATAATGTGGCTAACAGGAGCTTCATAGCTCAGTATACATAAGATACAATTAATCAACACTTCTATTATATTGTTGTTTAGGGTTAAATCCTTGATTGATTGCTATAGCCTTATTTGGAGTAGCAATTGTATTCATATTCCCTTTCTTTGCAACTGTTTCATTGAGCAACTGTCAGGGTTAAAACTGATGGTGTCCTTTCACTATGTAATAGCCTCTAGCTGATGCAGAAGGAGCAAAAAAACATGGAATGATTGAACTTTTAAAGACATATGGTGGCTTGTCTTATGTAAGTTCTTCCTGATGGCAGCATTCTCAGTTTGTAACTTTGTTTCGTTGTCTCTCAACATGTAGTACACATGTTTCTCACTGGAATTGCGCAATTTATTGCCCATATTATATTTTGTGATCGTTAATCAAATGGATCATGTTTCTACTAGTTTCTATATGTTTTTCCTTTTTCATTTTTTTGGGTGATTTATTGTTGTTTCGGTGATCAGTGATCTAGTATTTAGTGGTATAGCTTAAATATTGCAACTGATAACTGATATTGGTGATTTCTGTGCATAATCTAGCTGGTGAGATTAAACTTGTAAGCATAAGAAAATATGATACTTCCTCCATTCCAATCAATTCTATACATTTACTTTATTCACGTTTGCCGATACCCGTTTTCTTTTGTTAATATCTTTAGTTACGTATCGATAAAAATTATAAAACTTTGATATTCACAATGTGCTCGTTAAGACAATTTAAACAAGATCTCACATGACTATTTTTTATGTTATATATTAGAAGTTGTGTCGAAATTTCACTCGACTTATGAATAGTGTGATAGATGAACCATCTCAACCAAAACCTTAAGGTCATGGTTGAGGCCCAACTATTATTAATATTCCTAATACGCTCCCTCACTCGAATGCCCATTGGGCTTGAAGAGTGGTTAGTTTTGCACAGGCCCCCATACCGTGTGCTGGGTTTCACTTCGTGAGTTTTCGAGGAGTTTTGAGGTTGCCAGGATTCGAACCCGTGACCTTCGGTCACACTGGCTCTGATACCATGATAGATGAACCATCTCAACCAAAACCTTAAGGTCATGGTTGAGGCCCAACTATTATTAATATTCCTAATAAGGTCATGGTTGAGGCCCAACTATTATTAATATTCCTAATATAGTGCCCAAAAAGTGAAATGTATAGAATTGATTGGAATGGAGGAAGTAACTTTTAAGAAACTAAGAATACGGTGTTGACAAGGTACATCGTTCATTTTATTGTGTCAAATTGTATGAATGTGGCCTTTTAGTAGTCTTTTTCATGAAATTTTCCCTTTCCTTCTGACTTCAAATGTTGATAATCAAGACTTCAATTATGATGAAGTTCCGAGATTTTTATATCTACGCTGTAAAATCTTTAGAACAAACACATACACCTGTAACCCTGTAGGCTGTAGGATGTAGCCTTGTTATGAATCTGTAGATGTGGTTTTGTATGCTGCTAGAGTAGATTCAATCTTGCACCGACTGCCACCCGTTACTGTCTCTGATATGTTAGTGTCTGCATCTTGTTTGTGTAACTTTTGCTTTGTGCATTTTCTGAGTCTCTTTTCTGTAGGGGCAAAATGGTAGCCATTTTGAACCACGAGCTGTGCCCCCTCCTCTGCCAAATAAATGTGACTGGGAAATAGAGCCATCTGAACTGGATTTTTCAAACTCGTCAATAATCGGGAAGGTGTGATATATCTTGCTATTTCTGATTTAAACAACGGTTATTTCCACTTTCTTTTCCCAAGTCCCTCACAGTGATGGGGATGGTCATGCACTGGGAAATAATATGAGTTTAAGGAATTGCCCTCTCTGACTAGATAATTCTTGAAATAATTATTGGATGGGTCCTTTTATATGACTGCATACATATGGGAAACTTTGATGACATCTCCAATGTTTGCAGGGGTCTTTTGGTGAAATTTTGAAAGCCTATTGGCGGGGAACTCCAGTTGCAGTCAAGCGCATACTTCCATCTCTTACGGATGATAAACTGGTTACGTAAGATCAAACTTCATTTGTAGCGTATTTCTTTAGTGTTATGACACTATGTCTCTATCAACTAGACAACTGTAGCCTTAAATATATCTCTTCCTTGTTAACTTCTGGATGTGAGCTATTTATTTGAATCGTCTTATGTTCCAGTTTTCTGTTCTTGGGATATAATATGGAACAGTTTACATTGCAAAGCCACTGACTTTCAGAATGCATCAGCTTATACATGATAGGGAACATGTTTTAGTCAATAGGATGACTGGAAATGTAAACTTTGTGCTATATTTAATACCTCTATAAAAGAGTAGATACTTGGTGACTTGGTGTTTAAGTCGTAGGCTTAAGTGATACCACATGTACCTTAGTTGGATATCTTTATCTTCGTGGTAATCTGTTTTACTTTACAGACCAGCTAGTGATGTAATAATTAATTGCTAGCATCCGTGAACATGTGCATGCTGATTTTTCTCCCAATTATTTTTTTTTCAGTCAGGATTTCAGGCATGAAGTCAACTTGCTGGTAAAGCTTCGTCACCCTAACATTGTTCAATTCCTTGGAGCTGTTACTGAGAAGAAGCCTTTGATGTTGATTACTGAGTACTTACGAGGGGTATAGCGATTTTGTATTCAGCTGAATTTCAGTGCTTTCTTCCTCTTACAAAATAACTTGCATTGAGTTGGAGTCTTCCTTGTTTAAGGTTGGTTTTTATTCTTACCAAGTGTTCTCACTGCTATGTTAGGGTGATCTACATCAATACCTGAAGGAAAAGGGAGCTCTTAGTCCGGCGACAGCAATCAATTTTGCGATGGACATTGCAAGGTATCTTAGAGCCCACTTTGCTGCGAGTTATGCTTATTGATTTTGCTTTAAATATTATTTTTAAAAATGGGCAAGGTTGTGTAAATACACCTCCCTTCCCCGCCGTAGGCAGAAACTGTCGAGGCACCTTGATGTTTGCTGCTGCTGCTGTTGTTATTGTTGTTGCCATGGTATCTGCTCAGTGCTCACGTGGTTCACTGGTGAAAACTGTCTGCATATATTATCATTAGCTCTTCAACCTGATGCTTGTTATCAATTCTTCTACCTGATGCTAAGATTACTTTTGTAAATGCAACAGACCTAATCCAATCACGAGCTTAATTTTTTTTTTCTTCTCAGAGGCATGGCTTATCTTCATAATGAACCGAATGTCATCATCCACCGCGATCTAAAGCCAAGGTTAGTTCATTGTTGTTTGTATTCTTTTTCAATATTTTATCAAAGGAAATAAAAACCGCAGGGGTAGAGTTGCATGCACCAATTCAAATTTACTATGCTACAATTCAACTTGAAAGTAAATGTGTCTTAAACTTTTACACCAACTTTGTTCATGTTTTACGGGCAATAATTTCAGGAATGTCCTTTTAGTCAACTCAAGTGCAGACCACTTAAAGGTTGGTGACTTTGGACTTAGCAAGCTTATTCGGGTTCAACATGCTCATGATGTTTACAAAATGACCGGTGAAACAGGAAGCTGTAAGTGGTCATCTTACTATAGAAATAAAAGGGATATTATTTTTCACCTGTACTCATTATTATTGGATTTACTACTGTTTGTGAAAGCAGACCGTTATATGGCTCCTGAAGTTTTTAAGCATCGGAAGTATGACAAAAAAGTTGACGTTTTCTCCTTCGCCATGATATTATATGAGGTGAGCCCATGCATAAGTCATAATCATGGTTTTGAGCGGTTAGTCTTTCAGTTTTATTTCTCATTGTTTCGATACATTTCAGATGCTTGAGGGAGATCCCCCAATGTCGAGCTATGAACCGTATGAGGCTGCAAAATGTGTAGCAGAAGGCCGTCGACCTAATATTAGATCCAAGGGATGTGTTCCTGAACTGAAAGAGTAAGTTGAATGTTCAGTATACTATTCCAAGATACTTGGCCATGCTCATCCCAATATATGCATATAACGTTGCTATATATTATCTCTTGACCACCCCCACCTCTTTTTTTTTGGTGACGAGGGAACCTGCAGCCGCTACCTTTGGTGCGCACTGGGTAAATCCGCGGGTATATGTGATAGCCTGCAAACCACATACACCAGTCACCAGGTAAACCACCCGAGGGTGACAGGCTCGAAGTCTATTTAGGCATAGACTCGGGCCAAGAATGCTCCACAAGATTTTGCTCTTGGGGAGGCTTGAACCCGGGTCTCCTGGGAATTTCACCCAAGTTTTAACCACTAGACTCTACCCTTGCGGGCCACCCCACCTTTCGATCTGTACATTGCACTGAAGTTTGACAGTTCTCTAGGCAAAACTATCGGTAAAAAAGTCACTAGTGATTTCAATTAGTGTCAAGTCGCTGCACATGATTATTTCGCATTGTTGAGTTTGAATTTTTTTCCCCCGAATATGATAGGTTAATAGAGCAGTGCTGGGCCGCCGACATGACTCAACGGCCTTCTTTCTTGGAAATACTCAAAAGACTCGAGAAAATAAAGGAACATCTTCCCGGAGATCATCCCTGGCACTTCTTTTCTTGATACGATGCCTGATGCTTCATCGAGCTTGTATCATGTGATTCACGACGACTTGCTTGCTAGTTTCGTATTACGGCTCATGTACCACTACACTCGTTTAGTATATTCTCGCCAGCACGACCTTGTGCTATGCCTCGGGGCTTGGTTTGCGTCTGGTCATGTACTCTAATTTCGAGCTCTTTTCTGTAAGGTCTGTCTTACTGCAAATTGTACTGTTATGGCTCTCCATTCTTCCTTCCAATCCTATATTTTTACCTGTAAATTGTATTTTAATATTCCATTTTTTATTGTTTTGTTTTTACAATAAATTGAAACGTAAATTTTGTATAATTCATTTTCTATAGTACTGGAAACAGTTCGCATCCTGAACGCTATCATTACGATCAGCACAGTACAAACGGTCTTTATCTGTCGGTTTTTACAGTAAATTGAACTGTCTGTCAAGCTGTGCATCAATCGACAAAACATAGTGTTGGGTCTATGCCTTGAATCTGTTAGTCGCCGCTTCGAACGACTAAACGGTATTTGAATTCCATATTGGGCTAGAGTTCTGTCTGGACCTGATTAGGTCAAATCTGTATTGTATTAGGTTAAGAGTAGTATATAAACTCTTAACCTCTATCCTAGCACTTATCATATCATAATATACCGTTTTGAATCTGTAATTTGAAAAATTCCTCACATTAATAAAACTCTCTCTCTTCTGCCCTGTGGACGTAGCTAATACACCTCTGTTTGTTTTTATCTTTCTCCGTGCTTCCGTTATAACACATAGCATTAAGAGATTTCTTTTTAGGCCGAAACACGAATTAATTTCTTAAAATTATGAAGAACAGAGTATCAATAGAAGAACGAACAACAATAATAAACGCGCTCATGCCATCAGTTAGTTAACGGCATTTAAACAGAACTCGATAACAAACTCGTATAGGGTATAGAAGAAGAAATGAAGGTCGAATGATGAATGATGAATGATGAATGCAATTAGCAGCGACAGCCCGACACTATCGTGCCTGTGGATGCATTGAAGTACTATATGGAGTCATTGCAGGCATCATTTCCATAGAAGAAGACCATGTGCTTGTATTCCCAACATTCTTCATCTGCATATCCAAACACTGTTTTAGTTTAACGACGATTTCCCACATGCTCGGCCGTCTCTGCTGATCGGCTTCTATACAGACTCTAGCTAGTTCCGTTGCTCCCCATACAGAACTGTTATTCAGATCTCTATCTCGCATCAGTCTTGTATCCAATATCGTCTCTATATCCCCTGCATTGAACATTTTGTCGAAGTAGGCCACCAAATTAAACCCTAAGCGTGGCGGTATTCCTGTGATGAGTTCGAGTAGAACAACTCCAAAGCTGTAAACATCCGCTTTCTCATTCAACAGACCTGTTGTGTAGTACCTATATACAATCGAAACATCAGTAAGGCCCTGTTTGCTAAACAACGGATTAATATTAGCAGAAGCAGATTTGACTAGCAGAATGATTTAGCGGATTTGACTAGCAGATTTATTTAGCAGAATTAGTTTAGAGGTGTTTCGTAATTGGCAATTTAGATTAGCAGATTGTCTAGAATCTTTGTAAAATGACATATAAAGACATGAAGGAATTATTTATTAAATATATAAAAGGAATATTAGTCTTTTATTAAGAGGGTAAATAAGACATTTTTTTCTTTCTAATATTCTAATCCAATATGCTGGTAGGAGCAACATATTGTAAAATAGCATATTGGACCCCAATATGCTATTTCAATATGCAATTAACCAAACACTCTAAATAGCATATTGGTAAGTCAAACCATATGTTGTTTGCCAAACAGAGCATGCTGTTTACCAAACAGAGCCTAAATCTCTCAAATATGCTGAAATTTGGGCAATATGCTGTTTATCAAACAGAACCTAAGTCTCCGTATCCATAAGCACTTACTCAGGAGCCGTGTAACCATGGCTACCCATGATCCGCGTCTCTAAAGTGGTAACATCTGCAGCTGGGAAGATTTTACTGATACCAAAATCCGCGACCTTTGCCTGTAGGAGTTCTCCTTCTCCTGTTAGCAGTATGTTATCGGGTTTTACATCTCTATGCACTATATGTTCTTCACAATGATCGTGCAGATAATGTAATCCTGCAATATGTTATTAAAACCCGCTCTTATGAACAAGCGGAAAATGAAGGAGAAGGAGTAGCATAAGACAGAAAAAAACGCGTAATTTACACACCCTCAGCTGCGCCAATAGCGATCTCAAGTCGTTTTGCCCAGGTTAAAGAACCTGCATTGGCTATTCATTGTGACATCTACATTAATTAGTCTTACTGATACGAGAGTACGAGACAGCGATAAGTTTATATGTTGCAGATGTATAATGAATGGTTCACCTGACAAATGTACTCGCAAGTCGCCCTGGTTCATGAACTCGTAAACTAGAGCCAGTTTAGGTCCATCTTCGCAATACCCGAGTAAAGAGACTAAATTTTTGTGAGAGATTTTACCGAATACATCAATCTGCAGGAAAATAATACGGTTTGCTTGAATATATATACTCCGTACAGACTACAGGGCAGAAGGGAGAGAGTTTTATTAATGTGAGGAGTTTTTCAGATTACAGATTCAGAACAGTATAGTGTGATATGATTAGTGCTAGGGTAGAGGTTAAGAGACTCTTAACCTAATAGTCTAATACTATACAGATTTGACCTAATAAGGCCCAGATAGAAACCCTAGCCCAATACAAAATAGTCTTCGAAGCGGTGACTAACAATTCAAGGCATAGACTCCGCATAGTCGTTCAAAGCGGCGACTAGCAGATTCAAGGCATAGACCCAACAGTTTTAGTTACGAACCTCATTGTGAAATTGCCTGGGAGCATCGCGTTCATTTAGCACCTTGACAGCAACTTCTCTCGAGCCATCTAATAAGTAACCATGATATACGACTCCAAAAGCGCCTTTACCTAGTTTGTTCTTGAATCCGTCAGTTATTTGATGTAACTGAGAGAAGGTGTACTTTCGGAATCCTTGCACCTTCTGTTCCTTCTCCTCGGTAACCATACGAGGGCTATCTGGTATGACAGGTTCGCGTTCTGTAACTACGACTATGCAGAGCAAAAATAATGTATTAAGGAACAGTCTTATGCATATCGTATCATCTATTTCAACGTTATAAAAGCTTGCAGAAATGCAGGAGTTGAGATGTCTCAGGTTCGACCACTTGGCCACTGTAGCTCCCGAAGGGTGGCTTACATGGTCCATGTGGTGGTGCGGGAATGCATGGGCCTAGGGATTAAACCCTCGTTACCAAAAAAAAAAACGTTATAAAAGCGAACATTAGAGGGGATTAGAGTTCAGTTTTATTACCTGGTAAACGGGTTTTCTTTTTCCATAAACATCGGCCTCCAATAACAGCCAGTAAAACAATGAAGACGACAGAGCAAATGACAGCGGGAACAATATACCGCACTATATATCAAAGATAACAGGAACGTCAGTATGAAAATTAACGATATTAAAACTGTTCTTCAAACCAAGTGGTGTTAGTCCAGCGGTAACTGCTTCAAACCTTAAAGCTTGCAAAAATACAGGACCCATTACCAGCTGGGGCGATGACCACTTGGCCACTGCAGCTCCCGAAGGGGTGGCTTACATGGTCCATGTGGTGGTGCGGGAATGCATGGGCTCGGGGATTAAACCCCTCGTTACCAAAAAAAAAAAAACAGTTCTTCAAATCAAGAGACATTAGTATGACGAGTATTTTCACCTGGTGGAGATCCCTGAGACGGAGGACGAGAAGGTGGAGATAAAGGCTTCGTTGTTCCATATAAATCCGTTCCATACAAATCATACCTTACGAAGCAACTAGGAAGAAAAACCATAGTATTAGCCCATGTATCCCGTACCCTGAGAGCGGTCTTCAGACATTTGTAACACGGGTCACCAATGATATCAGGCGTGCATTGAGCAAAACCGCGTAGTTTCAGAGACGAGGATAGACCGATTTCCTTACTTGCAAAACCCTTCTCATTATCCGCTGCCTGAAGTATTAAGGACGACATTGTGCTGTCAAAACTGTCTTGATATCCCCCAAGACGATCTTCACTCGCAATCCCACTGTAATTGTAATACAGAAAACTCGGATTTTCCTCATCAATGCCAAAAATGTTTCTGTCTGAATATCGCAAAGTACAATCCTCGAACCAAACAATCCCTTCTGTTTGGTATTTGCAGACATCTGTTATTTTAACGGTAGCAGCCTGAATGCAACCCTGACAGCTGCGCGCATCAATATCCCCCTTGCAGTAAAAAAGAGCGTAAGCTGGATTCTTAGCCGTACCATTTGTGAAATTGTAAAACCGGAGATTAGACGCCTTAGGAAGGAGTTTATTCCAAAGGGTGTTATTGAGTTCTGCTTGGAACGCGAGGGTAGAACTGCTCGCGTTACTCTGCTGGCAGCTGTTGCTTATGTAATGTGTTTTACTCGATGCAGTCGCGCCATATGTAGACGATATTTTCAAGGAAAAGATGAGTAATATCAGTTGGACATTAACCATGTTTCTGTAAATTATGGTAACTGACTTTTGGCTGATTTCTTTATAGTCTGATGGATTAGAAATGTTCTTAGAAGTCATGTCGGAAATTCAGAAGAATGTTTCTTCCTGCATTGTTTTTTGTTACTTGCGTTTGTTTAGTCAGATTATGCGCTTTAGCCAATCCTTAAAACTCGTATAATGGAAGACATGTTTACTTCAAACTTGTCTTAATCACAACCTTACAGAAGAACTGGCATAAAACTGAAATACCGTTGACACCGTCTAACGCTGTTTCAGCTAGGGCTGTACAATGGGCCGGGTCGGGCCAGAGGCGGGCCGGGCTGAAGAAAGCCAGCCCTGGCACGGCCCTGAAATAATATAGGGCTGGATTTATTTTTTTGGTTGTGATCAGCTTATAATCTGCTTAATTTGGTAAGTATATTCATGGGTTTAATTTGAATTAGTCAGTTGAATACCTTTCCTAGTTCTGTTTTGGATTTGAAGAATTTGACTTGTGGGTATGTTGAAAGAATTGAATTGAAATTTAGTCAAAGCGTGCCCATGTTCGAGTTTTCCTTGAATTTTAGTACCTTTTTCATGAATGTGTTCACGGATAATGCGTAGAAATGTGGTTCTTTCCAATTATTATCTTCAGGTGCTTTAGAGCGTGTATGATTGTGAAAATCATACTCAAACAGTGTAAGAATTTGTGGAGGTTGAGAAATGGGTTGAAAGGCAATTTTAGCAGTCCTCGATTAGTTTATAGTGTGTATGACTGTGAAAATCATTACTCAATCAGCGTAAGAATTTGCGAACGTTGGGAATTGGGTTGAAAGCCACATTTAGCAGTCCTCGATTTGTTTGAGGAATAGGTGAATGATTCATAATAAAGATAGATGATTTATGGATGAATGAAATGTGTTGAGTTGGATGGTGTATTTAGACACTTGGCATGTGATTAAGGCTTAAAAATATGCAAGTATTTTTCGTCTTGTGCTCAAAGATTGATAAGGCGGGTTAGCAGCATGGTTGAGCAATGATCTATGCTGGAGATGGAACTCATGGAAGTGACACACGAGTGTTATCTTGAACTCAGACAACATTAAAAGTGACATAGACGAGAGTATAGCTAAGGTGGTTTTGAGTAGGAACCTAACCACCGCTAACACGTCTCAGCTCAGAGATAAGAGAACATGTTTAAGCAAGGCATCTATGCTGCAGAAGTGATTCTCGGGTTGGAATGGTTATTTCCTATTAAAAATACAGTACGAATTTCACTAGTCCATTTTAGCTTGTTTGATTTCAGAATGAACCTATATGAAATGCTTGGCTTAGAAGCCTGCCTTTTATTTCAAGCCAATTTCTATCTATATAAGTTTAAGCTGCGATATACTGATATAGTATTGATTTGGTTCTAAGATCCTTGGGTGCAAGCAGACCCTCATCGTCTGAAATATTTGCGAAGTTGTGTGTTCAGCTTATTTGTTTTATAAAAGGTAGATGGAGAACTTATTAGAATTGAGTCTTATTGAATTTTTTTTGAGTGAGCTTATTAGTAGTCTACTATAGCCACAAATTCAGTTTTATATGGAACCTTATATTATTCCCCATGTTCCAGTAGTGACCGTTCCAAATGAATCTTTGCAGGCTGAGACTGTTTATGGATGTTCATTGAGCCACTTCAGATATGATTGTTTCTGCGCTTCTTACATCAGTTGGAATAAACTCTGGCCTTTGTATTTTATTCTTCACACTATACTCTATCATAAGGAAGCAGCCAGGAAACTTTAATGTGTATGTGCCACGCTTATTGGCGGGGAAAAGTATTGAACGAAATCATTATTTCCTGCAGCGGCTTATACCTTCCCCTGCGTTTGTTTAGTCAGATTATGCGCTTTAGCCAATCCTTAAAACTCGTATAATGGAAGACATGTTTACTTCAAACTTGTCTTAATCACAACCTTACAGAAGAACTGGCATAAAACTGAAATACCGTTGACACCGTCTAACGCTGTTTCAGCTAGGGCTGTACAATGGGCCGGGTCGGGCCAGAGGCGGGCCGGGCTGAAGAAAGCCAGCCCTGGCACGGCCCTGAAATAATATAGGGCTGGGCTGGGACGTGCCAAGAAAAGTCAGCCATGGCCCAGCCCTGTAGGGCTGTTAGTTGTGTTTGTGGGCTGTATTTGTATTAGTTGTGTTAGTTTTATTAGTGGGCTGGGCTGGGCTGGGCTGGGCTGCATTTCACACAGGGTTGCAGATAGGGCTGGGCTGACATCCGGCCCTGGCCCTATTCGCTACAGGGCTGGGCCGGCCAGCCCTAGCCCTGTGTGGGCTAGAAAAATTGGCCCACGTAACAGGGTTGGGCCGGATTGGCCCGCTACGTTGTCAAGCTCTAGTTTCAGCCTTTCAGGCATTCGGCCTATCACGGATACCGGGTATTTTTTAACTAAATTTCCGAGGTCTCATGATCAGATCAATAACCCTTTTAGACGATGAACATTCAGAATTTCAGATCGATAATGCCCCTTTTACGCTTGTTTAACGCAATGCCCATTTTTAAATAGGCCAGCATGAGCATCACTTAAAAATGTAACATCAGAAAGTGGCCAATGAGCAGTTTAGTATCGATGATTATAAAACCGTCTCATAGGAGATTGGTAGTATTATGTAAGACTCTTCAACCGTATGCTTTCATCGTATTCAACGACTTAGAAAGAACTAAGACAGTAAGACAGACAGTGAAAGGTAGATGAGACATTACAATAGGATGAAGTAATCAAACAAGTAACAGGCTGTTGTATGTATACTTGCAATGTAGTTGGTCGGCCGAGTTGGAAATCGATTCAATGGACGAGATTACGAGAAGTCTTGTTACGTAATCCCGTAAAGCGATCTAGGCCGAAGTATATGTCCATATTTGTGAACTGTGAAGTTTCATTGATGAACTTTCATGAAATTAGCTTCACCCAAACAGGTAATAGTGGTCTGAAACATCAAACTTGGGATAAAAAAATAAAAGGCTAAATAAAAAGACGCCGTTGCCGGGGATCGAACCCGGGTCACCCGCGTGACAGGCGGGAATACTTACCACTATACTACAACGACTGAATTGATCTTTAAAAGCACATATTACTTAATTACTTAAAATTATACCCTTAACTCTTTTTCAAACATCATATACAAAATAATTTCAGGCGGCTAGTACCAAAGTGACCATAACATTGGCTTTTAGAAATGTTATAGGTTAATCAAACCGTAAAAATCGGACTGAAAAATCGAAAAATTTTACTTTTAAAGTTATAGTGAAAGGAATTGAAATGTAAACGTTAAGAGGTCAATTAAATAAAAATCGGTTCAAAATTCAGTTATAATTCGCTTTTCAAAAACTGCAATTACTGAACCGAAGGCCGAAGCGGTTGAGCAAAGACTAAAGACGGCCAAAAATAGTTACGTTACCTAATCCATTCCACCATAAATTATAGAATAAGACGATCTTATAGCGAGAGAGTGAAGACGGTTTTTTTCTATAAAAAAATCATTCAATTTATTGTTATATCGAGTAAAAAAACGTGAGTTATATACAAATAAACCGTCTTACCATGTAAAACCGTCGGACTAACGGTGCATTCCGAAGTCAAAGACACAAACTCTGACCTTCTTCTCTCATCTCTCATACTCTGAAAGACTCAAACCCGACATTATCACCGTCGACTTATCGCCTTCCGTCACCGTCTCCTCCGTCCACCACCGCGCCACCCTCATCTCCTCCACCCGCCGACGATCGACCACCATTTTAATCTGGTATTAATTTCGCTGTTTTCATTTTTATTACTCTCTGAATGCTGATTTTTGTTGTACTTGTTTCTTCAATTTACTCAAAGATCTGATTTTTTTTATCTGGGTAATTAATATGTCTGATCATGTAGAAATTGAAATTAATAAACCGTCTCATAGTGTAAGACCGTCTCGTTTAATAATTACTGATGAATGAATTAATGAATGATGACCAGGAACTACAGTAATCCGCATTACACATCTATGAATTCAATTGGGGAAAATTATCAATTTTAACCTAATAATTTGTCTTAGTTAGAATATAATTGTCCGTTGTTAAATCTTTCTTGCTGTCAAATGGAATTGTCAAGCTTTACGCGGTTATTATTGTTACTTTCACTACTCCCGCAGCTACTACTTTTAACTTTACCCTAATTCTCGTTGAAGACGGACACTATCCGTTACAAGCTGAAGACGGATAGTGCCCTTCTCACAAAAATGTTGGCACTACCCATGGATGCTCCTAGGGCTGTAAATGATTAGAGCCGGCTCGTAGAGCCCTCAGAATCAGCTCGGTCAAAACTCGGCTCGAAATCGGTCAAAACTAATTCCGAGTCGGGTTGGACCAAATCCAAGCCGATTCCAAGCTTAGTAGAGCTCAAAATCGGAAGTTCGGTTAGGCTCGTTTTATCTATTATTTTTAGTTATTTCGTGATTTTGTAATTTTTCTTGTTCCTAATAAAATGTCATTTTAACATAATGTTTCTTATATCTATAAGTATTTATTTTTATTTTGACTTAAAAGTTCAAGAAAGTAAAGAAAAAAATTATTTAACCTAGCTCGAATAGAGCTCGAGCTTAATCTGAGCTAATTCAGAGCTTTGATTTTTTAAGCTCGGATAATTCCGAGCCGATTCCGAGCTCAAGTTCAAACTTCTGAGCCGATTCCAAGCCCACCCGTGCTCGAACTCAAATCGGCTCGGTTACACCCCTAGATGCTCATGCTCCATTTCTCCTCCCACTTGCTTTGTTGGGAGGGGGACACTGTCCGTCTTCAGCTTTTGATAGATAATGTTCGTCACAAGCAAGCCGCTTTGTTAACTTTATTACCCCTCGTCTGATTGCTGCTACTTTCACAGTCTCCGTCGTCTGGTTTTTTATTGCAGTGTGAAACTGCTGAAGCATCAAAGTTTAGGAAGACAATAAAAGTGAGAATCTGAAAATGGGTATTTTTAGAGAAAAGAAAGCCTCCGAATCTCCCTCATCGTCTCCTTGTTCGACAACTTCTCCTTGTGCTAATCTCAGGACTGCCTACCATAACTGTTTTAACAATTGGTATTCTGAGAAATTCGTAAAGGGTCAATGGCAAAACGAAGAGTGTGTTGCTGAGTGGGAGAAATACAGGACTTGTCTTTCTGTATGTTTCTCTTCTTTCTTATTTTTCGATGTTAATTAAGATAATAAGATGTGTGTTACCCTGACTCTTCGACACAGTGCCGTGTCGGACACGTGTCGAGTGTCGGATACGGCTATTTTTTGCGAATGTTTCAATTTTTTGGTCTAAAATGAAGTGTCGAAGTGTCGTGTCGGTATCAGACAAGAATGTGTCGGACACGGGACATGGCAGCTAAGTGAAGTGTCGGAGTACCATAGATATAAGATTGGCCGATTGGGCAGTAGGTTAGGTTTTAATGTATGGTGTGTTGCTTTTTTTGTCAGCAACATTTGGAAGATAAACAGTTGAGTAGATTCCTAGAAGTTGAAGCTTCTGGATTCCCGTCTGTTGATCGACTTGATACTAAAACTTCCGTTAACGATGCATCAAAGCCTGCTGCCAACTAATGTACCTCGTCTTTTAATTCTAAATTTTCGACCTTAGTTTAGTTGCTAACCACTTTGATAGTTATGTCATGACTTTTACCGATAAGTTGCGTTTATAAACAAGTTGTTGAGTAGAGGCCGAGGCCGAGGCCGAGGCCTGTCAGATAATGTGGTCTACCGTCTGCATCACTTTCTTTCCGTGTTCTTGTTAGTTGAATATGAGCATCTTCTTCCTTTATTGCAAAGCGGAATATATTTATCAGCTATCCTGTATTTGTGGGTAATGCATGTCCATTACAGTTAGGAGGAAACGATGAGTCTTGCATGAGGCGATGTCACGTATGAGACCAACCGTAATGTTTATGTACCCCTGATTGGAAATGTCAGCATTATCTTCCCCCCTTCTTTTAGCGATACCTTAATGCTAAGCATTCAGGTTAGACTATCGTGAATTTGTATTGTGGTTCTAGTTAGGGGTAGAGCTGGACAACGTAGCGCCAGCCCGGCCCGGCCCAACCCTGTTACGTGGGCCAATTTTTCTAGCTCATACAGGGCTAGGGCTGAGCCAGCCCAGCCCGGTAGCGAATAGGGTCAGGGCCAGGGCCAGGGCCGGATTTTGTCAGTCCAGCCCTATCTGCAGCCCTGTGTAAAATGCAGCCCAGCCCACTAATCAAACCAACACAACTAACACAAATACATTCCACAAACACAACTAGCAGCCCTACAGGGCTGGGTCAGCGCTGACTTTTCCTGGCCCAGCCCTATATTATTTTAGGGTCGTGCCAGGGCTGACTTTCTTTAGCCCGGCCCGGCCCGAACCGGCCCATCCCATTGTACAGCCCTAGTTAGGGGTAGCCTTCGAGTCTTTACGTTTGCATATGCACATTCAATAAGTCTTCCTTCAAAAGACGTTAATTATGCTAATGTTAATGCAAAGAATTGTGTTAACATTTTGTTTAAGGTACTAAAACAAATACTTTCTAGCCAAAATTTCCGAGGTCTTGTGATATACATGAGATTTTTTTCTCGAAGCAGCAACTCGTTTATGACCCGTCTGATCTTGATGAACGCTTTGACATTAGAAACCAATTTATAATCGATAACACCTCTTTAACTTGGTGCCTGTTTTTTCTCTTCAACTTATTATCCGAGGCTTCCCTAAGTATTCTCGTCCTCTCATTTATGCTGTTTGGGTGTTTCTTCTAACTGTAATGATTAGCCGGTGTCAATAGCCACTATAAATTGCTCCGACTACCAATACAACGACGCATGTAAAACTTGTTAACGTTTAGTTTGTCATAAGAAGTATTCTCATATCACCATGCTTGTTATCGGAATTTAACGGTGACACTAATACGTTATTGTCAAAATTGACACGTTATTAAAGTCAAATGAGAACAATATAAATAAGATATCCGTAGAGTCTAGAGTATAGATTCTAGACCATGTAGTACATCAAGTTTGGATTTAAACGGAAAATTGGATAAAAATAAAAAAGCGAAAAATACGCCGTTGCCGGGGATCGAACCCGGGTCACCCGCGTGACAGGCGGGAATACTTACCACTATACTACAACGACTTAGTTGTTAGTTGGCAGCGCTCAAATTAGAAAAACATATGTTTTGAATTTGTGTATTTCAAAATAAATGATTAAAATGAAGTAATTGAATTGTCATTGCAGCCACTTAGATAGGAAAAATAACATGAAAAAATAAAGAAAAGAAAAATAAAATATTTTAAGCTGACACATCAATGTCAACATTTTATGTGTCTCAAAATGTAAAACCACGTATATAGGAAACTAAGAACGACAATTGTACATGTCTAAATACCCATCTGGGTTAGCTTAGTTGGTTAAAAGTTAAAACGTACGACCCGATATACTTGATTTACAGACGATGGACAGCTGGATTTTACTGAGAGTCTCGAGCTTCTTAGTACCTGAAACAGTATATGAAACTAGTCTGTGAGCTGAATGAAACAAAAATGGGTCAAACGTCTAAGACTATAACTATGTGTACCAAACCCGCACTCGTTTTCTAATTACCGTGCAAAATCCAGCACATCATTTTACTTAATTATCCTACACATTTTTTTACAATTATTCCGAATATACCCTTCTCACTTTTATCATCCCAAAAAACAAGAGAAAATAAAAAACCTCAAAAATCAACTCATGATTTTAAAGCAATTGAATTTCCCGATTTCAACAGTTGCTCTAAAATCTGATTTTACAGCAATTGAATTTCCCGATTTCAACAATTGTTCTAAAATCTGATTTTACTGCAATTAGAATATATAAATATTCTAAAATCCCTCCCATTTGGATTTCCCAATTTCAGTTTAGTTTCAGAGATTGATTGAATTTAAATTCAGTTTAAACCCTAATTGTTAAAAAAAAACCTCTTTTTAGAAAAAAAAAAAAAAAAACATAACTAAATTGAATAAAAGACGGAACTTAATAAAAAATTACGATGAAACGACGAACTTACGTTTGATATGTGCGAATTACGATCCATAATAGTTGAAAAAATAAGAGATTGATTAGGTTTAAAGTGAGAGAAGTCTTTCAATTATTTAAAAGTCTTTTAAATTTTATTTTTACGAAAGACAAATATGGAAATTTAGGATATACAAGTGTTGGATTAAGCAAATTAACATGCGGGATTTAGCGCTACGTATTAAGAAAGAAAGGTGAATGTGTTGTAAATTGTAAATAAAGAATTACTCATCCTGATTTTGAATCTGTTTACAATTCATTTGAACAAGCTTTAGGAACGACGCATAAAATACCCAGAATTTGGTTGTTGTATCTTCAAACCCTAATTGATCATAAATTTATTAGTCGTACCACTAGAACAATCGACCGTGTAAACCATCTGCAAAGAATTCGACATGTTGACAACTCTGATTTATGGGTGAATTATGACGATGAAAAAGAAGTTTTTATCAAAATGGTGTTCTAAATGGAACTATTTACCAAAATGGGGTTCTTTTGAAACTAATTACCAAAAATGGTTCCACGTCATCAATTCGGTTTTTTAAATTTTTTTTCAGAATTTTTGCACTTGTCGCTGTCCCAGACAGCGACATGTTGCTTCCATTTTCAAGCTTTGATAAGCTAACTTCGTCAAGTCCGTTCTCCTTACTCCGACTACCAAATGATGAAATACGACCACCATTCTCTTCTTCTCACTTCCCTTATCGTATTCACATGGTTGTTTGAGTTATTTACTCCATGATTTGCGCAAAAAATGAGTCGTGATATCGCCGTTCACCAACAATTTCGGTTTCGAACATTGCATCTTCTCTGTTTTTCGGCATCTCCTCTATTTCATCCCTCTCCTCTCTTCTACAAAAGTAACGAAGAAGCTCCACCAAATATGACATTGATCAGTCTGAAGTTGTCGGACACAGATGCTGCATAACTCCACCATTTTAATCTGGTATTAATTTCGCTGTTTTCATTTTTATTACTCTCTGAATGCTGATTTTTGTTGTACTTGTTTCTTCAATTTACTCAAAGATCTGATTTTTTTTATCTGGGTAATTAATATGTCTGATCATGTAGAAATTGAAATTAATAAACCGTCTCATAGTGTAAGACCGTCTCGTTTAATAATTACTGATGAATGAATTAATGAATGATGACCAGGAATTACAGTAATACGCATTGCACATCTATGAATTCAATTGGGGAAAATTATCAATTTTAACCTAATAATTTGTCTTAGTTAGAATGTAATTGTCCGTTGTTAAATCTTTCTTGCTGTCAAATGGAATTGTCAAGCTTTACGCGGTTATTATTGTTACTTTCACTACTCCCGCAGCTACTACTTTTAACTTTACCCAAATTCTCGTTAAAGACGGACACTATTTGTTACAAGCTGAAGACGGATAGTGCCCTTCTCACAAAAATGTTGGCACTACCCATGGATGCTCCTAGGGCTGTAAATGATTAGAGCCGGCTCGTAGAGCCCTCGGAATCAGCTCGGTCAAAACTCGGCTCGAAATCGGTCAAAACTAATTCCGAGTCGGGTTGGACCAAATCCAAGCCGATTCCAAGCTTAGTAGAGCTCAAAATCGGAAGTTCGGTTAGGCTCGTTTTATCTATTATTTTTAGTTATTTCGTGATTTTGTAATTTTTCTTGTTGGTGAACGGCGATATTACGGCTCATTGTTTGCGCAAACCATGTAGTAAATAACTCAAACAACCATGTGAATACGATAAGGGAAGTGAGAAGAAGAGAATGGTGGTCGTATTTCATCATTTGGTGGTCGGAGTAAGGAGAACGGACTTGACGAAGTTAGCTTATCAAAGCTTGAAAATGGAAGCAACATGTCGCTGTCTGGGACAGCGACAAGTGCAAAAATCCTGAAAAAAAAATTTAAAAAACCGAATTGATGACGTAGAACCATTTTTGGTAATTAGTTTCAAAAGAACTCCATTTTGGTAAATATTTTGATTTTCGACACTATTTAAGCAAAAACTTCGATGAAAAATGCATATAATGAAGAAAATTTTGAGATTTTTGTATTAACATTTACTTATATATTGTAATTCTATTATGATATTTCAAATTTATAGAGATTGATTGCGTTTTGATATACTTTGAATATAAACTTTATATTAATATTACAATATTTTTAGTATATCGGTCATATAAAATTATATTACAAATCGAAAATCGATTAATCAATCCAATTCAAACTTGTTTCCTTTATTCTAGTTGGTACAATCTTATTCACTTACTTTGTTTGATTGAATATCATAACTTATTTCATCTTAGCTCTAATTATAAACATCTTTCATTGTGTTTATATCAACATGAGTGAGTAGTAACCTACTAACCTTGCTATGATTCCGGGAATCGTTAGTGTATTTTTAGGGTTGATTAACATACAAATCATTTTGGATAACTTGTGATGATTGTCTTCCACTCGAGCGGGTTAGGGTTTAGGGTTTAATAAAAAGTTACTACTTTTGAAGTTGGGAAAGTTTGAATAGAGCTCCAAGTATATGAAACGGTAAGAGTACACGACTGGAGTTGGGAGTTAAAAAGGAAAGCAATGTGAATGTTGTAATTTGTAAATAAGGAAATTGAGTTCATATCTAATATCTTATCTATTTAAATACAATAACATTTTAAGTGTTCTCATGCGTCTACGTCATCAACTACAATTTTTTTAACCAGTAAAGACGAGACCCGCATCAAATAATTTGGAATTAATTTATCAATAACCGTCATAAACGTATCTTGCAAAAAAATATTAGATAATAAAATAACAACTTAACATTATACCTCAACGGCTACTCAAACGGGTAAATTTAATGTTTCTTATAACTTAAATTTGACATTTAAAAAAAAAGTTATTTACAAGTGTAAATTAAATAATAACTATATAAAAAACTTAATCAAATTTTAAATAGAATTATTAAAATAATAATATTTAAATTGTATATCTATGCAAGTAGAGGTGGCAATCGGGTCACTCGGGTCGGTCACGGGTCGGTTACGGGTCGGGTCAAAGCAGGTCGGGTCATATTGGGTTCGGGTTATGTCGGGTTAGGACGGGTTCGGGTCGGTTCGGTTCATGTCGGGTCATTTTCGGGTCGGGTCATCACGGGTGATAATTCGGGTTAGGTCATTAGCGGGTCAGGTTATTGACATATATTTTATTTTATATATTTAGTTTTAGATGATAATTTTATGTTTAATTAATTGATAAATGTATTAATTGAAGTTTAAGTTCAAATAATTAAGAAAATTATCAATTTGGTGTCATTTAAACCATTATTAAGCCAGTTCATTATAACGTCATCTATCGGGTTGAGAAATATCGGGTCACAGCCTGGGTCGGTTCGGTTCGGGTCGGGTTCGGGTTGGACAAAATAATGCTGCTATCGGTTAGCGAGTCGATTTGGGTTGGGTCAGTTCGGTTTCGGGTCGTCCAATTCTCTGGTTGTATCGGGTCGGATTTCGGGCGGGGCGGGGCGGCTTTTGCCAGCTCTATATGCAAGGTTAAAAACTAGTTTAGGTAATACGAAAAAATCGAGTTAAAATAGGAATACGTAAATTGTAGACTATAAGTTTAGGTAATAAATAAAACCGAGTTAAAATAGGAATACGTAAATAACTAAACTATAAAAGGAAGGAAAGAATTTGGATTCATTTAGAAACGAAAAACTAGATGGCGATGGCGAAGGTAAAGAGAATGGAGGAAGTTGAAATTCTGGTAAAATCAAGCCCTGGAAGCTACAAACTTTGGTATGAATATCTCAGTCTTCTTCTAGAATCAACTCGTGTTCTTCCAATTACTCATCCTGATTTTGAATTTGTTTACAATTCATTTGAACAAGCTTTAGGAACGATGCATAAAATGCCCAGAATTTGGTTATTGTATCTTCAAACCCTAATTGATCATAAATTTATCACTCGTACTCGTAGAACCTTTGATCGTGCTCTCTCTGCTTTGCCTGTTACCCAGCACGAACGAATTTGGGAGTTGTATTTGCCTTTTGTTAGTCGAAGTTCTATTCCTATTGAGACTTCAATTAGGGTTTTCAGAAGATATGTTATGTTTGATCCTTCCTACACTGGTTTCTTCTTTGATTTTCTGGTCTCGTCTAAGAGATGGCAGGAGGCTTCTCTCCTTTTGTTGAACAATGTTGATGATCTTGTTAACTCCTGCAAGTCGAAACACGTTTTATGGACAGACCTGTGTCGTCTCCTCTCGAATCATGGTACCGAGGTTCAGGGTTTGGATGTAGACGGTATTATTAGGGGTGTTATTCGTGAATTTACTGATGATGTTGGTTGTCTTTGGGTTTCTTTGGCTGATTATTATATTCGCAAGTCTTTACCCTTTAAAGCTAGGGATATCTTCGAAGAAGCCTTGATCACTGTTACTACTGTCAGAGATTTTACCCTAATTTTCGATGCATATACCCGTTTTGAGGAGACTGTTCTCACATTGAAGTTGGAGAATTTGTGTGCCATTGATAATCACGAGGGGGAACAAGACTGTTCTGACTCTGACAACGATCTCAGGTGGAACCTTGATCTCTCTGTCCCTGATTTTCAGAATAAGCTTCTCAAGGGGTTTTGGCTCTCTGATCACGATGACCTCGATCTCAGCCTCTCTAGAATGGAGGACCTCCTTGACAGAAGGCCTATTCTCTCCAACAGTGTTGTGCTTAGACAAAACCCACATAATGTCCAGAACTGGCATCACAGAGCTAAGCTCTTTCAGGGTCATCCTGATAGTCAGATTCATACCTACGTCGAGGCTGTTAAGACTGTTGATCCTACCAAGGCCCTCGGAAAACCTCACTCTCTCTGGCTTGCATTGGCTAAACTTTACGAGGCTCATAACGATCTCCCTAATGCTAGGCTTGTGTTCAAGCAAGCTGTCCAAGTTCACTACCAGTCTGTTGAACACCTAGCTACCCTTTGGTGTGAGTGGGCTGAGATGGAGCTCCGCCACAAGAACTCTAACACTTCCCTTGACCTGCTCAGGTCTGCAACTTCTGTGCCGTCTCTCGAGGTTAAGCGCCGACTCCCCGCTGGTGCTCCTGAACCCGTCCAGATGAAGGTCCATAAGTCACTGAAATTGTGGGCGTTTTATGTCGATTTACAGGAAAGCATCGGCAGCATAGACTCTACCCGTTCTGTTTATGCCACTATTCTGGATATGGGGATTGCTACTCCTCAAATCGTCCTCAACTATGCCAAGTTCCTGGAAGAGCATAACTACTATGAAGACGCTTTCAAGGTCTATGAACGAGGCGTCAAGATATTTAAATATCCACATGTAAAGGACATATGGGTGACGTATCTGTCCAAGTATGTGCAGAGATACAAGGATTCTAAGTTAGAACAAGCGAGGGAGCTATTTGACACTGCTATCCAAACAGCTCCTGCAGAGTGCATGAAGCCGCTGTTCCTTCAGTATGCTAGGTTGGAGGAAACCTATGGCTCAGTCCAACGGGAATTGAAGGTCTATGCCAAGGCAACGAAAGCTGTTCCAGCCGATGAGAAGTCAAGCGTGTACGAAATATACATTGCTCGTGCAGGGGAAACGTTTGGAATGCCACTGATCAGGGAGATATACGAAGAAGCCATTTCTTCTGATCTCCTAGATGCAGACGTGAAGGCCATGTGCCTAAGGTATGCGGACCTTGAAAAATGTCTTGGGGAGTTCGATCGTTGTCGAGCAATATACTCGTACGCCTCCCGATTCGCTGATCCTAGAAGTGATGCTGAGTTTTGGAGCAAGTGGAATGACTTTGAGGTTAAGCATGGCAGTGAGGACACGTTTAGGGAAATGCTCCTTGTTAAGCGAAGTGTCGCTGCGTCTTTCTGCCAGACAATCGTTCTTGATCATCTGAACCAAACTAATGAGAAGGCGAACAAGGCTGCTGTTGGAGAAGCTGCAGTAATTCCTCCTGTAGATGGTGCTCCTTCCTTAGCCAAGAAACGCAAGGCGGAAACCTGTCTCGGCGATTCCCAGAGAATCAGAAGGAGAAGCATTTAATATTTCTTGATCAAAACGATTCAGTTTGCAGAATATAGGGTAAGGTGAGGTGAGCAATTTCAGTAGAGTTGGTGTCTTTCCTTTATTTATGTAATGTAATGTTATTTTATGGCTGTTTATGGTCTAAACGATGTTACTTATACTCTTCTAGTAGTATCCGACGATGGCGATGGTGTGTGTCCAAGTGTCAGAGACGGCTATTTTTATGACACACATTGCATATTTTCGTCATTACTTCTTTTGCTCAATGCATTTTTAACTACTCACTTACACATAATTAACACAGACATCACAAATAACAAAATAATAAATATGCTAAACATGACCAATTATGAAATTTTATTAAATGCTCGAGGTTTAATAAAGAAAGTGACGTGCGATAAATTAAAATCAAAATTACTTTTTCACATACGAATATACGATCCTCGATTTTTCAGGCCGTATAAAAAAATAAAGGTTCGTTTTCGAGGAAATGGAGCGGATCCTTTCTCGTAATCGAATGATCTAACTAACCAGCAATTAACGGAGAGTCCAGCAATGGATATCAAATTAGAAACGAGCAAGCAGGACTCGACGAATCTCTTGATAGAGATGTCGATTCCATGGAACATTGAGCATGTCTTATTGTTAGTAAGTCGTGCTTAAGTTATCTAACTGCTATACAATATTGTCCGTTTAATATGTCAGATTTAATACCTAGATTAAGTCCTATTTCGTCCCACATTTCATGCATGCATGGTATGGAATATTCAAGGAACCGGAAATAAGAATAAAATTACTGCCCTGAAAGAAGTTGTTAGAACTTACAAACCATCCGTCCTCGTTCCGGTTGAAACTCATATGAATTAGAGTTCTCTGGCCCGATGCATACTTGGGGGAGAGGTAACTCGGTAGAAACTCGACAGAGTGCTCGACTTGACCGAGCTCTTTGTAACAGTGAGTGGAGTATAGGTTAACTCGTTACTACTCGTTGGCAGAGATTGAGAAAGTAGTGAACCATATGGGGTCACTCAAAGCTCCGGGTCCGGATGGTTTTCAAGCTCTTTTCTATCAGAAATATTGGTCTGTTGTAAAAGAGGATGTGTGCAGAATGGTCATGAAAGCTCTTGAAGGGAAGGGAATGCCTGAAGGATTAAATGATACCAACATTGTCCTTATCCCGAAAGTTATAGGTTCGGAAACCGTCTCTCAATTCAGACCCATCAGCTTATGCAATGTCGCCTACAAAATAATCAGCAAGGTTATTGCTAATAGAATAAAAAAGGTTCTGCCTCGACTTATATCTGAAAATCAAAGCGGGTTTGTCCCGGGCCGGCAGATTACGGATAATATTGTTGTTTTCCAGGGAACAATTCACACGATGAAGCGAAAACGAGGTAAGAAAGGTCTTATGGCTATTAAAATTGACCTTGAAAAAGCGTACGATAGGCTGAAATGGATATTTATTCGTGACACATTGGTCGACATGTGTTTTCCTACGCTACTTGTTGATACGGTTATGGAGTGTGTTACCACTACTTCTATGCAGATTTTATGGAACGGGGAACCGACTGAAAAATTTAGACCCACTAGAGGGGTGCGACAAGGTGATCCGTTGTCCTCGTATTTATTTGTTATGTGCCTTGAAAAATTACAAGCAGCCATCGACCAAGAAGTAAGAAATAATCAGTGGCTTCCTATTCCTATTTGCAAAGACGGTCCTTCTATTTCTAACTTATTCTTTGCGGATGATACGGTACTTTTTGCCGAAGCTACTACTGATCAGGCCATGATTATTAACAAAGTCTTGAACAATTTCTGCCGAGCCTCGGGGGAGAAGGTCAACAATGCGAAATCCAGAGTTTTTTATCTCTGCAAACACAGCTCAAATTGATCGAGATAATATACTCAGTTGTCTTAGTTCTCCGTCTACAGAAGACCTCGGGACCTATTTAGGAGTTCCAACTATTAACGGACGAGTTACAAGAGCTACCTTTGCACATTTGGAAGATAAATTTAATAAACGACTTGCAGGTTGGTAGACGAAACATCTTTCTCTAGCAGGACGTGCAACTTTAGTGCAAGCTACTCTTTCTACTTTAGCTAATTATAATATGCAGACAGTTAAAATTCCTAGGACGGTATGTGACTCCCTAGACCGAAAGGTAAGAAGATTTCTATGGGGTGGAGATGAGGTTCAACGTAAGGTCCACTTGATTTCTTGGGACACTATACAAAAACCAAAAAGTTTAGGCGGGCTCGGTATAAAATCATCTCGACAATCTAATGCAGCCTTCCTAACCAAAATTGGATGGAGAGTTCTATCAGAACCACATAGTCTTTGGGCTCGAGTTCTCCGGGCTAAATACTGTAATGGGCGATGTGATGTTAATATGTTCCAACCTAAACCAAATATGTCTAATGTTTGGGGTGGCATAACTTCTCAGGCTAATATTATAAGTCAAGGAGCGTTTGTGGCAGTGGGTAATGGGCGAACTACGCTTTTTTGGGACCACCCATGGGTTGACAATGGTTGTCTCTCGGATAAGGCTACTTCAGTCATACCGGAATCCATCTTAGGTGCTACAGTAAGTGAGATGTGGGACGAGTCAGCAGGGTGGAAATGGGACCTGTTTTCTAATTTTCTTCCGCAGGAAGAATTGTTAAAAATCGAGGCTTACTCACTAACTCTGGAACCGTATATCGAAGACGCTCTCTTTTGGAGTGGATCCCCCAATGACAAGTTCAAAATTAAGTCTGCATTGGCGCTAATAAGAGCTAATGAGATTGTCTCAGAAACCGTCACAGTGGAATGGCACCTTATTTGGAAATTACCGATCCAACAAAGAATTCGTATGTTCTTATGGCTCGTTGCTCACAATCGGCTTATGTACAATTATAATAGAGTTCGACGGGGTCTATCGGATGATCCACTATGTCCCAGGTGTTTAGCCGAAGACGAAACTACAAACCATTTGTTGCGCTGCTGCCCTTACTCCACCGAAATTTGGTCATTATTCTTAGGGAGGATGCGATAAGAGTAGCCTTACCTCGTCTAGTAGCTACATAATTTATCGGTGCTTAGCCCCTCTTTTGTACCAAAAAAAAAACCATCCTTACTACTCCATAAAAATTTCAACCATTTCTCTTCTCATAAACCCTAATTTAGTTTTATTGCACGGAGACAAATGATTAGAAACGGAAAAAGTAATTAGTTTTATGTCTCGGAAATTATAAGAGGGCGTAAAAATTGACGTAATTGTAACTATCCCATTTAAATTTTTTGCTCGGTTTTTTACAAAAATTGTATTGAGACGGAATTATACTTTTTTTTTACGAAAATTGTATTGAGACTGTCCTATACAATGAGGATCAGAAGGTGTGAAAAGGATACGATGAATGTCTGAATGATGTGGAAAATGAGGGGGTATGTAGTAAGAAAACTAATTAAGGAGATAAATTTTGTTTCAAGGTTGTATTATGTGTAAATGACATAGGCATATACGCTATAAAAACAGGTTTCAAATATCTAAGACATCATGTTTGTAAACTCAAATTTGTTTTTCTATGTGAAACACAAAAATACGTAATCAAATGTTAATAAATGTCATGTCAATATTGTATTATTAACTTTTAACTGGACTATTTTTTTGTCTTGGTTATCGATTAAAAAAAACATCATGATTTACAGTTTACACCCATTTCTAATGTAACATCTCAGGGGTGTTGCATCCTCCATTAATTCCTTGCCACTTCTCTCCTACCTCATTTGTTAACTAAACAAAAAATTGCATGTCTTTGTTACCCCGTCAAACACATCTCATTCAAACAAAGTCGATTTTGAATGAAAAAGTTAAATTTCTGATAGATGGATGAACTTTTCAAATGGAGAGCTAACTTTGAGGGATAAGTCTAGGTGTTTCGTGAAGGAGGGGTAAGTTGAATATTTTAGGTGTGTATTGGAAAGTAGAAGAAGGGTGTCGATGATGAATTGGATGGTTGTTTGAGGTAGTTGTAAAGATGACTCCATCGCATTTGGTGGTTAATTTAATGATAGGTTAGTAGGCGGTACTTTGGATTGTGGACCGTTTCATGTGTTGTTCGAAAAGTAAGAGTAGTGGTTTATAGAGTTTTTTTTGTGTGGTATTGAAGATGATTGCGACGAGATGGGTGGTTAGTTGTATATGTGGATTTAATACGATGGATGCATGATAGGTGTATGGATGATGGTAGCATTAATGACATAAATGAATATAAACGAGATAATTTTATTAACAAAATATCTCATTTATAGAACGAACTAATACGATTTTTATATCAAGAAAAAAAATATTTTGATTTTTTTATTTACATGGTGGCAACTTTTATGAATATCACAAATAATTTAGTATCCGTGCATCGCACGGGCAAAAATACTAGTAAATGATTAAAATGAAGTATTGAATTGTCATTGCCACTTACATAGGAAAAATAACACGAGAAAATAAAGAAAAAAAATAAAATATTTTAAGTTGACACATCAGTCGTCAATATTTTACGTGTCTCAAAATGTAAAACCACGTATATAGGAAACTAAGAACGACAATTGTATATGTCTATATACCCATCTGGGTCGACTTAACTGGTTAAAAGTTAAAACTTACAACCTGGTATACTTGATTTACAGACGATGGGCAGCTGGATTTTACTGAGAGTCTTGAGCTTCTTAATACCTGAAACAGTATATGAAACTTATAGTCTGTGAGTTGAATGAAACAAAAATGGGTCAAACGTCTAAGACTATAACTATGTGTACCAAACCCGCACTCATTTCTAATTATCGTGCTAAATTCAGCACATTATTTTACTCAATCCTACACTTTTTTTTTACAATTATTCCGAATATACCCCTCACTTTTATCATCCCCACCAAAAAAAATAAGAGAAAATAAAAAAAAACCCAAAAATCAACTCCTCCCAAAAATCAACTGATGATTTTACAGCAATTGAATTTCCCGATTTCAACAATTGTTCTAAAATCTGATTTTACTGCAATTAGAATATATAAATATTCTAAAATCCCTCCTATTTGGATTTCCCGATTTCAGTTTAATTTTAGAGATTGATTATATTTCAATTCAGTTTAAACCCTAATTGTTAAAAAAACCTCTTTTTAGAAAAAAAACACATAACTAAGTTGAATAAAAGACGGAACTTAATAAAAAATTACGATGAAACGACGAACTTACGTTTGATATGTGCGAATGACGATTCATAATAGTCGAAAAAATAAGAGATTGATTAGGTTTAAGTGAGAGAAGTCTTTCAATTATTTAAAAGTCTTTTTAAATTTTATTTTTACGAAAGATAAGTATGGAAATTTAGGATAAAAAGTGTTGGATTAAGCAAATTAGCAGGCGGGATTTAGCGAGACTACGTATTAAGAAAGAAAGGTGAATGTGTTGTAAATTGTTAATAAAGAAATTGAGGTAATAAGGAAATTGAGATTAAATAGAAAACAGAGTGAAAATAGGAAAGCGTGGAGTATAAAAGGAAGGAAAGAAAGAAAAACACAGAAAAAAAAAAGAAAGAGAGAAAGAGAGAAAGAGAGGAGAGAAGATGGCGAGAATGGAGGAAGTAAAAAAACTGGTAAAATCAAGCCCTGGAAGCTACAAACTTTGGTATGAATATCTCAGTCTTCTTCTAGAATCAACTCGTGTTCTTCCAATTACTCATCCTGATTTTGAATTTGTTTACAATTCATTTGAACAAGCTTTAGGAACGATGCATAAAATGCCCAGAATTTGGTTATTGTATCTTCAAACCCTAATTGATCATAAATTTATCACTCGTACTCGTAGAACCTTTGATCGTGCTCTCTCTGCTTTGCCTGTTACCCAGCACGAGCGAATTTGGGAGTTGTATTTGCCTTTTGTTAGTCGAAGTTATATTCCTATTGAGACTTCAATTAGGGTTTTCAGAAGATATGTTATGTTTGATCCTTCCTACACTGGTTTCTTCTTTGATTTTCTGGTCTCGTCTAAGAGATGGCAGGAGGCTTCTCTCCTTTTGTTGAACAATGTTGATGATCTTGTTAACTCCTGCAAGTCGAAACACGTTTTATGGACAGACCTGTGTCGTCTCCTCTCGAATCATGGTACCGAGGTTCAGGGTTTGGATGTAGACGGTATTATTAGGGGTGTTATTCGTGAATTTACTGATGATGTTGGTTGTCTTTGGGTTTCTTTGGCTGATTATTATATTCGCAAGTCTTTACCCTTTAAAGCTAGGGATATCTTCGAAGAAGCCTTGATCACTGTTACTACTGTCAGAGATTTTACCCTAATTTTCGATGCATATACCCGTTTTGAGGAGACTGTTCTCACATTGAAGTTGGAGAATTTGTGTGCCATTGATAATCACGAGGGGGAACACGACTTTTCTGACTCTGACAACGATCTCAGGTGGAACCTTGATCTCTCTGTCCCTGATTTTCAGAATAAGCTTCTCAAGGGGTTTTGGCTCTCTGATCACGATGACCTCGATCTCAGCCTCTCTAGAATGGAGGACCTCCTTGACAGAAGGCCTATTCTCTCCAACAGTGTTGTGCTTAGACAAAACCCACATAATGTCCAGAACTGGCATCACAGAGCTAAGCTCTTTCAGGGTCATCCTGATAGTCAGATTCATACCTACGTCGAGGCTGTTAAGACTGTTGATCCTACCAAGGCCCTCGGAAAACCTCACTCTCTCTGGCTTGCATTGGCTAAACTTTACGAGGCTCATAACGATCTCCCTAATGCTAGGGTCGTCTTCAAGCAAGCTGTCGAAGTTCACTACCAGTCTGTTGAACACCTAGCTACCCTTTGGTGTGAGTGGGCTGAGATGGAGCTCCGCCACAAGAACTCTAACACTTCCCTTGACCTGCTCAGGTCTGCAACTTCTGTGCCGTCTCTCGAGGTTAAGCGCCGACTCCCCGCTGGTGCTCCTGAACCCGTCCAGATGAAGGTCCATAAGTCACTGAAATTGTGGGCGTTTTATGTCGATTTACAGGAAAGCATCGGCAGCATAGACTCTACCCGTTCTGTTTATGCCACTATTCTGGATATGGGGATTGCTACTCCTCAAATCGTCCTCAACTATGCCAAGTTCCTGGAAGAGCATAACTACTATGAAGACGCTTTCAAGGTCTATGAACGAGGCGTCAAGATATTTAAATATCCACATGTAAAGGACATATGGGTGACGTATCTGTCCAAGTATGTGCAGAGATACAAGGATTCTAAGTTAGAACAAGCGAGGGAGCTATTTGACACTGCTATCCAAACAGCTCCTGCAGAGTGCATGAAGCCGCTGTTCCTTCAGTATGCTAGGTTGGAGGAAACCTATGGCTCAGTCCAACGGGAATTGAAGGTCTATGCCAAGGCAACGAAAGCTGTTCCAGCCGATGAGAAGTCAAGCGTGTACGAAATATACATTGCTCGTGCAGGGGAAACGTTTGGAATGCCACTGATCAGGGAGATATACGAAGAAGCCATTTCTTCTGATCTCCTAGATGCAGACGTGAAGGCCATGTGCCTAAGGTATGCGGACCTTGAAAAATGTCTTGGGGAGTTCGATCGTTGTCGAGCAATATACTCGTACGCCTCCCGATTCGCTGATCCTAGAAGTGATGCTGAGTTTTGGAGCAAGTGGAATGACTTTGAGGTTAAGCATGGCAGTGAGGACACGTTTAGGGAAATGCTCCTTGTTAAGCGAAGTGTCGCTGCGTCTTTCTGCCAGACAATCGTTCTTGATCATCTGAACCAAACTAATGAGAAGGCGAACAAGGCTGCTGATGGAGAAGCTGCAGTAATTCCTCCTGTAGATGCTGATTTCTCAGTCAACGATAAATCCATGACAGTTGGGTTTGGCTTTGTGAGTGCTGGGTACGAGGGTCCAAGTGATGTTGGGAGGAAAAGCGTAAACGAAGAGGAAGTCGAGTTGCAAATTGAAACTGCCCCAAAACGTGTTCGAAATGCTCCTTGCTTAGCCAAGAAACGGAAGGCGGAAACCTGTCTCGGCGATTCCCAGAGAATCAGAAGGAGAAGCATTTAATATTTCCTGTTTGCTAGCAATTTCAGTAGAGTTGGTGTATTTCCTTTGTTTATGTAATGCTATTTTATGGCTGTTTATGGTCTAAACGATGTTACTTATACTCTTCTAGTAGTATCCGACTATGGCGATGGTGTGTGTCCAAGTGTCAGAGACGCTATTTTTATGTCATGGTATGAGCTCACATTGCATATTTTCGTCATTACTTCTTTTGCTCAATGCATTTTTAACTACTCACTTACACATAATTAACACAGACATCACAAATAACAAAATAATAAATATGCTAAACATGACCTATTATGAAATTTATCCTAAAGAAAAAAAAATAAGTACTGAAATTTTGTCGTATAGAAATTTTATTAAATGCTCGAGGTTTAATAAAGAAAGTGACGTGCGATAAATTAAAATCGAAATTACTTTTTCACATACGAATATACGATCCTCAATTTTTCAGGCCGTATAAAAAAATAAAGGTTCGTTTTCGAGGAAATGGAGCGGATCCTTTCTCGTAATCGAATGATCTAACTAACCAGCAATTAACGGAGAGTCCAGCAATGGATATCAAATTAGAAACGAGCAAGCAGGACTCGACGAATCTCTTGATAGAGATGTCGATTCCATGGAACATTGAGCATGTCTTATTGTTAGTAAGTCGTGCTTAAGTTATCTAACTGCTATACAATATTGTCCGTTTAATATGTCAGATTTAATACCTAGATTAAGTCCTATTTCGTCCCACATTTCATGCATGCATGGTATGGAATATTCAAGGAACCGGAAATAAGAATAAAATTACTGCCCTGAAAGAAGTTGTTAGAACTTACAAACCATCCGTCCTCGTTCCGGTTGAAACTCATATGAATTAGAGTTCTCTGGCCCGATGCATACTTGGGGGAGAGGTAACTCGGTAGAAACTCGACAGAGTGCTCGACTTGACCGAGCTCTTTGTAACAGTGAGTGGAGTATAGGTTAACTCGTTACTACTCGTTGGCAGAGATTGAGAAAGTAGTGAACCATATGGGGTCTCTCAAAGCTCCGGGTCCGGATGGTTTTCAAGCTCTTTTCTATCAGAAATATTGGTCTGTTGTAAAAGTGGATGTGTGCAGAATGGTCATGAAAGCTCTTGAAGGGAAGGGAATGCCTGAAGGATTAAATGATACCAACATTGTCCTTATCCCGAAAGTTACAGGTCCGGAAACCGTCTCTCAATTCAGACCCATCAGCTTATGCAATGTCGCCTACAAAATAATCAGCAAGGTTATTGCTAATAGAATAAAAAAGGTTCTGCCTCGACTTATATCTGAAAATCAAAGCGGGTTTGTCCCGGGCCGGCAGATTACGGATAATATTGTTGTTTTCCAGGAAACAATTCACACGATGAAGCGAAAACGAGGTAAAAAAGGTCTTATGGCTATTAAAATTGACCTTGAAAAAGCGTACGATAGGCTGAAATGGAGATTTATTCGTGACACATTGGTCGACATGTGTTTTCCTACGCTACTTGTTGATACGGTTATGGAGTGTGTTACCACTACTTCTATGCAGATTTTATGGAACGGGGAACCAACTGAAAAAATTTGACCCACTAGAGGGGTGCGACAAGGTGATTCGTTGTCCTTGTATTTATTTGTCATGTGCCTTGAAAAATTACAACAAGCCATCGACCAAGAAGTAAGAAATAATCAGTGACTTCCTATTCCTATTTGCAAAGACGGTCCTTCTATTTCTAACTTATTCTTTGCGGATGATATGGTACTTTTTGCCGAAGCTACTACTGATCAGGCCATGATTATTAACAAAGTCTTGAACAATTTCTGCCGAGCCTCGGGGGAGAAGGTCAACAATGCGAAATCCAGAGTTTTTTTCTCTGCAAACACAGCTCAAATTGATCGAGATAATATACTCAGTTGTCTTAGTTTTCAATCTACAGAAGACCTCGGGACCTATTTAGAAGTTCCAACTATTAACGGACGAGTTACAAGAGCTACCTTTGCACATTTGGAAGATAAATTTAATAAACGACTTGCAGGTTGGTAGACGAAACATCTTTCTCTAGCAGGACGTGCAACTTTAGTGCAAGCTACTCTTTCTACTTTAGCTAATTATAATATGCAGACAGTTAAAATTCCTAGGACGGTATGTGACTCCCTAGACCGAAAGGTAAGAAGATTTCTATGGGGTGGAGATGAGGTTCAACGTAAGGTCCACTTGATTTCTTGGGACACTATACAAAAACCAAAAAGTTTAGGCGGGCTCGGTATAAAATCATCTCGACAATCTAATGCAGCCTTCCTAACCAAAATTGGATGGAGAGTTCTATCAGAACCACATAGTCTTTGGGCTCGAGTTCTCCAGGCTAAATACTGTAATGGGCGATGTGATGTTAATATGTTCCAACCTAAACCAAATATGTCTAATGTTTGGGGTGGCATAACTTCTCAGGCTAATATTATAAGTCAAGGAGCGTTTGTGGCAGTGGGTAATGGGCGAACTACGCTTTTTTGGGACCACCCATGGGTTGACAATGGTTGTCTCTCGGATAAGGCTACTTCAGTCATACCGGAATCCATCTTAGGTGCTACAGTAAGTGAGATGTGGGACGAGTCAGCAGGGTGGAAATGGGACCTGTTTTCTAATTTTCTTCCGCAGGAAGAATTGTTAAAAATCGAGGCTTACTCACTAACTCTGGAACCGTATATCGAAGACGCTCTCTTTTGGAGTGGATCCCCCAATGACAAGTTCAAAATTAAGTCTGCATTGGCGCTAATAAGAGCTAATGAGATTGTCCCAGAAACCGTCACAGTGGAATGGCACCTTATTTGGAAATTACCGATCCAACAAAGAATTCGTATGTTCTTATGGCTCGTTGCTCACAATCGGCTTATGTACAATTATAATAGAGTTCGACGGGGTCTATCGGATGATCCACTATGTCCCAGGTGTTTAGCCGAAGACGAAACTACAAACCATTTGTTGCGCTGCTGCCCTTACTCCACCGAAATTTGGTCATTATTCTTAGGGAGGATGCGATAAGAGTAGCCTTACCTCGTCTAGTAGCTACTTAATTTATCGGTGCTTAGCCCCTCTTTTGTACCAAAAAAAAAAACATCCTTACTACTCCATAAAAATTTCAACCATTTCTCTTCTCATAAACCCTAATTTAGTTTTATTGCACGGAGACAAATGATTAGAAACGGAAAAAGTAATTAGTTTTATGTCTCGGAAATTATAAGAGGGTGTAAAAATTGACGTAATTGTAACTATCCCATTTAAACTTTTTGCTCGGTTTTTTACAAAAATTGTATTGAGACGGAATTATACTTTTTTTTTACGAAAATTGTATTGAGACTGTCCCATACAATGAGGATCAGAAGGTGTGAATACATGTTTGTATAGATAAAACTATCCAACGAAGCCTAGCACTCTCTCATTAGAGGAAAAACAGAGTTCTACAAAGCTGAATCTATGTCTACCAACTCTACTCGTCTTTCGGGGCTCCGATAGGGTTTCCTGTAACAAACATGTGCCCTATATCACGATTGCTCGACAATCATCTTCCTAGATCACGATTTTCAGGTAGATTTCAACTTGGCTGATTTCGATGCGAGGTGGGAAAGTGTCCTGTGCCCAACAAACACGAGGACGACTCCCAAGAAGCTTAAAACCTTGAGTGTAGTAAAAAGATTCAGCTGCGAATAAGAAAAAAGAGGGATGATCAGATGGCAGTGAAAAATCAAGGAAACTAATTATCATTATCATATTTAAATATGAAAGAGCAAACCTTCAGCCAGAAAAGTCCATAGAGACAAAGAACAGCTAAAATGGCTGCATGGAAGAGTGTGGCAAAAGTTGCAGGCACTGCTGATGTAGGGAAGTTCTTGAGGTTGACTCCGAGTCGAAGAAGCTGCAGAGAGGCATATAAAAAAAAAAGTTGAGTAAACATGTACAAATACGATATAGAGGATAATAAATCTGGACGACTCTTTAGTTTAATAGGATTTTCTCGATACTCGTGACTTGCTTTTGGGAAAGAAATACAGGAAGTGGTATTATGGTGAGGCATTAAGATTAAATTCCAAAATGATCCTCTTCTCAGACATCAACTTCTTCCCAAGTCGCCGTTTCTTAAGGTAGCTCTAGTCAATTCACAAATTCCAAATTTAACCAAGCGGGAAATGGGCAAGACCAAATAAGCAACCAAGAAAGGCAAGTGGTAAGAAAGTAGGGGTGTTAACGAGACGAGACGAGCCGAGCCCGAGCTTGGTCTTGCTCGGCTTGTGCTCGATTACCAAAACTTGAGTCGAGCTCGAGCCGATCTTACCCGAGCTTGAAAAAAATGCGCTCGTTACGAGCTTTAACACGAGCTCGAGCCAAACTCGAGCCAAATCGAGCCTATATAAAATTTTGTATTTTTTTTATTTTTTTCTTCCAATATTTTCAATAACAAGGTTGATAGGGAAGCGTAAATATACTTGCTAATTGTTACTACCAATGTTTAGGTTAGAGGAGTAAACTTACCCCAACCAAAAATCCGGCAAGTGGAACAAAGGTTAGGCCCAAGAACGCAAGGGACAGTTCGCTAGGTGGGCGCTTCTCTGGAACTCTAAAGATGTGGTTGATTTCTGCTTTAGGACCAAACCTTGAAAGAGGATCAACAGGTTGAACTGGTGGACGAGTTGCCTTCTCAGGTGCTTCAGGAAGATCTAAATCAATAGAGCCCAATGCCCGGATGAACGAGTTTTCCTATAAAAAAAAAAGGAGTTAGAAAACTGCACCAATGCAAGTAAAAATCAGATACTGGAAACCGAACACAATTTTACTTACCATGGCAGCATCTCCAACTGTGAGTTGAAGATCATATTTTCCTGAAAGATAATAGAGCTTGTCCACGAGTCCAAGGAAATCCTACGCCACAAATATGTTTGTTACTGAACAATATGACACCGAGTAACAATGCATCTTTTTAGACATCTGTCCTATTTGTACTAACAGTATGGCAATTTTATCAATGTTTTTGGGTCATTACCACAACCTTCACCCAACTTCTCTTCCTCGTTACTGCAAAACATCATGCTTCTTTATTTTGCTAGAATATTACTTTTGATAAAACGTAGATAAAATCAAAACTGGCAAATAAATATACCATATGTGGTCACTATTTATTATTCCGAATTCCAATGGAATCAAAGACTCGTTATTGTTTGACTGTGGATTATAAATTTATGATGGAATAAAGTAAAATGACTCCCTAATCTAGATGAGTTTCTTTATAATGTGAAGTAACAAATATTTGTTGTCGTACTCAATGCAATTTGTATCTAAAGCCATTCGGAAACACCCTCTTCGTGTTACGAGCACAAGGATAAGGCTACGTACATCCGTCCCCCTTACCCTGGCAGAGGAGGCACTGGGGTAATTTTGTTGTTTATGTGGTCTCTGTTTGTATAAACATGATAAACTATGAATGTTGGTGTATTTTTTTTAGATTTACAAGAGTTTAATTACAGGGTATTGCAAAATCGTAACAAAGCCGGCCTTAGTTTTGGCATCGGGTTAACAACTTTTTTAGAGGCCTAACGAATGAATACTCAGCGAATGAATACTCAGGAGGTTTTCACTCATTTAGTCATTTAGGTATGCATTTTAAAAAAATTAAGTCACATGCTTAGTTACTAGGGAACATATATGAATCATTGGATTTAAAACGGTACAAGAAATTTACCAGTGTCATCTCGTACTTTCTCCCTGAGCTCCCAACCACAAATACATGTTCCACGTTGGTCTCATGTCTCAACTTGAGTAATACCTGCACCCTATCCAGATAAGCATACAATAAAAGGTAATCACATAATCAGAGAAAGAAACCAGAAGGTATCAAACCTGATGGGGCTTGAATGCCTTTCCAAGAGGGGTAGCCAACTGGAAGGATATGCGCAGTTTTTGGAGATGATTTGCAGAGAACGAGACTGAACTATCTGCAGACAAATCTAACCTGCAGGTCCATAATTTATCATAAGATAATTACTATTGGTAGCTTGTTCTCAGTAACTGAAGCATTTTCAATTCCTATTCAATAGATTGCCAGTTGCATGGTAAAAAAATAGTCTCAGTAGTACCAGCGAAAAAGATCAGAATTCATTTATTTCTGTACTGCTCATAAATAGAATGGAGTATTATTGTATTAACCAGTCCTTGAGCATAATCCATTATACAACAAATTATCACAGCACCTAAAGGGCTCTTGCAAATTGCAGAGTAAGGGGTAGTCGGACGTATGCAACCTAACCCATGTTAACTACACAAACAGGCTGGTTCCCGACGATCCAAATGATAATTGCACCAAGATTTCGAATTTGCATCAAATGACTGCTAATTCATAATTAAAGAAGCGCATCCAATTTAATGAGTCATTTTGCTTACTCCGTTGTATCCAGGATCAAAGACTAAGGAGACTTTGGCTCCACTAAAAATGGAGAAAGAGCATAATCCATTATTAATCTTGAGAAAAGGCAATGAAAATTTCCCATATTACTTACGGTTTCTTCGAATCTGCATTCCCAAGGTCGCTATCAAGGACTGATATCTCAGCATTGTCGACTTTAATTACTCCGGTAACAAAAATTTGCACTCGAGTACGACCTCCGATGGAATAAATGCCACTGTCACTGGAATCATGAAGAGCAATCTAAACGTCGAAACAAGAAAAAATGATGAGTGAAAAGGTATGTCAATCATCATACTCTAAAGCAAAAAAGAATGAAAAATCAGTGGTACATGGAGAAGTTAGACCTTGAAAACAAACTCATAAACCCCAACATCAATATCTTTCAGAAAAGCATCAAAGAGATGAAGTCCACTATTGGCATCATATGTGAGTTCCTGCAATAGATTAGGGAACATAAGCAAGCAGTCAGTCAAGTAAGTTCTGATGAAATTCAGGTGCAATATGAAATTCGTTTGTATGTTACCTTATTCTCAACTATAGGAGCATCTTTAGATCCAGACTTGGTAGCTTGAACGATTTTCACTGTTAGAGGAGGTGTTGCAGATCCCAGTACTGTGCTCACTTTAACCTGATGATGATCATTGCCATTTAATTGAAGAATGGTTTATAGATATAGATTGGCAGGATAAGGTTACAACCATTAAAATTCGGGAATAAGAAACAGACAATTGTAAACAGAAACTTTCAGGTCAAACACCATATATGAATCATCCAGGGTATTTTCTCAAAATATAAAGACAAAAAATAGGTTCAAATATTAAATGATTAGCCTAATGTGATACCTTCAGCTGGTCATTCTGAGTCAAGGACAACACTGTAGCAGGTAGAGAAATAACCAATGGGACTGATATCCTGCACAAAGAAATGTAGAAACATATTAGGAACAGATTAAAAACAAGCCAACACTCCCAAATTTTGAATCACAGCAGTAGTCTGATCGGTGTCATTGTAGTTCCACTTTTATGTTTCTCAAACTAACGACTTTTTCAGTCACGAGTACTTGGGCTTATATTTTTATTCAAACAGCTCAGAGTATCCTATAAAAAACAGTAATATAATTCAATAATCAACATGGATAACTTAGTTTATGCAAGATTGACGGAATATTATATAAAGTCAAAGCAAGTTTCCCATAGTATCAACTACCATTAAAGGACCGAAACAGAGAACTTTTTGGGTTAACATTGCCCGCCTATTGTAGACGGGTTATATTGTAAGGAAAATGGATCCTTCCATTTATCTATCTCTCTGACTCTCTCCCACCCACAAATTTGTCTAATCGAATTTGCTAATCAAACGAAGGAATTTGTTCCCTCTTCCTTCCTTTCCCTCTAATGCCTCTCATCCAAAGAAAGGGAAGTTTTCTCTCTGGAATCTTCCATTATGCAGTCAATTAAAATCATGAAAGCACTCAGTATCAATCTAGTCTAATTAATCAAACAAAGATTCTATACTTCAATTCATGAAAACATTTTAGAAATTTTTGTTTATGGTTTACAAATCTATAACTGGTATTTATCAATGATCCTTTTATCATTCTTGTATAAGTGTTTGAGTTTCTTAGACTGATACATTTACAATTTGCAACCCTGGGCCAAGTGATGTAACAACATACCCATGTGCCTCGAGGAATCTTGTATATGAGAAGGTTAGAGGGGTAGAATGTTCTTTTGAAAAGAAAAAAGGGGCAAATGACAAGGTAAGAGTGGGTAAAAGAATAAAAAAGGAAAGTAAGCAGCCTACACAACCCACAAAAAAAATGCAACAAAACCTGAGCACAATAAAAATGAATACCTATTGTCTTCCAGTAAAGCCAGAGCATCAATCTGGTCAAAGAAGTCACGAGGATTTCCCGCTACCCCAATACCAAGGAAGAATTTGGCCAACCCTGAGATTTTGTCCCCTGGAACCTGAAAATTTATAAATACAATTGGATAATACTCCATTGCTAATTTGCTACACACGTAGTTCAGCAAAAAAAACATTACTACTCATGAAAGCATGAAGCACTCTCAACTGAAACCCCCTAATTTGAGAACAGATTACACAGCTCCACATATAATTCAACTTACAGCTATTTTCTCGGAAGTTGCATCTGCGAATGCCACAACCCCTCGAACAACAGAGGCTGATGTTGACAGAGGGCCTTGATATTCGTGCAAATCAACAATTTTCTCATCAAAAAACATGGCGCCATCATCTGTAACGAGGCCACGGATGTATGTCAATTGTGCTTGCACCAAAAAGCATTAAATACATGTGCCTAAATTCAATAAATTGACTACGAACAACAGAAAACCAGGCAACAATGGATGTCAATTTACAAAATCGAGTACTCATAAATCAATTGATTCACACACACGTGTAGCTCAATTCAGGGAGAAGGAAAAGCATACAGCCCATTAGGGAGTTTTAACTTAGGTCAATCGAATTTGTACAGGAATAAAATTAGTAGGGTAGAAGCCAATTTCCGACCTGAAGAGCATCATCAGGTGACATGCCAAATAATGAACTAGCGACAAAATATGAAGAGACCACATACCGTATTTTTCAATGCTGTCAAAAAGTTTCACTATGTCATTCTTGAGAGCGCTAATCTGCAACATTAATCGAATAAAAGTTTAAAAAAATCCATTGCAGAGGCACCATAATACTCCATACACGAAACTGCGTATAAACACAAACTTACTAGTGACTGATCACCTTTGTTTGGATGGAGGGTGTAAAAGATACACAAAACAATGTAAAAATAGCAGGCATCACCTATCTCCTATAGATTAAAGAAAACAAGTGTACCATCTGCAGACAGTAAGGAGAAAGTAACTTACTAGTGACTGATCAACATCAGCTGATGCTAAGGACACTATCCCCGCCAGAGTTTCCAGAGCAATTCCTGCAGGAGAAATACAATTCAATTTAAAACAGTACTCAGCATCCTGACGCTAGAACTCTAATCATGTTATTAAATCTCGGGTTGAGACTTGATCTAGAAATAGTTTGCCGTGTCATGATCATACTCGTTGGGCCGGCCATAAATGCAGTTGTAGTAACCTTCAAAGCAATGTACATGTCGAGATTTGGAGTTAAGGCCAAGACATAATAACATGACTATGGCTACCAACAGGTTTGATGAAAAAAACGATGAGGATGCTGACAAAAAGTTATAATATACTCCGTATATAGCTAAGCAACCACCTAATCATATATATAAATATACACGAGAAAAGAGAGATTACAGTAGCATGTATCATTACCAGCAGCACGGGTACTAGACTCTGGTTTGTTAGAACTGTAACGCCATCTGCCATCACTTTGAGCGAGAGCCTAAAATAATGCAGAAGCCTCATTTAAACATCCATGTGAATAAAGAGAGGTGAAATAAGAGAGAATACAAAACAAGATAAAGATCAACTGAAAGCTATGAAAAGACCAAATATACCAACCTTAACAGAACGAAAGACTTCACCGGCATTTTCAAGCCGAATATCTAAATCACCAGCCTGTATAAAAAAATGGATAGTTAAAAATTACATGTTCGGAGGCCAAAAACACAATATAAATTCAGGTTGAGAGAAGAATGAGGATGCCATGTAGGTGAGCAGTTACCTTGAGAATCATTAATCCTCCGATTGGAAAGTAGAAATCCAACAATGAGCTTGCATCGCTGATAGCAGCTTGCAGCCTTGAACCGACAGCCTAGAACAGTGACAGGTAGGATTAATATATTTTTTTTCTTTGCAATAAGAAAAAAAAAAGATGATGTAGCTCGGAGGAGAAGCAAATCAAGGTAAGGTGCATTTTTTTCAAGTTTGAAATAGTATTTTTAGCCAAGAACAAAGAATACCTTATAGTTTTCTGTAGCAATCTTGCATTTAAGAATTTGATTTGACTTTAATGCAAAATAAACATCCTTCAAACTGGCAGATGAGGACTTCAGAGTCTCCTCTACCACAGGGCATGTTGAGGTACTTATGTCAACATTGCTAATTCCAATAATCTTGAATGTTCTTAGAGCTTCATAAGACTCGTCAAGGCTGTCCATTAACAAAAAAATCTTAGGTCAAGATAGACGAGAAACATTCCACAATGGATGGTGAAACTTCATGTACTAAAGAGTACAAACAAGAGGCATCGGATGCAAAACAGTTGAAGAGCAGGATTTGAAAAGAAGTATATTTAGAACATACGACGAATCAGAAAAAGTAGTACTTTTGTAAACTTAGCTGGTATAAACAGCACTACCTCAAATACTTAGCTTATTGACAAACAAAAATAGATACTTGTACGACAAAATCCTTAATCACCAAACACCCTTTCTCATCACTGGCGGTAAAATCACATTCATACGTTCTCTCTTCTTTCTACTTCGATTTAACCCACAAATGAAAACACCCTTTTATTTCCCATTTGCATGATAATAAGCTTCCAAAGTATCCATAGATATTGGCAATGCAATCCCCCCCCCCCCCCCTCTAGTTCGGTTACTTATTCAACATCAGCATTCTCCTCCACATCCGTTACGAACATCTTTTGGCAACTGCACACATTCAAAATCAATAGCCGAACAATTGTACTCCTATGAACTTTTACAGGACTAGCTTCTTCGTCAAGCTTGCACCTCATACGCCCTGCATACAACAGGACACTAACTGCACCACTGTAGTTCTGTGAAAATGGTACGATGATTCACCTGTTCTTATCATTTCCCATCCTTGAATTCAATAACCTAAATGCCCTCAACCGAAACTGATTCCGTCTAACATTTGAGAATGATCAGCTGAAAATGCCAGACCCCTCTCTACGTACAACAAGTAAAGCTCTGTACATCATAGCCTCCGCAGATCACGCACCCTCGACACGACACCAACTCAGGTAATCCCACATTTATCACGCGAAATTACAAACTTTATTGAATTGGATCCATTAAAAACGCCCAAATAACATCTTTTTCATCATCTAAACATAAATGGTATCAGAAAACACGGAAATAAGCATTGATTCAATCCAGCATTTCAATAAAATCAAGCAATCAAAACATTCAACAAAAGGGTTTAAGTAGGGTTTTTAAGAAGACCTCTTAAACGATCCATCAACAGGCTTAAAAATCTGGGGAGCAGCAGATCGATGAGAATCTGAAATTGGGTGAAAGATCGCAGCTTCACAGATTGACCCAATTAAAAAAATCGCCAAAAAACCTAGTTTCCGGATCATTTCTGCAAAAAAAAACAAATATCCACAAATGAGGTTGAGATCAAAATGAATACAATGTGATTTAAATAGAGAGTTGAAAAAATGATTGAAATGAAATGAAGTGATAGTGAAAAAACAGTGAGCGGGAGAGAGATCATACTGTGTGAAAAATGAGAGTGAAGAGATTGATGAGAGAAAATTGAAGAGAAGATGGAATCTAACGACTAACCCAGTATGTGAGTATAGAACAAGAAGACTTGTACAGTATTACATGGGTTGACTAATCATGCTTTTATACGCACTAAAACTCGAGAGACGATCTTTAAATAAATTAGTGACCTCGTAATATTGATCGTATTATAATAATTTCGTACTTATTTATTTAATAAATGTACTTATTTTATCTTTAATAATGATTTATACCTATTATATTAGTTTTAGTACCATTTTTCTTAAATTTGTACTATAGTTTCTCAATAAATTTATTGTGAAGCGGTCTCTAAGGAGACCTACTGTACTTGACTAAAATTAAAGGTAGGTGAGTATTGATTTGTTTGGTCTAGATTAATCGGTTTAGTCTGAATTTGAGTCCCGTAATAAAATTATTAATTAAGACAGGAAAGCTCTCTTCTTCATAATATCTACTAGTTTAGCACCCGTGCAAAAATGCACGAGCATATGTAGATAATATTTGTAATTAAGTTTTAAACCCATATACTATACCATGATATTAGTCGAAATGTAAAACCTTTTATATAAACAATATTACATAGAAATATGTATTCCGAAATCAACCTTAATGAATGGTAGAATGTAATTACAAATAGAAAAGAATTATTACTTACTCCATTGCCAATTAGCTATTTTTATAGTTTTGAGCAAATGATTCTTTCTAATCATTATAATAATCAAAATATTTAAATAATCTATTTTTTTGGTTTTTTATTACAACAATATCGTCATTCAAGGTACTCCCTTATCGCGTATGGATCATGAACGAACTCTATCAGTTGGGTAGCATGTATTAGCTACACTACACCAAAGCTAAAAAGTTGGGAAAAATTATGATTAGTTTTCACAAAATACTAATGTAAATTGAATATGATTAAAATATTATTTTTAAAAAAATTTACTTTTTGTTTTAAAAAAATTAACTAAAAAAACGTTAGAAATTTTTCTTGCCCCTTATTCAAAACATAAACTAACCCATAACCCGTATGAGCCGACCCGTATTTTGAACCAACCCGTTTGATAGGTCTATGCATAATACATCCACCATCAAATAACTACTTCAAGTTCCTTATAACTTCCATCTCAAGATAGAATACATAAATTGTGGAATACAAATGTATAAACCATGTCCGTTCTCGTAAATTAATTGATTTTGATAGCACATAAAATTATGTTATTGTCAATACGATATAGTATTATATAGCCATGATGAGTTTGGTACGTCATACATTCACTTTTTTACTTGTAAATCTATTCCTAATTCTGGGTCCAAAATAAAACTCTGGCCAAACGGGCACATAATCGTGATAGTCTAGCCGCGTAGGGGACAAATTAACCCTACGTTTATTCATAACTATCTTAATTCACTTATATAACTGGGATTGCAGGTCATCTTCCCACTACTTTTATTTTTGACATCTTTCAAACTTATTTTTTTTTGTAAATAAACACGGTGTTTGCCATGTATTGTCAAGTATTAGTCAAATAGACTATTTTTTATACATCTGATATTTTATGTAACATGCGATACTTTTTACGCAAAACTATTATTATTTTAACAGCCCTTAATATATTATAAAGTACGAAAAATTAAATTACCATTCAATATATTGTGTAATACTATATGCTTTTACGTGAAACAAATTTTTAAATATAAATCAATTTGAGTAAAGATGGAATATAATTTACAAATTAATTTATATATGCATGCATCATTTGGTCTTTACAAAGATATATTTATTTATTAGAATTGGGTTATTATATCTTAAATATGGGATTTAAATATTTAGCTTTGCTCTATAACATTTCTTATAAAATATATAAATAGTTATATTAAGAATTCATATATTTAACAGTCAGGCAATATGTTAAATGTGAGATATAAATATTTAACTTTGCTCTATAACATTTCTTAATAATTAAATTAAGAGTTCATATAAATTAATACGAACAAACACTCTTAATATAATGTTAAATATATGAACATTTAATATAATGTTAAATATATTTTATCAGTCATGCAACATAATTTAAAAATTAAAATATATAATGAAGGTGTAATAATTTAACTTCGCACCTTCTTAATTTTACTATTCAAAATTTCTTTTTGTGTTCATTTTATAGAATATATATCATTTAAGTGCTACTATGTAATACTTATTTGAGAAAAATTTATAGATGAAATGTTAACAAAATATATTCCTGTGCAACTTTGCAAATTACTAAAGTTGATTATTAATTTTATGAGTATATAAAATTTTAAACATAAATCTCCATGTGAGTAGAGATGAGCAAAAAATTGTATATGGAAATATTGTCAAATAAAAGATATAATAAGAGAATAATTTGGGTAAGTTTTTAATGTAATATAAGCATGGTAGAGGAATATTTTAAGAAGATATTGTACATATACATATTACTCAAGTAAAAGATACGCAGTATAATTTTAGTATCTTAAGATTTGAGCGGGAAAATTTTTAACGTGAGAGCGACATGTGTTCATCTTAATGCATAGCGGTTCTTCTTTTATACTTATATATAGATATAGATGAGTAATATTACTGCATTCTCATGCTTGAACACGACTCACAAAACATACAATTAAATTAAAATCTCTATATAAATTAATTTAAGTGTTGATAAATAAATATTTCATAAATTTATAATGACAGTGTTCATTTCTTTGTAGTCCGTATTATAAATAACCTATCAACGGAACTCATATAAGACATGGCCTGGTCATGTACAATTCCTCGTGTTCCTCATATAAATAACCTACAAAAGTAGCAACCACGACCAGCAGGTGGGAATTTTAAGGCTATACCGTTGAACCACAAAATATTTATTGTACATTTAATGGCATAACATTTGATTATCTACCATATATACCGCAATATTTGGGGTAGCAAAAATCAGTCTTTTTAACCAACTTTTTAAAGTTTGGGGTAGCGACTGCTAACCCTACTAAATGGGTTCTCCCTTACGTGTAATACGGAGTTAAACTTAGATTTGTTTTACACTTAATGACATTGTTTAATCTTCAAATGGGAGAATATCTATATACTCAATTTAAATGCGGACTGTTTATAAGAAACAAATCCTTATAATTCGAAATTGTATTGATATATATTATTTGAAATTGAATGTGATATACTCCCTCCTACCAATATTAGGCTCCGTTTGTATACAATTTTAGGAGGGAAGGGGGGAAAGGAAAATGAATTGAGGTTGTTTGGATAACAAAATTGATGAGATGAAAACTATTTTGAGTTATATTTTAGTTTTTTTATATTAAAATTAAAATATAGTTTAACTTATAGGTATTGTGTTTTATTTGTATAATAATTTTCGATTCTTAATATTTTCTCAAGGAGTTCATAAATTTTACCATATATCTCATATTCTTTCTAATAAAGCCTGAATTTTCTATTAAAAAACTCAAAATATGTACAGAAAGTTGTATACCTCTGGTGGTATAATCCGCTTATTGTAATGTTGGAGGTCCTGATTTTCGCGTACACAATTGGCATTTCGTAGTACACATTCTGATATTGAAGAGAAAATATTAGAGAGAGAGGTTAGAGAGAGGTTAGAGAAAAAAATGGGAGGCGTAAAATTATCAACCGTATTGTATTAAGTAAACACTAAAATGTGAACCGCGAAAATTAAAACCCTACAAAAATAAAGGTTCGTTTTTCGAGGAAATGGAGCGGATCCTTACTTGAAATCGAATATCTAACTAACCAGCAATTAACGGAGGAGAGATAGAAAAGAAGGCACGGATTTGATCGGCAGTCGGGCTGTTGACTCCACTCCTACATCCTTACTGCTCCATGTTTTCCCCAATTTCAACCATTTCTCTTCTCATAAACCCTAATTTCCCTTCAAATCTTCCATTTCTTCTTGCTGATCTAGCTTCACTTCGCCGCGCTTGGTACATATCCATCTTTCTTTATCTAGATTCTGCGTTTTTCTGTTGATTTGTTACTGTTAATTTTGTTTGGATTTCTTCAATTTTTCTTCGTCGGCGTGTTTTTGTAGTAATGTAATGTAATCATCGGTGTGAATTGTGATTTTCGCTTCTGATTGCTGTGGAATTCAATAGTTGAATCATGATATTGATGATTTACCGTGTACAGAAACCCTAAGTAGTTGAACATTTCGTAAGTTTGACCTAGTTAGCTTGTTCTTGCTGGTCTAGCTTCATTTCGCCTCTTCTGGTACGATATTCATCTTGATTCTGCGTATTCATCTAGATTCTGCCGTATTTCTGTAATGTAATGACTGATCATTGTGATTATCATCTCTGATTTCATGACATTGATGATTTACTGATCTGTGGATGATACAAAACCCTAAATAGTTGAACATTTGGAAACTTTGACCTGATTAATTTGTAAGCTTGATACAGATTCAGACCTTAATTATCACTTTTATGAGTTTTACACTAATACAGATCTCTAGAGGCTATAGGATATGGAAAACGGAGATTATAACATAGAAGTGTTTTTTGAGCAATGCTGAACATATCTAAGAGTGATTAGCTGTAGGAAGAATTTCTATTTTTGGCCTTTTAGTCGCACTTTAAGAAAACAGATACTTTGTATCCTGTAGATCCGTATATGTTTTATTCAACTACGTCTGTCTGTTGCAGATAGTAGTTGGTTTGTGGGAGAAGTCAACTTGTCAGCATGGGTCGTCTTAAGATGCAACCTGGTATAAAATCAATTGAAGAAGAACCTGAGGAAACTGAAGTTACCCCATCTAATAAAGCAGCTTTATCATGTATGGTTAACTCGGAAATTGGTGCGGTGTTGGCAATTATGAGAAGGAATGTAAGATGGGGAGGTCGGTATATATCTGGGGATGACCAATTAGAGCATTCTCTTATTCAATGCTTGAAGACGTTGCGTAAGCAAGTTTTTACGTGGCAGCAACAATGGCACAATATCAATCCTGTTTTGTATTTGCAACCGTTTTTGGATGTGATTCGGTCTGATGAAACCGGTGCCCCAATTACAAGTGTTGCTTTATCATCCGTGTATAAGATTTTAACTCTGGACGTGCTTGATTTGAACACCACCAATGTTGAAGATGCAATGCATTTGGTGGTAGATGCTGTCACAAGTTGTCGGTTTGAGGTGACCGATCCTTCATCGGAAGAGGTAGTATTGACTAAGATTCTTCAAGTTCTCCTGGCTTGTATGAAAAGTAAAGCATCTGTTGTCTTGAGTAATCAGCATGTTTGCACCATAGTTAATACTTGCTTCAGAATTGTTCATCAAGCTTCGGCAAAAGGTGAATTGTTGCAAAGAATGGCAGCGCATACAATGCGTGAACTTGTCAGGTGTATCTTCTCACATCTTCCTGAAGTTCAGAGCTCTGAACACAGTTTAGTTAATGGTGGTTATTCTATGAAGTCAGAGGTATGCTATTCCATCTTGGCTGTTTGTTTTCCTGCTCCTCTGTGTGTTATACATCATTATATTACAAATGTTTCAACTATTTGTCTCTTATGCTAATTGCTTGCTTGTATAAAGATCTGTAGTAATTTTAACAATGCTCTTCATACTGTAATCATAACAATTGTGTCATTTGCTCTGTTTGTAGGGATCACTCATGTGGCCACATTGCCTTCTCTTTTAGATGTTTTCTTAACTACACCTTTTTCTATGTACCAAATTTTCCTATGTCATATCAGATACTTGACACAATAATTTTGAAGTAGTGATAGTTTCCGCTAACTGTTCTTATTTGGTGCAGATCGGCGGCCTAGATAACGAGTACAATTTCCAGGCCAATCAGATCAATGATGGCACAAATAACTCTGAATATGATGGTCAGTTGCCTACTAGTAACTTTGGCTCCACTGTTCCTATGGTTGGGGGTGCTGGTGCGCTGGATGAGAATGGTTCTGGAAATGCAAAGGATACAAGAGCCTATGATTTGCAAGTGATGACAGAGCCTTATGGTGTCCCCTCCATGGTTGAGATTTTTAATTTTCTGTGTTCTTTGCTGAATGTTGTTGATCACATCGGAATGGGTGCAAGATCAAATGGGTTGGCCATTGATGAAGATGCCCCTCTCTTTGCCTTGGGTCTCATCAATTCGGCTATTGAGCTGGGTGGGAATTCATTTGCGAAGCACCCAAGCTTACTAAACCTTATACAGGACGAGCTCTTCCGCAGTTTGATGCTTTTTGGTCTCTCACCAAGTCCGCTTATTCTCTCTATGGTCTGTAGCATTGTACTTAATTTGTATCATCATTTGCGAATTGAACTTAAGCTACAGTTGGAGGCTTTCTTTTCTTGTGTGATCTTAAGACTTGCACAGAGCAGATATGGGGCTTCATACCAGCAGCAAGAGGTTGCAATGGAGGCCCTTGTTGACTTTTGCAGACAGAAAACATTTATGGTAGAGATGTATGCTAACCTAGATTGCGACATAACTTGCAGCAATGTGTTTGAAGATCTTGCTAATCTGCTGTCAAAGAGTGCTTTTCCTGTAAATTCTCCGTTGTCTTCGATGCACATTCTCGCACTTGATGGACTGATTGCAGTAATTCAGGGGATGGCTGAAAGGATTGGTAATGGATCTCTTGGGTTAGAGCAGGCTCCTGTGAGTCTTGAGGAATATACACCTTTTTGGATGGTCAAATGTGACAGCTATAGTGACCCTAACCACTGGGTTCCTTTTGTTCGCCGTAGGAAATATATCAAAAGAAGGTTGATGATTGGTGCCGATCATTTTAATCGTGACCCAAAGAAAGGATTAGAGTTCCTTCAAGGGACACACTTGTTACCTGAAAAACTGGACCCACAAAGTGTTGCTTGCTTTTTCAGGTATACCGCTGGTTTAGATAAGAATCTTGTGGGAGACTTTCTTGGCAACCATGATGAGTTTTGTGTTCAAGTTCTTCACGAGTTCGCTCAGACTTTTGACTTCCAAGATATGAATCTGGATACTGCTTTGAGACTGTTTCTTGAGACTTTTAGACTGCCAGGAGAATCACAAAAGATTCAAAGAGTGATGGAGGCATTTTCAGAGAGATACTATGAACAATCATCACATGTCTTGGCTGACAAAGATGCTGCTTTTATACTAGCATATTCACTTATAATGCTGAACACCGATCTTCACAATGTGCAAGTTAAGAAGAAGATGACAGAAGATGACTTCATCCGCAATAACCGACGTATAAATGACGGTGAAGATCTCCCTAGAGAATATCTATTGGAGCTATACCATTCTATTTGCAAAAATGAAATTCGCACCACACCTGAACAAGTTGCTGGTTTTGCTGAGATGAACCCAAGCCGGTGGATTGATCTAATGCACAAATGCAAGAAGAGTGCACCTTACATCGTGGCAGATTCTCGGGCTTATCTTGACCATGACATGTTTGCCATCATGTCCGGTCCAACTATTGCTGCTATTTCTGTGGTATTTGATCATGCTGAGCATGAAGAAGTCTATCGAGCTTGCATAGATGGGTTCTTAGCTGTCGCAAAAATTTCAGCCTGCCATCATCTTGAAGATGTGCTTGATGATCTGGTTGTTTCTCTTTGCAAGTTCACAACCCTTTTAAACCCATCTTCTGTCGAGGAGCCTGTTTTGGCATTTGGTGATGATACCAAAGCAAGGATGGCCACCGTGACTGTTTTCACAATTGCTAACCGATATGGTGACTATATTCGAACAGGCTGGAGAAACATCCTGGATTGTATATTGAGGCTCCATAAGCTTGGCCTTCTTCCTGCCCGTGTAGCAAGTGACGCCGCAGATGATTCTGACCTCTCTGCTGAGCCTGGGCATGGAAAGCCACTTACGAACTCATTATCAGCAGCTCACTTGCCTTCTATGGGAACTCCTCGGAGGTCCTCAGGACTGATGGGGAGGTTTAGCCAGCTTCTTTCTCTAGACACCGAGGAACCAAGATCACAGCCCACAGAGCAGCAGCTTGCTGCTCATCAACGTACGCTTCAGACAATTCAGAAATGTCACATTGACAGTATCTTCACGGAGAGCAAGTTTCTTCAAGCTGAGTCTTTACTTCAACTTGCCCGAGCACTCATATGGGCCGCGGGACGGCCCCAGAAAGGAGCTGGGTCACCCGAGGATGAAGACACCGCAGTATTCTGCCTTGAATTGCTGATTGCAATCACATTGAACAATCGCGATAGAATCGTTCTCCTATGGCAGGGTGTCTATGAACATATTGCAAACATTGTGCAGTCAACTGTCATGCCCTGTGCATTGGTGGAGAAGGCCGTGTTTGGACTTCTTAGGATTTGCCAGCGGCTGCTCCCTTATAAAGAGAATCTAGCTGATGAGCTCCTAAGATCACTGCAGCTAGTGCTCAAGCTTGATGCTCGGGTGGCTGATGCATACTGTGAGCAGATAACTCAGGAAGTCACTCGCTTGGTGAAAGCAAATGCTACTCACATCCGGTCACAAATGGGTTGGCGAACCATCACTTCACTTCTATCGGTCACAGCGCGTCACCCAGATGCTTCTGAAGCCGGGTTCGATGCACTTGTTTTTATTATGTCAGAGGGGGCCCACATGTTACCTTCTAATTTTATTCTCTGCGTAGATTCTGCTAGACAGTTCGCCGAGTCTCGTGTTGGTCAGGCTGACCGATCCATCCGGGCCTTAGATCTTATGTCGGGATCCGTTAGTTGCTTGGTGAAGTGGGTCCATGAAACGAGGGAAGCCGTGAAAGATGAGGATGCCCTTAAGATGTCTCAGGATATTGGTGAGATGTGGCTAAGACTTGTACAAGCCCTAAGAAAAGTATGTTTGGACCAAAGAGAAGAAGTCAGAAACCATGCTCTTTCGTCATTGCAGAGGTGCTTGACTGAAATCGACGAGGTCCGACTTGCACATACTCTCTGGTTGCAGTGTTTCGATATGGTCATATTCACGATGCTCGATGACTTGCTTGAAATAGCCCAGGGTCACTCTCAAAAGGACTACCGAAACATGGAAGGAACCCTTATAGTTTCCACGAAGCTCCTTTGCAAGGTATTCTTACAATTACTCCCGGAACTCTCCCAGTTAAGCACATTCTGCAAATTATGGCTCGGTGTTCTAAGCCGGATGGAAAAGTACATGAAAGTGAAGATCAGAGGGAAGAAAAGCGAGAAGCTCCAGGATCTAGTTGTAGAACTCTTGAAAAACACACTAGAAGAGATGAAGAACAGGGGTGTCTTAGCTCAGAGAAGCGCTTTAGGCGGAGATAGTTTATGGGAACTGACATGGTTACATGTCAACAATATATCTCCGTCTTTGCAGTCTGACGTATTCCCACCTGCAGGAGCCGCTGACGAGGCCGCTCCTAATCCTACTGATTCCGTCCCCTCAGACGGCTGAAAAGTGGCGAGTATTTCGTTTCCACTCTTACCCTGAGAATCGAGATGGATGAACTTTTTGTTGTTTATATGAAGGAATCTCAAATTTGTGTGAGCTAACGATTCGGTTGAAGATGACAGTGGCACTGGTGACCGGTAGGTGCCTATCAGCCTAGACAAATTAACAGTACAGCAATCCCGATAGCAGATAGACAGTCTGTAATGTATTTTTTGTTGTCTCTCAGTCGGCAGTCGGCACGATAACTGGAGACATTTGATTGAAGCCTTGTATGAAAATGCTTAGAAGGAACTTACTCAATATTATCCTGTTTTTTAGACAAAAAAAGGACTTGCAAAGAGCCAAAGACGGTGTGTGTCGAGATGCGACTTGACGCGATGAAGATTTTGTTTTTTGGTTTGCATCATCAAGTTTTTCTGGAATTAAGTGGGGAAGGTGTAGATATGGCAAAAACTTCATTTTCGAGTTTTAACACATCTTCATACCTTTGAATACGACTACAAGATACACACGAGACCTGTATAATGACAGGCTAGGTAGCACCAAAACGGATACGACACGGACACGGAACACGGCATGCCATGAAATTTAAGACACGGGGCACGACATTTAAATTTAATAAAATATACATTTTATAGTTATAAATTTTCGATTTTATTTTTGTAAAAGTATTTAATATTAATTTTAAATAAGTGAATGTAAAATTTGCCTTGATATTAAATTAATATTAAATATTCTAATTGATCTCTTTCGATAACGCATTTCTCATCTCAAGAACATCATTCACCGCAGATGGTAACCAAATATCGTGGACACGCGACGGACACGGCTCAAATACCATGGACACGCGTCGGACACGTGCCCAAATAAATGTAGAAAGTTAGACACGGCTGTTTAGGAGTTGGACACGTTTCGACGTGTGTCCGTGGAGTGTCGGTGTCGGACACGGTACGACTCATTAGGAGAAGTGTCCGTGCTACCTAGATGATAGGAATAGACGGTAAGACCGTTTCGAGACAGTTTGAGTCCGACTATTTTTAATTACGTTATTTAACTCAGGTCAAGTTACTTCGAGTTTAAAATCTATTTTAGATAGACTATTAATCAATTGATTACTCTGTAGTTGTACCATTTACCCGATTATTATGTGAATATGCCGCGGATTGGATTGAGTCGGGTCATTTTCGGGTCTACCTATACAAAGACTTTTAACAGCATGTACGACTGTCCGAGTCTTTTCTTTTTACCCTTCAATCTAACTAGCGATCCCAGAAAATCTCAAAATAATTTTGTGGATCATTAATTGTTTATGGGTTTGATGAGAGTATGAAAATGTAGCACTATGGGAAATTTATGATGTCTGATTGACATTTTAAACTCAAAAATGTTAGAAATGCATGTTGCCTATCACCTGTTCGATGAAATGCCTTAAAGAGGTATAATTCCTGAATCATTTCTATGTCATTGTTCTTACCTTTTTTTTCATGATGATCATGATTAAATGTTTTTGAAATACAATAATCCCAATTCCCAAGTTCACTTGATTCACAGATTCTTACTTGTGACCGTTACAAAGTTTGTGACGACTCGAACCCGATTTAAGTAATGTTAAAAACAAAAGGGTTGTGAGACGTTACCAGCTTGGGACTGTCACAAACAAGACTCGTTGGTTTCGTTAGTATGTATTATTTGACAAATGATTATCTCGATTCCCGAGATAACTGGAGCGGTTTGAGACGTCACTAACTTGGGACCGTCACAAACAAGACTTGTTGGTTTCGTTAGTATGTATATTTGAGAAATGATGTATCCCGATTCCCGAGATAACGGGAGTGGTTTGAGACATCACTAACTTGGGACCGTCATAAACAAGACTTGTTGGTTTCGTTAGTATGTATTATTTGACAAATGATGTATCCCGATTCCCGAGATAACGGGAGCGGTTTGAGACGTCACTAACTTGGGACCGTCATAAACAAGACTTGTTGGTTTTGTTAGTTTGTATTATTTTGACAAATGTTGTATCCCGATTCCCGAGGTACTTGTAGCAGTGTAGTGGGACTCGGGATGAGACATGAGCCCTGAGTGACATACAGTATAGCTGTATAGGGTAATTAGTATAGTAGTGAATCGTGAATTATCATGGTTTAATTATTCCTAAAAACGTGGACTTGATCCATTTCAGGTACATAAAAACAAAAGGAAATTAATCAAATGAAAGCAACAGAAAACGAATAACAGCAGACCACTTGTATATAACAAATATACTCCAAACAGTTGGATATGCTGAGAGTTTAAATGAAGGAAGTCAATGAATATTCTGCAGAAAAGTTCCAATCTTTTCTCTCAAATCTATAACTTGCAAACCCAGAATTCAGGTTTGTTCTTTCTTTTCTCTGTAAATTGTAATTGCTGACTTTTAATTGTTTGGATTTATTTTTTTGGTTGTGATCAGCTTATAATCTGCTTAATTTGGTAAGTATATTCATGGGTTTAATTTGAATTAGTCAGTTGAATACCTTTCCTAGTTCTGTTTTGGATTTGAAGAATTTGACTTGTGGGTATGTTGAAAGAATTGAATTGAAATTTAGTCAAAGCGTGCCCATGTTCGAGTTTTCCTTGAATTTTAGTACCTTTTTCATGAATGTGTTCACGGATAATGCGTAGAAATGTGGTTCTTTCCAATTATTATCTTCAGGTGCTTTAGAGCGTGTATGATTGTGAAAATCATACTCAAACAGTGTAAGAATTTGTGGAGGTTGAGAAATGGGTTGAAAGGCAATTTTAGCAGTCCTCGATTAGTTTATAGTGTGTATGACTGTGAAAATCATTACTCAATCAGCGTAAGAATTTGCGAACGTTGGGAATTGGGTTGAAAGCCACATTTAGCAGTCCTCGATTTGTTTGAGGAATAGGTGAATGATTCATAATAAAGATAGATGATTTATGGATGAATGAAATGTGTTGAGTTGGATGGTGTATTTAGACACTTGGCATGTGATTAAGGCTTAAAAATATGCAAGTATTTTTCGTCTTGTGCTCAAAGATTGATAAGGCGGGTTAGCAGCATGGTTGAGCAATGATCTATGCTGGAGATGGAACTCATGGAAGTGACACACGAGTGTTATCTTGAACTCAGACAACATTAAAAGTGACATAGACGAGAGTATAGCTAAGGTGGTTTTGAGTAGGAACCTAACCACCGCTAACACGTCTCAGCTCAGAGATAAGAGAACATGTTTAAGCAAGGCATCTATGCTGCAGAAGTGATTCTCGGGTTGGAATGGTTATTTCCTATTAAAAATACAGTACGAATTTCACTAGTCCATTTTAGCTTGTTTGATTTCAGAATGAACCTATATGAAATGCTTGGCTTAGAAGCCTGCCTTTTATTTCAAGCCAATTTCTATCTATATAAGTTTAAGCTGCGATATACTGATATAGTATTGATTTGGTTCTAAGATCCTTGGGTGCAAGCAGACCCTCATCGTCTGAAATATTTGCGAAGTTGTGTGTTCAGCTTATTTGTTTTATAAAAGGTAGATGGAGAACTTATTAGAATTGAGTCTTATTGAATTTTTTTTGAGTGAGCTTATTAGTAGTCTACTATAGCCACAAATTCAGTTTTATATGGAACCTTATATTATTCCCCATGTTCCAGTAGTGACCGTTCCAAATGAATCTTTGCAGGCTGAGACTGTTTATGGATGTTCATTGAGCCACTTCAGATATGATTGTTTCTGCGCTTCTTACATCAGTTGGAATAAACTCTGGCCTTTGTATTTTATTCTTCACACTATACTCTATCATAAGGAAGCAGCCAGGAAACTTTAATGTGTATGTGCCACGCTTATTGGCGGGGAAAAGTATTGAACGAAATCATTATTTCCTGCAGCGGCTTATACCTTCCCCTGCATGGGTAACTGAAGCATGGAAACTTTCTGAAGAAGAGTTATTATCTACTTCGGGCTTGGATGCTTTAGTATTTATTAGGACTATAACCTTCTGGTAAATAAGTGAAAATCTTCTAATGGCTTTTATTCAGATGGTTGCCAATTGCATAGAATTTAAATAACGGATTAAGAATAGTAAACCCTTCTGAGGCAGAGAAATGGTACTAAGACATACGAGAAGGATTTGCATTTATTTACTCTTTGTATTGTTATGATCACAAAAGCTAGACTTGGAATCTCAGTTGCAGGTTCTTAGGCACACCTTGTAAAGCCTTTTGTTTACTCAGTAAAAATAAGTGTGTTCTCTGAAGTACTGTTTGGCATACTGCTATACTGTACTCCCTTTGTCCCTGTAGAATGTGTAGATAGTTTATGTTTGCTTTTGGATGGGTCTTTTGTGTATGCACCTGCAAGTAGGCCAGGGGGTCCAATATATATTATTCACCAAAAATGACACGTAAACTATTGGTGGGATATACTAAATAGAACTTGTAAACTTTTTACGCAGACCGAAGGAGTGCCATTGACAGAGCTTCATCTTCTTTAAGATTCTAATTTCTTGGTACATTTTTTTGCAGTTTGAAAGTGTTTCTTTTTGCTGGGGCTATAGGACTCTTTGTGCTTCTTCCAATAAATGCCTCAGGAGGTCAAATCGAAGCGTTCGATATTCTCGCTATCCCCAATGTAACCCTGGATTTGTTTACCATTACTAATGTGAACAATGGTTCAAAATGGTAAGTATTTCGCGGAATTTTTATTCTTGACTACAGAAAAGTACTCAGACTTGCCGGTTATCCTTACATATCTTGCTTTCTCAGTCTGGTTGCATTGACTGGACTCTTTAATTTATCAATTCGCTGTTTGTGGCAGGTTGTGGGTACACTGCTCTGCTGTATATTTGGTTACTGCTTTCGTTTGCTTCCTTCTTTATCATGTAAGTTTTTTGTCTTAATTGCACTTTTGCAGCTATAAACTATAGATAAACCTCGAATTTCAAACGAAAAAATAATGCTTTTTAAAACATTGGTCGGTGACTATAACCCACTAGTCTTTTCATACATATGCATGTTTGTTGACTTCTGTACTTTAAAATAGGCTCGGAATTGCATTGTAAATGTTTCAGGTGCATTTTGCTTGTCACACAAGTGAAATGAGTTCTCTGCATCAGTAATATGTTATAAAACTATCCAACTGAACTAGAATTTCGTAGACCATTCGGGGAAGTCACGTATGACAAGATTATGGTAGTTATATTAATTTTTTTTTCAAGTAGATACTCTTAATGCTTACACTAGACTTCCTTTCTTTGATACAGCAGTAATTTTGTATAGGTCACCTTTGTAAGTTGCTTTTAGCCTTAGTCCGCAGTTCGTTTCTTTTCTGTAGATAAACTTGATTATTTTGAGGCTCTTAATCTCTCATATTGGACATGTGATAGGTAAATGTCAATTAATAATCTATACATCTCATACTCAAAACAATGATTCTGATCCAGCATCAAATATAAATATATATACTTACAATGTAATTTACAGGAATATCATTACATTTCTTTGAAGAGGATTGCATATTTCCATTCATCAAAGCCTCAGCCGCATCAATTTACAATATTAGTTCGCGGGATCCCTGTACCTACTGAGAGCAGTATCAGGGAGAGTGTCGACAGTTTCTTTAAGAATTATTATCCCTCTACCTATTTGTCTCATTTGGTGATTCATCGGACAAATAAACTCTGGCATCTTGTTGTAAGTGTTTTATTTAATTTTCATTATGGTGGTGTTGTTGCACTAAGTTGTCAATACACTTGAGGTTGTGTGGAATTTGTAATGTTGAGCGTCCTGTCTTAAGTAAGAGATTTAACAATTGACATATTAACGGATTTGTGAACACTTGTAAATTTCTGAATCAATCTTGTTTTGTTATTGGGATATTGTGAAGAAAGCATATGAAAGAATAAGGCGCTTACGGTTTCAGTCAGCCGATGGAAGTTCTAGGTCTAATGCTGACTTGGAGAAGAAGCTGGGGGGTCTGGAAGAGAACTTAAGAATAGAGCAATCACGTGAATCCTTGCCTGGGCGAGTATGTCATTCTTAATTCATGATTTCTCTCTACGATTCAACATGATTTTTTCTTCACAAGAGCAGACAATTTTCAGTAATTAGTAACGACGACATTAACAAATGATTGCAAAACGAACCTATGCTTAATTTTTTCTTCTTCTTCTTTTGTCTATTGTCTTGTAACCTTTTCTTCTTTTTTCATCCCGTTGCTATGCATATTGTGAAGGAAGTCCGATCTGCTTTTGTATTCTTCAAATCTCGTTATGGTGCTACAGTTGCTTCACAGTTGCAACAATCTGAGAACCCAACTAATTGGGTTACGGAGCAAGCTCCAGATCCGAAGGATGTGTACTGGCCTTTTTTTCATGCATCATTCTTGGATAGATGGATGTCAAAAGTGGTGATTGTAGTGACATACATTCTAGTGACTGCTCTTTTTATAATACCAGTTGTACTTGTGCAAGGTCTCACCAACTTGTCCCAATTGGAGATTTGGTTCCCCTTCCTTCAAGGCATATTGTCTAAGTATGTGTTTCAGCTCTCTGGATGTTATCACTATTTTATAATTGAATCTCTTTAGTTATTTCCTTTCAAATTTAACCATGAAAAGTTGCATCTAGCTATCAAATTTTTTAGTGAGCTGGGATTATGGCTGCTCGTGACTTTTTATTTTTTTTTTCATTCATATTACTCTGTTATACAATCTAACCAAAAGAGCTCTCCTTTTGTTGTTCCTTTTGTTGTTTTTCTTCTTTTATTAGTGTCTAGAAGTTAATTTAGCATCATTTACTAAGTTCTGTTTGTCCTCTTGCAGGAAATACATCAGTCAAGTTGTCACAGGATATCTTCCTAATCTAATTCTCCAGATGTTTCTAAAATTTGTCCCGCCTGTAATGGAGTTCCTTTCTTCAATTCAAGGACATGTTGCTCACAGTGAGATACAAAGAAGCGCATGTGACAAGTTCCTTTATTTTATGATTTGGAACGTCTTTTTCGCAACTGTACTTTCTGGCTCAGTTTTCACTCAACTTTTTGAACTTCTTGATCTCAAACACATCCCTTCGGAATTAGCAGAAGCTGTCCCGAAACAGGTAAGAACTCAAGGAAACTCACGGTCTTATGGAGTTGTTAAATGTTTACCATTATGAGCCATACAATGTTCATACATCCAGAACTCCAGCAAAACACCATTTTTGACTTCAATGTTTTTTAAAGAGATTACGGTAGATGATGCTTCAGGAGATGAATGCCTATTGTCGTAATGAAACTTTTTTTTATTACTTCTTAATATTTTTGTTGGTGTTTCTCTAGGCATCCTTCTTCATTGCTTATGTAGTCACTTTGGGATGGACTAGCACCTCATCAGACCTCTTCCGTATTCTCGAATTTGTCCAAAGTTTATGTAAAAAATGCTTCTGCTGCCCTGACCATGATGTTTATGGTGAAATCGATGTTCCTTACATTCTTTATCACAAGGACATCCCCAGGATTCTGTTCTTTGGGCTTTTGGGTATAACTTACTTCTTCCTGGCCCCGCTGATCCTGCCTTTCTTGTTGATATACTTTTCCCTTGCTTACATAGTTTTCAAAAACCAGGTAATTTAAGTGCTTTGTCAAAACTCAATATTATGAAGGCTACATAGTCCAGTTGTAGACTAATCTTTTGCTATTGCTTACATGTTTATGGGTGTTTCCGTGTTTGCTCCTTTTTAGTTCAGTTATGGTCTTCGGAAATAATGAACCATTGGTATAAAAGACTCTTTATTTGAATGACGATAATAATGAAAGCTAAAAATAGGAACTTGTAATATTTGGATCATCTATGATAGCAAGCATTAACTAAAGAGATGTCTAAAGAGCGGAAGCATTAATCTCTTTTAGTTGCTTGTCAAATGCGTTAGCAATTTAGCATAATCCAGAACAAAGACGATAATCGTATATGATCCATGTGAATACATGCCTAAAGGTTATATCTATTCCCAATGAACTTAAAAGATCTATTATTTACCGTCTTTCAAGTATGATGAAGTGAAGTATGTCGGCTCGCAAAATTATATGGTGATTCTTACATTGGACTTTAGTTGTTAACTACTGGTTGAGCATTATTCACTGTGGATAATCCCGGTTCCCGGGTTAGTCTCTTTTCATTATCAACCTAGGCGTATGATTGAGAGCATACCGTTCTCTTCACATTCTCTCTTTCATAAAATAGTGAGTTAGTGACATGTTTTAATGGAGCCAAAGACCATTCCTCTTTGGTTATAGATTATAATGGAATAAATCAAAATGACTCACTAAAGTGGCAACGCTTCTTTCTTTTGTGAAGTAGCGGTCCTTTGATGCAGTTGTCAACGCAATTTTCATCTTGGGTCATTCAGAAAACAAGGCTACGTACCCCCCCTCCCTCCCCCCCCCCCCCCCCCCCCCCCCCCCTATCCCGCAATTTGCGGGAGCCATTGAGGCAGTGGGTTAATGTTGTTGTAGTGACATGTTATCCTCAACTCTTTTGACTCTTTCAGGGCTATCATACTGAACAAAATATTGACTACTCTATTGATGCAGTTCATAAATGTATATGCCCCAAAGTTCGAGACAGCCGGGAAGTTTTGGCCAACGGTACATAATTGCATGATATTTTCATTAGTGCTGATGCACTCTATTGCTTTGGGCATCTTTACACTGAAGAAGGTCTCGACAGCATCGACAATGATATTACCTCTTCCGTTATTGACACTTCTATTCAATGAATACTGTCGAAAACGTTTCCTACCCAACTTTGTTGCCTACTCAGCTGAGGTATGTCCTCCTGATTAATCTTTAGCCTTGGCCCTCTTAACTCAACCCTTCAAATATAGGACTTGGATGATCTAATGTGTATTAGAACTTTCTCCATTGTTTTTTGCTCCATGTTGCTCCACCTTAAAATACTGTTGACGTCATATTAATACGCTTGATTTAGTCAGTAAATACTGTTAAGTTCTTCCCAATCTGCAGCTGCATTCTTGTTTTAGGAAGCGGATTGTGAATGTATGCAGGTTTTGGTCTTGATGCGCCTACTCAAATACCCTTTGTACTGCTGGAACGACCTGTATTGGTATACGGGTGTCTATTGGTTTAGGATGCTACACTTACACCCTATGTTACTCCGACTCCTCTAATTTCCTCACGTACCCGTGTCCGACACTCGGCACTCCGACATGGGTATGACACTTAGACACCTCATTTCAAATCAAAATATGCATATTTTTCAATAAAATAGCCGAGTCAGACATATGGACACGTACCCGTGTCGGATACTTCTAAACGAGTCTGAGTAACATAGCTTACACCCTCGCACTGCCTCCCCCTACCCTTTTTTCCAGTGTAGGGAGTAGAAGCTCGAGTTCATAATTATCTTCTTTTTCCCGTATCTCTGTACCCTAATTGGTCATCGACTTATATTTCCTCAGACTTTGATAAACAAGGACAGAGAAGACGCAGATGATCCTGGGATGCCCGAATTCTTTGATAAGCTGATTACCGCATATAAAGATCCCGCTTTATATCCAATGCAGTTCTCCGATTCTGATGATCCTAGACCTCCCAACCACTCTGATAACGTTACAGATCCCCTCCTCGCATCCGTTTCTGCAGCAAAGGAGATGGTTATAACCTGTGTTGCTTGAATTACATGTCATTTGCTATGAAGGCGAGTATGTAAATAACTTCTCAGAATCTCGCAGAAGGTCGTAAGTGGATGTCAAGGTTATGAAGCTGCAGAAATTTCAGGAGATACAGAAAACTAGGAGATCGACACGCCGTATTTTTTTGTATGAAAGTAGAAATACAGGAGTGAATTTTGTGGCCTAGTATTCTAGTAATCTAGTATCTATAGAATATAGTCACTACACGGAATCGACGATTATTTCATGCTTATGAAAGTTTTTCTTTTCTGATGTAAAGAATGGACAATTATACAAATGAATGTGATTAATTTGGTTATTTCAGTCTTCCATTTGTACTGGACGTAGCAGCTACTGATTTTGTTTGATCATTATATAATTCTGCGTTTTTGTATGCACCCCTTTCTTCGAAACGATAAGCCGAGGAATTTGTGAATTACAATAAGAAGACGGTGTTATTTGTGTTCGCTTATATTAGACCCGTGTTTGAATCCCGACAATATTCAAGTTTTATATGGAGTAACTTTTTTCTTATTCTCATTTGGGTTCAATTACATAGCACTACCTTACCATTTTTCCTAATTTGTAACTTTTTTATGGATTAATTCAAGGAAGTGAAGGACAAAGTGACAGAATCGGGGTTTGTAGTTAGGGGTGAAAATTTTTCGAGTGGATTAATAGTATACATATAATGTAAAATATGAGAAAAGTGAACTTCAAATAGTGACGGAATCAGAATACTGGTACGTTATTTGTTCTAGTGAATTGTTTACATTTAATTTAACAAGGAAGTAGGGATTAGTGAATCCATGGTGGACTAGCTAGCCAAGCTAGGTGAGGTGGGCAGTAAGTTGCGGCTTGATGTTAGGTGAATTCCTAAAATTAAGGGTATTTGTGCTTCAATTTCAAGACCATTAAGGCTCTGTTCTTTCTAGCTTAATTTCAGCTCCCTTCAATTTTTGTTGGTTGTATTTCGTTAAGTTTTATTTACGTTCAATTAATTATTTTCAATTAATCTCTTCACAAAAGTAACTTTTAATTCAACTAAATTCACTCCACCTCAGTTCCACTCAATTTAATTCAATTAAGCTCTACTTCAATTTATTCAATTCAGCTCGTTTCAGCCGAAAAGAACAAGGCCTAAGTTGATAATTACAATGTCAAATAGTACAAGAATATAACAACACTCCAATAATCTTGAATTTAGCATTCTAATACTATGCTTTTGTGATGTTGTGTTGTATTTATATCATGTTTATTAGCAGAAAAGCAGAAAATTATTGACATGTAGCAATTTTTGTCCGTGGCGGTTAAAAGTTTGTTACCTCTTACAACCCACTTTTTAGTTAAACATTATTCAAATCGGATGCAAATTGACCGTACCGGAAGAAAAATTGGATGCAAATCGTCACAATTCACAAGCTTTTGAATGCCACAAATGAAAATTGTACTTATTTTTTTTTCGTTTAATCATTGTACTTGTTTAGGTTATTTTTATTTTAATAGCGCGTTAGTGAGGACCTCTCAGATGATGGGATGGGGGACCCATTGGATTTTTTTCCTATTATATCTCTCACTAAATTAGTGAGAGACGGTCTCTCACGAGACCTAGTGAATAATTAAGCGGATGTATATTTTCTTAAATTGAACAAGGGGATGTTTACAAAAGTTGAGACAAACGCAATGCTTAAAAGTTCAAACTTTTAAAACAAGAATTATGCCTTTATTACTTCGTTTTTTATTAAAGACTAAGAATGATGCATATAATATGGTCATCTTTTGGGAAAAGTTTTGTTTAATTAGCATCTCTTCTACAACATCGTCACCTAATTTCAGAAATGTGTTTTGTACGATGTTATAACATATGGTTAACAAAGTTATATCGGGTTTAGAGATGTTTAAAAATTAAAACCAGCGATGTTATACTCGGGATTTACCCAATGCGCACCAAAAATATAGTATTTAATTATATCGTGTTTGGAGACATTCAATATCTTTTACCTTATTTTTTAAACCCTCCAAATAATGATTAAAAATGTATGATTACTTAGCATTAAAATTTTCACAGGATGGGCCTCACAGTAAATGAAGAACGTTAGTACTCAAGTAGGGGACATCTAATGTTAACGGATTATGGTACTTCACCGATTCAGTCATTTGTTTTACTTTATTTTTGATATAAAAATCGAGGAAATAAAAGCTTGACAATATTAGATGATAAGTAGACTAAATTAACTTCTGATCGATGATCCAATGTCGTTAAAAGCATTTATAAAATAGAAAGCCAAATACTTAACTGAAATATTCAAAATAAAAAGGTAAATAAATAATCGGAACGAAAGAAGTATCGTCAATTGGTGGACATAAACGATGAACATGCATGTCCAAAGTACAAGTAAAACATTGATAAAACAACATAACTATATGGCCCAACAGTAACAATAGTCTCTTCTGTTCCTTTGCTTGTCATGGGGCGAAACGGCTCGAATTGAAGTATTGAATAATACACGTTTTTAAGGCCTCTGATTTCACGGAATAAGAATGTCCGAAAATTGCACGGATGTTTAATCGAGTAAGATAAAGCGAGCAAAATTTTTTTCAAAAACATCAAAAGACATAATGTTACTGATATGCTATAAATTAGTTTCGGCCGAAAATCGAATAACCGTGTAAAAGTGATTTATAGTAGTTTATAGGGTCTACAATCGAATAAGATACATCAAGATGCGATTTCGGACACGTGGTATAAAAACAGGCTCAAAAATAAAAATGACCGCTCCGACCACCCGAAACGACTCGAATTGAAGTGTATAATACACGTTTTTTAGGCCTCTGAGCTCCCAGAACAAAAATGTACGAAAATGGCACGGATGATTAATCGAGTCAGATAAAGCGGACACAAAAATTTCCAAAAACATCGGAAGACATCTGACGTTACCGGTATGCTATAAACCAGTTTCGGCCGAAAATCGGATAACCATGTAAAAGTGATTTATAGTAGTTTATAGGGTCTAGAATCAAATAAGATACCTCATGATGCGATTTCGGACACTTGGTATAAAAACAGGCTCAAAAATAAAAATGGTCGCTCCGACCACCCGAAACGACTTGAATTGAAGTGTATAATACACGTTTTTTAGGCCTCTGAGCTCCCGGATAAAAATGTCTGAAAATCGCACGGATGGTTAATCGAGTCAGATAAAGTGGACACAAAAAATTTCAAAAACACACCCCCAATCCGTGGTATGAACTCGTGCTCGCTCTCCTCAAACCCGACTCAACATGGTCCACTGTCCATCATACAAAACTCGGTAAGTTAGACACGAACCTCATACCAATAACTACTCTACAATTTTCACTCGACAACCTTATACTTAGGGGTGTTCATTCACGGTTCGGTTCACCGAACTTCATATTTAATACGGTTCGCACACGGTTCGGTTTGGCAAAACACCGAACCTAAGCCGCACCGTTCCTAACGGTTATTTGCGGTTCGGTTAACCACTTTAAACGGTTATTTGCGGTTCGGTTAGCGGTTAACCTATAAACATGCTAAATATACTTTTTTCTTTAGTTTTCGAGATTTCTATCTAGTAGTTTAATTAATTTTTTAATATTTAATTATACTCAACAATAAAGTTAATAAGTAAAACATTAATATTAATCATTTTAACCATTTTTGAATCTTGAAACACTTTTTTGTTAAACAAAAGAACAATTTTTTAAATAATTTTAATTTTTTTCCTTACTTTTTTGTGAACGGTTCGATTCGCGGTTAACCTCATTTCTAAAATTGCGAACCTCAACCGAACCTTGTCCATGATAAATTTAACGGTTCGGTTCACCGAACCGCTTTGTCAAAACGGTTCGGTTAATTGAACCTTAAAAATGTACGGTTTTTCGATTTTTCGGTTCGGTTATTGCGGTTCGGTTTATTATGAACACCCCTACTTATACTACACCCACAAGACCACAACCACACTCCACAACCTCCCAAAGGAGCAACTAAACAATATCCCACTCCTACACATCACACATTTGTCAACCCAAACATGATACATTTCCCTTTTACTAATTTAACCCTAATACAACTTTTCTAGTCACACAAATTCTCACTGAAAACGGGTATACCCGTCACTAGTTGAATAGTCAAGTAATATCCAAATGGTTAGATAAAACAAAATAGTAAGTCTTGCTTGCGACGGATCACCATTTGTGACGGATATTTTGTGAGATAAAATGGATATAAAATGAGTAGTGGAGAAAAGGGACCACAGAAATAGTGTTGGAGAGAGAGAAAAAGTGGGTATTTTGTGAGAGAAAACGGTATCCGTCGCAAGCTTGCGACGGATAGTGTCGTTGCAAATAAGAATTTGTGAAAACAAAAACACAAAACTACTCCCTAGGCGATTTATTTTTGTCTTTCTACCAAATTGGGTGTTACTTAATCCATATTAAACTTGTATCGAATATATTCGTCTTCAACGAGAATTACTGCCACACCAATACTCATAGTCTCATAGTGTCTCACTCTTATATAAAACTTGACTTATTGAGTTGTTGTTGTTGAGGGGTAACATAGTTGAAAAATGCAATTATATGCAAAAAGTGAGTAAAAAGTGGTACAGTTTTTATTCTTATAAACTCACCAAATTGCATTTACATCCATAACATCACATGTTATATTTTACCTACTTTGACATTTTCTACTTTCATTTAAGGTTAACTTCATCTGCTTCTTTTTCCCCTTCTGACATCCTCTCTCCTCAAATACTTCCTTCCAAACTAGACACAAAGAACTTCTACTCACTCCTCTTTAATATCACAATTTCACTCTACACCCTCGCAAACGGGTCAATCGGGTCGAGATAATTTAAATTCGTGTTGTTCAAATTTGCAATCAATTAACCCGGGTTGGATAGAGTCATTTCACGTAGGTTGTTTTCAAGTTATTTGAAGATAATAAACATATTGTCGTGAGTCGGTTATTCAGGTCGAGCAGTTGCAGTTCTACCAAATGTCTTATTTACTATAATTAGTCCAAATTTGAGCCGATAGGATTATAGGACCATCAGAACGGTAAAACTATTGTTCTGCCAGGCCGAGCAGTCAAATGTCCTATTATTAATATTCCTAAAACCTATTTAGTCCAAATTTAAGTCGATAGGATTATAGGACCATCAGAACGGTAAAGTTATCCCTCCTTTTATAAAACGTACGCTCCTATGTTTTTTTTCCGGGTATATACGGAATCAGTTGGTCTTGCTTCAAACGGTCACTTTTTGTCTGGAGCTTCAGACAGCCCATATGCTACTATTTTACAGCTAAATGTGATCATTATTGACAAACAAGTTATCATCAGCTGTAACATTGGTCACACTATTGTGGTTACATTTAACTATAAAATGGTCACATATGGCCCGTCTGAAACTTCAAACCAAAAGTGGTCGTCTGAAACAAGAATTTGTGATACGGAATATACCGTATTACCATCTGATTTAGTTCGAATTCGAGTTGGGTAAGATTATAAAAGGTGGTACCCTCTTCTGTTTTACTACTGTTTACACATTCATATATACCAAACTTGTCTACATTTTCCCACATTTCTTCACAAAAAGATCAAAACTTTATTTCAGTAATTTCATCTCATTTTTATTGCATAATTTAGTTATGGAAAAACCTGAAGATTCCAACAAAAACAGAAACATAGTTCCTCAAAACAGAAGGTTTAATCATAATCATAATCATAATCATAATTATCAATTTCATAATAATAATCATGTTGTTCCATATAATAATAATTATCATTATAACCCATATCATAATAATACATACAGATTTATTAATTTTTTTAACCAAAATTTTCAACAACAAAATCAGCAAAATTATCAAGGTCTTCTTCCAATTCCTCCAATATTACCATCTTATCAACATAATCACAAATTTGCAGGAACAACCCACTTTCATAAACCTTCTTTTAATCCTACTGTTAATCATGTAAAGCTCAAATCTTCTACTATTTCACAAGGTAAACAATGTTATATATTTACTTATTTTAGATTGATACTAATTCCGTCTCAGTCATTTGTTTACTTAATTATTCTGTGTAAGCGGTATTTTTATCAAAGGTAAACAAATGATTTAGACAAAGCGGTTTTTTTTTTAGTTCAATGTATTTGGTGGGTACATGTTTTGAGTATTTTTTTTTTTTTTTTTTTTGCAAGGACATGTTTTGAGTATTAAGCAAAGGTTATGTAAGTAACAAAAGGTGCATGCTTTTTAAGATTTTCAAATGATTGAATATAGATATGGTGGAACTTGTACTGTTTCATATGTTTTTGTTCTTCTATGATATTATAAATATTATAAATATTACGGGTTAGTCTTATTTAAAACCGTCTTAGTTAGCTAGCATTAAATGAATCACGTCGCATAAAAAGACGTCATCTTAAGCTTAAGACGGTTTTAAATAAGATTTTGGATGTCTTCTTCCTGTTGCTTCTTGTCCAGGGTTTCAAATTTTGTTTATGCAAGAAAATGTGTGATTTTTATTTATTTTTAAGCTTAAATTCAATGACAATAATTATAATACATAATTTTAGATGAGGGTTTGTAATACTGATGTAATTCGGAAATAGACTCTTTGTGTTGGTAACATTAGGATAAGGCTTCGTATATTCGAACCCCCTTTACGACCGCGTAAGACGGGTCAAATACTATCAAGTGGGGTAATAAAGACAAAATAATTGTCATTTTTTAGGTGACAAGTGGAGTGATTTGGTATGTATTTGACACGTTTTATGCTTAAGACGGATAATGACGGTTTGAAATGAGAATTTGTGTTACAACTGAGGCAATGGGGTAATGTTGTCGTTGTTTATAATATTAAGTAAAATTTAACAAATATAATCCTAACTATCACTCTTTTTCTCAAAATAATCCCAACTATCAATATTCTCGCAACAATCCTAACTTTCATACCACCCTTTTCAAAATAGTTTTCTGTGACTGATAAGTCTTAAAAAGGTTATTATTTTTGCGGGAATATTAATAGTTGAGATTATTTTGAGAAGAAGAATGATAGTTGGAATTATTTTGAGAAGGGTGGTATGAAAATTGGTATTATTGCGGGAATATTGATAGTTGAGATTATTTCGAGAAGAAGAGTGATAGTTGAGATTATATTTGTTAAATTTTCCTAATACTAATGCAAATGTGGGAAACAGGCTCTTTGTGTTCCTAACACAAGGACAAGGCTTCGTGTATTCAAACCCCGTTATAAACTGAGGCAATGGGGTAATGTTGTCGTTGATTATACTAATTAATGCAAATGTCTTAATTAAAACAGTTAATGAAGAGGTTAAGCAACAGCTTAAGACATTAAGCATTAAGAGTTCTAGTGTTGATGCTAAAATTGAGGAATTAGTTGTTGCAAAGAGACCAGACTGTGGAGGAGTGGAAGGTCAGGTTGTATCTCTTATTGCGAATCATTTCCGAGTAAAAGTCGAGACATTGCAGCCGATTTACCACTATAATGTCGATATTTCTCCATGCCCTTCTAAGGAAGTAGCTAGAGTACTTAAGAGGAAGTTAGTTGAGGAGAACTCAACTTTGCTGTCTGGTTCTTGTCCTGCTTTCGATGGTCGAAAGAATTTGTATAGTTCTGTTGAATTCAAGGGCCATAGGCTTGAGTTCTTTGTCGGTCTCCCGGCTATCCCGGGGATCAAACCGTGTCCGGAAAAGGTTTTTCGGGTCAATGTTAATCTTGTGTCGAAATTAGATGGAAATGAGTTGGGCAAGTATTTGAGCAGAGACGGATCCGGAGATGAGTGGGTCCCGCTTCCGCAAGAGTATCTCCATGGTTTGGATGTTGTTTTGAGGGAAAACCCGAATGAGAAATGTTTTGCTTCGGGGAGATCGTTGTATTCGACATCAATGGGAGGCGCGAAGGAAATAGGTGGAGGTGCTATTGGTTTAAGAGGGTTCTTTCAAAGTCTTAGGCCAACACAACAAGGTTTGGCTTTAAATGTTGACTTCTCGGTCACTGCCTTTCACGAGAGTATCGGTGTCATACCCTATTTGCAAAAGCGGATTAGGGTTTTACACGATCTTCCTCAAAGAAAAGATCGAGGGTTGTCGACAAAAGAGAGAATTGCAGTCGAGAAGGAGTTGAAGAACATTAGGCTGTTTGTTAGTCATAGAGATACGGTTCAGAGATACCGCTTTTCTAGCTTGACTGAGGAAATCACTGAGAAACTCTGGTTTGAAGACAGGGACGGAACACGATTGAAGCTTGTCGATTATTTCAAAGATCAGTATGATTATGAGATAGAATATCGGAATCTTCCTTGTATACAGATAAGTCGGAGTAAACCGTGTTACCTTCCCATGGAGCTTTGCATGATTTGTGAGGGGCAAAAGTTTCTTGGTAAACTCTCGGATGATCAAACCGCGAGAATAATGAAGATGGGAAGCCAACGACCTCGAGAACGAAGAGAAATCATCAATGAGGTCATGAATGGACCAGTTGGACCAACAAGGTATGTATTTCATCCTTGCATCAGCAAGAGTAACGATTAGGCCTGGCAAACAGATCGGGTCGTGTCGGGTTCGGGTTCGTGTCACATGGAAACGGGTCACGAACCCTCCAACCCAAATCCGACCCAATTAAATTTTGTGTCGTGTTCGTGTCGACCCACTTACATAAATGGGTCATTAAGCCTCAACCCAAATCTGCTAATTTCGTTCGTGTTTTCGTGTCGTGTCATTATTTGCCAGCTCTAGTAACGATTAGGAGTCGATAATTGTTACATCCTATCTCGCGCTTCATTAACTATTTGTTGCAATATAATCTACTTTGTTTTATTTTTCCAGTGGCAATCAAGGGGAAGAGTTTAAGCTACAAATATCTCGAGAAATGACACGATTGAATGGGAGAATTCTTTTACCTCCAAAGTTAAAGCTCGGTGATGGAGGATTTGTAAGGGACGTTCTTCCATCCCGTAATGATCACCAATGGAGTCTTTTAGGCGGTCACGTAGTTGAAGGAACAAGGATCGAGAAATGGGCATTGATTAGTTTCGGAGGAAACCATGCTCAAAAATCTCATATTCCGAAATTCATTACCCAACTTTCCTCGAAGTGCGAGCAATTGGGCATTTTCCTTAACAAACGCACCTGCATTCCCGTGCAATTTGAACCCATTCACGTCCTCGACAACGTCACCTCGCTGGAAAATAAGCTCTGTAAGATCAAAAGAGCATCATCGAACAAGCTCCAACTTCTTATATGCATAATGGAGAAAAAACATAAAGGGTACGGTGATTTGAAGAGAATTGCCGAGACCCGAGTTGGGGTTCTGAGCCAATGTTGCTTATACACAAACCTCGAAAAGCTAAATTCCGTGTTCTTGGCAAATATGGCTCTCAAGATCAATGCCAAAGTTGGTGGGTCCACCGTTTCATTATTCAACTCGCTTCCGTCTCAAATACCCCGTCTTCTAACACCCGATGAAGCGATAATCTTCATGGGAGCTGATGTTACTCACCCTCACCCACTCGACGATTCTAGCCCGAGTGTTGCAGCTGTTGTCGGAACCCTAAACTGGCCATCAGCAAATAAGTACGTCTCAAGAATCCGGTCTCAAACCCACCGCGAAGAAATCATTGAAAATCTCGGGGAAATGGTTTCTGAAATCCTGACAGAATTTCACCAAGAAGTTGAGAAATTTCCGAGTAGAATCATCTTTTTCCGAGATGGTGTTAGCGAGACTCAGTACTACAAAGTCTTGAAGGAGGAATTGCAGTCACTAAGAACAGGATGTAATAAATTTCCTGATTATAAACCACTGATCACATTTTCCGTTGTTCAGAAACGACACCATACAAGATTGTTCCCGGACGAGAATGACCCGAGTTGTCTGCAATTCTGTAACGAGAATGTTTCCCCCGGTACAGTCGTTGACACGGTGATAACGCACCCACGGGAATTCGACTTCTATCTTTGTAGCCATTTGGGTGTGAAGGGAACGTCGCGGCCTGCACATTACCATGTGTTATGGGATGAAAGCAAGTTTAGTTCAGATGAGTTCCAAAACCTGGTTTATAGCTTATGCTTCACTTTTGTTAGGTGCACCAAGCCGATCTCGATCGTTCCCCCGGCTTATTATGCCCATCTTGCTGCATATCGAGGTCGACTGTACCTTGACAAGTCGGAAAAGGATGGTTCGACCAGAATTTCGCGAGTTGGTCCGCCAAAGACGACTCCTCTGCCTAAGATTAGTGAGAATGTAAAGAGTCTAATGTTTTATTGCTGAGTTTGTAGATTTTTATACTAATTCTTGAATTAGTCCCTTGTTGCATTCGTTCATTGTTGTTTTGAAAAATTTACATATTGTTCATTCCATTTTCTTGACCAATTGTTTTACATGAGTGGAACGGATGAAGACGAAGGGTATAATACACGTTTCCGGTATTTCAGGGTTCCGGAATAAAATGTCCGTAAATTACACAGGATGGTTTATAACATCAGACAAAGCTTCCTCACAAATTTTGCTGAGCAACGGATGACATTTGAGGTTGTCGGTGTGCAATAAACCACAATCGGATAATCCTTGAAATTAGTTTAATACATGTTATTTGGTGCCGAAATTGGATAAGGTAACTTTTGAAACGACCCTGGTCACGTGTTAAAAAAATAAGGAGAAATTGAGGCACGATTCTGTAAAACCTCCCGAACAGCTGAAAATGGAATTAATACTTCGTAATACACATTTTCGGGATTTCATGTCCCGGAACAAAAATGTCCGTAAATCACACGACGAGTTTATTATATCAGACAAAGCTTCCCGACAAATTTTGCGGAGCAACGGATGTCATTTGAGGCCCCCGGTGAGCGATAAATCGTAATCGAAGTAAAATCGGCTTATCCTTGAAATTAGTTTAATGATGAAATTGAATAATGTAACTTGTTATTTAGTGATGAAATTGAATAACGTAACTTCTGAAACGACCCTGGTCACCCTGGTAAAAAAACTAGGAAGAAATTAAAACACAGCCCGATGAAGCATCCCGAACGGCTGAAAATAGAGTATCGTTCCCGGAATTTTAGAAAAAATGTCCGTAAATGGATAACATTTGAGGCTGTTGGTGTGCGATAAACCATAATCGGACGAAAATCGGATAATCCTTGAAATTCGTTTAATACTTATTACTTGGTGTTGAAATTGAATAAGGTAACTTCTAAAACGACCCTAGTCACGTGGTAAAATCATGAGAAATTGAAACACGACCCTCTCGAACGACTGAAATGGAGTTTATAATATACGTTTTCGGGATTTCACAGATCCCGGAACAAAAATGTTCGTAAATCAGACGCACAGTTTATTACATTTGACAAAGCTACCTCAAATGTCATTCGTTGCTCCTCAAAATTTGTGTCGTGTATTACACTAAGTATTATAATTTGAGCCAATCGGAAGGCAGTACAGTGTCATGCTTATTTTTCTTCCAGTTTTTCTATCACGTATCCAGGGTCCCGTGAGGTCTTACACTATAAAGTGGTATCATTGATCTGGTAAATTGACAATATATAAAATCTATTATTATAATAATGTAAACACAAATTCTCAATTGTGGCGGACATATTCGTCGCAAACTTATGACGGGGCAAGTAATACCAATGTGTGAGAGATAAGACAAAAGTAGAGTATTAGCAAACTGTTTTATCTTATCTACAAACATGGGTAGTATTTGATCCGTCGCAAGCTTGTGATCGATATGCCCGTCACCAGTGTTACTCAGACACGCCGACACATGTCGGCGTTTCGGACACGGTTATTTTGGGTGAATTTTTTATTTCGTGGTCTAAACTGAAGTGTCGAAGTCGCGTGTCGCGTCGGACACCGACACGTGTCTGACACACGACACGGCAGTTAAGCGAAGTGTCGAAGTAACATAGCCCGTCACAAGGGAGGAGACTTACGGTAATGTAAAAACATAAATTTTGTTTAAAACGGGTATATTCGCCTTTGACAATAAATGAGTCAAACCGATAGATAAGACAAAAAACAGAATACCTAGACAATGCCAATATTATCTCATCCACACAACTACGCCAAAGATAACCTGACTTAAGCTTAAGACGGATAATGTCGTCGTTTTAAGACAAACCTACTAATAAGAGTTTTAGACAATTCTTGGCAACAAACCCAATTATTCTAATTTGCTTTTGCCATAAGTATGCAGAGAAAGGTGGGGATAGTACAGATACTTGTATTTCACATTAAATTGTCTAAAAAATCTGAAAAAGAGTAGGATTAAGAATTTAAGAGCTACAGCTAAAAGGCTAAAGCAGCAGCAGCAGCAGCAGCAACCAGCAATATATTTTGAAGAATGTGTAACTGAATCACCAGCAGTTGATAGTTACATATCAATGGCACTTCCTGATTCTGTGTCTGCTTTCTGTAATTCTATTGATTAGTCAATTTCTATGCATTATTTATTCTCACAACTCACACCTTTTTCCAGCTGGTCTTCCTCAACACCGAGTTCTGTCTTAATATTAAAACGGGTCAAATTTCATCCCAATACGTAGGCTGGTCAAGAGTGCGGGTCGACATTGGCAAACCGGACCCGGCCCGCCACTGAACCCGGATCTAACCTGCCCTGCCTCACCCGGGTCTAAACCCGGTCCGGCCCGTGTGTGAAGTAACCGGGTCCGAGTCCAATTTCTGGAGCCCGGCTCGGAAGGTACTCGTATGTGTCCAGACCCGCCCCAACCCACCCCGGGCCGGGTCCGGGTTATACTCCCCAAAAATCGGGCCCAACCCATCCCGGATCCGCCCTGACCCCGGGCCGTGTCCGCCCCTCGACCCGTCTCGGACCCGACCGACCCGCACCATTGACCACCCCTACCGTATAGACATATAAGACCAAACTTTTGCTTTCCCTACGCATTCTGCTTTTGTCTTTTCCATCCCACATGGGTATTTGACCGGTGTTAAGCTTAAGACCGTATACCCGTTTTAAATGAAATTTGGGTTTTCTAGGAGATTAATGGCATTATACTGCATCAACACAGTGCTCCATTTACAAGTTACAACACAACTCCTGCATCAACTCGGTGCTCATTTACAATATAAAACGGGTCAAATAAATAAATGGAACAAAAGGAGGTTCTTCATATACGCTACTCCCTTCGTTTCGATCAATTATTTTCAGACGGGTCAAATATCATCCCGTATGGACATATAAGTCCAAACTTTTGTTTTTCCTACGCATTCTGCTTTTGTCTTCATCCCACATTCCCACATTCCCACATGGGTATTTGACCGGTCTTAAGCCTAAGACGGATACCCGTCTTAAATGAGAATTTGTGTTTTCAGTCATATGTATTAAATTATTGAAGGTAAAACTTGTCATGCCAGGTATAAGGTTTTCACCTACCAAGTAATTCAGTAAAATAAATTTCACTGGAACTCAACGTGTGAGGGAGAATCAATTAGTTGCACCAAGTGTACGTGTAACAGTGTTCATATCAGATGGAGTGGTTGCAGTACAAAAATGGAGATGACAGTTCTGCTTAACTCCTTCTATACGTTATTGGACTTGTGTAGGCCAGGCTGGGGGATGGTGGCCCTGAACTGGCCCGGTTGGGGAAATAGGGGGAAAGGGGGCAGGCGGGCTGGGTGGTGTGGGATGTGTATAGGGAGCCCAGGCCCGGATTATGGAGCGGGTTGGGCAGGACAGAGAAGCCCGCAATTTTGTCCAGCTTTACGTGTGCCCAACTGCACATCCCCTCGGCCTCAATTTCGATTAGGATTCCCGTGCTCAAGATGGTGTCAACAGGCTATGTTACTCAGACTCGTTTAGAAGTACCCGACACGGGTACGTGTCCAAGTGTCGGACTCGGCTATTTTATTGAAAAATATGCACATTTTGGTCTAAAATAAGGTGTCCATGTGTCATACCCATGTCCGAGTGTCCAGTGTCAGATACGGGTAGGCGAGGAAATTAGAAGAGTCGGAGTAACATAGTCAACAGGAGTATCACAATTTCATATGAATAATACTTACCCAAGCACGCGTGAGACACGCTTTTTTAAACTAAGATCGTGAAAAATTTGTAAACAAGAAAGAACTAAGATTGCTAATTGCCCCATGCTCAATAAGAAACGATAAGACGTGCAGGGAAAATGGAGAGGTTAACAACGTACCAGTTATCGACTTCCCAAGGTAGCAAGATGAACACATACACTAGGCCTTGCTACATTACCATATCGATCGTTATTAGTTGAGCAGAATGATCCGACACACTTCTTGCGCTTAGATGATTCCTTCCGGTCCAAAGAGCTGCTGAAGCAAGAATCCATTGATTTGCCAGCGAAAAAACTACACATGAAGAGCAAACACGAGCAAGAAAGGAATATCATCATTGAAATTGTAAGCATGCGAATATCAACTAGCTTAGCTAGTAAAATCATTAAACGGGTGGTGCATTCATCAAGCGGTGCTGCGGTGGTAATCACGAGCAGGGTTTGAAAGTAGTGAGCATCAATTTTGCCTTGTCGCTCCCTCTTTATCCAACTAAAAAACTAGAAAGAAAAGTAAATAAGATCAAAAAAATTCAAAACCAGCATCATATATAAATGGTCAGATCAGCGTAATAACCGACTCGGGTACATAGCAGTCATGACCCACGGGTCTCGAATTGTCTACGAGACAGAAAAAAACTACATGCCAAGGTCGAGACGTATATCAGTATATGCGATACTGTAACACATTGGTATCGCTACAAAACTTGGCCTCGTTGACAGAAGTAGCCACAATCTAAACCAGTACACTTGAAGGTAACAGCTCAAGAGTTAAGTATATATGAGAAAAAATTCAGTTTTCATTGTATTATTTGTTCATGCTGATAAGCAGATGCAGAGTACATTGTATGATCGAAGAGGGAAACAGCAATATAGTCGCTGCATAATCCAATTACAAGCGACAGCTTTTCATGATGCACTTACATTCTCTACGTTCCTAATTTGTAAGAATCATCTCTGGCAGTATGCTCTACAAAAGTTGCCGGACTCTTCTCCATAAGATCCCTTGTAATAAATTAGATACCCTTCCTTCAACATCTTCACAAACGAGCAGCAAAATGGATGACATCCAGACACCACAGCAGACTTATAACGCACGGGTCACGGCTATTGGTTGAGAGCAACTGGTATAGACTTATCGATGAGCATTGTATGAGACGGTCTTATATGTGAGCTCAAGCCGAATACTTATATGCTTAATGGGTTGGTCACAACCATAAGACAGTTGTATAAAAGTGTGTGCAAATTTAAACATTCAAGCTACTTCATCCTCACACCGATCACTGCTGATCATTGGGGTTGCGGTGATCATTTCCATAATAGACTGAGCTTCCCCGTTGGCTTCTTCCATACTAAAAGACCGACAACTAAAGTAAAAAACGGCTGTCATCATAGAGTCAATTAGCACGACAAACGAATGCATAAGTACCAAAAGAGGACCTTCCCATACTCTAGATGATCCATCTCCGTAGCTCAAGGTTTTCACTCTATGCTCAAACAAGCCCTGCACAAACGCCATCCCAATAGTCGACATGAGGTACATTAACAGACCCACTTGAGTCTGACCTCGGATAAGAACACTAGACCTCAGCAATGCCTGAGGGCCCCAAGCATCCTCCAAAACCGATATCACCACCCCAATATTGCAAACTATGATGGCATTCGCAAAAACTATAGAGAACACAAGCCCGAAAACCATCCCCGGATACAAAATCCAATCCAACGAAAATCCCATTAACATGATCACGTTACAGAGCGCGACAAGAAGCACAAGGAACAAAGTAACAACCCCCACAATCATCATACAAGCCCAAAGATAAGTAACAACAACCCTTCTCCATAACTTCTTAGCTATAACACAGAACTTAGATGCATCAAACTGCTTCTTAGAGTAAGTACAATCCACAGAATATACGACAGCAGTTTTCGACAAAAGTGATAATGTAACATACAAAGGGAAACACACTGTAGTCGAAATCGCCATTTCCGAAAACCTCTGACAAGACTGCTTAACAACAGGATTTAAAGGCAAACCACTAGTTCTAGCAATCAATAACAACCTTATAGTCAATCTCCTAACAATAGTATGATCAACTAATAAATTTGATAACTGAACAGCAGAAACAGGACAAATTAACAATGCTGCAATGATCATAAAACCTGTAGAATTAAACCTCAAAATTCTTACAGTTTCCCTTAAAATCTCTAGTGCACTCATTGACCTAAATTGATAATCAAAATTTGTTCCCAAATTAATTGAATTTTCAATCTGGGTATCCCCAGATCCTTCAATAGATAATTCATCTTCCATTTTCCCCAATTTGCAACAAACCCAATTCTCAAAATCAAAAATTAAGCATTAATAACCCTAAAAGATTGGATCTTTAATCAATGCGGCATAGATAATCAAACAGACTAAGCCAATTACATATCAAAACTCCAAAAATTCACAAAAGGTGATACCTTTAAGTGGAAATTAGATGAAGAAGGAAGAAGGGGATTTGTGCAAAGCGTGATGATTGAGGTTTGAATAAAAGAAGAAGAAGAAGAGTATCTGTTGTAGTTCTTGGGTGCAGACGTGCAGTGTCTAGAGGTGACAATTGGGTCACGAATCGGTAATGAGATGGTCTAAACAAATCGGGTTACTAGTGTGTCGGATCGATGACATGGTATATCGATCATTTTAAAAAAAAAATCAAGTAGAACTATGTGACTTTATTTAAATCTATTATTTTTATTTTTAGCGAAAAAGTAGAAATAAACATTGCGTTTTTAAATCTAGTTTACACGACCATAAATTTGTAATGAAAAATAAAAAAAACCATCATTTCCGTCTTATTAATATAACTAGTTTAGAACCCGTGCAAATTGCACGGAAATGCATAGTTCGATAGTTCGTAGTTCTATATAGATAAAGGTTTAAAATGTATAAAAAATCAGAATAATAGTGTTGCCAATAGGTTAAAATAGTCAGACACAATTCGTTATTTGTAATTTGAGGTTTGGAGTAATATTTGGTCTCGCCTTTTATCTTTATTTATAAGCTCATATTTTCAGTTACTCGACTATCACAGTTTATCCTTTTAATATTGTCATATTTCAGAGTATTTGAGAATCATAGTTGTTACAAATGACATTTATTAGCTGATAAGTCGGGAGGTTACAACAATTATGGTGGTTTAATTAGGCGTAATAAATGACATTTATTAGCTTTCATTAGTCTATTAATTTGAGTCTTTTCCTTTGCACTTTGTTGTTTGTACTTTGGCTATTTAAGCTTATTTTTCTTTGAATAGAAAGGAACGAAGATTTCAGAAATATAAAAAACCAGAAAACTGTTTGCTTGTTTAACAAAGTTTATCTTCGTTTATTATTCAACGCGTTTTGAATATAAACTTGTTCGATCTCAAAAGGTCTTGAGTTCGTTCCCCATTGATAAATTATAGGTCTAATTTATCAAATATCCAGTTGCGACGATCTTTTCGTTATAACAAATAATTGTTCACAAATTCACAAAATCGCTTCCGCACTTCAATTTCGCATCATGACCCAAAATCCGAATTGATCTAACCCGGCCCAAAGTGACCTAAATTATCTTGATTGATAACTGATCCAACCCGAAATGGCCGATCTGAAACCACCCAGATCCAAAATTATCATTTTCGCTCTTGATCGTTAACCCAAAAATGACCCGACCCACTTAAACCGACCAACACATCAAAATAAATCTGAAACCCAAAATGACCGACACAACCTGAATTATTCCGAAATAATGATGAACTAAACTTAACCCGACCCAAATTGGTCTCACAAAACTTGATTCGACCCATTTACCAAGTATAGTATGAAAAAAGTATAACAAAACAAATGAGGGCAAAAGTAAAAGGGTGTAAATAAGGAAATACATCTTGTCATAGTTTTGGACTGATACTGTCGTATTGGTCGACTGTGCATAATTTGTACGGTTTTCATTTACGGAAAGTATGAGTTTTGTGGGAAAATACCGTAATAGTATGTTCCATTTATTTGTCGTAAAATAAGTCATACAAAATTAATATCTCAGTATAATATTGTCGTGGAACGTTTAATATATTTCCGTTCCTTTTCAAAGTCTTCCTATTGTAAAATATTGTCGAAAAAAAACTTGAAAAATAAGTCATACAAAATTAATGTCTGAGTATAATCATTTATAAACCTTGAACAGAAAATCTAAGTTCTAAATTTTTGCAAGTATAAAAAAGATTGGTTTATTGAATTATATTAGCAAATGTTTTGTACTTCTTTATAAATAAGAGATTATTGACCGAGTAATACTCCGTAAACATTTAAGTACTCAAGTAAAATCAAATAAAAAGAAATAAATTATAAATGAATATAGATAACATGATTATCTAAAATTATAAAAAGAAAAAATATAATAATATTATAATATAATAATCACAATTAATATTAATTTGAAACTAAGTAATAATTTTATCATAAATAACGAAATAACTAATGAACGAAAACCAATGACGGATATGTGTCCAACGATTTCTCTATTATACTTATATATTAATCATATTGCATTCTACCGGTACAATAACTGTATGGTACAATATTGAAGATAAGAATACAATTATAAAATAATATCTTGTACGGCTACAATATCTTTTATAAGATAAGAATACAACATCTCATATGGCTGCAATATTTTTATGGATTTCATCATATTGCTTTCTATACCCAGAATAGTTGTATGATACAATATATTCTATTTTTACCTTAAACTAGTATATGACATGTATTATACTCAAATATAAATTTCAAGGAATTTCGTATTTTTGTTTTTTGGTTTGTACATGTATGCGATTTACACTATCTTTTACACAATATATATTCCACGTCAACAACTTGATTGACTCAAGATTGCTTATAATTTATTGATTGGTTATTTAAATATTATATGCTTTTTTTTTTCCGAGTTTATTTCTTTGATTGATTATTTAAAGATTAATTGCCGTTTTTCGCAAGCGTATTTCTTTGATTATTGTTTATTAATACTTATAAAAATATTTTTTTCCGTATTTAATATAGATTGGAAGGAAAATGCAATTCACCAGATTAGTTGCCGTATTTTTCTGTTGTATTTTATAATAATAATTATGTAAATATTCGTTTCCAAAGTTAATATAGATGAGAAGGAAAATTAAATTTATCAGATTAGTGTCGATTTTTTTAGTATATTATATGGATTAATTATTAAAGGATATTCAAAGAATAATTTGCAATATTTTATATATCTATTAGTGATGTGAGAATATCTTTTCCAATATTTTATATACATTAATCAGTGAGAATATCTTTTCCAAAATTTAATCACACAATGGAAATTTGGGCGGGAAAATTTTTAATGTGAAAGCGACACGTGTCCAATTCATGTATGGTGGTTCTTCTTATATACTTTTATATAGATTTTTTTATCGGATTCGGATATTTTTCTTAGACTTGTACTCTTTTCATTATAGCATTATTTGGAATTGTTATTTTAGTCATATTGAGTTGTTCTGAACTTTTATTATTATTATTATTTATTTATTTATTTATTTATTTATTTGGAAAGAATGCGCGCAACTATCATATAAAAATGAACAAAATAAGAGTTTACCTAAAATTGGGGGCAGCCGAGATACAATCTGAGCTCCCACCCCTTAACTACAGCAAAGCTAAGCCTAGTGCATCCTAAGATACCGAGTATTGCTGAATCCGTTTCGCAGTATCGTCGCAGTATGGGAACGGTTTAGACATCGTTTGTTTTAGCTAAATCTAGATGAGCCTAAAGAATTGAGGGTCGAGATTTGCTCAAAAGATATGAAGCTCGCGGCTCCAGTTTGGAATGAGATTGCTCAATGCAATAAGTAAAAGATGCCTGTTATCTTCACAATTAGGATCTGCGACGACAAATTCTAGTTATCTTCACAATTTCAGGCAGCTAAACGTTCCTAACAAAATTCTACACATGCAGGTCTATGCAACGGCCAACGGCCAACGCTGCTCAAACAAACATTAGTTCCTAACTAATGCTGAAAGAATTTGATCTTTGAGGATGTGAGCTTCTGCAAGAGGCTTCTTTTTCATTGATCTTCGAGTTGTTTCATCTTCATGCGACGACCAATTCTATCATCAAGAATGACGGGTATTCACCTTTCAAAACATCGAAAAATTCCACATTTTAGAACTTTCTGAACGTTGACGATGATACATTTGGACTGGGAACTCTGTCATCTGGTGCCCCAAAAAGTAAACGAGTCCAATTTGCAGACCTTTCCTCGGGCCTTGAAGGAACCTGGTCACTATCTTCTCCACCAGACGCCTCATACCCGTCACTGGTTGACCTCGACAGAGGGTCCTCAGCTAACAAACCGACCCCTGACACTGATGCGCTAGTAAGCCGTCTAGCTTCCTTGGCTCCAGAAGAGGAGACATGGAATGGATGAGCTTCAGGTGATTCTGAGCTGCTATCAGGAGACGATCCCACTGTATTACCTGTTATAACGGAAGCACAGAGAAAGATAAGAACAAAAAAGAACAATACGCACGGTGTGTTAACTACGTCACAGGGCAGAAGGGGAGAGAGTTTTATTAATGTGAGGAGTTTTCCAGATTACAGATTCAGAACGATATATAATATTGTGACTGCCAGGTTAGAGGTTAAGAGTTTATATAGTACTCTTAACCTAATACAATACAGATTAGACCTAATCTAATCAGGCCCAGACAGAAACCCTAGCCCAATACAGAATTCAAGGCATAGTCGTTCGAAGCGCCGACTAACAGATTCAAGGCATAGACCGAACATTACCTGCACTTGACATGGCCTGGCTAGTCCGAAAAGCGCTCCTAGCTTCTAGTTGAAGTGGGGCCAAGCTGGTGGTTGCTTTTGATGAAGCATTCACTAGCTGCTCCAAAGCCAGATCTGTGGGCAGTCTGACCTGGTTATTACCCCGTCGTCTACTGTAGTCGAACCGTGGGACCATACGCCGGCCACTACTACCGAAACTGCTGTCCCTTTCTACATTGGGTGGGCACTCCCGTCTTATGACAGGCTGCAGGATCTTCGATCTCTTCTTCGCCTCTGAAGCAGCCTTTGAAACCTCTTCCGCATTTAAACGAGCTAGAGTCCATGGGCTGATCTTTACAGCAGGGTTTTTCTTTTTGATTGGTTCTTCCACACAAGACCTTTTACCATACGAACTTACGGATCCCGTGTCTGGAGGGACTACATCAAACTGGACAGCCAAATATAAAATGCAGCCATCAGTGTAGGATTTTTTGAAAGTAACCGGAAAAGTGTTGAAAGGTCCATCGGGAACTCAGTACGAAACCCTAAACCCTAAACCATAAAACCCTAAAACCCTAAAACCCTAAACCCTAAAAACATGGCCGACAATGACATGGATTAAGAAAAGTTACCTGATCCTCGACAAAAAACCTTGGCGGTGTGCACCAAGCACCACGGCGGAAAGTGTTAAATGAACTAGCACTACTCATCCCGGTAAAAGAGCTAACTTGAGACATTTGGGGACTCTGTCCACCCCCGACCTCTTGTTGCTCCTGCTCTCTCAGAGCCACAATATAGTCATATGTGCTCAGTCCCTATAAACCACATTTTCAAGAGAAAAAAATATGTACTTAACATCTGCTGAAATATACACGATTCATTAACGTTTGTATAGTTTCCGTTTGACTTTAGTGGTTAATTGATGTCGACTTTGCAATACAGATTACAGACGATGTAAATTTGCCCGGTTGGATATTTGAAAAGGTGGCGCTGTAGTGTATTGTGCGAAAATATAAGTCAAGTTGACATCGTTTGACCATCAAAGTCGAATGAGGAATACATATTAGGGTGGTGGAAATATATATATGCAGGAGGCATAAAAAATTTAAGTTGCAAGAAATGATATTTACAAAACTCCCGTCACACTCACCTTCTTGATAAGGAGGATGTGGAAAAATAAAAGTTGCGCCAGAGGCAATGTAGCGATCATAGCCAGAACAGTGCACACAGCCTACGAAAGCATAACATAATTCAAAAATTTTGATTAATGTTGTGTTAAGGCACAACCATTCTCCACAACTACGAAGAACGATGAGAAGATTGAAAATATGGCAAAATAGTAAATGAGAGAGGCAACGACGAAGAGGGATAGGGAGCTAACCACTACAATGACAAAAGGCACGATAGAGAAACTGCTTCCAAGCTTTGAAATAATCTCGATTTTGAATCTCTTCCTCTCGAGAAAAGAACAGACCAAAACATAGATACCGGTTGACCATTGCAGAATTAGCTGCAGTCCGAAGTGTTAACTGTTAAATACTACTCAAATTAACGGAAAAAAAACAGTTTGTTGAGATTCTATCTTATTGGAGTCCTTGGAGAAACAACCGTAAGCTCCCTAGGTATTTAGTATTTATGGAGTACTCGGAACTATTTAGAATGGTTTGACAGAAGAAACTTCGTAACAAACTAACAATGGTTAGTTAATGAATTTTGCTTGACGCCCACGCCCCACGGGCCATTACTATGGCACTTAGGCCCTGTTCTTTCTGGCTTAATTGCAGCTCCTTTTAATATTGCTTGGTTGTATTCCGTTAAGTTTGTTTTCGTTCAATCAATTATGTTCAATTAATCTCTTCACAAAATTAACTTTAATTCAACTAAATTCACTCCACCTCAGTTCCACTCAATTTAGTTCAATTAAGCTCTACTCAAATTAATTCAGTTCAGCTCGTTTCAGCCGAAAAGAACAGGGCCTTACTAGGATATAAGAGATCAAAATGGTGGCGAACATACTTACTGACTGAACAAAAAAGTCGGAATATTAAGGTGAACACAAAGTCCGAAAGAACCGTATAGGTGAAGCTTTTACTTACCAAAAGAAGTGATACCGTCATGAGGGTGAAAAACTGCCTGTAGTTCCTTTTGCCGATACAATTATTGAGCCACTGCATAGTGCATACCAATAGTCATACCGAGAAAAGCTAGGTCAATTGTCAAGGTAAACTCAAGCAAAAGTGGTCGTAAATACCCGGCAGTGGTGATCAAAACTGTCAACACACTTATCGCAAACCCTACAATGCTTGCTGTACTTGAAAACCTACATCAGAGGCACAATATGATTGTTTAATTTCATAGAAGGTGAAGAATTATGGTGAAAAGAGATGCTTGTAAGTTGTAAATTATAAATACCTCGACTTCACATAAACTACAGTAAAACATCCCGTCTTCACTTGTTTGTCTCTCTGAAGATTCTTCTGACGGACTGATACATTTGCAAAGGAAATTACAAGGAAAGAATAAAATTCCCCAGAACCAAGATGAACAATGGCCTGATCTAATTTTATGTTCATGTTCGGCATCAAAATCTTCTATGTTAACATTTTGCTTTGATGAAATGGACTCCCCACCAAGGTTAGCATCCTTTGCTTTTGTATGTTCTTCGAACTTTGATGTCTTACAGTATTTCTTAGACCTGAAAACTCCTGAGTCTGCCGGATCAGCTGCTGCACACCAGATATACAGGCTCACGGCACCTACTATCTGAGAAAAAAACGACATGATTAATTTTTTAGTATAGGGTCATGCAAGTACGAATGTACAATACACGGGGGACGGGATTCAATGTTCAAACCTATGGCCTATTGTACACACTCTACACGGCTCAATAAACCGTCCTTTTTTTTCTGAAACAGCGACCATTATATAACTCCAAACCAACATGAAATCACCGCAACTAAGAGTTGACATAAAGTCAGAAGAAACAATGTTCGCTATATCCTCCGTCCCCAAATCCATCCAAACTCTAATAGAGTAGTCTATGATAGATGAACCATCTCAACCAAAACCTTAAGGTGATGGTTGAGGCCCAACTATTATTAATATTCCTAATACGCTCCCTCACTCAAATGCCCATTGGGCTTGAAGAGTGGTTAGTTTGCACAGGCCCACCCATACCGTGTGCTGGTTTCCACTTCGTGGTTTTTGAGAGGTTTTGAGGTTGTCAGGATTCGAACCCGTGACCTTCGGTCACACTGGCTCTGATATAACACAATGAATGTTAAGGACTCGTTGATGACAAAAGGCAGTATTATAAGTGTATAACAAGCCTGCCTCAAGACTGTTTAGAATAATACGAATCACGACACAAAGCTTAGCAGTAGAAGAAACGTAGATCAGATTGGTATCGTCAAATTTGTTTTGATTAACAGTCTAACACTCTAACACTAGCTCAGTTTGTTGCGCTTAATGATCAGCTATTATTGCCTCATACTAAATACTACACAATTGGAAGTACATACTATATATTTTAAGTTTTTAACCTCTGTTTGCTTTCAAGCAATTATTATATCAGAATCCAAAAAAAGCAAGGATTTAATGCAGCTATGCGTAATTGTTGAAACTCGTGACACAGACGAGGAGCGTTACACCATGACACGAGATCCATCCCGTAAAATCTCTAAAAAGCAAAGACCAAACAACGGTAACATCCAGTTGGTCAAAATAACCAATCTATAACAATTTGAAGGCAATTCACTTAAGGTTTGCACCAATTTTCTCAGTGAAGAGAGCAATATCGATGAGTTTCTAAACCCAAAGACGGGATTAACTGCTACACTGATCACAAATCCATCCCCACCTCATCTTAAACTCGATGAGACTACACCCACTTAGGCCATGTTCTTTCTGGCTTAATTTCAGCTCCTTTCAATTTTTGTTGGTTGTATTCCGCTAAGTTTTATTTACGTTCAATCAAATATTTTCAATTAATCTCTTCACAAAAATAACTTTTAATTCAACTAAATTCACTTCAGTTCCACTCAATTTAGTTCAATTAAACTCTACTCCGATTTATTCAATTCAGCCGAAAAGAACAGGGCCTTACACTCATCCGATTGACAATGTACCTCCTACATGTTGTTTTTCAAGCCTTTCTGAGCTACCAAAGTACCAAAGAATGACTGACTGAATACTGAAATTACGCGAATAATTCAAACACGAACGGGTATTTCATTTCATCAAGGGCAGGCAACTAAACCTAGTATATCATCAACAAACATTTTAAACAGCATAATTTAACCTCCTAAAGATGGTAAATTTGGTATAAAACTAATGCTACAAGACAAACAAAAGGCACATTCAATTCCTAATCAACAAAACATGATTCTTTAAGAATGTATGGTGACAAAAACAAGAAAGAATGAAATTATCAAACACAAACCCAGAAAAGGAAACTGACCCATTTGAGTTATTTGAACTCATTCAAACCATATTCACCCAAACAACACCAACAACCACATAAATAAATGCATAAAACATCCAGATCTCAACTTTCTAGAATAAGACGGTCTCACATTATGAAACGGTTCTTTTCTATAAATAAAGAGGTGATTTTTATATAAATGGACGGTTTTACAGTGTGAGACCGTCTCACAAAAACATGAATCATCGTTTAAAACCGTAATAGATAATCTAATGAAAACTTACAAGAGGAGTATAAACTCCCATGATTATGTACTGATAAATCACTTTTTTCCCAACAAATGGAGCAAAGAAAACATAGAATGCAAACCCCAATGCTATGAACACTGCTACAGCAACCACCTGCAACAACAACAACAACAAAACAAAAAATCAATAATTCCACCAACATTAATGAACAATCTTTGATAAAATTAATTACCCATTTTATTAAATTTAGTAATATTAAATGGGTTGTTAATTAATTTACTTGGAGTGGATGATAAGGAAGCTGCCATCCATGCTTTCTCATTTTTTTTGGTTATTACTACAATGCTGAACTTAGTAAGAAAATTAATGTAAATTAATAGATAAAAAATTCATAAATAAGATTTAATCTTTAAAATTATTTCGAAATAATGGGGGGATTTAATCATTTATATATGTCCTTAATTCCCATAATTTGAAGGGAAATGTGGGGAATTTTGGGGTGGAAAGAGAGTGAGTCAATGAGATGAGTATGTAAGAATGAATGAGTGATGGAGAAGTAATATTCAGTCTGTTTCTGTACCAGTTTTGAGATGTTGGCTGGTCGATTAACACAAATTCTCGTTTAAGACGGGAAAATCCGTTTTAAATTTAAGAAAAATGGAATATAATATTCTTTATATGAGAAAAAAGCTACATTTGTCTTAATTGATTTTTTTTTTGTTTTTTCATGGAGGCTGTCGTAAGAGAGACTTAATAAGTCGTCGGGATAAAAAATATTCTCGTGTCTTGTGAGTTTTTGTTTGGTGGTTAGTCACTCTTAAGAGTGGATAATACGTACATCAAAACGGGTTAAGTATCATTTTATTGTTAATTATATACATTTTGTCTACGTTTTCATTTTAAAACAGATATATATGTCCATGTTAAATAAGAATTCGTGTGTTTTAAATAGAGGTTGGAGAATTGTAGCAAATAGGAATTTAGTTAGCATCAAAATGGACACGGACACGGAACACGACATCCCATGAAATTTAGAAAACAGGACACGTCATTTAAATATAATAAAATATATATTTTTTTGTTATAAATAACGTATAATTTATTTTTATCATATATTTAAGCTAAATCTAAACAAATAAAGGGGTAATTCAACTTTTAGTATAACTAATTCTCATTTTTCCACCCAAACTCATCTTCTAATCGATCTTTTTTAAAATTGTATTCATCATCTAAATTACAATATGTTTAGCCATGTGTCAACGAAAGTCGGGTGTCCGTGTCGGACACGGGACGACTAATTAAAAGAAGTGTCCGTGGTACTAAATATGAATAGTGATAACTGATAGAGACGTAAGAAAAGGAAGGTGGGGATGGATGGTGTGGAGTAAGCTTTAGTCAATACTCTTAACTGTCTAGAGAGTGAGATCTTCTCTAGTTTAGTTGGACTATTTTTGTACTCACTATACTACATTGGATCCAATTATTATGGATTTAAGGCCATGTATTCGACCTAATTAAATTACGAATAAATTTGATAAATACGAGTAAAATAGAATAAATCGGAACCCTAAAGAATGAAAGTAATGTGCCTTTGAATATTCGTCTTTATAATTTATCTTTCTTATTCGGCTAAATTCAATCTAAAATTTCAAATTACTAATTGAAAAATGAGATGTTTCTGGCCTTTATTATTCGGCTAAATTCAATCTAAAATCCCAAATTACTAATTGAAAAATGAGACACTTCTCGCCTATATCGACATTCGAGTAGTCATTTGTCATACCGTTACACTTATACAATTATACATTTCAACTTAAGCCATACTACAATTGCTCGAGACTCCAAGACCAAAGAAATTCAATACCAAATACTTAACTACCGTTAAAACTCTTTTCGTCTCATATTGTATTAATTAAAGATAAATAAATTATTAAAACTAATGATAATTAAAAAGTCCCTAGGATACTCGGAAGTCTCAAAAGAGCAGGTTTTGGATGGTAGCGGTTGAGATGTTTGTTAAGTTTCTATACCCTTTGCATTGACATTTCCAATGCTGACACAATTCTCCATTGATTCTTTCACTTCATAAATAATTACTCAACTAATTTATAAATCTATAAATGTAACATTTGGCTAATACGGAATACGAAGTATAATTTTTTGTTTGAGACGGAATTGTTCAACTTAAACGTAAACAAGTTAAATGTATTCATATAAACAAATAAAACAAAAGTAAATAGCATTAGAAAAGGTAGAGCTGACAAAAGCTGGTCCTACCCGATGAATCCGACCTGGTCTGTCCGAAAATGGACCCAACCTATCACCTGAACTGAACCGACCCGACCTATGGCCCAACATGAACCGAACCAACTCAAACCCGTCACTGACCTGACATAACCTGAACCTGATATCACTCAACTCGCTTTGACCCGATCTGCAACCGACCTGAATGACCTGATTGTCACCTCTAATATCAGATCAAGTGATATTTAAACCGTTTAAGATTAATAGTACCGTTTTAAATAAGACTAACCGGATTAATTGAGTAGTAAGAGCAATAGCAATAGTAGAACTCTATATAAAGTTCTTCACGTGCCACATCAAAATACACCAATTCCAATTTTTAAAAACTTTTGTTCACAATAGAAGAACTTTATAAAAAGTTCTTAGGTGGAAAAATATTATAAAATAAATAATGTTAAATGGGTTTTCACATCCTACAAAGCTATATTAATTGGTTGTTCATTTTCCAAGAGTTAAGAACTTAGTTCTTATTTTAGAACTTAGTTCTTATAAATAAGAACAAACCTTTAAATACAATAGAAGAACTATAAAAATAAAGTTCTTCGTAATTACAATCCCTATGCTTGCTATTGCTCTAATATTTGTTGTAGTATGGAGTACTCCTCCGTCCCGGTCATTTGTTATCTATTTCTTTAAATGGCTGTATCAATCAATTGTTATCTATTTCTAAATAGGGTAAGTTGGGGCAAGTGGGTCAAGTGTTCTTTATTTAATTATTGTGCAAGTGAGTCTTTTGTTCTTTATTTAACTAGTTTTAGGCCCGTGCAATAAATTGCACGGGCTTAATTCTATTAAATTAAAAAAATAAAAATAAAAAAGTGAATATATTTAATAAAAAATATAATCTTAGTATTGCAAGTATATCAATGTAAAAAAATAAAAAAAAAATTATACGTTTAACTTAGACGTAAGTAAAAACAACGCATCTATTATACAAATTCTTATGTATGACGACGTTATTGGTTTAAGTTTAAAACGGATCAAATATATATATATATGTAGGATGAATAAGACAAAAAAAGCATTATGTATAGCGAAAATAATATATTTGTCCGATAACCCGTGGAAAGTGATACTGACCCGTTTTATTTTTAAGACGGAAAATAGCCGGTAAAAATATATATATATTTTAAAATTATATTTACGGTTTAAATTCTAAATTCATAACCATCGTAAAGAACCCAAATTATTATTAGTCTGACTCTCTAACTACCCAAAATCTCTGACCATATAATATAAACCTATCTATTTTATGTAAATTTAAGACGGAGTTACCTATTTTTGTTGATATCCAATTTCTCAAAAAATTTAATTTGTTGATTTCCGATATTTAAATGCATTAATTTTCGCCAATTTATATATTACAGTATTATATTTGGTATTCACTTTTTATTTCTATTTTATACCCATTGTCACTCAATTTAATCATTTTAGTTGTTGCGTGTTAAATTAATATTAACAATTTCTTTAATCTTGGAATATACTATATTTGTAAAGGCTAGGCGTCTCCATCATATTATTATTATATTTAATTTATACCTTTCATTTATGTAAAATTAGTTAACTTATTATCAATGATCATAAAAGATTTGATTTTTACAGTTGAAATTGTAGTTAGGACTTCGTAAGATTTCATATTTCAATGTGTGATTATAGATTGTAACATATTTAATTAATGAAAGTAGTGGAAAAATTAAATTGATAAAAGTTTGAGGAGAAGTAATTAATTATGTAGAATGAACATGATGGACCCTACTTTAATTAAATTTTGTTCTCTTCCTAATTTTAATCGACCAATAAGAACTATCTAAAATCTATTCCTTTTATAGTAAAGGGATTTCAAGATTTTTTGTTTAATTTAAAGGACTATTTTTTGTGCTTATATACAGAATTTTTGTTTTATTTTTATGATGAATTGATGATATTGACGAAATATGATCATTCTGATATATATCGGACCGTTGCTTTGTATATCGTATTTAAATTTAAATTCAACAAAAAGACGATTTTTTTGTGCAAGATTTTTGTTTTTACTGTATATTTCCAGATTTTTAGTTGAATTTATATAAGATTCAACTAAAAGATTTAACTTCAACATAAAGACTATTTGTTCTGCTCATATACATGATTTTTGTTTTTACTGTATATTTCCAGATTTTTAGTTGAATTTATATAAGATTCAACTAAAAGATTTAACTTCAACATAAAGACTATTTGTTCTGCTCATATACATGATTTTTGTTTTTTCCAATATACAGGATTTTTATACTATCGGACCGTTGTATATCGTATTTTATCTTGTTTGATATTTTAATTTGTATTTGATTTGATTGGAAAATATAATGTAATTTAATTATTGGACTAATTATTTTTGTTGTTGGTAATTTTTTGTTTTTTGGATCGTTAAATGTCGTATTTTGTTGGATTGTTGTATATTGTTATTTAAATATTCAATTAACAATAATTTGATCATATCGTATTTTATTATGATAATGACGAAATGTACTACTGCAATCGATTACGTAAATAGGAATGAGAAAAGATCATACGGAATTACGGATCATAATTAATTCTGAATATAAGATGGGAAATTAAATAAGTGTGAAAGATGGTGGGCCCATATATTCCTCAATTCAAGGGACCAATGAGAAGCTTCTATTTTCTATTCCTTTTATAGAGATAGATGTTACTTTTGTGTACCTTTCAACCTTTCCTTGGTCTTTGTGTAGAACACAATAGATAACAAATGACCGGGACGGAGGGAGTATAATTCAGTTGTTCGTCCACATGCATTTGGAAGGACATTGATTAAGTTATTCCCTTGTTCATTCTAAAGTACGTACTCCAATATATGGACCTATAGGCTATATTCGTGTTTTGCGTTAGTCAAATCATTGGAATTTGTTTTGTTCCATCTTCATATTTTATGATGCTACGTACGTTACAATGTTACAATTTCAGGCTCGAGGAATTTGTTGTAATTAAACTATCATTGTTCGATTCTTATAATGTTTGTCGGTCTCACTCAACATTTGGTTCTTGTAATCCACAAAAACTTGTATAAGACCGTCGCACGTGCGACCAGTTAGTAAGTGACCACATTGTGATAAATAGTGACCACTTTTGAGTAAATAGTGACCAACTTTTTACTCAAAAAAATGACCTATTTTTCAGAAGTGGTCACTTTTTATCAAAAAGTAGTCACATTTTACCACAAAATGATCACATTTTGTAAAAAGACACGGATGAGACCGTCGTACAGGAGAACTACTGCTTGTAATAATATTTGTGGGAAACCGTTGTACACAAAAATATGTATGTAAAGAATAAATGAATAAATGTAAATAATAAAGATAAGGCGAGTATCAAATTGGCTAATGCTCCCAATTTTTTTTATACGGCAAAAAGTATGACTCACTGTTTTATCGCTCTACTTGGTCGTATGAAACCGGCATGCATCTTGGCGGGAAAAAGAGGGTACCTACTTCGGTGTCAAAAAATTTTCATCTAAATAGTTGCATTATTTTGATATCTCAATGATCCAATTACTTAAAATGTTCCGTTAAATCTCAGTGCTTTAAGAAATTGTGAGTTGTGACCGGATAGTGGTCATTTTAGTTTAGTTTACGATGAATTGTCTCTCTTGGAGGTAGCAATCGTTACTGTTTTTGTTTTTTAAATTCCCTTTATCTCGATTATTTATTTGTCTTTCTATTAAAGAAATGTTTTTAATTAGCAATTTGATTTTCCGCACTCAATCTAATTCACTTGTCATTTAATAATTGACACGCTCTTCTTTTATTGATCTCCGTGTCACGGTAAAGGGAAACAAATGATCGGACAAAAAGAATTGGGAGTTCAAGTGAGTGTCGTGTTCTAACATATTTGGGCCCAATTGGGAATTAATTTGATAACCGAAGAATATGGCACATTGGGCTGAGTACTCAGTTATGGGCTTTGTCATTATATCCGATTAAACCCACACTTAATATTCAGTATCCTCCGTCTTAGTTTTTTGTTTGTCTTTAATTATATCTGCCATAAATAAAAATAAATAAAACAAGGGTAAATAATAACTTAATGTCTATTATACATATTTATAAAAATTACATGAACAAAGATTACTACAATAGTATGTCAATAAATGATCACATTTTATCATTAATATAACGATATTTGCAATTTCTTATTTCGAACAAGTTATTTTTTGTCTGAAATAAGACGGACCAAATGATCAAATGTAGCCATTTACGATAAAAATATTATTATTTTCTCATAAAATGTTATCATCATTTCTATGGTAAAAAGTAACAACTTTAGTCATAATATTTTGTCATTAAATAGTTACATTTTATTAAAAAAATGATGATCTTTGTTCTGTTTTATTTCAGACTGTTTGAAGCAAAAGTTATTTTTCGATATTAGACCTACAAAATCTCATTGAAGACCGACATTAACCGTTACAATATGTAAGTGAAAATATTTATAGGGTGCCATTCTCTCCACTTGTCCTACCACTTCCTTGCGTGGGAGGAGAGCGAGGTCACGTCATATCCTGATTACTTTACTTACATTCTCGTCCAAACAACCTATATTCCGCTGCACAATTAGTATTACAACCCAGACAGCTCTACTGTCAGTTCAATTACAAAACTCTGCTGTAAACCTGTAATAATTTCCGTTTTCATCTTATGACGAATAATATACAAAGTACGTCACAATACTTATAGCAAAAAGTCATTGTATCCAATGAGAATCGGTTGATGGTAGAGTTATGGTTACATTACTTGCATGGTTACGTGTCAAAATTCCAGTACGTGTGAACGAATGGACCGTGACCGTTGAACTAATTACAAACTTAGAAAGTAGCCCAATAACAAAGCCGTCGTATTTTGCGCAATATGTGGACGGGCTGGCCCTATTTGTTGGGCCCACATTAAACTCCAGCCTTTGTTGCTTTCCTATTTTTTTAGATCCGTTTTATATTGTTTTCGTTCTAGGTAGCCTTTTTTAAGACTGTTATTGATTATCATTAATAGCTATTCTGTATATTTTTAACGGTTTTTCTAACGCATGTCCTTAGGATACATATTAATAATCTAAATGCGGAAAGATTCAAATCATATTTTCATTAATTATGGTAAAAATGAGTTTCTAACTAAGAATCAGATGGAAATATGTTGTAAATATTTCCGCATCTAGATTATTAATGTGTGCCCTAAGAACACACGTTAGAAAAACCGTTTTTTCATTGTAAAACGTGTTAAATACATGAGTAGCTTATATAAGAGGTCGTTTGGTTACCCATTAAATTACGCACGAACTTTAATTCATGTGAATTGCAAAATGGGTAAGTTGTTTGGTTACTCCAATTCACATGAATTGGAACTTCCCATGAATTCCAATTCCTCCATAATGGGGGAAGTTGCTTACTTAGGTAAGTGTGAATGCCTACATTAATTACAATGCCTACATGTAACCAAACAACATTTCTAATTCACATGAATTGGAAAATCATGTGATATGAAACTTCCTAAGCATTCTCGTATATAACCAAACGACTCCTAAGTAGATCAGATAAAAGATTGTCATTTGTTTTTATCTCATTCATTTATTTAATCTATTTTATTGCTTAATTTTAATATTTCCATCGTAAATAAAATTGTTTTTTTGTTATTTTATTATACGTAGTTGGTATATCATCTTAGCTGCAAACCATTCAGTTCGTCCATCGAAATTCACACACTTGTTTGGTGAATTTTATTAATTTGATTACCTTCTTTCATTATTTGGTACTTCATGGCTTCATGCTATATTTTATTTTATAAAATAATGAAAAAGATGCATTATGCTAAATAATTAATAATAAACTTATATAGAATTTAAAAGGTTGAACATACAATTGAGGCCGACCAGAATAAGAGAATGAGCGCTATATTCTTTGCCCTTCAATACAGTACAATCTTCCACTACTTTTTGCCTCTAGTATTTTCTTATTAACATGAAATAAAATTAGGTTAATCCCGAATTTTGTGATATGACTTTAAATAAATTATATGAAAGAATAATTAATTTTGTTTATAATCGTTAAATTTTAACGAAGGAATGTATCACCTCATGACCTCCGTAATGAATTTATACTTTTTTATAAATTATTTTTAATTACAACGATTATAAATAAGAATTTGTGAAGAAAGAAAGTTATTAATAACTTTTAAATCGCTTACAAATTAGAGAATATGGCATGAGCAATAAGATCGCGACATTATTTCTCACACAAAAATAGTGATATGACTAGCTTTTTTCATTGACCATAAACAAGTTTTACGGGTCACAACGTTTGCACCCGAGAAAAACTAAAAGAGAATACGACAGAAACAAGTGAGATTGTCCGTTTTGATAAAAGTAGTTTATCACGATTCACAATTTTTTTTGTTTTTGCAATAACGATTCACAAATTTTATATAACTACGAGAATGTTGTTTTAAGCTAATAACTCAATTTCTAATCTGACCAGTTTTATCTATTCATTTAAAAACTATCTAGCGCAATTTTCCCCGACCCATACCCTAGATAATCATATATCTATTTTAAATTATCCAACTTTGACTAAAATAATTGACATGAAATTTAATCTACAAATGCCAAACTAAATGAATTATGAGTTCGGCCGTATGATGGCCCGTGTATATAATGATTTAATAATGAATAATGATGCATGAATGTAGGAAACATGAATCAATATTGTTGAATTATGTTGGGTCATAGAGTTATAGGCATGGCCAATGATTAGGGTTCGTAGGTGGGAGGTTGGCAGGGAAGTATTAGTTGAAGGGTTTTGTATAGTTATTGTCACAAGTTTTAAAAAGGATATCTTTTGCTTTCAATGTTTCATTTTCAAATGTTATTGCTATAATCACCTTAATAACCTACCAAAAGACAACAATTATAGGTTGACATGTATGTTTTGAAGGTATTTTAGGGTAGGTGAATCGGTTCGGTTGCCGCTATTAAACTAGTTTAGTTGATAAAGTAATCAGAAATGATTTTTTTTGGTGACGAGGGAATCCGCAATCAGACGGTAAACCCTCGGACATATGTGATAGCCTACAAACCACATACACCAGGTAAACCACCCGAGGGTAACATCTCGAATACTACTCAGGCATGGACTCGGGTCAAGAATGCTCTATAAGAATTTACTCTTGGGGAGGCCTTATTCCGTGTCTCCTAAGAATTTCACCCAAGTTTTAACCACTTGACTTCACCTTTGCGGGCGATGTGATATTTTTTTCTAGGTTAAACTTGTAAACAAAAGAAGTTATTATGTATTAACTTGTTTATTGGATGAGATATCCAATGTATAAACATTAATGAGTACTCGTATGTTAGATGTTTAAAAGTTAAAATAGTTGCTACTATAATGAGACTCTGTTATTTTTGGCTTAATTTCAGCTTATTTTAATTTTATTTAGCTATAATTTTCTAAGTTTCATTTACGTTTAATTAATTATGTTTAGTTAATTTCTTCACAAAATTAACTTTTAATTCAACTAAATTCACTCCACCTCAGTCCGCTCTCAATTCAATTGGATTAAGCTCTAATTCATTTAATTCAATTCAGCTCGTTTCAGCTGAAAAGAACATGGCCTAAATTGGACACTAGTACTTAAAAGTTACTCCCTTCGTCCCCAATTCAATGTTATTTTTCTCTCATAAAATAAAACAAATGAAAACTATTCACTAGGATAGATGGAGTAGAGCCGCGCACTCTATCGACTATTCTTGTCACTATATATAATTCATAATTATATATTCAAAAATAACATAAAACCTTGTTAATTTATACGTATCTATTATTACTCTTTTTAACAGAATATCTATTACTCTTTTTGTCCCTATCATATGTTTACACATTCATAGTGAGCTGTTTCAGTCATTCTTTACCTTTATATTTTAGGAATAATGCATTTGATGGATAATTTGTTATTTAACACTCATTTTGATCCATTTGTCATCCAATAATTGACCCCTCCTATTTAATATTTACCAAAATCAAAGACAAACAAATAATCAGAATAGAGGGAGCATAATATATTTATATGTACATATACTAATAAACTTATTTAATTTCTACACATATCGAGCAATTTGTTTATTTATTTATTTTATAAAATCGAAAGCTAACGACTTGCTACAAAATTGAGAACGACTTAAATAAATTGTTTTGGTATCTACCTCATAATTCTAATTTTGGCCATAAAGTCACCCTAACAAAATAGCCAATTAGGCAACAATTAAGATAGAAATACATTTAAAATTGGCTTAATTAGGGTAAAATCGTTTTATTTGTTAATGTATAAAAATAAAGTAGATAAACAAATAACTTAAACAGAGAAAATATAAAACCAACTTAACTAGTGTAAAACGGTTTTATTTATTAATTTGTATTTATAATTGATAGAGGAATTTTCCAACAATGAGCTGGCAAAACTACAAAAGGACAATATCAAATTTTCCAATTTAATTGGTATTTGGTTGTATAGATGTCAACATTGATTACTAAATGAAATCTGAATAAATCTGTTCTACACAACAATTCCAACCAAAAATTCAATTGAAAAATCAATCATTGTCTCCAATTTGGATATTAGGTGTGACATACACAACAATCCACCTTATTTTGCACCTTGACATTCAATTAATGACTTCCTCGACCCGGTGCGATTCCATCATTCCGATTACTTTAAAACTCGTTATATAGGAAGCAAATATAAAATCGTCTTTTTATTGTGATCTGCAGTTCCAGATATTACTTTCACTTCATTTTTTCCATTTATAAAAGTAATATTTTCATTCAATTAAAAAGAAAATCTAAAAAACTTTGTTTTATAATTGTTGATAATAGTTTTGTTATTTTAATACAAAAAACAATATTAGGAATACTAATAATGGTTAAGGCCCAATTATTATTAATATTCCTAATATTAGAAATATTATTTTAGATACAAAAAATATTTTAATTATGATTACACATACAAATCACTTTGTAAATAGTTTTTTTTAGTTTAACCCAAAATCACAAAACTGACTCCATTATATACACGTCAGCAAAAGATATTACACGAATAATTTTAATTTCAATATCAATTTACCATCATACATTTCTACTAAACTCAAATCCATATTAATCTAGTGTCTAAGCAAGGAATAAAAATTTCATAGTCGATAATCATAATTCCCTCCGTTCCATCAAATTTCATACGTTATTCAATATATACGTGTTAATTCTAATAAAATATACGGAAAGAGTATAATTTAGAAGCTAATTAGAGTTGCTGAAATGTCACATTCACAACAGCCGTTCCTATTCCTAATTAACAATAACATACGTAAGTGTTCGAACCTTTTATAGTTCGGTGACATACCAAATCCATTACGATTACATTGATTACAAAAATTAAGTGCCTTTCTTTATAAACACTAAAATTTGAGAGAAACGGTTTTTTAATAAATTATTGAGAAACCATTCTTTTGTACCATTTTATTTGTATTTTATGACTCATTTGTCATTGATCGTACCATAGTAATTTCGTACTTAATTACATAATAAATGTACTCATTTTATCGTTAATCATGATTTATAAAAGTTTTCTAGTTCTAATTCTAATTTTGTTTCAAATTAAAAATATATGTTGACCTTTATTATTGATTAAAAAGTTTAACAACATAGTTAATTGATGCAAGCAACAAGCATGCATCGTTAGATTCTCGTAAGACAATAGTTGGTTGACCTCTTTTAAATTAGATTTTTCGATTATAAGAATTGGAAATTGAATATCTAACCACTTATTTAAGAATTACAGCGACCTACTTTGTTAAAATAAAAGTTCGACACCATTTAATGTTTGATATGTTAATCTTCTACTTATCGTATTTAATACTATAGTAAATGAAAAGTTTGAAGATTAGATTGCTAAACCACTTAATTAGTTAATTAATCCATACCAAACAAATAATATAAAATCCGTTATTTATAATCTGTTTTTACAACATGCTTATTAGTTTTTACAATTTTAATTCGCTAAAACTCAATTGAGGTAGTAGATATATTACCTATATGCACTTTTTGATTAAAAATACATATATAAAGCATTAAACCGCTATTCCGCTAATTTAAAAATTGTTTTTATAATCTGTTTTTACGACATGCTTCTTAATTAGTTATTATGTACAATAATTAATCGGCGAGCTGTCAAATAGGGTAGTAAATACAAAACCATCATACATTTTTGGTTAAAAATACAAATATAAAGTATTTAATGGGAAATATATAATACTTCTATATATGAGTAAATTACAAGAAAAAATTATAAAAGGATAATAGAGGTAAAGCAATTGAGAAAAAATAGGTGTGCAAAAAATCAAAATGAGGCAGACAAAAAATGTTACATGCGAATAAAACGGATAGAATGATTGCATTTTTATGCACATTTACAAATTTTTAATCATATTTTATACCTTTATTTATCGGGTTTTTTTCCTTTTTTCTTCCTCGATCTTTGTCTTTTTATCTAATAATTTTGTGTTATCGGTTTAGCGACAAAGATCTCAAAGAAAAAAAAAACTTGGTGAGAAGAAATTTGAATAATTCTGATTGTTGTGGTGTTTTGGGTGTGTGATTTTGTAATTTCACCACCCGACACCACGTTTTTGGTATCAAAATTAATCGGTTTTTCGCTTTTTCTCGTTCAGGTTTGTGTTACTTCAATATTATTTTTACGTAATGACATATCTCGTTTAGTATCGCTTTTTAGCGGGTGACCTAGTTTAAAATCGCTTTTTGCATTTTATTATATAGTTTTTTTATTATGTAGTTATGCACACAAATAGGATTGTACATCCAGATATATATGAATATCGTACATCAATGCAATTTTACTTGAGCTTATTTGCATTTTTGTTGAGCTTTTAACAATTTTGACTTACATTTTTATTTGTTAGGTGTTAAAATTAAAATATTTGACTTTTATATGTATTACTTTTTAGTTTTAGTATAATATTTTGAGTTACAATTTTGTTATAAAGACGGCCAGATTCTTTTAAATTAAACTCATAAAAATACATATAAGCTCAAATTCTTTACTATGAAGCTCAAAATATATATTACCAGATGTATACAATGGGTCTAATTGAGTTATGCATGTTACATTTGATCAAATATCTAGATAATTAAGACAATGATATGTAATTAACTAATTATAAAGATGTTGATATCATAAGATTCACTTGATCAAATACTTTAATTTTGCTCCAACTTGCATGATTAATCAATTTTAATCAACACAAAATTGTCACATCATATGTTAATTAAACATTTATTTTAGCAAAACAATGAACTTTATTATACAAATCACCTTTGAAAGATTGTTTGAATGGCTATTGGTAGGTCATCAAAAAGACTAATAATAAAGATAAAACTTTACACATTGTTTTAAAATATATTTAAATGACATTCTTTGTCTTCTTTTAGTTTGTGATGATGGAGACATTTAAGAGAACTTTTATATATTTTTGTTTTTTGGTACCTTTCACTTTCCATTAACAACTATTTATTGAATATAAATAGTGTTTTGCTAATCATTACAATGTCCCTAAATTTTTCTTCTTTTGATTTCCCATTTTTCATCAAGTTTCGGTTTTCGGGATTTAATCAGGGTAAGTACAAAATCTCGTTTGAAACTGTCTTAAGTTTAAACTCCACCCTATTTATAGGGACGATGATTATGGAGGGGTACACCCGTGCATGGATGCACCAGCACCCTTTTATTAAAAAAATAAATATAATTTTGTATAATTAGTGATGTTGTATAGTTTTTCCGGTTTAAGGTCACCGCTGAATCCTAGAATCGCCTCGACCTATTCATTTTATCATGTATGCTTTTGAATAGTCTTCAAAATGTGAATCAATTGACAAACTTTCTAAGGGTAGAATTTTAGTCCTTTTCCCTTTGTAATAATGGAGTAATATATATTGTATGTGTTAAAATGTTGACTAAATACAGTTTACTAACTGCATAAATTTCATATATTTTTTTAGGGATTACCAAAAAGCAAGTGTTTATCACATGAACTAAAGATTAATTAATTACATTTGGAAGGAAGCAAAGATCTCTTCTGAAGTGTCATTGATTTTATTGAGGTAACTTTACTAACTTATGTCTAATAATTAGTTTAGTCTTAAAATTAAAACGAGTCAAACAGTATCCACCGTAACATGGTTTAGGCTTAGGTTTAGGTTTAAGTTTAAGACAGATACTTTCGTTCCGTCCCGTCCCATCTTGATGTATGTGCAAAAGTCACTATTACTGATGATGATGTTTGTGATGAAAAATATTAAAAATGGACCACCAAAACTTGCAATATGATTAGCTTTTATATAAAAATAATAATTTTCTGGTGGCAATGTCTTCAAAATATAATAAAGGGTAGACAAGTTTGTTATTTATGAATATGATGTTTCAATTGAGCATTTTCTCAGTTTAAAACATAGATAAAGTTATACATTTGTGTAGAGGGGAAGTACCCAAAATCTTAAATTCAATTGTTTTCTGCATGTTTTTATTTAAAACAGGTAAATTTTCCGTTTTGTCGTGATGATGGTTCATGTTAGTCGACCTAAGATCATTTTGCAACTAAGGTTTTGTAGTCGCTGGTAATCCAACGAGGGTGACAGGCTTGAAGTCTATTAGGCATGGGGAGGCTTGAATGAACCCGGGTCTCCTGAGAATTTCACCCGAGTTTTAACCAGTAGACTCCACCCTTGCTTGTGGGAGGTTTTGTAGCCGCTGGTAATCCAGCGAGGGTGACAGACTCGAAGTCTATTAGGCATGGGAGGCTTGAATGAACCCGAGTCTTCTGAGAATTTCACCCGAGTTTTAACCAGTAAACTCCACCCTTGCTTGTGGGCGGTTTTGTACCTGCTGGTAGTTACAGGCTCGAAGTCTATTAGGCATGGGGAGGCTTGAATGAACCCGGGTCTTCTGGGAATTTCACCCGAGTTTTAACCAGTAGACTACACCCTTGCTTGTGGGCGGTTTTGTAGTTGTTGGTGTTGATCATCCCTTAAGTTTAGGTGCAAAATTCTCACCTAGCAAACTTCTGCTATAATTTTAGTTTCCTGCATGTCTTTGACATCGGAATATAATGGAATCGTTAACAAAATGACTCGTTAAACTGTCTGTACTTCTCGATGTGTTTAATTAACATGAACTGTTGTTTTGCTGAATTGAAATGATTAGGTACTTAGACAGTTTTTGCTGGTAGCTGTAAGGAGGTTAGAAATGGGGGGCTGTGTATCGACTTCACACTCGCGCGTGGCTCCGCATAGGAAGAAGTATACTCGACATTCAAGAAAGGCGCGTGGAATGATTAGTACACCGATCTGTGATGCGCCAATCAAACGGCTTAGTGATGCTGGAAGTCGTATTTCAGTTAGCGAGTTTGTTCAGATTGATTTTGAGAAGGGCGGGACGACAACCTGCAGACGATCAGAAGTTTCTAACAAGTCGTTTCATGTGACTCAAGTTCACTGGAACCATGTTGATGAAAATGGTATCCTCACTTTCTCTGTATGGCATATCCGATGTTGGTAATTTTAGTGTAATTACCGGTTCATTTTTGCGTATTTTGGGTTTGGTTCAAAGACGGACGAACTTATAAATAATAAAGCTAGTTCGGGAAGTACGGAGTGTACACTAGTCTATTATTTACAAGTTCGCAGTATAGTTGGCTTACGAACGACTATGCGGGGGTCTCGCTGCCCGGTCAGCGAGTCGGGGGCCAGGAGCGAAGCGCCCTGGTTTAGGGGTTCGGGGACGCAACGCCGCCGAAACTTTGGCGCCAAATAATTTACCCGAATAAAACGGATTTTGGCGGTTGATTTCTGAAGAATTGCAACTCTTCATAAATCAGACTCAATCCTTTCCCTTTCACCCTTCATTTGTCTATATACTCCGTATATGATAGACAAATGGATCAGATTTTTCCAAAGAGAAAAACTTCTGATTAATCTTCTTGATCAGAAAAACAAATTGCATATCAATACTTCAAATTACATCTCTGTTTTCTTGCCAAAAACCGAGAAACACCGTCTTATCTCTGTAGAAAATTCGGATTATCCCAGGCACTGATATAGAGGACGAATTGTTCTACAAGGAAAGCGTAGCGATTCAGGGTTGTTTCATTGTTTCCATTTCTTTGACAGTATATAACTAATATCCGAGTCATGATTAGAAAACTTCATTGTTATCTTATCGAGTTATTCTTGAATTCACAGGCATATGTCAGGAAGAAGCGTGGTTCGACTCAGTGAGCATCCTAGATTCCGAGTCTGATGATGACTTCAGTAGCGTATTTGGAGGTTAGTTATTTACTGGTTTGTTAATTTGTCGAAATGTTTGCATGTTAATTTCCTGCATTCATGTCAAGCCTATGGGCAGGTTCACAATTGATACGTCCCCAAGCCGGACTTTTGGTTCCGTCTGCAAACAACGAGAAGGGCGCACCCGCTGGTTCCTGGTCTGCAATTCCCCCTTCAGTATTCAGGATTCGTGGCGAGACTTACTTTAAGTAAGTTGCTAGTAACAGTAATTGATAGAAATACTCCGAACTATGAGTGAACTGCTTAAAATACTCTAAACTTTTTTTTAACTACCAATATAACCAACTAATGTCCTCGTTTGCTTTGAATAGAATTTGTTGTTTTGTTAACTTATTGTAGCATGTTTTAATGGTGTGATTCGATGAATAGATTAACAGAGAAGTAAAAACAGAAAGACATGTTAAAAAAAGTTTAAAAATTTCTTCATTTATTTAGCAGTAATAGCCTAACAGGTCATATATTATAATAAAAGCGATTGAGAGCATTAGTTGGTTATATTGGTAGTTAAAATAGAGTTTGATGTATCGTCTCAAAGTTTCTCGCCTCACTGTCTATGTAAATTCTTCGGACTGATTTTTGACAATTTCGGAAATTCAGAGACAAGCAAAAAAGTACAGCACCCGGTTACTGTCCATATACTCCCATCGGCGTTGATTTATTTGCTTGCTCTCAGAAGATTAGTCACATTGCTCAGCACCTCGAGCTTCCCTCTGTTCAAGGGAACGGAAAATTACCATCGCTACTGATTGTTAACATTCAGGTGTGCCCTATTCGCTTCAATCTGCAAAAAAAATGTTATCGGCCGATTGCCAGTTATTCTAACTGATGTATCTGATTACAGTAGCATTCTGCATTCCTGTGGTTTTCTGTGCAGATGCCTGCATATTCTCCTTCCATGTTTATGGGCGACACTGACGGTGAAGGCATCAGCCTCGTACTGTATTTCAAGATATCCGACAACATTGACGAAGAAATTCCATCAGAATTCATCGAAAGCATCAAGGTAATTCATTCATTCATTCATTCATTCATGCCTGATAGATTTGTCATCCTAAATCAACTGGTTTTTGATTGGTGGGTCTATGTCTTGAATCTGTTAGTCGTCGCTTCGAACGATAAAATGGTATCTGAATTCTGTATTGGGCTAGGGTTTCTGTCTGGGATTTATTAGATTAGGTCAAATCTGTATTGTATTAGGTTAAGATTACTATATAACTCTTAACCTCTACCCTAGCAGTCATTATACAATATACCGTTTGAATCTATAATCTGAAAACTACTCACATTAATAAAAACTCTCTGCGTAGTGCGTATTGTTCTTTATTGTTTGTTTTTATCTTTCTCTGTGCTTCCGTTATAACATTGATTTATTCGACCTAATGCAGAGACTAGTCGACAATGACACCGAAAAGGTTAAAGGGTTCAGTAAAGAGTCAGTGGTTCCTTACAGTGAGAGACTTAAAATCTTAGCCGGAGTCGTAAATCCCGAGGATCTTCAGTTAAGTTCAGCTGAAAAAAGACTCCTGAATGCTTACAAGGATAAACCAGTGCTATCGCGGCCTCAGCATGAATTCTTCAAGGTTCGAGATGATACACATCTAGATTTCGATAAAATTATTAAACTGAATCGAATTAGAAATATGATTTACTCATGCTGTCGGTCTTCGTCCGTGCAGGGACCCGATTACTTTGAAATCGACATAGATGTACATCGTTTCAGCTATGTACCACGAAAAGCGTTGGAATCACTCCGAGAACGCTTGAAATTAGGAATTCTCGATCTAGGATTGACTATTCAGGTACTAATATTTTCATTTCTTCGGGTTTTTTAAGGGTTCAGACAAATTTTTTCGTGACATTAACAATTAACACAAGCACTGCTGTTTTGTGTCGGGTTTAGGCACAAAAGCAAGAAGAACTTCCTGAGAAGGTCTTGTGTTGCATGAGATTAAACCAACTAGATTTTGTAAATCAAGGCCAAATCCCGACTTTAATGACAGTAAACGATGATTAACTGCGAAAGACGTTGCTGAGAAGATGACCAGAACTCACAGCATGAAGACGATCGATCGACACATTATTTTGTATAGTTGGTTATTGGTATTCTTCATTGTATTTTTTAGCCAAAGAGAAAAAGGCCAGAAAATAATGAATCCAATTTTTTTTCCTAATACCATTTTTCCGACATGAACAATGACTGATCTCGCCTCTCGGCGTAGCATTAGCGCCCGGCAGTAACTGAAGATTGTTACAGACAGTATTTATATCTCAAAAACAATAAAAATATAGTGTACAGAGCATGGTTCTGATTCTGAATCTCGGTTTGAAACTTGATCGGGCTATTTGGTAGTTCCGATCTAATGTCGGCTAGTTCACTGCATATAGCACCAGGAAGTCCGGAACTGTTGAATACAGTAAAGCCTTGAGAATCGTGTTTCTAACAGTTTCCGTCTTTCCGGTGTTCTGAGACCTTCTGCAGACTATATCTTTTCCTGTTTATAGCCAAGGCCGACAGGACACGAGAAAATTCAAGCCCACGGATTCAAGAAAATGACTCGCAAAATAGACAGACTGTCGAGTTTTATAGGTATTTGAGTGTGTTAAGTGGAGCGAGCAGAAAAACCCGACTATTTGAGTTTGTGACAATTTTTCGGAAAGGACTGGTCTATCTTTGGCTTACAGTAGTAGATCCAATGAAGATTAACAGAACACGGCGGGAATGTGGGATCATTTGCCCTATTTTCGCGTAAAAAGAAAAGTATCATGAGACACGAGTTGGGAGATCAAATGTCACCGTTTCTCCATTTTATTTATTTTATGGAAAAGCTTGTTCTATTAAGTAAAAAAAAAAACTATCCAATATCTGACAACACGACATTTATTATAATACATCGTTATTTATTTATTTATTTATTTATTTATTATCGTTATTTTCTGTATTTCCTGATCCAAAAATTAAGTCGGTATTAATTTGAGGTAGGCTCCTTATTTTCTCAGAATTTTCAAGAATAATCGCAACTCGCAAGACATCTATAGTTGACCCAACCCAAAAATCCGTTCCACAAAAAAAAGCGCGATAAAACAGGCAAACAACTCCAACAACAACTGTGCATAAATACAACACTCTACTGACAAAAAGATTTAGTACATCGGGAGACTTCACCTAAACGGGAACACAAATTCTTATTTCAGACCGTCATATTCGGTCTGAAGCTTCAGAAGGGTTATATGTGACCATTTTATAGTTAAATGTAACCACAATAGTGTGGTCAATGTTACAGCTCATGATAACTTGTTTGTCAATAATGGTCACATTCGGTTGTAAAATGTTACAAAATCCCGTCTTATTGTTTCAGACCAAAATTACCGTCTGAAGCAAGACCAACTGGGGCGGGAACACAAATGGTGCATAAGCTTGAATTGGAGGACAAAATTAAGAACCAGCGACACTAAGTAAGAGTGTACACAGCCAAACACAGATGTTTTATAAAGCTTCAAACCAAATCAGTCGACGAGTTCCTCAAGTCACCCGGAAAATTGGGCAAACAGTAAAGAACACGAGAGTACTGACCTCTAAGGAAAGGAGAATAACATTAACACTCCCTAGAGGAAAATAGGAGTCACACCGCACACGTAAATCTTAGCAAGCTAAAATCAGATAAAACATACTACAATATGTCTTAAAGCCTCGTGAACGTAACTTAAGCAAACGTAAGATTATCTACTTGCCTCCGCCAATGTCCTTGACACCACAAATTTGTTCCTCTCCCATAGCCGACTGAATGCTCAGAATCAGGTCTTTCCCCTCTGCAAATCCGGTCTTGATCTGTCGGATATAAAACATTGGATTATGTAAAATTTCAAAAGTAAGATTTCACACCCCTGGTGAATAATTTCCCCCCGCCAACAATACAAACACACAAAGAAAAAGTAACGAGAATTCTAGTTGTATAATGGCTAGATGATGTAGAGCAATTCACGCAGAAGTCATCCTAGTTTTGCACATAGGTTAAGGTTTTTCAATTCCTTCGTTCTTCTCCGCTACTACATAATAACTAACAGGCGGAAATGGGAAAAAAGTCTGTTAGACCCATGACAAGTATTAACGAATTCCATTATCATTCCTTTATTTTATGACTACATAACTGACTACTCGTACCAAAAAGTAAATAAGCTATGTTACTTAGACTCGTTTAGAAGTACCCGACAAGGGTACGTGTCCAAGTGTCGGACACGGCTATTTTATTGAAAAATATGCACATTTTGGTCTAAAATGAGGTGTTCATGTGTCATACCCATGTCCGAGTGTCGAGTGTCCGACACGGGTACGCGAGGAAATTAGAAGAGTCGGAGTAACATAGTAAATAAGTGATATTGTTACCTCACAAACCACTCGGCTTCTATCAAACGAATAACGCTAACATGATTCGTAGTTCACACAACATACAGCCCCACTGCAAATTGAGTAGGGGAAATCGTAACAATGTCAGTACAAACCTGTTCAAGCAGTTTGTCATCTTCCGGCAGCTTCAAATCATCCTTAGTGCCTCCATTATCAGTCAGCAGACTAACCTGAAATTTGAAAGCTCCATGTGTCAAGCAATGGACGGACAACAGGGAAAAGAAAAGGCTACAAGCCCAACAAAGATTCTGTACTTACAAAGCCATCCTCAGATATGTCAATGAGCTGGTAATCGGTACGATTAACATGTGGAACCTGCAAAACCAACAAAATGCATTCAACTTCAAGTAAAGGCAGAATAAAATGACCAACGAAGCCTAAAAATGAATAATAAAGAAATTAAAGAGTCCGGGACTATATACATCACAATTGTGAGACGAAGGGACAATATCTTCAAGCTTCTTCCCATTGAAAATATCAATAGCGACGAAGTGACATTTTGCATGACCATGCTTGCCAGTCTTGGAAGTGGAAACTTCAACTACCTGCCATGCGCAAATAACAAAGTGTGTGAAACTTCATCCCAGCAAGCATCTCAACTGTGGGTTACTGGATTCACCCAACCAATAATGAATCGTTAACCAGCTCGAGCATGTTCAATCATGACACACACTTAAAATACGTGTATATATTACATTATTTTAGAGCGTGAACATATTGGATGCTATGTATTCGTTTTGAACTAGGTAACAATGTCCCAGCTTGCTCCACACCTTCATAACATAGAACTTACTATCGAGTTATCGACACTCATTCAAAAACTAAGAATGAAATTATGAATATGCAAGTGCAAAGGGTTCAGGCAAGAAAACAGCCTGATGCTAGACTTCTCAGAGGCTTAAGAAGAGCAAAACACTTAAAATTTAACACTTCCCTGTTCCTAAATCCTAATAACCTCCGACCATCCCTAAAAAAACGAATAGTTGCATCAAGTGATGAGAAATGATTGAGACGGGGTGAGTAACAATATATTCCGTAATTGATATACACCATAAAAAATAATCGGAGAAGGTAGAACTGTTTTCCTATGCAAACAACACAACCTTCCAAGCTCCTTTGAGTATACACTAACAATCGCCGGCCAAATTATCGATTATTCAGTCAAACAATATCATCATAACTTGAACAGTCAAAACCCTAAGATTACAACCACAATTTCTCAACATACTAATCCATTTCTGATAATTACCAAAAGAATCACTAACTGATTATGAACACACATAATTCCTGACATATGAACAGTAATTCAACAATAATTCAATCAAAACCTAATAACAGCAAGATAACATAATCATAAATGACTGAAAATTGACGAAAATAGCATGAACAAAAGGGAGGGAAAACCTTGCAAGGTCGATTTTTGATGACGAGGTAACCACTCTTGCGAATAGTACCAGCTTGTTGAGGATAAGTTTTGGAAGCACCTGCGTCTCCCTTTGATTCGAATTGATGTTCTTCGTCCGACATTTTCTTTTCTTACCCAGAAAAACCCTAATTTCAGTGGAACTTCGTCTATCTGGTTAAGTGATTATTACCAAAAGAGGGAAGAATTATTTGATGTCCGCGTAAATTTGAAGCGGATTTGTTTTTTCTTGCTTTTTATGTTTTTTCGAATTCTATGGATATTCTTCAAGTCGATAAAGCATTCGTCATTATAAATTTTTTAACTTATATTAAAACAATTACGTATTTTTGTGCATTTTTTAAATGGATATCGAACTAATCGAGCTTAAGTGAATCGAATGAACTTGGATTGAATTGAAGTTACGTGAGACTAATAAAGCTGAAATAACATAAGTTGAACTATAGTTAGTTGAATGAGAATTGAAATAAGTAAAAAAAATAAGAAGTTCAGATTGGTTTATTAGAATAGGTCATTTTTTGTTTTGCAAGAATTAGAGTCGGACGACCGAGTTAAATCATTCCAAATTCAAGACTGTTATTATCAAATTCTTATGAATAATATCAACTTCAACGATAAACTTTCACAACCTTAATCTAAATATCAAATAAGTACGAATCAGATTATTCGGATTAGGTCATTTTATCGAGTTTCAAGATCTAATTTTATCATATCTTATCCAATAATGCCATAATTAGAGGTGAACAATGGGTCGGGCCATGTCGGCCGAGTGCGGGCCAGACCAAGAAAGCTCAACACTAGCACGACACTAAAATTAGACGGGGCTGGGCCAGGTTGGTTTTGGTCAGGCCCGAGCACGACACTAGTGGGCTATCTTGGATTACTGTTTGTGAATGAGCACTAAAACTAGACCGAGTCGGGCTGAGAAAAATCGGTACTGACATTGACATTTGCACTAAATGATGTTAGAGTGCACCTGGCTGGAAAAACTTAGGCATGTATCAGCGCTAGGCCGGGCCGGGCCGGGTCGGACTGACCCGTTACTCTGACCAGCTCTAGCCATAACTATGTGCCCATGTTATATTGTTATGCATTTGGGACTAGATCGCTAGATACGCTCGTTAAACACGAGCTAGCAAACTCAGTAAGTCTCTCCTATAACGGATATATCCGTCGCAAGATTTTAATGGATAAGTACAAAACACTTAATTAGGTAGATAAAATATAAAAAATCCAAACAATTTATTTTTTTCTACTTAAATAAATAATATTTGAACCGTCGCAAACCGGTATCTCGGTTAGACCATCCCCAAGCAGTGGTCACGCTAACTAGGTCACGACCCGGTTTTACTGTTAATCACATCTTAATTATCTCGACCTACCTTCACCCTCCCAAGCAAAAGGTCACGACCTAGGTCATCAACCCAATCATTTTTCACTTTACATCATTCTCAATCATTGAATATTCAACCATTAATTAATGTTTTTATTGTTTTTTTATTTTTCAACCAATTACAAGTGGCCACATAAGTGGTCACAAATATGGTCATGATTGTTTCCCAAAGGTAACAAATTGACCTTAGTTGGTCATAAGGTCACAAATTAGTGAATTTGGTCACCAATTAATTCTCTTAATTACCCATTAACCATGACCAAACAAGGTCATGACCTACCTCATGACCTTGCTTGGGGATGGTCTTACAAATTGGTGCAGTAAAATAGTGAACGTGAGAGGCATTTATTGATGCAGGTAAGTGGGGAAAATGGGGCCCATAGAATCACAGGGTTGTGTGTTTTATGACGTTCTGATTTGATGCTTGAAACTTGGGAAAATGTCAGCAACACATATGTCATATTTGCAGCACTGCACTGCAATCATGGTCCATCCAACAATATCAGGCATGCTCTCCATTTTCGCATTTACACTCTTCACCAATTGTTGTTTTTATCACAAATTATAAAATAATAAAATAAGTCGGTTTTATAATAGTAATACAGAATTACAGACCGATTCATTTTTTTAAAAAATCCTTCATTTAATTTTAGTATGTAAAAGTTTCCTTTTAGTAATGAGACATTGAGACTCTCTCATAATATAAAACCGTCTCATACAATAATAAGACACTTTTATTGTTCTACTGCTTACAAATAAATACCGGGAGATACGACCGAGGAAAACTAGATATAGTACATACTTCCTCAATTTTTCTATTTTCTTCCCATTTTCCTTATTTGACAAATTACCTATTTTCTTCCAATTTTTTTTCTTTCCTATTTTAGACAACCAAATGACAACTTTATCATTTTTTTATTACAAAAAATACCCTCTTTTCATTACTAAATTCACTTGTTGCCTTCTTTCATTACTTTATCATTTTTTTAATACATACCCTTAATTCATGTGCGATATGAAATGGGAAGAAATAAAATAAATGGAGGAAGTATTATTTAAGGCCATTTAGTAGAGTTTGTATCAAACATTGATTATCAATTTTACAAAAAGTAATTATGGAAAAAATTATAAAATTATTACTTCAAATGTTTATATTTACAGTACAATATAATATGCAAACACAAATCATGCCGGAGCCAAGACATATAGTTAGCGGGAGCTAACAAGTAATAGTATAGAGTAACCTCAAAATATTTTCAAATTTTGAACTACAAATTTCAAAATTTTCATAACTTGCCTAATAATTTGCGCAGGACTCAGGAGTAAGAATTGTTAAAGACGGCGTATCCGTCTTAAATTTTAAAACTGGTTAAGAAAATATCACATGGAACCATGGAGGGAATAAATATGAACTTTGCAATTCTAAAGGTAACTTGACAAACTTAAAACGGATAATATCGCTTTGTAGGTTACGAACATAGTGAACCCATTAAAATAGTAAAGCCCAGCTCATCATAGTGAGCCCATTACAATATGCCTGAAACATTCCAGTGTAAGAGTGGATCAGTTCAACATGCAGCCCAGTTTGCAAATTATGGATTAAGACGGTTTTATACTATGAAGGGTTCAATTTTGTAAGAAAACTGTTTATTTTTTTTTGAAGGGAAAAATCGTTTTATTAATCAAAAGTCTCACGGTAGTTACAACATATGTCAAGAATAACAGGATACAAAACGATTAAAATTAAAAAAACTAAATTCTCGATCAACAGAAAATTTTTAAACTTGATGGGCTCATGAGACGCTTCTGCACATCCTCTAACATATCGCCTTCTGCGGCTTTTCACAAGAGGGTCTCCAAATTTTCTAGGGCATTGAAAAGAATCAAGTTCTTTTGACCAAAAGGTTTGTAACGAGCAATCTGACAGCAGTTTTATCTCCATAGGATCAACAATGAAAGCGCTGATCTTCCACTTAATTCTTGAACCTCTCAATTAGAGGGGAAAATCTCACCAAAAGATGAGGACAAAACTCACCAAAAGGTGAGAACAAAACTCACACAAAGGTGAGAACAATTCTCCAATAAAGGAGAGGCAAGAGATTATTAGCGTAAAAAAATTAAAGAAGAACGAAAACATGAAATTTGGGGCTTACCTCCACCAAAAAAGGTAGACGGCAGCCCCCAAAAGCTTGAATTAGGGTTTAGGTTTTGTTTTTTTAGAGAGAGAATTTGGAGAGAGAATATTTGTTTATTTTTTTGTAGGAATAGAAAACTGTTTATTTAATGTTAGTAAATGAGTAATTCTTTTTACACGATGAAAATGTCTTACAATGTAAAATCATTTAACGTAATAACAACTTGGTGTAATATGGAGTACCTTATATTGTTTGTCTCCGGCCTCTATTTGGTTATAACTGTTATAAGGAAAATTAGATAACGTATCACCTGTTGACCGTTGAGTTTGTTATTAGCAGACTTTCATAAAATAATTTCATTAAGATAAAATCATTTACAAAACACTAAGATTTTATATTAGTAAGGTGATACTAAAACTCAATACCACCCTATAATATAAGCACAAATTCTCATTTGTGACGAACATTAATTATGGATTAAGACGGTTTTATATTATGAAGGGTTCAATTTTATAAAAAGCTGTTTATTTAATGTTAGTAAATGAGTAATTCTTTTTACACGATGAAAATGTCTTACAATGTAGAATCATTTAACGTAATAACAACTTGGTGTAATATGTACTACCTTATATCGTTTGTCTCCGGCCTCTATTTGGTTATAACTGTTATAAGGAAAATTAGACAACGTATCACCTGTTGACTGTTGAGTTTGTTATTAGCAGACTTTCATAAAATAATTTCATTAAGATAAAATTATTTACAAAATACTAAAATTTTATATTTAGTAAGGTGATACTAAAACTCAATACCACCCTATAATATAATTTCCTTAAAAAGTACAACCAATGAATAGGTTTTTTCTAATCTAAGAAAGATATATACATTTTTTTTTTCTTTTTGTGGATTGAGACTTGAGATTGCATGATTTTGTGTGTTACTCCGTGCTACGAAAAGTAAAGTACTTAATTAAACTCCGTACTATATAGTTTAAATAGTGAAAAATTAATTATTATACATTTTACCGTAATAAATTCTAAATAAGTTAGTTTTAACTTTTTAAGTCTCGACGATACAATTTGATAAAAATAATAAAATTATATAAGTTCCCAAGAAACAATAGCACTCAGATAAAGAAAAAGTCGGAAACATATTATATGTGTGATTTTTATAGTTGTACAACTAATCTATTTCCATGATAGATACCTTTCTTTATAAATGACCCAATTAAACAATCTTACAAATGCAACATTCTTAAACATGAGCAATTAGATTATCCTTTTTAGTGTCCAATATTTTACTGTATTGAGTAAAAATGTACTGAGAAAATAAATTATTTTTCGCAGTACATGTTTTGATATTGGGGAGAAAAAATTAGAAAGAGATTAGAGAGAGAAAATGAAAAGGAAAATGAGAGGGTAAAATTGTCAACAGTGTACTGCATTGAGTAAAATGTGTACTGCGAAAATCAGGACCCTAAATAAAATACAAAAACAAAAAGATGAGAATATGAATCTTATACCATATCTTTTACGACCATCATCTTAAAACTCTAATCACCACGTTCCTTAATATTTCAAACTTAACCCTAGCTACTTCATTAACTCAATTCAATCTAATCCTCGTATATAACTACTATGTTTAAATCCCCAATACATTGAATATGTTTTTTTAGACTAAAACTATCTAAATTGAACTGAAATTAAAACTAGTTTGTGAAGAGAAGAATCAAATTGAACGGAATTAAACTGAATTAAGCTAACATGAAATAAATAGTGCTGAACGAACTAATTTGAGTTGAATTTAAATCCAATAGAATAAGATCTAGACAACCTTTAATAACAAGCAACTCGTCACACCTAACAATATAAGTTGATGTCTACATTCTAATCAAATATCTCACAAAAAAATCCAACATTTAACTAGTTTTCAACTCGAGACAGGGAACATATCGTTTTCAAAGGTTCCTTAATATTCAAATTTAACTCTACTTCATTAATCCAATACAATCTAATACCAATATAGACTATACATTACTCGTTTAAATTTCCCGTACAAAAAACCGAGACTGAAAACAACCATTGATAACAGACAATTGTCACATTTACTAATATAAGTTACTCCTTACATCCCAATCATTCATCAAAGCGTCTTGCTTCTGACGTCTCACAACTCCTCCCCATTTATCCTTTCCAATTACCCCATATCTCACGTAGAGGTAAACATTGGTCCATGACCGGACTAGACCGGATCAAACCGGACCAGACCGAAGACCAAAATTGTGAATTTTGTGGTCCAAAGACCAGACCTAAAACTTTCGGTCTTGGTACGGACCAAACCCGAAATATTTGGTACGGTCGTCCAATTATGCATTAATTAAAATTAGTTCACTACTAAATCAAACCTAATAAATAATTACACTATCATTTTTTTTTGTAAGATAATGGTTAATATTGAGTTTGTAATATCTTTTGAAGGTAATTTAGTAAAATATTTCTAAAACTATAAAGAATTGCCTTACAAAAACATCAAATTCGGTTTTTTCGATTCGGATCTAAAATAACCGTTCTTAGACCAGACCGACCAAACCGAACGGAAGACCAAAACCTAAAAAATATAGACCGAGGACCGAACCTAAAAGTATCCGGTCCGATTTTGGTGAAGACCAAATGGTCCAATCCGGTCCATTTTTTCGGTTCGGACCTAAAATTGCTCAGCTCCACGTCTTTTTATCCTAACGAATTTTGCACGCCCCAAACAAAAATTCATGATCTTTTATATATTTTTTGATCAAAATCTTCACAAAAAAACTCAAATAAATATTCAAATATTTAACCCGTTTTAAACCCGAGAAACACAGTTTACAAATCAACCAACAAAATGAGTAAGTAAAGATAGAAAGGTGAAGAGAATAAAGAAGGAGACCAGAAGTTGACAAAAAATCATGTCACTGTTGTTGTTAGAAGGTCGTTTGGTAGTATCATCTCAAGATTTTCTTATCTAGGATCTCTCTCATTCCCTTCTTCCTCTCTCTCTCTCTTTCTTAAATAAACACACATTTTCCTTCAACTTCTCTCTCTAAAAAAATTCAAAAAAACAATTTTCATGTCTTTTTCTCTCTCTACAACTAGATATTCTATTACTTTCAGATTGTGGACCAGCAGATCGACATCTTCCTTCTTTTTATTCACTTATTATTATTAATCCAATTATTATCATCAATTTTTTTAATTTTAAAAATTTACTATTTTTTTTTTTTTGGTTTTTTAATTAATAAAATAATGTTTTTGCCTCTTTTGTTGAAAACCCATTTGTAAAGTTCATTTCTTTTTTTTTTCTCATTCATGGAATTTAATGATTAGACTTTTATTTTACTTTATGTATTGTATAGTTTAAAAATCGCAAATTCTTATTTAAGACGGGTTTACTGACGTTGAAGTGGGAAATTAGAGTGGAATAAATAAGCTTATCATTTTTGGTCAAAATTGTTTGAAAGATAAGTATTTTAGAGAGAGAAGTGGAGTGATCCAAGGATGTGGGTCTAAAGGTAAAATCTTTGTTTTTTTTTTATTTTTTGTATTTTTTTTAATTTATTTTAATTACCCTTTGTTTATTTTTCAATTGTTATCTAAATTAGATTTGTTGGTTTTTTAATTTCTGGTTGTATTTATGAATTTATGAATTTATGATAATTTGATATTGTAGTTAATTAATGATTAGTTGTTAGCTCTTTTATTACATTAATTAATTACTTAATTACTTAATTACTTAATTGGTGTGTAATTTAGTGTTGGAAATCTAAAGTTTTGTGTTTTACTGTCTATTTTAATGTACACTAGGATCTGTTGCTTCATTATCAATTCATCAGTGGCATACTCTTTCTTCCGTCTCGATCATTTGTTTACCTTTAGTTTGATTGAAAAAGCGGTAAATAAATGATTGAGACGGAGGGAGTATACGGATTTTGACTATTCAAGGTCTGATTTAGGGTAATTTTTTTTTTCCTGAAGACCAAATTTAGTATACTTGGGACTGTAGTTAGATGTGTTCTCATTTTGAGACTCCTGTTCCTTGCATTATTTAGAACACAAATTCTTATCTGTGACGGGAATTGCAGTGATAATTAGATTGAGTGGTTGTAGATAGAATTCGTCATGATTCATGAGGTATCTTAGCCGATTCGAATTAGCTCAGTTTAGCTATGAACACAAATTCTTATTTGTGACGGGAATTGCAGTGATAATTAGATTGAGTGGTTGTACTGTTGTAGATAGAATTCGTTATGATTCATGAGGTAATCTTAGCCGATTTGAATTAGCTCAGTTTAGCTTGTTATTTTGAACATTAGGGTCTGGAATCTAGATTTGTTGGGGGGTTTTTCGCCACATTCGTAATTGAGGTCTAGATAGATGTCATGCTGCAATGTAATTTGATTACATTACGATTTTACCAAAGTTGAGGGAATCCTGACTCCTGAGTACAACAACAACAACATCAGAGCCTTAGTCCCAAAATGTTTTGGGGTCGGCTGACATGAATCATCCCTTGGAACCGTCATGAGGGAGACGCCCCCAACGATGTCCAAATTCTGATTCATGTCCATAAAATGTGACTGATTTTTACGCTGGCTGCCACAGACCTACCGCAACCCTCCTCCTTTCTCCGGGCTTGGGACCGACAGTGAATCCTGACTCCTGAGTAGACTTGAAAAATCATTGGGTTGGATCATTTCGGGTATGCTTGCATTCTGGTTGGTCAGGTCGCGTTTGCTTTAGGTGTGCTATTATCGGCTTATTTCGGGGTGTGGGTCAGTTTTGTAGCAGAAGAGTTCAGGTTGGGTTGAATCTGTTCTAGTCAGTAGTCACTCCATGTTTCAGGGTTGAATTTGGCTATTGGTCAGATATGGGTTGGGGCGGACTCAATAATAACGGAACTGAATTTTGGCTATTGGGGTTTCAGGGTTGAATTTGGCTATTGGTCGGAGATGGGTTGGGGCGGACTCAATAATAACGGAACTGAATTTTGGCCATTGGGGTTTCAGGGTTGAATTTGGCTATTGGTCGGAGATGGGTTGGGGCGGACTCAATAATAACGGAACTGAATTTTGTGATCTGGAAACTTGTGCTCGTCTGCTCGGTACCTAAATAGAGTGGCTTTTATGTTATGTCATCACTTGATTTAATTCTCGTTGCGAGTATGTTTCTGTAACGTTCTGTTGTATGCCAACAAGGTCTGATTTATAGTTTGGTCATGGATTAGCAGGTATGGCAACAAAAGTTCAAATTGAAAACTGCTTGCGTGGGCAGTCTTCGACAAGAGACATTAGTCATGAATCAAATGGTGGCAGTTGGCCTTCTTGTTACACCGATAACAGCTTGCCAAAAGGCCGATTTCATTATAGCTATTTTGCAAGGACTATAGCAGATTCGCATCCCGGGTATGGCAAAGATGTTGTTAAACAGACAATGCTTGAACATGAAGCCATATTCAAGGATCAAGTACCCTCTCGAACTTTGCCTCATTTTTTATATGTATTTTTGTAGCAACATTGGTGGATTGAGTTAGTGATGGGTAAACACGGGGATATAATCATGCTTTAGGTTTAGCACTTTGGCTCACTATTCTTCGACGACCTGCTTGTCTTATAAGACTATGTTACTCAGACTCGTTTAGAAGTACCCGGGTACGTGTCCAAGTGTCGGACTCGGCTATTTTATTGAAAAATATGCAAATTTTGGGCTAAATGAGGTGTCTATGTGTCATACCCATGTCCGAGTGTCGAGTGTCGGACATGGGTACGTGAGGAAATTAGAAGAGTCAGAGTAACATAGTTATAAGATACCGTCTCTCCTATAGAAATTGTGAAAAAAATGAGAGACCGTGTCTTATGAGAATTTGTGTGGGGCTTATTAACTTAATCGCTTCTTAAAAATATCCCCGTTTATACATATCTGTGATTGCTGTTCAGGTCTACGAGCTGCATCGACTATACAGAGTGCAACGAGGGCTGATGGACGAGGTTAGGAGGAAAGATCCATTCTCATGGAGTATGCCAAACGAGGCATCATCGTCTTCAAGCCCTCTGCCATCGCATTTGCAGTTTGATGGTGCTCAAAGATGGAATGGTTCTAGTTATCCGCAGGGGAGAGGGCCCGATATTGTGCAATCGTCACCTAATTCCATGAAAGGAAAGAGCATACTGGCTGTCCCAAACCCGTTTCAAAATTGCTATAGCCCAAAGACCTCAGAGGCCGAGGCCTCAGAGTTCAGACCCACAAAATTTAGAAAACGAACACTTGATCTTCAGCTTCCAGCCGATGAGTATATTGACACAGACGCGGTAGAGCAAGTTGGGTGTTCGAAAGATTTACATATCAGTAAGCGTAAAGCGTTGGCTGATTTGAACGAGCCTTTACATGTTGAGGAAACAACCACATTTTCAGCTTTCGGCATCTTAGGCCATTCTGGCAGTCACAGTGATGCTTCATATAGGGATCTTCCTGCGAAACTTTTGAGTTCATCTACGGACACTCCACATAACTCCAAGAAACTAAGCCTTAATGGGACTTCGCACAATTTACCTGAAATTCAAGCAAATGGCCAGCATTGGTTTCGGCATGCATTAGGGTCAGGTAATAATTTCTCTTTTAGAAATTCTTGTACAAGACAGTCTTATACTATATATTGTAAGACCGTCCTTTTATAGTTTTATTGGTTAGACCATCTTTACTGTTGCTTAAGGAAACTTATTGTTTCTCTGGAGGGAACTCTCTGTGAACGGAATTGATAGTGAATCATCTCAACCAAAACCTTAAGGTGATGGTTGAGGCCCAACTATTATTAATATTCCTATTAAGCTCCCTCACTCAAATGCCCGTTGGGCTTGAAGAGTGGTTAGTTTGCACAGGCTCCCCATACCGTGTGCTGGGTTTCCACTTCGTGTTTTTGAGGGGTTTTGAGGTTGCCAGGATTCGAACCCGTGACCTTTGGTCACACTGGCTCTGATACCATGATAGATGAACCATTTCAACCAAAACCTTAATGGTTTAGGCCCAACTATTATTAATATTCCTATTAGGAATCAGGAAAGTAGACGATTCCTACATCTTGCAATCGTAGCGTACATACCTAAGATTGCAGTGCGACGTGTTAAATCATTGTATTTGCATTTTTATGCCGCAGAACAACCTAAAGCCTTTGTGAGGTCCATTGATCAGGAAGTCACCCCAGAAAAGGCTCCCGCGGTTTCTCCACCAGTGCAAATTCTGACAAGTGAACACATAAAGAGGGAACCATGGAAAAGCAATTCTACTGTTCTCAACCAAATTTCTGACTACCATATTCTGGGGTCTCATGGTTCAAGTCAAGCAGGTTTGTCATGGAATCGATCTGCTTGGGGAAAACCCAGCATTCCGATCTCAAAACCTATTTCAATCCAACCAAGCTTGTTTCATACGTCAGTTCACAGCAATGATTTTTTCGGCAAGAGGGATCAAAATTGTAGTCCTAGACCTAATGCAGCTTTTGGTACTGAACCGCATGTGAGAAACAGCCGAGGTTCATCTGCAGCCTGTACAGAACTACGAACTTGTTTCTCTAAAGCCGGATTTGATGATTTAAACTTCAACTGCAATGAAAATAGGGCAGCTAATAACAGTCAGAACTCCATAAAGGCTACTACTTGCAGTAATATCAACCCTGTACGAGATATAAATTTGAATGATACACTTCCTAACGGTGTAGAGGACCCTCTTTCTGTCTTGCCATGGCTTAGAGGAAAGGGTAGTATCGAACCTAAGATGTCGGAGAGCTGCCAAAAAATATTAGGAGTTTCGATATTTGAAAACCCTCCCAAGAAAAAGGACCGTCCAAGATGCGAAGAGGTTGAATGTAGCAAGGGAAAACACTTATTTGATATGAATCTTCCTTGTGACGAAACTAGTGATTCTGAAGTAGGCAAGACGGTGATAGATGAAGTTAAATCTGTGAGTTTCCGGAATGATTTTGACCTGAATTGCTGCATGGCCGAAGAGGTGGGCACTGGTATTGATTTAGAAGCTTTAATTAGTCTTGAAATTGAAAACGGGAGTCTTTCAGAAGATCATTCTCAAATAACGGAATCAGAGAAGCGGCCACCAGACGATGGAGAGGCCGAGTCAGCAGCGTCAGCCATTGTTGCCATGTCGTTTTGTGTTAAGTCGTCAACACAGTCGTCAATGGAGGAAAGAATATGCCTCCCTCCAGAAGCTCAAGGAGACGACGATCCCTTGCTTTGGTTTGTGAGAATAGCTTGTTCAACCGGAAATGATGGCATAGATGATTTCGAATACATGATTTTGAGACTGAAAGAGTGTACTCCCGAGGAATACTTCCCGAAACCAAGCATTCCCGATTTCACAATCATCGACAACGGTACATGTACGTTAACATCCAGAACACGTAAAGGGCCAGGTCGGAGAGGAAGACAGAAACGGGATTTCCAGAGGGACATTCTCCCGGGTCTTACAACTCTGTCACGGCATGAAGTCACAGAAGACCTTCAGACATTTGGCGGGCTCATGAGAGCGACAGGTTATTCTTGGCAGTCAGGACCCAACAGAAGAAACGCAGCCCGAAATGGGCGTGGGCGTGGCCGTGGCAGACGACGATCTGTTTCAACGACACTCGTACTGGACGAGACCGTATGTGCCCTGCCATTGAAGCAACAAGAGGTGCACTGTGATGTAGTGGAAGTGAGTGTAGTGGATAGAAGCCTGACGGGATGGGGGAAGACGACTCGACGCCCCCGACGACAACGGTGCCCTGCAGGTAATCATGCCCTTCAGGTGACATTAACTTAACGATTTGGTTGAAAGTCGGAAATCTTATAGAGGATACTTAATACGAGTACTCGAGTCGAGTAGAGTTTTTCGTTCAGGCGGGTTTGGACCGATTTTTTTCGATTTGACAAAAGGGGTTTGCCTTTGTACATGATTTTTTTTAATCCATAATTTATCCCCTTCATCTTGTTTGCAAGTTTGCAACCAATTCCTGCATTTGTTTCATGAATAATTCTGCTTGTAGTTTTCCAGGGCAAACTGTTCTTAGATGTTTGAGTAGCTGGGATGGATAAAGCTGTACAGCCAGATTAATGTTAGATTTTGTTACATCTTCAGTGTTTTTGATACCGTTTTCATCAGTTATATTGGGTCTATCTAGGTAGCACCAAAACGGACACGGACACGATATTATTTAGGACACAGGACACGTCATTTAAATATAATCAAATATATATATTTTATGGTTATAAATAATGTATAATTTTATTTTTATCATGTATTTGACGTTAAATTTAAACAAGTAAATTACAATTCGACCTTTACTATAATTAATTCTCATTTTCCACCCAAACTCGTCTTCTAATCAATTTTCTTTTAAATTTTATTCCTCGTCTAAACTATAATATGTTTAGCCATGTGTTCAACGAGTGTTTGGTGTCCGAGTGTCGGACGCGCGACGACCAATGTTGTTAGGATCGGGATCCTACTTTGGATCGATGAGCGTCTTAGAATCGAATCGGTAGGATCGGATCGTAGAATCGTAAGATCCTACAAATTAAGTAAAATACATAATTGTACTATCAAAATATGTTAAAATCTTGTGCTTAAATAGCAAAACACTTTTATCTTAACATGTGCCTACTAATTATTCTCGTTTATATTAGATTTCTATCTTCAAATTCATATCTAGAATTTTAGGAACTGAAAAAAAAATTAAATGTTAATAATGTAGGATCGGGTTGTATAATCGTAGGATCGGGTTAAGATTCTACTCCGAAAAAATTTGACGCAAGTTGAATCGTAAGATCCTACAAAATTAAGATCCTACCTAGGATTGGAATCGGTCACCACTTTTTGAATCGTAGAATCGTAAGATCCTACGATCCGGATCGGGAGTTTAACAACAATGGCGACGACTAATTAAAAAAAGTGTCTGTGCTACCTAGGCGTCTATATGTCGAGATATATTTTTTCGTCCTTTTTTGTCAAGGTGAGAATCATAAAGACGGTTTTATACCGACGGACTTAAAATATTAATTGTATTTTTTTAATGGAAATATTGGTATTTTAACTCGAAAATGAGTTAATCCAAAAACAAGGATTGGAACTGAGTTAAATCTGGAAGCTTGAACTCGGGTTCTTGACGAGTGAATCACGATAAGGTAGATTATCAAATAACACATGAAATCACTCGTAATTAAAAAATAAATAAATGAATAAGATGTTTAAAAATAAAATTGGTAAACAAATGAATGAGACAAAGATAAGTTCGTAATAATGCAATACGAGTATATGACCCATATAAAGAGGCAGTTTTAATGATCTCTAGTCCATCTTATCATCAAATGGTTTTTTAAGAGAATTATTAGCTGTATCAAACTTTGAAAAATGGCTTGAAAAATTAGCTAAAAGTAACAATAAAAGCAATGGAGAAAGCATGAAAGTATGAACACTTAGCTAAAAGTTCGATATAAGGAAAATATATATTTAATTTTTAAATATATAAATTTGATAAAACTAACAAAAATATAAAATTTAACACTAAAAATAGATGGAATAGTAAAAAAACAACATAAGCCGAATTAGTAATAGACATAATAATATTACGAAAAATCTCCATCCTAAGCTTGTGACGAGTCAAATACTACCTTGTCTACCTACTTGAGACAAAAAAAAACAAAAAAAAGAGAGGGTAGTGAATCATGAATCACTTGTGTTTATCTACCCAAGTGAGATTCTTTGACCCGTCACAAATGAAAATTTGTAATAATATCATATTAATACGGATGTCGTAAAACTAATACTACTTCATTACTATTAGTTTCACCACAAATTCTCATTGAAGACGAGCATTATCCGTCACAAGCTGAAGACAAGTTACACTATCCATAAATTGCTCCATTTTCTCTAACTTAGCTGTTCAGTTGCTTTATTGTGATTTATGAGTATAAAATATCGGTTTTTAACTCGTGACAAACATATCCGTCACAAACCAGAATCATATCCCAAAACCAAACCTAGTTTAAGTAAAAGAGCAAATAAAAACCAGGGGAAAAAAAGAGACCAAAAGTTGACAAAGTTGATGTCATTGTTGTAAGAAATGAGAAGTTCGGTTGTTAAGTTAAAGTTGTGTCCAGATTTTCTTCCACTTCTCTCTCTACCAAAAAAATAAAATAAAAAACAAATAATATATTCATTCATCACTCTTTCTCTTTCTCTCTCTATAACTACAACTATAATAATTATTCTATTTAGTTTCAGATAGTGACCCACCAGATCGACATCTTCATCTTTTATTCACTTCATCTACTTATTATCATCATCATTTTCTCTTTTTTTTAATAAATAAATTACTGTTTTTTTTTTTGTAATTAACTGTTTTGTTGTTACTTTTTTAAGTGTCGGGTTTATTGTAAAACCGTTTTACAGAAGACTTGTAAAGTTTGTGAATTAATGTTTTAGTTAGAGAGAAGTGGAAGGATTGAAGGATGTGGGTCTAAAGGTACAATCTTTTTTTCACTTGTTATTCAAATTTAATAAATTTAATAAATTGATTCATGGGTTTTTAATTTCTGGTTGTATTTATTTATGATCATTTACTATTTTGTATATTTGTATGTAATTAATGATTAAATTAGTTAGTTCCTTCTTATTATTGGATGGCCAATACGGTTTTAGATGATGATTCATGTCAGCCGAGCCCCAATCATTTCGAAACTTTGATGTTGTTGGTAGTTAGTTTGATTTTATTTTCTTGGGTAATGATTTTACTATTTTGTATATTTGTATGTAATTAATGATTAAATTAGTTAGTTCTTATTATTGGATGCCCAATACGGTTTTAAATGATGATTCATGTCAGTCGACCCCAAATCATTTCGGAACTTTGATGTTGTTGGTAGTTAGTTTGATTTTAACTGCATATATCCGACCCCCTTACCCTGCAATTTGCGAAACTATTGAGGCATTAGTGTTGGAAATGAGATTCTCATTTAAGACGGACAATATCCCGTATATCCCGTATATATAATGGGGATCTATTGCTTCATTATGAATAATCAGTGATGTATACTGGGTTTTGACTATTCAAGGTCTGATTTTGAATATGTTTTGAGATGAACTAATTTAGTATACGTGGACCCGTTTTGACCAAAGGATGATTCATGTCAGCCGACCTGAAAGCATTTTGGGACTAAGGCTTTGATGTTGTTGTTGGACCCGTTTTGATAATTAGTTTCAATTTAACCCCATTTGGATAATCTTTTGATTGTAAAATTCGTTCGATAATCTTTAGCATTATTTAGAATTGTTAATTTAATTAGATTGAGCTGTTTCGAATGTTTATGATTCATGTTTGATTGGAGGAGGCAATCTTAGTATTTTACAACATATATTTAACTTATTATAGCAGAATGTAATCAGTTTAGCTTGTTATTTCGAGGTTGGGATGTTACTAGACGAGGTCAATACATTAAGATTTTGACGGTGCTGAGGACGCGTGAGTAGACCTCACAAATGTACGGGTTTGCTTACATTCTGGTTGGCCGGGTCATATTGTGTCATTTCAGGTTCGACCATGCTGTAGGTGTGTGCTAATATAGGGTTATTTCAGGAGGTTAGTCAGCTTTGGAGTGGTATAGTTCAGGTCGGGTTGAATTGGTTCTAATCAAACCTTGTTTCAGGGTATATTTAGGTTATTGTTCGGATTAATAGGAATATTAATAATAGTTTAGCCTAAACCAACCTCAAAACCCCTAAAAACCCACGAAGTGGAAACCAGCACACAGGATGACAGCCTATGAGAGCCTGTGCAAACTAACCACTCTTCAAGCCCAACGGGCATTTGAGTGAGGGAGCGTAATAGGAATGTTAATAATAGTTTAGCCTCAACCATCACCGTAAGGTTTTGGTTGAGATGGTTCATCTATCACGGATATGGGTTGAGGTCTTGCTTAATTTAGGTCGAGTGAGTCTTGTAATGTGGCGACCTTTATGTGTTGTTGTGACGTAATTTGATCCTTGTTATGTTTTTGTGAACTCTCTTTTGTATGCAAACCCGAAAGCTGTAGCGGGTTAGAAATATGTGAAATTCTTCCTGCCTGCGCTATTTCTTTCTTTTCTTGTTATTATTGTTGCTGTTGTCGTCGTACTGTTACTATTTTTGTATTTACTATAGTTTGGTTATGGATTGGCAGGTATGGGAACAAAAGTTCAGATTGAAAACTGCTTGCGTGGCCAGTCATCGACGAGAGACCTTAATCGTGATACAAATGGTGGCGGTTGGCCTTCTTGTTACACTGGCGGAAGCTTGCCAAATGGCCAATTTCATTATGGCTATTTGGCAAGGACTTTAGCAGATTCACATCCCGGGTATGACAAGAATGTTCTTAAGCAGACGATGCTTGACCATGAAGCCATATTCACGGATCAGGTACACTCTCGCACTTTGCGTAGTTTTCCACGTGCATCTGTTGTAACCAAGTCAATCAGCTGTGCTACTTAGCTGCATTTCGGTCACTATATGGCAACTTTGATTGTTTTTTTTTTTGATGACGAGGGGGTTGAATTCCCCGGGTCCATTCATTCCCGCACCACCACATGGACCATGTAAGCCACCCTTTGGGGACTGCAGTGGCCAAGTGGTTATCGCCCCAGCTGGTAGTCGAACCTGAGACCTCTCAACTCCTGCATTTCTGCAAGCTTTAAGGTTTAACCCAGTTACCACTGGACTAACACCACTTGGTTGCAACTTTGATTGTTATTCAGGTCTACGAGCTGCATCGACTGTACAGAGTACAAAGAGGGCTCATGGACGATTTTAGGAGGAAAGATCAGCTCACATGGGGTATGCCAAGTGAGGCATCATCGTCTTCGAGCCCCGTGCCATCACATTTGCAGTTTGACGATACTCAAAGATGGAACGGTTCTAGTTATCCACTGCCAAGCCCTTGTTCTGGTAGACCTCTAATTTCAGGCCCCGATACCATGCATTCGTCACCTAATTCGGTAAAAGGAAAGAGCATACTGGCCGGCCCATTTCACAATTGCCATAGCCCAAAGACCTCGGACGCCTCAGAGGCCAGACCCACAAAATTTAGAAAACGCATACTCGATTTGCAGCTTCCGGCTGATGAGTATATTGACACAGATGAAGTGGAGCAATTTGGCTGTGCAAAAGATTTACCTGTCAGTAAGCGTAAAGCATTGGCTGACTTGAACGAGCCTTTACATGTTGAAGAAACGACCGCATATTCATCTTTCGGCATCTTAGGCCATTCTGGCAGACACGGTGATGCTTCGTATAGGGATCTTCCTGCAAAAATTTTCAGTTCATCCAAGGACACTCCACAGAATTCCAAGACTCTAAGCCTTAATGGGGTATCGGAAAATTTATCTGAAATTCGAGGAAACGGTCAGGACTGGTTTCGCCATGCATTAGGGTCAGGTAATAATATCATCACTACTCCTTGACTCGCTTAACCATTTTTTTTTGAGGAGCGTAGATATTTACGCTGATTGGCTTACCATTTCTGGCTACTGTTGGAAGAAGCTGGATTTATTAGGAATATTAATAATAGTTGGGCCTCAAATGGTTCATCTATCATGATATCAGAGCCAGTGTGACCGAAAGTCACGGGTTCGAATCCTGGCAACCTCAAAAACCACGAAGTGGAAACCAGCACACGGTATGGGTGGGCCTGTGCAAACTAACCACTCTTCAAGCCCAACCGGCATTTGAGTGAGGGAGCGTATTAGGAATATTAATAATAGTTGGGCCTCAACCAAAACCTCCATTTTGTTTGGTCGAGACTCAAGAGTCCTCTTTTTAGAAATACTCGCATGAGACGGTTTTAAAGTAGATAATCTCTAGTTCCCTACATGTTGACATCGTAGCGTACATAATTAAATTAGCAGTGCTGCTTGTTAAATCATTCTATTCGTCATTTTTATGCCGCAGAACGACCAAAAGCCAGTGTGAGGTCCATTGATCAAGTGGTTTCTCGACCAGTGCAAATTTTGACAAGTGAACAGATCAAAAGGGAACCTTGGATAACCAATTGTGCCGTTCTCAGCCAAAATTCAGACTGCTACTCTATGTCAAACCACTATATTCCGGGGTCTCATGTTTCTAGTCAAACGGGTTTGTCTCGGGATCAATATGCTTGGGGAAAACCGAACCTTCCAACCTCGAAACCCATTTCAATCCAGCCAAGCCTACATCATTCGTCCGTTCACAGCAATGGACCGTTTGGCAAGTGGGGCCAAAACCCAAACGGTATTCCTGGACCTAATGCTGGTTTTGGTGGTGAACCGCTTGTGAGACATGGGTCTAGTCAAGGCTCATCGTCTGCCTTTAAAGAAATATCAGCTTGTTTTCGCAAAGCTGGTGCATCTTATCAATGCGATAATGTCAACCCTGTGAGAGATATAAACTTAAATGAAAAAGTGGATACGGATTGCAAGCCAGAGGACCGTCTTTCTGTCTTACCATGGCTTAGAGGAAAGGCGGGTATAGAAGCTAAGATGTCGGAGAACAGCCAAAAAAATTTAGGGGTTTTGATATTTGGAAAGCCTCTAAATAGTCATCAATCACGATACAAAGAGGTGGAATGTAGCCCGAGAAAACACTTGTTTGATATGAATCTTCCTTGTGACGATTCTAGTGATTCCGATGTTGGCAAGATAGCGATAGATGAAGTTGTTGTTGCAGAGAGCAAAGAATCTAAGTCCGTGAATTTCAAAAATCATTTTGATCTGAATTGCTGCATAACCGAGGAGGTAAGTACTGGTATTGATTTAGAAGCCCTAATGAGCCTCGAAAATAGCGTAGATGATGGAGATGTCGAGTCAGCAGCGTCAGCCATTGTTGCCATGTCATCGATAGAGGAAAGCATTTGCCTCGCTTCAGAAGCTCAAGGAGACGATCCCTTGCATTGGTTTGCGAGTATAGCTGCCTGTTCTACCGGAAATGATGACGGGCTAGATGATTTTGAATACATGATTTTGAGACTGAAAGAGTGTACTCCCGAGGAATACTTCCCGAAACCAAGCATTCCAGATTTCGCGATCATGGAAAACAACGGTAAATGTATGTTAACAGCCAGAACACGTAAAGGGCAGGGTCGGAGAGGTAGACAGAAACGGGATTTCCAGAGGGACATTCTCCCGGGTCTTACAACGCTTTCAAGGCATGAAGTCTCCGAGGACCTCCAGACGTTTGGTGGGCTCATGACAGCGATGGGTTATACATGGCATTCAGGGCCTAACAGAAGGCACGCTTCCCGAAATGGGCGTGGGCGTGGGAGTGGGAGTGGGAGGCGACGATCTGTTTCAACGACACGTGTACTGGACGAGACAGTATGTGCCCTCCCATTGAAACAAGAAGCGGTGCACCGTGAGGTTGCGGAAGTGAGTGTAGTCGACAGAAGCCTAACGGGATGGGGGAAGACGACTAGACGCCCCCGACGACAACGGTGCCCTGCAGGTAATCATGCCCTACAGGTGACCTTAACTTGACAAACGGTGGGTCTTGCTTCAGACCACAATTTTGGTCTGAAATAATAAGACGGGATTTTGTAACCATTTTACAGACAAATATAATCATTATTTATTTACAAACCAGTTATCATAAGCTGTAACATTGACCATACTATCGTAGTTACATTTGGTTTAAAATGATTACAAAATTACGTCTTATTATTTCAGACCAAAAGTGACGGTGTGAAACAAAAATTTGTGCTTGACAAAATGGCTGAAAATGAGAGATTTTATAGAGAAATATTAATAGTTGAGTAGTGTTTTTCGTAAAGGCGTGTTTCGAACCGAATTTTTTTTTTCCTTTTCATAGATAAAAGGGGATCACATTGCCTTTGTACATGATTCTTCAACCCAAAATTTGAATCCCCTTAATTGTGTTTACAGTTTGCAATCAACACTTGCATTTGTTTGATGAATCCGACGTTCATATTTAAGACGGATAATATCCGTCTAAAGTTTAAGACGGGTCGAATAAGGTTAACGAGACAAAAATAGAATGGCTAAATAGACGGATAAAACCCGTTTTAAAAGGAAGATTTGTGGTATTTATGTTCTCTTTCTTTATTCTGTATTCATCTGTCATGTTTTTCTTACACGCGCGATAGCTCAAATTTTTATTTTAGACGGATTATTTATCTTTCTAAAAGGACGGGTTTTGTGACCATTTTATAATCAAATGTAATCACAAATCACAATGGTCGAGCTAGTGTTACATATTACGATAACTTGTTTTTTCAGACTAAAATGATTTGTTTTAAAGGAGATCAACCGCCTCTTAAAACAATTATATCCGTTTTCAAAGATGAAATAATTCATATATACTCTCAATCCCATTTACTATTAGACAAACCTTTTGTTATTTTTTAAACAACTTATTTTTCATCACCTCTTATAACTCAAAAATGGCCATTTTTCTTAAAGTGATTTCTATTTTTTTTTTATTTTTTACGAAAATACGATTGTGTAATAGAATTTGTGTTGAAATAAAGAAGGGCTAATGCAAGTTGCGGAGTCCATTTTAAAAACACAAATTCTCAATTGTAGCGAACATATTCGTCGCATATTTACGACGGGTCAAATAATATCTATATGGAAGAAATAAGACAAAAGTAGAATAATTAGGCAGTAGCAAATTGTTTTATCTTATCCACTAAACTATCGCAAACTTATAACGGACCTACATACAACCACAGTGTAAGGAGTTGCTTAAAAAAATTAGAATGGAACTGTCCAGTGTCGAGTGTAAGAGAGCCTGCACTTCTGCAGTCCAATTTGTGCAACTGCATCGCATGTGGACAACAATTAAAAGAGTAAATTCTCCCAGATGAATATTCAATACTTTATTTGGCTTGTCTATTCCTTTGTAAAATTCATGGGTCTTGCTTCAGACCACAATTTTGGTCTGAAATAATAAAACAGAATTTTGTTATCATTTTACAGTCAAATGTAATCACTATTTACAAACAAGTTATCATAAGCTATAACATTGACCATACTATTGTGGTTACATTAGGCTGTAAAATAGTTACAAAATTCCGTCTTATTATTTCAGACCAAAAGTGACGGTCTGAAACAAGAATTTGTGTAAAATCTATAGGACTCCATAATACTTTCCGAGTTTCGTTTTGAGATGAATCGTCTTAACCAAAATCTTAATAGGGTGGCTGAGTCTTAATTATTATTAATATTTCTATTACCTTTCTTCATTCAATGTTCATTGAGCTTGAAGAGTGGTTAGTTTGCACATGCTCTCTCATATCGTGTGCTGGGTTTCACTTCGTAAATTTTTGAGAGATTTTGAGGTTGCTAGGATTTGAACCCGTGAGACTTGCCTTATATGCTCAAGTGAAAGAGTAAAATTGTAAAAGGCGTATGTGAAAGAGTAAAATCCGTATGTGAAAAAGCACGTTCATTATTAATATTCCTATTACGTTTTCTTCATTTAAATGCTTATTGGGCTTGAAGAGTGGTTAGTTTGCACATACTCTCCCATATCGTGTGCTCGGTTTCACTTCTTAAATTTTTGAGGGATTTTGAGGTTGCTAAAATTTGAACTCGTGGGTCGTGACTTTCGGTCACACTGACTCTAATATCATTTATTATTAACTAGCTTAAAACCCGTGCAAATTGCACGAAAATGCATAGTTGAATAGTTCGTAGTTCTATATAGATAAATGTTTAAAATGTATAAAAAAATCAGAATAATAGTGTAGTCAATAGGTGAAAATAGTCAGGTTCAATTCGTTATTTGTAATTTAAGGTTTTGAGTAATATTTGGTCTTACCTTTTATCTTTATTTATAAGCTCCTATTTTCAGTTACTTGACTATCACAGTTTATCCTTTTATTATTGACATATTTCAGAGTATTTTAGAACAATAGTTGTTACAGATCCAAAAATAGGCTGATCTAAGATCCGATATTGACCCAAACTACAACACCCGAATGTGACTCAAAATCCGAATTGATCCGACCCGGCCCAAAATGACCTACATTATCTTGATTGATAACTGATCCAACCCGAAGTGGCAGATCTAAAACCAACCAGATCCAAAATTATGATTTCGCTCTTGATCATTAACCCGAAAATGATCCGACCCACTTAAAGCGACCAACACATCAAAATAAATCTGAAACCCAAAATGACCGACACAACCTGAATTATTCCGAAATAATGATGAACTAAACTTAACCCGACCCAAATTGGCCGACGGAACTTGATTCGACCCATTTACCAAGTATAGTATGAAAAAGTATAACAAAACAATGAGGGCAAAAGTAAAAGGGTGTAAATAAGGAAATACATCATATCATAGTTTTGGACTGATATTGTCGTATTGGTAGACTTTGCATAATTTGTACGGTTTTCATTTACGGAAAGTATGTGTTTTGTGGGAAAATACTATAGTAGTATGTTCCATTTATTTGTCGTAAAATAAGTCATCAAAATTAATATCTCAGTAGAATATTGTCGTGGAACGTTTAATATGTTTCCGTTCTTTTTCAAAGTCTTCCTATTGTAAAATATTGTCGAAAAAAAACTTGAAAAATAAGTCATACAAAATTAATGTCTTAGTAGTTAGTACAATCATTTATAAACCTTGAACATGGAATCTAAGTTCTAAATTTTTGCAAGTATAAAAAATATTGGGTTATTGAATTACATTAGCAAATGTTTTATTTACCGAGTAATACTACGTAAACATTTAAGTATTCAAGTAAAATTAAATAAATAGAAATTCTACATAATCAAATCATAAAAGATAAATAAATTATAAATGGATATAGATAACATGATTAGCTAAAATTATAAAAAGAGAAAATATAATAATACTATAATATAATAATCACAATTAATATTAACTTGAAACTAAGCAATAATTTTACCATAAATAATGAAAAAACTAATGGACGAAAAAATATTTAATCAATGACTGACATGTGTCCAATAATTTCTATATTATAGTTATATATGAATCATATTGCATTCTATACGTACAATAACTGGATGGTACAATATATTTCATACCTACAATATTGAAGATAAGAATACAATTGTAAAATAGTACTCCCTCCGATTTCCTATGATGTCGATTTTATTAGATTAGTAAAATAATACAATAGTTTCCAAAGTTAATATAAATGGGAAGGAAAAGTAAATTTATTAGATTAGTTGTCGATTTTTTAGTGTATTATATGGATTAATTATTAAAGGATATCTAAAGAATAATTTGCAATATTTTGTATATCTATTAGTGATGTGAGAATATTTTTTTCCAATATTTTGTATACATTAATCAATGAGAATATTTTTTTTCAAAACTTTAATCACATCAGGGGAATTTGGGCGGGAAATTTTTTAATGTGGTAGCGACATGTGTCCAATTCATGTATGGTGGTTCTTCTTATATACTTTTATATAGATACTCCTATTACATTTTACCATTTTATTTTCGAGTATCTTAGTTATTTGTTTATCTTTTTATACTTCCTCCATTTAATTTTATACAACACCTACCATTGAACTTCACACTCTAGTACTCTACCTTTTTAAAAATGGCAAAATAAAGGTCCATATTATCCCAATTGAACAAACATATTTACATAAGATGTTACTCAGTAACTCACTCTAATTGGACAAGCATATTAAGGATAACATTATCAATAAGATTCACCAAAGTGTTAAACTCTGTCACATCAGTTTTTCATTAACTTTTATTATTATTCTATTGTTCAGACCCACTTCAGATTCACTTCAAACTTTATACATTATCCCTCAAACTCTACTTTTCCACTCCACTTTTCTTATCGAATTTTAAATAAAATGAAAAATAATAATATTTTAACACATAGTAGTCATTTATAAAACGGTGGGGACAAGACTTTTGTAGAGACTAAAGTTGAGTATTGTATTTCCAAGACTCTTACTTAAAACTTTGTCAAAATTAGAGTAAATTATTGGACTCTTGAGTAAGTCTTATCTCAATATTCATGTAAGGCCCTGTTCTTTTCGGCTGAAACGAGCTGAATTGAATAAATTGAAGTAGAGCTTAATTGAACTAAATTAAGTGAAATTGAGGTGGAGTGAATTTATTTGAATTAAAAGTTACTTTTGTGAAGAGATTAATTGAAAATAATTGATTGAACGTAAATAATACTTAACGGAATACAACCAACAAAAATTGAAAGGAGCTGAAATTAAGCCAGAAAGAACAGGGCCTTAGTCTTATCTCAATGACTCATCAATAATTTTACCGTTAATAAATATTCCTAAGTCCTAACCCACAAGTTGGCTAGTGAGGCGAGAAGTTATAGGACACATATTATATTATCAATTTTTTTTTTAAAAAAAGTTAAAATGTGATTCAAAATTATATTATTGATTTTAAAGAGTAAAATATTATTTCCTTCGTTTTGATCAATTATTGATTCTTTTATATTTTTTTTACTCAATCTTTGTATTAAAAGTAAGTAATAAATGCTACCGATTTCAAAAACAATAAGTCTCTTGTGACGGATATATCCGTCACAAGCTTATGACGGATCGGGTTGCTCCTACTTGAGTAGAAAAGACAAGTTTAGGGAATCACAAAATGTTTGTCTTTTCCTACCCCATGGATAATATTTGACCAGTCACAAGCTTGTAACGGATATGTTGTCACAAATGAGAATTTGTGTTTTAAAAATCAGAACAATTTATAAAAATTACTTCCTCCATTCATATCCAAACTACACCTATTCCATTTTAATCCATTCATATCCAAACTACACCTTTCCTAATAAAGCCAAAAAAATTACTAAAGTATCCTTACAAACATCAATTATTTACACAAAATGTCATCAAATGACCCACCATTACTCTTCCACAAATAATAAAAAAAACAATATACACATTTTCCATTGTACTTTCAATCATATTTTAATAAACTCTTAATATTTGTGCATAAAACATAAATACACTTTGGATTTGAACGGAGGAAGTATCCATTTACAACCATAACAAACAAGACGGACTAACGACCCGAATACAGAAGTGAAGTACACAACTCCACGAAAAAAAAGAGAAATCCTCCGTACAAAGTATTGGTTAAGAACACATGAGTAATAAAAGCAGAAGAAAAAAGAGACCAGAAGTTGACAAACTTCATGTCATTGTTGTGATAACTCACAACGTCGTTTGTTATGTTTAAGTCTTCCAAGATTTTCTTATCTGGGATCTCTCTCTCTCTCATTCTCCCTCCCTCCTCCTTTCTCTCTCTACTAATTCCCATTTTTCTTACACTTCTCTCTCTCTACAAATTTTAAAACAATTTTCATCTCTTTATTTTATAATATACTTTTTTTATAATTATTCTGTTGTTTATTTTAAATTCCCTTACCTTTTTTTTGTTTTTTTATTACTTTTTGACTGAAATTTAATAATGGGAATTTGTTTTTGTACTTAAAAAGAGAGAAATTAAGCTGTTTTTTTAATGATTTTTATTCTTTTTTTAGCAAAATTGTTTTGAGATTAATGTTTTATTAAAGAGAGAAGTGTAGTAGTAGTAGTAGTAATTGAAGGATGTGGGTCTAAAGGTATAATCTTTTTTCCTTGTTATTCAAATTAAATTAATGGGTTTTTAATTTCTGGTTGTATTTATGAATTTATGATTTATGATCATTTGCTCTTGTATGTAATTAGTGATTATCACTCCGTCTCGGTCATTTGTTTACTTTTTTTTTTTCTCTATTCTCGAATAAAAAAAACAAACGATTGAGACAAAGGTAGTATCTTTGGACCAAACATTTTGTTTGGTGGGAAATTATGTATTTTAATGCATCCTTTCATTTTATTTGATTGTCCCCTTACCCTGCAAATTGCAGGAGACACTCGGGTAATGTTGTTGTTGTGTATATACAGTTAACGTCATAAGTTTGTGACGGGATTTTGTCAGTAGTTGGTGTATATATTACTGGGGATCTATTGCTTCATTATGAATTAATCAGTGTGATTGAAAAGTTCTTTCCTTTATGTTTGAGGAATTGATGGTAGGGTTTTGACTATTCAAGCTTTGATTTAGAATAATTTTTCTTGAATAAAATTTAGTAAATTTGGTCTTTATTCATTGTTTATTATTTAATGTATTATACTGTCCCTATATGTCTTCTAATTTTGACTTGTCTAACAAATTGTGTAAAGAGTAAAGACTCTTGTATTTTTTTCCCCTAATTGTTTAGAATTGTGATTCATGGTTGATAGTCTGAGGTAATCTTGCTGACATACCCCATACCCGTCCGTCATAATCATTTGTTTACCTTTGATTAAAATACCTCCGGGAATCAAGTAAAAGGTAGACAAATGATTCGGACATAGGGATTATTTAAGTTATTAGCAAAGTTTTATCACAAATTCTCATTTGTGACAGCGGTATCCGTCACAAGCTTGTGACCTCTCTTTTTGTGAGAGGTCACAAGCTTGTGACGGGATTAGCCCGTCACAAGCAAGACCTGCTGGAGTTTTATTAGTTTAGCTTGTTATTTTGAGCATTAAGTTCTGAATTCTGGATGTTACATGATGCCGATTTTGGTAATTTCGTGTTGCATTGTCATTTTGTTCAGCTTTTCGTGATTGAGGGTCAATCATTTCGGGTTTGCTTGAATTAAGGTCGGTTCTAGTCTCGTTGGGTCATTTTGGATTCAGGCATGTTTCAAGTGTGCTACGGCCTACGGGGGTATTCTGAAACTCGATTGTGGAATGGTTGGTAGAGATCATCAATGTTGGATATAAACTCGATTGTTTTAGTAAGTCTTTCAAAAACCGTCTGATGATATATTGGATTGATTGTTATCTCTCTTTAAGGCCTCGGCTTCTACTTTTGTTGTTTATCGGGTATTGGATCTACCTTAATTTATTTTCGGTGGTTGTGTATTTACTGTACTAAAGACTGAGATATGGTTTCGGATATTATTTTGTCTAACTTAACAAATCCTTAGATTGCCTATTTTTGATACTAATCATTATGGAATTGAAGTTCGAGATCTGTGGAGTTTTGCTTAATATGTAAACATTGTGGCCTATTTTTAGTCGTGCCTTAAATTTAATAATCGTAGTTTTGTTATGGATTGACAGGCATGGGCACAAAAGTTCAGACTGAAAATTACTTGCCTCGGCCGTCTTTGACGATAGATCTTAGTCGGGAATCTAATGGTGGCTGTTGGCCTTCATATTATACGGAAGACAGCTTACCGAATGGCCAATTTCATTATGCTTTTTTGCCACGGACTGTTGCAGATTCACATCCTGGGTATGACAAGGATGTTCTTAAGCAGACGATGCTCGAGCATGAAGCCATTTTCAAGGATCAGGTACATTTTCAAAATTTGCCTCGTTTTCCATCCGCTTTTCTGTAACCTAGTGAACCAGCTATGAAGCCAGTTATGCACCGTAGCTGCATTTAGATGACGATATGGCAACTTCGGTGGATTAAGTTGGGGTTGGGTAAACTCGAGAATATTATCTTGCTCTAGATTTTTGGAAAGGAGAAATTGTTGGCTAATTGACTGCTATGTTACTCAGACTCGTTTAGAAGTATCTGACATGGGTGCATGTCCAAGTGTCGGACTCGGCTAATTTTTTGAAAAATATGCATATGTTGGTCTACAATGAGGTATCCATGTGTCATATCCATGTCTGAGTGTCGAGTGTCCGACACGGGTACGTGAGAAAATTAGAAGAGTCGGAGTAACATAGATTGACTGAGTATACAGTTTGAAAGTCTTTCAAAGATAGTATCCCGAGGAGACGGTTTCATTTTATGAATAATGGGTAACTTGAGAATAAATGAAGGGGTCACGGAAATAAATAAATAAATGGGTGAGACCGTGTTTTTGAGAATTTGTTCTGAGTGTATTATATGACACGGATTGTTATTCAGGTCTACGAGCTGCATCGGCTATACAGAGTGCAAAGAGGGCTGATGGACGAGATTAGGAGGACTGAACCGTTCAAACACGGTATACCATACGAGGCATCTTCATCATCTAGCCCTCTGCCATCGCAAAGGCAACTAGATGGTGCTCAAAGATGGAACGGCTCTAGTTTTCCGGTGGCAAGCCCATGTTCCGGTAGGCCTCTCATTTCAGGCCTTGAAACTGTGCAATCGTCACCTAATTCAGTGAAAGGAAAGAGCATACTGGCTGGCCCAAGTCCTAGCCCATTTCACAATTGCTATAGCCCGAAGACCTCGGAGGCCTCAGAGGCCAGACCCACAAAATCTCGAAAAAGAATACTCGATTTGCAGCTTCCAGCTGATCAGTATATTGACACAGATGAAGTTGAACAATTTGGCTGTGCAAAAGATTTACGTGTCAGTAAGCGTAAGGCATTGGCTGACTTGAATGAACCTTTACGTGTTGAAGAAACGTCCACGTTTTCATCTTTCGGCATCTTAGACCATGCTGGCAGTCACAGTGATCTTCCATATAGGGATCTTTCTGCAAGACTTTCGAGTTCTTCGAAGGACGTGTTACAGAACTCCAAGAAACTAAGCCTGAACGGGACTTCAAAAAATCTGCATGAAGTTCGAACAAATGGTCAAGACTGGTTTTTCTATGCATTAGAGTCAGGTAATAATATAATCAGTCTTTTCTGCGATTTCCCTTTTAGCAAAATCGGCCAAGTAAACAAAGTGGTGTTAGTCCTAGGCATTTAGTATTTATGTAGTACTCGGAACTATTTAAAATGGTTTGACAGAAGAAACTTCGTAAGAATGAACCAAGTGGTGTTAGTGCAGTGTTAACTGAGTTAAACCTTAAAGCTTGCAGAAATGTAGGAGTTGAGAGGTCTCAGGTTCGACTACCAGTTGGGGCGATGACCACTTGGCCACTGCAGCCCCCGAAAGGGGTGACTTACATGGTCCATGTGGTGGTGCGGGAATGCATGGGCCCGGGGGATTCAACCCCCTCGTCATCAAAAAAAAAAAATCGGCCAAGTAAATAATCCTAAAATTCTTCATCATTTTTATGCTGCAGAACAACGTAAAGTCAATACGAGATCCATCCATCAAGACGTCCACGCAGAAAAGTCTCTCGTGGCTTCTCGACCAGTGCAAGTTTTAGCAAGTGAACATATCAAACGGGAACCCTGGAAACCCAATGCTGCTGTATTCACTCAAAGCTCCGACTCTTTCTCTATGTCAAACTACCAAAACCCGGGGTCTCACGTTTTAAGTCAACCGGGTTTATCATGGGGTCAATCTGCCACGTCTTGGGGAAAAGCGGATTTTATGACCCCAAATCCCACTTCAATCCAGCCAAGCTTATTTCAGTCGTCAGGTCGTAGCAATGAATTTTTCGGTAAGTGGGATCCAAACAGTAGCCGTGGACCGAATTTAGCTTTTGGTAGTGATCCGTCTGTGAGAAATGGGATTAGCCAAGGCTCCTCATTTATCGTTGAAGAACGTCCTGTTTATGTAAACTGCAATTATGGTGAAAATACGGATAAACGCTGCAATAATATCAACGCTGCGAGAGATATGAACTTGAATGAGACTCTTACTAATGGTGCAGAAGATCCTCTTGCTACCTTGCCATGGCTTAGAGGAAAGGGTGGTATCGAAGCTAAGATGTCGGGGAGTAGTCCTAAAATTTTAGGAGTTTCTATATTTGGAAACCCTCGTGATCATAATCATCGATCACGACATGAAGAGGTTGAGTGTAGCAAGAGAAAACACCTGTTTGATATGAATCTTCCTTGTGACGAGGCTAGTGATTCCGAAGTGGGCAAGATGGGGATAGATGAAGTTGTTGCAAAGAAGAAAGAAACTCATTCCGCGAGTTTCAAAATTAGTATTGACCTAAATTCTTGCATAACCGAGGAGACGGGCACTGGTATTGATTTAGAAGCCTTGTTTAGTCTAGAAAATGAAGACGGGATTCCTTCAGTCGAAGATTCTCCGATAAAGGAATCAGAGAAGCAGCCGGTAGGGGTACAATCCGACAACAGTGCCCGTGATGAAGATCTTGAGTCGGCAGCGTCTGCCATTGTTGCCATGTCATCTTGTGTTGACGCAGTTCAGTCATCGATAGAGGAAGATGATCCGTTGCATTGGTTTGTGAGTATAGCTTGTTGTACAGAAAATGACGGGTTAGACGATTTTGAATACATGATCTTGGGACTGAAAGAGTGTACTCCGGACGAGTACTTCCCGAAACCAAGCATTCCGGATTTTGCAATTACCGAGAACACGGACACGTGTATGTTAACATCGAGAACACGTAAAGGACAGGGTCGGAGAGGTAGACAGAAACGGGATTTCCAGAGAGACATTCTCCCGGGTCTTACAACACTCTCGAGGCATGAAGTCACCGAGGACCTTCAGACGTTTGGTGGGCTCATGAGAGCAACCGGCTTTTCTTGGCAGTCGGGGTCCAACAGAAGGCACGCAGCCCGAAACGGTCGTGGCCGTGGGAGGCCACGGTCTGTGGAAACGACACTTACTCTGGACGAACTCCCGTTGAAGCAACAGCAACAGGAAATACACAAAAATGTCGAAGTGGTGAATATAGTGGACAGAAGCCTGACGGGGTGGGGGAAGACAACTAGACGCCCCCGACGACAAAGGTGCCCTGCAGGTAATCTCGCCGTACAGGTGAGACCTTAACCTAATTATATAATCGGGCTTTGCATTATGTCTCTGAAAATGAGAAAACTTATAGAGAATATTAATACTTTTAGGGCGTGTTTGGAACCGACTTATTTTTCATCATCTTTTCCGTTTCTTAGACATAAAGGGTATTGCCTTTGTACATGATTCTCCAACCCAAACTCGAATCCCCTCGACTGTCTTCACAACTCTTGCAATTGTTTCATGAATAATCCCGCTTGTAGTTTCCTCGAGTAGACGGGGAAGTAAAGTTGTACATACAGCCAGATTAATGTTAGATTTGTGGTGTTTTCACATACTCACATTTCTTCTCTATGTCTATCGTATTTCCGTTCTTTCCGCTTTTTTTTGCGAGCAACGAGGGCAGTTTTGATGTCGACAAGCTAACAATCTACATACTCACCCTCCTGACACGGGTTCAGCGACAAGTACATGAAATTACAGTAAGTCTCCGTTAAGACGGGATTATTTATTTTAAGCTACCGTCTTCAACGGAAATTTGTGATGAGGCTAGAATCATGTGGAGTCATTGAAACCACACATTGGATTACAATTAATATTGTTGTCAATAAATATGTGCATGATAAAAGATAAGACTTTATAAGCTTGTCGTACAAAGTAGAATTATTTGACACTATCTTTACACCACTACATCATAAATTTGTGAAATTTAGTAAGTCTTGCGTGTGACGGTCATCATTTGTGACGGATATTTTGTGAGATAAAATGAATATAAAATGAGTTAATGGAGAAAGGGGATCACATGAATAGTGTCGGAAAGAGAGAAAATATGGGTATTTTGTGAGAGGAAACGGTATCCGTCACAAGCTTGTGACGGATACCGCCGTCACAAATGAGAATTTGTGAAATTCTTGATCAAGAGGAGAGTACTATTTATCATAAATTATTGATCGGGACACGGAGAGTACTATTTATTATAAACTAGTCATTATTTACCAAGAAAATGATTATATTTTGCCAAGAAACACGAAAAATACCGTCATACAAGAGAATTATTGATTTATATATGATGTAATAATTGACTCGTGATTTATATATGATGTAATAATTGACTCGTGATTTATATACGATGCAGTACTTTTAAATAGATTGTTTTATTATTTTCACAAAACTTTACGGACGGTTTCGCAATGCGTTATTTTGAGAGGCGTCTTATATAATAAGGAGAAAGAGTTATTTAAGTTCTAATTTTATGTTAATTCTCGCACTAATTTAGTGGGGGACGCTCTCTCCAAATACGTACGGTATAATTTTAAACATACAGAGTATATAGTACTCCTAACATTTACATAAATTACTTTTCTTGTAAAAAACTCAATATATGTTATTCACAAATTTTCATTTATGACGGACATATTTGTCACAAATTTTTAACGGGTAAGTAATACTATATGAAATAGATAAGATAAAAGCAAAATGTATAGAAAGTATTAAACTGGTTTCTCTTATAATTTGCCCACATATGTATTATTTCAATTGTCGCAAACTTATGACGGATATATCGTCAGGGGCGGCTTGGGCCAGGTTGAGGCTGAGCAAAAATTGGGCTTCAAGCTTCTTTAACCTTAAAAATACTTTTATACAGTATAAATAAAATAAAATTTATATTCTATTGAAACATAAAAGATAGTATAGTGGTACCAAATTTGGCTATCAGCTAAAAAACCTAACGAGACCTCTGAATTATTTAACGAATATCCGTCACAGGGAGACGTAATCTATTTAAAAGGTAGTGTATCTGTGTATGGTGTAGTGGTGGGAGTGATAAAAGAGAAGGATGGAGCAAGTCCCCACAAATGAAAAAGAAGAATGAAATCATGTGAGTTAGTGAGAGTTGCCATGATTTCATATTTTATTGATTTTATGGAAACACAAATTCTCATTGTAGACGGAGGGTATCCGTCACAAGGAGAAGACGGATACCATTTTGTCTCACAAAATGCCCATTTAGAGGAGAGAGGAAAGCACATGGGGGTGCCCCACCTTGTCTCCCTATTCGTTTTATGAGTGTCATTATCCGTCTTTCCACCCGACCCGTCACAAGTAAGACTAACTGTTATGGAAATTAAACAAACAAAAAAACAAACAGACAAACTGTCTGACAAATCTCAAAGTGTCAACAAGTACAACTAACTCTATCTCTTGTTTTTTAGTCTTTAGATTACCAATCACCTTTCTCAAATACTGTTCCTCCCTTTTTGCTGCTTATGTCCTACCTACCTAAAGTCGTGCTTGCGACGGGTCACCATTTGTGACGGATTTTGGGTCACTATTGTGACGAATATTTTGTGAGATAAAATGGATACAAAATTAGTAGTGGAGAAATGGAACCACAGGAATAGTATTGGAGAGGGAGAAAAATTGGGTATTTTGTGAAAGAAAACGGTGTCCGTCAAAAGCTTGCGATGAATAGTGCAGTTGCAAATAAGAATTTGTGTACCTACAAAATCTATCCCACTTATCTTCTTTATTTATCATCATCGATACTTATTACGTGAGACGGTTTTATATTGTAAAACGATTTATTTTCATAAAAAAACATCCATTTATTGAGTTCTATAGTGTAAAACCTTTTGGTGCCGTCTTCTTTTTGGTTACTCAGAGCTAAACTGAACTAGATAGAGTCGAGTTGAACTGAATTGAATGGTACTGAAATTGAAAAAAAAAAATTATTCCCCAATTTGCGATTTATCATTTCCGCTTATTTGCATTATTGCAATTATTTTTAGACCTATTCTCTGCGTTACAAAATTCAGTTGATATTCTCGAAAGCAGGGCCGTCTCCGAGATTTTGGTGGCCCTGTGCGAAATTTCAAATGAGGCCCTTTTTTATAGTTTTTTTGTTTTGAATGTGAAATTATTATTAAAACGATATTATTTATTATAAACAATAATAAATTATTTTTAGGTAAAATTTAAGTTTTAAACTACACAAAAAAAATGAATATATATATATATTTACTTGTCAAATGAATATTTTTGAGTAATTTAAATGGTGAAATAAATTCAATAATACAAATAAAACCTATTTTTACGTGATATAAGAGAAAAATTAAAGAATCCGATAAATTGTCAAATGTGTAAAACTCAAGAGGATGATTTTATCATGAAGGCAAAATAAAAAGGAAATTTAAGAAAAGAGGTGAGTGGGAATCGAACTCGCGTTGTTTGGAACAAATGTAAGGTTTCAACCATTAGAATAGTTTCAATATGCTACTATATGGACACCCTTTTACTTATATGTACAATTTAACACTTTATTGGGCCCTCCACAATTGGGGCCCTGTGCGACCGCACGGGCCGCACAGGCTAAAAGCCGGGCCTGCTCGAAAGGTGACACATTTTTTTAAATAATGACTAAAAATTTTTGAGGATTAATTCACGAAAAGATTCATTTTCTTTTTTATATTACAAGCTAGAGAAAATCACCCAATTAAAAATGCACGAGTGATAATTCTCTTATACACGGAGTACAATACAATATCTATTAAACTAATGATGTGTCAGAAGAAGAATGTAGTGAGATACAAAATGAGACACCAAATAGGACAAAGAATCGCTTTCCTATTTCTACTATCAATTCTTGTCCATACTAATACAAAGTTGTTTCGCTCATTTTCAAGTTGTTTTGGCACGAGTCACTTTAACTTTGAAGTTTTCTCCAACTTGTTCTTCCCAGTTGGATCAGTTTTGCCAGGTCTAGGCTTCGCCCTCTCATGAACGCGCCATAAGCGTTGCAATCTGCAAACAGCGGATTGATTTATCCGACAGAGGACATTTGTAAGAGAGGCAACTGATAACAAGTATTATCAAGAAACCAACTCAACCAAAAGGTTAAGCCGATGGTTGGAGTTTCAGGCGGGATTCTCTTACCTGTTCTGATTATCCACTTTAGAATGGAGGGGGTGGGATTCGAACCCGTGACCTTTGAGGTCACATGGCTCTGATACCATGTCAAGAAACCAACTCAACCAAAAGTTTAAGCCGACGGTTGGAGTTCCTTAATTCGTTTTATACTCTAACAAGTATTCATCTCTGAGCCGGAACTCCAACCAGCGGACTTGCTTAACCCTCTTTCCTTCATCAAACTCCTCATTTCATCAGCCTTATCCCATCTTCCATCTGAAGCATATAGTTTACAAAGAAGCACATAGTAACACGCTTCGTTGGGATGAGTTTCGAGCATTCTCTTTGCGACCATCTCTCCAAGTTCAAACCTCGAGTGAAGGCCACATCCATGAAGAAATGCTTTGAAAACTGAAAAATCCGGCTCAATTGCCATTTTTTGTATAAAGTCTACGGCTTCCTCTAGCTTCCCTGCTCGAGACAATATATCAACCATACAAGCATAATGTTTCATGGAGGGTACGAAACTATATTCTCGACACATTGAATTGAAGTAATTCCATCCTTCCCCGACTCTCCCAGAATGACTACATGCCGATAAGATAGCAGTAAATGTAACTTCAGTTGGCTCTACGTTTTCCTTCAACATATCGCTAAACAATGAAAAGGATTCTGCATCATCGCCATGCATTCCATATCCCCGGATCATAGAATTCCATGTTACAGAATTCTTTACTCCAATCTCATCAAAAACTTTGCGCGCAGATACTGCACAACCACACCTTGCATAAAAGTTAAGCAGCGCAGTTCCAACGTGGGTGTTATTACGGGATAATCCTTCTTTAATTATTACAGCATGTAAAGAAGAACCAACTGTAATATCACTAAGAGAAGCACAAGCAGAGATCACACTGGTGAACGTCACTGCATCCCGAGACATGGATTCTAATGTCATTTGACGGAAGAGTTTCAGAGCTTCGACAGAACACCCATTTTGAGTGTATCCCGAAATCATGGAGTTCCAAGCAATCACATCCCTGTTCAAAATCGAATCAAAGATGTACCGAGACTCTACCATTAGGTGACATTTTGCATACATGTCGATGAGAGCATGTTTCACTTCAGAATCCACTAAACAGTTCACGGTAGCAAAGCAATGAAGCAATCTACCCATTTTGACATCTCCGACCTGCGCACAAGCTGAAACAACACTAGCAATGGTCATCGAGTTAGGTACAATACCCTTACACTTTCCTTCGACAAACAACTTCAACGCGTTACTAGGCTGTCCACATTGCGAAAGGCCAACAATCATAGCAGTCCAACAAACAAGATCATGATTATTGGAAAGCTCATCGTAGACACAACGAGCATCGTTAATACTCCTACATTTCACATACATATCCAAAAGTGAAGTCGCGAGGAACGAATTTACATTAATCCCGGCTTTTATAATATACCCATGAAGCCACTTCCCTTGATGCAAAGCTCCTAACTTTGCACAACCATTCACTAAGCTCCCCACCGTAAATTCATTCCCATCAACAAGATTCCGTCTCATCCTATTAAACAATCTCAAACCCGCCTCAGCACAGTCATTTTGCACATACCCAGCAATCAACGACGTCCAAGAAACAACATTCCGATCCTCAATTTCATCAAAAACACGCCTCGCCGCATCAATCAACCCACACTTAGCATACACATCAACCAAACTAGTAAGCACAAAATCATCATGACTCCCATATTTCATCATATGACAATGTACCTCCCTCGCCTTATCGACATACCGCAACACGCAACACGCTTTCAACACATTAGAAAACACAATATCATCACTCTCTCTCAGGCATTTCCTCAAACAGTTGTAAAACATGATTGTCTCATAATGCAGTTTATTAAAAAAGTACCATCTAAGCATAGCTTTGAAACAATAAAGATTTGGGTTCGGAATCATCTCGAAAACCACCCGTGCACTCCTCACTGACCCGAAAGACCCGTATGAACTAACCAATTTCGTAAGCGTAAGAAGATAATCTTCCTTCGTTAATCCATGAACTATTAACAAAGAATGCACCTTTTTAAGAGTAATTAAACTATTACAAAGACCCAGAAGAATCAATGAAGGGTTTGAAGAAATTGAACACATGGAGGATATGGTGGACTCCATTGATGATTGGTGAATTGCGAGCGAAGATAGAGAAATTAGTGACCGCCATTGATGTGGGTGTTTTGAAAATTGAAGGATTTGTTTGTGAAATTGTGGAATTAGTTGATTTGTTATCATGATTTAGTGTTGAATTTGAGTTAAAAATGTGTTTTTTTGAGTGTTTAAGCTCTCCCGCCATTTTAGAAGGGTTGTCAGCTTTGGGTTATCATCGAAGTTTCGGACCGTCGTAGGTAACCATTTTATATTTAAATATAATTATAATCCACTCTAAAATTGATATAAAATCTCGCCTTATTATTTCAAACCAAAATTGTCGTCTTAGACAATGCCAACTCAAGCACTAAGCCAAACTAAAGTGAGAAATTATACCGAGACGTGTTTTTACCATACGGATTTTACTTTTTTACCTACGATTTTTACCCTTTATTGAAAAAATTATCCATAATAATCTCAAGTTTGGTTGTCCCGTTATAAATAATCTCAATTTACAATCTTTTTAAATAATCTTAGGTTGATTTAATATTGTTTCATTTTCGATTTTTCAGACTCGGGCCTTCCTCTCACATAATTTGTTTTCCATCATAAAAAATGATTTTTCGAAATGAACTATAAAAAAACACATTACGGATTATAAAACGGAGATAAAATCATAAAACTATTGATAAAAGATATTTTTTCAAATTCTGAATTTTATATTGATAAATAATCCGTCATTTTTTATATTTAATTTTATAAGAAAACATTTTTGGATTTTAATATAAATTCTTTTGAGGAGAAAAAAATAAATTCCTTACTTTCGTTACCACAATCATTTGAAAAACATTGAATCGAATAATGTGACTTGTGTTCTTTTGAATTCGGGTCAGTTTTAATATTTTGTGTTGAGCCATTCGACCGAGAACACGGATTTTAAAACACTGTCCTGCTACGGAATAGTACGCGCGACCATAAGACTGCCGATGCACTCATGCACCGATTGCACTCCCCTGGAAACGCCGTCTCCCTCCGCAGCCAAGACGAGATGTTTAGTACAAGAATGAAAGATTAATTAATTACACAAATTCTCAAAACTTTTTACAAAAAAAATGAATCAAACGGAAAAAGTAATAACCGAACATTTAATGGAAAAACAAAGAATCCAGTGCGCAACAAGAATAGTGATCTACATAGGCACATAGCCCCATCTGGATTTCGGCTCAGGAGCTAGAACGAGGAAGAATCGGACAATACATAATTACGCCTGTACAGATCAGTGTTTAGAAGCGATTCAATAGCAAACCCGTCTCCAGTCTTAAGGCCGCTGGTACACGTACTTGGTTCTCGGATCTACGATCAGACCTTTTCCTCCGTTTACTTCCAGATCGTGCCTGAATTGACAACAACTCATCATCAACAACAAAAGTACTGCCAAAAATCTGCAACTTACTCGTGACAACTTAAATATTTGTGTCGAGTTTCCTTTTGAGTGACCCCATTTCGCACAAAATTACCATGAAAAATTTAGACCTAATCACGACATCAGAAATACCCTACACGGGTACGTGTCCAAGTGTCAGACTCGACTATTTTATTGAAAAATATGCACATTTTGGTCTAAAATGAGGTGTCCATGTGTCATACCCATGTCCGAGTGTCGAGTGTCGGACACGGGTACGCGGGAAAATTAGAAGAGTCGGAGTAACATAGATATAATGAATGTGAAAACTCAACTGGAATACAAAGTCAGGGATGGTCAGCTGTTCGCGTGGAACATATCGGAATAGTTGTAGCAACCGATCAGCATAGACCACTTTCTTCCACACCTAGGCCCAGACACAGTAAAAAAGGCTACTGTTAACTGTGTAACGTAAAAAAAAGAGATCTGGTATCAACGTTAAACGATGATGGACACATACCACATTATCCACAAACGATTGTAGTGCAAAAATGGCTGCTTTCAAACCAAATGTTGGATGTAGAACATATATTGCCTATATGAAACGAATGAAAAAATCAGCTTTTACGAGCTTTTTTTGTGATCTATTAGCAAAGACGGTAGAAGTTGATGTATGATGGAAGCATCGGATAGACATACATGAAGATTACGTTGGTGTTTTCTACCAAGTATTTGTTGTAGTCTCCTCATCCATCCCAGGTCTGGTTGGCTGTACACACAGAGACGACAATAACATTATCCCAATGCCTAAAGCCTACGGTGCATAACACATACAAACTAAAAGCGCAAAGACTCACGCTCACAGACGCAAAGCAAAATGTTTTTATTATCCACGTTTTTTAGGCCGATGAGGTCCCGCGATAAAAATTCTCGAAATTTGCACCTTATTACCTTAACGATATAAAAATGACTGATGGTGTTAAAAATGGCTTTGGTTTAAAATAGACACATTTAGAGGTCGTAACATAAATTTACAGGTCGTGTTTGAAATGAACAAACAAAGTTATACTTTATTCTTTGTTGTTTTGTTGAAAATCCGAGCATCCAATATTTATAATAGGATATAATGAGCATATAGACAAGGATTTAGAAAAAAAATCTTTCCCGTTCAAAAATGAAAAAAAAAACAGCCGATTTTGAAGGTTATTATCCACGTTTTTTAGGCCGATAAGGTGTAACATATAACATAGTGCCGATACTATAAACAAAACATTGCCTTTCATGGACAAAAGGAGGAACAGATTCTTACGGCTGTAAAGATGCAGCAGAGTGGAAGTACACAATGCTATATGGCTTCTGGATTATAGGCTCAAATTCCTGAAACCCGAAATGAAGAGGACACATTAGTTAATAACCAAATTGTATATTCAGATAAAGCCAACACTCCAAACTGTATGTTGAAACAATAAGTCTTGCTGAAGACGGTCACAATCCGTCTCTTCAAAAAGACGGGCCAAATGTAATGTAACCAGTATAATTTTCTAAGTTAACAGACTGTTTTTTCACATGGTCACATTTGTCCTTAAAATGATGACATTTGGCTCGTCTTTTTGAAGAAACGGAATTGGCTTGTCTTCAATGAGAATTTGTGGTGTTGAGAACACGCCGTGATCCTTTACCTTTACCACATACTGAATGAAACGCTCAAGATCAAGACAACGTAGCAAGAAATGTGCTCCAACCACTACCATTACTGGATGGCCATCACTATCAACACCACCACGATATCTAGAGAAGAAAGCAACAATTATACAAGTCACAACAATATTAGTCTCAGATGAAAGCTTACCACGTTAGAACTTTAAATAATTAATACAGAATACACCTTAAGTTCAGATTAGACTAAAAAAAAAGCAAATCTAGTCGTCTTCGAACTTTTAGCTTCATAATAATAAGAAATATTAGCCTGATACAAACAACAACAACATCAAAGCCCTAGTCCCAAAATGTTTTGGGGTCGGCTGACATGAATCATCCTTTGGAACCGTCATGAGTGAACTCTCATCTCAACAAGAGAAAAAAAAAAGAAAAGGAAAAAAACGGAAGTGGAGTGAAACAAAAAATGAAAGGCAAAGGGGTTTTATAGATTTTAAATCGAACTTATCACATGTATAAAAACCCAAAAAATTAAAATCAAGAATGATAAAAACTAGTCATGAACGGGTGCTATGTATGTTCTAATGAATGGTGAAGTAGTATAATAGTAACGCTTACACAATCTTCATTTCTGCAATCTCCGAAAGATTACTTGAGTTTGCTTTAGTAAGGTATCGGGAATGAAGAGTATATTCCTCGGCAGCAGATAATGAAAGTCCACCAATATTGCCAAATCCAAGCATTTTTGTAAATTTAAAACCACGTTGAGCCTCGGCAGCCTTTTCCCACTGCTCCTTACGCCTTTGATCTGGATCCTTAAGTAGTGACATGAAAGAAGGATCCAAATAGGCATCCAAATATCCAGAATTCCTGTTTCATTTGCCGAAAGAATGCTTAAATAGGCCATTATACCACAACCTAAATCAATCTTGTCCATGCGAGCAGCCAAATGGGTAAACGTTTCATCAACATACGAATTTTACTTATACAGGCAGTCAGGCATAGATGATCCATGAGAATAACTTGTGTGAAACAGCAGCAATACACTGGTAAAATGTCATGCGAAGTTAATCAAATAGTAGAGGTGATCAAATGTAGACTTGAGCCAGACATGGGTCGAGCTCTCGTTGTTTAATGAACCAGACTACCCGTGATCAGCTCTACCATATAGATACAATGGCCCTTGAAGTGTGCTAAATAGTATTCCCTCCGTCTCAGCGGATTATTTACGTTTACTTTTTCACATTTGTCAAGGTGCATTTTATACTATCAATATCTTTCATTTTGCATTTATAAAAATTATAAAAGTCTGATATTCTTAATGTGTTCACAAAGACGAATCAAACAAGATCCACATGACTATTTTTTCTTATAGATTGTCGAGAATATTATAGATTCTCTTGACTTGTGAATAGTGTCAAAAAGTAAATGTAAAGGATCTGCTGAGACGGAGGGAGTAAATACTAGTACGCCTCTTGGGTGAATCACTAAAGAAAGAGATCATATCAGCCCATCTACATCTCGTTGGAGAGAAGAAAGACTTCAAAAGGAATTGCAAGAAAGCAAAGCTACATGGAAAGACTCAACGAGGAGATAGCATTTAATATTAAGCGAAACAAAATTGCATTTTGGTGAAAGAAAACAATAAAAAAAAAAAAAGAAAAACCAAGCTAAGCTCATATAATTAATATTCTCCTATATGTACAACCTAGAAACACTCACCTCCTAACCAATCCAACATCACCGAGAGGAAGGTCATCTGAAGCTTGTGAAGTTTTCGGTACAATCTTTCTTATATTAGGAAGTGACTGAATTCTGATTTTGCGTTCCTCTACAGTTGTTGCGCCATTCTCATCCCCAACATCGGCAGGCAGCTTAGCCATGGCAACTTCCTCTTCATGTTTATCACGAGGGAAATACAGAGGCAGTAATCTATATAAATTAAAGCGGAGATGTAAATAATTTCTCAAGATAGCAGCATATATAATTTCACTTGAGCGTGATTACCAATGAGAAAATGTAATTACCTTTTATATATCTCTGTATCCATTGTTGTGCTAGTGCAAAACACAATGGCTGTAATGTTATCTTTATGCTTCTCCAGAAATCGTCTTACAGTCCCTGACAATAAAAATCCCACTCAGCCACATCTTTCGCTACAGTACTACGATACACGTTGGAATTATGTCCTGAGAAGTGAGAAGAATGTGGGTTGCCCTTCATTTTCTCTGTACTTAATCTGAAACAAATAAATGGAGGAAAAAATAATTCCAGTAGACGAAATGATAAATTAAAGGACATCTTACTTATAGCCACATGTGCTGCTGGTTCACGAGGATAGTTTTTTGACTCAGAATAGATGCAACCCATTGCTATGCTGCATAAGCAAAAATAGAATAACCAAAAAGAACAATACGAATAGTTCACATAAACGTAAAATAATAGTGTTTCAAACCTTCGAAGCTCATTCTCTATAAGCAGCTCAAGACACGATCTGTAGCAATGACTTAGGGCATTCTCTGCTGCTGTATGATATTTGACTGCATACTTAGGGCCAACTGTATGAATAATCTTCCTAAAGAATAAAAAAAGAGAGAGAACACAATTCATCAGGGGATGAAAGCAACATGCAGCAAAAGATAAAAAAATATAATCTACAAAGAACAACGCTTTAAGTGTCCATCCTTATGCTCTCCCAACGCTTGTTCTTCCTTACGTCTCTCTCACTCTCTCTGCCGTTTGGATATGAATTGACTTTGCAGTCTACTAAATAGTCAAACTTACAGGACTTATTAATACAGTCTGGCAGGGGCGGATGTAGGATTTTTGTTTTGGGAGGACACAATTTTTTTCTTCCCGTAATTAGTATTAAAAAAAAGAGAAATTTGGTGAAATGAAGCAAGTTTTTGTAAAATGGTAAGTCTTGCTTGCGACGGGTCGTCATTTGTGACGGATATTTTGTGAGATAAAATGGATACAAAATGAGTTAGTGGAGAAAGGGGACCACATGAATAGTGTTGGAGAAAGAGAAAAAGTGGGTATTTTGTGAGAGAAAACGGTATCCGTCACAAGCTTGTGACGGATAGTGCCGTTGTAAATAAAAATTTATGTTTGTAAAATATCCCTCTTATGAGATTTGAACCTCCAACCTCAGTAAACTTCAAACATATGGCCACTTTTAACCACTAAGCCCAACACATTTTTGTGAAATTTATGTTTAGAAATTATTCTTATTTTTATGTTGGGGTGGCACTTGCCTACCCTATCCACCCCAGATCCGCCCATGCAGTCTGGCACATCTAGTGCATTAAACCAATAGAGAGAATGAATTCTCTTTTAGTGAGGGACATACTCCACGTGATACGGCCCATAGGGGAGTAAACGACTTACACGTATCAAGAAGTGCAGACAATGGTATTTTGTTGTGGAGCTTCACTAAAGCAGACAGACTGGTTATCATCAAAATTCTAAGCAAATGGTTATCATTGTCATACCTACCTTGCCGGAAGGTCATAAGCACTTGTCATCTTTGCCATTCCTGTTCTGCATCCACCCTGAAAAGAAACGCCACTATATAAACACTTTACCCATTCATCACTTAACTTTGCCAATATACGTTGGCTCCTCGAAAAATATGGATGGAAGAGAAAATAAAATCTTTTTTGCAAACATAAAAAATAAAATACAGCTTTAGAACCTTCAGCAAAGGTGTTACTGACTCTATGTTACTCAGACTCGTTTAGAAGTATCGACATGGGTACGTGTCTAAGTGTCAGACTCGGCTATTTTATTGAAAAATATTCATATTTTGGTCCAAAATGAGGTGTCCAAGTGTCATACCATGTCCGAGTATCGAGCATCGGACACGGGTACGCGAGGAAATTAGAAGAGTCGGAGTAATATAGGTTACTGTCAGACGAACTCTATGAAATCAGTTATAGCTTGTCTGATAAAAGTTTATCAGCTAAAGTGATACTAAAAAAGTACTTTTTACAGGAAGGCTCTTCGCCCTTGTAAAAGCAAACTTCTACATTACGGATCTGCATGAGTAGCGATCTGTCTTCTCTAGACAGCAAGTTGATGTACTATAACAGAAGGAAAAGAAAATTTTGCTTCGAACAATTCAAATCCATTACCCTCCAGCATGGGAGCTAACAAAGTACCAAGGTAACAACTATAAAAATGATGGAATTCAAACTAACTTGGAGACTGAAACGCCTACCAGTGTACCACATTCTTCGGCCAGACCCGATCCAGCAGCAGCATGTAAACCAGGACTACTATGAGCTTCATCCAAATTCTGATAAGATAACCATAGACTAACATCAGTCAGCAAGGCACATAAGCTAGGCTTGCTTAGGTGGTCAATAAATTCACAAGAACAAACAGAAAAGGCCCAAATGCGCATGTTGCAATACACACAAAATATTCCTTAACGCTACCGCTATCTGCTAGAAGACAAACTCTTCCTTTCCAACATATTATAGTGTCTCAAAACTCTAATATCTACGACATGCATAAGCAATACATTTATGCAAGTGAAGCACGGGGTTAACTTAGATCGTGTTTGACCAAATCACAATCCATTGCAAACTCAAGTTTTTGAATTAACACAAGCAAATTTATCAAGGGTCATCCATAAACAACCACTTAGGCCCTGTTCTTTTCGGCTGAAACGAGCTGAATTGAATAAATTGGAGTAGAGCTTAATTGAACTAAATTGAATGGAATTGAGGTGGGGTGAATTTAGTTGAATTAAAAGTTACTTTTGTGAAGAGATTAATTGAAAATAATTGATTGAACGTAAATAAAACTTAACGGAATACAACCAAAAAAAATTGAAAAGAGCTGCAATTAAGCCAAAAAGAACAGAGCCTTAGTGTTTTAAGGAAAAGAGGAAAATTGCATGCATCCAATCTGCTATTCCAATGGGAAATATCTGTTGAGACATTGGTGTGATGACGTAAGTAAATTACTAATCATCAGCTACGCAGCAAGAATGGATCTTAGTAGCACAATCTCTTAATTGAGAGATAGTACATCATCTTAGAATCAAACGAAACTACACAAGATGCTAAAAATAGAGCACACCTAACAATGAGAATGCCGAAATGGGTGTATGACAGGTTACCTCACTCGTGGAGTTAACAACAGCATCTACTTCAATGTTCCACGGGTGTCCTCTCCACAAATAAAGCCTCGAGTTTATATCATGGTCTACGGGAAACCTCGACACAATTCCATTACTTCCACTCTCAGACGTAGAAGCCGATGCAAGAGGGTCAGGAAAATGATGACTTGAAAAACCAGTCTCCTCACTATCAGGCTCTAACGACAATCGCTGTTCAGCATCACTCCATCGAGGAACTTGATCCAATGTCACTACAGAATCTCCAGTATCCGTTGGTGAACCACCCCTAGGCGGTTCTACGACTTCTACCGGCATTGGGCTATACATATCTTAACTTAACACCTTCCCCTCTTATCAAAACCTTCTTTGAATCAAATTCTCCTACCTCAAATCCATCATCAAATAGCTCATTTCCATACCCACCTAATCACATTTTAGACAAACTCTTCTTCAGCATTATAAAAACGACTCCCTCCGTCTCAATCATTTGTTCACTTTTCTATTCCTGAGCGGTATTCTGAGCGGTATTTTAATCAAAGGTAAACAAACGATTGAGAGGGTCCAGAACAATTATATGGTCAATACTCATACCCACATTCCTATTGATCATTAAATCCCATTAAAGTCAAACACCCAGATAGATTTCATATCAAAAACATAATTCAATCAAAACCCAACCCTAATCTACCTTAAAATTAGCATTTAAGATCAACCCAACTAATAATTTACTCCAGATAATTGGAAAAATCCCCAAAAATCATAATTCAATAGACAAAACACTAATCAATATATTATTTATTTATATCATAGGAAAGCAATTGTCCCAAAGATTAAGACTTTCTAAAAGTCTAATTTAGAAACTTATCTAATGAATCAAAATAAATTAAAAACATACCAGAAGGTGAGGATAAGAATCAAAATGATCAGAGAAGAGAAGGGTAACAATGTGTCAATTCAAGGGAATTCTAGGAAAGAGATATTTAACCGATGGTAAGATTGAGAAGGTGGTGCATGGAAAAGAGAAGATTGATTGCATTCCTCGAATTATATCGGTTTAGTTCGACGAGTTTGCAAAAATCCAAATGTTAATAAACCTAACATGTGATTGAAAACATGTTTTTTAATGGGTTTCTGGTTGTTTGTATAAGTAAATTCTCATTTGTGACAGCGATATCCGTCACAAGCTTGTGATGGATACCGTTTCCTCTCACAAAATACCCACTTTTTCTCTCTCTCTGACACTATTTATGTGGTCCCCTTTCTCCACTAACTCATTTTGTATTCATTTTATCTCACAAAATATCCGTCACAAATGGTGACCCGTCACAAGCAAGCCTTACTAGTTTGTATATTCTTGTTTTTAAAGGCTTGATCACAAGCTCATCTCAATTTGACATTTGTTTTTAGTACAAGAAATTGATGATTTTCTTCACAAAATGTTGAATATTGGAGGGGTGTATTTCGCAATTAGAGGATTATAATCAGATGTATATATCGGGTAGTATAGATTTTGAGCTTTATAACAAAGAATTTGAACTTATACATCTATTTTACGAGCTTTATTGAAAAGAATTTGAGCGTCTTTATTAAAAAATTGTAAATCAAAACAGTATTGAAACTCAAAAAAAATACTAAAACCGAAAATTTTTAATTTTAACACTAAAAAATTATAGTGCAAGAAAAAATTGTTAAAAGTTCAAAAAAAAAAATTGCATATATACATCTGGATGTATAATCCTATTTGTAGTGTATTGTGTCATTGCCTCATTGGGTGTCTATGTTTCTAAAATTATCGGGGTTTGGGTGTTGTGAATTGTGATACACTGAAGTAATGTTGTTGTTGATGGGTATAAACTCGATCGTTTAAAGTTTTAAACTTTGTTAGATATGGGGAAATAAATTAGGGAGTAATATTATTTCTAACACTATGTTTATTAATATATTCCTCGGTCAATTCAATTCAGATCGAATCTTTGATTTTTTTGAGAAAAGCAAAGCTGGTAATTATCCGGTTATGGATTCTGATAGATAAGGAGTACAATGTTTAGTATGGCCAGCAGGCAGCAGGCCAGCAGGAAAGGTGACAAACGGGTTAATTAGATCAGTTTTGGATCGGTTTTTTCGAACGGGTTATTTCGGTTGACTTTTAATTTCGATTTCATTTCGGTTCAATTCAAATTGGATTCAGTTACCGGGTCAGTGCAGATTCGAGTTCGGTCAATATCGGAGCAACTGAGATTCGGATCAGGTCAATATCGAAGCAGATGAGATTTAATTTGGGTCATAAATGAATTGGATATGAGGGGACTAATAAGTTTTTAAGTGTTTATTCTATATCTCAAATATCTTGATTTATTTTTCTAACGTAGTGCTTGGAAACACGGAATTGATTTTATTTTCATGATTTCAATTGTAGAAATCCAAATGTTTGAAAAATTCCAAATCGAATTTCAAAATTGTGTTTGGGCACCTATGGAATTGTAATTGGAATTAGAATTAGAATTGTCCTTGGGCGAGAGGGATATAGGTCGAGGTCATCGGAACTTTATATTTGAAAAAATAACTATTGTCACGGAAAATATCATAAATAAAATATTGCGATGAAATTTACAATGCAAAATCAAATGTAAGAAGTGATGAAACTGAAATGACTACTATATGGTAGATATTTGAGAGGTCCAAAATTTAACGGAATTACTTTTTCACATACGGACTTTACTTTTTCACACACATTTTTTCATAAAGTTTCCATCTCCTACCCTTTTCCTAAATCTGAACTCTTCTTCCTAAACCAAGACTCCTATTTCCTAAACATACGAAACACAGCATCAGTTCCGTCTTAGCATCAGTTTGAATCTCTATTATAATTAGAAATAATCAAATTTTTGCTGAAAATCATATTTCAGGGATTAAGTACAAATTTTTTTTTGTAGAGTTTAAGTACCATAATCAAAGTGTTTTGGATTAAGTACAAAAAAAATTCAAATCTTTTTTCAGGGATTTGGAGATTGAATGAAGATTGAAATTGTATATTGCCGGAAAATTAATTTAAAATGCAAAGATTGAATCTTTTTTAAGTTTGTTTTGCCGGAAAAATGGGAGTTTGATAATTAATGAATTGATTTGGGGGAAATGGGATGTGTGGGAAGAGTCGAGAGGGTGATAATGGAGAGAATCTAGTGGATGAAAATGGTGTAAGGTGGGACCCAGAAGAATAGAAAAAACACAGAATAAGGAGAATGGGAGCAGAATTGGGAGAGACGACGGAGGGCGGCGACGGAGTAGAATAAGAAGAATTGGAAGGGTTGCGCAGCAATAGTAGGCGGCGGCGACGGAGGGCGGCGACGGAGTAGACGGCGGTGATGGAGGGCGGCGACGGAGTAGACGGCTGTAAACGGAGTTGACGACGGAGAAACGGTGAACGGAGTAGTTGTTTATGAGGATGAAGGAAGGGAGAAAATCCAAAGTAAGGGAATGAATGTTAAAAAAATGAGAAGGGTAAGATGGTAAAAATCGTATGTGAAAAAGTAGAATCCGTATGTGAAAAAGCACGTCCCAAATTTAACTAGCTTAGAATTGATAAGGAATTGAGTCAATTTCAATTCTAAATTATAGTCGTTCCCAAACACTTCAAATATTTCAATTACGGGATTTAATTCCAATTCAAGGTTTCCATACATATCGGTGAATTTTAGATTTTTTTTTGTCGGATTGTACTTCATTTTGTTTTTGATCGTTATGTAATGTTATAACTTGATTCGATATTTTTTACTTTCTAATACTTATTCTTATATAATACTTGATAAAGTGATCATAAATATTTAGCAATTTGCAATATTGACTTATCTTTTATCGTGATTGATCGTCCTATATACTCCAACGAAAGATGGTATCACTTATTACTAATCACTATGAAAAATGAAAAATGAAACTATAAACTAAGAGAGTATATTCATGTTTTATTTTTTTTATTTTTTTACAAATATTCCGTTCGGGTCATTTTGAGTTGAAATATTGGGTTCTAGACTTTAGTTATCATTTCACAGGTTAAAATCGATTCAGGTAAGTTTCAGTTCGGAACAAAACAGTTCAGGTTGAAACAGTTCAAGTTCATTCGATTTTGTGTTTATTTCGGATATTACAAATTCGGTTCACTTTCGAATCAATTCAAGTTGATTCAGGATCAGATGAAGTTGAATTTATATCTATTAGATATACGATCAGGTGTTGATTCAAATAATTTCCCCATTATTCGAGTCCGGATTTTGGATGAAGTTAAATTTTATGGTTTTGCTTTAAAGTTGCTTTTGCGACTTCAATCATCGCATCGTCTGTTGCACAAGCAATTATTGTTTAACCTTCCCACCTTTTATGTCCTCATTGTCCACATCGATCAAGGCCAGAAGAAACGCAATCTCTCGATAATTTAATTAGTTAATTAGGAAAAAAAGTTATAGGGTACAACTACGTACATCCGTAACAGTAAAAAGCATATTGTAATATATGATGAATGGATAAAAAATCGAGTATCGTATATGTTTTAACTCGCATACATCGGTCAAACTAAACCTTCATTAGTCCCTAACCATCATCCTTTTGCCCCATCGATTATATTTGAACCGCTTCAAGCTTGAGACGGATAAGAACTTACGTAAAAGGATTAATAGAATAGAACCTTGAAGCATAAGAGAAATATACCATTGGCACAATGCTAGAAGCATTAGCATACATTTTAGATAATTTCTTTTATCTTAAAAATATAAGCTAATACTTCTATCATTATGCCTTTAAAAAATAGTCACAACAACAACATCAGAATTTTAGTCCCAAAATGCTTTGGGATCGCTGACATGAATCATCATTTGGAACCGTCATGGATGAACTCCCTCTCGACAAGAGAAAAATAAAATAAAAAATGGAAGTAAAGTGAAATAGAAAAAGACAGCCAATGGGGTTTTATAGATTTTAAATCGAACTTATCAGATGTATGTCATGTATCCCAAAAATTAAATCAAGAATAAAGGTTAAAGTAATTTTAAAAAATGAAGTAAAACTTAAAATAAAAGTTTTTGGAAAAAAAAATGTAATAAATCCAAAAAGTAAAAATGTTTACAAAAATAGTCAGAGTGAATAAATTATACTATAATAACAAGAAACTTCTAATGTAAGCGTTTATTTATTAATTTATTTTATAAACAAGAAAATGTTAGAAGCATAGTGATGAGTTGGGTAATCGAAGAAATAACATACTTCCTCCATTCCAATCAATTCTATACATTTCACTTTTTCGGTACTATTCATAAGTCGAGTGAATCTTCGACACAATTTCTAATATGTAACATAAAATATAGTCATGTGAGATCTTGTTTAAATTGTCTTATCGAGTACATTGTGAATATCAAAGTTTTATAATTTTTATCGATATGTAACTAGAGATATTAACAAAACAAAAAGGGTATTGGCAAACATGAATAAAGCAAATGTATAGAATTGATTGGAATTGAGGAAGTACCATTTAACAGAAAATGAAATTACGTGTGAAACAAGATATGTCCCAAAGGGGTGACCTGAGAACACAAGATGTAATTAGTCGTAACATTTATTTTATGAGCGTTGCATAATTAATTCAGCTTGAGTTCTCCAGATCACACCTTCGGGCTATACCTTACACTCCTTCGCGCTTCTAGGTAGTTTCGTTTTTAAGGATCGATCCCATTTTCGAACTCTCTAAGATCTCTAGGTTCTTGATTATTTGTGGCATTTTAATTGATAAATGAAAGCCCTAATTTCGTACACTTTATAGGGCTTATATTTATTCATGTTCATGTCATTATGTTGACATAATACAACTTCAATAAAACAACAAATGAACACATATACAACTATGTTGTCATAATAGCAACATAATGAACCGCCTGTGTTGGTTGTTTCTTTGAAACCGTTTATTTGTGATGATCACGAGCTTTTGATCTTTTACCGTGCTTCTTTTACTTATTTTTTTACTTATTCTTAACAAAAGGTTATAAATTTGTGGCAGATGCAAAAATAAATGAAAATTTATGTATTGTTTCTTTTTTTCTTTTTACTCGAGTCAATTTTGATTGTATATAAAAACCAAGGACAAAAATGTAGAGAAGAATTAAAAGTAAATAAGTTAACAAACGTATTCAATATTTTATGTTTCTATTTTGAATATTAATTTTTAAAATACTACTCGTAATAAAAACAATTTGCTTTTCTCTTTCTCTGTATATAAAAACGGAAACATGTAATTGATATAAGACTAAGATACTCCTTCAGTCTCAGTTATATGTTTACGCTTCCGTTATTTTCCCCTCACACAATAAAAGAAGTGTAAACATCTCACTGAGACAAATGGAGTACTATTTTGTAGCTCATTTTCATTCATTTACCTTTTTTCTTTTCAATTATACTTGAGATTTATCCACAATTCGACTATATTTGGTTTACCTAAACCTGACACAAACCCATTTCTATAACAATATAAATCATCACAAATTCTCATTTGTGATGACACTAATATACCTAAACATGGACCAGACCCATATAACACAAAAGTATTTAATTCGAGTATAGAGATAACATTAGGGCGAGCGAGGGCACGTGTGTGTAAGGCTGTAAGCTCCATAGACTCGTGCTCGCCAAGAACACTCTTAATTAGAGGTGGTTGCATAATCGGGTCAGTTAAAACTAGTCATTTCAGATCAGTCACACATTCTATTTGAGGTCGAGTTGGACATCTTAAATCAGGTTAAGTACGAGTCACTGTCTTTTGAATTACGCCATCATAAACTTGGATTAGATCCATTCATAACGGATACGAATACGAATACGGATACATAACGGATATGATTTTTAAAGCCTTACTCCACCCACTTGACCAAGTCACGGTCGCCACTTGGTTCGTTCGTAGAACCTATTGAACCCGTGTTAGTTCGGTGGCCGCGTAATAATTCCACGGTCTTCCGTCCCAATAAAATTAACAAAATTTTCCCCAATTACATACATTCATACAATCAAATCCCTAAATCCCCAAATTCCCAATTCCATTCTAAAAACCCTAAATCAATGGATAATCATCATCAAAACAATCGAACAAAACCTACTTCATCCAAACCAACGTCAAATGCCGAGCTAATGTCAAGCGCCAAAGTCCTCGCTGACGCCGCCAAAGCCGCGCTTTCTCACGAACCCAACAAAATCGACAAAGCTAGAGTCGCCGGAGCAACCGCCGACTTCATCGGCGCCGCTAAACACTACGGAAAACTCGAGGAAAAGAGCTACGGAAAGTACGTCGATAAAGCTGAAACCTACCTTCATCATTACCACTCTTCTTCATCGTCCTCTGCCGCGTCAAACACCGTACCCGCCGCCTCGTACGGTGGTAATCAAGGTGGCGGTGGCGGAAAGCATGATCAAAGTAGCGGCGGCGGCAGTGGTGGTAGTGGAGCGAGTGATTATATTAAATTGGCGCAGGGGTTGTTGAAGAAAGGTGATCACGGTGGTAACGGTGGTGGAAGTGGTGGCGGTGGCGGCGGCGGCGGTTCGGGAGATTATATTAAGTTGGCTCAGGGTTTATTTAAGAAACATTAATCTAAACTAGAAAAAAGGAAAAATTATTGTATGTTTGTCAAATTGTTATGATGTTATTAGAATTTAGATAGATTTAATTGTGTATTGATTATTTGATTTACTGTTTTTGTAAAGTTTGTATGATGTTCTTGATTAATTTTCGTTGACTTTTGTATACTATTTCGTGAATTAAAGTTGGTTGATTATGTTTTCGTAATTGTAATCCGTCTCGAAATTCAAATTCATTTGTTTGCCGTTTATATTCACGGTGTGAATAGTATTTGAATCGAAAATAGTAAATGAGTAGGCGGAGAACAATAATACCGTAAAAAATCGAGAATTAGTACTAACTCAATTACTCGAATTATCGTATGTAAGACATGTTTAGATCGATTGCAGGAAGTAAACGATGACAACAATAATATCCGTATAAAAAACACAAATTCGCATCTCGAAGCTGCATCTAGCAGAACAAGAAATGGAAAATATATTGTAAATTTACCTAAGGTTATATGCAAATATTTTGGTTAATTAGCGTTGATTAGCAAAATTATTAGATAATTAGTGTTCATTTGAAACTATTTAGTGATCACTTTTTATTTTTGTCCAATTTTAAATAAAACCGCTAAGACACTTAGCGGTTTTACCACAATGTTATCGTCCAAATATTTGTATTTGTTTTATCAAAAAAACAGAGAGATCGAAAGCCGCTGAACGCTGAACTTCTCAGCGACTTCCACCAATTTCAATTTCAACAAATTTGCATGGTGTCCATGAAAGTACTATTTGGTAAGCCGCTAAGATTCTTAGCGGTGTTGCCTTTTGTATATATATAAAAAAAACTAAGTGAAGCGTTAGCGGTTTCATATAAAAGTCCGATAAAAATAAAAAGCGACGACATAAACACTATACACCTAAATAGTCTCAAATGCATGCTAATTACCTAATTATTTTGCTAATTAACGTTAATTAACTTAAAAAAATTCGTTATATACCCAGAAAGTCGTACGTGCACATGTCCCATGCACTCATACTGCCCCCATTAATTGATCAAAGGATATACAATATCACAAGCGAAATGCATGACTTGTAATAAAAAAATCCACGTTTCTATCACTTAAGACGGAATTAAAATTTAATCGAAAATGAATAAATGAGATGTATAACAATATAACATGTACTTATAATAATATTACGAATATTATATTTCAATTTTTTCATTATTCAGGCAGGACGACAATTTCAGTCACTCAGCTATAAATAAGTAACATAGATTAACGTTTCTGTCAAGTCAAATCTCAAAATTTTAAACCCGTACAAAAAAAAGAGTGAAAAAATGGAGAAATTTCTTCTATTAGCTGCTGAAACCACCATAGTCCTCCTACTCTTCTGGCCACACTCGACCACGGCCTACGAAAACGTCCTCGACAATAACGGAAAACCGGTCCTAGCCAAAACATCATACTACACCACTCCAGTGAACCGTACCCTAGCCGGTGGTGGCATAACCCTATTATCAAAGTCATCAAACTCACCATGCCCTTTCCATGTAGCCCTTGAACCGTCAAAAAATTCACGTGGTACCCCAGTACAGTTCCGCTTTTTTAGAAATGATGACGAAAAAAACATGTTTTTGGACGTGGATATTAATGTTGTATTTGATTTTAATGGGAAAAAATGTCCTGAACCGAAAGGGTGGCGGTTAGCGACTGGATCGACATCGTATGTGACGACTGGGGGTGAAATCGGACTTATATTTCAAGAGATGGATTGGTTTAAGATCAAGAAAGTCGGGAGTGATTCTAATGTTTATAAGTTTGTTTGGTGTCCTGAGTTTATGGGTGCACCTACGATTTGTTTGAATTTGGGTGTTGTTACTGAGAGTGGTAATACTTTTCTTGCTATTAGGTCCGACCCGCTTTTGGTTCAGTTCGTCCAAGCTTAGACGGTGTAAGACGGTTTTAAACAAATATATGTACTTCGTGTAAGCGGATTTGCGTATGATTGTAACACTTGTAGTCTTGTAGGTTTAGTACAAGTGTAGTTTTCATTCCCGCACCACCACATGGACCATGTAAGTCACCCTCTTCGGGAGCTGCAGTGGCCAAGTGGTCATCGCGGCCAAGTGGTCATCGAACCTGAGACCCCTCAACTCCTGCATTTCTGCAAGCTTTAAGGTTTAACTCAGTTACCACTGGACTAACACCACTGTTTGTTTGCTTTGATGTTCTTAATGTTTTTAATAATAATGTTCTGTTCTTTTTTATTAAAACGAGCTGAATTGAATTAATTGGAGTAGTGTTTAGTTGAACTAAATTGAGTGAAACTGAGGTGAAGTGAATTTAGTTGAATTAAAAGCTGATTTTGTGAAGAGATTAACTCAACATAATTAATTAAACGTAAATAAAACTTAACGGAATTTAACCAAAAAAAATTGAAAGGAGCTGAAATTAAGCCAGAAAGAACAGACCCAAGTCTAGTTTATGACGAGTGCCGACTCCTTCTTTGTCTCTCTTCTACATACGTCCAATCTTCTTCTCATTTTTTCCCCTCTTTCTAGTTTCTATCTTGGATTGCTTTAATTTTCTCCTATTTTATTATCTAAACACACCCTAACGCTCCTAGCTACCATAATGCCCAGTTAGCCGTTCGGCCTCACTCCACCACGGCCAACGAAAAAGACCTTGACATCAATGAAAACTCGGTCCTCAAGTTATGTACCATCGGATAGTATCATCTCATTTTTCACAACAAAATATTGACATTAATGACATAATGTAGCATTCCAATATATGTCATATATCCCTACGTCAAACTAACATGGGAGATTTAGCATGAAATTAGGTCTAATTAATTTCTTTCAAACTCTTTTTTCTCCTTTTTATCAAGTTTTGGGACTTTTCTATTATCCAAACACACCCTAAACCTCCTATATCACTATTTCCTTGTTCCGCTCACAATTCGCATGCACGTCGCAACCGCACATGGATGGACTCGGGTCAGCCTATAAAGAATCAGATGATTCAGATCACAAAATATATATTAAGCCATACTATACGCACAAAGTCGTCGACCCACATGCACCATTATTGCGCCAATGACTTAAATTAATCACATAACCAAATGCATAAAATATATAAAAACCATGCAATTCAAGTTTAAACGTATTTCCATGTATTAATTATGTATTCCATAACCCTTATCACGGTCGTCCGTTTACGTATTCTATTTTATTATGTCTCATTTGTGAACTCCTTATTAAAAATTAACGTGATTCATCTCCTAAATGAAGTCATTTATTTGGTTCAATTATCATTTTATAACAATATGAAGGATATTTGGTAAACATAGATGGATGAAATTACAACATACTCAAAGTTTTTAGCATGTTTAGCTCAACAATCTATTAAATTACGTATTTTAATAATTGGTATATATTGAAACACTATATTGAGCTTAAATCTACTCTTTTTCAATATGTTGTTCCCAACCATCAGTATATTCACTTTAGTAGATTGTAAAAAATAAATCTCCCTATAATTTACACACATATACACAACAATCTATTAACCTAAACCCGTATTATCAAACAGTTCTACTAAATCTGCTAATTGTAATGTATATATACTAGTCAAACATATATACCAATCAAATCTCTTATTTATAATTGTTAGAATATAAAACAAATCAAGGAACTCCACCCATCGTCTTAAGCTTTTGGTTGAGTTGGTTTCTTGAAGGTCACGGGTTCGAATCTCACCTCCTCCATTCTAAAGTGGATAATCAGAACAGGCAGGGAATTCCGCCTGCACCCACACTTCAAGCCCAAAAAGAAAAAAAAAGGGCCTTCATGTGAGGGGAGTGTTAGAATATAAAGCGAATCAAGGAATTCTAACCATCGGCTTAATCTTTTGGTTGAGTTGGTTTCTTGACAATAATCTGTTTATTTAACCAATCTGTTTTTGCTAATTATAATCTGCGTGCTAAGTAAATACCAAACAAGATCTAAATGACATATAAAGTACCATCTATATTCTTTGATTACTATATCAAAATCAAAGATAAACAAATAACTCGATCATATTCCATCCCATATCCACATTACTAAAATAAATAGGCAAGGGTTGAACACATCTAGCTCACAAAACCAACAAACACCCAAGAACAAAAAAAAAATGAAGAACCACCCTCTTTATCTTATTGAAACAACCCTAATCCTCCTCCTACTACTACTATGGGCCACATCAACCACCACCGCCCTCGAAAACGTCCTCAACATCTATGGCAAGCCGGTCCTAACTAGTACCTCATACTACGTCGTCCCATTTAACCGCACACAAGGTGATGGCATTACAATGATATTAAACAACTCAACATGTCCTCAGCACGTGTCTCTATCCTCAAAAGAGTCATCCCCGATCAATATTATTCCCTTAAAATTCCTCTACTTCGGGTCATTTTCAAGTCCGAGTTCCATGTACTTGGATGTCGATGTCAATGTCGTGTTCGATCATCAAATCGGAACATGTGATGAATCAAAGGGTTGGAGGCTAACTACTCAAGGTTCAACAACTTATGTTAAAATTGGTGGTGAAATTGGATTATTGTTTAAAGAGTCGGATTGGTTTAAGATTACGAAAGCAGGAGATGGTGTTAATAATAATAATAATAATAATAATAATAATAATAATAATAATAATAATAATAATAATGTTTATAAGTTTCTATGGTGCCCTAGGAGTAAAGGTGCACAACAAATTTGTTTGAATTTGGCTGTTGTTTCGGAAGGTGGAGTTAGCTTTCTTGCTGTTACTGATGACCCTCTTTTGGTTCAGTTTATCGGTTAAAATAAGTATATTTTCCGTTCCAATCAATTCTACATATTTGAATACAAACAATTTGATGATGTATATTCGACAAATGTATAGAAATGATTGAAACGAAGAAAATATTAATTTTACTTAAATGTTCTGCAATTATATTAAGTTAGGGATGTAATAGAGGTTCAAGTAATTTTTTTTTCTGGAATGAAGTTGGAATCCGCAATTGCTACCTTTGGTACGTATTGGGTAAAACCCCGAGCATACGTGATAGCCTGCAAACCACGCACGTACACTAGGTTAACCACCTTTTTTACGGGGTAACATGCTCGAAATCTAGAAGGCATAGTCTCAAGCCAATAAAATGTTGTTAGTAGGGTTCAAACTTGGGATCAATTACAAGTAATTACATTTAGGTCATGTGTTTTTGGATTTAGAGTCACTTAATTTAAGTTCATTTCAGATCGTTCAGTTTAGTTCAGATCCATATAAGTTCGGTTAAGATCAGATTCTATACGTTCAGTTCAGTTCAGTGCAGTTCAGATCTTATAATTTCAGTTCAGTTCAGGTCAGTTAAAATTGTATAAGTTCAGATGTTATAAATTCAGTTCAGAAAAGTTATATGCAACGCATTTTTTTTAAACCGATGAACAACAATTGACATTAATTATTCGATACATATATACATTATTATTTTCCAAACAAAATTATCACTTCTCTCGTTATTATCGTAATGCAAATGGAGTATAATATATAAACAAAACAATGTATATATATAGCGCAAAAAATGTTACTGTATTATATTATTTTATCGTGTGTTTTAGATAGGAGGGAGCTAGAACTTAAAACTATGTAGACCTAAAACTAACGTTTGATTGAGTATAAGTATGTGTTTGGCCCTGCTTTTTAACTGTTTTTTCAACCAAAGAAATAGAAGCTGGGTCAAACACTACTTTTAAAAAAATTAAAAACTAATTTTATTAAACAAAAATTCTAAAACTGACTCCTAGAAACACCTAGAAACAGAAGTAGCAAATTGTTACTTCTGTTTCTCATTTCACGTTGCTCTTAAGTTATTTGAGCCCAAAATCCAAAAACAATTGATAGAAACTAGTTAGGCCAAACACGATAAAACTGATAAAAATAGTTTTTTAAAAATTTTGGCCAAACATGAACAATTTTATCAAGAACTAGTTTTATAAAAACTCCTTTACAAAAGTAAAAATTCTTTTCCATAAACAAGGCCAAACATGCACTAAATTTAGTAAAAAGAGTTCTTATTATATCGCAAGAGATTTCAATTACTTTATTATAATTTATAATGTTTAAACTATAAAATTAATGGTAATATATCGAATTTATAATCCAATTATTATCTTTTTGTTTTGTTTAATGATTTAATTATGGGAAATACTCTTAAAACAAAGTTTTGACTATGTCAAATCGTCTAATAACTCTCAATTTTGCAAACATTTCTCTCGTCCCTCCAAAATTAAGGAATTCAAAACTAGTAATTCTAATTCAATTTTCATCCTCTTGTAAAAATAATTCACCTAAACTAAAACATAAATTTTAAAAATCCCATTTCTCAAAATTAAATAATTTAATTTCAAATTTATTTTAATTTATATTTCACAATAATGGAAGAGATCGACACAAGATCGACTACCAATAATACGAAGCCAACCGCGTCGAAATCCGAAGTAATATCGAGCACAAAAGTATTAATCGACGCAGCGAAATCAGCATTCGGAGGTGATAAAGAAAATATCGACAAGGCAAAGGTGGCCGACGCGGCGGCCGACCTTTTAGACGTTACGAGTCAATATGGTAAATTTGAGGACAAGAGTTATGGTAAGTACATTAATAAGGCTGAAGAATATCTTCATCATTACAACTCGTCTCATTCCCCTGCTCCTTCAGCTGCCATCGCCCATGGCGATGGCAGTAAGGAGCAGGGTCGAGGTAAGGAGCATGGTGGTAGTGGGTATGGGGAGTATATGAAGATGGCTCAAGGGATTATGGGTAATAAACATGATGGTCATGATGATGTGCATGGTAAGGATAATAATAGTCATGATCATGGGCATGTGAAGAATGATGACATTCATCATGGTGATGGTGATGGTGATGATCATGGACATAAATCACATAATGAACATTCAAGTGGTGGTGATGGTGGTGGTGGTGGTGGTTATGGAGAGTATGTCAAATTTGCTCAAGGAATTCTTAAGAAGTAGTAAGAACTTTTGTTCAATTATTAGTAGCTTGAAATGGAATTTTTTGGTTAATTAGCAAAATAAAGAGGTAATTTATTGCTCATTTTAAATTATTTGGGTTTAGGATGTCCACGTTATCATTTTTTTTTTGGGATATTCTACCGTGTACCCATGTGTTATTCAGTTTTCTATGTTGTACCCCTAAATTTTATAAGTTTTATGGTATACCCTTAAGTTTCTTACTTATTCTCCATAATGACCTCCTTCAAATCTCCAATAACTTTATCACTATAAAAAGTCGTAATTTGACCTTTATTTTGACTCATAAAAGTGACGTCACCATTCTATATAGGGAGTATCACAAATAACTTTAAATAAATATAAACTTCTATTAAAAACATATGTTACTGAGCATGAAATAATAACATCAATTTGATGAAATTGAGTTAGATTTGTATACTATTTGGTTGGTTAATGGTAATTCGGCGAACTAATAAGTAAATGAGTAGGTTACCGAGTAATTGAAATGTTAAATAGACAATTTAATAGATATATTAAAAAATTAAGCTAGCAAAGCCAATAAATAAGGTCATTGTATAGACTAATGTATAGAATTTAAGGGTATACCATAGAATTTAAAAAATGTAGGGGCACAACATAGAAAATTGAAAAACTCGAGGGTACACCGTAGAATATCCCTTTTTTTTTTTGTCCGATTTTTACATGAAATCGCTAAGAAACCTAGCAGCTTTACTTAGGTTTTTATATATATAAAAGGCAAAACCGCTAAGAATCTTAGCGATTTACCATACAAGTACTGTTTTATTGTAGTGTACCATGCATATTTGTTAGAAAATTTTGGAAATTGTTGGAGAAGCCGCTGAGAAGTTCAGCGACTTTCTTCTCTCTCTGTTTTTCTTAATTTAACGTTAATTAACCAAAAAAAAATTCTTGAAATACCATAAATATGGAAAATAAGCCAAATGATATATATACGAGAGGATTGCGCCGTAGTTGTATTATCCATCAATTTAATGTGTAGGACATATACTAGTATATATTTAGTTAATAAAAGGATGGTTATATTAGGAGTCGTTTATTTGCGTTTTATAAAATGCAGGCTAAGAATTGTATTTATTATTTTTCTTACAATTGATTAGATTTGTAAAATTAGGTTATTTTATTACCCAAAATCATTTAAATCCACTTATATTTCAAATAAACAATTTTATCTCATTTTACAGGAATTGTAAAATTATGAGATTACTACTTAATTAAGAGCATGTTTCTATTTATTGTATGTCGGATTTAAGTGAACATACATTATTTATCGAGGAAAAAGGCCCTCTTCATTATTTTTTGGTCCATTATCTCTCGAAAGGAATACTATAATAGTATAATATTTATTTCTATTTCACTTATTAATTAGTTTCTTTTCTAGTTAAATTACGACCACTAGATCGATCCAAACTTAGATCTAGAACGTTAAAGAGGTAATAGACTTGCATTTCTTTTTGAGAAAGGGAGAGGATCCTTACTCATTTATCGATCACTCAAATAGTATAATATTTCTATTAATTACCTATGGGAGTACGCGCATGCGTAAATTTGAACTTTAAAATCAAATTAAAGCACAAATTCAATAAATAAAGGAATATATTATTCTCTTTATTTTACCATTATGATTTTCATCGTTGATTTTCCAAAATCAAATTCAGAATAAATTTTGTAAAATTTATTAATAACATAAAAGAAAATATCATTTCATATTATTCCATATTATTCTTCTAAACAATTTTTGATGTGTGTACAAATATTTTCATAAAACAATTGCGTAAAGTTATTTTTTTCAAAATATAAAAAACTCGTACGGCGTAGTAATATATTGTGTCGGGATGGAATTCATGCCGACATGCCGTTGTCGAAGTTGTTGTGTCACTACTCGCTACTTCATCTTTTGACGTAACCATATTTTATTTGCCATCCTTTAGCTACGTAAACTCATGACTCATGAGTGTCGTGACAATGATAGTTCTACAATTTTGAATGGTTTAAAAACATTACTCGTATGCGGTACAAGCTTTTTATTCTTCGTAAATTCTTATTTAAAGCGGATATTATTCGTTTTAAGTTAAAAATGAGCAAAGTAGTTAAAATAAAATAAATGTATATCAAAAATCAAGTATGTGTATGTGAAAGATATTTAACCCGTTTTAATTAGTGTTAAAATAGATATCCATCCGAAATAAGATTAATTGTAATTTTGTTTACACCTTTAGAATTAAGAGTTCAATTCCGATTTTAACATCAAGAGCTATACTCTGATTGTCCGATCCTCTAATAACATTTCATTCAAGACCTAATTTGATCAATATATAGTTATACTACGTATTGTAATTTCGTTAGTGGACAATGTATAAATAATATCATAAATTTTTAAATTAATTCTCCTAATTATAATATACTGATAAAACATTCTAATAAAATCTATAATTTTTTTTTTTTTTTTTTGTAAGTGGTAAGTATTAAAAAATCTATTATTTATAAAAAAAATTAATCCTTTGTTTACCGACATGACTTAAATCTCTACGACAAAGGTGATATATCCAATCATGGACTCGATAAGATTTACTCTCTGGTCGACTTTAAATTTTGTTACAAGTTACAACAATAAAAACTTGAATATGCGAACTTTATAGGTTTGTTGTTCCTACTCTAGATCGACATTTTTGGTCTGAAACCATAACACGAGATTTTATAACCAATTTATAGTTAAATGTGACAATTATTCAAAAAAACAAATTATCATAAACTTTTATATTAACCGTGTTATCATTGTGATTACATTTAACTATAAAATGATCACATATGACCGCCTGAAACGTTAGAGGAAAAGTAGTTGTCTGAAACAAGAATTTGCCTTTACAGTCCGTCTTGATTATGACGGTCAAAAACTTATAACCTCTCACAACCCTTTTACCTGTCCTTCCTACTTGTTCTCCTACTAACTTGTGACAAATTTAACCCGCTAGAAATAAGAACAATGATAACAAAAATCCATGGAAGTCCTTTTCATGGAGCCAAAAATGAAGACAACCATAGTACATAGGTATAATTTATAAACTTATAATTACAAATTTTAATATGTGACGGTAATATTCGTCGCAAACTTGTAACGGGTCAAATATACAACTCTTTTAGGAAAATAAAGACAAAACATTTGTGATACTCTATGCAATTTTATTTTTGTCTTATCTAATTAAGTAGATGTATTTGACCCGTCGCAAAGTTATGAGTTATGACGTATATACCGTCACAAGAGAGACCTATTGATTATAATAATATTACAACCTATAAGAACAAGACACTGAACACATTACATAATATACGTCTTCTACTCATCTAGACATCAAAAATCTATAAATACTTCACTAAACCCTTTACAAATTATCACAATTATTCACAAACATCTAAATATATACTCCATTTATCCAACTAAACTGCAAATTATTTTCATATATTCATATCCACAAAAACATAATGGCCGGAGAAACATCCAATATCGACCAACCCACAGGCCAGCACGCAGAAGCAGCGACAACAGATGTGGTAGCGAAAGCCAAAGTATTAGCGGAGGCAGCTCAAACAGCTGTCATCGAACAAGGGGACAAGGTTAAGGCTAAGGTTGTCGGAGCTACAGCAACTACTAATGATAGCCATGTCACTGAAAGTGACACGACCAAACAAGGAGACAATGTTAAAGATAAGGTTGTCGGAACTGTTGCGGATGCGTTAGACGCTACTAAGACTGGTGTGGCCGAGGGTGTTGACAAAGCTCAGGGTTATCTTAACCAGGGTGGCCCCACTCACCCCGCTCCCGCCGAGGGAAAGGAGTGAAATAGTGGTTGTCCGGGTGGTGACAGTAGTCTTGAAGACGCGTGTTAACATTGATGTTAACACGCGTAAAAGTTTGTAACGTTATACCGTGTTATATATTACGAAGTATTTCCTTTATCTCGGTTGTTTATTTACTTTTAATCTATATATTATGCTAAGAATTTTAACTTGACTCTCGTACAATTGCAATAAAAATTAGGGTTTCCTATTTACGTAAATCGTAATGCAAGATGCATGTGTAGTTTGACGGGTTAACGTGATTTTTTTGGTTAATTGGAGTTAACTAGCAAAATTATTAGGTGATTAGTGTTCATTTGAAATTATTTCGGTCTATGGTGTTTACGTCAGCAGTTTTTATATTTGTCCGATTTTTACATGAAACTGCTTACCAAAATGTCATCGTCCAAATATTTGTATCTGTTTTATTAAAAAAAGGGAAGAGATCGAGATAGAAAGCCGCTGAACTTCTCAGCGATTTCCACCAATTTCCAATTTCAAATTGCAACAAATTTGCACGGTGTCCATGACAGTACTATATGATAAGCCGTTAAGATTCTTAGCGGTTTTACCTTTTGTATATATAAAAAAACTAAGTGAAACCACTAGGTTTTTTAGCGGTTTCATATAAAAATCGGACAAAAATAAAAAGTGATGACGTGGACAACATAGACCCAATATATAGTTTCAAAAGAACGTTAATTACTTAATTATTTTGCTAATTAACGCTAGTTAACAAAAAAAAATTCTTAAATTGCTTAAAAAATGTCAAAAGTTTATCTTTATTAACATTTAATTCAACACTAAATGACGGTATTTGACAGTTTTAAGATTTAACGTAAATATTCCGTCTTTTAATTTATTACCGAAGCCAAGAGCTTTTATTCACCCTTCTTATATCTCCTTTTGTCCGAATTGACAGTACATCAATTGTAAAGTAATAGCCCTTTATTTAGTTTTCGATATTCTTTTCATTCGAAAGCATTTGTGTGCATAGCGTCTTGCTTGTGACGAATATTATCCGTCACAACTTCACAATTACTTGCCCTCTGTATTCAGTTTTAGCTTGTGACGGAGAGCGTCGGTCTTTAATCGAAAAACTTGTGATGTTTGTAAAGCTAACTCAACCTGTCAGCCGGTACCACATGTCTCCTTTTGTAAAAATTGACCATACATCAAAAAATATCTTCGTGGGGTTAACATTATTCGTCACCACACAACAACAAATATTACATACGTCTCACTATTCTTACTCCACAATTTTGCGATGATTATTAAGATATCGGAATATGTTGTCTAATCATTATCTGTTCTACTATACAACGAATTAGAAATAATAAATTTGAATCGAAATTAAATCGTAAACTAACCTCGTGGTTGTGATTTATGTTGCAAAACCGTTGTTTAAACCGCTTCAAACCGTCTTTTACTTTTTTTAGAAAACCGGCTTTTTTTTAAATTTTTAAAACCGTTGTTTGAACAGCTTCAAAATCGTCTTTTTTTTTTTTTAGAAAACTACATTTTTTTTTAAAAAAGAAACTACATTTTTTTTAGATTTTTAATCACAATATCAAATGGGTTGAAGAGGATGGTAAAGTTGAAAGTTTATATAAAATGTCGACGATAATTAGTGAAAGTAGCGACGACATTTAGCATACCCTTTTAAATAACTTAAAAGAGGAGCACAAATTCTCATTGAAGACGGAATTATCCGTCTTATGGTGAACTTAAAAGAGGGACACACATTTTCATTGAAGACGGAAGTATCCGTCTTAAGGTGAAACTGGTCAAATAATGACCCATTACATAGATAAGACAAACTTTTTGCTCTTCTCTATTCCTTTTCATTTTTCTCTTATTAATGCAAATATATATTACTTGAGCTGTCTTCATTTAAGACGGATATATCCGTATTAAGAGAGACTAATGGTAAGAGGGAACCCTAATTTTAATTTTTACCATGGTAAACTCAGCCGACATGCCGTTGTCAAAAGTTAATTTGTCACTGTTTTATCTTTGGACGTAACTCGTAAGTCACGTAATCTTATTCTATTTACCATTTTGATCTGTACGCGCTAGCCGACGATAATTCTACGTACTAGACTACTAGTTGGTGGTAGTACACTTTTAAGTTAAACTATTTTAATCTTTCAAATTACACCTCATCTTTTATTAATGATTTTTTTATATCTTAATTAATTTTCATATATTGTCTAAAAAGACTATACATCATAAATTTGAAACCGTTATATGAGATATGATTAGAGCTAGAAGTTTGACTCGAACCCGAGTAAATCCGAGAACTTTGCAACATGTAACGGCCTGATCTGACCCAATAACGACTCGCGATCGATATTGATCGTATTAAATTGATGATCGAACAATTACTAGAATTACTACTAGTATTAGTCAAAATTAAAGTAATTTAGGATTGATATGCTTGGCCTATTGATGAAGTAACCAAATCAAATAATGGTTAAAAAATAAAATTTAATGGTCGAAGATTGAATTAATGTGATAAAGTAACCGACCCTCTGCTTTGATCCAAACCCGATTCGAATTGAAATAACATAAGGTGGTAATAACCCGATCCAATTTTATTTTTTTTCCATTTTCCAAAATTGTAGGTCAATCCGATTTGCCCCGAATTTGGCATAACCCAACCCCACTAACCCAATTATCGATGGCCACCTTTACGGCTTTACATATGACAACGAATTTGCAAATTAAATAAGGGTAATTAAATAATAATAAAAAATCACGTCGGCACACAAATATCTATGAAACAACCACTATTTGATTATATTAATGCTCGAACTATTAAAAATATATGCTCTATAGTCTTTTCATGGGGCCAAAGTTGATAACAACCATATCTTTATTATATAATAAATATACTCCAACCATTAAAATCAAGACATTCAACACTTCACATCACATACGTCTTCTGCACACCTAAATCTATTTACAGTTCCGTTATTTCGGACTTATTTTCAACTCCTTTTAATTTTGATCAGTTGTATTCCCTTATGTTTTATTTACGTTCAATCAACGATATTCGGTTAATCTATTTACAAAATTAATTTTTAATTCAACTAAATTTACCTCACACCAGTTCCAACCAATTTAGTTCAATTAAACTCTACCCTAATTAATTCAATTCACCTTATTTCAACCGAAAAGAACAAGGTCTAACACTTCATTCAACGATATATCCGTTTTAAATTAAAACGGGTTAAGTAATATTTTACTTGTATAAATAAGATAAAAATAAAAACGTCGACGCAAGAGAATTTTTTTTGTGTTATTTATGCAAATGAGTTATTATTTGACCCATTCAAAACTTAAGATGAATAAGGTCCTGTTCTTTTCGGCTGAAACGACCTAAATTAAATTAATTAAAGTAGAGGTTAATTAAACTAAATTGAGTGAAACTGGGGTGAGGTGAATTTAGTTGAATTAAAAGTTGATTTTGTAACGAGATTAATTGGACATAATTGATTGAACGTAAATAAAACTTAACGGAATATATCAAATTAAAATTGAAATGAGCTGAAATTAAGTCAGAATGAACAGAACCTAATTCCGTCACAACCTAGAATTTGTAATCTATATATATCCCACTCCAACATCTACAAAACACCACCATTCACAAACATCATCTAAATCTAATATAGTAATTTACTTTCCATAAAACTAATCACATTTCCAAAAATAGTATGGCAGAAGAAACACCCAAGATCGAGCAACACACAAGCGACTCAGCAGCACCAACACCACCAGGAGTAGCGGCTGCGGATGTCGTAGCGAGTGCGAAAGTATTCGCGGAGGCAGCACACACCGCTGTCGTCAAACAAGGTGAAAAAGTCAAAGACGCGGTTGTCGGAACTGCTGACGACACCAAAACTACCGCTGTCGAACAAGGTACCGTTGCGAAAGATAAGGTTGTCGCAGCTGCTGATGCAACTAAGACTACTGTCGTTGATAAAGGTGTTGAAGTTAAAGAAAAGGTTGTCGGAGCTGCTGATAACACAAAAACTACCGCGACCGATCAAGGTGGTAATATTAAAGACAAGGTTGTCGGGGCTGTTGGGGGTATGTTGGAAGCTACTAAGACAGGTGTAGTTCAGTGTGTTGACAAAGCTCAGAGTTATCTTAGCCCGAGTAGTCCCGCTGCTGAGCCTGCCTCCCCGGCCCCGGTCGAGGACAAGAAGGAGTAGTCGCGACTCGGGATTGTGGCGGTGACGGTGACGGTGACGGTGACGGTGACGGTGATGGTAAATCGTTAACGTGGGTGAAATTAAAGTGAATATCGTAACGTATTGGTTGTAATACTGATGTATGGTATTGAATTGTAGGATTTGTTTTCGTTTGTCCGTTGTTTAATTAACATGAATTGAAGTACGAAAACTTGACTTTCACATTGTTAGCAAAATAATTTATTTATTTATGTAATGTAAGATGTGATGTCGATTGGGTTTGAATTGTTTATCGACTTAATTTGAATTGTTCTATTATGTTTTTATTTATGTTTAACTAGCTTAGAACCCGTGTAATTTTGCACGGAAATGCATAGTTAAATAGTTCTTACTTTTATATAGATAAATGTTTAAAAAATATTAAAAACCGGAATAATATTGTTATTATCAATATGTTAGAATTAGTCAGGGCGACAATTCATCTTTTGGAATTTGAGACTTAGAGTAATATTTGGTCTCGCCTTTTATCTTTATTTATAAGTTTCAATTTCCGTTGCCCGACTATTACGGTTTTTCCCTTACTGTCGATTATTTTTGTCATATATCAATTTGAGAACAATAATTGTTACATATCCGAAAATAGGATGACCTGAGACCCGAAATTGACCCAAACTACATCACCCAAATATGACCCAAAATCCGAATTCATCCGACTCGTCCCAAAAAGATTCTTAACTAATTTGACGCTTAATTGATCCAACCCAAAGTGGTATAATCTGAAACCACCCAACTCGAAAGTAACTTGGAAAAACAAAAACTCTAATGAGCAAAATGACTTGAAATGAGATTTCTCTCTTAATCATTGGCCCGACCCGACCCATCCCGACCCATAATGATCCAATCCGATCCGACCCTAATTATCTTGAAAAAAATGATGAACCAAACTTACATGACTCGAAATGACCCGATAGAACCTGAATTAAATTACATTAACAAATACTTCTTTACAAATAAGAAATTACCGACCGAGTAATACTTCGTAGACGTCGAATTACTCAAGTAAATTCAAACTAATAAAAATTCTACACAATACAATCAAAAAAGAAAAAAAAATTATAAATAGATATAGATAATGTGATTACATAAAATCATAAAAAGAAAGTATAATGATACTGTAATATACTGTAATAATTACAATTAATATTAATAAGAAATTAAGTAATGATTTTTTATCATAAATAACGAAATTATTACTGAGCAGGAAAATATTTAACTAATGACTGTCATGTGTCTAATGGTTTCTCTATTATAATTATATATAGATAGATATATAGATCGTATAATTTATTATCTCCTATATTAGTTTCTATTTGATTAAACAATAAGTCTTTTTTAAGACAGATCGGTTATATAGCACTTGTGTAAATGATCAATAGCTAATTATTAAAAATAGTTCTTAATTTTATATTTAGCCGTGACATAATAGTAATATTATAGAATTGAAACTATATATTATAGTTACGCTTAATTAAAATGGTAGTTTGGATCTCATTGAATTTATTGAATATTTGAATTGCACGGGTAATTAATTAAATGTGAGAATATTTTTTCCAACAATTGTATGTCAGAATATTTTTTGGTGGTTTTAATATTGCACGGGTAAATTTAATATTGTACGAACAATATCTTTGAATAATATTGCTTGCGGTCTATTGGCACCAAGAAGTGTCTAAATTTAAAAGATATATAAAATAATTTTTATAGAATATTTATATAAAATATTTTTGCACAGATCTATATAGAATATTTTTATAATCTAAACACTTCTAAATTTATATAGAATATATTTGCACTCATATGCATAGGAATATTTTAGATTTTGAATATCAGTCTAGATTTATTAAATATTGCACGGACAGGTCATTCTCTATTTTGTATACATTAATCAGCGAGAATATTTTTTCCAAGATTTTTCAAAATCGATATTATATCATGGGAACTTGGGCAGGAAAATTTTTAATGTGAGAGTGACACGTGTCCAATTCATGTGTAGTGGTTCTTCTTATATACTTTTATATAGATGGGTATTATTAAAATTTCTACGAGTATATTGGCCGGTTGTATAGTTAACGGTTTTAAACCTTGAAATTTACAGAAATTTAGGAGTTGAAAGATGTTACATGGTCTATGTGGTGGTGCGGAAATGCATGAACTCGGAAATTCGGTTTAAAAAGAGCAAATTAATTAAATTGGAGGAAATTACTTATGGTAATATTAAATGAATTAAGAACTTTTTTTTGGGTTTTTTCAAAAAAAAATAAAACTAGTGGTAACACATTTATTGGTAAACGAAAATGGTCTTTTTCAACAAAAGAAATATCTAAATAACGAGAATTATAAACGGTCAAAGTATAGAGTGGAAAAAATTAAATATAGTCGAAGTATGGGTAGATTATGTGATTATATCTTTGATCCGAGAGATTAAGGATTTATAAATATTGTTTATTTATCCACGGTGATATAAGCATAAAATCTCATTTGTAACGGATCAATTAAATTCGTTTGATTAAATAAAAACAAAATATTTGTAATTCTCACATATATATTTATATTATATAAGGTCACTTACTGTGTAAAATCCGGTACATTATTAACTTACATAATTATTTAAAGACATTTTAGTAGTTTAAACTTTTTGTTGAGACAATCTTCTCACCTGATACGATAAGGTGACGTTATTATTAGTGTGATTTATTAGTAAACTAGTTTTACGCCCGTACAAGAATGTACGGGTTGAATTTTATTAAAATGAAAAAAATTAATGAGTTCAATATCTTTGATTTAAATATTATAGTAATATAGATTTAAAAATTGAAGAGCATTTAAATATTTAACTTAGACTTAAGAAAAAACAAACGCATTAGCTTGACATTATAAATATACACAAATTTATTTAAGACGACGACATCCGTTTAAATTTAGGAGGGGTCAAATATATATGTAGGATAATAAGATAAAAGTAAAATATTTGTCCTATATACCCATGAGAAATATAACTTGTCGGTTTTAAACATAATACGAATAGTATCTGATAAAAATATATATAGATATGAAAATATAATTGCTCTTTAAACTCAAATTTCTAACCATCGTAATTAACCCAAATTATTATTGGTTCGACTCTCTAACTACCCAAAAAAATTCGACCATATAATATATTTTTTGTTTTTTGTTTTTCAGGCTTATTTTTTGGACCGTTCTATATCGTATTTTTATTGAAATGTTGTATACTGTTATTTATATTTTCGATGAACAATAATTTGATCGTAACCATATTTTATTATGACAATGACGAAATGTAATACTGCAATCGATTATGTATTAAGGAATGATAATTCTGAATTAGGAATGAAGAAAATTAAATCAAAATAAAAGTTAGTGGGTGATTTTTTTGCTTATTTGAAGGAATCAATCAAAATCACTTAAATTCTATTCCTTTTATAGGGATAGATGATGATTAAAAAAAATAAGAATGATGCAAATGTATATTGGCTTGGTTTGGTATTGTTAATTTGTTTCCTTCATATATTAATGATTAATATTGTAAAATTTGTAATTGAGAGATCCCAATTCGTTTATTTCCATCTTCCATGTCTTGATTTTGTGATTTAATCAATCGTGATTTATAACACACATCCATAATTCCATATATTTGTGAAATAGTCATTTATATTTATTAGTTTTCGACCCAAATTTTATTTAGCCTTTAAAAACAATCTATATATCTCTAACCGATATGAGATAAGGTTCCCTATATATCTAACCTTCCTTACCTTAATTGACCTTAGTCCCTTACATCGTTTATGACTCAAATAATATAGTCGGTTCTTCGTCATTCATAAATGGCATACGCGAACCTAGTTAGTTGCAAGGGGTGGTGGCCCTGGCGGATGCTATCCCAAACTTTGAAAAATTGACTAAGAAGAGTGATTTTTGTTATCCCAAATATTGTTGAATTATAAATGGCATACGCGAACCTAGGTAGTATAATAAATGTCTTGTGGTAGAATAGTAAAGATTTTATTTTTCAACCTAGTGCCCCGGGTTTGAATCTCCTTACTGGACTTTTACCTTTCTAATAATTTTGTTTTGTTACCCCAAATATTTAATCCTAGGTTCACCCCTCATAAATGGTATAGTTAAGCCAAAAACAATCAAGTAATTGCAAGTTGGATTATCATCGTTAATTTATTATGTTATAAATTTATAATTTTTTTATGTTTTACTAAATTAAATAACACAAAAGTGGAAGTAATACCGCGTATATTTTATAACCCCAATGTTGCAATTTGCAATGGTAAACTCGAAATAAAATGTTCAAAATTTTTGTAGAGGCGCGGTTTTTCTATAATGTTATTGAAAGACCTTTCACATGATAAAAAATTATTACTTAATTAATTTCTAAATATTTTTTTGTTATATCTCTCACTAATTTATTAAAAAACGACAATTTAGAAAATATACCATGATTTAAAAAATGAAACCCGGCCGACGTGCCATTGTCAATGTTAATGTGTCAGTGCTTCATCTTTGGACGTAAGCTTGTCTACCATCCGTTTGCTCTATACGTGTACCACATCAGCATACAACAATTTATTTAAATAAAAATTTCTCGTGAAAATGAATAATTTGAAAACAACTGTTTCTAAACTCGTAACCAAAAGTCACGATCGGTCCCAACTTTTTTTCCCCAAATAAAGAGTTACGCCTCAAAAACTCAGTATATGAAAGATACATGTGAAAAAAAATTAGGATTAATTGATAAGAATACTCTGAATTATGGATGTCCTGCTTAAAATATTCGAAATTTTATTTTAACTACTAATATAGTTAACTAATGCCCTCATTTGCTTTGAATAGAACTTGTTGTTTTGTTAAGTTGTTGTAGCATGTTTTAATGCTGTGATTAGGTAAATAGATTAACATAAAAGTAAAAAGAGAAAGATGGCTTAAAGAAGGGTTAACAATTTCTTCGCTTAATTAACATGTAACAGCTCATATATTATAACAAAAGCAAATGAGAGCATTAGTTGGTTATATTGAGAGTTAAAATAGAGTTTGAAGTATTTTGAGCAGACACTCATAGTTCAGAGTATTGTTATTAATTAATCCAAAAAATTAAAAACAAAAAAATAAATTAATAGATATTTCATCCATCTTATTTATTTGTTTACCTTTTTCATTTCTTATGAAAAATATTTAAACTAAAGATAAATAAATAATTAGGACGAAGGAAATATACTATTGTAAGGACTCGTTTGGTTGCCACTATAAAAATGGGTGAATTGGGAAATCCCATGATTTGGAAAAAATGATGATGTTTGTTTACTCCAAATCATGGGATTTTCCTTTTCCTAGGAACTTCCAACTCCTCCATTATGGAGGAAGTTGATTACCTAGGGCCCCCTAGGTAATTGGAAATTCCTGTGTCAATCCAATTCCAGGATGTCAACCAAACGGATTTTAGGCAATTCACGTGTTTTGCAAAATCATGGGAAATTAATTCTCGTATGGCAACCAAACGAAGCCTAATACTAATAATTACTTCCTCCATTCCAATCAATTCTATACATTTCACTTTTTGGGCACTATTCATAAGTCGAGTGAAATTTCGACACAACTTCTAATATACGAGTATAACATAAAAAATAGTCATGCGAGATATTGTTTAAATTGTCTTAACGAGCACATTGTGAATATCAAAGTTTTATAATTTTTATCGATACGTAACTAAAGATATTAACAAAAGAAAACGGATATCGGCAAACGTGAATAAAGTAAATGTATAGAATTGATTGGAATGGAGGAAGTATAATAATAATAATAGCTAAATATACTCGTAATATTGTAGAATAATATACTGTACTTTTTATTGGAAATTGAATTGTGAGCTTATTTTTAACCTATTTAATAAAATAATATTATAAAATTTTTGTTGTTTAAGATTTTCATTGCCTTGAAAATTTAGGTAGCACCAAAACGAACACGGACACGAACACGGGACACGGCTTTCCATAAAATTTAGGACACGGGACACGACATTTAAAATAATAAAATATATATTTTATGGTTATAAATAACTTATAATTTTGTTTTTATCATTATGTATTTCAAACTAAATCTAAACAAGTAAATGTACCATTCGACCTTTACTATAACTAATTTTCATTTTCCACCCAAACTCATCTTTTTATTGATCTTTTTTAAAATTTATTCCTTGTTAAGTTATAATATGTTTAGTCATGTGTCCAACGAGTGTCAGGTGTCCGATTGTAGGATACGGTATCGAACACGAGACGACTAATTAAGAGAAGTGTTCATACTACCTAGTTGAAAATACACGTTAGAAAATTGCTAAAATAAAACACGGTTATTCCTATTCCTATGTGTGAGATGAACTACCTCCTTTTTTTTACATTGTTTAAAATAGTTGTGATATATCGTAAACTTACAACTGCAACTAGGTTTGTTAATGAGACGAGACAACTCGCGAGCAACTCGGTCAAAGCTCGGCTCGTGTGTGCTTGACTCGAGCTCGGGCCCGGCTCGAGAGCTTAACGAGTCAAGTCGAGTAAAGACTGGCTTGACTCGAAAAGCTCGCGAGCGGCTCAAATATTTGAGATTACATAACATATTAATCATATTTTATAAAAATATTTTATCATTATTATATCTTTATATCATATATATTAAATATCTTGTTGATTTGCTAAATATTTTTACATATAATCTTCGAACCTTGTTATTGAAAAATATCGGAAGGAAAACTAAAAAAATAAACAATTTTATATAGGCTCGAGTTTGGCTCGAGCTCGTGTTAAAGCTCGCAAGCCTTGTAACGAGCGCATTTTTTTCAAACTCGGGTAAGATCGGCTCGAGCTCGAGCTCGAATTCTGGTAATCGAGCACAAGCCGAGCAAGGCCAAGCTCGGACTCGACTTAGCCGTTAACACCCCAATATTTGCAACAATGATACAAAAACTAAGAACAATTTAATAAAATTCGAAAATGTATAGTCGTCGGCACATAAATATATTTTGGGAATAAAATTCTGCCGACGTGCCGTTGACAAAGACAATGTATCGCTACTTCATTTTTTACGTAACCATACTTTATCTACCATACGTTTGCTTTGAACACTCGTGACTAGCTATCCGTTAAAATTTTACGTCCCAGTTAACCTACACGAATTTTTATTTACAACGGCACTATCCGTCGCAAGCTTGTGACGGATACCGTTTTCTCTCACAAAATACCCACTTTTTCTCTCTCCCCAACACTATTCCTGTGGTTCCCTTTCTCCACTAACTCATTTTATATCTATTTTATCTCACAAACTATCCGTCATAAATTGTGACCCGTCGCAAGCAAGATTTACTAGTTAACCTAAAATCCTCGAGACTTATTTAAACGATTTCAAGTCTCTTTATTTCCTTATTCTATTCAACTATTCCACACTCAACAGTAACACTCTGCTAGGCTACTACAACTTCAACCAATCTCTAACAAAACTCTCAATAATGGCCACGGTAAATTACACTGCAACCGTCGTTACATCCGCCGTGAAACTCGACAATAAATTTGCATTTACGACTCCTCAGTGTCGTCCGTTCCTTCGTTTTTCTTCTCCTTCTCTTCGTCGTTTTAAGTTTACACCCTTGACCGCCACCAAAGGTAATTAACTACTTTTAATACAATTGAAATATTTGTGTATGATCTCGTTACAACTTACAAGTTACACCTAAATCTTTACAATATCCTATTTAATAGCCCGATTACCTTTATGTTTAAAGAGGACATAAAATCTTTTCTATTACTTCTTCAATTTTCCTATTTTCTTCCCATTTTCCTTATTTGGCAAATTACCTATTTTCTTCCCGTTTATTTTCTTTCCTATTTTAGACAATCAAATGACGACTTGGTCCTTGTCCTATTTCATTAATTACAAAAAATGTCATTGCTTTATGTTTCATTAATTACAAAAAATGCCCTCTTTTTATTACTAACCCCACTTTTTGCCTTCCTATCATTACTTTATCATTTTTTTAATAAATGCCTTAATCGATGTGCAATATAAAAAATAGAAAGAAATAAAATAAATGGAGGAAGTATTAATTAGTAAATGCACATTTATTTGATTCTTATCTTGTAATAATTCTACAAATTTTTCAACATAAATAAATTGTAACGTTAGATTATAGATGACAGGTTTTAATAGAAATTTTGACTAATAACATATTATAATTAACAGAATTAATTTGAGTGGTTTAGTAACTGAGATATTACAATTAGTAGATTGTTAATTTTGTTTTTTGTAAATTGTAATAAAATTTTCTATTTTAGAATATGCTAACCAATATGGCGAGGTAAATAAGTGGATCTCGCAAAACTCGATCCATTGCCATCCGTAGCAATGTTAAATACGATCATTAGGATTGTATTTTAAGAATTTGATACCCTTCCAAGTGTGGTATTTACTTAGAAATTAAAAATTAAATTACCCATTAATCAATAAAATTAGGGATATTTTAAATGGTAGCCTCAATTTTCCGACTTTTTACATAGTACCCTTTCATTTTTAAAACATACGCGGTATCCCTAATTATTGTTATTATCACTAAGCGTATCCTTAAATTTTATTTTTCGCCAATTAAATTCAGTTTTAGGCGTTAAATGATTATTTTGGCACACAACCAAGCTTATCATTTATTATCTCATGACATAAAAACTCTATTAGAATCAATATCCATCTTTGGACGTGATAATTTGGCAAGGGATAAATAATTTTTTCTGTCAAAATTTATTTTATTTAGCTCATATATATCTATAAATATTAGTATTATGATGGATACTGGGGCTAATAAAGTCTTTATGTCATGTGATAACAAATAACAAGCTTACTTATTACCGTTCAGGTCATCATTTAACACCCAATATATTGAGAAATTACTTTCTCCTAGCTCTAGGGTTATATTTATCATTTATCTTAAGCATCCAAACCTACAGGTGAGGAAACAAAATCAACAGGAGCAGCAGATGTGTTAGAGAGTGCCAAAGCTCTTGCAGAGTCGACAAAAGCCGCAGTCATTGAACAAGGTGACGAGGTTAAGAGTAAGCTTGACGAAGCTGCCGATGAGAATAAGGCTAACGTTATCGAACAAGGTGACAATGTCGCCGATACGGTTTTCGGAGCTATTGGAGATGCTTTAGATTCTACTAAGACTGCCGTGAACGAGTCTGTTGACGATGCTCAAGGTGCCCTCGACTCGAAGGACAAAAAATAGAGAAATAGTAGCCGTAATGGTGGCAACGGTGACGGTGATGGTAACGGTAAATCGGTAATATAGGCGGAATTAAAGGGAATGCCGTAACGTATTGTGTTCAAAGTTTTATTTGGAAATATAATCATGGATTTGTATCATTATGTATTTATGTTTATAATTATAATTATACTTCTAATTTCGAGTAATTTTCTAAAATAGGCGATTTTGAACAATTAATTAACGAAATAGGTTGTTTTTTAAATTTATTACCAAAAATGGGTCCACGTCATCACCGAAGCTAGGTTCGTATTCAAGTCGCTTACCCGGACAGCGATCATGTCCAAAAAATTATACCAACAACAAGTCGCTTAGGCGGTGAGCGACTCGCAACTGACTGGAAAAAAAAAAATTCCCCAGAGTGAAAACGCTGTGCCCCACAGCGACTTACTTCTTTGTCTCTCTCCTCCCTTATTTTTTCCCTTCGTTTCCTTGGGAGACCTTCAATCACCATTATCCCTATACACATACTTTAATTCTCTGCAGAAAGATTCTAGGAGTATCATTTATGCCTTTAAGGTCCTGCAAGAACCAATGTCGAATTGATGGTGTTTTGCTGGGACCTGAAGTACTAGTTAAAAATAATGTAAGGAAGAGGATTGGAAATTGTAATATTAAGAGCAAGAATAGTAGATTCCTTGAATGGTTAGCATGTATTAGACGGAATGAAGGATAATCTTTTGTAGATTATGCCTTGCAATGGTGTACGGATTTTTCGATCGATTAATGAGAAGCTCACATTTTCCCCCAATTAAAAGAAGAGTAAAAAATGAGTTAGCACTAGCACACAAGGTGGTAATGAAATGCTTCTACCAGATTTAATTGGGAAAATGGGTTAAAGTGCAAAGGTTGAGGATCTGATAATGGGGATGATGCGCATCAGATTTTGGAGAGAAAGTGACAAATTAATAGGGTGTAATGAATGAAGTAAGGGAGGAGAGAGACAAAGAAGTAAGTCGCTGTGGGGCACAGCGTTTTCACTCTGGGGAATTTTTTTTTTCAGTCAGTTGCGAGTCGCTCACCGCCTAAGCGACTTGTTGTTGGTATAATTTTTTAGACATGATCGCTGTCCGGGTAAGCGACTTGAATACGAACCTAGCTTCGGTGATGACGTGGACCCATTTTTGGTAATAAATTTCAAAAGTAAACTATTTCGTTAATTAATTGTTCAAAATCGCCTATTTTGGAAAATTACTCTCTAATTTCCTCCAATTTGTTTTAATTTCTTAGATTATTTTTCCGAAATTATAGACACGTAAAGGATTTAAGGTTTTCTTTGGTAAACATTGGATTTATTTGGACAGAAGAAGTCTGTTGTAAAAGCAGATTATAAATGACGGGTTTTATTAGAATGTTTGATCAAAATATTATAATTAGTAGAATTACTTATGGAAATTAAAGAGTGAGTGATCGTTAACTTATCGCATAAAGGTTGTGAAGAGCTTTGTTCAAGGGCTAGCGTGTTTACCGTGATCGTTTGGTGGTTATGGTGATGGAGGAATTGTCGGGTTTTTGGACGAGACGATACAATTCCAAACAATGTGTTCGTTACTTTTCTTATGCAACAGCGCCGCCCAGTGTAGCCCAATTTTGGCGCCACCTTGCCATATATACTCATATTATTGGGTTCTCCACTTATTGCATGTGAGAGAATGACACCAAGACTAGGAGCCGAGATTGGACTTCATCCGATGACGCTAACTCATTTCCCATTTTTTAATACATCTTTTTAAGCTACGCGACAATCTATAAAAATATGAGTTTTAAGATTTTCTCATTAGTTAAAATAACACGGAGTAATAACTTATGTTTTTGTTTAATTTAATAAATTGGTATTATAAATATTTTTACCTACAAACTTTCACGAATTTTTATTTGTGACGTGTAGATCCATCGCAATTTTACGACGGATCAAATAATACTGATATGGGGTATTTAAGACAAAAACAAAAACAAAAAAAACACTAGAAAATAGCAAACTGTTTTGTCTTGTTCACAACTCACCGAGAAACTTTTGAGAACAACAAATAAACGGGTAATAAAAATACTAAAATAAATTCACGTCGGCACAGAAGAATCTAAGGAACAGCTCAAAATATACATTCTTGTCGTTGTCATAATACTACAACCATTAAAATGAAGACATTAAACACTTTACATAATCTACGTCTCCTATACATCAAATCCTATACAAATATATAAATATAAAACATTTGCAAATTAATTATCCCAAACATCTAATCTAAATACAAAATTATTATGGCAGACGAAACGCCCAAGATCGAGCAGCCGACAAGCGACGAGCACGCAGAAACAACAACAACAACAACAACAACGACGACAACAGCAACAGGAGCAGCGGCAGCAGATGTCGTAGCGAGTGCTAAAGTATTTGTAGAAACGGTACAGGCATCTGTTCTTAAACAAGGGGACAAGGTTAAGGCTAAGGTTGTCGGAGCTGCTGACGACACAAAGACTAGTGCCACCCAACAAGGTGGCAATATTAAGGATACGGTTGTCGGGGCTGTTAACGGTATGTTGGAAGCTACTAAGACTGGTGTAGTACAGGGTGTTGACAAAGCTCAGGGTTATATTAACCCGACCCGCTCCACTACTGATCCGACCTCCCTTGTCCCCGATGAGGACAAAGAGTCGTCGTAGTTTATTAACACAAATTCTCATTGAAAACGGATATGTCTGTCATAAAATGAAGACAAGTCAAATAATAACCAGGTGGGTAGATGAGACAAAACATATACCGCTACTTTTTAGGCAATTTGCTTTTATTTTATCTACCCATTTAGATATTATTTGACCCGTTTTTAGTTTGTGACGGTCCATCTTCAATGAGAGTTACTGATTCATTAATGTGGGTGAAATTATAGTGAATACCGTAACAATTTAGTTTATTTGTTTGTTTGTATTTGTTTATGTAATGTAAATTATGAAGTTTGATGTCTTTATTTATTTATTAATGGGATGTATAATGTAAATTGTGGAGTTTTGACGTTTTTCTAGTGGATTTTAATTGTCAATCACATTGATTTAGTTTTTTTTAGCAGTCCGTTTTTCTTAAGACGGGTCACCATTTGTGACGGATATTTTGTGAGATAAAATGGATACAAAATGAGTTAGTGGAGAAAGGGGACCACATGAATAGTGTCAGAGAGAGAGAAAAAGTGGATATTTTGTGAGAGGAAACGGTATCCGTCACAAGCTTGCGACGGATAGTGCCGTTGCAAATAAGATTTTGTGTTTTTTAGAGCCGTAAAATTATAATTTAACTGAAGTGTATAACCCGTGAGGCCGTGAAGTTAATAAGATCGCTGACTTTATGTCTTTTCTTGAACATTTATGCCAAACTCTTTTGAGTTGGATTGAAAATCATCGGCTTCAACTTATTTCACTCATTCAAAATGATGAAACAAGTCAATGATTTAATTTTCTTACCATATAAAAGAATCACAAATTTTCATTTGCGATGGGTATATCTGTCGCAAATTACGACGAGTACTATTTTATCTCACAAAATATCCACTTTTTCTCCCTCTGTTCCCCTTTCTCCACTAACTCATTTTCTATCCATTTTATCTCACAAAATATCCGTCATAAATGGTGACCCGTCACAAGTAAGACTTAGTATAAAAGAATATGAATTTGTTGGTAGATAAAAACAAGAAATTTGTAATTTTCTAGACACTCTTCTTAATTTTATTTTATTTACCTATATAGGCATATAGCTGATATTTAACCAGTCATATTCCGTCACAGTAAAGACTTATGCTTTGTTCTTTCTAGCTTAATTTCAGCTTCTCTCAATTTTGTTCGACTATATTCCGTTGAGTTTTATTTACGTTCAACCAATATATTCAATTAATTTTTTCACAAAATTAACTTTTAATTTAAGTAAATTCACTTCACCTCACTTTCAGTAAATTTAATTTAATTAAACTCTACTCCAATTAATTCAATTCAACTCGTTTCAGGCCTTATTCATATTGGTGAGACCGTGAGATCTATGATAAACCTTAAGTTGCAATCTATTTCCAAATCACAAAAAAGTTTGACTCACACTCACCAACTTTCCTGATCCTATACGTCAATCCAACAATCTAAAACATACAAATGAATCAAATCAAATGACTCAATCTAAATACCCAAATCTCCCGAAAGAATTATCAAAAATCGTTAATTCTCATATGAGACGGTCTCTCGATTAATCAATCTAATAACTCCATATTATCACAATGATCTTCATTTTCCTAACAATAATCATCTCAATCTCCACACATTGTGCAAAATCAACCCCAACAATTTCAGCAACACCAACAATCTTAGAAAAATCAGGTGACAAAATCAAGATCACATGGACAAACATATCAAACCCAACAGAATTAGATTGGTTAGGAATCTACACACCACCCAACTCACAAAACAAACATTTCATAGGCTATTTCTTCCTCTCATCTTCACCAAATTGGGAATCAGGAACTGGGTCCCTCACATTTCCCTTAATTAACCTTCGTGGGGCCTACCAATTCCGGTTATTTCATTGGTCAAAATCAGAAGTGGACCGGACAAAGATGGACCATGATCAAAACCCACTTCCTAGACCCAAGCATTTGTTGGCTAGGTCAAGTTTGGTTAAGTTTAGAAACCCTAATGGTCCTGAGCAGACCCACCTTGGGTTTAGTGATAGGGTTGATGAGATGAGGGTTGTGTTTGTGTGTGGAGATGGTGGGGAGAAAGTGGTTAAGTATGGTGAAGATGAGAAAGAGTTGAGTTTTGTGAAGGAGACTAGTGTTGTTAGGTATGGTGTTGAGGATATGTGTGATAGTCCTGCTAATACTAGTGTTGGTTGGAGGGATCCTGGGTTTATTTTTGATGGGGTTATGAGTAATTTGAAGATGGGTAAGAGGTATTATTATAAGGTAATACCTCGTAATTTGCGGGAGCCCTTGAGTCACTCGAGTAATGTTGTTGTTGTTGTTGTTGTTGATGATGTATTGTTTATTTTAGTTTATTGTTATAAGTCATGGTATGAACCGGGTTTGAGTCTCAATTTGCGGGAACCCTTGAGTCACTCGAGTTGTTGTTGTTGTTGTTGTTGTTGTTGTTGTTGTTTATTTTAGCTTATTATTATAAGGCATGGCATGAACCGGGTTTGAGTCACTCGGAATAATGTTGTTGTTCTTGATCATGGATTGTTTATTTTAGTTTATTATTAGAAGGCATGGTATGAAGTATGAACCGTCTTTGAGCCGCAATTTGCAGGAGCCTTTGAGTCACTCGAGTTATGTTGTTGTTGTTGGTCATGTGTTGTTTATTTTAGTTTATTGTTATATGGTATGGTATGTTGGTATATACCCCTGACTTCGCAATTTGCAGGAGCCTTGAGTCATTCGAGTAATGTTGTTGTTGTTGTTGTTGTTCTTGATCATGTGTTGTTTATTTTAGTCCGCCGAACCCAAATCATTTTGGGACTAAGGCTATGATGTTGTTGTTGTATTATGAGGTATGGTGACTATGGTCTGGACCCCTTTTGAGTCGCAATTTGCGGGGGACCTTGAGTCACTCGACTATGTTGGTGCTATTGTTGGGGACTTGGGGTTGATTACGTGTTGTTTATTTTGGTTTATTATTATGAGGTATGGTATGGACCCTTTGAGTCTCAATTTGCGGGAGCCCTTGAGTCACTCGAGTGATGTTGTTGATCATGTGTTGTTTATTTTAGTTTATAAAGTTTTGAACTTTGGCTGATTTTGGACTAGTTTTATGTGTTGTAATAAGGTATGGATGGTATTATAAGGGAAATAGATGTTATGTATGACAAGGGATGGTATTATGTGTTGTTTGATATATTTGAGTTCGGTTTATAAAGTTTTGATCTTTGGTTGATTTTGTAGACGGTTTTTCTCTTTGTGTTGATTGATTTGATTAGTGTATATGTACGAGTAGTTTGAGGTTGTTGTTCGGGTTGGGATACATTGTGAAGGAAGGCCTAATGTTATTCATTCTATAAAGATTGGAACTTTGCTTAAATTGAGCTTGATAGGCTTACACAGCAAAAGCTTCGTCGGTGGACTGCTATGAATTTGTTCTGATTTACAAAGCTTAGAGCATTTTGGTCGTTACGGTAAAGAAACTGAAATATCTATCTTTCCTGTGGCTGTTAGGTCGGAAGTGATTCAGGAGGTTGGAGTCCAACATACAGCTTTATTTCAAGGAATGAAGATTCTGACGAAACCATAGCATTCCTATTTGGAGACATGGGAACTGCAACACCCTACAAAACCTTTCTCCGTAGCCAAACTGAAAGCATATCTACTCTCAAATGGATACTCCGTGACATTGAAGAGCTCGGAGACAAACCCGCTTTTATCTCACATATTGGAGATATCAGCTACGCAAAAGGGTACGCTTGGATTTGGGACAATTTCTTCAATCAGATTGAGCCCGTTGCCTCTAAAATGGCGTATCATGTCTGCATTGGTAATCATGAATATGATTGGCCTCTACAACCATGGAAACCAGAATGGGGTGCTTATAGCAAAGATGGGGGTGGTGAATGTGGCGTACCGTACAGTTTAAGGTTCAAAATGCCTGGTAATTCCTCACTCTCTACGGGTACTCGTGCACCTGCCACTCGAAATCTATATTATTCATTCAATATGGGATCTGTCCACTTTGTGTATTTGTCGACCGAGACTGATTTTCTTCAAGGAAGTGACCAGTACAACTTCCTGAAACATGACCTAGAGAATGTTGATAGAAAGAAGACTCCCTTTGTTGTAGTTCAAGGGCATCGGCCTATGTATACAACCAGCAACGAAGTTAGGGATGCCCCAATTAGGGAGAAAATGTTGCAACATTTGGAACCTCTCTTTGTGGAGAACAATGTCACCCTTGCTTTGTGGGGCCATGTCCATAGATATGAAAGATTTTGCCCAATGAATAATTATACATGTGGAGAGACACCCGGATACCCGGTTCACGCTGTCATTGGGATGGCAGGCCAGGACTGGCAGCCTATCTGGGAACCGAGATCAGAACATCCTGACATCCCGGTATTTCCACAGCCTGAGAGGTCTTTATATCGTGGGGGCGAGTTTGGGTATACCCGGCTAGTTGCCACAAAAGAGAAGCTCACTCTCTCTTATGTCGGAAACCATGATGGCCAAGTACATGATACAGTGGAGATTTTCGTTACCACTGATAAAGCGAAGACTCCGGACATGACTGAGGAAAAAGAAGGATTAGGGCCATCCTTGTTAACCCAGTTTGTAGTAGGAGCAAGTATCTTATTACTTGGTGCTGTTCTCGGGTATTTTATCGGGTTTAAAGCACACTCGAAAAAAGAACCTGCTGCTTCCAGGAATGCCTGGCTTCCTGTTAAGACAGAGGACTCAGAGATTGAACTGCATGACAGCAAAACCAGTACTCTGTAAGTGATCTTAGTCTCACTGGCATTTTTCCGAAGTACTTCTAGCGAATTCATGCCTATTTGAAGATTTTGCAGTACATATAGGCAGTCAGATCTCCTGTAAATAGCATACTCATTCTTGTTGTACCATTCTATTATGTACCATAAGGCTATTAGGTGAACGTAGCCGTCCATTCCGTCATTAACACAAAAAATTGTAGTTTGTGTACCTGAAGCAGTAGGCAATGAATTGTTCTATGTATATTGTACCCATATGGCCTTATAGCTTATGCAAATTAGTTTGTTTCCGTTTATTTCCGAGTATTTGCTTGGATAAAGAGCTTGGTCCTGTTTATATGAAGCAGAGAGTAGTTTTTTTATTTTTTTATTTTTTTTTATTTTAGGGTTTAGGGTTTAGGGTTTAGTAGTTGACAGTTTCCCATTGATAGTTGGTAGATGACATAACTGGAAATCTGCTTGAACATGCAAGGTATGGTAAAAAGTCTGAAACTTTATTTCGAAGCATAGCATTATGCAGTTTGTTACGGTGTCTGTGTCAGCTGTTTATGTTTCGCTTTTTGAGAAGTTTTTCTGTCAGCTGTTTATGTTTATGTTTCGCTGTTTACCAGTTTTTTTTTTTTGCGAAAGATAAATGTAAATAATTGACGGAGTAACATACTAACATTTATAAGGAGTATGCTTTCAATTTACGGCTTGAAGTACAGGTTAAAAGAATCGAAGTACTATGTATTACACCGATAATGGATACAACAAAAGGAACTAGGGTAAGATGAACTACAAAAAAAAATGTTACAAAATTCAACAAGAGGATCGGAAAAATGCAGTCGCTCGAAGGGTTTCACTTGCTGAGCAGGTGTTTAGCACGCTGGTTCGCTCCCTTTACCCTGGAGTTGAGTTCATCAATGTCCTTGTCGAGATGATCGAGCGCTTTGTTTTGCCTGCAGTGATGTCGAGAATGATGGTAATCCTTAACTCTGTTGAAACATGCAAATATGAAGAGATAACAAAGGAAAAGAACTTACTTTTCGAGTTCACCTCCCATATCAACAGCCATGCCCTTCAAGTCACCCAAGATACTGCTCAAATCATCGAGCGCATCATCTTGTTTGTCCTTCTCCATCTGATCCACAGATTACAGGTAAAACCGTCTCAAACAACTTTTCATGTTAATCGTGATACTGAGTATAGAAACCGACACATAAGTTTGTCACACAGACCTCAATTTTCTGCATCGCTGTCATTGGACCAGTAGGTGCTGTTTTATCGCCTGCCTTCCCTTTTGGTGCTTGTGCCATTAGCTTGTCTTTCTGCTCTTTTGTTGCGCGTTTTGCTGGTTCATCTGCCAATATTGTTGACGGGAAAAACATTGTCGAATCACATTTTTCCTTTGCAGTGATATGTTATCAGGAACAGCGAAAAATATCAGGGTAAAAACCTGGTGTAGTTACGGGTCCTGTTATGCTGTGCGCTTTCTTTGGCTTCCATGGCTTGGAAAACATCCCTCCTAGACTATTTAGCAGCTTTTCACCCTGTAATTCGGAATCAAATTCTTCAAATTCGTTAGATCACATAAATTTTCTTTTTTCTTTTTTTGATAATGAGGGGTTTAATCCCCGGGCCCATGCATTCCCGCACCATCACATAGACCATGTAAGCCACCCCTTGGGGGGCTACAGTGGCCAAGTGGTCATCGCCCAAGCTGGTAATCGAACCTGAGACTTCTCAACTCCTGCATTTCTGCAAGCTTTAGACCATGCCCAAGCAATGGTCACGCTAACTAGGTCACGACCCGGTTTTACCGTTAATCACATCTTATTATCTCGACCTACCTTCACCCTCCCAAGCAAAAGGTCACGACCTAGGTCATCAACCCAATTATTTTTCACTTTAATCCTTCTCAATCATTGAAAATTCAACCATTAATTAATATTTTTTATCGTTTTTTTATTTTTCAACCAATTACAAGTGGCCACATAAGTTGTCACAAATATGGTCATTATTGTTTCCCAAAGGTCACAAATTGACCTTGGTTGGTCATAAGGTCACAAATTAGTGTATTTGGTCACAAATTAATTCTCTTAATTACCCATTAACCATGACCAAACAAGGTCATGACCTACCTCATGACCTTGCTTGGGGATGGTCTTAAGGTTTAACTCAGTTACCACTGGACTAACACCACTTGGTTTAAATTCTGTGAATCAGGAGTCATTCGACATTTCACAAGAAACAAGTGCAGGAGACGGCCTTATTCTCTAGTTAAATCTCGGACCCAAATTAACCGTGTCATTGAAGAGGAAGAAGAACAAACCTTGCTCAAATCTTGGTCTATATTAGCAGCCATCTGGTGCGTCCTGTGAATCTGCTCGCCTTGCTGATGCAGCGTTTCAAGGGTCTTGGAAGCATCCTCGCGAATATCCTCAGCTATCCTCAGACAGTTATTCATTGTGCTTGTAGTCTCTTCAGACTTATGCACTGCATAAGTCTCGAGCTCCTGTACCGACTGGTTTTCAAACCCGCCTGAATCTTTGAAATCATTTTTGTATTTCTTCTTTTGTGCTTTTGTAGCGGCAGTATACTCTCTATCATTTTCAGTGTCGAAAGTGTTGGTGATGAGTATGGGTTCGGATGAAGTCCTCTTCGAGGGATCGAGCCCTTTTCCCGCTTCAGGGCTGGTTGCTTCCGATGCTGCATTACCTTTTTTCATAAACCCGAACATTCTGACCGATTGTGTATTGGGTTTTGTTGGATCTATAAGATATCGGAAAAATAAATATAAATCATTCTTTTTTCGGATTGTAAACAACCATTTTTCGTTTCTTCCAAGGTAAAATCAACGTAATGAATTAAGGTTTAATTGTTTGCGGTTAATTATTGAATGTGATCGATGTTATAACAAGAAAATATTAAAACTTAAAACTATAATGCAAGAAAAAACGTATAAAACGATAATTAATTTCTTATCGTACGACGACATTATGATCAACTAATAAAAAATCGAATGCAAATATAATCGAAAGAATACCTGTTAAAAATGCACGAATGGAAATAAATCAAGAATTACAAAGAATGTAGGGGAAGTGAGAGAGAAATTATTTTTATATTCATGTTTTTATGAACAAGAGGATGGAGAAAAGTTGAAAGAAAGAGTAAGAAATGAATTGTTAATTAGAATTATCCAAAAGAAAAAAAAATTGAGAGATATCAAAAATAGAACAAAATAAATCCCGGAAAAAAAGAATGACCTCTTCTCTCTTTTTCATATTTTTTAACTGGAGAGGGTAACACCTATAGCACATAATACATAGATGTTCAATTTTCTCCCCATTTATCCTTCCAGTATCCGTCACAAGCAAAACATTTTAGGGGTCGTTTGGTTCAAATAGTTGGAATGGAATGGAATGGATTCTAATACCAAGGAGGTATGGAGTTAGAATCCCATACTTATTAATGTTTGTTTGGTTTGATCTCATAATGGATTGTAAATGTCATTCTTATTGTTTGATTCACATTTAAAATGGATTTCAAATTATTTCATTTTTTTTCATAGATAACTGCAATTATATTATTTTGAATTAAAATTAACTACAACAAAGCCAAAATTCAAATTAATCCGTAAACATCAAATGACTCATGTTCATATAATACGTCAATAGCAAAATTATTCTAAGACCGAAAAAAATCCACATAAAATGTCTTACGTAAAAAATCCACAGAAAATGTTTTCAGAAAAAAATTCACATGAAATGTTTTATGAAAAATATGCAACTTTTGTTTATGACAAAAATCCGCATAAAATGTTTTACGAAAAAATCCACATAAAATGTTTTACGAAAAAATCCACATAAAATGTTTTATGAAAAAAATCCACATAACATGTTTTATGAAAAATACGCAACTTTTTTTTATGAAAAAAAAATTCACATAAAATATTTTATGAAAAAAATCCACATAAAATATTTTATGAAAAAAAATCCACATAAAGTGTTTTATGAAAAATACGTAACTTTTTTTATGAAATAAATTCACATAAAATGTTCTATGAAAAAAATTCACATAAAATGTTTTATAAAAAATACGTAATTTGGGATGAGGTGGAATGAAGTTAGAATGTTGGGTTGAGACATGGGTATGATATTCCAGGAATTTGGAATGGATTTAGAACCCCTTGGGTATCAAACTTCATTCCAAAAGGGTCCAACCAAACACTTGAATGGATGGAATCCATTCCAATCTTCAAATTCAATTATGTTCAATTTAACTCTCTTAAACTCGCTTCTGGTTATCATTAGGGGTGTAACCAACCGATTTGAGTTCGAGCACGAGTGGCTTGGAAACTTGAGCTTGAGCTCGGAATCGGCTCGGAGTTATCCGAGCTTAAAAAATAAAAAACTCAAGTTAAAAAAACATATGATTATAAATGTTAAAATATCATTTTATTAGGAACAAAAAAATTACAAAATGACAAAATAACTAAAAATAATAGATAAAACGAGTTTAACCGAACTTCCGATTTCAAGCTCTGCTTAGCTCAGAATCGGCTCGGATTTGGTCCACCCGACTCAAAATCGACTCGAAATTAGTTTTGACCGATTTCGAGCCAATCTCTACCCAAGCTAATTCCGAAAATCCGAGCACTATACGAGTCGGCTCAGATCAATTACAGCCCTAGTTATCATCGTACTCCGTAACTTTATTTCGATTAGCAATCTCGTGTGTTAAAAACGTGTAAACTAATGTTACAGTTAACGGTTGAGGAGTGGCGCTAAAAGTTACAGTATGACTTATGACACTTTAATTCATTGAAAAGCGGAAAACGTCAAAAATCCGCATGACACAAGATTACACAGCTCAGAATCACCACTACCGATAGCGATATTAACAAAACTACAATAAAAAAACAAATAAAGAAATAATGTACAGATATTTCTCATTACTCATTCTTCACTACTCATCACTCTACTCTACTTAGTTAGTGTGTAGGGTACTCATTCTTCACCAACGCTACTCTCTAATCTCTATAATTCAATCCAATTTCGGATTTGGAATCTCTGATTCTTCATAATGGCGGTCAATTTAGGTTTCTGCACTTTAATTTCATCTTCTTCTAACAGTTCCGTGCCGTTTTTCTGTGATTTTGCTTTTAATTTCAGGAATTTTAGAAGTACTTCGTCGTCGTTGTTGTCGGCGTCGGCGTTGCCGGTGTTTTCTAGAAGGTTTTTGACGGTTACTAATGTCGCTAGTGATAAGCATTTGGAGGATGCTCTTTCTGCTGATAAAGGTTTAATTCTGTGTTTCTAGTTTCTGTAATTGCATTATTGTTTGATTTTTGTTTGATTTCGTGTCGGATTTTGCTTAGATTGACTGTTTTTATGCTGAACTATGCTGAATTGAACCGAAATGAGTTGTTGTTTACAAATGTATAATGTACATTAGAGACTGTATTGACTGTAGTGAGGCTAATTTGGCAATTGTGAATTTGATTCCTGAATTGCATTACTGTTTGATTCACTGTTGATGAATTCATTTTTGCTTGATTCCGTGTCGAATTTTGCTTAGATTGACTGTTTTTATGCTGACTTGAACCAAAATGAGTTGTTTGTAAATGTATAATGTATATTAGAGACTGTATTGACTGTAGCGAGGCTAATTTGGCAATTGTGAAATTGATACCTGAATTGCATTACTGTTTGATTCATTGTTGATGAACTGATTTTTGCTTGATTTCGTGTTGAATTTCGCTGAGATTGACTGTTTTTTTTCTGCTGAATTATGCTGAACTGAACCGAAATGAGCTGTTGTGTATAATGTACATTAGAGACTGTATTGACTGTAGTGAGGCTAATTTTGTTAACAATGTCGCCAGTGAGAGACATTTGGATATTCCTCTCTCTGCCGATAAAAGGTTTTGTTCGGTGTTTCTGCAATTTGTGCATATAATACCTGAATTATATTACTGTTTGAGGATTGTCACTGAATCATTAGATTGTTAATTGATTTGATCGAATTTTTGCTCAACTTTACTGTTTTGTCTGCTGATTTATGCTGAATTGAAGCGAAAATGGCGAATGTTAGTTGTATATAATGGACACTAGTGACTGTGTTCACTCTAGTGAGGCTAATTTTGAGGATTTCTTATTCGGGACCAAAAAACTTGTTTTTGATCGTGTGCGAATGTTCTTTAAGATTTTGTGGAGTGTGATACTGTAATAAAATAATAATAATAACTGGGAGGGGCTGTTCACCTTAATTATATGTTTTCAAGCATATGGATTACCAAATACAACATATGAACATACAATTAACTAGCTTTTGCTTGAATGTACGTGATCAATTACCGTAAAACTTCTGTTCAACTTAGGTATTAGGATCAGGAAGCTGCTACGTCCCCTAGGCGGAACTTTTTCCTGTTTGTTACACTTCTTATATTGTCAAGTAGCAGTTAGCCAATGCAATTCTCGACACACTTACTTTCACTTTACGTCATCTTGACACGTTCTCTGTGTTGCACCCCGCCCCCTTGCTATGCTATAGGCTAGAGCCTTTGTAACACTAGAGTAATGTTTGATATTATTGTTTTGATTGTTACTTTGGTACTCCCTATTTTATTGGATGGTCAAGTGCATAACTTAGTTTATACGTGATCTTCCACCTGCAATGGAATCCTCTTGCCGTGTAATCCTGAATGCCTTCTTGCTAGAAATCCTAACTTCTGAATTAGAATAAAAATGTGACAAGTGCCTTTACAGATAATATGTTTTCTGACTCACTTTGATGCTACCATTCTGTAGCGGTTACAGGAGTTGAAAATGCTTTTGCACCTGATTCTGAATCAATTGCATCAAGCATTAAGTATCACGCAGAGTTCTCTCCGTCCTTTTCTCCCGAGCATTTTGAGCTCCCCAAGGCATACTTTGCTACGGCAGAAAGTGTTCGTGATATGCTTATTATCAACTGGAATACTACCTATGATTATTATGAGAAGACAAATGCCAAGCAAGCATACTATCTATCTATGGAATTTCTACAGGTTTTACCCATTAGAGTCAATTTAAAGTTTTGATGTCTAACTTAGCCGCATTCTTCATACAGTGAAAATTATTTTGCGGTGTTTAGAAAAGCACACATCTTTCTTAAGATACAAGAGTTTTCATACTCTTTGTAGTACTTTTTAGTGTTCTGGCTAAATTTCATTAATGTGTTTCTGTTTTGTAGGGGAGAGCTCTGTTGAATGCTATTGGTAATCTTGAACTATCTGGGGCCTATGCAGATGCTTTAAGAAAGCTTGGATACGACCTTGAAGCTGTAGCTGAGCAGGTTAGCTTGCCATGATTTCGTTCTTGATTCTTGGCTTTAGGTTGCAAAAATAATAGGACCTTATATTTCAGTAAAAGATCAATATAATAGCCTTAATAGATGAAGAGGGTAAGAATTAGATGTAGAGACATGCATGTTTTGAGGGTCATAGTGAATCTTACACAATTTACTCATATCAAATATTTTTCATAGGAAGTAATGGTGTTTTGATAACCTTCTCAGAATAAACCTGTAATAATGACAATTTTATCCTTCTAATCAGTCATGGATAACCAACTAACAAAACACTTCGGAATATGTTAAAACATTACATTGTTAATGGAGTACTTGACTACAAGTTGCTGATTGATTGCTGTTTATTATATAGAAATCATTTTGATGTTTAGCCTTAGTCCCTTATTATATCTGTGCGAGATACTTGGTGCTGACTGTTGTTGGTCAATTTAATGCAGGCCGAAATATGAAATAAAATACCTGTATCTCTTTATGCATACCTATATCAACAATAACAGTGTCTTCCATATCATTAACAATATCCTGGAGAGTGGAGTCCTTGCATTTTGGATTTTTCGTATTTTTTGCATTCGACCTTTTGGACTCATACACAGTTGAACGACGCTCTGTTCATAGGAATTCATAAGGCTGTAATTTCAGTATCTTCTGAATTTTATTCTCATTTTTCAGCAGGTGAGATGAGGGAGAGAATCTGTAGTCAATAAATGTCAGGGGTCTTTGAATTGAAACTCTTAGATGCTATTTAAGTGATTTGAAAATTGACATATGTGAAAAACTGTTCATCTATCGGTATCATCATACAGTTACATTACTGTACTCAGCAGAAGTCACTGATATAAAATAAGGTAGTCCTTGAACTTACTGGAATTTCATTAATACTCAACAGGAGCCAGACCCTGCATTGGGAAATGGGGGACTAGGACGTCTTGCCTCTTGCTTTTTGGATTCTATGGCTACACTGAATTACCCAGCATGGGGCTATGGATTAAGATACAAGTATGGGCTATTCAAGCAATTGATTACCAAAGATGGTCAGGAAGAAGTTGCTGAAAACTGGCTTGAGGTATGATTGTGTGTTTTACTGCCTTCCATTTGTAATTTTCATTATTTTCCATATCTGTTTGCTTCCATCGATTCCATCAAACTACATTGATGACAGTTTACGGGATTCTCTCTATGTATTTATTTCTATGATAATCAGTTTTCATTATGGGCCTTCAACTACTGATACAATCCTCTTGCTAGATGGGTTATCCCTGGGAAATCATCAGAAATGACGTTTCTTACCCGGTGAAATTTTATGGTAAAGTCGTTACCAGACCAGATGGAAGGAAAGATTGGATAGGCGGCGAGGACATTAAAGCTGTCGCTTATGATGTTCCTATTCCAGGATACAAAACCAAAACCACCAATAATCTTCGACTATGGTCTACTAAGGTGACATCAGAGGACTTTGACTTAGGCGCTTTCAATGCTGGTGATCACGCTAAAGCATATGAGGCACTGACAAATGCAGAGAAGGTGTGTTTGAATCTGCAACTTCATATAAAAAATTGCACATATAGGACGTTATTCCTATATTAGCATTGTTTCACTTTAATTTTTAGAAGTGTTCTTGTTAGAACTAATTTTGTCTAGTAACACTGTCGTTTTCATCATTATTGGAGAAAATCTGAAATGTCTTGCAACAACCTTCTTCCAGCTCGTTGATGCTTTGATAGTGGGGCTTTGTTGATCATAAACCAAGTCAATATATGTTTTTTTGCCAGACCAACCTTAAAGTCTATATCCGTTTCCCTGTGTCTTTACCCTTGCAATCACATGACATCAGGATTTACCTTCTAATGAATGATTGTATGCCTTGCATCTTTTTCCAAGCAGATATGTTATGTATTATATCCTGGTGATGATTCATTGGAAGGAAAGACTCTTCGGCTGAAGCAGCAGTATACACTGTGCTCTGCTTCCCTCCAAGATATAATTTCACGCTTTGAAAAGAGATCAGGAAATCCTGTAAACTGGGAAAAATTTCCAGAGAAAATCGCTGTACAGATGAATGATACACATCCAACACTCTGTATCCCAGAACTCGTCAGAATACTGATGGACATCAAGGGTTTAAGCTGGGATGAAGCCTGGAATATAACAAAAAAGTAAGTCTCGAGCTTACTCACTGAACATGAAATGTGAGAAATAATTTATGAATGATGATATCATATATCTTGTAGTTCAAATTTATTTTATCATTTAGATACCTAAGTTTTATACAAGTTGTCAAAGTAACCTCAGAAGAACTTCTAAAGCTTTCCTGTGTGGGGGTACAGCCGTACAGGAGTCTTAATATTTAATGCATCCTCTTTAGCCTCGTGTCAATCGTATCGTTTATGAAGCTCATCCTGACAAGTAGTAATAACAAAATTTTAATGCTTCTCTTACCTTATCTCTAGGACTGTTGCGTACACCAATCATACTGTGTTACCAGAGGCACTAGAAAAGTGGAGTTTGGAGCTGATTGAGCAACTGCTTCCTCGTCATGTTGAGATCATAAAATTGATCGATGAGGAGGTAACAAAAGAACAAATTTGTAGGATATTATTTTTTAACCTATGTTGAAGTGCTCTACATCATTTTCTTTGCGCTTATTTTGCATCTCAATATGTTATTTACCAGCTAATAAACACCATAATAGCTGAATATGGTATTGAAGATCTTGGCTTATTGCATGGAAAGATACAAAGCATGAGAATTATGGACAATGTAGAGTTGCCTGGATCTGTTTTAGAATTGCTTGTAAAGCCTCAAAATGGTTCCATTGTAGTTCCAACTGAAGCATTAGAAATTTCTGAAGAAGATGATTCTTCGAAAGGGAAAGAAACATCTGCGGAAGAAGAGGTGGAGGGGAAGGAGAGTGTAGATACAGCTGATGTAACTGAACCATTAGCTTCTCAAGAGAAATGGGAGCCAAGTTTTAAGCCGGATCCGAAGCAACCTAAGGTTGTTCGTATGGCTAATCTTTCTGTTGTTGGCGGGCACACGGTCAATGGGGTTGCTGCGATACACAGCGAGATAGTTAAGAATGATGTTTTCAACGATTTCTACTTGGTAAATGTTAAACTGAAACATTGTTTGCTTGTTCATTAACCTGGATGAAATGGACTTTTGCTCATCTTGATGATGGGTGGCTGTCTTTGTTTCAGTTGTGGCCTGAGAAATTTCAGAATAAAACAAATGGTGTTACCCCTAGAAGATGGATCCGCTTTTGTAATCCAGCACTGAGTAAAATAATCACCAAGTGGACTGGATCAGAAGATTGGGTTCTCCAAACTGAGAAGCTCGCTGAACTACAAAAGGTATATTGTTATTGCTTTACTATGATGACTATATTGGTTATTGCATTTAGGTCATTTCGGGAACGCTGATTTTTGTAGTACTTTTAGATGTTATTAGTTTATTCGAGGAATTAATCATCCTCAAATCTCAATACCTACGCTGTCTGAAAAGGTGTTTGGGTAAATGTTACATAAGCTGCATATTGTTTCTGGCACATTATATTATTTTCGCATATAGCTTGTGCAACATGCGAGCCCTTTTGAAAACTACCTGTCCCTGGTCTTCCTTGAAAGTACTTGAATAGCCTGCTCATATTGAATAGAGTGCTCATATTTTAAAGTTTTCAATAAACGTTTCTACAGTTTGCCAATAATGTGGAACTTCAGTCTGAATGGAGGGAAGCAAAGAGGATAAACAAAATGAAGGTTGCAGCATATTTAAGAGAAAAAACTGGATATATTGTCAGCCCAGATGCAATGTTTGACGTGCAGGTAATTTCTTCTGTTAGTAATATTAATGCTAATTGCATTTTTTTTGTCTAGCCACTTAAGCAGTATATGCTATTTTCTTTTCTACAAAAGAAAGAAAATCTTCAGATGCTTAAAGCCTTAAACTTTGACGATAGGTTTTTGTTTGATCTGGGACCCGTTGTAAAGGTATAAGATCCAATTATTGTGCCTCAACCATCACCTTAATGTTTTGGTATGGTCTTCTAATATAGTATCAGCGTCTGATAACCTTGATGCCCTGATAAGCCTGAGGTCCCAGGTTTTATTCCTGGAAGCCCCCTTGCTGACAATGTCCTGTGTTTATCCACGTTTGACGCCTATGGGTCTCCGTGAGGGGCATTTATTCAGATGTTGAGGCCTATGAGCCTCCGGTTGAGGGGGGTGTTAAAAGTATAAGATCCATTAAAATATGTAGGTTATGTTACACTTCATGTAGTAAAGAAAGAAAATTTGCACAGCGGTTGTTTTCATAATGATTTGGACATGAATGTCACATAATTATAATGCTAAATATGCAGTAGAAGTTTATCAGTCGCTTTTACGGACAGTACAATAAGTCCCTTACTGCAAATAGAGACCTGCAAAGTGTAGTTCATGCTGTCCTTAGACTTGAAATGATTGCTGTTTCAGGTGAAACGTATTCACGAATACAAGCGGCAGTTGTTGAACATTCTGGGAATCGTATACCGTTATAAAAAGATGAAAGAAATGACTCCTGAGGAAAGGGTTGCAAAATATGTGCCTCGTGTGTGTATTTTTGGAGGAAAAGCGTTTGCCACCTATGTCCAAGCTAAGAGAATCGTGAAATTCATTACAGATGTAGGTACCACGGTAAATAATGATCCGGAAATTGGCGATCTTTTGAAGGTATGTATATATTATCATTAAAGTTGAAGAGTCCTCCTACTCATTACAAATATCTTATAGTGCTCACTCACATACACAGTAATAATTTCCGTAACATTTTATTGTTTTTTTTTTTCATTCCTACTGTTGTCGGTATTGGCAAATATTTGAATCATCATAGTGATAAGTTGATCATAGTTTCTGAAGAAAGCTTTAGGCATATGCAATGTGAATGATTTTTATTTTTTTATTTTTTTTATTTTACGTTCGACCACTATTAAATTGTCCACTAACATCTCTCACTTCTCAGTCCATATTCAAACATGTTTCAAATCTTGCATTTTCAGTGATTATATTGATGATCTGAGAGTTGTGAATATGTCAGTGAAGCTATTCCATCACAGTGAACATTGTTTTTATTGTCAACTTGATTCTCTTCTTCTTGCACTTTCTATCCTAACTTCTTCATTTCTCTTAGGTGATATTTGTCCCAGATTACAATGTAAGTGTTGCTGAAGTGCTTATTCCTGGCAGTGAGCTGTCACAACATATCAGGTAATCACATTGATCTGATGTGAACACTATTAAAGGTGAAGTTCACAAAATATCAGGAAATTTACAGCATATGTGAGGTTAAAGAACTGTAATGTATGAACAAACCTTTGGCTTTTGAAGGAAACGTTTATGACTTTATGTTACTTAGAGCAAATACCTAGCTCTGCGACTTATCACACTTATTAAAATTTGCTTATGCATGTCACCAGTACTGCTGGAATGGAGGCCAGTGGAACCAGCAACATGAAGTTTGCTATGAACGGATGTCTGCTGATTGGTACTCTTGATGGAGCTAATGTTGAAATAAGGGAGGAAGTTGGCGAGGACAACTTTTTTCTCTTTGGTGCAGAAGCTCACGAAATTGCTAATCTTAGGAAGGAGAGAGCCGAGGGCAAGGTAAGATACCATCTGTCATCTTATACTTCTATATATTTGTTGTAATAGTTGTTGAATCTTAGTGAAGTAAATGAAAGAAAAATAACTGTACTGTCATATATTGTACTTGTTTAAGGCTTATTTAACGGAGACACGCAAGTAAATGATAATGAGAAGTTTTTATACTTACCTAGCTACTAATAAGTTTGTTGTTTGATGCACTGTGTAGTTTGTACCGGATCCACGGTTTGAGGAAGTTAAAGAATACATTAGAAGCGGAGTTTTTGGCTCATTCAGCTACGATGATTTGATGGGTTCCCTTGAAGGAAATGAAGGCTATGGCCGAGCTGATTACTTTCTCGTTGGCAAGGACTTTCCCAGTTACATTGAGTGCCAAGAGAAAGTTGATGAGGCTTATCGTGACCAGAAGGTAAGTTTAAAATCCATTGTCTTATTGAATATCATTATAGTTGTTTTGGGTATTTGGGTTCGAACTACTTAATTAAGAGTGAACAATTTCTTCAAACTTGGGAGTAATAAGGTTCTGTACTTCTGTCAAACTTAGGAGTTAAGAATTCCGTGAAGGCTGGTCTCACTTTTCTAGTTGGTTAAGTGAAGAACATAATTTCACAGGCCATATTCTTCTCAAAATATTTTTTCGTAATTTAAATACCTCTTTTGATAGAAAAGCTTTGTAAAAATATAGGTCTCTGAAAGCTCACATAACTTCATAAAACATAACAAGCTCAATTATATATATTTGAATAAAAAAAAGCTCAGTAAAGATCATATCATATCGAAGTACAGAAGTGAAGTAATCTTGGTGTTGCTTTGACCCTCCTTTATCCCGGTATACGACAGCTTCAGTCTTCAATAACTCCTTGATTTCCTGTGATTATAGTCAAATATCTTGATCCTTATTTATGATATCCCGTATTCGTGACATTCCTACAATTTGGCTATCAAAGACGGCTTCTGGTTGAAATCTATTTATAATGCTGCTGTTAGCCTATCTCTGGTTACAATATCATCTCTGAGATTCTTTTATTTGGTTTGAATGAATATCCTTTCTCATCATTAACCCGGTCATGTACATGTCATATTATCTTGCTCTGTTTTATAGCTAATTTTTTATCACGATGAGCAGAAATGGACAACAATGTCGATCCTCAACACAGCCGGTTCATCCATGTTCAGCAGTGACAGAACGATTCACCAGTATGCTCGAGATATATGGAGAATCGAACCTACGATACCCTTGTAAGAACCATCACTCCTTAACGAGCTCAGCCTTTACTGAACGACATATAATCAGGTACACAAATTATAAGGCATAAATAAAAACGAGGGTTGTTGCCACTCCGCCACTCACCTTCTAAGGCTCCTTATCTCAGACTAGGCTCTAGTAAACCGGTGTTACTGTTAGGCGCTTTCAAAATAAATTGTATTTATATATCTACATTCGAAAAATGTCTTCTTTAAATATATTTTTTAGTTTGGATTTAGCTAATAATTCTAGTGTAATTTGACTCCACGTCACGAATCACGATGTTTGTTGATATCTATGGAAGAGTCCAAGAGGGCGGTTAAGTGTTAAGGCCAGAAGGCCACTCTTTTTAGTATTTACAATCTAAGGCATGCTGGGGAAAAACTACCGTGGTGTTTACTGTTTAGGGTCGGATGTAATACCACTGACGTGCTCATGGCCGTGCTTTGCTTATAGATGTACCCATGTAGGGGTAGCTGTTTAGTTATAGTCTTTCCCGAGGTCGTTCATGGTTGGATGATGGTGGTTGCAGGCAGGAGCATAGCCAGAACCGAAATTTTGAGGTAGCAAAAATTCTTCTTGTACTTTAGTATCTTTACTAAGATCAAAGATCGTATTTTAAAGATTTCCGAGTAGCAAAATCAATAATTTCAACTATTTTTTGGGATTTGGGGTAGCATTCCTTGCTTCTATGTAGCTCCTCCGGCTGGATGAGGTTGAATCTTGAGGAAAAATAGATGTCGAGATGGGTCAATGACTGGGAGTACCGATGATTTATAGTGGTTGTCTAGTGCGCGAGTTCCGTGTTTGGAAAATTGATTGATGGGTGAGGCTAGCGGTTTGATGGCGGTATCGAAGAACTTGGTGACTGAAAAATGAATGAAATAGCAAGAGACGTATAAATAAATGATCATTAAGACTTCGCGCAATTGTTGAACATAAGATGGAAAGATAAGTTGAACATTGATGTATAGCAGTAAAGGCACTACGATATGAGACCTTAATTAGCAATTGAGAGCGTAAACACCAAAAGCATATTGTACGTGGTTGAGCTAACACCACTCAAGCTTGTAACACTAAACCGATTTAAATACCCAAAACATTTAAGTTACTTTTTTTTTTTTTTTTTTTTTTTTTTTTAAATAAGGTAAGGAAACTAGGTTGATCCTCTTGAATAGAACCAATTTATCTCATCCTTTCGGATGAGTAAGGTAAGTTGAAGCCACGGCTTTCAACTCACCTCGAAACAGTTGGACATGAATGTTCAACAGAAGCCATGAAGTCAGTAACTTTGTTGGCTTCACAGAAGTAATGTTTAATTATTTAAGTTAGCGGTTGGTTTTGTTTAAAACGGCATTATTCGTCTTAATTTTAAAAGTGTGGAGTATATTAGACATGACTCTTAGATTTTTCAATATGTTTTGCTTTTGTTTTATTTATATCACATGAGTATATAACTCGTATTAAACTAAGACGAAAAAAGAATTTGTGTTAAAAGAGAGACTTGAAGTTTCAAGTCTTTCAACTAAATATTACTCGTAAAGGTTAAGGATGGATGTTTGATGTTTCTCTTTATCATAGGGGTACCACTATTACGTTGGCTACTTTTTTAGGTTTTAAATCACCTCAACGTCATTGGTTTTATCTATCGAAGACTTGAGGATCATATACTAACATAACCAGATGGTCTTTTTTGTGCATAAATTATGACCAAAAAAATTTAGATCGGACTAATTACACTAATAATTTATCAAATAATGGTCGTAAGTTTTTAATGTAAAAAGTCACATTTTATTGTCATAAGCTTATGTCACGTCGTAAATGAGAATTTGTGATAATATAATGATATAGAGATGCGTTCTAGACTTCAAGACGAATTATAGACAAATTTGTACATGTACACCCTAATAAAATTACACAAATTCTCATTTGTAACGGCCGATAAAAACTATTGATAAAATTCTGGAAATTAAGAACATAAAAAATAATAATGAGTATAGTTTCCTTAATAACGAGGAATTATAGCCAATAGGGTTTGTTCACATAACCGGATTACAAACCTGTTAACATCATAATCGCTCGCACAACGCCGCTAAAAATACTCTCGTTCACGTAATAAATTCCCTATATTTTATGCCATAGTAAATTAGTAATATACAATCAATCTACTTCGTATACACGAATTCTCATTTATAACGGCTTTCTGACACCAATTCTCACTAAAAACAAGTGAAAAGAAGCTATAAAAAATCATAAGCTTACGACCGTTACAAGCCATAAATCCGTCTCGGTATATCATACTTAATGAAATATAGTAATCGTACTGTATTTGTTAAATGTGCCAATAAGCATTCCCAAATGGTTAAGTGACAATTCGCAGTACTTTGATGTGTCAGAGAAATATGTATACTTAATTGTATATTTGTACATGTGACTATGGATTCAGAATCTAGATGCAGACTTATATTACCATTTAAACGTGCTACTCTCCTCCATTTTTTAACTCTTTTTTGTCAGCCATCAAATTACAAATATTGTTTTGTTTTATGCAGCTAAAGAAGGTCGATGATTGAGTACGTTTTTTTGAAGACGATCGCCCTGTTTGGCGAACGGGAGAAGCAGATTTATAAAAGCAGATAACGTTAGCAGAATACGATTAGTAGATTGTAATAGCAAGTTTGACTATTAAATTAAATTAGGAGATTAAAGAAAGATGTTTGGTAATTAGAACGATTTCAGGTATAAATTGGATATGGTAATACAATTAATACGCTGCTATTAGCAGCATATTCAAAAAGTAGATTCCGACCAATATGATATCAGAATATGTTCTTTTACCAAACACATGAAAATAGTAGATTCATTAGTAACCTACTAATTATACTGGAGTCTACTAATTTCTCTCAATGTGTTGTTTATCATGAAAATAGTAGATTCATTTAAAGTAAACATGTTACCAAAAGTTTTAAAACGCTGTATAAATACAAAGATGTTAGGATTATACGGAGTTCGAGTAGTCTGGTGGTCATTTACGAGACGACGATTACGAAGTAGTCTTGGGTTCATTTACGAGAAGACCTTTTATTTTCTATCCATTGTATTTAGATTATTAGATACAATGTATTAGGCATAATTATCACATATAAATATGTATCTTTGCATATGATAATAAACAACACAATTTCCTTTTCTTTACTTATCATGGTATCAGATTACCCGGTTTTGCAATTCAATTAAAAAAAAAAAAATAAAATAAAATAAGAAAAAGAAGAAAGATAATCAGTATGTCAGGCGATGACATACCAGAGCCCCCAAAGCTTGATTTCTTCAATCCATACTTCCTGGGATCTCACGATACCCCAAATATTAAGATCACCAATGTTGTCCTCCGTCGTGATAATTACGACGCCTGGAAAAATTCCATGACACGGTCCTTAAAATCTCGTCGCAAATTTGGTTTTATCGATGGTTCTATCACAAAACCATCTGATAAATTCGGTCTCGATAACTGGGTTGTGGTTAACTGCACCCTTGTTCAATGGATTCTCAACACCATTGATCAGTCTTTAATGGATAGCATCTCATATGCCGAAGAAGCCTCTGTTTTATGGGCCGAATTGGCAGAAACGTTTTCTGTTGTTGACGGAACTAAGATACACGGCCTGAAAACCCAGTTACATGAATGCAAACAGACGAAAGGAATGGATGTTTCCACCTATTATGGTAAAATTAAATCACTTTGGGATTCTATTGTTGTCCATGAACCGCCGTTCTCTTGCAAATGCGGCAAGTGTGGATGCAATATCGGAGCAGCAGCAATACAAAGACTCGATAATGAGCGTTTACATCAATTCTTTATGGGCTTAGATCCCGCTTTGTATTCCAATGTTCGCTCTCAACAGTTTCAGCTCGATCCTCTTCCGTCTCTCAGCCGTGCTTACCAAGTTGTCCTCCAAGAGGAGCGTCTCCGTGCTCCTGCCTATGCCCCTGTTGATGTTTCTGATGTGACAGCCTTTGCCACTCCCGGGTCCTCACGAAATGCGGTTGATTGGAGGGCTTTACGGGACAAAGAACGTGGTGAGAGGCGCCCTGTTTTTTGCAATTTCTGTGATTCTCGTGGTCATGATGCCCACAATTGTTATATTAAGAGTCAAAGATTTCCCGAATGGTGGGGCAATAGGCCTCGAACTCTTGCGGATCTTCGCCGTGCTCGAGCTGCGGGTTCACGTGGGTCTGGGGCTGGTACAAGTGGTGTTTTAGGGGCTGCCAACTCATCTGAACGTGGGGGTAATGGTGTTTCAACACCTGCTGTTCAAGCAAATTTAATCACAGCGAGTGTTTCTACCAATACAGTTAATATCTCTGATCGCTTAAGCGGTATGTTTCCTTGGATTCTTGACACGGGTGCTTCCAATCATGTCACGGGAAATTTGGCATGTTTGGATGCACCACGCACCATTACTTCTCGAATTGTTGGCCTTCCTAATGGGGAACATGTTGCTTCTACAATTATGGGTTCGGTGTTTATAAATAAATTTCTTACCCTTCACAATGTTTTATATGTACCCAGTATGACTTGTAACCTTCTTTCCATCTCACAACTCACCATTTCAGATGATTATATGTTTGAATTTTCTAAAAAATCTTGTCTTATTCAGGACCGTTCTACGAGGACGACGATTGGAGTAGGTGAGCTGCGAGATGGTCTTTATTGGATTTGTGCCGGTGCTAGGGAACTTGTGGTAAATTTCGTGCGCGAAAATTCATAAACATGTTTCGCCCCCTTTTTTCGAACTTGTCACCATGTGTGTTTTGGTTGTGAGCAAAACACAGACAACCAAAAACACGTAAATTTGTATAAGACGGGGAAATACCATAGAGACATTCATAAGGAGTTTTGTTGTGAAGTAACTCGGTCGGAGTACGATTTATTAGATAAGCAGCAGTAAGAATGCATTCTCCCCAGAAAGATTTAGGTAAATCAGCTTGAAAAAGAAGGGCCCGAGCAACGTTTAAAATGTGACGATGTTTGCGTTCAACACGACCATTTTGTTGGGGTGTGCCAACGCAAGAGGTTTGAAAATGAATCCCTTGTTGAAAAAAATATCCAGCCATACTGTTAAATTCATTACCATTGTCACTTTGAACAAATTTGACGGATTTAGAAAATTGCTTGTCAACCATAGATAGAAAATTCATAAACATGTCTCTGACTTCCGTCTTATCAATTAACAAGTAAACCCAGGTAGCCCGAGAATAATCATCTACGATTGTGAGAAAATACTTTGCACCGCATGAAGAGACAAGACGATATGGTCCCCAAAGATCGCAATGAATTAATTCAAATATCGCTGAAGCACGTTTATTATTTAACGAAAAACTAGTACGATGCTGTTTCGCAAAATGACATGTCTCACAGACGGAATGCTTACTAAAATTAAGACCATTAGCAAAAGGAATAGCCTTAAAAACTTTATTAGACGGATGACCCAACCTCTGATGCCAAAGAGGGGGGGCCCGATAGTTTAGAGGAACTTATTTTTGGGGCTGAACGTGGTTCCCATGATAATAAGGAACCGGTTGATAATTTGGGTGAGCAGTTTGCTGTTTCAAATGAGGTTGATCTTGGTCGTGGACGAAGACAAAAGTTCCCTAATTCCCGTCTTCGTGGGTACGTTCTTGGCACCGCACAAAGTCCTTCTTCCTCGCGCTCACCAAGTCCAGATTCGTCGCCCTCAGGTACTCCTTATTCCTTAGCTAACTATATCGATTCTCATTCTTTTTCGGCAAGACATCAAGACTTTCTTGCAGCAATTACACGCAATGATGAGCCTCCCTCTTTTATGGAGGCTATTCGGGATGATAAATGGTGTGCAGCAATGGCCGATGAAATTGATGCTCTTGAACGCAATAAAACGTGGGAGTTGACTGATCTTCCGTCTGATAAAAAGGCGCTTGGGTGTCGGTGGGTGTACCGAATTAAATACAAATCTGATGGGACTATTGAACGATATAAAGCCCGTCTCGTTGTTTTTGGTAATCATCAGGTAGAAGGGCTTGATTACGGGGAGACATTTGCCCCTGTGGTCAAAATGGTTACCATTCGTGTTTTTTTGTCCGTTGCTGCCATCAATAAATGGGAATTACACCAAATGGACGTTTATAATGCGTTCTTACATGGTGATTTGAGTGAAGAAGTGTATATGCGGCTTCCCCCGGGTTTTGGTCATGGTAAAGAGGGCAAAGTTTGCCGTCTCAAAAAGTCTTTATATGGCCTCCGCCAAGCGCCTCGTTGTTGGTTTGCTAAACTAGCCGCTGCCCTCCGGGAGTACGGTTTCTGTCAGTCCTATTCTGATTATTCCTTATTTTCCTTTTCGCAAGACAAGGTGCGTCTATTTGTTCTTATTTATGTTGATGACCTTGTCATTGCTGGTAATGATTCTTCCGCCATTTCCGTTTTCAAGTCATATTTGGGAAACTGTTTTCATATGAAGGATTTGGGTCCTCTTAAATACTTTCTTGGCCTCGAGGTGGCCCGTAGTGCCGAAGGAATTTATCTTAGCCAAAGGAAGTATGCTCTTGATATTCTTTCTGAGACCGGTTTACTTGGTGCTAAGCCAACTGTCACACCTCTCAAACAAAATCATCAGCTCGGTTTAGCAAGTGGTCCAATTTTAGAGGATATTGAATCATATCGCCGTCTTGTTGGCCGACTTGTTTACCTTTCCGTTACACGACCTGATCTATCTTACGCGGTACACACTCTTTCTCGTTTTCTCCATCAACCACGAAAGGAGCACCTTGATGCTGCCTTACGCGTGGTTCGTTATTTAAAGGGTAGTCCGGGTCAAGGTATTCTGTTGCGTTCTGATAGTGATTTTTCTCTTTCGGGTTGGTGCGACTCTGACTACGCGGGTTGCCCTTTAACTCGTCGATCGACTACTGGTTGGTTTGTCTTCCTTGGAGGTTCACCTATTTCGTGGAAAACTAAAAAACAGAGTATTGTGTCTCTTTCTTCCGCTGAAGCCGAATATCGGTCCATGGCCGCCGTTGTTTGTGAATTGAAATGGTTAAAGGGTCTCTTGGCTTGTTTGGATGTCAATTTTCCGCTGCCTATAAAGCTCTTTTGCGATAGTCAATCCGCCATACATCTTGCTAAAAATCCGATTTTTCATGAGCGAACAAAACACATTGAAATTGATTGTCATTTCATTCGTGATGCGATAACGGAGGGGTTAATTTCTACGGTCCATGTTCCGTCAGTTGAGCAACTAGCTGATCTTTTTACAAAGGCTTTAGGTGTGCACCAATTTTCTTACCTACTTCGCAAGCTGGGCATTCTCGATCTTCATGCTCCAGCTTGAGGGGGGGTGTTAGGATTATACGGAGTTCGAGTAGTCTTGTGGTCATTTACGAGACGACGATTACGAAGTAGTCTTGGGTTCATTTACGAGAAGACCTTTTATTTTCTATCCATTGTATTTAGATTATTAGATACAATGTATTAGGCATAATTATCACATATAAATATGTATCTTTGCATATGATAATAAACAACACAATTTCCTTTTCTTTACTTATCAAAAGAGTTACAATCTACGATAAAATGAATACGTTTTTGATGTTTGTATGATAACAGTGCCAAACTACAAAATAGTAAAAGAGATACGAAGACTACAAGCAAAGCGATACAAAGAAATGTATTTGTTTAGTTATTAGCCGATCGGATGTAAAAACTCTAACGTGTTCTAAGGCTCCGCGTTTTACTAATAGTAAAAGGGTTACGAAAAAAGCACTAATTAAAGCGATCTGACAAAAAAAAATGTTCTCTTAGTATTGAGAGACCGAGAAAAGTAAGCTTTTACCTTATGATATATACTCATTTCATTTATTAATTTATTTACCTATTTTAGAAAGGTTTTTGAAGGATATATATTTTGTGATTAATCTTCACTCGTTAGAGACGGTTTCTCACAAATTTAGTAAGAAACATATAGGAAAACAAAAAATTCAGTAGATCACTCACCCCCATTATTTGATAAGTCTCCCAATAACGTTATTGGGAGACCGTCTCTTTAAAACTTTTGTGATTAATTTTATATATTTGTTAAAATTCACTTGTTATTCACTAACAACCAACACAAGTAGTGTACTAGTGTTTTCCCGATTGCACAATTTTTTAGAAAATGTAAACTAAATCTATGTCATGAATAGGTAAGAATAATAAATAGATCGGACCTAGCATAATTAAAATAAAATGAATGCTACATAATGGGTGGAATGGGAATAATTAAAATAAATAATGTAATTAAACTTGAGATGTGGGTGTAAGAATTGACTTCCCTCTACCCAATTTTGCAATCAATTTCTTCAATTAAGGCTCCCGTTTTCTACTAATTTATTATCTTATTTAATCCTTCATTTTACCCGTACTATTTGAAGTTGACATTACTTTATCCGTCTTCCATCTTTTAATGATTTTTTTTAATAAAACGAGTCATAAGAACGATATATTATAGTTAACGAATTTTGAACTCTGGTCATTTTGTGTTTTTATTTGCTATGTTAGTCTCCCCGACATATTAAAATTTTTGCTATATAGTATACCATCCGAGTTAGTTCAAATCTAAGTCAGGTAAGACCATTAAGACGGTAAAGTTCTCCATCCTAACTTTAAACGCGATAGTTTGAACTCAAAAACCTCCCGACTAGCTAAAACAACCCTTAGGTTAATGATTTAGGTGTTCATGAATAAAATCTTTAATAATAAGTTTTCACATTCAGTAGAACAGTATCATTCGATAACATTACTCCAAAATTTTTAATCTGTACCCCTTTTAATTCACAAAATTCCATTGAGGACAAATATTATATATCACAAACTGAGAAAGAATAGTTCCCGTCTTATAATATGCAAATGTTTTTATCTATAATGTACTCTATTTTCTTCACTTAACCCCTATTCTTTCTGGCTTAATTTCAACTTTTTCTATTTTGCTTGACTATATTCAGTTAGGTTTTATTTACGTTCAGTCAATTATGTTCAATTAATCCCTTCAAAAAATTAACTTTTAATTCAACCAAATCCACCTCACCTCACTTCCACTCAATCTAGTTCAATTAAGCCCTACTCCAATTAATTCAATTCAGCCGAAAAGCACAGTTTATTCTCCCACTTGTCTTCGTATTAAAGGACACTCCTCGTATTTAATCTGTGACGGATAATATCCGTCACAAGCAACACACTTTACTTTTAATTATGTACTCCCTCCTACCCAAAACAAGTGTCCCGTTCTTCATTTTTCTTTATTCGTCAAAGTGTCCCGTTGTGTACTATTTGGACCGTTTTATTACATTTTTACCCTTCACTATTTATATTTATTACCCACTCACCCACCCCTAATCCAATAGAATACATTCTCTCTCCAATCTAAATACTCTTACCCTACCCAAAATACATACTTCCTCCATTTCAATCAATTCTATACATTTGCTTTATTCACGTTTGCCAATACTCGTTTTCTTTTGTTATTATCTTTAATTCCCTATCGATAAAAATTACTTCGTATAAAACTGTGATATTCACAATGCACTCGGTAAGACAATTTAAACAAGATCTCACATGACTATCTTTTATGTTATATATTAGAAGTTGTGTCGAAAATTCACTCGATTTATAAATAGTGACTATAAAGTGAAATGTATAGAATTAATTGGAATGGAGGAAGTAATTCGCAAATCTTCAACTCATTAGCAAACGGGACACTTATCTTGGATAGGATGAAGCATATAAAAATAAAAGTAATTGACAGCACTCACATCAGCATTCACCAATTCACCACCCTTCCTTCCTTTCTTCCCTCCTTTCAACCTTGAAAAAGTTCACCTTTACGCGTCCCTTCCTTTCACCATATCCTTTCTCTTTCCCCCATCACCTTTTTTATTACTTATTATTTTTATTATTATTATTACCTCAATTCACTTCTTACACAACCCTAATTCTCTCTCCTTCCCCTCCTTCTCCTTCTTCTTCCTCCTCTTCTTCTTATTATTATTCTCTCTTTATAAATTTATTATTATCAGAATATCGATTTAATTTGATTTGATTTGATTTCACTGTAATGGAGTCCGGGGACTCGGCCTGGTCACTCCCAGACTCGGACTCGGACAACATGAGCTGGTCATACCAACATCATCACACTATGCTCTCCGAGTTTCCATGGACAACGACGACGACGTACGACTCGTCCGAGTTAGCTCCTCCTGGGCCCCACATAGCTGACGTGGAAGATTACCAGCCGTCAGATGCTCCAACCTCGTCATCAGCCATGGCTGCACCGTCGATGTCGAATGCATCGTCGAGCTCATCGGAGGATAAATCCACTGATAAAGCCGCCGCGTCCACCACCACCGTCGCCGAAACTTCGTGAGTCGCGAACATCGTACTACTCAACATTTTTTTTAATATGTTTTTTTAATTACGTGTCTAGTATATTTAATACTGACGGGATTTAAACTCAGGTCATGAACACGGACCTGGGATCTAAACCACCAAACACATCTTCCTTTTTTTGAGTGACTTTAAAACCGTAATCTATCACAAAAAGGATCATCAACGAGATGTATAATAATATCGTACAACAATAATGTGTTTTTATTAAGTTTATCTGTATATTTGTTGAATTAAAATATAGTCCAACTTATGTATTGTGTTTTAGTTGTATAATAATTTTCGATTCTCAATATTTTGTCAAGAGTTAATAGATTTTAACATATATCTCATATTCTTTCTAATAAAGCTCGAATTTTCTATTAAAAAACTCAAATTATGTACAGAAAATTGTATACCTCCGGTGGTATAATCCACTTACTGGTAATCTATTATCCACAATCCTTCCGTCTTAAACCCGTATTTTTGATTGTACCGTATTCCTAAATTGATCAACGCAAATTATAGAATAATATTGTCGTACGGTATAAAATACTGTATTCCTTTTATAATAATTCTACATAGAAAGGACCGTTTTATACTATAAAACGGGATAACTCGAACATTATTATTGAGGGTTAAAAGTACTTTTTTTTTTACATAATTAATGGGGTTTGTTAAAGTGAATACACGAAAATATAGGGGTATATTTTTAGGGATCAGCGTAAATTGGGTGAATTATTTGTTGTTTTTTTTTGGGTTTTTTTTAGAAATTTGGGGATTGATTTGAAAAGTACATGGCCGCAATAGCAGCGGGAATGGCGTGAGTTGCGGGCTTGATTTTTTTATTGATTTGTAATTTTCGCATAAAATTTGAGTGGTACAGTTTCACGTCAACGTGGAATAATATTATTTTAGTTTTTTTATACATTTTTCTCAATCTTTTCTGTCTACCTTTTTAATTTCCCAAATTTTTGTATGAAATCGAGTAACAAATATTTAATCTAGAAAGCTTGACTCTAAATCATGACAATTTTCTTAAAAATGAAATTAAACCTCGGATAAAATTTCCATAGAAAGTTTTTGTATTGAATTATAAAATTAAATCTTAATTATAAATGTTTGATAAGTTTTGTGCATAATTGCGTAAGTACTGCATAGTTACTGACAAAGCATCTTAGATGAATAATTAAATCTTAATTATAAATGTTCGGTCAGTTTTGTGCATAATTGCATAAGTACTGCATAGTTACTGACAGAGCATTTTAAATGGATTGGAGATAGTAGCTTTTTAAAACGAAAATCACCACATGTCAAAAAAAGTCGATGATCAACCAGGACATTATAAAAATGTCTTGAATTTATATATAGAGAATAGAGTATTATTATACTCATTCAAGTAATTTTAATTTAATGGAGTTAATGTTAGGATCGAATAAGATTTATCTCTTAGTATATTAATTGTTTAAAATATCGATAAATTTTAAAATTGTCCAATTTTTACATCTTTGGTTAGCTCCGAAGCAATTGTTCGGGTTCTAGTAGTCATAATTTAACATTGGCTGAATCATTACAATATCTTAAAGACTTCTGCCTATAATGCTTATGACGAGTGAAATATATTCACCTTTACTAATTTGAAATGAGTGGTAGCTATATCCTCCAACAATCGAGTTTTAATTAAATAACATCATTTAGTCAAAATAAATCAATGATCACAGTATTTTAAAGATTTCTGTTATAATAATTACGAGATATATACCACCTTGCTAATTTCCCGAAACTGATTTTGGTTTCGGGAATAAAAATGCAAGTGGTGTAGGAGGGCATGGGAATGAGAAATGAGTGGTAGGGAAGTGAAAGCAAAGTGAGAAGAATGATTTCCCGAAGAAGAAACAAAAAGATGCATGCATGTAGCAGCAGCAGCAGCTACTAGTAGTATTAGTTAATAGTGTAATTGAGCACATGGATGGAAAGAGTATCTAATTTTAAGAATAATTATTTCAATCTTGTCTTTTAAATGGATGGGCTATATTTGAGTAAGGTGCTGGATGAATATTATATTATTACGGTTTTTCTAACGTGTCTGTTAATTAAGTACACATATTAATAACTTAATTTTCAATTAGAGGATTATATAACCAAATGTATACACCTATTAGTATAGATTTCGAGCTTTATAACAAAGAAATTGAGCTTATACGTATATTTTACGAGCTTTATTGAAAAGAATCTGAGCTTCTCTATAAAAAAAAATTGTAAATCAAAACATTATATTGAAATTAAAAAATAATACTTAAAGATTTTAATTTTAACACTAAAAAATTATAGTGCAGAAAAAAAATGTTAAAAGCTCAAAAAAATTACATATAAGCTCAATTAGATTTGTATTAGAGGTACGATGCTCATATATATCTGGATGTATATAATGCTATTTGTGCCTAATTTTGGTACGGTTAATAATATATTTTTATTAATTATGGTAAAAATGAGTATATACTTGAATATTTGATGGGACATTCCGTAAATATTTTCACATGTAGGTTATGAATGTGTGTTTTTAGGACATACGTTAAAAAAATCGTTATTATTATTATTATTATATTATATCTTGCTTTAATCATACATCACTATTTGGTGGGTATCTCTTAATTAGTATAGGTGGTATGTTAGGGTAGGGTGGTCCATTTATATTAAGCTAATAATGTTACAATCTTCATTTGGTCTTATTATCACAACTTGTTGCTCCTCTTTAGACAATTTGTCTTTGTTAAGACGGAAATATCCATTTTAACTTTAAAACAGAGCAGATAATCGCGTGTGATCCTTCCTATATGAGCATCTAAAATAAATCAGTTGCTGTTCCATTTATATTCTGTTTATTTATATTATTTGACTCGTTTTAAGTTTAATACAGATATATCATTCTTAAATAAGAATTTGTGTTCATTCTTAACCTCTTTTGCTAATTGATAGGTTTCAAAGTTTACGTTTGTAGCTTCTTGTCACCTATAAGTTGCCTAAAAATATGTAATTTTCCTTAAAGTGGTTAATAAATTAGATTACGTAAATTAAAATAAAAGAGACCGATTTAATTGTACAATTCTACAATTTGCAAACTAAGACAAATGTGCTTTATTTCTCATAATTATTTGTTTGTCGACATGATTCCCAAAGAGCCCGTACTCTTTGGGAATTACGGAGTATGTCGCTTAGGGAAACCTGCTAGTTTGCTAATCCTATACTTTTATGTTGTTTTTGACTTAATATGTTTTTTTCTATATCATTTATTTACATTTGGTCAAAAAGAAAAAGTAAACAAATAATTGGAACGGAGAATTTAAGCAAAAAATAGCCATGGAAAAATGAATTATTATGGACTTTCTTTCTTGTACTCTATATATTAATACTCAAATAATTATTTATTTTAAGAAAAGTTACTGTTGCAATATTAAATCACTCCAAAAGTAGTAAAATGTTAGTAGTAAATTTTATTCCAAGGACAGTTACCAAGAGTAGTCTTCTTCTGTCCTCCATGCTGTATTATTAATCAAGATTACATCAAGTTAGTTGAATTTTTAATTCTGACATTACAACGTTGTACAATTTTAATTAAATCAACCAGACATAATGTACAATTTTAATTAAACCCTACTAATATAATGTAATTAATAATGTACAATTTTAATTAAATCGACCAGACTAGTGACAGATAAACGTAATAGTTAATATGGGTAGTACATAGTTTAATACCTAGCTTTTATTTAACTATTAATCCTTCCCGTGTCGATCTATTGTTTACCTAGCTATTTCATTTTCGGGTATTTCAGACTCTCAATCAATTGTTTACTTTTTCTATTTTAAAAATATTTCTGATAGATAGGCCATGTTTGGCAAACAGTATAGGTAGATTCATAGGAGATAACATTAGCATAATACGGTTAGTAGATTTTAATAGTAGGTTTGACTATTAAATAAAATTAGCAGAGTAAGAAGAGAGTGTTTGCTAAATAGCAGATTACATGAGAATTAGAACGGTGTCATGTATAAATTGAATATGCTAATACAATATGCTGCTATTACCAGCATATATTCAAAAATAACATATTTCGACAAATATGCTATCAGAATATGTTGTTTATCAAACACATGAAAATAGTAGATTGATTGGTCAACCTATTAATTATTCCGAAATCTATTAATTTTTGTTGTTTACCAAACAACGCCGCAATTTGATTTTTCACGTTCAATTTGATAACATGCCATCTAATAATCAGCCTTCTTTTGTGTTCGTTGATCTTTGTATCAAACCAAAGATAAATAAATCACGGAACAGAGAGAGGATTCCGTAATTTAGAAAGTAAATTAAATGGCCCCTCGGTTTTAGTGCTTACTACTACTAGAGTACTAGGACTTTGTAATTGATGTTATATTATGAATTTGGTGATGTAGAATGAATGAAGATGATCATGGATATTACCGTGTAGTGGTGGAGTTAAGGGGTTAGTAGGGTTGTTTATTTGATTCTGTCGAATAATGAAAATTTCGAAAGCTTTATTTGAAATTTTTGTACTCTGTACTTTTTTCGAGATTTTATTATATCATTACATATTCGTCCTAGTTAAGTTTTTATATCCTGGTTACACCACTGTTATTTATTTATCGTTATTAAAATTTACGTGTTGTTAACTCTGATTGCGGACATTATTTAAGACCGACAAGCATTAAAATGATATCGGTTTTATATAAATAACGTTTCCTTGTAAGCTTTTGTACGAAAAGATGGATAATTTCGCGATTTGTTAAATAATACTCGGTAATTTCTTAGTGAAAATGGTTGGTCGTGACAGGACGAAGGTGAAGAAGAAGGCGCAAAAACGAGTAAGGCAACCGCGATTTGCGTTCATGACAAAGAGTGAAGTCGATCATCTTGAAGATGGTTATAGATGGCGCAAGTATGGTCAGAAAGCTGTGAAAAACAGCCCCTTTCCAAGGTCTATTTTCTTACACTTTTTATCCACTTTTATATTTTATATTTTTTAAACGAGGGTTTAATCCCTGGGCCCATGAATTCCCGCACCATCACATAGACCATGTAAAAACCACCCCTTTCAGGGATTGTAGTGGCCAAGTGGTTATCGGTTCAACTGGTAATTGAACCTGAGACCTCTCAACTCCTGAGTTTCTGCAAGATTTAAGGTTTAACTCAGTTACCACTGGACTAACACCACTTGACTTCATTTTATGTCTTAGTATATGGTTGGACGTCAATTATAATCTTTTATTTTTGATTGATGTTCAACAACAAATAGTTTAAGATAATGTTTTTGCATTATCTTGATGTGTTCATCACAAATTACATGAAAATCTTTGATAGGTTTCCTACATAACCAATTGACCGAGGGCTAGTAGGGGAGCTTGCTCTCGTTAAAAATTGAAAACTTTGAAATTTGTAGTTAAAATTGGTCGAAATTTTTTTGACTAAATTATAGCATTACTCGTTTGCTCCCCTAATTGTAAAATCTGACTCCGCAACTAGGTAAGAAATGATAATTTGTATCGATCTTAATTAGAGGTTTTGTATTACGGACTCTCAGAGTTAAAAGTGCAAATTTAATGCTGACGTACCTAAGTTTAAGTTTTGAATATTATTTTTCATGATTTTACCAGTTAAGTTAACTGACATCCATATCATACGAGATTACTCGGGAATGAGATAGGAGACAAGGAAATGGGGTAAAAGGGGAGGGAAAATGAAGTTTACATTTACATCCAAATTATTTCTATTTTTGGAAATTGAATTGTGTTATGAACTTGTATTTAAAAATAGTTGGTAAAAAAGAAGGGTAATCACTAATTAGCATGCGCATAGGCTTTATATATCTTGTTAATTTATATAGGATTAGCTTTTTTAAGTGCATGCCTTAATAATATAGGTTAGTGCCAAGATTAAACTTTTATATAAGAAGACATAAGATAATTAGATTCTATGCCGGTATGATGCCTTAGCTTCCCTAGATACTAACTCTATGTGTTTATGGACATAATTAGGATTTAGAGGGAATTAATGCTTTTTTTGTCAAGTTAAAAAAAATTGATTTAGACGAAAAAAAAGGGAGAGAATCAATTTTGTTTTTCTTCCAATAATGTACAAAATAATATTCTTAAAGGAAGATAACATTACCATAGCGGCAATTATACGGTTTTTCATCTTAACAATTATTTACTTTTTTTTTTTTTTGAGGGGAACAATTATTTACTTTTGATTTAAGAGTCTCCCTTCGTATCTCCGTATAGTTCGGGATAATCTTTTGTTCCAAAGTCATAGGGGAATGGTGACCAAAATAGATGTATCATATAAATATAATAAAAAGTCATATAGTTGGAATCTGTGATTCGTGGTATTTTGAACAATTAACAGAAGGAAGTATTATATAAACTAAGTTACACTCTACCAGTTAATTATATACCTTGTGCATCATAACCATTCTGAATTTGAAATTTGAAATTTGAAACCTATAAATCCTTAATCAATAAAATTCTCATCCCTTCTACTTGCGAACTTAGTTTATACAACGTTAGCGAATTATATAAATGTGTATATTTTCTCACATTTTTATTTTATCTTTCTTGTTTCTGCAAAAACAAATACATCTGTCGAACTTCACCTTAACGGCTTCTGTCACCCCTTTTTAATAAAATTTCTAATTTTTTTCTAGTCAACTTTTTTCAAAATATATCCTTAACATAATTGATTTATTACCCAATAGTTGGAATTCTTGCTTTTTGAATTTTTTTTGAGTCTAAGTATCGTTGAAGTATCATTATTATTATGCATGTGATCTCTAATATTATTGATTAAGGAAGCAAGATGTCCCTTAAAAAGACAGAAAAATCCATGGAGTTTGTGGCACGTCAACTTCCTTCAACAGAAATAACGACCAAAATCAAGTCAGTTGATAAATGATGGCTCAAATTCATGCACATAACATTCATTCATTCATTTTTGTAAGACTCCATGTGCATGAAACAATAAACAAGTCAAAGAATACAAGTCTAATGTTTTTGATGTGATCTTATTTAAGGCCCCTCTTACCCTAACTCTTTTTTGTAGGACACTTGTCAAATTATTATTAACATAATAAATAAAAAGGTTTGAAAAAAAAAGATATTTATCACGTATAAAATATTAAAATAATTATTGTTAAAATAATTAGTATTATACTTGTATAGGATCTGTACAATTACACGGTATTTTAGATAAATATATTAAAGAATTTGAAAATTAATTAAACAAATGCAGTTTACCTTCATTTTGAAATAAAAGGTAGAAAATTTGTGTATATATAATTAGTACGTAGTCAATAATTAGTAATCCCAAATTCCCAAGGAGATAGTTTATAATTAGACTTATTTATATAAAAGTTAAATATGTTATAAAATTAATTAGGAGATAAATATTGTTTAATAGTAGTAAATATAGATAGTCAATATTAATTAATTAGGAAACAAATTTTGTCTGTTACAATAATACTTAGTCGGAAAAATTTGTAAATGTGTTAATCTTTTAGTATATATGAATAAGGCGATATAAATTAATTTTAGGATAAATAAAATGGTTAATGAAATTGTATCATTTTATTAATAAAATTTATGATTATAAGATTTACTAGTCGATGATCTTAGTAGAATAAGGGACACGGACACCTACTCCCGCTAATCATTTAAGTTGATATATATGCTCTTGCTATTACCGGTTCAAATCTCAGTGGACTAAATCTCTCAAACGTCTTTTTTACAGATGTCAACTAATGTAATTGGTAAATCATGTTCATGAGCTGTATTCGAACTTTTCAGGATTAAAGTCGCGCCCTTTAAAAAAATATATAAAAATAGAAATGTCTACCCTTTCCTTTATTTAACAATATAACTAATAGTTGCATCATCTTCTTTATGTATTCTTATGCTTTCACAGGAGCTATTACAGGTGCACAAACAGTAAATGCACAGTAAAAAAAAGGGTAGAACGGTCATTTGAAGACCCAAGCATAGTGATCACAACATATGAAGGGCAACATTGTCATCACACAATTGGTTTTCCAAGAAATAGTGGATTTATAGGGCATGAAAGCTCCTCCTTTCTTAGCCAGTTTTCGACTCCATTGTCGTCCTCGTCACACCGGCTTTTATACCATGGATTGCCCTTTCCACAGGAGAATAATGCAGCTAATAATATTATTACACAAGGGTCTTTTAGTAATTTACAAGGCTCTTCTGTCAGTAGTATACAAAGTCCTGAAAGGAAAGAATCACCTTTAGTTGTTGCTCATGAACCAGAAAATCATAATAGTGGAGAAGGATTGCTTGGAGATATTGTGCCTCCTGGAATGCGAAATCCTTAGATCATAAGAAAATGCGGGATTCTCTGTTCTAGTTATATATCTCGTGGAATGGAAAATCCTTAGATTATGAGAAAATGCGGGATTTTCTGTCATATGTCTCGTGGAATGCGAAATCCTTAGTTCATGAGAAAATGCAGGATTCTCTGTTATATTTCCGTGTCTGGGGTGATATTTATCTATCTACTTCATTATTTGACACAAAAGCATTAACCGTTGAAAAAGTTGTGTATTTAAAAAAAAATGATGATGTGTCGGAATATTTAAACCGTGGATATAAGATAGGATGAGATAGAGAATCCGCTTTGTATGGACACATTTGTATGTAATTTGATTACCCCATTATTTGTTTATTAACACAGATTAATTAATCATCTACTACAAAGTACTTCTCATATCTTTTTCCCTTAATTTGTTCGATTGTAATCTTAATTATAATAATTATAATTATAAAATCAAATTTGTTATATTCTAACATGTGAGTTGTAATAAGATCTTTCATATGAATAATGAAAGAATAGAATTTTAAGGTATACACATAATTAATGAAAAGGTGTTGCAACAATAATGACATGCAATATACTTTTTCCATCTCATTATTAACTTTTAATTAGACTTTTGAGATCAAAATTCAATAACTTTGACCATTCTAAATAGTTGTTCGATCTCTTAATTAAAAGTGGTTAAAATGCGTATATTTTTCCGAAATCTAAATCAAACTAATATTGAAAGCATCAAATAAATGACCATAATTATGTTTTATCCTTGATATTACGTCTAGGTCTAGGTTTTTAATTTATAGGGAGTATAATAATTAATGGTACTCGAAGGGTTAAGACTTGAACACCTAATTTTCCCAAGAATAATACTTACACCGAATTGAATCAAAGAGAAGGGTCTGAACGATAATTTATCCATTAAAAAACGTACATAATTTCCAATTATCAAAATACCCAGACTCCTTCCGTCATAACTAAAGATCGACCAGTCAACCAATCAAAAAAATGATAGACATGAAGAGAAGATAGTATTTAAAATCACAAATTCTCATTGAAGACAGACATATCCGTCATCAGCTAAAGATGCGTAGAGTAATACCAAGTTGTTAGATAAAACAAAAGCATAATGCTACTCCAGTACCTCCTAAGAAATTTGCTTTTGTCTTCTTTACCCACCTGGCTATTAGTCAACCCATCTTCAATTTGTGACGGCTATATCCGTCTTCCACCAGACTTATTGATTTAAAATAGTGGGATGAGCATTGGGGTGATTGGGGTCTAGGATGAGGATAGACTAATGATGAGATATGGTAGGCCAAACTTGATTGTTGTTTGGTGATTTGAACTACTTAGTTTGTTTCCTCATAGAGAAGCATAATTAGATGCCATTTTATAATCTAATCATAACAATTTAATTGTTATGAAAATCAAGAATTCCTTCTTATTTAATTAAGTGCTCCATGCTTGTATGATTGTATCCCACTTTCCTTCCTTTAATTTGATTGTGTTCTTATTATTTCTTTTGGGATAAAACTCCATATTGACCGTACAAATCTTTCTTTAACAATGCCGACATATTTGTTTACAATTTGTACAAGTCAACTATATTTGAAAAGTTTGATTGGAATTGAAATTGAGCAAAAGAACATTTTGTATAGTGTTATGTGAAATACTTTACATGAGTGCATATCAGTATTATAATTTTAGAAATTTTGCATGTGTTAAAATATGAACTATTTAATAAAATATAGCATGTTTTAAATTATTTACAAAAACTGAATTCAACCCACGTCATTAATACAGTTTTTTCTTATTTGATTTAAAACAAATTGTAATCAACTCTGTCTGGGATAATGACTAGTTATTAGAACACATTGAAATATTCAGGCATAATGGTTTGATTATGATTATTAGGCATCAAAATATGACTTTCGCCATTTGGACCACCGTAAACATTTCCAAAGCCAAGAAAGTGAAGTTGGTGAATGATCTTTAAGGTCGCGTAAGAAGAAAAGAAGTCATAGAGAGCGTTAGAAATTTATTTTGATAGACAAAACCAATGTGCTTGTTTGGGTTGTATTGGTTTGTCACTTTAATTTGTGCGAAATGACACTTTATTTTATGAAACAGGTTTGGTATGTAAATACCAAATAAAATACAATTGCGAACACATAATACAGAAGATAAGATCTAAAAATAAAGGCGATTGTCAAATCATTTGCAAATAATACCAAGATTGATCAAAAATCTTAAAAAGAGTTGGGCGGTTTTAAACCCAAAAAAAGTGAATGTTTATGGACTAGTTTCAATGTAACAACGATCACAATCAAGAAGTTGGGTGTGTTGATAATAGTGGTGAGAACGTAGAGTGTGACTGTGTGGTGTGTTGGTACGAAAAAGGAGTTTCAATAAAAGGACTACTTTGGATATTGCTTCAACATTTGCTTCCAAGATTTATTATTGCATCAAAGCTCTCACTACTCACCTTTCATTTCATTTTCAAACCGTCCTTGCTTGTGACGGACACTATCCGTTATAAGCTGAAAACGGGTAGTATTTCACTCTCAATAAGGCAAACGAGGGGACAAATGGCCTGGGATAAATGGAACATCCATATATAATGTCACTTGCAAAATGTGTAAGAGACAATATCCGTCATCAGTGTGTGACTGATAGTGTCTGTATTCAACAAGATTTTATGTTATTTTGCCCTTTCCCACAACATTTTTTGAGTTGTCTTGCTTCAAACGAGTTATTTTGGTCTGAAATAATAAGACGGGATATTACAACCACTTTATAGCTAAATTGACCACTAACAATATCATTGTGGTTATATTTAAGTATTTAATTATAAAATAATCACAAATGCGCGTCTGAAATTTCAGGCGAACAGTGGTCGTATAAAACAAGAATTTGTACATTTTTTTTGGTTTGCTCCAACATCTAAATGTATATGTGCAATGCACCTAACTTTACTGTTGGTTTGTTTGTGTAGGTTGAATACTTAATTAGCTCTTATCATAATCAGTGACAGAGCGAGAATAGAAGAGTGTTAAAAAGGGTTGCGTATATGTATTGTACTCGAAGAAACTTTTAATTAAATATTTTGATATATTTTAAGTTGTATTCTTGTGTTATTAATTCGCTCATTTAAGTTTTCAACAATTTAACAAGAACTTAGAATTGACCATATATAAATACTATTTAGAAATTTGGGATTTTTCTTTACTGACTTGCTCAGATAGAGGGTTACCAGAGTCTCGAATAATAATATACATGCTTGTCAGTAGACTAGATGCTTTATCCTATTTTATTTTATTTTATTTTATTTTATTTTGCTGGTGTTAAGATGAAATCATTAGTCATTACTACATAAGAGAGAATATGCTGCTAACGAAATTTATATCCGAGTTGTGCCTGTTATCTCCTCATGACTTTGCCAAGTAAGATAGCTCGCATATGTAGATTAGATGTTTTGTGAGTTATAAGTTGGTTGTAATCCTTCAATAATAAAAAAAAAACTACCTTATCTTAAAATCATTGGTTCAATTCTCGTTGAATTAAAATATACATTTTTTCATAAGTGATCTATAAATACTATTTTAATTTCAAAGAGACCGGTATCCTGCCTAAACCGAGTAAGACCTACCCGTAACCCGTGAGGTTCATGTGAGACATGGTTTAGGAAGGTGATGGATTTTAAAGGCCAGCCCAAATGGTAGTATTCCGTTTTATTGTAATAGTGACGGCCCAATAATAAACGGGCCCAACAATATTGTGGGACAACTTTGTTGTACTCCGTATGGACCGTTTCTAGCTTCTTCTCAGGGCCCCAACTTCGATCGGCCCACAAGCATGTAAAAATCATACATGTTCCTCTTTGACGTTGACCCGTAGCTGATAGCTAATTGCTCGGTCCCAGTCCCTAGTCAAGTCTTTTTTGTGTTTTATTTTTAGTAAGTCGTGCTTGTGACGGGTCACCATTTGTAACGAATATTTTGTGAGATAAAATGAATATAAAATGAGTTAGGCCCTGTTCTTTTGGAGTTCAAGTCACTTAACTTAAATTCACTTCAGATCTTATAAGTTCAGTTCCGTTCAGTTCAGTTCCTATAAGTTCAGTTCAGTTCAGATCCTATAAGTTCAGTTCAGTTCAGTTCAGTTCCTATAAGTTCAGTTCAGTTCAGATCCTATAAGTTCAGTTCAGTTCAGTTCAGTTCCTATAAGTTCAGTTCAGTTCCTATAATTTCAGTTCAGTTCAGTTCCTATAAGTTCAGTTCAGTTCAGTTCCTATAAGTTCAGTTCAGTTCAGTTCAGTTCCTATAAATTTGCTTTTTCCCGTCTACTATATCACAAATTCTCATTGAAGAGCACCAATTCTGTCTCCTCAAGAAGACGGAATGTGATCATGTGAAAAAACAACCTGTTAACTTAGAAATTTATACTGGTTACATTTGCCGTTAAAATGATAACATTTGTCCCGTCTTCTTGAGAAAACGGAATATCACCGTCTTCAGCAGGACCTGCTGAAGTATTATTTGAACGGTTTTACACCTTAAGACTGATATAGTTTTCTGAAATTGTTATTATGGAATCTTACTCAACCCTCCATGATTGTGGCCCCTCTTACTGAAGTAGGAATCACTTGCTTCATAATGCAGTTCCCAAAATTAACTAAAATTGCAGTGTGCTTCCTTACTTTACTCCTCTTAACAAGCCTTCAGTCAGATGTCAGAACTCTCAGTACAGAATGCCATTTACATGAATATGTTCTTTCTTGGTATTTAAGACATTACAGATTCACAAAAACCAGTCTGTCTAATTGTATCGACTGAGTAAAATCGGTTTATTGCAGACGTGATTTAGCATTCGCTGTTTCCTTCTCCCTCCCGTTCATTCAAAATGGTATGTACTCCCGCTCATTCATACCATTTTGAATGAACGGGATTAACATAGTTAGTACTCCCGCTCATTCATACCATTTTGAGTGAACGGGATTAACAAAGTTAGTACTCCCGCTCATTCATACCCTTTTGAATGAACGGGATTAACGTAGTTAGTATTCCCGCTCATTCATACCATTTTGAATGAACGGGAGTAACATAGTTAGTACTCCCGCTCATTCATACCATTTTGAATGAACGGGATTAACATAGTTAGTACTCCCGCTCATTCATACTATTTTGAATGAACGGGAGTACTAAGGAGTACTAACTATGTTACTCAGACTCGGCTGCAAGTGTCTGACACGATATATATACTAGTAAAACCGTAAACTAGATCCAATGAAGTCAGTCATTCATTCATGACAGTAACAGAGTTGTATAATTAATTGAGTTCAGTTACCAAATCAATGATTAACAGCATTAGTTTAATGAGAATCAAAGAATAACAGAGAATGTCATAATCATAATCATAATCATAAAATAAAGTACTAACCAGCCTATGGAACAGTTGCTCCCCTAAAAACAAAAAAAATCGCCGTCAGGCAACAACCTCAATTTTCCGACTTATTCTAACCTCGACCACCCGTGTGACCGTGTCCATACTTACCAATTACCATAGTCGTTGCAGACTTCTAACAAAGTTTCGGTACCTTAGGCAGCAAAACCCGATGCTATGCTACTGCAAGTCTGCAACTTTTCGAACTGTGAGTAAGTTGTTACCTTTGTACATCAATCAATCAATCATTTCATTGCCCATGAAACACCCATAGCATATGATCATCATCTGACCCACTTTAATTTCAGAATCAATGGACCCACAAAGTAACAACAATTTCTCACAAAAGAACAAAAAAATCATGCCCAAATTCCAAAAAAACTTCAAAATCTACCAAGCAACAAATTGGGAATTATCACTCGCCTCCTCCTCCACAGGAGCCGGAAGATTAAGATCAATTAACGGTTGTTTGAAGTCGGGTTCAGGCTCGGGTGGAGGCGGTGGTGAAGACGGAACTCGATTAAATCTTCCTCCTGAATGTAACATAACATTGTTGGTTCCCATCATATGGGACCTCTTGTGACCTCCTAATGCTTGCCCTGATTTAAACACTTTGGGACAGTAAGGACATTTATGACCCTTAACTTTCTTCGAAGAAGTATTCGCGGCTTTCTTGGGTTGAATTTTGTTATTGTCGAAACCATTTTCGACATTTTTTCTATGACTTATGATATGACCACCTAAAGCTTGATGGGTTTTGAACGATTTGTTGCATTTCCAACACTCGTATTTGTTAACATTACAAGAATAATCATCTCGGAATTTCCTCTTCCTCGACCCAAACTCGAGTTTGTCCTTTCCCAATCCGTAGCTCTTGACAAACAAATCAACAGAATCAACCGATTCAAGCTCTTTAGCTCCATTCTCAAAATACCCTGAATCAGAATTCTCAATTTCTTGCCTCACATTCTTCTTCACAACATTATTATTACTATTATTATTATTATTATCATAATCAACTACCTTTCCTTCTAAAATCACAGAATTATTATCAGACGACTCGGCCGCGAAATTAAAACAACCAGCTTTACTGTCCCTAGACATCATCATCAAGCACATAGCAACTTCTTCCTGCTCTAACTGATCAATTTCAGAATTATTATTCGACGACGAACCACAACCATTACTAATCGAACCAAAATCAATCAGAGATTTATACCTTGATAAAGAAGACGACCTTGTTTTGCACATCGACTTATTATTATTATTATTATTATTATTGTTATTATTATTATTGTTATTATTGTCATCAAAATCACTCTCTTTCGCGTTAAAGATACGATCTTTACTGTCACTCGACCATGAAATATCATCATCTTCTTCCTTAAAATACCGATATTTATTCGAATGTACACTCATATGCCCACATAATGCTTTCAAAGATTGAAACCCTTTACCACATTGCTTACAAACCCTTTCACCGTCACGGTCACGGTCACGATTATTGTTATTATTATTGTTATTGTTAGGATCGTTATTAATAATAGTCTTATTATTAACGATCCTCCATGTCTTCCGAGGATTTTCCCTTAACCCATACCCAGAATTTACAAAATTCCCATTACGTTCACCCGTGATCTCATCGTCGTCTTCATCTTCATCTCCATCTCCGTCTTCATCTCCGTCTTCATCAACGTAAACATCACTATCAACAACAAAATTAGGAACAACAACTTTTTTATTAAGAGATGAATTGTTGTTGTTGAGTTTGTTTTCGCGAGCGTCGGCGATAGCATGAGACCGCATATGCCCACCTAAAGATTTACCACTAGGGTAACTTTTACTGCAACGTTTACAAACATGCTTAAACAGTAACAAATCATCTTCCATGGTGAATTTGGTAAAAAAGGGGTGGTTGATTTGAGGAAGGTGAAGAAAAGAGAGAAAATGAAGGGGGGAATTGGTTAGTGAAGTAAAAAAGAATAAAAAAAGAGAGTTAAGAAGAGTTGAATGAAGAATAGTAGGAAGCTCAAATCTGGTAAAATGTGGAAAAACGGATCACGAAGTTTCATGCTTATTGAAAGGTGAATTAAGAGAGAGAAAGGTGTGAGTGTGTGAGAGGAAATCAAAGTTAGAGAGATGTGACAGTTTCTGTTGTATAAAGTACAAGATCCGACCCATCAATATTTAGCCACATGATTTCCATTTCCTTTCTTTTTCTTTTTTTTTGAATAAACGTTCTAATTGGCACAAATGGTAACACTTGCTTTATCATACTACATAGCACAGACATTTCTCATAATGAGTCGTATCGTGTCCGACACCGACACTCTACGGACACACGCTGAAACGTGTCGGACGCTTATAAAGCCGTGTCTAACTTTTTACATTTATTTAAACACGTGTCCGACGCGTGTCCATGGTATTTGAGCCGTGTCCACGGTATTTGGTCATCATTTGGGGTGAATGATGTTCTTCAGACGAGAAATGCGCTATCGAAAAAGATTAATTAGAATATTTGTTCAAATGAGAAATGAAAATGAGTTATTATCAAGGGCAAATTTTACCTTCACTTATTTAAAATTAATATCAAATACTTTTATAAAAATAAAATCAACCATTTATAACTATAAAATATATTTTTTATTAAATTTAACTAACGTGTCCCATGTCCTAAATTTCATGACATGCTGTGTCACGTGTCCGTGTCGTGTCCGTGTCCGTTTTGGTGCTACCTAGCTTGTCAATACACGTTTTGCAACGTGAACCTTGTTGTTAAACTCTGATCTGGATCGTGGGATATTACGATTCTGCGATCCAAAAAGTGGTGATCGGTCCTGATCCTAGGTACGATCTTAATTTTGTAGGATCTTACAACTCTACTTGCAGCAAATTTTTTCAGAGTACAATCTTAACCTGTTTCTACGTTCCTACGATTATACAACCGATACTTCATTATTCATATTTAATTTTTTTCGGCTACTAAAATTTTATATATATGATTTTTAAGATATAAATATATCTATCAGTTGATCTTTTGAGAGACTGCTCTCTATAAGCTTATTGAGAGTCTATTGAACAAATTTAAGAAAAAATTGATACTAAAAGTAATATAATAGGTACAAATCATGATTAAAGATAAAATGAGTACATTTATTATGTAATTAAGTAAAAATTACTATGGTACGATCGATGACAAAAGTGTCAAGAAATACAAATAAAAGGGAACAAAAAAATGGTCTCTCAATAACTTATTTTGTCTATTTCAAACACGACCTTTAAAATAATGTAAGAGTCTCTAAATGTGTATATTTTACATCGTATGCCAATTTTAATACCTTGAGTCATTTTTATATGATATTAAAGTATTGTGGTGAGAATTTCGAGAGTTTTTACCCCGAGACTTTTTTGGCCTAAAAAACGTGGATAATAACCTTCAAAATCGGCTATTTTCGGTCATTTTAGAATCCGAAATATTTTTTTCTGAATTTTTGTCTATAGGCTCATTAAATCCTATAATAAATATTGTATACTTGGATTTTTCACAAACAAACATAGAAAAAAGTATATAACTTATTTGGTCTATTTCAAACACAACTTTTAAAGTAATGTAAAAGTCTCTAAATGTGTCTATTTTAAATCGTGTGTCAATTTTAACACCTTGATTCATTTTTATATGGTATCAAAGTACTATGGTGTGAATATCGAGAATTTTTATCTGAGAACCATTTCGGCCAAAAAAACGTGGATAATTAATAACCTTCAAAATCGGCTATTTTTGGTCATTTTATAACTCGAAATATTTTTTATATGAATCTTTGTCAATAGGCTCATTATATCCGATAATAAATATTAGATGGTTGGATTTTCATAAAACAACATAAACTAAAGTATATAACTTATTTTGTCTATTTCAAACACGACCTTTAAAATAATGTAAGAGTCTCTAAATGTGTATATTTTACACCGTATGCAATTTTAACCCTTGAGTCATTTTTATATGGTATTACAGTACTATGGTGCGAATTTCGATAATTTTTGTTTCGGGACCTTTCGGCCTAAAAAACGTGGATAATAACCTTCAAAATCGGCTATTTTCGGTCAGTTTAGAAACATAATTTTTTTTTCTGAATCTTTGTCTATAGGCTCATTATATTCTATAATAATTATTGGATGCTTGGCTTTTCACAATAGAACATAAAATAAAGTATATAACTTATTTTGTCTATTTTAAACACAACCTTTAAAATAATGTAAGAGTCTCTAAATGTGTCGATTTTAAATCGTTGCCAATTTTAACACCTTAAGTCGTTTTTATATGGTATTAAAGTACTATGGTGAGAATTTCGAGAGTTTTTTTCCCGGGACCTTTTTGGTCTAAAAAACGTTGATAAATAATCTTCAAAATCGGCTATTTTCGGTCATTTTAGAACCCGAAATAATTTTTTTCTGAATTCTTGTCTATAGGCTCATTCAATCTTATAATAAATATTTGATGCTTTGATTTTTCACGAAACAACGTAGAATAAAGTATATAATTAACTTATTTTGTCTATTTCAAACACGAATTTTAAAGTAATGTTGGGGCCTCTAAATATGTCTATTTAAAACCGTGTGTCAAGTTTAACAGCTTGTGTCATTTTTATATGGTATTAAAATACTATGGTGCGAATATCGAGAATTTTTATCCGAGGATCATTTCGGCCAAATAAAAACGTGGATGATAACCTTCAAAATCGGCTATTTTCGGTCATTTTATAACTCGAAATATTTTTTTCTGAATTTTTGTCTATAGGCTCATTATATCCGATAATTAATATTGGATGGTTGGATTTTCATTAAACAACATAAACTAAAGTATATAACTTATTATGTTTATTTCAAACATGACCTTCAAAATATGTAAGAGTCTATAAATGTGTATATTTTACACCGTATGCCAATTTTAACACCTTGAGTCATTTTTATATGGTATTAAAGTACTATGGTGCAAATTTCGAGAATTTTTATCCTGAGACCTCTTGGCCTAAAAAACGTGGATAATAACCTTCAAAATCGGCGATTTTCGGTCAGTTTAGAAACATAATTTTTTTTTATAAATCTTTGTCTATAGTCTCATTATATCCTATAATAATTATTGGATGCTTGGCTTTTCACAATAGAACATAAAATAAAATATATAACTTATTTTTTTCTATTTCAAACACAACCTTCAAAATCGGCTATTTTCTGTCATTTTAGAACCCGAATATTTTTTTTTCTAGAATCCTTGTCTATATGCTCATAATAGTTTAAAACACATGCAACAATATTATGGGTTTGAAATTACACATGTTTCAAATCCGTGAACAAATGCACGAATTCAGTGTTAAAACATGAATATCTATAACGAATTACTTTAGAGTATTATTTTAACGGAATGCTCTAAAATCTACTTAACCGAGTTACATAGTTTATTTCTTTTGTTAACTTTTTGGATCTCATTTTTTAAATTAAAAATTAAAACAGTACTATTTATTAACTTTTTTGTTGAAAATTATTTCTTATTAAAAAAATTACTCAAATTTAGTAATATTTCGAAAATTTGCTATTATGATGGTTAAAATGTTAGAGTTAAAAACTTGAAAATAAATATTGTAACGTTATTTGTTTTATCATTTATATTTTCATTATCTAATAATGTTTTTTGTTCATTTTTTTATTTTAGTTTTTTATTATTGATAAACTATGTGGATTATTGGGAAATTCTTCATTCTCATATTGCAACATATATGAATTTGAATATGATGGTTTATTGAAGTTTTGTATTAATTATTCAATGAAATTCTACTAACAAAGTTAGTTTTTCATAAATAATATCCATATTTTTGTGGCGGGTCCTGCATTTATTTAAAATAAAAAATAAATGAAAATGGATGTGATGATGTGAAAGCACGAAATTGCACGAAATGTTCTTATATTAAATTATTAATATATACTAAGATATCCCGCTTTCATTCATTCACTAGTTATGTTATATAGTACAAGTACTCTTAATTATACCAATACATTATTCCACAACCTAAACCATCAATACATAATTCCGGTACCGTAAGGGATTAACGGTGTCCTAAACCTCTACCGTCCTAATAGAAACATATAATTGCAAACCAAAACCTAGTAAAATCCCATTATTTATATGCATAATAGACCTGTCAAACGGGTCTGGCGAGTCGTGTTTCAGGTCACGAATCGGATCAAAATACAGTTCAAGAAATAATCGTTTCATCTTCACATTCTGCAAGAACTTGTGCAACAGATTCCATAGTTGGCCTCTTATTTCTATCTTCTTCAACACAAGAAAATCCTATAAGACTAGGGTTATTGTATTGTATAAGTTGTATATTGACAGTAAAGTGTACAAGGTTTATATAGGGATTACAAGGGGCTGTAAAAAGGGAAGGGAATGAAAGAGAATATAAAGAATACATAAATACATAATATACTTTCTATCCTTGAGATTATTGTATGCTGGATGATTTTATTTGATTGCTTGATTTGTGGAGATGTGATTTTCCTCCTCTTGGGCTTTTGGACTTGCCACGATATGGCTAACACGCCCCCTCAAGTTGGACGTTCGTATGATAAGTCCAAGCTTGTCTCTTAGCTCATGGAACTGCTGCTTGTGAAGTGGCTTGGTAAGAATGTCAGCGAGTTGATCTTTGCTTGCGATGTGCGCTATGCGAATTTGGTCGTGTTGTAGTTGTTCTTTGACGTAGTGAAATGACAGAGCCATGTGTTTCATGCGTGAATGAAAGACTGGATTTTTAGCGTAGAGTGTGGCAGAAATGTTGTCGCAGAAGATTGCAGGTGGTGTGGGAGTGGTTAGGCGTAATTCAGAGAGGAGATTCCGTAGCCAGATCGTTTCTGTGGTAACAGAGGCGATTGCGCGAAATTCTGCTTCAGTGGTGGAGAGAGCAATACCTTTCTGTTTCTTGGAGGACCAGGCTATGGGGTTTCGTCCAAGATAGGTGATGTAGCCCGTGGTGGATAGGTAATTATCTTTGTCTCCTCCAAAGTCTGCATCACAGTAAGCATGGAGGCAGAGAGGGGAGTTTTTGTATAGCTGAATGCCATGGTGTTGGGTACCTTGAAGGTAACGTAGGAGGCGTTTTAGAGCAGTCCAGTGGTTGGATGTGGGGTGATGGAGAAATTGCGCGAGGCGATTGATTGAGAAAGCCGTATCTGGTCTGGTGAGGGAGAGATATTGTAGACTCCCAACAATAGCGCGGTAGGTGTGATGATCATGGATGGGTAGATTATCTTCACGGATTAGAGAGGGAGAGGTGGCCATGGGTGTGGTGTTTGGTTTTGCATCCGCCATATGATATTTGGTGAGGAGATCAGTGATGTATTTGGATTGGCTCAGGTGGATGCCCTGTGCATTGGGGGTGACCTCAATGCCGAGGAAGTATGAAAGGTGACCTAGGTCTTTGAGGGAGAATCGGTTAGCGAGGTTTGATATAAACGCTTGGATGTGAGAATGGTTTGGGCCGGTGATGATTATGTCATCAACATAGATTAACATGTAGATGGTTTGTTGGAGTGTTTGAATGGTGAAGAGTGACGGATCTGAAATGGATTGTTTGAATCCGGCATTGGTGAGGTAAGATTTTAGTTCATTATACCAGGCTCTGGGCGCTTGTTTGAGGCCGTAGATGGCTTTGTTCAACTGGCACACATGTTCGGGTTTGGTGGGACAGATGAAGCCTGGGGGTTGAGCCATAAAGACATTATCGGTGAGTGTGCCTTGAAGGAAGGCGTTGTTGACATCTAATTGTTGAATTGGCCATTGATTGGTTGTGGCGATTGAGAGAATGAGGCGGACTGTCGTTGGTTTTATGACAGGACTAAAGGTTTCTTGATAGTCAATGCCGGGTCTTTGATGAAAACCCTTTGCTACAAGTCGGGCTTTATGTTGTTTGAGGGTACCGTCTGTGTTGAATTTGTTCCGAAAGACCCATTTGCAACCGACGATATTTTGAGCTTTATCGCGCGGGACAAGGGTCCATGTGTTGTTCCGTGAAAGGGCATCATATTCGTCTTGCATAGCTTGACGCCATTGTGGAAGGATTAAGGCTTGTTTGACAGTATTAGGGAGAGCTGTAGGTAGCGTGGATTTGATAGATGTTTGGGCGTATTTTGGATTTGGCTTTCTTATGTTATTGTCGAGGCGAGTCGTTATCGTTTTAGGTTGTAGGTGAGTGTGTCGAGAAGTGGTCGGGCAGGTTGTCTCGTTAGTGGCAGTGGCTGGAAAGAGGTTGTTTGTGACGGCTGTAGGAAGGGGGTTAGGTGAAGGAGGGTTGGTGGTCGTGGGTGACGTGGGAGACACGTCGATGAGGGTGTTTCCAGGGGGTGGTGGAGAGGTTGTGTCGGGCTGGGCAGGAGGTGTTTGAGCAGGCTGTCGAGAGGGGCTGGAGGGTGGTAATGGAGCGGTTGTTGAAGTGTGAGGAGGGTTTGGTTGGACAGGCTGTGGAGTGGGTGAGGGCTGGACGGAGTGGGTGGTGATGGTGGTGGTGGATGGGCTGTCGACAGAGGTGTTAGAGAGAGGTGGTCGACGTGAGTAGGTGTGGATGAGAGGAGGTCTATTGGTTGGTGTAGAGTGGGACGAAGGCAGGGGTGTTGCAGGCAGAATTTTGAGAGATAGGGTGGTCCACTCGGCGGAGGTTGTGAGCGGTGGTGCGGTTGCTTTGGTGAATGGGAAAATATCGTCATAAAATTTAACATGTCTTGAGGTATAAACGCGGTGTGTTTTCGGGTCAAGGCAATGAAAAGCACTTTGGGTATTTGAGTATCCAACGAATATGCATGGTGTTGAACGGTCTTCTAATTTGTGTTTAGTATACGGTCTTAACCATGGATAGCAAAGGCTTCCAAAATTGTGTAGATTGGTGTAAGTAGGTGATGCGTTATGAAAGATGGAGTATGGGGTTGTGCCATTAAGTGAGCGAGTCGGTAGACGGTTGATAAGATAGGTGGCCGTGCTAAAAGCGAAGGGCCAGTATTTAGTCGGTAAGTGGGCATGGTGGAGCAATGCAAGGCCCGTTTCAATAATGTGACGGTGACGTCTTTCGGCGTATCCGTTATGTTCGGGGGTGTGGGGTGGTGAGGTGGAGTGCATAATGCCGTTGTTAAGGAGGGTCTTATTTAATTTAATATATTCACCTCCGTTATCGGAAAAAAAATGTTTTATAGGTTTGTTAAACGATTTTTCGACAAGTGCGCGGAATTGATTAAATAGTTGGGTAGTATCCGATTTGTGTTTGAGTGGATATAGCCACACATATTTACTGTAGTGATCAACAAAAATTATGTAATATTTAAAATTGTCAAACGATGAAATAGGACTTGTCCATAGGTCAGAAAAAATGAGGTCGAGAGGCGCGGCAGAGGTGAGGGTTGATTCCGCAAATGGTAACTTTTTGCTTTTCGAGGTGTTGCACGATTCACAATGATTAAAATCTGAAATATGGCATTGCATCTTTTTATTAATAAGTCGGATTACATCATACGAGGGATGTCCGAAACGATGGTGCCAGGATAAAGCGGTGGTCCCTTTGGCAGCCGAGTAGAGTCTTGGTTGCGGTGGTGACCACTCGTAAATGCCGTCTTTACTGCGGCCCTGCAGGAGGATGGTTCCCGTTGTATTCGCCTTAACAAAAAATTTATCATGTGAGAAAATAACACTGGCGTGATTGTCACGACATAATTTTGAAATGGAAATAATGTTACGGGTTATTTTAGGCACATGAAGAACGTTTTTAATTGAATTGAATTTAGTTGTAACATACCTGTATTGGCGATTTGGAGTCCGGAGCCATCTCCAATTATAAGGTCGTCGATTCCAGAATATGGCGAGTGGAGCGCGAGGGTGTCGATGTCGTTTGTGACGTGGTGACTAGCACCACTGTCAAGAAGGTACTGCGTGTTGGGCACTGGATTCGAGGGGCCGACAGCCATGGTGTTGGCTTGGGGTTGTTGGTACCGGTTGGGTGGTGGGGCAGGAAAGACGATTTGCGGGTACAGTTTTCGAAACAGAGGGCAGTTAGAGATAACATGGCCAGTCTCCCGACACCACTGACAACGACCCTTAAAAGGTCTGGGGTCGCGGTTTTGGGGAGTCGAGGATTGGCCGTGGTGGTAAGACGAGTTGTGATGTCGATTTTGGTTACGGTAATTATTATTATTTTTGTAGGTTACGTTTGCAGTAGGTGAAAATGGTGATGATTGGTGGTTTTGGTTAAGCAATTCAAATTGTAACAATTTTTCGTGGAGAGCCTCAAATGAGATAGGGGTGTCACGGGCTCGGATAGGGTCGATTATTGGTTTATAGAGGTCGTAGTCTAAGCCGTTTAGAACGCGAGAAATGACATCCTCAGGGTCAAGAATCTTACCCATGAGTGCTAATTGATCCACGCAGGCTTTGACGGAATGAATGTAATCTGTGACAGATTGAGTGGCAGATTTGGTGAGCGAATCGAATCTTGCTTTGATCTGCTGAATGTGTATGCGCGACGGGTTGGCATACGTGTGGGCAAGGATATCCCACGCTTCTTGGTAGTGGCTGCTCTTACTATGAGGGTTTGTAACGCAGCACTTATCGTGCCCATGATGGCACCAAGAATGAGACCGTCTTGCCTGTACCAAGACGTGTGTGCGGGGTTAGGGGTGTTGTCCGCATTCATGGCAGGTGGTGGTGGGTGAGAGCCATCAATAAAACCGAGTAAACTGAGCCCGAACATGATGTGAGTTAACTAGAAGCGCCATGTTGTGTAATTGTTTGAATCGAGTTTTACAACATGTGCGAGATTCGGGGCGGTTGGGGTGGTGTTTTCGGCGTGAGGTGGGGTAGGGTGATTAACGGCTGGTTGTGGGTTAGCATCAGGGTTGATGACAGCAGGGATATTTGTGGGGTTTGACATGGTGCGTGATTGGTGGTGAAGTTTGAAGGCAGTAGTTTGACGCGGAAGCAGGTTGTTTTGTTTGGATCTTTGGTGGCTGCGTGATACCATATAAGACTAGGGTTATTGTATTGTATAAGTTGTATATTGACAGTAAAGTGTACAAGGTTTATATAGGGATTACAAGGGGCTGTAAAAAGGGAAGGGAATGAAAGAGAATATAAAGAATACATAAATACATAATATACTTTCTATCCTTGAGATTATTGTATGCTGGATGATTTTATTTGATTGCTTGATTTGTGGAGATGTGATTTTCCTCCTCTTGGGCTTTTGGACTTGCCACGATATGGCTAACAAATCCTACCTTAATCATCAAAGCTGCTTGTTTTCTACTAAACATCCCTTCTAATCTCGAGTCCACAAACTCTCCTACCCATGAATCTTCCTCTCTTTCAATCTTCCCTTTAGCCAATCTCACAAAGTTTACAAGTTCCGATACAATTTCCGAACCAACATCACTCTCCACCACCCAATTCGACAGTCGAAATCCTCTTACAAGCTCTAAGAGTACGACACCATAACTATAGACATCAACCTTAGCCGTGATCGGAAGGTTCATTGCCCAGTCGGGAGCCATATAGCCTTTTGTGCCTCTAATTCGGGTCAATTCAGATGATCCTCGACCATGTCCACCTCTTTGGCATAACTTAGCCAACCCGCAATCTGAAATTTTTGGTTCGAAATCATTGTCTAATAGGATATTTTCCGTCTTGACATCACAATGAATAACCCATTCCAGACACTCGTGGTGAAGGTATGCCAAGCCTTTAGCGGTACCTAGCGCTATTTTGAATCTCTCCTTCCACCCGCTTTCTACCTACTCGTAAACCAAGAGTCTATGCTTCCCTTCGGAACAAAACCCCCACATTCGTGCCAAGTTCATATGGTTAATCCTACCGATTGTGCTTACTTCTGCCCAAAACTCGTCCTCCCCTTGAAACACGTCTCCTAATTTTTTCACAGCGACAATCCTATCGTCATCTGATAGCACACCCTTGTAAACAACTCCAAACCCGCCTATCCCAAGAACTTCCTTGAACTTATCAGTCGCTTTCTGAAGTTCACGATAGCTAAAGCTCCGAAATTGACTAGAGATAGCACGATACCCGTCTTTCATTGAGGAAGAGGTGCCATTCTTCTTGAAAAGAAACCACCACCCTGAAACAAAAACTATAACTTCCAAAATCCCGATTGCTAGAACAAAGGAGTACGGATAAACCCATTTAAACCTTTGATTACTCGCTTCATATAAACCGCGAAGAAGTATGAGTTTACCCTTTGAATTACTACAAACAGGACGAGACCCATTGAGGACAACTCCGTCTAACGGCTCTGTATTATTCGGGACCCTTAAATACATGGAACCCGGGAAATCAACTAGTTGTAAAATTCATTTGATCAGTGGAATTAAATCGACCCGTGTTATCAAAAAACGCGATTCTACTACTATTATAGTTTGTTCTCCCATTAGCAAACACGTTAGGCGCGTCCACATCCGGCCAATAAAGGCTAGTAATTTCGGGACCATTATACAGCAGTTTCAGCACATTATCATTATCAAATAAGAAATTAGAATACCCGGAACCATAATTTTTCAAATCAATGTTAGAAATCAACGAATTCATCCTAGTTATAGGTTGGGTAGGAAGCAAAGTATCAGTAGGAAAATCAAAACTTTGCCATAAAAAAGTACCATTTATAGCCTTGAACACGAAATTCCCGATATTGAGCAGCTCGGCTAGATCAACATCAACTGAAGTTGTATTAGTTCCCCAAGTTACTGACCCATCAAAGTCAGTCAACACCATTGAACCATCTTTCCTTAGAGAAAGTCTCGACTTGTGGCCGTTAACCGGGTTATCCCGGTTAGCTGTCCAGACAACAGTTTTCGGGTAGTTCGAGTTTGTGTACCAAATTGAAAACCAGTATGCATTTGTTCGAAACGAATAGAACCCACAAGTGAATGTATTGTCAGGAGAAGTAAGAAAGTTTGATTTTGCAGTGTATTATTATGTGTATATATAATGTGAATGTTGTTTCATTGTTTAATTAATATTTTTTTTCTATAAGGAAAACTCGTTGCCGTTATTTTCGATGCGCATTGGAGAGTGGAAAAACTTGTAAAGATAGAGACAATATATACAATGAAAAAGATTGAACGACATTTTTTATATAATCTTTCGACCAATAAATTGATAGAGAAGCCCTCCCTTGTATGGCGGAATCTGCTCTCTAAGCTGAAACTCTGGGGATGCTAGCTGTGTTGAAATGGGCTAAGAATTGGGGCGTTTATCACCTGCATATTTTTACTGACTGCTTACGTGCTCTCCTGCACTTGGCGAGATTTGAAACATCGGACCACCTCATTAAGGGTATTTTAGAGGATTGTGTAGTTCTTTCAACTTCGTTTCATTGTACTAGTTTGTCTTTTATTCCTGGTAGATTTAATAGGGTAGCACACAATTTGGCGTCATGTGCCGCTCATTTGTAATACCTTTATTTACCACTGGCAAAAAAAAAAAAAAAAATCATCGAACACAAATTCTCATTATCTACAATTCTTTGTGTTTGCGATCATTCAAATCTATCCGGCCTCTACTTGTTGAGCATCATCGACCTAGCATTGTCTTAAAGGGAGGTGGTGTGAATTATGTATTTTAGAGTTCAGAGAAGACGGTGTTTTCAACAGGTGATTGTTCCGAAACAGAATTTGGACATCAAAAATAAAGCAGCAAGGGAATGCAGAAGAGAGCCCGTCTCTCACAGGTTTAAGACCGTCTCTCACAACTTTTTGCGTTAAATCTCAAGACTACGAGAGTACGAGCCAATGGTACAATAATGAAGCACAAATTTACAAGTAACTTGAATCCACGCGGTAACCTGGCATTAAACCGCCAGCATAACATAACATCAGAACAGATGCTAAACCGAAATCATAGGCAAAAAAACCACGCTTAATGAAAAACCGTCTCTCGCAACTCGCAAGTAACGAAGCTCAAATTTAAAAGTAGCATCTAACAGAAAAAACAAAAATTCTGCAGTAAAATACAAATCCTGTGATCTGTAATTCTGTATACCTGGCTACCTGCAGAAACATACCAGTAAACGGAACTTGATGTAAGACCGTCTCTCACAGGGTCACAGGGTATGAGTTAAATCTTCAGACTACGAGCCGATGATATAATAACGAAGCTCAAATTTATAAGTAGCATTTAACAGACAAAAATTAAATTCTGCAGTAAAATACAAATCCTGTGATCTGAATACATGCGGAAACATAGCAGTAAACCGCCAGCATAATATAGTAGAGATGCTAAACTAAAATCATAGCCGAAAAAACCAAACATATAAAATGCTAAAATCTCTTTATCTCTTACCAAGAAATACTACCCACAGAGCCAAATCTCCCTCATTTAAGCTACGGCAGGCATGTCCTTAAGCCATGCATCGAGTGGCTTGCCAATGGAGTAGACAATAAACCCGATTTTCCTCATCTTCTCTGCATCGACAACATTCCTTCCATCAAAGATAAATGCGGGCTTCTGCATGTTGTCGTACATCTTTTGGTAATCAAGTTTCTTGAATTCATCCCACTCGGTAAGGATGCAAACTGCATGAGCATCCTTTGTGGCCTCATACGCGTCCCAGACGACGCTGAGTTGCTTAATGGTGGTTGGGCTTGTGGGCTGAAGATGGGCCGGGTGGTCCCAATCGAACTTCTTCATTGACAGATCCTTCTGGATCTGGTCTTCCGACACTTGAGGATCGTAAATGCTTAATCTTGCTTTGTCACCCAACAGGCCCTTACAGACATCAATGGCCGGGGTCTCTCTGGTGTCACCGGTATCCTTCTTGAATGCAAACCCGAGGATTGCAATCTTCTTGTTAGCAACGGTGTTGAACATGGAGGCAACAACCCGGTTCACAAACCGGGTCTTTTGGTAATCGTTCATCAGGATAACCTGCTTCCAGTAATGAGCCACCTCGGGAAGTCCATTGCATTCACAGATGTAAACCAAGTTCAAGATATCCTTTTGGAAGCAAGACCCACCAAATCCGACACTAGCATTCAAGAACTTTGATCCGATTCTAGTGTCCTTCCCAACAGCATGAGAAACCTCGGCAACGTCAGCGCCAGTTGCTTCACAAAGTGCTGACATTGCATTCACAGACGAAATCCTCTGTGCCAAGAAAGCATTAGCAGCAAGCTTAGACAGCTCAGCTGACCACAGATTGGTGCATATGATTCGGTCTTCAGGAACCCAGTGAGCATAAACATCTTTCAATGTCTTAATTGCCTTAGCACCCCCTGGAGTTTCCCGTCCTCCGATAAGAACCCTGTCAGGTTTGAAGAGGTCCTCGATGGCAGTACCCTCAGCAAGGAACTCTGGGTTAGACAGAATCTGGAAGTCAATGCCTTTGCTATTGTGGGTCAGAATCTTCTCAATAGCCTCGGCTGTTTTGACAGGAACAGTCGACTTTTCAACAACAATCTTACTGGATTTCGACACGTCGGCAATCATACGGGCAGCACTCTCCCAATAGGTCAAGTCAGCGGCTTTGCCGGCTCCAAGACCCTGAGTTTTTGTGGGAGTGTTTACGGAAACAAAGACGATGTCAGCCTCACAAACATGCTTCTCAACCTCAGTGCTAAAGAAGAGGTTCTTTCCTCTACATTGCTTCACCACATCATCCAAACCAGGTTCGTAGATGGGAAGCACATCGCTGTTCCAGGCGTTGATCCTTGGAGCTGCAATGTCCACAACCACTACCTCAATTTCAGGGCACTTGAGAGCAATGACAGCCATTGTAGGGCCACCAACATAGCCCGCACCAATACAGCAAATCTTCACCATTTTTCAGCCTTTATATATAACCTGGTTTATATCATGAAATTGCACAGAAAAAGTTACCATCATTGGCAGAACATTCAGTGGCGAAGCAAGAAACATAGATTGTTTTTTTGGGGTTCGGGTAGGAGATGGAGGGTATAATATTGTGGAAATTAAATTTTACTTCAGGTAAAAACAAACGATAGAAAAACAATGCAGTTAAAAAGAATTGTCAAAATGAGCCTAGAACCCCGTGTCCTCTATATCCACTAACCAAGAGACTCACGCGCCACCACCAGCCCACCACACTATTGTCTACCATAAAAGACAGCCACCCCGAGGCTGCCAATTATCCCTAGGGTTTCAAAGGGTGTTGTTAAGGCCGGTTTTTTATGGGGATGTGAATTTGAGGAGAGGACGACATTGCTCGCCCAAATCGCTCTGCCAGTGATAGGATCTAGAAAAACTAACGATAGTTAACCGACAATCAGACCGGAGTAAGGCCCAGTTCTTTTCGGCTGAAACGAGCTGAATTGAATAAATTGGAGTAGAGCTTAATTGAACTAAAATGAGTGGAACTAAGGTGGAGTGAATTTAGTTGAATTAAAAGTTACTTTTGTGAAGAGATTAATTGAAAATAATTGATTGAACGTAAATAAAACTTAACGGAATACAACGAAACAAAATTGAAAGGAGCTGAAATTAAGCCAGAAAGAACAGGGCCTAAGAGATCGAGAGGCCGAAACCAAAGAAATGTACTGGTGGTATTCTGATAGCCAGTTCCAGCAACAACTATAAATGTACTGCTGATACACTCACTATTCAAAACAAAACTCTGATCTGAAAGATATCCCCTTTGTAGCCTAAATTACAATACATAAACAATTAGACATCCAAATCTACGAGATTGCAACAGCGAAAAGGAAACTGTCTGTATCGCTTTCGATTTTAATCTCTTTGGCACAGAAATTCATCATCACTCACTTTCTAAACACTAAAATGAGAAATCATAGTCTGATCTAAGATATCGTCTCCGTCCCAATCATTTGTTTACCTTCGTTTAAAATATCGTCTAAAATACCCCTCGAGAAGAATAAAAAAGGTTAACAAATGATCGAGACGGAATGAGCAGATCAGTAAGAGATCCAGTGATCTATACATCAAACAATAGGACAGATCAATGAAATCCCACAGAACAATCTATTGAATTTTACATATATACACACCAGATCTCTAAATCAGCTACAACAAATTACAAACTCAAAAAAAAACAGCATTTTCAAACCAATATCAGATCAAATTCAGCAAAAACAACAACAATGCTTAACAAAACAAATCATACCCATTACAATTCAAACACTAATAATCAAAAATAGAAGATACCCACAAAATGAAATCAACATTTATGAACACCCAATGAAGAAAACAAATCAATTGAAGGGAATTAAACGGTAGATCAGATCAGATCAAATCAAAGATCATACCTTTTGATGTAGGAAGTGGTGAAAAGTTCAGAACTTTGAGAAGAAAAACAGAGAAAAAAAGGGAAGAAATAGATCTGAGAAACGAGGGAAGCGAGGGAAATGGAAAAGCAAAGAGAAGTAGTATGTTGAGAAGAAGAGGGAGTCGTTTGTGATGTGTATTTATATGATTATGTCAAGAGTGAATTTTCCACAACCACAAGATTATCAACTTTTTTTGGATGATTTTTTACATTTACTTTTGGAATCCATTTTGATTATAAGTGATTATGATGTAATATTTGAATATTTATATTTGTAGTATAAATAATTATAATAATATTATAATTATTGTGAGTTATTGTTAGTATATTAGAATTTGAGTAAAATATTTATTACATTCATTATATACCTATTTTAGGAATTACATTTTTATAATTTTTAAATTTGTTCGCCCATTAGTCACCGAGGTTAATAAAAAACGTATATTTGTTGACTACCCCTCCCATATTACTATGTGTAAGAGTTGGACGGTGGGTCGATCTCGGTTGAACAAGGTTCAAGCGCGAGACCATCCCATACATGAGGGAGTTAGGATGAGTTATATCAAATTTAGCCTGAAATGGCATATGATGGGGCTGATTAGAGCGAGTTAGGTTAAGGGTCGAGTAGGCAGACTACCTAATATTCAGCTCATAGATGCCAGTTAATTAGACCAGCCTGCACTTGCATCTACCTTTATTACTTGTGTGTCAAAATACAATCGTTTTCCCAAGGTTTTTCGCGCTCCTCTTTAAATCATAATTCCTCAACTTTAATTGAGAAATTTGAATTTGTATCCCTTTTAAATCATTGAAAAAGAGAAAAGATAATCATAACTCATAATACATTATCGTCATTTCATAGAGAAGTCATTGTATCACATAGTCATTGTCATAAAATTACCAAATACATTAGAAAACAACATTGAAATCCTTTATACGGAGTATATCTTAACTAAAAAACTTACTAGAAATAATGTTTACAAATAGACGATTTAGATTTAGCTCATCCTTATCGAAGGATTGGGAGAGATTAAATGAGGGTTGGTTTGATTTTGTTATTGTGTGGGTAAATAATGAATGAAATAATTATAATTTTCTCAGTTTTATTAAATTGTTTACATTTGATTTTCTGCATTAGTTTCTAGAAAGGTTTAAAGTAAGTGAAACCGTGTTGTAAATTGTCCAAGTTATTTAAATGGACGAGCTTGAATTAACTAGAAATAAGGGCACTTTGATCATATACAAGTTTATAACTTGTTGAAAATTAGAAATAAAACCGTTAAATCGGCTGTCCAAAACAAAATACATAACACAACTCAATATGTGTAGTGTCACTTGTATTTTGTGATAGAAGTACTATCTATTTTCAATTTATAACGGATAATGTCATCTTCAATGAGAATTTGTATATTTATATACTCGGTAGCTAGTTGTCAACGGTTTCTTAAAATAAATGAAAGTCCCCTATACCCAAAAAAATGAGGCTCATATATAAATGTACAAGTGTATTATACGTTGAGATTAAAATTAAATTTTATAAATAAAACTTGTAAATTCAGTGAGCACTAACCAAAAACCCGATTCCGTCACCGATAATTGCTCGTTGCATTAGACACCCCTGCTAGTTGGCAGCAAGTGAGTACAAGTGATATGTGATGGTACGAAATTTAAAATTGAAAATGGAATGAAATGAGAATCCTTTGATAACTTTACACGCTTCCGTGCATCGCTTTCATTAGCGGTGAGGTGAATCATAGTATTAAATCACCAACCGACGTCCTTGGGATCTAAGTTGAGTGCACATTCTCTCTCGTTAAACAAAAGGGTTTTGCTTGGTTTATATCATTACATGACTACGGTCTACAACAACTATTTTATATCATTACAAATAACTCACTTTTTATAGAAATGATTTTTTTTAGAAAGACAATCTCTTAATAGTGTTAGACTCTGTTTGGTAAAACGAGTTGAAAAGTTACCTGAAATCTAAAAAGGTAATTGAACTCTGAAAAGGAAGTTGATAAGGTGGCTGAAAATTATGACCTGATAAGCTGAACTGATTATATAAAAAATTGTTTGATAAACTAACTGAAAATATAGCTTATTTTGGTGAATTAGGTAGCTGAAGTGCACTGCCAAACAAAGCCTTAGTGAAAGATACATGATTCTATTGGCAAAAAAAGTTACTTCAGGTGAATCAGGTAGCTGAAGTACACTGCCAAACAAAGCCTTAGTGAAGGATCTCTCACATATTGAGCAGAAAGAGTTATTTAATTTATATTTTTATGTTATATTTCTCGCTAATTTACTGGGTGACGGTATCTCAAGAAACGTATTGTTATAGAAAAGAATTGTTGACTCTAAAATTGTCTTACTTTATAATCTTTTATGCGAGTAGATTTATACTTGTTAATTAAATCGTTTGAGTCGAATAGTCAATACCAATTGGTAGTGAAATGGGTATGGTAGTCGATTTTTACACGCTAGGTGAATAAATGTAAAGAAGTGCGTATTTCACTTTCAAGCCATATAAGTGAATTTTACTCGATGAATGGAGATATCATTGTTGCTCCCCTCCCCAAGTAAACTTAACAAGGATCAGGAAACGAATTTACTCACGCTGGTTCAAGCACTTTGTTTATTAGGCAAATAATTTTAATTAGTTTTTAAAAATATAAAGCTTAGATTAGGAAAAGTAGGAAAGTAAGCTTTAAGGTAAAGGGATTGAATAATTAACAATTAATTAAAAAGGTATGAGATTAAGACAGGTGGTCAACCAACACTAATTGTCTAATTAGATCAATAATTGCTTCAACGATTTTCATTTAAAAAGTTTAGGTGACAAAAAGAGGTCCTACCGGGAGTCGAACCCAGGTCGCTGGATTCAAAGTCCAGAGTGCTAACCACTACACCATAGAACCCTTGTTGTACAAATTAACGTACGTAGGGTAAATATACGTTGCTATCTTTTGTTAACACATACTCCCTCCTATTCAACATAAATGTCCAATTTCATCCCTTCTATTCAACATAAATGTCCAATTTCATTAAAATACTACACCCAATATTCAAACAATGAGACATTTATTACGAATAGGAGGGAGTATGTTTTTTTTTCTTTTAAGACATAGATTGTTAAAAATGAATTTTTGTTTTTAAAACTTAATTTTATAAAAGTAGTTTTCAAGAATTTGAAACACCAAATTGTTAATTATATTTTTACGGGCAAAAAGAGGGCATTTGAGTTTTTGAAAAATTATTTTTAACTTTTAAATAAATGTTGTGTTTGGCCAAAAAGTGTTTTTAAGTCCAAAAACAATTTGAAAAGCTAGGCCAAACACATACTGGAAAACTTCTTTCCGTTTCCTAGGACAGTAGCACAGTAGCATCCCATTAAAGTTTAACAAGAATCTCTATGATACTGGAGCGATGTATTTTAATAGCGTAATTCTTCATTCAAAAATTAAAAAAATATCGGATGATCAGAAAATGCTTTTATTTTGTACATATAAATCAGAAAATGCTTGTAGAAGTGGGTTTTGGGTATCGTCTATCGCATGTATTATAAGTCTATAACCTTCTTTACTGAAAATAAAGTCGGTACAATATTGGAGTGACGTATTTTAGTAGTGTGATCGTTTATTCAAAAACAAAAGATATATCGACAAATAGAAAATGTTTTTTTTGGTACATATTATCAGAAATTGCTTGCTGAATTGGGTTTTGGGTATCTGCTATCGCATGCTATCTAAGTCTATAACTTTATCTGGGTGACGTATTTTATTAGTGTGATCTTTCATTCCAAAATAAAAAAGATATCGAAAATCAGAAAATGTTTTTTTTGGTACAAATTATCAGAAGTGCTTGTTGAATTGGGTTTATTAGGGTATCGGCCAGGGGTGTTAACGAGCCGAGGCCGAGCTTGGCCTTGCTCGGCTTGTGCTTGATTGCCAAAACTCGAGCTCAAGCCGGTTTTATCCGAGTTTAAAAAAATGTGTTCGTTACAAAGCTTGCGAACTTTAACACGAGCTCGAGCCAATTCGAGCCTATATAAAATTGATAATTTTTTAGATTTTTTTCTTCCGATATTTTTAATAACATGGTTCGGAGATTTTATGTAAAAATATTTAGCAAATCAACAACATATTTGATATATATGATACAAAAATACAATAATAATAATAATAAAATATTTTTATAAATATTAGCAGCTTTTTATAAAATATGATTAATATCTTATGTAATCTCGGTTGTCGCATGCAATATATCACCTTATTTCCCTAGAAAAAAGTTTATAATTGTCCAAAAATTTAAATTGCTCTCGTTGAGAGTCGAACTCAAGACCTCCCGCTTACTAAACGGGTGCTCTAACCAACTGAGCTACGAGAGCTGCTTGCTTACTTGTTTTTTTCAGGTTTATTAAATAAATGTGGATTACCAATCGACGGTGCGCATATTGTGCAATTGATGAAACAAATTATTTGAACCACAAAAATAACTGGAAACAGAAGAATTAGCAAGAAAATGTATTGCAAAATTTTCTTTATATAATATCCCATATGTTTAAGTAAAATAGATCGGATCAAAATTTAACTACAAATTCATCCAATTATACACATTACTTTTAATCTATGTACTTGAAATACGCTTGTTTATACATTCATACATCACATATTTTTAACAAATTTGTGTACGTTTCAATCCAATTATAACACATCTGGGTTCGACAACAGTTGCTTAAACATGGATAAATTGTTGATTTTTGGTAGGACAAAGGTAACATTTGGATTATTTGGATTGAATGCGTTAGTCGGACGGATAAAGATAAACAGAATCAAGTAATCAACACAATAAAAAAGAAATGAAAATAAATTGGATTATTTGGATTGAATGCGTTAGTCGGAAGGATAAAGATAAACAGAATCAAGTAATCAACACAATAAAAATGAAATGAAAATAAAGATAAACAGAATCAAGTAATCAACACAACAAAAATGAAAATAAATGGAGATGCGGGGGATCGAACCCCGTGCCTCTCGCATGCAAAGCGAGCGCTCTACCATTTGAGCTACATCCCCAAGTTGTAATTGTTCTAACTTCTAATATTAATTTATTTAATTAGTAATCCAGTGAATCCCGTGCTAGGTTATTTCCTTCGAATTTGAGTGTAACTTGTGACCGACGTTTGAATTGATTTAATATTCTACTCTTTTTTTTATTCATTTTTATCATTTTATATTGTAGTTACGAAAGTAAGGTTTCCGTAATTGAAGAGTCTAGTGTTTAAAATTTGAGAATTTTTATTTAGGGTTTCGGGATTAAGTTTTACCAAGAACAAAAATCGGTGGGAGTTTGCGCGTTCTAAACTTTGAGCCTGTCAATTCCTAAAAAGAGTGGATAATGTGATAAACGTGTCTTAATTTTCAGAATATCACGTATGTTCAAAAATTTATTTAGTGCGCACCAAAAAATAGTGATTTCATCATGCTGATTGTCTTAGTAATCTTATCTATAAAATTGCAAAATCATTTAAAAGACCTAGTTGAACCACGTCATCAACCCATTTTTTTTAAATTCATCATGGTGGGACCCGCAAAGTTGTATAATGATTTTAATTCGAAATAACTGCCTAAAATAATAGTTTTTACAATTATAATTAACAATTTACAACAATCGAAAAAAAAATGTGGCGACAATACTAAATTAAAAAATAATGAAAATAACTTAATATTAATCTAACAAACATGAATAGTGTACAAAATAATATCAATAATTGAAATATTTTGCGAAAATCAAGTCATAAACAAAAGTGTATAGACGTTAGATATAAAATAAAATCAAGTTTTGATAAAAAAGTGTATAGCTGTTAGATATAAAACAAAATTTATGAACATTTTTAATTTAGTTCTGATGATATTTATTTAGAATAATACAATTTGAAAACAACCCGTGCAATTTTTTGCACGATCAAAAAACTGGTTAGTATCCAAAAAAAGAGAGAGAAATAGGAACATACATCGGAAGTATTACATCACACTTTTCTTAGTTTTTGAGCATATAAATATTCTTTTTTGAGCATATGAATATTTTTTTGAGCTTATGCTTATGCCTTAAACTTTATTTGTTTTTAAGCATATGAATTTTTGGTGAGCTTATTACGTCGGACATTATTTGTTTTTGACCATATGTGTATTTTTTCCGAGCTTATAAAAATTTACAAGTTAAATTTTAATTATTTTTCGTTAAAAAAAAAAATAACTAAGTTTATATGTAATGTTTTTGAGTATTTTTATAAGTTTTTGAGCTTAATGTTTTAATAATTCAACTCAAAAACTTTATACCAATACTCATAATTTTTAAAACAAAACTCAAAAACATTATTATAAATGCTCAAAAGTATAAAATTGGTGGTAATACATCGGATGTATGGTCCTCCTACTGATAAAGAGAACACTTGAATACTTGATTAAGTGTTACATTCAAAGGTTAGTTCAAGTTAGGGGTGTATATGATTAGGGGTGTATATGATTAATTGAATTAGAAAAATATCAAGACATGAAACTAATTGGATGTAAGCAAATCGAGATCACAATATCAATTAGGGTTTAACATGGAAAAAATCAACACAACCTCAGTACATCACTATAATATACATTTTGACAATCATCAATTTTAGTATTAAATCACATAAGCAAAAAGATCATACTCTGAATACTGCTCCAATGTGAGAACACAAAATATTTGATTTAAGCTAATAAATAATCAACAATTATTTTCTAAATACGATTAATAATTCAAACCAAATAACATGATAAACCCGAAAGTAAAACATATAAATACTCGTTCTACTCCCTTTCCATGACATCAAGTAAAATTTGTGTCTCGTTCTATACATCAAAATGCTTCATAACATCTTTCTCACAATCAGCTTCTCCTTAATCACCTCATTCGCTTCCTCAATCCCAACTCAGTTTTTTCCAAAAGGAAACGGCGGCTTCACCGCGCCATTAATCTCACCAATCTCACCACACTCTCCGTTCTACCCCGAGGTTCTAGCCGCAAACAACATCCCAGCAACAACAACTAATGTAACCCTAGACCGAACCCACTACGAAAAATGGGTAGAAGCCAAAAGAAATAACATCTCACAAGACCACTTTAGTGTCGTGAAATACAACAAAAATGCAGCTTATTACGTAATAGGCTTATTCCTCGGCAATCCTATGCAAGTAGTGTACGGGATTTTCGACACAGGGAGCGACCTGATATGGGTTCAATGCAAGAGTCAAGCCGGAAAAAACAAGTTCCCGTACTTTAACGAAACAAGATCACCCAAGTATAAGGTTCTTGATTGTAGGGACATTAATCTATGTAGAATGAGTTATTCACAATTCTTGACATGTGGTACAACTAAGGGCAAGGGCGATACTAGATGCGTATATGACATAGAATACGTGGATGGAACCTCGAGTCAAGGCGTCCTGGCATCAGATATTGTCACAATGGAACCAGCTAAGACTGTCGTGCCAAATTTTTTGTTCGGATGTAGTATTGAGAATCCCTACCACACTCCCGGAATGATAGGTGCGTTTCTGGTACTCCATCTGTCATAATTTTATTATTCTCGTTCTTTTCTTGAGAAAATAGGGAAGCCGATGAAAAAAATTGAAAAAGTAAATAAAGTGATGACGTGCCATTTGGAACAAATAGTTTCAAATGAGTCACCAAAGTGATAATTAGTTTGTTAAATAACGTCATTTTGTCGAAAAGTTATGAATGTTCTGTCCCAACTAGGCCACAAGTAAGACTATACCTTCAGATTTAATTTATATCATCAAAATTATACATTCAATACAAATTTAATTGATCTTGTATGATTTTTTTAAGCTTTTAAATATTTTGACTTACATCTTGATTTTTTAAGTGTTCAAATTAAAATCTTATTAAGTTTATATGTAATATAATATTTTGAATTTTCTTGTTATAAAAACATATAGATTATTTTCAACAAAACTTGTAAAATATACCTCAAATTCTTTGCTATAAAACTCTAATTCTATGCTACCAGATTAATACAAATAGTTGTATAATCCACTAATTGCAACTAGACTGATAATACCAGTGAATCTAAAATTACCCAAAATCATGAACTGATTAATATGAAATCAAAATTGAGACGATAACCTACCTTATAGATAACCAAAAAAAAAAGTTTAAATAGACGTGTATACTAACAAATTTTAAATAGCTTTTTTCAGTACTATAACAAAGAAATTTTAAATCCGCCCCTCAATAATTACGATATTTCACCATGTTATATTTTGATATGAGACAAATAATTTAAATAAATTAATGAGTTCATTTTATAAATTTTGTCCAATTATATAACTAATTTTTTTGTCCAATTATTTTATAATATGAGTCTGTATTTGTCAAGTTATTTTCCTCGAGAGTATATGCATTTTGCTATTTCGAAACGAGTCTTCCCTTTTATTATTTACAAAACTACATTTGGATTCTTCGGTAATGTGCTAAAATTGTAAACTTATTTAATCTTACTTACTAGAGTAAAACATCTACCGTCAATTATTTATAATTAAATTATTTTCATGTATAAACTGAACAGGCGCAGGGAACAGTTTTTTCTCAATGCCAAGACAATTATACCCAAAAGACCCAAGATTTTCATATTGCATTACCGGACTAAGTGATAAAATAAATTACGTCCGATTCGGTCCCGACGCAACACTTATAGGCCGTAGAGTAAGGATATTCCGACATCATCTCGACCCTTACTACTACATGGACGTAGTCGGGATGAAAGTAAACGGAGTCGCCATAAAAGTAGACCCGTCAGTGTTCGAATTGTCCTCTGACGGGGAAGTCGGGTTTATGATCGACTCAGGGTATGAGTACACCTCATTAGCAAGCGTGGCATTCGATGTCTTGAAGCAAAATATATATTATATCCTTGGGACTCCAAGAAAGATCAAAGATTTCGAAATTTGTTACCAATTTGGGTCTCACTGGGTGTCTAAGTCGAGACCGACTATCGGGATCACATTTAGAGACTTCGTGTTTACGTTGGACGATAGCAATGTCTGGCGAAAAATCGGTATCACGGGATTCACGTGTTTATTGATCCATCGATCATCAGGATCGGAAGTAAAACTTTCAGTACTTGGAGCTGAACAACTTTTTGACGTTAATATTGGACATGATATTAAGAATAATCTCTTGTACATCAATCCTATGAAGTGTCCGACTGTTTTGTAAACACGAGGGAACAAAATTATGCAATCGGTTGTACTAGATGGTATCTGACCAGCCTTATTCAGAGTATTCGAATTTACCTTTTAAATTTGATTTATTATATGAAGAAGAGATGTGCCGTTATTTTGTCCAACTTATATATTTATTTATTTCTATAAACTTATATCTATATTAATACATGAATATTTCGTGCAATTTTGCGTCAACGTTATCATATTCATTTTTTTTTTTAAAATAAAGGTAGGATTCACCACAAAAAATATCTATTTAGTTTATGAAAAACCAATTTTAATAATAGCATTTAATCGAATAATATATACAAAACTTCAATGAAACAACATCCCCAATTCCATATGTTGCATAATAATACAATATAATATGAAAATGCAAATTTTCTCAATAGTCCACATAGTGTAAAAATAACAGGGCCGTCTCCGAAATTTCGGGGGCCATGTGCGAAATTTCAAAAATGAAACCTGTTACCACTATTTTACGTTAATGTTGTATAAATTTAAATGTTATTTTGTTATAAGATTTATTTTTTTAATATACGGAAATCTTTATAGTTTATTTCTTTCATATTATTATACAAGTATATATATAGTAAATGTTCGATTAATATGTTTTTTCTCAGCATCTTTGCATAAGAAAAATATAGTCATAACTTATTAAGTTAGTCGTTATGGAAAAATAAACTTGAGATGCATGAACATGAAAAGCCCCAAACATTACAAGTTAAACCATTGTGACATTCTACATTTCAAGAATAATAGCCCAGTAATTAATATAAATTCTTAATTTAACTTTATTGGGCCCTCAAAAAACGGGGGCCCTTTGCAACCGCACGACCGCACACCTAAATAGCCGGCCCTGATAAATAATAAAATAAAATAAAATAAAAATATAAACAAAAAACATTATTAGACAATGAAAATATAAATGATAAAAAAAGGGTAAAACAAACAACGTTATTATATCAATTTACAAACTTTTAACTCTAACATTTTGACCATCATAATAGCAAATAAAATGAAGTAATCAACACTATAAAAATAAAATGAAAATAAATGGAGATGCGGGCATCTCACATGCAAAGCGAGCGCTCTACCATTTGAGCTACATCCACGAGTTGATTTAATTTTAAGATTGATATTATTTACTTAGTAAGGCAGTGAATCACGTGCTAGGTTATTTCCCCCGAATTTGGGTGTGACTTGTGAGTTGTGACCCACGTCAGAATTGATTTAATATTCTACTCTTTTTTTATTCATTTTTATCATTTAATATTGTAGTTACAAAAGTAAGTTTTCCGTAAATGAAGAGTCTAGTGCTTAGAACTTGAGAATTTTTATTTAGGGTTTCGGGATTAAATTTTACCAAGAACAAAAATCGGTGGGAGTTTTGCGCGCTCTAAACTTTGAGACTGTCAATTCCGAAGAGGAGTGGATAATGTGGTAAACGTGACTTAATTTGCATAATGTCACGCATGTTCAAAAATTTATTTAGTGCCCACCAAAAAACAGTGATTACATGACGGAGGTTCTCTTAATAACTAATATCCCATAAAGGGAACACTTAATTAAGTGTTACCTTAAAAGGTTCAAGTTAGGGGTGTATATGATTAATTGAATTAGAAAATTATCAAGACATGAAACTATTTGGATGTAAACAAATCAAGATCACAATATCAATTAAGGTTTAACATAGAAAAAATCAACACAACCTCAGTACACCACCATAATATACATTTTGACAATCATCAATTGTAGTACTAAATCACATAAGCAATAATATCATACTCTGAATACTGCTCCAATATGAGAACACAAAATATTTGATTTAAGCTAATAAATAATTAACAATTATTTTCTTAATACGATTAATAATTCATACCAGATAACAGGATAAACCCAAAAGTATAACATATAAATACTTGTTTTAATCCCTTTTCATGACATCGAATTAACTTTGTTGTCTCGTTCTACACATCAAAATGCTTCACAACATCTTTCTCACAATCATCTTTTCCTTAATCGCCTCATTCGCTTCCTCTATCCCAACTCAGTTTTTTCAAAAAGGAAACGGCTTCACCGCGCCATTAATCTCACCAATCTCACCACACTCTCCGTTCTACCCCGAGGTTCTAGCCGCAAACAACATCCCAGCAACATCAACTAATGTAACCCTAGACCGAACCCACTACGAAAAATGGGTAGAAGCCAAAAGAAATAACATCTCACAAGACCACTTTAGTGTCGTGAAATACAACAAAAATGCAGCTTATTACGTAATAGGCTTATTCCTCGGCAATCCTATGCAAATGGTGTACGGGATTTTCGACACAGGGAGCGAACTGATATGGGTTCAATGCAAGAGTCAAGCCGGAAAAAACAAGTTCCCGTACTTTAACCAAACAAGATCACCCAAGTATAAGGTTCTTGATTGTAGGGATAATCTATGTAGAATGAGTTATTCACAATTCTTGACATGTGGTTTAACTAGCAGGGGCGATGTTAGATGCGCATATCAAATACAATACGTGGATGGTACCGCGAGTAGAGGCCTCATGGCATCAGATATTGTCACAATGGAACCAGCTAAGACTGTCGTACCAAATTTTGTGTTCGGATGTAGCTTTGAGAATCCCAACCACACGCCCGGAATCATAGGTGCGTTTCTAGTACTCCATCTTTCATAATTTTATCATCGTCGTTCTTTTTTTTAGAAAATAGGGAAGTCGTTGGAAAAATTTGAAAAAATAAATAAAGTAATGACGTGGACTCATTTGTTATAAATAATTTCAAATGAATCCTAAAGTGATAATTAGTTTATTAAATAACGTCATTTTCTCAAAAATTCTGAATGTTCTGTCCCAACTAGGCCACAATTAAGACTATACTTATAGATTTATATCATCAAAATTGTACATTCAATACAAATTAATGGATCTTGTATGATTTTTTTAAACTTTCAAAATTTTTGACTTACAACTTGAATTTTTAAGTGTTGAAATTAAAATCTTATTGAGTTTATATGTAATATAATATTTTGAATAATTTTTTTTATAAAGACATATAGATTATTTTCAGTAAAACTCGTAAAATATACCTCAAATTCTTTGCTATAAAACTCTAATTAATTCTATGCTACCAGATTAATACAACTGGTTGTATAGTCCATCAATTACAACTAGATTGATAATACCAGTTAATCTAAAATTACCCAAAATCAAGAACTGATTAATTTGAAATTAATCAAAATTGAGATGATAATATACCTTATAAATAACTAAAAAAAAAAAAATTTAAATCGACTCGTATACTAACAAATGTTTAATAGTTTGTTTCATTAATTTACAATATTCACCATGTTATATTTTGATATGAAGCAAATAATTTAAATAAATTAATGAGTTTGTTTTATAAATTTTCTCTAATTATTTAACTAATTTTTTTTGTCCCAAAGCTAATAATATGAGTCGGTATTTGTCATGTTATTTTCTCCAGGAGTATATGCATTTTGCTATTTCGAAGCGAGTCTTCCATTTTATTATTTACAAAATTACATTTGGGTTTTTCGGCAATTTGCTAAAATTGTAAACTTATCTAATTTTAATCACTAGAGTAAAACATTTACCGTCGGTTATTTGTAATCGAATCATTTTCATGTATAAACTGAATAGGCGCAGGGAACAGTATTTTCTCAATGCCAAGGCAATTATATCCACGCGACGCAAGGTTTTCATATTGCATTTCCGGACTAAGTGATAAAATAAATTACGTCCGATTCGGTCCCGACGCAACACTTATAGGCCGTAGAGTAAAGATATTCCGACACCATCTCGACCCATTCTACTACATGGACGTAGTCGGGATGCAAGTAAATGGAGCCGCCTTAAAAGTAGACCCGTCAGTGTTCGCATTGTCCTCCGACGGGGAAACCGGGTTTATAATCGACTCAGGGTATGAGTACACCTCATTATCAGGCGTGGCGTACGATGTCTTGAAACAAACTATGTATGATATCCTTGGGACTCCAAGAAAGATCTCATTTTTCGAAATGTGTTACCAATTTGGGTCTCACTGGCTGTCTAAATCGAGACCAACTATCGGGATCGCGTTTAGAGACTTCGTGTTTACGTTGGACGATAGCAATGTCTGGCGAAAAATGGGTTCCACGGGATACACGTGTTTATTGGTGTATCGATCATCGAAAGTAAAACTTTCTGTACTTGGAGCGGAACAACTCTTTGACGTTAATATTGGACATGATGTTAAGAATAATTTCTTGTACATCAATCCTATGAAGTGTCCGACTGTTCCGTAATCAAGATGGAACAAAATTACGTAATCGGCTGTACCGGATGGTATCCGACCAGCCTTATTCGGAGTAGTCGAATTTGCCTTTTAAATTTGATTTATTGTATGAAGAATAGATGTGCTGTAAGAATTGTTGTAGCTGATTCATGATGATGATGAATGAATATTGATTATTCTGCAGTGCTATGAAGATGATGTATTGAATGTTTGAATGATTGTGTATTTCTTATTACGGCTGAGAATGTACAAGGTAAACTATATATACTACCTTTCTATGTAAGGAAATAAGAGAAAACCTAGGTACAAATGATTGATGGACCTAGGAGTTAGTGTACAATATTCTCTTTGGATCATGTGCTAAAGGTGAATAGTTGGGCCTGCTTTCCTTTTGTCTAAAGTGTCATCAGTACTATCCAACACCCCCCCCCCCCCCCCCCCGCAAGATGGAGCGTGGTCTTGTAACATGCCCAGATTGAACAAGAGGTCCCAATGACGATGTTGTGAAGGCAATATCTTGGTGAAAACGTCTGCAAGCTGAGAAGATGTGGGTGTGTAACAAAGCTGTAGTAGACCTTCCAAAACCTTGTCTCTTGTAAAATGACAGTCCAACTCGATGTGTTTTGTACGCTCATGGAAGACTGGGTTCTTGGCAATGTGCAAGGCACTTTGATTATCACAGTGTAATGAAACGGGTTGTAGATTAGGCGCCCCTAGCTCATACAACAACCGTACCAGCCATGTAATCTCTGCAGCAGCTTGTGACATGGCTCTATTTTCAGCTTCAGCAGAGGATTTGGAGACAGTGCTTTGCTTCTTGCTTTTTCAGCTTAGAGGAGAGTTGCCTGAAAGTATTATCCAGCCCGTGACAGATCTTCTTGTGGTAGGACAAGATGCCCAATCTGAATCACAAAAAGCTTGTAATTTCAGAGGGGAAGAGGCTGCTAGCTTGATACCCTGACCACAAGTGCCCTTTAGATACTTCAGCATATGATGAAGGGCTTGAATGTGAGGAGATCGTGGTGCTTGCATGAATTGGCTGAGGGTCTGGACAGCAAAAGAGAGATCTGGTCTTGTATGGGTGAGAAAATTCAGTTTACCTATGAGCATCCTATAGTGACTAGTATCATCATAAGGCAACCCATCAGTATGATTAAATTTGGAGTTCAGTGGCAGGGGTGTGACAGCAGTCCCCTTATCAGGTATGTTGCTGCTCTGTAGTAACTCAGTAGTGAACTTTCTTTGAGTGAGCACAACAGCATCATCAAGGTAGCTTACTTCAATGCCTAGAAAGTAATGTAGCCTGCCTAGGTCCTTTATGCCAAAGGCCAAATGGAGGTGTTGTTTCAGGAGGGTAATTTGAGCCTTGTCTGATCCAGTGACAAGGATGTCGTCTACATATACAACCAGAATGGTTGTACTGTGTTGATCCCTTTTGATGAAAAGAGAATAATCGTTCTTGGATTGTTTGTAGTTGAGGCCAATGAGGAAGCTACTCAATTTGGAAAACCATTGCCTGGATGCTTGTTTGAGGCCATAAAGGGATTTCCTTAGTTTGCATACCTTGGAATTAGGATTAGGTAGACCCTCAGGCATTTTCATGTAGACTTCTTCAGTGATCTCTCCATGTAGAAAAGCATTATTGACATCTAGTTGGAACATTTCCCATTGTTTATGTAAGGCAATACAAATTAGAGCCCTTATAGTGGTCATCTTCACAACTGGGGAAAATGTGTCTTGGTAGTCAATGCCTTGTCTTTGGCTACATCCCCTTATCACCAACCGTGCTTTGTGCCTTTCTAGACTCCCATCAGCATTTAATTTCACTTTATACACCCATTTGGAGGTAATTGCCCTTTTTCCAGCAGGCAAATCAGTAACTTCCCAGGTATTGTTGGACTCCAATGCTTGAAGTTCCTGTGACATAGCTAACTGCCAGTGAGGATCAGTGGATGCCTCTGCATATGAGGTGGGTTCAGAATAGGAAAGGGAAGTATTAATGTTGTTTTGAGTGGCTGAAGGGAGAGAGTTGAAGGTGACAAGATTGCACCAGTGAGTTGAGTGAGAAGCTGATCCTGAAAAATCAGGTGTGTTGAGGGTAGATAGATCAGTGACATAGTCTTGGAGGTAGGATGGAGGCCTTCTTATTCTGCCTGGTGGTGGTAGGTCTGTCATGGTGTTAGGAGTTTGGTTATTGTTGCTATCAGGAGTAGAAGAAGTAGAGGGGGAGGAAGGTGTGGAGGAAGGAGTTGAGATGGAGTTGGCTGTAGATGTTTCAGTGGTAGTATGGGAAGAGTCATCAGGAAAGTGAGTTGGGGTTGTGTCTTGGGACTGTGAGTTGGTTGGTGTTGTTTGAGGACACTGATTGTGGTGAGTGGCTTCTGTGTGATGGAAGAAAATGGGATCTGTGAAGATGGAGGCTGTCATGTGCGTGGTGGAGTAAGATGTCTTGTTTTGGTGAAAGAATTTAGAGAGGTCATGCATGTGAAATGGGAAGATGGTCTCGTGAAAAACTATATCTCTACTGTGAAAAACTTTATGAGTTTTAAGGTCAAGAACAGTGTATGCTTTCTTGCCAGGGGCATATCCAAGGAAGACACAGGGACTGGCTCTAGGGTCAAATTTGTGTCTATTTCTCTTTAATGTTGCAACGAAGCAAAGACAGCCAAATGTTCTTAGGTGATTATAGGAGGGAGTCTTATGGTAGAGAGCCTCTAAGGGTGTCTTATTAGAAAGAACACTAGAGGGAATTCTATTGATCAAATAGGTGGCAGTGAGGAGACATTCACCCCAATACTCAATGGGTAGATTGGCTTGGAAAAACAAACTTCTGGCTGTGTCCAGAAGGTGCCTATGCTTCCTCTCAACAACTCCATTTTGTTGAGGGGTATCAACACAAGAGGTTTGGTGTAGAATGCCCTTGGACTCATAGAAGTGTTGAGCTTGATTTTCACCAAATTCTGATCCATTGTCAGATCTGATGTACTTTATATGAGTTTGAAAGTGATTTTCAATGTAATTGATAAAGCTTTTTAGGATTGGCAGAGCATTGCTTTTGTGACTGGTTAGATAAGTCCATGTTGTTCTTGTGAAGTCATCAACGATAGTGAGAAAATATTTTTGATTGCAATATGTAGCATGATGATATGGACCCCACAAGTCTACATGGAGAAGTTCAAAGGCAGAAAGAGAGACAAAATTGCTAACAGGAAAAAGGAAGTCTAGTAAATTTAGCCTTGGGACAGATTTGACAGATAGATAACTGTTGTTGCTTACAACCCTTGATTACAGATAAATGTTTCAAACTTGACAAAGGAATGTGGCCTAGCCTACAATGCCATCTATCAAGAGTTACATTAGAAGAGGAAGTAGCAGCAAAACTATTAGGTATGGTAGTTTGATTGGTCTTTGGCTGATTTGGATGAAGCTTGAAGTCTGCAAAATAGAGTCCATTCTTTTGCTTACCAAGAATCAATAAAGTGTTGGTGGAAGAGACCTGAAAAAGGCATTTAGAAGACGTAAATATGACATGGCTGGAAAATTGGTTGGTTAGCTAACTGGCTGACAGAAGGTTGAACTGAAAGGTTGGAACATGGAGAACATTTGTCAAAAGAAGGTTAGGAGTAAGCCTAACTGTGCCTACATAATGATGTCAACTTTGTGTCCATTAGGAATTGTGATTTGAGAAGGTGGTTCAAGTTTAGTATAAGAATCAAAGAAATGTAGGTGAGGTGTCATATGACTTGAGGCACCACTGTCCACAATCCAACAGTTACTTATATCAAAGGAACTAAAAGATTGTTTCATACCTGCCATCATAGCACAGTTCTCGTTGTCACTGCCATTGTTGAGACTGAGTTGATTCAAGTTGTTCAGGATTCGATCATATTCTTCTGATGAGGAAAAACCAGCCATGTTAGCAGTGTTCTTGGAACTTTCTCCTGATCCATCCTTATGAGCATCCACTCCCTGATGAGCATTAGCTGTGCCAGCAAACTTCCTGTTGTTTCTCAATTCAGGGTGAAGAATGTAGCACCTTGAATTGCTGTGACCCTCCATCTGGCAGCTAGTGCAGTAATAAGTATTCCTTCTACCATTAGGGAATGCTCCTTTGAAATTCACTGTCTTTTTATCACCAGACTGACCATTGTTGTTCCTCCCTGAGTTGTTGCTAGTGCCATTGTTGTTGTTGTTGTTTCTGTAATTCCCTGCAGCCCTATTCTGCTGTCCTGACTAGCCCCTTGCTGCCATTGCAGAAGCATCCAGATTGAGAGGAATAGAAGTAGAAATCTCTCTCTGCTTCTCCTCTTGTATTAGCAGAGAGTATACTACATTGATGGTGGGCAAAGGTGTCATCATGAGGATATTTCCCCTTACTATCCCATAACTGTCATTCAAGCCCATTAAGAACTTCACTACCCTTTGATCCTCTTCGTTCTTGACCATGCTATCTTTGGCAGAACAGGTACAAGCAGGTAAAGGACACATGTTTCTCACTTCTTCCCATGACCTCTTCAAGTTGGTGTAATATGCAGAAATAGAGTCAGTACCCTGAGTGGTTCTGTTCAGTTCATCTTGAACTTGATATAGCTGAGCACCACTATATTGTTCAAACCTTTCCTTCAAGTCATCCCAGATCTCCTTAGCAGTCACACAACTCAGTACACTCTCGCCTATTTCTTTGTTAAGAGAATTGGTTAACCATCCTATGACTATGTCATTACATCTCTCCCATTGTCTCCACTTGGTTTTGTCATTCTTATTAGGTTGTTTGATACTCCCATCTATAAAGCCTATTTTGTTCTTTGCAGATAAAGCTATGCGGACAGATCGTTTCCAAGAACTGAAGCCTGTCCCCTCAAAGACCCTAGCTATGGATTGGGTGGCACTATCAGCAGGATGAACATAAAAAGGGCTTTGAGGGTCTAATGTTGTGGTGTTGGTTGCGTCGTCAGGCATAATGATGAACAAAGGTGAAAGCTTTAACTATTATGTTGAAAATACCCAGAGGGCAAAGAAGGAAAGAAAAATAAACAGATGTAACCTGAGATGGATGGATATGAATGAATATGCAGAGGCAGACTATCCTGCTCTGATACCATGTAAGAATTGTTGTAGCTGATTCATGATGATGATGAATGAATATTGATTATTCTGCAGTGCTATGAAGATGATGTATTGAATGTTTGAATGATTGTGTATTTCTTATTACGGCTGAGAATGTACAAGGTAAACTATATATACTACCTTTCTATGTAAGGAAATAAGAGAAAACCTAGGTACAAATGATTGATGGGCCTAGGAGTTAGTGTACAATATTCTCTTTGGATCATGTGCTAAAGGTGAATAGTTGGGCCTGCTTTCCTTTTGTCTAAAGTGTCATCAGTACTATCCAACATGTGCCGTTATTTTGTCCAACTTATATATTTACTTATTTTTATAATCTTATTTATATTAATATAAGAATATTTACTACAATTTCGTACGTCCACACACTTATAACTATTTTTTTTGTTTTTTATTTTTAAATAGATATACGACCCACCATAAAAAATATTTAATTAATTTATGAAAAAACAACTTTGATAATAGTTGTTCATCCAATAAGAAATACAAAACTTTAATGAAACAACATCTCCAATCTATTTATGTTGCATAAATAATACAATATGAAAATGCAGAATTTTCTCAATAGTTCACATAGTCTCTCGATAATAAAAAAATGAAATAAAAAGATGAACAAAAAAAATTATTAGACAATGAAAATATAAATGAAAAAAAAATGGTAAAACAAATAACGTTATTACTTATTATATCAGTTTACAAGGTTTTAACTCTAACATTTTGACCATCATAATTGAAAATTTTTGAGATATTACTAAAATTTAGTAATTTTTTGAATACGAAATAGTTTTCAACAACTAAATAATACTGTTTTAATTTTCAATTTTTAAAATGAGAGAATATTAAAAATTATGTCGTTAGATATTAATTTCGTAGTTAAATTTATAACATTTGTCATTTGGTTTGCTAAATAAATTAAAGTTAAAAGTAAAATTTTTTACGATTTTGTAAATCATACGTAGGAATTGGAGATTTGGGGAAAATAAAAAGCTCACCAATTTTGCAAATTCTATGAATTATAATTCACCTATTATAAATTTGGTAACTAGACGACTCCATATCTTATTAGTCGTGCATTAAGCATCCATAACATACAAAGTTTAATCATTCACTTATATAGTTATGACTTAATTAACTATTTTGCCTTATTATTTAATACAATTAGTAAAAATACAGGTTGTTACCGTTCCATTTAGACCTGGAAAACAAATCGGGTCGGGTCGGGTCGAATTCGTGTTCGTGTCACGATGAATCAAATTATTTGAGCAACAAAATTAACTGGATAGTACGTGCATTTTGTGCAATCGATGAAGCAAATTATTTGAACCACAAAATTAACTGGAAACAGAAAAATTAGCAAGGAAATGTATTATTGCAATCTTCTTATATAGTATCCCATATGTTTAAGTAAAATATATCGGATCATAATTTAATTATAATTTCATTCAACTATACGCATTACTTTTAAATCTATGTACATGAAGTACGCTTATTTATACATTTATACATCATATATTTTTAACAAATTAGTTTACGTTTCAATAGAATTTGTATATTACTACATCTATTATATATCTCAATGATTGAAATCCGCGCCTCAACTCGACTAATGCTTTAGTCGGAAGGATAAAGATCGATGATGACAATCTATTCGTAGGTGATTGGAAACTCAACGCACAAAAATTTTACAGATTATCACAATATCGTATAATGTACTTGGAATGTTTTTTTAAACAGAATCAAGTAATAATCATAACAAAAAAAATGAAATTAAATGGAGATGCGGGGGATCGGACCCCGTGCCTCTCGCATGCAAAGCGAGCGCTCTACCATTTGAGCTACCTCCCCAAGTTGTTATTATTTTAATATTGATATTATTTAATTAGTAAGGTAGTGAATCCCGTGCTAGGTTATTTCCCTTGAATTTGAGTGCGACTTGTGAACCACGTTTGAATTGATTTATCATCTCATATTGTAGTTACGAAAGTAAGTTTCCCAAATGAAGAGTCTAGTGCTTAGAATTTGAAAATTTTTATTTAGGGTTTTGGGATTAAATTTTACTAAGAATAAAAATCGCTGGAAGTTTACGCGTTCTAAACTTTGAGCTTGTCAATTCCTAAAATGAGTGGATAATGTGGCAGACTTTGCAGAATATATATCACGTATGTTTCAAAATTTATTTAGTGCGCACTAAAAAATAGCGATTACATCATGCGGATTCTCTTAACAATTACTATCCATAAAAAGAACACTTGATTAAGTGTTACATTAAAAAGGTTCAAGTTGGGGATGTATATGATTAATTGAACTAGAAAATTGTCAAGACATGAAACTAATTAGATGTAAACAAATCAAGATCACAATATCAATTAAGGTTTAACATAGAAAAAATCAACACAACCTCAGTACACCACCATAATATACATTTTGACAATCATCAATTGTAGTACTAAATCACATAAGCAATAATATCATACTCTGAATACTGCTCCAATTTGAGAACACAAAATATTTGATTTAAGCTAATAAATAATTAACAATTATTTTCTTAATACGATTAATAATTCATACCAGATAACAGGATAAACCCAAAAGTATAACATATAAATACTTGTTTTAATCCCTTTTCATGACATCGAATTAACTTTGTTGTCTCGTTCTACACATCAAAATGCTTTACAACATCTTTCTTACAATCATCTTCTCCTTAATCACCTCATTCGCTTCCTCTATCCCAACTCAATTTTTCCCAAAAGGAAACGGCTTCACCGCGCCATTAATCTCACCAATCTCACCACACTCTCCGTTCTACCCCGAGGTTCTAGCCGCAAACAACATCCCAGCAACATCAACTAATGTAACCCTAGACCGAACCCACTACGAAAAATGGGTAGAAGCCAAAAGAAATAACATCTCACAAGACCACTTTAGTGTCGTGAAATACAACAAAAATGCAGCTTATTACGTAATAGGCTTATTCCTCGGCAATCCTATGCAAGTAGTGTACGGGATTTTCGACACAGGGAGTGACCTGATATGGGTTCAATGCAACAGTCAAGCCGGAAAAAACAAGTTCCCGTACTTTAACCAAACAAGATCACCCAAGTATAAGGTTCTTGATTGTAGGGATAATCTATGTAGAATGAGTTATTCACAATTCTTGACATGTGGTTTAACTAGCAGGAGCGATGTTAGATGCGCATATCAAATACAATACATGGATGGTACCGCGAGTAGAGGCCTCATGGCATCAGATATTGTCACAATGGAACCAGCTAAGACTGTCGTACCAAATTTTGTGTTCGGATGTAGCTTTGAGAATCCCAACCACACGCCCGGAATCATAGGTGCGTTTCTAGTACTCCATCTTTCATAATTTTATCATCGTCGTTCTTTTTTTTAGAAAATAGGGAAGTCGTTGGAAAAATTTGAAAAAATAAATAAAGTAATGACGTTGACTCATTTGTTATAAATAATTTCAAATGAATCCTAAAGTGATAATTAGTTTATTAAATAACGTCATTTTCTCAAAAATTCTGAATGTTCTGTCCCAACTAGGCCACAATTAAGACTATACTTATAGATTTATATCATCAAAATTGTACATTCAATACAAATTTAATGGATCTTGTATGATTTTTTTAAACTTTTAAAATTTTTGACTTACAACTTGAATTTTTAAGTGTTGAAATTAAAATCTTATTGAGTTTATATGTAATATAATATCTTGAATAATTTTTTTTTATAAAGACATATAGATTATTTTCAGTAAAACTCGTAAAATATACCTCAAATTCTTTGCTATAAAACTCTAATTAATTCTATGCTACCAGATTAATACAACTGGTTGTATAGTCCATTAATTACAACTAGCTAGATTGATAATACCAGTTAATCTAAAATTACCCAAAATCAAGAACTGATTAATTTGAAATTAATCAAAATTGAGATGATAATCTACCTTATAAATAACTAAAAAAAAAAAAAAAAATTTAAATCGACTCGTATACTAACAAATGTTTAATAGTTTGTTTCATTAATTTACAATATTCACCATGTTATATTTTGATATGAAGCAAATAATTTAAATAAATTAATGAGTTTGTTTTATAAATTTTCTCTAATTATTTAACTAATTTTTTTTTGTCCCAAAGCTAATAATATGAGTCGGTATTTGTCATGTTATTTTCTCAAGGAGTATATGCATTTTGCTATTTCGAAGCGAGTCTTCCATTTTATTATTTACAAAATTACATTTGGGTTTTTCGGCAATGTGCTAGAATTGTAAACTTATCTAATTTTAATCACTAGAGTAAAACATCTACCGTCGGTTATTTGTAATCGAATCATTTTCATGTATAAACTGAACAGGCGCAGGGAACAGTATTTTCTCAATGCCAAGGCAATTATATCCACGCGACGCAAGGTTTTCATATTGCATTTCCGGACTAAGTGATAAAATAAATTACGTCCGATTCGGTCCCGACACAACACTTATAGGCCGTAGAGTAAAGATATTCCGACACCATCTCGACCCATTCTACTACATGGACGTAGTCGGGATGCAAGTAAATGGAGCCGCCTTAAAAGTAGACCCGTCAGTGTTCACATTGTCCTCCGACGGGGAAACCGGGTTTATAATCGACTCAGGGTATGAGTACACCTCATTATCAGGCGTGGCGTACGATGTCTTGAAACAAACTATGTATGATATCCTTGGGACTCCAAGAAAGATCTCATTTTTCGAAATGTGTTACCAATTTGGGTCTCACTGGCTGTCTAAATCGAGACCGACTATCGGGATCACGTTTAGAGACTTCGTGTTTACGTTGGACGTTAGCAATGTCTGGCGAAAAATGGGTTCCACGGGATACACGTGTTTATTGGTGTATCGATCATCGAAAGTAAAACTTTCTGTACTTGGAGCGGAACAACTTTTTGACGTTAATATTGGACATGATGTTAAGAATAATTTCTTGTACATCAATCCTATGAAGTGTCCGACTGTTCCGTAATCAAGAGGGAACAAAATTACGTAATCGGCTGTACCGGATGGTATCCGACCAGCCTTATTCGGAGTAGTCGAATTTGCCTTTTAAATTTGATTTATTGTATGAAGAATAGATGTGCCGTTATTTTGTCCAACTTATATATTTACTTATTTTTATAATCTTATCATATATTTATCTAATGCAGAAGCCAAGCTGCTGACGTGGCATCACTAGAAAAAAGTTTTGTCCTACGTGTCGCGTTGTAAAGCATCCTAGAGCTATTGTCCAATTAGATTCATCCTAGAGCTATTGTCCAATAACATTCAAGTTATGGTATAATGGTATAATAACTATTCCAAGATTTCACGGACTAAATCTATGGAATCACAAGATTTCATTCCATATATTGAAACAATAAATAATGACAGTTTTGGCCGAAGATTAATTCCGTAGCACAGCCTAAATCCTAGAGTTACCAATCCATAATCACCGAACAAAAAAATACCTACAAGTATTTTTTAGACTACATTTTCGATTTACATATGGGTCGGAATAATTACGGGTCGGAATACCTACAAGAATTTTTTAGACTACATTATTTATGGTTTAATCGTTATTAAATATGGGTCGGAATAATTACTCTTCATCGGTGTATACACTTATGTGAGCGTCGTGATTTATTAGACTACATTTTTGATTTATTGTAAGACATCTGACTATTCACGTGAATGCGAAACATTTTAACAACTACGGAGTATTTATTTAATATAGTAAATAGTAAATGAGTGGTCATTTAATAATTTTGGAATGTCTTCGTGTAAGATGTCGCGCGCAATAATTGTTATTTATTATATGAACATCTTTAATAAATATAATTAAAAATACGTTTTTTTAACTCAACTATACATTTACTACTCACGTCTCATCAGATTATTTACGTTTTGCTTTTATTGTACGATATGTAATATAAAACTTTATTTTATATATGGGTTACATATTTTAAAAATGGTGCAATGAGTAATTAAAAGTATACAAATTCTATTTTAAGTCTTGATCATCTTAATGAACAACTATATGATAGCTCATGTATACCGTCATACCGACATGTGTCATAAATAATTTAAAATTTATTTATATGTATATAATTAATCAGCTTTCTTTGATATTATTAATTACGGTATTCATCTAAAGTTAAAAACAGGCCACAGTAAATAATTAATTTGCTTATCTCCAATATTATTAACTATATTCATCTAAAGTTTAAAAAACAGACCCGTGAATTTCACGGGTTACAACCTAGTTTATATTAATATAAGAATATTTACTGCAATTTTGTACGTTCACACATTTATAACTATTTTTTTTTGTTTTTATTTTTTATTTTTTTAATAGATATAGGATCTACCATAAAAATTATTTAATTAATTTATGAAAACAACTTTGATAATAGCATTTCATCCAATAATCAATACAAAACTACAATGAAACAACTTCTCCAGTTCCATTTATGTTACATAAATAATAAACTATGAAAATGCAGAATTTTTTTAATAGTCCACATAGTCGATCGATAATAAACAAAATGAAATAAAATGTTGAACAAAAAAATTATTAGACAATGACAATATCTATGATAAAAAAAACTGGTAAACCAAATAACGTTATTATATCAATTTACAAGCTTTTAACTCTAACATTTTGACAATTATAATAGCAAATTTTTGAGATATTACTAAAATTCAGTGATTTTTTGAATAAGAAATAGTTTTTAAAAAATAATGTTAATAAATAGTACTGTTTTAATTTTCAATTTTTAAAATGAAAGAATATTAAAAATAGTGTTGTTATATATTAATTTCGTAGTTAAATTAATAACATTTGTCAATGCACGTTTCAATATGTTATTATTATAATAAAGCTATAGTCATTCGGTTTGCTAAATAAATTAAAGTTAAACGTAATGATTTTTACGATTTTGTAAATCATACGGACGAATTGGAAATTTGGGGAAAATAAATAACTCACCAATTTTACAAATTCTATGAATTATATAATTCACGTATTATAAATTTGGTACCATCAATAACATACAAACTTAATTAATTATTTTGCCTTATTATTTAATACAGTTAGTAAAAATACGTGTTGTTACCGTTCTATTTAGACCTGACAAATAGGTCGGGTCGGGTCGGATTCGTGTTCGTGTCACGATGAAGTAAATTATTTGAGCCACAAAATTCATGGACAGTGTGTGCATTTTGTGCAATCGATGAAGCAAATTATTTGACCTACAAAATTAACTGGAAACAGAAGAATTAGCAAGGAAATGTATTGACGTATTGTAATCTTCTTATATAATATCCCATATGTTTAAATAAAATATATCGGATCATAATTTAACTATAATTTCATTCAACTATACAAATTACTTTTAAATCTATGTACATGAACTACGCTTGTTTATACATTCATACATCATATATTTTTAACAAATTTGTGTACGTTACAATAGAATTTGTATATTACTACATGTAAAATATATCTCAATGATTGAAATCCGCGCCTCGACACGACTAATCTATCTTTGAACATTAGAAGCCTTTATCCTTACAAAAAAAAAGATTGAGAGTAGGGTTAATTACAAGATCAATTTATGTACAATGTAGGAAAAGCCCTACCAAAGGCTAAACTTTTACAAATCCAATTATAACACGTCTGGGTTCGATAACCGTTACCTAAACATGGATAGATGAGAAAACTCACTCAATTATTCATTGAAACAAAGTACACAATTACTTCATAAATCGAATAAAGTAATCTGAAATCACGTGTCTTGAATAAACTTGTCAAAATAATTTAATTAACAAACTTAAATGAATATCGTTTATATAATGTACTTGGAATTTTTTTAAAACAGAATCAAGTAATCAACACAATAAAAACAAAATGAAAATATGTACTAGCCATTTTTTATTTTTTAAAAAAGAATGAAAATAAATGGAGATGCGGGGGATCGAACCCCGTGCCTCTCGCATGCAAAGCGAGCGCTCTACCATTTGAGCTACATCCCCAAGTTGTAATTATTGTAATATTGATATTATTTAATTAGTAATACAGTGAATCCCGTGCTAGGTTATTTCCCTCGAATTTGAGTGTGACTTGTGACCCACGTTTGAATTGATTTAATATTCTACTTTTTTTATTCATTTTTATCATTTCATATTGTAGTTAAGAAAGTAAGTTTCTCGTAAATGAAGAGTCTAGCTAGTGCTTAGAATTTGAAAATTTTTATTTAGGGTTTTGGGATTAAATTTTACTAAGAACAAAAATCTGTGGGAGTTTACGCGTTCTAAACTTTGAGCCTGTCAATTCCTAAAATGAGTGGATAATGTGGTAGACTTGGCTTTATTTGCAGTATTTCAGAATTTATTTAGTGCGCGCTAAAAAAATAGCGATTACATCATGCGGATTCTCTTAGCCATTACTATCCATAAAAAGAACACTTGATTAAGTGTTACATTAAAAGGTTCAAGTTGGGGATGTATATGATTAATTGAATTATAAAATTGTCAAGACATGAAACTAATTAGATGTAAACAAATCGAGATTACAATATCAATTAAGGTTTAACATGGAAAAAAAATCAACACAACCTCAATACACCACCATAATATACATTTTGACAATCATCAATTTTAGTACTAAATCACATAAGCAATAAGATCATACTCTGAATACTGCCCCAATGTGAAAACACAAAATATTTGATTTAAGCTAATAAATCAAATAATCAACCATATTTTCTCGATACGATTATAATTTAGACTAGATAACACTACATAACAGGATAAACCCGAAAGCAGAACATATAAATAATCGTTTTACTCCCTTTTCATGACATCAAATTAACTTTGTGTCTCGTTCTATACATCAAAATGCTTCATAATTTCTTTTTCACAATTATTTTCTCCCTAATCACCTCATTCGCTTCCTCTATCCCAGCTCAGTTTTTTCCAAAAGGAAACGGGCTCACCGTGCCATTAATCCCACCAATCTCACCTCACTCTCCGTTCTACCCTGAGGTTCTAGCCGCAAACAACATCCCAACAACATTAACCAATGTAACCCTAGACCGAACCCACTACGAGAAATGGGTAGAGGCCAAAAGAAATAACATATCATATAATAAATATTGGATGCTTGGATTTTTCACGAAACATCATAGAATAAGTATAAAACTTATTTTTGTCTATCTCAAACATGACCCTTAAAGTTATGTTAAAGCCTCTAAATGTGTATATTTTAAACCGTATACCAATTTTAACACTTTGAGTCATTTTTATATGGTATTGAAGTACTATGGTGTGAATTTCGAGAATTTTTATCTCGAGACCATTTCGACCAAAAAAACGTAGATAATAAACTTCAAAATCGACTATTTTCGTTCGTTTTAGAACCCGGTATATTTTTTTTTTTTCTGAATCCTTGTCTATAGGTTCATTATATTTTGTAACAAATATTAGATGCTTGGATTTTTCACGAAACAACATAGAATACATATATAAGTTATTTTGTCTATTTCAAACACGATCGTTAAAGTAATATTATGGCCTCTAAATGTGTATATATTTTAAACCGTATACCAATTTTAACACCTTGAATCATTTTTATATAGTATTAAAGTACTATGGTGCGAATTTCGAGAATTTTTATCCCGAAACCTTTTTGGCCTAAAAAACGTGGATATATAATAACCTTCAAAATCGATTATTTTCGCTCATTTTAGAACACAAAATATGTTTTTTTTCTGAATCCTTGTCTATAGGCTCATAATAGTTTAAAACACATGCAACAATTGTAAGGATTTGAAATTTAAACATGTTTCAAATTCGTGAAAAAATGCACGAATTCAGTGTTAAAATATGATAACAAAATTTTTAGATCTACTAATCATTTTAGTGGATTAGGTCAATATCTATAACGAATATCTTTAAAGTATTATTTTAACGGAATGTTCTAAAATTTACTTAACAGAGTTTTATAGTTTATTTCTTTTTTTAACTTTTTGGATCTTAGTTTTGAAATTGAAAATTAAAACAATACTATTTATTATTTTTTTTTGTTGAAAACTATTTCTTATTAAAAAGTTTACTCAAATTTAGTAATATCTCGAAAATTTGCTATTATGATGGTCAAAATGTTAGAGTTAAAAGCTTGAAAATAAATATAGTAACATTATTTGTTTTATCATTTATATTTCAATTGTTAACAATGTTTTTTGTTCATTTTTTTATTTTACTTTTTTTATTATTGATAAACTATGTGGATTATTAGGAAAATTCTTCATTCTCATATTGTATTACTTATGCAACATATATGGAATTGAGTATGATGTTAATTTCATTGAAGTTTTGTATTGATTATTCGATGAAATTCTATTAATAAAGTTGGTTTTTCATAAATAATATCCATATTTTTGTGGCGGGTCCTGGATTTATTTAAAATAAAAAATAAATGAAAATGGATGTGATGATATGCAATCACGAAATTGTACGAAATGTTCTTGTATTAATATAGGTAAGATTTGTGTAATACAAAGAGTAATATCCGTTACAAACAAAACTCTTTGATGTTATTAATATTTCTTACATGAAAACCAAATAGTGCATTAATTTAGATGTTATCTCATTAAAGCCAAATTAGGAGGTGTATCATTAATTTGATGTTATTAATATTTGTAACATATTAAGATTTTGTGATCGCATGTAGGAACGAGTAACCGTAGCATCTTCCGATGTATTATTGACAATCTTTTGCATTAGGACGGACTTATAGGTACACGATTTTGACCCGAACGACATGCCAAATTCGAGCCCTCAAATATATTCAAATTGTCCAAACTTAATCTATAGTGCTCGAATCAAAATTGACCCCACTAAATTCAAACTTTCTATGTTCTAAAAAATTAATAATATCGTAGATTTATGATGATAATAAACTCAATCAACAATTTTTTTTAAGATATTGTAAATCCTTTAATTTTGATTATTGGAAATATTTCCATCTTCTTAGATTTTCCTTATTTTCCTTATTATTAGACTTTCTAATTATGATTGTTTTTATTACATCAACATATTATTATTTTTGTGAATATCGTATTTCCTTAACTAAATTAGGAAATTTAGATCTTAATAAATACACTGGTTGTATCATCGTAATTATTCAACCAATAAAACACAAACCATTCTTTACATCAAAATGCTTCATAGCATCTTTCTCGCCGTCCTCTTCTACTTAATCACCTCATTCGCTTCCTCTACTCCAACACCAGCTCAATTCCCCCCCAAAAGGCAATGGCTTCACCGCGTCTTTAATCCCACCAATCTCACCTCGCTCCCCGTTCTATCAACAAATACTAGCCGCAAATAACATCTCAGCAACATTAACCAATGTAACCCTAGACCGAACCCACTACCAAAAATGGGTCGAAACTAAAAGAAGCAAGTCATCACTAAACGACTATAGTGACGTGACTTACAACATGAATGCATTTTATTACGTAATGGACTTAAACATTGGCGATCCAGTACAACTAGTATACGGGATTTTTGACACAGGAAGCGACCTTGTTTGGGTTCAATGCGAAGGTAAAGCGGGTCGGCCCGGAAAAGGCAAGTTAGCATACTATAACCAAAGTATGTCACACAAATATAATGTAATTGATTGTAACGACAAAAAAGCGTGCCAAATCGACAAAGGAGACTTGAGATGTAGTCATGTTCCGGGCGATACGTCTTGCGTATATTTTAAAGCATATTTGGAGGGAATCTATAGTTCTGGGATCATGTCAACTGATGTTATCACATTCAAGCCAAATTGGGAGGTGGTGCAGGATTTTATGTTTGGATGTAGCAATGACAATCCTGCCAACACCCCGGGAGTGATAGGTGCGTTTCCTCGACTTTTTTTTGGTGAATTGGTGTTATTTATCGAAATAATTAGAAAATTAGGTTACCTTTGAAACTGGGGAAGTGGTGATTGACCCCATAATTTTGTGTAATTGTGAAATTAACCCTCAACTTTTAATTGGAGTAATTTGGCCCCATAAATTACTCTAATAAGTGAAATTAGAACCTTTTTATCAAAATCTCATGAGAAATTCAATTTATCATACCTAAAAGAAAAAAATAGTTATATTTTTATGAAAAATAAAAAACTAATTTTAATTTTTTAAAGCATGAATTAGATAAAAAAAATAATACGAATTGCATACTAAAACCCTTTTTTTTTTATATACGTATGTAATTCGGTATGATTTTAAAAAACAATAAAAAAATTTATGTGTGAATTTTTTGATATGTTGAAAAATTGAAAATTTAAATATGCTTTTTCAATCTTTTATTATGTTTTTTATATTTTTGTACTGAAAATTTTTCATTCCAACTTTAACTTTAAACACAACTGCCTAACAAAATTGCAATTTGAATTTTGTTTCCAATACTTTAAAAATATTTGTTTTTTCGTAAAATTTTTAAATTTTTTTATTTAATTTATGCTAAAAAAATTTTGATTACTTTTTTTGGTAAAAAAAATTAATTTTTGTGACATGATAAATGATTATTTCCCATGAAATTTTGATAAAAGGGTTTAATTCCACTTATCATGTAAGTTATAACAATTAATTTCTCATGCAATTGAACAAAGTTATGGGGGTAAATCACCACTTCTCCGCATTTGAAACTATTTTAGTCAAATGGGTCACGTCATCACTTTTATTAATTTTGCAGTTTTTTAACAAAATCGCTAAGTTCACCCTGACGAGTTGACGACTTTGCCTACTTCACAAATAATTTTCCAGTTTTTTTTGACAAAATTGCTAAGATCACATATGAAGTCGCTGGGAAACTGGACGGCTTAACTAATATTTTTCAACGATTTCACATTCAATACCTATTGGCTATTGGATGCTGGGGGATTGCCGGTGAACTTGGTGGTTTTGTCAAGAAAACTGGAAAATAAAATAAAAGTGATGACAACCTATTGAGCTAAAATAGTTTCCAATGTAACCTAATCCTCAAAGTCATTGTCGTATTGGTCAGGAAGTCATAAAACACAAAAATAAAGTACAAAAATATTATTTCCGCACTACGTAGGAAGTGCAATTTAAATTTATGTAGGCATTCACATAATTAGTTTGGTAAATAACTAGGGATGTCATTAGGGCGGGGCGGTGCTGGATATAGATTCCCCGTATCCGTACCCATCAAGAAAATATCGTACCCATCCCCGCCCCACCACCCATGGCGGGTACAAGTTTCCAAAACCATCCCCGCCCCACCACCCGTGGCGGGTACAAGTTTTCAAAACCATCCCCGCCCCACCTATCAATTAACCCGCTATACCATAAATTTTTTTCGATCTTTTTTGGTACAAGTTGATTTAATCATTATTAATTTCTATTTTTAGGAATTTGGTTATATAATTTTAGTTACTTACCAAAAAAGTTAATAAAATACTTTATAAAATAACTATTTTTAACATTACGTCTTAATTATAACAAAATAATATTTGTAAAATTATCGTAATAATGGTACTAATTTTTGTAATAATTGGCGGGTAGGCGGGTATGAAGTGGGTAACACGCAAAAACCATCCCCGCCCCACTACCCATGGCGGGTACAATTTTCGTACCCGTCCCCGCCCCACCACCCACCAAAGCTCTACCCATCCCCGCCCCAACTGGGGCGGGTGCGGGGCGGTATCCACTTGTACCCGCCCCAATGACATCTCTATAAATAACATCAGTTATTCAGTTGACAATGACAATTCCACGAAATACAAATAAAAGATATAAAAGATGACCTCTCATAATTTATTGAAAAAAATTCACCAAAAAATTCCGTTCTATAATACCCTAATTTAAATTTAAATTGGCCAGATTCGTTACCAATGTTCTAATCTAATTTAAATTGTGTTAACGGTACGTACATCTCATCTTAACCACTAGACTAATACATCCACACGTGTAGTTACATAGACTAACCGAAATAATCGAATTATTTTCATGTACAAACTGAACAGGTGCATCAAATAGCTTCTACTCATTACCAAAGCAATTATACCCGGACGACCCAAAGTTTTCATATTGCATCTCCGGGCTAACGTCTAAAACAAATTTCATCAGTTTCGGGGCCGACGCAAAACTTTTAGGCCGTACAGTAAACATACTCCGACACCCTGTCGATCAATCCTACTTCATGGACGTAACCGGGGTGCAAGTAAACGGGGTCGACATAAAAGTCGACCCATCAGTATTTACCCTGTCCGCTGATGGAAAAACCGGGTTTACAATCGACTCAGGGTCGGAAATCACGTTATTATCATCAGTAGCATTCGATGCATTGAAAGACAGTTTATTTCAGATCCTCGGAACTGCAACAAAGAACGCAGATTTAGAAATTTGTTACCCTCATTCGAGATTCGGGACGTTTTGGCCGTATAAAATGAGACCGAAACTCGGAATTAAGTTTCCCGGGTGGGTGTTGGAGGTGGATGTATGGCGACCCATGGGTAGCACAGGGTTGGAATGTTTACAAGTGCAGAGAACGCCTGCGATGGACGGCAAACTTTCTGTGCTTGGAGCTGATCAACTTTTTGACGTTAATGTTGGACATGATCTTAATAATAATCTATTGTACCTTCAACCTATGCAGTGTCCCACTGCTGATTGAAGCCGAGGTCGAAACGACCTGTTTTTAAGGGTGCACGATAAGAAGTCATTTAAAATATAATCGAAAGAATTATAATATTCTTTGTTACCATTTTTATTCATTTTTACCATTTTTATTGAAGGAATTATAAAATAATGTCTTCGCAAATTAATTAGAAATTTCGTAAATTTCATAGTTATGTATTACATTAAAGACGGGTATTATACGTTTTCAGCTTGTGACTGATAGTGTTTGTCTTCAGTGAGAATTTGTGTATATATTAATAAAGGGTCGTTTGGTTGTCACTGAAACAACACAGACATTGCAAAATCGCATAAATTTAAAAGAAAAGTGGGTTGTTTGGTTGGCAAAATATTTGGAAATTACAGGAATTGAAACTTCCCATAAATTTCCAATGCCTACTGCATACATAATGTAGGAACTTGCTTACCAGAGTCGGATGTAGAAACTTAATTTCCATGAATTCTATTTTCCTAGAAAATTAACTTTCCTAATGAACCAAACGACACCTAACATCTGTCAATGAATGTGGCATCAATATCTTATAACTAGTTTTTGAACCCGTACAATGCACGGGTGGGAACGGAAATTTTAGTGAAAATAAACACTTACGTAATTTTTAAATTTAGTAAATAACAAAGCTTTAGAAATACTTTGTCTTCCCAAACATTTTGATGATTTTATGTTGTGTTCTTTTTATTCGAAATATATTTTTCTTTTTCCTTGACTTTTTATTACAAATTACTATGTGAGAAGCGAAATCGAAACTGTGGACATAAAATTATTGTACATTTCATAACATTTTTATTTACGCAATAAGTAATTAATTTTACTCATTGTTTTACATTTTTTTTATCATATTATTTCTCCGTCTCCTCTGCTCTTGTTTGTTATCCTCTCAGTAACTCAACTATCTACCTCCACTCCCATTTCTTTTTCCATCCACCATGGCCTAGACGTCAGGAAGTAGCGTTCGCCATACTGACCGACTACCCCGAGAACCACCAGTAGACCTTCTTAAAATATCAACACTTGACTCTCAATATTGTAAATCATTTGTCCATGCAACACAGATAATTTGAGATATTTAAAATGGAATATTGAACAATAAAATTAAATTGGATAAAGTTTTTTTTTCCCGACACCTTATACTCATTATCTTTCAATTTCAGAACGTAAATTGTTTTTCCCCACTAATTCCTTCTATTGTACGAAGTACTTCTCCATTTCTCAAATTCTCGTAACTCTTCAACTTTTATATCGGAACTTCACAAATTAATGATTGTTAGTATTATTTATAAAAAGTAATGTAAATGGACCTAAAATGACTTAAAATAAGTAATTTAGCATAGTTGGCATTACTTACATAAAAATAGAAAATCAATTAGCAACCCTAATTTAGAAAAGCTTTTACAAATTAACAAATAAAATCACTCCTAATTGCTTGCTGTGAAATCAACCAGCTCGAATTGGTCTTACCCGAAGGAGCCAAAATGACTCAACAAAACAAACCGGAATCAGACACAACACCAAATGAGTTAACCCACTGATAAATATCACATATATAAACAAAATAAGATACATTCACAAAGTTGTTATTGTGAATGATGGCGTCTCAATAAATAACACCATCAAAACATAAATAGATACACAAACAGATCAAACAATATCATGTAGAGCAAATATATGAACGATAGACAAACTGAGACAAAGAAAAGAATTATTTATATATGAGAAACCTTAAACTCAAATCCGATTAGAAGATCACCAACAATTGTTTAAGTGAATAATATTAGGGGTTAATATTATATATAATGTTACGATACAAAATCTTTTCCAAAAATGTATATTGCTCATGTTTGACTACATACATTCAATAATCGTGTATGACATTTTAAAATCTATCAATTTAATATTGAATTTAATTACGTTATCTAAAATAAGCTACCTTTACTATATGTTATTTTGATATTATATTATCGTTAAAGTTACTCGAATCTTAATTTACAGGATTTTAGTTATGGCAATACTGTAAATGGCATAATCGGGTGATAATTTACTCCTAAAATTACGCTAGCAATCTACTATCAATAGTAAATTGATGCTGATTTAATATTTCATCCACATTTATATAAAATCTATTATATATAGTAATTTTTGTATATACCCTAGATATTTGGTGTTATGAACAATCCACTTTACATTTAGCGGTATAGTCGCATAAGAGCAGATAAATGCAATAAAATTTTAAAAAGATATTTAAATTTGGCATGAATTTCGGATATAATTGAGTTATTTAAATTTGGCATGTGATATAAATTGAGTTATTTGAGAAAAAAAATATTCATAAATGGAGTTATTTGAGGAAAAAATATTTAAATTTGGCATGCATAAATTTCGGTAGTGGTAATATATAACCATGAATTTTGGAATTGGTATATTTGAGGAAAAAATATTTAAATATAGTATATCAATTTCGTCATTTAGATTAAACAATTAATATAATTGTTAAGGCATGAATTATGAAAACTGAAGAATTAAATATAAGAATTTCGAATTTCGTATGTAATATGATTAAATTTAAGACTAAAATAAATATTAATGCTCCACTTATTTCGCTAATAATATATCGCATTAATACACCCGAAAATGACACGTGGTGTTCGAATAAGCTGTGACACGTGGCGTTCGAATAAGCTATGACACGTGGCGACGTATAAAGTAGTTGGTATTTGCTTTAATATAATATATGATGATATGATATGATATGATATGATAAAGCTATAGTCATTTAGTTCGTTACATAAATTAAAGATACAAGAAAGGAAAAATTTTCACGATTTTGTATGTCATACGGAGGAATTTGAGTTGATTTGGGGAAAACAAACAACCCACGAACTTTGAAAATTCTATAGATTGTAAATTCATATATTATAAATTTGGTAAATAGATGAAAGTTGGGATTATTGCAAAAATTAAAGATATAAGAAGGGTGATATAAAAGTTAGGATTATTACGAGAATATTAATAGTTTGGGATTATTTTGAGAAAAAGAGCTATTGTTGGAATTATATTTGTTAAATTTTCGATATAATAATTAAGATTTTTTGATGATTTAAGAACGAAATTACTTTTTCACATACGAACTTTACTCTTTCACATACATTTTGTTCATAAAAATTCCGTATACTGCCCTTTTCCAAAATATAATCTCCCCTTCCAAAATATAGACAAACAACTCTTATATATGGATTTTTACCCAAAAATTAAATCAATTTCCTCTAAAAACATAAAGAATGTATTACACTTCTTCAATTATTGGAGTAATATTGTTTATTAACGATTATTAATACGTTTTATTGAAATTATTAAGTTTATTTTATTGAAATTATTAAGTTTATTTACATAGCGATTAACTGTGAGTCTATAACCGCCGACGTCAATGTCTTTGAATTATCAGCATCCCTCAAATTATCGGCGATTGTTTGCCCGGCAATATGTCGACGTCTTGCGATCATGTTGCAGTGTTGCGTTGTGTTGTTGGGGATTGGCTGCTATTGCAGGCTTTGCAGCTTTTTTCCTTTCCTTTTTTTTTTTAATTTTTTTTTAATATCACAAATCTATTTTTTAATTTTTGTTTCACTTTTTTATTAATTTTTGTAGTTTTAGTTCTGTTTTAGCTTTTGTTTATTTTTTTTAAAGTTTTTGTAAGGTAGGGAACGGAGCTGTGACGGAGGGGCGGTGAATAGAGTAGTTGATTAAGGGAGATGAAAAATGAGAGAGAAAATCAATTGAAGGAATGATAAAAAAATGACAAGGATAATTTGGTAAAAATCGTATGTAAAAGAGTAAAATCCTTATGTGAAAAAGCACGTCTCTTTAAGAATTTATCTAACCAACATTTATAGATTATCATAATTGAACAGGCAAATGAGATTAGGAGCACAAAACATTAATGCTTTCTGCAAGTTCGGATGCTTTTTAAAAAATTGGAGATGCGGGGGATCGAACCCCGTGCCTCTCGCATGCAAAGCGAGCGCTCTACCATTTGAGCTACATCCCCAATTGACAAATTTGTTAATTCTAAACATAATATTCGTTATAGTTGAAGAGCGAACCCTTTTTTTTTTTTTTTTTTTTTGAATTTAAGTATGAGTTTGACCCAAGTTTAAATTGATTTTCTACTCTTATTTTTCTTTTTTTATTTCATAGGTAGTTTTAGTCTTCTTATTCTTCTATACTAAAATTTACCGACTACGTATATGTTTTTAACACAAGTTTATATAGTTTATAACTAGACCTGGCAAACAGGTCGGGTCGTGTCGGGTTCGTGTTCGTGTCAGTATTAAATGGGTCATGACCCCCTCAACCCTAACCCGACCCAATTAGATAAACGGGTCACATGCATCAACCCTAACCCAACTCATTTATTTTTTCAATAACCCAAACCGGCTTGTGTAACCCATTTAAGTTTGAACAGATCAATTCGACCCATTAAACCCGTTTAACCCGTCCAACCCATATAAATATAATGCATTCAAAATTAAAAGTTACAGCAAGGATAGGCAATCTTCATATCTTATTTCAAATTAAAAATAACATAACCCGATTATAACCCATTTAAATGGATATACCATAACCTATTTAAATTAATGGGTTATTCGTGTCGGGTTCGTGTAGCAAGACCCGAACCCGAACCCGACCCATATAAGTTCGAGTCGTGTTCGTGTCAACCAATTACGTAAACGGGTTGAAACAGCTTGACCCGAACCCACTAATTTCGTGTCGTGTTTTCGGGTCGTGTCAATGATTGCCGCCTCTATTTATAACAGAATAAGTTTTTGTTTGAATAGTACTCCATAGTTTATAATAAATTATGCCTAAATAACATGTATTATAGAAAATTGATCCATTTACTTCTGTTTGATTTGGAGAAAAAAAAAATTTCATATATTATATATGTTTACCTCTCAATTTGAATGGGTTATTGTAAAATGTATTTTCATACGTTTATAAGACTGAAAAACGATCCCTAATAATGTTGGAGAGTCAAAGAAAAAAAAAAGTAATATTTGTTAAAATAAGATAAACTTTAACACAATTATGTTTAAAACCAATATTGAAGAAACATGTAAGTACGAGTAATTAGAAAATTGATATGCGACAGGAATAATAACTGTACATCGAATACAACATTTCCGTGTAGTTTCAAAGGGATTTTCGAGTATTTGTAGCGTAATTTACATCGAGTGGTAGTTATTAGTAAATTAAATTAGATGTACATCAAATTTTTAATTGTAAAATATTTATATTGACATGACATTTAATATTTAATCATTTCGATCTCCTATAACTAACAATAAGCGGATTATACCACCAGAGTTATACAATTTTCTGTACATATTTTGAGCTTTTTAATAGAAAATTCAAGCTTTATTAGAAAAAATATGAGTTATATTGTAAAATTTATGAACTAGTTGAGAAAATACTGAGAATCGAAAATTATTATACAACTAAAATACAATACATATAAGTTAAACTATATTTTAATTTTAATATAAAAAACTAAAATATAACTCAAATAGTTTAAAAGCTCAACAAATATACACACAAGCTCAATAAAATTCACCATGGTTATACGATGCTATTATACATCTGCTTGTACAATCTTTTTATGTATAACTAATACTAATAATACCGTATATTATTACAAGCCGTATATTTTTTGCAACGAGTTTAAAACTAGTATTTAACACCTTCAAAATTACGTTATGCATCGATCTCAAAATTAGAAAAGAGAAAAATCCCAATAAATGATCACAAATTACTAATTTACTTCTTACCCACAAGTTCCCGAATTGCGCGCTAAAACTCCACAACTTTGAAAATCTCACACAATCAATCCCATCCAACGGTCCAGATTCATTAATTGATCCATAAAACTTGCTCCAATCCTTCTTTTTCTTCAACCTATATATATCCTCTCATTTTTTTCTACTCTAAATTTTCTCATCTCACATCTTCTCGTAATTCAATTAATTTTTCCGGATTTCGATTTTTTTTGACGTTTATAATGTCGACGGAGAAAGAGAGGGAAACTCAGGTGTATCTCGCGAAACTTTCCGAACAAGCTGAACGTTACGAAGGTATGATTCTTATGATTATGTTACGATTTCAATTACTCATTCCGTCTCGATCAATTTTTTGTCTCTGTCTACATTGCGATTATTTGTTTATGTTTGATTAAAATTAAAATCGTGGACGGAAGTTGTCTTGCGAAACTAGCAGAACAAGCCGAACGTTATGAAGGTATAGTTACGATCACAATTATTAATTTTATTATCGTCATTTTTTCCAGAATTGGTGGATATTTTGTTGTTTTAGATTTATCGTTTGTTTTACGAATTGATGAAATGTGTTCTAATTCGTCGATTTGATGCGATCAGATAAGGAGGAATTGTTATTTTTGGTGAATTTGATGAACTTGCGAACGCGTTGTTATCGCGAACATTTTTGATTTGATATTGTTCAATTGGATTGACGACGAGGATAGCTTCTGATCACGTTGAGTAAATTATTGTGTAAGAACGACCTATAATGTGAGAAGGTCCTTTTGATTTTTAACCAATACAAAGACGGTTTGATAGATGTTAGATCGTTTAATTCGATAATTTGTGTTAAATGTACAATACAAGTTTTGGATCATCCTCCTTACTGTTCAATTTGATTGATAACGAGGATAGTTCATGATCACGATGAGTAATTATTGTGTAAAAACGACCTAGAATGTGAGACGGTCCTTTTATAAACAAGAGTACTCCGTAAATGAGTTTTAACCAGTAGAAAGACGGTTTCATAGATGTTAGATCGTCTAGTTCAATAATTTGAATGTACAATACAAGTTTTGGATCATCCTCCTTACTGTTCAATTTGATTGACAGCGAGGATAGTTCATGATCATGTTGAGTAATTATTGTGTAAGAACGACCTATAACGTGAGACGGTCCTTTTATTAACAAGAGTACTCCGTAAATGAGTATTAGCCAATAGAAAGACGGTTTCATAGATGTTAGATCGTCTTATTCTATAATCTGTGTCAAATGTACAATACAAGTTTTGGATCATCCTCCTTACTCAGAGTATTTACGAGTACTTTTACTTTGCGCATTTGTGAAAATGGCCTACATTTGCCTTCTTTTCGCCTTTCTCATAACATATGCTGGTGTGAACCAAAAGTGAGGATGCTATAGATCCAATATTACATTTGGAAAGTGAGGATGTTGTGGCTCTATCGGGCTGTGAATGGAACATTTCGTTTGTCCCTGTCTTATCGTGGAATGCTTGATTAATAGTTGCTTTGGACTCGCGAGCTGGAGGAGAACGGAGAAGATGTTGATCTATTTTGGATATGGGAAATTTATGCTGTTTTTACTTGTTTGGATTTGATAATGGCCGTGTTTGAGATAGGTCATGAGCACTACCTCTTACAAAAATTATGCTGTAATGTCTAGGAGAACTCCGAAACCTAAGGAGGAGTTTTATTCGCCACCAATAACATTGTTAAGTATTAGGAATATTAATAATAGTTGAGCCTCAACCATCCCCTAAAGATTTTGGTTGAGATGGTTCATGTATCATGGTATCAGAGCCTCAAAGCCTCTCAAAAACTCGAAGTGGAAACCCAGCACACGGTATGGGGAGCCTCTATGTGTCGTTTAGGGCCGTGGCGAGGTTTTTCTCTTGAATGGATTAGGTGGCATTATGTTTCTTCTTCTTCTTTTGATATGATGACCTTAGTGAAGAGATAAACGATTGATGGTTGTTTGTCGAATTAACTTGATTGATCTAATTATGTGCAGAAATGGTTGAGTGCATGAAATCAATTGCTAAGCTAGATGTTGAGTTAACTGTTGAGGAAAGGAACCTTCTGTCAGTAGGTTACAAGAATGTGATTGGTGGTCGGAGAGCCTCTTGGCGTATAATGTCTTCAATTGAGCAGAAGGAGGAATCAAAAGGGAATGAGAACAATGTCAAGCTCATCAAGGGTTACCGTCAGAAGGTAGAGGATGAGCTCGTTAAGATATGCCAGGATATCTTGGCGATTATAGAAGCACATCTGATTCCCCACTCAGGCACCGGCGAATCTGCTGTTTTCTATCACAAGATGTAAGTCATAATGTCATCTGAAATTGCATATTCAATTTCTGCCTCTGCCAATTTATTGCAGTCGGGTAAATTGCTCACTAACGGAACCTGTATGTTCCATTCAAATGATGTTTTATTGAACTGGGAGTCGCGACAATAGCCGTCAAAACCTCTATATGACTCATTTGATTGCAGTGCATGCAGTGCACCGGGTTTAAATCCATAGTTCGGCCACTGTATTCCTTCAAACCAATATGGCGATTATTTGTTAGATATAACTTCACATTCTTAAGCTTATAGGGATTATAACGAAATGCAGGAAGGGTGATTACTATCGGTATCTTGCTGAGTTTAAATCGGATGATGAAAGGAAGGAAGCTGCTGAGCAGTCACTGAAGGCCTATGAGGCAAGTTGAATCCCCTCGCGTCAGTTGAATTTCGCATTTATTCTGATTTTTTTTTTACTTTCCTTGTGTCTCATAATGGTGTTACTTCCTCTAGGCGGCTTCTGCATCTGCTAATACGGATCTGCCTTCTACCCATCCCATTCGACTTGGTCTTGCTCTCAACTTCTCTGTCTTTTACTATGAGATAATGAATTCTCCCGAAAGGTAAACACATTAACTCACTGCTTCACGCCTGTATCGACTATTGAATTAATCTGAACCCGGGATTTACAACCCTAAAACAGGCACGGACTCTGATTGACCACGACCCGAAACCCTGAAAATGACTCTGATTGACCGTGACCATTAAGCCAAAACCAACCCGAAATGATTTGAACCTATAAAGGCCTTGGTGACCCGACCAAAACCCGTTTGTCAGATCTAATGAGATTGTTCTAAGTTGATCATCACACTTTATTACCATATATGCAGGGCATGCCATCTGGCCAAACAGGCATTTGATGAAGCCATTGCTGAACTGGACACATTGAGCGAGGATTCATACAAGGATTCCACCCTCATTATGCAGCTTCTGAGAGACAATCTCACTCTCTGGACCTCTGATTTGCCTGAAGATGGAGGTATATGTTCCGATACTGGTACTGCTAAGTAACAAAGTATTATACAGTATATACCATCCGTTTAGTGCTGTGGCGGATGCACGCTATATTAGGAATATATTAATATAGCTGGGCTTCAACCATCACCTTAAGGTTTTGGTTGAGATGGTTCATCTATCATGGTATCAGAGTCAGTGTGAGAGTGTGACCGAAGGTCATGGGAAACCAGCACACAGTATGGGGGAGCCTGTGCAAACTAACCACTCTTCGGGTCCAATGGGCATTTGAGTGAGGGAGCGTATTAGGGGTATTAATATAGTTGGGCTTCAACCATCACCTTAACGTTTTGGTTGAGACGGTTCATCTATCACGCTGTAGGGCCTAGTTCATCGAGGGCCATAAAGTTACCGATTTGCCACTTACTAAAATTGTTTTACAACATTGTTAATCATCAGCTGGCAGACCGGCAGACCCCGGAAACCATTTTTTCCGGCTCTGACCTATTATGATCTTGACAGTGTAGCGATTTCTTTAAACAGCTTCTAATTCCAAAGTTCCTGCAGGTGAAGAGACTGTTAAGAACGACGAAACCAAACCAGCTGAGGCTGAAGTAAGTATTTAAATTCTCATTCAGAAGTTTTTGACACGGGTAAATGTTCAAGTGTCCTAAAAATTTCCGAACCCAAATTCTTGCAGGCACAGCAGTAATTCTTACAACATTTCCATAGCCGTACACGCTCAATTGTGAAGTTGACAGCGAGTTTTTTCTCGCCTGGTCCCCGTATATTTACTTCACAATCTGAAGCGAAATGGCCTAAAAATTTACGAACCCAAATTCTGAAGGTTAGGATCAGAAGCTAGAAGCAATTAATTGCTCTCTTTTCTGCTTTATGTTTGTTGTTTCGTCACTTTTGTTAGTTTTTATACACTTTCCGTTTAATAGTATACTCTACTTGTCGTTCATGGTTGCTATTGATAGCTCCTGTACTTCATCTATTAATCATAGTTTCACTAGTACTTCCTCCATTCTAATGAGCTGATACAATAATGTAGACGGATTTTGATATATGTATCGTTATTCAAAAGTACGATTCTCGAAATGATTGAGCCATGGCTAGTTTAAAATGAGGTACAAGGCCGGTACTATATATAAGACGGGAAATTCGAACTTTCGACCTATTTTTACAATACTTGCTTTTTAACCATCCAGTTAAGACTTTTTCGGTTAAGTCCTAGCTTTTTATGGTCGACAAAAATACAAGTTAATGGCATGTTATTGGAGTAAGAAATTAAAACTGATCATTTGCGAGATTGGGCCTGATTTGGACAGGTCGGCGAAACTAATTTTGTTGTTCGTGTTCATCTAGGTAGCACGGACACTTCTCCTAATGAGTCGTACCGTGTCCGACACCGACACTCCACGGACACACGCCGAAACGTGTCCAACACCTAAACAGCCGTGTCTAACTTTCTACATTTATTTGGGCACGTGTCCGACGCGTGTCCATGGTATTTGAGCCGTATCCGTCGCGTGTCCACGATATTTGGTTATCATTTGCGGTGAATGATGTTCTTGAGATGAGAAATGCACTATCGAAAGAGGTCAATTAGAATATTGATTCGGATGAGGAATGAAAATAAATTTATTATCGAGGACAAGTTTTACATTCACTTATTTAAAATTAATATCAAATACTTTTACAAAAATAAAATCAAAAATTTATTACTATAAAATATATATTTTATTAAATTTAAATGCCGTGTCCCGTATCCTAAATTTCATGGCATGCCGTGTCCCGTGTCCCGTGTCCGTGTCGTGTCCGTGTCCGTTTTAGTGCTACCTAGGTGTTCATTATAGCATACTATATTTAATTGTCCAACGTGCCATTCAACCCACACTTAATCACCTCCAAATGAAATTTAGTTGTTTGGTCAAGCTAATTTACCATATGAAACGCAAGCCCTTAATTCATTGACTACTAGTGGGCAAAAAACTCCTTGTACGGAAGAAAAAAATGATTATATTAGTCGATCAGAATTAGGTTAATTTGGGTTTACTAGATCATTTTATTTTATTGTTATCTGGTTATTTGGAGATCACGATGGGTATTACGATGGGTATGTGATGTTAATTTTCGTAGCGAGAATACAAGTTAGTTTAAGTGGTAAGAGCATTCTCAATACTCTAACCATGAAATTAATTGTTTAATTAACCCGTGACATATGCGCTGATTTGAACCAAAAAAAATTATAACGGTGATATATTGATCATTTCAGCATAAATTATAAACGGCCACAAAACAGACCAACTTTATAAACAGTATTCACGTACGTAAGAAGGTTTAATCCTCCCGGGTACGCAATAATACCATGCTAACACGAAAGTGAGATAGGGATTAACGTCCGAACTATACTATAAATCCCAAAAGAAATCTCTTATTATTGTCGTGCAATACTACATTCATGTACGTAAGAAACTAATAAAATGGCTTCACTATCACCTTCAACCATCAATAATCTCACAATTCCCCTAAATCCTCAAATAATTTCCAATAATTTACGTTTACGCTCGAAAAAATCAATAATTTCATGCAAAAATCGCAACAATAACAATGAAAACCCTAATAAAACACCAATATTGGACCGTCGAAACATGCTCATTGGCCTCGGGGGATTATACGGGTCGACCCTAACCCTAACCCCCGAGTCCCCGGCCAACGCGGAGCCAATGGCTCCGGACGTGACCGCTTGTACTCTAACCGATGCCCAATGGGATAAGTCGGTGGGCGACCATTGTTGCCCACCAAAGTTCCCAGATAAAATCGATGACTTCGATTTCAAGAATTACCCGAGCCCCGTATTAAAAATACGGCGCCCGGCACACGTAGCATCGAGAGACCCCGAATTTGTGCGCGATTATAATCGCGCGATAGGTATAATGCGGACGGGTCTTACACCGTTCGACCCGCGTAATTTTTATCAACAGGCTAAAATACATTGTGCGTATTGTGACGCTGCGTATCCGCAAGTTAATCATCGCGATAAACGACTCGAAGTTCATAATAATTGGTTATTCATGGCGTTTCATAGGTGGTATTTGTTCTTTTTTGAGCGGATTATGGGGAAGTTGATAAATAAGCCGGAATTCGCGTTGCCATACTGGAATTGGGATCATCCTGACGGCATGCGAATTCCGGAAATGTACAAGGATGTTGATTCTCAGCTGTACGATCCTAACAGGTACGAATGACTGTGCTTTTGTAGTTTTGGTATATATATTCTCCCTCGCCTCGGGTCATTTGTTTACGTATGTATTCTAGAGCTGGTCAAGAGTGTAAGTCGATATTGACAATTTGGACCCGACCCGCTACGGAACCCGGATCTAACCCGCCCCGCCTCACCCAGGTCCAAACCCGGCCAGGCCCGTGTGTGAAGTAACCGGGTCCGAGTCCTATTTCTGGAGCCCGGCCAGAAAGGTGACCCGTATGTGTCCAGACCCGCCCCGGGTCGGGTTTGGGTTATACTTCCCCAGAACCGGGCCCAACCCATCCCGGACCCGCCCTAACCCCGAGCCGTGTCCGGGTCCCCATACCTTGAACCCGCACCTCCCATCGACCCGTCTCGGACCTGGCCGACCCGTACCATTGACCACCCCTAAATGTATTCCATTTAATTGTTTATCTATTTTAAACTAGTTTAGCACCCGTGCAAAAATGCACGGGCATATGTAGATAATATTTGTAATTAAGTTTTAAACTCATATACTATACCATGATATTAGTCGAAATGTAAAACATTTTATATAAACAATATTACATAGAAATATGTATTCTGAAATCAACCTTAATGAATGGTAGGATGTAATTACAAATAGAAAAGAATTATTACTTATTCCATTGCCAATTAGCTATTTTTATATTTTTGAGCAAATGATTCTTTCTAATCATTATAATAATCAAAATATTTAAATAATCTATTTTTTGGTTTTTTATTACAACAATATCGTCATTCAAGATACTCCCTTATCGCGTATGGATCACGAACGAACTCTATCAGTTGGGTAGCATGTATTAGCTACACTACACCAAAGCTAAAAAGTTGGGAAAAATTTATGATTAGTTTTCACAAAATACTAATGTAAATTGAATATGATTAAAATATTATTTTTAAAAAATTTTACCTTTTGTTTTACAAAAATTAATTAAAAAAACGTTGAAATTTTTCTTGACCCGTATTCAAAACATAAACTAACCCATAACCCGTATGAGTCGACTCGTATTTTGAACCGACCCGTTTGATAGATCTATGCATAATAAATCCACCATCAAATAATTACTTCAAGTTCCTTATAACTTCCATCTCAAGATAGAATACATAAATTGTGGAATACAAATGTATAAACCATGTCCGTTCTCGTAAATTAATTGATTTTGATAGCACATAAAATTATGTTATTGTCCATACGATATAGTATTATATAGTCATGATGAGTTTGGTACGTCATATATTCACTTTTTTACTTGTAAACCTATTCCTAATTCTGGGTCCAAAATAAAACTCTGGCCAAACGGGCACATAATCGTGATAGTCTAGCCGCGTAGGGGACAAATTAACCCTACGTTTATTCGTAACTATCTTAATTCACTTATCTAACTGGGATTGCAGGTCATCTACCCACTGCTTTTATTTTTGACATCTTTCAAACTTATTTTTTTCTTGTAAATAAACATGGTGTTTGCCATGTATTAGTCAAATAGACTATTTTTTATACATCTGATATTTTATGTAACATGCGATACTTTTTACGCAAAACTATTACTTCTTATTTTAACAGCCCTTAATATATCATAAAGTACGAAAAATTAAATTACCATTCAATATATTGTGTAATACTCTATACTTTTACGTGAGACAAATTTTTAAATATAAATCAATTTGAGTAGAGAAAGAATATAATTTACAAATTAATTTATATATGCATGCATCATTTGGTCTTTGCAAAGATATATTTATTTATTAGAATTGGGTCATTATATCTTAAATATGGGATTTAATTATTTAGCTTTGTTCTATAACATTTCTTATAAAATATATAAATAGTTATATTAAGAATTCATATATTTAACAATTTTATCAGTCATGCAACATAATTTAAAAATTAAAATATATAATTAAGGTGTAATAATTTAACTTCGCACCTTCTTAATTTTACTATATAGTATTTCTTTTTGTGTTCATTTTATAGAATATATATATTTAAATGCTACTATGTAATACTTATTTGAGAAAAAATTATAGATGAAATGTTAACAAAATATATTCCTGTGCAACTTTGCAAGTTATTAAAGTTGATTATTAATTTTATGAGTATATAAAATTTTAAATAAAAATCTCCATGTGATTAGAGATGAGCAAAAAATTGTATATGGAAATATTGTCAAATAAAAGATATAATAAGAGAATAATTTGGGTAAGTTTTTAATGTAATATAAGCATGGTACAGGAATATTTTAAGAAGATATTGTACATATACATATTACTCAAGTAAAAGATACGCAATATAATTTTAGTATTTTAAGATTTGAGCGGGAAAATTTTTAACGTGAGAGCGACATGTGTCCATCTTAATGCATAGCGGTTCTTCTTTTATACTTATATATAATATAGATGTGATAATTTAATCTTTCGCATCTAATTTGATCGGCTTGTTCTCCGATATTTTATCTAACTCCAATATCACTACTCCATAGTCCATATTATATTACATTGTTGCATATAACTAGGCTCTCCAAAATCAGGTTTGAATCAGAAAAATTGACTGGTCCAGATCGGAAACGAAATTAAAAAAATCTGATCCAATCTTCTTTCCAACATTTTTTAAGATTTCGGGTTTTGGTTTGTAACCAGTTTTTTCGGTTCAGACTAGTTCGAAATGGAATTATAATTATTTGATTTTTTTTCTTTGAATTATATTTTAATCGGTCCATTCTTGTCCAATGGACCGAAATTTGAAAAAGAGTGTATTTTGTGACAAATTATGGTCCCAGTCCCGATTTTTTGTTTGTTCGGTTTTGAACTGGTGCACAGTCCTACGTATAACTATAACAGTCATATTTAAAAGTCTTTTAAAAACAATATTTTCGACAACAATCAAACACATGAAAAATATGGTCAAAGTAACGCATTTTAAAAAGTTCCATATTACAATTACTTGTAAATACGGTTTTGCATGCATAAGATTTTACCCTAACTTCGTTCCTCTTAACAGGAACCTCGACCGTTTTTCATCCGTTATCGATTTCAACTTGTTTAGCCGATCAAAACCCTATTCACCACCAAATGATCACAAACTTATTCAAGAAAATCTTATTATAATGAGGAAACAAATGGTTTATCCATCTAAACCATCCCTGTTTTTTGGACAAAAATACGAGCTAGGGGACGATATCGAACGTAAAAATGGGGCCGGATCCATAGAGTCATCGCCTCATAATGTCGTTCATGGATGGATGGGTAGCGCGACGGTCCGTGGCGGTCAAGATATGGGTGCATTTTGGTCTGCTGCCCGTGACCCGATTTTTTATTGCCACCATTCTAATGTCGATAGAATGTGGCATTTATGGCGGACCGAAATTCCTGGTCGGTCCAGGATTGATATTCATGACCTGGATTATTTGAATGCATCGTTCGTCTTTTATGACGAAAATGCAAACCCGGTTAAGGTTAAAATAAAAGACAGTTTCGATATAGAGAAATTAGGTTACACTTATGAAAACGTCGAGTTACCATGGTTATATTACAAACCTCCTCGTCCTCCTCCTCTAACGACAAAAACACCGTTAACAACAGCTGTAACCGAGTCTATGGCATTTCCAAAGGCCTTAGACTCGGTTATTAAGACCCAGGTCGCCAGACAGCGACCTGGGAAAAAGCGGAGTAAGCAGGAGAAGGAGGAGCAGGAGGAGGTACTATTGATCGAGTTTGACCTAGGTCATGCAGATGAATTTGTCAAGTTCGATGTCTACATTAATGATCCTATCGATCATAGTAATGATGATGATAACACGGAGGTGACACCGGAGATGGCCGGGACTTTTACGGCGTTGCCACATAGGGAAATGCATAAGGGTGTGAAGAAAAGGAAGAGTTCTTTAAACTTGGCATTGAACACTTTGCTTGAGGAAATTGGTGCTGAGGATAATGACACTATTGATGTGGCTTTGGTGCCTAGGTCCGGGACCGATGGCATCGATATTACTGCTGTGAAAATCGAGTTTGTGTCTGAGTGATCGAGGAATTGAAATCGATATTTGTCTAAGGAAGTCATGGTTGCGAATCTCAAGGCTTTTTAATAACGACTGGTCTAATTAATGTTATCGATAGTTGTCTAAGAAAGTCATGGTTGCGAATCTCATGTTTTTTTAATAACGACCAGTCTAATTAATGTTATTGTTAGTTGTCATATTACTGTTGCGCTAAGTGAAAAATCGATATTTGTCTAAGAAAATCATGTTTGCAAATCTCAAGTTTTTTTAATAACAACTGGTCTAGTTAAATGTTATCGATAGTTGTCTAAGAAAGTCATGGTTGTGAATCTCATGTTTTTTTAATAACGACCAGTCTAATTAATGTTATTGTTAGTTGTCATATTACTGTTGTGAAAATCGAGTTGTCTGTGAGTGAAAAATCAATATTTGTCTAAGAAAATCATGTTTGCAAATCTCAAGTTATTTTTAGTAACAATTGATTTAATTAATGTCATCGATATTTGTCTAAGTAAGCCATGGTAGCAAATCTCTAATTTTTTTAATAACGACCGGTCTAATTAACGATATTGTTAGTTGTTATATGAGAGGTACATACAGAGTTTAATTTGGACTTGTAGTATTAGATGTTACTAAGTGTCGCGTTGGCAACTTCTTTTCAATTTTTAATGAAATCCGAAGCTTTTAGTAAAAGTTTCGAAAAAAAATTCAAAATTTTCTTTTAAATTGAAGTATCGAAAAGTCATAAGTCATATTGGATTCCGAGTGACGGAAGACATTGTGCCAATTCAAATTTTCTTTTAGAATGAAGTATCGAAAAGTCAATTCAAATTTTCTTTTAGAATGAAGTATCGAAAAGTCATAACTCACGTTGGTAAACTGCATGAGAACAACATATCGTGATTATTCGTTGAACATTCCTTTTCAAGGACGAAGCTAGGTTCAAAATTCAAATTCTACCTAGGATTTAAACATCAATTTTACTTGGCCTATATCTCAAATCGTAGTTATTTTCTTCAAAAAAAAAATTAATGAGTACATAATATAATTTTTTTCTAAAAACTTGTCCGTGTCATGGCCTGGTCAGCCTGTACTTAATTTCATCAGTGATTTTATATCGCAGTCGTGCCCATTTATTAAGTTAAAAAATTATGGCCGTTGGATTAATTAGCTAGAAGCAATCAATTTGCTTTCAGAAGTTTAAGTTGATGGTTGAAGTCCCAATATCGAAAAGAGACTCTAACACACCCTCTCATGTAGGGATGTCATTGGGGCGGGTACAAGTGGATACCGCCCCGCATCCGCCCCAGTTGGAGCGGGGATGGGTAGAGCTTTGGCGGGTGGTGGGGCGGGGATGGGTACGAAAATTGTACCCGCCATGGGTAGTGGGGCGGGGATGGTTTTTGCGTGTTACCCACTTCATACCCGCCTACCCGCCAATTATTACAAAAATTAATACCATTATTTTGATAGTTTTACGAATATTATTTTTTTATAATTAAGACGTAATGTTAAAAATAGCTATTTTAAAATATTTTACAACTTCTTTGGTAAATAACTAAAATTATATAAACAAATTTCTGAAAATATAAATTAATAGTGATTAAACCAACTTGTACGAAATAAAAAATCAGAAAAAAATTATGGTATAGCGGGTTAATAGGTAGGTAAGGCGGGGATGGTTTTAGAAATTTATACCCGCCAAGGGTGGTGGGGCGGGGATGGTTTTGGAAACTTGGACCCGCCATGGATGGTGGGGCGGGGATGGTTTTGGAAACTTGGACCCGCCATGGATGGTGGGGCGGGGATGGGTACGGGGTTTTCTTGATGGGTACGGATACGGGGGAGCCTATATCCAGCCCCGCCCCGCCCCGCCCCAGTGACATCCCTATCATGCGAATGTCCGTTAGAGTATGCAACTCCAAGTCCTCCTATGCCTGATGCTTAATATTCAAGTTGATTGTTCTGATAGCACGTCAAGAAACCATCTTAACCAAAAACTTAAGTTAATAGTTAGAATTCAAAAATCGATTTTATACTCTAACTGGTGTTATAACACCGGTCGAAGTCGGAATTCTAGAATTGCAACTACCGTTCATTCACGAGTCTTGTGTTTACTTGTCGTTCAAGACGAAGACAGTATGACCCTAACATTTGATCTTTTCATTACTGTCTCTGTCTTTGGATTTAAAGAAGTTATGACTTGAGCAGTTGAGCTTTTGGTAGATGTCGGCTGAGAAGATCTTTGAGAAGTTGTATTAAACCTCTGCTCCTTCAGTGAAAGAATTAGTAAGGCGATTTTAATGATAACGGAATTTGAACGTAGGTTAGGTGACTTATGTATAAGGCTTTTAATGAGGCGAGACGTAAAACTCGCGAGCAGCTCGAGATCGGCTCAGTCAAAGCTCGGCTCATGTAAGCTCGACTCGAGTTCGGGCTCGGCTTAACGATTCAAGTCGAGCAAAGGGTGGCTCGACTCGAAAAGCTCGCGAGCGGCTCGAACATTTGGAATTACCTGAAATATTAATCATATTTTATAAAAATATACTCATTGAAGTTGAAATATATTTTATCAGCTAAGCATTGAAGTTGAACATTTGGAATTACCTGAGATATTAATCATATTTTATCAGCTAAGCATTGAAGTTGCTCTAATAATCGGGTTAGGTTTTGCACACGGTCGAAATGGTGACACCTACCTATCCTGTCTATTAAATTTGATTTGTTTTCGATACCATTCATATGTGGAGTATATATATTTCCTAATACCTACCATCTTTAGTATCGATTGATGTTTCTAATGATAGTGATTCATTTTAAAACTCGTCAAATACACTTCATTACTCAGAATATTATACAGATAAATGCGATAAAAATTTACGGTGTATATCCATCTATATAAGCCGGTCTCTCTCACACGCAGGGCCAGCCCTAACGGGTGTTGAGGTCGGCATTTGACAAGGGCTCAAGGCTGATATGGCTCATTAATGTGAAATTAGATTTGTGTTACTTGGAAAATATATTTATTACATATAAAGATCAAAATATGGTAAAGAGTCTAATGATATTTTATCTTACCAAATATCAAGAGGTCATGTGTTCTATGTCCATCAAGCTTATGAGATTTTGTGCAAATTATGCTTTTAATTTGTCCAAATTATTTATTTAATGAATTCCTCTAATAAAGCCAATATCCTATGCAATTCATCATTTTTTCTTCTAATTTCTTAAGATTTTTTAAGAATTAATATTATCTAATTCAAAACTTTTTCTGCATCATTTTTTCATTTATTAAACTGTAATTACACATAAATTACTTTAACAATTTTTTTAAAAATTATGGCCCAATTTTACAATTTCGCTCCGGACCTATAAATATTTCGACCGGCCCTGTTCACACGTGTGTAAGAATTATACTATAAATCTCATTGAATTCACTTATAATTATTATCACATATACGCACGTAAGAAAAAAAATGGCTTCATTATTTCCTTCAACCATCAATACTCTAACCATCCCTATAAATCCTCAAATAATTTCCACAAATTCACGTTTACACTCGAAAAAATCGATAATTTCATGTAAAAAACATAACAATAACAATGAAAACCCTAATAAAACACCAATATTGGACCGTCGTAACATGCTCATTGGTCTCGGGGGATTATACGGGTCAACCCTAACCCTAACCACCGAGTACCCGGCCCACGCGGAACCAATGGCACCGGACGTGTCCGCATGTACACTAACCGATGCCCAATGGGAGAACTCGGTAGGCGACCACTGTTGCCCACCAAAATTCGACTTAGATAAAATTAAAGATTTTAAATTCGAGGATTACCCGAGCCCCGTATTAAAAATACGGCGCCCGGCTCACATAGTATCGAAGGATCCCCAATTTGTGCACGATTATAATCGTGCCATAGGTTTAATGCGTACGGGTCTTACGCCGTTCGATCCACGTAACATGTATCAACAGGCTAAAATACATTGTGCGTATTGTGACGATGCGTACCCGCAGCTTAATAATCCCGATAAGCGACTTGAAGTGCATAATAGTTGGTTATTCGCGTCGTTTCATAGGTGGTATATGTTCTTTTTTGAGAGGATTATGGCGAAGTTGATAAACAAGCCGGAATTCGCGTTACCGTTTTGGAATTGGGATCATCCTGATGGTATGCGAATTCCGGAAATGTTTAAGGACGTCGATTCTTCGTTATACGATCCGAACAGGTATGAATTGTGCATTTGTGTTTTTTGGGTACTGTCGTGTTTGTACGTCACTTTAAAGAAAATGACCGTTTTAGTAAAAGATCTTATATGGAGTAAAGACCCGGCATATGGAGTTTGAAATTCAAAAATTTCGTTGAATATGTCGTTTTACGGTTTTAATGAGGAAAATATAACAAATCATCCTATGAGTCATAGGAGTCACTCGGGCCACAATAGTTTGCTCTTGGGGAGGCTTGAACCCGAGTCTCTGGGAATTCACCCAAATTTTAACCACTAAACTCCGCCCTTACAGGCTACTTCTCATATGTTTATCTAAGGGAGAAGTAATTAACTACAAATCTTATTTTTAAGAATAAAATATATTAAATTAATTTTTGTAATATTATTAAAAGTCAAAATTGTTAAATCAAATATAATTCCAAAAATTACTAATTATCACGAGACATGTTCAAATACATTTTTATAATATTTATTTATTTATTTATTTAGTAAAAAGTTTTTCACAATATGAGAATTTAAAGTGATATGTTTATCTAAGGGAGAAGTAATTAACTACAAATCTTATTTTTAAGAATAAAATATATTAAATTAATTTTTGTAATATTATTAAAAGTCAAAATTGTTAAATCAAATATAATTCCAAAAATTACTAATTATCACGAGACATGTTCAAATACATTTTTATAATATTTATTTATTTATTTATTTAGTAAAAAGTTTTTCACAATATGAGAATTTAAAGTGAAGTTACAAACTTAAGGTTTGTTTGGCAAAACTAGCTGAAAAGGTACCTGAAACCTAAAGATACCTGAAACCTGAAAAGAAACCTAAAAAGGTACCTAAAACCTGAAAAGACACCTGACACCTGAAAAGGTAGCTGAAAATTAAGACCTGATAAGGTAACTGATTTTTGTTAAAACTGTTTGGAAACTAGCTGAAAAGGTAGTTGATATTTGACAAAATGACGTAAAAAGACATGGTTTATTATTAATATCTTTTACGTTTTTACTATTATTCTTGTGTTATTGTAAACAAATGACTAAAACAAATTGAGTAGTAACTTCTGAATAGAATCGTGCATTTAAAATGGTACTGAAAAATGCCTGCATTGCTACTCCCATGATTTCTTCATACATACTGTTTCGAATGAATTGACCATTAAAATCAAGTTATAGGAATAGTTTCAACTACTAGCTTTTATATAAACATGATTCATGTGCAAAGAATTTCACAAATTAATATAAAACTATTAGGTAAAAACAAAATTCAAACAATATATCCTCAAAAGTATACTATTGATATAAAATCAGTTTTTTATTAAAGTCATACACACACAAAAATTAAGTTTACGTAAAGATTTTGTATTGTGTTTAATTTTGTTAATAAACATCACAAAATCCGAGGGTAGAATAGGTAAATAAAACTGAATCAGGTACCTGATTTGTCAAATGCTACATGAGGTAGCTTTTTATTTCAGGTACTTTTTATTTCATGCTACATGAGGTACTTTTTCACCATTTTTCAGTCAAAACAGGTAGTTGTCAAACACTCCAAAAATAATAAGCTACTTGATTGTTTTTGAAAAAAAAACCATTTTTGGCAAATCAGGTAGCTGAAATGGTTTGCCAAACGGAGCCTTACATGATCGAATTTTTGTTTAAATTTAATTTGCTTTACATATTTCGTTGCATATATTTATAATCAATTTATAATAGAAAATAATAGGTTTTAGTTAAAAATATAGTAAAAATTGGATTTGTGTTGATTTGCACGTAATAGGTAAGTTTATAGGGTCATTTTTTGCTACGTCCACGGTTTATAGGTATAGATCCCATTTTAAATAGGTTCGTATTATACAAAGTTAAAAATACGGTTAAAGGGTAAGATTTAATCCTAACTTCGTCCCTCTTAACAGGAACGTAGACCGTTTGTCATCTGTGATCGATCTCAACCTCTTTAGCAGATCGAAAGACGACCCGCCAATTCCCGATCACGAACTTATTCAACAAAATCTCGATCTATTGAGGAAACAAATGGTTTATCCGACTAAACCATCGTTGTTTTTTGGAGAAAAATACAAGCTAGGGGACGATATCGACCGTACAAATGGGGCCGGTTACCTAGAGACGGCACCTCATAATGTTATTCATGGATGGACCGGTAGTGCGACCGTGCGTGCCGGTCAAGATATGGGTGCATTTTGGTCCTCGGGTCGTGACCCGATTTTTTATTGTCACCATTCTAATGTCGATAGGATGTGGCATTTATGGCGGACCGAGCTTCCTGGTCGGTCCCGGGTAGATATTGATGAACCGGATTATTTGAATGCATGGTTTGTATTCTACGACGAAAATGCAAACCCGGTTAGGGTTTATATACGAGACAGTTTCGACGTAGAGAAATTAGGGTACACTTATGAAAAAGTCCCGTTACCATGGTTATATAATCGGCCTCCTATTCGATCCCCTCCTCCGCTGACAAGCACGTTGTCAACAACGGCTGTAATAACCGAGTCTGTGGCGTTTCCAAAGGCCTTAGACTCGGTTATTAAGACCCAGGTCGCGAGACCGCGACCTGGGAAAAAGCGGAGTAAGCAGGAGAAGGAGCAGGAGGAGGAGATACTAGTAATCGAGTTTGAGCTAACTCATGCAGACGAATTTGTGAAATTCGACGTGTATGTTAATGATCCAAACGATCATAGTAATGACGATAATAATAAGAAGGTGACACCGGAATTGGCCGGGACGTATACGTCGTTGCCTCATAGGGGAAAGCATAAGAGTGGGAAGATGGACGTGAATGGTAAGGATGAGAAGATAAGGAAGAGTTGTTTGAAGTTGGGATTGAACACTTTGCTTGAGGAAATTAGTGGTGAAGATAATGACATTGTTGATGTGGCTTTGGTGCCTAGGTCCGGGACCGATGGCATTGATATTACTGCTGTGAAAATCGAGTTTGCCTCGAATTGAGGAAATCGATATTTGTCTAAGAAAGTCATGGTTACACATCTCGAGTTTTAGAGTAATTAACGTCCACAAATGTTTCGAGAGTTAAATTTAGAGTTGTAGTACCTTTTTTTTTTTTTTTTTTTTTCTTCAGGAATAAACCAAGGTTTGTTTATACAGTTGGCATTTGACTCATTAGGTCGAATGCACTTTTAATTATTAAACGATAAGAAAAGACATAAAGGTAACTACATTGGATAATAAACGTGTGTTGATGACTAACGACTGACATAGTCTCGGAGCCACCATCTTTAACCTCCACTTTCATAAGGGGACGAACATAGCTTGACAAACGCCAGGTACGATCTTCACCCGTCAGAAACCACAAAAACCAATAAACCCCATGATCTAAGTAGATAACGCAAAGTGACATTGAGGAACAAATAATCGAGTAAAAGGAGTATAATGTGACATTGTGACGTATATACGTTGAAGTTTAAGTGTTAATGCAGGTTATTTAAGTGTGTGTTAGACCTAACTTTTTAAAGTGTTTTTAAACACATCATTTATTTAAAAGTTAAAAATAATTTATTTAAAGCTCAAATATCCTCTTTTTCCTCACACAAATAGAAACAACAATTTTGTATTTCTGATTCTTGAAAACTACTTTTAAAAAATTAAGCTCTAAAAAAAATTCATTTTTACCAATTTAGGTCAAACATGATTTAAATAACCCATTTTCATTGTAGTACTCTAGTATTGATTTTCCATCCACAAGCGCACGGGTTTTATATTAATTAGCGTTATTACTGAACTTTATACGATGATTTGGGAATCCAGGCAAGTTAGGCAACTCATACCCCATCAATTACCATTCGCCATTCTCTCATCCTATAGCCCGGTCCGCCTACTTAGAATAAAAAAAAAATTACATAAACCAGCCAACCTGTCCCGTCCTCAGCCTTGCCCTCCACCCTCCACCCTCCACAAATCTGACCCTGGTCAAATATTCTTCCAGTTCGGCCTGGCCAAGCCCTCCCCTCGCCCTGGCTTTAGCTTGCTCATTTCTTGCCAAATGAACCCGGTCTAATCCCGACCCGAACATACTTCTAGACACAGTCATTGAACACAAATTCTTGTTTCAGACGACCACTTTTGGTATAAAGGCTCAGACTGATCATATGTGACCATTTTATAGTTAATTTAACCACAATAGTGTAGTCAATGTTACGGCTTATGGTAACTTATTTGTCAATAAGTGTCACATTTGACTATAAAATTGTAACTGGTCATTGAAACCGGATTTTAAGTACTTGTGTTTCCAAAAAGTGCATTGTTGCAGTAAAAAAAACAGTTGAGACAGTCATAGAAACCATGCAGGTTCAAAACTTCAAATTAATAACAGGCATAGGAAACTCAACTGATACGGCATGCGCCACCAATCAACAATCTTACAATCAACCAGCTGCTTCTATATATACAACCACTTCATCTTTCTCCTAATTCCATCCTTCATTCTCAAAATGGCAGCAGCAGCAGCAGCTGCAGTAGTCAGTGACGAGAAGAAAATAAGCTTGAAAATAATGGTAGATATAAAAGCAAAGAAAGTAGTATTTGCAGAAGCAGACAAGGAATTTGTTGATTTTATCTTCAATCTCATGTCCTTGCCTCTTTCGTCAGTGACGAAAGTACTCCTCCTTAATGAAAAGGGCTCTGTAGGCTGCCTTGGTTCTCTTTATAAAAGTATTGAGAATCTAAATAGTCAATACTTCGAGCCCAACTTAAGCAATCAATCTGTGCTTAAGCCGAAATTGTCCGTTACTCTTCCGTTGTTGTCGTTTTACGACTATCCCTTGGCTGACTACAAAACCTTTAGGTGCGGCCATAACCTTTTGAGTGATGTTGTAGGGACTCTCTGTCCACATGGTTGTCTGATGTATGATATGAAGTGTAAATTTGTAACGCCGAATAAAGTATCGTTAGGATATGTAAAGGAAACGGTTGTTTATATGGTGATGGATAACTTGGAGGTGAAACCTATGTCCATTTCTCTCATCAATGCCCTTGTTAAGGATTTTGGTGTTATGGAGGAGCGACAAGTTCAAGTCGGTCTTCAGGAGGTATTAGACGGAAATGAATCCTCTCTATTTCTTTTTTTATATTCTCTACAAATAATCACATTTTATTCTATATTCATTGTCTTTTTATTTTCTTGTATAGACTTAAAACCGTTAAATGACGTACTTTCACTGTGTTTGACATTGTATTTGGGTGTTGATTTTGCAGGGATTAGCCATTTTGAAAGCAACAATGGAAACCAGTAATGTGCTGACATCTGTCTTTCTGAAGAAGATCTAGTTTCTTTCTTTTAAATCATCGTGTTTTGGGTGCCATTTTGTAGCGTTTTGGTTTCGCGTGTGTTTTGTTCAAGCTTGATTGTATGATCACGTCATAGCTACTACGTGCGTTTATGTTTTGGTTGCTATGTAATTGCAACATATTTTAGCAGCAAAAAAAAAAGAAAAAAAAATTGGGAACTAAGTTAATTCTTTGTGTTGTCTGAATTTATATTACGGGCTTTCTTATCTAGCATACTCATTTTTCCAAATTTCAATACCTTGCTTTAAAAACGAAAATGTTGTCTTAAATTAAAGCAAATCAAGTTGAATATAACTATGAATTCAAACAACACAGTATTTTATAAGAGATTAAGAGTACATCTTGTACCCTTATTTCCTAAAGTATCTTATTTCTTAAAGTATCAAGTTATCAATATAAACTTAAAATATAAATATAATTTAATGTTAATTTTGAACCCAACAATCTTTCTTGTTAAATAAGCAGGTGTGGACAAGGCATTTCAAAAAATTACAAAGGCCATATCCACTAACCTATCTCAAATACGCTAACCCGCTTACAATCAAACAATTTTCGTGACATTAATCAATTTTCTTGGTTTATCGCATATCGATTTATTATTCAAATCAAAATAAAATTTGTGCCACGGATACACCGCGCATAGATTGTGCCAGTTCTAAACTAGTTACGGTCTTACGGAAAATGGATGTATTTGATCAAATTATTAGTAAAACGGATTACGGTCTTGCGGATGTATCACTATATATGTCATATCGTGTGCTCGTCACTTCAGCCTGCTGAGTGCTGAGTGCTGCCTCGCAATTCTGCGAAGACATAGCGAACGAAGGTGAATTCCACAAACCTTCCTCTTTCCTCGTCCTTTCATCTACATTATATTGTATCGCAACTTCATGCTTTATTTTATTTTATCAATTTTCATGTAAATTTTTGCTTTCGGTTAATTTAGGTTACATCGCGGAAACTCAAACTAGCCGAAATCGCAGCGTAACATTCCTTCTTCTGGTATTAAAATTCTCCTGATTATTTTGTTGTTTTCAGTGAATCTAATAATGTATGATCGTAATTGTTCTAAAAATTGAGAAATTGCAATTCGCACAGTCGATTTCGTGCGTTTGATTACGTGATTGCTAGCCGTTTCACAATTAAACTTCGCGCGATTTTTTCGGCGGTAATTTTTGCAATTTTTTCAGCGATTTTTTGTCTGATATAGTATTGTTCAATCTTTCGAATTGTATTGAAGATATATTCGTAGTAATGATTGTCACTCTTAACTGTGAATTATTCACATTCATGTTTAAGAAATTAGGTTTTGGCCAGATTTTAATGCGCTAAGCTTCTTCTAGGAGAGGTTTTGACAGTATTTGTCAAAATTATCTCTCGGCGTCAATGCGTCAATCGTATGTTTGTTATAGATTCACTGAATTTCTGTTGATTTCTTCCGTAGTTAGCCTTCTGATTGTTGAATTTCTCAATTCTATGGTAGACAGGTTAGTGAATTTCGGAAACCGTATCTGTAAATCTGTAAATCTGTAGAGTATGGTTCAACACGTCAACGTTGATATGTTATCTGGCTTTAAAGTTCTGTTGGATTATACTATTGTTGTTCACTTGTTCATACATTTACGGTTTCTTTCATTTCCAACATATTTATGTTTTAGTTAGGTTAATCATTTGATTTGCGAGTTGTTTTGACTCGTATTGAAGATAACCTTATTTGCATTTTCTAGCTTTCTGCTAGTTTTAATCTCCTCACTTGCTAACTATCTGTGGATACAAGTTGGATGATCGCATGACTATAGTTATACTGAGAAGATTAAAACATGATAACTTCTGATCAACATTCTGGATTCTTGATCATTTTCTCTGTTTACTGAAGGCAAGGGAGTGAAGATTCGGCTATAGATTATTGAGTGCGGATGATAACTTGCCGTGTACTGCAGTACACACTTTTAGTTACATACTTAGATTAGAGGTCTATCTCTGGATAAATGTGCCCTGTACTGCAGTACACACATGTAGTTACATACTTAGATTAGAGGCCAATATAAATCCGGAGAATTGCATGCCAATGACAAGTCTGATCGGGGCTATGCATGTATTTATTTGTCCTCATTATGTTAACAACCATTGGGAAATTGGATGCCTTTTTATTTTCTAATTTTATGAATTTCACATCTTACAACATCGCGTACTGGCTTATTGCAACCGTAATTATTTTTAATGCTTAGTTTGTATGCTTGAAAACTTATATGACCTATGAATCACTGAGCGGATTTGAAGATAAAGAAAGTATGCCATGAGTCGTCCTGTAGACCGACTGAGTGCTTTAAAAGATTTTATATCCAGCGCTAATCCTGAATCCTGATTAAACGAACTATACTCCTTCAAAACATTATATTATTCAGCACTTTCACAATGTCAATATGTCATTATCTCTTTGTTTAGTTTTCTTTAAGGTGTAGATGAACTTCCTAACCTTAATTGATTATCTCAAGAATAATCGACTCGTGGAAGTAATTTGGAGTTTGGACTATGGCACCTCATGAGGACCCTTAAATGATCGAAAGATGGCTAAAATTTATGGATATGTATTTTTTCTGGAGGGGAAGTTAAAATATTATGTTGTCATTCATATCCATATCTTGGAGTTTGCTAATATATTTGTTTTGCTTCAGTGCACTGTTATATTATATTGATGGATCTGTTCTGCTGTCATGATGTTATTTCTTCTTGCGTGTGTCCTAGACCTCATTTGCTAATCGTATCCGCGCCTCTTATTGGTGAGACATACTTGGTAGTATTAATCAGTTACATGCTGACGTTGCTGATGATATGCTGCATGTCTTTGCCGTTTTTTACTCAATTATACTCTAGCTTTTTCTTTAGCTGTAGATGAATATCTATGCTGCATAATGAATGTGTTAAAACTGTTAAACAGTTAAGCTGAGTAACCTTAACTCATGAGAATTTATCTTCGTTTATCATACAGTCAACATGTTAGCTAAAAGCCTTATAGTCTCTAGTGATAGCTAATTACGTCTGTCTATATGTGTTTTCGCTTATCAAAAATCCCTGCATCTTTTGCTAAATATCTAAGTGTTGCTGTCTGCATATTATAATGCTTATTTGGAAGGGGCTACTGTGGTGCACAGAGGAAGAAATTCTGAACCAGCAGGATAGAAAACCTTGGAGATTGGAGATAGGGAGTGTGATTGACAAGCATTTTATACAGTATTGGCACATATCCTGCTGTGTTCTCGCAGACGAATGTTCAACCTCTTTCAAGGCAAGAGTTCTTGATCGTTGTAAAGATGATAACAAAGATACCAAGGATGAGACTGTGAGTGTGCATGATGAATGATGATTAGCACTTAAAGTTACATTATAAGCTTGGTATATATCTTTGTTTTATCAGACAAAGAGGGACACCATGAAGATACCATGGTTTCAGAAGGTAATAGGTAGAGTTATTCTCGTTGTTCAAATTTCAAAGTAATTAAATCTATGACTGCGCTACTTATCTTTGGAACTACTCACTTCACAGATAAAACCTCGAATCCAGATGAAGATGTACATCAGCTAAGTTGGGTTAAGGATGGATAAGCGCTGTCAATTCACAACTCTCAAATTCACCGATGTGCTTGCAAGGTTTCCTGGTTTCCCAGTAATATGTGAAGAAGACTTATTCTTCTGGATAGAATGATGATGTTCCTGCACCAAAGTAAGTTTTACCAAGTTGAAACTGGAAAAATGGTGTACTCGCTAGCATTTCCTTATCTACTACAACTTCAGAAATTTAACTGCTTGCGAAATAACCGAAATTCTGGTTTGATCCACAGGTAAGAAGCCAAGTCTACAGTCTTTTGCCTTTTGCGAGGTAAGTCTTTGACTCAGTTTTACTAACACCCCTGGTCTTGTGTATGTTTTATAATGCAATATATAGTTATTATTATATCACTAAGTGATGTGCGTAATATAGGATTTGTGTGATATATATTGTACAACGGCCTTAATTGAATTTTCTAATTTGAGAGATATTGAATAGAGAAATGAATATATTCCGAAACGTAAGATTGACTAATAAGAAACCAAAGGAGGTAAGTACTTTGCCTATCTAATCAAGCGAAAAATAAAGACTACAAGGAAACTGGAATTAATAGAATTAATAGTTGCACATGAAAATGAAAAGCTCTAGAAACAAAATACGATTCCATAGTTCGTATTAACTTATTATTGATCCAAAATAGCCACATTATGTTCCATCGTATAAGCCATAACTAATGTACGATATTTATCGTTTTTATTATTTTGAACATGTCTAATGAAAAAAAAACATTTTTTATACCATTTTCATGAGTGATTAGTGCGTCAAGCCTAGAGCTGTAGAGCACATGACTATATCCATAGTCCATAGTCCATACCCATTCTTTTCAAGTACTTTTGTTAGGCCCACCAAACCAAGTAGCCAACCCACCACCTAAAAGGGGTACACTACAGTGTGGGCTTACTAGACATCATGGTGGAAGGCTTGTAAGTTAGTTGTAACTCTCTTCTGGCTTAATGTTGTAGAGGGTCCTACGTTCATATGGAAACCTTCCTTCACCAGGGTGGAGTTATTCTGTGGGTTAAATGTCTTCATCTCACACTAACCATGGTTCAACTGTAGTTTATGACCGTTTGAAATCCCACTAAGCTCAGACAGTCAGACACGAAACAAGGTAGTACACTGAACTGATAGAACTATATACGGAGTATTAAACAATTAAGCTCTTTTTCCCTTGTGAATTGTGAACATAAACTATGGTTAAAAAACATTTTCTGTACTTTTGACGGGAGACATTTATTTAGGAAAGTAGGACAGCCAACACTTCTTTAATGCTGTGAATTTAGGTAGATTGGATGAAAACAAATGTAATGTGCCATACATAAAAAGGTGAAAAACTTTTGAGCCTAATTCAAAGACTTACCGTGTTTTGTGTAGGTGACCTAACCGATTTGTGAATTTTGTTGGAGATTTTGAATCGTACTACCTACAAAACAGATTAAATTATCCGTGATTTATATATACGTGAGGAAATTTTTTAAAAAGTGGCTAGTTCAGTTTATTCATTATAAGCTTAAGATAAATAGTGTTCTGCTCAGAATATCATAAGTGGGAGGATAAGTGAGGTACTTCATTTAATGTCCACTTGATTTGTTATTTACAATTCTGAGAGGATTACTATCGCTTTCAATTTGTGAAGGATAAATGTATGTTTTCAATGAGAATTTGTTTTTTACATGAGGATTTTGGTTCGAAATACCAAATTTGCATTTTATAATCACTAAAATTTTGATTAATTGTTAAAATTTAGCAAACTATAAAGGGCCAAAAGTAGGAAAATCTACATTTCAATAAGTTATTTTGTCACAGGATAAAAGATTAAGAATATAACCGTAAAGACATCATTTTTTATCTGTCCATATTTTTATACACCTCACCACCGATTAGAGATTCGCTTCCATGAACGGCACAAATGTAAACATTTTTAAATCAAAATCTTAAAAGTGGTGTATAATATTGAGAACCCCAAACACCGTTTATATTTGATAGGAGTATATCCCAAATTCTCATTATAAGATTAACATATTCGTCACAAGCGGAAGACGGATCAAGTAATACCCAAGCGGTTAGATAAGACAAAAGCATAATGATATTCATTAGACAATTTGCTTTTGTCTTATCTACCAACGTGGGTATTACTTACCCGACTTCCGTTTGTGACGAATATACCGTTTCAATGACACTTACTGTTGATATATAAAAAGTGAGCAAAGTGGCACAAATTATCTTCAGTATACTGTAGAAACATCCTATCTCACTTCCATCTTCCCTTTCTCTCTCCCCATTCTTCATTTCACTTACCAACTCAATTTAAGCATCTCCCCTTCATAAACTCTTGCACTATAGATAGCTTAAGCTCAAACTTTCCACCTAAACATGGCAATTTTAGTGTTCTTAGCTCTTTTCTTAAGCTTCACTAGCTATTCAAGTAAGTTCCTCTTTCCTTACCAGTCTTTTCTATGAGTTATTGGGTGTAAGACTGTAAAGATACACAAATTATTGTGTTTTGTGTAAGACGGTTTTACACTTATGCTTACATTTTCGTTAAGATTGAGACGGATAAAGTAGACTTATGGTTAAATATGAAGTTGATTGAATTTATGGGTGATTACAGGTGCTCAATACTGTCTGTGTAAACCGGGTTCACAAACTCCAGATCCATATAAGAAGGTGATAGATTATGCTTGCGGTAATGGAGCAAACTGTGTCCCAATACAGCAAAACGGACCTTGTTACCAACCCAATAATATTCAAGGACTATGTAGTTATGCTGCTAATAGTTATTACCAGAACAAGAAAACATTGGGTGCAACTTGCGATTTTGGCAGTGTTGCGGCCCCTTCTGGCACCCTCCCTACTGGTATGTTACTATGTCCTTTACATCTCTTTTTTAACAATTTTCATACAAGGGTATGATATACTACCGCTTCCATTGATGTTGAATCGAACCTGAGACCTATCCAAGATACCTCCGTTTTAATCACTAGATTAAGAGGTTTCGGTTTTGTTTTTATTTTAAGATATTTAGCTTGCTAAGAATATGTTCTTTTTGAAATTTTACTTTGTAGATTTGCCTTCTGGATGCACCTTTCCGACAAGTGCAGGGTATGAAATTTTTCTTTATATTAAATAAGCTTCTATCTCGGTATTGTATTTTTAAGCGGTTTTGAATTTAAGTTTATCAGCTGTTTTCACTATTGCATTAATCTGAGCATTATGGCAGGGTCATATTTTAAGGGCTAAAACTTGTGTAAATAGTTTTCTCGTTGCGTTCCGACTCATCTTATTCTCATACGTTTGATTTAAATACGCCTCACTAAAATAAAAGTAAATGTTGTGATAATCAAAGCAATTTGCACATCCTCTTGGGAAATTTATACTCCATAGTACTTTTGAAGATGCGTTAACTCTTGTGTGAGACCGTCTCACGCTGTGAGATGTACACAACGGGTTCATTTATTTGTATTAAATGAGAAACTTATTATAAAAACAGATGGTCTCATGGTGAGACCGTCTTATTGTAGAATTTGTGTTGAAGATGTGAAGTTAGACTTCCTGTGTTTAGTTGGGTTTTTTCTGTCCTTAAATCTTCCAATTAAGGTCTGTTGGGATTTTTTTTTCCACTTAACTTGCCCCCTAAATTTAGGCAAGTGATAATGCCGGAGGTAAATATAGCTAGGCAGTAATTTTCGTGGCACAATCCAAATGCGGTATCGTATTAGAGCTGTCCTAAATTTATACTCCGTATCTTCCTAATATAAGGCTTTTAAATTAAGGAGTATTTATCATACACTTAAGGGTAACATGTAATCGATATGTTCATGTGTATTTGATTTTACCTGTTTTTTAATTGATGTTTCCGACGATGATTATTGATTACTTATGAATCTTACTGCTATACATGCTTGTAAGGTCTTACTTAATTGCACGCCTTGTCTACCACACTTCATAATTTTGTGATTTAATATGTTTGCTTACAGTGAAAATATTTCACTTGATATTTAGCTAATGTGATGTACTTTGGTTACTTGTTACTTGTTTATTCATCTGTCTCAATTACACTATCAAAGAGTTTATCCGTCATAAGCTGAAGACGTAAGCTGAAGACGGATACTTTACTCTCACAATAAAGCAAGTGGACATGCAAGTGAGGAAAAATGGAGCATCTTATGGATATTGCCACTTGCACCATGTGAGAGAGACACTATCCGTCTTCCAGATAGAGCCCGTCTTCAATGAGAATTTGTGTTAAACTATTATGAGTCATTATTGTGAAATGGACGCCTCTCTCTAAGAGTCTAAGCTTATACGTTCATTGATCGACTTTGGTTATTCGTTTGTCCATGTCTCAATTAAACTTTTATGAGTCATTATTGTGAAATTGAGTCAATTAAAGTAAAGATGATTCCACTCTTTTTCATAGTTGAGGTCTATACAACGGCCTTAAATGAGAATTCATTCATTACGTTGGCACGAGCTGTGTTTCAAGTTTCAACAAGTCGAAAGACCCCATGTTAGAAGTCGTGTTGGATTATGGTGGAATATGTTAAAATGACTCGGCAAACGAGTTGCGCTCTTATTACTCCGTACGAAATAGGAGTAACAATCAGATGATTGAATTCCTCACTACACAGATCTGACCCTTTCAACATCACAAATGAGTTAATGTTGTGGGCATGGGCCTGATGAGCTGTTAAGATGCTGATGCATCATTATTTCATGCACTTTTCTGACTAGTGAACAAACAGACAACAAACTAGTAGGCTGTTTATCCCACACCCCTTCTGTCATCTTTGCTACTAATGCACATTTCATCAATTATTCTACCAGAAAGTTGTTTATGATCTACCATGTTTCTGATAGATCTGCTTGATTTTATCTTATCTTTGAAATTTGAATGATGGTTTCTGGTAACTATAGTTGCTAAGACAACTTTTGTCGTTGTGGCCAAGTCTTAAGACTCGTAAATTCCATGATTAGCATGGCCTTCCTTCCTGACATGATGTTACTCCGACTCGACCGCAAGTGTCGAACTCGACCCTGTGTCAAGTGTTGGATACGGTTATTTTGTGTGAAGTATTTGTGTCAAGTGTCTTTGTCTGAGGATAAATGCATAGAGATAGTACTCCGTAGAACATTGAAGTGTTTGTACCTGTCTTGTATGACATCATCTCACATGTGAGATTAACTCAACTCCTTGGCGTATTCTTCTTTTAAGTTTAAATGAGACGGTCTTACATAGGACTGTTAATGAGACGAGACAGCTCGCGAGCAGCTCGAGATCGGCTTGGTCAAAGCTCGGCTCGTGTGAGCTCGACTCGAGCTCGGGCTCGGCTCGAGAACTTAACGAGTCAAGCCGAGCAAAGGCTGGCTCGACTCGAAAAGCTCGCGAGCGGCTCGAACATTTGAGATTACAAGTGTACAAGTGTTTGTGTTTGCCAAGCCGAGCCGAGCTTGGCCTTGCTTCATATGGGGTACAAGTGTTTGTGTTTGCCAAGTTGTACTCGTATTATTTAAGTTTAATTCTAAGAAGTGACTTCTAAGTTAATGAATCTGTAATATTTGCCATGTTTTCCAACCTACAGCCCAGGATCAACCAGTCCCGGCATCTCAACATCACCCCCAGGAAGTACTACCACAATTCCCGGTGGCATCAACGCCCCACCTGGTGGTGGCTTCAACGCCCCACCTGGCGGCATCAACACCGTACCAGGCTCAGGAACCTCCCAAGGAATCTTAGGCCCAATGAGCCTTGGCCCAACTGGTGGCTTCAGTGACCCTAACGCAAATCACGCCACGTCTCTCCAACAAATCTCGACTCACATCATCTCACTCTCTCTAACCCTTCTTTTAACCGTCTCATTGATCTTGCGGGCTTAGACGAGGTATCACCTTTTCATGCTTATCGTCATCATTATCGTCATCGTTATCGGTATCGAGGGAGTAAATCAAGGATGAGATTTTGCCACAAAGAAGAATATGATATGGTTAGTTTGGTAGTCTTTTGAGGGAATAATCCAAAAAGAGACAAACCTGCTAATCTCTACTAATCTAGTCTCCACTTGAGAGTTGAGTCTCTTCTTTTTAACTTGTCCTTTGTTTTTTTGGGGTTTGTTTAGTGTCTTTGGTTATGTGAAAAGTTGGGAATTTGATTCGTTTTCGGTGGTGAGGTTTGAAATTTGAGATGGACCAGCATCCTATCCCTCATCTTTCTAGATTCTTCATCTTTCCGTCCCGAATCGTTTTTTTTCTTAAAAATATTATGTAAATTATTTAAGCTTAGTTCAGTAGCTTAGAGATTTATTAAAATGTAGTATTCCTGCTACTGTATGTTTAATATAATGTTCTGATGTTCTGATCAGAGACTAATATTCTCAGTTGTCTTCCTGTTCTTGAATCTTTGCTTGCCTGAATAGGTGTTACACATTGTTTCCGTTCATAATATTATATACTCCCTCCGATTTCTTGTGTTGTTCCCTTTTCATTTTGACACAAGAAATAAGGGAATAAATTCGAACCACACAATACATATGACCCCACATGATTGATTTTGGACCACACAATGTTGTCCAAAAGAGAAAAGAGGAAACATCAATATTATTAGACCAAAATGAAAAGAGAAACAACACAAAAAATTGAAGGAAGTAGTAATTATTAACGGGTTCTCTTTTATGTGGGACGGTTTTAACTTAATTAGAGGTCTGAGTTCGAGTCGTGGAAATGTAGCAATGTTAAATCTCACGACCTTTTGCAGAGAGTTATCTCGCCTTTTTTATCTCTACTTGAATGTAACAGTGTTAAAACTCGTAAATTGTAAACATGTGTTTCATATTGATGGCTTTTGGCATCCTATCATCTTGAAAAAAATGTTCGATTTTTAGTCATAAGTGTTCACCATTTACCGAAAAATGGTCATTATTTATCAAAAAGTAGTCATATTTTTTTTATCGCACGTGAGACGATCGTATATGATGGTCACTATTTATCAAAAAGTAGTCATATTTTTTATCGCATGTGTGAGATGATTGTATATAATATAATTTCCGAAAGTTTGTTATGGATTAACACAATTTCAGCACAATTTTCATGATAACATTTGAAGACATGTCTATTTATATATTGGTTTTCAAAATTGCACTATACGAAGTATTCTTTTAAACAAATTTGTAGATATCACTGCCATTTACTGTATCAGGTGTTAGAGCATACACATTGAAGAGGAGGTTATCATCCTCTTCTTTATTTTTTCTAATTTTTTCATTGGACATAATATTTTTTCTTACTTTTTATCACATTTTTTAATTTATCATCATCTTCCTCATATTTTCTCACATCAAAGAGGTTGTACACTTCCTCTCCTTTCCACCTTTTAAGTAGGACCCTCTACCATATTTCATCCTTATATAATTATATATGGCACAAGGGCCTAGACAAGTGATGTTGTACACTTCCTCTCCTTTCCACCTTTTAAGTAGGACCCTCTACCATATTTCATCCTTATATAATTATATATGGCACAAGGGCCTAGACAAGTGATGTTGTACACTTCCTCTCCTTTCCACCTTTTAAGTAGGACCCTCTACCATATTTCATCCTTATATAATTATATATGGCACAAGGGCCTAGACAAGAACATCCTCTATAAAGGGAGGATGTCTTCCTCTTCAAAGAGGATGCTAAAAGGATGTATCCACATTAAAGAGAACATCCTCTTAACACTCTCTTTCATCTAAGAGGATGGTAAATCCTCTTCAATGTAGATGCTCTTAGAACCCTTATTTAGAACATCATTAAGTTTCTTATCGACACAAGTTTGCGACGGACAAGCACACCCACCTTTTTAGTTAAGAAAAAAATAGAATCATAGAAAATTACAAATGTTGTCTTTATTTTCCCAAACCGATTTTGTTTGGCCCGTCACAAGCTTGCGACGGCTAGCTTGCGTTGGATATTGTCGTCACAAATGAGAATTTAGGTTAGCACACAACTGATATCTAAAATCATCAATGCAACAATACAAGTAACATGCCCACAAATAACCGAATCAACGTCGGAAATTCGTCCTTACGTCTGTTATACGGTGTACAATGATATTATAATTCTGAGGTGCCCAAATTTTACAGTCCTATTTGATAAATTAAATTGACCATAATATCGGAAACTCAAAGCAAGTGTTTCTAAGCCAGTCTTTAATGAAGGTGTAACACGAACCAGATGATCCGTTCTCCTTTATCGCCGCTTGCTTACACTAGGAGGCATACGAGGTTGAGTTCATCATCCCATACATACACATACACTGTTAGTCCCGGACTCCCGTCCTTAACGCCACCAAGAAAGAATACACTATTGGGTCGGGAAGGATAACTAGCAATGCCCATTTTCGACAAATTTCAGGATCAAGCTTGCGACAGCTCCCGGTTTTTCAACATGAGGTATGTGGCCGCAATCTGGAATCACTCGAAGGATTGCATCTTGCAGCTCAGAGTGAAGCTTCTGCATTTTCCCCCAAAGATTAAGAAAGAAGTATTAAAACATAATACTACTGTTCGAGCCTGCCCTAATAACCCTAAACTAGAAAAGAAACGAGCGAGGTTATGAGATCATTTGCTTCCCGGGTTACTTCAACGTGCTCTCCTAAATGCCGTTGGTTAAAATGGCTATGGGTAAACCAAGTGGTGTTAGTCCAGTGGTAACTGAGTTAAACCTTAAAGCTTGCTGCAGGAGTTGAGAGGTCTCAGGTTCGATTAACAGTTGGGGCGATGACCACTTGGCCACTGCAGCTCCCGAAGGGGTGGTTATATGGTTCATGTGGTTGTGCGGGAATGCATGGGCCCGGGGTTTAAACCCCTCGTTGTTAAAAAAAAAAAAAAAATTAAGTTTACTAAAGATCAAGCGATAACTTTTCGGTTCATGAATTCCTGTATTTGGAAAAGCGTGTACCATACAAGGATTTTTATTTTGGAACTCGGACCTACTCGGTGTCTAGGCTAGAACAGGCCAAAGGGAGAAATAAACATATAGTCGTATTAATAAGTCTTGCTGAAGACGCTCACAATTCGTCTTTGAAAAGACGGGTCAAATGTCGCCATTTAACGCCAAAGGTAAACAGTATAAATTTCTTTCTAAGTTAACAGATTGTTTTTTCACATGGTGACATTCGGCCCGTCTTTTTGAAGAAACGGAATTGGCATGTCTTCGGTGAGAATTTGTGCAGTCGTATAGTAGTCGTTTCAAACTAGCATGCATATAATGGAGAGATTTAGCACTAACCACTGCAAGCTTATAGCGAATGATTTGATCATTTTCACCCCAGATGATAAGCACCGGCTGCTTCACCTGTTTAGACGAATTGATGCAATATAGACTTTAGATGAAGATCAGAAGATGTCGTTGCTAAATTTCAAAACCTGATCGGAGAATCTAACAAATACTCGATAACATTCTGATACCTGGTTTATCTGTGAAGCAACATTATAACCTCCACTTGCCATGAAACTAAGTGTTGCATCTCTCCACCACGGCAAAAAGCAGGGTAAACGACTTATCTGCAAGAATCGAGATTTTGAGACTCGGGAACCAACACAGAAGAGGTCGACAAATAATTCGAGGACGACAAAACTTACCTTCATCCAATCCCAATTCGTACTGAAGGGTACACTATTAAAGACCAACCAATTAACATAAAACCGGAGTGGGATACTTCTTAACAATGCAAGCTGCATCAAGCAAACGAGATTGTTACTCGAACTATTGATAAGTGAAAAAACCCGGCAGAAAAATACATACCCAAGTGCACCATATCTCTTTATGTTACTCGAATTAAGTAGTATTCGACACGTGTGGGTAGAGCTGGCAAATAATGACACGACACGAAACCGACACGAAATTAGCGGGTTTGGTTTGAGGCTTCATGACTCATTTATATAAGTGGGTCGACACGAACACAACACGATATTTAATTGGGTCGGGTTTGGGTCGAGCTCTTTAAACACGAACCCGACACGAATGACTTGTTTATTAAATTAAGCCTAATTTTTTTTTTATCCTCCATCACATAAATATAGAAAAACTTTCCAAATATGGACATGACACGAAAACACGACACGAACCCGACACGAAATTAACGGGTTAGGGTTGACACTTGATGACCCATTTATCTAAGTGGGTCGACACGAACCCGACACAAAATTTAATTGGGTCGGGTTTGGGTTGGAGGTTTTGTGACTCGTTTACATGTGTTACGAACACGAACCCGACACGACTCGATCTGTTTGCCAGGTTTACGTGTGAGTGTCAGATTCACCATGTCAGACTCGAGTATCTTATAGAAGTCCAAAAGCTATACCCATGTTCGGTTGTCGGAGTGTTCGATATGGGTACACGACGAAATATGAAGACTCGGAGTAACATAGATCATAACTAGGTCATACGAAAGTCTTTAATGTTGGTGGCACTTACACCAGTGTTTGCAATTACGCGGGGCATGTTCGCCAACACCCCAATGCCTTCAGAATACACGCTTGCATCAATCAAGATCAACTGACTAACCTGAAAACATGATCATTCGGGTAAATCAGAGTTTGTCGTAAGGTTAAAATATTATCAGAATCAAAGATACTAATAACTTACCGTCTCAGGATAGTGTAAAGCAAAGTCGATTGCAATAGCTGCCCCCAGACTAGGTCCAACGAGTACCATCGGCCTTCTAATATACGATTTCCAGAACTGTAACGACAAAGGTCATAATTTTAGAATTTAGCCCCTCGGCCTCAGTTGAACAGCATTTTACTTTCTTTCTTTGCAGCCATTGAGGTCTGCGCGACTGCGCCTGGTAGAGACTAGAGACATATGTTACTCCGACTTGACTCCAAGTCCCAAGTATCAGACTCGGCGTGGTGTAAGGCCCGCCACTTTGTGAAAAAAAAAGTGTCAAAATTTCAACCAAGGTGTAGTGTCGGAGCAACATAGAGAATGAGGTCATGTATTGTACTGGCCTAGTCGCCACTCGTCAGTGGAAGTGGCATAGCTCCCTGCAAGGAGTGGTGTCTCGAGACCTCGCAGATCTTTGTGCTCCCTGCAAGGATGGTTTTGGAAACTTGTACTCGCCATGGGTGGTGGGGCGGGGATGGGTACGAGGTTTTCTTGATGGGTCCAGCATCGCCCCGCCCCAATGACATCCCTAGTTAAAGGCCTATCTTTTTACAAGTGTTGAGCAAAGGTCTAGAAAGCCATAAGATTATCTAGATATAAAAACGAATTATTTTTTTGTAGCGGCGTACCTGATACAAATGAGCTCGCTTCGATGCAACATCACATGACGGAAGCCTTTCTGTTAGATCAAGGGAAGCACAGAAAACGTAAGAGAAAATGCTAAAAGGGCGAAAATGAACAAGAGGAGCATGCATCGGAATTGGGTCGATCAAGAAGCGTACCCAAATCAGAAAAACCCCAACCAAGAATGTCAACGGCCCAACTTTCTAGACCGGCTTCTTCGAGTAATGGATATGTTGATCTCCATTCTAAACAAGAACTGGAAATTGTGAATCATAGTGAACATATTAATCATCAAATCCCATGAAACCACAAATCTATTTACTCCACAAAATGCTCACCTGTCGAATCCGTGAAGTAGAACAACCGGGTTGGTTTTTCCCTGAATTGACGGTCTTATGCAACTACTCATGATACAACTGTCCGAAAACGAGACCTGTTATGACATTGTAAGCAAAGATTTAGAATATCAATCAATACGAGAATTCAGGTTAAATTCCCGTTTTGGGTAGCGAGTTAAATTAAAATCCGTCCGACATAGGAAAGATTTGAAGGATAACAACCGTGCTCCATTCCATTCCGTTCCATTTCCCGTCCCTTCCCATTTTGTACCCAAACAGAAATTAAGGAAAACAAATTTGACAAATTTTACTGTTAAAAGTACATTATTCTGAATTCTGAACTAATAGTGTTTGAACTAATAGTGTTTGATGACTACAGTACTACACATAAATTTGGACAAACCGGGGAAGATTCGAACATGATTGTGTTCCGAAAATGCATAAACAGGAAATCTATTTCGGAGTTTCATTCCCTGCATAATCTTGTGTAAAGAAAAACTCGTGTAAAACTACTCACTCCGTTCCAATCATTAGTTACAAACTCGTGTAAAACTACGCTCTCCGTTCCAATCATTTGTTAGAAACTCATGTAAAACTACTCCTTCCGTTCCAATCATTTGTTACAAACTCGTGTAAAACTACTCTCTCCGTTCCTCTCCGTTCCAATCATTAGTGAGAAACTCATGTAAAACTACTCTCTCCCTCCGTTCCAATCATTTGTTAGAAACTCGTGTAAAACGGCTCTCTCCGCTCCAATCATTTGTTACAAACTCGTGTAAAACTACTCCCTCCGTTCCAATCATTTGTTACAAACTCGTGTAAAATTACTCCCTCGGTTCCAATCATTAGTGAGAAACTCATGTAAAACTACTCCCAAACTCGTGTAAAACTACTCTCTCCGTTCCAATCATTTGTTACAAACTCGTGTAATACTACTCCCCGATCCAATCATTTGTTACAAACTCGTGTAAAACCACTCTCTCCGCTCCAATCATTTGTGAAATTTGAGGAAGCAACGTAATAGTACTCCCTCCGTTCCAATCATTTGTAAGAGATATTTTAATCAAAGTTCGAAAATGAAAATAATTAAATTCATGGAATTTAAATGGAAGTACACCTTCAAAAATATTGACAATACCCAAATTTAACAAAAAAAAAAATCACCTTGTACTCCACCAAACATTAATCCAGCAGTAAAAAAAATACTCAAAACTATTAGGAATATTAATAATAGTTGGTCTCAACCATCACCTAAGTCACCGGTTCGAATCCTGGCATCCTCAAAACCCCTCAAAACTCACGAAGTGGAAAACAGCACACGGTATTGGGAGCCTGTGCAAACTAACCACTTTTCAAGCTCAACGAACATTTGAGAGAGGGAGCGTATTAGAAATATTAATAATAGTTTTGGCCGGATGGTTCATCTATCAAAAAATCCTAAAAACCACAAGATCAAGCAGTAAATGTTACATGCAAACTCAAATTTCAACATTCTAGGACCATAACAAGTCTATAATATAAGTTATACTCTCTACGTCTCATTCATTTGTTTACCTTTCGGTTAAAAACCCGATAAATAACTAAAAAGTGAAACAAATGATTGAGACGGAAAACAAAATCAAAATCAGAAAAATGACCTGAACAGGTAATCTTTCAATCCTCAAAGCCAAATTCCTAGCAAAAGGGTCTTTAATTTTGTGAATCTCCTTAGGTAAAAAAGAAGGAAATTCATGATTTGCAAACACTTTGAAACTTTTCTTGGTGACATTCAAGTTAAGTGGTTGGTTGAAATGGTGCAATGGTGAGTGCCCAGTTACTGTAAAAGCTAACATTTTTACTGTATTAATTATAAGTAGTTGTTGTTGTTTTGTTTAATTTAGCAAGAATTCTGCAGAGAATGCATGTAGAGCATCTCAATATATTCAAGTACTATAGTATGACAGTAGGAGAGAGTCAAACTGGTTGGGATATGTGTCCATGTGAATAGTTGTAATATTGTTTTAAGTATGAGAAGGCTCAAATACGACTATTCAGTTTCAACTTTTAAACCGTCAGTATTTTTCTTAACCGTAAGACGTGTTAAATACATATCTCACTTGTCATCTAGAAAAAAACAATTGTTTTGTCTTTACTACTACAATTCTAGTATTTGACCCGGCTTGAGCTTAAGATAGATAATACACGTCTTAAGCAAGACATACTAGTTCGTTGAAGGCTTCGAACATGTTTTATGTGACCATTTTTCAGGCTAAATATGATTACTTTTAAGAGCTCGCTTGGGATGAGGTAATTATTACGGGAGTAATAGAGACTGAAACAAGAAGAAATGGGAGGAGATTGGTGGTTTGTGGTGGTTGTGGAGGGTGGAAAGTGGAGGCAGAGAGGAATTATTACCTCCATATGAAAGTAATACATTACTTGGTAGGGGGAGGTAGGGAACTATTACTCCTCTAATAGAGGGACTATTACACTATCCTCCCCCCATTTCTTTCTCCAACCACCCTCACTTTCCTCCCTTGTTTAGTTCATTTAAGCTCCGATACCTAAGTAATAATTACCATCATCCCAAGCAACACCTAAATTGTCACATAAAACACGAAGCCTTAAAACGAATTTGGCTGCCTGAAATAAGGGCTGCTGATTTTTGAAAGGAGAAATTTTAAGATAATCAAAAATATATCGATCTTAAACTTAAAATGAGCAATAAATTTATTAGTTAGTTAGTGGGTAAATTTAACAAATGGATCAATTGGGTCGAATTAGTTTAGGTTGATACATTTTTAGGTTTGACAGAATTCGGGATGGAACGGTTCGTGTCATTCTCGAGTTGATTTCTTATTAGGTTATTTACGGGTAACTGGCCATTTTCGACAATAAACATACATTCGGGTTGGGTCACATAGGATCGGCTCAAATCAAGCTTGGTTCCTCAATTTGGGTATTGGGTTAGGTATAGTTTCTCAACTCTATTAACCGATAAAGTTTTGAGAAACCTTGCAAATCAGGTCAACGGATTGGGTTAGGATCAGGTCATTTTAGGTTTCTCAAAATTTCAGGTCAAGTCGGTCATTTTGGGTTATAGGTATATTTCGGGTTTGTTGATCGGGTCTGTTTTATGTCAAGCGGATCAGGTTATTTCGCGTTAAAGAGAGAAAAAAGCGTTTTAAGTCTTTTACGGACACTTAAAGTCATGCTCTATTTTGTTGGTTCATTTTTGGATTGAGTGGTTCGGGTCGGGGTCTGTTACGGGTCCATGAAGGCCAAGTAATTTTCGAGTCGAGTGGGACCAATTCGGGTTTTAACTGTCATTCGATTGCGGCAGTCTGGATCGATTACGGGTCTTAAAAGTGATACTCGTCACTCCTTAGCACTATATTAGTCCATTATAACTTCTTTTACACATAAGAAAATAAATTAAAAGGGATCAAATACTTCCCTCAAAAAAAGGGATCAAATACTATAAAATGAAATAAAAACCAAATGTATTAGATTTGTGAAGTTAATGAAAAGAATTTAACTCAACATCGTTTAGAAGATTCTGGAACCACATTATCAACCCAAACTTTTTTTTAATTCATCATGGTAGAACCCACAAAGTTATATAATGATTTTAATTTGAAATAACTATCTTAAATAATAGTTTTACAATTATTACGTAACACTTTTGATATAAGTTCGTAAACATGAATTTCTACGAACACTGTCAATATGTATAACATGCACTTAAATATTATATAAGAAAATATAATAATTTCGAACGTCGTCTGTCTAGAACTATTATATAAAAATTTATATCAAATACTCCCTCCTACCCATAATTAATGTCTCATTGTCCATTACGGTTTATTCGTCAAATTGTCCCATTGTCCAATTAGGCTTGTTTTTTTACCCATCATACCCTTATCTATTTCCATTATTACCCACTCACCTTAACCCAACAAATCATAAAACACACCCTCTCCAATCTACATACTTTTACACAACCAAAATATTAAACAAATAATATTTGATCTTTTCTGCACAATGGGACACTAGTTTTGGGTAACAAGGAGTACATAATTATAATAAACAATACTCCGTAATAATTAACAATTTACAGCAATCGAAAAAAATGTGGCGACAATACAAAATTAAAAAACAATAAAAATAACTAGATATTAATCTAACGAGGAATAGTATACAAATTAATATCATCAATTAAAATATTTTGCGAGAATCAAGTCATAAATAAATGTGTATAGAAGTGAAAACAAAAAAAAAATTATAAAAAAATGTATAAATTGATAGATGAATCATCTCAAGTTTGCACAGGCCCACCCATTCCGTGTACGGGTTTTGAGGTTGTCAGGGTTTGCACCCGTGACCTTAAATCACACTGGCTCTGATACCATAATAGATTGACTATCTCAACCAAAACCTTAAAGTGATGGTTGAGACTCAATCATTATTAATATTCCTATTATAAATGTTAGATATAAAACAAAATTTCTGAAAATTTATAATTTAGTTTCGTTAATACATATTTAGAATAATACGATTTCAAAATAACTCGTGCAATTTTTTAGATCGACAAAAAAACTAGTGAGTTTTAAGTTAAAGAGTAAATGTACGTTAAAGTCTTTAAACGAGATACAGGAAAAAAGCAGTGTTTTTGGAAGTATTAATTGAAGTTTTGGTAGAACACGTTGATAACCAAGCAACCTCCTGACAAAAAGGACTCTGTTTTACTGTTATTGTGCCACTCATTTCAAGTTGGCGTGACGGGTGAATAGACTCGTTTCTTCCTCTACCCTTCCCATTCCTTCGCTACTTCACGAAATTACGGGTATATTCGTCGCAAATTTATAACGTGTTAAATATTACTCCCTCCTACTCAAGATAAGTGTCCCGTTTGCCATTTTTCTTTATTCGTCAAAGTGTCCCGTTTGCCATTTTTCTTTATTCGTCAAAGTGTCCCGTTTGCCATTTTTCTTTATTCGTCAAAGTGTCCCGTTTGGTACTATTTGGACGGTTTTATTACGTTTTTACCCTTCCCTATTTACATTTATTACCCACTTACCAACCCCTAACCCTATAGAATATCTTCTCTCTCCAATCTAAATACCCTTACCCTACCCAAAATACACAAACCATAAATCTTTGACTCACTACCAAACGGGACACTTATCCCGGGTAGGAGGGAGTATTTGCGTGCGATTGATGCGAAAATAAGACAAACTAACGAATATACACGGAGTACTTTCTAAATACCTTAATTTAGTGTTAATTGTAACTTATCGTAACCTTCCGACGAATATACACGTCACAAATAAAAATTTATATTTTTTTAGTCCTTACCATTTCCAAGTAGTTACAAAGTACGGAGCAGAAACTTACGATTACAACAACTCCACATGTTCTCATTGGAACCCCAGCATCCTTGTTCGAAGTGGTAACAAATTATTTCAAACCCTTTTAATATCCGTACAAGTTGAAGACGGATAGTATCCATCACAAGCTGAAAACGGATACTCTACTCTTATAAAAATGCAAGTTTACATGCAAGTGAGGGAAAGTAGAGCATCGTATAAATAGTGTAACTTTCATCTAGGTAGCACCAAAACGGTCACGGATAATGTCATTTCTATGAAACCATGCATTCCACCAGACAAAAGTAGTCTTAACAAACTCCTCTTTTGGAACTAAGTTCTTGAGATAATGAGTTTCACTATAAAGCTCTCACTTGTAATATTGTCAAAGTTCGATAAGAAATTACTAAAGCTAACAATACCCACATCTTGGATTCTTGGATAACATAACCAATCAGGGGACATTTGTAGAAGAAATGGTCTTTATTTTCAATAGGGTGGTTGCATTACGCAATTTGGTGGGATTTCCCTTTATTCAGGAGTGATAAATTTTTTTGGTGTTGACCAGAAGACAGGAGTGATATTTGGGACAATCTCTCTCGGAATACAAAAGACAATTAATAGGTTAACCTCTCACAAATTTGGCTTCTTCATTCACAAGAGTTAGAAATCGAACTTTTAACCACTTGTTTAAGAGACGAGAATCATTACTACTCACACCAACCTACTTTGATAGAGTATGATCGAGTATGAAACAATGAGTTTGAATATTAAAAAAGACGGACTTACAAAACTACTTATTTATAAGACCAAAAATTTAAAGTGAGTCCATTTCAAAGTTGATATTTAATCATAACTCTAATACGAGAATAACTTTTTTTTGCCAATAACAACGTAATCAAAGAGAATGGGCGTACCATACATACAATTAAAGTCAATAAAAAGTACTCCCATAACTATTATTGACGATGTGATTTGAATGCCATTTCTCAATCTTTTCCTCAATCGACAAAATGCTACTTGTTTCGACATAAAAGACGGAATGTGTCTCATTCACTACTACGGAGTATTTGCTAAAATCTTGTTTCGACATAAAAGACGGAATGTGTCTCATTCACTCATTGGTCAAGATCGCAACTTATTACTAGCTATAATATGATTAGAGGTGTACAACATAGCGGGTCAGTTTGGCTTGACCCGACTCAAGTACGCAACACTGCTTATGGACCGACATCTAGTTGCCCGATCAACATTAAGCCCAGTCCGGCATGGCCTATATGTGCCTTTGGGTTGGGCTAGTGCCACAACTTCCTTGGCCCAATCCGATCAAAACTCCAATAAAAAATAGGAAAAATTAATAAGAATAATCCCACCTTTAAGTCGTCTTCCACAGATAATCTCACCTTTCAATAATCCAAAAATAATCCCAAATTTTAACCCCAACTTCTTTAAATAATCCCTCTGTAAGAATAACTTGTTATAGTAGGTAATGTGACTTGACCGTACATTGCCACTGATGAGAATGTGAGGAGAGAAGATGATGAATGATTGAGATCAGAAAGAATAGAGTAGAGCTTACCTTAAGAGCCACTGCGACCAATCCTCGTTTCATCATTATGATACCTAGAACTCGAACTAGACCTCCGATTACACCATTAAAGAACATCGTTCTTTTCGCCTCTTACGGTCATTGTCGTAGCAACCATGTCGTTCATCGCCATTGTCATCATTTCAAAGGTGTACCATGGCTCTATTCGTGCAAGGAACATAAGACCATCAAGGGAGGTTCGTTTGTGGCACACGACACCGCCGTTTAGGGTTCACCAGAAATTCAGGGGTTCGACGAGCAGTGTGCACGAGAAAGCTATGACCACCAAGTTAATGGCACAAGAAAAAGTCAGTTTCATAGAAGTTAGTGTATTGCTATTATTGTGATACTCTATACCAATTCCAGATTATAACAATTTGATTGAAAAATGAATTCCAGATTTCCCAATTTGACACAAAATTAGTCACTTTAAACAAATTAATTGGATTGGTGTTGTTACTGTTGTATCACATAAATGCATGTGCACATTGACAATATAGGCGCGTAATGGGTTCAATTGTTCAAACTTCTAGGTTTACCGTCACAAGCTTTGACCTCTCATAAAAAGGGAGGGGCTTCTCAACTCACCTCTCATGGGTCTTTTGTGAGAGAAAACGGTATCCGTTACAAGCTTGTGACGGATACCGCCGTCACAAATGAGAATTTGTGAATTTCTAATTACTCTCATTTCACCATTTTAATTAAAACTAATTTTTCATAAATTATGCTCCGTACTAATTAATTGCTATAAAAATTTTCAAATAGTTGTTGATGTTAGTATGCTGAGATGGTGATAGACTGATATGATGGAGCATGGAGGTAGGACGAGGAGCAGTTAATGTGGGTTTAGTGTGGGAAGTGAAGAGATATGAAATAAAATAAAAGTTTAAGAGATTTGAAACCTTTTCAGTAGGTAACAAGTAAAAGAGATTGTTTTCGGAGGATGGGGTTATAAGATAAGATTACTTTTGGATTATTCAAAGGTGAGATTATTGTTGGAAGACTGTATAAAGGTGGGATTATTCACGTCAATTATTCCTAAAAAATATTATAAAAGTTTGACCTGGCCTGACACTGACCCATTTCCAAGTGGGTCGGGCTAGTGTTTCCAAACCAGCCCAGCAATGGCCTCGCCCAGTCTCGATGTGGCTTATATGTGGGCTGGGCGAGTACCGCAACTGCCTTATCATTTTAATATTATTTAAATCGTTTGTTTCAAACGTATGAAATTAAGACCGTTTGAAACAAAAAATTGTGAAACAATAATGGGACAACAAGATATTGACTTTACAATCACTTGTTGATCACAAATTCTTATTTGTAACGGACATATCCATCGCAAACCTGCAACGGGTCAAATACTACCAATCTGTAGTAGATAAGATAAGAGGAGAGTGCCTAAAAAATACTATATTTTGTCTTATTTATTCATATGGGTAATATTTAACCCATCGTAAGCTCGTGACGGATATATCCGTCACAAAACCTATTGCTTCTTGATAGTCTATAGCATGAGTAGTCCCATCACATAATAGTTGATCAATGATGTGGAAATATCATCATGGAAATTGGAAAAACAGCAAATGGATCATGTCACCAAGGTAGTCAATTACATGGAAATTGTACATATAAATTGAACACAAATTCTCATTGTAGACGGAGGGTATCCGTCACAAGAAGAAGACGGATACCATTTTGTCTCACAAAATGCCCATTTAGAGGAGAAAGAGGAAAACACATGGGGTGCCCCACCTTGTCCCCTATTCGTTTTGTGAGTGTCATTATCCGTCTCTCCACCCGACCCGTCACAAGCAAGACTAACTGTAAATTGAAAGAAGACTTCAACAATTTTATATTATTATTTACGATAAGTTTTCATTACGATGTGTATATCAATTACAAGTTTATAACGGATTAGATATCATCTATTTAAGTAGATAAAATAAAAAGATGGTGCGTAAATAATCACAAATGATTTGTCTTTATCTATTTATGTGTGTTTTGTTTGACTTGTGTCAAGCATGTGACGGACTAACGGACTAACGGACTAACGGATTTTGTACGTCACAAATAAGAATTTATGTATTATTTATTAAATGAAAATCTCATCCTCACACGACACTTAAGGGATTGTTTGGTTCACAATAAAAAGATTAATTTTTTAGAAAGTTAAATTCATGTAATTGCAAAAATATTGTCTGGTTAATTGGTTATCATGTGGAAATGAATTAACGTGGTAATCGGGCTAGTTGCACTTAATAAGGAGTGTCATGTAAGCAATGCCTACGCATTGAAGTTAATCGAGAAGTTATAATTTTCCAAGAAATGGACAACCAAACATCGCATTTAAGCAATTTATAGGAAATTTTAAACAACCCTTAATATGTAGTCCTTTTGATAATTTTTAAAACGGTCACCTAATGTCACGTTGCAATTCACAAGTCATCTTTTTTAAGTCTACGTTTTTAGTGAGTCGATTATTCTCTTTAAATTTGGCACCTAACCAATTTAGTTATATTTTTCCGCATCTAATTATGTCAATTTAATCAATATAGCTAATTATAAAACTAAATTACGTAAACCTGTTGAAAATTTTCTAAATGCATAATTTTTCAAGTCATTAAAAATATCACAACGCTAATTTAAAAAAAGAAAAAGTCTTTATTTTTTGAGCATATCAAAGACAAAAAATTAACAATGACATTCACAATTTCCTTGAACTTGCCATTTAAATTATAAATTGTCCAAAGTGTCCACACCTTACTACATTACATACAACATAATTTCCATGAGATATTCCACCAACAAAACTAAGTACGGTAAAGAAATGTAATTTACTCGGAAAATGTTAATAATTTACGTTTTCTTTTTTTTAATAACGGAAAAATAAAAACAAATGTAAATTATCCACGAAGATTCGGGACAAAACTAAGTACTATAAAGAAATGTAATTTACTCGGAAAATATTAATAATTTAGATTTGCTTTTTTAATAACGGAAAAATAAAACAAACGTAAATTATTTACGGAGATTCGGGATGAGGTGCATCTCTCCCTATATATATACTCCATTAATTAACATCAAAATAAAAGGAATATAATTTGAAGTGACTTGCAATTTAGGAAACAACCAACTTTACAAGGATTAATTAAAAAATTAAAAATGAATCCACAAACACAACAACAGCAACAACAAATTCCAGGTCAGCGTCCACCTCAGCAACCTACCGGAGGTGGTGGTCTTTCCGGTTTATGGCCGTTGGGTTTCTTCTTCGCCGCTGCTTTCACCGCTGTAAATTACTTTTCTTACTGTTTGTTTTCTGTGAGGCATTTCGTCGAACAATTGGTGTGCATAAGTTTGTTCTTGAATTATGAATACTGGGTTTGATGTTACTGTTGTTTTCTGTGATGGGTTTAGTAGTTTATTGTAAACTGAATGATCAAACCCTTTGACCTGTTTGATCATAGTATGTGTCGCAATTGCGAAACGACACCGAAATATCCCTGTTTATTGATGAGATTGGATCATTTAGCTGTCGTTTTGAGATGGATTTGTTTCGTAGTAATGATCAAGGTTTATGCTTACTCCTGGGTTTCGATTTTATTAGGGCTTTTAATGTGGGAATTTGTCCTTTGAATTCAGTCTGTTCATTTAGAATTGCGGATCAATAAACGGGTTGTAGTAGAGTTTATTCATTTATTTGCTGTATTACGATGTTATATTTTGTCGTTTCACGTGTTTGTCGTCCTTAAACTACCAGGGGTTAAGGTTAAAAAACTAGAACTGTAGCATTTCCAATCCAGCTTGTTCAGCAACAATGCAACATGCTGATACCTTTAGTTTTGATCGGCAATCATTGTCGTGGTGGCTGTAATCGGTAGAATAGTATGCGCGAGATTTGATGCAGATAATGTCAAGCTTATATGGAAGTTGCAGTCAGTCAGTTTAATCGTAATTAACCCCTTTGTGTTTAATCAACAAAGGGATAAAGCGCTGCCCTTTGAGGCACTAGGGTAGTAAAGTTGCAGTCAGTTAGTGTAGCATCCGATTCTTGTTTTGAGTGTCAAGCGAAAAGATTGAAGGATTATCTGCCTGTTAATAGATGCTTCACTTGAAATATGAATATGTATGTTTCTTTCTACGTGAGGTGGAATGTTGGTTTTTATTACATTCCGTTTTGACAGAGATCTTACCTGATGTGTGCTTCTTTATATTCTACCAGATTGCACTGTCTTCGGCATCCACAAGCAAGATTAGCTTAACTATCTTGCACCAAGTGCCAGAAGGTCATGTCGGTGTCTACTGGAGAGGGGGTGCTCTTCTGAAGACCATCACTGATCCTGGTTTATTTTTGCCTCTTGAATAACCTTTTACATTAGTCGGGTTTGTTTGTTATCCAGTATGCCTGATCCATTGCATTTTCAGGGTTTCATTGGAAGCTGCCTTTAGTCACACACTATGAACCTATTCAAGTTACACTACAGACTGATCAGGTAGTTCCATAACTCCAGATAGTCTTCATAATTGTAGGAGATTTTCTGTGATCAATGGATCCAAATTTCGCCAAACAGAAATCGCATTGTGGTTAATTCTCTCCTGGAACTTGTTCTTGTTTAGGTTAGAGATATTCCATGTGGAACAAAAGGAGGTGTTATGATCAACTTTAACAGGATTGAGGTATGTTTTTTTTACTACCTTGAGAGGCATCCTCTACTTGATTACCTGATTGTGGACAGCTCTCTAGATATAGTCATAGTTTTAAATCTGGTCATCTTGTTCTATACGTCCCTATCGCCTCGGAATGCGTTATATTGTGGTCACAGTAAAGGTCAAAATCTTTACAAAATGCGTTTTTGCGCCCTTGATTTGTATACTATGGCTATAGTGTGTGGTCGTTTTTGGATAATCTGGTTTCGGGCAAACTACTGGTTTTTATAAAGTTATTAAACTGTGTTCAGGTTGTCAACAGACTGCGGAAAGATTTTGTTCATGAAACACTTCTGAATTATGGTGTCCAGTATGATAAAACATGGATATATGACAAGATCCATCATGAGATCAATCAGTTCTGCAGTTCTCATTCCCTTCAACAAGTTTATATTGATATGTTTGATCAGGTAAGTTATAAATTCAACAATGTTGATTTTGCCTGGAAATGTAACTGTCATTTTTTGTTTGTGTATCTGTCAGTGGCTTATGGTGAAGGACTTACTCCTTCACCAATCAACTCCTTGATCCCAAATCCTTGTCACACTTGGTACTCGTTCGGCAATGATAATACCGTACTTCAGTGAGGTCCAAATGTAGAGAGTTTCTTTTGAATGTATAGATATTGCCTCTTTGTGTCTATTTTTTTCCCCTTAGTGTCATTCTCTTGGTGAAGGGGAGCCTTGGCGCACCGGTTAAGGTGTTGCTTTGTGACCGCGAGGTCACGGGTTCAAGCCCTGGGAGCGGCCTCTTGCCAAAAAATGGCAAGGAAAGGCTTGCCCCCATTACACCCTTGTGGTGGGGCCCTTCCCCGGACCCTCGCCTAGCGGGGATGCCATCGTGCACCGGGATTCCCTTTTTTTAGTGTCATTCTCTTGGTGTCCTTTGATTAATATAATAATATGCCCTCTTATCTTATGGTCTATAAATTTATGGCATTTCCTTAAACTGTGATGTTTTAGAAAAGGAGTACTTCTGGAACATTACAATGCAACTCACTGTACAAGTAACAAGAAAACTAGTAAAACCATTACCAAAATGATGTAACATCGGTCCTAATTTAGAGAACTATGAAATGAGCACAAGTTTTGTCGTTCTATATGTGCGTCGGTTGCTTTTAACGTTTAATCATCAGAAGAGCAACTTATTTAGTCGGGAACTTGTAAAATAAGCATAGTTGTTTCTCTTTCCTCTTTCATCGAGTTCTTTGAACTCTAGTCAAGAGTGGTGTCTTAGCTGGTCATTAATGTATAATAGCCATTGTTGCCTAGGTTATACATATTACACTGTATAATGTTATCACTTCTATCATTGAATCTTACAAATCTTCACCATAATGCTTATGAAAAAAATTTCCTCGGCAAGTCTAGGATTATAACTGTTGCTACTCCTGATTTGTAAATTGTTTTTTTATTACATTCTTATGAGGACTATGTAATTTTTGAGCTTCTTAAACCACCTTCCCTATTTCCCTATTCCTTCGCTTCAATGCTTGTCTGATCCTCTGTCTGATTTGGTTCTATTCCTCTTGAATCTTTCATAGATTGATGAAAGGATGAAGGATGCTCTTCAGGGAGATTGCACTCGTTATGCTCCGGGTATTGAGATAATCAGTGTGCGTGTAACAAAACCTAACATCCCAGAGAGTATTCGGTATAACTATGAACAGATGGAGGAAGAAAGAACAAAGGTACTCAGTTTCTTTTGGCCAACTTTTTTGGCTCCACCATTGTTATGCTTCCCAATTTGGTTCACTGTGAATGATTTCTGCTATCTAATTGTACTCGAGTAGGCTTTGATAGCCATGGAGAAACAAAAAGTTGCTGAGAAAGAAGCAGAAACACAAAAGAAAATTGCAATTTCCGAAGCTGAGAAAAACGCATATGTCAGCAAGATCATAATGGAGCAAATGCTTACGGAGAAAGAGAGCTCTAGAAGGCAACAACAAATTGATAATGAGATGAATCTAGCACGGGAAAAGAGCTTTGCTGATGCCTATTATTACCGGTGATTCTCTCCTTCCACAATTTTTTTGCATTTACACCCCCCTCCCTAAAAAAAAGAAAAGAAAATCTCTACTTTTTGCCTCGAGATTTTGCTAATTCCACCTTGGTTCAGGGGCGAACCTAGGTAGTAGCAAGGGGTGGCGGGCGCTACCCAAACTTAAAAAAATTGACTTAGAAGACAGGTTTTTGCTACCCAAATATTGTTGAATAGTAGATAAATTACTGATATCTCATTAAATATACAATAAATATCTTGTGGTAAAATGGTAAAGACTTTTGTTTTCCAACCAAGTGCCCCGGGTTCGAATCCCCTTACTAGCATTTCACCTTTTTAATTTTGTTTTGCTACCCCGATAATTTAATCCTGGGTTCGCCCCTGCCTTGGTTGCCTATGGTTTCAGTAATTCTGGTTCAGTGACCTGAACTTGTGCGTTAATTCCCATTTTCGTACTAGAGTGTGGTATAACCGAAATTTATTTCAAATAAGAAATAAGTTTAAGCGAATAAAACTGTTTTTTTTCTGCAAAAATATGTGTTAACTTCACGTCTTCACCTTTATATTAAGCTTGATGCTTTTTTCTCAGTTATATAGTGGAAACTCGACTAATTTCGCTGAAATTTGACTGCCTTATTTTAGGCCACAAAAAAGGAATTTGCTAAAAACTGTGATTACCCTATGTTACTCCGACTCTTCTAATTTCCTCACGTATCCGTGTCCGACACTCGAAATAGCCGAGTCCGACACATGGACACGTACCCGTGTCGGATACTTCTAAACGAATCCGAGTAACATAGTGATTACCAACCAAAGTAAGAAATTGGCCAAAAAACTCATGTGACCAATGTGAAATTTTTCCAAAAGAAAGCCATTTGCGTACCTTAACATTGCTGTCGACTTTTACAGGTTAATCAAAGAAGCAGAAGCAAACTCGTTTAAGCTTACCCCTCAGTATCTTGAGCTCAGATTCATCGAGGCCATCGCTAATGACACCAAGATTTATTTTGGAGATAAGGTAGTCTACTACTAATCTCATAAGTTAATTCATCTGACTCAATTTTTTCCGACATTAAAATCCTGATCAAATTCATGCTTTCCAGATTCCTAATATGGTTTTCGACCAAAAGTTGCTCGGGCATTTCCTAGAACGCGTACCCAGATCATCGCCATCACAACACCCAGAAGCGTGACTTCCATCCTGGTGAACGCTAAACGGTCTGATAAACGGTCTTTTATATCCGACTCTTAGTTTGAAGACCTTTTTGTTCATTTTACCGGATTCAAACGTTGTGCATATTCGGATATACTTAGTGAAAACAGATGGAATGAGTTGAGTTTTGTCATTTGTTCTGTTTGTGAAAAAAAGAGTGCTTCCTCTGTTTCATTACTTCTGTAAATGCTGCAAACAAAAATTAGCATGTATTATTTCGTTTTTTGATATAGCATTTTCTATTAATCGAGTTAATTGTTTGAATTATGTGTTCAACCGTCTCACACAAGACATTATCGGTTATCCCTTACCTCGATTCTTATTTTGGCTGTGTCATACTGTATTTCATATTAACCTAATAAAAGCGTACCTGTTTTCACAAAACAACCGTTTATCAAACTTTATTTGTTACTAGCTAGCATGTGTATTTTTATGAGTTTATTAAATTTAATTTTTTCGTTAAAACTAAAATTTAACTAAATTTATATCTAATCTTTTTGAATTTTGATTGTATTTTTTTTGACCTTAATGTTTTATTAAATGAACTCGGAAATTCTATATCAATACTCATAAATTTTTGAAACAAAACTTAAAAACATTATTATAACGCTCGGAAATTATAAAACTAGTGGTAGTATATCCGATGTATGATCCACATACTAATATTCATATGGGATACTGGAGCCGAGTTGAGTGGCCGAATTTCTCATTCTTTTTCAAGAGCTAAAGTATATTTGCTATTATACTTTTCTATTTAAGCGTTAGCATTACGCAGTGTTTAAAATAAACTACAGAATAATATTATTATATTTATTAATTTTAATAACAAGGGCATTTGATCTAGTGGCATGATTCTTGCTTAGGGTGCAAGAGGTCCCGAGTTCAATTCTCGGAATGCCCCCTTTTTACGGATTGTAGCTCTTTTACAACTTTTTACGGATTGTAACTCTTTTACAAGCCATCTAGTCTTTGTCTTTTTGCGCATGCCCGTGCAACCACGGGTTCTAAAATGATTGACTATATGTAAAATGTTTAAGAGCGCTTTGATCTTTATTGTGTAAAGAGAGTTGTAGTACAATTATAAGGCTAACATAACTTGATTAACGGTCATTATTAACACATCTTGTGATTTAATTAACTACGCTAATTGACACTTGAATGAAACATTTTTAAAAACTTTCCTTGTTCTATTAATTTTTAGATGTGGGAGATATTATTAATCTTAATTAAAATAATAGGTACTCGTAAAGTTAATAATCAACTTTACAGAAAAAAAAAACTCAAATATATAGTTGTGGGATATATTGTTAATCATATGTACAATATTTCGTACTCATAAAATTAATAATCAACTATACTGTCTAATAATATATCCTACTCTAAAAAAATATTATATACTGTTCATCTTAATTAAAATCAAAAGTTGAATACCACCACGTCGTTTGAAAAAAAACTCAAATATTTATGTATATACTACTAAAACTTTCTTTGTTCTCCTAATCTTTAGATGTTGGACATTTTTTGTTTGTTTTTCTAATTTTATGATGTGGGATATGTTGTTTATCCTATTAAATTAAAATATTGTTATTTAGATGTGGATATATTGTCCATCTTAATTAAAATCAAAAGCCGGAGACTATACGTCACTTGAAAAAAAACTCAAATATTTATTTATATACTACTAAAACTTTCTTTGTTCTCCTAATTTGTAGATATGAGACAATATAATCCTAATTAAAATCACAAATTCTTATTTGCAACGGCACTATCCGTCGCAAGCTTGTGACGGATACCGTTTTCTCTCACAAAATACTCACTTTTTATCTCTCTCCAACACTATTCATGTGGTCCCCTTTCTCCACTAACTCATTTTATATTCATTTTATCTCACAAAATATCCGTTACAAATGGTAACCCGTCGCAAGCAAGACATACTAAATTAAAATATAAAAAATAATTAATTAGATAGTTTAGAATAGTTAGACCATCCTCAACCATGAGGAATAGATTCCTTGAAAAATTGAGGAAGAGTAAAGTTAGTTCTCCAACCATGAATATAGTTCAGCGAGTATTCGAGGAAAGGAACGCTCCGCTAAAAAGGAAGGATGAAGACGCGGAGACAAAGTGAGCCCAGATGGAATTTGCAGTAGAAAAAGCACACTTTTTAATTGCATAGCATTTGTGAGTAATGTTTTTTTGTTTATTAATTTGTTAACAAAATTTTATTTCTTTTAATAAGTAATATGTACTTGTTTTTATGAAAAAAATAATTACACCATAATTTTTATCTTTTTTTTCTCTATAAATGGGTAATAATATTTGACATATTTTGACATATTTTTCTATCTCTTCCCTCTTTCATTTTATTTACTTTATTAGATATCGTTATTAACGGATATAAAACTAACACAAAAATAAAAATGTAACCGTTAGAAATTAGAAATGCAAGCGTTAGAAAATAAAAAATGTTATGTCTTTTATATTTTTGAAACTGCCTTTGAAAAAACGGCTTGCCTTATTTCTATAATAAAACCGAAATCGATAAATTATCGAGTTGAAAAACCGAACGAATTATGAAAGTAGATTTTTATTGTAGAAAAATGTGTGGGGTAGGTTAAAGTAAGAGAAATAAAGGATGAAAGAGAGTGATGAGGAATAAATGTAAATTATTGTTGAAGAAATGTTTTGGTTGTAAATTGAAAAGTTGAGGAATAATGAGGTGGATGAGTAAGAAGTGATAGGAGAGGGGGAGATGAGGAGGAGTAGTAGGTATGGTTGGAGATGGTCTTAGAGACTACCACGTCGCTCGCAAATATATATTTATATATATTTATTACAGTATTATTATTGATTGATTAGGAGTAAATTAAATTATATATTTCATAACTTTTGATATTCAAAAATATCAGCTCTTAATACCTTATGTCGTTATGCGTAGTTATCAGTCTTTGTCCGTCGCCCTATAAGTCAACTAGTCAACTTGAAACGCCATCACATAGTAATATCGAGATTGGATACCATTTAGTAACACCATCACATCTATATATAAATTTTTTAATTTTTATAATGCTAGATTACTCGTTACCAATCGGACCAACTAATCTATAATAAGAATTTTAACACGACCGTTGTCTACTAGGAATAAAAAATCACGTATTAAAACACTCCATGAAGACCGTCAATTAAAGGCAACCCACCAAATACGACTCGAACAATGTAAAAAGACGTTTCTTACAAGTCGTTCAAAACTCGTCAGTATCAAAATTTATCACTAACAGTAAACAAGGGTACAAAGTGAAAAATCACATAACACATTATTAATCGAGATACCGATTCTACGATTTCTGGCTCCGCTACTGATTTTTTTACGGTCTGAGGGGACGTTGCGCGTCCCGAGGAACAACTATAGTTTGTAGAAGAAGATGTACGTGGTAGAGAGCAAAGGAGGAGCAATAATATGCATGTTACTATCTCTTTTCTTCTTAGGAACATGGCCTGCTGTTATTGCCTCTCTCGAAAGGCGTGGCCGTCTTCCTCAACATACGTATCTTGATTACACTTTCACTAATCTCTTGGCTGCCATTTTTATTGCTTTAACATTTGGTCAGATTGGTGACAGTAAACTTACCATGCCCAACTTCTTAACTCAACTCTCTCAGGTAAAAACTATGTTCATTCGGCTTAAGTTTCCGGAAGTTTTTGCCAAAATGGGGTCGGAAACCAAAAACTATTTACCAAAATGGGGTCGTTTCAAACTATCTACCAAAAATGGTTCTACGTCATCAAATCCGATTTTAAATTTTGTTTTTTGAAATTGAGAACATGTCGCTGTCTTGGACAGCGACATGTTCTGTGCATAGTTCGAGCTTTGACGAGCTACCTTCGTCATGTCCTTTCTCCTTACTCCGAGCACCAAATAATGAAATACGACCACCATTCTCATCTTCTCACTTCCCTTATCGTATTAGGATTGTTGTTTGAGTTATTTGCCCTATAGTTTGGGAAAGAATTCTTTCCATAAGCGATTTGCGAACAACGATATTACCGGCCGTTTTTTGCACAAACTATAGGGCAAATAACTCAAACAACAATCCTAATACGATAAGGGAAGCGAGAAGATGAGAATGGTGGTCGTATTTCATTATTCGGTACTCGGAGTAAGGAGAACGGACATGACGAAGGTAGCTCGTCAAAGCTCGGAGTAAGGACAGCGACATGTTCTCAATTTCAAAAAAAATAAATTTAAAAATCGGATTTGATGACGTGGAATCATTTTTGGTAAATAATTTGAAACGAACCCCATTTTGCTAAATAGTTTGATTTCCGACCCCATTTCGCAAAAACTTCAGGTTTCCGACTAGTAGTCTGGGTTCAAATCTCGTCAGCATCAACTGGAACGGTTAGTTGACGCGTTGAAGCTGAATGATGCAGGATAATTGGCCTTCTGTATTGTTTGCAATGGCTGGAGGCATTGTTTTAAGTGTAGGCAATCTGTCAACTCAGTATGCTTGGGCTTTAGTCGGGTTATCAGTCGTCGAGGTGATGAGCTCTAGCATCACTGTTGTAATCGGTTTGTATTTTATAATGAATCTCGTTCACTTAGTAAATAATGCGATTAATATAGATGTCAGCTAATTTAGCTGGTGATGCAGGAACGACATTAAATTATTTCCTCGACCACAAAATAAATAAGGCGGAAATTCTGTTCCCTGGTGTTGGTTGCTTCTTGATAGCGGTTTTCTTAGGTGCCGCGGTACATAAATCCAATGCTGCTGATAATAAATCGAAACTCAAAAGTTTGCCTAGTGATCTTGAAGAAGAATCAGGGTAATAATTTCTACATCTCGACGTTTACAGGATCGATTTCTTAGATGATTATTGACAATGAGGTTACCATGATCATTTTTTACAGAAATAAAAATCAGGACATTCCTGTTTCTGATGATGCAAGGGATCCGAAGTTTGGAACCGCGAAGTTCCTCATTCAACTAGAGGAAAAACGATCCATAAAGGTTAGTAATTCACATTTAATTTGTCGTAGTAAGTCTCCTGAAAGACCGTTTTTTTTTTTTTTTTGACGACGAGGGGGTTGAATCCCCGGGCCCATGCATTCCGCACCACCACATGGACCATGTAAGTCATCCCTTCGGAGGCTGTAGTGGCCAAGTGGTGATCGCCCCAGCTGGTAGTCGAATCTGGGACCTCTCAACTCCTGCATTTCTGCAAGTTTTAAGGTTTAACTCAGCTATCACTGGACGTTTTAACAATAACTTATGGTAAGGCCAAAATTACTGATAGACGGTCTGTCTCAAATAACAGGTATTTGGGAGAAATATATGGATCGGGATGACGATAACAATATTTGCTGGTTTATGCTTTTCCATGTTCTCGCCGTTGTTCAATGTAGCAACGAATGACCAGTTTAACGTACTGAAGAAAGGGGTTCCTCACTTAGTTGTTTACACAGCATTCTTCTACTTTTCAGTCTCGGCTTTTATGGTCGCAATCATTTTGAATGTCTTGTTTCTATACTACCCGGTTCTAGACTCGCCAAAATCATCGTTTAATGCATACATAAGCGACTGGAATGGGCGAGGTTGGGCTCTTTTAGCGGGACTGCTCTGTGGTTTCGGAAATGGGCTTCAGTTCATGGGTGGTCAAGCTGCAGGATATGCTGCTGCTGATGCTGTGCAGGTCAGTTCAATCATCTCAACCAAAACCTTAAGGCGATAGTTGAGGCCCAACTATTATTAATATTCCTATTACGCACTCTCACTCGAATGCCCATTGGGCTTGAAGAGTGGTTAGTTTGCACAGACCCCCATACCGTGTGCTGGTTTCCACTTTGCGAGTTTTCGAGGAGTTTTGAGATTGCCAGGATTCGAACCCGTGACCTTCGGTCACACTAGCTCTGATACCATGATAGATTGACCATTTCAACCAAAACCAGGTTTTGGTTGAGATGGTTCATCTATCTCAGAATTCAGAATACCTAGTTTTACGGAACATATTTAACGCGCAGAGTTAATGTTATCGGTGAATGATGAAACAGGCACTCCCATTGGTGAGCACCTTCTGGGGAGTAGTAATTTTCGGCGAATACAGGAAATCCTCAAGAACAACGTATGTATTACTAGTAAGCATGCTGTCTATGTTCATCTTAGCAGTCGGCGTTCTTATGGCATCATCGGGACACAGAAATTCCTGATTTGTCGGACTATCATCCTCGCTGCTGAAACTCGGACATTGATGTCCGGCCTCCCGGCTTGTAATTTGTCACAAGTATTTGTCTTCCTGCATAATGTGTGCGTCTGTGAGACGATATGTGAAAGCGATGCACTTCCTAGTCTCGTACTCTCGTCTATATCGGCTTAGATATCGTGACCTCAACCTTAGTAATCTAGTCCGATCCCACGAACAATCACTCGTGGACTCAAACTCGTATTGAGCGATGTTTTGAACGAGACACATTTGATTACGTCTTTCTAGTTTGAATTTGTGTAAAATCGAGAAAAAAATGGTAGCCTGCCTAGACATTTCTTTCGTAACATTCATTATACATCGACTAAAATCGTTCCGTGAAAATTGAAAAGTGATCAAATTTAATGATGAAACTATTTTTATCAAATTCATACCAAAATTATTTACTGAATTTAAAAATTAAAATGAAAAATAAATTAAAAACGTAAGATTCAAAGTTATATTCTTATTCTTATCGTGGATTTGAGATTTTCCAATTCATATCCTAATTCACAGGATCTGGGCAGGGTCTGGATTTATCCATATGTTTTTTATGTTAAAAGAATCACTTTTTAAATATTAAATTATTATTTATTGGTTTTTTTGAGTTTCTTTTACCAATTAAACTCGTGTTGAGCAATGTTTTGAACGACACACATTTGATTACGTCTTTCTAGTTTGAACTTGAGTAAAATCGAGAAAAAAATGGTAGCCTACCTAGACATCTCTTTCGTGACATTCATTATACATCGACTAAAATCGTTCCATGAAATTGAAAAGTGATCAAATTTAATGATAAAACTATTTTTATCAAATTCATACAAAAATTATTTACTGAATTTAAAAATTTAAATGAAATGGAAAAAAAATTAAAAAACGCTAGAAGGAGGGCTTGAACCTCCGACCTTGTGGTTAACAGCCACACGCTCTAACCAACTGAGCTATTCCAGCTTTTTGACATACGTAGATATCTATAACCTGTTATTACATAACCAACAAGTTATCAGTAGACACGTGTCAGAATCTGGCGTTTTTAAGTAGATCGGACGGTTAATAAAGACTAACCGTTGAGAATGAAACCCTCAAAAACTTCCACACATTTCATTACCCAAATCATAAAATTGTGATTCATCAAGATTTGGGCGTTGTACAATGATCTAGGTACTTAATTTCTGTACACTTTCATTGGGTTTATTTAATTTAATGTTTCCGTCTCGAGCGATTCTTTACCTTTGATTAAAATACCCGTCACAGATTAATAAAAACGTAAAGAATCGGTTGAGACTGAGGAACTACTTTTCTAAGTTTAGTAGTTTGTCTGCTGTTATTGCTTTAGTTACTATCATGGTTCAAATTGTTGTTAATATCAATCATTCAATCAGACTCTTTCCGTCTCGATCATTTGTTTAGCTTTAATGAAAATACCCTTTTATGATGGGTGCAAATTAAATTTCTGAATGTGTGTAGAAAATGATGGATTAAGTTCTATGATTAGGGAAAGGAATACCCTTTTAGAAAGATTTAATTTCAACAATCATTCTATGGCAATCAAAATATGTATTTATGAATGAATAATCATTATCATCATATTAGAAGTTAGAACTTTGGGTTTCCCGTCACAAGTTGAAGACGGATAGTATACTCTCACAATTAGGCATATGGGATGACAAGTGGGCGGAAAAGGAAGCACCCTATAGATACGGTTGCTTATTGTGATCTTCAACTTGTGACGGATAGTGTCTGTTTTCAACGAGACTTTGGCCTGTTCTTTTTGGCTTAATTTAAGCTCCTCTCACAAAATTAACTTTTAATTCAACTAAATCCACTTTACCTCAGTTCCACTCAATTTTAGTTCAATTAAGCCCTACTCCAATTATTTCAATTCAGCTTGTTGCAGCCGAAAAGAACAAAGAAAAGGACCTTTGTGTTTACAAATTGGGTAATGTATGAACTTGGGATGGTTTGAATTTAGCTAGTGGTGGAGCACTTAGTTCAACTGGAGGGGTTGTTTTCGCTTAACTAGATGTCTCGGGTTTGAGCCCTAGCAGAATCAGAAGTTCGAGATTTTGGGGTCCATTTTCTTTTTAGTATAGGATTGTACTTTGTAAGCTCTAAAATCTGTTTATTACGCGGATTTAGTGAGTACAAGTATAGAACTGTCGTTTGTCTAGAAATCTGTAGGATTGCTGAACCAAAATCTCGGACTTCTGATTCCTTAGGCGGATTTATCAATTACAAGTATAGAACTGTCGTTTGTCTAGAAATCTGTAGGGTCGCGAAACCATGTAAAGACTGATGTGATACTCCAGTGTTCCCACTGCGATGGTGCGACTCAGGAATATATGTGCTCTAAGTCGTAAAGTTGTCATCTTTGATTCAAAAGTTGAAGAATTGGCTGATGTTTTAGTTTCGTGATTTGTCTGTGGTCTTGGAAGAATGGTTGCATTGAAGTAACTGCTACAGTTTAATATGAATCTGGTTCTCGTAGCAGACGTCACAATAGTTTTTTCTCGAGTTTTAAGTAGATCACAGAAACATGCCTTGTGTCAGTTCGCAACCCCCCAAGTTTCGTGTTTTAGGGTTTCCAGGCTTCGAGCTCCGTTATCATCTACCATAAGTGAAACTAACCCCATTTTTGGCTGGACGAAGATCCGTTGTTCTGCCACCAACTTGGTAAAAGCCATCCAACATCGGAAATATTTAGAATGAAAACATCATAGATCAATTCCTCTCCCGACCCTTTATTTTATAATTGCAGTATTATGTTGCTTTCGTCTAATATTCTAGTGTTAATGCAGATTTCAAGGAGATACAATTTTGAAATATCTTGCTGCCGTGCTGGTATTCATGATGTCTCCCCTTTGAACCAGGCTATTAAACGCAATCGGAATCAGGATTGAGCAGTTTCACACAACAATCGATACATCAAATCACCGTCGAATGCGCTGTTTGACTTCCAAAACACTACCCCTCCTCCCAACACGTAATCTCATGAAGCGAAGAAAACTCTTTTCGTCGTCTTCCTCTTCCGAGCTGACACCACCAACCCCACCTAAAACACCGCTTGCTCTTGACATAACTCACCTCCCTAAAGCATCTGAAATTCTCTCCCCAAAAAGAGCGAAACGATCTCTCTCACATATCCTGAAAACGCAAGACATACCAAACCCAACCCCGTCTAAAACACCGCTCGCTCTTGACATTCCTCACCTCCCGAAAGCTTCTGAAATTACCTCCTCAAAAAGAGCGAAACAATCTCTCGCACAATTCCTGAAAACACAGGACATACCAAACCCGAGTTCAAATGAGTGGATACCTCTTAATTTAGGCAAATCCGAGTTGTCCTTGCCGTTAACTTTCCCAACTGGCCAGACCTTCAGATGGAAGAAAACAGGCCATCTTCAATACACGGGTGTCGTAAAGTCCCATTTAGTATCATTAAAGCACCTTGATAACGGCGATGTTGCTTACCATATTCACGCCACTTCCTGTAGATCCACTGAGTGTGGTAATGCTAACACTGCTAAGTTGGCTTTGCTTGATTTTCTCAACACGGGAATTTGTTTGGCTGACATGTGGGAATCGTTTGCAGCTTCTGATGATAAGTTTGCTCAACTAGCACCTCATTTGGCTGGTGCGCGGGTTCTTAGGCAACGACCCTTAGAGTGCTTGCTTCAATTCCTGTGTTCTTCTAACAATAACATCGGGAGGATTACTAAAATGGTTGATTATATTTCTTCATTAGGCCGTTTTGTAGGGACGGTAGAGGAGTTTAAATTTTACGAGTTCCCCTCGTTGGAATGCCTGTCTACGGTCTCTGAGGAGGATTTCAGGACGGCTGGATTTGGTTATAGAGCAAAATATATAGTTGACACGGTAAAAGCGTTGAACTCAAAACCGGGTGGAGGTGATAAGTGGCTTATTTCCCTGCGTGATCGAGGTCTAGACGAGGTCATAAGTGAGTTATCTACGCTGTCAGGTGTCGGCCCAAAGGTTGCAGCTTGTGTAGCTCTTTTTTCTCTAGATCAACATCATGCAGTTCCCGTTGACACGCATGTTTGGCAGATTGCTACAAGAGATCTGATACCGGAGTTGGCTGGTGTTCGTCTGTCACCAAAGCTATGCATTCGTGTTGCTGAAGCGTTTGTTGAAAGATACGGGAAATACGCTGGCTGGGCACAAACACTTCTTTTTGTTGCTGAATTACCTTCTCAAAAGGCCCTCATTTCACCAGCTGTTCTTACAGTTACAGAGAAGAAAACTGTGTTATTGAAACAGTAATTAAAACTGTGTTCTTCAGTTGGTTTCGAAGATGTTCGGGTTGAGCTGTGAATTTGTAAGTCTTTGAGTTAATTCTGAAACAGTGAGTCTTCTGTGCAGTGTTTAGACCATCCCGAAAACTAATGTATCATCTATGTCCGTCTTTAAGAAGATTTTGCGATTCAAAAACATGGGGTTTATGTATGGAGACATATCAATACTCCCATGTCAAAAGCTCAAAATACAGATTAATACAATCAAGAGAAAAAAAAGACGTCGAGAAAAAAAGATTTTCATAATAGAAAAAAACAATAAAAGGGTACAAAAAATATTCAAATATTTCGATATGAAATATCTGTTTCCGAGGTTGCATCATGAGTAAAAATATACTATGTGTGCAAGGTCGCGTCATGAGTTACCCTATTCGATTTCATATCCAAAATACAAATATACTTCATTTTACACGCTTATCCGATTTTCGGTCAAAACTGGTTTACAACATATCAGCAACTCAAATATTGTTCGTTGTTTTAGAAAGTTTTTGTGCCTTGTTTATCTACCGAGTAACCATCCGTGTGATTTTTGTGCATTTTTATTCCGGGATCCCTAGAACTTAAAATCTGTGTATTATACACTCTAATTTGAGTCACTCAGGTGGTCGTAGCGGCCCCCCTTTATTTTTCAGTCGATTTACCAACCAAGTGTCCAAGGTCGCATCATGAGTTATCCTATTTGATTTCATACCCAAAATACCACTATACTTCACTTTTACACGCTTATCCGATTTTCAACCGAAACTGGTTTCCAGCATATGGGCAACTCAAATGTCCGAGGTCGTAGCGGATATTTTTTATTCCCCCTTTATCTGACACGATTAACCATCCGTGCGCTTTTCATGCATTTTTATTACGGGACCCCTTGGACCTAAAAACCGTGTATTATATAATACACTCCAATTTGAGTCGTTCAAGTGGTTATAGCGGACCCCTTTTATTTTCGTAGCGGATGGTTACTCGAGTCAGATAATGCGGGCACAAAAATTCAAAATGAACGAAAGACATTTGAGGTTACCGATATGCTATAAACCTGTTCCGGCCGAAAATCGGATGATTGTGTAAAAGTAATGTATAGTTGTTTTTGGGTATGAAATTGAATACGATACCTCATAATGCGACCTCGGACACGTAGTAGGAAAGTCGACTGGAAAATAAAGGCGGCCTGCTACAACCACCCGAACGGTTCAAATAGAAATGTATAATACACGATTTTTAGGCCACCGGGCTCTCGGAATAACAACATTTGGAAATCGATTCACTTCAATTTGGACCGTTGCAAAGGTCGTACCAGGTCGTGTTTGTTATTTTTATTTTTGTACCTTGTGTCCAGGATCGTATCAGGAGTTACCCTATTCAATTTCAACTCAAAAACAAATATTCAACCATTTTCAACGATTATCGAATTTACAATCAAACCGATTTATCTCGCACCGACAACCTCAAATATGCATTATTACGCCTCACTCGATTCATATCCAATCCGAATAACCCGTATATCGGTCTCCGTAAACTCTGAACCAAGTGGGTCTATCCAAACTCTAGATGACTCAATGTGACAAAGCTGACTACTTTATGCAAAATTTTGTGATCTTTCCCATAAATATGATCAGCCAAAAACGGAATTATGAATCATGAAAGGCATATTCTTTATTAAGTTTGAACCTGGAATGCTGCAACGGCGCAGTATTCGGAGCCTACATTACCTAGTTTATCATATTTAAGGACTTTTGTAAGTCAAATACTAGTAGTCAACTCATTTCCCTTTCAATTTTTATTTATAAATCTTCCATTTTTTTGTGGATTACTCAATACTGCAGTACCCTATTCAAACTTTCACACAGGTCAGTGTTCATTGCTGCAGGAACTTTTAGATTTTTTGTTAAAAAGGGTAATTGTTGATTGAACTTTTATTAATGTTATTAGTATCATCGTATGGGCAAATGTTAGAAAAATCGTTTTTTTATGTAGAGTTTGCTATTTGTTAAAAGGGTAGTTGTTATAGTTACTTGATTGATGCTAATTATGCTTTCCTTTTGATTGTTGGTTGAACTAGGTCAATCTTAGTATCAGTGTGTGGGCACACGTTAGAAAAACCGTCGATTAATTTAGAGTTTGTTGTTCTGTTAAAAGGGTAGTTGCTGAATTTGCTGAATTTTCTGATTACCCCTTTCTTTTGATTGTTGATTGAACTAGGTCAATGTTAGTATCACTGTCTGGGCACACGTTAGAAAAACCGTCGTTTAGTTTAGAGTTTTGTTGTTCTGTTAAAAGGGTAGTTGCTGAATTTGCTGAATTTGCTGATTACCCCTTTCTTTTGATTGTTGATTGAACTAGGTCAATGTTAGTATCACTGTCTGGGCACACGTTAGAAAAACCGTCGTTTAATTTAGAGTTTTGTTGTTCTGTTAAAAGGGTAGTTGCTGAATTTGCTGAATTTGCGGATTACCCCTTTCTTTTGATTGTTGTTTGAATTTGGTCAATGTTATTATCACCTTTTTGTTCAGAATTGATTCAAGAACTGTCCTTTTGAATCTAGGGATGTTGTGTGTGAGAGTTTTTGAATAAAGTTGATAACTTTTCGGATTACAGATGATTTTAGTAATAGGATACGAGGGGTGTGCAGTTGTGCACCTGTCCTTTGATTCTGTATTTTCGGTGCTTGGAACTCGGAAGCAATATGACAATTTTAGTTACTAGGGGCAGTAAGGGTGAGTGATTACATCTGAACCTTTGGAAACCCTGCATTAGCAGTTTATGCATTCAATGGTTGCAGAAATTGCTCTTGTTGGTAGTGTTGGGTCTACTTAATGGTTGAAAAAAGCTACTAAATTTTCGAGGCGGGCAGTAATACTTGACAGTTTACCTGCACTATGCAGTTGAGACTTAATATTTGTTTGTTACAACAGTCAAAAAGGATATTTTGAAGTGAATAGAATGCATCTTATCATTTTTGTGACGAGTAAGCAACTCGAAAAGGGGATCGAAACATTTCATCCATAAGGAAACGACAATTACACATGATGGAGAATTCGTTCCAGTTATTGGAGGTCATAAACTATAAAAGCATATTACTAACACTTTGCTGGCTCTGCGACTGTGTGCAGTCACTTTTGTCAGGAGTCGAGGGGATGAGAGGATTGTTATTTACATTATTTGCAGTTCTTTGGAGCGGGACAAACTTTTATTGTGCAGTATCCCATGGAGATCAACCTCTGTCGAAAATTGCTATTCACGAGGCGACAGTTGAAGTCCATGACAAGGCTTATATCACAGTTTCTCCTTCGATAATTGGACAAGGGGTAAGCTTTTTCTTACAAAATCGGCAAACCTAGCCTGTAATCTGTATATGAGTAACTGATATTTCATTTTGTTAGATTTTCAAACAAAAATGAGTAAATGACCATATATGCCATTAACGTGCTTTAAACTTTTATCTAGAGGAATAGCATCGATTGGGTTTCTGTGAAGTTCAGCTACCCCAATCCAACGATTGATGATTGGATTGGCGTGTTTTCTCCCGCTGATTTCAGGTAAAGCGCATTTATCTTCTTAGGCTGAGCCATGATGTCAATTTAGTTGCGGTTATGTGACAAATATGAAAATTTGTAGTTAAATCCTATGTTACTCCGACTCTTCCAATTTCCTTGCGTACCCGTGTCCGAACACTCGACACTCGGACATGGGTATGACACATGGACACCTCATTTTAGACCAAAATGGGCATATTTGTCAATAAAATAGCCCATTCCGACACTTGGACACATACCCGTGTCGTGTATTTCTAAACGAGTCTGAGTAACATAGGTTAAATCTACTTTGTGAGTAAGAAGAAGGACATACTAATGACCCTCCCTTTTGGTTAATGATCTTCAGTGCATCTACTTGCATACAAGAGAATTCCAAAGTTATACCTCCTGTTCTATGCACTGCTCCTATAAAGGTGGGTACGATGTTTTTAAGTTGGTTGTTGATCAAGGCCTTCCATCGATGATCAATCACGAGCTTAAGTGCATTTAATCACGCCTCTTGATTTATTTGCTTGCAGTTTCAATATGCAAATTTCTCAAGTCCTAAGTATGCGCATACCGGTACTGGATCTCTGAAGTTTCAATTGATCAATCAGAGGAGCGACTTTTCGTTTGGACTGTTTACTGGTGGATTACTATATGTGCGTTTTCTGTACTTTTAATCACTTATTTCTAGATTCCATATGCATCATGTTCCTATCGGATGTATTTTATTAAAGAATAAGTCACGTAAGAAAAATTGCTGCAAGTTTTGAAATACTCCGCTCTACAGCTTATACTGCACTTGACTCGAACTTTGAGTTTCTCTAGAACCTATGTTACTCAGACTCGTTTAGAAGTGCCCAACACGGGTACGTGTCCAAGTGTCGGACTCGGCTATTTTATTGAAAAATATGCACATTTTGGTCTAAAATGAGGTGTCCATGTGTCATGTTCATGTCCGAGTGTCGAGTGTCAGACACGGGAACACGAGGAAATTAGAAGAGTCGGAGTAACATAGTCTAGAACCTTAACTAGTGATAAACATGTAGTATGTTTTTATCTTTGATTATATCCGTTAAAAATGAACTAATACTGGTCATTGCCGTGGTTTTCTCCTCTTCAACAACAGCCAAAACTGGTTGCTGTATCAAACATCGTGTCTTTTGCAAATCCCAAGGCTCCTGTTTACCCCCGCTTGGCTCAAGGAAAATCATGGGATGAGGTCAGCTTCATTTTATATTACTTCTTTGTTAATCATGCATATTTAACTTTATCCCAGAGAACCGAAGCAAATCATATGACTGTTTATTCAATAGCGCGTAACTCCAATCAAGCATGTACATCAGTACATAGTGACTAGATTTTTTTATGCTGTAATATTCCTGAAAAATGTTATGAATCAATATTCAGATGACTGTTACATGGACAAGCGGGTACTCAATCGATGAGGCAGTTCCTGTTGTTCAATGGGGTTTGCAAGGAGAAAAGAAGATCATTTCCCCTGCTGGAACACTAACTTTTGATCGTACAAGCATGTGCGGTATGTGCACTCTAAACTTTCTCTCGTGTATTTGTTGACGTGTTCATGCTATTCACTTTATAGACTCTCTGCGACATATTTTACTGAGGTAGAAACTGTACTGAGGGTGGTTAGGATTCAAGATTTCAAGCTGTACGAGTTTGCACATATTTTTTTTGTCCCGTTGGCTGATATTTCTAACATGTAGCCTAGGGTTGTTCATGAAACGAGACAGCTCGCGAGTAACTCGAGATCGACTCGGTCAAAGCTCGGCTCGTGTGAGCTTGACTCGAGATCGGACTCGGCTCGAGAGCTTAATGAGTCAAGCCGAGCAAAACCTGGCTCGACTCGAACATTTGAGATTGCATAAAATATTAATCATATTTTATAAAAATATTATATCATTGTTATATCTTTGTATCATATATATCAAATATCATGTTGATTTTCTAAATATTTTTACAGAAATCTTCGAACCTTGTTTTTGAAAATATCGAAAGAAAAAAATAAAAAAATAAACAATTTTATATAGGCTCGATTTGGCTTGAATTTGGCTCGAGCTCGTATTAAAGCTCGCAAGCTTTGTAACGAGCGCATTTTCGGGTAAGATCGGCTCGAGCTCGAGCTCGAGCTCGAGTTTTGGTATCGAGCACAAGCTGAGCAAGGCCAAGCTCGGGCTCGGTTCGGCTCGTTAACACCGCCACAAGTGATTAATTTGATTGCTTATCTGGCTCATACCGTAAAAGCGAAATTCCCATGAGTTTAAGAATTTTACAAATTTGCAATTCAACAATATGATCTTTCCCAAAAATGATTTGGTCTTAGACTTTGGTTACGGAAGTATTCCTTTTCTCCATCTTTCAACTTATAATAGTCCCTAAGCATTGCCATCAATATACAGGTGCACCAGCAAACACTGTAGGGTGGCGTGATCCTGGATTCATACACACTGGTTTCTTGAAGGAGCTGTGGCCCAACTTAATGTATGTTAATTTTAACTTCGGCACCATAATAAGCTATGATTACGGTTTACATTTGGAAAAGAAATCAGTAGATATACAAGATTCAGTGACGGGTCAAATTTTATTCCTCGATCAAGTCAATACTTTAAGCTTCTTCGCATCTTGATTTTTGTTATAGATTACGATCTTGCTTTTAATCTGTGCAGGTATAGTTATAGGGTGGGACACAAAATGCACAATGGCTCTTATGTATGGAGTGAAAAATCGAAGTTTAGAGCATCTCCTTTTCCCGGTCAGGATTCTGTGCAACAAGTCGTCATTTTTGGAGATATGGGAAAGGTGAGTCTAATCCTTTGTAATCATCATTTAGTTAACGGGTTAACGGGTTAACGGGTTACTCTCAATATTCTCATATGTGAGACTGGCTCTAATACGTTTTTGTGTTATTGTACTAATCGCATTGTGCAGGCGTGTTTTTTTCCTTGATTTACTTGGTACTTGGTAGTAAGAGTAATTTCCTCTGTTATTTTTTTTTTTTTATTGATGACGAGGGGGTTGAATCCCCCGGGCCCATGCATTCCCGCACCACCACATGGACCATGTGAGCCACCCCTTCGGGGGCTGCAGTGGCCAAGTGGTCAGCGCTCCAGCTGGTAGTCGAACCTGAGACCTCTCAACTCCTGCATTTCTGCAAGCTTTAAGGTTTAACCCAGTTACCACTGGACTAACACCACTTGGTTTCCTCTGTTTTTTATTCAGGACGAAATAGATGGCTCCAATGAATACAACAATTTCCAGCGCGCTTCTCTTAATACCACGAGGCAGCTTGTCAAAGAATTGAAGGACATTGATCTAGTCTTCCACATCGGTGATATCTGCTATGCAAATGGCTACCTATCTCAGTGGGACCAGTTCACCGCACAAGTCGAGCCCATTGCGTCAACTGTACCTTACATGATTGCTAGGTCACTTAAATTTTCGACCTTTCTCTAAACATCAAGTTTTTATGTCTGTTTATTAAGAGTCATAATTATTTCATTATTGCAGTGGAAATCATGAGCGAGACTGGCCTGGATCCGGTTCCTTTTACCAGAGCTTGGACTCGGGGGGAGAATGTGGTGTCCCAGCTCAGAATATGTTTTATGTTCCTGCTGAAAATCGGGAAAAGTTCTGGTATGTCTACACTTGAGTCCTAAATTCAACTTTCTCAGTGTAATGTAGTCGGGTTTTTCAAATTCCAACTTCGGTGACCCGATGTTTGAGATAATTCCCACATTAGTGACCTAAAATGTAATATAACCAAAATTTCATCCAAATAACATTTTTGCTAAATCATTGTAATATAACCAAAATTTCATCCAAATAACATTTTTGCTAAATGGTTAGAGAAAATTGTAATAGTGAATTATTTTTTATCGTAATGTAATCGTAGTATAATGTAAAGTTGAAAATATTTTTAAATTACCTTGTGTTTTAGACTATTTTTTATCAATGTCATCTATAGGACAACAACAACAATAATAATAATAATAATAATAATAATAATAATAATAATAATAATAATAATAATAATAATAACAACAACAATAATAACAATAATAACAATAATAATAGTTAACTTAAATTAAAATAAAGTTAATTAAGTTCGGATTTTATAAGTTAAGTTTAGTTCAGATCCTATAAGTTCAGTTCAGTTCAGATCCTATAAGTTCATTTCAGTTCTTATAAGTTAAGTTTAGTTCAGTTCAGATCCTATAAGTTCATTTCAGTTCTTATAAGTTAAGTTCAGTTCAGTTCCTATAAGTTCAGTTCAATTCAGTTAAGTTCAGTTAAGTTAAGTTCAGTTCAGTTTCAGTCCAAAAGAACAGGGCCTAAAACTCGTCATCAATTTCCGTGGGCAGGTATTCCACAGATTACGGCATGTTCAGGTTTTGCATAGCTGATACAGAACATGATTGGCGGGTGGGAACAGAACAGTACAACTTCATCGAGAACTGTCTTGCATCTGTAGACAGACAGAAGCAACCGTGGTTGATTTTTCTTGCGCATCGTGTTCTTGGTTATTCGTCATGCGAGTTCTATGCAGCGGAGGGAACGTTTGGGGAGCCTATGGGAAGAGACAGCCTTCAGAACCTATGGCAGAAATACAAGGTTGACATTGCCATTTATGGCCATAGTCATAACTACGAGAGGACTTGTCCCGTCTATCAGGTTTATATTCCTTTCCTCATCTACTCATTTTTGTCTCTGCACTGGTTATCGTTGTCAAAATTAATACAGATGGAGAGCCGATAAAATTTGATATGTTTCTATAACATTTTGATAAAAAAAGCGTCTTTTGGTCGACAACCTTGTGATGGGTACTCTCATTTGAATATTTTGAGAAGTTAATCGTGGCCCTCGTGGTTTTTTTTTTTTTTTCCTCCGATGACGAGGGGGTTGAATCCCCCAGTCCCATGCATTCCCGCACCACCACATGGACCATGTAAGCCACCCCTTTCGGGGCTGCAGTGGCCAAGTGGTCATCGCCCCAGCTGGTAGTCGAACCTGGGACCTCTCAACTCCCGCATTTCTGCAAACTTTAAGGTTTAACCCAGCTACCGCTAGACTAACACCACTTGGTTGGGATGATTTACTTGTTGTAGAGCCAATGTACGAGTCAAGAGAAGAATCACTACAAGGGAAGCTTAAATGGGACGATACATGTGGTGGCCGGAGGTGGTGGAGCGAGTCTAGCAGAATTTTCAGACCTGCAGCCAAAGTGGAGCATTGTAAGAGACGTCGATTATGGATTCCTTAAACTCACTGCATTAAACCACTCAAGTTTGTTGTTTGAGTACAAGAAGAGCAGTGACGGGTCAGTACACGACTCGTTCACAATCACTCGAGACTACCGGGATATTTTGGCTTGTGCAACGGATAGTTGCTCTGCCACGACGTTAGCATACTAGTGGAAGACATGTACAGGTACATCAGAATCCGGGATAAACACATACCCATGTTCAAGTAATCAAGTATTCAGGACATTATCCCTTCAAACTCCAAACTTCAAACTTCAAACATACCATCTTTGTAGTTGTACCCTATGCTTATTCTTTGAATTAAATTAGTCAGTTGATTTTGCTTCAGACTCCATTTTCGCGCTCTCAGTTTTTTCAGATAATGAAATTTTCGCGCTCAGTTTTTGTTTTTTTTTTGTTTGTTTCACTCCACTTCTGTTTTTTTTTCTTTTCTTTCTTTTTTCTCTCGTTGAGATGGGAGTTCACTCCTGACGGTTCCAAAGGATGATTCGTGTTAGCCGACCCCAAAACATTTTGGGATTAAGGCTCTGATGTTGTTGTTGTTGGTTACCTCTGTGCTTCAGCTCAGAAACCGTAATCAACTTGTTCCGATCCTACAACACCTATGTTTGATTTTGTCGAGCCCAAATGGGAACCGGGCAAAAGAAAATTCCTGCTTTTAATCCCGCCTCAAACTTTTTTTTTCGGAGGTTACATCTAAGAACGAGCGAAAAAATTCCCGTATTCCCTCCGATTTCCCGTCGAAAAAACCTTTAGTCATGTTTTCATAATGTTTTCGGAACTGTTACGTAAGCTTACTTTGTCAATTGCTGCAAGTTAAAGTCTTTTTTTTATGTGGTCCAAGAAGCAACAACATCAATGTGGAATCTTCTGAAAAATATTCCCAGATATACTCCATGTTTCAACTATTTAGTGACTTGAAATTCTCGTACCTGGGTCGCGATTCGCGAGCAGTGATTCGACTGATAGTCGTAAACGTTCGGGTATAACATAAATTTCGTAGTTTTTCCGTCTTGCTCGGAAACTCAGGTGAGTGTTTCCTCATTTAAAATCTATAGATAGTAGATACGGTTTTTCTGTCTTAATCGTCTCCCTATGTTACATAACACAAGTTTCAGATGACGGAAATCACAAAAAAAAACCAGTTGATTCGATAAATTTTTATGTTTTCAGGTTGATATTAACAATGAGAGTTATTTATGTGAGTTTACTGTTAGTTCTATGGGTCTGTTTAGGCCCTCAGCAAGTAAGTACAGATGGTGATCAGCCTCTATCAAACATTGCAATTCATAAAACCGAATTTGCATTTCATGGTATGGCGTACATCACTGCGTCTCCTGCTGTTCTTGGAGTCCAAGTAAGTTTTCCGAGTTTATGTTCAATGCGGGATTTTGAGTTTTCTGATGTTCTTTACTCATCATGTTCGCGTAATGTTCTGCAGGGTGGAAATTCGGGATGGGTGGCCTTAAATTTTGAGCATAGTCGGCCAACTACTCGTGATTGGATTGGAGTATTTTCGCCTGCTAATTTCAGGTATATCATTCATTCAGAAACGCGTTGTAAGTTTGTGACAGACTGAGAAATACGAGTTATGGTTTGCAGTGCTGCAACCTGTGCACCTGAAAGTGCAAGAGCATTTCCTCCTTTGCTCTGTACTGCGCCGATTAAGGTTAGTGACTGATAAAACATGTCTCTGCTCTGTACTGCGCCGAAATCCAGTTGATAATGTTTATATGTAACCTTGCAGTTTCAATATGCAAATTACTCGAGTCCCGAGTACAAGAAGACTGGCAAAGGGACATTGAAACTTCAGCTGATTAATCAAAGATCCGACTTTTCCTTCGCCCTATTTACTGGCAGTTTGTTGAATGTACGTTTGCTATTATCGCTTTCTGTCGCTTTGATTTTTTTTTCTCGGCCAATTTTCATAATGTTGTTATTGAGTTGTAACAGCCGAAGCTGGTAGCAGTCTCGAACCCAATAGTGTTTGCTAATCCGAAAGCGCCACTTTACCCAAGACTAGCTCAAGGGAAACTATGGAATGAAGTAAGAATCCTTCCACAAATCCACACTTTTGTCGTTACATTGTCTTCTGTAAACTGTAGGCGACAAGAAAACTGAAGCGTAAACCTGTCTAACACTAAATGCAGATGACTGTAACATGGACAAGCGGATATGGGATTAACGAGGCAGAACCTTTTGTTGAATGGGGGCCTAAAAGCGGGAAAAGAACGCTGTCACCAGCCGGGACATTAACATTTCAGCAAAATAGCATGTGTGGTATATGAATTTTACGAGCTTCAACTGATTTTCCCGAACCTGTTTCATAACTATTACTGTCTTTCCTGCCCTGTAACTCTGCATACTTAAATACACACTGCTGTCAAATGTGCGCTGCACAGGTGCGCCAGCAAGAACAGTGGGCTGGCGTGATCCCGGGTTTATACACACTAGCTCTCTGAAAGAGCTTTGGCCTAATTCTAAGTATGTTATTCTCCCTATTAGAGTTCTGGTGTCTCGAACTATATTGTTTTGTGGCTGAATACAGTGAATATTACGTGATCCCGTTCTGTAATATATACTGCAGGTATGCTTATCGATTAGGCCACAGGCTGTTCAATGGCACGTATATGTGGAGTCGGATGTATCAGTTCAAATCATCTCCTTACCCTGGTCAGGATTCTTTACAGAAAGTCGTCATTTTTGGAGATATGGGCAAGGTCGTAATACTTTTACTCCTTGGATCGTAAAGAGATTGTTTCTATATGACCCACGATGAAAATTGCATTCAGAGTATTCACTGCATATGAACAGTGGTTCTGCAGGATGAGATTGATGGATCAAATGAGTACAACAACTTTCAGCGTGGTTCGTTGAACACAACTAAACAGCTGATCAATGACTTGGAGAATATCGACATTGTATTTCACATAGGAGACATATGTTACGCGAATGGGTACCTGTCGCAGTGGGATCAGTTTACTGCTCAGATTGAACCCATTGCCTCTAAAGTTCCCTACATGCTTGCCAGGTTAACGACGTTCTTCTGATCCTTGACGATATATTCTGTAGTCTGTACCCATTCTGCTACTCATATCCTGACAGGATCCCGTGTTTGTCTATACAGTGGAAACCACGAGCGAGACTGGCCAGGATCAGGTTCCTTTTATGGGAGCGAAGATTCGGGAGGAGAATGTGGTGTGCCTGCTCAAACAATGTTCTACACTCCTGCTGAAAACCGAGCAAAGTTCTGGTATGGCATCTGCTCAAAAATTTTTAAAAAATTGTATAGCAGCAAAGTAATTGACCCCCACGGCCCGACTACAGGTATGCAACAGATTACGGAATGTTCAGATTCTGCATAGCCCACACAGAAGAAGACTGGAGAGAAGGGACCGAGCAGTATAAGTTCATCGAACACTGTCTTGCATCAGTGGACCGACAAAAGCAGCCATGGCTAATCTTTCTTGCTCATCGTGTACTTGGCTATTCGTCTAATCAGTATTATGCTAACGAAGGAACGACAGAGGAGCCTATGGGAAGGGAAAGCCTTCAAAAGCTATGGCAGAAGTACAAAGTTGACGTTGCCATTTACGGTCATGTCCACAATTATGAAAGAACGTGTCCTATTTATCAGGTAACGACTACTCTAGCCTGAGACGGAAGTTATTGCCATTTTATCACCGTCTACTGAAATCCCCCCCCCCCCCTGACTGCGGCTAATACAGAATACCTGCACAAGAAAAGAGAAAGATTACTACGAAGGACCCTTGAACGGTACCATTCATATCGTAGCAGGAGGAGCAGGAGCAAGTCTTACAGAGTTTACCAGTGTACACCCCAATTGGAGCCTGTTCAGAGACTTTGATTATGGCTTTACGAAACTCACAGCATTCGACCATTCAAACTTGCTGTTCGAGTACAAGAAGAGCAGAGACGGTAAAGTTTACGACTCCTTCAGAATATCGAGGGATTACAGGGACATCTTGGCTTGCGCGATTGACAGTTGCGCGCCGACCACTCTTGCTACTTGATTAAGCAAGTCATAGCATTCTGCTGTTACAGTTCTGTGTCATAGCATTCCAGTTTGTAGAAAATGGGCAGGTTGTTATTGCATAGTCCGGACTCCGGACCATGCCCGTCTTAAAATAAATGGAGGTTCGGTTCTCCAAAAAAAATAAGGCGCGTACTATACTTTAAGGTTTGGACTGAACTCTGTCAATAAAGCTTGTAAATTTGATGACCATAATCTAGGTAGCACAGACACTTCTCTTAATTTGTCCGACACTCGGACACCCGACACTCGTTGGACACATGGCTAAACATATTATAGTTTATAGGAGGAATACAATTTTTAAAAAAAATCGATTAGAGGATGATTTTGGGTGGAAAATGAGAATTAGTTAGAATAAAGGTCGAATTGTACCTTCAGTGTTTAGATTTAGCTTCAAATACATGATAAAAATAAAATTATTATATTTATTATGCCGTGTCCCGTGTCCTCAATTTTATGGCATGTCGTGTCCCTTGTCCGTGTCGTGTCCGTGTCCGTTTTGGTGCTACCTAGATCATAATCGAAGGCTTGGTTTCCACGCTACTGGCTGAATTAGGAAAATAAATAAATTTGGTGGGAGAATAAGGCCAGGTTCTTTCTGGCTTAATTTAGGTTTTAATTACGTTCAATCAATTATGTTCAATTAATCTCTTCACAAAAGTATATTCAATTAATCTCTACTTCAATTAATTCAATTCAGCTCGTTTCAGCCGAAAAGAACAGAGCCTAATTGAACTTTTGTTAACAAAAAAATATTTTGTACTACTACTCAAGTTTATATAATACGATTTCTTTACAATTTGAGACCTCATTTTAACAACAAATAACAAAATTTTGTAAATTCGTTAAACAACCCTGATCTTTACAAAATCTTCCTAAAATAGAAAAAATCGATAATAAACAAACATGATAAAGATAAAAGATGATTAGCAATTGTTAACTGGAATTACTCAAGTATGAGTTGTAAAATTAAAGTTTTACACGTCGAAAAAAAGTTATATTAAACATAAAGTAGTTAAAATTTTATTTAAAAATATCATGACAATAACTCTTATTTATTTTTTTAGTTTTTTATTCTAAATCTCATTTAATCCACATAATTAAAATTATCTCAACTCCTCGAAATTCAATATCCATCCTTCTCTCCTATTTGATAAACATATGTTCAAAAAAAATTAGGTTTTTAGAATAAAATTAAGGTGAACATTTTTAATCGAATATCTTTTCGATTGCTTCATCTTTTAAAACTCGTGAAAATAAAGGTAAATATTTAAAATTTTATGAATAATATATATGATATTTATTTGTTATTGTGTATATATCCTATCTTTAATTTATCATGTATGTGATCAGAAAACAAAAAATAAACCCGGTTTTGTCTATACGATCATACATTTTCGATTAGGATATGAAATTTCTCGATATGATATGAATTTGACACGAAATTAATTATTGGAAAGACTATGAAAAGCTTTTAAACACATTTAGTTGGCTAAATTTATTTATTTTTCTTTGTGTTTAATATCCTTATAGTTTTACACTTTTACTTGATTTCGATAACAAGATAACGTAAATGGTAAATACCCAGGTTTCACGAGTTTACGTTAGCTGGCATCTGCATATGAAGTAACAAAATTTGTAATGTTAGAGAAATTGTTTCTTACGTTAAATACCCGACTTTCACGAGTTTACGTTAGCGGACATCTGCATATGAAGTAACAAAATTTGTAATGCTAGAGAAATTGTTTCTTACGGTAAATACCCAGCTTTCACGAGTTTACGTTAGCTGACATCTGCATATGAAGTAACGAATTTGTAATGCTAGAGAAATTGTTTCGATATGATACAGGAGACGAAAAGAACTGAGACGATAAGTCGATAATAACCTGATAAAACTCGAAACAAATTTACGTTGTTGAGATGGTTGATGATGTTCTAATACGTCAATTATCCGAAGACAGCAGCAGTCCTATTTCGACTTACCAATCCAATACTCCAGAGCCCGAGTCCAACTCGCACCACTGCGAAAAGAGTTGGCGTCTGATGTTTCCTGAAGCGGTACTCGACAGTAATACAACAGAGGACGGTTCACCAACATGTCCTCGGGACGTTATTTCCCCGTCTGTAGTACAGGAATCAACATCCTCGTCATCAGGGTCTTCATCCGAGGATCTGGTTTTCCCAGCCGTTGACACAGATACAAGTCCGAAACCAAATTCTATTGTCGTTGACACTGATACAAGTCCGAAACCATGTTCATTATTACTGAACAGTCCACCGGTGCAGGAAATGCATAGAGACGGAAAATATGATGTAAATCGGATCCCGTCTGGAGTGTTTAAAAGGAGTACTTCTGGTGCACCAGGAGAATGGAGTGTAGCGTCAAACGACTCGTTATTTAGCCTGCAACTCGGAATCGCAAGTATTGATAGAGAACAAGAACAATCCATATTGTTCAGCGGAGAGTTGAAGAAACTCGAGGAGTCGAGTGAATCCAGTGAAGAGACGGAGACGGAACAAGAACAACCTAAGTCTCCGCCCACCATACCGATTAAGTTGGGTAAAAGTTCTGTCAGTTTATCTGATTCTAATGATCTTGGAAGTGAAGGTAGTGAAGAACAAACCAGTAAAATAACAACAGAGGAAGCTCGGGAAATGTTGACGGGGATAGACGGAGAGAAACAGCAGCAACGACAAAGCGTACACTCGGCTAGTATCTCGCTAAGATCTAATGCAAGTGAAGACAGTAATTTCTCTTTCGCATTCCCTTTGTAAGTTGACCTCTTATGATTTACCGTTTTTCTAATATGTGCCATTCTTGAAAACACGCGCTAAGATTTAGAGCTGGCTAATAATGACACGACACAAACACGACACGAAATTAGAGGGTTTGGGTTGAGGCTTAATGACCCATTTATGTAAGTGGGTCGACACGAACACGACACGATATTTAATTGGGTCGGGTTTGGGTTGAGCTCTTTAAACACGAATATGACACGAATGACATGTTTGCTAAATTAACCCTAATTTTTTTCATCCTCCATCACATGACTATACTTAAACTTTCCAAATATGGACATGACACGAAAACCCGACACGAAAACCCAACACGGAATTAACAGGTTAGGGTTGAGGCTTGATGACTCATTTATCTAAGTGAGTCAACACGAACACGACACGAAATTTAATTGGGTCGGGTTTGGGTTGAAGGGTTTGTGACCCGTTTATATATGACACGAACACAAACCCGACACGACCCGATCTGTTTGCCAGGTTTACTAAGATTGCCATAACTTACGGTTTTTGGTTCTTTAGACTAGACGATGGAGAAAAGAATATCATCCCCAGGGGGCCAAACTTTCCGATGTCGCACCAACCGATTGTCTTCCCCGAACAAAGAGTTTCACGCAGCAAATGTTGCTTTTACGGATTACCATGCTGCGGTTCTTTATGTTCGTTGTTCTCGTGTTTCTCGTGTTTCTCGTGTTTCTCGTGTCCCTCGTGCACATCCTGCTGCAAATTTTGCACATCCAGCTGCACGTCATGCGCTTCATGCTTCTCTTGCGACTGTTGCACATCATGCTTCTCTTGCGACTTTTGCAGATCGTGCTTCTCTTGCTTTACGTGTGGTTCGTGTAGCTTTTGTCGGTCTTGTATCTCTTGTCAAGCATGTCGATTTTCTTCGTGTTGCTCAACAAAAAAAAGCCTTTCACTAAAATGTTGCTAGACGATGTCGAGCATGCCTGTATTTACCGGTGATGTACAGTTCTAAGTTAGGGCGCTTTTGTACGTGAATTGTAGACAAACTTTGATTAGTATCGAATAGAACACGAGGTTCTCCTATTTTTTTGTATGCTCGTTTAATTCGATATATTCATTTTTGTTATAAAAGTCGGACACAGCATAAATATAAGAACACGCTGCAAGGGTGGAGTCTACTGGTTAAAACTTGGGTGAAATTTCCAGGAGACCCGGTTTCAAGCCTCCCCAAGAGCTAAACCTTGTGAGCATTCTTGACCCAGTCGAGCCTGTCACCCTCGGGGGCAGCGGATGCGGGTTCCCTCGTCACGAAAAAAGAACACGGATATTCAACATTAACTAATTAAGTTAAATAAGCTTTGTATTATTCCGACATTAATATAACATTCCGTTGTCCGTTGTCCTTCAACGCCGTTTCTCATCAAATAAGAAAAAATTCGTCGTAAATATAATTCCTCTTAAGAAATATGAAAAAAAAATATCCTGGTACATGAAATAACTCTACAGAAATATCTCAACAATAGTATACCTTTTCGGGTTGAAGAAGGGCTATAACTCTATAAGCGATAAGCGATAAAGGGGACGGTGCTTCATTGGAAAACCGACGAAGAAGGGCTAACAACAATGTGCCTAAGGGGATGCTCGACGTCCCTCCCTCCGGCATGCTTGACGAAATCTTTGGGTGACAGGAAAGTGCCGTGACAAACACACATTATCCGAACTTGCTCTCCTTTACCGTACCTATATAATATCCCCTCGACTTTTCTTCCGTTTGGCCCGTCCCCTATCGTGAACACGCATGGCATGTCCTCAATCCCGCTACTTGACCCTGCCTCGTGTTTCTTGTTCTCGCTCGCAATCATAGGTTGCTTTGATGAGCTCTCTGCCTCGGGTCCAGTCCCGCCTCTTTGGGAGGTGTCGCCTTTGCCCAACACTTCCTGGCTGGGTCGGTCTTGCAGGGATTGTATACTAGCCGGGCTTCTCGCTTCACCACAGCTGCTGGAAGCTAGGAAACAGCCCCATGATAGTTGGTTAAAACAATTTATTATATAATTAGTCACAAATTCTACTTTACGACGGTCTTACCTGCGACCAGAAAAAAAGTGACCACTTTTGATTAAATAGTGACGACTTTTTTTGTTTAAAAAATGACCTATTTTTCAAAAAGTGATCACTTTTTACCACAAAATAGTCACATTTTGCAAAAATACACGGGATGAGACAGTCTCACAGGAGAACTACTGATAATTAGTAGTCGGAAAACAGCTTATGACAGGTAACTCTATACGGGTAACTCTTTGCAGGCATATAAACTCGCGTAAGTTGAATTAAATCCAGTTAGAAGAGCAACAACAACGACAACGACAGCGACAACATCATCATTACAGCATTGCCTCAGAGGGCATGTCGAGAAAATAAAATTAAAATTAGTACTTCAGCATATCAGGAACCCAATGTCAAAAACCGTTTCCATAGTCAAGTAACAAATCGCGACAGGTGCACATAAATGGACTTTCCGGAGACAAAAACACGTCTGCATAACCAACAACAGATTTATTTTTCACAAATTCTTGTTTCAGACCGTCACTTTTGGTCTGAAATAATAAGACGGGATTTTGTAACTATTTTACAGCCAAATGTAACCACGATAGTATGGTGAATGTTACAGCTTATGATAACTTGTTTGTAAATAATGGTTACATTTGGCTGTAAAATGGTTACAAAATCCCGTCTTATTATTTCAGACCAAAATTGTGGTTTGAAGTACGTGTAACAGAAACAATGGACAATTTTTAACATTGCCAAGATTCAAACAGTTGCCATGAATCCCCGCGCGATTTTTTTCTGCTATGTTCGCCAACATTTGTACTCACGAGTGATTACATTCTCTAGTCTCTACCGTTTTAGGAAAACAAACACTCAACCCCTCCGAAATCATATTAGATGGTAGCGTTATAGACGCCTCTGAAATCCCGAACTATTAACCCTACCCAAATAAAAAGAAAAAAAGACGAGGAAAAGACTGTAAAAAGTTTAGTTTTCTATTCTTCGGTGATGATGAAAAACAGCCCTGAGTGGAGATACACTGTAGGATGCTTAATCAGAAAGGTATGAGACATCTTCCACTTAGAAGCGGGGGCATACCGTTTCAAGTTTTTTATTAAGATGACGCATCCAATATAGATAAATGGGTCCTTCCAATCCGATCTATCGACCAAACACGAGAATTGCTCCCTAATTTTCACTCAAATCCCATCATTTTACACTCTAGAGTCCATAAAGAAGGCACAAACATGAAATGCTACGGTACAAGTAGCAGCGCAGACAGAAAAAAGGATAGCATTTCCCTCGGGGACGAATTGCTATGTCAGTAAATCTACTGTCAGCATTGCATTTGAAACGATACATGTCATTAAGAATTACCTTTAGGGGTTATCCTGGGAACGGTTAGACAGATTGAGCTCTTCAATCGGGAAAAAGCTATAATTTTATCGCCATTTCAAAGCATTAAATTACCACTCAATTAGGCAAGAGTTGTTACGACGACATACAGCCCTAGGTCTTGCCTTGTTTGGATACGGAAGATGGGAGAGGGTAATTTTCACAGTTTGGTCGGGTTAATAGGGTTTAGGGTTTAGGGTAGATTGATCCGTTAAAAAGAAAATAAAATAAGATGGTAGAAGGGGAGAAATAGGACGGAAATGGAAGGATTGTTTTCTTTCTAGATCTTCCAAACTTCTCTCGCTTTCCCTCCATATCAATCCATCCAAACTAAGTCAAAACAAAAAAAAAAACATACACAACCATCAATGCTCATAAAAGAGATTACCTTTTTCATTTGGGATGAGGATCAGGTAATAATTTCATCTAGTTCAAGCGACACCGGGAAAAGCGGCCCGAGAGAACGAATAGACATGACGTGATCGTGAAGTCAACCAGTAGATTTATATTTTAACAATAACCTACTCCCTCTTATTCAGCTTATTCTTCCCTCTTTCTTTATTGAACATATCACGTTTTCTTCCCTCTTTCCTTATTTGGTAAGCTTTTTGTGGTCTAAATTCAATTTCATGTGGGTTAGAGTGATTTGTGTGGTCCAAATTCATCTCCTTAATTTCTAGGTAATAAGAAAGGGGAAGAATAGGCAGAATAGGAGGGAGTATGTAACAGTTCAAACTACATGGCCATCTTCGCAACCATCATCAACACGACACCTAACCGGATATTGGGCTACAAATCTAATAGCGTACGCACAACAGGTTAATCGCTTACACAAATTCAGACCATCACTTTGACTTCATTCACATCACGCCACAGAAAACAATACGACATTAACCCAATGCCTCAACGGCTACCGCGAATACCAGATCTCAGCAAGTCAAGACAAACACAGAACTAATCATAAGAATCACATCTCAAAGATCCAACCTTTAAATTACCAAAACAACAAATGAATTACAATTATAATCAACATTAAAGCTCTCACCTTGATGAGTTTTGCTCTCAAGCTCAGAAGTCCCAGAAGATGCACCACCCCCTTGTGATTCCCCTGAACCCTGAGAAGACCCTTGTTGACCCTGACCCTGACCCTGACCCTGGGCTTGGACTTGAGCTTGGGACTGACCTTGGGCAATCAAAAACCCTTGCAAACTACCAAAAGTAGTTCTCCTTCCCTTAACCTCGACATTACTAGGAGGCGGTGGCGGAGGCGTAGATGAACCAAACAAATTCCCCATTGATGATCCTATAAATTTATTAGTAATCCCCAAACTTTGTTGCTCTCTTTCCAACCTCCCTCTAAACTTCATACCCTCCACATTCACCCCCTCACCCCCACCACCACTCCCACCCACCCCACTATCCTTCATAGCCCTTTGTTTTTCGGACCGACGTCGTTTCGCTTCCATTCTCCTCAATGTTTGAATCTCCTTCCTTTTCCTCCATTCCTCCTCGGTTTCGACCGGTAAAGATGATGTTCTCACAAGACTAGACACACCACCCCTAGTACTATTTGCCATTGTTGTTACAATTGGTGGTGTTATAACTCCTCCACCTCCTACTACATCATCATTATCCCTAAATAAAGGCATAGTACTTGCAATTGATGATGACCTAATTAACCCTTTATTAGATTTATCAACACCAAATTTTCCACCTAATGATAACCCTAATCCAAGATTCAACCCACCTTCATCTCCATCACCAACATCATCTTCATCATTATTTTCAATAATATTTGAATCATCTAAACTAATTATCCTTGATGATAATCTTTGCAAAAGATCCCTTGGATACTTACTAATTTCAAATGACATATTCTCCATTTCTTTACTTCTTACCCTACTATTATTAATACTAATATTATTATTATTAATATTAATATTATTGCTAATACTAATACTTAAGCTTGTGCTAGTGTTAGAGCTCACTAATTCACCCATGGGTTTTTTACTATTTGATGAACTGTCCATCCAACAACAACAAAAACATGAAATTATCAATCAAAAACAGATTAAACCCACCAAAATTTGAGCTTTTTTTTGCTTAAAAACATCAAATTATCAATCAAAAACTTGGCTTTTTTGGGTGGAAAACATAAAAAGATTGAAACTTTAATAACATTAGAGAATAAAAAAGATTACCCAGATTTAGTAATTCAAAGAGAATTAGAAAAAACTTTGAATTTTGTTGAATTGCTTCAAGAAAAGACGCAATCTTGTACAGTTCAACACGTGTAGAACTTGAACTTGTTGCTGCAACAAAACGTTTTTTCTAGGGTTCTGTTTCAATTGAATTAATTTTCATTTCATTTGCTTACATTTTTCCAAATTTCTTCACACAATTTTTGTTTTTTTTTTAATAAAAATTGTTTTATTTTCTCTGAATTGTTCAAAATTCAGAGAGGGAACTCTCAACTATGCAAAGAGATGAAACCCACTCTTCCTCCCTGAATGATTGGAAAAATTTGTGGGAATTTTTTTTTTTAAAAAATAACGTTAATTAAATCAAAATTATTAAAATTATACAGTTTCGCTCTTTTCTTTTTAAGTCGTCTTAGAGTAAGCTTTACACGTTACTTTACCTTACACGTCGATTTCTCGTTGCCAAATAGGGAGTTACCTCGAATAATTGTCTTCTGTAAAGCTGTCTTATGTTATCGGATTTTAAATATATTGTTTTGGATCTTAAAATTACGGTTATGCATTTTAAGTAGATTCGGTAAAATTGACTAAACTATAACACTTTAACCGGAAATTTGAGATTACCTCGTAATCTGAATTATTATCCATTTATCTCCAAATGTTAATGATAATAATAAACTCGACCTAATTCAATCTTACTCGAATTATTTCAAACCTAAATAATGTGTTATGTGCTTCAATTGACTCAAACCTTAGTTAATTCGATCTTAATCATAATCTCAATTACTTTCATCATTCCTAAACTAACTCGCAATAATAAACTCAAAATAATATTGTCTGACTCGAATTTTGTTAAACCTATGCTTGTAATCCCAACAACTTTCCTTATTCCTAAATAAATTGGCAATACTACTCTCAAAATGACATAATCTGAATCGAATGATCCACTCGAAAATCATCTTATCTATATCAATGCAAGATCATTTAAAGAGTCCCGGTTCAGCCAATTTATTTTGAAATAATTGCATGAAATTCAATAATTTGGTAATTATTACGTAAATTTTTTGGTTTAACTCCGTAAACATTAATTTCACGTAAACGCTGATATGTATATCATGAACTTAAATATTATATAAGAAAATATAATAATTTTGAACGTCGGTTTGTGGAAAACTATTACATAACAATTTATAACAAATAATTGTACATAATTACAATAAACAACAATGATTAACGATTTACAACAATCGAAAAAACAATTACAATAGTGGCGACAGTACTTGCATTTTAACGTATTATTAATATAATAGAAATTAAGTGCAAAATATTCACGTATTATTGTCATAATTTGATAAATGTTAATTATCCACCGCAGTTTTTTTAAAAATATATCAATGCAATTTTACATAGGTTAAAAATTAGTATACGATATTTATATAAAACCGTTTTACATGGGAGCGATAAATGGTGTATTTGGAAATGGAAAGAGGATGATTAAAGAAGAAAAGAATATACTAAAAAGACTAAAATACCCATAAAAGGAGACAAAGAAAGTAAAGAGAAACGCCATGTGGCAATGATATGATGGTGAGAGTGACACGTTTCGTCTCCCTGTTGATCCAAACATATTATTTTAAATTTTATTTTGGAATAAGTGACTGTATTTTATGCTAGTGGCATTACATTAAAAAATCCAAAATTAATTATTTCTTTATTACTGTATTAAATAATAAATAAAAAAGATTAAAGGAAAACAAATTGGATGAGGTGGCTAATTATTTCAGGGGTTGTTCCTAGATGATGAAAGGCTTGACACGCGTCCAATTGCAAATTAGCATTACCTATGCTTAATTTTGTTTTAATTAAACGAGTTAAGAGCAATAGCAATAGTGGTTTTTCGTCTTTGGGTTATCACTAAGAACTCTTAAAACAAAGTTCTTCTACTGAAAATAAAAGTTTGTTCTTAATTCTAAGAACTGAGTTCTAAAATAAGAACTCGGTTTGTACGTATTAAAATTTAAAGCGTATTTAATATATTCTTGAAAAATGTTAACAACCAATTAAATTTAAATAATTCATATTTTCAATTAAAAAATAATAATGCATTAATTATACTCATTTAATGAAAAAGTAGGATAGTGAATTGTGGGATCCATTTAAAAACTTTATTTAAAGATCATCTATTGTAGATAAAAGTTCTTAAATATTGGAACTAGTGAAAAATGACATGACATAAGAAGAACTCTATATAAAGTTCTTCTATTGCTATTGCTCTAATGACAGGTATAATAAAATTCACGGAAGAATAAAGACAACTTATTTGTCATTTCTTTTTTTATGCGTTTGACCTGCTAGTCTTAACTATCCGTATGAATGATACATAACTCGTCACAAGCTTGTAACGAATAAGCTTTATTGTTAAAACTAAGACCGGTAAAACTGTTTAATTGCAAATTATATTACCTTAGGTTAAAAATTAAGACGGATGAAACTTGACATCTTTGATAAAATACTCCCTCTATTTTTTTCCATTTGATACATCTCCCGTTTTGGTTCATTCGATTCCATATGACACATTTCCATAAATGTAATAAAACAAGCTCATACTTGTGATTTTTTTTACAACTTGTAGTACTTTTATTAATAAAAAAGCCATACTTATGGTTTTTTGTGCAACTTGTATTACTTTTATTAATTTTCTATTATTGCCTTATTTCTTGTGCATAAAGCAAATGTATCATATGGAAAAAAAATGGAGGGAGTATAAGATAATGATAAATACTCGCTCCATTCATATCCACTTTGCACCTATTCCATTTCGGTCCATTCGAATCCACTTTGCACCTTTCCTTATTTGGTTGTACTTTTAATACTATAATACTATAAAAACACTATTAAGGCCCACTTTTTCAACACAATACAACACTTTACACCTATTTGTTGTACTTTTATTAATATTTTAACAATGCGTAAAAACCTGTGCATAAAGCAAATGTACCAAATGGAAATGAATGGAGGGAGTACAGTCTTAAAAGTTATATTTGGACATTATTAAAAACCTTTCAAATTTGATGTATTCACTAGAAAAAAACTAAATTTAAAAACTAATCCATATATTAAGAATTTATTTTCTCTTTTATATTCCTAAACACTTCAGAATTACTCTATATCATTTCCCTAAAATACAAATATTTCTTGATCCAAAATTATGGTCCTTTGCTAAAAAGTGAAAGTTCTACCTATAAATTTTATGGTTAAATTGTTATTTTCCTGTATGTTGTTTAATATTACGTAGTTTACAATTACTTTATACCCAATTATCGTCCCCCAATTATCAATGAAAAGAAAGAATAATGAGTTTATAATTATAAATCTATATAATAACATAAAAAGGCATGCTGAGCCTCTTTTGAAGTGACGCTTGTCACGTCTAAGTTTTTCCACCAAGGATCATATCTATCTATACAATTATTCCTCTTTTTAGTTATTACGCAACTACTCCCTCCGTTCGATTCCACTTCGCATGTTTGCTTTTTGTACACTATTCACAAGTGGACATTTAATCTCAATTTTCTCCTAATATGTAAGATAAAACATATTCATGTGGGGTCTTGTTTGATTCGTCTTTACGAATACATTGAAAATATCTAACTTTTATAATTTTTGCAACTACGTAGCTAAAGATATTTAACATCTAAAACGTGCGTTGGCAAACGTGAAAAAGCAAACCTGCGAAGTGGAATCGAACGGAGGGAGTATTAATAAAAATGGTAAAGTTATTCATTTTACTATGTTTACTGCAATCTTTTGCCTTTCATCTTTTCCTAACTTTCTCTCAGTGATAAATTTTTATTTACTACGGAGTACATAATTAGTATAAAGAAATGTTAACAAATTTATTTTACTACACACCCTTTGGCCTTTCATATTTCTTTAACTCACTTTCACATAAATGACCGAAAAAGGGAACAACTAATTAATTTTGTGATATTTATGATTATCTAGAACTATTAGATTCTATATTTTTGTCTTTCATTTTACTAACCAGATTGTTTTATCTATATCAAACAGTTGCAACTCTCGGAGATCACATTATACTATCATGAACTAATGTGTACGAGTTCAAACATTAAACAAGTGTAATTCACATTCACTTATTCTTTAATTTGCATATTTGATTACGGTTGAGGAAAGAATTAGTCTTTGGTAAAAATAACAATCACTATTCAATTCATGAACGCTCTCACCTTCAACAAATTTACCACATCATCAAACATCAATGCTAAATATAAATGTACCGTAAATAACACGGGTAAAAGAGCTAGTAAAATAATAATAACTTGAAATGAGAAGGAAACTTAATGTTATATTGTTATGGTGCATTTTCATATGAAATCCTTCTATTCAATAGAAAAATAAAGTTTAAAGTATTAACCGATAATGCATCATAAATAGAGTTTTAAACTATCAATTTTGATTAATAAAGTTTTAAACAATAATATTTTCCTCATTTTAAGTTAACACCATGTTAAAAAAAAACTTAACTGATTAAAAAAGTTTACAAATACCCCATAAAATGGCATTAAAAGACATATTCTAGGCACGTGCCCATATTAAGTTTATTAATGTTACGTTACCGTCACTTCACTAAAGTACAAACTCAATCTTATTGAAACAATGTCAACAATAGTACAAATTCATTCAAGTTTATAAATGGTTCACCAACAATCCACCCACTACTAAAGTACACAATTACACATAAAATAAATTCTCAAAGAGGGATCCCATGTAGAGTGATAAACCAAGTTCTTCTGCACAAACGATCCGCTACGAACGGAAGACAAACGGTACTCAACAACGGTGTCAGTTCGTTCATCATATACTGTACTTATCTAATGCAGAAGTCAAGCTGCTGACGTGGCATCACGAAAAACAAGCTCCGTCTTACGTGGCGCGATTTAAAGCAAACTACTCCCTCCATTCTTTTTATATCACCCTATTTCTTTATACACGTTTGACAATACTCATTTTGTTTCGATTATATCTTTAGCTACATACTATTAAAAATTATAAAATTTTGATATTCTTAATCCTCTTATCAAGACAAATTAAAAAAAATCTCACATGAATATATTTCCGTGAACGGATTGAGAGAGAACTGACGTTGAATACCCATTTGTGAATAGTGTCCAAAAGGGGATTGGGCCGTGATATAAAAAGAATGGAGGGAGTAACATTTTACTAAAGTTATTGTCCAATAAAATTTTAAAAATCCGTCATACATGGTCATGCCCCGTGAATCATGCACAAAATTTCCTAAAATGATAAGAATAATTTTTTATTTTAAATTTCTAAAATAATTTATTTCTTTATATTTTAACTATTAACAATATTAATTTTATACTCCCTCCGTCCCGGTCATTTGTTATCTATTTCCATTTTTGGGTGTATCATTGAATTGTTATCTATTTTCATTTTTGGCAACTTTTTGTGGATGACATTTGATTACATGTGGGGCCATATAATTTGTGTGGTCTAAATTCATTTATACTTCTTTTCTTAATCTTTGTGTCAAAAGTAATAGATAACAATTGATCGGGACGGAGGGAGTATTATTAAAGTTCTAAAATAATTGATTTTTTTCTCTTTATATTATTAACAATACGGAATATTAATTTAGAATACTGAAAACAGAACCGTAAAATTCACGGGTTACAACCTAATTTGTTATAAACCCTTCCAAGTAATTCCAATAAACACGCACCATTGTAATCGCTCTAATAATTTGTGTTTATTAAAATACCGTCATTATTAAATTCTTTAAAAAAAATAAAGGAAAAAGGAAAAGGAAGAGGTGACTGTTGAGTAATGAGGTTGAGGGGTTGTTCCTAGAAAAAGACAGGAATAGACACGCGTTCAAAAACCAAAGAAAAAGGAAGAGAAAACCACGTGTCTATAAATGACAAACTTAATTATAATCAAACACGTGTCATTTTCATGTTGCCCTACCCGCCCGCTGCGTTTTTTCTCTTTCTTCCAACTTGTTGTCCTTTCTTCCGCAACTAGCTTATTTTTCATGTCCTCCCTACTTCACCATTACTTTCTCCTTAATTAACCCCTCATCATTAAATAAATTGAAGTATTTAAAGAAAAACAGATTCAAACATGGATGATAAATAACAGAAGAAACTCATGAATAAAGTTCGAAAAGAAATTATAAAAAAATAGGGTGTGATATTGGTGTCTATAATAACCTCGATAATGAAGCACATCAAGACGATACGGAAGTCAATAGCGAAGCAACATAGATGATGTCATGATATTTATATTTTCAAGATTATGGTTTTCGATTGTGTTAACAAATATTATTATTTGAATGTTATCAAATTTTTTTCAACTCTTTCATGCTTACTACTACTACTACTAATAATAATAATAATAATGTGGGCGGAACTTAATAAAGTCGAGCTGAACTGAACTAAACTGAATTGAATGGAGCTGAACTGAACTGAACTGAGCTGAACTGAACTGAACTGAACTGAATGAAGCTGAGCTGAACTGAACTGAGCTGAACTAAACTAAACTGAACTAAATAGAGTTAAGCTGAACTGAAACGAGCTGAAAATAAGCTAGAAAGAACAGGGTCATACTCGTCATATCGATAATGCCATGAGTCATGATGGGGTATGTACCTATCTAGTAGTGGCAGAAGCTATGAATGTGAAGAATAAAGGGCAACAAAAAGGGATACGTGGGAAGTAGCCAAGTAGGGTGTGTTTGAATCGGGTTTCGACAGCAAAGGGGGGAGTATGAGTTGTACGTCAAGATATGATTTACTCTCCAAGATTTTCATATTAACAAAATCTATATACTCATCACTAGCCATCGATTATCTAGTCTCTCTTGTGACGGATAATTCGTTATAGATTTATAATAGACTCGGTATTAATGTATTATTACACATATAAGTAAATAAGATAAAATAAATTGTTAATTTTTAAACGGTTTATTTTTGTTATATTTATCGACATGGGTAGTATTAGTCTGTTGTAAACTTTTGACGGATATGTTCGGTATAAATACTTCCTCCATTTTTTTCCAAATACAAGATTTGCTTTTTGTACACTATTCACCAATCAACTTTCAATCTCATTTTTCTCTCAATACGTAAGAAAAAATATATTCATGTGGGGTCTTGTTTAATTCGTCTTTACGAGTACATTGATAATATATAACTTTTATAATTTTTACAAATACGTAGTTAAAGATATGAAGCACGCAAAACTTGCGTTGGCAAACGTGAATAAAGCAAATCTTGTATTTGGATAAAAATGGTAAGACTTTGGTGTATAAAGATAGATTAGATTCCCGACATTATTAAGGCCACTTGTTCCACCACATCGATACTTATAGATTGGTTTGTCCTGCAACTTGTGTATTGTGACAACTAGCTACGTATACACTATCGCAAATTGTTATATGTAACGAATGTGAACACATTATTATTTTTAAAAGATACTCCCACCTATCCACGTTACCATTTGTCTGGATCGGAGGGAGTATTTCACGAGGAGTGAGAATGGGAGAGACCTTGTGAGAAATATCTTTCGTCATAGGCAAAAGAAGTTGTATCAGAGGAGGACCTTGGTTGTCCTGCGCCGGGGCCAGGGCCCCCTGAGTTTTGGGCCGGTCTTATTTGAAATATCAAATCTTCTCATAAACTACTCAATAAATGAAAGTTGGCCAATAAGTGAAGAGTTTGGCCTCCCTGCCTATCCATTCAAACCGTACCAATTTGATACAAAGTAAAAATCTTTTAATTTCAAGCAATATTTTTCCTAAATTGTAATATTTGTGCAAATAGTTTACTATTTCATACGTATTGGTACAAAGTAAAAATCTTTTTAATTTCAAGCAAATTATTGACGATATAAGCCCTGGTTTTAGACTGAAAGCGTCTGAACTGAATTTAATGGAGTTGAATAGTTCAATATTTAGAACTTTAGGCTGAATTGTATGTAAAAAAATCTCAATTTAATAAGTTACGTAGTTGTTTGAGTTAAAAACATAAAAAACAATGCGACTATGCTCCGTCCCGGCCCACCTAATAAAACTTCTCAAGATCCGCCACTGAGTTGTATACGTAAAAAAGGTAATGATTTAAAGAAATTCATAAATTGTTGGAAAAATAAGACTCAAAACTTTAAAAATTCTGATCACAAGCGTAATCCTGCTAACCCTCTAGATCCACCACTTAACGTAAACAATCAAAATGTAATTTCCTAAATTTTAAGTCTTTCAATTTTATTAATGTAATTTCCTAAATTTTAAGTCTTTCAATTTTATTAAAAAAATTCGTCGTTCAGCTTAGTCCTTGAAAACATTCACCTATTAACTCAATTAAAGATTGAAATTAATTAGAAAATTACCTATCTTGACTCAGTAGACTGAAACGAGCCGACCTGAATCCGACCCATAAACTGAAACAAGTCAACCTGAATCCGACTCAAAGTGACCCGATAGACTCAAAACGACTTGGTTAAGGCAAAATCATATCCGAAATGACCCGATAGACACAAAAAGATATGATTACAAGCTGGAATCGATTGATAGAGACACACCCTCCAAATCATAAAAAATGTTTTAAGGATATTGCTTAATGCCAACTTACATGTTGCAATTGTTATAAATTGGATACTTAAAGCGTTAACACGAGGCTGATCAAACCGCGACCCTACCTTAGTTGCATGACCACTCGTAAACTCGACACAATTGTAGTTGTACCATGGTTTTAAATCTCGGTATCGGTCAAAGTCGAGGTAGCGGTATAACCGGACCTTAATCGGCCACCGCTGACGGATCACGGTGAATCTCGGTGATTTCTCGGGCAATATCTCGTATCGGTAGAGTGAAAATCCGATACAACTCGGCCGAGTCGTATATCGGCCGAGATTTAAAACCATGTTGTACCAGTCGTTGAGATAACCCTAAAAAAAGACCGCTGTAACACACCTAAAACAATGTACACGTATTAAGACGGACAGTGGCGTCTTAGTACATACGGTGGAAGAATCACCAATACTCCGGTTTCTTCTGAAACATACGATGGAAGAATCAAAGTGACGCGAAGGGAAAAAGAGAACGGTTTCATGGAAATAAAGATTAGGAAATAATACCATTCACAAAAGACCAAGACCAAGACCAAACCCGACGAGATGCCCATAATAAGTATTTTTTCAGGCTAAAAATGATCGAATCACTAGCTTCACTTCGAAATAAATAACGGCTAAAAATAAGAATCACTCTTCCGAATTCTCTCGTAAATTTCAGGAGAATACTGCCTAAGCTTTCAATCAATAAGGGAAGATATTGAAGAAACGCACCTAATTACTACAAAAACTCTGTATCAAACTACCACCCAAGAATAAGGCTCCGGAGCAAAAACCTTTTTCTACTTTGCGGCACTTGCTTGGGGGGCACCTCTTCCACCACCGCCATTCTGGTTAACATATCCATTGCCATTACGGTTTCCACGGAAATTACCTTCCCCGTTACGTTGGTTGCCATAGTCGTTTCTCCCGTAGCCACGACCGTTGGAATAGTTGCCACGTCGGAAACCATCATTGCGATAGCCACCTCGTCCAGAGGGGTAGTAATCATCAGCTGGATTCATTTAAAATCAGTAAGTCATTTGTACGACGACAGGATTACTGTCTGTCTGACTAAGCGCTATAAATGGACAAGTGACTCTTTTTCAGAAAGAAAGAGAGTAGGTAATTATGGTCTAATGGCCATGACACCGTCTTGTTTGAAAAATCGAAAAAAATACTATAAAAACCACGAGACTATAAAGGGCAGGGCAGCCCGGTGCACGATGGCATCCTCACTAGGCGAGGGTCCGGGGAAGGTCCCCACCACAAGGGTGTAATGGGGGCAAGCCTTCCCTTGCCATTTTGGCAAGAGGCCGCTCCCAGGGCTTGAACCCGTGACCTCACGGTCACAAAGCAACACCTTAACCGGTGCGCCAAGGCTCCCCTTCAAAAACCACGAGACTATATACAAAAAAATTGTAAATGGAAGTGCTGAATTTCAATACCATTTCGGTTAAGAAAAGCGCTCAGGGTCTGGAGTTAAACAGAAGTGTAGTACATACCTCGTGCAGTTGTTTTTTTCTCCTCGATAGAAACATCTTTGCCGCCAATTAGAATCGTGCCCATCTGAAACAGAAGACATCGAGACATCAGGATGTCAGAGTACGACTAATAAACTTGACCGCTACCACATGCCATCTATAATGAATAAATAATGGTGCCTCTATTTCCAATGGAGTCGAAGACCAGCTAGTTCTTGGACCCCACCTTACCCAGTCATATGCCGGAGCCCTTGAGGCGGCGCGTCACCAAGAGATTGTCAGAAAGTTATGCACAAACCCTAAACCCTAAACCCTAAACCCTAAACCCTTACCCAGTCATATGCTGGAGCCCTTGAGGCGCGTCACCAAGAGATTGTCAGAAAGTTATGCACAAATGCTAGGCCAGTATTTTAAAAGTAACCATAAATTAAATCAAAAGAAAACCGAAAGTAATATTCTTACTTCAATTGCTTTCTCTTGACCAGTAGCATCCTCGTACTCAACAAAGCCAAAAACATAACCCTGGCAACAGGAAACAGTGAAAGAGTTCTCAATCAAATAATAACGCGCAAAATAAATAGATAACAAAGATAGAAAATGCGGTTCATGACAGCATACCTTATTAGAACGGACTTGGATGCCATTCTTTTTAATTCTCCCAAACTTATTAAACTCCCGCTCAACAGTTTCAGCTGTGGCGTCAAAAGGCAAGTGTCCAATGTATACGGAATGGCTCTTAACTACACAACAAAAAGAATTTACATTTACTATAGAAAATTAAGAAATTTCAAAAACATTGGATGCGAATTCTTGCTAACAAATTTACAAGATATATCATAATAACTTCATGGTTGGAGTACCTGCAACATGGCCATTGCTAGTTGCATTGCCATTGCTACTTGCGTTGCCATTGCTAGGAGCTTTGCGATTTGCAACGGAGGATTGTGAGGCAGCAGCTGCTGTTAAAGTACCAGCTTGAGTTTGATGCCCAGGAGCAGGCACGGGTTTTGGAGCTGCCTTTGGTTTCACGGGCTTAGCAGGTGAAGCTGGCACATGCACTGGGAATGTACTGGCACCGTGTTTAATATTCTTAAGCTGGAAGAAAAACCCACCAGAAAAACAATAAGACGACGACGGAAAAAAGCGCCAATTCCAAGACATAAATCTCAAACGAACATGAACTTACCATTGATGCATATGACTTCTTAGGAGCATCCTGCTCACCATTAGACGAGGCCTCCACAATTGGTTGTGTAACATGATTAGACTCAACAGCGGGCTGAGGAAGAGCCCTCTCAATCACAGCTGGTTTCTCTTCAACTACAGCCACTGTAGCAGTTTCCAATTTTTCTTCTACAACAGCATGATGTTTCTCAAGAGAAATTTCTGCAACCTGGTCTTGCACTGGCTCTGCAAAAAGAAGGGGCAGACACACTCAAAAAGCAGGCCCTTGTTTAGGGGCGCGTATATGGCAGAGGATATGAACATACCTTCAACAGGTGCCAGTTCAGCCACGGGTTCCGGTAGTGCTTCTTCAACATGGTTCACTTCCACTGAATCGATAATTGGTGAGCTATCTTCAGGAATAAATCTGAATACATCATTATGCACGAAATAGCCATTGTCTTGAGGAGCTAAAAAGAAGGATTCAGTAAACTTCCTTCGAACATTGTCTTGTCCTGTTAAACAACCAGTCACCAAGACAGTTACCCCCTTCATATGAGAGGCTTGAGTATCTGCTGTCAGTATCTCAGCTTTGCAATTTGTGCAATCTAATGAGAGTATTAGATCCTTAATCCCCTGCAGGAACAAATTAGTTGTAAGAGCTTGAAAATACCTACACAAGAGACAAATAAGACAAATATCGGCACACATAGGCCTACGATTGATGAAATCTCTAATTTGGGAAACAAAAACAACTAGAAGTCACAGATTGATGAAGTAAAGGAGCTGCACTGAAGCACGAACACACCAGGCACAAACAGGGCACAGGCAACTTTCACATTTTTCAGTCTAGTTCATTTATTTTCCCCTTCTGGCTCCCCTTTCTGTAGATTTTTACTTATCGTCTTGCTAACCCGATTATATAATTTCAGGCTACTTGAAGGCTCGATATACACATTGGGATTCAAAGCAACAAAGCTGCAGCGTCCACAAACACGACTACGCATACAAGTTATCATTGTTTTACCATGTGTGTATTCCACATAATTCCACATAAACAGATCAAGAGCCACTCAAAATAACATTACAACAAATCAGTATCTAAAACACAAACACAGTCAACTTAAGAAACTTACTTTCATGGTTGTAACAGTCAACAAGTCCCCGGTAGGATTAGGACGACTCATTGTACTCGACTCATTGAAAAATTGATGGGCATGCTCTGGCGTTGTGTGCAGTATCTTGTAAAACTGAGAAACAAAAGCATACCCAATAACCTCAACACTGATCTCCGGCGTTTCAGTCGCCATCTCCTAAATAACTTAATCTGCACACGAAATGACAAAACAATTAACACATATACCAAAACAACTAATACTCAACATACATCGCCCCATAGAGTAATCATTGTGGATATTTCAAAATTTAAACATTAGCAAAATCAAAAAACTGCCAATCCTGGATCTAAACCCTAGAAAAACCCTAATTTCAACGATTAGAGCGGGCTATAAACAGACCCATATCAAATAAAAGTTCTTGTAAAACATAAAACAATTAACACATCTACCAAAACAACTAGTAATACTCAACATACATCGCCCCATACTTAAAGTAATCATTGTGGATATTTCAAAATTTAAACATTAGCAAAATCAAAAAACTGCCAAACCCTGGATCTAAACCCTAGAAAAACCCTAATTTCAACGATTAGAGCGGACTATAAACAGACCCATATCAAATAAAAGTGCTTGTAAAACATAAAACAATTAACACATATACTAAAACAACTAATACTCAACGTACATCGCCCCATACTTAAAGTAATCATTGTGGATATTTCAAAATTAAACATTAGCAAAATCAAAAAACTGCCAAACCCTGGATCTAAACCCTAGAAAAACCCTAATTTCAACGATTAGAGCGGACTATAAACAGACCCATATCAAATAAAAGTGCTTGTAAAACATAAAAAATACAGCGAAATACAGTGGTAACTGAAACCCTAGTTTCAACGATTTGAATAAAGTGTAACAAGATCAAAATCAAATCAAATTGCTACATTGTTTTAAAAATATACAGCGAAATCGATCATAAAACTGCAAAGTTGACAACTTTATATCACTAAAATAAAAACCCATCAAATAAAAAGTGAAATCGAATCAAAATTAACAACAAATTATTGATTAATAACAGCAATTTAATAAAAAGTACCACATTGTAAATTAAAACGGTAAAATCGTCATAAAATACAAAATTGATAACATTTTTGCTACCATAACAAAAACCCATCATATAAATACCAAACTAAATCAACTCAAATCAAAACAAATCAAATCAAAATTGAAACAAAAACCATTGAATAAAATTAAGGTTTAATTAAAAGGGGGGGGAAGAAGAATACCTAATAACCGAAAGATCGGAGATTTGCGAAGAGAGATAGAGAGAGAAAGAGTGGCGCCGCCGAAGGGAGAGAGTGGAGAGAGCGTCGAAGTTAAGATTGAGAATTGAAGACGACAATGATAGGGATGGGATGTTGGATGACTTGGCTTTATTATTAGGGTTAAATAAATTGTATTTATACCCACAAGTTGAAATTGGAATTGTAGTGGGAATATTATAAGTTTTTATTTATTTATTTATTTTCATAAGTAAAATAAATAAAATTAAGTGGTTGAAATTTGAATAAGACTCGAATTCGTATTAGGGTTGTTCATTTATGTGAAAAAACGTTTTTTTACTTTTTTTTTTTGAAAGGTTTTAAAAAGGATATTTGATGAAAATTTGGTGTTAAAACGGAAGAACCGAAATTATGGATATGAGTATTTTACTTACTTGAGTTACCTATGTTGGCTGTATATGACTGAATGTGAAGGGTTATTGACGTCGTTATATGAGGAAAAAAAACGCCTTTTATTTTTTCTAATTGTTATAATAGAAAAACTTGATCGAAATATTTGTTGTTAAACAGAATAACCAAAGTTTACGAGTTTGAGCTTGCTTGAGTTACCACTTACCTATCACTTACCTGTATATGGCTGTATGTGGAAGGTTTTAACCAACTTTGCTTTTTAGTTGTCTGCGTCAGAGTCGGATGATGAGTTGTCTACTGATGAAGTATCCATTAACATTAATGGATCATCTTCATCATCGTTATTCTTCTCACCACATTGTTCGCGTTCTTTTGCTTGATCCCAATCTCTTTTGCATACATATATTTTTACAAAATCGGGGGACAAACGAGATATTTCTTCATCTAAAAAATCTAAACATGTACTATAAATAGACTGAGATACAATTGTTGACACGGGAACTGCAATAACTTCTCTTGCAATTCTTGAAAGTATGGGGTATTGAGCGCTACGATCACGCCACCAAGAGAGAATGTTAAAATCAGGATAATCGGTTTCATATGTAAATGATAAGTACTGGGTAACAACCGACGACGAAGAAGTGGTGGGAACTCTAACTGATTTCCCAAAAATAATTGAAGCAAGTTTATCATCAAATCCCCAACTCTTATACTTAGGAGGAGAGTTCGATCCATTGTTCTTTGCATATATATCATATAGCTTGTTTAAAATAGAAATACAATAATCAACGTAGTTTTTAATATTGTATTCGATTCCTAAAGATTCATAATAAAGGTCTAACAAATTTGTTAAACCTTCCGATTTAATCCTTGGATCAAGTAAACATGCAATACCATATATAACAGGAAATTCACGAAAATATGACAACCATTTTGTTTTCATTTCAAGTATAGAAGGTTGCAAACATGGTTCATTTTGTTCACAGTCGCACATAGTCTTAACTATATTTACGCAATCCATGATAATCAAGTTTACATCTGGGTCATTAGTCATCAAGACATTAGTAAAATGGTAATATGCTTCAAGAAGTTCACAAATATGTTGAGCAGTCTGCCATAAATGATCGTTAACAACAGTTTCAGAATTTGCATGAAAATTATTGTACAAATCAGTAATAATATCCTTATATATAAGAGCCTGAACAAGCATTTTATAAGTAGAAATCCACGCAGTTGGTGTATCTAGTAATAAATGTTTAGACTTTAATCCTTTTTCTTTACACAAAACCTTATATTTCGGCCAAATTGAACTAGTTATTCTAAGCCAATTAAGAACACGTCTAATAGGTGTTAAAAGATGAGATATACGAATAATCCCATCTTGGGCGGAAAAATTAATAGCATGCGCACAACATTTAACATGCAAGAGCACACCATCCAACAACAGCGAAACATTATTTTTCAGATCGTCAATACACTCGCTATTAAAAGTAGCATTATCAAATGAAATAGAAAACACCTTTTCACGCAAATTAAACTCATCTAAAACCTGACAAATTTTAGAGTTTATGGCATAACTTGTAGGAGAGTCTTCCATGACATCAAAAGCAATTATACGTTTTTCCAAAACGTTATTACAATCAACCCAATACACGTTAATGCATAAATACGTCTCACCTTGTTTTGAAATCCATATATCACTAGCTAAAGCAACACGACCGTTATAACTATTAAAATAGTCGATCAAATCATTCTTAGCAAGATAATATTGTGATGCAATACGATGTTTGAGAGTGTTTCTAGATACCTTTATATGATCAGGTTGTAAAGAAAGTTTAATAAACTTTTCTAAATGAGAATTTTCATAATAACTAAGAGGTAAATTATTGAGAGTTACAAAAGTAGCCATATTATTGATCATTGTTTCTCTATTATAAACGAAAGGTTTACCTCCACCGTGTAAATTAGACACGTACCCTCGAACATGAGTTTGAGTAGCACCTAAAAAATTTAAATGAATTAGTTAGCTTTTCATAAGTTAATTAAATAAAACAAAACAAATAAATCTAAGCAAATACCGTGCTCGGATGATTGACCCGGTGACGCTGGTGTAATATTTGAACCTAAATAGTAAATAAAGTAAGAAAATATTAATGATAAACTTTAAAAGTACTTAAAAATTAATCATTTACCAAACGTATTACTTAACTAAACAATTACAACTCAATAAATAAAATAAATAAAATAAACGTAAATTAATTATTCGTAGTAACATACCTTTAGTAGCATCTTCCATTTTTTTCCGATAAATATTCTTTCACTTGGTGTAGTATACCTTTAATAATAATAAGAAAATTAAACTCTAATATATATAATTAGTGAATAATTAAAGTATTAAACAATATTTTTATTAATAAGCAGGATAATAATTAGAGAATTGAGATAGAGATTAGAAAATGTAATTGTAATAATGTGAGGATTATGAATTGGAAAACTGAGTATTTATAGTGTGAAAAGTTGGATTAAAAAAACAAAAAAAACACAGCAAATAAAGTATCCGTTAAACTAGCCGTTATGGATCGGGCGGGCCGGTTCACGGGCCGGTTCCGGTTCCACAACAAAGCGTAGAAGAAAAAATTAAAAAAAAGTAAAAAGAAGCCCCCAGCGAGGATCGAACTCGCGACCTTTCCCTTACGAAGGGAACGCACTACCACTATGCTATGGAGGCTTTGATGCTATATTCTTAATAATAAATGTTTTTATTTAATAGATTTTATAAAAGAAAAGGAAGGGTTTTGACTTTTTTGGTTTGGCAAAGGCGAATTGCCGAATTTATGTTTTTGTGGGAAGAGCAAGTTTTGTTCGGGTTAAATCGATTGTGGGTACGTAAACGGGTTGTGACGGTTTAACCGGGAGTTTGAGTTGAAAAAAAAAAAGGAACTTAGAGAGCAGAAATTTGAGAAAATTGAGAGATTTGATAAGAAAAAAGAATGTGTGGAATTGCATTGGTGGTTGATGGAGTTCACATCCATGGTTTATGCTCTTCTGTTGATAGTAGTAGTATAGAAGAGGGACATCATGGTTCTAAACCAGTTAAGTATTGTAGTCTCATTTGTTTACGTTTGATTAACATACTGCTTGTAGATAATACCCCAGTTTATTTATTTATATTTGTTATTCCTTTGTTTTTTTGTTGGGGGTTGAAGGGTTTTTGTTGTTTTGTATGAAGGTGTTCAAAGTTTGAAGCTTTATGGGTTTAGTGTACTTGAATTAATGGAGAAATGGACAGTAGAAGCTCTGTGTGGTGTAAAGTTATGTAAAGTTATGAACTTTTGAAGGGTTGATTGATTGGTATTTGAAAATTGGTTTAGAACAGTGAAGAAATGATTGTTGTTTGTGTATTCTGCAAATTTTCAATTATATAAGAATTTTCATCAGAATTGATTATTCAAATCAATTTGTGAACTAATAGTGTGTATTAACTAGTAGTGTGAGTAAGTGAGCTTGACTTTACAGTATTCAAAGTTGTGATCTTTATTTATTGTGAGTTGTGAGTTGTGAATGTGGTGATTGGCAGTAAGTGATGGATAGTTGTTGTACATTTGCAGCTAATGTTTACAATTGATGATTTGAAAGCCGCTTTAAGTAGACGAGGTCCTGATAGTTTGGGAACCAAAAAGGTTGTGCTTGAAGTGAACAATGCAGGTGATGGAGAAGTTGTTTCGCACGTTGCAGAATATGAGGGGATTGAGGGGGAACAATCTTGCTTTAATGGTGTAAATGATTGCAAGCCTTGCACTAACGGGGAGAATGGATTTGGAATGTGTCGAGGTGTTGCTGAGATGTACTTTTTTGGCGCTGTTTTACAGTTGAGGGGAACAAATCCTGTAACACAACCTTTAGTTGATGCATCCGGGAATGTTCTTGTGTATAATGGTAAGTTGATTTTATTTATCATGATGGGAACAATGAGGGTTCCAACTAGTGGTGAATCTCGGAGCAAAACATTTCAAGCTTGATTACTGCAAGTGTAAATGAACTGAAAAAGTCTTAAGAAGCTGCCCCCTTCCAACTTAAAGTGAAATCCGACATTGGTTTCAACAGTGATGCATTGAGCTTTACCAATAAACCAGCTAACTTTATCACTTTACTTGTTCTCAGAGTGGCTGTTAGTTGGAGTAATTGTAGGGGTAAACCCTGTATTCGTTAGTTTTATTTGTACTCTCAAACTGGCTTCTGATCTGTAGTTGTTCTCACTCTCTTGATAGAATTCAAAAGACGTTTGCTTTCTTTTTTTAGCTTAAGATAATGATGTCTGGTGTACTAGGATGACTGACCCTGGCTATGTTACTCAGACTTGTTTAGAAGTACCCGACACGGGTACGTGTCCAAGTGTCGTACTCGGCTATTTTATTGAAAATATGCACATTTTGGTCTAAAATGAGGTGTCCCTGTGTCATACCAATGTCCGAGTGTCGAGTGTTGGACACGGGTACGCGAGGAAATTAGAAGAGTCGGAGTAACATAGGACCCTGGAACGATAATTCATTATGACTTAAGAGATAAAATGCTGTCAGTGTATCTTAGCATGTTCTTTTAGTTTTTTTTGTTTGAACATTCCTTGTGATTTGTGGTTGTAACAATTGAAGGTGAAATATTCGGTGGAGTTCATGTGAGCAGTGACAGCAATGATGCTGAAGTCCTTTTTCAGCGTTTGGGAAATTGTTGTTGCTGTCAATCTCATGGGAACGTAAGCAGCTGTAGTGGAGAACCAATTCCGTCACTTCTTTCATCTATCAAGGGGCCATGGTCTGTGGTATATTGGCAGGTATCTTTTTAGGCTGGTAAGTTTCTATTGTAGTGTCCATTTGACACACTTTAGTCGTATTTTCATGTGTTGCGCATTTTGAAGCATAACGTGTAGTCTGTCATTCTTAGAATGCCTCCAGAACTTTGTGGTTCGGAAGGGATGCGTTTGGAAGGAGGAGTCTTGTGGTTCATTGGCCCACATCAGAGGACTCGAGATTTGTCCTCTCCTCGGTATCACCACCCCATTCTACTGCTATGAGCCCCGGTAATTTTGCTTCTTGATTCTTTCCTTTGACCCGTACGTTGACATATTGTCATTTGAAATCTCGTTGAATCTCTTACTGCTGCATGTGATACATTTTGCTGAAGCTAAAATGCCATTTTCTTTCGGATTTTGAGACTTAAGTATCATTTTCTTTCGGTTTTGGAGAAAAAAATCTTGTGAACAACTCTAGTCCATAAACTAAAGAAATATATTGGAGGTAATTAGACAACACTATGCATGAAAAGGGAAAGCACTCGAGAATTGTTTAAAGAGAAAACTATGCAGTTCCATTTCTCGTTTTATCAACCTATGTTACTTCGACACTTCATATGACTTCCCGTAGCCGTGTCTGACACTTGATCCTTGGACATTGGTATGACACTCGTACACCTCATTTTAGACCAAAAACTTGGAACATTTTTCATAAAATAGCCGTGTCCGACACTTGGATACGTACCCGTGTCCGACCCTTCAAGCCGAGTCAGAGTAACATAGTTATCAACTGCAAATTGGGAATGGAACTGTTTTATCATTCATGAGTTCCTGCAGCAGCTATGATTTTCTCTGCAATCTTCTAAATTCTCATCTATTCCAATATATGTGTCTGTAGATCCTGAAGTCGAAGATAGAGCATGTACTCTCCACAGATGGGACGAGCTTCCATGTGGTGTGTACAGTGTATCTATTGATGGTTCAAATACTGATGCATGTTTGATCGGTAGAGCTATAAAACACGAATGGACGAATTGTGTGCTAAAAGATCTTATTAAGTGGGACAGAATGCTTGTGGAACCTAAGCAAGGCCAGTCAGATCCTTCGAATCGTCTTTTCTCTTCATTGGTGGCTGAGTTGGTTCCAGCTTCTGATAATGGTATGCTACTTAATGTAGTGCACCCTTGCATATTTTTGACTACACCCGGGCCTAGAAAATGTAGCGCACCCTTGCATATTTGACACACCCCAGGTGTAAAGATGGCGCGTGCTTCTGGGCGACGACCTAGCAACCCTCACAAACTTATCACTACACCCGGGTCTGAGAAGTGCAGCGCGTCGCTTCTGAGGAGACGCCCCAACGATGTCCAAATTCTGATTCATATCCATAAAATGTGACTGATTTTTACGCTGGCTACCACAAACCTACCGCAACCCTCCTCCTTCCTCCGGGCTTGGGACCGGCAGTGAATGTCCAAAAACACACACAGGCGGAGTTGGTATGCTAGTTAATTAGATAAAAATTATAAGCATCTGAACTTCTTCCGAGACTCCTGACCTTAATGTGAACATCTTCCTCATTTCTGTAATAATTGCATTGGTTTAGATAGTATTTTTTTCATACTTATCTGTCTTCTCTATTCATGTAGGAACCTCACAACCCACGAGTATCACACCGGCTCATGTTGTTTTGGCAGCACTTAAAAAAAGTATTGAAAGGCGGACTACGAAACATACAATCTTCAAGGTTATATACTAGCTGTGTTCGCTTTCGTAGTTACTTCTCTTATATTGGCTTTATATTCCATTTTATTTTGTGATGTTATTATGAATGCTGTATTTGTATCAGTCTTTATTTCACTCCTTTAGCTATCTAGAGCTCATTTGAACCTCTTTTTCGCCCACTCCTTTTGTAATGCTTTGCTTATTTCTTGCATTCCTAGTTATTATGAGCGCACAATTCGTATGGTTTGAAAATGCAATGCGGAGTATTATATTATGCGATAAGTTTCTCTTTGATGGATGCCTCTAGAGCTAACCAAAAGTGCGGGTCAGTCTAAAGTATCCGTTGCATTAGTATCCGTTAAACTAGCTGTTACGGGTCGGTTTCACAACAGAGCGTAGCAAAATAAAAAAAGCCCCCAGCGAGGATCGAACTCGCGACCTTTCCCTTACGAAGGGAACGCACTACCACTATGCTATGGAGGCTTTGGTGCTATATTCTTGAAATTAAATGTTTTATTTTATAGTTTTATAAAAAAAGGAAGGGTTTTGACTTTTGACAAAGGCTAACTTATGTTTTGTGGAAAGAATATGTTTTTTTTTTCTTGATAAAACCCAGAAGCGGGTTAAATGGATTTTGGGTGCGTCTTAACTTGTTTGACGGTTTTAACCGAGAGTTTGAGATAAAAAAAAGAGGAACTTAGAAAGCAGAAATTTGAGAAAATTGAGAGATTTGATAAGAAAAAGGGATGTGTGGAATTGCATTGATGGTTGATGGAGTTCACTGTCGAGACGGGTCCGCTTCTCCCTTATGGGCCTAATTTTGGCCAGTTTGCGAGCCAACCCCAACCGGACCCACCACACTGGGCAGACCCGGACCCACTTTTAACAGCCCGGCCCTCTTTGGCTCGTGAAAAAGCAAAAAAAGGAAAAAAAACTGGTTAGGCCCACCTGGCCTGCATCCTCCATGGCTGGTCCTTGGCCAGACATGAGACAGCTCAGTGCACTTCACCTCTTGGCCCTTGCCATGGATAGGCCACAAGTCGGCTTGACCCGCTCCGCTCCATAGCCAGCTCGGCCCGCCCACACTGACCCCACCAACTTGTCTGCTCTAGATGCCTCTAATCTCTATGATTTCAATATACGAAGCTTTGGTGTTTCCTAAAACTCTTGCGCTTGATCTGTACATTTTACTCGACAAGTATTTGATTGTCTTAGCTCGGCTAATGTTGTTATTGTTGGAGTTGACATTTCTATAATTTACTACTAACAGCTACTGATTAGGGGTACTTCTAAAACCTTGTAGGGTTATGAGTACTTATGACCCTTAGGTGCTTAGTTATTTAATCATGCCTCGTTTTCCATCTTGAGCGTAACTGAAGTTTTATAGTACAATCTTTCTACTCTGCTGCGGAGGTCGCTGAAGCTTCATCATTACTGACATAAATGGCACCCCTCCTTTACATTTGGATGACAGGTTGATAACGATGACAGAGAACAGAATTTTGTTCCCGTGGCTGTCCTCTTCTCAGGAGGGCTAGATTCCATGATACTTGCTGCAATACTTCATGAATGCCTAGATGCCACTTGTAAGTGTCTTAATCAAGTCCTCTTAACATATTATGTTACTCAGACTCGTTTAGAAGTACCTGACACGGGTACGTGTCCAAGTGTCGGACTCGGCTATTTTATTGAAAAATATGCACATTTTGGTCCAAAATGAGATGTCCATGTGTCATACCCATGTCCGAGTGTCGAGTGTCGAGTGTCGGACACGGGTACGCGAGGAAATTAGAATAGTCGGAGTAACAACATATATTTTATACGGAGCAAGATCCTGCGTTTGTAACGTTAATATCCCTATTTTAGAGACTATAGTTAGAGATCTTCATTAGTAGTCTGATTGTATGTTTCAACTTTCCCAACAGATGGCATTGATCTGTTAAATGTCAGTTTTGAAGGCAACACGGCTCCAGATAGAATCACTGCCAGAACAGGACTAAAGGAGCTAAAAAGAATTGCGCCTACAAGAAGGTAATAGTTTCCTAGTTGCTTGATATACAACTTTATTTTCCCTTTTTGCAGTTGATTGGCTATAAGTTGATTCCCTGTCTTTGATGAACTGCGTTGAGTTATTGTCAAATTACTTGCCTATAACCCGTGTGATGTGGCTGGGGAGTCCTGGCGATAGGAGAGGGTAAATGGTTTACATTTAGAGTGAAGTTCGTCAAGTACCAGTGAAGAAAGGGTTTCACTAGTGGATCTTCCGTGTCGTGGGTTTAGGGTTTAGGGTTTTAGGGTTTACATTTAGAGTGAAGTTCGTCAAGTACCAGTGAAGAAAGAGTTTCACTAATGGATCTTTCGTGTCGTGTATGCATAAGGTTAATTATAGGAAACACCAATGTACTACAGAAACGTTCAAGGCTCCACTTTGGTTTATTTCTTTTTCGTCTTGAATTTTGTTTGAGAACAAATCTGATTCGAACGATGAATCTGTAGCTAGAGCATTCATGTAAATTCAATGGAAATGCGTTTGAGCAATGTGGATTTGGATTCTTTTGGGGATGCACAGAATATTTTGCATAGTTTGATACCTCGATCTCTTATGTAGAAGTTTCTGAACAGTTGTTGACATGATGGTACTTGCATTGACGCTTCTTCCGTGCCATAAACTTCAACTACTGTGGTAACCAAAACCTTAAGGTGATGGTTGAGGCCCAACTATTATTAATATTCCTAATACGCTCCCTCACTCGAATGCCCATTGGGTTTGAAGAGTGGTTAGTTTGCACAGGCCCCCCATACAATGTGCTGGTTTCCACTTCGTGAGTTTTCAAGGGGTTTTGAGGTTGCCAGGATTTGAAACCGGGACCTTCTGTCACACTGGCTCTGATACCATGATAGATAAACCATCTCAACCAAAACCTTAAGGTGATGGTTGAGGTCCAATTATTATTAATAATCCTAATAGTCATTGGGTTAAGTGAGTTACTCCGACTGTATTAGATTATAGTTATACTAAGCAGTTGGTTGTTGGGATTTTGGTGCAATTTTCATTACGGGTAATCTAGAAATTCTCTCTGTCTGCAACGTAAGGGTAAGACTATATACATATGAGCGCTCTTCACCTCGCCATAGCCAGGAGCTTTTAAGGCACCTGGGTTGAAGAAGTATTACTCTAATAATTTTGGAATACACAGGTGGAGACTCGTGGAGATTGACGCTGATTTGTCGAATCTGACCATGGAGATGAAGCATGTCACGTCGCTCATTAATCCTGCAAATACTTATATGGTACACTCATCATTTTCTGCTTCTTATTATTAATAATAATTGGGCCTCAACCATCACCTTAAGGTTTTGGTTGAGATGGTTCATCTATCATGATATCAGAGCCAGTGTGACCGAAGGTCACGGGTTCGAATCCTGGCAACCTCAAAACCCTTCGAAAACTCACGAAGTGGAAACCCAGCACACGGTATGGGGGAGCCTGTGCAAACTAACCACTCTTCAAGCCGAATGCGCATTCGAGTGAGGGAGCGTAATAGGAATATTAATAATAATTGGGCCTCAACCATCACCTTATGTAATATACTCATAGTTCTTCAATGTAATAAGGCTTCTGTTTGGCCTGATGTTTAGGACCTGAACATTGGTCTAGCACTGTGGCTGGCTGCTGGAGGTGATGGCTGGGTGTATGAGGCAGAGACCTATTCTCAGCACGACGGTTGTCACCGCTTCAAATACAAGTCTGAAGCAAGAATATTACTCGTTGGGTCTGGCGCTGATGAGCAATGTGCCGGGTATGGTAGACATAGAACCAAATACAGAAACAGCAGGTAATTTCATGCGTGTTACATGCTTTCAGCTTGTTATACGCGTCTCTTGTAAATGCTTCTCCATTAGCTCATTGGAAGTTCAAAATTACTCGACTAAGAAGGGTGACAAGGGTCTTTGTAAAAAGAAATGTCAATTCAGTTTTGGAATGTCTTTGATCATCTGTTTATGGACATTTTTTCCGTGCCATGATCTCAGTTGGCTTGGCTTGCATGAGGAAATGAAACTGGATATGCAGAGAATCTGGAAAAGAAACTTAGGTAGAGATGATAGGTGCATTGCTGACAATGGAAAGGAGGTATTGCTCGAAAACTTCTCATAAATAAGTATGATCTCTCATTCTGTATCATAAAATACAAGTTCTTTTTTTGCAGGCAAGATTTCCGTTTTTGGACGAGGATGTTATAAACGTTTTACTTGGTTTCCCTCTGTGGGAGATTGCCAACCTTGATCAGCCTAGTGGAACCGGGGATAAGAAGATCTTGAGAGAGGTGGGTATACCGCATGTTAACATTCGTGCTATGTGTATCTATGAGATTACCTCGCAGAAAAGATTGAAAAATCATCATAAATCCCCCTTTTTCTATAAGATGATTTTTTTAACTTCCCGTATCTTGAAATAGAACGAGATAGACCAGAAACGACATCTCTTATGTCGATGACACAGAAGATATTAGGAATATTAATAATAGTTGGGCCTCAACCATAATCTTAAGGTTTTGGTTGAGACGGTTCATCTATCATGCTATCAGAGCCAGTCGGTCACGGGTTCGAATCCTGGCAACCTCAAAACCCCTCAAAAACCACGAAGTGGAAACCAGCACACGGTATGGGTGGGCCTGTGCAAACTAACCACTCTTCAAGCCCAATGGGCATTTGAGTGAGGGAGCGTATTAGGAATATTAATAATAGTTGAGCCTCAACCATAACCTTAAGGTTTTGGTTAAGACGGTTCATCTATCAAAGGTTTTGGTTGAGACGGTTCATCTATCATTAATATTCCTAATAGAAGAGACATCGTGTTCATCTCATAACAGGTTGGACTTGAAATGACTCGACTTACACTTGAATGATCTAATTCGTAACCACCAGTTTGCAATGACATACCCATAATAATCCGATTGAACACACCTGCAAAAAAAATCCTGGAAGAACCCGACATGTACCTGATTGGAATGACCTACTTGCTAGCTAATAGCTATACCCCAACCATGTTATTAAATCTTGGTTTAAGAAATACTCAGAAACGGTCTATTCTCGAAGTTGGTTGCAGTTTTATATCGATCGTTGTCTGTTACTGCCTGAAACTGCTGTTGTGGAACATTCATAACTCAGTTTTGTGCATGAGCAGGATCTTTCCAATATGCTTATGCTGACATTATAATGATCTTGTACTCAATACGTGCCGTTTCACTTCTCTGTGTCACTGTCAAGGTTGCGAGGTTGCTTGGAGTCTATGAAGCGGCTGCTCATCCTAAACGAGCCATTCAGGTAATCTATTTGACTATTTGTGACAGACTGTTACCAAAGATCATTCGTATTACGCAGTTGAACTTTACCTATAACTAGTCTTTGTTGGCTCAGTTCGGTTCAAGAATAGCGCAAGAATCAAACAAGAGAAACTTTGGCAGCAATCGTGCTGCAAATCAAGTATCCGCAGGCAGTGTAACCTTTTACAAGTCCTCGAGCTAGACTATACTTAACTGTTGACCGGCTTTTGGATGGTCTAACTGACCCGGCTGGACGCTTTCTGCAATTCTAGTTTCAAGCTCGAGCGTTCTACCGACACAAGGGGCAAACTCTGGTATCGGAACACTTCCTGGAGAGCAAAATGTCATTGAGTTCGGCTTTTTTGCAGGAAAACTTTACGAATTGATTTCCGTGCTTTATTGTTACAAAACCGGCTCTGCCTGCAGTTGGTCTTACTTCAGACGACAATTTTGGTCTGAAACAATAAGACGGGATGTTGTAACCATTTTACAGCCAAATGTGACCATTATTGACAAACAAGTTATCATAAGCTGTAACATTAACGATACTATTGTGGTTACATTTAACTATAAAATGGTCACATATGGCCCGTCTGAAGCTTCAGACCAAAAGTGACGGTCTGGAATAAGAATTTGTGCTCTGGTAATCACAGGCCTGTAGAGTAATATCAGTAGAAATTTGACCCAAAGGGACGATGCAGTTTGAAGAACCCGTGTTTTTTTTCCAGCTAACACGACATTTTGTTTATCGCACTCTAGTCGAGCTGCTTTATATTCAGATTATGTTGCTTCTTGGAGCTTAAATGCTTCGAAAGTATGCCAGAAACGGTTTTCAGCATCACTGCTGAAGTAAATTCGCCTAACTCGAGACGTGAATTAGAAAATTTGACCCGACTAGGCCAACCGATTGGTAGTCTAATGTGGATGGATCGATACTTAATCCAACCTGATTGATCAAAACCCGATATTTTAAATCCTGGAATTTCATTGTAACCTTTAAATTTTATCGTTTATTCGACAATCTTCTATGGTAGCTTACAGATTGCTGTATCAGTAATCATATATTTATCTAATGCAGAAGCCAAGCTGCTGACGTGGCATCACTAGAAAAAAGCTTTGTCCTACGTGTCGCGTTGTAAAGCATCCTAGAGCTATTGTCCAATTAGATTCATCCTAGAGCTATTGTCCAATAACATTCAAGATATGGTATAATGGTATAATGATAACTATTCCAAGATTTCACGGCCTAAATGTATGGAATCACAAGATTTCATTCCATATATTGAAACAATAAATAATGACAGTTTTGGCTGAAGATTAATTCCGTAGCACGGCTTAAAGAGTTACCAATCTTGAATCAGAAAAAAGATACGCCATATATGACAAAAATTTTCTCTAACAAGATTCCATTCCATATATTCCATTTTACTTTGACTCAAATTAATTCCATTTCAATTAACGTCCAATAACATTCAAGATATGGTATATGATATACAAGATATGGTATATTCTAGAATAAAGTTGTTCAATATTATTTTTTCATTTTTGTTTTTGTTTTTGAACTTTTATCAATGTATGCGTCTTAATTTATGCGACCGTATTTTAGTTATAATCTTACACGATTTTTAAAATAACGCTACGTAATTTTTAAACTAATAGTATTTATATTTTAGATTAATATTATTAACAATATTAATTTCATATTATTAAAATACTAAAATAATCAATTTCTTTATCTTTATATTATTTTCATATTTTGAAATTCTAAAATAATTAATTTCTTTATCTTTTAATTATTAACAATATTAATTTCATAGTATTAAAGTTTTAAAATAATTGATTTCTTTATCTTTTAATTATTCACAATATTAATTTAAATTAATAAAAGCAGACCCGTGAAGTTCACGGGTTATAACCTAGTTTCAGTCCAATGTCCTACAACTCGAACGCATTTGCAAAAGGGTGAAAATATTATCGGTTTGATAAATACTTGCGATCTTATATAATTTCTTTTATAAATTACCCCGTAAAACCTAAATGAAAGGTTTCATAATAAATAACTATAATAAATTTCATAATAATAATAATCTCGATTTAGGATATCAAACATTTTGGTAACGTAAATGAAGAACGACGGAAGGATCAACAAGACAACAAGAGCCGGAACTCCTTAATACTCAACATCTAGGTAGCACGGACACGACACGGACACGGGACACGGCATGCCATGAAATTTAGCACACGGGACACGACATTTAAATTTAATAAAATATAGTACATTTTATAGTTATAATTTTTTGATTTTATTTTTGTAAAAATATTTGATATTAATTTTAAATAAGTGAACGTAAAACTTGCCCTCGATAATAAATTTATTTTCATTTCTAATCCGAATTAATATTCTAATTGATCTCTTTCGATAACGCATTTCTCATCTCAAGAACATCATTCACTGCAAATGATAACCAAATAGCGTGGACACGCGACAGACACGGCTCAAATACCATGGACACGTGCCCAAATAAATGTAGAAAGTTAGACACGGCTGTTTAGGTGTTGGACACGTTTCGGCGTGTGTGCGTGGAGTGTCGGTGTCGGATACGATACGACTTATTAGGAGAAGTGTCTGTGCTACCTATCTCAACACAAAGTCATGAACAACCTTATTACCAAACCCGACGAATAAAAATAAATTTCAAACAAAATAAAGCAAACCCTTAATTAAAATTTACCGTCCTAGACTTGCGACGGATACGACTCATACGAGATACCCTCGGTAGCAAGCGTGACAAAATTAAACCTTGAAGAAAGTTTAGACGCCCATCTTTTGTGTTCCGCAACCTGTGCAAGTGCTAAAGAAAAATGGAGAACAGCAGTGAATGGAGAGCAGAGGAAGCCATTGCAGGAAACAGTGAAGCACTTGAAGCTCTCAGAGAACTCATTATCTACCCACTTCACTACTCTTCTCATGCTCAACTCCTTGGTCTCAAAGTACCCTTCTTTTTCTCGTTTCTCGTTTTAAATTTAAGACGGATATCACGTTTTAAACGGGAATTTGGGCTTGTCTTTTTATTTTATTTTATTTTTGATCAATGTATAATTTCATTCTTAAACTATAAAGTTATGATCTTTTTTGCAGTGGAGACGTGGGTTGTTGCTCTATGGTCCTCCTGGTACTGGTAAAGTATGTTCCTTTCTTCTTTATTTGATTTTCATATTTAATGGATTACTTACTGTTGTCGACGGTGGATACCCCGGTTTATATTATATGGGTATAGACTGTTTTAGCCAATAATTGTTGATTGATTGATTAATTAATTAATTAAATTCTTGTGAATTTTCATTAAAACACAAATTCTAGTTGGAGACGGATATTGTCTCTCTCACATCATGCCAGTGGCAGTATCCATGAGATGCTCCATTTCCTTTCACTTGCCTTTCCACTTGCTTTATTGCGAGAGGTGATTATCCGTCACAAGCAAGACTCTTTGTCATTAAAAATGGGTTGATTAATTATGAATCCGTCACAAGCAAGACTCTTTGTCATTTTTTTGGATTCGGGGGTAGCGAGTGCTAGCCTTTGCTACTATGTAGCTCCCTCGCGGGCTATAATCCTCGAATCCTTTTTGTAATGCTGAAATGCAGGATATGTAGTATGGTGAATTGGGATACTCAAAAAAATTAATTCTGTGTTTTGAAATATGAATTTGTGAAGAAAGAATTGTCTTTTTATTTCCATTTGCAAGTGTATGCCTTTATGTGCTAGCTAGGGTTGTTCTAGTAAATTGATGTCCTGTTATGTAATTACTTGTTCTTGAAAGAAATTGAGCTAGTGCATTGAAATTTATGTTCTATTTTGCGTTTTGTTTGTATTGCAGACGAGTTTGGTGCGTGCGGTGGTCAAGGAATGTGATGCCAGGCTGACTGTGATCAGGTAGTTCATAATTATTCTTGTCATCCCGTACCATGGAAGCAACATTTCCATTATCGTTAAACATTCATTATTCTTTGGCTTTGGAATTTGATTGAATAAAGTATAGGGGATCATTAAAATGTCTGAACTTCATATGTTGTGAAATAGCAGTCAGTCAATAGAATTTAGGGTATAATTTCTGTCATATGCTCATTCATATTCCCAATGACATCTTAGCGCAGGGGGTAAGGTTGCTATGTTGCATACGACCTACCTACGTATTCTGTCAATATATTTTGTTGATATCGTTGGGAGCAAATGTCTGAACTTGTGGGTATTATGTTTCTGTTGTCGATTTTACATCACGTGTGGGTTCTTATCTGCACTTGCTTTGCCTGCAGTCCGCATACTGTTCATAGAGCACACGTAGGAGAAAGTGAGAAAGTCCTTCGAGAGGCTTTTATGGAGGCATCTTCTCATGCAGAGTCAGGCAAGCCTTCAGTTATTTTTATAGATGAGATTGATGCTCTCTGTCCTCGTCGCAATTCTAGGTATGTGAAGTTGTATGCAATTATGCATAAACATCTATGGAAATATTTAGTAATTTCACCTCAAAAAATGAATGATAGTATTTGGAAAGGGATATATATTTTCAAGGGGTTTGGATAAATATGTTGTCGAAAATTCAATTTGGAGACGGGTCAAATTTGCCGTGGTTGGAATATCTCATTTGAGTTTAATTACATCAAATGGTAGCAGATGAATTCATGACCAAAGGTGGCGTAATTGTTGTATAAGAGTCTTGACCGTTTATGAAGAATAACTCGTAGAGTTAGAAGCGTTAAACGTGAATTATCTTGCTCATGATAGCCTTGGTATGATTGATTTTTTTAATATATATGCGGAATATCATTGGGACATGTCAAATGCAGAAGGGAACAAGATGCTCGTTTGGCTTCTCAACTCCTTACACTTATGGACTCCAATCAGGCCACATCATCTGTACCTCCTTTTGTTGTGGTCGCATCAACTAACAGGTTGTTCTTCATACTGGTATCCAGACTTATATTCTATGTTACTCCGACTCTTCTAATTTCCTCGCGTACCCGTGTCCGACACTCTACACTCGGACATGGGTACGACAAATGGACACCTCATTTTAGAACAAAATGTGCATATTTTTCAATAAAATAGCTGTGTCCGACACTTGGACACGTATCCGTGTCGGGTACTTCTAAACGAGTCTGAGTAACATTGCTTATATTGCATGCCTAGTTTTTTGTACGTACAGTCTATTCTCTTAATTATTGTAGCTTCTTATGCTGTTATCGAGTCATCTTCTTCACAAGTGACAAATAGCGAAATAGCGATGTATTAAATCTTCAATTATCAGTATGAATGCTTTTGTATGTGGTGCTGTTGCAAGCTGACATACAAAGTGCTGATAAAGTCATTTACCAGTGGGCAGTGGCGGTACTCATTACGTAGGTTCCAACCCGTTGGCATCAAAACGGGCTTTGTGACTCCCTTTACACTAAAAAGAAACTCCAAAACCGGGAAATTGGCTAACTCCTTTCCTTTAAACTGTTTTTTTTAGATAGTATTATGGGAATCCTGAATCCCAGTTGATGTCGAATATAGCTAAGCAACTCCGCTTTTGCATCTCATTGGCTTATTGTTCATTTTCATCCCGTTTGTTAGCCTGCCCTAAATCATAGTGTGTTTCAGCTCTCCAATTTATTGGTTCTCTCTGTCGTTATTTAATTTTAGCTCTGTATGGAGCTGTGTTGGAACTTTTGGCCTGAAAATTTGGATTTGTTTCTGATCTTTTATTTGGTAAATTATAAATTTAATTCACTTATTAACACTAATTGCTGGTGTCAAAAGAGTTGACGCTATTGATCCAGCACTGAGGAGATCAGGACGCTTTGATACTGAAATTGAAGTTTCAACTCCAAATGAGCATGAGCGCTTACAAATCCTGCTGGTGAGTCTGCCTCTTGATCCACTTACATTTCATGCTTAATGTAAAGATGTTTGGCCATAAACGTATTTTTCGCCATGAAGGGACTAAGGCTGTGTTGCTTTTCGTCGTTTGTATTGCAGCTTTACAGTAGAAAGCTTAGACTTGACTCTGGTGTCAACTTGCAAGCATTAGCTGCCTCATGTAATGGATACGTCGGGGCTGATTTGGAAGCTTTATGTCGTGAGGCCGCAATGTCTGCTGTACAAAGAGCTGCTCAATCTAGTAACGATGGTTTATGGTGCATCATAGAAGAGGACTGGAAGGTTGCAAAGTCTATTGTGGGTCCAAGCATTACAAGAGGTGTGACGGTTGATATACCAAAGGTGTCTTGGGATGATATTGGAGGCCTAAATGATTTGAAGGTTGGTGCACTATGCGCAGTGTTTTTTTAAGCGTAAGAGTGGCCGTGAGCCGTGAAGTAGATCATGTCGGATAAAAGATGAATCTTAAGTTGCATTTATGGTCTTTAGAACTGAACTAAACCCAGGATAGTAAGGCCCTGTTCTTTTCGGCTGAAACGAGCTGAATTAAATTAATTGGAGCAGAGCTTAATTGAACTAAATTAAGTGGAAATGAGGTGTAGTGAATTTAGTTGAATTAAAAGTTAATTTTGTGAAGAGATTAACTGAACATCATTGATTGAATGTAAATAAAACTTAACGGAATATAGCCAAGCAAAATTGAAAGGAGCTGAAAATAAGCCAGAAAAAACAGGGCCTAAGTTTCACTTCGGGTAAGAGAATGGAGCCTTAGGCTTTAAGAGCATCAATCAATGACCATTTTGGATGATAATTATTTCGAGATGATAGAAGAGCATACATGATCCCTGAGAAGGAGACAAAGTAGTTAATTTTTTGTGACATTTTGCAGACTGATTTAAGACAATATGTGATTCACAAACTAGATATCTGGTGACATTCAAACCGATTTTGCAAAGAAGAAGTATTAATTAAGGCTACTTTCAAGATATTGTGTTTGATTGTGATGCATTCCTCGGATGGTTTACAGAAAAAGCTTCAGCAGGCAGTTGAATGGCCTATTAAACATTCTTCTGCATTTTCAAGGATGGGCATATCTCCCATGCGAGGAATTCTTCTTCATGGGCCTCCTGGATGCTCAAAAACAACCCTCGCTAAAGCTGCAGCCCATGCAGCTCAAGCTTCCTTTTTCTCACTTAGGTAACTATTGAATGTGCCTTTTGTCTTTTACGGTGGATTTTCTCATTGATGTAGTAGCGTTTACTATTAGATAGTAGCCAGACGGAATGATGCTTGGGTTTTGCTTATATGTTACTCCTATTTGAATTATGAGTTGGTAAGATTGAAGTTGTGAATGTTGTGCCATAGTAGACACGTAAATACACAACAATAACGTTATTCCATTGCCGCCAAGACTCTCACCCATGGCAAGGTCTGTTGGGTACATTCATACTACACTTGTGAAGCTAGTCAAGCTACTAGGAATATTTGACGTCAAGGGAGACTACCATGTTGCCGATTGTTTTTCGTCTACACTTAGGCCCTGTTCTTTTCGGCTGAAACAAGCTTAATTGAATTAATTAAAGTAAAGCTTAATTGAACTAAATTGAGTGAAACTGAGGTGAAGTGAATTTAGATGAATTAAAAGTTAATTTTGTGAAGAGATTAACTGAACATAATTGATTGAACGTAAATAAAACTTAATAGAATACACCCAAACAAAATTGAAAGAAGCTGAAATTAAGCCAGAAAGAACAGAGCCTAAGGCTCTGTTCTTTCATTGTTTTTTTGGAAAAAAAAACAATGTTGAGGGAGTTTCTGAGATTTTATTTTCATGGTTTTTTTTGTCATTTTCCTTTGAAATAGTCGACCTTTTCGCAGTTCTTGTCCCTTTTTCGGAGTCTTGTACTATAGTTGTGCTCTCACTATGTTGGTTTACTTCGAACAGTGGAGCGGAATTATATTCAATGTACGTTGGAGAGGGTGAGGCTTTGTTGCGGCACACATTCCGGAGAGCAAGGCTTGCAGCACCAAGCATTTTGTTTTTTGACGAGGCAGATGTCATTGCAGGAAGGAGGTTGATCTCTATATAATATGTGTATACTAGTTTTTGCTGGAATTGTTTGTTTAATATGTGCATCCCTCAAAATTTTGAATGTCTGCTTGTTACGGCATCCTCAAATTTAGACAAGGCACTTAATTTAATGCAAATATGCACCATAATCTCGAAATAGTGATTTCAGCACTGATATCCCGACCATTTTGCATGGTAATTGCAGTCAGAAGACTGAGAACTATGAAAATGGTGGTAACATGCAATCTTTCTATTACAATGTCAAACTCAGAAAGTTGAATGGTGATTGTTCAATTGCAGAGGTGGGACTGCAAGTGGCAATATTTCAGTTGGCGAGAGGCTTTTGTCAACGTTGTTGACTGAAATGGACGGTTTGGAGCAGGCAAAAGTATGTAATAATCTTGGATTAGTTAAATTTCGTCTATGTTCTATATATAGAAAGATTGGCACAAAACTAATCACGCATTTTTCTTGGAAATCAATTTGACGGGCAGAATACTCCTTGAATGGTCTTGATCACGGTCGCATATTATTAGGATTGTGATTTACCTTTTTTTTTTTTTTTTTTTCCGAATATCAGCCATGGAGGCGAAGGGGAGCCTTGGCGCACCGGTTAAGGTGTTGCTTTGTGACCGTGAGGTCACGGGTTCAAGCCCTGGGAGTGGCCCCTTGCCAAAATGGCAAGGGAAGGCTTGCCCCCATTACACCCTTGTGGTGGGGCCCTTCCCCGGACCCTCGCCTAGCGAGGATGCCATCGTGCACCGGGCTGCCCTTTTTTTTATCAGCCATGGAGGCCACTTATATTTCCCGCCTCTATCTTGTATATATTGCAGGGAATACTTGTACTGGCGGCCACAAATAGACCTCATGCAATTGATCCCGCTCTTATGCGCCCGGGGCGGTTTGATTTGGTAAATCAACTCTTTATCTCCTATGTGCAAAAAAATTACGTGTGCATAGACTGTCGACCTCGGTAGTTGCATCTTAAAATGACTATGATAGGTGCCAGGTGGACATGAGAAGCCTGTGGCTAGATGCTTTACCTCTATTCATTTTTTAGCGGGACCAAATGACTCGCTTTTCTTTGGATTTGGATCATGATGGAATAACAAAAATCGGTAGTGTGTCATTATATATTACGACACAAGTTTTAGACTTTTAGTTATGGGCCATTGCACATTTGTCTCTATATGCAACATTCGCAAGCATAAAGACTACATACATCTTCTCATTTCTTACCCTGTCATAGGTGGAGTCAGTGAGTGATTGCGGTATTTTGGTAATGTCGTTGTCGTCATTGTTGCTGTTGAGACACTGGGTTTCTAGTGTTTTTACCTCTGATTATGCCTGGACTTGCCTCTCATTATGTAGATAAGAAGGGGTTGGGCCAGAAAACGGGATTTGCAAGCTTTGTGTAGAAATGACTCAAATGAGACCCACTGAGCCTTTAACAGTTTCGGGATTCACAATTTCTTGTTTCAGACCATCACTTTTGGTCTGAAATAATAAGACGGGATTTTGTAACTATTTTACAGCCAAATGTAACCACAATAGTATGATCAATGTTACAGCTTATGATAACTTGTTTGTAAATAATGGTTACATTTGGCTGTAAAATGGTTACAAAATCCCGTCTTATTATTTCAGACCAAAAGTGATGGTCTGAAGCAAGACTCACTGGGATTATGTTACGGCTTATAGGGGTTGTTGTTTCAGATGTATGCTAATTTATCTAGTTAACAAATAGACTGTTGCCTTGCGACCTTTATTGGCCAGATTGCAGCGAATGACTGATATTTTGCAGTAAACTTAGTGAGCCGTTTTTCTTTATCCTATGTAATCCAGATTAGCTTGGTAGTAGTAATCAATTTTTCTGACCATTTACGGATTTGGATCTGTTCAGGTACTATATGTACCACCCCCAGACCTCGAAGCTCGACATGAGATATTAAGAGTACATACAAGAAAAATGAAACTGGGATCCGATGTTGATCTGAAACAAGTAGCAGAAGAAACCGAATTTTTCACAGGGGCCGAGCTAGAAGGACTCTGTAGAGAAGCTGGAATTGTCGCTTTGAGAGAAGACATTTCTGCCACAATTGTGAATGATCGACATTTTCAGACCGTGAAAAGCTCTCTGAAGCCCGCTCTGACAAGGGAAGAAGTCGACAGGTACTCGAGATTCATGAAAAGTTCATCTTTGCAGTTGCATCAGGTCCAGCTCGAGACTGAACTGCCCACTAAAACCAAACCAAAGGGGTACGGTCCTGTGAGTGCGGTCACAGTTGGTGCTCTAAGTTTAGTCGTAGTAGCTGCTGCCAAGTATTTCTCGAGTCATAGAAGTATAAGCATATTTGGAGCAGCAGCTACCTGAACCCGGGAGTTTTTGGATCATGATACTCCATTCCAAAATGACAGCCAGAAAGTTAGAAAAAGGTTCGGAATCATTCCCCAGTCTGCGTCTATCCGACCTTATTATGACCTGTCTTGACACCAGTCTAATCTAATGTCTTCGTTTGTTAAATTTACAGGTAAAAATTGAGAGCCTTACGGGTTTGATGGGATACTCGAACTGCATTCTCCTGACTGGTAGAGTTCTTCGATGAAAACCCACGCGATACATTAAAGATAGGGGTGTTCATTCGCGGTTTGTTCGCACACGGTTCGGTTTGGTAAAGCACTGAACCTAAACCACACCGTTCCCAACGGTTATAAACGGTTCGGTTAACCACTTTAAATGGTTATTTGCGGTTCGGTTACCGGTTAACCTATAAACATGCTAAATATATTTTTTCTTTGGTTTTCGAAAATTTTATCTAGTAGTTTAATTAAATTTTTAATATTTAATTATAGTCAACAATAAAGTTAATTAGTAAATCTTTAATATTAATCATTTTAACCATTTTTTGAATTTGGAAACACTTTTTAATTAAACAAAAGAACAATTTTTTTATATAATATTTTAACTTTTTGCTTACTTTTTTGTGAACAGTTCGGTTCGTGGTTAACCTCTTTTCTAAAATTGCGAACCTCAACCGAACCGGTCCATGATAAATTTAACGGTTCGGTTCAACGAACCGCTTTGTCAAAACGGTTCGGTTAATCGAACCTTAAAAATGTACGGTTTTTGGGTTTTTCGGTTCGATTATTGCGGTTATGTTTATTATGAACACCCCTAATTAAAGGTATATATGCCTCTAGACAGAAGAAGAGCGGTTATTTAACGTTGGTACATCGTCTTTGAATGAATATGGGTCAGGATTGTACTTCCAAGGGCTCCAACCTCAGCGAAGCATACAAGCAATTTAGTTTCGAGACAACCCGTTTGTATTATCCTTTCATTCTAGTAATTCTTTACGTTTTCTGAAACATGCGAGGAGAAAGTTGAGAAGTGTAAAGAATTCAATCCAGTCGAGACTTGAGAGTGTATTACTTAACCCATTTTTTTAATGGTTAATGGTTACGTGTCAAAAGAAGAGATGGTGAGATACAAAATCAGACACGGAAATTGGACAGAGCCGCAAAGAAGCCGGACTCGGAAGGAAAACGTTAGAAGCACACCGCATGTTATTGTCCATTAGTAAGTCTTGCTTGCGACGGGTCGTTATTTGTAACGGATATTTTGTGAGATAAAATGGGTAGAAAATGAGTTAGTGGAGAAAGGGGACCACATAAATAGTGTTGGAGAGAGAAAAAGTGGGTATTTTGTGAGAGGAAACGGTATCCGTCACAAGCTTGCGACGGATAGTGTCGTTGCAAATAAGAATTTGTGATTGTCCATACCTTGGCCCATATGCCAACCAAAAACAATAATGAAATGCTAGATGCCAAATAAAGCACAAAAAAAATAGTGGCCTACGTACTGGATCCGATTCTTCTGTTTTTCTCACTATCAAGAAAGTCAGTAGGTCTCCTTCAGGTTTTGTTTGGTAAATAACGTATTAATTTCAGTATAAGTAGATTGTAACGGTAGATTTTAAACGACAGATTTAAACAACAAGGTTGACTAGCATATTATAATTAGCAGAACTAAATTGAGTGTTTGGTAATTAGCAGATTACGATTAGTAGATTTTTAGTTTTCTTTGTAAAATCTGGTAAAGTTTAGAATATGCTGCTTCAATATGTTGTTTGTCAAACACTCAAATTAGCATATTGACCGGTGAAATATGCTTAAACTTATGAATATGATAAAAATTGATCAATATGTCGTTTACCAAATGGGGCATAAAGCCTTCGGCGGGTTGTAACTCGTAATGTGACCTATAATTCATAATGTGACCATTTTTGGTAAAAAAAAAGTTACTATTTAAAAATGGTCATATCTGATCATAAAATGATCACATCGAGCCTGTTCGAAGGCTTGAAGGCCTTAGACGGAAATGACCGTTTGAAATGAGAATTATGCAAGAAAATAGAACGTAGTTTTGTCTTTGCACAATTGAGTCAAATATGCTTCCACTTTTACATATTCCAAAAGACGAATTTTTTATCCCACAAATTTTATTTAAATCGTCTTGCTTGTGACGGATATTTAGTGCCCCTCTCATATTAAGGCAAGTGAAAAAGTGTTATTTTAATATTGTGAAAGCGAAAATATTCGTCTTTAACTTGTGACGGATTATACCTGTCTTCAATGAGATTTTGTGAATTTTATTAACAAACATCAATGTAATGAAGCCATAATTAGAGTTTGAGTCTATCAAGTCATAATTTCATCATCGACGGTTTAATCAACCGAAATACCGGAATATAAACAAATGATTAAGACGGAAAGGGACTGAAATTCGGAAAGGGGTGTTATTTCCGACAAGTATCATATTTGGACGTGACAAGCAGACCCCATAACAGAGCATGAGTAACCAGAAACAGTGAATGAGCAGTCAGTCAGTCACTACTATCACGTTATTGCTGCTCCTTCCACCTTCTTTTTCTCCCTTTTTTTCCTATAGTAAGTCTTGCTTGCGACGGGTCATCATTTGTGACGGATATTTTGTGAGATAAAATGGATATAAAATGAGTTAGTGGAGAAAGGGGACCACATAAATAGTGTTACAGAGAGAGAAAAAGTGGGTATTTTGTGAGTGAAAATGGTATCCGTCGCAAGCTTGCGACGGATAGTGCCGTTGCAAATAAGAATTTGTATTTTTCCTAATAATTGTTCTAATTAATTCTTTAATTTAATCCACCCAACTAAATAAATATCTAATCAATTATTAATTTATTATGTAAAGATTACACAAATCCTTATTACTATTAACATATACTATTTCACAAATCCTTATTACTATTAACCTATACTATTTCGAAACTGTGCAAGATTCGATTATCCTTTTGTAAAAGGTTGTATCATCAAAAAAACGATAAAATAGAGGATGTACAGAAGCGGAATAAATTACGTTTAAGAATCTTTGTTTTAATGAGAATTTATTTTATTCGACTTTTTAATTTTTTATAAGTTTAAATCAAATTAAATTTGATATGAAATTTTTTATTTCAGATTGGTTTTTCCGTTTGAATAAGACTGGCAAATTGTTGTCATTTTACGATAAAATGTTACTATTTCTGATAAGATGTTATCATCATTCTCAAGGTTAAAACGATAATTTTAGTTATACTAACATTTTGTCATTAAATAGTGATATTATTTCATACAGTCTGAAGTAAGACGAATTAAACTGGATATATTTTGTAGCACCACTCCTTGTTTACGCCGTGTCAACTTAGATGACTTCTACCGGTTCTAGGCAATACGACTTTCACTGGTTTTAAATTAAGACGGTTTTCAGTAAGACTAACTAACAATATCGTATGGCTTTTCTCAATGAAATGACATATTCGCTAAAAAAACATAAAATATTTCGTAATTTCATCTATTATACGGAGTACATTTTTTCAAAATTCCCGTCACATAATATTATTATACTAATGAAACAGTACGTTTTTCAAAATTCCCATCAGATAATTGAAATATAAAAAAACGAAAAACAATAAGGAGTCGTTTGGTTCACCATGGGAATATAAAATCTCCGGGAAGATCAAATTCATATGAACTTGAAAATTACATGAATTGTTTAAATGTTGTTTGATTGAATGCGGGAAGTTCAATTCATGTGAGAATTCCCACTTACCTAGGGGAGTCTAGGTAAGCGACTTCCTACATTATGTGGGAATTGGAGTTTACGTAGGAAGTTGCACTTCCCATGAATTAGGCAACCAAACGACACTCCATTTAGCAACTTCCCAGGATTTTCGAATTCCCATATTTTTAAGAGGCAACCAAACGACTCCTAAGTCTCATTTTAAATGGTATGAAAAAAGACGGATTAAAATTTTCTCGTTAAATGACTAGTTTAATCCGTGTTATTTTCCGTCTGGAATAAGAATTTGCGAAAAATCCATAATTTCCTTCATATACAAATATCCCAATTGCCATTTCATATCTTTGTCTCAGGTATCTCCTTCCTTCGCTTTCCCTCAACCTTCTTGCTTTCTTCCATTTCTCAGATCTACCTAGGTACCCTTTTTCTAATTACACCATCTTAATCTTTATTAATTTTGTTTAATTTATCTTATACTTGTTTGATTTCTGTTGATGTTTTATGTTTGATTTATTCAAACAGTTTCAAATTGTGTAAAGTTTTGCTTTATCTGTATGTATGCTGATTGTTTATGTTTGATTTGTTCAAATGGTTGATGATTCTGGGTTGTATATGAACTATGAATCATGGGATTGTCGAATTTTCCCCAAATTATTAAGTTTTTCCCTTTATTTTTGTATGAGAATTAATGGGAGGAATGTTTAATAGGGAATTGTTAGATCCCTTTTGTTCATTTAGTGGATTTTGGAGATTCGCAAATTCTTGTGTAAGGCGGTTTTATGATCGAGTTTTCTGCAACTTATTTTATTTGAAATGATATTAGAATGCTAAATTTGCAAGAGCTAGGGTTACTTTTGTGTGATTGAAGGTTGATCCTTCTATGAATTTCTGGGAAACTTGATTGATGTTAGGGTTTCTAGATCTGCGCGATAAAAAGAGCCGTCACAAATTGAAAACGGGTCAAGTAATACCAAGTTGCGTAGACAACACAAAAGCAAATGGTTTAGGTAGTAGCATTATGCTTTTGTCTTATCTAACCACATAGGTATTACTTGACCTGTCTTTAGCTCGTGACGGATATGTCGGTCTTCATTGAGAATTTGTGTAAGAAGAGTTAGGTTACCATTTCAATTATTCTTTTTTGAGGGGAGTGATGTTGAGATGTGCATAGATTAGGAATGCTGGAGGAATCAGATTATGTGGTAAAAAAACCGTCTTAAGTTCTTTAATTTAGGAATGTCGAAGTTAGTCGAGGCGTTGGGTTTGGTACTTTGGTCTATGTTACTCAGACCCGTTTAGAAGTACCCGACACGGGTACGTGTCCATGTGTCGGACTCGGCTATTTTATTGAAAAATATGCACATTTTGGTCTAAAATGAGGCGGACATGTGTCATACCCATGTCCGAGTGTCGAGTGTCGAGTGTCGGACACGGGTATGCCAGGAAATTAGAAGAGTCGGAGTAACATAGACTTTGGTGTAAGGTAATGTTTTCTTCAGAAGAGGAATGTGTTCTTTATCATGCTGCAATTACGCTACTTCCTGAGTTTTCGTACGCATAATACTTGTCATGCGAAAGCTTCTGGTTAATGTACAATGCAACCCATTAACACCGTTATTTAATGGGGGTTGATCAGTTGGTGTTGCGAGTGTTACTGTTTCATACATGATTGACTCTTTCTATATATATGCTGAACAATTGATCGTGTTTAGGGTTCATAACAAATGGGGCGTGGTGTCAGCAGTGGAGGTGGGCAAAGTTCCTTGGGCTACCTGTTTGGAAGCGGAGAACCTCCTAAAGCTGCAGCTCCAAAGCCGGTTTCTAACAATGCTCCATCAACGACTGTGAGAGAGGCCCCTTCTGCGCCAGCAGAAAAGCCGGTCAGTCAATCTGTTGAGGCCAAGCAGTCTCCTGCTATTCCTGCTGGGGTTAATAGGCCTACAAACAACTATCATCGTGCTGATGGTCAGAACACTGGCAACTTCATCACGGTAAGATTATATCCATAATAGTCGTCTCCTCTTCCTACTGCTGTTGACAGAAAAGAAAAAAAATTACGGCCCCAAATGTCTGATGAAGACTTTTCAGCGACAATTTTCGGGTCCTTGGGCTAATACTTGTGTGGCCAACAAGAGTATTATTTTGTACTAATGATTTTGATTAAGGCCCTGTTCTTTCTGGCTTAATTTCAGCTCCTTTCAATTTTGTTTGTCTGTATTCCGTTAGGTTTTATTTACGTTCAATCAATTAGGTTTAATTAATCTCTTCATAAAATTAACTTTTAATTCAACTAAATTCACTTCACCTCAGTTCCACTCAATTTAGTTTAATTAAGCTCCACTCTAATTAATCCAATTCAGCTCGTGTCAGCCGAAAAGAACGGAACAGGGTTGTTGGAATTGTCGGACAACACGTTCAAATAGCATTTTCCTATATTGGACCAATCGTTTGTCTGGTTTGACGATGCATCTACTCCGTAATAGTTAACTCTTGGTTAAGTGAATGACTTAATTGATTTACTCATGCAGGACCGACCTTCAACCAAGGTTCATGCTGCTCCTGGTGGCGGATCCTCGCTGGGTTATCTCTTTGGTGGTGGCAGTTCTTAAACTACTTCCGTTTTTCTGTCTTGAAAGGATGTTGCTATTTTTTCTGGTATTGATGTAAGATTTACAAGTGAGTTACTGGGTTATGTAATGCAACTAATGTAAGTTGTAGATTTTCTGAGAAATTGATTTCGGAACCAATGCTTATGCTTTAAGTAAAAAAAAAATGTCGCCGATTTTAGTGGTCATGTAAGAATGTGTCTTCAAAGTAACGTTCTTCTCTGAGATTCATTCAAGTGCAGATTCACCAACTATCATTTCTGTCAGCTCTCACTTATTGTCCTACTCAATATTATTGCAAACCGAAAAAAAATCCTCATCCAAAGCGATCGAGTAATAAGAAACTTCAGCAATAGTTGAGACATGAGAATCTCATATGAAACTGTCGTTAATCTTACGATTCTTAACGTGTATTGGTTATTAATGTGTGCGATAGAGCACATGTTAGAAAAACCCTAGTGATATAGTAGTATCATCGTATACAGATATAAGTCAATGTTATCAGGATCGGAATCCTAGTTTGTATCGAAGAGGGGTGGTAGGATCGGGATCGCAGGATCGAAAGATCCTACAAAAAGCGTAGATAAACAAGTTTATGCATACAATTTGGTATAATTCGTGATGTTAAAAGTTAATTTAATGATATGAAAGTTGTAATAATTATATCAACATATTGCATATACATTTAATCGAGAGTTATAAGTATAGAAGAACAACAAACTCACAAATTTATAACACAAATAAGCATTTTACGATCCTGAACGATCCTACCATCGATCCTGAACGATCCTACCATCGATCCTACCACCAAAATGATCCTACGGCGATTTCGCCGATTTGAATCGTTTTCCATTTTTGGATCGTACGATCATACAATCCGGATCGCGATTTTAACAACAATGGATATAGTAATATCAAAAAAGGAGCTTCATTACAACTTATGAAGTGCCTACACTAGATCAAGGCTGTCGCACCCTTTATGTTTCTATGATCCAAAAACTCTTCTCGTGACCTGAAATACACGTAACAAAAACACGAATTCTATGTCTTGAATGATGCGTAATTTAGCCTGATCTAGTTGGTAGAGGAGGGGCAGGAACGATCCCCCATTTCCGGCGAACAGTGTCTAAATCATCGTCAAAGTGGCGCTCATAATACAAGCACATAAGATCTGAGCTATTCATTCCAGCACGGAGAGCCCAGGGAAAGTAATGTTGAAAAAACAGGGATCTTTGTTTAGGATTGAATCTTGCTGAGCCTCCAATGACTGACATGAAGCACATTGGAAGTTGCATTTGCTGGAACTCTATGACCTTCAAAGCCGACTCACCCATTAAGTTGGTAGGAAGCCCAAAGAGGGTGTGCCAAAAGTCATGAACTTCTCGGGCCCTCATTGCCACATATGCTAGTTCCTCGGTATCCATGAATCGTACAGGTGGCCTGTCGTCTGGAGAGAAGTTCCTGGACCCCATGAACTTTGCATATGCTGCTCCAAAAGTGTTTTCAGGTAGGTCCCATGCATGGCCGACATTTGCTGATATAACTCGTGGTCTTTCCAGGAGTACCGCCTGAATATATAGAAGGCATTAGATAAAGTCGTTTAGAAATTACTAGGAACATCTCAACCACAAACCAAGGCCTTTAAATCTACCTAAGTTGGTTGACTAGAGTGGTAAATCCTGCGCACCTCTCATCTCTTCACAAGTGGTTAGAGGTCCATTCGTAACATTTGTGAATGAATCCAACGGCGAGAGGGGGATACCCAATAATTTGCCTTCATTATCCCGAAGGTGTGCAGATAGGGATGCTAGTCAACACGAAAAAAAAAAAGAAAAACTAATAATTGACTCTCATTCCATTAGGAATTTTAGGCCTAGAGATCAAAGAGCTGTCTATCCTTTTATATAGAAATGTTATGACCAGAACAGAAGTTTCAGAGCAGCAACATCAATTGAAATTTTTAAGGCTCGTGGAAGCCAATCTAAGTAGCTATGTCACAACAGAGAACTTGTGAATGAAACGAAACCTGGAATAACTCCACCGTCAATTTGACGCACACACGCACGCGCGCACACAATGCTATGACCATAACACAAGTTGAACGGCGATAATATCAAACTAAGTTATTAGACAGACACACACACACAACCAAATGCTATGACCGTATAAGATTAAATTAAGTTGTTAGGGAACACCAAAGCTCCACTGAATAGTGAAGTTCCAACAGACAGATCTCGTGTTCTTCTAAGTGAAACTAAAGAAACCACACGATAGTCCGTTAGTTGTCCAAGACAGGAGGAAGGTTAAACTGCTAAAACCGAAGACACGAGGAAGGAGCAAGCTTACGTGAATAAAGAGCTACCATGATCAGCATTATATTCCCAAAAAACTAGACTAAATTTGGAATAAGAATGACAACAAACACCAAATATTTGACTAACCAATGCACATTTTAAAAAGGATGAAAAATTCGTCTGATACAGTAAACTAAGAACATACTCTGCCTTCAGGATCCCTCTTCATCCTTTCAAGAACCCTTTCAAAAGCAGGCTTTCCAGTAGTCTCTCCCAAGGCCGCTATGAGGTCTGCTCTTCGTGGGTCTAATAATGCACCAAAAGCCGAACCAACAGCAACTGCAGCCTGCTGCCAGACATTAAGTCTGACGCGAGCACCTCCTAGCATGGCTGCCAATTCAGTCACTCGCTGCAAGTCAGATGCCACTAACTTATCATTACTAGACGGAAATTATTACGTGGCAGATTATGTAACATAAAAAGGTGCAAAAAAAAACATTTCTTGTGGAGATTCATAGACCAAGAGCAGGGATCTCGAATCTCGATCCATTTTCCTTTCAAATTTTCCAACCACAGGAAGGTTGATTTATTAACATACGCTTTTTACCATTTTATCTTCGTCATTTTTTACTAGACGGAAAGGAATTTTACTCTTTCACACATTTTTTTACCATTTTATCCTTGTCATTCTTTTCCTCCCTCAATTGATTTTTTTCATTTCCCTTCCCTTCAACTACCTTCGGTAACCCACTTCGTTTAACCGTACTCCGATCGACCAGTATTCCGAGTGACCAAACTCCGTCTACCCTTGTCCGACCTTCCCCCCCGCACGCTCCTCCCCTACACTCTGCCTACCCAAGAAAATGCTCAACCATAAATGAAATGTAACATACGAAGGTGCAAAAAATTCTTGTGGAGATTTAGAGACCAAGAGCAGGGATTTTGATCCATTTTCCTTTCAAATCTTCCAACCATGGAAAGTTTGATTTATTACAGAGGAAGTGAAACGAATTCCCCCATTTACCTTCCCTCCCCTTCTCCGACCCCATATCGAAAAAATCGATATAGTCCTCACCAATCCCTTGCTTCTCCAAATCAATGTATTATTTCAAGCTTAATTCACCAGATATTTCAACACATGCTCAAGCTGATCTTTAGCTAATAGATTTGCCTAAATACTACAGATGGATGACGATAACTCTGTAAACTGCAGCACAAAATGGATAGTCTAAACAGCTCTGAAAAAAATCGGAATTCAATGGAGCACGTTCGCCAATTGGACGTGGTATTTCGGCAAACCATGAATGTTGACAAAAAATAATAAACAAATTAATGCAATTAATTAAACATATAAAGTCAATTTAATCTAACAAAACCTAATTCAATTGGGAAATTTCACAGAATTCAAACTAATTGGGAGTAATTGCAATAATTAGGGTTATTGAGATACCTAATTGGGGTGGTTGCTTGCGGTGGAAGTAGTTGCCCGGAGATGATCTGGTCGCCGGAGAGGATCGCCGTGAAGAGGGAGGAGAGTGGAAGTGTCGTTGATTATGTGTGATTTGTGAGTGAGTGTCGGAAAATTCGGAATTGTCGACTAATAGAAATTAAAAACACAATTAAAAATAAATAGTACCGTCTCCGTTCCGATCATTTGTTAGTGGTTTACTGACGTTTTTCTTTTTTTATATGAAAGGGGAGGCCGCGAGACTAACTAGCTACCATACGAGGGAAGGCGACATCGTAGCTATCTTCGCGGAGGATTGGACGTAGATCTGCCAGAGGGCTATTCAAAATAGTGTGCTGGACGCTATAATGGACTCCTTGGTTAGCTAACTAATCCGCTGCTCGATTAGATTCCCGATAAGTATGTTCTATCTTCACTGCGCGGCCACGCTCTTGAATAAGATCTTTGCACCTTCTGACTATGGGACGCAAGCCATTGCTAACAAGTTGGTCCTCCAAAATCAATTGAACACACGACTTATTATCCATGTGAATAATTAATTTGGCTACTGCCAACCAAGTGAGTAACTTGGCCCTCATAGGTTTAGTGTCGATTTGTGAATTGTGACACTATCATTTATCATTTCATAAATTATATATCCGATGTAGATTATGTAGTACAACTCATTGTTAATTTACGAGTTTTGCTTAAAAGATTACATTAAATTTAAGGTGATTTTTTTGAACTAATTCACTTAAAAATTAAGCTAAATAAATAGTACAATATTGCTCATGTATTAATTATTATACGTACATAATCAATTAATTTTGAGTTTTTGTGTCAAAAACTACATATAATTTAAATCTAAATACATAAAATGTAAGATTGGTTTTGCATTTAGTGTTGCCAAAATTATGGGTATAAATAAAACTCGCAAAAATGCCCAAAATCGGTAATCACTGAAAAGGTGAACTTATGTCTCGTTCTTTTTGACTTATTTTCAGCTTTTTTTAATTTTGTTAAACTATATTCCGTTAAATTTTATTTACGTTCAATTAATTATATTCAATTAATCTGTTTACAAAATTAATTTTTAATTCAACTAAATTCATTTCATCACCTCATTCTTACTCAATTTAGTTTAATTCATCTCGTTTCAGCCGAAAAGAATACAAAGTTGGCCAATCGACCTATCTTATTTATTACGGTTGTAAGCTTTTAATTTCAAACAGGCTCTTTCACTTACAATTTTTGTAGTCGCAAACTTATGACGGATTTTGGGTTAACATTAATAGAACCAGCTACAACCATCAACAACAGTTCAAGTACAAAGTAGAACCAATCCAAAACAGTAACCCGATACGAACCCGATCACGATGGATTTCTCTCCACGGCGAGGTCGTCGACCTCCAACATCCAATCTTCCACCGCCATCACCGTCAAAGACGGCCAAAACCGCCGACATATACTCAACCTTCGTCATTCACTCCGACAACTCCGATTCCGGCGGCGACATTGACGACGAATCTCTGCCTCCTCTCCTTAAACGCGTTCCTAAAGACTTCGGCGGTCCCGATTTCGACACCTTCATATCCAAACCTCCAATTCCTACTCCTAGGAGGCACATCGTGCCTCACCGATACGACGATGATGACGATAACGATAGTGATAGCGATAACAATAATGATTTCAGCACCTTTGTGGTGAAGAAAGGGAGGAATGAGGAAGAGGAAGAGGAGGAGAGTGATGGCGATGGAGGTGGAGATTTTGGGACGTTTGTGGTGAAGAAGGCTGGAGGAGAGAGGAAGAGGGAGAGCGAGTCGGTGTCGGGAACAATGGTGAGGAAGACAGGGGGAGGGAGTGGGAGTGGGAGTGGGACGATGAGTAGAGCGGTGGCGAGTATGCAGGCGGTAGGGGAGTTAGGGTTTGGAGGGAGGAATAAAAGGGGCGGTGCTGGTGGTGGAAACTCGGAGGAGGTTTCGCAGGGGAGATCGTTGCAGAGTAAAATGTCGTCGAGTTCGATTCCTGATTGTATTAACAGAGAGGATCCTTGTTTGAAGTATGAGTTGCTTCATGAGCTTGGTGAGCTAGTTTGTCAATGTTGATGGTGATATGGTGTAATGTGTTTGTTGAATGTTGAATAATTGGAAATTTTGTCTATGATTGAGGAAATTTGGATTAAATTCAAGTAATTTTATTCGGATTAATGAATGGTTGATTGTAGAATTTGATTGCATCATTGTTTCTGAACTAGTTAATTTGATTATGTTTGATCAATGTGAGGTCGAGGTTTCTGTTTATTTGATATGTTGGTTGACATGTGAAAATTCTGAATTGGAATTCAGAAAAATCTTCGATTTTATACGATGTTTAGAACCAATTGATGATGTAAGTTGTTTAATTTTGATGACTAGAAATTGACATTGCTAGACTACTGTTAGAGCGTAAGATGTCGACAGATATTGGAGGGGGCTAGCATGTTTCGTAATGCTTGGGTGCTAGCGTGGTTTAATGGCTTTGAAGCAATTTAGTTGAAATGCTATGTTCTATTACCTTTGTTGCTGTGATGATTTGTGATGGGTGTTTGTGAAATGCAGGGAAAGGGTCGTATGGGTCTGTGTATAAAGCTAGGGATCTAACGACTTCAGAAATGGTTGCAATTAAAGTCATATCGTTAGCTGAAGGGGTGTGTCTACTCTTCTTATCATCCTTACATTTGATTTCTGTTAGGGTAATGCAGTGAGATATTTTTCATAAAGTTTAACGTGAGTTGGGTTGTAGGAGGAGGGATATGAAGAGATACGTGGTGAGATTGAGATGCTTCAGCAATGTAGTCATCCCAATGTTGTACGTTACCTCGGAAGTTACCAAGGAGAAGAATATCTCTGGGTAGGTTTTTGATTTGTGTCTTTGTTAAGGGGACGCATGCATTTTAGTATGTGATATGTAGTGATGTGGAAAATGTTCTGGCAGATAGTGATGGAGTACTGTGGGGGTGGAAGTGTTGCTGACCTGATGAATGTTACCGATGAGCCCTTGGATGAAAATCAAATAGCCTACATTTGTAGGGAAGCATTAAAGGTATGGCACATTAGATTTCTGCAGCTTTCTGTTGAATGGGTGATTATTACCTTGGAAGGATGCCTATTTACCCTGTTGTTATCCTTGGAACTCTACTAAAATTCTTTCTTAAGTGTTTGATCCTCGTTTTGTCGTGAAGGATGCCAGACTGACAGATGACTCATAAGTTCTTCTGTGATAATTCTACTGCCGGGAACTAATTTCTCTAGTTCGTTCTCCTTTTTCTTGTAGGGTTTAGCTTATTTGCATTCAATCTTTAAGGTTCACAGAGATATCAAAGGTGGTAATATATTATTGACTGAACAAGGAGAGGTAAAGTTGGGTACGTATACTTCTAGATTTTTGTAAATATATTCTTTATGGTATCGTCCCCCAAATTATCCTTGGACTACGGCTTTGTTGCTGTATTTTTCTGGCATTTCTGCTGAATTCGTTTATTGGGATCCTAGTTGATCATTTGATACAATCTTATAATGCGGAAGAATAGTACAGTAATGAGTAGTAATGATTTAAGGTTTAATTTTTTGTCAGGACGTTCATGTGGATACATTGATACTCGTCTTTATTTTTGTCATTTCCATCACAACATACCAGGCTCTTACGTGTATCAGTGGCTCAGTGCATTCTCATATGTTAAAAAAATATCCATATGGAATATCTCGCCTGCAAATTACAAACTCAAAATCACTTCCTGAAAAACCAATTCATTAGCTTTGTGTGCTTCTGGGTTTGGAGGTTGAGTTGGTGCATTGTAGTTATCAGCCTCAGCTTGTTTTATCGTTAGCTGATGATGGTATTCCTTCACTTTGTTTCTAATTTGGCTTCCTTAATTCTGACAGGGGATTTTGGCGTTGCCGCACAGCTAACAAGAACCATGTCTAAACGTAATACGGTATGTTATTATTATTTGCCTAGTGATGAACGTACTACTTAAAGTTGTGGTAATGGTTATTTCTTTCATGGAATTATCCATTCACGCATTATGTTCCTTTTGCGCTATAATTTTGTTTAAAAATCAAGTCCATTCGGGACAATTATGTTAGGTCAATTTGAGTAAGAGGTTTCCATAAAGAAGAAGCCAGGCATTCAGTTTTATGTTTACCACGTGTCTTTGCCTTTGTATCTCCTGTCCAATATACTGATCTTGTATGCCTTTTTTATGCATACAGTTTATTGGCACACCACATTGGATGGCCCCTGAAGTCATTCAAGAGAGCCGCTATGATGGAAAGGTATGTGAATGTTACTAAATCTCTGTTCTTCTGTGTTGCTTACTAGTAAGCCTTCAAAGCTGACCAACGGGGTTATGTCCGTGGCCTGTTAGGTGGATGTTTGGGCTCTTGGAGTGTCTGCAATAGAGATGGCAGAGGTACTCTTCTTTCTCAGTGATCATGCCTTATGGAAGGAGCTTATGTCTCTAGAGTTGTCCTTCCTACCAGCCTCTTCTGTTTTGTATCTTCTCCTACTTGCTTTAATCTATGAGCAATTTATTTACTCTTTTATTTAGGAGGTTCACTTCAAAGTTGAAGTTCATTCTATATTAAATGGAATATTGAAGTTTATTCTGACCTGTGAGTCCAGTCGTAGAATTTTTCTGGTCTCCTCAAGTTAGTAGAAATTAAGATTTAAGACTGATTACATCTGGCACATTGTATCAAAACTGAGCTGTTGTGTTCATTGCAGTTGTTCCTCAGTCTCCTTATGTGGGAGGACATTTTTTTGGGCTATGTTTAAAACATATATGCTTTAACAAAAGTATTACCAAACTGAAAATTATATATGCGTCATTCACAAACACCCCCACCTTACCGTACACGGGCCCCTGAGGCACTGGAGTAATGTTATATTTTGTTGTGCTGTTAAAGTGGATGTTGTGTGGAGTTGTTCATTCAGATTTACCAATTCTTACTGTTTTCATCTTCAGGGACTCCCTCCAAGGTCAGCAGTTCATCCAATGCGGGTTAGTTAGCAAATTTGTGGTAGCTTGAACACTGTTTGGTCATAATATGAGTGTAACAACAACAACAACAACAACATCAGAGCCTTAGTCCCAAAATGTTTTGGGGTCGGCTTTGGAACCGTCATGAGTGAACTCTCATCTCAAAAAAAAAAAAAAAAAAAAAAAAAACCGAAGTGGAGTGAAACAAAAAAAAATGGAAGGCAAAGGGGTTTTATAAATTTTAAATCGAACTTATCACATGTATAAAAACCCAAAAAAAATAAATCAAGAATAGAGTTTAAGGTGATTTTGAGAAATGAAGTAAAAATTAAAATAAGAGTTTTGGAGGAAAAAGTATAACAAATCCAAACATAAATTTTTTTAGAAAACTCAATAAAAACATCAAAGGCTAGAAGTCCACATGTATCATATCCCTCCATAGTGCCCTCTCCATCACCATCCCCTCCTGAAGCCCGAGAAATCTCATATCGTGCTCAATCACTCTTCTCCAAGTTTGTTTAGGTCATAATATGAGTGTCTGACGATTTTTTTCGTCATGGTTAAAAATCTTATATATGGCTTCAAAACATGTGTAAACCCTTAGTTTTAGAAGGCTTGAGGTGCATTGAGGTAATGCTGACCGCATAATATTATGTGCCCAAAAGAACCTTGTCTTTTAGTTTTTCTATCTTTAAATTTTAGGTCTTTCTTGAGGTTTAACATTATTTCCAATTCTAATAGAGTCAAAGACTCACTTTATTTTTCTTTGGATTGTGATTAATAAAAGCAAACAAGCTCACTTTAGTTAATTGTCCGCACTTGCTTTATTGTGAACTAGCCGTAGGTTGATGCAATTCTCGACATAGTTTTCACTATGGGTCATTGTGAAACAATCGCTTTGAGATTTCAATGCATGGGTAAGATTGCATACTCCTTCCCCTTCTACCTCACAATGAACATGAGCCTTTTAAACATGCTTAAGAGGATAAAAAATGACATAGAGTGGCAAAGACAAGAGTATAATTTGCAAAAGAAAGGAAAACAGAGCACTTATACATAGAGATCTACCTCGGTGCGCCTCAACAGTCGCACTCATTGACACCTGGCACCTCAATTAGGGTGCAAGGCGAGTCTGCTGGACCCTCAGTGGCTCAGTGTGCTTCGGCCTTGGCAGACATTTAGAAAATAAATAATTATGTACTCGGTAGATGCTTTCATGTGGTTTTGTGCTTGCTACTCCAAACCAAGAGTCTGCATTATTTGAACCTGCTTCACTTCATTAGCATCTCAGTTACAGAGATGTACCTTTGTTCTAGCTGCTGGTTCACTGTTGGGGTCTGCTGCGAAGCGTACACATGTTACTGATTGGCCGTTTCCTTACCTGTAACAACAATATTATTCGGATACTTCATATTACTTCATATATCCATGTCCGAAACTCGAGACTCAAACTCGACTCTCTGGCAGTTAATTTAAGCCAAAAACACGAGTGCCGACTCCAACACTTGTATTAACACACATCTCGTTATCCAAAACAATAACTGTTCACATAATTCTGCTGTGATATTGTCTTGTCCAAGTTTTTGCTTCCTAAAATTTTTCCAAATTCCAAATTTTGCTTATTATCTCTAATTTCTGTTGTTCAATTGCTAGGTCCTTTTCATGATATCTATTGAACCAGCACCAATGCTTGAGGACAAAGAAAAATGGTGTGGTAATCGAAGCTTATTTATTTGTTCATCCTTTCAATTCCCGTGTTAAATAAATATTGTATGTTATATGCCATGGAGTATATGATATCCTTCGTCTCATCTCATTCCGTCGCCTTCCTTTGTTTTTGCTGTGAACATTAGTCTTTGCTTCTGCACTTAGAGAGTTGTAATTTAGTAGTATAGTACTATTTTTTATTTTCTTGTGTTCTACACCTATGTGAGGATTTCGGAAAGATGCTGCTTGATGGGGACAAAAATTCTTAAACTTATCATGGTTGCTATGGTACATCTGAATTTATGCTTTTTAACATGGTAATACACACAATGAATGAAAAAGATTCTGCTTTTCTGTTGATTTATAGCCTCATCATGTGTCGCTAACTCACTATGCTTCATTTGCATTCTCGTTAAGCCTAGATAGTGCTTCTCTCTCCTTATTAGTGTTATATCTTTGGTATTATGACTTAATTATTATATATTATATTATCCCGTCCCTGAGCTACACTGTGTGTGACTAGACTTCTTTAGACTTTAAAGACACCACTTTCCCTTTGGTTTTGGGAATGGAGAGGACGGAAGATTACCTGATTGGATGGAAATAATATGGAATAAATGTGGTGCTATGTTTTATTCTCTCTTTTGCACATGCAAGACAGTGTTGTTTTAAAATCTTAAGAGAATTATCTACTCATCAAAAATAGGAGGTAAGGAAACCAGCAGACCAAAGTGACATTCCATCTAGACCGCGGTTTCTTTGACAAGTCATTTTAATTTTCTGGTTTGAAGTCGTGAATTAATCATTAAAATGAAGTCGCTAGTAACTGGACTGAATAGATTATTATCTCTCTCATGGAAATATATGCTAAGTTGTTGGTCATGGTTGAAAGTCCCAAGTCACTTTAAAGAGGGTTAGTGGTTGAAATAGCTCTTTTCCTTTTTTTTTTCTTATTTGTTTTGTAACTTGTGTGGAATCTCTTTTATCGATGGAAGATTGTACTGTGTAATGTTTATCCGAGCACTTAGAATTTTTGTTGGATGCTTCACAGGTCTCTAATATTTCATGATTTTGTGGCAAAGTGCCTGACCAAGGAGCCACGCTTGCGACCAACTGCGTCTGAAATGGTGAAGGTATTGAGTGATTCTTGGTTACAATGTCTAATTTGTCCCTCTTTAGCCTCATGAACCCACCTCTCTCTCTGGCTGTGCTGGATTTATTCTTTAGATAGCTTTCTCCCTTGTAAAAGGAATTTGTATTCCACAGTTTCAGTCTCTGAGCTGCTGTGCATCAGTGGCTGCTACTGATCCCATTATAGTAATTTATCGCTCCTGCTATTATGCAACTCATTTCAGCCATTGGGATTATATCTCATGATGACATGTTTATATTTATGTATACTCCCATGATGGTCCAAAATGATCTTTTTAATACAAAACCTTTGCGTTTCTTAGAAAAAACTACACGTGCTGTACAAAATACTCCTTCTATTTTTCTATTTTCTTCCCATTTGCCTTTTCACAGTTTCCAGGATGGAACTTGGAACTTTGACCGTAATTTTTGACGCATAAATTTTATAGTTATCGTCAAAAATAAGATTTTGTGAAAGATTGTTTGATAATAAATGTTGATATTTTAGTTTTATGTATTAACAAATTTTTTCTCCAATATATTTATGGAAAGTTTTTAACTTTGACCTCCAAAAAACAAATGGGAAAAACGAAGAAAAACGGAGGGAGTATATCATGATCTGACATGCATATATGGACGTGGATCCATCTTAATGTCTTGGGCGGAGCAATGGGAACATTATAGAAAGAAACATATATCAATTTTGTGCATGTTTTTGGGCTTGATAATCATTTAACATGAAATGGAGCAGTCCGATAGTAAATAATACATCATTGCTTCGTATTTTGATATGCATAGAACTTTTTTTTCCTTGGTGTTAGCATTTTTCTGTCACTTGTTTGAGTAATCCACATTCTCACTTGTTGCCTGTATTCAACACATGAAGCATAAATTTACTGAGAGGTGCAAAGCTGGGGCTTCTTCAATGTTTGCAAAAATTGAGAAGGCCAGGCAAATCAGGCAATCTATGGTACTTCAAGCTGAAAGCCTTCATGATGGAACACTATTGGCAGGAGTATGTCCATGTGTCTCCTGCGTCCTTTGTCTCCTCCAGTTTTTGTCTTTTCCGTTCTGATCTCTTCCTGTAATCCTTGTTACGTATTATAGCAGATGGAGGGTTTTAAAATGAATCAGGACTATGGTGACACAGTTCCATCAAAGCCAATTAACATTGGGCAGACGAGTAAAAATGAGGTATCCAAGGTAGCTGGCTCAGAAAGGTGGCAGACTTCTCAGAATCCAGAGCTGGCTGGAGAAGGTGTTCCATTTTTCTTACTCACTTTGTTCTCTGAGTATATTTTAGATTGGAGTTTAATTGAAATGACCGTTTAACTTATCTCTTAGCAACGTTATATAGATACATGCAACTTGTTATTGACTAGTTACGTTACTCCGTCTCTCCCTATTATGTGCATACCTGTGTCGGAAATTCAGCCCTCGCACATAGGTTTTGACACTTGGGTGTCTCATTTTAAAGTCAAAACCGTTAGGATTTTTTTCCTTTTCCCTTTTTTCTTTGTTTTGTTCTTTTATTTTATTTAGTTCGACTCTCCATATTATATTCATGCTTCTGTCGGAAAGTCAGCACTCAACACAGAAGTTTTGACCCTTCGATGTCTCAATTTAAGCCAAGAACATTCAGTTTTTTTTTCCTTTTTTTTAATCTACTCCGACTCTCCATATTATGTATGTGCTTGTGTCGGAAATTCAGCACTCGCACATAGGTTGACTCTTGGATGTCTCATATAAAGCCGAAAACATTAAGATTTGTTTGTTTCTTTATTTATTTATAAATAGTCAAGTCCAACACATTTCCCCTTCCTGTGTCTGATTTCTCTCCCCGAGTATGCGAGTAATATAGGCCCCCAACTTGTGATAATGATATAGGTTCCTTTAGTGTGGTTTATGTACCCACAGACCACCAGTCCCCCACCCCCACTCCTTGTAAAAATATACAAATAATAGTAAAACTTAACACAACTTGTGACGAGTTAAGTTTGCTATATCGGCCTTTATTAAGCATGCTAGATTGTGGTTACTTTTAATGGAATACATTTGACTTGTTTTAGTTCCATCTGTGTAAGTATAAGCAACAAAATTATGAGTTTGTCATGAAGCCTTGTAGTTAAGAGCACTTTTGTTTGGATTCCTTTGACTGAATTTGCTGGAACTGTTATTGAACTTTTGCATTACAGTTTGATTGAAGATCTGTAATTTCTTATTTGGCGTTGTCACAACATCCGTGGACTTTTGTGGTCTTTTGTCTGTAGGTGATTTTGGGACTTTTGTTGTTCATGGTGGCAGTGAAACAGATAAGCCATTCACTCAAATATCACCATCAACCAAAGAACATTTTCTGTCTTCTGAAGGTGCTACTGGAGTTTCGGCACATGGTGGTGTAAGAGAATCAAGGGATTCCAGGTTTTTTCCTCTCCCTGCCATAAAAGGTTTGGCCGTAGATGTTGGAGTAGCCTTCACGGCTAATAGCATTTGCAACTGAATGATAATGAATGCATGTCAGTACTGCCCTATTAAAGGACAGAACACTCAACTCATATTTTTGCTTCTAGTTCTCTTATTACGCCCTAACCATTATCCCCTAACTTTTACTTTTAAACACATTACCCCTCTTTAAAATCCATAAGTATTGTTGCACAAAGTTTAAGTTTGAAAGTACTAATTTGTTTGAAAACACAACGAGCCTTGTGTACATGAAGCACAGGCATCCGCCTCTCGCTTTGCACCTCTTTGTCATGGATCCTTGTCACCTTGGTGTGCCTCGTGACTTTTAAACTAAGATAGGGTGCTTCAGACAAAATTCATTAGCCAGAGTCTATGCCGTGCTAATTTAAGGATGTTGACATCAAGTATGAGAAGAGTACACAGGAATGAAATCTAATTTAATCGTTGACAGCGAACACTCCTTTCCATACATTTGGATTCACCAAACTTCCCTTTTTCTGGTCACTAAAACCAATTCTACACATTTCGACCTCTGGATAAGATTTTTCCAAAAAGGCAAAAATATTCTCTCGAAAGTCTGGCTTCCACTGCCTGTCCCTTACTTTTACTTTACCTCTTTAGAAACTTGACATGTATAATCTTCTACTTGCCCATTCCTATGTACTCTACTTTCTTTCCTCTTGTTCTTAGATCAACCACTCTATGTTGTAGAGATAAGTTCTACTTGTACTTGTATCTTTAACGTGTTCATTATTGTGTTGGCATTAACAAAATCCATGTAATCAAGACCCAATTTCCTTTTAGGTGATAGAATATGTTTAAGCTTGCTTTTCTACCGTCAATGTAATCCATGTACTCTACCATTTGTTCTGTTCACTGAGTTTTCACAAATTTTCCAGGGGAAATAGTGGTATGAGTGATAAATCCGTGCATGCTTCTAGCACTGTTAATCAAGAATTCCTTACATCGACACCGACTCAGCCAAAGCTTAAAGAAAAAGACGCAAGTCAGGGACAAATTGCTGGCTTGGGTAATATATCATTTAGAAACGAAACTGTCAGTCAGAAAGCTTTTGCCGTGCAAGACAAGGTAACCTATTGTAATAGACTAATTGTGCTTACATCAAGTCTTTCCAGAAAACTCATATACGAGTGTAACATAGTCCAGTGAAGGAAATCTAATGAAATTATGGATAAATTCTTCACTATGCTGATTGTTAATTTACTTCGGTAATGCTAGAGAAACTAGGGTGCCAAAATCGTAATTTATGGCTGGAAGAGCGTTGTAGTTTGGGGGAAGTGATAATGATCCAAGTTTTCCAGTTTTTTCCATCTCTAAATTTGCTAAAAGAAATATCAAGTACTCCGTATAACATAGTCAAGTGAAGGAAATCTAATGAAATTATGGATAAATTCTTCACTGTGCTGATTGTTAATTTATCTTGGTAATGCTAGAAAACTAGGGTGCCGAAAGCGTAGTTTATTGGCTGGAAGAGTGTTGTAGTTTTAGGGAAGTGATAATGATCCAAGTTTTCCAGTTTTTTCCATCCTAAATTTGCTAAAAGAAATACTGTCAGTTAAAATTTTCTTAGATTCTCTGTGCTTAACGTGCATCACAAACCGCCCTGTTCTTTCTGGCTTAATTTCACCTCCTTTCAATTTTTCTTGGTAGTATTCCGTTAAGTTTTATTTACGTTCAATCAATTACGTTTAATTAATCTATTCACAAAATTGACTTTTAATTCAATTAAATTCACTTCACCTCGGTTCCAATCAATTTAGTTCAATTAAGCTCTACTCCAATTAATTCAATTCAGCTCGTTTCAGCCGAAAAGAACAGGACCGACCTTTTATCATGCTGATCACATCTGCTTAATTTGCTCATTTCTTGTGTAGCTTTGGTCGATATATGCTGCTGGAAATACAGTGCCTATTCCTTTTCTAAAAGCAACTGATATTTCACCAATTGCCCTCTTGTCTGATAATGTATTTGGAGGCAAGCAAAGTGAAAATAGTGGGATGGTGGCTGCTGAAACGTTGCAAGAACTTTTTGCTGGGGATGCGCAAGCAAGAAAGAGGAGGGGTCAAAATGAGGTTTCGGAACATACTGTCTATTGTGTATATTTTGTAAACGATTGATTTCCCCTTTGCTCTATATACTCAAGCCTCTTTCCTTGAATGCAGCCGATGGCCCTTCCTCCAAGCGTTTACCAAAGACTCACGTCTAGCCCCACACTTATGAATCTTACTCAAGCCCTTGCGTATCATAAAATGTAAGTTTACCCTCTTTCTACCTGGTATTTAATTCCTTTTTGGTAACAATGCTACTCAGCGCCTATGTTACTCAGACTCGTTTAGAAGTACCCGACACGGGTACGTGTCCAAGTGTCGGACTCGGCTATTTTATTGAAAAATATGCACATTTTGGTCTAAAATGAGGTGTCCATGTGTCATACCCATGTCCGAGGAAATTAGAAGAGTTGGAGTAACATAGCTCAGCGCCTTATGGGCTCCTGCAAAGGGCGGGGTAGGGGTTGATTGCAGACCCCCTTTCTCTTGTGTTAGACTGTTAGCTATTCAACAAAAAGGCCGGTTTTGAACGACCATTTTGAAATTTGTGTTGAGAATTGTAGCACATGGAACTTTCACAATAAAAAGAAATACAATGTGTATCTAGTATAAATCATTTTGTTTTATTCCATTATAATCCAAGTATGACGAGTCTTTGGCTCCTTTGAAATTGAAAACCTTGCGATTCCTTTTATGGCAAAGACACAAAAAGTTTCGGTGATTTGATATTCATCTATAGTTTCGACAATGGAATGATTGAAGTTCTATGAAATTTTCTGGTTCTATTGACACAGGTGCTACGAAGAGATGCCGCTTCAAGATTTGCAGGTAGCACAAGAACAACAGACGATTCAGAATCTCTGTGATACGCTCCGAACCTTATTGCGCCTTTAGATTATTATTATTCCTGATTTATCTTTACCTGCCTTTTATCGTTCGCCCCTATTTTTTTTATTTGTAAAATCTTGTATTTCTGGTGTCAGTAGTTTAAAATATAGGAAAATGTACAGGTCGGTCTCGCCTTTTTTTCTTGTTTTTATTGAAAATGAGGCTTGGGTTAAATTGGTACCTTTTCTGAAACTATTTGTACATCAATTAATCTGGTATAATCGTATAAAGACGGTTGTATATGTAACTTCCATATTTAAGTTTTTTGTAATTTCAATTTTTCATGTAAAATTATTTCGAGACCTTTTTTATTTTTTCTAATTTTTCATGTAAAAATATTTCATGTAAAAATAACCATGAATTGGTACGAAAACAAAGTGCATAATACGGTTATGGGAGAAAACAATGGAGTAATATCGAAATACAATTTGAAATTATTTTATATACATTTATCTGCAATTTTTGTTTCAAACAGTCTTAATTTCAGACCTCTCACAATTCCAATCTCATTTTAATATTATTTAAATCGCTTATTACAGAGGTTTAAAATTAAAACGGTCTTAAAAAAGAATTTGTGTACATTTATATCAACATCTCAAATTACTACAATAATAATTACAAGCAAAATCATTGACTTTGTTGTGCTTGTGCTTTCATTGCGATGTTTCCGGCAGTAGCTATCTACTTATGCAAAGCAACGTACGTTGCGTGAACAGTTTTGCCATGCACACATGTTACCCAATTTTTGTCTCAACTCGAACCTAAAGCGACGGCGATGATCAATCATTTGACGGATATATTGAGGTGAACGGAAAATACAATTTAAAGCATCTAACACGGACGTTAAATTACATTTTTCTTAAAATTTCATTTAACTTTATAATGACAATTATTTGACGAATATATTGAGATGAACTGAAAATACAATTTAAAACATCTAACACGAACACTAAATTCCATTTTTTTGAACACTATTTGACGCCAGGAATACTTCTCGATATTGAAGCTAGTTTACCTCTCTTCCATTAGCTTTAGTTTTATTCTTAGAAACTTGAACTCCATGCCTCATCGCCTAGCGAAACGAGCCATGAATTTGTAAGGATGTCTGTTACCGCTGCAAAAAAAATCCTTTTTTCAAATTTCATTAACTTATAATGAAACCTTAGCAAATTTCCTGAAAGGTTTCATGTCAGCCTGTAATGACTCGCGCCTAATTCAAATAATGATAAGGAAAAAAAGGGATTATAACTTTTAACCGTTACAAACAAAACTTGTTGTTTATGATTATCGTCTCTACTTGTCACCTCGTTACCCGCCATTAGGAAAAAGGGGTCGAAAACAAGAAAACAACGAAAGTATAAAGAAAGGGGGTAAGAGAGAAGAAGTAACGAAAATGAGTAAGTTCTAATTTTACGAAAAGCCAAAGAAGTGGCCACAAAATTGTAGGACACTATCCTACACCATGGAGTATATATCGTCCTACAGTAAATCTTGTTTAAGACGGGAATTATTCGTTTTAAGCTTAAAACGCGTCAAATACTACCCTGTGGAGGTAATAAAGCAAAAAAAAACATTTTTAGGTGACAAATAAGGTGATTTGGTATGTATTTGACCTATTATAAAACGGATAATAACGGTCTGAAATGAGAATTTATGTTGTCCTAACCAGTTTTTCTTTCTAATAATTGGAGTAACATGTGCTTCGTGGGTCTAAGTTTTTTTGAACTATTTTTTTGATGTAACGTATTTATCATCAACCTTGATTGGCCATTTAGAGTGCAATCATTATTACTATGTTTCGTGAAAAACCGTCTTTCATTATCAGTAGGTCTCGTGAAAAACCGTTCCCCATTAAACTAATGGGATATACAACCGATAAAATAGAACTTAAGCAACTCTCTTCTCTTATTATTTTAGAAATCTCTCGATAACGTTATTGAAAAAATATTTTCATATTATTGCCTTCTTGCTCTTGAAATTGAAGGTATTTATATGCAATAAGTCTCGCTTAAAACTACAATATTTGTCTTAAATTATTGAAGATTAGTCAATTATATATTGCCCTTGTGTGTTGTGCATATAAGAATGCATAGAGAAAAGCAATGTATATGTAATTTATATAATAATTCTAACATTATATACATTGGTTCAATTATGATCTTTTCCTTTTTGTTTTGGTTACCTTGATTCTTTTTTACATTATTTTATGGTCGAAATTTTAAGCAGATGGATAATAAGGAGGTAAATAATATATGAATCGATTAGAGAAAATAGATAAGAAATGGAGAATCCTGATTTATGACTCCAATTGTCTAAGCTTTATAATTGTAATTTTTGTGGTTGAGAAATGATCTAATCATTTGTTGTTATTGGAAAAAAGTTGTGACTTGTGGTGGACTGTATAGGCAGTGGCGGATTTAAAAGATATAGTAAATACTATCATCGTGAAATATTATAAACTTTTTGTTAGAATTTCGAATCTTTTCTCTGATGTACCTTATTTTATTATTAATTGGCCTTCTGGTTGTTTTACATAAATATTATTTAAAGAACTTCCTTCACAACAGCATAACGCTTTTTACAAGCGTGTGTATTTTAGAAGTAACAATAAATGTTATTCAGTAATAATTTCCATCAATTATCGTATTTGAATAACGACATCAAAGTATGTCATAAGTTTTTACAGTATGTTATTATAAAACAATTTTACACGAGATTTAACATTTTTTTAATGGATAAAAATGTAGTACTATGGATAGTTGTGAGCAATGAGACATAATCAACCCTTAAAAGGATACATAAAAATAACATAATCTTGATCTATAAAAGGTAGTCAGTCTATATTCCCTACATGCACGTTAAAAAGAATCACCATTTTGTTAGGTTTAAGAATTTTAAAGATTAAAAAGTGTCTTGAGTGGATTCAATTAGGTTTAGGATATGAAATAATATCACATATTTTTATCGGTGACGGTCGATATTTGTCATAAATTTGTGACAGATTAAATAAAACTCACATGATATGATTCTCTCTATGCATTCTACTTTTTATATTATCTATCCGTGTGAGTGATATTTAACCCATCATAAGCTTGTGATGGACATATCCGTGAAAAAGTGAGTGAGACCTATCGATGAAATATAACATTAGTTTGGTATAGACTTATCCCCACTTTCTCCAACTCATTATTTTGATTTTCTTCTTGATAATAAAGAGGCGAAATTCTCATTTAAGACGGTTATATTCGTCTTAAAGTTATAATAGGTTAGATAGTTGTAATAAAATAAAAACAAAATGTATGAAAAAACTAGCATATACCTTCCCTAGTGTGAGTAATGGTTTTCCTTTTTATTTTCACGCTAGTCGGGTATTGGTTCTAGGTTTACATTTCACGTGGGTTATGATATTTTGTGTGGTCCAGATTCATTTCCTTAATTTTGATGTAAAAAAAAATCATTACTCAAACTAAGAGATAATATGTTTTAATATTAATATAAATATAAATATACCCATCTTAAATAATATACATATATATTTGGGCAAAGAGATTCCAAAGTGACATATGCCCCTTCTTTGCCTATTCATTTTATTTATCCTCTTGGTTTACCAATGTATTGTCTCAACTCCCAATGATGGTTTTAGTTGAAGAGAAATTGAGGAAAATATATAAATCATTAGATCAAGCTCCTACAATTGCTCTCCATTTCTAATTTGTAATAGATTAAATCCGTCACGAGCTTGTAAATGAGAGGCAAATAAAAAGGACGGGTGGAAATGAGTTATAATAGGTCATAAATTTTATTTTCAGATAATTTAGCAATTTATATGATTAATAGGACAAAGAAAAAATATTATTTTATTATTTCCTTTATTCCAAAATTAAATTACACGGAATTTAAAGTGAGGTAAAGTTTACGCGAAAATCTAGAATTTTTATTATTGAAAAAGAAAAGTAGGAAGATTATTTTGGGATGATTAAAAAAAGGAAAGTGAAAGAAAATTTATTAGAATGGAGAAAGTAATATAGTTAATTATGTGAGAGATAATGGGTAGGAAATAGAGGAAGCAAATATAGTTCATTAATTTTTTTGGTGCGATAGTTCATTATTTTTTTAGTATGAGAAAATTATTATAATGCGTTTGGAGAATTGTAAATTCGGACGACGCATTAAAAATAATCTAATATGTAATAGTAGATTCACTAATACCTTTATTTTAATTAAAAAAAAGTTTATTATTATAGTAATCTGTTATTTACCAAACATTTAAGGATGATTTTGCTAACCAAATTTATTAGTCAAACATACTATTTAACGATATCTACTACTCTGTAGTATTTAATAGAGAGCCTATATCTCACTTAAAACCGTCTTGAGATTAAAATTTCTTATAACCACAATCTAATCAAATTATACATCGATCCTAATTTAAAACCGTTACAACCAAAACCCATAATAAATACTAAAAAAAAGTTACAAGTAAACCCCTCTGATAAATAATGGTTATGTCCTACTCGTACTGAACTTAATAGTAAATTCACTTATACCTTTATTTAACAACAAAAAAATTTAATTATTATGGTTAATCTGATAACTAGATTTATTAGTAAAAAATACTAGTAGTATTTAAATATGCTAGCGGTATTAGCTAACGATATTTATTATTCAAAATTTAGTTCCATTATTTACCAAATAAAGCCTATATATCTCACTTAAAACCGTCTTAAAATTAAAACTTCTCATAGCCACAATCTAATCAAATTCTACATCGATCTTAGCTTAAAACCGTCACAAACAAACCCAATAAATATTAAAAAAAAAATTACCACTAACACCTCTCATAAATAATGGTTATGTCCTACTCGTACCGAACTTAATAGTAAATTCACTTATACTTTTATTTAAAACCAAAAAAAATTACTCCCTCTTATTCAACCTGATCTTCTCTCCTTCTTTATTCGTGATAATCATGTTTTCTTCCCCTTTTCCTATTTGGTAAGATTTTTGTGGCCCAAATTCAATTTCATGTGGGGTAGGTTGATTTGTGTGGGCCAAATTCATTTTCTTAATTCTTGGGTAAAAAGAAAGGGAAAGAATAGGCTGAATAGGAGGGAGTAATTATTATGATTAATCTGATAAGTAGATTTATTAGTCAAAATACTATTTAAATATGCTAACCATATTCTGCTAACAATATCTATCATTTAAAATCTAATTCCATTATTTACCAAATAAAGCCTATATATCTCACCTAAAACCGTCTTGAAATTAAAACTTCTCATAACCACGATCTAATCAAATCCTACATCAATCTTAACTTAAAACCGTCACAACCAAAACCCGTAATAAATATTAAAAAAAGTTACCAGTAAACACCTAATATAAATAATGGTTACTGTCCTACTCGTACTGAACTTAATCTATATCTGAAATTATCCAATGACATCATAAAGAAAGAGATTGTTGGGAAGATGGCGACATTTTAGAGAGAGAAGTTAGAGAGAAGAAGATAGAGAGAAGTTAGAAGAGACGTTTCTTTTTCTTCTGTTCTTTCTGTTTTCTTGTGATCCTTTTGTATCTTACTGCTGCTGCATTACACTTTTAAGGGTTAACCTTCTTCTTCTTCTTCTTCTTCTCCTCTTTCTCACAGTTTGTCTTTAGTTGTATAAAGTTTTAATCTTTATCATTTAATCACTAAAAAAACTAACACCCATTATAAATTGTGTGATTTGTGATCATACCCATATTTTTTTTCTTAATTTTTTGCATAATTGGGATTGTTTTTGTTCAAATTCAGGCTTTTTTTTAATGTAAGCCCACTTTTTTTTGACAATGTATTATAGTTATGTTACGAGTAAGAGTAACGGAGTAACTCTCGTGTGAGACCGTCTCATAATTGTAGTGGTGGGGTTATTATTTTAGTGGGTTTTGTGTTAATTTACTGTAATGATACGGGTCTTGCTTAAAACCGTCTTAACTTCGTACTTTAACTAGGTTAACTAGGTTAATGAATTTGTCTGCAATTGGGTTATATAGTATTTAACTCTTGCTTAAGATTATCTTTCTCTTCTATAGATTGAAATGCAGATTCTTTGAATTTCAGGTTTTCATAATTTTGTTGCATGTATGTTAAATTGTTGGGCATGTGGCATAAAAATGTTGGGATGGTAAGATGGTTATGAGCTATTGTTTTTGTGGCCGAGTTAAGGGTAAGGTTGCGTACATCTAAGCCCCCTAGACCCGCCACGACAATAATCATACAAATAGGATAGATGAACCATCTCAACCAAAACCTTAAGGCGATGGGTGAGGCCCAACTATTATTACTATTCCTAATACGCTCCCTCAGTCAAATGCCCATCGGGCTTGAAGAGGGGTTAGTTTACACAGGCTCCCCATACCGTGTGTGGGTTTCCACTTCGTGGTTTTTGAGGGGTTTTGAGGTTGCCAGTATTCAAACCCGTGACCTTCGGTCACACTGGCTCTCTGATACCATGATAGATGAATCATCTCAACCAAAACCTTGAGTCGATAGTTGAGGTAATAAACTATACGTCTATACAAGGGTTTTGTGTTGTTGGCTTGTTGCTGTATTGTGTAATTGTTTGAAGAACTGCATATTTTGTGTTTGGGTTGTAAGGGTAGTTACTTATGTAGAAGTAATGCTATTCTGACAGTATTCTGTGTTCCTGTTTGCGATTTGTGAAACAGAATTTACCTCAATTAGTTTTGGACTGAGAGCATGTCGTTTCCTCGAGTTGAGACGAGTAGAGGGGAGTTAAGGATTCATGACAGTTTGGATGATCTTAGCACTGATTTGGTTGAATACATATCTGAGATATCAGAGGCATCAGTCAAAGAACGCGGAGTGTTCACCATTGCCTTATCCGGTGGTTCTCTGATTGATATGCTGAGGTATAACTTCTGCAATTCTGCTCAGTTTAAGTGAAGCCAATGATTCAATTCTTAGGGTTTGTATTCTGATGAAATTTACATAAAATTGATCACTGATGAAATTGACGGTTCCAAAGGATGATTCATGTCGGCCGACCCCAAAACATTTTGGGACTAAGGCTCTGATGTTGTTGTTGTTGTTGTTGTTGATCACTAAACTAGTTGCGCGTTCTTGATGCAATGTTCATAACGCTTCACCCCACAAAATGCTTCACCATGCCATTACCGGCTTACCCTTCCATTTGCGGGAAGTATTGTTATTGGTTTGTCTCTGAAATAATGTTTTTCGTGGTACAGAAAACTTTGTGATGCGCCATTTAGTAAGACAATTGATTGGGGCAAATGGTATATATTTTGGGTTGACGAGCGTGTGGTAGCTAAGAGTCATGCTGATAGCAATTATAAGCTTGCTAAAGAAGGACTTTTGACCAAGGTGTGTTTTTTTTGATATGTTGATGATTATTTTTGCCTTCTTCCTGAACCGATTTAATGTCTTCTTCGTAATGTTTTGGTTATTGTTGGATATTCCGAACTTGTCTTTGTATACTGGACTTAGGCCCTGTTCTTTTCGGCTGAAACAAGCTGAATTGAATTAATTGGAGTAGAGCTTAATTGAACTAAATTGAGTGGAACTGTGGTGGAGTGAATTTAGTTGAATTAAATGTTACTTTTGTGAAGAGATTAATTGAACATAAATGATTGAACGTATATAAAACTTAACGGAATACAACCAAGCAAAATTGAAAGGAGCTGAAATTAAGCCAGAAAGAACAGGGTCTAAAGTAGTTCGAAGAGTCTGCCTTGGTCTTAAACTTGTTTTTGTATAAGAAAATTCGTTGATTTCAGCGATCTATTGTTATTTAGTAATTTTGTGTGCTCTAGAACGTGTCAAAATTGAAGTGTAGTGAGGAAAATAGAAATGACATTGTGGTTGGAACATGCTGAAAAAAAAACAGATCGTCTTGCTTGTGAGTCGTGACCTCTCAGGGCTCCCTCGTACTTGCTCGCCCATTTGCTCTATGTGAGAGGTCACAAGCTTGTGACGGAATAGTGTCGCCATAAATGAGAATTTGTGGAAAAAAAAGAGGACGAGAAAGACAAGATTGCGATTTTATCTGTTTCATTGAATGCTTGGTAAAATTTGATGAATGACATTGTAGATTTATCAAGCGGATCAGAGGCAGGTTATCTCCAAAGTCAGTTTTGATGCATGAGCTCTGTTTATCTTCGTTCTGTTCCTTCGTTTACAAAAAAATTCTCTCTTTTGTACATGACGCGCACGCCACCATGCGCCTACCTGGCAAGGGCTCTTGGTATGCCTCGTGAGTCGTGCCTTTTAAAAATAAAGGGTTTTTATAGCATGTTTACACGAATCCTTATAAAATTATTTGGTAGTTTTTGCAACCTAATATGGACTACCCGTATAGCCGTATGGTGAGGCATTTACTCTCGGATCGCTATCTGCATGTGCTTGTTCGCTAATCTCTATTTACTTTGCTTGAAATTCCGTCTTGGTTAATCTGTACGAGTATTAGATTATCGATAACCTACGAGATTCCCTAAGTGATAAGGCCTAGCTTAATATTTTTTCTTAATATTTTATTCATTGGTTGCCGATGATTGGCTGAAATCCCGTGTTGTTTAATTCTTGTTGCTTTAGATCAGTAATTTGTTAGAAATTTGATTCCTTCTGCTAAGGTCTATGTTATGTGATGAAACTAAAGCACTCTAACTGTGATTAGTTAATGATGGTGGAACAAAATCCCGATTGACGGAACACATTGGCATTCTATAGTGTTGAATTCGCCATTGGAGGTCTGTGTTACTCAGACTCGTTTAGAAGTACCTGATACGGGTACGTGTCCAAGTGTCGGACTCGGCTATTTTATTGAAAAATATGCACATTCTGGTCTAAAATGAGGTGTCCATGTGTCATACCCATGTCCGAGTGTCCAGTGTCGGACACGGGTACGCGAGGAAATTAGAAGAGTCGGAGTAACATAGTTGGAGGTTGACTGGTCGAGTTTTAAGTTAACGGGTCACCCGTGTTTGAAACTTGTGAGCATCGATCTTGTTAATGTTTCTTAAAATTGCTTTGAATACTTTTCAGGTGCCAGTCATCCCGAGTCACGTCCACTCGATCAACGATTCCTTATCAGCAGAGGAGGCTGCAAGCGAGTACGAGTTTGAGATCCGACAGCTAGTCAAAAGCCGTTTAATCAGCGTTTCCGACATAAACGATTGCCCCAAGTTCGACCTCATCCTCCTAGGAATGGGTCCCGATGGACACGTGGCTTCCCTATTCCCTAATCACTCGGCTTTGAAGGTGAAACACGAATGGATTACATTCATAACCGACTCTCCCAAGCCGCCACCTGAGAGGATCACCTTCACCATGCCTGTCATAAACTCCGCGTCCAACGTGGCTGTGGTTGTGACAGGTGGAAGTAAAGCAGAGGCTTTCCGCTTGGCGGTAGATGCAAGGGATGTGGGACCCAAGTCGTTCGGCTTGCCAGCTAGGATGATCCAGCCCACCAAAGGAAAGTTGGTCTGGTTTGTGGATAAACAAGCTGCCTTGAAACTTGATGGAGTCGAGTTTTCTTAGGGTTTAGGGTTTCGAGATCACTTCTTATTCTTTTCTTCTTTTGGATTCTCCATTGTGGGATGGTTAGTATCTTGTCAAGATCTTTAGTTAGCAATGGCGCGGTTTACTGTGGGAAAGTGGTGTCGCTATGTTCGATGTTCTAGATAGGACCCTTCATTGTTGCGACTTATCGACTGCAATCTTTTGTTGACATGGGTGTATATTTTGTCGCGGAAAGAAACGTAATTCCTGCAATTTTTCGGTGTTCACTTTTCTTTTCTTTAATCGGGCTGCAATAGATTAGCACTCGACGGTAGTCTGTGGAGGGAGGCTACGTGAGAGGTTTCGGTCTGTCGTTCTTCCTCAAAATATTGCCGTCTCTGCAGTTGAGGCCGATTGGATTGACTCGGAAAAAGTAGATGCAGAACATTGATAGAAAAATGTGGAAATCGACAGTGAACTTTGTGATGACCGAGATAGCCTGTCACGCCACAAATGAGAATTTGTGAAAACTGAATTTGATGCAATAGCCAATAGTAAGTCTTGCTTGTGACGGGTCACCATTTGTGACGGATATTTTGTGAGATAAAATGGATACAAAATGAGTTAGTGGAGAAAGGGGACCACATGAATAGTGTCGGAGAGAGAGAAAAAGTGGATATTTTGTGAGAGTAAACGGTATCCGTCACAAGCTTGTGACGGATACCGCCGTCACAAATGAGAATTTGTGAATAGCCAATATGCATAACTTCTACTATTTCAATGTACTTTATGCCACCATCCACAAAAGGGGGTATGAACCGTCACGAACTCACGAAGAGCGACTTTTGTTTGACCACAAATTCTTGGTCAAGACACCATTAACAACCGATTTACCTAAGACAAAAATAAGAGGAAGGTTGTGAAAGGTATTATCATAAACGGTCTTACTTATAAATACTCCCTCCGTTCAGTTCCAATTCACGACATTTCACCAAATATACGAGAGAGAATCTGAAAAGCATCGTGAATCGGACACAAATAGGGATGGCAATGGGTGGGATATGGATGGGGTGGAGCCACATTCATATCCATATCCATTTAATTTATGGTCATCCATATCCCACCCTTATCCGTTTAATTTTTTTCCATCCATATCCATATCCACCGGGTGAAGAGGGTGAAGCGGGCACCCGTTGGATATTTTTACGCTCGTAAAATTTAACTACGATATATAAAAGACACACCTAAGACGAATAAATTAAAAGAGTACATTACCAAATAAATCCGGGTTACGTGAAATATGTACAATGTTTACACGCCAATAAACAAAAAAATGCAATAAAATATTAGTTTGCTAGGTACGATGACGGGTAAACAACTTAATGTTCCTTCAGGTTCGTTTTGGGCTCGTGAAATATTTAGCTTCTCATGAAATATACGTCATGTCTAGTGTATTCCTAGACAAAAGAGCATTTTTAGTAGTTTCTAAGTTTACTTTTAAATAATCTGTACAAATTAAAAGAATTTTTAATCAAAGTTTTTATTATTTATTTTTTGTTAGAAAAAATTAATTTTACACACTAATTTAGGATATCCACCGGGTGATAAACGGGTGATAGCCTTTAATCCATATCCCATCCTAAATTCACCCATATTCATATCCCACCCTAAATTTAAAAAAAAGTTGTAATCCATATCCCACCCATTTAATTTCGGGTGGATGGATATCCACAGGGTTAGGGTGAGACTGTCATCCCTAGACACAAAAGACGGAGTAATGCATTCCCAATCACGGACACCTAGTCATCCTTCCTCAGTCACTTCAAGCAAGACAATATGAATGCTTTAGTTAGGTAACATTATCCACAAAGTGTGAAAGATAAGAGTAAACCCTAAATAGTTTAATCAGTAGGTCCAATAATGCAATGTCTACTACAATTCCAGAAAGTTGAAGATAAGATTATTAATAGTATTAATAACATGTAAAAATACTCTTGTCAACTGCAGATTACAGATTACTCTATCTCTCAAGGTCCACAAATAGTACACTATGATTATATGAGAACCCTCCTTGTCTCCAGTGAAAGCTGCCATATTCTGAGACGGGATCCACCGCGTAAGTTGCTCATATAATTATATGAGAAACACTGTCAAAAATCGTACTGACATGTCACCAGTGACGGTAGATCATCCCCAAATCGACAAACTAGAAAGTGGTTAAGTGACACGTTACAGGGAAAGACGAGGTGAAAATCAGCTGGTGTGATTTTGTTGCAGAGCCTCAGCTTCAGCTCTAGCCATGGGATCATCATCTTTTTCGCCATCACGGTCTTCTGCCATCTTTTTTCGGTGCAATTCCTCTGCTGCTTCATTTGAAGCTTTATTCTCAGCCTGTAGACGCTGCATCTCTTCTTCCATTTGCTGTCTCTCAAACCATGTATCTGCATCCGCCCAAACTGCAGAAAAGATAAAATTGTGTTAAATAGAAGCATGATGTCTTTATGATGGTAATTCATCACATTGGCCAATCTTGCTACAACACTTGTAATCAGTAAAAAGTATACATATAAGCATGAAAACGATAAGGTAAATGACATGGTAGCATTTCAGTTACTCCGCGTGTTTTTTAGTGCCTGCCGTTTAGTATGTTTGTTCCCGACTTCTGGTCATAAACAAAAACATGGATGCCCTACGAACTCCTGCAAACGCTCGTGTAAGACTCTTAAGAGGGGATTTAGGGGTATGCAAATTTAACCCTGTGTTGGCCTTTTCACATGACTCATTTATGAAAATTGCATTGAATGACTACAGTACCTCAGAGGCTCATATTTATGACACCTCGAGAGCCGCTATCTATAATAATGTAGAGGGCTGGATGTACACAATGTTATCCTTGTGATGCAGAGCACAAAGACATTTAAGGTCTACATGCATACAAGTACGGAACACTCTTAATTTCTCCAAACAGTTCAACAAAGTATCTCCTACTAAATGGCAAGTTGTTAACCATGGACCACGCTGAAACAACCACGCAATAGTACAAATAAGACTTGAATCGGCACTATTGTCCAGTGCCCTTATTAGACAGCAGACGTCTACTAGAAAGTAAGTAGTCAATTAGCATCATCGCTGCCTCACTGGTATCATTACAATTGTAGAACCATGGTTAAGCCGTTAAGGTATCTGCAAACCTTGATAATTCACTGGTAGGCAACACATAACTAATATTTCAACACATAACTAACGTATAGTTTCACTAATTCACTATTGGCAACAGCAAAAATGAAAAAAAATTTACAAAACTAATCAAAAAGGATAATAAACAACAAAATCTGCGCCTCATACTTCGTTGACAATCACCACCACAACACAACTGCACACATCCCAAAGAAAAGCATGAGTAGAACACAGCTATATCGTGAACTATTAAGATTTCATCTTAGGCAATTATCAACACTCAGAGATTCATAGTTACCCAAAAGAGGGAGATGTAACTTTTGCTCGATTGTTCCCAACGACAGCCTGAAATGTCACACTCACCAATACTTACAAATCATTTACATAATTTTCTTCCCTATTTTTAAGGAGTGGTTAACTATGAACTAAAAGCATCATGCCATATTGCCATTGTAAACAATATTAGTGTAAGTATGAAGGTAAAACAAAAAGCTCCTTTTTTTAAATCTTCCTGAGTCCATACACAAAACAAACAAACTGCATGCACAAGAACAAGAATTATCCTGAATCATAATTATCAATGTGTCTCATCCAACTCCAGCATCCTAAACATCTTTGCAAATAAAGTAATAAACACATCCACCGCATCTACATGTTTCCTAAAAATGTTAATGTTCTTCATCAATCATAAACCTAATGCAATCGAACCAAGCTACTCAAGCATGAGCAGTTACCAGGTACAGATAAACGGTACTTGAGCATTGAGATCTCCTCTCAGTTCCAATTACAAAAACTATATAATCCAAAACAGATATAGTAATCATCAACTTGAATACAAATATATTCCACAACCCAAATCCTCTTCAAATACATAAAACTCTCCCAATACAATAAGTCAAATTCCCGAATGAACATTATTGATAGGCAATTTTGAGCAACAAACAACAATACTTAGGCAGAACATTTCTTGTAATTGAAATTCAATCCTTTTTCAGATTCATACTACAACTAATTAAATGAAACTAACTTGCCAGTTACCCAACTTAAGATGCCTATTGCATCACTATCACCACATCGGAAACTGGTCTCGTAAATTTAGTAGGACTATTCATGAATCCAACTGAAACAATCCCTTTGACCATTAAACGTGTCAATCTCGAATTTCTCATTGTTAGCCACTGCAAACTAACTTCGTCACTGATTTCACCAAATCAAACCTCACCTCATAGCAGTTATAGTCACTAAATTTGCCCCTCAACAAGTAACAAGATAACACAAAAAAAAAACCAAACTGGTCTCGTAAATTTAGTACGACTATTCATAAATCCAACTGAAACAATCCCTTTGACCATTAATCATGTCAATCTCGAATTTCTCATTGTTAGCCACTGCAAACTAACTTCGTCACTGATTTCACCAAATCAAACCTCACCTCATAGCAGTTATAATCACTAAATTTGCCCCTCAACAAGTAACAAGATAACACAAAAAAAACCCAACAAAAGAATACCGCATGATAAAAGTTTGTTCACAGAAAACCTCATGTCTATGCCTCCCTAGTCCCTTCTTTCCTTCTTACACATCATTGCCTCAGTATGCCAAACATCATTTAAAAATTAATCCTAAAGCTTCAAATATACTAATTCAACCTCATAACAGCTCTATTCACTAAATTTGCACCTAACAACACAACACAAAACAAACGAACAAAAAGAAATAGCCTTAGGTTTAATGTTAAAGAGCACACTAGGCTGGACACCCCTGTCTGGATTACCAGATTCCCAAAAAACCAAGCAAATCGCTAACTAATTCCCCACATATTGCATATTCGTATCATGTTTCCTGGTTTAAAATAACCGTACTACAGTTTAAAAGAGCATATCAGTGTGTATCCTGTATGTTGCGAACTACAAATAAGGCAACCCCTGCTAGCCCCCTTACTCGCTCTCCCCCTGCTTTTACCAACCCAACCTTCATAACATCTCTAATCACAAAATTAACACCTAACAACTCAAAACACATACTCGAACAACTATCCATCCGTATTACAGTTCAAAAATCGCGTATCTGTGTATATAGTGTACGTTGCATACTACTGATTATGCAACCACTGCTAGTCCCCTCATTTGCTTCGATCCTGCTTTTACCAAACTAACTCCCATAACATCTCTAATAACTAAATTTACACCAAACACCTGAAACATAATACATATAACAAGCAACCATTTTTACGGTTTTAAAAGCGCGTGTTTAGGGTGCATCGGGTATGTTCCGTATCAGAGGGTACTACAGATTAGGCAACCCCTGCTAGCGCTCTTTTAACAAACTAACCCTTACAACTTGACTAATCACGAAACTAAAACCTCACACAACAAATATCCATATTACAGTTTCAAAAGCTCATATCAGTGTGTATCTTACTATCGTGTATATTCCGTATCAGAGAGTACTACGAATTAGGTAACCCCTGCTACCCTCCTCACTGGCTCCGCCACTAATTCTACCAAACTAACCTTCATAACATCTCTAATCACTAAATCAACACCTAAAAACACGAAACACATACGCCTTTAAGAGTTTGAATTAATGCGCATCGATATATTCCGAATCAGAGCGTACAACGGATTAGGCAACCCTCCTATCCACCAATTTCACCAAACTAACCCTAAAAATATCTCAAATCATCAAATTCCCCTCTAACACAACAAAACACATACCAAAACAACACAAAACAAACAAACAATCAAACGAATTAGGGTTAGGGTTAGGGTAAGAATTAGGGAAAAGTAACATACTAGGTTGAGCAGCCCATCCTTGTTCACCACCCTTAATTTTCTCAGGGAGAGCATAATTAACAGTCAAAACACGACCATAAAGCTCAGAACCATCAAGATTATCCATGGCGGCGCCAGCATCATCGCGCTCTAAGAAAGTAACAAAACCGAAAGAACGATGTTTGTTGGTAGCAAGATCAAGAGGAGTTTTGACATCCTTAATTTCTCCGAACGGGATGAATGCTGCGTGTAGTATTGCTTCGTTTACTTCCTCTGCTAATCCTCCTACGTACAGAGTTGTTTTCTGTGTTCCTTGCTGCATTGTGGAGGTATGAATCGGGTTTGGATCTGAATCGGTGATATTTATGTCTCGTTTCGACTTTCAAGTTCTAAGTCTGAGTTGGGTCGGAGGTGAGGTGGGGCCGTGGGGGTAGTCGATGGTTTATTCGAGTCTAGTTCGGATTTAAATTAGATTAGGGTGGGAGTGTAATTATATCGGTTTTTTCATTAATTTTAAAATTATGGTACGAAATCTTTGTTAGAAAAAAAAAAATGTAAATTCGAGTTAAGGTATTTCGGATTTGTATAATAGCATTGTGAATTGACGGATTTGTCGAGTTTATATGTTTTAATGGGGTGTTCATAATAAACCGAACCTAACTGAACTGAAAAACCGAAAAATCGTACATTTTAAAGGTTCGATTAACCGAACCGTTTTCACAAAGCGGTTCGGTGAACCGAACCGTTAAGTTTATCATGGACATGGTTCGGTTGAGGTTCACAATTTTAGAAAAGAGGTTAACCGCGAACCGAACCGTTAACAAAAAAAAAAAAAAAAAAGTTAAAATATTATATAAAAAATTGTTCTTTTGTCTAACTAATAAGTGTTTTCAAATTAAAAAATGGTTAAAATGATTAATATTAAAGTTTCACTAATTAACTTTATTGTCGACTACAATTAAATATTACAGTAAAAATTTAACTAAACTACTAGATAAAATTCTCGAAAACTAAAGAAAAAGTATATTTAGCATGTTTATAGGTTCACCGGTAATCGAACCGCAAATAACCGTTTAAAGTGGTTAACCGAACCGTTTATAATCGTTGGGAACGGTGCGGTTTAGGTTCGGTGTTTTGCCAAACCGAACCGTGTGCGAACTAAATTAAATATGTGGTTCGGTGAAACACCCCTATATTTTATGCTTTTATGCTCGATTAATAGTAAATGAAAATTCGGATTAAGATATTTTGGATTTTTATGATGAGATAGAAAATGGTCAATTTTATTGATTTGATTAATAATAAAATCTGTATCGAAGTTAAGCTATTTTATCTAACTATATGCAAATTTGTACAAGAATAGAAAAAATGTGTGTTTATAAAAGCTTTTCTAAGACTATTAAATTCAATTTATTTATGCTACTTTGTTCTAAATCGAAATTTTTTAAAAGCCCATCTCAACCAAATTCGTAATTTTCGTGATTAGGTTATAAGTTACGATTAGTGGTTTGTATTAGGGATGATTCTCATGGTATTTATTAGAGTTGCAGTTTTCCTCCAAAATACTCCGTACTTTTATAAAAAAAAACGCTCGACTAGGCATGTCTACTCTCAGTTACGAGATTCAAAAGTCGCGGATTTTATCCTTTGTTCATCATTTTATGAGATCTTTCATTTGAGAAAAGAATCGTGTTCTTCCGCATCTTAGAATTAAAGTAATTTTTTAAAAAAAAAATATAAATATTTACATATAATTACAAACTTGAGAAATATCTGGAAATTATTCCTATACATTAAGATACAAGAACATAGTAACAAATTAATACACAGATAATTGTAGATAAAAATTATTTGTCTTTTTATGACCGTTCTTGCAGATATGTCGAGTTCAATTTTACTTCCGTACCCCCACTCTAAAGTACAAGACCGACATTTTCGAAGCATCATCTATTCATCTCAGATTCTCAGCCAACTCTATAATTTACATAATTAAACTATTACAAGAAACGATTCTACATTAACAATATAACGAACATCACAAATCGACACTCGACAATCGACAATCGGACATTATAATAATAATAATGACTTAATAAATCCCATCATGACCACAAATTTATTTCGTCATACTTACACTTAGCTTCATGATTCAATGACTAAATACCCATACGAGTAGTCTCATAAACAGGCAACCCAGTTGAACAAAACGTAAATTCATCATCAATTTGTAATTCAAATAGATCAGAACTTGCATCACTTTCTACATCATCTTCATAATCATCCATTTTATCTTCACTAATCTTGTTAAATTCCCTCGTATTTTCATCATAATTACCGCGATTATCACTATATACCTTCGTGTCCTTAGAAATTTTCGCAACTTCTTTTTCTTGAATTTTGTACTTAGACAAAGTTGCTAGAACTCGATTATAGTCTTGAAAATTCTCGACATTTTGATAAGTTTTCGATGCAGAATTGATAGTATAAGGACTAATTTTCGGTGTTTGAAACCCTGATATAGACGAAGAATAATATGTTTTCTCGTCAACAACACTACTTGTCGACCGGAAATGGCTAATACTACTCCTCCTTATTAGCCTTCTACCACTCGGGTTTTCATCCTCGTCTCTCATCGACATTGTTTTAGGTAATTTCTTCTTTCTCGAGGTTATAATTCTTTGGTTAAATATCGAGTTTATGAACTGAGCTAGCTTACCACCCGGGGAACTTGGTTGCTTGAATTTCTTATTTTCTTTCAAGATTTGTTGTCGTTGTTGTTGCTGTTGTTGTTGTTGTTGTTGTTGTTGCGGTGGTGGTGGTTGTGGTTGTTGTTGACAGTGTTGTTCGAGTCGAGCCAGCCTATAATTTTGATGATTTTGTTTAAAACAAGGCATGTCTAAACTACCACCTCTAGCCCTTAATTTCCCCTGTTTTCCGTGTTTGATCGCGTTCCCTTCATCGCCTATAACGGCATTATGATGCTCATTGTAGCCGGAGAAGTAGCGGGCCGCTTCAAACACGTCTAGCTCACCGGAGTTATCTCGCCGGTGGAGAGGCTTCTTGTATTCAGAAATGGTTGTTATAGACATTGTGATGGTGTATGGAAGAGTAGTGTTTTAGATTGACAAATATAAATAAGATTTATGGACAAGAATTACTTAAAATAAGATTATTGTTTTTTTGTCAAGTGAGGATAAAGAATGACCCAAAGAGAATGGGAACCATAAACTTTAATCCTTTGGGAGATAGTACTTAGATTTGATAGTACATGAAGAGGGGGACTAGCTAGAAAACTCCCGATCCGACAATGAAATCAAAATTCGTTAAATTTTCATTTCAGATATCGCGAGTTTATAAGGGAATTATCTAAGAAAAGACTTGATTTTGGAATTGTAATTTTTTAAAATTTTGTTGTAGGTTTGATTAATTGTTTAATTGACAATTGATTTGAGACATAGAACTTTAAATAAGTCATCAAATTGGGTCTCACGAGGTCGATTTAGACCTCAATCAATTTGATACCTTGAACTCTGAATTAGTATTAACGATGTTTAGGCATTATTCTTTTTGGTTTAATTTCAACTCATATCAATTCAGTTTAGCTTCATTTAGTTCATTTCAGCTCAAATTTACTCAACTTCAGGTTATTTATTTCAGTTCAGTTTCATTCAATCAATTATGTCAGAAAAAAAAAAGCTCTTATCACTTCAGAAACATGATTAATACTGTTTTAAGATGGCGTTATTGTGAAGAAACTCGAAAGTCGCACATGTGCGGATTATCCCACATTAATAGAAGAGGAGAAGAATAATCACTTTATAAGAAAGGGATTACTCTCTCTATTGCCAATTGATTTTAGAGTGGAACCCTCTTAGGTTTATATTGTGGATTCCAATACGAATAAGTTGCACGTAGTGAATCATATACAACTATCACACATTCTCCATATTTTTTTTACAATTTTACATATATATCAAAATACATACTCCTTATATTCTGTTATTCATTGCTCTATTCCATTTTTGGGTGTCTCGTTCAATTATTATCCTTTCTATTTAAATAATGCATTTGATAAGCAGTTCGATCATTCACACTCAACGTGATCCTCTTTTCGATCTTCGTATTAAAATCAAAGGATAATAATTGACCTAAACGGGAGGAATATGATTTATCTTTTAGTGTAGGTTGCATGAGATGGGACTTAAGTGAAGGAGAGTAGTAGTATATGGATGGATATTAATAAGTTATGAGGGACAAGTATGATACACAAAGAGGGTACGCCCTGGGACTCAATTCTTTGAATTGTCACGTAAATATCAGTCACTATGCGCCACTAGACACATGCATCTACATTTCTATGTCCGACAAATTTCCTTAAGATGGTCCTCATCCTTATTAATACTACTTATTTTCAAGGGACATTAAGGTCCGTCGCCCCGTAATCGATCTCGCTCTTAGGTGTTTGGATCGTCACATTAGCGACCTAGGTCTAATCATACTTGTCGAGTCTTCATAAAGCAGGTCGATAATATAGCTAAGTACAGTAAACTTGTAACGAGTCAAGTTCGAATGAGATTATATCTCAAAATTGATTGATGATTAGACTGGGGTTCTACAAAGGTCCAAATCCGGACCAGATTGGTATAAACCGCGAACCAGCTCCATCTCAAAAGTAGGTCTGACCCTTACGGTCCGGTCTTCATAAAACAAGTCGATGATGGATGATATATCCAAAGTATAGTAAAGTAGTAAGAAGTCTAGTGGGAAGTGATATAATATCTTAAAATTGATTAATGATTAAACTCCGTCCTGATTATATTACAATAAACTAGTTTATCCAATACTATGTATTTTCAAGGGACATAGAGGCCCCTAGTCCCATCTAATTGATCTCTGAGGTGTTTGGATCGTCACATTCGTGACCTAATTAATCGAGCCATACTTGTCAAATGTCGAGTTTTCATAAAGCCAGTCGATATTTTAGCCAAGTACCGTAAACAAGTAACAAGTCAAGTGCAAAGTGAGATTGCATCTCAAAATTGATTGATGATTAGACACTATATTCTATCTGATCCTAATTACGGAGTAGTACTTACAGATAATGTTTGCACATTCTTTGGATAAACAAGTCGATAATTAAGGTTTGATGTTGTGCAAAACAATTATACAATATATATATAACGACTTTATAATAACTTATGCATTACATATTCATTTTTATCTTAAAAAATACTTCTTATTCGGCATAGGATGTTAATCAAGAGTTTTATTAATTTTTTATTTTTTGTGGTAGCCTTTTTTTTCCCAAATTTATTGCATGTGTGGTTTAATATTATATACTTACAAATTTGTTGTCTCGGTCATTTGTTGTTCAATTATATTTTTGGGTTCTCAGTTAATTGGTGTTCTTCCTATTTTAAGACTGAACTTGATGACCAGTTTGATCATCTACACTCAATTTGTTTCACTCGTTATTTAGCAATTAACCCGTCTCTTTTTCTTGGTTTTGTTTTTACCAAAACCGAAGAATAACAATTGATCGGAAAGAAGAGCGTAATACTAATGGACACGGTGTACAATTTGGCAACATGCCTATGAAGAGTGCACATCGTGATGAAAAACATAGACCTATATCTACATTGGAGGCCCGTGAATGGATGTTGAGTCAAGCTTCCACCTTATTAATCAAGATCCCAGATCGAGTAAAACTAACCAATGCGATGGTAACAGTTGTCAACAGTCTTTATCGGACGGAAAACTACAAATCGTCACTGAATATTGCGTAGTATCGAGACTTAGATAACACTCTCTCTGTTATCGGACCCTAAAAAGAGTGATATTGAAACTTTATAGTTAACGGTAAAAGAAAAATATGCAATGACAACCGTTGTCAAGACTACTCAAGAGTGGTCGAGTGGGTAGTATCGACACTTAGACTCTGTTCTTTCCGACTTAATTTCAGCTCATTTAAGTTTTGCTTAGCTATATTCCGTTAAGTTTTATTTACGTTTAATCATTTATATTCAATTAATCTTTTCATAAAATTAACTTTTAATTCAACTAAATTCATTTCCAATCAATTTAGCTTTCAATTAAGCTCTACTCCATGCAATTAAGATCGACTTAATTTCAACTCATTTAAGTTTTGCTTAGCTATATTCGTTATGTTTTATTTACGTTCAATCAATTATATTCAGTTAATTTCTTCACAAAATTAACTTTTAATTCAAATAAATTCATTTCCACTCAATTTAGATAACACTCTCTTTGTTATCGTGGACCCTAAAAATAGTGATATTGAAACTTTACAGTTAGCAATAAAAGAAAAATATGCAATGATAGCCGTTGTCAAGACTACTCAAGAGTGGGTAGTATCGACACTTAGGCCCTGTTATTTCCGACTTAATTTCAGCTCATTTAAGTTTTGCTTAGCTATATTTCGTTAAGTTTTATTTACGTTCAATCAATTATATTCAGTTAATTTTTTCATAAAATTAACTTTTAATTTAACTAAATTCATTTCCACTCAAATTAGCTTTCAATTAAGCTTTACTCCATTTAATTCAATTCAGCTCGTTTCAGCCGAAAAAGAACATGACCTGAGTATCACTCAGTTAGTCACTTGCATAATCTTATACTATACCGTTTGTTCATTTAAACTTTAAAGAGAATGGTTCTGAAACTTAATGTATGATATGTTATTACTTATCACGTATTTTTTATTGATCGTAATAAACTTTACTATTAACAGTAACGGTAACGGTAACCGTAAAAGAAAGTGAATTTAGGGTATTTATGGGGTGAGGTGATTAAATGAGAAAATATGGGCAAAATGTGGAGACATCAGTATGTGAAACTGAATTAAGATAATGACTAAGGGGATTTTGTCTTGCTCTTGCACAGTCGCTCTAAATGGACCACTATACTATGTCACTCTAGAAGACTAATTAATTTGCATGTATATATAATGTGTGTACCAAAAAAAGACTAATTAATAATTGAAAATTTTTCATCGAGTTGTAAAAATTTATATAATAATTACGCATCACAAAATTCTTAAAAAATGGTTTTTCAATAGCGTTATTGAGAAACTTTTCACATCATGAAGGTTGAGAGTTACTTAGTTTCTATTTTCTACGTGGTGTCTCCCATTAATTTAGTGGAAAACGATCTTTTACGAGACCTACTAATTATATATGGATTAGAACGACTATCTACATGATGTGAAATTTTCTTTTTTTTCTAAAATCTCGTGTTTAATCTTTTTTTCCTTGTGATTCGATAGGCCGATAGCTATGGATGGTTTCACATATGCCACGTCGATTGTGAATATACAATCGTTTTCTCTAACGGTTGCAAGCATAATGATTTTTAGATTTTATCCTAAATTTTGTAGGAAAACTGATTGATTTCTTAACTGATTTGTTCTAAACATCGTGTTTATTTTTTTTTCTCCCTTGTACTGTAGTCTGTAGATGGGCTTTACTTATACCACGTCGATTGTGGATCAGCACTCGAAGTTTCAAAACGATTGCAAGCATATAATGACCTTTATTAGACTTTTTTAGATACGATGTCTATATCTACTAATCATTATACTCAGAGAAATAACAACATTGTTAAAATAATTAAAATTTGAATATATAACCGTCACAAACAAACCAGCGGTTTCATAATAGTCACTAGTTTCAAATTTCGAATCAAATTCGGATAGAGGCACAAAAATGAAGAGCACAAACATGTGCCTAGTGTTATAATGTTATAGGACAACATCATTTGATTACATTTGTTCCTAAAAGTAATCACTATATAGGCCAATAATTGCTACCTAACTTATCATTTATATATTCCATTCATTTTGGAGATAGAAATGTAAACAAATGAGACTTTTGATAAGACATCATTTGCTACCAAATTGAGATATTAACACCAAATAGGTAAATTTGGAATTATTATTGTACAAATGACATCCTACATTGGTTTTTATATACACACCGGTTAGGATTTGAATCGGTAAATTTAATCTTTTGAATTGTAATATTATAAGATATGTACCATTTAACGTACAACAATTATAGTTTTAAGAGTACCGTATAATCCGGTGCCTAACATCACAACAATAACATTTGCTTCATAAACTGTATCAATCATAGTTCGTTTTTCGGTGAAAGCTATATTTAAAATAGTAATAATAATACCGATAAAATGAATTTACTACTAATGTAGAATCGAGTTGTAGAGCTGTAGAATTATGTTTATATTATACTTTTAAGGTTAGTAAGCCAAGTAAAATCATAAAATTTTACAAAATTAAGATTTTATCTTAAATTTTGGATTTGTCATAAGTTCTTGAATTATAAAACAAAGATTTTTTATTACAATCCATGTGTTTTGAACCTTGTTTTTTTTTTTTTAACTTATTATCAACTAATTTCAGTTCAGCTCACTAGCTCAATTTTATTGAGGTCAATGAACCTTCATTCAGTTTATTCAACCCAACTAATTCGTCTCTTCACAAATTAACTCTTACATGAATAAGAACCATTCAGCTTTATTCATTCCAGTTTAGTTAATATTGTCGTTGTTAGAATTAGGTCTCTCCATTATAGAGCGATATGTTTAACGAGAAACATATGAGAATGAATTCTAACTTACAGAAACTTACTTCTTCATTGATCATGGTTATCAATGCGAAAATGTTACACGCAAGTTATAGGTTGGCATTTAGTCTTAAAAGATTAATGACAAATACTATGTAATTTTTATCCTCATTGTTATATTTATTTGAGTGATCAATAAAATTCCTAGTGCGACTATAGTGAGGATGCAGCCAAGTTGGTGAACCTCGTAAATATTGTGTCCTTGTTTTTTCTGATTCTTATTATCTTTATTATTGTGTGAGTGACTCATATCAAAAATCCTTACAATCGTGGTAGTGTGCGTCATTTGTTAGAGTGGATAAACTAATTTTAGGGGTCAGCATCGGCCACAACCCACATAATTAAATTCCGTTTATGTTCGGTCTAGAGTCCCGATCAAACAGTCCAATCCAATCCATTTTTCAACTTTCTCCATAATAAAGGAATTGACCGAAGTTCCTATGAAAGTCTAAGTTCATGGATTTTGGATCAAACAAACAACTCATTAATTTTATAAAGCACACGAATTACAATTTATATGTTTTAAACCCTATTCTTTTTGCCTTACTTTCAATTAGTTTCAGTTAACCCAGCTCTATTGAGTTCAATGAAGCTTCATTCCGTTCATTCATCTCACTACAATTCGTATCTGCACAAATTAACTCTTACTTAAGTTTCATTCAGCTCTATTTAGTTCTTGTCGCGTAGTGTCATTTTTTGTTAATGTGAATAAACCGATTTTAGGAGTGAGCATCGACCATAGACAAACATAAATTAAATTCTGTTTAACTTCAGTCTAATATCACAATCGAATGGTCCAATTCAGTTCATTTTTTCGATCCAGACCTAAACTTACTCACCCCTAACCGAGTTACTAATATTACGAGTATATTCCAACCAGAATACGATTCACTACTTTATAAGCTAACGAATTACCCTTATGTCACTAACAATTGATTTAAAAGGGAAATATTATTCTTCTTATTGAGTGAATTATGTTTGTGTATAGTAAATTATGTTTGAGTTCAGTCTAATATCCCAATCGAATTGTCCAATTCAGTTCATTTTTTCGATCCAGACCTAAACTTACTCACTAATCACCCCTAACCGAGTTACTCATATTAAGAATATATTTCAACCAGAATATGATCCACTACTTTATAAGCTAACGAGTTACCCTTACGTCACTAACAATTGATTTAAAAGTGAAATATTCTTCTTCTTATTGAGTGAATTATCTATGTGTATAGTAAATAGTAAATACAAGTAGTAGATAGTAAATAGTACAAATAAGAACCATACCTAAAGAGAAAAACACCAACAACAAGTTGACAGCACATTGCCCTAAATCACACCAATTCTGGTTTCCATTAAACCACACCTCTCACCTACAAACCTTATACCAATATCATCACAACCACAAACCACCACCACCACCATCATCATCATCATCATCATCAGATTCTCAATTCCCAATTATTATTATATACCCACATTCATAAACCCTAATTTCACATTCCCAATTCCCAGAACAAAAATGGGGAGAGGAAGAGTTCAACTTAAGATGATAGAAAACAAGATCAATAGACAAGTAACATTTTCAAAGAGAAGAAGTGGAATTATCAAAAAAGCTCATGAAATTTCTGTTCTTTGTGATGCTGAAGTTGCCCTTATCATTTTCTCTCATCGCGGCAAACTCTTCGATTTCTCCTCCGATTCTTGGTATTTTCTCGATCATTTGTTTACCGACTATTAACCCGATTGCACATATAAGTATATAACTACTCATCTTAACCTAATAACCCTAATAAATATGTAGCTAGCTTAGCTGACATCGTACATCCAATACAAATCTAATTGAGCTAATATACAATTTTTCCGAACTTTTAAATTTTCTTACTTATATTTTAATTTTTTGGGTAAATTAAAATCTTATAATTGAGTTTATATGTATTATTTTTGAATTTAAATATAATATTTTGAGTTAATTTTTTTTATATAAAAGCATTCGGATTCTTTTCAATAAAACTCGTTAAATTTATACATAAGCTCAAATTCTTTTGATGTAAAGCTCGGAATCTATACTAACAGATGTATACAAATCAATAAAACTCGTAAAATCTACATATATGCTTAAATTCTTTTGATGTAAAGCTCTGAATCTATACTAACAGATGTATACAAATCAATAAAACTCGTAAAATCTACATATAAGCTCAAATTCTTTTGATGTAAAACCCTGAATCTATACTAACAGATGTATACAAATCAATAAAACTCGTAAAATTTACATATATGCTTAAATTCTTTTGATGTAAAGCTCTGAATCTATAGTAACAGATGTATACAAATCAATAAAACTCGTAAAATCTACATATAAACTCAAATTCTTTTGATCTATAGCTCTGAATGACTGAATCTATACTAACAATGTATACAACTAGTTGTATAGTCCACTAATTGTAGTCCGTACTCATGACCTAAGTTAAAATCCGGCCATCATTGATAAGATGTTTTTTTAACCTAATAGTAATAAATATTTTATTTCTAAATTGATGAAATTAAATTTATTAAATTAGATGAAAAGCTGAGTTGGTCGGACAATAAATTATTTATCAAATGATGTTATTTATTTATGGATAATATTTTGGGGTATGATTTATAAAATTCCTATTTTTGGAGTATTTATATTTCATGTTATATTTTTTGCTTGTTTTGGGAAATTTAGTTCACGTGGGAAACTCCAGATTTACTTCCATATTGATTTTAGGTTACAAAATAATGATATAAATTCACCCTGAAGAAAAAGATACTCAATAGGGCAAATTCTATGAATGAATCATAATGAACTTAGGAATTATCTATTTATCTTTACCGTACCGATATTAAATTAATTTATAATTTTTAGCGAAATGTTTAAGTTAATTTGTTTCAATCTTAATGTGATTGAGTTTTTAATACACGGATTATTACATAAAATTAATTTGTTTCGATCTTAATGTTTAAGTTAATTTGTTTCGATCTCAATCATTTGTATACATTAGGAAATATATATCTTTAATTAGTACCCCGGTACTAAATTAATTTGTCACTTTTAGTGAAATGTTTAAGTTAATTATTTGTTTCGATTTTGATGGAACCGAATTTTAATATACAGATTATTATCGGAGTATTACATAAAACAAATAACAACTAGTAATTACTAATTAGCAATTTAGCATCAATAATTTGTCACTTTTAGTGAAATGTTTAAGTTAATTATTTGTTTCGATTTTAATGGAACCGAGTTTTAATATACGGATTATTACGGAGTATTACATAAAACAAATAACAACTAGTAATTAGCATCAATTGTTTGTATACATTAGAAAATATATCACTTTTATTTGTATATATCTTTAGTACCCCCGTACTAAATTAATTTATCACTTTTAGTGAAATGTTTAAGTTAATTTGTTTCGATTTTATTGGAATTGAGTTTTATTATACGGATTACTATGGATTATTACATAAATCAAATTAAAAAAAACATCAATAATTTGTATAGGAAATACATATCTTTAGTACCCCGGTACTAAATTAATTTATCACTTTTAGTGAAATGTTTAAGTTAATTTGTTTGATCTTAATGGAATTGAGTTTTATTATACGGATTATTATGGATTATTACATAAATCAAATAACAACTAGTAATTAGCATCAATTATTTGTATACATTAGGAAATATATATATATCTTTAATACCCCGGTACTAAATTAATTTATCACTTTTAGTGAAATGTTTAAGTTAATTTGTTACGATCTTAATGGAATCGAGTTTTATTATACGGATTATTATGGATTATTACATAAATCAAATAACTAGTAATTAACATCAATTATTTGTATACATTAGGAGATATATATCTTTAGTACCCCGTTACTAAATTAATTTATCACTTTTAGTGAAATGTTTAAGTTAATTTGTTTCGATTTCAATTGATCGAGTTTTAATATAGGGTACATAAAACAAATAACTATAATTAACATAATTAATTTGTATACATTTGGAAATATCTTTAGTAATACCCTAGTACTAAATTAATTTATCACTTTTAGTGTAATGTTTAATTAATAATTTGTTTCGATTATAATGAAATTGAGTTTTTAATATACGGATATTATGAAGTATTACATAAAACAATTAACTACGGAGTAGTAATTAACATCAACAATTTTTATACATTAGGAAATATCTTTAGCATCCCGGTACTAAATTAATTTATATTGTTTAGTGAAGTGCTTAACTTAATTTGTTTCGATCTTAATGGAATCGAGCTTTTTTTTTTGGTAATAAAACTAATTAATTAATTATTCGCTATTACACAGGGATAATGACTTATTACATAAAACAAATAACTACATTAGGTGTGTTTAATGATTTATTTTGTTAATAGAGTTGATTATACCGTCTCTGTCTCAATCATTGTTTACGTTTGTTTAAAATACCTATCACGATGAATTTAAAATGTTAACAAATGAACGAGACAAAAATAGTAGGACTATGTACCGGGACAACTAAGGAAAAATGTCTTACATACCGGATATTTAATATGCACAATGGTTAATAACATGTAACAAAGTGTAGTAGTAGTAACTAGTAACAGTGTAAAACTTGTACTCGTTGACTAGAAGAGTACAAAATATATCAAAGATCTAATTCATTGAAAAATACAGTACTACGTTAGGTCCTTTAATAATAATACACATTCCGTTTTTACGTTTTTACGTTTGTAAGATGACTTAACGGTTCAGATTTTATTATGATACGGTCTAATACAGACATATAGTTAATTGTTTGACGAGATGAAAAGAAATAATGATTTAATTGTTATATTTGAGGAAATGGAAAGAAATGAAGATGATCCATACTCACGATGGTCATCAGTAACGTATTTTCCGTGTTTTAATGATTGTTGTAGCATGAGAAGATTTTAGAAAGGTATGAGAGGTATTGTAATACAGACATATAGTCAATTGTTTGACGAGATGAAAAGAAATAATGATTTAATTGTTGTATTTGAGAAAATGGAAAGAAATAAAGATGATCCATACTCACGATGTCATCAATAACATATTTTCCGTGTTTTAATGATTGTTGTAGCATGGAGAAGATTTTAGAAAGGTATGAGAGGTATTGTTATGCAGAGAAGCAACTAGCATCAAATGATCCGGACGGACAGGTAACAAATTTCGGATTAGATCAATTTATAAACTCTCTAAAATTACGGGTTTGAAACTCGCGCATCATTTATTATTTGGTCTTATGCTTGTACCATATATGACACAAAATAAGTGCAATTCAAACTTCCTATAATTGAAGGAAAATTTAACAAATATAATTCCAACTATCACTCTTCTTATCAAAATAACCCTAACTATCAATACTCCCGCAATAATCCCGACTTTCATACCACCCTTCTCAAAATAGTGTAGTGTTTTTTGATTGAGTCTTGTAAGCAGAATGTTAATGCAAGATTATTGATTGTTGGAGTTATTTTGAGAATGGTGGTATGAAAGTTGGGATTATTGCGGAAATATTGATAGTTAGGTTTATTTTGAGAAAAATAGTGATAATTGAGATTATATTTGTTAAATTTTCCTAATTCGAAATTGAAGAAATTACCGAGTCAATTGTATACATATAACGGTTTTATTAACGGGAATTTTGAAATATCTTATATTCTTGTTTAATTAGGTAAACTGGACATTTGATTATGCCAAACTTAAGGCCAAGCTTGAATTGCTCCAAAGAAACCATAGGTACGAATATATTTGTTATATATATTGAGTATGATAACATTAAGAGATCGTGATTAACTAATTCGATTATCTTAGGAATGTCCTAACAATCGAACAATTTATTTTATTCTGTCTTATTAAAATTACTTTTCATTCAAATGATACCTAGACTAGGTTACTAGTTACTACTATACCTTCTTTATCGGCTCCAAAAAACCGTTTAGATATTAAACATTGTAACGAAATACCTTAATGCCCTCCTCACTTAAACATGGTTAATAATGAAAGTTATTTTATTAGTAGGCTAATAAGTAACCAATGATTTTACAATACGCGAAAATGGTGATCAACTTTCATTAGTTTGAGCAATTGTGAGATTAAGCCTCATAAGTAACAAATGCAACAATTAGGCCCGTAACTTTGACAAAATGTGAAATGCAATCCCTTTTTTTAATTTTAACATAAATATAATATTAAATAATTTAATATTTATACTCATTGTACATTAACTAATTTTTAATATTTTAAACATATTTAAATAATTTATCAATTTACTTATTTTTACTAGTTGTAATATTATTGATATACATATATATGGAATTACTTTAGAAATTCTAAATTTCATGTAAGTTATTCAAATATTAATTTTTTCTCAAAATGTGTAATAAATTTCTCTCAATTTGTAAATGTATAACAACTTTTATTGCATTAACAAAATATAAAAGTGATTGAAATTGATTTTTTTTTAGTGCAATTTTGGTTGAAAATAAAAAACTGGATTCAGTTTCACTTTAATTAAAAGTTATGAGGCCTAATCACTACATTTAAAATTTATGAGACTTAATCTGGCAATTGCTCAAAATTAGGGGGGTAATCGTTACATTCACGTTTTCCAATAACAATTGCATAAAACCGTTTTATATATAAGATATTTTGTTAATTAAGTGCGTGTTTTTAATCGAATTTTAATTTATGAGAGTTATACATTCAATCCTTGTATAATTTTGTTTGGAATTATGATGCCAATTGATTAGGAACTACCTAGGACAAGATTTGGATGCATTGAATATGAAAGAACTTCAAAGTCTTGAGCAACAACTTGACGTTGGTCTCAAACACATTCGATCAAGGAAGGTAATTATTTCATTAGATCGGCACAAGCACGACGGACTGATATACATCAGATTGCAATTTTAACCGTATGATTTAATTTCGTAATTAACAATCTAATTTATCCGAGGTTTGATTTGTTTACAGAATCAAGTTATGCATGAGTCCATCTCTGAACTTCAAAAGAAGGTAAGTCTTATAAGAAGTCGTTTGGTTACAATATGAGATTTTAAGATTCGGAAGAGAGTTAGAACTCATCGAGTATCTTACTTCATTAAGTTCATTTCTGAATAATTCAACCAAATTTTAAAATAAGCGAAGTTTATCTTAATTTTTATGTCAAAACACTCAACCAAACATCCAATCCCTTTATTAACAGTTAAAGGATTATACAACCAGATGTATATATATTTAGTAGTATATTATTCGAGCTTTATAACAAAGAATTTGAGCTTTTGCATATATTTGACGAGCTTTATTGAAAAGAATTTGAGCGTCTTTATAACAAAAAAATGTAAATCAAAACATTATATTGAAACTCAAAATAATACATATAAAATCCAAATATTTTAATTTTAACACTAAAAAATTATAGTGTAAGAAAAAATTGTTAAAAGCTCGAAAAAAATTACATATAAACTCAATTAGATTTGTATTGGATGTAATCAATTATATGAACATGTATATCTAATACAAAATTAATTGAGCTTATATGTAATTTTTTCGAGCTTTTAACAATTTTTTTCTTGCCCTATAATTTTTTAGTGTTAAAATTAAAATCTTTGGATTTTATATGTATTATTTTTGAGTTTCAATATAATGTTTTGATTTACAATTTTTTTTATAACGACGCACAAATTCTTTTCAATAAAGCTCGTAAGATATATATACATAAGCTCAAATTCTTTGTTATAAAGCTCGAAATCTATACTACCAGATGTATAGTTGTATAATCATCTAATTGATTTCGAGCTAGGTCAATCTAGATCAACTTAGACAAACCATGCGTTATATTAATGGACGCACGCGCGTACCACTTAGAGACTTTAAAGAGTCAATAATTTACGTTTGCTTTATTTCTCATTCACGAAATAAAGTGAATATAACTTAATAATTGAAACAGTAGGTTTCCTAACATTATATGTATACGTTTATACAGGAAAGATCAATGCAAGAGCAAAACAACATATTGGCAAAGAAGGTATAACATAAAAATGAATGTGAAGCGATCTTACACGAGTTTGTTGTAAATCGAGTTTTCTTAACGACGATTTTCACCCACTAATTAACAGGGTTATGACCTAGGTAGCACCAAAACGGACACGGACACGACACTGACACAAGACACGGCATCCCATGAAATGTAGGACACGGGACACAACATTTAAATATAATAAAATATTTTATGGTTATAAATAACGTATAATTTTATTTTTATTATTTATTTGAAGTTAAATCTAAACAAGTAAAGGTACCATTCGATCTTTACTATATCTAATTTTTATTTTCCAGCCAAACTCATCTTCTAATCGATCGTTTTAAAAAAATTATTTCTCGTCTAAACTATAATATGTTTAGCCATGTGTCCAAGGAGTGTCGGGCGGTGTCCGAGTGTCGGATACGGTGTCGGACACATAACGTTTAATTAAAAGAAGTGTCTATGCTACCAAGGACTGAATCCGTTTTACATGCACTATATTAGTCTAAACTTTAAACCGTCCTAGACAATATTAACTCAGTATGCATGTCTGTATGTATATGAAGATAAAGGAGAAAGGAAAAGCCGCTACCATTGAAACACAAGAGATGCAATGGCAGCAGCAAAATCATCAAGATGTGGCTGCCTCATCGGATTACCTAATCCAGCCTCCCGTCCCTTTGAACACGAGGTTATTACTTAAACACAAATTCTTCATCAGTCATTTTGCTAATTCTTTATCGGTAGATTTTCTGAAAGACGGTCTCTTAATAAGTTTATTGAGAGATTATTGTACGATTTTAAGAAAAAGTGGTACTAAACCTAATAAAATAGGTATACTGATCAACGATAAAAGGGTCATGAAATACAAATAATAGGGTACGGAGGAATGGTTTCTGAATAACTTATTGAAAAACCGTTTTTCTCAAGGGTTAAATGATGATTTAAAGTTTAATTGGGAAATTATGACGAAAATAAGATGGTGTTATCGGTTGTTCTGAATGTAACATGGACGCCATTGATGAGTGATTCGAGTTACATTCATCCGTTTCATACACTCTTTCCCATACAATATGCCTAGTTTATTACTTCCTCCATTTTTCTATGTTCTTCCCATTTGCTTTGTGGAGGTCAAAGTTTTCGAACTTTGACCGTAGGTAAGTTAGACAATAATGAATTTTAAGTTATAAAATTAGAACATTTACAATTATTATCAACAAATCTTTGTGGGAAAAAAATTCAATAGAAAAAAATATCGTATAGGTGTCGGAAAAGACGGTCAAAGGTGCGTCTTGGAGACCGCAATAAAGCAAATGGGAAGAACATAGAAAAATGGAGGAAGTAAAATAATAGATCTTACATAAAGTCATAAAAGCATGTATAGACATGACCTAGGTAGCACCAAAACGGACACGGACACGGAAACGGGACACGACACGCCATGAAATTTAGGACACGGGACACTTAATTTAATAAAATATACATTTTATAGTTATAGATTTTTGATTTTATTTTTGTAAAAGTATTTGATATTAATTTTTAAATAACTGAATGCAAAACTTGCCCTTGATAATAAATTTATTTTCATTCCTCATCCGGATCAATATTCGAATTGATCTTTTTCGATAGCACATTTCTCATCTTAAGAACATCATTCCCCGCAAATTATAACCAAATATCGTGGACACGCGACGGACACGGCTCAAATACCATGGACACGCGTCGGACACGTGCTCAAATAAATGTAGAAAGTTAGACACGGCTGTTCAGGTGTTGGACACGTTTCGGCGTGTGTCCGTGGAGTGTCGGTGTCGGACACGGTACGACTCATTAGGAGAAATATCCGTGCTACCTAGGACATGACCAATTAAATTGGACGGTCAGGATAATTGACTCGGCGCAAGCCCTTGTCAAAGACTGGCCTCCTACATGGCCGGTCCTTGGGGTGCAAGTTTTACCTTGCGGCCTTCCCCAGGACCAATAAAAAATAAGAAAAATTGTCGAATCCAACCTAATATCATTGCGGTTTAGGGTCATATGACTCATAATCTATAGATCACGGTCGACCCTAAATTTTATGTAGTTATGGTCGTAGTAATTCTGTAATAAAATTGTTTGTATTGGATCGTCTCCATTTAAAATCTTTTACAATCATATTTTACTCCACCATTATTTCAATTAAAGGTGAGAGATCGTTAGTTTAAAACGGTTTTAAATAAAAATCGTTAATAATCATAATTATATTAATTTAATTGACCGCAGTAACTCGTACGAAAAGAAAGAAGGTGGAGAAGGAAGTAGGAATGATCTTAATCTTACGTTGGAGCCAATTATATATTCGTGCCACATGGGATTTTCACAGCATGGATGCTGACTGGATCAAATTGTTAGCCACGTCATCAGCTATTTTTAACAGCATGGATGCTGACTGGGTCAAATTATTGGCCACGTCATCAGCTGTCTTGCACCGCATGGCACACGCATGCAATTAATAAATGTATAAAGTATCAATGTTCTTTTTTTTAATTGTTATTATAATTTGACAACGGTTTATGTATTTCGATGATAAAGATAGTAAGCATCCGGTATGTAACTATGCACAATTTTTTTTTCGCGATAGGTACGTACGGTAAAACCGATTGAGACGGGTTTGATGGTAATAATGTGTTTATCTTTGTATTTATGATTTGGTTAATTTTGTTATTTTTGCACAAAAAAATATTTTTGAGTGTTAGACACATTATTTGGTGATGAATACTCCCTCCGTCCCGGTCATTTGTTATCTATTATGTTATACACAAAGACCAAGGAAATGTTGAAAAGTACAAAAAAAAACAATAAATAAAGAACAAAAGACTTACTTGCACAATAATTAAATAAAGAACATTTGACTCACTTGCCCCAACTTACCCTATTTAGAAATAGATAACAATTCATTGATACACCCATTTAAAGAAATAGATAACAAATGACCGGGACGGAGGGAGTATTTGATAACGAGTTATTGATTTTATAAAGTCTTAAGAATTTTAGTCATTATTACTTTATACTTTACCCTCGTAACTTCTTGCTTGTAATGACTTCATAATTCAATCCGGAAACAAAACTTTATTATGGTAAAAAATAAAATCAATAGCTCGAAGTGTATTACAAGATTTAAAATACGACTTATGAAAAACAAGATTTAATCTATGTTTTTTTATAGTGTAATATGCTTATAATTGTATTAAGTAATTATTTGATATTCTCCAATTTTTTTGTATTGTTTCTTTTTCATTTTGACACAACAAATTAGAGAATCAATTTGGACTACATAATACACATGACTCCACATTAAATTAATTTTGGACCACACAAAGTTGTTCAAAAGAGGAAAGAGGAGGTAGTACAACTTGTAAAAAACGAGATTTAGGATCTCGCTATTCTTATAAAATGAAGACATTTTCGCTAAATTATTTGTATGTCAATGTATCAAACATTCAAACCCAAAAAAAACACAATGAAACCGGTTTGATAGTGTTAGGGTTTATCAAACCGATTTAAAATAACTTTATTCGCGCATAAATAGCAGAATATGGTCCTTTAAGATTCCTGGGTTGAATGGATGAAGATTGGAGGGGTTGCAAACAATTAGGTTTCATTTCCAAGTAAAGAGATTTGGTTTAGGAATTTCATACCGAAGTACGCTGGCTTGGCCAGTGAATATATATTTGACTCAAGTGAAATCCTAATACCGTTGTGTTTGGTTCAATTCAAGATTAAAGAATCAAATAGTTTACCATGTTTATTTTATTGACTTTATATCATTTACATATATATAATGGTTTTTTCTTTTAAATTTTTATATATTAAACTAGTGTAACACCCGTGAAAAATCACGGGGTTGTGTATTTTTTTTAAAAGAAAACGACAAATTATAGTTATTATATAATCAAAATTGTTCATAACTACACGTTGAAATTTTCGTTTTATTAGGATTGTTTAATATTTTGTAAGTGTTTTAAAGTTAAACTTATTGAAAAAATAATGGTGAGTTAATGTCCGTGTCAAATTCTGTAAAATGACGGACATTAAAATACGTTCTTACAACCAACACAGTCCTGGCATAATGAAGGATTGAAGGTCTCTCATTCATAATGAAGGTTGTCTTCAGCATTTTATTTTTTAGTGTAACACCCGTGAAAAATCACGCGGCTGTGTACTTTTATTTTAAAAGAGGACGACAAATTATATTTATTATATATATATAACCAGAAATTTTATTTATTGAACATGTATACTTAAAGTAAAAACGAAAAGAAATTAATATATATATATATATATATATATATATATATACATAAGGACATTTGAAAAAATTGTTGATAATATATAATAAGATTACATATGATAATGTTAATAGGAGTAATAATTGTGAGGTGCTATAAAAATGGAACTATTAAGACATAGTTAAAAAAGAAAACTATAAAATTCAGATTTGAGAACTTTAAGATATATGTAAATTTCCTGTAAAAAAAATATATATGTAATTAAATAAAGAAACAAAATTAAGATAATTATATTCGATATATTGCAGAAAATGGAAACAATATAAAAATCGATTAATGGAAGGTGACATGGCTACTATTGTTCACGTTATTGGCTGAAAAAAACTAAAATTCTGACGTTGAATGAGAGAGCTCCATTAGACTAATTCTAAAACCACATTGCGCCGCCACATCAGCGATTTTACAAGATTCTTTAATATATATAATGATGATAATTAAAACTTGTATATATTTTATTTTTATAAATTTTAATTTATTTTTAATATCATAATATCTATCCTTAAATATATAAATAAAAAATCGAAGAAAAATCATTCTTGTATTTTTTACGAAAACAAAAAATTTAGAAGAAAAATAAATTATATTAATATTTCTATATTTTGAGAGAAAAGATTCGGTTTTTTATTATACTTTTTTTCCAATTCTATGTAAACGTGTAAAACAACTTTAATACTTTTACTAGTTTTATGCCCGTACAAAAAATGTACGGGTCTATTTCAAAAAATTTCGTAAATATATTTAAAAAGTAGTACAAATATAATTTAATATGAACTTAAATGAGAAATATATAAATTATGAATTCGGGGATGATTTTGACTCCAAATAATTGATTTACTGGTATAATTATTTAATGATTATATAAATTGAAATAAATAATAATGACATTATGAAATAAATTTGAACCATATAAAATAGATAAAGAAATTGTATTGTATTTCTATATCTTACCCTTTAAATAACTTACTCTCTAAATGAAAGTAAAATGATAGAATTATTTTTAATAGCAGTCTCTTAAAATTTGTGGATGATTTTATAAAGAAAATAATAATGTATTGTTATTAAGACCATCTTTTTACTCGATGTTAACGTAGTTTTAATTGACTAATTCTCGAAGGTTGTTATATTTTCTTAAAAATCGTAAATTTATATTTTTTTTTTGTTAATTTAATGGGTTGGGTTTATTTGATCTTATTCAAAAAAAAATTGATCTACGTTTCTTTCATTTTTTAATCTACGTTTTTTTGTTAATTTTTATCTCCTCGTGTATTTTTTTCATTTTTTTAATTTTATGGGTTGGGTTTATTTGATCTTATTCAAAAATCTTTGATCTACGTTTCTTTCATTTTTTAATTTACGTTTTTTTGTTAATTTTTATCTCTTCGTGTATTTTTTTCATTTTTTTAGATATACGTATGTTTGTTAATTTTTAACCCTTTGTATAGTTTTTTTCTTTTTTTTTTCGTTTTTCATACCTTTAAATATTTGTTAATTACTTCTAACTGTCCAACTTTTTTTTAATATTGTTGAATCTTATGTTTCTAGGTAGAATTTTAGTGATTTTTTTATTTTTCGAATTTGGTGTAAAGTTGTTTTTTTATTATGGAGATAAAAATTATTTGTAACTTTAGAATGTTAAATGGAGAAAAGTAAAATGAAGAAAAATTAAAGCTCCTTGTGTGAGTGGTGGGACATGGTGAGAAAGAAGGTTTTTAATTTTCTAAAATTAAGCAACCAATGAAAAAACACGAAAAGTTGTTCCTTTTATTGATAAGGGATTTAATCTAAAACCGTATATAATAAAACGACATTGTATATTTTTTTTTGACCCCAACTATTTCTGAGCTTGTAAAAATATATATTTTGGGCTAATAGACAACCATAAAAACATGGATCGATATAGATGCATGAGTCGACAATATCACCTAATAATAATTATTACTCGTATTATTTTATGTAACCTTAATTTACCATTTCGCAAAATTCTACTTTACGACGGTCGCACATGCGACCAGTAGGAAAGTGACCACATTTTGATACGTAGTGACCACTTTTGATTAAATAGTGACCTTTTTTTCATATTTTTGGAAATATAGATATTTTTATGATTTATTTTTCATCAAAATCTTAAAATTTGGCCTCGTCTTAAATTTAATGTATATGTTTATATAGTATATAAATTTGCTTTTATACATTTTAATTGTCACAAATTATAGAGTAATACGGTCTCATATAAAAAGTTGTTCCTTCAGTGCTAATAAACGATTTTTTTTTTTATATATGTTGATCGTCTTATGGTATGAGAGTATGAGACCGTTCATACAAAAATTCTAATTTAATTTTAATTGTCAAGGTATCCAAGAGGTTAATTTTCCGGAATTGTAATTTTTTTTATTAAAATTTGTTATCCCCTATATAGATTTCCGATTTTTTTAAAATTTTCTTTTATTGTAAGGTTGAATGTGATTAATTTTTTTTATCATAAGCTTTTAACATATGAATATGTATATGAAAAATAATAAAAAATGAGGAGAGAGGGTAATTAATTGGAGAGAGAGTAAGTGGTGAGAGTGGGGTTGGTTAATGTGTGAAAAAAAAAATTAAAAAGTAAAAATTTCAGCCAATTACAAGCCTAAAAAAGACCTTCCTTTTATAAACAGGGGATCATTAAATCCCTCAAACCGGTATCTAACACTATCAAACCGGTTTGATATTTGTAGGTCAAATTATCTAAAATCTATCGTCATGTTCTAAGATAAACCCTAACACTAACAAAACCCCTAATTTCACACTTTCCTCCTCTGCTCTCAAACCTCTGCAACAATGGCGAAAACTAGTAACAGCAACAGCAAGAAGAAGAAGAAATCAGGTGCACGCCCTAATTCCATCTCCATGAAGCTCAAATCGGATAAATCCGTTAAGGATAAACAGAATCCTTTCGAAACTATCTGGTCTCGCCGTAAATTCGACATTGTTGGGAAGAAACGGAAAGGTGAAGAACGTCGTATCGGTCAAGCTCGTTCTGTCGCCATTGATAAGGTACTTGAATAGTTGCATTTGATTGAATTTGTTAGGGTTTAATTGAGGTTTGAATTGATTGTGTATTTATTTGATTGCGTTTCCGATATCGAATGAATTTGCAGCGAAAGAAGACGCTGTTGAAGGAGTATGAACAAAGTAAAAAGGCGTCGGTCTTTGATGATAAGCGAATTGGGGAGCTGGATGAAGGTCTTCCTGAGTTTGATAAGGCGATTATGCGTTCGCAGCGTGAACGTCAGGTTGTTTTACCCTCTGATTTTCTGCTAGTTTGCTTTTGGTTTGAGTTTTTCTGGTGTTTTGATTATTGGGATGCATCACGTTTGATAAGGCATTTTGCGTTCTAAGTGTGAATTTGAAGCTGTTTTTTAATAATCTAAACTTATGATAGTTTGCTGTTGTTTTGGGTTTTTGGGTTTTTGGGTGTTCGAGTTGATTATAAGATTGCATTCCTTTGATGCTTAGATAAGTGGTTTTCGAAATTGTTCGTTGGTCATTTGTGAATTGGTGGCTGGAAGCGGTGAAGTATGAACTTCAATGAGGATTGGTTTGTGGTTTTTAGAGATTTTTTGAGTTCGAGCTAGACGAAGCTTGTTTAGATGTATTGCTTCCTTTGACAGTAAGCTGAGAAAATGTTAACGGAGATTCAGGCCTAAGTATCACGTTGCTTGTTTCGACATTTAGTGTATCAATAAGTTGTAATCAAAAGATATATTGTCTGGATGTCTTCTTGTAATGCTGGTTTTGGTTTTGAAAAAGTTTTACACTGACCTTGAAAGGAGTCGATTGGAATTTCGAAGTTATTTGACCTCTCTATCTCTCATAATGTCATCGGTGAACTAGTTTTTCTGGTTTAGTGTTTTAACAAAATCATTCAAACTTGTGCTCCTTTACAGAAGAAAATAAAGACAAGCAAGTACGTTTTATCAGATGGAGAGGAAGATGAGCTTGAGGTTAATGGTGGGCAATGGGATGACTATGATGAGGAGTTGGAGCGCGGCAGTGATGACGAGGCTAATGATGGGTGTATGTAATTAGTATTCTGTATCCATTTTCTTAATGTTTTATTATTTTTGAAGTACATAATAATAAAATAGAACTGAAGTAGGATTGCTAGTGGTGACATTGGAGAAGGGATTTGATATATAATAGCCAATGAAATTCAAATTAGAGGGGCACAGTGCGACGATATTGCTATGAAGAATGAAACTAAGTTGTTTTTTGACTTCAATTTGGCGACATTGTGCACACTATTTTTCTGCCTCGTTGTTTTTAGTAGGGACAGAAATGAAATAAATTAATATAAGAAAATAGTTATGGCTATACTTGATAGGAAAGAATAGCTAAAATTGTGCATTTCTCATGATTGTGTACTGAGAGGCTAAGTTTATAATATGTGATGCTATCGTATGTTCATGTTGTCATGATTTTCAGTGGATCAAGATGGTTAGAAATTAGGATTCTTGAATTTTTCATGTGCCTTGTATCATTAACATACATTTAAGACGTTAACATGGAGTTTGATAGGAGAGTTTTAGCTACACTAAGCTGAGAGCCCTTTGTGCTACCTTCTAAAATTATTTCGGTTAATGTGTTTCCTTTTGTTTTTGCTGTTTGACGTGTGAGTCATCATACTTATGTAGATTGCGACTCTAGTTATATGTTTTGATTTAGGAAGCTTATTATTGTATGCCATCATCAACTTCTACATGTTCGTGGGCACATCGTGTAGGCTCTTGCTGTCAAGTCATTAATTTTTTCCATTAGTAGTAGACAAGACTTGCTGTTGAAGGCATCTTTTGATGTTTCTTTGTTGGTTTGATCATCCAGCTGGGTCTAGCTATTTGAAGCAGCTTAAAAATATCGATGCACAGAAGTCCGCTTTTGGAGACGCAGGCGGGACGGAGGAAAATGTAAGACACTGTTATCAAATTTCATATATGTATTTTGTATTACTTGTTTGACTGTGTCCATCAGTGATCTTCCTGATTTCCATTTTAGACTGTCCACCAATGATCTATTTGTAATCTTTCTTTCATTGAATATTCTTTGTGGTCATTATAGTTTCCGACCCCATGTGTTTCACCAATTTTCATATTTATTCTGGCGCTTCTTATTTGTGCTAAACAAATTACGGAGGCCTAGGACATACTAATAAGTTTTCTAAATTCTAAGTGGTTCCTTTTGGTTAAAAAGTTTGACTCTTGTATCAGTACAAGGTGCTGTCCATTATTCAAAGTGTTGAATTATGCACTCAGTAAATTCCTTATTTTGTTGCTATGAAGTTTTATGACTGAAATTATTGCGCAGAGGCCGAAGAGCAAGAAGGAGGTCATGAAAGAAGTTATTCATAAAAGCAAGTCTTACAAGGTGAATTGTTCTTCTTTGATGCTTCAGAGTCGATAATACTGTTATCTGCTTGGTTTGACGTTTGTACTTTCTTTCTGCCTTTCTTCCTTAACATATGTATGTTATAAATATTTAAAAAAAAAATGGATGGACTAACTTGTACATTTAACCAATGTATTTCTGGGCTGTTTTTGATTGATAAATTTCATGTATCGTGATTTATATGACAACTCACTTATGTTCTTTTGTAACATATTAATGAATTGATAGGCATCCACAGAAGTTTATCTTCCTTCTATTACCCTGTTTCCTGGTCTCTGAACTGCCACATTGTTAGAGACACGGAGGCTTGATTCATCCGTGGGATATTTTTTTTAAATTTTTTTAACTTGTTTTTTTCTTCTGCGGGGATCTTTCATTTGCATTCTTCCGCGGTTGTCATCCGGCATTATATGTAGGCACGAATAAGAAGTTAGTTACCACTACTATTCTGTACGCAGTTGATTAACCTGATAGGCTAAATGCTTACAACACGTGAACTTTTATCTGTGCACTGCTATTAACCATGTAAAGATCATAGATTCGTAGGTTCTACCTTGTTACTTCCTTTAATGTGGGCTTGATGGCTTAATATGAGTCTCTTTATTTAGCTTTTATTTGAGGAGATTGTCTATTGAATTGCTATGCGTTATTGAATTTCTCTAATTCTCTTTTACCTTTTTTTGCTAGGCCCAAAGAGCAATGGAGAAAGAAGAAAATGTGCAATTGGTTGAAGAATTGGACAAGTATTTTGAATCTTTGGTTCAGTCTCAAGCTTTCTCATCCCTTACTCAACCAAACAAGATGAATGCTTTAAAGGCCCTTGTGAACCCAAATTTTTCGAAGGAGCTTAAGAAAGAAGAAATTGCATCTGTTTCGAAAATTATCAAGGAGGTAATGAATAATTGTACTGTAATTTTTGTTTGGGAAATTCACCCTTTGTAGGTTTGCTTTCGTGTTTCTGGCCATTTGATGTGTTTGAAAATTTGAAACTGATTCTAACAACAAAATGCAATGTAGATATCAACTGTTAATTGGCTATGAATGATTCAGATTCATATCTCTGTGGAGGGTTTATTCTGTTAGAGATCTCTGAACATGAATATAAAAGCTACATTTTTACTTGACATTTTCATGACATCACATTGGCCTTTTCTTCTACCCCTATTACACTTGCGAGGTTCCCATCACCAGGTTTGGAGTAAGAAACTAAGCATTCTCATAAACTTTACAGTTTAATGGTTTGCTGGTATAACTGCCTTTTGCTTCTTTTTGTGGAACAAAATAATTTAGTTTCTGATTTTTGCAGGATGGACCTGATCAGTATGACAAATTAGTTAATGAAATGATGATGGAAAAGCGTGCTCGTCCATCTGATAGGACGAAAACACCAGAAGAGATTGCGGAGGAGGAGAAGGAAAGGTTAGAGGAGCTCGAGGTATGTTTATATTTGGTCATAGAAGTCAATATTATTAGTTATACTTGGCGTGCCACTGGTTGCACTTGCAAATATTATTTGTTCTAATTTATTTGTATTTAAACTTTTGATATTGTTGTGTCAAGAGGACTTTCGATATAGGGATGTTAAGTCGTAGAACACTTGTGTTAACCCTTTGACAAGTGAGGCACCATTGTCATGATATTGACTTCTTGAGAGCGTCTTTGCCATATTATTCCAAATGACCTTTTCTTTTATAGAAAAAGAATTTCCGACTAACTTTTTTGGTTAGCTGGTGAGTTGTTAAGCTTAAAAATACTACTGATAATTTTAAAAAGGTTTGGCCTAACCTATTTTCATCATTGTTTTGATTTTAATGTCATTTGGTAAGGACGTATTCTTAGCGAGTTCGGTAACCATGATTTGACCTTATTTTTCAATAAGGTGTAGTATTTTCCATCAATTGTACCATTCATGATTTACATGTAGCTGTGGTAGTAGGCAGAGCGTAAATGTTTAAAGTCCTGCAGAGTATCGGAATCTATTACTTGTTTGCTTGATGGAACTTCTATAGAACCCTTTTGCTAACCTTTTGTTTGGTCAATACTTTTCAGCAAGAACGACAAAATAGGATGCTTGCTAATGATGATGCCAGTGATGAAGAGCATGAGGATTCTGAAGGTGTTGGAAAGCCATCTGCTAATAAACCTAGTCATATTTCTGGTGATGACCTTGGTGATTCTTTCACCATTGATGAAAAGCCACAAAATAAAAAAGGATGGATTGATGAAATTCTTGAAAGGGATGGTGCTGAGGATAGTGAGGATGAATCGGAATCTGATGATTTGGAAGATGATGAAGACACTGAGGGGGAAACAGAGAAAGATGAAGAGATTGATGAAGAGGGGAAGACGCTCAAGGACTGGGAACAAAGTGATGACGATGTTGATTATGAGGATGAAGACGAATCAGATGAAGAGGCCGTAGGAGAAGATAGCGAATTTCATCACGAAGTTGCGACTTCTAAGAAGATGGCGAAAAAGTGTATCCAGTCCGATTCAGTAAAGGCAATGGATGCAACAAAGCAGTCCTCTTGTTCTAAACAGGAGCTTCCATTTACAATTGATGCTCCTGCAAATATGGAGGAGTTGGAGAAATTGTTTGGAATCCGTTCTAATGAAGAGATCATTGAGGCGATTCAGAGAATACGCGTGTACAATAATATTTCCCTTGCTGCTGAAAATCGGAAGAAAATGCAAGTATGTGCCATCTCTTATGCCATTCTAATGTTCACTTATAAGTTTTTCTAATGTAGAGGTCTTGATCAGGTATTTCAAATCAGCACTGGGACCGGGTCTGTTGGGTTGCCTCGGGTCCAACTGGTTCGATGTTTTTTCTGCAGTTTGGTCGGGGCTGTTGATTTGGTGTATCTGTATGTTTGAATTCGGTAGTTACAGACAGTCTATTGGGTCAACATGTTAAGCCCAGTTACTCTGACTTGGGTAAGACACTTACGAGTGCTAGACATGGGTACATATCCTAGTGTCTAGAATATTTAGATAAGGGGACCCCCTCCTGATACAAGGATGCAGCAAAATATTCCAATTTTTTTGAAATAAGACTTGAAATCATTAAATACTAAATGCCTTATAAACCCGTCTTCGTCTGCTTTCTGGTGTGAGCCTCACTATTTCAGTTCTCCTAGGAGACTTGTTGGACCAATAAGTGCCGGGTACGGAATCCATACTCATATCCATGTCGTGTTATGTCGTCACGGGTACAGTCTGAAAAATTGAAGAGTCGAAGTAACATAGGTCATGTCATTTTAGGTCATATATGTATCAGGTGATTGTAGTGGTAGTCTGGTAGGTATAGGATTGAAAGCAGTGAGGAGATGTGGGATTGAAATGAGATATATTCTTTATTTCTCCTGCTAAACACTGTCTTTATGATGGTTTTTGAGTCACTTTTTGCTGGTTGCTACCATGTTTTGTTAGGCCTCAGCTTGCCATGGGACTGTTTTTAGCACCATTTTTGTTGTTATGAGGTCATGCCTGGGTGGTTTCTTGGAACGAGCTAGCTTTTGCCAGCCCTTGACCCCTTACAGCGATCCTATGTTTGTGCCTCTTTTTTCATAACGCGGAGCTGTGGAAGGGTATGTCCACTTTGTAGGGTGTTCACCTAAGGTGATTTTGTTTCTTTCAGGTCTTCTATGGCTTACTCTTGCAGTATTTTGCGACATTAACAAGTCAGAAGCCATTAAAATTCCAGCTCATCAACCTGTTGGTCAAACCATTGTTGGAGATGAGTACACAAATTCCATATTTCTCAGCTATCTGTGCTCGTGAACGCATATTTCGGATCCGGACTAAATTCTGCGAGGACATTAAAGATCCAGGTTCACAATCAAGCATTACACTTGTTATACTGTGTATTGGTTTAGTTCATTCAGCTCTACGGGACTGCCATACAACATGAGGGTCTCAGTAGTTTATAATTTGAACTATTGAGCATAACTTACGCCTCTCTTTTTTTCTATTATATGTAGATAAGAGCTGCTGGCCTTCTCTGAAGACCCTGCTTTTACTGAGACTTTGGTCTATGATATTTCCTTGCTCCGACTTTCGTCATGCTGTCATGACCCCTGCTATATTGTTAATGTGCGAGTATTTGATGCGTTGTCCTGTTCTGTCTGTTCGCGATGCTGCCATTGGATCTTTCTTGTGCTCCTTGGTCCTTTCGGTATGTCATTTTAATCTTTACCGTTGTTGCCATTGTAAATTTGTTTTTTAGTTGAAGCGCTTCGTTTGTTGATTTGATTACTATGGGCTACTGACTATATATTTGTATATGTAGGTGACAAAGCAATCCCAAAAGTTTTGCCCGGAAGCCTTGACCTTCCTCAAGGCACTACTACATACAGCTATGGATAGATCACAACGGCCCTCTGGAGTTTTTCAGGTATTTTTTTCCTACAATTTAGATTGGTAATGTAGTAGAGTAACTTTGACTCATGGCGTCTAGCTGATAGATGATTTGATGTTATTTTACCCTCGTTTTTTGTTCCCTTGGCCAGTTTCTGTGTTGCTTTTTAATTTCTGTTGTACATAGATGAAATGAAATACCGACATTTGTGTGTGTTGTCTTTTCAGAAGTTTAACCTTCTTCTAGAGGTTAAAACACCGATACCATTGTTGTGTGTCGAAGAACCCGTGATGGAGATTCAGCCCTTGGATTTTCTTAATATTATGACCTTACCCGAAGATTCGTCCTTCTCCAACACTGATGTTATCAGGTTAGTCTTGCTCGTTTTCATTTGTACAGTTCTCAAGGATTAGCAGTTCTTGTACAGGCAGACCGCACACCGCACACACAACTCACTTCAAACATTCTGTTTGTCAGTCATTTAGCCGACAATTTTTCAGATAACATTAAGCAATAAGATAGCCATATAATAACTGTATTGTGCAAAACGGGCTTTGATGAGTCTGAAAGAACTTCTAGATACGGATAAAGACCGCGAGTTAGGATCACTATGGTGAGATTACATCTAATTTCTAGACGCTTCAAAACAGAATGTACGATCAAGCAACTGTCATAACAGTTGACACTTGAAAATACGGTTGGTTATTCCTACACTCCTAGAGGCCCTTTCTTGACACTGATCATGATCACTGTGATGAAGATCAATTTTGGATGCAGTCCCAATTCCTCTTTTGTATCTAGCTCTGTATCCACATATGCAGACTGCGTTTTTATTTGGTTTCTTTTGTTTGCACTCGCGAACTTGCGCGTGAAAGGTAGGATATTGCAATTCTCGGATGATATTTTATCGTGTAGCTCCATGAAATGCAGGGTCGGTGTCCTTGTGTCAGTGGTGGAAACGCTTAAAGGATTTGTTGATATTTATGGAGATCTTAAAGCCTTCCCTGAAACATTTTTGCCTATATCGGCATTGTTAACTGAAGTGGTACACCAGAAAAATATGCCTGATCCTTTGCAAGAAAAACTGAGAGATCTGGCCGAGCAGATAAGAACAAAAGCTGATGAACATCACATTTCCCGACGACCTCTTCAGATGAGGGAGAAGAAGCCAGTACCCATCAGATTATTGAATCCCAAGTTTGAAGAGAAGTAATATTCCATCAACCTTGATGTTAATTTTTTCTTTTTAATTTTCTGTTTTTGTTTTTGGAAAGAAAAAAGGAGCATAAGGGTTAGTGGGTATCGACTATCGAACCCTGATCATGAGTATCACTCATCATTGACTTCACCGTTAAGCTAGTTACCACCTTTTTTTTTGTGTAATTCTTCCCGTGATAGGAATGCTAATACGATTGTTTTTCGCAGTTTCATGATAGGTAAAAGTTATGATCCTGATCGTGAGCGAGCTGAGAAACGAAAGCTTGCTAAAGAATATAGAAAAGAAGCTAGGGGAGCAAAACGCGAGCTAAGAAAAGATAACCATTTCCTACTCGAGGTTAAAGAGAAGAAGCGACAAAGAGAAGAGCAGGAGAGAGCAGAGAAATATGGGAAGGCAAAAGCTTTTCTTCAGGAGCAAGAACACGCTTTCAAGTCTGGGCAGCTCGGAAAGAACCGGAAGAGAAGTCGGTAAGTTATTTCTTCTACTCTTCCAAAGGTGTAGCAAATTTTCGAGTTTATTGACTACTTATAAATTCTGCAATTTTAGCGTGATAGGCTCGAAAATGAATTTTGTATGCGGATAATGTTGGGTTATCATCTCATACGATTATACGAAAGTAAGAAATTACAGTTGAGATTTTTGTGGAGTCTAATAGAAGGGATTTCTCCTAATAATAGCAAGTAATTATTATTTTCGTTTCAAAAACCGTCAATCCAGCATCGTCCTAAACTTAAGCCTATTATCTTCTGATAATGTTTTTCACTTTTACATGCTTAAATTTAGGATATATTTTTATAATTAAAAGTATATATGCAAACAAATAGGATCATGATACTGCAAACATGTGAACGGAAAATCATTCAGATCCTAAAATAATGCAAAATTACGCAAAGATTAGAATTACGGTGTAGTAAATCAAAACATTCTGTCAACAAAGCGCAGAAATTGCGCGAGGGCTGCAAGTATGTCGAAGGTTAAGCTCATTACCGAGTTGTTTGTTAGGCCAAGCTGTGAAATCGTTCCATCGACAAGGAAGTACAACCTAAGCCCTATCGATTTAGGTTTACTATCGCTGGATTACATACAATATGGCCTCCTTTTTCGAAAACCCCCTGAATTTTCAGCTTCCTCTTACTTGGAGAAGCTTAGAGGTTCCCTCTCCCTAACCCTATCCCGCTTTTATCCGCTTTCTGGACAATTTGTCACCGAGAGGTATGCAGATAAGCATTCTTGTTGCATACACGTCGATTGTAGTAAGGGCCATGGAGCCCGACTCATCCATGCTTCGGCGTTGGATCTTATTTGCTCGGACATCCTTCTGACTAACCTTGATGTTCCTTCTATTGTTCGGTCGCTGTTTGAGCTTGGTGAGAGGGCAATTAATCATGATGGTCACACTAGACCGTTGTTGTCGGTTCAGGTGACTGAAATATCAGACGGCGTCTTTTTAGGGTTCTCGATCAACCATAGTGTAGCCGATGGGACCTCGTTATATCATTTCTTGAATTCGTTGTCGGAATTAGTTATGGGATCATCAGATATTTCAGATGTACCTGTTTTTAACTTTAGACCACCCAATTGTTGTTCATATGGACCGACCGTTTTGCTCCCATATCTCGAACCACACGAGTTCATAGTCCAACCCGATGAAGTCGATCTAAGGGAAAGAGTATTCCGTTATTCATCTACATCAATTAAAAAGCTGAAGGAAAAGGCGAAAGCCATGATCGAGTCATGTACCAGTACACATTCCGTCCCTCGAAATCTTTCTTCTTTTCAGGCTCTAACAGCACTAACATGGATATCCATAACTCGAGCTCGAAACCTTTCATTGTCAGAAACGACAAATTGTACATTGATCGCTAACCTTAGGCCACGGTTCAAGCCACCGTTGTCAGAAGCCTATTTCGGTGTCTATGTTTTCGAAGTTAACAATGTCACCGAGGTGGGGCAATTACTCGAGAATAATCTCGGTTGGGCTGCCGGACTTCTCAACCAGGCGATAGTATCCCAAGACGACAATGCAGCATGTGACGTATTCTCGCAGGCCTATGCCAAGGGCCCAACAATGGTTCCCCCTCGATTGATTTCAGAGGGGCAGCCTAACCCTGTGGTGATGATGGGCTCAACGAGATTCGACATGTATCGGCTTGAATTTGGGTTAGGTAGAGCCGTGGGTATTCGATGTGGGTACGGGAACAAAGCCGATGGGCTGGTCAGAGCGTTCACGGGGCCGGAAGGCGAGGGTAGTGTAGAGCTACAAATATGTCTAGCCCCTCACACAATGAATGCACTTTTATCTGATCAAGAATTCATGAGTTTCGTCTCTACGACTTGATTTTGTACGATTTTCTTAGCTTTCGCTTATATTTCCATATTCTTGTATATGATCGTCTTATATAGTTTCACGCGGGACTAACCCAAACAATCCCGTCTTTTACATAATTTTGTTATTTTGTCAATGAATATAATGGCCTAGTACGATTATATGTTATTTTGAAACCGTCTTACAATTTAAACACGCTATACTTCTCTGGTCGAGCACACGATAAGCCTAAATTTTCCGACTTAATTAACTAAGAACGAAAGCAATGCTTCTCTCGTCGAGGAGATGACAGACCGGCACACTTCCCGGCTTCACCTTAAGAAGTAGAAAGGAAACATGGTGAGGATTCCAAGAAGATGTATCCTTATGACACACACCAACCGCATCCATTTCCATCCCCTGCGAATCAACCATCGAAACCCTGTATAAAACCGTCTTCTTAAGGTTATGACAGTAAAATACGGCGTATGGATAACCCGTCTTATGGCAAACCATACTAACATCACTTTCAACTTTCTTAGCATTCGCAATCTTATGCACATTTTGTATGTTTCGGTCTATGTACCCTTGTAATGTCGATACTTTGTTTCCGACATGGGATCTAACATGGTCTACCATGTCTTCAAGTGTAACTGCACAAAGCTTGTTTTCTTGAGACATAGCTTTCGTCTCACAAGCCTTGATCGTATCCTCCATTATTTCCGCTTCTGTCGAATTTGGTTTCACCGCGAAGATGCTTAAAATTTGAGGTAACTTTTCTAATGAAAATGGTATTGATTTGGCTACTTGGATTGGTAAAAACTTGGCATTGTCTTCGGTTTTCATGAAATTGAACGTCAATGTTTTTCCAGGAAGAAATAGATCGGTTTCGAGGAAATAGATTGGATATTTTGTAGGATCAATGGTGGGATTTTCCAGGGTGGTTTGAAGCAAAGCATCATTGTTGTAATTCAGAATCGATCCGACTTCACGGATACTTGACTCGAGTTCCTCGGATAACGTAAAACCCTTTTGGATCATACGGTTTAGGACATCGTTAGCATTCCCATCCGATCCTGAAAATATGTTCGACAAATTAAATACGGTCTAAGTGTTGTCTGACTTGTAAACCGTGTCAACTTTATTTATATTCGTTATTTATACCTATGAGTGCATCCTTGACGATTTTTGGCATGACAGTCTCACGGCCGAACTTCAATTTCCAGTACGCTTCAGCCGGAGACTCGGCTACATTCAGTGTTGTCATCATCGCGAGCTGTAAAATACACAAAAGTTCAGATACGAAATTTCAAGAAAAAAACGGTTCAAAACTCGTAAATTTTTCGAGAAAACTAGAACTTACAGAAATAACTATAAGTGCAAGAAACAGGGGAGATGCCATTGTAGTAAAGTTTCCGTCTTTCCAAGCCCGTGCTAAGACGAGATTTAAGACGGAAAATAATAATGAAAAGAGGGAATTTATAGGGAAAAAATGGAGAATCAAAGATGGAAATATAACTTGAATTGGTAAGCAAAAATGGTGGATTATGATGTGTAATCCAACATTAGACTTTGTGTGAAACGTAAAGATATAGAAAGTATTAGGGATTACAAAAAAATCCGATGATCCGAATTGATCCGACATCCGATCCGTATCTGATCCGAATTAATGGATATCTGATCCGAAAAGTGGTTTGGTTTGGATACCCGTATCCGAAATATTTGGATATCGGATCAGATATGGATATCTGGCTTAAAAATTTGGATATTCGATATCCGAAAGTTATCAGATCGGATATCAAATATCAGATCGGATATCCGATATCCGTGTAATATCCGATCCATATCCGAGATTTGATCCATAAATATTAAATAACACTAGCTAATTTCATCTCACTCAATAACCGTCATTCACAAAATCGTAAATAACCCTCGTCTACGAAACCGTAAATTTTAATTTCTTTTCATTAACAAAACCAATAATCAACAATTCCATATTCACAAACCCACAATTTCATTTTTATTACGCTACTTTTCTTTTTTATTACAGTTTTGACAATATATATTTACATTGATCGGATCTCGGATATCGGGTAACTTATCCGAAATTTTCGGATAGTTTTGGATACTAAATTTCAGATATCCGAACATTTCGGATCCGCTCATGGATACTAAAATTTTGGATTTTCGATCGGACATCCAATCCGAGTAGGGTTTCAGATCAGATACCCGTTCCATAATCTGCACTAGAAAGCAATCCATATTTAGAGATGTTGAAGGCGATGTACAATCGATGTCACTCGCTTTTGTTGGAACGCGAATTAGAGCTGACAAAAGTTGATCGTTTCAGGAAACTCAACTCATGTGTTGGTAATGGTCCAAGTGATGAAATTGATAGCCACTAACTCGATTTGTCGTGAATGCGCGTTAATTGGAACCCCTGCAATGACCCGTGATCGTATATTTTGTCATGGTTAATTTATTTCGGTTTGTTTTTGGCATAAAGACTCGAAATTGAGCATAATTTTTTTTATCAAAACAACAAAAATGGCTAAGAAACGAATTCGATTTGATCCCTTACAACTTACAAGATACAACTCGCCTCGGTATATATTTACTTGATATTATGAGTCAGAAATGTTGGGTCAAGACGGGTCATTTTGGGTCAAGAAATGTATTGGGTCAAGTTGGTTTGGTCGGGTCATAAGCAGGTCTAGTTACCGATTATGTCACATTACATCAATTTTTTTCACTATTAAGTATAATTTTCGAACAGTATTTGGTTTAGTTATTTCATTATCAAGCAAATGTACTAAACTAAACACCATATAACTCTCAATTTGATCACTAATTAGCCTAATAAATTTCCGGGTCATTAATCTAACAGGGTCAATATCGGGTTGGGTGGGGTTGCAAACGGCTCGGGGCTCATGCCCAGGTCACTCATCACCAGGCATTGTCGAGTGTCGGGTCGGAAACGGATGGGATCGGGACGGTGTCAAGTTGTTAATTTTTCGGATCTTGACTAATCGGGTTTCAAGCGGATCGAGTCGGTCAAGTTTGCTCTCTCTAGGCATATGTTTTATACTGATGGGCTTGTGTACGCTCTTAATGGGCCGGAATATGTCCGACCTTAACAAGACTATCTGATGATGGGTAGTTCATGAATTATCTCACTAAATTGATTTTCGTAAAGATTTTTTACGTCTACACGTATTCTTATATAAAACCGTTTTTAATGATTTTATGTCGGACCTAACTAATCGCCTGAATGTTTGGCTTCGTAACACGATCCGTTATTGTTTTACTGTTTTATCGAACGCTCGAGACGACATCTTTTATATTACGATTTACTACCTAAGTACACAAAGCCGTATACCCTTTAGGCAAACAACTGACTGAAACGAAGAGAATACTTAATTAAAACCGAACATAAGCTATACTTCTCTCGTCGAGGAAATGACAGACCGGCACACTTCCCGGTTTCTGTAAGTTATTTATTCTTAATTAGTATGTTTAATATTACTGAATAACATACAACTGATTAAATAAAGCGGAAGCGATAAATAGGATCGAAAATAAAACCTCCAGCCATTGCTAATCGGATTCCTGAACAGCTTTATCAACCCCAAAGTATTAATCTGATTTTCTGATTTCGGTTCCAAACCCTCACTGCTCACTTATTTAGATGGTGTAACTTTCTTAAGGGAGAGTAGATTTCGTGACCTAATTAATCAGAATATGCATTCTCTTATATACTGCTCTTTCCATCGAAGAGCAGTGTTTGAACGCAACACAAATTAAGAGAGTAGTTTGAACGCAACACAAATTAAGAGAGTAGTTTCCTAGATGGGAGAGAATTAAGAGACAGTTTAGAGTATATAGTATGACTGTCTCATTAATGGGACATATAATTAGGATTTGTATAAGACTATTAATATTATTAATAATAATATCTAGTCAATTAATTATAAAAATCCAACAGTTTCACCTTAAGCAGTTGGAACGAAACATGCTTCGGATTCCAAGACGATGTATCCTTATGACACACGCCAACCGCATCAGTTTCCGTCCCCTGTTGATCAACCATCGAAACCCTGTATAAAACCGTCTTCTTAAGGTTATGACAGTAAAACACGGCGTATGGATACCCCGTCTTATGGCAAACCATACTAACATCACTTTCAACTTTCTTAGCATTCGCAATCTTATGCACATTCTGTATGTTTCGGTCTGCATACCCTTGTAATGTCGATACTTTGTTTCCGACATGGGATGTAACATGGTCTACCATGTCTTCAAGTGTAACTGCACAAAGCTTGTTTTATTCAGGGATTGATTTTGACTCACAAGCATTGATTGTGTTGTTCATTATTCCGGCACTGGTTGAAGACGGGTTAACGGAGAAGAGGGTTAGAATTCGAGGGAAAGATTGAGACGAAAAGGGTATCGATTTGGCTAATTGGATTGGTAAAAACTTGGCATTGTCTTCGGTTTTAATGAAGTTTAGGTTTAATGTTTTTCCAGGGTGGATTAGATCGGTTTCGAGGAAATAGACTGGATATTTAGTTCGATCCATAATTTGAACCAAACCCCTCCCGTATCCATAAATGGACAATCCTTTAACGATACTTGACTCGAGTTCTTCGGATGGTGTAAAACCCTTTTGGATCATCTGGTTTAAGACATAGTTGGCATTCTCATGTAATCCTGAAAAATGCATACTTTTGTTTTAGGAATGTGGCACAAAACTTGTAGAAAAAAATGCATATTTGTGAGACCCGCTCGGGTATGGGTCGGGTATGGGTCTTACATAAAAACTTCGGGTTCGGGTCTTGGTGTTGGGACCTACCCGACCCTCTCTTATATTTATTAAAAAAAACACTAGTTCGTCTTGGTCTTCGGGTTTAGTCAAAGAAACCCTCTGGGTCGGATATGAGTCCATTAATTTCAGACCGTTTAGGGTCTGGGTCGGGTATGGGTCCAAGGTATGCAACTTAGGGTCAGGTTTGGGTCTTGCTGAACCCTACCCATTGTCAACCCTACTCTCAGCACATAGTCCGGCCTTCCCTAGCCCGCCTCTCCTTCCCAGTCTGGTCTGAGGCACAAAAATCAAAACCGGCCCACTACTTAGTATATATAAAAAAAATTACATAGACCCACCAGTCTAGCCCAGGTCAAATATTCTCGTAGCAGCGGCCCGACCCGGCCAAGCCCGCCCCACCCTGGCATGGTCTGGGCCTAGACAAATGGGCCAGTCTGCCCCGCCCCTGGGAGCCCGGTCCGAAGACGTCAGTCTTAAAAATGCAAAAGAAAAGGTTCAAAAGTGTTGTCTCGAAGACCACGTTTACAAAATGATCCGTTTGTTTTTTCACGTTTGTCAATGCGTATTTTACGTGGTTATATATTTTTAGCTACGTATTTGCAAAAATTACAAAAATTATATATTTTTAGCTACGTATTTGGATAAAAATGAAGGGACGCGTACGGGCGTACCTATAAGTGCATCCTTGACGATTTTTGGCATGACGGTCTCACCGCCGAACTTCAATTTCCAGTACGATTCAGCTCGAGACTCGGCTACAATGGGTGTAGGCATCATCGAGAGCTGTAATAATCAAATATTTAGTTACGATATTTCAGTAAAAACACGATATGTTATATTATATAAGACGGTTTTACATTTGTTGAAGCCGTAACTTTTTAAACATAAACGATTTGTAATGAAAGTGTGTAACAGAGGCAGAGCAAAGAAAACCTACAGAAATAAGTACTGTAAGAGCAAGAAACAGGGGAGATGGAGATGCCATTGTAGTAACGTTCCTTGTTTGAAAACGAGATTTACGACACGGAAAAATAATGTAAAGACGGATTTAATTAATTTGCAGTAAATTGTAAGTAGAGTTGGAAGTTAAATAGGAAGATGCAGATGAAAGACGGAACTAAAACGTGAATTAGCAAGCGGTTGGTCATCTTGTATCTTCCAACATACATTTTGCGTGAGTTGTGTCTCGTGTCCCATGTGAGTCGGGTCTCGGACGGGTCGGGTCGGGTCGGGTTACCTTTTCCCAGCTCTACCTATGACGAAGGACCTTCATCATAAGTAGAGTGGGAAAAGGTAACCCGACCCGACCCGATCGAAACCCGATCCGATATTAGCTGAAAATTGGATGAACTGAAGCGGAAGTGACTTGACCCGAACTGACCTGGTAACCGATATCAGCCTTATTTTTTCCAATCCGAACCCGAAAATTGGTTTCACGTTAGTTAGGCCCTATTCTTTCTGGCTTAATTTCAGCTCCTTTCAAATTTGTTTGGCTCCATTCTGTTAAGTTTTATTTACGTTCAATCAATTAGGTACAATTAATCTCTTCACAAAATTAACTTTTAGTTCAACTAAATTCACTTCATCTCAGTTCCACTCAATTTAGTTCAATTAAACACTAGTTCAATTAATTCAATTCAACTCATTTCAGCCGAAAAGAACATGGCCTTAGTTTAACATTGTCTCAATTTGAATTTATCGTTTTGATTTTAGATAAATCGATGCATTTCACCACGTCATTGTTCGATTATGTCTTGTTAGAAAATACGGACGTGGGAGTTTTAATGCGCCGTACAAACAAAAATAACCACAAATAGTTTCCTTCTCTTTACTTAATCTTTGTACGGAAAGTAAAGGAAACCAAACAACCGCGACATATTTAGATAAGTTTTAGCATCATTTTTATTGTATAATATTGTTTAAATCCAGCATACAACTCCATACATGCATTTGTTTTACATGATCATAAAATTTCCAAAATTTTCAGCGTCATCTGGTGACACTAACTCATTTTCCAGACTTTCAGATTTCACCTTAAGCATTTGGAAGGAACCATGCTTAGGACTCCAAGAAGATGTGTCCTTATGGCACACGCCAATCGCATCCATCTTCTTCCCTTCCGAATCAACCATCAAAATTTCATATAAACTCGTCTCCTTTAGCTTATGGCAGTAAAACACGGCGTATGGATAACCCATCTTATGTGCAGAGGATTGTGAATGCTAAGAAAGTCGAGAGTGATGTTAGTATGGCAGATAACCGATAGCAGCCTTACTTTTTTTCCCAACCCGACCCATGACCTATATAATTTTTTCCATCTTATGTGCAAAGGATTAAGCTTATATATAATTTTTTTCGAGCTTTTAATATTTTTCCTTGCCCTATAATTTTAATTAAAATCTCTGGATCTATATGTATTATTTCTGAGTTTCAATATAATGTTTTGATTTACAATTTTTTTATAACAATCGTTCAGATTCTTTTCAATAAAGCTCGTAAGATATGTAAATATTAAGCTCAAATTCTTCGTTATAAAGCTTAAAATCTATACTATCAGATGTATCTTCAACATATACCCTATTCCTATCTTAAAATTTAAAACCAAAACAATATTTTACGACTGAGCACTTAAATCAACCAGTAATATACATCGACATGGCCTATTAAATGGTCTTATTTAAGACAATAAAAAACTAACATCGACATACCAACCCAACTCGAACCCAAATTAAACAATATTCGAACGTAAAAAAAAAACATTCAAAACTTATCGATTTACGAGACTAGATGTCGAATTGGTTATCGACTTATCGACTTATCATCCACGTGTCTTGATCATGACCATACTTGGACCTCCTTGATCTCTTCTACTACAACAACAGCAACATAAAATTACGAGTAGAAGACATATTAATATTATTACTGGAATTGCTAACGTTGTTGGCAAATGTAACGCTCGAAGTACGTTATCGACTTTATCGACTAGAGACGACGTTAAATGAGACGATTTTTCTTTCAAATCTTCCATTTTTTTTTTTTCTAATTATTGTCGAAAATCAAGATTGTTTTTATGAGGAATAATGTAGCTTTTTTTTTGTTCAAATTTGAAGTCATTTAATCAATTATTTATATTATTATGGTAAATGGGAAAGTAGTAGTGTGTCAAAGGTGAATTGATAAAGACATGCATGATTTGAACTACTTCATGTTAGTGTTGTGGTTTCCAATGAGACCATAATGATAGAGCATCAACGGGTGGTACTATAACGTATCAGAGCTGAGGACTTTAAATTAATATATTCTGAATTAGACAATTGAATAATTTTGATTTTATCAAAGAAAATTGAAAAATATCATATTATTTGATATGTATTTACAAATACTACAAAAGTCTTGGATAATAGTTTACATTTCTTTTATTTATTTATTTTTCACGAAATAAAGTAAAATTAAATAGTGGCGGACTTAGAAATTTAGTGCTACGGGCACAAATTTTTTTTACGTGTTATCTAAGCACATCTAAGATAATATTTTTATACTAGTTACTAATAATTTGGAGATTTTTTTCCCAAATTAGTCATAATATAAGTAAAAGAATGAAAATATAATTGTTCATAAACATTTTTTTTCAAAAAATAATTTTTTTTTCTAAAATACTTTAAATTCTAAGTATTTGTAAAAATAATATCTCATTTATAAAATATAATTAATTTTAGTATTTAAATTAACAATAAATGAAAATGGTTCAATGGTCTATAACTTGTTAAGTTAACCAGATTCCACTATATACTTCTACCAACTATGTCATGATAACTTATTATCCATTATAGATACTTGTAAAACTTTATTTCTGAAATTTTATGTAGGACACCTGCCCGCCCGAGACCCCTTAAATCCTTCCCGAACGTAAACTATTCACTGAGACGATGTAAAAAATCAGTAGCTAAACTTTGAGTTCTAATTACTTGATGACTAAGAGATAGGGCGTGACAACCTACCTTGGGTTTAGGCATGGTTTAGAAAGCAAAAGTCACAAAATGCGCCTTTATATTATGTTTTCTTTGCAAAAGGAAAAGGTAAAGGAAAAGAAAAGTATTGGTCTTCACATTACATTAATTAAAATTCAAGTTCTCTATATGTTGAATGTCCTTTTCTTTAAGTGTGATAAGCAAATAAATTAGATTAATTTTGATTAATTTAGTTAAAAAATTTACAACTTATTAAAAAGAGGAGCATAATCGAGATGATTCGAGTTTATCTGATAAAACCGTAATAAACAAATATCACGCAAATTAATGGTACGAAATTAGTAACTTTCGTACGTATACTTTTTTGTATTCAGTTCAGGCCAATTCACTACGTTTGATTAAATATATGAAAAAAAACTTAAAATCGGAGTGAGTTGGAATGTACCGAAATATACTAATCTCGTAGTGTCTATAATATTGACATGATCTTCAATTTTTTTCGTCATAACTCACAAACACGTGAGATAAAATAACAAAGCTAAAGAATAATAATAGATTATTGTTAAAGGAGGATAAGTGGTATATATAATGACAAATTATATATAAATGAAAATTTGGGTCGTTGTTCGCAAGGGTGGAGTCTAGTGGTTAAAACTTGGGCCATATTCCCAAGGGTCTCAGGTTCAAGCCTCACCAAGAGCGATCTTGGGGGGTAAATTGGCTTGAGGCTATGCCTTCTAGATTTCGAGCCTGTCACCCCGTAAAAAAGGGTGGTTAACCTAGTGTACGTGGTTTGCAGGCTATCACGTATGCTCGGGGGTTTACCCAGTGCGCACCAAAGGTAGCGGCTGCGGGTTCCCACGTCATTCAAAAAAAAAAAAAAAAAAAAAAAATTTGGGTCGTTTAATTCGCATTTTAAATGCAAAGTGATATATAGTTTATGTTATCAAAATTGTTGGGAAATATTATTTACTAAAAATAGGATGATAGTTTGATCTGAAATTAGGAATAATAAAACACGGGTTATAAAGAATAAATAGTAGGGTAAACTATAAGTTCAATTTAATTAAAATCATTTTTTTATAACTCATTTTATTTTAATATTTTCTCCAATACGTCATACACATAAATAGTAACATAAACTCGTTTTTTTTCTTAATATGGATCAGAGAGAGAATACATTTAGTTTCGTTAATTTGTTCCTAGGAACCACGCCACATGGCCCAATGGCCCACGGCCCACGATTACATGTTATGGAGATTGGAGGCCATACATGAGTTGTCTGATTAATGGGCTTTGTTAAACTTTCATGGGCTTTATCATTAACTGACCCCATTCTTCCAAAATCCGTTGAGATAGTACGTCTATCTCGATCATTTGTTTATCTATTTCATTTGAAAGCATCTAATTAATTATATGTAGGTTTATTCACCGTCCAAAATTGGACCGGACCGGTTGAACCCGCCGACCGGCACACCACCTAACCCAAGACCGGGGACCGGACCGGACCAGAATCCTTTAGGTCCGATTTTTACTGTGTTTAGGCCAGACCGGTAGTCCGGTACCACTTTACAAGGCAATTTTTTTTAATGTAGACCGTAGACCGATCACCATATTTTATGCGACCCAGAGAACGGACCAATATTTGTCCCGTCTTGACCGGACCAGACGGTCGAAGTGGGTCCCGTTTGCCTTTCCGAGTCACTTTTTGATCACCCTTATCATATGCATTTCAATTGTAGAAATGTCTCTCAATTTTTCTTAATCTTTGTTCTAAAACTAAATATAAACAAATGGTTAAACGAGAGATATTACCCACTTGTTCTCCAAAAAACACAGTTTATAGTTAGGACTCGTCCAATAATAAATTTTGATTAAATTCATTTATAAATTTGTAAGAAATATTTTATTTTCATAACTAATATTTTATATTGACAACTTATATATTTATTGAGCTGGTTTACCAAAAGACAGACTTATACGAAAATAGTTGTTTGTACTTTTATTTCATTTTAAATTTCATTTTGGCAAAATAACTCTTCATAATAATAGTCTTTCTGTATTGCTAATTATTTACCTTTTATATTTCTTTTAAAATGTTATTTTAATACTACGTATAAGGTAATTAAATAAGCGAAACTCGATAAATAACAAGACTTCTTTAACCATATTCGTTATCATTCAAAATATTAGTTTGTCAAAATAATTAAATAAAATTTAAATATAAATATAAATATAAATATAAATTAAAGTATTTATAATTGGACATGTTTTATTTAAATTATGATTCCGTCGGTAAATGTACGGTAGATGAATTAGTGTCACCAACTGAGCAGTAGACAAGAATATTAACCCCCCATGTGCATTGCATTTAATTTTACCAAATCACACTGCTTGCCAAACTACTATTGGACCCAACAATTTTACTTATCCTCATACTTGTCCCTTTATCCCATGTCTTAAGTTTGTAACGAATTTTATCCATTATAAATGAGAATTTGTGCAGTGGTGCAGTTAGGAAGGCTAGCAGGGGCTCTAGTCTCCTTAGCGATTAAAATTTTCCGACTTTTTAGTTGGATTTTGAAAACTTTTTAAGATATACCTTATATTATTTGTCTTATCTCATGTCCCGTTACCTTTATCATGCCACACATCATTATTCACATAAGAAAATAGATAAAAATATCTATTAAGACTAAAATAATACGGAGTAGTAGCGTTGAGTTTCTCGACTATTTGCCTTAGAATTAGTCATTTCTATTTCTCGAGGGGGCAGAAAAGGGATATAACTCAGTGGTAGAGTGTCACCTTGACGGGGTGAAAGTCATCAGTCTGTGCCTGTTTTTCCCTAAACCCAATGCTAATGATGTGTCTCAAAGATAATATAACGCGATCAGACAATAGATAAGACATAAAATGGAACAGAAAATTCGCTCTCACGCTCCTAACTTAACTCCGCTACTTTCTGAAACAAACTTGTGACGTGAGACAAGCTTAAAAGTGAAGGAGAAATATAAAGGGTAAGTAGGAGAGGTCGAGGAGATTGTGAGAAACCGTCACACATAACATGGAACAGAAAATTCGCTCTCACGCTCCAATTCTAACTCCGCTACTTTCTGAAACAAACTTATAACGTGAAACAAGTTTGTAAGTGGAGGAACAGTAAAAAGGGTAAGTAGGAGGAGTCGAGGAGATTGTGAAAAACCGTCACAAGCAAGACGGTTTGCTGAACCAACTATGGGCAAAAACCCATAAATGTAGTAAATTTTCAACACAAAATATCGTGAAATTTCTACCTAATACAGTAAAAATCACTATTAACAAAGACAGCTGGTATGAATAAACCAAACAAAAATGTACGTTTTGTCTATTTCTCACCAATTTGTTTGCTCAAATCTTACACCTTTTTGGACTCCACCTCTCAAATTTCATCCTATTTTGAGTGTTATAGTAAGGTTTAACTCTGCTCTTCAATTCTTCATGTTCATGAATCAATTAAATGTTCTTTTTGGCTTTTGTTGTGTTGCATTTTTATGGGTAGATTTTGAACTTATATGATTTATTCTTTGTCGTGTTCATTCTCGAGATAACCCTGAATCGGTAGTACAATTATGAGTACAGGCTAGTCCAGTCCGAAATAACAATACTAACGAACATAATCCCATTGTTTGGTTCAAATCACCTTATCTCAAAAATAAATGATAAATCGTGACTCGTGAGACGTCTTAACGACCAATAAACCCTGAATCGGTAGTACAACTATTACTCTATTAGTACAGACTAGTCGCGTCCGAAATAACCATACTAACGAACATAATCCCAACAATGAGTACCATTGTTTGGTTCAAATCATCTTAACTCAAAAATAAATGATGGATCGTGCGTGAGAAGTCTTAACACCAATAAACCCTGAATCGGTACTCGGTAGTACAACTATTAGTACATGCTAGTCCGGTACGAAATTAACAATACTAACGAACATAATCCCAACAATGAGTACCAATGTGGCAATGTTTGGTTCAAATCGTCTTAACTCAAGAAAAAAATGATGGATCGTAAGAAGTCTTAACGAGTAACGACCAATGAACCGTTAGCCAAATTCCGACCCGACATTGGTGGGTATGTCAGACCAATTCAGACCCAATGCATTTTCGCGTAATCGCACTTACGAGTATCATGGAATCCTTGCCAGCAGCATTTCCTTCTTCTTTGTATCTTCCACTACTAATTTTTAGGCTTTAAGAGCGAGGAAGACGGTTAAGAAAAAGTCGTGATTCCAAAAATATTGAAATTCAAACGGCTAAAATATTCAAAGGAATATTCTGTGAATAATTATTAACATAACTAGTTTTAAACCCGTGCAAATTGCACGGGTATCTTTTAAAAGAATATTACATAAATATTTTTAACAAAACATAAACGATATAATTGGGCGGAATTTTAGTATTTATTTTTGTAACTTTGCTGATGAATTTTAGTCATTTGACGAAAAAAATCAGATCACGGTAACTTTAAAATCGCAAAAAAAAAATTATACTTCTCGTAAGCGTCAACATCGTATATATTCCTACGCCTCTTTTTTTTTTATATAGAGCTAAAACGTTTGTTATTATGAACTGTTCAAAAGTTTTCCAAAATTAATTTCTTGGAATTAAAATATTTTGTTCTATAATTTTTTAGTTCATTTGTAGTTACATTTTAGTATTTAAATTTCTTATTCTTATAAATTGGTGTAATTTATTATTAATATTATTTTAATCAAAATAGTGCGATTTCTGACAACATTAATATTTTCTTACGTACGAAACATAAAACGTAATTATTTACGTACCAACATAAACATAGCGGTTTTTTAGAAATCAAATTCATTTTCTTTGCTGCGGGACCCACATTTACTTTTTAAAAAAAAAAAAAAAAACTAAATGTGATGAGGTGGCTTCATGAGGATGGGTTAAATGTTTTGCTATTTATATAGATAAGATTGCTGTAATTAAGGTGAAATAATGTCATTAAATCAATTTTAATGACAAATTAATCTACTTATTTTTTACTCAATATATGTCCGTCTTTTAAGAAAAATTATCTCGTAACGACAAATCTTAATTTTGTCCCTGCCTAGATTTCTTCGATTACCGTAATTTGGTCAAAGTCTTGGTCTATAAATTAAAATTGACACTGAAATCAATAAGACTAATGTAGAAAGTCATAATCAGCCGATTGATTAATTAGGAAAGCATAAATTCGACTCTAAGACGGTCGCACATGCGATCAGAAGAAAAGAAGAAAAGTGACCACATTTTGATAAGTAGTGACTATTTTGCATAAATAGTCGCTATTTAACAAAAAGTGGTCACTTTTTATCACAAAATGGACACATTTTGCAAAAATACACGGTATGAGAACGTCGTATAGAAGAACTACTGTTAAAAAAGTACTAATAATATTTACAATACTCAATTCTCATTAATTACTCCATTAATTCCGATGACCCGTGTTTCTAAACGACAATTCTTATTTAAGATTATTTTAAGTTAAGACGACTCTCACACCTGATTAAAATAAAGGCGAAATAAACGAAGCTAAGACCGATTAGTTCCTAAATATGGGCATATCCAACTAGAGGTTGAATAATGCCTAAATGCCAACTATTCCTTGTCCCTAAAATGGCCTAAACTCTTTAAATCTATATAATTTACGAAAGTTAATTTAAGTGTACGATTTAACAAGGCCGAAATTACAAAACGATCTAGACTTAAAAAGATCTCCGAATAGGTTTCTCGATTGGGATTGTTGTGAGGCTTGTTTACGCTCTTTTGGGGTTCCTTTCACCTTTAGGATCGTTTGGCCGATGGCTTGCCTGATTGACTCGATTGTCTTGGCATCGACAGGGTAGCCTGATGCATCGCGGACATAAAATGTGTTGATCGCCTTTCCACATCGGGTTGTTACTTCTGCTTGTGTGACTGTCAGGCTGTTTTCTCGGAACATTCGTGTCACGTCTGATAGTAGTCCCGGACGGTCTGTTGTGCATAGCTCTAGCTTCAATCCCTGTGTAGACGGTCACAGAGACGACATTCAAATTAATTACGCGTAGAGCTAACAAATAATGACATGACACGAACACGACACGAATCCGACACGAAATTAGCGGGTTTGGGTTGAGGCTAAAATGACCCATTTATGTAAGTGGGTCGACACGAAAGACCTGTTTACTAAATTAATCCTAATTGTTTTATCCTCCATCACATTAATATACTTAAACTTTCCAAATATGGACATGACACGAAAACACGACACGAACCCGACACGACCCATTTATCTAAGTGGGTCAACACGAACACGACACAAAATTTAATTGGGTCGGGTTTGGGTTGAAGGGTTTGTAACCCGTTTACATGTGACACGAACACGACACGACCCATTTATCTAAGTGGGTCAACACGAACACGCCACCAAATTTAATTTGGTCGGGTTTGGGTTGAAGGGTTTGTAACCCGTTTACATATGACACGAACACGACACGACCCGATCTGTTTGGTCTAATTACACGTAATGAACATAAATATCTAATGCATTAAAGAGGTGCAAAAAAACGTTCCAAGTGATGACAACATTTATAATGTTTTAGGACCACCTGAAATAGCACAGAAATGCTGCATTTTACGACAAAGAGAGACGGATTCAGGATTATCTTCCTCGGATTTGTTGTACCTTTGTGCGTGTTAGACACTCGACACTAAAGCCGGGGATCAGAACTCAATTGAAAAACACGAGATATTCATTCTAATTCAAGTTAAAAACACGAGATGTTCATCCTTTTTCCTAAAACACGAGTCTAATTAACCTTGGGCGTGTACCCATGTCCGATAATTTGACACAAACCCGAGTAATTGGGGATAAAGGTAGGAGTTACGAGTGAAGGGTATATACCTCGGAAACTCGTCTCTCAATAGCAGCTTCAAGACATTGGATAACTCTTTGCCTCTCTGCCTCTGATTTAACAGGGGATCCATCTATATGTCTGACATAAAACTCCTGCAGAAAACGAGGACCGACAGCATCAAATACTCCGTGATTTTCAGTTGAGACACGGAACCTATGTTACTCTGACTCGGCTTGAAGGGTCAGACACGGGTACGTATCCAATGTTGGACACAGTGTCCGACTGTCATACCAATGTCCAAGGATCAAGTGTCAGACACGGGTACAGGAGGTCATATGAAGTGTCGAAGTAACATAGCGCGGAACATAAAGAGAGTTGTATGCAGTAATAACCTGATAAGCTTCAGTCCCTTCAGCATCAACACTACCATGAAAGACAACATACTGCATATCAGTCAATGTACAGATAGTATCAAACAGAAGCTTAGGCCGATCCTTACACCGAATACTGACAACTGAGTAATCCTTATCGAACCAATTGACAACACTAACATCAGGCCTATCTCGCTCATCTTCCCCGTCATCATCCCCAACTCGTTCATAATCCCGATCATCAAACAACATTTGATGCAGCCTTCTTTCAGTATGTGTAGTGATCTGGGTTACCTCAGTCTTTGCATCCCTAAACCGACATCCTCCTACCACGTTCCACAGTAGGTCCTTGATTGTGGCTAGCTTATCCGGGTCAATAATGGCAAGACCCGTCTGCTGATCAGTAATGTGCATCACTGCTGCAGCTCGGGTTTTGTGGGTCCACACCTCGGCATTCACCACATTGCAGCTATGATGAGACAGAACTGCACTTAGCTCAGACAATAAACCCGGTCTGTCTCTTCCAATCAGTTCGATTGAGGTGTAGTTTGTTGATGTTTCGACTCCTACAGATCTTCCTAAACACGAAGAATCCGGTCCCAATGACTGAAAAAAACATGGAAGATCAGATTAATCATCACAAAACCGTCTCATACAAGAGTCGATGATGAATGTACCTTTTGAATATAGTCGAGGATTTCCTGATCTGTTATTTTGTTGCCATCTTGATCAGTGACATTAAAGACTGCAAAAAATTGCAGAAATCTTTCAGAAAAGTTTGTAAAATTACTGCAAACGAATTTCTCGAGTCGAAAAACAATTACCATCCATGAACCAACCACCATCAGAAGAAATGTAAGCTTTAGTGATGACAAGGTTAAGATCAGTAAGGATTTGAACAACTTCAAGCAGAATTCCTTGCCTATTTGCACCATCCACCTACATCACAAAACCGTCTCACATATAAAACCGTCTCATACAAACCCGACTCAATCTAAATCAAGTCAATTGCCAACCTGTATTACTGTTGCATTCTTGCAACTTTCATTATCAATTGCCACCCTGAAAATCAAATGACCAAAAATAAGAAACCCTAATCAAAAGCGGTTTTTCCAACGTGTGCCTTAGAAAACCCGTAAAAGAAAACCTAATCAAAAGCGGTTTTTCCAACGCGTGCCTTAGAAAACCCGTAACAAAATCACAAAATAAATACCTTGGAGGGTTCAATCTTCTTATGAGTTTCTCATATTCACCATCCCCATCTTGTGAAAAACTCATTTTGCCTTCTGAAAATGGAAATAATTATTATTATTACTCTATAAATTTACAAACTTTTTATCAGAAAACGTAAACTAAATATTTAATAGTGAAAAACAAAACAATTAAAAACATAAATTAAAATGAAAGCAAACCAACCAATCATGAAGAAGCACAAATTAAATGAGAGAATGTATGTTATGATTATTTCTTTGGATTGAAGATTAAAATTAAAAGATTACTAAAATAAATATTAAAAAAAATGGGTGAAAAAATTGAATTTATATAAATCTTCAAATATTTTGTGGGGTTTAAAGTGGGGTAGACCATAGATGTGGGAGAACAGTAATTATTATTTGCACATTTACCATAGATGATGATGATGATTCCAGATTCTGATTTAAAATCCCATAAAACAATTTAACTAACAGAAAACTCAGATGACTTTAACTTATCTCGCTCATTTTAAAAGATACGATTTAGTAATCTTATTGAATCAGATCGTAATTTATTTTATACGAGTATATTCTGATATATCGTAATCCTAACTTACAATATGTACGATATCTCAACGTATCCGAACATAAAATCCCACCCGACTACAAAAAAGCCTAAGAATTGCATCCAATGACTACTACTTCGTCCAACAACTTTTTAACCGAATTCTTTACTTTTTACATATGACTTACGAAAAAAACAGTAAAAATGGAGAATATAACATAACATAACATAAAATACCATAAAACGAACGAATTTAAGAAAATGAGAAGTTACCCAGTAAAATTAACACAAAAATTTAACCTGGGTTGTCACTGAAATAGTGAAATCTTCTCTGAGTAACGTAAATTTTTTGCTTGAATTTTTTACCTTTCCTGAAAACGGTAAAAAACAACCTTGGCAACCAAAAAGTATGAAGAACAAAAAGACCAAAATAATCTTTTTGCACTTCAAAAGTAGTGCAATAAACCCCAGAAAACCCTCTTTTTTTTACCAGCCTTCACTTTTTTTGTTTTTTTACTTTTTTACTATGTGGTTTTATCGTATGGTGTTTGAGATGCACTGTTTTATACAGCGGATATTGATTGAGATGTTGGTAATTTTGGTAAGTACAGTGAATCAGGTCAAAAAGGGAAAGATTATTTAAGACATAAAAATGGTAATAAAATATAAATTTAATTTACCCGGCGTATGTTAGTGACGAGTAAAGCGGCGGTAGTGAAGGGGAGTGTGGTCATGTGAGGGTAGATTTTATTGAGTGTTAAAATGCGCGGATTCAAGGATATGGTCACGTGTTTTGGGATACTTTAAGGTGGAAAAGGTATCATATTATTATTTATTTATTTATTATTATTACGATTTTTGTAACGTGTGCCCTAATGACACGTTAATAAATCGAACACGTTAATAAATCGAATATAGAAAGATTTATAAGATTCTCACTAATTACGGTAAAACTAAGTTTATACTTGAATTTATCCTGAGAATACTTTACGAATCTTTTCATATTCGCTTTATTAATGTACGTTTTCAGGGTACGGGTTAGAAAAATCGTTTATTTATTATTATTATATTATTTATTTATAAAAATAATGATTTCCAATGTTTGGGGGGCGTTTTCGGGTGTAACGGTTGTCACTTGTCACTTAAGAATACCAAGGAGTTGTCAAGTGAGCTCTTAAGGAGTGGTCAATTCAATCTCATAAAATAAGTTATATATTTTGACCTAAATTTTTAAATATGACCCGCATATTTATCGTAAATTTGAGATATCCTAAATTTACAATAACCTGAATATTATCCACGTGGGTAAACAGGATAAGATAAAAGCGAAATATTTAGAAAATAACAATTTATTTTGTCTTATTTAACCAGATTCTCTCTCCAATCAAATCCAAATGATATCTCTGATTTTTTCACGTTTGTCAACCGACGTTTTACGTGGTAGCTACCTATTTGCGAAAATTATAAAAGTTATATATTTCCAATCTACTCGTAAAGACGAATCAAACAAGATCCCACATTAATATATTTTCTCTTATGTATTTGGATAAAAATGGAGGCAGTATATGCAACGTATAAATAAAAGTACCTACATATTAGGGAATATATCACGTTATATTCTGAGATGATTTAAAATGTGTTTCATATTATATGGATTGTAGTTTTTATTGTAATTGAAAATATACGACTATTATCAATCGCAATTGCTTAAGAAATAATATGCCCTTTTTAATTTTGTCACACATACTTCGAAAAAGAAATTGTTTTTTTTTTTAAAATAAGGAAACTTGTTATGTGAAGGCGGCTTTGTTTAGGACCAAAGTTGTTCTACATGAAGTAGTATTTAGTTGACATATGACATATCCATATAAGAATATACAGGAAACAGTTAATTCAGTTGTTGATAACGTGCCATACTTAACTGAGAAAATGCAATATTTGATTGAAGATTTGTTGGTATTTTCAAAACGGTATAAGTTGAAATTTTACTACGACGATTTTACATTTTCATCGTCCGTCAAAATCATTTATTTTATTTTGTTTATTCTTTTGTGAGAGATATTCTAGTTAAAGATAAAAAAAATCATTTAAATGTAGGTAAGAATTTATTTATGCAAATCAACCTATGATAGTTTAGTAAGTCTTGCCTGCGACGGGTCATTATTTGTGACGGATATTTTGTGAGGTAAAATGGATATAAAATGAGTTAGTGGAGAAAGGGGACCACATGAATAGTGTTGCAGAGAGAGAAAAAATGGGTATTTTGTGAGAGAAAACGGTATCCGTCACAAGCTTGCGACGGATAGTGCCGTTGCAAATAAGAATTTGTGCTTATAGTTTATAAATGGAATGGCTTGAAAAGATATTAAAGCTAGATGCCTAGATGATATGATACTAGTGTGAATCCCGCATTAAAGCGCGTTTTTTTAGATAAAGATGTTATACGGAATAGAATATAATAATTTATTAATGGTATTTAATATCATACTGTATTTAAAAGAGTAGTTGGGTAGTTTGTCTTGTTTTTTGAAAGTTAACGACGATTTATAAAAATATTATAAATATTTATGATATAAAATTAATTAAGCGATAAACATTCTAAATAAGTATGTTTATAAATATTTTTTTGTTGAATTATTCGTAACAATAACTCTATACTTAGTGTACACATATTTCTGTAGAAGATTTTGCCATGTAATCATATTGTTCGACGTTTGCTGTATGATACTTCAACTGTTTCGGAGATATGTTTACACTTACTTTATTTTGTGAGAGCAGTAAAATACGTAACGGCCTTGTTTGGTAAACAACGGATTAATATTGGCAGAAGTAGATTTAAAAAGAAGATTTGACTAGCAGAATGATTTAGCGGATTTGACTAGCAGATTTATTTAGCAGAATTAATTTAGAGGTGTTTGGTAATTGACAATTTAGATTAGCAGATTGTCTAGAATCTTTGTAAAATGACATATAAGGATATGAAGAAATTATTTATTAAATATATAAAAGGAATGTTAATATTTTATTAAGAGGGTAAATAAGACAATTTTTTTCTTTCGAATATGCCAATCCAATATGATGGTAGGAGTAGCATATTGTAAAATAGCATATGAGACCTCAATATACTATTTCAATATGCTATTAACCAAACACTCTAAATAATATATTGGTAAGCCAAACATGCTAAATCTCTCAAATATGCTGAAATTTGGCCAATATGCTGTTTACCAAACATAGCCAACATATCAATAAGACAAAGAGAATAATATTTTCTTGAATAATAAAATCGATATCCTAATGAGTAAGTCTCCCGCCTATCAGTTCTATCCGGGTTATATACATATCCTTTTATATATAACAATGTAAAGCCGTAAAGGCCTAAAGGGATACACAATATATTTATTTTATTATATACACAATTAACATGACACATTGACACCTAATCGTTTTAACCTTAAACAGACAGAATTTTCTTAAATGAGAAACTATATTTTCCAACCGACACAAACGGTGTTGTCCCAACCTACACGTTTTGAAATCAATGTTACAAAGATTAATCATAAAATGTAAAAATTATAAAATGTTTACATAACAAATAAAAAAAACTCTTAAAAAAATAAATTTCATTTAATTAAAATACGCGAGCAAAAAATGCGATTGAGTCATCATGTCATCTAGATGAGTATGGAGTACCACTCTACACACGCAGTAGGTCCCCAGTTCGAGCCTGGGCCAACATCGCTTATTATTATTATTATTATTATTATTATTAGGATAATTTGTGAGAAACTACCTTACATTTATGTCCATTTGTGAACTACCTTACTTTTTGTTTTTGGTTAAAAACTACCTTTCATTTTAGTTTTTTGTTAAAAACTACTAAAAAAAGTTTTGACGCCAATTTCTTTTTATTATTGATTTCATATGTGTGATTTCTCTAAATTTTCATTCTTATTTTGTCGTTAAACTTGATATGCAAGCTTATCCTTCTTATCTAAAGTTCTAAACGAAAGAGAATCCTTGTCATTAGCTTCAATTTCTTTTTTTAAGCATGTGAAATAATTGGTCCGGATGATGAACTCTATGCTATTCGTGAATAATAATGAAAATTTAGAGAACTCACACGTGTGAAATCTAACTCATAAATAGAAATTGGCCTCAGAAATTTTTTTTAGGTAGTTTTTAACAAAAAATTAAAATAAAAGGTAGTTTTTAACCAAAAACAAAAAGTAAGGTAGTTGTTCACAAATGGACATAAATGTGAGGTAGTTTCTCACAAATTATCTTTATTATTATTATTATTATTATTATTATTTTCTATTTTATAAATTACATTTTTTACTACTTGGCTATTGGTCATGTCCACTTAGTCCTATGGCCTATGGGCCATGTATGATCCTGGCTTGCAGACGGTCGTAAGACAAAGTGGGCTATGCCTTCATCAAAGGACAGTAGGCGTATTGGTTAATGGTTATAAGCTTTCGGAGTAGTTGCGGTCCTCCATGTGTAACACGACTTTGTACAAAGATAATGAAAAATAGTTTTATACATTATTTTATATTTACCTGGCAAAGATATTAGGTCGTGTAGTGTTTGTGTCCTTATCAAATTTATAGGGGTTGATTACATAAACAAATATTTTGTCTTAGGTGTTAACCATGTCTCACCCCATTTATTTTTTTGATAACCATACCGAGTTATCGACCTGTTAATTCATTAATTTTCAAGTAGATTATTTTTAGCACATTTAATCCAATTGCACTAATAACATAAACTAGACTTTAGCCCTATTATTCCAAAAATGATGAATTAAGTGTTTGTTTGTAAGTTATTTAGTTGAATTATTGATTCAACCCTAAATTACGACATTGCTAGATAAATGAGTAATTTGTGTCGGCTATGTTTTAAAAGAGTTTAACCTTAATTCGACCATTTATTTAAGTCTTGTGTTGTATTCATGTAAACCCAATTATTTTAACGGGTTACAGCTTACAAGTCACAACATCTTAACCCTAACCGCTAACTTATGTTGTGTTTCGTTGTCGGGGGCAATGATCGCCTCCTCCGTCCATATTAGTGAAACATGGAGTATATATAATTACTAGCTAAAATAACTTGTTTTACAATAAATTTCATTAAAACATTCTTATATAAATAAGTATTTATGTTGTTATGCATAACTTAGCGATTTACTATCCTTGAAAAAATATAACTTGTATAATCGTATTCAAAGAAAGTTTTACCGATAGTTCACAACAGTCAACGAATTGCGATTTATTCTTAGAAGATGGCAAATCAACGCCAATCACCCATATTTAAGACACCAGCTAGCATAATTTAACGACAATGATTACAATTTGCAAATATCAATATTGCATTTGAACTCACACATTGCAATATCAAAGTCTACAAAATATTTCAGTGTATCAAATTATACTACATCAGAGTACTATACAGTTACGCATTACTCTGTATGAGTCTACTATACGAAGTATATATTATGGACTTTATGGTACAAATTTTTTTTAAAATTTAAACTATTACAAAATATTAAGTGATTACCTTAACAGTGGAGTCTAGTAGTTAAAACTTGGGTAAAATTTTCAGGAGACCCGGTTCAAGCCTTCCACGAGCAAAATCTTGTGAAGCAAGCCTCATAGCAAGATCAATCTTGTGACGAGTTCATTCAAGTTAGCTCGTTTTTAAAAGAACATTGCCTAATTATTATACGGTGTACAACGAGCTTACCGAGTACAGTCCGTTTTTCTTAAGACGGGTCACCATTTGTGACGGATATTTTGTGAGATAAAATGGATACAAAATGAGTTAGTGGAGAAAGGGGACCACATGAATAGTGTCAGAGAGAGAGAAAAAGTGGGTATTTTGTGAGAGGAAACGGAGGGTGCCGTTGCAAATAAGAATTTGTGTACCGAGTAAATACATCTTGCCACTTAACCAAAAAAACACTGTCGTCTCGGTCTACTGAGTATCGAATTACAAGAGCAACGAATTCCCAGGTTTCCCTCTTTCTTAATCATCTTAATTCGAAATTAGGGTTTTACGCATTACTCTCTAATTTCATTTCTCATCGTTATTTCGACATAAGGTATTAATTCCTTTGTTTTTATTAACCGAAAAGTTATAATCTTTCGAAAATTGTATGTTACCGAAACCCTAATCAGTATAGTGTTGCATTTTGCATGTTTGTTTCCCCCCGTTTGATACGAACAATGTCGATCTTAATTCCGTACAATTTAGGATTTTTGTTTCTTCGTGCAGATTATTTGGTGTTCCTGAGGAAGTAAAGGACTTTGTTTCTTTAAGCGCTTGAATGCTTGAATAGAAATCATGGTGAGTGATCGATTATTTGATTAATGTTACTCTGATTATAATTCGTAATTTTGCGGTTTTTAGGGGAGGATTTTGATTTTAATTTCGACGTTTGTGTTTCTGTTTGTGGGTTTTGATTTGAGCAGTCAGATATTAGGAAATGGTTTATGAAGCAGCATGACAAGAATGGCAATGCTGCTGCTGCCAAGCCGGCGGCCAGTAAGCCCTCAGCCGAAAAACCCTCTGCTTCGCAAGTCGATAAAGCGGTAGGTGAATTGAATTTTGTTTAATCTTTGTTGTATTGTTTGAGTAGCATGGATTTTTTTTTTAAGGTTTCATTTAGGTGTTTCTGATGTTTTTGGCTTTCATGATTTCTGGATGTTTTGATTTTAAATTATCGAAGTTGGTTTCGTTATATTAACTTGTTTTGGCAGTTAGAGTGATCAAAACATAAAATTTGGACTTTTCTAGTGGTTTCCTTGAAAATAATCTTGTGAGGTGAGGTTTGTTGTGAAGATTGTTTTTTGATTATGGAGGATGTAAAACAGGGAGAACAAGAAACAGCTAGAAGGAAAACGAGCAAGTATTTTGAGAAAAATCAAGAGAAGGCGAAAGTTGAGACGGAAAAGAAACAGACTCCTGCCAAAAGGAAGGTTCACATTTTAGAGGAGGATGACGATGATGACGACTTTACTCCTATTAGTTCCAAAAAGAAATTAGTTGATGCTAGTCCTAGTAAAAAATCAGTTGATATTAGTCCTAGTAAGAAATCAGTTGATGCTACTCCTAGTAAGAAATTAAAGGGCAGTTCAGGAAGAGGTATTCCACAGAAAAAAGTGGAAGTTAAAGAGCGCGATGAGGAAGTTGATGAAGAGGAGAATGAAACTCCTGTCAAGTCTGCTGGAAGGGGTCGTGGAGGGAGAGCTGCATCAACCCCCTCAGCTGGTGGGAGAGGACGTGGAGGTGGTGGACGTGGTGGGTTCATGAACTTTGGTGAAAGGAAAGATCCACCCCACAAGGGGGAAAAGGTATTGAATATTGTGCATGTGGTAGCTAGTTAACTACTATTTTGGAAGGGCATCACTTTTAGTAGTTAGTTGGTGTAAGTAATGGTACTCTTCTTACTTTTCACTGTTTCTCTCGGCCAGGAAGTTCCTGAAGGAGCCCCTGATTGTTTAGCTGGATTGACCTTTGTGATTTCTGGAACACTTGACAGGTATAGTCTTTAACTGCTTAATGGTTGATCACTTGGCGTGGTTCATCTAGTGTGGGGTACTATGATCATGTCTGCTTGTGCACTTTCTGCTCCTTTGTACTAGGCTCATAACATGTTGAGTCATTTATTTTCTTTCTAACGTTTAACAGTTTGGAGAGGGAAGAAGCAGAAGATTTAATCAAGCGTCATGGAGGCCGTGTTACTGGATCTGTCAGCAAGAAAACGGTCTCCATATTTCACTCTCTTTTCTTTTACGTGATTTTCTTCTGCTTATGGAGGACCATCAATCAGGCAGTAGCCACTGATTTTAAAACGAATGTCATGTTTTCCAGAATTATCTTTTGTGTGATGAGGACATTGGAGGGCGGAAGTCTGAAAAAGCCAAGGAACTGGGGTCCGTTTTCTGATCTTGGATGGGTTCTTTCTTTTGGATTCGATTGGTACTAACAGTATATTACTTTGTCATATAGAACACGCTTTTTAACAGAAGATGGATTGTTTGAAATGATCCTGAAAAGCAAAAAGTCCAAACCAGCTGGTCAAGACAACTCTAGAAAAGCTCTTGAAAACACTCCCACTCCGACTAAGAAAACATCACCGAAGGTGGAAGTGAAAAGTATGCAAACGCCTCTTGCCACTTGATTATTGTTTTACTTTTAACTATTTGTGCTACCCTGCGCGGGGTCGAGCAGCTTGGTAGCTCGCAATTTGTTAGATGCTTTAGAAACTCTGTTTTTTCTCTTGTCCTTGGAATAAGAGTGCTTGTCATGCACATTTTATGTTAGGTAATAAGCCTTTTTATATGTTACTTTTGTCGTTACCATTTCAAGTTGGATACAAATTGTCTTAGCAAAACAAACCCTACCCGAAAAACTCAAGTTAACCGATAATATATGAATTAACAACCAATGACTGAAAAACAAAGCAACCCCAAAATTTGATGGAACCTGAACCGAATCAAATTAACTGAACATAGCCAAATTAAACCCAAATTGGCGTTACACTGACCTGAATTCAACCTGAACTGCTCTAACTTGAATCAATAGCCATTGTACTTTAAAATACGCTGACTAATATACATATGATATCACTTATCAGTATAATATATTTTGAAGGTGGACACAAGTCTTCCACATTTAAATTATTGTGAATTTTCTATTGTAGAAGATGATGGAGGAAGCTCTGCTACTAAAAGTATGGCTGTTAGACCTGCTCCTGGCCCTTCTCCTGCAAAGCGAAAAAATTTGTCTAAGGAAGGAGCTTCCTTGACTTGGACAGAAAAGTATAGACCAAAAGTTCCAAATGACATAGTGGGCAATCAAGTGCTTGTATGTCCCCACATTTTGCTGGAGCTTGCTTTTTTCTTCGTATTTGTCTGGGGTTGTGAATTATTTTGTTGCTTGCTACAGGTTAAACGCCTGCATGATTGGTTGTTACACTGGGATGAGCAATTTCTTGCTAACAATAAAGGAAAGGGGAAAAAGAAAAGTGATTCTAGTGAGAAAAAGGCTGTGTTAATGAGTGGAAATCCTGGTATAGGGAAAACAACATCTGCGAAGCTAGTTAGTAAAATGCTTGGCTATGAGGCAATGGAGGTACTTATTTTTACCTGTCCTTTATATTTAATAAGTGCTGTAACTGTTATTCTGAGCTATATTTTAACTTCTGTTTCTGATATCCTAATTATAGGTTAATGCCAGTGATAGTCGTGGAAAGGCTAATTCCAAAATTAATAAAGGAATTGGTGGAAGCACGGCAAATTCTGTAAAAGAGCTTATCAGCAATGAGGCACTTGGTGCGAATATGGATAGGTTGGTTTTATGTTTTTTGATCCATTATGTTCCATTGTGTATACTCCATTATTTTCTAGTAAAACTAGTGGAAGAACCTTCATTCCATTGTTTTCATTGCTATAGTGCTATAAGTTAATGAGATCGAAATTTTAGGTCCAAGCACCCTAAGACTGTTCTGATTATGGATGAGGTTGATGGCATGTCTGCGGGTGATAGAGGTGGTATTGCGGACCTGATTGCTAGCATCAAGGTCTCCAAGATTCCAATTATCTGCATCTGTAACGACCGCTATAGTCAGAAATTGAAAAGCCTTACCAACTACTGTGAACAATATAACTACCGAAAGCCCACGAAACAGCAGGTGTAATTTCTGATTCTGAAATTACTTATGTGATACTTCAATATTGTAGCCTTTGTGAGTGTCTATTTTTATCTTTTTTTTATTCCATTAGAAAAAACAGCAAAATAAATAAATATTTCTATTAGATTTTGAATTTCGACATGGTAATATGATATGCGTGAGCTCTTTACACTTTCTTATGCAGGTAGGATTCTTTACACTTACTTTTGGTAATCAATTGACTGTTCAAATAAGTATTTTCTGTGATCCTCTTGCACCCTCTCTCTGCTTTTAATTGTGCCTTGTGCTATAAGCAAGTGTAAAATTATCAATGGAACAAAGGGAGTAGCTGTCAAACGCGAAAATTGCCAAAATGCCATGCTCACTGCTATTTTATTTGCAGTATGCAGCGAGTGAAATTTGATAGTTTAGAATATGTCTGCTCAAAGCTCTATTAAGAAATAGTTAATTTAAAAGAAAACATAAAATAAAGTACTTTGAAGTGATGTATTGTTTCTTGTGTATGACAGATGGCCAAGAGGTTGTTGCAGATTGCAAAAGCCGAAGGGCTTCAAGTTAACGAGGTATATAGTTATGTGACATACTTTATGGTTCCTTATTCAGTTCCTATTGTGTTGTTCATTGCGTCCATTTTCAGGAACAACATTTTTGGTTTATTTTTTAACTGTTGCCTGTTATTTGACTGATTTATATTTGTAAATGTAGATTGCTTTGGAAGAGCTTGCAGATCGATGTAACGGAGATATTCGCATGGCCGTAAACCAGCTGCAGTATATGAGTCTATCCTTGTCAGTTATTAAGTATGATGATATTAGAAAGCGACTTGTTAGCAATGCTAAGGACGAAGATATCTCTCCATTTACAGCTGTTGACAAGTATGTCAATGTTTTCCTTTTTCTTATCATTGTATTGGCTTCTTAATGTATGCTTTTTTTTGTAAAGAAACAAGTTTATTATCATCGCAGCTCCTAGGATTTATTTTCTGTACATCGAATCTTCCGTGTTCTTACCTACTCTACCAATTTTCTGGTAAATCTTGCCACGCCTCTCATAGTGCCTATGTGAACTGTGTATATTTTATGTCTTTTCTGGTGCTGTTTTGGGGTTGTACTTCATTTTAGTAGACACTGTAATTCAGTTTTGACTTCTGATTATGCCTTTTACCAGTAAATCCTTTTATAGTTGAAGATTTGTAGACTTGTAATGCAAACATAATTTCAAGTCTTTGGGTTATCAACACCATGTCCTATTATGGCTTTTCTTGCATATTTATAACGAGTATAATTGATGCAAATGCGGACGTTGTAGGTTGTTCGGCTTTAATGGTGGAAAGTTGAGGATGGATGAAAGAATAGACTTGAGTATGAGCGATCTTGATCTGGTTCCCCTTCTGATCCAGGTTTGCTTTTTTTTTTTTGCTCAGTTATTTTGGATAATTCGTTAGCTCCTTTTAATTTTTGACTGGATTTACTGTTCCAGTGTTCCCTCACTGACTAACTTGAAAAGTTGATGATTATTGATTAATTGTTGGACTGAGGCATTAATAAGAAAGTTTTTATCCTGATTAAAAACTGTCATAGTCCCAGTTGTATCGCCCAAAATTCCATCTATTGCTTTAATATGGACCTTTTTTGTAAGCACGTGTCTTTTTTTTTGTGCGTTATTCTGATTAATTTACCAAACTGTCAATGAAATTGCTCAACGTGCAGGAAAATTATATTAACTTTCGCCCCAGCTCTTTGGGGAAGGATGATAGTGGAGTGAAAAGAATGAACTCTCTTGCGCGTGCTGCTGAATCAATTGCTGATGGAGATATTATTAATGTTCAAATAAGAAGATACCGACAGTGGCAGCTCTCTCAGAGTGGTTCTGTTTGTTCCTGCATTATACCGTAAGCCTCCTAAAATTTTGTTTCTCTTACAGTGCACTGTTTGCTAGATGTGGCATCTAAGTCCGTAAGCCTCCTAACATTTTTTTCTCTTATAGTGCACTGTTTGCTAGATGTTGCATCTAAGTCCTCGCTTAACCTTTTCCTTACTCATGTAGGGCAGCGTTGATGCATGGGCAGAGGGAGACATTTAATCAGGTATTATGTTGACTGCTTATTATGGAATTGGATTTACATTCTTGCTGAAGTTTGGAACCACAATAACATTTGGGTTATGCTCTCATGTACACGATTCCCACTTTATCCCCCCCATTTCAAAACTCCTATTTTTAATTTTATTTTCATTTAAGATCTCTTTCTCAGCATCCTCCCTTCACCCCGGACCCCCACCCCTACCCCCACCCCACCCTTAACCAACACCACCTCTACTCCACCCTTGACTCATCCCATTCTCGTGGAAAATTGCGTCTTTCCTTCTGCCGACTAAGGGCAAAAAAACTGGCAGTTGAGCACATACAATGTCTATATACTTCTCAATTATTAGTATTATGAACATAATTAGAATCATAGAAAAAAACTTGTATTCCTGTGACAAACTTTCAGAATTTGAGTTCCAAATAAACAACCGACAACATCATATGTTCTAGAAAGACAAAATTAGGAAAACTCACTAGTTAGCATTCTTTATCGAAGATCTGTCCCCACTTCCATAACAAATTAAGTGTTTTTTTTATTGGATTAACACAATATCCCGTTTTACATCAAACGTTACTTCTGTACAATCATTCACACTCTGGATTTGTGTTTTCCAGTGAAAAATTGTCTAAATTACCCAATTCTAATTGATTTTATACAAAATATTTATTCATAATTATTTCTTGTTTAACATGAGAATTAGATGCATAATTGATGAATTTGATTAATTTTTGAGGATAATGGAAAAAAAATAGAAGTTTTTATGTTTTTGAGGAAAAAGGGTATTTTGTGGAAAAATTATGGTAAAATGTACATGATTGAGTAAAATCTGTCCAAGAAAGAGCTATTACGTAACATTTACTAGAGGTCAAATTAGTGTTGACTTTTAAGAAATGTTTAAATATAACTTGCAATTAGGTGATTTATTTTGTTCCTTTTTGTTGTTGAATGTAGTACATACCATGAAAGGCAAAGATAGTTTGCAGTGAGCAATATTAAAAACCAATAAGAGTCGTCACTGGATCAGTGGATCTGTTGTGGTTGAGTGGTGATGGTTGTGTTATAGATTTTAAAAATGTTTGTAGGGTGAAAGAAATTTTAACAGATTTGGAGGTTGGCTTGGAAAGAACTCAACAATGGGAAAGAACCGAAGAATCTTAGAGGATCTACATGTACATATGCTGGCATCTAGTGGCTCGTATGTAGGGAGGTAAGTTAGGCTCCTTTCAAGATCTTTCAAGATTTCAATACCACGCGCTGAAGCATGTATTCAGTATTTAATGCCTACTATATGCTACTCCCTTCCTTCATATTAAAACACCCGTGTTCCACCTTTTTTGTGGGATTTATTTTGAATGTGGAGCGTTTAGATTTGAAGGGAAGAAATCTAATTTAGTGGTTCGTTGTGTGTTGGGAATCTTTTATTTTTATGCCTCGTCTTGTTGGATTTACTTTCATTATGTTTGATGTTTGTCAATGTCTATCACGAAGAAATTCACGTCTTTACACGAATGTGTGTGGAGGCTAAGAGGAAGCCCAAGCTTTTGAATCAGTTAAAATAAATCCAAATTGTGTAATTCAATATATGAGCCTTCATTCTGCTCTAAAGCACAAGTCTACTCTATCTGATCGGCCCAGCTTGAGATCTTTGTGATCTTTGTTTTTGTCATTCAAAATAATCAATCGACCTAAAAATAGACATTTTACTCTTTATTAACAAAGTGTGCAGGCTATCTGCTAGCAGCAGCACGTATTTAGTTGTCTTCAAATGTTAGCATCCATTCATATATTACACCGCCTATTTATATTCCATCTGCCAAAGCTTGGGACAATTTATCATCACCTGTTAGTTTTATGCATCACAAACTCACAGCCATTCTCAAGGGTAAAAAAATCACACTTGTGTGTTCCCAAGAGTGGGATTACAGTGCAAGTCCACGGTGACTGACTTGATTGTACTGGAGCAGAACTATTTTGGATCGGCATAAAGACATTTGGGTGATTGGGAGTGAATGTATAGTAAGTTTAACATTTATAAGAATATGGGCTGGGTAGGGCAAAGTGGAGGGAAAGGATTTGTGATGATGTTTTAACATTTACAGTGCAAGTCCACAATGCCTGACTCGAGTTTGTTTCCCCCTTTCTTTCTTCTAATTTTCTCCCTAGTTTTGTTGCAACTGTTTGTAAAACTGCTGACAATAGTTTATTATCTTAGCTGAACGCAAATTTATTTCGACATGTTCCTGGGATATACACCACACTGACGCACACTCACACACATGAAATATATGCAGTTCTCCTTCATAAACTACTGTTGTTGGTGTGCAGGGGGACTTTAAGACTCGACTTCCTTACACTTCTTTCTAAACAATTAACCGAACCACTTCGAGCTCTTCCCAAGGTCAGGATTATTTTGTTACATGGGCTTGTGTCTATTTTTATTCTTTGCCATTCGCAAATTAGTGTTTAATATTCTTGGCAACATTGCACCAGGAGGAGGCTGTTAAAAACGTTGTCGAGTTTATGGATGATTACTCGTTAAGTATGGATGACTACGAAACGCTTATGGAGCTATCAAAATTTCAGGTTCTGTATTTACAATCGTCCTGACAATCAGACCTCTGAAGTCATCTTCTAATTTTCAATTTCTGTATATATCTAGGGGCGTGCAAGTCCGACAGATGGTATATTGCCAGCTGTAAAAGCTGCACTTACAAAGGCATATAAAGAAGGCAGTAGGTCCCGTGTTGTACGGACATCAGATTTGATCACCCTCCCAGGCCTTAAAAAAGCCCCTAAGAAGAGATCTGCTGCCCTCGAGTCTGTTGATGAATTGAACGAGGCAGACGGTGATGTTGATGTAGTAAACGAGGAAGAGAACGATGATGAAGAAGAGGAATCAGGTGAGTTCATAGCTGAGTTGTGTGTATTTTTAATTTTCTAACACCATATCCGTGATAATCACATCTGCTTTAGTAATGTATTCTGTACGTCTGTATATTGGAATCATCGAGCAATTGTTATCATTGTCTTAGACGTTCATAATTATAAATGTTGATCACATCTCCACTTGGTTATATTGCTCTATTTTGGGTGAGCAAACATGATACGGAGCAACATTTACACATTTCTTCATCAAAAGAAATAAATGGAAAGGTCATTGGAGAAGACACTATTCATAGTGAGGTTTAGGGAATTAGGGTCAATTTCATTTTCTTACAAAGAACTAGTCAGAAGTAATGAATCTTTTTGGTATGAAGATAGTATGTGTAAGCAATGCACATCTTACATGAAATCCCCACCATCATCTTCATAAAATGGGTTATCTCCATTTGTTGTCATGAATTACCGGTATTTTTTTGTTCTGCCAAAATAAAGGAAACCTGGAGGAAAATGATGATGGGGATGCCTTACTCTAGATGAAGGTGGCTAACCGTTGATCCATTAGCCTCTTAATGTGGCAATTACTGCCTTTTCATCCCTTTTCCTTCCACTACCACCGTCCACCACTCTTTCTAAGCAAGCCCTTGTGTACGATACGTGTGTATTAGCTGGACCGTTTCACCCTTCTGTTTCCATCCAAAAGAACAGAATTTGTCAAAAAGTAAATCATTGCCCCCTAAAAAATGTCTCATTCCAGGTCTGTGAAAGTCTTGTTTGAAACTCTCAGTTTCTAGGACTTACGGGTTATTATAGTTGGCGGTTGGTAACTGGTTGCTATTATGGTTGGATGTAAATTTTTGTTACAGTGGGTGTTAGATAATGTAACTGCCTTGTCATAACTTGTACAGAAGATGCAGATGGTAACGCAAATCAGCTGAAGCTCGATCTTGAAAGCTATAATGCTAAAGGTTAGATATAACCTTGAATTCACAGTTCACTTAGCAAGTTCTACGTTCGTTGATTACCTTAAATTCACAATTCATCTAACACGTACCGTATGGTGGACTATTAACTAGGGATTCAAGTGCAAGTAGACTTGAAAGGTGGCGCTGGAAGTTCTGGCAATAAGAAGACCCAGAAGGCGCCTGCAGGTCGAGGCAAGGGGGGCGCTTCTGAGCCAGCCTCAGGCAAGAGAGGTGGACGTGGTTCAGGAAGTGCGGCCAAAAGAAAGAGATGATCGTTTGTTTACACTGAGACCTATTTTCGTTGTATTTGATTTGGTGGCATTTTGGAAGGTGCAAACAAATGCTGTGCTACACACTGTCAAATTTTGTGCATAATATCGACAGTGGTGAATTTGGTAGTTGGTAGGGAGCAAATGGAAGGCATGCATCCTATGTTTCATCTTCTCCCGATAATTGATGCCTGGGAATCTTAAGGCATCATCAATGTTGAAACTATCTAGTGCTGGAATTATTTTAGCAAGTTTACTGTGTTTCACGTCCATTATGTTTTGGCTTTAATTTGGAAGTTGTAACCATTTGTGCGCCAGTGATTTACGATTTTCCAGAATTGGTAGTTTGTATTTTTGGCACGGCATATTAATTGAAGCCTTGAAGTTGAAGGTAAACATTTGTGTTCAACTCGAACCAGAAGCGCCGTTAAACTGAAGTTTTACTCCGTCATAGCAAGATTATTGTATGAAGAGTAATCAAAAATTGACGCGAGATGAGAATATCTGGTCTTAACTCGACCAAAATGTCAAATTTTGATATTCTTATTCGTTTGGTATCAGGTCTATTAAAAGTCCAACTAAAATCTACGATACAACCAGTTCGAGCATTCATTCACTAAACCGACCTGTACTGAAAGCGGTGAACTGATTTCGGAAATAATCAATTATCATTCGAAATCACAGAAACTACATTTGCTTAATCTGACAAACATAATTTGTCAAAGTAAAACTTCGTCACAATTTATGCACGTAAATTTGTAACAAAACGGAGGAATTATACTTACCGGTAGTTGGGAAACAAATACCACTATGTTAATCAGGAAGAAAAAAAAATGGTGACATGATATTACCTTGACTAGTACATCATTTACATGTAGCCATTTACATGTAGCATTTTTTTTGTCAAATATCATATACATATAGATGAAGGAAGATTCATGATTTAAATTTCTTCTGCGATTGATCCGATTCCTCCCTGTTGCTTCCATCACTAGCATGCCTTATTTTCAGATCTCGCGGAACTGGAACCTCCTCTTCCTGTCACCAAATGAGGCCAACTCGGTTAGCAAATATAACTTGTTCAATATTGTATCCTTTTACTTGCAACGGGAAAAAAACGATCTTCCAATTTAAATGAATGAAAGTCAAGCCGATGTTCTGAAGTGGAACGAAGTAGTACGCACCTTAGAGGTGGATATTCCTGCTAGTAGACTTGGGTTAGCTCGCTTTCCAAGATCGATCTGAATTGATATGCTAGCCTCGGTCAAATCCACCCCCGAATTTTGTAGTGCCTCGGTTAATGTCGTCAATAGCCTGGAGAGAAAACTAAACCTCAGTATGGTTTATACATTTTCTTTATTTTTTTTATCTTTTTTTTTTTGGTAACGAGGGAACCTACAGCCGCTACTACGGCGCGCACTAGGTAAACCCTCGGGTATATGTAATAGCCTGCAAACCACATACACAGGTAAGCCACCCGAGAGTGACAGGCTCGAAGTCTATTTAGGCAACCAAAGTGAGAAACCAACAGAAAAAATTAGGGCACGATAGTGGCATGGAGCACCAAAGCGGAGTTTTAAATTAAAGTGGAGTTTTCGAGTACGTACCCATGAGAATAAGCACTTGAGATGCTAATAGTGCCCCCTTCAATCGTATGTTCCCCGCTCTGATCATCACTCGGAATGGCACAAGGGACTGGGAGAGAATCGAAAGTTGGTCTTTGAGAAGCATTAGTATCGTCTCCTTCAATTTGAACGGTATTAGGTTCATGATTGTGGAAACTTGTAGGCAAAGATGCTGCCTTTTCAATTAATTGTGGCTGCTGATCCAAATTTCTATAAGCATAATGTGCAGAATCAATTTCTACAGTGTTCTGTAAATTGGCTACCAAACTTGGATTCGGGTTAAAACTCTTGTCATCCAAATTACCCAGAAACGATGATGCGGAACCAGAACCATTCTTTGCTGATTGAGGATGGCCAAGATAGCTCTGAACTCGCCACTGATTGTGTCTCTGCTTCAATATTAAACTTTCCATACTTTAGCTGCAAAGAATCTATGAATTTAATCTAATCCTACATTCCAACTATTGATGCCGTAGAGGAAAACCAAATATCAGGCACGTAAAGCACAATCTAACAAGAAGCAACAACATTACCGTAGACACGGGTACGTGTCCAAGTGTCAGACTCGGCTATTTTATTGAAAAATATGTACATTTTGGTCTAAATGACGTGTCCATGTGTCATACCCATGTCCGAGTGTCGAGTGTCGAGTGTCGAGTGTCGGACAGGGGGGTACGCGAGGAAATTAGAAGAGTCGGAGTAACATAGACCGTAGTGCAACTAAGCCTCCGTCAATCGATGAGCAAGGAGGGGTTAGATGTACACAACCTCACCCTATTCAGATGATCCATAAGGAAATGAAAACACAATCAAACAAGGATATCGAGTATTATTGAGTCAATATTTAGAAGCTTTACTCCTACTTTTAGAAACTCACTTCACGCTTAAAAGATCTATATGACAAAGACTTGAGGTCCTCAAGAGGCAAATAGCTAAACGTTTGAACAGTATGAGCACGCTTTGAATGCAATAAGCATCCAATGTCATAAAACTATAGCCACCTATCTTGCAATCACTAAAAATAGAATAAAAACCAAGTTCACCAATAACGCTTGCACCCAGTCCACGTATGCAAGTGTGACACTTTTGTAAGCAACCTCTTAATAAAAAAGGTCTCAGGATTATACGTGATTAATTTTTTTGCGTTTTTTGTGAAAAACTACCTTATATTTATGTCCATTTGTGAACAACTACCTTACTTTTTATTTTTTTGTTAAACACTACCTTAAATTTTACTTTTTTTGTTAAAAGCTACCAAACATATGACCCAGGCCAATTTCCGACGATAACTTGGATTTTTTTTGTTAAAATATTTTATATTGTTCATCTGCTTCCCCATAAATCATTTTAATGTCTTTTCCTTAGCATAATATGCCTTGTAATAACCCAATTCAATCCCAAACTCTTTTAACAACTTCTAAAAAGTGTTTACTTTTGTCTCAAGTTGAAGCCTCCAATAAGCCATGTACCTCTCTACCAAATAGAGGAAAGTACACTTGCTATTGTGGTCAATCCAACCACAATTATGGTCGGAACTTGGCCTGAGTCATTTTTGGTAGGTTTTAACAAAAAAGTAAAATGTAAGGTAGTTTTTAACAAAAAATAAAAAGTAAGGTAGGTGTTTACAAATGGACATAAATATAAGGTAGTTTTTCACAAAAAACCCAATTTTTTTTACCCAAATATCAAATAATGAGCAACATGTTTCAGCAAAAGAGTTCCATGCACGCTTGCACAGCGTCTCAATGTTTTTTTAGTACCAAACTATCATAACAGCGATAGGAGCAAAATGAGCAAAAAGGGCATTTTTTTCAGTTTACGTAGCGTAGCAGAAGACACAGAGAACTGAATTAGTTGAATCCAGAAAACAGATTTCAGCGTCACTAAATTCCAGCTTATGAAACATACCCAGGGTGTCATTTTTGTGGGTTCTGCGGCCCACCCTTGATATGACCCTTCATACTTCTGCACCTTTTCTTGCAAGAGCTGAACATATTCTATTACCTGCATAATATATCATACAATACAGATTGTGAAAAATCACGGTTTGGCATTGATAACCGAAACGCTTCCATTATAAAACTGATTACCAATGTACCTCTAACAGGAAAGAAGAAGTATCTCTCTTCTGTTCGCCATTTGGTATCAGACCTCTCAACATCTGAAACCTGAAAAGGCAAAATCAAACTGCATTGATTTCTGCATTTTTCTTATCGTCAAAAAAGATAACCCACATTAATGTCGTTTATTTTTCATCCCATGACCATTGATTTTTTTGCAGCTTTTTTATATTGGTAGACATCGTCATTTGATAACGGAAGTCACATGATGAGTTGATGACAAAATAATTGGGATGGAGAAAAACACGTCACAGCCAACTTCAACTATTGGATAAGAATATATAATAGTGGTATATATATATAGACATATAGTATGCTATAAAGCTACAGCGCGAGACTAAGAAGATGCCGGTGATGCCAAACACGTGATGGATTACTATCAATATTTCTTTAAAATTGGACAACTTATCATATGTAAATGTGGTTAAAATAATTACAGACGATGATGATGACAACGATGACCATGATGAACATCAACACTAAACAACAAATCATAGTTGTAGCGTTAATAGTTATTACTAATAACCAAATGGAAGTCCGGGACGCACTGAGCACACTTGATCAAGAACTCAGATCAACCAAACTAACCACACTGAACTATTCCCCGACCGTACAATTCAATTCAGTACAATTAAGATGCCAAAATGGCAGATATGCAAGGATGGTGCGCCATATCAGACAGTCATACACATTCGCATTATTAGTGAATTTTGAAGACTACAAAAGAGGATTTTTTTTACCAAAAAACAACTTCCACTTTTCACCATTAAAGAAGAAAAGGATCCCCAATTTCAACCATTCATTCCTGAGGAAAGAAAGATTTATAATTTTTGTTATCTAGATCTAGACTCAAGGATTACCTTATGCATTGAGGAAAATTTTGGTGTATAATAGCAAAGTTCCGAATCATGGTCCGAGGGTTTTCCCCAAAATTACAGAAGTTCACCTCTGTTTCGAAACTTTCATTCACGCATTAACTCAGTGACTTCAAAAACAGAGCGTCACAGAGTTCTCCCCAAAATTACGACACCTGCATTGAGCTAATTTCTTGACCATTTGTCTTAAGATTAGTCATCTCTATTTCTCAGTGGGATCAAGAACCTCTTGACACGGAAAATAGAGCCTCACAACTTAAATTTCTCCAATAAGGACTTGAAATCTCTAGCATATCCCGATAAAGGTAACGCAGAACAAAAGATGCCACGCAAGCATCAAAGCAAATCCTACAGTCTATCATTCTTGAAACTCAAATATATGCTGAAACGATTATTTCATCAAACAGGACAAACAATCAAGCACCGTTAACAGCTACAAACACCACAAGGTGCACAGACAACAATCGTTTCAACGACACTTTAAAGGCCGATAACTTTGTTAAAGAAAATAAAGTTTACTACCTTTCACCAAACCCAAGAGCTGTTTACTTCATTGTAGAAATGCATAGAATGAATTATTCTATGCTAAGCATATAGGGAAGTATTTCAGAGTTGGAGTTTACAGGTTGATGTCATCACACCGTGACGTAGTACTCCTCTAACACATGAACCAAGTGATTCAACTCCCACCCAATTCCTTTTGAGTCTAATTACACTTTCAGTTGAAAAACATATAACAATAGCATCAAGTCCAATGTTATGATCTTCAAAAATCAAGGAAACGTGAAATAAGGACACCAAAAGCCACCCGTTTAAAGATCCACCCATATACGATATAGGACAACCAAAGTAAAACATCTCCTTAGCCAATATTCAGTCTTATCTTATCGACACTTACTATATGGTACTCGGAAAACTTTACATCATGCTAAATCCTTAGTCTATAGCTAAGTTGCTGGAGCCACTAATGTAGGTGTCATATTATGACATAAGCTAGCAACAACGCACCATGGCGCACTACCTTTTTTTTACTAAGACAGATGTTAACGAAAAGATAATAATCCTTTCCACTTAGAGTCCCAAAAGAACTGATCAATCGATATTTTCCTGAGGTAAAATGCTACTATTCTCATTTTACCTTCAAACAAAATAAGCCAATTGGATATTGTGAAATGGGAGAACAATATTTCGCTTTCATTAAAATAACTCAAATTGAAAGTCATCGATCTTTTTGGTAAAAGGGGTTTTCAGATTTCCACATGTTAATCGTACTTTGTGTTGCTAACACAAGGGTAAGACTGCAAACACTCGACCCCTTTACCTCGCAATTTGCGGGAGCTATTGACGCACTAGGGTAATGTTGTTAACTATCCATCTTAAATACACAGGGAAGCATAATTCTAACAAATCACAAACCAGCTCAAAACAATAATACCATTCATTACATTCCACAAAAATGCAATGACAGCTGAAATAAAGTACATGAAAGAAACATTGCCTCTCATTGATCTTGCTCCTACGCCGTTGCTCGGTCACAGAATGCTTAGAACGTACTACATTTGCTTTATCATTGTTCTTTGCATCTGATTTCAAGTAAATACAGAAGAATTATCAAAACCTCAACAAATTGACCAATCATACCAACAAAAGATCAGTACCCAACTGCCAAAATTACACAATCAAACATAAAACAAGATCAAACCCTAAACAATCAACCAATTATCCACCAAAACATCAATTACCCACATGGTAAATTAAAAAATTAACCTAAATTTCCCAAATTTAAGCCAGAAGAGTAATCAACTTTTTAACAAATTGCAAAATGGGTAATTAAGAAACCAAATTCTTAACAATTATCAAATGGGTACTAAGAAAAACAACAAAAAATTAAAAACTGATGAATAAATTACAAAATAAAATGAAAAAGATTAGACCTTTGTTATTAATAATGGAAGTGTTTTTGGAAGTGTAATCTTCTTCATAATCTTCATCATCTTCTTGATTGTTATTAGGTTTACTTGACTTCATGTGTTGATTTAATTTTAATTATGTTAATTGGAAATTGAGATGAATTTTTTTTTATAAGATCTGGTGTAGATTTGGGAGTTAGTTCATACAACACGGGTTGCCAAAAAGGGAAACAATAAGTCTCTCTTCAAACGGATATAACCGTTTTAAGATTAAAATGGGTCAAATATACCCACTTTATAGATAAGACAAATCTTTTTGCTAATATCTAGGTATTTTGGTTTTGTCTTATATATAAAGTGATAGTTATTTGACCCGTTTTATTGCTTCAAACGGATATGTTTGGTTTGAAACAAGAATTTGTGAAAGGGAAAATGAGTTGAAACGGAAATGTAACACACTTCAACAGTTCAACGTCAACTTTAATAACTTAGAAACCTCGAAAAATCGTCATTGGTTGACGTGAGTGATAAGGGCGAAATGATGTATGCCAATTTTAACACAATGATTCATTTTTATTTGTTATTATCATACTACGGTGTCAATTTCGAATTTTTTTATCCTGGAATTTTGCCAGCTTGAAAAACGTGGATTAACCTTTAAAATCGGCTATTTTCGACCATTTTAGAATTCGATTTTTTTTCCTACTAAATCATTGTTGATAGGCTCATTATATCCTATAATAAATATTGGTAAATCGGATTTTTCTCATAACAAGATAAAATAAAGTATAAAACATATTTAATTTTATGTATTTCAAACACGACCTTTAAAATAATCTTACTGTCTCTAAATATGTCTATATTAATCCTTATGCTAATTTTATTTATATGTTAATAAGTATGTATTGTGTTGTAAATTTCGAGATATTTAGCTCGGAACTTTATCAGCCTGAAAAACGTGGATAATAACCTTCAAAATCGGCTATTTTCGTCCAATTTAGAACCCAATTTTTTTCCCCTAAATCTTTGTTTGATAATCTCATTATATCCTATATTAAATACTAGTTGCTCAGATGTTTCTCAAAACAACGTAAAATAAAGTATAAAACTTATTTTATTTATTTAAAACACGACTTTTAAAATAATCTTAGTGCCTCTAAATATGTCTATATTAATCCGTATGCTAATTTTAACACCATAAGTCATGTTATATGTTAATAAGTACTGTGGTGTGAATTTCGAGAATTTTATCTCGGAACTCTGTCAGCCTGAAAAACGTGGATAGTAAACTTCAAAATCGGCTATTTTTGGCCATTTTGAAACCCAATTTTTTTTTCTCCTAAAGCTTTGTTAATAGGCTCATTATATCATATAATAAATATTGGTTGCTCAGATTTTTCTCAAAACAACGTAGAATAAAGTATAAAACTTATTTTATATATTTCAAGCGCAACCTTTAAAATAATCTTAGTGCCTCTAAATGTTTCTATATTAATTCGTATGCTAATTTTAACACCATAAGTCATGTTTATATGTTAATAAGGTACTATGGTGTAAATTTCGAGATTTTTATTTCGGAACTCTGTCGGCCTGAAAAACGTGGATAATAACCTTCAAAATCGGCTATTTTCGACCATGTAAAACCAATTTTTTTTTTCGCCTGAATTTTTTCTGTAGACTCATTATATCCTATAATAAACACTGGAGGTTCAGATTTTTCACAAAACAACGTAGAATAAAGTATAAAACTTATTTTATGTAATTCAAACACGACCTTTAAAATAATTTTAGTGTCTCTAAATGTGTCTATTTTAATCCGTATGCCAATTTTAACAGCATGAGTCATTTTTAAATGGTATTATGGTACTATGGTGCGAATTTTGAATTTTTTTATCCCGGAAATTTGTCGGCCTGAAAAACGTGGATAATAACCTTCAAAATCGGCTATTTTCAACCAATTTAGAACCCAAATTTTTTTCCCTCCAAAATCTTTGTTGATAGTCTCATTATATCCTATAATAAATACCGCTTGCTCATATGTTTCTCAAATCAACCTAGAATAGAAGATAAAACTTATTTTAAGTATTTCAAACACGACCTTTAAAATAATCATAGTGTCTTTAAATGTGTCTATATTAATCCAAGTGCTAATTTTAACACCATAAGTCATGTTTATATATTAATAAGATACTATGGTGTGAATTTTGAGTTTTTTTTATCTCGGAACTCTGTCGGCCTGAAAAACGTGGATAATAACCTTCAAAATCGGTTATTTTCGGCCAGTGTAGAACCAATTTTTTTTTTCTGCTGAATATTTTTTATAGGCTCATTATATCCTCTAATAAATACTGGATGCTCAGATGTTTCTCAAAACAACATAGAATAAAGTATAAAACTTATTTTATGTATTTCAAACACGACCTTTAAAATAATCTTAGTGCCTTTAAATGTGTCTATATTAATCCGTATGCTAATTTTAACACCATAAGTCATGTTGATATGTTAATAAGTTAGTATGATGTGAATATCGAGATTTTTATCTCGGAACTTTGTCGGCCTGAAAAACGTGGATAATAATCTTCAAAATCGGCTATTTTTGGTCATTTTAGAACCCAATTATTTTCTCTCGAATCTTCGTTTATAGGCCCATTATATCCCATGATAAATACTGGTTGCTCATATTTTTCCAAAAAACAACATCGAATAGAGTATAAAATTTATTTTATGTATTACAAACACGACCTTTAAAATAATCTTAGTGTCTCTAAATGTGACTATTTTAATCCGTATGACAATTTAACATGAGTCATTTTTATATGTTATTATGGTAATATGGTACGAATTTTGATTTTTTTATCCCGAAAATCTGTCGCCTGAAAATCGTGGATAATAATCTTCAAAATCGGCTATTTTCGGCCAATTTAGAACTTAATTTTTTTCACAGTATGAACATTATCACTCCGATCCAACTCCATCCCCAACACACAACCCGTTTTTCACAGTATGGTAATAGCCAAGTTTAAAAATTATTATCCACGTTTTTCAGCTCGACGGAATTCCGAGTTAAAAAAATCTCGAAATTCACACCATAGTACCTTATAATGTTGCAATCCAATGTATTGGAGATTTGGAGGCAAGTATAAACTTGACGACGATCCGATCGGCGACATCTGCAGAAAAAATGAAAAACATGACAAGCTCAAGAGGTATCTGCATTTGTGTGCCTGTTGAAGCCAAACTCCGATAACGCGACAGAAAAAGAAACGGGAAAAAACTAATTACCAAGATGCATAAACACAGCGTTACATGATATGAAAGTACTTTAAACCAACCATTTGCATTTAATTGTTCTGAAGTTTATCATCACAACTTTGATCATTAAACAACTTTCAATCTTCTACCCATCAAAGGGTCATTTCGGGTTTAAGATTTACGTTACATTTTCAACCACTTTGGCTTGATAGCCTTCTTATCGGCTGGCTTCCGCTCTGCAGCAGGGGGAGCGAGTGCAGGTGCAGTCTCTGAGGCAGCTTCGATGGGCTGTTTTGTGGATTCTGGAACGAGTTCCAAGCCGTTTAAGGACATCACGTCTTCTCGGAGAAACGGACTGGAATAAGCAGCATCGTCTCTTGGCAAGTCATATGAAAAATGCAGAATCGCACCAGGAACAAAACCAGCATCGAAGAAATTTTGATTGGTGTCCTTAATTTGGTTCTTAGGAGGAGTAGTGTAAAGATAGTATGACAGTTCTGGTCTCGCCACCACTTTGTTCAAAAGATCAAAGACACTCTGTAGGGTTTCTGATGGATGGAATGTTGCCTCTAGGGTTATACCGTCAGGAAATCGTACCCTAATTACTGCCTTAGTAATCCTTGATCTGCGCGCCATGGCCTCTGCTTCCCTGATTTTCTTCGTCTTCAAGTACTTTTCTTCTTTCTTGCCTGCCATCAGCCGATAGTAATCTTCTGGTGTGAACTCGAAAAACTCATCGGTTTCCTCCGCAGTGGACACTGCGGTAGGTGCTGCTGGTTGAGAAGCTTTCATGGTCTCAAATACGCGAATGTCTTTCCCGTAATTTTGTTTCGCGGCTTCAAGCTTAGCGTTGGCTGACTCCATGTCCATTGGGTTAATCTCCAATCTTCTACGTTTCCAAGCTATGGGCGAATCAAAGTTCATTTAGCAATTGAAGAAAACCCTAGAATTCGAACATCCAACAACTTAGCTAAGCATTGGTTTTACACTAAATTACGATATTCTCCATTTAAAATATAGTAACAGAAAACTTGAAAAATGTATACATCAAATACAAGAACACTCATAAACTTAGTCTTAAAAAGCACAAGGTGCACCAAGGCAACAAGGATTCGTGATGGTAAGGCGTAAGGCACATGGCAACGACATGCACCTCAAACACACAAGAGCAAATACTGTGGGCAGCCCGGTGCACGATGGCGTCCCCGCTAGGCGGGGGTTCCGGGAAGGGCCCCACCACAAGGGTGTAATGGGGGCAAGCCTCCCCTTGCCATTTTGACAAGAGGCCGCTCCCAAGGCATGAACCCATGACCTCACGGTCACAAGAGCAAATACTGTGTAGGAAAAAAAGCGTGCTCCCAAAATAAACTAAGGCCAACAAAACTCCTATCAGATTAATGGGTGACACGAGGAGCCTTCATAACTTTCACACTTAAACACTACTTTCTATTCAAATTCATTTTCACCATTTATGAGACCACGATTTCAAAAGTCCTGATCAAAATTCCGCAAAACAAGATAGATCAACTCCTATCTCATGATAGCCCAACAAAATGAAATTCACCTCTACGAAATTTGTTCTCTACATGAAATGCAATGCAGCAACTTAACTAGAAGTGCTCCTACCTACGCCTTATTACTCATGAAATAGTGATGCAAGAGTTTCTTTGGTTACGCATCAGTACATTTTCTACTACAATCCTCCTCCTACAACATTAATCTTAATTCAGTTTTTGAGTTATTCTACTAAATCTTAACCACTTCACACCATCTCGTCATCACTCATCGGTAATTACTTAACTTTACTTAACTTGGCACAATCACTCATGGAGTCACGGATGACGGATCATACTATTACCACTAGTCCACAAACAGCTAGCTAAAACGGTTTAACCCGTACCAACACCAAACTCGTTTTATCAGTCAATTTCTCAGTCAATTTCACCTCATAAACAACCTATTAGGACTTCTAACCACAGGCTTCTACTTCTTATAGCTCATATGATGCACCATCACCAAAGATTTCACAAACTAACCCTAGTTGTTCTTGCTTAAGACGGTCTCGAGTCTCAACTTAAAAGACCTCTCACAACCTCTCTTTATTTCCACATTCATGTTACATAAGGCCTGCAATCCGTCTAAAGTTGAAACGATCTTATATAAAGAATTGGTGATAACAACTCAATTAACATTCCTACAACTGTTTTCTGCGCAATCAAATCATCAAATCAATCATAATCACATAATTTACTACCAATTTACTCTATCTACAACATCAGCAAAAATCCCCAATTTCACAAGAACCCTAACTCCAAGTTTATCAAATTTATCAAATCCACAAACCATCATAATCTTAATCGAATTAAAATCTTTAATCATTTTTGTACTAATAATTAAGCACAAAAAGAATAAAAAAGAAGAATTAAATCGAAGAAATTGAATTGAAGTAATACCTAGATAGCGTGAGGAGGAGGAGATCACGGGGAGCTTTTTTTTGTTGGTCAAGGGATTACTCTCATTTCATGTGAGCGAGTGTTTTCATTTTAATTCGCGAAAGTATAATTAAACCCGATTAATAATGTAAATAATATTTTACGATTGTCGAGTTACCGTGTATAAAATGAGGAGAAATATAAAAATGGAAGAGATATTAATCTAACATGTATAAATAACACTCTGCGAAATTTAAAAAAACTATATATATTGCGAATAGGCGGGATTTATACTAGTAATTTTACTAAATGTACTCATTTTATCTCTAATATTCCATTATTATCCTTTGTTTTGAAAAAGAATAAAAATTGTTATCCTCTGCCCTTTTTTATTTAAAGTCTACCGAGTTCGTCAATAATTATGAACTGTAATTTGCATATATCAAGTGTAATTTCTTTGTCTTATAAACAATCTTATTAATACGTTTTCTAATCGATTTTAATATACATGTGTTTTGTATTAAAAAGGAATATTTTTACAATTGGGATTTAAATTGATTTTGATTACAATTGGGTGGCTAAAAAAGGGTGGTTGTGAGGTCGTCGAACGGGTTGGGATAGGTAGTCGGATGGCGCATTATGGATGGTCGGAGGGTGGTCAAAGGTTCACAAGACAAACATATTTTATACCGAGTATATACGCGGTCACTGCCGTTTACTCTAAATTCTGAAACGAGTAACTTTAATAATAATAAACGTAATAATGCACAAACCATTTACAACCGTCTTACTTTAAAACTAACACTCGTAATTCTGAACCGTCTTACCCAAAACTAACACTCCGGAATTCCGAACCCACCAATTATAAATTTAGAAATTTTTTAACACCATATTTGTCCATTAGTTGAAAACCCAAACTCTTGGAAAGGTATGTGTTAGCTGATGCGGTGTAACTGTTATACCGTAAATTCTCTTTATTAAATTCAGCACACGGATTTCTGTTGATCATTCACATTTCTTGCGTTTACTGATTCTCCATCTTTATTATTTTAGTAGAAATACACAAAAAGAAGAAAAGAATTATTCCATTTTCGAACCCTGTTTTTTATTTTTTTATTTTTCTTTATCTTTTCATCTTTCTGTATTTGGGCACTTCCAATTTTGCACAAAGGTTAGTTCTTTAATTGGTATGTTTTCATTTTTGTTTATTTATGCTTCATTTTAATAATGTAGAACTAAGATTTTGCTGTTTATTATGCTTAATTATTGTTTAAATTCTTGATACTTGTGATAAAACAAAGTAGTACTTGTGAATTTGTGTGATGTGATATATGATTTAGTAGTGACGGAACCAGGATTTGAACTTAGCTGATGTGATATATGATTATTAGTGACGGAACCAGGATTTGAACTTAGCCGAAGCCAACTGTAAAGGGTACAAGTTAAAATTAAAAATTTTAACTAAAAACTTCGAAATTTGGTGTTTGATGAAGAACAGAAATGAAAGATTAGTAGATTGAGTTATGGTTAGTTTATGTTAGAATTTAGATGGTTGTTAATATATTTGGTGTTTGATGAAGAACAGCAATAAAAGATTGTGTCTTTTGAGCTGCAAAGTTCAATAATTGTAGTAAATTTTGATTGAATTTGGGATTTGATTTGCAGATAATCAATCAAAAGATTGAATTTCCTATTATATCCCCATGGTTCTCTTGATGTAGGAGATTTTGATTGTGATTTTCGGTCCGGATTCTTGTTCTTGTACCCTAAGCTTTTGATTGGTATTTTCAAAGAGGGGTGATTTGGGTTGAAGGTTTGGTATTTGATGTTTGAAATCTTTTTCGGGTTCCTGTGTAGTATTGAGTTCGATGTTCGTGTTAGTTTGAAATCACGTCTAACGTACGCAGTCCTGTTAAGACTCGGTCTCCCATGGGGATTTTCAAGAATTTGTTGTCGGGGAAATTCAATGGGAACTCGAAGCACCCAACAGGGCGGAGACGAGTGTTTGTGCAAACAGATACGGGTTGTGTGTTGGGAATGGAGTTGGATCGGAGTGATAATGTTCATACTGTGAAAAGAAGGTTACAAGTTGAGTTGAATTTTCCGACTGATGAGAGTTTGTTGTCGTTTGGGGATATGGTGTTGGAGAATGACCTTGATGCAGTTCGGAATGATTCACCCCTCCTTTTATCCCGAACCAATATGCATCGGAGTTCATCAACTCCTTGTTTGTCTCCACGAGGTAAAGATCTCGTGCCAAGTGATCATAAGAGTAGTGTAATCGAGGTGTTGGGAAATTTGGAACGTTTCGTGGGGGTTAAGGAGATGGTGAAAGAGATAGGTAAGGGAATAAAGGACGGAATTGACCCGTTTCTGGTTCATAGTGGCCTTGGGGGTGCTTACTATTTTAGGAATAGTTGGGGCGAGAATGTTGCCATTGTCAAGCCAACCGATGAGGAGCCCTTTGCCCCGAACAACCCAAAAGGCTTTGTAGGGAGGGTTTTAGGGCACCCTGGGCTAAAGCAGTCGGTTAGGGTTGGGGAGACGGGAATTAGAGAGGTTGTGGCATATCTTCTTGATCATGAGCGATTTGCTGGTGTACCACCCACGGCTTTGGTGAAAATCACCCACTCGGTCTTTAATGTCAATGACGGGGTAAACGGTAACAAATCTCACAAGAAGAAGCTGGCTAGTAAAATCGCGTCTTGTCAACAATTCATTCCTCATGATTTTGATGCCAGTGACCACGGGACTTCAAGCTTCCCCGTCTCTTCCGTTCATAAAATTGGGATTCTAGACATACGGATTTTTAACACCGACAGACATGCTGGGAACCTTCTTATCAGGAAGCTGGACGGTATCGGGAGATTCGGTCAGGTTGAGCTCATCCCCATTGACCATGGTCTTTGCCTTCCTGAGAGTTTGGAGGATCCGTATTTTGAGTGGATCCATTGGCCTCAGGCTTCTCTCCCATTCTCCGTGGAAGAACTCGATTACATTGAGCGGCTTGACCCGTATATGGATTGTAAGATGCTTCGCGCTGAACTTCCAATGATTCGTGAGGCTAGCCTTCGGATTTTGGTTCTCTGTACTGTTTTTCTCAAGGAAGCTGCCGGGTTCGGCCTTTGTCTTGCTGAGATTGGGGAGATGATGAGCCGGGAATTCCGCAGTGGCGAGGAGGAGCCTAGCGAGCTTGAACTTCTCTGTATCGAAGCAAGGAGACTTGTGTCTGAAAGGGAGCTCCTTGTGCCAAATACCGAAGCTACAGATGATGAATTTTTGTTCGATGTTAGCTGTGATGAACATGAGTACCAGCGGGGCCCTTTCTCAAAGTTGGCGAGTCTCGAGGAGGAAAAGGAAGAGAGCGATGATGGTGTGGCGGAAAAGGCTAAAGGGAAGGGTTTCACTTTCCGTCCTATGCCGACAGTATCTCAGTCCCTCAAGAATACTAGTTTAAGTGAAAAGAACCTGAAATTTTCAGGGACAACGACAACGACAACGACAACGGGAACCGGGAATTCTTCCTCAAGCAACAAGAGCGCGAATGAACAACAACTACCCACGAGCGCAAACTTTGTTAAGGTAGCCGACATGAACAAGGAAGAGTGGTCATGTTTCCTTGAGAAGTTTCAGGAGCTTCTTCGCCCAGCATTTGCACAGCGTAAAGCAGAGACCATTGGGCAGAGGCAGAGACAGAGGCTTGGAACTTCATGCAAGTTTTGAGATGAGAATATTATACTTTTTAGGGTTAAGAGGGTTAGGGTTTCGGAGTTGGACTAATAGGACGATAACTGAGAGGGTTTCTCTTGAGCAGCGGTTTGTAAGTGCTGTAAATATTCTTTGGAGGGCAGCTTCACTTTCGTCACTGAAGTTTGGCTGGCTGATAGTATTTTTTGCATTCTTTTTTGATATTTTTTTTGGTTTTCCGCTTTTAGTGTATTGTCGCATTTTCGGGACTTGTTTCATAAATAATTTCTGTACATAATGTGTCCTGAGAAAGAAAAAAAAGTTTGATGTATATATTGATCTCTTTTGAGACTCCTGCTTCCTGCGTCTTACCGTGTTCATCATTTTGCATCCTATCTATTTTCATGGATTTGCAATTACCAACAAGATCGGGAATCATAATTGTAATTAAACGCATGGAAAAAAATAAAATATACTCGTACTAATTTCAAAAATTGTATCCCTTTTTCTTATACCTTTAATCGATAATGATTATTAAACCATTTATTTATTTATAAATACACAAAAGCATGGACATCAAATCAAACCAAACATATTTTCATTAAAGCAAGAATTTAACTCCAAAAGTTATATTAACTTCAAATTGCTCGACCCTCTTGACATATTAATTTCATGACATTCATGTTATCTATAGATCAAGATATCGACATAATATAATTAGGTACTCGTTATCAAAGGGTCATTTCGGGTTTAAGATTTCCGTTACATTTTCAACCACTTTGGCTTGATAGCCTTCTTATCGACTGGCTTCCGCTCTGCAGCAGGGGGAAGGAGTGCAGCAGGTACAGTCTCTGAGGCAGCTTCGATGGGCTGTTTTGTGGATTCTGGAACGAGTTCCAAGCCGTTTAAGGACATGACATCTTCTCGGAGAAACGGACTGGAATAACCAGCATAGTCATATGAAAAATGCAGAATCGCACCAGGAACAAAACCAGCATCAAAGAAATTTTGATTGGTGTCCTTAATTTGCATCTTAGGAGGAGTAGTGTAAAGATAGTATGACAGTTCTGGTCTCGCTACCACTTTGTTCAAGAGATCAAAGACACTCTGTAGGGTTTCTGATGGATGGAATGTTGCCTCTAGGGTTATACCGTCAGGAAATCGTACCCTAATTACTGCCTTACTAATCCTTGATCTGCGTGCCATGGCCTCTGCTTCCCTGATTTTCTTCGTCTTCAAGTACTTGTCTTCTTTCTTGCCTGCCATCAGCCGATAGTAATCTTCTGGTGTGAACTCGAAAAACTCATCGCTTTCCTCGGCACTGGACACTAATGCGGTAGGTGCTGGTTCAGAAGCTTTCATGGTCTCAAATACGCGAATGTCCCTCCCGTAATTTTGTTTCGCCATATCCATTGGGTTGATCTCCAATCTTCTACGTTTCCAAGCTCTGGGCGAATCAAACTTCATTTAGCAATGGAAGAAAACCCTAGAATTCGAACAACCAACAACTTAGCAATGGAAGAAAACCCTAGTATTTTTTTCACCAAAATCCAAACCCCAAATTACTAGTTACCAAATTACCAAATTAAATACCTAATTCAGATTTACCTAACAATTTAAGACAAAAGATTCCCAAATAAAATCATTAGTATAAATTATAAAGCATATACTTTTGGAGTTTTGGAGACGGAAAATTCGAGATTGATGAATTGATGATGTTGAATCCACGAAGAAAGCGTGTACTCTTGAATTTCAGAAGATTTTAATTTAATTTTTTTTAGTCTTGCTTATTTCCTATCGTATTCAGTCCTCTGCCCGTCTCCTTGTTAGTCCCGGACTCCCGGTGCTCCAGAGATTTGAAGAGAGAAGTTTTGGAGAGGTGACTGAGGAGAGAGAAACGAGGGCCAGAGACTCGATCAGGCTAACGGTATTTAAAGCCAGAAGTTGGAAGTTAGAATTTGTAAACTAATATTTTATTGGAAGTTAAAATATGTAAATTAATAGTTTATGGAAAGTTGATTATTTTAGAAGGAATATTGAAAACTTAACTTTTTTTTTCTTCTTTTACGGAGGTTCGGTTACTCTTTTAGTTAGGGGGTGTTCATTCAGTGGTCCGGACCAAAGATCAGACCAGATCGGACCATTTGGTCTGGATCAGACCGGACCGAATTTTTTTTGGTCCGGTACACGGTCCACCTATTTGCTCTAGTTTGGTTTTCGGTCTGGTCCAGGACCAAACCGCATGGACCGCAGACCGGACCATGGACCGAACTTATACGAGAAATTAATTTTCTAAATTGTAATATTGTCAATTTTATTTCTACTTTGTTTACGTGTATTATAACATGTATCATTATGTTGTTAAATCTAGTAAAAAGATAATGTTGCTTATTTTGATCGTTAAAAATTTCTCGAGTTCTAATTTTACATGTCAAATCATGTCAGTGACAATCATATTTGGTCCACTTTGGCCCATTTGGTCCGGTCCACAACTTTTTATGTCCTAGACCGGACCAGACCAGACCAATCTTATTTGGTCTTCAGTCCAGAGAGTTTGGTCCGGTCCGGTCCGATCCCGGACCAATGAACACCCCTACCTCTAATCGGCTGTTTGCTTCTACTTTTTTTTTTTCTAAATTATTTTATTTTTTAAAAAAAATAATAGGGGTGATGGTTCACCCCGATCACCTCCTATAAATCCGCCCATGAGACCACGATTTCAAAAGGCCTAATCAAAATTCCTCAAAAGAAGATGGATCAACTCAAATCTCATGATAGCCTAACTGTTGGGTCAATGCCTTAAATCTGTTAGTATTGGGCTAGGGTTCTGTCTTGGGCCTTTTAAAAACAATACCAATTTTACTAATAATAATCATTGTATCGTCTATTATCGTTTTATTTTTTTTGTTAGAATCTCGTGATTTATATTGGATTAAACGATGGGAACGAACCTTATAATGATAAACTGTAATTAAATGCGTGTAATAACAACAACAATAATAATACGTAATTTATTTTCGCAGTACGTTTTTTACTCAATACAATATTTTTTACACCCAATTTTTCATTTGTTACCCTTCCCTAGAAAAACATTAAACATAACTCTCTTCCTTCTCTCTAATATTGAAACTTTTACCATCTTCTACCCCATTAAAAATTTAGAACTATGAACGATTATTCAAGTGACGAACATGTAATTAATTCATTAATCTTATATTACTTAGTAATTTGATTGTTTTTTTAATTAGGATTTGTTCATCAACATGAAAAGAAAAATTATTGTTAATTATTTAGAAACGAATTGACATACTTAATACTACGCAGAACGTAGTACTTCAATTGATTTAGAAACCAAATCATCATATGTTAATTGGTTAATCAATCTTTGTCAATTAGTACTAAGCAAACGTATTTCATTAATTTGTGTTTTTTTTCGTTTTACTCAAAGTAGTACAGTTATTTTTTGTTTCTTTTCCTTTTTTTCAATATATTCTTAATTATTATGTTACCTTACGTTAATTTTCGCGCATATTGTTTTTATAAAATTACCCGTCATGAAAATAGGGTACAAAAAAGTAATAAAATAATAAAAATAAAATAAAACTAATAATACTTATACTATTGATTTTCGCAGTACATATTTTACTTTATTGGGTAAAAATGTACTGCGAAAATAAATTACTTTTCGTAGTACACATTTTGATATTGAAGAGAGAACATTAGAGAGAGACTAGGGAGAGAAAATGAAAAGAAAAATGAGAGGGGTAAAATTGCCAACAGTGTATTGCGAAAATCAGGACCCTAATAATAATAATAAAACAAAAGTTGGTTTAATTATACCAACAAGATTGGGAATCATAATTGTAATTAAACACGTGGAATAAAAATAAAATATACTCGTATTAATTGAAAAATTATATCCCCTTTTCTTATACCTTAAATCGATAATGATAATTAAACCGTTTGTACATTTATAAATAAAATGCACGCCATCAAATTGATTGACCCTCTAGACATATTAATTTCATGACATGCATGCTATCGATATGTCAAGATATAGACATAATATAATTAGGTATACATATATTATATATATAACGGGTACTATATAGAATGCTATACCATCCATTATTTGTTAGGATGGAGTACCATATAACAATTACTAACGAGTGTCAAGAACCATTAAAATTAAATTGTAGCTCGACGGGAAGAAAACACGGTTTCGACGTATCGATTTCACCTAAGGAAAATATGGCATGGTCTTTCAAGATCAAAGGTGGTGAACCAGGACACTATACTTGTGTTGCAACGAGACCAAATGGTGCAAATATTGAGTTTTATGCTTCAACTAACGAGTGTGTCGATCGACATTATAATTTTAAGTTATTGTCTTGTGGTTTGTATTTGTTTAAAGGACATGAGTATGTTTACAAACAAAATTGGGTACCTTCGGGGATCCGAAAGCAGGGAGCGGGGCATCGGGATTCCAAGCGATCGAAGTTGGACATCCCGATGGCCCGATAGTAGTAATTAAACCGTGATCGATAATATTAACGAAATAATAATTTCTTGTGTAATTATAGTGCGGAGACTGAGGACATATCCAATTTGATAAATATTGTATATTTTTTGTCATTATAATTTCGTTTTTTATCTTTACTATTGTATACGTGTGTGATCCATACCAAAAATTGGTATCAAAGCTCCACTGGGGAGGTTATGAAAGAGGGGTTCCTAAAATCCACAATAATGGAAAGACTAATCACAAATTTTCATTTCTGACGTGTAAAATCCGTCACAAGCTTGTGACGTAAAGCAAATGAATCATCTCTAATAGCTAAATGCCAAGGCCTACGAATCTTGTAATATTATAGAGGTTTTGAACAACTCTTCTCACTAGAATAAAATTGCTTAAGGAATTAGAATGAATGAATTTCTTGTGTTAAAAACAAGTTTTATTAGGGTTGTCTTGGTTTAGGGGTAGCCGGACATGGGAAGGCTCAAAAGAGAACATTTCTCTTACCCATGCAATCATAGGTGGCTCTAGGTCCTATTTACAAGAGCATGCTCATAATTATGATTAAAGTGTGTCATTAAGAGATTAAACACCCCTTAAAGCATTTACCCTAAACCGTCCCATTTGAGATAAAATGGACTTCATTTTATAATTTTGTCAATTGTACAATTTGTACATATGTGACATACAATATGTCATAATGTTATAAGACACAATTGTTTTTAATTTAAAATATATAAATATTTATCAAATAAATATTATTTATAAATTAAATAAATCATATTTATCATATTGACATATAATTCGTAATTACTAATATAAAATGGTTATTTATAATAATCGTCAATACGATCTACAACTTTTGTAATAATCTTATCTCAATTCATTCTAATTTCGATATTGTAAAATATCGTTCGATGTTTAACAATTGACACGTTTCAATTATAAACATAAATCTTACAATAAGAATTAACCTCTGATTTCTCGGTATACGAGTTTAAGGAATATGATCAACTCGTATCAATATACATTTGATCATGTTATCAATTAAGGGAATTGTCCTATAGGTGTGACCTAAAGGGATCAACTGACCACCACCGTCATACGACAGTAATGTCAAACTCTAGTTAGCCAATCATTACCGATTAATGTTGGTCAGTTGACTTATATAATTTCGTATCATCCCTCGCACATTCTCGTCGTGAGATTTAATTATGTGATCGCACTATTATTGAGGACATATTTCCCAACAATCCCCCACTTGTCCTCGACAAGTGTGCGTCACCAATTCTCTTGTCCTATTACAATCTCCCACTCAATGCAAGGTGTCTTCTGAGGTCATACTTGCATTTGATCATATCATGAGTGGTTTCCTCGATCTGGAGAATAACTGTTTGACCGGAATTATTTACCATAGATACCTTCCGAGCGTGGCCACGCATTTTCAGTTAACTTCTCCTCGAGTGGCCTTGAGATTTGAACAACCCTGACAAGGGGTGGACAATTTCTATCGTACTACTCCCTTTAGGTAGCCACAGTCAGTCACAACCCAAAGCAATCCCATTTGACTCCAGTTACGAAAATTCGTAGAGAATGGATCAAGGTTATGCCAAAACTGTACCATCTTGGGAGAGTAGTCTTTAGTCTAAGAATTGACTCATAAGAATACTATAGCAGCTTTTGCCACGACCAGGCTATCATAAAATTTCCAGAACTCTATAAGCGGTCACACTGCCCGATAGAGTGTCTCTTGTAGTCTGCCTATGTGATCGACTAGTCATCACATATGACTCTATGTCATTTGAACTTGCCATCAGTCGCCTCACATTCCAGTCGCTTTGAGATGTCACTTCATATAAGCGGCTAGGGGCTATACTAAGTCAATCCAGTTCACATTATGGGGTTCAAAATTGTCTCTTACAACCCATTTGGATTTTGACAAAGTATCTTTTAGTGTGAGTTAATCATAACTCAAATGACATTGTCATGCAAAAACAGTCAATACTATTTCATTGCATTTGATGCACGATCATCAATTTGTATTAGTGTTTTGCGAATAAACCTTTTATTCATGATTCCAAAACATACAAATTTTGGTCTCCTTCTATCTCATATTATCTCGTATAATATGATCTTATTTGAGTACATATCTAGAACTCCTTACAGATTTCGAGTTTCCTTTCCTGAGGGAAGCTCCCACTGTTATCTTATAACTCGTGACGTATAGGTAAGCAAGAGGGATTAAAAATCACTCGAAAGTACCTAGTCACTTATGTACTGAAATCTATATTGTAGTTATTTATGATTTCATCACTCTTACTATTTTCAATCATCTTGGCTATTTGATCAAGTTTTTATTCATCAATATGAATAACGTATCTAACCATTTTGATTTCTAATGGGCGACCTTTTATTATCAATATAATAAACCTTCCCGTGAAGCTCCATCATCCTATGTTATAAGGTATTTTGTTCATCTAGAATTGAGAACCTCTTATTCTTTACATATTAAAGAATCACCATTCTCTCGTAAATATCGCTCCCACTAAAACCAACATCACTCGATTTATCATTTCTTAAATGAACTTTTGCATGTTATTCTCTTGCTACCACTTGAGCTGACATCAATCGGTTATCACTTGAACTCTTCATTTCTTGTGATATTTCCTAATATCACTTTTCGATACAATAGATACTAACATTGAGAGAACTGAGATGATATCTCCTCTATTATCTTATAATTTTGAAAATTTCATTTTGTTAAGGAACCGTTTTCCTTCCGATTTCATACGGGGTTTCCTTTATCCTCTCTTTGAAACAATGAACATAAGGAACATTTCCTCTTGTGTCCTCCCGTAGTTTCTTCAGTGTCCTCTCGTAGTTTCTTCTATCCATTCATTTAGGGTTCTTCTTAAGAATCCCATGTAGGATTCTTCTCTAAGATCTTACATTTATATCATTGGTTTGCAGGGCGAAATATTTTCTCCCACTCTATCCTTTAAAAATAACCTTTATTTATATAAGGATAGCTATTTTCGATATAGCCAATGTATATGAATGTTTGAAAAGTTTATAGGTGTGATGAATTCAATCTCATTTTCACTTAAAATGATCATCTTATAATGAAGTAATATTCATTTTGATTGAATGTTTTTCTCTTTGAGGTGCATTTCTCGTCTTTAATTTATCAACACTTTGATTCTTTATATTGATCATATCAATGTTATTTTACAATGAACGTTTCATGGTATTTATCTAGTGATTTATAAAGATCACTTTGATTCATGTTCGACAAGTTATATATACGATTTATTTTAGGAATCAATAATTCGATTAAGAACAAAAGTAGTGACTTTGGTTGAAAACCAAGTCACTAATATTCAAAATACAACCATTGTTTAGGATTCAAATCATTGTTTTACAAGAAAATAAATTGTTCTAGGAAATAAAATGCAAAATATGAAAGAAGACAATAATGAAAATTAGAGCCAAGCTCTCAAGTCTTCAATCAATTGGATGCTACCATAGCCATCCATGTAAGAAACTTCATGCTTCCTTCTCCTTGCCTTTGTCATTAGGAGGTGGCCCTTTAAAACAATTAAAAAGGGTAAAATCAACAATTTGTATCACTATACATTAGTTGACAAAATAACATGAATTTTGAACGAGAAGTATTACCTACGGCGGTTGCCTTTCCATTTTTGAGGTCGGTCAAGTATTTGGGGCAATTACGCTTCCAATGTCCTAACCTCGTGCAATAATGGCACTTGTCTTCAGATTTTGAAGATGAGGTGGAAGCACCTTTCGAAAAGGTCTTTTCTTTGGCCGGTTTGGGCTTGAACGTTTTCTTGCCCTTGCCATTGAAGACATTTCTCTTGAAGTTACCTTTCCCTTTCTTCTCGATGTTCAAAACATCATTAGTGGAGCTTTCATGAAGTCTCATGTCCCTCTCGGCTTGCACAAGCATCTTATGCAATTCATCCAATGTGGTCTCTTGATTTCGCATGTTGAAATTCACCCGGAATTGAGCATACGATTTCACCTTATTGAGAGAGTGAAGGACTCGGTCAATGATGAGAGAGTCGGGAACGTCAACTCCTTACAACTTAAGAGTCTCCGCGAACTTAACTAGTTTGAGTACATGAGGGCTTATCTTTTGACCCTCCTTCAAGCAAATGTCGAAGAAGGCGGAAGCCGCCTCATATTGAATCACCCTTGGAGTTTGTGAAAACATCGTCGCAAATTTGGTGTATATCTCATATGATGTGCTTAACTTGATCATACTCCTTTGGAGATCCGGCTCCATGGAGAAGATAAGCACATTTTTAAGAGCGGAGGACTCTTTCATGTAGGCTTCATAGGCCTCACGAGTTTGAACCGCGGAACGAGCGGTCGGAGCGGTCGGAGCGGCTTCGGAGAGGTATACACCAAACTTGGGCTGAAACATATTAATTAATCTAAAAACAACTTAATAATTGAGTTGATGTATACACCAAACTTCGGCTTCACTTAATAGTTGGGTTGATAGTTGAGGTGATGATTATTTATTAATTGGACAAAAACAATAAACATACTCCAACCAAAGATGGATCAATTGCACTTAATAAAAAACATAAAATAATTGACATAGTCCAGTTAACATACCAATTAAGTGGAGCCCAACATGAAAACAATTAACATACTCCACCAAATTCGGGCTTCACTTATTTGAACTGAAACAATTAACTTTAGACGACTAATATTACCGTCATACTCCACTAAACTCGGGCTTCAAATTGTCTTGATGATTGTATCGTCTATTGTCGTTTTATTGTATCGTCTATTGTCGTTTTATTTTTTTGTTAGAATCTCGTGATTTATATTGGATTAAAGGATGAGAACGAACCTTATAATGATTAATTATAATTAAACGCGTGGAATAACAATAATAACAACAACAACAACAACAACAACATAATAATAATAATAATAATAATAATAATAATAATAATAATAATAATAATAATAATAATAATAGAGAAACAAAAGTTGGTTAAATTACCGACAAGATTGGGAATCAGAATTGTAATTAAACGCGTGAAATAAAAATAAAATATACTCGTATTATTTGGAAATTTGTACCCCTTTTCTTATACCTTAAATCAATAATGTAATTAAACCGTTTGTTTATAAATACACAGAAGCATGGACATCAAATCAAAGCAAACGTATTTTCATTAAAGCAAAAGTTTAAATCGAAAAGTTATATTAACGTCAAATTGCTTGACCCTCTAGACATATTAATTTCATGACATGCATGTTACCTATAGGTCAAGATATCGACATAATATAATTAGGTAGTCGTATATTATATATATAACGGGTACCATATAGAATGATATAACATCTATTATTGTTAGGATGGAGTACCATATAACAAGTACTAGCGAGTGTCAAGAACCATTACGATTAAATTGTAGCTCGACGGGACGAAAACACGGTTTCGACTTATCGATTTCACCTAAGGAAAAGATGGCATGGTCTTTCAAGATCAAAGGCGGTGAACCAATACACTATACTCGTGTTGCAACGAGACCAAATGGTGCAAATATTGAGTTTTATGCTTCAACTAACGAGTGTATCGATCGACATCGTAATTTTAAGTTATTGTATCGTGGTTTGTATTTGTTTAAAGGACATGAATATGTTTACAAACAAAATTGGATGCCTTGGGGGATTCGAAAGCAGGGAGCGGGGCACGGGGATTCGAAGCGGCCGGGGTTGGACATTCCGCTGTCCCAATAGTAGTAATTAAACCGTGATCGATAATATTAACGAAATAATAATTTATAGTGCAATTATAGTGCGGAGACTGAGGTCATACCCAATTTGGTAAATATTGTATACTTTTTGTCGTTATAAATTCGATTTTTATCTTTATTATTGTATTGTATACATATTAATTAATTAATTAATGAAAAAACAACTTGATAGTTGAGGTGATGATTATTTATTAATTGGACAAAAAACAATAAACATACTCGAACCCAAGATGGATCAATAGCACTTAATAAAACATAAAAACAATTAACATACTCCACCAAACTCGGGCTTGACTTATTTGAACTGAAACAATTAAATTTGGACGACTAATATTACCGTCATACCCCACTAAACTCGGGCTTCAAATTGTCTGGATGATATTAATCGGATATACTCCGTATAAGCTACGTAACCTAACACACATGACAAAACCCTAATATTTCCGTCAACTCGCCTCTCTCTCTCTCTCTCTGTCTCTCTCTCTCTCTTTCTCTACAATACTCCATCCATTTCTACCTCTAAAATCTCATCCTACATACATAATAATTTTGGTAACTCATTTTTATTTCTTGTTTTTTAAATATTTTTTCAGATTTATTTATTTTTATTATTTTTATGGGTTTTTTTTTCAAGGAATAATAATTTTTTAAATAATTAAAATGTTTATAGATTAATTATACGAATTAATTTGTTTGCATGTTCGTTTTTTTCAATTTTATGATGAATGAGTGATTTTTTTAATTTTTCAGATTTAACTTTTTTTCAGATCTATTTATTTTTGTTTGTTTTTTTAAGTATGAATTAATTAATAATTAAAATATTTATAGCTTAAATTGATTTTTAATTATACATATTAATTTGTTTACATGAGAAGTTGTTTTTATTTTTTCAAGTTTATGGTGAAAGATTCATTTATGAAAAGTTTGGTATGTTTTTTGTTGGGTTTGAATGATGAATTTCTGGGTTCAACATTCATACCCAACCCAGAAATTCATCCCCAATTCTTAAGGTGTATCTATTTTTATCCGTTTTTATTCGGTTTTTAATCCGTATTAGAATCGCTATTTGGATCCGTTTTTGTATCCCTTAATTAAGTTCTTATTTGGGTCGGGTATTAGAATCGGTATTCGGATCCGTTTTTGTATCCACTTAATTAAGTTCTTACTTGGGTCGTCGGGTATCTGGGTCGGGTATCTGAGTCGGGTATCTGGGTCGGGTATCTGTGTTTAGGGTTTAGGGTATCTGCTTTTCCCTATGTCGTACCAGAATGCAGAACGCTTTGTTTTTTTAATGCTTTATTTTGTATCCACTTAATTAAGTTCTTACTTGGGTCGTCGGGTATCTGGGTCGGGTATCTGGGTTTAGGGTTTAGGGTATCTGCTTTTCCCTATGTCGTACCAGAATGCAGAACGCTTTGTTTTTTTAATGCTTTATTTTGTATCCACTTAATTAATTTCTTACTTGGGTCGTCGGGTATCTGGGTCGGGTATCTGGGTTTAGGGTTTAGGGTATCTGCTTTTCCCTATGTCGTACCAGAATGCAGAATGCTTTGTTTTTTTATGCCTTATTTTGTATACCTCCAAGGTTTATCACTTTGTATTTTCTCCATGGTTGGGTCTTTTTAGTGCTCTTTTAGGCTTGTTTTTGGTATTAAATATTACAATCAAATCAAATGTCACGGCTTTACCTTGGTTGTTGCGTTATAAATAGGCCCTAATATAAATGCAACCTTTTATTATGTCTAAAAATGGGTTTAGAGAAGCTTGGAAACCTATTAATTGTTGTTTGCTGCTTTCGGAAACCTATTAATGGTTGTTTGGTGCTTTCTTCATGTTGTCTCTACCACCACCATACATGTAAACTCTACATCGAGAGGGTTATGGATTTCTGGAAAGCTTTTTTTTTTTTTTTTACGACAACTGCCTCCATGGCTCTTATTATCTACCAATCAGGTATAATGTATGTATCTCTTCTATAGGGTAGTTTGTGGAATATAATATAATTAGCGTACCCTCTTTTTAGAGTTTCTGTGCTTGCTTTTTATCCGACTTACAAAGAAATTAGGGATAAGAATTGCATGAGCATTTAGCAGTTTGTATGTTTTCGATTACTTAGGTGTTCATTTTGTACTAGTGTAATGTGTAATGATTTGACTAGAGTTATTTAGGATGTGACGTTGCACGAATAAAAGAATTGAATTGAATTATTATTTAGGATGTGACGTTGCACGAATAAAAGAATTGAATTGAATTAGGTTTGAGAGTTATTGATGGTATAACATTTTGGTAATGTGAATCATGGCTCGAGGAATTCATCGAGACTTAAGATTGTCAAATGTAGTAGTTGCAAGTTACTGAACACTTAGAAAACAAGTGGAGTTTGACGGTGTTGGATTTTCAGGAAGTTAGTTGGAGCATTGTAGTTTTTTGGATTATGAGGATTTTTTTGTGTTTTTAATTTTATTTTATTATTTGGGAATTAAAGCGCATGGTTTAAACGTCTCCAGTTTGATATGAGTCAATTACTATTTGTAGAGTGGATGGTATTTTCATTTGGGTATCTCTTAGTTCCACTTTTTGAAGCTACTATGTAACTGGAGCCATGGGCGAATTTGTCTTTTCGTCTTTTTGCGTATATGATTTCCCGTGATAGTTGTAGATTTTATTAATTCCATCATGACTATTAGTACATGGGTATCAACCTCGTGATGTCTTATTGTACATGCGCATCACGCCTGGGCGTCTCACATATCACTTAAGCATTGAAGTTTGTCGTCGTTACTTACATTGTTCAGTCCATGATTGGGCATTTTGATGTTTAGTTTCCTTCATTATCTATCAGTTTTAGGAATTTTCATAAGCTGGATTGTTTACTCTTTACATTGTGATGTTTAGTTTCCTTCATTATCTATCACTTTTAGGAATTATTGTTTACTCTTTACAGGATATGGGTATCGAAGAGAAGGAAATTGTTGAGCTCATCAGTCAAATAGAGAAACTCGAGCAAAAGTTAGTTTCATATTGATGCTGATGGTGTAGTTTTGTTGAAAGGAAGGGCTGCCGCATTGGTCGACACTTTGTTCAATGGTAATGCTTTATGTTTTTTTGTGTTAATATAACAACTTTTTGGAGAAAGGTAATTTTCCAACTTAATCAGAAATATCTAAAAATAATTAATAATTGGAGGCAGGCAAGGTAGTAAGTACTAAGTAGTAACTTGAAGTAAAAAAGCAGACAGTTAGGAATTTTATTTATTTGTTGCCTCCATTTCCAATCTCTAATCATTCAGTAAACCCATTATATCTTGGGAGTTTAAGATATACGAAGTACTTCACTACTTATAACTGGCACTTCACTTCACTTAACTACCGTGTCGACACTTCAATTTAGACAACATAATAGGGAATGTGTTAAAATTTAGGACCACTAATACCCTATTCTTGTCACGTGTCCTCTTGGGGTAAGTTTCTTAGGCATTTCCTGTAAAAGCTGTTATGTATTGGTCGTCTAGGTTCATTTCTTCATATTTAGTTCATTTCTTAACGCGCGAAATTTATTTAGAGAGAGAGAGAGTGTTTGGCTGTGAGAAATTTATTTTGGTGATTAACTGAGAAGAATACATATCTTCACATCCCCCACCTCCTCATCATCTTCACATCTCCTACAATGTCTGAACCTGAAGTTGCCATAGATTTACGCGGAGTCATTGGTAATCTTCTTAACTAATATTAAATTCTTCTACTTTCTTTACTAAACTAGTATAGTCCCATGTTTTTGAAAATTTTATGCTGATTTTCTTAAATTATTTACTATTATGGTGATTTTTCTCTGGCATAATTAATATTGTGCTTTTTCTTTTCGGTGTTAAAATTTTCATCAATAAACTGTTTATTGAAAATTTTCATCAATAAAATTTTTCATCGTTCTTCAAATGAAAAGTTGGTTTATTAATTGATTTGGGGGTTTCTAATTTGGTTTTAATTTTGGAAATTGGGATAATAAGTTGATTATGAATAATTCAAACTCATGCATTTGGTTGTTTATGTAATTAAAACTGGTAGGATCCTTTCACATGATTGTGTCATTTAGGGGAGAAAGCTTAGATATTGATGACGCTGTTGTATAGGCTATGAACACGTAAAGTCTACCTTGGTAGCATAGTGAAGAAGTGATTAACTACTAATAGTATGTTTATGTCAACTGTGATGGGTCTATAATATTCCCATGGCTTTGTTTAATTAATGAAGGGAAAAATCCTATTAAAGCCAGGTTTAATTAATGAGACGCACCAAAAGTTGGCCACTTCATAGCCAGGTTTAACTCTAAATAAATTACTCCCAACAGGAAATTGATGAGAGGCATGTATATCTAGTGGTATGTACACTTGGATAATATATCGCCCAATTAAAAACATGTTTACCTTGTTTTGATTATATCTTTAGCTCATTTAAATTCTATTGCTTTAATATCTATAGATAGATAGATAGTTCTAGTATATTGATTAATTAAATTAAAGGGTTTTGATAAATAGAGCATTAAATTTTATTAAAATTCTTTTATTTTTCCATGTAAATTGAATCTTAATTGGATTGGGATAATAAGTACTGTATTATGTTTTTGTCACTTTTCATCACTTTTCATTTGAAAATTTAATTCTTCAGGAGGTTCTTCTGCTGCTGACAGTGACACTGACACTCCCCATTTTCTTCAGAAAATGGGGGTGGGGGAACTAGCTAACAGTTTTTATCGTTATTTGAACGGGGTGGGGGCAATTGCTAACAGGTTTTGGGGTTCTATGATGGTTCAAATGACCCCCGAACTGGCAATTGCCTTTCTTCTCTTAGCCATTCAGACCATCTGTCAGGTCAACTTTCCTACCCCTCCAACAAAAACCGAGGGGGTTGTTGTGGTCAGAGTTAACGGAGTTGCGGCGGCACTCCTCTTCTGCGGGCTGATAATGCCCGAATCGGCCAGTAGGGCTATAGCCATACTGGCCGGTGTCCTGTTGGCAACTCTGGTTGCCATAGTCGTCTCCTTAGTGTAGTAAATATGGAATATGGTTGTAGTTATTTATTTATTTGTATATACAAATAAATAAATTCATATAGAATATGGTTGTAATTATTTATTTATTTATTTGTATATATTCATATAGAATATAGAATATGGTTGTAATTATTTACTTATTTATTTGTATATATTCATATAGAATATAGAATATGGTTGTAATTATTTACTTATTTATTTGTATATATTCATATAGAATATAGAATATGGTTGTAATTATTTACTTATTTATTTGTATATATTCATATAGAATATAGAATATGGTTGTAATTATTTACTTATTTATTTGTACATATATTCATAAGGTTGTAATTATTTAATTATTTAATTATTTATTTATTTATTACTCGTGAAATTGTGACAGCAATAATCTTAATTCAGTTTTTGCGTTTTAACCCCTTTCTCTTTAACATACAAAAATGCATCTCCCAACCTATTTTTTTAGGACATTCATGTTATAATTTCTACATCCATACCTCAAAACCACGAGTTATATCATCACATTTATCGCGGTTGACACATAGAATGGTCTTTCCAAAATCAAACACAAGGCGACTCAGTTAACTATACTTGTGTTGCAAATAAACCAAATTTCGCACATATTGAGTTTTATGCTTTTAAAAACGATACCAATTTTACTAATAATAATCATTGTATCGTCTATTGTCGTTTTATTTTTTTGTAAGAATCTCCTGATTTATATTGGATTAAACGATGGGAACGAACCTTATAATAATTAATTGTAATTAAGCGCTTGGAATAACAACAACCACCACAACAACAACAACAACAATAATTAAAGAAAAACCAAAGTTGGTTTAATTACCAACAAGATTGGGAATCATAATTGTAATTAAGCGCGTGGAATAAAAATAAAATATACTCGTATTAATTGAAAAATTGTATTCCCTTTTCTTATACCTTTAATTGATAATAATTATTAAACCGTTTGTTTATATATACACAAAAGCATGGACATTAAATCAAACTAAACATATTTTCATCAAAGCAAGAATTTAAATCCAAAAGTTATATAAACATCCAATTGCCTGACTCTCTAGACATTAATTTCATGACATGCAGGTTATATATAGGCCAAGATTTCGACATAATATAATTAGGTACTCGTATATTATATATATATATATATAACGAGTACCATATAAAATGCCATACCATCCATTATTGTTAGGATGGAGTACCATATAACAATTACTAACGAGTGTCAAGAACCATTACGATTAAATTGTAGCTCGACGGGACGAAAATACGGCTTCGACCCTATCAATTTCACCTAATGAAAATATGACATGGTCTTTCAAGATAAAAAATGGTGAACCAGTACACTATACATGTGTTGCAACGAGATCAAATGGTGCAAATATTGAGTTTTATGCTTCAACTAATGAGTGTATCGATTGACATTGTAATTTTAAGTTATTATCTCGTGGGTTGTATTTGTTTAAAGGACATGAATATGTTTACAAACAAAATTGGGTACCTTCGGGGATCCGAAAGCAGGGTGTAGGGCACCGGGATTCCGAGCGGCCGAAGTTGGAAATCTCGCTGCCCCGATAGTAGTAATTAAACCGTGATCGATAATATTAACGAAGTCATTATTTCTAGTGCAATTATAGTGCGAAGACTGAGGACATACCCAATTTGGTAAATATTGTATATTTTTTGTCATTATTTTCATCTTATCTTGGCGTATATCCTTATGGTAAAACCTCATGCCAAGAAGAGTCTTGAAACGGCTCCAAGTGAAGGTAGGGTCACGAGTAGCAGGAGAGCTGATCGTCATCCACCAACGTCTAGCCTCACGAACTTAGAACTGAGATGCTACTCGGATCTGATCCTCAGGATGGACACCATAAATCATGAAGTTCCTTTCCATATCAAAGAAGCATGCGGTGAGAACTGCAGAACTGGTCTCTCCGTCAAAGCTTTGAGCTGCATTCCTCCACATTTGAGTGATAATCCAAGCCGATCCGCCAAGTTGGCTATCTTCCAATGGCAGCGATGAAGAGGAGGGCACACTGGCCGAAGTTACATAACTTTGGAGAGTTTGAATGAGAGTCCGCGTCACTGCATTTTCTGCATCGGCTGGCTCCGTCATTCTTCAATCACAAAAGTGTAAACCGTTAGACGTATTCCTAACAATGCACAAACAGATTACAATAATAAGTCCTTAAATATACCCCATCTCTCATTCATTATTTGATTATATGGTTAAGTTAAGGTTGAGGGTTACATGAGTGCGTCGGGAGCGATAACGCTCTGATACCAACTATAAAACCCCTCGTCGCAGCGGAAAATAAAACATACAAACATGCCAAAATTTACGCGGAATTTAAATTTTAACATGCAAGATTAACGAGGTGAATTAAAACAAAACTGATCAACTGATATAAACAGAAACATAGATAAGTATAACTGTCGAAGTACTGAAAGTAAAATATATACAAACAGCCTGGGATGGCACATCCCTACAGGCACTCAAAAACTGAAATGAAAGTCTAGAGTCTAGCTAACGAAAGGTCAATCGATGAACAACGGATCATCGCTCGCTAGCTCCATGCAACCCCTCTGCCAACCTGTCATGTACCTACATACATGTAAACATGTACACCACAATTAGTGGGGAGTGACTAGAGTTCTCCTAGCCACCTTTTGTAACGACACGTAATACATAAACATACAACATACTCCAACATATATATATATATATGTATATATATATAGTATATATATATATATATATATATATATATATATGTATACATATATATGTTCTTTTTCTTCATCCACGGTGGTATGTATTCTTCTCTTTTCTCTTCAATTTTCGTCATATTTTTCACTAAAATCACTAGTAAACACCCTGTCATGCATCCATTAACATCATCAAATAAGTATTTATGTCTTTTCTTTTGGATTAATTGGTGAGAATACTCTGAACTATGAGTGTCCTGCTCAAAATACTCCAAACTTTATTTTAACTACCAATATAACCAACTAATGTCCTCATTTGCTTTGAATAAAATTTTTTGTTCTGTTAAGTTGTTGTACCATGTTTTAATGTTGTGATTAGGTAAATAGATTAACATAGAAGTAAAAAGAGAAAGACGGGTTAAAGAAGGGTTAGAAATTTGTTCACTTAATTAGCATGTAACAGGTCATATATTATAATAAAAGGGAATGAGAGCGTTAGTTGGTTAAATTGGTAGTTAAAATAGAGTTTGGTGTATTTTGAGCAGGACAGCCATAGTTCAGAGTATTGTTAACAATTAATCCTTTTCTTTTTAATTCCATTCAATTTAAGCTATTTCATTCAATTTCTGAAACCCTAACTCAAATTAGGGGTAATTTGATTTTATGCTTATTATTGTTAGAAATGGATTGTCAATTGCTTTGTTCATGCTTGTTGGTTCAATTAGTTCACTAATTTCTCCTATTATGATTCTTTGAATGAAATTTGGTTTCCTTAAAATTAATTTTTCTCTTAAAATTTTAGATTTTATGGCAGCACCAAAAACCCTCTTACCCATGGTCTTTCCAAGAGAAAAGAAATGATGAAGAATTTTCCCCTGTTTTCATGCTAGCATGAGAGAGTTAATTGGTTTAGTAAGATTTTATTGTTTTCGCATCTTAGTTTCATTTTTCCCATCACCCATTAAATTTGATCTTTTGTCCTTATTTTTCATGTGTTTTGCACCATTTTTATGGTGTTGTTGGGTAAATTAATTGTTGACACATTGAGGACAATGTCTTGTTTAGCTTGGGAGAAAATGCATTCGCATGTTAGTGTAGTTTTATGAGATTTTTTGAGAAAATTTTGCGATTTTTGCTAAGAAATGTTTGCTTGTTCCTATTTTTTTGCCCTCTTGCATATCCTAATTATAGCTATTGCTTAATGATTAATCTTTTTGATGGGATAATTGTTATATGAGGATGTCTTGACAAAGTAGTTGGAAGATGAAAAATGAACCTAATAGGCTTAATCTTGACTTTTGGCAAACTACAAAATTTGTAAGGCAGGACCTTTTTTTACCAATATATTCATTATTTGGTTTCATAGGTGAGTTTAGGTGTCTCCTTATAATTTATGCTACATCCAAACGCATAAGTATGATTTTCATTTCATCTCTTTATAAGCATGCATTCATATGATTTTAACATTTTTGAGCCATTCACATGTATAATTTTGCCTTTTTGACCCATTTTCACAAAATAATCCCTAGCTACATAAAACTTGTCTACCATGATTGAGCTGATGATTTTGATTTATTTTGTTTAGGTGCTCAATTGGGATATTTTTTATGTTGGAAAAGAAATTCATGTGAGCTTGGTCTTAATGCTCTTGGAAGAAAGAAGAAAAAATAAAAACAAATGAAATGAGAAAAAAATGAAAAGAATCCGAAAAAAGTTGAAAAAGAAAGAAGAAGAGAAATAAAACATGAGAAGAAGCATATTTTCTTGAAAGGAAAAAAAGAGAAGAAAAAAAAGAAATTCTCATATTTTATTATCATCTTTTGGAGAATTGTCTTTGGTTTTTATTGTATAATTGAGTTGATTTTTGAGATTGAGCATCCTTACATTTTGGATAATTGCTAGCTTAACTTTAAGCCTCACAAATCCATAATTCATCTGTTCCCCTTTCTACCCACATATTTTATCCCTCTTTTTACCCATTTGGCTTCTTATTCATGCTTGCATATGATTGTTATGTCTTGTAGTTTTAAAATGCTTACCATATTAGATTGCGGATACATTTTTATAAGTTGAGGATAGATGAGTGTTTTTCGCATATAAATGAGTGGAGTGCATCGTGAAGTCCATTAGTCAAAAAAATCATGCAAAATCTTAATGGTTCATTCGAAGTTTTGCATGCTACGCCATCATGTAAACCTCATCCATGTTAGCACTATTCAATTTCCCATGTTGTTTCCGGTTTTTAATCATTATGTTACGCTTATTTGGGATGTTGCACTTGACGGGATATGGTTTCTTGCTTAGGAACAAGCAAGGGTTTAGCTTGGGGGAGTTTGATAAGTGCATATTTTATAAACTTTATCCCTTCATTTTAGCCCGGATCAATTTTATTGTCTTTTGGCAATTATCATAGTGATTTCTGAGCTAATATTAGTTTATAGTTGTTTTGCAAGTATTTAGGCTAAACATGAGATAATAGGACGACCTAGCAAAAGTCATAAGATGGTTAGACCCCGACCTATGGTTAGCACTACTACCGTACGTTTTAGTGTTTTTAAATACCTAAATAATTGAACAATGTTATACATCACGTTTTTATTCATTTACGATTTTATTATATTCACATGTTAACCCGAAACCCCTAGATTATTCTTTTAATGTTGTTATCACTAAATCAACCAACAAAACAATCTCGTTATCGATCCTTGATAGAAAATATTCATAGCATTTCAAAACCTAATTCTCGTTTTTCTGTGAAATTCGACCCCTATATACTACATTAATTTGTTGTACCTTTGGGTATTATTGCATAGGTGTGCGTCATCCTATCATTCCATAATAAGAGACTTCCTATACAGAGCGTTTGATGGGAGTTAGTTGATCGAGACTCCGTCCTCTTATCTTCCTCTTTGGGGTTGGCCCTTAGAGGGGTGTGCACACTCGGAATTCTAGGATAGTCTAGTACATGATTTAGTGAACCTCATCTTATCCGGTCTAGGGCGAGTGGATTCTTTTCATACGACCTTTATCCAAGTATATACCGACGTTGGAAATTGTTGGAAAGAAAGGTTTTTCTTGAATTGGAATTATCTTGAAAGGTTGGATATGGACTTAAATCTTTCGGAACACTTATGTCGTTCTTAATCATTTGAAATTATTTGCTCCCCTTCATTTAACTTTGATATTTCTTATATTCTGTTTTCAATCTTTTGAAGCACTTGTGTTATGCATTATTTTTAAAACGCCTTTTAAGTTATGGTTTCATATTCCATTTATTCTTTATTCGAAATGTTTACCTTACTCAACATTATTGTTGACCCTTTTATTCGCCTTGTCCGTGTTTGGACCTGCAGTGATCACGAATTCGTGTGAGCAGATCGTGTGACAAGTTCTCGTGGGAATTAGACGTGTAAGCCATGAGACAGCGTGATTAAACATTTTAACTAAAGACAAATGCTCAAAGACTTTATCTTTACATTTGGATCGTTGAACTTTATTTTTGCTTCCGCAAACTTTAGATTTGCCTATAATAAGATTTTATCCTTCGGGATTTTGTGTGCTACTACTACATGTTTAGGTACTATTACTACATTTGGTTAAATTGTGATACATCCATGATCCGGATTTTACATTAAGACTCTATTCACAAACAAAGAGAATTATGGGGGTGCTACACTTCTTCTCTCTAAAACCTCTCCCTTCTCTCTAAAACTCTACCAAAGTCATGTTAGGAGGATTCAAACTTGGATTTAAGTTGGAACACCCTCCTTTTTGCCTGATTTACCTTGGTGAGTCGTTTCTACATCTTTTAATTCTGTTCTAGCAAAACCTAGAATTTGGGGGTTTTGTAGTTGGGACTTGTTTAGTGGCTTTGTTAGCTTATAAAAGTAATTAGTGGACCTTAATAAGGGATTAAGGGTTAGTTAAGTGTATAGAATATGTAGTGACGCTATTATGGGTACATGTTAGGATGCGACGGTCTTACGAGACAGATTCTTGTCGGAATGGTGTGAGCTTGCAGATATGTTTTGAGGTAGGTTAATCCTACACGATTTCAATATCTTTTGCATTGTGTTTGATGTATTTGTCATTAGTTGTTTCACATGATTAGTGTAGAGTTATGGCATGTTTAGTGATAATGGACACTAGTTGAGTAATCGGTAATAATGGCTAATAATTAATGAATGTAGTTAATGATAATGTTAAATGGATTGATGAGTATGAACGATACAAGAGACGAGATTTGTGAATAAGCATGATTCTTATATGTTGGTTATCATATCGTATAAGGAATGGTTTTGGTGGTTGTGCTTTGTCTTTATTGTGTTACCGATAGTGGTGACGATAATTGTGGAGGTTGTTGTAGAGACAGAAAACGGTTCAGAGACCGTCATCCGCTTGAGTTCCCTCTTAGAGCTTCCCTCTCCAAGAGCGATGTGCACATTAATGACTCGAGTTTAGAGGGACACGTGTGGCAAGACACAACGTCTGGCAGGGGACCACGAGTAGCTCTCGGGCCCGGTGTCATGGGTGCATCCCCGACACCTTGTGTTTTGAGTACGATTGGGTGTGTCCGAGTAGTCAGGTTGTGTTGTGGTGTTGGGTACGACTGGGTGCGTCACGTTACCAGATGGTAAACGATATATTAATTCATCGTAATATGTGCCTTACGTAATAAATTTCTTTATCATTGACTTTTTATATGTTTACGTATATTGATACTGATGTGTTTGGTGTTGTGTGTTGTCACCAATATCCAGGATGGCATATGATGATCAATATGATATTTCCGATCATATAGAGAGCAGGTTTTGTCAGGTTGGCTTGAGTAGCACGTAGGCATTGGATGAGCGTTGATGATCACCGAGACGTGTTTTGATAGCTAGAGTAACTATAAAAATAAAACGAAGGGAAGAAAGATTACAAGCTTTGCTATCCGGAATTAAGAACGTAAACTAATGCTCAAAATATACCTGTCTCAATGCGTCTCGTAAAACTGATGCTGAAAATTGATATCTAAAACTTCGTAATTACCTCTCTTTATATAGTAGAGATAATCTTCATTTGACTTAAATAAGAACTCTAATAAGACACAAATACTAAACGAAGTCTAATCAGATGCGTTTACTCGATCGAGTACTTTATAGTTACTCGATCGACTACTTTCCTGCGCAATCTACTCGAGCGACTACAACATCTACCCGATCGACTGCTTTTCTACTCGATCGACCATTTATGCATCCACAGTCTACTCGATCGACCACTTTAGCTCCGAAGATCCCCTCGATCGACCATTCCTGCAACGCTCAGCACTCTAAACGTGATATTAGCTTCCAAAACAGCTTCACGCTTCTAGAGGTGACCCTATTTTTGCTCCAAACTCTTTTATCCCCTACTTGCATACTCAAGGAACAATTACGGGACTAGTTTTCACCACTTCTGAGTCGTTCCTGCACAAATAACTAGACAACCCCAAGGTAGTCTATTCAGGACAAAATATAGCTAAAAACTACGATATTTGCATAGAAATGTGTGTCAAAGATATAATAAACGTCTATATAAAAGACACACATCAACTATATATAAACTTTCCAATATAATAAACTAAATAACAATTAAAAACCACTTGATATGTAAGTTTATGTTACCTACAACATTTCTACCATACAAAAATGATCCACTAAATCTCAAGAATTTCGGATTATTCGAGGTATATACAACTTAAACTAACTGAATATAACGATAATTTATTTTTCACATATATGAATGGTTATTTCTAGATTTCAGACATTTTCTTTAATATAATCAAATATTCACGAATTGGTTGTTGTTGGGAAGGAGTATGGTTAAGCGAACTTTTAGTTGAGTACTCCGTATTAATTAAATAGCCTTAATCCGAACATGAATGAAAATGTTTGCATTTTGTTCAAGGGCTTCAAATATGATGGTTAATAATTTTCATTTTGCCAAGTCAGATACTTCTAAAACGTGTCTGAGTAGGATAGATTAAAGTTTTTGCACGGTTTATGTCAAATTCTTCAATCATTATGTCAGGATCTTGAAGTGATCACAATGATGTCCTGGACACGAACATGAGTGGGCAAAGAAGGTTGCATACACTTATGCACAACCTAAAGAAAATTGGTGAGATAGGAAAAAATTCATTGTATTATGTCGTGGAAAAAGTTACCCCAAAATTGGGGATTGCGTTTTTGGTGCTGACTATCCAGACAATATGTCATGTCAACTTTTCCACACTTCCAACGACAACAGAGGGAATAGTGTTACTCAGAATGAATGGAATTGCATGCGATGGCATTTCTACTTTTGGACTCATAATGCACAAGTTTGTTGGAGGATATATCGAATTACTTATTGGTGTTCTCTTAGCATCTTGAATTCGATAATCATCTCCTTCACAAAGTAGGTTTACATGTCTAGGACCATGTTACTTTTGCCATTGTGATTACTACAAGTACCTTATTTGCGAAGGTGATAATTATTGGAACCCATAATACTAATAAAACACCAATAAGTAAGGCGATACGCCCTCCAACAGACTTGGGAATTACAACTCCCTAAAGCATCAATGCTACCATAATTCCAATTATTTTGAGTAGCATTATTCCATCTCCCGTTGTTGAAGGCAAATTTGAGTTTACTAATTGTCTAGATAATTAACACCAAAAACGCAAATCCCAAATTTAGGGTTACTTTTTCCATGATAGAGTACAATGCATTTTTTACTATCTCAACAACTTTCTTCGAGCTGTAAATAAGTTTATGCAACCAGGTTTTCCCATTCATGTCCATGTCCATGACAACATTTTGAATACTACAAGACACTGACATGATGAGAGAAAAAGTTGACATAAACCGCTCCAAAACTTTAATAATCTATGTTACTCCGACACGTTTTAGAACAATCCGACACGGCAAGATGAAATTATTAACCATCGAATTTGAAGCCTATGATACGAAACGCAGACACAAACATCTTCATTTAAGTTTGGAATAAGGCTACCTAATACGGAGTACTCAACTAAAAGTTGGCTTAATCATACTCCGTTCCACCAACAACCAATTTGTGAATATTTGATTATATTAAAGAAAATGTCTGAATTCTCGAAATAACCATTCATATATGTGAGAAATAAATTATCGCTATATGCAGTTAGTTTAAGTTGTATATACCTCGAATAATCCGAAATTCTTGGGATTTAGTGAACCTTAGCATAAACTTGCATAACAAGTGTTTTTCAATTGTTATTCACTTTATTATATTGGAAACTTTATATATAGACAGTTACTCAATTGTTACAAATTAATTACACTCGTGCAAAAAGCAATTTACTTCCATGACAAAATCTTCGGATAAATTCAAGAGCACATGCAAATCTATAAATAATAATGACAAATGATTACCTTTCATCATAGCTTTTTTTTTTAACCGAAACACATCGAATTGAATTAAACAGAACTTAATTAATCAGAATTGATCTCCGCTCGTTTTTAAATGAAATTTAAATTAATGGTATATTTGAATTTAACGAGAGGGAAAACAATTATATTACTACATTATAACAGTTTTATATTAACGGTAAATTAATCCAAACACATACATGTATCGATGAACTTGATATAGAAATATTACAAAGAATTATCTAATAGTTGTGTTTTAACTTAAATATTGTATCCAATTCATCGATAAAGTATGTGTTTGATTTAGTTTAATGTTAATTTTATTGTCCGTACTATAGAATTTTGTTTCAATAAGCTCGGACAGGTGTGCGGGTGAATTTAATACTACGTATTATCTTTTATTAAATCATCTAGTTGTGATTTAAGCAAAAACAATACCTCGATTTAATTCTTAACTAATCGATTTACTTCTTAACTAATGTCAAAGTTCAATAATATCTCGATTTGAATCTTCTGATGAGTATGAGTACCAGAATCTTCCGATTATCATTATTTTTCAAATGTGCGTAATATGTCACGGAAAAAAAATCATATCCACGAATGGTTTGAGATAAGAGATCCATAGTATTCATTTGTCATTATTATGTATAGATTTGACTTTGCTCTTGTATTTATTCCAAGATTTTGTCATGCAATTAGATTGCTTTTTGCACGAGCATATTTAATTTAAAACAATTGAATAAGCGTCATTCTCCCTATGTAGTCTATATATAAAGTTTCCAATATAATAAAGTGAATACCAATTAAAAAACACTTGATATGCAAGTTTATACTACCTACAACATTTCTACCAGACAAAAAAGGTCCAGTAAATCTCAAGAATTTCGGATTATTCGAGGTATATACAACTTAAACTAACTGCATATAGCGATAATTTATTTCTCACATATATGAATGGTTATTTCGAGAATTCAGACATTTTTTTTAATATAATCAAATATATGTGTAATTGTGTACTTATTCTTCAATTTAATCAAATATATTAATATAAGCATCACCAAAAACCACGTAGTGAATAATCTTTTAACAAAAATGGCAAATAGAAAAATATTTTTTATTAAATTTGAATAATTTTGGGTTACAATCTTTTGTATAGTTCACTCATACATTCTTTCGTACAATATTAAAACAAATGGTGTAGAAATTTTTTAGAGGAGGGTCTTGTTGACATGAATCTCCTTTATTGAGTCACTTCTTCATTTGGGACTCGATGGCACAATCTCAAATCACTTCTTCATTATGACTTGAAGGGACTATTTCAAGTCGGGAAATGGTGTAGAAATGATTTTGAAGGGACTTTATTAAAATTTGACATGGATCTCCTTCCGTTTCATTTACTTTTATCTCTTACGAAGTATTGAGGAAATAAATCCTTAATTTTTTATCGAGTCGGATACTTCTAAAACGTGTCTGAGTAACATAGATTAAGTTTTTGCGTGGTTTATGTCAACTTCTTCAATCATTATGTCAGGGTCTTCTGGTGATCGCAGTGCCGTCCTGGACAGCCTAAAGAAAATTGGTGAGATAGGAAAAAATGTATCGTGTTATGTCAAAAAATGACGCCAAAAGTGGGGGTGGGGGAACTAGCTAACAGTGACACTGACACTCCCCATTTTCTTCAGAAAATGGGGGTGGGGGAACTAGCTAACAGTTTTTATCGTTATTTGAACGGGGTGGGGGCAATTGCTAACAGGTTTTGGGGTTCTTTGATGGTTCAAATGACCCCCGAACTGGCAATTGCCTTTCTTCTCTTAACCATACAAACGATCTGTCAGGTCAACTTTCCTACCCCTCCAACAACAACCGAGGGGGTTGTTGTGGTCAGAGTTAACGGAGTTGCGGCGGCACTCCTCTTCTGCGGGCTGATAATGCCCGAATCGGCCAGTAGGGCTATAGCCATACTGGCCGGTGTCCTGTTGGCAACTCTGGTTGCCATAGTCGTCTCCTTAGTGTAGTAAATATGGAATATGGTTGTAGTTATTTATTTATTTGTATATACAAATAAATAAATTCATATAGAATATGGTTGTAATTATTTACTTATTTATTTGTACATATATTCATATAGGTACCCCTCAATTTTTTGACTTTCTACATGGTACTCCTACACTTTTTAAAACATACATGGTACCCCTAATTGTTGTCATTATCACTACGTGTACCCATAAACTTTATTTTCCGTCAATTAAACTCATTATTAAGCTTTAAGTGATAACTTGAACTCTTAAGCAAGCTTGTCAGTTACTATCACATGACATAAGGACTCTATTAGGCTCAATATCCATCTCGATCCTAATATTTATAGATATATATGGGCTAAAAAAATGTTGACGGAAAAATTATTGATCTTTGCCAAATTATCACGTCCAAAGAATGGATATTAATTCTAATAGAGTCTTTATGTCATGGGATAATAAATGTCAAGTTTGGTTATGCGCATAAGTAATCATTTAACGCACAAAATTGAGTTTAATTGACGGAAAATAAAGTTTAGGGGTACACATAGTGATAATGACCACAATTAGGGGTACCATGTATGTTTTAATAAGTGTAGGGGTACCATGTAGAAAATCAAAAAATTGAGGGGTACCATATAGAATATCCCATATTTATTTATTTATTTATTTATTACTCGTGAAATTGTGACAGCAATAATCTTAATTCAGTTTTTGAGTTTTAACCCCTTTCTCACCATCTCGTCTTCAGTAGTCCCACAAACTTGGCACAATCACTCACGGATGACAGATCATATTATTGTGACTTATGACTTCTGACAACAGCCTTCTACTATTAATATCTCTTATGATGCACCATCACCAAATATTTCACAAACTAACCCTAATTGTTGTTCATTCATCCCATATTAGTACATATTCTTAAATTCATACAGAAGAAGTGCTCTTACCTACGCCTTATTACTCCTGAAATTGTGAGAGCAATAATCTTAATTCAGTTTTTGCATTCTGTTTTTTTTGTCTAATTGTTTTGTTTAACCTGTCTATTGTCTAAGACTACTCTTAGACGAATATGTTCGCCGTTAACAAGATTTCGGATATAAGTAGTCACCAACTATACAGATTGCATTCTCTTTAACATACAAAAATGCATCTCCCAACCTATTTTTTCAGGACATTCATGTTATAATTTCTACATCCATACCTCAAACCACAGTTATATCATCACATTTATCGCGGTTGACACATAGAATGGTCTTTCCAAAATCAAACACAAGGCGACTCAGTTAACTATACTTGTGTTGCAAATAAACCAAATTTCGCACATATTGAGTTTTATCTTTTAAAAACGATACCAATTTTACTAATAATAATCATTGTATCGTCTATTGTCGTTTTATTTTTTTGTAAGAATCTCCTGATTTATATTGGATTAAACGATGGGAACGAACCTTATAATAATTAATTGTAATTAAGCGCTTGGAATAACAACAACAACCACAACAACAACAACAACAACAATTAAAGAAAAACCAAAGTTGGTTTAATTACCAACAAGATTGGGAATCATAATTGTAATTAAGCGCGTGGAATAAAAATAAAATATACTCGTATTAATTGAAAAATTGTATCCCCTTTTCTTATACCTTTAATTGATAATAATTATTAAACCGTTTGCTTATATATACACAAAAGCATGGACATTAAATCAAACTAAACATATTTTCATCAAAGCAAGAATTTAAATCCAAAAGTTATATAAACATCCAATTGCCTGACTCTCTAGACATTAATTTCATGACATGCAGGTTATATATAGGCCAAGATTTCGACATAATATAATTAGGTACTCGTATATTATATATATATATATATAACGAGTACCATATAAAATGCCATACCATCCATTATTGTTAGGATGGAGTACCATATAACAATTACTAACGAGTGTCAAGAACCATTACGATTAAATTGTAGCTCGACGGGACAAAAATACGGCTTCGACCCTATCAATTTCACCTAATGAAAAGATGACATGGTCTTTCAAGATAAAAAATGGTGAACCAGTACACTATACATGTGTTGCAACGAGATCAAATGGTGCAAATATTGAGTTTTATGCTTCAACTAATGAGTGTATCGATTGACATTGTAATTTTAAGTTATTATCTCGTGGGTTGTATTTGTTTAAAGGACATGAATATGTTTACAAACAAAATTGGGTACCTTCGGGGATCCGAAAGCAGGGTGTAGGGCACCGGGATTCCGAGCGGCCGAAGTTGGAAATCTCGCTGCCCCGATAGTAGTAATTAAACCGTGATCGATAATATTAACGAAGTCATTATTTCTAGTGCAATTATAGTGCGAAGACTGAGGACATACCCAATTTGGTAAATATTGTATATTTTTTGTCATTATTTTCATCTTATCTTGGCGTATATCCTTATGGTAAAACCTCATGCCAAGAAGAGTCTTGAAACGGCTCCAAGTGAAGGTAGGGTCACGAGTAGCAGGAGAGCTGATCGTCATCCACCAACGTCTAGCCTCACGAACTTAGAACTGAGATGCTACTCGGATCTGATCCTCAGGATGGACACCATAAATCATGAAGTTCCTTTCCATATCAAAGAAGCATGCGGTGAGAACTGCAGAACTGGTCTCTCCGTCAAAGCTTTGAGCTGCATTCCTCCACATTTGAGTGATAATCCAAGCCGATCCGCCAAGTTGGCTATCTTCCAATGGCAGCGATGAAGAGGAGGGCACACTGGCCGAAGTTACATAACTTTGGAGAGTTTGAATGAGAGTCCGCGTCACTGCATTTTCTGCATCGGCTGGCTCCGTCATTCTTCAATCACAAAAGTGTAAACCGTTAGACGTATTCCTAACAATGCACAAACAGATTACAATAATAAGTCCTTAAATATACCCCATCTCTCATTCATTATTTGATTATATGGTTAAGTTAAGGTTGAGGGTTACATGAGTGCGTCGGGAGCGATAACGCTCTGATACCAACTATAAAACCCCTCGTCGCAGCGGAAAATAAAACATACAAACATGCCAAAATTTACGCGGAATTTAAATTTTAACATGCAAGATTAACGAGGTGAATTAAAACAAAACTGATCAACTGATATAAACAGAAACATAGATAAGTATAACTGTCGAAGTACTGAAAGTAAAATATATACAAACAGCCTGGGATGGCACATCCCTACAGGCACTCAAAAACTGAAATGAAAGTCTAGAGTCTAGCTAACGAAAGTGTAAGGTCAATCGATGAACAACGGATCATCGCTCGCTAGCTCCATGCAACCCCTCTGCCAACCTGTCATGTACCTACATACATGTAAACATGTACACCACAATTAGTGGGGAGTGACTAGAGTTCTCCTAGCCACCTTTTGTAACGACACGTAATACATAAACATACAACATACTCCAACACACACACATATATATATATATATATATATATATATATATATATATATATATATATATATATATATATATATATATATATATATATATATATAACATGTGAAGCATATAAATCTCAATATCTCAAACTTAGATCAACATGCAATTACTATGTAAGGCTCTCAACCAACTTCAGAAACTATTTGGAAGGAGAGCCGGTTTCCCTTCCGGTTGCCCGGCCGGAGGGTCTTTCAGTCTAAACCATTTACGAAACTAGCCAAAGAGTCATCCAATGCCTTTGATGAACAATTCTACAATATACAACACTCTATATAAACTCAACAATCAGCAACATCTGACACTATACCCCTACTCAGGCAACCAGATGCAAACAATCAACAACATCTGACACTGTACCCCTACTCAGGCAAGTAAATGCAAATCAGCAACAACATCTGATACTGTACGCCTAGTCAGGCAAGCAGATGCAAATCAGCAATGTCTAGGACCTACCCCTGCTCAGGCAAGAACTAAACACAAACAACAATGCCCAAGTCACACCCCTGCTCAGGTTAGACTTGGTACACAAATCAGCAAGCATACACTCGTGAACCCTGCTCGGGCACGAGTGGATACCAATCAGCTAATAATGGTTCCTAGACCCCGCTCAGTCGTGACCATTACTCTTCGTAATGAAATTGAATTGGGATCCCTGCTCAGACCCAACCCACTACGGTCATACAAACTCACGGTAGAATAGCGGTCCCTGCTCAAACATATCCTACCGCATCAAACATATACGTGTCAGTCTAGAGGTCCCTGCTCAGACGTAGCCGACACGCCACAAACACTCACATGTCAAGTTAGAGAATCCCTGCTCAGACCATAACTTGACACGCATACAAACATCAGCACATATCGTACTCCAGCGGTCCCTGTTCAGACATATTCCGATATGTACTACAACCAAATCCTTAGTAGAGAGAAGTTAAACTATCCTTGGTGTCTAAACGGGTTCACAAAAATTCTCCCACTCACCAAGAGATAGTTACTTGTATTGTAACGAATACAATACATAGATCTACTAGCATTCGCCAACACTTAGAAACACATCTAAGTGAATAAATATTGTGGGTCACTTTAAACACAAAATTTGACAAATGTTAAAGCATGAATGACCAATTTATTGTCCAAAACTTATTTGGAGCCAATAAAAATTCCGTAAAACATATTTAAGGAATATTCTCTAATCCATGAGACTGAAAATTGATCAGCGTTTTATTTCACTTAATCATATAAAGTGATGTACAATTTCTCAACTAAAATAACACATTGTCATGATGTTTAAGAATTGTATAATTGACGCACATTTTTTTCCTCATTTACGCTTTGAACATATCAAACCGTTATTTACGACCAACACATTTACTAAGAGTATGACTCTAAGTTCAAAGTCGGTTTTTATCACTTTTATCATAAAACGTTGGAATATATCAAACATTTTATAAAATGACAAAATAATTAATACGCACTCATATAGCGTGAATCGATCATCTCAAAAGAAGGGAAAAAACATACGATCTCATGATGCATCCTTAACATTTAACTACCCATAAATAAAATAAAAATAGATTGAAATATAAAAAATAGAGACAATGACCATATATGATTGTTATAACGGAAGCACAGAGAAAGACTTAAAACAAACAATAAAGAACAAACGCACAGATTTACGTGGTTCACTAACGGTGTGTTAGCTACGTCCACAGGACAGAAGGGAGAAAGTTTTATTAATGTGAGGAGTTTTCAGATTTCAGATTTCAGACGGTATGATATAATAACTGCTAAGGTGAGGGTTAGAGAGTTTATATAGTACTCTCTAACCTAATACATATTTGACCTAATAAGGCCCAAAACAGAACCCTAGCCCAATACTAACAGATTCAAGGCATTGACCCAACAAATCTCCACCTTGACTTGAATTCTCTCACAAACAGACAGATGTACCAGATGCACCCCATGGATGCCAGAAGTACCAGAAACTCAGACAGATGTACCAGATGCACCCCATAGATGCCAGAAGTACCAGAAACTCAGACAGATGTGTACCAGATGCACCCCCATGGATGCCAGAAGTACCAGAAACTCAGACAGATGTACCAGATGCACCTCATGGATGCCAGAAGTACCAGAAACTCAACTCCCTTCCCCCTCAGATATTGCCCTTAACTGGGCAATCAGTTGCTTCGAATATTGAGCAAGTCCAAACAGTGTTGGAACTTGCTATCAGGCACTGACTTAGTGAACATATCAGCTGGGTTATCAGCAGTACCCACTTTGTTCACCTTAATCGTTTTCTCATTCCTCAGAAAGTGATATGTCATTGATCTTCTGCTATCAACATCTGAGGATGCAACAGAAACAGAATCTGACAGTGTCGATCCCTGAAGATAATATAAAGTACCGTGCTTGATACCTCTCAGAATCACATTTGAACCTTTGTAGACGTTCAGAACTCCACCTTCACCCTGAAAACTGAAACCCTTCTGGTCAAGAGTACTTAAGGAAATCAGATTATTCGTCATCAGTGGAACATGCCTAACTTCGTTCAATGTGCAGAATCTACCATCATGTGTCCTTATCTTAACTGAGCCAATTCCAACTATTTTGCAAACAGCACTGTTGGCCATAGAAATATTGCCTCCATCTATCTACTCATAAGTTGTAAACCACTCTCTACGGGGACATATATGGTAAGACGCTCCAGAATCTAAGATCCACACATAAATATGATCAGTGACCTTATTACTAACAAGAGCATAATCATCTTCCTCGGAATCTACATTAGCTACCCCAGCAGTACCAGATTCATTCTGTTTATCTTTCTTGGGACACGTGAATTTCCAATGCCCCTTTCCTTTACAATAGTTACAAACATCAGTAGGTTTAGGACCCTTAGAACCAGATGTACCAGAGGTACCAAAGGTACCAGCAAAACTAGAAGAACCAACATAAGACGGCTTCTTATATTTTTCCTTCCCAGAATTTCCTTGTCCATAACCCCCGCCAGCTACTAACCCTGCGGCCTGATTATCTGTGACTGTACCAGCCGCCTTATGGCGCAATTCTCTAGTATGAAGAGACGATCTAACCTCTTCTAGAGTCACGGTATCCTTACCCACAATAAAAGACTGTACGAAATTCTCATACGACAGTGGTAAAGAAACTAACAGAATTAATGCGGCATCCTCATCTTCTACCTTAACATCAATATTACGCAGTTCTAGTAAAATTGTGTTTAACTGATCTAGATGATCTCGAAGAGGCATACCTTCCTGCATTCTCAGACTGAACAGACGTTGCTTTAGAAGCAACTTATTGGTCAAAGACTTCGTCATATAAAGACTCTCAAGCTTTGCCCACAGACCTGCGGCGGTTTCTTCCTCCGCGACTTCAGTAATAATATCATCAGCAAGACACAACATAATTGTTGAATGTGCCTTCTCCTCCAGACTGGTCATCTCAGCGGTAACTGCAACGGCGGCTGCGCCTTCCTGCTTCTTTTGAAGCGGCTTCCATAACCCTTGTTGCTTTAACAGAGCCCGCATCTTGATTTGCCATAAACTGAAACTATTTCTCCCAGTAAAACGATCGATCTTTATGTTTATCGCCGACATCTTTCTAATTCAGGAACCCGAAGGCTCTGATACCAATTGTTAGGATGCAAATCCATGTCCCACATCGGTAGTGTAAAGGTGAAGTATCATCTTTATAAGTGTCCTGAAAATATAATAGTACGAGGCCTTTTGGGAAGGAGCCCAAGAGTAAATCCGTGAGGGCTTGGCCCAAAGCGGACAATATCGTACTATTATGGACATTGGACACCGGCGCAGCAGAGGCCCAACACGAGGTATTCACGCTTCCGCACAACAAGTGGTATCAGAGCCCAAGGTTTGACTTGGGCTAGACACGAGGATGCATCAGCAGGCCCAAGACTTGAAGTTGTACACTCTAAGGCATAGAACGCCTAGCTCGGGATGAGTCCTTGAGCAAGCCCCGTCCAGGCCTAAATGGATGAAAGGCGTCATAGGTCTTGTGGGAAAAAAGACCATTTGTGTACTAGAACTGTTGATCAGGTGGACCCTTATCAGATTGGGTACCACAGGTCTGGTGGGTCCTTTCCAGGTTGGATGCCAGAGACCATTTGTGTTCTAGAACTTCTGAAGTGGCGGACCCGGTCCAGGGTATATTGGATGCAGAGGAGGTTCTATATGCATGTGTAGCAAATCCCCAAGAAGGGCACATGGTGTGTCGGCTAAGGGGAGGTTATCAAGACTTGGTGATGTTTCGGGTGTCTAGAAGTTGGGGCTGTAGAGTGTGGGAGTTATCCATGAAAGTCAAGGTCCGAGTTATGATGATGGTCCTTGGTTTGAGGGGAGGATTGTTAGGATGCAAATCCATGTCCCACATCGGTAGTGTAAAGGTGAAGTATCATCTTTATAAGTGTCCTGAAAATATAATAGTACGAGGCCTTTTGGGAAGGAGCCCAAGAGTAAATCCGTGAGGGCTTGGCCCAAAGCGGACAATATCGTACTATTATGGACATTGGACACCGGCGCAGCAGAGGCCCAACACGAGGTATTCACGCTTCCGCACAACAATGATAATGTAATCAAAGAAATGAATAAAGTAATGCGGTACATATATACATGGCCAAACACATTGCCATAATGAACTACAAATATGAGGTTAAATAAAAAAACGTGATTTCCAATAAACTAATTATTGAAAAAATAATCACACGCTCTAAGTACGTAGAGAATTAACAAGTCAAAATAGAACAAAGCTATTTGAATTGTCCATCAACAAATAACGGATTAAATAGCTACGAGTTATAATAATTCTCGCTCTGTTTCTAAATCCACACAGGACAAGAATTAACAGGTGATGCAAGAAACAATCATATAACTCGAATTGATGGAGAATGATACTATTTCGCTCAAAACTAACATGAACCAAACTAATAATATCTCCACGCTATTCTCTTGTCAACACTAAGTAAGACGTATCAAACAATACCATATATTTACTTGTCCTCAATAGTAAGAAAAACATAGACTATTAATAATCATATATACCATGAGACTTTTCTCCCGGATAAGTTTTTGAGACATTTACTAAGGATTGAGTCTACTTACGACGAAAGCTTTTCCATTTTTCTATCCCAGAATCGGATGACAAACAAATTACCATGGAAAAATAACTCATTCCGTAAGCCAACCACGAGCTTAAAAAAAAAACATTTCACCTAAGAAAAATGAAACACGATGACAATACTCAAATACTCCGGGTCAAGACACACAATCTTGTATCCCACGTCAAAACGAAATTGACTTACACGTTATTCTTACGCTACATAAGCTGTAAGACCTGTCTCAAAATAGTTTAATAGATCTACATACAAAATAACACGATTTTGCACGAATCAAGCTTACTATATTTGAATGAGTAAATACTGGTAAAAGCATAGATTTTCGTAATCCTACTCATAAGTAAGATATTCAACCTCGATTAGATAATAGTGATCACAATTTCTCAAACCGTGATTATTAATAAGATACAAATCTTATAACTCTAATTATCAAAGTTCAAACCGCATCACTATGGTGAACAAATCACCAAAAAACACTTGTTGTCATACACAAGTATATGGATTAAGGCACAATTCCAATTAAATTATTAAAATTCCTTTGTTTGTATTGTTCGTTCGAAAATTTCGCTATGCTCATAATTATCACAAACGCAATAAACTAGAAATTTTAATAATTCAATTAACCTTCTTGAGATTAAATGAAACAAAATCACTTAACCCTTTAAAATACGCTAAACAAATTAGCTATACCCTTAAAATAACGGCTAAACAAATTAGCACGAAAAATAATATCACTTTGATATTATCCAAACACTATGCAAAACAAATTTGCACGTCTTTAAAATTAATTAAAAAAACTTTAATCATAACACATATGACAGTTTTAATGAATTATTGATACACAACTAATACGTATTCAATTCTTTTCTCATCTCCCGTGTAAAAACAAATTTTACATATACAATGCAACTATATATTATATATCACTAAGATATAACGGAGTCTTTAATGTAAAACACATTTACATATACAAATATATCACGAAGATATAAATCCTTTCGTAAAACAAATTTACGATTACTATTAAATCACAAAGATATAAGCCTTGTATGTAACTTATAAATCTCATGAACAACAAATGTCAATAAGATTTTTTTTTCTATGTAATACGAAATTACACAATTTTCACAAGATAAAATAAACGAAACAAATTCGTAAATTATAATTATATCTTGCAAAACATAATATATATAGAGATAATAATGAGTAGCATAAACTAAATTAGACACAAAGTCGAACATTAGCATTTCTAATACTCATAAATCTTCTAGCCAAAAAAACAAATATCATTAAGACGTCCAAGTTTATATACAAGAATAAATTTTACGTAACTTATAAAATATCACAGAGACATTTATCATTTGCACGTAAAATAAATTTATGAAACATATTCTTAAAATATTATAAAATATTGTTAAAATCACTAAGATAATTAATTATTCATATAAAACTTATTTATATGACTTCCATTCAACTTTGTATGAAACATATTCATACACTTAAACTCAATATATGAAACATATTCATAATTTTTTTTTTACGGAAAACAATCTATGAGACATACTCATATAATCAACAAGGACATAATTAAATCACTAAGAAATATTATATAAACTTATTTTATATGCTCCATCATATGAGACATATTCATATAATCATAAACTTAACCAAACACATTGGTACCATAAAAAATTCTATAGCATGACAAATTATATGGTCGATGCAACCATAAATGAAACATATTCATCAAATACTTTTATCATAATGAAACAAGTGATTAATTATTCATATAAAACATATTCACTCAAACACTCATAAAACTTGACTTAATATGAAACATATTCATAAAAAAAACGAGACAAATTAGCATAAGTTGAAAATTACGAAACATATTGGTAAAAAATTATAGAATATAATTAAAATCACTAAGATTTAAAAGGACATATAAAACACATTTATATACTCCTCACGCTTTTATACACATAAAACACATTCATATGATCAATACTAGATTTTATATGAAACATATTCATATAATACGCATACCAAACAAATTGATAGCATTGTAAATTCATAATATCACAAAGACATTTAAACGAATACTATATATATGAAATCAGTACAGAAAACGGATTTATTATACAAAATTATAAGAGAGAGAACACATCCAAATCTCAATGCATCAATTTAGTCATATAAAAAACTGTCATTTTATTAGTCTTTCACCCTTACACCACTCAATTCTCGATCCATCTTATACAAATAAGATAAGAAAACGAAATTCAATTTCTACAAATTGCTTTTCTCTACACAAGAGAAAATTATTACTACCACCATCGCGTGGATCCACCAAAACAAATTTGTACTACAATCTCTCTGCCTTATGAGTTGGCCCATCTCCAACAAGTGACAAACACTTGTTGACGAAAACACATTGTAATTCCAACAAAATGGATGTGGATAAAATGCATAATTGTAGGGACAGAAGCAAAACACATTTGCTCTGATACCACTGTAGGAAAATAAGGACATACCTTTATGCGGAAGCGATCGGATCCTTGTGTTCGCTAACTGCCCACTACCGTATATCATACCTCCGGCGGCTACTAGAGTCCCGGAATAAGTTCACACCCCAAATCCCAAGTCCCATATTGATGGTGGACTTAGCCTCTAGAGATTGTATATTTTATGTGTGTATTACGTGTTGTATAAGATGAACATGATGATTATTAAAAAACACATCTTTTATCTTATTTATAATCACCTCACATAGAGGAGTTACAAGAAGATTAGAGAGATTAGAGAAGCACCATAAACACCCATTAAGTCACACAATAATGGGTAGATTAATATGGTGATAAATAGGATAATAAACAACCAAATTGATTGTGGCTGTTATTAAAATTCTATTAAATACAATACTAATGATCTTGAAATATTAGATGATGACGATGGTTCAATTTTGTCCTTTAAAATCCCCCTAGTGTCATTCTAATTGAAAATATAGAGGCTCGTATTGACGACGTTGACTTTGTTGTAGATGAGTTACCTCTTATAAATGAATTTGTCAAGATTCCTTGTGATTCTAATGAGGTTTCTCCTGAGTCGTTTGACTGCATTGACAATTCATTTGTAGAAGATAATGTTGATCCGATGAAGGTAAATAAAGGACTAAGTACTATTAATTTAGAAAATGAGTGGGATGCACCTCCCACTAATAAAAAGTCCTACCTTCCTGATTTCTAACACCCATTTGAGACCATTGACAATCATATGTTATGCTCTAACAATTTATTTTGTGGTCTTAAGCATGATCCTTCATCTCTCTTGCTGACGAGTGGAGTGATACAGTGGTTTTATACGAAATCTAATGAGCAATTTGATAATATTTATCCTTCTATGCCTTGCTCTTTCATACTTTAATCTTATCAATTATTCACATGTTCATATGTCTTGTCCATGCACGGGAGTATGATAAGCTTTTACGTGCTTTTTAAAGTATAAATGACGGTTAATCCGTGAAGAAAAGAGTCTAGCAAGACTTTAATTTAAGCTTCTTGGGAGGCAACCCAAGCGTTTTTTTTTTTGTTTTGTTTTTAATTATCTACATTTTTATATTTGTTTTTGTGAATTTAGATGAAGAAATGAAGAAAAGAAAGGAAAAGGAGGAAGAGTACGCTTCCTCACGCAAAGAACCCCGTTCGGGGTCGTGGTTTTCGAAAATGAGAAGCTAAATTGGAAACACGTGAAAACAAGTCAAAACTCGAAGGAGAGGTCAACCCCGATCGGGGTCGTGATATTTTCGGTTTTTCAAAAGTAAAAAGTCAACGGTCAACCCCGAACGGGACGTAGAATTTTACGAATTTGGTGTTATTTGGCAGTTTGGTTTTTCAAAAATAAAAAATAAGGTAATGTTCTTTTTCTTCATCCACGGTGGTATGTATTCTTCTCTTTTCTCTTCAATTTTCGTCATATTTTTCACTAAAATCACTAGTAAACACCCAGTCATGCATCCATTAACATCATCAAATAAGTATTTATGTCTTTTCTTTTGGATTAATTGGTGAGAATACTCTGAACTATGAGTGTCCTGCTCAAAATACTCCAAACTTTATTTTAACTACCAATATAACCAACTAATGTCCTCATTTGCTTTGAATAAATTTTTTTGTTCTGTTAAGTTGTTGTACCATGTTTTAATGTTGTGATTAGGTAAATAGATTAACATAGAAGTAAAAAGAGAAAGACGGGTTAAAGAAGGGTTAGAAATTTGTTCACTTAATTAGCATGTAACAGGTCATATATTATAATAAAAGGGAATGAGAGCATTAGTTGGTTAAATTGGTAGTTAAAATAGAGTTTGGTGTATTTTGAGCAGGACAGCCATAGTTCAGAGTATTGTTAACAATTAATCCTTTTCTTTTTAATTCCATTCAATTTAAGCTATTTCATTCAATTTCTGAAACCCTAACTCAAATTAGGGGTAATTTGATTTTATGCTTATTATTGTTAGAAATGGATTGTCAATTGCTTTGTTCATGCTTGTTGGTTCAATTAGTTCACTAATTTCTCCTATTATGATTCTTTGAATGAAATTTGGTTTCCTTAAAATTAATTTTTCTCTTAAAATTTTAGATTTTATGGCAGCACCAAAAACCCTCTTACCCATGGTCTTTCCAAGAGAAAAGAAATGATGAAGAATTTTCCCCTGTTTTCATGCTAGCATGAGAGAGTTAATTGGTTTAGTAAGATTTTATTGTTTTCGCATCTTAGTTTCATTTTTCCCATCACCCATTAAATTTGATCTTTTGTCCTTATTTTTCATGTGTTTTGCACCATTTTTATGGTGTTGTTGGGTAAATTAATTGTTGACACATTGAGGACAATGTCTTGTTTAGCTTGGGAGAAAATGCATTCGCATGTTAGTGTAGTTTTATGAGATTTTTTGAGAAAATTTTGCGATTTTTGCTAAGAAATGTTTGCTTGTTCCTATTTTTTGCCCTCTTGCATATCCTAATTATAGCTATTGCTTAATGATTAATCTTTTTGATGGGATAATTGTTATATGAGGATGTCTTGACAAAGTAGTTGGAAGATGAAAAATGAACCTAATAGGCTTAATCTTGACTTTTGGCAAACTACAAAATTTGTAAGGCAGGACCTTTTTTTACCAATATATTCATTATTTGGTTTCATAGGTGAGTTTAGGTGTCTCCTTATAATTTATGCTACATCCAAACGCATAAGTATGATTTTCATTTCATCTCTTTATAAGCATGCATTCATATGATTTTAACATTTTTGAGCCATTCACATGTATAATTTTGCCTTTTTGACCCATTTTCACAAAATAATCCCTAGCTACATAAAACTTGTCTACCATGATTGAGCTGATGATTTTGATTTATTTTGTTTAGGTGCTCAATTGGGATATTTTTTATGTTGGAAAAGAAATTCATGTGAGCTTGGTCTTAATGCTCTTGGAAGAAAGAAGAAAAAATAAAAGAAAAAATAAAAACAAATGAAATGAGAAAAAAATGAAAAGAATCCGAAAAAAGTTGAAAAAGAAAGAAGAAGAGAAAAATAAAACATGAGAAGAAGCATATTTTCTTGAAAGGAAAAAAAGAGAAGAAAAAAAAGAAATTCTCATATTTTATTATCATCTTTTGGAGAATTGTCTTTGGTTTTTATTGTATAATTGAGTTGATTTTTGAGATTGAGCATCCTTACATTTTGGATAATTGCTAGCTTAACTTTAAGCCTCACAAATCCATAATTCATCTGTTCCCCTTTCTACCCACATATTTTATCCCTCTTTTTACCCATTTGGCTTCTTATTCATGCTTGCATATGATTGTTATGTCTTGTAGTTTTAAAATGCTTACCATATTAGATTGCGGATACATTTTTATAAGTTGAGGATAGATGAGTGTTTTTCGCATATAAATGAGTGGAGTGCATCGTGAAGTCCATTAGTCAAAAGATCATGCAAAATCTTAATGGTTCATTCGAAGTTTTGCATGCTACGCCATCATGTAAACCTCATCCATGTTAGCACTATTCAATTTCCCATGTTGTTTCCGGTTTTTAATCATTATGTTACGCTTATTTGGGATGTTGCACTTGACGGGATATGGTTTCTTGCTTAGGAACAAGCAAGGGTTTAGCTTGGGGGAGTTTGATAAGTGCATATTTTATAAACTTTATCCCTTCATTTTAGCCCGGATCAATTTTATTGTCTTTTGGCAATTATCATAGTGATTTCTGAGCTAATATTAGTTTATAGTTGTTTTGCAAGTATTTAGGCTAAACATGAGATAATAGGACGACCTAGCAAAAGTCATAAGATGGTTAGACCCCGACCTATGGTTAGCACTACTACCGTACGTTTTAGTGTTTTTAAATACCTAAATAATTGAACAATGTTATACATCACGTTTTTATTCATTTACGATTTTATTATATTCACATGTTAACCCGAAACCCCTAGATTATTCTTTTAATGTTGTTATCACTAAATCAACCAACAAAACAATCTCGTTATCGATCCTTGATAGAAAATATTCATAGCATTTCAAAACCTAATTCTCGTTTCTCTGTGAAATTTGACCCCTATATACTACATTAATTTGTTGTACCTTTGGGTATTATTGCATAGGTGTGCGTCATCCTATCATTCCATAATAAGAGACTTCCTATACAGAGCGTTTGATGGGAGTTAGTTGATCGAGACTCCGTCCTCTTATCTTCCTCTTTGGGGTTGGCCCTTAGAGGGGTGTGCACACTCGGAATTCTAGGATAGTCTAGTACATGATTTAGTGAACCTCATCTTATCCGGTCTAGGGCGAGTGGATTCTTTTCATACGACCTTTATCCAAGTATATACCGACGTTGGAAATTGTTGGAAAGAAAGGTTTTCCTTGAATTGGAATTATCTTGAAAGGTTGGATATGGACTTAAATCTTTCGGAACACTTATGTCGTTCTTAATCATTTGAAATTATTTGCTCCCCTTCATTTAACTTTGATATTTCTTATATTCTGTTTTCAATCTTTTGAAGCACTTGTGTTATGCATTATTTTTAAAACGCCTTTTAAGTTATGGTTTCATATTCCATTTATTCTTTATTCGAAATGTTTACCTTACTCAACATTATTGTTGACCCTTTTATTCGCCTTGTCCGTGTTTGGACCTGCAGTGATCACGAATTCGTGTGAGCAGATCGTGTGACAAGTTCTCGTGGGAATTAGACGTGTAAGCCATGAGACAGCGTGATTAAACATTTTAACTAAAGACAAATGCTCAAAGACTTTATCTTTACATTTGGATCGTTGAACTTTATTTTTGCTTCCGCAAACTTTAGATTTGCCTATAATAAGATTTTATCCTTCGGGATTTTGTGTGCTACTACTACATGTTTAGGTACTATTACTACATTTGGTTAAATTGTGATACATCCATGATCCGGATTTTACATTAAGACTCTATTCACAAACAAAGAGAATTATGGGGGTGCTACACTTCTTCTCTCTAAAACCTCTCCCTTCTCTCTAAAACTCTACCAAAGTCATGTTAGGAGGATTCAAACTTGGATTTAAGTTGGAACACCCTCCTTTTTGCCTGATTTACCTTGGTGAGTCGTTTCTACATCTTTTAATTCTGTTCTAGCAAAACCTAGAATTTGGGGGTTTTGTAGTTGGGACTTGTTTAGTGGCTTTGTTAGCTTATAAAAGTAATTAGTGGACCTTAATAAGGGATTAAGGGTTAGTTAAGTGTATAGAATATGTAGTGACGCTATTCTGGGTACATGTTAGGATGCGACGGTCTTACGAGACAGATTCTTGTCGGAATGGTGTGAGCTTGCAGATATGTTTTGAGGTAGGTTAATCCTACACGATTTCAATATCTTTTGCATTGTGTTTGATGTATTTGTCATTAGTTGTCTCACATGATTAGTGTAGAGTTATGGCATGTTTAGTGATAATGGACACTAGTTGAGTAATCGGTAATAATGGCTAATAATTAATGAATGTAGTTAATGATAATGTTAAATGGATTGATGAGTATGAACGATACAAGAGACGAGATTTGTGAATAAGTATGATTCTTATATGTTGGTTATCATATCGTATAAGGAATGGTTTTGGTGGTTGTGCTTTGTCTTTATTGTGTTACCGATAGTGGTGACGATAATTGTGGAGGTTGTTGTAGAGACAGAAAACGGTTCAGAGACCGTCATCCGCTTGAGTTCCCTCTTAGAGCTTCCCTCTCCAAGAGCGATGTGCACATTAATGACTCGAGTTTAGAGGGACACGTGTGGCAAGACACAACGTCTGGCAGGGGACCACGAGTAGCTCTCGGGCCCGGTGTCATGGGTGCATCCCCGACACCTTGTGTTTTGAGTACGATTGGGTGTGTCCGAGTAGTCAGGTTGTGTTGTGGTGTTGGGTACGACTGGGTGCGTCACGTTACCAGATGGTAAACGATATATTAATTCATCGTAATATGTGCCTTACGTAATAAATTTCATTATCATTAACTTTTTATATGTTTACGTATATTGAAACTGATGTGTTTGGTGTTGTGTGTTGTCACCAATATCCAGGATGGCATATGATGATCAATATGATATTTCCGATCATATAGAGAGCAGGTTTTGTCAGGTTGGCTTGAATAGCACGTAGGCATTGGATGAGCGTTGATGATCACCGAGACGTGTTTTGATAGCTAGAGTAACTATAAAAATAAAACGAAGGGAAGAAAGATTACAAGCTTTGCTATCCGGAATTAAGAACGTAAACTAATGCTCAAAATATACCTGTCTCAATGCGTCTCGTAAAACTGATGCTGAAAATTGATATCTAAAACTTCGTAATTACCTCTCTTTATATAGTAGAGATAATCTTCATTTGACTTAAATAAGAACTCTAACAAGACACAAATACTAAACGAAGTCTAATCAGATGCGTTTACTCGATCGAGTACTTTATAGTTACTCGATCGACTACTTTCCTGCGCAATCTACTCGAGCGACTAAAACATCTACCCGATCGACCATTTATGCATCCATAGTCTACTCGATCGACCACTTTAGCTCCGAAGATCCCCTTGATCGACCATTCCTGCAACGCTCAGCACTCTAAACGTGATATTAGCTTCCAAAACAGCTTCACGCTTCTAGAGGTGACCCTATTTTTGCTCCAAACTCTTTTATCCCCTACTTGCATACTCAAGGAACAATTACGGGACTAATTTTCACCACTTCTGAGTCGTTCCTGCACAAATAACTAGACAACCCCAAGGTAGTCTATTCAGGACAAAATATAGCTAAAAACTACGATATTTGCATAGAAATGTGTGTCAAAGATATAATAAACGTCTATATAAAAGACACACATCAACTATATATAAACTTTCCAATATAATAAACTAAATAACAATTAAAAACCACTTGATATGTAAGTTTATGTTACCTACAACATTTCTACCATACAAAAATGATCCACTAAATCTCAAGAATTTCGGATTATTCGAGGTATATACAACTTAAACTAACTGAATATAACGATAATTTATTTTTCACATATATGAATGGTTATTTCTAGATTTCAGACATTTTCTTTAATATAATCAAATATTCACGAATTGGTTGTTGTTGGGAAGGAGTATGGTTAAGCGAACTTTTAGTTGAGTACTCCGTATTAATTAAATAGCCTTAATCCGAACATGAATGAAAATGTTTGCATTTTGTTCAAGGGCTTCAAATATGATGGTTAATAATTTTCATTTTGCCAAGTCAGATACTTCTAAAACGTGTCTGAGTAGGATAGATTAAAGTTTTTGCACGGTTTATGTCAAATTCTTCAATCATTATGTCAGGATCTTGAAGTGATCACAATGATGTCCTGGACACGAACATGAGTGGGCAAAGAAGGTTGCATACACTTATGCACAACCTAAAGAAAATTGGTGAGATAGGAAAAAATTCATTGTATTATGTCGTGGAAAAAGTTACCCCAAAATTGGGGATTGCGTTTTTGGTGCTGACTATCCAGACAATATGTCATGTCAACTTTTCCACACTTCCAACGACAACAGAGGGAATAGTGTTACTCAGAATGAATGGAATTGCATGCGATGGCATTTCTACTTTTGGACTCATAATGCACAAGTTTGTTGGAGGATATATCGAATTACTTATTGGTGTTCTCTTAGCATCTTGAATTCGATAATCATCTCCTTCACAAAGTAGGTTTACATGTCTAGGACCATGTTACTTTTGCCATTGTGATTACTACAAGTACCTTATTTGCGAAGGTGATAATTATTGGAACCCATAATACTAATAAAACACCAATAAGTAAGGCGATACGCCCTCCAACAGACTTGGGAATTACAACTCCCTAAAGCATCAATGCTACCATAATTCCAATTATTTTGAGTAGCATTATTCCATCTCCCGTTGTTGAAGGCAAATTTGAGTTTACTAATTGTCTAGATAATTAACACCAAAAACGCAAATCCCAAATTTAGGGTTACTTTTTCCATGATAGAGTACAATGCATTTTTTACTATCTCAACAACTTTCTTCGAGCTGTAAATAAGTTTATGCAACCAGGTTTTCCCATTCATGTCCATGTCCATGACAACATTGTGATTACTACAAGACACTGACATGATGAGAGAAAAAGTTGACATAAACCGCTCCAAAACTTTAATAATCTATGTTACTCCGACACGTTTTAGAACAATCCGACACGGCAAGATGAAATTATTAACCATCGAATTTGAAGCCTATGATACGAAACGCAGACACAAACATCTTCATTTAAGTTTGGAATAAGGCTACCTAATACGGAGTACTCAACTAAAAGTTGGCTTAATCATACTCCGTTCCACCAACAACCAATTTGTGAATATTTGATTATATTAAAGAAAATGTCTGAATTCTCGAAATAACCATTCATATATGTGAGAAATAAATTATCGCTATATGCAGTTAGTTTAAGTTGTATATACCTCGAATAATCCGAAATTCTTGGGATTTAGTGAACCTTAGCATAAACTTGCATAACAAGTGTTTTTCAATTGTTATTCACTTTATTATATTGGAAACTTTATATATAGACAGTTACTCAATTGTTACAAATTAAATACACTCGTGCAAAAAGCAATTTACTTCCATGACAAAATCTTCGGATAAATTCAAGAGCACATGCAAATCTATAAATAATAATGACAAATGATTACCTTTCATCATAGCTTTTTTTTTAACCGAAACACATCGAATTGAATTAAACAGAACTTAATTAATCAGAATTGATCTCCGCTCGTTTTTAAATGAAATTTAAATTAATGGTATATTTGAATTTAACGAGAGGGAAAACAATTATATTACTACATTATAACAGTTTTATATTAACGGTAAATTAATCCAAACACATACATGTATCGATGAACTTGATATAGAAATATTACAAAGAATTATCTAATAGTTGTGTTTTAACTTAAATATTGTATCCAATTCATCGATAAAGTATGTGTTTGATTTAGTTTAATGTTAATTTTATTGTCCGTACTATAGAATTTTGTTTCAATAAGCTCGGACAGGTGTGCGGGTGAATTTAATACTACGTATTATCTTTTATTAAATCATCTAGTTGTGATTTAAGCAAAAACAATACCTCGATTTAATTCTTAACTAATCGATTTACTTCTTAACTAATGTCAAAGTTCAATAATATCTCGATTTGAATCTTCTGATGAGTATGAGTACCAGAATCTTCCGATTATCATTATTTTTCAAATGTGCGTAATATGTCACGGAAAAAAAATCATATCCACGAATGGTTTGAGATAAGAGATCCATAGTATTCATTTGTCATTATTATGTATAGATTTGACTTTGCTCTTGTATTTATTCCAAGATTTTGTCATGCAATTAGATTGCTTTTTGCACGAGCATATTTAATTTAAAACAATTGAATAAGTGTCATTCTCCCTATGTAGTCTATATATAAAGTTTCCAATATAATAAAGTGAATACCAATTAAAAAACACTTGATATGCAAGTTTATACTACCTACAACATTTCTACCAGACAAAAAAGGTCCAGTAAATCTCAAGAATTTCGGATTATTCGAGGTATATACAACTTAAACTAACTGCATATAGCGATAATTTATTTCTCACATATATGAATGGTTATTTCGAGAATTCAGACATTTTTTTTAATATAATCAAATATATGTGTAATTGTGTACTTATTCTTCAATTTAATCAAATATATTAATATAAGCATCACCAAAAACCACGTAGTGAATAATCTTTTAACAAAAATGGCAAATAGAAAAATATTTTTTATTAAATTTGAATAATTTTGGGTTACAATCTTTTGTATAGTTCACTCATACATTCTTTCGTACAATATTAAAACAAATGGTGTAGAAATTTTTTAGAGGAGGGTCTTGTTGACATGAATCTCCTTTATTGAGTCACTTCTTCATTTGGGACTCGATGGCACAATCTCAAATCACTTCTTCATTATGACTTGAAGGGACTATTTCAAGTCGGGAAATGGTGTAGAAATGATTTTGAAGGGACTTTATTAAAATTTGACATGGATCTCCTTCCGTTTCATTTACTTTTATCTCTTACGAAGTATTGAGGAAATAAATCCTTAATTTTTTATCGAGTCGGATACTTCTAAAACGTGTCTGAGTAACATAGATTAAGTTTTTGCGTGGTTTATGTCAACTTCTTCAATCATTATGTCAGGGTCTTCTGGTGATCGCAGTGCCGTCCTGGACAGCCTAAAGAAAATTGGTGAGATAGGAAAAAATGTATCGTGTTATGTCAAAAAATGACGCCAAAAGTGGGGGTGGGGGAACTAGCTAACAGTGACACTGACACTCCCCATTTTCTTCAGAAAATGGGGGTGGGGGAACTAGCTAACAGTTTTTATCGTTATTTGAACGGGGTGGGGGCAATTGCTAACAGGTTTTGGGGTTCTTTGATGGTTCAAATGACCCCCGAACTGGCAATTGCCTTTCTTCTCTTAACCATACAAACGATCTGTCAGGTCAACTTTCCTACCCCTCCAACAACAACCGAGGGGGTTGTTGTGGTCAGAGTTAACGGAGTTGCGGCGGCACTCCTCTTCTGCGGGCTGATAATGCCCGAATCGGCCAGTAGGGCTATAGCCATACTGGCCGGTGTCCTGTTGGCAACTCTGGTTGCCATAGTCGTCTCCTTAGTGTAGTAAATATGGAATATGGTTGTAGTTATTTATTTATTTGTATATACAAATAAATAAATTCATATAGAATATGGTTGTAATTATTTACTTATTTATTTGTACATATATTCATATAGGTGCGTGTAAATATGGATGGTTGTAATTATTTACTTATTTATTTGTACATATATTCATATAGGTGCGTGTAAATATGGATGGTTGTAATTATTTACTTATTTATTTGTACATATATATTCATAAGGTTGTAATTATTTATTTATTTATTTATTTATTACTCGTGAAATTGTGACAGCAATAATCTTAATTCAGTTTTTGAGTTTTAACCCCTTTCTCACCATCTCGTCTTCAGTAGTCCCACAAACTTGGCACAATCACTCACGGATGACAGATCATATTATTGTGACTTATGACTTCTGACAACAGCCTTCTACTATTAATATCCAACCTACTATACGTCGTCGACACATTACTAAATATCGTCGACACAAATTAATGAACTACCTAAACTACCCCTCCCATCCCCTTTCCTTTTTCTTTTATATTCAATTAAAAGTAACTCATTTTTCATTCAACAAAATTCAAATTCAAATTCAAATTCAAAAACCGTATTTTTGCAACAACAATTTTTCCGTCTCAATTCCGAAACTTGAACACGGTATGTATTCTTTACTTTTGTTTATATGTTATGTTTTTGTTAATTTGATAGATTAGAAACGGAATTAGGATAGATGCCTTAGTTTTGTACGGAATTAGGATTGAATTGTAGTTTGATTGTTGGATTTTAGTAGTGATTGATCCGGTTATGTGTCGAATTCGAAAAAAAAAAAAAAAAAAAAAAAAAAAAAAAAACGCTGAAACAAATTGGGACGAGGAACAGGGCCGGCTGGGGATGGTATCGGACGAACTGACCGTTCGTCTGGGGTGGGGGTGGGACGTGGGTTGTCTTCGTCTGGGGGGGGACGTGGTGTTCGTTCGTCTGGGGAGGGGCACGGACGAACACCATGTTCGTCTGGGGTTGGTTGGGGACGGGTCTGTTTTTCGTCCAATTTTTTTTTTTTTTTTTTTTTTTTTTTTTTTTTTAAATTAGGGATTAGGGTTTAGGGTTTAGGGTTTTTCTTATAAATTTGGGTTGAGGGTTAAGGGTTTTCCTTTAGGGTTTAGGGTTAGGGTTTAGTAAATATTTTTTTTATTTTTTTTAAAAAATAATTTTATTATTTCCGTCTTGGTTAGTTAACGTAATAACGAATAATTTTTATTCTAAAATGTGTAATTATTTTGTGAATAGATGGCCGGGGGAGGAAATGACAGAAATGTGAGAGGTCGAAAGGTGACAGCATCAGCACGGGCTGGGAAACAGTTACGGTTTGAGCCGGAGGATTTAGCTGCTGCTGTAGAGATTTTAGCCGACGAGTCGGGAGTGCACGGTTCTGAGGAGCGGGTTGAGGAGCGGGTTGAGGATCGGGTTGAGGAGAGGGGTTCGGAGAGGGTTGGGGCTGAGGAGCGGGTTAGGAGGGGTCCCCGTAGACGGGGTGACGGTTGTTTTGTGGCTGAGGAGGGTTCTAGTAGTGTAGCGGCTCCGAAGAAGAAGAGGTCCGCTAAGGATACTTCTTGGGTGGCTACCCGTCCTGTTCCTGGAGGCCCAACTGTTTGTTCCGTGATTCCGAGCTTTTTGGGCATATCGCCAACCAGTTATGGACGACGCCTAGCGATGTAGGTCGACCAGTGTTGACGGGTTACCATAGATTCGGTAAGGGGAAGGTGTTGACTAACTGGCCACTATCTCCGACCGTTCAGACTATGTATGACGGTAGTGGTCTTGCTCACCTTGTTGGTTCCATGACCGAGTATTTTAACATGCCGCTTATTTCTGCTTTCGTTGAGAGGTGGCAACCCGACACCAACAGCTTCCACATGCCTTTTGGGGAGATCAGCATACTCCTTCATGATGTCGCGCAAATCTTAGGTGTTCGGGTAGATGGTCGAAGTTGTCGGGTTAATAGTGAAGATGGGAGGATGGCGGATCCTATTATCCATGCTTGTTGCTTTTTTTCGAGGTCAGAGGAAGGCCTTAGGCTGCCCTTGGATCCTAATAAGAGGGTCCCTATTTACAAGAGTGGGGGTCTGTTGGTGGACTCGACTCTGGAGATGGCGAGGAGGAGTTGTGACTTTGTTGCCGCTCAGGGGTTCTTCGCTGTGGTTTTGGGGTCGACACTTTTCGTCGACAAATCAGGCGATAGGTTACGTCCCCAGCTGTTACCCTTATTGCATGATCCTACTGAGGTTACTGATTTTGCTTGGGGTGCCGGTACGCTAGCCTTTATGTACCGGCAGTTGGGTATAGCTTCACGGGCTGGTGTGAAGACTATTGGTGGTTGCATGACTCTGTTACAGTCCTGGATCTATGAGTACTTCCCTATGTTTAGACCAGATCAACCACTAGTCATTGATGATACCCAGTGTCGGGCTTGTTGTTGGAGACAAGTTGGGGCTTTCCCGCAGACTGCAGAGAGGTTGATGGAATATCGTAGGATTTTAGATGGTCTTAATCATGCTTCAGTCAGGTGGGAGCCGTATGGGCCGCGTCAGGATGTGCTTCATCCTCGTACTCTGTACTGCGGATGCATCCAGTTCATGGACATAGCTGAGATGTACCAGCCCGATCGGTGTTTACGGCAGTTTGGGTATGTGCAAGTTATACCCAATCCTATTATGCCGTTGGAGGCGTACCGGCCTGCATCGGGACGAGATTACGATGTTAGGGTAGGTGGGGTTGGCGAAGGTTTATGGGATTGTTGGGACGATCACGTTACTCAGCTTGCCCGTAAGTCGACACCCGTCACTTATTTTGGCGAGGTCGCTTCAGATTATATGGGATGGTACAACCTCGTTTCTCACCCGGTGATCATTGATTCTTACCACAGTTCGGCTCCCGAACCACGTGCCGATGCCCCTTTCACTCTTGAGGTAAAATATGTTTAAATATTATATTTTATTTCTTAATTTTTTTTACGTATTCTGATAGTAGTTTGTGAAATTGCAGAGTGCACAAGATATGCTAGCTCAGCTCGTCGATGCGGAGAAGATAACGGATGACGCGGAGAAGTTAGCCTACTACAATAAAGTTGTGAAGTCATACAAACCAATGCTAGACACTACTCGGAGCCGCATTGAGAAGAACAAAGTCCCCCGGCGAAGTGTGACTGATCGCATTCAGCGTAGAGAAGATGGTATTTACACTAGTTCAGATAGTGATGATGACGAGGGGGTGTAGTTTTGTTGTGTGTTTATGAATTTTATTTTGTTTGTAGCGAATTTTCCTATCTTTGGATTTTTTTAATTTATTTAGTAACTTGGTTATTTTTATGTTTTACTGTAATTTGTTAGTAATCCGTAGCGCATATCAGAAATTAGAAAGATGACAATTTTTTTTAGTAGTACGAAATTAATTAAACTTAATACGAAATAAAAACTACATACGAAATAAAACATAAAACATAAAAAATAAAAAATAAAACATAAAACGAAATAAAATAAACGACATAGAACATAAGGTTACAGATCTTAATTATCTTCGGACGATGAAGATGAAGAAGCTAGATCTCCCTCGTAATCTCCGGCTTCAATTTCTTCAGGTTGGCTAGCAACGTATTGATCGTACAACATTAAAACGCGCAGATGGACATTACCTAGGTTGAAGACTCTACCGGCACATAAATCCGATAACGTTGCGTAGTCTATCAAGTTTAGTATACGCTCGATATAGACAAGGAAATCGCTCCTTAACTTACGAAACTCGTGCATCTTCTGAGTTACAACGTCATCAGTAACATCATCGTCGGCAACAGTCGGACTGCGGTGGGGGTGTCCGTGTAGGATGCCAAAAAGGTTGCCAATTGGAGGATGTTCTACTAGATCCCATACAGTGTCACTTGGAATGACTAGTTCAAGGCGAGAAACTAAAACTGGGAACTGATCTGTTATAAGATCAATCCTAAACTGATAAGCTCTGTTTTTTTGAATGTTTGTAAGAGCCATAATAAAAGTTTTGAATTTTTGGAGTGAATAATAGTTGTTGTTGTGATTAAACTGAACAAACAACCCTTATTTATAAGAAATCATTGTGCAACGGTTACATTTCAAAATTGTAACGGTTACATTTCAAAATTGTAACGGTTAAAATTTCAAATTGTAACGGTTACATTTCAAAATTGTAACGGTAAATTTCAAATTGAAACGGTAAATTTCAAATTAAAAACGGTAAATTATCAAATTAAAACGGTAAGTTTTCATACTACGTAATAAGTTACACTTTAAAAAACGTAATAAGTAATAAATTACACTAAATAAAACAACAAGTACATCAAATAAAACTACGGACGCGGTTCTAAATGGCGCCACGCTGACAGTTGATGTCGATAGTTATCTATGTAATGAGCTACACTTCCATCGTGTTCCCAACAAGGAGCTATCGGTGGCATAGGTGACAGGGGACGTACCCGAAGCCTCAGAAAGTGGTTTCCCACATGTAATACCCATAAGACACCGTAAGGGGCACGCACTCCGATATGGGCTCGTAAAGGCATGAAAGTGAAACTACCTGCCCAATTTCGACGCCCATCTCGATCGTCCATAGCAGAAACACAACATATCACCCAATTGTACATCGTAGCGTATCCATATAGATCGAAAGTGTCCATCCAATGCTCCCTCCCGCACGGTACCTGATCCATAAATGTAACTCTACCAACATCTATGGACTCAAATCGGCACTGTCCATAAATGGCGTCACGGTACGTGTCCGAACTACGTATCTCTCGGAGCAAATCTGTTCTAGCCATCGTGAAATGACTTCCCTCACCCCGTAAAGCATGTGATATAACTCGATAACCACAGTGACCATCGGGAATAGGATCAAACCACGCTTCTAGATACTGTGGAAACCATGTAGGCAGAAAGTCAAGATAGGGAAAGTACCTCGGTTGGCCGACGGTGTAATTCACCTCTAAAGGTGCACAATGCGATGCAGTAAAACTCCCCGAACTCGTAGTCGCAGTAGATGCCGGAGTACCGAAACCCGATGACGGAGTACCGACTCCCTTCGGAGTCGTACGGGGGGCTGTCGACGGAGTACCGTCTCCCTTCGGAGTAGAACGAGGGGGAGTAGTGAATGCAGCACCATTACGTTGCGAACCATCGGGCGTAGAAGATCTACCTCTACCCCTACCTCTACCTCTACCTTGGCTGACCCGAACCCGTGCATGCTCAACGGCGGACGGTTCTCTACGAGTTGCTTTTTTCGGACGACCTCTCGGGTTCTCGTTCACTCTAGGCTCGCGTACATCCTCCTCGTGCGGGTGCAACTGAGAGTATACGGCATCGAACATGGTGGATCTCATACTTGGGTCTGCATTCCTAATTTCATCAAACAACTCCTCAACTCGAGCATCGTCACAAGTAGGCATCGCTTCAGAACCATCGTACTCCAACTTCCTCCAAAATGGATGTAACACATCAAGAGGCACTCGACATCCAATATTAGCTAAGCGATGAAGTGAACAAGCACATAGCAACCCCAATGTAGTAGCCGTCACACATCCGCAATTGGCCGGTAAATCCTCTTCCATCATCTTGGCGCCTCTTTCAAATTCTGCCCGCATTTCGATGATTCCTTCCTTCGATATTTTATAAGTAATTCTGGAAAACAATCGATGAAGACCCGTCAGCCGTACCGATCTAGATAACTGCAACCGTGTCGGATCTCAACATGTTGCGTTTCCAACAACGAATGGAAACGTATCCAAATCCTATCAAGTGCCAGTTTCGCGCTATTCAACCACTTCTTCAAATTTGCATGAGCCGACTCAACACGAGAAGTAGTAGTGTTACCGAAATGAATTATCTTGTTCGTTCTATACTTGGCCCATTTTTCCACATGCGGGATCCATTGATCCTCAACATAAGCCGCCACAGGCGCAACTTTCCTAACAAGCTCGCTCCACGCAACATCGAACAACTCCCGGGTCTCCGCCTCAACAACTGCCTTAAACAATACGCTAGTTACATACTTAGCAAAACTGTCCTTGCCAGTGATATTGAGTGCTTTGGTCTCCACGTTGGAATATATATGCCAAAGACATAACAAGTGATCCGAATCAGGAAAAACAGTCGGAATCGCCTTCAATAAACCCCGTTCGAAATCTGTGACAATTACGTTAGGCTGAACGTCGTCGTTGAGAAGGGACTTCAATCGCTCTAAAACCCAAACATACCCCTCCTCGGACTCATGAGTAACAATCGCATAAGCGATCACAAAGCTCTTCCCAACCGGTGTAACACCCACCATCTCAATTAGCGGAAGACCGTACAAGTTTGTCTTGTAGGTGGAGTCGATCAACGCAACATAGTAGTATGATCGAAACATCTTAACTGATTCGGGATGAGCCATGAACACGTGGGTAAGCTCGTCTTCCTCCGGATCGGTAACCCAGAAATGGACATACTTATGCTGAACCGCGAGTGCCAACATCTGTTGTGCCGGGTTCCTCCCATCTCTTTCCTCGGCCCTTATTTTCTGAGAACGATTGTATATTTGTCGCCGATTTGGCCTAGCCTTCTCTGGATTTCTCTGATGCAAACCCGCACTAATAACAGCCGGTGTAACATGAGCTCTAACTTGGGCATCGATGAAAGCCAACTCTTCTACATCAAACCGTGCGTGATATCTATCGCCATCCTTATACGTCACAAACCCGTGATTATGATACCCGCAAATCATGACCACCCTCCATCTACCTTCTGTTATCTCAACAGCTTTCATTCTGAATTTGCAATTGCACCAGGTGCTACCCGTGTTACTCCTTCTCAAAGTATCAGCATCACCATTTAAGGGAGGTCGTCCACCATTCCGACAAAGAAAATAGTCCTGTCTCAAACTCGTGTGACGACCGACTTTTTTGTTGCTCGCTCTTTTAATTCCAAACCCGAGTCCCAATGCTATCGCAAATGCCCAAGTAAACCCATCTCGACTCGAAAGAAAAATATTATCGCTCGTAAAATGACTAGAATAGTCAACACCGTCTCCATCATCAAAAACCTGCACACGTTTCGATAATTACGTTCAAGATTACGGTTTAGGGGTTAGGGTTAGGGTTAGGGTTAGGGTTAGGGTTAGGGTTACGGTTAATTTTTTAAAAAAAAAAAAAAAAAAAAACAAGGGACAAAGAACATTCACGTCCAGAACAGGTCTGGGACAAAGAAGTGGCACGTCCAGAACAGGTCTGGGACGTGGAACTGGTTCGTCCCAGACCAGTCCCAGACGTGACGAGTGGCCGTCCCATACCGTGTCCAGACGTGTGGGATTTTCGTCCCACACCCACCCTGGACGAAAATCCCACTCGTCCCCAACCCACCATGGACGAAAAATTTCTTCATCCGACAATTTTTCCTTTTTTTTTTTTTTTTTTTCTAAAAACAAACCGGCTTCGGGAATCTACGCTAATCCGTTCTACAATATTACAAATCCTAAATTTCAAACAACTAAAAATCGTAAATTTCAAACAAATTAAAATCGTAAACTTACCTCTTCATTGTCGCTCATCGTTGAAAACCGTTCTTCACACCGATTTTTGTATTTCCAAAGAAAACCGTTTTTTGTATTTTCAAAGAAAACCGAGTTTTTGAATTTCGTAATAACCCGATAACAATTTCAAGTCCGAAAATGAAGTTGTAGATATAGAGGATAGCGGGGGGCAAAATGGGCATTTCATGTTAATGTGTCGACGATAATTAGTAATGTGTCGACGATATTTAACACGCCCCATATCTCTTATGATGCACCATCACCAAATATTTCACAAACTAACCCTAATTGTTGTTCATTCATCCCATATTAGTACATATTCTTAAATTCATACAGATAGAAGTGCTCTTACCTACGCCTTATTACTCCTGAAATTGTGAGAGCAATAATCTTAATTCAGTTTTTGCATTCTGTTTTTTTTGTCTAATTGTTTTGTTTAACCTGTTTATTGTCTAAGACTACTCTTAGACGAATATGTTCGCCGTTAACAAGATTTCGGATATAAGTAGTCACCAACTATACAGATTGCATTCTCTTTAACATACAAAAATGCATCTCCCAACCTATTTTTTCAGGACATTCATGTTATAATTTCTACATCCATACCTCAAACCACAGTTATATCATCACATTTATCGCGGTTGACACATAGAATGGTCTTTCCAAAATCAAACACAAGGCGACTCAGTTAACTATACTTGTGTTGCAAATAAACCAAATTTCGCACATATTGAGTTTTATCTTTTAAAAACGATACCAATTTTACTAATAATAATCATTGTATCGTCTATTGTCGTTTTATTTTTTTGTAAGAATCTCCTGATTTATATTGGATTAAACGATGGGAACGAACCTTATAATAATTAATTGTAATTAAGCGCTTGGAATAACAACAACAACCACAACAACAACAACAACAACAACAATTAAAGAAAAACCAAAGTTGGTTTAATTACCAACAAGATTGGGAATCATAATTGTAATTAAGCGCGTGGAATAAAAATAAAATATACTTGTATTAATTGAAAAATTGTATCCCCTTTTCTTATACCTTTAATTGATAATAACTATTAAACCGTTTGCTTATATATACACAAAAGCATGGACATTAAATCAAACTAAACATATTTTCATCAAAGCAAGAATTTAAATCCAAAAGTTATATAAACATCCAATTGCCTGACTCTCTAGACATTAATTTCATGACATGCGTGTTATATATAGGCCAAGATTTCGACATAATATAATTAGATACTCGTATATTATATATATATATATATATATATATATATATATATATATATATATATATATATATATATATATATATATATATATATATATATATATATATATATATATAACGAGTACCATATAAAATGCCATACCATCCATTATTGTTAGGATGGAGTACCATATAACAATTACTAACGAGTGTCAAGAATCATTACGATTAAATTGTAGCTCGACGGGACAAAAATACGGCTTCGACCCTATCAATTTCACCTAATGAAAAGATGACATGGTCTTTCAAGATAAAAAATGGTGAACCAGTACACTATACATGTGTTGCAACGAGATCAAATGGTGCAAATATTGAGTTTTATGCTTCAACTAATGAGTGTATCGATTGACATTGTAATTTTAAGTTATTATCTCGTGGGTTGTATTTGTTTAAAGGACATGAATATGTTTACAAACAAAATTGGGTACCTTCGGGGATCCGAAAGCAGGGTGTAGGGCACCGGGATTCCGAGCGGCCGAAGTTGGAAATCTCGCTGCCCCGATAGTAGTAATTAAACCGTGATCGATAATATTAACGAAGTTATTATTTCTAGTGCAATTATAGTGCGAAGACTGAGGACATACCCAATTTGGTAAATATTGTATATTTTTTGTCATTATTTTCATCTTATCTTGGCGTATATCCTTATGGTAAAACCTCATGCCAAGAAGAGTCTTGAAACGGCTCCAAGTGAAGGTAGGGTCACGAGTAGCAGGAGAGCTGATCGTCATCCACCAACGTCTAGCCTCACGAACTTAGAACTGAGATGCTACTTGGATCTGATCCTCAGGATGGACACCATAAATCATGAAGTTCCTTTCCATATCAAAGAAGCATGCGGTGAGAACTGCAGAACTGGTCTCTCCGTCAAAGCTTTGAGCTGCATTCCTCCACATTTGAGTGATAATCCAAGCCGATCCGCCAGGTTGGCTATCTTCCAATGGCAGCGATGAAGAGGAGGGCACACTGGCCGAAGTTACATAACTTTGGAGAGTTTGAATGAGAGTCCGCGTCACTGCATTTTCTGCATCGGCTGGCTCCGTCATTCTTCAATCACAAAAGAGTAAACCGTTAGACGTATTCCTAACAATGCACAAACAGATTACAATAATAAGTCCTTAAATATACCCCATCTCTCATTCATTATTTGATTATATGGTTAAGTTAAGGTTGAGGGTTACATGAGTGCGTCGGGAGCGATAACGCTCTGATACCAACTATAAAACCCCTCGTCGCAGCGGAAAATAAAACATACAAACATGCCAAAATTTACGCGGAATTTAAATTTTAACATGCAAGATTAACGAGGTGAATTAAAACAAAACTAATCAACTGATATAAACAGAAACATAGATAAGTATAACTGTCGAAGTACTGAAAGTAAAATATATACAAACAGCCTGGGATGGCACATCCCTACAGGCACTCAAAAACTGAAATGAAAGTCTAGAGTCTAGCTAACGAAAGTGTAAGGTCAATCGATGAACAACGGATCATCGCTCGCTAGCTCCATGCAACCTCTCTGCCAACCTGTCATGTACCTACATACATGTAAACATGTACACCACAATTAGTGGGGAGTAACTAGAGTTCTCCTAGCCACCTTTTGTAACGACGCGTAATACATAAACATACAACATACTCCAACATATATATATATATATATATATATATATATATATATATATATATATATATATATATATATATATATATATATATATATATATATATATATATATATATATATATACCACCTTACAATGAGAACCTTGTGAGAACTCTACCTTACGGACTTTTTAAAAAAAAATTAATAACATAATTGGATTCGGCATGGCATTTTATAGCTAGAGAACATATTTTTTCGTCTAGAAAATAAATACTAGTGACGGAAATCAAGGTGAAATACGTTTTTTTTATTTGCATGCACCTACTATCTATTTTTTCGTATCTATCATTTTTCCGCCAGTAGTATTTATTTTCTAGACCAAGAAATATGTTCTCTGGCCATAAAATTCCATGCCGAATCCAATTATGTCATTAATTTTTTTAAAAAAACTCCGTAAGGAAGAGTTCTCACCGGTTTTCATTGTAAGATGGTTCTCACCGGATCCCAACCCTATATATATATATATATATATATATATATATATATATATATATATATATATATATATATATATATATATATATATATAACATGTGAAGCATATAAATCTCAATATCTCAAACATAGATCAACATGCAATTACTATGTAAGACTCTCAACCAACTTCAGAAACTATTTGGAAGGAGAGCCGGTTTTCCTTCCGGTTGCCCGGCCGGAGGGTCTTTCAGTCTAAACCATTTACGAAACTAGCCAAAGAGTCATCCAATGCCTTTGATGAACAATTCTACAATATACAACACTCTATATAAACTCAACAATCAGCAACATCTGACACTATACCCCTACTCAGGCAAGCAGATGCAAACAATCAACAACATCTGACACTGTACCCCTACTCAGGCAAGTAAATGCAAATCAGCAACAACATCTGACACTGTACCCCTACTCAGGCAAGCAGATGCAAAACAGCAATGTCTAGGACCTACCCCTGCTTAGGGATGTCACTGGGGCGGGTACAAGTGGATACCGCCCCGCACCCGCCCCAGTTGGGGCGGGGACGGGTAGAGCTTTGGCGGGTGGTGGGGCGGGGATAGGTACGAAAATTGTACCTGCCATGGGTAGTGGGGTGGGGATGGTTTTTGCGTGTTACCCACTTCATACCCGCTTACCCGCCAATTATTATAAAAATTAATACCATTATTACGATAATTTTACAAATATTATTTTGTTATAATTAAGACGTAATTTTAAAAATAGTTATTTTATAAAATATTTTACGAACTTCTTTGGTAAATAATTAAAATTATATAAACAAACTCTTGAAAATAGAAATTAATAGTGATTAAGCCAACTTCTACAAAAAACGATCGGAAAAATTTATGGTATAGCGTGTTAATGGGTAGGTGGGACGGGGATGGTTTTGGAAACTTGTACCCGCCATGGGTGGTGGGGCGGGGATGGTTTTGAAAAATTGTACCCGTCATGGGTGGTGGGGTGGGGATGGGTACGAGATTTTCTTGATGGGTACGGGTACGGGGGAGCCTATATCCAGCACCGCCCCGCCCCAATGACATCCCTACCCCTGCTCAGGCAAGAACTAGACACAAACAACAATGCCCAAGTCACACCCCTGCTCAGGTTAGACTTGGTACACAAATCAGCAAGCATACACTCGTGACCCCTGCTCAGGCACGAGTGGATACCAATCAGCTAATAATGGTTCCTAGACCCCGCTCAGTCGTGACCATTACTCTTCGTAATGAAATTGAATTGGGATCCCTGCTCAGACCCAACCCACTACGGTCATACAAACTCACGGTAGAATAGCGGTCCCTACTCAAACATATCCTACCGCATCAAACATACACGTGTCAGTCTAGAGGTCCCTGCTCAGACGTAGCCGACACGCCACAAACACTCACATGTCAAGTTAGAGGATCCCTGCTCAGACCATAACTTGACACGCATACAAACATCAGCACATATCGTACTCCAGCGGTCCCTGTTCAGACATATTCCGATATGTACTACAACCAAATCCTTAGTAGAGAGAAGTTAAACTATCCTTGGTGTCTAAACGGGTTCACAAAAATTCTCCCACTCACCAAGAGATAGTTACTTGTATTGTAACGAATACAATACATAGATCTACTAGCATTCGCCAACACTTAGAAACACATCTAAGTGAATAAATATTGTGGGTCACTTTAAACACAAAACTTGACAAATGTTAAAGCATGAATGACCAATTTATTGTCCAAAACTTATTTGGAGCCAATAAAAATTCCGTAAAACATATTTAAGGAATATTCTCTAATCCATGAGACTGAAAATTGATCAGCGTTTTATTTCACTTAATCATATAAAGTGATGTACAATTTCTCAACTAAAATAACACATTGTCATGATGTTTAAGAATTGTATAATTGACGCACATTTTTTTCCTCATTTACGCTTTGAACATATCAAACCGTTATTTACGACCAACACATTTACTAAGAGTATGACTCTAAGTTCAAAGTCGGTTTTTATCACTTTTATCATAAAACGTTGGAATATATCAAACATTTTATAAAATGACAAAATAATTAATACGCACTCATATAGCGTGAATCGATCATCTCAAAAGAAGGGAAAAAACATATGATCTCATGATGCATCCTTAACATTTAACTACCCATAAATAAAATAAAAATAGATTGAAATATAAAAAAAAAAAGACAATGACCATATATGATAATGTAATCAAAGAAATGAATAAAGTAATGCGGTACATATATACATGGCCAAACACATTGCCATAATGAACTACAAATATGAGGTTAAATAAAAAAAACGTGATTTCCAATAATCTAATTATTGAAAAAATAATCACACGCTCTAAGTACGTAGAGAATTAACAAGTCAAAATAGCACAAAGCTATTTGAATTGTTCATCAACAAATAACGGATTAAATAGCTACAAGTTATAATAATTCTCGCTCTGTTTCTAAATCCACACAGGACAAGAATTAACAGGTGATGCAAGAAACAATCATATAACTCGAATTGATGGAGAATGATACTATTTCGCTCAAAACTAACATGAACCAAACTAATAATATGTAACACCCCCATTTATTTAAGGCCCTGAACTAGGTCTCCTCAGATAAATACAGGTGTTACCATCTCGGTTTCCCGAGGCAGTAGATACAAAGGAAGATAAACAGTACTTTAAATTAAATTTAAACTCAACGTGTTCTTACATAACCAAAAGATAAAACTGTTCTGCTCAAAAAGAAAATACAACTCGTAGACTATTCTCAAGTGATCTATGCTCTAAACTGGTCCAGGTCCAAGCCTCTCACTTCCCTATGCTCCCATAGACTTTAACCTGTCAATCTGCTCCCCAATAATTGGTTCATCACAGGTGATCACGAATACACAGGGTCAACCACGAGGTTGAGTAGAGAAAACCATAAATAGAAAACATTACTATAAATAGAAACTGAATCTCCATTCCGAATCACAGTCCCTTTTCTCCACACCAAACACAGACCCTTTATCTCCGCGCCACACAGACCCTTTATCTCCGCACCACACAGACCCTTTATCTCCACGCCACACAGACCCTTTATCTCCTCATCTCTTATCGTATCACAGAATATATATAATCAAATATCATAATAAATCATCCAAGTATTAATATGAAACATTCATGGTAATCATCAACAACAACTGAATAATCATTATAGTTTGCATCGTATTTCCCCTACCTGAAATAGTAGTAAATGCAGATACGTCCAAGCGCGTTAAAAGTGTTCCACACGAAACTTGCCACCTAAAATATACATATCTAATTAATAAACTTCCTACTCACGTAACACGTACACACATTCCATTTATAGTAACTTCCTATAAATAGCAACTGCCAAAAAATAGTAACTTGGTTTGAAATTCGAATTATTGAGATGTGCATAAGTACCAAATCTTACATTAAATGCCCAAAAATCCTTTCCCTTAAAATCACCATATCTTTACTTAATTAATAAAATCTTACCATACTAAATAATAATAACAAAACAAGAATAATAATAAAGTTAATAATAATAATAATAATAATAATAATAATAATAATAATATCAAAACAACCAAATTTCCCAAAACAACTCCCTTAACCCGAACACCTTACCCCGTGACAACAGCCCCCACCTGACCACCGTGACACCTTCTACCACCACCGACAGCCCCCGTCACAAACACCCACACTGCCGTCTACCACCACGACCACCACCCTCATGACCGACTGCCACCGACGACCTGAACCATAGCCTTAATCAGGCCTGGTCCTTCACCGTGACACTGAACACCCCACTTTAAACCTTCCCTCGACGCAAACCCCACCATGACAACCACCTGCCGTGACCACCCAGACCGTCCCCAGACTCCAGACTTCAGACACGGTGGTGACCTTGCACTGACCTCCCCCGAGTCATCAATGCCACCACCCCCAAACACCCCCCTGTACACGCTCAAAACCCAGATCTGAACTAAAACAGACTCCCCTCACGACAACCACCCCTATCAAACTCCCCTGTACCACCACGGTCTGACACCACCAACCCCAGAGACCACCACCACATAACCCCCATACAACCACCAGTGTCGTGACTCAAAACCCATAACAACCAACTCCCTGGACAGAACTAAAACCGACTCCAAAACACCCCTGACACAAACCCCTGTTTGCAACCGTAACTCCCCCTTCCCTGACACCATTTTTGACACCCTCGACAAGCGTTACAACAACCAACGACACCATGACACTGAACCACACATACGCACCCTACTTCATAGAATATATTAACATGAAAGCAACAATAATAAAACGTACACACGCCCCTCAACACAGATGACGAAGTTACACACTTAAACTGAATTTAAAATAAACATGATGACCATACCAGATTCGTGACTACTTCGAACCACCCTAGAACCACCCTCTACCACCGTGAGCCAGTTGATTCTCTTCTCCACACTGTCTGCTAGGGTTTCGCGAGATCAGAAATGTGTTTGATTAGGTTTTAGTGCACAGATTCCTATTGCTTATATAAGGCGGCTGAGACCTAAGTCTGACTTTTTTTGAAATTCCGTGTGGGCCTGCTCTGTTGTCACGCCAATCGAGGCCCAGTGTAGGGTGACAACAGACCCCAAGTTCGAACCCCACCTTCACCATACTTCATATATCGTCACTAGATGCTTAGGTCCCCCATTCGAACCCCATAGAGGTACGAAAAACATACAACAAAACGAGTATGTGCAACATATATTAAACGACTATCTAACATTAATAACTCATCGCTCGATCATAACTATCCTACGAACGTCATCTAAAAAACAAAACTTCGGGGTATTACAGTCTTCCCTCCTAAAAACGAACTTCGTCCCGAAGTTCTCCCCCTCATAAAGTTGGCACAAGACTCGAAACATGTTAAACTATATGGAATGTTACATTCTACCCCCTTAAAAGAAAAGTTACGTCCTCGTAACTTACCTCAAACGAAAAGCTGCGGATAACGCTCCTTCATGGACGCCTCGGACTCCCAAGTAGCTTCCTCCGTATTATGATTGGTCCATAAGACCTTGACTAACACCGTCTCGCCATTCCGCGTCTTTCGAACCTTCCGATCCAGAATCTCCTTCGGAAGCTCAACATAAGTAAGTTGCTCATCCACCTCAATTACCTCATGGCTCAATACATGTGACGGATCACTCAAGTACTTCCTCAACTGGGATACATGGAACACATTATGGACCCTGGAAAGAGCTGGTGGCAAAGCTAATCGATATGCCACCTCACCAACCCTGTCCAAAATCTCAAATGGTCCAATAAACTTTTGGCTCAATTTACCTCGCTTGCCGAATCTCATCACACCCTTCATCGGAGAGACTTTCAGTAGGACTTTCTCTCCGGCCTCAAATGAAATATCACTCCTCTTCAGATCAGCATAGCTCTTCTGGCGATCCTGAGCGGCCCTCATCCTCTGACGAATAATCTGAACCTGCTCCACCATCTCCTGGATCATATCTGGCCCCAATGTCACAACATCAGCTCGATCATCCCAACACACAGGGCTCCTACACTTTCTCCCGTACAGAGCCTCGAAAGGGGCCATGCCTATGCTCGCATGATAACTGTTATTATAGGAAAACTCGATCAACCCCAGTCGATCCTCCCATGATCCTCCGAACTCAAGTACACAAGCTCTCAACATATCCTCAAGAGTCTGAATCGTCCGCTCAGTCTGTCCATCAGTAGCCGGATGAAAAGCTGTACTCATCTTCAATTGGGTACCCAAAGCAGACTGCAACTCCTGCCAAAATCTGGATATAAACCTCGAGTCCCGATCTGAAACAATATCCTTGGGTACGCCATGTAGTTTGACTACATTCTGAACATACGACTTAGCCAACTCAGCTTTACTCCAGGTATCTTTCATGGGAATAAAGTGAGCTGACTTGGTCAAACGATCCACGATCACCCAAATCATGTTGTTGCCCCTCTGAGTTCGAGGCAACCCCACGATGAAGTCCATCGAAATGTTCTCCCACTTCCACTCTGGCACATCTAACGGTTGAACTTTCCCTTGAGGTCTCTTATGCTCCCCTTTCACCCTCTGACAAGTCAAACATCTCGACACAAACTCTGCGACTTCCTTCTTCATATTAGGCCACCAAAACGTCTTCTTAAGATCCTTATACAACTTATCACCCCCTGGGTGAACAGAATAAGGAGTAGCATGAGCTTCAGTCAGGATCTTCTTCTTTAGCTCCTCAACATTTGGTACACACCATCGCCCACTGAACCTCAAACTACCATCGGTATGAATGCTGAACTTGGACACTCCATCACCATTCCCATTTTCCACCATCAAACGCCACTTCTGTATTCTCTCATCGTTCTGCTGTAACTCCCGAATCTCCCCATACAATTCAGGCTCCACGGTCAAGTCACCAAGAGCGCCCCCTTTCCGGATCATGAATATTCCCATCTCCCTTAGTTCCCCATACAATCTCCCCCTCGATCTAGCACAAACCAAGGCATGTATTGACTTCCTACTGAGAGCGTCAGCTACCACATTTGCCTTGCCTTCGTGGTATACAATCTGCATATCATAGTCTCCGATTAACTCTATCCACCTTCTCTGCCTCATGTTTAACTCCTTCTGAGTGTAGATGTACTTCAGGCTCTTATGATCAGAAAACACTTTAAAAGTGGCCCCATAAAGGTAATGACGCCACAATTTCAGTGCAAAGACCACAGCGCCCAATTCCAAATCATGAGTCGGATAATTTTCTTCATAGGTCTTCAACTGGCGAGAAGCATACGCGATCACTCTCCCATTCTGCATTAGCACACAACCCAACCCATGCTTGGAAGCGTCAGTATAAACTTCGAAGTTATCACTCCCTACTGGCAAAGCAAGGATAGGAGCTGTTGTCAGGCGTTCCTTAAGGGTTAGGAATGCCTTCTCACAACTCTCATCCCAGACAAAACGGTTCTCCTTCCTCATTAGCGACGTCAACGGTTTTGCTATCTTCGAAAAGTCTTTGACGAATCTCCGGTAATAACCTGCTAACCCCAGAAAACTTCGGATCTCACTCACATTCTTCGGACTTTGCCACTTAGTCACAGCTTCAATTTTACTAGGGTCAACAGATACCCCCTCTTTGGAAATGACATGCCCCAGAAACGCCACTTTCTCCAACCAGAATTCACACTTACTCAACTTAGCATTGAGTCTATGTTCTTCCAAAGTCTGAAGCACCTTCCTCAAATGATCTTCGTGCTCCTCCGCATTTTTGGAATATACCAGGATATCATCGATAAATACCACCACGAACTTGTCGAGATACGGGCTGAAGACTCGATTCATCAAGTCCATAAATACAGCTGGAGCATTAGTCAATCCAAAGGGCATAACCACAAATTCATAGTGGCCATACCTCGTTCGGAAAGCGGTCTTCGGAATATCTTCATCCTTTATCCTCAATTGATGATACCCGGATCTCAAATCAATCTTGGAGAAAACCCCAGCCCCACTTAACTGATCGAACAAGTCGTCAATTCTCGGCAACGGATAACGATTCTTGATGGTTACATTATTCAGTTCTCGGTAGTCAACACACAACCTCAAACTGCCATCCTTCTTTTTCACAAATAAAACAGGTGCTCCCCAGGGCGACACACTGGGTCGGATGAACCCTTTCTCCGCTAGCTCATCCAATTGCTTCTTCAACTCCTCCATTTCTTTCGGTCCCATACGGTACGGTGATTTAGATATTGGTCCCGCTCCTGGCTTGAGGTCAATGGAAAATTCCACTTCCCTCCTCGGCGGTAACCCTGGAACGTCGTCTCGAAAAACTCCCTCAAATTCCCGTACCACAGGTATCTCACTAGTCTTGGGGGTCTCAGCCTCACAATCCCACATTTGGCATAAGATTAGGCTCTCTCCTTTCCTCAAGCCAGACTTGAGGGTATTGACAGAAATGAATTTGATTTTTGGTTTCACCCGATATCCCTTGTAAGACACCCTCACTCCCTTAGGTCCCTTCAAGGAAATCTTCTTCTGATGACAGTCGATAAAAGCCCTATACTTCCCCAGCCAATCCATCCCTAGGATCACCTCAAAACCTCCCAGAGGAAATTCTATGAGGTCACAATAGAAAATTGCTTCCCCGATTTTGATGGGTACACTACCATAGACTCTATTACAAGTTATTGACTCTCCCGAGGGTATGGTCACTGAGTCTGCGACCCAGTCGAATCTCTCGAGCCCCAAAACTCTAACATGGTCTCTAGACACAAAAGAATGGGTGGCACCGGAATCGAAAAGCACGAAAGTAGGTTTAGAGTTCACAAGAAAGGTACCAGTAACCACATGAGCGTCATCTTGAGCGGCCTGCTTTCCCATGGCAAAGAGGTTGCCACTGGACTTGACCCCACTCTGGCTGGCACCAGATGTCCCAGCCTGCTGATTTCCTGCCGTCCCCGTCCTGTTGCTGTTCCCACCTCCATTGTACTGATTTTGATATGAACGGTTCTGATTGTTGTTGTTGTAGTTCCTCTGGTAGTTGCTGCTGCCTCCGGACTTCGCACCCCCACCATAGTTTGCCATGGGTGTGCGGTAGCCACTGCTGCCATAGGTCTGAGTGCGAGATCCCTGATATCCTGATGCAGGTGTGCGGTAACCCCCGGACTGATTCCCTCCAGAAGAACGACATACTGCTTGCTTGTGCCCAATCTTCCCGCAGCCGAAACAGACCACTCCCACTGAACCACTACCGGAACCTCCACTCCTGAAGTTGCCCCCACTCTGGTTCCTCCCACCACTAGAGGCACTACTCCCGAAATACCCACTGTACTTGTTATTACTTGGCTTTTTCGATCCTGAACCCTCAGCTACTGGTTCAGCCTTCCTCTTCTCTGACTTGGACTTCTTGTCCGCCTTAATCATATCTGAAAGCCTTTCCGCCGCCCCAGCCCTTAAATAGATGTCACGGACTGTGGTGGGCGGAGCTGCAATCAGTCTCTTCTTAACGGCGATTGATAAACCCCTCTCAAACTTCATGGCTAGCATAGCATCGTCAAATCCCATATCTCTCACATAGTGTACCAGCTGGATAAATTTCCTGTAGTACACCTCTACGGTCATGTCCTCCGACATCGTGAACGAGTCGAACTCCTCCCTCAGCTTGCTCTTTTGGAATTCTGGTAGAAACGCCTCGTTCAGAACCCCCTGGAATGCGTTCCACGGAACAAACGCGGATCCACCCTCTGTAGCTGCTTCCCGGAGCTCTCCTTTATTCGCAGTCCACCAATCTCCAGCCATACCCCTCAGATAGTGGGCAGCCTGGTCTACCTTCAATTCTTCAGGGCAATCCAGCAACTCGAACAGGTTATCGAATTCCCGGCACCAAGCTCCTAACAGATGAGGTTCTCCCTCCCCAGTGAATTGGGTAGGGTGGTGTCTTGCGATGATTGTGCTCATTTTCGCGGAGTCCATTCGTTTGGCCTTTAGGGCCTCATTTTCAGCTATCAAACGGTCCACCTCCTCTTGGGTGATATTAACGGCATTCTCTCTTCGCGGAGGCATACTATAAAACAAGAAAAGAATGAGTCCCGATGTACATGGGTACCCATTTGATTTAGGGCTATGCTCCCTAAGCATTCAAAATCCATAAACACTTATCATATAGGGTAGTTTTTCTTATATAACATGGCTCAGGGTTCACATAACCGCATATCACTAGACATGATGAAAGAAAATTACTAGCATGTTTCATATCACTTAACATACCACAACAAGATATACTTTTTATTCGAACAAATAAAGGTTTATTCATGCTCATGCCCCTTCCGGCTTTTCCAAAAGTTTCTTATGTACAGAATTCTCATAACATACTCTTCACAGTATGCTATCTCTTTTACCACCTCTTATTCTACCCTTTTCTCTCGTATATGCACTCTGGGTTCCCGGGTAAGACTGATAGGGCCTATGGTTTGGTGTGAGGGGGCCCCAGACTCATACTTCCCCTTTAGTGTGCTCCTAACAGTCCTATCCCGGGGTTCATTTTATTTAGACTCTCCTACATTCATTGGGTTCATTAGGTTAGGCCTGAGGATCGTTCGCTTTGATACCACTTTGTAACACCCCCATTTATTTAAGGCCCTGAACTAGGTCTCCTCAGATAAATACAGGTGTTACCATCTCGGTTTCCCGAGGCAGTAGATACAAAGGAAGATAAACAGTACTTTAAATTAAATTTAAACTCAACGTGTTCTTACATAACCAAAAGATAAAACTGTTCTGCTCAAAAAGAAAATACAACTCGTAGACTATTCTCAAGTGATCTATGCTCTAAACTGGTCCAGGTCCAAGCCTCTCACTTCCCTATGCTCCCATAGACTTTAACCTGTCAATCTGCTCCCCAATAATTGGTTCATCACAGGTGATCACGAATACACAGGGTCAACCACGAGGTTGAGTAGAGAAAACCATAAATAGAAAACATTACTATAAATAGAAACTGAATCTCCATTCCGAATCACAGTCCCTTTTCTCCACACCAAACACAGACCCTTTATCTCCGCGCCACACAGACCCTTTATCTCCGCACCACACAGACCCTTTATCTCCACGCCACACAGACCCTTTATCTCCTCATCTCTTATCGTATCACAGAATATATATAATCAAATATCATAATAAATCATCCAAGTATTAATATGAAACATTCATGGTAATCATCAACAACAACTGAATAATCATTATAGTTTGCATCGTATTTCCCCTACCTGAAATAGTAGTAAATGCAGATACGTCCAAGCGCGTTAAAAGTGTTCCACACGAAACTTGCCACCTAAAATATACATATCTAATTAATAAACTTCCTACTCACGTAACACGTACACACATTCCATTTATAGTAACTTCCTATAAATAGCAACTGCCAAAAAATAGTAACTTGGTTTGAAATTCGAATTATTGAGATGTGCATAAGTACCAAATCTTACATTAAATGCCCAAAAATCCTTTCCCTTAAAATCACCATATCTTTACTTAATTAATAAAATCTTACCATACTAAATAATAATAACAAAACAAGAATAATAATAAAGTTAATAATAATAATAATAATAATAATAATAATAATAATAATATCAAAACAACCAAATTTCCCAAAACAACTCCCTTAACCCGAACACCTTACCCCGTGACAACAGCCCCCACCTGACCACCGTGACACCTTCTACCACCACCGACAGCCCCCGTCACAAACACCCACACTGCCGTCTACCACCACGACCACCACCCTCATGACCGACTGCCACCGACGACCTGAACCATAGCCTTAATCAGGCCTGGTCCTTCACCGTGACACTGAACACCCCACTTTAAACCTTCCCTCGACGCAAACCCCACCATGACAACCACCTGCCGTGACCACCCAGACCGTCCCCAGACTCCAGACTTCAGACACGGTGGTGACCTTGCACTGACCTCCCCCGAGTCATCAATGCCACCACCCCCAAACACCCCCCTGTACACGCTCAAAACCCAGATCTGAACTAAAACAGACTCCCCTCACGACAACCACCCCTATCAAACTCCCCTGTACCACCACGGTCTGACACCACCAACCCCAGAGACCACCACCACATAACCCCCATACAACCACCAGTGTCGTGACTCAAAACCCATAACAACCAACTCCCTGGACAGAACTAAAACCGACTCCAAAACACCCCTGACACAAACCCCTGTTTGCAACCGTAACTCCCCCTTCCCTGACACCATTTTTGACACCCTCGACAAGCGTTACAACAACCAACGACACCATGACACTGAACCACACATACGCACCCTACTTCATAGAATATATTAACATGAAAGCAACAATAATAAAACGTACACACGCCCCTCAACACAGATGACGAAGTTACACACTTAAACTGAATTTAAAATAAACATGATGACCATACCAGATTCGTGACTACTTCGAACCACCCTAGAACCACCCTCTACCACCGTGAGCCAGTTGATTCTCTTCTCCACACTGTCTGCTAGGGTTTCGCGAGATCAGAAATGTGTTTGATTAGGTTTTAGTGCACAGATTCCTATTGCTTATATAAGGCGGCTGAGACCTAAGTCTGACTTTTTTTGAAATTCCGTGTGGGCCTGCTCTGTTGTCACGCCAATCGAGGCCCAGTGTAGGGTGACAACAGACCCCAAGTTCGAACCCCACCTTCACCATACTTCATATATCGTCACTAGATGCTTAGGTCCCCCATTCGAACCCCATAGAGGTACGAAAAACATACAACAAAACGAGTATGTGCAACATATATTAAACGACTATCTAACATTAATAACTCATCGCTCGATCATAACTATCCTACGAACGTCATCTAAAAAACAAAACTTCGGGGTATTACATAATATCTCCACGCTATTCTCTTGTCGACACTAAGTAAGACGTATCAAACAATACCATATATTTATTTGTCCTCAATAGTAAGAAAAACATAGACTATTAATAATCATATATACCATGAGACTTTTCTCCCGGATAAGTTTTTGAGACATTTACTAAGGATTGAGTCTACTTACGACGAAAGCTTTTCCATTTTTCTATCCCAGAATCGGATGACAAACAAATTACCATGGAAAAATAACTCATTCCATAAGCCAACCACGTGCTTAAAAAAAAAACATTTCACCTAAGAAAAATGAAACACGATGACAATACTCAAATACTCCGGGTCAAGACACACAATCTTGTATCCCACGTCAAAACGAAATTGACTTACACGTTATTCTTATGCTACATAAGCTGTAAGACCTGTCTCAAAATAGTTTAATAGATCTACATACAAAATAACACGATTTTGCACGAATCAAGCTTACTATATTTGAATGAGTAAATACTGGTAAAAGCATAGATTTTGGTAATCCTACTCATAAGTAAGATATTCAACCTCGATTAGATAATAGTGATCACAATTTCTCAAACCGTGATTATTAATAAGATACAAATCTTATAACTCTAATTATCAAAGTTCAAACCGCATCACTATGGTGAACAAATCACCAAAAAACACTTGTTTTCATACACAAGTATATGGATTAAGGCACAATTCCAATTAAATTATTAAAATTCCTTTGTTTGTATTGTTCGTTCGAAAATTTCGCTATGCTCATAATTATCACAAACGCAATAAACTAGAAATTTTAATAATTCAATTAACCTTCTTGAGATTAAATGAAACAAAATCACTTAACCCTTTAAAATACGCTAAACAAATTAGCTATACCCTTAAAATAACGGCTAAACAAATTAGCACGAAAAATAATATCACTTTGATATTATCCAAACACTATGCAAAACAAATTTGCACGTCTTTAAAATTAATTAAAAAAACTTTAATCATAACACATATGACAGTTTTAATGAATTATTGATACACAACTAATACGTATTCAATTCTTTTCTCATCTCGCGTGTAAAAACAAATTTTACATATACAATGCAACTATATATTATATATCACTAAGATATAACGGAGTCTTTAATGTAAAACACATTTACATATACAAATATATCACGAAGATATAAATTCTTTCGTAAAACAAATTTACGATTACTATTAAATCACAAAGATATAAGCCTTGTATGTAACTTATAAATCTCATGAACAACAAATGTCAATAAGATTTTTTTTTCTATGTAACACAATTTTCACAAGATAAAATAAACGAAACAAATTCGTAAATTATAATTATATCTTGCAAAACATAATATATATAGAGATAATAATGAGTAGCATAAACTAAATTAGACACAAAGTCGAACATTAGCATTTCTAATACTCATAAATCTTCTAGCCAAAAAAACAAATATCATTAAGACGTCCAAGTTTATATACAAGGATAAATTTTACGTAACTTATAAAATATCACAGAGACATTTATCATTTGCACGTAAAATAAATTTATGAAACATATTCACAAAATATTATAAAATATTGTTAAAATCACTAAGATATTTAATTATTCATATAAAACTTATTTATATGACTTCCATTCAACTTTGTATGAAACATATTCATACACTTAAACTCAATATATGAAACATATTCATAAATTTTTTTTTACGGAAAACAATCTATGAGACATACTCATATAATCAACAAGGACATAATTAAATCACTAAGAAATATTATATAAACTTATTTTATATGGTCCATCATATGAGACATATTCATATAATCATAAACTTAACCAAACACATTGGTACCATAAAAAATTCTATAGCATGACAAATTATATGGTCGATGCAACCATAAATGAAACATATTCATCAAATACTTTTATCATAATAATGAAACAAATGATTAATTATTCATATAAAACATATTCACTCATACACTCATAAAACTTGACTTAATATGAAACATATTCATAAAAAAAACGAGACAAATTAGCATAAGTTGAAAATTACGAAACATATTGGTAAAAAATTATAGAATATAATTAAAATCACTAAGATTTAAAAGGACATATAAAACACATTTATATACTCCTCACGCTTTTATACACATAAAACACATTTATATGATCAATACTAGATTTTATATGAAACATATTCATATAATACGCATACCAAACAAATTGATAACATTGTAAACTCATAATATCACAAAGACATTTAAACGAATACTATATATATGAAATCAGTACAGGAAACAGATTTATTATACAAAATTATAAGAGAGAGAACACATCCAAATCTCAATGCATCAATTGAGTCATATAAAAAACTGTCATTTTATTAGTCTTTCACCCTTACACCACTCAATTCTCGATCCATCTTATACAAATAAGATAAGAAAACGAAATTCAATTTCTACAAATTGATTTTCTCTACACAAGAGAAAATTATTACTACCACCATCGCGTGGATCCACCAAAACAAATTTGTACTACAATCTCTCTGCCTTATGAGTTGGCCCATCTCCAACAAGTGACAAACACTTGTTGACGAAAACACATTGTAATTCCAACAAAATGGATGTGGATAAAATGCATAATTGTAGGGACAGAAGCAAAACACATTTGCTCTGATACCACTGTAGGAAAATAAGGATATACCTTTATGCGGAAGCGATCGGATCGTTGTGTTCGCTAACTGCCCACTACCGTATATCATACCTCCGGTGGCTACTAGAGTCCCGGAATAAGTTCACACCCCAAATCCCAAGTCCCATATTGATGGTGGACTTAGCCTCTAGAGATTGTATATTTTATGTGTGTATTACGTGTTGTAAAAGATGAACATGATGATTATTAAAAAACCATCTTTTATCTTATTTATAATCACCTCACATAGAGGAGTTACAAGAAGATTAGAGAGATTAGAGAAGCACCATAAACACCCATTAAGTCACACAATAATGGGTAGATTAATATGGTGATAAATAGGATAATAAACAACCAAATTGATTGTGGCTGTTATTAAAATTCTATTAAATACAATACTAATGATCTTGAAATATTAGATGATGATGATGGTTCAATTTTGTCCTTTAAAATCCCCTAGTGTCATTCTAATTGAAAATATAGAGGCTCGTATTGACGACGTTGACTTTGTTGTAGATGAGTTACCTCTTATAAATGAATTTGTCAAGATTCCTTGTGATTCTAATGAGGTTTCTCCTGAGTCGTTTGACTGCATTGACAATTCATTTGTAGAAGATAATGTTGATCCGATGAAGGTAAATAAAGGACTAAGTACTATTAATTTAGAAAATGAGTGGGATGCACCTCCCACTAATAAAAAGTCCTACCTTCTTGATTTCTAACACCCATTTGAGACCATTAACAATCATATGTTATGCTCTAACAATTTATTTTGTGGTCTTAAGCATGATCCTTCATCTCTCTTGCTGACGAGTGGAGTGATACAGTGGTTTTATACAAAATCTAATGAGCAATTTGATAATATTTATCCTTCTATGCCTTGCTCTTTCATACTTTAATCTTATCAATTATTCACATGTTCATGTGTCTTGTCCATGCACGGGAGTATGATAAGCTTTTACGTGCTTTTTAAAGTATAAATGACGGTTAATCCGTGAAGAAAAGAGTCTAGCAAGACTTTAATTTAAGCTTCTTGGGAAGCAACCCAAGCGTTTTTTTTTGATTTGTTTTTAATTATCTACATTTTTATATTTGTTTTTGTGATTTTAGATGAAGAAATGAAGAAAAGAAAGGAAAAGGAGGAAAAGTACGCTTCCTCACGCAAAGAACCCCGTTCGGGGTCGTGGTTTTCGAAAATGAGAAGCTAAATTGGAAACAGGTGAAAACAAGTCAAAACTCGAAGGAGAGGTCAACCCCGATCGGGGTCGTGATATTTTCGGTTTTTCAAAAGTAAAAAGTCAACGGTCAACCCCGAACGGGACGTAGAATTTTACGAATTTGGTGTTATTTGGCAGTTTGGTTTTTCAAAAATAAAAAATAAGGTAATGTTCTTTTTCTTCATCCACGGTGGTATGTATTCTTCTCTTTTCTCTTCAATTTTCGTCATATTTTTCACTAAAATCACTAGTAACACCCAGTCATGCATCCAATAACATCATCAAATAAGTATTTGTCTTTTCTTTTGGATTAATTGGTGAGAATACTCTGAACTATGGGTGTCCTGCTCAAAATACTCCAAACTTTATTTTAACTACCAATATAACCAACTAATGTCCTCATTTGCTTTGAATAGAATTTTTTGTTCTGTTAAGTTGTTGTAGCATGTTTTAATGCTGTGATTAGGTAAATAGATTAACATATATAGAAGTAAAAAGAGAAAGACGGGTTAAAGAAGGGTTAGAAATTTGTTCACTTAATTAGCATGTAACAGGTCATATATTATAATAAAAGGGAATAAGAGCGTTAGTTGGTTAAATTGGTAGTTAAAATAGAGTTTGGTATATTTTGAGCAGGACACCCATAGTTCAGAGTATTGTTATCAATTAATCCTTTTCTTTTTAATTCCATTCAATTTAAGCTATTTCATTCAATTTCTGAAACTTTAACTCAAATTAGGGGTAATTTGATTTTACGCTTATTATTGTTAGAAATGGATTGTCAATTGCTTTGTTCATGCTTGTTGGTTCAATTAGTTCACTAATTTCTCCTATTATGATTCTTTGAATGAAATTTGGTTTTCTTAAAATTAATTTTTGTCTTAAAATTTTAGATTTTATGGCAGCACCAAAAACCCTCTTACCCATGGTCTTTCCAAGAGAAAAGAAATGATGAAGAATTTTCCCCTGTTTTCATGCTAGCATGAGGGAGTTAATTGGTTTAGTAAGATTTTATTGTTTTCGCATCTTAGTTTCATTTTTCCCATCACCCATTAAATTTGATCTTTTGTCCTTATTTTTCATGTGTTTTGCACCATTTTTATGGTGTTGTTGGGTAAATTAATTGTTGACACATTGAGGACAATGTCTTGTTTAGCTTGGGAGAAAATGCATTCGCATGTTAGTGTAGTTTTATGAGATTTTTTGAGAAAATTTTGCGATTTTTGCTAAGAAATGTTTGCTTGTTCCTATTTTTTGCCCTCTTGCATATCCTAATTATAGCTATTGCTTAATGATTAATCTTTTTGATGGGATAATTGTTATATGGGGATGTCTTGACAAAGTAGTTGGAAGATGAAAAATGAACCGAATAGGCTTAATCTTGACTTTTGGCAAACTACAAAATTTGTAAGGCAGGACCTTTTTTTACCAATATATTCATTATTTGGTTTCATAGGTGAGTTTAGGTGTCTCCTTATAATTTATGCTACATCCAAACGCATAAGTATGATTTTCATTTCATCTCTTTATAAGCATGCATTCATATGATTTTAACATTTTTGAGCCATTCACATGTATAATTTTGCCTTTTTGACCCATTTTCACAAAATAATCCCTAGCTACATAAAACTTGTCTACCATGATTGAGCTGATGATTTTGATTTATTTTGTTTAGGTGCTCAATTGGGATATTTTTTATCTTGGAAAAGAAATTCATGTGAGCTTGGTCTTAATGCTCTTGGAAGAAAGAAGAAAAAATAAAAGAAAAAATAAAAACAAATGAAATGAGAAAAAAATGAAAAGAATCCGAAAAAAGTTGAAAAAGAAAGAAGAAGAGAAAAATAAAACATGAGAAGAAGCATATTTTCTTGAAAGGAAAAAAAGAGAAGAAAAAAAAGAAATTCTCATATTTTATTATCATCTTTTGGAGAATTGTCTTTGGTTTTTATTGTATAATTGAGTTGATTTTTGAGATTGAGCATCCTTACATTTTGGATAATTGCTAGCTTAACTTTAAGCCTCACAAATCCATAATTCATCTGTTCCCTTTTCTACCCACATATTTTATCCCTCTTTTTACCCATTTGGCTTCTTATTCATGCTTGCATATGATTGTTATGTCTTGTAGTTTTAAAATGCTTACCATATTAGATTGCGGATACATTTTTATAAGTTGAGGATAGATGAGTGTTTTTCGCATATAAATGAGTGGAGTGCATCGTGAAGTCCATTAGTCAAAACATCATGCAAAATCTTAATGGTTCATTCGAAGTTTTGCATGCTACGCCATCATGTAAACCTCATCCATGTTAGCACTATTCAATTTCCCATGTTGTTTCCGGTTTTTAATCATTATGTTACGCTTATTTGGGATGTTGCACTTGACGGGATATGGTTTCTTGCTTAGGAACAAGCAAGGGTTTAGCTTGGGGGAGTTTGATAAGTGCATATTTTATAAACTTTATCCCTTCATTTTAGCCCGGATCAATTTTATTGTCTTTTGGCAATTATCATAGTGATTTCTGAGCTAATATTAGTTTATAGTTGTTTTGCAAGTATTTAGGCTAAACATGAGATAATAGGACGACCTAGCAAAAGTCATAAGATGGTTAGACCCCGACCTATGGTTATCACTACTACCGTACGTTTTAGTGTTTTTAAATACCTAAATAATTGAACAATGTTATACATTACGTTTTTATTCATTTACGATTTTATTATATTCACATGTTAACCCGAAACCCCTAGATTATTCTTTTAATGTTGTTATCACTAAATCAACCAACAAAACAATCTCGTTATCGATCCTTGATAGAAAATATTCATAGCATTTCAAAACCTAATTCTCGTTTCTCTGTGAAATTCGACCCCTATATACTACATTAATTTGTTGTACCTTTGGGTATTATTGCATAGGTGTGCGTCATCCTATCATTCCATAATAAGAGACTTCCTATACAGAGCGTTTGATGGGAGTTAGTTGATCGAGACTCCGTCCTCTTATCTTCTTCTTTGGGGTTGGCCCTTAGAGGGGTGTGCACACTCGGAATTCTAGGATAGTCTAGTACATGATTTAGTGAACCTCATCTTATCCGGTCTAGGGCGAGTGGATTCTTTTCATACGACCTTTATCCAAGTATATACCGACGTTGGAAATTGTTGGAAAGAAAGGTTTTCCTTGAATTGGAATTATCTTGAAAGGTTGGATATGGACTTAAATCTTTCGGAACACTTATGTCGTTCTTAATCATTTGAAATTATTTGCTCCCCTTCATTTAACTTTGATATTTCTTATATTCTGTTTTCAATCTTTTGAAGCACTTGTGTTATGCATTATTTTTAAAACGCCTTTTAAGTTATGGTTTCATATTCCATTTATTCTTTATTCGAAATGTTTACCTTACTCAACATTATTGTTGACCCTTTTATTCGTCTTGTCCGTGTTTGGACCTGCAGTGATCACGAATTCGTGTGAGCAGATCGTGTGACAAGTTCTCGTGGGAATTAGACGTGTAAGCCATGAGACAGCGTGATTAAACATTTTAACTAAAGACAAATGCTCAAAGACTTTATCTTTACATTTGGATCGTTGAACTTTATTTTTGCTTCCGCAAACTTTAAATTTGCCTATAATAAGATTTTATCCTTCGGGATTTTGTGTGCTACTACTACATGTTTAGGTACTATTACTACATTTGGTTAAATTGTGATACATCCATGATCCGGATTTTACATTAAGACTCTATTCACAAACAAAGAGAATTATGGGGGTGCTACACTTCTTCTCTCTAAAACCTCTCCCTTCTCTCTAAAACTCTACCAAAGTCATGTTAAGAGGATTCAACTTGGATTTAGGTTGGAACACCCTCCTTTTTGCCTGATTTACCTTGGTGAGTCGTTTCTACATCTTTTAATTCATGTAATAATTCATTTTCTCGTGTACTCTATTCAACCTTATTGTTATGATATAAAATGTTTTGTTTTTCATGTGGAATTGTACGCCAATTTTGAACACCACAAAGTGAACTGATTAACATTACTTCGTTTTGGTCCTTGATTACCCACTTGAGCTGATAACTCAGGTAATCATTTTGTGACGTTGGTTGATGGTGGGTTCAACGAGCCATAAGTCACGTGGATGACTGACCAATCACAAAGGCGAGTTATACGGATATCTCGTAGGACACCCCGTGATAACGTTATGGAGTCCTAAATGTTTTATAACATTGGGTGCCGGGTCGTGGATAGGACCTCCATAGTGTTCCTTAGAGTCGAGTCTTTTGACCTTCAACTGTCTCCTGAGATTAAGACAGATTTTGGGTAACTTTGGTTTCTTTCCCACGGTCACCGTAACAGGGGCCAAGAGGATTTTTTCTGGGTTATTTCATGCTGGGCGATATCGGCAGGATTCGAGTTGAGGGAAATATCCAAACCCTTATCAGGATTTTATCATTTCTCAGGGCCACTCGAGGAGTAGTAACTGAAATGCATGGCCATGCTCGAATACAGATTCGTTTTATCAGTTAAGTTACTCTCTAGTCGGGGAAACCACTCTTGATACAGATCGCTTGTGAGATACGACCTTTGCGAATGCGGATTTGCAAATTGTCTTACATTGAGTGGGAGAAATTTTAAAAGGATATGAGATTCGGTTATCGCACCTACACTTGTACGGACAAGTGGGAGTTTGTTGGAGATTGTGTCCTCCACATGTAGTGTGATAACGTCATTGCACATACCCTTGTACGGACAAGTGGGAGATTGTTGGGGCTGGTGTCCTTGACAATTAAGTACAATGACTTATTAAATCTCTTTAAGGATCACAAGGGCATACTTTTGTATTATTACCAGTTGATCCACGTTTATCAATAACGGTTGGCTTGCTAGATAAGTTTGACGTTATTGTCATACGGATGGCGGTGATCAACTGGTCCCTATACGTCACACCTATAGGACACGTTTGAGAGATGTGAAGGTATGAAAATACAGTCACATTTTGCCGGATATGACTAAACAGTTAGTTAGAGGTATTGACTATTAAATTAGTCAATAAGATGTTGAGATTATTATTTAATACGGATTAAATAATTTTAGCTAATACGGATTACATGTTTAATTCGTAAATTAAATATAAACAGTTATATATTTAATTAAATATTGTATTCGCGAATTAATATAAACAGTTATATTAATTTAGGTAATTATACAATATCGTATTTTATCAGACCATTATTAATATATCGACTGTATTAATAACTGATAACATGTTACGATTTATAAATTAAACCCGCGAATAAATAATAGCTAATTGGGTCGAATCACGCATTGGGATAAGGTAAGAGTGGAAAGCCCACTCCTACCCAAACCCTATTTCGGCCGGCCAGTATTACAAAAGGAAGAGACTTCTCCTTTTGTGGGACTACTCTTGTTTCACTGCTTAAACAATTCTCAAGAAAAATTAGGGTTTTGAGAGCATTCTTCTCCCAAAACCTCAGATCTCACATCTAAAACTCATTAGCTCTCCCAATATTGCAAGGCAGTTGGAGAGGATTTCTAGCACACGCGGCCACGTCTCAAACTAAGTCTTGGGTGCAAGTTATAGGAGGGAATTTGTGTTAATTCCTGTTCTTAGGCCTTTTGCGCGAGGACTAAAGGTTGTACTCCTTTTCTCATGCTTTTTAATCTTATGACGATATTCACAGTTGTATTTTTCATTATAATCCTGCAATTTTAGGGTGAATACGCGTTTTATTCCCCACAAGTGGTATCAGAGCCTTAGGCCATGAAAATTTTACAATTGTGTCTTTCATAAGTTTTAAAAATTTTGAAAACCGTACATTCTGTCTAGGCACTCGATCGAGTCCCTGTGACACTCGATCGAGTGCCCTCGTGCCAGGCTCCGTGCGTGAGTTTTTTGTGAGAAATCGATCTTGTTTTTCGATTATAATTTGCATATTGTTAATTAATCGATATTTTTAGCAATATGTGAATCTTTTGTGGTTGTTTATTTATGATTTACACGTTTTAAATCCAAGTTATAAACTCGTTTTAATTTAAAAGTGCAGCGATTTGCAGTTTTTACGTGCCACTCGATCGAGCCCTGCTGCACTCGATCGAGCCCTGCTGCACTCGATCGAGTGACCCTGACACTCGATCGAGTGCCCCTGTTACTCGATCGAGTGCTCTCGTTTCGGGCAGTTTATTTTCGAAAATAACTTGTTTCTTATTTTCACATGGCTTAAAATAATATACTGTATACGGAAATAGTATATTATTTTGTGAAACGGTTCACCCTCGTTTGATACATATTGTTTTAAAACAGTTTAAAATAATGGATTATATGTTTATTAAAATTGGTGATTAAAGCAGTATAGTCACATAATTTTAATCTTAAAAGGTGGTTTGGTATAAATTTATTAATCATAATAACAGTATTATGTCATGTATAAATTTTATTTAGTTGATGCATTTTATTTATCGTCTTGTGAATGCCTTGAATGCTTTCAATAACGTATTTAATTTTTGCAAACGGTTGTAACTTAGTGTGGCCTTAGAAGATTGTGTCACCGTAATGATGGGACACGATCTTGCTTGTAATTTTGAGATCTTGAATCTCCGTTTTGGGTTTTTGCCATGTAATTACTTTTGTATTTAAATTAGAATGTATCTAGGACTACTTTTGTAATTTAAATTAGTAATTTTGTGAAGACCAAAGACAAGACGGAGACCGGATGCTCACTCCCGCTGCAAGGACCAAGATAGAACATCAAGACAAGCTTCTAGGGTCCAACGGTGGATTCCAAGTTGTTTTATGTTTATTTTGGTAGGATAGGCCACACTAGGACTTTTATTTACGTTTATTGCATTTATCTTTATGCTTTCATCGATAATAGCTTGCATCATATTCCGCCTAAAACCAAACCACCTATATCATGCCTGAAAACTGACTCATGTAGAGGTCACGCGTTAGTTTTCTGTGACAATACAGATGTCACATGTCGATTATAAAGCCATCACTTTATTTAATTCATTCAAGAAATGCTAGTTTTTAGTTCACTTAAATATGGATAAATAAAAGTTGATGGGGTCTTCCTCGTATAACCAAAAATTGAGATTAGTCTTTATAAATCAGCCTCCCATGAATCTCTTCTTCGTCGGTAGGCATAATATGACCCCTTCTACGTCGGGTAAGTGGGAACAGATGATTTATTTTATCTCAACATCATGGTCACTCGATAATATTCCAGTGACTGAGATGGACTAATAGATAGGATTTACGGAAATCTATCGACCAAGAGTTCCAACGATTGGAATTAGCCAAACTGTGGGCTTATCAATATACGGAAATTGAGTCTTGGGATCGTTTATATAATTCTTGAGGGAGATCAATTATATAAATGCATGAGTCTACGAGTTTAAATTCTATTTAATATAGACTTAAATCACAACAATAAGTTGCTTATATGGTTTTGTTTTATCTTCCTTTTCAGTGTAGAACACGTTCATTAAAACTGCTGTATAACTAAAATGGCTGGTGAAGACCCAATGCCAAGTGCCAAGCTAGCACGTGAATCCTGGCTAAAGGCCTTCATGGACTCCATGAATCAGTCAACTAGACTGAGGAATGATGGGTCAAACTTCTCTGACTGGGAGGCAGCACTACGGAATGCTGCCATTGCTGACGGAAAGCTTAAGTATTTAACTGAGCCCATTCCGGCACACCCAGGAACTGGAGCTAGAGCCAACGAAATTCGCGCTCATAGCGATTTCGTTATGGAAGCGGGTGCGATAAAGAACGTACTCATCTATGCAATGGAATCAAATTTGCAAAGACGCTTCATAACCCATGGTGCAAACAAGATTTTCACCACGCTCACTAACGAATTCTCCAAGGCTCCGAGAATCGTTTCTTATGAGCATACCTGTCGCTTCTTTGAGGCGAAACTCCAGAAGGGCCAAGCTGTTAGCCCACATATTCTCAACATGATTGAGAATATCGAGAAACTGGAGACCCTAAACTGCAAGATCAGTGAGAACATCATCGTTGATCGTATGCTTCATTCGCTTCATGATGGGTTCGCCCTCTTTAGGGCCAACTACTACATGAACGACATGAAGAAGACTCCTCATGAGCTCCACTCCCTTCTCGTACAGACTGAGAAGGATCTAAAGTTGAGTGGGAGTCTGAAGCAGGATGTTCTCATGATCTCCAGTAAAGGAAAAGGTAAAGGGAAGGCTAAAGCTCAGGGCGACCTAGCAGTAGGTAAGCCCAGGTTCAAGAAACCAGGATTTGCTAAGAGTGGGCCAGGTGAGTCGAGCAACTCACAGGGCAAGACAAAGAGCAAGGATACTAGCATGGAATGTCACCACTGCCACAAGATTGGGCATTGGAGGCGCTCACTACTACAAAAAAGGCCAAAGAAACCTGTTGAAAAATGCCTTAGACACCTGTTATAAACAGGTGTCTAGGTCATAGGTGTCTTCTTCTTCTTTTAAAGCAGGCCGCGTTACTCCTGTTGGTATGTCTTCTTCTTCTTTTATTCACATGATTGAGATTAATCATGCAAGTTGCGGAACTTGGGTACTTGATACTGGTTGTGGTTCTCATCTATGTAATCATGTGCAGGGCCTCCGAAACCAAGAACCCCTAACCAAGGGTGAGGTGGACCTGCGTGTCGGGAATGGAGCACGTGTGGCTGCAGTCTCGAAGGGAACATACGTAATCCAGCTTCCAAGTGGATTCGAGTTATTTTTATATAACTGTTATTATGTTCCTAGTTTATCCAAAAACATTATTTCAGTTTCTGCACTTGACAAACTCGGCTTTTCATTTGTAATAGAGAATAATAGCTGTATTTTCTCCTTACACAATATGATTTATGGCAAGGCAGTTTCCATGAATGGAATTTATGTTTTAGATCAAACTACCGAGATATTACATGTGAATAATAAAAGATTAAAGGTAGGTGACAAAGATCAAACTTACCTATGGCACTGTCGTATGGGACACATAAATGAGAAACGCGTAAAACAGCTCATACAGAATGGAGCTATATCGCCCTTTGATTTCGAATCATATGGCACGTGTGAATCATGTCTCATCGGCAAAATGACTCGTATTTCCTTCAAAGGTGTTTGAATGCGCGCTGCCGACCTATTATGACTCATACATACGGACGTATGTGGGCCTATGTCGATCAACGCACGAGAAGGCTATAGGTATTTCATCACTTTCACGGATGATTTGAGTAGATATGGCTATGTCTACTTGATGAAACATAAAAGTGAATCCTTTGACAAGTTCAAAGAATACCAGAATCGGGTACAGAACCAGCTGGGTAGAAAGATTAAAGCACTACGTTCGGATCGTGGTGGTGAGTATCTTTCACACGAGTTTGATCAACACCTTAAAGACTGTGGGATCGTGCTACAGTTAACTCCACCTGGAACACCACAATTAAATGGTGTGTCCGAACGGAGAAATCGAACTTTACTTGATATGGTTCGATCCATGATGAGTCACACCGTTGTGCCTGATTCATTGTGGGGCTATGCTCTTTTGTCAGCCGCTCTAATACTTAACCGAAGTCCGTCTAAAGCTGTTGACAAGACTCCATTCGAGCTATGGAAGGGAACGGTCCCTAACTTGTCATTTATTCGGGTTTGGGGCTGCGAGGCTTATGTCAAGTGGAGACACGAGGATAAGCTCGGCCCGCGATCGGTCAAGACATACTTTATAGGCTATCCAAAGGGAACGTTTGGTCATTACTTCTACTCGCCTACCGAACAACGTGTTTTTGTTGCGGCTAGTGCGACGTTCTTAGAGAAAGAATTTCTCGAGAACAAGTCGAGTAATAGAACCTTCGAGTTATCGGAGGTTCAAGAACCAACTGCCGAGCAACCATTGGAGGAAACAGTTCCTTCAACCGAGGCTGCGGTAGATATTCCTGAGGAACCAAGGAGGTCGGGAAGAGTCTCCATTCCTCCGGACAGATACATTTCGAGAAACATGATATGGATGACATCTTACTTCTAGAGGGTAATGAACCCTCAACCTATAAAGGTGCCATGACCAGTTCTGACTCAAAGCTATGGCTAGAAGCCATGCAATCCGAGATGGACTCCATGTATGAGAACAACGTGTGGGATCTTGTGGACCTACCTGCAAAGGTACGTCCCCTTCAATGCAAATGGCTTTACAAGATAAAGCATGCCGTGGAAGGACAACAAGATATCCATAAGGCTAGACTAGTTGCTAAAGGTTTCACCCAAGTGCCAGGCTTGCACTACGATGAGATCTTTGCACCCGTAGTCATGCTTCGTTCCATTCGGATTATCTTAGCGATCGCCGCATTTCATGACTATGAAATATGGCAAATGGACGTTAAAACCGCCTTCTTAAACGGTTATTTGGAGGAAGAGTTGTACATGGTACAACCCGAGGGTTTTATCGATCCAGCACATCCTAAGAAAGTTTGCAAGCTTAAGCGTTCCATCTATGGACTTAAGCAAGCATCGCGGAGTTCGAATCATCGCTTCGACCAAGTGATAAAAGAGAATGGGTTCATTCGATCAGTCGAGGAACCATGTCTCTATATCAAGTCGAGTGGGAGTAAGATTGTATTCCTAGTACTGTATGTCGATGACATACTCTTGATTGGGAATGACATACCTCTCTTATCTTCGGTTAAAGCATGGTTGAAAAACCATTTCCAGATGAAAGATCTGGGAGAGGCACAAAGAATTTTGGGCATCCGTATCTACAGGGATAGATCACGACGGATGTTGTCTCTCAGTCAGGAGTCTTATATAGAGAAGATTCTAGAGAGATTCAGCATGACGAACTCCAAGAAGGGGTTCCTTCCTATAACTCCTGGGCTTCACTTGAGCAAGACTCAAGAAGCTAAGTCATTGGAAGAGAAAGAGCGCATGAGTCGGATTCCTTATGCCTCGGCAATAGGATCGATCATGTATGCCATGATATGCACACGTCCTGACGTTGCATATGCATTGAGTATGACAAGTCGATTCCAAGCTCATCCAGGTGAACAACACTGGATGGCCGTGAAAAACATTCTTAAGTACCTACGGAGGACTAAAGATTGGGGATTGACTTTTGGAGGCGACTCAACGCTCTGCGCCACGGGTTACACAGATGCTAGCTTCCAAACGGATCGAGATGACTCGAAATCTCAGTCTGGATTCGTTTTTACTCTTAATGGCGCTGCTGTCAGCTGGAAAAGTTCTAAACAAAGTGTTATAGCAGATTCTACAACTGAGTCCGCGTAAAAGAAGATATTAATTGATAAGATCGCTACGGATGACAACATAGCTGATCCTCTCACTAAAGCATTACCACGTGATAAGCATGAAGGGCACATTCATTCCATGGGCATTAGATGTGTTCCTAAGTTGTAGTACTCTTTTATGAATTCATGTAATAATTCATTTTCTCGTGTACTCTATTCAACCTTATTGTTATGATATAAAATGTTTTGTTTTTCATGTGGAATTGTACGCCAATTTTGAACACCACAAAGTGAACTGATTAACATTACTTCGTTTTGGTCCTTGATTACCCACTTGAGCTGATAACTCAGGTAATCATTTTGTGACGTTGGTTGATGGTGGGTTCAACGAGCCATAAGTCACGTGGATGACTGACCAATCACAAAGGCGAGTTATACGGATATCTCGTAGGACACCCCGTGATAACGTTATGGAGTCCTAAATGTTTTATAACATTGGGTGCCGGGTCGTGGATAGGACCTCCATAGTGTTCCTTAGAGTCGAGTCTTTTGACCTTCAACTGTCTCCTGAGATTAAGACAGATTTTGGGTAACTTTGGTTTCTTTCCCACGGTCACCGTAACAGGGGCCAAGAGGATTTTTTCTGGGTTATTTCATGCTGGGCGATATCGGCAGGATTCGAGTTGAGGGAAATATCCAAACCCTTATCAGGATTTTATCATTTCTCAGGGCCACTCGAGGAGTAGTAACTGAAATGCATGGCCATGCTCGAATACAGATTCGTTTTATCAGTTAAGTTACTCTCTAGTCGGGGAAACCACTCTTGATACAGATCGCTTGTGAGATACGACCTTTGCGAATGCGGATTTGCAAATTGTCTTACATTGAGTGGGAGAAATTTTAAAAGGATATGAGATTCGGTTATCGCACCTACACTTGTACGGACAAGTGGGAGTTTGTTGGAGATTGTGTCCTCCACATGTAGTGTGATAACGTCATTGCACATACCCTTGTACGGACAAGTGGGAGATTGTTGGGGCTGGTGTCCTTGACAATTAAGTACAATGACTTATTAAATCTCTTTAAGGATCACAAGGGCATACTTTTGTATTATTACCAGTTGATCCACGTTTATCAATAACGGTTGGCTTGCTAGATAAGTTTGACGTTATTGTCATACGGATGGCGGTGATCAACTGGTCCCTATACGTCACACCTATAGGACACGTTTGAGAGATGTGAAGGTATGAAAATACAGTCACATTTTGCCGGATATGACTAAACAGTTAGTCAGAGGTATTGACTATTAAATTAGTCAATAAGATGTTGAGATTATTATTTAATACGGATTAAATAATTTTAGCTAATACGGATTACATGTTTAATTCGTAAATTAAATATAAACAGTTATATATTTAATTAAATATTGTATTCGCGAATTAATATAAACAGTTATATTAATTTAGGTAATTATACAATATCGTATTTTATCAGACCATTATTAATATATCGACTGTATTAATAACTGATAACATGTTACGATTTATAAATTAAACCCGCGAATAAATAATAGCTAATTGGGTCGAATCACGCATTGGGATAAGGTAAGAGTGGAAAGCCCACTCCTACCCAAACCCTATTTCGGCCGGCCAGTATTACAAAAGGAAGAGACTTCTCCTTTTGTGGGACTACTCTTGTTTCACTGCTTAAACAATTCTCAAGAAAAATTAGGGTTTTGAGAGCATTCTTCTCCCAAAACCTCAGATCTCACATCTAAAACTCATTAGCTCTCCCAATATTGCAAGGCAGTTGGAGAGGATTTCTAGCACACGCGGCCACGTCTCAAACTAAGTCTTGGGTGCAAGTTATAGGAGGGAATTTGTGTTAATTCCTGTTCTTAGGCCTTTTGCGCGAGGACTAAAGGTTGTACTCCTTTTCTCATGCTTTTTAATCTTATGACGATATTCACAGTTGTATTTTTCATTATAATCCTGCAATTTTAGGGTGAATACGCGTTTTATTCCCCACAAGATATTTAGTTATAATGGACACTAGTTGAGTAATCGGTAATAATGGCTAATAATTAATGAATGTAGTTAATGATAATGTTAAATGGATTGATGAGTATGAACGATACAAGAGACGAGATTTGTGAATAAGCATGATTCTTATATGTTGGTTATCATATCGTATAAGGAATGGTTTTGGTGGTTGTGCTTTGTCTTTATTGTGTTACCGATAGTGGTGACGATAATTGTGGAGGTTGTTGTAGAGACAGAAAACGGTTCAGAGACCGTCATCCGCTTGAGTTCCCTCTTAGAGCTTCCCTCTCCAAAAGCGATGTGCACATTAATGACTCGAATTTAGAGGGACACGTGTGGCGAGACACAACGTCTGGCAGGGGACCACGAGTAGCTCTCGGGCCCGGTGTCATGGGTGCATCCCCGACACCTTGTGTTTTGAGTACGATTGAGTGTGTCCGAGTAGTCAGGTTGTGTTGTGGTGTTGGGTACGACTGGGTGTGTCACGTTACCAGAAGGTAAACGATATATTAATTCATCGTAATATGTGCCTTACGTAATAAATTTCATTATCATTGACTGTTTATATGTTTACGTATATTGAAACTGATGTGTTTGGTGTTGTGTGTTGTCACCAATATCCAGGATGGCATATGATGATCAATATGATATTTCCGATCATATAGAGAGCAGGTTTTGTCAGGTTGGCTTGAGTAGCACGTAGGCATTGGATGAGCGTTGATGATCACCGAGACGTGTTTTGATAGCTAGAGTAACTATAAAAATAAAACGAAGGGAAGAAAGATTACAAGCTTTGCTATCCGGAATTAAGAACGTAAACTAATGCTCAAAATATACCTGTCTCAATGCGTCTCGTAAAACTGATGCTGAAAATTGATATCTAAAACTACGTAATTACCTCTCTTTATATAGTAGAGATAATCTTCATTTGACTTAAATAAGAACTCTAATAAGACACAAATACTAAACGAAGTCTAATTTCTTTCCAGATGCGTTTACTCGATCGAGTACTTTATAGTTACTCGATCGACTACTTTCCTGCGCAATCTACTCGAGCGACTACAACATCTACCCGATCGACTGCTTTTCTACTCGATCGACCATTTATGCATCCACAGTCTACTCGATCGACCACTTTAGCTCCGAAGATCCCCTCGATCGACCATTCCTGCAATGCTCAACACTTTAAACGTGATATTAGCTTCCAAAACAGCTTCACGCTTCTAGAGGTGACCCTATTTTGCTCCAAACTCTTCTATCCCCTACTTGCATACTCAAGGAACAATTACGGGACTAGTTTTCACCACTTCTGAGTCGTTCCTGCACAAATAACTAGACAACCCCAAGGTAGTCTATTCAGGACAAAATATAGCTAAAAACTACGATATTTGCATAGAAATGTGTGTCAAAGATATAACAAACGTCTATATAAAAGACACACATCAACTATATATAAACTTTCCAATATAATAAACTAAATAACAATTAAAAACCACTTGATATGTAAGTTATGTTAGCTACAACATTTCTACCATACAAAAATGATCCACTAAATCTCAAGAATTTCGGATTATTCGAGGTATATACAACTTAAACTAACTGAATATAACGATAATTTATTTTTCACATATATGAATGGTTATTTCGATATTTCAGACATTTTCTTTAATATAATCAAATATTCACGAATTGGTTGTTGTTGGGAAGGAGTATGGTTAAGCGAACTTTTAGTTGAGTACTCCGTATTAATTAAATAGCCTTAATCCGAACATGAATGAAAATGTTTGCATTTTGTTCAAGGGCTTCAAATATGATGGTTAATAATTTTCATTTTGGCAAGTCAGATACTTCTAAAACGTGTCTGAGTAGGATAGATTAAAGTTTTTGCACGGTTTATGTCAAATTCTTCAATCATTATGTCAGGATCTTGAAGTGATCACAATGATGTCCTGGACACGAACATGAGTGGGCAAAGAAGGTTGCATACACTTATGCACAACCTAAAGAAAATTGGTGAGATAGGAAAAAATTCATTGTATTATGTCATGGAAAAAGTTACCCCAAAATTGGGGATTGCGTTTTTGGTGCTGACTATCAAGACAATATGTCATGTCAACTTTCCCACACTTCCAACGACAACAGAGGGAATAGTGATACTCAGAATGAATGGAATTGCATGCGATGACATTTCTACTTTTGGACTCATAATGCACAAGTTTGTTGGAGGATATATCGAATTACTTATCGGTGTTCTCTTAGCATCTTGGGTTCGATAATCATCTCCTTCACAAAGTAGGTTTACATGTCTAGGACCATGTTACTTTTGCCATTGTGATTACTACAAGTACCTTATTTGCGAAGGTGATAATTATTGGAACCCATAATACTAATAAAACACCAATAAATAAGGCGATACGCCCTCCAACAGACTTGGGAATTACAACTCCCTAAAGCAGCAATGCTACCATAATTCCAATTACTTTGAGTAGCATTATTCCATCTCTCGTTGTTGAAGGCAAATCTGAGCTTACTAATTGTCTAGATAATTAACACCAAAAATGCAATTCCCAAATTTGGGGTTACTTTTTCCATGATAGAGTACAATGCATTTTTTACTATCTCAACAACTTTCTTGGAGCTGTAAATAAGTTTATGCAACCAGGTTTTCCCATTCATGTCCATGTCCATGACAACATTGTGATTACTACAAGACACTGACATAATGAGAGAAAAAGTTGACATAAACCGCTCCAAAACTTTAATAATCTATGTTACTCCGACACGTTTTAGAACAATCCGACACGGCAAGATGAAATTATTAACCATTGAATTTGAAGCCTATGATACGAAACGCAGACACAAACATCTTCATTTAAGTTTGGAATAAGGCTACCTCTAATACGGAGTACTACACTAAAAGTTGGCTTAATCATACTCCGTTCCACCAACAACCAATTTGTGAATATTTGATTATATTAAAGAAAATGTCTGAATTCTCGAAATAACCATTCATATATGTGAGAAATACATTATCGCTATATGCAGTTAGTTTAAGTTGTATATACCTCGAATAATCCGAAATTCTTGGGATTTAGTGAACCGTAGCATAAACTTGCATAACAAGTGTTTTTCAATTGTTATTCACTTTATTATATTGGAAACTTTATATATAGACAGTTACTCAATTGTTACAAATTAAATACACTCGTGCAAAAAGCAATTTACTTCCATGACAAAATCTTCGGATAAATTCAAGAGCACATGCAAATCTATAAATAATAATGACAAATGATTACCTTTCATCATAGCTTTTTTTTTTTAACCGAAACACATCGAATTGAACTAAACGGAACTTAATTAATCAGAATTGATCTCCGCTCGTTTTTAAAGGAAATTTTAATTAATGGTAAATTTGAATTTAACAAGAGGTAAAACATATATTACTACATTATAACAGTTTTATATTAATGGTAAATTAATCCAAACACATACTTGTATCGATGAACTTGATATAGAAATATTACAAAGAAGAATCAAGATCAAATGAGTCCACCCCTAGTGTTGAGTCCTTGACTCCTAATATACCAACCCTTAGATCTAACTTAAATGGATGGCTGAGATTAAAACAAAAAAACCCACCAAATATGCAATAACTGACTTGTCTCTCATAATTGTAATTTCCAATGTCGTATTAGATTTCCTATTACTGTTCTCATTCATCCCTCATTCATTTCCTTGCCTCCATCAATAACAATTCTCTCTCTAACTCCATTTTTTCTCATGTATCAGATCTGAGTCTCTTTTTAAAAAAAAAAAAAATCTTTGAAACAGGAACAAGGAGCAAGAGAAAGGAGACCTGACGGAACTATTGAAGTCTCGTAATCGCGATAATGGAGGGAATCTGACAGAGTGCTAGATTTATATTTCCTTGTTTTTATTTTTTATTGTTGCTTTTGTTCGTTTTTTATATTTTTCGACTGAAAGTATGGTTCTTTAATATTGTATTACTTGAGTGGTATGTTTTTTAATGATATTTTTTCAGATCTAGGTCTATATCATCACCATTTAATTTTATAATATTGTGTTATGTTTGTTGTGAAAATGTAACTTGGGTTTTCAAATCTCGTCTTTTTAGATATATTTTTATTTATTTTAAGTGTAAATATGGTGGTCTACTGGTCTTAGATCTGCGTTTTTTTACATGAGATCTACATTTTTTTTTTCTGTCTCAGATCTGCTTATTTTTTTTGGCTTGTGTTCAGTTTTATTATTTCGTAAATTTGACTTTTTTGTTTAAATTTTATTTTCAAGTTTGAAGAAATAAGTGGACTTACACTATTCAAACCATGGAGTTCGACTGTTCAAACCATGGAGTTACACTATTCGAACCTTGAAGTTATACTAATAGATTATATTTTGGTTGTTTTGTGGTAATAAACCATAAAGTTCCTCTATTCAAACCAAATAAATTATTATATGGAGATACACAAGTTATTATATGGACTTATACAAGTTGTTCTAAGGAGTTACATAAATTACTTGATGGAGTTATAAGGGTGTTTCCATGGAGTTACACAAATTATTTTATGGAGTTACACAGATTGTTTTATGGAGTTACATAAATTATTCTATAGAGTTACACAGATAATTGTATAGAATTACACAAGTAATTGAATGGAGTTACACAAGTTGCTCTAAGGAATTACACAAATTAATAGTATGAAGTCCCACGTGTATTGCTATGGAGTTACAATGGACTTTCAACAATAGAACAATGGACTTTCAACAATAGAGGTACACAAGTTGCTCTAAGGATTTACAATGGACTTTCAACAATAGAACAATGGACTTTCAACAATAGAACAATGGAGTTACACGCCTAAAACAATGGAGTTATTCGCCTAAAATAGTGGAGTTACACACCTAGAACAATAGAGTTACACGCCTTAAACAATAGAGTTACACGCCTAAAATAATAGAGTTACACGCCTAAAACAATGGAGTTACACGCCTAAAACAATAGAGTTACACGCCTAAAACAATAGACTTACACGCCTAAAACAATAGAGTTACGCGCATAAAACAGTTGATTTATACTCATACATTTTTATATAAAAAATCGGATTAAAAAAATCAAAGTTATATTAGTACAATATTAGAGTTAGACACCTAAAACAATAGAGTTACACACCTAAAATAATAGAGTTACACGCCTCAAACAATACAGTTACAGGCCTAAAATAATAGAGTTACACGCCTAAAATAATAGAGTTACACGCTTAAAATAATAAAGTTACACGCCTAAAATGATAGAGTTACACGCATGAAACAGTTGATTTATACTCATAAATTTTTATATCAAAAATCGCATTAAAAATATCAAAGTTATATTAATACAATATTAGAGTTACACTCGTAAAATATTAGAGTTACACTCATAAGTTTTTAAAACTAAAAAATGAATAATTAGAAGTTAAAATTATGAGAGAAAATTAATTAGCTAAATGGAGAATTGAAATTATGAGAGACAAAACATTAAATGCATGTTGGGTGAGTGTTTCCTTGATTTTAATCTCAGTCATTAATTTTGTTTTGATCCAATGGTATAGATTAGGACTCAAGGACTCAACCGAAGATGTGGACTCATTTGAACTCGACTCTTACAAAGAATTATCTAATAGTTGTGTTTTAACTTAAAATATTGTATCCAATTCATCGATACAAGTATGTGTTTAATTTAGTTTAATGTTAATTTTATTGTCCGTACTATAGAATTTTGTTTCAATAAGCTTTATATTTGTATTCCTTGGACAGGTGTGCGGGTGAATTCAATCTTATCTTTTTATTATAACATCTGGTTGTGGTTTAAGCAAAAACAATACCTCGATTTAATTCTTAACTAATCGATTTAATTCTTAACTAATGACAAAGTTAAACAATATCTCGATTTGAATCTTCTGATGAGTGTGAGTATTTATTCCAGACATTCAGACATTCAGGATAGTACCAGAATCTTCCGATCATCATTGTTTTTCAAATGTGCGTAATATGTCACGGATTGAATGGTTTGAGATAAGAGATCCATAGTATTCATTTGCCATTATTATGTATAGATTTGACCGTGCTCTTGTATTTATTCCAAGATTTTGTCATGCAATTAGATTGCTTTTTGCACGAGCATATTTAATTTAAAACAATTGAATAAGTGTCATTCTCCCTATGTAGTCTATATATAAAGTTTCCAATATAATAAAGTGAATACCAATTAAAAAACACTTGATATGCAAGTTTATACTACCTACAACATTTCTACCAGACAAAAAAGGTCCAGTAAATCTCAAGAATTTCGGATTATTCGAGGTATATACAACTTAAACTAACTGCATATATCGATAATTTATTTTTTATATATATGAATGTTTATTTCGAGAATTGAGTCATTTTCTTTAATATAATCAAATATATGTGTAATTGTGTACTTATTCTTCAATTTAATCAAATATATTAATATAAGCATCACCAAAAACCACGTAGTGAATAATCTTTTAACAAAAATGGCAAATAGAAAAATATTTTTTATTAAATTTGAATAATTTTGGGTTACAATCTTTTGTATAGTTCACTCATACATTCTTTCGTACAATATTAAAACAAATGGTGTAGAAATTTTTTAGAGGAGGGTCTTGTTGACATGAATCTTCTTTATTGAGTCACTTCTTCATTTGGGACTCGACGGCACAATCTCAAATCACTTCTTCATTATGACTTGAAGGGACTATTTCAAGTCGGGAAATGGTGTAGAAATGATTTTGAAGGGACTTTATTAAAATTTGACATGGATCTCCTTCCGTTTCATTTACTTTTATCTCTTACGAAGTATTGAGGAAATAAATCCTTAATTTTTTATCGAGTCGGATACTTCTAAAACGTGTCTGAGTAACATAGATTAAGTTTTTGCGTAGTTTATGTCAACTTCTTCAATCATTATGTCAGGGTCTTCTGGTGATCGCAGTGCCGTCCTGGACAGCCTAAAGAAAATTGGTGAGATAGGAAAAAATGTATCGTGTTATGTCAAAAAATGACGCCAAAAGTGGGGATTGCCTTTTTACTCTTAACTATTCAAACGATGTGTCATGTTAAATTTCCCACGCCTCCAACGACAACAGGGGGGATTGTCGTACTCATAATTAATGGAGTTGCGGTGGCACTTCTATGTTACGGACTCATAATGCCCAACTTTGTTGGAGGGGGTATAACCCTACTTATTGGTGTACTCTTAGCAACTAATATTGCGATAATCATCTCCTTCAAAATTAGCTACTTTTAGTAATCACCATGGCAAGAGCAACATGGTCCTAGACATGCACATGAATCGGTAAATATGGTTCCATAGACTTATGCAAAACTAGAAGAACGTTTTTGAGAACGTCAAAAATGCATCGAACTCTATAACTGAAAAAGCGACTCCAAATATGGGGATTGTAACAAATACAAACCTTAGGACACTAGAATTAATTTGTCTTAAACCATATTGTCTATTGTTGTATGTAGATGAGTATGTTCATACATGTAAATAGAACAGATGCATGTATATATATATATATATATATATATATATATATATATATATATATATATATATATATATATATATATATATATATATATATATATATATATATATATATAGAAATCGAATCACGTAAGTCACCCCTCTGAGGGTGAGGCCACTGGAACCATCCTACACCGTCAGATTTAAATATTATAAATGCACCAGATTGTGCCACGTGTAATGAGATAAAAAAACCAAAATCTGCTTTACCTATCTTTATTCCCACACCATCTAATTCTCTCTCTTAGCTCTCTTTTCAACTCGTCTACAACACCAATCTAAGGGCTTGTAATGAAACAAAATACCAACCCCATTATTAAACAGCCAACAAAATACCAATCCCATTATTCATCTTCGTCAAATTCGTCTTCGTCTTCATATTTTAATGTGTTTTATGGTACCTATAATTTCAACATAATCACATAATTTCTGCATTAATTTCCATCAAAACACATCCTTATACATCGATTAATTTTACCTTGTTTCTCTAGTTAAACATTGATTTCACTAGCAATTCAAAGATCTCGGTCTTCTGGTGATCCTTGTCGGCTTTTCGTCGTCATCCGATGTCGTACCGGTACCGATATCATCATCATTCAAGTCTCAAGTTGCGATAATTGATTTCGGCGATTGTCGCACGTTTGTAATTGCAAAACACGAACTATCTCTAATTTAGCGTTTTATAATTAGAACTAGATTTGTTCTGAAGTTTTGTGATAATTGATTCGGTGCCGATATCATCATCAATCAAGTCTCAAGTTGCGATAATTGATTTCTGCGCTTGTATGCAAAACATGAACCAACTGAAGCAACACGCAACATCAGAGAAATGATTGCACATTTTAATTTACGTACGTGCTTGTTTGTGTGCTTCTTTATTAAAATTTGATTAATTTTCACGTAGATTTTCGATTAAAATATTATTAATTTCCGTGAGTGAACAAACATTTTAAGTCCAAGTTTCACAAAATAAGGTCCCGATTTCACAAATTAAGGTGCAAGATCCACGAAATAAGAAATTGTACATTTCGTGAGTAAATAAACATTTTAAGTCCAAGTTTCACGAAATAAAGTCCCGGTTTCACAAATTAAGGTCCAAGATTCACGAAATAAGAAATTAAACATTTTGTGAGTAAACAAACATTATAAGTCCAAGTTTCACGAAATAAGGTCCCGATTTCACAAATTAAGGTCCAAGATTCACGAAATAAGAAATAATACATTTCGTGAGTAAACAAACATTTTAAGTCCAAGTTTCACGAAATAAGGTCCCGGTTTCACAAATTAAGTTCCAATATTCATGAAATAAGAAATTAAACATTTCGTCAGTGAACAAACATTTTAAGTCCAAGTTTCACGAAATATGGTTGCGGTTTCACAAATTAAGGTCCAAGATTCACGAAATAAGAAATTATACATTTCGTGAGTAAACAAACATTTTAAATCCACGTTTCACAAAATAAGGTCCCGTTTTCACGAATTAAGGTCCAAGATTCACGAAATAAGAAATTAAACATTTTGTGAGTGAACAAACATTTTAAGTCCAAGTTTCACGAAATAAGGTCCCGGTTTCACGAATTACGGTCCAAGGTTCGAGAAATAAGAAATTAAACATTTTATGAGTGAACAAACATTTTAAGTCCAAGTTTCACGAAATAAGGTTCCGGTTTCACGAATTAAGGTCCAAGATTCACGAAATAAGAAATTAAACATTTTGTGAGTGAGCAAACATTTTAAGTCCAAGTTTCACGAAATAAGGTCCCGGTTTCACGAATTAAGGTCCAAGATTCACGAAATAAGAAATTAAACATTTTGTGAGTGAGCAAACATTTTAAGTCCAATTTTCACGAAATAAGGTCCCGGTTTCACGAATTAATTAAGGTCCAAGATTCACGAAATAAGAAATTATACATTTCGTGAGTAAAGAAACATTTTAAATCCACGTTTCACAAAATAAGGTCCCGTTTTCACGAATTAAGGTCCAAGATTCGCGAAATAAGAAATTATATATTTCGTGAGTAAACAAACATTTTAAATCCAAGTTTCACGAAATAAGGTTTTGGTTTCACAAATTAAGGTCCGAAATTCATGAAATAGGAAATTATCCATTTTGTGAGCAAACAAACATTTTAAGTCTAAGTTTCACGAAATAAGGTCCCGAGTTCACAAATTAAGGTCGAAGATTCACAAAATAAGAAATTAAACATTTTGTGACTAAACAAATATTTTAAGCCCAAATTTCACGAAATAAGAAAAAGAGCAAAATGGATAATTTTTTTAGATAGAGAAAATATTTGGGCCAAATGAATTGTTATAAATGACCCATAATTTTCATCCCATTGAAATTAGTCCAATGAACATTGAAAATCATGTGCAACATAGTAAGGGTTCGGCGGCCTCACCGTAATAGGCGGTCTCACGTGATCCGGCCTCATATATATATATATATATATATATATATATATATATATATATATATATATATATATATATATATATATATATATATATATATAGATATATATAGAGTTAGGATCTATTGAGTCTAGGGTCTTATGGTGAATCCGTCCTACCATTTCTAGCCATCCGATCATCTCAATCCTATGGCTGAGATTTAATCTCATATATTAATTTTTATTTTACACCTCTCTCACTTTTCTCTCTCCTCAACCTCTCTTCTTTCTTCTTTAACAAACAACAAAAATAATAATGTCGTCACCACCTAAACCTCCCTTCTCCGCCGCCACTACCGCTTCCTCTATCAAATTCTTATGTAGTTACGGTGGCCGCTTCCTCTTCTCGTGACGATCAAATCAGACGAAGATCTTGTGAACATAATCGAAGAATACAACAAATACGTCTTATTTTCCGGCAAAGAAACGAAAATCAGAGCGATTCTCTCGCAACCTAAATCGAAACAAGTGATATCGTCATCAACTCCAGCATCACCAGCATCATCCTCTTCATCGAGTCCTGATCTATCGCCGGCATCCTTCGTTGCTGATAGAACTAGCCTTAGTTGTGCATATGTCAGGAGCTCGTGTTTGTCTCCGGCTCCTCACATCAAAATCATAGTTTAATCGTATTTTTCAGGTCTGTTTCGATGTCGACACTTCCGTCTACTCCATTGAGTCACTTTTCAGTTGCAGACGACATTCATCCAGGTGTCTCATTATAACATACATATTAGACTATTGTAACATGTATTTTACAGCTACTATAACATTTTACTGATTCTCATATTAAGACTTCATATGTGTGTTATTATAACATACACATGTGTGTTATTATAACATACATGGTACATTACTGTAACATGTGTTATACAGTTATTTATAACAGTTTCCTGAGCATCATGCTAAGATAATGGATTGTGTTATTATAACATACATATTAGACTACTGTAACATGTATTTTACAGCTACTATTACATTTTACTGATTCTCATATTAAGACTTCATATGTGTGTTATTATAACATACACATGTGTGTTATTATAACATATATGGTACATTACTGTAACATGTGTTATACAGTTATTTATAACAGTTTTCTGAGCATCATGCTAAGATAATGGATTGTGTTATTATAACATACATATTAGACTACTGTAACATGTATTATATAGTTATTAAAACATTTTTCCTGATTCGAATATTAAGATTAGCTCAAAAGAGAGAGCAATGTGCAAATTTTGTAAATGCTATTAGCTCAAAAGGGAGAGCAATGTGCAAATTTTGTACAAAGGTATGGGTTCGAATCCCATATAGCCTAGTTAATTTAAGAATCTGGTGTTTAGAATTTGTTGAAACGAGATATGTAGTAAAAAAAAATTGATAAATAAAAACAATAATAATACACGGGATTGCAAAATAACAGCTAGTAAGCGTTACAATAACAGCTAGTAAGCGCTATAATAACAGCTAGTAAGCGTTACAATAACAGCAACGTGGCATCATCCTGTGCGTCCATGATCTAGATCCAACGGTCTGAAATGGTAGGACGGACTCATTTAAAACCCTGGACTCACCGGATCTCCGCGGTATATATATATATATATATATATATATATATATATATATATATATATATATATATATATAGGGTCGAGATCCGGTGAGAACCACCCTTATAATGAGAACCATGAGAACCCTCACTAAATCTCCACCATATCTCGCTTCGAAAGTTTCGATGGATCATTTACCATTAGTTTAAGTTATTCAAATACACATTTTAGTATCATTAAACAAAAAAATTTGATTTTATTTACAAAATATATTTTTAGTGTACCAAAATACAATTAGGCATACTAAAACGGCTATAAATGCACGAAAACAACCACTACGTGCATGAAATTTTTTACATGCATGAAAATGATTACTTGGTGCAAGAAATAGTAGGCTCTACGTGCATTAAAACGAGCTCTAGGTGCATGAAAAATGATAGATACGTCAAAATCGGTAGTAGGTGCATAAAAATTAATAATACGTATCTCGCCTCGATTTCCATCACTAGTATATATTTTCTAGAACAAGAAATATGTTCTCTAGCCATAAAATTTCATGCCGAATCCAAATATGTCATTATTTTTTTTTAAAAAAGTTCGTATGGTAGAGTTCTCACGGTTCTCATTATATTGGTGGTTCTCATATGATCCCAATTCTCTCTCTCTCTCTCTCTCTCTCTCTCTCTCTCTATATATATATATATATATATATATATATATATATATATATATATATATATATATATTTGGAGGGACAAGTAGCGTTACGTTTCTGTTACAGCTCCATTAATATGTTTTTACAGAAATGTACTTTACATCGTTTTTGTTGTGTGTTTATTGTTCTTAATTGTAAAATCAGGTCCAATTTGGATTTAATTTGTCTGAAATGTCAGTTCACAATTCTTGTACACGACTACATTGCACCGAGGATGGGGGCAAAGAGTGCACCCACGACAAAGGAATTCCAATGTTAGTTGTCGACCGAGAGCATACTTGCATCGTTTACGCCAAGACAAAAAAAACATATGCCCTTCATTTAAATCGATCAAATCCAGACCTATCAGCCCTAATCTAAAATGACCACTTATTTTAGTTTAGGAAGATCCGAGCTGAATGGGTCAACTTGGGATAAGGATAAATCAAGAGTTTTATTAAAATATTACTCCCTCCTATCCATATCTATTGTCTCATTTGACATAAAGTGTAAAATTTAGTGGGATGAATAGAATATTAAAAAGTATTGTGTAGGGGTAAGATTAAAGAAAACAGGGTGTTTTGTTTTAGTTCCTTAAAAATATTGTTTAATTTCTTATTTCGTGAATCATGGACCTTAATTCGTGAAACTGAGACCTTATTTCGTGAAACTTGGACTTAAGATGTTTGTTCACTCACAAAATGTTTAATTTCTTATTTCGTGAATCTTGGGCCTTAATTCGTGAAACCGGGACCTTATTTCGTGAAACTTGGACTTAAAATGTTTGTTTACTCACGAAATATTTTGTGAATCTTGAACCTTAATTTGTGAAACCGGAACCTTATTTCGTGAAACGTGGAGTTAAAATGTTTGTTTACTCACCGAATGTATAATTTCTTATTTCGTGAATCTTGGACCTTAATTTGTGAAATCGGAACCTTATTTCGTGAAATTTGGACTTAAAATGTTTGTTTACTCACAAAATGTTTAATTTCCCCTCGATCGACCATTCCTGCAACGCTCAGCACTCTAAACGTGATATTAGCTTCCAAAACAGCTTCACGCTTCTAGAGGTGACCCTATTTTTGCTCCAAACTCTTTTATCTCCTACTTGCATACTCAAGGAACAATTACGGGACTAGTTTTCACCACTTCTGAGTCGTTCCTGCACAAATAACTAGACAACCCCAAGGTAGTCTATTCAGGACAAAATATAGCTAAAAACTACGATATTTGCATAGAAATGTGTGTCAAAGATAAAACAAACGTCTATATAAAAGACACACATCAACTATATATAAACTTTCCAATATAATAAACTGAATAACAATTAAAAACCACTTGATATGTAAGTTTATGTTACCTACAACATTTCTACCATACAAAAATGATCCACTAAATCTCAAGAATTTCGGATTATTCGAGGTATATACAACTTAAACTAACTGAATATAACGATAATTTATTTTTCACATATATGAATGGTTATTTCTAGATTTCAGACATTTTCTTTAATATAATCAAATATTCACGAATTGGTTGTTGTTGGGAAGGAGTATGGTTAAGCGAACTTTTAGTTGAGTACTCCGTATTAATTAAATAGCCTTAATCCGAACATGAATGAAAATGTTTGCATTTTGTTCAAGGGCTTCAAATATGATGGTTAATAATTTTCATTTTGCCAAGTCAGATACTTCTAAAACGTGTCTGAGTAGGATAGATTAAAGTTTTTGCACGGTTTATGTCAAATTCTTCAATCATTATGTCAGGATCTTGAAGTGATCACAATGATGTCCTGGACACGAACATGAGTGGGCAAAGAAGGTTGCATACACTTATGCACAACCTAAAGAAAATTGGTGAGATAGGAAAAAATTCATTGTATTATGTCGTGGAAAAAGTTACCCCAAAATTGGGGATTGCGTTTTCGGTGCTGACTATCCAGACAATATGTCATGTCAACTTTCCCACATTTCCAACGACAACAGAGGGAATAGTGTTACTCAGAATGAATGGAATTGCATGCGATGACATTTTTACTTTTGGACTCATAATGCACAATTTTGTTGGAGGATATATCGAATTACTTATTGGTGTTCTCTTAGCATCTTGGGTTCGATAATCATCTCCTTCACAAAGTAGGTTTACATGTCTAGGACCATGTTACTTTTACCATTGTGATTACTACAAGTATCTTATTTGCGAAGGTGATAATTATTGGAACCCATAATACTAATAAAACACCAATAAGTAAGGCGATACGCCCTCCAACAGACTTGGGAATTACAACTCCCTAAAGCAGCAATGCTACCATAATTCCAATTATTTTGAATAGCATTATTCCATCTCTCGTTGTTGAAGGCAAATTTGAGCTTACTAATTGTCTAGATAATTAACACCAAAAACGCAATTCCCAAATTTGGGGTTACTTTTTCCATGATAGAGTACAATGCATTTTTTACTATGTCAACAACTTTCTTCGAGCTGTAAATAAGTTTATGCAACCAGGTTTTCCCATTCATGTCCATGTCAGGACAACATTGTGATTACTACAAGACACTGACATAATGAGAGAAAAGGTTGACATAAACCGCTCCAAAACTTTAATAATCTATGTTACTCCGACACGTTTTAGAACTATCCGACACGGCAAGATGAAATTATTAACCATCGAATTTGAAGCCCATGATACGAAACGCAGACACAAACATCTACATTTAAGTTTGGAATAAGGCTACCTAATACGGAGTACTACACTAAAAGTTGGCTTAATCATACTCCGTTCCACCAACAACCAATTTGTGAATATTTGATTATATTAAAGAAAATGTCTGAATTCTCGAAATAACCATTCATATATGTGAGAAATAAATTATCGCTATATGCAGTTAGTTTAAGTTGTATATACCTCGAATAATCCGAAATTCTTGGGATTTAGTGGACTGTAGCATAAACTTGCATAACAAGTGTTTTTCAATTGTTATTTTCATTGGAAACTTTATATATAGACACTTACTCAATTGTTACAAATTAAATACACTCGTGCAAAAATCAATTTAATTCCATGACAAAATCTTCGGATAAATTTAAGAGCACATGCAAATCTATAAATAATAATGAAAAATGATTACCTTTCATCATAGTTTTTTTTTTTACCGAAATACATCGAATTGAATTAAACGGAACTTAATTAATCAGAATTGATCTCCGCTCGTTTTTAAATGAAATTTAAATTAATGGTATATTTGAACTTAACGAGAGGGAAAACAATTATATTACTACATTATAACAGTTTTATATTAATGGTAAATTAATCCAAACACATACTTGTATCGATGAACTTGATATAGAAATATTACAAAGAATTATCTAATAGTTGTGTTTTAACTTAAATATTGTATCCAATTCATCGATAAAGTATGTGTTTGATTTAGTTTATTAATGTTAATTTTATTGTCCGTACTATAGAATTTTGTTTCAATTAGCTTTATATTTGTATTCCTCGGACAGGTGTGCGGGTGAATTTAATATTATCTTTTATTAAAACATCTGGTTGTGATTTAAGCAAAAACAATACCTCGATTTAATTCTTAACTAATCGATTTAATTCTTAACTAATGACAAAGTTAAACAATATCTCGATTTGAATCTTCTGATGAGTATGAGTATTTATTCCAGACATTCAGGATAGTACCAGAATCTTCCGATCATCATTGTTTTTCAAATGTGCGTAATATGTCACGGATAAAAATCAAATCCATGAATGGTTTGAGATAAGAGATCCATAGTATTCATTTGCCATTATTATGTATAGATTTGACCGTGCTCTTGTATTTATTCCAAGATTTTGTCATGCAATTAGATTGCTTTTTGCACGAGCATATTTAATTTAAAACAATTGAATAAGTGTCATTCTCCCTATGTAGTCTATATATAAAGTTTCCAATATAATAAAGTGAATACCAATTAAAAAACACTTTATATGCAAGTTTATACTACCTACAACATTTCTACCAGACAAAAAAGGTCCAGTAAATTTCAAGAATTTCGGATTATTCGAGGTATATACAACTTAAACTAACTGCATATATCGATAATTTATTTTTTTATATATATGAATGTTTATTTCGAGAATTGAGTCATTTTCTTTAGTATAATCAAATATATGTGTAATTGTGTACTTATTCTTCAATTTAATCAAATATATTAATATAAGCATCACCAAAAACCACGTAGGGAATAATCTTTTAACAAAAATGGCAAATAATTTTTTTTTTTTATTAAATTTGAATAATTTTGGGTTACAATCTCTTGTATAGTTCACTCATACATTCTTTCGTACAATATTAAAACAAATGGTGTAGAAATTTTTAAGAGGAGGGTCTTGTTGACATGAATCTCCTTTATCTCAAATCACTTCTTCATTATGACTTGAAGGGACTATTTCAAGTCGGGAAATGGTGTAGAAATGATTTTGAAGGGACTTTATTAAAATTTGACATGGATCTCCTTCCGTTTCATTTACTTTTATCTCTTACGAAGTATTGAGGAAATAAATCCTTAATTTTTTATCGAGTCGGATACTTCTAAAACGTGTCTGAGTAACATAGATTAAGTTTTTGCGTGGTTTATGTCAACTTCTTCAATCATTATGTCAGGGTCTTCTGGTGATCGCAGTGCCGTCCTGGACAGCCTAAAGGAAATTGGTGAGATAGGAAAAAATGTATCGTGTTATGTCAAAAAATGACGCCAAAAGTGGGGATTGCCTTTTTACTCTTAGCCATACAAACGATGTGTCATGTTAACTTTCCCACGCCTCCAACGACAACAGGGGGAATTGTCGTACTCATAATTAATGGAGTTGCGGTGGCACTTCTATGTTACGGACTCATAATGCCCAACTTTGTTGGAGGGGGAATAACCCTACTTATTGGTGTCCTCTTAGCAACTTATATTGCGATAATCATCTCCTTCAAAATTAGCTACTTTTAGTAATCACCATGGCAAGAGCAACATGGTCCTAGACATGCACATGAATCGGTAAATATGGTTCCATAGACTTATGCAAAACCAGAAGAACGTTTTTGAGAACGTAAAAAATGCATCGAACTCTATAACTGAAAAAGCGACTCCAAATATGGGGATTGTGTTTTTGGTGTAAACAATCTAGACAATCTGTGTGTTGAATTTTTTCCCGCCTAGAACGAAGAGAGGGGGAAAAATGGTACTCAAAATAAATGGAATTGCGGCAGCATTGCTACTCTACGGACTACTAATTCCCAAGTCTGTCGGAGGGCGTATTGCCATGATAATCGGGGTAATTCTTGTTTTCGGACCAGCTACGTTTCTTGTCCTTGGATAGTTTTAGGGTATGCATTTATAACAAATACAAACCTTAGGAGACTAGAATTAATTTGTCTTAAACCATATTGTCTATTGTTGTATGTAGATGAGTATTTTCATACATGTAAATAGAACAGATGCATGGATATATATATATATATATAGAAATCGAATCACGTGAGGCACCCCTCTGAGGGTGAGGCCGCTGGAACCATCCTACACCGTCAGATTTAAATATCATAAATGCACCAGATTGTGCCACGTGTAATGAGATAAAAAACCAAAATCTGCTTTACCTATCTTTATTCCCACACCATCTAATTCTCTCTCTTAGCTCTCTTTTCAACTCGTCTACAACACCAATCTAAGGGCTTGTAATGAAACAAAATACCAACCCCATTATTAAACAGCCAACAAAATACCAATCCCATTATTCATCTTCGTCAAATTCGTCTTCGTCTTCATATTTTAATGTGTTTTATGGTACCTTCTGAATCTAATTTCAACGTAATCACATAATTTCTGCATTAATTTCCATCAAAAAACATCCTTATACATCGATTAATTTTACCTTGTTTCGCTAATTAAACATTGATTTCACTAGCAATTCAAAGATCTCGGTCTTCTAGTGATCCTTGTCGGCTTTTCGTCGTCATCCGATGTCGTACCGGTACCGATATCATCATCATTCAAGTCTCAAGTTGCGATAATTGATTTATGCGATTGTCGCACGTTTGTAATTGCAAAACACGAACTATCTCTAATTTAGCGTTTTATAATTAGAACTAGATTTGTTCTGAAGTTTTGTGATAATTGATTCGGTGCCGATATCATCATCAATCAACTCTCAAGTTGCGATAATTGATTTCTGCGCTTGTATGCAAAACATGAACCAACTGAAGCAACTCGCAACATCAGAAAAATGATTGCACATTTTAATTTTCACGTAGATTTTCGATTAAAATATTATAAATTTTACGTACGTGCTTGTTTGTGTGCTTCTTTATTAAAATTTGATTAATTTTCACGTAGATTTTCGATAAAAATATTATTAATTTTCGTGAGTGAACAAACATTTTAAGTCCAAGTTTTACGAAATCAGGTCCCGATTTCACAAATTAAGGTGCAAGATCCACGAAATAAGAAATTGTACATTTCGTGAGTAAACAAACATTTTAAGTCCAAGTTTCAGGAAATAAGATCCCGATTTCACAAATTAAGGTCCAAGATTCACGAAATAAGAAATTAAACATTTTGTGAGTAAACAAACATTTTAAGTTCAAATTTCACGAAATAAGGTCTTGGTTTCACAAATTAAGGTCCAAGATTCACAAAATAAGAAATTAAACATTTTGTGAGTGAGCAAACATTTTAAGTCCAAGTTTCACGAAATAAGGTTCCGGTTTCACGAATTAAGGTCCAAGATTCAGGAAATAAGAAATTAAACATTTTGTGATTGAACTAACATTTTAATTCAAAGTTTCACGAAATAAGGTTTCGGTTTCACAAATTAAGGTCCAAGATTCACGAAATAAGAAATTAAACATTTTGTGAGTAAACAAACATTTTAAGTCCAAGTTTCACGAAATAAGGTCCCGGTTTCACGAATTACGGTCCAAGATTCACGAAATAAGAAATTAAACATTTTGTGAGTGAACAAACATTTTAAGTCCAAGTTTCACGAAATAAGGTCCCGATTTCACGAATTAAGGTGCAAGATCCACGAAATAAGAAATTGTACATTTCGTGAGTAAACAAACATTTTAAATCCACGTTTCACAAAATAAGGTCGCGGTTTCACAAATTAAGGTCCAAGAGTCACGAAATAAGAAATTGAACATTTTGGGAATAAACAAACATTTTAAGTTCAAGTTTCACGAAATAAGGTCACGGTTTCACAAATTAAGGTCCAAGATTCACGAAATAAGAAATAATACATTTCGTGAGTAAACAAACATTTTAAGTCCAAGTTTCACGAAATAAGGTCTCGGTTTCACCAAATTAATGTCCAATATTCATGAAATAAGAAATTAAACATTTCGTGAGTGAACAAACATTTTAAGTCCAAGTTTCATGAAATATAGTTCCGGCTTCACAAATTAAGGTCCAAGATTCACGAAATAAGAAATAATACATTTCGTGAGTAAACAAACATTTTAAATCCAAGTTTCACGAAATAAGGTCCCGGTTTCACCAAATTAAGGTCCAATATTCATGAAATAAGAAATTAAACATTTCGTGAGTGAATAAACATTTTAAGTCCAAGTTTCATGAAATATAGTTCCGGTTTCAAAAATTAAGGTCCAAGATTCACGAAATAAGAAATTATACATTTCGTGAGTAAACAAACATTTTAAATCCACGTTTCACAAAATAAGGTCACGGTTTCACAAATTAAGGTCCAAGATTCACGAAATAAGAAATTGAATATTTTGGGAATAAACAAACATTTTAAGTCCAAGTTTCACGAAATAAGGTCACGGTTTCACAAATTAAGGTCCAAGATTCACGAAATAAGAAATAATACATTTCGTGAGTAAACAAACATTTTAAGTCCAAGTTTCACGAAATAAGGTCCCGGTTTCACCAAATTAAGGTCCAATATTCATGAAATAAGAAATTAAACATTTCGTGAGTGAACAAACATTTTAAGTCCAAGTTTCATGAAATATAGTTCCGGTTTTACAAATTAAGGTCCAAGATTCACGAAATAAGAAATAATACATTTCGTGAGTAAACAAACATTTTAAGTCCAAGTTTCACGAAATAAGGTCCCGGTTTCACCAAATTAAGGTCCAATATTCATGAAATAAGAAATTAAACATTTCGTGAGTGAATAAACATTTTAAGTCCAAGTTTCATGAAATATAGTTCAGGTTTCACAAATTAAGGTCCAAGATTCACGAAATAAGAAATTATACATTTCGTGAGTAAACAAACATTTTAAATCCACGTTTCACAAAATAAGGTCTCGTTTTCACGAATTAAGGTCCAAGATTCACGAAATAAGAAATTAAACATTTTTGAGTGAACAAACATTTTAAGTCCAAATTTCACGAAATAAGGTCCCGGTTTCACGAATTACGGTACAAGATTCACGAAATAAGAAATTAAACATTTTGTGAGTGAACAAATATTTAAGTCCAAGTTTCACAAAATAAGGTCCCGTTTTCACGAATTAAGGTTCAAGATTCACGAAATAAGAAATTAAACATTTTGTGAGTGGACAAACATTTTAAGTCCAAATTTCACGAAATAAGGTCCCGGTTTCACGAATTACGGTCCAAGATTCACGAAATAAGAAATTAAACATTTTGTGAGTTAACAAACATTTTAAGTCCAAGTTTCACGAAATAAGGTTCCAGTTTCACGAATTAAGGTCCAAGATTCACGAAATAAGAAATTAAACATTTTGTGAGTGAACAAACATTTTAATTCAAAGTTTCACGAAATAAGGTTTCGGTTTCACAAATTAAGGTCCAAGATTCGCGAAATAAGAAATTATATATTTCGTGAGTAAACAAACATTTTAAGTCCAAGTTTCACGAAATAAGGTTTCGGTTTCACAAATTAAGGTCCGAAATTCATGAAATAAGAAATTATCCATTTTGTGAGCAAACAAACATTTTAAGTCTAAGTTTCACGAAATAAGGTCCCGAGTTCACAAATTAAGGTCGAAGATTCACAAAATAAGAAATTAAACATTTTGTGACTAAACAAATATTTTAAGCCCAAATTTCACGAAATAAGAAAATATTTGGGCCAAATAAATTGTTATAAATGACCCATAATTTTCATCCCATTGAAATTAGTCCAATGAACATTGAAAATCATGAGCAACATAGTAAAGGTTCGGCGGCCTCACCGTAATAGGCGGTCTCACGTGATCCGGCCCCATATATATATATATATATATATGTATATATATATATATATATATATATATATATATATATATATATATATATATATATATATATATATATATATTTGGAGGGACCAGTAGCGTTACGTTTCTGTTACAGCTCCATTAATATGTTTTTCCATAAATGTACTTTACATCGTTTTTGTTGTGTGTTTATTGTTCTTAATTGTAAAATCAGGTCCAATTTGGATTATTTAATTTGTCTGAAATGTCAGTTCACAATTCTTGTACACGACTACATTGCACCGAGGATGGGGGAAAAGAGTGCACCCACGACAAAGGAATTCCAATGTTAGTTGTCGACTGAGAGCATACTTGCATCGTTTACGCCAAGACAAAAAAAACATATGCCTTTCATTTAAATCGATCAAATCCAGACCCATCAGCCCTAATCTAAAATGACCACTTATTTTAGTTTAGGAAGATCCGAGCTGAATGGGTCAACTTGGGATAAGGATAAATCAAGAGTTTTATCAAAATATTACTCCCTCCTATCCATATCTATTGTCCCATTTGACATAAAGTGTAAAATTTAGTGGGGTGAATAGAATATTAAAAAGTATTGTGTAGGGGTAAGATTAAAGGAAACAGGGTGTTTTGTTTTAGTTCCTTAAAAATATTGTTTAATTTCTTATTTCGTGAATCATGGACCTTAATTCATGAAACTGAGACCTTATTTCGTGAAACTTGGACTTAAGATGTTTGTTCACTCACAAAATGTTTAATTTCTTATTTCGTGAATCTTGGGCCTTAATTCGTGAAACCGGGACCTTATTTCGTGAAACTTGGACTTAAAATGTTTGTTTACTCATGAAATATTTTGTGAATCTTGAACCTTAATTTGTGAAACCGGAACCTTATTTTGGAAACGTGGAGTTAAAATGTTTGTTTACTCACGGAATGTATAATTTCTTATTTCGTGAATTTAGGACCTTAATTTGTGAAATCGGGACCTTATTTCGTGAAATTTGGACTTAAAATGTTTGTTTACTCACAAAATATTTAATTTCTTATTTCGTGAATCTTGGGCCTTAATTTGTGAAACCGAGACCTTATTTCGTGAAATTTGGACTTAAAATGTTTGTTTACTTACGAAATGTATAATTTCTTATTTCGTGAATCTTGGACCTTAATTTGTGAAACTGGGACAATTACGGGACTAGTTTTCACCACTTCTGAGTCGTTCCTGCACAAATAACTAGACAACCCCAAGGTAGTCTATTCAGGACAAAATATAGCTAAAAACTACGATATTTGCATAAAAATGTGTGTCAAAGATATAACAAACGTCTACATAAAAGACACACATCAACTATATATAAACTTTCCAATATAATAAACTAAATAACAATTAAAAACCACTTAATTGATATGTAAGTTTATGTTACCTACAACATTTCTACCATACAAAAATGATCCACTAAATCTCAAGAATTTCGGATTATTCGAGGTATATACAACTTAAACTAACTGAATATAACGATAATTTATTTTTCACATATATGAATGGTTATTTCTAGATTTCAGACATTTTCTTTAATATAATCAAATATTCAAGAATTGGTTGTTGTTGGGAAGGAGTATGGTTAAGCGAACTTTTAGTTGAGTACTCCGTATTAATTAAATAGCCTTAATCCGAACATGAATGAAAATGTTTGCATTTTGTTCAAGGGCTTCAAATATGATGGTTAATAATTTTCATTTTGCCAAGTCAGATACTTCTAAAACGTGTCTGAGTAGGATAGATTAAAGTTTTTGCACGGTTTATGTCAAATTCTTCAATCATTATGTCAGGATCTTGAAGTGATCACAATGATGTCCTGGACACGAACATGAGTGGGCAAAGAAGGTTGCATACACTTATGCACAACCTAAAGAAAATTGGTGAGATAGGAAAAAATTCATTGTATTATGTCATGGAAAAAGTTACCCCAAAATTGGGGATTGCGTTTTTGGTGCTGACTATCCAGACAATCTGTCATGTCAAGTTTCCCACACTTCCAACAACAACAGAGGGAATAGTGGTACTCAGAATGAATGGAATTGCAATGCTACCACAATTCCAATTATTTTGAGTAGCATTATTCCATCTCTCGTTGTTGAAGGCAAATTTGAGCTCACTAATTGTCTAGATAATTAACACCAAAAACGCAATTCCCAAATTTGGGGTTACATTTTCCATGATAGAGTACAGTGCATTTTTTACTATCTCAACAACTTTCTTCGAGCTGTAAATAAGTTTATGCAACCAGGTTTGCCCATTCATGTCCGTGTCCAGGACAACATTGTGATTATGATAAGACACTGACATAATGAGAGAAAAAGTTGACATAAACCGCTCAAAAACTTTAATAATCTATGTTACTCAGACACGTTTTAGAAGTATCCGACACGGCAAGATGAAAATTATTAACCATCGAATTTGAAGCCCATGATACGAAATGCAGAGACAAACATCTTCATTTAAGTTTGGAATAAGGCTACCTAATACGGAGTACTCAACTAAAAGTTGGCTTAATCATACTCCGTTCCACCAACAACCAATTTGTGAATATTTGATTATATTAAAGAAAATGTCTGAATTCTCGAAATAACCATTCATATATGTGAGAAATAAATTATCGCTATATATAGTTAGTTTAAGTTGTATATACCTCGAATAATCCGAAATTCTTGCGATTTAATGGACTGTAGCATAAACTTGCATAACAAGTGTTTTTCAATTGTTATTTATATTGGAAACTTTATATATAGACACTTACTCAATTGTTACAAATTAAATACACTCGTGCAAAAATCAATTTAATTCCATGACAAAATCTTCGGATAAATTTAAGAGCACATGCATCTATACATAATAATGAAAAATGATTACCTTTCATCACAGTTTTTTTTTTACCGAAACACATCGAATTGAATTAAACGGAACTTAATTAATCAGAATTAATCTCCGCTCGTTTTTAAATGAAATTTAAATTAATGGTATATTTGAATCTAACGAGAGGGAAAACAATTATTTTACTACATTATAACAGTTTTATATTAATGGTAAATTAATCCAAACACATACTTGTATCGATGAACTTGATATAGAAATATTACAAAGAATTATCTAATAGTTGTGTTTTAACTTAAATATTGTATCCAATTCATCGATAAAGTATGTGTTTGATTTAGTTTAATGTTAATTTTATTGTCCGTACTATAGAATTTTGTTTCAATAAGCTTTATATTTGTATTCCTTGGACAGGTGTGCGGGTGAATTCAATCTTATCTTTTTATTAAAACATCTGGTTGTGATTTAAGCAAAAGCAATACCTCGATTTAATTCTTAACTAATCGATTTAATTCTTAACTACTGACAAAGTTAAACAATATCTCGATTTAAATCTTCTGATGAGTGTGAGTATTTATTCCAGACATTCAGACATTCAGGATAGTATGTACTAGAATCTTCCGATCATCGTTGTTTTTCAAATGTGCGTAATATGTCACGGATAAAAATCAAATCCATGAATGGTTTGAGATAAGAGATCCATAGTATTCATTTGCCATTATTATGTATAGATTTGACCGTGCTCTTGTATTTATTCCAAGATTTTGTCATGCAATTAGATTGCTTTTTGCACGAGCATATTTAATTTAAAACAATTGAATAAGTGTCATTCTCCCTATGTAGTCTATATATAAAGTTTCCAATATAATAAAGTGAATATATACCAATTAAAAAACACTTGATATGCAAGTTTATACTACCTACAACATTTCTACCAGACAAAAAAGGTCCAGTAAATCTCAAGAATTTCGGATTATTCGAGGTATATACAACTTAAACTAACTGCATATATCGATAATTTATTTTTTATATATATGAATGTTTATTTCGAGAATTGAGTCATTTTCTTTAATATAATCAAATATATGTGTAATTGTGTACTTATTCTTCAATTTAATCAAATATATTAATATAAGCATCACCAAAAACCACGTAGTGAATAATCTTTTAACAAAAATGGCAAATAGAAAAATATTTTTTATTAAATTTGAATAATTTTGGGTTATAATCTATTGTATAGTTCACTCATACATTCTTTCGTACAATATTAAAAAAACACAAATTCTTGTTTCAGACCGTCACTTTTGGTCTGAAATAATAAGACGGGATTTTTGTAACCATTTTACAGCCAAATGTAACCACGATAGTATGGTTAATGTTACAGCTTATGATAACTTGTTTGTAAATAATGGTTACATTTGACTGTAAAATGGTTACAAAATCGCGTATTATTATTTCAGACCAAAATTGTGTTTTGAAGCAAGACCCACTGTTAAAACAAATGGTGTAGAAATTTTTTAGAGGAGGGTCTTGTTGACATGAATCTCCTTTATTGAGTCACTTCTTCATTTGGGACTCGACGGCACAATATCAAATCACTTCTTCATTATGACTTGAAGGGACTATTTCAAGTCGGGAAATGGTGTAGAAATGATTTTGAAGGGACTTTATTAAAATTTGACATGGATCTCATTCCGTTTCATTTACTTTTATCTCTTACGAAGTATTGAGGAAATAAATCCTTAATTTTTTATCGAGTCGGATACTTCTAAAACGTGTCTGAGTAACATAGATTAAGTTTTTGCATGGTTTATGTCAACTTCTTCAATCATTATGTCAGGGTCTTCTGGTGATCGCAGTGCCGTCCTGGACAGCCTAAAGGAAATTGGTGAGATAGGAAAAAATGTATCGTGTTATGTCAAAAAATGACGCCAAAAGTGGGGATTGCCTTTTTACTCTTAGCCATTCAAACTATGTGTCATGTTAACTTTCCCACGCCTCCAACGACAACAGGGGAAATTGTCGTACTCATAATTAATGGAGTTGCGGTGACACTTCTATGTTACGGACTCATAATGCCCAACTTTGTTGGAGGGGGTATAACCCTACTTATTGGTGTCCTCTTAGCAACTTATATTGCGATAATCATCTTCTTCAAAATTAGCTGCTTTTAGTAATCACTATGGCAAGAGCAACATGGTCATAGACATGCACATGAATTGGTAAATATGGTTCCATAGACTTATGCAAAACCAGAAGAACGTTTTTGAGAACGTCAAAAATGCATCGAACTCTATAACTGAAAAAGCGACTCCAAATATGGGGATTGTGTTTTTGGTGTAAACAATCTAGACAATCGGTGTGTTGAAATTTTTCACGCCTAGAACGAAGAGAGAGGGAAAAATGGTACTCAAAATAAATGGAATTGCGGCAGCATTGCTACTCTACGGACTCGTAATTCCCAAGTCTATCGAAGGGCGTATTGCCATGATAATCGGGGTAATTCTTGTTTTCGGACCAGCTACGTTTCTTGTCCTTGGATAGTTTTAGGGTATGCATTTATAACAAATACAAACCTTAGGACACTAGAATTAATTTGTCTTAAACCATATTGTGTATTGTTGTATGTAGATGAGTATGTTCATACTTGTAAGTAGAACATATATATATATATATATATATATATATATATATATATATATATATATATATATATATGAGGCGAGTTCCGGTGAGTTTGCCATATTCCGTGAGTTACCCCCGCGTATATATACATTTGACCTAAAAACACAAATCATTCACGCGCTAACAATTTCAACCTTCCAGCTTAAAAATCCATCTCTCTCTCTCCCAAACAAATTCCCCCAAAATCATCAAAAACAAAAATCGCACAAAATTCATCAAAACGATCACACAAATTTCATCAATTCTTCAATTTTTGATTTCAGAATCGACAATTATTACCTAAATTCATTCATTAACTTGATTAATTCAACTAAAAACTATCAATTCAGAAAATCAGACGAAAAATATTCCAGGAACCCTAATTGTTCAAAGGTATCAATATTTCTTACGATTTCTTATTTTAATACTCGAATAACTGAATTATTTGATTCAAATAACAAATTGTACGACGATTTATGTATTGTTTATCATACCGTCGACATTTGACTGACAATTTATTATCACAATCTTAAAAAATTATTGATAATCTAGATTAGCACACCAACTGTTTGTTGAAATGCCTAGTTGAATGTAGAAACTTAGTTGTAATATTAATGTTAAAACTCAGTTATTGTATCTAGTAGTTACTTCTTGGAAGTTTTGTTAACTTATATTCTATTTTTTGGTGATTTGCAGGTTGAATCAAGATAGACGTGAATAATTGACGTTCAATGAAAAAAATTATGCATATACCTGGTCTTTTTTGTTAGTTTGATATTATTTAATTTAACAATTCAGTTATTGTAAAGTATAAACTCAGGTGTAATCTAGAAACTCAAGAATTTGTCGTTATACCAATGTAGAAACTCAGTTATTGTAATGTAGAAACTCAGTTATTGTAACGTAGAAACTCGGTTATTGTAATGTATTATGCAATACAATAACAACTATTATGAATTACAATAACAGCTATTATGAATACAATAACAGCTATAATGAATTACAATAACAGTTATTACAGAATGAAAAACTGAATACAATAACATGTATTATGCAATACAATAACAGCTATTATGAATTACAATAACAACTATTATGAATACAATAACAGCTATAATGAATTACAATAACAGGTATTACAAAATGGAAAACTGAATACAATAACAGCTATTATGAAATACAATAACATGTATTATGCAATACAATAACAGCTATAATGAATTACAATAACAGGTATTACAGAATGGAAAACTGAATACAATAACATGTATTATGCAATACAATAACAGCTATTATGAATTACAATAACAAACTATTATGAATACAATAACAGCTATTATGAATTACAATAACAGGTATTACAGAATGGAAAACTGAATACAATAACATGTACTATGCAATACAATAATTAACATTATGCATTACAATAACATGTATTATTATGCAATGCAATATTTGACATTATGCAATAATTAACATTATGCATTACAATAACAGGTATTATTATGGAAAACAAAGGAAGTGGCAAGAGAATGAAATCAAACAAGGAAAAGACAATTGAAAAAGCAAGCAAACCAAAGAGGCTATGTAATAACTGCAAACAAATGGGAAACCATGACAAAAGAAACTGCCCAAATCCATTTGTTGAGCATGCACCTGAGGAAGAAGATGAAGAGGGAGATGAAATGGAGGGTGAATAAGGGATCCAATGAATAGATTTACAATAATCGTATCACAAACTTTACAATAATACAAAAATATCTCAGTATTTTGTCTTAAATTATTATAGTTGAGAATCTATATTTCGTGTAAGAAACTTTAGAATAATCAATAATCAATAATAGATTTGTAATTTGTCTTACATTTTGCATATTTGAGTTCAATAGTATTCAATTTTGGCATGGAAATGGTATTCTTTTGAATAACTATCTCGAAACAATAACAGCTATTATGAATATAATAACAACTATTATAAATTACAATAATAACTATTATGAATACAATAACAGCTATTATGAATTACAATAACAGGTATTACAAAATGGAAAACTACTGAATACAATAACATGTATTATGTAATACAATAACAACTATTATCAATTACAATAACAGCTATTATGAATACAATAACAGCTATTATAAATTACAATAATAAGTACTACAAAATGGAAAACTGAATACAATAACATGTATTATGCATTACAATAACAGGTATTATGAATTACAATAACAGCTATTATGAATACAATAACAGCTATTATGAATTACAATAACAGGTACTACAAAATGGAAAACTGAATACAATAACATGTATTATGCATTACAATAACAGGTATTATATATGAATTACAATAACGGCTATTATGAATACAATAACAGCTATTATGAATTACAATAATAGGTATTACAAAATGGAAAACTGAATACAATAACATGTATTATGCAATACAATAATTAACATTATGCATTACAATAACAGGTATTATTATGCAATACAATATTTGACATTATGCAATAACTGTGTAAACAAGAAAATACAATAACATAACTTATATAATACAATAACTGTCTTGAATGAAGTCACTACTAGATACAATAACAGGACTTATATAATACAATAACTGTGTAAAAACCATTATAATAACTGTATGAACTCATTACAATAATTGTGTGAAAATCATTAAAATAACTGCCTGAAACCATTACAATAACTGTTTGATAACACAATTACAATAACTGTCTGAAAACACAATTACAAAAACTGTCTGACATGATTACAATAACTCTCTGAGACAATTAAATAACTGTCACAAAAATAACACATTCTAGGCTTTACAAAACACAGAAGAAAAAACATCATCAGCTGAACAAGACTCTTTCTCCATTGCTTCTTTTCGTTGTGTGTACAAATGGAGAAATATTTCAACATCTTTCTTCATCATCAAGAAATGTAAATGACAAACCTAAAACAAAAACAAAAAGGCGTTATACAATCTTCGAAGCACTGCAAAGAACCATACGAGCTAAATAAACACAAAGTGATGCATAAAATACAATAACACCCCCATGAAGTCACTACTGCATACAATAACTGAGTTTTATAATATAATAACAGAACTTATATAATACAATAACTGTATTTAAATGAAGTGTCTAAACACATTAAAATAACTGTGTACAAACCATTAAAATAACTGTCTAAACACATTAAAATAACTGTGTACAAACCATTAAAATAGCTGTTATTGTATTCATAATAGTTGTTATTGTAATTCATAGTAAAAAAGGGAATACAATAACAGTCTTAGACGAATACAATAACAGTCTTAGATTATTACAATAACAATCTCAGACGAATACAATAACAGTCTTAGACGATTACAATAACAGTCTGAGACGGTTACAATAACTGTCTGATACGATTATAAAAAAGGGAATACAATAACACGCGCAGATTATCAGAGAATACACACAACCATATAGAATAACCACATCAATATATTAAAGTAACACACACAGATTATCTTCATTAGAACAACAATACAAACTAATTTAAAGAAAAAGCACAAAAAATCACATCAAAATTTGAAATTAGATACACAAGTCTGGAAAATACAATTACGAAACCCTAAAATAAGTGAAATCCAATTGAAAACGACTAATTGAACTACATAATGCAACCGGCTGAATAAATTGAAGAAAACAAATACAAGAACACACCAATTTCAAGTAAAAACACAACTACATAAACGAAAATTTTAAAAACATTGACGAAAATGAAAGAAGGAAGATGAAAACCCTAAATTATGTGAAACCAAGTAAAAAATGTAATGCAACAACACACAAATACACTAATTGAACTACATAATGAAAACATTGAGTAAAATTGAAGAATAGAAACACAAAACACAACAAAAATCAAGTAAAAAAACCTACAAGTAGCGAAAATTGAAGAAAAAGAACGAAAAATTGAAGAAAATCAATTACCTGAAGATGGACGAAAATGACGACGAAGATGAGCAAAGAAGTCGACGAAGAAGATGAGCAAGAAGATGAACGAAAATGAAGGTTTTACCGGAGAATATGGAGGTTTTAGTGGAGAGAGAGAGAGAGAGAGAGGTTTTTACTGTGTTTCAGTTGGGGAGTTGAAAAAGGGGGAAAAAGAAGTTAGGAGTGAAAATTTTGGTTTATATACTAATTGTGAGATTTAATCTCAGCCACTAATCTGAACTAGATATGAATGGTCCAGATTTAAAGGTGTAACTCACCAATATTGCCCCAACTCATATGATCCTACTTCTTTTATATATATATATATATATATATATATATATATATATATATATATATATATATATATATATAGACTTGATAACGATATTTATCATATGATGATAAAACAAAATTCTTGAATAATAATAATAATAATAACATCAAAAATTGAAGATGATTATTAAAACATGTTTATTCTTAATATACTATATACATATATAATTAAATATAACATATAAAACCTAAATATAGAAATATCCGGATAACAAATTCAAGTATAAACTCACGGTTACCATAAACAATAAAAATATCGGTAAATAAATTTCCATATTTAGGTTCTTCGTTAAAAAAACTCGTTATATATATAATAACGGTATTTATCACATGATGATAAAACAAAATTCTTGAATAATAATAATATCAAAAATTGAAGATGATTATTAAAACATGTTTATTCTTAATAATCATGAATATTATTATATCTCCTTTATACACAAATGCACATCCATTCTTCAATTTTGCAAGGTACCATGTGGTAATTGAGAATCAAATGACGGATGAACCATTAGAAACACATTGTGTTTCCGACATGAAACCTAAAGATATTCGTCAAAACATCCCAATAAATACAAATTTAACATGGACGTTCAAGACGACCGCGATTTATGAAACTAATTATTGGTGTGATATTTATCGATCAAATGCTCATATCGGGTTTAATGCTTTTCAAGAGTTGAACCATACGTTTCTCGACGATGGTTGTGGTGGTCGACATTGTTTTTTTAAGGTTAAGTACCATGGTGGTCTTTACTTGTATAATATTAAAAAAAAACAGTATCTTTTTCGCCAAATGTGGAAGCCTAGACATCATTGGAATTGAATTAAACTGAATTAAATTGAATCGAATCATGTTTATGTATGGAAAAAATAATGTTGGGGAAGATGTGGTTATGTAAATTAGACTACGTTGTTTTATTTTGTTGGTATTATATAATGATTATTCTTGTAGGTTGTAACAAAAGTTTTATTAAATGTTTTGATATATATGATTTTTTTCATAACTCGACGTAAATTAGAGCATGGAATCATGCAATTTATGTTCATATTTTACCATTTAGAATGGAAAAGTTTGAGATATTTTGTGAACGATTTTAGTAATTAGTGGATTATATAACAAGCTGTATATATTTAGTATATAATATATATTTTGAGCTTTATATACACTGTTTTTGGGATTTCTGGTTTTCGGAACAATAATGTCAGTAAATCATACAAATAGTTAATTGGGTCAGATAAAGCAACCAAGAAACATTAGATGCAACAGAAGACATTTGAGGGAGCGGACATGGGGTAAATGAATTTTACCACTTAGAGAATGGAAAAGTTTGGGATATTTTGTAAACGATTTTAGCATTTAGTGGACTATATAACAAGCTGTATACATTTTGTAGTATATATTTTGAGCTTTTATATACACAGTTTTTGGGATTTCTGGTTATCGGAACAATAATGTCAGTAAATCATACAAATAGTTAATTGGGTCAAATAAAGCAGCCAAGAAAAATTAGAAGCAACAGAAGACATTTGAGGGAGCAGGCATGCGATAAACGAATCTCGGATGAAAATGGGGGTAATCCTAAAAAAATAAATGAGCACGTCTTATTTAAGGGCTTATAATCGAATACGGTAACTCATGCAATGACCCCTGGCACGTGCTAGAAAATTTGGGAGGAAATCAAACATGACCCAATATGTCCTGTCCTCTTAAACTGCTCAAATTTAACAAGTAACAACCTCTTATATGTTATATCGTTCTCAACATTATTTAAATTAGGTGTTAATTATCATCAACTTGAGACCGTTACAATTAAAAATTTGTGTTAATTTTTCTGTATATATATAAAATTCATTTTCTTCAAAAAAAAATTGCCACTACATTTATACCAATAGATCAGCCCCCGGTTTTTGGATTTAGAATACGATTGTACGGCAGTATATAATGTTTAAGCATGGTGGTATTATTCTTAATGTCGTGACCTTATAAAAAACTATTTGAGCAAAGATTATGTCTTTACGAGGATATAGTCATATTACCATCGTATATTGTTTTTTTGATTCTCAGCTTATTATATATCATGGGTGAAAATTGAACCGTCTACTTTATATTTGGAGGAGCTAACTCTTAATCTCATTTTCATCGTATATAATAATACATCTTCTTTTCTTACCGAGACAATGCAGTAGGTGGATGGTACATATTACCTCCAATTTTATAATTTTTGAGTATTATAGTAAAAATTTTGAGTTTTGTTTTAGAAATTATGGGATTTACTATAGAGTTTCTGAGTTTATTTTCTTAAACAATAAACTCTAAAAAATCAGAATAAAACTCAAAAAATATAACATATAAGTTTACTTGAATTTGAGTTATGATGGAAAAAAAATTAAAATCTAACTAATAAATTTTAATATGCTCAAAAAAATACACATTTGCTCAAAAACAAATAAAGTTTGAGGGCAATAAGCTCAAAAAAATACTCTGTACATATATGCTCAAAAAATAAAAAATTGGAGGTACTACTCCGATGTATGTTCCTTTTTTTCTGAAAAAAATACACATTTGCTCAAAAACGAATAAAGTTTGAGATAATAAACTCAAAAAAAATATATATGTGCTCAAAAAATAAGAAATTGGACGTAATACACCCGATGTATGCTTCTTTTTCTCCTATAATTATGTGTTTGGTGTGGTGGTTGCTCACCTCATTCCTTAACCATGAGATCAGGAGTTTGATCCTTGCCCATGGGAATGGAACAACTCGTTTGTTAGCCGTTTACCTCTTCGTGAGAACACCGCGGCGATGGGATTATACATTGTTGTCGATGGTATAGAAAATTACTTGAGCAAGGATAATGTCTTTGGGAGGATAAAGTCATGTATCATGTATGTATCTCCATCTTATAAATTAAATTATTAACTTTTCTTATAGAGAGAAGAAGAAAATAAACATATTACTCAATTTTACAGAAGAAAATAAAGATCAAATTAAACAAGTTTAAGGCTTAAGTATCATCAGGTTTGACTTCTGGAGTTTTGGTTTCATTTTGTAAGATCGTATCGAGTTTTATTATTCATTCTATACTCCGTTGCATCTTGCATTCTTACATGCAATTAAAGGATTATATAACCAGATCTAATACATCTGGTGGAATAAATTTCGAGTTTTATAATAAAGAATTATAAACTTATGTATATATTTTACGAGTTTTATTGAAAAGAACCTAAGCGTTCTTATAAAAAATTGTAAATCAAAACATTATAGGATTAATTGATAAGAATACTCTGAACTATGGGTGTCCTGCTCAAAATACTCCAAACTCTATTTTAACTACCAATATTACCAACTAATGCTTTCATTCGCTTTTATTATAATATATGGCATGTTACCTGCTAAATAAGTGAAGAAATTTCTAACATTTCTTTAACCCGTCTTTCTCTTTTTACTTCTCTGTTAATCTATTCACCGAATCACACCATTAAAACATGCTACAATAAGTTAACAAAACCACAAATTCTATTCAAAGCGAATGAATGCATTAGTTGATTATATTGGTAGTTAAAATAAAGTTTAGAGTATTTTGAGCAGTTCACTCATAGTTCGGAGTATTTCTATCAATTAATCCAACATTATATTGAAACTCAAAAAAATGCATATAAAACCCAAAGATTTTAATCTTTAACACTAGAAAATTATATATAGTACAATTAGACCTGTCAAACAGGTCGAACGGGCGGGTTGCGGGTCGGGTAGATACGGGTTCGGGTAAAATACGGGTCGGGTGTATTTCGGGTCGGGTAAAATACGGGTCAAGTCTATACGGGTTCCGGATCGGGTTCGGGTAAAAATACGGGTCAATCACATCTTTTCCTCGCATTTTTTAAAACTTATTTTATATTTTAATTCCTACCCTTTATACGTTTTTTATCTTCTTGCTCGTCTTATTTAACTTAATTGTCACCATTTTTGCCCTCACCACCAACATCACCATCGTTATCATCATCCTTACTAACTCGCTAAGTACGATAATGAGACTCAAATAAGATAACAATGATGACGTGACATGTGATCTGAGGTGATGAGGTGGAAGTGTTGGCGCGAAGTGCGGTTCAGTTCGACGTAATACGGTGAAAGTGACGGTATGACACATATTTTGAGATGATGATATGGCATGTGGTCCTAGGCAATTATGTGGAATGAGGTGTAAGTGATAGTGTGACACACATTTCGATGTAATGACGTGACATGTGGTCCGTCGAAATAATGAGGTGACAGTCCTAACGTGGAATGTAACTTGACGTACTACACTAAAAGTGACGACGTGACACACACTTCGATGTGATGACGTTGCATGTGGTTCGAGGTGATGAGTTGGCGCTGCTGACGTGGAATGCAATTTGACGTACTACGGTGAAAGTGACGGTGTGACACACACTTTGAGGTGATGACGTGGCATGTTGTTTGAGGTGATGACGTGGCATGTTGTTTGAGGTGATGACGTGACATACCGCATATATATACATATTTCTCCTCAAAAATTTATAAGTCATCAATACTTATTTGACATTGTATATTTTAAAAATGATATATTGTCTTGACCCAACGGTCAACCCGCTGCGGGTCGGGTTTTGACCCGCTGTTTACGGGTCAAAACGGGTTCGGGTATCTTTCGGGTTCGGGTTGAAAAAACCAGGTCATTTACGGGTTATTTACGGGTCGGGTTACGGTTGGTTTTCGGGTCGGGTCAGGTTTTGACAGGTCTAAGTACAATGCAAGAAAAAATTGTTAATAGCTCGAAAGAAATTACATATAAGCTTAATTAGATTTATATTAGATGTACGATACTCATATGTATCTGGAGGTATAATCTTATTTGTATCTTGCATGTTCGGTTGTTGTTTTAGTTACGGTTTTTCATTTTGTTCCCGTTATTTTGTTTACTCTTTTTGTTTGGATGACAAGGGTATAACAGTCGCTACTTTTAGCATCATAGCATGCACTTGGTAAACCTCGGGGATGTAAGATAACCTACAAATCACGTACATCGGGTTAACCATCCTTCATATCCAAATACATCATTTCTGTTTTATATACTTGCCAATGCAAAATTTATAACCTAAATATATTTAATTTTACATTATAAAAGGTATAAAAGTTTGATATCCTAATTGTATTTACAATTACATCACATAAGCATATTTTCTCTTATATATTAAGAGGAATATCGAAAATCTCCTTCATGATTCATGAAGCCATGAAGGGTGTCGACATGCCAATAATATTATGACCAACACAAAACACTAAAACTTAAGAGAGACGATTTTTTAATAAATTATTGAGAGACTATTCATTTCTACCCTTTTATTTGTATTTCGTGACCTTTTATCATTGATCGTACCATAATAATTTTGTATTATTTACATAATAATAATCATGATTTGTACCTATTCTATTGCCTCTAATACCACTTTTTCTTAAATTTGTACAGTAATGTCTCAATAAGCTTACTGAAAGGCGGTCTCTCAAAAGATCTACAGAACACAAAATTACTTCAAATTATATAAAATAACGTTTTATTTTAATAGCCAAATGTTTTAAATGTTTTAATAGCCATATGTTTTATTTTGTGAAGGGAAAATAAAACAAATGTAAACACTAAACAACTCACTTGTGAAGAATATAAAAGAGGCGGGGAGAATTACATAAGGTAGAATTGTATTATTGATGTTGTTTTCTTAAGAGTTATACAAAACGTCACTTATATAGCAGAACAGGATCACAACTTAAGTAAACTAAATATTGTGAGATATTAGCTAATCCGTAATAGCTAATATATTATTCTATATTATGCTAATGAGAAAAGTCGATATCTCGACAATATCTCAACATCACTAATAAACGGAAGGAGTAATTGTTTTATTTATGCATTATATGTCTTATGAACGGACCTAATTATCACTTAGGGGTGGTTAATGGTGCAGGTTGACCGGGTTTGGGACGGGTCGAGGGCAGTATGGGTTCAAGGTATGGGGACCCAAACACGGCCCGGGGTCAGGGCGGGTCCGGGACGGGTTGGGCCCGGTTCTTGGGAAGTGCAACCCGAACCCGGCCCGAGGCGGGTTGGTGGCGGGCCCAGGGCTCTAGGGGCGGGTTGGGGCGGGTCTGGGCATATACGGGTCATCACCTTCCTGGCTGGGATCCAGAAATTGGACCCGGACTCGGTTACTTCACACACACGGGTCGGGATGGATTTAGACCCGGAGATCCGGGTTCATTGACGGTCGAATCCGGGTTGCCAATGCCGACCCGCACTCTTGACCAGCCCTACTCTAAGTACATCCTAAGCGAACCAAACGATCCCTAGATGTCCCGAATCAGTCATCATTAGTTCATTACCCCACTGTTTTACTCTTTAAGTAGCTCATCAACTTGTCACTACTGCTAGATGATGAAGATGAAGATGAAGGTGCGGACTACTATGAGCGTGATATCCAGTCGAGTCATGTTCTGCTCAACTTTGGCAGCAGCAGACCTGACCTTCAATGTCGGACAAGCGACAAAACCGGCCTACTCGACATTTCTCACCAATCTTCGTAAACTTGTCACGAATCCCAATGTTCACTATGGTCAGACTAATATACCTGTAATGTACGCTGCCACAAACCCACCAAAATACATTACAATTGATCTTCAATCTAATGCTGAGACTGTTATTACCGTTGCCCTGAATCGAAACGACCTATATATAGTTGGGTACCTTGATAAGATTTGCGGAAAGTATCGATCCCATATCTTTAAGGATGCGCCAGTAAACGCATCTGCACTATTCCCTGTTGCCACTGGCGTGAACCGGGTTGGTATATTGTATGGCGGTTCATATGCTGCGATGGAGAAGAATGCCGGTATAGACCGGTCTAAACTCGGTTTAGGAGTTGTGCCTTTGAACAAATTGATCAATGGAGTCTATGGAATGAAGCTAAATGTTCAAACTGAGGCTAAATTTCTGCTTACTGCTATTCAAATGCTTTCTGAGTCGGCCCGATTCAAGTATATTGAAAACATGGTACTTGATAATTTTACGAGTTTTTATAACCCGGATCCTAAAACTATTGAGTTTGAGAAGAGTTGGGATAAAACTAGTAAAAGTATTAAAAATTCAAAGAATGGAGTAATTGACCCTCCACTCTTGTTGGCTAATAAATCGGGTCAACAATGGGTCGTCACCAAAGTGGCCGAGGTCGCTGGGGATGTCGGGTTGTTCAAGAATGTTGAACAGAGGTTTGAGTTATCGAGTTCAGATGAAAATGCCGAGCTTTGAGATCAAGACAGGACACGCCGATCAAACGCCCCCGTTTCATTTATTTGTTTACCTTTTTTTTTTATTAAGTGTGATGGATTGCCGCATTTTACATTTGGTATCGAGTTTCATGTATTGTGAATGTGTGAATGTGTGAATGTACTAAGAATGTTTTTGTTCCCTTGAATAAGAAATCTATAAGTTCAACATATAACACATTAACACGCTCTCGGAATTGATTTTACGAGACTATAAGAGCGCAACCTTAGTGGTGGAGGACGTTTCGTTGCCCATGTGGACCATGTGGTTAGCCATTCTCAAACTCGTTCTAAACTCGAAGGGCAAACAAATGAAAAAACGCGTACTCCCAATTTTCACAAGACCAGTCGAATTGTTGGTCGATACACAATATTTGCAAGAAAAACCGAAAAAAAGTGTATAGATAATATGATTAATTGATAGAAATACACCGAACTACGAGTGAATTGCTCAAAATACTCTAAACTTTATTTTAACTATCAATATAACCAACTAATGCCCTCATTTACTTTGAATAGAATTTCTTGTTTTGTTAACTTATTGTAACGTGTTTTAACAGACCATATATATTATAATAAAAGCGAATTAGAGCATTAATGGGTTATATTCGTAGTTAAATTAAAGTTCGGAGTATTTTAAACACATAGTTTAAATTATTCTTATCAATTAATCCTAGATTATATCCTCGAAATCAAATTAAAGTTGCCATTATGTTGCGAAGCAAAACACATAAACTCTTGATCCGACAAAAGAGCAGTCATTGTATCGGGCGCAAGACATATATCCAAATCCACACTACCATCACCATCCGACCCCAAATACGCATTCACCTTGCCATCCACTTTATTCACATTCCCGCTTCGGAACGCTACCAATTTACCAAGCCCGAATTCACTCTCATTCAGGTTAAACCGGGTAGAACCCGCCACTGTCACATTACTCGACCCTGAAATTTTAAGCGGGGGTAGTACTTCAGGACCCTGTTTATACGCCTGTGAGACCAAATCCCGTGCTGTTCTGTCGTCTTGGGCTGCTACGGCCTGCTGAAGCAGCGCAGCAGCCCACCCGACACTATTTCCCAACAAATCACCCGCCTTGGCGGACCCCATGGCTTTAATCGCGTAATTACCAAAGTAATCATTCGTCAAAGGTGGGTTGAACCGCTGTCTTAGGTTAATCGGTACTGCACAGATTGTCGGTTCATTAGGGTTTAGGTTTCTGACTCGAGTAATGCATTTCCATACGAATGCTATCAACGCCTGAAATGTCGAAACTGTCTGATTACTACTACGACTATCTGAATTAGCCATGGATTTGATCTGTTTTAAAGATCGAGGTGAGAATTGGAAGAATCTTCGGCTTAGTTCGGGTTCTTCAACGGTAGACCCGGTGATATACTCACTCGGGTCAATATACGGGAGCTTAAAGATCCGCCCGTGAATAAAATCGGGTTGTTTGACTAAAGGCAGAGCAACTGACTGCTGCTCGAATGTTCCCATAAAAATACGTGACCATAATTTTTGAAAATTGAAGAAAGAAATACCATCAGCAACAGCATGGTTACCACAAATTCCGAGAAACACGCCGTCTTTCAACTCCGTCACCTGAACCGATACCAACGCGTTTCTATGTCCGTCATAATTAACCGTACTCCTTTCACCCATGTCAAACAATTCCCGAACGAATTCAGGAACGTCCAAGTTCGGGCTCACGACATCAACCATACTCAATTCACGAGCAGACGCGTGAATTAGTCGAACACCAGGACCCTTAGCGCAATCCACGTAAACATAACTCGACTGATCGTGTTTATTTGAGACGGTTACAAAGCGACCAGCTAACGGATAGAAGTATACAAGGGCTTGAGACAGCGATAACTGAAGACGGTTTAAATAAGCGGAAGGTGTGAAATGAGACGGTTTCGAGTGAAGGAAACCCGTCTGTGCATTATGAAATGGTAACCATTTTATGTCGAAAGGGTTAAGATGATGAATTCTCTTTGATTCAGGCACCTCAATCTGTGGTCTTACGTAGTATTCTGAAATAAGTTTTGTTTTTGACATGATTAATTAATGATAATGATTATATTATAAAGTTTTTGGGAGAAGTTTATATATAAATATGGATGACAATTATTGACAATTATTGATTTTTGGTGGGTGACTAATTTGATGAAATTACAAGTTCAATTGTTTACTCTTTTCTTTTTGGTATGACATAATTGAATAAGTCATTGCAAATTAAAAACACTAATGGTGCCACGGTATTCTAGGTAGCACGAACACTTCTCGTAATGAGTCGTACCCTGTTCGACACCGACACTCCTGGGACATACGCCGAAACGTGTCGGACGCTAATAAAGCTGTGTCTAACTTTTTACATTTATTTGGGCACGTGTCCGACGCGTGTCCACGGTATTTGAGTCGTGTCCATCGCGTGTCCACGGTATTTGGTCATCATTTGGGGTGAATGATGTTCTTCAGAAGAGAAATGCGCTATCGAAAGAGATTAATTAGAATATTGGCTCGAATGAGAAATAAAAATGAGTTATTATCAAGGGTAAATTTTATATTCACTTATGTAAAATTAATATCAAATATTTTTAAAAAATAAAATCAAATATTTATAACTATAAAATGTATATTTTACTAAATTTAAATAGCGTGTCCCGTATTCTAAATTTCATGACATGTCGTGTCCCGTATCCGTGTCCGTTTTGATGCTACACCCAGATTCTTGCTTATATGTTTAAACTTGCAAAATATTTGTCTCATTCACATAAACGTTATCTAAAAACAACAATTTTTGTTTCATACGGTTTTAATTTCAAACCTCTCGCAATCTCCTTGTCATTTTACCATTATTTAAATCAATTGTGAGTGAGGTCTGAAAGTAAGGCCGTCTGAAACAAGAATTTGTGTTCTTTAAATAGTTACATCCGTCTTAAGAGAGATCAATAGGCTATGCTATACACCAGGGGCGGATTTAGGCGGTGTCGGGGTGAGCACGTGCCCCCCATGAAATTTTCGAAATAAACTTTTATAAGTCTCCAATATAGACATATAGTTATCATGGCATAATTGATAAAGGTGTCAATTTCTATCTTAGAGATGCATGTTCAATTCCCCATAGCTACATTATATTGATAAAACCCATGACCTTTAGATTATATAAGAAGTTCTATACCATTAAACCACTTATATTTATTGTTAAATTTTGTACCAAAACTTATTATATTCTACAACTTTAAGCCATTATTTTTATATATACTTAAAATATATACTTTGTACAAGTAGTATTTTAGAGAAAACGTTATTTTTGAAAAAAAATATCTATGAGTCTAATTATTCCCATTTTTTACTTAAATATTATTTAATATAGGAAAAAAAATTAAAATATAAAAATATCTTCTTAGACACGCGTCAAAATTTTTTTGTGCCCCCCTTGCACAAAAATCTTAGGTCCGCCACTGCTATACACATACATTTAGAATTAGACTTTTTTTTCCGAGGAATAAAATAGTTTATCAAGCTCTGTAATAGCCATAATAAGCTAATAGCATACAAGAAATTAGATAAAAGATAAAAGTTCAATATGGAGTATATAGCTTGGCTATATGATTTTTTCTGGTGTAAATAAAGAGTTATAAGATCAAGTTAATGCTATCGTGATTTAGGCTTTGTTTGGTAAAAAGTATATTGGTCAAAATTTAGTATATTTGAGACATTTAGCAAGTTTGACTTATTAATATGCTATTTAGAGTGTTTGGTTAATGACACATTGAAACAGTATATTGGGCTCCAATATGCTATTTTACAATATGATACTCCTACCAGAAAAAAAAAATTCTTTTTTAACCTCTTAATAAAATACTAACATTCCGTTTATATATTAAATAAATAATTTATTCATGTCCTTATATGTCATTTTACAAAAATTCTAGAAAATTTGTTAATCTAAACCGTCAATTACCAAACACATCTAAAATAATTCTGCTAAATAAATTTGCTAGTCAAATCCGCTAAATGATTCTGGTAGTCAAATCTGCTAAATGATTCTGGTAGTCAAATCTGCTTTTTAAATCTAATTCTGCCAATATTAATCTGTTTTTACCAAACAGAGCCTTACGTAATTATGAGTAATAATCCGTTTTATAATTTTATCGATTAAGCTAATTGATATCCGGATAATGGTCAGGGTGAACAACACAATTCCTTTTTGTCGAGGTTGACAAGAACCTTCCTTCTTTGTCATATAATATATGTAATTGGGTTGCGTAAGCCAACACATCAGCAAAAAAAACAACAATAAATGTCAAACAAACTGAGATTTTATAAATGAAATTTTTAACAGCTAGCGGTTTTGTTAGATTGACAAATCAAACTTCAACATCGATAACAATTAACAATAAGAAATAATTTTAATTTTGAAAGGAATCCAAATATAAAATTATGGACAATTTCTCTATCTGTTATGATGTTAGCGAGGGACGAAAGGGATTAGTAAAGCGGTTTTGTTAGATTGACAAATCAAACTTCAACATCGATAACAATTAACAATAAGAAATAATTTTAATTTTGAAAGGAATCCAAATATAAAATTATGGACAATTTCTCTATCTGTTACGATGTTAGCGAGGGACGAAAGGGATTAGTAAAGACGCTCGTTTCTGCTAGCGTTTGAGAATTTCAAAATTTTCGAATATTTTCGAGGCTTTGTTTATATTTTGTCCTTTCATTCTCGTTGAAAATTCTTTTACCCCCTGCAATCTTGGCTTGTGATAAGCTTGTGTCTTCTTACACTAAATTTAACTACCGGTAAGTGGAAGAGCAAGTATAAAAAGAAAAGCTATAAGAAATTACAAGTTTGCGACGGTCACAAGCAATATTTGCTGTTATGTGAGTTCGGATTTGTTTAAAACAGCGATATTAACTACGTAATACTTAGCGATTAGGTTGGACGGGATTGTCCTGATCAACTTGGTCCACTTTCTTATTTGATCACTAGTCTATAACTCTATATGCCAATCTGATCCATATGAATGGATCGGGTTTGGGTTTTGGTTCTGGTTCAGATCGGTGATCGTGTATAGGTTTTTAAAGCAGGGTTTGGATCACAATTTTTCTTTGTGGGTCGATTAGGTATTGATTTTGATTTGCTCTGAACTTTGGTAAGACCGTTCGTAGTTGTTGGTCGATACACAATATTTGCAAGCAAAACAAGGGAAAAAAACGAGGGTCTCAGTGCACACTTAAAGTAGCGACTGCAAGTTCCCTCGCTACCACAAAAAAAAAAAAATAGATTAAATCCTCGAAATCAAATTCAGGTGACCATTGTGTTGCGAGGCAGAACACATAAACTCTTGATCCGACAAAAGAGCAGCCATTGTATCCGGCGCAAGACATATATCCAAATCCACACTACCATCACCATCCGACCCCAAATACGCATTCACCTTGCCATCCACTTTATTCACATTCCCGCTTCGGAACGCTACCAATTTACCAAGCCCGAATTGACTCTCATTCAGGTTAAACCGGGTAGAACCCACTACTGTCACATTACTTGACCCTGGAATTTTAAGCGGGGGTAGTACCTCAGGACCCTGTTTATAAGCCTGTATGATCAAATCCCGTGCTGTTCTGTCGTCTTGGGCTGCTACGGCCTGCTGAAGCAGCGCAGCAGCCCACCCGACACTATTTCCCAACAAATCACCCGCCTTGGCGGACCCCATGGCTTTAATCGCGTAATTCCCAAAGTAATCATTCGTCAAAGGTGGGTTGAACCGCTGTCTAAGGTTAATCGGTACTGCACAGATTGTCGGTTCATTAGGGTTTAGGTTTCTGACTCGCGTGATGCATTTCCATACGAATGCTATCAACGCCTGAAATGTCGAAACTTTCTTATAACTACTACTACTCCGACTACTATCAGAATTAGCCATGGCTTTGATCTGTTTTAAAGACTGAGTTGAGAATTGGAAGAATCTACGGCTTGCTTCGGGTTCTTCAACCATAGACCCGGTGATGACCTCGCTCAGGTCACTATACGGGAGCTTGAAGGTCCGGCCGTGAATAAAATCGGGTTGTTTGACTAGAGGCAGAGCAACTGACTGCGCGAATGTTCCCATGAAAATGCGAGACCATACTTGTTGGAAATGAAACAGAGAGATACCATCAACCACAGCATGGTTAACACAGATTCCAAGAAACACGCCGTCTTTCAGTTCAGTCACCTGAACCGATAACAACGCCCTAGTATGTCCATCATAGTTAATACCCGTCTCACCTAAATCAAACAATTCTCGAACCACTTCAGGAACATCCAAGTTCGGGTTCACAACATCACGCATACTCAAGTCATGCGCAGACGCGTGAATTAGCCGGACACCAGGGCCCTTAGCACAATCCACGTAGACGTGGTACGAGTGATCATTTCGATTTGGGATAGTTACAAGCCGGCCTGCTAGAGGGTAGAAGTATACAAGGGCTTGAGACAGCGATAACTGAAGATGTTTTAAATAAGCGGAAGGTGTAAAATGAGACGGTTTCGAGTGAAGGAAACCCGTCTGTGCATTATGAAATGGTAACCATTTTAAGTCGAATGGATTCAGGTGATGAACTCTCTTCGATTCAGGAACCTCAGTCTGTGGTCTAACGTAGTATTCTGATATTAGATTTGTGTATGACATGATTATTATTGATTATATTGTATGGTTTAGGGGAGTAGCTCATATATTTATATGGGGGTGAGGCAAGGGCTAGGTAGCACCAAAACGGATACGGACATGACACGGACACGTGACACGGCATCCCATGAAATTTAGGACACGGAACACGGCATTTAAATATAATAAAATATATATTTTTTGGTTGTAAATAACATATAATTTTATTTTTATCATGTATTTGAAGCTAAATCTAAACAAGCAAATATATAATTAGACTTTTACCGTAACTAATTCTCATTTTTTCATCCAAACTCATCTTCTAATCAATCTTTTTTAAAATTTTATTTCTCGTCTAAACTATAATATGTTTAGTCATGTGTCCAATGAGTGTCGGGTGTCCGAGTGTCAGCTAATTAGAAGAAGTGTCCGTGCTACCTAGGTTAAGGGTAAATGTAGTGCAAACGGATTTGAACTCAGATCATGAGTAGAAAAGGTAAACGAGTCTATGGGGATGAGTCATTTTGTGTCGGGTAATTGTAAGCCATACATTTGACTGTGGGTTATTTCCAATTTGGAGTGGGGTAATTTTCAAGAACGGGTTGGGTTAGGTCATTTTCATGTTATTATTGGACCATTGATATATTTAAGTGTACTCGTATAATCTATTATTAATGTGACTTAATACTTGTAATTTCGGTTCACTTTAGATCATTTTCGACGGGGGGTTAGTTACGATCGACTCGGGTGCTTTTGTATTTTCGGTTTAATATTGTGCCACTCAAAATTCAGATCAAAATCAGGTTAAGTCAGGCCAGGTTAATTGGATTTCGGGTTATTGGTTGGGTAGACAATTTTGGGTTACTTTTGAGTTTAGGGCCTTATTGAGTCAAGTCAGTTTTTTACCATTCTCATTTCGACATCTTCTTGGTAAAAACGAGTTCAATTTTTCATTTTTATTTTGCAACCCACGACATGATTGAATAATTTAGGTAGTAAGTCCTGCTTGTGACGGGTCACCATTTGTGACGGATATTTTGTGAGATAAAATGGATATAAAATGAGTTAGTGGAAAAAAAGGACCACATGAATAGTGTTGGAAAAAGAGGAAAAGTGGGTATTTTGTGAGAAAAAATGGTATTCGTCACAAGCTTGCGACGGATAGTACCGTTGCAAATAAGAATTTGTGTAATTTAGGATTGTTCCCTCGAAAAACTTGCAGTGATCTTTACGACATCCCATGCTCTGTCTCAAGCACGGGTAACATACTAACATATACTCAGACCATCCCCAAGCAGAAGGTCGCGTTAATCGGGTCACCAACATTTTTACTCTTAATCTCACCTTAATTATCGTGACCCACTTTTAACCCACTTTCACCCTCCCAAGCAGAAGGTCACGACCTAGGGGCATCAACCCAATTATTTTCCACTCATTTTCCATTTTCCAACATTTTCAATCATTAATTACATTCTATACCCCACCAAATAATATAATAAGCCAATAATATTGTGACACGTCAAAGGTCACCAAAGGTCACCAAGGTCACCAACCCATTTCGGGGTCACAAATTGACCCTGAAAATTTCAAGGTCATCAAAATTAATACAAGGTCACCAAAATTAGTGTCTTAAGTACGTAATTACGGTGACCCAACAAGGTCGCGACCTCCTTGGCGACCTTGCTTGGGGATGGTCTCAGAGATGCGTCATCTTTTTTTGAGGCGCATTCCCGAGCCTATCTCGAGATTATGCAAATAGTTGGCACTACGGGTTCACATTCCGTTACCTTGTGGATGACATCAAGAAAACTATCTTTTATAATACTGTAGTCCCAATAGAAACCAAAAGTATCATCAGATTACTTTGTGAAAAAAAAATATTATTAAAAGGAAAAAAAAATGGATACTCTATGATTTTCTAGAAGATGAGCACTTCATTAGCTAATCATCAAAGCAATGATAAGTTGTTAATTAAGTTTTACTTTTACATAAAATATTTATTTTCTTAACAAAAAAAACAACAAAAACTACCTGCTCTAATATTTTAGTGATTAAAAAACCATGAAGCAGAAAAGTTATTACCTTTTAAGACTTGTTTTTTTCCTGACACTTCATGCAAAAATTCATTAAACGCCACCAACAAGTCTTATTAAAGACGGATATATTCAAGCTGAGGACAAGTTACGTAATATTCAAGTTGGTAGATAAAATAAAAATAATTGTCTAAAAAGTAGCATCATGCTTTTGTCTTATCTAATAACTTGAGTATTACTTGATCCGTCCTCCGCTTGTGACCGATATGTTCGTCTATAACGAGAATTTGTGAAACGCTAAACACAAACGACGATTTCACAGTTTTCCTTTTCTATTTTGAACACCTGTCGGATTTGTTGGACCCACAAACCCAACAACGATGAGCAAGAGAACTACCTTATATAGATTCAATTAGTCTTGTTTAAAACGGATATTATCCGTCACAAGTGGAAGAATTCGTCACAAGTTGAATCTTCTCGCAACAATGCAAGTGGGAAGACAAGTGGAGGAAAATGGAGCATTTTCATGGGTTATGACACTTGCATTTTGTGAGCGAGACACTATCCGTCTTCGGATAATGTCCGTCTTCGATGAGAATTTGTAACATAGATTATCAAAGTACTAACATAAACCACACCTTAACGTAAACAAACAAATGAGATACCCTAAAATAAAAATGATAACAAACAACCGGGATGAAAGAAGTATTCTCCAACGTCCTTACATTAAATCGTAAATGTAGACGCGGACAATCAGGCAAAGCCGGGTCGAGTTGAAAGCAGGCTGGGTTGGGTTACCCTGACCTTAGACTGACACTAGGGGGCTTAGGGAGGTGAGTTGAGTAATGCAACCCGAGCTCGGTCCACAACCAGCAACGAAGCCAGGATTTACAGTTAAGAAGGCGGAAAATTTCAACAGAAATGAATAAAAAAAGACTTAAAGAAAATTTAGAAAAAATCGAAAATTTTACCTAAAATTTAATATTTCCGAATTTTTCAAATGTGCGCTTGTGTTAGCGGTTAGCCACTTAACTCGGCCACCATTGTCCACAAATATTAACACATGCTTGAAATCACACTATAGGATGGCAGTGCACTTATGTTATGTCCATGTTAGTCCTGGTCCGGGCCCAACCTCTGTCTCTTGAGTACAAGGTACAGAGTACAAACTCAGATGTTGTCTGTTGCCATGGGCTGCATGGGCCGGGCCAGCCCATGACACAATCTATGTTACTCAACTCTTCTAATTTCCTCGCGTACCTGTGTCCGATACTGGACACTCGGACATGGGTATGACACATGGACACCTCATTTTAGACCAAAATGTGCATATTTTTCAATAAAATAGCCGAGTCCGACACTTGGACACGTACCTGGGTCGGGTACTTCTAAACGAGTCTGAGTAACAAAGGACCCAATAATAGCCCAACAAAAATTATACTGTATCGAACATAGGGTTTAAATTATAATCGTACCTTTTCACGGTGAAGTTTACGGTTCAGTTCCGATAATCCCTCAATATACATGTGGGCATGTGACATGTCCAGAGAGTACACCAGTGATCAGTGCGGGATCTTAGTTATGTCAAGAGAGGGTTATCGACCCCTGCTGACTTTTCATATTTCAGTGTAAAATTATCATCCCGCTCCTTTAGCTCAATGATTGAGTTTTATGTAAACCTCAGTCTCCATTATTGTTTAGTCCAAACTCGGCCACTGTCAGTTTTTAACCATGTCACAGAGAAAACAAACAGAGTTAATGCAGGATCAAAGACTGATAAAAACTCGACCCGTCTTCAAGGCAAATAAACAGTGATCAGTTGTACGACTTACAGTAACCGGGGCGATATTTTTAAACATTTCTCGGATAATAGTTCAGAACAAGTCCACACCTGTAACTAGGGAAATATTTTGTCAACTGTTAGTTCAGAAGAAGTCCACACCCAAGCAATAATCTTTCTTTAACAAGAACTTGTCAGATTGTTTAAAAAAATGGCAAATTGGATTAATTTAACATCTGATAGGAAACATTCGTCGTGAGAACATTAAACATAGATTAGTTCAGAATGACCCCTGGAAAAAACACAATTAACAAGAATCCAACAAACATACAGACATACAGAGAGACAAACATGTCGTGAACCGGCCAACTCTGATAATGTTGCAGTAAGTTTTTTTTCCCTCAACTTTCCAGTATTTCTGCATGCTAGTGAATTAACTTTGCTTCTGGTAATAGTTATTGGTTTGTTTTACCTTCTGACAGTAAGATTAGGGTAGGAAAAACATATGGAATTTGTTTCGAACATTGTTCTCGTTATATAAAGCTCTAGAAACAAACATACTATACCCGTAATAAGCATACTTCAAGTTATACCAAAGGCTGCTACATATTTGCAGGAAAGTCGTACCATCGTATGATTCGTATCTCCGTTTCTTATATAGTTGTTACTATTAGAACCTAAGTTATAAAATGTTAAATATTTAAAGTAATTGGTCAACCTGGGTTAAGCTCGCAATCACGTTGGTTTCGGCTTGGGTCACATTGGTTTCGAGTGTTATGTATTAGGAATATTGATAATAGTTGGGCCTCAACCATCACCTTAAGGTTTTGGTTGAAATGGTTCATCTATCCTGGTATCAGAGCCAGTGTGACCGAAGGTCACGGGTTCGAATCCTGGCAACCTCAAAACCCCTCAGAAAACCACGAAGTGGAAACCAGCACACGGTATGGGGGAGCCTGTGCAAACTAACCACTCTTCAAGCCCAACGGGCATTTGAGTGAGGGCGTTCGGTATCTATTGTTAGCCGGTAGGTCTGATTCACCAAATTTTCAATTTCTATTGGGTGGAAAGTCTTGTTCATGTCGGATCCACTTTTTCAAATTTTAACACTGGTTGACGTAATAATCAATACGATTTTTGATAGGGGTCACCTAGAAATTCTTTTGTGTTTTCAAACTAGGCGCGAGGTTGGGACGCGCTAGACCCGCTTATCTCACCATTAGGTAGGAGCATAAGACTAGACAGGGTCTAGGGTATACTGTTATTGAAACTGTTTGAGAGAATATACTAATGATTTCCATGTCCACAGCAAGATGTCAAGCTTAGTATGAATATTTGCGAATCATACCTGGCATCCCTGGCTGAAATTACAGCATCAATTGAAAAATTCGAGATTGAACAAGACAGGCTCATTGAAATTGGATGTTACTTCTACCGCGCTGCTTCAGTCATTTCCGAGGTTGCTGAAATCAGCCCAGAAAATTCAATTGGGATTCTGCAATCTCTATTAAGGAACAGTCACTTAGCGAAAGGCCTCTTAGGAAAACTGCAAGAAAGTGGAGAGAACACGTTCGAAGCTGAACTAAAGAACACCATACAAGAACTAGGAGGAATCATCAATCACATAGGTGAGGATCTGAGTTCAGTACCTATATCGGCATTCAAGAATAAAAAGTACATCGAAATTGCTGTCTGTTCACTATCAGAGGAGATGAGAGGATCCCCGTTTCGTATCAGCCCTGTTCCTGAATCAAAGCCCATTCCTGAAATAAAGGCGAGTTATCAGAGATGGGAATCAAATTTAAAGGATGCATCAGATATAGAATCTACACAAACAGACGCAGATGACTGTTCTGTAAGTACAGAAGTTCGCGCAGGATATTCTCATATATCAGACATGCCTCATCTGTTGGATGCCCTAAGAAGTACAAGCCAGGGAAGTCATATTAGTACTGGAAATAGAATAAGAAGATCATCGGCTAATTCGTCAAGAAAATCCCAACATGCGGAGCCTTTGTACAACAGTTTCATTTGTCCACTGACGAAGGTAATCATGGATGATCCAGTAACGATACAAAGTGGAGTGACCTATGAAAGAAAGGCAATCACCGAGTATTTTGAAAGTTTTGGTAGTGAAGAGGTCTTGTTGTGCCCAGTTACTATGGAGAAGGTAGAAGGCAAAAATATGAACCCTAATATTGCTTTACGAAACACAATAAATGAGTGGAAAGACAGAGATGAAACCTCCCGGCTTAGAGTCATACACGAAGCTTTGTCCATTGATAATACAGATGACAAACTACTTGAAGCATTGACCCGTCTAAAAGTCATTTGGAAAAAGAGCCCTCAGAAGGTCCTACAAGTGCGAAACATAACACCATTGATCGTTAGGCTTCTGGAGGTTAAAAGCAGGAATGTGAGATGTGCTGCACTAGAAATGATATGCCTTCTAGCTCATGTAGAGGAGCAAAAGGTTTGTAACCCCCGCCCCCTACCCTATAAAGTATAAACTCGAGGAGTCTTGTGTGCGAGAGTCTCCATGTGAGACCAATCCCAAACGACATACAGTTTTCACACATTTATAAGGGTAATCGGTTGGTCTCACATGTGGGCCCGTCTCATATCAGTTTTTGTATAACTCACATACACACCAAAAAGATCTATGAATTTTTTTCTTCTGAAAAGAAAGAATCGTGATGTTTACTTTAAAATACGTCGTTGCTTTCATATAGACACGGGAATTTTTATATGTATCCCTGCCTTTGGATTCAATACGTTTCTTGAAATTATGAAGCTACCTCCCATTGAACTAAAAAATAGTTACCTCTTTACATACATATGTGCAGGAAATAATTGGAAAGACATCGGCAATACCTTTAACAGTACGATTGCTGTCAAGCAGCTACCAACCAATGAAGCATGGTGTATTGTTACTCCTGATTGAACTTTCCAAATCTAAATCACTCTCGGAGAAAATTGGTTGTATCACCGGAGGAATTTTGATCTTGATCCGAACAAAGTATAACAGATCTAGCGACACGTTTGCTTCAGAAGCTGCAAATCAAGTTCTAAAGAACCTGGAGCAATTTTCTGACAACATCAAAATCATGGCAGACAATGGTTACTTAGAACCACTCCTCAATAATCTAATTGAAGGTGAAGTTTATTAAACCCTATGAAGTAATTATAACTTTGCAAAATTTACCTAAACTATTCGTCTCATGAGAGATAGTCTCGTATTAATAACGTATGAAACCAACCCAGATCAAGTAATGTCCGTAGTAACCGACAAAAACAACAGCATTACCCTGGTGCCTCAAGGGCTCTTACAGGCTATACACACTGACTATTTCCGTGTTGATTATAACATGTGTCAAGTCACACCATAGGCTTATCATGAAACCGTCTCATATAGAAACTTGTATTATCTAAATCGCGACAACTTTTCAAATCATGAGCAGGAGTTGAAGAGAAAAGGCTGGAAATGGTGACATACCTTGGTGAAACTATACTTGAAGATGACTGCAAGCCTGACGTGGCAAAGAAAACATCTCCTATACTAGCTGAAATGATGCAAAATGGAGATCCCTCGACTCGACTGGCAGTGTTTAAAGCCCTTACCCAGATTTCCTCTCATACTGAGAGTGGAAGAATACTGGTTACGAGTGGAATTATAGGAACTATGGTGCAAGAGATTTTCTCCACAAATATATTCAACGGACCAATAGATACTTTCAGAGAAGCTTTGGCAGTCCTAACAAACATACTTGAATCTGGAGTTGAGCTTGAGAATCTGATGGTCAACAGTCAAGGTAACACCAGGATTTCAGGCTATATTTTATTCAACATAATATACATGATTAAAAGCTCCACTCCTGAAGACTTGAAAATGAGTCTCGTCCAAATCCTTTATCATATGGCAAAGTCTACCAAAACAGCAGCTCAGGTTTTGTCAGCTGTCAAGGAGAGTGAAGTCAGCTACACTCTTCTTGAACTCCTCAACAATCCGAGAGATGAAATTGCAATTTCCGCAATTAAACTCCTGACCCTACTCTTGTCACAAATGGGGAATTTGCTAATCGAAAGACTCTGTCAAACAAACGGTCTACCTGAAGGTCTAGTCCAAAGCAGAGTTAACCCTGCTCAATACACAGAAAGGCAAGCTCTATCAGCCACTTTTCTGGCTAAAGTACCCCACCAGAACGTCACACTTAATTTAGCTTTAGTAAGAAGAAACACAATCCCTGGAATCTTACAATCGATAAGCCAAATCCTAAGAAGTGGAGCAAGACATGAGAAGTACGCAAGGATGTACCTGGAAGGACTAGTGGGCACAGTAGTCAGAACCACAGCAACCTTGTACGAACCTCAGATGCTTCATGTTGCAATGGACTACAACTTTACTTTGGTTTTAACCGAGTTACTTTCAGAAACATCAAGTGACGAAGTTCAAAGGCTGGCTGCAACAGGACTAGAGAAATTGTCATCTCAGTCTGTACATCTCTCAAGAAAACCACAGAAGAAGAGAAAGAAGTTCCTGAATTTATTCTACCTACCCAAATTTTTACTCTTCGAGTCATCAAGGAAAACCAAGATAAAGCTTTGTATAGTTCATAAAGGTGTCTGCTTTGGACAGAACACTATGTGCTTGATAGAAGCAAAGGCAGTTGAGAGACTCTTGAAATGCCTGGAACATGAGAATGCTGAGGTGGCAGAAGCTGCACTGTCAGCAATATCTACATTACTAGATGATAAAGTTGACCTAAAACAAAGTGTGAAAATGCTGAGTGAGATGAATGCTATACAGCAGGTACTGAAAGCAATCAGGCGGCATAAGATTGAAAGTCTCTGGCAGAAGGCATTTTGGATGATGGAAAGGTTTTTAACGGTAGGCGGACAAAGCTCTATTGCTATTGTGTCACAGGATAAGCTATTCTCTGTCACAGTAGTGACTGCCTTCCACCATGGAGATGCATACACAAAGCAGATGGCAGAAAAGATCCTGAGATACACGGACCGAATGCCTAACTACACCGACACCTTTACCATGTAAGCAATGCTCCTTGGCCAATAAAAGGATATTTAAAGACACAAATGAGTAGTTGGCCGTATATAATAGTGATGATTAAGAAGGTAAAAAAGACAGGAAAGGTTTCTGTGCATATAACAGAAACATTCATTGAGCGTTTTATTGATTTATGCGTGCTAGAAATTATTGTGTGATGAAATTTCGATGTATCTACTTTCATTTACCTTTGCGATGATTTAAACAAACTTTTTTACAAGTTTTGTGGTTCTCCTGTTGTATTTTTATAATCGAAGATGAGTATGACGGGCAGCTTAATATATGTACAGGATTTTTTGTGCCCCAAAATCAATGGCTCACACTAACAGTTTGAACATTTCATGAACTAAAAAAAACTGTTGACTAGTACAGAAGAGTTGACAATGAGCATAGGCGATGTTATCTACTCTTCTAATGGGATCAGGTAAGCTTCAAACAAATAGAAGATAACCTTGAGACTGTTTCATTAGCAAACTTAAACTGTTATGTTTATAATATCTGCAACTAAGAAATCGTAACAGGCGACAGCAACTTACATATCTCCTAAACACATCAAGTGGAAGAAAAATGACAACTACTCGTTATTTTGTCGACCAGTTCAAACGAAAAAAGAAAAAAAGAAAAAAAACATAAAGTCAATGTCTAACATGCAATGCAACAGTGAATGTATGAGTATGACTATTAAACAGACGAAGAGATATTTTCTCCGGAAGTAGAAAAACTGTCAATATGTTTCTATTCCCAATGGAGCCAAACCTCGTTATTTTGTTGTTCTGGATTTTGATGGGATAAAGGTAAAGCAAAATTGCTCATTAAAATGAATGTGCTTCTTTTATTGTGAGGTAGCAGTCATTTGATGTAGCTGTCAACCCAATTTTCAGTTTGGGTCATTCGGAAACAGACTCTCTATGTTGCTACTACAAAGGTAAGGCCGAGAACATCCCACCCCCACCCCCCCCTACCCTGAAACTTTGCGGAAGCCCTTGAGGCACTCGGGTAATGCATTTGTTGTAGTAAAACTGTCAATATGACGACAATAGTGCAACCATGAAGTGTTAGTTAGTTGGGGATCAGCTTTCAAACCACCAAGGGTCTTTACTGATAGATGAACCATCTCAACCAAAACCTTAAGGTGATGGTTGAGGCCCAACTATTGTTAATATTCCTAATACGCTCCCTCACTCAAATGCCCATTGGGCTTGAAGAGTGGTTAGTTTGCACAGCCCCACCCATACCGTATGCTGGTTTCCACTTCGTGGTTTTTGAGGGGCTTTGAGGTTGCCAGGATTCGAACCCGTGACCTTCGGTCACACTGGCTCTGATACCATGATAGATGAATCATCTCAACCAAAACCTTAAGGTGATGGTTGAGGCCCAACTATTGTTAATATTCCTAATATTTACTGGCTGAACTTTCTGTGGTTAAAAGCCATTGCAATCAGTTACGAATCAGCAAAGACTCTTCATGATGGAAGCTAGAGGAACAACATGGTTCAATTACATCCAGTACTGGAAACAAGGTCTTGCTAAATCATTATAGACTGATGTGAATCTCAATTAAATCAATTTGCATTATGGTCCTCGGAGAACAGCCTCTTGTGCTGAATTAATACAGATGCAAGGCTACAAATATATATCATCCCACCCCACCTACGCAGGAGGTGTTTGTGAAAGCAATTTATCCCTGTTTGTTTGAAATATTGCATAATATAGATTTACCTTGACTTAAATGGTTCCTGTATGGCTGTTCAGAAAACAGGACTGGTAATTAATCTCCTGCATTTTGTTGACTTAATCGGTATGATGGTTCCTTATGTCCTCTTGACACTGATTTACAGCCTTCAGAAACTTCGAGATCACCAAAAATCTCCACAAGAACAAGTTCCATTCTTAAATAAGTGATATCGAACAGAATCTCTCACAAGTATATCTCTTTGAGTAATTTTAGAAATGAGCTTTGTTACAGTGTGGCAATCAGCACACACTCTTAAATTTTTAATAACTCGGATGGGAAGGCCACGTGGGATGAAGATCAATCCAAAAGCAATAGCAAGTCTCTCACTATGATGATTCAATATTCTTATCTTCTCTGAATCCTCGACATTATGAAGGACAGACCTCAGATCAGGAATATAACCTTCCCCTTTCATAATCGAATTCAGACGATCCAGCTCAGCATAAATCTGGTCCAAAAATGGGTTGGACAGATCATCGGCTGAGAAAGTATACACTTTGTTTTTAAATTTAATCCAACTATAACCCGGCTGCTTCCTTATACCTTTATCTCTCATTCCCTTCTTTAGCTCAGCTACACGATCCCAATTTCCTTCGGCTGCATATATGCTGGAAAGCAAGACATAGGCCGCAGAGTGTTGAGGATTTAGTTCCAATAAAGAATCTGCAGCCCATTTTGCAATTACCGAGTTACCATAGACCCTACACGAACTCAAGAGAGAACCCCAAGTGATCTCATCAGGAAGAAAAGGCATTTCCGAGATAAAATTCTTGGCTTCTTCAAGTCTTCCTGCACGACTAAAAAGATCAATCATGCAAGTGTAATGATCAGGAGTTGCGTTAATACCATGCTCTTTCACCATAGATTCAAAGTAAAGTCGCCCTTTCTCTACTAATCCAGCTCGACTACACGCTGCTAAAACCCCTACAAAAGTAGCTTCTTCGGGTTTAGTCCCATGAGAAACCATTTCCTCAAATAGATGGATTGCTTCAGTTGCCTTTCCGAAGTGAGAACATGCATTGATTATTGCAGTCCAAGAAATTTCATCTCTCACTTTCATTTCTTTAAACAACTTCAAGGAATCTTCAATCATTCCACATCTTCCATACATGCTAATGAGTGAATTAGAAACTGTAGTAGAAGATAACAGGCCAGACACTAGAGCTTGATTGTGAAATTGAGCTCCTTCTTCTAAACTCGCCAATTCAGCACACGAACGAACAGCACTGCCCAATGTATAGTGATCTGGCTCGATAAAATTCCTTTTCATATGGCGGAAAGTGCTAATTGCTTCCTCACTCAGCCCATTCCGACTATAACCCACTAGCATCGCGGTCCAAGAGATAGTGCTCTTGTAATTCATCATACAGAACACTCTCTCTGCATACCTTATGCTATTACATTTGCAGTAGAAGTCAATAAGAGCACTACCAACAAAAACATTTGCTAGATACCCAGTTCTTATAATATAACCATGGAGCTCTTTCCCTTCTTTTGTCCCTCCCATTCTCCCACATGCGGCCAAGACACTCCCAAACGTAAAATGGTCAATTAAATAACCTTCTCGTCGCATCTGTTTAATCAGAAGAACAGCTTCCTTATCAAACCCATTTTGAGTTAATCCCGTGATCATTGTCGTCCAAGTAATTGAATCTTTACCAGGCATCCTATGCACCAAACGCCACGCATCCTCAAACATCCCACAACGAGAAAACCCGGCAATCATCGTATTAAACATCACCAAATTCCTCTCAGGCGCCTCCTCAAAAACCCTCTTCGCATCCCTTACAAATCCCGACTTCGCGTACATATCCACCAAAGGATTAGCCACAAACACATACGAAAAAAATCCAAACTTTACTATCTGCACATGTAGTTGTCTACCCAAATCAACACAACCCATCTCCGACGAAAGTATCAGCATTGTCGAATACGTTATCCTATTCAAATTCAAAGTTCCTTCCCACAACATACCTCTATAAGCATTCACAGCATCCCCATATCTCCTACAATTAACATAACCCGATATAAACCCATTCCACGAAATACCATCCCTGTAAGGAATCGAATTAAACACTTCCTCCATCTCAACAATACGACCCGCCTTCGAGTAAGCAGACAGAATAATGTTCCATGAGAACCCATTTGGTTGGGGCATTCCATCAAACACTTGCCGTGCACAATTCAAATCCCCGATATCACCATACATTGCGATAAGGCCATTTGATAGAATGGTATCTGGGTTTTTCTGGGTTTTGATTATGAAGCCATGGAGTCTCTTTGCAAGGTTTAAATTTAGGGTTTCGCGGCATTTTTTTAGGAGAGAGCAATAGTTGTTGGAAAGTGAGGACATAGTCTGGTATAAGTTATGACCGTTGTAAACGGCGGGAATATTTTATTTTAAGGGCCTTGAGGGTTTGAAATCTTTATCGCGTGTAGTGTAGGTAACACCAAAACGGACACGGACACGGACACGACACGACACGGACACGGCATCCAGTGAAATTTAGGACACGGGACACGGCATTTAAATATAATAAAATATACATTTTATGATTATTAATAACGTATAATTTTATTTTTATCATGTATTTGAAACTAAATCTAAACAAGTAAATGTACAATTTGACTTTTACTATAATTAATTCTCATTTTTCCAACCAAACTCATCTTCTAATCGATCTTTTTTAAAATTTTATTACTCGTCTAAACTATAATATGTTTAGCCATGTGTCCAACGAGTTTCGGGTGTCCGAGTGTTGGACACGGTATCGGACACGGGACGGCTAATTAGGATAAGTGTATGTGTTACCTAGCGTGTAGGCGTACCACGTTAACGTATACCACGTATGATTTTACGGCCCTGTTCTCTTCGCCTGAAACGAGCTGAATTGAATTAATTGGAGTAGTGCTTAATGGAACTAAATTGGGTAACACTGAGGTGAAGTGAATTTAGTTGAATTATAAGTTTATTTTGTAAAGAACTTAATTGAACATAATTGATTGAACGTAAATAAAACTCAACGGAATACACTCAAGCAAAATTGAAAGAAGCTGAAATTAAGCCTGAAAGAAGATGAAATTAAAGTACCACCATACATACATGTATTTTATTATATTAGTTTGAATTTATTTTCTAATGTAAATACCAGATGCACGTGTATGCTAATATGATTTTACGAAATTTTTTGGAAATAACTAAAATTCTAGGTAACATGTTTTTTTGGGTTACACGAAGCAGGATAACCCAACGAAAGACGGAAACAAATATAAAAAAACAAAAAACAAGAAAATAAAACAAAAGGAAACTACATCCTCGGGCACGGACAATCCGTGGCCACGAGACACCGCCTAAATCTTGTTGCATCAAATCGAACAAGCGACTTGGTATATCATTAGCTTCTATGCTTCTGCAGTCCGCACAACCATTTGCTTCTCGATAAGTAAAATTCCAAGTACCATATTTGATTTAAAAGCGACTTTTGTAAATTAAATTGGAAGAATATGATGAGACGGAGAGAATACATGTTTCCATTTTCCTTTCAAACAATCCGATTGCACTAAAGAATACATGAATACATCTACCATTCCGAAACAAGCAATTAGGATAAATTACTTCATACATTTCATTACAGATGATTAACAGAAAACCCGAAACTTAGATATTGATTTTGGGATTACCCTTCTAATCGTAGAGGACGTACATGAAGCTAACAGCCTTCAAACCGCTTTATTTTAGCAATGTACAGGGCATCTAAATTCTAATGGTCGAGTAGTAGTTAAGACTAAGACTATACAGCAGCTTGTACTCCAACTCTGTCAATGTCCGATATGCAAACCAAAAGACGATGGTCCATGGTCCGCATGTGATCTTAATGACGGTCCATGCATGATGCATGAGCTTGACTGTATTAAGCTATCAAGGGTCGGTTTTCATTGGTCCTTCATCTGCTGGACCTGTAAACATCAAGAGGGAAATGAGGTTCAGGTGAGCTGCCTCTTAAACAAAGGGAATGGTCCTAAAATATTATGGCAGATTAGTAAAACTCGTAGAAGTTCTTACAGTTAGCATCTCGGTTGTCTAGGTGAGGACTGGCATTGAACCCCATCTGCACAACGTTGTGAAGCTCGTCCTCCCACGCATTCGGTAACTGTACCACCAAATCATTCGGTAACTTATATACTCCGTAATCCATATACAACAACACTGCTACAATGTCTCGGTGAGTTCTGACAAAGGCGCCATAGGGGACGGGGGTGTTTCAGGATGATATATACAATGATACAGCTCTGAGGACTGCATTAATGACTACTTTACAAAAGAACCCCTGTGTGGCTGTGTATCGATTTGCCATATAAAGCGAAACGGAGGTACGCTATTTAGTATTTACAGTCACACAATGCTGTTTTTCCCCCAACTTCAAACAAGAACAGACTAAAAGCAAGCAAATCAATTACAAGCGTATTACGTATATCCTATGTTACTCAGACTCGTTTAGAAGTACCCGACACGGGTACGTGTCCAAGTGTCGGACTCGGCTATTTTATTGAAAAATATGCACATTTTGGTCTAAAATGAGGTGTCCATGTGTCATATCCATGTCTGAGTGTCCAGTCTCGGACACGGGTACGCGAGGAAATTAGAAGAGTCGGAGTAACGGTATATCTATTCACTTCGGCAGAAGAAAGCATGAAAACACGTAAAGATACCTGGTGAGTGGGTTCTTTGAACCCTCCTTCCATGTTTGTCAATTGAGCGTTAATTGTTCTTCTCAATATGTCAGAGAAGCTCCCGACTCCAGGAAGCCCTGGCTGTAAAACAGGTGGTTGATGACTTGGATGGAGAGGAGGATACGGCAATGGCATACTTGGAGGATTTCCAATACCAGATGGACCAGAACGCGCAGATAACATGTGCTGTAAAGACAATGAAACCAATGTTAACTACTCTTTCGTAACACAATTTGGCAATTGAGGCAGCCATTTTACTCACATCTTTTGCAAGAAGCTGCTCAATGTTGAAGTCCAGTCTAGGATTAACTGTCGCGAGTTTCATGGACAAGAACTGTATAATACAGAGCCACAATAAGAGGATAAGAGAGGTGCGATAAAAGCACATTGTAAGATCATTGAAATATTTACTTGTCATTCTGATCATCAAAATACATGTGCGATCATAAAATTCATAATTATGAAATAAATTCGCTCAGCAAGAAGATAATGTGGGATCGGTGAGTCTCGCATGAGAAAGTTGATAGATGAACCATCTCAGGTGATGGATGAGGCCCAAATATTATTAATATTCCTAATACGCTCCCTCACTCGAATGCTCGTTGGGCTTGAAGAGTGGTTAGTTTGCACAGGCACCCCCATACCGTGTGCTGGGTTTCCACTTCGTGTTTTTGAGGGGTTTTGAGGTTGCCAGGATTCGAACTCGTGACCTTCGGTCACACTGGCTCTGATACCATGATATAAAAGTCTCATATATGTAAGAGTGTAAGACCTAACCCAAATCTATATATACGTAACTTATTTAATCATACGGTTAATGGGTTGGTCTCATATGTGAGACTATGTCGTATAAATTTTTGTGAAGAGGGATAAGGAATTGAATATGTTTACTTTTCCGATCAGCATATAACACAAAATGAAGCGAAGAAAAAGCAGAACAACAGAATTGAAGTTGGGCCATCGAGAGTTTAAGATCAGTGGCAGAAGAGCTATTACATTACAATTCAGTCCGTATATATTAAATTAAGAGAAAAAAAAGGAGTCGGTACCTCGACTTGCCGTTGTAATGACTGTACATAATTAATAATTTCATCGAGCATGACAGCCTTGCCAGTGACCTGCGAAACAGTTTGTTACAGCTCAAAATCATGAAAGGACAAAGGTAAATCTCGACACGCAATACATACGAGGACCAGATATCAACCTTACTGCAACCGGGAACCAGGTCTTGGAGAAACTTCATCCTCTCACTTATCTTTTCTCTCCTAACCTATTAATAACCAGAGACGTTCTTTACATCAATAATTGCGATAGACAATTATCTGCTACTTGCATAATCATCAAGGATACTTACCCTCTCTGCTAGACTGTGACTGTTTGTGGCTTGCCCTCTTCGAGCTCTTACATGTATGTATTCGTCCTTTGGTGGGTCAGAATTCTGAGAATTCTGTTTTCCGAGTTTTCCATTTGACTTGTTGACAGTTTGTTCGGGATTCTGTTCTTCCTTCTGCTGAATTTCATGGTTTTTATTCCCGACATCACGAGATTGCTGATGATTTCCATTAGTTTGCTCGGGCTGGCCATCCTAAGGTGAATTCAAAATCAATACATAACCACGTACTGTAATGAACGACGAACATAAAAACTGAAGACTAATCCCCTAATAATATTCTCCCTACCGACCTACGTGCATGAATTAACTTTACGGTATGTTATGCAGAAAAATTGCGAAACTGGGCCCTGTTCTTTATGGCTTAATTTCAGCCTTTCAATTTTGCTTTGTTATATTCCGTTAAATTTTATTTACGTTCGATCAATTGTGTTTAGTTACTCTCTTCACAAAATTAACTGTTAATTCAATTAAATTCACTTCACCTCAGTTTCACTCAATTTAGTTCAATTAAGCTCTCCTCAAATTAATTCAATTCAATTGTTTCAGCCGAAAAGAACAGGGCCTGATATTGATGAAAAAGCAAGTTGATGAAAGATGAGGGGTCGCAAATTAACTAGGAAATTGTTCATGAAAACCCCAAATGGAAACCGGTTAATTGACTTAATTCATTGACACAAAATTACCTGATGAACACGTTTCCTTTTCTTCGCTCCAAGACCTTTAGCCGGAGAAATTGTCGTGTCTTCTCGAGTGCCACCACCACTAAATTCTGGTTCCTCGGAGTCATTTCCAGACATCGATCCACCTCGTTTAGGAAGACATCCTTCCACATTCCCATGTTCTAGAGGCACAGAAACATCCTTAGAAGTTTCGGCCACATTTTCATCACCATTTTGAAGCTGTCTAATTGGTAAATTTTTATTAGTATGCCCTGATGACAAAAGATCTTGAGGACCTTGCACCGCTGACCCACCTCTAAGATATGGATTCGCAGATTGCTGTATGCCGAAAGGGTTCAACAATTCCCCAAAATGCCCACCACTGAAGCTAGAGAAGCGAGCAGCACGCTCAATGAACGCAGAATCAGCAGGAAACTGAGATATGCTGTGCGCCAGCATCCCTGGCATGTTCGGTACAAACATGCCAGTGCCACTATGAACATTCATCTCACCAAAACCTAAGCTCGGCACATTGACAGGATGTTCCCACACAGTATGACCAAAAGAATCATCCACCATTGCACCCGTGGAACAGGAAGTCCCGACTCCATCACCATTAACACCCATAGGATTCCCATTCGACACCAACCCTAAACCACCATCGTTATATCGCCAATCACCGGGCATACCGGGATGATTGTAATTTGAGGGTTCACCATTCATTTTCTCTAACTCCGACTTACACTTATCACTCATATCCATACCCGCTTCACTCTATCACATCCAATAATACGTATTCTCCTTTTATATACACTATATATCTCGGTATCAGTAATTTCAAAAACCCAATTCACTACCTGAATTAATTTTCAGAAACCTGAAAAGTTCAACAACATCAAACCACCCAATTAAGTGACATGATTTCACAAAAATCAAAACCCAATTCATAAAAACTGAAAATTTCCATAAATAAACCCCAAAATTTATGAGGGAAATGACAAAGATTCCAGCTTTGACTACTACTCCCCCTCAAACACATAAACACAGAAACCAAAGTTAAAGTATTTCTGAACATGACAGTCAGTGAAGAACTACTGACTGATATTACTGAAGATGGGGCTACTAAAAGCAGTAATAACAACAGCTAAACAAGGAAAAAGAAATGCCAGGTACCAACTTCAATTAATGTTATGAAAGCAACTTAGCATCATTAAAAACAAAACCTATGTACCCACATTTTAATATATGTATGTACTACTCTTAGATCATCACTATCAACATACAATTTCTATATAATGCAATCCCTCAATTTATTGTATACAGTAACTGTAAACATACACCAAAGAATCTATTCAAACTACAGGAATTGATACAGGAGAAATATATAAATGGACTAGGATCAGTCAATTTGAAACATACAGTTCATTAAATTCTGCACATTTAATACCCACCCAATACTTCAATATACTCCTACTCCGTCTCAATCATTTGTTTACCTTCGATTAAAAAACCCGCTACTTCAACAATCTATTCAAACTACAGGGAGATACTACAGCAAAAATATATAAATGAACTGAGATCATTAATCCTGCACATGTATCACACACCCAGTAAGGCCCTGTTCTTTTCGGCTGAAACGAGCTGAATTGAATAAATTGGAGCAAAGCTTAATTGAACTAAATTGAGTAATAAAACTTAACTGAATACAACCAACAAAAATTGAAAGGAGCTGAAATTAAGCCAGAAAGAACAAGGCCTAAATCATTTGTTTACCTTCCATCAATATGCCCACTACTTCAAGAACCTATTAAAACTGCAGGAGATACAGGGAAATATATAAATACAGTAGGATCAGTCAATTTGAAACATAAAGTTCACTAAATTCTGCACATTTAATACAGTACACACCCAGTACTTCAATATTCCCACGCTTTCCGTCTCAATCATTTGTTTACCTTTGATTGATGAAAACACCCAGTAGCGAAAATATAAAAAGTAAACAAATGATCGGGACGGGACGGAAAACCCTAGTTAAGAAACATGACCAACCTCAAGTTAGAATCATTAAAAGGAAGAAATAAAAGATACCCAGTTGAGATTAAGGAATAGTTTTGATGTTTGAACTATGGTTTAAGGTATTTAAGTGAGAATTAATAGAATTTTGCTCCACTAATGATGAGATTAGCTTAGAAGGTGGTCCAAGAAATAAAGTGTATGGAATTAAATCAAATAATAGAAAATAAAATGTGAAATTTGGTGTTTTAGAGAGAGAAAGGGGGGGAAAGGGAAAGAGTAAGAGGAAAGGTGATGCATTTATACCCACGCTTGCATCAAAATTAGAGCTGTTGATGATTAACCACCGTCACTGCTACTGCAACAATCAAATCTTTTTAATTTAGCACTTGGATACTTGTATTATTAATCTAATCACAAATTTTCGTTTCGGACCGAAATCCGTCACAAACTTATGACGTATTTACGCTCATTCTAAATAAGACGAACTAATTGGGCTGTGTATTAATTGAGCTGTTAAGTGTATGAAGTTGTAGATAAATGTAATTATGTTGCTATCACAAACATTGATTATGTTCGGTCGTGTTAGTCCTTTTCATAGATAGAAGTATCACTCTATGAGTGAATTAGTTTTCGGTTTCGATTAGGTATAAGCGATTTAATCTTAGTTTACGACCTTACGGGTGATTTAAGGTGGACGTGGATTAGGTTTATTTAAGGTTAAGTCACTTTAAATTATTGATTCAGAATTTAATACCGAAGTTGATTGTTATAGAAGTCGGGCTCATTTTGTAATTTATTGTTGAGTTTGGTGGCTAACGGTTCAAGCACAAGCTTTGGGCCTTGTTATTTAGACTAAAACGATTTGAATTGAACATATGAACCTGATATATTTTCAGATTAATGCCCTATTACCCCTATGTTCAGGATTTATACATTCCTACAGACCTACACTTAATATACTTCCTCCATTCCAATCATTTCTATACATTTCACTTTAGGGTTACTATTCATAAGTCGAGTGAATCTTCGACACAACTTCTAATATATAGCATAAAAGATAGTCATGTGAGATCTTGTTTAAATTGTTTTATCGAGTACATTGTGAATATCAAAAATTTTATAATTTTTATCGATGTGTAACTAAAGATATTAACAAAAGAAAACGAGTATTGGTAAACGTGAATAAAGTAAATGTATAGAATTGATTGGAATGGAGGAAGTAGTTAATATGGAGAGTTGATTTCACTTACGACCAACTAGGTAGCTAAAAGATATCTTAACTTATAAATGTACCAGAGTATGTAAAAAAAAATTATATGAAATACAAAGCACCAGACTTATTGATTATTATGTATGCAGTATACTTATGTTAAATTAATATTTGATCGGTGGAATATATTGATATGTTTTACACTTCTACGAATATTATCTATATATACGCTTATATAAAAGTTATTATTTTAGTTATATATTCAACCGGAATAAATACAAAGTATGAGTTATCATTAACATACATAAATAACCTAAATCTTGACCATAATTTAAATTGTTGAGTCGGTATTTGATATAAAGCTGATATGTTATAAAACCTATAATAATCAAATCCACTTTGTAGTTTATTGATGAGTATGTCGTCATCGCGTTTACAAAGAGTGGCTAATTGAGTATGTATATGTGATACATAATAAAAGTTATCACGTATGTTCAGGCATAATCTTTTAGCCTTGTTCTTTGGACTAAAACGAGTTGAATTAAATATATGTAACCTGGTCTGACATGAAGAGTAATGCTTGGGTTCGGGATTTATACATCTCCTATTTATAAAAGGAAGGTTTTTTTCTAGGCTTGTGATTGGCTGAATTTTTTTTTTTTTTTTTATACATTAACCAACCCCACTCTCTCCACCTACTCTCTCCAATTAATTACCCTCTCTCCTCATTTCTTATTATTTTTCATATACATATTCATATGTTAAAAAGCTTATAATAAAAAAAAAATAATCACATTTAACATTACAATAAAAGAAAAATTTTAAAAAATCGGAAATCTATATAGGGGACAACAAATTTTAATAAAAAAAAATTACAATTCCGGAAAATTAACCTCTTGGATACCTTGACAATTAAAATTAAATTAAAATTTTTGTATGAACGGTCTCATACTCTCTTACCATAAGACGATCAACATATATAAAAAGAAAAATCGTCTATTAGCACTGAAGGAACAACTTTTTATATGAGACCGTATTACTCTATAATTTGTGACAATTAAAATGTATAAAAGCAAATTTATATACTATATAAACATATACATTAAATTTAACACGAGGCCCAAATTTTAAGATTTTGATGAAAAATAAATCCTAAAAATATTTATATTTCCAAAAATATGAAAAAAAAGGTCACTATTTAATCAAAAGTGGTCACTACGTATCAAAATGTGATCACTTTCCTACTGGTCGCATGTGCGACCGTCGTAAAGTAGAATTTTGCGAAATGGTAAATTAAGGCTACATAAAATAATACGAGTAATAATTATTATTACACTACTACAAAATATAGATACGAAGACGGTTAAAAACCGTTCTCCTATGAGAGGCGGAACCGTGCTCCCCCTGGCCGTGCTCTTTACCTAAGAGAACGGTTCAACCGTGCTCTTAATTACAACACTTACCAGAACGGTTCAGTAGGGAACCGTTCTCTTATCCTAGTACAACCGTGCTATTATATCTAAGAACCGTTCTCTTTTCCTGGTACATTCGTTCTCTTAGTTACACTTACCAGAACGGTTCCCTCGTTAACCGTTCTCTTATGTACATCTAACCGTGCTCTTAGTTACACTTACCAGAACGGTTCCCTCGTTAACCGTTCTCTTATGTACATCTAACCGTGCTCTTAGTTACACTTACCAGAACGGTTCCCTTGATGAACCGTTCTCTTTTGTTCATCAAGTTATATTTTTGAATTAATAGAGCACGGTTGATAACATAACCGTTCTCTTTGCACCTGCTATTTTTTTTTAAATAAATTAATTTATAATTCATCCAGCCTATTATATATAATTCTTCCTGCAAATAAGCGTACAATAACATTGCTCCAACAACTACACCATTCATATATATCAACATACTTTCCGATCCACAAATTCTAGATACAATACGTATGTACTTAAGCTAAACTTCTAGCTACGACTTAAGCTAAACTTCATCATCGTTCATGGGTGACTTAAACTGGAGCGCAAAGTTAGCCCATATATCCCTCACCTCGTCAATTTGCTCAAGCGGATATGTCAATGGGGCTCTAAGCATGAACTACAAACAAATTTTCAAAAATTGGTTAGAAAAATTCTATCCAAGACTCCTATATAAGTAAAATGAACTAAAAAACCAAAAACATACGTACATGTGGAGTAATAGTAACATATCTTCCTTTGATGACGTCCAACATGTATCGACAAATATAATATCCACATAAAACGGAACCACAAGGCTGCAAAGGGGCCTGAAAGGGTAGCTCATATTATAAATAAATACTTCACGCACATGTATTATACTTAATAAGAGAAACAATATGTTAATATATATATATATAGATATATACTATATATACAAGAAGTACCTTAATCTTTTTCCAAACAACGCCATTGGCCTCATATTTTGCAAGTGGATCGATAGAGTTCCTTTTCTCAAAGGCCCTGTATATATAGATAGTCAGGTTTATATATTATTTATTCAGTTTTAGTTGATAATGAAGCGTTAATTTAAAGTATAATAGAAAAACAAGCTAAGGTCTATGATTGATGGCTTTTGGGTGGCTTAACTTTTGTTCCTAGCCTACAGAAACATTTTAAGGCAAATGCAGGGGAGTAACGGGAGGTATAATATATGAAGGCAAAATAAAAAAGATCAGAAATAAGTTAGACATACTTGGTAATTGTATCCATGAAAAATTGACGAGGCTCTGTATGTCCGGCAGGATCACACCAATACACTGTACTTTGAGCCGGATTGATCACGCCCAACATCCAATGCTTACTACAAGTTATAGAAAAATACATCGAAGATATCAACTTAAATATTGACAAAAAATAATAAAATAATTAATCAAGTCATCAATAATAATACTATGAAAAGAAATTTATAATTACGTACCCCTGGGCATATGGAGCAAGTATAAGTTTCCGACCTTTTCCACAATCGGTACATGTCATTGCCCTAGCAACATAATCGGATCGATAATTTTCATCCGGAGCAACGGATTCTGAGGACAATGTCTCTGGGCACAAGAATCCATAGTGACTACTAATTTGCATGGTATCGGCAAGATCACTCAAATACCTACAACAATAAGAATCCATAGTAACTATCTAGTACTAGTTTGCATATTATCAGATATATACTAATGGGATTGCAAAGGGGAAGCTTAAACAAAGAGACCGAACTTCATAAAGAGTGTGATGTGAGAGGCACCAATCATTTGTTCATCTAACAAATGAACAACCTCCTCATAACTAAGGTAGCAAGTGTGTTCATTGTGTAACACATGTTCGTCAATGGGAACACTGATCATTGTCCCACTTGCCTTTAAAACCCGAGCCTCAGTTGCTAATAACTTCAAATCCATGGTCCTCTGCTTTTGCTTAAAATTGGGACTAACTTCAATTCCAAGGAAAGAAGATGGCGAAATCGAGGGCGAACACTTCTGAGGCTTGGACTTCTTTGCTGCTGCTGCTTTATTTTTTCCTTGATCATTCTTTTTCATGGTTATCTAAAAGTTGGCATAAATAAGTTGATAAATGGTATAACTCTCAGTGTATCTTATATCATTATATATACTAGCTAGAAATCTTAGTTACCTTCTCAACAGGAATATGTATATGACTTTGCGGCCACTGAATAAATGAACCCTTAGCATGAGTCAATGTTATCATATCACCAACAGACATTGGTAAATCAACATTTTCCGACCCAGAATAGATTTCCTTGATTGACACTTTTCTAAAACCATCACGAAGGGCACTGCCATGAATGGAAACAAATTCGTCCTTACTTGATAGGTATACCATTCCTGAAGCCACTATCTTCGATGATTTGTTTGGCAGTGATAGCACACAATCTTTCCAAGCCTGAAAATTTAAGTTATAGTAGAATTTCAAACTTTTTTCATTTACTATAAAGTAGCGTCTTTAATGAAAAGCTTACATATATACCTGTTGTGTTACTGGGCCAGGAGTCTTCAAAACATTGGTCAAGGGTGGATCCTCAGTCACTTGTAGTGATTGCACTCCTTTTAGTGAGAGTGATTGCATGTGAGACCCCTGCATAGATAGATTAGTGTTTTAAAACTTTTTTCATCGACTTTGAACTAGATAGTGTTTTAAATGCAAAGCTTACAGATCCTTCTTAATGAAAACCTTTTACAACCTGTCGTGGTGATATGGTAGGAATCTTCAGAACATTGGTCTTGGGTGTTTGATAATCCTCCTCTCGGGGTGTCTCCTCTGGGCGTGGCTCTTCACTCACGTGTAGTGATGCAGAATTTGTCGATCCCTCGGTACTCATAGATGCTCCTCCGTGCATTAAATCGTCTAATACTTTAGTACTTGGCTTCTCACCAGTTAGCCAAAACTGCATCATCACTGATTTCAGCTTTTCCAAGTCATCAATTTGGTGTTGCATGTAATTGATCTTCTCGTACAACTCTTCTCTTGTCGGTTTTTTTGGTCCCTTCCCAAAATACTCTGTTATGGAAATACCGTTAGGAATTCCTCGCACACGGCCCGGATGCTCAGGCTTGCCTATCGCCTTAGCGAGTATGTCTTCCCGTCCTTCGGGCACAAATAAACCAGCCTCAACATCCTTTTCAAGGGATTCCTGCAAATCAGCAATATTAATTAAGTTTTTAGCAGCCAAAAAAAATGAATAAATAGCACTAATAAATTAAACAACTGAACTAAACCGAGTTAAATTACAAAAATGTTCAACTTACAATTTTCAAAGCAACTTCCTTATCATAATCAGTCATGTCCCCTTTCGCTGACTTGTGAGCCCTTAGCCAAGTTAAATATCGATCAACTTTTTCCACTGGTTTTCCCTTGGCAGCTAAATCTTCTTTCTATCAAAAAAGAAGAGAGTTCATGAAAATTCATGCCAACTTTTGACCTGGAAGTTAGCTAAAAAATGAAAGCAATACATAGAACTTACGACTTTAACTTGAATCCCTCGATATCCTGCTCGTGAGCCAAAGTATTTCCCCTTTTTTTTAGAGGCATTCTCCTTGTTCTTATCACTGATCGCCTAATAACATAAATCATATAGAGTGAAAAATAGTACGAGAGATACTATATACATATATATATTATCATGAAATTATTTGCGTGTCTACAAAAATAGAAATATTACCTTGAATTTTTCACTAGTGTGAGATGCCAGAAACTTGTTCCAATCATCTTGTGTAATCTGCTTATACAAGGGTGGTGGTGTCTTCTGGATAGCTCCCGTCTCATCATACATCCACTCACGAACCAAAGTGCATTTCCATTTTCTCCATAATTCAGCCATCTTTTGGAGACACCAATCGTGACGCTCTTCAATGACATGGTTCCCTACAGTAAGCAAAGGCCTACCTACAAGGCTACTCCTAATTTACTCATATGTTACTTTGACACTTACAATGGCAGTGTGTCGCATTTCCAACATTACGACATTCTGACATGACATGAGACAATGTTTCAACACCTCATTTTAAGCCAAAAACCAACGACAGTTGGAAGGAGTCATCACGGTAAGACCATGAATTCATAGGCTGGACCTAACGGGCCTAAACTTAGTTTATTTCACACTTCGGCTTTATTCTCTCGCCTAAAAGCTTAAAAAGAAGACTAAGGCTTAGTATAAGAACCGAGGTGGGTATGCATTGAAAAACTAAAAGAGAGTTAAGCCCTACTTCTCTGTTCTTGCGCCAAGATACTATACTTACTGTACTAGCTCTACCGACCTATAAAGTTTCTTTGCGAATATAAAGTAAAACAAAGGCTTCTAGTATCCTACTAAAGAGACGCTAGTTAGCTCTCATTCAAAAGCCCAAACTACTTCTACTTAGCTAGCTACTTACCATAGGACTGGTTGTTCTCTTTGCTTTGCCCCTTACTTACCTCCTTTATCATATAGAAGCAAGTTGGCTGAAACCTATTAGTAACGGACGCAAAATAGACAAATTTAGACGCAAAATAGACCACAAATCAGACGATGTACCAGACCTAAACTGAGCGTGAAGGCTGAAACAGACGTGAAATATCAGACCCATAAAAAAACCTGAACACGGACTAAAACAGACGCGGTCAGCCCCGTACAAAGGCTGAAACAGACGCCACATTCAGACCATAGGACAGACGCATAACACAAACTGTAACCAGCCCTTAAACAGACCCGAAATAGTCCAGGATCTGACCCGCAACAGACTCCGACCTCTTCTTCCTATTGAACTTAAGCCTCCTTAATGTTTAAGTGCATGTTAACAGTTAACTAATTCATAAAGATTACAAAATTAATGCAATTTAGTAATTAATTAGAGGAGTCTAAAGAACTCTCAAGAGGGAGAGGTTGAAATGCAAAAGTGTGGAGAGGAGGATTAAGAGGGGGAGATAGTAGGTAAACTCAGCCCCACAAATCTTTCTAAATGACTCGAGCTGCAATGGCTTGAACCGCCTGAGTTAAGAGGTATTGAACTAATTAACATGACCCACGAACATTCTATTTTCAGACCCACGAACTCTGAAGAGTTAAAAGTAGTAACAACATTAAATAGGTACTGCAGTAGTAAACTAGTAACTCTACAAAACCAGGGCTTGAACCCAATCCTTCTCATAATCCTACTAGCTATGAATGCCAATAAACTTTACTGTTAGCATTTCAACTAAAACTACTAGCACATGAAAAGCTTAAACAAACTTTACTGGACTTCCTAATCCTACTAGCTATGAATCCTACTAGCACATAAAAACAATCTAAATCGCAAATTTCCCAGTACTACAATCAGACTTTACTGTTAGCATTTCAACTAAAACTTCCTGAGACATAGGCTGATAGATAGGCACAACCATACAGAGGCAGTAGATTAACTAATGGCATCTATATGACCAATGCTTAAAACCGTCAAAACCTAACACAATTCATAGATAGCAGATAACAAATTGAGGAAAAACAAGAAAACAATAAAATCGACAATTGAGGAAAAACAAGAAAACAAGAGTAAAGGAGAAAGAGGGCGTACGAATTATCGATGCTTGCTTCAGTTGCTTCGAAATTAAAACATGAATAATGCTTGCTTCAGTTGCTTCGTCGTCTTTGTGGAGTAAAGGAGAAGGTATGAAGGCTGGGTTTTGTATAGTCGTCGTCGTCGTCTTTGAGTTTGAGAGGGTTTCGAAAACTGAACTGTTTTATTGAATTCTGTATTGTTTAGGAATTATGAAAAACAAAAGAGAACGGTTACTAAAGAAACCGTCTTGGTTTTCAAGCAAAGAGAACGGTTAATAGAAGAACCGTCTTGGTTTCTTTCTGTTTGAAAAACAAGGAGAACGGTTGCCATGTGAACCGTCTTGGTTTCTTTTTGTATGAAAAACAAACAGAACGGTTGCCCTATGAACCGTCTTGGTTTCTTTGTGTATGAAAAACAAAGAGAACGGTTTATCCTTTAACCCGTTCTCTTAGGTTTTTTTTGAACTTTTGAAGACGGGTTTCAAATTGAACCGTCTTCTATGTCTATATTCGAAACACGCGCGCAATTTTTGGGACACATTAAGACGGTTCCGCAAAATTTCGTTCCTTAATCCCCGTCTCCTAAGCCTATATTTGTAGTAGTGTTAGGTGATATTGTCGACTCATGCATCTATATTGATCCATGTTTTTATTGTTGTTTATTAGCCCAAAATATATATTTTTACAAGCTCAGAAATAGTTGGGTTCAACAAAAATATACAATGCCGTTTTATTATATACGGTTTTAGATTAAATCCCTTATCAATAAAAGTAACAACTTTTCCTACTTTTTCATTGGTTGTTTAATTTTAAGAAATTAAAAACCTTCTTTCTCGCCATGTCCCACCACTCACACAAGTGACACATGGAGCTTTAATTTTTCTTCTTTTTACTTTTCTCTATTTAACATTCTAAAGTTACAAATAATTTTTATCTCCATAATAAAAAAAAAAAAACTTTACTCCAAATTCGAAAATAAAAAAATCACTAAAATTCTACCCAGAAACATAAAATTCAACAATATTAAAAAAGGTTGGACAATTAGAAGTAATTAACAAATATTAGAGGTATGAAAAACGAAAAAAAACAAAAAAAATTATACAAAGGGTTAAAAATTAACAAACATACGTATATCTAAAAAAACGAAAAAATACACGAGGAGATAAAATTAACAAAAAAACGTAAATTAAAAAATGAAAGAAACGTAGATCAAAGATTTTTGAATAAGATCAAATAAACCCAACCCATAAAATTAAAAAAATGAAAAAAATACACAAGGAGATAAAAATTAACAAAAAAACGTAGATCAAAAAATGAAAGAAACGTAGATCAATTTTTTTTTGAATAAGATCAGATAAACCCAACCCATTAAATTAACAAAAAAAAATATCAATTTACGATTTTTAAGAAAATATAACAACCTTCGAGAATTAGTCAACTAGAACTACGTTAACCTCGAGTAAAAAGATGGTCTTAATAACAATACATTATTATTTTCTTTATAAAATCATCCACAAATTTTAAGAGATTGCTATTAAAAATATTTCTATCATTTTATTTTCATTTAGAGAGTAAGTTATTTAAAGGGTAAGATATAGAAATACAATACAATTTCTTTATCTATTTTATATGGTTCAAATTTATTTCATAATGTCATGATTATTTATTTCAATTTATAATCATTAAAAAAAATTTAATTCTACCAGTAAATCAATTATTTGGAGTCAAAATCATCCCCGAATTCATAATTTATATATTTCTCATTTAAGTTCATATTAAATTATATTTGTACTTTCATTTTAATATATTTACGAAATTTTTAGAAATAGACCCGTACATTTTTCGTACGGGCATAAAACTAGTTCCTATAATTGATACAATTAATATTGAATGTCGATTTACTTATGACCAGCTATGTGGTTAAAAGTATCTGAACTTATAACTTTATACGGAAATGGTAAAACAATTTTATATGAAATATGGATCACCAGGCTTGATCGGTAGTGGAGTATGTTCCACACTTCTACATAATATTATCTATATACGCTTATATAAAAGTTATCATTTTAGTTATATATTCAACCAGAATAAATACAAAGTATGTACGAGCCTAAATCTTGACCATAATTTGTGAAAACAAGTAGATTAATTATTTAAATTAAGCAAGGACAGATGCTTAAGTGTAATTATGCAAAATCAAGCTAAGCAACTGACAATGCCAACTTTCAGATTTTGGTAATTTTGTGAAATGATAATTTGTCAATGTCCTTGATTACATCTAGAAAGTTGAGCCTTCTCTCTAATTCTTTTTAATTCTTTTAATTAAATTATTATTATTCTCTATTTATCTTTGATTATTTATTTATTTGTTTGTTTGGTCAAGGTACATACCTCTTTGACCACCTTCCCCATGACTTTTCCTATTTCTTTATACTTTTCTAAGAAATAACCTCTTTGCTTTTGTTCTTGGTTTGTGTTCTAACATCTTTTATTGGCTCAATAACATAGATATCAAATACTTTTTTTGTGTCTAAGCTCGTCTTTTTTTGGACGGAAATTATCTGAATTGTATTTAAGAAACATGACTATACACTGAGTTAAGTGTTACAATATCATTGGATGATACTGAGTTTTGTAATCGGTTAATCTGTTATTACCATACTCACATATAATTATTGTTGTAATAATATAGTCATATAACCCCACATATTTACCATTTTATCATATTTTTTTATTCGAATTATTCGGGTTTTCTTTCATATTTGTTTTAGCCTTTTAGGGTTGATTTTTGTGATCCAAATTAAATTATATATATATGGTAGTGTGTTTTGTCTAGTCTAAAATCACTTTCTTATTTATGGTGTAAAAAAGATAGAGGAACAATATGGTAAATAAAATGGAGTATTAATAATTAAATAATTTAATAAGTATATTTTTGACAATATTACTGGGCGATGCTTCTCTCATTTTTCATTTATAAAATATTGAAACGTTTTCAAAGTCTTAAATTAAGAATTAAATTCATAATCTTGCATCTTACATTGTGTGATAGATGGCTAGTCTATTTGATAATTTATTTATAATAAATAGAAGTGATTCTTGTGTATACTATTTCTACTATTTTGATATAAAACGATATGTTCATGTAGACATCGTAATTCATTCAAGTGAAAAAATTGGTTATTAAATGAATTTTATTTATAATTTATTTGTAAACCTGATCACCACGACCAAGAAACACATGCTCTGGCAGGATATCTATTGGCACAAGTTGCCCGATTACTGTTTTATGCGTGTTTAGTTAGAACGTTCCTCATATAGGACCCTCAAATTCGATATACTTTTTGATCAAGCTGGACGGTCTTCTGGACAGTTTGGGACAAACCGTCCAAGCCGAGCTGGCGTGGACGGTTTGCCCGTCCGATCTAGTAGAAAGTAGAAACTAGAAAACACATAAGTTGGCATAATTAAGCAAGGTTGGAACAAAATAAGTTGATTCCATGTAGTTGTTGTTGAATCTTGACCATAATGAATTTATTAAGTGTTCATGTAATTAACTACGTACGTAATAAATATAGGTGCAATAATTAATCCAATTGCTCATATTGCTAATTAATCTGACAATAATTAATAATTTAAAAATAGTGTGTACATACTGTTATTGAGATAGTCTGTCTTTCTTTTTACAATAAACGTCATTATTAGTTGGCATTGGGACTTGAACTCACAGAAACCTAAACCTTGGAATAATGGAATCTCTTCCCCAAACTAACCCTATTTAACACTCTATCATTTAATTCATTATACATTAAGACCGTTTCTGGGTACAGATATATCCGTCATAAGTTATAGTCAAATATTATTCACACAGGTAGATTTGTAGATAAAATAAAAATAGAGTGTCTAAAGAGTATGTATTATTTGACCTATCACGAACTTATGACGAATATTGTCCGTCACAAATCAGAATTTGGGGTTCATTAATTACAAATTTTAATTCTACATAGCATTGATTGGTTGGTAACAATAATGTTTTTATCTAGATATTCCATGAGTATTTTACTTACTTATAATTCTTAAATATTGCCTATTTTTACTTACTTATTTGGCAAAGGAAAAGATATGTTATTTGATTGACTATTACTCACTAATAACCGACAATTTTAGTAAATTCTTGATGTTTATGTTAAAACACATAATTTCATTTAAAATCACCCCAGACACGTTCATTAATATCTTTTTTTTTTAATTTTAAATAATATGTAATTTTACAATATGATGAGTTCTTAAACATGAAAGAACTAATATCATTTTTTTTTATTTTCTAGATATATTATTCGAACTAAAGATAAAACTTTATCTTATAAACTATAAACTCCATACATTCTTCAAAGTGTATATAATCACTCGAATTCAGTTACAAAACCTAATTTATCGGTCAATAATAGACCAACAAATTCCAATCCAAAATTGTAAACCAAAGTACAAATAAGTTAAGAACTTGTTCTTTCTGCTTTAATTTCAGCTCCTTTCAATTTTGGTGGGTTGTATTCCGTTAAGTTTTATTTACGTTCAATCAATTATGTTCAGTTAACATTTTCACAAAATTAACTTTTAATTCAACTAAATTCACTTTACCTTCGTTCCACTCAATTTAGTTCAATTAAACTCTACTCCAATTAATTCAGTTCAACTCGTTTTAACCGAAAAGAACATGACCTAAATATTTAAATTTAAATTGTAGTATATATTATTGAAGATCTAGATTCTAGAGGACACCAAATTCAACATAGGAAATCTATAGTCAAAGAAGAATCCATAATTTCAAAAAAGAGGTAAAAATAAGTAGAGATGTCAGCAAAAAACTGATAAAAAGTAAGATTAATAAGGTCACACGTATTTGGATTTTATGAAATTCATGCAAACTTTAAAAGAATAATAATAATAATGCATGCATATATAGTTGAAACATATGATGATAATGTTATTGAATTATTGTTTTTAGTACTTTTTTTTAAAATTTATATGACACTTTTTATGTAACTTTACTCTTTTATCAACCCCAATGTTTCCAACCAAGATTTTATTATAAATTCCAGCTTTTATTGTAATAAGAAAGATACCTAAGTTCTGACCATCTATGGATTCTCTTTCTCTTATCATAATTTTCACCATTGAATTTATTGAATGTTTTTGACAAAGTTGTTGCACCTTATTGGAACCCTTTTGGACCAATATGCTTTGTTTTTTTATGTATATATATACTCTAGGGTAAACAATATCTAGAGAAAGATATAACTTTATAATTGAGACTCGATGAATGATTTTATACTTTATTATATTTAGTGACGTAGTCAGGATTTATAGTTAGGGTGACGAAAAATTTTAGAGGGGGCGAATAAGTAATGTCATAACATAAACTTAAAAAAAACGGAAATTTAATTAAAACTTTTGTATGTTAGTTTTTTATGTCAGCAGTGGCGAGCGTCCCTGCCCCCTACCAGCTCTCCTAACTTCGCCACTAATTACATTTTCATCCTTACTTGAATGTCCATTAGGGTTTAAGAGTGCATAATAAATGGGCTACAATAGCTCAGTCGATCAGAATAACTAACCATGCTCGATCAGGCTGAGCGAGACCTGGAAATGATCTGAAATGCTTGAGTCAAACATGACCCAATAGACTTGAAAGTGACTTAACTTAGACAAAATCCCGATCCAAAACAACCCAGAATTAATAACTACGCCCAAAAATAACCTGATAATGTTGACTTGAAAATGACCTCATCAGTCAAAATAACCATATCGTAAACTGGCATGAATAACCCATTTGCGAGATCTAGGGCATCTACAAAATTATAAAGATTGTTTCAAAATGTCTCTATATATAGTTGAATATATCCGGATTTTCTCGAGAATAATTACCCTATTTTTTACGTTCATATAATCTATCACCCTATGTTTTGAAAAGTTGTGCATCAACTCAATATATTGTTTGAATAATTGACATTTATTTACATACGTAAAATGTAGGAAGAGATCTTAAAAAAGGAAAGCTAGTTAAAGAGTGAGTAGGATGCTTTAGCTAATGCGTGCTTACAGTATGTCAGTAATGGTGGAAATAAACATGGAAACAGCAATGCCCTAGTCATAGTTTTTAGCAGATTGGTCGCATCTCATCCTGCTTTTCATGTACTCTTCCAACTAACTAACCCAATAAGTCTTACTGACACGGATATATCTGTCATAAGCTGAAGATGGGTCGAGTAATACCGAGTTGTTAAATAAGACAATAGCAAATTGCCCCGAAAATAACACAACCTGGGTATTACTTGACCCGTTTTCAACTTGGGACGGATATATTGCTGGTATTCATTAGTTTACATCCCCACATTCCCTACCACTTTCTAATAACATCACAACTTTAATCATGAGTAGCTTAGCTTGTATAATCACTTGACTGACTTGAGTCTCCAACATTTCAATCTCTTTCATGTTTATGATATTTATTTAATTTTATTGTTTTTTAGTGTCAGATGAGTCATAAGAACAGTACTCTAACAACAATATATAACATTATCTCGGTTTAGTGTTTCTATGATTCTTGCAATTTGCGTGGTAGGGGGAGTCGGATGTATACAACAGTTCCTTGTGTTAACATTACTTAGCAACACAAAGAAGTTATTTTGAACGATCCAAGATAGAAATCGTTTCGAGAATTGCATTGAAGGATTGTTACTTCATAGGAGTTTTGATTTATTCCATTGTAATCTAGAACTAGAGAGATTGAGTTTTTGGTTCCATTCGAACTTGGATGTATAGAACATAAAGAAGAATACTCGGTATAGTATAATTTTATATACAAAGAGGGGATTTAAGTCTAAAATATAGTGTTCAAAAATACTTTCAACTTAACCGGTTGACTAAGAAATGATATTTGATACTGCTTTCATAAAGTCAAATAGTTATTTTAATTCCAGAATCAAAACCAGGTCTTATAATAATGAGGTTGCTCGATCCGAACTAAAATCTGATTTTCTTACATAATTTGATTATAATTACCCCATTCAAAAATACAAATTTTTTAATTATATTTAACAATTAATTAACAAAAATAATAATAAAAAGGTCGATAAGTGATCTGAGCCGGCTCGTAGATCCCTCACAATCAGCTATTCAATCCTAAGCCTATGGGCTATGACAATCACAAGAGTACAAGACCCACTTGCCAATGTTCCAAGGCAAAGCCCATGAAGATGCTTGCACCAAAGCCCAAACACAAGAGTATAAGTCCCTGACCCTCCATTCAATCTAATACGGAGTAAGGTTCTGTTTTTTTGGCATAATTTTAACTAATTACAGTTATGTTTTACTTAACTCAGTTAAATTTATTTTTTATAGTTAAAGTTATGTTCTTTTTTACTGAAGAAAAGTTTAATTAAACTGAACTTAATAAAGTTGAAATTAACTAAAATAATAGTTAATTTGTGAAAAAAATTAGCAAAACGGAATTGAATTGAATAGAGCTAAACTAAACTGAAATGAGTTAAAATTAAGCCAATGAGAACATGACATACCTTTTATTTCAGTCCGATTCAGCTCTTTTAAGTTCAGTTTAACTTTTTTCAGCCAAAAATAACAAAACTGATATATACCCATTTGTTTTTAAATGGTTTTCGTGATGATATTTTAACCGTGTTTCTATTCCTGTATAAATGTTACTTCTATCTTTCAAAATTTAATGTCTTTTAACTAAATAAACAATCAATGTTTGAAAGACGAGTTAATAGGTAATACTGGACTAGATAAGAGGATATTACTCAATGTGAATCTTTAATAAACCGCTCCGATAATAAAGAATAGATATTACATCAACTATCCAGTTATAATATTTTGTATAAGTTTCAAATTTGGCTTTAACAAATGTACTACATAATCATAATTACACAACACAAATACTACCTCTTTAACAAATTAATGCCCTAAAACCTTCACCAACCAAACCTCAAACTTATTATTAATGTTCATAAAGTTGTTTTATTAATTAATTAATTAATCAGTAAGTCTCTCTTATCCATCGGCTGACCGTCGCAAGCTTTTAACGGGCCAAGTTATTCCACTTATGCATATAAGACAAAGCATAAAAAAATCACAAAAGATTTATCTTTTCCTATTTAAGTGGATAATACTTGATCCGTTACAAGTTTGCGATGAATATGTTCGTCCCAGATGAAAATTCGTGTTAATTAATAATAACATAATTATATTCCAAAAGCAAGTCCGCGCCAAGTTCAACCCCACCAACGGGCCACATCCCTCATTCAATTATTCAACCACCTAATCCTCAAGTCTCAACACTAACGTGCGCTCAACAAAACATCCACTATACTTGTCCACTTTTTTCGCCACCTCGGATAAAACGGTTTTACACAAGCAATATTTGATCACACGATTTTTTTTATAACTATTTTAAAAGTATATATGAGCATGTTTAATTTAGTTAGTACTTTTTTTATTTTCTAAAATACCTTCTTTTTATTAACTCCTATTTTGTTTTTCCGACTACCTTTCAATATCTCGCTTACTTTTAATCTCAATTACCCAATTACGTGATTTGTCCACTTTTATGACCTAAATCCGATTATACATCTAGGACTCTAGGTGTATATGAATAATTGAATATCGTACAATCATACAATCGTACATTCAATACAAATTTAATTGAACCTATATGCACTTTTTCGAGCTTTTAAAATTTGTTGACATACATTTTTATTTTTTTAGGTGTTAAAATCAAATAGTTATTGTGTTTATATGTATTATTTTTGAGTTTCAATACAATATTTTGAGTTAAACTTTTTATTATTAAAACGCTCAAATTCTTTTCAATAAACCTTGTAAAATTTAAATATAAACTCAAATCATTTGCTATAAACCTTCAAATCAATACTATTAAAGGTATACAACTGATTGTATAGTCCACTAATTATTTACACAATCATGTTTATTTATATTCATAACCCTCAAAATCAACAATTTTCTTATATTGAAAATATCAATATAAAACCGTTTTACAAAAGACTAATCCGACTCGATTCTAAGAAGTAACTTTTAAGTACTAACTTGCGCACCTTTGGCTCCTCTTCTTTACCACTTGGCAGTTATATCACCCGTGTTTGAGATAAAACCAAAAGATGCAACAACCAGTTGTTCTTGCTTTCATTTGACTCTTGAAATAATTTGTCAATTTCAGCTGTATTAACAAACTCATCAACTGTAACAAATTCTGTTAACAAAACCCAGAAAACCCTAATCATTACCTTCTTTTTCCTACACTCAGGTAAGTTCCAAGTTTATACTTCTCTAATTTCAGTATTTTAGTTTATTTTGTGAATTTTATAGCACAATTGAACTCCTAAATTTTGATGGGTAATTGAATTATGTGTTGTTTTGAGGTTATTTTGTTGTTAATGCATAGTTTTTGAGAAATGGGTAGTCAACTGAGTTGGGTTATGTGTCGATTGATAAGTGGCGGAACCAGGATTTGAAGTTTGAGTGCTGAAAAATGTTAGCAGGGGTGAACCCTAGAAAAAAATTGGAACTTTAACCTAAAAAGTTCAAAATTTTCGCTGTTTAGCGAGGCGAGTGTCCCTACTAGCCCTCCCTTAGTTCCGCCACTGAATTTGATAATTTGATGTGGTTATGGATTGAGTTTGATTGTGTTGATAATTGGTGTATTGTATTTCTGTCAAGTTATGTAAATTTGATAGATTTGAATAGTTCTGAGCTCTTGGAGATGTGTAGTTGACCAATTCAGCTGAACTGCTGGAGTATGGAAGACTGGAAGAGAGTTGAATGTAGAGGTCAATTTTTGATGGGTGATTGACTAGTTGTTTGAGTGAGTTTGATGTTGAATTGATCTTAGATTCGTAGTTTGTCGTGTTATAAGTCTTCTTCCGGTATTGTTGGCAAATGTTAGCTAGTTCAGCCGGTGAAGTCCTTGAGTGGTGGACTGGTGGTGGTATTTATGACGTGGGTTCGCAACCATTGTCATTAAAACTGCTCAATTAAAGAGAACCTTAGGAGCTTAAAACGGCTTTTAGGTTGATTTTTGTTTGTTCGGACTTGAAAATGTTACTTCCTCCATCCCAATCAATTCTATACATTTGCTTTATTCACGTTTGCCAATACCCGTTTTCTTTTGCTAATATCTTTAGTTACATATCGATAAAAATTATAAAACTTTGATATTCACAATGTAATCGGTAAGACAATTTAAACAAGATCTCACATGACTATATTTTATGTTACATATTAGAAGTTGTGTCGAAGATTCACTCGATTTATGAATAGTACCGAGAAAGTGAAATGTATAGAATTGATTGGAATGGAGGAAGTATTAGCAATGTCTCAAAGGCTTCCTCGCGGTGGAGGGTATGAGAGGTTTGGTGTAAGCAGCCTTACGTCAAGAAAGTCAAAGATACATAGAGGTTGTTTTCGGGATGATCCCCAGAGGAGGCATAACTGAAACTTCTAAACATGTACTGTATAACTATGTTACTCAGACTCGTTTAGAAGTACCCGACCCAGGTACGTGTCCAAGTGTCGGACTCGGCTATTTTATTGAAAAATATGCACATTTTGGTCTAAAATGAGGTGTCCATGTGTCATACCCATGTCCGAGTGTCCAGTGTCGGACATGGGTACGCGAGGAAATTAGAAGAGTTGGAGTAACATAGCTGTATAATAATGCAATACTGTTTTTTTTAATAAATCTTGCTTCTCTCCTTATACACTAGTCGATGCAAGCTAGATTTGTTAGATGGTTAGTACATATTTCCCGTCTTGAATGCTTGGTTGAATTTATGTCTAAGGACTCTGGTCGTTGGATGTTCCTTTTTCTGATTTGCGTTAGGTTTTTAAGCGGTGCACTACTGGTGCTTAAAATGGCATTGTTTTAGACGAACTTGTATGGTAATTTTTTCCGGAGTTATTTAGATTAGAGAGCCCTACTTATAACTTGTCCATTAATCAGGAAAATTTGCCTATGGGAATGAATGCTTTCAATGCCAGTGATACCGTTGATGATGATTCAACATCGTCTAATAACTGCGTACATGAAAATGGTGTGAATGGTGTCGAAGAATCTGGTATACTCATGGAGATGTTGACCAGACTAGATATAGACCTGGCATATTCTTGCGAGAAATTGGAAAACTTGGATGTTTATATGGCGATTGTTTCACTCGGAGAGAGTCAACATGGAGAAATGTCCATGGATATAGAGATCGAGAAGGCACTCATATTTGATCTATCATTAGGCTATCTAGAGTCTGAGGTAAACGAGTTGAAGCATTTACTGAATGTCTTTCCAGCGGTAATTAATGATGCTCGTAAAAAGCTAGATTCACTTGGACAAGAAAGGGAAACGTGTACTGCTTTTGATGGGAAATTGCGTGATTCTGAATGCTCCTTGAAGCGTTTTCAGGAGCAACTATCAGCGTTGCAGAGACGATTGGCAATTATGCGTGGAATACCTTACGGTCAGAAAAACAGTGAGTTAAATTTTATTGAAGAAAAGAAATTTAGAACATATTCTAGAGAGTTTGATGCCGTGAGGTTTGAGCAAATTTGATTTTGGTGCGTTGAAGTTTCACGAATGGTTTTGGTAACTTGTGGTTTGAGTGATTTCCGACTTTGGTGACAAATGTAATATAAACAAAATTTCATTCAATAACAATATACATATGAAATTAACCAAGTGGTGTTAGTCCAGTGGTAACTGTGTTAAACCTTAAAGCTTGCAGAAATGCAGATGTTGAGAGGTCTCATTCGACTACCAGCTGGGGCGATGACCACTTGGCTTACATGGTCCATGTGGTGGTACGGGAATGCATGGGACCGGGGAGATTCAGCCCCCTCGTCATCAAAAAAATATATACATATGAAATTTCTCTCTAATATATACTTCGTACTTCAAAGTTGATTTCCGATTACATTATTCTGAAAACAGCATTATTTAGATGAAAGTTTACTATGCTATACATTGCTACTACATAAGGTCACCAAAGGGAAAGATTGCTCAAACATCAGGCTCTAAAATGAGAAATTGTTCGAATCTCTGGTCATCAATATTTGTATATCAGAATTGACGGACTTATTTGATAACTGTGATGATTTTTTGGTATTTTGCGTTCTATGTGCAGCATTCTTGTATGAAGATGCAACTTCTGAGATATCAGGGTCGGATTTTCAGACAGCTGGGCAACAAAGGCTTGTACTTAGGATGCTGGACAAATCTCTTTGCGGAGAGCTTGATCTCGAGCATCAATTGCTAGATGCAAAAGAACGAGAGGAAGATCTTAAATCAAAACTTTCAATCACGAGTGTGGTCGTCTCTGATTTGGAACTTTTTGGAGAAGTTGCTTTAGAGAAATTGCTAGAAGCGGAACATTCTTCTGAAGTTTATATGGGGATTGCGATGGACGTGATGACTCGCCTCCAAATTTTACAATTTAATATGCATTGCTCGGCTCAACGAGAAGGGGAACTGAAATCTAAGCTTGAAAGTGTTCTGATGGATAACGAGAACAAATGCATAAAATTGAATCAATGTTTCCGAGAAAAAGAGAAGTTGGAGGAGAAAGTTTCTTTGTTGGAAAACACGGTTGAATCTTTACAAGAACATGTATATATGGCAGAAATTAGAACCCAGAGTGCGGAACAAAAGATTACTTCTTTAACAGAAGAGAACATGGAGCTTAGAGACGAATTGGCTTTTCTTAAAGATGGAGATGATAATATTGAGAAAATAAGCTTGCTAGAGAAACAATCGAGGAACTTGGAGGTCCAACTACAAAATGCAAATAAATCTTCTGAAGCAAGTCTAGAACAGCAAAATATGCTGTACACGGCGATTTGGGACATGGAGACGTTAATCGAGGAGCTTAGAACTAAGGCCTCGAGGGGTGAAAGTAGGGCAGATAATGCAGAGAAGCAATGCCTTGCATTGGCTGAAACCAACATTAAACTTAGCAAGGAAATAAGCAACCTTAAGTTTGATAGCGAGAAATTGCAGGAACGTGTAAAAGAAGCTAATGGAGTTAGAGTAGCGCGTGTGAAGGATATTTATGGTGGTGCAAAACTCATCTCGGAGGTGGTTATGCAGCTGGCAAATGAAAGAGAAAGGATCCAGAAGCAGGTACTGCAACTCTCCCGCATTCCATGTCGTGTATGAAATGTTAGGGAATCTATATCTTCATTCACTTGGAAATCTCGTACTATGCATGTTAGTTGTTATAACGGAAGCACAGAGAAAGATAAAAACAAACAATAAAGAACAATACGCACAGATTTACGTGGTTCACTAACGCTGTGTTAGCTACGTCCACAGGGCAGGGAGAGAGTTTTATTAATGATGACTGCTAGGGTAGAGGTTAAGAGTTTATATAGTACTTTTAACCTAATATAATACAGATTTGACCTAATCTAATAAGGCCCAGACAGAAACCCTAGCCCAATACAGAATTCAGATACCGTTTAGGTTGAGACCCCCGCATAGTCGTTCGAAGCGGCGACTAACAGATTCAAGGCATAGACCCAACATTAGTTTATTGTACCAATTTTAACAGTAATGTTTCATTAAACTTGGTTTTGCAGCAATCTGCTTTGGCCAGGGAAAATAAGATATTACTGGAAGAGTTGCGAAAAATGAGAAAAATCAGTCTTAAGGCTAACCAAGACAATGTGGGATCTACTGTGACCAACTGTGTCGCTGACGTGCATGATCTTGACACCGGTGTAAGCATTAAAGTTTCAGCTATAAGAGAGATCGTGCAGACGCCAACCTCCACGACTGCTAGTAACCAGGTGTGTTACGTCTCCGATTATACATATTTTAATCTTCTGTCTCGATGCAACGCAATTGTATCTGTTAATTGTATCAAACTTGATTATGGCCAGCATCGTTGTCAATTTTTTTTCTCTGGTGTAAAGAACTCGCAAGGGCAGTTTTGATGCTGATATGTTTCGAACCCACGAGTTTACCAACTAAGGTAACTCACATACACAACCAAGAAATGTATGAACATCTGAAAGTTCGCCCACTTACGAGCTAGGTAGCACCAAAACGGACACGGACACGGACACGGGACACGGCATCACATGAAATTTAGGACACGGGACACGGCATTTAAATATAATAAAATATACACTTTATAGTTATAAATGTTTGATTTTATTTTTGTAAAAGTATTTGATATTAATTTAAAATAACTGAAGGTAAAACTTGTCCTTGATAATAACTCATTTTCATTTCTCATCTGAACCAATATTCTAGTTAATCTTTTTTGATAGCGCATTTCTCGTTTGAAGAACATCATTCACCCCAAATGATGACCAAATACCGTGGACACGCGATGGACACGGCTCAAATACCATGGAAATACCATGGACACGCGTCGGACACGTGCCCAAATAAATGTAGAAAGTTAGACACGGCTTTATAGGCGTCCGACACGTTTCGGCGTGTGTCCGTGAAGTGTCGGTGTCGGACACGGTACGGCTCATTACTTGAACTCGAGAAGTGTCCGTGCTACCTAGCTTACGAGTCTAGACTCTAGCTGTCAAAAATCGAGAGAAATGTTGAAATGTGTAATCTGTTCTTTCCGTGTTACAGGTTGATGAGCCAGCAGACGAGAACATAGGAGATGAAGTTAAAGCTGAAGCTGAAGCTGAAGCCTCGAGTTCCTGCACAACCGACATTGCTGCGCAAACCATCATCAGCAAAGAAACTGAAAACAAGTTGATCAGAAGCCATATTAACAAAAAGTACTACATATTTGCAGCAATCATGGTTGTAGTCTTGTCTATTTTAGCCATGAACATCAACTGGCACGAGACAGCTTACAGGGTCTGTTCTCGCTTGAACATAAACTTGATGCGACATCCGTAAATAATTTGTACAAAAGGTCGTCTTTTTAATTATTTGATTATTTTATTTTTAGAATTCAATTTGTTATTTATATTGAAATCATTTTATAATAGTCTGATTGTACCTACATGTATGTAAAACTGTAAATGTGGAAATTTGCAGAGATGATAATTGTATTTGTACCAGTAATTTGTAACAACATTAGGAACATTTGTACTCCGTATCTGATTCGCTAGTAACAAATTTTCCGTCTCCCCCCCTTTTCTTATGTTCGATGGATTTATCGTTGATTAGACCTATCAAAACGCGAGAATGGTTCATATTATGGCCGTAACGGTGCAGCGTTCCTCGTCATTAATATTTCGGGATCGACCCATCAGAAACTAGGGTCGGGCCCAAGTCATGTTTGTTATAACGGAAGCACAAAGAAAAATAAAAACAAACAATAAAGAACAATACGCACAGATTTACTTGGTTCACTAACGGTGTGTTAGCTACGTCCACAGGGCAGAAGGGAGAGAGTTTTATTAATGTGAGGAGTTTTCATATTACAGATTCAGAACAGTATATTATACGATGACTGCTACTCTGCTAGGGTAGAGGTTAAGAGCGAGACCCCCGCATAGTCTTCGAAGCGGCGACTAACAGATTCAAGGCATAGACCCAACAATGTAAATGTACCCCGACCTGTCCTTAACCCGCTCTCGAGAGTCAAGACAGTGTCTAGTACGGCCTCAGATTCTTCGACTCAACCCGTCCCTCCCACCGGGCCATGTCCAGGTTAACAAAGCCTAGCCTAGTGGCTATCCCAAGCTCGTCCACATGTTTGACCTAACCCTAGTTGACATATTGTAACTTTTGCTTGTTTATCTATGCCTCTATGGTTAACTCCGAGATGAAAATATGTACCTCCGTCTTAACCATTTATTCATGTTGTCTCTTCCGATCCATTTAGTTCCTTACAAAAGTTATTAGCACGAGCCATTAATTATCTTAGCTTGGAGAAGAAACAAAACATGTACAATGTACATGCATTTGTTTAGCAATGAAGCATTTATTTATTACTCCGTATTACCAATCCGTTTCAGTGATATGTTTACACTTGTTTTGTTTCTTTTTACAGAATAAAGTTAAAAATAAAGTTAATAATAGAAGATATTACAGTATAGTGTAATAATATACCGTAATCAAAATAATATCAATATTATATAGGATTATTTCATGAGAATAATCCATCCTATGGGTGCCCTGCAAATATCACTCCATTCACCCTTCTGACCATAACAGTCTAAGGATGAATTAAATCCATCTTATTCACGCTATCAATAATTCCAATTAGACTGTTATGGGAAGAATGATGAATAGGATGGATTAATTTGAAATTATTGATAGGATGGAGTGATATTTGCAGGGCACCCATAGGATAGGTTATTCTCATGAAATAATCCTATTATATATTGCGAGATTAGTTTATATGATTTAGATACTCTGAGTGTTATAAATATGGTACTATTACAATTTGTAAATTGTAATCCTTCCAACCACGAACGAATATCAATAACATCGCTAAAACTTGAGAGAGACGGTCTTCCAATAAATGATTGAAAACCATTATTATTTTATACCCTTTTATTTGTATTTCGTGACTCTTTCGTCATTGATCATACCAGAATAATTTCGTACATGTTTACTTAATAATGTACTCATTTTTATCTTTAATCATAATTTGTACCTGTTTTCTTACATTTTGTACCAGTTTTTATTAAATTTGTACAATATTGAGAGACGATCTCTAAAAGACCTACTGCAATAATATAATATATTCTATAACTTATTCCTAATATTGCTATTATTCCAATCTTTATAATATAAAAAAGGAATAGAATTTGAAGAGATTTGATTGGTTGTTAATTTATAAAAATAAAAAAATTAATTTCTTTTTTTAAAATGGTAGGGACCTCTACCCTCCTCCTTATTGATTTAATTATCCTCTCTTCCATTAATTAGGTAAGTCTAAATTAATAAAAATTATACAACAAAATGTATTTAATTTATTATTTTTACATTTTAATTTAATTTAAAGTCGGTGCAATTATCCAAGTTAATTTTAGTTCATATATATTTTTTTAATTTAATTGCCGGTAAAATGAGTATTATGTTATAAAGTGAGTGTATCATAGTTGTAAAACCGACTCGTGAATTTCTTTTTGCACTTATATGTCACGTATTCAAATCCACTCTTCACCCTATCAAACCATTGACCCCATCCTTCCGTTCACAACCGCATTAAAAAAGTCTTCCACTCGTCTATATATATTCTTTTTATTTAAGTCAAAGTCAAATGTTTGACTTTTTTATATTAAAACAAAGTTTACGTTAATTACATTACATAATAATGACATAAATGAAATAAATAAATGCTTCATTGCTAAACCATTACATAATAATGACATAAATGATATATATTTATTGAATTGTTATCTAACGCGGTCTACTATATATGTAACCGATTTCATATTCTCGAGCTTAAAAACGCACGCAAATTAAACTGCTGTTCATTTTTCTACATAAATCGTGCGTGAATAACCTCTCTACATTTCATTTTCTAATTTCAAAATTCAATAAAAAAAATCATGCAGAAAGTTTTGTCTAAACTTGTTGTTTTGGTGCTACTTGTTCTTCTTATTGATGGTATGTTTCTCTTCTTTCTTTTTAATTTTACGCGGTAAATGTATGGATAATGATAGGGCGTCATCAAGTTGTATCGAGACTTGGTATCGTCCTTTTCCTATATTATACGGTTTTGCGTTGTGTTTTTTCATTTTTTTCATTTAGGGTATGAAAATTAGGGTAAATCTTTCTTAAAAGCAGTCTGATTATGTTTGATTTGATCATTTCATATTGAATTCCTATAAAAAAACTGCAATGATATGAACTGTAAGTAGTTTGATGTCTTTTGTTGGGTTCGGGTCTTGCCAAACTGGGTCGGGTCAGGGTTGGTCCTAAAAATCTAATAGGTCCGCCTGATCTTGAACCGGCCCAGAGAGAAGCGAGGGGATAAAAATTTGAATGTTTTTAGTTGATATCCCATATTTCCAAACTTTTTTCGAGATTCCCATTATTTCAAGGCTTTTGAAGGAGACTGTGGATAAATTCTGGCTCTGTCACTAACTAACTAGCTGGTAGTTGGCCTAGCAGTGGCGTTTTTAGGGGCGGTACAGTAGGTTCCTCCGCACCCCATTTGTTCGAAAATATTTATAAACTTGTTTTTTTATAAGGTTCATCAAATATTTGCTGGTGTAGTGGTTAGATACTGAAATTCTACAAATTTGGTCACGGGTTCCACTCCTATGTATGCCATTTTTGCACTTTTTTCTCATTTAGTAATAAATTTTGATTTTATTGCTATTTAATGTTCTGGATTATATTATAAAATGTACTTTTTTTCTCATTAAAGAGCTATATACTTGCAAATTTATACAAATTATTTTATTTATACCTTATTGAATTATTTAGAACCAATTTTTTAAATTTTGTGTTTTACTCTGGCCTCACGATTTTATTGTGTTTAAATTTTAGTTCATATCGTCGAAATAATTGTTAAGTTTTTGCACCCCCTATAATCGAGTCTTGGATACGCCTCTGTGGCCTAGGCTAGCTCGACCATTATTTCAAGGCATTTGGACGAGTTAGAACCAAGTCGGGTCAGGAAATTTTAACCACTCAAGTCCAAGTTAGGCCCGGCTTTTTTACGGGTCAAATGATGGGGATATTGTAGCTTCATTTCTATAAAGCGGTTTTATAGATAGGTGTATAAAAATGTCTTGTATACAACTATTTTTGTTAGTAACATCCGTGATACAAATACGGGAATACCAGAACCTGAGAGAGTTCAATAAATTATTGAGAGACAATTTTTTTATACCCTTTTATTTGTATTTTCAGTCTTCTATAAAGCAATTTTACAGTATACGTGTACAAAAATATCTTGTATACAACTATTTTTGTTAGTAACATCCGTGATACAAATACGGGAAACACCAAAACTTGAGAGATACTTACTTTCAATACAGAAAAGAGTGGTTATTTTCCGAAGTTTTAACATTCTTAATTACGGGCGGTTGTGTGCAGGTGTATGCAATGTACCTACAGGAGAAGCGATCAGGCAAAAGAACAAGATAAATTGCACAAGTGATGTGTATTGCGACCCGTTCGCGACCAAGATAGACGTTGGCTGCAAAGACTCGGCTCCTTGTCAAGCAAAATGTAACGATTTTGGTGGCGTTTTTATGTGCGACGTTGCAGATGGCTACTGCAAATGCCAACTTGAACGCTGAACTAATTAGTTCCTTCCTGCTACTGTTATATCTTCGATAACACGAACATCATTATAGTGGTCTTAAACCCGTGTACTACACGGGATTGCTCTAAAAATCGCAATATAAGATTGTTCCATCACATTATGCAGGCATTTATTCTCGGAAATTGCAATCTTTTTTGCTCTTTCTATGATCTCATCAGTTCGAATTTAATTGATAAAACGATCTTACACGAGATTACTTCCTAAAGCGACAAACAATCGAAAATGAGTAGAAAGGGAATATGATATGACGGTAATTGTCTCGAACGAGACTCGAATCAAAAACAATCTGCTTCATCTCAAATGAAACATCTGCATTTTAAACACGATAACATTCGAACCCAAAAATACTTGTCGATCACATTTTTTTCCTCAATTTTCAGTTCACAAGTTGCTTCATCCATTCATTTCAATCTCAACTTTAAATTTCAATGCCCTACGTAGAAGAAATCACCGTCGGGTGCTCCGAGCATATTATCAGAAGTTCAATATGCCAACGTAGTTTAACCCAACAAGAGATACGGTCTATAACTATGAAAAAGGGTATACAGTCGCTTAACAAATTTATGAAAAGAAATGGACATAAAACAAACGTCTCGAATAGTAAGTATATTTGATGAAATTCCTATGTATGTAATATGCACCAATGATTTACTCTGTATATAGAATAGGATTAAAAAGAAATAACCAGCCAAATGGAAATTCGTTACACAAAGTAGTGCTAAATATATGTAATAGTCATTCTTAGAACATTTGCATCAAATCCAACAGAGCAACATTAGGCATGACACGATTGAAAGTCACAACATTAGGCGGTATAACACATTTAAACGTTTCAAAAATAGACCTTGCTTCATACAAGCAACATATGTGATCGATCATCAAGGTTCATAGCTCCATTGGTACGACCCATAATGTGAGTACCTAAGCCCTTGCCTTTTTCGGTACTTCCTGACATCCGGTTGGTTTTGTTTTTCTCGGATTTGTCTTGAAAGTTTGGATCATCCTTTCTAGCCTTAGTTGTTCGAAAATATCGGCCGGTATCCAAGACTAAGCCCTCCAACAAAGGGCCATTAGGCATGGCACCATTAAAAGTCACAACATTAGGTGGTATAACACAGGTCAGAGTTTCAAAAATAGACCTTGCGTCATCCAACAAAGCAACATTAGGCATGATACCATTTTTGACCGAGATATTTAGGAGCTTTTTCATATATTCCGGCATACGACGAAGACAATACCCATCCAACAAGTTGTTGAAAGTCACAACATTAGGCGTGACACCATAATGTCAACGTTTCAAAAATAGACCTTGCGTCGTGAAAGTCACGACATTAGGTGTGACACCATAATGTCAGCGTTTCAAAAAGGGCCCTTGCGGCGTTGAAAGTCACAACATTAGGTGTAACACCATAATGTTATCGTTTCAAAAATAGCCCTTGCTTCGCCGGCCACAAGAGAGACACAAAGACTATCAATGATAGTGTCGTAAATGACAACGTTGGGCTTATTTCAAGCCAAGTTGAAAACACCATCATTGAAGGTCGGGTTGTATCCCATATCAGAAAGTATAAGTCCATTGAAAAAGGTAAGATAGTTCTAATGACAGCATCAGGTGGATAACCATGCTTAAGATGCTTATCCAGGAGAGATAACGCAAAATCGACAGTAGAAAAGGAGGGATTGGGTTTAATCAATTGATGAAATAACGAAACGGGAATATCTATTCCAGAAAACCCTAATCGACATTGTTCTAAACCTAGATCTAGAAATAACTGGGGATCCTCAACAACATCGATAAAATACGGGGAGTAATTTGGGGAAATTAATTGAGATTGAAATCGATGTTGAAAAGGGGAAACACGAAGAAGATTACCTGAGATTCTTAGTATCATCGTCAGCAGAATTAAATTGAGCTGAGAGATTGAGAAATTGAGAAGGGAATACTGAACAAAATTTAGAGACTCCTACTCAGTCTTATACTGTTGGCAGACTCTTGTTTCGGCTGGAAATTAAGACGGACTAAATGTGATAATATGTGAAACCCTAATTTGCTGTATACTAAATCAGCCCAACATGTTTTTTTTGACCTAATTTGCAATTTATCATGGGCAAGTTTGGTTCGGGCCAGGGTTCGAATTCTGATTTGGGTTATACTGGATAATATTATCAATTTATTGTAGATAAGTCATTCAATATTATTTTGTTCCTAAAATGTGAAATAAATTTTATACCATTATGCATAAAAAAAATTATTGCATTGATAAATTATACTTGACGAAATTTATATTTTAGGTGCAATTTTGTTTGTGAATAAAAAATTTGAGTTCAATTTCACTTTAATCACTAAAATTGACACTTATGATATTAATCTCTCAATTAGGCCATGTTCTTTCTGACTTATTTTCAGTTCCTCCCAATTTTGCTTAGCTATATTTCGTTAAATTTTATTTACATTCAATCAATTATATTCATTTAATCTCTTCACAAAATTAACTTTTAATTCAACTAAATTTACTATACCCCAGTTTCACCCAATTTAGTTCAATTCAGCTCTACACCAATTAATTCAATTTAGTTCGTTTCAGCCGAAAAGAACAGGACCTTACTCAAAATTATGAGGCTAATCGTCATTTTGACACTTTGTACTGTAAATCCCACTAAATAGAAAATTTATTTCTCAGCTAAAATAACAGTTATGACAAGTATATTATTATTATTTTTAGGGTAATGAGAGCAATTGCAATGGAGTGATTCTTGCATTGAGTTTGTAACCAAGAATTTTAAAATAATGTTTTTACCATTGTGAAATAAAGTTTGTGTTTAAAATCACAAACTGGGTTTGAGAATAAGAACTGAGTTCTTCCAAAATAAGAATTAATTATCAAATGAAAAACATTAAATGGATATAGTGTGGGTCACATTAAAGAACTTTATTTAAAGTTCTTCCATTGTGACTAAAAGTTCTTAAATTTTGAGTTTGTCAAAAATTGACATGGCAAAGGAAGAACTTTATAAACTTAAAGTTCTTGCATTGCAATTGCCCTAAGAAACGTGTGTTAGCTAAACAGTATTATTAGTATCGAAGTTAAATAAATAATTAAGATGGAGGAAATACTTGAAAATATAGACTATAATATAAAGTTTACATTTGTACAAAAAAAGATAATTTAAGTGAGATAAAAAAAATCAAACCTCTTGAAGCAGTACGGGTTCTTAAATTGGCCCAACAGGTTTGATTTGGGCTTAGGTTCGAATTCTGATTTATGTTATAAAGTAAAAACTGTCATACCATGCATTATTAGATAATACGGGTTGGGTTACTTGGGTAAGTTGAGCTGAGTTTGAATACTGATTTGGGCTATACGGGTTAGAGAGTTAGACTACGCAAATTACATGTTTATAGCGAGGTTAAAATATGCCTAAAAATAGTTTTCACGCCACTATTTTTACAAACTTTAAATCATTTTCGTTTTTGAAATTGTTAAATTTGATTAATATTTAAGCATGACTTTTGGTACTTATTTAAAATCTAATTATTAAAAATAAGTCTATTTCAATATTAATTTAATGTAAAATATAAATCTGATTTTTAAATTATGTTTGTGTTTTAATTACTAAAATTAATACATGTAAATCCTCATACACATTTAACATATAAATAAATATCTAAATTGTGTGTTAATTATTACGAGTAATATTTTAACTATGTAATTAATATAAATTTATATTTGATTTATTAAGCAAGTAGTTCGACCAGAGTTTCACTTTACACTAACGGGTCAGTTTTTTAGGTTAAGCGAGCATTTGGGCCTTGGATTAATACTTACAGATTGGTTTACAAATCCGGTGATGACAGGTCTAATAACGAATAATCGTACATTAGTACACATGTAGGCATGTAGCAACAAAATACAGCTGATTAGTGAGCCGATCTAATCGCAAATCGATAGAGTAACTAGAGATACTTGCGTAAGACGTGAAATGCCACGTGAAGACTCACATGAACTAGGGATAATGGAGGTCAATAATGGCATGAGACACCAACCTAGATTCCGATTATTATTAACGGTCCGTCTTATTTGTAACGGTCATAAATTTGTGACCGTTTACAACTCGTTTTTACTTGTCTTTCTTATTTGCCCTCTCAATTTTAAATTTGTCTAACGTCACAAGATTGTGACGAATTTAAGGATCCAGAAGGTCATGTTCTAAATGTCAAAATTGAGGACTCGATTATATAACAACCATGTTGTATATTGTTGAAAATATTATGATATACTAAATATACCGTAATTTGTATAAATACGATATCGATGTAAATATGTAATTGTTTCATACGAATGAACTATCAATAACAATATAATTTTCGCTCTTTCTATTTCTATTATATATCGATCATATATATTAGGATATTGAGCGATGTATTTATAATATATCGTTAGTCAAATCCTAGAATGAAAACCTAATGATAGATGGGCTTACTTTAGAATTAAACCCTAATAATAGATGGGTTTGCCTATTATAGGCTCAATATCCTAATAATATATCATATATTTCGTTCAAAGTATACCAAAATTTTTTTTATAAAAGATATTAATAGTAATTGTGTATTTTTAAGGTTTTTTATGATATGACCTCGATTTTAATAACCTATGAAAAGCGTCTCTTATCCTGAATAATAGTGTTAATCGGTAATTTCATTGTCGATCATTAAGAGTGATTACGGATTACGTTAAACAATATAAAATGTTATCTTCATACATAAATTTTACAAAAATGCACATATTGAGGACCAGGGTATGTACGGTAATTACTTGTCAGACGCCCACGACTAACAATACGTTTTCGTTGTGATTGGTATCAGGGGCGAACCTAGGTAGTAGTAAGGGCTGACGGGCGCTACCTCAAACTTAAAAAAATTGATTTAGAAGACGGGTTTTTGCTACTCCAAATATGGTTGAATACTAGATAAATTACTATATCTCGTTAAATATACAATAAATATCTTGTGGTATAATGGTAAAATCTTTATTTTTCAACCTAATGACCTTGCTAACATTTTACCTTTTAAATTTTGTTGAAATAAAAGTGCCTAGAAAATAAAAAAATGATTTGCTCTTTTTTAATCCCGTAAATTTTATTTAATCCGTCAAAAATTTCCGAATATAACTTGCGACAAATGAGCTACCCTCCATATCACGCCAACCCACTCTTGTTTCTAGTCATTGTCTTCTTCTTTTGCTATTATTTATGGGCTAATTTTTATATTACCTGGGTCGTGATTAATCATCATTATATATATATAAAAGAGGAATGTTAAAATATTGATGTGGCAGCTTAATATTTCAGTATTTCATAATAGAGCCCTCTCATTCAATCTTAGAATGATACATCCAAATAGACCAATAAAAATAAGCCAACTATAATATAATATAATAATATAATAATATAATAAATAAGCCAACTATCATTGTATTTGGGGAATGTGCAACGTAGGAATTAATACTACAATAGTACAATATTAATAATACTTTTTTATATGATAATATAATAATATAATAATATAATAAATTCATTTCGGGAATGTCCCACAACATTCGATTAACTAGCTTTGGTATAATTAATACTACAATAGTACAATAGGTTGAACTTTCCAACTTATAATAAATTTATTTGGGAAATGTCCAACGGAGGAATTAATAAATAATAAATAATAAATAATAAATTAGAGTAAATTAAAAATAATTCCCTTTTAAAATAAGGTTTTTTAAAATTACTCCCTTATATATTGTTTTTCTAAAATTACTCCCTTAAGATGCACTTTTATTAAAAATTGCTTCAAAATTCCAATTTAGGTTACATATTCTCTATGTTTTTAAACTTATTCTACATTGTTATACCTATAAAAACATAAATTGGCTATGTTACAAACGAAATCAATTCATAAACTTGTAAAATAAGTCACTTGAATTAGAGTTTTGAACATTTTTTGATAAAAATACATTTTAAGGGAGTAATTTTAGAAAAAAATTATATAAGGGAGTAATTTTAGAAAAGTGAATTTTAAAAGGGAGTTATTATTAATTTACTCAATAAATTATGATAAGTTGGAAAATCCATGGAAAACCGAAACTCATTTCGGGAATGACTGCCGTTAATTAATAATACAATAGTTGACACCTTTCAAAATACCTTTACTCTATTGGTATAATTAATACAATTTTGATATAAAACAAAATTGTAAATTACGAAATGAACTACGGTTGGTTTCAAAATTAATATAATTACGCAACTTTCAAAATTACGCAATGAACATTTTATAAACCTTACAACTGATTATACTCTTTTGGTTTCCCAAGCATTCAAATAATAAAACCGTTCCTATTAAATACAAAATGTAATTGGAAATATAATGGTTACACTTTTGGTTTCTCTATATATGTTGCTCGAAAAGTGCAATGGTCAGCCTTATCTTTTCTTCTCCTCCTTTATTTTCTACAATATATAAATAGTTAAATCAGCTATTCCAACATAATTTTTCCTATCCTAAAATTTTAAGTCTCTACACAATACAATTTCTCTTCTAAAAAATCACAAAATCGAATTACCATTATGGCAATTGGATCATTACTTACTATCATTACTTACTATTAACCAACTATGTTCTACGAGAAATTTTTATTCTATTACTAAAAACTTCTTTTATTGGAAAGTTATAAGTTTCATTTTTTAATTATATTTTACGCTTTTCAAGTTATACGTCAAACTTTTTAATGTCAACATGTTTTCTTTAAAGTATTTAAATATACATCACATATATTATTAGTATATCTAACGATTTTAATTGATCATTTTCCGTCAACATTAAAATTGAACAACCCGTGAATTTTCACGGGTGTCACGCTAGTTATTATTTAAAGAAAGATAAGATGTCATTTATAATATAATAAATAGATTAAAAAGAGGGTAAAATATAAAATTACTTATAAATTGTAATTTTTAAATTAAAAGAATAATAATTGACTAAAACATACCAAAATAAATTATTATTTTGGTGACGAAGGGTTTAACCCCCCAACGGGAGCTGCAGTGGTCAAGTGGTCATCGCCCCAGCTAGTAATCGAACCTGAGAACTCTCAACCCCTGCATTTCTACAAGTTTTAAGGTTTAACTCAGTTACCACTGGACTAACAACACTGGGTTAGAGGTACGTAGTTTGATAAAACTACATCCACTTGTAAGCACAACATAGTTTTTGTATTCCAACGATAAGCATACCGCTTGATAATTCACAATATTTGCAAGCAGGTCCCTAAATATAATCACCGGAGTTGTTCTAAGAGCAAATCCGTTAGTGTAATTTAAGGATCTGCTTGCAATTAATTTAAATTATCTAGCTATTATCTTACCATTGTGATGAGAAAATAGAGTATACTTGAAAACAGTATTTGCTTTCCCAGACATATAGCTAGACTTGATGATATAAATTTAATTATTGAATAAAAATTAAAGTTTAAATATTAGTTTGACTTGTGGGACTCACACGAATTATAAGGTATTGTAGTTCACCATTGGACAACTTTGTAGACAGACAGCAATGTTGTTTAAAATGCTGAGGTGGAAATTCAAGTTACAAAGGATATTGGCTGTCTATTGGAGTTGCTCTAAGACCATCCACAAGCAGTGGTCGCGATAATTAGGTCGCAACCCGATTTTACCCTTAATTCCACTTTATTTATGTTGACCTACTTTAACCATCTCAAGCAGAAGATCACGACCTAGGTCACTAACCCAATCATTTTCCAGTTTAATCACCCTAGCATTTATTCTTTTTTATTCATCAACCAATAATATTTGTACATTTAAGTGGTCAAAACTCACAAATACGGTCAAGTATAATAAAAAAAGGTCGCAAATTGACCTTGGTTGAGCATATGGTCGCCAATTAGCAAAATAGTTACAAATTAATTATCTAAATTAACTCACCAAAAAAGGTCATGACCACCATCATGACCTTGCTTGGCGCGTGGTCTAAGAAGCCAAAAGCTTATGACAATTACAAACAAGACAGTGTCTAAAACTTTATCGAGTACTTACTTATAGTACATTATTATTCTTCCATCTATACGGACAAAACTTTAAGCAGTACTTTTAGTACATAATTTGACGCAACGAGAGCACAAGAAGAAAGGCAAGAGGGACAACTACTCCATTATATAAAGGCCAATAGCAACCCACCCAAATATCTTGGTGTCCTACATACATACCCAAATAAAAACATAACATACAGTTTAAACTTTAAACATGAAGATAATACTAGCAGTGTCGGTAGACAACACTAAAACCCTCACTCTCAAAACACTTGCTTTCTTAATCCTCTTTTTCTTCCTAATTATAGTCTCCTCTTCTCAAGCTAGATTATCCATCCTTGATTATCACAATACCCTAAACCCTACTAACCCTAATACGGTTCCAGTTTCTTCTTCTTCATTGGAGTGCAAACAAGATATATTTGTTTGTGAAAAAGATTGTCATTTTTCTGGGTGTTTGTTTGCTTGTATTGATGATGTCGAATTTTCTTGTCTTTGTTATTGTGATTAATAATGGAGGATTATGTCATTAATTAGTGTAGCTCGATCGATAGCTATGTAACTCGGCTTCGACATGAGAAATTATGCCATGGGAATTTATGGTTTGTTGGTTTATAATTTAGAATGAAGAAGATGAAGATGAAGATGAAGACTTGAAGAGATAATAATTTGTAAATTTTTCTACTTTATTTCAATGTCTAATAAAATTATAAATTATTTGCTTTGTTTTGGTAGCATTATTTTAGCTAATTTTAATGGTTTTGTAGTTTGTACATGTTATATCGGTCACAAGCTTGCGACGGACTGAGTACATCCACTTATTTAGATAAAATAAAAAAAATGTATAGAAAATTACAAATGTTTTGTCATTATTTTCTTTATTTGACTTATTACAAGCTTGCGACGGATATTGCCATCACAAATGAGAATTTGTGCATGTTTTATTGATTAGTTTAAGTCGTAAAATCGGTGAGTTTTTAAGTATTATCTGATATTTGAGACTAATTTTGATATTTATGTACTTGTAACTTTTATTAGTTAATTAGTGAGTTGGTTTAGTTGGTAAGACCGATTTTTATATGTTTTCTTATCCTATAAAACAAGATAGATATTTAAGCTAACTGCATGGAATACTGTTCTGGTTAATTTAAAAGTTTTGTGCATGTTTTAATTTACATTTTAATCTTGTTTTCTGTGTTTGGTTTAACCGTTTAAGTCATAAATCCGTAAGTTTTTGATCGATTTTTTACTTAACTAAACACGACAAACAAGATTAATAACATGGATAATTGAACCTTTCTATATGGAAGTACTCTAGCTAATTTCAAATTTTTGTTCATGTTTAATGTTTTAATCCCTTTTTTTTTTGCTTAAATTAAGTCATAAAATCTGTGAGTTTTTAACGTTAATCTAATGTTTGAGACTAACTTAAATATTTATGTAAGCTTTAATATAATTAATGAATTGGATAAATTGATAACACAAATTTACATAGGATTTTTTTGTCCTATAAAACAACCAAAAGTCTAATTATTTAGGCTCGGGACAGATTTACATTTGAAATATAATTTAAATATATAAGAGGTAAAAACAACAAAGTATTAATATCGAGAACAATCCTACATCCAATTTTAACTCCAATCGGATTCACCAAAATTATGGTTGGTTAAAATGGAATAATAATTTGGACAATCTTTGATGAGAATCTTGATTAATTAAATCATCATGGTTAAAAAGGTGTTTTGATTTAAAGAGTGAATGGTTCTAAAGTAGTAGTTGGGTGCCCTTCAATTATTGTACTACCTTAGTATTCAATGTTATTGTGTCGAATGCAGAGGCCAATTGAAGGCCATAAAGGGTAAGGTACCCCTCTAGATGGAAATAAAGCGACTCATGTAGCCATGTAGGAGTAGGGTACCCATATTATCATGTCACGTTGTTAAGATGATATACGGACAATATTTCGTCACAAGCTGAATACAAAATACGTGGTAAAATGAGATCTATTTATAATCATAATGTAATTAATTTTAGATAAAAGGTTATCAAAATATACTCCCTCTTATTCAGCCTATTCTTCCCTCTTTCCTTATTGACGATAGTCACGTTTTCTTCCCTCTTTCCTTATTTGGTAAATTTTTGGACTGTTAAATGACCATGGTATCCTTGTAATGTTTTCTTATTTACAAGAAATGACACTCCCTCGGCCCACTCTTACCCACTCCCAAATCTCAATACACTTATTACTTCTTTAATACATTCTCTTTCCTATATACTAGTACAAGTCAAAGTGTACCTTTTATTATTTATTTAATACATTTTTTTAAAAATTGTGATTTGGGGTAGGGGGAAGTTTAGGGTGAATTGGAGGGAGTATGTCATTAAAATGGTTACATTTTGTTGTAAAATGACGACATTTGATCCCGAAGGAATGTAATCCGTGAGTTTCATTCATTGAATAAGTCTATCATATACTCCGTATACAAGATTTGTGAGTATAATCCAGCCTATCAATCGGGGATTATATACCTAATAAACTCCTAATTATATCCTACAATAAGGGAAACAAATATATACAAATATATAGTACAAAATATTGACATATTCTAAATATATTCTAACACACGCCGTAGTTGAAACGGGAGGAGGAAGAACGTTGAGACTGTCTCAAAAACTGTTGAATAGAATAGACAGGAGGCCCTTCGTAAAAATGTTTGCGATCTGAGAATAAGAAGGAACGTGATGAACCAGTATTTAGCTTGTGATAAGAAGTGTATGTCTTTATTGGGAATTGGGATTTTCAGCCTGTTAATACTATAAGAGAAGACTACAATTACTCGCTAAGGTAAATGACATTGCATAATACCAAATGAGAGTTAAACTAATTCACCGCGATATTTTAGAATAACCCGAGACTCGAGTTGGCCCAATTTGTAATTAGTGGAGCTTTAAGAAATCAACCCTCCTTGACCCAGAAATAAACCAAAGTCAAAATAACTTGTCACAATTCACTCGAAATACACTCAAGCTGGAATTGACTTGACCCGATCCGACCCGACCCAGTCCAAAGTGCATAATTTACACGACATTACACGACTCAAGCTCTACGGAAATGGACTGTCTGTCAAGTCTATACATCATGTAGATACCACGTATTAGAACCGGGTTATATTATGTCCGACAAAGCTCAGGGACGATAACTCCATTCCTTTTTGAATAACACAAGGTTGGAGTAGGGGTGTTAACGAGCCGAGTCCGAGCTTGGCCTTGCACGGCTTGTGCTCGATTATCAAAACTCGAGCTCGAGCTCGAGCCGATCTTACCCGAGCTTGAAAAAAATGCGCTTGTTACAAAGCTTGCGAGCTTTAACACGAGCTCGAGCCAAATCGAGCCTATATAAAATTGCTTATTTTTTTATATTTTTTTCCTTCCGATATTTACAATAACAAGATTTTATATAAAAATATTTAGCAAATCAACAAGATATTTGATATATATGCAACAAAGATATAATAATGAAAAATATTTTTTTAAAATATAAGCATATTTTTATAAAATATAATTAATATCTTACGTAATCTCAAATCTTCAAGTCGCTCGCGAACTTTTTCGAGTCGAGTCAGCCTTTGCTCGACTTGACTCGTTAAGCTCTCGAGCCGAGCCCGAGCTCGAGTCGAGCTCACACGAGCCGAGCTTTGACCGAGCCGATCTCGAGTTGCTCGCGAGCTGTCTCGTCTCATTAACAACCCTAGGTTGGAGTAACGGAGAATGGAGAAACCAATACTCTGCCATGAAGAATTGACAAAAATACAGAAGCGTAAATAACAACAAATTACATTTTCTACAGCCATAACAATATTATCACGTCCCTTCGCATCTTAAGCATACTGCATACACAAATATACGCTATAATCTCCCAAGATTACTACAGACGGAGATAAATCAGCTCTACTTGATAATGCGAGAATGCTCGTGTAATTTCTGGCCCTTGTTTCGTTTGACAGGTTATTCAGTGTTGTTCTGCTTAAGAAACTGGAGGTCTTTCATTTGTAACTGTATAGCTTCCTTGGTTAAGGGTTTAGGCTTCACGGGATATTCTTCATTCTCACCGCTCTCAGCTACATTTTGCGCTTTCTTTTTTATAATTCTTTCAATCTCAGCTTGTTGAACTGTTGGGAAGACGGCGCTAAGCATGGTAGTCAGTAGCCTAACATCATCTTCTTCGATTGGATTATTGTCGAAGCAGCAGACGTAGATAGCGTCCACAGCTTTCTCTGCTCGTACTTCCATGGGGATTCTCGGAGCTTCAGTCCCTGATTTTGCTCGTCTCTGAACATGCAAAACAAATCCATTGGCAAACCAGACATAGACATAGTATACTATAAACCAAGTGGTGTTAGTCCAGTGGTAACTGAGTTAAACCTTAAAGCTTGCAGAAATGCAGGAGTTGAGAGGTCTCAGGTTCGATTACCAACTGGGGCGATGACCACTTGGCCACTGCAGCCCTCGAAAGGGGTGGCTTACATGGTCCATGTGGTGGTGCGGGAATGCATGGGCCCGGGGATTAAACCCCTCGTCATCAAAAAAAAAAAGACATAGTATACTATAGAAAGCTGCCCCGTCAATGTTTAATTTCTTTCATTATGTTTACTACGGAGTATGATTTATACATTACTTGTATTGGATTTATGGGGCATCCGAGAACAGTCTGAACATAATTTATGAATAGAAGCAGATGAACGGGAAAAAGTATATCCGAAGCAGAAGTTACCTCTTTTGCTTCAGTCATCTTAGCAATAAAGGTCTGTTCTTCAAACTCTACGTCATCAGAGATACTAAGTCTAGCTACTCCTTCCAGAATTTCTTCCGATTTAAGAAGTCCTGCACCAAGTGCTGCTAACCAACAGCACAGTAAGACATTTAATGGCTCGCCCGCCTGCTCATTGTAAAACATGACCACAGTTTATCAGCTATATTCAGGCATCAGAGTCCGGTAATTTGCATACCTTGGTCGGTCACTATCCATTCAAGTGATAAGAATAACAGATGCCAAACTGTCTTAAACATGGAAATCCAATCTCAATTTAACATGTACTCAGTAAAAAAGGTATTTGGATTTGACGGTATAATTGAGATGGCCATTTATGAGGCATGAAACTTGGAGAAAATCATCAATACATGTGAAACATTACAACAACATCCGAGACTTGGTCCAAAATGATTTGGGTTCGGCTGAAAACACGTGAAACATTCAACTGGCATGTTGAAAAATAGTGAACTGAAATACAGTGGAAGTCATATGGCAAAATCTTGGAAAACCAAGATTGAAAATACATTCAGAAAGTCGAAAATCCCTCAAATCTTGAAACCTCGGCCATGGCTACTTTCAAGTAGTAATTCAACACATCAGTTGATTGTAGGTCATAAACTAACATCATTACATACGTACTCCATGATTGGTATTCGACAACACGATTACTCGATTAGCTCACAATTCCAAGAGTGGATGAACCTAGGAGTTCCACACCCTACAACTGGTGTTTTCACACAGCCTACAAATCTACAATGACCTATTCAAGTGTTTAACTCCGCTATTTTATGACAGATGGCGTATCAACAATCGACTATCCAGTATCCAAGTGTCATAATGATACGTACCAGGGTCTAAGTGTCGAGTGTCAACACACGTACTTCATACTATGACGCTCCCATTTGTAGCTAGTGCTCACTCAGCTCAGACAGTGCTGAAATCAAATTATAATGCCAACAAAAGGATACCTAACCTTTTCTTTTACGGGCCGAGACGCAAATACAATACAACACAATACAATACAAGGGGGAGGGGATTCGTACACGTGACCTAATTAATCAAGAGTCAAGAATAACAGGCTTATCTATCTCTGGTAGATGAACCATCTCAACCAAAACCTTAAGGTGATGGTTGAGGCCCAACTATTATTAATATTCCTATTACGCTCCATCACTCAAATGCCCGTTGAGCTTGAAGAGTGGTTAGTTTTCACAGGCTCCCCATATCGTGTGCTGGGTTTCCGCTTCGTGTGTTTTTTGAGGGGTTTTGAGGTTGCCAGGATTCGAACCCGTGACCTTCGGTCACACCGGCATCTTGCATCCTGCTTGACGAACATTATCCGTCACAAGTTAAGCCCCTCTCACACAATAAGGCAAGGGAGGGCAAGTGGGACACCCATGCACAGAGGCACTATCCATCTTGAGCTTGAGACGGATAATGTCCGTCTTCAAATGAAATTTTGTGTGTATCTAGTTATCTTCTGGATAAGGCTAATAAACATCAGATAATCAACAATTCCAACAGAGTACTAATCTCAATATACAACACAATAAGTTTAAATCACAGCAAACAATACATATTAATCGAAAGAATAGGTTACGATACGATAACATGAATTAAATTACCTTGCCACGACGAACTTGGAATTCATAAAAAGCTCTAGAATCATTAATAGTACACTTATTACCAACCCGTCTTCGGAATTCAGCAAAATCAATAATATCACCAGCAAGACCACCTTCATCATTAGCAATCCGAGCAATTAACCCAATTACAGGCAACGACCCAATAACTTTACTTGCAAAATTAGAGAATAGATTTGTGTTTTCAATGTATGCTTTTACTACCATACAATTTCTTCTTCCAATTTTTGAGGAATTTGATTTTTGGGTGGATTTGCGGTTTGAATAGAAGGTTGAATTAGGGTTTGTGAGTTGATGGGAGGTTTGGAAATGGTGCCTTGCTGAGATTTGTGGAGAAGAGATAGTGTTCGCCATTGTTGTGATTTTTACGAGAGGTTGAGGTTAGTCCAGCATGTCTTGGTTTCGAGTAAGAGAATACGCAACGCAAGGCAATCCAATAAGTCCATACCCTCTTTTAGGTTCGTAAATGTTTTGAGTCGGCTTTTCGAGTTTTTTCTAAATTGGTTCGGTTAATTACGTTAAAAAAATGTTTCGAGATTGAGGTTAGTTCTAACATATTGTATAAACCGAGGGTTAAAATTGACTCGCTTTGATAAAGTTGATGCAAAGATATGAATATGGCCGTGTAACGACGAATTTTGTATTACGATAACTCAAATACATAACACAGAAACAAAATGAGTTTTTATTAATATCAGAAAATTTCGTGTGCAATCTCTAATAATTCTCTAATTCTAACTAGACAAACAGGTTACACGTGCACGATCCACTTAAGAGGTCCGCGTGCGTCTTTGTTGAAAGGGGCACTCTACGCGTGACGCTGACTTGTACTCTTGAGAATGTTTGTTTGAGTTTTCTAGCGCAGGCGACACGAATTTGTGTGCTTGTTGACTAGTTACGATGAATTTCACGAGAATACTATAGCTTTTCTTTTCTTCGAGTTTTCTTCGAGTTTCCTCTTTTTTCTGTTTTTGAACAAGTTTCACTCTATTTATAGAAAAAATATTGGGCTTTGGTGGGCTTTGGGCTCCAGGCCCATTTTTGGCTTGTTTACGATTTTGACCCAATTTGGCTTCTGTTTGGACCCGAATAACTCAGAATGACCCGAATCATTATTACTATAAAAGAAGGATGGATTTCCGCCTACGTGGCGCAATCATATCGCAGCGTTGGGTATTTCGAGCTCTCACATTCATCCTCAGCATTTTCAATTTTTTTCGACCAATCAGGTTTACTCATCTATGCCACCTCATATTATTTTAATAATTTAATAATAATTTATTTATTTATTTATTATTAAATACAAAAACTGAATCAGAATAATATCCTTCCAAATTTGACTCATTCTGAATACAATTTTGAATACAATCATTCTTAAAACAATTATCCTTTCTATATTTTGAATAATGATGATATCAACCATGGATTCCTAAAAACCCTAGAAATCTCGATACATCCAATCTCCATTTCTCCCAATCAATTCCTCGGTAAAATCAACCATGGCGAGGCGGCGCAACGAGTACGAAGAAGACGACGATATCGTAGACGAAGAAGATGAGGGCGAGTACGCTGAAGATCTATACGAAGATGCCGAAGAAGACGACGACGACGATGACTACGGCGGTAGGGGTCGTGGTGGCGGAGGCGGCGGAGGTGGTGGCGGACGCGGAGCTAATAAGCGACGGAGGTCGGATTTTATCGATGACGTCGCGGAGGAGGATGATGAATAGGATGAAGATGATTACGACGCTTATGCCGGTAGCGCTAGACGACATAAAAAGAATCGAGGTGTTTCGTTTATTGATGATATTGCTCAGGAAGCTGACGACGATGATGAAGATGAAGAAGATGGCGAGGATGGTATGTTTACTTAAGTTTGTTCAAATTAATTAATTTTGCTTTGTTTATATTTTTTTCCATGGATAATTGAATGAAATTTAGGTTCTATTATGGAGATTTGGAGTTAGTTTAGTGTACTTTTTATTAAACATTTTTAAGTTTAATTGAAGTTGTTTAGGTTAATTTTCATAAATTATCACTTCTTAGATTTAGGAATTAGCAATTTGTACTTCGTAAACGTTGATTTAGGATTTAGCATTTTTAGGCAATGATTGAATGAATTTTTTAGGCTCTATTATCATGATTTTAGAGTTAGTTGCGTGTACTTTTGATACTATTTGAGTGGAATTGAAGTTGATTAGGTTAGTTTTCATATACTGCAGCTTCTTAGATTTAGCTAGCAATTTTCATTTTTCTGTGTGGAAATACATGTTCTCTTAGAGATATTCATGTCTATTTTCTGTTACGGTCAAGAATTTGGTGATTTATGGAACATTTTGAACTCACAGAAGCTGTATGCGAGGAGCCTAATTTAAAATGAAGATTTACCCTAGATCGGAGAAACACTTTCCACTTCATATTATATTGAGGATGCAACTGATCATAGGCATTCAACTAAACCATTTATGAAAATTAGTGTATATTATTTGGGTGATTATAAAGTATAACACGCATTTTGCAATGATTTTATTTAAGCCGGCTCTTATCTCTTTGTTCACAATGAACCGTGATTCACATTCTGAATTCAGTTAACTTAACTGGAGGTATATGATATTCTGTGTCGCGAGCAATCTATTGTTGTAGTTGTTGGTTAATTTATTGTCTTTGCCACTCTGAACTGGAGGTTTCAGACCCATCTAATGATATGGCTGAACTGGAGGTTTCAGACCCATCTAATGATATGGTGTATTTCCATTACTTAAAAAATGAAAATAAGTATCTACAGCCATGTGTATATTGCTAATATATTCTTCAATTATTTATAGAGTTGTGGTGATCCGGAAGACATGCCTCGCGACCTAGAAGTGTTCCTTGATAAATCCTTTGTTTTCAAAGTTTTTATACATCCTTATTATGATGTCGCTCAGGGTCAAACTAACTACACCGTGGCCAGTATGACTGACGACTTAAAAGATACACGGAATATTTCAAGGTACTAAGACTACTGATTTATTGACAGTTTTCAAGGAAATAAATTAATTTCCAGCAGTTCTAATTTTCTCATCTAAAAAAATAACCGAAATTTGGATCCAATGTTAAACTGGTAATATCTTATAATTTATTATAAGATAATAAAAAAATCCAATATAAACAATGACAGAGAACTACATCAGATGAACAAACCGAGTCAAAACAAAATGTAAATCAACGTTTAATAACCGTTTTACCTGTGATGTTCTTATAGGCCGAGATGAAAGAATTTAAATCCAGGCATACCCTCTCCATTTCTGGTGGAAGTTCACAGGTTTTTTCATCACACACTATTTAAATTCATATGTTATAATAGGTACACATTCTATGACTAACTTTGTGTCACCTTTAATTTACCAGGCGAAGGATTTGGTTGTCCACAGCATTGATGTCGAGGTAAATACGTCTACCAATGTAATATTTAATATCGAATATCCGTAATGGATTTAAATAAAATCTAAAACATTACCAGGAGGAAGAGTCCCACACCGAAGACAATAGTCCAAAGATAACTCCTTTGAAAAGGCCAATCCCAATTGATGACGAAGATCAATCATTTGATGCAAGTTCTGCAACAAAAAAGGTCGCTATCGTGAAGACGGAAAAATAATTACAAAGTGTTTGATCTTAAATTGATCAACTATTCAGAAAGTTGTTGTGTTTTGGTAGGACTTCTTTTATTTAAGCATGCGTTTCAGCACTTAACTTTATGTTTTCAAGGTTTATTTAATTTACTGAGACGATGGTGACCCTATCCGTGTAGTGCAATTCATAGAGTTAATTTACTTATTTTAATTGTTTTACCTTACTTAATTGTCATCTTTAAATGTGTGTGAGACTTCATGCAGGAACTCCACATTACTATATGCACCCAAACAGTATAAACAATTTCCTATAATACTAAAATTTCTAAGAAATACATCCTTCCTCGCATATCTGATCTACGTCGCTGATCCTACAAAAATAGATAACCATCAGCGACAGAGTACCATAGTGTTCACTTATCAACAGACTGAGAAAAATACCTTGATATTGTAAAACTTTTGATGGGATCCCAACAATGAGGTCGTCTCCATCCTCCCACGTCATAGCATGAACAATCATAAAAAAAATGAAGTTATAACCTCTAAGCTTGATATCCTTAAATTTACTGACATCTACAATCATATAGAAGTAGTCAGCTTACCACAATAAACAGCATCACGATGCCCCCTTAGCTTACAATTATTCTGCATCTTTTGCACCAACATTGTCTGGCATACTTTTCTTTTCTTTTACATCGTCTGCTAGAAAATACAGCTAGATAAATCACTAAACTTCTTAATAAAAGGGCATGAAATTTGTAAGATACCGACTAATCAAAGTACTCAATAAAGAACTTACAGCCTAACAGTGAGAAGGATCCTTCCCCTAAAAGTGTAGTAACATCAGCAGCATTAAATACATTTCTAGCAGCCACACCTTGCAGTGGATGTACTTTATTCAGTATAACCTGCTTTAGAAGCCTTATTAGGTGATCCTTTTTAAAATAGCCAAATCTACAGAAAAAGCCAACAGAGTCTCATAAACTATTATGTGCAACAACCGCTAAACTATTAATGAAAATAGAGCATCCACCATTGAGAGTAGCATATACGTCACTAATTACTGGTCCGTTTCTTAAGGCACACAAAGTCAGGTCGGCTAGCTAGGGGCAACCATCCAACAGTATCACTGACAGTGATTGTAGACTTCAAATATAAGGCAGAACTGAAGCAGTCACTGTACTGCTCACGCGCAAAACAATCTTCAGCACTCAGTAAATAATTAACTATCCCCACAGAATATTCAACGACAGCAACTCAAGCAAGAATATTAAGTGACTCATTGTAATCTTCTTTTTAACCTTCTTATTGGTGTTCAACGTTAATTCTAAATATTTTAGTTCTTATTGGTGTTTGTTTTTTTTAGAACAAATTTGAATATCGAAAGGCATAACTGTTGGAAAAAGGAGAAGATTTGTATCATCTATAAATTAAATTATCTTACTGTTGGAAAAAGGGTAATAGTAATTTGAACTGTTGGAAAGGCAGAACTGTTGGAAAAAGGAGAAGATTTGTATCTGACCATTAGAATTAAATTTGTATCATTAGAAATATTTTTAGAACAGATTTGAATATCACGGTTAAGATATACAAAATGAAAAATGAAAATTTTACGTTGATAAAACATATAGGCATCATTAGAATCCTGCCACACTTAAAAGTTTCCATAAATAGATGAGCCCATAATACACAGCAAGTATCATGAGAAAAAAATGAGCCCGCACTTCATATAACCCAATTTGTCTTTAAAATAACAAAACCCTAAACATAAACAAAACCCTAAACCCTATTAATACCACTGCATAATATGTTTTATTCACTTATCTGAAAACTAAATATTATTAAAAACCTATCTAGAATCCCATGGCAGAAAATCATGGCCAACCAGTATCAAAGAACCATAAAAGAAAAAGCAATGAACGTGATAAAGGTTAGTTTATCTCTATTATATAGTTGTGGTAGAATTTCAATTGTTGTTCCTTTTGTTCCTTTTCTGATTTACTTTTTTTACATCTTTCAGAAAATACAGTGTTTGCCCTACGTGAAATAACAAACACACATCGGCAGAGAACTGATCATTTACCGTCACAAAACAGTAAACAACCACTTTATCGTCCTACATCAGGTATTGATTTTAAGTATTTTACTTACTAAATGCAATTTCAGTTTATTGTGGTTGCTACATTGTAAAATTGGTTATTTTTGATTATAAATGGATTCGTGCGACTGTATTTTGTATTAAAATAAAAAATTCCTGCGACCTCTCAATAATTTGTGCATCATATTTAATTAAAGCTAATCAGACTTCTCAACCACATAACCTAAAAGATAATGAGTAAATTCAAGGCTAAAACCCTAATCTGAATAGTGCAACTCTGACTTAAATTTTACACAACAACTTTCACATCAACCAATCTTGAATTGTATAAAATTATCAATTGATTTGAATATTTAATAAGAATAACATCCCGTTAAAATTTAATTTGTTCGAATTAATAGAATTGCTATATATTGAAATGAATATACCTTCGCCGTCTTTAAAAATAAGTGTATACAACCCTGTGATTTTTCACGGGTGTTACACTAGTTTGATTTTAAAAGAAACAGAGATAATTAAATTAAGTAATTTATATTTTATTAACTCAATTCAATTCATTTCTATATTTTCGACACTTAAATAAATTTTTAATGCCAACAGGCCGAGCATGACACCAAACCTGAATTGACCCAATGGACAGACCTACACCTTAATTGTATAATGTTGACCCAACAAAATCGCTCGAATATAATTGACCCTACCCGAAATTATTAGCATTTAGTCATATTGTATTATTATTGGTCTAAAAGCTTTGTAATATATAACTAATTTTGTAAAACACTTTTCAAACTAATGGTACATATTTTAAGTTTTTAACAAAAAATTCGAGTTTAAGCGGAAAGAATATGAACTATATTATGAACTTCTTTATAAATATATTAAGCTTAGAAAATTATTATACAATTAAAAACAATACAAATAAGTTCAACTATATTTTAGTTTTAATGACAAAAAATTAAAATATAACTTAAAAAAGTTTAAAAGCTCAAAAAATATATACATCACCTCAATTAAATGTATTATGATTATACAATTCTCTTATACATCTGGCTGTATAAATTTTTTTGTAGGCAAATTCCTTTATATAAACTTATGCAAAAATCGGAAGAATGTTGTTGAGAATGTCAAATATGTGGCCAACAATTATATGATGGAAAATGTATAATCTAGATAGGTACTCGGGAATTACTTAAACCAGCCAAATGACTATATTTTTCGTAGTGACCAACTATATGTTTAGGGGAAATGACTAATTATTTAATGACAAGTGAATTAGGTTAACTGTCATTGATCAAATTGTTAATCAAAAACATTCAAAATATAGAAAGTTAAACAATTTCCTCAAATACAAAAAAATGAAATAAGTAATTAACAAATGACCGAGACGGAGGACTTATATAGACCTACGCTAAAAATATAATTTGCGTACCTTGAGCAACAATTTATTTCCTTTATTTACAATTGTCTAACACTATCGTCAATTCAAATAATTATTTCATATTCTACGATATGGAAAAGAAATTCAAATAACATTTGTACAAGTATGCAATGTCTACCTAGACACTCAAATTAACTATAGAAGAATCAATAGTAACTATTAAGTACCGAGTATGTAGTTCGAGTTTAATTTGTAAAGAGATGGTTATTGCAGCTAATGACGCTAGTAGAATGACAACCAACAAGGCAATACGCCTCCAACCAACTTAATAGTTAGGAGCCCATAAAGCAGCAACAAGGTCGCAACCCCATTCATTTGACAAACTATTTGTTCTTTTCTTGTGATGTTAGGCATGGAAAACTTCAGATGATAAATTGTTTGGATAGCTAAGCCCACAAACGCAATCCCCATATTTGGGGTAACTTTTTCCATTACATAGTTCGATACATTTTTGACCTTCTTAACAGCTTTTTTCCGACTTGACATAAGTTTTATGTAACCGTATTAGTGAATCCTTTAGAATGTCCAAGACCATAGAGTAGGGATCACAATGGCGAGAGTAACACGGTCTTGGACATGCACATAGATTCGCATATACGGTTACATAAAATTTGCGCAAATTCCAAAAGAAGTCATTCAGAAAATAAAAAATGCGTCGATTTGTATGATGGAAAAAGTGACCCCAAAAATGGGGACTGCATTTCTGGCCGTAACTATACAAACAATTTATCATCTCAAGTTTCCTTCGCCTAACACCACAGGAGAGGGAAAAATTATTTGTCAACTAAATGGAGTGGCAACCTTGTTGCTGCTTTATGGGCTCCTAACTCTTGAGCGGGTTGGAGGGCGTATTGCCTTATTGGTTGGTGTTCTCCTGGCGTCAATAGCTGCAACAATTATCTTTTTACAAATTAGACTCCAACTACATACTCCATGCTTAACTCTTACTATTGATTCTTCTGTAGTTAATTTGAGTGTCTAGGTAGGCATTGCATACTTGTACAAATGTTATTTTATTTTCTTTTTTTTTATATCGTAGAATATGAAATAATTATTTGAACTGACGATAGTCTTGTACATTTGTAAATAAAGGAAGTAAATTATTGCTCAAGCTACGAAGTTTATATTTTTTGCGTCGATCTATATATTTTCTCCGTCCCAATCATTTTTGTTACTTATTTCATTTTTTGGTGCCACGGAAAAGCGTTTACCTTTCCATATTTTGAATGTTTTTATGAACTATTTGGTTCATTTGTCATCAAATAATTAGTCATTTCTCTTAGACAAATGACCAAGACAGAAGAAATATATAGCTGCCCAGCACGAAAAATATAGTCATTTTTCTGATTTAAATAATATGTATTCATATGCAATTAGCTAAGTTGGACAATACATACCTTACGTAATTCGTGATTCTCGTCTCCGTTCATATTTGTATTTGGCTTTCCCGTACTCTCTCTATCTTGATTAATAGTTTACAATTGCTTTATAGGCGATTATTAAGGTAATAAAAGATAGATGAGTTTATAATTATTAAAAAAAAACTTGAATAAGTAAGAAATGTAATAATCGCCACCCATGTGAGTTGGTTTATTTATTAAAAGAGAAAAGTGTGGAAAATAAATTATGAACCGAGGAGTAATATTTGGATCACAGAGATGATAACACACAAATACCCTTTTTTTCTACAATTTGTTGAGCATTTTAATAGAAGTGTCGTCGTTAAATGGATCTATCCGTTTTAGCTGAAATATTATATGAAGTGTCATTGGATTGTGATTAGTACTATTGATGTCGGGAACTATATATAGTGAAAATATATCAAGCAAATAATGATTTAATTGCATGACGGAATCTTCCAATAAATAAAACAACACGAGTGTATGAGGAATTACGGTGTGTTAAATTTCATAATGAATATAGATTGCGACGAAAATAAAATATATCAAATAATAAACACAAAAGATTGTTGTATTATTATTGGTCTAAAAGCTTTGTAATATATAACTAATTTTGTAAAACACTTTTAAAACTAATGGTGCATATTTTAAAAATTTTAACAAAAAATTTGAGCTTAAGTAGAAGGAATATAAAATACATTACCAATTTTATGAACTTTTTTATAAAACTATTAAATTTAGAATATTATTATACAATTAAAAACAACACAAATAACTTCAACTATATTTTAGCTTTAATAACAAAAAATTAAAATATAACATAAAATAGTTTAAAAGCTCAAAAAATATATATATAAACTCAATTAAATGTATTATGATTGTACAATTTTCTTATACATCTGGTTGATAATTTTTTTTGTAGGCAAATTCCTTTATATGAACTTATGCACAAATCGGAAGAATGTTGTTAAGAAGGTCAAATATGTGGCCAACAATTATATGATGGAAAAGGTATGACCTAGAGGGGTACTCTGGTCTTATTTAAACCAGTCAAATGACTATATTTTTTGTGGTGACCAACTATATACTTTCACTATCCCGCCCATTTGTTTAAGAGAGATGACTAATTATTTGATAACAAGTGAATCTGGTTAACGGTCATTGATCAAGTCGTTAATCAAAAACATTCAAAATATAGAAAGTTAAACAATTTCCTGGGGTACAAAAAAATGAAATAAGTAACAATGACCGGGACGGAGGAAGTATATAGACCTACGCAAAAAATATAATTTGCGTACATTGAGCAACAATTTATTTCCTTTATTTACAACTGTCTAAGACTATCGTCAATTCAAATAATTATTTCATATTCTACGATATGGAAAAGAAATTCAAATAACATTTGCACAAGTATGCAATGTCTACCTAGACATGCACTCAAATTAACTATAGAATAATCAATAGTAACTATTAAGTACCGAGTATGTAGTTCGAGTTTAATTTGTAAAGAGATGGTTATTGCAGCTATTGACGCTAGTAGAATGACAACCAACAAGGCAATACGCCTCCAACCAACTTAATAGTTAGGAGCCCATAAAGCAGCAACAAGGTCGCAACCCCATTCATTTGACAAACTATTTGTTCTTTTCTTGTGGTGTTAGGCATGGAAAACTTCAGATGATAGATTGTTTGGATAGCTAAGCCCACAAACGCAATCCCCATATTTGGGGTAACTTTTTCCATTACATAGTTCGATACATTTTTGACCTTCTTAACAGCTTTTTTCCGACTTGACATAGGTTTTATGTAACCGTATTTGTGAATCCATTAGAATGTCCAAGACCATAGAGTAGGGATCACAATGGCGAGAGTAACACGGTCTTGGACATGCACATAGATTCGCATATACGGTTACATAAAACTTGCGCAAATTCCGAAAAAAGTCATTCATAAGATAAAAAAATGCGTCGATTTGTATGATGGAAAAAGTGACCCCAAAAATGGGGACTGCATTTCTGGCCGTAACTATACAAACAATTTATCATCTTAAGTTTCCTTCGCCTAACACCACAAGAGAAGGAAAGATTATTTGTCAACTAAATGGAGTGGCAACCTTGTTGCTGCTTTATGGGCTCCTAACTCTTGAGTGGGTTGGAGGGCGTATTGTCTTATTGGTTGGTGTTCTCCTGGCGTCAATAGCTGAAATAATTTTCTTTTTTACAAATTAGACTCTAACTACATAATTCATGCTTAACTCTTACTATTGATTCTTCTATAGTTAACTTGTGTGTTTAGGTAGGCATTGCATACTTGTACAAATGTTATTTGATTTTCTTTTTTTTTATATCGTAGAATATGAAATAATTATTTAAACTGACGATAGTCTTGTACATTTGTAAATAAAGGAAGTAAATTATTGCTCAAGCTACGAAGTTTATATTTTTTGCGTCGATCTATATATTTTGTCCGTCCCAATCATTTTTGTTACTTATTTCATTTTTTGGTGCCACGGAAAAGCGTTTACCTTTCCATATTTTGAATGTTTTTATGAACTATTTGGTTCATTTGTCATCAAATAATTAGTCATTTCTCTTAGACAAATGGCCAAGACAGAAGAAATATATAGCTGCCCAGCACGAAAAATATAGTCATTTTTCTGATTTAAATAATATGTATTCATATGCAATTAGCTAAGTTGGACAATACATACCTTACGTAATTCGTGATTCTCGTCTCCGTTCATATTTGTATTTGGTTTTCCCGTACTCTCTCTATCTTGATTAATAGTTTACAATTAAGGTAATAAAAGATAGATGAGTTTATAATTATTAAAAAAAAACTTGAATAAGTAAGAAATGTAATAATCGCCACCCATGTGAGTTGGTTTATTTACTAAAAGAGAAAAGTGTGGAAAATAAATTATGAACCGAGGAGTAATATTTGGATCACAGAGATGATAACACACAAATACCCTTTTTTTCTACAATTTGTTGAGCATTTTAATAGAAGTGTCGTCGTTAAATGGATCTATCCGTTTTAGCTGAAATATTATATGAAGTGTCATTGGATTGTGATTAGTTCTATTGATGTCGGGAACTATATATAGTGAAAATATATCAAGCAAATAATGATTAAATTGCATGACGGAATCTTCCAATAAATAAAACAGCACGAGTGTATGAGGAATTACGGTGTGTTAAATTTCATAATGAATATAGATTGCGTCGAAAATAAAATATATCAAATAATAAAAACAAAAGATTGTTGTATTATTATTGGTCTAAAAGCTTTGTAATATATAACTAATTTTGTAAAACACTTTTAAAACTAATGGTGCATATTTTAAAAATTTTGACAAAAATTTCGAGCTTAAGTAGAAGGAATATAAAATACATTACCAATTTTATGAACTTCTTTATAAAACTATTAAATTTAGAATATTATTATACAATTAAAAACAACACAAATAACTTCAACTATATTTTAGCTTTAATAACAAAAAATTAAAATATAACATAAAATAGTTTAAAAGCTCAAAAAATATATATATAAACTCAATTAAATGTATTATGGTTGTACAATTTTCTTATACATCTGGTTGTATAATTTTTTTTGTAGGCAAATTCTTTTATATGAACTTATGCAAAAATCGGAAGAATGTTGTTAAAAAGGTCAAATATGTGGCCAACAATTATATGATGGAAAAGGTATGACCTAGAGGGGTACTCTGGTCTTATTTAAACCAGTCAAATGACTATATTTTTGTGGTGACCAACTATATACTTTCACTGTCCCGCCCATTTGTTTAAGAGAGATGACTAATTATTTGATAACAAGTGAATCTGGTTAACGGTCATTGATCAAATCGTTAATCAAAAACATTCAAAATATAGAAAGTTAAACAATTTCCTGGGGTACAAAAAAATGAAATAAGTAACAATGACCGGGACGGAGGAAGTATATAGACCTACGCAAAAAATATAATTTGCGTACATTGAGCAACTATTTATTTCCTTTATTTACAACTGTCTAAGACTATCGTCAATTCAAATAATTATTTCATATTCTACAATATGGAAAAGAAATTCAAATAACATTTGCACAAGTATGCAATGTCTACCTAGACATGCACTAAAATTAACTATAGAAGAATCAATAGTAACTATTAAGTACCGAGTATGTAGTTCGAGTTTAATTTGTAAAGAGATGGTTATTGCAGCTATTGACGCTAGTAGAATGACAACCAACAAGGCAATACGCCTCCAACCAACTTAATAGTTAGGAGCCCATAAAGCAGCAACAAGGTCGCAACCCCATTCATTTGACAAACTATTTGTTCTTTTCTTGTGGTGTTAGGCATGGAAAACTTCAGATGATAAATTGTTTGGATAGCTAAGCCCACAAACGCAATCCCCATATTTGTGGTAACTTTTTCCATTACATAGTTCGATACATTTTTGACCTTCTTAACAGCTTTTTTCCGACTTGACATAAGTTTTATGTAATCGTATTTGTGAATCCATTAGAATGTCCAAGACCATAGAGTAGGGATCACAATGGCGAGAGTAACACGGTCTTGGACATGCACATAGATTCGCATATACGGTTACATAAAACTTGCGCAAATTCCGAAAGAAGTCATTCATAAGATAAAAAAAATGCGTCGATTTGTATGATGGAAAAAGTGACCCCAAAAATGGGGACTGCATTTCTGGCCGTAACTATACAAACAATTTATCATCTTAAGTTTCCTTCGCCTAACACCACAAGAGAAGGAAAAATTATTTGTCAACTAAATGGAGTGGCAACCTTGTTGCTGCTTTATGGGCTCCTAACTCTTGAGTGGGTTGGAGGGCGTATTGTCTTATTGGTTGGTGTTCTCCTGGCGTCGATAGCTGAAATAATTATCTTTTTTACAAATTAGACTCTAACTACATAATTCATGCTTAACTCTTACTATTGATTCTTCTATAGTTAACTTGTGTGTTTAGGTAGGCATTGCATACTTGTACAAATGTTATTTGATTTTCTTTTTTTTATATCGTAGAATATGAAATAATTATTTGAACTGACGATAGTCTTGTACATTTGTAAATAAAGGAAGTAAATTATTGCTCAAGCTACGAAGTTTATATTTTTTGCGTCGTCTTATATATTTTCTCCGTCCCAATCATTTTTGTTACTTATTTCATTTTTTGGTGCCACGGAAAAGCGTTTACCTTTCCATATTTTGAATGTTTTTATGAACTATTTGGTTCATTTGTCATCAAATAATTAGTCATTTCTCTTAGACAAATGACCAAGACAGAAGAAATATATAGCTGCCCAGCACGAAAAATATAGTCATTTTTCTGATTTAAATAATATGTATTCATATGCAATTAGCTAAGTTGGACAATACATACCTTACGTAATTCGTGATTCTCGTCTCCGTTCATATTTGTATTTGGCTTTCCCGTACTCTCTCTATCTTGATTAATAGTTTACAATTGCTTTATAGGCGATTATTAAGGTAATAAAAGATAGATGAGTTTATAATTATTAAAAAAAAACTTGAATAAGTAAGAAATGTAATAATCGCCACCCATGTGAGTTGGTTTATTTATTAAAAGAGAAAAGTGTGGAAAATAAATTATGAACCGAGGAGTAATATTTGGATCACAGAGATGATAACACACAAATACCCTTTTTTTCTACAATTTGTTGAGCATTTTAATAGAAGTGTCGTCGTTAAATGGATCTATCCGTTTTAGCTGAAATATTATATGAAGTGTCATTGGATTGTGATTAGTACTATTGATGTCGGGAACTATATATAGTGAAAATATATCAAGCAAATAATGATTTAATTGCATGACGGAATCTTCCAATAAATAAAACAGCACGAGTGTATGAGGAATTACGGTGTGTTAAATTTCATAATGAATATAGATTGCGACGAAAATAAAATATATCAAATAATAAACACAAAAGATTGTTGTATTATTATTGGTCTAAAAGCTTTGTAATATATAACTAATTTTGTAAAACACTTTTAAAACTAATGGTGCATATTTTAAAAATTTTAACAAAAAATTTGAGCTTAAGTAGAAGGAATATAAAATACATTACCAATTTTATGAACTTCTTTATAAAACTATTAAATTTAGAATATTATTATACAATTAAAAACAACACAAATAACTTCAACTATATTTTAGCTTTAATAACAAAAAATTAAAATATAACATAAAATAGTTTAAAAGCTCAAAAAATATATATATAAACTCAATTAAATGTATTATGGTTGTACAATTTTTTTATACATCTGGTTGTATAATTTTTTTTGTAGGCAAATTCCTTTATATGAACTTATGCACAAATCGGAAGAATGTTGTTAAGAAGGTCAAATATGTGGCCAACAATTATATGATGGAAAAGGTATGACCTAGAGGGGTACTCTGGTCTTATTTAAACCAGTCAAATGACTATATTTTTTGTGGTGACCAACTATATACTTTCACTGTCCCGTCCATTTGTTTAAGAGAGATGACTAATTATTTGATAACAAGTGAATCTGGTTAACGGTCATTGATCAAATCGTTAATCTAAAACATTCAAAATATAGAAAGTTATGTAATCTCAAATGTTCGAGCCGCTCGCGAGCTTTTCGAGTCGAGTCAACCTTTGCTCGGCTTGACTCGTTAAGCTCTCGAGCCGAGCCCGAGCTCGAGTCGAGCTCACACGAGTCGAGCTTTGACCGAGCCGATCTCATCGAGTTGCTCGCGAACTGTCTCGTCTTATTTAAAGATAAGTAATTTCTTTATCTTTAAATTATTAACCATATTAATTTCATATTATTAAAGTTCTAAAATAATTAATTTCTTTATCTTTATATTATTAACCATATTAGTTTCATATTATTAAAGTTCTAAAATAATTAATTTCTTTATCTTTATATTATTAACCATATTAATTTCATATTATTAAAGTTCTAAAATAATTAATTTCTTTATCTTTATATTATTAAAATATTAATTTAAAATACTAAAAACAGACCCGTGGATTTCACGGGCTACAACCTAATTATATTTAATAATAACATTATTTTCTCCATTTAACACAGAATACATAAGAGCCTTGTATGACTTTTGTGCGCAAGTACTAGTTTTGAGTAAGGGTGTTAACGAGCCGAGCCGAGCCCGAGCTTAGTCTTGCTCGGCTTGTGCTCTATTGCCAAAACTCGAGCTCGAACTCGAGCCGAGCTTACCCGAGTTTAAAAATAATGTAAGCTCGGGTAATCTCAAATGATACAAAAAATATAATAATGATAAAAATTTTTTATAAAATATGAGCAGATTTTTATAAAATATGATTAATATCTTATGTAATCTCAAATGTTCGAGCCGCTCGCGAGCTTTTCGAGTCGAGTCAACCTTTGCTCGGCTTGACTCGTTAAGCTCTCGAGCCGAGCCCGAGCTCGAGTCGAGCTCACACGAGTCGAGCTTTGACCGAGCCGATCTCATCGAGTTGCTCGCGAACTGTCTTGTCTCATTAACATCCCTAGTTTCGAGTGTCAGAGATGGTCTAAACTGATTTGCTTACCTTCGTATTTTTGTCTTCTCAGATTGTTTTCAAGTTATCTTGCGGATAGTAATTATTTACTCAATAAACAATATGATCAAGGTCTACAACTCTACATTAATGAATTTTGCTATACATTTTCTCGTTATCTGTTGTTTACTTGTTTTGTTCTATTTTTCCCAATTTCATTAACGTATGTCAGTCTCCTATGTTTAGCCTTGATGAAAATAAAGATGTTTATCCTTGGTGAATATAATAGTAAGTCTTGCTTGTGACGGGTCACCATTTATGACGGATATTTTGTGAGATAAAATGGATACAAAATAAGTTAGTGGAGAAAAGGGACCACAATAGAGTCAGAGAGAGAAAAAGTGGGTATTTTGTGAGAGAAAACGGTATCCATCACAAACTTGTGACGGACTTGTTACGGATAACGCCGCCACAAATTACACAAATAAGAATCTGTGTGAATATAAAGGGTATGACTTGTTTTACCATTTTACGATTTTATGAAGGAATATTCCTGTTGTCTAGTATTTGTTGTTGTTGGAAGTGACATGTTGAAAGGGACATGTTGAAAGCTGATAGATATATAAGACCAAGTACATCATTTCCCGGAACGCAAATTCTCATTTGTGCCGGCGATATCCGTCACAAGCTTGTGATGGATACCGTTTTCTCTCACAAAATACCCACTTTTTCTCTCTCTGACACTATTCATGTGGTCTCATTTCTCCACTAACTCATTTTGTATCCATTTTATCTCACAAAATATCCGTCACAAATGGTGACCCGTCACAAGCAAGACTTACTATTCCCGGAAACTATATTCACAATGCACAGCTAATATACAGAAATCCTTAAAACTTTGGAGTAGTTCCTTAATCCTCTAATTTTTCATTATACAAGAACTGCATTATAGCCATGGAAAATAGCTCAGCTTCATTGTCATTGCCAGACGTCAAGGTGGATGTACCAGACAACTTAGGTGATGGTCCAAAAGCGTTAGAGTCTACTCCCGTCAATGATGCTCTCGGTAACCCTAAACCCTAAACCCTAAACCCTAAATGCTACATTTCATTTTGCTAGTTTTATAATCCATTCAATTCTAGTAAATTACCTAATCAGTAGTAGTAGTAGTAGTAATAGTAGTAGTGCTTAAATAAAGGCGGCAGTTTAGACTTTCTTCTTAATTAAAACTTAAAAGTGATTGTTTACAAGTCATCCAAGCGCTCAAGGATAGAGTCCACGGAAGGAGCTTATTTCATTTAGTTATTTCGTATATTTTATCGTTTTGTATTTCTTTTGTTTCCGTTTTTTTTTCAGGTAATTGCACTAAACTTGCGCAAACTTCGAAAGAAGTTACTCGCAAGATAAAAAATGTCTCGGTTTGTATGTTGGAGAAAGTTACCCCGAAAATGGGGATTGCATTTCTGGCTGTTACTATACAAACCATTTATCATCTTAAATTTTCCTCGCCTAACATCACGAGAGAGGAAAAAGTTGTCTGTTGTAAACTGAATGGCGTTGCAACCCTCTTGCTGATTTGTGGTCTCCTAACTGCTAAATGGGTTGGAGGCCGTATTGTCTTAGCGGTTGGTGTTCTCCTAGCATCAATTATCGCAATAATTATTTCTTTTATCAATTAGTCTCTAATTACATACTCCGGGCTTAACTCGTAGCTTGTGTATCTAGGTAGCATTGCATACTTATACATATATTATTTGATTTTTTTTTTATATATATAGTAGAATATGAAACAATTATTTAAATTGACGATAATCTTGTACATATGTAAATAAAGGATGTAAATTGTTGTTTATACATTTATAAATAAAGAAAGTATTAATTAGTGTGTTTTAATTAGCAACTCAAAATGAATCGTATTTGAAAATAATCCGGCTAAAGTGAGCCGAATGCGAAATAAGTTGATAACTTCATGTCCAAACTTGACCTAACACGAGACATGCAGACATTGATTCAGCCCAAACGTACTTCATTTATATTTGCCACTTAAAGTATGTCTATGTGTTAGTTCTAAATATTATATGAAGTTTCATTGGATTTTGATCAGTTCTATTGATGTCGCACTAGTACAAAAAGTGCTATTGACATCGCCACTATAATATCGGTTTTTACTAAAACTGATGTAATTGATCTAATTTTTGTTATTTACATCGCTTTGAAATCAAAACCGATGTTAATTATATAATTTTACATCGCTTCGAATTCAAAACCGATGTTAATTATATGATTTTACATCGATTTGTTATAAAACCGATGTTAATGATAATTAATTGCATCGGTTTAAGTAAACCGATGTTTAGTAATTAAGATAATTTTTGTTATTTACATCACTTTGAAATCAAAACCGATGTTAATTATATTATTTTTACATCGGTTTGTTATAAAAACGATGTTAATGACAATTAATTGCATCGTTTTAAGTAAACTGACGTTTAACAATTAAGTTATTTTTGTTATTTACATCGCTTCGAAATCAAAAGCGATGTTACACTAGTAGAAAAAGTGCTATTGACATCGCCTTAGTAACCTCATTTCTTAACATAAACGATGTAATCTACAATAATTAAGTTGTTAACATCGGTTTTAGAAAAAAAACGATGTTATTTATTTCATTTCAGTTATTTACATCATTTATTAACATCGGTTATTTAAAAACCATGTTAATTTATTTACAATGCATCGATTTCTTAAACCGATGTTAATTTATTTAATTGGTATTTACAAGACATCGTTTTACAAGTGATGTCACAAGAATCCACCCCCTACACGCGATAGAAAACCTAAGTTTCTCCTTCCCTTAATTTGCACAGAAAACCTTTGTATCTTCAACAAATCATCGGCCGCCTCAAATCTACAGTTGCCACCTTGTTATCGCTGACAGCCAGGTCGTGATCCACAACCACTTCGTTGCAGTTCGTCAACTTCCAATTCGCAATCAGGTAAAAATATTTTGTTTAATTTTTTTTAAAATCATCGAAACTGATACCTTCTTTGAAGATTTTATCTCGATTATTGCCACTGAATTTCGATTTTCTATCAATTTGGGTTTAGAGATTCAATTATTATTATCATATTATGGTACAGTTACTAAGTTTTAGGGTTAGAGCTTTCACTTTAATTTCAGTCAGTCAATTGGGAAATAATTCATTTTCTACGGAGGTTAGTTGAATTAAGGAGATAGCAAATTACATCTTCTTTCGCCTTGTTCATAGCCCTCGAATCTGAACCTTGAGAACGTGATTCGAAATTTTCTTCTCCTATTATCGAGCTCAGATGTTGCAAACTTATTATTGTTGAAATTACTATGCAGGTATTGTTTTAGTTTTAGTTTGAAATTTGTATTCAGTTCATTTATTTTCATGCTATGTTGTTGTTGTTGTTGTTGTTGTTGTTGTTGTTGTTGTTGTTGTTGTATGATTCCATCTATTTTCAGCGACTTCTATTTCTCTTATCAATTTCAACTTTACTCGCCATTGTTATCTTATACTCCCTCGTCCCAATCATTTATTTACGGTTTGTTTATCCTACGTCTCGTGTATTTTAATAATAAAGAAAAAACAAATGATTGGGGTAATAAAAATAAGTTGCAGTGAAACTAACTTGAAATTACTATTGGTTTCCCTCTAATTGTTGTCTAACATATTTGATTTTTGTTGGACTATTTTGAATCTATACTATTTAACCTTAAATTCCTTAGTTTGTTTAGTAGTTACCGTGAAAAAGGACTGTGTTTTTTTTAACTGAAGTGCGTCGAATTGACATATTGTCATTAGTAGATGTAGTTACGTTGTACTCTCTTCTTCTATGGCAATGTCAAACCTTTTGAAATATTGGTAAATTAAAATTTCTAGGTAATCGGAGATCAAGTTCAGCTGCTAACCGGAAGTTGGCATTTCGCGGCGTAGGGTATACCAGTATTAGGATTGATGCACATACATTCTCATTTTGTGAGCAAGCTGTTACAACTAAGAATTTTAGGCCAGAATGTCTAGTGGGAGAGGGAGGTTTTGGTAGAGTATATAAAGGGAGACTAGAGAGTGCTTACCAGGTTTGATATTTTCTATCCTAAATCCATTTTATGCTCTGGTTATTATCTGCATATGCATTGTTGCAATAAGCCTTCTGCCATAGTTACTTAACATATACAACGTAGAATCAGCCAGCACGACCTGTGACATGTTAACTGACTTACGCGATGGTGTCATCTGTTCATGAAACTAACTCCTTGTTGCCTTGTTGGGTTGGGTTTTTGTCTTACAGAACATTAAAATCACTCACATAGGACAAGGTTAATAAAATGACATTGCACTATTCTCCCTCCCCGTTCGCGAATTTTTGCAGAAAAATAACGACGAGATCTCTAATATCGGGGTATAGGGAATGGTGGATAGTTAACAAGAAGAGCCATTTGTCGGTGCTTATCTTATCAGCTTTTAGTGTGAACTGCAAACCTGCAGTTGATGATGAAGATAATGATAGCTTGAGACGTTGAATTGTCTATGACTTGCCACATTTTAATAGCTCATCCTCCAGAGTGCTTGCTTCTTTTTAGAAGTCAATTCTACAAAAGACTGTTAGACCTAGCCACGTATGTTGGAACTGGGAACATGTCTTAACATTTGGTTTTTAGCGTCATGCCAGTTGTTTGCAACGGGAAGATTATGAACAACATTGCATCTTTTAGTTGAGTTTGTAAACATCATCTACTGCCTTTAGCTTTCGAGCTTCGATAGTTTTTTAAAATAATAGACTAACTAAGAAAAAGAGTAAGGGTCAGGCGTTCATATACATCTCTTTTTTTTGGTCATTGGAAAACGAATCTATTTTATCCAGCCTTCTTCCTTGTATATTGTGATTCAATTTGTTTACCTATTATATTGTTTTAAGTGGAACTCTGTTGTTTGAATTGAACAACTCAATAAGATCAGGACGTAAACTTCCACTTTTCTTTCACTCAGTAGAGTAGGATTCTTGTTAAATAACTTTGTATTACATACAATAGGTAAGCAAGATCGCCACTGAGTCCAATACTTGTATGAGTTTATGTGTGTCTTACTGCTGTTTTTGTAATTTGTTCAATAACTAACAGCGTAACCTTCTGATATGGTGTATTGCATCAGCATATATCTAATTAAATTAGATATTGTATGTATTAGCAGGGCCGGGTCGTAAGGTGGAACTGAGATGCACTTTTTGAAAACAAGTTGACTTCTCTAGCCCCGCTGTTAGTAGGGTCAACAAGAGGTACGCTAAAACAACCAACTATCTATACAATTGTCAAATTCCTTCAGTTTGGTGTTGTAATTCAATGTTTTGAGCAAGTTCATTTAATTGTGTAAAATAATAGAGATATATGAGATCGCGAGAAAATAATCAAAAACTTTCTAATTAAGTAAATAATTGAAGATTAGTTAAATTATTTCTTTGAGGTAGAAAAGGTAATTTCTTTGAGCACGTTCAGTTTTATTTATGCCTCTGAGTGATTAAATAATTAGGTATTGATATAAAAGTCCCTCAAACCCTCTTATAAATTGCAAAATTTGTCACCCAATTAACATTTTCTATTGTCGTGGTTTTCCTTTGTTAAATGGCAAACATCCATTTTGTTCCTTGTCAGATGCTTGTTGAGCTAGGCGCTGAAAGCTTGATCCAACCAGGTTTAGCTATGCTAAGTGAGACCTGGGTTTCCACATTTGTTTTCATGGAAATGCCAGCAGATTATGCTAAATCCATTTTTGTGGTCATTGTTATACATTTTTAAGGTTGCAATAGTTTTCACATCTTTTCTTTTGGATATTTGTCTAAGTTTGTGTGGTTGCAGGAGCTTTTGGGTTTGGTGTTGTGCCCACCGTGTGCAAGTTGTCGTTACTACGGTGATAAGGTTCATCTTTAGTCACCATTTTAGGCTGGATTAGGAGAATCATTGAGCCAGTCCCTGTTTTTTATGTAAATGTGATCCGCAGTGCTTCTCTTCTGCAATAATCATATTAAGCTGGATGAACCGGTAGCCTTTCCAAGCTGGAAGCACGTCTAGTTAGACGGAGCTCAAATATATGGAACAATCTAGGCGTATTACACTACTCGTATTATATTAGTTTTTTAATTACATTTTGTATCTTACAATCTTTATTTAGTCGGAAGTGTTGTACAAGTATTCTTTTGTATCGATCTAACAATATTTATGTTGAAGACACGTTTATTGAGTATAATTTAGAGTATATTTATAAATTATGGGTTTTGAGAATATATTTTTTTTAAATGATTACAGCTCTCATTTGTGGTGTTTTCCACACCTCAAATGTATTTTTTTTTAATTAAAAAAATACCTATTTACGTCGTTTTTAGTCCATAAATGATGTAAATAAGGTTGATATTTACATCAGTTCCGCACCAAAAACTGATGTTATTAAATGTCGTTAACATCGGTTTTACTTATAACCGATGTTAATGGTATACTATTAACATCGCTTTTCACTTATAACCGATGTTAATGGTATACTATTAACATCGCTTTTCACTTATAACCGATGATAATGGTATACTATTAACATCGTTTTTCAATTATAACCGATGTTAATGGTATACTATTTACATCGGTTTTAGAAATGATGTAAAGGAAAAAAATACTCTAGATGTCGCCCCCAGATACATCGCCAAAAAGCGATGTAAATGGGGCAAAATAAGCGATGTCAATGAGACTTTTTCTACTAGTGTCGGGAACTATATAATATCCTCAAGCAAATAATAATTTAATTGCATGACGGAATCTTCCAATAAATAAAAGAGCACGCACAAGTGTATGAGAATTACGACGTGTTAAATTTCATAATGAATATAGATTGCCGAAAACAAATTATACGGAGTATCAAATAATAAAAACAAAAGATTGTATAATTAATACATATCCTTCATCCGTATGGATAAAATATCCAAACATTTCGGCGGTTGCCACAGGTCAAGTCAACCTTGACCGGCCCGAGCCAAGCAGGGTCACATTTGCTCGAGCTAAATCAGGCATGAATTTGAATCGACAATAAGGATTTACCGTGTCGTCGGGCCAATCCAGGCTTGACATAATAAACCCTTTTGCTATAGACAAACCAATCAAGGGCTACATTGGTTGAGAAAGACTAGCACTGAGTCGGGCTGGTGCAGGGACTAATCAAGAGACCGGAGAACCGCTAGAGTGGCCACCTATACGGCTACATCCACATTCAAATTTCAATTAGCTTACAAAATATTTCAAAGGATTTGGATCATCAAAAGAGAAACACAAATTCTCTTTTGTAAACCTCATTTTTCAATCAATAAGTTGTATGAAACAACGTGAATATTTATTACGTTCATGGACTAAAAGGTATGTATAAGGCTCAAAATCCGAAGCTCATGACAACAAGGTAAGCAGCAGAGGCAAGAGCCACACCGGCCGCCAAAGCAAAATTGCCTGCAGCACGCCGAGACATGACGAGACCATATAGAAGCATCGTAAAGGCAATCCCGTTCAGTTTCATGAGCACCTTTCCTTTACAAGTGGTCGCCAAATATTGTTATACCCCAAAAATATTAATTTCTATACACTTGAGACGTGGCGGCAATTCAATGGCTAATCTTGAGGGACACAAATTGATTATGTGGCACCTCCCAAACCATACAATTAAACTAAAAAAAACACAAAATGAGTGGTCCATATTTAGAGTTAAGTGTGCCAAGGAAGCATCAAAAGGAGTCTCCATCCCGTCCAAAGTCCGGTCCAAACCGGTTACATACCAGCCCAGTCTCCAGGTCCCAAAAACTATGATAATCGGTCTCCGATCTATCCACATTAAACAATTTACCTTGTAAAAAATTCGAATCCAGTCCGGTCTGATTCCCTTCCCAACGCGTCTTGTCTGCAGCGTTAGGGCTGGTGACTATCCGTTCCGCGGGTTTATCCAATTCAATCCACTTTTAGACCGATGAACATCCCTAAATATTATATGCATTATCCGCTTTTCAAGTTTAACCAACATCGCCTCACAAAACTCGAGAGAAGTCGTAAAATTTTAGCTACAACATACCCTGTTCTTTTCGGCTGAAATGAGCTGAATTGAATTAATTGGAGTAGAGCTTAATTGAACTAAATTGAGTGGAGCTAAGCTGAAATAAATTTGGCTGAATTAAAAGTTAATTTTGTGAATAGATTAATTGAACATAATTGATTGAACGTAAATAAAATTTAACGGAATACAGCCAAGCAAAATTGAAAGGAGCTAAAATTAAGTCAGAAAAAACCGAGTCTAAACCTCCATCCTATATTACGAAAAGGCGAGCTCCCCAACTAACCCAAAAATTCCACCACTACCTTCATCTCTAACTCGTAAGCAGCCAACCACAATCAATTTTCTCAGATTTCTCATCCATCCATATCTAATTCAATAATTATCATGTCACATACAGAACTAATCTCAGAATTCTACGTCAGACCACAGATTGAAGTCCATGAATCCAGAAGAATTCATCACCTGAATCCTTTCGACTTAAAATGGTTACCATTTCATAATGCACAGCTTGGTTACCTTTACTCAAAACCCTCTAATTTCACACCTTCCGCTTACTTAAAACATCTTCGATTATCGCTTTCTCAAGCCCTTGTATACTTCTATCCGTTAGCTGGTCGCTTTGTAACCGTCTCAAATCGACATGATCAGTCGAGTTATGTTTACGTGGATTGCGTTAAGGGTCCTGGTGTTCGACTGGTTCACGCGTCTGCTCATGAATTGAGTATGGCTGATGTCGTGAGCCCGAACTTGGATGTTCCTGAATTCGTTCGAGAATTGTTTGATTTGGGTGAGACGACGGTTAATTATGATGGTCATACCAGAGCGTTGGTATCGGTTCAGGTGACGGAGCTGAAAGACGGCGTGTTTGTTGGATTTTGTGTTAATCATGCTGTTATTGATGGTACTTCTGTCTTGCATTTTCAGCGAGTATGGTCTCATATTTTCATGGGAACATTCTCTGGTTCGACTCCTCCTCCTCTGCCGCTTGTCAAACAACCCGAGTTTATTGATGGTTGTGTGTTTAAGCTCCCGGGCGTTGAGTTAAGCGAGTTCATTACCGCGTCTATGGGTGCAGAACCTGAATTAAGGAGACGGTTTATCCGATTCTCGCCTGAATCTCTGAAACGGATTAAAGTCGTAGCTAATTCAAACGGGGATGAGATTTGTAACACGATTTCTACGTTTCTGTCGTTGACAGCGTTTGTATGGAAATGCATTACTAGGGTCAGGAACCTTAACCTAAATGACCTGACAAGTTGCGCGGTCCCTGTCAATCTTAGGCCGCGGTTTAATCCACCTTTGACAAGTGATTACTTTGGGAATTACGCGATTAAAGCCATGGCGTCTGCTAAGGCGGGTGACCTGTTGAGCAATAGTATCGGGTGGGCTGCCGCGCTGCTTCAGCAGGCGGTAGCAGCCCAAAATGACAGAGCGGGACGGGATTTAATCTCGAGAGCGTACAAGGAGGGGATTGAACTTCAACTTCCAGTTAAAAGTTCGGTGTCCAGAAATGTGACAGTGGGAGGTTCGACCCGATTCGTTCTCAGTGAGAGTGAATTTGGGCTTGGTAAATTAGTGGATTTCCGAAGCGGGTTTGTGAACAAAGTAGATGGCAAGGTGAATGCTTATTTGGGGTCGGAAGGTGATGGTAGTGTGGATTTGGATATATGTCTTGCGCCGAATACAATGGCTGCTCTACTGTTGGATCGAGAGTTTATGTGTTTTGCCTCGCAACACAATGATCACTCGAATTTGATTTCTAGGATCTGATGTATACAATCATAACATTTGTATTGAAAGTTCCGATCTTTAGAAAGAAAATGAGAATTCCTTAATTTCAGAATAGTGAAGTAATGAAACATACCAGAAGTTCAGAAGTTCAGAAGTCTTGTAAAGTACATTGTACATATTAATTTCGAGCAGAAGTCACCATTCTCGTATCCTACGTCATTACTCATTCGCTTCACTAATCATCAAAAATATAGTTTGCAGACCCAACGAATGCTATTCAGACTTGTTATCGACTGGTGATGGTGACGGTGGTGGTGATGATTGTTGGTCTTGTTCTTGTTCTTGTTCTTGATCATTGTTAATTGCAGCTTGATCAAGTGATTCTGCAGGCTGCTCTCCATGCTCATTGTTCTCAGGTTGAAAATTGATCGGGAATTTGGTAACTCTAGGCTTATCGGCCAAAACATTTCTCTGAACCTTGTCAATAATCACCTTTTGTGGTGGTTCTTCCCTCAGCTGCTCATCTTCGTAATCATTGTTCACATAATATCCTACTCTGATAAACTCTTGCCCTACATAAGAGCACGTCAGTAACAGAACTGTGACACCGATTATATCTTCTTCACGGATTTTTGATGGATCTGGTGGGTCTGCCTAGCACGAGAAAGAGATAACATTAAACAATAATTCGTGAGTTAAAAGAGGAATTCGTGAAGAAATCAGATGTTTACAGTCAAGAAGATTAACAGCAGAAACATGGATATTAACCTCAAGAACAAAACGGTAGTTGCCGACATTTACAGGTCCTACGAGCACGCTTTCCAACTGTTGGTCATAAGTCTCATCTTCAGCTGATCCCACGTAAATGAGTTTCCATTCTATATCTGTTGTTTAATACCGTCAGTCAAAAAGAACGCTACAAGAAGCAACATTAATGAAAGAAAATTTTCCACAAGCTCTCCGCCACGCTCTACAAGCATTCAAAGGATGTGACAAAAAGGTGATGTAGAGAACTAAACCGCGGACAAAAACCCACGACATTATCATAACAATTTCATCAAATAATCTTCTCAAAACAAATTTATGAGCAGCGTACTGTCAAGCATTCAAAGGATGTAGTTTTACAGATTCACTAAGACAAAAGCGGCAAACTGTCAATAATTTATACTAAAATGTGAATCGTGTTCTAGCTTGTGCCTTGAGGTAGAACAGAAGCAAGCACCGATAGCCTGATCAGAGTAGGCAGGGCTTCTGCAAGGTTACTCAGATAAGGCATGCCAATTGTGCTAATAGGTTAGTTACAAGCAACAACAACATCAGAGCCTTATTCCCAAAATGTTTTGGGGTCGGCTGACATGAATCATCCTTTGGAACCGTCATGTGCAGCGCGTCGCTTCTGAGGAGACGCCCCAACGATGTCCAAATTCTGATTCATGTCCATAAAATGTGACTGATTTTTACGCTGGCTGCCACAGACCAACCACAACCCTCCTCCTTTCTCCGGGCTTTGGACCGGCAGTGAATGTCCAAAAACACACACATGCGGAGTTAGGTTAGTTACGAGCATCTGAAAGAAATCAGATGTATCCCTACACCAGCATTTGATTCCCGACTTTTTGTAATAATAATCCAAAGACACGATCTAACTTCTAAACGAACTAATTTTCTCCAAGGCTGCACTCACTGTCAAAGGGCTTTCTGTAAACTACAGCACCCGCCAGAGTAGTTTCCGACTTTCTCCTACACCCAGCTATCCTTTTACTGTTTAGCTGACGAGAAGTTCTAAAGCTGGTACTCGCCAGGTCTCATCATCCAACCAATTGTTTAACACATCAAACAAAAGCACGAAATGCAAAAATACTAATTTTGGACTAAGTGGCCATCTCCATCGCTGGGAATCTAGGACGATTGATATAATGTGCTATTTCAGTATTAGAAACTCGAAGATTGTACATTAACCACTTAACATCATACATTGGTTCCTAAAAACCCGTCTTCTTTTCACAGACAAACATTTCAGCCACCATAAACATGATTGTAAACATGTATTTCCTATCAAACTCGCTGCGCTGAGAACAAACAAAGCTCTCCTTTCGATACTACGCTTCATAGTTCATACAACAAATAAACTCGTAAATCGTAAGGACTCGATTTCATGTACAACTAAAAACCAGCAATCTGATACACTGGCAAACAATGATACTAAGAACAAAGATTACATTAGGCACGAAGAAGTGTGAGAATCAGGATGTACCGTCTTTCAAAGAATCCAAACATTCATACGAAATCTCGAAGCGAAACGGACTGAGAAACGGCGCCGGGTTATCCAAGATTGCAACGTTTGTGATATTAACAGCACTCATCGCATCACCAATTTATCGATCAAATCAACTAGAAGAAAAATAAAACAATTAATCACGCTACATAAACAAAATGGCCAATAGTACTAAACCCTAACACTAACCCTAACTCTAACCCTAAATTAAAAGAGAACGGAAAATGATTACGGCAACAAGGGATGGAAATTAAAAGCATGAGAAGTAAAAGGGCAGATTTAATTTCAACAAATAATGATGAACTCACCTGAAATCGTGTAAAGTGCGGCGGAATGAAACTAGGGTTTTGGAAAATTGGGGGGAAATGGAAGAATTGGGAGATTTGGGAAAGTGGGGATTTCTGAAGTAGTGAAATACTGAAATGTAAGGGAAACTAAAAAGGTATAATAAAAAGGCGCGAAGATGAGAAAAAGTTTGAATTGTTGTAGAAATTTTGGGGGAAAATTATGGAGGGAAAACGAAAAAGGAATACTACAAGTTATAATGATCAAATTGAGAGGAGATAAATGGAGCAAGGTATTAATAAGGTAAAATAAATGACTCAGAAAATTCGACTTTAAATGATTATAGTTTCTTTTTGGTGTAAAAGAGTTGTATAGTCAGTAGTTATTATAGATGATTTTAATGTTGACGGGGTTTAAATTTCGGTCCTAAATATCAGCTCCATAAAAGTTGTTGACGATATGATATGACATACATTTTGGATAAAATTTTTACCACCATAAGTAGATAAAGTAAGTGAAAAGTTGGTAAAATAAAACAAGGTTTTATCATGCAACTACAATGTAATATATGAAGAATATCGATCCTATGGTATATGATCATAAAAGTATATCTTTTTGAAACGGATATACATTTATGCGCAATATTCAGTTGCCAATTGTATTAAGGTTTTATAAGTTTGTTTAACCTTTGACAGATTTATGGATATTAATAAACTCAAAAACCTAAAATTCATCTAAGTTATCGAGATTGAAAAACAAACACCGTACAATTTGCATTATCAAGTCATCATTCATCGTAATATGTATATATATAGAGACTAATTTAAGCATTTTTATATTATTTTTCTATTATCATTGCATTGTTTCATATCACATAGCTTAGAAGTTAAATTAGTCACATATTATATGCATGCACATTATTGCCGATGGTATAATCATTCAAAAAAAATGTACAATATTACGAATATAACAAGATTATTTGAAATTAAAATGCGAAAATCATCATAAATTACCTTCTTCATATTATGAATTATGGAGCAATCAACAATTCCTATTAATCGAACACAACTATAAAACTGATTAGTAGGACGCTATTATTTCTAAGATCGAGAAACTTTGCTACATCATAACGAGTTGATTCAAGTGATGTATATCTAAGGAATGTTATGAAATATTTATATTAATTAGTGTGAATATTAGGCTTATACCCGGTACGTTCATTAAACACGTAATTAAGGCCTGATCTCTCACCATATATGTATTATTATATCGCTGTATGTGATGAATAATAAATATTTTTTTCTCTCAATCTATTTGTTTATTTTCTTGTAAGTTTCTCTACAATTTATTATCTATTCCATATTTCATAACGATACATTCATACAAACTTAGTTAAATTTGCATTTTGAGTATTTTTTTTAAAAATCTAATAAATAAATTATAATAAACTCATAAAATTACACATATGTTAAAAAACAAATAAAATTTAGGGTAATAAACAAAAAAAAAAATATTCATATGCGCAAAAATAAGTAAAATCTAAACTAATATATTCAATATATGTTCCCTTTTCTCAACTTATTTACCCAAAATTCAATACATAATACATAAGATTTTAATCCAAGAGTTTAGATTTTGTCGTTACCTTTGGTGCGCACTGGCTAAACTCTTGGGTATATGTGACAAACCACGTATATTAGGCAAGCCACCGAGGGTGACAGACTCGAAGTCTATTTAGACAATGACTCGAGCCAAAATTGTTCTAGAAGATTTTATTTTTGAGAGGCTTGAACCCGGGTCCTATGAAAATTTTAACCAAATTTTAACCGCTGGACTTCAACTTTACTGAGGTGTTATTTTATTTTTACCTCTATTTAAATCGGTTTAGGAGACGTCTTAAGTTAAGACGGAACAAGTATTAAAAATTGTTTGTTCAAGACAAGTGTCATTTCCAAATAACATGACTCACCATTTCAATCTCCACGTGGAAGTAATTTCCTGAACATTTCTTCTCTAATATTTGCAACTCCCCTCCATTTTTCCCCAGGAAAACAACCCAAAAATGCTCCTCGTATTTTGATCTCATCATCATATTTTATAATATAAAATTAGTAAAAATGTTGATGAATCTAGTGAGCATACAATCCATAATGGATTTAGCTGTAGCTGGGATTTCATTAATGATTGGTCTCGGGATTTTCGCTTTCATTGCTTCTGTTCTTTGTTCTGCTGCCTTTGTTCAACATACCAAGGATGCCTAAGTTTTGATTTTGATCAATGCCCTTTTCAGATCTTGGTATAATATTATTACCCATTATTATAATTCTGCAATTTAATTCATTTTGTTGTTATAATTTGGAATTGTTTGTGTTTGATTATTGTTTACTGTTTGGAAATTTGGCGTTTGGATCGTTGTTAATTGATTTGTGATTGTGTTTTGCAATTGTTGGTGGCTTACTGGCTTTCATTCAAATTTGATTAATTTTTCGCAAATTCATAAACAAGCTTGCTACATCCTAGGTAGCACTGACAATTCTCTTAATCAGTCGACACTCGGTCACCCGACACTCGTTCGACATATAACTAAATATATTATAGTTTAAACGAGGAATAAAATTTTAAAAAAATCGATTAGAGGATGAGTTTGGTTGAAAAATGAGAATTATTTATAACAAAGGTCGAATTGTACCTTTTACTTATTTAGATTGACTTCAAATACATTATAATTAAAATTATACGTTATTTATAATTATAAAAAATATATTTTATTATATTTAAATACAGTGTCCCATGTCATGAAATTTCATGACTTGCCGTGTTCTTGTCCGTTTTGGTGCTACCTGGGTGACATCTCACAACCGATTTAAATAATTTTGAAAAAGAAAGGGTCTGTAACCGTCACAAGCAAGACTTGCTGAGATTTTCACAAATTCATACGGGCGACGGTCACAAGCTTGATAAAGTTTGGATCTTTGGTGTTTTCAGATGGAGTTAATGATGTGTTAACCTACATTTTGATAGTATCATTAGATTTGCATTACTATAAATTAATGTTAACAGTAATCTGAACAATTTAGCATCAATGATGCCTTTTCAAGCTGTAATTGTTAGGTTTGAAATGCTTGTCGAAATCCCGTATTCGTGATAACTTGATAAGCTTTGAATTCTCTTGGATTGTATTGTTCAAATGTGTTTGGATAAAACAAGTGAGTTTGATGTAGTGATTGCTCCCCTCATCCTTCATCCCTTAATAATGAGGTGAAATTTCGATCCCCATTAATGGGGGATGTTGCAGTCTTGCAGACATGTTTGGCGAGTCGTTTACCTCTTCAGACACAATCCCTAGGGCCTAGGGGATTAACCATTTTGTCGTCTTGTTGATGGTGGATACCCTGAACCCCGAATGTATCTAGATGATGCATTAATGGAGTGTACTTCATGTGCTAAGTATGGGAGAAGTACATGTATGGGAAAGTAGAGGATGATTCTTTTGCATGAGACAACAGGTTATGGGAGTTGTGTATGTGATAATGTGATGATGTTAGGAACCTCCAGGATGAATGTAATTGATGATTTCATAAAGGACTGAAATTACTATTGAAATCCAATATCAACAGTCAAACAAACGAGCATGGGTGAAGAAGAATGCAAGCGGGTTTTTGGGGTTTGAGGCATTTGATGCTGTTCATCTCTAATGATTTCGGGTATTTATATAGAGGTGCTGACTACATATTGAAAGAACATTTACTGATTGTGCTTCTGAGCTATGTTACTCAGACTCGTTTAGAAGTACCCGACACGTGTATGTGTCCAAGTGTCGGACTTGGCTATTTTATTGAAAAATATGCACATTTTGGTCTAAAATGAGGTGTCCATGTGTAATACCCATGTCCGAGTGTCCAGTCTCGGACACGGGTACGCGAGGAAATTTGAAGAGTCGAGTAACATAGCTTCTGAGAGGTTATTTTTACTTCTGAAAGTATTGTAGGATTGAGGTTGTAATTTGGAGGTAACCCTTTAATGGGTTTTGCCGTGGGGATTGACGGTCCATCTCATATAGTTAGTAACTAATTAGAAGCGGCGAGTGTACTTTATTAGTGTATTTTATCCGATTAAAGCCCTTCTATCTGAAGGGGAGCCTTGGCGCACAGGTTAAGGTGTTGCTTTGTGTCCTTGACCTCACGGGTTCAAGCCCTGGGAGCGGCCTCTTGCCAAAAAAATGGCAAGGGAAGGCTTTTCCCATTACACACCCTTGTGGTGGGGACCTTCCCCCGGCCCTCGCCTAGCGAGGATGCCATCGTGCACCGGGCAGCCTTTTTTTTTTAAAGCTGTTCGATCTGTTTGTTTATGCCTAGAGTTTTGAGTGTCGACCTTAAATCTGGTCTCATCTTATTGATAACTTGCATTTTCTGCATCTACAAGGATTACAAACTTCTTGGTTGAGATTCTAGACTGGTGGTATATTTATGCTTTGTTTTGTACTCTTTCCGCACACAATGATCGAGGTTGTCTTGTTCAATTCTCAAACCGACATTTAATATCATGACTTTTGGTACTGACAACACGACGACCAAGCACAGTCGTAGTATTTGATTTCATGGCTCTCTGTGTCTGTTTAAATCCTAGCAGGTGGCTGAGATTGTTAGAGCTGACATAACAGCATTTGCAGTTTTGCAGGAAGCTTATACTGCTCTCATGTTCCGTTGGCTTAAACCACGAGTCGACAGTCGACAGTTCAACACTAATGTTGGCATGAAGACGTCGTTGTTCAACGACGTTTAGATGTTTTTGTATGAGCCTTGTAATTTAGCCGGTAGCATAGATTTTTCAGTTTAATGTAATCATGTATGTATAAATGTATGGTCTTGCATAGATTTGCGATCATTCAGCTATAGTGAGCCAGTAAAGCCGGTCTTTCCGGTGATGGTTTTTGGCAATAATAATATCAATGTTATATTGTAACTTTGTACGACTCACACGTCCACGCAGCAACGATAAGCCTCGTGTTTTTTGACAGTTCGGTATAAGGTATTGTTAACTTTGTTGCACTGTTATGCAATGCTTGTCGCGGAGTTGTGGGTCGGAAGTCGTGTAGACATGTCGGTCAGCTTGGAGATTTGCATAGCAATCGAGTCTGGATTGGCAAATTGTCTATATGTCTCTTGTCGAGCTGTTGTCGTCCTCTCCAAATTCTCGTCGTTGCTGAACCGCTTGTCTTGAAGCCCGGCAGACATTGGCATGCCTCCTTTTTATGCTGTGACATTGGCTTTCTATGTTTCTCTCTTATTGTATTCCAATTAAGTTAGAAGGCGTTGTTTGGTAAATTGCATATTGAAAGAAATTAGCAGATTTTGGCATGATTAGTAGGTTGACCAATTAATATGCTATTTTCTTGTGCTTGGTAAACAACATATTTGATAGCATATTGGTCGAAATTTACTATTCCTATATATGGTTGCTAATATAAGCATAATGTATTAACATATTCAATTTATACTTGAAACCGTTATATCTTTTTTAATATGCTAATTTAATTTAATAGTCAAACCTGTTATTAAAATCTACTAATTGTATTATGCTAACGTTATCTGCTATTATGAATCTGCTTATGTTGTTTGTCAAACAGGGTCGAAATTTTGAGTAAAACGAGTTGGTAAACAATCGTGTTGTTAGCCGATAAATTAATACCGATCACAGTCTACGGCTAGATTAGTCTAACGACCGATTGTCTTTAAGACATTAGTCATTCTCTATGTCCGAACTGGATTAAGATTCAAACTAAACTAAGCTGAATTAGGACTTGAATTGATTTTAGCTCACCCAATTGGCACTGAATTAGTACTTTAACTGAATTGATCTAAAAGAAAATTGAATTCAACTTAGGACCAGATCTGAACTGAACCGATTTCAACCAAACATTAAAATCTTCAATCCATAAAATTATCAAAAGATAAAGCAAATTAGATACCGTTTTTAAATCTCTAAATCCATAACCGTAAAAATCCGATATCTTTCTACGAAACGGTCTTACCCACAAAAAGCAATTTAAAATCTATACTTATGTAAAGAAATACTTACTATTAAATATATATACTCTTCTCAAATCAAAGATAAATCATCTTTTTAAACTTATAAATTTTTTTATCAAAAAACAAAGAAATCGTAGTGTTCTTGCATAGAGAGAGCGTATTTTTCAAGTTTGGGCGCCACACTTCAAAAACCACCACCAACACTCAACAATGGTGAGTACTTCTCTTTTTATTTAATTCCAACTTTCAATTTTCCAATTAATTTCTGATTAATTGAATCCTAATTACAAAACCCAATTTTTTTGAAGGCTGATTTTAATGAAGAACTTGAGCCACTTTTCGATTACCATCGTGTTCAACCCGTTAATTTCATCACTCTTGAAGGTTTACCCTTTTCAATTCTCTCTAATTTGATTATTAATTTGTGTTTATTCTCTTAGATTTGGTGTTTTTTTTGTGTGCAGACGATTCAGATTCCTCACCTGCATATATTCCCAAGCGAAGAAAATACAGTAAAGATGTAAAATTTTCAATTTTAATCTGTTGAATTTTTGTGGGTTTGATTTGTTTTAGTGAAATTTTGATTTTGATTATAGGGTTTTGTTTTTTTGAGGATTTTCTTTGATGGGTATGTTTTGATTTTGGTAATTAGGATGGTAAGAAGGTAGATGATGATGAAGATGGGAAAACAGATAAACCAGTAGTTTGTGTGGATTTGGATGATGATGAAGAGGATTGGTTACCGCCGCCTCCGAAAAATGTAGCTTCTGTTAGACGAGAGGAGGATTCTGCTATTAAAGAGTTGAGGTGATTAATTTGCTTGTATTTTGGCTGTTCTTTTGCTGATTTAATTGAAATTTGAGTGTTCTATCTGGAATCGTGTTTCCCGTCTTTGTTGGATGCGTTTTCAATTATCAGACTCGACTATTTTTATGAAATCCTCTTGCTTATCGATGAAGTACTGAAACGATGTGATATGAAGAGGGCGTATCATAGACAGCAAGTCTGCAATTCTTCTTATATACGAGTATTAACATTGGTATTTGGCTATCTCCCCAGAGTCCAGACTGCGTAACTAGTTGTTCTAGTTAATCATCATGAAGAATATTTATTAATCATGCTACTTCCAAACGGTGACACGAGTCCCTACTTTAGCGGGGAAACCAGTAACACACATTAAAGAGAGTAAAACTTCGGCTGTATTTGGGGTTTGATGCTGTTATTTATTTTTGTAGGTATATGAGTTTTAGCGGCCATGCTAGGTAGAACTGTAGATGTGAGCTATGAGACAATTTGGTTCTGTTAAGTGTGTTCATGTTAGGCTTCATTAGGTTGGGGAATCATACTGTATGATCTTTCCAGGAAGACGGACTTGAAGTTGGGATCAGAGGTGTCGACTGTCGTATAGGTTGAGAGCAAGGAGTATGAGGAGAGGAGTCTTTCTTTGTAACACACTCACAATAAATAGAATCTGCTTTGCTTTGTTGCAGTAGGACTTTTTCGTTTCCTCCTGTTCAAAGTCTTTTGACCCTATCTTCATTCTTAACGGAACGATGGTTATTATTCCCATTTCTCCCCTTGTTCTTTTCTCAAGTAGAAAAAATGAGACATGTTGTTTTCACGAAGGAAACAAACGCTGCCCTAGTATTCGGTGGTTTCTAGCTCTTATCCAACTTAAATAAAGCTTTAAATTTTCTTGATGGGATAGGCGACTCTTGAGCTTTCTAGTGTAAGATGACTTTTTATCCTCTACCTCTATTTAGATTAGTTTGAAATACGTGCTATCTTTAGTGTTGATTAGCTTTTTTTCCGCTGATCTGCCAGTGTGCTTGTTTATTTATCCACTCACAAGAGTGTAAGTTTTTATAGTTTGATATGTTATTTAAGCTAACTTTCTGCTTGTTACTATGTAGTATGAACTATGAAGTACGATGAAACATTCAGTCGAACTGGAAGGTTAAATGTTTAGGTCTGTTGTTTGAAAAATAAATTAATTGTATCACTGTAGCGGTCAGATTGATGAATTTTAGCGACAAGTGGCCTCCTTAGGTTAGTGATTGACCTTTGGCTGTGGGTTCAAAGTTCAAACCTTATCCTTGTCTATTATATGCTTCAAGATCCGCCACTGGACCAGATTATCCTAATTTGCTTCAAAATGCGTTCATTTTCTGCCGTTGGATTTCAAAGTTAGAATGATACTAGTGATGGTACCTCATAGCCCATAGGACATGTTTTCTCGGTTCTTAAAGATTACTAGTTAGTGGTGAAAGATCTTCCCAATGTTTAGGTCTGTAACTAGCGACTATTACAATTGTATTATAGTAGTATTTCTGGAGAGCGGAGACGACAAGGAAGACGGGGGGTGGGGATAGATACTTACTAGTTAGGTCCTGTTCTTTTCGGCTGAAACGAGCTGAATTGAATAAATTGGAGTAGAGCTTAATTGAACTAAATTGAGTGGAACTGAGGTGGAGTGAATTTAGTTGAATTAAAAGTTAACTTTTTTGAAGAGATTAATAATTAATTGAACGTAAATAAAAGTCAACGGAATACAACCACCCAAAATTGAAAGGGGCTGAAATTAAGCCAGAAAGAACAGAGCCTAACTATGGTTTGAGTACGGGTTGACCCTATCGTGTGTTAGCCATTCCACATTCGCAAGCATTTTTCAGATTCTTAGCTATCAAATTTTACCCCTTAAAAGTAGTTTAGAATTCAGTAACTTGTGCTTACTTGGTATTACCTGGCTTTACAGAATGAAAAAACAGGAATTAGTATCAATAGTCCAGTCTGCTGAAAATACGTTACGAGCTGTGGATGAAGCTGCCAAAAGATCAGCTGCAATCTCCTCGGACTCCGGAGTAGAACAAACGACTCTAGAAACCGCTGATGAATCAGCGAAGCCCGCAGCTGATAGACCCAAAATAGTCATATCCATCCAAAACAAGGCTGAAACCAAGCAATATCGAGTATATGCAGTATGTTTTTCTCTCATTTTTTTTTCCTACTTTCTGTTAGCAATCATCATCGCTGGCTCAACTAGAGAATCGCAAGTTAGGTTGGCTGAACTATACAAGTTATTACTTACCGATTTATTTCTGAATAGAAAAGTTTATGAGGCCTCGAGATCAACCTCGCATAAGCAAGTTTGGGGATGAAATTTGGCCTCTCAAGACAGAAATATGAGAAACAATTATAAGAAAATGACAATCCACCAAATTATGATGCTATTACTTTCTCTATTCACACCAAAACTTTTCAAGAATCCCATTTCGGTCCCTCCCGGCCTATAGTTGTGTATCTTTCTAGGCATGTTTGGTGTGGTGGACAACGAGTGTGCGGCTCCCTAGCTTGCTCGCATTCATGTTGAATTGCGACTATTAGGAATATCAGAGCCGGTGTGACCGAAGGTCACGGGTTCGAATCCTGGCAACCTCAAAACCCCTCAAAAAAACACGAACTGGAAACCCAGCACACGGTATGGGGGAGCCTGTGCAAACTAACCACTCTTCAAGCCCAACGGGCATTTGAGTGAGGGAGCGTATTAGGAATATTAAAAATAGTTCGGTCTCAACCATCACCTTAAGGTTTTGGTTGAGATGGTTCATCTATCACTGACAATCCACAAGTAAACATAAACTGCTGTGTCTAATTGTACTTCGTCTTTTCATATCTCCAATGAATAATGTCTTCACCATGTCACTACGTCATTTCTCCGTGTATTTCTTGTTTTCTCGCCTTTGCAGCATGCTATATTTCCTGAATTTACATATTTTCCCCTCGTAACAGGATGACAAATTTGATCAGTTTTTCAAAAAGTATGCTGAGAAGATGAAGATAGGTCTAGAGAAGCTGGTGTTTTCTTTCGATGGGGATAAAATCGATCCACAGTCTACTCCTACAAGCCTTGGAATGGAAGACGATGATCTGATTGAAGTAAATGTCAAGCCCTAGCACACCCTATTTCGATCTTCCATGGTCCAGCATCTTCTTGGTGCTAGCTTATGTAATTTTACTCATATCAACAACTAGTCTACATGCATACGGGTCTCTTTGTTGTAACTTTTCGAGTTTTTTCCATCCTAGCGTTTTGAAAATTATAAAATCGTGTATTTTGTTTAACTTTTCCATTTTGAGGTTCAAGCCGATTATAAATGTAAATTATAATCTTTGGAACCGATGCCCCCTCTAATTGTATATAGGAAATCTCGAAACCAGTTTGCTACACTGTTTTCGGTTTTACATCTATTATCGGTCTTTTCTGCATTATGCATCGTCGATGCTGAAGAAACAGGCTCAGCAGAGAAGTAGAAGACTGAACAGCATCCCAGTTTCCGTGTCATCAAAAACTACGCTTACACGGTGACTCAGTTCCTGCGCTTGCCGGATGCTGAACTACTTTGCGACCAAGAAAAAGGGCTCGAATCCTCCCGTCATTCGAGTATGCTCCTGAGGTCTAAGACCATCAGCAATTCAGCACCAATGAAGTCCCATGCTAACCATTTCGTAAGCAGAAGCAAAAGGTAAGACAGAGACGCCATTCCTACTTTTTTTCAAGAATCGTCACCCTATAATAATATTGCCTGAATTTCGTAAATTGAGCTAGCTTTGTATAGGATGGTTTTACATTAATATAATTGTCAAGCGGATTCAAATACAATTCTATTATTGTGTAAAAGTGATTACTTAAAGATCCCGTTTTTCGATAAGTTTACTTAAAACGGTCTTAAATAAGTATACTTGTACTTAGGAGTTTAACCGAGTCGATTTGAGCTCGAGCTCGGGTGGGCTTGGAATCGGCTTTAAAACTTGAGCTTGAGTTCAGAATCGGCCCGGAATTATCCGAGCTTAAAAAGTCAAAGCTTGGAATCAGCTCAGATTAGGGTCAAACTCTATTCGAATTCAGTTAAATCTTTATTTTCTGTACATTATTGAACTATTAAATCAAATTAAAAATAAATATATTTTAAGAAAAATGCAAATATAAGAAACATTTGATTATAAATGCTTAAATGACATTTTATTAGAAACAAAACAATTACAAAATGACAAAATAACTAAATACTGTATAAAATGAGCCTTAACGAACTTCCGATTCCGAGTTTAGTAGAGCTCGGATTTGAACCGCCTAGGCTCGAAATCGGCTCAGAATTAGTTTTGACAAATTACGAGCCGAGATTTTACCGAACTGATTTCGAGGGCTCTTTAAACCGGCTCAAATGACTTACCACCCTACTTGTACTCATTCAATCAATACCAACAAACACCAATCACCAATCACATAGTCATTCTACTTTTCATTAATTTCTACTACTTGACCGTGTTAAGCTTATGACCGATATACCCGTCTAAAACCCGAATCCGTCATTTCGTGTATTTATATAGACAGGCGATTACTCCAAACATTCAACCCCAATAAATCAACAACCACCATCAGTATGCTAATACTAACAATTTGCATAATCGGATTCCTCTCATTTACAAAACAAATCTTAAAATTTACAAAATGGGTTTGGTCAATGTTCATTAGATCACCAAAAAAACTAACCAACTACGGTTCATGGGCTCTAATCACTGGTTGCACTGATGGCATTGGAAAAGCACTCGCTTTTGATCTCGCTTCAGACGGTCTTAACTTAATCTTAATCGGTAGAAACCCGTCAAAACTCGAAGCGACTTCAAATGAAATTTTACAAAAACAATGCAATAACAACATTAAGATCAAGACTATTGTTATTGATTTTACTGATATTATTATTGGTGAAGAAATTGAAGTAAAAATTCGTGAGGAAATTGAAGGATTAGATGTTGGTGTTTTGATTAATAATGTTGGTTCGTCATCATCTAAAGCGAAATTCTTTCATGAAATTGATTTTCAAGGAATGCATGATTTGATTAATGTTAATTTGAATAGTGTAACTTGGGTTACTCGAGCTGTTCTTCCTGGTATGTTGAAGAAGAAGAAAGGTGCTATTGTTAATATCGGTTCTGGGTCGACTTGTGTCGTTCCTTCTTATCCTCTTTTTACCCTGTATGCTGCTACTAAAGGGTACGTAACTATTTTTTCCGTTTCAGTCATTTGTTTAACTTAGCAGTAGGTAACTATTTCTTCTGTCTCGGTTATATATTTATTTTTATATTCGTTGTATTAGATCTGGGTCGGAGACTAAGGGCCTAATCTTTTCGTCTGAAACAAGCTGAATTGAATAAATTGGAGTAGAGCTTAATTGAACTAAATTGAGTCGAACTAAGGTGAAGTGAATTTAGTTGAATTAAAAGTTACTTTTGTGAAGAGATTAATTGAAAATAATTGATTGAACGTAAATAAAACTTAACGAAATACAACCAACCAAAATTGAAAGGAGCTGAAATTAAGCCAGAAAGAACAGGGCCTAATTCATAGATAAGAAATAAGACGGATATTACCCGCTGAAGACGGGTCACATACATACCAAATCACCGCACTTGCTGGTTGTTGTTATGTTTTTAGTTGTATATCTTAGATGCATGATACTCAAGTTATGTCCATGGTATTAAATCCGGGTTGCAGACTAATTGTTACGAGTATAAAACCGTTCATGGGACTCCAAACATAGGCTGAAGGTTAGAGTTCCAAGATCGGTTTTATACTCTAACACTAATTCATAGATCCGGAATGATTGGTTCCGAGATCAAATCCCAATAGGTGAATTGACTGAAATGAGGAAATCTGATGGCTATATCATTTACTTGAGTGAGATGGGCATATGAGCTTACTGAGCAACGAGCATATCCGTCTTAAACTTAAGTAAACTCAATTTGTGATCGGAAATGGGCATATCCGTCTTAAATTTAAGTATCAGATGTTGACAAAAGCTGATTTTTTAGATCATTGGACCAAATGGGTAGCTCAATTTGGAAGTAATTCATGTAATTTCAGAAAAAAATTCTGTATTGTCAGCTCATGAAGTTCAGGGCTTTTGATTGAAGTTTGCATTTTGCTTGATGTAGTAGGAGATATTGTCAAAGTCCGAACCTTTACTGAAGATCATCTGTATTTGGATGGAATTAACGTCATTAAACTTCATTTACCAGAAGCTCGATCTAGATTAAGTGACAATAGAATGAATGCTTTTTGTTCGGAGATAAAGCCTGTCATTGAGAGGCTATCAATTCGGGTTTTGATGGGTTTAGGGTTTAGGGTTTAGGGTATAGATGTTACATTCGTACTGAACATTGTCCTGCACTTCTGTTTCTAATCATGTTCAGGTATGTTGCAATGTTCTCGAGAAGCTTAAGCGTAGAGTATCAGCAGTACGGAATTGATGTACAATGTCAGGTAACAAGCTGAAATCATTTCAAATTTTGTTACATCAAAGTTCTGTTTGTTTTTCGGAGATTCCTGGAACATAATTTTGCGACTTCTCAGATACCATTGCTGGTAGCAACGAAGATGGCGTCAATAAAAAAACCGTCTTTCTTTATTCCATCACCGGAGCAGTACAGCAAAGCGAGTAAACGATGGATTGGGTTTGAGCTGTTTTGTGTTCCGTACTGGACTCATGCTTTGCAATGGTGCCTCATAAGTTCAATGCCGGAAGCCGTGGTGGATTGGCTTCTTTTGAGATACTTCCTCCGTTTGCGAAAGAAAATGATTCAGAAGGAATTAAGGCAGAAAGAGTAGAGCATTGTCCTTGAAATTTTAGAATTATGTTGTAATAAACACGATTTAAGTGAGTCGGAATTCGGGATCCTCTCCATTGTTTTCTCTCCGTTTCCTGTCACGTTCCTATTTTATATTGTTACTCGTCTTTCGGTCTTAAAAACTGTAAACTCATTCCGATTTTAGTGAGTCGGGAATCGGGATCCTCTACTTCTGCACAAATTCTCATTTAGTATTTGACCCGTCGCAAGCCTGTGACGGATATCCCGTCACAAGCAAGACTTGCTGCTCCTTCTGTTTCTTTGTGCTAGAATTACTATCTTAAATCCGTTTTAGAATAATACATATTTCATAGTTAAGTTGACATTTTTACGCGTCATTTTCATTTTATTAAGAAAAAATAAGAATTGATATTTGTAGTTTATATTTTGTATCTATGTTTATATAAAGGAAAAATAAATTTCTGATTTTTATACTTGTAAGTCGAGATCGTCTTTTTAAAGTTTCCTCTTCCTTTTTCCCCTTTCCTTTTGTCTCATCGTGTTTTGGATTAAACCATCGTTTTTAAACGATTTTAGAAGACGATTTATGTCGGCGGACTCTAAAAAATGGAGTCTATCACTATAATTTAATTTATTGTTGTATACCTAAAAATTCATGAAGGATCTTTGTAGATCAAAGAGATTAAAATTTTTGAATAATTTAATCCAAGTTGGCACAATGCAATTGGATAGGCTGGCAAACCCACCAATCAGAAAGCAGCCAATATTACGTAATTGAAGCCACGTCACCTACCCATCCCCACAATGTACAGGTCAGCATAAAAAGATGACGAAAAGGGATAGACTTATTGTTATCATTCCGAGATTAGATATTTAAAAAGATACGTCTTTTAAGTTCGTGACCGTTTTAAATTTTTCATTTGAATTGGTAAATTAAATATTTTGTGATTCTCTAAACTTGTTTTATCTAGGGGCGTTCATTGGTTTCGGGATCGGACCGGACTGGAGTAGATCAAACTCTCTGAACCAAAGACCAAATAAGGGTTAAAAGGTGGACCGAGGACCGAGGACCGAACCATATTAATATTATCCGGGCTAGAAAAACGCATGGATCGAACCGGACCAGACCAATTGGACCAAAATGAACTAAATATGATTGTCGTTGACATGATTTAACACATAAAACTAGAACTCGAGAAGTTCGACCCGTTTAAAAAGTGCCAAAAAAATGAAACCAAACAACATTCATGATCCATAATAAGATATGAGCATCACAATATCAATACAAATGGCTTAATCTCATCACTCTTCACTCTCAATTCTCAAACCAACATTTTCTGCCTTTTTCCTTCCTTCTCGCTCTTGGATTACTTGGATATTTCTCAGGTATTGTTTTCTATTTATTCTTTACTCGATTCTTTTACGGTTAGTCTTTCTTAAAACGGTTATTATTCTCCTTTAACTAACACGGAAAGACGGTCAAAATCTATCATATACGTAATACGGAGTACTCTTTTGGTTCGATCCATTTTATTACATTTTTTAGTTTAAACTATACGTCCATTTTTTACAACTCGCAATATAGTTCATTTGAACGTAAAATTCAGAGGAATCGAGTGATGTACCAGTGTAGACGTGTAGTACTGTATTATTACGCGCGCTAAGTAAATCTCCGAATACCATCCTAAACCGAGTTGACTGCAATCTAGGTAGCACAGACACTTCTTCTAATTAGCCGCCCTGTGTCCGACACTCGGACACCCGACACTCGTTGGACACATGTCTAAACATATTATAGTTTAGACGACGAGGAATAAAATTTGAAAAAAGATCGAATTGTATCTTTACCAGTTTAGATTTAGCTTCAAATACCTGATAAAAATAAAATTATACGTTATTTATAACCATAAAATATATATTTTATTATATTTAAATACCGTGTCCCGTATCCTAAATTTCATGGGATGCCGTGTCCCGTATCCTAAATTTCATGGGATGCCGTGTCCGTGTCGTGCTACCTAGACTGCAATTGATCAAGAGTTGAGACGTTGAGCGACTGAATGTACCCGCGACCCAAATGACCTTCCTGTAGCAATGAATCCGAACTGACCATGTTCAACCCTGTAAGTACGCAACCCTCTGGCTGCGACAAGCCGACAAGTATGACAAACCGAATAGCATATTTGTCAGATCTGTTACATTTCAGTTTAAATGGGTTACATAAGCATTGCAGCTGATATTCCTGAGGTACGATAAAAGCGACAATGTTTTAACAGTCTGCAGCAAATTATCCAATGTGCAGGAAAAAATGGAGAAAACCTGTGAATACTGTGCTGCACCAAGGCCAGTAGTGTACTGTCAAGCGGACGGAGCAGTTTTATGCCTCTCTTGTGATTGCAAAGTTCATTCAGCCAATGCACTGTCAAGTCGTCACTCTCGGACACTTCTATGTGATTCTTGTCGATACAATCCAGTAATTTTCCGGTGTTTGGATCATTTGATGCTACTTTGTCGAGGATGTGATGCCCGGATTCACAGGGTTTTACCTCAGCATAAGAGGCTGGTGATAGACGGTTTTTCTGGGTGCCCGTCTGCTAAAAGTTTTGCAGATTTGTGGGGATTTGGCGAGAATGAACTGAATCAATTTTCTGGGAGTAGTAGACAAGGAGTTGAATCATCTGTATCTAGTGAAATAGATAGCGCAACATCCAGGAATTTCCGATGCTCGGTTGAAAGAACAGGTTATTCTGTCACTGCAGAGCATGGAACAGGAGCTGATAGCCAACAGTATCAGGTAAACTTGCACATACAACTAGAGCTGGCAAAAGCTGACCCGACTCGATGAACCCGACCCGACCCGTCCGAAACCCAACCCGATACAACCCGAGAAATTAGGTGACCGGAAATCGAACTGACCCAACCCGAACCGACCCGCTAACCGATAGCAGCATTATTTTGTCCAACCCAAACCGAACCGACCCGACCCGACTCGGCATGTGACCCGATATTTCTCAACCCGATAGATACGTTATAATGAACTGGCTTAATAATGGTTTAAATGACATCAAATTGATAATTCTTCTTAATTATTTTAACTTAAACTTCAATTAATACGTCTATCCATTAATTAAACATAAAATTATCATCTAAAACTAAATATATAAGATAAAATATATGTCAATAACTTGACCCGCTAATGTCCCGACCCGAATTGTCACCCGCTGATGACCCGACATGAACCGAACCGACCCGAACCCGTCACTAACCCGGCATAACCCAAACCCGATATGACCCGACATGCTTTGACCCGACCCGAATGACCCGATTGCCACCTCTACATACAACTATATTTCAGGCTTTTCAGCCATAGGCGAGAGTCGGGTTTTTTGAAGCATACAGTTGAAGTAAATAAAGGATTTTTCAGGAACCAGTCAGTCATCAGAAAGACCAGAACAACTGCTTAATCATGCAACAAATTCTCGACTTGAAAAAGCTTCAGCTCTCTGAACATAATGACGAGTCACCCCTTTTACGTCGTTATGAAGAAGCTGTTACATCTGTACCTGTGTATAGCCCTTCATCAAGCGTCAATGATCTGAAACAGCAATTACAAAGGCTCGATGGTAATGTCGACAATCTTCAGAGCTTGATTAATGCTGAACGGTTTACTTCATCGTCTCAATTCGACCACTTGTCAGGATCATCATCTGTAGGAGACTTGTTTTGGCAGACTGATCAGGTTGATAATTGCAGATCCGGCTTTTCTAATGTGATTGCCTGAATTTCCCCCACCTTACTGTTTTGCTAATTTTCGGAACTGAATGCAGATTTGGTCACAAAATATCCAAGATCTCGGTGTTTGTGAAGAGCAGGGGGGATACTCTGATGTCTTCAACATACCCAATTTGGATGCAACATTCCACAACTTCGAAGACTTGTTCAGCGGTGATGCAACCCGAACTGAATCTTTGCTTGGAGAAGATGATCTGATCTGGTCCAATGTTGAAAACGAAACAACCAAGGTCCAAAAATCTGCATCACTTTCAGTAAATCATTTTAACTGATTATAAAAACTGGTTCGATTATCAGCTGGGGCGATGGCCACTGCAGCTCCCAGAGGGGTGGCTTACATGGTCCATGTGGTGGTGCGGGAATGCATGAGCCCGGGGATTAAACCCCTCGTTACCAAAAAAAAAAAGCTGGTTTTTCTGACTAATTAGTGTCATTTCAGGACGTCTCGGCCTCATCGTCTGTCAATGTCAACCAGGGCAATGAGAAATTTCTTCAGAGCAGGAAAAATTCAGATAATCAAATGAGATTATCAGGCTTTCCTTCATTATCGTCTTCAAAACTCAGTGCCGAGAGTAGAAACAGAGGCGAACAAGTAGGCAAAGAAAGAAATAAGACTCGAATGTAAGTTGCTAGTTCGTCTTCCTCTTCTGTGCTATTCTTTTGACGGTAATATTTTTTTTGTCTGCGTAAGTGTTCATGGCCGAGAGTAAAAAAAAGACAACTATACTTTTGCTATCTTATCGATTTTTTTACAATTCTTTTTTTTTGGTTAGCATCAGTTGATTCAATTCTCGAGCTCACTTGCCATAACAAGAACCGTTACACATGACATCCATGAGACACTTGAGTTAACAATGCTGATACACTCCGTATTATTATAGATCATAAACCCGTCACAAATTTATGTTCGTGGTTCTTCATTCAGACATTGGTATATTGAAAAGCTTACTCTTATCAGTTGGTATAAACATGAATACATTCAGGAATACAATTACATATCTGACTGACGCAACATTGTTTACAGGCATGGTAAACAAACTCCTCTATCGCCTCGTAAGAGTAAAGCTGATACACATAAGAGGATCAAAAGCCGATGTATAACGATTGAAGGCTCTGAAACGGAAGCTGCAAGCGTAAAAAAAGGATACTGAGATTTCAGACTTTCCTGTATCATATGTACATACATCCAATTTGGGACATCTGCTACTACTATTTTCGGTCTTTTAGCATTATTCGTCATTGGCTATTGAATTTAAATCAAGCCAAGCACCGAAAAAAAAAAAAAAAAACATCAGTTCTACAACTGCACCACTGACCATTGACTCACATGTCTAATTATCTTCACACGACATTACGACATTACGACATTACCAGATTGACGGACAAAAACAGTGTACAATGATGTTGAACAAACAGGCTCAGCAGAAAGTAAAAGATGGAACAGCATCTCAGTTTGCGTGTCATTAACAGCTAGGCTGGCTTACTTGGTCACTCAGGTCCTGCGCTTGCCGGATGCTGAGCTACTTTGTGACCATGAAGAGGGCTTGAATCCTCCTGCCAACAGATTCGAAACTGCAGCAGCTTTAATTTTTCTCCTTTTTCTCTCCAACTCCAAACGTCTACTATCATTTGAGGATGCTCCTGTTGACCCAGAGAATATAGAGGAAGTAGCAATCAGGGCTCGTTTTAGCTTCCTGTTTTCATTGAACTTTGTAGCAAACTTTACATGGGAAGCCGTGGCAGCATCTTCTGCAGATGGTGGTAAGAGCCGTATAGCAAGACCTTTTCTTCTGGCAGCACTCTCCTCTTCCACCACTCTCTTCTTTTGACCCTATAAAGAGACAAGAAAATAATGAAATCAGGAAATACAATTTTGATGAGATTAGGATGAGGCAAATAAGTCGTGGACTATGTTACTCCGACTCTTCTAATTTCCTTGCGTACCCGTGTCCGATACTGGACACTCGGACATGGGTATGACACATGGACACCTCATTTTAGACCAAAATGTGCATACTTTCCAATATTATAGCCGAATCCGACACTTGGACACGTACCCGTGTCGGGTACTTCTAAACGAGTCTGAGTAATATAGGTCGTGGACTTTAATTTATTTTTTATTAACAAACTGTCTCATGGTGATATTACTCATCTTACCATGAAACTTGATATATACGGAGTATGAGATATAGTAGGTAGTTGGTTGATGGGGATTGGGGTATATCATATATGGCCAATATGGGTACGGTACTACGGTGTGTACTGTGTAGTTAAATGGGTTAGTATCATAATCTAACATGAGACCGTCTTTTGAGTGATTTAAATTATTCATTATTGTTCCACCAAATGAGCCATGAATTTACTATCATACCCTTAATCTTGCGCGGAGAGCTTTATTGGCGGAATAGTCATCACCGTGCCTTGCATCAGATACACGCTGCAGACGCACAAGGACTGGCTCGGCTTCTTTTTTCTTCTTCAGATCCTCCTCTTGATGCTCCAGGCGGTAGAATGGGTCCACAAGCTTACCTTTTACTGTACAGAAACAGTAATATTGAGTAACAAGTTGCCAACAAATAAAAAATGTCATGGTATAAGAAGATTGGTGGAGTGTGCAACAAAATAATCCCAAATAACATCAACGTACATGATACAATAAGAGTGACTCCACTGATTGGGATGAGATGGATAACTCACTAACCTTCATCCTCGGGAAGAGCTAATGTCTCTGCATCTTCAGGTTCATACTCTTCAACTTTCTTTCGAGCACCTTTGATGATTACATACTCACAATTTTTTGGATCAGTGTTTATGACAATCTCATGCTGACAGCAAGCAGATTTCATAGAGAAGCTCCATATCTGAACCAATCACAAGCACGCACAGTCAGGTTAAAGAGCAAAAAAAGTAGAAAAGAACAAACAAGTTGCAACTACTTGACTAACAAGCAACCGGCAAATAAATGAAATTCAATATACAATATACAATTACATTTTGGAATAGCATACCAACAACCTTCCAATTTCCAAAATATTTTACACGGTAGACATGACCATTTCTGAATTGCACAAGATTAGGCAACTAAAGCTTTGGACAAGTACACATGACCATCGTTGATTGTACAAGTCTAGGACTAAAGCTTTGAAGCTTTCTAACCCCGACTCTTTTAGAAAGGAGAAAAACACAACGGGACAGAAAAAAGACTAGGCAACTAAAGCTTTCGATAAGTAGGCATGACCATGTTGACTGTACAAGACAAAAACTACTAGAAGTTTCTAATTCATTCTCTCATTGTAAGCAGGAGGCCATATACAACAAGGAAAAGAGGGAGAAAAAAAACATGTTATGCTGCTTGAATATGCATCAGAAAACGTACCTTGGTGGAATAGTAGTTTCCAACTTGTTTTTTCTCTGCATTGAACCTAACACCTTTTGCAATCATGGATTCACATCCTTCACACCAGATATTGTAAGGCATCTCAAACCTGTACAGGTAAAAAAAAGCATCAAAACAAGCAACTGGCCGTTTATAAGGCGATTTGTTCACATGCAGTGCCAAAACTTGTACATTCCACAATTAAGAATCATCAACCTTTGGTTGGTGGATGTGGTTACATCGGCCAATATTCGTAATTTGAAAAATCGTCCAGTGTTAGACAAATTGCATGAAGGATTTTGAAAACTAAATGCACAACCATTTTAAAAGGCCATCTTATTCACAACATATCTCCATTAACAGATACCTGTAGTTGTCGCAACTGAGAATTCAAAAAAAATAGAGTTCATGCAGTTCCTTGTTTCTGATCAAAGGAGGCTTAGTTCAAAGGGGTGGGGTATAGGCGTATAGCTACGGAAAGTAAACTAAATCAGCACCAGCTAAACCAGAAAAAAGCCATAGTCCAAAACCTCCTCTCCTTAACAGTAACTCAACAATAACCGCAGCCCAGTAAGTTAAAAATGCTAAGTGAGAAAAGTATTAATAATTCCGATCACACTCATAATGTATAGGAATCAAGTTAGATCTTTCCATAGGACATCTCCTGCTGTCAGAAGTTCCTTTACGGTTTCAAAGTACATGGAAGAAGCTCCAACTCGAGTTTCATTTCAGAACGGAATAACCAAGACTAATACAAAATTATAAACCTCGCAAGTACAACATCAAAGGGGTAATCAGTAATCATGGAAATTATTATTAAACCAAATGGTAGACGTTGGCACTCAAAATTCACTAAAGAGCATAATCAGTAAAATTTCATCAGGTAATGGGAGAAAACAACTGGTCTGCCAGAGTTGACATACCTTATAATTAGGATGCCTTGATCGATTTTCCTCGCCCTCTCTCTTAAAGCATGTTGACCATTAAACTTATTGAGAGAACCCTGTAGAAGAATAAGCAGTAAGAAAACATGTCGAGGAGCTGAGGAAACAACTGAAACTGAAGAACTTATCTTATGAAACATAAATACACCGTATAAAAAGATGCACATACCTGAGTAGGATCCCATTCTGGGGGGTAGTAAAAATTATCAGCTCTCGCTGCAGCAAGTGTAGACTGTGCAATACAAGCAATGAAATAGAATTAGAGCATAATTGACTAGACCAGAATTCAAGCTGTTTATCATTATGCATTTCAACGAAGTAAGAGTCATATATTCAGAAAGAAACGTACAGCCAAATCTGACAAAGTACCGTTTAAAGCACATACAATGATATAATTATCAAACTATTCTAAATCATGAACTGAGTGACATTGGCTACAGTTCAGTTCAACCTTTTGACGAATACAATAAACGCCATCATATCAAGGAGAAAAAAATATCCCAGAATGTCGGCAGTTAGAAGCTCTTAAGTAAGGAAAAGATGTCTGGTTTTGAACTCTCCTATAAGGAAAAGTGTATTTCATCCGCAAATAACCCCTAAAGCGCCTCCCATATGAGCAACACTGCTTAAACTACTAGTGTTCTAACATGAAAACACCTAAACGTTGAATCCTTCCATCTAACTGTCAACATCATGAAACAATCGCCGCTTCAAATATCCATATAAACTAACTACTGTCTTAAACAGTTAAACTGGTAATAAGAAACGGAATATCAAAAATACTTGTTACACAATCTCAATACCCATTTACCACGCCAAACCCTCTTATTCGGTTTCACGACATGGATAAGGGTGAACACGAACATATCAATGGTATTCTAGTAAGAAACAACCTACAAAAATTAACCTATATTACTACATAGTTTGAGACTTCTCACTTTCTACGCAATTTGTTAGATTATTAGCAAGGAGGGCAGAAACCTCTATAGATATACTTGGTCAAAATGCCTTCAACAAGATTAAGTCGAGCGATCTGATATCGTCCACAGACGTCGCGTCAAGGGTTCAATGCTAAAAGCTTTTGATACTGTTCCCTTTGTCCCAGTCATATGTGACCTTTTTAATTCTTTGTGAGCGGTATTTTAATCATAGATAAACATATGATCAGGACGGTAATCTCGAAACAAAGAAGCTTAGCTTCATCATGTGAGTTCCATCCTATAATTCCAATTAACCCTAATGATAATCAGGATTCTAATTACAATTCAAATCCATTCATCAATTTAGACATGATTATTCCTTAATCCAGCAATCAAGGAATCACAATAACATCCTACAAGGCTACATATCAATCGAATAATTCAAGATGGAGAGCGTGAATTGGTAGCGTCACGAAAACCCTAATTACCATGGCGGAGATAGATAAAATCATAATCACAAAAACAAACAAAATAAATAAAAATTGGGAAGATTAGATAGCGCACCATGATTGATTGCTGAGGAGAACAAGGATTTCTGGTATGCTGGCGAAATTAAAAAATTGCGATTACTGCTCGAACAGGTGATGGAGATTTAATAAATTGGGGATTTCTGGGTTGTATATTCTGTATGGCTGTAAAATTACGATTTCAGTTTTGTATAACAAGTTTGTTATCATGTCCGTGCGTTGCACGGAATATTAAAACGTAATTGTTAAATTTTGCACTCAATTTACCTAATTTAACACTTTTTTATTCTAAATTTTCATAATTATTCTTAGTAAAAATATTAAAAAGACTTTTAAAAGAACTTAAAAAATTGAACACTCTTTAATACTAATCAATCTCTTATTCGTTCTATTATTATGGACCGTAATTCGTACATATCAAGCTTAAGTTCTTTGTCATCGTAAATTTTCTATTAAGTTCTGTTTTTTATTCAATTTAATTGATTTTTTTTTTAAACGAGGGGTTTTTTAACATTTAGGTTTTGGATTGATTTTGTTTGATGAATAGGCGGTGGTAAGGACGACAGGTCGGAGAAGGGTGGTCGACCGACGGCGTGGGAGGGTGGTGGGTGGGGAAGTGGTATGTCGTTGACCTTATATTGATGTGGGAATGATTTTAGCGTAGCTTTTCAATGTTATTTTCTTATTCTTATTTTCTTATTTTTGCTTTTTTTTAAATAAAAATAAATAAATTTTCGAGTTTTATTTTAATTTTAATTAATTCTCTCCTTATTCTATTTTGATAATTATATTGTGCAGGAGTCGGAAAAATGGATTAATACTGGGATTTTTGGAATTGTCGCGTCACTGTTTGGGGATTTGTCTCTTTTGTTTTTTTGGTGGAATGTAAAAAAAGAGGAAGGTAATAAAGGAATAAGTGTGAAAAATGTGTGGGATTGATTAAAATGATGTGCGGGATTTAACACGTCCCCATTAAAATATCGTGTGATAAATTTTATGATAAAATAGAATATGGTATAGAGTTTATGTCTAAGATTCTATGTTATCGCATAATCAACAAATAATTCTCGCTAACATAATATTTACATGAGAATAAATGAGTGTTCTATTGATCAATAAGCGGATTATACCACTAGAGGTATACAATTTTCTGTACATATTTTGAGTTTTTTAATATGAAATTCGAGTTTTATTAGAAAGAATATGAGTTATATGGTAAAATTTATAAACTACTCGAGAAAATATTGAGAATAAAAAATTATTATACAACTAAAATACAATACATATAAGTTAAACTATATTTTAATTTTAATATAAAAAAACTAAAATATAACTCAAAATAGTTTAAAAGCTCAACAAATATACACATAAGCTCAATAAATACACCATGGTTGTACGAGGCTATTATACATATGGTTGTATAATCCTTTTTGTGTTTATTGATAAATATTTTTTGTTAGAAAAATAAAACAAATAAGAAGATTATAGGCATGATGCTCGAAATATTATAGTTTTTAAATTTCATGTTACTTGTGTTTTCTCAATTGGTCAAGGAAAATTATTATTTATCACACATAATCAACTCAATGATGCAATACACCCTCTTCCTTGGAATGACAAACCATTGGTCAAGAAGATTGGTAACAACCCTCTTAATTTTAATGGCAAAAGTAATTTAAAACCCGAAATGACAGAGGGGGAAGAACGTTCTGAAAATACCATTTTCCCACCTTCTGTTATTAACGTAGCCGAACTCGATTTGTTATAATATAAGTTCTTTTCCTTTTAAAAAAAAAAAAAACCGAAATGGTCACCACTCACAATTAAGACACTCGGAAAGGTAATTAACCCTCCTAAAGTCCTAAGGGCATCACCCAACCAATCACAAACTAATCTACCATTTTGAAAACAATAAGTCTCCTTTTTGACGGATTAACGGGCGTATCGTCCATTTGGGTAAATAAAACAAATGTATAGGTAATCACAAAGCCTCGTTCTTAACTTTCAAATGACTTTATTTAACCAGTAATAAGTTCGTGAGTCGTGCCGGATAAACCCGTCGCAAACGAGAATTTGTGTCTTAAAAAACCACTCAATCAAATACTACTCCACAACCTTCCTCCCACAACTCCCTAAACACACACAAATCACACACACAAAATGCCAAAAGAGTTCAACATCCCACCAGTCTCCTTCCCAACACCCTCCCCATCAACCACCCCATCCACCATGAACCACCCTTCAACCACCACCCACTCCGCCACCTCACCACCACTCCACCACCGTAGCTTCCCTCCAACCGCACCATTCCCACCACCTTCCTCCTCTTCCTCCTCCATCCCCTTCATGTCCTTCGACATGTCATCCCATACCACCCCCTCCTCCTCCGCCTACCCTTCCTCCTACCCACCACCGCCGCCGCACAATCTCTCCTCGTCGTCACTCTTCCTCGACGAACCTTCCCTCCTTGAAGAACTCGAAATCAATCCAACTCTCATCTGGCGGAAAACCCGATCTCTTCTTAACCCGATTCGACCCGACCCGACTCTTCACTCGTCTGACCCCGACCTCTCTGGTCCGTTCCTTTACTATATGTCCCTCGCACTGTTTCAGCTTCTCGCTGGTAAGGTTCAGTTCGGTGTGATCCTCGGGTGGATCGCAATCTCGTCGGTTTTTCTCTACTCGGTTTTGAATTTCCTCGCCGGAAGAGGCGGAAACCTTGATCTGTACCGGTGTGTGTCGGTTGTTGGATACTCGCTTATGCCGATTGTGGTGTTCTCTGCGGCGTCGTTGTTTTTGCCGCCGGTGGGTTCGTCGGCTGTTGGACTCGTTGTTGCCGGAGTTTTCGTTGTTTGGGCGACGAGATTGTGTTCTAAGTTGCTTGCTGAAGATTCCATTGGTTGTGAAGAACATCGTGGGTTGATCGCTTTTCCTTGTTTCTTAATTTACACTCTTTTCTCTATGCTTGTCATGTTTTAGCTTTTTATTTAATTATTTCGATCGATAATGGAAGATGTATTACAAGTGACTGGTAGAAATGTTCTTTTCTGGATATAGAAGATTTGACTTTGTGTTTTTGTTTCGATTAATTTGGAATATAATGGGATTTAGGGTTGTTCATCTTGTGTAATTGCGTTGTGATCGAATTTTTGATCAGATTAGTTATCGAAATGATGAGTATGCAGCATGATTTAATCGCGTCTGCTACTGTAACTGGTTCCAGAGATTGCTCTAGATTCGTGTTTTACTACCCTAATTGCTTCTAGGGATTGCTCTAGATTCGTGTTTTACTACCCTAATTGCTTCTAGGATTGCTCTTGATTCGTGTTTTATTACCCTAATTGCTTCTAGGGATTGCTCTTGATTCGTGTTTTACTACCCTAATTGCTTCTGATTGCTCTAGATTCGTGTTTTACTACCCTAATTGCTTCTAGGGATTGCTCTAGATTCGTGTTTTACTACCCTAATTGCTTCTAGGGATTGCTCTAGATTTGTGTTTTACTACCCTAATTGCTTCTAGGGATTGCTCTAGATTCGCGTTTTACTACCCTAATTGCTTCTAGGGCTTGCTCTAAATTCTTGTTTTACTACATTGACTGCTTCCTAAGCTTGATCTAACGTCGTGTTTACTGTTCTAGGATGCTAGACATTGAGTCGACAGAGTAACCTACCTATGTGCGACATTGTGCGTTTACTACTGTAATGGCCTCTAGAGATTGCTCTAGATTTTGTGTTTTACCACTGTAATGGCTTTCAGAGCTTGCTCTAAATTAGCAATTACAGTAGTAATTGCTTCCAGAGCATGCTTTAGCATCGTGTTTACTGTTACAGGATGCTAGAGATGTTTTTGATTTTCATTTTTCATGTGTAATTAACTGTTTACTTTCCCAATACAATGTGACAAACTGACAAGCGTGATTTAATCACGTTTGAAGGCAAGATTTGGAGGTGTTCCGAAGTAATATACCTTTAGTTTGGATGCAAAAAGAAGACGGAAAGGGAGGGGAAGAGGGCGAGGAAGGGGACTGAAAAATTGGCTTTTCCCCTTGAAATCGATCTTTACGTTATGCTTTCATGATGTTCAATCAATGGTTCTCCTTGATTTTCGATTCTCAATTTCATTGTCTTTTTTATACTAGTTAGTAGTTACAGGGTCAAAGAGTTCCAGATGGCTTTCAATGAAAAATAAATGATGTTTTTCTTTATTCTCTGATTGATATTTTCCATACGTCTTTGTTAAATGCTTTGTTGTGCAGATTTCTGCTATTTGGAATGTGTTGTTAGTTTTCATATATTATCGGCTTAGTATACAACTCACATTTTGTCCATTAATTTCTGAACTTTTCCATTACTCAATGTTTCATCTTCCTTAATTTACTGCTTAACATTGCATGCTGAGATAGTTGGTCTGATGGGATGCCGAAACTTCTGAGCTCCAGTGATCTTCTTATGCAACCTCGATATTTTTTGATATGGCCATCTCATGCAAAGGTATCCTGATGTTACTCTTACTCTATTGATTTGTACCCTCTAAACTGCGTGTTTTTTACTAAAGGTATATGTCCTCTTCACTTTTAGCTTAGGTGATACTCCGTATTTTACTACTCCTGAACATTTAACTTAACACAAAAGATGATCTTAGAGTTCTATTCAGTTTTGCGGGGGTTTCTATTTGATGCCGGTTTATTACATTGTTTTTTCTTTGTAGTAGTTTGGTTTAGGATTTCGTTTCTTGATTTATTTTTTTGGGTTTTTATACATGTGGTAAGTTCGATTTAAAATCTATAAAACCCCTTTATCTTTCACTTTCGGTTTCACTTCACTTCCGTTTCTTTTTTTCTTTTCTTTATTCTTTTCTCTTGTCGAGATGAGAGTTCACCCTGGACGGTTCTAAAGGATGATTCATGTCAGCCGACCCCAAAACATTTTGGGACTAAGGCTCTGATGTTGTTGTTGTTGCCTGAAGCTTCATTGCTTCAACATATTGTTTTAGGATTTGAACTTTGGAATAACACTAGTGTTATAAGAGACGGTGTATTTGTCAACGTTTTTGCAGATTTCATATTAGGTTTGCTGATGAAAAGCAAACTTAATGACACAAGTCAGCTGTTGGCATTGTGTTTTTAAGTTTTTGATAGTAATTTTACCACTTGACACATTTTTTGAAGGCGTGTCGCACTGTCGCCTGCCTTTCAGTAGAGAGTCACCTTATTGTGAATATATTGTCATATAAGCTGTTTGGTTCACTGCCGTTTCTTCAGGTGAAAACGGTATGTTTGTGTACGTCTGCAGCTAGGGTTAGACATTGTCTGCAGCTCAGTTGTATCCTTCCAGAAATTGAGCTCTGATAACTCATTGCATTCTTTCAATACTGTCAGTGCCTTCATATGTACACGAGGCAGGGGGTTACGATGGTTAGAATTGATGTGTGAACTAGAATAGCGAGAACTGATAGCCAACTTACGAACATCAAATCTCTGGAACCTTCATCCGGATGCTTCGTCACACAGATTTTGTGTGTCACTGTCTGTATCACTATTCTGATTACAGGGGGTGTTAGTCTGCATTTCAACCTTTTTACTTGTCACGGTTATGGATCGGCACCCTAGGTTTCTATGAAAACAGTATACTTGATGGTGATAAGGTTGTGTAGGGTTCCAGTTTTTCGTTGGGACGTTTTGCTGTGGCGTCCTCGCTGGCTGACTGGCTGCAGGTCGGGATTTGGTTTCGTAGTTTAAGGAGGTATGTTGTTACAAGTCTGGGGAACATCTCCTATTCTCCACCCAGATGCAGAACATTTCATTTGGGCCGGATTTGGTCCAATTTTATGTTCCGGGCCGGATAATGCACCCTTGACAGTCGACAGTCGACACCCCTGCGAATGCTAACATAGCAAAACATTTCATTTGGGCTGTTCAAAAAGTGGTTTAGACAGGCAAAACTGACCAACCCAGACCGGATTGGATCAGATAAATACCGTCCAATCTCCGGGCTCAAAAAAAAAGCTACCGGTCTCTGGTCCGAATTTTTCAAAAAACCCCAATTTACCCTTTAAAGTGGAATTGTTTGGTCCAAAATCAGAAGAAATCGGACATTAACGGTTCTGGTCCGGATCCGGGTCTCCTCTTAATCAGTCCGGTCTTTGAATTAGTGGTAAATTTGTCCGATTTTAAACCGGTAAACACTAAACACTCCTACATTTCATAATTACATACAAATTTCATTCAAATTTTCTCAAACGCTTGGAAATCTAAATAATCATTCGGAGACAAGAGGATGCACCATAGTGACCATTATAAGTTAATATAATCAAAGTACTGAAAAAAATACCATTACCAAAAACAATTTTTCATTCCAACTTACAAGCAAATAAAACATACACAAAAAAAAACCCTTCGAAAATAAAATAAATAAATTTTTCCCGATCCTGAGAGCCAGTTAAATCTTAAATTTGTTTACCGTTTAGTTAAATCTATTGCAAGTTTTTCTAACTTCCCCTTTACTTCCAAGGAGAACATCAAGAGCTTGCAATTTAACCATAGCTTTGGCCAATTCGGAATTGAAGAAGGAAGAACTTTGCGCAAGACGTAGAACGAAATCTTTGGTTAAAGAATCGCGAGCTAGAGCTTGATCAATTGGTAGAATTCCTCTTTGCTTAAGAATTTGATCATAAAATGAATTATCAAGCTTGTTTGAGCTTTGTGGGTTTTGATCAAGGAATGCCACATTGTTTGATGTTGTGCCTTTAGGGCATTTTCCTATTAATTGTCTTCTAAGATTTGACTCCATGTTTTCATCGAATTGGCTTGTTCCTTGGTAGAGTCGATCTTGGAAGAATGCACAATTTGAAGTTCCGACTGTATGACATCCTGAAATAAATTACGAGATGTAATTAGTTACTCAATATAAACGGAATAAGGTCCTGTTCTTTTCGGCTGAAACGAGCTGAATTGAATTAATTAGAGTAGAGCTTAATTGAACTGAATTGAGTGGAACTGAAGTGAAGTCAATTTTGTTGGATTAAAAGTTAATTTTGTGAAGAGATTAATTGAATATAATTGATTGAACGTAAATAAAACTTAACGGAATATAGCAAACCAAAGTTGGAAGGAGCTGAAATTAAGCCAGAAAAAACAGAGTCAAACAGATAGATAATTGTAATTGAAGCATACCTAATAAAACAACCATTTCTTGAGGAGTAAAGTTTTTGGCTTTAAAGGCGGAAATGCTTTCGCTAACAGAAAATGATGGACTCGGAAGATTCACGTCACCGGCGTTTGAAACAAGCCCATCGTTTCTCCCGGTTTGTACCGGATAATCGGGTCCTCCTCCCTATTTATAAACAATAATAATGCACTTCTGTTAAAATCCACGAGACTAGTAACTTTTTAGCGCTTGTTTAGGATGAGAGTAATTAATTATTTCATTAATTACCAGCTTAATGACTTCTTTAGTAGCAATTGCAATGATGTCGGAACACGAGACCATCCCGGGACATTCTGCTTCCGCGATGCTTTTCAAAATATCAATAAGATCGTATCCCCTTACACTTAGGTTAGGAAATGCAGTTTTCTCAGATGAAGGTCCGTCTATTAAAATTGATGCATCACATCCCTTCAAAAACAAAACACAAAATAAGTATTTGCCAGCGGTATGCCTGTATTTTAATCAAATGTATAAAAATGACTAGAACGAACAAAAAAAACTTACATGGACAAAACAATCATGAAATTGCATGCGTAGGAGAGCAGCAACAATTGTTACATCCTTGGCAAAATGTTCTTGAACTTTTTTTGTAAGGATTGCCTCGATATCGACATTATTCGGGCACAACCCTTTATAAAACCCGACTTGTAAACCGATAGGTCTAGGTGTTGGTGTTGGTGGTGGGGTCGATGGAGTCGGAGGCGGTGTAGGACTAGTTTTAGGTCCGTGATGGGTCTTACCCTTATTATGGTTTTTAGGCGACTTATTATTATGGGTCTTACTCTTATTATGGTTTTCGAGACCATAGGGACCGTACTCATAATTATTGTGACCGTTACTGTAACCATCGGACGCACCAGCGTGGCTCAATGCCAACATGAGCCAAAGGGTTAAAGCAACAAGTACATTACTACAAATTGAAATACTCATTTTTAGTTGATTTTAACTTCTTTTTACGACCTTAAACACTTTTGTTAATTAGCTTAATATGCTTATAATAACTATTGTTTGAAATCGATTTGAGAATGATTGTTGTGTGTTTTTCGTTGCGAAAATCGTGATTTATATATACGTTTAAGTACATGCACATACAACTTATTTGCACGTATTATTATTACGAGAATCATACAGAAATATGGTGAAAATCAAGTAATGTAGGTTGGTACGCTTATCTCTTAATTATTTATGCCAAATAATAATATGACACAAGAATGTCAAATGAATATACAATAATTAATTATCGTTTGGTATTATAAAATATAGGAATAAAATCTTCATTGACATTTGTTAGTTGATGTTCAATTTGATTAAGTGTATACTTACATACTTTTGACAAGTTTTTGTTTACGTTTAAGACGGGATGGGGTCAAGTAGTATTTATTCGCCATTACAGAACGGATAAGGAAAAGAAATTTTTTTGACTCGCTTTGATGTTAAGTACGAATATCTTTGTAGTCCTCTGTTTCAGCCAATAATTCTCATTTACTTTATTTTTTCCTTATAAAATAAAATAAATGTTATTTATTCGGTGGGATGACGGGAGTAAAGAAGATTACCAAAAAAAAAAAGGAAAAAAAAACTAATTCCCATTTTTACTACTATAATTAAGTACATAAGCATAATTATTGTCTAATAATCGGACTTTTGTATATTTAATTTGAAATTAGTATGTGCACGTGTTATGAGCCAATCAACATACGAGTTGTAAGAAATTAATTTGTTGCTGGTTAAGGGGCAAGAAGATATCTTTCAGATAATATGAATAATTAAGATATATAATTAATCGATTAAGAGAATAATAATGTTAATCTTGTTAATGACGGAGTTAGAGCATTTTCGATGAACAGTTACAATACATTGTAATTTGTGTATGTAATATGTTTTGTTTATTCGTTTAATTTTGGGAAAGCTAGTAGAGGTGGCTTTCCCATCTTGGGTAATTTGTTTGTAACTTGTTAATTCAAAGAGTTGTGTTTTGATTAAATTTAATGGGTTAGTTTGTTTATTGATTACTTTTTTTTAAGGGGAAAAATCGTTTCATTAATTAAAAGTCTCATGGTAGTTAAAACATATGTCAAAAATGACAGGACACAAAACAATTAAAATCAAATAAGCTACATTCTCGATCAACAGAAAATTTCTAAACTTGATGGGCTCATGATACGCTTCTGCACATCCTCTAACATATCGCCTTCTACGGCTTTTCACAAGAGGGTCTCCAAATTTTCTAAAGCATTGACAAGAATCAAGTTCTTTTGACCAAAAAGTTCGTAACGAGCAATCTGACAGCAGTTTTATCTCCATAGGAGGCACCGATCTTCCACTTAATTCTTGAACCTCTCAAATAGAGAGGAAAAACTCACCACAAGATGAGAACAGACTCACCAAAAGGTGAGGACAAAACTCACGCAAAGTTGAGGACAAAACTCACACAAAGGTGAGAACAAGTCTCCAATAAAGGAGAGGCAAGAAATTATTAGCGTAAAAAACTAAAAAAAAGGAACGAAAAGGAAAATTTGGGGCTTACCTCCACCAAAAAAGTAGACGGCAGCCCCCAATATGTTGAAGTTAGGGTTTAAGTTTTTCTTTTTTAGAGAGAGAATTAGAGCCAGTATTGACTTTTTTGTTTATTGATTACTTTGTTCATTATAAATTCAATTAATGTTGTTATGTTAGTTCAATTAAGTTTGTTTCGTTCACTTGTTTAATTTTAATTCGGTTTATTTGATTAATTTTGAACATTAATATAATGTTGAGTAAAATTATGATAATTAATTAACTCGTTTATAGTCGGGCTTGACCTCGCGCGTTTCGTTAATTCGATTTCACTACCTCGGTCCTGGGGAAACCAAGATTAGTAACATTCTCGTTTACCTTGCTTGGTCGGATGAACGGGGGTGTTACACTTATGGTATATGATTTAACGCAAATTCTTCTGTGACCATCCTATCTAAGTTACAATGATTCTAACAACGTACAAACTAAAATACAACAAAAATAAAAAGAGGTATGTGAGCTTTTTGAGCAGAGATAGTCTTTAGTAAAACCAACTTATGATGTAATAAATACAGTTGATCTTTAAATTGAGAGTGGGTTTTTGGTCTAATTCTATGCTTCATTTTACAAACCATTATATTCTCCACTGTAACATATCATCAATTTTATGAAACTTAAAACGGGATACAAGGTGTGACAGAAATCGCATCTTCTCTAATTTACATCTATACTGCTTCGGGAAAACGAGTTGAGTAACATTCTCATTTACCTTGCTTAGCTGGGTAAATGTGGTTGTTAGACTTGTTACACTTATATATAGCATATAATTTAATGCAAATTCTTTTGTGACATCATCCTAAATTACAATGTTTCTAACAACATACAGACTAATATAAAGCAAAGAAAAAGGATGTGAAACCTTTTATGTTGAAACGGACTTTATTTAGTAAGACCCACTTATATGATATTACTCCCTCCATTTTTATCCATGTGATACATAAGGTTTTTGTACACTATTCACAAGTTAACCTTCAATTTCAATTTTCTCTCAATACGTAAGAAAAAACATATTCATGTGGGATCTTGTTTAATTCGTCTTTACGAGTACATTGAAAATATATAATTTTTATAATTTTTACAAATACGTATCTAAAGATATTAAGCACGTAAAACGTGCGTTGGCAAACGTGCAAAAAGAAATGTATCACATGGATAAAAATGGAGGAAGTACTTTTTTAATTTAAGAGTGGATTTTTCATCTAATTTTGTGCTTCATTTTGTATGTCATTAGCTTCTCAACGGTAACATATCATCAATTTTATGGAATTTAAAACAAGACATAAAAGTATGACAGGAATCTCACCTTCTCTAATTTACATCTATACTACCTCGGGAACCGAGTTGAGTTCTCGTTTACCTTTCTTGGCCGGGTAAAAGGGGTGTTACACTTAAATATACATGACCTAACGCAAATTCTTCCGTGACACCCTCTTAAACTACAATGATACTCACAACAAACTAAAATAAAGCAAAAATAAAAAGAGAGATATAAGACTTCTTAAGCTGAAACGGTCTTTAACAACATCGACTTATGATATAAATACACCTGATCTTTAATTTGAGAGTGGATTTTTCATCTAATTTTGTGCTCCACTATGACATACCATTAATTTTATAAAACTTAAAACGGGACACAAAAGTGTGACATAAATCTCAACTTCTCTAATTTAATCTATACTATGCTAGGACGACTTGAAATAGGAAAACTAAAGTTCCCATGTTGGCTAATTGGACTTAACCTAGGAGACCTAGGAATTTCAGAAATACGATTCCCATAATTATCATAATAAATCACACCCGAAAATTCAAATGGTTTACATTTCTCACCCAATATAATGTTCTTTTGCCATAATCCACCTTCACCAAACATGTCCTTAGCCTCTTCAACCATATCTCCATTGTTATCTTCCTTAAGAATGTCCTTAACATTGCTTGAATTCGAGGTAAGTCTCTCAGGGGACGACATAACAGATTTTTGTACCGTGTTGTAATCCAATGGTGACCCATTTGTGTTATTGATTGTGTCTAAATTGTCGTCGACATAGGTTCCTTTTGGTGATTTGGTTGCGCGTTTTGCACAAAGCGCGACTAGGGTGAAAACCGAGATAAATAGGCCTACGGCCGCTAAGGGTGTGTGGACGGCCGTGACATTATGGGTCGGAAATGGACGTACCATGATGTTATTTGAAAATAACGTACGGTATTTAATTTATGTTATGTATTTTTGCTAGAAATTGAGATGGGATTGGAATCAAATGAATTTAAGGGTGTGTTTATATATGAATATATGATTATGCCTAGTGCTAAAAGGCCTACATTGTTTGGTAGGGATTAGTTATGTTTTAATTAAACATGCATAAAACTTGGTCAAAGTAAGTAAATAACTATTCAATACTCCTATATGTTTGAGACAAATTCTTTTTTCAGGGCCATACGTGACCATTTTATAGTTAAATATAACTACAATTGGGTGGTCAATGTTACAGCGTATGATAATTTATTTGTCAATAATGGTCACATTTGACTGTAAAATGATCACATATGGTCCGTTTGAAATTTCAGACCAAAAGTAGCTGTCTGAAGCAAGACCAACTGGATGTTTGATTCTACAAGTATAATAAAAAGACGGTGGATGATAATATGACATATTCGTCTTCCTTAAGACGAAAGTATCTGTTTTAATAATAAAACGGGTTGGATGTAATCTCTTAAACGTATATGTCTTATTGCTTTTGTTTTATTTATCTCATATGAGATATTTAACCTTTTTTAAGTTTAAAGACAAATATATATCTTGTCTTAAATGAAAAATTCCCGAGTTGATTTATTTTATGGTTGATATTAAAACTTGGTTTTAGAGATAATTATAATAAATGATAGATTGACTTTAAAGGCCAAGTTGAACTTCAAATATTAAAACTAGATTAGTACTTCCAAAGTGTAGACCTACATACAATTAATAAGACTTTTGCAAATAGAGACTTGATTGAGTCTTTAAATAACATTGTATATAATATAATTTCTTCAAATTTTTTTTGTATATTTACACTAATCCTATACTTGAAAAACATATTTTAAAAAATCTAGAAAGCTTATTAGTTGTTTTCGGTTGTTCATTTGACAAATTCCTGTATAAAGTCGTCTTACTGTAAAAAAAAACGTTTCTTCTGGTTTTCCATTTAAACTATTACAAAGTATATGAAAATAACTTTTTAGTTTGCAAATTTGTTTTAAACAACATTATCGTACAACAACATATATAACACGAAACCAATTGTTTCGATTTAGCTAATTTTATATGGAGTAATTAATCAATTAAGTTAGTTACCCTACATTCACAAAACCAAGGTATTCAAGTGTATAATTTACAAACAACTTACTATATTTTGTATTATTGTATTTGTATTTTCACCCACTACAATGACCTTTTGTACAATTTTGTATAGTATATATAATATATAATTGAACGACATACATGTGTATGTAGGCTTTCTACCAAACGGTGATATAATTAATAAATAAACTCATATCTTAACACTTAATCATGATTGAGATTGGTTGTTAGTGAACTAAAAAGTTGGGTGCATACCCATTTTTAAAGGCATTCACCCACTAATTCATTTTCTAAGTACTTAGTACTAATTACTAATACAAGAGAAATTTATACATTAGTAAATAAGTGGACAATTAGATGATTATACAACCAGATGTATACATCTGGTACTATAGATTTCGAGCTTCACAACAAAGAATTTGAGCTTATACATATATTTTACGAGATTTATTGAAAAAAATCGTAATGTCTTAAGTCTTATTAAAAAAATTGTAAATCAAAACATTATATTGAAACACAAAATAATACATATAAAACCCAACGATTTTAATTTTAACACAAGAAAATTATAGTGCAAGAAAAAATTGTTAAAAGCTCAACAAAAATTACATATAAGCTTAATTAAATTTGTATTAGACGTACAATACTCATATACATCTGCATGTATACCTATTTGTGATATTGGACGAAGCCAGGAAATTACAGTTTAGGAGTCTGAATATTTTAAACTGGTGTGAATGACTAACTGCGTAGTGAAACTTTTATTTTCAGTGAATACGAGCGCCTTTGTTAACGTTCTTCGCGTTCTCGCGGATAGGGTAATTGTATAATAGTATAGGTTATGGAAAAAGAAACTTTTATTTTCAGTGAATACGAGCGCCTTTGTTAACGTTCTTCGCGTTCTCGCGGATTGGGTAATTGTATAATAGTATAGGTTATGGAAAAAGGTTAATATTTGAGTATATGACCATGTCAACACGTTCTTTTGTGTTTGATTTGGGTAACATAAGTAGACGTAGTGTAGTGTAAGTGTTAGTTGAGTCAACGCAATTGGTGTGAAGTATGAACAAGACTTGCTAAGGAAAGTGCCAAGATGGTGTCTCTTTGTAAGGAAGGTCACCTTTAATATATGTCCTACTTTCTCTATGATTTTTTAGGTATAAACAATTTATGGATTATATTAGTTCTACGGTGTAAAATCTAACCTTTGAAAGAAAGTATTCGAGTTATATTTTAAGGAATACGAGCTTGATTTGAAAGTATCTGAGTTTATTCATTTATAAACTAAAAATATAATGTTAAATTAATTCAGAAAAAAATACACACTAGCTCATATACTTGTAACTTAATTGTACAATGTTTATATACTACATGTATAAATCTAATAGTTATTATAAAATTTGGGAAAAAATATAAATGATGATAGAGTTTTCAAGTTTGGAGTTTTGACATTATTTCATAATTTAATTAAAATTTGTTTGTTTATTATATTTGAGTTTAGTCAATCTCGTATATGCTAATGCATAATGAAATTTACAAGATTTTTATTTATATATCTTGTCATCGTACTGGAAGAAAACCTAAACAATGAGCTGAGGTGTTGCGGGATGAGTTGAGCGAGGTTCAGGCTAGATGGCAAAAGAGTTGATCAAGCTCGGTCATATGGGGGGACAGTCGGACATGTACCTTATGTCTGGCCTGAACCTAGCCAAATAAGAGTATAAGGCAAGGTAACTTTGGCAAAGCCTTGACCAGCTTGGCGGGTTGTGAGCTGTGTCAATGTTAGCACACGGGCTCGCTGGGTCAAAAAAAAGGTCTAATATCATAGAACGGGTGAGCCCGAGCTGGCTTCTCTTGTTGGCGAGCTCTAATAACTAGTGGTAGACCAACTAGACATACAGTGGAGATAGACTTTATCAGTGTAAGGATGTATTTGGCATCAGTAATTGACTGTTAGATCATTTTGGAATAAAACCCGCGCTAATAGGAAAAAAATTAATGGAAATTGAGTTGAAAAACACCCAGCCCAGCCCAACGGCCCACGGTCTGATTTAACTAATTGAAAGGCCTGCATGGAAGATCCACTTGATGGGCTATAATTTTAAAAAATCGGACAGGGTCCAGACTTCAAGAATTCAACTCTGGCCCAGGTTGACAGGTCGTAATTTAATGTACGGAATTACTTTTTCACACACGTTATTTTCATTAACTTTTTATGTTATACTTGAAACCTAATCCCATTATTTTATTTTTTTACCCCTAAAACCTCATTTGATTTTAACAATGGATAGTAACTGATGAATTAATGAAATAATTTATTTGTTTACCAATAATTATTAATTGTTGCAGTTTTTTTATCAATTATGTATAACTTTTTCTTTGTTAATTATAACAACTGATAAGGGTAAATATTGTAAATATCGTATGTGAAAGAGTAAAATTTGTATATGAAAAAATACGACCCTTTAAAGTAATGTGTTGATAAATTCCATTTTTGCTATTTTAACTCTTTCATAATGTTCTCTCCAATAAACTTCAAATGTAATCGAATTAACAAACCAAAATTAAGTGAATGAACAAAACAAATTATTATTCTATCATTGTTATTAAAATGCAAGTTACTAATATACATTTTCCATTCTTCTTGAGATGAAACTATATCCATCTCATTATAATAACTCGCACCCATTAATAATTAATAATCTAAATTCGAAAAAATTTACAACGAATTCTCATTTGATTCTTCGGTAAAAACCCATTTTTAACATAATTAATGAAAACATGGTGTGTACTTTTTCGCATTTAAATTATTAATGTGTATTCTAAGAGCACACGTTAGAAAATCCGTACTACTATAATCCGTTATACGCAGAAGAATACACCCATTATACACTTAACCGAATAGAACATCAACTAACAAATGTCAATGAAGATTTTATTCCTATATTTTATAATACCAAACGATAATTATTGTATATTCATTTGACATTCTTGTGTCATATTATTATTTGGCATAAATAATTAAGAGATAAGCCTACCAACCTACATTACTTGATTTTCACCATATTTCTATACATAATTCTTTTCTCTATGATTATTCTCATAATAATAATAATAATAATAATAATAATACGTGCAAATAAGTTGTATGTGCATGTACTTAATCGTATATATAAATCACGATTTTCGCAACGAAAAACACACAACAATCATTCTCAAATCGATTTCAAACAATAGTTATTATAAGCATATTAAGCTAATTAACAAAAGTGTTTAAGGTGGTAAAAACAAGTTAAAATCAACTAAAAATGAGTATTTCAATTTGTAGTAATGTACTTGTTGCTTTAACCCTTTGGCTCATGTTGGCATTGAGCCACGCTGGTGCGTCCGATGGTTACAGTAACGGTCACAATAATTATGAGTACGGTCCCTATGGTCTCGAAAACCATAATAAGGGTAAGACCCATAATAATAAGTCACCTAAAAACCATAATAAGGGTAAGACCCATCACGGACCTAAAACTAGTCCTACACCGCCTCCGACTCCATCGACCCCACCACCAACACCAACACCTAGACCTATCGGTTTACAAGTCGGGTTTTATAAAGGGTTGTGCCCGAATAATGTCGATATCGAGGCAATCCTTACAAAAAAAGTTCAAGAACATTTTGCCAAGGATGTAACAATTGTTGCTGCTCTTCTACGTATGCAATTTCATGATTGTTTTGTCCATGTAAGTTTTTTTTGTTCGTTCTAGTCATTTTTATACATTTGATTAAAATACAGGCATACCGCTGGCAAATACTTATTTTGTGTTTTGTTTTTGGAGGGATGTGATGCATCAATTTTAATAGACGGACCTTCATCTGAGAAAACTGCATTTCCTAACCTAAGTGTAAGGGGATACGATCTTATTGATATTTTGAAAAGCATCGCGGAAGCAGAATGTCCCGGGATGGTCTCGTGTTCCGACATCATTGCAATTGCTACTAAAGAAGTCATTAAGCTGGTAATTAATAATTAATTACTCTCATTCTAAACAAGCGCTAAAAAGTTACTAATCTCGTGGATTTTAACAGAAGTGCATTATTGTTGTTTATAAATAGGGAGGAGGACCCGATTATCCGGTACAAACCGGGAGAAACGATGGGCTTGTTTCAAACGCCGGTGACGTGAATCTTCCGAGTCCATCAATTTCTGTTAGCGAAAGTATTTCCGCCTTTAAAGCCAAAAACTTTACTCCTCAAGAAATGGTTGTTTTATTAGGTATGCTTCAATTACAATTATCTATCTGCTTAGGCTCTGTTTTTTCTGACTTAATTTCAGCTTCTTTCAATTTTGGTTTGCTGTATTTCGTTAAGTTTTATTTACGTTCAATCAATTATATTCAATTAATCTTTTCACAAAATTAACTTTTAATTCAAACAAATTGACTTCACTTCAGTTCCACTCAATTCAGTTCAATTAAACTCTACTCCGATTAATTCAATTAATTCAATTCCGTTTATTTTGACTAACTAATTACATCTCGTATTATTTATTTCAGGATGTCACACAGTCGGGACTTCCAATTGCGCATTCTTCCAAGATCGACTCTACCAAGGAACAAGCCAATTCGATGAAAACATGGAGTCAAATCTAAGAAGACAATTAATAGGAAAATGCCCTAAAGGCACAACATCAAACAATGTGGCATTCCTTGATCAAAACCCACAAAGCTCAAACAAGCTTGATAACTCATTTTATGATCAAATTCTTAAGCAAAGAGGAATTCTACCAATTGATCAAGCTCTAGCTCGCGATTCTTTAACCAAAGATTTCGTTCTACGTCTTGCTCAAAGGTCTTCCTTCTTCAATTCCGAATTAGCCAAAGCCATGGTTAAGTTGCAAGCTCTTGATGTTCACCTTGGAAATAAAGGAGAAATTAGAAAAACTTGCAATAGATTTAACTAACATTAAAAGGAGGAATAAGGAGAAAATTTTATTTATTTTTCAATATGTTAATTTTAATTTGTCATGGTGTAGTAGTGGAATTCTTTGAATTGACTTTTGTAATGTTTTCTTTTATGACCTTATAAGTTTGGAATGAAATGTTGTTTTTTAACTTTGGTAATTTGTTTATATTTCCTATTATTCTTTTATAAAATCGTTTTATAATAGTGTTATTACAAAATCAGATGATATTTTAGATAAATAACCTGTTAAAATAATTTTTACTAACCTTCAATTTACCCAAAAAAAGGCATCTTATAATATGGTTTAATTACAATATTTATTATAAAATCGTTTTACGAATACTCACTTAGTTAGATTAATCTACTTCATTCATCAATAAAAAAATTTCTTAGTTTGACTTTTAGGCCTCGTTTGATTGCTATACGGGAATTAATTTCCCATGATTTTGCAAAACACATGAATTGATGACCAATTCATGTGAATTGCCTAAAATTCGTTTGGTTGACATCCTGGAATTGAATTGACACAGGAATTTCCAATTATCTAGGGGGCCCTAGGTAATCAAATTCCTCCATAATGGAGGAGTTGGGAATTCTTAGGGAAAAAAAAATCTCATGATTTGGAGTAACCAAACAACTTCATTTTTTCTAAATCACGGGATTTCCCAATTCACCCATTTTTATAGGGGCAACCAAACGAGTCCTTATTATTGAAGTTTAATTTTTTTAACCGTAATAAGTGTGTGTCGTTACAAGCCTAAAAATTATCATATGATAATTAAAATCTTATCTATATAAAACCAAAAACATTTCAAACATTCTCCTTAAGCCACATCATCACATTCATGTTTTTGATTTCATTTATTTTAGTAATGTGGGACCCACAGGAAAAAAAAATAATTAATTGCTAAAAAATCTCTATGTTTAAGTTTTAGACGTAAATGTTTACGTTTATATTTTCTACACGTAAATATTAGTGAATAATAAGACATAAGGAATAACTTAGAACGTAAATAATTCAGCCCAAGCTTTACTAATAAATCACTGTAAATTAAGTCAACTATTAAAAATTCAGTCCAAATTTTTACTACAATAATAAATTGCAATTACAATAACAATTAAAATAATGTCCGAAAAAATACATCTACTATACTACTAATAAGATAAAATAAAATTTTAAAGAAGAATATAATAATAATACACATTAGCTCTAAAATCGCAAAAAAAATGTTATAAATTTATAAACTATATATTGCATAATTCCGAAAAAATAACATGTGATCGATTTAAAAAGTAAAAAGAAAATATTTTAATTAAGATATATGATGAAAACATCTCAATAAAAACATTCTCTTAACATAGTTACAAAATGAAGTAAAGTATGGTAACAGATAACATAATAGACCAGTAAGTTGCGAGCATCATTAATTTGCAGCTATGATATAAAATGAAACAAGAATTTGAAAAAAAAACATGCACATTTAACTAACTAAAGGTACGAATTTTAACAAAGGAAAATAATTTTTTTTAAAACAAAAATTATAGACATGCATGATCGATTTTTAAAAAGATGATAAGATGTGTAAATAAAATTAAATTAATTAATGAGATTCGATTTTGGTGCGGATAATAAATTTCCGTTAACATATAAATGTTTTGTTTCTTTGACAAAAAAATGTTATAGCTAATAATTCGTACGTAAATTGTGATATACTAAAATGATTCATCGCAAATCACAAACAACTTTATCTAAGGTGGGCATCTGTCTTTCAACATCAATTCTTAATCAAGAACAACTTGATGTGGGGATTTTCAAACTTATAAGCAAGTGAGGCTTGAAAAGTTTGATTTTCGATAATATATTTTTGTCTAATACAACATCTAAAATAGTTTAAAGAGTATTTTACTATGTAAATTTTTAAGATTACTTATCTTATCTACATTAATATAAGAATATTTTGTGCAATTTTGTGCGTTCATATCATCACATCCATTTTATTTTATTTTTTATTTTAAATAAATGTAGGATCCACCACAAAAATATGGAATTAATTTATGAAAACCAACTTTATTAATAGAATTTTATCGAATAATCAATACAGAACTCCAATAATGAACCATCATCCTCGATTTCATTTATGTTGCATAAATAATACAATATGAAAATGCAGAATTTTCCCAATTGTCCACATAGTTTATCAATACTGAAAAAAAGGTGAACAAAAAACATTATTAGACAACGAACATAAAAATGATCAAAATTGGTAAAACAAATAACGTCGTTATATTATTTTACAAGCTTTTAACTCTAACATTTGACCATCATAATAGTACATTTTCGAGATATTACTAAATTTGAATAAATTTTTTAAATAAGAAATAGTTTTCAACAAAAAAAGTTAATAAATAGTATTGTTTTAATTTTTAATTTTAAAAGTAAGATCTACAAAAAATTAACAAAGTAAATGAACTATAAAACTCTGTTAAGTAGATTTTAGATCATTCTGTTAAAATAATATTCTAAATAAATTCGTTATAGATATTGAACATATCCACTAAAATGAGTAGATCTAAAAAAATTGTTATCATGTTTTAACACTGAATTCGTGCATTTTTTTCACGGATTGCAATTTTTGCACGTGTTTTTAAACTATGATCACTATAAAAGAAATAGATTATAAGATATACATGTATTTTGGTTTACCATTTTTAAATATTAATCATTATATCGATATTTTAGAACTATATCCGTGCAATTTTGCACGGGTTAAAACTAGTTTTAAAATATTCACGAAAATGTGTTTAACAAAATTATTTTAAAAACGAAAAAATGCACCATCTCCCTTACTACAGGGAGAATAAAATGCTCAATAATTTTCTCCCCAAAAGGTATCCGGTTAAATTAGCAATCAAGACTTTATTTTAATCAAATTATTATCTTTTAATTAAGAGATAATTTTTAATCATTATAATCTTTTTTAACAAAGTTATTACCTTGTAATTAAAATTAAAAAATTGGTATAAATAAAACTAAAAATTCGTATGTGAAAAATGGATAAATTCATATTATTAGTTTCGTATAAAATAACTTACCACTTACTTGATTCGTATAAAAAAAACTAAGAACTGCTATTAGTTTTGTGGCAATGAATTTCATTAATATACATATTTCGTAGCTTTACTCAATTCTTTTGACTTATTTCTCATTTCAATTTTGTATCCTCCTCATATTAAAATATATAAAAAAAATTAATAATATGTCAATTTTAAATTTAGAACTAATACATTATAAACTAAAAGATCCATAAAAAAAAGATTTACAACCATCTTTCGTACTTATTTCCATTCATATTAAAATTCCCTTTGAATTTACAATAAAGAATAAAATTTAAGAACACAAAAGATTACAAAATTCACACTTAATTATTAAAAGAAATTAATTTCTCACTTCAATCTTAATTATAAGAGCTCCCTTCAATTAAATCTACTACAAGTTCTTCTAATTTCTCCTTGAGGGCCAGTTAGTACGTCAAGTCGTTGTAGCTTCAACATGGCACTAGCCAATTTAGCATTAAACTGGTCCGGACTTTTGGCAAATGTTGACACAAATCCCGATGTCGATGAATCGTTATGTAGCGCTTGGTCGACCGGAAGAAGTCCTCTTTTCTTCATGAGTTGATCAAAGAAAGAGTTGTCAACCTTGTTTGAACTTGTAGGGTTTTGATCAAGGTTCGCGACATTGTTTGAATTTTGGCCTTGAGGACATGTTTGTATTAATGCTCTCCTAAGGCTATCGTCCATGTCTTCGTCGAAGTTAGGGCCTGGGTATAGTCGATCTTGGAAGAATACACAGTGGGAAATTCCGACTGTGTGACATCCTGTTGCAAATAATTCAATTTTAGTAATAAGGTTTTGTTCTTTCTGACTTATTTTCAGCTCGTTTGTTCAGTGGTATTCAGTTCAATTCAACCAATCTCTCCACAAATTAACTCTTACTTCAAGTCTATTCGAATTACCTAAGTTTCATTCAATTAAGTTCACTTCAGCTCGGCTCCATGAAATTCAATTCAGATCATTTCAGCCGAAAAAACAGAGCCTAATAAGCATTGCAAATGATATCATATCATGTCTTTATGCATGATTGAAATGTGAATTATTAAGCATTCTACATTTGTAAAATGATATGATCTTCAATGCATATTAAATGTTCATGATACTCATCAATTATTCAAGGTCCATAATGGATTTAGATTGCTTGTAGTGTTATAGGACGAAATTCTCTATAGATAGCAGTGCTTCATTCAATTAAGTTCACTTCAGCTCGGCTCCATAAAATTCAATTCAGATCATTTCAGCCGAAAAATCAGAATCTAAGCATTGCAAATAAATGATATCATATCATGTCTTTATGATTGAAATGTTAATTATTAAGCATTCTACATTTGTACTCTATCATTATAGGATAAATGATATGATCTTCAATGCATATTAAATGTTTATGATACTCATTAATTATTCAAGGTCCATTAATGGATTTAGATTGCTTCTAGATAGTGTTATAGCACCAAATTCTCATTTGTGACAGATGTAAATTATGCGAGAAAAATGTGAACATTTTATGATAAAAAGTGATCAGTTTACCTAACAAAACAACCATTTCTTCTGGAGTGAAATTTTTAGCATCAAAGGCGTCAATACTTTCTTGAGCAGTGATAGAAGGGCTTGGTAGATCGACATCTTTGACATTGGATCTAAGACCATCACATCTTCCCGTTTCAACTGAATAAGTTGGTCCTCCTCCCTATTTAATTTATACAAAATACCGATTTTTCAATTAAAATTATTACGGAGTATATAACTTTAGATTATTACGAGTTATGAAAATCTCGTTATTTACCAGTCTGAGAACTTCTGTTGTAACAATAGCAATAAGATCAGCACAAGAAACAATTCCAGGACATTGTGCTTCGGCAATTTCCTTTAAATTGTCGATTAAATCATATCCTCGTACAGTAAGGTTTGCATCGGCTTTTTTCTCACTTGTCGTCCCATTTATTAAGATCGAAGCATCACATCCCTTTTCAAAATTAAAAAACATCAAAAAATAAGTTAAAAGTGTCAAAACAAATGAATAAAAGATTAAGTTATTGTACCACTATATATTAAGTTGTAACGATATCAGCTAGCTCAGTTTGTAACGATATACAAGTTCAACGCCCATCCAAGTCTCTAATGACTTCATTAACTATTAAAACGAGTTAAATATATATTATTTGATAAGACAGGTACGATAGTTGTCTATCATTATGTGGTAGATAGACTGGTAGCAGGATAAATCTGTTATAAGCAAGACTAATTGATAAGCAATAGACGAAAAAACTTAGGTTTTGCTCTTTTCAGCTGAAACGAGCCGAATTGAATTAATTGGAGGTTAGTTTAATTGAACTAAATTGAGTGAAACTGAGATGAATTGAATTTAGTTGAATTAAAATTTAAGTTTATGAAGAGATTAACTGAACACAATTGATTGAACATAAATAAAACTTAACGGAATACAACCAAATCAAATTGAAATAAAAAAGCTGAAATTAAATTAAAAAGAACAGGGTCTTACATTGACAAAGCAGTCATGAAACTGCATCCGGAGAAACGCAGGAAGAATACTTGGATCCTTGTCAAAGGCTTCTTTCACTTTACCCTTGATAATCGTCTCAATATCAACAGCTTTATTAGGGCAAAGACCTAAGTAAAACCCGACCTTCAAACCAGAAGGTCGAAACGGCCTAGGTGGACTAGGCGGTTTACGAGGGGTTTGGGGCGGGAACCCGAATATCGGACCCAAATCTAACCAACCTTGTGATTCAATCACATTGCTCAATACTAATATAAGTTGCAATATTAGTACCATCGTAACCTTATTATGACTCGAAACCATACTCATTATAAAAGTTACGGTTATTAATCTCGACTAAATCAGATGGTGTAATAAATTGTAATGTATGAATGTAGTGTAGTAGCTAAGGTAGTGTGTGTATATGTTTGATGGTTTTGTTACGTTTGTCACGTAGTATTTATATAAGAATGAAATAATTAGAGGCGGCAATTATTGTCACGACCTGAAAACCCGACACGAAATTAGTTGGTTCGGGTTAAGGTGTTTCAGTTCGTTTACGTAATTGGGTTGACACGAACACGACTCAAACTTATATGGGTCGGGTTAGGGTTGGGGTCTTGCGAAACGAACCCGTCATGAATAACCCATTAATTTAAATGGGTTATGATATATCCATCTAAATGGGCTATAATCGGATTATGTTATTTCGAATTTGAAATAAGACATGAAGATTGTCTACTCTTGCTGCAAATTTCAATTTTGAATGCATTATATTCATATGGGCTGGATGGGTTAAACGGGTTAAATGGGTTTAATGAGTCGAAATTGATTTGTTAAAACTTAAACGAGTTACACAAGTCAGGTTGGCTTATTGAAAAAATTAATGGATTAGGTTAAGGTTGATGCATATAACCCGTTTTCTAAGTGGGTTGGGTTAGGATTTAGGGGATCATGACCCATTTAATGGTAACACGAACACAAACCCGACACAACTCAACATGTTTGTCCGGTCTAAAAATAATTGATAGTAGCGTAATTGTTCACGTCGTTGTATGTAGGAATCTTATTACAGCGCATCGTGAAATAAATTTGTCACCATGCAACGTAAGCTGTCACAAGTACATAAATTTCATGCTTTGACTTGAGAATGTCGAATATACAAACAACAATTCTGATTAATTATTTTATCGTCTTGCGGAAAATCTGCGTTCAGATTTGTAACTGTACATTTAATTTGTAGCTATAAGTCAAGGTGTTCAGAAATAATGTCTCTTCATGGAAATATATTTAAATGTATTCGGGTTTTCATAGGGTATGACTCGATGAAGTGTAACTTATGCGCCCACGGATTTGTAAGATGATGAGTCGATAGGTAACAGGTTAATGGATTTTTCTAATACTGTCGTTTGATAGTACTAAAGTTTACCGATACTGAAAGATATTTTGAACACGCGTTTATTGTCGTAATGCCTTTAATGCTTATACCGAGAAGGGGAACTTAGCTAGTAGTAAATAGTTGCACTTGCTACCCAAATTTCTGAAAATGGTTAAAATTATCGATTTTTGTTGATATAAGTATAAAACAATATGAAAAAAATTCAGTATCTCGAAAATTTAGTTTTAGGTTCGCTCTTGAGCCCGAGACATACACTAGCTAGGGGGACATTTTGATCTTAATAATATAATATAACACCATACTATATGAAACGGTTTCATAATAAGTCGTTTATGTCGATGTAAATTCACGAATTACGACTACACGAAGTATATTTTATCTTAAGAAGCACACGTCAACTTATTTACTTAGCGCATCCTGTTAGCATCAAAGTCGTCCTTTTAACGGAATTATTTCATTTCGAGAATGTCCAATAATAAACGGACAATCATGATGATTACAAATTGATTGTTTTGTAGCGGAAAATCTGCGTACAGATTAGACATTTAGACGGTGTGCATATATAATTAACTAATTGATATAAATTAATCAAAGAATACTACTTAATTCAGTTTGATTTTTTTGTTTTTTTACGAGTTATATTGGTTAAGAATGTTATGTATATTTCTTTAGTTAGCAACTAGCAAGCTGGATCTACATTTCCATAATTAACCCTTTGTCTTCTTTTTGCTGATATTTTTAATAACTTAACGCGTCTATAGCACCAAAACAGCAAATTTAGGGTTTTGTTTTTATCCTAGGGTTTTGTTTTTATCCTAGGGTTCCGTCTTTCAATGCACGATTAAGGACGGCCACGTATGGACATGAAACGGAATGATGTTTTAGGAGTTAAGACCCCACATGTTTCGACATTTTACGGTTACAAAGTACAGATGCTATATTAATTGACACGTTAGAAAAATCGATGCAGGTTTTTTTTTTTATGAGACACGATAGGGTTTTTATATGTGCGATTCTGATGCTGACGAGATATGAATTCGGGTTATGAGCACCTCATTTTATGATTTTGATAACTAAGCTAGTTAACATCCGTAAAAAACCCGTATTATCCTTTATCTAAGCAGAGATACAATCACAGAATTAAGCTGTACAAATCTGCATAAAATCAGGCTACATTGACATTTGATTTTTATGTCAACAAAAAATGATGATAGTATATTAGTATGTAAGTTGTTTAGCCAGATCATTTTTCTCAACCAAGAGATATTAAGTATAAGGTTGGTCCAAAATAATGATGGTTAGTTATTGAAGCGTGGAGTATGTGTTTGTTATTAAATTCTAAATTCTAAATTAGCAACGATGGAGTATATATTAGAGTATAAAATCGATTTTAGGAGTTCTAATTATTATATTAAGATTTTGGTAGAAATGATTCATCTATTACTATATTAGAGTCAGTGTAATCAAAAGGTCACGGGTTATGTTAGAGTATACGGTATAAAATCAATCTTGCTTATGGGACTCCAATTATTAACTTCTGGTCCTGTTTGGCAAACGGTATAAGCAGATTCATAAATAGCAGATACGTTAGCATGATGTGGTTAGTAGGTTTTAATAGCAAGTTTGACTATTAGATTAAATTAGCAGATTTAAAAAGGGTGTTTGGTAATAGCAAATTACAGGATAATTAGAACGGTTTCATGCATAAATTGAATATGTTAATACAATATGCTGTTATTAGCAGCATATTCAAAAATAGTAGTTTCCGATTTCAAAAAAAAATAGTAGTTTCCGACCAATATGCTATAAGAATATGTTGTTTACAAGACACGTGAAAATAGTAGATTGATTGGTCAACCTACTCATTATGCCGAAATCTATTCATTTCTTTCAATATGTTGTTTACCAAACAGGCAAACAGCCCCTAAATTTTTGGTTGAGATAATTACTTGAGATTATAATCTATTACTAGTATTAGCAATAACACATTCACGAAATCAAATCTGGTACCAAAGTTGATTGGTGTGGGTGGTAATAAGGGTTTTTATCCCTTAAACAACTGGTTCGGAGTTCGATTTCTAACTCTTGCGAGTGAAAAAAAAAACAAGTTTGGGAGGGGTTTACTCATAAAGTTGTCTTCAATATCTCGGTGGAAATTGTTTTATTAATCGCCTTATCATTAGAAAATATTCTTAATTAACGCAAAAAAAATTCAAATGTGGTATATCTTTCTTATTACTCATTTTAATTTTATACTCTATTATACTTGTGGTAACAAAATTATGCTTTGGTCAATCATATATGAACTGTCATTCTTTGAACAAGAATACAAGATGGGGTTTCGATGAATCAAACCTCTTTGACTTCTTATATCAAATGTAAAATGATGTGGTGTAACTAATTATTTTAAGAAAAAATTGTTGCTACACGCGTTTTCCCTTGACACGTGGTATGCCCCGATTGGGGGAGAAATAAAACAAAAGGATCGTTGACGTGAAAGTTAATGGGCCGTGGGATAAAACGCACCAAAGAAACACACTCGATGAACATATCCGTGTTAAACTTGAGTAATAGATAATTTCTGATCAGGCCTTTTATATATCTTGGTACTTCTATTTCAAAAAATTTGCATTTTGAATTTGCTTGATTTAGTAGGAGATGTTGTCAAAGTCCGAACCCTTTACCGATGATCGTTTGTATTTGGATGGAATTAACGTCATTAAACTTCATTTACCAGAAACTCGATCTAGATTAAGTGACGGTAGAATGAATGTTTTTTGTTCGGAGATAAAGCCCGTCATGGAGAGGCTATCAATTCGGGTTTTGTTGGGTGAATATAGATGTTACGTTTCGTACGGAACATTGCCTTGCACCAGCGAATATTGTGCTGCACCAAGGCCAGTAATGAATTGTCAAGTGGACGGTTAGGTAGCACCAAAATGGACACGGACACGGAACACGGCATGCCATGAAATTTAGGACACGGGAAACGACATTTAAATTTAATAAAATATACATTTTATAGTTATAAATTTTTGATTTTATTTTTGTAAAAGTATTTGATATTAATTTTAAATAAGTAAATATAAAATTTGCCTTGATAATAAATTTATTTTCATTCCTCATCCGAATCAATATTCTAATTAATCTCTTTCGATAACGCATTTCTCATCTCAAGAACATCATTCACCGCAAATGATAACCAAATATCGTGGACACGCGACGGACACGGCTCAAATACCATGGACACGCATCGGACACGTACCCAAATAAATGTAGAAAGTTAGACACGGTTGTTTAGGTGTCGGACACGTTTCAGCGTGTGTCCGTGGAGTGTCGTGTCAGACACGGTACGGCTCATTAGGAGAAGTGTCCGTGATACCTAGGTGGACGGTTTTGATGTAGAAAGCACAAATGCGTTTGAAGATCTGAGTTGTGTTCAATCACAAACCGTTGAAGATAGATCAAAATATATAAGTGGGCATTCTGATTACAAAAAAAAATGCAATGAATAATTAAATTTTGCATTTATTTTACAGCAGTTCAGTACAGTCGTCGACCGTCGTGCAGTGTCCCTGAACAGCAATTCAGCTCTTTAGTCTGTCAAATGTCGATGGCTTTATATCCTCCGGCTGTAAATAATACCTTCCTAACATCGTTACTTCAATGTAATTACAAGACTCCTGTCACTAAACTTTGCACTTCCGACTTTGCCCTGTATTTCACGAGGCAACCTTATTACCCTTCTCTGGTCTCCAGCTTCCACCACCAGCTCACTCCCACCTCGGTACTGCATATAACAAATCAGATTTTTTGTCCGTCAAACACTCGTCATCAATGCAAAGAAAGCGACTTATGTAGAACACCAATCATCATGCATCAACTCGAGGAATCAAACCTACTGCCGAGTTCTCATATGAACATTGTGCAATTGCTTGTGCTAGTGTCATAGTAGTAGTGCTAGACCTGGCAATCAGATCGGGTCGTGTCAGGTTCGTGTTCGTGTCACATATAAACGGATCACAAAACCTCCAACCCAAACCCGGCCCAATTAAATTTCGTGTCATGTTCGTGTCGACCCACTTAGATAAATGGGTCAGCAAGCCTCAACCCTAACCCGTTAATTTCGTGTTGGGTTCGTGTCGTGTTTTCGTGTCATGTCCATATTTGGAAAGTTTAAGTATATTTATGTGATGGAGGATAAAAAAATTAGGATTAATTTAGTAAACAGGTCCTTCGTGTCGGGTTCGTGTTTAAAGAGCTCAACCCAAACCCGACCCAATTAAATATTGTGTCGTGTTCGTGTCGACCCACTTACATAAATGGGTCATTAAGCCTCAACCCAAACCCACTAATTTCGTGTCGGTTTCGGGTTGTGTTTTTGTGTCGTGTCATTATTTGCCAGCTCTACGTCATACCGTCTTTGTCTGAAAAATATTTATGCTTGCTTTAAAATCACGTGTACCCGGGTTTGGATCTCAAATGAATCGAGAGTCACAGTTATTCAAAAGTTCATAGATCACCGTCTCATAGTTAAGAGTTGCCAGACAGAGAACGGAAAGAAAACACGACAAATCATCTTGAACTAGAGAATGGCGAATGTAACTTGCAGCGTACCTGATAGAGCTTGATCTCTGACTTGTCAAAACCGGGCATGAACAAGATGATGCATCTTTTTGAGGGATCAAACTTGACTGAAGACATAACGTTCTTTGGCTTTTCCTTAGGTAAAGGAAGAAGACTTATTGCATCCTTACTTTGAGTATTCGAAATAATCTTATCCCAATCCAAGGTCGACTGATACGGGATATTAGGAACCAAAGCAAATGACAGAGGCGAGAAACTTCTTTTGACGTCTTGCATCAATTCCAAAGAAGGCTGTTGAGAGGATATGGCTAATACACCTGAAACATTTGCACCGGCTTGGATTGTACAGCCCCAATAACGCATTGCAGTACTCACTGAGACGGGATTGCATGGATCTGTGACGATGTAGCAACCAAACTTTTGTGGATTTGCGAAGGCAGAAGCTCCTTTCTGAAGACAGAGCACCAAAGGAATAAATGAAGAAACCTCCACGACATTCTTGCGCAAGCAAAAGTTATCGTTGTATTAGAATATCTATTACTTCCGCTGTTTTTTTTTTTGTTTATGTAATTCGTTAAGACACCCACTTCAGAGCCAGTGTCACCGAAGGTCACGGGTTCGAATCATGGCAACCTCAAAAACCACGAAGTGAAACCAGCACACGGTATGGGGAGCCTGTGCAAACTAACCACTCTTCAAGCCCAACGGGCATTTGAGTGAGGGAGCGTATTAGGAATATTAATAATAGTTGGGCCTCAACCATAACCTTAGGGTTTTGGTTGAGATGGTTCATCTATCAGTTATAACAGTGAATTATCTGAGAATGTTCTACGGAACATACACTCTTATTAAATCATTTTCAACATTGGGTTACTCTGAAGTGAAATCAATGAATTACGCTAAACGAAGATTAGGGTTGGATTTATCTTCGATTACCTCAAGAATTTTCTCAAGAGATTCCCATATTTCGGTACTGAGCCGGACATTAAAACTAGAGCTGCTACCACTTTCACTTACTGCCTCATCTACCAAACTTAACAAGGAGGGACCAATTAATCTTCCGATATCAGTGTTTTCAGCTACGCTCCGTAGATGCTTAATGTACAACCTGCAATAAGACAAGAATAAGCGAAAAAAATACTGAACTTCGACCTCTCTTTAAAGGAGTGAAGTGCATGGAGGTCAACAAATCTAATCACCTCGAACTGTTTGCAGCACTCATCATTCGCAAAGTCTCCTCAGTGCTAACGCCATCGTATACAATTACATCAAACTTATTCTTATATTGGCTTTCAAAAGCTTTAATTCCCAGAAATCCGACAAACTTCTCAATAGCAAAAGCAGAAAAAATAGAATCCATTCCAGGAAGCACCCCAAGCTCCTCTCCGACAATCTAAAGACACGAGATTAACAAAAGAGAAAATAGAAACATGAATGTTCGCACAAGTGAGTGTAATTACCGGTTCATTTTCCGTATTTTGGGTTTGGTTCAAAGACGGGCAAACTTATAAATAATAAAGCTAGTTCGGGAAGTACGGAGTGTACACTAGTCTATTGTTTAAAAGTTCGCGGTATAAATAATAAAGCTAGTTCAGAATAAAACAAATTTTGGCAGTTTATTTTGAAAAGTTGTAACTCTTCAGAATTCTATTCAATCCCTTCCCTTTTCCCTTCATTTGTCTATATATATATGTTAGATAATGGATCAGTTTTTCTTAAGAGAAATTACTGATAATCAATCTTCTTGAACAGAAAAACGAATTACACATAAAATCTTTGAAACATCTCTGTTTTCTTGCCAAAAACCGAGGAACATCGTCTTATCTCTGTAGAAAATTCGGAACATCCTAGGCATTGATATACCGGACGAATTGTTCTAAAAGGAAAGCGTAGCGATTCGGTGTTGTTTTCATTGTTTTCATTTCTTTGACAGTATATCAATAACAGATTAAACTAATATTGTTACATACCCACCCCTTCAAGTGCCCTTTGGGTGATATTTACACGCGCATCTGCTTTCTTTAGTTGCTTAAGAGGCTCAACAAGCATCTGCAATCATCGTAACTAAATCAGATTGAGGCGGTGGTGACAGTACACCTTTCAGTTAGAAGAAAGCCATATAAAAGTAAGAAATAAACACACTTTAGATGTTTCCAACCTAACAGCCGAGAGGTTGTCGCTACATACAACAGGATCTTTTCCAATTTTACAGTTTAGAAGGTACTCAGCTGCGAAATCCTGGGAATGTGTAACCAAGCATGTGCTAAGCCCTGCTTTTGAATAATGCTGTGTATAATAGGAAAACAAAAAGAGAAAAAGACGTCAATAACAGGTCGAAGACTATGTCAAAGAACTTCATCCCTAAATAGTAAACAGCAATGAAAATATCGAAAGAAACAAATTAATCAGACTGCCGTGAAACGCAACACCAAGTAATACAGCAACATTACCCCAATGCCTCGAGACCTCCCCCAAATGGCAGGATAAGCGGGGTCGCACTGTTCCAAACGACCCATAATGACACATGAACCGGGAATTGCACCAAGAAAAATTGAAGTCCAAAACAACACTTATTTCATACTCTCAGGAAACGGATCAACCTTTCCAAACATCTTTGCATGTGGATAATGCCACTTTCAGTTGTCATATCGATTAAAACATTAAGGCCGTACTTGGATACAAAAAAATGGAGGAGGGGAGGCAAGCGGAAGGGGGAATGGAGGAAGAGAGCTTTCCCTCCAAATCTTTCCTTGGTTGGAGCGAAAACAGTTTGCCTAGGAGCAAAAAAAGACGGAACAACAGGAATTCACTCCCCTCCATTTCCCTCCAAATCCCCCTAGAATACGTAACCTGTATCAGATCGTAATACTCATCACAATTCACACGCAACCAAAGCTAATCTACTTATTGTCGTTACTCGATGACTCAATGCAAATCCACAGTCCCACACAGGGATCATTGATACACTCTCTAGTCTCTATACATAGCACCCCTACTTTCATAGTTTCACCATTATCTCCTCTCCTCTATATGATACCCCCGTTACACTCCAAACGTTATAGCCCATAAGGGCACTTGTGATGTTGACGGGTTTCAAATACATGTCAGGAGTATCGCACAACGATTTTATCAATTAAGCTAGTTGACATAGCACTCCTACTTTCATATTTTCAGCATTATCTCCTCTATATGATATCTGTTACGCTGCAACCAGGGGCGGAATTACAGGGGTGATGGGAGTGAACCCTCACGACTGCGACTGTTTAATTTTTTTCTTTTGATGTTAAAGGGATGCCATAAGGGCACTTGTGATGTTAACGGGTTTCAAACGGTTTTATCAATTAAGCTAGTTGACATCCGCAGACCGCATCACATTGCAATTGTGATTACACCAACTTAAGCAATATCAATCACACTGATTATCAATCCTTGGATATGACAAATAACCAAAATCACCAATTTCCCATATTTATAACCACACAATATCTATCTAACATGATTCAATACCAAACTATTCATTGGCAATAACTAACAATAGTTCTGTATATCTAATACTCCATTTATCTGATCATTTGTTTACTTTTTTATTCATTGTCATGGTATTTTAATCAAAGGTAAGCAAATGAATGAAACGGAGGGAGCGTATCGGAAAATGGGCTAACCTGGGCAGCAAAGACAGCAGCAGTGGTTTTACCAGAACCACCTTTACCCAAAAAAGTTACCAACTTTGACGATTTTTCAGAGGAATCTTGGGTACTGGATGAAGCTGCAATGATCAAATTTCGAGATTTTACCCTTGTTCTTCTTATTCTTCTTCCACTAATTTGTTTAGTGAAATTTAATGATGGATTAAATGCAAGGGAGTGCATAGAGGAAGTAAGAGAAGCCGCCATTTTTATGAAGCTACTCGAAGTTGTATCAATGGCGGTTACGATTGCAATGTGTTCTTATATGGGAGTATTTGTTGTTGGATTGACAATAATCTTTGTATGGTCCTTGATGTTTGCCAAATTTTAAGTGAAACTTGAGCTCCATCAAATCGGGTCGAATTTAGACCGAGCTGAAGTTGGTGGACGTTCTTCTTGGCCGAGCTTAGACTGAGCTGAAGTAGGTGGACTGTGGACGTTCTTCTGATAAATAAGATGTATTGAACTCGGGATTCATCAAATATAAGCACCTTTATGTTTTTATGAATGGTTCGTGTTGGATTGAATTATAGTTTGTGGGTTATGTCGGGTTTGGTTTAAACTGATAAATAACATTTTTAGCTATATGTATAAGATATTGAAGACTAATTGTATGATTGACGATATTAACATGAATGAGTAATGTTTTTTTTTCCAACTGTATTTTTTGTTTTGGTATTTGTTTAATTTTTTTTTCATCATTTAACCTTTGAAAAATAGCACTCTGCACCTACTTGCGGCCTATTTAATTTATCGATATTTTTAGTATACGATCTATATGAATTATTCATGAGGTAATCTTGCTATGTGATTTGATATTTTAAAAAGTCCAAATTACTAAAAACATCACAATAAAACAAAATATTCCGTGAAATTCACGGGGTTATAAAACTAGTTGTACATAGGAAGGGAAATTAATTGTAATGTGTGTTGTAAATATTTGTTAATAAATTAATTAATTAATTAATTAATTAATTATACTATCTTGATTATTTCCCTGTCTGAGTGTCTGCCTCATGGCTTAATCTTGTTGTTTGTAAGTTTTATATCACCTTTTTAATTTGATAAATTTAGGTTTATTGATATTCATACTAGAGTGGGAAGAATTGTTGTGACTTGTGTGGCTTAATCTTGTTAAGTTACTGTATGTTAAGGAGAGGAAGACAGTGACTTTTTTCTGGTAATTTTCTCTAATATGTGAAAAAGTAACTTCGTTGTTTAACGTTCGCGTGGAATAATTCAGCCGTGGATCTCGACCCACCCCAATCCGACCCGGCCCATTATAATAATTAACAAAAAGTGTGGCCTTCATGCTTTTCATTCATTTTCATCACAGAATTTAGACGCTGCTTCTCTAATACTCCGTATCTACTATCTTTCAAAACTGAATTCGTAATCTTGCAGCCATACGGAGTATTACAGAATATAGAACCCAGAAATCCCCAATTTTTGTAAACAGAATGCCACTTATTCTAATGAAACTAATGACAAACAAGAGTTGTAAGAAGCGGTAGAAGGAATCGCAACTTTCATATTTTGACCTATCTTCATCGGTTTGTGATTGAACACAATTCAGATCTTCAAATGTATTTGTGCTTTCTACATCAAAACCCCGCAAACTGCAATAGGGAAACTATTTCAGGCAAATTGGTCCTGCCTAATACTCGAGATTTGCCTGACCTATATACAGTGTACACGCTCTCAATGAAGTTTACTTGTTCGGACACTAAGACTTGCGACAGCCTACATGGAGTAAGGAGGGGTTGTGCCCAGCCATCGCAATCCAGTTACAAAATGTACAAGATCCTAGAGACAGGTTATTACACAAATGCGATCAAATGACAAATGGGAAACCAGAGATAGACTAATCCTACCACTCAATATTGTCTATCACAATTAACATAGCCATCGCCGTCCCACCTCCTCAAGAACCTTTGACCGAGCTTCACTTTTCCTTGCTTCATCTTCAATCCAGGATCTGTACCAACAAATATGAAAATATGTAATCAGCTCGACAGAAAAGAAGATAAAGAACATGCATTTGACATAGAAGGTTAAGAATGAGATTTCAAGGATGCACATAACATGGGCCATGACGGCAACATATGAACATCCTATTGTATTACAGCATACTTATACCGTATCAGTCTCTCTATGCATTCAAACAAAATCGGGCAGTTAGACAGCATACATCTGACTATCTGAGTATTAGACCGCTCCACCCCACCACCCCTCCCCCACCTTGCCAAAAGCAGGAGCCATGAAGTATATCTTAAGCTAAAATGGAGGTGAACAGATGATGGATTCCGGATGTATTTTTTAACAGATTTGAAGATCTTTCCCAACAGTTTCTTAAAGAAAATCTCAAATTTAATGACGAAATGAATCAAAAGATGCCTAATTTGTACTAACTTTAGCTCTAACTTCAGGTAAAGAGCAGAGTTATGTTATACCTCAGAATCCGAAGAGCTTCTATCTCAGCCTCAAGCACAGACTTGGCATCAAGTACTCCTTCGCTCTTAATTTGCAACTCGTATCGAAGATTTTGAACATTTTCTTCCTCGGCAACTTGCTGAGCCCTCTCTGATATAAGCTTCTCGGACATTTCATTGATTTCTTCTTTCAGGCGATTTAGAAGTTGCTTCTGACAGTCGATAGCAGCACTCTCCTTTGAAAATCCATTAAATGCACTCACCAGAGCTATTTTCTCCTTCTCCAAGATATCGATGGCATCCATGTATAATTGCTGTACCTCCATGCCACGGGCTTTCTCCTCTTGCATCTTTTGAGCCCAATACCGCTCTATGTCCCCTCGATCTAGCAACTCCTGTTTAATTTCCTCTTTTGCAACAATTTTAGAAGTTTCCTCGGCTTCTAATCTCAACAGTTCATTCTGAATTGCTTCAGTCATCCGACCACTTGTAAGCGCAACCGCCGCTTGGGCGATTGATGAGGGTTTGTTTGGTTGAAGCCGCCTAATTTGTCCTGCAACAGTATATTGAAGTTAAAAAATGCAGCGGCATCTGAACAAAATCCAGCACTAGTGTGCAGAATATTGCAACCTTTGAAAAAGACATAGATAAAGTAAACTAACACCTCCCCTCTGAAATTTATGTTCCATTTGACTTTGGGGTCGATTGACGTTAACTTTGACCATTTATTTATCCAAATATAAGTTGAGAGATAATGTAAATTATTACTTTGTTTGTTTGGTTCAATAAGCTAGTGTTTTTCATATTTAACATTTCAGAATCGTGTAAATATTGTATACTGTGAAAAAATGTAGTTAAAACTGACATCTACTAATCCACATATAAGTAGAGATACAATGTAAATTCACCATCTTTGATTTCTTAAAACGTTTTACAGTAAACAATGTTTGACCATAAAAAATGAGGCCTGTACGAATGAGATTTTTATATTTTTGTTCTTTTTTTTCTTTTTTGGGGGGTGGGGGTTGGGTGTTAGTACTGCACCCCTTCTTTTCAGCTTCAAACTATAAAAGCGGTTTTTTTTGTCAAGGGGGGTAGTGGGAGAAATGAGAGAAACATAAGGTGGATGAACAACCAAAAACTCTTCTGAGGATGCTCTTGTCTCCAGCAATCATGTCCATGAGAATTCCAGACCCGTCATCTGAGCGTATCTCTCGTACATCTAGTAGGTTCAATTCTTGATTCAATATCTGGACTGTTAAAAAGTCAGGCTTTGGGAGTGTTGGAGAGTGAAGCCAAATCTGAAAATGACCTAAAAAAATGTGAAATATTTCTACCTCGTGATTTCGTGTGGCAGCAAAATCATACTCTAGCTGAGCTCTCCAATCTATGAGATCCCACCGTGAAACAAATCTACAATATTGACAGATATATGTGTTAAAGCTATAAAGACCAGACCTCCTGTAATTCAGTCTTAGATCCATGAGTACCTTTCAGGAGAAAAATAGAAGCTACGTTTTGGCGATAGTTTGCTTGACACAACACCAGCTTCGGCTAGGGCTGAAATTCAGTTACAGCCGTTATATTCTTACATTAAAAGTAGTTTTGCTCCATAATGTCTAGCCCTGATAATTACCTTGAATAGAGTTAAAATCTTGGTCTCCAGGAGGCACATCTTCATATGCAGATATGAAAGACCCGCCAAGAGCTATTGCAGTACTTATTTTGTATTTCGGGTTCCTACAAATATAAGACAAGTATAGTAAACGCATAGAAGCATGCAATATAGAGGTGTAAAGTCTGTAAGCATATAATCAATGTGATGTCTCAAAACAACGCAAAGAAAATTGCGAGTTAATGGGAACTGATAAGGTACCTTTCCAACAATGAACTAGCTCTTACTAACCATCTTGCATAATCTCTACGTGTGCAGAGTTCATCAGCCTTGAGATCATCATCTATAATCTGCATACCTTAACCACGTTTCAGATACCTATGCTCAGAACTCAAACCAAGTTTTATGCAGGCACAGGAGCCTGGCACTCTTGAGGTTTTTACAACAAACAAAGAAGGGGAGAGTAGATGGGAGGAGAAAGAGAGAGGGAAAAGAACCCCCACTGATACGAAACAAAGCAATGTCCGCCTAATCCTGGCAGAAAAATTGGGGTGGGCTGGACCAGTAGAGCCGTAAATGCAATATGCTGACTACAGAGTTTTCATTATGTTGCTATGACGTCCATGATCAGAATAAGTATCAACTTATCAAGTCAGCAGATTACTGTAACAGTGCTTCAATAAGACGAGAGATGAAAATACCAAGTGCAGAGGAAGACAGCGAGATGAAAATTTGGTAAATCGGTATCGAGAGTGGATAAAAATCCATTAGGCTGCACATATGGTAAAAATGAAGTTCCTATGGTTGCTGGAGATGAGAATGTGAAAAAATTACTATCCCGGAATGTGAAACCTACGTCAGTCAGACTCCGCTCCAAGTATTGAACAGGGGCAAATGTTTGAGAGCCATACATGGGGGTGAGTTTTAAAAAAATCCATATGTTTGGCCTATCATGACAGAAGTGGTGTCGTAAGGACATGTGAAAAACAACCAAAGTGAAAAGGCAGGTAACAGAGGGGAAAACCATGTTAGTCATACAAAGTGGACATTTTGGAAACCGGCGAAACCCTTTACCCGCATGAACTTTACAAATTCATATCATCACTTGTACATTGTGTAAGTTACCTTACCCCTAATTAATAGAGTAAACAAACAAACTGTTATAAGAAGATTTAGTAAAAAAAAAATGTAAAAGAAACTCCAAGGCTAACTAAGTAGTATCATACCCCCCACCATATCTAAGTATCACATATAACAAAGGTGGCAAGCAGGTGAAAAAAATATTCCTGAGAACAAACCTTCAATTTCTTCAACATATGCACAGCTTCTTGCTGAGTGGAATCCAGAGCAACGGTAATGATACGAGTTTGGGGTTTTTCTGAAAAATAAACTTTCTATGAGTATTATTATTCCTGGAAGTTCCTTCCTCACCCCTCACCATCTTGACTGGAAAAAAAGTGTGGAACAAAAGAATGTAGCATTGAAGATATTTGTTATGCTATAGTATGAGTAGTAACTACCTGTTATCACAGGCTCAGTAACCACAGCAGGGGACTCGATCTCGTCCGTCTCAGATACCGCATGTTGTTCACTAGTAGCAGCATCGTAATCAACTGTTCCGGTTTCTTCAGCGTCAACCATAACAGGCGCTGTCAAACTAGAATATGAACTCCATAAGGGCAACCTAAATCCTGTAAAGAAAATAAAAACATAAATTTAAAGCAGTAAAAATTTTAAACAAACCACCACTATCCGGAGATTCATCCAGATGGTTCCTAAACCCTAATGCCTGTAATTACTGCCTAAATTTAAACTAATAAGTCCAACTCAACATCATATCAAGCCAACGAAATACAAACTAAAAAAAGAGAATTAGACAAGTGCCTCAACTCTCAAGGGGTCCTACAAATTACGAGGTAAGGAAGGTTGGTATTAGGAACATAGAAAGGTTGCTTCTAGCTGAAGCAAAATGAAAGCTTCATCATTCTACTTGGAATTAAAAGAAGCATAACCAATACAATGAGTCATTATGGCTTCCTCCATTGTAATCGAGAACCAAACAATAGCGAGTCTTTGACTCCATTGAAAACCAACCAATTGTAACCAATACATTCAACTATACAACAACGAAGGGAATAAAGTAAGCAAGGAAATGCTGTTACCCTTGACGGTAATTGAGAAGCGAGCTAGAACAGCAAGCAGAACAACAACAGAAGTTCCGACACCGACAACCAGAAATCTTTGATATGCTCCTCCTACACAGTACACACCAACAAAAATCCACATCAAACCTCCAACAGTCATTCCTGTCATCAAATGTGCCACAACAAGGCCAGCACCAATGCGAACGGGATTCGGATAACTCCGTCTTAACCACTAGGCTAACAAACATGGGAATAAGTATACAATACAGAATTAAATTACAAAAGCAATATGATGATGTAAGGATATCAGTAAGGGAATCTATTATCAAGGATAATTCCGTCTTAATCACTACGTTAAAACCTCTACAATTAGATAAACACAGGGAAGTACGGAGTAATGGAGTATATAATTAATTCATAATTAAATTAGAAATGCAATATGAAGACGTAAGGAGGATACCTGAGGGTTCAGTGGAAGGGGGGCGGGGAGTCTGAAACCATCCCTGAAAATGATCGGCGGCGAGACGGTCATCGTCGGAAATCCAACTTAAGGCGTCGGCGTCGGCGGAATGGCGGAGGAGGAAGGTGGTGGAACGGCGGAGAGAGAAATTAGGGAGGATTGTGTCACGGCGCCGGCGGCGAGAAGAGAGTGAGTGACGGCGGCGGTGGTGGTGGTGGTTGGTGGTGGTGAAGAGAGAGAGGGATGTGAGAGGGTGAGGGATCAGCGTTGTGAACATCGTCGATTGATTTGTTTAAGGTGGTTGAAACGGAGGTTATGACTGATGACTGCCACTCTGGCTTTGTTGCCAACTTGCCGAATATTATTCAAACTTACTCAACAAAAGTATAGTATATAAGTATATAACCCCTATATTAAACCGATACCGACTCAGGTCGGGTTGATGATTGTTAATAAAAAACATCTTACACACTTCCAAATGTACTTTTAATAGTATTTTAATATCTTTCTTAATATTTGTGCAAAAAGCATATGTGCGGTTTGGATTCGAACGGAGGAAGTATATGATTCATTGGAAACAAATGTACGACCTAATCTTGGTCGTTGTCCTGCATTGCATTCATGCTCAATGCTGACCTTCGAACAATCGTTCACACCAGATATAGTACAATCAATCATACAATCAATCGACTTAAATTCTTAAAAACAATTTTATTTTTGTTATAAAAAAAAAGTCTACATTTCTACATTTTACATAAATTTATTAATCCAACCTTCCAACATAAACTATTTTCAATCTTGACAAATTCTCATTTGTGACGGCGGTATCCGTCACAAGCTTATACCGTTTCCTCTCAAAAAATACCCACTTTTTCTCTCTCCGCCACTATTCATGTGGTCCCTTTCTCCACTAACTCATTTTGTATCCATTTTATCTCACAAAATATCCGTCACAGATGGCGGCCCGTCACAAGCAAGACTTACTATTCAATTTTATACAAAAAGTTGTGAAGTAAGGAGTAGCTAGTATTTGCCATTTGTGTATCGGATCTTAGCCGAGCTTGTTACGTATGGTTGTGGTCGGGGTGAAATAGCACCCAAAATGACTGTACCGCAGAGTAATGCAAGTCCTAGCCCGAGACCATTGACTAGAATCGACTCTGAACCGTGTCGTGAAACATTTCTTGTAGCTTGTATGAAGGTTAGTTTCTCAAGCAGCCCTGTTTCTGCAGTTGCGACAGCTAAACCGTATGTGTATAGGCCTACGAAAACATGCCATGGCAGGATCGTCATTCTTACACTTCGTACCTCTCCTCTGTGCCAGAAGCTTAGAAAACCCGTTATCCACTGCATCATTATCTTAAATGCGTTAGGAAAATAAGAAGGCGAAATTCTATACAGTTAGAATCTTAAAAGCTCACATTCTTATTAGTCCCTCGGAGTGTAATCGAGCCGATTTGAGTTCGAGCACGTGGGTTTGGAATTGGCTCGGAAAATTGAGCTCGAGCTCGGAATCGACTCGAAATTATCCGAGCTTAAAAAATCAAAGCTCTAAGGCCCTGTTCTTTTGGATTTATTTTTGCTTAATTTAAGTTAAGTTCAGCAAAAATAAATTAAGTTCAGAAAAAATAAGTTAAGTTAAGTTCAGCAAAAATAAGTTACGAAAAGTTCAGCAAAAATAAGTTAAGTTAAGTTCAGCAAAAATAAATTCAGAAAAGTTAAGCAAAAATAAGTTCAAAAAAGTTAAGATAATACTCATACCCGTTTATAGTATTGACGAGTTTTGAAAAATTTAAGATTTTCACAAATTCTCTCGTACAAACGTCTCATGTGCGACCAGGCCATTTTTTTTATTTACCCAAAAGTGTCACTATTAACAAAAGAATAGTCGGATTTTTCAAAAAAATACACGGGTTAAAATTACACACAATAATTCTCGTACAATAATGAACATACTATATTTATATAGAAATAGATTATTAAAAAAATTGTGATAATATAGAAATAGATTATTAAAAAAAATTGTGATATGTGATTTACTTTTTAATTATGTATTGAAGTAATATAATGAGCATACTATATCTATATATATAAAAAAAGAAACTATTATTATTATTATTATTATTATTATTACTATTATTTTATTTTTATTTTTATTTTTTATTATAACCGAGAACTTTTATTAAAAATAATAGAAAAATTACATGAAATTTGTGGGCACCCGCGAAACTAGCTGGGCGCCTATTATTATTATTATTATTATTTGTATTAGTTAAGTTAATATTTATTTAGTTCGAAAAAGTTAAATTCATATAAGTTAAGTTCAGAAAAGTTAAGTTCATAAATGTTAAGCATATATAAGTTAATTTCAGCAAATATAATTTAAGTTCAGCAAATATAAGTTCAGAAAAGTTCAGCAAATATAAATTAAGTTCAGAAAAAATAAGTTAAGTTAAGTTGAGCAAAAATAAGTTCAGAAAAATTCAGCAAAAATGAATTAAGTTCAACAAATATAAGTTAAGTTCAGAAAAATTCAGAAAAAATAAGTTAAGTTAAGTTAAGCAAAAATAAGTCCAAATGAACAAGGCCTAAATCAGCTCAGATTAGACTCGAGCTCGGTTAAATCATTATTTTCTTTACTTTCTTGAACCTTTAAGTCAAAATAAGAATAAATATATTTTAATACAAATGCAAATGTAAAATACTTATCATATATAAGAAACATATGATTATAAATGTTAAAATAGCATTTTATTAGGAAGAGAAAAAAATTACAAAATGACAAAATAACTAAAAATAATGGGTAAAACGAGCCTAACCGAACTTCCGATTTCGAGCTGTACTAAGCTCGGAATCAGCTCGGATTTGGTCCACCCGACTCAAAATCGGCCCTTTGACCGATTTCGAGCCGAGCTTTAACCGAGCTGATTCCGAAAGCTCTACGAGTCGGCTCAGATCATTTATAGCCCTAGGTCCCTCCCACCCACCCACCATCTGCTTACCTTGATAAAAATACAGCTAACGATGAATATAAAAGGTAAACAAATACGAAGAAGACGGGAGGAGTAACTTTTGTATTGTTTTACCCAAGACATGTTCCATGATAAGAGCATGAGTCAACCCCAATTTGGAACAGTTTTGGGATTACAAGACAGTATCTCTAAGCTGAAGTCTTTAATGGTCTTAAATAACCCATGTGTATCCTCTTGATGTACGTGGAAGCAAAGAATCATCTATATAATTAACTATCCAAGTATTATAATTAATAGTGGCGTATCTAAGATTTTCTGATAAGGGATGCCAAATTATACGCTACGGAAAACTAACATACGAATTGAATATTAAGTTCGGCGTCTTTTGAAGATTGTGGTCAAAGTTAGTAGGTTTCGAAATCATGTACATTAGAAGTCTCGAAACCCAGACCTCATGCAAGTTATTTGAGTTTCTATCCACCCGCGCCCAAAAAGGTTTATAATTCCTATGTGTTTTTTTTTTTTCTGTACTTATCAATTGTTTTCAGAATTCAAGGGGATGCAAGCGCACCCACTGCATCCCCCTAGCTACGCCTGTAGTTACGAAGTACTCCATGTAATGTATTATTATTGGTATCATTTTATGGATTAGTTCTCGATACAATATTCATTATGGGTATTTTCCGAAAACACTTATAATTCGAAACCCGAGACAAAATTGCTTTTGTATCCTTAGGATACCAAGAGTAGAGTGTTGTGGCCGGCATCTGAATCATAAAAGTATGACACTGTTCAACTGGACCACTACTGTCTCTAACAAAAGTCGTTACTACTCCCTCTTATTCAGCTTATAGTTCCCCTTTCTCTAATATATGCAAGGAGTATTATAATGAAAGGGGAACATTAGGCTGAATAGGAGGGAGTAGAATTTTACAACGGGCTTCAGTTATTTTTTCAGCTAATTTTATCGAACAGAACCTATATCGTACGAGTATGAATACCTGAATAGCGAAGAGGAAGACACAAAACAAACCCATCCAAGAATGTAAGCTGTAGAAATTAGCAACAATCCCATTATTCCCATAATATTTAGTCCAAATTCCGAATACTCCACAACTCAATGCAACTCCTTGCATTCCTAAATGCACTGTTTTCTTCACATTTCTTGACCCTGGCATCCATCTATGTACCAATATTGCTAACATTCAAAAACATTAACAATAAAACAAAATCAGTAATTATTCTATGAGACGGTTTCATAACGTGACACGGTCCTGTACAAAGATAACTTGTTTAGTTATTGTTATTGATATACTGTCAAAGAAATGAAAATAATGAAAACAACAACGAATCGCTACGCTATCCTTATAAAACGTCCCGTTTATTAGTGTCTGGGATGTACCGAATTTTCTACAGAGATAAGACGGTATTCCTCGGTTTTTGGCACGAAAAACAGAGATGTAATTTCGAAGCTTTTATGTGTAATTCGTTTTCTATGTTCAAGAAAATTGATTTCAGTAATTTCTCTTAAGAAAAACCTGATCCATTTATGTAGCATATATATAGACAAATGAAGTGAAAAGGGAGGGATTGAGTCAGAATTTTGACGCCAAAATCTGTTTTATTCGGATAAATGTTTTGGCAACTATACTGCGAACTTGTAAACAATAGACCCGTACTTCCCGAACTAGCTTTAGGACTCGTTTGGTTGCCCCTACAAAAATGGGTGAATTGGAAAATCCCATAATTTAGAAAAAATGAAGTTGTTTGGTTACTCCAAATCATGGGATTTTCTTTTTCCTAGGAATTCTCAACTCCTCCATTATGGAGGAATTTGATTACCTAGGGGCCCCTAGGTAATTGGAAATGCCTGTGTCAATTCAATTCCAGCATGTCAACCAAACGAATTTTAGACAATTCACATGAATTGGCCAATTCACGTATTTTGCAAAATCATGGGAAATTAATTCCCGTATGGCAACCAAACGAGGCCTTATTATTTATAAGTTCGCCCGTCTTTGAACCAAACCCGAAATACAGAAAAATGAACTAGTAATTAAACTTAAATTACCAACAATTATTACCTTCTCCGGTAATGATAATGAACCCAATAACCATCAACAAAGGATGCAACACCTGGTAACAAAAACAAAACCAGTTAATTAGTTAAAAGGACCGTCTCAATGTCTCATAATGTAAGACGGTTTTATTCTGTGATATGGGAATGAAAGAGGAAGTGGGTTTACTGTTTAGTTACATTGTAAATGAACTTGTGTTGAGAAAAAGGAGAGTGAGGAGTGAAGCTGGTCTTGAAAGTAAGAGGCCATGAAAGAACAAGAAGTGCAACTAATAATGCAGCTGAAATTCTGGCAAATGTAAGGATTATAAATGTGGAAGATGATGACATTTCTCCAGTTTTTTAATATGGAAATGGTTGAGGAAGTTGGACTGAGTGGAGACTGACTCTTTTTTAACAGTCTAGATTTTAACACAAATTCTCGTCGTAGACGGAGGGACGGATACCATTTTGTTTCACAAAATGCCCATTTAGAGGAGAGAGAGGAAAGCACATGGGGTTGCCCCACCTTGTCCCCTATTCGTTTTGTGAGTGTCATTATCCGTCTCTCCACCCGACCCGTCACAAGCAAGACTAACTAAGATTTTAATAGTAACCCATTTTGGCAATCTGCCAGAGCACTATTTTTGTGGAGACAAATTCTTATTCTGTAGATCTAATAATAACTCATTTGTAAAAATAAGACAAATATATTTAGGTTCTAGACTTTTTCATTTTTACCTTATTTATACAAGTGGTAAATATTCGACCCGTCTTAATTTAAGACATATTTTTTTTGAAGGGAAAAATCGTTTCATTAATCAAAAGTCTCATGGTAGTTACAACATATGTCAAGAATAACAGATACAAAACGATTAAAATCAAATAAACTAAATTCTCGATCAACAGAAAATTTCTAAACTTGATGGGCTCATGAGACGCTTCTGCACATCCTCTAACATATCGCCTTCTGCGGCTTTTCACAAGAGGGTCTCCAAATTTTCTAGGGCATTGACAAGAATCAAGTTCTTTTGACCAAAAGGTTTGTAACGAGCAATCTGACAGCAGTTTTATCTCCATAGGATCAACAATGAAAGCGCCGATCTTCCACTTAAATCTTGAACCTCTCAAATAGAGGGGAAAACTCACCAAAAGATGAGGACAAAACTCACCAAAAGGTGAGAACAAAACTCACACAAAGGTGAGAACAAATCTCCAATAACGGAGAGGCAAGAGGTTATTAGCGTAAAACAAATTAAAGAAGAACGAAAACGGAAAATTTGGGGCTTACCTCCACCAAAAAAGGTAGACGGCAGCCCCCAAAAGGTTGAATTAGGGTTTAGGTTTTGTTTTTTAGAGAGAGAATTTGGAGAGAGAATTAATTTAAGACATATTCGTATTAAGAGAGACTTATTGTTTTGTGGGAACCGGGAAGTATGTAATAATATAATTTTTTTTTTATTATACTAATACTGTCTGAATTGAACCGAATTGATATAATAATAAGGTTTCGCTCTTTTGGACTGAGATCGTTTGATTTGAACTGAATTGGACCTAGTAAAGTTGAAATGAACTGAATTGATATGAACTAAATTGAAATAAAAGTCTTGTTCTATAGGACTAAAACCGTTTAAGTTGAACTGAACTGAAATTAATGAAGTTGAACTGAATTGAACTAAACTTATTGGCGCTCAGTTGAACTAAAATGTGGTCTGCGTTAATTTGTGAAGAAAGGAATTGAATTGAACTAAACCGAGCTGAATAAAACTAAACTAAAATGAGTTTAAATTAAGTCCAAATGAATAGGGCTAAATAGTTAATTTGTGAAAAATTAAGACCGTTCTAAGCAAGAAAGCCTTCGATTGTTACCCGAATTGATTATACTAGCTGAATCTCAAGAACGTGATAGAAACGAAAATCACAAAGACGGTAAAGAAGGTGGTGAGGATGTGCGTTGCAAAGCCGATGGAAATGTTGAGGTGTTATGAACATGGATTGCAAATGAGATCAAGGACTTGAAGAGGTGATAAAAGTCTAAAACGGGTTTATAAAAGACTGGTCGCAAAAACAATATAAACGCAAATATCCCAAAGTTACAAAATTAGTTACTTAGTGCACATCGAAAATAACGACCGCGGTTATCCCGTTTTTAAAAAAAAAAATTATCGTTCGACAACATAATATTTAGGTGGTCTAGTACTTTAGTGGGCTAGGTAGCACAGACACTTCTCGTAATGAGCCGTACCGTGTCCGACACCGACACTCCACGGACACACGTCGAAACGTGTCCGACGCCTAAGCAGCCGTGTCTAACTTTCTACATTTATTTGGGCACGTGTCCGACGCGTGTCCATGGTATTTGAGCCGTGTCCGTCGCGTGTCCACCATAGTTGGTTATCATTTGCGGTGAATGATGTTCTTCAGACGAGAAATGCGCTCTCGAAAGAGATTAATTAAAATATTGATTGGATGAGGATTGAAAATAAATTTATTATCAAGGACAAGTTTTACTTACAATTATTTAAAATTAATATCAAATAGTTTTACAAAAATAAAATCAAATATTTTTAACTATAAAATGTATATTTTATTAAATTTAAATGCCGTGTCCCGTGTCCTAAATTTCATGGCATTCCGTGTCCCGTGTCTGTGTCGTGTCCGTGTCCGTGTCCGTGTCCGTTTTGGTGCTACCTACTATGGGCTTTCACCCTAAAAGAACCCCAATTAAAAATCTAATCGACAATCAACGGTCATCTTAATCAGAAACCCTAATTATAGTCCCGCGTTCTTCCTCCTTTTCCAATTTTCGCCGCCGATACCTTGATTTCTCCACAGTGGCGCATGGATTTGCGTACTGGTATTTCTTCAACTATACTCTTCTTCAATTCGTTAATCCATAATATTTTTACGGCAAGTCTTGCTTGTGAGAGTTGTGACGGTTCCACAAGATAGTGGGAATTGATCATTTTTGTTGATTTAGCTCTTAAGATAGTTGATCAAAGTTCGCGCTGTATGAATATGTCGTAATTACATGATTTATTGTGAACAGATGCGTAAAAATGGACTGTCTTTCGAATGCGTTTTCAGTGTTAGGGCTTGAGGAATGTGACGATCCAAGTAGTTTGGCTTCGACTTCCGATGCTGGTATAGCTCCTTCCAGATTTATAAATTGCTCTGTTTGTATGGTTGAGTTAGGTGTTGTGTCTTGTTATTTATAGAATTTTGTTTTTGTTGTTCTTCAGTTTTATTATTATCGATAGTAGCTTGAATTCATGGTTGTTGTAGCAATTACTAATGTGATTAGTGGGATTCTGATCATGTGGTTGTTGGGCATGTTTTTGATCATTTGGATAGTTAAGAGTAAGAATGAGAAATGTGAATTTGGCTACAGTCATGGGCGTATTCACGATTTTAGTGGAAATAGAGGTAGAGCTGCGTGAACTATCAACATTGTTGGGAAGACCGTTTAATTTTTATTATTATTAATAATCTACCAACTAAAGTAGGTGGAACTGGGATTCCAGGCATATAATCAAAGTCGGTAGGTTGAAATGGACAAGTGACGTGGTTTGTAGTTTTCTATGTGATCCATGGCACCATGGATTCCCCAGAAACTGAAGGAAATTGTGTACCATGCCATCATTAGGTCAAAACTCTGTCACGTACTCACGTTAATAAGATGGATGTTCGGACTTCAGGGAGTGTTTATTTATATAAAAAAAGTATTGGTTGTTGAATTAGTTGATTAGGGAGAATTTATGAGTGAGTTGCATTTCCTAAAGGTAATTAAGTGAAAATTGTTTTTTAACACCGTTTAACTTCACATTAACAGCTTCAATTTTCAAATAGTGAATCATGCTTACCAACCTTTTTTCAACTAAGCCGCTGTTCATTTGACTGTATGACTTTTGATATCCGATTTACATTGCCATATTCTGGCCATTGCTATTCTTTGTATGAGATAGATCTTACATGAAATATGAAGAGATTCTAAAGCTCTACCAACTTCCTTGTTATGCTGTGTTTTCACCCTTATAGAGCTATGTATGCTTTCGTACCCGGCACAGTTGTAAATTGCCTTATTATTGGACACATGGAGTTTGTTGATGAAATACTGTTGTCGTTTTGTCTTTTTTATAGTTTACAGCGTGTGCGAGCTCATGTTTTGGCAAGTCCTTGTGTGCTGTCATTGGCAAAGTGTAAGAAGTCAATAACATCACTACTAGTGTTGATCTTGTAGTGGCCATTCCCCGAAAAATTTAGAAGGTCAAGCCTTTCTTACATCCCTATGATGAGACATTTAGTAATCTGAATGTATTTATACATCAGTCATGTGAACGTAGGGCTCCTTTTGCATCACAGGGTTGCTGCAAAGGTTGAGGAACTACGTGTCCTTGACACCACGTGGAATCTTGGCGTTTCTGAGGGATGTTGCTTTTCAAATTTGTTTAGTTCTTGTAGTCGCTACCAACTTCTCCCCCTTCCTCCCTTCAAGCCTATCACTTTATATGTATGGTGAATATGGGAAGAAACACGTGTTTGTCTTTTTTTTTTCCAATTTTAATTGTGCACTAAATATTTGGGAACATCTTTCGCGCACTAAATATTTGGGAACATCTCTCATTTTTTTCGGTTCACTCTCCGATAGTCTGAGCAGGAGTCATTTTTATTTTTCTTGGTTTGTTGTGGGCCAGTTTGTTCTCTCTCTCTCTCTCTCTCAAATCAAGGAAAGTGTGTGAGTGCAACATATTTAGATTAACTATCAGACGAATTGTGTTTCCTTCTACCTAAATTTCAAAATTATGTACGTGATTGCGGTGCCAATTTTTCATGTTGATCATTTCAGCTGATTTTTCTTTGCGATGTTTACCATACTCTCTCCATGCTGAATCCACATAGATATGGGCTATCTTAATTCCATGTTGTCCCAACTCATAAAAGAATCGCAAGCAATTGTTATCCTGAATCTTGAGCACAAGTTGAAATCCACATAGATATAGGCTACCTTTCCATTTTGTCCCAACTATTAACTGAATCCCAAGCAATTGTTATCCTGAATCTTGAACACAAGTAGTAGCTGTGCCCAATGTAAACATTTTGCATTGAAGGAACAAGATGGAATATCAAAAGGAAAACGATTACAGGGTATAATACTTTCTGAATAATATGCTGTCATTTATAAGACGAAGAGGGAGGTTGGTGGCTCTTGTACTCCAGTGTTTAACTTGAGCCTTGCTTCGAGCCTAAAAATTTGAATTAATGAACCGATCTTTTATTACTGTTTTTTTATGGAGAAATTGTCTGCTCTTTGTTGTATGATAAGATGGCGAAGGTCTCTCGTAAATGATTTTCCTTGGACACTGGTGTTGAGATTTAGCCGTTGACAATATTATTGCCTTTTGATGTTGCTTTTTCGTTTCATCCTTTCAAACATGACTTACATGTGAAATACTCTGACGAGACTGCTGTCAGACCGTTGGCAGTTATTTTGCAGGGAAATCCTTATGATTTTTTTTTTCTTTTTGGCCGCAGGGACAAGCAATTCTAAGGGTAAAAGTTCAAGTGACAAGTTAGCCGCCGAAAATGGGAATAACAAGGATGAAAAGCTCAGTGCTCCAGCATCGGAGTTTAGGTTACCTCTTGTTTGGATTGACTTGGAGATGACTGGTATATTCTTGTTATGCATCTCAAAATTTTGGTGCTCTAGTGGAGATGTTTTGGTTACCTGTAAAATTGGAGTTTTCTTTGTTATCTATGTCAAAAAATTGGTGCTTATAGCTTTTAAGGTCTAATCTACTATGCCTGCAAAGGCGCAAGTAAAACTCTGGTCATGCAAGGAATAAAAAAGTATTTAATAGTCTAATACGTTTCTGAACTCATTAAAAAGTGAACTACACGATGGTAACCAGGTAGTAATGAAATAATGAATACAAAGTTCAAATAAAAAAAATGGTCTAAAAGAAAGCGAAAAGCTGTTGAAGTGAAGACAGTTAAATTCATTTGATAACGTGAAACATTTTCCATACATAATATATTACTATAAGACCTTCCTATTTTGTACTTCTTCTAGTCTTATTATCTTTCTCTTTTTGCTATTCATTTTGCTTTCATCTGTAGAGATGTATGCCAAATTGGGTTGCAGTAAACCGACTTGTTATGCGCACCCTGGTTTGTGTTTGCAGGTCCATAGTCCGAATTGGTGTGGAAGCCTTTATTGTTAACTTTTAGCTTACACAGTTTTAGAATTTGCTTTGCAAACTTATGTAAAAACTACGCGGTAACAGACAAAATGACAGATGCGTGTCTTGTGTCGAAACTGGAGCTCCAGTAATAAACGAATAGCACAACGCAAGTCTAAGTGGCCTTATTTTGCCTGTATAATTGGCTTCTATTGTATTTTAGCTGCAAAGAAGTTTTCACACGACAAGTTTTAATTGTTGCTCAGTGGAGCCAAGTAGTCTGTTTCTACTTTTATCATCTTCAGTCTTTTTTTATGGATTTTGTAACCAATTGAATAAATATAAGTTCCCTGAATTTTTTAACAAACTTGTAAAGGTATTTGTTTAGATGTTCATTTGTGTATGCTCTTGCATCCCAAAAAGATGATTTATCTAGTGTTTATATATTTATTTTATATTTTCAATTGAAGGACAGGAAAATTTATTGCAATAAACAGGAGATATTAGTTTTTTTTGCAAAGCTATCTATGTAAAAGTAGAAGCATGTTCTTTTGTCTGGTTAAAGAGCCAGCTAGGGGCAAATGTCTGACAGTTAATTTCCAAAGGTTTTGTTTGTTGATGTCACATTCGTATCCTTGTCAGATGTATTTTATGTCCATTGATACTAATTATTCAATTCAATTATTAATGTATGAATACCATTAATTTACAGCTTATTTTTATCATCATCTTCATGCAAATCATTTTTTATGCAGGCTTAAACATTGAAGTCGATAGAATAGTAGAAATAGCATGTATAATAACTGATGGCAGTTTGTCTAAATCTGTAGAGGTGAGTTAAAATGTATCTTTAAGTTTCTATACATTCCTTGAACTTCTTCCTTGATAAGTTGCAAGTATACTATGTAGAACATGATCATTGTTCCATGCTCCTGTTTATTGAACACTGACAACGGAACCTCTTACCCACTAGATAGACTGGTTTCTATTTATTTTTCTAACCTCCAGTTGGCATTTTAATATCTTTTTTAAAATTTGTAGCTATTTCTAGAAGAATACAACTTACAGTGCTGATGTGAATCATTGGGTCAGTGGTGAAACAATTTTGTAATAAGAAATTGGGTATTTTAGTGAACCTATCTGAGGAAGTACTCATATGAGAGGCATTCTTATTGTGTTGTGTATTTGATCTCTTCACATGCATCATATTGTTGGTTTTAAAAAGCCCGAGGTGGACAGAGGCCTCAAGGGGCCCAGGGCGTGTAATGACAGGCGTGCATACTGTTTTTGCACAGATCTTTATTTTTACATTCCTTTCACTAATGATGTATTTCCAAAGAAACGGAAATATCAAACTGAAATTATTAAATTGTGTAGTAGTGTGTTTCGCTCGCTGCTCCTTATCACAAGTCATGCAGAAAGGAACAAAGCGTTTTGATTTGTGTGCATCACTGAGCCTTTGGCTTCTTTTGCTGTAGGCTCGCTTTTTTAATTGTTATCAATATTAGGATTTGCTAAAGTTCCTAATAACTATGCTGTTGGTGACCTTTTTTAATTGTATGTGCTGCGGGCATGCGGCTTGTTTTTAATATTAAATGGATTTTCTTTGTTTCATATTTCTGTATCCAGGGTCCAGATTTGGTTATCCATCAATCACAAGAATGCTTAGACAGGATGAATGAATGGTGTCAAGATCATCATGCTGCTAGTGGTAAGAAATTCGGAGTATCTCCTTTGCTTCATTTTCTTTGGCGCAATACAAAATGCTGCCGAATTTGTGGAGTCTGTCTTATGTATTACTGTGTATTTCGCCTCCTTATGCCCTTTAATTCAAAATTATAATTAGGTCTTTTAACAGCTTTTTTGTGGCAATAGTGACTGAGTTAATATTTATTGCAGGCCTGACAAAAGAGGTTCTTGAGAGTACAGTTAGTGAAAGCGAAGCTGAGAAACAGGTGGGTAAATTGAGTATGTCGTTTAAGCATTTTGTTTTATGGGTAAATTAAGCATGTGTTTGTGTTTTTAGCATCTTGCTTTGTATACTTTAGCCAGAAGCTCCCTGGAAAAATATTGTAGTCTCAAGGGATATGTTAAAGTACATGTCAATCAGGGGTATGCAGGAGCACACATGACGGGTCTGTGTTACTTAATTTTGAGATAGTGTATACTTATCTCTTGTAGGATGGTCAGAATACCTTTCCATAGGTGTTGCGTCACCATCCATCTAATAAATTATGAGTTTAGACTCGCTATGTATGTACTTAAATCAGTAGTTGCTATTCCTGTACTAAGGTTCATTTTGAGTGAAACAGTAAATGTTATGAAACCTCTTCCTACAAAAGTACCACTCATTTTACCTGACGAATTCTTTTTTGCCATGCTTCCAGAGTTCCAGATGTTATGTTCTTTTTTGCGTTCTCTTTTAGAAGCATATGTAATGTTCTTTTTTACTGAAATAATGCAGGTTATAAGTTTTGTAAAGAAACACATTGGCACAACTCATAAACCTCTTCTCGCTGGAAACTCCATATATGTAGATTTTATATTTCTCAAGGTATGTTCAATTTATCTCTCTTTTTTTAATAAACAGTACAACACAATTAGTCACTACTTTCTGAATCCATCTCAGCCACAGCGCCACACAGAGAGTTCATGTTGACATTGTGAGACAATTGGAGGGTAGTTATGTGGGTAACGCAAACACAAACATGGGGAGTTTTTGCCAAAGATGCATTCCCTGCCTTTCTTTTGCGTCTTTTGCTAGATGGGACATGTTGTCATCCTAGTTTTACTCATGAGTCATAAGCCAAGGATTGAGTATTAGGGTTTCTTGCGGATCCAGGCAGGGCGTTAATATAACCCTTTATCTCATCTTCTCGTCCAATGAGCGTGATTAAACAACCCTTAATCTGATTTGGTTATTAAACACCATACTATATGGGCACCTATATGATTGACAGAAGTCATACTGTGTGTTCCTTGTTGGATTGTATTAGGAAGTTTGTGTGGCTAAATATGCTGGACTTTAGCCATGTTACTTTTAGATAGAAACAAAAACACTTATTCTAGAGCTGATTGTCTAATATTTGAAAGCTCAGTTAGAGGTACCATAGTGCTTAATGCTGAAATCCAGTTGCTAGCGCTGTTCCTTGTGCTTTGGGCAAGTAATATTGAGAGTCAATTTTTTTTTGCTTTTAATTATTAAATAGGTCATGAAACCGCCTCATTGATTCTTGATCTGTAAGTCTGTCATCATGCCGTAAATATGCTCGACGTTGCCTCAAAATGCAGCTGTTACTTTAATTTGGGGTCCATAAGGTGACCTGTTGATGGAGTCTATGTTCTCTTGTATTTTATTTGCTTCGAAAAAGAGCTAGGCGTTTTCCTTGCTAAACTAGCTCGTTATGCAGAAATATATGCCGGATTTGGCGAGTATTTTCTCACACGTTCTTGTGGACGTCAGCTCCATAAAAGCTTTATGCATCCGCTGGTATCCTAAAGGTAAACGTCTATACCTTAATACCTGTATAGCTCGCGTCTGCTCACGTTTATCAGTTTTATGTCTCTACAATCTTGTTTAAGTTGCAGAGAAAAACAAATTTGCTCTTGATGCCGTATTATCCACCACACTCAACATGCCTGAAAATAAACTATCCGTTGAGACATGAGATGGACTAAAATGAGGCAAATTCTTGTTTCAGACCGTCACTTTTGGTCTGAAGCTTCAGATGGAACATATGTTACCATTTTATAGTCAAATGTAACCATAATAGTGTGGCCAGTGTTACAACTTATCATAACTTGTTTGTCAATAATGGTCACATTTAACTGTAAAGTAGTTACAAAATTCCGTCTGAAGGTTTCAGACCAAAATTTTGGTCTAAAACAAGACCAACTGATAAAATTGCGTAAACTATTAGCAGTACATAGATGACAGATTTAGGGATACTTTTAGGCAGTATTTCTTTCGTTTTACCCTTGCCCTTATGCGATACTATATTATGTGTATCATTTATGCACTGGATCATGTAGTTCTTATTCATTTTTGGCCTTTGTCGATACAGTTCACAAAAAGGCACCGACAAAGGAGCAGGCACACCGGGCTAGGCAGGATATCAGAGAGAGCATTATGGAACTGAAATATTTCCGGGAAAACATCTTTATTAAACCACCTAAGAGATGAATGTATCACTATTATTGCAGCTGTACCGTGTATATTACCTTGAAATAGATTCACCTATCGACTGGGTGAACGCGTTTCATTATTTCAGAAGATATATATCGTCTTTCATTTACTTCTAAATGAACACCACGCGAAACAATTGTGCATGAACCTAGCATCGATACATACACAAAATAGTACTCTTTAATCAGTATGACTGTCATTTGGTTCACGTGCTTTTAACTCTTTAATCAACGGTAAATATATGATTGGGATGAAGGATTAACTTTTAGCCAACGATGGAGTTTGAAGCAAGTCAAGCAACTAAAATCCAATAACCACAAAAAACGCTCCTTTGAACTTTGGGATAACTCGGTGTTTTTTCATTTTATAGACGGTAACTTCATTTTTAAGACAAAAAACTGTGTGACATAACTCGATTAAAAGTTCTAGAAGTGACTATTTTTTCAAATTTATCGACTCTACAAAATTTTGATCTGGAAAATAGAATTAGTTTCTGAAATTGTGGTTAGAATTACGATCAGTTAAACTGTAAACTTTTGACCTACCGTACTTCGTAGGTTCCGAATGCGATATTTATATTTCGAATTGACCGTGTTTAATGTTTATGATATCTTTAATTCAAAAATAAAATCGCCACTTTCAAAAAGTCAATCAATAATATTTTTGTTTTTTGGGTCGGTGCTATGGGCCTGGGAGGAGAGGCGGTATGAGGAGCTGTAGGTGCGAGTGGCAAAGGCGGAAGTGGTTCTTGTCGATCTTCGGTTAGCTAAACATCAGTTCCATCGCAATGTCATTATCGAAAGTGATTGTCATGTGGTTATTGAGGCTCTGCAACTGCGAAAGACGGGTCGTAGCGATTTTCATTCTCTTATTTGTGATATTCTTTCTTATAGCGATAATTGTTTTGATTCTGTTTCTTGGTCGTTAGTTAGTAGAAAACGCAATAGAGAAGCCCGTCTTTTAGCTCACTCGAATAGGTGTGGCCACTTGTGAGTTAAGTAGATTTCTCGAAGACTCGTCTATACCGAGTCATATCGTAGAAATTGCTAAAGTTGATTTATCTAATATTTAATTATCCCCTCGTGGGACTTTAAAAAAGAAAAATAATAATAATATTTTTGTTTTTATTTTTTATTTTTTTGATAAAAATGAGTTTATCTTCTAAAAAAACAAAAAATACGGAATTAACGCGTAGGATAGAGCTGCTGCATAAAGACGCACGAAAAAAATCTTTTTAAAAACACAATTTTTCAAAAATTCCCCCAAATCCGTCACTTGATTCACCGCCGACAAACCTAAATTCAAACCATTTCCAGCAATGTTCACGCCTCATATGAAGTCGCCGTGGACTCCGGCCACCTCCGCCGCAAGAACTACCATCGGAGGCAGCGGCTCTAAACTCACAGCGGCGGAAAAAGGTAAATCATTGGCGTTTATCGACGACGCTTCTCCATCTCCACCGCTACCGCCTCCGCCGAGGAGTTCGTTTAAAAGTGATGTTTCTCGACGAAACGGAGATAATAATGGGGAGGATTGGAAGAGGTTTAAGGAGGCTGGGTTGTTGGATGAGTCTTCTTTACAGAGAGGAGATCGTGTTGCTCTTCTTGATAAGATTCAGAAGCTTGAAAAAGAGGTTTAATTTTATTTATTGTTACTGTTTGGTTCTTGATTATAACTCTTTTCGTCTCAATTGTTTGTTTACCTCTGATTAAAATACGTTTCACAATGAATATGAAATGTAAACAATTGAATGTGTTGGAGGGAGTATTATCTAGGGTTCCTGTGTTGATTTGATTGATGTTTGTGCTGTTATTATTGGCCAGTTAGTCTTGTGTAAGACGGTTTTGATTGAGCATTTGTGATTGTTCAGGTGCCTGGAGTGTATTGTAGGGTAGCTATTTTAAACGATAGTATCATGCATTACAAATCTAAGACATCTTTATGAATTGGTAGGCGTAAATGATCCTCCTTTTACCCCCAATCATTTGATTAACGGACGGAGAGATGGAGTAATGTAATTTGAAGGGTAGAGTAGACAGTAATGTATCTCGAACTTCTGGTATCAAGATACTCCCTTTGTCTCCGTCATTTGTTCCCTTTTATATTCTTTGTGAGGGGTATCTTAATTAAAGGTAAACAAATGACTATGGGAGTAGGTATTAGCAGTAGAACACATGTAAAGGGTTTAGTAACCAAAGATGTGTTACTACTTACTACTCGTTGCTGGGTATGATGAGCTTCTATTGCTTGCTGTTGTGGCGGGATGGTTTGTGCCCGGTTTGATTGTTTTGCTGGCAAGAATTATGTTTGTCTTGTTAGACATGCATCCATGTTTTAATTCAATGAACTGTCCTTGATTGTTTCGAATGCCATTTAGCTTTATCTGGGTTAGCTATAGTTTGAGCCTCTTGTAAAAACCTCTACACTTTATTTTCATGAAGTAGGTGGTCATTTTTTCACGGCTATGAGTCACTTGGTAACAACTTGTATCTTATTGCAGGTGGCATACATCTTGTCACCTTGCCCGCTAGGTGCGGGCGCCATAACAATCATCCAGTTTTTGTTGTTTTTGATGTTGAAACGGTTTTTCTGTATCCATGGCCCATGGGCACCCAAATGACAATCGTGACGGGTTTCGGCTTGTTTGAGATTGCTCTTTTGGTGGTGAAGAATCTATAAGTGGGTTAAAGGTTGAGACTTGAGCTTGTTAGGCTATGCTTAGTATTCGATTGTTGAGATGTTTTTGCTTTAATGGTTATAACTAGTTTTACGCCCGTGCAAAAAATGCACGGGTTTAATTTTATTAAACCGAAAAAATAAAAATGAAAAGGTGAATATATTTAATAAAAAATATAATTTTAGTATTGCAGATATGGATGTAAAAAATAAAAAGAATTTATACGCTTAACTTAGACGTAAGTAAAAACAACGCACCTGCTGACATTATAAAATTATACAAATTCTTATATTGGACGACATTATCGGTTTAAGTTTAGGACGGATCAAATATACATATGTAGCATGAATCAAACAAAAAAAAGCATTATGCATGGCGAACATAAAATAGTTGTCCTATAAGTCTATAACCAATTGGGAGTGATACTCACCTGTTTTAAATTTAAGACGGATAATAACCGGTAAAAATATACATAGATTTTAAAATTATACTTAAGGTTTAAATTCTAAGTTCATAACCATCGTAATGAACCCAAATTATTATTAGTCTGATTCTCTAACTACCCAAAAAACTCCGACCATATAATATACGAAGTATATCTTATCTAATTTATGTACATTTAAGACGGAGTTACATAATTTCGGTGATTTCCAATTCTCAACAATTTTAATTTGTTAAATTCCAGTATTTGAATGTAATATTTTTTGCCAATTTATATATTATTATATTTGATACTCACTTTTTGTTTCTGTTTTATACTCATGTCACTCACTTTAATCCTTTTATTAGTGCATGTTAAATGGAGTATTAACAATTTCTTTAATCTTTGAATATACTATATCTGTAAAGTGTAGGCGTCTCAATCATATTATTATATTTAATCTATACCTTTAATTTATGTAAAATTAGTTAACTTATTATCAATGATCATTAAAGATTTGATTTTTACTGTTGAAATTGAATAGTTAGAATTTCGGAAGATTTCATATTCGATGTGTAATTATAGATTGTAACTTATTTAATTAACGAAAGTAGTGAGAAAATTAAATTGAAGTAATTAATTATGTAAATGAACATGGCGGACCCCACATTGATTAAATTTTTTTTTTCTTAATTTCCATCGACCAATGAGAGCTCTTTAAATTCTATCCCTTTTATAGTAAAGGGATTGTGAATGAGATTGTCATGTCACATTGATGTGGCACATTTATATTTGTCAATTTGATTTTCTTTATGACTGGATTTTGAAGACGTTATGTTGTGAATGTGTTATTATATTAACATATGAACATATTTCAGAGCTTATGCTTATGCTTTAGAAGCATATTTCAGAGCTTTGCCCTCAAAGCCTGTTTCCTGTATGTTTGAAAATTCTACATTTTTAGCCCAAATGAGATAAGTTCATAAAAGCATAAATACTAGATAGTCTAGGAGAACACTTACTTTGTCTAGTTGTTACTTAAATTGGCTCGTATAAATGAAAATGTTTTCATGGCTCTTTCTATTTCTATTTTCTTTAAGGCGCATTAATTCTTATATATGTATATGATATAAGGAACTTCCCTCGAGGTCAATGTCAAACAAGTCCTGAAGAAGTTTTACAAAGTTTCGTCCAATGCCGCAAGCCACCTCTTTGTCTTAAGACTTCTTTCTCAGGGAGAATCTTTGATCTTTCTGGTCGATTACTACGGGCCGCTACCCTTAAATTCTTCTTTAAATAGTTCAACGTGCACCTCACTTGAACGAAAAGACTGAAGTGATTAAAATGCAAGGGGGCTTTGCTTTTCAATATACCAACCGTGGTCCACGGGTTCAGTCCTTGAAATGGGTTTAGAAACTAAGACGGAGTCCTTCTTTCCAGGGAAAGCAGTCTCGAAACGCGCCAGTGCGCCTATAGTTTTTTTAGCAAAATCCTTGGCGAGGGCAATGAGATCACAAGCGTAAACGGGGGCAGCTAAGGCTTATGAGTCAACCCTTTATTCTTATTTCATCCAAGCTTACCCCATTTTTATTCTCGTAGTGTAGTTTTTAGGTTTTTATGTGATAAGTTCGATTTAGAATCTATAAAACCCCTTTGCCTTTCATATTCTGTTACACTCCACTTCCGTTTTTTTCTTTTCTTTCTTTATTTTCGCTTGTTGAGATGGGAGTTCACCCATGACGGTTCCAAAGGATGATTCATGTCAGTCGACCCCAAATCATTTTGGGACCAAGGCTTTGATGTTGTTATTGTTGTATTATAATTTAGATACTAGTACGTATCTGTCTCAAGTGTAGTACAATTTAGGCAACCTTATTTTGCCTACTAGACATTACGTTTTCCATTACTTATTTGTATTGACACTTAAATAAGTTCCTTGTTTTAATACTATCATGCATCCATCTCAAGTGTACTACAAATAACGCAACCTTGCTTTGCCTTCATGACATGCATCATATGTGTGACAAAGTTTATGTCCACCATTTGATGATTTAAAGGGTTTCTGATTAGTTTATTTCTGCTGCATATGGTTATCTGCTGTTTTTGGTCAGTTATAGTTTTGTTGTGAAATGCTCTGAATCAAACTTGGTTGCTGGCTTAATTATTTGTTTCTTCTTTCGTAGCTTTTTGACTATCAATACAATATGGGACTTCTGCTTATTGAGAAGGAGGATCTAGTTTCAAAAAATGAAGAACTAGGGCAAGAATTTGCTGAAGCTCAGGAGATACTCAAGCGTGAGAAAACTGCACATGTTATTGCAATTTCTGAAGCCGAGCAACGAGAAGAAAATTTGAAGAAAGCTTTGGGTGTTGAAAAAAAGTGTTTGGTTGATGTAAGTCCATCTTTTATTGTTCGCTTCCCTCTGGTTTTGTTGCTTTGATTTTCCTTTTTGTATGCCGTATCAAAGAACCGCAATACTTATATTTATTTGTTTCCCACCTGTTTATCTTGTTTGAATATGAGCATATCCACTATTTCTTTTATCCTCATATTTTGCATCCTTTTTTCTTTTTCAAAGGACTTTTTTAGTTTCATTAGTTGCCCCTTAGCAGTCATTGACGATTTGAGATCATGAGTTGTTAGCCGACCCAAAATCATTGTGGGATTAAGGCTCTCTTGTTGTAAGATATATTGCAACATCATTGAAGTGTTACGATTGAATTGGATGGTGTAGGAAATAAATTTGGAGCCATGGTGGAGGTACATTTATGTTTGACAAAAGCTTTACTGTTTAATTCGTTTTTATGATGGTATGGTTAAATCCATATTTCTATTCACATGATGTAGCTTCCTACTATGGCATTTTTAGTTTTTTTCCTGTAGAATATGCAAGTGTTAGTAGGCTTTTTGGGTTCTATCATGCGATCCAATTTGCATGTTCAGAGGCTCATCTGTACCGTTGCTCACTCAGTTTCTTGGTTGTCAATCACTTTATTACAGCTTGAGAGAGCGTTGCGTGATGTGCATGAAGAACATGCAAAGCTTAAAGCTTCATCAGAAACTTCTGTGACAGATATAAACACTCATATGGAAACTCTGGAGAAGAAACGTTTGGACTTAGAAGCAAAAATTCATGTAGCTGATGCCAAGCTTGCTGCCGCAGATAGAAAGAATTCTGAGCTAGACATGAAACTTCAAGATTTGGAAACGCGTGAAAGGATTTTACAGAGGGAGCACATATCGTTAGCTGAAGAGTATGCATTTTAAAGTTAACATGTGGTGTTGATGTTGACTTTTCTTTGACATTGCTGATTTTTGTGCTACTAGATTTGTCTGAATGTTTTCACTATTTGGATGATATTCTCATGTGCTATCCATGTCAACCTTTTCCAGGAAAAATGCTCATCAAACTTACTTTCAGAAACATAAGAAGGATTTGGTGGAATGGGAGAGAAAGTTACAAGACGGAGAACAAAAGCTTTGTGACAGTCGGAGAATTCTCAGGGAGAAAGAGGAAAAGCTGCATGAAATTGAAAGTACTAGTAGGGAAAAGGAGGCTTACATGGATGAGCTGCAACAAAAGATTGAATTAGCTAATGCAACTCTAAAGAAAATGGAACTTGATATGGAGATTAAATTAGCAGATTTAGATTCAAAGGAAAAGGTATGCATATTGATAACTATTTCATACATTTATTCATAAAACATATATACCTCGTGTTCTTTCATAATTTTTACATATTTCTTATCTTTCACTGTTTCAGAAAGCTGAATCCTTGAGATGTAAGTTGGAGACGTCTGAGAGGGAATTGCTTGAAAAAGAAAAACGGCTTAGTGCAAGAGAAAGTGTAAGTTGGGATCTTGTATTTCTCATCCTATGTTAGTAGTCTTCTAGAGTAAGCTAACTTTTAATCAGCGCAAGAACGCGCTAAACCAATGCTTTTTAATTACTTCAGTTTGGTAATGTGAGTGACATTCCTCTTTCATGATGGTTATATCACCACTATGAATCCAGTTGTAGTTAGAAATTTTAGTATGAAAATTTCATTGCTGAGGTTTTTAATCACTTGTATGAGTTGTGTCTTTGTTTATGTGCTATAAGCCTAAAAATGTTTAGTATTTATGTCAATTGCAGCTAGGTTATTACTCTCTTTTTTGTGATTTTCTGTATGCCAACTGCACCTAGGTTATGATAAAACAATTCATTTTATTTTATGTCGGGTTCTTGAACATCTGTTTGCTGATCCTTCGCATTGCAGGTGGAGTTGGAGAATCTTCTTCTTAAGCACAAAACAGAATTAGATGCTAAAATGCATGAATCTGAGTTAGAAATGAAGAAAAAGCGAAATGCCATGGAAGAGGAGTTCAGCACTAGAATGCATGAGATCGATGCAAGGAGAAGTGAAATCAATCATCTTGAGGAGATGTTGGGTAAAAAAGAGCATGCATTGGATAAAAAGTCAGAAAGGGTGAAGGAGAAAGAAAAAGATATTGATATAAAGATGAAAGCTCTGAAAGAGAGAGAAAAAGCTATGAAAGCAGAAGAGAAAAGCTTAGAGTTGGAGAAAAAAGAGATCAATGGAGATAGAGAGGGCTTGGAGGATTTGAAAAAGGAACTTGAGACATGGAGAACTAACCTGAGGGAACAGGAACTTAAGATTGAAGAAGAGCAGAAAGTGCTTGAAGTTTTACAGGAGGAGAAGTCTAACTATCTCCGATTACAAACGAACCTTAAACAGGAATATGAGTTTGCAAGACGCCAGAGTGAGCTAATTGAGAAGGAAGCTGGGGAACTGAAGCTGGAAAGGGAGAAGTTTGAGAGAGACTGGGAGACATTGGACGAGAAACGAGCAGCTGTGGATAACAAACTTAAGCTGCTGGAAGAAGAAAGAGCCAGCTTTGAAAAATTGCAGAAGTTAGAGGAAGATAGATTAAAAAGGGAGAGAGCAGAGAGAGAGGAGCACCTACGGCTGGAATCTGAGAGAATCAGATTAGAGAAAGAATCCTTTGAAGCTTCCATGGACCAACAGAAGAAAATGTATGATGAAAAGGCGAAAAATGAGCATATCCTCATGTTTGAAGATTTTGAACGTGAGAAGCGTGAGTTTTATAATGATGTGGAAAAGAGACAGAATGAACTGAAAGAGGTTATGGAAGAAAAAGAGAGAGCTTTTGAGGAGAGGACGTTGAAAGAGATGGGAAATCTCCGCCGCTCGAAAGAAGATGCTGACAGAAAAATGAAAGATATGGAACGTGAAAGACATCGTTTGGAGAAAGAGAGGGAAGAAACGGAATTGATCAAGAAACAGCTTGAAAAAACCCGTGTCGAAATGTCTAGCGATGTTGAAACTCTTGATAATCTTAGTAAAACGATGAAGAAGCAACGCGAAGAATTTGCTAGTGAGAGGCGTCTTTTTTTCGCTTTCATTGAGCAGATTAAGGGCTGCAGTAACTGTGGGGATTCTGCTCAAGCATTTCTTCTTAGTGATCTTCATCATGTTGATGATGGTTATGGGAAGATTGAAGCTACCCCTACGGAGTTGAGTGATAAGATGTATCTGTCTCCTGCTACCTCAAATAAAAGTAGTTTGAAATCAGGCGGACAGATGAGCGTGCTTCGGAAATGTGCTTCGATCATTTTTAAGTCTCCTAAAGATAAAGGTCAACCTACGGATGATCATAAAGCTGAGCCGTTGACTGAAAGTAAAAAAGGAGCAAGTCCTACTATTGATGAGAGTGAACCATCATTGAGAATAGTTAACAACTCCTTAAAGAACTCCCCATCAGATGTTATTCCTAGAGAAGATAGTCTTGATACTACTACTCTATCAGTCGATGTCTCTGATATTGCAAGTGTAGAGCAAGGTGTTCAGGAGTCAGAGAATACAGTATCTAAAACTGGTAGAGGCAAACCGGGAAGGAAGCGTGGGGCCGGAGTTCGGAGGACGCACTCTGTGAAAGCTGTGGTCGAGGATGCGAAGGCCATCATTGGCAAGGGTTCTGATACTACTGGGACCCGAAAGCGTACTCGTTTTCAGGAGTCCAGGGCTACTGAAAGTGAACAGCATGTTGAACATAGTGAGGGGATTGCTGACAGTGCAACAACTGGTGGTCGAAGGAAAAGGCGGCAGACGGGCGCAGCTGATTCACAAAATGTCAGCCAAACGCGCTACAACCTCAGGCGTCATACAGCGTAAGCATATAATATATATATTTCATGTTTTTCTCCTTTTCCCCGGATGTTTTTAATTAGTCAGAATGCGGTTCTCTCACTAATTTCTGCATTTTGGTTCACTTGTGATATTTTCTCACCGGGTACCTATAAAGAGAATGCCTTAAAACAAGAAGGGTTGCGTAAGATTTAACTGTAGACATATGGCTATAATCGAAAAATTATGGAAAGAGAATGCCTCGTAACAATATATATTTCGTGCTTTTCTCCTTTTGCTGGATGTAACTTTTGACTTGTGGCTATAATAATTGAAAAAAGTACTGAAAGGTAAATTTTTGTATGGAATCATTTTTGTTGTCGTCCCGAAGACCTCAAAAGTCGAACACAAACATTATAGTGAGAAAAGAGTACATATTAATGCCGAAGTGAAAAGTGGAGTTTTATAATGAGAAGTTGATAACAATGACTCGTGAAACTAAGTAGCCCCAGTAAATGGAATTTGAACGAAGTCTGTTAAATATGGTGATTCAGGCCTCTGAGATTAGTTTCCCTAAAGCATGGGATATGATGTAGTTTAGCAAATTAAATTAACACCGAAGTACTTGTTCATGAAGAAATAAATCATAGTACTTATATGTGTTTCTCTGTCAATGCCTTTGTTCATATGTTGTAAATTTAATAATGCGCCCATGTCCAGACTTCAGATGTGAACTTGTGCCCTTGATCCGATTTTAGAGCTTCTGTTCGTTTTTGTTTATTTTGACATCATTTCACATCAAACAGTGCGCAAACCACAAGTGGGAAGCCCACGGATGAGGATGAGGCTGCTTTCAAAGGGCCCACAGATGAGGATGACGCTGCCTCCAAAGGCGGTCAAAGGGTACAAAATCCACATGACGTGCATCCTCCATCATTGGATGCTGCTGCTGACAGTAGTTCAAGATTAAATTTTGTACAAGTTTCAAGCACAAGAAGTATTGAGATCTCGTCTGATCGAATTCTCAGGGTATGTATATTTTTGTATGTTGTGTTTGTTCTGGTATTGCTTGCGGGTTCTTGCGATTGTCATATTTACGTATAAAAGACTAAAAGTCCATTATGCAGTTTCCACCAGCTGACCAGGCTGACAATCACGTTGAGGCTGGGAAATCACTACAGAGTGCTTCATTAATTGGAGAGGCGAAGTTGGGAGAAAATAAAGCAATGAACGAGGAGGTCAATGAGAACGAAGATGACCAGAATGATGATGAAGGCACCAGTGATGGCGGTGTTGATGGAGAAGACGAAGATGGAGATGGAGATGGGGACGGAGACGACTCTGATGGTCACCCCGGTCAAGCATCTATAGGAAAGAAGTTGTGGACTTTTTTTACATCATGATTCATCCCCCCTAAATTGCCAAAAGGTAATAGGTTTTTGGCTTTAGAATCAGATTAGGCTAAAGCAAATTAGCTAGATAATTGTTTGTGGTTTCTGTTTTGCGATAGCAGGCGGTATGTAAATCCCAATGTAATTTTATCGTGTTCCATTTGAAAATCGTGGCTCATTGTGCCCAACACATGGACTAGACTAAGTACATTCGACTGTAAACATCGCCATAGATGGGAGCTAGCAACACACAAGAGTACGAACTATGAACGTATGGTTCACTCTCCCACAGGCCACATGTAATGTAGGAGTACTTGCCAAATGCATGCACCTTTAGCTGAAAATTATGGCTAGAATCAGCTGCATTTCGCTGCGTTATCCCCCATTTTGGTACATGGGAGACGTTTGTTGGTTCTCAGCATGTTAAATTCTCTGAATTGAATGCGTATAATTTGAACTTAACTTATACTCCGTAGTATCCGAGTTGAACTTGCATGATCTATAACAGAACTAAAGTAAAGGGGTGACTTGAAAACAGGACCTAGTAGATGAGTGCCGAACAATAATGTAATATGAATAGTATTGTTTATGGCAAGTTATGGTTTGGGACATGTTAAGTTGGTTCATTTTTCCATAGAGCAAATGAAATTGGACTAGTAAATGTGTTTATCATTTCCACAAAATAAGCAATTTACATAGAGCAAATGAAATTGGACAAGTAAATGTGCTATAAAATACAAGGAATAGTTGGATTACAAGCTAGTACAACTTTGCACCATCAACATGTGATAATAAACATTTGGGTAGGGTTGAATGTGCGATTTGTATTTGGTCCGAGTTATTTCGACCTGCTTTTTAGGATCATGCAAAATTGAAAACCGTGAAAAACTTCGATTTGAGTCGTTTGAGAGAGCGCAGCGGGCCACATTTTTTTCGCAAGTTTGCCGACCAAGTTTCCGAAGTCGTATTACGAGGTATTTATTCAATTTCATAACTAACAAACAACTATACATCACTTTTGTTTTACACGATTATCCAATTTTCGACCCAAACTAGTTTATAAAATACCGGTACCCTCAATGTCCTATGTTGGTTTTAATATTTGTGTGTCCGTTTTTTAGGCCGGCAGAGTTCTGAGATAAAAATTCTAGAAATTCGCACCATAGTACCGTAATACCATATTAAAATAACTCGTGATGTTAAAATTTACATACGGTTTAAAATAAACACATTTAAAGGCGCAAATATTAATTTCAGGGTCGCGTTTGAAACAAACAAAATAAGTCTTCTGCTCTTTTTTATGTTGTTTTGTTAAAAATCTGTGTATCTAATATTTATTATAGAATATAAGGAGAGCCAATAGACAAAAATTAAGGAAAAAAATTATGGGTTCTAAGATTGTAAAAAATAGCCCATTTTGAAGGTTATTATCCACGTTTTTTAGGCCGATAGAGTCCTGAGATAAAAAAATCTCGAAATTCGCACCATAGTTCCTTAGTACCATATTAAAATGACTCGGGTTGTTAAAATTTACATACAGTTTATAATAGACACATTTAGAGGTCCTAATATTAATTTCAAAGTCGTGTTTGAAATCAACAAAATAAGTCTTCTACTGTAGTTTATGTTGTTTTGTGAAAAATCTGAGTATCCAATATTTATTACAAGATATAATAAGCCTATAGCTAAAGATTCAGGAAAAAAATGTATGGTTTCTAAGATGGTAAAAAAAATAGCCGATTTTAAAGGTTATTATCCACGTTTTTTAGGCCGACAGAGTCCTGAGATAAAAAATCTCGAAATTCGCACCATAGTACCTTAATACCATATTAAAATGACTCGGGATGTTAAAAATTACATACGGTTTAAAATAGACATAATTAGAGGCCCTAATATTAATTTCAAGGTCGTGTAAATCAACAAAACAAGTTTTCTACTGTTTTTTATGTTGTTTTGTGAAAAATCAGAATATCCAATATTTATTATATGATATAATGAGCCTATAGTCAAAGATTCGGGAAAAAAAATTATAGGTTCTAAGATGGTCAAAAATAGCCGATTTTGAAGGTGATTATCCACGTTTTTTAGGCCGACAGAGTGCTGAGATAAAAAATCTCGAAATTCGCACCATAGTACCTTAATGCCATATTAAAATGACTCGGGTTGTTAAAATTTACATACAGTTTAAAATAGACACATTTAGAGGTCCTAATATAAATTTCAAGGTCGTGTTTAAAATAAACAAAATAAGTCTTCTGCTCTTTGTTAAGCTGTTTTGTGAAAAATCTTTGTATCTACTATTTATTCTAGGTTATAAGGAACCTATAGACAAAGATTCAGGAAAAAAATTATGGGTTCTAAGATGGTCAAAAATATCCGATTTTAAAGGTTATTATCCACGTTTTTTAGGCCGACAAAGTCATGAGATAAAAAATCTCAAAATTCGCACCATAGTTCCTTCATACCACATTAAAATGACCTGGGATGTTAAAATTTACATACGGTTTAAAATAGAAACATTTAGAGGTTATAATATTAATTTCAAGGTCGTGTTTGAAATCAACAAAACAAGTCTTTTACTTTTTTTTATGTTGTTTTGTGAAAAATAAGAGTTTCCAATATTTATTATAGGATATAATGAGCCTATAGTCAAAGATTCAGGAAAAAAATGTATGGTTTCTAAGATGGTCAAAAATAGTACGTCTTGCTTGCGACGGGTCACCATTTGTGACGAATATTTTGTGAGGTAAAATGGATCACAAAATCTCATTGTAGACGGAAGATATCCGTCACTTCGGAGTGACGGATACCATTTTGTCTCACAAAATGTCCATTTAGAGGAGAGAGGGAAGCACATGAGGGGTGCCCCACCTTGTCCCCCTATTCGTTTTGTGAGTGTCATTATCCGTTTCTTCATCACCATTGTTAGAGAAAATAAATGGTTAGAGAAAATTGTAATAGTGAATTATTTTTTTCGTAATGTAATTATAGTATAATGTATCAACTATGAACAAACCATTATATATAAAGTTGAAAATATTTTAAACTAACTTGTGTTTTAGACTAATTTTTTATCAATGTCATCTATTGGACGACGACGACAACAACAACAACAGCAACAACAACAACAACAACAACAACAACAACAACAATAACAACAACAACAACAACAACAACAAACAACAGCAGCAGCAGCAACAACAACAACAGCAACAACAGCAGCAGCAGCAGCAGCAACAACAACAACAGTTAACTTAAATTAAAATAAAGTTAATTAAGTTCGTATTTTATAAGTTAAGTTTAGATCCTATAAGTTAAGTTTAGTTCAGATCCTATAAGTTCAGTTCAGTTCCTTTAAGTTCAGTTCCTATAAGTTCAGTTCAGTTCAGTTCCTATAAGTTCAGTTTAGTTCCTATAAGTTCAGTTCAGTTCAGTTCCTATAAGTTCAGTTCATATAAACTCAATTAAGAAAAGTTATATACAGAGTATTATTTTTAACAACTGATACAAACATTTCGCTTTAATTATTCGATACACGTCATCTATAAAAAAACAACTCATTAATAATTTACCCGTCTTTTACTCTCTAATTAATGCCAAATTATCATCCTCATTAATGCCAAAAAACAACAACTCATCATACGACGCCCTCACCCTCACCAATTGTCTCTCCCATTAATCAGTTTCTTCATCATCATTGTTAGAGAAAATAAATGGTTAGAGAAATTTGTAATAGTGAATTATTTTTTATCGTAATGTAATTATAGTATAATGTATGAACTATGAACAAATCATTATATATAAAGTTGAAAATATTTTAAACTACCTTGTGTTTTAGACTAATTTTTTATCAATGTAATCTATTGGATAATAATAATAATAATAATAATAATAATAATAATAATAATAATAACAACAACAACAACAATAAGAACAAGAATAACAATAATAACAACAACAACAACAACAATAATAATAATAATAATAATAATAATAATAATAATAATAATAATAATAATAATAATAATAATAATAATAGTAATAGTAATAGTTAACTTAAATTAAAATAAAGTTAATTAAGTTCGGATTTTATACGTTCAGTTCAGATCCTATAAGTTAAGTTCAGTTTAGATCCTATAAGTTCAGTTCAGTTCAGTTCCTATAAGTTCAGTTCAGTTCCTATAAGTTCAGTTCAGTTCCTATAAGTTCAGTTCAGTTCAGTTCCTATAAGTTCAGTTCAGTTCAGTTCCTATAAGTTCAGTTCAGTTCCTATAAGTTCAGTTCAGTTCAGTTCAGATCCTATAAGTTCAGTTCAGTTCAGTTCAGTTAAGTTTCAGTCCAAAAGAACAGGGCCTAAACGGTATCCGTCACAAGCTTGCGACGGATAGTGCCGTTGCAAATAAGAATTTGTGGGTCAAAAATAGTAAATTTTGAAGGTAATAATTCTCGAAATTAAAATCCACGTTTTTTCGGCCGGCAGAGTTCTGAGATTAAAATTCTCGAAATTCGCACCATAATACCTTAATATCGTATTAAAATGACTCGTGATATTAACATTTACATACTGTTTAAAATAGACACATTTAAATGCCATAATATTAATTTCAAGGTCGTGTTTGAAACAAACAAAATAAGTCTTCTATTGTAGTTAATGTTGTTTTGTGAAAATTCCGAGTATCCAATATTTATTACAAGATATAATAAGCCTATAGCTAAAGATTCAGGAAAAAAAATGTATGGTTTCTAAGATGGTATAAAAAATAACCGATTTTAAAGGTTATTATCCACGTTTTTTAGGCCGACAGAGTCCTGAGATAAAAAATCTCGAAATTTGCACCATAGTACCTTAATACCATATTAAAATGACTCGGGATGTTAAAAATTACATACGGTTTAAAATAGACATAATTAGAGGCCCTAATATTAATTTCAAGGTCGTGTTAATCAACAAAACAAGTTTTCTACTGTTTTTTATGTTGTTTTGTGAAAAATCAGAATATCCAATATTTATTATATGATATAATGAGCCTATAGTCAAAGATTCGGGAAAAAAATTATAGCTTCTAAGATGGTCAAAAATAGCCGATTTTGAAGGTTATTATCCACGTTTTTTAGGCCGACAAAGTGCTGAGATAAAAAATCTCGAAATTCGCACCATAGTACCTTAATACCATATTAAAATGACTCGGGTTGTTAAAATTTATATACAGTTTAAAATAGACACATTTAGAGGTCCTAATATAAATTTCAAGGTCGTGTTTAAAATAAACAAAATAAGTCTTCTGCTCTTTGTTAAGCTGTTTTGTGAAAAATCTTTGTATCTACTATTTGTTCTAGGTTATAAGGAACCTATAGACAGAGATTCAAGAAAAAAATTATGGGTTCTAAGATGGTCAAAAATTTCCGATTTTAAAGGTTATTATCCACGTTTTTTAGGCCGACAAAGTCATGAGATAAAAAATCTCAAAATTCACACCATAGTTCCTTTATAACATATTAAAATGACTCGGGTTGTTAAAATTTACATACAGTTTATAAATAGACACATTTAGAAGTCCTAATATTAATTTCAAGGTCGTGTTTGAAATAAACAAAACAAGCCTTCTACTGTTTTTTATGTTGTTTTGTGAAAAATCAGAGTATCCAATATTTATTATAAGATATAATGAGCCAATAGTCAAAGATTCAGGAAAAAAATTTATCGTTTCTAAGATGGTCAAAAATAGTTAATTTTGATGGTTATTTATTATCCACGTTTTTTAGGCCGGAAGAGTTCTGAGATAAAAAATCTCGAAATTCGCACCATAGTACTTTAATACAATATTAAAATGACTCTTGATGTTAAAATTTACATACGGTTTAAAATAAACACATTTAAAGGCGCTAATATTAATTTCATGGTCGTGTTTGAAACAAACAAAATAAGTCTTCTGCTCTTATTTATGTTGTTTTGTTAAAAATCTGTGTATGTATCTAATATTTATTGTAGGATATAAGGAGAGCCAATAGACAAAAATTAAGGAAAAAAAACTATCGGTTCTAAGATTGTAAAAAATAGCGGATTTTAAAGGTTATTATCCACGTTTTTTAGGCCGATAGGGTCCTGAGATAAAAAATCTCGAAATTCGCACCATAATTCCTTAATACCATATTAAAATGACTCGGGTTGTTAAAATTAACATACAGTTTAAAATAGACACATTTAGAGGTCCTAATATAAATTTCGTGTTTAAAATAAACAAAATAAGTCTTCTGCTTTTTGTTAAGTTGTTTTGTGGAAAATCTTTTTATCTAATATTTATTCTAGGTTATAAGGTGCCTATAGACAAAGATTCAAGAAAAATATTATGGGTTCTAAGATGGTCAAAAATATCCGATTTTAAAGGTTATTATCCACGTCTTTTAGACCGACAAAGTCATGAGATAAAAAATCTCAAAATCGCACCATAGTTCCTTCATACCACATTAAAATGACCCGCCGAATGTTAAAATTTACATACGGTCATAATATTAATTTCAAGGTCGTGTTTGAAATCAACAAAAGAAGTCTTTTACTGTTTTTTATGTTGTTTTGTGAAAAATAAGAGTATCCAATATTTATTATAGGATATAATGAGCCTATAGTCAAAGATTCAGGAAAAAAATTTATGGTTTGTAAGATGGTCAAAAATAGTAAATTTTGAAGGTAATAATTCTCGAAATTAAAATCCACGTTTTTTCGGCCGACAGAGTTCTGAGATTAAAATTCTCGAAATTCGCACCATAATACCTTAATATCATATTAAAATGACTCGTGATGTTAACATTTACATACTGTTTAAAATAGACACATTTAAATGCCATAATATTAATTTCAAGGTCGTGTTTGAAACAAACAAAATAAGTCTTCTACTCTTTTTTATGTTGTTTTGTGAAAAATCTGTATATCTAATACTTATTCTAGGATATAAGGAACCTATAGACAAAGATTCAGGAAAAAAAATTATGGGTTCTAAGATGGTCAAAAATAGCCGATATTGAAGGTTATTATCCACGTTTTTCCGGCCGGAAGAGTCCTGAGATAAAAAAACTCGAAATTCGCACCATAGTACCTTAGTAAAATATTAAAATGACTCAGGATATTAAAATATACATACGGTTTAAAATAGACACATTTAGAGGTCTTAATATTAATTTTAAGGTCGTGTTTAAAATAAACTAAATAATTCTTCTACTCTTTTTTATGTTATTTTCTGAAAAATCTGTGTATCTAATACTTAATCTAGGATATAAGGAACCTATAGCAAAAGACTTAGGAAAAAAAATTATGGGTTCAAAGATGGTCAAAAATAGTCAATTTTGAAGATCATAATCCACGTTTTTTAAGCCGGCAGAATCCCAAGACAAAAAATCTCGAAATTTGCACCATAGTACCTTAATATCATATTAAAATGACTCAGTATGTTTAAATTTACATTCGGTTTAAATAGACACATTTAAAGGCCTTAATATTAACTTCAAGGTCGTGTTTGAAATAAACAAAATAAGTCTTCTACTCTTTTTTATGCTGTTTTGTGACAAATCTGAGTATCCAATATTTATTATAGGATATAATAAGCCTGTAAACAAAAATTAAGGAAAAAAAGTATGGGTTCTAAGATGGTCAAAAACAGCCGATTTTGAAGATTATTATCCACGTTTTTTTGACCGGCAGAGTCCTGAGATAAAAAATCTCGAAATTCGCACCATAATACCTTAATACCATATTAAAATGACTCGGGATGTTAAAACTTACATACGGTTTAAAATAGACACATTTAGAGGCCCTACTATTTTTTTCAAGGTCGTGTTTGAAATAAACAAAATAAGTCTTCTACTCTTTTTTATGTTGTTTTGTTAAAAATCCGTATATCTAATATTTATTCAAGGATATAAGGAACCTCTAGACAATGATTTAGGAAAAAAATTATGGGTTCTAAGATGGTCAAAAATAGCCGATTTTAAAGACTATTATCCACGTTTTTTAGGCTCGACAAAATACTGAGATAAAAAATTCTCGAAATTCGCACCAGAGTACCTTAATACCATATTAAAATGAGTCATGATGTTAAAATTTACATACGGTTTAAAATAGACGCATTTAAAGGCCCTAATATTAATTTCAAGGTCGTGTTTGAAACAAACAAAATAAGTCTTCTGCTCTTTTTTATGTTGTTTTGTTAAAAATATGTGTATCTTATATTTATTCTAATATATAAGGAGAGCCTATGGACAAAGATTCAAGAAAAAAAATTATGGGTTCTAAGATTGTCAAAAATAGTCGATATTGAAGGTTATTATCCAAGTTTTTTAGGGTGGGAGAGTCCTGAGATAAAATAAAACTCGAAATTTGCACCATAGTACCTTAATAAAATATTAAAATGACTCATTATGTTAAAATATACATACGGTTTAAAATAGACACATTTAGAGATCCTAATATTAATATTATGGTCGTGTTTAAAATAAACTAAATAAGTCTTCTACTCTTTTTTATGTTATTTTCTGAAAAATATGTGTATCTAATACTTATTCTAGGATATAAGGGGCCTATAGCAAAAGATTTAGGAAAAAAATTATGGGTTTAAAGATGGTCAAAAATAGCCAATTTTGAATATCATAATCCATGTTTTTTAAGCCGACAAAATCCCGAGATAAAAAATCTCGAAATTCGCACCATAATACCTTAATATCATAGTAAAAAGACTCAGTATGTTTAAATTTACATTCGGTTTAAAATAGACACATTTAAAGGCCTAAATATTAATTTCAAGGTCGTGTTTAAAATAAACAAAAGAAGTCTTCTACTCATTTTTATGTTGTTTTGTGAAAAATCTGAGTATCCAATATTTATTATAAGATATAATAAGCCTATAAACAAAAACTAAAGAAAAAAAAATTATGGGTTTTAAAATGGCCAAAAATAGCCGATTTTGAAGGTAATAATCCACGTTTTTTAGGCCGGCAGAGTCCTGAGATAAAAAATCTCGAAATTCGCACCATAGTACCTTAATACCATAATAAAATGACTCGGGATGTTAAAACTTACATACGGTTTAAAATAGACACATTCGGAGGCCCTAATATTTTTTTCAAGGTCGTGTTTGAAATAAACAAAATAGGTCTTCCACTCTTTTTTATGTTGTTTTGTTAAAAATCTGTATATCTAATATTTATTCTAGGATATAAGGAACCTATAGACAAAGATTCATGAAAAAAATTATGGGTTCTAAGATGGTAAAAAATAGCCGATTTTGAAAGTTATTATCCACGTTTTTTAGGCCGGCAGAGTTCTGAGATAAAAAAAATCTCGAAATTCGCACCTTAGCACCTTAATACCATATTAAAATGACTCGGGATGTTAAAACTTACATACGGTTCAAAATAGACACGTTTAGAGGCTCTAATATTTATTTCAAGGCCGTGTTTGAAATAAACAAAATAAGTCTTCTACTCTTTTTTATGTTGTTTTGTTAAAAATCTGTATATCTAATATTTATTCTAGGATATAAGGAACCTATAGACAATGATTCAGGAAAAAAATTATGGGTTATAAGATGGTCAAAAATAGCCGATTTTGAAGATTATTATCCACGTTTTTTAGGCCCAACAGAATACTGAGATAAAAAAATCTCGAAATTCACACCAGAGTACCTTAATACCATATTAAAATGAGTCGTGATGTTAAAATTTACATACGGTTTAAAATAGACACATTTAAAGGTCCTAATATTAATTTCAAGGTCGTGTTTGAAACAAACAAAATAAGTCTTATGCTCTTTTTTATGCTATTTTGTTAAAAGTATATGTATCTAATATTTAATATAGGATATAAGGAGAGCCTATGGATAAAGATTCGAGAAAAAATTATGGGTTTTAAGATGGTCAAAAATAGCCGATTTTAAAAGTTATTTATTATCCATGTTTTTTAGGCCGACAGAGTCCTGTAAGAAAAAATCTCGAAATTTGCACCATAGTTCCTTAATACCATATTAAAATGACTCAAGATGTTAAAATTTATATACAGTTAAAAATAGACACATTTAAAGGCCCTAATATTAATTTCAAGGTCGTGTTTAAAATAAACAAAATAAGTTTTCTACTCTTTTTTATGTTGCTTTGTGAAAAATCTCTAATATTTATTCTAGGTTATAAGGAAGGAACCTATAGACAAAGATTCAAGAAAAAAATTATGGGTTCTAAGATGGTCAAAAAAAGCCGATTTTAAAGGTTATTATCCACGTTTTTTAGGCCGACAAAGTTTTGAGATAAAAAATCTCAAAATTCGCACCAAAGTTCCTTCATACCATATTAAAATGACCCGAGATGTTAAAATTTACATACGGTTTAAAATAGACACATTTAGAGGACCTAATATTAATTTAAAGGTCATATTTGAAATCAGCAAAACAAGTCTTCTACTGTTTTTTTTTTTTTTTTGGCAGGAACTGTTTTTTATGTTGTTTGTGAAAAATAAGAGTATCCAATATTTATTATAGAATATAATGAGCCTATAGTCAAAAATTCAGGAAAAAACTTTATTGTTTCTAAGATGGTCAAAAATAGTAAATTTTGAAGGTAATAATTTATTATCCACGTTTTTTTGGCCGGCAGAGTTCTGAGATTAAAATTCTCGAAATTCGCACCATAATACCTTAATACCATATTAAATTGACTCGTGATTTTAACATTTACATACGGTTTAAAATAGACACATTTAAATGACCTAATATTAATTTCAAGGTCGTGTTTGAAACAAACAAAATAAGTCTTCTATTCTTTTTTATGTTGTTTTGTGAAAAATCTGTATATCTAATATTTATTCTAGGATATAAGGAGCCTATAGACAAAGATTCAGGAAAAAAAATTATGGGTTCTAAGATGGTCAAAAATAGCCGATATTGAAGGTTATTATCCACGTTTTTCAGGCCGGAAGAGTCCTGAGATAAAAAAAAACTCGAAATTCGCACCATAGTACCTTAATAAAATATTAAAATGATTCAGGATGTTAAAATATTCATACGGTTTAAAATAGACACATTTAGATGCCCTAATATTAATTTTAAGGTCGTGTTTAAAATAAACTAAATAATTTTTCTACTCTTTTTTATGTTATTTTCTGAAAAATCTGTGTATCTAATACTTATTCTAGGATATAAGGAGCCTATAGCAAAAAATTTAGGAAAAAATCATGGGTTCAAAGATGGTCAAAAATAGCCAATTTTGAAGATCATAATCCATGTTTTTTAAGCCGACAGAATCCCGAGATAAAAAATATCGGAATTTGCACCATAGTACCTTAATATCGTATTAAAATGACTCAGTATGTTTAAATTTACATTCGGTTTAAAATAGACACATTTAAAGGCCTTAATATGAATTTCAAGGTCGTGTTTGAAATAAACAAAATAAGTCTTCTACTCTTTTTTATGCTGTTTTGTGACAAATCTGAGTATCCAATATTTATTATAGGATATAATAAGCCTATAAACAAAAATTAAGGAAAAAAATTATGGGTTCTAAGATGGTGAATAATAGCCGATTTTGAAGGTTATTATCCACGTTTTTTAGGCCGGCAGAGTCCTGAGATAAAAAATCTCGAAATTCGCACCTTAGTACCTTAATACCATATTAAAATGACTCGGGATGTTAAAACTTACATACGGTTTAAAATAGACACATTTAGAAGCTCTAATATTTATTTCAAGGCCGTGTTTGAAATAAACAAAATAAGTCTTCTACTCTTTTTTATGTTGTTTTGTAAAAAATCTGTATATCTTATATTTATTCTAGGATATAAGGAACCTATAGACAGAGATTCAGGAAAAAAAATGGACTCTAAGATGGTCAAAAATAGCCGATATTGAAGGTTATTATCCACGCTTTTTAGGCCGGGAGAGTCCTGAGATTAAAAAAAACTCAAAATTCGCTCCATAGTACCTTTATAAAATATTAAAATGACTCAGGATGTTAAAATATAGATACGGTTTAAAATAGACACATTTAGAGGCCCTAATATTAATTTTAAGGTCGTGTTTAAAATAAACTAAATAAGTCTTCTACTCTTTTTTATGTTATTTTCTGAAAAATCTGTGTATCTAATACTTATTCTAGGATATAAGGAGTCTATAACAAAAGATTTAGGAAAAAAATTATGGGTTCAAAGATGGTCAAAAATAGCCAATTTTGAAGATCATAATCCATGTTTTTTAAGCCGACAGAATCCCGAGATAAAAAAATCTCGAAATTCGCACCATAGTACCTTAATATCATATTTAAATGACTCAGCATGTATAAATTTATATTCGGTTTAAAATACACACATTTAAAGGACTTAATATTAATTTCAAGGTCGTGTTTGAAATAAACAAAATAAGTCTTCTACTCTTTTTTATGCTGTTTTGTGAAAAATCTGAGTATCCAATATTTATTATAGGATATAATAAGCCTATAAACAAAAATTATGGGTTCTAAGATGGTCAAAAATAGCCGATTTTGAAGGTTATTAGCCACGTTTTTTAGGCCGGCTAAGTCCTGAGATAAAAAAATCTCGAAATTCGCACCTTAGCACCTTAATACCATATTAAAATGACTCAGGATGTTAAAACTTACATACGGTTTAAAATAGACACATTTAGAGGCTCTAATATTTATTTCAAGGCCGTGTTTGAAATAAACAAAATAAGTCTTCTACTCTTTTTTATGTTGTTTTGTTGAAAATCTGTATATCTAATATTTATTCTAGGATATAAGGAACCTATAAACAAGATTCATGAAAAAAATTATGGGTTCTAAGATGGTCAAAAATAGCCGATTTTGAAGGTTATTATCCACGTTTTTTGGGCCCGACAGAATACTGAGATTAAAAAATCTCGAAATTCGCACCAGAGTACATTAATACCATATTGAAATGAGTCGTGATGTTAAAATTTACACACGGTTTAAAATAGACTCATTTAAAGGCCCTGATATTAATTTCAAGGTCGTGTTTGAAACAAACAAAATAAGTCTTCAGCTCTTTTTTTTATGTTGTTTTGTTAAAATATGTGTATCTAATATTTATTCTAGGATATAAAGATAGAGCTTGTGGACAAAGATTCAAGAAAAAAAATTATGGGTTCTAAGATGGTCAAAAATAGCCGATTTTGAAGGTTATTTATTATCCACGTTTTGTAGGCTGACAGAGACCTGAGAGAAAAAATCTCGAAATTTGCACCATAGTTCCTTAATACCATATTAAAATGACTCAAGATGTTAAAATTTACATACAGTTAAAAATAGACATATTTAAAGGCCCTAATATTAATTTCAAGGTCGTGTTTAAAATAAACAAAATAATTCTTATTCTGTTTTTTATGTTGTTTTGTGAAAAATCAGAGTATCCAATATTTATTATAGGATATAATGCGTCTATAGTCAAAGATTCAGGAAAAAAAATTATGCTTTCTAAGGAGGTAAAAAATAGCCAATTTTGAAGGTTATTATCCACGTTTTTTAGGCCGGCAGAGTTCTAAGATAAAGATTCTCGAAATTCGCACCAAAGTACCTTAATACCATATTAAAATGACTCGTGATGTTAAAATTTACATACAGTTTAATATAGACACATTTAAAGACCCTAATATTAATTTGAAGGTCGTGTATGAAACAAACAAAATAAGTCTTCTACTCTTTTTTATGTTGTTTTGTGAAAAATTTGTATATCTAATATTTATTCTAGGAAAGAAGGAGCCTATAGACAAAGATTCAAGAAAATAATTATGGGTTCTAATATGGTAAAAAATAGCCCATTTTGAAGATTATTATCCACGTTTTTTAAGCCGGGAGAGTCCTAAGATAAAAAGAACTCGAAATTCGCACCATATTACCTTAATACCATCGTAAGTGTTAAAATTTACATACAGTTTAATATAGACACATTTAAAGACCCTAATATTAATTTGAAGGTCGTGTATGAAACAAACAAAATAAGTCTTCTACTCTTTTTTATGTTGTTTTGTGAAAAATTTGTATATCTAATATTTATTCTAGGAAAGAAGGAGCCTATAGACAAAGATTCAAGAAAATAATTATGGGTTCTAATATGGTAAAAAATAGCCCATTTTGAAGATTATTATCCACGTTTTTTAAGCCGGGAGAGTCCTAAGATAAAAAGAACTCGAAATTCGCACCATATTACCTTAATACCATCTTAAAATGACTAGAATGTTAAAAGATACATACGGGTTAAAATAGATACATTTAGAGGCCCTAATATATTAATTTCAAGTTCGTGTTTAAAATAAACAAAATAAGTGTTCTACACATTTTTATGTTGTTTTTTGAAAAATCTGTGTATCTAATACTTATCTCGACTAATCATTCATGTGATTTTTAGACAATTTTGTTCCCGAACCCCGATTTTTCGAATAATTGCCAATTTCACCAATACACGGTTTTCGAGATACAGAGTCTCGAAACAAAATTCTCCGAAAATCACACCCGCCCGACCTGGTCAAATAAACCCACCCTTTCCCTGGCCTGGCCCGAGCCTAGCCAATTATACCTGTCCCGTCCCCAAACCAGCTCGGCCCGACAACAACCCTAGTTCTAATATGAGTTTTATGGCTTATATATGGACATGCAAACAGCAAATTAGGGTTGAGGACATGATAAGTTGGTTCTTTGTTGTCACCAATGAGAAATTGTTACCAAAACAAAACAATTAACCTAGAGCAAAAAATTGGGAGAGTAGTAAATGTAGATTAAAATGCAAGGAATAGTTGGGATTACAAGTTACAACTTTACAAGTAGTAAAAAGTAAGAGAAGGATCTATACAAGTACTATACTTCTACTATAGTATTAGAAGAAGAAGCACATACATTTGGGTTGAGTTTTCCAAAGCACAAATAAAGGTTGAAAAGGAGGTGTCAACGCAGTTAGTGTTGGCCTCACACACACATACACCGTGGTCCAACCCTATGTGGCTCGGTTTGTAGCCTCCAAATTTCCTCATTAATTGTCTCTATTTTTATTTTATTTTATTTATTTATTTATTTACTTAATATTATTATTTTTGTTTTTTTTTGCAGCTTTAATCGGTCCCCTTCTTGTGCTATATCATGCCATAACGCTACCCGTACTAACATCCTAATCTATCATTAATATTTGTCATAGCTACATCTTTGATAGTAGATACCCGAGCAATTAGGAGTAGCGGTGGAGTCGGGATTTGAGCTTAAAAAGGTGAAAATTTTTAAGAGGGCAAATAAGTGATAATATAAAAAATACTCGGAGAAAGTAACTAAACAATTCAAAAATTGCAACCGTTACGTTGGCGAGCGCCCTACTAACTTAACCCTAGCTCTACCACTAATTAGGAGTGTAACATATACTCCGTAGACATAACAATGAAATTATATTGAAGTTTTAGATAGTGAAAGAGCAGTAGGTGGGTGTTACATCCGATATATTACCTCCAATTTTATAGTTTTTGAACATTTTATAAAGTTTGAGTTTTCTTTTAGAAATTATGAGGTTTTCTGTAAAGTTTTAATTTTGAATTTATTTATTTAAACATTAAACTCTAAAAAATTACAATAAAACTCAAAATTATTACATACTGAATTTGAGTTATTACAGAAAAAAAAAACTAAAATCTAACTTATAAACTTTAATATGCTTAAAAAAATACACACTTGCTCAAAAACAAATAAAGTTTGAGGTAATAAGCTCAAAAAATACATTATATGCTCAAAAAATATATAATTGGAGGTACTACCTCCGATGTACGTTCCTTTTTCTCGTGAAGGAGTTAGGAATGGAACTTGATGCGACGAGCAATTGATGATGTAAGACTTTGTTTTAACGGATTTAATTGTATGTAGCTTATTTTAGTTCAGTTTTACTCTATTTAGTTAAGATTTAGTCAATTATGTTTAAATGATTTTTTCACAAAATTAACTCTTACTTTAGCTGCATTCGATTTATCTCAACTCAATTCAATTCAATCAGTTTCACAAAATTACTTTATATCGAGAAGCAGGGGAGGATCTGGGGGAGGGAAAGGGCGGCCACGTGCCCTCCCCCGAGTTTCAGAAAATAAATATATATAAGTGTCAATAAATATCAAAATAACTTAGTAGCCCAAGTGGTAGAGTATTGTCTTATTGCAAAGGAGTCCCAGGTTCAAATCTTGCTCATGATTCAAAAATTTATTTTTGGGCCATCTCGTTTTATTGTCAATATTATTCTTATTTTGAGATTAAAAATTGCATGTTGAGAGGATCGTTCCATGAACTTCAAGATACTAAACTAACTAGTTAACCACTATACCACTGATTATTAAAATTTACTATATCAAATTATTCTTTTATAAAATTCGCCACAAAAATAAGACAATATTAGTGGAAATCAAGTTGCTCATAACTTGAAGAAACCGAAACCGTATATTGTTGGTGATAGAATATGGATGAAAGACAGTTACTGAGATTGAAAACTTTGTACCAATATATATTGTTATTCTCAATAATATATTAAATTCTTTATTCTGTAAGGTTAAAAACATCCATTGAGATATTTTTTTTCGTTTTATTTTAAACATTATACCATAATATTCTAGAACAAAATTCAAAACAAAAAATTGCGTTATAGATTAAAGAAAATTTTGTTGAGAAAAAATTTGTGCCCACCCTATGTCAAAATCCTGCATACGCCACTGTCGAGAAGGGTTTAATATCTAGTATTCTTTATAAATCGTTTTTACTTTTAGTTTTTGTATAAAGTGAAGATGTAAAGTAAAAGTGTAAAGTTAACCAATATTTTTCTTTTACTACACAATTATACGTGGTATTGTATTTGTAATACAACAAAGTAAAGTCATAGATAGAAATGTAAATAATTCACCGAGATAGCAGGGGTATCAAGATAATGATTTAAATCGTATATTTGGATTTGATGGATTTCGAATAGAACACATATTATCTTTAATTCACAGGTTTCAACCTCTCTTATTTATGATTTCTCACAATCTTTTCCTACTTATCCTTCTACTTTCCCGTTCCACTTATACGACTGCCTCACGTTATAAATTTACGACGAATTTTGTCCGTAAAAGATGAGTATTTATGTATATAATTGAGTACATGGAAGAGGAGCCAAACAACCCAAAAAGAAAGAAACAAAGATTAGGATGTTTAAAGTAAAAGAGTAAAACCTCCTTTGTCTTGCATGCAAAATTACTAGTAATGTCCTTTTGCATGGCATATATAACACATATTGGTCCCCCGTTACGTCCCCTCTCTCAACCCTATTCCATGTGACATTAATTGGTTATCAAACCTAACTATTTCTTATACAACCAAGATTTGTTCTTCCTAATCTAATGCATCACACAATAACTTATATAACCATCTAGCATTCTAGCTACTAGTACAAAATGTACAATGGTATCTCATTACTTTCTTACGGGTTCTGCACCATATTACGATCTTATACAAAACCAATTGAACGAATACAGAAATATTGAAGAATAATGTTAGGTTATCAAAAGTGGCACACCTAGGGTAAAAATCGAGTGAGGGTCAAAAATATATGAAAATGAGAAAAAAATGGGCTCTCCGTGGGTTCGCTACTGGTTATGAATCACGATAAATATAAATATATTTAATTTTGTATTCTCTACCCTCCTAATACGTATTTTAATTATGAATGGTAATATATAGTAATAATAAGAAACGTTCATTAGTCTGATGTGAAATTGTAATATACTCGTATGTAAAATAAAATTCGTAAACTTATTTACTCTATAATTTTACATATAACGTAAAATGAGTCCGTAAAAACGTACATGTGTTATAAGCAATGATGGAGTGGGGAGGTACGGGAGAGGGGAAGGGGGATCACCCCACTGAAATTTGAAAATATCGAAATTTTTAGTTAAAAATTCTGAACTTTGGAGACCCTCTTGTTATATTACCCTTTCACTTTTGCTGAAAATTTTCGCCCCAACCAACTCAAAATCCTAACTCCGCCATTGATTATATGATCGAAGATGAGATTCAAACCCACAAAAAATCCACAAATAAGATTATACATCCAGATGTATATTAGTATCGTACCTCTAGTACAATCTAATTGAGGTTGTATGCAATTTTTTTTGAGCTTTTAACAAATTTTTCTTGTACTATAATTTTTTAGTGTTAAAATTAAAATTTTTGGGTTTTATATGTATTATTTTTGAGTTTCAATATAATGTTTTGATCTACAATTTTTTTAGGAAGGCGCTCAGATTTATTTCAATAAAGCTGGTAAAATATATGTATAAACTCAAATTCTTTTCTGTAAAGCTCGAAATCTGATTGTATAATGCTCTAATTGCAAAAAAAAATCCCTAAATAAAATCCTTATCTCTACTATTTAGTATTTACTCAAGACCATAGTTACATAAATAGTTATATAAATGATATTTTCAGATAACAGGATTGCAAACAAGTCTGTCAAAAGTCCAAAGACAACAACAAATGTGCAGGCAGAACTCTCTTCTATTATTAAAAGTTTCTCATTTCTCAAAAATTATAACCATCTTTCACTATCCTACTTCTTTTTTCTTCTGCAATTTCTTCATTAATGTCATTACTACATTTACTTTCCACCATTAATAACTACTCCATTTGCTTTCTACTCCTATCTTCTTAAACCCCTTTTTTTTAATCACATTTTTCCTATATATTCTCCTACTTTTTCTTTCTTCTCCCTTTATTTTAATTTAATTTAATTTAATTATTTTTATTTGATTTTATTTAATTTGATTATATAAAATGGTATGTTATAAACAATGTCAAATTTCATCAACTAAAACATAAAAAAAAAAAATACTTGAATTTCTAGAAATGAAGAACAAATTAATAATTTTAATAATATTGTTTTTACAAGGATTATTATGGTGCAATAATGGAGAAATAGATAATATAGCAGAAATGGAGAAAACAGAAAAAGAAGCTCTATATAATGCAATTCAAGGTTTTGTGGGTAATTGGTGGAATGGTTCATATCTTTATCCTGACCCTTGTGGTTGGACTCCAATTCAGGTTAGTTTTTTCCGAGCGATTTTCTCTTTTCAACCTTCTTCTCTGAGAACACGATACAATAATACAACTAATATGTTAACGTTAAGAGAAGTTTGATAGTACCTCTCTAAGAAAATTTACTTTATCATTTTATTATTTTTGTAATTATGAGTATATATATTTATAGATCATAAAATTTTTAGAAAAACGGGTTTCTCGATAATTTTTTTTTTCTTTTTATTATACTATGTATTTCATTAACCTAGCGGAAGAAGGTATCTTGTTATTGTTTATAAATATGTATGTGTACATTTTCTCTGAGCATTACTCAATGTGCATCCATGTAGTCATTTCATATTAGTTAATCATAGTCCTTTGTCATTGGAAGGTAAATTTAATTTACTTTTTATCTCTACATAATGTTGACTTTGTGAATTGTGAATTTGTGATCATACTATATTGGTAATTTGAGCAGTAATAAGTGCATTAATGGTTGCAGACTTGCAGTTATATTTCTGTAGTTTATAGTGGATGTCAGCTAGTTTAATTTAATAAATCATCGAATTAGTTTAATTATACGAATTTGTAATTAATAATATTCAATATTCGAATTCAAAACTCGTTAACTAGTTTCGTAAATTATTGTAATAAACCAAAAAACAAGCCAAATAATGTAATTTGAGTTTTGATCAAAATATTATTAGAACAAATTGTCAAGTGTTTGACATTACACGAGACTTTGATACTTTATTTTGGACCAAAAAGTTTGAAAACTGGTAATACTCGTTGGTTTGATTTAAAACTCGTTAACTATTATTGTAATTATTGTAATAAACCAAAAAAACAAGCAAAATAATGTAATTTGAGTTCTAAAGTAGTATCCTCAATTGTTACTACAAAAATCATTATTAATGAAGCATATGGGCATATGGAAATACTTCAAACTAACAACTTACCTCATTGTATTAAAAACTCTAGTCTATATCTCATAAATCATAAATTCTTCCTTCGGACCCTCTTATTTCAGACGGATTAAAATGTCACCATCTTTTTAATAGAATGTAACCATTTAATAAAAAAATGTTATATCGCAAATTAGTTACTCTTTACCCTGAAAAATGATGTTAACATTTTATTCAAAAAATGGTAACATTTTATCAATAAATGGTAACATTTTATCATAAAAATTGCTACAAAATCTGTCTGAATTTCAGACTAAAAGTGACAATTTGAAATAAAAATTTGCCCTCATAAATGTAGGTAAATAGTGATTATATACATTCTTTATTCCTATGTTTAAATCATAAAAAATCATTTTTTAATTATTAATACAATAATACCAGAAACGTAAACAGTTTAGCGAATCATTTTGCTTTACTGTTAATAAATAAAAATAATATCGATCTGTCTTCCACTACATGCTGATAATTATTCCGAACACATTAAGTTTTTTTCTTTTTTTGTTTTTTTTTTTCTTTTTTTTCGGTAACACATCAAGGTTTTTGGTGGTGAATTATAATCCCTTTTATTTCTATTTCTACTCAATGAATGTATACTTGTATTGTAGTCCCTACATTCTATTTTCTTTGTTAAGTCTTTTCTTCCAATCTATTCATTTTCCAACTTTGGCAAATTACTCATCCTCATGATTGAATTCTTTTTTACAATTATATGCATTATGATTACTATTTTAGGTCCTTGAAAAAAAAATTCACCTCTTCCAATAAAATTCCAATTATTTTTTTTACCTTGTCATGATGTGATAAAATTTATTACTATTTTCATGCAAAAATCCATAGTTTTGGTCATCCTACAATTTTTTTACCTTCTTATTGTTCTTTTCTAATGTAACATGTCCTTTAGAATATTTTATAGTTAAATTGAACTTACAACTGTAGTAATGTTGAAATCATTTCAAAAAATCACATGCATTTTTTCCATGTCAAATGAAGCGCAAGACCAGTATAATATATATATTCATGGACGAATCCACCTACTAGCAAGGGGTGACGTCGCTACCTCAAACTTTAAAAAGTTGGTTAAGAAGGCAAATTTTTGCTACCCCAAATATTGCTGAATAGTTTATAATTAAAAGTAATTTCATTAGATGACCACTAAACATCATTAGAATCAATGGTAAAAGTCTCAAATTCCACCTAGTGGTTATGGGTTTTTTATTTTTTTTGCTACCCCATATATTAAATCCTGGTTCGCTTCTGAATACACTACATGACCCTTTGATACTTCATACTAGTATTTGATACTCGAAGCAACCATATTTCCGTCTTAGCCACTAGATTAAGATCTTTTCGGTAAGAAAGACCTGCATTTTTTGACAGAAAACTAACAGAACTGTAATTTCCTGTGTCTGCAGGGTGTTTCATGTGATCTTCTGAATGACTTTTGGTATGTCACAGATCTTAACATTGGACTTCTTCATGACAATTCCCTCACATGTTCCGAAAATCCAGAATTTAGGCCACAATTATTTGAGTTTAAACATCTCAAATCTCTATCTTTCTACAATTGTTTTTCTTCACAGAATTCAATTACATTGCCTACTGATAATTGGGCAAATCTGGGTTCAACTTTAGAGTCACTAGAATTCCGGTCGAACCCGAGTCTCATTGGTGAACTACCTGCTACATTTGGTGATCTGAAAATGCTTCAGTCTTTAGTGATCATTAAAAATGGAATTTCAGGCAATTTGCCGTCGAGTATCGGAAATTTAAGACAGTTGAAGAGATTAGTCCTATCTGAGAATAAATTTACGGGTCGAATTATCGACAATCTTGGCAATCTAAGTGAGCTATTGATCCTAGATTTAAGCAGAAATTCTTTATCTGGGTACATTCCATTTTCAATTGGGTACCTAAAATCCCTCCTGAAACTTGATTTAAGCAACAATTTGTTGATGGGTAATATTCCTGATCAAATTGGGTACTTAAAGAACCTAACTTTATTGGATCTTCGGAACAATAATATATCGGGTGGATTGTCGCGATCAATTGAAGAAATGAGCTCAATTCAAGAGATAGTGTTATCAAGCAATCAAATTGGGGGTGAAATTACAGAAATCAATTGGGAAAAGATGCAAAATTTGATGATTTTGGATCTTTCTAATGTTGGTTTGTCAGGGGAAGTACCGAATTCGCTGTCGAAATTGAAGAATTTAAGGTACTTAGGCCTTAGTAACAATGTTCTAACAGGGAATGTACCAGTTGATCTAGCAAATATGCCTTCTGTTACTTCAATTTACGTCGATGGGAACAATTTAACCGGTGTTTTAAAGTTCATCCCTGGTTTTTATCGGAGATTAGGGAGGCGGTTTAAGGCGTGGAATAACCCGAATCTGTGTTACATTGGGGAATTAATGTCAAGTGATCATGCCCCTGTCGGGGTCGACCCGTGTAAGTCCGATGAGGTCACGGGATTGCGTGACGGGTCCGAGAAAGTTCAAGAGCAATTGGTATGGATTCCAGCATTGGTGAAGTCTAAGGACATAAATCCTGATAATAACTCATCATTTGGATTGGTAAAACACGGGATTAACGGGTTCGGGTTGGTCTACATGTTCGAGTTTTTTATGATGATTTTATTATGGAATTTTATTAGATAGGTAGGTCGAGGAATTTAGTTGGCTGTTTCGGGAATACTGTCTTGTCCGTCTCAAGTTAAGACCTCTCATAACTTTTTTTTTATTTCAATTTATTTTAATTGATAATTAATTGTGAGAGTTGTCTTTAATTTAAGACGATTTTAAACAAGAACGCGTATTTTCGGAAAAGTAATGTGTAAAATTGTGGCTTTATTATATATATTTCACTATCAAGTTATTTAATTGATGGAGCAAAACATTTATTCTCCAGCTCCCACAGTGTACAGCTCAACTGAGATAGGTGCCAAAATTGCCAACTGCCTGCATTGTTGATGAGTAGTGTAATAATACCTTCTTAATTTGACAGTGTCTTTATTACTCCCTCCGTCCCGATCAATTGTTATCTATTGTTTTTGACACAAAGATTAAGAAAAAAAGCATAAATGAATCTAGACCACACAAATTATATGGCCCCACATGTAATCAAATGTCATCCACAAAAAGTTGCCAAAAATGGAAATAGATAACAATTCAATGATACACCCAAAAATGGAAATAGATAACAAATGACCGGGACGGAGGGAGTACTACACAAATTCTTAGCGAAGACGGATATATCCGTCACAAACTCAAGACGGGTTAAGTATTATCCAAGTTGTTAAATAAGACAAAAATATATTGTTATTTTCTAAACAATTTGCTTTTATTTTCTATATTAAATTCATATTACTTGACCCGTATTCAGCTTGTGAAGGATATATCCGTCTTCAATGAGACGTATTGTATTACTAATCGCTCATGTGGTCAAAATTTATCCCTTTTTTTTTATTGATATATTAATACATACTCTCTTTTAAGATCGAAATTAATTAACCACATCGACAATCTATTTATATGAAGTTAAAATCGTGAAAGTAACAATTTACCCGCTTAATTTTGGTCAATTGTGAAATCAGACTCCTTAAATTTCAATTATAACTATTAAACTCTTTAACTTTAGTTAAAAACGAAATTAAACTCTATTGTTTGATTTCTCGTGAAATTACACCAAATTTCATTTTACAAAGTATAATTTACTTAATCAATTACAAAATTTATTTTTAATAACCCTCCTGCTTTTATACAATATATAATTATAATATATAACAAGTGTTTTTTTGTTATAATTTTACGATAAGACAATTTATTATAAATGTAAGAATAATTCATAAAATTTCATTATTTTTTATTTTTTTATTATAGATAAATGTATAATTACTATCTAGGTGGATAATTAATTTGATATAAATTATTAATATAGTTAAACTTAAATTATTTTATCATTTTTTATTTTGTTTATTATAGATTAATGTAAAATTACTATTTAGGTGAATAATTAATTTTATATAAATTAATAAAGTTAAAATTAATATAAATTATAAAAGTAAAATGAACTTTTGTCGAGAGTTAAGTAAAAATTAAAAATTGAGGTCGAATTTCATTCTCGTATTTGGGCTTTGGGATTTGGGCTTCTCAGTACCATATCGTACTTCATGGTTGTCTATATTTTACTTGGCCTCTCCGTTGAAGCAGCGATGAGGATCATAGTTATGTTGGGAGAAAATCCCGACCCCGCAGTAATGAGAAGATTAGCAGTTGCGACGTGATTCACTCTTCTTCTGTTCGAGTATTTGAATTTTTTTAGTAATAATTTAATATTGTCGCCATAATTTTAATAATAATTTTTTTTTAATAATAATTTAGTATTCTCTTTTAAGACGGAAATATGTTAACCACTATATAAATGAAGTTATAGACTTCAACAATAAAATTATCATGATTGAATATTACCCAAGTTTTGTTTTCAGAGCTTTATTGCATCGAAGCGAGTATTTAAATATAGTCGACTTGTTTGGATCGGAGCAAATATTTAAATATAGTCGATTAATCATAATTATTGGTATTATTGTTACACCTGGTATACAACGTGACGACCATGGTGGCAGAGTTGTTAATTAGCATTATATTGTTCATTTCTTTCCATTTGTTTATCCATGTACTCATGATTCATGAGTTCTAGGGTTTTACTATTATTTAAAGCGTTTTGCTTGTGATGGTTGATGGACACTAAGGATGGTCAATAGTGCGGGTCGGACGGGTACAGGATGGGTCGAGGGGTGGTGCGGGTTCAAGTATTGGGACCCGGACACGGCCCGGGGTCAGGATGGATCCGGGATGGGTTGGGCCCGGTTCTTGGGACGTGTAACCCGGACCTGGCCTGGGGCAGGTCAGGGGCGGGTCTGGCGGGTCAGCTTTCGGGCCGGGCTCATGACGGGTTTGGACCCGGGTGAGGCGGGCGGCTAGAACCGAGTACAGTGGCGGGGCATGTCCAGGTTGTCAATGCCGACCCGCACTCTTGACCAGCCCGAATGAACACTATCCATCGTAAGTCAAAGACGAATAATACACGGTCACTTGCATATTGTAAGAGATGTACTATCCGTCTTCAACTACTATTAATACCTATTGAATTCTACTACTCTGTACAAACAATCTTCAAAAGAAAAAGTGAAAAACATACTCATATCAACTCCGAACTTAACAATGTCTCGAGCAATGCTGATATCTGAAACGTTCGTAAGACCACAGATCGAAGTAAACGAATCGAGAAATGTTCATCCATTGAATCCGTTCGACGTGAGTCGATTGTTAATGGATAACTCACAACTTGGCTACCTTTACGGTAAGCCCACCAATTTTACACCCTCCTCTTATTTAGAAGTCCTTAAGTACTCGCTTTCTCGAGCGCTTGTCCACTTTTATCCGTTAGCAGGCCGGCTCGTATCCGTCTCAAACCAATCCGAACATTCGTGCTACGTCTATATCGACTGCGGTAACGGCCCTGGCGCCAGGTTAATTCATGCGTCTGCCCCTGACTTGACAATGGTTCAGGTTCTGAACATAAACTCTGTTGAATCAAAAGTATTTCGTTCTTTGTTCGATTTAGGCGAGGTCTCGATCAACTACGACGGTCATACTAGACCGTTGTTATCGGTTCAGGTGACGGAGTTGAAAGACGGCGTGTTTCTTGGTAATTGTTATAACCATTCAGTGGTTGATGGCGTCTCTATGTATCATTTCCAACGAGTATGGTCCCGTATTTTCGAGGGAACATTCTCGCAATCAGTTCCTCTGCCGATAGTCAAACAACCCGATTTCCTCTTTGGACGGGTCGTCAAACTCCCGTATCTCAGCCCGGATGAGTTCATCATCCGACCCACGACTGAAAACGACTTAACGGGTCGACTCTTTCAATTTTCATCTGCATCCTTACGAAAGCTAAAAGCGATCGCCAATTCAGATGTTCAGACCGGTAGTAGTAGTAGTAGTAGTAGTAGTAGGCCAATTTCGACATTTCAGTCGTTGATTGCATTCGTATGGAAACGAATCACTCGAGCCAGGAACCTAAACCCGAGTGACCCGACAACATGCGGGTTACCCCTCAACCTTAGACCGCGGTTCAACCCACCATTAACAAATGAATACTTTGGGAATTACGCGATCAAAGCCAAGGCGACCGTCAAGGCAGGCGACCTGCTAGTAAACAGTATCGGTTGGGCCGCTACATTGCTTAATAAAGCCGTAGAGGCCCAAGATGACAGGACAGCAAAGGATATAGTAAAACGGGCCGTGGAAACAGGACCCGATTTAGTACCTCCAACTCGAACAAGTCGTTCCAATGACGTGATTGTAGCGAGTTCGCCTAAGTTCGACGTGGGAGAGAGTACATTCGGACTTGGTAAATTAATAGGTTATCGAAGCGGGTACGGAAATAAAGGGGAAGGGAAGGTGTATGCTTACTTAGGGTGCCAAGGCCATGGGAGTGTGGACTTGGTTATGCGCCTTGTCCCTGAAACCATGGCTGCTCTTTTGTTGGATAACGAGTTCATGTCTTTTGTGTCACCAAATAATGCTTACTTTGATTTTCTTTCCAAAATTTAGCCTCTGTTTTTTCGTTTCTTTTCTTTAACGAGGGAAACCGCAGTCACTATCTTCGGTGTGCACTGGGTAAATCCGCGGGTATATCGTATATGCGATAGCCTGCAGACCACATACACCAGGTAAATCACCCGAGGGTGACAGACTCGAAGTCTATTGAGCCATGTACGTGGGACAAAAATTCTCCACAAGATTTTTCTCTGTTTAGAAGAACCGATTTCGGGTAAAATGAAATGAAACAAAATTACGACTTTGTTTGCTCAAATAGTTGGGAGATCATCGTTAAATCTTATCTATATAATTGTAAGATCATTTAGAAGGTTCTGGTTGAGTCACGCCATCAACCCAATTTCGTTTTTTTTTTCTTAAATTCATCGTGGTGGGACCGCAAAGTTGTATAATGATTTTAATTCGAAATAACTACTTGAAATAAAAGTTTTACAATTATTACGTAATACTTTTGATATAAATGCGTAAAAATGAGTTACAAAACCGGTCAAATGTTATCATTGATTTGCCCAATATCTATATTTAACCTCCGAATCATGTATTAAAATATTAAAAGAAAAAAAAAAAACTAACAACATAACAATTATATATAAGTTCGAGTTGAGCTCAAGTTAAAGCTCACGAGAATAGTGATGACCTCAATTTTATCAGGTTTAAATAAGCTCGAGTTTATTTTATGAGAATACAGTGAAGTCCGTGCCGAATTTTTTCAAGCTTAGATTTTGCATAAAAAGCCCATTCTCTATAAGTCGTTTTGTATGGCCCAAACCTCTTTCCACACAAACCTGAAGCCACTTTAGCTACATGGGCCCATTTGTATAGTTGTATTTAGACCTGAACCGATCAATCCCTGGTCCGATATTCGAACTCAAGACCAGAACTTGACTCGAAATCCTAGTTGACCTGATTCACTATAACCCAGTCCCTATGATTATTGTTGTAAAATGATTATTATCTTTTAAAAAAATTGATAATTAACCCGAAAAAGAAAACTGAACCCGAAATAATGTGGCGACTTGAAGCGTAATTGACCAGACCCAAATTAACCTGACTCAAACTCGACCCATTTTCCCAATTTGTCTAGACATACTAGTTGCATCATCATAGATCATCAAAATACTATTTGTAAAGTCATCAATTTGAGGCAGCATACAAAATTATAGGTCAAAATTATCGTGTCTTAATAATGGCCAAGAACATTCTCACTTTGGCCACTATTTTAAGGAATATCGTTACGCATGAAAAGATAGTTAGGTTGACGTGAAGATCCTTTTTTAGTGTTTTTTTAATATTTATTACTTATAAAGCTTGATTAGGTGATTAAAAATCGTATATATGTTAAAATAATAATCAAATATACAAAATCCAGATATCCGTCAATGTCCAAAGTTTTGATTATTTGTCTAAAACACCCGTCCCCTTCTACTACTTCAACTTCGCACGCAACAACTCTATGACTCACTTTCTTCGTTATAATTTACAATATCTTTTTTGCTTTGCAAAACAAGTATCATTTTATCAAGAATATACACAGTGACGTAACCAGAATTCAAAAAATACGAGGTCAATTTTCATGTAATTGTTATATTTTCTTAGCATATGTTTTAAAAGACGTAAAAAAAATCAAACAAAACCCCTTTTTTTATAAAAGGAATAACATTTAATTCATTTCTTTTGGTTGATTTTTGTAAGGAAATGATTTTTTTTTTAATTTGTGTAATACCCCCAATTTCTATGAGGTATTTAATACGCTCTTTCATCTTATCATTTTTAATTATTCTCTCTCATACAATTAAACAATAAAACTTTATTGAATATTAAAATTTAAAGTAATTACTAAAAAATAAAATATGAATAATAAAAAAGTTACATATTAAAAACACAGGTACGAGTCAAAAAAATTAGGATAAAAAATTGACAATTAAAAAAATACACCACTATATAGATAATAAAAAAACACGCATCAATATTTCTAATAAAAAATATGTCAATTCTAAAACCATGACAAATAAAATCTACCTTTTATATTAGTAATGAAATAGATTGGATTTTATGGCAAAAAAAGATGGTCTATTTTAATAATTGACAAATAAAATTTATCTTTTACAATGTATGTTTATTCATTAGTTTCTTAAAACAAATCTTCATTTAAAAAAATCGAATTTTTTAACATGTGCTCTTAAATTACACATTAAAACCTAAACATGGTAAAATTCACAGTATATTCTTACTAATTATAGTGAATATAGGTTTATTCTTAAATATATAATGGCAATATCTTATAAATATTTCTAAATTTAGATTATTAATGTGTATTTAAAACATATGTTAAAAAAATCGGAAGAAATAAAAATTGATTTTGACCCGAAGAACAAAAATTCACCTACGGGAACAAGTCTCATGTAAGCCGACACCAACTCACTTGACTTTACCTTCTATTTTCTCAAACAAACTTTACCAATTTTTCTCACACACCTTCGTTGACTTTTAATTTTCCTATTAACCAATAAACTATACATCTCCTATGCTGTTTCTATACGTAATTTATACGGTACGAGTGTACGACACTATTTTGTTATGAGACGGATTTAAAACCGTATCACACAATAATTACTGTTTTTTATATTTTCATAACTCATTAACACATTTTCAACCATCTCATAAAATATGGGAGTATTAATAAAACGGTTTTTATAACATGTATAAATGTGAGTATTAATAAGTTAATTGAATATTGTTGAGAATATTTTATTATAGCAAATGTGGGTTTGTGTATCAATCATTCATAATATATTCTCAAAAAATTTATTTTTTTAAACTGTTAATATGTGTCTTTAGAGTACACGTTAAACATACCGTGAATAAAAAGTATACATGTCTTTATCTTTAGAAATTGCACTATCTGAATATTCCAAAATGCAACATTTTATTACTGTTGATAACAACTACCAATCTAGGTTGTTGGACAAAATCCGTAATATTAAGCTAACAAATTCAACCACGGATTTTAGGATAGAAGAAATAACACTAAAATATTTAAAATGATAAATTCTTCTTTAAATACTAAATAAAGGTAAACAAAAAACCACTAACTGAAAAACCAAATATTTCACAATAATAATTTGAGAGTATAAAGATTTATATTCCTTAAGAACTAAATAGTCGAGTTAAAAACTCTTAAATGGTGTTAAATATTACGGAGTATCACGCAAAATGATTATAGAGAGTAATAATAAAAGAAGAGAATGAGTAAACGTATTTGTTGTTGAGAAATTTTGCTCTATTTGTACTATTTATTGTGCTTTAAGGAGTAATTCAGCTACTAAAAAATAGACATAAATAACTCCAACACGAAAATAAATTTTCAACAAAAATTTATAAATCGTAGTTAGTAACGTCATAAATATAGAAAATTATGCATTATATTTTTTTTTTGGTGACGAGGCTCACACTACAAAACAATGCTCTGTTTGCGACGGAATTTTCCGTCGCAAAAAGGGTGAAATCCGTCGCAAATGATGTTTTTGCGACGGATTTGCGACGGACTGCGTCTGTCCCATATTTTTGTCGCAAAAAGTTAATTTGCGACGGATTTTTCCGTCGCAACTTTTTTGCGACGGATTGACCACTCTTTGCGACGGATTGACCTTGACCAGGAGTCAAGGTCAGTCAAGGTTTGCGACGGAAAATCCGTCGCAAATGGGCCTCTTTGCGACGGATTTTCCGTCGCAAATATTGACTGACCTTGACTTCTGGTCATAGTCAGTCAAGGTTTGCGACGGAAAATCCGTCGCAAAGAGGTCCATTTGCGACGGATTTTCCGTCGCAAACCTTGACTGACCTTGACTTCTGGTCAAGGTTTGCGACGGAATGTCCGTCGCAAATTGAGACATTTCCGTCGCAAATACCTGTGTGATTTTCCGGTTTCAGCCCTTTTTCCAGCTCCCCATTTCCATTGAAATGATTCATTTTTTCCCTTTTGCATGATCTGTAAACCTGCAATTTCAGAAAAACGACCCAGCAACAAAAACTTGTCGGAGACAAGGGTTTTTAATATCTCTTTTCATAACTAATAAGAAAGTTTTACAAATGATAATCCAACTCAAAACTAAACATAGTCCGCGGTACATCAACTAAACAACCTAATGAAATCTATCTAACGGTCGTGTCGGTGGGCTGTGGGGTGGCGAAATGACTGGCCGCCCTAGCATTGTCGCCGCCATCATCGTCAAAGTCGCGTCTCGGCTGAGAAAAGCCTCCCGGGTTGCAGCTCTGAGTAGTGAACTGCGCCCCCTGTTGACTTAAGTATTCTTCAATTGCCTTCAGCCTTTGGGATGTCTCGAGATCGTTTTGTCTTAGCTGAGCATTCTCTCGAAGAATTTTGCCGAGGAAACCTGCAATGAATAGTCAAACATGATATTATATTCATTTAGTAAACGGTTAAATAATTGGTTAGTTTTAAATTTTAATAAACTATAAAATACAAACCTGGGGTGTATTGTGACTGGGTCCCAGCACTTGAGTGGCGACGACGCTCGTAAAGGACTGGGGCTGCATTTCCCATACCGAGTATCAACCCTTTCTTGTTGAAACCGCCGTGTTCTTCGAAGTAGATCTCGTTGTCGTCGATATCTTGCTCCGGGATCCCTTCACTTATCATTTTGTTCTTTCTTGAAAAAACTTTTTCCTACAAAACAAAAATAAAATGTCATTAGTATACGTTAATTAATTAGTAAACCAAACTACTAAAATATAAAGAAAAGTTTCTGTTAACTTACAAATAGTGCTTTGGGTTTCGTTGATAGCCAACCCTTTTTAGGATGTTTTTTGGTCTTCTCAAGCAACTTCAAGGCCGATGGTACATCAGTCCCATCTTCTCCAGCCTGCAATTTAAATCCAACCACAGTTGTTGAAAAAAACATTCAAGATTATCAAAGGGTGAAAATTATTGAAGACAAGAAAAAGTGAAGTAAAAACTAAACAATTACCATTTCATCCATCATCTGTAGGGTGTTTTTACGACCCATAATGTGAGTACCTAAGGCCTTGCCCTTTTCGGTACTTCCCGACATCCGGTTGGTCTTGTTTTTGTCGGATTTCTCTTGGAATTTTGGATTGTCCTTTCTACCCTTCAGTTCTTCAAAAATATCCGCCGGTATCCACTGCGGCCTTTTCTCCGCTGGTTTCTGCATAGCGTAGTGGATTCTTTTGCGAAGGCGGTCTTTCATCATGTCTTCCCACGCCGACCTAACCGCTGCTCTATCACGAGGGTGAAAGGTAACTTTTTTCTGTTTCAAGAAAAAAAATAGTTAAATAAATATGAAACAATAAATAGGTAATAAATTATAATAAAACGGAAATAGGTAGTAAACAGTTAATAAATACCTCAAACCAATTCCACCACTCTTCCTTAATGTAATCCGACGCTTCTGACCAGTTGGGCGCATACTCCTTGTAGTTGCAAATAATGGTCTGTGTTATAAGAGTAGAAACGTCTTTGTCACTGAACCTGAAAAAGAGTTAAATGTGAAAATAAAATAGTCAACAAGTAATCATATTATAATCAATATATACGTATATATAATCAATTACCGTAAACAAATAAGATACTTACCACTTGGCGCCTTCGTAATCAGTCGGATCGAGGTGTATTCGATGTGTAGGCGGCTGAGTCTCAGGTACAATCTCGTCCTCATCATGATTAGCTCCCGATCGTCCTCCCTCAGGCTGACGACTACCACCACCTCGTCGTCTTCCGCCCGGCATATTATTATCAAACTAATATAGCAACAATTAGAAAGAAATGCTTTACGTAATTAAAAACTTGAATAATAAGATTAATAAGATAATTTCATTGACATTAAGCCATACGGCATCTACAATAATTTCAACAAATACAAGATTATCGAATCTAATAGATAGTAGTCCTAATCATCATCTTCATCACCACCCAATCCGTTTCCCTTTAAGCAAATTCAGTTCACGTTCAGATCCATCCACAATTTTCGGTAGATGTTTGACACAATCCCATACTTCATTGCCTGTTAACCTCTTCGCAGCAACATCGTGCTCAACTTTCCCTTTTCTAAAATGCACCTTATCGTTACGAAAAACATGATTCCTGTCTAAAAACTGTCGATGACAATCAAACCAACTCCATTTTTTCCCATGTTGTAGCCAAATTGACTTAGTCTCATTTTTCATACAATATGGACATGCATGCTCACCTTGGGTTGTCCAACCAGATAACATGCCATATGCAGGAAAATCGTTTATCGTCCATAGGAGTGCGGCTCTAAGATCAAAGTTTTGCTTCAGGGAAACGTCATAGGTTAAGATCCCCGTCTCCCATAATTGCTTCAACTCGTGAATAAGAGGCTGCAAATAGACATCAAGGTTTTTCTTTGGATTGTGGGGACCGGGAATAAGTAATGTTAAGAGCATAAACTGTCTTTTCATACAGAGCCAGGGTGGTAAATTGTATGGAGTAAGTATCACCGGCCAACATGAATATTGCTTCCCAAATTGACTAAACGGTGCGAAACCATCAGTGCAAAGTCCAAGACGGACATTCCTAGGCTCAGATGCAAAATCAGGATGCAGCCGGTCAAACTGTTTCCAAGCCTCCCCGTCACTTGGATGAGACATTGTTCCACTAACACGAGGGTTTTCATAATGCCAACGCATTTCGCCCGCGATGTGCTTTGTGGCATAAAAGCGTTGCAACCGTGGTCCTAATGGAAAATAAGTTAAGAACTTTTCGGGAACTCTTTTGCCATTTGCATTTTTCTCTAATTTGTACCTATTCGTACCACATTTTCTACACTTATCAAGGTGAGCGTCGTCCATCCAGAAAAGCATACATCCTACCGAGCAGGCATCTATCTTCTGATGGGGAAGTTGAAGAGCTTTAAGAATTTTTTTGGTTTCGTAGTAGTTACGCGTCATAAGATTATTTTCAGGAATCATATCTCCGATATATGACGCAAAACCATCTACACATTTTTCAGCTAAGTTGAATTCACATTTTAAAGTGATCAACCTTGAAGCCGACTGTAGCAATGTCATATATATATATAACAACAACTAACAACAAAAACTAGTTAACAACTTATTAACAACAATAACAATTAATTAACAACAGCAATTAAATAACAACTACATATATAACAACAACTAACAACAACAACTAACAACAACAACAACAACAACAACAACAACAACAACAACAACACCACCAACACCAACACCAACAACAACACCAACACCAACAACAACAACAACACCAACACCAACACCAACACCAACACCAACACCAACCCCAACACCAACCTGCAAAAAAGAACAATTTACATATATTGGTCTGGGGTCCTTATCTCTCCAGCCTAAACCCATCTTTGAATCTTTCATACCATTAGTAAACACTCTTATATTTTCTTAATTGTAATGAGACAAAAATTGGGCAGCACTTCCCTATTGTTCTCCAAATACATTATATAGAATGTATTTGGAGAACAATAAGGAAGTGTTGCCCAATTTTTGTTTCATTACAATCAAGAAAATATAAGAATGTTTACTACCTAAATGGCATGAAAGATTCAAAGACAGTCCCAAAACGGGGACTATTCAACAATTACACCTAATGTGTAATTATTGAACGGGTACTATTCAAGAATATTCTAAACAAATAAACAACACTAACAATCAACAACAATGCAAATTTTATATCAAAAAACAAACCTCCTAAACATCTTAACAACAATATGCGACGGATTTGGGACGAAATTAGCTACTAACCTAATATTACTAACCACCTAACAATACTAACTAAACTAATCAAATAACAATTAAACTAAACTAACTATTCCTAATAACAATAAAAAAACAATAGTACGAAATTTGCGACGGAATTTTGCGACGGATTAAACAAAAAAAATTAAGACGGTATATTAATAAAATTAGTATACATACATAAGAAAGAAAGAAGTGGCGGTGAGGTGGCAGGTGGAGGAGGAAGGAGAGGCGGCTGGCCGGAGGAAGGAGGGGCGGCGAGGAGGAAGGAGGGGCGGAGGAGGAAGGAAAAGGAAGGAAGGAGAAGGAGAAGGAGAGGAAGAAGGAGGGGCGGTTGGGATCTCCGGCGACGGCGGCTCCGGCGGGGAGGTAGGGTAGGGTGGTTGGGTGGGTGGTTGGGTGGGTTGGGATCGCCGATAAATCGCTTAGGGTTTTTTTAATTAATTGTGAAATTGATTTGGGGGAAAAATGAGATCCGCGGGTCTGTATTAAAAAACTTTGCGACGGACTTTTGCGACGGAATTTCCGTCGCTAATCTGGTCAAGGTCAAATCTTGACCAGATTTGCGACGGAATTTCCGTCGCAAATATTGACTCCTGCGACGGAAATTCCGTCGCAAATCTGGTCAACATTTGACCTTGACCTTCCTTTGGGCAAGTCTGGTCAATAAGTTTGCGACGGAAAGTCCGTCGCAAAAGTCAATATTTGCGACGGAATTTCCGTCGCAAACCTTCCCGCCATTTGACTTTCATTACGCGGGTCTGGGAAATTCAGGTCCGTCGCAAATTCCGTCGCAAACAAAAAATCCGTCGCGAAATCCGTCGCAAAACTAAGTTTGCGACGGATTTCCTGTCCGTCGCAAAAAATCCGTCGCAATGTCAGTATTTTTTTGTAGTGTCAAAGTCTTTTTAGGCATGGACTCGGGCAAATAATATTCCACAAGATTTTGCTCTTGGAGAGCCTTGAACCCGAATCTCTAGGAATTTCACACAAGTTTTAACCACTAGACTGCACCCTTGCGGGCTAAGTAGGTAGCGTAATTAAAAAGATAAAATTTAAAACCGACAATATTAATTAATTTATAAATTATTACTTAATTCACTTAGGGTGTGTTTGGATAAGAAAAATGGAGGGAAAGGGAGGGGAGGGAGAAGGAGGGAAAAGAGAGGGAGGGGAGGGAAAATAAATTATGGTTGTTTGGATACATTTCCTTCCAAATCTCTCCTATTATGGAGAGATTTTAATTTGTCTTGCAGGGGAGAAAATGGATCACTCCAGATCTCTCCCCTCCATTTCTCTTCCACCCTTATTCCCTATCCAAACAAGGAATTCTAAATCCCTTACTCTCCCTTCCTTTCTTTTCCCTCCAAAACCCCCAATCCAAACACACCCTTAATAACAATAGGAGTTATAAAAGAAACAGAAAATCTCATTGAAACCGTTCACAATATGCAAGTTACGTTATTCACAGAGTAGTATTTCATTACCTTCTACTTATCTTATTATAAAAGAGAATTTCCGTTTTCAGCCTATGACACAAGGTATTTGTAACCTAGGTAGCACCAAAACGGACACGGACACGGACATGACACAGACACGGAACACGGCATCCCATGAAATTTAGGACACGGGACATGGCATTTAAATAAAATAAATTATATATTTTATGTTATAAATAACGTATAATTTTATTTTTATCTGTATTTGAAAATAAATCTAAACAGGTAAAGGTACAATTCGACCTTTGCTATAATTAATTCTAATTTTTCCAACCAAAGTCATCTTTTAATCGATCTTTTTTAAAATTTTATTCCTCATCTAAACTATAATATGTTTAGACATGTGTCCAACGAATGTCGGACACGAGACGCCTAATTAGGAGAAGTGTTTGTATTATCTTATATCTAGTCTAGTGAGTAACAACCAAAACACTTGATATGACTTTGTTTAACTAGTCAAAGTACATACGGAGTAGCATTTTACAACATAATTTTCCCATCATATAAAAGGACACCTACTCCCTACATCATCTACCATACCAATCTTTTATTTCTCATATTTTTGTTTTACACTCAAACCTCCTTTCTTCCTCTCCAATTCTTTTCCCTTTGCCATGGCTACAACATCAAATTTTTCTCATAAAAATGGATACCTTCTTCTCTTAATAATTTGCACCTTCATCCTACATACATCCGTCGCGACTCGACACAAAAGAATGATGATAGAACAACATGATGAAATTACTACAAATTCAATTCACTTGAATCATCAAAGAAGGAAGCATCAAATGAAGGATGAAGGCCTTGTATTTAGTTCTTTACCTAAAGGACAACGTCGTTTCGAACCGCCCTCCGGTCCGTCTAAAGACCATAATTCAGAAGTGGATTCAATGCATAATTAAGGAATGAAGAAAATTCTTCTTCTACTAGGTTATAAATTTTTTTGAAAATTCAAGTATTATTCAGCCTCGTTTTAATCAATAGTTATTTTTGTTTGAAATCACGAAAAAAAGTCAAATAGATAGCTATCGATTTGTTCTTATGATTCATGTAGGACTGACTTTAATTTTGGTTTTATACGTTTAATTAGTAGGGTTTGTGTGTTACACTTTTGAAAATACATGTACACATATTAATGTATAGAGTTAAAATAAAATGAATTGTTTACATTATTATTATTGTCATAAAGTTGTTGTTTGTTGATTAAATTAAAGACAAACCAAAATTGTCTTACATTGCGGTGCCAGATTAATGTAATTATATTGTAGAATTTTTTTCTGTTTGCCGTTAGTTTATTACACTCGGAATTTAGCCCTCAATCAGTTGTTTACCTTTAATTAAAGCTGAATGAAAATAGTGCTACGTGAACAATTTAAATGGTCGTATGACTCGTATCATGTTTTGAGATCGTTAGGGTACGGTAGAATTAGTATTATATTGTTCTTTGATTACAGTTAGATTGGTTTTCGATTATCTAGAGCCATCCAATGATTTTACGAGATTCGGTTCAAATTGCCAATTAAGAGCCCTAAATAATACTTGTAAGCAAATAATATTTTTTTCTAAAATAATAAAATAAAAAAGTCGGTTTTTAGAGGCACAAAAGCTTTTTTTGTTGTAATTAAGGTTATTAAAAATATAGATCCAAATTTGTTTGGACAAAAAAAATAAAAACAACAAATATAAAATTGAGATTTTGCTACACAAAGGAATCTAATTCTGGACATCACGTTGAAAAGTAATATTCAAGCCACCACACCCAGGAATATTAATAATAATTCATTACAACAAAAAGTTAATGTACTCTAACCATGCTGAGTTTTGGGCCCCGGTTCTTAGAAACATGTCAATCGACGGCCCTGCGATTATGCATATTTTTTTGTAAGTTTGTTAGACGTTCTATTAATAAATTGTTCTCGTTTTCATAAAATAGCTCCACAAACAGTATAAAACGTGAACAAATAATCAAGACAAAAAAGAATGTTTTAATTTGATTGTTCTTCATATGCGTGACTTGAGCGTCTCGATATTTATTATTTATATTTATATTTATATTTTTTAATTGTTGAATGTTGTTTGTACTAGCATAAATTTATTTCTAGCAATTTTCACGACCAAGGACTTGTGGTATAGTCCATCAAAGAGAATGAGACTCTAATTTTCCTGATCATTGACTTTGAACATTGAATTTTGAAACATTCAAAAAACGCCAAAGGCATAGGATCTTCAACGACTTAGCTAGCAAGTTTTACAATACTCCATAGTCAATATTATTGTTCCGATCCGATGATTTAACGGTTTAAGGTTGATGCACGAGAATTAAGAAAATTATCGAAATTATATTACAATATTGGAAATAAAAAAAAATCGATATTAGTTTATGAAGGATTGTCGTTGAAAATATAAAACATTTTAAAAGCTCGGAGAAAACAGATAAAAGACAATTTAAAATGACTTAATTATGTATTCGTTATTTCTTTTTGTTTTTAAAAAAATATATAGCAAAATCCTAGGAATATATTCTTGCCTTATTGGATCATTTATTTATTTCTCAATTTTATAATGTTTTTATCATGTAACTCACTTATACTCTTGTTCACTTGTCAATGTTGTCATCTACTAATATTCTCCATGATTTCTGCTTAAAAAAATATTCGATAATGTAACATGTGTTCATAGAGCACACAATAGAAAAACTTGAATGATAAATACAACTCTTATACTTGTAAATAAGAATTAATGCGTTGTATAAAGTGGAATTAATAAAATAGACATGTATATAACAAATTTACGTGTATATTAATTGATGTTAGTAATATTGTATTTAAGCTTTTATTTCAACTTTTAGAACCTTAAGAGCAATAACAATAGAAGTTTTCATTCTTTGGTTTGTAAATAAGAATTTAAAAATAAAGTTCTTCTTTGTTGGTTTCAAGAAGAAGAAAAAAATTTATGAAGATAAGATAATTGATAGTGGGTCCTAATTAAGAATTAAATAAAGTTCTTCTATTGTGATATAAAGTTCTTAAACTTAGTAATTTGTAAAAATAACTTGGAAATAGGAAGAACTTTATAAGAAGTTCTACGATTGTTATTGCTCTAAATACATTGTCAAGATAGATATTCATAAACAGACGCAACTCACAAGTATCATGTCAAAAAATCATCTCAACCAGTTTAAACTGGTAATTAAAGTTTTAAGATTATTTTTATAATACTCTAACAAACATTCTTAAACGCGATATGACTGTATTTATCATTTTCCCAAAAAAAAAAAGTAAATATATAACATTTGTCAACGTAGTGATTCAACATTAAAGTGCGGTTTGTTGTACTAGTGCTTTGAGTGTGTTCACATCAAATTCCTTAGCTTTTCATTGATCCAATATATATATGTTGTAGTTGCCATATATAGTTAGCGCTCGTACGAGCGTTCATAACAACAATGTCAACAATGGAAAACCATGAAAAAAATGCATTTGGTTTTGGAGTTACGTTATTTGCCAGTTGCGAGCTGTGGGTTGTGAGTTATGAGTTAGATACAGAGTATTTGTATTATGCCTTTTTATTTGGCAACAATATATTAATAAATATCTATATTTATTTATTAATGATGAAAGTAAGACTGTAAGTCTGTAAATGATCTAAGCCGATTTGTTGAGCACTTGAAATCAATTTTGCGAGATATTTGCCATGATTCATATGGTGATATAATATAATTTCATAATAGTCGTGGAAATATCTTTTTTTTAAAAAAAAAAAAATTAAGCTTGTAATTAGCTTGAAAATCATGAATGTCATATAGGGTAAAAAGAAAGAGAAAAAAAAAAGCAAATTATCCTTATCTATCTCAATTATTTGTTTACTTTTAGTTGAAATATCCTCTTAAAGAATATAAATAATTTAAACGAATAGTGTACATATACAAATTCCTTATAAATATCGTTCCCAAAAAACAAAGATAATACCAGTTTTCTCCTTTGAAAATGCTTATTAAGTATTATCTATAAGGATGTGCAAAATCTGGATCGAACCGGTTACGGCTAACGGTCAAATATTTCTTAAAATTCTGATTTTCGATCCGGACCAGACTATCCACATTTTGAAAATATTAATTAGAAATATATAGTGGGTCTAGTTAATCCAATTTAGGTGGCCTAAATATGAAAAATTGGTATATGAAAGTAATTCCAATACGCTTCCTTTATGGTTTTTCGGGTCCGATCCCTATCCGGAATCCGGTCCAATTCCAGCTTGAATTTTTTTACCGATTCCGATTCCTGCCTAAATCGATCCGGTTCGATTTTGGACCGGTGCACAGGCTAGTTATTTGGGCTGAATGAGTTCCTTAATATTATTTTTTCCCCTTGGTATCTCGGCCCGAATTAAGGCCCATTAGGAACTCTAATCTATTTGGGTCGAATGAGTTTTTTAATTCAGCCTGTATCATGTGGTCCATTAACTACTCTAATCTATTTGTCTTAATGGACTTGTTTAATTAAAAAAAAATCTAAAGTTTTAAATCCGTGTTTTTAGACTAAAATTCAGTTTAATTCAGTTTAAATCTTTTATACACAAATTAATTTTTAATTTTATAAAGTTCAGCTTCATTAAGTTAATTTCAGATTCATTAAATACAGTTCAAACAGTATTAATTCAAAAGAATAAAACCTTACTCCTTCACTTGATCCTTGTATTTTCGATTCCGCGGTGAGGAAAGTTATCCCTTCGTTTCAAATATTTATTTATTGTTTGCAGTGATGTCTAAATCTATGATTTTTAATTTTTATTGACTTATACAGTGTAATACTCAAACCTCTTGCTCATTTAGTCATATAGTCGCATTAAGATATCAAGTTAATTTAATCAATCCTATTATGTCATTTTACGAAATAAATCAAATGGATTTATAATCAAATTAAATCATTCATGAATTTGTCATTGCCAGTATTGGATACTTTATACTTTATATCTAATTATCTATCTAGTTCACGAAACAACTCCATAAATTATTGTTCTTGAACGAGATAATCTCATTAAGTAAAAAAAATCGCTTATTTATTAACATCAAGACAACTTTTTTTTTATAAAATTAGAGCATATACAACCGTACTAGCTATTTTATAAAATGTGCTCCATTCAAATTGGATCAAAATTTAAAGAGTAAACTTATCCTTGTAATGGCCTAAGTGGTGTTTCTATTTCAAAGTGCTATACATCTTGAATTAGAGCAAATTTAAAGAAAAATGTGTTTCTAACACACATTCTCGTTCGTAACAGTTATATCAGTCACAAATTTATAATAGATCAAGTATATCCACATAAATAAATAAGATAAAAACATAGTATTTTTTAAAGAGTAACAATATATTTTAATGAACAACATGCATTAATTCGTCATAAACTTGCAAACGGAAATATCCGTCGGTCGTACAGCGAAAAAGTGAATTCGATAGGCATGGTAGAGAGTAAACTAGAAAACCTAAAAATAAGACATGGTTTCACTTTGTTAGATTTATGAACTGAGAATCTTCGAAAACAATGAAAAATGAAGAACATGACAAACTTTCAAGGAATCCCCATACATTTTTATTCAGCTTGGTTTTACCAATGTCATAGCTGTAATCCATCTTCTTTTCATTCCGTTTGAACATGATGGGCTTTGGTAGTGAAAATGTGGTTTGGATTCTCTCCCGTACTTGAAAAAAGATGAACTTCATTATTTTTAAACGGTCCAGATTAAATTTTGAGACGATTTAGTGGTTGTAATTATTTCACAAAAATCATGTTTTATTGAACACAGAGAAAAATATATTAAAATATGTGTATTAAAAAGATAATGAGGAGAAAATAATGGAGAGGAATCAGAGGATCTAAAACTCGTGAAAATGAGGCATCCATACTCCCTAGTCCTTCCTCGTAGTCATAGTTACGTATTTGTTTACGTTTAGTTTTAACATGAATATAATAAAAAAAAACAAAGAAAAAAGAGGTTAATTATTAATTGGCCAAGTTAAGTGCACAAAATTAAATTGTCGAGCGAAAAATAAAATAAAAAAGATAAATAATTGATGAGATATCCAAAAATGAAAGAGAAGTGATACCAACTTTCTCTTTTCAACCTTCTCCATTCCACTCTCTCACAATCGACTAAATTAATATATATTGGGAGAGGTCATAAAACAAGGAAATATATTTTAATCGGTTGTGATTTCTTTACAGGAAATAGCTTTCTCTCCAAAATTTCTAAAAAGTTAAAATTGACGTGAATACCACATGAGAAAGGGAGCAGAAATAGGTTAGCTTGCACTTTAAAGATACCCGAAAATGAGCAAATTAGGGTAAAATAAGCGTCTCCTTCCGATGTTTTTTAGTAGCAACGCAATTTGCCTTGAGGATGGGGATTTTGTTTAGAAAAATTTCTTAAAAACCTGTGGAATTCAGTAGCAAGCCGAATTTGCTAAACAAACAGGCTTTTCGTTCAAATAATTTTTTAAAACCCGGTAATTTTCAACACAAGCATAATTCGCTCAAGAAATTGTATTTTCAGATGCAAAAAATTGTCTCTTACCGTGAGGTCACCAAACAAGTAAACATATTTAATCGGTGGAAAGAAGAGAAGGTAAATAATTAAATACTATTTGGGGTTGTTTGGTTCCCCTGTTAAATCATGGAAAGTAGAACTTCACTTGAGAAATTGTGATGTTGTTTGGTCGCCTATTTCCTGGAAATTAGAACTTCGCAACAAACTTTAATTCCTTTGTTACGGAGGAAGTCACTCACCAAGTCCAATTTACATGAATTTAAGGTCTTAGGAACTTCATCTTCCCATAGCGAACTAAACAACTCTTTTCTCAAAATAAAAGATACTTCTATGTAAATAAACGACGGAGATTGAAGAATAATAAATTAATAGTTATTGATGTCAAATTTGTGGATTGAGATTTCAGTTCGTGTTGCTTGTGACCTCTTACAACCAGTCTTTCTCACAATCTTTCCCACTTATCCTTTCCATTTGGCCTCCCACTTATAAATCTGTCTCACGTCATAAACTTGTGATGAATTTACCCGTCATAAATAAGAATTTGTGTTAAATAGTGAAGAGTATGATGATTGATGATGCATAAGTCAACTATATACTACTCAATGAGCAACTCTACAACTACTAGAAACAGGACAGAGTAGAATCAAAAACAGCCACAAAATTTGATAAATTTATCTGAAACCATCATTAACATAATTAAATGAAAATGAATCATTAATTAGAAACAATCAATATTTGATGCACGCCGATCATTCTTGTCAAATGTACTCCTCATTTTTCAACAAATCTGGTCTGCCACTATCATCAAATCCTGCAATTTTGTTCATCTTCATATATTAATTTTGGAATAAATCATGAAAAATAACAAATAAATTGTAAATCCTAATACCCCGAATCACGAAATCTTGACGATCGAACCACCCATCAAAGCCAGGTGATTAAAATTGAAAACCCGACTCACTCAAAACACTAAACTTTAATCCAAACTTTCATTATATCACGCGGATTTTAGTCGTTTTACAATGATATATCCGAAATAGAACTTAAATAAGTTGGTGTTGTTAGACAAAAGGCTTTGTTTTTTTTGGCGCTTCTTTTAATTTTGCTTGGTTGTATTTCGTTAGGTTTTATTTACGTTTAATCAATTATGTTCAGTTAATCTTTTCATAAAATTAACTTTTCATCCAACTAAATTCACTTTATCTCAATTTCACTCAATTTAGTTCAATTAAGCTCTACTTCAATTAATGTAATTCAGCTCGTTTCAACCGAAAAATACAGCGCCGATTTCTTCAATTTCATTACAAACATATAAGAGTACATATCGATCATTGCAGCGAGCAAATAGTCGAAATTTGAGCAAAATCGAACAAAATGATCCAAACTTAAGCTAATACTCCAATTCATAACTTAATTAGGATATAACATTATGACATAACAACATTTTTTTCTTCCTAAAATTATTATAATTATAAAGCCGATATTATACTCGAAGCAAATAAACACTGAGTTCCGGTCCACCATTCCCATCCGGGTTCATCATATAGAAAGCCTCCGAATCCTTAGACCCGACAATCCTCTCAAACTTGGCTCGCATATACATAAGCTCCCCCTCGGCCTTTATCCGAGGGGGAGCGAGAACTTGCATAACATCACCAACGTCATCGCCATCAGCAGGCAACACACCTGCACCCATTGTAATCGGTCCAATGGCATTTAAAACCCGCCATTCCTCCGGTCCACATTCCCTTTTCATAGCATACCCACATTTCTTACCGTTACAATACGCCCTCCAAAGAGGCTCCTCTAGTAATTTCGAACCCTTTTTATGAATTTTATCGTATTTCTTGTCGCATTCCAATGCTACTCTCACCAACCCGGACGCCATTTCCCGAACCAGAACGCTTGTCGGGGTCGAAAGCTCGATCAGAAAAGCAGGGGTAGACTTGGAATTATCTTGAAACGATATATGAACATGCCCACGACGTAACCCAAAAAGTGTTCCTACTACTTTCGAACCAAGGGTAGAATGGACATTTGTCACATTTCCTGTCTTGCCCTTAGTAAAAAATGACCTGAACTTAGCAATTGAGAGTATTTTTTTTGTTTTGGGAATAATTTCAGTGTCTTCTTCAGAAGGAAGACTTGAAAAGGAATGGGATGAAGAACTATGATCAAATGTTAATGTAACTTCATCGTTTTCGTCTCCTGTAAGACCGTCTTCCGGCTTTTTTTTCCAATTCAAGTACCTCCTTGAAAAAGAGAATGACGTTTCATCAACACTCTTTGACATTATCGTTCTCATATTCACTAAAAAAAAGACGGGTTTTTAATACTCCGAGTCGTAAATTAAGACAGGGTTAAGTAAAGATTATAAGAGGGGGGAAGGTGAGCAACACTTGACCTAACAAAAGGGAGGGAAGACAAAAGTGTAGAGAAATAGTAGAAGAAATGGAGAGTTTGATAAAGGAGGGAATAGTAGATTTGATGTTGAAAATATTGAAAATTTGGTGCAGGAAATAGTAGGCTAGAGGAGACAATAATACTGTCAATTTTGCTTATATTATGGGAAGGGACCCAACCAAGGAGACATTGTCTGTCCATTGCCTAGTACTCTTGTACTACCTCTTTCATTTTTACCCCAGAAAAAAACAAAACGAAAGAGTTGTTTGTGACGGATAATATCCGCTCTAAGTTGAAAACAGATACTTTACTCTTATAAAAATGTAAGTAGATAAGCAAGTGGAAGAAACTCGAGCATCATATAGATAGTATAAGCATCATATAGATAGTATAACTTGCATTATGTCAGAGAGGCATTATTCATCATCAGCTTATGATGAATGGTACCCGAATTTAAGGAAAAATTTAGACAATGGGTTATTCAGATCACAAATTTTCATTCAAGATGGTCATTATCCATTATAAGCGGAAAACGGAAAGTGTAACTTTTATAATATGCAAGTGAGAATCAAATAGAGCAGAACACTTATCCTTTCACTTGTGATTTTATGAGGGGGACATTATCCGTCTTGAACTTGTGATTGATAGTGTCCATTTTTAATGAAACAAATAGTATTTAGATTGAGTTTGATTTAGGATGGTTCGATTATGTTCCTTTAGATTGAAATTTTCTAAACTGAAGTAATGTTATGGAAGTTGAATAGAATATGAGCTAAAGAGTAAAAATGAATAGTTATATGAGTAGAACTAAAAATAAACTTAACGAAGTATAATCGATGGGAGGGCGGTGAGCGAGTATAAGGATTAAACATCATCCATCTAAAAGAAAGACTTTCTACTTCAACTTAAAGTACATGTATGTTTACATATGTTAGCTAACTTAGCTGGTAAAATCGTTATAAAGGCTACTTGATAGTCTGCCAACATATGATTTGAGTTCAAACCCTTCAAACCAAAAAACGTACATGTACGTCTAAACGCAATCCGTAAATATTGACCATAAAAAGGCCCGAAATAATTTAACCCACACAAATTTTTCAAAAATAATAACCCAAAACAAACTCAAACTCGAACAAGTCACCCAAATATAAACCCGACTCGAATCCTTTTTACCATGTCTAGTACTCTGTAGTAAGTACAATACTAGACTAACCTAGAAAAGGGTTTGGGCGTTTGAAGAGCAGGTACGGACACAGCCATACCGTGTCCACCCGGAATCAAGCTCACGATCCTACCTTACCGATACTGTTCCCTCCAACAATTACGCAAGAAACCGTCCGGCTTACGTACCTACTTACCCTTCCACTCGTAAACTTATCTACCGTCTATGTTACGAGTTTGTGACGGATTTGGCAGTGGCGTTTTTAGAGGGGTGCAGGGGGTTCACCCGCACCCCCTTTGTTCGAAAATATTTATATACTCGTTTCTATAAGGTTCATCAAATATTTGGTGGTGTAGTGGTTAGATATTGAAATTCTACACATTTGATCACGGGTTTGACTCCTATGTATGACAATTTTGCACTTTTTTCTCATTTAGTAATAAATTTTGACTTTACTGCTATTTAATGTTCTAAGATCATATTATTGAGCTACAATTATCTGGATTATATTATAAAATGTACTCTTTTCTTATTAAAGAGCTATATACTTGCAAATTTATACAAATTATTTTATTTATATCTTATTGATTTATTTAGAACCAATTTTTAAAATTTTGTGTTTTACTCTGGCCTCACGATTTTATTGTGTTTAAATTTTAGTTCATATCATCGAAATAATTGTTAAGTTTTTGCACCCCCTATGATCGAGTCCTGGATACGCATATGGGATTTGGTACAAATGAGAAATGGAAACTTCGAGTATAAAATGAAACCCCCACAGGCCACAAAGCTGAAGCACTAGTGCACGTTTACCAATGATGAGCAACCACTAATAAAAGGCTTAACTATTTGCATATCCACATGTTTATTTCACATTTTCACCCTTGTTTTCCTCATCTTTTTACCTTTTTTTTACCCTAAAACATGATAATAGCAAAGCACAGCACTACAGCAGTATCATACTGAAACTCTTACTTTGTTTAGGTCGGCGGTTGTGCGTACTTTAAGAGCCGTTTAGGACGCCATATGGTCCGTTTATGTTCCCTTTTCATTACTTTAACCATAAATATTGTAATTTCACAGGGGTTACATTATCTAAGGAAACTCTAATTTTCTGATTACTTTTACCCTTGTATAGTTGTATGCGGCCCGAAATTATATGCTTTTGCACAAGTTAGAGACGGATAGATGTGGTTAGAAGTCGAAGGTGAATAATGCTTACTTATGATATACAAGTGACATTATTTATGAGGTTTTCTATTCCTCTCACTCCCCTGACGGATAGTGCTGTCACAAACAGGACGGGTTGATATTTCAGAGCACAAAATTCACAAGTGACGATCTTGGTTGGAATAGTAAGTCTTGCTTGCGACGAGTCACCATTTGTGACGGATATTTTGTGAGATAAAATGGATACAAAATGAGTTAGTGGAGAAAGGGAACCATATCAATAGTACTGGAGAGAGAGAGAAAGTGGGTATTTTGTGAGAGAAAACGGTATCCGTCACAAGCTTGCGACGGATAGTGCTCTTTTGAGTCATGTGTTTTTTCCAATTGTCCCACATTTCCAGAGTAATCTTATATTCTTATGGGGATATAATATGGCATGGGACTACACCTTCTATATAGTTAACCTTATATACCACCACCACATATATCCTAGTTTTGCCGTTGCGCTGTTGTGCACATATTTCACTTTATTTGAAGCTCAAACTCAAATGAAATCTGCGCATATCCTAATTAATTGGTATCCAAATCAAAACAAAAGATAATTCGCAGTTGCTAACACATACAGTCGATAAAGAGTATTTTAAGAACAAGTCGGAGAATTAAACCAGACGGAAAATATACGTAATCAAAGTCAACTTCACTAATATTAATATCGGTTAGTCTAACGAACACAAAATGCGAATCTTACCTAAAAATCAAGTAAACAAAAGTCATACAGAAAGTACACATCATGGACTTGGACAAGTTTACTGATAACCTAACTATATGTTAATCACCAACCCAATTTAAAACGGTAATTTAGGCAGTTCTGGGTGGATCCACATTACTATGGACCATATTATAACGACATATACTCTGTATTAGGTAACTAAAACCATATTACAGTATTAATTAATATTAGTGAGGCTTGATCACAGAACGTAAAAAAGGACGGAAACGAGAAAACAACAATGGAATGCAGACATCAGGTAGAAAAGGATATGTATCTCTAGAAAAGTCCGGTATGGCTTCTTAGAAACTTAACTTCACTTGATAACTAATCGATCTACCCGGGTCCAAAGACGTAAAACGGTGTTCAGTGTAACGGTAGCCTGTTTTTGTACCAGACTAACACAAATTCTTGTTTCGGACTGTCACTTTTGGTTTGAAATAATAAGACGGGATTTTGTAACCATTTTACAGCCAAATGTAACCACGATAGTATGGTCAATGTTACAACTTATGATAACTTGTTTGTAAATAATGGTTACATTTACAAAATCCCGTCTTATTATTTCAGACCAAAATTGTGGTCTGAAGCAAGACCAACTGACTGACTAATGGGCTCTCATAAAGTCGAGTTACTGGAATTGGGATACCTATAAGGGTGTTGAGAGTCCAGGGGAGATCCAAAAGCAAACGGAGGAATTCCTCATCCCATACGCGCGATGGAAATTCCGTCTATTGCTAGGCTGATTCAGGGCGAAACAGGATGATCTCGGCTTCTGGTTGGACAATAGACACACTTCCAGGCTTAAACCTAAGAAGATGTATCCTTAGACACGCGCGCGCACGCCTCTGAATCAACCTTTGAAAACCTTGTATAAAACCGTCTCTGTAAGTTTATGATAGTAATATACTAAAGAGTATAGCAACTTAACAAGAAGACGAAGACTAAAAGGTTGTATATACAACAACAACAACAACAACAACATCAGAGCCTTAGTCCCAAAATGTTTTGGGGTCGGCTGACATGAATCATCCTTTGGAACCGTCATGAGTGAACTCTCATCTCAACAAGAGACTAAAAGATTGTATATATTACAAGAAATTCTTAATATATAAGTACTCTTAAACAAATACTTCGCATACTTCATTTTCGACAAACTTTTGAGAAAATCGAGTAATCTCATTTCTTTCCCCATCCGCGAATCAAATTCCCTCCGGAGAAGAATGATTCAACTTTGTATACATTTTGCTATTTTGCGCTGGTGCTAAACTAGTTAGGAAAAGGATTGAAACCGCTATTGACCATCTTCTCAAGGGGCCAAAACAGAGGTTTAGGAAGATCATCCCAAGCATACCAATCCCATCCATCACATTTCTCAGGCTCCATATTCTGAGGCACTTGATCGAAGTCTGCAGGAATCGCGCGCATGAAAACAGTCACATAATGCAATGGCTTTGGTGCTTCCAGGAATACATTGTTTGTCACTGTTAGTAGCTCTATTTCTGCTATGTCTAACCCTGTTTCTTCCTTTACCTCTCTCGCCGCACATTCCTCAAAGCTTTCACCTGAAAGTTTGATCGAGAGCTATTGTTATTAACAGTGTAATCGCTCGGAAAGTTGGATGGTCACTTGAGACTTTAGGAGTATCAAGTGATACTGTAATAGAACTAGAGGAAAGGTTTCATTGTATTAGACCATCCCAAGCAGTATGTCACGCTAACTGGGTCGTCAACGTTTTAGCTCTTAATCTCACTTTAATTATCTTGACCTATTTTCACCCTCTCAATCAGAAGGCCACGAAATCATTTTCCACTCATTTTCCATTTTCCAACATTTTCAATCATTAATTACCTTCTCTACCCCACCACTAAGTCAACAACACTTTGATACGTCAAACCATTCCCAAGCAACTAGTCAATTTAATCGGGTCAATTGCATATTAGGACTTAATCTCTTCTTATTGACCTTGACCACTTAAATCCTCCTAAGCAGAAAGTCACGACCCAGGTCAATAAACCCTCCCAAACAACCACTTTTTAGTTTTTCCTTTTTTTTTTCTTTTTCGTAAATGGTTGGAACCAATTAAAATGTGCCACGTATGAGGTCGATTGGTGAGTCAATTTGCCTCAAATTGGGTCGATTTGTGACTCAAATCGACTTGAGTCAATTCTAATCGATTTCTTAATTACAATTAACTTGACTCGACCCCAAATCGACCTTGGGGATGGTCTCATAGTCACCAAAAAGGTCAACAACTCATTTTGGGGTCACAAATTGACCCCGAAAACTTCAAGGTCACCAAAACTAGTGTCTTAATTACCTAATTAGGGGACCCAACAATGTCGCGACCTTGCTTGGATGGTCTCAGAATCCCATACTTCACGTTCATTTTTTTGGCAGATGGAAAGAGGGTGATTATAGTACCCAAAAATTACAAAACAAGCAAGTCGACTAAGTTGCACTAGAAACGAGTACATTCATGAGCGAGTACATTATATACTAAAGATTACAAAAGTTAAACTAACCTCCGTCAGGACGTGACTATTATTAACGAATCATAAGATAAGATATTAGAAAAGATAATATTATAGTTTTCAAAGATAGTTTACTATATAATGTAACCGATTCATCAATAATAATCACGTCCTACTTATATGGCATAATAAGAGTAATCAAACAAAGGAACCGAAATTTGAAATATGTGGATGGAAATTTCATACGACAGACTAGTACTCCCTCCGCCTCGTTTATTTATTTACGTTTTATCCTTTTTTTGGTAAGGGTTCACTCACGAGAATAAGATAAACAAAAAAGGCGGTTTTTTTTTGTGATGGTCGCCTATTGAATCCGTATACGATTTTTCCACTGTTTAATAGGCGACCTGACCTGCGACCACCTCTTCTAACCCCGATTCATCATCAAATATATTACTCGAATATTGTGCGATCATAACTTCAGTAACGTTAACTAATAAATTGTCTAATTCCGATTAATTCCCGCTTCGTAACACGAGTACTACAAAGGTTATATTAGGATGTCAGAGAATCAGGCTCATTAGGGCCGGCTATCATTAGGGTTTGTTAAGGTAGGGCATCATATATGGGGAGGTATTAATAACTTACATTTTGTTTAAATCTAACCCTACCTTAACAAACCCTAATGATAATCGGTCCTAATAAGCTGATTCTCTGACATCCTAATAGGTTATGTATGTATTTCGATCAAAATTAGATTTTAAACCAATGGAACACGGTCTAAAAAGAAAGACGTTCTAATTTCAAATCTTAGTTCCGCACTAGCACAGCAGTTCAAAATGACTACGATCATTGTATAAAACTGATTAAAACAAACGTAAATAAATGATTGAGAAACGGGAAAAAAACAGACCAAATTCAAGGTTGCCTCCAGCGAGAGCAAAGGTGGAGTTACCAACGGAAGAACGGCGACGGCCCAGTAACACCTTGCTTTGCTTTAACAAAAATACTACAACCGCAACTTTCGGCGCGGCAACCGGAGCATTTGTGGCCGGAAGCTGGGTTATCGAGTTAGCGCTCTCCATTTGCGACGTCGTTTTGGTGTTTGGTCCTTCCCGAAAGTTGGACCAATGTAGGATTATTTTACGAGGGATTTGAATTTTTTGAAATGGACATAAAGGATATGTTTAAACTTCAATGTTACTTTCTCCATTCCAATCAATTCTATACATTTCACTTTAGGGATACTATTCATCAGTCGAGTGAATTTTCGACACAACTTCTAATATATAACATAAAATATAGTCATGTGAGATCTTATTTAAATTGTCTTACCGAGTATATTGTGAATATCAAAGTTTTATAATTTTTATCAATAAATAACTAAATATATTAACAAAAGAAAACGGGTATTGCCAAACGTGAATAAAGTAAATGTATAGAATTGATTGGAATGGAGGAAGACAAAAGGGATATACGGAGTATTATTTTAAACTCTTGCTTTTTAGCCTTTACTTTTATTTAATTTTTGATTCAAGTAGATTTTAATTAGTGACTCGGAAGACGTAGCTGGTTTTCTTAAAGATGATTTTTAGACTTGTTTGGTAAAATGAGTTGAAAATTTATCTTGAAAATTAAAAAGATAGTAGATAAACTAGCTGAAAATTGGGAGTTGATAAACTGTCTGATTATGTAAAAAATTGTTTGGCAAACTAACTGAAAAGATAACTTATTTTGGTGAAATGATATAAAAGGATATAATAATTATTTACTACTGTATATTATATATTAAAGGGTAAAAAGATAATATAACATATAATTAAGTACCTGAAATCTAAAGTGTTATCTTACGTAGCATTTCATTTCAGGTGGCTTATTTGAAACTCTCCCAAAAAAAAGCTACCTGATTCTTTTGGCATTTCAGGTGGCTTATTTGAAACCCTCCCGAAAAAAGAAGCTACTTGATTCTTTTGGCAAAAAATTAATTTAGGCAAATCATGTACCTGAAGTGCACTGTCAAACGAAGTCTTAGAAAAATTATGCAAAAATTATAAAACTCGATTAATTGAAAATTTGTTACACAAATTGTTGTGTAAAATCACCTAACAGTTTCAGGCACTAACATATGAAGTTGGTTAATATAATAGGCTTTTTATAAGTGCATGTAAGAGTAGGAATGACAGTGGGTCAGGTCTCCGACCTAAATTCTTACGGTCTTATCCTAATGGGTCGGATATGTGTCTGAATTTTTGAGACCTCGGGTTGTGTATGGATCTTATATAAAAATTTCGTGTTTGGGTCTAGGGCTTAGTGTTGAGACCCTACTCGACCCTTAGACACCTATATTTATATAAAAGAAAAAAGGGAAAACACACATATAGACGTCAATAAACCAAATATCATACATACACGACACTTATTAATTATCACTAATATACTATACGCATATATAAATACTCGTTAAAAAAATGAGAAAATTGATGAAAATGATAAGTTTGGGCATTAGACAAGTGATCTAATTTAGGAAAAAAATTGTTTAGTCAAAGGAAAAACATACTATAGAGTAGGCACTACCCGAACCCGAACCTTGTCTGGGTCGGATATGGGTGGGTCGAATTTGGGTTCGAGATATGCGACTCGAGTCCGAGTCTGAGTCTTACTGGACCCTACCAGACAGGATACTCTCGGTTTAAAACTTATTCATTAGAGCTTTTCCCACTGTGAAATGAACTAAAAATATAATCCTTACATTAAAGAGTCAAACTTTAGACTTTAAAGTAATAAAGAATTTAATTTCCATTAGGTTAAATTATTCTTTATTAAAGCCGGTTGTCTACTTTAACCTTAAATCAGTTAAAAAAAATGGAGCTACAAAAATAGGTGATGGTTGCCACTAACACGCAACATTACATCTCCTCCTAAAGTTGTGAATGCGATGCCACTCACAAGCCAGAATCCGTAATTCCCGGTTAATCTTCTTTATAACGGATATATTCGTCATAACTATGACAGATTAAGTATCACCCACATAAATATATAAATAGCACAAAAATACGAGTTTTTAAAGAAAATAAACGGTGTATCCTTATTTTCATGAATAGGTTATATTTAATCCGTTACAAACTTGTAACGAATATTTCCGCTATTTAATAGACTTTAAATAAACTCCTAAACATAGGACCCTACGTTAGGGATGTGTCCACATTCAACGAGTAAAGGACTTGTCCCACCTCATTCAGTACTGTCTAGTCCCCTAAACCCGGAAAATTGCCCAAAAGGCACCCTCGTTTTTTCTTTCCTCCTTACCAAAAATGATTTTGATGATCACAATTTCACAATTGACGGATACCAACCAAATAATTACCAAATACTTGTACTTCGTACCATGTAGTGCAAAATAAGTTCACCCATATTGCTAAAATTTACCCTCAAATACGAGTATATAATTTCTCAATTCCGATCAATAATTTACCTTTGCTTTATAAAGCAGGTGTAAACTATTTATTAAAATAGAGTATTTAGTATTTACCTTTGGTTTGCACAAAAACAAAAGAAATAAGAGTAAACCAAGTATGATACGTCAGTCGCCAGGTGGATCAAATTGAGCTAGATCATCAATTTTCCTATTAAAAGTATTTCTAAAATAAAAAAGGTAAATAATTAGGAAAAGACTTTTCAATAAAATGACTTTCCAAAGTTCCCGCATAGGTAACTAAACACTTTCTAAAATTTTGTATGAATTAGAAAAGAGAGTTTATTTCTTGTGATTTTCTACTACACATGAATTTGCACTTCCCGTGTCAACCTAACGACTCTCTACACTCCCTTTTAAAGAACAAAAGTAATATTTTTAGCATACATTTTTTTTTAAAATAACTATTTTGAGATTAAGGTTCTATTGTTGTTATTGTTTTCTTTTAAAAAGCACAAATTTTCATTGAAAACAGACACTATTTGTCACAAACCAAAGACGGACGATGTCTCTCACAAAATGAAAGTGACACGACCCATAAAATGCTCCATTTCCCACTTATACTCCCACTCACCATATTATGAGAGATATACTATCCGCCTTCATACACTTTTTGTAGAACAAAAGTAATTTGCAAATTATCAGGCACTTGATAGTTGATATTAAGATAGCGGATAAAACCCTCTCGTTTAACCGTAGTTCTCCTGTACGACGGTCTCATCCCATATATTTTTGCAAAATGTGAACATTTTGTGGTAAAAATTGACCATTTTTTTGATAAATAGTGGCCACTTTTGAAAAATAGGTCATTTTTTTTTAAAAAAAAGTGGTTACTATTTAATCAAAAGTGGTCACTACTTATCAAAATGTGGTCATTTTCTTCTGATCGCAAGTGCAACCGTCGTAAAGTAGAATTTGTGCTCGTCTAATTGATCGAAAGGCAGCGGATACGGACCCTCTCGATTAATTGGCCGGTGAAGTGGTGGGGACATTTGGTGAATTTGTGTTATACGAATACCAAAACAAACATTGGCGTTTCGTCACCTGATTGACTGACTCTCTTCTTTCTTCTTCCCTCTTTCCAAAAATGGCAGGAATATTACTACCAAAACCCTAGAATTATTCAATTCAATTTTCAAGCTCCCAGAGCTAATCAATCGCATAACCAGCTTATTAACATCAGGTATTACTTCGATCTTTCTCCTTTTTCAGCTCCAATTGTATAATTTGTTTAAGCATTGCGTTTGACTGATTGTAGTATTGCAGAAGGATAATTGATTTACGAAGTAGTTCGATTATGTTTTGTTTGATTGGAATTGGAATTGGAATTGGAATTGGAATTGGAATGAAATGAAATGAAATTGTTAGGAATTGCTTAAAGTTTGTGTTGTTTACTGTTTAGTTGACAATATTTGTAATATTTGGGATGATGATATGTGTTGATGAAGTTCTGCTTTACGGAAATGATATGGAGTTGCTTACCTATGAGAATTTTCAAGCTAGTGACAAAATGACAATTCTGATTAATAGTGCGAGTTATTTAGAATCAAGTTTTGCTCTTTGAAGTTGAAATTCATGGTAAACTCTATTTCACGCATTACGGCCTACGGTTACTAAAGTAGTCTAAAGGGGGAATGTATAATCTTTCTCTGATGGAAAAAGAAGAAAACTGAAATGGAGGTAATCTTGGATTGAGTAAAGTTTTTGGCAAAGTATGATATATTTATTGGAGCTTTCGTTAATTATATTGTTTCACTATGCTTAGGCTGTTAGGATTGGTAATATGGCGGGGCACAGTGGTGGTGGTGAATACTTTGGATTGAGTAGGGTACAAACTGACGATTAGCTAGCTGAATTTACGAGAACCCGCTGTATTCATATAATCAAACTTGTAACGCTTTGCTGACAAGCTGGGTTTAAGTCAGTTTGTTGTTTAATTTGTCAAAGTTGACTCACTCTGTGACCAATGTTGACTCCTTCAGTGTGTTTACTTCGTCTTTTGGCAGGCTAGCTACAAGCAGCAGTTAGTCTGGTGTTGCTGCTTTGGTTAATGGAGTCGTGCAATTGTATTGAGCCACAATGGCCACCAGACGATTCGTTGATGAAGTATCAGTATATATCAGATTTCTTCATTGCCCTGGCCTACTTTTCAATCCCTTTGGAGCTTATTTATTTTGTTAAAAAATCGGCTGTGTTTCCATACAGATGGGTGCTTGTGCAGTTTGGTGCATTCATTGTGCTTTGTGGAGCAACACATCTAATTAGTTTATGGACTTTTAGAATACATACAAAAACAGTTGAAGTAGTTATGACCACCGCAAAGCTTCTAACAGCTGTGGTCTCGTGTGCCACTGCTCTTATGCTCGTACATATTATTCCTGACTTATTGAGTGCTAAAACGCGGGAATTGTTCTTGAAAAATAAGGCTGCACAACTGGATAGGGAGATGGGCCTCATCCGTACGCAAGAAGAAACAGGACGACATGTAAGAATGCTGACACATGAAATAAGAAGTACCCTTGATAGACATACAATTCTTAAGACGACTCTTGTTGAATTGGGTAGGACTTTGGCATTGGAAGAGTGTGCGTTATGGATGCCAACACGTACTGGCTTGGAACTTCAGCTTGCTTACACACTCCGTCAACAAAATCCTGTTGGTTATACTGTCCCCATTCAGCTTCCTGTTATCAATCACGTGTTCAGTACAAATCGTGCTGTTAAAATATCACCAAATTGTCCTGTGGCTAGAATCCGTCCCACTATGGGAAAGTACATGCCCGGGGAGGTAGTCGCTGTCCGTGTGCCCCTCCTTCATCTTTCTAATTTTCAAATTAATGATTGGCCAGAGCTATCTACTAAGCGGTACGCGTTAATGGTCCTGATGCTACCTTCAGACAGTGCTAGACAATGGCATGTTCATGAGCTGGACCTTGTTGAGGTTGTTGCAGATCAGGTTTGTAATTTTGTATATGTCCTGCAAGTGCAGTTTATCTGATTAGCAGAATCATTCATTGTGTTTTTACATCTGTTTCCTGTTTCCATCTTTGTGTGATAGGTTACATGTACAACTCAGGCTGTATATGATCAAATAGTGCAAAAACTGTCATAAAGATTGTTTTCAAAAATACTTCCTCCGATCCACACCAAAGGTAACACTTACCTAAAACGGACGATCCACATCAAATGTAACATGCCTCATTTATCCCACGACATTACCAAGTTGTCCTTATACCCATTTCATATTTATACAAAATGCCATTACATACCCCATATACCATCCCACAATAACATGACCCACCTATTTTTTCCCTCTTTACCCTTACTTTCCCACCTTTTCTTAATTACTCCATCCCTATGTTAACTTTGGTGTGGATCGGAGGGAGTAACTTTTATAGATCGAGACTTCTGTGAGGATACATCATAGCAGAGTATAATACGTGGAATTAGTTGTCTTTTAATTATTTTCCTCTTTAGAATTTACTTATTTCTCTTTCCTTTCAAGTTATTGGCGTGGTGACTACAATTGAAGATTGCAGTACGTTGTTCATGTGAGTAAGGGGTTTCCAATGTCATAGTAATCTTTTGTTGAGGATTAGAGCTAACTTGTGAAGATCTGCGATATCAAATTAGTCATCGAAGACAACTACTCAACGTGAATCTGACTAAAGGTGTAATACTATGAATTGGAAGGAGTTTGTACAAACACAGATTTTGTAGGAGGTGGCTGTGGGGATGGGGAAGGGCATGACTTTGGATAGAACTCATGAAAAGCAACTTAGCTAATTATGTAAGTTAGAAATTTTAATGACTAATCAACGGGCCTGCTTGAAATAATGACACAAATCATTATAATGTCCAATCTTGCTTACGGAAGGATTGAAGAGGATACATCGGTAAGGGCTAATAATTTACTGGATAAGGCAGTTGCCAAACAATTTATTAATTCTGTGGAATATTTAAAGCAGAAGTTGCCAAAGCTCTTTCATAGACTAACCTCTTTGATGGTTTGGGCGTTTGGTTTGGCATGACATAATATTATAACAGGCTTGGACTTGTCCTGAGTTCCGTATTAGGAAAATTTAAGTTAGAGGGTCCAATCATAAATGGATACTTCTTATCATATAAAAGCTATTGCACCACGTAAGATCATGAAATTATAATGCATTGCGTGATATAGTTCTCTTTGCTAATCCTTTTTCAGCTGCTTCGTTTTTCTGTCCTGCCTTCTTGTTGTGTAGTATTCATATGATTTATTTTACATTTTTTTTCTTGATAATTTAGTGTACTAGTCTTAGTGTTCGATAAATACCATTGCACGGACTTAATCATGTATGCTTACTTAAAAGAAGCTTCTCTTTTATATTCTGGCCATGTCTATTTCACAAAGATATGATGTAAGTATTTTGAAAGTTAAAATTGTGGATGAAACGATTATCTTTCTTCTATTTTATGTCTTCCTGTTCTCTACTGAGGACTGTCCGATACTTCTTGATCCAGGTAGCAGTTGCTCTGTCGCATGCTGCAATATTGGAAGAATCAATGAGAGCACAACAGCAGCTTATGGAGCAAAATGTTGCTCTTGATTTGGCCAGGAGAGAAGCAGAGACAGCCATTCGAGCTAGAAATGACTTTTTAGCTGTGATGAATCATGAAATGAGAACTCCTATGCATGCAATAATTGCCCTTTCCTCTTTATTGCAAGAGACAGATTTAACACCTGAACAGCGATTGATGGTTGAGACAATTTTGAAGAGCAGTAATCTTTTGGCAACACTAATAAATGATGTATTAGACCTTTCACGGCTTGAAGATGGCAGCCTTAAGCTTGATGATGGGGTATTCAGTCTACATAACATGTTTAGAGAGGTATTACTACGTCCTATTTTGTGGTACAGTTCTTAACTGCTTATTTTCGTTCTCATGCACAGTACAAATGCTCATTGTATAGTTTCTATCTGTACATTCTGTAGTCTCTAACTCCCTCCATCCCTTTTTATTGTCCCGAGTTGAGTTTGATGGTCAATCAATGTCACCTTTGACCATCAAATTCTCGAAGTATATGTGAAGTTATGTTGTCAAATTTTTCAAGTTCGATTTATCAAAATAACTATTTTCATATTATCATGTTAGAAAACTTGTCGCTGTTGCATATTTTGAGATGATGAGTCAATGTTGATACCATTTGACTAATGAAGTTAAACGAGGACGATACCGGTATGCAGGGAATATCTAATATTAACAAGTGTGGTCCAAGTAGTCCATTGTTTCCTTGATGCATAATTTGGGCTGTAGTTTTTTTTACCGTATGTATGTGAAATGAAAGTTATGATGCTTGGATTTGGTACGATTAAGATGTCAGCGTTTTGATGCAGGTCTTTAATTTGATCAAGCCTATTGCGTCTGTTAAGAAGCTGTCGATTACATTGAGTTTGGCTTCGGATGTGCCAGAGTTTGCCATGGGTGATGAAAAACGTCTGATGCAAGTTCTTTTAAATGTTGTTGGTAATGCCGTCAAGTTTACGAAAGAAGGAAGCATATCAGTTGCAGCTTTTGTTGCTAAAGCAGAGGCGTTACGAGATCCTCGTACTCCTGATTTCCTACCAGTAGCAACTGATAATCACTTTTACATCCGAGTGCAGGTTATATTTTATTAATTTTTACCTGTAGATCTGTCATCTTTAAGAGTACCAACATTCATTTTCTCTGCTGGCATGCAAAAATTTAGGTGAAGGATTCAGGACCTGGCATTAGCCCACAAGACATTCCCAAGTTGTTCACGAAATTTGCGCAGACACAAACACCTGCAAATCGGAATTCTTGTGGTAGTGGACTTGGCCTGGCCATTTGCAAAAGGTAAACAATTCGTGTATTTTTTCAATGGCTATCTCATTTATGAATGTAATGTGCACTTGCACAGCATTAGGGAAACTTAACACATTACGCTGATTTCTTTGCAGTACAATATCCATTAAATCGCATAAATAATTGTTTCTAATTACTCTTTTTTTTTTTTTTTTTTTTTTTTTTTTTTTTTTTCCTGTTATTGAATTGGTTTATTTATATTTTGGATCATGTCCAAGCTAGGTTTGTGGGTCTTATGGAAGGGAATATCTGGATTGAAAGTGAAGGTCTTGGCAAGGGTTGCACTGCTAACTTCGTTGTCAAACTGGGAATTCCTGAACAATCAAATGAAGCTATGATTCCATTTGCTCCTAAACCGTTGGCTAATCACATACCATCGAGCTTTCCTGGCCTCAAAGTCCTTGTTATGGAAGAGAATGGGTTAGTAGCCTATATACCTTTCTGTTAGTTCAAACTTTTAACTTATCAGAAGAATATTGTAGGTATTGTTCTGTTTGATAGAGGCTAATCGCTGCATCATTTGAGACATAAATCCGAGTGTACTTCTCCCTAATAGTTTCATTGCTGTATAATATTACCCACTATACTTGCCTTTTGAGCCATTTGGTGCCAACCTTCAGAAATAAGATCAGATGAGATCTGATCTGGTGCTGACGCAGTAACTGTATAATATTACTCACTTCTCCCTAGTTGAATTTTGTTATTCATCTTTGAAGCACTGCTGCTGATTAGAGACGCAGTAACTGTGAAAGATTGATGGACTCAAAAAACACCTTAGAGATTCCGGCACTAGGAAATTAGGCATATTTATATGCAGTTTCTCACTTTTCACATGGCGCCATGCTGACATGGCTTCCCTTGCTTAACTCCTTAACTATGTTGCTCACACTCCTTTAGAAGTATTCGACACAGGTACGTGTCCAACTGTCCATGTGTCGGATAACTCGGAATCGGCCCTTTTATGGAAAATATGCATATTTTGGCTTAAAATGAAGTGTCAAAAGTGTCGTATCCTTGTCCGTGTGTGGAATGTTGGACACGGGTACATGGGGGAATCAGAAGAGTCAGAGTAACATAACTTCTTTCAAATTTTGATTGTGTTGTATGCTATTCCATTTTCTATGGAATCAAAGATTCATTATTCTTTGGTTTTGGAATATGATTGAATAAAACAGAATGTCCGACAAAACTATCTCAGCTTCTTAATGTATGTAGTGGTTACCTCTTTTTCTTGTCGTAATCTTCATGTTTGTCGTGTGGGAATAGTTTTTCCGTGCTTTTAACACACAACTCACCCTTTGCCATGCCATTGGTGAACGTCTTTATGGCACTATGGCCACGTTATTGTGCTCTCTAACACATATCCTGGACGACGCCTTGCAGGGTAAGCAGAACAGCTACAAAAGGGCTTCTTATGCACCTTGGATGCGAAGTTACAACAGTTGGCAGCAGTGAGGAATGCTTGTTGATCATATCCCGAGAGTACAAGGTAATATTCCTGGATTTGGGTATGCCTGGAGCCGATGGCTATGAAGTTGCTGTGCAAATACGGAAAAGGTTCTCAAAACGCCACGAGAAACCGATAATTGTTGGTCTCACCAGTAGCACCGACCGGGTTACAAGAGATAATTGTGTGAGGGCTGGCATGGATGGCTTCCTATTGAAACCCGTTTCTCTCGAGAAAATGAGAAGTGTGCTTTTGGATCTTTTGGACCGTCGGCCTGTATTTGAGGCTCATTAGCATCTCACATAGCCCACCCTCAAAATGGGATAGGATTGTTTGAACCGTCACCTGAAGTGGCTCACCATAAACGGATCCTGGTTGAGCCTGGCCAAGCACTGTGTGTACATAACATAGATTATTATTATTATTTTTGTTAAAAAAAGGTGATCACTCAATGATAACAGGACATTGCCATTTGCTATGTAATTGTGTGAATTCAAGAAGTTTGCCCCGAAGAGGGCGTTCTGTTCGAGCCACCCTGTGCGATTTTCGCGGGGATGATGCTGCGGCCATTATTTATATACTCGTATTTACAATTTATATTAATCCCCCCAAAGCCAAGAAAACATGCTTGAATAATACAAGCGCGAGCATGATTACGAGTACAAAGCATGAATGTATACAAAACAGATTATTACTTCTTACAAAAGTGCAGTAGCATCACTAAATTATTTGAAGAATGCACAGGATGTCCTTGAGAATCAGTATTTCTGAAATATTCAATTTTTTGATTCGGAAAATTTTAAGATGTCATAACTCGTCCTTAAGTAATATTTTTTTAAAGTGATGAATTCGATCACCTTTCTAAGATCTACGGTATGAAAAGCAAAATTATCGTATTTGAATTATGTGTCTAGGAGTTTTTGTGTATCAGTTTTTTCTTTTCAAATCGTTGTTCTCGGAAAGATGACCAATTTAAAAAAAAAATGGTTACTTTCTGAGCTTGTAACTACGAGTTATGACATTTTATAATTTTTTCGGGAAAAATACTGAGTATTTCGCATTAGATCGTCTTGTCATCAGCAGTATCATCAGCACCAATTTCAAATCATGTACTTCAAGCCACGGCTGCAGCAGTATCATCAGCAATATTCACCGTTTAAGTGCCAATTTCCATTGTTTACGATTAAGGTACATATAACCATTAATGATGAATTGAGGACGACAGTTCGACAGCATCACCAGGTGCCGCGGTGCCTCAGGACACTCAACACTAGTAGAGTACTAGCCTTGTCGAAAATACAAAACTGTTTTCAATTGAGACAAGAAATCAATCAATTGTTACCGATGAACCATTGAGATGTTCTCGACAAGATCACAAAAATGTCGCTCACATATTTAACATGTCAATCATACAGTACAATAAACAAGATCAATGAACAAGAAGAAGCTACACAATTCTAAAATATGCATCGCTTCGAGAAATTACGTTTTGTGGAAGACGCCATGCATCTTACGCAACAATTTGACTGGTTTGTGCGCGACAGGAAGACAAGGAGGTTGGCCTTCTTCTTCGGACTTGTTATCTTTTTCTTTTTCTTTCTTTCTTCTAAGTTGGAAGAACTGCTGCATCGCTTGAGAGCATTCAGATTCAAGTACCCCTCTCCGTATTTTCATATTTGGATGAAAAGGATGAGCAGGTGCAGCTGGTTTATCTGCTACTTCCGAGCGCACTTCTCCTTCAACGGCTTCAGGGAAAAGCCTGACAGTCGTGTCAAAATAAACATTTGAATGTATATCTTTATTAGCGTGGCAACTGACACCAGTAGAGGTGAGCAAAACCGTATACCCGGTACGGTTTTAAAAATCGCAAAAATCGCTATACGGATCCGATACGATTTAACCGTGTATACGGTTTTCGGGTGCCTGGAAAAACCGTGTATACGGAATCCGTATATACGGATACGGTTTAATGAAAATGCCCAATTAAATATTGTAGTTATTCAAGTGCTAATAATTACATCTAACATGCTTACATGAAAGACTAATTTTTTATTTATTAAGATAAGTTAGTAAAATAAGTCATAAAAAACCATTAAGAGTGGATGTTGAAAGCTGAATTTGCGTTTCATTAATTTTTTTATACAAAAATTTCAAACCGTGTTGAAAACCGTATATACGGTTTCGTTTTTGCCCGACCCGGATACGGATACAGTACGGTTTTGTGAAAACTGTATCGTAGATACGGAAATTCGTTAAATCAAACCGTATACCGTATCATATCCGTATTATACCACCATATCGGAATTTTTTGCTCACTCCTAGACACCAGTGATCTACACGACTGTTTCAAAGGCGCCTGTTTATCTCGTGACAAAGGGGATGTGTAAAAACAGAATATTTACAGACAATCCATACTAAATTGCCTCGAGAACTACACAAATTTGCTGCTATTCCACATTATAAGAAACATACACAATTTAGAGCGCCATTTGACTCTGGAACTTCATTGGAAAAGGGAAATTAACAATTAGGTACCGAAGGATGAATCGGTTTAGAAGCTCTCACCAAAGGCTGAGAATCACTACATTCATTACCCCCTTTAATACTGCGGCCCATTCTGTGAGCTATGAAGTTAGCACATGGAGAGACGGAAAATTGGCAACATAAACTGAACATGTACATACCCTTGTGACCTTGTTGTCCCACCACTTACCCTTCCCGTTTCACTTAGGTAGGGGACCATTGTCGTTTCCATCAACTATGATGAGTTTAGGGTTTAGGGTTTAGCTTTTTTTTTGGGAGGGTTTGGCAAGTAGCTTATTTGATCAAATAAGCTACATGAAATGAAATGCTACATGAGGTAGCATTTTAGATTTCAGGTACCTGATTCTAGGTTATATTACATTTTTACCCTTCAATCTATAATATAGTAAATAATTATTATATCCTTTTCCGTCATTTCACTAAAATAAGCTACTTTTTAGTTAGTTTGCCAAACAGTTTTTTATTTAATCAGTCAGCTTATCAGCTCCTAATTTTCAGCTATCAGGTTTCAGCTACCTTTTCAGTTTTCAGGTACCTTTTCAGGTTTCAGGTAGCTTTCCAGCTCGTTTTGCCAAACGGAGCCTAAAGTTAGCTTGTCGTGCAGAGCAGAATGAAAAAAGATACAGTAAATCAGAAGATATTAGCATACCTTATCCAACTGCCATCTGCTCCTAGAAGTTTATTAGGAGCGCCCCATACAAGTGTACCGACTCGAGCTTGAAGAATGGCACCCGCGCACATTGGACATGGTTCAAGTGTGACATACAGTGTGGTTTCCTAAACAAAAAGCAATTTTTTCGAAACTTCCTTAAATGAACCCATCTGAGATCATACGATTTGTATGCAATTTCCAGAAAATTAATATTAAAAACTTTGGTATGAAGGATGTTACCGAAAGCCTCCATGATCGAAGAACGTTTGAGGCCTCCCTTATGCAAATCATTTCAGCATGAGCGGTAGAGTCCCTTAATGCCTCCACTCTGAAATGTGAAAACTGATTAGATATAGATAATATAAAGTTGTTCAGATACTTTCTGAACCAAAGACAAATGCTACTTACAAATTATATCCACGGGCAATAATTTTCTCGTTTTGCACCAGTACAGCCCCAACTGGCACTTCCCAGGAATCAGCAGCTTTTAGTGCCTCTGCAAGTGCTTCCCTCATGAAAATTTCATCAATTTTTCGCAGGTCATTTTCACGTCTAAATGCTTCTTCCCATTCATCAAATCTATCTGATACGACTTGTTTGCTTCTTTGAAGCTTTGTTTGTTTCCGCTGAGTGTCTGTTTGTTCCGAAGCAGGAACAACACTCTCCGTCACACCAAAGGAGTCACCCTCTAATTCACTAGTTGCACTAATGAGCTCCTCATTTATTCGAGCCTTTTTCAACTCTTCAGAGGCACCGGATCTTCTGAGTTGTCCAGCCGAAGAAACGAATACATCTTGAGAACTGGACTCCCTCTGTTCACTTGTAGAACTAAATCGCTCACTGATTTCCTCAGACTCTTCAAATGCATCTGATCTTCGCAACCGTCCAGCAGAAGGTACCAATGGACTTAAAGGGCTGGACGGTAATGTCTGTTGGGTCATCTTCAAGTCAGTATTTGACTCAATAGAAACACTTCCGGATATTGAACCGCCCTGTGAGGCACTAGCAGAGGATGAAACATATCCTTCAAGAGGCCTTGGTCGGTCTTCCAAGCTTAATAACCCAGAATCTCCCTTTTGACTTTGCTTCGTGGAACTTCTGAGTAGGGACTGGTCCAAAGTAGGCTCTTGTGACGTGTTTCTTTGCTCTTTTCCTATACGGTCCTTCTTACGTCTCCTAGTTGCATTTTCCTGTCGACTCCTCGTTGCAGTAGAAGTGGGTTCCAGTGGCACGGTTATTTGTTCGCTTTGCATTCTATCATCAGTGCCTTCATCATGTTCATTTCCAGAAAACCATGTTTCATCACTCTCAGAATCATTCTGTAAGCTGTGCTGACTCGATTTAACTGAAGACTTCTGGGTTACGGAACTTGAGCCCCATCGAAGTCGAAATGGACGGCCAACAATATTCCACATGGACTTCCCTGATCTTCTAACAACAGATTCTGACTTCAAAGCTTCCTCGGCATTGTTATCTTTAGCATCCTGCGTGTCATCTACCACTACCTTGGTCCCAGAACCCCCAGATACATGACTTGAATGCTGCTTCACAACCAATGCCTCGTCAACATCGAGCTGAGAAGATCCGGTCAGCTTGTGTTTTTTATCAACTTGTGATAATTCCTTGTCAATACTGGTCTTAGAAGATGACGAGTCATGCCTCATTGTCTCAACAAACTCACCAACAATTTGAGCGGAGGACTCGTGCATTCGTTCCAGTGAACTGATTGCGTCCTCAGGAGAAGAATCCTCAACAAGCCCGGTCCCACTCTTATTCGCTTTATCAACAAATGACGATCTCCATGATTGAGGCCGTGAAGACTCACCATCGTTATCAACCCTTGTTGTCCTTCCAGTACTATTTCTCCTCACTATACTACTTTCTGGTTCACTACCCGCAGAAGTTAATTCTATCAACTGAAATGATGGAGGCATCGCTGAAACCTGCAAGTCATTCTTAACTTCTACCTCGGTAACTTGCTGAGCTCCTGTCTGAGAGGTTGCGCAGAAAGTAGGTTGGCATGTTTCAGCATCGCCTGAAAAGTTTCCAGTTTGCACAAATGCTTCGTCAACCAGCTTGTGTTTCTCTACGAATTCCTTCACTGACTTTAACTTTGATGTCGAAAAAATTTTCTCATCATTTATTTTACCAGAAGCAGAAGGATGACTAATCTCCATGCTTGTCGAATGAACTTGAGAATCATTTATCCCAGTTTGCAATAAAATTTGGGATTCAATTTCCTTAGTAGCTTTACCACCTAATCCCTCCCCCAGAATCTTTATTTGCATTTCGGTCTGCTTCTGTGACTGTAAACTACCGTGATCGGAACTACTATAATCACTCTCCAATGTTTCACTGTACTTTCCAGAATTTTTTCGAGCATCAACTTGTCCAACTGCCAACTGCAATTCATTCCACTCCTTACTCTCCTCTTTAAGTAATGTTTGCGATGAGCTTGTACCCATTTCCTGTTTGTTGCGCGTACTTTCAGATTGGCTCTGAACGGATGTAGTCCATCTAGCATCACCATGAATCTCTGAAACCTCAGCATGATGTTCGATGTTAACTTCTGACTCTTTTTCTTGCAGGCTTTTCCCACATGTTCTGCAGTAGTCACATCCTGTCTCTTTTTCCGGGATAGGTCTTCTCATCGTGGTGGTAGTTGATTCAACATTTTGTCTACCAGTTTGTGATGACTGTTTATGTTCCGAGCTGGATTTCAAGTATTCAGCTGCTTGATTGTCAATCGTCAATCGGGATTTTGATTGCCTACTAGAACTCGCAACAGAAGTTGACTGTTCACGTTGATTGTCAGATACCAAGTGCTCACTCACTTGATTGCCTGTTTTAATATGAGATTTTGAAAGCTCGTGGAGTCTTAGATCAGTAACAGAGTGTTCATGCTGGCCACTGAATTTCGTGTTCTCAGTCACACTGTCATCTTTTCTAGTACGAGCTCTCGCCTGCCTACGGAAACTCACATCTGAAGTTGATTCCTCTTCGACATTACTGAACTGCTTTTTTGAGCTTGAACCCATGAAAGAACTACTCTCATTCACTTGGGACAACTTAGACTGTCTCGTGATAGATTCATCGGTAAGCTTCTTCTCCGACTTCTTTCTCCAATCCCATTCCGCAGAGCTCCCCATTCTTACATTATCACCTCGATTACTTCTCAATTTTTGATCTTTCTCGGCTTTGTAGCTCTCTAACACATCATTCTTCACTTCACTAATAACAACACCCCCCATTTTTCTCGAACCCTTCCTCTTATTGGATAACGACTCTCCAACAAATCTCTCATGTTTTACATCAACCTCATTATCCGTCTCACATTTGTCCGAGCTTGAAAGAGAATCATCTACCCTAATACTCTCTCGTTCTCCTCTCCTTTCACGACCCTCTCTCCTAAAATGATCCCGGCTTGACATCAACCGTTCCTTCTTACATTTACTTTCCAAATAACCCGATCCCCACAATACACTAACCTTCACATCCTTATCCTTCTCAATCAACACATTTTGCTTCTTCAAAGCACTCGCACTCGCACTCGCATTCAATCTCTGTCTCCTCCCCCTAACTATCCCACTTTCCACACCCCCTTCCTCACTCAGCAAACTAAGCATAGCTTCAGCATCACCAAGTGCATTACACCTAAAATCACGCTCGCGCTCACGCCTAATCACCCGGCCCCTAATCTTATCAACACTATTACTCTTACCCTCTTTACAACTCCTCCCCAAATATTTCCCTTCACCACCACCACCACCATCACCACAACAACAACTACAACAACTACAACAACGAGAACGAGAACGACCCACATTGTAAATCGAAGAGTGATCACTAGACCCTAAAACAAGCCTCCTAGAAGGGGGGAAATTAATAAGGGTAGATTGTCTCAACCCATATAATAAATTAGGGTTTATATTAACAGGCAACATTAAATTAAACCTAGTTGAATTAACAGGAAATGAACAACAACAAGAACAAGAATAATTTAATGGGCATCGTTCAATTGGGTAATCATTAAATGAAATAAATGTTGTTCTTAATGATGTAATTGAGCTGCTGCAACTGATGTATGTGTTATGCATCATTTTAATTTCTGGGATTTCTGCAGCTGAAAATTGATTAATTAAATGAATTAGAAGAAAGGAAATACCTTAGAATTAAGGAAATTGAAGAGATTAAGATATGAGAAAACGTTGATTATATGAAATGGAATTCATCTGGGTTTTTGAGTGGATTTGATCATTTTCAGTTCATTTCCACGGACTACAAACAAAATGATAACAACTCATTTTTTAGATTTTTGGATTTTTTTTCGTATCGTAAATTACTATTTTACGTTCCGCTTATTTGTTTACCTATTTTTTTTTTTTTTTGACTCGTTCAATTGTTTACCTTTGTATTTTAGTAATGTCTTCGGAAATTTCAGTCTTCACATGTAATTTAGTCTACTTGTCATCTAATAATTGAATCTCTTTTCTTTACATATATTTGTATAAAAATTAAAGGTAAACAAATGATCGAAACAGAATAAATATTGCGCAAAACCAATTGTCTTGCCCAAGTTTTCCACTTTCATATGTAAAGGGAAATCACAAATAGTCACATTGTTTTATCTCCAACCGGAGTACGGGTCGTCGGAGCACCAGTCATAGTAAGAATAGACTTGACCGTCCAACAGAACAAGGCTCGACCTGGCCGTATTTCCAGGCCTTCGTAGTCAGGCCCGCCACCATCCCGGTCCAATTGGGCTGGACCGGTTTCAAGCCCTCCTTGAAAGGCCTAGCTAGCCCAAGTCTTCCAAAAACAAAAAATAAATAAAAGAAAGTCTTTTAAGTAAACAAAAACTCAAAATATATATCATTAGTTTTTACATCTGGTTGTATAATCCACTCATTTACTAATGAAAGTGTCCTACACTAATATGAGAATATATTTTAATTTTTTATGATAAATTCATACAAATCTTTCGCTAATTAACACCTTAATTTGTGCAATGGTGTCTAATTTGGTCATTTTAAAAAATCCGATATAAAAAAATAAATAAATAAATGATACGATGAAATGATTAACTATCATGAGGCCATGGTTGACAACCAATGCAATACGACATAAGGAAGAACTTTTCTTGGTCAAAATTAGAATGTCTTGACCTGAAAGGAAGCTCAACGGAAACCACTATCATTTCTAGATTGATTCCTTAAATAAATATCTTAATTAAATCTCAATCAATTTGACTCAAATGATTATTACTCAACGGAGTATGATTTATTAATTGTTTGAGTTGTCCTAAAATTAAGCAAGTCGAATAACATGCCAAATTGCCAATTAAAACTTAAAATTGCGCTTTTACACATCGGCTAGCTGGCCTAGTCACTAGGGGTGAGCAAAACCGTATACTCGAACGGTTTTGAAAACCGTATCGAGTATACGGTTTTAAAAATCGCAAAAATCACTATACGGATTCGATACGGTTTAACCGTATATACGGTTTTCGGATAATTAAATAAATAAGACGGGAAAGTATGAATTTGATATTAATGATTAATGATCAATGAAAGACTAGCTCGGGGCTCACTCATAAACAACTTATATAGGTTACGGTTCTGTTTACTAGTTCACCGTAATTTTAATTAGATATTACAGAGTTTCTTAAAGAGTTCTTGGCTCACTTTAACATATTTTGGCAACCGAAACATACTTACTCTATTAGAGTTATGCATATCATAACTTTTATAGAATCCAAATTTTATAATTTCTTAACATCAACAAATCTCTCTTTCTTCTGCCGGTGGACGTAGCTATTACATTGATATTGATTCACGTAAATCTAATTGTGTGGTCACTTGTTCTTTACGTTTTCTACTATCTTTCTTACATCTGTTATAACGCTAAAAAATCAAATTCAAGGATACTTGTCAATTGTCGTCGTCCTAAAGCAAATAAATCGGAAATAGGACCATTATCCTGATTTAAAATGTACCTAACTCCGATCTCTTTACTAAATAACACAAATATAGGCAAACAAATCTGCCTTCGTAGTAGCGTGAGAGGAAGAACTCTTCCACAATTGCACAAGCAAAGGACAATAATGGTTAATAATTATACAAATTTTCATTTAAGACGGAAATATTAGTCTTAAATTTAAAACGGATTAATTAATAACCTATTTATATAGACAAAAGTATATAACCCACCTCCTCGATTTAATGTTGCGCCACAATAGTGTAAATATCGTGATTATGTTGGTACCTGTTAATTATATAAGAAAAATGTGATTTGTTATTTTTTAGTAATATGTAAACAACTAACTTTTGGCTAAGATTGTGACTTTGCTACATCAAATTCATCACAGATAAATTATCTAATTCTCCTTACCATATAAGTGGAATACTACTTGATCCGTTTTGACTTAAGACGGATCATATTAGGCTACACAAACATAAAACTGTATATGAGTATATGACCCACCTTCTCGAGTTAATGTTGTGCCATAATTATGTTGGTATCTGTTAATTATATAAAAAAATGTGATTGTTATTTTTTGTTAGTAATATGTAAACAACTAACTTTTGGCTAAGATTGCGACTTTGCTAGATCAAATTTATCACAAATTAAATATGTCTACCAACCCATTTCTCAAATTATCTAAGTCTTCTTACCTAAAAATAAATATTCCATAAATGATAATTCCATTTAACTTTTAATAGTACTATTAATAATTTGAATTTCAAATAAAGATAATTTTTTTTGTGTCGAAAGGTAATAGACATCACAATTTCACATAGTAATTTTTTTTAATATTATGGGATGATGAGATCTCACAATTCTCACATGATAACTCACCGTTTATAATTAGTATCTCTACACAATATTATAAAAAATCGGTGAAATATAGTGTCTTAGTAGTTACTCTGATTAGTAAGTAAATTTTCAAACATTACAGTTATAAAACTGAATTATTCGATAAATGTTATATAGAGGTTCTTTTTTTCGCACAAGACTCTCAAAATCTTCAAAACAATTGTGACAACCACCACCAGGCCACTTTCCACTTCAACCAAAACTCCGCCTAAACGCCTTTAGAAACTACACATCCTCCTATTGATATTAATGCCAGCTCCTTTATTACTAAAACGACGAACACCTTTACGTTTTCTCAGAAAAATGTCAATAATCAAAATAATATAACAATATACAAATAAGGATTTCATGGAAATAACTTCACGCTCTATATTACTCTCTCATGTTCATTGAACTAACAACATTAACTGATGAGTGGTATTTTAATACAATATTGCAAAATTGACAAAAATCGAGTGGAGTAAAATCGATAAGACTGATTGAACAAGATAAATAGAGATTAGAATGAAACATAAGTTAGTAATCTAAAAAGTGTTCAATAAGTTAGGATTAGAACATGCCTACACCAACCCATTTTCTAGAAGTAGAACTAACAACAATAATAAAAACGATTAGTTATATCGATTATTAAATCTGATGGAAAGTGTAGAATTATTAACACGAAATAAATCGAAAAGAAGGTAAAACTGTTAAATTTGGATAAAATATTCTCCATTCAGGTTATTCTTTCTTATTAATAAATAAATTACTATCTTTTTGTATAATAGTGAGATCGCTTTACGTACAAAAGAACAGGGTCTAATATCGATAAAAATAAAGTCAAGGCATTCTAGAAAATCAAAGGTGGAATAGTAGTATAGGTAGCCTTCATTTGACTTGTGCAGTTTCGATCTTCTGAAAATCTGAAATTTATGGTTAGCACACATATTAATGTCCTCTCTTCCATCAAAGCTGGCGTTTCATTTGTTGTTGCTTTTATCACATGTTCTGTCAAGCCATTGGATAATCATTTAACCACCATAACTAATTAACTAATAGTAAGTGTAAACTTTATCAGGATTATACAACCGTCTTACCAGTGATTTAAAAATATAAACTTTTTTTAATAATAGTGATATATTTAAGTAAATAATGACCACTTTTATGATTAAAAAATAATCTCTTTCTTTCTAGATGATCGCTATTTATCAAAAAATAATCACTATTTACCAAAGGGTGGTGGCATTTTACCAAAAATCACGAAAAAAACGATCGCATAACAAATTTACGGAATAATAAGTGACTAATGTTGTGTGTCTACTTTATTTAACTAATTAAGTTAATAATATGATTATATATGGTTTATATAACCGAAAAAATAGCTATTAGCATTCCAATAATATACTCCTGTATTACGTTGTAATAATTAGCGATATTAATTATTACCATATCTTATTTTATATAAGAGTATTTTTTTATTAGATTGTTGTATTTTATAGAACTAAATACTTTAATAATATACGAAGTTACTTCATATAACTTGAATAACAACGTCATTCAAGTTGTCACCATTTTTAAACACGCATGTAGTCAAATACATAAAAGAAAAATAAATATTATATTAGATTGAATGGTCAAGCAGAATAATAAATTGAGATTAGAAAACAACAATAATCGCAAAACCCACAATTTTTTAGTTTGAACAAACATAGATACCTTTCAAATCATGAAATTTTAACAACGTATAACGACACAATATTTACTTTACTAATTATTACTCGTTTAATTTTTTCTATATTTGTGTTAAAATTAAAGACAAACAATATTTACAAATGGATAATCACATTCTCCTTAATTTTTACACCAGAATTAAAGTTAAACAAATTACTGAGACTGACCGAATGAATAATTCGTCCTAATTCACTAATTTGAATCATTAAATAAAAGATTAGTATAATAATAGGGTAATTAAGGAGTGCTAAATTGATGTAAGATGATCACGAGTCGCGCCGTCATGTCGGGTAACCTTGCGTACTGTAAGATTGGGTCAATGCTTTTTTAAAATGCTTCTCATATCTCTCATTACTTTGCTACGTAATCACTTGCGTTTTTGCCAATGATTTGCTATTTCTCCTTAAATTTAAATTAATTTGCATTGAATTATATCATTTTCAAAATATCATGGTGCGGATGTATTTGTTTTATATTTATGTATTAATATATGGTTGTTAAAATCCAAGTGGTATATCCAAATCCGCTTAAAACTAAATTAAATATATAATCAGATTATATAACGAGAAGGGATTTGAACCCGTGACATGTATATTGTTCATAATACCTAATGAGACATTTTTTATTTTTTTTGATAATTAGCTCTTGGTAGTGTAGTATTTGGTTTGCGTAATTGGTAAATGTATTTCATTACTTTATAGTATTTTCATTTTATTTAGTTGAGTTTATACGTTTTTAAACGTGCCTGATAATTTATATTACGAAGTTGTTTGATTAGCATAATGATTATTATATTCATTTCTTTGCATGTAAACTATATGGTTATTAGCATTATTGGTAAATTAAATGAATCATTTGTTATATTAATTTACGATTAACTGGTAAAATTTAATTATACAGACGGAATAAGAAGTTAGTTGTAACTTGATAATCCACTATTTATCACTTTAGAATTCAATAGGATTTTGAAGTTAGTGTATATAACAAATATAATACATGTTTTAATGGTACCTAATTATGGAGTAAATGAATTTGGTGACAACTAACATTAATTTTGGGTTAGATTGAATTAGTTATATCAATAATATGAGAACCGTCTTTATAATGAAGTAATGAACTAATTTACGTGAATTTGCTGTGACATGACATGCATCAAATCTGTTAGATTTGTAGTAGGTATATATAGTATACTATGTTATTGAAATCTTTTAGTAATTTCTATTTTTATGTCAAACGGATCAATATATCGTGACTTCATGTTATGATGTGAAAGAATACGAGGTAAGTGATATTTATACATTGTGAGAGATCATTTTTTATGTGTTTATTCACCATCTCTCGACAAGAGAAATTTAAAAACACCGAACAAACAATAAAAACAGTATGAAAAATTACACATCTAATGTCTAGCCACAAATTCATAGTAGATTATTTTTGTTTTAGTTTTCTTTAATTTCAAAGAAAACACTAAATCAATGTCATATCCTGACATAAATCACATGATCTATCGTAATATTGATTTTAGTGTTTCCATTCGATCATAATTTGAAAATACTTTGATAGGATAAAATAAAAATATATTACTATTTATCATCTAAAACGCTTTTATTTTATAAATCAACTACAATATTAGACATCCTATATTATACTAATTTAGGAACTATAAATACTTACATAAATACACGACTAATTATTAAAAATGAAATACGACATCAATACAACTGAAAAAACAAAATAATACTCCATCTTAACAGTTTACCATCCCTACTTTCTATCAGATAATCACACGTATAAACTATATAAACTAAAAAACACATAATAACCTTTTTCAACATTCCGACAACTCTCTTACTCTTAACTCCGAGTTCTCTTCCATCAATTTCTCCCTCTCTTTCCACTTATAGAAGCCACAATTACAATTAACATTTCTTTCCTTTTATTTCATTACAACAATTTCACCGCATCTAATCACCTTCTTAGTTTTTTCATCTCATTATTAATGATTAATTAATGAGTGATTAGAGATTGAAATTAGGCAATTTCTTGTCAACCAAACAAAAGGATTACAAGTCAAAGTTGGAGGGATATGATATGATGTAAAAGTCTTCATTCAAAGCTCCATATTACTAGAACAAATTGTTTTTTAGTAAGAGAAATAAACTTCATATCCCTTTGAAATTTCCTACCTTTTTTTTTCCCTTCCTCTTATATTAATTGATTCACTTATTATTAACATTTTCTTCATTACCATTTTTTCATAATTTCATCCTCTTAATTTATTGTAGATTTCTTTCCAAATTTTTAAACTTTTTTTTGTTAAGTTTTTATAATCTTATTGTATCGCCCCGAAATTTGCTGAAGTCATTGAGACACTCGGGTAATGTTGTAAAGACGGAAAGTAACCATCTTTATACATTATTTTAGTTGGGGTTTGAGCTAAATAAGTCACCAATTTGTTGGGTTTTGTTACTTTGAGTACCCATTTGTCTGTAAGATATAACAATGGTGAATACAAGGAGGAGAAAGAGAATAAGGTTTAGCAAGATCTATTCATTTCATTGTGGAAAAACTACATATGAAGAAGAAGAACATTCACAAATTGGAGGACCTGGGTTTTCAAGAGTAGTTTTTAGTAATGAACCTGAAGATTCTGAATTTACAGTAAGAAAATACCCTGATAATTATGTTAGTACTACAAAATATACAGTTGCAACTTTTGTTCCTAAATCTTTGTTTGAACAATTTAGAAGAGTTGCTAATTTTTATTTTTTAGTTACTGGGATCTTGGCATTCACTTCTATAGCTCCTTATAGTGTTGTCAGTGCTGTTGTTCCTTTGATTTTTGTGATTGGTGTTAGTATGTTGAAGGAAGGAATTGAAGATTGGCGAAGACAGAAACAGGTGTGTAGCTCATCTTAGCTTGTTTGGTTTTATTGTTGTTGGGATTGTTGTTATTTCGTGGCTTAATTCGTGGCGCAAGACCAAACCGTTAAGGTGATGGATGAGGCCCAACTATTATTAATATTCCTAATACGCTCCCTCACTTAAATTGCCCTTTGGCTTGAAGAGTGGTTAATTTGCACAGGCCCGCCCATACCGTGGGCTGATTTCCACTTCGTGGTTTTTGAGGGAACTGGCTCTGATACCACGATAGATGAACCATCTCAACCAAAAACTTCGTGGTTGAGATCCAACCATTATTAATATTATTCCTAATAGTTATGTTGCTGTTGGATCAGATAAGTGGTTTGATTACGTGTGAGACCGTCTCATGATAGTTGCTGTTAGATCATATAATGCTTGCATTGTTGTGAATATAAGTGGGTTGATTATATGTGAGACTGTCTCATAGTTGTTGGGATTAACCAATTCTGGAGTATAGATTATGTTGCTGTTAGATAAAGATTGCAGTTTTGTAGTTAAGTGGGTTGATTACTTGTGAGACCGTCTCATGATAGTAGTTGGGATTATCCTACTCTAAGTTATGTTGCTGTTGGATCAGATAAGTGGTTTGATTACGTGTGAGACCGTCTCAGGATAGTTTTTCGGGATTATCCAACTCTAAGTTATGTTGCTGTTAGATCATATAGTGCTTGCATTGTTGTGAATAAGTGGGTTGATTATATGTGAGACCGTCTCATAGTTGTAGGGATTAACCAATTCGGGAGTATAGATTATGTTGCTGTTAGATTCATGTAAAGTTTGCAGTTTTGTAGTTAAGTGGGTTGATTACTTGTGAGACCGTCTCGTAGTTGTTGGGATTATCCAACTCTAGATTATGTTGCTGTTAGATCATATAATGCTTGCATTGTTGTGAATAAGTGGGTTGATTACATGTGAGACCGTCTCATAGTTGTTGGGATTATCTAACTCTAGATTATGTTGCTGTTAGTTCATATGATACTTGCATAAATACATGATATTCGATCATTGTATTTTGTTGATTTTGTAGTAGTAAATACTAATAGGATGCAATTGATGATGACTGAGTTATGAGTATCTGATGTTGAACATGAGAAATGAATAGATTACTCGATTTGTGATGTTTGAAATGGTAATATTTTTCAGGATGTTGAGGTAAACAACAGAAAAGTGAAAGTGCATACCGGAAATGGGGTGTTTGAAGTGTTAGAATGGAGGTATCTTAAAGTAGGGGATGTGGTAAAAGTTGAGAAAGACGAGTTCTTTCCAGCCGATATCCTTTTGCTTGCGTCTAGTTATGAGGACGCTGTTTGCTATGTAGAAACTATGAATCTTGATGGAGAGACTAACTTGAAGCTAAAACAAGCATTAGAAGTGACTTCAACGTTGCTTGACGACTCTAGTTTGAGCGAGTTTCGAGCGACGATACGGTGTGAAGATCCTAATGCCAGTTTGTATACATTTGTGGGAAGTATGGATTATGAGGGTCAACAGTATCCGCTTACTACCCAACAGCTTCTTTTGAGGGACTCAAAACTCAGGAACACTGATTATGTGTATGGTACTGTCATTTTCACTGGTCAAGACACAAAGGTTATGCAGAATTCTACTGATCCACCTTCTAAGCGAAGTAGAATCGAGAAGAAGATGGATAAAGTAATTTACTTTTTGTTTGCCGTGCTGTTTTTGATGGCCCTTGTTGGATCAGTGGGTTTTGGTGTTGCCACAAAGAAAGACCTCAAAAATGGGGTGATGAAACGGTGGTACCTCAGACCCGACAACTCAGAAGTTTTCTTTGATCCTAAGCGCGCCTCACTTGCTGCGTTTTTTCACTTGGTGACCGCGCTCATGCTATACAGTTATCTGATCCCCATTTCCCTATATGTGTCCATAGAGATTGTTAAAGTCTTGCAGAGCCATTTCATCAACCGAGATATTAATATGTACTGTGAAGAAGCCGACAAGCCAGCTCATGCGCGTACATCAAATCTTAACGAGGAACTTGGTCAAGTCGACACCATTCTTTCTGATAAAACGGGTACTTTGACTTGCAACTCTATGGAGTTTATCAAGTGTTCTGTGGCAGGGACTGCATATGGTCGTGGTATCACCGAGGTTGAGAGGGCCATGGCCAAAAGAAAAGGGTCTCCTTTACCCAATGGACTAATGCCCAGCTCGCCGTTATCAGTAACATTTGATGATCAAGATGAGGCAGAAGATGTAGTTGAGGCGGGTTCTGGAATCAAAGGGTTCAATTTTAAGGATGAAAGGGTTATGAATGGGAAATGGGTAGATGAGCCACACTCAGAAGTTATACAACTGTTCTTTCAGTTGTTAGCAGTCTGTCACACGGTGATTCCTGAAGTAGATGAAGATACTGGGAAGGTCTCTTATGAAGCCGAGTCCCCTGATGAGGCAGCTTTTGTTATTGCTGCTAGAGAACTCGGGTTTGAATTTTACAAAAGGACTCAAACCACTGTGTCTCTGCACGAGCTCGATCCAATTTCTGGCCAGACAATTGACAGGTTAGAACATTTCTACCACCCTAACATGCAACCTGGCTTCGAATGCATAATCAAAAGCAGTGCGTCTTGTCCGAGATGGTCTGACATGTGAAACTAACCCAAATCTTTGTATATTCCTCATTTCATTATAGGGTTAACGAGTTTTCATGTATTTAAAGAAGGGCTAACTCCGTATGTGTTTTTCTTACAGGGAATACAAAATATTGAGTATCTTGGAGTTTAATAGCACCCGGAAAAGGATGTCGGTTATTGTCCAAACTGAGGAAGGGAAGATATTTCTACTCTCCAAGGGCGCTGACAAGTATGAATTGACGCGATTACATATGTTTCTTTGTTTTATAATAACAATGATGGTTTCTGATTATAACATGCTGTTTCTATTTCTTTTTCTTGCAGTGTCATGTTTTCACTTCTTGCCCCTAACGGTAACGACTTTGAGAAGAAGACCAGGGATCATCTGAATGAATATGCAGATGCCGGACTGAGAACTTTAGTACTTGCCTATCGAGAGATAGACGCAGAAGAATTTAGAGAGTTCGATGAAAAATTCAATGCTGCCAGAAATTCAATTAGTGCAGATCGGGAAGCACTCATTGAACAAGTGGCTGAAACTATTGAAAGAGACTTGTTTCTTCTTGGTGCCACTGCAGTCGAGGACAAACTTCAACGAGGGGTAATTTTGCTCATATCTAATCTAGCTGTTTCTGATAGATGAACCATCTCAACCAAAACCTTAGGTGATGGTTGAGGCCCAACTATTATTAATATTCCTAATACGCTCCCTCACTCAAATACCCATTGGGCTTGAAGAGTGGATAGTTTGCACAGGCCCGCCCATACCGTGTGCTGGTTTCCACTTCGTGGTTTTTGAGGGGTTTTGAGGTTGCTAAGATTCAAACCTGTGACCTTCGGTCACACTGACTCTGATACCCTGATAGATGAACCATCTCAACCAAAATCTTACCCGCGATTGACGGATGCCTTTGAGGCATTAGGCAATGTTGTTGTTTCCTTTTTGTCTAGTTGTTACACTATGGTAATTGGGATTATCTCAAAACCGTGTTGCTAAGTGTCGAAAAATATCTAATCTTATGAGCTGAATCTGTGTACAGGTTCCAGAGTGTATTGACAAGCTTGCACAAGCAGGAATAAAGATATGGGTCTTGACTGGTGATAAGATGGAGACAGCTATAAATATAGGGTATGGTTTCGCTTTTTACCGCACTTGATTTTGCGAGATGTCTCGTGATTTGTCTAACGGAACGTGGTGAATTACAGGTTTGCTTGTAGCTTGTTGAGACAAGGGATGAAGCAAATAATAATCAACTTAGAAACACCAGAAATCTTAACATTGGAGAAAATGGGTGACAAGAATGCTATTATTAAGGTGAGTTACTCACAACAGAGATGAGAATTTGGTCAAGTCAAACCGTCTTGATGGTTAAATTCACTTAAACTCTTAAGTTCGATCTATGTTACTCCGACTCTTCTAAAAACTCGCGTACCCGTGTCCGACACTCGACACTCGGACATGGGTATGACTAGGGGTGTTAACGAGCCGAGCCGAGCCCGAGCTTGGCCTTGCTCGGCTCGTGCTCGATTACCAAAACTCGAGCTCGAGCTCGAGCCGATCTTACCCGAGCTTGAAAAAAATGCGCTCGTTACAAAGCTTGCGAGCTTTAACACGAGCTCGAGCCAAGCTCGAGCCAAATCGAGCCTACATAAAATTGTTTATTTTTAATTTTTTTCTTCCGATATTTTCAATAACAAGGTTCAAAGATTTTTATCTAAAAATGTTTAGTAAATCAACAAGATATTTGATATATATGATTCATAGATATAATAACGATAAAATATTTTTATAATATATGAGCATATTTTTATAAAATATGATTAATATCTTATATAATATCAAATGTTCGAGCCGCTCACGAGCTTTTCGAGTCGAGCCAGCCTTTGCTCGGCTTGACTCGTTAAGCTCTCGAGCCGAGCCCGAGCTCGAGTCGAGCTCACACGAGCCGAGCTTTGACCGAGCTTTGACCGAGCCGATCTCGAGTTGCTCGCGAGCTGTCTCGTCTCATTAACAGCCCTAGGTATGACACATGGACACCTCATTTTAGACCAAAATGTGCATATTTTTCAATAAAATAGCCGAGTCCGACACTTGGACAGGTATCAGTGTCGGGTACTTCTAAACGAGTCTGAGTAACATAGAGTTCGATTCATTACAGCTATTGATGTTAAATCTCGTTGTTATAGGCATCCAGAGAATGCGTGCTAAAGCAGATTACTGATGCAAAGACCCAAATGGACGCATCAGCTTCCGAGGCATATGCTTTAATCATGGATGGGAAGTCTCTTGCATATGCTCTAGAAGATGACATGAAAAACTTATTCCTAGAGCTTGCAATTGCATGCGCTTCAGTTATTTGCTGTCGTTCATCTCCCAAACAAAAGGCATTGGTATGCGCACAGATCACTGACTGTTTATTGGAGTATTACGAGATTTTAGGCTTTTAGCTTCCCTTTTCTTGTTTCGTATTCTAAGGATGAATATTGCAAACTGTAGGTCACTAGACTAGTGAAAAATGGAACCAAGAAAACAACTTTAGCTATAGGTGACGGAGCTAATGATGTCGGAATGCTTCAAGAGGCTGATATTGGGGTTGGGATTAGCGGTGTTGAAGGCATGCAGGTACATAAACCGACATTTGTCATTCTTTTTTCCTCTGGCTAAAAACTCTGGTTACTCATTTTTTTCTTGATTTGTATGATTTAACAGGCTGTAATGTCGAGTGATATTGCAATTGCTCAATTTCGATTTTTGGAGCGTTTGTTGCTTGTACATGGACATTATTGCTACAGGAGAATAAGCTCAATGGTACGACTTCTCTAGAAAATTCATCTCGCTGGCTGAAATTTGAACATGGTTTGAATTGCTCAGCAAATCTAATACTGTAAACGGCTATGTATTCTCTTGGCAGATCTGCTATTTCTTCTACAAGAACGTCGTTTTTGGAGTCACACTCTTCTTGTTTGAAGCATATGCATCGTTCTCTGGACAACCAGCATATAATGACTGGTTTCTATCTCTGTATAATGTGCTGTTCACTTCACTTCCTGCAATTGCTTTGGGAGTGTTTGATCAAGACGTCTCTGCTCGTTACTGTCTCAAGGTAAATGAATTATTACTCATCTTGTTGTAATGAATACCCGAAAATGGAGCCAAGTTGTTAGTATTAGGAATATTAATAATAGTTGGGGCTCAAACATCACCTTAAGGTTTTGGTTGAGACTTGAGACGGTTCATCTATCATGGTATCAGAGCCAGTGTGACCGAAGGTCACGGGTTCGAATCCTGGCAACCTCAAAACCCCTCGAAAACTCAAAGAAGTGGAAACCCGGCACACGGTATGGGGGAGCCTGTGAAAACTAACCACTCTTTAAGCCCAATGGGCATTCGAGTGAGAGAGCGTATTAGGAATATTAATAATAATTGGGGCTCAAGCATCACCTTAAGGTTTTGGTTGAGACTTGAGACGGTTCATCTATCATGGTATCAGAGCCAGTGTGACCGAAGGTCACTGGCTCGAATCCTGGTAACCTCAAAACCCCTCGAAAACTCAAAGAAGTGGAAACCCGGCACACGGTATGCGGGTATGGGGGAGCCTGTGCAAAACTAACCACTCTTCAAGCCCAATGGGCATTCGAGTGATGGAGCGTATTAGGAATATTAATAATAGTTGGGCCTCAAGCATCACCTTAAGGTTTTGGTTGAGACGGTTCATCTAACAGTTAGTGTTGCTCATCTCACTGTTTTGTGCTATTTTTCTGACAGTTCCCGTTACTATACCAAGAAGGCGTCCAAAACGTCCTCTTCAGTTGGCTACGAATACTCAGTTGGATGTTCAACGGAGTGTGCAGTGGGATAATCACCTTCTTCTTCTGCAAATTAGCCTTATCATACCAGTCATTCACCCACGACGGACAACCCGCTGACATGCAAATCTTCGGGGCCATAATGTACACGTGTGTCGTCTGGGTCGTTAACTGCCAGATGGCACTCTTCATAAGCTACTTCACCTTAATTCAACACATTGTCATCTGGGGCGGAATTGCTTTATGGTATATCTTCGTCGTGATTTACGGAGCAATGAGTCCAGACACATCCACTACAGCATATCAGGTCTTTGTCGAGTCACTCGCCCCGTCACTGAAGTATTGGATCCTGACCCTTTTCGTGGTGGTCTCTGCTTTAGTCCCGTACATCACTTACTCTGCTCTTCAAATGAGGTTCCTTCCCATGTACCATCAGATGATCCAATGGATTAGGCTCGAGGGAAAGACAGAGGATCCCGAGTATTGCAACATGGTCCGCCAAAGATCTATTCGGCACACCACTGTTGGGTATACAGCGCGTGTAGCTGCAAGTCGAAGGGAAAGACGTCGGACTAAAGGCTGATAGTAATATTTTGATGACCTGCAAAGCAAAATTCTAAGGGCTGTTGAGGTCAGGTTTTTGTTTTGCCTCAATTTTGCTCAGCCAGTTAACAAACGTAGCTGGTAAAGTCATTGAACGGTGACATTCATCCTCCGTCCCCGGCCCCGAAACCCTAAAACCCTATTTATATAGTCCGTCGACCTTCAGAAGAAACGAAAATCAGGGTTCTCAGGGCAATGTACAGATCAGGAAAATTAGCTTCATTGACTGTAAATTCTACTGTATGTTTTTTTTTTTTTTTTTTTTTTCCGACCAGCGGCAACACAAATGTTCTGTAAGAGTATAGCTCATAATCATTTAGAATTTATGTACAGAAACACATTGTTTATAGTCTTATACATTAGCAAATAATAAAAGTTCATTTCTTCATCATCATCTTCTACATACATACAGTTATGATAAGTTCCGTTTATTCAGCTCTGCAGTGCAGTATGTTTTTTTCTCGATGCATGATGATTTACATTGGTTTACGTGTTTCAAAATCCTAATATGTTCAACATGTATATTGTCCACTAAACTCAATATATCAAACAGATATTTATTTTCGCAGTTTTTTTCTCGATGAATGATGATTTACGTTGGTTTACGTGTTTCAAAATCCTGATATGTCAACATGTATATTGTCCACTAAACTCAATGTATCAAACAGATATTTATTTTCACAGTATGTTTTTTTTCTCGATGCATGATGATCTACGTCGGTTTACGTGTTTCAAATCCTTATATGTTCAACATGTATATTGTCCACTAAACTCAATATATGAAACAAATATTTATTTTCGCATTATGTTTTTTTCTCAATGCATGATGATTTATGTTGATTTACGTGTTTCAAAATCCTGATATGTTCAACATGTATATGGTCCACTAAACTCAATATATCAAATAGATATTTATTTTCACAGTATGCTTTTTTTTCTCGATGTATAATGATTTACGTCGGTTTACGTGTTTTCAAAATTCTTGAATTTTCAAAGTTGTAGACACTTGTTGAACTAAAGTAGGCTCATTTTGAGTGAAATTGTCAACACATGGAAGAATCCAAGGAGCAACCATAATTGAAGAAGGTCACATGGGACTTGTAAAGTAAATTTGTAGTGTTGTACCTAGGAAAGTTCTTTAATGCAACCACTTTAGCACTAACATTTATTAACAATTTTGCACCTCGTCTCGTGGAAGACGAACACTATCTGTCATAAGCTGAAAACGAAACCCTATTACCAGAACTAACTAAGAAAGATCATAATCAGTTGCATAACAATCATTACTAAACTACATTATTGACATTATGTCATTGCTTTTTTAGTCAAGGATCATACTCACTTCTTCACATTTTATACCGATGATTAAACAATTGAGAAAAAAGTCTGAATAAAATGATAATAAATTCAGTAAATTGGATATAAAGTTGGAATAGGCGCTGTATGGTAAACAACATATTGAAAGAAATTAGTAGATTTCGGCATAATTAGGAGGTTGACCAATCAATCTACTATTTTCATGGATTTGGTAAACAACATATTCTGATAGCATATTGGGCGGAATCTACTATTTTTGAATATGCTGCTAATAGCAGCATATTGTATTAGCATATTCAATTTATACATGAAACCGTTCTAATTATCCTGTAATCTGCTATTTACCAAACACCCTCTTTTAATTTGCTAATTTAATTTAATAGTCAAACCTACTATTAAAATCTACTAATCGTATTATGCTAACGTTATCTGCTATTATGAATCTGTTTATGTGTTTGCCAAACGAGACCTAAATCCGTTTTATACTCACTAAAGAGTTTGCTCCATTTTCATGGACAGAAATCGAACCCTCATCTCATGATTATTGTGCAAAATGTACAGTAATAAGTGCAAAATATACTGTAATAAGTAAAAAAATCGTATTCCGAAAAAAAAAAAAGTTGAATAAGATCTCATTAGCTCCATTTCCTTCAACAAGTAACATAGATGTGACATTATACTTTGTACAACATTAGCCAAATCCATAAAAAATCACATTACACAAAATAATTAGCAACACAGACAAATTAGCAATATCGTGAAACCGTCTCATACGAGAATTTAATATAATTTGCATGATGAAGTGATTATAACTATGAATTATTTAGACCAAACAACTCAGAAGCAGATCTTCCCATAATAGCAGCAAACTCATTAAAACTAATAACACCATCGCCATTAGTATCAGCTTCATTCATCATTTGAGCCAATTCTTTGTAAGTCAATGGTTGACCCATCTTAGCCATGGATCCAGCAAGCTCAGCAGCAGTAATAAACCCATTACCGTCACGGTCGAAAGACCGAAAAACTTGTAGTAATTGCTCTTGATTAACCAATATTTCATGGTTGGTTAACTCAGGGATTAGGGCTTCTGCTAATTCTTCAAATTCTATATAACCATTACCATTTGAGTCCATGTTTGTTAACAATGCATGGAGTTGATCACCTGTTGTTTTAACCCCTAGAGACCTTAACAATGCTGCTAACTCTAGCTGTGTTATGCTTCCATCTTTATCCATGTCGAACCGGTCGAAAATATGCTTAAGTTGGTCTAAATGTTCTTGATTTGTTGTTGTTGTTGTTGGTGTCATGGGTTTTGGTTTGATTTCTTTTGGGATTACTTGGGTTTTGATCATTTTGACAAAAAAATAAAATTAGGGTTTTTTTTGTAGGGATTTGAGGGAGGGTTTGAGGGTTAATTTGTATGAAATAAATTAATATAAATTAATAAAATGAGTGTTTGAGAATTGTTAAAATGAATAAAGGAGAAGAAAGTAGGAGAAAAGTCTTAGGGTTGTATATTAATAATGAGACTAATTCAATGCATAAAGGATTATGAAGTTGCTAATGATGTTCATGGAGAACATGTAATTATGTGTGGATGGAGATGTGTTGTTGTTTGTATATCATTTGGCTATTTTTAATGAAATTTTGTTTCTAAATATAGGTTTTTTTAATGGTTTTTGAGATTTTAGTTGGATTTTTATCTATTGCACGGGTAAAGATAAGGACGAGCTGTTTTCAGAATTTGTTGTTATGGATATTGTTTTGTGACGAGGTTAAACTCGTTCTGATCAGCATTATCTTATCATATACTTTATCTATTTATATCGAAAATGTATATATTCTCTCTGAGTTATAGTGCTGGTTCCACAAAAAATAAAGAAATTATTCTAAACTACACAAAATACCGTACCCCACATTGAATTTATTTTGGACCACAAAAAAGTTACTAAAAAGGAATAGAGGAATCAACACTAAACTCGCATCAAAGGGAAATAACAACCAACACTATAACTCGAGCGAGTATGTTTTTTGCACAAATATTAAAAAAGATGTTAAAAAACTATTAAAACTACAATTGGAAATGTGGAGGATGGTTTTTTATTAATTTAAATGTGTAGTGGTTGATTAAAGGTGAGTAATTCAATGATTTTTGTAAATAAATGATCTACATACGGACACTTTAATCATTTTGGATATAAATGGGCGAAGTAGTACATACTAATTCACGTAGTCAAGATTTGAGATCAGCGAGGCAAACGGCTAAACGTACGAGTAATGGTATAAACAAAAACTAGAAAAAAGTTCGAAAATTTCAGTTAAACTTTTTAAAAAATTCTTCTATTAATAGCAGCGAGCGTCTCTAATAGTCCTTTCCTAACTGCACCGAATGTGATATCATGGTGAACTAAATGGTGGCTTGGTTTTAAAGGATTTGCATTTTACCATGGATACACAAGTACATGTGAGGAGATGCTCCCTAACGTGCAAGTTGAATGCAAGGCGTTTGATAATTGACATGGTATTTAACATTTTGACTTGCCAATTCAAGAAAACATAATCTATCATATCACTAAATTAATGCTTATGATTAGAAATGGCAACTTCCTTGGACTAATTCAGAAATCAACAAGGATGGATACATTCTTTGAATAGCCGAGCAAAATAAGTTTACGCGTTTCTTATTTAAAAAGCTGACGTCTGATAATTTCGATATTCTTAGTCTAGATTTTCAATTTTGTTCAATGTTATCTATACTGGTACTCATTTTTTCCCGTTGACTTGAAATCCTGATTCTGCCAGTTTCAAACTTGCAAGTTTTGGGTAAATAAAACTTGAAAGAAGTTTGCGCGTTTCCTATGTAAAAAGCTGATGTCTGATAATTTCGAAATTCTTAGTCTAAATTTTCAATTTTGTTCGATGTTATGTACATTGTTACTCATTTTTTCCCGTTGACTTGAAATCATGACTCTGCCAGTTTCGAACTTGCAAGTTTTGGGTAAATAAAGCTTGAATTCGCCGATTTGTCCATTGAATTTGTACTCGGTAACACCTTGGGGTAAAAGACCTAGGGAAAGTCGTTGTTCTTGAGAATGTCGTAGACGAATAAGGCCAGGGCTGAAGTAGCGGCGGGATGTCTTCTTGAAGAAATTTCAATGTTTCCTATTTAAGAAGCAGGTGTTACTCCTTCATCTCGCTGATTTGAAATCCTGACTCCGTTACTGGACCTCAAACCACTGATGTAAGTATGTAACATTAATGAAGAAAGAGGTAGAGAAGCAAAGGTGTGGTGGTTATGAGCCAACTTCCTTGATATATACATAAAAGCATTTATTTAAGCAAGTAGATATGAGGACAACCACTACATGAATTAGTTAGAACAGCGGATCGGTCTCTCTTGTGACGGGTATATCCATTATAAACTTACGACAGGTCAATTACTACCCATATTGATAAATAAGACAAAATAGAATGTTACTTCCTAGGCACATAACTTTTGTCTTATTTCTCTATGTGGATATTACTTGACCCGTCGCAAGCTTGCGACAGATATGTCCGTCACAAATCAGAATTTGCGTAGTTAGAAATATCATGATTTATTCCAACAACTTCTATTAGATGAAATTGTACAACATGATTACCATATTCTAAAAATCCTTCATTATCTCTATGATGATTTCCACCCCAAAAACTCCCAAATGCAAACTCTCCTTTCTTTGACAATCCTTCCAATACTTTCTCTACTTCATCTAAGCAACTCCCCCATCTATGCAACTTTGTCATACCAATCACTTCTACTTCTAGCATTTGCATCGACACGGACCGTCCATTGTCGCCTCTACTCCGGCCGTCTGTAATTTCTTTCCGCTTTCCTCTTGTCTTCCTCCGGCTAAGGTTCTTTGTTTTGCGAGCAAGTTTCTGAGGGAGTTGTGTGAAGACGAAGACGACAAACTGTAGGATCAGGCATTGACAGCAACAAGATATGACGATGCAGTCGGAGACTAGTGTGTTGCAATCCTCTGCCATCATGGGGTAGGGCGGAATTGATGAAGAGCGGTAATGAAGAAAGAAGGAAAGATGGATACGGAGAGACGGGTTTGTTTCACATCTTTGCAGGGTTTTTAGAAAGATGAGGAAACATATACCAGAGAGAAGCATATAAGCCGTCACATTGTTGTTTCTTCAGGCATACTTCTAGGGTAAGCAACTAAGCACATTCAGGTATCTTCCTTTTGTAAGTCACTTACATAAGATAAACTTGTCTTACAAGTAATATAACATCCCAAATCTTATATGATCCTTCAACAACATGGGCAGCAAACTTCTAAGGTACCCCATTTATAGAAAAAGAATCAAAGAAATCGGAGGAAAACCCGAAACTTTTAGGCAGGTCTAATTCTCCCCCTGACCCTCCATCCCGAACATTTGTCTACCTTGGATTAACATATCCCGAAGGGGTGGCTTACATGGTCCCTGTGCTGGCGCGGGAATATATGGGTCCAGGGGATTCAACCCCCTCGTCACAAAAAAAAGGACAAATGATTGGGACGAAGAGTAATTTGACACCATCATGTTACACCTTAAAGCTTGCAGAAATGCAGGAGTTGAGAGGTCTCAAGTTCGATTATCAGCTGGGGCGATGATCACTTGGCCACTGCAGCTCCCGAAGGGGTGACTTACATGGTCCATGTGGTGGTGCGGGAATGCATGGGCCGGGGACGAACCCCTCCTCAGCAAAAAAAAAAAAAAAAAAAACATATCTTGCTTAACCTTTAACATATAGCTCATAATCTTCGGAAACTTGAAATGCACATTAATAATCTGTGTACAGTATACATGAAAGCTAGGAGTTAAGCAGATTAAAGACACAGAAACGAAAACATTGATTCATACACTTTTCTTTTACTTACAGGAACAAAAAATAGTTAGGAAAGTCGAAAGCAAAACTTTCTGTGCAAAGTTCAAGGTAATAGTTACAGGATCTAAGTCAGGAATACCTTGAGATGAACTTAGCGATCCTCAGACCTCAGTTCAGGTTCCGTCATTGGTTTGGGGTATCTTCGTGGAAAGGATTCATGTTACGACCACCGTGGTTTGAATAATCAACATTCTGACTGCGCTGATCAGTTGACCAATGTGCATTCTGGTTCGACTGCCTTGAATAATTTGCATTTAGTCCGGGTTCATCCAAAAAGTTTAAATTATCCCCACGCTGGTCCACGAAACTTGGGTTTCGGGAACTGTGCATGGGCTGAGCTGAGAAAGATCGATTCTGCCGGCTTTGGGTCGAAAAGCCAAGGTTTTGGGAAGGCTGACTCAAAGAATCAAAGATGCTACTATCCTGGCTGCCAAATGCCATTCTTCTAAACCATCTTATTTCAGCAGATTGTTGTGCAGAATCATAGATTTGACTTTCACCCACCTTCAATCCATTTGACAAGTCCCCGGAGTCCGATGCACTTAAAGCTCTAACAACCTGCAAAAAATAGCAAGCCTAAATTGTCTGTTTACTTGATATACTACTGGTAGCAAAGTGGTATCACGAGTCCACTGATAGATGAATCATCTCAACCAAAACCTTAAGCTGATGGTTGAGGCCCAACTATTATTAATAATTCTATTACGCTCCCTCACTCGAATGCCCATTGGGCTTGAAGAGTGGTTAGTTTGCACAGGCCCGCATATCGTGTGCTGGTTTCCAGCTTGTGAGTTTTCGAGGGGTTTTTGAGGTTGCCGGGATTCGAACCCGTGACCTTTGGTTACACTGGCTCTGATACTCTGATACCATCATAGATGAACCATCTCAACCAAAACCTTAAAGTGATGGTTGAGGCCCAACTATTATTAATATTACTATTATCCACGACTTGAACTCGAATCCTATTAGCGTCAAACTTGTCATTGTGGCACTGTTTACACGAAAAAACAATCAATTAACTAAGTGCACTCCAGGCTACCTGTCCCATTCTCGGTCTCTTTGAAGCTGAATGTCTCACACAAGCTGCAGCTGCCTCAATCATTCGGAACATCTCACTCTCGATATAGTTCTTTTCAAGCCGAGAATCCACCAAACCATCAAACTCTCCAGTATCAAGTGCACGAGGAAGCAAGGGACGGGCCTGAGATGTGAAACATTTCGATTCAAAATTACAGTAACAAATACGGAGCTATTGCAGTTGAATAAGAACAGCGAAATTAGCATGCACAATGGGTCGTTATTATCCGTACCAAGATGATACACGAAACAAAACCATGTAAGTCACTAAGCCTGGAAGGGTCGTTATTATCAGGACAGGGAACGATGCAAACGAACATAAAAAGAATCTCTGCAATAAGACTATGACATACCCATTCAACTAAACTTTCATCTCCCAAAGGTTGAGATTCATCCACAGGCCTACGTCCTGTTATAAGCTCTAGAAGGACAACTCCGTAAGAGTAAACATCTGATTTCTCGGTCAGTTTACCAGTTGTAGCATACTCAGGAGCCATGTATCTGAAAAGAAACAGAAAGGTCATTTAGTCGGGGTACCACCGATATCCAGCTGTCATTTCCAAGAAAATCACTTCATTAGAAATTGTTAAGTTCTATGTAATTACCCAAATGTTCCCATGACACGAGTGCTAACATGTGTTTCTGCGTCCATCGCCAATTTAGCCAACCCAAAATCAGAAACCTGTATGAAAACGAAGAACATGGTCTAAGTGCTAACATGTACTGGGAGGACGACCTTGCAGTTGGGCAAAAGAAAATGTGACGGAATAACATACCTGAGCTTCATAGTTGTTATCTATAAGAATATTTGAGGACTTGATGTCTCTGTGGATAATTCGGGGATGACCTAGTACGGTCAAAAACAGAGATTGTAAGCAAGAATGCAAAACAGTGGCACATTAGGTTTCCTACTGGTCATACAACAACAACATCCCGAAATGATTCAGGATCGGCTAAAATGACATGATTGTTCACATATACGGAGTAAAGTCCTATTCTTTTCGGCTGAAACGAGCTGAATTGAATTAATTGGTGTAGAGCTGAATTGAACTAAATTGGGTGGAATTGGGGTGTAGTGAATTTAGTTGAAGTAAAAGTTAATTTTGTGAAGAGATTAACTGAACATAATTGATTGAACGTAAATAAAACTTAACGGAATATAGCCAAGCAAAATTGAGAGGAGCTGGGAATAAGCCAGAAAGAACAGGGCCTAAGTATCAGGGGCTTGACATAAATCCTTAAAACATTCAGATTAAGACCGCATTTAAAACATCATTACAAAAGGCAATTACAGAAGAGGAACACTCACAATCTTCATGGAGATATGCAATACCCCGAGCAGCGCCAATAGCAATCTTAACGCGCATAGCCCATTCCATAACTGGCCTGCCTTCTCCTACAACAGTAAACAATCTTTTTAAGTCTTAAAAGTTACAATATGCAAACAAGTTAAGGTAGACGGATCAAACTTTTACCGTGAAGGTGGAAATGAAGGGTGTTGTTAGGAACATAGTCATAAACAAGTAGCCTCTTACTTTCCCAAATGCAGTATCCAACAAGAGAAACCAAATGGCGATGGTGGATACGACTAATTATTTCCACTTCTGCTTTGAATTCCCGTTCCCCCTGCCCACCACCAATTTTTAGCTGTTTCACAGCAACTACACGGCCATCTACCAGGTGACCTTTATATACACATCCAAATCCACCTTCACCCAAAAGATTTTCATCAGAAAATCCGCCAGTTGCGTCAGATAACTCGTTATATGTGAACCAAGACCTTGATTGACCAAATCCACCATGATCAGTAGGAGTAAGAGGACCAGAACCGCCTCCAAAATATGAAGTTGGGTAATCTGCTTTCGCTAACAATTTTATATCTGAAATCAGAGTAAACATCACATGAGTGAGTTTCGATCTGTATAAGATCTTCTCAACGATCAGCCGTGGATCAGGTAACATTTTAGCCAGTAGTAGTTAGTGAAAGGTTTTCGAGAATTTTACAGGCTAAAATAAGGGCCGACACAGAAATAATATATGAACAGATGCACTGCATGAGGATAAAAATGCGCAAAGATAATATTACCTGATCGCGGGGAAGATCCTATAGAAGCAGGAATGACATGGCCATCATTGACTCCATACGACCTTTTTTTACGCTTAATCATCCACAAAGCAATCAAACCAATGAGCCCAAGTATTAATGCCCCAGTAATGACACCAATAGCAACAGCTCCACCAGAACCAATTCCTCCCTTACTTGGCGCATTATTACCAGTTTGTGGTAAGCCAGATTCATTGCCAGGTACCCCAGGAGAAGGTGGAGCCTTTATCAAACTACCGGGAGGAGAACGCGAAGAGGGTGGAGGAATCTGAACAATAGGTGACGTGGGTGTCCCCGGTATCACAAAAGGTGGAGGAGCCGAATCAGTAGAGGGCGGAGGTGAATCCTTTGGTGGTGGCACCCCTGGTCGAGACGGAGAGCCATGAGGCGGCGTTGCTGATGGTGGTGTGGGTGATTTATCAGGTGGGGTTGAAGCTGGCGGCGATGGTGCACTTCTGGGAGGCTTTGACAATGTTGGAGGTGGTGGAGATTCTTCAGGAGGGTTTGGCAACACTTGTTCTGGTGGAGGAGGTGAGGACGCAACAGGTGGGCTTGGTGGCGGAGCTTTATCGGGTGGAGGTGAACTTATTGGCAGGTCTGTTTGTGGCGGGGGTGGGGGTGGGGGTGGTGAAACACTGGGTAAAGGTGGTGAGGAAGCAACGGGTGGAGGTGTTAGTGGTGGAACAGGAACCGCAGGAGGCAATAACGGCGGAGAAGGGGGTGAAAGGGGTGGTGCACTTGGTGTAGGTGGCGGAGTTGACTCGACTGGTGGAGGTGCAGCAGGAGGAGTTCCTGGATTGCCAGGTGGCAGTGCATTTGGAGGTGAAGGGATTGAAGCCTCAGGTGGATTGGCTGCAGGTTGAACACTAGCAATAGGTGGTGATAGGATCGAAGGAGGAATCGTTGAAGGCGGTGGAGACGTGGTAGTAGGCGGCGTTGGTGGTACAATGGAAGGTGCAGAATTAGGAGACGGCGAAATGGCCGCCATCTAACAGGATATTCAAATGTTCATACACTCCATTTCGAAACGAAAATCTCACAATCATCAACACTCATAAAGTTCATAAATCCCCAAAATACTCCAATCCAGTCCAATACTATACTGCAAAATCAACTTCAGCAATGCAAAAGTCTCAGTTTTTCAGACCAAACCCTAACTTACAAGCTAAAGAAACTAAATTCTCAACAGCCAAACTTGCAGACTTGTAAACTTGTACTACCTCCGTCTCAATCATTTGTTTACCTTTGATTACGACGCCCTTACAAGAATAACAAGTTAAAACAAATGATTGAGACGGAAAGAGTATAACTATAAGAAATCAAGCAAAATACAGTAGATCACATACAGCAATATAGCATAAACTTGAAAAAGAGTAAAACTTTGAATCAAGTAAGCATAATTAAACATACCCAGTAAATTCTGACTAAACCAAGATCTTCAATTACAATCCAGCTCAAAATTCACATAAATTCCAGCAAAACCCAGATCAGTAACAGTAAAATTCAACCTTTTATAGAGAATTTTAAGCAATACCCAGATCAAATTATCAGCTTTTTCTAGTAAATCAAGCTGATAATCTCAGAATTATGCCCAAAACAGAAACTTTTGCTACTGAAGTTGAACTTACTGCTCTTGAAGAACAGTATAAAAATAAGAATTTGTTGAATGTGATTGATGCAAATGAGGAAGTAATTATTTTTTAATGTTTGTTTTGTTGAATCAAACGTAAGGTTACCGCCCCTGGATGATTCTGATAGAAACAGTACAAAATGTGGAATTCTTTAGATTATGGCAGTAATTCTGTAGATCATTTTAATAGATCAGCTTTTTTAAAAGACTATACTTATGTGGGAACTTTTGGACTTTGGTGTTGGTAACAAAATAAAAGCGCCATCTACGCTTAGGGGTGAGCAAATTTAGGTCCGGACCGGAAAAATGGACCGGACCGGACCATTTGGTCTGGATCAAATCCGGACCGAATTATTTTGGTTCGGTCCTCGGTCCTCATTTTTTCAAGTTTTGGTCTTCGGTTCGGTCCGGTCCAAGACCGGTTAATTTAGGTCCGGACCGAATGGACCAAAGTTCATGTTTTTTACGACTAATCATTAAAATATTTTGAATGAAATTAACATTTTACCTTCAAAAGACATTATAAATTAGTATTGTCAATGATTTTCATAAAAAATGTCGTCTAACTATTTAAATATATTTTATTTAGCGGAATTAAAATGTAATTATCCTCTACGAAATAGTGGAAAAAATAGTTTAGGTCTATTTTGGTCCAAGACCGGACCGGACCAAATATTTCGGGTTTGGTCCGGTCCAGGACCGAAAGTATTTGGTCCGGTCTTTGGTCCACCAAATTTTTAAGTTTGGTCTTCGGTCCGGTCCGGTTCGGTCCGGTTTGGTCCGGTCTTGGACCGATTCTCACCCCTTTGACTACGCTTACGTGATAGACCGCAAAACACGTATTTTAAGTCCGTAAATAAAAATTTACAATGATTGACTCAAATTCTACATGTCATTGTCTTGTGCTCTTAGATTATAAATAAAAGAATGAATATAGAATTATTTATCCTGTGAATTCTTTATCTTTTTTACTGTCATTTCTTTACCTTGCGATTTTTAACAGAGTTTTACAGAGTAAGGTGAACAAAACAAGTTCTGACTAATCGAGATTCGAGACAAAGGCAATAAATAGAATCCATGACGGTTACGAGTTTCTGACGTCTCACACCCTTTTTCCACTTACTCTTTCACTTACCTCTTTATCTCACCGTACAAACTTACGACATATTTGTCCGTTACTCGAAAAAATTGAATAGTTTTCTGGCCACGAGACCACATTATTTTTGTACTCACTACTCAGTAATATAATTAGACGCGTAACAAGGCACGCTTTCTTAAAATGTATGGTCCCACCAACCAAGATATAGTGGAGAATACCTTTCTTTTTACTCCATGTCGGTTTTTCTACACAAATTGTCGTTGATAACGAATGTCCGTCGTAAGCTTGCAACGAGACAAGTAATACTCATATGGGATAAATAAGACAAAAATAAATGTCTAGAAAGTAGCAAACTATTTTGTCTTATTCACCCACGTGGATAATATTTACCTCGTCGGAAACCTGTAACGGATATATCCGTCACAGGTCCGACTGGATCCCCTTATGGCCACAGTGAGTGCTCCAATCTTCTGCTTTCCCATTTACAAATACTTGGATAAGACGGTTTGTTGCCTTTGATTATGGCCTTAGAATTTAACCGTTATTTTTTTCCATAATTTACGGTTGGATGTTTTTATGATATATAAAATGAAAGACAGTAAATTTAACCATCGTACAATAGTAAAGTCCTCGTTCTTGCCTCCCTCTCTATACCGAAGGTCTAAGGATAAAAATTAGCTTTCAAAAATAAAGGAAAACACCGAAGAAAATTCATTGGCGGTGATTAAGATAGAAGTATTATGAACAATTGGTTTCAAGTTCGAATCCCGCATCTCCTCTATTGTAATGTAACTAAGTACGTACTTGTATTAACTTGCACTCTCGTCATTGATTACTCTATACCGACGATTGTCGATTACAATAACACAACTAGTAGATTAATAGATTATTTATTAGTATTTCCATCTAAAATGATTATTATACATTGAAGATAGTATAATAATTAATAAAATAAAGAGGAAAATGACTTCAAAAGTCAAATTCCTGTAAGTGTATGAGTCAGAATTCAGAAATCAGGAACCCAAATGTTTACTCTCAATAACTCTCTTTGGTCAAAGCTTAGACATATCCCCTTCATTCTTACTCTTACAATTTTATTTTATTTTCGACGACGAGGAGGTTGGATTCCCGGGCCCATGTAAGCCACCTATTGGGGGGCTACAGTGGCCAAGTGGTCATCGTCGAACCTGAGACTTCTCAACCCTGTATTTCTGTAAGCTTCAGAGTTTAACCCAACTACCACTAGACTAACACTAGTTGGTTAAATATTTATTTATTTATTTATATATTCGCATTTTTTCGGAAAAATAACGAAAACTAAGTTAACATCTAGAATACTACCACCTAGGTAGCACCAAAACGGACACGGACACGGACACGGACACGACACGGACACGGGACACGGCATGCCATGAAATTTAGGACACGGGACACGGCATTTAAATTTAATAAAATATATATTTTATAGTTATAAATTTTTGATTTTATTTTGTAAAAATATTTGATATTAATTTTAAATAAGTGAATGTAAAACTTGCCCTTGATAATAAATTTATTTTCATTCCTCATCCGAATCAATATTCTAATTGATCTCTTTCGATAGCGCATTTTTCATCTCAAGAACATCATTCACCGCAAATGATAACCAAATATCATGGACACGCGACGGACACGGCTCAAATACCATGGACACGCGTCAGACACGTGCCCAAATAAATATAGAAAGTTAGACACGGCTGTTTAGGTGTTGGACACGTTTCGGCGTGTGTCCGTGGAGTGTCGGTGTCGGACACGGTGTCGGACACGGTACATCTCATTAGAAGAAGTGTCTGTGCTACCTAGACTACCACCCTATTTCATGCTTTCGGATAAGTAATTCTGACTCTGTATGCTCGTAATCTCGTATGCAATGAAAGAAAAAGAGACATGGCAAAAAAAGGTCTCAACATTCATCGCAATAAAACAGTATTAGTAGCTCTCATGCAGAATAGTATTTGATTTCCGGTAAAAGACAGATGATAGAACAAACAGGAATACCAAATGTTTAGAGCCTAAAAATTGGTTTATCTTAAATTGTTAGAAAAAAGACGCGAGTTTTGAGATATGAGCTATTTCGAAGTTCATACTTGAAAGCGGTGAGGTTGTTAGGCTACTTGTCACACTCGGAAAGCTGCATCTGGGTTTTGAGTGGTCGTCGAGGCTTTAGAATGTTTCGATAGTTTGGAATTTGGATGGTTTGCTGGTTAGTTTCCGATGTTAGAAGGCTTTGTCTTCCTTCTTGATATTATCTCTGCTGCCCAGCTTTTACCGATATCTGTCTGGAACTTCCCTGGAATTGTCGATCAATAGAAAATAGAAACTATAAGTTGTAATGTTCAAATGGGTAGAAATATTGACAAAATGTAACGGGAATTGAAGAAATCTGAACTCACCAGCGGTTGACAAGAAAAATTCGTCCAGAACCATCCCGTGCTCTATCAGATGGAAAATCAGTAAATGCATCAATACAAATTCTTGTAAGAGACAAAAGTAACAAGCATGAACTACAAATTAACCCTCATAGGTCATAGACTCAAATCTACTCGCCATATTAGTCGGATGATTTGAAGGGTTATGTTTGAAACCAGTGACGATAACTTATGACCCCAAAAAATTAGGGTTATTTCATAGGAATAATCCAACCTATACCCCATCTTCTCATATTAATCCCTACTAACGATTAATTGAGAAAAATCCAACCTATAAACCTCAATTATCTTTCATTGAACTTTATCTATTTTTAAACTCTTATTATCGGTAAACAAGCACGTCACCTTAACTTACGTTTTGTTTTTCCTTCTTCCTGTACAAAAATTAAGTGAAGGTGACGTGCTAGCCTACCGATAATAAGAGTAAAAAAATAGTCAAAGTTCAATGACAGATAAATGAGGTTATAGGTTGAATTTTTCTTAGTCAATCGTTAGTATTGATTAATATTAGAAGATGAGACATAGATTGGATTATTCCCATGAAATAAACCAAAAAATTATTACAGGACAGTCAGCATGTCGGAACGTCTCAGACAAGACTCACCATAGGCGTCATCTCATACAATAAGACTCACCATTAGCTCAGAGACGGTATTAGTGTTTCGCCTAGTATGCTAAATAAAACTTCTTATGTGGCCCGGCGTCAACTTTCAGCACACAGCCACAACAAAGTGCGCATAAAGAAACTTCATTTTGAAAGCGTAAACACCTAAACTGAGGCATTGGCTAATCCATCGTCCATGAAAAACTTAGTACTCCGTATTATATTGGTGTATGGTAGCTAAACAACAAGGTCTATGTAAGGGGATTGAAGCTTAGTCTTACCAGTTTCATACTCCAGGGCCTGAAGAATCATCTCAACCTGAATGAGCATGAAAAATAGTTGAGAAAGAAAGACGAGTAAGTCAAATGCGAAAATAAAATAAAATGACAAGATCTTCCATCGTCTTTTTGGGGGGTATTAAATTATCAATGCAAGTTAATTGACAAAAATACGACATTATGAATGCAATATGAAATCATAACGCCGGTGTTGGTTCAAGTTGTGCATGTGAACTGTGAAACCTATGTTACTCCGACTCTTCTAACTTCCTCACGTACCCGTGTCCGACACTCACACTCGGACATGAGTATGACCCTTGGACACCTCATTATAGACCAAAATATGCATATTTTTCAAAAAAATAGCCGAGTCCGACACTTGGACACGCACCCATGTCGGATACTTCTACACGAGTCTGAGTAACATAGTGTGAAACCTCATATGAGCCATATAGGTATAGGGATCTTAGCAAACGGGCGTTCAGAGCTTTAAGAAAGACACGGCCTCACAACATTCAGGCATTAATTAACACCTGAAACGACATACTTTGTCAAAATCTTTCACGAGATTGGCTTCCAAAGAAGAATTGGTCTCATACTCCATCCAAAGTTCTTTTATTTCATCCGCTGCAATAGTTCAAAGAATATAAGTTTCACTTCATAAGGAAGAGAGCATAAGCTACAGATACGTGAGTAGCAGGAAGACCATACAACATACCTCTCATCCCGCCACCAAGAACTTCACACATCTCATTCAAAGCTTTCTGTTCTCTTCTGCTCTTTTCTGCTTTTGGTACGCCGTCAGATGGTGTTATATCTCCGACAATAGCTACGTAATCAAAAGGTCAACAAAAATGAATGACGAGTATGCTCGACAATCCAGAAAAAACAAACCTAGGACAGAATAACACCTAAATGCAAAATCCTTTGTTTATTGAGGTTTAGCATTATAGAAATGTTTCGAAGTAGGTCATGAAATTAAAAAGATGTTGGAACCTATGTAGTAGTAGTATTTCTTCGAAAGCTTAAATGAACCCTTTAAATAATAGGTTTGCATCATAATATGCTCCAAAGCAGACAATTTGGGAGTCAAGCAGATAGAATCGGCCAACTTTCCCTGTTACGGTAACAGAAAAATCCAATGATACTACGCACTACATCCAGCCAACAAGAGAGACATATACCTTCAGCTATATCGTGAACAATTGCTATCTTGATACATCTGTAACAATAATTGTTTATGAAAGAGTTAATATTTCATCAGCAAGGGACAGCCTACGTATCCCGAAATAAAGACGCTATAGCAGCAACAACATAATCCCACTGCCACAAAAGCGCCCCCGCCCGCCTGACAAAGGTGAAGGCCTGCTACTCAAAATATATAAAAAAAAAGGGCAGCCCGGTGCACGATGGCATCCCCGCTAGGCGAGGGTCCGAGGAAGGGCCCCACCACAAGGGTGTGATGCAGAGGCGTCCAATGATTTTAGGAGGCCCGGTTCAAATTGCCAATTTGGGCCCTTAATAGGGCTTGCAAACAAATAATATTTTTTTTAAAAATAATAAAAATATAAAATTGTTGAGATTTTGCTACCAAAAGGAATCGAACCTTAGACAACACATTGAAAAGTGATGCTCAAACCACTACACCCAAGCATATTAATACTAATTTAGTACAACAAAAAGTTAATGTACTCTAACCATATTGAGTTTTGGGCCCCCAAAACTTTGGGGCCCCGGTTCTTAGAACCGGTTGAACACCCTGTTCAACGGCCCTGGTGTGATGGGGGCAAGCCTTCCCTTGCCATTTTGGCAAGAGGCCGCTCCCAGGGCTTGAACCCGTGACCTCACGGTCACAAAGCAACACCTTAACCGGTGCGCCTGCTACTCAAAATATAATAAGCAAAAATGATTTCACGAGTCATTTTACTTCATCTGTCATACTCTAGAGCCAAAGAATATAGAATTTTTGCTCCCTTACTAATGGAAATAAAGATAGCAAGATACTGTATGAAATGAAACATTACCTCTCTCTGTTCACACCTGGAATGTCACCAGCAATCAAACCCATCAATGCCATTCTATACATGTGATCGGCAATTGATTCCGGTCCCTTAATTCCATGATTAATCCACCCCTTTCTTTTTGTGGTCTGGGATAATTTGACAAAGGTTAAATCAAGAGCACTAGCAAGATCACACACCCTCAGAAAAAAACCATACAGCTAATTGTATCAGTGAATTCATTAGGACACCAAACCCGGAGCAGCAAGTCTCCCAAAGACGGAAGGGATTAGAGCCCTACTATCTCTTCCTGGCTTAACGGGTTGACCACAATATCTAATAACCAAACAAGGGGAATAAGAATCCTCCCTTTTTTCCAAATAACCGTATCAAAACAAGCGAAAAAAAGTCACAAGCCTCACAACACTAACCAAAAAGGAATGTAAGCAATTAACTTTGTTGGTTTTCAAAACCATTACAGAAACATACTCCGTAGTAAATAACACTACTCACACAGTTGCACACCTCAATCACTCAATGTCCAGCAACCAGCATTATTGTATCCCAATTTCCAACACAGCGCGACAACAAGGCAAATAGAGACTTAGAATACTGCGTAGTAGTTGCCTAACACGCGAACAAGCCGAAAACAACCAATATAACCGATCAACGTAGATGAGTTCCAAAACCATCCTGATTACTCAATTACAGTCTCTTCCAACATTATATTACCCCTACTACTACAGTGCCGCAGAAATATAGCACAAGGAAGGTAAAAGGTCACCATAAACGGGTTCCGAAATCCGCCACTCCTCATCTTCAATACCATACAGGAGTAGTTCCCTACTCCTACAGTGCCACAGAAATATAGCACAAGCACAAGGAAGGTAAAAGGTCACCATAAACGGGTTCCGAAATCAGCCACTCCTCATCTTCAATACCACACAGAAATATATAGCACAAGCACAAGGAAGGTAAAAGGTCACCATAAACGGGTTCCGAAATCAGCCACTCCTCATCTTCAATACCATACAGGAGTAGTTCCTTACTCCTACACTGCCACAGAAATATAGCTCAAGCACAAGGAAGGTAAAAGGTCACCATAAACGGGTTCCGAAATCAGCCACTCCTCATCTTCAATACCATACAGGAGTAGTTCCCTAAAACACAATCAACCAGGAAACAAGAAGTATAGGCAACTCACATTTACAGGTTTCGAAACCCACGATCATTGCATTCTTGCCCACAGCAGAAACTACCACACAACCCCATTACCCCTAAATACTGAAGGAAACGCAAAAGATGCAACCTTTACACTCCCTTACTCAGAATCATTTGTTTACTTTTTCATTCTTTGTGACGGGTATTTTAATCAAAGGTAAACAAATGATTGAGACGGAAACCCACAATCAATTTAGCTACAATTGACAAAAAAAAATCAAAACTTTTACAGCATGTAAACCCCATTGATAAAAAAAGGTGCAAACTTTATGAGAGAAATAAGAACACAAAAGCAGATAAGAAAGGAGGAAAGATTGTACCTTTAAACGATGACATAAAGTGAGGAAGTCAATGGAGGAGGAGGAAGAAGAAGAGTGTTGAGAAGACATGGAAGTAGTTGAGAATGTTGAAGAGTTGGGGTTATTTTGGCAGAAAATTGAGAGGTTTTTTGGTGATGAAGAAGAAGTGAAGGAAAAGGAAGGGTGTGTAAAAGGGTAAAAATGGCGGCGAGTATGAAGAATGTGGTGATGACAGGATTTCGCTGCTGCTGCTGCTGCTATTGATGCTGTTGCTGCTGACATCTTTGTTTGCTGATCTTTGCTTTCAACTTTTTCTGAGAAAATTATGCACACAATGTCCCGATTTCTTTTGTTTTTACCAATTGATGAGTATGCCGAATGTGTCAAGGGTACTTGCCCAATTGGGGATGGCTTTTTTTTAATTAAATTTCATTTTTAAGTAGGGTTGGCCCCTTTTGATAATTATCTCGCATCTTCGTGATCCACTATTGTCGTAACTTGACCTTAGTCGATTTAGGGGCGTGTTACTCAATTTTGAGATGACTTTGACTTGTTTAAAGACGGTCAAGACTTAAGATCATCAGATAATCCAGTCCGGTTTGATCTAAATCTTCCCAATGTACCACAAAACGAAATAGTATTGCATAAAGACAACTTGGCTCAACTCCCCGACAACTCGGGGGCCGGGGCAATTCAAAATCATGTTGGCTAACTCAAAAATTAGTTATTTATGGCTTTAAAGTCTTCAACTATGTTGTTTAGTCCTTGGGTGACTGACCTAGTATACGTGTCTTGTGAGTTATGACATATTCATGTATATTCGAGGTTTTTATCCAATCAGAAAAAAAAAACGGTTGAGTTTTCTCGTTATAAAAAATTTAAAAAAAGTGATGTTTTCAAAGATTATTGTCAAGATCTAACTAAATCCCCCCTCAAAACACTAATTTTCCTCACAAAACAATAAAATACTCCTCATATATATTAGAGAAATAAGAAAAAAAACTATATTAAACAGCGAATATCAATAATAAGAACTATATCACGAGAGTTATTCTACTACCGTTATTGAATCATTCTATTTATCAATTTATGATCACAAAGTATCATAAAAAATCGATAATATATCGTCTAAAATTTTTTACAGATTAAATATATATCAAATTATATCGTAAATTATCAAAGAAACAATGATAATTATTTATACTATACGACACATTTTAAATTTAAGCCTGATAGAAGTATCATTCTCTTGGCCCAAGTATAACATGACCAAAACTTTTTCTGCAAATCTCTTTTCGATTGATTACGTTAATTAACTAAAGTTGCCCATGTTCCCTGAAACAAAACGAGGCCAACAATCTTCACCCTCTTAAGCAATAAACTGCAGAAAAGGGTTTGCAATGGAACCTCATCCTCGTCACATAATCCACAATTTCGTCCCTTTACAAATTTGCAAGGTATTGGTAACCCCGTTCATATTTTCAGTACAAATCAAAGTCTTGTATTCTGTAATATTTCCGTCCTAATCGTTTATTTATCTTCGATTAAAATACACTTTAAAAGTAAACAAATGATTGCGATGGAGGGGCGAAACTGTAGAAAGATTTGAATTTGAATTGTTGTTAATGTTAATAGGAACTGGAGTTCATACACAAGAGCAACTGTACTGTAGGGTACAGACCTAATGTCTTTTCAACTACTCTTTCTCATCTGATTGCTACTAATTGTTCTCATCTTATCATGCCCTTCATACCCATTAGAGGTTATCTCTTATTTTCCTTGATTTTTAGCATTTTATGTTGATTTGAAGAAAATTGAAGTAATGGGTAATTTGTTCTGGGTTCTTTATCAAATACTTGTATAAGACGGTCTTACAGCCTTACGCAACTCTATTGTAAAGGGTTTTGGTCTAGTTTGGATCCGTTTTAGACGATGTTATCATAAAACCGCTTTACAAAAGACTAATTGTTGTTATTTTGTTGTTTATAGAGATGGTCAAGGAGAAAGTTGAGGAATTGTTTGGTTGTGAGTTTGAGTTGTTTGTAGAATTCACTGGCTTGATCAGGTGATGGCTCATTTGTGTTAACTAGCTAAAGTTGACATTTTTTTTGCAGGGAACTTTATTTTTGATCCATTGCTTTTTGGGGTGTTTGGATTTTAGGTTGTAGTATAGGAATAGTAACGAACTCCACCTGTGTGTTTTTGGACATTCACTGCCGGTCCCAAGCCCGGAGAAAGGAGGAGGGTTGCGGTAGGTCAGCCAGCGTAAAAATCAGTCACATTTTATGGACATGAATCAGAATTTGGACATCGTTGGGGCGTCTCCTCAGAAGTGAGAGTTCACTCATGACGATTCCAAAGGATGATTCATGTCACCCGACCCCAAAACATTTTGGGACTAAGGCTCTGATGTTGTTGTTGTTGTTGTTGTTGTTGTTGTTGTTGTATAGGAATAGTAACGGAGTAGTTTTACTGATGCGGTGAGCACTCTCGTCTTGTGTCCCCAAGGATTGTATTGTGGCAAATGACTTGGGTCATATAGGGACATGGGGGAATGTGGGTGTTTGTGTACTTCACCCGTCGCATTTTGCAGCTGCATAACCCTTGAAAGGAATTGCTGTGTGTTTGGTCATAGTGCTGTTTGAAAAGTCGATTTCTGCTCAAAACTCAAATGTACAGAGGATCATGACTCTTGTATAAGTTATCGTAGATTCGTAGCATATAACTGCTAGGAATATCCCAAAGTCCTGCGCGCTAAAACTTAAAGTTTGCGAGGAAGCAAATGATGCTAGAGTGCTAGACAACCTCTTACAATAGATGAATTTCTTGCAAAAATAGTTCAAAGTCCAAGATCCATTTCTGTAATAAACTAAAATGAAGTGGTTAATCTTGGGTTTTTCTTACCGGACATTTCGTTTTTGCTGTCTTCATTCTTCCCAAGTTCCTATATGATGGCATTGTAGCTTTTCTCCGCTTGCATTATTTACGAAACTTATTTTTGTATGATAGCTGGACTAGAGGAGCGAGTATTGGTTGGCATAGCGATGACAACAGATCCTATCTCAAACAGCGAGACTTCACGGTATGTATGCAATGTTTTTTTGTTTATTAAGCCGTGCATTAGTGCCTCGAGAATTTATTTTTAGAATCCCAATGCCACATGTGATTAATTTTACTCATTTCAGTCGCATCAATTCCTCATAGATCCCATGATAAACAAATGATGAAGACAGTCGAAATCTCAAAACTGCTCCCATATGCAAACAAACCATTTCCATGTTCTTGATTGAGATACGGTTCCAAATTTTACTATATGTTGGTAGTAAACTGGTTAAGTGACGCGAATGTAATCTGATGCATGCTTCTCGAGAAGGCTATAAGATTTGAAGTCAGATGCACACTCATTTTTCAACACGGTTAGAAGAACTTCTAATAAGAAATTATTCTACTTTTTAACGTAATAGATTACACAAACGTAACACGATGTTAGCCAGTACTCATATATGACATGGTGGGTCTGCTCAAGGCTCAATTTCAGGGTCTATAAAAAAAACAGCCTATTTGAATCAGTTGGGTTATGATTTGTGAGGCTCAAAAACGTTTTTTGCTATTTAAAACACACGAGTACTTGCAGCCGAGTTTTTATCTCATTAGGGGAGTTTATCGTCACGATGAGATCGAGGCCCTAATTATAGTTTCAGATCAGTTAGTATGGAGAACAGGTTCCCGTCTTTGAATTGGTGCTACCCTTCCACAATAAATTATGTGGGACGGGAGTTTTAATATTACGGGTATCTGTAGATTTTTCAAGAGGTATTACTAATTTCCACTCTTCCGTTTCTTTTTTTCTTTTTTTCTTTATTTTTTTTCTTTTGTCGGGATGAGAGTTCACCCTGGACGGTTCCAAAGGATGGTTCATGTCAGCCGACCCCAAAACATTTTGGGACTAAGGCTCTGATGTTGTGTGTATTACTAATTTCCACTCTATCTGTGAAGGCAGTCTGCTACTTAAACAGCTACGGGGAGAATTTCAGCGGGGGCATGTTTCACTTTCAGGATGGAGAACCAACAAATTATATACCTATGGCTGGGGTAAGTTAGTATTCATGGCTGGTATTCAGTTCCTACAACTGGTATCCATGAAACTTATAGAACTGTAGTCGTCTTTGGAAATGACGTTTTTGCTAAAGTTTTAATTTTTAATTGTCTAACAGGATCTGGTGATGTACTCAGCTGATGACCGGAACATACATTGTGTCGATGAGGTAATTATGACTGTACTTATCTCGTACCTTGTGCTATATGAATTGATTCGTCATAAATCGGACTTTGAACCTGTGTTATATGTGTTTAGATGCATTGTGTCGTCTTTGGGATGATTTGTGGATTTGTTTTTTCTGTTTCTTGTTGATAATAGTTGTACAACAGATAACTGATGGGGAACGCCTGACTTTAACCATTTGGTTCAGCCGCAACAGCTCATACGACGAGGATGAAAAACTTATCTCCCGCGTGGCTCAAACCATTTCAAATAACGAACCTGCCTCATGTATCCCGTTACCAGGATCCAACAACATGTATTGGTTTTCTTCAGACGAGGGGTCTGATCAGCTACAAGGCTTCGATATACGATATGCGCGACTATTATCTTTGGGATATGATATAATAAGTACTACACAAGGGAAAATTTGCTACGAAATGAATTCAACAACTGATGCTTCCGATATATTCACAGAGCCACTCAGACTGGCCAGAGGAGACACACTATTCAACAAAAGATTCGGCAATCTATTACATGCGCTGCAGGTACTTTCTTTGTCTAATAATAAGAGTCTTCCTGTTTGTAAATTGTATGAGCTCGATGAACCTGATTATGTGAACTGACTGTGGATTTGGCTTCGTCAAGCTATGTTACTCTGACTCGGCTTGAAGGGTCAGACACGGGTACGTATCCAAGTGTCGGACACGACTATTTTATGAAAAAAGTTCAAGTTTTTGGTCTAAAAGGAAGTGTCCGAGTGTCATACCAATGTCCAAGGATCAAATGTCAGACACGGGTACATGGGTCCAAATGTCACGACTATTCCGTTTCATGTTATCCTACACCCCTTCATTATTATTACTATTATTACTGTTATTGTTACTGTCGGCATCAGTTTCATTGTTCTTTGGGTTCCGACTGTCACTGGTGCAATTTCATTTCACCTTATGAATTGAGTTTGATACTCAACGCACTGACGTGTTTTCAGAAGCTATGATATGAATGATGCTGTCGAATGCTATTTGCTAACTTGAAACCGTTCCAGCTTAATGCGTTCCTTAACTACCCTTTTTTCGAACAGGCTGTACAATTCTATTACTGGAGTCGGTCCAATCGTCCACAATCTGAAGGTGTAAGAAATACAAGCGATATTACACTATTATCTGAAACTCAGAAACAAGACGTTTACAACCTAAGACGCTTGTTGTCAAGCGCCATGAAGTTGGACGCTTCAATGTTCCGTCATGCATCCTTGCATACGATCAGGGACTCGCATTTTGATCCCGAAAGCTTTTCTGAAGCGTTGACATCGTGGGACGAATACACATTCAAGTTGCATGAACAACTTCTGGTGCACTTACCTTTCTGGAAAGAGCATAGATCATTATTCTCTGTTTCACTTCAAGTACTTCAAAACTAATTGTTTCATTTGAGCTATATTAAGCATTAAAATTGTCGAGTCATCAATCTAATTGTAGGTCAGGTCAAACCGATTTCAGCTGTTCAATTTTTCGAGATTTATCGGGTACCTGTCTCGGCCTGGTTCTGTCAGGCCAAGTTTGCATGGAGATGTCACTAAGTGTTTTAGTTAAATTTCGCTCAATTAAGTTCAGTTTAGTTTAACTCCTTTTCACTAACCTCTATTAACTCTTATTTCAATTCCGTTCAACTAATCCTAGTGTTGTTGGCGTCAAGTAATAAAGTCATGGTGGTGGTTCTGATTTACGAGTACTACACGGTCTTGTCTCTCGGATTAACTTATCTTTTAAGTTTGATGTTTTCTTTTCTTATATTTATCTATCGTTTTTACGCTTTTAAGTTGAACTATGTACCTCGTCATCAACGTCCTTAATAAAGTCTAAAGGCCTTTATATCCGCTTCTCTTTTTTTTTTTTTTTGTCAGGTGATTATGATCAATTCATGCAGCTGTTTTAGCAATAGCATGAGCTAACCTATTTAAATGTCTTTATCAATTGTTCTGCAGCCATTCACTTGAAGAACCAGGTTAAGACAGTCGCTTCCCTTTTTTTAACGCTTTAAGTTCAAACATAAGGTATCCACTATGCACCATTTTTAAAGTGATCGCTTTTTTTCCTTTTTTTGGCAGTAAGAAAAAATTCCTCAAACCCTGGCCTGAGCAGCTATGTAGTGAGCAATCTTATTTAAAGATCTAGGACAATAACTTAAAATCGACAATAACACATAATAACACATGACGAATCCAATTTGATAAACCTGACTCGACTCAACAAGTTTATCAGACATTCATCAAATATTACTCCCATTTAGTCTTAATTTGATGAGTATGGTTAAAATCACAAGTAAAAACCAAAGTACCATCCATCCTTGTAAGAACAAACCTCTCAACAAGAACATAACATCCAAATTTAACCCACCAACCAATTCCACCATATTCCTCTTCTTTAACAATTCTAACTTGTTTTTTACCCTCATTTACCCATCCAACTCTTCTTTGCTCCCAAATCATTCTCTCAACAATTACCCTACTTAACCCAACACTTACCTCTTCACCAACACTCCCAATTGTCCTAAACCATACTACCTTACTATTTGAATTACCTTCATCTATTACCCCATCTTTTCCACCAATTTTCACCTCTTGTATCGGTACCACGACATCCATCATTATTTTACCGCAGTAACTATTACCATTATCCGCGGTAAAAACCCTTTCCCACCTTTGTTCAAGTGTCATCTCATAATACATTGAGTGCTTCACTTGATCACCCAATTCTACACTCCCTTCATGAATGAACATAAAAGGGCACACCCATTTACCTACATTAACCGACTCCGAATGTAAACGGGTTAATGGGAAATCAAACCCGGGTTGTTTCGAACGTAGGACTCTGTCTAGACCCTTGAATGATTCTTGTATAAAACCGTTTGATTTCGAAAGATGAATTGTTGGTATATTCCTTAGAAATCTTGGGACATGGCCATCATGGGTTATTGATTTTGCATTGAATCCATTGTTGTTAGTGCAAGTTACCATTGTTGAAAACTCAAATTGTTGATACATGTCTTCTGGATCAAGAGTTCTTGGTTTCTTGTCCTCCTTTGTACATGAATATGCTTTCCTATTGCACCAAAAAAAATTACAGTAAGATTCGGTTCTTTTCGGCTGAAATGAGCTGAATTGAATTAATTGAACAAAATTGAGTGAAATATAGCTAAGCAAAATTGAAAGGAGCTGAAATTAAGTCAGAAAGAACAGGGCCTAAATGGATCGTACATTTGCAGTACTATACCAGTTTTATAGTTTCTGATTACTATAATAATATTTTTAAATTTTCTTTTAGAAATTATGAGTGTTACTATTAAAAAATTTAAGTTCATTTATTAAACCACTAAGCTCAAAAAATTATAATAAAACTCAAAAATATTACAAATATATAAACCTAGTTAAATTTTAATTTTGACGGAAAAAAAATTTAAATCTAATTTATAAAGTTTAATAAATTCTGAAAAAATAACATATGCTCAAAACCAAATAAAGTTTGAGAGTACTCAAGAAAAATAGAATTTGAACAAATATGGAAATAAATACGATCATAGCATGACCCGTCTCATACTCTCATATGAGTCTATTTCACGATATTATATAATACTGGTAGTTGACTAGTAGTTTGTTAATCATGTAAAAAGCTCTAAATATATGTTAAAAATACAGGGAAATTGTTTCTGGATGATTCATAATGAAAATTACGTAGTACATCCATACATAGCGATATGGGTACTCGTAGACATGTAAAAAGCTATACATATACGTTGAAAATACAGAAAAACCGTTTCTGGACGACTCATAATGAAAATTACGTAATACATCCATACAGAAGCGATATGGATACTCGTAGACATGTAAAAAGCTATACATATACGTTGAAAATACATAGAAACCGTTTCTGATGACTCATAATGAAAATTACGTAGTACATCCATACAGAAGCGATATGTGTACTCGACCAAGTACGGAATGCTTACCCTTTGTGTTTACCATGTGCCTTGATCAAGTAATATCGATTCGAAGAAAGAGGTTGATTAAGAACAGGAATAGCAAAGACATCATCTTCTTCAAAAGGTCCATGGTTGAGTTTAAGGACTTTGTTTGAAGGGAAAGGAAGGTCAACAATGGCGGAAGCATTAGAAAGACCAAAACATGTTGGTATTGATTCTTCATCATGGATAACAAGATAACCTGAATTTGGACCTTCTGGTGGTGGACTTAATAAGGATTCTGAGGATTTCTTGTAAAGAGAAAGGGGTCTAGTTACATACATAGCTAAATCCCAACTTTTGTTTCTAATCTTTTCGGGTATATATATGCGGATTTTGCAGATGTCAATTTGCTTAGTTGATTAATCATCAGAGACGGTAGTATTCATGACTTCGGTTTAAATTCCGTCAGTATTAAAATTGTCTTATAAGTGAATCCCAAGTTTTGTTTCTAATCTTTTCGGGTATATATGCGGTTTGCAGATCAGATGTCAATTTGCTTAGTTGATAATTTGATATAAGTTATGTTTTTTCTAGCTTAATTTTAACTTCTTTCAATTTTACTTGGTTGTATTCCGTTAAATGTTCAATCAATTATCTTCAATTAATCTCTTCACAAAGTCAACTTTTAATTCAACTAATTTCACTTCACCTCAGTTTCAATCGATTTAGTTCAACTAATCTCTACTTTAATTAATTCAATTAAGCTCATTTCAGCCGAAAAGAACATGGCCTAAGTCATGCGTGATTGCGCGGTAGTATTCACGACTTGGGTTTAAATCAGTATCAAAATTGTTTAATAAGCGAATCCCGAGTTTTGTTTCTATTCTTTTCGGGTATATATGCGAATTTTGCAGATGCCAATTTGTTTAGTTGATATAGTCATAAGTGATAGTATTCATGACTTGGGTTTAAACCCCATCAGTATCAAAATTGTCTAATAAGCGAATCCAAGTTCTGCTTTTAATCTTTTCGAGTATATATGCGAATTTTGGTGATGTCAATTTACTTAGTTGATATAGGCATAAGAGGTGGTATTCATGACTTATGTTTAAATTCCGTCAGCATTAGACTTGTTTTATAACTCTATTTAGACTATAATTATTTGTAATAACATAGGATATGATCGCATACATCTAATTCTTATCGTGTATAGGTGTGAACATTCGAGTTGTTGAAGCATAAATGTTTAATTTTTATGGAATTTTTATATAGTCAATCAAACAAATGACATAGACTTCTTCAAACACATCAATTATTGACTTGGTAATGCTTTAGGCATGGCCTAGTTGTAGTAACAACTACGATGATTTTGTCCAAGCTTAAATAGTTTGATTACTTGTACAATTGTGACATAAGGAGATAAAGGGTGGACGACACTGATGGGTTAGTAGACGCAGTCGTTTCTATTGAAAAATGAGAACTTAAAAAAGATGATCTATAAAATCTTATTAAAAGTTAAACTCGAATAAAAGAGCGCATATTTTAAGTTAATGAGTTAGAAAATTTGTGGTGCAAATTTTAGATAATTATTTTGTTCATATATATTTGTTTTTGTAATTAAAAAAAAAATATTTGTCTTCGTAATTCAAACTATTTATTATTTTTTTAAAAATATGTTATTGTCTTGTACTATAGATTGTAATTGTCTTTTATTATAGATTTTAATTTGTGTAAAAATTTGTTATACGTTTATCTTTAAACATTGACGTTCAATTTTATGAATAAAAATAGCACGGGTCACAAAACTAGTTAAATTTTTAAACCTCTTTCGAGTTTTGATTACGATATTACTTATTTGCCTCTGTTGAAGGTTTTTCGCTTCCATATATAAATCCGGACTCCGTCGTTTGGTGGAGATACTTTTCTTTTAAGGGTGAATCTTCTTCGGGAAGTCCAACTTATAGTTTTCTCCTGGTAGATAAGATGATAAATAATGAGTAGACTAGAAATTTGGAACTAATGACACGGACTTTTTTGTTATGATGAATTCGGAGTATTAGAAAAGGGTCAAGAGATTGTAGTGCAGGAAAAAAATCGCAAATTCAGACAAATATATCCGTCTTAAATAATAAAATAGGTTAAATAGATGATAATACAAATAGTAGTATTTAACCTGTTTTACACTTAAAACGGATATGGTCGTGTTAAGGGAGGCAAAATGACAACGGTAAATAAATGAAACAATGTACAGAAATCAGAACAAAATACAATGAGGTAAATAATCAAATGCAACCTAAAGACAGAAAAGGAAATTTTATCAGATGCTGGCTTTCTGAGACAACAAAGGAGCAGTTCCAGGTCGGACCAACTGGGATGAAGAGCTCGTTGTAGCGGTGCTACCACTGTACGTAGACGAGGAAGTATTGGAGAATACGTCCATGTTCAGTGGCGGCGCAAAATAGGTTGGAACCGGTTGCTTTGACGGCAATATTGGCAACAGAGAATCCATGGATGCAGGACATTTTACTAGGAGTATCATATCGGAATTAAGCATTCTCTTTGCTGTATGTCGAACTCTTCATCGAGTCGTTTATCCACAGCCTCTTAATGTACATGGAATAAATGGTTTTAAGAGAATAAACGTGACCATTTTATGATAAACTGCGATCATCTTAGATTAAAAAGTCGCTACAAAAAAGGTCACTAATTTGTGTTCTTTTCAATGCCGTGACTTCTAGACACTAACTTTTTTTTATTACGGGTTATAAATGTCCTTAATATGTTAGACAAATTTTCATTTAAAACGAATATATCGTTTAAACTTAAGACAAAATATAAGACAAAAACAAAATACATTGAGAAAAGCAAAAGATTTAGGCAGTTTAAGGTGGGGTTGTGCAAGCGTTTTGGTCGACCCTGAACCATCCCATTGAGGAGTGGTGAGTTGGTAGCTCGTAAAGCAGGCCTTGAACCGACCCTTAGGCAGTCGTGGTCTCGTGGACAGGTCGACTCTACGATATAGTCCAATGTTTTTGTGTAAGAAGACCAATAGGCAAGTCGACTTGCAATTACAGAGCCTAACCCGACCCAATTAAATCCACGGGTCTACATGGTCTTGTGGTGGGTTAGTTGGGCATTTAGTCACTTCTATTTGAACCAAATCATCATATGTAACTGAATTACCGAAGCCCAACGATCATATCCTAAATCCGTTCACAAGTTCTGATCAAAGACGAACACTCCCCGTCACGATTCCGTCTTAATGAGAGAAGCTGAAATCACTTATACAAGCTTATGATAATGTGAAAATAAAACTTCGATGAAAAAATGATGAACACATTCTTAAAACACCACCATTGTTGTCCACCTCATCTTCTCTTCACCTTTCCCTCCATTACCAAACCTTCAAACTCACTCTCACTCACTAAACTCTCAATTCCTTATAATTCCCATAATACCCTTTCACCTTCCTTTTCTCTTTCCTCTTTCACACCAAAAGCTTCCAGCTTTTCCAACCCAATTTCTTCAATTTGGGCCAATGAACAAGAAAAAGATTCAAACTTTGATGATGGGTCGGGTCAAATTGATGATTTGGCCCATGATAGCCCAGTTTATCAGAAAACCTTGAGATTGGTTGAGTGTTCTATGTTCGCTGCTGTTGCTGGTTTGGCTTATTTGCTAAGCAATTCTCTTGCCATTGAGGTTATTATTTCTGGGATTTTCTTTGAATTGATTCTTTGCTCTTAATTATTTCTGGGAATTGATTATTTGATTTTAATTTCATGGTGTTTTGGTGATTTTAGTTGTTTGAAGTAGATTTGGTTGTTCTATTCAAACTAAGCAATTTAGTTTTAACTGCTATGTTTCTTCGACTCGTTTAGAAGTATTCGACACGGGTTTGTGTCCAAGTGTGGCTATTTTTACGAAAATGTGGATAATTTGGGTTTAAATAACGTATCCAAGTGTCATACCCATATCCGAATGTCAGTATCATAGAGGTATGTGAGGCAATCAAGAGTCGGAGTAACATAGGTGACTGAATTATTGAATTACTGAATTCTCAGTAACATCCCTAGCCAGATGATTATTATGAAGAACTTCTAAGAACAACAGCTGTTTTGCCGCGGCGATATGCTAGCATCTGAGAACTTCATAATGCTGAGTCCAATAGTTTCTATGGATACTCCACGACTTGGGGTTCAGATGTCTCGTAGAGTCGTAGGTAGACAGTGTATGTAGACTGGCAAACTCGGTTTTTCTGTGTTACTCCTAGTTTGCTCTACAGCATGTTAGATGCAACATTCGCGAAACAACAGGCCTGCTGATTACAAATGTTAATGTAGGGGTAGCTTGTGTATACTTCGTGAGATGTACCTGTTGCTGTAAGTTTGTTGCAACATTCTTACTGAAAGTTACGAACTCGTGTGAATAGTATTGAGACTGTTCAATGAGCAACTCGTAGCTGATTATGGAACAAGTGGGGATAAATAAGGACTCTTTACTGAATAAGGCCCTGTTCTTTTCGGCTGAAACGAGCTGAATTGAATTAATTGAAATAGAGCTTAATTGAACTAAATTGGGTGAAACTGGGGTCAAGTGAATTTAGAGTAGTTAAAACTTAATTTTGTAAAGAGATTAATTGAACATAATTGATTGAGCGTAAATAAAACTTAACATATACCAAAGGAAAATTGAAAGGAGCTGAAATTAAGCCAGAAAGAACAGGGCCTAACACTGCTAAACGTTCATGACATTTCTGCGAAGTTCCCCTACAATGTACTTATCGAGGAAGGTCTTTGTTGTGACCCTCTGCAGAATTATTTTGGATGCTTTTTTGCTTTGCCAATTGTAATAACCTCAATGAGATGGGGCGTTGCTGCGGGGCGAAAGACTATGGTAGCAACAACAGTGCTATTGTTTGTACTGTCAGGACCTGTGAAAGCATTGACCTATTTGGTAAGTTGTAGTTCAACTCCTCTGAATAAGAGCGTTTTGTATTTCTCATGTTTGTCGATACCTAAAGTTATTGGTTGTAAGGTTTATCGTGTGGTCGTGGCAGTTGCTGCATGGAATACTCGGATTCACCATGGGCTCACTTTGGAGGTAAACTGTCGTCTGTAAACTTCAAAGTTATGTTTCTAGAAGACTGTCAGAATACCGGACTTGGCTATTTTCTGAAAAAGTTGCTTGCTTTTGGTCTAAAATGAAATGTTCCAAACTGCTGTGTTGTGTTGTAATGTTAAAGAGTGTTGAGCATGCAACAAGTAAACAGTCAAGGGTGGAGTCTAGTTAGAGATGGCAATGGATCCCGGATCCTACCCAGATCCACTAGACCCTATACCCAAGGGTAGGATATGGATCTCATTATTTTAGATCCTTAGGATCTGGATCGGACCCATATCCTTATACGAGTACGAGGGTCGGATCTGGATCCCACCACTAAGATCCAGATCCTACCCTTGGATCCTCTTTTAATTTTTATAGGGGTAATTTTTGGATAGATTCGACTCTTCAGAGGTAGATCATGGAAACAAGCAATGAAGTATCAGTGTTTATTTTGTTTGGACAATTTGTTTCATTATGAATTGTTGGAATTATAATTATTTTGCGGTTTGTAAACCTTATTTGTAAGTTGCTATAAGACTTTTTAATACTTTGTACACTCTTTTTATTTCTTTTAGACTATGATTTTTAAACCAGTGAAGTTAATAGAGGGTAATTCGACAAAAACACCGTCTCTAATTGACAAGTAAAAGTGAAATAGTGTATAATAGTGACTTGGTGCGGTTTCATTTGAATGTATCGTTGAAGATTGACGGATCAGATCCTACCCAGATCCTTAGGATGCGGATATGGATCTACAAATTTCGGACCCTGAGGATAAGGGTAGGATCTGGATATACCATTTTAAAATGGATCTGGATCTGGATCCTATAGAATCCTGTCCAGATCCTACCAATTGCCATCTCTAAGTCTAGTGGTTAAAACTTGGGTGAAATTCCCAGGAGACCGGGTTCAAGCCTCCCCAAGAGCAAAATCTTGTGGAACATTCTTGGCCCGAGTCCATGCCTAAATAGACTTCGAGCCTGTCACCCTCGGAATTTTGTCAAGGTTAGTGGGACAAGAAGTGTGCTCATTTGTGCTCGTTAATAATCAAATCTCCCGTGATATTCTCATTTGTGCTCGTTAATAGCTTCATAGTATTCCCCCTCCGATCTGTAGCATTTTGGTAGTAAGGCTTCTATCGTTTTATATTGAATCCAATATATTGGGTTTGTTTTCTCAGGTTGCGAGTGAACTGGCGTCTTTCAATCTTCTTATGCACATTGGTACTACTGTCTTTCACCGTATATCCAAAGTTTGAATAAACTCAACTTTCTGTCGAAGTCGCACTACCCTTACAAAACCGTATATTACTCTGAAACGCAGGTTAGAGCAATCGGTGCATTGGGATACGTTCTGACATCGTCATTCCTCATAAGTGAAAACATACTTGCACTGGTAATTAGTTACATCGACTTACATCCTCTGTATTCCTTATCGTTCTAATGAGATGCCCAATACACTGACATCATTTAAATCTCAGATCACCATCAATGTACACGCCACGCTAACCTTGATATTCAACTCATTGGGCTTCACCACAGTTCCATCGATGACGACAATATACGGCATATTTGGTACCCTGGTTAGTTCCGTCCACCTTTGTAAACAAAACAAAACAAGGCCTGGTCTTTCTATACGAGTGCTGATATTTGTTCACTGTATTTCGCAGCTCTTGATGAACTGTTGCTTCTTTGTGATTCTGCTTCATATCCTATACTCCTTGTTCTTGGCCAGACTCGGAATGAAGTCTTCACTGATGATGCCTAAATGGTTGGAACGTGCTCTATAGTATCCTCTCTGTTGGGTTCGGGGGCAACGCCCCCGAAACCTAAACGGCATCTGAATTCGGTATTGGGCTAGGGTTTCTGTCTATTAGGTTAAGAGTACTCATCTACCCTAGCCGTTATCATATCACAATATACCGTTCTGAATCTGTAATCTGAAAAACTCTTCACATTAATAAAACTCCCTCCCTTCTGCCCTGTGGACGTAGCTAACACACCGTTAGTGAACCACGTAAATCTGTGCATATTGTTCTTTACTGTTTGTTTTTTATCTTTCTCTGTGCTTCCGTTATAACACTCTCAAATTGCTGACCCGACAAAAGGATCATTCGTGTCCTGACGGGGATCAGGTTCACAGTCATTTTTGGTTTGTGTACACTGTACACAATCATTTCGGATTCTGGTTTTTTGGGTTAATGTCTAATGGTACCGAATTCAGTCAAAGCGTCATAATGTAGCATCAACGTAGATATCTTCACATAGTTCTATATTACCGCGGCTTGATCTGCCAACATTCGAGATCAACTCATGTTGGGTATTCTGCAACGACTTTCTCAATATACATAGCTTTATTCGCTTTTCCATTAAAATATTAAAATTCACGAAAGAGAGTTTTATCGTAGTCCAAACGAAATTTGACACGTGAATGAAACATATATTGATATTGGAAGTAGCACGGGTACATAGATCCGACAAAAGTGAATGCGCTTGGAAAAGCAGGAAGTGAACCGGAAAAGTAGGCAGCATAATTGGAGTGAAGACATGCATCTTTTATCCTGAGAAAAAGGGCATGGTGGGTGGCTGAGTCAGGCATCATATATTCAAGTCAGTATAATTGTCACACTTTCTAATCTTCATTTTATTTTACTTTATTTTATTATAGCGTTTCTAAATAATGTCTATTTTTTACAATAAGGTGGGCGGAGGATAAATGGAGAAAAATGAACCTACATTGAATCTATTACCTCAGATTTTCCTTGTTTTGAGCAGATGACTATTTTTTTAAGTTTATTTTTCAAATTTTATTTGTTTTTGAGCATGTGAGTATTTTTTGAGCTTATTACCTCAAATTTTATTTGTTTTTGAGAATATGTGTATTTTTATGAGCTTATTAAAGTTTATAGGTTGGATTTTAAATTTATTTCCGCCAAAACTATAATTTAACTAAGCTTATATGTAATGTTTTTGAGTTTTATTATAATTTTTTGAGCTTAATATTTTAATAACCGAACTCTAAAACTTACAATACTCGTAATTTTTAAAATAAAACTCAAAAACATTATTATAATGCTAGAAAATTATAAAATATTAATACTAAAAAATTATAAAATTGGTGGTAGTACATCAGATGTATGCTCCTCTTATTTGAATGAGTGGATAGAAAATGAAACTTATAGGAATAGTGTCACTTCTATATAATAAAAATGACACTATTTATTTTCAGTTAATGACATATAGCGCATGTCTTCAAAGAACATTCAGTATATTTTATAGCATCAGAATCTGATTCTATTGGGTTTTTAATGTGACCCTACTAACCTTTACTCTCATCCACCAATATTAACGGTCGGGCCATACCCGCCTCGGACAATCGTGGACCAAATCACTACCCTAGTCCTATGACTACTATCAATTGGTGTGAATTAATGAGTGGCAATTGGGTTGTGGCCATGTGGGACAAGAAAGAGAGATTGTAAAGAATGAGTGGATAAATTTGTTGTTTGACAAATTCCATTTCAAATCATGTATAGCCGTTCAAAATAATAAGACGGATTAAATAGCTACCACTTTATATATTAGATAAAAATAAAATGCTTAGATATTAGTAGAAGTACTTGTCTTATTTATACAAGTGTAGTGTATTTGACCCGTTTTAATCTTAAAACAATTATATTCGCTTATTGTTTGAGGTTAGTCAATGTAGTGTTGTCTGTCAAATTTATATCACACCCTTTTTCTTTTCAATTGTTCTTTTAAAAGTATAATAGTTAAAATTTAGGTGAAATTTTCATGGAGTTTGTATTCAAACATCTTAAAAAGTAATTTTGTAAAGTGTTATGGTACGAGTTTGTCATCCCAACTTTTTTAGTGTATTATCTGTTATAGTAATTTGCAAGCTATCAGGTATACTCGAGTATTTGTCAAAAATAGCGGTTGCGGAGCTTTCGGCACTAGGAAAAAAACAAAAAAATATATGTTTCCTCCTAGGCTGAAATATACCTATAATTATGGGTGTAATTATTTTTTGTTATTTTTAAAAATTCACTTCTATATGATTGGGTAAGAGAATTTTACTAATATGTTAAAATTAAAGTTAAAAAAACTTAGAGGAAACTTAAATAACTAAGTCAAGTAAGGGGTGAGCAAATTTAGGTCCGGACCGGAAAAATGGACCAGACCGGACCATTTGGTCCGGACCAAACCCAGACCGAATTATTTTGGTCCGGTCCTCGGTCCTCATTTTTTCAAGTTTTGGTCTTCGGTCCGGTCCGGTCCAAGACCGGTTAATTTAGGTCCGGACCGAATGGACCAAACTTCATGTTTTTTTACGACCAATCATTAAAATATTTTGAATGAAATTAACATTTTATCTTCGAAAGACATTATAAATTAGTATTGTCAATGATTTTCATAAAAAATGTCGTCTAACTATTTAAATATATTTTATATTAGCGGAATTAAAATGTAATTATCCTCTACGAAATAGTGAAAAAAATAGTTTAGGTCCATTTTGGTCCAAGACCGGACCGGACCAAATATTTCGGGTTTGGTCCGGTCCAGGACCGAAAGTTTTAGCTCCGGTCTTTGGTCCACCAAATTTTTAAGTTTGGTCTTCGGTCCGGTCCGGTTCGGTCCGGTTTGGTCCGGTCTTGGACCGATTCTCACCCCTAAAGTCAACCATAAATAATTAACTAAAACAACTTGTATCACAATTTAACTAGTATAACCCGTGAAAAAATTACGAAGTTGTTATGAAATATTATAGTATAATATTATATGGATGTCCATATCTTATAATATCTTAGAGTGTTTTATCTTATATGGAAACTCTACCTCATTGTATATGTATATATACCCCTCATAATGGAATGAGAACGTACTTTTGTCTCTCTCACTTTCTCTTTACAATTCTCTCTCGTCTTTATTTCACAACAGAAGTTGGGTTCTTTTTTTTAAGAAGGCGATTAATGTTATTGCCATATAGTGCCACGTAAGATGATTTACCACATATGAGGGTTAATGCTATTACCACATAGTGTCACATAGAATGATTTCCAAGATTTTTTTTATAGTAATAATAATAATATTTTCGATTTGAAGCCCTAGTTCAACCAAGAACTTATTACCAAAATAAACCCTAATTAGTCTCACTTAATACAACCTTTTCCGTCTAAAGTCAATTAAAACCGAAAAAATGCAACTTACCGTCAAATCCGACCATATTTAGTTAAAAAACACATTTTTTCAATAAAACGTAAAACTGAAATTTTGATTATAATATGGACACCTGTTACAAATTAACGACATTTTCTTGATCTTAATTTCAGATGTAAACCGTCTATCTAAAATAAAAATCGCAAATTCTCATTGAAGACTACACTATCCGTCACAAGTTGAAGTCAAATAATGTCCCTCCCACAAAATACAAATAACACGACAGTAAAACTCTTCGAATAAAAATTTGGCAATAACCCAAAACCTACCGATAATGATCACATTATAATTATTCCAGAAAAAGTAACTCCTGTCTTTGTTAATCTCTCATCCACAAACAATACCCTCATAAACCCCGCAAATTAATTCCAGGGTTAAACGTATCTGTATCCACCCAAATACTGCAAATCAGCTAACGTCCACGAAACCATAGCAGGGCAAATCCGTCATTTCACCTATGTCGACCCCCCTATATAAACCCCGCGCCTCCTTCCTCTTTTCATACCCTCGAAAAGCCGCAGCTACTCATCATTCCCTTAACCTAATAATTATTCCCAAATCATTTCCCAATTCTTTTTAATCTTCATCTTTTAGGGTTTCGATTTGAGTTTTAAGAGGGTCAATTATTGTTCGTTATTTCCAGATCTTCATCCATTGTTCTTGATTGTTTTACCTTGATATATTCGTATGTCTCTCCTCAATCTAGTTTTGTTTCGTATTTCCTGCGTTTTTTTAGGTTTTTCTGTTTGATTTTGATTGTTTAATGTTTGTAATTGTGTTTTTAATTGAATATTTGAATTGTCTATGATACGGAATTATTCTCGTTGTTATTGATTAAATTAATCTAGGATTTTCATCTTGTTGCATGTTGAATTAGGATTTAATCCTCGTGTTAATCGAATTACTGAGTTATTCTCGTTAATAATAAAAAATTTGCGAGATACAATATGGTATTAAATTGATTTGTTTAGCAATTCATCTCTGTTGAATTCAGGATTAGATTGTTGTTTTAATGAATTACTGGATTATTCTCGTCCCTATCCGTAAAAATTGAATTGATTCAGAATTTCATCTCCTTGCACGTAAATAGGTTTAAATTGTCGTTTTAATTGAATAGCTATGATACTGTATTATTTCGTTGTGATTTGCGGAATAATCTCGTCCAGGGTTTCATGCGGTTGTTTGTCAAATCAGAACTAGTCTTAAATCCGTGCAACTAAAAAACGTAAATATATCCGATGAAGTATATTTAGTTATCGAATTCATGTGCATTAAATAGATTACAATTTCATTCTTTGTTGAAATTGTACTCGATGTGTTGGTTGACGTGATATTCACAACAATAATCATGGTAGCTTGTCAAAGACTGTAACTTGTAATCGATACCGGTCTTTTCTCATATCGTCTCTAACATAAAATATTGTATTAGAGATTAGAGATTAACCGATTGGTGAAGGTCAGTATCGTTGCCCCTATAAAAATGGGTGAATTGGTAAATCCCATAATTTGGAAAAAACCAAACGGATTTTAGCCAATTCACATAAATTGGCCAATTCACGTGTTTTGCAAAATCACGGAAAATTAATTCCCGTATGGCAGCCAAATGAGGCCTTACTCCTTAGTCTCTAAATTTCCAAAATTTGACTGTTTCCTTCAAATATATTTATACAAATTTCTTCTAAGACGGGACGGTTGCAAGCGTGAAACGGATCTAATTGGTTAACAAGGTTATTATAATTAAAGGGATTTACACGCGAGACTTGAAATTTACATGTTTATATAAATGTTAGTTTACACTCGATTAGTGATCCTGATAGACGTTCTTTGTGCCTATTTAATTTGTATCCATTTTGTGGATATTAATGTATATTTGGATGTTTTTTTTGTGACAACAGATTGAATGAACTATGGAGTCAAAAGGTGGTAAAAAGAAGTCTAGTAGTAGTAGTAGTAAATCGCTATTCTCCCCACTCGGCTACAGCATTGAAGACGTTCGACCAAAAGGAGGAATCAAGAAATTCAGATCAGCTGCTTACTCCAACGTACGCGTCTTTCTTATGATATCCTATTGCTTCTATTATGAATCATTTTCGATTGTTTATTGTTACTTATAGATGTTCATTTGTTTTGTTTTGCAGTGCGCTCGCAAACCATCCTGATATACCCTAACTAGATACTTCTCCGACTACTCCAAGTAGTCCCATTTTTATTTTCTTGCACTAATAAATATTAGGTCTTTTAGTTTTAAACCCCTTTCTTCTTCAATTTCCCTCTTTCCTGTACTGCTCGGCTTCCTCTTTACGACTGTAACACTCACTTCTAAACAACACAAACATGACGGTCCCTATGATGGGAAACAACGACGCTGTGTCTCACATGGATGGAGACAACAACACCATGACGATTTCTGCTATCGGTTTTGAAGGGTTTGAGAAGAGGCTTGAAATTTCGTTTTTTGAGCCTGGTATCTTTGTCGATCCTGAAGGGAAGGGCCTCCGCGCATTATCTAAGGCCCAGTTGGATGAGATTCTTGGCCCGGCTGAATGCACCATTGTCGACTCTTTGGCGAATGAAAGTGTGGACTCATATGTCCTCTCCGAGTCCAGCCTATTTGTCTATTCTTACAAGATCATTATCAAAACTTGTGGAACCACGAAGCTGCTCCATTCTATCTCCCCAATTTTAAGGCTGGCTGCCTCCGTGTCACTTGACGTGAAAGCTGTACGCTACACTCGTGGGAGCTTCATCTTCCCAGGCGCCCAGTCGTACCCTCATCGATGCTTCTCGGAAGAAGTTGCTGTGCTTGATAAGTACTTCGGAAACTTAGGATCAGGCAGCCAGGCCTTTGTAATGGGGAGCCCGTCTAAACCCCAGAAATGGCATGTTTACTCTGCCACAGCTGAAACCAGCTACGACGACCCTGTTTTTACCCTGGAAATGTGCATGACAGGCCTCGACAAGGAAAAGGCATCTGTCTTCTTCAAGTCTCAATCTGCATCTGCTGCTGAGATGACAGAAACTTCCGGTATTCGCAAAATTCTTCCAGATTCTTCAATATGTGACTTTGATTTTGAGCCCTGTGGGTATTCCATGAACGCCATCGAGGGACCCGCTGTCTCCACCATTCATATTACTCCCGAAGACGGGTTCAGCTACGCAAGTTTTGAAGCTGTTGGGTATGACCTAAAGGTAGTTGATCTGAACCAGCTAGTGGAAAGGGTTCTCGCTTGTTTTCAACCCAAAGAGTTTAGTATTGCAGTCTCAGTCGACACAGCTGACAAGGTCCTCGAGAAATATTGTGCGGTTGACGTGTTGGGTTACGGTCGTGAAGAGGGTGGCATTGAAGGGCTCGGATTGGGTGGCTCAGTCTTCTACCAGAAGTTTTCCAAGACTGCTGCTGTTTCCGCCCCCAAGAAGGCTCTGAAATGCTACTGGAAGGAGGATGAAATTGAAGAAGAGAATGTTTAAGAGTATTTGCATTTCTATTTCTATTAAATAAAGATTCAGGTTTTGAGCCTGATGATCAAACTATTGTTGCATTATTGTTTTCGGGATTGACTTTCAAATGTACTATGACGCCTTGGTTGCTGTTATTTTAAGTTTATTATTATTATTATTATTATTATTATTATTTTTTATTTTTTAATTTTTTTTAATTTTTTTTTATTATTATGAACCTGGAGCTTTTATTAAAAATAAAAGAAAAATTACATGAAATTTGTGGGCACCCCGAAACTAGTTGGGCGCCCACTCCCTTAGCTATAGCAAAACTAAGGCGAGAAAAAATAAAAGCAGCGGTCCTCGCTCCAGCATCTTGGGAGACATAAAACTTCTGAATCCTCTTAAGCAAGGAAACAGCATCTTCCCCCCAATTATTATTATTGTTGTTGTTTTAATGATTCAACTCATTGCTATTCCGACACAGCGACAGTCCAACAAATTCCGGAGGACAATAGGGGACTTTTACAGGCTCTTTGGGGAGATCGAAAGAGCTGAGTTGAAAGTGCAGTAGAGTTTTGAAACTGGTTCTGAATAACCGATTTCCGGTTTCGGTTTTCGAACATTTTTTACTAGTATACGGAGTACATCTCAATATTTCAGTACGTACTGGTTTCAGTTTTATTATACTAGGGGTGAGCAAAACCGTATACTCGATACGGTTTTGAAAACTATATCGGGTATACGGTTTTAAAATCGCAAAAATCATTATACGGATCCGATACGGTTTAACCGTATATTCGATTTTCGGGTATCCGGAATAATCGTGTATACGGAATCCGTATATACAGATACGGTTTGGTTAGAAATGACAATTAAATATTATAGTTTTCTAAGTGCTAATAATCCGTATTAAAAATCCGAATCGGAATTTTTTTGCCCGCACCTATTTATACCTCTATACGGCTATATCTCGTTGTCCAAAGTAGCTAAAGCAGTAAAGCATTCACACAAGTGACACAACTACACAAGTAGGATTGTCGGACGAGGCAAGTTGAAGTGTTGAACAACACAAATTCTTATTTGCAACGGCACTATCCGTCGCAAACTTATGACGGATATCGTTTTCTCTCACAAAATACTCACTTTTTCTCTCTCTCCAACACTATTCATGTGGTCCCCTTTCTCCACTAACTAATTTTCTACCCATTTTATCTCACAAAATATCCGTCACAAATAACGACCCGTCGCAAGCAAGACTTACTAGTTGAACAAATTGTATAGTTGTATGGCGGCTAGTTCACGGGCAAAGGACCAAATCTGCTGGGCCATATATCAAATCCGATCATCCCATATATTTAGGTTAATTTCAAAAGTTAGGTTAATTTCAAAAGTCCGTCCTCTTTGCGACGGTCACAAGTTTGTAACCTCTCACAACCTCCTTTCACTTACCTCTTTGTCTAACGTTACATGCTGAACTTTTTTCTAAAAACGAATTGCAAGAGATAATAAAATTTGCATGTCTCACTTAAAATCTAATCATTTCAACTAGTTTTCAACTTTTGATTATAACAACACCAAAAATGTTTGGTATAATCGTTACTTCCTCCATTCAAATCCACTCTACACATTTCTATTTTACACACTATTCACAAACAACCATTCAAATTCGATTTTCTCTCGATACGTAAATAAAATTATATTCATGTGGGATCTAGTTTTATTCGTCTTTACGAGCATATTATTAATATCTAATCTTTATAATTTTTGAAAATACGTAGCTAACAATATTTACCGCACAAAAGACGCGTTGGCAAACGTGAAAAAATAAAGTGGTAGAGTGGATTTGAATGGAGGAAGTAATACCTAAAGTCACTAACTATATTATAAGGAAACTAGTTTAGAACCCGTGCAAAATTGCACGAGAAAATATAAATGATATATAAAATTAAGTTCTAAATTGTTATTTTAAATAATGTATTAATTTGAAATTTTGACTATCCATTGTAGAGTAATGACTTATATTACATGTTAGATATGTGCTCAATAAATAAAATTTGAGTACTTTATTGTGTTTTACTACTCAATTAGTGGAATAATATACAATCAGTTGTATAGATCTAGTAGTATAGATTTGTAGTTGTATAAGCTTATAGCAAATGATTTGAGTTTATATGTATGCACATTTTACGAACTTTATCGGAAAGAATCTGAACGCTTTTATAAATAAAAAAATTAACTCAACTTATTATAATGACAGTCAAAAATAATACATATTAATTCAATAAAGTTTTAATTTTAACACCTAAATAATTAAAATGTAAGTCAAAATTTTTAAAAGCTCAAAAAATTGTATATAAGCTTAATTAGTTTTGTAGTGGATGTACGATACTCATATACATTAGGGTGTGTAGTCTTATTTGTGTCAACTACTAAACCCCACAACAAATGATTCTTTTTAATTAGTGTATAATAATCTATCTAATATATATCTATTTTCAACCTTTCTTCTAATTATTGTTCCCATAATAATCTATGGGAAATGATAAATATAGCCTCATGGGCTGTATTTAAGGAGTGGAAATAAATCTTTAATATCTATATTAATTGCATGAATAATGTGCAATTTAATTTCGAATTCCTAACTTAACCACATTTGGAAGGTATTAAATACTTAAATACAACGAATGTTGTATTGAACGTTACCCATAATTTATTGATTAGAAATTAGAATGACCCTACTATTTTTTCTTTTCAAGTGAACATTGTCACCTAAAAATATGCTTAGACCCTTATCAGATACTATTTATTTCTCGTGTGAGTCACGTCTCATATCTTTGACCCGATAATTTATTATCTGTCATATTAATAGTGTCATAATATTTTAATTTAGAATGTTAATTAAAATTAAATATTCTTACGAAATTTAAGAATAAAAATATGAATATCATAAAAAAAAATGTGAATTTCGCAGAAACAATTATATACTCAGTATGGTTCACCGATAACTTTGATAATCAGTTTAGTATTATTTTTAACCAATTAAACCATTTTTCTTGTCTAATAAAACTCATGTAATTTAACGTATTTTTATAATAGAATAATTAAATATCATTATAATCTCACGGTGTTGTCATAATTACTTACCACATACATATATTGATTGGTTATTGATCCGTTTGTGAGTAGACCTGGCAAATGAGTTATTTGGATCGAGTTATTTTGGTTCGCGTTATTTTTTAGGTTAACAAATTATCAAGACATTTTCCAGTGGTGACACTTCGGATCAGATTATTTTGGGTCATGATTTTGCATTAGTTCACTCATTTTTGGTCAATAGGACCATTTCAGGTTACATTTAGGTTGGGCCACTTTGGATCGTATCTCTTTGAGTGTTCCAGCCATACATTTAGGTCATTTTCGAGTCTTGGGTAAGTCTTATCGAATTGGGTCACCATGTCTATTTATGAGCAATTAAATAGAGGTATTTCTTAGTCGAGTGGCTTAAAATTATAGGATCAAAAACTTTTTCTTATAAGAATTAATAAAATGAGTCAAATATGTAAATACAAAACATAATAGAACTTTAAAAAAAAAATTATGAAGGCAATTTGTTGAGTTTAACTATATGTCACATACATCAAGTTAAAAAAATAGGAAGATTAAAATCATGACCCAAAATGATCCTATTGCAATTGGCTTAAAAGAAATAATTAAAATTCCCGGAAAATAAACAAACACAATACAAAATGTATGTATTCTGCACTCTACTAACATTTAATTAAAAATTTCGTTGACATCCATATTATTTGTCAACTCATAAAACTTGCTCTAGTAACGATTTTAGAACGAACATCAAAATATAAAATGACTCGAAAATGGGAAAAAGATGAGTAATTTTGTAGAGGTAAAATATGGAAAATTAGATTTAATACACGGAATAACAATTTACACTACATTTTCCCGAAAATAAGGGTTGGATAATACTCCATAAATCTGAATGAAACCACTTAACATGACGATGCAGAAAGTATAATATATGAAGATATACGAAAATTGGAAAGTTTATGTAGATATATATTATACGGCTATAATAATCTTGAAAAATATATTTTTTGGGGCAAAGATATGTAATCTTTTTTAAGGTAGATAATTTAGGAATAAGACTATGGTAGTGAAAATTAGTAAGAATAATTATTAGGGTTTTGAGTTTGGCGGGAAAATAATTCACCATTGCTTGACACGTGTACAATAAATATTTAGTGGTTTCTCTTTTATACTTATATATAGATGAGACACTTGCATTGTAATACGCATGTATCAACTAAAATGCTCTCCATTTTTTGTCAATTTCCTCTCACTAATATAATTATAGTAAAATAAGTTCAAACTATGATGGAATTAAGTCAACTCAATAACTTTATTATATTTAGTGCAACTTTAATTCAAAAGAACAAAAATATATAAAAAAAACGACGTATTATACTAAGATTATGTGCATCGTAGCGAGTCAACCTGTCTAGGGTGACCTTGTGGGGCGATTTCCAGTTGCCCGACCAACACTAGTGTCAGCCCGACCCAGCCCGTAATCATCCTCTGCTCGAGCTAACGCCACAACTTTCTCTGCAAGGCCTAATCCAAACACTTATAAGAAAAATATGAAAGCTCGATCTGACTTGACTCGTTACTCAATCGGCCATGCTCGAGCTAGACAAAACTGGCCCAACAATAACTCATCGCAATCCTCCTATAGGCCATACACGAACGGTTGCACTCAACCCGATCCAACTCACACCAACCCGACCCAATGCACAACTCTAATAATACTCCATAAGTCCATATGAATAAAGTTGAAACAAATAAAGCATACGCCTATGAATTTGGATCCTCTCCATTACTTTCTCTCCATTACCTCTCTAATACACACTTATTTTAATATATTTTCTCTATCCATCCAATAAAACATTATTTTTATGAAATAATTACAACCGCTAGATCGTCTCAAGATTTAATCCGGACCGTTTAAAAGTAATGGAGGTCCATTTCTTTTCGGGTAATGGAGAGAATCCGGACCGTACTCCTATATCCTAACTTATCCCAATGACAAAATGACATCCCTACCCTAATTGAAAAAGAATAAGCACAACACAAAAACCAAAAGCATGATTGAAGGAATTAAGCTTTTCCCTACACAAAAACACTACCACAACTTTTGAATGTATAAAATCTATAATAATAGACCTAAGAAGTAACAATCCAATACCAATAATATATTCTTTTTCTCAAATGTTTTATGCAAACCAAGCCAAAACAAAGCATGGTAGGCCGCATGGTGATGTTTTTCGCCCTCTCACTTTCTACTTTTTCCTCCACCAACGCATTCTTTTTCTCTTCCCTTCACTTCCCTGACATATTGTGTCACACTTCCACTTTGTATTATTACCCAAACATAAAATAAAATAAATGGAAAATTTACGCGATATTTTTGAGGTTTGATATTCTGCTCGAAATATCAAGTTGATCAACTTACCGAGAACTACGACTTGAAAAAGAAATTGTTGTATTTGGATCACGTGGATATGAGTTTTTGTATGTCAAAGTTTTTTGACCGAACAAACATTGAGTGATCACATCTCTTGGTTACGAATTCAAAACCCGACAATTTTTTCCAAGTTGTAGTTCTCAGAAAAATAATTGATTTGGAAAAAAATCGTCACTTTCTGAGCTCGTAACCACAAATTATGACAGCATATAAAAATTCCCGGATAAAAAAAAATTATTTCGGGAAAATGACAAACTTTAAGGGCACCGTGTGCATTTTCCTAAAATAAAAAGTCGGCATAAGACGATCATATCATTTTCTGAGCATTCTACTTTTTATCTTATCTATCCATCTAACTATCTATCTATTAGATGAACCATCTCAACCAAAACCTTAACCTAATGTAAGATTCCTAATACGTTCCCTCACTCAAATGCCCATTGGGCTTGAAAAGTGGTTAGTTTGCACAGGCCTCCCATACCGTGTGCGGTTTCCACTTCGTGGTTTTTGAGGGGTTTTGAGGTCGTCAGGATTCAAACCCGTGAACTTTGATCACACTGGCTCTGATTTCACGTGTTTTATTGTTTGAGACGAATATGTCCGTATCCACCTTAAACCCGAAACAGTGTAATAAAAACAAAAGGCAATCAAACATAGTATACATATTGTTTCATTCCACATTCATTTGAACTAAATCCCCATTCACTTTTTACCTGCTCTTCAACTTATTTTGTCATTTTTTCTTCTTTTGTATATGTCCATTTAGTAAGTATTTAGACCAACATTTTTACCCCAAAATCTGTAAAAAAAAGAATGAGAGAATTTTTGTTGTTTACTTGGGTATTTTTTAGCTTATGGTGTTCTTCTTCTCTTGCTTTGCTTACACCTGATGGTGTCAATTACGAAGGTATTTATTTATTTATTTATTTATTTACTCCTTCCGTTCGGTCCAATTCACGTTAGATTATCCGTTACAAGCTTGTAACCGATATACTCGGAATTTTTGTTGTTTGATAATGTGTGACAGTGCAAGCTTTAATGGATATAAAAGACAGTTTGAAAGACCCACATGGTGTTCTTGAGAATTGGGATAGAAATGCAGTTGATCCTTGTAGTTGGGCTATGGTTACTTGTTCTTCACAAGGCCTTGTTACTATTCTGTAAGCCTTCTTTTTCACTTTTTTTTTTTACTGTTTTTAATAGTAAATTTTGTGTTACTCTTAAGTCTTAAACAGTAAAATTAATTACTGTCCCATGTACCTTAAGTAAGTAGTTAATTTTACCTTTTTTTTGTTTTAAAGGGAGGCATAATGATGATTTTGACGTAGATGTGTTTCGAATCAAAATTATGGGTATTACCGTATTAGTGTGTAGTTGTGTACCTGGAAATCACAAATAATACTCGCTTTGTCCCAATCATTTTTAACCTTTGGTAAGTGGGTAATTTTTTTAATTATGGGTAATTGTACAAAAACTTACTTGGTGGTGGAACTACGGGGCTAGCAGGAGCGCTCGCCCCTGAACATGAAAATGAAAATTAAGCTTTTGGAGTTTTTTTTCGAATTTACCATATAGCATTACTCGTATGCCTTGGCCATAATTTTTTGCCTCTCTAACTGCAAATCCTGACTCGGCCAAAATCTGACTCATAGAGTCCTAGGGGAATAGTTTCATGATGGGTAATAGTACAAAAACTTACCCGGTGGTGGAACTACGGGGCTAGCAGGAGCGCTCGCCCCTGAAAATGAAAATGAAAATTAAGTTTTTGTAGTTTTTTTCGAATTTATCATATGGCATTACTCGTCCCCTTGGCAGATTTTTTTTTTACTCTCTAACTGTAATTCCTGGCTCCGCCACTCTAGGTGAATAGTTTCATGATGAATAGCTAACATGAGCTAAGTGGGTAGTTATTGAATCATTAGAGTTTATCAAAGTTCTTGTTAGGTTGTTGTTGTTATTTTGTTATTGTTTGTTGTTGTTTCCTATGATGTTTAGTAATACAATAAGTCTCACTTGTGACGGCTTTAGTGACAGATATATCTGTCATAAGTTTGTGTCGGGTCAAATATCACCCCACCTGGGTTACTGGGTAGATAAGAGTAAGAGTGTCGGGGAATTACAAAGGACTAGTCTTCACCCGTCACAAATGAAAATTTGTGTTCATTTGACTCGGAGGTGAAATAAATGAATTTGTAATAATATGGTTTTGAATGGTTGATTCATTCAACACACAGGGGGATTCCAAGTCAAGGGTTATCTGGCACCCTTTCCCCAAACATTGGGAATTTGACAAATCTTCAGACTATGTAAGTGTACTACTATGATGAGCATTTAATATGATTATCATTTATTATTATTAATTATTATTATCAGTTTTGATCATAATGTTATGTTTTTGTCAGACTGTTGCAAAATAACAATATATCAGGTCATATTCCTGCTGCTATTGGAAAACTGTCAAAGATTCAAACACTTGATCTTTCTGAGAATTTGTTTACTGGAGAAATTCCGACCTCGCTTTCTCGCTTGGAGAACCTTCATTACTTGTATGTGCCGATGATTTTAGTAAATGAGTAGTTGATAGTTGATAGAAATGTCATGCCTTTATTGTTTGTTGTGATATGATAACCGCGACTCATGAAATTTCCGTGTTGATTTTGGTTAGGAGGTTGAGAAACAACACTCTTTCGGGTGACATTCCTCCGGGTTTTGCTAACATCACACAACTTACATTCATGTAAGTTTCACCTAACTTTGTCTTATCATTCATGAACTTTTCACAAATCACACGAAGAGCATTGCGTTACCGTCTGTAGGGGTGTAATCAAGGCTGGGACGGGTTTTGTCGGGTCAATATTGTCCTTCTGGTTGTCTGAAGTCCATGCTTCGGTTAGGCTGGTTGTCGCGTGTGTTTATTTGGGATATTTCTGATAGATGAACCATCACAACCAAATCCTTAAGGCGATGGTTGAGTCCCAACTGTTATTAATATTCCTAATACGCTCCCTCACTCAAATGCCCATTGGGCTTGAAGAGTGGTTAGTTTGCACAGGCCCACCCATACCGTGTGCTGGTTTCCACTTCGTGGTTTTTGAGAGGTTTTGAGGTTGCCAGGATTCGAACCCGTGACCTTCGGTCACACTGGCTCTGATACCATGATAGATGAACCATCTCAACCAAATACTTAAGGCGATGGTTGAGGCCCAACTGTTATTAATATTCCTAATAATTTCATCCATGATTACGTCTTTTCAAGCCCAATTGATAATTTCATGTTAAGCTATCATTAATCCATTTATTCTGTTTTTAACTCGAAATCATGAAGTTAAGTGTCAAGTTGGGGTTGCCGGGTTGGGACATGTCGTAATGGTTATCAGTTGTCCTGTTGTTGGCTTGGTCTCGGGTTGGGTTGGTTTTGGCCATTTAGTTCACCAATCTTTTTGGGTAAAGGGTAATCATGTTCGGTTTCACAGACCAGGTTAACCCATGCTAGCTCTAGCTAGCGCTGTCTTACCCTTGCGTTAGTAACACAAAACCGTTTCCAAATCGTCCTGAAAGTTTTCTCGTATCACATTTACTGTAATAATTGGTGGCCCCTAACTTTCGGAATTCCTTTTTTGGGTGTATGACAGTGATTTGTCCTACAATAATTTGAGTGGTCCTGTACCAAGATTCCAAACAAAAACCTTCAGGTGAGCAACATTTCATAACATTTCATTTCAAATGTTACAAGTTCATGTGCCTTTTTTCCGCTTCAAGAACATGTCTCGCTAATTCGTGCAAGTTGCTTAATATAGTGTTGTAGGAAACCGTCAAATATGTGCCACAGCTGGTGAGAAAATTTGCAATGGGACCGCTCAATTGCCGCTGTCATTCGATGTGAACAATTCAAGCAGTGAGTGCTAATAATCGATATGCATCAGTCATGACCGACTTTGTATGTTTTCAAGTTTGATCGCGACAATCTGATTGTTACGTCAAACACTAATGCGTTAATGTCTTTGTTACTGAAGGTTCTCTGCCTTCTCGTAAACCCAGGGGTCACTCGAAACTTGCCTTGGCGTTAGGTTCCAGTATCGCTTGTGTTTGCCTACTGATCGCTGGGTTTGGGTTCCTTTTGTGGTGGAGATACAAGCACAACCGACAGTTATTCTTCGATGTCAATGGTAAAGTAAAAGAGCTACATTTTAGTTCAGTGGCCGACCTAGAAATTTATTTGGGCCCTGTATGGCAAATAGCAGGAGCAGATTCATAATAGCAGATAATGTTAGCAGGATACGGTTAGCAGATTTTAATAGCAGATTAAGAAATGGTGTTTGGTAATTAGCAGATTATAGGATATTTAGAATGGTTTCATGAATAAATTTAATATGCTAATAGCAGTATATTCAAAAATAGTAGATTCCGGCCAATATGCTATCAGAATACGCCGTTTACCAAACACATTAAAATGGTATATTGTTAAGTCAACCTACTAATTAGGCCGAAATCTACTAATTCCACTCAATATGCTGTTACCAAACAGAGCCTTGGTGTCGCTTAATATACTTTTTCCTTTTTGGGTTTTCCGTTAGTGTTATACTGAATTGGTAATTCCGTTTTAATTATGTCAGATCGACATCATGAAGACGCTTGCCTAGGAAACTTGAGGAGATTCAATTTCAGGGAGCTTCAGAGTGCAACACACAATTTCAGCAGCAAAAATATACTCGGAAAAGGCGGGTTTGGGATCGTGTACAAAGGACAACTTTCAGACGGGACAATTGTTGCAGTAAAGAGGCTTATTGACGGAAATGCCGTTGGTGGAGAAATCCAATTCCAAACTGAAGTTGAAATGATCAGCTTGGCTGTGCACAGGAATCTTTTACGGCTTTCTGGCTTTTGTATGACAACATCCGAAAGGCTTTTGGTCTACCCTTACATGTCCAACGGGAGTGTTGCTTCCCGGCTCAAAGGTACTAGTACTTACCATGATAATGGTGAGGCCGACAGGCCGTCTTATACTCCCTCCGGTTCATAAAGACTTCACTTTTCTTTGCCTTGCAGCGAAGCCAGCGTTAGATTGGGGTACCAGAAAACGAATTGCATTAGGTGCAGGCAGGGGTCTTCTATATCTGCACGAGCAATGCGACCCTAAGATAATCCATAGGGATGTCAAGGCTGCAAACATTCTACTTGATGATTACTGCGAGGCAGTAGTAGGAGACTTTGGGCTCGCAAAACTTCTAGACCACGAAGATTCGCATGTTACCACTGCTGTTAGGGGCACTGTCGGGCATATAGCTCCCGAGTATCTCTCTACAGGGCAGTCCTCAGAGAAGACCGATGTTTTTGGGTTTGGAATTTTACTACTCGAGTTGATCACTGGTCAAAGAGCGCTTGATTTCGGGAAAGCGTCAAATCAGAAAGGTGCCATGCTAGATTGGGTAAGTACCTTATCAAGCTCCTAACGGAAACTGATCCAACCTGAAAATGACACGGAAATACTGAATGACTAATTTGAAAGTACATTAATTTTTAGGATTAATTGATAAGAATACTCTGAACTATGGGCGTTTTGCTCAAAATACTCCAAACTCTATTTTAACTATCAATATAACCAACTAATGCTCTCATTCGCTTTTACTATAATATATGACCTGTTACCTGCTAAGTAAATGAAGAAATTTCTAATCCTACCTTAACACATCTTTCTCTTTTTACTTTTCTGTTCATCTATCCATCTAATCACACCATTAAAACACGTTACAATAAGTTAACAAAACAACAAATTCTATTCAAAGCAAATGAGAGCATTAGTTGGTTATATTGGTGGTTAAAATAAAGTTTAGAGTATTTTGAGCAGTTCACTCATAGTTCGGAGTATTTCTATCAATTAATCCTAATTTTTAATACCCAACAAGTGAGAATAACTTGGTCGTCACAACTTAATTAACCCGGTTGCTAGGTCTAGCTCTCATGTACCTCAAAGATTTCGGTTATATCTTTCATGGCAGGTGAGAAAAATTCACTTAGAAAAGAAGTTGGATCTGTTGGTAGACAAGGACTTGAAGAATGATTATGATATAATCGAGTTAGAGGAAATGGTTCAAGTCGCGCTCTTAAGCACACAATTCCTTCCTAACCAGAGACCTAGAATGTCGGAAGTAGTAAGGATGTTGGAAGGAGACGGCCTTGCAGAGAAATGGGAAGCATCTCAAAGATCCGATTCCACTAGAAGCCGAGCCAACGAGTTTTCCTCTTCAGAGCGGTACTCTGATCTCACTGACGATTCCTCATTGCTTGTCCAAGCAATGGAGCTCTCTGGACCAAGATGACTCCGTTTCTATCCCACTGCAGATAGCCACCCTGGAGATTTAATGGCGCGGTATGTGGAAACTGGAATGTCAGCGCAACCCATTGAAGATAGTGGGACGGAAAGCGGTGTCACTGCCATTATCAGGCCATAAATTTGAAGTGTACAGAATCATATTCCAGAATATAACTTTCTGGAAAGAACATCAGAAGCGATCCTCTTATAATATCGGTTGATTTTTAGTTATTATTATACGCGAGCTTATAGAATGAACAACGAATTTTGTAATAGTTCATCTAGTACGTATTAAGATAAATGTCGAATATATTCTAATTCATGAACATTCATATTTCACTATTATTGACTTAGGGCATGAGCATATTATGCTCAATGCGGTGTATTTGGCTTGTGACATTTCATTGGAAAGTTAAGACGAATATCTTTATGCTCCAACTTAAATCCCCTCAATCGGAATTCTATAATTTCAAATACAAGTATACGACCCTTTGAAATTGATCCGTGTGGATATGGGCCATTTAATTGTAATTAAAAATTCTGTTATTTACTTTTCGGCCCCTAGATAATATTTCAAGATCCGCCACTGGGTACAGGAGACGAGCTAGTGATCAGGACGAGGATGATGCTTTGCCCCGGTTAAGTTGACGATGTTTTCTTTCTTTTGTTTTTTCAAGGACGAGTAAATGTTTTTCAATTTGTTCCTTTTTACTGCTTTTTGTAAATTGAAACCATGTAATATATATGTATCATATCATGTTATTTACTCCCTTTGTTCCCTCCATTTATTTATCTATTCTATTTTCAGTTCTGCGTTTCTCATAAATTTTCAAAAATTTACCTCAAAAAATAGATGTTTCAATCAATAAAATTGAATTATTGAGAGAAGTTCATTTAAGATTATTTGATAAATATTACGCATATAATTAAATTAGTGTGTATATATTTCACTTTCATATTTGTTACTCTATACAAAATTAGTTTGTATGCAAACTTAAAAGAAACCCGAACAGTGTTACCGTAAACATTATTTGTTTTAAGGTTATAACTGATCAAATATGTTAAATAAGATTTTAAAGTGAAATGCCTAGGAAAATAGGAAATAACATGATGTTTGTTATATCTAAACAAGTAGGCTATCCTCGCCAAAAAAAACAAGTAGGTTATCATTTGATCTGTATTAAGATTACGATGGATACTTACGTCTTAAACGATAATTTGTGATAAACGATACAAAAACTCGCTTATATGTCTGACCAAAAAGGAGGGAAACCCGAAGATAACATTTAATTTAATTTATACTTTATTTTTATTTTAATAACACAAATATTTTTTGATAAAAACTAACATATTTAGATATACAAGGTGTCAATATAAATTTTAGATGATCAAAATAAAATATTTTTTTTATAAGTCTATTACCTAATTTTTGGTCTTTGATTATTTAAAAAAAAAAAGAGAATTATAAGTTAATTTTTTGGGCTTTTGAGTTATGGGCTGGTCTTATGCTGACTGGACTACAGTTATTGGGCCGGATGACCCGATCCAACTCAAAACAGTTTCTACAGTTCAAAGTAATTGAAGATCAACACATTGTTGCAGACTTGCAGTAACTAATTTCAACCAAAACAGGAGGAAATCAATGGAATCCTCAGAACCCGAATTCAAAATCGGGCAGAGAGTTCATTCAATCGGAGATACCCGAAGAATAGGAACAGTCAAGTATGTGGGTCCGGTTGATGGGTATTCGGGTACATGGGTCGGTGTTGATTGGGATAATGGTGATGCTAAACATGATGGATCTTTAAATGGGATCTCATATTTCAAAGCTAATTCCGAGCTTTCGGGTTCTTTTGTTCGGCCCCGGAATTTGTCTTCCGGTATTACATTGTTGGATGGGCTTTATCTTCGGTATCGGGTCGAATCGACCCGTGAAGAAGAGGGTATGTGATTATGTATGTACATTTTTGCTGATTTTATTATGTTTATGTTGTTGAAATGATTAGTGAGCTGCACATTTTTGTATTGTGATTGTGGCGGAGCCGGGATTTTAAGTTCGGATGAACGAGTAATAGTATAGGGTAACCTGTAAAAAGTTCGGAAATTTTAACTAAAAACTCTGAAATTGCTATTGTTCAGTGAGGATGATCGAAAAAAGTTTGGAAATTTTAGCTAAAAACTCCGAAATTGAGCAATGTTCAGTGGGGATGATCGGAAAAAGTTCGGAAATTTTAACTAAAAACTCTGAAATTGCTATTGTTCAGTGAGGATGATCGAAATTTTTTGGAAATTTTAACTAAAAACTCCGAAATTGAGCAATGTTCAGTTGGGATGATCGGAAAAAGTTCGGAAATTTTAACTAAAACCTCCGAAATTGCTATTGTTCAGTGAGGATGATCGAAAAAAGTTTGGAAATTTTAACTAAAAACTCCGAAATTGAGCAATGTTCAGTGGGGATGATCGAAATTAGTTCGGAAATTTTAAATAAAAACTCGGAAATTGCTATTGTTCAGTGGGGATGATCGCCCCTGCTAGCCTTCCCTTGGCTCTGCCACAGTGTGGAGCAATGGTCACTGGTCAGTTAATGGAGAATTAATTCTCGGCGCAATTTTCATTATTGGTAATGTGGAAGTAGCCTCTTTGTGTTACATATGTGTAAGACTACGTATATCCGGCCGCTTTTATCTTGCCTAGGGGGGAATGTTTGAGGCAATTTGGTGATCCTGTTTTCGGCTATAGTAGATATGCATTCTGAACTTTGCTCTAAATGTAAATATTAGAAACTGAAACTGTGATTTTAGTTTATCGGGTCTTTCTGCGACTGAATGATATGGAACTTGGAAGATGTATCAGAGTAAGGAACTGTTATTTGGAAAAATGTCAAGGTTTTTCCGTCATTTAGCATGGTTTCTAGCACCCATTTCTCGCAACATAACAGAAGATACAGCAGCTTCTGTATGTAATGTTGTGGTGTTGCATGATTCTTATGCTTACAGTCAATCTGTTTCTTTTTCTTGTACCAGATGAAATGTATGTCTATTCAGCGAGCAATAAGAAGGTGTCTATTCAGCTTGTTGGGTCGGATAAAATTCAGAAGAAGCTTAGCCATTTTGAGGAGTTGGAAAGTGCCGGAGTAGCTTATCTTGGGGTTAGCTCTGCTGGACCTTCATCGCAAATCAACAAAGTAGCACCCAGTAAGTTGTTATTGTCTCCAGTAGTTAAGAAGCCAATTTAATCTTGAAAGATGATACCGAGTACTTCAAAAGAAAATGGATATGTCGTTTAATTTCTAGAATAGATATAAAACCAGGTTTGTGATAATTTTGTTTGTTAGAGAGGAATATCAAGTTACTTGCTGCTGTAGCTGTCAAAAGTTGTTTTTATAGGACTGATCTCAAATCATCTAAAATATTGGGAAATAAACGCAAAGTTTTTTAAGAAAGGGGAGGATGAAGAACTTTCCGCAGAAAGTTTTTTAAGAAAGGGGAGGATGAAGAACTTTCCGCAGAAAGAAACATATAAGAAAATTACGGGAACGAACTAGCTGCTTTCATTGGTTCCAGTGTCCTCGATTCCTAGGTGCCTGCCTATAGGGTAAATATTGGATTATGAGTACGGTGTCTTAGTGTCATACCCATGTTTGAGTGTCCGACACCGGTTCTGAAGGGAATACGAAGAGTAGGAGTAACACAGAACAACTTCTATTCATAGAACTTCAGGCCATAATGTTACTCCCTAGTCCCTCCGGTTCCAACCCATTTGTATTTTCCCATTTTTGCTCGTGTTTTAGTCAAAATAATTGTCTCTATTCTAAATTTAGTAAGGAAAAAGAGTGAACATCCAATATTGCTCCTAGTTATGCAACTTCTAACTACTACCCTCTCCATTACAATAACATTTCTCTAAGTTCTTAGTCAAGGGATAAAGTTCATTTTTTTTATAGAACATCCAAAAAGGGAAATGAGGACAATATAGTTAGGAGGGGGCGAGGAATAAATATTTTTTAAAGTTGACTAATTGTAATTGCCTTGTTGTTTACATTGCAGATCTAAAGGAGCTTGATTTAACTGGAAATTTGCTGTCTGACTGGAAGGTGTGTAGCTCTCCTAAATATTAGTCATTCTACACTGCTGTGCATTTTACTGGAGCATGCCAAGTGACAGCCTTAAATATTTCAGTTTGACTGGAGACTTAGGTTGAGGGATGAAGGAACAAATTCCCTCTTTGAGTGACCTCGACTTAGGTTGGAACTTAAAAGCATAAGGGTGAGAGTAGTCATGCATGAGAATGATGGAAGAGTAGGGAGCAAAGGTTACTTCCTCCAAAAATTTCCTGTCTGTGAAGGAGGGTGGTGTTCAATGTATCAGGCCTAGTTTAAAAAAGGGCGCCTTGGATGAGGCCCTAGCCAATCGGTGCATTTTAGGTGCGCCTTCACACAAGGCTCACCTAACAAGGCTAACTAGTACGCACTTTCCATATTGTTCCGACAACGCTTACCATTTCTTTTCCCCATTATTCCTAAATTTACTCCTTGACATGTTAGCCAACTTAAAAACTCCTAAAAAGGCTATTGTTGCCGAATTTTTTTGAAATTATGAATTTGTAATAAAAATAGGGCGCCTCGCGTCCAAAAGGCGTGCCTTTGCCTTGCGCTTAGCGCCTCGTCGCCTCGGCTCCTTAGCGCCTCGGTGCGCCTTGCGCATTTTCAAACTATGATATCAGGGACAACTCACTTTAGCTCTTTGGGTACGCACTGTTGAATCATTTGTCTGTCTATAAAAAGTATTCTATGGAGAATATATATTCGGTTACATGTGGAAGTATACACTTGCTCACAGGAGATTATTGTTTGTTGCTTGACTGTAGTTGGGCGACTACCGGTACTTCTTATCGCTTATAACAGGGTTATCTAATTCGCTCAACCAGGCTGCAAATTGTGAATTAATTTGAGTGAATTACAAACTCAAATTACATCGAATTATGGTGTTTGGTTATAATTTTATCGAATTATGCTCCGTTTTGAGCGAATTGTGTATTGGTATTACGAATTCGAATTGGTCGTACTACAAATTAGGTAATCCTGGCTTATAATACTTGGTAAAGGTTGTACTGTAACATTATCACATTCTTGGTTCCACCATGGAGTCAATTAAAGTCGAACTTTTCAAATTTGTTGGTTTCAGGATATAGCAGATATCTGTCAGGAGCTACCTTTCCTTACGGCACTTAATTTGACTAACAATAGCTTGGCCGTGCATGTTACATGCCTACCAGTTTTATCCAACATCCGTGTTCTGGTGCTGAATTCTACTGGTGTAAAGTGGACACAGGTACACATCGTTGTTGAACTATCTTGTATGGATTGCATATCTTTGATAATCATGCTATTCTGTGTAGGTGTTCCATGCTCTACCAGTCTCAGACTTTATATACTGAGTACTTTATTTCAGTTCCCCATAGAAACTATTTTCTGTTTCTCTCTGCTTAAGTGAGTAAATGTTGCATCGACAGATTGAAGAGCTGAAACAATTCTTGCCATGCCTTGATGAATTGCATCTGATGGGAAATAAAATAAGTGAAATTACGGTATGTCTATTTTCCTAGTTTAGTATCTTGCTTTGGTTACGCATGAATCTGCAATTATAACTGCATTTATGGGCGCTCTTCCATGAAATATCAATATTTTAATTTCGGTTCTATCGTCCGATATAATATGTATGAATATCCATGTGGGTCTACAAGCCCTATCCCCAATAGCGTAGGATTTGAATACTAGAATCTGGCACCTGGAGGGAATATATTTGATTTCTCATTTTTTCTCTTCGGTAATGTACAGACAACTAAAGTTGACGCTCTACTTGCCTCCCTTGATTTATTTAGTAGTATAGAGGGAGGTTTATACTCCTATATTAAATTTTACATCGTTTTTCAAAATTACTTTAAAATTTATTCTTGATTTATTTTTTTTGGTTTTTATACATGTGATAAGTTCGATTTAAAATCTATAAAACCCTTTATCTTTCATTTTCGGTTTCACTTCACTTCCTTTTTTTTTTTTTTCTTTATTTTTTTCTCTTGTCGAGATGAGAGTTCACCCTGGACGGTTCCAAAGGATGATTCATGTCAGCCAACCCCATAACATTTTGGGACTAAGGCTCCGATGTTGTTGTTGTATAGAGGGAGGTTTATGACGTTGCTCCTTTATGGTTTGATTTCTTCTGAAGAGGGAGCGGGGTAGGAGCGGAAGGGAGGGGGTCGATAGGCATGCTGGCTGCTTAAAACCACGAGTTGCTTAAATGTACAACTGTAACTCCAACTATTCTGTATGATGCATGTAGTGCTATTGTGCTTATATCAGTACTATTTTCTGTACTGATGGCAAACACTGAATGAAACTCCGTCTGTGTGTGTTTGTGGACATTCACTGCCGGTCCCAAGCCCGGAGAAAGGAGGAGGGTTGCGGTAGGTCTGTGGCAGCCATCGTAAAAATCAGTCACATTTTATGGACATGAATCAGAATTTGAAGGATGATTCATGTCAGCCGACCCCAGAACATTTTGGGACTAAGGCTCTGACTTGGGGGACTTGGGGCCGAGGTGACTTGTCGAAATTTTGGTTTCTAGATGAGAAATAGTATTGTACCAAACCCAGATTTCAGTTCGACCTTTGTTTGTTCTCCTCTTCTTTCCCCTCATTTTCTTTTGGCTTTTATAGTTTTGTTGTATACATCTAATCATCTATATCTTCATTATAATTTTTTTGTGTGTATTTTGCAGCCCACTTCTTCAGGATTTGTCCAAGGCTTTGATTCTCTACGTGTTTTGAATCTTGAAGATAATTGCATTTCTGAGTGGGATGAAATTGTGAAGCTATCGGAGCTGACAAAGTAATTAAGTGGATTCTACACACTTTTATTATATAATACTGTTCTTTGTTTCTTTTCATTCAATTTATTCCACATAAATAAATAGTCTCGAACGGGAATTGGGAATATAGGGATGAGATGTGCGTGCCTTGTACACTTTTTGAAGCGTGTTTCTGAGTCTGTTTTACTCTTTTATCAAAGGTTAGAGCAACTTCATTTAAACAAGAACAATCTTAGCCAAATATCTTATCCGTCCAACAAAACCACCATCAAGTCCGTCAGCAATGCGGCTTTTCAACACTTGCGTTGCATTCTACTAGGTGATGTGAAATATATTCTCTCGTAGTTTGAATTTTTTATATGGTGGTCTATAACTCTATATGATTTTTGTGTTTTGATTATTCTGTTCTTGTTTCTTGCATCTTGCAGGTGCTAATGACATTGCAGATGTTGAATCTGTTGACTCGCTAAATTCTTTCCCAAGCCTAACTGTATGTCCTGTATTTGTTTCGCTTTTCTCTGATGCAAATCTTAAATGCGGTTTTCTTATGTCAGCATCCGTCATTATTGTTGATAAGTGTCTGTCGTTTGACGAGAAATAGAATCACGTCTTCCTTTAATAGCTATGCTCATCTGACCGTTGCCAATGTTGCTGTTTTCTTTTCTCTCTGGGTTACTTGCAGGAGGTTAGACTGTCTGAAAATCCTATCGCTGATCCGGGAGATGGTGGTGTACAAAGGTTTGTTTTGATTGCAAGGCTCGCAAAAATTGAGATACTAAATGGTAGTGAGGTAATTGTTTTAACTTTTAAGAAGTTCAGTGTCTAATAATACTGGATTTACGTTCATATTAAATGTATCTATTTTAAATTGCTAGGTCAGTGGTCGGGAGAGAAAGGAGTCTGAAATCCGGTAAATCTCTTGATCATTTTGTTCTATGCATTTTGTGGGCTGTTGTTGGTTTTATCCGTAACAACGTCCTTTCATTGATCTGCAGGTATGTTCGCCTAGTCATGTCAAAGTTCCATGATAAAGAAGAGGACATCAAACGGTGTCACCCCCGGTAACTGCTCTACTTCAGCTGTTTGTTTAATTTCTGCCCGTCTTTTGTTTTTTAGCATCACGTTTTGCAGAATGGTGTGCCTAACTGATATGTCAGAGAATGGTGGATACTGGATATATACGGTACATTGCACGTGTTATATCCAAGTTAGACTAAATTCACAAGAATAACTCCCGTTTTCCATAATACAAATTGTTATTTGAGACGGTTGTAAGCATGAAACGGTTCTAAAACAAAACTCATCAACCCGCTTAGTGCCATAAACATGTTTTTGGATCCCTTTCACGTTTAAAAGAGTGTTACGAGTGACCATTGTTTCCATAAACGTTCCCATGTGCTTATTTGGGCCATATTACAGATTTTACGAGCTCAGAAGATTGCATGGTTTAGAAGAGGAAAGGCCATCTAACAGTGGAGCTGGCCCTCAAAAAATGAGCTCCGGACTTCTCAGTACGTTCTGAAATACCATAATCTATTATAGCGTATGGAGTCGGGTTGGAACGGCTGAAAATGGTATCATTCTGTAATACAGGTATCACTCTGAAGTGCGTTGGAGCATCAATGGGAGAAAAGGCACCGTTAACAAAAAAGTTACCTGCCACAACCACGGTAATAATTTTTTTCACCTTTCTCCAAATTGAGAAAACGCGCTGTTAAGAAAAAGTTAGCTTTCGCTTTTTTTTTTTCTTCTTTTTCGTGATGCAGTTCTCAACACAATTTTCATCTAGCCTCTTTGTGTTCCTAACACAAGGGTAAGGCTGGGTACCCACAATTTGCAGGAGCCCTTTAGGCTCGAGTTTCTATTTGTCCCGCTACCCTCTTATGGTTCCCTTCTAGGCTGTGAGCGCTTTTGATGACGTTTTTTTTTCCGTATTGCCCTCAAGGTTGGAAAGTTGAAGATTCTTTCCGAGAGCCTCTTTAAGCTGAAGTCAGTTAAGACGAAATTGTTTCTTCAAGAAGAGGTAACGAAATGGTCTTCAAATTATCAGCAAGTTTACTTTTTTCCTTATTCGCAAAGTCACTCGTCATATTTTATACTATCTTGGTTACCGTACCCCAAATAATCTACCACTCCCTTACAGGGATCTCCATTGCCAATACAACTTGTTAATGAAATGGATTCCTTGCTTGATGCCGGAGTTGGTAATGACTCCACCATTCTCATTGATGAAGAAACTTGAAAATTTCATATCCTTCTTTCCTTCAAAATTGAGACGGGAAAAATCTAGGTAAGACCTCGAGACCTTTTGTCCCCCTTCCTCCCTCGTATATCTCATATATTTTGGTGCCGTTTGGTAAACAGCATATTGAAAGAAATGAATAGATTTCGGCATAATTAGTAGGTTGACCAATCAATCTACTATTTTCATGTGTTTGGTAAACAACATATTCTGATAGCATATTGGTCGGAATCTACTATTTTTGACAGCATATTGTATTAACATATACAATTTATATATGAAACCGTTCTAAATATCATGTAATCTGTTATTTACCAAACACCCTTTTTTAATCTGCTAATTTAATCTAATAGTTAAACTTGCTATCAAAATCTACTAACCGCATTATACCAACGTTATCTGCTATTATGAATCTGCTTATGCCGTTTGCCAAACAGGGCCTTTCTCGGAGTACATTTCTTTTGTTGATACTGTGCCAATGGGCAATGACTTCTACACAGATGCATCCTGGATTCCTGGCTTTCTTTCTCTGGCTGGAAATGAAGCAATTATGTGGAACTGCATGATGCTTGTTGTGGTTACGACTATGTTTGAAATGGATCATGGCGCGAAGCCTCTTGGACACAGAACCAGGTTAGAATCACCATGGTTTTACAAACTTTGAGCGAGAAGAATGGACCTTAGTTGTACAATTGGTCGAAATTAGTTAAATCGGACATGCGAAATTGCAAATGTAATATGCCCTAGGTTCAAACATCAACGTCGATGATATCAGTAACATGCCCGTTTCTTGCTTTAAATCTTAGATTTTGCCGTTTCCCCTTGCTGCATTTGGAATCAAGTTTGATCGCTTTGTATATGGGGATTAAATTTGTTGAGTGCGCGTCGCTCGGAATATGCCTTTGTTTTTACAATAGGTCTTGCTATGGGGATAAGGTGGGGCACGCTTCATGTGCTTTCCCACTCGTCTCTCATGAGTATTTTCTGGGAGGAAACGGTATCCGTCACAAATGAGAATTTGTGTTGTTTTTAAGGGATTGTGCACTAAATTTGGGTTGCTACATACACTGATACACGACTGATTTATAGATTTTTACGACCACCACATTCTGACCTCTCAAACGTCTAAAATATAAGTGCATAATGCACGATTATCTGATTAGGTTTAGCGTACTGACAACCTCAAATGTGTTTCGTTTCTGAAAATTTTTGTGGCCGTTTTATCTGACTTGATTAACCATTCGTACCATTTTCGGACATTTTTTTGTTCCGGAAGCATAAAGGCCAAAAAACGTGTATTATAAACTTCAAATTCAACCGTTTCAGGTGGTCGTAGCGGGCCATTTTTTTCTGTGTTTTCATATCACGTGTGCGAAATCATATCATGTGGTTTTTTCATTTAGTTCTATACCCAAAAATCAACAATAAATCACTTTATCCGATTATCCGATTATCGGCCTAAATTGGTTTTAACATGTCGACAACGTCAAATGTGTTCCGTTGTTTTTGAAAATTTTTGTGACTGCTTTATTTGACTCGATTAACCATCCGTGCGATTTTCGGACATTTTTGTTCCGGGAGCCCGAAGGCTAAAACACGTGTATTATACACTTCAATTTGAACCGTTTCAGGTGGTCGTAGCGGGTCATTTTTATTTTTCTGCCGTTTTCACCACGTGTCCGAAGTCGCATCATGAGGTTTCTCATTCGGTTCTATACCAAAAATCAACAATAAATCACTTTATCCGATTATCGGCCTAAATTGGTTTTAACATGCCGACAACCTCAAATGTGTTCCGTTGTTTTGAAAAATTTTGGTGCCTGCTTTATTTGTCTCGGTTAAGCATTCTTCCGATTTTAGGACATTTTTGTTCCGGGTGTCCAATGACCTAAAAAACGCGTATTATACACTTGAATTTGAGCCGTTTCGAGTGGTCGTAGCGGGCCATTTTTAGTTTTCTCCCGTTTTCATACCACGTGTCCGAATTCACATCACGAGGTATTATTCAATTTTATACCCAAAAATCAACAATATATCACTTTTATATTATTATCATTGTCGTCGGAAATTGGGCACTCCTTAATTATAAATGGACAGTCAAGATAAATGTGTCATTACTCATTAGAGGGTTTGAAAAATAACAGAGACTATTTGTGGATGTTAATACGCGATAAGTGAGCCTGTAACGAAAATCATTTATTAAAAGAATAATTACCCTGCTGGCTGCTGATAAGGTGATGAATGTCTGAATTAGATGCAAAAGGATTGATTAACGGTTAGCAAGTTGATAAAAGATCTTAGAGCAATAGTCTTAAAAAAAAGTTCTTTTAGTACAAGTAAAAGTTTGTTATTATGTCTAAGAACCGAGTTCTAAAATAAGAACTCAGTTTGTACGTATTGAAATTTGGAGCGTATTTAATATATTCTTGAAAAATGTTCATAACCAATTAAATTTAAATAATTCCTATTTTCAATTAAAAAATAATAATTCATTAATTATACTTATTTAATGAAAAGTAGGATAACTAGTGAAAAATGACATGACATAAGAAGAACTCCATATAAAGTTCTTCTATTGTTATTGCTCTTATAGGAAGTATATTTGTACTTATTATACAAAGGCATGCGACGCTCGAGGTACATATTATAGTCCATAAATAATTAAATAATTAAATAATTAAATATTATTGATGATAAAAGCAACACGGTAGACGACCGTCTATAAATAGGTAGATGAGAAAGAATGGAAGTATTACTATTATTTGAGTTATCGTATTCGATTTTAGCGATACTCATGCAATTAGTCTAATAATTACATTTTCCGCGAAAATGACTGCTATTTCAAAACTCGACTCTTTGAAACCAGGTTACTTCAATATAAAATTCGAGCTGGTACCATATCCACCTTGTCAGGTACTCTGTTTAATACGGTACATTATATTATTTGAGTACGTTTTAATTAGTTTACGAAATTACTGCAAATAATCGTGATTAAATACTAATAATTCTGGTTCGTGTTTGTGTATGTTGTTGGTGTGCAGGAGATCGCTGATGATGCATCCACCGCGGTCTAGAATGTCGTCACTTTCCTCATCCATCCATCCGCCTTTAGATATATAATTCATTCCCACGCGACCATTGTTGATGCTCTTTATTATCGTACCGTCATGCTGGATGTCTATTTAATTTCCTGTTAAGTTTATGTTTGTTCCTTTTTTCGCTTTCAAGTCGTACTATGTTGTCTATCTAAGTACCTCCGTCATCATCAACCTTTTCAATAAAATCTAAAGGCGATATATATCTTCTCTAATGTTTGTTTTATTTTCCTATGCGACTCATTTAAGATGGGATCATGTTATCAGACACACGACTAATTATACTATTCGTACACTGCAAGGCTTTCTTTAAACAGTAACTCTTGTGTGAGATCGTTTCATGCGTACAACGGATTCATTTATTTGTATTAAATGAGAAATTTATTATAAAAACAGATGGTCTTATAGCGTGAGACCGTCTTATTGTAGAATTTGTGTTCTTTAAGAAGTCTTTGTTACTACCCTCATCCTGCTAATTCTATTACACGCACCAATTAACATCTCGAACGCAAAGAGAACAGGATTGTCTAGTAAACTGGATTTTAAAGTTTATTATCCTCGTTTATTACGCCGGTAAAATTCCGTGATAAAATCTCGAAATTCGCACCATAGTGATTTGATACCATATAAAAATAACTCGGGGTGTTAAAGTTGACATACGATTTAAAATAGACACATTTAAATTCCCTACGATTATTTTCAAGTTCGTGTTTGAAATAAACAAAATAAGTCTTACACTCTTTTTTTATGTTGTTTTGAGAAAAATCTAAGCATCCAGTATTTATTATAGGATATATAATGAGTTTATAGAAAAAGGTTCAGGGAAAAAAATTCTGGTTCGAAGATGGTCCAAAATAGCCGATTTTAAAGTTTATTATCAACGTTTTCTAGGCCGACGAAGTCCGGAAATAAAAAAACTCGAAATTTGCACCATCATACCTTAATCCCATATAAAAATAACTCAAGATGTTAAAATTTACATACGGTTTAAAATAGACACATTTAGAGGCCCTAACATTATTTAACAAAGTCGTGTTTAAAATAAACAAAATAAGTCTTATACTCTCTTTTATGTTGTTTTGTTAAAAATCTGAGCATCCAGTGTTTATTATAGGATATAATAAGCCTATGGACAAAGATTCACGAAAAAAATTATGGGCCTGAAGATGGTCAAATATAGCCGATTTTGAAGGTTATTATCCACGGTTTTTAGGCCGATGGAATTCCGGGATAAAAAAATCTCAAAATTCACACAATAGTACCTTAATACCATATAAAAATGACTCAGGATGTTCAAATTTGCATACGGTTTAAAATAGATAGATTTAGAGACTCTAAAATTATTTTCAAGACCGTGTTTGAAATAAACAAAATAAGTTTTATACTCTTTTTTATGTTGTTTTGAGAAAAAACTAATTAAGTATCCATTGTTTATTATAAAATATAATGAGTGTATAGACGAAGATTCAGGAAAAAAATTTCTGGTTCGAAGATGGTCCAAAATAGCCGATTTAGAAGTTTACTAGTTTTAAACTCGTGCAAATTGCACGGGTATGTTATTTAAGAAGTTATTATAAAAAAATTGTAAATGTAAATTAAGTTTTAAAGTAAAGTAATAAAATTCCCCCTACTTGTTATTTGATAATTTAATTGGCCAATGTAATAGTTGGTTAATTAAAAAAGTTATGAATTTCATTTGAAAATTCCACTTGCAATTAATATATCCGTGCACAGGGCAAAATGAAACTTTTGACCCGTAATATTCTAAAATGCAAATTCTAACTCAATTTTCATTTAGTACAAAATGTTACTTAGTAAATGGAACAAAATTAGAATAGACTTGTGCACCTTTAAAACGGTTTAATCAATTTATTATATATTTAAACCCAATAAATTATCATATAAAGATATATTATAAGGTGTTAGAAAAATAATTCGAAAATCTCATTAACATGTACTACATAAGAAATACAATCTGTTTTCATGTGTTAGAAAAATTACATGAATACTTATTGTTAAAAAGATTGTAAATAGTAATTCATAATTATCAATACCTGAACAAACAATTATTCCATAAAATAATTATCAAATAATATCTCCGACCCAAATCTGTACTATGAGGAAAGTAAAATAACACATGCAAAAAATAATAGGTTAGTCTCCCTTAAGACGAAGGTATCAATCTTAACATCAAAACCGGTCAAATACGAAAAGCATAACAAACTTTAACACATTAAGTCATATTTATATGGTTTAAGGTACTATGGTGCAAATTTCGTGAACTTTTATCCCGGGACCCTTCCGGCCTGAAAAACGTGGATAATAACCTTCAAAATCGACAATTTTTTGTCATTTTCGAATCCGAACTTTTTTTTTCTTGAATACTCGTCTGTAGGCTCATTCTATCCTATAACAAATACTGGACAATCTGATTTTTCTTAAGACAACATATATTAAAGTATATAACTTATTTTGTCTATTTCAAACACGTCCTATAAAATAATTTTAGGGCCACTAAATGTGTCTATTTTAAACCGTTTACCAATTTTAGCACATTGAGTCATATTTATATGGTTTAAAGGTATTATGATGCAAATTTCTTGAATTTTTTTCCGGGACCATGTCGGCTTGAAAAACGTGGATAATAAATAACCTTCAAAATCGACAATTTTTTGTCATTTTCGAATCCGAACTTTTTTTTTCCTGAATTTTTGTTTGTAGACTCATACTATCCTATAATAAATACTGGATGATCTGATTTTTCTTAAGACAACATATACTAAAGTATAAAACTTATTTTGTCTATTTCAAACACGTCCTATAAAATAATTTTAGGACCTCTAAATGTGTCAATTTTAAATTGTTCACCAATTTTAACACATTGAGTCATATTTATATTGTTTAAAGGTACTATGGTGCGAGTTTCGTGAAGTTTTATCCCGGGACCCTTTCGGCCAGAAAAACGTCCATAATAACCTTCAGAATCAACAGGTTATGTCATTTTCGAATCCGAACTTTTTTTTTCCTGAATGCTTGTCAGTAGCCTCATTCTATTCTATAATAAATACTGGATGATCTGATTTTTCTTAAGACAAAATATGCTAAAGTCTAAAATTTATTTTGTCTATTTCAAACACGTTGTATAAAATAATTTTAGAGCCTCTAAATGTGTGTATTTTAAGCTATTTACCAATTTTAACACATTGAGTCATATTTATATTGTTGAAAGGTACTATGGTGCAAATTTCGTGAACTTTTATCCCGGGACCCTTTCGGCCTGAAAAACGTGGATAATAACATTCAAAATCGACAATTTTTTGTCATTTACGAATACGAACTTTTTTTTCTCCTGAATACTCGTCTATAGGCTCATTCTATCCTATAATAAATACTGGACGATCTGATTTTTCTTAAAACAACAGATATTAAAGTATATAACTTATTTTGTCTATTTCAAACACGTCCTATAAAATAATTTTAGGGCCTCTAAATGTGTCTATTTTAAACCGTTTACCAATTTTAGCATATTGAGTCATATTTATATGGTTTAAAGGTATTATGATGCAAATTTCTTGAATTTTTTTCCGGGACCACGTCGGCATGAAAAACGTGGATAATAAATAATAACCTTCAATATCGACAATTTTTTGTCATTTTCGAATCCGAACTTTTTTTTTCCTGAATTTTTGTTTGTAGACTCATACTATCCTATAATAAATACTGGATGATCTGATTTTTCGTAAGACAACATATACTAAAGTATAAAACTTATTTTGTCTATTTCAAACACGCCCTATAAAATAATTTTAGGACCTCTAAATGTGTCTATTTTAAACCGTTCACCAATTTTAACACATTGAGTCATATTTATATTGTTTAAAGGTACTATGGTACGAATTTCGTGACTTTTTTCCCGGGACCATCGTCTGAAAAACGTAGATACTAACCTTCAAAATCGACAATTTTTTGTCATTTTCGAATCCGAACTTTTTTTTTTCTTGAATGTTTGTCTATAGCCTCATTCTATCCTATAATAAATACAGGATGATCTGATTTTTCATAAGAGAACATATACTAAAGTATAAAACTTATTTTGTCTATTTCAAACACATCCTATAAAATAATTTTAGGGTCTGTAAATGTGTCTATTTTAAACCGTTTACCAATTTTAACACATTGAGTCATATTTATATGGTTTAAAGATACTATAGTGCGAATTTCGTGAATTTTTTTCCGGGACCATGTCGGCCTGAAAAACGTGGATAATAACCTTCAAAATCAACAATTTTTTGTCATTTTCGAATCCGAACTTATTTTTTTCCTGAATGCTTGTCAGTAGGCTCATTCTATTCAATAATAAATACTGGATGATCAGATTTTTCTTTAGACAACATATGCTAAAGTATATAATTTTTTTTTGTCTATTTCAAACACGTCGTATAAAATAATGTTAGGGCCTCTAAATGAGTCTGTTTTAAACCGTTCACCAATTTTAACACATTGAGTCATATTTATATTGTTTAAAGATACTATGGTGCAAATTCCGTGAACTTTTATCCCGGGACCCTTTCGGCCTGAAAAACGTGGATAATAACCTTCAATATCGACAATTTTTTGTCATTTTCGAATCCGAACTTTTTTTTTCCCGAATACTTGTCTGTAGGCTCATTCTATCTTATAATAAATACTGGATGATCTGATTTTTCTTAAGACAACATATATTAAAGTATATAAGGGCAAGTGCAATGGTGAGCAACAATGTTGTAGCTAGAAATTGCCACTTCATATTTCTAAACTACTCCCCTTTTAAGCTACTATCACACTCAATAGTGAACCAATAGTCATTATAGCTTAAATGACCCCACAATTTTTTTAACTTTTTTAAAATTTTAAAGTATACAAAAAACAACAAACAATAAATCCATATATTAATTGTGGATCTTCCTAAGCAACTAGCTCCATGGAGCTACTAGCTTAGTCCAAACTAATCCAAATATAGTGGTATAATGGTTTGGCTATTAGCTTACAAATTTTCATATTTGCAAGCAAGTCCCTTAGCTAAACCATTGCACTTGCTCTAACTTATTTTGTCTATTTCTAACACGTTACAAAATAATTTTAGGGCCTCTAAATGTGTGTATTTTAAACCGTTTAACAATTTTAGCACATACAGTCATATTTATATGGTTTAAAGGTACTATGGTGCAAATTTCGTGAATTTTTTCCGGGACCATGTCGGCCAGAAAAACGTGGATAATAACCTTCAAAATCGACAATTTTTTGTCATTTCCGAATCCGAACTTTTTTTCCTGAATTTTTGTTTGTAGAATCATACTATCCTATAATAAATATTGTATGATCTGATTTTTCTTAAGACAACATATACTGAAGTATAAAACTTATTTTGTCTATTTCAAACACGTCGAATAAAATAATTTTAGAGCCTCTAAATGTGTCTATTTTAAACCGTTTACCAATTTTAAAACATTGAGTCATATTTATATTGTTTAAAGGTACTATGGTGCAATTTCGTGGACTTTTATCCCGGGACCCTTTCGTCCTGAAAAACGTTGATATTAACCTTCAAAATCGACAATTTTTTGTCATTGTCGAATCCGAACTTTATTTTTCCTGAATAGTTGTCTGTAGGCTCATTCTATCCTGTAATAAATACTGAATGATCTGAGTTTTCTTAAGACAACATATATTAAAGTATATAACTTATTTTGTCTATTTCAAACACGTCCTATAACCTAATTTTAGGAACTCTAAATGTGTGCATTTTAAACCGTTTACCAATTTTAACACATTGAGTCATATTTCTATGGTTTAAAGGTACTATTGTGCGAATTTCGTGACTTTTTTTCCCGGGACCATCGGCCTGAAAAACGTGGATAATAACCTTCAAAATTGACAATTTTTTGTCATTTTCGATCCGAACTTTTTTTTTCCTGAATGTTTGTCTGTAGGCTCATTCTATCCTATAATAAATACTGGATGATCTGATTTTTCTTAAGAGAACATATTCTAAAGTATAAAACTTATTTTGTCTATTTCAAACACGTCCTATAAAATAATTTTAGGGCCTCTAAATGTGTCTATTTTTAACCGCTCACCAATTTTAATACATTGAGTCATATTTATATTGTTTAAAGGCACTATGGTGCAAATTTCGTGAACTTTTATCCCGGGACCCTTTCGTCTTGAAAAACGTAGATAATAACCTTCAACATCGACAATGTTTTGTCATTTTCGAATCCGAACTTTATTTTTCCTGAATAGTTGTCTGTAGGCTGATTCTATCCAATAATAAATATTGGATGATCTGATTTTTCTTAAGACAACATAAATTAAAGTATATAACTTATTTTGTCTATTTCAAACACGTCCTATAAAATAATTTTAAGGCCTCTAAATGTGTGTATTTTAAACCGTTTAACAATTTTAGGACATAGTCATATTTATATGGTTTAAAGGTACTATGGTGCAAATTTCGTGAATTTTTTCCGGGACCATGTCGGCCTGAAAAACGTGGATAATAACCTTCAAAATCGACAATTTTTTGTCATTTCCGAATCCGAACTTTTTTTCTCCTGAATTTTTGTTTGTAGAATCATACTATCCTATAATAAATATTGTATGATCTGATTTTTCTTAAGACAACATATACTAAAGTATAAAACTTATTTTGTCTATTTCAAACACGTCGTATAAAATAATTTTAGAGCCTCTAAATGTGTCTATTTTAAACCGTTTACCAATTTTAACACATTGAGTCATATTTATATTGTTTAAAGGTACTATGGTGCAAATTTCGTGAACTTTTATCCCGGGACCCTTTCGTCCTGAAAAACGTTGATATTAACCTTCAAAATCGACAATTTTTTGTCATTCTCGAATCCGAACTTTATTTTTCCTGAATAGTTGTCTGTAGGCTCATTCTATCCTATAATAAATACTGAATGATCTGAATTTTCTTAAGACAACATATATTAAAGTATATAACTTATTTTGTCTATTTCAAACACGTCCTATAACCTAATTTTAGGGACTCTAAATGTGTGCATTTTAAACCGTTTACCAATTTTAACACATTGAGTCATATTTCTATGGTTTAAAGGTACTATTGTGCGAATTTCGTGACTTTTTTTCCCGGGACCATCGGCCTGAAAAACGTGGATAATAATTTCAAAATCGACAATTTTTTGTCATTTTCGAATCCGAACTTTTTTTTTCCTGAATGTTTGTCTGTAGGCTCATTCTATCCTATAATAAATACTGGATGATCTGATTTTTCTTAAGAGAACATATTCTAAAGTATAAAACTTATTTTGTCTATTTCAAACACGTCCTATAAAATAATTTTAGGGCCTCTAAATGTGTCTATTTTTAACCGCTCACCAATTTTAATACATTGAGTCATATTTATATTGTTTAAAGGCACTATGGTGCAAATCTCGTGAACTTTTATCCCGGGACCCTTTCGTCCTGAAAAACGTAGATAATAACCTTCAACATCGACAATGTTTTGTCATTTTCGAATCCGAACTTTATTTTTCCTGAATAGTTGTCTGTAGTCTGATTCTATCCAATAATAAATATTGGATGATCTGATTTTTCTTAAGACAACATAAATTAAAGTATATAACTTATTTTGTCTATTTCAAACACGTCCTATAAAATAATTTTAAGGCCTCTAAATGTGTGTATTTTAAACCGTTTAACAATTTTAGGACATAGTCATATTTATATGGTTTAAAGGTACTGTGGTGCAAATTTCGTGAATTTTTTCCGGGACCATGTCGGCCTGAAAAACGTGGATAATAACCTTCAAAATCGACAATTTTTTGTCATTTCCGAATCCGAACTTTTTTTCTCCTGAATTTTTGTTTGTAGAATCATACTATCCTATAATAAATATTGTATGATCTGATTTTTCTTAAGACAACATATACTATAGTATAAAACTTATTTTGTCTATTTCAAACACGTCGTATAAAATAATTTTAGAGCCTCTAAATGTGTCTATTTTAAACCGTTTACCAATTTTAACACATTGAGTCATATTTATATTGTTTAAAGGTACTATGGTGCAAGTTTCGTGAAATTTTATCCCGGGACCCTTTCGTCCTGAAAAACGTTGATATTAACCTTCAAAATCGACAATTTTTTGTCATTCTCGAATCCGAACTTTATTTTTCCTGAATAGTTGTCTGTAGGCTCATTCTATCCTATAATAAATACTGAATGATCTGAATTTTCTTAAGACAACATATATTAAAGTATATAACTTATTTTGTCTATTTCAAACACGTCCTATAACCTAATTTTAGGGACTCTAAATGTGTGCATTTTAAACCGTTTACCAATTTTAACAAATTGAGTCATATTTCTATGGTTTAAAGGTACTATTGTGCGAATTTCGTGACTTTTTTTCCCGGGACCATCGGCCTGAAAAACGTGGATTATAACTTTCAAAATCGACAATTTTTTGTCATTTTCGAATCCGAACTTTTTTTTTCCGATATACTTGTGTGTAGGCTCATTCTATCTTATAATAAATACTGGATGATCTGATTTTTCTTAAGACAACATATATTAAAGTATATAACTTATTTTGTCTATTTCTAACACGTTATAAAATAATTTTAGGGCCTCTAAATGTGTGTATTTTAAACCGTTTACCAATTTTAGCACATAGAGTCATATTTATATGGTTTAAAGGTATTATGGTGTGAATTCGTGAATTTTTTTCCGTGACCATGTCGGCCTGAAAAACGTGGATAATAACCTTCAAAATCGACAATTTTTTGTCATTTTCGAATCCGAACTTTTTTTTCCTGAATGTTTGTCTGTAGCCTCATTCTATCCTATAATAAAGACTGGATGATCTGATTTTTCTTAAGAGAACATATACTAAAGTATAAAACTTATTTTGTCTATTTCAAACACGTCCTATAAAATAATTTTATGGCCTCTAAATGTGTCTATTTTAAACCGTTTACCAATTTTAACACATTGAGTCATATTTATATTGTTTAAAGGTACTATGGTGCAAATTTCGTGAACTTTTATCCCGAGACCCTTTCGTCCTGAAAAATGTTGATAATAACCTTCAAAATCGATAATTTTTTTAAATTCTCGAATCCGAACTTTATTTTTCCTGAATAGTTGTCTGTAGGCTCATTCTATCCTATAATAAATACTGAATGATCTGATTTTTCTTAAGACAACATATATTAATGTATATAACTTATTTTGTCTATTTCAAACACGTCCTATAAAATAATTTTAGAGCCTCTAAATGTGTGCATTTTAAACCGTTACCAATTTTAACACATTGAGTCATATTTATATGGTTTAAAGGTACTATGGTGCGAATTTCGTGACTTTTTTTCCCGAGACCATCGGCCAGAACAACGTGGACAATAACCTTCAAAATCAACAATTTTTTGTCATTTTCGAATCCGAACTTTTTTTATCCTGAATGTTTGTCTGTAGCCTCATTCTATCGTATAATAAATACTGGATGATCTGATTTTTCTTAAAAGAACATATATTAAAGTATAAAACTTATTTTGTCTATTTCAAACACGTCCTATAAAATAATTTTAGAGCCTCTAAATGTGTCTATTTTAAACCGTTTACCAATTTTAACACATATGAGTCATATTTATATGGTTTAAAGATATTATGGTGCGAATTTCGTGAATTTTTTTCCGGGACCATGTCGGGCTGAAAAACGTGAATAATAACTTTCAAAATCGACAATTTTTTGTCATTTTCGAATCCGAACTTTTTTTTTTCCTGAATTTTTGTTTGTAGAATTATACTATCCTATAATAAATACTATATGATCTGATTTTACTTAAGACAACAAATACTAAAATATAAAACTTATTTTGTCTATTTCAAATACGTCGTATAAAATAATTTTAGAACCTCTAAATGTGTCTATTTTAAAGCGTTTACCAATTTTAACACATTGAGTCATATTTATATTGTTTAAAGGTACTATGGTGCAAATTTCGTGAACTTTTATGCAGGGACCCTTTCGTCCTGAAAAACGTGGATAATAACCTTCAAAATCGACAATTTTTTGTCATTTTCGAATCCGAACTTTTTTTTCCTGAATGTTTGTCTGTAGCCTCATTCTATCCTATAATAAAGACTGGATGATCTGATTTTTCTTAAGAGAACATATACTAAAGTATAAAACTTATTTTGTCTATTTCAAACACGTCCTATAAAATAATTTTAGGGCCTCTAAATGTGTCTATTTTAAACCGTTTACCAATTTTAACACATTAAGTCAAATTTATATGGTTTAAAGGTACTATGGTGCGAATTTCGTGACTTTTTTTCCCGGGACCATCGGCCTGAAAATCGTGGATAATAACCTTAAAAATCGACAATTTATTGTCATTTTCGAATCCGAACTTTTTTTTTCCTAAATGTTTGTCTGTAGCCTCATTCTATCCTATAATAAATACTGGATGATCTGATTTTTATTAAGAGAACATATGCTAAAGTATAAAACTTTTTTTGTCTATTTCAAACACGTCCTATAAAATAATTTTAGGGCCTCTAATTGTGTGCATTTTAAACCGTTTACCAATTTTAACACATTGAGTCATATATATATGGTTTATAGGTAATATGGTGCGAATTTCGTGACTTTCTTTCCCGGGACCATCGGCCTGAAAAACGTGGATAATAACTTTCAAAATCGAAATTTTTTTGTCATTTTCGAATCCGAACTTTTTTTTTCCTGAATGTTTGTCTTTAGCCTCATTCTATCCTATAATAAATACTGGATGATCTGATTTTTATTAAGAGAACATATGCTAAAGTATAAAAAAAATTTTGTCTATTTCAAACACGTCGTATAAAATAATTTAAGGGCCTCTAAATGTGTATATTTTAAACCGTTCACCAATTTTAACACATTGAGTCATATTTATATTGTTTAAAGGTACTATGGTGCAAATTTCGTGAACTTTTATCCCGGGACCCTTTCGGCCTGAAAAACGTGGATAAATAACCTTCAGAATGGACATTTTTCTGTCATTTTCGAATTCGAATTTTTTTTTTCCTGAATGCTTGTCAGTAGGCTCATTCTATTCTATAATAAATACTGGATGATCTGATTTTTCTTAAGACAAAATATGCTAAAGTATAAAACTTATTTTGTCTATTTCAAACACGTCGTATAAAATAATTTTAGGGCCTCTAAATGTGTCTATTTTAAACCGTTTACCAATTTTAACACATTGAGTCATATTTATATTGTTTAAAGGTACTATGGTGCAAATTTCGTGAACTTTTATCCCGGGACTCTTTCGGCCCGAAAAACGTGGATAATAATCTTCAAAATCGACAATTTTTTGTCATTTTCGAATCCGTACTTTTTTTTCCTGAATACTTGTCTGTAGGCTTATTTTATCCTATAATAAATATTGGATGATCTGATTTTTCTTAAGACAACATATATTAAAGTATATAACTTATTTTTTCTATTCCAAACACGTCCTATAAAATAATTTTAGGGCCTCTAAATGTGTGTATTTTAAACTGTTTACCAATTTTAACACATTGAGTCATATTTATATGGTTTAAAGGTACTATGGTGGAAATTTCGGGAATTTTTTTTCCGGGACCCTGTCCCCCTGAAAAACGCGGATAATAACCTTCAAAAACGACATTTTTTTGTCATTTTCGAATCCTAACTTTTTTTTTCCTGAATCTTTGTCTGTAGGCTCATTCTATCCTATAATAAATACTGGATGATCTGATTTTTCTTAAGACAACATATATTAAAGTATATAACTTATTTTGTCTATTTGAAACACGTTCTATAAAATAATTTTAGGGCCTCTAAATGTGTGTATTTTAAACTGTTTACCAATTTTAGCACATTGAATCATATTTATATGGTTTAAAAGTACTATGGTGCACATTTCGTGAAATTTATCTCGGGACCTTTCCGGCCTGAAAAACGTGGATAATAACCTTCAGAATCGACAATTTTTTTGTCATTTTCGAATACGAACTTTTTTTTTTCGTAAATGCTTGTCAGTAGGCTCATTCTCCTATAATAGATACTGGTGATCTGATTTTTCTTAAGACAACGACATATACTAAAGTATAAAAGTTATTTTGTCTATTTCAAACACGTCCTATAAAATAATTTTAGGGCCTCTAAATGTGTATTTTAAACCGTTTACCAATTTTAACACATTGAGTCATATTTATATTGTTTAAAGGTTCTATGGTGCAAATTTCTTGAACATTTATTCCGGGACTTTTTCGGCCCGAAAAACGTGGATAATAAATAATATTTAAAATCGATAATTTTTTGTCATTTTCGAATCCGTACTTTTTTTTCCTGAATACTTCTCTGTAGGCTCATTCTATCCTATAATAAATACTGGATGATCTGATTTTTCTTAAGACAACATATATTAAAGTATATAACTTATTTTGTCTATTTGAAACACGTTCTATAAAATAATTTTAGGACCTCTAAATGTGTGTATTTTAAACTGTTTACCAATTTTAGCACATTGAGTCATATTTATATGGTTTAAAGGTACTATGGTGCAAATTTCGTGAATTTTTTTCCGGAACCCTGTCGTATTGAAAAACGCTGATAATAAGCTTCAAAATCAACAATTTTTTGTCATTGTCAAATACGAACTTTTTTTTTTCCTGAATGCTTGTGAGTATGCTAATTCTATTCCATAGGAATAAATTTTTATATCGCCATTTATATCTCATAAGTCATAACTCATAAGTCTTAACCCATAACACCGCCCGTGGCTTAGAAATATCGGAGAAAATTTTATTACACAAGTATTAATGTAAATCACATTGTATTAACTGAATACTAATAATTTTTTTCAGTAAGGACCGCAATTTATGACAGTCGCCCTGTTTAAACCAAAAGGAGCAGGTAAGACAATTGAGGAAGATAGACGGCAATCTCAGATTCTTCAACGGTCAATATGAGGTGGAACTATCTGTCTCGGAACTACCAGAGGATGAATCCTCAGAGTCATAAGAATCCACAGAATCATCAGTATACATAGAATCGCTGCTATCAGAATGATCAGGAGCGGTGGAGTCAGGCCAGTCGACTTTCAAATTCTGTGACGCTCTACGATAATGAAACAACTGATTTGTCATCTTCGGGGTAAAAATAGTCTTGATGTTCCCAGTGGATGTAGTAAGTGATACCCTTTTCAAGATAGGGGAGCATTCGAGCAAGAATTCAATCAATCTCAGTTCGATATTAGAGCCTCTACAAATGTCAACATCTGCGTAACAGAGACGGTGCAGAACAATGCTCGGATTGTAGTTTAACACATGGGACGTCTTCTGTTTGCTCGTACTGACCTAAGAAACGCGCATACATCATTAGCAAGAGAAGTAATTACATCACATTAATTATGCCCGGGTTTGTTTCCGAGCTAACCATACAAATTAAAGGTGGTTTCAAAACCAAGTGACGTTAGTCCAGTGGTAACTGAGTTAAACCTTAAAGCTTGCAGAAATGCAGAAGTTGAGAGGTCACTGCAGTCCCCGAGGGGTCGCTTACATGGTCCATGTGGTGGTGCGGGAATGCATGGGCCCGGGGATTAAACCCCTCGTCATCAAAAAAAAGGTGGTTTCAGTGATTTGGTACAACGGGCCTGATGATTATACCAATTAACTTAGTTAACATCGCCAAGGTGAATCTTGAACCTTATTAACATTCAGTCACTGGCACATAATTGCATCGCATAAGGGAGATGCTTACCGAGATGTTGAGCCTTTCAGCGACAGGGCAGGCTTGGATGATGCTTATAATAGAACGAAAATCATCCACGTCATTCAAATGGATGAATAATAAATCAAGCTTTCTCAGATACTCAAAAGTTGAAGGCAGCAACGACTCCTTACATAATACCTGCATTAAAAAATTAGGTACAACAGCATTACGCCAGTGCTTAAAGGGTTCTGCAAATGACGATGGGAGGGGTGGGGGGTGATGTATGCAGATTGCAGAGGATGGTTCAGAATGAACCGTTCTGCAAATTGCATTAAGGCACCACCCACAACCTCACCTTGACAAAGTGACCTCTGAAAACAAGTTTTTGCAGCGTAGATGAATTTGCTAGAGACTGGATCAGAGCACGTAAACTGGCCTTATGACAGATATCCACACATTTCTGTAAACCCAAAACTGCTGACAGCAATTTATCAGCGTTTGTCACGTCAAGTGATATAAACGTGCCATCCACGATCAAGCGACTAAGATTAGGAGCATCAATAGTAACATGCTCCATACCAATGAAGTTCGTTAACCTTAATTCTTGCAGAAATGGACAACCATGAATAAGATATTTGAATGCTTTTTCCGTAAGGGTGGTTTTATCAAGCTCAAGACGAGTCAACTTTCTAAAACCCCCACAATTATAAGGATGATTAATCAAAAACGAGCGAAGCTTCAGTTTTTCAAGGTTGCCACAAGAGAAAATGTGACTGCTCAACTTAATAGGCCTCTTGTACTCATTTTGAATGCAAATGTCCGAAACACCAGTTCTCGACAAGTAGCATATCCATTGATCTATATCCGGACAGGATTTGAGACACGGTATGTCCAAGTGAAACCTCAGAAGGTAACCCGAATGATGAAACAGAATTTTGCTCAAAATACGGGAAAATTCACGGGTGTCACGTATTTTATCCTTCAGAACCCGCTTGAAAAATGGAGCATCCAATACCAGTTTCTGCTTCGACCTCCAAATTTCAAGCCAATTGCGCGAGAGAACAGACATTTTTGCAGCATCGCAAAGGGGTAACTGCTCCACTATAATATCGATTACATTTCTAGGCAACTCAGTGATCAAATCTGAACGTACATCAACGTTCTTTCCTCTCTTCGATGTATGGGTTTGGCTCATTCTAAGCCTGAGAAAGCGGAACTATCAATTAATTATACTTCGTCCTGTAATTCACTAAAATTCAGTTCACACGATTTCAGTCCAAAAGAAAGCGTCCGTCGCGATGTATCTTACACGATCAAGGTAGCAGCGTAAAATTGATCAATGTAACTCGAAATCGAAACAGACACGTTACTCAACAATCGGTAACAAAAGTATAAAAGGTAAACAAATTATCGGGAAATAAAATAAACATGATTGCTTAGGGATTAGATTAAAGCATAATCTCAAACAGAAATCAACATATAATAATTGTACTGAAATTTACCTGAAAGTTGAATCAAAGTTAAGGAGATTTTTACCGGACGGTAAATGTGAAGAAAGGTCAAAAAATTGAAATTAAAACCTTAAAATATTTACGCCCCCAAATCGCGGCCATTGGGATCTGTGAATCTGCAATTGTAAGAATCGGGTGCAACAAACTGAGACTGCTGTTTTGGAATAATGGCTCAGTTAGATGATTGACCCGACTCGACTCGATTTAATTCGGGTTAAAATGGATAATCTTTTAGTTGGATTGAGATTTGAAATAATCCGACTCGAATGATATGGTTGGTTTTGAAATGTAGAGGTGTCAAATTGGATCACCCAGGTTAGGTTTAAGTTGAGTTTAAGCGGGGTTGGTACGTGAATATGGCCTAAATAAATGGACTATATTGTAAGCCAAATAGTCCTGACAAAATTTAATTAGTCAATTAGTGAATTATATAACAGTTATATATATATTTAGTATTAAAGATTTGAAGCATTATCTGAAATAATTTGATCTTATATATATATTTTACGAGTTTTATTGCAAAAAATCTAAGCGTATTTATAAAAAAAAACATTTAACTCAAAATATTATATTGAAACTCAAAAATAATAAAGAAAAGTTCAATAAGATTTTGATTTTAACACCTAGAAAATTAAAATGTTGATCAAAATTTTTAAAATTTCAAAAAAAATGCATATAAGTTCAATTAAATTTCTATTGGATGTACGTTCCACATTTACATCTGGATGTATAATCGTATTTGTGTAATGGTCATATTTCCTAATAATAATTGTATTTTCAATTTCTTATGAGTTCATTTCAGAGTTTTTCCTTTTATGCACTTTTTATTAATGTGTATCGTTAAAATACTTTCTAAAAAACCGTGTTTGAAAACTGTTACTCCGTAATATCGGCTTATCAATTGTAAGAGATGGATGAATAACAAACATGACTCCTTTATATCATCAAACCAAATACGAGTATATATTAAGATTTAAGGCCCAAAAAATCCAAAATCCAACTGAAACGAATATTATTGATTGTCTTCGCGTTCATAGTGATCAACTAGCTTAAAACACGTGCAAATTTACACTCGTTGAAATGCTTAGTTGAAATGCAGTAAAGCGAAAGATGTATAGTATCAAAAAGGGCATCCACTGCAATATCCATTGATGCAAGGACGGCACCACGGTTTGCAATCAAGTTCATCGCTGCACTTACGTACACAGCCGCTGCAATGTCCATCGATACAAGGACGACACCACGGTTTGCAATCAAGTTCATCGCTGCACTTTTATCTATTAATTACTTGGATCATTATGAGCAGCTTTCGCCATTGCCCCCGGTACGGCCGTTGTCACGCCTGTAATCGCCATACACACGTTAGAGGTTATCAGAAGCGGGTTTTGGGTCGGCTTAAAGTGTCCGAATGATACTCTATTTTGTCCAAATATTAACTAATGAGAGCGTTGACTTAAACCTTGAAACTTGCAGAAATGTAGGAGTTTAGGGGTCACAAGTTTGACTATCAATTGAGGCGACACCACTTAGTCATTGCAGCCCCGAATGTGGTGGCTTACATGGTCCATGTGGTGGTGCGAGAATACATGGGTCCGGGGAGGATTCAACCTCCTCGTCATATTAAAAAAAAACTAATGAGCATATATTAAGCACGTTGATGATATTTTCGACTTAATTTTTTATTCAAATCAGCGCACATATATCGCGGGTCAGAATCATACCCCTACTTCAGTGTTAGAGTAAGAGAGTTTTTATCACTTAAACTAATTCTTATTCTCGTATTATAGATTTAATCTAAGGACACATAATAATGATCGAGGTAAATTGTAACCAAGCAATATCCGGGTTCGGTCGACGGGACCCCCATTTTACGTGTCCTAGTTAAACTTGCTCACCCCTAATTTTCATTCTACTCCCGGACTCTATCCCAAATATTTGTTTAACACCTTTTATTCAAATACCCGTCACAATTTCACAAAGAAAAAAATAAGGTAAACAAATGATTCAGATTCAGGGATTATATGTAAAAGAAGGTTTGTGAAATTATCTTATGTATTTGCTGGATTTTCCCTACCTAAACCTGACGAAATCAACATGATATGATTGACTCGACTTGGAAAAACGGATCTGAGATCCGAAATTGACTCTTACTACAACACCCAATTGTGGCCCGAATCTTAGAACAACTAATTTCAAATCGCAAATAATAAAAATGTTTTCTCTCCCTTAATCATAGACCCGAAAATGTTCAAAACTCTTTTGTTACGGTGCATTAAAATGCTTGTACAATGGTCATTTATTCTACAAGTAAACTGTCCTAAATTAAAATTAGAAAAACAAACATTAAAAGTTACAAAGCTCGACCATTAAAAAAAAAGGTTACATGTATTAATGTTGCATCGTATTGTAAATTTAGTTATCTTGGTTATTAGCAACACAAAAAAAAAAAAAAGATAAATATGTTAAGAAGCGAAGATTTACTTGATGAAATAACGACGATGAGTAGAAATAAAACGAATTTGATCGAGGTTCGAGTCATCTTTAGTGAACGATTAAAATTACAACATAAATCAGCTTATGTTTTTCAAAATATATTTTTGTTGACTTAATATTTCAAAATTTGTAATTGCATAATTTATATAACTTGCCAAAGAAGTTTATTTAAGTGGAAATTTATAATCTAATATGGATTAAAATCGTGACACAACATTTACATGTAATTGAATTGGTAAGATATGATATTCCTATTTTGTGTCATATTTAAATTGTTATAGTAAATGTATGTTTCCTAATTAATTGCACAAATTTATAAATGATTGATTTTTTTCTTAAAAAGTTTCTCCATGCAAACCTTATACAGCCGCCTCTCAATAAACTTATTGAGAGATTATTGTACAAATTTAAGAAAAAGTGGTACTAAAAGTAGTAAAATTGGTACATATCAGGGTTAAAGATAAAATGAGTACAATTGTTATGTAAATAGGTATGAAACTACTATGGTACGATCAATGACAAAAGGGTCACGAAATACAAATAAAAGGGTACAAAAGAATGGTTACTCAATAATTTATTGAAAGACCATCCCTCTCAAGTTTTAGTGTAATACATGTTTTATTCTTTTTACGAAAAGGTTCAACGCACTACATTGTTGTGTTTGACGGACCACCAAGATCATGTTTGGTAAATAACATATTTAGCTCTTACCCCAAACAGGTTGGTTAACATATTTTAAACTAAGAAACTTTATTATATTTATTAAATGTAATCTGCTAGTTAACAAATACTTAAATTATTTAAGCTAACTATAATTAGTTAGTCAAGCCTTCGATTAAAGTTTTCAATTTATAATTTATCATTACAATTTGTTTATGCTAAAATTAATCCGTTGTACCAAACCTGGCCCAAAAATGCAAAAGAGTGATAGACACATAATTCAATTCCAATTAAACGTGTATGTTATTCAAATGATAGATATTCAACATGTGCTAATGTAAAAAAAAAATCAACCTAAAATAGACCCGCGTTAGATTCATATTTGTGTCATATATAAAAAGGTCACGAACCCTTCAACTTTAGCCAGACCCAATAAAATCTTGCGTGCTTGTATTGAGTAAATAACATAAACGGGTAAAAATAATGTAGGACTAATTCAATAAATATATTATGAGTTTTTCATGTCGGGTTTAAGTTATGTTTACAGAGTTGAAATCAAACCGGAATCTAATAAAAGTTTGTTTCATATTTGTGTCGAGCCACTTACAAAATCTTCATTAAACCACAACCTAAACCCGTTAATTCGTGTTTGATAACTTAGATTAATGTCTTGTTTTCCGATACTGACATTATTTCCGATGATTTAGAAAAATAAGAGCACAAATAATTAAATGAAATTATTTCACACAAGTGCTATTATAAAATCAAATCGATAATATTTCTCACATAAAAAGGCAAGTGGGACGACAAGTGAGGCGAGGCGAAATGAAACATATAATGAGCAGTGTCACTTGCATTGCATTTTGTGAGAGGGATATTATCCGTTTTCAGCTTATAACGAAGTCTTCATTGTGAACCAAAGGATCGAAAGAGGAATTATAATCAATACCCATCAGAATCGGAATCAGAATTAGAATCACTAGCAGAATCGTCCTCAACGACGAGAGGGAGGCATCTGATTTTCACATTCTGTGACGCTCTATAAAACGAAATCAACCCAAACATCACCGGTTGTGTAAAAGCCGTCTTGCTGCTACCGGAATCGATAATCGATAACATTTTCAAGATAGGGGAGCATTTCAGCAAGAATTCAATCAACCTGAGCTCAATAATAGAGCCCTTAACAATTTCAACACTTGCATAACAGAGATGTTGCAGAACGAAGCTGGAATTGTATTCTAACTGATGGTCAGTCTCATATTTGCTCGTCGAAACCTAACAGTAATGAGTTAACCATATCATTCAGTAAAAACTGAAATCCGCAAGACATGGTAAAACTGACCCGATTGACACGGCCCAAATAATCTGACACCACCTAAACTAAGGATTTGAATCTGACCTTTGTAGGGCTAGTTAATGAGACGAAACAGTTTGCTCCAGCTCCGCTCGAGAGCTTAACGAGTCAAGTCGAACTAAGGTTGCTTCGGCTCGAAAAGCTCGTCAACGGTTCAAACTTATGTAATTAAATAAGATATTACTCATATTTTATAAAACTACATTTTTTCATTATTGTATGTTTGTATCACAACTATAAAAATGGATTTTTTTGGTAAAATGGGTTATATACGAAAGTAATTGGGGTAGGTTTGAAAGTATTTGGGGTTATAGTGTCCACGTGGACACTTCTCGCTTTTTTCTAGATTTTAAGCAAAGTCGCTGAGGTTATCAGTGGCTTCACCCAATGTAACTTTACATAGGTTTGAAGTTGGGAAGAACCACGGAAGTTGGGAAGAACCACGGAAGAGGGGAAGGCCGCTGAGGATCTAAGCGACTTCGCCCAAAGAAATTTAAAAAAAAAAAAGCACGGAAGCAGGAAACCGCTGGCTTCACTGCTAATATTAAAAAAAAAAACCTGACATTTACACATCCACACTCTCATTCACTCACCAAAAAAAATCCCCAAATTAAAAACACCAAACCCTAATTTTTCGACCCTCCCATTTTCCCCTCAAATTCTTCCATTTTTGGTTCTATCATCATCCTAATTTCATCTTAAGGTATTAATTCATGCTTTTTCATTTATTAATCCACTCTAATGCACTATTTTGGTTTGATTTAGTATCATAATGAATTCCATGGTACAGGCCATAATGAAGCCGCTATGATTCTAGGCGGCTTCACTTCACAATTCCATTCTAGTACCACTGGAAGCTTTGATGAAAAACTTCCTCACCAAAGTCGCCATGGTTTTAAGCGGCTTTGTGAGATTTTTACAATAATTGCATTCCAGTAGCTACTGGAATGATGGTTAACAAAGTTTTCCACTGAAGCCACTGTGGTTCTTAGCGGCTTCCAGTGGTTTCTTCGTATTCCATTTCCAGTGACTACTGGAATGATGTTAACAATACCTCTTCACTGAAGCCGCCCAGAACCTCAGCGGCTTCATTCAAAGTCTGCAAAAAATTACAAAAGCGTTCATGTGGACACTACTACCCCAATTATTTTCAATTCAACACCAAATTCCCAATAAATTTGGTAAATAGCACTATTTTACCAAAAAAATCATAAAAATGTCTCATTTATTTTCCAATATTTGTATATAAAATATTCGAGTCTTGTCATTGTCTTATTGAACATATTGAGAGAGGAAAAACAAAAATTCAACCTGAAGTCGAGCTCGAGTTTGGCTCGAGTTCGCATTAAAGCTCGCAAGCTTGATACGACCACAACTTTTTCAAGTTTGGGATCGGCTCAAGCTCGAGTTTTACTTTATGAGCACAAGCCCAACAAGGCCAAGCTCGGGTTCGGCTCGACTCGTTAACACCCTTAGACCTGAGACTCAATTTGACCCGACCTTATTCAACCCAATCCGAATGTTTATTATCACATGTCGACAGCATAACAAAATAGCTTTATAAGAGTTAAGAGATATACTTACAGAGATGTTGAGGCTTTCAATGGCAGGACAGTTTTGGATGATGCTTATAACCCAGCAAAATTCGTCAACACCGGTTAAATGGATTGACGATAAATCAAGGTTTTTCAGTTTATCAAAAGTCGGAGCCGGCAAGACCGTTCCATAAATCGTCTGCAGCAAAAAAAACAATGGGTTTAGGTACAACCATGAACCATTGTACCTTGTGCGTATGAACAATGACGGTTTGAGAGGGGTCTGATATACGTAGCCTTATATTAACTACGAGTAATACATTTCAACTCTCAAGTACCGGCATTAATGAAAAAAAAGCTACTTGCAACTTTGCAAGAACAATTTGTTACCTTGAGAAAGTGACCCCTGAAACCGAGTTTATGCAGTTTAGACGAACTTGCCAGAGCCGGGAGCAGGACACGTAAACCGTCCTTATGACAGACATCGTCATGTTTCTGTAAACCGATTGCTACTGAAACCAATTTCTCAGCATTTTTCACATAGAGTTTTTTAAACGAACCATCCACAACCAAATGACAAAGATTAGGAGCAAGTATTTGAATGTCATCCGGACGAACGAAGTTCGTTAATCTTAATTCTTGCAGAAGTTTGCTACCCCAAATAAGATTTTTGAAATCTTCGGAAGAAAGCGAGGTTTTATCAAGCTCGAGACATGTCATTTTTCTGAAACCCCAAAAGTTACGAGGAGGATTAATTATACAAGACTGAAGCTTCAGTTTTTCAAGGTTGATGCAGGAGAAAATGTGCGAGCTCAACTTATAAGGAGTCGGATACTGAGTTTGAATCGATATGTCTGAAACACCGTTTCTCGACAAGTAAAATATCCATTGAATAACATCCGGACAGGACGCAATCCCGGGAATGTCGACGTGGAAATGGAGAAGGCAACCCGAATGTTGAAGAAGTATTCTGCTTATAATGTTGTAAAAGCCATGGATGCTTTCACTTGTGAGTGTTCTGTTTTTAAAGACTTGCTTGAAAAATTGAGCATCAAATGCAAGTTTCGGTGTTGATCTCCAAATGTCGAGCCATTTGTGTGACAGAACGGACATTCGTGCAGCGTCGCAAAGGGGTAAATGCTCCATGATGACATCGATTACATGTCTTGGCAACTCCGTGATTAAGTCGACACCATAGATCTTTTGTCGCTTCGATTCGCTTACTTTACTCATTCTTCTATGCCTGAAACAATGCAGCATCAAGATGTCAGGGTAAAAGTAATCTCGAATCACTAACATACTGTTAGAATTAGAATTCAATGGATGTCTCATTCTCAAAGATGCTACACACCCCTTGCTTTCATACCTACTAACACTATATAGCTCCAATTGTCCAAATGGTGCTCAAAACGGAAGTAATTAACAAAATGTGGCTCGTTTGAAACTATTTACCAAAAATGATTCCACGTCACCATTTTTTATTTTTCTTTTTTTTAAAAATTTTGCAAACATGTCGTTGTCCAAGACATGTTTTCCCCCAACTTCTGCCTCATTTTGCATATTTTCCTCAGCAACTGGACATCCCAGACAGCGACATGTTTGCTAAAAAAAAAAAATGTTGACGTGGAACCATTTTTGTAAATAGTTTCAAACGAGCAGCATTTTGTTAATTACCTCCGTTTTGAGCATCATTTTGGCAAAACTTCTAATATACTTATGTATATATTGCGTATGTCCTGTTCATTTGTTTACCTTTTATATGTGTTATAACAGAAGCAAGAAAAACAAATAAAGAACAGAACACACAGATTTGTAAGCTACGTCACATGGCGACTAATGTGAGAACCTTTTAGATTACAGATGGTGGGATAAGCATGAATGTTAGATTGAGGCACTCTCTAAAACCTAAATACAGAATTTGACCTAATAAAGTCCAAAACAGACCTAGGCCAATAACAGATACGGATACCTCAATATTCGTTCGAATCGACGACTAACATAATCGAGGCATAGACCCCAACAATATGACTTGCAAGAAGAACTAAGGCCCTGTTCTTTTCGGCTGAAACGAATTTTATGAAGAGATTAATTGAACAACGTAAATAAAACTTAACGGAATACAACCAAGCAAAATTGAAAGGAGCTGAAATTAAGCCAGAAAGAACAGACACAAATAGGATCCTACACCCAGGTGTATAGAAGCATGGTACATCAGGCCCATCTAATAAATAATTTTCTAATTTTCTATTAAAGCCCAATACAAAACAAATATTTAATTATCAATCAACGTAAACATGTTCTTAATTCTCTCTTGACGACAGTCCCAACAAATTTTTCTCCCACCAAAATTTGATTCGAAGATGGCAGAAGGGAAGCAATTGGTATGTTCAACAAGGCGGAAAACTTCATCGAATAATATTTCATTGAACGAGAAGCAATTTGCATCGACATCAAGAGGGAAAAACGCATCACACCATACTTATTTGAGGTAAATATTTACACCAATCATAACCCTAATGAATATTTACATAAATCATAACCCTAATGAATATTTAGGGTAAATTTTCTAACCCCAAAGCACTTAACAAATGAATATTTACGATAAGAATATGATCTAACGTAAAAAGAATACGAGTTAATATAAAAAGAATACGAGCTAATATTAGAAGAACACGAACTAATATAAAAAATAACGAGTTATTAAAATAAGAATACGAGCTAATATTAAAAGAATACGAGCTAATATTAAAAGAATACGAACTAATATAAAAAAATTATGAGTTATTAAGATAAGAATATGAGTTATTGATATAAGAATACGAGCTATTAAGATAAGAATACGAGCTATTAATATAAGAATATGAGCTAATGTAAAAAGAATGCGAGTTTAAGAAAATAACAAACTAAAAAAAATACGAGCACAAAAGAATGCAAGTTATTACCCTAAGAATACGAGCTAATACTAAAAGAATACGAGCCAGTATTAATAGAATAAGAACTAATATAAAATAAGAATACGAGCTATTGAGATAAGAATACAAGCTATTAATATAAGAATATGAACTAATGTAAAAAAAATGCGAGTTTAAGAAAATCACAAACTAAAAAAATACGAGCACAAAATAATGCAAGTTATTACCTAAGAATACGAGCTAATATTAAAAGAATACGAGCTAATATTAAAAGAATACGAGCTAATATAAAAAACTACGAGTTACTAAGATAAGAATACGAATTATTAATATAAAAAAATGAGTTATTAAGATAAGAATACGAGCTATTAATAAAAGAATACGAGCTATTATTATAAGAATACGAGCTATTAATATAAAATTACGAACTAATGTAAAAAAGAATATGGACTAATAAAATAAAAAAATAAAAAATTATCTTGACATAATAATTAAATAAATTGAAAGATGGTCCAGGAACTGAAGAACAGGGCCTTATAATCAGAAGCCAAATAAATGAAAATAAATGATTAAGACAGGGAGAGTATACCCATACGAATAATCGAATTAGTTGAAACAACTAATCAAAATTCTTCTCCACACTTCTACATGAGCAAGACTTAATGTGATTTGCATGTTTATTGACTTGACTTCAGATTTTACGGTTTTTTTAGACTTAATTTCAATCCAGTCAAAAGTATCTTACTCCGTATATATAATTAAGGTAAGCAACATAAAATTGATCAATGTAACCCAAAAATCAAAATTGAAGCCATACTCAACACACCAAACAATCAACATACAATAAAATTTCCGTACTATTCGCAAACAATAAAACGGTGAAATTATTAAAAAAAAATATTAACGTAAAAGGGGAATAAGGGCGATTTTGATGTTGACGGGTTTGAACCTAGGTTATGTGTATCAGCAATCACAACGTAGTACGGAATTACACAAAGAAAAATTACTGTTTTTGTTTAAGAAATTATGCAGGTGTTGAACGATAGTTAAAGAGACTTTTACCGGAGGTCAAATATCGCCGATGGTGATTGGTGAGAAGTTGATGTATTTTAGTCTGGCATCAAATTCTTGTCTAAGATGATAACATTAGTAAACCCGAAATTAAAGAAACTCTTGCTAATAAAACCCTAGGGGTCCGGGCCCAATACAACAACAACATTATAGTCTTCGTCTCGAAATGTCTTAGGGTCCGGCCCAATGACATGCTAAATTGCTAATTAGTAAATAATAAAAATTCGATTAACTAATGGGTGTTGCTCATTCATATACATGTTACTCATTCATACACATATTTTCCATTTTACCCCTTACATTCAACACTCATTTTTCAGTTTTCTTCTCATCTTAACCATCCCTTCAATTTCCCGATTTATAGTAATTTCTTCAATTTACTGCTTTACAATTAACGATTTATTGGACTGGAAATCTCATTATCATCATCATTATTATTTGACATTAGAGATAAGTCTCCTCTTAATTTAGTATCAAAAATTTGTTGATTTCATAACGCATTTATTACTTTGATTATATATTTATATCCTCAATTGAATTATGCCTATTTCGATAGTTGAAGTCTGTTCGTATTGTTGTTTAATTGTCTTGCTCACCAACTGTTTGATCTTTTGCGTCAATGGGACTACAACGACACGACACAATTGCTGATATTATATAGGCTACTAGCCTAATAGTACGTAGTCGTTCTTCGTGTTATAACGGATGTGAGGAAGAACATCCTTTAATTACACCTTGCTACATACCTTAATTAGGTTAAAACTGAAAACGATTTAAGGAAGCCCTAATCTAATTAGTCTAAATCAATTTTTTAATTTCATATAATATAATTGATAAAGGTAGAGATTAGAATTATTAACTGATCGATACGAGAGCTAGCATCCATAGTCGTTGTGTGGTTTAGGGTTTTCTTTTGTGGGGTAGAGAATTAGAGAGAATTAGAGAGGAGAACTTTTCTTAGTAGATGGCATAGAATGGAAAAGTAATGAAAAAAAAAAGGTATGAATGAGTAAAACTCGTATATGAATGAGCAATTACGTAACTGATTTAGTATTTGAGTTTGATATGTATATTAAATTTTAAATATTTTGATATGAGATCCACTCTGAAATTTTATTTTTTATTATATACCTTTTTATTTATTATTACCGACTTTTTATTTTCTGTATTAAGAATAATACCATTATAATCGGATTGTTAGAAATTTCCTTGTTGTGATTTAGGGATGTTTATAAAAAATATATTTGACCGGTTAATATCATATTTGGGTTTATCAGTAGACATAACAAACGACCCCAGGTCAATTTGAGTTCGGGTTGTTCAGATTTTCTAGTATTCAGTCCGGTTATTTGCTGATTGGTTGCTTTTAAGTTATTTAATTTATTTCCCTAAAAATTTCATCGATCTAATCCCTTATGATCAGTAGGGAGTACACAAAAACATTATATCTCGAGTGATATAATTTTTCTGAACATTTTGAAGTTAAAGTCGATTCCATTCCATACCCGATGTTTTAATCAAACGACCCCTTAGATCTTCTAGTATATTTGGTACATTTGACTAGTAAGGGGTTGTTTGGTTGCCTCTTAAAATCATGGGAATTCGAAAATCCTGGCAACTTGCGAAATGGAGTGTCGTTTGGTTGCCTAATTCATGGAAAGTGCAACTTCATAGGTAAACTCCAATTCCTACATAATGTAGGAACTCACTTGCCTAGGCCCCTTAGGTAAATGGGAATTCCCACATGAATTGAACTTCCCGCATTCAACCAAACACTATTTAAACAATTCACGTGATTTTCAAGTTCATATGAATTTGATCTTACCGGAAATCTTATATTCCCATGGCGAACCAAACGACTCCTAAATATGTTATTTGGGTTTATTGGTTGACTGATTTGGTGGTTGAAAAAATTGACATTCTCCAAATATTTGAAATTTATGAATTTTTCCGGTTATCTAAATTTATATATTTTCAAAAAGAATAGCAATCTTAACAATTCTTGATCAATGATTTGGCGGGTTCGAAAAAAGACGACTATCGTATATATTTTGGTTTGTGTAAACAATTTTTGTAAAATTCTTTTTAACTATTTGAAAATTGTATTAATTAGAGTCTTTTTTTGTTATCTTAACATAATTTTAAAATTGTTTTAAATTACCCTTAGAAGATGCAAGAAAATTTGTTTGAAAAATATTAAAAATCAACTGTAGCTAGGCCTGACAAACGAGTCAACATATCTAATTTAAGTCAGGTCAATTCAAATTCGGGTTGTTCGGGTTTTTCAAGAATTCACTCGAGTTATCTTTAGATTTGTTGCTTTCAAGTTAATTGGCGGGGATAACGGTCAATTGTAACAATAAATTTCAATTAATATTAACTGGTGTTTCAGACTTTCAGGTAAGATTGGATACATGACATGTTATTAAAGTCGAACATGTCATCTGATCGAGACAATTTTGCGAGGTTTAGTTGTAAGGAAGGGATAAGGATAGCTCGCTCATAATATAGAAAAGCTTAGAAAATAGTACAATTCAATTTATCGAAACTAATGTAATTGCTTAGGATTGCATTACAGAAATTGTCTGACGATATAACGAACTAAATGATCGATGTGTTTTATTATTCATAAAATCGGTTACATATATGGTCGACTGTCTTGAATAACAATGGAAAAATATTCCTAATTCGCTAATATAAATAGAGTAAATTAAAAATAAATCCCTTTTAAAATAAGGTTTTTTAAAATTACTCCCTTATATAATTTTTTTCTAAAATTACTCCCTTAAGATGCACTTTTATTAAAAATTGCTTCAAAATTCCAATTTAGATTATGTATTTTGTACGTTTTTAAACTTATTCTACATTGTTATGCCTATAAAAGTATAAATTGGCTTTGTTACAAACGGAATCAATTCATAAACTTGTAAAATAAGTCACTTGAATTAGAGTTTTGAAGCAATTTTTGATAAAAATACATTTTAAGGGAGTAATTTTAGAAAACAATTATATAAGGGAGTAATTTTAGAAAACTAAATTTTAAAAGGGAGTTATTATTAATTTACTCATATAAATATTTAAAGTATCAGCATCCGGCACAACGTCCATGGTTACAAGGACGGCACAACTTTTTGCACTCAAGATCATAGGTGCACTTGTGTCTATTAGGATTAATACCTAGTTCATCTTCATGGACAGCACTAGCAGCAGCTGCTGTTGCTGCTTTAGGGCCAGAACAAAAACACTTGCCTGATACGCATTGTGCATATTTTGACCCTTTACACTCCTTCACGCATGTCGGCATGTGCTATCTCTTGTGCATACTTTTGGTATTCCCCCGGGTACGGCCGTCGTCACACCTGTCATTGTCGTACATGTTAGAGGTTATTATTAGCGGGTTTTAGGTCTGTGAAAAATTATTTTCAACTCTTGTGCCCTTTATTTGGCCCAAATATTTACTAATTGCCATTTTTAGGATTTTTTTGGTAGTTATCTTTAGTGCGTTCTGGATAAACTCCCGAGTCTACTTGATGACATGTAAACGACGTACACTAAAATCTAGGAGGCATAGCCCAATGCATTATTGATTCAAAAATACAACAAATACCCAAAAAATTGCACGGATTGTTTTCAAATCGTATTATTCTAAATGTGTATCATCGTAACTAAATTATAAATGTTCATAAATTTTGTTTTATATCTAACGTCTATACACTTTTTTTTTTTTATCAAATTTCGATTTTATTTGATATCTAACCTTTGTACACTTTTGTTTATGACTTGATTTTCGCAAAATATTTCAATTGATGATATTAATTTGTACACTATTCCTGGTTGTTATATTAATATTAAGTTATTTTTATTGTTTTTTAATTTGGTATTGTCGCCACAATTTTTTTTTCCCGATTGCTGTAAATTGTTAATTATTATTGATTATTTTAATTATGTATTGGGTATAAATTGTTATGTAATAGTTATAGACAGACGATATTTGAAATTATTATATTTTCTTATATAATATTTAAGTTCATGTTATACATATTGACAGTTTTCGTAGAAATTCATGTTTACGAACTTATATCAAAAGTGTTACGTAATAATTGTAAAACTATTATTTCGGGCAGTTATTTCGAATTAAAATTATTATACAACTTTCGGGTCCAACCATGATAAATTTAATAAAAAATGGGTTGATGACGTGGCTCAATTATATAGATAAAATGTATCCGTCGCTTTCTGTTAAAAAAGTTAACCTTCTTTTTGTATTTATACAATCTATACAAAAAAAGATGATGCATGAGTTTTTTTTTTTTTTTTTTTTTTTTTTGGTAGAATGATGCATGAGTTATTAAAGTTTATAGTTTTTGAATATGTCGTTAAATCTTTAATTCTTGATGTGCTGTATTATTTTATCTCATTTATTTCATTATTTGTTTATCTTTCTTTAAAATACTCCTACAAAAAATTTAAAATTAAGGCAAAACATAAAGAAGGTTTGATTGAAACAATGTTTGTTATGGTTCATGAAAATTCTTGTAAAATGGCCATTTATCTTTGAAGTAAACTATTTTACATTAGAAAAACCGACATTAAAAGTAATAAAAGTAGGCCTAGAAAAAACTTGTAAATTTAGTGAAATATAATAATTTACCTTTTTGACTAATATATCTCTCTGATAAAATATCAAAAATAAATAAATAATTGAGACCGATATAAATAGATTAAGAAGTGAAAGCCTACTTAATGCAACAATCAAGATGAGTAGAAATGAAGCGAATTTGATTGAGATTCCCGTCATCTTTGATGAACAAGTAAAAAATTACAAATGACTTGCTTATGGTTTTCAAAATGTATTATTCTGTGATGTAATTGCACACAACATAATTTATACTACTTATCAAAGAGTCGAAGTTTATAATCTATTATGGACTAAATCATGATCATAATTGAATTGGTAAAATATCATCCATATTTCGTGTCAAATTTAAATTGTTATATATATTGTGCATATTTTTCATAATTTAGTTAAGCAATTTGAAAAGGTTTGATTTTCTTTCCTAAAAGGTTAATAATCGAAGGATATTTTTTTGTTTGGTATAGTGTAGGTATTTAATTAATCAGTAGGTCTTCTAATAGATGGCACCTTAATAAGTTTATTGGGAGACTATTGTTCAAATTTAAGAAAAAATGGTACTAAAAATAATATAATAGGTACAAATCATGATTAAAGATAAAATAATTACATTTATTATGAAAATAAGTACATTTATTATGTAAATAAGCACGAAATAACTATAGTACGATCAATGATAAAATAGTCAAAAAAAATACAAATAAAAGGTTACAAAAAATTGGTCTCACAATAAATTATTGAAAGACCGTCTCTCTCATGATTTTCCAATTCCCACTTCCTCTGATTTTCTAATTCTCGTAATTTTAAAGGTAACCAAACAATCCCTAGTTTATCTCCAATTATCTTGTTCTACCATGATATTTTATGCTCATTTTAGTCAAATGCTTAAATTGTGTGTGAATATTGAATAAAAAAATTCTTAAGAATTGGAGTGAGTATGTAATTATCATGTTATGAATGCTATCTGTATTTTGTCGGATGCATCTCTTCCACATATGTCTCTCGTCCACTACGTTACGTATTGTGCAAACGCCAAAAGAAGGAATAGTCCGTGTAAATTAATGATCATGTAAGGTCGATTTATACATAAATTATGGGACATTTTCCAAAAGAAGGAATAGTCCTTGTAAATTAATGATCATGTAAGGTCAATTTATGCATAAATTATGGGACATTTTCCAAAAGAAGGAATAGCCCCTTGTCCGAAAAGTCGGATAAATTTACGATACGAGTATGTGAGATCAACTTATATTTATATAACTGGGTGTTTATTTAAATTATAATTTTATTTTTTTTAAGACTACAGAGGAAAACTAATTGTATAAGCAATAATTATGTTATTGATGTTGTTATTCCAAGAGTAATACAAATATACAATACTTATATAGTAAAACAAAAACGTCAACTTAAGAAAACTAGATAATATTACTATTTGATAATAGCTATATTATTCTTTAATAATTTTCAATCCGTGCAAAATTGCACGGGTATGTTTCAAGAATATTGAAATAATGAATAACACTAAAAATATTTTCCAAAATACATTAATATTTTATACTCTATTAGTTTTATAATGATAATAAGTTAAAATACGTACAAAAATTACCTGGTTTGAAAATTACACCTGTTTTAAATCCGTGAAAAAAATGTACAGCTGCAAAAGCTAAAACAAGGTATATAATAAATTAAATTCAATATACGAAAAACAATAAATAGCTAATTAAACATATAAATATCGCTATAAAATAAAAACAATTATCAAAAAACATGATTATAAAAAAATAATTATAAAATTAACTAAAACAATTTAAATATCATTTCAAATATTGGAAATTTTCATGTTTGAGTACATTAGTTTTAATATTTAATAACAACAATGATTTAATGCACAAATAATTATATCTATTGAATATATTCATGACGTAATATGTAATAGCTTATTTTATTTTATTTTTTAAAAGGTTATTTTATTATTTTGCATTTATAGTTAACTTATATATGCATTTGTTATTTGTTATTAGTTATTTAAATTTCTTGGTAAATTGATAGTTTATTATCTAATAATTTTAATAAAATATTATTATTTTTGAAACAAAATTGAATTTTATCAATTAGTGTAATTTTTTGTACTTTATTTTTATTGTTATCGTAATTTATTGTTGTACCTTAAAATTTAGACGGAGTTTTCCTATATTTGAAATGATATTTAGACTGTGTTAGTAAATTTTATAATTATGTATCTTGAGTCGTATTGCAAACTCTTTAAATTTTGATAATTTTTTTTTATTTTATATCAATTTATAGTTTTTAGCTATTTATTATTTTCGTACATTTGATTTAACATATTATATAACATGTTTTAATTAACACTACAAACGTGCATGTTTTTCACGGATTTAAAACATTTGTGAGTTTGAAACCCCTATAATTTTTGCACGTTTTTAATTTATTATCATTATAAAAGAAATAGAATATAAAATATTCATGTATTTTAGTTAATATTTTTAACTGTTATTCATTATATCAATATTTTTTAAAATTAGTCGTGTAATTTTGCACAGGTTGAAAAGTAGGAAAATTAAGAATTTGGAATGTATTTCAGATTTTATTAAAATTATAGGATTTAATTTCACCATTAAACAAAATTATTTAAGGGATCAAATTATCAATTTTACACCCATTTTTTACACCGTCTCCTCACCCACCTCAATCACTTCTATCAATCCAATTATTTGGCTATGTCCCTTTTCTTGAACCTTCCCTCAACCACTCCGATTATTAGACCATCCCCAAGCAAGGTCAATTGCTAGGTCAATTGCTTGCTTGGGTCAAGTTAATTACAATTAAGTGAAGATTAAGATTGACCCAATGGTGTTGAGGGTCAATTTGTGACCCAAGGTGGAGTAAATTGACTCCCCAATTGACTCCTTACGTGGCAAACTCTCATTGGTTACGAATTAGAACAAGAACAAAAAGAAAAGAAAAACTATGTTATTGACTCGATTAAATCGACTTTCTGCTTGGGAGGGTAAGAGGGTCAATGTCAATAAGGTAAGATTAAGGGTTAATACGTAATTGACTCGATTAAATCGACCTTTTGCTTGGGGATGGTCTTACATCAATCCAATTATTTGGCCATATCTTTTCAACGTGAATCATGTATGGAGCAATAATGTTAACAATTTTATATAGGCTCGAGTTTGGCACGAGCTCGTATTAAAGCTTGCAAGCTTTGTAACGAGCGCATTTTTTTCGAACTCGAATTTTGGTAATCGAGCACAAGCCGAGCAAGATCAAGCTCGGGCTCGGCTCGGCTCGTTAACATCTCTAATCACTACTATATACTCGGCCAAAACTTATTATCTAAGATTTTTCAAAGAGTCTTGCTAATATCCATCATAAGTTAAAAACGAATATTTTACTCTCACAAAAATGGAAGTGGACATTATCTAAATAGTGCAACTTACATTATGTATTTATGTGAAAGGGTATTATCTGTCTTTACGTTTGAAGGAATAGTACCGTTTTTGATGAGAATTTGGGAAGATTCTTATACACAAGAATTTTTTTTTGAAGTAGTTCATACCTTTGTAAAACATTTTATTACTCTCTTAGACCACGTGGTTGGTAAGGGTAGAAAATAAATTACGTGGAAGAAATACAATCGACGAAATACAAATGGCATTCAAGCATTAATTAAAAATAATTTCGAAGTATTACTTAGCTAAATCACGTGATGTATGTCGGAGTAGTTGGCTACGTCAACATGCATGCAGAAGGATTTATCTTACTAATAAAATAATGGATTTTCATACTTTATATTTTTACATTTGTGAATGCGGTAGTGAATGGTTTACACGCTATATAGTTGTAAAAATTATAAAGTAAAATCTCACGTAAATATATTTTTATTTATGTATTGAGATCAACATGAAAATGAATATTCTCTCGTGAATAGCTGAAAACGGATCATTAACTATAAGTAGAAATAATCCTAAATTTAATCTATCTTAACTAAACCAGATCATAAATTCTCATTGTAGACGGTCACTATCCGTCACAAGCTGAAAACGGATAGTGACTATATCAATGGGTGCTCCATTTTTTACTCACTTGCCTTTTTATGAGAAATAAATATCCGTTTTCAACTTATAACAGATAGTATATATATCCGTCAGAAGCAAGACACTTTGCCAATCTACTCGAATCCCAATAGTCTTAAATGAAAATTTGCCCTAATAATAATCTCTTCGTTCTAAACATTTGTTTATCTTTATATTGAGAATTTGAGATAAATGCATTGCAAGGGAATGAATCATTTCAAGGTAATAATTATATTGATGACAAGCGAACAATAATCCCGTTGTATAATCAAAATACCGTTCAGTAATATTCAAATAACCATAAATGATGAACAAATAATTAGAACGGTAAATAGTTTTATGATTGAAAATAACACGTTAGAAGCTCTATAAATAGCGAGGCGCGAAAGAAAGGAAGCATAGAAAGCAATACAGAAAATCAAAGAAAACAAAGCAAATAGTAATTGAGAATATAAATAAGTGAAATTACATTTTTTGTGAAAATGGCTGCTATTTCGAGCCTCGTCCCTTTGAACCCATCTTACAGCTTTCTTCCTACTATTAAGCCGCCTCCACCTTGTCAGGTATAATACTCTATCTACAATAAGTCTCATTGAAGACGGACATACCGTCACATATATAGAGTTGGCATATAGTGATACGACACGAAAACACGACACGAAACCGACACGAAATTAGCGGGTTTGGGTTGAGATTTGATGACCCATTTATGTAAGTGGATCGACACGAACACGACACGAACACGAACGATATTTAATTGGGTCGGGTTTGGTTTAAGTTCTTTAAACACGAACTTGACACGAATGACCTGTTTACCAAATTAATCCTAATTTTTTTTATCCTCCCTCGCATAAATATACTTAAACTTTTCAAATATGTACATGATACGAAAATACGACACGAAACCGACACGAAATTAACGAGTTAGGGTTGAGGCTTGATGACCCATTTATCTAAGTGAGTCGACACGAACCTGACACGATATTTAATTGGGTTGAGGATTTTGTGACCCGTTTACATGTGACACGAACCCGACACGACCCAATCTGTTTGCCAGGTCTACCGTCACACGTTCAGTTTATTTTGAGTTTTAATTTACGATAACTGATGATCATTCGATCTGCAGGAAATCGCTGATGACGCATCTGTCCCGGTGTAACATGTCTAAACTTTCCTCGTTGGCCTTTAGATAATATTTCCCACCGTTGTTGTTGCACGCCGATTATTATCGTTATGTTGTTTGTTTTACTTTATCGTTCGTCTTATGTCCCGCTTTTAAGTCGGATTATGTTGTAATGTACGTCCGTCGTCATCAATAAAATCTAAAGGCGTTACTATTAGTAAATGTCACAGTTTCGTTGGTTGTTCATTTAGTAAAGAAAGGATAATATAAACCCAATTACTTTATTAGACGAAATGGATAAGAAATCGAGAGGAAATTTTATCGACCTCATTCAAATGGGCGAAAAAATAAGAAGTTTTTGCTTAAACGGTGTTAAAAAACGAACTATTTAACAAACTAGCGTCGATTTCAAACTATTTACCGAAAATGGTTCCACGTTATCATTTCCCTTTTTTTCTTTTTTTTTTAAAAAAATAGAACTAGTCGCTGTCCCGGACAGCGACTAGTTGCTTGCCATGGTACTGTGTTCGACAGCTCCCTTCATTGCCTCCGTTCTCCTTGCTCCGACCACCAAATTACGAAATATCACAAAAAAAGATGTGTATATGATAAGGGAAGTGAGAAGGAGAGAATGAATGTGATATTTCGTAATTTGGTGGTCGGAGCAAGGAGAACGGAGGCAATGAAGGGAGCTGTCGAACACAGTACCATGGCAAGCAACTAGTCGCTGTCCGGGACAGCGACTAGTTCTATTTCTTAAAAAAAAAAAAAAAAAATGGAAATGATGACGTGGAATCATTTTCGGTAAATAGTTTGAAATCGACGCTAGTTTGTTAAATAGTTCGTTTTTTAACACCGTTTAAGCAAAAACTTCAAAAAATAATTCAAGGTTTTCCGGATTCTCGAAAGTTGGAAGCGGGAAGAACGTACCATAAATTGCCTACAGTAGCAAAAAGAAATTTTTTGTAGAACAACCTTACTAAATTAAATGAACGAAATTGCATAGATACGAATTCCGGCCAAATGAACGATACTATAAATTGCATCGTAAATTATTACATGTATCAGCTATCAAATACTGTGGTTAATGATAAATGGGTGTCAAGAAACTACTCTCGTAATAATTAAAAGTTTAAATTGATGGTTGTAATAATTGTAATTCATGATCGGTTTTAAGGAAGCAGCATAAAATTGGTCTAGAGTTAACAAGGTAACAATACTCGACGTATGCATCAGCTCAATTCATCTAATTTATTCAGTTTAGATAATTTCAATAAAAAAAATCTAAGTTTGACATAAAATTGATCAAGTTAACATAAAATTGTCTAAACCAAGCATTATAACCGTCTAAATTGGGGCGATGATCACTTGAACACTACAGTTCAGAAGAGGTGGTTTACATGGTCCATATGGTGGTGCGGAAATGCATGGATTCGGGAAATCCAACCCCTCGTCATCAAACAAAAAAAACATAGCCTAAATCAACATAAACTACTTGGACTAAACCATGGAGGTTAAGAAATTCACTAATTCTCCTGGGCGACGGTCTCATTTCTTTTTTTTGTAAAACGTGACCATTTTTTGGTAAACCGTGACCAACTTTTGATAAATAGTGACCACTTTCAAAAAATAAGTCATTTTTTAACCAAAAAAACCGATCACCATTTAATTAAAAGTGGTCACTATTTATCAAAAAGCAGACATTTTTCTATTGGTCACACGTGCGACCGTCGTAAAGTAAAAGTTGTGTAAGAAATTATCCAATTGTTAATACATTTATTTCAATATAAGAAATATTCGGCAAAAAAATACTATATTGCTGAAAATCATGGTCAATGTACATTAGAGCAATAGCAATAGTAGAACTTCATATAAAGTTCTTCCTATTTCCAAGTTATTGTCACAAATTACTAAGTTTAAGAACTTCACATCATAATAGAAGAACTTTATTTAATTCTTAATTAGGACCCACGCACTATTAATTATCTTATCTTCATAAACTAATTTTTCTTCTTGAAACCAACAAAGAACTTGGTTCTTAAATAAGAACTAAATTCTTATTTTAACAAACCCAATGTGACCCACAATAAAAGAACTTTATTTTTAAAGTTCTTATTTACAAACCCAAGAATAAAAATTTCAGATTTGAGGTTTGAGATTCGAGATTCGTGATTACGGTGAGTTTGGGAGTGTAGTCAATTGACCTTGAACGGTCATAGGTCAAATTAGGGTGAACGCATAAAATTAAAGGCCGTCCTCCATTTGTTTAGCCCCTTGTTTAGTTGACCCGTTGACCTTGACTAACCCAAATATAACTAGAAGTCTAGAATCCTCTTATTTCCGTCTCGGTTAATAGTTATTATTTATAATTATTATTTATATTTATTGTAAATTATCTTGCAAGTTTTCACGCGCACGGGAAATTTGTGGTCGAATCACATTATTATATCATAATTAACCTGTAATTAAAATAATTTTTTTCTTATCTCTCTTTGAATGTTTGTGCCGAATTCAATTAATATGTAGAGAAGTATATTGTTATTCAAAATTTCTACAATAAGACGGTCTCACACCATACGACCATCTATTTTTATAATAAGTTTCTTATTTAATACAAATAAATAAACCTATTGTACGCATGAAACGATGTAATACAAGAATTATTGATTATTATTATCCATGAACTTTGATTAAAATCAAAATTTAAGAAAGATCTAAACAAGATTCTGTAAAACATCATGCTAAGCTTGTCACGGCCGCACTCAAATTGTCTACCATTTTAGTCTTTTTTTTACTTAATTTCAGCTCATTTCAATTTCATTCAGTCTAACAATTTCGTTTAGTTCACCTTTTTTTCTTCACAAATTAACTCTAATTTCAATTATATTTAGTAAGACTTAATTCAATCAACATCAGTAAATTAAGTTTAATACAATTGAAACGATTTCAATCCAAAATAACATATCGATTTATTAAAGTCAACTTTATCATTAGTTCATTACATGCCATACATTTCTTCTCTCTTTTCAAGTCATCAAGTCAATCATGACGGGCGAAGTTACACTAATTATTAAATTTAAATATTTAATTTAATATAATTTAGTTTTGTTGTCTAGTAATCTTTGGCTAACAAATTTGACTTTTGAAAATGTTATAATTGTATCTTGAAATTTACGTAAGTACGTATCATAGTATATAAATCTCACATTAACATCAGTGAATTAATTATATTACTTACCATTCAACAGAAATATACTCCGTATTTATCAAATTAAATTAATTATTACTTCAAATATAAGATCTTCATAAAATAATGAAGGTAACCAACGTCTCTAAATCAATTTACTCAACTGCTCTTGATCTCACCCGTTACTCTAATCTTTCCCTTGATGAAGATGATTCCGACACTTCGGTAAGTATTTCATTAACAAATTCTTGTATAAAACCGTCTTTTAAGGGAAGACTATCACAATAAAGCAATACAGGTATGCGAATTTGTTGGTTAATTAGCGTTAAATAGCAAAATAATTAGGTAATTAGTGTTCATTTGAAATTATTTGGGTTTCATAGTATCTACGTCATCACTTTTTATTTTTGTCCGTTTTTTACATAAAATCGATAAAAAACCTAGCGGCTTTATCAAAATGTCATCGTCCAAATATTTGTATCTGTTTTAATTTTTTTTTAAAAAAAGAGAAAAAAGCCGTTGAAGTTCACAGCGACTTCTCGAACAATTTCCAAAATTTTCTAACAATTTGGATTGTACTGATATGGTAAGCCGCTAAGATTTTTTTGGTTTTGCCTTTTATATATAAAAAACCTAAGTAAAGCCACTAAGTTTCTTAGCAATTTCTTGTAAAAATCGAACAAAAATAAAAAGTGATGATGTAGACACCGTAGACCCATAAATATTTCAAATGAACATTAATTACCTAATTAACCAAAAAATTCCGAGTATGCCTGTATTTATTTTATTTATTATTCTTGTCAAAAGATTTAATGAGATGATTCTTTAATTAATCTTACAAACTATTTGTTAATTGTTATTTTCTTAATTATTTTTAGATCTTGGTGAAAACAATTGGTGAATGTAAGCTAGCAATTCTCAACAGGCCAAAAGCTCTTAATGCCATAGATAACACTGTGGTAATTTCTTTTTAATAAAGACGTAAAAGTTCACAAATTTTTACTTACAACCGTTATAAACTGGTGCGAGTCGTGATATATCAACAACTTGTGACAATCACGAAGAAGACTTGCTGATAAAGTTATCCATTATAAACGGTTAGTTTCTGTAATAACAGGTGGTTCCACTCTTGCGGCTTTATAGATCGTGGGAGACAAACCCTAATGTAGGAATCGTTATTCTAAAGGTACATGATTACCCTAATTTACACCATCTTTGTTTCGTAACTCGTTGAAAGTTACTTAACCAGTCTCTTGTAAAACGGTTTTACAATAAAAAAACGACTGGCAATTGCGCTAACATTTTTTTTACTTATAGGGAAATGGCCCAACTTTCTCGGCCGGAGGGGATGTTGTTAAGATCTATCACAAACTCATTGCAGGTATGAATTTCACAAATAAGATTATACATCTAGATGTCTCGTACATCTAATACAAATCTAATTGAACTTATATGCAATTTTCTTTGAGCTTTTAACAATTTTTTCTTGCACTATAATTTTTAAGTGTTAAAATTAAAATCTTTGGGTCTTATATGTATTATTTTTGAGTTTCAATATAATATTTTGATTTACAATTCTTTTTATAACGACCTTTAGATATTTTTTAATAAAGCTCATAAAATATATGTATAAACTCAAATTCTATTTTATAAAGCTCGAAATCTATACTAGCAGATGTATACATCTGCTTATATAATCCTCTAATTGAATGAATTTACTTTAAAACTTTTAATTTATTTCTAGATACGTATATTTGTTTACGTTTAATTAAAATAGCTACCAAAAAAATTGATAAATAAACGATTGGGATGAAGAGGGCAAAAATTGCGTCAATAACTGCATCGAGTAAACTTAATGACTATCACTGATTAAATTGTTAATTACAGGGAAATTGGAGGAATGCAAAAATATATTTAGGGTAACATATACTCTTATTCACCTCACAAGCTGCTTCTGTAAACCTAATGTGAGTGTCATTGCATCTCTATTATATATTCGATCTTTATCTGGTGGCGCTAACTCATTTTCTGGATAATAATGATGATGCCGAGATTGGGTGCCACCCAGTAACGCTGTATCATTATCCTTGTTAAAATGACGTCTGAAATTATGGATATTAGGTCGCGATTTGGAATGGTTTAACAGTAGGAAGTGGCTCTGGCATTTCTGCTCTTTCGAGGTTTCGAATTGCAACAGATAAAACTGTATGACGTTCATCTCTCATTAAACATTCATAACAATCAATACGTATATTGTCATAATCAAAGTTGAAATTGTTTGACCGTTAAATGTATTTTTGCAGGTATTTTCACTTCCTGAAACACAAATCGGTCTGCACCCTGATTCCGGTGCATCTTATTACCTCCCCCGTTTACCGGGTTATCTTGGTAAGCTATACTATATCGTAACATGAATATCGTTAAATTCTCGACTATACTGTTATATTTCCTAACACGTCATATTTTGGTACGGTAAAATTTCAGGGGAATATTTAGCATTAACGGGAGACCGTCTCAATGGATCAGAATTACTTGCTTGTGGACTAGCAACTCACTTTGTTCTTGCAAATGTTAGATTCTTCGACTTTACCATTTTGAAAATTTTCGCCACGTTATAAAAAAACGTAAATAATTCAATGGTACAGGTTATCATTTAAATTTTATTACATTTAGGTTATATTTTTCATACGTGAATAAGGGCATACATTTTTATTTTCGAAGCTGTTTTTCATGTCTTCATTCGATTAAAATTTGTTAAGATTACTGTAAAACCGTCTCATCCAAATAGTATGCTTTTGGTTTCAGAAAATTCCCGTAATTGAGGAGAAGCTTGCACAACTAGAGACTAATGAGGAGTCGGCCATACTTCGTCTCCTTGACAATTACAGTGATAATGCAACACATCTTCATTCCAAAAGTATCCTCAATAGGTATGTATTCAGCGCTAGCAGTGGTGGTCGCCCCGCTGACTTTTGTAAATTTCAAAATTTTTAGTTAAAAATTTTCGTTTTTTTGAGGTACTCTTATAATTTTACCTTTGCTTCCCCGGGCTGAAATTTTTCGCCCCACTGACTTAAAATCCTGGCTCCACTGTATTTATTCATGCATCATTAGATTAAAAATCTTGATTATAACTTATATTCTTGATTTATTTTTTTGGGTTTTTATACATTTGATAAGTTCGATTTAAAATCTATAAAACCCTTTGCCTTTCATTTTTTGTTTCACTCCACTACCGATTTTTTTTTTTTTTTTTTTTTTTTTTTTAAATGAGAGTTCACTCATGACGGTTACAAAGGATGATTCATGTCAGCCGACCCCAAAACATTTTGGGGCTAAGGCTCTGATGATGTTGTTGTATAACTTATATTCGATCAAAAATCTAGAATTGTTTCGTATTTATTTCTGTATAAATGAAGTAAAATTGACGATTTAATTATGTTTCACTGTTATAGGATGAAGATGATAAATGAGTGTTTCGGATGTGATACAGTTGAGGGTATTATTGATGCCTTGGTAAGACATTTTTCCTTTCACTCGTAACACCTGATAGGAAAATAAGATGACGACAGTCAACAGATAATGATAATCTGAGCTTGCATAAAACCATGTAGGAGGGTGGTACCGAGATTATTGAATATAGCTGTATTAACATAGTCGTGAATTGTTATTTAGGAAAACAAAGCTAGTGGTGCAGACAAGATATGGTGTAAATCAGTTGTGAAGAAGCTCAAGACAGCCTCACCTTTATGCTTAAAAGTTGCCCTAAAATCGGTAAGTGAAATTGTTCGGCTAGGAAATATGATTAGAGAATATATTATATTATTATCTAATCATATTTCTTAATATTTTCATGACATATCACATATACTCTGTATTCTCTAATTATATTTCCTCCTAATATTCTCGAATAATAACATTTTATGTAAATAAACTTTGTTGATACAGATTAGGCTAGGTAGGTTCCAAACCATTGAGCAATGTTTGGTTCGGGAATATTGGATGACCGTTCAAGCCTTTCATGGTATTGTCTCGAAGGATTTCTATGAGGTGTGTTTCTTTTGTCGTAAACACGTAAAGATAGCACAAAATGCTAGCCAATGTAGAAATCAACTAGCGTAGTTGATAAAGTCATGAAGATTAGTTTATATAACCTGAGTTAAAATTCTGTCACGTTAAAATGGTTATGGTGCCTTCTTCAAACAAAAAAAATACAAAATGTAAACTAAGATCATTTTCAAAAATTAAATTCCTGCTGATTATTTCATAAACTTTACAATATGTTAATTGATTATTGCAGGGTGTACGATCGCGATTAGTGGATAAAACCTTTTCACCTAAGGTAATTTGATCAAAAATTATTCACGAGTCTTTTATTAACACGTATAATGAAGGGAATGTTGTTCCGAACAAGTTAGACATTTGTACCGTTTCTCAATTTACGGGAGTCATTAAAATATTGGAATGATATAAATCGATTATACGGTTCTAACACAAAATTTATATTATATCTCAAAAACTACAGTGGAATCCAACATCCTTAGACCAAGTATCAGAAGAGAGGGTGAATCAATATTTTTGGCCATTGAGTCCGACTGAACTACCTCTTGAACTACCGGTCGATAGTAAGCCGATCTCGCAACCTTCAATGATTAGGTAAATAGTCTAAATACCGTTTTATATTACAACCTTCTACTATAGTAAAAGGGGAAAAAAACATTCCCAATAATAAGGTGTATGACCATATAGTAACATAATAATAAGAGATTATGACGGATATATCTATCGGAATGTGGTTAATTGTACATTGGTATGAAAATTATTAATATGTAGAAAATAAATATTGTTAGTTGTTCATTGTTTTTATTCTAACCTGTTGACAACGATCATGTGTATCTTTTCAGGTTTCAGAACAATTTCGCTTCGAAAAAATCATACAATCTTGCACATGCAAGACTATGAGACGAGTGGCTAATTTACTTGTCAATATTATTCTTATTTAATATTATACTTTCTTTACACGTGTTTTTAGTGCCGATTTATTACTTTTTGGTTATGGATTATAATGGAATAAATCAAAATGGGGCATATTAGGAGAATCGAACTTTATACATTATGGTAAACCGATAGCACATTAATTTCTTAACCACTACTATACCGAAACTATTGAATGATCTTGCCATTATTAAAATATATTACTCGGATCCCTATATCATTACTATTATTTACATATTTTCAATAGTTAGGAGTATTAAATAATCTAAGCTTTTTAAAAGTTCAAAGAAATTTAGAAAATCGAAAACATTATAAATCAAAGTAGAATTTGTGACAAAATTTTGTTTGCCCGTCCTATGTCAAAATCATGCACCTTTTTAAAATATTTCAGTAGTCCCACCAAAAGAATTTGTGATTTGCTACTGAGGATCGATCTTAGACTTGTAGATAAGTTGTATAAAAAATTAAACAAATAAGAGAGGATATATATTTATAGACGTGCCTTTAGATTTTATTGAAGAGATCGATGATAATTGAGATACATGCACAACGTAAAACACTTAAAACATAAAACGGAACACATTGAAACTTAATTAGACGACGATAATAAGGAGTATCAACAACCGTGGGAGTAATCTAAAGGCCAAAGATGAAAATCAAGACATTTTACACCGGGGCAGCAGTTGTATCATCAGCGATTTCCTGCACACCAATCACCAACATCGACGTTAATGTTTAGTCACGATTATAATTATCAATTATCGTAAATTAAAACCTTAATAATTTTCTATATATATATACGGAGTATATATATATATATATATATATATATATATATATATATATATATAGAGTTGGGATCACATGAGTCCACTCTAAATATTTGAGTCCATGAGTTGACAATGATATCACAAGTTATATAAAAAAGTATCACGTTTTTCCAATATCAAATTTTTTTCTTTTTTTTGTTTTTTCTTTTTCAATATTACTTTTTTTTTTCCTTTTATTTTAAAATGACATTTTCTTTATTAAAAAAATTATCTTTTTCAATATGCACTTTTTTTAAAACAAACACGTTTTTTTTTTTTTTATAAAAAGGCGTTTTTTCTCGAATTTTTTTTATTACAATATCACAAGTTACTCAATACAATATCACCGGTTCTTCAAAATAATATCACAAAAAAAAATTCGAAAAAAAATATTTCGGAAAAAAATTCGAGGAAAAAAAATTGAAAAAAAAAATTTCCGGGAAAAAAATTTCGTGATATTGTTTAATATAGTGCGTGATATTGTTTAACAAAAGGCATTTTTTCTCGAAATTTTTTTTTGATTTTTTTCACTACGATATCACAAGTTACTCAATACAATATCACATGTTCTTCAAAATAATATCACCAAAAAAAAAATTGAAAAAAAAAATCGAGAAAAAAAATCGAAAAAAAAAAATTTCGAAAAAAAAAAATTTTCGTGAAAAAAAGTTTTGGAAAAAATTTCGTGATATTGTTTTATATAGTGCGTGATATTGTTTTATGTGATATTGTAATAAAAAGATTGTGATATTGTAGACTTTGTAGTGTAAAAAAAAAGTGATATTTTTTAACACAACTTGTGATACTCTAAATGGACTCATGGACTCAAATATTTAGGTGGACTCACCGGATCCCAACTCTATATATATATATATATATATATATATATATATAGAGGCAAGATCCGGTGAGAACGATCATTCGGTGCATACGGTGAGAACGACCTATATAACCAAACTACACACGTGTTAAACTAATTGAGATGGGGTCACGTGAAATAATGTCTAGAAATCAAGTACAATAATGTCAAAGTTTGACTATTATTCTTCACCAAACTCCATATACCCCTGTTACATATTCATTGCCATTTTCTATTGACCACAAGCTCCAATTATTACAAAACTTCATTAATTTCCATGTTAATATCATCCACCATTAACTCATTCACATCTTAATTGTCTCAATCTAATGTTTATTTCGATGATGACCACCGCCAAAAACGACGACAATCATCCATGGCTTTGGCACATATCTCTCATAAATCCAAAAAAATTCAGATTTCCTGAAGCCCAAATTTAATGATCCTTCTTTAGATTTTGAGTTTCACCTCATCAACCACCATCTCCTCCAACAACAATTTCTCTAATTAATGTATTTGGTTTCTAAATTGATGTATCTCAAACCACTTTTAATGTACCTAGAATGTAATTTTGTGCATCTATGATAAGATACATTAAAATAGTGGTTAGACACATCAAATATTTGTGTAGATACATCAAAATAGATGTCAAACCAATGAAGATGCAGAGTTCACATAGAGGACTGAGTTACCACACACCGACGATGGTGTGCGAGAATCACCGGAGTTTTTTAGGTATTAATCGAATCAGTGTCTGACGAAGGAAAGAATAATGAGAGTACAAAAAGAAGTGGGTTATCGCAAAACTAAAGACGGTGACATAGTTGTTGTCGTCGGTTGAAGGAGACATTCATATGGGGTTGCGACGGTCATGAGAGGTCAAAGGTATCACCGGTAAGGTAACCAATTCATCAGAGTTGTCAGAGTTGTCGACGGTGTCAAGATAATTGAACTGAAGAAGTAGCTCTAATTGAACTTAAATTAATCAATTAAAATAACAGTGAGTTATTATCAACGATGATAATTAATAAGTAGTACTACTCATTTAAGGATGAGTAATATGAAATTAAGTCGTTGAGGAGAGAGAAAAGAAAGAAGGTAAAGTTTAGGAATGACTGAAAGTGAAGATATTTTTTTATTTGTTTTTGTCTTGGATCTCAGCCGCACAGTGCTTTTAAATCTAATGGTTGTAGGTCGTTCTCACCGTTCTCACCGAGTGATCGTTCTCACCCGATCCTAAATCTATATATATATATATATATATATATATATATATATATATATATATATATATATATATATATATATATATATATATATATATATATATATATATATATATATATATATATATATATATATATATATATATATATATATATATATATATATATATATATATATATATATATATATATATATACATACTAGGTACTCCTTATATATTAAGGTGCATTATACTTTCCATTTTAGTGTATTAGACGATTATTTATTATCTATTTATTTTGATATAAAGACCAAGAAAATGGGAAAGATGAGCAGAAAATAATAATAAACGAAAGATTTCTATCGCATGACAGATAGTCAATTGGTCACATTTAATATCCGCTTCCCAACTTGTATAAACTTATCAAAAATAAAAGTAAATAACATTTGATTAATACAACCAAAATATAAAATAGATAATGATTTAACTATGGGTGAGTAAATTTAGGTTTTAACGGAAAATATAGACCGAACTGAACTATTTGGTCTGGACCATACCCGAATCGAATTAATTTGGACCAATTCTCATTCCTAAGTTTTTTTATATTTTGGTCTTCCATTCAGTTCGGTCAAAGATCGGATAATTTAGTCTGGATCGAATGGATCCAGTGCCATGATTTTAAAGACTAACCTTTAAAATATTATAAATCAAAGTAACATTTTATATTCAAAAGATACTATTATAAATTAGTATTATCACTAATTTTCATAAAAAAGTCGTATAATTATTTAAATGCATTTTATTTTGCGAAATAAAAATATAATTATCATATACAAAACAGTGAAAAAATTAGTTTATGTCTGTTTTGGTGCAAGCACGGACGAGAGCAAATATTTCTGGGTTGGTTCAGTTCAAGACCGAAAGTTTTAGATCCGACTTTCAGTTAACCAGATTTTTATTCTCAATCTTTAGTCCGGTCTAGTTCGATCTGATCTTAGACCGATGCTCTACCTCACCATTAACCGAGACGAGTGAGTAAGTACCTGACACGGAAAGGCATCAGGAAATTCAGGAAGGCTGTAAGTTGGGTTCAAAGTGCGGAGGGTCGAAATAGCAGCCATTTTCACAGAAAATGAAATAAGACTAATTGTATAATCGACACTATTTGATTTGCTTAATTAATTTTGTGTATTGCTAATTTGCTTTCTTTGTTTCTCGTCTCGCTATTTATAGAGGCAAGAGGCTCTATCTCGTCTTGTAATAACACGTCTCATGCAGTAGGCTAATTATTGCTGCCTTATAACTTAACGTCCACCAAACAAATAGCGTTGGGCAATCCATAAATAGCATTCTTTAAGATGGACGTATATTAGGTATCCTACTTGATAATAAAACTGTTAAATAACAATTTTTTTATTTTTATCTATGTGGGACTCGTCAGACAAATTTTTGGTGCGTAACTTGCCAGTTTTTTTCAGTGTGTAACTCGCCAGTTTTTTCGGTGCGTAACTCGCTAGTTTTTTTCGGTGCGTAACTCAGAAATTTTTTCAGTGCGTAACACGCTAGTTTTTTCGTGCGGAACTCGCCATTAAATTTAATACCACCTCTTAGATATGTCATTGATATGAAGAATAGAGGAGAAAAGAAATTTGCTGGTTTAACCAATAAAATAGATATAATCCTAAAATCCAGTCGCAGGGCACCATAGTTAATTAGTCCCTCCGGCAGGGTAGCGGTGGAGGGCAACGGAATATCGTTTTTAGGCCTAAAGAGCGTGAGGCTCTGATACCCCATTAAGAATAATGGGAGAAATTAGCAGAAGGGAGAATTATATTATTAAATGGGTGTGTTACATGATATATGATAAGCTATTTATAATACCTCACATCTCATAAACCCTAAATCTAGTTTAACATACCGGTCTAATGATAGCTGATCCTAATGGACCTCATATCCTAATATTGATGTTTAGTTAATAAAGACCATATTAATTTAAGTATTATTTCATGGAAATAATACAACATATGTCTCATCTTCTCATATTAATCCATATTAACGATTAACTATGAAAAATCCAGCCTATAACCTCATTTATCTTTCATTGGACTTTGTGTATTTTTAAAGTCTTATTATCGGTAAACAAGCACGTTACCTTGACTTACTTTTTGTTTTTCCTTCTTCATGTACAAAAAGTAGGTGAGGGTGACTCCGATATATGTAGGTTACCGACTTAATTCCACCAACATGGTGTCGAGGGGGAGTTTAATTGGGTTACTTAAGGGATTTGACTTGTTTATGTTTTATTTGAGATTGTTGTTGACTTTTGATCCTTGACCGTCGACGGGAGTTGGCTAGGTTGAGAGTTGGCTCACCCACTTGGACTAGTTTGTCATCTTGAGTTGAACCCGGGAGGGAGAACTTGAGAGGGGTGCCATTAATTTTCGGTTTGAAAGTGACCCTCGGGAGAGGGGGTGGGATGACCGGGGTATAGCGTGGACTTAAAACCTTAATCTGATCTTGGCGGAAGGGGAGTCAAAATAGGCGTATTTTGGTAAGCTTTGACCCTTGAATTAAGGAGTTTGATGCATGAGCCCGGGAGGGAGTTGTGTCGACATGGCTAGTGTCTTATAGTGAACCCGAGAGAGAGTCTATGAGCGAATTAGAGGCGTCTCACCATTAACTTTTTCCCTTGGCAACTTGTTATACCGTTATGCGGTAATTTACAAGTGTTGGAAGTCGAAATCGCGCCTAGGCCTTTCTTTATTGCTTTTATCTTTGTTCTATTGCTTGTTTGCTTCCTTAATTTAGTAGTCTTAGTTTAATTTATTTTTAGTTTAGTTAATTAGATTAATGTTAATCATTTTATTGATTCGCGTAGCTAACCTATAATCTGAGACAAAACTAGTACTCAAACTTGACCTCCCTGTGGATCGAGCTCGACTACCCTAGTACATTATTTCAATAGTTAAGTTTTATAAATATTGTTTCATGTGGAGGAAGGCGACAAACCCCGTTATCAACATTTCCGTATATAAATTATTAATGCGTGTTTTAAGGGAACACGTTAAAAATTGATATTATTACAACAATAATTTGACAGTATTCATCTTAAACCGTTTACTTGAAATATTCAATAATATTTGTCTTATCACAAATTCTCATTTGTGTGATGAGAATACCCGTTACAAATTTACGACGGATCAAGTATTAATGTATTATCCATTTGAGTCTTCATATTTTATGTTATCTAACCAAGTAGTATTACTTGACCCATTAAAATTTGCTGGCATTCATTGCAAGAGATAGTGTTATCTTGATTGGACCCATTTATATTTACACAAATTCTTATTTCAGACCGTTACTTTTGGTCTGAAATAATAAGACGGGATTTTGTAACCATTTTACAGCCAAATGTAACCACGATAGTATGGTCAATCTTACAGCTTATGATAACTTGTTTGTAAATAATGGTTACATTTGACTGTAAAATGGTTACAAAATACGGTCTTATTATTTCAGGCCAAAATTGTGGTCTGAAGCAAGACCAACTGTTATATTTAAAACAATACCCAACTGACATGTGATTATGAATCTAACTGTATTTTGTCCCTTGTATCCTTCCTCTAAGGGTGAGGCCATAACAAGGAGCAATTATTGAGGAGAAGCGAGTATTGGGGTGAGCAAAAAGAAATGTTAGTGATATAATATGATACTCCGTATATGGTTTGAGTTTTACGGATTTTCTTACATATAATATGGAAATTCTGTTATGGTTTTGTGAGAACCGTATTGTTATTGGTTCAGGTAAAAACGAAATCATATATACGGTTGTGGATACGGTTGGAAGGCTTTTTATAATTTTTTCAGAAAAAACGCAAAGTTTCTCTTTAAACTTCGACTCTTAATATTTTTATGACTTATTTTACTAACTTATCTCAATAAATAAAAAATTAACCCTTCATCAAATATAATCATATTAGAGATAATTATTAGACTCGTATACGTATACAGATTCCGTATAATTTTTCCGGGTACCCAAATATTATATAAACGGTTAAACCATATCATATCCGTATAGTGATTTTGGCAATTTTTAAAGCCATATACTGGATACGATTTTCAAATAATGTATAAGATTTTGCCACCCCTACCGAATATGTGTAGGTCTCTCGTCGGCTACATTTAGTGCAAACCGCAAATGCTAATTAAAGACGGGTATGACCCGTATGGGTCGTGTAAATTAATGATCATGTAAGGTCAATTTATACACAAATTATGGGACATTTTTCAAAAATTCAAAAAATAAAAAAGGAATAGTCCATGGTCTGGAAAATGTCCGGTTTAATTATGTGTGATCCACTTATATAATTAGGCATTTCTAAAGGGTACTTATTTTCGTAGTACACATTTTACTCAACGCAGTACGGCAATTCCCAAATTACCCCTCATTCTCACAGCTTTCCAATTCACCCAATGTAGTACAACAATGAGGTAAAAAACGTGAACCAAGTCACCACCCAACCCACCACCAAGTTCCCAATCAACAACCTATGCAGCCTCCACCATCTCAACCATTTGAATATCGACGTCCGGTGACACTATAACCCATATGTACAATCGACCCATCAACTTCCGTTGCCGCACTACCGGACGAAAATCCCATCACCACGCACCCTTGCTTCCATCTACCAAGGGCAACCAGCGCCGACATTCCCCCTAGTGCCCACCTCCGACGTGCAACGCCGATGATCCGCCGCCGATGATCCGCCGCCACCTACTAACTCTAAAACCCCAAAATCTCAAATTAAACAATTCAAATCAGAGAAATGCATATGAGAAAACAATAAAATTTGATTATTGATTTGTCATTAACTAATTAAAAAATACATGTTCGATTGAATTATAATCCGTAAATGAAAAAGAAAAAAATTGATTTGAGAAATTGTATGGTTACTGGTTACCCAGTGAGGGAATTAGGTTTTTTTGCTTTTTTTTAGCCAAGGGTATGCAAATGAAAATTACTATGTAAAATGTACTGTAATAAGTAAAAGACGTAGTGCGAAAATAAATTACGAATGTTTCTAAATTATTATTATTATTTTTTGGGTTTTTCCCATTGATGCCCTTGTGGTATTCATTTTTCCCACTTGTACCCCTGCGTATAACACTTTACTAGTCGTACCCTAAACTTAATTAGTTAATCCCATCAGTAGCCAAACATTTTATCCCGTCTGTTTTAGGCGTTAAGTGTCATGTTGGCACTCTATTTGCCAAATAAGCACCTGACTTGGCAAAGGATTTTCTCATTGATGCCCCTGTGATTTTCATTTTTCCCATTTGTACCCCTGCGTAAAAAATAATTAAAAGGAATGAAAAAATTGTTGGAATTGAAATTACATGAGTCGGATATCCGATTTAAAGTTCAAATTTTCCGATGTTTAATCCAAGGCATTACAAATATATCTTATTGTTAATAACCGAAGATTTACCGAATCATTCAATTGTTAAATTTACTTAAATAGTAAGAGTGTCAGAAATATTTTGATTAAAAAATTTAAAATTTAACCAACCTCAAATTAGCTATAAAGGATTATAAATACAAAATTTATCGAAACTGAAAAAATATGGGAAAAATTTTTGATAGATAAAAAAAAAGGGATTGAGAATCTAAAATTTAGCTGGTGCTTCAATGATGAAATAGGTAAGTGACGCCGCATGATCAATATGATGAGCATTGACAAGTAATGTCACTCGTCTTGGTCCACTTAATATAAATAAGTTGGGAATGTTAGATAATATTTTTTGAATAAAATAAAAGGTAATATATAACGGTATTATCTCATGTCATATAAAAAGAGATATAATAAACGATATATTACAATTTTTTATTAATTTAAAGGGGTATAATAAGCAATACGGTTTTAAAGATATCAGCTCAACATCGAAACCGAAAATGCAAAAATGCAGGGATACAAGTGGGAAAAGAAAAAATCACAAGGGCACCAATGGGAAAAACTCTTTGCCAAGTCAGGTGCTTATTTGGCAAATAGAATGCCAACATGGCACTTAACGTCTAAAACAGACGGTATAAACATGTTTGGCTAATGATGAAATTAACTAATTAAGTTTAGGGGTACGACTAGTAAAGTGCTATACGCAGGGTACAAGTGGGAAAAGTGAATACCACAGGGGCATCAATGGGAAAAACCCTTATTTTTTTGTTAATTGGGGTAAGTAGTTAGTACTCCAATCGCATTACTGCATATTATAAGATCAGTAAGTCTTACTTGCGACGAATATATGCGTCGGAAATTTGTAACGGGTCAAGTTTCTCCATTTGTATGTATAAGACAAAATATTGAAAATATAAAACGTCTTATCTTTTTCTACCAAAGTGGGTAATATTTGACCCGTCGCAAATTTACGACGGAGATATCTAAGAATTTGTGTTATAAGATTGTCTCGTGCCTAATTCAAGATTGTCTCGTGCCATAATTCACGTATAGCGTGTCAAATTTTTGTATCACTTCTTTTTGAAAATTGGCCTTTATAAGATCAAGTGGTCTATCTTAAAACGCAAATACTATTTTATTTGGCTAAATAGGATAATTATTGTACTAGAATCAACTTTCTTATTGTCTTACAAATACTATATGTTCCGTCTTCGGTTAAAACAACTATGTATGTCTTAGATGAGATTTTGTGTCGTAACTAAATGTACCTAAGACGGACCTCTATTATAAGTGTGATTATTAGCATACTTTAACCGGAAATGAACAGGCCTACACATGAAAAATGTATGAAACGGATCTAATTTTATTACTCGTGTCCACAATAGCTAGATCAGTTTGATTGTCTAAGCCTGCCCATCAAAATAAGCGAGCCACTTCGCGTCTTCGCGAAGTAGTTTGAGCTCAGCGGGTGTAAACTAGGGTTGAGCTTATACTCGGCTTAATAACTTAATGAGTCAAATCGAGCAAGCGTTGATTCAGCTCGTTATCACCACTAATCCCACCAAAAGAATTTGTGATTTGCTAATAAAGATCTCTAAGCAAGATTCCGTCTATTCCCATGGTCTGTATTTTGTTTTGGAAATTACATTGAAATGCAACATCCTTAGACCAAGGATCATAAGAATACACAAATTCTCATTTCTGACGGCAATATTCGTCACCGTTTTCTTTCACAAAATACCCATAAGAGATGGTTAGGAAAACACATGAAGTGTGTCGCACCTTATCCCTACACCCTTCTTGTAAGAGGTCATAAGTTTGTGACGGGATTAGTCTGTCACTAGTAAGACCTGCTGATAAGAATAAAACTCGGAGATGTGTTGTATATATAGAAAAATAAAACAAAGAAGAGAGGAATATAGTAATAAACGTGCCTTTAGATTTTATTCAAGAGGTCGATGATAGTAAAGATACATACACAACATAAAACACTTAAAACATAAAACGGAACACATTAAAACTTAATTAAACGACGATAATAAGGAGTATCAACAACCGTGGGAGTAATCTAAAGGCCAAAGATAAAAATCAAGACATTTTACACCGGGGCAGCGGATGTATCATCAGCGATTTCCTGCACACCATCACCAACATCGACGTTAATGTTTAGTCACGATTATAATTATTAATTATCGTAAATTAAAACCCAAATAATTTTCTAAATATATCATTAAATAATACTACGTACTCCTTATATATTATGGTGTAGTATTAGACTTTCCATTTTAGTCTTTATCTATTTATTTTGAAATAAAGACCAAGAAAATGAGAAGGATTAGCGGAAAATAACGATAAACGAAAGATTTCCATCACATGACACATAGTCACTTGGTCACTTTTAATATCCGCTTGCCAACTTGTATAAACTTTTCAAAAATAAAAGTAAATAACATTTGATTAATATATACAACCAAAATATAAAATAGATAACGATTAACTAGGGGTGAGTAAATTTAGGTTTTAGCGAAAAAAATAGACCGAACTGAACTATTTGGTCTGAACCATACCCGAATCGAATTAATTTGGACCAATTCTCGGTCCTAAGTTTTTTATGTTTTGGTCTTCCGTTCAGTTCGGTCCAAGATCGGGTAATTTAAGTCTGGATCGAATGGACTAAGTGCCATGATTTTAAATACTAATCATTAAAATATTATGAATCAAATTAACATTTTATCTTCAAAAGATACTATTATAAACGAGTATTATGACTAATTTTCATAAAAAAAGTCGTTTAATTATTTAAATGCATTTTATATTGCGGAATAAAAATGTAATTATTGTATACAAAATAATGATTAAATTAGTTTATGTCCGTTTCCAATGCAAGACCGAAAATTTTAGATCATGTTTTTGATTTACCATATTTTTATTCTCAATCTTCAAAGTCCGGTCTAGTTCGATCTGATCTTAGACCGATGCTCTACCTTACAATTAACCGAGACGAGTGAGTAAGTACCTGACAAGCCCAGGCTCCAGGAATGTTGTAAGTTGGGTTCAAAGTGCAGAGGGTCGAAATAGCAGCCATTTTCACAGAAAATGAAATAAGACTAATTGTATAATCGACGCTATTTGATTTGCTTAATTAATATTGTGTATTGCTATACTTTCTTTGTTTCTCGTCTTGCAATTTATAGAGCCTCTATCTCCGATCATTTAAATCAATAATTCAAACATACAGTAATAACACGTGATGCAATAGGCTAATTATTGCTGACTATCAATTTGCTAACCTTATCAATTTCATCAAAACTTAACGTCCACCAAACACATAGCGTTGGGCGATCCATAAATAGCATTCTTTAAGATGGACGTATATTAGATTATTAGGTATCCTACTTGATAATAAAACTGTTAAATAACAATATTTTTATTTTTACCTATGTAAATTTGACCTGTTTTAAATTTAATACGAAATACTCGTTTTAAATGATAATTTGTCTAAAAATGATAAAATTTGTTATTTCAAGTTTTAATTGTAGCACTCTTTTATATAAAAATTTTACACTGATTGTTAAGAATAATGGGAGAGATTAGCATAAGAGAGAATTATATTATTAAATGGGTATGTTATAAGATATATCAAAAGTTATTTATAATAGCTCACATCTTATAAACCCTAGCCCTAATTTAGCATACCGGTTTAATGATAGACGGCCCTAATGGGCCGGATATCCTAATACCCTCCCGCAATCGTAAAGGCAATGCAACTTTACAATTGGAGAATTACAAGGAAAAAACATAATCAATAAATAAAAAAGAACTTATCCATTTCCTCATCTTGATCTTCCTTCAAAACATTTATCATCAATCTTCTTCTTTTTCACAAGTTGGTTGGTAAGGGGACGTATATGCATCGCCAGACAAATTTTGCTGGTATGGTACTCGCCAGACAAATTTTGGTGCGTAACTCGCCAGTTTTTTCAATGCGTAACTCACCAGTTTTTTCCAATGCGTAACTCGCTAGTTTTTTTCCGTGCGTAACTCGCCAGTGAATTTAACACCACCTTGATTAAAGAATTAAGATTTTTTAGATTTGTCCTTGAATGGAAATAGAGGAAAAAGCTTTTTTATTTTTTTGTTCAAAAAATAAAATAGATATCATCCTAAAATCCAGCCGGAGGGCATCATAGTTAATTAGTCCCTCCGGCAGGGCAGCGGAATGTCGTTTTTAGGCGTGTAACTCGCCAGGTTTTTTTTCAGTGCTTAACTTGCCAGTTTTTTCGGTGCGTAACTCGCAAGTTTTTTTCAATTGCATAACTCGCCAATTTTTTCATGCGTAACTCACCAGTAAATTTAATACCACCTCTTAGCTATGTCATTGATTTGAATAATATAACAGAGGAAAAAAAAATTTGTTGGTTTAACCAATAAAATAGATATAATGCTAAAATCCAGCCGGAGGACACCATGGTTAATTAGTCTGTTTGGCAGGGCAGCGGAATTTCGTTTTTAGGCCTGAAGAGCCTATTTCACAATTGTTTGGAAGATAACCCAGTGTATTTCACTATTATTTGTAAGACAAGCCTATAATTCATTCTATCCATTAGAAACATATTTAGGATTATTTCAATTTACTAATTTTATGTTGTTAATATTATGAAATTGAAATCATGATAAACCCTAGTTTTGAATTTGGAAAATTTTGCCCTAAATTTGTTTTTAATAAACCCTAATAATATGTTATTTCATTATAATGATGATTGATGAGTTTTAATATGATTAGGGCAAGACTCAAATGAATGATTGACACGAAAAACTAAGGCAAACAGATCGAGACAGCTGAAAACCTGACGGTATAAGTTGATAGTGGCTGTACGAGGCGACTTAATCTCTACGAGGTTAAGCAATTTGTTGAAAACCGGTTCCATGTAAAATAGCCCGTTGTCGACTGAAACCGCTCTTACTTGCTCAAGAATCGAACAATTAGGATGCGGGTGCGTTCAAGTCCAAATATTTGTGCTTGGTCATTCGAGTCAGGTAATTTTTATTAATAAATAAAACTTATTACGGGTTTTTATTTCGTGAGTTTTGAGGTTGGCAGGATTCGAACCCGTGACCTTGGCTCTAATACCATGATAGATGAACCATTTCAACCAAAACTTTAATGTGATGGATGAGCCGCAACTATTATTAATATTCCTAATACTAAACAGATAAGAGACTAGACGACATACTCATAGGTATATACTAAAAAAACACATATAATTTGACAAACGCCTTTAGATTTTATTGAAAGGTTGCTGATGATGGACGAGTTACATTGCATAGACGACATAAAACATAAAAAGGAACAAACCGAAACTTAAAAGACGATAAAATTGAAGAACGAGCGTGACGATAATAAGGAGTTAATTAGCATGCATCAACAACCGTGGGAATTATCTAAAGGCAATACGACATTCTACACCGGGGCAGATGCGTCATCAACAGTCTCCTGCAGACAAACCACCAACGCTTGCATTAGTATTTAGTCACGATTATAATTATCAATATAATTGTCGTAAAATAAAAATCGTGTAATCTTGTATAATAATATAAAGTGTATTTGGCTTAGTTTTTCAATGTTTTTGCATTTGAAAACACAATATTTATTTAAAGTAAAAATAATTTCTCAAAAACACAAATATCTTATTTTTCTCATAAAAATAGAAGTAAGAATTTGGTGTTTCTAATTCTTAAAAATTACAAAAATTCATTTATAACAATTTAGACCAAACATGCTCATAACCAGATGATAAATATTACCGAGTACTCTGTATTATACCTGAGAAGGTGCACGTGGTATGTATCCCGGAACATAGGACGTCGGGTTCAAAGAGTCGAAGATCGAAATAGCAACCATTTTCGGATACAGAAATTGTAATTGGTTTTTTTGATTTTGTGTTTTGTTTGATATGTTTCCCTGCTTGCTATGTTTCGCTATTTATAGAGACATTACCGTATTGTTTTCAATAAACTGAAAGAGTGTGAACTGAAGTAATTGAACTTAGTATTGCAAAAAAGAAAAAAAAAAGTAATTGAACTTAGCTAGGCCCGATTCTTTTAGAGTGAACCTGTCTAAATTATTTAACTAAATTTATCGAAATTGAATTGAACTGAATTGGATTTGATGAGGCTGAATTGAATTGGACAAATGGAGCTGGAATTAAGTCTAAAAAGAACATGGTATTAGTGGAGCCGAACTAAAATAAGAGTTAATTTGTGGCAAAAGAGTTTAGTTGATGTTCTTTTAGATTAAAATAATCTAAACTGAACTAAATTTAATTTAACTTAATTAATAAGGTTGAATTAAAGTAAATTGAAATAAGAATTAATTTGTAAAGAGAATGATTGAATTGGACTATTAAAGCTAAAATGAACTGAATTGGAATAATCTAAAATTATGTCTAAAAAATCAGGGTCTTAACTGAAAAGAAATGAAATAAGTCCAGAAAAACAAGGCTTAAAGATTATTTTATTTTATTTTATTTTTACATAAAAAAGACTTATCTCACCACGTAAGAATTAATTTGTAAAGAGAATGGTTGAACTGGACTTAATAAAGCTAAAATGAACTGAATTGGAATAATCTAAAATTTTGTCTAAAAAATCAGGGTCTTAACTGAAAAGAAATAAAATAAGTCCAGAAAAACAGGACTTAAAGATTATTACAATTAGTTACTCATAATGTTTTATTTTATTTTTACGTAAATAGACCTATCTCACTACGTAAGACCATTTTATTTTATAAATGGTGTATCATAAATCCGTTTTCATGGAGACGTGGTTCTCTTGTTGAACACAGATTCTCATTGACGACAAACACTCCTCATTAAAGCTGAAAACGGGTAAAACATCACCATATTATTAGCCGGTAAATATGAATATTTTAATGAGAAAATGTTACTCCCTCCTATTCTCAATAACTGTCCCATTGTCCATTTTCGTCTATTCACTTAAATGTCCCATTGTCTATTTTTGGTAAATGTTTACCCTTATTTTAATCACTTTAATTCACAACAATACCCCACCTTAACCCCACAACATTACTTATTTTAATCACCTCTACCCACAATAATAATCAATAATACATTCCCTCTCTCCAATCTTCCCACCACACACATCACTTTACATTAAACAAATGAATTCCTTAATTTCCGTACCCAACCCAAAATGGGACAGTTACTGGGAATAGAAGGAAAAAAATTATCTAAAAATAATACTTTAAGAAAATTGTTAATCACCTTATCTTTTTTTTTAAACATTACATCCTTATAATTATTTCAAAAAATTGGTTTTTACCCCGAGCTTCATTTTCTCATTTTTACGAAACACAAATGTTCATTGAAATAGGAAACTTTTCATCATAAGCCGAAAACGGATAGAGTCTCCTTCAAAAAATGCAAGTAACATGACCCATAAAAACGCCCCATTTCTCTCCCTTTGTCTTCTTAGTTACGGAGTACATTATTACAACTTCTGACGAATAATATCCGTTTTCGACAAGACACTTTGATTTACGAAATACTATGGTCCTGGACAAGATTTATTGGCAAGTCAGACGTACATCACGTGATATAGAGTAGTTGAGTTATTGAGCAATGGAGTAAATATTTCGATTAAAGCTTCAATACTGGAAATCTGTATTTACTCAGTTGCATCTCCTCCACATACTTTATACTTCCTCTTTCACCCTACAGTAACTCTGTGGTTGAATTGATTAAAGCTTCGCTTTCTTTGCTAACGACTATAGTCCGGGACCAAGCGAGGCCAGACAATCCCATTGATGTCTTTTTGTGCTAACTTACGCAACTCGCTCGGTACATTCGAAAGATCAAACCGCATCAATTTTTACATTTGTGTTACTTCATGATTAGCTAACCAGTCAGCGCACCCATTAGCCTTTCTACGGGTAAAATACCGAAATTGTAGATGATCATTTATCAAAATTGTACAGGAAGGTTGGAACCACAATTCCATACAACTAATTGCAATCTTATCTTATCTATATAATTACTGAATCATTTCACAAGCCCTCGACGCGCCACGTCATCAATGCAATTTTTTTTAATTCTCTAGGTAAGTCCCGCAATTTTTTTTATGAATTTCCTAGGAAATAACCGCCTGAAATTCTAAATATATACATGATATCGTAGTTTAAGAAATATTACGTAACATTTTTTATATAAATTCGTAAACAAGAAATTTTAATTTCTGGCAAGAGTATACCCGTTAAATATACCGGTGCATTTTTGCAATCGAAAAAAGCGACAATACTAAATTTAAAAACAAAATTGAGTAAAGTTAAAAAATTCCAATAAATAATTACAATACAAAATATATCGATATATTATGTTCTTAAAAGTATACCGGTTAAATATACCCGTGCATTTTTGCAATCGGAAAAAAAAGCGACAATACCAAAATTAAAAAACAATAAAAATAACATAATATTAATATAAAAACCAATAATAGTATACAAATTTATATATTTTGTGAAATCAAATCATAAATATAACGGTACAAAATAAACCTTGAAATAAAAGGATGTATATATAAATACCATTATTATTATTATTACGTAATTGCTCATTCATATACGAGTTTTACTCATTCATACCCTTTTTTTTCATTACTTTTCCATCATATGCCCTCTGCCTGAGAAAAACCCTAAACCACACAACTATGGATGCTAGCTCTCGTATCGATCAGGTAATAATTATAATCTCTACCTTTATCAATTATATTATATGAAATTAAAAAATTGATTTAGACTAATTAGATTAGGGTTTCTTTAAATCGTTTTCAGTTTTAACCTAATTCTATAATTTTTGGTGACTCCATTTTCCAACCATTCTGTAATTTTTCCGATGTTCTCACTTGCAGCCGTGCCCACCAATGGGGTCGATGGTAATTCTGCTGTTTCCCTGACCGTAGACAACACTTCCTCGAAGACACCCAAATTATAAAGATCATCCATTTCCGTAATCAATTTTTCAACCTGATTTCCCCACCAGGCACGAACCAGAAATCTCGTGAAACGATTGGTTCCCTGGTCTATCGTAAGAAGTACAGCCTTCACATCAGTTAGAGGGAGTGAATTGGGGAGAGAGACTGAAAGGGTATTAAAATAAAATTATAAAAATAGAAGGGTATTAAAGTCATTTGCGTTTATAATTGAGTAAAACATGTGTATGAATGAGCAACACCCTATTATTATCATGTGCATTTTAACGTATTATCAATATAATAGAAATTGAATGCACAATATTCACATATTATTGACACTATTCGGTAATATTAATTATCCACCATATTTTTTTAAAAAATATACCCGTACAATTTTGCACGGGTTTAACACTAATTTAAAATAATACCGAAACATAAGAAATAATTTTACTTTATTTAATCATAATTTGTTTTAGTCGAAATCGATACATAAATGATAATTTTACTTTATTCAATCATATCGTAAATTTCATGTTAAACTGTTGATCGAGAACATCGATCAACAATTGATGCAATATCCTGAGTCCACCATGCACGGGGCGCACAATTCGGGGCAATCGGCATTAGTGCGACATGCATGGAACTTCGGAGAATTAACTTTCTGAGCAGCAGGTGGAGGGAGCGAACAATAACACTCGCCTTTTACACATTTTGTAATCGACCATCCTTCACAATACTTTGGGCAATCGCTATCTACTTTGCATTGTCCTCGCTTTACTTCTGCTATGCTCGTTGTCACGCCTGCGTGCGTGCGCAATCACGTTTGTTAGCGCTTGTTTTAACAAGGTTTCGCATTCTTCATTTGGGCTACATGTTAGCGTTTATCTACTTTGGTCAGTTCGTTTAGGAGACACCGGACTCTTCTCAGAAAAATAATTTCAATATTGTTTTTTAATAAAGTCATTAATCAATTAGAGAATTATACAACCAAAAGTATACATTTCGAGCTTTATAACAAAGAAATTGACTTATGCATATATTTTACGAGCTTTATTGAAAAGAATTTGAACGTTTTTATAAAAGAATTGTAAATCAAAATATTATATTGAAGCTTAGAAATAATTCATATAAAACCTAAAAATTTTAATTTGAACATTAAAAAATTATAGTGCAAGAAAAACTTGTTAAAAGCTCGAAAAAAAAATTACATATAAGCTCAAATAGATTTGTATTAGATGTACGATGCAAATATACATCTAAATGTATAATCGTATTTGTGACATTTAACCCAGCGACATAATTTAAACACTAATGTTTATGTAGATCGACGGTTTTTTATCAGAAAAATCGTACCCTATAATATATTATGTTGCATTCATGAAAATGTATATACGTAGATTAGTTTATTATAAGACAAAAACTAAAGATAAATAGACGAAGAACTAGTAACTAACTTGATGCAATAACCAAAATGATTAGAATTGAAGCGATTTTGATTGAGGTTCTCTTCATCTTTGTTTTACAAAAAAAAATATGATTGATTAAATTTCTGAAATGGGTTTATTTTTTGTGCTTGATATACAATAAGCTAAGGCTTCTATGCGCACAATTTATACACTCTATTGGAGAGGTTTAATTGGCAATTTTGATTTATTATGGATTACAATCATTATAAAAACATTCAAATATATAATTGGTAAGATATCAAATCATATCCATCATTTTTTGTCATATTTAGAATTTTATACTGTTTATGTGTCCTATTAGAAATAAAAGATGGAAAGAGATGACATTCTTCTATTTCAATTCATAATCCTATATATATATTTGAAAGAAAATTTATCTATCAATATGTTCTATATATAAGTATAAAGGAAGAACCGTTATTCATTAAACTTGACACGCATCACGCTATCGTTAATTAAGACTTTTGTCACATTAACCGTCAACATTCCCTTTTTTGTGACGAAGTTTCCTGGCTTTTCCGTGTTTTCTTTGTAGTGTATATACTTGCCACTTTTTATGAGGCGATAAATTCGTTAGTGAAACTGCTTATGGGTTAGCATTCCAGTGGTCCATCAATTTCTGTTACTCCTCCATCTCAATTATAAGTATATATTTGGCGAAAATACAACTAAAAACTTAAAAAAGTAAATAAATAATTGTTATATATAAATTCTTATGGTCAATCGACTGCGGCATTATTGAATCAATATACGATTAACACAGTAATCTAATGTAGATCATTTACATAAAATGTTATATACTCTTATTATTACAATGCTAATTTAAATTTATGAAAATTGTATAACTACATCTATACATGGCCGTGCAACTTTGCACGGGTTCTAAACTAGTTTACTACTAAAAAAAACTAAGTGCATGTTTGGCCTTGTTTATGAAAAAGAATTTCTACTTCTGCAAAGGAGTTTTTATAAAACTAGTTCTTGAAAAAATTGTTCCTCTTTGGCCAAATTTTTTTAAAAACTATTTTTATCAGTTTTATCGTGTTTGGCCTAACTAGTTTCTATCAAATTTTTTTATTTTGCGGGATTAACTTGCGAGAATTCCGACATCTAGTAAGACTCACCCTCACACCAGACAATTTTATTTTATAAGAGGTAAACAAAATCTGAAAGTTGGTATTTGGCGGTATTTTTTTGGATTTTGGCGGTATTTTTTTGGGTTTTGACGCTCAAATAACTTAAGAGCAACGTGAAAAGAGAAACAGAAGTAACAAATTGCTACTTCTGTTTCTAGGTGTTTCTAGGGATCAGTTTTAGAATTTTTGTTTAATAAAATTAGTTTTTAGTTTTTTAAAAAGTAGTGTTTGACCCAGCTTCTATTTCTTTGGTTGAAAAAACAGTTGAAAAGCAGGGCCAAACACATACTAAATCATTTACTGCATTTTGAGTAATGATTTTTAGGACTTCAAAAGAACTTTTATTTAAAAAGGGCTTTTCACGTACATCATACTTGCTTATTTCACCGCCACATGGACCATGTAAGCTACCCTTTTCGGGACTACAGTGGCCAAGTGGTCATCGCTCCAACTGGTAATCGAACCCGAGACCTCTCAACTCCTGCATTTCTACAAGCTTTAAGGTTTAAATCAATTACCACTGGACTAACACCACTTGGTTATACTTGCTAATTTAATTACTCTCTGGCCTGCTTTGATTAATTAACAAATTTTTCCTGCTTTTTTAATATCAACAAATCAAAATACATACAATTAAACCAAACATGAAAGTAATAATTTGCTAAAATATTACAAACACATTGAATTGAAACATGTAAAATTATGTAATTCTGTAATTTTACATGTTTTAATACACTACATTTATAAACAAGAAAAACTATTGAAGAATCAAAATCGAATAATAATATAAAATGAGTTTTTTTACGTGAATATTTCTTTTAACGAAAAACATTGTTCTCATAAAAAAAATTGTTATATAATGATCCTTTTAAATTTAAAATCGACCCGTGCATGTTGTACACGGGTGTAAAACTAGTTAGTCGAAATGTGTAATATCAATCTCATATATTCATAACCTTAAAATAACATATGCTTTTTTCTACCTAATACTAGTTAATCTAATTGTGTAATCAATCTCATATGGTTTAGCTACTTTAACAAATTCTCTCAGATAAAAACCATTTATTAATGAAAAAGGCCGGGCTAGGTCAAACGCGTAGCCCAAAAATCCTTTGGGCTTTTTGAGTCCAGTCCATGGGCTTTTTTGGGCCCAAACCCTTCAAAACAGCAGCTTGGGCTAAACGCTACCATGATTATTCGATCAAAGACTTTTGCTTATGATGGATACTATCCGTTACAAGTTGAAGACGGATACACTTCTCTTATTAAAAAATAAGCGGGAGGGTAAGTGGGGCAAAATGGATTACATTATGAATTGTGTCATTTGCATAATGTGAGATGGACACTATCCGTCTTCAGCTTGTGACGGATGGTATTCGTTTTCAATGAGAATTTGTGTTAGTCGCTCGATTATATAGAGGCAAGCTATTTTTTTCCTTACAATCTCCTATTAATTAAAAGAATAAGTCGATCGACTCCAATTTTTTTTCGTTCAATCTTATCTATATTAATACAGAAACATTTAATGATTTATGGTGAAGCCACGTCATTAATCAACGATTTAATTATTTTTTAAAGTCATTTATAGTGGGACCTAAACTTTATTGAATCGATCAATTTTCAATTAACCGCCTACATTTAGTTTTGTGGTATAAATATTACGCTTTAAATCTGATTTTTTTTTGTAAACAATAAATTTTATGTTAAAGATTACATTTATAACGTCAATTTATATGTTATATATTATATTATATGTTATATATTATATATTATATATTTAAATATAATGTCGATATTGATTTTTACCGAATTATAATAACGATTTATGATTAATAATCAATCGTACAATAAAAAATTACATAATTATCATAAATTACAATAAATAATAACAAATTACGTTTTATAGTGATATTTACATTTTTAGGTACTCAATACGTTGTTTTAAAACTTAATTTGAATGTGTGTTTTAACATATTTTCAACATAAAAGAAATTGAGTTGCAAAATATTCGTATATTATGGTCACTACTCACTATTCTGTAAATGTTAATTATCAATAATATAATAGGGACCTTAATTAATCAATTTAACACCGCCCATAGCTAATTAATACTAATACTCAATCACAATTATTTATAATGATCGATGTTCAACAATAACGGGCATGCCACTTTTTAGGCTGGCAGTAGTCCCGCAACAAAATGTGGTATCCAACCCGGATCTGCCAACCGAATTTTAAACTGTCTCACAAGTGTTAGACCAGCGGTCTTCATAGTAATTTATTACAAAAGCTTTTTTTTGTATATTTTTATACCAACACAAACACAAAGTGTTGCTTTTGGTTTTTTATTTTTTTTTCCAGGAAATCATTTTCCCAAATTCTATTGTAATTTATTACAAGAGCTTCTACAAGGAAAACATTGCTTGTGCAACCGGTTTCAAAACTGTGCGGTTAAACCGGATTTACGGATTCGGTTTCCATTTTCGAAAAAAACCGGTATACCGAATAAATCCGGTCCGATACCGATATCATGAAATGAAAATTTTTAAAAACCGGATACCGGTTTTTAAAGCAAAACCAATGCGGCATACCGCTTTTGCTCAGCCCTAGCTGACTGGGACGAAGGGAGTAATTTTTTGTTGATTACATTCAAAATCATTTAATAAAAAAAAAAAAGCAAACTTTAAAATGTCTCATATTTTGCAATATGAATTTCATAAGGCTTTTATATTATTCAAATTAATTCAGTAACATTTTCAATGCCAATCTGTCGGAAATGAGAATTTGTATTTCAATACAACCCAAAATATAATTCATCTACTTAAAACTTAGAATCAATCCGTTTTAGAAGCGGATGAAATGACGTCCGATCGGGCATCATTGACGATCGGACAATAACATTCTCCGTTGGAACAGTGCATTTGAAGTCTTGGTCCGACGCAATGCGGCACGCAGTCATGTACATTTTTGCATGGGAATGCACTCACTTGTGGCATTGTTACACCTACATACATATAATATGTCGGTTACAATATAAAAATCGCTAATAGATAAAAAAAAAACGTTTCTGTATATTATTTACAATATACATAAGAGAGATTTAATATATATGTTTTAACATTAAAAGAGATTCAGATACTGCCATATTTGGTTTGTTTTAAAGTTAAAACATGCATTCTCGTTCTAAACGAGAATTTAAATTAAGTCGATGTTAGAAAATGAGACTAACTTGAGGCAATAGCCAAGATGAAGAGAATTGAGGAGAGTTTGACTGCGGCTCCCTTCATTTTTATGGTTGATAACAAGAAATAGTAGATTAGTAGTGTGTTTGTAACTATTACATAAAACTTCTACCTTATATAGTAGTGTGTTTGTAACTAACTTTCTAATCCTAACTAACTTTCTTATTCTAACTAGTTTGTTGAGTTAACTAGATTAGGAAGATTAGTTAGTATATGTTCATATCCCCTTTCAAGCTGGACTTGCATGCATTTGTAAATTGAAGTCCAAGTTTGACAGAAAATTGAAAATGCTCATAAGCATCTAAAGGTTTGGTCGTTATATCAGCTAACTGATTAACACTCTTGACATGTCTTATGTTTGAAGAAATCCTTCATGTTGCTTGTCACGAACAAAATGACAGACTATATTTAGATGTTACATGCGCTCATGAAACACGGGGTTTTTAGATATATGTTCAGCAGCCGTGTTATCAAAAAAGAGGGAAACTGGAAGCTGAACATGAACTTGCAAATCTGTTAGAATATTGACTAACCAAACCAATTCACTGGTTATGTAAGACATAGCTTTGTATTCAGCTTCAGCAGTGGTTTTGCTAACTGTATGCCGCTTCTTTGTTTTCCAAGAGACTAAAGAATGTCCCAAAAAAATACAGAAACCACTAAGTGATCTGCAGCTGAATGTATTCGAGCCGTAGTCTACATCAGTATAGGCTATTAAGGAACATGGATGCTTATCAGAGTAGAATAAGCAAGCATCAATAGTGCCCTTTAAATACTTCAAAATATGGAGTGCTGCTGAATAATGTGGCTCTCTTGGTTGACTAACAAACTAACTAAGTGTTGAACACTATAAGAGATGTCAGACCTTGTCATTTGTAAGTATAACCTACCAATCAATCTTCTATAGATTTCAGGATCTGGCAATAATTCTCATGTATCAATAACTAACTTGAGACCCTTTTGCATAGGAAACTTAGCAATGCTGCTGTTTGTGAAGCCAGCATCCTCCAAAATGTCTAGAACATACTTCCTTTGATTCGTAATTATACCACTAGCATTTCTAACAACTTCAATACTAAGAAAATATTTGATTGGACCTGGATCTTTGATAGTGAACTTCTAATGTAACTGTTGCTTCAACAGTTGAATATCTTACAAGCATCTCCTAAGATTAATACATCATCAACATTTTTTACTCATTTCAAATTGTTTTTTATATTGTAAATAGTTGTAAACTCATTTATCTCATTTTACCTTAATAATCATGTATAAAATTTTCAAGTAATACTTCGTATAAAATTATATTTTCCTTTATAGTGAACAATCATCGACCTCGAAAACATCACCATTGGTCAATTTGACCACCTACTAAACATATCAGCGATCAATACCCTTTAAATCGACCTTTTATCGACCCTAAACTACATAACATATTCGAAATGACCCACTCGATGTCGAATCGACCTAATCCTCCGTACAAATGAATGGATTTTCATGAATAGTAGCGTTGTTTTGTTTGGCATGTTACCATGTCGATCTTGACGTCAAGTTGCAACATCAAGTCAGAGTCCACGTGCATCGTGAATAGAAGACTCTTTCGGTTCAGACAAATTCAGGTCGATCGATGAAATTAGCTAGCCTGAACGTACAAGCAATGTTGGAGTAAGGGAAGAACGGGCACATTCACCGCTCTGAGAAAATTAAAAAATCGAGTTTTTTTAACAAGCAATGGTGGAGCATGGGAAGAACTGACACATTCGCCGCTCTGAGAAAATTAAAAAATCGAGTTTTTTTTATAGCATTACTTGTCCGTCCCTGCTGAAATTCTTCGTTTTTCTCTAACCTTGAAATATGGCTTTGCCATAGCATACAACACAGAGTTTTTTTATAGCATTATTTAACCGTCCCTGCTGAAATTCTTCGTTTTTCTCTAACCTTGAATTCTGGCTTTGCCACAACATACAATGCATTCACTATCTGTTTTGTAACATTATTTAACAGTCCTTGCGGAAATTCTTCATTTTTCTCTAATCTCAAATTTTGGCCCTACCACAACATACAATGTGTTCACTATCTTTTATGTAGCATTATTTAACCGTCCCTGTTAAAATTTTTCGATTTCTTCTAACCTTGAATTTAAGCTCTGTCACAACATACAATGCCTTCACTATCTTTTACATGTCCGCATCACTACCACCCCACCGGCCACCCCCACTAGTACAATTCTCCAATTAGAGTGATAGAATAGAATGAATGTTTGCCATGTTCCGTGTTCTCTAATTACTACTAGAAGTATCTAATACGAATACGATAGTAAATGCCAATAATCCAATTATAATTTCTTTGTTGTTACTCGTAGACAACTGCAATTGAACTTAGTACATTTGTATTATCGGTCAATATCTTTGAAAATTAACTTCAATGAAGATATAAACAACAATAATTATATATTATAAACCACTTATTATTAGGAACACTTAGACGCTTTAAATTAATTTGCTAAATAATAATAAAAAAACACATATTTTGAAAAATGTAGTAAAACAATTTATAAATAAAGTGTATTAATCAATAATTGACAGAATAATTTACTTTACGTAGCGTTTCAGGTAGGTAACAATATAACATACTCTCATTTTATATAAAACTATTTCGATGTTGTGTGTTGATATCGGGTTCACCTGAACTCGTGGTAGCCTCGACGGCTCGACAAGGAATTTGAAATAAAAGAATTGAGAATATACTGCATATGAAATATCTCTTTCAATTATGCTAGATTATAAAACTGTCATTGTCCATTTTCACTAGCGACAATCTTCCTCAAAATTCACTTATAACTATTCCATCAAATTAAATATACATACCTTTCTCGGCTTTTTAATTGGGAATAGACAAATTTTCAATTAAATGATAAAAAAATAACTACAAATTGTAATGTTGTAAACATTCGGGGTAGTTCATGCTAATATATACTCGACATATTCTAATCAATTAGTAAAAAGTCAAAATAAAGTTAATTGATGACTTTGAAATAGAAGTAGTATTAAACAAACATACATAAAGAGGTAAAAAAACTCTCAAAATTCACAATACATTTCTAGTAAATAAATTCCCTTACAAAACACTAGTGACGGAGTCAAAATTTACATTTAGGTGGTGAAAAATTCAACATGAGAGAACAAATAATCTATAAAGTAAAACTCGGGAAAAAAAATCAAAATTGTAACTAAAACTTCCGAAGTTTTCAATTCTCAACTAGAAAAGCATTCTTGCTCGCCCCCTCTCGCTCTCATACATGTACACAACCCAACTACATCCCAACGGATAATGACAGGGCGTCACCCTCGCCGTCAGCCTCTCACATGCACCCCTTATTCTTACTTACTGAAAATTACAAGGTGGCGCTAAGACTGAGCGTCGCCCGAATATTAATTAAACTTTTTTTTATAACGAGGGGTTTAATCCCCCGGTCTCATGTATTCACGCTCCACCACATGGACCATGTAAGCCACCCTTTCGGGAGCTGCAGTGGCCAAGTGGTCATCGCCCAACTGGTAATCAAACTTGAGACCTCTCAACTCCTGCATTTCTGCAAACTTTAAGGTTTAACTCAGTTACCACTAAATTAACACCACTTGATTATTCTTTAAGATACACTAGTTTGTTTGCTTACCTTGTCTTTGCTTCAAAACACGACCACTTGATAAGATATTTGTCTTCAATAATAAAGTTTCCTTTAAATTACAATACTTTGAATTATTTTTTGTCTTGACATTTTTGCTAGATTTCTTCCCACATGAAAATATCTTGCTAATACCATGATGATGTTCGTCTTCATCCTCTCCATTGTGATGATAGGCCGGACCAGAAGACGCGTCAGAAGCAATGGAGTCATCAACTTCTTCATTGTTCACATAATACCCATGACGATGACTATGATGATGATGATGATGTTGATACGAAGAAACAACATCATCATCATCGTCATCGTCATTATCAACGACACTACTATAAGTGACTATGTCGTCCTCACTTTGAGGATCGATATACTTGGTCCAACCCGACTCATTGCCACTACATTCTCCCTCGCCTTCCATATTTTTGAGTAAAATGCGAATAATAAAGATCGATAATATAAATAAAATGGACAACAATATTAATGAAATAATTGAAAATAAAATGAGGTACAAAATCTATTAGTCTATTAGTAGTAACTACTAAAATGAAAGCTTTCCTTATATAGAAAATGCCAACATATAAAAAGCTAGTCAATAATATCAACACACGTACATGAAAGCTGCCTTTTCACTCGAATTTTGTTTCGACGTCAAATTTATTTAGACTAAATATTGTGACGTTAACTTGTAGTAATCGAATAATTATTTACGCTTACTTTTGAAATAAAAAAATAAAGAAAAACGAGATATAAAGTAAAATGTCTTAAGAATTATGTATTTTTAAAAAAAATAGTGAAAAAATGGTGACTGATGAAAGTTATTTTTGTTGGATTTTTGGGTAAAATGTTACTCGATTTTACAATAATATTGTGTTAAACAATTTCATACAAGAGATAGTGCAACATATTACACAAATTACATTACATTAGGCCGCGTTTGAAAACACGAAATCCAATTCCAAAAGTTCGTTTGGGAAACCCATGGAATTGGAATTGGGCGAGACGGATATTGGTCGAAGTGATCGAAATAAATTTATTTGGGAAAAAAAAAAATTCACGGAAAATATTCGTGTTCGGAAAAAATGTCGAAAATTAAAATATTACGAATAAATTTGGATATAAAAAAGACATAAATAATGATGGAATTGAAATAACTACTATATGGTAGGGATTTGATAGACTCAAATTTTAACTAGGTTGAAATTGGTAAGGAATTGAGTCCAATTTCAATTCCAAATTCTCGAGGTTACCAAACACTTGAAATGTTTCAATTACGGAATACAATTCCAATTCCAAGTTACCAAACATGCTGAGAGTGTTTGGCAACATGATTTTAATTTGAAATGTAGCAAAGTGAAATAAAGATTTGGAAATGAGGGGGGTTGGAGGGTGGATTTCAATTGTGGTCATTTTAGTCTTACTTGGATTTGGTTGGATTTCCAAATCCAAATCTAACAAGTTTGCCAAACAAGCAAATTAGTCCAAATCCAAATTTGAAAATTTAATATTGGTTCCCAAACACACCATAATAACATTATATTTGTAATAAACATCTAATGTATCCTCTTAACCCCTTAGACGATTAAAATACAACTAGAGGATTATACAACTAGTGTATACATCTAGTAATATAGATTTTGAGCTTTATAACACAGAATTTGAACTTATACATATATTTTACGAGTTTTATTGAAAAAAATCTAAGTGTCCTTATAAAAACAATGTAAATTAAAACATTATATTGAAACTCAAAAATAGTACATATAAAACCTACAGATTTTAATTTTAACACTAAAATATTATAATGCAAGAAAAAATTGTTAAAAGCTCAACAAATCAAAAAAATTACACATAAGCTCAATTAGATTTTTATTAGATGTACTATACTCATATTTTAGTAATTTATATTGTTTTAGTGTTAAAATTAAAATCTGTATGTATAATCCTATTTGTGATTAAAATATCTACGAGTAATTTATATTGTATGCATGAATAAACATATACTACAAATAAAAATAAATAGGAAATACCCACAATTATATTGTTTTTATTTTCCTTTTCGATCTCAATTATCTATTTTCTTTCTTTTTATCTTTTATAAAAATTGTTTTAGATAAAACTAAATAAACGTCCCTGACTAAGGGATAACATTGTAGATTCGTAATAAATATCTAAACAATAGGTACTATTGTTTTGACCTTTAATTTGAGCATTATATTTAGAGGATGCAAATATTGACGGAACCAGAATCTTAAGTCAGCGAAGGCGAGAATTTTCTTCAGTAAGGATAAAAGGATAAATATTATAAAGAGATTCAAAAACAATTCAAACATTTTAACTAAAAGTGTCGATACTTTCAAACGTCAGTATAGACGACCGCCTGTACTAGCCGCCTCGCTCCACCACTAGATGCGCAAAGGCACAATCATGCATGAAGATATTTAAGTAATATCCAATTCATAAAATATCTCAAAATGCATTAACAAGTATGAGTACAAATTTTAGCAATCCACATCACACTATCAACAAGATATTTATCAAATTATTAAAATGAAGCCACGTTATTATAGGAAAAATTTCCAAATGGTCTCACAAGTGGTTTTAAATATCTCTTGGATTTTTTTTCAAAAGTTTTCAAGAAATAATATCTCCTTAAATATAATTATAATTTTTAATATATAATTTTACAAAGCATATCCATGTACAATCCCAAAATTTAATTCCGACATTATTTTAGTAACATAATTAAGTACCTTAACTTGTAAAATGGCATTTGTAGAAAATATAATCGTAAATAATTTTACATGTAATCGATGGACCAACTCAAAAGAACTTAATTGACCAAAAGTTAGTATTATACGCTAAAAATAGAAAATAAAAAATAATTATTTACAACTTTACAACTTTTGACTATTAATTCAAAAAAAAAAACCGTAATAAAATACTTTGTATTAAGCAGAAAATAAGGGTTTAAGTGTTTAGTCCTGTAATTCTGTGAATACAACAGTGTTAAACTCTTTACTAAAAAGTGTTGTATGAGTACTTTGACCATGCTTGATACTTAGCAGATTATAATTAGTAGAAACGTATTACAAATTGATACTTATCAGATTAGAATTAGTAGAAGCAGATTACAAATGACATATTTGACTTAGCAGATTTAGTAAAAGTGTGATAATTATAAAGTTTAGGTTAATAGATTGTTATATATACAAGTGGAAATTATAGATAAATTCAATAGTTACGATCTACTAAAGTGAAGCCGAAAGCAACATATTGAAAAACAGTAGATTGAAACTCATCAAGCTACTGTTTAGTTACCAAACACCCTCTAAATCAATAGCCTAAATTAGCTGAAAGGTTTCGTTAGTTTAATTATTACATATAAGAAAATACTATATAATCAAAAGCATGCCCATCCTGCGACGAGGTATTGAGGTAAAAAGGTCATTTATAAAACTCGAAATTAAATAATAAAATAATGTGAATTATGGGATTACGACATGGTTAAATTTGATTGTTTAGGGATATTGTGTTATTGTGTAGATGGCATGGTGAGAAAAGATGCACTTGGAGAAATGATGACCTTATAATTTAAGAACACACACAATGACACAAGTGATGCGTAATGTCATTCAGACTGATAGCGTACACTATTTGGAATGCATGCCGTATGGCCGTATGCATTCTTTACAATTTACGTGCCCCGCCAACTTGTATGCAAACGCATGAAGCCAATTCCACATTTCCAAATGCTTTAGGAATATATTTCTCGTGTGACAAGTTGTGAGTAGTAGACCGGGTAAATGAGCCGTTGGGTCGAGTTTATACCGAGTTGATTTTTTGTGGGATCAATTTGAGTTGGGTATGTTCGTGTTTCTTATTTTTTTGGGTTAAGTAGGTTTGGCGTTGGTTATTTGGGTTCGGGGTTTTTATGTGTTGACCATGTCATTTTCGAGTCATTAAGTGGGTTGGTTATTTTGAGATAATTTATTTTCGAGTTAATTATTAAGAGAAAAACTAGAGTTATGTTTTTTCGGATCATTCCGGATAGAGTTGTTTCGGATCAGGTCAGTTGCGGGTCAAGAAGGTTCACGTCATTTTTGGGTCGGGTCGGTCAAATGAATTCGGTTTTTGGATCACATTCGGGTGCTGTAGTTCGGCCAATTTCGGGTTTGGGGGCAGTTTTTTTAGACTGGATTTATTTTGGGTCAATTTGAGTCGGGTATGTTTATGTTTGTTATTTTTTGGGGTTAATTTGGGTCAAAATTGGTCATTTTGGATTTTGTGTCTGCTTTGAGATGTTGGCCTAGTCATTTTTGAGTCAAGCAGGTCGGTTATTTCGGGATGAAACATTTTCGGTCAATTATTAAGAGAAAAACACTTATTTCAAGTTATTTTGGGCCAATTAGAGTTATTTTTTTCATGGGTCATTTTCGGGTTTGGTGGTTTTGAATGGGTCAGTTACGGGCCAAGAAGGTTCAATTCATTTATGGATCGGGCCGGGTCAAGTGAATTCGAGTTTCAAGTCACATTTAGGTAACGTTGTCGTGGTTAATTTTGAGCTGAGTTAATTTTGTCAAGTCTACCTGTTATAGTGATCGAGTTTTTTTGTTTATAATAAATGAGGAAAAAATATATCTTAAGTTGAATATTGACATAATTAAGTATACAAAAATTATAAATATAAAATTATTATGTTATTGAAACAAAATATTTTTACAAAAAATTATTAACTAATTTACTTGGCTAGATGGTTACTCTCTTGTCTTAGTCAATAGTTTTCATTTTCCATTTTTATGTTTATCATTTTTAAAGGTGATCAATTAGAGCCAGCCCATCTACCCAGCCCACTTTTTTTAAGGGCTTGAACCACATTGTGGAGGCCTTATTCATGATATTGTTTCTCAAGACTACATTGGGCTGAAGTCCATTTTAATATGGGCTGCATCCTCACATTGGTGTGTTTTATTCACTTTTTTGTGGGAAGATTGTTTTGGTTGTAACATGGCTCACGCAAATTTTCATTTGTGATGGACGTTTTTTGTTATAAACTTGTAATTTCTTATAAAATGTAAGTAGAAAAGCAATTGGAATGACAAATGAAAAAAAAGATTGTAAAGCGCCATAAATTTATAACGGTCACAAGTAAAACTTTCTTTACGGCTGATAACATGCAGATGTGCAAAATAAAAAGTAAAAATGTATGTTAGATTGTGATACAATATGTCTCAACATCTTTGCCAAAAGCTATCTTTATTGGTTCACTAAATGATTGTACCAAAAAAAAATCATTAAATGGTTATAGACACTCTTGCACATCCATTTTTATGATAAGTTTTAACTTTGACATTATTGGAGAAACGAGTCAAGTCCCGATCATTGATTTCAAATGTACCGTACAAATTAATGTAGAAATTTAATTGCTATAATGCGTGTTGTTTAATTTAGAAAACAATTGCCAATGTCTTTACTTATCTCATTGGAGTTGCGGAGGATAACAAATAGAAGTAGTTAACACGGAAATAGATATAAAAGGGAGTGTTTTACAATTTAACAACTAAAAAATGATGTTAGTAAAATGGGTATATAAGCGGAATCGTGTACGACATAATGATTTCTATGTGTTAGATTTTGGCTATTTCAGCCAATTATTTATATTTTTCAGCCGTATAAGTATTGAGTAAAACATTATTTTAATTAACCCGTATGACCCGATTCAAAGTAGACCCATTTCATATATAACCTAACCCTCCTAACCCATTTAGCAGGTCTACATAGCCATATAGGATATACTTAGTCAATTAACTGTCAACCTAATTATACTTAAAAAAATGACTAATCAAACATCAAACATAATCTAATATCGATTTGAGAAATTATAATATATTTTGTGTATTTGGTTATGGTCCTCCATAACTAGGATATGGTCATTTTTTTAGGTAACTAACTAGTACAATTGAGAGAATTGACCCGATTCAATATTCAAACAAAAGACCAAAGCTAGACACAGACTTATATTGATCGATCCAATATAATTTGACTCAAATGGTTGTTACACATTAATTTTACCTAAATCTAGGATAACCCGACCTCTTTCAAAACATGCAAACCTAAATTAACCAGTTTCAAACCCGATCTAATTAACCCGTTTACGGGATCTAGTAGCTAAAAGCTAGGATGTGCTCATGTGCAAGACTAGAAAGTTGAACTTTTTTTATGAAATAATTCAAACTTTTACAAAGTCACCCACACACACATACCACAATCCTAATCCTTAAAATATTATTGTAGTCAAATCTATTCATAATCCAATCAACATCACATGGCCACCAACATTATTCATAATTCATAATCACAAACTCAATAGACAACAAACCAGGACTTTCATGTCATCTTCTTCTTCTTCTTCTCTTTAATTCAAACATTTACCTCAATTAATTTGATTTTCAATCAATTTAAACTGTTGGGTCATAAAATCCCAACATGGGTTTCGTCGATTTGTTGCATTCAATTGATTGGCAACACGAATCTTACCCTAATTCATATGATTTCATTGTTCTTCCCTTTTTTGCTCTTTTATTCCCTACTGTTCGTTTCTTCTTGGATAGATTTGTCTTTGAGGTTATTTCTAACTTCCCATTATTCTTCGTATTTATTGATTTAGCATTAATTTGATTTGTGGGTAATTTAAACTTTGAAATTTGATCTTTATGCTAGATATTGTTGTTATTGTAGTTGAATTGATTAATATTGATGTTTTTATGATATTTTGTTCTTAAGAATGGTAATTAGTGATTGGTTCATGTTGTTAGAAGTTAAAAGATTGGATTTTTTTTGGATAAATTGAATGTTTAGCTAGTTCTAGGTGGAATTTGATAGGATTTAGTTGTTTGGTGATGATGTACTTGAGGGTATTTGGTTAATGATTGCGTAATCGGCCTGCGAATAGATGTGTAGCTAGTTATGGGGTATTGAGGTACAATTTTAATAGGGTTGATTTATTTGGTGATGATGTACTTGAGGTATTAGGTTAATGATTGCGCAATCGGGTTGAGAATGGATGTGTAGCTAGTTATGGGGTATTGGGGTGCAATTTTAATAGGGTTGATTTGTTTGGTGATGATGTACTTGAGGTATTTGGTTAATATCGCGTAATCGGGTTGAGAATGGATGTGTAGCTAGTTATGAGGTATTGAGGTACAATTTTACTAGGGTTGATTTGTTTGGTGATGATGTACTTGAGGTATTAGGTTAAATTGCGCAATCGGGTTGAGAATGGATGTGTAGCTAGTTATGGGGTATTGGGGTGTAATTTTAATAGGGTTGATTTTGTTTGGTGATGATGTACTTGAGGTAGTTGGTTAACATCGCGTAATCGGGTTGAGAATGGATGTGTAGCTAGTTATGGGGTATTGGGGTTCAATTTTAGTAGGGTTGATTTTGTTTGGTGATGATGTACTTGAGGTATTTGGTTAATGATTGCATAATCGCGTCGAGAAGACGAGAATGGGAAGGTGTTTTGCTGAGGATCTTGTTTGGGGGATGTTGGTTGACATACTTGGTGACTTTTTGCCAATGTATATAAATGTTATGTTTTGTACTTTCCTTGTTGGACTTAAATTACATTCATGTGCTTGTTGGAGTGTTCTTGCTTCATTAATGATTTCTAGATTAGTAATTATCGTAGCTATCAGAGCGAAAAGTTCTTATTTTTTTGCGATTCCAACTTTCAGCTTTGTAATTCTTGTCGGAACAACAATGCTGTAGTGTTCTGGCATTTATGGTTTGCATGTACCGAACTTCTATAGGACGAAGGGTTCAGGTGCTTTAAAGGGTCCTGTAGTCCCGCCTCCCACCCCCATTCTAGGAATCAGATTCTCCTATGGATATTTAGCTGTTGGACGCTCTACAACGGCTTTTTTTTTATGTTTTTAGTGTTCTTAGTAATGTACTTGTGTTCAACAATGTGGTTGCTTTTATCGTCTGTTAGATAGATGTCGTGAATAAACAGCAGGGTAGGGAGGAATCAGACATTAGCAACCTCATCATCAGGTTAACACGGAAAGGCTGTTTCCAGATGACGATTAATTTGCCTTGAGTAGAACTGCCGCCAGTATAACGGGGATTCTGAATTCTGATGAACTATATGTACTTTATTTTTTTGCTGCAGAAAATAGGAAAGAGATTGATATTTGGGAAAATTGATCTGTCAAAAGATTCCGAGGTTGTCAAGAAAAAGAAGCTTAGAAAGTTTAAGGAATCTGCGTGGAAATGTGTATATTATCTATCAGCGGAAATTATTGCTCTTCTAGTAACTTATAATGAACCTTGGTTCACAGACACACGATACTTTTGGCAAGGTCCTGGAGATCAGGTCTGGCCTGATCAGCAAATGAAGTAAGATTTTCGAGACTTTTTTTTATTGCTACGCATAAAGTTCAAAGTTTGTACGTGTGTAATCCTTTTCACTGTTTCTGTGCAGGATGAAGTTGAAAGGGCTGTATATGTATGTTGCTGGATTTTATTCATATTCGATATTTGCACTTATTTATTGGGAGACAAGACGTTCTGACTTTGGTGTTTCGATGGGCCATCATATTGCGACAACTATTCTTATCGTCTTGTCTTACTTAGCGAGGTAGACCCTTTATAATTTCTTAGTGAATTACAGTACAGTGCTATTTTTGTAAATCAATATGTTTGGAATACGAGTTGGTGAAATGCTCTGGGATCTGCATGGTTTTTGTTTGGGTAAATCTCCGATTACTTTTTCCTTCAAAAATTACTTCGGTTTGTAGACAGTACATCTTTTAAAATCAAATACCAGTCTTTTCCATTTTCACACGTGAAGAAACGCAACAGTAATTGGATTAATCTTTACAGACGCAGTGGATGCAATTTAGACGATCAAATCTCTCCTCTTTAAGTTATATATGTATTATGGAGTCTCTTATGTGGTGTAATTCATGCAGATTTTCTCGTGCTGGTTCGATTGTTTTAGCTCTCCATGATGCCAGTGACGTGTTTCTCGAGGTTGGGAAGATGTCCAAATATAGTGGTGCTGAAGCAATTGCCAGCTTCTCCTTCATCCTCTTTGTAATATCGTGGGTTGTCCTTCGCCTAACATACTACCCTTTTTGGATCCTCTGGAGTACAAGGTTAGTAATTCTAACCGTCTAATCACTAGTTTAGTTTTGAACTTATACTCAGTTAATTAACTTTATTAAATGTAATCCGTCTCTCTATGGTTTGCGGACCTGATACCATCCATTTTTTTCGTGCCAACAAGCACCCCCTTTGAAGACACTTAAAAACATGTTTCGAAGTCCCTGCCACGTCCAGGATGAATTTGATGCCCTTGTTAGCCCCAATTTTTTTAACATTTTTTTCTAGAAGAGTATAAAACATCTCGTAAATAAACTTTGTGAGCGATTCATCGCTCAGTGCCAATGGCCACTTTTATTTGGTCGCAACGATACATTTTGATAGGTAATTGTTCATTCGTCTCTTATTCTCTCATCCCTCCCTTGACATTTATATATTTGGCCAAGGTATTATTATGCGACATTAATTCTTCTGAAATACTGTCTCACCCCTCCTATGATATTGGTATGTGGTATTAATGTGATGTATGTGTCACGATTGGTCTTTCGTTGGATTGGTTTATTATTGGCTATCAAACCAAGTCGTTCAACTGGCTAAGTATCAGCTTTTATCTGTCAAAAATCAACCGTCCATAAAAAAATCACCTTTTTTAGCCCGTTACCTATCAAAATGTATCGTTGCGACAATTTTAAAAACCCTTACTTACCATACGTTATCAGGCAATATTTTATACCATGCAAGCATGTTCCCTCCTTAGCTCCTTCCCAAAAAGATTGATCATTGTTCTATACCCATAACAGTTTTTCTATATTCATACTTGCTCGGTCAAAATTGTGAAATTCTCATTTTACTCAAATAAAATAAGCAGCTAGAAAGGGATAAAAATAGGAGAACAAGTTTGGTATAAATTGTACTCCGTAAGTAAATATAGTTATATCCTTATACATGGGTCTAGATCAACAAGTATCAATCTTTTTTGGGATGAAGGGAGTATTATTCAAGTATTTATGCAAAAGGTCGTTCACAAGATTGTGGTATTTGTTATTTTTATTTTGTTTGTCCATCCGATCCCCCCTTATCCCGCAATTTGTGGAGCCATTGAGGGATTAGGGTAATGTTCTTGTTGCTTTGTTTTGTTCCATCATAGTCCGAAGGCAGAATAGCGGAGTAGGCTGATGCGGATAAGTACTCCCTTCAGAATAGCCGAGTAGTCTGATTCGTGCTTCTTCTTTTCTATGGCAGTTATGAAGTTATTATGACACTAGACAAGGAGAAGCATCCTGTGGAAGGACCTATCTATTATTATTTGTTCAACACACTTTTGTACTGCTTGCTCGTTCTTCATATTTATTGGGCCGTACTAATGTTTCGGATGCTTTGGAAGCAAATCCAAGCGAGAGGGCAACTTAGTGATGACGTCCGTTCTGGTAAGTCATCGGCTTTACGTGAGACAATGGGGGCGGGGAAGCAGGGAGAAATGATTTGGATTAGGGTTCTCTTTTTGGCGACTGAAACCGAACCAACAAAAATCCTGTGAAATCTGTCCGTTTGTGTGATTATTGGTTCTGCCATTTATCTACTGATGGCTACTTTTGCGATGCAGATTCCGAAGGTGAAGACGAACATGAAGATTGATCTTGTTTAGCTCGGCAATGTTAGTCAGATTTTATGGAGCATGATGCACAGGTAGCGTCAACTAGCATCTCGTTTTACATTTACTGTTGGTTCAGTTGACGTGACTAATGGCTAATGCTAACTACTCAAGATGGTAGATGAGTCGATTATTCATAATCTAGGTAGCACGGGCACTTCTCTTAATTAGCCGTCTCGTGTCAAACACCGTGTCCGAAACTCGAACACCCGACACTCGTTGGACACATGACTAAACATATTATAGTTTAGACGAGGAATGAAATTTTAAAAAAGATCGATTAGAAGATGAGTTTGGGTGGAAAATGAGAATTAGTTATAGTAAAGGTCGAATTGTAGCTTTACTTGTTTAGATTTAGATTCAAATACATGATAAAAATAAAATTATACGTTATTTATAACCATAAAATATATATTTTATTATATTTAAATCCCGTGTCCCGTGTCCTAAATTTCATGGAAAGCCGTGTCCGTGTCGTTTCCGTGTCCGTTTTGGTGCTACCTTGTTCATAATAGACCAATGTGGCATAATTTCACGAGTCGACACTTATGTTGTACAGTATTTAATCCATTTTCCCGTTTTCTCAAGAAATCTTTGATACGTTGTGAAAAACTCCCTAATAACTAAGAAGCACTTCTTTTCCCTTGAAAACAAACAGAAACTCTTCCGTTATGAAAAACTCATGGAATGCTTTACTTGACTTTGTTTTCAGGACGTCCAAAACCGGCTTCTTTGTGTTGTTATCACGTATGTAACGTTATATAGAACCGTATTCCAGACCCCGTGACGCATGAGACAAAGTTGTTTTTGTTTTTGTTTTTGTTTTTGTTTTTGTTGCAGTAATGTCTTGCGGAAGTAAATTCTGAAGGAAGGCAAGGAAACAGAACGTCACACTGGATTTGAGAGTACTTTCCTTTGAAAAACGGAACGATTTTACTGTTTATTTACCCACATCTCCTAGTTAGCTACTTGTGTAAACCTGTAAGACGGTTCTACGCAAGTATTAGTGTAAAATTATATACTAATTGACCCAAATACCCGTAAGAAAATTGTTTTTAGTAACTGACTATATTCATTTGTAGTTTTACTTTACTTGTACACCGATTTGATACTTCATCGGAAATCATTTCTCTGGCAATAGCATCGGATAATTTTGTAGGATTGGATGACGGTTGCGTTCTTATTATTAAGATCGGAAACTTGGGCCGTTGTACAAACGTCTGATTATTTTCGTTCAATTTAGTAATTTACTTGTTGAATTCTGTTTTCTCGAAGTATTTTATTTTCACGACGAGTTATATTATTGAGATTAAAATTACAATTCTAAAATGTAATAAATTGGATTCGAATAATATAAAATGGTTTATTGATCGTACAATTGAACCTCGTATCTTCCGTTTGGACGACTATTTTGATGATAAGCTGATAGCCTCATAGGAATAAATGGACCGCTATGTGGGGAAGACGGTTTGGTCATGTTTTGGTCATAAGCTTGTAGCAATGGACCACTATCCGAATATGCCGAACATAGGCCGTTCCCATGAAAGCGAGGGCGACTTTGTTTCGTAAGCCTAAAAGAGGTTTCATCCTTAACTGATTACGAAATCTCATCTGTGATCATTGTAAACTTAGAACGGTCTCTTTTCATACAGCATACGCGGTGATCTAATCTACTGATAGTTCTAATATAATCGTTACATACTCCGTATGTATATTGTATGCTTAAAACGATTTCAGATTATCCTCGCGAAAGTAGGAAGACCGGACACAGAGTTATATCCATTAATACCGATTCAGTCTTCTCGAGATGGGTTTCAGGGATGTTATGTACTCTCGCGACTGGCAACACCAATCCTACCCGAGCTGTAACGATTTTGTTCTTCTTCCATTGTTCGCGCTCTTCTTCCCTTTAGTTCGTTTAATCTTGGATAGATTCTTGTTCGAGGTATGTAATTTGTACTCGTAGTTTTCAATAAGCCCTGTTTCTGAATTCTGATGTACTATTTGCTGCAGAAACTCGGAAAGAGATTAATGTTTGGGAGGAACGGGCAGCTGAAAAATTCCGACATCCACAAGAAAAAGAAGTTAAGAAAGTTTAAGGAATCGGCTTGGAAATGTGTTTATTACCTATCAGCAGAAATTCTAGCTCTTTCTGTGACTTATAACGAACCGTGGTTCAGTAACACTATGTACTTTTGGCAAGGGCCAGGGGATCAGATCTGGCCTGATCAGAAAATAAAGTAAGATATTCGAGTCTTCTTCAATAAACGGTTTTGTTTACTACTGCGCGTAAAGTTCCAAATTTCAGTAGTAATCCTTTACATTGGTTTTGTGCAGGATGAAGTTAAAAGGGTTGTATATGTATGTTGCTGGTTTTTTTTTGTACGCGATGTTTGCTCTTGTTTTTTGGGAAACGAGGCGTTCTGACTTTGGTGTTTCGATGGGCCATCATATCGCATCTACTCTTCTTATTGTCTTGTCTTACATAGCAAGGTATACTCTTTATAATCAAGTAGTTCAGTTCAGTTCAGTCGTATATGGAGTCTCTTATGTGGTATCGTTCATGCAGATTTTCCCGTGTTGGTTCCGTTGTGTTAGCAATCCATGATGCCATTGACGTGTTTCTTGAGGTTGCGAAGATGGCAACTTATAGCGGTGCTGAAACTATTGCCAACATCTCCTTCGTTCTCTTTGCAATCTCGTGGCTTGTGTTTCGCCTAATATATTACCCGTTTTGGATCCTCTGGAGTACAAGGTTAGGATAATTAGGGCTGTACAATGGGCTGGACCGGGTCGGGCTGAAAAAAGTCAGCCCTGACACGGCCCTACAGTAATATAGGGCTGGACCGGGCCGGGAAGAGTCAGCTAGTTGTGTTTGTGGGCTGTATTTGTGTTAGTTGTGTTAGTTTTATTAGTGGGCTGGGTCGGGTTGCATTTCACACAGGGCTGCGGATGGGGCTGGGCTGACAAAATCCGGCCTTGGCCCTGGCCCTATTCGCTACAGGGTTGGGCTGGCGCAACCCCAGCCCTGTGTTGGCTAGAATAATTGGCCCATGTAACAGGGCTGGGCCGGGCCAGGCTGGGCCGGTACGTTGTCCAGCTCTATGGATAATGTTGTCGTTCTAGCTCGCCTATAGGTTCGTCTTGGTTTCTGATATATCTTTCGTGCTTCCTCCTTTCGATGGCAGCTATGAAGTTCTCTTAATTTTGGATACGGAAAAGCATCCTGTGGACGGACCCGTCTATTACTACGTGTTCAACACACTTCTGTACTGGTTGCTGGTTCTTAATATATACTGGGGAGTACTAATATTTCGGATGCTGTTGAAGAAATTCCGCGCAAAAGGGAAACTTATTGACGATGTTCGTTCTGGTAAGCGAGGCACTGGAGGCAGTGGGACAATAGGGCGGGGTGGGTGGAACCGAACCCAGAAGAATTCCATAGTATCAGTCGATTTGTTAACCGATTGTCTACTTTTACAATGCAGACTCTGAAGGCGAAGACAACCATGAAGCTCGATATTACTGAATACTGATCATTTCCGAATCAATCAGAATAACAAGCGATGTTTGGAGTTCGCGTATTAGACCAAAATCGCCTACAGACGACTCTCGACTAAAATGGGCTAATTCACGAGCTACTCTATGTCTATATTAAGGTTTCTATGAACAAACGACAATCAAAGGGACTCGAAGTTCATCTCATGTATCCGGTTTAAACTTAAAACAAATATTACAATCAACGAGTATAAACACATTAGCATTGGACGATATGAGGTTAATTTGAAGATTTGTTTTATAAATTAATTGTATTTGGTCTTTCTTATATTATGAATCGAGATTCGGAATTCGAAGTCATTCTTTTATCGAAATGAAGTCGTTTTTTATTCATAGAAGCAAATTAGCAAAGTCTTGGCATATAATTCGAGGTCAACTTATTGTATAATTTGTCCATAATTATAATACGCAACGTATTATATAGTTTATTTTCACATTACGTAATTACTCGATGTAATATCTTTTACGCAATATTTTCTATTTGTATATCCCAACATAAAAGATATTAAAACTTAAAATTTAGTCCTTTTTATTAATTTCGATCCACACAAGTACACAACCTCTAAAATTAATCAAATTTTCTAATTTTCTAATTATGAATGATAATTTAAATGTTAACAAACATTTGATTCCTTAATCACAAATTACTAATTAAGTAATTGAATTATTTTTTTATGTTTTTTAAAGTTTTTTTAAAATTTATTTAAGATTTTGGTGAGATGATAATGCTCGAGCTGTGGTTACGGAGTAGCACCACCGTTGGACTGCCACCTTTGGCACGTATCATGCTATGTAAACATGATACCATAGAAAATGTCACCATACAAATTAAGACAATTTATTCAAAGAGAAGAAAAGACAACAACAGGTCGATCCAAAACATATCAGCTAGTTATTCATAAAACGGAAATATCCGTCTTAATATTATTACGTATTTCAATGACTACAATCCCAGTCGTTGAGCCATTGCCCACCCCACTCACAGCATGTGTTCGATTGTGACTCAACACAATACAAGCCTGAACAACAATGATTATTTGGGTTATTGTCGTCGCAAGAATACCCTTTTATTGTGCACCATTCTTGTGTCTTTCGCCTCAAGACCTTCTTCCCTTCCGTATGTGCCAACACCGTTCCTACAAGATGCTCAAACCGCTTTTTGGTCGACCATTAACCGCGAAAATTTACCCAACTTGAACTCGATAAACAACATAAGTCAATCAATGTGCATTTTATTTTGTTACTACCTTCTAATACTACGTATAAATCAAACAAGATCTCATATACACGTATTTTATCTTTCATATAGGAAAAAATATTCGTTTTAAAATAAACATGCAATTTATTTAAAATGTATTTACGAGTAATAAAAAGTAAACTAACCCGATAATAAGAGAAGCACGAGAAATGCCAAAGCTAGTGGCTTGGAACCGAAAAGTAGTGAAGCCATGATAATATTACAAGTTGTCTTGGTATAGTTTTGAAGTGTTGCTCTTTAATTTAATTACTAGATGCTTTGTCATTTATGACTTCTAATCATACCTATTTATAACTAAATTTGGATAGGAGCGTCTACGAAGGAGTTGATTCTTAATACTAACTTATCCTTATTAAAAGTAATTTTGTATTAACAAGTGGGTACGATCTCCCGAACGACTCAAATTGAAGTGTATATATACGTTTTTAGGCTCCTGGTGTCCCGAAATAAAAATGTAAAAAAATCGCACGGATTGTTTCTCGAGTCAGATAAAGCGTGCACAAAAAGTTTCAAAAGCAACGGAGGGTATTTGACGTTGCCGAAATGCTATAAACCAGTTTCGACGGAAGTGAATAAGCGTGTAAAAGTGATTTATATTTGTTTTATGGATATGAAATCGAATGAGATACCTCAGGATGCGACTCCTTCCCGAGTCAAGTAAACTAGAGAAACTTTTTGTTGCTGGGTATACTTGTAAGGTATGCTTTTATAATTTCAATTATTCTGTTTGTCCTGAATAGATTTGGTAAAATTCGCTCAACCCACATTTATCTTTACTATTTCCCTGTGTTGGATTCATCAATTGACCTAGCATCAATTGATGGCTACTTTCGTGATGCAGACTCTGAAAGAAAGGAAAGACAACGAACAGTTCGATCACAAACATGTTTTAAGATCAGAGTAAGTCTCCTAGATATCGGTTATTACTCCCACTACTACAAAAAACGTAATAGACATCGGTCAATAGACATCAGATATTTTAAAAAAACTGATGTATAAGTATAAACATCAATATTTAGAAAAAACAGATGTCTATAAATTTAAATATACATCAGTGTTTTAAAAAACCCATGTCTATCAAACTTACCTCAGATAAAAGACAACTGATGTCTATTCTACAAATAGACATCGGTTTTAAAACCGATGTATATGCGCAAAAGTATATACATGTGTAGACTGTGCATCAGTTGTAACTCTGATGCATATGTACGAAAAAGTCCGATGTCTATTATGATTTTTCTAGTAGTGTCCATACATGTTACACGAGAACAATGACTAATAAACGGTTATTCTTAATTTTACAACATGACTATGTAAAACGGTTATACATGAGATTTTCGATGATTAATTACTACAATCCCAGTAGATGAACCACCCCCCAACCCACTCACAGCATTTGCCCTCTATTATTGACTGAAGACCAGTGAAGCCTGGTGATGACAGAATACAAGTCAAGCCTGAACAACAGTGATTATTTGGATCATTGTCGTCGCAAAAATACCCTTTCATTGAACACCATTCTTGTGTCTTTCGCCTCGGCTCTTCATTCGTCCCATCCTTATTTGCCAACACCGTTCCTACAAGATGCTTAAACCGCTTTTTAGTCGAGTATTAACCGCGAATATTTACCCAACACAAACTCGATAAACAAAAACAACCTAAAAAGTAAATAACCTATTTCGTTAATACCTTTCATCACGTAAATTAAAACTTCAAAAGTTCCATATTTTATTATGCTCCTTAATACTTATACCCTACTTATGAATCAAATAAGATTGCATATAAACATATATTTTTTTGAGTAAATTAATAATAACTCCCTTTTAAAATTCAGTTTTTTAAAATTACTCCCTTATATAAATTTTTTCTAAAATTATTCGCTTAAGACGTATTTTTATCAAATATTGCTTCAAAACTCTAATTCAAGTGACTTATTCTACAAGTTTATGAATTGCTTCCCTTGTAACATAGCCAATTTATACTTTGAAAGATATAACAATGGAGAATATGTTCAAAAACATACAGAATAGGTAACGTAAATTGGAGTTTTGAAGCAATTTTTAATAAAAGTGTATCTTAAGGGAGTAATTTTAGAAAAAAATTATATAAGGGAGTAATTTTAAAATAACACTATTTTATAAGGGAGTTATTTTTATATGTATTTACGAAAAAAACATTAAAGTTCCATATTTTAATGTGCTAAGAATAAACATGCAGTTGATTTTAAATGTATTTACGAGTAATAAAAAATAAACTAACCCGATAATAAGAGAAGCACGAGAAATGCCATAGCTACAGTTTTGGAAGCACATAGTAGTGAAGCCATAACAATATGTATATACTTTTAATTTGCAGTGTTGAACGTTAGAATTTAGATGCTTTGCTATGAGCTCTAAGCATTGCTATTTGTAACAAAAATTTGATACCGTCTCGGAATTAAAAGAGTTAATTTTTTATTTATAAATTTGTATTAATTAACAAGTGGTATACTTAATTTTTCCTGACTATATTTTTAATAATTATATACCTAATTACAATGTATTAGTTTAATAAGGGTATTTCGAATAAAGTCAATGTTACACATACAATCATTGGTAAGTTTGTATGAAGTCATTGTGTTATCACAACAGGTCTTGCTTGTGACGAACTAATCCCGCATAAGTTTGTGACCTTTCACAAAGAGGGGAGGGGGTAAGGTGGGTCACCCTTTATGTGTTTTCTCACTCGTCCCTTATGGGCATTTACCGCCGTCACAAATGAGAATTTGTGTTATCAAAAACCCTACGGACATGATTTAATTACCAATTTTCAATTGAAACAGACACTCTCCGTCAGAAGATATAAACGGCTTAATTATTATCGTCATTTTAATAATTGCGATTATTTTAATGACAAACTGCTATAACTTGTAAGATTACTCCAATAATTTTTTTATTAAAACAGTCTACAAGATATACTCAATTGTTGCCTTGTTGGGTGGTGCATTTGAAGTCATTGTTTTATTGATATCAAGTCATGTTTAAATATTGCAAGCAAAGTTAACAACTTTCACTTGTAAATGATTCTCCGTATTTAAAATAATAAATTTATTTATAAACATATCTTACTTTTCTTGTTATCTATCAATAATTGATTTTATAGTAAAAAAAATACGGAATAATAACAACTAATTTACATTTAGTTTTATAACTACCTCCCAAAATCATTAGGTCTTACTTGTGACGGATTATCTGTCACAAACTTGTGATGGGTCAAATCCCTCATTGAAATAAATAAGACAAAAAATAAGATGCATCAGAAATTACAAATAAATAATGAAATGATTTGTCTTTATCTTCTGGTTTTATTTGACCCGCCACAAATGAGAATTTGTGTTCCAAAATATGGACGTTCATACCCCATAGAACTTGACTTGGTGAACAAGATGGGTCATGTCGTACCGTGTCGTGTTTGTGTTGATATTCGTGAGGCATGTATCCCTCAACCTTAACCCAACTCATTTAACAATACGGACCATATATAATACATCTAAGTCCAACCCGCAGCCCATTTAATTTTCTTATAACTTCGCCTGACTTATTTAATTCATTTATCTTTAATTAACTCAAATAACCTTAAAGTCATTTAACCCCAACTTTTTATCTCAAAATGACCTAATTAACCCAAATGACATGTTAAACCATTTCACATCTATGATAACTTAATCATACCGTGAAAACCAAGTTGTTACGTCACATTGATAAATTACTAAATACCATCGACAATATCTAATAAATTTTCTAATATGACTTTCCTCTCTTAATCCAAACATTTCAATCAAACAATCGACAAACTATTTAATAGATAAATTGAAACTAACAACTAATATTAATAATGAACTGATTAACCTTATATTTGATCCACGAATTGAAAAAGTTTAAACTAATCGACAGAAAACGAATCTATTTTATAAAATCAAAAGCATGAATAACTAACTAGCTAGTAGTTTTATGCCCGTGCAAAAAAAATACACGGGTTTAATTTTATTAAATTAAAAAAATCAATAAAAGGTGAATATATATTTAATAAATGTATGATTTTAGTATTACAGTTATACTAATGTAAAATGTTTATATAGTTTATTCGCTTAACTTGGACGTAATTAAAAACAACGCATTAGGTCGACATGATAAAAACAAAAAAAAACTTCTTATTTAAGATGGATCAAATATATATGCATGATGGATAAGGATAATAATAATAATAATATTATGCATACGAAAACTAAAATATTTGTGCTCTATATCTAAGGAGCTGAAATTAACTTGTTTTAAATTTAAAACGGAAAATAGCAATAAAAATATGTATAGATCTGGAAATTATATTTATAGTTTAAATCTTAAGTTCCTAACTATCCTATTTAACCTAAATATTCTTGGTCACCTCTCTAACTACCAAAAAATAATCCGACCATATAATGTAAACTCCGACTCTCTAACAACCCAAAAAAACTTGACAATTTATGTGATTGATTTTTTCAGCATGCAAAACAAATATTTCATTATTTTATTTTCGATAAGTAATTTTAATTATTATATATGGATCGTTTGGACGCAGCCATCTCACATGTAAGACTACGTACATCCGACTTTCCGCGTTTTTGGGTCCGACTTAAAAGCGTAAAACGGAACAAAATATCTTGAAAGATAAGTTGGGCCACAAGACGATAATCTAGAACGAGAACCACCGTGAGCATACATACGTAGCATCAACAACCGTTGGAATTACCTAAAGGCCAAGGACGATAGTTAATCGATGTTACACCGGGGCAGAAGTGTCATTACTGTCTCGGTGTCTCCCACGACCTCCTGAGTCCTGCACACAACGACCAACACTTACATTGGTATTTAATCGCCATTATAATTGTTATTAGGATATCAGGTCTATTAAGGCCGGCTATCATTAGGGTATGTTAAACTAGGATTAGGGAATAGCTAACATTTCATAAACCCTAACCCTAGTTTAACAAATTAACATACCCTAATAATAAGCGGTCTTAAATCTTAATAGACCTGATATCTTAATAATTGTCAATTATCATGAATTAAAACTAAAATAATAATGGTGTACCAAAAAGTCTATTATTTGCATAATTGCATGGGACGTAGCCATGTTCAAGTTGCCAAAAAATTACTCTTTACATTAATATTTTTTATCGCTGTCAAAAAAACCAAAAATATTATAATATAGAAAATAAATTGTTGAAAATTACAAAATAATATATTACGTGACTTTGATCCGACAATCCATGTACTTGTTTTGCTTTTGGTCTTTGTTATATTTGGGATCAAGAGAGGTCAACTTTAATTAATCATATACAATTGCACCAAAAAAAAAAAATTAATCATATACAAGATGCTCAATTGTTGGGTGGTGCATTATTCCAAGTCATTGTTTTATTGAGATCAAGTCATTTTTAAATCTTTAATCAATCAATTTTTTGTTAATTTATAAAGTAAGATACCGAGCTCTCGACATAGAATACTTCTGATTAACACCAAAAATATAAAGTTGTTACACTTTACTTATTTATCTACTCCGTATAATTTATCGTTTATATAACTTGTGATGATTTTCATTTTTTCCTGTACTTTTATTTTCTTCCATATAGTATCCTATGTTTAACATTTTGTAAGAAATAATCGTTACATGATGATTCAGAATTAGAGAGATTAGAGAGAAAAATGTATATATAGAAAATATCGAATCTACCTTTCATTTTATATCTACCTTCCAAAATACAAAACAGTAAGTCTCTCCTGAGATTACTGTACAAATTTAAGAAAAGTGGTACTAAAGATAACATAATCGATACAAATTATGATTAAAGATAAAATGAGTACATTTATTATGTAAATAAATACGAAATTACTATGGTACGATCAATCACAAAAGGGTCACGAAATACAAATATAAAGGTACAAAAGAATGTTTTTCCAATAATTTATTGAAAACCGTCTCTCCCAATTTTTGGTGAAAACAAAATTCCACGAACTTAAGAAATAGAAACACTTACTAATACACATTTAGAATGTAAATCCTAAATTCAAGTTATTATCACTTTGAAAGAGCACATTTACAAAGATCATTTGTCAGCTTTATAAAACCCTGTTATTTTGTACTTAATTTTGCTGAATTGAACTGAATTTGTAGGAGTTAAGCTGAGTATATAAAAACTGTAATTATAAGATCTTAACTTTGCTGAACAGAACCGATCTTAACTTAAATACCTAAATTAACTTAATTTAATTTCACTTTATCATCATCATCATCATTTTCAAGAGAGAATATATTGTACATATTACTACATTTCATTAAAAAATAAAAATAAAAATAAACGAATCACGTATTACATTTTTTTTAATCATCATTTATTTCCATACTATCATCCGAGAAGATAAATTATATTATGCCGGTATATTTAGCGAAACCGAACTACGGTCCATTTGTTATGAATAATGTATGTATGTCCAAGTGATATTTCATTTAAATTTAACTATCTCAACAATAATACCATTACAAATTGTCAAGATACACAAATTAAAACAATTTATTCAAAGGAAAAGAAATACAATAGCTTGATCACAAATATAATACAGAGTAATTATTATTTCGTACATGTTTCAAGAGTAAGTCCCCTATATATCGGTTATTACTCCGTACATACTTATACGTAAAACGGTTTTACATGAGATTTTCGAAGTTTCAATTACTACAATCCCAGTAGGAGAAAATCCCCCAACCCAACGCACAGCAAGTGTACGATTCTGACTCAACACACGTCAAGCCTGAACAACAGTGATTATTTGGGTCATTGTCGTCGCAAGAATACCCTTTCATTGTGCACCATTCTTGTGTCTTTCGCCTTACGATTTTCTTCCCTTCCGTATTTGCCAACACCATTCCTACAACATGATTAAACCGCTTTTTAGTCAACCATTAACCGCGAAAATTTACCCAACTTGAACTCGATAAACAACAAAAATCAACCAATGTGCATTTTATTTCGTTAGTAATACCTTTCATAGTTTCATTACATATTAGTAACACTACGTATGAATCAAACAAAATCTCATATTATACGTATTTTATCTTTCATATAGGAAGAAAATTAAAAAAATATCCGTGCTAAAAATAAATATGCAAGTGATTCTAAATGTATTTACGAGTAATAAAAAGTAAACTAACCCGATAATAACATGAGCATGAGAAATATCAAAGCTAGTGGCTTGGAACCAAAAAGTAGTGAAGCCATGATAATATTACAAGTGGTATTGGTTATTAGAGAGATGCTTTGCCATATATCACCTCAAAGCATTGCTATTTATAACCAAATTTCGATACGGGGTCGGAATTAAAAGAGTTTATTAGTGACTTATAAATTTGTACTTCCTTCATTTTAATCAATTTTATACATTTGTTTATTCACGTTTATCAATGTCCGTTTTCTTTTGCTAATATCTTTAGTTACATATCGATTAAAATTATAAACTTCGATATTTACAATGTACTCGTTAAAATAATTTAAACAAGATCTCACATGACTACTTTTTATGTTCTAGATTAGAAGTGGTGTCGAAGATTCAGTCAATTTATAAATAGTGTACAAAAAGTAAAATGTAGGGAATTGATTAAAATGGTGAAAGTATTAATTAACAAGTGGTATACTTAATTTTATAGTTTATATGACTTTATGTTCAAATCTATAATTATCTACGCTTAAACAGGCCTATTTCGAACTCCGGTCGACCCCTATTACAATGGTCAATCAATGTTTTATAATTGCTTTACTTGAAAACTTATAATTCTAATACATTTTGGGATATTTTCGTGATTTTGTCCGTCTCGTGTATAGTTTTCATATTTCATTTATGTTCCAAAAATTTATACGAATATAAATATATAGTTGAACCACTAAAATTCAAGACGAGATTGTAAACTTAGTTTATTTTTATATAATTAATAGTATAATATAGCCATATAGGTCAATATAAACTTAAATTAAAGCTTCGCAAAATTTTCAAATTAAAGGTTGAGCTTCTTGAATGATGGCTCATTAGTTACATTTTTTTATTATTTTTAACCGTTATTACTTTGTTAGTATAAAGTTGAAATCGACTCATCGAGTGGGGTGTTACAATATATAATTTCAAATAATTCACCAGTCGGATGGTCGGATGGATTGTTGTTTTATTCTCGATAACTATCCGGCTTTACTTTAATTTAAGTTCATTTAACAAACCTATCTGGTGTTAATAGATATATTTAAAAAATTAAAATCACATTAACAAACTCGAGTTATTACATATATACACTCTCTTAGTTTGATTTATCATTTTTCATAGCAATAAGTAATAAGTGATACCATCGAGTATATACTACGTAGTATATAGGATGAAATAATCACGATAAAATAAAGATAACTTAATATTGAAAGTTGCTAAATATTTGATCACTTTATCAAGGATTATATACGAATTCCAACTATTTCACATTTGCATGTAAGTTTGACTCTTCATAATCAAACTATCCATAAATATAAATACCAAATAAAAATAAATATTAGATAAGTAAAATATATAAAATCAAGTTATAACATTATATTACAATTAAAAACAATGAAATACGATCCGACAAAAAAATCTAAAATTCACATAGATAAATAAATCAAAATATCCGATATATAAGATAAACACTTAGAAACTTATTTGTCCATGCACAACCGATTCGAATATGACCCGAATTGAATCTCATCTGCTTCGATATTCACCCGATCCGAATCTCATTTGCTTCGATATTGACCGAACTCAAACCTGCACCAACTTGAAATATGTTAAACCGATAAAATGCGGTAACCGAATCCAATTTGAATTAAACCGAACTGAAATCGAAATTAAAGACCAATCGAAATAAACCGTTCGAAACGAACTCGATCTGAAACTGATCTGATTGACCCGTTTACCACCTCTAGTTATGTAACAACTTTTTGAGATGGGCCTCGAGTAGACCGGCAAAGGCGGTGATGTCGACTCACCCGTTGAATTAGGCCAACCGACCCGCCTCTCGAGAGTCGAGAGTAACTTAAAGTCAATCTGAATATCGGACAATCCATGTATTTTATAATTCAACATGTACGAGTACTTGTTTTTTCATGAAGGGAAATACGAGTACTTGTTTATGGTCTTTGTTATATTTAGGATCAAGATAGGTCAACTTAAATCAATCGTCTACAAGATGCTCAATTAATTGGGATGAATTAAGGACTTACCGGTAAGTTAAATGATATAATAGCTAACATTATTCTTAGTTAAACTGATGAATTAATAAGAGAAGATGGGACTTAGGTTGGACTACTGTCATGAAAAAAACTCAATAAGTTAATACACATCGAAATCACTCACAACTACCAATAATCTACTATGGTCTTGAAAATCCGAGTCAACTTAAAACTATGGGTGAGTTTTGAGACTTTTGACCTACTTTGAAAGGAAATTATCCAATGAATCTCACGTGTCATTGTTTAAAAAAAAAAAGTGAAGTGAGAGTCTGATTGATAGTGTATAAAGTCGAGGTGACTATGAGACAAGGCTGAATAATAAATAAATAATAAAGATTAGTACAAAGCTGAAGTGATATAGTCTTAACACTTGAAAGAGTTTTATAAGGATAATCTTACCCTTACTTTAAGGAAAACTTTATTTGTAATGGGCTAAGCGGGGCCATGCGGTAGGCCCAAATCCGGCCTTAGATATACATGGGGCCTTTTTTCGGGGCAGGCCATGGGCTTTTTCAGGCCTAATGCAAGGCCCAAGTTTCGGAAAAATTCGGGTTGGGCCTTACGATTTGATCGCATAAACCATTTGACTACCATGAGCACTTAAAATTGTAGGTCAATTGGTAATGAGTTGTACTACGATAATCATGAAAGAATTTAGAGAATTATAAAACGGCTTTGATTTGTAAGGGGGTGTTTGGTTCAAACCTAAAGGTATAAGGTATGGGTTTGGAATGAGCCAAACTCATACCACGTGTTTGTTTAGCAAATTCAAGGGTTTCATACCCATACCTCAAACCCACGAGGTATGGGTTTTCCATACCCAGGGAGGGGGTGGGTATGAGTTTGATACCCATGGGTATCAAACTACAATTATCAAAAATGCGAAAAATAAATATTAACACGTATTGTAAAGGAAATATGTTATATAATTATTTGATAAAATCATTATTTTCTTAATTTTATATGATAAAATTATTATTTAAAGTATTAAATTTTACATATTTTAACTTTAACCTAGTTTCAAACTCATACCACTCACAATTGAAACAAACACAAGGTATCGAGTATGGAGTTCCAACCCCATACCACCCGGGTATGATTCCCGATTCCAAACCCATACCCATGCGCGAAACAAACGCCCCCTTAAGAAATTGCATAATTTTTCATTAACACAATAGCATTATCTATATAAGAGAGTTAAATTTACTCTAATTGATGAACTAGCCGCGATTCGAGGTGAATGATAAGGAAGGAATATTGTAAACTAAATCAACTATAAACACACATTATATTTGTTGAGCTGGTCTCATGCACCTGATTCTATAACGCACGGTTTGGCTTGGGACCGCAAAAGTACAATGTGGTAATAGTGCTCGAGATGGCGCGACCGCAAGGTACAATATGGTAATAGTGCTCGAGATGGCGCGAAATAGCGTTGTTAATTGTAATTTAAAAAATATTTTTTTTTCATTTGGCACATATTTTCATAATTATCGTACTTGTTTTATTATATAATATAACCATTTTTATTAGTATCTCAGTTTATAATATACGTACTCACTTTAGTGCTTTTCTTTACCATTATCCATTAATTTGTAATTGGTCTCTTAATCAAGATTATTGAGATACCATTTTTTTGAATACCTACTCAGAGTTATTTACACTCAATTTAATGTCCTTTTATCATTATTGAGATACCATATTTCAAACTTGCCTGTCTTTGATCCACCGCTAATAACAAAAATATTTTTAAAAAAAATCGCAACCCAAGCCCGTCCACAACCTACCTAAAACCCACCGCGGGTCGAGTTCAAGTAACAACCTCTTGCAACTTGCAACCCGGCCAAGCTCGCCTTTTTAAGGGGCGGTTAGGCCGGTTAAATGAGTTTGGCTTGTCCCGAGTTCAACCTGGATCGTGTCCAGGTCTAGGCCCAATGCCTTTGTGGATTGATAATGAATTGATAATTATTTTAATTGGTTGGTGACGATTCCGAAGGAACATAAATGAGAAAGCTACATCAACAATTAGCGCAAACAATTAGCCCAAAAAAAGAAAAATTAGCCCAAACAATTAGTAGTTCATCCGCCTTAGTTAATAATTATTTTTTTTTTTAGAAAATTCCGGTTCTAGAAAATTGTTCTATATTTGATTGATAAAGTAAGATAAGGAAGTATCTTCTAATTGTGTATTTGTCCCGGTTTTTTTACCTATTTTATTTTAGATGATTCAGTTAATTGTGTATCTTCTAGTTTTAGAATGGGTACGATTTTGACGAATAATTGGTAATAATTTTAATTATAACATATTATGAATAGAATAACGAGTTTAACCGCGTTTTTCTCGTTTTAAAGAAAACTCGTAATTAATTATTTACATTGTATATGGCTTTAACCATTTGACTTTTCCCTAAATATCAATTTTTTGTTTCGTCATTACATGATTCATAGACCATAAACTAACAATGCAAATACATAATTGTAAGTGTTTGATTCGTATATAAGTCAATATTAGATAGAGATGCACGATACATGTCGTTTTGGTTGACTTTACTATAAAACAAAACTTTGAAGCATGAAATAAGCTTTATTATCATTCGTAATTGATGCTTATTAGATACGTATGCAATCTACGTATTCTTTATCACATTATTATGTTTATTAAAATTAAAATTAGTAGGAATATTTTAAGTGGTAATTTTATGTTCTTTTTTGGTATTTTATGGTAAGCTCGTGTTTAACACAAAAGACTTTCAGTAGTCATAATTCATGATCAAAACATCTGAAAGCGGCGACTCTTTTTTTTTTTTTCCAAATTGACCCATTTTACAAGATTTTTAATCTGAAAACAAATATCTTAGTTTCTGAACTCGTGACAAGAATTACGGCAGTAAAACTTTAAATTTTGACTAACCGTATCTCTTTCTAACGAGATCCGTATACGATATTTCTTTTTCAAATTACGTTTATGTTATCTTTAATTTGAAAAAACATCATCGTTTTCGGAAGTCATCTCTTGTCCCAAACAATTTTGTAATTTGATTTTGATATAAAAACCATGGAAAGAGAAGGAGGTCAATTATATAATTACAAATAGGCCAAATTGAGTGAGATTCATCAAATAATTCATCAAATGCAATTTATGAAAAAAGGATAATAATTAGTTGAGATATCTCACAATGGAATAAGATAACAAATAATCGGGATTGAGAAAATATTACTTTGGAGTAATAGTTTAAACTTGGCCACTGCAGTCCCCGAAAGGGGTGTCTTACATGGTTCACGTGGTGGTGCGGGAATGTATGGACCCGGGGGATTCAACCCCTCGTCATTAAAAAAAAGAAAAAAATTTTGCTTGTTACGTATGTTGCTATTATTGGTCATCTCGGTGCAAGCCAATGCAAGCCAATTTGGATTGCCGAATAAACTTGAACCATATAGTTACGAGTTAAATCGGTTAAAAAAAAGTAGACAAATGAATCCGGCAGAAAAAGTACTAATTATAGGTCAATTTGATTTACATGTTAATTTTTTACACGAGTGCACAATGAGTTAAGTTAATTTTTTATACAGCTGATAGTATAGATTTCGAGCTTTATAACAAAGAATTTGAGCTTATACATATATTTTACGAGCTTTATAAAATAAATTGTAAATCAAAACATTATATTGAAACTCAAAAATAATACATATAAAACCCAAACATTTTAATTTTAACGCTAAAAAATTATAGTGCAAGAAAAAATTGTTAAAAGCTCAAAAAAAAATAGGATAGAAATTTAATTAGATTTATATTAAATATACGATACTCATATATATCTGGATATTTATGATATTTTAAACTAGATAGATTTTAAACTTAATCTCATCCTGTGACTCATATTGACTAGTTAGATCAGATTACAAGTACCTATACATGGTCGTTTGACTAACCAGCAATTCAACTATTGAGTTTAATGTTTTAAATCAGAAGACGGACTTTTGTTACATCAAATATGATTGAATAGTAGATAAGTAAACGTTATGCTATTAAATATAAAATAGATATGTTGTGGTTCAATGAAAACGACTTTATTTTTGGGTTCGCCCTTGGTTAGTCTTAACTCTTCCCGATTGGATCCGACTCCATTGTCGTCTTGTCGATCAACGGAAATTCCGAGGACCGTGATGGCAATTCGCATCTCAAGTATTTTTATAAGACATGGAAGCGTGATAGCACAAATAGGACTATACATCCAGATGTATATGAGTATCGTACATCTAATACAACACTACTACAACACCTGTTTATAACAGGTGTCTAGGTCATAGGGTTGGAGGAACTGGTCTTTGGCATATATCTATGACACCACTCTCAACTATACCCGGTGTCTTTGGCATGGTTCATTTTTTTTGTAAAAAAAACAATACATGCAACGGGATTTGAACCCACGACCACAAGGAGGATATTTAATGGTTGTACCATTGAGCCACAAGATATTTATTGTAGATTTATTGGGATAACATTTAATTATCTACTATTTATCAATATTTGGGGTCGCAAAAAACCGTCTTTTAAACCAATTTTTTTTAAGTTTGGGGTAGCGGCTGCTACCCCTTGCTCTAAGGTGGGTTCGCCCCTGTCTATGACACCACTCTCATTTACACCCGGTGTCTTTGATATATTTAAGTAGATATTGATAATTATTATTTAAAGAATGTGTTAGGCGGTGCATTATGGTAAGTTAAGAGATAGAGGTATGCATGTATTACTCGGTGAATCTAGTAGAATTAATTAAACAATATATTATTTAAGATTAATTTATTATTATTAGTTATTAAATAAATTGTAAATTAATATATAGGAAACCGGATTCAGGAGAACAGGTTTCTTAGTTATTAAATATATTGAAAATTAATATATAGGAAACCGGATTCTGGAGGACAGGTTTCTTAGTTATTAAATAAATTGAAAATTAATATATAGGAAACCGGATATTGGAGGACAAGTTTCTTAGTTATTAAATAAATTGAAAATTAAAATATAGGAAACCGGATTCTGAAGGACAGGTTTCTTATTTAAACATTGCAAACTTGTTATATTAAATCACTGGTGTCTTACGTTAAGAAATCTGTTAGAAAAAAAACAGGTGTCTTATAATTGATGTCTTAGGTCTTTTTTGTAGTAGTGCAAATCCATTTGAGCTTATATGCAATTTTTTTTGAGCTTTTAACAATTTTTTCTTGCACTATAATTTTTTAGCGTTAAAATTAAAATGTTTGAGTTTTATATGTATTATTTTTGAGTTTCAATATAATGTTTTTATTTACAATTTTTTTATAAAGACGAACAGATTCTTTTTAATAAAGCTCGTAAAATATATGTATAAGCTCAAATTCTTTGTTATAAAGTTCGAAATCTATACTATCAGATGCATACATCTGGTTGTATAATCTAATTGCACAAAAACGATTATACAACTAGATGTATAATAGCATCGTACAACCATGGTGTATTTTATTGAGCTTATGTGTATATTTGTTGAGCTTTTAAACTATTTTGAGTTATATTTTAGTTTTTTTATATTAAAATTAAAATATAGTTTTAACTTATATGTATTGTATTTTAGTTGTATAATAATTCGATTTTTAATATTTTTTCAAAGAGTTCAAAATTTTTACTATATAGCTCATATTCTTTCTAATAAAGTTCGAATTTTCTATTAAAAATCTCAAAATATATACAGAAAATTGTATACCTCTGGTGGTATAATCCGCTTATTGCTCTAATTGGCGTGATAGTTGCCTTTTGATGAACATTATTACAAAATTGTTGAAGCATGAAAGAAGACTAATTTCAAAACATCACTAACAAAAATATGCAAAATAACAAAAAAGCTCCAATAATTTACGTCGGCTTCTTACGACGGATTTGCACTAGTGACATAAAAAAGAATCTCCTATACTTTTGTAACTAATTTATACCTTATTGAAGTAAATATAATATGATTAAAGGGAGGCATTATCTGTACAATTATTATAAACTTATTTTAAGTTTTTTACTTTGTTAATTGATAAATGTTATTTTCATACAGTTGATTGATAGCGAGGGTGACACTTGCGACGATTTTATATATATATGCTCCGATCATTACTTTATTTAGTTCACTTCAAATATCGCAAATAACCAAACAAGCATATAAGCTAGTACTTTAGCTAATTACTTATTATTATTAGCTAATTAAGTTACGGAGTGTATAACTGCATAAGATGGCTAGTGTTCGTAATGAACCAAGACACGGAAAAGGGAGTAGTAATCGGATTGCTTCTGTCGATGTTGAAAGAGTTACGAATAAGGATGATAATCAGCTTGCAACAAGCAAACATTTTGATTTTGTCGACGATAGTACTACCGCAAAGGTTATCTCTATTTTACGCCGATTTATTTATTTATTTATTTAATTTTTTAACAGATTTAACGATTCAATATATATTGGTATAACTATACAAATAAAGTATGATAACTATACAAATAAAGTATGGAGTATGTTACATGCTATATGTATATAATCCCTAATTCAATCATAATGATGTCCTAAATGTATAATGTATGGTACCAATTGGTTAGTACTAGGATGAAACTAAGTACAAGCTAACCAGGTCATGGTTAGGGCGAGTTTTTTTGAAAAAAGTTCAGTACGGTAATTTTTTTTCGAAAAAAATAACTATGATTTTAATATAGGTAAGATATTTCGACCTTGTTAGGTATAATTTGAACCTAGTTTCGATGCAACTTGTGGGATCAAATATAAATTAACAGTGAATACTCTTTTTAGTTCTTAGCAGTTAGCAGGGAAAATATAAGCATTTTATAATTAAATGTATTTTATTGTTCTGAAAATAATCTTCATAGTTGACTTTTGAGGCCAAAATTTGTTACCATTAATAAGTATTAAAATTATAAAAAATTATAAATTGATTGATTATAATATATTTAGATTTATCATATAAAAGTCTTTTACAAAAGTATATTTTGATTGAAAATTTTATTTATAGAAATGGAAAAAAATCGAGTTAAAATAGTGCCTCGAAGACTATGTAACCAAATGAGAAAAATTAGTTTATTATTAAATGTAAATATTTTGATTGAAAATTTTATATTAAAAATGACAATTTTAGTTATAAAATTTTATTAATAGATTGTCACTTTCTATTAAAAAAATTATTACATTTTCTTTGTTTTATGTTGAGATCGTTTCAAAGAAGACTACTCTGTTAATTTTGCTATACAGAATACTTAATAAGTTGGGAAGTTTGAGTTTCGAAAGGGTGTCATTGGGATATTAAAATATTGTTTGGACGATATCATTACATTAAGGTTTTGATCGAAACGATCTTATCTACATGGTATTAGAGTCGGGTGACAAAGTCCATAAAGTCATATATAAGTTCAAATCCTAGAAAGCTCTCAATATCTCACAATTGAGGTTCAGCACATAATATGAAGGAATTTGTATATCAACCACCCTTGAAACTCGAATGGTGTTCGAGTGAGGAAACGTATTAGGATATTAAAATATGAGTTAGACCTAAAAAATTTGTGTATTAACCACTTTTCACGCCTAAAGAACAATTAAATGAACGTATATTTAAAAATTAAAATATTAATTAAATCTGAACCATAGTTTTACGATTTTGATTGAAATAATCCTCTCAACGTGTAATTACGGAAGAGAACCAACATGCATGCACAATACATTTATTTAAATTGGTGACCACTTTAAAACCAATTGATGAATTTAGACCGGTGACCACAATTTTAGCTCCAAAATTGAGCCAATTATTAACTGTATTATTTATGATGTAATGGACCAGGTACCAACATGGAGAAAGTTCTTATCATTTGTAGGTCCTGGTTTTCTTGTTTCTTTGGCTTATTTGGACCCTGGCAATTGTAAGTTTATCTATAATCGCAAATTGCCATCGACTTAAACACAGATTCTTTACGTTTTTATTCTTTTAAAAATAAAGGGCGATGATCCAAAACCAAGTTTACGTGCCAGTGACAATGCCAACTGAACTGAATGTCACTGTTTTTCTAAAATTTTAACTTAAGCTTGGCTCTAACTCGAATCATGTTTGAACAAAATATGATTTACGATTTTCAATTTCAGTCGAAAAAAATTAACTCACTGGTTATATGTTCACGTATGTCATGTTTCAGTGGAAACCGATTTGCAAGCAGGAGCTAATCATAGATACGAGGTAATCGTCTCTAATCTTTAAACAAAATATTGAGTAATTGTGTAAAACTGTTTTAATTTTAAAAAATTGAATTTTTTACTAATAATAATTGCTTTGATTTGCAGCTATTATGGGTGATTTTGATTGGATTAATATTTGCTTTGATCATTCAATCTCTAGCTGCAAACCTTGGTGTATCCACGGGTAATTGACTATGACTTGTTTGGTAACAACATATTAAGTGAAATAGTAAATTTCGGACTAATTAATAGGTTGACTCATGAATCTATTTTTATCATTTGTTTTAGTAAACGCGTATTCTAATAGCATATTGGCTGAAATCTATTATTTTTCAACCTGCAGCTAAAAATAAAAACATATTGTATAATTTTTATTAGCATATTTTATTAATGAAATCATTTTTTTTTAAATCCAAGGAGGGACTAATCCATTTCAATCAAATCAGTTCATTTTAGTTCAATTATTCGATGCTAATTACCAAACACTATTTTCTTAATCTGCTAATTTAAACCACTAAAATCAACTAAACCGTACTGTGCTAATGTTATTCGCTATTATGAATTTGCTGCTGCCGTTTCCCAAACACGGCCTATATGCCCTCCGTCTCATTGAGTTGACCAACGAAAAAAATGAACTGAAGTGAATTGAATGAAACTAAGATGAACCGAATAAAATTGAGTTGAACTGAAATGAGCTGAAATTAAGTCAGAAAAAACAGGGTCGTACATCATTTTTCATCGACGAATATTGACTTAACGAATGATAACAATAATGTAGGAAAACATTTGGCGGAAGTGTGCAAAGCAGAGTATCCAGTAGTAGTTAAGTACTGCTTATGGATACTTGCGGAAGTAGCAGTTATAGCAGCAGATATTCCTGAAGTAATAGGAACTGCATTTGCGTTGAACATTTTATTCCATATTCCGGTATGGGTCGGTGTGCTGCTTACGGGTCTAAGTACTCTCCTACTTCTCGGACTTCAAAGATACGGGGTAATAATCAATCTCTCGCCCCCTACAACTTTCAAAAACTCGCTTTCATTGACACCGTCCTATAATTGTAATATCCGTGTTTGTAATGTAGGTAAGGAAGTTGGAAATGTTGATAGCAATATTGGTGTTTGTAATGGCGGCGTGCTTTTTCGGAGAAATGGCTTATGCTAAGCCACCAGCAAAGGATGTTGTCGAGGGCTTGTTCATTCCTAAACTTAATGGCGACAGCGCTACTGGTGACGCCATCGCCTTAATGGGGGCTTTGGTTATGCCGTATGTGCTTCTATACTTCTGATCGGACTATCTTGCGCAGTTGTCAAGAAACCAACTCAACCAAAAGCTTAAGCCGATGGTTGAAGTTTCTTGATTCGTTAGTGTGGGTGCAGGCGGGATTCCCTTGCCTGTTCTGATTATCCAGATTAGAATGGGGGAGGGGTGGAATTCGAACCCGTGACCTTTGGTCACATGGCTCTGATACCATGACAAGAAACCAACTCAACCAAAAGCTTAAGCCGATAGTTGAAGTTCCTTGATTCGTTTTATATTCTAACAGCAGTCTTTCCGTTCCCTTACATTTCAGTATTTCACACATTTTCTGTTTTCTGATTTTACAGGCACAATCTTTTTCTGCATTCGGCTCTTGTGCTGTCTAGAAAAGTGCCCAAGTCCGTAAAAGGCATCAATGTAAGTACACCGTAAGCAAGAATTCAGTATAAATGAATTCTGGATCGGACTGTGAGTTGTGACAGTTGATATGCTGATAATGTAGGAGGCATGTAAATTCTTCTTGTGGGAAAGCGGATTTGCGTTGTTCATAGCATTACTGATAAACATAGCAGTGATATCAGTGTCGGGCACAGCGTGTTACAGCCGCAGTACAGGAGAACTGAACCCACAGTGCAATGACTTGACCCTCAACTCGGCTTCATTCCTACTGCAAAACGTGTTAGGCCGAAAATCAGCATCCATCATCTATGCTGTCGCGCTTTTTGCCTCTGGACAGAGCTCTACTATTACTGGCACTTATGCTGGTCAATTTATCATGCAGGTATCTTAGTTCAGTTGTGTCACTTCGATTTCAGTCTAACCGGGTCATTTCAAGTTCGGGTAAGTTTAATTAACCGCACTTATTCTATAACAGGGATTTTTAGACATAAAGATGAGGAAATGGCTAAGAAATTTAATGACTCGAACAATTGCAATAGCTCCGAGTTTGGTTGTTTCAATCATCGGAGGATCTGCAGGTGCCGGAAAACTTATCATTATTGCCTCGGTCAGTATTAAGCCTAATAATCACGAATTAAATTTTTTCGTACATATAAATATATTAAGGGTTAATTGATAAGAATAATCTCAAGTATGGGTGTACTGCTCAGAATACTCTAAATTCTATTTTAACTACCAATATAACCAATTAATACTCTCATTCTATTATAATATATGACCTGCTACATGCTAAATAAAGGAAGAAATTTATAACTCTTCTTTAACTCGTCTTTCTCTTTTTAGTTCTATGTTAATCTATTCACCTAATCACACCACCATTAAAACATGCTATAATAAGTTAGAAAACAACAAATTCTATTCAAAACAAATGAGGGCATTAGTTGGTTATATTTTGTAGTTAAAATAAAGTTTAGAGTATTTTGAGCAGTTCACTCATAGTTCGGAGTATTTCTATCAATTAATCATTTAATTAATGTCATGCATCATATAACGTCTACAGATGATATTGTCATTCGAACTCCCGTTTGCTCTAATTCCGCTACTCAAGTTTAGCAGTGGTGCCGCTAAAATGGGACCTCATAAGAACTCCTTAATCGTAAGTTTTATTTCACTATAAGACAGTTTTATATAAAAAATTATTAGATTAATGAACTAACGGTTATTTTTCTTAAACAGATAATCATAATCTCGTGGATATTGGGACTCGCGATAATCGGAATAAATGTATACTACCTAATAACAGCTTTTATAGGATGGATAATGCACAATAATTTACCAAAAGTTGGAAATGTGTTCATCGGAATTGTCGTATTTCCTATGATGGGCATATACGTGGGATCAATCATATATCTTACGCTACGAAAAGATAGAGTTGTAACGTTTATCGAACCCGTAAAACCCGGGTCAAGTAATCAAGATCAGTTGGAAATGGGTGTTGGTCATGATTTACATGAGGCACCTAGCATGGATGACATTCCTTATAGAGAAGATCTTGCGGATGTTCCACTACCTCGTTAATGGATAAGGAAGATGTTCACGTATTGTGAAATACCGTAATATCCTCTAACACGGTTTAATTTAAGGGCTCAGGGATGATTTGAATATCGTTTTAAAATGTATTATGATATGACACGTGTATTAAGGATTAGAGGATAAATAATATTGTTTTAAAATGTATTGTTTTTTTTTTGGTACTTTTTCGGAAGTGAATGTGTTGGATATTTGTCCATTGTCGTTTTCCCGATCCAAATTAAGTGATTTTATTGTATTCCATTTTTGGCCTTTTGTATGTCAGCCGGTGTTGGTGGCGGGTTTGTGAAAGTGATCACTATGTAAAAACGGTATGTACTTTTTTGTTATCAATACAAGCAATGTATTCAGTTTTTGAAAACAATGTACTCCCTCTGCCTACAAATTTTAGTGATCTGGTATCTTTTTATTGTAAAGTTTATGAGTTTCGAAATATATTAAAGTTTTCATTCTTAGACCATATTCTCTCTGGCTTAATTTCAGCTCCTTTTAATTTTATTTGGTTGTATTCCGTTAGATTTTATTTACGTTCAGTCAATTATGTTCAGTTAATCTCTTCACAAAACTAACTTTTAATTCAACTAAATTCACTTCACCTCGGTTCCACTCAATTTAGTTCAGTTAAACTATACTCCAATTAATTCAATTCAGCTCATTTCAGCCGAAAATACAAACACTTAGTGTCACTAATTCAAAAAAAAAAGACATATATAGACCTTTGCACAAATCAAGATTGGACATGTATAATAATCATTGAATGGAATTGAGTTTTGCTATTTTTTTACGTTTCAATTGTTGAAAAACAGAAGATATCTTTGTTTCCTTAAGTAGCTAATATGATGTTTAGTTCACACTGGATTAGTTCCCCAATCAGAACAATTAGTCTTGTATAAAACCGTTTAATTACAAAAAAATCGTGTAAAATAATCCAAATTGCAAGAAAACACGACCAATATCAATATAGAAGTATTTAACGAGATAACTATTATACGATTTTGATTTTTTTACGATATTCTTACATACGGCCGTATTAAACGAGTATTTGTAAAAATTCTTAGATAATTTTTCGATAAAGTCTTTCAATAAAAAACTGTGGGCAAAATAAGAAAACCACCTCATAAGTCTTTGACAATGAATGCGGATTAACTAAAATCCAAAGTTAGTTGGTTTCTTTTTTCTTAGTTTCTTCCTTATTCCTTTAAAAAAAAAAAAGTTTCTTCCTTATTAGTATAATTGTTTTATAACGTATAATTAGGTTAGCACGAATAACACCAGTCTCACTTTCTATTAAGGAGTATAAAATAGTATAATTGTTTTATAACGTATAATTAGGTTAGCACGAATAACACCAGTCTCACTTCCTATTAAGGAGTATAAAAAGACAACACTCATGTACATTCATTCATCAAGCACTTAATTGAGAAAATTCTTTCCCTAATTCATTAATCAAGTACTATTTGTGTATGAACTTTTCACCAACCAACTTCTAGAATTGTTTATGTACTTTTCTTAATCATAATCAAGCATTATATTTAGTTTTTTTTTTATTGTTTATGTACTTTTAATTAATAATTTTTATGGTATAATCGAAAATTGTTTAATTATCTGTTTTGCAGTTTAGATGGATCAAGAAAATACAAAAAGGGAGACACCACTTCCTCCGTACGCAGTAGGAACTAAAATCTTATTAATAGATCCTGACGTAACGTCTCTCCAGGAGACAACATTGGTACTGGAAGAATCAACTTACCGAGGTTGTTGAAATAATACTTGTTTTATTCTTTTGTCGTTTATCGCCGGTCAATTTTTTGTCGGCTTTACATCAATTTCTGTCGTTTTCATTGTCAATTTTGTCGTACTGTTTTCCAGAAACTAGATTCGTTAATGATCTTATAAAAGTTCAAATAAATCTTCTTACCATTCTCAACTTGACTATTTTCAATTAAATTGATCAAAATCATTACTAAAACATCATTCCATTTACTTTAATTTATTTATTTTAAAAGTTAATTACATTTTTTGGCTTAGGATTACTTTTTTATGGGTGATTTAATTGTTATTGAATATATTTTGGTTGGTGAGACCTCCAAGATCTAAACTTTATTTTTATATTTTATATTAAATACACTTTTAAAATGTAAAATTATGTTGCATTCAATTATTAATGGTATTTTGGATCGCTTAAATCAAAACAGATTAATTAAAAAAAACTAATAAGATCGAATCTGAATTTTTGTAATCTTTTTAAATTTAATTAGATTTTCGAGACTAATTATATTAAAATAATTTAATGTAAATCATCTCATTAAATAAAACCTTTGCATACATATGTACCATTGATCCATAAAAAGTGACAAGAAGTAGAAAAAAAAAAAAGAAAAGTGAAAAAAAAGGGGAAAAGCCCTAAAGTTTATAAATAGGTCACATGTCACATCATAGTAACTTTGAGAAGGGGGTTAGACCATGGGAAGAGTTTTGGTATAAGGAAGGGGGAAAGCGAATGAAAAAATGAGGGTAATAACACAAATTCTATGATAAATTGATTTCAATTAGGATGGGTTAATTCGAGTTTAGGTTTACTGAGATTTACTCGACTGTAGTGGATTGAGTCGGTCTTTTTGGATTATGATCTGATGTTATCAAGTTTTTTTGGGTAATTAATAGGGAGTATGTAATAAGGATAATTGTGGATAATAGTTAATAACATTGAGGTCATTGAATAGGGTTTAGTCAGATCCGGTGTAACAATTCATTAGATTATGAGATTAAGTTATTTTATATCAGGAAAATAAGAGGCTTGTAATATGTTTATAAAGGATTTCATCCACCACTAAGTAACAATATCTTGTGCTTTTGGCTTTAAGTGATGACAAATAATGACCCAAAGACGCACATCTCATCGATCCTATCGTGATTGTGTCACGACGGTGGCGGGTGGGTTGGTATATTCGGGTCCTCAATTCAAATTCCGGTCATTCAAATAACGTCAATTTTGCCAGGTCTATCTGTTATTATGTTTTATAATAAGGATAATTAAATATTGAGCCTCATTTTTTTATGGGTGGCTTTACAATGTTTTATGGTAAAACTATTGTAAGAGATTTACTAATAGAACAAAGGGTAAATTGATGTTACATAACCTTACTTTTTAAATATTATACCGAATATATTTTTTTTTCAAAATCTATACCACAAATACCTAAATTTTATAAACTTAATATCAAATCATAACTTTGGTGAACAAAATGAAAAAATGTTCATTTTACCCTTCAACTAAATACTTATACATATTTACTTTTACCTCTACTCCTACCTTCTTTCATTTTACTATCCCCAAATTAAAAGAAAAAAAATCCAAATCACCTAATCAATTTCGGGCATTATTGTATATTTATGCAAATAATAACATACAATCAAATTAACTCTAAATAAATTATTTTAAGTATAAGTTGTTTGGAAGTATTTCGAGCATTATTTCATAATCTAAACTAATGAATACTCCATTTGTTACAGTGATATGTTTACACTTATTTTATTTCCCCTTGTAAAATAAAGAAAGTGTATTCGTAAAATAAAATAAGTGTAGGTAAACATATCAACGGGATGGAGGAAGTACGATACTCTTAATAAATATAAAAGAAAGTTAGGGTATACCCATTTTATACAACATTTTTTGATGCCATAAAGTATTAAGCATGCAATTCTACTTAGTCCATTGTAATAGTATACTTATTCTTTTTCACATGAAATCATCAACAATGCAATTTACATTTTTGGCCATTTAGAAACATATTTTTATTGAACATATGGTGTTAAGATTATAGATTAAAGATTTTATAAGAGAGAATTGATTATTGATTGGTCGGATTTACATCATATATTAAACCTGAATGATAGCCGAGCTTTAGGGTCTAACATCCTCATACCCTCCTGCAATCGTAAAGGCAGTACGTAGTACGAACTTTACGATTGGAGAAATACAAGAAAAACATAATCGGTGAAAAATTATATAATATCTCGACAATATCTCAACAAATTGTAAAGATGTTGCATTATTCTAAATAGTTGTAATTATCTCGTAATTAGCGAACATTGAGGCTTTAGGATAATGTTATCGTTATTGAAATATTAATAACTTTATATCTCCTTCTTGTTATTATAGTGACAGGTATTGAGGAACCGGATGTCGCATTGTCAATGATAAAAGAAAAAACAAGTGCATATGATTTAATTATAACAGCAGCAAACATGCCAGGAATCGACTGTTTAACCTACCTTAAGAGTATTATGGCTATTTCAGAAACCCCTATCATTTGTATGTTTATTATTTTAACTCTTATCAATAATTTATTTTATACATTTTATGTATCACTCTACTAGGCTCTGTTTGGCGAGATATTTCAGGTACCTGATTTGATCAAAGTAACTCATTTTAAAATTTCAAATACCCTATGTTTCCGTAAGCATTTGACAAGTACCTTATTTAATCAAATAAACTATCTGAAATGAAATTTGAGATTTCAGGTTGCTGATTTGTATTTTTTTTACTTTTTTGCCCTTAAATTTATATTATTAAATAATTATTATATATTTTACTTCATTTTTTCAAAATTAATTACTTTTTCAGTTAATTTGTCAAATAGTTTTCTACCTAATCCGTTATTAATTTTCAGCTACTTTATCAGTTACTTTTTCAGATTTCAGCTACTTTTTCAGTTAGTTTTACCAAACAGAGCCTAATTAAGTAACAACTAATTTGATTTTCCCGAACTATATTAATTTGATGCAGTGATATCATATGTGGCGGATTTTCGACTTATTTCGACAGCGTTACAACTAGGAATAAGTCATTTCATAGAGAAGCCAATCAAGAGGGATGAAGCTAGAGGACTATGGCAATTTGTCATTAGGAAGCCAAGGAAAATTATTCCTAATAAGAAAGCCAAATATGATTATTCTAAACAAAATAGGGATATTATTATGGCTACTAATAATAATGTCAAAGGCAAGGGTAAAGAAATTATGGTACAATCATCTTACAATAAGAGGAAAAGAATGGATTATGGTAAAAAAGATGATTACCAAACTAATGGTAAAAGGGGTATTTTTACTAGGGGTGAAACAAGTCATCAAGGTCAAAATAATAATGAGGATGGTCTTAAATGGGATTGTCAACTTCATCAAAAGTTCATGAACTTGCTTGGTCATGACACACCACAAGGTAAAACCGTTTTATACTGTGAAATGATACGTTTATTATTTATTAATTATTATTGCTTCATATTATAAGACAGTTTTATGCAACTGTTCCGTAAATAATGTGTAAATATTTTCCAATTTACTTACTTTAATCATTTTTCCTACTTATTTGAGTGAATTTTAATGCTGAAAATAAGTTAATTAGTCTTAACATGTGTCTCATTGCTACTTATTTTAACTCTCATTTATATATATATTCTCCGATTTTATTTTTTATTTAGAACGCTACTCCCTTCCCCGACCTTATTTATTTGTTTAATTATCTTTAATTAAAATATTTATAATAAAAAAAATAAAAAGATAAAAAAATAATTAGAATGGATAAAATATTTAAAAATACACTCATTTTAATATTTAATATTTATTTAAACAATGAGAAGTATTTAAACAATGAGAAGTATTTGTTTTAGACAGTGCAATCTCTTTTTTATTTTTAAATTATTTAAATCGGTTGTGAATACCTAACTTAATATTGCGGGAAACAAAAAATTTGTTAGCAGTATTCAATTCATTTATTAATTAGAATCTGATTATTGTGAGTTTATTTAGCAACTTCAGGACAAGCAACAAAAACCCTAAATTCACCTGTGAGAGTGCAAGCACAACCAGCTCATCATCTTCAGGTTATATTCTATTTTGTGTTTAATATGGTTTTTGAAAGTAAATAGCAAACACTCGGGACAATTTAGTGAAACGGTTTTTTTAACGTATACCATAACAGCATATATTAATAACCTAACCGTGGTAATATCAACAAAAAGTTAAACTATTTATACAATTACGTCTTTCCGTATTTTTGTTATATTTACTCCACTCACTCATCATAAGCATGACTGCACGAGTTTGTAAAGCACTGGAATAACGTTGTTAAATTTTTTTTTTCAGAGTTTCAATAAGGAGACTAATAAGCAAATGAGTGCGAGTCCAAGTACCGGAATAATGGGTGTTAATGCAACAAACATTAACAACAACTATTTTGGTAATTCAGGGACAAGAATGTTAAGATCACAAGCTCCTAATTTGCTCCAAAATTCAAATATTTTAGGAAATGTTCCTAATTTTGTGAATCAAAATAATCAAGTTCCAATCTACAGCAGTGCACCATGCAATAATAATTCAATTATTTTAGCTGGAAATAATTATGGAAATTCTATTATGACAAATGGGATTACTGCTAATTATCCAATTAATCCAAAGCCTTTTGGATCATCTGAGAAGAAATCAAAGCTTACTGCAATAATTGATCAAATTAGGCATGAATATTGGACTAAAGGTAAATAATCTAAACTTCATATTTATATTTTTTATATGGAATTATATATAGAAGAATGAAAATTAATATTATCGGCTTTCTTGTTTCGGATTTTCTAACATGTGTCCTGCGAAATATTGTTGAGAATATATCACGATAAATTAAAGTTAAAACTCAGATTTACCGTAATTAGTGATATAATCTTGAAAATTTTCCATACTTAGCTTCTCCATAATGTGCTTTGAGGGCACATGTTTAAATAAATATTTCTTGTATATAATCTTTTTGTCTGAATTTTGTCGTTAAGAGTTAAGACGATGCTATTACAAATCTTTTATTTTACTATTTTTCTTCTTTTATTTCAAGATAATTATTGTTGTTTTTAAGATGTTTTTTGATTGACAGAGTACATTTCAAAGTGACGTTATTAATGGTCAAAGTTGTCAAAAAAAAAAGCAATGAATATGTTGAAAAAAAATATCGGACTTACTTTAACGTTAAACTTTCACCTTTAATTTATCGAAATAATTATTTTCATATGATCCTGTATAAAAAGTACTTGTACTCGTATATAAAAATATCGTCAAAATTAATAATCAGAATTGACTAGATAAAGTCAGTAAAATATATTTACGATCAAAATTTGATAACTTTCGACTACAAATTGTCGAACAAAAAACAATAATAAAATTAGTTAAAATTTGACTGTTTATTTGAACAGAGAAAGCAGAAAAGGATGCAGAGGACAAGTTAAATGAGCCAGTAATTTCTGATGAAGAGCTAGATATGTTTTTGGTACCTGATTTACCACAAATTGGGGATGAACAACAACCAAATCTTACTGTTTTTGGTGAAACTGACATTCCAGATCTTGGGGACACCAATTTTGATGACCTTTCTTTGGATGAAATTTTCGCAGAGGTCGATTTACTTTATCACAAATTCTTGTTGAAGACGGACATACCCGTCGCAAGTTGAAAACGGATATGCCCGTGTTCAGAGAATTTTTTTGTGCATTTCTTTGACGTATTTATGTGATGTTTAATACGGAGTATGTGTTTTTTACAGCTTCGCGAAGATTTTGGAATGTGATCTGAAGAGCTGGGCTTCAGTGCAGTCGAGAATGGACGATGAATAAGATGAAGATGTTGTTGGGTTATTGCGAAACCTTCTTTGGTTTATTTCCATTCGCCTTTTTATTTCCGTACTCTGCTTTTTTTTCAAGTTAAACGTTTCGTTTTACTTTCAGAACAATTTGTTTTTCTGAATTATTTGCAAGCAAGTTAAGACGGTTTCGCATATTTATATAAACTTTAGTCTAAACAGAATAGCAAAATACAATCAAGTGGTGTTAGTCCAGTGGTAACTGAGTTAAACCTTAAAGCTTGCAGAAATGCAGGAGTTGAGAGGCCTCAGGTTCGATTACCATCTGGGGCGACGACCATTTGGCCACTGCAGCTCCCGAAAGGGGTGCTTTACATGGTCCATGGATTAAACCACTCGTCACCAAAGAATAGCAAAATAAGTAAAGACTGCACAGGGACGGAGATCAAAATCGACTCAGAGATCAGAAATAGAACCCTTAATGGCTAATAGTATTAGCATTGAAAAATTGGCAACCATATGTGCAAAAGACACTTAATAGGAAAAGCTAGTATCAAAATCAGGTTAGAAGGATTCACATCGATACACAATAAGACGCGCAGTAATTCCCTGAAACTTGCTTCGATATAATAATCAAGTCTATTAGTCTGCAAACTATACAGAAGAAGTGGAAAGGTTACTGTCTGATGCCGCTTTCCATGCCATGTAGGTTCGGCATTGAGGGGTAATGACCGAACTCTGGTCTATCTGGACCGTCGTGAGATTGGAAGTGTATGTTTTCCAACTCGGTAGGCCGAATACTGTGAGCGCTGGTGTTGTTAGTTGTCGGAAGGCCGTTTCTGAACTCTTCCAGCAATCTGAAGTATGTATGAGGACCCCACCCTGATCAATAGTAAAGCCTTACATTAGTTATATAGTCAATGGAATAAACACAGATAATAAGGTAGTTGTGGAATTAGAAACCGAAACAAAGCACTGTGAAGGCCATGCAGGTCTAGGATTATAATACAAAAGCAACAACATTGCCGGATTGCCCTAGTGTTTGTTTTCAGGGCTCCCGCGAATGACAAGGTGAAAGAAAGAAAGAAAAAAGCATCATCGAGAAATGAAGGATTAAACACGTGTAAAGAAGAAATGGAACGCTGGGGGTAAGAAAAGACCAAAAGACCGGGAGTTACGTTGTCAAGCAGAAAAGCGCCAAGAAAAAAATAACCCATTTTGTGCGATCTGTCTAAAGCTTCCTAAAGACTGTTTTTCACAAGAAATTCATACAGGGACAGAAAATTCTAACATAACTGGAACAGATAAGCTACTAGCAAAACACACTAGAATGTAGTCTACCATACCCAGAATAGCCAAGACACCAGAGTACACTAGGGGTGGTCAATGGTGCGGGTCGGCCGGGTCCGGGACGGGTCGAGGGCGGGTGCAGGTTCAAGGTATGGGGACCCGGACAAGACCCGGGGTTAGGGCGGGTCCAGGATGGGTTGGGCCCAGTTCGTGGGAAGTGTAACCCGGACCCGGCACGGGGCGGGTTGGGGGCGGGTTGGGGCGGGTCTAGGGGTGGGTTTGGGCGGGTCTTGGGAGGGTCTGGACACATACGGGTCACCTTCCAGGCCGGGCTCCAGAAATTGGACCCGGGCCCGGTTACTTCACACACGGGCTGGACCGAGTTTGGGCCCGAGAGAGGCGGGGCGGGTTAGATCCGGGTTCAGGTCCCTAGAGTACACCACAGTAGAATCCCTTACAGAAACTGTGTGACTAAACATAGAAAAACTAGTCAACTCCATCTAGACGATTATCAGTACATTGTTTTCCATGAAAATTTGTCTATTCTCTCCAGTCTATACCCTTTTCCTGTGCGATGCTTTGATAATAATACACTTCACACTGATGACAGCAAGAAGAATCATGTGTATGTTGCCTTACGCAGCCTCTTATTCATTGGAACTGCTTGATAACTCTTCTGTGTCATTTATTGGTTGGAATTTTGTACAAGAATATCACGATCTCAGTCATACGGGGTTTGATAGTCTTAAAATAACAGCAACGTTACCCATATACCTCATAGGCTCCTATCTATGACGAGGTACCAGAGGTCGGACAAATGCAACCTTACCCCTCAAAGCACCTAGTTTGCCTTTTCATTTTGTTGCCAACTAATGAAAGTATAAAGCGAGAAGCATGTCTTAAAGAAAAAATATGTGAAAGTACAACTACAATACGCTCAAAGAACATACACATACCACAACCTCGATTTATTCAGATTTAAGGATACACGCTATTTTACCTGATGATGAAACTTTAGTGACTACATTTCTAAACACCTAAAGAGTTAGGACCTCGAAACATATTGCAAATGGCAAGATCCATCTTTGTGGCGGCAGTTCCTCTATAAGCCTACAACACATCATCTAACGGAGTCCTAGAAAAATACCAAAAAAAAAAGGGCAGCCCGGTGCACGATGGCGTCCCCGCTAGGCGAGGGTCCGGGGAAGGGCCCCACCACAAGGGTGTAATGGGGGCAAGCCTTCCCTTGCCATTTTGGCAAGAGGCCGCTCCCAGGGCTTGAACCCGTGACCTCACGGTCACAAAGCAACACCTTAACCGGTGCGCCAAGGCTCCCCTTCATCGCTGCTTCAAATACACAATCGCTGCTTCAAAACAGAGATAGACGGGCACACAAGAAAAGAAATGTGGTAAGCGTATCTTATTTTAAGCACGTAAGCAGCCATTAGGAGGAACCAAAAAAGTATAAAAATCAGAATAATCAATAAGGTCTTACCATTTACATCATATGGTGGCGGAAAGAACTGCAAGTAGCAGAATGAAGAAATAACCATGCCTGCTTAACAAGAAGAAAGTATTATGATCGGGAAATAATGAAACAACGAATATGACGCCCAATGTTTCACAGAGAACAATTCATCAAAAATCAGGGATTCCAAACAATTAATACTCAGAGATTCAGAACACAGACCTAACAAACCTCCGGCAAAGACATCTTGCCAGTGGTGCCAGTAATCATCAACCCGGGAAACTGCCACCATGGCAGCAAGAAGAATGGGCGAAAGAACGATGCATAGTTTTGCAACATGTCCCTTACGATCAAAAACCTTAATTTTCCCGCCAAGGTACCAAGCCAGGAAACCAAGACCTGCAAAGGACCCTGCATATGGAAGGGCAACCGTTCAGCAAGTACGCACACTCTACAACTAAATACGGAAATCTATTAGGAGAAAGCCATTGAGGTGATTCAAGAGTACTAGTAACTTAATGCGGTAATATAATCTATTCAGTTGGAATCTTTGGAGACGGTTTTATTTTAAGCTAATAAGAGACTTACCCATGTAACTAAAAGGTTAAGCATGCAACCTATTGACTCACTAAAGACTCAAATCAAAGAATAACTACCCTCGGATTAAACCCTCGGATTTGCTACGCAAACACGTGGTATGGGTTTGGCTCATTCCGAACACATACCTTATACTTTTTCGGTTTGAACAAAAACACCCCCTTACTTTAATACGGCACAAGTGAGACTCCGTTGTGGGGAGTGCAAGGCGAACTGAAGCGCCTAACAGACACAAGAAGCACTGTTTTTGCAAACGAAAATCTATTTTGGAAATATCATATCATAAAACCGTCTCATATGAGAAGTTTTTTGTAATATAGAAGTAGTCCTATGAAGACAGCACGATCAAATCTCGTCATAAGTGAGAAAACAATTTACTATTCAACAGGCACGTGATAAAAAGAGAACGAGGTTGATATAGCTGTTGTATTGCTTACATGAAGAATGCCCACTTGGAAAGCTTTTATGGCCTTCTTTGATAACACTCTTTAAACCTGTACACCTGACAACACCAGTGACCTTATCATACACCTGGACGAAAACAAGTGATCAGCAAGTCTCCCAAAAAGGAAATTCAAAACAGCAAAAAAACCATCACGAAAAAAATGAAAACGAAACACCTACGTCTTTCCCATCGGGAAAACACCGCCAAAAGAAATCAGGGCGGGGTCTACCAACACCATCTTTAATTGCATCAGTAATTACAGAGGTTATAAGCACGGAAAACAGGAGACCTAGACAATAATACACATGAAGTTCAGTACAGTAAATTATGTGCAATTGTGCTTGTGTCATCAAATATACCAGTAATGAGTGAATGTGTACCAAGAATCGCGTGATGAAAATCATAGATATCCTTTCTGATGATATAGTAAATCAGAAAGACGAGGAACGGCAACAGGACTGCAATAATCTGCAACCAAGAGATAACTTGTTATTTTTGTAGAAACTCTGCTGATAAAGAAGTTGGTCTTATAATGTCAGCCATGAAATGACAAACACACCGGAACAGCCCAGAAGGGAACCGTATTTCCTTTGAGAGGGTACATGAGATCCTCCATCATTCCTTTCCCAACGTATCGGTGAAATGGCTCAATAACATTCAAGACGATGTCAATTATCACCAGAAGGAAAAGAATGAGCCAATCATGCATATGTATTCTAGCCACTTGCATGCCATGGGACTGCAGGGTATGACCTAGCTGAATTTCTGGCATTTTCACCAGCTACAAAAGAAATTATCAAATCAGAAATCACAAACTTCCACGAGACGATCTCTAATACAAGACTAATCAATCAGAAATATACAAAAGAACGAGACTTCAAAATACTTTGTCAAGGAAATTGAAGAATCGTTTTAGAATCAATGGAAAGTAACAACACTAAATCTGTCATCCAAACCGCGTAGCTACTCTCATTCCTTTCAGATACGCGGCAAGACATCAAAATCCCAAATGAGCTTCTTATCCAAAAACCATTGAGCATAAGAACTACTTAGCATACTTGTGATTAACAGCCTCTTGGTGTTGCTAACACATGGGTCCGACCATCGCTTACCTAAAATTTGCAGGCCCTTGAGACACCAGGTAATGTTGTTATTGTTTTTGTACCAGACATAAGAAGATATGAATAACCACCCATCAATGAAACATACTCCCTCCATCTCAATCACAGGCAATAAAAGGAAAAAACAAAAAGTAAACAAATGATTGAGACGGAGGGAGTAAAAAATCACTTTCACAAAGAAAACAGCTATTGAATGCAGGGAAATGCACTACCCAATAACCCTAAAAATCACTAACCATGTTCACCTTTCTTAAGATCCAGATAGGAAAGTAGCGCAACAACAACAACAACAACAACAATACCCTAATGCCTCAATAGCTCCTGCAAATTGCAGGACAAATGGGTCGTATATACGCAGTTTTACCCTTACATTAGCAACACACAAACAGGATGCAATTATGAACTACAATTATGCAACAAAATACTTCAAAATCTCAAAATAAACTGTACAACAAATTCTATAACAAGAAAAAAATAGCAGAAAAAAACCCAGAAAGAATAAAGGGTAAAAAGTTGAAATTAAATAGTATAGTGTGTGAATCTTTTATTCTAATTCTTACCAAAATCAAAAGGTACTCGCTTTTTTAACTCAATAATTAGCAAAAAAAACCACAATAATTTCAGTTCATTATCATATGACAAAGTGTAAATATATAAACATAAACTTAATAATGTTGGTAAAATTTATAAGGAAAAGAAGCAGACCAAAGGATGTTGGACTGTTGAATTATCCTCCACGGTTGCTGTCAATATTTTAAGATGAGTTGCGCTTTCTCAGAAACTAAACAAAACAAAATTAATTAAATAAGCTAAACATTCTAAGCACGGAAATAACCGGTTTTAGACTCTGTTTTTTTCGATGAAACAAGTTAAATTGAATTAGAGGGAGTAAAGCTTAATTGAAATCAATTGAGTGGAATTGTGCTGAAATAAATTTAGTTGAATTAAGAGTTAATTTTGTGAATAGATTAATTGAATACAGCTCGGTAAAACTTAAATGAGTTGAAATTCAGTCAGAAAGAACAAACTTTTACCCAAGTTTATTGTAAAACGGTTCTTTAATATTGTAAACCGTCTTACTAAAGACTAACCGAGTGTAATACAAGGCCCTATACAATAGTTTTATTGTAAAACGAATTCTTTTAATAGGATTATGTATGTATAGATCTGTGTCATTCGCGTGTAAAACCGTTTTACCCAAAACTAACAAATTATACTAAAAGATTAAAAGAATAAAGAGGTAAGGAGTGTGGATTAAGGAATAAATTACCTCCACTAGATAAAATTAAGGAAAGGAGAATTGTCTAAAATGGAGGACTTAAATATGTGAAAGAAAGAGAATGTCATATTTAGTATGGTGGTTGATATTGACATTATACAAGTAGGTGTACAACGGTTGTATTAGGTGGACTTAACAAATGTTTTGTGGAGTCTTTAATTGACTTCAATATTGTTTAGTATTTGTAATCCCTTGAGTTTTTTTTTTTAAGGTACTTTATATTCATTTGACTATAATAATTAAGGGTGGTCTATATTATATTACAAGTTCACCTGAGATGAATAGACGGATATTTTTGTCACAAATTTATGATAACATAATACAAGTGAATGAGCAAGTCGAAGAGAATTTGTGAGACATAATAATCGGGGAGACATATTGATTCTATAATGTTAAGCAATGTTTAATTAAGTATTGTTGTGTTAAATTTGAATGTTTTATTTCTCTTTTTGCTTACTTGAGTACCGTTCAAATCCTTAAATTCAGAACAATTGAGCCGTATTTGGATTTCGTTATTTCGAATTCAGATCTTCCTCAAATCTTTTTCATTGTATTTTTTAATTTACGATTTAGGTACATACTTTGCAGTTAATAAAAGTATTATAAATTCTTAACTTTCATAAGCCAGACTATGTTTTTTCAATAAAAATGTCCTAAAAAAGATACTTGTACTTAGAACTTTATTATACGTTTTCATATAATTTTGAATTTTAGTTTTAATATTTAAAAATCACAAATTTGTGTAAAGAAAAGTAAATTTCTTTACTAAGAAAAAAATCCCGAAAACGCAAGAACTAATCCAGAATTAATATGATTTGGATCTAAGAATTTTAAATCCGATGAATCTAGATTAGTTACAAATCCTATAACGAATTTAAATCTGAATTAAATATAACTTTACCTACGTTCTATTTTTTTGGTACGTTGCATTATATTTACGGAAAATACACGCAATGCTCTTCGGGTTTGATATTTTGCCCAAAATGTTCAATATAAAAAGTTTTTCAAATCATATCCCATAATTGAATATCACAAGCGAAATAATACACTATAGTGACACCGCATGCATTTACCGTTTATACATTTATCTATCTTTAGATTAAAAATAGGGAGTATATACAAGTGTACAAAGCGTGTGATGAGGCCTCGTGTGTGGACATCAATTAGTCCCTTGTTCATCTTTCTCATCTAGAGGGCTCCATGTCTAGCTTTACCATTGATCTCCAACTATACTTTGACACATTCTCATAATTGACACATCTCTATTTAATTAGATTTGATTTCGATTTTACAATCCTATCCAGAGGGCAATCGTGATGCAAATTAGTTAGCAAATAAGGACAGTCATTTCTCTACAACCGTCTCTATGCTTGAATCTCCTCTCATGGAGTTAAGATCTATCCTACGTGAAAATATATCAGGTGTCTCTTTTCCACATCTAGTTATTAGTTAATCTTCGGGACTTAGCCCCTCTTGCAAACAAAAAGATACAATTCTATAATTAACGATCTAAATAGCTTTTTAAAAACGGGGTAAACAGATTTATACAATAAAAGGACTATACAACCAGTTGTTGGGTACAAGTGCTTATATAAATTTGGAACTTTGTATTTACATTTTACGAGCTTTATTAAAAAAAATATAAACATCTTTATATATATTTTCACCTCCAAATATTATAATGAAACTAAAAATTAATAAATATAAACTTAATTAGATTTTAATTGGACACCTAAAAAAATAAAATATAACTCAAATTTTAAAAGCTCAAAAAAATTGCATATAAATTCAGTTAAATTTGTAATGAATATATCATGCTCATATATATTTGATTATGTGAATGTATAATCTTATTTGTACATTTTACATGTTGAGGTGGATTAGAAGAAAATAACGACAAACAAAGTGGTTTACGTAGATTACATATTGGACTTGTATATACATTGAGTAGGTCTATTATATTTGACCTTTTCTCTCATTATAATTTATAACTATAAATATAGTCAAATTGAAAATTTTAATGTTCAAAACAGTTCAACCTCAAGTCAGGAAGAACATTCCTTTGTATTTTAACCAATCAATTTAAAATAGTTAGGATTTTCTATGATGTATCATGTGTTTTTCCGAATTCTACGACGTATTCTCGGTTTTTCAAAATAATATAATATACCGCTAAATTTATTGAGTTGTCCTATAAATACCCTAAATGCTAAAATATTACAATTTTAAATATTATATTTGGGCATTTTTGGCTGATACGCATTCGAAATACGTAAACTCATCATAAATCTTATTTACGCACCAATGTACAAATTATACGACAATATGTAACCACTAAAATACTAAAATTTGAATACTCGGGTATTTTAGGAGCTAATTTGAAAGTTCAGAGGTATATCAGATGAATTTTTAAAATCGAGGATATATGTTAGAATTTGGGAAACACGGTATACACGTATACACCATAGAAAATCCCAGTAATAAATAGTTAATTAGATTTTACAATACTGATAAAGGTTTTAACTAGTGGTTAAGATGGAGGTATATTAAACAATCGATCTCAAATTCAATTTTCACCACCCCGAGCATCCGATATAGTACTGACCTAACGGCTCATTTAACAAAAAAACAGAAACAAATCATCCCCCAGATGCCACATTGTTACAAATGTTCATCACATTGTTGTGTGTTTTACCAACCCGTAAAATATGTGTGTGTAAATAAATATTTTTTTTGAATTTAAATGTTACCCACCTATTTAGATTACTCAAAATTTTAATATGTAAATTATAATTAAGCATTTTATATCCTCAATTGTTATCCAACACTAGTAAATTACCCAAATTAAACAAAATTTTACAACAAAAATTAATCACAAATATGCAAGTAGGAAAACAAGTAAGATTGCAAGTGAGGAAAAGATTGTAAGACGTCACAAGTTTGTGACGGTTAGGATTGAAAATGTACAAAAAAGCAATGTGACGGTCAGTCAATAATAATGTTATGAAACTCTCCTGAACGCACTAATGACAAATGTGAGCTGCTGCCTTCATTAGCATCAACATCATTATGCCCATTCTTTCTTGATTCTCCTTCTAATGCTGTAAAATATGAGTAGGTTCCCCAACCTACAACCATAACAACATCGGAATACCTTAGTTATGTCGGGAAGGGTTAGCCTCGTTAGTTTTCCATATTACAGTGTAAAATTATCAAGCGAACTGCATATAGGTTAGGGTTGGCTAACATGAATCATCATCCGTATACGTCTGAATCCGCTAATACGGTCAAAAGTAAATTATGAGGCGGCCCCCGTGACTCAATGCATACACCTATAAAGTCAATAGTTTAAATCTCGACCCCTTTATTATTTGAGTGAGGATTCTCTCCATTACCTCAAAAGTAATGGATGGTTCATTACTCCTAATACACCATTATAAAATTATTATACTCTCTTCACCTCATTAAAACACTTGACCGTTGGATCGTTTTGGAACAAAATCTAAACCGTTGAGAGATAAAGGAAGGAAATGGAGAGAATCCAGACCGTTATTATTTACTCCAAGATCCGCCACTGATAACAGCATAGATTAACTTTGGCATTGAGAAATGTTTTTGAATTACAAAATGCTTAGAGTAAAACCGATCCCTGACGTGTTAGAAGTTAGAACTATGAATCCCGTCTTTGAGACGCTAAGGTAATGTCGTTTGATATGTTGGATTTGACAATATTATGAAATCGAGTTTGGAAGGTAAAAGAATTACCTTTGGTACAATGTGGTGCAGGAAAGAACTGAAGGTAACAAAGGACTGCAATAGTAAGACCTGCATAGCAAATACTGAGATCAATACTGTCTCGAAAGAGGAGATCGCGATCAAAACGATCATTGCTAATGCAAAATGAAAACAAACCTATCAAAGCACCAGTGAAGACATCGGTCCAATGGTGCCAGTAATCGTCAACACGAGAAACACCCACAAGTGCTGCGAAAAGCAGAGGTACTAACACAATGCATAATTTGCCTACATGGCCTCTTTGATCAAATACTTGAAGTTTCGCTGCCAAATACAATGACAGGAATCCGAGACCTGCAAAAGACCCTGTGGATATAGCTCTTTATCAGGTGACTGGGTTCTCCGAATCAAATTTTACAGGTTTACAGATACGCGTCTGACTGATGCATACAGTCGAGTGAGTACAGAAACTGAAAGTCCCTCCGTAAGTCTGTAATACTTACACGAGGTGTGACCGCTGGGAAAACTCTTGTGCCCTTCCTTTATCTCGCCTGGATCACCATTGCATAATACATCGCCCAATTGATCATAAAACTGTGCAGTCAAAAATACGACATCAACAATTCTGATTCTCGAGATTAAACAGCAAAAAAATTAACCAACCATACATCTATGCCATCAGGAAAGCAGCGCCAAAAGAAGTTAGGCCTAGGCCGGCCTACTGCATCTTTAATCGCGTCTGTAATGACACCAGTAATAAGTACTGCATACAAGATACCTGCAGAACACAGAAAAACTTATGAGTTGAGCATTTCCGTCTTTAATCAGATACAGTAACAAGTAACAACAATGTAGATCTAATGAGCCGAGACTGTACCGAGGATGGCATGGTGTAAATCATGGACGTCTTTTCTTTTAAAATAGCGGATAACAAAAACGATTATGGGCAGCAGAACAGCGTAAATCTGTCAAAATGAACGCTTTTTTCTCGTAATTTTTTTAATTAGAACAACATAGAGACGGATTCGGGAGCGAAGAATAAGTACTGCAGAAAACTTACAGGAACAATCCATACTGGAATTGTATTGGGTTTGAATGGGTACTTAAGATCAGTCATCATATCCTTTCCGACAAAGCGATAAAACGGGTCTATGATGTTCAAAACAACTACTATACCAGCTAAAAACACAAGTAATATCCAATCATGAAGATGTGTTCTTGCTAATTTGACTCCATGAGATTGAATTGTATATGCCCGAATTTCGGCCTCCATTACTCTGTCCATTTTTAACAATACAAGCTTCAATTACTATTTCCGTCTTACCAAAGACCGTCTTAAGCAAGAACTGCTTCACAACACGATCAGTAAGTGGATGGTACATCAGATGTATTACCTCCAATTCTATAGTTTTTGAGCATTTTAGTAAAGTTTTTTGAGTTTTGTTTTAGAAATTATGAGTTTTTCTATATAAATTTTGGGTGTATTTATTTAAACATTAAACTCTAAAAAATCACAATAAAACTCAAAAATATTACGTACTCAAGTTTAGTTGAATTTGAGTTATAACGGAGAAAAACTAAAATCTAACTTATAAACTTTAATATGCTCAAAACAATACACATCTGCTCAAAAACAAATAAAGAATAAGCTCAAAAAAATACATATATGTTCAAAAACTATAAAATTATGTATGTTCCTTTTTTCCAACACGATATGTTACATGATAAATGCATAGCCAGGATTACGATTAGGGGAGACAAATTTTAACGAGGACAAACAAATAATGGCATAAATCCGCTACTCGTATCTCAAAGTAACTTCTAAACTCAATTAGCAACAACATACGTACCTTAGTGCAATTGTACGATATAGTTTATCAACCGTTTTACACAAATATTTTGCAAAACGTATAAACTGCCATAAAATAACCCGTTTTACAATATACTTATGCAACCGAGTATTATATACTGAAAAGACGTGTACACAAAACATGGAGTAAGTAAATCAAACGTTACCCAAAAAAAAGCTAATTGTCTTACGTTTTTTATTCTTTGTAACGAGTATTTTAATCAAAGACGAAGCGTGTATCATGTAGCGAGAAGCCGAGAACATATTGCACGCAAAGATTTATCCAAACATGGGAAAATTAAAATTGTGTATAACGTAAATGATGACAATTGAAGGTTAAAGAAAGACAAAAAAGAAGAGTAGTTGTTACTTTTATAGTTTTATATATTGGTGACGAATCGATGACGATAACCCACGAGGCGACGGTCGGATAAATAAGATGGATTTGTGTGATCATGTATATAATGAAGTCGAAGAATGTGAATTTAAAATGATTGAATTAAGGAACGAAAGAGACAAAGAAGGGCTTTATGAGAAGATTAATGTTTTCAAAATGACGGAAATTTTTTGGAGAGGGGTAATTTTTGGGATTATGGTAAATGAAGTTATGAACTGCGCTAGGTAGTTACGGGATGGAAAACTATCGTTCAATTGGGTCGTAAATCTCGTAACATCAATACCATACTCCGTATCTATCTACATAAATGGGGTATATTGGTCGTCGGTTTAGTTAAAACTTGTTTTCTTATAAGTACGGCCTGTGGCAGGCTTGGCTTGGCCCGGCCCGATCCGTCTTCCACCACGAGTTGATCGCGGATTCATTACATCATCCTCCTCTTCCTTGACTCGCATAAATCTTGAACTGCTCTTAGTCCACTTCTGACCTACCTCAGGCTGGTTTTGTGTCCGGCTTGACCAGTCCATTTTCGGTCATCTATCTATTTTTAATTTGGCATAAAAAATAAAGAAAATAAGCTAGCTAATTATTAGATAATAAGTGAATTAAATTAAATGGGGAAAATCTAATTATCCCTAAAAAACCATTTATAAACTAGAAATGCAATTAAATAAATATTCACAAGTAGAAGTGTTAAACGGGTCCATATAGGGTTTATCTGGCGTCAATTTCAGGGTTGTAAAATTTCTAACCATGCATTTATGGGTTCACTATTGTCAAGTTATTTAAACTTTTCAAACCTGAAACGAACCAAAACCTTAAAAATAACACAAGTTATTATAAACCCAAATCCAATCAACCCGTTTACAAGATCTACTCCCAAATAATCACTTTTTAAACCTATCACTAAACGAGAGTCTTTAAGTCTTACCTAAGAAGATTGATGTGAGTCGTGATTTGTGAAAGACTCTCATAAAGTCATAAATCCTAACGATTCGTACATTGATCGCAGACTTATGATGGGAAAAACACCGTACCTAGTAAAAAATATTTTATTTCGTCTTATTCATTTAACAGAGTCAAATTACCATCATTTATCATTCATATTAATTATATTTAACTCGTCTCAAATTATACCCGTCACCAGAAAAACTCGTTTCGTTTCGTAAATCATAATCCCCCATTTCCCTCTTTTTCCTTCGAAAAGGGAAAAAAAACTGATACCCAGCTGTTTTAATTCCTTTTCCCCAACACCAAAACCCCACCTACTCTTCCTATTTAACTCCTTAAAAACCATCTCAACATTTCCTCCTTATTACACTACCGCCTCCATGGACCCACCAACCACCGCACCACCCTTAACCACCACACCACCAATCACCACCCCCACACCCTCCTCCCCTCATAACTCACGCGCTACCGACTCCGACGACCAACCACAACTCCAACACCAACCACCGCAACAACAACAACAACAACCACCGCAAACCACCACGAAACTCCGACTGATGTGCAGTTATGGCGGCCACATAGTCCCTAGACCACATACGAAATCTCTTTGTTATATTAATGGCGACACGCGTATGATCGTCATTGACCGGACCACTACACTCTCCGACCTTCTTACGCGCTTGTCTCTCACGCTTCCTCATCCGCCGCTTCATAAACCCTTTACGCTTAAGTACCAACTTCCGAATGAAGATCTTGATTCTCTGATTACTGTTTCTACTGATGAAGATCTCGATAATATGATTGATGAGTATGATCGGTTGAATTTTAATTCGAATTCTAACCCGAATTGTAAACCGGGTCGGATCCGGTTGTTTTTGTTTCCGGTTAAACCGGATGGGGCTCAGTCTATGGGAAGTATGCTTGACGGGTCGGGTGGGTCTGATGATTGGTTTCTTAACGCGCTTAATGGCGGCGGTGGGAGTGGGGGTAGTACGGATGAGCTTCGTCGTGGGTTTTCGGATCCGAATACGATTGATTGTTTGCTTGGGTTGGATCGTGATGTTGGTGGAAACCCTAATTTTGGGAATTCTGATAGTAATGGTAATTTCAAAGGGGAAATTGGGGAGAAGGTTAATTTGGGTAATTTACAGGATGTGCAATCGGTGCCAGAATCGCCGATGATTGAAACGTCGTCTTCGTTTGGATCGACAGCGTCTTCGCCAACTATGGCCAATTTGAATTTGCCGCAAATTAGGGTTCATGTGGATGAAGGGGGTGCTAGGGTTTCAGAACAGAGGGTTTCTGGTGAGGGTGGAATTGAGGAGCAGTTTGCGCAGATGGGTGTGAGTGGCGGCGGGGGAGGAGGGCAGGGAGTGAAGCGGGTTGATGAGGGGTTTGTTGTGATGACGTCGCCGCCCAGTGGAGTGGTAGTTGGTGGGTTTACTGGTGTCGTGGGTGGTGGTGGAAGTGGCGGGAACGGCGGGGAGTTTGGGAATCGGGTTTTTGTGGAGGATGAGAGATTGAAACAACAGCAGCAGCAAGTAGGGGGGCAGGGTGTTGGTGTTATAGGGTTGAATTCTCAGCAAAAACCACAATTGAGTGCTGAATTGCCGTCTCCTGATTCCGTTTCTAGGTAGTACTCTTTGCTTTGATTTTCGCATTTTAATGTGTTTTCAGCCTGGTACTTTATTGTCTTTGCGGATTGTTAATTGCTACATTCTCCTTGCTTGATTGTTATCGAAAATTCATATTGGGTATTCATCTTTAATCTGTATACGAGGTAAAATTGACGATATTAACCAGGTCGTAGATGATATATCTTGTGAGGAGGGTAGTGTTTTCTGGAGATGAATTTATTTTTGAAAGTGAGCTTTTGTTGTCGATGGTTTGATTGGCGTCTTGCAGTGATAGACTGATGGTGATACGGAGTAGTAATCGCTCAGGTGCAATCGTCTTTGAAGTTTGTTTGTTGTGTTCTAGGCTATGTTACTCAGACTCGTTTAGAAGTACCCGACACGGGTACATGTCCAAGTGTCGGACTCCGCTATTTTATTGAAAAATATGCATATTTTGGTCTAAAATGAGGTGTCCGGGTATCATACCCATACCCATGTCCGAGTGTCGAGTGTCGGACACGGGTACGCGAGGAAATTATAAGAGTCGGTGTAACATAGATTCTAGGTTTAGCCTTAGTGCCATGGAAAGGACACATAATCTATGTTACTCGTACTCTATAATGTTACCTCTTGTACAATAGTTGAATAGTCTTCACGAGATACCCTAGTTCAATACTTATAGAGACATCTCACACACGTCCCTACCCTAATAGAGTGATTATATAGTCGTTTTGATTTGTCCCAAACATATTGTCTTCTCCCCGTATGTGCCTAAAAAGCCTAAGTAGCTTTGTAAGAAAGGAGATGAAACCTGTATCTCTTTTTTTATTATCCCCGTTTGAGTTTGGTGATCCACAGATTACAACTTCGGCAATTAATTTCTTCAAAGTTCGTTGAGATGCAATGAGATGGTGTTATCAAATATTGATGCAGAAGTATATAATGTATAAAAGGATATGAGGATATAAATGTTTGATGATTATACGTATCAATATCTGAATTTCTGAAGTCTGATGTTTTTTTTACAGTGATAGTAGTCTTTCAAGTGCAATTGCTCGGCAAAGGCCAGTCATATACCAAGATCCAAGTGGTCATTTATCTTCTGGAGTTAACAGATTTCCTCCAGGCGCGCAAGTGCAACAAGTTTCAGAATCTGGGTATGCATTGCATCCTCAATACGATCCGTATCAGCAACAAATGCTTCAGCGACACCATCAACAGCAGTTCCTTCAGCAACAGCATCAGGCTCAAACACAGCAGCAGGCTCAAACACAGCCACAATCCCAGCAACAGTATATTCCGGCTGGTGCGCATTTTGTTCACCATCATCCTTCCGGGGCTGTACCTATGCCAGCCTACTATTATTCACCCCAGCCGATGCCAAATCATCCCCATCAGTATCCCGTGTATTATGTACCAGCTGGGCAAGCTCAAGCTCAAGGTTACAGCTTGCCAGGTCAGCCTCAGCCAAGTATGGTTGGTCAGCCTCAGCCAAGTATGGTTGGTCAGTCGCAGCCAAGTATGGTTGGTCAGCCGCAGCCAAATATGGTCGGTCAGCCGCAGCCAAATATGGGTGAAGCTCCGACTTCCATCCCGTCTAACCGTGCCCAAGCCCTACCTAACCCTGCCCTAGTCACTACATCCACCTATAACCCAACCCAGAATATAAACATGCAGGCGCCGAATTCTGAAATGGGTCCCGGTGTATACACAACAACCACTGGACCTGGCGTGCCACAACAACAGCAATACGTGGCTTACTCTCAAATCCATCACCAACCCCCGTCCGTGGTTCCTAATACTGCTCCCGCTTCAGGTTACGCATATGAGTTTAGTGATCCGGCTCATTCCCAGATATACTATACTCAACCTCAAGCGCCTGTACTTGCTTCTCAGTATCAAGGCATGACATCTGGTGGGACGACGACAATGATGATGCCGGATGGATCTTCTCAGCTTCCGAACGACAGTGTGAAGCAACAGACAGGAAGCTCTCAGCCATTGTAGGAGGCCAGTGTGGTATCCCATAAAACAATTTTGAAGCAGAACATTTGGTATACATAAAAATATTTACTGTCTAGTCTTTATTTGCATATTCATTCTGCATTTAGTGTTCAGTGTGCATTTCATATAGGGAAAATAAGTGTTTAGGGGGATTTGTGCATCTTATTATTATATCTGCATTGCAATGCGAAGTATATACAAGTGAACAGTAGTCATTTGTTGAAGTCGGGAGTCGAAACTGTTTCAGTATTGTGCTTGTTTGGTGAAATGTGAGTTTGTTATTCATTTCAATATAATTCTTTTTTTTTTTGGGTTTAATTTGTCCGAGCTTTTTGTGGTTGTCTTGAATCGTTGTTCGCAACATGACATGTTCATTCATTGTTGTGAACCCGTCTGATTGTGTGAGACTGTCTTATTCTATAATTTATAATTTGTGCTTGAAAAGATGATAAAGCGAGGTGCTTTATCTTGTTGCATGTTGTTTGTTGCCCTTGCTGTGTCTTCTTTGATATGGGCAGATTCCACAGCTTTGCTTTACAAGCTGTATGTTCTTATTTTTTCTCTTGTATTTTAGCCGTTGTAATTTGTGCAAAGTATTGTTTATATGAGAAAGTTAAGCTTTAGTAACGCACAGTGACCGTGACTGCTATGTCGGATCATGAGATACGATGTCATTGCTGTTTGACGGAGGGGGATTTGAACTACCGGAGTATTGATCAAGGTTGATGGGCATGAACGCATGGTGTTAAGAAAAAAAAGGTTGTGAATACAAGAACGGAGAAGGCGAACCTGAAAGTAGGCCTTTGTTTCATTGAGGAAGTAATAGATGGGACATATTTGTTATAAGCAGAGGACGAGTCGAATAATATCCAAGTTGGTAGATAGAACAAAAACAAATAGTCTAGGAAGTAGCATTATGCTTTTGTCTTAACTAACCATTTGAGTATTACTTGACCCGTCTTCAACTTCTGAATGAGAATCTTATTTCTGTTGTTGAATATTCTTGTCCAACTTATCTATGGTGGTTTAAAAAGGTGTTGATTGGAAATCATATTCGACAGGATGAAATAGGATAATTATAATTATCCAGGATGAAAATAATGGCACTCCAGCTCATGTAGTGCTGTACAGGTCACACGCCATTCATCCCACTCCATTTTCCACTAGCAAGTCCCTCTTTTATTATGACGGGTCAAATACTATCAATGTTGGTAGAAAAATAAAACGGTTTGCTAATGCTTAGGTGCTTTACTTTTGTTTTCTCTCCACACGGGTTTTACTTGATTCGTCATAAGCTTGCGACGGATATATCCGTTACAAATAGGAATTTGTGATTTTCCATTTTTATATCATCATCATCATTCATCATGCACTTCCATTACTTCCATGTTTTAAACTTTACCCATTCTTGTTTTACAATTCTCTTTTAAGTTGGACAACTTTCGTACAAGTATTTAATTAAACAAAGAATTTTGCTGGAGGAAAAGGGAGCACCTTTTAAATATTGATACTTACATAATGTAAAAGGATCACTATCAGTCGTCTCCATCTTGTAACGACTAATATCCATTTTCAGTAAAAAATTGTGTTAATTAAAATAGAATTGAAAACAAAAAGAGAGTGTATAAATCCTTACATTAAGACAGTCTAAAATGTTCCTTATGTAAACGTTCAAAATTGTACAAAGATTAATACGTTCATATAAATTGTAGTTATTGACCTGACCATAAAAATTACTCGCATTTTACTGACGACAACAACATCATGACAATGACAACAACAACAACAACATCAGAACCTTAGTCCCAAAATGTTTTGGGGTCGGCTGACATGAATCATCCCTTGAACCGTCATGGGTGAACTCTCATCTCAACAAGAGAAAAAAGAAGGAAAAGAAAAAAAACGGAAATGAAGTGAAACAAAAAATGGAAGGCAAGGGGTTTTATAGATTTTAAATCGAACTTATCACATTTTACTGAAAATAGAAAAAATTGATTAGTAGTCATTTCTAGAAACCGCGGCCAGAAAATCTTGATAAAACACTAATTATATTTCAAATATTTGATCGCCGATGCTTTCCCATTAATTAACCAAATAAACATATAAAAACGAGTTGAATCTCGACTCGTGATTCAGATTAATTACTGAATCTAGTTAGTCATGAGTCGTGATAAATAATATAATTTCTAGTAGAATCGTTATTCAATTCTCCTACCAGGCATACCATACGATTAAACAGTTCACATCCTTGCCCAACAAACCAGCTACACGAGTCTACTAAGGTGACTCGCGTGCATCGTGTGGGATCGCGAAAGGGAAAAAGGCTAATACAGCAACTACATCCTTTTCTTCATATTGTGTAAATGAAAAAAATCGAGTTTGTAAAAAATTCAGTAGCAAAATTAAGTTACACCCATAATTGTAGAACTACTTCCATGCCTTCTTACCACGGAATTGTTTACCAGCCGTCTTTCGTTTCGTCTTCCTCATTTCTTTATCTCTGTTTATCTTAAATAGCTTTGCGCGGTGAGGCGCATTCTTCTGGCGTTGCTTTTCACGGTTACTTGTACCAGCGTTCTGTTTATTATCATACAATTAAAGTATGAGCAACCAAAATTTGACTATGACCACTAAAAAAACCCAACACCAATTAAATTTGTTTAAGTTCAACTTGAACAATTCCAAGTCTACCCACGACTCGGGGCCAAACCCATCAGTTTTAAAACTAGTTCATCTCATGTAGACAGCAGCCTAGCAATCGAAATACCAATTTTGGTAGGGATTCTGGTATCCCGAGCCATGCAAATTTCTCTTAAAAGTAAGGGAGATATGGAGAATATAAACCATGAATGGATCATTGTAATTTGCAAGAGTGCGATACCTTATTCTTCTTCACAGCAGTTTTGGCCTTGTACTGCTCTCGGTCTTCTCTTCCGGCTTTCATTACTGCTATTCTTTGCTCCTTAGTTAATTTTCCTCGAGAATTTGTCTGTAAGAAAGAAAACACAAAATTTTAGATGGTAGACAAATACTCCTAGAAAACACAAAATTTACCAAAAGCAATATTATATTAGAAAACTTGAAGACTGCTCACAAAAATCAGCAATACCCCAAAGAACACTGATGCGGGAATACAAGACGAGTATCGCTACTTCCAATTTGCAAGCATTTTGTACTCCATAGTGTTTTTTTATATCACTGTTAATATTCCACTAGTCTGCTACCACTACTTGTGACCACTTATAGTGAATATCAGCTGCATGCTTGCAGCAATCATGATTAGTTTTACGTTTTGAGTTGCAGATACTTTGATTTACGGTTAGTTTTACATTTGATTGGGCACTAAAGCACTATTATGACCTTTTAGAACTCTCTCAATGGTATGGAGAAGCATTCATTATTCACTACTTATACAACCTAGATTGAGCTGCAACCGAAGTGCGGCTACAAGAACAAATACAGGCAGGGTTTCTTTCACTTCTCCATGTTTACTCTTTCTTTCTCCCTCTAAAATAATTCCTAGGAATTCTTGTTAGATTGCATTTCCGTGGTAGAGAACTAGAGATTTCTTTAGCAACTACATGTACGATTTTCTGTCGGAGACTATGGCTAATCATTGCATCGACAAGAACAGACGAAAATAAAGGTCACACGAGATATTACAGATACCCTAAAGTTATTATCTTCAATTCGCAGACAAAGCCTGACGACGTGTTAGGAATTACGAATTCATTTTTCTGAAATAGAAGATAGTCCTTTGTAAGTTGTAAGTTGTAAGTTGTAACCTTATCACCATGTAAATTCTGGAATAAAGGAGACTCATCTCATGACCTTGCTTTTGCTTAACATAAATTGATTATCAAGAGATGAAATTGATCAGAAAAAAAGTAACCCTGATAAAGTTACCCAATCTCGTGCTTTATGCTACCACAAGAAACACACAAAATAGTATTGAAACTCATTGCAAATGGCGAACAAGCTAAAAGCACAAAACTCACGTCAATCTTGTGCTTTATGCTACCACTAGAAACCCACAAAATGGTATGGAAACTCATTGCAAATGGAGAACAAGCTAAAAGCACAAAACTCACATCAAATTTGGCAGGGTCAACCGGCTTGAGACTCAACTGGCCAGGAGATGGAACCTTAATGCTTGCAGACCTGGAATTTGTGCCCTTTAAAAGCCCATGTTGTGTCAGAGCAGTGTTAACTTTCTCCTTTGCCTAATGCATCAAGAACCAAGAAAAACATTAGGCAAACGTAGAATGCCAGAATAATGACATCTAGTACATTACAAAAACGACAATATTAGATCAAGGTAAGTTATGCCCCGTCCCAACCAGAAACAAACCCTATCCTATGGCCTATATGACTTGATGATAACCCAACAATGATTTAGCTTAAAAATGATCCCATTGTAAATCAATCATCCATTTGACTTCTAAGCTATAAGTCTATAACTCACCAATAAAATAATTTAATCCTAGTTTGCCCAAGCAAAAAATAGTCACTACCACTTGCATTGACCCCGAAAATAACCAACAATAACTCTGAAAAAAAATGACGACCCTAACTAAGGAAAGTCTGAAAAGGTTGTATCCAAAACGAAAGGGTGGATAAGCAAAACCTTCTTAAGGCAACACAAGTACACAATCATTGACTTGGAATTACCCCGTAGGATGATGACCCACACCAAACTAAATTAGACCCAAAGGGTGCTGTTTGACCCGACAATACCCAAATCCAATGTTTACATCAGCAATTGCCATTGATGTGACGAAACTGATTTGGCCTGCCTGATTGACACTCAAATAATAGAAGAATTAACTTGTGTACCTGTAACTCTCTGATACGTTTGAAGTCCTCATTAGAATAAATGTGATCATCTGTTTCTGATGTGATCTCTAACTTTGATGTAGTCAGTTTCTTCAGAGCTCGAAGACTATCCTTAGCAGCATTCAGTTGTTCATCAAAATCAGCAAATTTTCTCTTCCGTTTTTCACTTTGGCTGACGCCTTTATCACTGTCATCAGATTCACTCATGCTACATGGATCTTCATCATCTCCGGAATTATCTGACTCATTACTTTCATCTTCACTTCCGCCTACGCCAATACTCGTCTCGTCGTCATCCACATCGTCATCGGTGTCATCATCCTCACTGCCAAAATCGACAGAATCAGCATCATCACTAACATCACCAACTTCATCACCATCATTGATGTCTTCAGCGCCACTGTGAACATCGTCCTCCAAGTCACTATCACCATTATGTAGCAGCAATAATTCAGCACCGGGAACATCGGTTGCAACATTGACCTCTCCATATTCTTTAGGTCTAGCTTTTGGGTCGGTAGGTCGCCCTCTGTCTTTTTTGGCTAGCAATGAAGGGCAAACCTACAAGAAGCCAACAAGATTACTTACAAAACCTTAAAAGAAAGACACACATGGCTTAGCAAGTGTTAACTGAGTGACAATACCTCTCGAAATAAAGCCAAAAGAGAGCGAGCAGCACTTGTAACCGCTTTTTCGTGAGATTTCCTATATAAAACGAGATCTTGTAGCAAATCCTCAGTCATCATCTACGTCCCATGAAGCAGCGGAAATTGTTGTTAGCTAACAAGCACATAAATAGACATGCTTATTAAAACAGGACACCTTTTCTATTTAAAAACAAATGCAGTTTTGCTTTTCGAGCTACGCTGAGACTTTGGAAGACGAAAGGTGCCTTCTTTAGCGTACACATTTGAAAATAATTGATTCATATATTCTAACTTTCAAAAAGAGAAGCTAGTATCTATAAATGTGAGGATGACTTCAACATGTCCACAAAGCAATTCAAACATCTAAATGATGCTGCAGCCATCAAACTCAACTCATTCTATTTCCTACATATGGGACTCAATCAGAGATTCAGCTAAAATATAAAAATGGACTAGGGAATGAGAGTCAGATTTCTACCAGTGGCATGCGTAGACATATCTCTCTCACCACGTTCAATCCAACAGCTATAGCCTGATAAGAGATAGAGTGCACACTCATAAGAAATTCACTGAAGGTCCAAACATTCACAGCTAGGAGAAATACCAAAAATTTGCCAATTTTTACAAGGACATTGACATTAGTCACATTACAAATCTGAGTCATCGAGAAACCAGAAGTTTTAGGTCTTAGGATCCCTAGATGCTTACATAAAGGTACACCCTCCCATTATTTTGTTTCTTCCCATTTCCTTTTTAGGGTCAAAGTTTTGACCGGAAATAAGTTGAAAAATAATTAATATTAATACATAGAAATTAAAATAATTATATTTATCTAAAAATAACATTTGCAAAATATAATTTTCGACGAAAACAAACCGCATACACCCTAAAAAATCTGGTCAAAATGACGCCTTGGAGACTGCGCAAAAGCTAATGAGAATAAAATAGTGGATGGAGGGAGTATATATAGCAAGAAGAAAACAATAATACCTCTGTACGAGAGCGGTCGTGTACAAATTGGTTCACAATCTGCCTAAATAGAGGTTCGACAGCATCAGGTGGTACCTAATATGACCAGTTGCCGAGATGGATTAGACAAATGATAAAAAAAATCAAAATAAAGCTCAAAGTCAGGAAGAAGGAACGGCTGATGTAATGCAGAAATATAATCGGGATAAAACAAAGATAAAAAGAAGCTGAAAGGTACAATTAAAATATAAAAATACAGACCATTTCATGGCAGGCTTGCACCGCAGCAGCAAGCAGATTAGTTATATCTCGTTGATGAGGCTACACAGAAATTATAAACTGCAAATCAAACGCAGTGTTCAATCATCAAATACACCTATGGGTGGTGGAAACACAAACCTGGACATATTTCTGGATGAAGGAATAGAAGTTCAGCAATATCAATTGGTGGAGCCCAATGGTCCTAGCAACCACTTTTAAAATCATCATTTTAACCTACAGCCACATAGATAAGGCAACATGTCAACTATGATCAAGTACTTGAGCAGAAAACATTTGAGTTACACAAAATCACAAAGCTCAAGCAAATAATTAAAGGTATGGCAGGACCAGAAAGCTGCGGCCAAGAAAGTTTCTGCTAGTATTTATATTCACATCTCATCAATCCATCACGCAAGGTTAGGAATGAAAAAATTCAGCTACAACCATATTTAAATAGAAATACCCACCCACCCCCTCTCTCTTACGCTAAGGGAAAAAAATAAGAAGAATGACGTCCATTATGGAAACTCAAATAACAAAGGAACCCATAAAAGAACAATTTTGTATCAGCTACCAATAGCGCATAAGGCAACAGAGCAAAAACATCAAACTTCTTTACAGATTAACCATTGGTTCTTAGTTTTAACAGATGCAGAAGGCGTGCACGGAGCACCTCATGTGGTCAGGAACCTATATGATCAAGAGAGAAAGAAGGTCAGAAACACACGAACCTCAAAGCGCTCATTACAGCTTTGTAGTCGAGAAAACAGCTTTTCAGCAAATCCCTGAGAAAAATAAACTCCCAATTGATTTACAATAAATGGCATAGAGAAAGATAAATGGGAGAACAGAAACACACGACAGGCACAATAAAAGCAACAAACCTGGGCATCTTTCAATTTTGTAAGTGGTGAATAATATGTAGGGCCCGTTTTTTCCGAATCCAAGCGCTGCTGTCTTTTCATACTACGAACTACACGTTCTAACTTTGCTTTCTTTTTCTTTTTGCTTTTCGATGTTCCTTTTTTATTAGCCTGAAGTAGTTAAACATTAGTTTAAAATGCATAAGATATTAGATTAAACAGAGCAAATACAAAAGGGAAACCCACAACCAAAGTACCATTAAACATCTTTATAGTAACACACTCACGTTAACATTTAACTTCGTGCTTGTTTACTCAAGCACCTTGATTCCTAGCATGTAGAATTTTGCTCTGTTGTGTAGTTGCCAATGTAGCAGGAAAGGAACAAGGAATTTATTTTTTTAATCAAACAAAATTTCTTAGTTACCGGTTACCGCACTTTTCAAATTCATAGAAGATCCAAAATCATGGGACTTTAATTTTACATGCATTGCCAAACAAGAGTATAGGCAAATGCAACCACAACTACACCATAAGGCAGAAGCAATACACTGATAAGAAGGCAGAAGAGACCTTATACACGTCTTCCCTACTAAGAGCCACATGGGGTTGTTGCACAGAGTCCTCATCATCACCGCTCGATGCATCACTGTCATCATCATCTTGGATTTTCTCAAAATCAAGAAGAAAGGAAAGAGATGCAATCATGATCCTAAAAGACAATAACACCAGACTGAATCAACATAACAAATACACAAATAATTTCTTCCTCACGTAAAAGATCACCTTATCGATGTAGGCATTTAAGAGGTGAGCACCTTGACGAAGGATGAAAGCAAGCCATGCAAATTGCGTTCACAGTCCTATCATCAGTCCAGACTTTTCTGCGGTGAAGATCACAAAGGGTGACAAGAGCCCTCTTTGCTACTGACTCCTCCTCCCGCTGTAAAAACATTATTTTTATACTCCAACTCTCAAACATGAAATGGAGAATTATCTACACACATATCCACTCAAATTTAACTTATCACAAGACAAACCTGTAACATTTGAAAAAGAACATTCTGAAGAGGCTTATTTTTAGAATCATCTTTGTGCTTCTTATTCATGCGCTGAATAAAACGAACTACGTGCGAGTATGCCAGTTTCTTCAAAGTCCTATCCCCAAGAGTCTGGAGTTCCATGAACAATGTCAGCGTCTGGCCAATCTCAACTTTCTGCAGTCCAATGCCTCGTTAGTCAGTAAAACTATAGAATTTGTGTTACATTATCAGAAGATAAATCAATTTTGCTTTTACAATGGTAAAAGTTTGCTCTAGAACTGAGAGACTGAAAACATGAAATTCAAACAAATGCCTCTTCTTCCCCTTCCACACATACCAATTTCAGCTTTTTAAGTAACTTTGGGCAAGATTGATCTAACCCGGCTTTTACACAATCCAGGGCATGTAACCAGAGGTTTACATAAGTAACTTGTCAACACAAGTTCAGAGCTTGAAGTAAAGGCTATCGAATCACTATATCTTCATGTGTGATGCGTGAATAAACGACTTCATCAACCATCTACAAATAATTTAAATAGCCACATCTATAACCTACTCCCAATACCTTAATCTCCGAAACCTACATATTCAACACATTCCAACTCCAAATAACCCGTCACAAATCACAATGCAATAAGACATGTTTCCGTGTTGTGCAGTCAGTAACTCTCAACTTATTGTCACAACCACATCCTAAATCTAAAACAATTACAATGATAACCTTATCGTAAGGCCGACAACAACAGCACTACTTGAAACAAATCAAACACAATTAGTCACACAGCGGCAACAAGACTACAAAAGCACCAGTTGCGATGATTTAAACAAAAACACAGTCATCAAGATAACAATCACACAGAAATTCAACTCCCTAACCTATAGAGTTCATCAAAATAATGAGCTAAAACATAAAACACATAAATATCACCAATATTATTAGGAAAAATTGCCTAACTTACCAATTAATTACTTTTTTTTTGCAAATTATTTTGTTACAGATGACGGCCTAATGTATGATTGTCAGCATTCAATTCATAGTAACAACTCACAAAAATCAGATTATAGTAAGTAGTTTTATGCAGTTCTTCCACATCATTACAATTTACAATCAATCTACATTTGAGGCCCTAACCTTGCAATACTAAAGTATTATCTCCGTCTCAATCATTTGTTTGCTTTTCATATCGCGACAGGTATTTAATCAAAGGTAAAACAATGACCGGCCCTAACCTTACGATTAACCAGCAGAATAAGCGCCTGAGTAAGATGAGAACGAAGATAAGACGGAAGCGAATGCGCAGACGACCGAAGAAGATCCGCCAGAAGCTCCGGAAACGCAGCAAGATGTTTCGAATAATGCGGAAACATATGAGCCAAAAACATAGACCGTTCAGCGAGGTTTTTCGATACGGAAGGATCGGCGGCGACGCCGGAAAGCGAATTAAAACTCAATGCAGCTTGTTGTTTGAACAGCTCGAGCGACGACTGGAATTGACGGTAGATGAGCTCTAGCTCGGCGGTGTAGCTTTCAGGATCGCACTTCATTTTTGATTGAAGGTTTTGCAGGGATTGTTTGTCGGCGGAACGGCCGGCGGCGGAGATGGCTTCCGGCGAGAGGATCACCACGTTGCCGCTTACGTTTGGGGGCAACATTTTCGGGTGATTGGAAGGGATGAGGTGAATTGTGATAGTGAGGCTTGAGATTAGGTATAGAGTAGAACGGGGTTTAGGGTTTTAACATACCCGGATGGGTTTAGGGCTGGCAATTATCATGCCGGTTTGCCGGTTTGTAGAGTTTTCGGAATAAGTACGGTTAAATTTGGGTTGAAATCGGGCGAAATTGATTTTAAGTCGAGCTTAATTTGGGTTGTAAACGGGTTAAAATCGGGCGAAATTAGAAAGGATTCATAATTCATAATTGCGGTAGTCGAATAAGAAAAACAGACGATCGAAATATGATAAAAACACGTACAAAATCTGACATCAGGTCAATTACGAGCAAGTATTCATATCCCTTTAGTGAAACTAATAAGAAAACGAGATGACGTTACCAACTTACCATCATGACTCACGACACTAGGTCCGGACTATCCGATCTAATAAGAAAACGAGATGGCGTTACCAACTAATAAGAAAACGAGATGAAAATATGGTACTATTCGATCACATACAACATAACAGAAGTACAGAACCATTAAATAAACCGATTTAATCTTATACGAGTGTAATTGCAAATAAGGGTGATATCGAGTCTCGGTGCAACATAGGTCCGAACATAGGTCCGGACTCCGTGCTAAATTAGTCCTTATTCCCATGGTCGAGCACTCGAGCCGATTCAACAAAAGAAAGTAAGCAAAAAAATACCCGCCGCAAACGGCGGTTACACAGACGCACAGTATCGCAGCATCAACAGCTCAACTTCTGCGCACTACCAGTTTCAACTGAGAACTGACCATCTTTTTTGTGTCAAATTGGTTTAAACGAAGGTGTGGGGAAGCCATTGTTAGCCATGGTTGAAGCAGAGAGATTGTTCATAGCAGCAGGTTGCAATAGAATCGTCAACAACGTTTCATGGGGTGCTTCTAATCTCGTCTCCTTTGGTGCTCATAATGCCGTCGCCATTTTTTGCCCTCTTGTATGAACACTTCCTTCCTCTTCTTCTTCGTTCCGTTTCAATCATTTGTTTACTTTTTATATTCGTTCTGTGAGCGGTATTTTAATCAAAGTTAAACGAATGATTGAGAATTTATTACCCCATTTCAGATACTGGGTCATCATTGATTTCTTTGTTTGGTTGCAGAAAGCCCAGATTTTGACCACTCTCCCTGGTCATAAGGCTGCTGTTAATTCTACTTACTGGCTTCCTAATTCCAAATTTGCTTTTCGAGGTTATTTCTCGCTCTTCCTCCGTCCCTCTCAATAGTAAAGTAAATGTAAACTATTGAATAGTTAATGATGATTTGGAGTTTTATTGTATGAATGTGTAAAGCAAAATGCCTCACTAAATTGGTGTTGCTTTGTTTTAATTTTAATTATAAAGTAGGAGTCTTTCAATGCAATTGTCGACGTAATTTCACTGTAGGATTTCAGGAAACAATCGCGCTATTCAGTAAGTATATGGGTAAAGAAATACATTCAACTTCCCTTACCTCATAATTTACAGGAGACCTTGAGTCACTGGGATGATGATTGTTGTACAGTGCAGACTTGTACTGAACAATTACGTTTAGTTATCTTAGAATCTTATGTGAATTGTTATTGATCGATGCAGCTCAGCAGTTGCAGCTTCATTATTTACTCTCTGGGGATGCTGATGGTGTGATCATGCTGTGGGAGTACTCTCTTGGAGAGAAAAAGGTACTTCTTCTGACCTCTATTGCGTTGTAGTAATGTTGTCAGCATTCATGATCATGTGAAGAAGTATGATTCTGGATGTATTCTGTCGTATGTAGTGTTTTTTGGTGCCTGAAAATACGATATGGTATTGCTGGGTGGGTGGGAGGCGAATGTTCGTTCTAAGTCTAGTTAGAGTTATTCAGGGGTTGGGTTGTATCCTATGTTACTCAGACTCGTTTAGAAGTATCCGACATGGGTATGTGTCCAAGTGTCAGACTCGGCTATTTTATTGAAAAATATGCATATTTTGGTCATAAATGAGGTGTCCAAGTGTCATACCCATGTCCGAGTGTCGAGTGTCGGACCCCGGGTACGCGAGGAAATTAGAAGAGTCGGAGTAACATAGGTTGTATCATGCACCATTCTTCGTAATCTACGTATCAAATAACGTGAACCACTCTATTAACTATGGTTCCATCTTATACGTGATTATAGTGGAGGCATGTTTTGACTGTTCCTGAAAAACACAAGAAAGGTGTAACATGCATCTCTGGAATTATGCTTTCCACAAACGAAGCACTGTTTGCATCTACTTCGTCTGATGGTACTGTTAACATTTGGGAAATCATTCTGCCACTAGCTGCTGGAGGTAAGTTTGATTTGTAACCAATCTTAGATTTTCAGTGTATATATTAGATGATGTTTTCTGCAAATAGTTATAGGCTGGGCTCATGAACGTTTTCAACATGTGGATATGTTTTGCATGCTGGATGAGATTTTTTTTCTATTTAGCATTAAAATATAAGTTCACTGTTATCTTCTCAGAAGTTTATCTGATTTTAACATGCAAAAGCAAATACCTAGGTTCAGCAGCCTAATCTCACTGTACTTGTAGTGTACTTATTCATGATTCTTATTGCCTCCTTTTGTTTTATTTGTCTCCCTTCTGTTCATCTTGCTAGGCCAAATCTGGTAAGGCTCGCAACATGAAGGATCTGAATTTCAAGTCTGTTTATTACTACTCGTTTTCTGTTTTAATCTTAAGAGTATATATTTACCTCAAGACGATATCTACCAGTATACTTAGGAGTTATGCTTCTAACGGGCCACTGCTTTGTCTAAACATTGGTGTCGCCTACAGTCTACTAAATCGAATTTTGGGGCTTCTGCGGTCTGCCTATGAGTTAGTCGATAGACAAATAACATCTCTGAAGATGTCTCGAATGGTATCAAGTCTCATCGGCTGGGAGGGGGAGGCTGCACTGCTGAAGCTGCAAACGGTATAAAATGAGAAAATGAGGGGATAGACATTTGCTAATCCATTTAAGTTCTGAGGCTATCCGCGTCAATCTGGCCATTTTGATGAAAACGCTCTCTTAACCTCACTATCATTGGATAATGGCATATTTATTCGTCCTAGATGTATTTTGGCAGCTGTTTCTACACACTAGCAAGAAGATTGGATTATGGCATTTGTATTCTATGTAAATTTGGTTGGCAGAACACAGTTTTCTACATCTTTTCTCACCCCCTGGGGTGACTCCCCTTGACCTTTTTTGTTTGAAATTTGTAGAAATTGAGTTAGTTTGGCATTTGATATGTAGACTATATGAATGTCTCAGATGTTTTTGAAGAAATATCAGCTTTAGCAACTACAAACACCATCATGTCATGGAACTCATAGATGCCCGGTCTCTATTACTGCTTCATCTGTGTATTTGTGCTCTTCTGTAGTGTATGCCTTTTTTATTTCTATTTTTTAAGTGATGCATGAATGTGCCTCATAAAATGTGAGCTTTAGCAACTAGAAACACCATCATGTCTGTTTTTTTATACTTGCCTCTTATTCGTGTTCCCTCTTCTTTGCGGAGATCAACCTTTTTTTTGCTTGCTTTGCTTTTTACAGGCAACTGTAAATTATCACATCTTGAAGCTCTCTCAATCGGTTCAAAAACAATGGTTGCACTTGCCTTAGCAGAGTTACCTGGTAATGCTGGGAATTTGGTTTTGGCGATGGGAGGTTTGGATAACAAGGTTCATTTGTATTGTGGAGAAAGGACAGGGAAGGTATATAAATAGCAGAGTTCACTGTTGCATTGTTTCATTTCTTTTAGTATGTCTTTATTTTGGATATGTGGATACTGTTTCTGATTTTGGTTAAAATTGGTGTGGTTCAGTTTCTTCGTTCATGTGAACTTAAAGGACATTCAGATTGGATACGGAATCTGGACTTCTCTTTACCCGTGGAGATGGACGATAAAAGAAACACCTTACTACTAGTGAGTTCGTCACAGGACAAAACCATACGCATTTGGAAATTAGTCCCGTGTGAAATCGTGGACAGTTCCAAAAGGAAAGGTGTCATAGGCCTGGCATCATATATTGAAGGTCCTGTACTTGTTGCGGGATCATCCTCCTATCAGATATCTTTGGAGTCACTCCTAATTGGGCATGAAGATTGGGTGTATTCAGTTCAGTGGCAACCACCTTCAATGATGTCGGGAGAGAGGACAGGTTACATACAGCCACAAAGTATTTTATCAGCGTCCATGGACAAGACAATGATGATTTGGCAACCGGAGAGAACTTCTGGTATCTGGATGAATGTTGTCACTGTCGGGGAACTTAGCCATTGTGCTTTAGGGTTTTATGGTGGGCACTGGAGTCCGAATGGGGATGCAATTCTAGCACATGGGTATGGTGGATCTTTCCATCTTTGGAAAGATGTTGGCGTTGATTCTGCCAATTGGCAGCCTCAAAAAGTCCCTTCTGGGCACTATGCAGCTGTATCTGATATTTCTTGGGCTAGATCGGGAAAGTTCTTGCTATCTGTAAGTCATGACCAGGTAATATTCTTCTTTCCTACTAATATGGTGCATGTAATTATTTGACTTGGCCTTTAAAATTTGTATCTTGCATGGGAAAAGCTGTACAAGAGATCCAAAACAGAATGTAATTCAAATAGTCAACAGCCTCTTCTGTTATATAGAAGTATTCTTTTGTACAACATATAGTTCCATTAGATGTTCGTTATCATCGTTTTATCTGCAGTTGTCGTGGACTCGTGGTGAATTATTGATGATTTCTGTCGTACTCTATACATCTCTTTGGTTATGTTCCTGTTTATAATCGGAGTATAGAGTTACATTTGAACTTCTGAAATTGCAGACTACTCGGGTTTTTGCTCCATGGTTGAATCATACTGCAGATGAGAACTCTTGGCATGAAATTGCTCGCCCTCAAGTTCATGGCCATGATATGAATTGTGTCACACTTATTCAAGGGAAGGGTAACTATCGGTTTGTGAGCGGGGCTGATGAGAAAGTCGCTAGAGTGTTTGAAGCTCCATTGTCTTTCTTGAAGACATTAAGTTGTGCTGTTTCTGCCGAATCTGACGTTCAGGAAGACATTCAACAGGATGTTCAAATCTTAGGAGCAAATATGTCTGCTCTTGGTTTATCGCAAAGACCTATTTATGTCCACGGTATTTCCTCTCTCTCCCCTTCCCTTCTTGTCCCGCATAGCATTTCTGCTAGCCTACTTATATCGTAGTTTTAAAAGCGCCCCACAAGGCTCACCGACGCACTAGCTGAAAATCCTTGGGTGTCTTAGGTAGGCCTTTTGCATAAGGCACAGTTAATGTGGCGCACTTCTGTGCATATTATATATTTTCTCTTCAGGTTTGTTTCTATGCCTTTGCATTTGCCCCCATTTAGCTTTATTGTTTTTTTGAATCTTCGCACCCTCTTTAACATGCAAAAACCGTAGTGTTGCACAAAATTTTATTTTGAAATACAATTTTGTGTGCATGAGGTGCGCGTCTCGGGTCTCGTTGCCATGGGCCATTGTCGGCTCGTGCCTTGAAACTAACACTTGGCATTGTTACACTTAGGGTTGGGATTGTGTAATTTTTGTCGCAGGGGATTTTCAAATGTTCTAAACTTTTAATATGAAATGTTTCATGTGAAGCCGCGCAAGAGATTCCAGAGAGATCTGGCAGCGAAGTGGTCGACACCCTTGAAACAGTTCCTGAAGCAATACCAGTTACATTTACTGAACCTCCGATAGAGGATCAACTGTCATGGCATACATTATGGCCAGAGTCTCACAAACTTTACGGTCATGGAAATGAATTGTTCTCTTTATGCTGTGATCATGAAGGGAAGCTTGTTGCTTCCTCATGTAAGGTATGTATGAAGTATTATGTTATCTATTCTTGTTTTCAAGGCACATCCGTTGATATATTAGGAGGCGTAACTTCTGTGCTCTGACAACGTACTACTTTGCAGGCTCAGTCACTCTCAGTTGCAGAGATATGGCTGTGGCAAGTTGGATCATGGAAGGCAGTTGGTCGCTTGCAGTCTCACAACTTGACCGTGACCCACATGGAATTTTCACATGACGACAATTTACTTTTGTCCGTCTCCAGGGACCGACAGTTCTCTATTTTCTCCATTAAAAGAGAAGGTAAACTTGTCTGTTTGAATTGTTCGCAAAGCACTTTTGGTGTCGATTCCTGCATTAGTACTCTTTCCAAAATCTAAACTAAGGCTGAGTTTCCTGAAAGTGGCAAAATTTACAAGGATGCGAAAAAAAAATGTCTCACTGTCCTACATGTAAAACTATGTTAAATCAGCGAGTCTTGACTAAGACTGTGTTACGTAGTTACACACACTCACCTATTTTATCTTTTCTGTTCGCATGAGAATTGCTGAAAGTCCTCAAGTCCGCTCTTTAGAATTTAAAGTTTAAAGTGACAGTATACCGGCTTACAGCTTGTGTAGTTGTCTTCAAACTTGCACAATAAAAGTCGACAAGTTGAATAAAACGTAATGGTTTTATTCATGATCGTAAATTTTGTGGTGCTTTAAAGCGGCAAAATCTCTATTCCTGAGTTTCTGTAAGAACACTAACTGGCCTCGACACTGTTTCTCAAATTTCGAAAACTTTGGCTATGGATGGCTGGATGCCCTTAATGCAATGATGAGAGCCTGAGACCAGCCGAATACAGTAATCAAATGGGTATTTGTGTATTTTCTTGAGCTAGTAGGCTAATGGATATGTGGGTAAGACACTAATTGTTTACACTGCAATGGTAATCAGGCACGGAAGAGATCAATTACGAGCTTGTGGCCAGGCAAGAGGCCCACAAAAGAATAATATGGGCGTGTTCTTGGAATCCTTTCGGACATGAGTTTGCCACGGGTTCAAGAGACAAAACGGTCAAGATATGGGGTGTTGAGAATGAATCTTCAGTCAAACTACTCTTGACGCTACCACCATTTTCTAGTAGTGTCACCGCATTGTCCTGGCTGGGTGTAAACCGTCAATCCAAGCAGGGTCTACTAGCAGTCGGAATGGAAAATGGACTCATAGAACTCTGGCACGTTTCAGCTAGAAACAAAGACGGCTGTGAGACTGTTCCAGAGTTCACAGCTAACCTCGCTTCTCGACTAGTTTCATTCATGTGCCACGCTTCTACTGTGCAACGCTTAGCATGGAGAAACTCCGAGAAGGTAGAAGATTGCAGTAATGTGCAGCTCGCTTCCTGTGGAGCTGACAACTGTGTACGTGTATTTGAGGTTAATGTTAGTTAAGGTAGTCTGCTGGTCTGCTGGAAATCTAGATTTTGTAATCGTACATGTCGGAGTTTATTTGGGGTAAACGCGCATGTATCAACTTGTCACGGGCAAAACCCCGCTGTTTAACCCTTAACCCCATGGAAATAACTTCGCCCTTTATTTATTGACGAGTTTAGATACATTTTGCTAGAAGTTATTCCGCACCTTGTAGCTTGTTTTGTGATATAACTTGTACTTCCTGTTAGTCTGTCGCAAGTAAGAATTTATGAAGAACAGGCCTTTAGCAATTAAGGATCATGACACTGAATTAGAGAGTTCGTGTAATCATATATGACCATTGAATTTCGGTATCTTTTTTTTTTTTTCTTTGGCGACGAGTGAACCCGCAGCCGCTATCTTTGGTGCGCACGCACTGGGTAAATTTTGCTCTTGGGGAGGCTTGAACCCGGGTCTCCTGAAAATTCCACCCAAGTTTTAACCACTAGACTCTCTTAATAAAGTTGTTGAGACAAGTCGCAAACTTGTGACGGCAAACTTATGACGGATATATTCGTCACAAATTTATGACGGGTCAAGTATTATCCATTTGGGTAGGAAAAGACGAGTTATTTGAGACTTTTTATGTTTTGTTTTATATACACAAGTTGAAGACCTTGACCTGTTAGAAACTTATATATCCTTATAAGAGGGACTTACTGTTTCTTTTTAAGCTCCTGAAATATCGGGTTTTTAACCGAACCTGAACTAAAACTTAACCTATATGTACGTATTTGTAATAAATATTATGGTTAAATGTGAGTTTGGGTTGGATGTGGGTTGAATAAATATAAATTTTTTAGCTTACGGATTTGCGGGTTAGCGGTTTTTGGGTTAGGTCTTTGAAAATTTTGGATAATACGTTATGCAACCACAAATTCTTATTTGTAACGGTCGATATTCATTACAAGTTTCTGACGGCTCAAATAATATCTACATGGAAGGATAAATAAATACAAGTTATTTGTGATTCGCTGTACATTTTACTTTTTGTCTTATCTAACGAGGATCATACATCCGACGTACTATCACTATATTTATAGTTTTTGATCATTATAGTAATGTTTTTGAATTTTGTTTTAAAAATTATGAGTATTGTTATAAAGTTTCTGAGTTCGGTTATTAAAACATTAAACTCAAAAAATTCCAATAGAACTCAAAAACATTACATATAAATTTAGTTTTAGTTTTGACAGAAAAAAAAATAAAATCTAACCTATAAATTTTAATAAGCTCAAAAAAAATACGCAAATGCTCAAAAACAAATAAATTTTGAGAATATAAGCTCAAATACTCATATGTTTAAAAACAAATAAAACTTAAGGTAATAAATTTAAAAAATACTCAATTGCTCAAAATAAATAAAATCTGAGATAATAAACTAAAAAAGAAAGTTTGAAATAATACAATTGTGGTAGGTTCATTTTCCTGGAGGATTACAACAAAAGAGTTGATTAACTACCAATTATTCGAGAATGGCCACGAAACACGCTTAGTTGTATCTTGTTGAAAAATTATCAATTATTGTAAGTAACATGAATAATTAATGATTATTTTCCATAATACCAACTCCTATCATTAACATACTGATTAAAAAATAATAATTTTTCTGTAGGATGGAAAAATAGGTCATTTTTTAACTAATAAAAGTGGTCACTGTTTAGTTAGAATGGTCACTATTTATCAAAAAGTTGTCGTTTTTCTATTGGTCGCACGTGCGATTTTTGTGTAAAAACGGTAATCTCATGTACGACGGTCTCATCCCGTGATTTTTTTGCAAAATGTGACTTTTTTTGGTAAATGTGATATTTTTTGGTAAATAGTAACCACTTTGATAAAATAGATCATTTTTAAGTTTTTATGTTGGTCGTACGTGCGAGGTTGTATATTAGAATTTGTGTAAAAAATATTATAGTTTAGCTCTTCATTAATCAAAGGGACACTTATCCGTAGATCATGACAAATTTAAATGCAAATTAAATGGTTTAATTAATGAAAAAAATAATAGCCCTAAACGTTGTATATAAATAGAGATAAATGAGTGAAGCTACGAGTACACTACAAATAATCAGAAAACAATATTACAAGTTCAGTTAATTACATACTATTTCGACCCTCAAGGCCTCAACTATTTGAGCCCTAATGGCGATTTACCCTACTTGGTTTGCACCATCCTGCCAGGTATAACCCTAATTATTATACTCGTTACGGTTCAGTTATTTATTTATTTTTTATAATCTTTCAATAAACGGTACTCGATCCATATATAGATTATTAACTAGAATATCGGTAATAATAATGTTAGTGATTATTTTGTGCAGGACGGGGACAATGCTTCCGCCCAGGTGTAAGCATGGATCGATCACTCGACTTTCGTCTCGGGCCTTTAGATCAACGTCCAAGCATGTTTGTTAGTACTGGTTGAGTACTGCGTATTGTTATTGTGATGTGTGGTTGTTTCATGTTACCTTTGTCAATGTTTTTCAGTTTGTTCATTGTTATGCTTTATATCTTCCATAAGAGATAAAGGCCCTTATATATATATATATATGTGTTAATTTTTGTTATTCTCTTTTTTTTCTTTATTGTGCTGATTATTAGATGTGTCGGTTTATTTACACTTTGTTTACAATCACTTATTTTAGGGTTAGGAAACTGAATCTATCTAATAAGCAAGATTATCTATATATGAACGGTTTTTATTGAACAAAATCAGAAAACTTTTTTTACTTTCTTACTTATTGTTTCATTCATTTTACATACTACTTCCTTTATAGGAAACTCAAAAACCGACATAACCCAAATACATTACATTAGCCCATAACCCATAACTACTATTTGACCCATTTACAAAATGATCAAACCACATAATTATAGTTATTATACATTTAACTAATTTTGAATCAACTATTCAACACTTCCCCTTGATTCAAAATTACCGACTCCAAGCTGCGACACAAAAAATTGATGCTTGGCATGCGAAAGCGATTTTGTGAAGATATCCGCGGTCTGCTCATTTGTGCCACAAAACCTCAGCATGATTTTTCCTTCTGCTACTAACTTTCGGATGAAATGATATTGCACGTCTATGTGCTTGGTTCTACCATGGAATGCTGGATTTTTCGCCATAGCTATTGCTGACATGTTATCACAAAAGATAACTGTAGCTTCCTTTTGCTCAACATGAAAATCGGCTAACAATTTTTTGAGCCATAAAGCTTGTCGTGCTGCTGCTGTGGCTGCTGTATATTCAGCTTCGGAGGACGACAAAGCAATAGTCTCTTGCTTCTTTGAGCTCCAGGTGATTGCTCCAGAACCTAGACTGAAAATATTACCGGAAGTGCTTTTTCTATCATCTATACATCCAGCCCAGTCACTGTCAGTAAATCCAACCAATTTAAAATTCGGTACCTTAGTATACCATATTCCAAAACTGACCGTTCCAGCCACATAACGGAGAATTCGTTTCGCTGCACCATAATGCTGTCTCGTGGGATTATGCATATACCTAGACACCACACTCACGGAAAAAGCAATGTCGGGTCTAGTATGTGTAAGGTAATTTAGACCCCCTACAAGACTTCTGTACAACTTGCCATCAGCTTGTTCAGTACCATCTTGACGCTGTAATTTCTCATTGACATTCATAGGAGTAGGCGCGGGTTCACAATTTGTCAAGTGAAATTTCTTAAGCAAATCCGTAGCATGCTTCTCTTGACACAGAAAAATACCATTTTCACTTTGCTTTACCTCAAGACCCAAAAAATATTTAAGCAAACCCAAATCCGTCATCTCAAATTTTTTCGCCATGCTAATTTTAAATTTATCAACTACGGACTGAATTGAACCAAAATAAATCATGTCATCAACATATAAGCATACGACAAGAAAATTATTACCTTCCCGCTTCAAGTAAAGAGTCGGCTCATTTTCACTTCTTTTAAAGCCATTGGACAGGAAGAAATTATCAATCTTGCTATACCATGCTCGCGGAGCTTGCTTCAAGCCATAAAGAGCTTTGCGTAATCGATAGACTTTATTTTCATGCCCAATGGAAACAAAGCCCTCTGGTTGGGAAACATAGACCTCCTCCTTCAGCTCTCCATTTAAAAATGCCGACTTCACATCAAATTGGTACACAGGTAGCTGAAATTGTGCTGCTACGGCCAGAAATGTTCTCACCGTTTCAAATCTTGCAACGGGTGAGAATGTCTCATCAAAATCTACTCCTTGCCGTTGTGAGTATCCTTTAGCTACAAGCCTTGCTTTGTGTTTTTGAATACTCCCATCAGAGTCGTACTTTGTTCGGAATACCCATTTTAACCCAATTTCATTTTTGCCTTCGGGTGGATCAACTAACTCCCACGTTTCATTTTTTTCTATAGCTAACATTTCCTCCTTCATAGCATTTATCCACACTTCACTCTTGGCTGCCTCTTCATAGGAAATAGGATCAGAGACATATAATGCAAAATTACATGTCCTGTAAATATCTTGAATTGACCGGAATTTTTTTTGAGGTGTGCTGCTTGAGGTACTTGATGATGATGAGGGAGCAACACTAGACGGGCTGCTGTTTTGAGGAGATGGGGGGCTGTTTGGTGGAGTATTTGTGTCACTTTCACTGCTGCTGCTACTAGTGTCGGCCTGCACAATATTTTCTGGCTCGGAAAATTCACAAACTGGAGCTGGAGTTCCTATCATACCGTCACAATTCCACATCCATTTTCCTGCTTCATCAAACTTAACATCTCTACTTACAATAACCTTACCACTTACGGGGTTGTATAACTTGTACGCTTTGGATTCAATACTATAGCCAACAAATATACATTTTTCAGACTTGCTTTCTAATTTGTGACGTAAATTACTTGGAACCAAAGCATATGCTAAACAACCAAATATTCTTAAGTGTCTTACCCGAGGTTTTTTACCTCTCCACGCTTCAAATGGGGTTTGATTTGCGACGGCTCTTGTTGGAGAAATATTTAACAGATACACCGCTGTTGCAACCGCTTGTCCCCAAAATTTATTTGGTAACCCTTTTTCCTGAAGCATACTTCTGGCCATCTCTACAATTGTCCTGTTTTTGCGCTCAGCAATGCCGTTTTGCTGTGGTGTATAGGGCGCGGTAAGCTCCCTACGGATACCATGAACATCACAGAAGATATTAAATTCTTTGGACAAGAATTCACCACCACGATCCGTTCGTAGCGTCTTAATACGCCTGCCACTTTGATTCTCCACCATTGCTTTGAATTTTTTGAAGTAATCAAAAGCTTCTGATTTCAACTTTAAGAAATAAACCCAACACATCCGACTATAATCATCAATAAATAATAAGAAATAACGATTTTCACCAATTGACTCAGTTCTCATTGGACCACATATGTCGGAATGAACAAGTTCAAGAAAATTAGAAGCTCTCCAGGACTTTCCACTAGGGAATGGTGCTCTACATTGCTTACCATAAATACACCCTTCACAGAATACATGGTCACCAATTTTGGGCAGACCTACTACCATCTCAGTTTTACTCAATAATTTTAACCCATTTACATTCAAGTGACCGTAACGCAAATGCCATAGCTTAGCTTCACAATCCTTTTGAGCAACCAAGGCAGTACCCAATTCACTAGATACATCCAATGAAAACATATTATTAGGTGACTTGTGTATATTAGCAATAGTGTGGCCAGATTTTTTATCATTAATAACACATGTATCATCCTCAAATTTTACGGAATATCCATTACTCACCAACTGTCCAACACTTAACAAATTATGAGCAAGACTCGGAACAAATTGAACATCGTTAAGTAGTTTGACATCACCTTGCATAGTTTTTACCGCAATAGTACCTTTTCCTTGGACAACCAGATTCTTGTCATCTCCAAGTCGGACTTCACTTTTCTTCGTTTCATCAAGATCCCTAAACAAAGATTTTGCTCCTGTCATATGATTCGAACACCCACTATCTACAAACCATACACCATTGCTGAAATTAGGTGTACTTGAATGTGTCATGAACAAGTTACTTTCCTCCACTTTCTCTGTGAAATTTGCCTTAGTCTGATTATCCTTCATCTTAAACCAACAATTTGCTTCTTTATGCCCATACTTCTTACAGTGATAACATTGAACTAAACCCTTGTTCTGACGGTCCTCACTAAAATGTCCTCTTCCTCTACCTCGGCCGCGACCTCGGCCTCTAAAACCGCCTCTGTTATACCCTCGACCATGTGAATTTTCTGTCTTCCCCTTCTCATGAGAAGACTCCCCTTTCACCTGAAATGCTTTCTCCTCTAACTTCTCATTAGACCTATTCAGCCTATCCTCATGAGCCAACAATGAACCCTTTAATTCGTCAAGAGTATAAGTTGATAAGTCTTTCGACTCTTCAATAGCAGCTACCACATAATCAAACTTTGAAACTAAACTCCTTAAAATTTTACTTACTGCAACTTTATCATCAATAATTTCACCATAAGATCTCATGCTATTAATTATTTCGGATATTCGGGACACATAATTTTGAATTGACTCGTCTTTCTGCATAACTATCAATTCAAAATCACGACGAAGAGTTTGAAGCTTTACTTGAATTACCTTTTTATCTCCCATAAACTCTTGTTTCAAGATGTCCCATGCTTGCTTTGATTTGGTAGCAGCTGCAATTCGGGGGAAAATAGGATCATCAAGAGCCTGCTGAATGAAAAATAGAGCCTTTGCATCCTTCTTACGATTCTCTCGCAACTGTGTATCAGATTCTGCGGTCTGATTTCCCTGGGTTTCTGCATACCCATTTTCAACCAAGTCCCATAGCTCTTGAGACTTGAACAAAGTTTGCATTTTGAGGCTCCAAAATTGATAATTTTGCCCCTTAAATATTGGAATTAAGGGTTGTGAGGTTGTATTGCTTGATGCCATTGATATTGTTTCTTTTTTTAAAAGCTCTCTGATTGTTTATTGAGGGTTTTCAATTGATTTTTTTGATTTTTGCTTTTTTTGTGGTTTCCTACGGTTGAAGGAAGAGAATAGGGATTCTTTTTTGCTTTCTTTCCCTTGAAGTTCTTTGTTTTGTGTGGACCTTTTTACTGTGCTCTGATGCCAAATATTGAACAAAATCAGAAAACTTTTTTTACTTTCTTACTTATTGTTTCATTCATTTTACATACTACTTCCTTTATAGGAAACTCAAAAACCGACATAACCCAAATACATTACATTAGCCCATAACCCATAACTACTATTTGACCCATTTACAAAATGATCAAACCACATAATTATAGTTATTATACATTTAACTAATTTTGAATCAACTATTCAACAGTTTTCTAACGTGTGCCCTAAATCTTGGGGCACACGTTAGTAAATCGAATATGGAAAGATTCGTAACATATATTGATGATAAATTCAAGTATAAACTTAGTTTCACCATAATTATTGACAATATTTTATAAATCTTTTCCTATTCGATTTATTAATTAACATCTGCCCTAGGACGCACGTTAGAAAAACTGATATACAAATAAGAATATGAATATATAGAAATTAGTCCCTCTAAAAGATCTCGTACTTATAATGTAAATGCTCTTATAACAAGAAGACTCGCCTATCACTTTACCGAAGGATCGTGTTTACGTCGTCGACTCGTCGACACATTTTTTTAATACTCCATATATGAATATATACGAGAGTATTATTCTAAATTTCTAATAAATTGATTAAGTATACTATTACTGTAAATGGATCATGCAATGCCTTCACACAAAGTTTATACTATAACTTATATATCATGTATATGTAGTCCTGTCAATGGATTGGGTTCCGGTCAAGATCTGGCTCGGATCGGAAATCTACTGTATGTGGATTATACATAGGGCATACTAACGATTTTATAATTTTCAAGCAATATAATAAAAATTTTGAGTATTGTTTTAAATATTATGAGTTTTATGATATAGTTTTTGAGTTTATTTATTACAATATTAAGCTCAAAAAAATTAGTATAAAATCCAAATACATTACATACAAATTTAGTTAAATATAAGTTTTGACCCAAAAAATTAAAATCTAAGTTATAAACTTTAATAAACTCGGAAAAAATGCACGTATGCTTAAAAATATAAAGTTTGAAATAATAAGCTCGGAAAAAATAACATATATATGTTCAAAAACAAGTAAAGTTTAACGTAATACATTTGATGTATGTTCTTTTTTCTCGGACATTTAAATTTTGTATGCCAACATATCGGAATTTATTTAGGGTAAACGCGTAATATCAACGTGTCACAAGCAAAACTCATTGTATAACCCGTAATACCACGGAAATAACTTCGCCTTTTACTATTTGTTAACTAGTTTAGATACATTTTGCCGAACACTACAAAAAAAAACACGCGTCTGACTGAAAAACCCGTTAGAAATGACAAAATCCGTGATTAAAGTTATTGGAAGCAATGCTAATAAAGAGAAAGCCTTGTCTGCGATATTTTATATATATATTCGTTTTTGTTTTTATACTCAAGTAATACTCTAAGATTATTTCCTGCGTGTCAAATATTAGAGTTAATTATTTAGTTTAATATATATTTTAAGGGTAGAAAATGTATCAATGTTCTGCACAATCAATATTTCATGCTACTAGACATGTAATATTAAATTTGTCTCTATGGGAGGTAGTAGTCGATCAATCTGCTTCCCACCAAAAGCTTTCTTATTTACTCGTTTTGCATTCTTATGAACTATTGCCTTAATTCTTATTAACGAGTATGTGTGTGTCGACCGTTGATGATCGAGACTAGGATCCTGACACACGCAAACCAAGACCGATTACGAATGCACAATAGTACTAGTGGACGATCCTTCACTAGTGTTTGACGCTCTCGGTTGTATTCTTGTCGTTATATTAGGCAAGTGTGTGCGCCAGTGCGCCACGTTCTGACTCAAAGTACCGGACTGTTAACAGAAAGCAAGGGAAAAGACAAGGAAAGGCGCAAGGAACAATGATAAAACAGTAAATAAATCTTGATAGATCAGAGTTGATTATATGTGAGTTTGGACCGGATATGTGTTGGACTAACATAAATTTCTTAACCTACGAATATGCGAGTTAGCGGGTTTTGGGCGGATTAGTGAACAAGGGCTTTATAAATTTTGAAAAGTGTATATGTAACACTGCTATGTTAGCAGGTCGAACACGATGGATCTAATAATCGTCTCAGCCGTGAACAACTCTAATTTAAATCAGTATAATATTTAACCATGATACTAACTTCGATCATTGACATCAAGAGTAAAAAAATTGTATCCTCAAATAATTCACAAACATCCATGCTGGATCATTAACATCGGGACTAACAAAAAAATGTAGTCTCTTCAATAATTTAGGGGACGCTTGCCAATGGAACAAAGACAAAAGAGGTAAATATTCATCACTACAACCTGGGAGAGACGGTCTTTCAATAATTTATTGAGAGACCATTCTTTTGTATCCTTTTATTTGTATTTCGTGACCCTTTTGTCATTGAACGTACCATAGTAATTTCGTATTTATTTACATAATAAATGTACACATTTTATCTTTAATAATGATTTGTATCTATTATATTACTCTTTCCGATTTCTTGTGTTGTTCTCTTTTGATATTAATACAAGAAATAAGGAAATCAATCTGGACCACACAATACACATGACCCCACATGAAATTAATTTTGGACCACACAAAGTTGTCCAAAAAGGAAAGAGGGAACATCAATGTTATTAGACCAAAACGGAAAGGGGATCATCATAGGAAATCGGAGGTAGTATTAGTTTTAGTACCAGTTTTTCTTAAATTTGTACAATAGTCTCTTAATAAGCTTATTGAGAGGTGGTCTCTCAGGAAACCTACTGAATATTCATATGTTTTGACAAAAGAGTAGGTAAATTTTCATCTGTTGTGTTTGACAAAAGAGTAGGTAAATACTCATCTGTTTTTTTAATCGGCGTAATTCACGTAAATCATCTAGTTTAGTCCAGATACGACTTAGATAGGATCATTAAAAGCGATAAAGTTTTTTCTCATGAGTTTTAACACTACTACATCGTCATTTTGATGTGTTTTAAGTTCGTGATGTTTCACTACTATTTAAAATTAAAATATCCATACTCTAAAGTTGAATTTCAATTTACCAACTAAAAAATAGTTTACTTGTTTATCAAATATTAATATTATTATCTATTGGGTTTTAATTATTTTTTAAATTTGGATTTGTTGAGTCTACCTAATCGATCAAATTAGTATAAATATTAATAGTGGTAGTGGTGGTGGTAGTAGTAGTGTTCTTCTTCTTATAATAGTATCTCATGGGGTGTAGTTCTCCGGTTTGGGAAGGGTTTGAGGAGTGTTTTAGAAGCATGCTTAATACCCTATTAACCTAATGATTATAGTGTGCCTTGATAACACTACCTAAGGCCAATAGAATTGCATAGGAAAGGGAAGGTGTTCCCTCTTGTGGCTCCCTATGCTTCGGCCGTCCCAAACCCAAGATCACACTAATAAAAGTGGTGATCTTCTAATCTCACATATTCATTATTCATTCTAAGAAAAAACCTAGCAAATTTTAGAGAGAAAATTTGTGTGAAAACCTCAATCTAATATTATTATAGTGATAATAATAATACTAATAATACATTGTCAAAATTAGTATTGTATTTCTAATTAGAGAGATTAGAGATAAGTTTAAGGAGAAACCGATTTTGTGCTAGCTTGTTCAAGTCTCGGTTGATTGAGGGGTTGTCTTGGTGCATCCAAAGGAGGTATTCTATTTTGGGTACTTGGAGGATCATCTTTGCCATTCTCTTGGACCGTTTTGTAAGGGTTCAATATCTCCTTATTTCCGCAATATTTAGCATGCATAAGATCATTTTAAATAGTATATTAAAATGTTAATTACAAGGTTATGTTAGTATGACTAAAATTAGTTTATGAGCAACTAATAAAACCTAACACATCAGACTGAATATGAGAGAATATGTCGGACCATCACATCCGAAATAACTGAGTTGGCCCGGGAAGCGAAACTAAGGAAGTTACACGGAAAGACGCTAGGATTAGAGACGAAAGAGTTGATTAACTACCATAATTGTTCTTGATTACAATCCATGACACATCTTGTCTAATTGTATATTTGTATATATGTTCTTGAAATTATCATTTATTGAAAGTAACATGGATAATTAATGATAATTATCAATAATCCCAACTTGTATCATTAACATACTACTATTAATCAGTAATTTTTGTGTGTGACCGTCTCACGCATATAATAGATTCATTTATTTGTATTAAATGAGAAACTTATTATAAAAAACATATGGTCTCATGGAGTGAGACCGTCTTATTGTAGAATTTGTGACTATTAAAACGCAAATTTTATTATACAATCAAACGTTTCATGCACGATCAAAAAATATGACCATGTTTTAATAAATAATCCCCATTTTTGGGTAAACCGTGATCACTATTTATGACTAAAAGATGAATATTTTTTTTCAAAGTAATCACTATTTATTAAATGGTACATTTTGTCAATAACAATATTTGGTGTGACTAAAAAAATTGTAGTCTAGCTCTTTAGTAATCTAAGGGGCACTTGCGCGTAGATCTTTACAAAATTTAAATTTAAATTAAATGGTTTTAATTAATCTTGATTAATTAATGAAAAAAATAATACACTAAATTTTGTATAAATAGAGATCAATTAGTGAAGCTATGAGTACACTACAATAACCAGAAAACAAATCAATTAGCATTCATATTAAAACTAGTTGTTTGTGAAAATGGTTGCTATTTCGACCCTCAACTATTTGACCCCAAATGGCAGTTTCCCTAGATGGTTTTCGCCATCTTGTCAGGTACAAGTGAATACAACTATACGTGTTTTAGCAATTAGAGGATTATACAACCAGATGTATATCTCTGGTATTATAGATTTTGACCTTTATAATAAATAATTTAAGTTTATGTATATACTTTACGAACTTTATTGAAAAGAACCTGAACATCTTTATAAAAAAAAATTGTAAATCAAAACATTATATTGAAACTCAAAAATAATGCATATAAAACCCAAAATTTTTAATTTTAATACTAAAAAATTATAGGGCAAGAAAAAATTGTTAAAAGCTCGAAAAAAATTACATATAAACTCAATTAGATTTGTATTCGAGGTACGATATTGATATATATCTGGATGATCCTATTTGTGGTGTTTCAGTTACTTATTTACTTTTTATAATCTTTTAATGAACTATAATAAATTATTAGTTAAAATATCGGTAATAATAATGCTGGCAAAATATTAAAACTAGTCTCGGTGATTATTTTGTGCAGGACGGGGACAACACTTCCGCCCAGGTGTAAGCATGGATTCGATCACTCGACTTTTCTCTCGGGCCTTTAGATCGTCCATGCATGTTTAATTTGTTAGTACTGTGTATGGTTACAATAATGTTGTGTGGTTGTTTCGTTACCCTTGTCAATGTTTTTTGAGTTTGTTCATTTTTATGGTTTATATCTTCAATGAAATATAAAGGCCCTTATATGTGTTTTATTTACGTTATTCTCTCTTTTTTGTTTGTTTTATTTATTGTTTATGCTCGGATCATCTTTGTACCGGCTTATTTACACTTTTTGAATCTAATTATTTACAATCGCTTATTTTAGGGTTAGGAAGTTGAATCTATCTGATAAGCTAAGGAGATGACCTATATATGAAAATGAATATGAATATATACAAAGCCCTTCTAAAAGATCGCGTGCTAATAATACAAATATCTTATATCTATATTAATACAAGAACATTTCGTGTAATTTCGTGCTTCCACATCATCACATCCATTTTCATTTATTTTTTATTTTAAATAAATGCAGACCCGCCACAAAAATATGGATATTATTTATGAAAACCAACTCTAGAAAAATTAACAAAAAACATTATTAGACAATGAAAATATAAATGATAAAACAAATAAGGTTACAATATTTATTTTCAGGCTTTTAACTTAACATTTTGACCATCATAATAGCAAATTTTCGAGATATTACTAAATTTGAGTAACTTTTTAATAAGAAATAGTTTTCAACAAAAAAAGTTAATAAATAATACTGTTTTAATTTTCAGTTTAAAAAATGAGATCCAAAAAGTTAACAAAAGAAATAAATTATAAAACTCTGTTAATTAGATTTTAGAGCATTCCGTTAAAATAATACTCTAAAAGAATTCATTATAGATATTGAATTAATCCACTAAAATGAGTAGATCTAAAAAATTTGTTATCATGTTTTAACACTAAATTCGTGCATTTTTTCACGGATTTGAAATATGTGTAATTTCAAACCCTTACTATTGTTGCATGTGTGTTTAAACTATAATGAGCCTATAGACAAGGATTCAGAAAAAAAAAAACACATATTTCGGGTTCTAAAATGACCGAAAACAGCCGATTTTGAAGGTTATTATCCACGTTTTTTAGGCCAAAAAGGTCTCGAGATAAAAACTCTTGAAATTCTCACCATAGTACTTTAATACCATAAAACAATGACTCAATGTGTTAAAATTGATATGCGTTATAAAATAGACACATTTAAAGGTCATATCATTATTTTAAATGTCGTGTTTGAAATAGACAAAATAAGTTATATATTTTATTTTATTTTGTTTTGTGAAAAATCCGAGCATCCAATATTTATTATCGGATATATTAAGTCTATTGACAAGAATTTATAAAAAAAATATTCCGGGTTTTAAAATGACCGAAAATAGCCGATTTTGAAGGTTATTATACACGTTTTTTACGCCGAAAAGGTCCCGAGATAAAAAAAATTCGAAATTCGCACCATAGTACTTTAATACCACATAAAAATCGCTCAAGGTGTTAAAATTGGCATACGGTTTAAAATAGGTACATTTAGAAGCCCTAACATTACTTTAAATGTCGTGTTTGAAATAGATAAAATAAGTTATATACTTTATTTTATGTTGTTATGTGAAAAATCTAAGCATCCAATATTTATTATAGGATATAATGAGCTAATAGACAAGGATTCAGAAAGAAAATATTTCGGGTTCTAAAATGACCGAAAATAGCCGATTTTGTAGGTTATTATCCACGTTTTTTAGGCCAAAAATATCCCGGGATAAAAACTCTCGAAATTCGCACCATAGTACTTTAATACCATATAAAAATGAGTCAAGGTGTTAAAATTAGCATACAGTTTAAAATAGACACATTTAGAGACTCTTACATTATTTTAAAGGTGATGTTTGAAATAGACAAAATAAGTTATACTCCCTCCTATTCCGAATAATTGTCACATTTCGGGTTGGACACGGAAATTAAGGAATTCATTTGTTTAATGTAAAGTAATGTGTGGGGTTGGAAGATTGGAGAGAGGGAAGGTATTATTGATTATTATTGTGAGTAGAGGTGATTAAAATAAGTAGTGTTGTGGGGTAAGGTGGGGTATTATTGTGGGTTAGAGTGAATAAAATAAGTATAAACAATGTCCCAAAATGGAATATGTGACAATTACGTGAATAGACGAAAACGGCAAATGTGACAATTATTCAGAATAGGAGAGAGTATATTTTATTCTATTTTGTTTTCTGAAAAATTCGAGCATCCAATATTTCTTATCGGATATAATGAGCCTCTTGAGAATGATTCAGAAAAAAAAATTCGGGTTCTTAAATGACCGAAAATAGCCGATTTTGAAGGTTTATCCACGTTTTTTAGGCCGAAAAATGTCCCGAGATAAAACTTATCGAAATTCGCACCATTGTACTTTAATACCATATAAAAATGACTCAAGGTGTTAAAATTGGTAAACGATTTAAAATAGACACATTTAAAGGCCCTAACATTATTTTAAAGGTCGTGTTTGAAATAGACAAAATAAGTTATATACTTCCTATGTTGTTTCGTGAAAAATCCAAGCATCAATACTTATTATAGGATATAATGAGCCTATAGACAAGGATTCAAAAAAAAAAAATTCGGGTTCGAAAATGACCGAAAATAGCCGATTTTGAAGGTTATTATCCACGTTTTTTAGGCCAAAAAGGTCTCGGGATAAAAACTCTCGAAATTCTCACCATAGTACTTTAATACAATATAAAAATGACTCAAGGTGTTAAAATTGGCATACGGTTTAAAATAATCACAAATTCTTATTTGCAACGGCACTATCCGTCGCAAGCTTGTGACGGATACCGTTTTCTCTCACAAAATACCCACTTTTCTCTCTCTCCAACACTATTCATGTGGTCCCCTTTCTCCACTAACCCATTTTCTATCTATTTTATCTCACAAAATATCCGTCACAAATGGTGACCCGTCGCAAGTAAGACTTGCTATAAAATAATAGTAAGTCTTGCTTGTAACGGGTCACCATTTGTGACGGATATTTTGTGAGATAAAATGGATATAAAATGAGTTAGTGGAGAGAGGGGACCACATGAATAGTGTCGGAGAGAGAGAAAAAGTGGATATTTTGTGAGAGAAAACGGTATCCGTCACAAGCTTGTGATGGATAGCGCCGTCACAAATGAGATTTGTGTTAAAATAAACACATTTAGAGACTCTTACATTATTTTAAAGGTCGTGTTTGAAGTAGACAAAATAAGTTATATACTTTATTTTATATTGTTTTGTGAAAAGTCAAGCCTCCAATATTTATTATAGGATATAATGAGTCTATAGACAAAGATTCAGAAAAAATATTTCAGTTTCTAAAATGATCGAAAATAGCCAATTTTGAAGGTTATTAACTTATTATCCACGTTTTTCAAGCCGAAAGTTGCCGGGATAAAAATTCTCGAAATTCGTACTATAGTACTTTAATACCATATAAAATGACTCAAGCTGTTAAAATTGGTATACGGTTTAGAATAGACACATTTAGAGACTCTTACATTATTTTAAAGGTCCTGTTTGAATTAGACAAAATAAGTTATATACGTTAGTTTGTTGTTTTATGAAAATCCAACCATCCAATATTTATTATCGGATATGATAAGCCTATTGACAAAGATTCAGAAAAAAAATATTTCGGGTTCTGAAATGACGGAAAATAACCGATTTTGAAGGTTATTATCCACGTTTTTTTGGCCGAAAAGGTCCCGAGATATAATTTCTCGATATTCGCACCACAGTACTTTAATATCATATAAAAATGACTCAAAGTGTTAAAATTGGCATACGATTTAAAATAGACACATTTAGAGGCCCTAATATTACTTTAAAGGTCGTGTTTGAAATTGACAAAATAAGTTATATACTTTATTCTATGTTGTTTCGTGAAAAATCCAAACATTCAATACTTATTATAGGATTTAATGAGCCTATAGACAAGAATTCAGCAACAAAATTATTTCGGGTTTTAAAATGACCGAAAATAGCCGAATTTGAAGGTTATTATGTGGCAAACAACTCAACCAGACCTAGTTCGGGTGCTACTTGCTAGTTTATAACAATAAACATTTTAGTGGTGTCGTATTGATTCTGATTAATTCAAAATACGAGTCATGCTCCCCATTACATGGGGCATCCGTTCGGATATCGGATCAAGCGATTCGAATTGATCAGTTTTACAAGGTCGTAACTTTCAATAAAATACAGTAAAGGATGCTATTTGGGGCATGGGCAATGATGGATAGGTATAACAATATGATCCGCCACCGTTGTATCACAACCCAAATAAGTAGGTATGTGTCAATGGACCCATAATTTGTTTTACTTAAGCCCAAAAACACAAAACCTAAGTGATGGATGAAATGTTTTATCACAAACCCCTCAATTTCTCGGTGTGGGACAATTTTTCTCTTAATCTCGTTCGCAACCGCATCCGCCAAGCAATACTCATACCCATACAACCATACAGGTCATACCGACCCTAACACAACAGGTATAAGTTCCCAAATCCGCACACTGGGTGAAAATCTAGACCAATTCCGCCTTATTTACCCAATATATACTTAATTATATTTATATAACACAAATTTCCATTTAAGTTGGGTATATTTTTCTTATTAACAATTTGGCATTCTGAAAGACCGTATAAAACAAAAATGAAATATCTAGAAACAAACAAGGTATTTTATACGTTATTTTTCAACCGTTTTAAATTTAAAATGAATATTTATGTTTTAAAACAGCATTTGTAATACAAGATATTTGGCCCGTTTAACTTAAGATAGATACTTTCGTTATAAATGAGTGTGGTGTTTGTGAAAAAGAAAAAGTAATTGAATGAAGACAAGAGATGAGAGCAAAAAAGCGGCAAAAAGCAACCATACTTGTCTATAACTCCATCCATCAATGATCTATCCAGTCAAACTCATCCGCCAACTCAAATACAAATTCAATCACTAATCTTAATAACAACAACGTGGACCATTTTCACATCTCTCTTTTCTTCCTCCTATCCCAACACCGTCACAATTTATGATCGTGACCGTGTCCGTTACAAACGCTTTATTCATTTACGCTCATTATTATCCATTATCCATTGATACAATCGTAACTCTCATTATAATTTAATCCACTTTTATTAATTCCACCGTTTCATAACATAATTACATAACATCATACTCATATTCCAAAATTCATATAAATTCGATTCAATAAAATAAGAGTAATGACGATAACAATACAAACAGATATGCGGTCCGCTTTACGATTAGCTTCTTCAACTTTCCGGTCTGGTTTCCGGTACCCGATCCCGGTTCGTACTCCTGTTCGCTTTCCGGTTCGTGCGTTCTCAGACGACGTCGTTCAGAAGGTTACTAATAAACCTTCAATTTGTACTGCCGATGAGCTTCACTATGTCCACGTGCCTACTTCTGACTGGCGCCTTGCTCTTTGGCGTTACCATCCTAATCCTCAGGTCTTTTATATTTTTGTAATTAGTACTCGTTACGTTCCGATCATTTATTTACCTTTGATTAATATACGGAATACGGGATTTATGTGTAGGTGAGTAGAAAGAAGCATCCGTTGTTGCTGTTGTCGGGTGTGGGGACAAATGCTATTGGTTACGATCTTTCTCCTGAGGTAATGTTTTTTTATTGATTTCTCGTGTTTGTATAAATTCTGGGCCGTGACACCTTTATTTAATCGAGTTATAAAGGTGTTGAAGTAGTAGTGATGGTAATTATGATTGGCTTCGATTATATTGGAATCGAGGCTCTTTCTAATGTGGGATGGGTATATTGAAGTTCGAGGTGGCGAATTTAACTCAATTTAGGTAGTCGTATACCCTCGTCACCAGGTCATTTGTTTACATTTGATAAGATGACACTCGGAAAGAATAAAATGGGTAAACAAATGATTTAGACAGCGTGGGTATCGTTTTCTAGCAAATGAGCTTGTAAAGTGATTGCTGTTTAAGCTTTAAGAAGCATGAAATTGGTCATGTTTTTCGTGTGGAAATTAGGGCATCTCTTGGCGAATTTAACTCAATTTTGGAAGCCGTATACTCTTGTCACCAGTCATTTGTTTTCCTTTGATTAAGTTGCCATCATGAAGAATAAAACGGGTAAACAAATGATTTAGATGGAGGGGGTATCATTTTCTAGCAAATGAGCGTGTAAAGTGATTGATGTTTAAGCTTTGAGAAGCATGAAATTGGTCATGTTTTTCGTGTGGAAATTAGGGCATCTCTTGGCGAATTTAACTCAATTTAGGAAGCTGTATACTCTTGTTTACCGGTCATTTGTTTACTTTTGATTAATATGCCACTCAGAAAGAATAAAAAGGGTAATCAAATGATTTAGACGGAGGGGGTATCGTTTTCTAGCAAATGAGTGTGTAAAGTGATTGATGTTTAAGCTTTGAGAAGCATGAAATTGGTCATGTTTTTCGTGTGGAAATTAGGGCATCTCTTGGCGAATTTAACTCAATTTAGGAAGCCGGGTACTCTTGTCACCGGTCATTTGTTTAGCTTTGATTAAGATGTCATCACAAAGAATAAAACGGGTAAACAAATGATTTAGATGGCGGGGGTTATCATTTTCTAGCAAATGAGCGTGTAAGGTGATTGATGTTTAAGCTTTGAGAAGCATGAAATTGGTCATGTTTTTCGTGTGGAAATTAGGGATCTTTTGAAGAATGTTGCTTGTTGTAAAGGGACAATTGTATCATTGTATTCATATTTGTGTGTACCATATTGAGGGTTCCTACTTGGGTACTTTCTTTTTCTCGAAATGCTGGTGCATTTGTGCTCTGTGTGTTTCCATCTATCTGAAATTCTTAAGTATCATTCTGTTTGATACTATTACAGAAATAACGTGTTTGCGATGGCTGTAGTTCATACCTTCCATTCTTTTATAACAAAAAGCACCCACCTTGCCAATTTTGAACTTGAAAAATACTTCTTAACTGGATCGTATTTTTGAAATTTACCTCACTGTGAGAAAAGCGCACCTTGTGATCAATGAACATGCTAGGCACTCGCTCGTTGTTCCTATTCTCGTGTTATCTCCTGGTCAACCGCTACTTCTCGTTATATGTACTTTCCTTTTGGTTCTGTAGTTGGCATCCAAGCTGTTTCGACTGTATTAGTGGAATCTACGAGACTGTATAAATTTATCCTTGGTCAAGTTGCATACGTTCGTTTGTGGTATGTCTCCGCTGTACATGTTAATATACTAGAACTCAGCATGAGAGCCACATTTCATTTGTATTCTAACGTCAACGCACCGTCTAAAAAATTTATTTATGGCAGACTTTTGTGTTAGGTGAAGGTCTAATTAGAATACGATTCTACATTTCTATACAATCAATTGTTTATGTTTAGGTCAAGTAGTGTCTAAGTGTGATGACATTTTATCTTTGTGCTGTTGTTATGTCGTGCTCATCCCGTTAAACCTAACCCTTACTGCAAGTCAATGAGTGGAGCCTGTGGACTCTCTGCTGGTGATATACCATTTAGCTGCACTTGTTCGTCATACTTACCATTTTTGTCATTTTGTGCAGTCTTCATTTGCTCGTTACATGTCAGGACAAGGATTTGATACATGGATTCTTGAAGTTAGAGGGGCTGGATTAAGCATGCAAGAAAAACACGCTAAAGATATTGAACGCTCTGCTCATGCAATATCAAGTCAAATGGAGTCAACTGCTGAAAGGGCAAAAGATGCTGTAGTTAATGAAGAGCAGACCTTAATATCGACATCTGAAAAGGAAGGAGAAGTTAAGGTTCCTGCGTCTTCTGTTTCCAAAGACCGCGCATTGATGGACGCTGATTTAGCTGTTACTAATGGAGATACCACAGCTTGGGATGAAATGGAGTTGGTGACAAAGCTAACTGACACACTCACAACTTTGTCTCAGAGACTCTCTGGATTTCTTGTTGAAGGTCAATCAAATACTATCTCTGCTAGACTGTTTGATCAATTGCACAAACCTTTTGAAGACTCTCAATTACTAGACCGGTTCAATGAGATATGGGGTTTGCTCTTGACATTGTTAGAAACTGATGGGAACTCTGCTATCGCAGGTCAAATCAGAGATCTAGGGCAAAAGCTTGTTAACATTTTCGAAGAAGGGCAACGTTCTGTTTCGCCTCAGCTCTATGATTTGCAAGACCGCTTTTTTACAACTATAGACGATTTTCAAAAGCAGCTTGACCTGATTGTGAAGTATGATTGGGACTTTGATCACTATTTGGAGGAAGATATTCCTGTTGTGGTGAGGTGACTTCCCTTCTTACTTTGTGGCTTGTATATTTGTGTGGGTTAATATCCATCAATATAGGTCTGCTCTGCTGATTAGTGCTGTAAACTTAGTTTTATCTTTCTAATCTTATACTTTTTGTCTTTCTGAACGCAGATGGAATACGTAAGGGCGCAAAGTAATCCCAAGGCTGATAAATTGCTTGCTATTGGACACTCAATGGGGGGTATATTGTTGTATGGGATGCTTTCAAGATATGGTAAGTTGAGATGTATCCGTGTGTGTTTAATTCCCTTTTCACAAGGCGAGAATGGTCCTTAACACCCTTAACTATGTTAAGGGTGAAAGTAAGCCGCATAGGTTTCATTTGTTGCAATCAATCCACATAACTTTAATCAAAAGTGAAATTCAACTCGATTGTTTATTTTTTACTGACAAATATTTCACCAAAAATCAATCAAATACAAATTCAATTTTTACACCTTTTTAACTTGTACTTTACAATATATTAAAATTTTAAATATAAGAGCATTATCTGATAATTTTACAATTGTTTATCAATCTATCATACTTGTAAGAATACTTCATGAAATTATCATATTTTTATCGAGTTTATTTTAGACCGATGTAAAATTGTTCTTAGATTAATAATTAATGGTATAGAAATTAATAGTTGAAATTAGTAATATTTTGTGTGCTATAAGTTGTGAGATTTTTAGCGAAAAATAAGAAAGGGGCTTGAATTTGACTTTTGGTTAAGGCCAAGGGAGTTGATTGATACGAATGCAACTTAAGGGGTCTAATTTCACCGTTGAACAAAGTTAAAGGGGTCGATTATTATTTCGCGCTTTATACAAAAAAATCTGGCGTGTTGAATATTTTAATCTTGTGTGAAACTGTCTTTGCTGTTAGCCTTTAACTTATTTATAAGAGGTTTTCTTGGATTAGTTGATTCTTTTGAGACTATTGTTTAGCATACTGGCCTCGTTGTGAGGGGAGCGCTTAGACTGTTAATTTTACGTCAAATTTATGGTGCATAGCAACCTTGAACCCATAGCTAGAAGGTTGCCAATGCTGTTCGGGCTTTCATGTGCTTAAGTTTTAAGAAACTTTCGTATCTCCAAAATCCTCTATTTTACTGATGTTTTTCTTTAACACAGGATCGGAAGGTAAAGATCCTAAGTTAGCAGCTGTCGTTACCTTGGCATCTTCAGTCGACTATACTCTTTCTAATTCAACACTCAAAATGCTTTTACCTCTTGTAAGTACAAATTTTCCGATATGCTTTTGGTAAATTGTTTTATGTTTTACTAATTGAGCTAATAGACTTCCTTTGAGTATGTATGCTTACATACAACCCTGTTTGAAAATATATCAGGCCAATCCTGCACAAGCTCTCAAAGTTCCTGTTGTCCCTCTGGGAGCCATGTTATCGGCAACATATCCTCTTTCATCGAGTCCTCCGTATGTTTTGTCTTGGCTGAATAATTTAATATCAGCGGAGGACATGATGCATCCGGATTTACTAAAGAAGCTTGTTTTGAACAATTTTTGTAAGTACATGCATCACACCTCTTAACATATACAGAAGATATATAATATATCATTTGAGTTATTTTAACACTTGATGTTGGTAATTTGTAACCCACTTTATGTTATGTGGATGGTGTCAGTTTTTATGCTGTTTTATTAGTTTCAAGCCTTGCTGGCGTTTTACAAAGGTTTTTTTTGTTCCATACCTTTTGATGCAGCTTCTGACATCTCTAGAGCCAATGCTCCAATCTCTTATATTTTGCCGTCCGTTTTTAAAAAAGAATGAAACTGGCTGTATTAAGGGATTGCATGTTGTATATTTCTGCTTATATCCTACTCCAGGACCAAAAGCTTCGTAGTGTTTGTCATTTTCCAACTAATTCAATTCTTTTGCACGCTAATATTGTTGGCTTGTTGCTAAACACACTGTGCCACTGATATTTATCAGGTACCATACCAACCAAACTCTTACTGCAACTAACAACAGCTTTCCGGGAAGGTGGGTTACGTGACAGAAGTGGCAATTTCTTATATAAGGACCATCTGCACAAAAGCACTGTTCCAGTCTTAGCTGTTGCCGGAGATCGGGATCTCATTTGCCCTCCCGATGCTGTTTATGGTGTGTATTCCAGCAAAGTATTAGTATTTTATTAGCACAATATACCTGACTTGTGGAATCAAGTGAATTGACTAAGATTTCTAATTCAGAAGAGGGGGTGACACTTTTTTACCCGCTTAAGAGTTAAATTTACAAACAACTTGTGAAAGGTGTGCTTTTTGACTGACCACAAGTCACTCAGCGGCAGTTGATAGTTCGTGTGGAACTGTGGATCCATCATATTAAATCTTGATTGATACTTAAATCTTGAAATTGTTCATTGCGGCTTGATCATGGCTTTGCAACTTACACCAAAGATACAGCTGCTGTCCTATGTTACTTCGACACTTCATATGACCTCCCGTACCCGTGTCTGACACTTGATCCTTGGACTTTGGTATGACACTCGGACACTTCATTTTAGACCAAAATCTTGAACTTTTTTCATAAAATGGCTGTGTTCGACACTTGGATACGTACCCGTGTCCGACCCTTCAAGCCGAGTCAGAGTAACATAGCAGTGCTGTCACCTCAAAATTCAGGCATTATAACTTTTGGAACCTCAATTACCAGTCGCAATGCGATATTCGTGACCCAAATTTATTATCATGTGTGGTTCATGTAAGAAGTTGCTATTAAGAACAAATTTTATAAAGTGGTTTCGTTGAAAGAACAATTTGCATAGCTAGCGACATACTCCCTCCTACCCATTATAAGTGTCCCATTTAGGAGTAAGTAGAACATTTAAGGAATACTAATTGTTTAATATTTTGGGTAGTGTAGGGGTATTTAGATTGGGTAGTGTAAGTAATTATATTGGGTTAGCGGTGGGTGGGTGGGTAATATATAGGAATAGGGAAGGGTAAAAAGGTAATAAAACAGCCCAAATAGTACACAACGGGACACTTTGACGAATAAAATAAAACGAAGAACGGGACACTTATAATGGGTAGGAGGGAGTAGTTAATATCAGCAGTTGATGCAGAGCTGTCTAAATGAATATTCTCCGAGAGTAGAAGTATTGAAGTATATTTGATCGAGTTTTGAGGTTAACAATCTCTTTCCATGAAACAGAAACGGTGAAATTATTTCCCAAGGACTTGGTAAAATACAAAGTATTTGGACAACCTGAAGGCCCACATTATGCACACTACGATTTAGTTGGAGGGAGACTTGTAAGTATAATTTCCGAAACTTTTCCTTTCCTCTCCATTATATTGCTTTATCACTCGTAGAAGAAACTTATACCTGCTTTTTCATAACAGGCCGTAGAAGAAGTTTATCCATGTATAGTCGAGTTTCTCAACAACTACGACTAGAACACAGTTTTCAGGCCGTTTCGTGATTGTATCACATGAAAACCATCCAATACCTGTACAAGACCTCTATCTTTCAATTTTCTCCTATGAGCACCAAGTCCAAGTCAGTGCCTACTCATCACTTTCTTCGAACTTGAAACTCCGAAGCTTGCTGGAAATTAAGATTTTGTTTTGCTGTGTCGGAACTGGTCTAGCACCGTGCATTTTTATTTTCATGCTCATTGGTCTTGACCATAATCTGTATAGCCTTTCTGTCTCTTTATTCAGTAAAGCTAGACTGTATCTTTGTTGGACAAACTAGATAACTGGGTTTTGTTTCTCTTTGTGGTCTCTTTATACTATGGTGGGTTTAATTTTATTCACGTAAATATTTCCGTTTCTACAATTATGTTGAATTTGCATATTGCAATATTCTGTACATGACACTAGTAATTTCGATTTAATAGCTTCATCATTTTATAATTTTCTTTTTTCCGCTTTCCCTGAATAAAGTGTTGGTTGCTGGTATTCCGAGCTCATCTGCATCACAACTGCCCTTGCATCTCCCTGCATGCAAAAAAACCGGTCATTATGTAAAAGTCTCCCCGCATACAAAAAAAAATCGGCCATTTGTGTAAATACAGTAGGTGGTGGTGGTGGTTCTACTCGGATCTAACCCTATACCCTTCTGTGAGATAAAAATACCCAATGATCATATGTAATTTTTTTTTCCCGGTTGACAAGTCGAGTTGTTTTTGGTGTGACTTTTGTTATGCAGGCTATCTGTGTTTTTGACTTCTAACCGGAGTCGTTTTGACTGAATAGGTAGACGAATCCTATGTTCAATGGAACACCGAGTAAATTCTGTAGGCTTGTGTAGGCTTTTTCCGTTGCACTTTAGTGTTAGAGTATAAGATCCCCTTAAGGTTTTGGTTGAGACGGTCTTCTAACGGTTAGCAAGATATCGTATGCGAATCGTACACTTGACTGAAAGCAGCATTAAACTAGCAGTTTTCTGTGATAAGGGTGGGTAGAACCCTGAAGAATTAGAAGGCCAAGTGTTCAACTTTAGCACCCACCAAAAATGTCTCCTTACTGTCTAGCAAAATAAGTTGATAGAACTTCAGAAAATTATGGGCATATACAGCAATAAAGTTGGCCCATTCTATATAATGCAACTTGTGCTGTAGCCAAACTCCCTAGTGGAATAAGATGTGTAAAGGAGGGACAACAAGTCGACAACAACGTTACCCCAATGCATCGCTAGTAAAAGAAGTTGAATGTACGACTGTACGAGTATTGCCCTGTGATGAAAAGTTGTGTTGAGGACTATTTGTTAAAATATAAAACCGCTCATGGGACTCCAGCCATTAGTTTAAGCTTATCTGAATTCGTTCAGTGTTATTCATCCTGATAAAGCTTGATATTTTGTTTTTCTGGCTCGGCCATCTAGCCGAAACAAAAAACAGGATTTCAGAGGATGTTTTAATGCTGTTATCTTGATCACAAGCGTTTCGCCACTTTTCGGAATTAATATTTGAGTGTGAGAATTGTTTGTACCAATCTTGGGTAGCAAAATCTAACCTATGTGTAACAATATCAAATTTACCCATAACTTGTTCCTCTGGCTGTATATGTTTTCTGAAATTGTATTTGTTGATAGGCTCAGTGGATGATGATAAGCAGAAGGCAAAGACTGAGCAGGGTTTCTATGTCTACTTGGTAGGTTCCGACATTTACTCCGTTTATTCAGATCACATTTATTTGTATTCTTCGCTTATCTCTATATATATACTATTGATATTTAGAGGAATATTATTGTTGGTGTAAGAAAGCGATAATGGACTCCAACATGGCAGGATTTCTGTACAATGCATCGACTTTTGAAACAATGTATCGTCAGGTGAATAAGGATGATGGCTTTATTGATCTTGGGCTGAGCTTGAAAACGTTGCATCCTCAAGCTTGTCACACTGTTATTCCTGGTATGCTTTCTGACCCGTCTTTTGAGTTACAGTCTTGTTTTCTTGCTGAATTATACTCCGTATCTAACATTTGCAGAACTTATTATAGGCTGGTTGAGGGTTAGTATTGCAGCATCTTCAGGAGTTCAGTTTTCTTATGTTTTAACGAGAGCCGCTTGAACATTTAATGCTGACGGATTTTCAAATACTGTCATATGATTTTAATAGCTAAGCTAGCCGATATTTGCCTAACCATAGTAATAATTGATGTAAGGGTATCTGGAGCATGCCGTAAACTGGTCTACCCTAGGACAGTATGTCGAGCAGTTTTCAGTCAATTACATAAGACAGAACTGATCTTCAATAATTTGTTCCTATAACAATGCAGTAAGTCAAAGTATGCATTTGGATTCAATGATAGTCCCTGCGGAATATCATGGCCTGCTTGATTGGCCGTACACACAAACCGTTAATCTCAATGGTTCAAAGACCGGATTCTCAAGAACAAATCACGAAGATTATGGTGAAGACTCGGAGGCAGTCCAAAGCAAAGAGAGTCGGTCTTATGTGAAGGTCAACATGGACGGAGTTGTGGTGGGTCGGAAAATCTGCCCTGGTGATTATTCGGGTTACTTCACTCTTGCTGTTCAACTGGAAGAAATGTTCGGTAATTTAATTTCTTTGATGTACTTTAATTCTTAAGATTACCACATCATTTATGGGCATTTTTGAAGTGAATCCTCAATTCTTCATTGTTGATCTCAGGCAGACTCTCGGCTTGTGGTTTACGCTTGTTTACAGATGTTCCGGAGTTCTTTCTGTTTTACAAGGACATGCAGGAACACTGGAGACCTGCTGGTGATGTCCCTTGGAAGTATGTTCTGGTTTCGTCATTCTGTTTTCTTACTACGACCACCTTGTAATTCGACCTACAATGTCATGTGATGACGGACATGGTTATGACCCAAAAAAGAAATCTTTATATAACGACGTGAGATTCCTGTCAAAGCTGTTTTTCTGATGTTCCTATACATTATCGGTGCAGGGATTTTGTCGACAGTGTGAAGCGTTTAAGAATTGTGCCAAAGAACAAAGTTTCCGTTCTCCCAATCCCGAAGAACTTCCCTTGAATAATTAGCGGAGTTAAACCAAGTTTTCATCATTCATGCAATAAATTTACAGTTTACAGTTTACACCAGAAAGTGAGGATTTCCTGTTTTCATTTCTCAGTTAGTTTACTGTTAAGAGTCTTAACCCGAAATCTCTCTGCTAAACTCGTTGCAACCAGACTCGAATGCAAATGTCAGATATGACTGCTTGTTCATCTGTACTCCGCGTCTCCGTCCGAAAAGAAAACATTATAATGCAAACATTCAGCTTATGTTTAATTTATCTCAATTATTGATTCTGTCACTTTTCTTGTTTACAACCAACTGTTGGGCTACAGTTGACATAGTACACAGTACAACTGTTAGAAAGAACAGCTATGTACGAAAATGTGTGATTGGTGCATCGTTTTCAGTGAAAACAGCGTAAAATGCGCGCTCTATCAATCATGTACAGTTAGCATATCTGTCGGTCTGTTTACTTAAGTCGTTCTTATGAGTTATGACGGATATGTTTTCTTTTTTTTATTATCGAATGTATCGTATACAAAGAGGTTGTTTACGAAGAGTGAATAATGATAATGCGATGTACAGCTTACTCATCTGGAACCCCATATGGCCGCGACACAAATTCTATGTATAGGTCTAATCCGCCTCTGCCCGACGACATTTGATCGCATAACCAAAAAATTCCAAAATTTTGACAGGAACAATGCTTGATTAGCGGATTCAAGTTTTGGTCTTAGTTGTGTTGCAAAATTCAACACAATACACTGTACTCGTCAACACATAATATGGTAAAACGATTGACAAACTTTACAACTGTTAATTATCTTTTTTTTTTTCATGGTGTAACGACAGAACCCGTAGGCCGTAACTGGTACTTTTGGTGCGTATTGGATAAACCCTTGAATACAAGTGATACTCTGCAGACCCGTATACCAGGTAAGTTGCCTATGGGTGAAAGACTCAAAATCGACAAGGCATGAACACCTGGGAATTTTACTCTAGTTTTAACCACTAGACTCCACCTATACGGACAACTCCTAATTATCCGTTACACTTGGCAAAAAGTATGTCACATTTGGCAATAGGTCTTAGCAAGAAATTTTTGCTTAACATCGAGTAAATCTATCTCTATAAAAGGAGTAAATTTTAAGCTCTTCCTATTGGTTCCTTAAAATAAGGAATGTATGGGCCCACCAATTTTTCTTTGATTTAATTTGCATCTCTCCTACATTCACAATTAATTCCGACTTTTACTCATCACAAATTACGTATTCTAATCTTTGCTCCTTCCTAATTACGTAATCGATTGCAACAATATTACATTTCGTCATTGTCATAATAAAATACGATATGTTCAAATTATTGTTAATCGAATATTTAAATAACAATATACAATGGTCAAATAAAATACAATATCAGTCCAAAAATTAAATCTGAAAAACAAAAAATTACAAACAGCAAAAATAATATCGGTCCAAAAATTAAATCCGAAAAACAAAAAATTACAAACATCAAAAAATAATTACAGTCCAAGAACTAAATTATATTATTTTTTCTAATCAAATCAATACAAATTAAGATACCAAACAAGATAAAATACATATACAATAGTCCGGTATATATCAAAATGATCAAATTTCGCCAAAGTCTTCATAAAAATCCCATATTGGAAACAAAACAAAAATCATGTATATCAGCACAATCAAAATCACCTTGATCCTTTCGTCTTCAAGGTTTTCAATCCAACCATACGAGAGACAAAGTTGACACGAAAAAGAAACAACTAATTAGCATTAAAATATTGTTTGCACGATAAATAGCCTTTTTGTTAAATTTAAATCTAAAGCGATGAAATTTCCTGGCTTCCTATTGGATATAGAAATTTAGGATTGAAAAAAACATTAATTTATGTGGGATCCCCCACTTTGTGTATATATTTAATTATTTTCTCTTATTCAATTAATTAATTGATCTCTTTTCCGACAAGAATTCAGAAAATTTATGAAAACACATAAAATTAATTGATTTATTAGTTTATATGACATAAAATTAATATGAGATTATATATTTTATGATTTGTGAGCAATGTATATTTTTACGCTACAACTCAGTTAAGTTTTCTCACTTCAGTGTTGTATCAATTAATATATCTTAACCCGTGCATTTTTTTGCACGGGCATAAAACTAGTAGATACCAAATCACTTGATAAGTTGCATAGAAAATACCAAAAGTTTTGTACTTATTAGTTATTAGCACCATTTGTAATATTTGGATCTTTTAGAGATAAAATGAATATTCCGTCTTAAGCAAGACTTACCTAAATATTGTAACTCGAAACTCAAAAAAGTGTCAGTATGTTGAGCAGCCATCCAAGGAAGTTGGTCAATTTTAGTAAAACTTGCCTAACTGTAATCATCCCTCAATCTCAAATACGTTGTTGGCTCTACATACACTTACCTAAGCTTAAACGTAGTTTAGTTTAGTTTCATTAAACTAAAAAAATGACCTTATTATTGCTCAAAATAACTTTACAAAATATTACGTTCATATAAATTTAACACAATTTTACACCAAAAAAATAACGCACTTAATAAAAACACACTTAATTCTTTAGGGTAAAAAACCGTTTTCAAATTTCAATCCCATTTGAAAATTGGACTAACATTTAAATACAATTTAGACTCCTTTAAATTTCAATTCTCATTTTAAAATTTGGACGAACATTTGAAATGTCAACAACATTGTAATTTGAAGTTTTGAACTTGATTGCAAAACAATGCCGTTGTCATTCAGAAAAGCTGACATTTTTCATGCAAATGTCTTTAACTCTTGAGCGACACAAACACGGCAAGTTCGTGATTATAACCCAACGCCAATTCTTTCAAGGACCGTCTTAACTTACGACGGCTAAGAAAAATCTTGAGAAATGTTAAGTTAAAGACGGTGTTAAGCAAAATTTACTAGCGTAATGAAGGGAATTTATACATTTGAGAGTAATTGACACTAATTTTTAATAACATAAAGTTGTACTCTCTCCGTCCTGCTCATTTGTTTAGGTCTGCCGCTCATTTGTTTAGCTCTGATTTTGGCAGAAAGACTAGAGAAAAAAGCTCATTTGTTTAGGTCTGCCGCTCATTTGTTTAGCTCTGATTTTGGCAGAAAGACTAGAGAAAAAAGAGTCGATTAATTATCTGATTACAAATTGAACGTGGAGGATCGAATTGTCCATAAAACACATCCTTAAAATAGAAGGATGAGCAATTGACGAACCCACCTCAAAATGGAATAAGCAAACAAATGACGGAAATCCAGATACTGAGTAGATTCTAAAACAAAAACTACAAATTTAACAAACAAATCTATCCATTGAATTGACAAAAACAAAGAGACAAATGCTTAGGATGCCAAGATTGTTGATAAAGATACATGAATGACACCAAATTTGGCATTTTATACCTACAAGCCTACAATCATCTTATAATTACCTAAAAAGAACTTACCCCTACACTTTTTAGTACCACAAAACAATGCAAATTACAGTTACATAGGTCACGGGTCACGGGTCACGGGTCAATTCTCTTTTATCAAGGGCTCACATCGGATACTCGGTCCAATGTATCGGAAACATGCCTGATTGTCGGCCTCTTCTCGGGGGTACCATGCACACAAGCCATAGCGATTTTCAGGACCGCGATTATATCGTCTTCCTTGTCGGCCTCTTGAACCAAATCAGGGTCTAATACGTCGACTAGAGGTTTCTTTTCTTCGATGGATAGTTGCATCCATTGAACAAGGTCCATTTCCGAGGCACCCACTTGAACTAATTCGGATCTGCCTGAAATCATTTCCAGTAGGATTACTCCGTATGAGTAAACGTCCCACTTTTGGGAGGGTTTTACGGCTTTGAGTGATTCCGGAGCTTGGTAGTATGAAACTATGCTCGCGATCGAGACACTGCCGACTTCTGATGGCACACTGCTTGCTTGCTTGTGTTGAGCTTTCTCAGAGTTCATCCTGGTCGAGTGCAGGGTTGGGGATCCCCCTGCTATGTTGGCTAGCCGCCCGAGTCCAAAATCAGCGATTTTAGGCTCCATGTTGTGTCCGAGCAGTATATTGCTCGGGTTTAGATCTCCGTGAACGTATTTTTTGGGGCTGAACTCGTGCAAGTAGACTAACCCCTTGGCAATGCCTTTCATGATTTTAAACCGTTCCAACCATGTTAATGGTGTAAAAGATGACATTCCTGGTTTCCCTGTTAAAATCAATCGATCAGCAATTATACAACAATGACGGGTAAAACAATGAGAAGAAAAATATGATAAATAGTCGAGATACAAGGCATAGACGATTCTTACCATGCAATGCAGTGGCAAGGCTTCCATTAGGTACATAATCATATATCAGAAGCTTCTCATCAACGGACCAGTAATACGCCCTCAAAGTAACGATATTTGGATGCCTAAGCTTTCCGATTGCCTCAACTTCCGTCTGAAACTCCTTAAACCGTTGTGAACCACCTTCACCTAGTCTTCTCACGGCTAAGGTCAGACCATCTTCGAGCACAACCTTATACACAATACCAATCCCGCTCTTGCCTAGCACAAACGCCGATGCTTTCAAAAGCTCGTCTAGATCAAACATTACTTGCGAATCCAAGGGAACCAAATCATACTGCTCAACATTTTCAGACAAAGTTTCCGACTCATCTTTCCTAAAACAAAAACACTCCCTCCTTTCCTTCCCACCCTTATCATCCTTACCCTTACACGGACAAACCCTCGTATAACAACACGACAACAACCACCCAATCAAACAAATCCCAACCACATCACATGCAATGATCGCAACTACAGCACTCGTACTAAGCCCTTTCCCCTTACCACCCCCACCATTACCATGGTGTGAACCGTCACTAGGCAAAAAAGGGTATGCAGACGGCGAAGCAGCCGAGGAATCAGAAGAACAAAGGTTCTTCAATGGAGGGCCACAAAGGCCAGGATTCCCAATAAAAGCAGTTGGTCCTCTATTCATCAAAGCACCATTTTGCGGAATCGCTCCGCTTAAATTATTATAGGTTAAATCAATGTAAACTTTCTCAGGAAGATCACCTAAACTAGCAGGAATCAAACCACTAAACAAATTATGGGAAAAATCACAAGTTCCTTGCAAATTACTCAAATTTCCCAAATCATTAGGAATCATCCCAATAAACTTATTATAAGATAAATCAAGTTTCTCCAGTGATACCAAACCCTTACCAAATCCAACAGGAATACTTCCAGTAAAATTATTATGACTTAAAACTAAACTTTTTAACCTCTTACAGTAAATAATCTCATTTGGTAAAGACCCATTAAACAAATTATTAGATAAATCCAAATTTTGAAGGTAATTAAGTTTACTAATCTCATTTGGTAATGACCCAGTTAAGGAATTACCATAAAGAACCAAACTTTGAAGCCCTTGAACTTGAAAAAGTTCATGTGGTAAAAACCCATAAAAATTATTACTTCTTAAATTAACATGCCTTAAATTAGCAAGTGAACCAATTGCTGAAGGAAGAAAACCAAAAAGTTTCTTATTTGGGATGCTAATTGAAACTACACTAAGGTCTTTACAAGTTATACCATTCCAAGAACATGGATTTTCATTGGAAGTGTTCCAATTACTTAAACTATTTTCTGGGTCTTTAGTTATTGATTGCTTGAATGTAATTAGTGCTAAACCTTCTTCATTCAGACAATTTACAAAACAATTTGAGCTAAATAGTAGAAAAACACAAAATAGAAGCAAATTATACATCACCTGATAACAAAATTAAGATAATTTTGTGGAGGAGAGGTTGAAGATTAGTTTGTGAGTGTGAAAAGAGGTTTTAGCATTGGAAAGATGGAATAATGTGGAGAGGAAATGAGTAGAAGAAAGGAGATATTGAGAGAAAAAAGCGGAGTAGATTGGTAAAAAGAAAGATGGGGTTAAAAGAGTCCCCACAAATATTCTAGGAAAATTATTAAATTAACTTGTACAAGTGTAATGTATGTAGTGATGGGACTGATGGCAATATTGGCAAAGAGTCTTGCGATCGATATTATCCGTTAGAAGCAGATCATAGATAAGTTTTTCTTATAATTACACAAGTGGAAAAATAAGCAAGGAAAAATGAAGTATTTTATGACTATTGTCACTTACATTTTGTCAGGGTCACTGTCCTTCTTCGATGAGAATTTGCTTCTTTCGTTTGAGTCAATAATTTACACTTATTTTACTTTTCTCTTATTGTCAATAATTTACATTATTTACTGGCATAAAGGGTGTATAAATTGGTTACACAGTGAGTTAAAAGACAGATATAATTATTACTCTCGTTATAATAAGATTGGGTTAATTATGGACATTTTTTGTTGAAACTGATATGAATAGAGTTGAATAGATTAAATCAAATTCTTATTTGCAACGGCACTATCCGTCGCAAGCTTGTGACGAATACCGTTTTCTCTCACAAAATACCCACTTTTTCTCTCTCTCCAACACTATTCATGTGGTCCCCTTTCTCCACTAACTCATTTGTATCCATTTTATCTCACAAAATATCCGTCGCAAATGATGACCCGTCGCAAGCAAGACTTACTAATAGATTAAGGGATCGTTTGGTTCATTCTTTAGGAATGAAATGGATTGGAGTGAGAAACCATAGTGGTATGAGTGGTATGGGGTTTCAACTCCATACCTTTCAAAACATGTTTGGTTCATTAGAAAAATAAACATAAAGTAATGGATTTTGAATCTAGGGAGAGGAGGTGGGTATGGGATTCCAGGGGGTTGGGGTGGAATGAAAATCCCGATAGATTCTAAATCCATTTCAAAATGTCTCAACCAAACACTAGAATGTCTAAAATCCATTTCATTTCATTCCAATTCACCCAACCAAACACCCCTAAATGTAGTTAAAATTATAGAGTTGAGTTGATCCGACTCAAAACTAACCCAATCCGAATTAATCCGACTCAAAACTAACCCGTTAACCCGATTTGTCAGGCCTAATTAATTAGATTAGTGAACATAGAGTTTTGGAGTGTAGTAGGAGAGTAGTACAAGAAGAAAGTAAAAAGTCTCGTGAAGTGTAATTACAGGGAGGATGGGCACGTGTTTCAGCATTCCAACAAAATTGAAAATTAACAAATCAGTAATTATGCATTTAAGTGTACTTAATGTCACCTCTTTCAATCCTTTGTCTTTGCTCCCATTCTTCTCTGTTTCTTTCTTTCTTTCCTCGCTTGCATCGCTTCTCTGCCACTTCATTTTGCTTAAGACGGAGTATTCATTTTTCTAATGTTATTTTTACGTAACGAAACAAAAAAGAAAAAGAAACAGAGAGTAATTAGTTTATGCTACTTAATGCTAACTCTTTTGTCTTTCCTGGTTAACTACAATTCTTCTTTATTTCTTTTGTGTGCTTTGTCACTTGCAAGTTGCAATGCTTTTGGAGTTTTGGATGCTCTATATAACGCAAATTCTCAGATAAGATCGTTAATTAGTTTATCCTGTGAATATTTTTAAATAACCATAGTTACAAATTACGTGCAACTCCGTTACCTAGTACATTATTTAGAGTGTAGAGATTAAAAGACGAGGCATACAAATTGAACCAAGATATTCATTCGGTAACTTGGTATTAGAGTGATACAAAGAGGCGGTGAGTGTCAGATGCCACAAGCACTTTTTTATCACAAATAAGAATAGTTGAGATATTAAAGCGGGAAAATTTAAAAATTAAATAAAGTATGACTTCTATCAAAGATGAATTCTTATAATAAATCTCAAATTATGTAAGTTGATGCATATATACTTTGCAAGTTTACAAAAAAAATAACAAAGGAAAAAGTGCATTTTATCATCAACTCTCTTATAAAATTATCGTATAATATAATAATCTAAAAGGTTATAAAACTGCTACAACTGAGTTATAATTAGACCTGATAAAATTAACCCACCTATGTGACTTCAAATCGTAATCTTGACCGAACCCAAATAAACTCGACCAAATATAGCCCAATCCGAATCTTTATTGTTACATAATTATTAACCATAAACAATTAATAATAATTAACGGGGAAATGCCCCGTATTCGAAGTGACCAACCCAATCCAAACATGGCTTAAAGTCGGTAAATCGGAAATTGATGACCCGATCAATTAATCCGTTTGTCAGGTCTAGAGTCATAATACCATACAACAATATATTAGACTTTTAGTTTCGGAAATATGGCCCAAAAATGATACCCATCACTTTTCTTGGGCCAAGTTTACTTTATGAGGTCACACGGAAAAGGGCCCACAAAGCCCATAGGATTAATTGATCCAAAACTTTATGTCGTTCACTGATCGACCTAAAGTCCATAGTCCAGTCATAGAGACGGTTAAGGTCACGTTCCGCTTTGAACGCGGGAATGGAGAATTGAACCTCGGACTTTGATGATCAAATTTACAGTTTTATTGATAAAATTTGATTTTAATATTTAATTATAGTACACTAACTATATTTGTGTATTTATACTTAAGGGGACATTTGTTTTGAAGTACAATCCCCCATTTGTTTTAGAGTGATATTAAAATTTCAAATTATATTAGTTTTTTAAACACGTTATTTTTATATTCTCAAAAGAGTTATGCGGAATATAAGATACAAATAAGTGTCGCATGTGAGGGGAGTTTAAGGGACGTTCAACCATGAGCGCGGAAATTAGGATCCTGGCACCTGGCCTTTAATTTTGGTAATTAAATACAAGTTTTATTTATAAAATTCAAATAAAACGTTTAAGGTATAATAAACTTGACATTTTTATTTGGGGCCTAATTTTTCCGTAAGACACATAATCTCTATTTGATTTAAGACACCTCTACATATGTACATTTAGATTTTATTGAAGGCAAGCATAAATAAAGAGTATTAACGAATAGAACCGAATAATAAAAAAGAAAAACCAAGAAATTAATAAAGAGATCGAGTTTAAAGCATAAAATAAAGGCCTTTAGATTTTATTAGAGATCTTAAATCTTGATCGTTACACGGTTCAACTTAAAAGTAGAAAACATTTAAAGATAGACCTAAAGGCAGAACTAAAGTGAGAATGTTGGGATGCACTACACCGGAACAGAAGTGTCCGCTTCATCCATTGTTTCCTGCACACCATACACATAATATTAGAATTAAATGATCATTTGATATACGTGAATAAAATAAATGTATGAAAATGAATGAAATGTAAAAAGTATAAGTAACTCCGTGTACCCGACAAGGTGGGTATGTACGCCGTCCAACACTCGGGGTTAAAATGTCGAGGCTTGAAATTGTTATAGCTGCCATTTTCACAGTATATATAGTTTTTGTAAGATCAACTTGTGCTATGCTTTTTTTTGGTGCTAAATACATTTCACTTATTCACTCTATTTATAGAGAGGGTTAGCTATCTTCTATCCTCACCGTTTTGATCTCTATCCCAAACAACAACTAGTTTTGTAATTAAAAAAATTGCCTTGTCAAATTCAATACCAAATTTCACGTCAGAATCGAGTAGATGTTGAAAAACCATGTGCAACTTGTTTGCTTTAGAGTGCAACTGCTATTTTTTTAAAGTGATAAATACTTCTACTTTTACATTTACTAGATTTTTTTTGGAGAGCAAGTGCTATTTTTTTTTTTAAATGACTATTATTGTTGTTTAACAAAAGAGTCCCGATAATTAGAGTTGACAAAAGATGATTCAGTTGGCTCGAAAGCCAACCTGATAGAACCTAAAAATTGGTTGAATCGAGTCGGATGACTCGATGTTAAATTGACAATAAAAAAATACCTTATTTCTCCCAACCTGTCCCCGACCTTTCCAACCGTCCGAACTATAACCTGATATTACCTCAACTCAAATACCTAATTATGACTCGATGATGATCCAAATAAGTTTAATGATATCCATTAAAGTGTGAAATTAAAATAAATCTCAAAAATATTTCAACGTTAAATTATTCGATAAATTAAGATAAGATCGTGACCCGCTTTAAACCCCATCAAACTTGTCATCACCCGTTGACTTGGCACAAGTTGAACCCGATTTAACCCGTCCTGCTTTAAAACGACTCATAACCCACTCGAGTGATCCGACTATCTCCTTTAATGACAATTAAAGTCTGTTTTGTTTCTATAACCATATACTTCTTCTCTACAAGATGTTTTTAATACCCAAACGTTTTTCAAAACCGCATTGGATATATATGGTTCATAAAATCACAAATATTCAAATCAATTATGCCACAGTTTAAGCGTATCCTATATAGTTTTCATGTACTCCAAACGATAACCCACTATTCAGCTTTCGCATTCGATGCAAAATGAGTGAAATGATAATACATCCATAAACTCGATAAGAGTATTAAATAATAGAGTATATGAACATTTCATACAAGCAACGACAAGAGTTACTTAGGTATGATAAAGAGTGTAAATAACAGAGTTATTATTTTTTGTGACGAGGGGTTTAATCCCCGGGTCCATGCATTCCCGCACCACCACATGAACCATGTAAGCCACCCCTTTGGGGGCTGCAGTGGCCAAGTGGTCATCGCCCCAACTGGTAATCGAACCTGAGACCTCTCAACTCCTGCATTTCTGCAAACTTTAAGGTTTAACTCAGTTACCACTGGACTAACACCACTTGGTTAAATTAAACGATTATTTTCTTCACAAATAATCATGTATTTTTATCGTGTAATGATCACATATTAGTGATGGGGCCACTTCAATTTAGATCAGTTACAAGTCATGATAGTTCGGGTCATTTTCGGGTTGGACGGGATCAATTCAAATTTTGAGTGATGTAGTTTGGGTCAATTTCTGGTCTCAAGTCAGCCTATTTTCCGATCTGTGATAACTATTGTTTTCAAATCTAAAATGACAAAAATAATAGACAGCTACGATAGTCGAGCAACTGGAAATGAAAGCTTATAAATAAGGATAAAAAGCGATACCAAATATTATTTCAAATCTCCAATTCCAAATCTAACATATTGACATACTACACTACTACTCTAATTTTTATATATTTTAAACATTTATTTATATAGAACTAAGAACTATTCAAATATGTATTTTCGTGCAATTTACGCGGATTTTAAGTTAGTATAGGTGTAGTACTATATTTCTCTAAACCAAAAGCATAAAAAACGTGAAAATCATACTCCGTGTTGGTGTAATATCGATCGTACATTTTAGTTGGTCCGATACCTGCCCAATACAATAAATTCGAGTTTTCAACATCACAGGGAGCAGTATTGTGCATAGTACTACTGGGACTCATCACGGACCAAATAGTATGCATTGAACATCTAAGTCGTTTGGTTGCCACTTACGTAGTAAAAAATTCACAAATTAAAATAAAGTTCTCGGGCGACACATGCATGTAGTATATTTGTGCCCTAATAAAACACCAAATAACACGTTATTTTTCGTTAAATTTCGTTCATAAATAGGTGAAATGTAGGGAGTAAAAGTTGACAAACAGTGATCGATCTATAATTTGAATTTGACGCGGTTGAAAAATTTAAGGTGAAGCAACTGGACAAAAGATTAAAGTTGAAAAAAATTAAAAAAATCCAAATTTTTAAATAAAAACTTAAAAAAATGAAAAAGAGAAGAGAAGAAACTTTTAAAAATTGTATTTTTCGTGTTCTTGTTTTTGTGCACTCGAGTTAAGAAGTTAATTCAAATTTCAAACGCTAACCCACTATTAAAATTTCGCATCCCGTACAAAATGTGTGAAATGATAATATATCCATAAGACCATAAAGTCGATAATTGTAAGCAAAATAAATTAAGAAAGGGATACACGATAAAAGGAAGGGGAATAATAACCCTAACCCTAATTACCTCAAGTGTTTGGTTTGAACTTAAAAGGGAGTATGATGGGGTTTAAATAATTTTTGCGATACTTAATTATAATCATTAAATTATGATTATAAAATATTCACAACATATATACGAAAATTTGTATCATGATTTCGAAATTAGTTTAGTTAACATTTGAATTTTACAATGTGCGTGTAGTCGTGTACATTAACTACTAAGCACAAATAAGACTATAAATCCAGATGTATATGTATATGAGCATTGTATCTTTAATAAAAAATTAATTGAGCTTATATGTTATTTTTTTTAACTTTAAAATTTTTCGCCTTATATTTTAATTTTTTAAAGATTAAAATCAAAATCTTATTGAATGTATTATTTTTAAATTTTAATATTATATTTTGAATTTCTTTTTTTATAAATTTACTTAGGTTTGTTTAAATAAATCTCGTAAAATATACATATAAGCTTAAATTCATTGCTATAACGCTCCAAATCTATACTACTAGATGTATACAACTGATTGTATAGTTCACTAATTAAGCTACTAATCTAGATCTAGTGTAAATGTGTAATGCATACATGGTAGACATACATTTTAACTTTTTAGTGTATTACTTATAAATTTTTAATTATTTAAAGTGTAAAACTAACTAAAAGAATTGAAAAATATTATAAATTGCAAATTTTATTTATATCGGTAATAAAAAATAATTTATTAACTACACAAAAGAAATGATTTGATTTTATCGAATTTCGAAAATTATACTCTCTCCGTTCAAATCCATACTGCATGTTTACCTTTTTACGTTTGTCAACGCACGTTTTACGTGGTAAATATCTTTAGCTACGTATTTGCAAAAATTATAAAAGTTAAATATTTTCAATGTACTCGTAAACACGAATCGAACAAGACCCCACATAAATAAATTTTTTCTCTTACAAATTAGAAGAAAATTGAGATTAAATATTCACTTATGAATAGTGTGCAAAATAGGAACATACAGTGTGGATTTGAACGGAGGAAGTATTAATGATTTTTTTTTTTGGAAATTAATAATAATTGTTTATATTTTTGTAGACTTACTACCTCATGAAGGCTACAAGCTTGCTAACCCTCCTCTATAAATAGAGGAAGATAAGGGAAGTGAGTTACTAAAAAAACACAAGAACGAAAGACTAAAACATTTACAAAAACAATATTAAGTGTTTGTGAAAATGGCAGGAATTTCATGTACCATTTTGATCCCAACTGCTAGAGTTCGCGCATGCCCCCCTTCTCAGGTTTTTATATATTTATGTTATTGTGACATTTATATTTTATTATAACGAGTTTTATTTATTAATTGGGTTCGTATTATTGGTCGTTCTTCCGCAGGAGGCGATGGACGGGGCGGACGCTTCTGTCCCGGTGTAGGAAGCATCCCAACACGTACCCTAGGTTAAGGCCTTTAGGTCATCTTGATAATATGTATGTTCATGGTAGTTATTTTCCTAGATCTTCTAGTGTATCGTCTTGAGTCCCAAGTTATGTTGTTTTCAAGTTAATCTCTTTTCAGACTTTTTAATTAGTCGAACCACGTACGTTATCAAGATCTTTAATAAAATCTAAAGGCGTGTTTTATTTTCTAAACTTTGTTTATTTTTTGCCTTATCTGCTTTGTTGAGTTTAGTTCATCGACATTTTTTGTTCATTTGCCTTCTTATACAAGGTTAAAAGCGACACGAGTACACAATAATGGCTTGATCGTGAACAGGAGCGAACCCACCTTAGAGCAAGGGGTAGCAGCCGCTACCCCAAACTTTAAAAAATTGGTTTAAAAGACGGTTTTTGCTACCCCAAATATTGATGAATAATAGATAATTAAATGTTATCACATTAATTACAGTGTAAATATCTTGTGGCTTAATGGTAAAACTATTAAATTCCAATCTGGTGGTCAAGGGTTCAAATCTTACTACGTGTAATGGTTTTTTTTAATGAAAAAAGTTCATATACACTTGATAAAAGTTGTACAACTATTATTAATAGCTACAACTTTCAGTAACATCGAGTAATGCCACTATACAATACATACATATTTGCACGGACTCTTTAAATATTAAGAAAAAAATATTATGCATGTAAAAAAGTGGCATTAAGCCGATTAAGGGGCGTAACCAGAAACTAAACCTGAAACTAAAGTTTAGATTTCAATTTTTTTTAGTTGAGTATCTTATGTCCCATCAGTTTTCCCAATGATAAATAAACACGCTTATATTATTATTACCATTTCTATTATTTTAGTGATATGTGTCAAAATTTTAAGGGGATGAAATACAAGATGAAACATAAAAATGGGACACAATCTCTCAACCGCTTCATTCCTTATTTCATTATCCTTGTAATTTAGGGTTAATAGTCTTGTACGCTGGGTAAAACCTGGCAAAATAAAAAGGAATCCTGAAAATCGATCGAAAACATCTGAATTAATAACTGATCGAACACTCGATATGAACAAATTAAATAGTACCCGAAACCCGATTTCATCTGAATCCAACCGAAACAAAATCGAACTCCTTAATATCCCAGTGAAACCCGAACCTGAATATATCTGAACCGATAAGAACTGAAATGATTGAGCTTAATGAAAAATGTATATTTTCTCACGGAAACAATCAAATTTAGGTATTTTTTATTAATTATTTACTTATTAGTTGTATTAAAAATTAAGGAATCTTTTAATTGATTACCAAGAAAATCAAAATTTATTTATAAGTTATAGTTAAAAGAACCCAAAAACGAAAATGTAAAATATGTTTAAAAGGAAGAATATATTCCTTATGATGCATGATAGTATTAGCTAAATACATGAAATAACAAGCAACTTAAACCCCAAGCAAACAAACAAGAATAATTGTTTCAAGAGAAGATCTCCATCCCCACTTTTCTTTCAACTTTTGCACCTATATAACTAAGTATTCAGATTTTATTGAATAACCATTCATATATACAATCTTTCATTCAATCTTTTCTTAATTACAAATCGAACCAAACCGAACCAAACGAAAAGAAATGGCATACAAGAACAAGGCTAATAACTTGGCCAAGGCCGCCCCTGCTTCACCTTCCTACGTCGATTTCGATCCCAAGACTGAGCTTAAGGAAGATGGAGTTGTTGACACTTTGATCATCTCTCTCCCCGGTATTATTTGACTCTCTTCCTTTGTTACTTGCTCTATTTTATTGCTATGCTAAAAACGATGAAATTATGTAAATTATACCACCAAATTTATACAATTTGAGTTTGTTAATAGAAATTTTGAGGTTTAGTGGAAAGAATATGGGCTATATGCTAAAATTTAGTAACTATCATACAAAATATTGAGTTTAGAAAATTATTATTATTATACAACTAAAACACAATACATATAAGTTCAATTATATAAATTAAAATATAACTCAAAATAGTTTAAAAACTCAACAAATATATACATAAGCTCGATAAAATGCATCATGGTGGTACGATACGCTTATATATCTGATTGTATAATTTTTTTGTGAAATAATACACTTTGATATTTAAAAGGGCACGTCAGAAAAACCGTCTAGCCGTATCGCTAGGTGCAAAACTTCATATATTCATACTTGTTATATAATTTGTGTACATATGAGTAGGTTTTAAGAAAGAACAATTGAGGGTCCAAGTAAGCAGCACGGGAATCCTGAAAATAAGTGGAGAAAAGCCAGAGAACCCGGAAGGAACGATAAAACGTCGGTTTGTTAAGGAAACAAAGGTACCAGAAAACTGCGATATGAATGAAATTCGCGCTAAGTTCACCACTGGAGCCCTCCATATTACAATGCCTAAAAAAGTTGTAACGCCTCCCGATGTCATTGAGCAACCAACAAAATTATCAGAGCGTACTCATGAATTACCCAAAGTAGACGAAGAAAAGGCCGATCACGGTGTTCAACAAAAAGCTAAAATGGTGGCAAACACGGTTCGTAATAATGGGAAGGAGGCGGTTGTTGGGCTTGGGACCGATTTAGCCGGTTTGCTAGGAAGGAAGAGTAATAATGTGTATATTGGGTTAGGAGTTGCTATGGTGGCCATGGTTGCAATTGGAGCTTATGTAGCTTACACATATGGTTCTCCTTCCACTTCCTCATATATGGAGGAGTAGGCCTTAATTAAATATATATATCTCTTGTAAAATTTTCTAAAAGTTGCTAATGATCAAGTGTAAATGAAATTGATATTTATGAAATAATTAATTGATGAAAAATTTATTCATTTTAGATCTAAGGATCTAAACTATTTTATTGCTTTAGTAGGCGGTATTCCGAGAGACCGTCTTTCACTAGGTTAGTACAAAACCTAGTATAAAAAGAAAAGTAAGATAAAATTTTATCTATAACGAAAGGTCTCTCGTTAACGTTATCATGTCCCTCTAAATTTTTTGTGTTACTCTTTATTCTTGTCTAAATTTTGTGTTACTCTTTATTCTTGTCTTGGTTTGGGGTGGTGACTCATTGGAGTTTTTATTTCTCTATTATGTCTCCTACTAATAGTATCACAAATTCAATGCTTATTATTGTTTTGCTTCTTTTTTTTAAAAAAATAGAGGTAAAACTGCTACTTAAAGTGACGGCTTTGTAAAAAAAAATGAAAAAAATAAAAGTGATGATGTTGGACTCATTTGGAAGAAATACTTTCAAACGGGCCCAAAGCGAGAAAAAATTTGGTTAAAAGTTCGTTTTTTTCAGTAATATCCTAATCCTTAAGTCTGTGGAATCGTTATATGTTGATTATTTTGATTATTTGTTTAGGTTAAGCTTAACTCGACTTCGGTCATAGGACCTTGAATCTTGATCATGCTTCAGAGTGTTGTGGTCGATCATAGGATCGACCTTGATCGTGCTTCAGAGTTGAGAAGACGAGAACTTGGGTTGAGCCGAGCTCACCACCGTAAAATTGCCATTTTAAGTCCTGAACCGGTCAGGAATCAGGAGTCTAATGGATAGGACCGAATTGAACTCGATAAGAATATAAGATGCGATAAAACAGACGAGGCACGAAATGAAGTTTAATTAAACCATACACAACTGCCTTTAGATTTTATTAAAGATCTCGACAAGGTACATGGTTCGACTTAACATTTACAGACACTAAAACAACATAACATAACATATGATACAAAGACGATAAAGTAGAGCAACCACCATGACTTCCTACATTGTATCAAGATCGCCTAGTTGATGACTGGATATACCTAAAGGCGGAAACTGAGAGTGTCTGAGTTCACTACACCGGGACGGGAGTGTCTGCCCCGTCCCTCGTCCCCTGCATACGTAAACAAATAATTGAGACAAAGAAACTTAGTTACATTAAATAGGGGAGGTAGATTCGATCCTAACATCTATATCTATATAAAGGTAAAAGGATGTAATAAAAGAAAACAACGTAAATAAATAATAAATAATTGAGACAAAGTCACACCTGACAAGGTGGGCAAGCACGAACACCAGCACATGGGACGGGAGCGTCCACCCCGTCCCTTATCTCCTGCACATTAATAACCACCCAATAATACTATTATTAGAATTTAGTTATTCACAATCATATTCACCAACGGATATTTTCTCTTAAAATGTGACAACTGATAACTGATAACTTTAGGCAGTTAAAAAGATTAGCATTAAATGACCATTTTTTACAATAAAATACGGATATTTTCTCGTCCTATGTTATGTTAAGCCGTCACAAGAGAGACCAATGTACCTGGCAAGGTGGGCATGCACGAACACCAGCACTTGGGTTCAAAGTGGGGAGTGTCGAAAAAACTGCCATTTTCAGAAAGAGTATGTTATTGTTTTGTAAGATGTTATATTTTTGTATATCACATTTCACTTATATTAACCTATTTATAGGGGGTTACCAAACTTGTAAAATTCATAAACAAAGATTCATAGTTATTGTAGTAAGTTACGTGTTAAATTCCAAGGAGCAAACGTCAATTGAGAATCGCCTAGATGTTGGGAAATCATGCAAATCTTTTGTTTAGGGCAAGTGTCGATCAATCTCTATTCTCTAATGCATGCAATCTAAAGGTTTTATAAACAAATACTCCCTATTTATTTATGATTGTATTGTGATTGTCCATTTTAAATTTAAAATATATCAATATTACCATATAATCACTGAGATATAAAATGGCTCCATAATTTCATATCTTAAACATGTATTTCCATACTCGGCCATCCTTAAAACATGACTTCCAGAAAATACAAGAAGCAAAAACACAATCTTTTTATGGAAATGGTCTGCAATATAAATTTCAAAATGGAGTCTAGAACACAATTAGAACCACCATGAGAAAAATCACAACTTTTTGAACATTCCCAATTGTTCCTCCAATTGATCAGATATCAACCATCAAAAATTACAAACAACGGAACACTACCCTGTAAATAATATGAGAATAATATGATAATATTGAATGATTACAAAACGTAGTATACATCAGTTTATATACTTGTAGATACAAGGATGCTAACTAATGAAGAAACTAATGAAGAATATTCTCCTTAATACTTGGAGATAACTAAGGTAACAAATAAGCAAAATAAGGAAGGAATAATTGACTAAGTAAGGTAGTAGTTGAGCCATAGAAGATCACGTATGAATGCATGAGATTGCATGGTTTGTTTCCTTATTTAGTGGATGGAATCTTGGAGGGTTGACTTTGGTTTGTTGGTTTAATATTCCCGCTCAAGATGGACGGGCGAGATCGCAGGCCAATCTTGGATGAAAGAAGTAGAAACCGTGGTTTATGTAACGGTTTTGTAAGGCTGTCGGCTAGCTGGTCGGAGCCGTTTATATGTTGGACCCGGATGTTGCCTTTGCGAATGTGCTCTTTGACAAAATGAAAGGCAAGTGCGACATGTTTCATTCGTGAATGAAAAACCGGATTAGCCGAGTAGTGGGTGGTACTTAGATTATCACAGTATATGGTTGGTGGGTTGGAGAGTGAGATACCAAGTTCATGAAGTAAGGTCTGGAGCCAAATTAATTCGGCAGACGTACTAGCTACCGCGCGAAATTCGGCTTCGGTGGACGAACATGATACGGCCTTTTGCTTTTTAGCGGACCACGAGATTGGTGTCCGACCTAGGTAGATGATGAACCCGGTGGTGGAGAGGTAGTCTAATGGGTCACCCCCCCAATCCGCATCACAAAAAGCGTGTAGGTTGAGTGGTATGTCGTTACTGAGGTGGATACCTAGGTTTAGGGTTCCATTGAGGTACCGTAGGAGCCTTTTTAGAGCAACCCAGTGAGTAGAGGTGGGATGGGTTAAAAATTGAGCAAGTTTGTTCACCGAAAATGCGATGTCGGGTCTTGTAAGTGAGAGATATTGAAGACTACCGACGATGGAGCGATAGTCAATTTCATTTTCGATAGGGTCTGTGGTATTTTTGAGTAGTGGCGGATGAGGTAACATAGGTGTGGTGACAGGTTTGGAGGTTGTCATATTATATTTTTGTAGGAGATCGTAAAGATATTTGGACTGATCAGATTGAGGTGGAGTCCATGTTTTGTAGGGGTGACTTCTATGCCAAGAAAATAGGATAGAGGGCCAAGGTCTTTGAGAGCAAATTTTTGTGAAATTTGGGTGATAAAATTTGTGATATGAGTTTTGTTTGGACCGGTGACGATAATGTCATCGACATAGACTAAGACAAATAAGGTGGTTATTGAGGTTTGGAGAATAAATAGGGAGGGGTCAGAGAGGGAATTTCGAAAACCACTGGTAGTGAGATATGACTTGAGGGCGTTATACCAAGCTCTCGGTGCTTGTTTGAGGCCGTAAATGGCCTTATTTAATCTGCACACAAAAGTAGGGTTAGTGGTATCAACGAATCCCGCGGGTTGAGCCATGTACACGGTTTCCGTTAATTTTCCCTGTAAAAAAGCGTTATTAATATCTATTTGATGCATATGCCATTGTTTTGTGACAGCAATAGTAAGAATGAGACGAATTGTTGTCGGTTTTATGACCGGACTGAATGTTTCGGAATAGTCAATGCCCGGTCTTTGATGAAAACCTTTAGCGACGAGTCGAGCTTTGTGTTGTTTGAGACTACCATCGGGATTGTACTTGATACGATACACCCATTTGCAACCAACAATGTTCGGGGCAAGGTTCGAGGGTACTAGTGTCCACGTTTGGTTTCGGGTTAGGGCCGCGTATTCTTCTTCCATGGCAAGGCGCCATTGGGGGCTTAGTAAGGCTTGTTTTGTGGTGGTTGGTGTAGTATGAGTAGTGGGTAGGGTTACGGTATTGGCATATTTGTCAGTGTCATAATATTTAGGGTTTGGCTTCACTATATTGTGGGAGAGTCGGGTTTGATGGATAGGAGGCGGTGGGGGTGGGGTGACGGGAGAGGCCGCGGGTGTGGGGCTGTTATGAGGTGGAGGTGAGGAGGAGGGGGTGGGCGAAGGTGTTGAGGAGGTAGGGGACGTGGAGGTGGTATTTGTCGAGAGTGAGGGTGACGGAGTTCGTGAGGTTGGCGAAGATGAGGGTGACGGGGGAGGTGAGGTGGCCGAGGGTGTGGATGCCGGCGTGGTGGAGGGTGTGGTGGCAGGGGTGGCAGTGGGGGTGGAGTGAGGTGTAGTGGAGGGTGTAACATTGGAGGAGGTGTTGGAGGGAATATTGGGGTTAGGGTTTCGTGGGGGGTCAGGAGGTTGAGGGAGAGAGGTAATTATAGGAAGGGTGAGTTGGCACCAATCATTAGGTGTATAAGATGATTGGTCAGTGGGTTTTGTTAATTGTGGATACGGGAACTCAGTTTCCACGAAACGTACATGGCGTGATGTGTAAGTTTTGTGGGTTGTTGGATCAAGACAAAGGTAAGCGCTTTGGGTGTTCGAGTAGCCAACAAAGACACAAGGGGTAGATTTTGGGTCAAGTTTGTGAGTAGTGTAAGGTTTGAGCCACGGGTAGGCTAGACATCCGAAGGGTCGGAGTTTGTGGTAATTGGGCTCTTGACCAAATAAGACAGCATAAGGGGATTGATTGCGAAGGGTTGGAGTCGGGAGGCGATTTATGAGATATGTGGCTGTCGAAAACGCATAGGGCCAGTAAATATTCGGTATTTGGGCTGGGTTTAGTAAGGCTAGACCAGTTTCAACGATATGCCGATGACGTCGCTCCGCAAACCCATTATGTTCGGGGGTATGCGGAGGGGATGTTAGGTGAATGACCCCATTGTCGAGTAAGGTGGGTGTTAGTTTGGTGAACTCCCCACCATTATCGGAGTAGAATTGACGGATTTTGGTGTTGAAAAATTTTTCAATAATATTTTTAAAACGAATAAAGGTTTGATAGGTGTCGGATTTATTTTTTAACGGATAAAGCCAAAAATAATGTGTAAAATGATCCACAAAAATGACATAATATTTGTATGAGTCGGTGGATAGGATTGGTGATGTCCAAACATCGGAATAAACTAAATCAAAAGGTTTTGTGGATGATAACGTATTGGTAGAAAAAGGTAGCTTATGACTTTTGCTTACAAAGCATGAATTACAATGCGAAAAATCGGAAATTCGGAAATTAAATTTAGCACTTAGAAAACGTAAAACAGAATCGGAAGGGTGTCCCAAGCGTGTGTGCCATAGACGACTTGAGATTTTATTTGCGACAAAGGTGTGTGGTGACTTGGTTGTAGGGCTCCATTGGTATGACCCATTGATAAATGGTCCTTCAAGCAGAGTTTCCCCCGTCTTGATTTCCTTAAAACAAAAAGAGGTAGATGAAAATAAGGCATAAGCATTATTATCGACACAAAATTGATTAACGGAAAGCAAAGGACGAGAGATTTTAGGAACAATTAAAACATTATTAAAAGTTAAAGAGTGTTGAATAGTTTTTAACGTGAAGGAGCCAAAGTGTGAAATAGAAAGTGACGAACCATCCCCTATGACGAGATCATCGGGTCCATCGTATGGGGCGTGATAGGAGAGGGTTGTGAGGTCATTAGTAATGTGGTGGGATGCGCCACTATCAACGAGATAGGTTGAGGACGGAGTGGCATTGGTAGTGGCGGTATTGGCGGTGGGTCGTGGTTGACGCGTAGGTGGTGGTGGGAACACGACATTCGGATAATCACGTTTGAAATCCGGACAGTCGCTAATGACATGACCCGTGGTACGACAGTATTGGCACCGACCGCGGAAAGGGTTTGGATATTGGTTGTTGGAGTTATTGTTGCCACGGTGGTAATTGTTGTTGGAGTTTGTGTGGCGAGTTTGGTTGTTGTAGGTGGTACGGTTATTATTGTGATGGTTATAAGTAGGACGTGAGGTGGCGGCATGGGCGGACGGAGTGAAGACCGTGGGTTGTGGTGAGGGCGGTTGATTTTTAAGGGTAAGCTCATGATTTATGAGTTTTTCGTGGAATAGGTCAAAGGTGATGGGTATATCGCGGGCGCGAACCGCGTCAATAACGGGTTTATAAAGGTTATAATCTAGGCCACTTATAATTTGAGAGGTAATGTCTTCGGCATCCATAGGTTTGCCAAGTTGTGCTAGTTGGTTGGTACAAGTTTTGATAGCAAGCATATATTCGGATATGGTTTTACCGGTATGGGTTATGGTGCGAAGACGGTCTTTAAGTTGGAGGATGTGTCCTCGGGATGGGTTTGCATAAGTGTTGGCTAAGGTAGTCCATGCTTCATGAGAAGTGACGGCATCAAGGAGGACGGGTGCAACCGCGTCATCCAAGGTACCGGCAAGGGCACCTAGGATTAGTTGGTCTTGGCGGAACCAAGTTTGGTACGCGGGGTTAGGAATAGGTGTGGGAGTGGGTTCGGTGGTTGTGGCAGTAGGCGTGGTGGTTTGGGGTGGGGCGGGGTTAGTGCCGTCGAGGTAAGAGAAGAGGCCGAAGCCTTGAAAGAGGCGACTTATTTGATAGTGCCAAGCACGATAATTGGTCGGGGTGAGTTTTGTGCAAGTCGGAAAGGCTACGGACAATAGGGGTTTGGTAGGTTCAACCGAGTTTGGGATTTGGGAATTGGTGGTTGCCATGGGTGTCGCGTATGTGGTGATAGCAGCGGAAATGGTTATTAGTATGAGGATCGATAAGAAACCTGATACCACGTAAATAATATGAGAATAATATGATAATATTGAATGATTACAAAACGTAGTATACATCAGTTTATATACTTGTAGATACAAGGATGCTAACTAATGAAGAAACTAATGAAGAATATTCTCCTTAATACTTGGAGATAACTAAGGTAACAAATAAGCAAAATAAGGAAAGAATAATTGACTAAGTAAGGTAGTAGTTGAGCCATAGAAGATCACGTATGAATGCATGAGATTGCACGGTTTGTTTCCTTATTTAGTGGATGGAATCTTGGAGGGTTGACTTTGGTTTGTTGGTTTAATATACCCACCCAGTGTCTCAAGTACTCCCGCAAATTGCAGAGTACATGGGGTTGGATGTAGGCGGTCTTAGTAATCTAAAGTTGCGACCTAATATTGTAATGTACATAAATTGTTCCAAATCATTAGGAAGCAACCCAAATTGAAAATTTTGTCCAATTGTCGTAATGGGGTCTGAATTCCATATGGTATCAACACAAATACTCCTAGAATAGTCATAGTTGGTACGAATCGAAGTCAACATTCAAAAATACCAAAGGTCAACAATGTCATTGATCGACTAATTGGATGGAAAAAAAAAAAAGATATTTGAAAAGTTGTTACCTGGATAGGGATCATTTGTTTAGCAGGAAGAAACAAAAGCAAATCGGGAATTCGATTCCATGTTCTTTTCCTACACAATTATGATCGACTGTACATTGATATTTGACAGCAGTGGAACAAGGGATTAGCATAATTCATTCTTTATTTTATGCAACTAGATCGGCCAAACGGAACAATCGAGTCGGATTTGTTAACTTTTTGGCGGGTTAGTTTGGGACTTTGGCTGTGTCATACATTTGGGTAAGGTTGACTACTTGAGTCCGACGGTCAAGTGCGTTGTTTCGGACTTTCGGCAATCAAACATTCAAACACGTTTATAAAACGTTAATTTAGAGATTTATCATTTTTATTTGCCGAAATATCACATCCGTTAAATTGCCATTTTAAATTTAATTAATGGATAGGATTGAATTGAACTCGATAAGATGCGATAAAACTGACGAGGCACACAGACGAGGCACGAGATAAAGTTTAATTAAACCATACACACAAGTATAACACAACTGCCTTTAGATTTTATTAAAGATCTCGACAAGGTACATGGTTCGACTTAACATTTACAGACACTAAAACAACATAACATAACATATGATACAAAGACGATAAAGTAGAGCAACCACCATGACTTCCTACATTGTATCAAGATCGCCTAGTTGATGACTGGATATACCTAAAGGCGGAAACTGAGAGTGTCTGAGTTCACTACACCGGGACGGGAGTGTCTGCCCCGTCCCTCGTCCCCTGCATACGTAAACAAATAATTGAGACAAAGAAACTTAGTTACATTAAATAGGGGAGGTAGATTCGATCCTAACATCTATATCTATATAAAGGTAAAAGGATGTAATAAAAGAAAACAACGTAAATAAATAATAAATAATTGAGACAAAGTCACACCTGACAAGGTGGGCAAGCACGAACACCAGCACATGGGACGGGAGCGTCCACCCCGTCCCTTATCTCCTGCACATTAATAACCACCCAATAATACTATTATTAGAATTTAGTTATTCACAATCATATTCACCAACGGATATTTTCTCTTAAAATGTGACAACTGATAACTGATAACTTTAGGCAGTTAAAAAGATTAGCATTAAATGACCATTTTTTACAATAAAATACGGATATTTTCTCGTCCTATGTTATGTTAAGCCGTCACAAGAGAGACCAATGTACCTGGCAAGGTGGGCATGCACGAACACCAGCACTTGGGTTCAAAGTGGGGAGTGTCGAAAAAACTGCCATTTTCAGAAAGAGTATGTTATTGTTTTGTAAGATGTTATATTTTTGTATATCACATTTCACTTATATTAACCTATTTATAGGGGGTTACCAAACTTGTAAAATTCATAAACAAAGATTCATAGTTATTGTAGTAAGTTACGTGTTAAATTCCAAGGAGCAAACGTCAATTGAGAATCGCCTAGATGTTGGGAAATCATGCAAATCTTTTGTTTAGGGCAAGTGTCGATCAATCTCTATTCTCTAATGCATGCAATCTAAAGGTTTTATAAACAAATACTCCCTATTTATTTATGATTGTATTGTGATTGTCCATTTTAAATTTAAAATATATCAATATTACCATATAATCACTGAGATATAAAATGGCTCCATAATTTCATATCTTAAACATGTATTTCCATACTCGGCCATCCTTAAAACATGACTTCCAGAAAATACAAGAAGCAAAAACACAATCTTTTTATGGAAATGGTTTGCAATATAAATTTCAAAATGGAGTCTAGAACACAATTAGAACCACCATGAGAAAAATCACAACTTTTTGAACATTCCCAATTGTTCCTCCAATTGATCAGATATCAACCATCAAAAATTACAAACAACGGAACACTACCCTGTAAATAATATGAGAATAATATGATAATATTGAATGATTACAAAACGTAGTATACATCAGTTTATATACTTGTAGATACAAGGATGCTAACTAATGAAGAAACTAATGAAGAATATTCTCCTTAATACTTGGAGATAACTAAGGTAACAAATAAGCAAAATAAGGAAGGAATAATTGACTAAGTAAGGTAGTAGTTGAGCCATAGAAGATCACGTATGAATGCATGAGATTGCATGGTTTGTTTCCTTATTTAGTGGATGGAATCTTGGAGGGTTGACTTTGGTTTGTTGGTTTAATATTCCCGCTCAAGATGGACGGGCGAGATCGCAGGCCAATCTTGGATGAAAGAAGTAGAAACCGTGGTTTATGTAACGGTTTTGTAAGGCTGTCGGCTAGCTGGTCGGAGCCGTTTATATGTTGGACCCGGATGTTGCCTTTGCGAATGTGCTCTTTGACAAAATGAAAGGCAAGTGCGACATGTTTCATTCGTGAATGAAAAACCGGATTAGCCGAGTAGTGGGTGGTACTTAGATTATCACAGTATATGGTTGGTGGGTTGGAGAGTGAGATACCAAGTTCATGAAGTAAGGTCTGGAGCCAAATTAATTCGGCAGACGTACTAGCTACCGCGCGAAATTCGGCTTCGGTGGACGAACATGATACGGCCTTTTGCTTTTTAGCGGACCACGAGATTGGTGTCCGACCTAGGTAGATGATGAACCCGGTGGTGGAGAGGTAGTCTAATGGGTCACCCCCCCAATCCGCATCACAAAAAGCGTGTAGGTTGAGTGGTATGTCGTTACTGAGGTGGATACCTAGGTTTAGGGTTCCATTGAGGTACCGTAGGAGCCTTTTTAGAGCAACCCAGTGAGTAGAGGTGGGATGGGTTAAAAATTGAGCAAGTTTGTTCACCGAAAATGCGATGTCGGGTCTTGTAAGTGAGAGATATTGAAGACTACCGACGATGGAGCGATAGTCAATTTCATTTTCGATAGGGTCTGTGGTATTTTTGAGTAGTGGCGGATGAGGTAACATAGGTGTGGTGACAGGTTTGGAGGTTGTCATATTATATTTTTGTAGGAGATCGTAAAGATATTTGGACTGATCAGATTGAGGTGGAGTCCATGTTTTGTAGGGGTGACTTCTATGCCAAGAAAATAGGATAGAGGGCCAAGGTCTTTGAGAGCAAATTTTTGTGAAATTTGGGTGATAAAATTTGTGATATGAGTTTTGTTTGGACCGGTGACGATAATGTCATCGACATAGACTAAGACAAATAAGGTGGTTATTGAGGTTTGGAGAATAAATAGGGAGGGGTCAGAGAGGGAATTTCGAAAACCACTGGTAGTGAGATATGACTTGAGGGCGTTATACCAAGCTCTCGGTGCTTGTTTGAGGCCGTAAATGGCCTTATTTAATCTGCACACAAAAGTAGGGTTAGTGGTATCAACGAATCCCGCGGGTTGAGCCATGTAATTATTGTTTAGGTTAAGCTTAACTCGACTTCGGTCATAGGACCTTGAATCTTGATCATGCTTCAGAGTGTTGTGGTCGATCATAGGATCGACCTTGATCGTGCTTCAGAGTTGAGAAGACGAGAACTTGGGTTGAGCCGAGCTCACCACCGTAAAATTGCCATTTTAAGTCCTGAACCGGTCAGGAATCAGGAGTCTAATGGATAGGACCGAATTGAACTCGATAAGAATATAAGATGCGATAAAACAGACGAGGCACGAAATGAAGTTTAATTAAACCATACACAACCGCCTTTAGATTTTATTAAAGATCTTGACAAGGTACATGGTTGGACTTAACATTTACAGACACTAAAACAACATATATATAACATATGATACAAAGACGATAAAGTAGAGCAACCACCATGACTTCCTACATTGTATCAAGATCGCCTAGTTGATGACTGGATATACCTAAAGGCGGAAACTGAGAGTGCCTGAGTTCACTACACCGGGACGGGAGTTTCTGCCCCGTCCCTTGTCCCCTGCACACCAACCATCAATAGTACTAGTATTACAATTTAATTATTCACAATTATATTAACAATCGTCATAAATTAAAGCTCAAAAAATCAAACATAGGATTCCTTATAGTTAGTCCCTCCCTGGGACTTATCCCAGTCATTTGTTTATATTTGATTATAATTATAATACTCCCGACAATATAAAAAGTAAACAAACCTCAATCATTTAAGGTCTCACAAATTGCAAGAGAGAAAATTTCAATTATTTATTTATTTGCTTTTCTCACCAGTTTAAAGAGGAGATTGGAACAAAACGAGTATTAAATATTTCTAATATCCACCTTGTAGAAAAGTCTCACAAATAAGAAAAAGGAAAACAAAAAGTTAAACAAATGATTGGAACAGAGCGATGACCACTTGGCCACTGCAGCCTCCAGGGATCGCTTACATAGTCCATGTGGTGGTTCGGGAATGCATGGGCCCGGGGGATTAAATCCCTTATCATCAAAAAAAAAAAATATGGTAGGGAGGGGATTCGATCCTGAATTTTATGGTCCTTGAAACATCCTCTGTAAAGGTAAAATGGTGTAATAAAAGGAAACAACGTAAACAAATAAATGAGACAAAGAAACTTAGTTGTATTGAGTAGGGGGAGGAGAATTCGATCCTGACATCTAGTATTCCTTAGGTTTGAGGTTTCTTCGTTTCTTCGGTAAAGGTAAAAGGGTGTAATAAAAGCAAACAACGTAAACAAATAATTAAGACGAAAAATATTATATGTACTCGTGATTCACACCTGACAGGGTGGGAGTCCATGATAACCAAAACATGGGACGGGAGCGTCCGCCCCGTCCCTTATCTCCTGCACATCAATAACCACCCAATAATATTATTAGAATTTAATTATTCACAATCACATTCACCAACAGTTATAAATTAAAGCTCGAAAAATAAAATAAACATATATGTTGACAATTTTACAATAAAATATACTCCTATTTAGCCTATAGTTCCCATTTTCGGGAATATATAAGATCAGAAGAATATATATGAGGAATATTATAATAAAAAGAAAACAAGAACCGAGTAAATATTTTCTCTTAAAATGTGACCATTAGGTTTTTGTTAAAAGGTGATAAGTGATAACTTTAACTAATTAAAAAATTTAGCATTAAATGACCATTTTTACAATAAAATACGGATATTTTCTCGTCCTATGTTAAAACCATCACAAGGGAGACTAATGTACCTGACAAGGTGGGCATGCGCGAACACCAGCACTTGGGTTCAGACAGTGGAGTGTCGAAAAAACTGCCATTTTCACAAAGAGTAAACTATTGTTTTGAAAGATGTTATGTTTTTGTTGTGTTTTTGTATCTCACATTTCACTTATATTAACCTATTTATAGAGGGTTCGCAAACTTGAAGAATTCATAAACAAATATTCATAAAATTATTGTAGTAAGGTACGTGTTAAATTCCAAGAGCAAGCGTCAATTGAGAATCGCCTAGATGTTGCAAAATCATGCAAGTGTTTTTGTTTAGGGCAAGCGTCGCTCAATCTCTATCTAATGCATGCAATCTACAATTTTTATATACAAAATTTTTATATCAGGATATAAGCGGTACCAGTTTACGACGTGTCAAATACAACATATATTGGTAGACCAATATAAAACTAGAGGTGGCAAATAATGACACAAGTCACAACGCGAAAACACGACACGAACCCGACACGAAATTAGCGGGTTTGGGTTGAGCCTTAATGACCCATTTATATAAGTGGGTCGACAGTCGACACGAACACGACACGATATTTAATTGGGTTGGGTTTGGGCTGAGCTATTTAAACACGAACTCGACACGAATGACCTGTTACTGAATTAATACTAAATTTTTTTATCCTCCCTCAAATAAATATACTTAAACTTTTCAAATATGGACATGACACAAAAACACGACACGAACCCGACACGAAATTAACGGGTTAGGCTTGAGGCTTGATGACTCATTTATCCAAGTGGGTCGCCACGAACACGACCGAAATTTAATTGGGTCGGGTTTGGGTTGGAGGGTTCGTGACCCGTTTACATGTGTCACGAACACGAACCGACACGACCCGATCTGTTTGCAAGGTCTAGATAAAACAAAGTAGAATGATACTTGATTATTGTCGAGGTACTTTATTTTTGTCTTATCTCTCCATGTAGGTAGTATTCATTCGACCCGTTAAAAATTTGCAACGGATATATCTATAATAAATGAGAATTTGTGCTTTTATATGACCGTATTGTGCTTCTTAAGTTTAAAATATATATCAATATCATACTATTTGTATATAACAAGAGAAATACATTACTTTTTCTTATCTATATCTATATTAAACTATAGAGTAAATTAACTCCCTTTTAAACTTCAGTTTTTTAAAATCTCTTATACATTTTTATCAAAAAGTGCTTTAAAACTCCAACCTATATGATTTATTCCATCAAAGTTACCTCAATTTGTTTGCATAATTATAATTTGAGTAATACTCGTTATTTGGCCTGAAATCGAATTGGTTAACTCCTTAAATGACCACGAAGAAGTTTTTGAAAACCCGGAACAAAAAAATATGGTCTGATACGACCTTCCGAACGACTCAAATTGAAGTGTATAATACACATTTTCGAGATTTCTGGGTCTAGGAACAAAATTTTCCATAAATCACACACTATGTTCCTCATATTAGATAAAGTGGCCACGGAAAATTTGAGGTGAAACAAAGGACATCTGGGGGTTCCGTATGCGATAAACCAATATTTATCAAATCTTCAATAATCGTGAAAAATTGAGTGATACTCGTTATTCTGACCTTTAATTGAATTGATTAACTCCTAAAATGACCTCGGAGAATTAATTGACAACCGAAAGAAAAATAATTCTGCTCCGATGATACGATCTCATGAACGACTCAAATTGAAGCGTATAATACGTGATTTCGGGATTCAAGGATGCCAGAACAAAATTCACCCAAAATCACACAATATGTTCTACATATCAAATAAAGCGGCCGCGTAAAATTTGAAAAGAAATAGAGGACATTTTGAGGTTCTGGTATGCCATAAACAAATATTTGACAAACCTTCAATAATCGTGAAAAATGGAAGGATACTCATTATTTTGGCCTGAAATCGAATTGGTTAACTCATGAAATGACCTTAAAAAGTGTTTGGATACCGGGAGAAAAATAAGTCTGGCCCAGTACGACGACGTCCCGAACGACTCAAATTAAAGTTTATGATACACAATGTCATGGAACAAAATTCTCCGTAAAGTACAAAATGGTCCTTAGATAAGATAAAGCACTAGCGGCCACGTAGTTCCGATATGCGATAAACCAATATTCATCAAACTTCCAATAATCGTGAAATATGGAGTGATACTCGTTATTTTGGCCTAAAATCGAGTTAGTTAACTCATGAAATGACCTCGGAGATGTTTTTAAAAAACGAGGGATAAAAATTTTTGGTCCGGTATGACCTGCCGAACGATTCAAATTAAAGAGTAAACTATTGTTTTGTAAGATGTTATATTTTTGTTGTGTTTTTGTATATCACATTTCACTTATATTAACCTATTTATAGAGGGTTCGCAAACTTGTAGAATTCACAAACAAACATTCATAGAATTATTGTAGTAAGGTACGTGTTAAATTCCATAAGCAAACGCCAATTGAGAATGGCTAGATGTTGCAAAATCATGCAAGTGTTTTGGTTTTGGGCAAGTGTTCGTCTCATGCAATCTACCTATTTTTCTTACACAAATTCTCATTTATGACAGCGATATCCGATGATCCGTCTTAAATATAAGATAGGTCAATTCAAATGTTTTATATATAAAATAAAACAAATATATTACTTTTCCTTATTTGTATCTATCTATATTAATATTCTAAAAGAAAAAAAGCTTCACCGTTTATATGATAATCCTTATTTTTCTGTTAAATTTGCACGAGGACTTGAGCTATACCCGTCGAGTAGACGAAAAAGTGTTTACAAATCTAAGAAAGTTCGATCCCAAAACTAATTGACAATCAGTAAAAGCCTCTTTACTTGTATAGGGCAACACAATCCCGATATCGCTGCACAATAAAATGTATTTTTGCCAATATAAACCAAATTTATCATTTCTACATTATTTAACATTGATATATGGCCAAAAGAGTTTACGTCTGCCGAAAAGGTTGCATAGGCGCCCGTACCGTGTGCTGGGTTTCTACTTCGTGGTTTTTGAGATTGCCAGGATTCGAACCCGTGACCTTTGGCCATACTAGCTCTGATACCATGATAGATGAACCGTCTCAACCAAAACCCTTAAGGCGATGGTTGAGGTCCAACTATTATTAATATTCCTATTAGCCATAACACCAGAAATTCCGGAATGAAATATCATGATTACAAGAGTCGAACCGATTCTCTAGCAATGCTCATAAGTGGGACTAATACATGACTACAAACACTTCACAACAAACTGATGTGCAGAAGCAAACACGCTCCTGACTCGGAACAAGGATTATCATAGAGTACAGCACAAACCCTATATGACTGCCTATCCATGCGCTAAATGCGTTTTTCGCCCAAATATAAACGAAATTTAATTTATCATTTCTACATTATATATAGCATAGATGTATGGGCATATCTCAAGGAAATTTATCCTTTTTTGAGTTGACATTCACCTGGTTTAGCATCCGGACGCAGGTGAAAGAAGGATCACGGTTTGCTGAAACCAGCGGTTTGATTTTGAGGTTGGTTAGGCATGTTTGAATTCGTCATTCCAATACCATCATTTTGATGCTTCTCCCAGCCACCAGTGTCAACCTTGGAGTGGATCCAGTAGTAGAAGACTGACCCGATCATGGATAAGAGTGTCATTGCAGCCCCGGCAGCAAAGACTCCCTTGCGAAGAGTAGCACATGAAATCGGTTCTTTTTGAAAGACTCCTCTATATTTGGTATGATATGCGTTTCTTGCAGAACCGGCTAATAAGCATGATTCTGCACTCAGAAAGGTTACCCTGCATGGATATTCAGGGCTCTTGTCAACAAAAGGGGAGTATCTACATATAAATAAAAAATGCGCAACACAGAAAACCTATGCAGTTATCAGAATTCACAATAGCCCATCTTAAAACACTTTATCGATGCCTTAATCAAAGAAAGAGTTTAATAACAACTTTCCATCTTAAAACACTTTATCGATGCCTTAATCAAAGAAAGAGTTGTTCTCTCATATAGCCCAGACCACAGGGGCTGTAAAACTAGAACATTATTAGGGATGATAGAATCGTGGAAGAGTACATAAGATGCAGAGCGATGAAAGGAAATACAGAAGAGGCAAAGTGAAAAAGGGAGGCGGGGACCCAAAAAAACAGAGATTTAAGGTCGCTCTCATAGTCGCATATGCTGTTATGCTCCTAGACACGTTCTTTTGTAGGTCCTCCTAGCTACTCGGTTCACAATTCCATCAGCAGGCAATCCTGAAAATCTCTCAAATAGAGTATCACTCTCAGATGAGTCAATAATCTTTCTGTATGAGAAGACACTTAAATGCAACAGGAAATGAGCCCGAGACTTACTGTCCAAAACTTGTTCCAAGATTGACTGCGCAAGATATTGGCTGTTCACTTGTCTGGAAGTTCTCTAGTAACCTTGACACTTAAGTCCTAAAGTCCCGCTCTTTAGTCTGCCTTAAATTTGAGGTAGTGTATAACCATATAAGAGGATTCTAAACTGGGAACCAAATATTTCCCGGTGTCCCAAATCCCTAATGATGTACAGCAACAGATCATGCCATAAAAACTATTCCCACCGAGCATCAATGCAGCAGTGTTTAATTGATGTTATCTTTACAACTAATAGCAAGATGAGTTTGGGCCTCTGGGTAATGCTACTTAAAGAAAACAGACACAAAACCTTAAGCTGAGTTTGGGCCTCTGGGTAATGCTATGTTTATAGTTCTTCAGAACAGAGATTCACTTGAATTACATATGAAGTTATCTGCATGTATTACCATCTTGACATCTCACGAGTCACGACTCACAACTCACAAGTCACAAGTCACAATCCCCCAAAATTCAAAGCCTATAATCAATTTGACTTAAATTTTCCACAGCTAAAAGACCGAACTTAAATTTGCCATAAGAATCAGTACCTATATTCCTAATATACCAAACCCAACTATTTTGCCCTAGCACCTCAATTATTTAGCAAATAGCTAGCAAAAATAAGACGAAAGATGCAAATGGTGAAAGACGTCTCATTAAAAACTGGATGTCACTACACTGGCAGTCACAAGTCTTCAGATAAAAAGCCTACCAAGAGGGGTCAGACACAAAATTACTTGTAGGAGAGAAGGGACTAACAGTTGGTCTTGCTTGTGACAGGCCAGGTGGAGAGACGGATAATGACACTCACAAAACAAATAGGGGGACAAGGTGGGGCAGCTCTCGTGTGCTTCCCTCTCTCCTCTAAATGGGCATTTTGTGAGACAAAATGGTATCGGAGTGACGGATATCTCCCGTCTACAATGAGATTTTGTGAGGGACTAAAGGGGAGGAGGAATGACAGCATTAATGTTTTCCCTCCAAAATTTCCTGTGTTTTTAAATAGTCAAATAGGAGGGAAAATTGATCCCTCTAACCAAATTTCCTATCTAAACAAGGGAAATTATTTCCCTACATTCCCCCCCCAAATCGCACCTTCTAAACAAAGGGTTCAGAGTTTGGCTTTGTCTGTACGATTATATGACAAACTGCTTGTTAAAATTATGTCACAACAAATGCAGGTGTTAATTAAAATGACAGGTAAAATCCAGAAGAAGCAGAAATTTTCAGATGCAACAAATGTTAGGACGTTACAAGTTGGATATTCAATGAAGGTAGAGTTTCTGCGTCCAACATTGGTGTACTGGAAGAAAATGTTGTCTTTTCCCTAGTTTAAAAAGGTAGAACTTTTTCAGTTAGAAATCTGATTATATGTTAATCTGTTGAATTTGCTTAAGTGGCTTCTAGAAACCCATTGTAGTAGATCACTCATGATATCAATAGAACATCAGTTCTTACCTAGCATGACAATTACTGAGCTAAAGAGTTACTGATCATATTATTCATTCGCTAATAGGAAAATACATTGTATCACTTTTCCTCATCGAAGATACTTGCACTACTGCATAAAATTATCCCGGCATCTTTTTAGTACCAAACCGTCTCCACTACCACCTTATATGATAACAAGACACCACAACAACAGTCCAACAGCATCACCTTCAACCAATAAAGCCTATGCATTATTGCATCCTCCACAATCTTTAAATACAGTATATAGTGTATTTTAATCCTTTGTTTCCAAACATCTCATTTCTTACGAATAATAGTTCGTACCAAGCATAAATTAAACTATGGATTACGACACATGACCCCATACTCCCATAGCCATATCTGATATCCTCATTTTATCACAAAGTCCACGTGTCGCAAATACGGAGCACTAGTTCCATATTTGAGGTCGAACAAATTCCAACCCAGACTAAGAAACCCTACCAAATACATCCCAAAAAACATCAATCAAAACCAGCCCAACCCAACCTAAAGCCAAAAAAACATCTGAGAAAACACTCTGTCCTAACTCCCAATAACATGATAATGACCCGACAATAAATCAGCTTCATTCCAATTAATTAACCTAGCCTGAACTTGAAACTGCCGACAATAATCAGTATTCAACCCGGACGGTGGTCTTGAACCGTAACATAAACCCGTCTCAACCCGACCCATACATTACCAGCTCTAGTTTACCCACAACAATAAGTATCATTGAAGACGGATATAGCCGTCACGAGCTCAAGACCGGTCGAGTAATACCCAGGTTGGTATAAGACAAAAGGAAATTGTCTAGGAAGTAGGAAACATTTCTCTAGTTTCTCTAACCAAGAGAAGATGAAGGAGAAAACATTTCTCTAGTTTAAAACCGTCAAGTAAACAAACGATTGAGACGGAGAGAGTACGAAAACTAACCAAGAGAAGATGAAGAAGAAAACGGCCCAGGTAGTAGACCGACCGACAACAAGACCTTTACCAAAACACAAACACTTAGTAACGCCGTTAACCACCGTTTGAGAAATTAACAGTAAACCAAACGCCGTTAGTCCGTACAACGTTGAAGCATCTGAAGCGTACTTGCAATACGTCGTATCATCGTACTGGTCCGGCACCACTTGCGCCTTTTTATTTTTCCAATTTAACAATAATAATTAATTAATTACTAGATAATAATAAATATTTCAGACTCGTTCATTTATTTACCTTTTATTTGAATTAATGAAAGTAAACAAATGTTTGGGACGGAGAAGTAAATTAAAAGAAAAAGGAGAATAAAGAGGAAATTAAGGGAGAGAGAATACCGTGCTACGACGTCGTTCAGCGCCGACGGCGAAGACGAAGGCGATGAGGTGGAGAGCGATAGTGACAGCTAAAATGGCTACTGAAGCTCCCATTTTTGCTTTTTTAGAGAGAGTAAATATAGAATACACTATTTATGCGGCGTTTTGCTGTTTCTTTTTTATTTGATTATTACACTTGCTTTTTTGACTTATCTCCTCTTTTTAAAACGTCTTTTACAAAAAAAATTAAAGAGTGTTTTTTCGTAAATTAAACTTAATAAAGCTTAAATAATACTTCGTAGATTATTAGTGTAGTTACCACGGTTTTGTTAAATGACAATGTTAGAGATTATAACAATTAATTTTTTATCTTCATTTGTAAGTTATTGATGAAATCTATGCTTATTAGAAACAAATTACTTATTAAACAATTTAGATTAATAAAAATAAAATTTTAGGGAAATGATTTTTTTATACCGTATGTAAATAAAAAGAGGATGAAGGTAGATTAATTATAGAGAGGCATCTAATTTGATTTTATATGTAAAAAAACAAATATACATCGCTTTTGCACGATTTCAGATTTTCAGAAGAAATTGACTTATAGCAAATCGACAACCTCAAATGCCAACCGTTGTTTTTGAATTTTTTTTGTGTCCGCTCTATCTGACTCGAGCAACATTTTTAGACATATTTATTCCGGGACCCAAGAGACCTAAAAATCATGTATTATACACTTTAATTTGAGTCGTTCGGGTGGTCGTAGCGGGACGTCTTTAATTTTTGGCCGGTTTTCCAACCACGTATCTGAGGTCGCATAGTGAGACATCTTATTCAATTTCATACAAAAAAAACAAATATATATCGCTTTACACGATTATTTAATTTTCGGACGACATTGGTTTATAGCATATCGGCAACCGCAAATGCCACCCGTTATTTTATAATTTATTTGTGCCCGCTCTATGTGACTCGAATAACCATTTGTGCGATTTTTGGACATTTTTATTCCGGGACCCCAGAGGCTTAAAAATCGTGTATTATACACTTCAATTTGAGCCGTTCGGGTGGTTGTAGCGGGGCCCCAATATTTTTCAGGCGATTTTCCTACCACGTATCGGAAGTCGCATAAGGATATATCTTATTCGATTTCGTACCAAAAACAACTATACATCACTTTTACACGATTATCCGAGTTTCGAACTAAATTGGTTTATAGCATATCGGTAACATCAAAATGACATCCGTTGTTTTTGAATTTTTTTAGTGCATGCTCTATCTGACTTGAGTAACCTTCCGCGCGATTTTCGGACATTTTTATTCCGGGATCCCACACGCCTAAAAACCGTGTATTATACACTTCAATTTGAGCCGTTCGGGTAGTCGTAGCAGACCCCAATATTTTTCAGGCGATTTTCGTACCACATATCCGAGGTAGCATAATGAGATATCTTATTCGATTCCATACCCAAAAAACTACACATCACTTTTACAGTTTTATACGATATCCGATTTTTGCCGAATCTGAATTATAGCATATTTTGAAAAATTTTACGCGCTTTATCCGACTCGAATAGCCAATCGTGCGATTGTAAGACATTCTTTTTTCCATGACCTCAAAGGTCTAAAGACACATGGTTAGATGCTATATAAGACAATATTGTCTACATTCTTTCTCTGAAATGGTAATAACAAGTGTATCTTTCTATTTATCATTTCCTCATATGACTTCTTAATGTGTGTCCATAGGATAGACGGATAGACGTTACAAAAACGGTATTTGTATTAATATTGTGGAACCTGAATTATGTAAACGAATGTGTTTGTGTCGGTATGCAATGATAGGAAGTGTATGATGACAGTCCTTTGACAGACAGTCGAGTGTCCCATAGGACACACACCAGTATGAGACATTGTTTTCTGAAAGGAAATTTTAACGACTGTTTCGAGAAATGAAGAACTTTCTGTATTACATCAAAATGCACAGTAGATCATTTCGCGGCACAGTCCCGGATTCAGACTCTCCTGCATAAGAGTTTTCAAAATAATGTTGCCATGGCAAAACCAAGCCTAAACTAGGCACCTTCCATAGATGGCATTCACTATTGCCAAACGGAATTACTCCAAGCACATGCAGAAAGTAAACATCCAACACTAACAAAACTCGAGTTTTTCTTTTCCATTGCTCTAATAAAATTCGAGTTTAAAATGTTATCAACTAACGAAAATTGGGGATGAGGGATATCTCAAATGAGTATATGATCTATTCTACTGCAGGCCTGTCGTGTCACTATCCTTCATCTGTAGTTTCAGCAACTATACCTTCAATTCTCCTGTTTTTCCATTTTTCATATTTTTTTTTTTAGTTTTTGATCTGGTCGATTTTCAATAATAAGTGACCGGACCAAGTCAGAAAAAGCTTCAACCCGCCACATTCCTCCAAACGAAAATGTACAATGGCGGTATGGGAATCATCTACTTCGAGAAAAAAACAGGTAGTCGGGGTGATTCACCTGGAGAAGTTTCAACCAACTATCAGCTGCTTGTAAGAGAGAGTTCACTGATTGGCAGTCACTTCCACCAGTCGAGGTCCACAGTGATCCTCTGAACTTATAAGAAGCAAGACCGAATACAGGCAGAGAGATCCTCGGACTACCATCGATCTCATTAGGGTAAATTACCACCGAGGCTTGGGTAGCAGGAGCATCTACAGGAAAAAAGGAAAACAAAAAAAAACAATATCAGGGTTGGAAGATCAGAAACACAGGGAATAGTGGAATACCATATTCAAAGCAATGTTCCACTACAGGAATTTTTGTTTGTAGTTGTGTGATCTCTAACAGTCTAACTAGAACTCGTCTCTTCTATAGAATGTTCTTTACATGGTTACAACAAACAAATTTGATCATTTGACTGCTCCCCCACTCGAATGCCCATTGGGCTTGAAGAGTGGTTAGTTTGCACAGGTCCCCCATACCGTGTGCTGGGTTTCCACTTCGTGAGTTTTCGAGGGGTTTTGAGGTTGCCAGGATTCGAACCCGTGACCTACGGTCACACTGGCTCTGATACCATGATAGATGAACCATCTCAACCAAAACCTTAAGGTATGGTTGAGGCCCAACTATTACTAATATTCCTATTAAAACTACCTTCTGCATTCCGATTTACCTTTAGGACCAAGTGGTATCATAATTCATAACTACAACAGTAAAAAGCATAGCCCACCAGAGTCAACACAGTAAAGAGCAAATATTTGTCGATTCCACAGGTCTTAAAAAGGCAACAAACTTATGAGCTAATGAGGTGATTTGGAACAAGTTGGCCCAGGAGACCATTAGAGCTAGATCACAGATACATGCACTGTTGGCTAGCCAGAGTAGCATATCTTCAGGAGCCTAAACACTTTATGAGCAATAGCAATGGTACTAATTCAGCTTTAGATACGCAAAGTAGAAAATTTTTCTTAATCAACAAAGTCGCGCATTCTTGGATTGGGGATTAATCATTTAAGGGTCCAACCCAAAACAAAGGGGGAAAAGGAAGTTGAGCAGTGGTTGAGGAAGACAGGAAAAGGATGACAAGGGAAAGTGTTTTTAGGGCAAGGATTTCCAAGAAAGAACGGCAAATCCAAGCTAGCAAACCAACCGTTTTTAAGGTAATGATTAATATGTCACTCTGAGTCTCTGACTTCAAGCATGTGTTAGATGATAATTAGCTTACCAGCTACTCTGACCAAAGCTCAAGCGAACCATGCCTCTAGTCACTCTACTCGTTCATAAAAACTTGCCATTAGCTTATTCTAATTCATACAACATTGTGTGGGCAGCCCGGTGCACGATGGCGTCCCCGCTAGGCGAGGGTCCGGGGAAGGGCCCCACCACAAGGGTGTAATGGGGGCAAGCCTTCCCTTGCCATTTTGGCAAGAGGCCGCTCCCAGGGCTTGAACCCGTGACCTCACGGTCACAAAGCAACACCTTAACCGGTGCGCATAGGCTCCCCTTCATACAACATTGTGTATTTAGAAAAAATCATGGAATGCGTAACTTGTGATTCTGTGAATAGAAATTAATTTGTACACATGCAATCGATAAGTTTACTTTACAAAAACATGGGTTTGGTAAAAAAAAATGAGGGGAGCAGGAAAAGGCAACTCAAAAGTCAAGCCGGAGTTGAGCTACAGCCAAAAATACTCGCTTGGCGGAGTGGAGACATACACAACTAGTACATTTCTCAGCTCATGAATGTCCCTGATCGTGTATGCTTAAATTTATCAATTCTTATGCACAATAATGTCCAGAGTGCATAATTAGATTAACAATACTTCAGTAGTGTATTTTAGACTACTAGCCCTAACCCAAATGTGAATCAGGTATTCATTACTATGAAAACAAACCTTTTTTTTGGAATCAGACGAGCAACCAACAACAGACACGCTTCCTTATGAATGTCCCTGATTGGGGATGCTTAGATTTATCAATTCCTATGCATAAACAATGTCCGAGACTCTGAGTGTGTAATGCGATTTAACAATATTTCAGTGGTGTGTTTATTAGACTGCTAGCCCTAACCCAAATGTGAATCTATTATGACGATAGAATTAAACCTTTGTTTTGGAATCAGATGAGCAACCAATAACGAATACACTTCTTTCTAAAGTACAAAGGACAAACATTATCAGTACATTACCTCCTGTGGGTGTGTAGAGAGAGTGATATGTCAAGAAACAAGCATCCAAGTCTTTCAAAGTCGGTCCCATGGGTATCCTATATATAGGGTACCTACAATTTCCAGCGCAAAAGTAATATATTTAACAAAAGGAAAAACAGGGTCAGAAAACTATAACTGGAAGTCAACAGATCATATTCTTACCATGCCACAGATAACCAACTTGAAGACAGTAAATCACAACTGCGAAGGGACTTTAGCTCCGGGAATCGTAACGCCAGATCCAATACCTAACAGAGAAAATAAGAAAGAAACTGAGAGCAATTATAGATGCTTGGAACAAAAAAAATATTAAAAAACAAAAATAGGACCAACCTTATCAGCCAGAGGTTCACGACAAAAGGGTGGATCGTGTTCAAAATACTGAAACAACAGGGAGCCTTGAGAAGCTACAGATTCTGTCTCATCACTTGAAAACCCCGCATCTAAAGCAGTATGCTGGTCTCTTGATAACAATCGCTCCATTTTGAAAGAAATAATACTTGGAAGACTGCAAGTATTCCTCTGCTCTCTTGAGTCGGTCAATTCCCTGTCGGAGTCACTGCCTCCGTCACTACTAGAATCCCTGCTAAAATAGTCGCCATTGCTGTCCTCACTTGTTTGCCTGTAAATGACCAAGCATTAGTCTTTTCTATAGAGATAATCAACACAATAGTCACTTCAGCCAATATAATAGAGAGAAGAACTCAACAACGTAGGCAGGAACATTAACACGAAATATACTTCACAGATAGGGCTGTCTCATACTCAGGGCCCCTCGGGCCTAAGGGGCTCTGTGCGGAAGTTATAAATTAGGTGAATATGTCCCGTAGCCTCGTAGGATGTTGTTGCCATGGAACAAAAGAAAACTGACTCGTTATTTCTGTTTCCAATGGAAGCAAAAACTTGTTACTCTGTGGCTCTTGATTATGTGTACAAGTGTTTTTGAGGTTCGTGCATGTCATCAACTTTCAATTAGGCTCTTCCAAATGGCAACATATTTTTGAGCACTGATATGTAATATGGCCAAGGGCCCTCTTCCTGTATACCATTTTGGTTAATTGACCTAGAATCTCATCCTAATATCCACGGCTCGACACCACAAACACTGGTTGACACACAATCTAGACCTTGTCTTCACAAATCTGGCAAAGCCTAAGGAAGGCCGCTTTAAATTGCCAAGTAAAGATTGGAATTGTTTTTCAATGTTTACCAAAAAAAGTTTCAATAATGTGAAATCGGTCATTTAAGTCCGTTGCTGACAATCTGACATAGTATTACTGTCAAGATCATCACACAACCCAATAACTAGGTTGCCTTTAGGGTTTGATGAAAAATGAGTAATTGTTAGTATACAAATAAATGGTGTTGGAAAGCATTGGTGATGAAGCCGTGAAAGGATTGGGAATGACCTATTACTTCCATCTAGGTTAAAACTAAAGGACATCTGCAGGTGGTGGCGGAATGGGACAAAGGGAATGAAGAGAAGACAGTAGTTACCCCATTAAAAGGTTTATAGTAAACCACCTAAGCTAGGTTAATACATTACCCCCATATGGAGGTCATTTTCCTTCATTCACTGCAATCACTTCACTGCAAACATGTTGAATACATTATTTCATAACAGTAAGTTTCCTGTAGCTAAAGTTAAAACTTTCCATCAAATCCCAGCAGTTTGGAACAAATTAAAAATGAGGATTGCAGATACCACTAACTAAACGCAACGACATAAATAGAACATTTGTGGTCACCAAGACACCAAGTGATAAAGGGTCAAAACTACATACTCGATGGCTACCATTTAAATCCATGTGTCTATGGAGCGCAACTTAATATCCGGAAAAAGGCTAAACGAAAGGGATTAGCGCAGAAAGTACAAAAGAGATACAAAGCAAAACATAACACCTAATCCCAAGTACAAAGCCAAGGTGACTTCCAATGATTTCCTATTATAGACAAATAAAATTAAGAGAATCAGAGCATCGAGCATAAATGAATCTGTGATACCTTGACTTAACAGGAGACTTTGATGGGTCAACGTATATTTGGATGCCAGACAAATAGGGTACATAGTATTGAACAACGGAATCACAGACATTCAATACCAAGGGCACTCCAACACCGTAAGCACTCCATTCCTTAAACGACTCCCACAAATCACTGAGCAAGAAGTACGGCTCGAGCTCCGTATCACATGTTGTAATCCCCCTCTTTGTCGTCTGCAAAAGACCAACCCGACTACAAGTCAGCATAACTTACTAATACAATAAATGTAAACGCAAAATAAATCAGCAATAAGTCAGCAACACTGCAAATCTTTTATCCAATTATCCAATCAAAATACATGTGTATCCCCAAAAAGAAAGCAACCTCTTAAACATATTAAACCTCCTGTAAACTTAACTCAAGTAACTTAAGTATTCCAACCTACGCGAAAAATCACAAATTCTTGCCTAAAACCGGCTTACACAGGCATATTGTAAAACGAATCTTTTCAGTAACTCAAGTACTCAACTATTCCAACCTACACGAAAAATCACAAATTATTGCCTAAGACCGGCTTCCACAATCATATTGTAAGACCATGTTTATCAGTCGTTCTTGTAGCCCTATTTAGACCGAGTTACTACATTAAAATACTAATATATACTTCTCAACCTACTTACTAAATCTAATTCCTGATTTTGTTATTTTATCAAGACCTGGTTAGACCTCGGAATTCCGACATTATTTTTGGTTAAATTAGAGTCACGTATGGGATGGGGACCACGTGTAAATACCAAGTTCCTAAACATGTTTCAACATATCCATTTCAGACCATTTGGAACGGAATTAGTTCCTATAATTTATTTTATTTTACTTTACCTTTTTATTTTAATTAATTTTTGTCCTTAATCTTTTCAGTAACTCAAGTACTCAACTATTCCAACCTACACGAAAAATCACAAATTTTTGCCTAAGACCGGCTTCCACAATCATATTGTAAGACCATGTTTATCAGTCGTTCTTGTAGCCCTATTTAGACCGAGTTACTACATTAAAATACTAATATATACTTCTCAACCTACTTACTAAATCTAATTCCTGATTTTGTTATTTTATCAAGACCTGGTTAGACCTCGGAATTCCGACATTATTTTTGGTTAAATTAGAGTCACGTATGGGATGGGGACCACGTGTAAATACCAAGTTCCTAAACATGTTTCAACATATCCATTTCAGACCATTTGGAACGGAATTAGTTCCTATAATTTATTTTATTTTACTTTACCTTTTTATTTTAATTAATTTTTGTCCTTAATCTTTTCAGTAACTCAAGTACTCAACTATTCCAACCTACACGAAAAATCACAAATTTTTGCCTAAGACCGGCTTCCACAATCATATTGTAAGACCATGTTTATCAGTCGTTCTTGTAGCCCTATTTAGACCGAGTTACTACATTAAAATACTAATATATACTTCTCAACCTACTTACTAAATCTAATTCCTGATTTTGTTATTTTATCAAGACCTGGTTAGACCTCGGAATTCCGACATTATTTTTGGTTAAATTAGAGTCACGTATGGGATGGGGACCACGTGTAAATACCAAGTTCCTAAACATGTTTCAACATATCCATTTCAGACCATTTGGAACGGAATTAGTTCCTATAATTTATTTTATTTTACTTTACCTTTTTATTTTAATTAATTTTTGTCCTTAATCTTTTCAGTAACTCAAGTACTCAACTATTCCAACCTACACGAAAAATCACAAATTTTTGCGTAAAACCGGCTTACACACAGCATATTGTAAAACGAATCTTTTCAGTAACTCTCATTTCACTTCAATTCAAGGTCCATAATGTCAAACAGCCTTATAAGATACCCTTTGGACGTCAACTAGTCTTGCTTATAACCGGACTAATATAAAGGTAAATAAATGATCGGGACGTAGAGAATATAATATCTAACGTAAACATGAACATAACTTTAACTTGTAAAATAAAATACTAAAAAAACATAAAACAAAAAGAAGTACCTTAGACAAATATTGAGCATGAACAGAAGGAGTAACAGCTTCAAGGAAACGTTCCACATTACTCAAAGGCAACTCCATTGGTACAACATCACTCTTCTTTCCGGGTTCTCGGTATGGAAAGACACTTATACCCTTGCATACCTCACTTTGCGTCTTCTCACTTTGTGAATTTTTCTTATTATTTTTCAAGTTACAATTGTTATCATGATCATAATTTTGCATCATTTTTTCAGGAAAATCAAATTTTAACTGCGCTTCTAACATCTTTTACCCTTTTAGCTAAAACCCAACAAAAAAAAATCAAAATTGTCAGCAATAAAATAACCTAAAATTTTAATAATCAACAAATTAGTTCACGAAAAATGAAGAACCTTGAATTACCCTTTTTCCAATTTGGCCAAAATATTAAAATTAAAATAAAATCGAATCGGTATAGTGGACCGAAACGATTTTCAAGATTGTAAACAATTCAGCCCACAAAAATTGTTAAATCACAAAAACAAAAGAAAAAATGATGATGATTGATTTGTTCGTAGGGTGGATTTTAAAAACAGAAAATAAAAAAGTTGGGATGATTGATTTTTGTAAAGGAGTTGCAAATTTTTTTCTGGGTTTTGATTTGAAGATGAAGAATTTGTAGAGAGATAACGGAGATGTCAGATGAGAGAGAAAATGAGTGAAGTAAGTAGTAAAATAATCGGCCGATTTTTGTCTTTCACTCCATAATTCTCATTTTAATATTTAACCCTGTCTAAAATAAAAATTCGTGTAATTAATAGAAGTACAGGTAACTTTGATGTCTCTGTGTTGCAGAATACTGAAATAATGTGTAATAAATTTGATGATAAAGTAGAATATCTAATATTTTATGTTGGCGCATGACCGATAAATAATTCTCATTAATATAATATTGACATGAGAAATTGAGAATAAATAAGAGTTGAATTAATAAATGCAACAATTTCAGCGAGTCATTTTGCTTTATTCCATCGTAGTTATAAACCCAATAATAGTGAGGCTGTTGCTTGATATGAAATGGAAAAGTTAAATGGAGTTTACTCCAACCAATTTGAGCAAGTTGTATTGTATTAGTGACTTGTGCGAAGAGAGTCATTTAAATTGTTTCAAACTCACTTTTATTACAGCTGTGTATTCTCAGTTCTCACGTATTTCACCCATACGATAGCGACATAAATGACGATGTAGATATATCGTTGTTATAGTAATATAAAACTGTAATTTCAAATGCATAATTACAAATTCAACCCATAACCAACCCGAGTAACCCAATTACTACCTGTAATTATAAAACAGGTTGTTCAAATCAGACGGATTTGTTAAGTCAATTCCCTACCTCATCACCAAAGCTGCTGAAATTCAAAGTTTACCCAAGAAAAGGTTTGGAACTTGATGGTTTGCTACTACTTTTCAAAGGTGACCAAATCTAACCAAAACACAATCACTCTTTCCTCATATATTCTTCCCCACCGTTTTCCTTACGGAATCTACATTACCAAAACTAACCATATGCCGTAACCTTTGCGCCCATTCCTTTTCCCTTTATATAAACCCCATAAAAATCACCATTTTATTCCACCATTTTATTCCGCCATTATTCATTTATTTGTATACTCGTTACGCTTTTTTATTAGCCACATGACCTGATACTATCGTAATCACGTCTACTTCCGTCTCTCCGTCCCAATTTTATTGTCCTCTTACGGGTCTGTAATAAGATTATCTTAACGTATCGGTAATATGACCGGAAATGGCCCGTCGTCGCAGAGTCGTTGTGTTCGAGATGTGTTTTGCGATGCCGGTGCTGGTGCTGCAGCTGGTTCGTTTCTCTCCACTTTATTAGTTTTGTTTAGCTAAACAAATGATTGAGATGAAAAAAAGAGTAGTTTTTTTCGATTGAAGTCAATTTGACAGTGGAATTAGGGTTTTGAAGATGAATGTAGGGGTTAATTACTTAATTGTAGAATAATGAGCTTAATTTGATGTGTAGGTTCGATTGCGGCGACGTTTGTTTGTCCGTTAGATGTGATTAAGACTAGATTGCAGGTTCATGGAACTAATTTGGCGTCTGGTTCTACTGTTAAAGGTGTGTTGTTTAATTGATTGCTGAATTGTTGATTAATGTTCAATGTTTGTTAATTTTATTGTTTTGTTGGAATTTGTTGTTAATTGTATGTTGAATGTAATGACAATTGAGTAAGTAGTGTTTGAAGAATTGATGTAGATGATTAACATCTTTTTTCTAGATTTAATTCGAGTATTTGAGCTTTGATGATCGTGAATTTTCGTTGAGATAATAGTTTGAGAAGCTCTCGGCTTACCTGATGGATTACCATGAGATAGATAGTTAAAAGTTTATGTTTTTAGGAGTGTAAGTGTGTAAACGAGTACAAACTCTCATGAACGGCTCATGAAACAATTCAGTCATATGTTGTTGGAGTATAATCGAATGCAAAACCCGTTTAATGATGCTTGTTTCACGAATCAGTGAAGAAAAGGTGTAAATGCTTTATAATTATTCAATGCCTGTTGTAGCTAGTATAAGATGCATATTTGATCTAGCTAAACAAGGCCAGCTCGAATGAGACTTTATAGATGAATGGGGATCTATGGTGGTAAATAGTAACCTTTGCTGATTTTTGTTTGAGGTGAACTTGAGCTTGACTAATACGGAGTACGAATACGGAGTACAAAACAGTTAGTTACGAATACACATTTATTCGTCTTGGCTCGTTTACAATCCTAATCATAAACTTTATGTCTCTTCAAACTTCGGCATTGTATCTTAAAGCCCTTGACTTTGTTTATCCTAAACAAGCCTTTTTTTTGTTGTAGTAGTTTGGCATGTGTAAGCAGTGAAAGTTGTTTGAGAGTTGATAAAAGATAACACAAAAACTTGATCTTTCTATTTGTAGTGCACTCTTGAATTTACTCAAGAGTTGTTGGCTTGTTTATTGTCGAAGAAACACAATTTATCTCACGGAATGGTTTCATTTGTATCTTAGTGTTAAATATGGATCTGCTTGTGTAGAGTATTGAGAACATTTGACTAAGCTATTGGTGATGGTCAGAGTTGTGATACAGAAATTGTAGTTTCATTTCTTGTTAGCACGCTCTAAAATTATGAATAAAGTCACGAGTTCTCTTTGGCATTCGTGAGGATAATTTTTAGAGCTTCCAACCATTCAGAAATTTCCTTTTAATTCTAAAGGGCTTATCTCTTGTGTAACTGTCAGCGTGCAATATGGTATATTGTTTTGTTTTTTTGTGCCTTATTCTTTCATTTTGGTATATATGTAACAGGTAGTGTTATCGTAACGAGCTTGCAAGACATTATTAAAAGGGAGGGTTTTCGAGGACTGTATCGTGGGCTTTCACCTACACTATTGGCTTTACTTCCAAATTGGGCGGTAAGCAATTCTACTTTAGTTAGATGTTTGAATGAAACTGATAGAATATCTGAATTACTTTATTTTTTTTATTTTTATTTGCACATTCACAATTGACAGAATTTTGAGGGGATAGTTTTATTGGCTATTGTTACTTTGATCTCACTATAGGACTCACTTATCTTCTACATCCACTCAACAATGGTGAAGTATTAGTAAAATTGTCTTTGTCGTGGCTAATGGTAATTGTATGCATTTGATCATAACTTCCTCAGTTTAGCCAATGGCTCAATAGGATAATTCTGTAGTAAGCGATGAAACTCACCGTTGTTTTTAGGCAAGGTCACGGGATCAGCCTAGGCTATTTGTTTTTGCTGTTCTGTTGCAGTGATGGTGGCAGGTGTTTCACTTTTCAGCTCATGTGTTGTTCTTTTGCCTTTCCTTCCCCCCCCCCCCCCCCCCCCCCCCATTTCATTATCTCTGGCATTTTACAGTAGCACTGATCCCAGTCTCATACCCTTTAAATTTCCTTTAATGACAGACATGCTCATTTCATACGTAGGTATACTTCACAGTTTATGAGCATCTTAAAGGTGTACTTCGATTAGATGGTTTGTTTTCTTCCCACATGTTTTTGATTTCGCCTTTTTCCTTCTTGCCTTATAGCAGTCATGAACAAAATGGTGTTTTGTTTACATATTTGTAGATAGTGGTAATGGTCAGCTTACATTCGGTAGAAATATGGTTGCTGCTGCTGGTGCTGGAGCTGCAACTGCCATCACAACGAATCCTCTGTGGGTTGTTAAGACCCGACTCCAAGTGAGTAAATACTCCATAATAAGTTGTATTGATGATTTTTTGGTGAAGGGATGCCTCTACCCTGGTTTGAAAAACATAAATAAAAAGATTCTGTTGGATGACTGCTTATTACGATATTGAACTGGGATCATTAAATGTTTCTTATTCTCTTATAATAGATAGATACATACATACATAGATGTTTCATTTTCTTGAGTCTTTTAAAGACAATGTAACTTCATCTAGACTGTATATGAACCTTGTTTTGAGCAGGGTAACGGATATTTTAGTTCTCTCTATGGAGCCCTTTGGCATGCAAGCATGTCCATCTGACTCTTGGCAGTATACCTAACTTTATCTCATGACTAATGCATTTCCGTATCAGCTTTCATCTACAGTTGCTGGTTATGAATTAGTCAAGAAATTCTTAACCTGAACCAAATCTGTTAATGTCTTGCTTTTTGTTAAATCAGTTAAAGATTTTTTATACTAATAAAGATTTTCACAACCCTTTATTGGTTAGATGCCTTGTTTTATTGTGTTGACAGTAGTGTTAGTTCTAGAACCAGTAAAATCCTAGGTAAATATTGGAAATTGTTCGTTTGCTGTTCTACTGTTCAGATGATGGTCTCATTACTTGTATCATCATATGGGCTTTCCCATCATTGACGACTACCAACTTTCTAGTGGTTTATTTGTGGTTTTTAGAACAAAAAATTGCTGGCAATTAATCCCTTTTCCTTGGAACAAAAGGTTTGTGGATTAGAGTAACAGAAATCCAAATTTTAGAGTAGTGTTTACGCTCAAATAGAAATTGTTAATTGAGATTTACAATTTTTTTTGTAAATCAATACGGAGTATTTCATTTTTGGTAAAGAACAAAACGCTGATTTGTTTATGTTTTAAGAAGCTCAATACTAATTGTTGTGGTAAGCTTCTGAAAAGTGGATGGATCGTTGCTATCTATACAATGGAACTTGAAAAATGATGTGAAATTGTGAACAATTTAGTGTAGGAAGGGAAGTTTTTCCTTTTTTTGAAGGTCTGTGTGACCAGAGTCATGTGAACCTACTCTAGGCTCGGCTGTTTGAAGTCGTTAGGTCAGTTAGTAGTTCCTCTGTGGTCTGTACTATGCTATGGCCTATGAGTGCTTTTATAGCAGGATTGTTCTTAAATGATAATTGGTCTTTCTATAATTGGCTTTCCTCAACCCTTCCCCTCTCCCGTCTAATTGGATGCCGACTTTAATCACGTTATTTATATGCTGATAAACTGATTTATTCTCTCTGTCATAAATTCTCTTTGTTACGTGTTTCTAAGTTCATAACCAGGTTATAAAACTGGAGTGCAAACATTAGTAAATCACTTTCTTTTTTCCAGTCTTGTGATCAATCATTTGCTTTCTTCCTATAGACCCAGGGAATGAGGACCGATGTGGTTCCATACAAAAGCATAGCTTCTGCCTTGAAAAGGATTGCTCACGAAGAAGGAAGACGAGGGTTGTACAGGTAACCGTGATTGATGCATAAGAGCATCTGATTTGTCCCTTGTTTCAAGATAGTGTTCTCACTTTTCAACTTGTGGACTACAAACTGCTGATCATTTTTTTATAGGTCTCTTCCTTTATTTTAAAAACAATGTTTTCGACATTTTTTCGACTTTCTTAGCTTTAACTTCAAATTACATATTGACTATCTATCGTGTATTCTTTTTCTTCTTCATTTCTTTTTTTTTTCATTATTTACATGTCATTGATGGTTTCAAATGTTGATTTCATAGAAGTAGGCAGTAGATAAACTGAAATATTAGTCAGGTATTAAACTCCATGTCATCAGTTTCCAGAATTCATCCTTCTTAAAGACGATTTTATGAGTCTCTTGTACTTCCATGAAACTTCTTGTACTCGCGTACCTTCTCTATGTACACTTTTTGTTAGGCTGAAATATTATTGTTTATTTAAATTCAATACTTCTGTTTCTAGAGTTTATATTTGTTTGAGATGACAAATATGGGTGCTATCTTTGATACTTGAGGGTGGGTCAGTTGAAATTCATGAAAAGTTGTAATTGTATTCTGGAATCAACAAACATCAGCTCTTTGTAGTTGAATGAAAATGGTTTTTTTCCTTGTATTTACAGTGGGCTTTTGCCTTCGTTGGCGGGAGTAAGTCATGTTGCCATCCAGTTTCCTGCATATGAAAAAATCAAGTTCTTCTTGGCGGAAAGGGGTATTGTGAATACTCCTTTTAAATCTTTTTATTGTATTCCCCAAAAGTATGCTGTGGGTAAATTGGTTGTAGTACTGATTTTGCGCGATATCTACTTTGCAGAACATACGACGGTTGACAAGCTTAGCCCAGGAAGCGTAGCAGTAGCCTCTTCTTTGTCTAAAATAGTAGCTTCTATAATGACTTACCCGCATGAGGTTTCTTTTGAATTATAATTCAAACATCCTTATACTACCTCCATCCCATTTATATTTCCCAGCTTTTGAACAACTTTGATTCATTGAAAAGTTTTAATTATTGCATACTATGAGAAAAATGTTGATCAAAGTCAACTTCGTTTAATGGGATAGAGGAATTGCTAAACAAATTGCGTAGTCGCCTTAACTTTCTAATTGTTATCAGGTTATCCGTTCTAGGCTTCAGGAACAAGGCCATGTTCAAAGCCAGGAAATGCGTTACTCTGGTGTTTTTGATTGTATAAGAAAGGTCTTCCAAGCCGAAGGGATTCCAGGCTTTTATCGTGGATGTGCAACCAATCTGTTGCGAACGGTTCCTTCAGCTGTCATTACCTTTACTAGCTATGAGATGATGAAAAGATTTTTACAACAAGCAATTCCTCCTGCTTCAGAAACGCCACATTCTCGATCTAACTTTGATAATTTTGATGATCACAGCAAGACTCTTCAGAATAATACCACAAGCCATCAATAAAGGTCAGTTTTCTGTAAGACAATGATTGATAGTTATGCCTCTCTAAAGGAGGGGAGACAAATCACAAATGAAAATTATACGAAGGTACAAGATTCCGAAGTGAGACTAAATAAAGTCATTTTATTTTTCAAGTATATAGTTGAAACAATTTTCCGTCAATGTGATCTAACTTGTTGGAAACAGTTTTAATGGAGGTTGCGGCCTGTAACTGTAAATTTTGAGCATACGATGAATTATGATGACGAAACGGAAGAAGAATGCAAGTTAATCAAGTAAATTCACCACATAATTTCAGTGGCTTTTGTTCATACTGAATTAAGGTGTACTGTACTCTGTTTATGTATCAATTTTTATTCGAGGGCAATTCATTGTTATTTTGTTCTCTAAAGGGTGGCTGGAGAAACACACATCGTGATTCGATGTGTTCATTTAATTCGCTACAAATTCAGCTCGTATCAACAAATTTCTAGCTCCATCGACACAAGGACTGATGTCTGATGAGGCTCAATTTTGGGTCGAATCCTGACCTAAACTTTGATATTTGATACCATTTCAATAGTCTTTTAGCAGTTGAAAACTATGCCTCAAATTATAGTGATATCGCCTTCACTGTGCTCTGCTCACCCCGTCATCAACGATTACTCCCTGTATTTTATCCGTATTGTTTCTCACATTTTCTATTTATGGGTATTTTTCCATTTTGTTTCCATTTCATTTATTTCCGATGTCACTTGTCAGACAAACTTTCGGGGATATATAGGCGAAATTAACAATCTATGTTAAACATGTATATTTATGATATCACTCACCACTACCAGTCTTCTTGGTTTTGAATTTCAACTAAGAGCCTAGCAAAATGGCGTTAGGGTGAATCGAGCCGGGATGTGCATAGCACTTAAGTTGAACAAATAGTAATTGGCAATCTCTTTCTCTTTTTTTTTGGCAGCAGTAAAGAAATGGTTCTTACATAATGTCCACCCGATCCTCCAGATCAGACTTATTTATTACATTTTTATAAAAAGAGATTAAACTACCGACAGGGTTGACACAAATGATAGGCTTCTTTAGGGGACGATCTGATATCTCCAACTGAACGAGAACTTCTTTTCTCTTCTTTATCAACTGAGCTTTCGAGGAGTACCTGCAACAAGACACACTTACGCCTGCAACAAGACACACTTACGCCACGAGGACGTAGAAATTTACTGGAAGAATATCTACTTACGCCACGAGGACGTAGAAATTTACTGGAAGAATATCTACTTTTAGAGAGAGTAGATAAATTGAGATGCATCATACCCATTATCGGTCAAGAAAACTCGTCACCCCCCTGTCTCTGTCATTTTTTTAAGTCATTTCGCATAACTAAAAAATAAAACAAAAAAATAAGACATCTTGTCATAATACCAATTCAATTCCATTAACTATATAAGCCACTTTTGAAGGTTTCGATTCATCTCAGGCTCTTTCCGTTCAACCCCCGCACCAACTTAACTTACTTTGGTTCAAATGACTAAAACAGTGTTTCAACTTTCAACAGATTGTTCCGTGAATCATAAAAAGGCTCAAAACTGATTTGCGAGCTACTAAAATTGAAGAATTGAACAATGCTAAACCCTTATGACGGAATTTTATCTTTCTGCATCGTGTACTACCAATGCCTTAATGGGAAAAAAAAAAGTTCCCACAGTACTGAAAAAATATGTTCCATGGTATGATTTTCCCTTTTCCCTACTAAATATACATCTTAAACAAATTTCACTATTACCCGACCAATTGTTCAGCTGTGTTTTCTTCAAGAAATCGGCGTCGTTAAACTGCTGTAGTGTTTGTATAGAGGATGGTGAAGAACAACTCAACATCGTGTATACTTCGGATCAATTGAATAAACTGGTTCTCACTTGGTTCATCGAGTATTAACTGGCTGACTTGTGCTACTCGTGGCACGAGTTTGACCAAAGGTGTCCCTATTGAGGCTCCGGATGGATGATTGTATACATCTTTCACGACTGCACTTGCTACTGTTTTGAGTGATACTTCGACGACATTGGTGAATTCATCACTGCAGTAAAAGACCAATAAAAAGTTTAGAAATGCAACTACTATCAACCTGACTAGCCCGCAGACTGGAAGATAATTCAAGCATAAAAAAGATTGAGTTCTGACGATAAAGAGAAACAACGATGCTATAGAAAAAAAGCTTATAATGACAGACCAACTTATTTGACAAAAAATCCTACACATACAGCCATTTGCCTTATACCCAGGTTCATGACGATCTTATCATGAGACTAAGTCATACGAGAATTTGCGCTGTTGTCGTGACGAATTAGAAGTTAGTTTGAGAAATCTAAAAAGGGTACTACAGAAGTTACAGAAGGTTCATACAGTTGCTTGCATGAATAAAAAGACAAGACAGATTCAATGATATACTGTATGTAAATAGGAATTATCGTACTTGGTCATTAACAACATAGTATAATATTGCCATGTACAACAGAACTTAGTATGCATTAATTTCACAGAAAAACACAACCTTCGATATGAAATCATGGTAGATGGGTAAGATGAAGGTGGCCGTATCCATCTTAGACACTTTGAGTCAATTGAGGGGAGGATAAAAAAAAACTTCCTCGGTGTCCCCTATACAGGACAAGAACTTATAACCAAGACCCACAGAATCGACGATGGGGTAGGCCAAGCTAAGGTAGGTTAAGTTTAGGCAGAATAAAACGGCATTTGTTTGTCGGCCAAAACTGGCTTTTCTGGATACAACTTGTCAAGGAGGGAAGAGAGGTGGAAAAGGGTTAAAGTTGTACAAGTAATCGCAAAAGCTGCATACAAAATTCACTTCATACCTTGATAAAACTGTCCGTGCTTCCGTCATGAGTTGATCAAATTTGGTCACATCAGATAGAATTAAGTTGTTGCTCGAGGATGCAGTTAAGGCGGGAAATCTAGCATCTTCTGGCATTAAGTAATCCACCCAAGGATGAGGCTTCCCCATGCTCATGAATGTCTCAAGTATTTGCATAATAGTTTCATGAAGCGTCGGAGAATTGAAGGTGTCTTTTAGCTGCTTGCTGCAACCAAAACAGCACGCAACATTGCAAATGTATATTAGAAAAACGGCATCAATCGTTTTTTCTAGGTGTTGCTGACAGTTCTGATTGGGAAAAGTATACTTACTGAAAATGAATGCGTATATTATTGTCTAATTTATAATTTGTAACTCAAGATCCTCTGATTCACATCTACTTATATGCAAACAGGGCTAAATTACTGCTCTTAGCTTCACCAGAGAATTCAGAAGACCAAATCTTCACAAAAAAACAAAAAATAATCTGGCTTGTGCGCGCCATACCAGGAGTGCAAGTCCGAAAAATAGCTTTGCAAGAGCTTGACATGAAATCTGGGCCGTAACACTGAATAACGACCACCTTATCAAGGTTTCAAGGTTACAGCAACCATATGTCAATGCAATACTGGTCAAACCTCACACTTATGGCAAACATTGGGATTAAGCAGAGACGCTCGATTCTGAGATCAAGTCTCAGAGGAAGGTTTAATACCACGGGCTAACTATTACCAATAAGGCAATAATTGAAGCAATTCCTCAGAATCCGAACTATAAAAAGTCCAGAGATTCAGTAAGGTTTTACCATAATTATAAGACAAGGATGTTTGATAAATCAATTTAAGTGTACTGCTATAAGAACTTTGGAAAACTTTCGCTCTATGGATTTATGCTATTTACATAACTTTCATCTATCTTATTGTGCAGGTATAAACATGGACGCTAAGACAAAAGTACTGTTGTTGGAGATCAAAATGGCAAGTGTGCACAGCATACGCACTAAGAGCGCCACTGTTTCCATATGGGCCGTGTAATATTTTATAACTTGGTTTTACGGCTACAGTGCAGAATGTGATTATTAGGTTACTAGATGGAATAGAGAACTCACGTTTTCAGTATCTCCATAGCTGCAGCCTCCATATTAGTAATCAAAGCAGGCAAACCATGCCTTGCAAGAAAATCAGCCCTTGCTAAGAATTTTTGTTCATCGTCCTGATCAATTAAATTTACTTCTTCCTGCACAAACAGATGACAAATGTGACTTAGCACAGAGGTGGACCCATGAAAAGCAGTTGGTTCTAAAGAGGGAAAATGATCATGCTCTACCAAGAAGACGTTAAGAGTTCAAGTTTGCATGCCTTAACATGGTATTGGCAGTAGTTAATTAGAAATCACATATACAGAAATGGTTAGTCGAGCAAGAAGTAGTCTAACACTCCAGGCCGGAGAAAGCAGACAACATAAATGCGTAAAGCAACAACTTATTGAGCAAAACCAAGCACAAGCTTCACATATAAACTTGACTGTCTTCATAGATCATAGGCTTCACAAAAGCTGTACACAACCAGTACCCAAATCTGTAATCCAGTACTAGACGATTAGTTTTACCTAATTTGTAAGACATTACCTAATTTGTACTCTTAATAAATTACATCCAATCTGGAATCCATGTCGTCCCAATCTTTAATCCTGTAAGTAGATTATTTTAAAAATTCTTTTCATCAATTCATCTAAGGCGAAGAGCAGCGTAACTACATTATCTTACGGAGATTTCAATTAGTCGAATATGTGAGGGTCATTTTAGAAAAGCGTAAAAAATAAGTTACCTCCGAGAATCTCCCATAAAGTATTGTGTTTGAATAACAATTTACAATACTATGAATGAGATATTTAGAGCTAGATAGACAATTATGATACTTCCATTTAAAGTTGGCAGCTACATTCAATATCTCCAAGTCTAAATGAGACCAGTGAAAAACTTTTAGATATTTCGGACATATGTGGACCAGTAGTTCACTTGGAAATGCATATCAGTTTATGCTTTAAAAGGGAAGATAGGAGATGGAGATTGGATGCGGGTCAGAAGTCATATTTAAAGGTAACTTACATTTTTACTATTGGTGGTCTACAGAAAATAAAAGATGCATATGAAGAGTCACATAAATGATTCCTTCGGCAGTAATTTTGTCAATTAAGGAACACTTTCAGGTCCATTACATATCAATAACCTAGCCAAATAAGCCTGTTGTAATAAATTAACGATCAAGGTTATCCGATAAAAGTCAGGAGACAAAGATAACGAGTCCAAAGGTAATTCTTTGATTTAGCATTATCAGCATGACAATATGACATGGCATGATACATACATTGAATTATCAGTCTTGAAACGTGACATATGAGAACCATTACTGCACAGCAGAGCTCTTTGGGCATTACAAAATATTGTATTGCATAGCTTGAGACAGAGCACGGTAAAGAAGTTTTAAGAAAAACATAAAGACAACTGAATTGCCCAATGAATATAAGTCATATAACTAAACCAGTAACTTAAACTTCTTCTCTAGGCTCAACTAACCAAAGACCTTTTCCTCTACTGCTAATAATAGATGTAAACATGGATACATGAAAAGTAGAAGTTAGAGCATTGCCAAAACAACTTATTCAGCAAATGCAGCCATCTCTGAGTACAAGCAAATTTGAGTTTCAGAAGATACACCCTTCTTAAGAATAAGTAGCAGTCAGTTGTACAACGTCATTAGCAGGGACCTACTCTATTTCAAAGTGACTTTCGAAAAGTCAACTTGCGGTCTTATTCTAGCTTGCACTACGAAAGCCTCATTAAAAGTATTGGGTCAATAAAGACATGGTATGCTATAGAATAGATGACACGTTGAATCAAGGTCACACAGATATCTTCAAGAGCACATTTTTTCACCACATTTAAGTCACAATGGGAAAAAACCCTTACACTGCTTGCTAATGATTTGTCAGGATCTACTTCTGGGGAGAGATTCAAACCACCCTAAGCAATACCGCTGTCTTAGCCATTTTGACAGTATACCTAGAGCAGGCAGTTCACTCTAGTATCTTAAAACTCTTGATGTTTTCTTACTTAAAGCAAGTTTATATTTCGAAGGCAGTAGTGCAGTACACTCAATCACAGTCACTGATATAAGAAAACTTTAGCTTTGACACCAGAAGCCAGGTACTCTGAAGAACACATAAAGCAACTACCACCTTAGGAGCTACTGACTGTACTGTGAGAAAATTTACTGGTAAAATATAATCCATCCTAAAATGGACATTAGCTAAAGGGTTATCCATTTTTTGACCGTAAAAATCTGAGACCATAGGATGAGCTCAGCGAAGTACAGTAAGTCAACTTATCAGAAGGGGATGCGTCAAAATCTATTTCTGGATAATCCATAACAGCCAGACTATCGTGTGTTTCTGAAAATTTATAAACAACTTCACAATTGGCAAGTAAGATCAGCAAATAGGGTCTGCAACAAAATCAGGCATCACTAGAGCACAATTTTTGCACATATTGGATACATAGATAAGTTAGATTCCCCGAGACAAAAAAAGTTGACTCACTCAAGCTCCAACACAAGCAAGGTGACTAACCTATCGTCCTATCTACAACAAGAAGCATAAGAGAACTGGGCAGAAACAGAAGGGAGGGGGTAATTTCCTTCGAAGTCTTTCCTACAAGGGTGTAAACATGGGTTGACCTCGATAATTTGATTTATCTATGCAAATAGAAAAGTGTGAGGAAAGCAATAACTAACTACGAGCAGATTGAGCACGGAACAATTAGCAGGTAACGTGGAACAGAATTGCAGCAACAAAAGAGAAATAAAATCAGAATCTTACAATTAAGGGTGAGTTTTCATGAGATCTTGCTATATCAATGTAGAGTTGTCTTCCTAGTATGTTCACTTGTACTCGAACAAATAAGCTTAGCAAAGTAACCGACCACAATGACAACACCATTTTCGTGAAACCTGGAAACAAGACAAATTAATTCAGATATAAGAGCTAATCCCCCACATATATAAGTCGATACAACGAATGCAATAAGCTAGAGACAACATACCCAGTACTTTGAGTCTATCCCACAATTCAAGCTTCTCAGGAAGCGTCAAAGTATCTTTTCCTTGTTTCAGCCTCTCCGTCAACACTGCAAGATCTAACTCCTCGTTTAACCTACTGCTCAAGTAGTGCATAGCATGAGGCAACGTTGCCGAGTCTGCTATCCTTTGAATGCTCTCAAAATGCTCTTGCAATCTATCAAACCCAAATCACCATCATACACAATTAACCAAAAACACAAGCAAATTCCCAAAAAATTACAAGATAAGGCGATCAGAATTAATCTTAACTGAGCCTTAATTCTCTCATCATTCTCCCGGTCGTGAGCAAGTTGTCTCTGCAATTCGTAAAGTCGACGCTTGTGGGCATCATACAGTCTATATACAGCATACCCACTTCCCACAACTCCTAATGTAACAAAAATCTTCTTCTTGTGCCTTCTCCAAAAGCCCCTTCTCAACAAAACACAACCCACATCAATGTAACCCAATCGAAACACAACTCAATCAATACTTCAAAAGCATATTACCCTAAACCACAGATATGCAGCAATAATCAACGATCATATACACCCATTATCCCATATAACATAACATAATCAAGAGTATAGTCCACTAAACCAAGTTTGCATCAATAATTAATAACAAAGTAACTCTCCCTTAAGAGAGACTTATCCGAGACATATCCTTCTTAAGATTAAAACGGGTGAAATAGCATTTCACTTGTATAAATGGGATGAGCTTTTAGCTAGTACCTACCACCTAGGCATTCTGTTTTGTCTTATTTTTTACCCGTTTAAAGTTTAAGGCGGACATAGAATTTGTTTTTTGGTGGTGATAACGATATGCACTAATCTATCCCGTTAAACATAAACAGCCAAATTAATGGACAAAAAAGTAGTTCCAGAAGATACCCAATACATAAAACCAACAATTAAAGCAACAAATATGATAAATCCTACAATTACAATCAAAATAGTGAAAATTAAGTAAGAACTAACCTCAAAGAATTCATCTTTATAATGCTAGCAAGATTGATTGATCATATTTAAGCGTTGAAACCCAGAAAATTCCAATAAAATCAACAAAGATGCACGGAAACAGCAAACCCTTCTTACCCAGAAACAATTAGATCAAGCAGTGATGATAGTGGAAATACTAATATTTGGGGGTGAAGGTAAAAACCCTAACTTGAGTTGTTGTTAATTTAACTGCAAAATTATGAGTAAAACTGAAATGGGGTTGCAATTTTAACCGGTAGATTGTGTTTAACTGATGTATGTGTGCTTTTGCTGTTTTTTTGGTTACGGAGTACTTATTTCTTATTTGTAACGACAGACGTATATTTATATCCCATAGGACGGGTATAACCCGTATAAGTGGATATACTATTACACACCGTAAGCGGTTATGGCGGGTGGTGAGACGGGGTTGGATAAAAATATTTTACCGTTGTGATAAGTGGGTGGTGGGCGGAAGCTTGAAGGCGGATTTTATATCAAGTAGATTTTAAATCGCCTTTTTACCAATTTTTTAAAAAATAATATTGGTATGACTATTTTATTATTCTCTTCTCGATAATCATAGCTTAAAAAGGAAAATTATTAAATTTTTTGGACATTTATAGTAATTCGACCGAAATTTAATGAAAAAATTGTCAAACAATGCCTGAGTACAACTTACAAGTTATGTTTCCACCTTTGCGGATAGTGGGTATTGGAAACTTGTGCCATGCTGCCCGCCATGGGTGGTGGTGCAATTACGCATGAACTTTGCTCGACACGAGTGCAGGTAAAAGTAATTCAAAATACACATAGTTGCAATGTACCATAAAAAAATGTACATAGCGGCTATTTATGATTAGTGGGGTAGATAGGGTATTATAGTTATTTAGAACGATTTTAAGGCTGTAGTCGTGGTTTACGCAGTGGCACAAAAGTTAAGGGTGTCACAAAAAAGTTATAAATAAGAGTAGAATGAGAGCAATTCAATGTCACATTTTGTGTCTCATCTCTTGTCCAGTTGTCCCACTCTATTCTCCTTCTACAACATCATTACTTTGAGAAAAATGTTATTGATGATGTGTTGCAAGATAACACAAATTCTATAATAAGACGGTCTCACACCATGAGACCATTTGTTTTTATAATAATTTTTTCATTTAATATAAATAAATAAACCTGTTGTACGCGTGAGACGGTTTCACACAAGAGTCACTGGCAAGATAAAAGTAATGAGACAAGAGAGGACACACAAATGCCGGACAATTGATCTCAACTCTAAGATAACTAGGTTGTAACCCATGAAATTCACGAGTCTGTTTTTAATATTTTAGATTAATATGCTTAATAATATAAAGATAAATAAATTAATTATTTTAGAACTTTAATAATATGAAATTAATATGGTTAATAATATAAAGATAAAGAAATTAATTATTTTAGAACTTTAATAATATGAAATATAAACAGATTAATTATTTACGGATAAATTTATTTCGAATGATTTATCACACATGTCGGTTTACACGAGTTGTCATATATTTTGTTAATTAAGATGTTACCCATTTCACCATTTCTATATGTGTAAAGTAATTTTACAATTAAGTTGTATATTGCATATCCTACAATAAAACCAAAACGTAAATAATTTGTTGAAACTTAAGTAGTAAATGTATAGTTGGATTGAAAACGTAATTTTGCTTAAATTTAGTAATGATGTTCTATATTAAACATCATATGTCGTGTGCAACTAAGACAATATAGTTTTATTAAACGACCACCTATTTAATATATTAAATAAATATTATTCATGTAAAAATTAATTGGCGTTATTTGAAAAATTATGTTACAGTATGACGAAAATGCATTATAGTAAATTAATCCGACATATATTTTATGAGCTAAAAGCAAAAAAAAAGAAAAAAAATAATACTAATAATGAAGAATATATACGGATATAAACTTATAAATCACATCATATATCATACGAGTATATTTTACTAATGAAAAAGATATAATATGATTGAAGATAGGATTAATTTGAAGATACGATTGCCAAGAATATTATATTAACATTCTGTAATTTCGAATATTATGAAATTATAGAATATTCCATAATTCCATAATATTTGGATACTGTAATTTTTGGAAAATTTTGTGATGCCAAGTCAGCGATAACTATTACATTACTAAAATATACTTATGATAATATCCGTTTTAAAATATTACCCTAAATCACAAACTCATATAATTCATACGAGTTTAAAACTAGTAAAATAAATTATTTGAATATATTACCGTCTCGAACAAAGCCGGTGATAATAACTACCGAGTACGTTTCAATTTTGGAAGTTCACGCACGGTTTTCATTATTTTAGGACAGAATGAGTAGTAGGGTTTTAAAACTTTTTATTAAAAACCTGGCATTCAAACCTCGTCGCATAGGAACCTCTCTCTTTTCTTCCACTCCAAAAATGGCGACAAAAGCATCGGAAACTGCCGATAAAACTGCTGATTTATTCATCAAACTAGGGTTAGATGAACGAACTGCGCGCAATACGTTAGCTAATGCTAAAGTTACCAATAATCTTCTTGCTGTAATTCATGAGGTATTTCTTATCTCTCTTTTCTTCTAGCTTCATTTCCGAATTATTCTGCTTAATTATCGTCTTCCGTATAATTTATCGTTTTATTTTTTTGTTTGATTGAATAATTAGGCCGGTGTTAGCGATGGTTGCAATCGAACTGCTGGAAATCTTCTGTATACGGTGATTGTTTTGTTTTTATTCTGTTGAATTTGGAATCGTTTTAATTCACTGTTTATTAGTTCAGTGATTTAGGGTTTTAATGTTGATTTTAGTATTGTTTGAAATTGCAGGTTGCGACTAAATTTCCGGCGAATGCGTTGGTGCATCGACCGGTTTTAGCTGAGTATGTTGTGTCGTCAAAGGTTAACAAATGATCTATTTATTTTTCGCCATTTTTGCAATTTATCTTGCTGGTAGTGTCGCCGCATTGTTATTGTAGTGTGTTGTAACTTATCAGCAAACGTTAAACACTATTCATCAATTGGTTGAATGTATTTGACGGTGTTTAACTCCATAGAAAACGGTAACCACTATCGTGGTAGAGTATCTGTAAATATCGTTTTTGTAAATCATCGTGATTATTGCATGTCAATGATTGGTGCTGTGATAATGTTCTTAGCCGGACGAAATTAGATGTAATGTTGTAATCTTCATATGTTAAAAAAGCAACGAGATGCAACATATTTACCATTACTTGAGGATGTGAATGATCCCTTTATTTACCATTACTTGAGGATGTGATGAACTTGCTTAATTTAAGTATTATAGGTAAATTGAGATAAATGGAGTTGTGTATTCCTGTTATGTAGTTCCAAGTTTCGAACTCTGTTTCTTTCTTATCACAAATCTGTGTTTGTTGTGCATGCGTGTCTCAATTATGCGTGTGAACGATCTCTCTTTTAAGCATTGTTTTTTACGTTTATGTAGATTAAGACTCAAGCTCAGCTAGACGCTGCTTTTGCGTTTTTTTCAAGTATTGGTCCTGACAAGTTTGACTCAAGTGACTTTGAGAAAGCCTGTGGAGTTGGTAATTAGATTGTTTATCCCTTTGATATTTCATCCTTTTTCTTGTTTGATACCCATTGAAGTTTCAATACTGAGAATTTTTTTCTCACTCAGGTGTTGAAGTTTCAGATGAAGAGGTTGAGCGTATTGTTGGTGAAATATTTGAGGAGAGCAAAGTGACGATTTTGGAACTGCGTTATAAAACAAATGGTTGGTAAACTCACTATGTGTCGAATTCTTGATGATGTTTTATCGTTGTTTGATTTGGCGTTGAGTAGATATGAGAGCCAACAATTCATTATTGGAGTATGTGCTAGTACAATCCATTTAGATTTCAAAGTGACATCTTAACCATTTAAACTTGGGCAAATCAGGTTCCCGTAACTCATTATAAGTTGTTACATGTGTTGCTGTTGAGATTTTTTTTCCTGCTCTATACATCTAGGTGCTGAAAATTGAGTAGTAGATGCTGAACAATGATTGGTATGTTGTAGATCTTTTCAGAGATATTACTATTCAATAAGCACAATGTCAACCCACTTTAAGTCATTTTTCGCGGGGCCTGAAAAGATCCAGTATTACACCGCCTTAGGTCTATGAAGTGGATACCAATGGATCATAAATAAACAGAAGTCAAATAACAGATTTCTAACGACAAAGGATAGATTCAGTTCAATTTCAACTCGGGACATTCACTTTTATTTTGATCTTCATTATTGACATCAAAGTGATTAAGTACTCTTTGAAGACCCAGTTTCTTGTATCATATAGGCATAGGTACAGTGCTCCAAAGTATTTACTGCTATACAGCTTCAATTTTGTTTTTTGAAAATGGGACCATCTTAGGATATCTGGTCGTTGAGAACTGGAACACAGTGCAGCTTACGAGTGCTGAGATGATATTTTGGGACACTGGCAGTTCCAGAAATCAGCAATAATTCTTATTTATTATCAAATATTAATTTTAAACACTATTTGATAAAGCTGTAGAAGATGAGGAAAGCAGAATTTTTTTGGGAGTTCTCTGATGTTTGTGGATGTTTTTCTCTTTTATTCTTCTTTTACAGATTCCACCCGTTGTAAGGTGGTTAATGAGTTATTATTGTTGGTTAAAATAGCTTTACCAAACGTCCTCTTTACAGAAAACATTGTCTATGGATCTATCATAAATTATTATGCTGTCTTTCTTTTGTAGCTACTTACATATTGATTATTTCTTTATCAGTTGGTGATTTGTTCAAACGTGTCCGTGAGAGACAGCCATGGGCTGATCCAAAGATTGTCAAGGTTCACATTTCCACTCTTTCATCGATTATAAATGTTGATGTACATTAAAATGTTAAGTTCTGACCTCAATATGTGTTACATATTTATTTATTAATTGATGTTGTATTGTTTATTGGTCATCTTTCCTTGTCCAGCAAGTTATAGATACTAGGCTGCGTGAATTACTGGGTGAAAGGACTGCTGCTGATGATGAAAAGCCAGTCAAAAAGAAGAAGGAAAAGCCAGCTAAAGTTGAGGTCTGCGTGCTATATTTCTTTTTTCCGTAGTGAAGATTGCAGCGTAAAATTCCGTGTGTCATTTGCTTATCTTACTTAAATCTTTCTTAGGATCCTGCTGCTGCTGCTACTGCTGCTGCTGCTGCTGCTCAGCCTTCTGAAGAGGAAATTAATCCGTTCACCATCTTCCCTTCACCAGAAGGGAATCTAAAGGTAGCTGAGAAGTTTTACGAAATATGTTTGCCTTATTGCTGCTTAAAGTTTGAATTTTTTTACAACATTTTTGCTGCAGGTACAAAGTAAATGGTTAAGTTGGCTGTGTACATGTGTTATATTGAGAAAAATATTCATGTTGTGAGAATAGGTTGCTTGTTTTGGGGTTTTGGTACATGCTTGATGCCATCTGCCAACTTCGATTTCAGGTTCATACCGAAGTTTTCTTCAGTGATGGTCCTGTCTTAAGAGCTTGCAATACAAGGGATATAATTGAGAAGCACCTAAAGGTGACGGGGGGAAAAGTTTTTACTCGCTTCCCACCTGAGCCCAATGGTTATCTTCACATTGGTCATGCTAAGGTAATTTTCAAGTTTGGTCATGTGATTATTTGAGACTTTTGTTATAAGTGTCGTATAAGATCTAAGTTATATATATTCTTCCAGGCGATGTTTATTGATTTTGGATTGGCAAAAGACAGAGGTGGACATTGCTATTTAAGGTTTGTATTTGTGGAATTTTGCAATCATTGCCTGCTCAAACTCTATGACATCTGAAGTAATTTATAACTGTAGGACTCTTATGGGCGCTCATAACATAAAGTCTATGATAGTTTTAACTATTTAGTATGCTAATATTTGGCAAGGTTTGCTGTTTGTCTATAGATATTTTTCCTATTTTCTATTTTGTCTCGCACTTCTCTTTTGAGGTGAATGTGAGACATTGCTGCCATAATACTCAAGTATGACCCTAGTAGAGCACAGTTTTGGTGACTGGTGGCTTTGGGTGGAAGGTAGACGAGAAAGTAGTGGAAGTATGAACAGTCTAATAATTGTCTAGGTTTTTCGACCTCAGATTATTTGACATTTTCCATGAACCAGTATAATTATTTGACATTTTCCATGAACCAGTATCAATATATATGCAGTAATCAAATGCTCTGAGGAGTTTCCCGTTATGTTATTATTCAGTGTTAAAAGAAATTGGATTCTCCAATTTAAGCATTTACAGTAACATGCAATTTTCAAAATCTATGATTACCTCTTTTCATTTTTTTTGGTTCCTTGAAAGTTACATTGGTGTGTCTTGATGATTGAGTATGTTTATCTGGTATATTAGTTAGTTTTGAAAACTTTTATCTGTATAGTCATTTTGGCGAGTACCTTCATTTTTACGTATATTGTGCCATTTAGGTATGATGACACAAATCCTGAGGCTGAGAAGCAAGAGTACATAGATCATATTGAGGAGATAGTTAGATGGATGGGATGGGAGCCTCACAAGGTATAGTACCTGAACTTCTACTACTGTTCAAGTTATTTACTGTGCAATGAGCTATACTAATAGTCCTCAATATTGATATTCATTACCATTTTGCAGATAACTTACACCAGTGACTACTTTCAAGATCTGTTTGATCTAGCTGTTGAACTCATAAGGAGAGGTCATGCATATGTTGACCATCAGGTTGGTGTCTGATGATGACTTGATGTGAACTCGGTTTCATTATTGTGGACATTTTGGCAATTTCGTATTAACCCAGTACTCCTAAATAGAAAAATACTAGAAGATATGGGTTGAATTCGTTTTTTTCAAATACATTTCTCCCTAATTTTTCTGATGGATCTTAGCATAGTAGATATGGGTTGAATTCGTTTTTTTCCCTTGGATATATTGCTCATTGTTGGGTTGCAGACTGCTGATGAAGTAAAGGAGTTTAGAGAGAAAAAGATGAATAGTCCTTGGAGAGACAGGCCAGTGGAGGAATCCTTAAAACTTTTTGAAGAGATGAGAATGGGAATGATCGAGGAAGGTAAAGCAACACTTCGGATGAAGCAGGATATGCAGAGTGACAACCCTAACATGTATGACCTCATTGCATACCGTATCAAGGTAAGTTCATGGAATATATACATGATTTTGGTTTGTTCAAAAACTTGCGATTACATGTTAATGCCCTTGTTTTCTCATGCATGCAGTTTACGCCTCACCCTAAAGCAGGAGACAAGTGGTGTATATACCCTAGCTATGACTACGCTCACTGCATTGTAGATTCTCTTGAGAATGTAACTCACTCGGTGGGTATTTCCTTATCTATCAGTCTATCACTCATCTCTGGTTACTCTTACTTTATACGGAGTATATGAATCTTTTTATTCATTTTGGTGCTGGATGTTTCTGCCCAACTGCTGCTGAGTTGGGTTTATGCTGTTATAGCTTTCCTGCCGCTGTTGCTTTACCTTTTCTTAAAAGTTTTTGTTTAAATGGCCTGTCAACGTTATTTTAGCTTGCATGAATTTTTTTTAAGGTTGCGTAGAAGACGGTATGCACCTCAAAGATTCTAGAGATGGAGTTTTTGGAGGACAAGAATCTCCTTGGTTTCCGTTACCTGTTTTGAAAACTGTGAGCATGAGTGCTGCTCTTTGTAAAAAATTAGATGCCCTAGGAATTTAAAGTGCTGTCAAATCTTTGTAAGTGTCTTCAACTAAATGATAGATGTTTTCCCCAGAAGATAATCCAACTAATTATACATCTGTGATTCGTAGGCATTGTCTTTCGAAACAGTTCGGTTTTAACTGAAGAACACTGCATCAATATCAGTACTGTGTTTAGATATATTTGAATTGAAGCCTCGAGAATCTTTTTTTTTGTTGTAGTGCCTTAGTTGATTAGAATTACGAAGTAGACATGAATCTGGAATTTGGATCTAAGTCATCATTTTTTTACTGCTGGAGGCTAGTATATGCCGTTCTGCTGATCTTTTGGTTTCTAAGCATAAGTTCTTTTTATCAATCTTTGATGGACTTTCAAAATTTCTTGTGCGGGGTTGTAAAATAAGTAATTGCAAGGTTTCCAGCGACTTTTCAAAGAGGAAGCTTTAAAAAAGGAGCTAATATGCATGATTGAATGTTGCATGCCTTTTTAGTAGAATGGTATTGCTCTTGAAAATGCCAACAATTACATAAAAGTTGGATAATAATATGTGGTAGCAAGAGTGAAATTGATGTATACCTAGCATCTCAAGGAGCTATCTTGCTGCCCACATTGCTAAAGCTGCCTCTTATGATAGCTGCATAATGCAAGTGCGATAAGGGTTTTTAGTTTCTAAGAGGACTGTGCAAATGTGTTTGAACATCAAAGAGGATGTTTACTTGTATATCTTCAATTCTCCCGTCTTAGAACATGTGGTGGGATTGTGCACTTACTGCGCTCTCAGTTCTCACAAAAAGGACTGTGCGATGACATTTCTGGGAGTGTGAATACCTATGTATTTTCTTGTTGGTTTATGTGACACTGACTGCATTTCCGCTGTGAACAAAAATTCTTTTTCTTTAGCACTTATTATTTCTTTGTAATGGGTTAATTGACAACATTGAATGTGTTGACATAATTTTGGATGCACAAGTAATGATTTACATTTGAATAGATGGTGTATGATTGTGTTCTTATTTTTGTTCCAACCTCATTTCTTAATGCAGTTGTGCACATTGGAATTTGAGACCCGACGGGCTTCCTATTACTGGTTACTGCATGCACTTGGGCTTTACATGCCACATGTATGGGAGTACTCACGTTTGAATATTACAAACACAGTGATGTCAAAGCGTAAAGTAAGTTTAATAATCCAGTAGTTACTAACTTGCTTTTGGCATTACAGTCGTCTTATACACCTCAGGTGTAAACTTAAAAGAACATGATTTCAATGCTGTTTACAGCTGAATCGCCTGGTTACCGAGAACTTTGTTGATGGGTGGGATGATCCACGGTTGATGACTCTAGCTGGTTTGCGGCGCAGGGGTTTGACTTCAACAGCTATTAACGCTTTTGTTCAGGGAATAGGAATTACTAGGAGGTGATATCATGTCTTTTTTTCCTCATCCATGCCCAAACAAGAAGAAAAAACAGAGATGAATTACTGTCATTAAATTTTCATTGCACGTGGTGAAAATTTTCCCATTAACTGTAACTGATGCTTTTAAAATTTGAGTTCCACATACGAGAGAAAAATGTTCATGTTTACAAAAGTAGAAAGTTAGCTTGCATGTTTTTCCTTCTGATGTCTGAAGTTTTTTTTTTGTTTTTTGTTTTTCGTTACAGTGATAGTAGTTTGATTCGTTTGGAAAGACTTGAGTATCATGTAAGGGAGGAGCTAAATAAAACAGCTGCTCGAGTGATGGTTGTCTTGCATCCGATAAAGGTGTGTACTCTGCCTTTTCACAATCATATCTCAATATTATTGCTAGTCTTATCCGCCTTTTGTTTCAGGTTGTTATTACCAATCTAGAAGCTGGGAAAGTGATTAATCTTGATGCCAAGAAGTGGCCTGATGCTCAAAATGATGACACCTCAGCGTATTACAAGGTCAGCATCAAGAAGCTTTGCTTTTACCCAAATGGTTTTGTATGATGTATGGAGAAACACTTCAACATCTTGAATATATAATAGGCCTGTACTAGTTAATATATTTAGTTTATTTGTTTTTGAACAATTTTGCTGCGTAGGCCGCACCCAATACTTTTCTGGGGTTCATCTCAGGTACCATTTTCAAAAGTTTTGTATATTGAAAGTTCTGATTTTCGGATGAAAGATGCAAAAGATTACTATGGTCTGGCTCCTGGGAAGTCTGTCTTGCTAAGGTATGTGGGATTATGAAACATATGTTGTTATCTACTTATCTGCAAATGGATGGCGTGTCCTAACATTTGTGAACATATGCAGATATGCATATCCGATTCGATGCACGGACGTAGTTCTTGGAGATGACAATGAGACAGTTGTTGAAATTCGGGCTGAGTATGACCCTGACAAGAAAACAAAACCTAAGGTTTACTCTTTCTCTCTTCATACATGGCTGCTGATAATTATCACTTTAAGCCAGCTTCAAATTGAATTAGTTCTATAAGATTGGGATTTCTAGACATCAGAGTTATTCGTTCTACTTTTACTGTTAATGTTTAGGATGTTAATTTTACCGCTTAATCTTTATTTGATGGCTTAAAGAATGTTTTAGTTTGATCTGCTTAACGTTTTAATGAGTGTTAAATCAATAGTTTTCTTGAGGCCGTTTGTTTAGCTTATGTTTTCTTGGCTGAAAAAGGTCGTCTAGATACTTCCAACAATCTCCACTAGGCCACCTTTGAACATACTACATCATATTATCGTCATTGACGTACTCAATTAAATATTACTCCCTCCGATTCTAGGGATGCATTTGAACAAAGTTTGAGTATGGTTTGTGTGGCTACAATTCAATGTTGAGATTGTGAGAACCACCGCCGATTCTCACCAATTTGAATTCCTTAACTTCTGTACAATGTAAAATGGAGCAATGTGCAAGATTGGGTGGGAGTAATGGTAATTGGAGTAAATATGGAATTTGAATATTTTGATAACAGATATGTGCCACTGTTTGTTTGCCTATGTATTTTACGTGGGACTGATAATTCAACTTCTACTTTCAGGGTGTCCTACATTGGGTTGCTGAACCTTCTCCAGGTGTCCATCCAGTCAAAGTGGAAGTCCGACTGTTTGAGAAACTCTTCCTTTCTGAGGTTCATTTCTTCCCTCTATTTTCTTTTTTTCACATGAGCCCACCAAAATTTCTAACTTGTGATTTTTTTGCTAAAGAATCCTGCTGAACTTGATGATTGGCTGGCTGATTTAAATCCCAATTCAAAAGTTGTCATACCAGATGCCTTAGCAGTTCCTGAACTTCAGAGTGCTGTACTTGGTCACAAGTTCCAGTTTGAACGTCTAGGTATGTTTGAACCCTCTGATGATCCCTTTTGATTAAATTGCTTTGTTTGTACGTTTTGCTTTTGATTGATTATATTCTTCTGCAAATTAATGATGTCACCACTGTCATGCAAAGTAGTGGTTTTGCTAGTTTCGCGCTACAACTCCTTTCGTGGCTGTGGTTGTGTGGGGATAAATCTTGAATTTTTGGTGGACTACATTGAGTGCTGTAGTTTGTTAATTTCAGCCGATGGAACTGCTAAACATTTGATAGCAAGTTATCTTATTCTCAAAGAACTAATCAAACTCCTTTTGGGATCCTAATTGCTCTACTGAGAGTAGTAGTTTCTATGTGGGCTCATAACTTGAAATCGAGCTAGATCAGCAAGTATGAAAACTGACACTTATAAGTTATAATTTGCTAGGATACCATTCATCTTTTCAAAAGTTTTATTTTGTCTTTAAGTTGGCTTGCTAGTTGCCACTGTTCTTGTTTCCCCAACTATTCAGAGGTAAAGAAAATGCACCAACCTCTTTAATGTGAACGAACTTGTCATCTGGGTTCCACTTAGTGGTTTTAGTTAGAACTCTATTTCTGATTTTTTTAAGGGGTCGCATGAAATAAGGGTAATTGTTAGGAAGTAATGAAGTTCACCATAAAGAGGAAAAAAAATGAAATGCCGGTGGTGAAGGGTCTTAGTGGTGGGTTAACTATCACTCCCTCTTATGCGAGGGTGGTGCATTACGGAGAGGTGGGTAAATTATCCCCTCTATGAGTCTATGGAGTAATACTTATTATTAGTACCCTATCTTTTTCTTCTATGCATCACCGTCATAGTCTCCTACTTTCCTTTGTTTTTCCCTTCATCAACCACATGACAACTGCCTCAATCCAAGCAAGCCCAAAGTAAGAGTCATTTGGCTGAAAGGCCATAAACAAGTTTTCTAATCTAAACTCAGGGGCTTATACGGCTATTCCTGATTCCAACAAGCAATTTGGGGTGTTTGAGGCTTTGAGCCTTTAAATGCACACACAAGTGGTATTTACCTTACCCTTGATATGATGAACTGCAGTTACTGCCTTTGAGGATTTGTGAGTTACCTCTTTGGGAAATTATACTTTTTTCGTCCCACCACTTATTCTTTCTATATTTAGTAATTTTGTTGCTCTGAAATTACCACCTTGTGCTAATATTGCCTACATAATTACCAAACATGCCAGTACTAATCAACCTTAATGGCTTAAAAACTAGCTAAATTTTTCTTTATTTATGAACTTCATGATTGGATATTGCTTCTTTTTTTCTTTTTTCCTTTTTTTAGCTGCCAATGTCTATAATTTACTTTTGTACTTGTAGCCGGATGGTATCAGAATTTTTTGCAATAAAGAGTGCCAGACTTTGTGCTCTTCTTTTTAGTAACTGGCCTGATCTTCCTGCTAGAATAACCGTATGTTTTGCTTCCATTGCAGGATACTTTGCCGTAGATAAGGACTCGACATGTGAGAAATTGGTGTTCAACCGCACAGTCACATTAAGGGATAGTTATAAGATTGGAAAGTAGCGAAGTTTGTGATTCTTGTTTCCCGCCTATTGCCTATTGGAAAATTAATCATGAAGGTTATAATCCGTTGAAAATATTACTTTCCTTATGCTAGCTCTCCGAGAAAAATGTCAGTTTACAAGATTATTTTTTTCACTCAATTTTATCCTGCTTTTTGATCTTTTGAAATATATACTCGGGTAAGATGCAATTACAGATTTACAGCTAAGAGTTTATGTCGTGGAGTCTCCACTCTCCACCACCGGATTATAAAGTGGCATGGTTTCCACTCTTGCTTCATTGCTTTTCTACTGGTTTGTTTCCCCTTATAAGATTAGTAACCAGACTACCAGCCGTTTCAGTCATGTACTGGCTTTGTTTGAAGTTGTCGGTTTTGAAATTTCTCGTATGTCCTGTAGCAACTCCATTAATGGCGCACTGGTTTGCTTTACTAGCCTTGTATTTCCATAGTAAGGTATGTTGTCCAAGAGTTTGAGCACAGTCAAGAATCTTGTAATGCTGTCAGTTCTGTATTGTTGTTTACAATTGTCACTTGATTTGATTGCGTATAGTTATCAATTAACCGACCATTGTCACTTCCCAATTTGTTTTTCACCAAGTCTCCCCCCATAAGACGATACTATCTGTCTTAAGCTTAAGACATGTCATGATGTTACGTGCGTAGCACCTATGTATTTGATGTACAACAAGTCTTCCTTGTGACAGATATATCCGTTATAAGTTTGTGAGTATTATCCGTGTGGGTGAATAAGACAATACAATTTGCCATCTCTAGGACTTTACCCTTGGTCTTATTTACCTCACATGTGCATTACTTGACCCGTCGCAATATGCCCGTCACAAATAGGAATTTTTGATATATTTAAGACTATAGGGAAAATTTTTCTTACACTCTTAAATACACGTTGATGTGGCGTGATACTTGATGCATCTTAAGGGATAATGTTGTCTTAAATGAGAATTGTGTTTCTATAGGGAATGATGTTCATTTTTTGTCCTAGTCATTTTATGATATTCTCTTCCATACTCTGCCTTTGTTCTATATTTTTCTAAATTTAGAACTACGACACCATAATACGATCTAACCATTAGTATGAAATTAAACTCTTCATTTCTTGTAGAAAATAGACTCCGCTTTATGACTCGCATTGGATGTGAAGTAAATAATATGGATGTTTAGTTGTTGAAAAGAATACATTTAAAACTGTGTTTTAGTCCCGAAACATCGAATCGGGATCCTGTTATGTCTTCAGCTGTTGTCATAATCCGACTTAAAAATAATTAGGGTACAAATGATTTGTGGAATAAAAGGTAATTGGCAATAACTAAAAGAGAAAAGTGATGTTTAAAGTCTCATCTAAAGTGTCAACTCTTTCTATCAAAGGATAACGAGGTGGCTTTGGTGCTCCTTAAAAGCAACCAATTGAGACGGTTCACAACTCTTTTAAGCAGGAATTTGAGTTCAAATCACGCAATAATTCGCTAGAGTTTCGTCAATTCACGCCATCACTTGTGAGTTGCGAGTTGCGACTATGAAAGCAACGGGGAGGTGTGTTGGGTTATGAATTTTGACGGGATTCTACTCAAATTGTCGAATAAGACGGTCAAATGTTTTCTATATAAATGGACAACCTTGCCATACACAACAATTAGGCTTTGTATGGCGATACATGGTGGACTCGGTTAAAGGTTTCATATATTATAATGATTTTACATGTTAATGAGCGTTTCTATTTCGTGTAGGAAGTAGGAACGATGGTCGATCCAACACTTCGTTTCTTGTTGGTGAAATGTTGACAACTTTAATCGGTGTTTTCGTCGGTATAGGACATCTGGTTGTAGCTTAATAACTGGGATTATTAAGTTTAAATTGAGGTTATTTGTGTTGTAATGCTACCCACCTATTGTAGGTGAGTTAAGTCGGATTATGAGAAAAACATCTTTGCTTCGTCGACGACTTTGAGGCAAAAAAGCAGCAGCTAGATTTAGTAGCACTTTGCATTATTGTTGTCTTTATAATCTTGAAGCACAGTTCCAAACACTATGGGGCTTCCAAATTTGCTTAATTGATTCACGTTGCAACATGGACCGGAACAAGTGTATGGACGAACAAATATCACCAATTCCGTTCTATGCGTCGGTATCGAATCGTCTCATTTGTCAACAAAACTATCATGTACCTAAATTAGTCAAGTACATTCGTCTTACAATTATGGCTCCTATAAACCACAAAATATTGCACTTTGTTACCTTATATTCTCGACTTTTGGTATTTTGTTATTTACCACTAGATAGTACGATTAGAGCGATGACCGCGAAATTGAATTAAGATCGACTTGTTTTGGTTGTGAAAGCTAGAAAAAAAATGTATAAATGTTGTTTCTGTCACATTTTTTTGGGCATGAAACAATGATATAGATATGTTGATGGATTTCAATGCTAAAACCCGACAAAATAGGCCAAACTACTAATAAATGTGTTCACTAATTAGACGAGTTCAATTAGGGTTCAAAACAATTTTTTAAGCTCAATTAGCTTGTAAAACGATTCCGCCCCGTCTATATCATTTATTTATCTTTATATTAAGAATTATAAAATGTATTTTAATTAAAAATGATATAAGATGTACTTTAATTAAAACAAATTATAAGCACGAAGGAAGTACATCTTAAGCTCGTGTCCTCCACGAGTACCCCACTACAAGAAAGAACCAGTAATTTTCTATACAAAGTGTCTTATTTGTGACGGACATAATTTGTCACAAGCTGAAGACGAACGATATCCTCTTACAATAATACAAGTGAAGGAAAATGAAACATCCTATATGGACAATATCGATAATGCAAGTGTGCAACTAAGACAGACGAATGTACCCGTCTTGGATGTTTTCCATATTTGATCATTGCAACGTCTAAAAAAGGGTCCTAAGTCCTCTTCATCCGTCAAATCTAGTAGTAAATCATTCTCCTATGATTCAATAATTCTACAAAAGATGTCCACTTTTTATCTTGGTGCAATTGTGTTGTGCTATCTTCCTGCATGCCATCACTAATTCAGTACTATCAATTGACTCATCCATCAATATTGATCTTCAACTTACAATACGGTCTTGCTTTGGACGGTCTTCGATCATTTAAAACCTCTCGGAGTCCCCTCTTCATTTTAACATTATATAAATCGGTTATTGAGAATAATGCAACTCAACTTAAGATCGTCTGAACTCTGAAACAAGAACTCGTGTTCTTTATATCAGAAACCAATTACAGTTTCAATACAGTTTTACATATTTATATCATCTTTTTGGGTACGCCGGAAAATCCTTCCAAAATGGCCTGCACCGGAAAAGTCTACAAGATTACTAACTACAACTTTATTTATACATATTTACGTAAATATACATTAACAACATAGATTACTTGGTTACACTTCGGCTAGTCTTCTAGAGCTATATAGGGACCGTCGATGTAAGATCTTACATGCCAAACCGAGCTTAATTAACCAAATCGCGCTGTAGAAAAAAGGTGAACCGTCTTCAAAATACCATTTGCCTCCGTCTTTCAACACGAGACTATGCATGAGACCGTGCTCCATCCACCTATTCGCAAAATACAACGGCTTTGTACGAGAAAACAGTTAACTTGATCCCTTGCACATACCAAAGGCCTATCTCGAAAAAAAAGAGGCTAGGCTTGTTCATATCTTCTAAGAATATTTTTGGTGGGAATTTTCTTCTTAGATCATAATTATAAAACCCATTTTTCTACATCTTATATAGACTATTAATAGAAAGGGCCAAAGGAGGGCCTTACCCTATGATTAATTAGCCACCCTCTAAATAGAGATACGCCACGAAATCATTCCGTCACTTCCTAAATTGCCACAACTCATCCATGTCCCACAAACCGTCCTCTCCCACATCGTCACCCAACCAATGGTCTCCAGCCACGTGAGACACCGAGAATGGGATATCCGATAGTGACGTGGAAGCCAAGTCCATGTCGTAATCACAACTATGCAAAGAGCAAAAGTCATCTAAAGAATTTTCATATGCAGGGGAATTAACACAAACACTTTTGTTATTTTCGGGAATTTCAGGGAAAGTCGTAGTTGATGATAAACTCATGCTTGAGGTGGAAGTATCGCCTAGTTTAGTAGGGGATGCATCCATGAATGAAACGGGTGATGATACCTCGGAAGAAGTCATGGTTGTAGAATTGGTGGAATTTTGTTCGATTTTTTGAACTAACATTGGCATGTAATAACACCTTATTGCATCGATAAAGCCCTGACTGTTAGACTCCATGTTAAGTTGCTTTGCTTGCTTTTGAACTCGAGTTCTCCAATAGTTCTTGATCTCGTTATCGGTTCTTCCCGGCAAATGTGCTGCTATTTTCGACCATCTATTCAACAATGAAATGTAATTTCATATATTTAGAGATAAAAATGATAATACATTCCATGATTGTATTGTATTTCAACCCGAAATTTAGTAATTATCGTATTTATCTAGTTGTTCTGAGTTCTGACTATTAACCCCTGCTTTAATATGTTCAAACAATTATCGGTAACAAAAGTGTTGAGTTTCAGTATTACTCTATGACATCCAGGGCGAACCCACCTAGTAGCAAGGGGTGACATACGCTATCCAAACTTAAAAAAAATTGGTTTAAAAGACGGATTTTTGCTATCTCAAATGACAAATATTGACAAATAATAGATAAATAATTGTTATCCCAAAAAATCTAGTGTAAATATCTTGTGGCTCAATGGTAAAGCCTTTAAATATCCTTGTTGTGGTCGCGGGTTTGAATCCATTGCTTGTTTTGGTTTTTCTTTAAAAAATATTGACAAATAATAGACATTCAATCTTGGATTCGCCCTGATGACATCCACAATGTCGAAGCAACATAACGCCATGCAAATCATGCAAATAGTACGCTGGCACATGCAGTAGCGGTGCCAAGGAGGCTAGCAAAAACGCTCACCCCTACCCTCATATATTTGTATTTAAACCGTGTAGGCAGTAACTACAAATCTTGGCTCCGCCACTACCCACATCAGGGTGATTTTAAATTTCACATTTTGTTGGAAAATCGGAAAAACAAAGGGAACGCACCTGTTACCCCATTTAGAATGGAGGTCAAGAATCAAAAGTTGTTCTTGTGGAGTAAGATTTCCTCTCTTAATATCGGGTTTCAAGTAATTAAGCCACCTTAATCTACAACTTTTCCCTGTTCTTTTCAATCCTGCACTTTTTAAACATTCTATTAACTTGACCACAAATTCTCATTGTAGACGGACACCATCATCACAAACTAAACTAAAGACGGATAATACACTCCTCGCAATATGCAATTGGCAAATCAACAACCAAATGGAAATTAAATGAAGCACCCACTTGCCCTGCCACTTATAATATTAATTAGGAGAGGGAACTATCCGTCTTTCAGCTTGTGATGGATAGTGTATGTTAAAGTTCGGGTTTCTCATTCTCAATGCCATGCAAGACATAGGTGTCTTGTTCTTCCCATTTTTCTTAAATAGTACTCCCTCCCATCCAATTCTTAGGAATTGCTAATTAATTACATTCAAACAAGAATTAAGAAATAGTACTCCCTCACAACATTGAATTTTAGTATCAGTTATACTCTCGGAACTCCCTCCGTTCTGGTCAATTATTTACTTTTGATTTTTGAATGTCTTAAGTGCCTATCTAAACAAATTTTCACCATTATTCCACCCGTCTTTAAAAATTACTCTTTCCGTCTCAAGCATATGTTAAGTAAATTTATTGTTTAACAAAACAAAATTTGAAACTCCCTCCATCTCGTCCCGTCCCGGACATTTGTTTACCTTTAGAAAACCAAAGAACAAAGAAAAGGGAGATCAATTATTTGATGACAAGTGGACTAAATTAACTGGAAATTTTCAAATTATTCATCAAAAGTATTCAAAAATAAAAAGGTAAACAAATAACGAGACAAAAACTAAGTATACCTGCAGATTTTGCAAGAAGATTCCAACGACCTTCACCATGACATGCAACATAATGAATAAGCAAATTATCTTCTTCAAGTGTCCATGGTCCCCTTCTTAATTCTTCACCTTCTTCATGCATATCATGTTCTTCATTATCACATTGTGTTGATGTTTCTTGCTTAATTTCACTACTACTTATATCAATTTCTGTTTTCATTTAATTTTATACTTTTTATTTAATTACTTTTTAATCTTTTTCACACTTTTTGGAGGTATTTAAAGAGGAAGACACAATTTTTTGTGCTCTGTTTTAAGTCTGAAAATTATGGGACACCCACCAAACTCTATATATAATCTTTCAAAAGTACTTTCGCTTTTTTCGTACTATGTTTAACCTTTCTTTATTTCCTCCTTACAAAATAAAACAAGTATAAAAATATTATTAAAATAGATCGAGGTAGTAATCGACATGTAATTAGTAGTAAATTACATAAATAGAAAATTGATAAGATGATTTTTTATTTTTGACAGGGATAAGATGATTATTGTACAGTGTAATTTTCTAAAAAGTGACCATTTTAATCATTTTATCTTAAAAAATGATTATTATTTTATAGTAAATGTGGTCATTTTTTAGTAATAAAAAGTCATCGCTATTTAATATACGTAATATAAATCCGGAATAATCACTATTTATCATAAACGGGACATGTTTTTAAGTTCATATGTTGTATACCTTATAATATAGAAATATTAATCACCTATTCACCTCATTTAACGAAAGTTATTATGTTATTAGATACAAATCATACAATAATTGTTTACAACATTGGAGATTTTTAGTCAACACATATTTTTTCGACTTTATTTCAGTTCAGTTATACTCAGCTTAACTGTTAAGTTTACTTCTATTTAATTCATTAATAAGGTCAATTCGGTCAAGACAACTTAACCTCTTTTATAATCTAATTTAAATTTATATTTTAATTTAGTTCAACTTCTTAAGTTCAGTTTAGCCTAACTCAACTCCGTCACAGTGAAACAAAATAAAAACTCAAGTTATTAAAGTAAAAACATCTTATTTACAAAGCGTGTGTAAATACACAAATAATGTTTTAGTAGTACAAAAAGTCCGAATTTGCACGAATGATTTTTCACAAATTTTTATTTATAGTGGACCATATTCATCACAAAATGGGTTAAATAAAATCCACTTGAATAAATAACGATAAATAATTTATGATATTATATAAACTCTTACTTAGCTATGTAGATTATACATAACTCGGCATATACCCATTACAAAAAGGCTTTACGGATAATAAGGGGAATGATTTCCAACAACTTTTCACCATTGTCTTGTGTTTCTAGTCTGCTAGTTAACCACATGCAAACCAGACGTGTTTGACTGCACATTTTACCAAAATCATTTCTTATTAACAACGTGTATTTCTTAGGTTTGTTTACCGTGGCGGCATTCTAATTGTAAAACCATGCTTATTAGTCACTATTACAAGGATTAATTTACTAGCCAACTGTATAATCATTCAGTTTTAAATAAAAACAGACGCTTTTTGTTTCGCTAATTTGTTTATCTTTTATTTTAGCATAAAAATCCAGAAAAGAAAAGAGAGTTAACTATTAAACGACAAACGGATCTAATTAAGGATGAAAGGTCAAATTGTTTATCAAAGACATACATAATTAGAAAGGTAAACATTGATCGAGGCACCTAAATTAGAGTTAATAAGCAAATGGCCGAGACCGAGGGAGTATACCTAAATGGCAAAAAACAAAGAAATCAAAATCTATATTACCCAACTCAAGCATTATAAACATAAATCTCGAAACTTAGTATGGAAACTCGAAACAAAACATGTAATTGCCTGTATAACCTAGCGTGGTATTATGCTTAAGTATTTCGAAAAAGACAAATACTAATAAGTTAGCGGCGACAACTTAAACTTAGTCGCTGCAAAAACTTTAATTTCTTAATTATAACAAATCACAAACTGTAATTAATTGCACTATTCTATAATGATTTAATTGATAAACGATTATTTAACAAGGAAAACTTGAAAACAAAAAGAAGAAACATTTGACAAAATATAAAAGTAGTAAATTTGAAAGAATAAAACGTCGGATCCACTAGTGGTAAATTGAAGGAGAGCCTTAGATAGTGAGTAAAAGAAGTAGTAGTATAGTAACTTTACGTTTTTGATAAAATGGAGACAATGACATTTCTTCCTTTTTCTATATTTTGCAATTCGAATAAATCCTAATTTGGTGTACTACATTTGGAAAATGTACTAAGATTTTATCACTTACTCATGCAACTTGCCCCAATATGGTGGTAGTTTGAGGTGGGGGACTATTCGATGATTTAGATCACCGTGGATTCTCATTTAGGACGGCCGATACTCATTACTATAATTCATAAGTTTGTGATTGGGTTAAGTAAAATTTACACCAGTAGATAGAATAAACTATTTGTAACTTTCTAGATACTTTTATATTTGTCTTATCTAACCATAGAGATGATATTTAACCCGTTGTTATAAGCTTATTATGACGGATATTCGATCACATGGAAGACTTACAGTTAAATCTATATGAAGTATAGGCCTATATAATTGTCCTCCCGCCGACTCTATTTTGTTCCTTTTTTTGTAACACGAGAATTAACTTTTACTTCGGTTTAGTTTAGTTCAACTTCATTGTTATTTTCAGCCTAGTTCCAATACAGTGCAAATTACATCTTTAAATGAATAGTACGACAAGGCGATATCTTAAGACAATGCAAATTCAGATATAAAATCCCCTAAAATTGGGCGCAGGGGTATGTGAACTATATATGTGTTTATCACCTAACCCTACATTATTATGGAACTTATTCGAATAAATAATTAGAAGGGAGAGTGTTATTGAAGTGATTAAAAGCAGCCCTAACCACACACTTTGTGTTAAGAGACTAAAGAATTGTGTGAAATGAACATCAACATCGAACCTTTGTTAAAATTAATGATCGATATGGTCTTGATATATTGTTCATATTGTATGTTCTTGTGCATGAGTAGTGGTGTACTACTAACAAGCAAGCATATTGAGAAAGATCGGAAGAACAACAAAGCTCAATTGTGTGCTTTTTATGACATTTGACATTATTACTTTGATATGTGACATGAAATGGTTACATCTTTTGCATTCTCAATCAAATATAAAGGAGGACAAAACTTTTGTGACCACTTATCTTATTGTGATCATATATCAAGAGATAAATGATCTACATTCCTAGCATGTTTTCTATATTGTAATCGAAAAATCATAGATGTTATATTATACAAGATCTCGCAAGACAAATCATTTTTCACGCTACAAAAGGCCGGATTGATAACACCATTAAAGAATCACGCACCAGTACTCATTATTGTTATTGTGACTTGTGAGTACGTGTAGAATTAAAATAACTTAAATTTTCAAGGAAGTGATGGAGTGATAGAAGTATTTTATGAGTGACGTTATGTGTGTAACCAGAATTTTAATATGGAAAAACAAAAACATCCTACTCCATAAAATCCTCGCTTATGACACATATATTTTATGCACAGTCATATATATACAAAGGATTTACATGTAATATGTCTAAAATACCTTTTTTTATGCAATTTGTTTATATGGTGGGTTAAATATTAGGACAACTTTAGTAAACACACGATTAAATTCCGTGTTCCCGTACTTCTTACCGGGGACAGTTATTATTAATTGTCGTAGTAGTTATTATTCCAAAAGGAAAATAAAAGAATCGATACCCGCCCTTTAAGTTAAAATTAATGATTTCAATTCGATCATGGTACTCATTTAGTTGAATTGGACTTGGATATGACAGGATTGCTATGAATTTGCATTCTTTCATATCATTCAATCTTCTGAAAATGATTAAGAAAGATTGACAACTTATCATTCCTTGTTGGGCTAATCAACCTGGTTCCACATTAAATTTATTAAAAGCACTTTAAGAAGAATGATTCTTTGTAAATCTAAAGGTGATGATCGATGCAATTCCCCTACCAATGTCGAATGTACTATACAATTCGACAATTCGTTACAATCTGATAACGGCGAGTGATATTATCCGCGAGGTAGGTGATCCACTTGCCCTCCCACTTGTTTTATTGTGAGAGAAGTTCACTGTGTTCAGCTTGTAATGGATATTATCCGTCACAAGTAAGACTATTTTAAATACTAACACATGAACATATCCAATTACATTAAACATAATTCTAACAAATAAACATATTTATTTTTCATATTAACTACTCTTATGCATGTATGGCAGTAATACGGGTGTAAACAAGGAGATATCTAAGTGTTAGACGATATAGAAGGGAGATAACTCATGTGGATTTGATGAGCTCGGGCTCGAGCTCAAGTTAACCGATCAAGCTCGGGCCGAGCTTTAACTGAACCCATTCCGAGGACTCGGCAACCTCACTCAGATCAGTAACTACCCTACTAATAAGTAATGAGGCCCATTGCGTAAATAAGGGCAGAAATATGCATGAGTCCAGTTACATTATGTTCCCTTTGAAACAATGCATTATTTTTGGGCCTAATTACTTTAGTTCATAAGATTTTTGGACGCAGAACATTTGTTCAAGTATCTTCATTCTTTCAAAATTAAACTAGAATAATTTTAAAAAATTGTTTACATCAATTATAAGTAAGACTAATTGTTATTCATTACGTGTATTAAACGAGTGATTCCATATATATTCTCTTTTCTAACATATGCTCCAAGGTCACAGTTAAGGAGCCCAACTAACCCGAGAAAAATTGACAAAATTACCTCATTAGAAATTGATGTACAAATTCATTTTTACCATAATCAATAAAATGATCTTGTACATCTATCTGTAATCAACTTCCTAACATGCAATTGTGTATCACAAGGACTCCTATTACAACCCCGCTTTATATAGTATAAAAAAATATTTTACATTATGAGACCGTCTTAAATAATACTGTGTAATTATCCACTTCTTATAATAAACTCATTAGTGTTTTTAATCTATTTCCAAACATATTATAATAAACTCATTAGTGTTTTTAATCTATTTCCAAACATATTTTTTAATCCCTTCTCTAATCCCATCTTTTGCTTTTACTTTTTTAAAAGAATTTAATTTTGTCGTATGCACTAGAATGAAGTAAGGAATTGGTATAAACAAGGTAGATTAATGCCAACAAAGAATGATAACCAAGTTCAAACTTTCCAAAAATAAAATAGTATGCTATAATAACCTATTCCTTGTGTAATTAACTTTCCATAATTAAATTGGTCCTATTTGTTATTGCTACCCCAAATAAAGCCTTATGATGGAGATTGTTATTATGTTACATTGCCTTCACCAACTACTTTATTTTCTCCAAAAACAAAAAAAAAAGTCAAGTGTATTCCATATTACCTTGCCTTCACCAACTACATTAGATAGTCATTCTGGGTACTTGACTTCCCTAATCTTTCCTGCCTCCAGAAGGTTATCTACCTCCTGGTTTATGATCTGGTGTCTTTCTGCTGCGAATTTCCTGCGTCTCTACTGCACTGGTCTGAATCCTGGATCTATGCTGAGCTTGTGTATTATGATCTCTAGGTCTATGCCAATCATGTCTTTGTGGGACCAGGCAAAGCAGTCTACATTATTTCAGAGCAGCTGGAGGAGTTGCTGGCGCAGATCTCCAGAGCATTCTGAGCCTACGAACACGGTCCTCTCTGGGTGATGCTCATCCAGGCGGACCTCATCGATTTCTGCCTGCTGGGGCTCGATGTACTCCTCCTGGATGTGCAGTTGCTGTAGTTGCTATGCTCTAGCAGCTGGTGGTCTGGTGGTCTATTTGAGAGCTACTTTGTATCAGTCCTTGGCCTCCTCCTGGTCTCCCCGTATCTCCTGGACTCCCCACGGTGTAGGAATTTCAGGCACTGGTGATACGTTGACGGGATTGCTCGCATTTCGTGGATCTAGGGCCTGCCAAGAATAACATTGTAAGTAGATGGACCATCAATAACTAAGTATCTTACCTGTTTGTTCAGCCCTCCAGCGTAGGTGGGGATGGTGATTTCCCCCCAGGGTATGTGCTGTTTCTCCACTGAATCCGACCAGAGGAATGACTTTCTTTGTCAGGTCCTTTTCGTCAAATCCCATACTCTTTAGTGCATCCAACATTAGTAGGTTGACGGAACTGCCTGTGTCTACCATGACTTTCCTGACCTCACAATTGCCGATGTTCAATGTGATAATCAGGGCATCATGGTGCTGCTCTGGTACAACTTCTGCATCTGTTTCGTCAAAGTTGACTGCTGGGAGGTCCTGCCGTGCGATTCTGCATGATGACTCTGGCTTGTCTCCTTTGGCGGCTGTCACACGTCTCTTAGCTGCAGAATAGGTGAGCCCACACAACTCTGATCCTCCGGTGATGACGTTGACAATTCTGTTGCAGGGAGGGGTTGGTGAAGGTTGCACTTGGCTGCCTGCGTTGACTCTGGTGGACTTCTCTGGGAGCATATGATCCAAGTTGCCTCGGTCATACTGGAATCGGATCTCCTTCCTGAGAGTATAACATGTATTCCGTATATATTTGTACTTTAGTTGAATTCATTCTCCGTCCATCTTATTAATTAATGTGTGTTCATTTTCTTATTGATATATAATAAGTTGGTAAGTCAAGTGTACCTAATTTGTTTTGCATAATATATATTTTTGTTTTTTTCGTTCATCGTCAAGGTCATATATTATTACATAAATAACACGGCAATTTTAATTTAAGAAGAAATGACTGAGATTTGCCTCAAAACACAAGTTTATGAAAAATTAAACCCGTCACAAATAAGAATTTATATATAATGTTAGCCTGCATATCGACTGGAATGATAATATTTACTTTGTATTATAAAGAAAACTCTCAATGTTATATACTCGCTTCATCCTAATTAGATGTTTACACTTACTTTATTTTATCCGAGAAAATAAAGTAACTGTAAACATCTCACCGGGGATAAAAAGTACTTTAAATCGTTATATACGGAGTATATTATCCGAGAAAACATAAGTATATGTCGAAATAGTTAAATTTTTATTTTATCAGTATGAAAAATTGCATTTTTTTGGTTTCGATTGTTCTTTTCTTTTTCATGATATCGTAGACTCTTCTGTTACAACTTACAACCATTATTTCTTGTTGCATTTTCTCTTATACGAACATGTGCCAAAATTTAATCATGCTAGTTTTTTCGTCGCAAAAATCGCAATGGTATTTGGACAAACCTTCTGCAATGTAAAAAATAATGACTAAATACATATAATTTACAGAGAATTTCGTTATATACCTAAGAATCTAAGAGTATGGCGTTTATAATCTCGAATTCGGAAGCGCACACACGTACGTAGGGGTTGGTTACCCATGCATGCATGCATGGATGATGCATGCACGCTTACTCACAGTTTTCTACCTGAAGATGACGAACAACTAATAGTTCGATACTTATATTTAAAAGAATGACATATACATATAAAAGACTAATACAATAATGAAAAAAACACACATATTTCTCGCCTTCTCGATAAGACGGTTTTACAATTTATGCTAAATAAGTGTAGAACCACAACTAAATACTAGCCACCTTATATTTTACCTACTAGACATTTTCATAACTTAATCTTATAACTACCCATGTTTTAGTGAGATTTTGAAAGGGTATATATATGTCTTCAATAAAGGTTTAGTTTTTTTTTTAACTTATTTTGCATAGTTCGTTCTGTCTTAATTACAGTTTATTTCGGTTCAGTTAAGTTATATTAAATTCAGTTCAATTATGTTCTATTCACTTCAGTCCAGTTCATCTTTTCACAAATGAACTCTTCGATCCACGTTCTTTTCAACTGGAAGAACTAAACAGAACTGAAGTAAGAGTTGATTTGTGATAAGATAAATTAAACAAAAGTGACTAAATGAGGTTGAAACAAACTGAATTTAACTAAATGAAGTAACTGAACATAACTAAATATAACCGAATAAGCTGAAATTAAGTGAGAAAGAACAAAGCCTAAAGCCCTAAACTTCAGCTATATTCAGTTAAGCTTAGCTTCAATTCATTTAGTCTAACTCAATTTTGTTCAACTGCTTTCAACCGAAAAGAACATTGAAACGTAAATTAGATTTAGGATCGATAGTATGGTATATTTGAATACTTAAGTACTATGGTTAGGCAATAGAAATGAGTATTACAAACTTGCAAGATACTCATTCCTTTACTTGTAACTTAGTTGAATTTGATATACAAACAAAGGATTCTTGAAATTTGAATGTAAGATTTATACCTCCCAATAATAGTAAAGTTTTCTATAATAAGATTCAATGTTGTTTAACACACCTTTTATTTAGTGTCATATTCAAACCTTACCTAACAAATATGGAAATGGGTTATTGGGTTTATGACTCTACCTTCATAGGGATGATTTAAGTGGTCACTACTCACTACCCACAAACATGGGGTAGGATTTGGACTGATTCTATCTCTTTATTTCATATATGGATTCATTTTTGCGAAACCGGTTGAGATACAGATTGAATCGAACGAATCTAAATTATTTAGATACGTTTAATTCAATATGCACGAACATGCGAACATCAAATTTCATAGGGCCGAATAATACTTATTTATTTAATGAATATATCTAAACTGAAAATTTCAGCATAACTAAAATCCTTCACTGTTAATCAAATTACGACTCTAAAAAATGTTCCGTATAATGATATAAACATATAGTTGGCTTGTAGACAAGTTTTGAGACTAAAAATGGTTTTACACTCGAGTACATTAGATTCTAGATAGACAAGTATGTATGGAACAATAAACTGATAGTATGAGACATTATAATAGAATTAGATAAGTGATAAATAAGTATTTGGAATTTAGTGAAATTTTTCGTTGATTATTTTTACGTAACTTAATTTAATTATGGACCGTATTGTTACGGATTTTTTGTTGAGGTTTGGTACGGGGGTAATTAGTACGGCCCAGTAACTATTACTTCCCAAGAGGGGTAATACATTACCTACCTCATACCCTGGGTAACAATTCCGCCGCAAAAATTTATTATGGCTGAGATTTTTCTCTGACCTATGGTTTTGCATTTTTTGGGAATAATTACTCCCTTAACAATTCCCGTACCAAATCCCCTCTTGGGAAGTAATAGTTACTGGGCCGTACTAATTACTCCCGTACCAAACCTCAACAAAAAATCCGTAACAATTAAGTTGGACTTTATCAGGCCTATTACCCCCATCCCAGGCAGGCCCTGACATAATGGGATATAAATATAATAGTTGAAGCTTGAAGGTCAGTTATTATCTTAAATTTTTGGTTAAAATTGTTTATCTAACGTGGTATTAATTCAAACTGATCAAAGGTTACAGACTAGAATTTCACCACATGGTATAAGATATTTTGTGCACTTATTATTATTTAAGGTCAATGGGTATTCGAGTTACGAAACGTAATAAGATATAAATATAATAGTTAGGCGTTAATCCAGCAATAAGTAAGATTTCCGTTGGTGTGATCATGTGAGTGTGTATGTGATTTTCAATGAAGGTTATGTTTTTATAAAATAATTTTAACCCTTCTGCCTAATTCGGAGATATTATATTTGAAATTTTATAAATACAAAGTTTTATATAATTGTTCGACCATGGAAAAAAATCACAAGTTATGAAATATAGTATGAGAAAGTGATTTTAGCCAAAAGTTTATTAATTGTTAATTGAAGTCTAATTAATACAAGTAGTACTTTCAAGTTCCATAATGACTAAGAATATCCTCAGTAATATACTTACTTCACTTTAATAAATATACCGAGTATTATTTTATAATCTATATATCGACTCATGAATAATCATGACTACTTTTATACCGTATTTTTACATTCTTTTTGAAAAAAATAGTCAAAATTTTTATCATTTATTCATCAAAAGATAAACTTGGTATAAAAATAGTACTATTAGGTGTTTTATTTAGGTTATTCCTTTGTTTTTTTCCGGGGACAAAATAGGCCACTACGTTTTAATCAAGTTGTCATGCAAAAGACAATCAATTCAATTCTGATTTTCACCATACTTGATCTAAAGCTAAGGAGTGGCCCTTCTTACTGTTTGCAGTTTATATCAGCATTCTCATGGACCTACTTAGAAAAAAAAACATCCATTTAATATCACCTCTCTATCAATCGAATATTAAATACGGGTCATGATACCGTATCCGCCCTCTAATTATACATGTTATGAAAGTTACGTCGGCTTTTAATATTAGTTGCAATCGTTGTAAGTTGGATTTTTACACCGATAACCAATCATTATTACTATAAAAGAAGAATGTATAACTGCATACGTGGCGTGCTAATATTCCATCGTTCACTCTTTCGCTCACTCACATTCACTCTCACAAAAATCAGTTTCGTAGACCAATAAGAACCCTCAATTTATGCCAAGTCATATATTTTTATGTATTATAATATTATAATAATATTATTATTATTATTATTATTATTATTATTATTATTATAATCATTCCAAGATTCTCTAAATATTATACCGAGATTCCCTAAATATTATAAATATTATAATATTATACTAATAACAACCAATCAGATTATACTAATAACAAATCCTAAATATTCCATATATATTCCCTACCAATCACGGTTTTTTTACCATAATTCCCTACCTATTATCATTATTACTATAAAAGAATCTTGGAATTATGAATATATGACATTATGTGGTAACTGGTAACAGCATTAGGCCTTACACACCCTCACATTCACCCACACAAAACAAGTTTTCATCCGCCAATTAAATCCTTACAATTTTGACAAATCATTCTTGACAAGTCAGCCATTATTAAATATGGAATTTGCACCCATATTTTCAATTAATGGGTTGTAATGTAACGTTTTCATACCAAATTAAATTTGAAATTTCAAGAATCCGACTCACAAAGTGACTCTCGAATTATTTAGAGAATATAATAAATAAAGTTGCCTTTAATGGTTTGAAAATATAAATTAAGAATATCATTGAACATAATTAGGGGTTAATTAGGTGAATATAAAGTTCGAGAATCATTGAAGATAATTACGTTGTAAACTAATAAAGTTGCCTTTAATGGTTTGCAAATATAAAGTAATTTTTATCGAATCCTCTATTTTTCACCATTAACTTATTTTGCCACATAATTTCAAATTCGTACAAAATATGACGGGTTAATTTAAGAATGTAACAATACCTTATTAAATTGGGTTAATTTAAATTTTATTAAAAATATGACGCCCTCACATTCACCCTCACAAAACAATTTTTCCTAAAAGTATAATACTTTGAAATTTGAGAAGTCAGATTTCCTAATTGATTGAAATCTCGGGATTGATTTTTCTCATTAATTATTATATCTCCATCTTTCATTAATTATTATGTCTAGGTAATTTTTTTATTTTATTAGTCCATATTTTTTACATCCGCGAATGTTGTTTACAAGGAGGTTTTCGAGAAACTGTAATTTTTGTCCTAGATTATCGAATTTTAATACCTTCATTTAATTTAGATTTTTACCTAATTAGTTATTTTATTCATCCTATTTGTCCGTCAACTTAAGTTCTGTCACCAATTCATCAAATACAATAACTTTCCAAATTAATCATTATTAATTATTTAATCTTTTTTTTAATCGTTTATTGTTTTTTTCTTATATATCTTATTCATTCATGTTATCATAATTAATCCAAATATTTCCATCATTGGTAATAGATATTCGTAAATTAGTGTACCAGGAAATTCACCTTTTGACCGAACATATCTTATATGCAAAACAACCCCGTTAAAAATTAATTTGTTCGAATAAATAGAATTGTTATATAATGAAATGAATTTGCCTTTGTCATCTTTAAAAGTAAGTGTACACAACCCCGTGATTTTTCACGGGTGTTACACTAGTTTAAAATTAACACTGAAACCGAGATTTAAAACTAAGTTTAAAACATGAAATACGGTTCACGATAGCATATCATCCTGAATTATACGTGTTACGAATGTTACAGCATAACTATTAATTGCAACTGTAATTACGTGATAACCAATTCAAAACTAAACAGAACTAAAACTCGGCTTAAAATATTAAATACAAGTCTTGATATTGTATCACCCTCCAATTATATGTGTTATGCAATAAACAATCCAAAATTAACATTGAAACCGAAATTTAAAACAAAGCCTAAAATATTAAATACGAGTCTCGATAGTTTATCATCCTTTGATAATACGTGTTATGAATGTTACAGTACAACTTAATAAATCGCAATCGCAAGTTAATCGCAATAACCAATCCAAATTTGACATTGAAGCCGAGATTTAAAATAAAAGCTTAAATAAAATATTAAATACAGGTTATTATACTGTTTCATCCTCCAATTATACGTGTTATGAATACTACAGCTTAAGTATTAATTGCAATCGTAAGTTATTACGCAATATCCTATCCAAAACCAAAATTAAGACTGAAACCGAGATTTAAAACAACACTTGCAACAATTTCACACCAAATGAAGCAATTAGGGACACATCTTAGTCTTTAACCAACTTCCTTAACCAAAGCTATTTATATAGACAATCAAATCACACTAACAAATCCAAGAAAGCATAAAATCTTTCATTTTGCTGTAATAATGGAAGACTTGAGCAATGATTTCCAGTCATCAGCACCTTCATTTACAGAGATGAACTCCAACATGGAACTATTAAACACCATCTCTGATCACCTTAATCAACCTCTAACCTCTCAAGTTCTTGATTACTTCTCGGGCGACGCGTTTCTTAATCACCCAGCAAACACTTGTAGGCCACCTCATTCAACTGTTCAACTCCCTAACCAGGGCTTGTTTTGCTCTTTTGATCAACCAAGTAATAATATTGCTGATTTTCGCGTTCAAAGGCATGGAAAGACCGTTGTTGCTCCGTCTTCCCCTGGCCTTGGAAGCGAGTCTGGTGGCGATTATAAGATTGATAAACTTCATGTAAGTTGATGTTTTATTTCTTCATGCAAAAGTTTCTGGACTCTTCCGGTCACTGATCCCGATGCATACATATTATCTCTGAATATATAGTCCACAGACTTTTATGAGACGTTTTGTTTTATTCCATTTTATCTGTTCCATACGTGTATTTTAATGAAACGTATGGAATTGAGTTGAACGGACGATTATTAATTTCAGGGGACGGATGGGCGAAAAAGGAAAAGAAAAACAGAAGGAAAAGGAGAGAAACTAAAAGAAGTAATTCATGTAAGAGCTAAAAGAGGGCAAGCTACTGACAGTCATAGTCTAGCAGAAAGGGTTAGTTTCAAATAATCATTTTAAGTACAGTTTAAACTGTTTTGTAACAGTTCTTATCTTTGTACAATTTAATTAATTTTCGAATTTTGTTTTGTTTTCTGTTGACTGATAATAACAAACAATGTAGGTAAGGAGGGAGAGAATTAATGAAAAGCTTAAAGTATTGCAGGATTTGGTTCCTGGATGCTATAAGGTAAAATCGACATTCATTCATCTCGACACCTTCAAAATCTTTATAACTCGGTTGACAGTGTATGTACAGAATCGTATTAATTTATCTGATTGAAACCGCAGACGATGGCAATGGCTGCCATGTTAGATGTGATCATCAATTATGTTAGGTCCTTACAGAACCAAATTGAGGTTAGTAATAAAAAAGTGTGTTCTTAAGAAATGACTGAGACGGAAAGAGTAAGTAATAGTGGAAGATTGTTTTTGTTTGCAGTTTCTTTCAATGAAGCTTTCAGCAGCAAGTATGGTTTATGACTTCAACTCCCCTGAAGCTGAGGCATTTGAAACATTACTCATGGTTTGCTCCTAAACTTTCAATCCAATCACTAATATTACTAAATCTTTCACACCTGAGTATGTTAATAAACCACAACACTAATGACTCGGGTATATATTATTAATAATAGTTGGGCCTCAACCATCACCTTCAGGTTTTGGTTGGGATGGCTCATCTATCATTGTACCAGAGTCAGCCCCTCGAAAACTCACGAAGTGGAAACCCAGCACACCGTATGGGGGCCTGTGCAAACTAACCACTCTTCAAGCCCAATGGGCATTCGAGTGAGGGAGCGTATTAGGAATATTAATAATAGTTAGGTTTCAACCATCACCATAAGGTTATGGTTCATCTATCATCAGATTCAAATGTCCGGACACGAGTTCATACCCAAGTATTGAAATTCGCTATTGTTTACAAAACGGTAAAGCTATAAAGGCAGGGTGTTATACCAATATCCAAGTGACCGATTTTTCTAAAAATATAAAGCTCAGTAACGTTAATAAGTTGGTCTTACACGTAAAACTATTTAATATAATTAGTTGGGTACGAATAATTAGACGATCTAGTGAATCAATTTGCATTATTCCATCACATTGGAAAACCATGACAAAAAGTCAAAATGTAAAATACTTGTAATAACATATGGCTAACAATGTTCGAAAATAAATGGTAATTGCAGAGGACAACAAACCCATATGAAGCAAATGATGCACAAAGATCAGCAAGAGAAGAATACAGGGGAACACTTCCTCGTCTAAATTCCACATGGCCCTTCTAATTTTACCTAATTCTTGGATAATAATACATCCTATATATAGTTTATTTCTTTTTCATTTTTATTTTCCATTTTATACTTAAGTGCATATAGCATAATATAGTCACATAGTATGCCAAATTCGTGAATCGTCTCAAGTTTATATTATAAGGCATTGAATTTGTATAATAGATAGATATAGGCTCGGTTTGATAAATGTCATATTTCTTAAATTTCAGCATATTGGACAAGTTTAACATGTTTGACTACTAACAAATATGTTATTTAGAACGTTTGGTAAATGACAGGGTGGAAATAATATATGTTGCTTCTACTAGCAGGTTCAATTAGCAGATTAGAAAGAAAAAAAAAATGTAATATTTATCCTTTTAAAAAATATTAACCTTCCTTTTATATATTTGATACTGTAAATAATATGTTCATGACCTTAATTATTATTTTTACAAAGATGTTAAAAATCTGCTAATTTAAGACTATCAATTACCAAACATTTTTAAAAAAATTTGCTAAATAAGTATGCTAGTCAAACCTACTAAATCATTCTACAGTCAAATCTAGTTTTTAAATCTGTTTATATTAATGTTAAATCCGTTATTTATCAAATAGGGACATATTCGGAGTAGTTAAGTGGATTTCTGCTAGGAGATTTATAAACTTTTGTTTTTGAACTTAAAGTGTTCAAATTATATGATGTGTCACTAGGAATTGAATTTGTCTAGCTAATTGATATATTCGAGTAATTAAGTGGATTTCTGGTAGCATATTCAAATGTTTTTCTTTGCAATCTTAGAATGTTCAAGTTATATTATATGATTGTACGAGAAAAGGGTGGAAAAATCGCGAAAATTCAACCAACTACAATTATACATGTCAAATATAATCTACAGTCGTTGAAACGTGGCGATGAATATATTTATCTATATTTATGATACGTACATAAATATATCTAAGAAATCCAAGAACATGAATGTACTAGCAATCATTTTCAACAATTATTAGTTGTCGACATCAACCAGATTATATTGGTATTTGATGAAAATTGTCAGGTGATTTGAAGCAACCTCAACCTTATAGAATATCCTCCTTTTCTTCTTTTTGTAATAGAGAATATATTGTTTTTTATCATTTTCCAATAATTTTTTATATTAAATTTTGAGGATGGTTTATATAAATTAATTAGTTTTTTGTTTTTGTAATATTTTTTTAAAATCATCTAAGATATACGGAGTATGTCGGATAACACTATTTATAAGTTAAAAGACGGTTTCCAATCTCATAAGTCATAAGTCATAATAGGTAGTTATTATTTATTTTATCGGTTTCTTTTTTAATTAGTTTTTAATGTATTTATTGGCCATTATTATAGTGAGAGGCAGTCTCTTACGAGATAAGACAACAATATATTACAATAATTATTGTATAAAACTGTTTTACACAACTGTTATTCTAATACCAAGTACCCCAGTGTCTTTCCCATGTGGTTTTACAATGTGACATTGAAAACGGTTGAACAACTTACTCAATAAAACACTTATGCGGTATCATTTTAATAGCTTATACTTTCAATTACCAAACAAAAATGATCATAATCTACGATAAAATGACAACCCATATTATGAAAATCTAATCGAAATAACTTTTTCAAAAGAAGTCATTTTAAACTACAAGCACAAACAAAAAGATAACGAAAAAACATTAATAAAAAAAAAAACAAAAAAAAAAAAACAAAATAATTCCCACCACAAATTTTACGTTCTAATTATTGCAAGAACTAAATAGGGTGGATAAATTATTAAAGAATGGTTTTATATGGTACAAGGATGTTACATAAACCAACCTAACTTTCCATACTACAAGCTAACAACTGGAAGATTGAAATGCTTTTAGACCAAAAGGAAAGGCAGGCTTTGATTGTTGAAATTGACAAAGCTGTGTAATTTGGATCAATAAACCCGCTTGATTATGACAATTAATATGTTTTTTCTCATATGATCTGTCATTTCTGACATCAATACAACTCCCTTCATATAATCCAAATTCTGTAGATCAAGACATTTTCAATAAGGCCAATTACTTCAATGAATATAATACTAATACTAAAATATTATACTACCTCTAAATTGATTTATTGATTGTTGTGTATTTGTTTGTATTGGATATTACAAGTATTCGATATCAGTTGATCTCCTTCAATATAGTCAATTAGTAATCGTATAGATAAATGTATAAGGCAAGAGTTTAACGTTTCCTAGACGTGATAAGTGTGATATCAACATACGTTAGTGATGGGATGGAGTATGTAGGGTTGTGTTCAACATGGTGGGACAGCCTAGCCCAATCTAGTATAGTAGGCCGGTATTCTGTAAGTCAGCCTAGTGCCGCTACTTCCTCGGGCCAGGCCAACGCTGCTACTTGCTCGTCCCAGCCTAGATCCAACGATAAAAAGAATTAAGAAGGGAGTAGCCCGACCTGCCCCGTTACTCGTGGGGTTGGGATCGGGCTCAGTGAAGATAATCTATCATTAGCCCATCTCAGCGCAATTTCTTAGTCAAGCCAAAGGTAAAATTATTAGCAAGATTTTTTAAAGATTTAAAGTTATATGACATCAGTTTTTTACTAATTTTTTTTTTTTTTTTTTTTTCCAGAGTTAAGACACACCTCAAATTTTATACATTATTTATCAGACTCACGTCAAACTCTACCTTTTTATAAAAAATGACACATGGGTTTTCTTAGATAATTTTCATTGAAATCGAGGTCAAAACTAACCCAAAATCTTAATTTGAATATTGAATTTTCAAAATTCAACTTAAAATTTTGTCAATACTGAAGTATAAATTATTGTTAGTCGTGAGTGAGTCTTGCCTCAAAATTTGTCAAGGAATCGTCGCAATACACCAATAATCTTAACGTAACAAACAAATCTTAATCTTGTGATGAAGTGATAATGGGCAGAGAGATTGTACAAGAGTTATGAATTGAAAGAGAGGAAGAGCTAAGAGACTCAAAATACACTATTGCTAATTGTGTGTATCTCACAATCAACAAATTAAGTTGGGCCAATTTTATTTTTGTACTCTGTATATGATTTTAAATAATTGGGCCCGATTTCCTTATGATTCCTTTTCTTGAATGGGCTATTACACCTACTGTAGTTTTGGGTAATTTTTTCGGCAACTCTTTTATAAAATCATTTTTGAGAATAAAACCATCTTTATTTAAAAACTCATTATATCTTAAAATAGATATTAGATGCTTAAATTTTTTTAAAACAACATAGAATATATAAAAACTTATTTTCTCTATTGCAAACATGACGTTTAAAATAATCGTAGAGCCGCTAACTGTTAACCTTATACCAATTTTAACACCATGGGTCATATTTAGGCCCTGTTCTTTCTGGCTTATTTTCAGCTCGTTTCAGTTCAGCTCAGCTCTATTCAGTTCAGTTCAGTTCAGCTCAGCTCAGTTCAGTTCAGCTCAGCTCTATTCAGTTCAGTTCAGTTCAGTTCAGCTCGTTTCAGTTCAGTTCAGCTCTATTCAGTTCAGTTCAGTTCAGTTCAGCTCAGCTTCATTTAATTCATTTCAGTTCAGTTCAGCTCGACTTTATTAGTACATCCCACATTATTATTATTATTATTATTATTATTATTATTATTATTATTATTATTATTATTATTATTATTATTATTATTATTATTATTATTATTATTATTATTATTATTATTATTATTATTATTATTATTATTAATTATTATTATTATTATTATTATTATTATTATTATTATTATTATTATTTTTGTTATTATTATTATTATTATTATTATTATTATTGTTGTTGTTTTTGTTATTATTATAATTATTATATTTATTTATTTATTTATTATTCTATTTATTATTATTAATTAATAGTTCTTATTATGATTATTATTGTTATCATCTTGTTATGCTTCATCTTTTAGGTCATTATGGACACCAATATCGCACCCTTTTTTTCAATTTCTTTTCGAACTTTGTTCATGAATTTCTTCCGTTCTTCATCATCCATGTTTGAATCTGTTCTTCCTTGAATACTTTGATGTTTTATAACTGGAATACCAGGTTTATACATCCGAATGAAATTATGAAGTGTAAAAGTGGATACGATAATTGACATTTGATATTTCGTTGTCATTTGTGACATGTTTTTTAACACCTTCCATTTCCTCTTCAGCTGACCAAACGCCATTTCAACTGTCATCCTCAATGATGAATGTCGATAATTAAAATGTTCAAATATTCCGCTAGGAGGTGCATGCTTATATTCAGGCACATCGTTTCTTACGTTAGGATGACTAATAGGAGACAAATACCCAAGTGTATTTGGGTATCCCGAACCCACCAAATAATAATTACCTATAAATGTTTATATATAAAAATAATTAATGTTTAGATAATAAAAAAATGAAATACATGCCACATTTATCACATTTAGACGTAAAATATTTAGATAACAAAAAAAATAATTTGTGTTAATTAGACGTAAAATATTTAAATGTTACTTTTGTTAATTTTAAAACACAAGAAAAGAAAAAAGCAAAGTCCATTAGAGTTTTACTACAAAAAAAAATACTTAAAAATTAATATTTTTCTAATATAATTGTTTTTTAAAAAATCGCAAATTTGTATTAATCAAACATTTTTTTATATTATTATTATTATTATTATTATTATTATTATTATTATTATTTTGTATACTTTAATTAAACTTAAATTATTTCTATTAATTTCAGCTTCATTTAGCTCAGTTCAGTTCAGCTCGATTAAATTCAGCTTAGTTCAGTTCAGTTCAGTTCAGCTCAGCTCGATTCAGTTCTGCTCAGCTCAGTTCAGTTCAGCTCAGCTCGATTCAGTTCAGTTCAGCTCAGTTCAGTTCAGTTCAGTTCAGCTCAGCCCCATTCAGTTCAGCTCAGTTCAGTTCAGCTCTAAAAAGCCAGAAAGAACAGGGCCTTATATAGATTAAGGTACTGTGGTGCGAATTTCGAGATTTTTTTCCCGCGACTCTGTTGGTCTAAAAATCGTGGATAATAACCTTCAAGATCGACTATTTTTTACCATCTTAGAACCCGAAATATTTTTTTCTGAAACTTTGTCTATAAGCTCATTATATATCCTATAATAAATATTGAATGGTTGATTTTTTTTCTCAAAACAACATAGAATATAATATAAAACTTATTTTGTCTATTTCAATCACGGCATATAAAATCTTTCTTTCTTCGACCCATTTATTTTCGTCCAAACGAGTCTAACAACTAACCGCTTCTACTCCTAGTCGAGTTCTGCACACCCTAGTTGGACGGCTAATACAACCAAACCAAAAATACAACCGTCCAAGCCAAGGCCTCTAGGAACATCCATAAGCCCCACCAAGGGACCCACCAACCCAAAAACCCACAGACCATGAATCAGAAATCATAGCTAGTGGATGCGGAAAAAAAGAATTGCCGTATCCCAATTAACTACCACTTATTTAACAACACGTGGCGGTGATTGGATGGATAAAGCCGTCAACAAAATAATGTCCGCAGAAAATAGCAGTAATTTAATAAAGTCCAGTAATGCCACAGCAGCTACGAATTGTTTAAAATCCGATGTTATCTTTTCACTCACAAAAATGGCATCTTTTTTATGAGTATCGCATTTTTCAAGGTTACGTCAACCTTTATCTTCTCCAAAAACTCCGCCACTTTTCCAACGTCTAGCAACAGAAAAATTTCACCCTTGCTTCTTTTAATTAATCCTCCACGTCAAAGTGCGTTCATGCATTACTTCGCCCTTGCACTCATCTTCATTTCATAAGATTATTCTTATTTTGTGGAACCCGGAAACCGGACGGGTATGTATCACATTTAACGCTGGTTAAGGGTAACCGGATCCCTATATGATTATTGTTAACACAAATTATCCCAACATACCGCATGATATGTAGCAATTTTATAATATTAGTAAATTGTTGTATACCGTCTGCCACAATAATAATCTATCCTAATATACGGTATAATATGTAGCAATTCTATAACACTAGTAGATTGTGGTATATATTAGGAATATTAATAATAGTTGAGCCTCAACCATCACCTTAAGGTTTTGGTTGAGACGGTTCATCTATCATGGTATCAGAGCCAGTGTGACCGAAGGTCACGGGTTCGAATCCTGACAACCTCAAAACCCCTCGAAAACTCACGAAGTGGAAACCCAGCACGGTATCGTATAAGCCATCCTCTATGATACTAATTTATTCTAATATACAATAATTTTATACTCGTGAATTAGTGTGTGACGGAATTGTGAGGCAATCACCAGAATAATGTTTGTGTAGAAGCTTAAATCAACTCGTCAGAGACTGACTTACATCCACAAAAAGTCTCCATATACTCGTATATATATCATCTAGTTTCTTCTATTAATTTGATACGTGAAGCAAGACGTGAAGTTATCAATGCGCCGCCATACACATTCTTGGACATTCATGGCTCATTTCTATGAATAAACTCTATCATTTGTGACCGGCATTATCCGTTACAGACGAATTATAAATAATAATGTCTCTCTTATAATAAAATAACTGCAAGGGTAACTAAAAGAAATGAAAGAACAATATTATTTGTAAATTATGAAAGGATCATCTTCAATTTGTGACGTATACATCCGTCTTCGCATGATATTAGTATTCTAATAGAAAGCGGGCTAGGTCAATGAGTAAATATGTATGAACGCGAATTTTCTTCCATTTCCTAGAGTCTACAACGTGAACAGTGTTTGATCTTATCGTAACTTTCAAAGATAAATAAAACACGTGTTAGTAGTTAGTGCCATACAATTACCCCACTTTTATTAGGAAGCAATTTGGAAGCAAATAAAAAGGATAAAAATCTATATATTTGGAAAGAAATTGAGCTTAGCATGATAATCCACAAAATTTACATAAAGACGGTCTCTCAACAATGTTATTGAAGAACCTCTTAGATGGTGGGTGAGGATTCATTAAAGTTTTTATTCTTCTATTATATATCTCACTAAATTAGTGAAAACGGTCTTTCACGAGTAAATTAGTGAAAACGGTCTTTCACGAGACCTGCCGTAATGATATAATGTATTATTAAAGTAAATTAGGAAAATATTTAAGGTTTTTCTAATTTATAAATTATTTATCGGACAACAAATTTAAAAGCTTAAGTAATAAGTATTTCTTAAAACGGAATATATTCATAAAGATTAAAACGGATCAATTAAACAAAGAATGTTTACTTGACCCATAATTAATAATTAAGAAAGCTCAAAAGAACACCCTTGGCTTGAACAAATCATTGAATCCCCATAATTAATGAATGGTCTTTATAAGTACCTAACACCAATCACCATCAACAACTTCACTTTTTTAAAAATTTCTTGCACCTTATACTTATAATTTCCACTTAATAATACATTATATTATCTCTATTAGTTGTAGCCTAGTATGTAGGGACAAACCCAACATAACCATAACCATAAAAATTAAAGTACAATATAAAAGGAGGCAAGCGATTAAAAATATTAAAATCGCATAAATTAAATATAAGTGTAACTCACAAGTATTTATTAAAAAAATTATCTAATTTACTTTGGCCAAATATTTCTCAATATAATTTTTCTAGAGTTAATTAATAGGATCTTAACTCGATCATAAGGGCATAATATTTCTACACTAAAATTTAACAATCTAAACTTTTTTTTTGAAGGGAAATTTAACAATCTAAACTAAACATATAAGATCTAGAGGATACAGAGTATGAATTAAATCTAAACTGAATTTATAGGGTACTCCATGGATTTTGGCAATTTTTTTTATCTTTAATTTGACACAAAAACCAACGAGCGAATTGTTTATGGTGATTGTTAGTGAATTAGAATAGACACATATGACCAAATTTCCCGTGAAAAACTTTTTTTAATTAAAAAGGTAAATAAAAAAATAAGAAAAAGCGTTAAAAAAACGGCTCCCACAATAACGCAAGCAAGAGAGCAAACATGAGATAATAAAACACCCACCACATACATATTTTGAGAAAAATATTATTAATTTTCAACTTATCAATCTTTTATAAAATCTTATATAAAATATAACATAAATTCGTAATGTTAATTATAAAACCGTGTCATATAAAATGGATATGAGACAACAAATCAAAAGTCTTATCTTCCAACAACCATCTAGTAAGCAAAAGCCATACCAATTCTCCCACACTCAATTATATAAACTTCCTCATCTCCTTTACTCAACCCCCTCGCTTTTTTCTCCCAACTCTTTTTCTCTCTCTATTTAATCATCTCTTCTTTCCAAAATCAAATTCAAATCCCTGAATTATTTCAAAACAACAATGGAATTAATCCCAGTAATTAATTTCGAAGCATTGAACAACCCATCATTTTTCTCTCGAATTATATCAATTTTTGAGTTGGGTAAAATCTCTCAAGCTCATAGATTATGGAAATACGGCGCTTTTTTAGTCGCACTTGTTTACGCTTTCAATTGCGTCGCTAATAAATTGAAAGTTTTGATTCGTCATTACCATGATAAATCTAAATCGTTTTTAGCTAATACTGAGCCATTTTTGTATTGTTTCGACGACGAGCTTTATTCATCTGATGACGAAGACGACGTCGTTTCGGTCTCGTCTGACGATGAACAATCATCGGAAGACGAGAAAGATCGACACGAATTTAATCGATTGTTATCTTACGAAGACTTATCAATGTACGAGGATGATTTTACGGTCAAGGGGCAAAATCGTAAAATGCGAGTGTTGCGAAGACGAAAGAGTGTAGGAGACGATTTTTCGTTATCGGACCTTGTTAATGATAACGGAGTCGTAAAATTATGGGACGGGTTCGGGTTAGGGGTAGAAAAGTCATTTCCTTTCTTGGAATTGAATAAAGATGAATGGAAACGGTTCGGTTCGTTTTTCGGTTCACCTTCGGTAGTGGCTACTGAACCGGAGGGTGTGTTGGGATTGAATGTGTGGGATTTTCGGTGTCCATCAACTGAACCGGCGGTTCAAGCAATTTGGCGGTCGGACCGGAAGGGTAAGGTTATTGGGGATGATGTGAACCGGACCGGGACGGTTTGTGTTAGGGATGACCTCAGGAGGAGGTTGACGGTTGGTGATGTTAGGAAGGTTGAGGCGCCGGTAGCTGAAAGCGAGGAAATGTGGTGGGACGCGGACGAGTGACGACTTTATCGATTAATGGGACCGTTGATCGTGAAAATCGGATATGACGCGGTGTCGGACTCAGGCATAATGGACTAGAACGTGTTTCACGAATTTGATGGAAAATTGATACCCAAAATTGGGTCAAAATGATGAAGTGTCAAATGATTGATTGGATTAATTAAATTAAATAAATAAATGTAAGTTAGGTTTAGAAATTAAAAGTGGAGAGATTGAAATTTGACATTATTTGAAAATGTCTGGAATTTGCTCCCTACTTTTGTTGTAAATACAGCTGTTCCTTGATTTATCAAATCTAGTTTCTTCAATCTCATTTCTTTGCAATTATGTATCTCAAAATTTTGTTTCGGATAGTCATGTTCTGTTGAAACTTTAGACGGATATATCTGATTATTTTACGGTTTAATGTTATCACAATGGTATAATTAGTGTTACACTTTAGGATAATTTGGACTAAATCGGGTGATAATGTGGTATAGGCCAAACAAGTTTGGTTTGTTCTCTTACAATGATTGCTTCTTTGGGTATATGAGTATATCTACCATTAGAGACATGAATTGGTAGCTAATTGTATTTGAATTTAATGAATGGTTAGGTTTTAGGTACATGTAACGTTAATGTACTAGAATTGCTAATATTGGCTATAATTCATAGCTACACACAAACAATTGATGTTTATAATACTTCCGTTTAAGGTTGTTTCCAAGTTGTAGAAGACTCAGATGACACCACAACCTCGCGCGAGATTATGATACTGAACGACAATATCTAATGTTACATTCAAATTACATGTGCACGGCTTTGATGTTGCCTAAAACAATCGATTGTAATGGCTAAATCCTTAGCTTAGGTAGGGATGATTACTTAAACTCATGAACATGTGATTATGCAAATCAATGATTAAACGACAAAACCTTAATCTTACCGTGTGATGGCAATGTATAAGTGACTGAAAGAATGGACTAATTTTGGATTTGAGAGACACTTGCTAAAAATGAGTAACTTTAAACTTAAAAGGTAAATTGATAACTGATACTCATATCTTCAATAACATCGTATGACAATCGTGATATAACTCAAAATCGTCTTGATTTGAGGTTTACTAGAACAGCCCCAAATAATGGGTCTATCGCCATAAAGTCCTTGGACTTTTATTCGCATGGGCTTTTGCTTTCTAACTTCTAGCCCAACTTCTGCTTTCTGTAATCTGGAGCAAATAATTCTTTTATATGTGCTTGGCTTTTATTTAGCCTAGTTGCTAAATGGCGTCGATAAGTTACTTCAAATCTTTGAGAAGTTTAATGATATCAAAATTACTCTTTAGAGTCCAAACATTCGATTAAACCGAGCAAGTAGCAACAATTAATCGACAAATCAAAACTAACCGCTAATATCGAATAATTAACGGCCTAAACAAAATAATAAAGTACACATGAAAAGACGCTAAATTTATCGACATTAACAAACTGATTTGTGTAAAATAAAACGACGTAATAGTAATCAAACTAATGTTAGACTGGTCGATATTTTTAAAATAAGAACATTCTTAAATTAATCGACGTAGCAAATCGATTAATTTTAGAGGTGTAACCACCATATCCCCAACTGAGAACAGATCAAGTGGAGCCATCAAGTTCGGATCCAGGAAGGAGGGTGGAACCACCACATCCACACGTAGATAAATCGGGGATCATTCACTCCAAGCAATAATTATTAGAAAAAAGTAGTTTTTTAACTATTTAGTTTGTTAATAAGTTATCTGAGTTATTTTTAGTCTTTTTAAACATTACTCGTACTTAATTATTTCACAAAATAAAATTAACAAAGTTTTTCCCAATAATTTCGTAACTTGTGTGAAGTCTAGAATGAAATAAAGGAGGGTGCATGTATGCTATAGAGCTTCTTTCTAAAACACTTGATTTGGAGTTTCCACACATAGAACGAAGTTCATCATTTTACACCTTACATTAGTCAAATCATAGTCAACATGGCACAAAACAATGCTATGCTATGCTATGCTATGCTATTTGGCCATTGTACTTTTAATCTATTATTGATAAAGACAAACCACTTTTATAAAAATATTTTAATCTATTATTGATAAATGGGTTATTTTTGATGTAATGAAATTGTCCTATAATATAATTAAGATCGTCTTACGTAATAATTATTGATCGTTCTTTGAGCAATATATATATATATATATATATACACAAGTTGTTAATTAATGTAATGCAAGCTAAGCTTAGAATAAAGGAAGAGTAGTGAAATTAAGCATGCCTAGACGAAAGAACTGAGGAAGCCGACCAAAGCATGAAGGGGAATGAGAAAACATAACATGCATGCACATACATTGGTCAGACAAAACTTATGAACCCATCATCCTCCTCATGCTTATGCTTATGCTTATGCTTATGCTTATGCTTATGCTTGAGCCTAACGCACCACTCTTACTCCACTATCACTACTTCACTTCAAACTAGGTCTCAAGTCTCATCCTTCATCATCAACAAGTCAACAACTATGCTTATACTACTTCACCTTGCTTATTTTTATATTATTGATCTAGTCCTTAAGAGGGGAGAGACTAGAGAGTGAGGGTGAATAAAGAACTTGTCATCATTGACCCGATTCCTTCAACTTTAGGTTTCCTTAAAACGGATACATTTATTTTATAATTAACTGAGATTAATACTATCTTCATCTTTTAAATAAATAGATAGAATAAGCTTTTATTATTTTTTGGTTATATGATTTCGTTCCCTCTATCCAAATGACTAATACTTAACAAATTTAAATTATATTTAATTTAATTAGATAGTCCCGACGTTAGAAGAGATCGAGAGGACATTTCAAAACAGTAGCTAGGTCTTCGAAATACCGTATGTCACTAATTTAATAAGAGGCATAATATAAGAAATATGATCGAGTAGATTTTAAATAGCTCACCTTTCTCATCAGTCATCACGTGAATAATCTCTTAATAACGTTATTAAAAAACCGTGTTTCCAAATTTTTGGGTAAATAAAAATAATAATAGTGATGAAAAAAGGCAAAATTGTTTTTAAGGATATAAATTTTGGTGTTATATGGGATCATGCGCAAAGAGCCGCACGCGGATGCATAATTTATGTTTGATGTCATCGTGTAACCTAAGTCTGTCTTATTATAACCTATCATTTTTCAATTGTTTTTACACAACAAAAGTGTATGTTTGTTTCATTATTCATTTCCTAGCTTTATACAATTAGCGGCAATGCGCGCTACCACAAGGTCCACAATGCTCATTCTATTCAATTCTATTTTCGATGCATTTGTCTTTCGCTCTTTCATACACTCTCGGATCTCTCGTCCGCAGGGCACGACTCGTCACTTGCGACAGTCGACTAGCCTCGTAGTATGAGATTAAAATTTATGCTTAATCTTAATCAGATTATTCGTGAAAATATAATAATGTTAAATATATATGATAAAGAGAAGGTCCATAAAATATTGCTATGTACTTAAAATCGGTTGTCATGTTCGGTTATTATGCAAATGTGATAATGAGATATAAAAGAAAAATAAATAATATTGGAAATTTACTCAATAATTTGTAAAGGCCCGGGTTGAAAATTTCCAGCGGAAGTAAATTGGGAGATAATAGGATAAGAGAAATAAAAGAAAATGTAAATTTTAATTAAAATTTTGAATATTTATCGTCAAACGAGGACGAGCTGTCCAATATACTTAAACCGTTAAACTTAAAGGATGTGTGCTTCTAATATTACACAAAATTCACAATTATAACGACGAATAATCGTCGTATCAATGGACTTGTAATAAATGGTAACGGTAAGTATAAAATAGAGTATTGTATATTCATATTGATAACAAGAAGGTCATATAAAATGGTAATTTATTAAGACGAACGAGTTTACGAGTACATTTTAGTCCTTCTAATATGGAGTATTTCATAATTCTTGGTATTACATACTCCCTCTAATTTAACGAAAATGTGAAATTATATTAAGCAGTTTAATTTGCATGTGTTCCCTGAATAATGAACGATTTAATAAATTGGCGTTTCTAAAGAAAATAACAAGTATACGGATTTTGGGATAGTAGGGTCGATTGTCCCTAAAACAATGAACAATTTAAATGTTTAGTTGAAATTTTCGCGACTACGAATGCTGACTCCGACTTTGGATATAGCACGTAATTAGACCTGTCAAAACCTGACCCGACCCGAAAACCGACCGTAACCCGACCCGTAAATAACCCGTAAATGACCCGGTTTTTTCAACCCGAACCCGAAAGATACCCGAACCCGTTTTGACCCGTAAACAATGGGTCAAAACCCGACCCGCAGCGGGTTGACCGTTGGGTCAAGACAATATATCATTTTTAAAATATATAATGTCATATAGCTATATAGGTATTGATGACTTAAATTTTTTTGAGGAGAAATATGTATATATATATATATATATATATATGCGGTATGTCACGTCATCACCTCAAACAAGCAACATGCCACGTCATCACCTCAAAGTGTGTGTCACATCGTCACTTTCGTCGTAGTACGTCGAATTGCATTCCACGTCAGCACCGCCAACTCGTCACCTCGTACCACATGCCACATCATCACATCGAAGTGTGTCACGTCGTCACTTTTAGTGTAATACGTCAAGTTACATTCACGTTAGCAATGCCACCTCATTATTTCGATGGACTACATGCCACGTCATCACATCGAAATGTGTGCCACACTGTAACTTACACCTAATTCCACATCATCGTTTTCACCTCATTTCCTAGGACCACATGCCACATTATCACTTTCACCGTATTACGTCGAATTAAACCGCACTTTGCGTCAACACTTGCATCTCATCACCTCAGATCACATGTCACGTCATCATTGTTATCTTATTTGAGTCTCATTATCATACTTAGCGAGTTAATGAGGGTGATGATGACGATAACGACGGTGATGGCGAAAATGGTGAAAATTAAGTTAACTAAGACGAGTAAGAGGAGAGAAAACGTATAAAGGGTAGGAATTACGATTTAAAAGAAGTTTTAAAAAATGCGAGGAAAAGATGTTGATTGACCCGTATTTTTACCCGAACCCGACCCGAAACCCGTATAGACTTGACCCGTATTTTACCCGACCCGAAATACACCCGACCCGTATTTTACCCGAACCCGTATCTACCCGACCCGTAACCCGCCCGTTCGACCCGTTTGACAGGTCTACACGTAATCAATGAGAGGGATGCGCATCAGTTCTACTGCTAAAAAATGCTTGCTCATTTCAACTAAATACGACTATATTATTACTTTTAATCCCTTATTTTTACCCCAGCCCTAAATTACATAATAGATGAACCAATTTGGAAACTAAAATGTAAGGAAAATTATGGTGTCGAATCTAAGTCAACATTACACCAAAACGAGATAGACCGACCCTCAATAATTATTAAGACGACTATAATTGAATGTGGTAGGAGCCATAGTATGACGCTTATTTGATCCAGATTAACGGTGACAACTAATTACTAATTTCAGACTCCAAAAAAGTTGTGTGTAAACTTATTCCTCTAAGAAACGGTTGAGAAGCTTGACACTGGGTTCGACAACATCCCTCCCCCAAACATCCGACCAGGTTGGCGACCCCTCCAACACCGCCCTATACGCATCGGTACCGTCCAATCTATGTAGACCCCACCCAGCTCCTCTGAAGCGTAGGATCTTCCCTACCTGCGTCTTGGCCAATTGACAGGTGTTGTCCTTAACAGCTTTAACAGCATCCTTGTATACAGTATCCTTTTGGAGCGTAGAATACTCCCCACCAATCACGCTTTTGAAATAGTGTTGGAATTCAGGCACTCCAATTGATTTCCTCATCCCTGTCTCGGGTTTCCATTCATTAATTTCCGACTCATAATATTTAGCCAACTCCTTTATCATACCTGACTCCACCATGTCGTCCACTCGCATTTTAAGGTACTCGTCTAGCACTGGCAGCGAGACGTCCACCCATAGGAAGCAGCATTGGTACCTCAACTCGGTACAAAAGGGTACCTCCCCGGAAAAGGGGTCAGAGTCCGGGGAATACTGCGCTGCTAACAGCGCGTAAATAAACGAGTTTGACCCGCCTACAATGAAAGGCAACCTCCCACGGCTAATGATATCTGTGATAAGGCGGGAAGCATGTGACCTGAACTGAGCTGGACTAAAATCGTCAGGGTGACTAAGAGAGTCAACCTCGCCGAGTAAATGGTGAGGAACTCGGAGTTGGTCTTCAGGAGAGATTTTGTTAGTAGTAATGTCGAGACCCTTGTATACTTGAATTTTATCACAGTTGATAACTTCGCCATTGAATCGGGTTGCTAGGTTGATTGAAAGACGAGATTTTCCGGACCCGGTGGGACCCGTTATGATGACCACCTTCTCCATTGGTAATGATTATTGGTTAAGTGACAAAGGAGAGTGAGAATGTGGCCGGGTAATAACGGCGAGAAAGGGAATGTTTGTTTTGGATGATGTTCAATGATGTTGATGTAAATAATCTAATGTCTCCCACCTTTTATACTTCTTCTCCATACATAGGGGGTGAAATATCAACACATTGGAGGCACATTTTTGTTAATTTTTGAATATATGTATATTTTATTGAGTTTATTACCATAAATTTTATTTATTTCTTAACATATAAATATTATTATTTTTGAGCATATTACCTCAAATTTTAATTCACAATAATATAGTTGATTTACCCCATTCAAAAGTAAAAGGATAACACCGTTGTAAGTTACGATGACGGTTAAAAATAAGATGGTTGTGAGGAGTTTAATATGTTCTTTATTTGATTTCTCAAAATGAAGTACCGCCATCCCGTGATACTGAATTTTAGGGTTGTTTAGCTACCCACTCTAAAATACATAAAATTTGGACTTTGCAAAATGATCCTTTTTTTTTGTTTCGTAGTTACCCTATGAGACGGTTTCGTTACGTGTTTTTTCGTATAATGTGACCATTTTTAGGTAATAAGTGACTACTTTTTTATAAACTAGTTTTAAACCCGTGCAAATTGCACGGGTATGTTCCTTCAAATTTGTTCTTACATAATTTGTGAATATTGAAGGTAAAATATTATATTGATCAATTTTCTCCCTTGTAAATCAGTTACATTTATAGACATAAATTTACAATTGCACGATACTTTTTTTTTTTTTTTTTAAGTTTGTTGTTATATAATTCATGAATATTTAAGGTAAAATATTATATTGATCAATATTCTCCCTTGTAAGTCGGATATATTTACACATAGACATAAATTCATAATTGCATGGATATGTTCCTTCAAATTTGTACTTATATAATTTTATGAATATCTAAGGTAAAATATTATATTGTTCAATTTTCTCCCTTATAAGTTGGTTACATTTACAGACATAAATTTAAAATTGTACAAATACGTTTTTTTTTTTAAAAATTTGTTCTTAATTATATAGTTCATGAATACTAGTGTAATACCCGTGAAAATTCACGGGGTTGTGTACACTTATTTTTAAAGACGACGTCGGTATATTTATTTCAATATATAGCAATTCTGTTTATTCGAACGAATTTTTTTTTAACGGGATGTTTGAATATAAGATATATTCGTTGAAAAGGTGAATTTTTTTTAGTTCTTATTTATGTAATTATGGAAATATTTTCTTAATTTAGTTTATATGCTTGATTTGTAATATGCAGTCAAACTCTTTGTATTTAATTCTTAATTTAGTTAATATGGTTGATTTGTAATATGCAGTCAGATTTTCTTATGAAGTGCATAGATATTTGACTGAATAGATCAGCTTTCTAAATTAATGCCATATCCTTTGATTTTTATCTTCACACGTTTTTTTATGACATAGAATATAATATTTTGTTTCTTATTTTCTTATTTAAGTTCTTATTTATGGAATATCTCCTAAAGAATATAATATTTTGTTTCTTAGTTTATTATTTTGGTTTTTATTTGAATTATGGAAATATTTTCTTAATTTAGTTTATATACTTGATTTGTAATATGCAGTCAAACTAATTTTTGAGTTAATTATTTTTGGAGTTTTATATGGTGTATTATAATACGGTTTTTGGAGTTTATCTATCCCGTGATTTTTGGAGTTTATTTATGGAGTTTTATATGGTGTATTATAATACGGTCAGACTCTTTGTATTGAAATTATAAGTGCTGAAATAACAATCACACTCTTTTTTAAGTATTATTTTATTAACTTTATTAATTTAATAATATTGGTCTATATTCCTATTTTTTTCGAGATTATAAATTATGAATTATGAATTACGTTTAATATAAAAAATTTAGGTCATACGACTTAGAAGGATTTATAAATTTAATAATTATAACCCCCAGACTTTTAAGAAAATTATGTGTTTTTTTCGAGATTATAAATTATAAATTATGTTTAACATAAAATTTTGTTTTACGTTTAAATTATTATTATTATAGAATAGAATCTGGTCAAATATGGTCAGACAACTTAGAAGGATTTTCACTTTGTAAATATAGAATAGAATCTTTAGGATAGATAACAATCAGACTTTTTGTATTTAATTATTAAATTATTATTAAATTATTAAATTATTATGATGTGGCATAAATGAGTAATTCTGATTGGTCTACAAAACTGAAATTTCTGAGGGTGAAGGTGAGAGCTCGAAACACTAAACGCTGAAACCTGATTGCGCCACGTCAGCGGAATTACATTCTTCTTTTATAGTAATAATGATTTATGGTAAAATATTATATTGAATAATTTTCTCCCTTGTAAGTCGGTTACATTTGTATTTAGACATAAGTTTAGAATTGCACGGATATGTTCCTTCAAATTTGTTCTTATAAAATTTTGTGAATATCTAATATAAAATATTATATTGTTCAATTTTCTTCCTTGTAAGTCGGCTATATTTATAGACATAAATTTAAAATTACACAGATATGTTTTTTTAAATTTTTTCCTATATAATTCATGAATATTTAAGGTAAAATATCATATTGATTAATTTTCTCCCTTGTAAATCGGTTACATTTACATATAGACATAAATTTATAATTGCCCGGATATGTTCCTTATTCAAATTTGTTCTTATATACTTTTGTGAATGTTTAAGGTAAACTATTATACTGATCAATTTCAACTAAACATTTTAAATTGTTCATTGTTTCGGGAACAATCGACCCTACTATCCCAAAATCCCCATGCTGCTTATTTTCTTTAGAACCGCGAACTTATTAAATCGTTCATTGTTCAGGGAACACATGCAAACTTGCTTATCTAGGTCTCTTAGGTAAGTGTGAATTCGTCTAGTGTGAATTCCTCTGCTACATTCAAACAAAACAACTTTCTTCAATTTTATGTGATTTACAAAATAATAAGCACTCTTATTTGTTTGGAACTTTAATTCTCTTAGCGAACTAAACAACCCCTTAGGTGTTGTTTGTTTGCCCTTGGAAAAACATGGGAAGTGGAAATTTCCATGAAGTGTAAATAAAAGAGTTGTTTGGTTGCCCTCTTTTTGTAAAAATGGAGGAAGTGTCACTTCCCATGAAAGTAACTTTCTGCATAAATGGGGGAAGTTGCTTACGGACTCCCCCCTTGGTGAGTTGAAGTTTCTATGGGAGTGAATTCCCATATTGACAACCAAACAATTTTGGCCAATTCCCATAAATTAGACGAGAGAGCTTATTTTCCATGAATTTATATTTCCTGTGATGTTTTAATTCCCGTATCAACCAAACGACCCCTTAGTCTTTCAGTGTCACCAGGTAATGCTATACGACTAATCTACATATGAGTATACGACCGTCGTTTGTTTTCCCCATTTTTGTATTCTCCGAATCTATTATTTCCCCAATTGAAAATTGAACATCCTATCCACTTTTTCTTAGGCCTTAAATACTATTTTAAACCTATTTTTCTATATTTGCACGCACTCTATAACTAATTATTGTTCCAAGTATTATTTTATGAACTTCTTAAATAAATGAAATGTCATATTTCAACTTTTTCTTTTTGACAAGTATCGGAGCAAAATTTAGAAAATGCAACATCTAAATAGCAAACGGGATTTTTGGTTTTGATGGGAAGTAATATCTACCCTATATCCATATTTAATTGTATTACCCTATATCCATATTTAATTGTATTAACTATTCTTTCTTGCATTGGTAGAGCTTGCGGTTAATTAAATAAGCTTATTGAAAGACTATTGTACAAATTTAAGAAAAAGTGGTATTAAAAGTAATAAAATTGATACAAATCATGATTAAAGATAAAATAAGTACATTTATTATGTAAACAGGTACGAAACTAGTATGGTACGATCAATGACGAAAGGGTCACAAAATACTAATAAAATGGTACAAAAGAATAGTCTCTCAATAAATTATTGAAAGACCGTCTCTCTCAAGTTTTAGCCTTTAACAAAATAAACAATGGACACAATACAAATGAATTAGTAATACACTATTTGTTGAGCCTTTAACAAAATAAACAATGGACACAATACAAATGAATTAGTAATACACTATTTGTTGGGAGAATTCCGCCAACGCTTGATTATCAGATTCTTAAAAGCAACTTATTTCAAAAATTATAGCAAATCATACTCCAAATCCCATCGTATAAGATTAGCATCAGCGATGGCACGCCAACAAATGAAGAAGCAAAAAAAAATAAGAGCCGGCGATAGGAAACTCACTTGGTAGGCAACTTCTGCGAGGCTACGCCGTGTACTTGATTTATTATACAAGAAAACCATTGATGATCTAAAAACAGCACCAAGAGACGGAGGGAATAAAAACAGCCGTAGACAATGGCAACGTCACCCCCAAATTGTTAGACTATGATGGTGGGTAATGGAGCGGGAGAGAATAACAAATTTTGATGGAGTATAACAGAATGTGATGAACAAGTAAAGAGATATCATAAAAATTGGGAGAAAAGAAATCAGTCAGTTGATCACATATGCTGAAATCCATATTACAAACATAACACAAACACAATGTTCGTAATACACCTGATCAATAATTGATCAACCTAGTTCTACTCATACTCCGATACACTAAACGTATACCCCTGCGCTAAACTCAGTTTTAGCAACATAGTTACTTCGCCCAGGTTAGTTTATCAGAAAATCAATTTCCGAATTTTTTCTGCAAATGTAGTACAACAAATAGCCATCAGATTACAGCTCTTATTGCACTCTTGACAGTTGACACGTTTAAGGGAGCCTGTTGTGTTTGTCGACATGCATTCGTCACAGTGCCCAAATGTGTTCGAGTCACAGTCCAGGATGAAAGGTATCCTGACATGGAGAGAGTTCCTACAAACCAAAAATAATCGGCCAGGAATTTAATTAGTTGCCTACTTTTTTCAACAAATTAAGGTCAAAATGTTCGGGGCACAGTAGAGATCAGTACCATGAGTACCAAAACTAAACCAAAACACAGCGAAGACAAAGTGAGATGAGAAAGAAACAGAAAAGAAGACAATGAACCATGCAATTCCACAGACCACAACCCACCATGACTAAAAAGAAACCAATCAACAGTGTCAATAATGCCGAACGTGAACATTCATTTTTCACAAGGCGCAGTACTCAGTACTCACCGCCTTACTAACGCTTCCTCCAAACCTCCACCCTACCAACAAACCACCAAAAAACGGAAACAACCCACCGAAGAACTCGTAAATTTAGGTCGTGCTTATTTAAAAGTGAGAATGAAGTTCACTGAATACAATCTGGTTAGCTTCTATTCAATCTACAGTCCTACCTATGGTTCTTAGGCTGCCAAGGGTTTCGTTTGGGAGGTTCAATTCTTTAATTCGGGTAATAAACTTTGACAAACAGGGAATTATCTATAGGCCAAAGTCTGAAGGAGGCTAAACATTGAAGAGGCTTTAAGTTTAAATCATGGGCTTGTGCAACAAATGATTATGGCTGATCCGGAATTATATTTGCAAGTAAGGAAACTGATACATGGTGGATATTAGGGTGGAAAAGAGTAATGGAGACCGAAAAGGAGTAGTGGCGATTTTGTATGTTGGAGAAATGGAAATGTAATCCCTTCAACCCAAAGCTAAGATGCGAGAGAAAAAGGTTTACCTAAGAAACCCCAAGTTCAAACTTCAGGTAAAGATAGCTCAGATCGGAAAAAATAGCACACTCTCAAAATGCTTAGATTATTCGATTTACTGAACAACAAAAACTACCAAATAGTTGTAGGTTATGACCACAAAATTTGCACTTGTGTCACTGACTAACTATAGTTTGTTTTTAAAAGCGTGGACATGCACGAGAGCATTAGAATCTGTTCAACGAGTGCTTCATGCCGCATACATGCAACCATGTACACAGTACGAGGAATTTCGTATACCAAAATAACTCTACAGCAGCTCAAAATAGCAAAATTGAACTAGGAATGGCAATTGGCCCATGTCTAGTGAAGCATACATTATTTGGAAAATCATAACCGCGAGATAAATTGACTGATATCATAAGTTTTGCATGTTGTTACTAGAAGACATCTATAACAAATCAAGAGTAGAATAAACTCCAAAGTGAAAATGGCAAAGAAATCAGGTACAAAAATAAAGATTTCATCAGCAGACACTAATTATTGACTAACCTGGAGTAAAACAGAATGGCCAGTTAGGTCAAGAGCCAATATGATCAAATAGCAAAGGCCTCCCAAATCTTGCAGGTAGTGTGTTCAACAGCAGGAAAGGTCAAAGCTGGAGTCCAGAAAATGGTATATATACGCAGTTTATCGAAGACCTGCAACTAAGGTCGCCACCTGGTAAAATGATGGAAAAGAACTGACCTATGAGCACTTTGTCCATTTGTTCAGCCATAACAATTATAGCCAAATATGAACTTTATCGCGCACTTGGCTTGTGTTGCCCATTATTTTTAAACTTCCAGTTGAATATCCAAATCCTCAAGTTGATAGGTTAGTGACTGGATTAGCTTAGTCAAACCTCTCAAGCAAATGTAGATGTCCTCAGTTTTGGGATGCCTCTCATCCAAGGAATAGAATTCGACCACATTGCCAAGAACCTCTATCATACTACAACCAGGTGCATTCCTAAATCTGGTATTCTTCATCGCAACTTTTAGCTTTGACAAAGTTTCCCATTTCCCAGCTTCACCATAAATGTTAGACAACATAAGATAGTTTGCCGGGTTCCCAGGTTCAAGCTGTTTTAGACGACTGAGAGCGAGCTCAGCTACTTCAACATTCTTGTGAACCCTTGAAGCCCCAAGTAAAGATGCCCAAATGACTACATCAGGCATTATGGGCATTGTGTTCACCACATTGAGGGCCTCACACAAACTACCGGCTCGGGCATATAAATCCACTAGACAGCCGTAATGCTCAATCTCAGGGGTAATAGAGTAATTAGCCATGCTCCGGAAATAAACAAGCCCCTTATCAATCAAACCCATATGAGTACAGGCACAAAGAACAGCAATAAAGGTTACCCCATCGGGTCGTACTCCTGCATTCAACATGTCATCGAAAACGGTTAGGGCATCTAGGGCATGACCATGCATGGCTAATCCTCCAATCATAGTGTTCCAAGATATCAAGTCTTTTCTTACCATGCCTTTGAACACATAGATAGCACTTTCTATATCCCCACATTTTGCGTACATGTCCACCAGAGCATTTTCTACGAAAATGTTTTGTCCATATCCCTTTCGTTGGGCATACACATGTAACCACCTCCCAAAATCAAGTGCTCCCAATCTCGCACATGCGGATATTACAGTAACCAAGGTAGCGTCATTTGCATCTACATCAGCTTCGGATAGCATTTGCTGGAAAGTGGTCACCACGTCCATGAAGCGGGATATGTGTGCATATGCACTAATTATACCATTCCAAGAGAAAACATTTCTCTTTGGCATCTCATTAAATAATTTCTCACAAGCCTCAATTTGCCCATTGTTGGCGTAACCACTCAACATAGTATTCCAGGACATTACGTCCTTATGGGGCATTTTTTTAAAGAGTGTATAAGCAGTTTCCATCTCCCCCCTCTCAATGTAGGCTGAGACCATAATATTCCATAAAACAACATCTTTTTCAGGAGCCAAGTCAAAAAGACTTTGTGCTGCCACTATTTGACCACACATAATAAAGCCACTTATCATTTTGGTCCATGCAACAATATTTCTCAATGACATTTCATCAAAGACCTTGTACGCTTGCCCACTTTCACCAGCTCCAAAATACATCTCAATCAAAGTGTTACCCACATATTGGTTTGATCCAAATCCATTTTTAGTCACAACAGAATGCACCTGCTGACCTTCACACAATGCCGACAATTCTCCACAAGATTTCAACACCATTGGAAAGGTATAGCAACTGGGTTTAACATTAAGTTCTACCATTTTCCCAAACAAAGAAACCGCATCTTTATATTGACTATTGCTGTTGTACCCCTTGAACATTACATTATATGTTACATCATTTGGATCAAGCATTTGATCAAACATGCAGCGGCCATACCTCATATTCTTCAATTCTGCACATACTGAAATAAGGTTGGGAATCACAAACCGACTGTGCTGCAGACCGTTAACAATGACCTGAGCATGAATCTGATGAAGGTAATTACTGTTGCTACATGATTTTGCCAAAGCAATGAATTTCTCTTCCAAACGAATGAGCAGTGACTTTGAGGCTATTGTTAGCGCAATCGTGACAGACTTCTCTCCACAGACTGTAAAAGACACAGATAATCACTAAAAAAGCAAATTGTTACAATACCATAAAAACACATGGCCGTAGACCAATGAGCCATAAAAAACACAATACTGCCAACATAAAACATGATAGTTTAGTTTCGGCATAAAATAGATGATTCTTCTGTACAACACTCACGTTTAGAGCCGATATTTAAAACAGCAAGTAAGAACCCTGTACTTAAGCAATTTTACCAACATGGTAAATGATCCAGGTAATGGTAAAACCCACTCAAAAGCTAGTTCAGAGGATGGCGGATTCCATTTCTATATGAATCCCACACAACTACACAAGTCTCTTATATGACCAATGTGGGACATTTGCAATGAAACGTATCAGGACAGCAGAACACAGGCCCCAAAGAGTATCAGAAGTAGAGGAAATTTGCCAGGAAAGATCAGAAGTTTGTCTAAGGAGTTCAAATTGTTCGAAAGTTCAAATCTTCCGAAAATAATCCAAAAACTGCTTCATTTACTTTCATCTTGCATAGTTTTTGACTATTAACACAAAATCAATCGCCTCTTTCTGTGAGTTTAATGTCTTTGTCAGTTCGTCTCAATTATTTGTTTATTTTGAAAGAATGTAAAGCGTAAACAAACGATTGAAGTACAATTTATCCCAAAGGGTGCAAAAACAAAAATTACGAAGCATGCTAATTACACAAATCCCAAATGGTTAAAAGCTCACTTATACTACTCCCTCCGTCCCAATCATCATTTAGTTTCAAAATGATTGGAACAAAAGGAGTATAATTTGTCGGAGACGGTGATATGAATTACATAAATCGCAAACGTAAATCAGCAGAAATTGAACATTATAAATTCTAAATTACAGTATCAAACAATCAGTTAAATATTGAAATGTTGACTTACGGTGTATTGGTAGTCGTTGGGAATCGAGTGGATTGCTGCCTTGCTGGTGGTCGCTGGGAAATAGTTAGGCGAGTAGGAGAGACTGTGTTTTAGAAGTATTAACGAGTCGGGCCGAGTCCGAATCCGGCTAAACTGCAACACCACAGCAAGATTCAGGCTCAAGCTGAATCTTTTTGACAGGTTTAATTATAAGAAAAAAAAGGACAAAAATTAACCTTTTAAAACCTTTTCAAAATACTCTCGGTAGATGAATTGTATGGTTATGCCGAATATGGTTATTAAGTATTTTGAAAAAATTTAGACCTACCTAAATTGTTCATCTCTTCTATAAATTATTAGAGTCATTTATTTTGTTAATACTCAAACTATTTATACACAAATTTACATAAATTCACTCTAAATATTGTCACTATAAGACTAAAATATGTATTTAATTACCTCTATGCAAACCAAATTACAAATTGAAAGTGGGTATGTGGGCCACTAGGCCATTAGGCTAGTACTCTTGAGCATGACCTATGAGTTATGACCTAGTTTAGCACGACAAGGGATTGACACAACCAACACGACACGACACATCACGGGTCATGCCTGGGTCAAAGTTCGAGGGGGAAAAGTGATCGTGCCTAGCTCAGGAATGACAACACACATGAGCACGATACAATTAGGCATAATTAAATATACAAAGAAATAAGGTTGAATTGGAGGAAATGTTTGAGCACTTCTAAGAACGACACACATGAATTATGATCCATGTCTAGTCGTCATTTCCATTTCACCGACACCATACAAAGCTCACTGTGGACAGTAACATCTTCTAGTAGGCACGCTTGGTTGACACGAGGTGCAATCCGACACAACCCACTCAGCCAAACCAAAACATCGGAAGCCGTCGAGTTTGATTAATTTAGATCATCTTTATTACTTTTCTTTTTCATTACCTCCTAACGGTTTAGATATTATTTTAAAATAATCTACCATACCTAATGGAGTAAATGATAAAGTAGAGAAAATATAATATATTCAGATAATTTATCAAATAATTGACGACCCATTATTTTTGATTTTGAGGTAATTGAAAGAATGGAGTTGTATAGTCAACACCATGTTAATCACATGTTGAAATTGGTCTCTTGGAAACGGCCCCCTTCATCATTCTCATTCACACAACTTCACTTCTTAATCTTTTAAATCACACTCCATATTCCATAATCACTCAATTAATAACTCCATTAAAAATCCAAAAATAATCATGAAACTCTCAATATCATCAACACTATTTCGACCATCAACATTACCATTCTTCAACAACACTAATCCCACCATTAATAACCCAAAAAAATCCAATCTTTCTTCATCATCTTTGATCATCAAATGTAAACAATCAACGGCTCAAATCTCCTTAAATTTGTTGGGCAAAAAACATAGAAAAAAGGGTCTTGAAGATTTAAGTGATGAGTTGTATGGTAAAGTTGTTGGTGTAAATTTAGACCATGCACCTGCTCGTAGACAACTTCGATCTGCTTTCGTTGACTTTCATAGTCAACTTGACCATGTCTTGTTTAAGGTTTCCCATCCTCTTTATCTTTCATACAAAAATGCACTTTTTTCTTTTGGAATATACTGTACGCCTTAAGATTAAAACGGCATTTAATTTGACTCGCTTTAAAAAAGAATTTGTATTTTTTCATGAATTATTATTGATTGTTTAACTGATTAATGGGTTTTTTTCTGAATGAGTAGCTTGCATCACCTGGGATCAGAACAGAAGAGGTAACTTTAGCAATACAATCTTGCTTGTTTACTTATTTATTGCTTTTTTAATTTTGCTTTCTGAAATTGGTCGTGCTATCTGAAATTCTGAATGCTGGATTTGGTGAAAATTGATTTTATATGAAAATGAGCTTGAATTGATTAGACTATGCTTGTTTCATTTTGTGGCATTTTAGTTTACTTGGGTTTGGTTTGGTTTGGTTGGGTTCTTATAAGTTCAATTCAGTTCAGACTCACATAGTTTGAGTCGGAAAGAACAAGACCTTAGTCAACTTGGTTTTTGAATAGATGCAATTTGTTATGTAGATTATGAGTATAAAGTGGGAGAGTGAAGATTCAATTTTTGTGTTTGAAGTTGAATTTGCTAATGATCGGAGTAGTATTAGTTGAACCATTTTTTACCATAGTGTTATATACTTTGTCTGTTTCATTTGGTTGTATACGTTTTTCAAATTTCCCGTCTGTAAAAACTTATGCAGCCAAAATGGAACCGAGGAATTATAAGGTTTAACTTTTGTGAGGAATGTTTCCTTTCTAGCTAGTGAATAGAGGATAAGGTGGCCTTGACAAGGTAAAATGCAGGCACAACTGCAAGGTGTTGAAAGACTTGGTCATTTCAATGCAATGCCAATGCTATTAAATGTTGTTGTAATTGATGACTTACCAAGTTATGTTCAATTAGTCTTATGCGAGATCATCGTGAATACAACACAACAAGTCAATAAGTCCGCTATAAAATGAGTATTATAACATGAAAAGCGACTGTTAATTGCCTATAACGATTTTATACAAGCTTTTGTCACTTAGAATGGACTAGCATGAATAGAAAATGCTTCGGTTTCAAAAACAGTTACCAAAGAGATTATTCTGAGTGTTCTGAAATATCGTTTCCACTAGAATAGTTGTCATTGTGCTGAAATATTCAAGATATATGTCTGTTTAGCTTGGTTATAAGGAGTAACAAGCTCGAGTACTATTTTGTTGTAGTGGTATGAAGTTAATTCCAAAGGGCAAGAGATTTTCTGTAAGAGTTGGTTGCCTAACGAAGGAGAAAAAATCAAAGGAGCTGTTTGCTTTTGTCATGGTTATGGTGATACGTGCACCTTTTTGTTCGAAGGTACAATCCCAGTTTCTCCAAGCACTCCAAGCATGAACTTTTATAGATTTACCCATCCCTGATCTTAAAAATGGCTGTTTACAGGTATAGCAAGAAGGATTGCAGGATCTGGGTACGCTGTCTATGCTGTCGACCATCCTGGTTTCGGACTTTCTGATGGATTGCATGGATATATCTCAAGATTTGATGATTTAGTTGACAATGTGATTGAACAATTTTCAAAAATCAAAGGTTTGCCATGCTATGTTCTTACCACTACTTAGCTCTAAATTTTGTATGGTGACCTTCCTGAACTGTTCGAAAATTGAAATAATCCGGCCATTTGAGTTGTAAAATGACAGGTAGACCAGAAGTTAAAGGGGTACCTCGATTTATCTTCGGTCAGTCTATGGGTGGAGCCGTTGCTTTGAAAACTCATCTCAAACAGCCAGATGGATGGGACGGAATGATTCTTGTGGCTCCTATGTGTAAAGTAAGCAAATTTTATTGAAAATCATTTCATGTAAACAGCAAGTCTCGTATAAGACGGGCTTAAACAACTTACTGTGAGACTACTTGAAATAATCAGTAATGAAATAAAAGGCGGTCATTAAGTACAAGGGTCTTTATCGATGATTAAATAGTGCTTTCTGATCCAAATAATGGTAGCTAACTAAAAGGGCTAGTGGGAACAGTGCCACAGTGGCTATATCCGAACCGTTAAGATCAATATATATGACGTCAGTTTACTTTTTGAGGAAAATGGTCTCGCTATAATCTTATCATGACACCGTCTCATATAGTAATTTATGTTATGAAAATTGTTGGTTCGCCGACCCCAAATGTTATTGGGATTGGCGTTGATGTTCTTTTTGAAAATTGTTGGTTAGTGAAGTCTCTAGCTAGGTATGTTAATCTTATCCTGATATGCTGAAGACAGGACTTAACGGCTGTATTCATATTCTAGAATGTTGGTTTTCTATAATTAGAAGTTCAGACTACTTGTCTGAAATATCAACTCCGGATCACATAGCTACCAATTATATGACTCGTGTTTCCTCAGAGGAAAAAATGACTTACAGTAGTTCAGCTAGTATTGTGCTTCAGCAAATTTCAATTTTTTGATTGAAGTTTAGGTCTTTCATCAAAGCTAGCATGCTAATCGACGATAGGCAATTAGACGTACTTATCTGAATATTCTTGTTACCATAAATTAAGATCAAATGCATATACATATGACCGCTCATTAACATTTCTCCTACTTTGTATATTTCTTCTGACTAAAATAACTGTTTGTTTTCAAGGTATCAGATGAAGTGCTGCCTCCTGAAGCAGTATTGAAAGTTGCAAATCTCCTGTCCAATGTTCTTCCGGAAGTCAAATTCTTTCAAACAAAAGACCTAGCTGAACTTGCGTTTAGAAACTTGAAGTACAGAAAAATGGTTTGTTGCTCATCTTTTTCTGGGCAAATTTTGTTCTCTTACGTTTCAAGAATTTCCCTTGGCATATTCCTGGTTGTTAACAGCTCTCCCTCTTACACCCTTCTTTTAGGCTTATTACAACATGATCTGCTACTCTGATCGTGTCCGATTAAAGACTGCAATGGAACTTTTGAAGGCGACGAGAGAAATCGAGTCAAATGCTCAGAAGGTTAGTTGGGTGCAACATTCTGTCAAGTGACAAAACCCTGCAGTGAATATTTGAAGTCGGGTCTGAGTAACAGTTACTTGTATATACCTGACATTGCGTGTTTGTTGATTTTCAGGTGTGTACTCCATTGCTGGTCGTTCATGGAGCTGCGGATATGGTAACTGATCCAAATGTGAGCAAGTTTCTATATGATCGAGCTTGTAGCAAAGACAAAACACTGAAACTCTATGAAGGAGGCTATCATTCTATTCTTGAAGGCGAACCTGATGAAACCATTTCCAAAGTTTTTGATGATATTGTGCAATGGCTTGATGCACGATGCTCAACTTAATTTCTTTTCGTTGATTCTCCATTTACTGTAATGTCGCGGCCAAATTTTGGGCTGTGCAAAAGTTAACCAGTGTAATATAGATACGAACAGGTATTTAGAAAATAAATGAAAGATGATTAAAAGTAATCGTACATGATTTTGAACCTTCTTGTTCAGAGTTCAGATGGGTAATGATTGCCGGGTCTGGTGCATATTGACGGATCCCAGAATCCAGGGAGACCTAGTTAATGTACAATCCCTAATTTTCATTCTTTTGTATATGTGGTTGTTTGCTCAGTGGTCCGGAGTCCGGCCCAAAGATGAGAGCGGATCGGACCATGGTTCACCTATTTACTTTACTTTGGTTTACTTCGGTCCTGGACCAAATCAAATGGACCGCGGACCGGACCATTGACCATCGAACATACTTATATAAGAAATATAATGACAATCATATTTGATCAGGTCTGATTTACGCGTTTTACTGATCTAGACCGAACTGGTCCTCGATCCACCTTTTAAAAGAACATGATGGAATAGTTGGCTACTTAAAATGCAACAGAATAAGCTGCCAAGTTACGTCAATACTATTAATAGAAGTAAGAAATTTTATCGAATTAGGTATGGCACATGTGTAAGGTTTAAGAACAGTTAGGGATAATTGGGGGTGTGAAAATGACATCAATCTAAATTAACCCTACTACTTGTTGTTCTTTCTGACTTATTTTCAGCTCGTTTCAGTTCAGCTCAGCTCTATTCAGTCCAGTTCAGTTCAGTTCAGTTCAGTTCAGCTCAGCTCCATTCAGTTCAGTTCAGTTCAGTTCAGTTCAGCTCCATTCAATTCAGTTCAGTTCAGCTCGACTTTATTGAGTTCAGCCCACATTATTATTATTATTATTATTATTATTGTTTTTGTTATTATTATTATTATTATTATTATTTTTATTATTATTATTATTATTATTATTATTATTATCTTATTTATTTATTATTATTAATTAATAATTATTATTATGATTATTATTGTTGTTTTTGTTGTTTTTATTATTTCTTCATCTTATTATTATTATATATATATTTTTATTGTTTATAATAATAATAATAATTATTATTATTATTATTGTTATTATATTATTATTATTAGTAGTAGTAGTAAACATGAAAGAGTGGAAAAAATGTAATTGAGAAGTAAAACTTGATAACATTCAAATAATAATATTTGTTAACACAATCAAAAGTCATAATCTTGAAAATATTGGAAAATTCAAGGGTATGGCTGATAGTTTCTTCTGATTGGATTTTTTTGGGTTAACTAGTAATTTGCATTGGTTTTTTATTGGTCATTTTGGCCTATATATGGTTACTTTAATAATATAATTATTTTTTTAAAAATCGCAAATTTATATTAATCAAACTTTTTTTATATTATTATTATTATTATTAATATTATTATTAGTTATTACACTTTAATTAAACATTTATATTCAATTTATTTCTATTAATTTCTGTTTCATTCAGCTCAGTTCAGTTCAGCTCGATTAAATTCAGTTCAGTTCAGTTCAGCTCAACTCGATTCACTTCAGCTCAGCTCAGTTCAGTTCAGTTCAGTTCAGCTCAGCCCCATTCAGTTCAGTTCAGTTCAGTTCAGCTCTAAAAAGCCAGAAAGAACAGGGCCTTATAGTCCTATTATTAATGACAATTTCTCGACGTGTTTATTGCGAACTTGTGACGGATAAGTATTAGTGTATATTACTCATATAAAGAAAATATGATCAAAATATGAGTGTCTCGAAAGTAGCAAACTGTTTTATCTTATCTATTCACATAGATAATGTCTGTCTCGTTATAAATTTATAAAGAATATTTCGGTCAAAAATAAATTATTGATGATTAATTTCTTATCAAAGTCCTCCATTGACAACTTTTATAAGCTTATGCTCCCAACATAATAATGCTCCACTTCCACAGAATTAGACCTTTTCAGGGTCCAATTTAGGAATATCATACGTCCCACAACATGGTATTGAGCCTTGTGATGCCTCCCATTATCTTCGATTCGGCATATGAGTAACTTTACTTTTGTATCGGGTTCATAGAAATCTGTATTGTAAAACCCGAATAACTTGTTATATACTCCGTAGATAGTTAGTTGTATTTTTATTAACAACATATACTCTTTCACGTGATAACTTATATTTACATCTAGACTTATTTTACTTCAAAATTTGTCACAAGTCAATCTCAATCGACTTTAATTCCAAGATATCTTATGCAAATTTCTTGATTGGCATGGAACATGTCCCACAACATGTTATTTGAGGATGTCCCACATAAGTGCTATTGACATCTTCGATTAGGCACAAACATAACTTATTTTTATCGGGTTGACAGAAATCTAAATAGTAAATACCTAGTTTTCTGAAGAAAAAAAGACTGTGATGTACTAACCTTTAGCTCAACCGAATCGTATATCCCGTGTCACTTTACCGACTTTATTTCTACGAATTCTTATCCAAATTACATTAACATGTTCATTCAGCTATGTATTAAACAAATCATCTTTAGCTGATTAATCACTCGTTTTGACTATATCCATATCACTCTCTATTGAATTTCCTTTTAAAAATTGATTTAAATTACATTTACACATTCATTTAACCATATAATCATATACGGAGTATTTCCTTTACTGATTTTGACTATATGTTAATCAATTACGATATCTTAGTTATTTAGAGTCGGGTTTATTTTCCAACATTTTTTTACTAGCCAGCTTTGAGTTTCACTTTCTAACTCCTATAGATAAATTCTAATCTAATGGAAATAGTACATGATTGACACACTTAGCTTAGTTTTAAAGTTAATGTTCCACTTGGAAACAAAAAAGAGGGGCCAAAATTAGGGATTTTATATGTCCCACAGCATGTTATTCCATTGCTAATACGCCTCACTTTGACATGTTCAAATTGGGCATACATAACACCCCTCTTAAACGGTCCTTTTCACTCGACTTCCCAATTTGAAACCCACAAGGCCCCAAGTAACTTTAATAAATAACTTATTATAAAGGACCAAAGTCCGCTTAAATTTAAATTTACAAATTAAACCGTATTGCATGACATGGTCACGAGCTTGTGACTTCTCACTTATCCTCTTATTCACTTTTTTATTTGTTTTTTTTGTGAGAAGTCACAAGTCTGTGACGGAATAGTGTCGTCGGAAATGAAAATTTGTGTTACAAAACATACTCCTAAAATAAATATATATTTCTAGGAGTTTATGATGGGTAGGATCAGCCTTGGGCAGCGTGCGGTCGTACATGAGCCCCCCGTCGTACAACCTAATTAAGCCGGAATCTATTAACTTCGGTCAATATACCATTTACAAACATGACCAAAGAGTAATTAGATATCAAAAGCAAACGAATATGATAAAAGACAGGATCATCGATTGACATTTTTATTTTTTCAAAAATTAAGAATGTGGAGTTGAGATCTAGGTAGCACCAAAACGAACACGGATACGCGACACGACATTCCATAAAATTTAGGAAACGGGACATTATTTAAATTAATAAAATATATAATTTATAGTTATAAATACCATTTTAATTTTGTAAATTTTGTCAATATTAAATTTAGATAATTGGAGGTCAAATTTGACTTTGACTATAATTTATTTTCACTTTTTACTCAATTTCCGTCTTCTAATCAATCCTTTGCAAACTTTCGACATCTCATTCCTCGTCTATAGGTCTCTGACACAATTTTGGGTGACCATGTGTGTCTCACATGGTGTGGGATAATGGACGGTTAATTAGGAAGAGTGTTCGTGTTGTATAGTTGAGAGCATTAGCCTTGTGTGTCATGTCGTGTTCCACTATTTGTATATTGCATTTGTGACATTAAAAAATAGGCCGTGTTATTTTGGACTTAAAGACACTTTCTTTAAGATCAATTCAGATCTTATAAGGTTATAAGTTTTGTTCATAACAATTCACATCCTAAGGATCTATTCAAAAAAGTTCAAATTCCATTATGTATCTTAGAAGTTCAATTTAGAAAAGTTAGTATTTATATTTTATAAGTTCAATTCATATCTTATAACTTATGTTATGAAAAAATTAGGTTCTATAATTTTAGTTTAGAAATTCCAGTAATATTAGGTCCAAAATAACAAAGCCATAATCCAATAAATAGTAAAATTTTACACAAAATGAGATTACAATGGAGTTGGGATCATTATCTTTCTCAGTTTTGGATCTCATTCCGTGCTCCACTATTTTTTTTAAAGGTTACGAGGAGATATATAGTCATATCCCCTGAGTTTGCGTACATGTATTTTTCATCTTATCTTATTAAGATAGCCACTTGTGATAATATTAGACATTTTTATCTTTTTCTAAATAAAGATAAATGAAAATCATATCCTCTGGAAAAAAATTATATTTATTTCTTTTAAGAAAAAGTGTTAAGAACTCTACTCATTCGCGATGAGAAAAAAACCGAAGCCTTAAAAACATAAATGGTATGGATATTATGCATTACATAATACTCGGTATTAATTATCATGTTCATTGTAGCTGATTTATAAATTGTTTTCCTCCATCTTCTCTGTTATTAGTCATATATAATCAAAACGACCTCCATACAAAGAATCAAATATACGAGTTGATCTTACACGAAGGAAATACCCGTGTTTTTCCATATCAGATAAATAGCGATTTTGGAGTATCATTGTATTTTTCTACCTACTATAAGTATTAATTACGGATTTTGCATAAACAATATAATAAAAGAAAGAAAATCATATAAATGTCAATACAGTTCATTATCGGGGCAAATCTTTTCATAGTAGATTAGTACTCTGTATCTGAAAACATTTATTTATTATACTAAAACCAGCAGAAAGGTAACCAGCAGAAAAGGTATAATGTAACAACAATTAATTAGTAACGAACAACGAACAACGATTAACGATCGAATAACTATTTTTGATTAACGATTAACCAAACTCTACCTAAAACACAAATATTATTATAAAACCGCACTATACGGTACAAATTACCATAATTTTCCATTAGTCTCTCCTAAGATGAATATATCCGTTTTGTTTTGATATTAAAACGAGTCAAATATCATATCATAATCATACGCTATTTTCCCTATACAAGTATGTCTTTTTGTTAGTTCATTTTAAATACAAGACGATTATATACCCATCTTAAATAAGACTTGTCCATAAAAATCTAACAATTTCTTTCCATAATTCCGTTTTACACAAGAGGATGAGAGAGAAAGTCGCAACTCCCAAGAACATTAATACACCTCCTCTCCTCCTTTTTCCAACCATCTTTCTCTCTCCTCATCTTTCCACATACGTGTCAATCTTTCATTCGTCACCTTCAAATAAAAAAATAAAATAATAAAAAAGTAATAAAAATCATTTTCTAACATGTCCTTTTCAATCACATGATATTATCTAAAAATGTCTATATAACCCAACGTCTCACCCCTACTTAACGCTCTCCGCCACCTTCTCATTTCCGACGCTTTTTCCCTTTCCCTTTTACCACGCTTCCTTCACTTTCCGTTGCTTTTTCATTTTCCGTCACTCCGCTCTTACACTTAGGTATACTCTAAATCACTCTGTTGTTGATTTAATTTTAATTTATTTCTGTCGTTAATTGATTGTTTAATCATGCTCTTATCGATTTAATTTCAATTTTTCTGATTAATTGATTATGACGATTTTCTTTTGCGATTTTAGAAAGTTTTAATTACTGTTTGATGTATTTTGTTTATAATTATTTTGTTTTTTTTCTGGAGAAATGTTTAATTGATTATTCTACGAGATTGATAGATTTAGAAATTTGTATGATTGTAACGATTTATTTGATTTTTTAAACCTTAATTATTAATATTTTTTTGAGTGATTTGATTTATTTCGGTATAAAAAAACCGTGCATGATTTAATAAAAAAAATCACTATTTATTGTTTTTGTTATGAGATTGATTGATTAAAAGTGCATGATTTTACATTTTTTTCCGATTTGTTTGATTTTTGAACAATTTATTTACTTTTTGGTTTATTTAATTAAATAATAATTTAGGTTAATTAACTTTATATGTATCTAGAAATGATTGATTGATTATTTAGATATTATCTAATTTTTCTTTGTAATTCAAACGTAGGGGAATGAATTTTACGGCGATTTATGAAATATACAAGTTTATATTCATCTGATTTGTAATTTTTTTGATATTTTTTGCAGCGGAAATAATTAGGTTTTTCTGGTAGATCGTAGATCTTGTAAATACAATAGCGAACGGCGTAAGTTAGGCATACATATAGAGATAAAATAATCATAGATCTTGCGAAATGAGCTACAATTACTGCGCGATCCAGCAAAACGTTGTTTCGTCATCGTCTCGTAATAATATGAGTGATTGTAGAAGCTCGGTGGTTTGTCCTAAACCTCGTCGTGTTGGCCACCTTAGTTCCGCGACTGCAGAACTCTTCAGGCCTCCGCGCTGGCACCTTGGGTAATTATAAATGGTTATGATATACTCTGTAGTTTTTGGTTATTTTTAATTAAATATTAAGAGGTTAATGTTTTGCTGTATAATACAGGAATCAAGGTGAGGTGTTTGATGCTAGAGCGGGTTCTGAGTTGTTGGATATCATTCTTAGTAAGGTAATATTTGATTTCTTTCGATTATCTCATGTGTAATGTTCGATTTATTGTATTTGATCTATGGTAGGAGTTGATGTTATCCTTGGTATTGTTTGATATGTGTATGCCTGATGTGCTGTTTTTGACGTTGCATTACTGGATTGCAATCAGCTGCGTATGTTAAAATGTCAAATTTTAATTTGTTTGTACGGAGTATGTTAGAAGAACCTTTTTATGGTATGGGGTGGATTAATTACATTTGACGAAAACACGGGTATGGCAAGAGTCATGTCTTTACTTTCCACGGAAAGTGCTTAGAAGAGCTAGTCTTTAGCTCTTATTGCTTGTAGTCTTGTAGAGTGTAGACGGAAATGATCTGAGTGTTTTTCATTTCTCGTTCAAGGGAAGTATTTGTCGATTTGATTATGTCAAAGGTTTGCGGCTTGGGCTTTAAAATTTTTCTCATAAACTAGTGGTCTTTTGCACGTTTGAAGTTTTTTGAAAGTGATTGCTTTGTCCATCAGTTGAATTCTGAATATATGAATTTCCTACAGCTGATTCGGTTGGTGTCTAATTGCGACTGATTTTGTGATTGATTTGGACTTCGACTAATTTTATAATCTTGCTCTAGTGAGGTGGATTTCACCGTCTCACATGGAGTTTTTCTTTCTTTATTTTCAATGTATTGCTTCCGTCATTTAAGTAATTTTGAGCCAAATTTCATCATGGGTCATTTGGTAACATTTGTGTCTTAAGGATGCGTATATCTGAACCCCGTACCCTGCCATTTTAAGGAAACTTTGAGGCATTAGCATTATGTTATTTTGTAGACGATGTTCTAATAAGTGGATGAGTTCTAATAAGAGTGATTGATGCTCTCTTTGTGGCAGGGTGGTCAAGTTGCTGAGAGGTTAAGCACACAAGTAGCTTCGTCGCCCCCATTTTTCTGTGGGTCACCACCAGGTAGAGTTTCTAACCCAATAATTCAGGATGCTCGATTTAGGGAGGAAAAACAGTTAGTTCCTCCATGTTCACCACTTTCGTCATCGCCAATCCCGGCTACTCCAGGGTCAGCATCCTCCCCCAACTCTTCCGCAAGGAAAGGAGGATGTGTTAGGGCGAGTTTTGGAAACAATCCGGCAGTTAGGGTTGAGGGGTTTGATTGCTTGGACAATGATCGCCGCAACTGTGGCATTCTTGCCCTGGCTTAGAAAATCCCTTCTCCCTAAAACACAGTAGTACATATAGCGATGAAAACCGAAAGCCTTAAGGCAAGTATAACATCTTAGAGAGGGAGAAGATAGTATGAAATTAATGAGAAGAGTTTTGATAAATTCTCAGAACAAAGAGACGACGAGTTGTTCTGGTTTGCACTGTAAATATAAGCAGTTTGAGGGAAAAATTCCATTTGTAAGTAAAGTAATCCTTTGTAAGTAGTTTTTGACTAAAATAAGGAGATGCGCGTTTTAGTTGGGTTGTTACTTAAGAAATCTGTTGGCTTGAGGCTTAAGAATTGAGTTGTTTTGAGTCAATATGTGACTATGTGAGGTCAAAGACAAGTTTTATTTTCTACTATTTCTTTTGTAGTTCCATTTTTGAATTGTAACGTTCGATGTTTCGACTCTTGGTGACAATGAAAGAGATGTATAAGTGTTGCTTTTTGAATTGTTCTTGTTGTAAAGGATACTGCTATATCAATATGAAATCTTATTTCCTTTTAAGCTTTTGAGGATGATCTGAATTTTGAATTGCCTGGCTTAATTACGGAACCAAAACGATTCATTTGAAAGGAACGATTGTTAAAAGGAAATAGAGAGATGGCAAGGTGAGTTTAAAAAAGTTAGTAAAGGATTGTGCTTGAGACGTGGGGTCGTGGGGAGGTATGAAACGGCCGGTGTAAGGTGATCAATGTATCTACTCTACTCTCTAGTGTATGGATGGCGAAACAAAGAGACGAGTAGATTATTATTTGTAAAAATATGATAAGTGAAAGTTTTAGTTAGAACTTAGAAGCCTTACATTTTAATAAAGAGAGTGAACTTACAAAATTTTCATATGAAGGCAGTCAGCAGTGAAGCTCGATGCTAGCTTAATTTTGGAATGAGAGTAGTAGAGCAATAAGAAACATTCAGAGCTCACGAATCGAGCCCTAATAAATCGGAATAAATTCAATTGGAGCCGTTGTTTTTTGGTGACCCTTAACTCCTTGCCTGACCCGACCCATTGATGGTCCAATAGGTTGAAAATAATAAATTAGCATGACTTCAATTAATTGAACTAGATGTGACAATGGGCCGGGTGAAGACAATAAAATATAAAACTGTCTGTTTATAGTGTTAGGCTGGGCCCAGGCTAAATGTATGGGCTTATTTTATGAGCCAAACCCAGCCCAAATGACTTTGATGGGGCTTTTGGGCTCAAATGGGTCTTTGCTCCTAAGATTTAGGACTTATCAGGTTACAAGCTTAGGTTATAAAATTAATTAATACAATCGCTAAAAGGACATAATGAACTGCAAATATAATAGTTTTATAATGCTTAATAATGTAACCATACATATATAATCTTATGAAGATATCGCTCTTTAATGTTAATGAATATACATATGTTTCTATTTGTTGTTTTAAAATTTATTTCTATATATTTTCTTAGGAATTGTCTTCTTTAATTTAATGGGTTGGATCGGGCCAAAATTTGGGTCCAGACTTTGGCCCGAACCAACCCAAATTTGCGCCTAAATAAATGTCACAAACCTTGCAAAAAAGCGGGTTAGATTAGGCCAGACAACCGGATTTCGGTCATTTGATCACCTTTAAGTTGAATCCATAGCATAAACTATTAATTATGACAAAGGAAGTACAAGGTATGATAAAACTCGAAGCATGATATAACGTGTTTTGGTCTCATACAAATAGATACTAATCCAAATGATCAAGTCGTTAGCTCTTGTGGCAACGTTCTCGAGTAGCGATGTTACTTAGCTTGATTGGATTAATTTTGATATGAACCACATGCAACCGGCTGCAATGACGGAGATAGGCTTTAAATCTATTAGGGCGAAACAATTTAACACGAGTGAAACAATTTAACACGAGTAAACCAATAGTGGTATAATGAAAATTCGAAGAAAACATAAAATCTAGATAGGCTAAAATTCATAGATTTTCATTATCCGGCGAATGCGAGTACCTCTATTAACCCTCCTCCAAATCTACCGCTTACAGGCTGAGTTTTGTGAGATTAGTATTAAAGTAGTCAATGTCACCCATTTGATCAAGTTGGTTCTAGTTCTTGGACTTAATCAATTATGGATTACTTTGACGACTTGATTTTCCAAATTCTCAAAGCAGTTAAATATTGAGTTGCCTTTTTTTTTTAATATATGTTTGGTACAACAACTAGATCAAGAAGGAGATGTAATCATGTACATGCAGTGATCCTACCACATGCAACTGATGATGCAAGTCGGCATTTCATCCAAGCCGATATTCATTTCAAATAATTCCCCCGTACAAGTTTATGACCGGTTTAGTATTATTCACTTTAATGGATAAGATAAAAAAAAAGTAAATGTGCCTAAAAAGTCATAAATAGTTTACTTTATTTATCTAAAAGGATTTTACTTGACCCGTTATAACCTTGTGGCAGATATTATCTCACCCTCACGATTCACTTAATAAATCTTAAATGTCCCTTAAATATTATCTAAAAGTTTGCTCTATACATCCAATTGTAGACAATAAACACTACCCCGTTTCATGCAAATTGCAAAGTACTAGACCGAATAAAACTGTCTCATATTATATTGAACTTTGACCCATAACCGCTTGTATAAATACTTAATAATCAGCAAAGCAATAAGATAAGAAATCATATTTCACCATAATTACCTCCTAATTACCACAAGTCCACAATGCCTATCTGTCTTATGTAAACAATTTGTTAACAATAATTGGTCTGTAATATCCACTTCAAAAGCTTTTGTATAAATCCACTTTATATAAATATTTTATATTTTCGTCAGAGTAAGTTTATACGAGAAGAATCGGAGAAGTGTTAACAAAAGCATAACGTACATAACAATAAGACAAGATTTTGTGAAGAGAAACTGAATTAAATAGAATAAAACTCAACTGAACGTCTGAACTATACTCAATTGATTAGAGATACAATTAGCCAAAATTAAGCTGTAATATACTTAATATACTGCATTTTAATATTACGCAATTTAGTCTACTTCAATTCCAATTTAACTTCTTTTCCCGAAAATATAAGACCTTAAAAAAGGTGGCGGAGAAACATGGGAAATGTTGTATTGTCGAATATGTCGACTTGTTGTATTTAGTGCATTATATTATCGCCATCATGCGATAGATAGGACATTTGATCATAAATCACAATAGACAATTGTATATTTTTTCATTACATACATTTATTTAATTTAATGGCTGCGATTGTTTTTCAAAGTTCAACAATTAAATACAAAAGTGAATTTTGCAAATGAATACATACACAACTTGCTTTGCAAATTGCTCGTGATGGTTATAGATGTTTTTTGGTCCTTTTTTTATTTGTCCACATATCCATATATTTAACGATCACTTTTCATCTGAAAATTCAGACAAATATATGTAATTATATTGTGGTTAAATGCGAATACAATGGTACAATTGATGTTATAATTGATGATAACTTGTTTTCAATTGTGGCAACACTCGACCGTAAAATGATTGCAAAATCTCATCTTATTATTTTAGACGAAAATAGTCCGTCTGTAGCAAGTTCAACTGTTATTTGTCTATTGGCGTTTTTAATAAATGTCCTTTTCGTATTTGTTTTTTGAGGCTACAAGATTAAAAGTGCATTTTTGATGTTAACCCAAGCCATAAGCAAATCTCTCTCAACTTTAATTACCTTGCTAATTTTGATGTTAACCCAAACCCAAGCCCACCTTCCCGGGTCCTATCATTTTCTTCTTCATACACGGTAGTTTGACACGATCCTTTTCCATCTCTGCCTATTAGCTGACGTTTAAGTTATTTCTGGGCTTAAACAATCTTTTTGGCTCGATCCAAAAGGAGGGCTCAATAAAATTTGATTTGCTCAATTTTCCTTCACACAATCAGTTTATTTTTTCAGATTTTTGTCCATATGACGGAAAATTGATAGCGTTATAGACCGGTGTAAAATGCAAAATTGAAAATCTTTGATAATTTAGAATTATTTTGATAAAATTTGAACTTACCATTATTATACCGGCCAAATTTTATTGGGCCAATTTTCCTTGGAATATATCATGACTCGTGAAGTTATGAGTCAATTTTTTCTCTAAAAGTCACATTATAAATTTATAATAATTTATAATTTGTACAAAATATTAATTTCTCTTTATTTTCATATATAAACTTAGATCCGTTTGTTGATACCAAAATGTTATTTAGATTGTTAAGAGAAAATTAACCGTTTAATTTTCTTAGAAAACAGAGAGAATCTTGACTGGTACATACACTATACCTCAATTTGTTTCCCAATCACAAATAGTGCGCAAGTTCTTGTTTCAAACAGCTACTTTCCGTTGAAAGTTTCTGAATCATTATTTTACGTTAAACGTAACAACAATATATAGCTAGTATTACATTTTATAATAACGTACTTTTTTGTTAGGGATCACATTTAACAGTAAAATAATTAAATAATTATATAATCTCATTTTATCTCGTCTTATTATTTCAAATTAAAATATCCGTCTAAAATACGAAGAAATGCAAATAGTGGAGGTGACATTATAGGATGAAGAGTAATCCCATGAACTAACTGTTATGCCGACATGCGAAGCTGTCCCTATTAATAGACATCAACTGTCTTCTAAGTCGACATTAATGGGCCCATACATATTTAGCCCAACTTTGTGCTGTTTCTCCAACCATCCAACCACACACTTGAATTTACTAAACTACCCTTTATTCAACTAATCTGTCAAGGGCTATTTCGCTATTTAATCCCTAACACGACAAGAATATATCATGTGGCCAAGGACATGCACGTATAAAAGTGTCACCTTGACAATTCCATTTCTTAGATATAGTACTCCGTATTACTCATTTAATCATCAACCCTAATACTCCGTATATTTCTATATATATATGTGCTAGGTTTTCCTAGTTTAGAATTATAATTCTACATACATGTACAAATATTAAGGTCATTTCGACCTTCGTAATAACATATTTCAAGTTTTAACGTAATGGTTAAGAATTTTAGATGCAGATATTGTGATACCAGGCCACACTGTTTGAATTAATCCTCGTCCACATATACAATATTTTCACTAAAAATGGAGAATTGTAATGGTAATGGTAATGGTTGTAAGAGTGTAGGAAAGTCGATGGCCGGGAAGAAGAAGAAGGCGAACAATGAGGTTGTAAAGAAAGTAATGGCGGAGGAGAAAAGAAGGTGTGATGTTGTTAGTAGCAGTAGTAGTCATAGTAGTAGCATGGGATTGAGTAACGATAGTATCAATGGCGTACTCAGAATCGATTATCAATGTGAAGATTGGTGGAAATGGTGTAGGCCGGGAATGTTAGTAGATGAACAAATGTCATGGGGTTCGATTTGGTATTCCTTTTGGGAAGATAATAAGGATAATGTTGATGATGATGCTTCTAATAATGCATTTTATGGTGATGTTTTAGAGGATGATATTTGGAATTTGAGAAGTATTCAACATATTCCTCAATAATTTTAATTTAAGAGGTTATGATCTATATATTGATCTAGAGCTAGGGTTTATATAATAATAATAATAACAATAATAATAATGTTTAACAATTACTCGAACGAAATTATCAAATGATAATATTATCGTTTTATGATAATTGTTACTCATATAATACAGAGTACTGTATTATGGATAAGTTGTTATTTTTCGTTTTACAAGAGGATAAATTAGTAATATTTTCGATAATTAAATATATTTAATTATTATTAACGTGAAAATAGTTACATATCTCCTAAACGGAGGTTAATTAAGTGATGTTGTCGAGTACGATGGAAAAAATAGTGACGTTATGAATTTAATGAGGTGGTTTTATTTAAGTTTTAAATAAAATGTGGTGAAGAAGCATGACTGCATGAGTGATGATGTGTGAACCATAATGCATTATATTGTTGCCGTCAATTGATAGATAGGATATTTTATCACAAATTTTATACTCATTCGCTTTCATTCCCAAGTTATTTATCACTTTTGGTTTAAAGATTAAAAAAGAGTAAAATAATTGATTTTAGTTCATACCAAATAGATAATCCACTTGCACATGAAAGATGGATCGACCATAAAAAGTAACCGAAAATGGAAATATTCTCTCCGTTCAATTTTACATTATACATTTATTTTCCACTTTTGATAATGCACGTTTTACAAGTAAAATATTTGTAGCTACGTATTTGCAAATGTTGTAAAATTAGATACTTTCAATGTACTCGTAAAGAGTAATCAAACAAGTATCGACGTGAATATATTTTATCTTACGTATTAAATTAAAAGAAATTTGAAATTTAATGTTCATTTGTGAATGATGTACAAAATAAAAACATATATGGTAGAGTTGGTGAGTTAGAATTTGACCCAACAGAGATAAACAGGTAAAGGTTTAATGAAAATTCGAAAAAACTAGAAAATTTTAACCAGAAAGTATGAAAGTTCCGACCATCAACAGGGCAAGTGCCCCTGCTCATTATCCGCCTCAACCCAAATTAGATAATACTCCCTCCGTCTCGAACTTTTGGTCACTTACTGTCTTTTGATTTTGCCATAAAAGCAGAAAAGAGAAGAGAGTATATTAGATAATAAATGAATGAAATTGAGTGTTAATAATCAATAATCTCGTGTAATATCGACTATAAATAATGGAGATAGTGAGAGTGAGAGATGGAGTAGACAAAGAGACAACGGTATTCTGGTGCGGCTGAATATTCTAATACAAATACAAACGTGAAGTTTGCTAGTATTGGGAGTAGATACAAGTTGCTTAACAAAATGGTGTTTTTCTATTTGTCTGCTGCCATTTCTAATGTCCTTTTTCTATTTGTTTTTTTAGCATACAGGATTTAAAGTGCAATTTTGATGTTAAACCCAACTCATAAGTCTCTTTCAATTTTAATTACCATGCTAATCTACATCAACCACATTGTCCTTCTTATCCTCTACACGATGCTACCTAAACAAATATTCCAAGTATAAGCTTTCAAGAGGCGGTGGAGAGGTCGCCCATTCTCACATTCTCCCGTCACCCTACTTTTAAGTTATCGATCACTTTGCTTGAAAATTATATGAAAAAAAATCCACTTTGCTTGAAAATTATATGAAAAGAAATCCTGTAAAAAATGAGATCTTATACTTTTATACCATGTCCTCTCTTTTTCTCAAAACCCCTCAATCTAAACACACTTTTAATAACCAAGTTATTTCATCCGGGGTCAAATACGAGGATCGGATTTATTCCAAATATTTCATTCTCCGCTTTAACTTTTTCATATGGCTGCTAAAATTAGACCGCCATTTTCTCACAAAATTAAATACGGAGTATAAAAAGCCCATATATTATTATATTGTATGTCCGTATGAGTATTGTTGTCGTATTGGCCTAGGTTAGTAACCTAGAGCGTCGTTAGTAATTGTATAAACATATGTTGGTCTGCATAATGCATGAGAAAGTAAGTCGTTCTATTTTATTGTGTTGTACTAATGATTCAGGATCGTCGTCGAATAAATTTGAGATGCCGACTTTTAAAAGATAATTTAAGACCCCATAGTAAAAAAAACTTATTTTGAGAAACTTTTGAATATAATACTGTATGTTATTAAATGATTTTAAATATCCAATTAATGAGTCATCCAATATTTTAGTAAGTCTTACTTGTGACGGGTCATAATTTGCGACGGGTATTTTGTGAGATAAAATGGATAGAAAATGAGATAGTGGGGAAAGGGGACCACATGGAAGAGAGAAAAAGTGGATATTTTGTGAGATAAAATAGTACCCGTCGCAAGTTTGCGACGTATATACCCGTCGTAAATGAGAATTTGTGCCAATATTTTGTATAGTATATCTCCAATTTTCTTCCCCATCACAAAAAGGTTGTGGGAACCTGCCTAAGTACCCAGTAACAAAAGATAATACTCCCTCCATTTTTATCCAAGTGATACATTTCTTTTTGCACGTTTGCCAACGCACGTTTTACGTGCTTAATATCTTTAACTACGTATTTGTAAAAATTATAAAAATTATATATTTTCAATGTATTCGTAAAGACGAATTAAACAAGATCTCACATGAATATATTTTTTCTTACGTATTGAGAGAAAATTGAAATTAAAGGTTAACTTGTGAATAGTGTACAAAAATCTTATGTATCACCTGGATAAAAATGGAGGGAGTACTTCACTCGGTACCCCAAATTTTTAAAAATGATAAAGATTATTGATTTCACCACCCTAAAATTCTACGTAAATCATAAAGTCATAAAGTTTAATACAAATATAAAATAACAATATTAAATGGACACTCTAAAATTTTACTACTCCCTCCATTCTTTTTATATTACCCTATTTCTTTATACACGTTTGTCAATACTCATTTTGTTTCGATTATATCATTAGCTACATACTACTAAAAGTTACGATATTCTTAATCCTCTTATCAAGACAAATTAAAAAAGATTTCACATGAATATATTTCCGTAAGCGGATTGAGAGAAAACGACGTTGAATACTCGATTGTAAATAGTGTCTAAAAGGAAAATGAGTTGATATAAAAAGAATGGATTGAGGGAGTAGTATTTTTAAGCTGACAATCTTAGACCATCCCCAAGCAAGGTCAATTGCTAGGTCAATTGCTTGCTTGGGTCAAGTTAATTACAATTAATAGCAAATTAGTATTGAGTGTTGAGGGTCAATTTGTGACCCGAGGGGAGGAAATTGACCCACCAATTGACCATTTATGTGTCACATCCTCATTGGTTACAAATTAGAAAAAGAAAAGAAAAAAAAAAGATAAACTATGTTATTGACTCGATTAAATCGACCTTATGCTTGGGAGGGTAAAAGAGGGTCAATGTCAATAAAGTAAGATTAAGAGTTAATATGTTATTGACTTGATTAAATCGACCTTTTGCTTGGGGATGGTCTTATAAGATAGGAAATGACGTTATACTTGGTAGAATGGATGGTAGTCGCATGAAGTACTCCTAAATAGTTATGCCGACATACGAAGCTGTCCCTATTAATAGACTACTGACTCACATCAACTGTCTTCTAAGTCGACATTACTGGGCCCACACCTATTTGGCCCAACTTGGTGCTGTTACTCCAACCATGCACTTTAAATTACTAAGCTACCCTTGTATACAACTTATGTGTCAAGGGGTGTTTCGTCATTTAATCCCTAACACGACGAGAATATATCATGTGGTTCAGGACATGTACGTCTATTATAAGTGTCACCTCGACAAATAATTAAATAAGGGGATTGCTATATCACGCCCCCTGTTTTACTTGTTACGCCCCCTATTTTTCAATTTATTCCCATTTTGCCCCTGCGTCTTACGTTGAGTTTTGACGTTCGTTGATGATGATGATTTCTGTATTTTTTTTGAGACGGTTTTTAAGACGGTTTTGGAGTTGGTTTTTGAGACGGTTTTTGAGACAGTTTTTAAGACGGTTTTTGAGACGGGTTTTGTTTTTTTTTTAGACGGTTTACGAAACGTTTTTTTGAGACGGTTTTTGAGACGATTTTTGAGACGGTTTTTGAGACGGGTTTTGAGTTTTTTTTTAGACGGTTTACGAAACGTTTTTTTGAGACGGTTTATAATTTCCCATCCAAATTATATTATTCCATACTATAGACGGAAAATAAAAAAATACAATGTCGTTTAAAAAAAATTAATAATAAATTGTCGTGTAAGAAATAAAATAAAAATACGAGAGTTGACATTGCTAGATACGGAAAAGAAAATAAAATTTTAAAAAAAAAAAATACAATGTCGTGTAAAAAACACGACAGGACCTAGGCCATGTCGTGTGGACCACACGACATGGCCATGGCTGTGTCGTGTGGTCCACACGACATGGCCAAGGTCGTGTCGTTAAAAATGAAAAAAAATGGAAAAATGTTGGCTGTGGGGTTCGAACCCACGCGCGCTTATGTGTAGAAGATCTTAAGTCTTCCCCCTAAACCACTCAGGCAAACCAGCTAATTGATATATGATAGAAAGAATATATTCATATTCAATTAGAATATTTTAAATACTTGAAACTTTTTGAGCAAAGGTACAATTACTCGATTAAATTATGATATAATGATATATTTACGACGTCGTTATATTACCTATTAGCACGCTTTTCTTTTGTTGGATGAAACAACAAAATTTTTACGAGACATACGCAAAATCGTTCCAATTTTTTTTTCCTAATTCGCAATTAAACCGTCTTAAAAACCATCTCAAAAATTGTTTATTATTACCGTCTCAAAACCGTGTCAAAATACCGTCTCAAAATCATTCTCAACAAAAAGTTTGAAATTCCGGCTACAAAATTATTATCAAAAACCGTCGCAAGAACCATCTCAAAAACCGTCTCAAAATCGTCACACAAACTATCTCAATTACCGTCTCAGAAACAACCAACTTAAAACCCGGCCGTCAACAATACGTCAAAAAAAAAAACAAAAACCAAAAAAAATTCAGGGGCAAAATGGGAATTATTTAAAAAGTAGGGGGCGTAACAAGTGAAACAGGGGGCGTGATATAGCAATTTTGTTAAATAATCCATTAATATTAAGGTTTGTCCACTTCCTTCCTTAGATATTATTGTTCATTCAACCCTAATATATTTACTATATATACGTTAGGTTTTTCTACTTGAAGTAGGAGTATTATATAGTCCTATATAATTATACAAATATTAAGATTATATTAATATATTCACGTTTTAGTCTAATGTCTAACGGTTAAGATGCAGGCATCGTGATTGAATCTCCTTTACATATACAATATTTTAACTAAAATGGAGAATGGTAATGGTAATGGTAGTAGTTCTAAGAGTGTAGGAAAGGCGATGGCGGGGAAGAGGAAGAAGACGATGAACAACGAAGTCGTGAAGAAGGTAACGTTATTAGTCGAGTCGAAAGTGATGGTTGAGGAGAGAAGTCATAGTAGTATGGAAGTGATGAGTAATGTTAATGTTAATGTAGGTGTAGGAGTTGGAGTTGATTACCAATGTGAAGATTGGTGGAAATGGTGTAGGCCGGGAATGTTTGTAGATGAGCAAATGTCATGGGGTTCGATTTGGTATTCCTTTTGGGAAGATAATAAGGATAATGTTGATGATGATGCTTCTAATAATGCATTTTATGGTGATGTTTTAGAGGATGATATTTGGAATTTGAGAAGTATTCAACATATTCCACAATAATTTAAGAGGTTATGACTTATGATGATCTAGACTTAGGGTTTAATTATTATTTTATGTGTTGGGGGTGTTGTAATAATTTTAACAATTTTTCAAATAATAAGATATCAAGGATAATATAACTGTTTTATAATAATTATAATAATTAGATTAGCTATTGTGAAATCGTGGTACGTGTAAAGATATTCTAATAAAAGATCAATTGAAATCAGATATTCGTTTATAAGAGTGTATGGACATGGATATAATATTGTTGGAAAATTTGTATGCAAGTTATTATTATAAACAAGAGCAGATATTTTATTAAAGAGCACATGATTTTCGGTCACTAATATTGATATGAAGTAATATTTTTTTAACGATCTTCGGATTTCATAGAAAATAGATTGAAAATAAATTCGGAGCCATATAATGTACTAAAACATAAAAGATACAATCGAATTTAATTTTAAATTAAATCATTACTTAACAAAAATAGCATCACCATTTCACCATCCATTACATAAAAAAAGTTAAGATGAGTTATTAAGACACACGTGGAGTCGTTTAATAACCCATTCAAAGTATTATAGAAGTTAAGATGTTCTAGTTCGTTAACAACAAAGCTATTCAAAGAAAGAACTAAATTAAATTAAAAAAGATGAATCTTGCAAAAGATGAATATGGCTAGAGTTGACAAAATAAGGGGTGATAGCGATGTAGTGGAACACTACGTACTCCATGTGTGAAAAAATCTACCATAACAGGCATAAATATCGGTTTAGCAGGACGTTTCCACCTCTTCGTCACATAAATAACAATAAAATTGTATCCGTGCACCAATCTTAGCTCGTTTCAAGTTTCAACATACCACTCTAATCCCTAAGTGAAAATTCATAATCACATTTTACAATCTTCGATTATAACTATGACATAACATATGGTTGAATATTTATTCTATTTCACTCTAGAACCGGTAATGCTTAACCAGAAAAATAAATGTATATCAAAAGTAAAAATAAATAAAATAAAAATAAGATAGCGTTATTAGATGAGGCCTGAGGGACGACAAATTAGAAAAGGCGCACATGAAATAAAATCTGAGTACATACACTTTCCCTTTACTTGACACACTCCAAAGTATCTCACACACTTATTGTGCAAGTGCAACAATGAGAGACGGTAAAAGTTCAACTTTGCTACATCTTCTCGTCATTCTCCTCAGTTTAATCGCCTTCGGTTTCGCCATTGCCGCCGAACGACGTCGTAGCCATGTATATCTCTCTTCACTCTCTCTCTTCAATTTTTCCAGCATTTTAATTTTATTTTTAGTATAATTATTAGCCAAATTACTGTCAATTTATGGCTCAATCAAGTAATTTTTTTATTACACTATCTTGTTTAGATTGCGTAGATTTATTATTTTTTAGCGTGTTTATCGGATTAATATATTTGATTATGATTATTAGTTGATTTAATTTAATTATAATTGTTCGGTTGATTTTAGCTATTTATATTTAATTTATTGTTCCGAAGGTTGCGTGATTATGTTTTAAAACAATTAAATGCGCTTAAATTGCCGTATGTTTAGGTGATTTGATTTTATTATTATTAAATTGTTACAGTTGAATTTTTAGTGACATTGTTGTAGACTGTAGTGGTATTTAATTAAGATTTGTTGAAACGTGAGGTGAAGCTGTGGCGAGGTGTTGTGTGTTTCGATTCGGCTTCATTTCGATTATCGAGTCGTATGAATTTGAGGTTATTTGTGACGTTTTTCTTGAGCTATAGTTTCCACTCCAGATTGATAATGGATCCCTGGTAACGAGATTACTATGTAAGCGATGGTAATGGAGCGATTATCTCGCTTTGATGATTATGTTAGAGTTCGAGTTATATGCAATTTTGCGAGAATCAGGTGTTAGAGAATCCTTGAGGTTGCAATTCTGGTTTGAAATTACGTGTTTTTCACTAATGTACTATGTTTCGGCTGAAAGGGGATCCGTGGTTGTAATATAGAATAGTTTTTGCCTTATGTTTCAATAATGTAGAATGAAGGGGAACAACTCTTGCTAGAAATAGAAATTTGGAATGAAGTAAGTTGTTTGTTGAGCTAGTAGTTTTCTTATCGTGAGAAGAATTTATGTACTTATGCTATCGAGGATGGTGGAACTTTGAATCCTTATAACTATTCCTTGCTTGCCTTTTCTAAATTTCAAGCTCTTACGTTTTGCTTGGTTTACTATAGTTTCTGTATCGATACTTGATGAGTTTCTTTCACATTTAACTTAGAAATTAAATGATGGACTTAGGTGAAGTGAGAAGTAGAAGAAAAATAGGAGGCCCTGATCGGTGATTACGTGAATAACTTTATGAAAACTTGTTTGGAATGATGCGGTGTAGTAATCAGGATTAGAGCTATAGAGGTCATACCAACTTTTATAGTGGGTGGTGTTTATCTTAAATAAGATATGTTGGTGGTCACTTCTTTTCAATGTGAATGATTTTGGTCATTTCACTCCCTGAATTCACCCACTAATTGATTCTTTTCCGTTTTCCATCTCGTGTCAGCTAGAGCGAAGAGGTTCACTAAGGGTGTATGCATTCTATCACCAGGGGTAATGATACTGTATATTGAACACGCGCACCCTTGACTTCTCCCTGAACTCTGAAAGTAAATTCACCCACAAATTTGAATCCGTAAATTATTAGTGCGAAGTCGCAAACTATTTTTGTAATGCAATTGTTCCTAAACTTCATTGCACTTCCTTTTGTCCAGTTTTAGACATTAACAAATCTAGTGCTGGTCGAGGACTCGAGGTAGGTGACTTGTGGTGCTTTCGATAATCAATGATGTTTAGTAGTGTAAAATTTATTGGCAACCTTTGACCATGCAACATAAATAACCCAAAGGCTTATGCCTAACGCAACGGTGGGGGCGGGTCTATAGTCTCCGTTATAATGTAATTATGCTCATGAATAAAAACGAAAGCTACATATCGTCTGCTTGGCATCAGGGCATGTAACTTTATCTTCCTACTGTAAATATATTGACAGTGAATTGATATTACTGTGCTGATTTTGCTGTTGGTTGACTCAGTGGCTTCTACTCGTATAACTTATTGACCTTTTTTAACAGGGTACTATAATCAACGATGAACATACCAATACAACATACTGTTCTTATTCTTCAGATGTTGCAACCGGATATGGAGTTGGTGGATTTTTGTTTCTTCTCTCAAGTGAATCACTACTAATGGGTGTGACTAAGTGCATGTGCTTTGGAAGGCCTTTAACACCTGGCAGCAGTCGAGCATGGACCATTATATACTTTTTCTCGTCCTGGTGAGTGATTTTTGACATTAACTCACCAAAAGTTTATTGTAATATCATCTGCTCCGTGTTATGATCAAGTGAACAAGCCAAAATGTAGACTTGTACTCTCTTACTAATATCTTTCGTATCCTCTAATTTTGCTTTTTGGTATGTTGCTATGACGTCATCCCACTTATTTTTTCTTCCTCGCTATTTCTGCATTATTTATGGCCATGGTTGGAACTTGGAAGTGGAAGAAATCAGCGAAATGGACATGTTATCTTTTAGATAGTTTTATGAAAAGAAACCTCTGGCTACTCCTATGATGCCTGTCCGACAGTCTGAGCACCCAATATGATCCTCTTAACGGATTTATATAGCTTATTGGAAAAAGGGGAAATATGTCCCAAAGTTTTTCTCTTTAAGCTCTCAACCGGACTGGTTACCTGTTGCATTTCGATGTTTGATGAAATTGTTTTTTTTTGGAGTGAGTGAGTATTTAATAAAGTTCCCCAATTGTAAGTCAGTGGATCACATTGACCACTCTGTATAACATTCATGTTAACTGGCCCTTATCCTTTTGGGACTGAGCTTTGTAGTGTCACAATCTCCCATTGTAACGTGACTAATCAAATTCATTTGTTCTAATCTTATAAAAGCTCAATGAATAATATTTTAAACCTGACAAATTCGAAGGTTTCTAACCAATACATTGTTTTCATGGACTAAAAGTGAGTACTGACCCTTTTGCGCTCATGTAGGCTAACATTTCTGGTAGCCGAGACATGCCTGATTGCTGGAGCAACAAAGAATGCTTACCATACCAAGTATCGACACGTGATATATGCGCAGAATTTTTCATGTGAGAGTTTGAGGAAAGGTGTTTTCATAGCTGGGGCAATCTTTGTGCTTATCAATATGACCCTGAACATATATTACTACATCTACTTTGCTAAGGCTACAAGCTCACAGGCAGAAGCTCCCAAGGCAAATCGCTCCTCCTCAACTATTGGAATGACCAGTTTTCGGAAAAACTGAGAGAAAAGTTGGATTTGAGATGTATGCATCACTATCTAAGGTTGTCTGTCTGACCTGTTCATGTGAAAATCGATTGATTTCGGCTGAACAAAATATATCGACAGTCTACTGCTAATACGTATGGTGTGAGATACTGAGATACAATTAGTTTTAGCACTCAGCAGATAGTGAAACAAGTTATTCAACGTTGCGGTTGGTGGCCTTTTGTGCCCCGTGATTTTTAGTATGATTTTTTTGTTCTGGTGGAAAAAGATGAACTGAATTGTGATATCAGGATTCAGAAATGCGTAAATGACCGATTCTTTCTTGAGTATCAGGGGTTTCACATGTTTTGATCACAACATATATTTTCCGGGGACTCCGTTTGATGTCCTTGTTGTAGATCATAGATGGATTCTAAGTTGGTCTTCCTTGGTATTAATCGACTATGTTACGGATTGTTACCCTTTTTTTTTGGTCAATTGGTAAAGAAAAGTTCTTACATTAGTAGAGCCTCTTTGGCTAGATTATGGGCTACGAAGCCAACTGAAATTCCTTAGGGGTATAACTTTTACTTTAAATTTAATTGGTGATGATTATTTTATTTAGTTGGACTACTTATATACGAAGTACTAAGTATAAACAAGGCTTGAATTATGTTTTACAAGCAATAACAAAATAATAAGTACGAACATAATTCAACCATTTCATATACAACACCACAGATAACAAGAGTTAATTAAAGTAGTTGGAATTCTATTACTGCAACTATAAAGTAAATGGGTTCGATTTTCACTCCTGATATTAGTGTGCTCACTTAAAAAAAACACATCACACATATGTACTAACTTAGCATAAAGTTACGAGGGAATACACATACAATGTCATAAATCATAATGACTGTATTCCATATTATCCCGTATTATATTACTAATCCAACATTTGATTAGTATTCCAGCCAGTTATCTTTATTTAAAAATTCCCGTAATAAAATAAAAAAAAATTCTTCAATTTGTGACATTGAAAATGCTGTAAGTGTGTAGTGGAAAATGATTGGGTTTATGACTTAGATCGTGACCTTGAGTGAAAGTAGGTCAAGATAAATAAATTTGAATTAAGAGAAAATCGGATCGTGAATCAATTAGCGTAACCTTTACTCGAGGATGGTTTAAAAGCAAATAGGAAAACAACTATACGAGGGAACTTATTTCCGTCACATATAAGACCGATTGCGGCCAAAATTAGGTTTGTTATAACTTATAAGCTTTAGTACTCCGTATTAAAGACTCGTAAGTGGTAACTTGGCAAGTCCTACGTTCCTAATTTTTACAATAATAGACCTACAAATCATTGGATTCCCAGTTTCAATTTCAATTTCAATTTCTTTCCGGCGACGAACCCTAATTATTCGGACCCTCTTCTGTGAGTCCCCTTTTTTTTCTCTCTTGTTCACATCGTTCTTTCATTTTTTTTTTAATTATCTCTATTTGTTCGAATTTCTTATTAGCTACTGTATAGATGAATTCTAGCAATTATGATGAAGCTAGTGCTATTCAATTTCATTATCGCGTGAATTGGCTGTTATTAGATGAAATTTGGATTTTAATTGGGAATTCGATTTTAGGGTTAGGTTAGTTTGAATTCAATTGAGCTGTGGGATGTTGCGTGATCAGAAAGTCGTGAACTTTTTGTATTAGATTTGTGTAGTTTGAGGATTGTTTAATGGAGGATTCTGGGTAAGTGGTAATTCGACAAGACACCTTGCTGTCAGTGATATAATTATACATTCATGCTTGTGGAAAGTATTGGTAATTTTGTGTCTTTTTACTTTTTTTTTATGGAATACGAATAATTTTGCGCTCAAAACAAGCTCTTCCTCCTCAGAATATATACAATAGGTTTCTTTCTGTGTTTAGTTTAGTTAGTGAATTCCCGTGGAATAGTTGATTGTTCCCATGGTGTAAGCACTTACCTTTTTCTATTTCTTTATGCTTCTTTGCCTTCGATGGCAATTTGTGCAATGATCTATAAGGTGGATACTCTAGTTGGGCATGTTGGTTACTCTTTTTAAACTTGAGAATGAGTGAGGGGCCTCCATGGGATGAGTGTTACTGTGTAAGCCTTCTATCTTCTGATGAACGAGCTCAAGGGTACGAGCTTACGATAACAATACTATTAGTGTAGATTCATTTTGTTGATTGTGTGGTAAGAAGCCTAGTGCTTTCGACTGTTTTTCAGAGAGTGAAATAATGATGTGGTTTACTTATGTCTGGAAAGCCAGCTCTGCCTTGGGGCAGATGTTGGGAGTTTCTATATGGCCTTTGTTGCTTAATTTGTTGGTGAACTTTTTTCTTGTATTACTTACACCGTCCCACTATTGTTCCCTAAGCCCGTGTCAATGTTTTGGTTAACTATGTATTGTTCCCATTTCACTGCATCTCGCCCTTCTCATGTAAGTGTGCAGAACAGACATTTAGACTTTGGCAGAATTGCTGAACAGCTTTTTTCCTTTTTGAGTCTAATATGCAGTCTTCGTTGGACACTTGGAGCTTGGATGTGTACCCATGCGGGTTACTTATATCTGTGTCCAAAATATAGCTGTTTGTTAATTTAGTTTTTGACTTGATAGTTGATACACCTATGTATAATCTGGCGTGCCACCTTGAATGTCAAAATGATAACGTGTGCTGTAAAAAGATGTGTGAAGGGAGTTGTTTTGGTGTAGAATGTTCAGAATCTGGCAGAGACTCCTTTTTGTTGTCTAGGACTGTGATTGATGTATGTTCATAAAATCATACTGGAGATTCTTTGGTATTGTTCGGTATCCTGGCTATACTCGCAGTGCCTTCTAAATGATATCTACAAGTTTGTAAGATGTGCCAATAAAATTCTCCTTAAATAGAGAAGGATGTGTTGGTAACTTTGTCAAATAGCTGTGAAGCCCTTTAGAAATATGATGCTCCCTCCTATTCCCAACAACCTTTCCTATGGAGGGAAGGTACAATATTTAAGGATTTTATTATAATAAGTACAAAGTATTGCTGTGGGTGACGTAATTGGAGAGAGAGAATGTATTGTGGCCTTGTGGGGTATTGTTGTGGGATGAAGTTATTAAAATAAGGATAAAATATGAGTTTTGTGGGTATTGTTGTGGAGAGAGATGAGTAAAATAAGGATAAAACTTTACCAAAAAAGGGAAATAGGGAAGGTATTGTGAATAGATGGAAAATGAAACAGGGAAGGTTATTTAGAATAGGAGGGAATAGTTTTTATTGGTGGACACAAGGATTTAGTAGATAGATTATTTTCATTTTTGTCTACATAGTACATACCCATCCAGACTGGTTAAGAGGCACCCTAACACGAAGTTGTTTGATGTTTTGTGTCTGATTGTAAACTTCCATTACCATGCTTGACGGTTTCTTAATAGTTTAGGCATTTCCAAAACAAAACAACCGGTTCAATGTCAGTGAGATAATGTTATTGGGGTCTGACTTGCATATCCGTCTTTCTAAAATGTAGTTGGAAACTGTGTCAAGTTTTTTCTTTTTTTTCTGGGAGATTCACTTTCTGATTATTGGTGATAAAAGAACCGTAATAAGTTAAAGCTTATTTCAGATTTTTCTGTTATATATTCCTCATACACCTTGCTCAAAAAAAATTAGTAGATAGATTACATGTATCATGCTTAATCATCAACAAAGGGTACGGTACACTTCTTCCAGCAGTATCGTGCAGATTGCCTTCAACTCTTTTGTTTGATTGCCTTTATCGGTAGATAACTTATAATAAAAGTTTTATGTTTAGTATCCCGCCGATTTCCCTTAGAGTTATGAAGTGTGGATGATTGAACTGAAGGGGGTAATTCAAAAAGAATCACACGTTGTGAATGATGAACTATGGAACTCAAACTGAAAGCAGGAGCCTTTCTAATTTGATATACAAGCTTGCTGTCCAGAGAGTGCGTTCATCCAATTCCCAAGTAGGACATCTGCTATGGGGAATAGATTAGTAACATTAATGAGTCAAGTGTGCTCATGTTAGGAAGAGGTTTCAGTGATTCGTAGTGAAGTTGGATATTCTCATTTCGTAAACTAAGGGGGCGTTTGGTTACATCTGGGTAAAGGGTATGGAAAGGAAAGGAATTCCCTTTGTTTTAATCACTTGTTTGGTAATTAAATGTAAGGGAATGATAGAAGTTATCCATTTCAACGACCACCCATCCCACCACCCAAAATCCCTCTCATGCCTATCCCAAACAATCATGCCCCACCCTAAAACACCACCGCCGCCACCACTGACACTGGCCCAACCACCACCGAAACTGTCCCAATCACCACCGAAACAGGCACCATCACCAGAACCTCGCTATTTCTGCAGCAATATATCCGACACACAAGACCACTTTTCAGTTCGAATTTTTCCAAGCAAATTGTTTATGGTGTTGTTTGACAGTAATCGTTATGTTGTAGATCTAACAATTTAGGGTTAACTATCAATAAAAGACAGGTAGGATGGAGGAGATTGTGCTGCGGTTGGCTAAGAGAAGGTTCTGATATGGTTGAGAGTTGAGACGGTGGGTCTGGTGGTTACGGGGGTGAGGAGTTGGTGGGTCTGGCGGTGGTTGCGGGGGAGAGGGGTCGGTGGGCATGGTGGTGGGAGGTGAGAGATGACGTGGAGGTGGGATGGTTGTGTTGATTGTTAATGGTGGGTGAGGGTGAGGGTGAGGGTAAGGGCATCCCAAACCCTTGGAAGTTTGAGGTAGTCCTATTCTGGATTTGGGGGAAGCACAAAAAGTGTCAAACAAACATCAACTAAGGGAAAGGAGAGTGTCATTCTCTTTTCCTTTCCCTTTTGTCTTTCCCTTTCCCAATTACCCCTTACCAAACAACCCCTAAGTGTTAAGTAGAATTGGTGTAGAAAATAGGGTAGATGCTTAGTACAAGATTCTTCACTACGTAGGATTTTTAGGGATTCATGTTCTCATTGGTACTGTCGTCTTTCTTTCATGGTTACTCTCTAGCTTTATTTTCCTTTCCCGTGTTCTCTTATCCGAGTATCATTTATTATCTTTTCTTCTGCATTATATATAGCATGGCAGGGAGAAACCGTATGCCTCGCCACCCTGCTGAGTTTCATGGTTTTCGAGATGGGCCCCGCTCACATATAAACAGGGGACCCGGACCTCTTCCTGTTCATCCTATGGCCCTGGAAGAGGAAATTGAAATTCAATATAGAGAAAATAAGAGGATACTTGTTGAAAATCGCCATTTAATAGAAGAAAATGTGAGTATCGAAAAAGAACTGGGTGCTGCTAAAAGTGAAATGCGCAGGTTGCGTGATATGATTGATAAAATTCGCGCCGAGAAAGATGCGAAGACTAGGGGCTTGGCTGACAGAAATATGAAGCTGGAAGCTGATCTTCGAGCTACTAAACCTCTTAGAGAAGAAGTTTTACGACTGAGAGGTGAAGCTCAGAAATTGAGTTCCCTGAGACACGATTTGACTGCTCAGATTCAGGGTCTCACGGAAGACATAGCCCGTTTGCGATCTGAAAATAAGCAATTTAGTGGGTTGAGAGCTGATGTAGATCACTTTCGCAAGGAATTAGCTGAAGCCAGGTTGACAATTTATCTAGTCATTCATCTTTTTTTCTCCTTTTTCCTTTTTCTTGTCGGACCAAGCATTTTTTTTGGAGGGGGGAGGGTCTTTGATTTCATGTTCCAAATCTCCTGACAATGAAATTGTGTACTCCACCGCACGTTTACCCCTCTTACTAGATGGATAACTCCTTAAATTCAGCCGACATTGCCCAAAGCCTTAAGGCCCAGACCTTTCTGATATATTTCCTAGACAAGGTTAGAATCCAAGTTGAGTTGGAGCTGTTACATATTTTTTTAAGGGAAGCGACCATGCTGCATGGACATGATTATTGGAGTTTCATTCGGGTACATATCCAAGTTTCAGATTCATCATGACTTGAAGTTTGAGAGACGGAGAAAATCAAGGACATTGATACATGGACATGACTATAGATTAGAAATAGAATGAAGAGTGAGTTATTTAGAGATTTCGGGAAACGAAAAGGGATAAATCTGAGTTATAAGGCTTAGAATCACTGAAATTATACTAAAGGTTTCATACACCCTCTTTTCCTCTACTACTTTTGTGATACGAGCCTCCCTTTTGGTTAGTGCTAGGAGAGCGGTTGGATTGATAAGGGTCAAGTACACATCCATACTCGTATCCTTGAATGCCGGTTGGAACAAAGGTATTGCCTTAAAAGTGAAAACTAGAAGTCACTTGGATTCTAGCTATGACAACTTCATGTTGCAGTGGTGATTTGGTCGTTTGAGGTGGCGAGGTTTCTTTCTGGATGTTGTAGTGAAACTTATTGCTCTCATCATCAACCTTATTATGCTCTCAGAATCAGGGTTATTTTTGTACTTCTATATACCAATGGGTGGTACTTATCTTGGCAGTATCGATGCATGGGAAACTACGCTTCAAAACAAAAAGAAGAGTACTATAAATTCATAAGTTGGAGGTGGAGTTTGTGTGGGTTGTTTGTCCTACGTGTATGATATTGGGATAGCATAAGGACTTGAAGAAGCCAAGGAAGGTTTGTTTGCTGTTGGTCCACTAGATTGTTTTACCAAAATTTGGAATGGGACTGTTCAAATGAACTTGCAGCTTCCTGGTTTGGAATAGGGTAGTAAATATGTAGGGTGCTCTGGATTCTTTGCAAGGGTCTTTTTGAATAAAATTTTATTTCTCGTCCCCGTTACGACTTAGGGGAGTCTGGGAAGAGGTGTTTGCAATTTTACTTTCAGGCTCTCATTATAGGATATGTTTTAAAGCCAAGTAACCATGTCATGAACATGTTGGCCCTAACCCGTGGTTAGGGTTCTTAGGAAACCGCTATTATAGCAAGCTATGTATCATACCTACTCCATCTTTAGCCGTTTAGGATCTCTTATGTAATTAAGCTGTTGAATTATATAAGCTTCTTGCGAAATAGTTAATTATACTTTTATTCTTTTGCTGTATGTAGGAGAGCTCTGGACTATGAGAAGAAAGCAAATGAGGAACAGGTAGAACAAAAGCAAGCTATGGAGAAGAGTCTTATGGGAATGGCTCAAGAAATCGAAAAGCTTCGAGTAGAGCACCTGAGCATGGATAGGAGAACACATGGACTTGGTAACTAGCTAAACTTCCTACGTAATTTTTCTGCAAATACTAGAACAATTTTAGGTTACGAAGCGTTGAATGACCATTCTTTATGGTTTTATCACCTCAATCTCGTGGGTCAGTCTGAAGTTATAATTGTAGCTTAATGACTAATCAATCAGCCACTTTTTACGATTGTATTGTCTCACTTCACTTCTAGTTCTGTACTCCCTCTATCTTGATACGCATGCGGCATGCCCCATTTGACTCCTCACTAAATTAAATTAAAGGAGGCTTACTCCTCAAAACAGAGAGAACTATATTATTTTCAGATCTGTAAACATAGTATAATGCATTTTAGGTTACATTTTCTTTTCTGATACATTCTTTACCCGTTCCAGTTGGCAGCACTTATGGAATGTACAACGAAAGTCCAGATATGAGATACTCGGGAGGGGGTTATGCGGATGGATATGGTGGAGGGTTGGCTCCTTACAGTAAGCGCCCCAGACGTTGATTGCTTGACTCACTGTATTTCGAGATTCAACGCAGCAATTGACCGAAGTTCTCAGGGTTGACTGCATATACAGTGGCTCCAGTTTACCTTGCAGTCTTTAGATCTGAAATACAAGCAATAGTTTGTGGAAGGAGAGAGCTGACAAATTAAAGTACTTGTTTAGAGTTGTAGACTGTCTGATTCGGCAGATAATCGAACAAATTGATATGTCGTATTATATGCTGCTCAAGTCATGTAGTAATTCACAGCATAAAGGCTGCAGATTAGTTGTGTAATATTTCATTACTTCTGGTATTTATATTTGTCACTTTTGGATGATAATTATCAGCAATCATAGCGGGCATGTAGAACTGAATGACGTACAATTGTAGCATGTCAACGGTTTGTTATCAGACAATAGGCTCTTCAATATTTGAACCTTATATGCTCCCTGAATACCGGTTTGGCCTAACTAATTTTTGTTTTTTTTAAAAAAATATTTTTAATTAATTTAATTTTCCTCTATGTTTATTTTTATGTTGTAATTCAAGTAGAAAATTATATTTTTCAAATTATTCAACTAGTAGTTTTAAACTCATGCAAAGTTACATGGATTTACTTATTAAAAAGTTTAACTAAATTACAAAATATTGACATGAAAATTCCAGAAAATTATTTTTTTTATTAATCGATGTCGTTAAATTGATGTGGTGGTACTTTAAGGGAGTGGTGTAAAGGGTCTCGATGGAGAGGGTGATGCGGATGACGCAGATGCATGGTTTTGGTAGCGACGTAGCATAGCGGGTGGTCAAAGGTGGTGGCGATGCGATGGTTGAAAGTGGTGGTTGTGGGTTTTTAAAAGGAGATGGTGATTTTATATTTTTCGTTTTTTTTTACCTGTGTTCTCAATCCAAACAACAACAATCATTAAAGCTAATTAATTTTCTGATCAATCCTCACTCTCTTGATTTCTAGCTTACTCTGAAAATAAGTTATGGTGTCAGACCAGAAGCTAGCAAGTTTGACTTAACATTTGTTCTATTATTTTCACTTTGACTTGTTTTTGAACTGGAGGCAATGTTTCTGAGTACTAGTAATTGTATAATAATTTACTATTTGCCTCCCTAGGTTACCAAAAATCTCCTACGTATATTCAACATTTTTGCAGATGCGAAAGATCAAAATTCTAAATTAATCCTGACAAAAATAAAATAAAAGTTGTGAATTAATGTAGTTAGATGTGAAATTCCACGTAAAGCACACAGAGGCAAAGGAGACCGAATAATTGAAGGAAATTATGGATTTCAAGTTCTTAATTCATTTGTTGAATTACCGCACCAGCAGTAGCAGTTAAGACCACGTTTATCAACCTTTCAATGATTGACCGACTAACATGGACTTTCACAAAAAAAAAAAAAAAAAAAAAAAAATGTTTTCGACTTGTTTTTAGCAGCACGACATAGTTTCCTCATGGGCAAAATGAATATAGGGAATGACCAACGATTCTTTCATAAGAAGTAGTTTCATAAAATCGCAACCACTAGTAGCCAGTAACATTACCTCCAATTCAAAACAAGAGAAGATAACAGAACAAAGTGAAAATAAAGTAGCTAGCTTCGGATCGATAGCGGCAGGGATCATCACCCTCTTGATTATCCTTGATAATTACAGAGACCTTGTTGAAAGTCCTAGAATCATACCCGAACCATTATCCATGAGAAATTCATGGTTGATAATTCTATGGCTCCAAGATCAATATCATACAGTTTGGTCCAAGACTTGGAATCGAACATAACCCAAAGTAAAGTAAAGTGCTACTGAAGTCGAGAATGGTCATCTCAAGACTTGTGAGAAGATGTGTTTAATGTTGTAATTGTGTGTGTTGTTTTTATTATTTGGCCTTAATGTGGCTTATATACATTACACAATTGGATTGGGCTTAAACATAACAACAATCATACGAGTCCAATATCATTAATCTAACACCCCCCTCAAGCTGGAGCATGAAGGTCGAGAAGGCCCAGCTTGCCGAGGAGATAGAGAAACTGAGGGACACCCAAAGCCTTTGTGAAGATGTCAGCAAGTTGCTCATTAGTAGGGACATGTCGTGGAGAAACGAGACCAGCAGTGATCGCATCGCGAATAAAGTGACAATCAAGCTCAATATGTTTGGTACGCTCATGAAAAACGGGGTTGCGTGCCAAATCCAGAGCCGACTTGCTGTCCGAAAAAATAGGAATAGGAGCATCACAGGATACATCGAGACAAGCCAAGAGACTCTTAAGCCATTTTAGTTCACACACTAATTGAGCCATGGACCGATATTCTGCTTCAGCGGAAGAGAGAGATACGGTCTGTTGCTTCTTGGTTTTCCAGGATATAGGAGAGTCACCAAGAGTTACGAACCAACCGGTGAGAGACCGTCGCGAAGTAGGACAACCACCCCAATCCGAGTCACACCATCCAGATAAAGTCAAGGGACCATTGGCACGAAGTAAAATGCCTTGGCCCGGGGTACCTTTCAAATAACGAACTACACGATGAGCAGCAACCATATGATCACTGCGGGGATCACTCAAGAAACGAGATAGAATATGCACTGCATAAGATAAGTCAGGGCGGGTGACCGCAAGATAAACGAGTCTACCCACAAGCCGCCGATAAGATTCAGCATCAGCACAAGGTGGACCAGAGGCGAGCCCAAGACGGTGATTCTGTTCAATGGGTGTAGAGGCAGGTTTGGAGCCAAGAAGACCTATCTCAGTGATAATATCCAGAGCATACTTCCGTTGGCTAAGATAAATGCCATCTTTGCTACGGGCGACTTCCAAGCCAAGAAAATATTTAAGCTTGCCCAAATCTTTCATATGAAAACACGAACTCAAATAAGTTTTGAAGTGAGCAATTGCGGCCGAATCATTACCCGCGATAACGAGATCATCCACGTAAATAAGAACAAAAAGACGAGAAGTACCGCGGGATAAAGAGAACAAGGAGTAGTCAGAATAGGATTGAACAAACCCAAAATCCTTTAATGCAGTGGCAAGTTTAGCGAACCAACATCGAGGTGCTTGGCGTAAACCATACAGAGATTTCTTTAAACGACATATCTTGCCCTCTTTACCGCGACCGAAACCTGGTGGAAGTCTCATATATACCTCCTCATGAAGATCCCCATGTAAGAACGCATTGTGCACATCCATCTGATGCAATTCCCAATGTTTAACAGCGGCGACGGCTAAGAGAGTGCGAACGGTAACCATTTTAACCACTGGTGCAAAGGTCTCATCATAATCCAAACCTTCGACCTGGTGATTACCAAAAACAACAAGACGAGCTTTGAAACGCTCCACAGTACCGTCAGATTTGTATTTAATTTTATATACCCAACGACAACCAAGAGCCTTTTTGTCACGGGGTAAGTCAGTGAGCTCCCATGTGTTATTTCGTTCAAGGGCATCAATTTCGGCCTTCATGGCCTCACACCACTCGGTGTCTCGAATGGCATCCTTAAAAGATGGTGGCTCAATACCGGTTGTGACAGCAGCAATAAACTGTCGATGTTGCTCCGAAAAATAATTGTAATTAACATAATTTGCTAAAGAGTAGGGCGTACCTGAAGACGACGGAGTGGGAGTCGATGAGCTAGATGGAGGAGATGGATTGTGAGTAGATTCGAGCACATAACCAGAAAGACGAGAATTAGGGAACTTTTTTCGATAACCCTTTCCGACACCCTCATTATTTTCGACATTCTGGTCAGACCGCGTACCCCCTGGATTAGTTTCCACATTCTGGCCAGCCCCTGAACCTTCTATTTGAGTCCCAAAACTGACATTATTTGAGGTACTCGTGTCACTCGAAGTCCCCATGTCGTGCCCAGGTGCACTACCCACAACGTCTCTACCCACTGCCCCTGTACCGTTGTCAACACCCCCCTGCCCAGCAGCCCTTGTACCGTTGTCAGCACCCCCCTGCCCAGCACCGGTATCGTCTGTCTCATCAGACCCGTTAAATGGGTCAGCAGAAAAAAGAGAGGAGGGCTCGGGTACCGAGGCAGAGTCCGCAAAAGGGTAGATAGACTCATGAAAAATAACATCGCGAGAGACAAAAAATGTTTTGGTGTCAAGATCAAAGAGCTTCCAACCTTTTTTGTCACTCGGATAACCCACAAAAATACACTTTCGACTGCGTTTGGCAAATTTGTCATGACGGGCAGCTTGATTATGAGCGAATGCAAGACACCCAAAAACTCGAATGTTGGTATAATTTGGACGGACACCATACAAACACTCATAAGGGGTTTTGTTGTCAATTAACGGAGAAGGGACGCGGTTAATAAGGAAGACAGATGTGAGAACGCACTCACCCCAAAAGGAAAGGTCCAAATTAGCTTGGAATAAGAGGGAGCGAGCTACATTCAAGATATGGCGGTGTTTCCTCTCAACCCGCCCATTCTGTTGGGGCGTCCCGACACACGACTTTTGAAACCGAATTCCATGAGACAGAAAATAACCGGCCAAACAATTGAATTCAGTGCCGTTATCACTTTGTACAACCTTAAGGGTCTTAGAAAATTGTGTCGAAACCATACTAATAAAATTCATGAACATATCCGTCACTTCGGTTTTATCAATTAATAAGTAAACCCAAGTTGCACGCGAAAAATCGTCCACAATAGTCAAAAAATACTTGGCCCCGCACGAAGACGGGACACGATAAGGACCCCATAAATCACAATGTATAAGATCAAAACTGTTGAGAGCACGCTGCTCATTATTGAAAAAACGACTACGGGGTTGTTTGGCTAGATGACACACGTCACAGACCCAATTTTTATCAAACTTCAAACTACTAGCAAAAGAGATATTCTTGACAACTTGATCGGAAGGATGCCCAAGACGACGGTGCCAAAGATCGCGAGAACCTAAAGCACTTACTTGATGAATTCCCGCAGCAACCGAACACGCACGAATCCAATACAATCCATCCCGCAGCTCACCTACTCCAATCGTCGTCTTCAAAGAACGGTCCTGTATTAAACATGAGGAGTTAGCAAATTCAAAGACAAAATTTTGATCAGAAGCAAGCTGGGAGACAGATAACAGATTACAAGTAAGGCTTGGTACGTAAAGCACCCGACTAAGAGAAATAGAGGAGTTAATATAAGCCGTGCCCATAATGGTGGACTCAACCCGCTGCCCATTTGGGAGACCAACGGGTCGAGCGTCAATAGAGTGACAATTAACCAAGCAAGATAAATCACCGGTAACATGATTCGAAGCCCCCGTATCAATAATCCAAAGAAACATACCACTCAAGCGATCGGAAGAGAGAATGAAATTTGTAGAAACTCCAGAGGAAAGCATATTCGCATGAACAACCTTAGCAGCCCCTGACTCACTGCCAGACGCACTTCCCGACGAAACACCAGATTGACCGCGTGAACCCCTGGCAGCGCGCTGTTTCTTCAAATCAGAAATTGTGCGGGGGCGATCACCCCACCATTCCGGAAAGCGTTGGGATTTAATATAACAAGTAGACATCTCATGGCCCCGAGTATCACAGTAAGTACAATAAGGAGGCCGCGACGAACGCGGGGGCGCAAAAACAGAATGTTCGCGCGACAGTGCAAAAGCAGAGACCTCAGAAGTGTCACCGACAGCCTGGGAGGGAACACGGAGGCGTTCCTCCTGAAGAACTGCGTGATAGGCACGAGTGAGAGAGGGGAGAGGGTCCAATTGCATTTGTTGAGACCGAATGTTACCATAGAGAGTCGAGTCAAGCCCCATAAAGAATTGATGAAGCCGCTCATTATCAAGGCGTTGGGTAGCGGCGGTGCCGATGTTGCAACTACAACCACCACACTTACACGAAAAAGGGGGTTCGTGAACCACAAGAGAATCCCAAATAGATTTAAGTTTGCCATAGTAAGTAGTAACATCCATACCTTTGGTTTGGGTGCAATTCTTGAGTTGTGTCTTGAGGTTGTGGATAACCGTTCCATCAACGACGGAAAACTGCGTCTCTAATTCCTTCCATAAAACAGCCGCATCTTCGACATAGGATATAGTATCAAGGAGTGAAGAATCGATTGTGTTTCGGATCCATTGTACAATAGTACAATGAACAACTTCCCAGTTTTCAAGGTAAAATTTGTCTGTAGGTTTTGAGATCGAACCATCGATGAAGCCGAATTTACGTCGGGACTTCAAGGACATCCGCATGGAATTCCTCCAGTCATCGTAATTGTCACGCCGGAGAACGACGTTGGAAATCTTTGCCTCGGGACCAGCGTTGGAACCGAGGTAGTACGGAGATTGAGAGTCAATTTTGGGGTTGGGAGGGATAACATCGTCATCACCAGCCATGGGGTCGACGGAAATGATCTTCGTCGTGAAAAAAAAAATAGGGTTTCTGTTTGGTTTTAGGGTTTGGAGAGGAAAAGACCTTGCTCTGTTACCATGTTTAATGTTGTAATTGTGTGTGTTGTTTTTATTATTTGGCCTTAATGTGGCTTATATACATTACACAATTGGATTGGGCTTAAACATAACAACAATCATACGAGTCCAATATCATTAATCTAACAAGATGCATAATAGAATTAGAAGGATGGTGTTGATGAGGTTTACTCATGTCTTGCATTTGTAATAGTAATATCAAAATTCACACTTGATACTTGAGGATGAAGAATTCTTAATTTCTAATAGTAAAACATCTGAAACCTATATGGATTGGTGGCATTTAGTATTCACACTATTCAGTAAAGCTGGATTCATCTAGGGCTTTAAACAGCTGGAAATGCGGTGTAAGTGATCCAGGCCCACAGGAAATGCGCGAGCTGATGAAGAGGGGTTTGGCTGGTTGTGACATGGCCCCCAGGTACTTGTTGACAGAAGAGAGAGAGCACCCATATTTTGAGCTGCTTGCATGTTGGTTGCTGGTAAACCTGTACACCAACAATTCAGTAAGATCTTCTTCATATAAAGACTACCACCATTAAGAAAGCTTTCAAGTCGCCTCCCTCACACAAATAGGCCGATTCTATTTAAGACTTTGTAAAGCGGTGGGTGTGTGTCAAATAACAAGTGGTTTCACAACAATATTTGCATAAAAACGGTGTTTCTGCTGTAGGAAAGTAAGATGTACCTGGCTCATAGACCTCCGGTGGTGTTCCCTTAGATGGCAAAAAGTGGTTGGAAACTGGAGAGACGTTGGTAGCATAAGGCTCTGACTTTGGCATCATTATCTTGGAATGCCTTTTAGACTCCCAAGCGTTGATCTTAGTCTGATGACTGAAACCAAAATTCAGCTGCTTACCACCCTCTGCAAACACAATCGCATAAAAAATCTGAGGTTGCCCAAGTTGATACTGTTGATTCAACCTTTTTTTTTTTTTGGTCTAGAGGAAGCAACAAGAGTAGTTTGGATGCTGTCAGATTTCAAACATATAGATCATAAATACGACCTTTCAGTTATTTCACCAGCTATAAGAAATTAAGAACTGTTGATGGCTGAAATTGAACCAAGCCCAGAGAAGGCTAAACTGTACTGAAAATATTCACTCGTACAACATTTGCAGTCTTATCTCTAATAGAGGCATATGAATAACCTAATGCCATATTAAGAGGATTGCATCGAAAAATAGCTACGTCACAATTTAAGGTATGCAACCAATTTAGTGAGTTTTTCAACAATGTTCACCACAATACAGAACCAAAGAGCATCAAAACCTCATACCATATAAAGATGATGCCAGCCTAATTGAATTGAACTGGATGACCTCTGGCTTCGGCTTCCGGCGACGGGCATTGTGATCAGAAAGACGCCTACGGCAACTTCTTTTCTTTTCATCAAACTCTAAAAGCCCATGGAATCTGCAGAATCATAAGCAGTGAAAAATTCTTATGTAAGCTTACATAATTTGTTTATACATCTAACCCAAACAAAAAAACATGAACCCCCTTTCTCCAAAATAATTGAGCAAAGTTTCCTTCAGCGACAGATCCACATTATCGAAGGGGGATCCTCTGGCACCCAAAAGTTAACATCTTTGTTTATGTTGCTCAACTTTTGTGCTTAAAAACTTATTCAATACATTTTTTGGTATGAAGAATATTTTTAAAGTATCTAACGGAACCCCAGAACAGAACTCTCCAGATCCGCCTCTGGTTTCTTTGAAAGCTTACCGGCTGCATTGTTGGCAAAACCTTCACTCATCTCCGTTTATGACAACCCTTGAGCTTTTGGAATGACTCTCGCAGACTTTGTGTTTCCGATGGTAGTCTTTAGCAGATGAAAGCTCGACATTGCATCCTTCAACTTGGCAGCGTGGAATTTCCAAACTTAAAGAAGAAGCTTTTGGTTTCTTAGCAGAAGAATCAAGAGGCAGAGAAGTGTGAGTAGTATTTTTCACATTACAAACCCTAGAATCATCTTCAAAATAAGTTCGATTACAAAGCTCTAGAGCAGTCAAAGATTCACCAGAAGCGGCAGATCTTTCAATTGTTGGGAGTTCCCTCTTCTTTCTGAGATCCTGTTGGAAACAGTCATTTGTTTCCAATGAGAATTGGGTTTCTTTTATCTCTTTATTAGTGGAGGAATCCTCAGAAACCGACTTTGAGCTTCTCGATGAGGAAGCATATTCCAAATCACTACGACCACCTGAAAACCAGAAAGACCCGACTTCAAAACCTTCGATGCCCTCAATTTCAGAGTCAACCAACTGCAATGTTTTTGGTGCCTCTCCGGCTTTGGTGTCAAACATCACCAAGTTCTCCAACTCCCACGGGAATGGGAATTTTGCATTCAATTCCATCATTGATATGGCTGCCGATAACTCAATATAACTCAATACTACTCAAATCTTCAAACTTAAACCTAGAAAATTTTCAGAAAACACATACAAATGTCAGCAAAACCACTACGACAGTCCACTGTGATTCAGGTTACGCACTTCAGGCAACAAGAAAAAAAACCACAAAACACATATATTTCATCTTTCAAACAAAATCTTTACCAATACGATTGCATCAAAGATATAGCCTAGCTACAATTTATAAGAAACGAGTCATACCTTTAATTCGACAAAGTTGACAACACAAAATCTGAAATCTACACCCATGCTTCAGCTCAACTAGATCAGAATCATATTGCATTTGCAGCAACCGTAAACAAAGAACATTCTCAACCAAATACAATTTGCCAAAACGCCTTTTTTTCCCTCCTACATAAACCCGAAGACTAAAGTAAAGAATGAATTACGAATATGGTCTGTAGTAATTGTACCTAACTCTTGTATCTCAAGTGCTACTCATAACTTCATCTCTTTGTTAATTGGTATAGTCATATTTATATAATTAACTCCTTGATTTAATTTTTGTACTCTCGAACTCCACTTTAAGAAAAGGACTGACATTTTACTATTACCATATTAACCCTTTTGGAAAGTAACCCCTCTCTATCATCATGCATTCATGCTATAGAGTTGGCATTGGTTGTTACTTGTTCCATATTTCTCAACATCTCAATTATTTATGCCAACCAGCTACCCATAATGAATTTAAAGCTTTTTCCCCAAAATAAATAACACAAATTTCAAAGGCTGCCCATCCTATGATTGATTACTCATCTAAGGCATGCCCATCATCTCAAAATCCTATTTGAATTGGATAAGCCTTAAACCCGGCAATCCTTCAGACGACGCGATCAATACGTTGAAACTCCCCCAAATCGATACCAACTGATGAAGTAATTAACTAATAAGAGACCCAAATGGGAAATTCAAGGACCTACGAAAAAAGTGGGACTTTTATATTTAGAAAATAGATTATGAATCAAAAATTATGTTACATTGTGATTTTGATCATTCCTATGAAGTCAAACTTGTAAAATACAGATACCACTAGTCAAAAGTCAAGTATCAAGCTTTTAGAGAGAATATAAACAACTTGGCTTTCACGCAAATAAACAATTACCAGTAATTAATTAAACATTAACATTACTGTAACTTGGCAAAACCCCAAACTATGAGGATGCCTCTTCTTCAAAGTCTAGGGGTGTCAGCAATATCAAAGAAAAATGACGGATAAATGGTACAATAAGACCGTCTTATACGTAGTGACGGTCATTTTATTGGTTAATCACTCATTTATTAATTACTATCGATAAATAAAGCGGCTTGCTTCACACATTTCCCAGATAAAATGACCCAACACACTTGCACACAAATAATCAGTATAATGACAGTATTGCAAATTTGCAACTAAAACAGCAAATAACACAGTATAACAAATAAATTCAGGTGAAAATGTTTTTAACCCAAATAAGAACTAAATTTAATACCTTCCTCAATTTCAGAGTTTTTGTACTGTATTCTGTAATACCCAGTTACCCACTGAGTAAAAAGTAGCAGGATGATGAGTAATTACCCAAAAGAAGCTAAATTTTTACTGCTATTTCTAGTACTACAAAACAGTAAAGATTCAGATTGCAAATTTAGATTATTTAATCAGACAAGAAAAAACAAAACACAAAAGTATGAAAATTGTAGGGAGGTGAGGCTAGGAAAAATCATACCTTTAGGCTTTAGGTAGTAGTGACCCAAGTCTGTTAGAGTGTTAGTTTAGCAAGGGAAGCTCATGAATATGGAATATGGAATATGGAAAGAAAGTTGTTTGGAATTTTACCCTGTTTGAATATAATTTACCTTCAATTATTACAGCTTGTGAGTTGTGAATTTGTGGTGGTAGTAGCACTTTGTGAAGCATTGGGAAGGTGAACATTTGGAATTATTGGTTGGGGGAGTATTTTGTTGTACGTGACTCATATTCATACACAACTGGTATATACTTAAACTTTTAATTCTTGTGTCTAACGGACAAGTTTACGACGGATTAAATAAAATTTATTTTCTTTTATTTTATCTACTCATGTGAATAATACTTGCTCGTCACAAGTTTACGAAGGATATGCCGATTACAATAAAGACTTATTATAATTCTTGCTCATTTCTTATTGTTTTATTTGAAACATTTATTGCTAATTATTTAATTAACCTTTTGTAATTATTGTAGAATTAGTATTCCGATAAGTTGATTTAATGTGGTTTTGTTGGAGTGACTACCTGATTTTGTTGGCATATTATTGCTTTGTTTTGATTTATGGGCTGTCAAATTAATTAAGAATTGATTATGTATGACTTTTATGATTAACTTAGAGAAATTAGTAAGAGTATTAAGAAAATCTCATTGACTTGTGGGAAAAGGATATGATATAAACGCACATAATTGTCAATAAAAGTGAAACAAAATATGACAAGTAAGTTGGTCAAATAAATAAGTAGTTGAATTAAAATGTAATGTATTTTCATAAAACTAGTGACAACATGTTAAATAAAAGGATCATTGCTAATTTGCTATTAGTCTAATAATGTTGTAGACATACAAGTTATTCCCTCCATTCGTCTTATAACTTTATGCATTGGAAAAAAATGTAAGATTGTTCTATCTAAACGGCTTTACAAACTAAAATAGTTAACATATGCATTAGCTGTATTTAGACGGAGTTAATAATGAAGGCAACCATTTGAGTGAAAGCTCGTTGGCGGGGTAGATAGAATTGATACATACTGTAGTTGTTTGATGATGAATAGTGATGAAGTAGGAACTCCCCTCGATCACTTAATCTACTCTTTTATCTAATTACTTACATTATTGAATGTTGTCAATTTTGGATTTCAAATAAATGAGTCCTTCATTGCTCAGAACGGTTGCATAAAAAGGTGTAGAGAAATTAGCATTATAATTGTTTGATGCATGCTTTAAGCATATATACCATATTATTAAAATGGTGTATTAGAAGCTAAGAGATCCAGGATGGGTTTAACCATTTGATGTTAAAGATTTAAACTTTAATAATGAATGGGTTTGAAAGATACAATACTCGTAGTATACTACCAACTCTCTGTTTATTATAGTGTTCATTTCAAATACAAATATAATTGGTTTGTATGTGCTTTTCAAGTTGTTTGATCATTTAAGAGGAAAATTTGTCAAATTGTAGGGACTACCTACTACTACATGTCTACATGTAATGACTACCTACTTTTAATTTCAAACTTCCACGTGATGAACATATAAATAATAATACGATTAAAGTAAAGTTAGTCTTGTGTAAAACGGTTTTACATAATCCTTATACTATAAAAGGAATAGCTTTTAAAGTTTTTCTATTGGTCTCTAATATTTAGGAGTAAAAATCTTTTTATTTCTTATAAACCCCACGTTCATTTTTTGTTATTTGTTTTCTCTTTCAACTCATGTTTATAATTTCAATTTTTTTATGTTAATATGTTTTTATTTACATCTAATCATATACAAAAACATATTATATGCATAAAAAGGGAAAATTTGCATACTTATTCACAAAATAAAAAATTAAAGTACAAATTAATAAATAATATTATGGATATAATAAATTTCGCCCATACCTGATCAAATAAAATATTGACAATGAACATTTTTTTAAAATAGAACATTAAAAATATCGCATACTTTTTAACAAAAAATCATATTCTAAATATAATAAATATTTGTTTACAAGATGAAATAAATATTTTTAACATAGTAAAAAAATAGATCTATAAATTTAATAAACGAACATAATTTAAAACACTATTACGAGTATTTGAAATAATCTTCATTTACGCATCCACATTTAGTTGATTGATTACTGAAACAAATAGTATAAATTATATGTACGTTTCGTATGTCATAATTTGAATATTAACCTGTGCATATTTGTGCACGAGATTAAAACTAGTTAGTATAAAAGTGAAAATAATGTAAATTTAACCATATTAACTGGCGAAGAATTAGGTGGTGAAGTTAATTAGTAAGAGAATTTGTTTTACGATAATAAACTCCGTGAAGTTGATGATTTGCGTATGATGAGTAAAGCAAGCAATTGTGTGACTTACAATAATGCAAAGAGTATTGAATGAATGAATGTAAGCATAAGTCAAGTTGTTGCCGTTGAAATGTGTTGCAATGCCACATTGGTATACTGGAATAGATATGTGGCAAACAAAGGTATAACATACAATCAAATGTGTCACTATTTCCATGGTTTCATAAAATGCATCTTACTATAATACTCCGTATATTATCACAATTTCATAATCATATTCATATTTTCCAAAAATATAATTACATAATGATATATACACTTTTGTACTTGCTATTTTTGTTGCAATTTTTGGAAACCAATTGTTTACCACAATCGAGTAGCCAACAACAACAACAACAACAACAAAGTCATGGTGGTGGTGGTGGTGCATGTGTAAGTTGCACTATATGTCAATACCCATCATCTTGTCAGAACTCACCACCACTTCCACCACCATCACCACCGCCACCGTCACCTTCACCACCAGCAGCAGCAGCAGCAGCAGCACCTCCACCGCCGTCAGCTTCAAGTTCAGAAGGTGTTAATAATTGCCCACCGGGAAGTGTACAATGTTGTGACCAATATCCGAATGGGCCACCCATGGGCGGGATAGGGAGTCCTCCTTATGGACAATATGGATATGGATATGCTCCTCCCATGAATCCATATACTTATGGTTATCTTCCCTTTAATAATTTCTCCGCTTCCTCAGCAACTCATTTTCATGCTCCTACCAATGCATGCCTATTTTGTCTCCTATTAATTTCTTGTATTTTTTTCGTTTTCTGCTTTGTCTGTAATTAATTTCTTGCACCAAAATAAATATATATATATATATATATATATTATATATGACCTTGAACAAATCTTAACGTATGCTTCTGTTATCATATATTATTACAATGAGTTATTTGAAACGAAAATAAAATGGCATTATCGGGTGAATATTACTACTTAACAAAAACAAAATTGTTAAGGAAAACAAAATGGCAATCTGAAGGACAAAACGAGCAAGTCACTAAACTTGATATGAGTAGTCATACATGCTTAGCTTTATTCCTAGAATCCTAGGTAAGTACACTTTGCTGATTTGTTAATTTTTTTTGATACTATGATGGTTAGTGGTTACATGCATGATGCATTGATGCATGCCCAAGTATTTGGGATAAATTAAAATGCAATTGGACGTCTTTAATTAAACTATGATTTATTTCCACATCAAATAACAAGGGTGTTGGAATCTGTCTTGCACATTTAATTAAGATTATCATTGCATTATTGTCACCCATTGTTTTATGGGCACTCTTTTGACACTTTATTTAATTAGGGATATGCTAAAGGTCGTCTATAATTTATATAGATCATACATACTTTGGTATTATACAACGCTCGATATATTATAAGTATCATTTTTGGGTGTTAATCCTTCAAGACCCTAACTCATTTTCAATGTAATTAATTAAATTAAATTAACAGTAATATTATGGACGTAGTGACGTGCATGGGATGCGTCTCTAATAATTCCGTGATGTCAGGGGACTTGACTTTACACATTACAGTGGTTGATATAAAAAAGATTCAGGTGTTGAAATAGAATCTTCCCCTTCCCCAACTTCAAACTCCATGCCTCTTTTAGAGGGCCAAGGGTTAATTACTTAATTGTTAATTACACCATTAATAATCGAGATTAACTTTAATCGCCACCTAATAGTACATATATATATATATATATATACCTATATCACAAAGCACAAAGAGCCGACTAACTTGTTACCTATAATAATTTTATAAACACAAACAAATTACAGCATTTATCCGTCAAATCTCAAAGTTTGTGATATTAATTTAATTTAAGTTGTGTTTTAAAATATAGGGAGTATTTTGTATTCTGTAATAGTGTAGAACTATGACCAATATACCGATATACGTTGTTATGACAATATTTTATAGTTTGTCAAAATCATATGCTAGTAAACTAAACTAAACTTTGTAGAGTGTAGTTATTGACTGAGATTCTAAAATTTGATTTATACGAATATGGAATATGGATTCACAATTTCAGACGTGAGTAATGGACTTATGGGTAGGGTGATTGAATGGGGTATCTGGTATTCTGGCGGGCTTTTAAACTCACATGGCTCATTTCATTTCATATTATTCAGATTTCAGATGGCATGGGCTTTTCATGGACTTATTACTTATTAGTAACATAGGCTTCACCCCATTCAAATCATCAAATCCAATTCATAGAATCAACCCCATTCTTTTAGGTAAGCTTTATTAGCCAACCACACATTTCAAGGGAACTATCCCAAAATACAAACACAACACAAAATACACTCAAATCAAAATTATTTTCTAATCTAATCTTTTTAACTTCTCAAACTCGCTTGTCAAATTAATCTGCCACAATCTTAGGAATTTAATTTGGGCCAAAAAACCACCACATTGGGGGCTTATCATATATTGTAAAAAACATTTTATTATCAAAAAAATGTATTTGATAGATGAATATGTAGTCGCTTTGAATTGCATACAACAATATAAGAGTTATGAAAAATACTATACAACAATATCTCAATTATTTTGTGAAAAATCTTTTCTCACACCTATTTCTCTTCATTTTATAGTATTATGTTTTATGATTATGGTAGTATCATCAATATTAAAAGGTTATAAATTTTAAAGTTAAGTCATGTTCTTTTTAGCTAAATGGAGCTAAACTAAACTGATCTACAATTAAACTGAACTTATTTGAATTGGATTGAAGTGAGCTAATTAAGATAAATAGAGCAAAAATGAGTTAAAAAGAACAGAGCTTTACATGTTGCTCTCAATTCAATACCAAACAGTCAATTGATACAAAGAGAAATCTTAGTATTTTCATAAATTCACAAGTAAGGCCGGGTGAATAATTGAATTTGTTGTTTACCTAAATTCACTACTATTGAACTTACTCTTATATTATTGAACTTACTCAAAGTAATTTTTAATTTAATACATATTTTTGTAAAAGATGTGTCAATTTTATGATGATAAAGTTGTAAAACCGTCTTCTAAAATAGTAAGTTTTGCTTGCGACGGGTCACAATTTGTAACGGATATTTTGTGTGATAAAATGGATACAAAAGGAGTTAGGCCATGTTCTTTCTGACTTTTTAGAGCTGAACTGAACTGAGCTGAACTGAATGAGGCTGAGCTGAACTGAATGAGGCTGAGCTGAACTGAACTGAGCTGAACGGAACTGAATCGAGCTGAGCTGAACTGAACTGAACAGAGCTGAGCTGAACTGAATCGAGCTGAGCTGAACTGAACTGAACTGAATTTAATCGAGCTGAACTGAACTGAGCTGAATGAAGCTTAAATTAATAGAAATAACTTAAGTTTAATTAAAATAGGGTTAATTGATAGCAATAATACAAACTATGATCGTCCTGCTGAAAATAATATGAACTATAAAAAAACCCAAAAAAATACCAACTATGCCATCATTTAACTGATATTAGTTCAGCTCTCTTATTGACTTGTTCTACCCGGTAATCCTTGCTTATTGCAGGTTACCTTTTTTTTTTTTAATTTTTATTTCCTTAACCAGGCCTTAAAGCATATATCTACTTCCTCCATTGTTGTTCTTCAACAATAATTTACTTCCCTCAATTAATTTGTCTCTCTTTCTCCCACTAAGTTTTTTTCACCCTTTTAATTGCTCATTCACCATATTCTACTTCCTTGTCAAACCGAGTTATTCCGTCTTTATTTTTTTCACCCTTGATGTCTTCTTCGATCATCTTGTAACTCGTCCTTTAGAAATACGAATCGATCCATTCTATGCGACCATCAATTACCTGCGATTTTGAGGTGTGTGAAGAAAGGGGCAAATGCGGGTAAATATTTTTACGGTTGTTCGTTGTGGCCGATAAGTTTTGTAGTTTCAGTTGTTTAAAATTGATGTCAATTGTCTTATATTTTTGTAATTGTTTTTGTAGCATAATCAATGTGATGTAATTGTTTTTGTAGCATAATCCATGTCGATTTTTTGAGTTGGAAAAATAGGGTGCTTTGGTGAAGAAGAACTTTTTGAAAGAGAAGATTGAGAAGTTGAAGAACAAAAATCAGAAACTGAAGGCTGAATTGGTGGAATTAAGACATGAAGTAAAAAGACACTTAAGAGGAGAGAAAATAGCAATGTATTGTTTAGTTTACTCTTGGGTTTTTTTTGGTGTTTGTTTGATTTTGAGGAATTATGTGTGAAATAAGGAGAAAATGACAATGATTTTGAGGAATAATGACGAAGATGAATAGTGGAATTGGGATGAATTGATTAAGGAGGATTGATTGATTATGGAGGATTGATTATTGAAGATGATGAACACGAAAAGGGGAAAAATTGGGAAATTAGGGTTAACTGAGGTAAAAGGGGGAAAATAAGGTGAAAACACAACTTACGTTTAATTGGTAACCGGTTCTTCAGGTTGCCCTTCACCCAATGTAATAGAAGTTAAATGATGGCATAGTTGGTATTTTTTTGGGTTTTTTTATAGTTCATATTATTTTCAGCATGACGGTCATAGTTTGTATTATTGCTATCAATTAACCCATTAAAATATACTAACTAATAATAATAATATAAAAAAATGGTTTGCTTAATACAAATTTGCGATTTTTTAAAAAACAATTAGATTAAAAAAATATTAATTTTTAAGTATATTTTTTTGTAGTAAACTCTAATGGACTTTGCTTTTTTTCTTTTTTTGTGTTTTAAAATTAACAAAAGCAACATTTGAATATTTTACGTCTAATTAATATTAATTATTTTTTTTATTATCTAAACATTTACGTCTAAATGTGGTAAATGTGACATGTATTTCATTTTTTTTATTATCTAAACATTAATTATTTTTATATATAAACATTTATAGGTAAATATTATTTGGTGGATTCGGGATACCCGAATACACTTGTGTATTTGTCTCCTATTAGCCATCCAAACGTGAGAAACCATGTACATGAATATAAGCATGCACCTCCTAGCGGAATATTTGAACATTTTAATTATCGACATTCATCTTAAAGGATGACGGTTGAAATGACGTTTGGTCAGCTGAAGAGAAGGTGGAAGGTGTTAACAAACATGCCACAAAATGACAACGAAATATCAAATGTCAATTATCGTATCCGCTTTTACACTTCATAATTTCATTCGGATGTATAAACCTGGTATTCCAGTTATACAACATCAAAGTATTCAAGGAAGAACGGATTCAAACATGGATGATAAAGAACGGAAGAAATTCATGGAGAAAGTTTGAAAAGAAATTGAAAAAAAAAGGTGCGATATTGATGTCCATAATGACCTTGAAGATGAAACACATCAAGATGATAACAATAATAATCATAACAAGAATTATTAATTAATAATAATAATATAATAATAAATATATAAATATAATAATAATAATACCAAAAACAATAATAATAACAATAGTAATAATAATAATAATAATAATAATAATAATAATAATAATAATAATAATAATAATAATAATAATAATAATAATAATAATAATAATAAAAAAAAAAAAAAAAATAATAATAATAATAATGTGAGATATATTTAATAAAGTCGAGCTGAACTGAACTGAAATGAATTAAATGAAGCTGAGCTGAACTGAACTGAATGAAACTGAACTGAATAGAGCTGAGCTGAGCTGAACTGAAATGAACCGAACTGAATAGAGCTGAGCTGAACTGAAACGAGCTGAAAATAAGCCAGAAAGAACAGGGCCTTAGTGGAGAAAGGGGACCACATGAATAATGTTAGAGAGAGAGAAAAAATAGATATTTTATGAGAGAAAACGGTATCCGTCACAAGCTTGCGACGGATGATGCCGTTACAAATAAGAATTTGTGCTTCCAAAATGAGGCAATGATTCCCAAAGGGAATAAATGAAGAGCACACGTAAAAGAAGAGGAAGCATCATAATTCATAATGATGATGCATCGTAATAATGAGTCATTATACATTACCCACGCCACCCTAGTTTCACAAAATCTCGTTGAAGACGGGAGATATCCGTCACTTCGGAGTGACGGATACCATTTTGTCTCACAAAATGCCCATTTAGAGAAGAGAGGAAAGCACATGAGGGGTGCCCCACCTTGTCCCCCTATTCGTTTTATGAGTGTCATTATCCGTCTCTCTACCCGACCCGTCACAAGCAAGACCAACTGCCCTAGTTTTGTTTTGCTTTAATTTGATCATCAAATTTTACATCCATGGATTTTTCGAGCAAAGTTATGATTACTAGTTACAAGTAGCTGCACCTAATTTATTTATTTTTGGTTTTTAAAATATATGCTTGCTTTCTTACGGGTATTCACTAATCACTAATATGATGCTTTATTTTTCTTTTTATTTCACGAATCTTGTTTTTTTCATCATTAACTTTCTTTTGTCGCCAAACTACCGTTCGTGTGTCTATGCTTAGCTACTACGTACGATATACTCGTATACTTCTTCAATCTTCACTTGCTCTTCGTATAGGAGTATTACATACTAGTATTTCTTTTAATTTGCGTTTATGACCATAACATTAAAAATATACTCCTAATTTACTTAAACTTTAAATACAATATATAGTTTGATCTATAAAATAATCGCGATAGGTTGATAGTACATTATATTTATTCACAGTGGATCGGAGTACGTCTTTTAAAATATGAGTGGGGTAAATTAAATGAAAGAGCTAACTGGCTTGAACCGAAAAACAATATACGTCGTGTATGGGGTAGTACTATATAATTTAGTAAACCCAAATGAAAGTGGTGCCTTAGCTTGAAGAAACAATCACCAACGACCACACCTTGACTTGAGAGATGAGGTAGCCAGCTATGGCTTCTTGTTACCTTCCGTACAAACTCTTGGTGGAAATCGCGTTTGTATTCCAATTTCCAAACACCCAACTTCGTCAACAAAGGGGGAGGGGCCTCACAAATCACAATTACTTATTACACCAGCATTTATTTATGAATTCGACTCTATTTTTTATGTCGCTTGCTTATAATTACATTACATTGAATTATAATATACATATATATAACATATTTATATTCACTATCCAGTAATTTAATTAGACGATTTTATATTATTATACATGCATGTAGGAACGTTGACGAGTGCAAAATATTTCAGATAAATTAGTTTAATATGATAGTAATTGTACATTTGTGCCGATCTTATGATGTGTTACATACTTATATATTTATATATCAAACTATCATATATATGTATTTTGCCAAAGTTAAATGGTGAGATCTTTGAATAATATGCCTCCATCCTACATATTGATATAACTAGAAACTCTTAGAAGTGTCAGATTAATTATTGACAAAAATGGATTGTGATTTTGGAGTAATTAATAAGTTGATCTACTACTAAACGACTCTAAAAGATAATCCTTCCACAACATGAGTTGATTACATGAAGTCATGAATACTTAATTAATGGTATTGTCCAAATCCATTCCAACAATAAACAAGATGGAAGCAAAATTGGATTAAAAAGAGAGTGTAGTAATTGACAAAACATATAAAGTTGAAAAGAAATGAAATAATGAGGTATAGATACTTCCATAAATCATAAAGTTCAATTCGAGAGATTTAATTTGAGGTGGGGCTAAAAATAAATGCATAAAAATCATCAAATTAGCAATTGTAGGCTTGATGGCTAAGTTAGTGTTTGGTTGATCACCAAGTGGTGTTTTATAATTAACTTCATTATCTACAATTAGAACAACAATTCAAAGCTATACTAATACTAATACTAATACTAATACTAATACTAATACTAATACTAATACTAATACGCATGCATCCTTGAGGAAGACTAATAATATAGCTAACTTTTGCAAACAAATTTTAAGTCACATCTCTTTAATCTTTACAACAATAAGGAATCCAATACGTAAAGCCAATACCTTTTTTTTCCTTTGAATCCTTTTATCTTTGTTTTTCATCATTTTGAGAATTTCTTGATTTTAAGAAGGTGGACCAAAAGCTTAAATTAGCCTTTATCATCTAATTTTTAACAACATACAATGTTTACCTTTATAAGGAAAATTTATTCCATAAAAGATATGTATATTTACAATTTAATGTGGAGTTTGATTAGTATTCGTATGAATTTAAAACATATATGGTATTTACAATTTGTTGAAGTGGTAATCTTTAAGCCAAATAGTCGTATTGAAAGTAAATATACTTATTAGGAATACTATTCCGTAATTGAAAAATATTTCTTTTTGAAGTGTACTCTTCAATATTTATTTAATGTTTTCTTTATATATGATAATTTAGTGTTATATAGTTCGTTTGATTCTGTTATTTGGTGATTTTGGTCTCATACTTACTTGTAGAATTAACGTTTGTGTAACTCATGCATTAACTCATGTTACGCCTATGACTATAATAGTTGAGAAGACGGTTTGGGATGGCTACTCCATTGGTCATTAACAGTGTTATCATTTTCGATTTATCATTATCGAAGTATAGATACTACTCAAAATATTGAAGTAATCCGTATCATATTACCCAGTAATTAATTTGATAATTTTCAAATATAAACATAATATTCTGCCTAATAATAACGAGTTTTAATAATACTTTCTCATATACTCGTAAAATCATACTTCCTCCATTCAAATTCACTCTATACTACTTTAAATTTTACACACTATTCACAAGTAAGCATTCAATTTCGAATTCCGCTCAATGCTAAGTTAAAATATATTCATGTGAGATTTTGTTTGATTCGTCTTCACGAGAACATTAAAATATCTAACTTTTATAATTTTCGTAAATAGGTAGTTAACGATATTTAACGCGCAAAACCCACTTTAGCAAATGTGAAAGAGTAAAATGATAGAGTGAATTTAAAAGGAGCTAGTACAAAATATGGACTAACAATGATACACCATATCATTTTTTTGTAATTTGTAATTAAGACTTATATTAAGCCAAAAAGTCGATTAGCACCAAAAATCTCACCGGTTCGACCCGTTTGATAGGTGTAGAGACATGTATCTAATTAGGGAATTAGAGAGGCTAGCAGGAGTAATAGAGGGAAATGGATCCTCTCCATTTCTTTTCTCTCCCTTTCCTCTCACAAACATTACTATATTATATATTCCAATCCCTTTCATTTACCTTTTTATTTCCAAATAAATCTACAACCATCGGATTGTTTCCAAATTTAATCCGAACCGTTGAGAAGTAATGGACCTCCATTTCTTTTCGAGAAATGGAGAGGATCCTCGCTCGTAATAGAGTAGTAGGAGTGGTACTAAAGTGAAGCAAGAAAACAAAGGAAGACAGTAAAAGACCCAAAAACAGTAGCGTCAAGCAGGTAGATAGAGAAACGGACACATGAAAATACAAGGATAGAGACCAGAGAGTAGAGAGAGAGAGAGAGAGAGAAAAAAGAGAGAGAGTCCTCCGTGTAACAGGCGGCGAAGGAGTGTGGAGGACTCCCGAAGAAGAAGAAGAAGAAGAAGAAGAAGTAGAAACACAAAGTATATGAATTGATGTTGATGTTGTTGATTGTGTTATGGAACAACAGCATCACGACTTGGGTTTTCTTAGGTTGCTTCTTTCCCATTTTCATCAACTTTCCTTCCTATACTCATCTAATACGACACCGTTTCATTCCTCCTCCTCCAACCCAACCCTCCTCTCTTCCTCTTTCCCCAGGTATCTCTCCTCACTCTTTCCTGTTATCCTCTTTTAATTCTTTGTTTTTCTTCACTTTTAGTTTTAAAGTTTTCACCTTCATTCTCATTTTTGCAATTTCAAGTCTTTGCCTTTTTAACATCTTTTTTTTTTTTTTGGGATTTCGTCGTTTAGATGTTTGTGTTTGTCCTACTTGCTCTTTTGCTTCATCTTTTGTTTCTCTTTTCATTGTAAATTTTGGATTTCCTGGGTATTTGATTCATCACACGAGTGTTTTTTCGGGAATAAAATCGAACAACTTGATTTTTGTGGGTAGACTGGTAGTTCACTTCCTGAGGTAATTTGTCGAATTTCGCAGCAAGTTAATGTGCATTCGTGACATTTTGGTATCTAAAGTGAATTTGAGAAAAGTTTTCTGATCATGGAGATTCACCTCCTTATCATTACCCGGGGGTTGTGGGGTGGAATTGGCGGAAGGAACGTTAATATCTGTTTTGATAGATAGGTCGATTAGCTCACTTTGTTGCTTAGATGTTCTGATATCTGACAGTCTAGGATGCTTGTTACTCTTTGATTATGGGATTATCATGGAATCAAACAAAATGGTGTTCTTACCTAGTTGCGCTTCTTTTCATTGTTAAGTAGCAATCATTCTAGTGGAGACAATCTCTCTTTGTTGTTAAGCCAAAGAGGGAAAGATGCGTGCATCCGACAGCCTTGCCTTGTCATTAAACTAATTGTCGTTTTGGCAGTATGGTAATGTTATAAGATAGTCTGGGATTAGTCCTTTTCAGGCATTAAGTTGGTTTTCATGGTCCTTATCTATCAACTGATTTTGCTACGTAGAGGATTTGGATTCTAAAAGTTTGCTCATTTTGGGTGTGGTTTACCACTTAAGATCCTATAGCTTTGTACAAGTTATGAAGAAGACGGTTAGGGTAGTGGAGAAAACTCAACTGATTGCGCCTTAGTCCTTAAGTATCTGCAACTATTGGTATGAGCCACGTCTCCATTTATCCCTTGTTGCTTTGGATGGTTTGCTCCTTACAAACGAGGAATCTCTCTTATATATACCATTTTTTATCTGGTTATTCTAATCATGATTTCATAATGTTAGGACCTCCTATCACCAGCAACGTGTATGTTCACATACTCCGTCAAATAATGTTTTTATTTTTTTCCTACAGAGTCGCCCAAAATCTGAAGCTTATCCTATCTAAGTTAATATCTCCCTCAGTTGTTCAGTTCTGTGGCAAAAGCTGAATTTCTTCTTTGGCCTTCAAAAAGCGGACATATCTTTAACAAATTTCTTCACTAGAAGAGCTTCATAAGGCCACGGGTATTAAACTTACTAAGCCCGTAAACTATATATTTGACAATTTTCTGGTTGTAGGACTCCCACTTCTCTCATGTACCCTGTGTTCCTGTTATAACCTATAAAATGTTCCCTTTCATTTATGCAAGTTGCTATACTGCTACTCTTCTAAATCACTATAATAGAACACGTGGGGTCTGATATGCATTAACGGTGTTGCCGTATGCATTTTTGTCGTAGCATGGCTGAAGTATGAGTAGGATGAAGTCTGGACTATGACTTTTTGATATAAAGGAAGGGTGATATAAAGATTTGTTGAATTACTAGTAAGAGGTGACCACCTTATTAATTGCAACTAACTGTATTTAGATAAAGAAAGCGGTCTTCTGTTATGGCAACACATTCTTTTGATCTTGAAAACCCAAAAGCCACTATAGAGTTCAGAAAATTAATACTGTGGTTATTCTCTGTGTCGCTCCTCTACGTGGAACTGTTGCTTGATAATCTCCTTGCCAGTTAAATTTGGCTTTTTGTTTCTGAAAGGTATGTCATATATGTATTGATATGGAAATGTCTGAGGAATGGTAATATCTTAATCTTGTATTATGTGGAGGTGCAATAATATTCTCTTTTCTCTCTAGTCTACCTTCAATATTTTCGGTCTTAACATTTGTTCGTTTACCCTGGTCAAGATATGCAAAAATTCCGGGATGGAATGGTCTTGTATGTTAGGGCTATTGCCATTGATTAAGTGTTTTGTTCTAAACTATTTACAGTTTTATTTCCCATGATATCTAATTCTGCCGTTATGAGGGCATTTAAAATTCCCATGGGGCGTCTCACGGGCCATATCTCATGTTAAAAACATGCTCTCATTCCAATTACTCCATGAAAGTAATCATAACTTCTTGCCATTTTCTGGGAAAGTACCTGTTCTCTTTTGACTCTTTTTAAGGTTTAACAGTTAGTAGTTGAAACTTGAAACGTATGCTTGAGTGCGGTTATGGATAAATCTGTTTCTCCCTCGTTTCCTTTTTTATTTTATTTTTCCTCGCTGTTTTTCCTTGTTCTCCCCATTTTGTTGATTCGTACGTGGTCTTATCTTAATCTCATGAATCACAGTTCCTTACCTTGGTTAATGATGTCGACTTCTTTTGGGATTATGCATTTTGTTCTTGATGTGTAGTAATTGATGGTCATGGTATTGATATGTAGCTAACCGAGGATCATTAGAAATTGATTTATTACTATATCTGTCTGCTTGCTATTGTGTGATCGATCATCTAGGTCATGGATTTTAGATGTATTTGGTGAAGTTTTTTTAAGGTTATTTATCGTGTGAGAAATCTAGATCAACGGGTTGCTCTAAGATGTTAGAACCTAGAGGATATCTTTGCTTATTCCATTTGTTCCTCCAACGTTCTCTTAGGGTGTGTTTGGATAGCAAAAAAGGAGGGAAAGGGAGAACGAGGGAAAAGAAGGGGAGAGAAGGGGAGGGGAGGGAGAATGGAGGAGGTGATTTTCCTTCCAAATTTTGTCTTTGTTGGAGAGAAAATAAATTAGCTTGGAGGAGGGAAATGGAGGGATCCATTTTCCCTTCCCTCCAAATCATTCCTCCTCCATTTTGCTAACCAAACAATGGATCTACCATCCCTTCAAATCACTCCCTCCCTTTCCTTCCAAATCTTTCAATCCAAACACGCCCTTTACACCCTTGATGTCTGAGCTTTAGATTTTGAAGATTTGTTTGCTACTTTGTCTATGGGTCTTCTTATAAAAAAAAAGAAACTATGGCTGGTGAGTGTCATAATGCCAAACACCTAACCTGGAGTTTTAGGTAAGTAAATCTGTCTGGAAAACTTGTACATATTTGGGTCAGTATCCTTTATATACGGAGTACTATGGAATAACTTTCCTGGTCAATAAGTTTTTTGTTTTTAACGGGTCAATTGAGATAACTTATTTTGATGCTTTTATGAGTTTTACCTACTTTCCTTGGTGATTCTTAATGTTGCTGAACTTGGGAACCAAATGAGTAGCTTCCATATAGAAATACCATCCGAAATTTGCACTTGAGTATATCACCTCAGATAGACAAATGTCTTCCATTTTTCCTGTTTGTTTGATTCGTACAACATTTTTGATTTCATTGTTGGTTTACTTTTTAGTTGTCAATAACATTATCGTCCTCATTTTAAAGGGTAATTTGATTCACTTTCACTTTTGTAGACTTTTTAGGTACCTTTCTGTATAATTGGACCACTATATTGTGCCATTGTTGAGAATGGAAGGTGTTACCATTATTAGGATGGAGTATTTGCTTATTTGACGTTGAGCTTTCTGTTTGCTGATTCTAATATATCACGATAGTAGTTATGTCCTATTTGCTTTACACTGAAAGTTTAGCGTTGTATATGTAGATGGTGCTTCCTCGATATTGATGAACATCCTGCAGAAGAAAACTGTAATAGTGTTACCCTGACAGCTGAAAAGACTGGAAAATCGAAAATGGCCGACCATTATCAGGCACCACCAATCAAAAGATCCCGTAAAGAAAGAAATCTTGGAAAGTCAAAGTCATCTGAAATCATGGATCCTGAAATTTGGAAGGAATTTCCGGAGGACCTTCTTGAAGCTGTAATTGCAAGGCTTCCTGTCGCCACATTCTTCCAATTTCGGTCCGTATGTCAGAAATGGAATTCCTTGCTTACTACAAACAGCTTCTCTGAACACTGTTCTCAAGTCCCACAATCCCAACCTTGGTTCTACACTATTACTCATGAGAATGTGAATACTGGAGCCATTTATGACCCGCCCATGAAAAAGTGGCGCCACCCGACTATCCCTTCGCTTCCTCCAAAGGTTATCCTTCTGCCGGTTGCTTCTGCTGGGGGTCTTGTTTGTTTCCTCGATATTGGTCATCGGTACTTCTACATTTGCAACCCTCTAACTCAGGCTTGGAAGGAGCTTCCCGCAAGATCCGTCAAGGTCTGGTCTCGCGTTGCTGTTGGGATGATCCGGGTTGGAAACCCTACTTATGGGGCCTACAAGATACTATGGTTTGGCCGTGATGGCGAATATGAAATCTATGATTCCCGGAACAACTTGTGGGCCCGTCACGGGATTTTGCCCTCAAACATCAAGTTACCGCTATCATTGAATTTCCGTTCCCACACGGTGTCCGTTGGTGCCAAAATATACTTCATGCGTTCGGACCCGGATGGGATTGTGTCGTATAATATGGATAGCGGGGTTTGGAAGCAATACCTAATTCCAAACCCACCGAATTCAACCGATCACAATCTTGCAGAGTGTGGGGGGCGGATATTTCTGGCGGGTTTACTAACCAAGAATGCCGCCACGTGTGTGTGCATATGGGAGCTTCAGAAGATGACGCTCTTATGGAAGGAGGTTGACAGAATGCCAAATGTATGGTGCTTGGAATTTTATGGAAAGCACGTCCGAATGACTTGTTTGGGCAACACAGGTTTGCTCATGATGTCACTACGGTCCCGCCAGATGAATCGTATCGTGACATATGATGTGGCGAAAGGTGAGTGGGTGAAGGTACCGAGTTGTGTTCTTCCTCATGGGAGGAAACGTCAATGGATAGCTTGCGGGACTGCCTTTTATCCTTGCCTTACTGCTATCCCTTGACCCCGAGTGATCCGTGGCCTAACCTGGGGTGAGCTCTGAAAGCATAGGTGGTGCCTGGTGGTGTTTTTTAATGAAAGTATTTAAAATGTGAAGAGGCTTCATTTGATCCTCAAATTACTGAGGCCTTACTGACATTTATGGTTTGTATTTTTGTACCAAGTCCTTGGTAGTGGATTTCATTACGCTGTAAAAATTGACAACACATCTCTAGCTCAACACCAGCTTTTGCTATATCAATGTTGACAACTACTTAAAAGTATACTCTGTTTTTTTTAAGATGTGAGAAACTGCATTTAGGTTTGTACCGGGGATGAACAATGTTGGGAAGTACTCAAGTACACAGAATGCCATTATGTGTGGCTTCTCATATCTTTATTTGGTACAAGTATAGCCAGTAGCTCCCTGCAGCTGCACAGGGGACACAAACTCAAGAAAAAGTAGCAATGATGGATATCTGAGTCGAGCCAGTACCCAACATCTATAATTCCACACTTGTATGACCAAAGCTGAGAAGCTCGAGTCAGGGAACAGACATACGAGACTGAGACTGAGACACTTAGGGACTTGATGGGGATTTATAGAGACAGTCTAGGACTGAAGGAACTCATTTATGAAAGGCCTTCCTGTCAAGGAGCGGAGCACTATACAAGCGATTTTCATAAGGTCATAACTCATACATAGATGATAGTCAAGGCACGATTGAAAGGTCTTCCTGTCCTGTCAAAGGAGCACTATACAATACAATCAATTTTCATAAGGTCATATATAGATGATACTCAGGGCACAATTCTCGGTTACAAAGTAGAATGGAGTTGCCCCCAAGTGAATTGAAAATACGCATCATCACATTTTTTTTAAACGTTAGTTTCGTAATAACTAGTATATATCTCTCAATTTCTATTGTTGACCTAACACAGAAGGGGGCAGAGCGCATTTATGCCATTCCTCCACTTGTGGCAGTCCTGATAATCTGGAACAGAGCTGGGAGAAGATAGGATGGAATGGCATTAGAGAATTAAGCAATAACTAGAGTATAGCTTTCAGACATTTGTGAATACAGAATCTTACATGAACCGATGACTACAAATACGAAGAAACCGAGCAAAATAGGGCCAACGGGATAATGTGCACCCTTTTTGAGGGTTGTCTCGGGAACAGATCCCCTCCTTGTGATGTTGTTCTGGAACTTTTCACTCTTCCTGTCGGCAAGGCGCCTTGAAGTTGTCTACACAGAAGACAGCAAACAATAAATGTTAATTCTTACCCTCAAAGGCTGCCACCTAATAGGAAATATCAATTCAATTCATCCGATAAATATCAGAGAAAAGTAGCAAGGAATGGAGGATAGAAACTGCTCTACGCCTCGTCTACTTGAATCTATAGAAGCATGTGATATGGAGTAAAACATAGTATGTGAAATAGTAGGTCAAACCAGTTTAGATAAATTGATACAGTGGTCAGTACAATATCTCAGGCTCAGCATCCGAAAAGTTGGACAATCTGAAGACAATATTTAGTAGCTGAAAAGCATGAGGAAGTGGCTTTTCGTGAAACTCGACATCTACTAATACATCACATTAAATAGACGCAGATCCCAGAATAAGGCTTTACAAAAGGGGTTATTCAGTTGATGTGGAAGCTCGACTCTAGAGGTGGTGGAGATGTAATGACTTATGAGTTATGACATGATCCCAGAAGGTGAAATGTTGAAAGTATAATCAACATTTATGAATAAAATGCAATTCAAGGATCCAGATGTTGATAAAGGACTAATCTTTTGTACCTCCCAGCCCACCAAAAAATATTTCATAATAATCAATAATCAATTAAATTAAGGAAGTACCCTTGTTAATTCCCAAAACTAACAAAATCCTGAAATTCAGATATTATTATTATTATAATTTATAATAATATAATAAAGCATGAAAGGTAAATCACATATAATTGGACATTAACACATGAAAATATGAAATTGAATTAAAGATGAAATCTTTGACAAGTATGTCAAACATGGTAAACCACAATTGAAGTCAGATCTGCAATTAATTAATTAAAAAAAAAAAGAGAGATAAAAGGAGAGAATACCATGATTATTATTGGTCGGAAAATGAAGGGTCTGCTGGAAGAGGTGAAATCAGCTTCTATTGTTTCGTTCTGCAGAGTTAATTGTTTGTTGCTTTCAAATCTGAAATATGCTGCTGGGCCTTTGCTTTTGCCATAAGGCCCATACCAAAGCTATGATTTCAGAATCAAATTTCTGTATTCATCAACATCTAAAATTTCACGTGTCTTCATAAAAATCAAGTCTAATTTTTGGTAACTTTACAATACTGTTTCCATTTTAGTTGTTTTCTTCGTTACAGATAATCATTGTTTTATTCCCAACCACCAATTTGAAGCATTTGACACATCATATCACTTGTATAGTACTTCGTATTAATAACCTGTCATATAGCTCATACTATGTACTTGTAGTACAAGTAGAAGTAGAAATTAAAGTTGTAAACGAGGGTTAGGGCATCTTAATCTTAAATTGTATTGTCATAATCCATGAATTTGGTATAGTGGCATTGATATTAGATTAATTAGTGCGTGCAGCGTGCTTCATGACGAAGCTCGTGTATGCTTAATATCATTATATTACTTAAAGAAGAGACCACAACAGCTGATGTGGCAACATAAAATCACAGCAAACCCACAATGAAGCTCCCACATTAAAAGTAATTTTTTTAAATAAAAAATCACTATATTCAATTAATAGTGTCTTTTCATGTACCAAACCATCAAATGCACTGCAACCCTGCATAGATCAGAGCTCCTAAAAAAAATCGACCGTCTTTCCCTATCCTTCTCTCATAGTCTCACTACCTTCGTTTTTTCCTCTCTTTTCAATTTCTTCTAACACTGCACCACCGTTCACCACTACTTTCACCATCACCGCCGCCGTTCTCTTCCACCACACCAACCTCCCTAATCCCTATACGACATTTCTGCCAACTTGAGGTATGTTTTTTTTTCATTTTTTTTGTATTGAATCGTAAATTAGTGTATGAATGGATGAATTGAATCGTAAATTAGTTTATGAATGTTATAGTCATATGATTATATGTTTAATAACATTATTTTAGTTAGAAATTAGTTTGTTAGATTGAATTTTTGTTTATTTCAATTAGTTTATGAATGGATGAATTAGGTAGATTTTATTTGTTGTAATTTGTTGTGCTGTTTATCATTTGATATACTGTTTTCGACCAAATTGATGGGTTGGCAATACAGTATAAAATGAGAGTATTTGTCACTGGGATAAAACATTTTTTTATCAAGCCAACTAATGAATCTGTGCATTCTACTGATTTAATATCTCCTTCCCCTTATACTGAGAAGCTTATTAGTTTGAGGGCAAAGTTTAAGGACAGGGCATGGGGGATATCTATACCGATCTCGATGACATTGTCAGGGATATCTATACCGATCTCGTGCTTGCCATGGATGTCGTCCAGAAATCTGGGCTGCCCATGGAATACAAGGCCATATTCAACGTGTTACCCATGGTACACGATGAATGTTGACGTTCAATCCATGGTTGAAACGTTGATGTTCAACGTGGATGCCATGGTTCGTATGAATATACTTCGTAGTAACAATTAGTCTTCTTTATAAATATACTTCATAGTAACAATTAGTCGTCTCTGTGACTGTCGTGCAAATATATCACAAATTTAAAACTATGAGCCATACAATTAGTAAGGGGTTAATTTAATATATTAATGATTAAAGTGGTAATTGGAGAGGTCTCACAAAAAGTATTCTATGGGAGCATTTAGTTTGATAATGTGTCTATTAGCAAAGCTTTGGGTTAATTTGTGATTGGAAGTAATTTTCGTCTTTGCAGTGTGCTTGGAGGCTCTTTGATTATTGCCTGTTTATACTTGGTTACCTGGGCATCCTACAAAGAAAAGCAGTCTGCCATGGGGATTGTTTCTCACATTAGTCGATATTCTGATCAACCACTCATTCATCGAGAATCACTAATCAGCAAAATGCACCAAAGAACTTTTCATCTGTTTGTGTTACTGTCACCTTCATTTGGTGCTATGCTCTTTATATTTTCCCAACATTGTGAGATGTTGTCTATGTAATTTTTAGCAAATTTCCTCATTTATTTTTGGAATCATAGGCTGAAAGTCTGGAACTTGGTGGTGTAAGATGGGTTAAATATGCTAAACAAGTTTTTCCGGTTAGGAAATAGCCATTTCTGGTGTACTATTATTGAGTCAGCTGTGTTTGTGCTTATTTGTGTCCTTTTATAGGGTTATTTGATGTAACTAAATCAGCCTTGCAAGGATTCTTTCTATGAAGGACCCTTTACCAAGAATGCTTAGATCAAAAAATTTGCGGTCATTTCAATGATCTAGGGCTAGCAATGCAGATCCGCAACAGTCGTTGAACAATGAAATGATAACCCCTCATTTGTATAGAAGAAAGGTAGGAATGTATTCATTTATTGATAAATGATAACCCCTCATTTGTATAGTAAATACAAACTGTTGATGGATAATACTATAAACAACTTTCAACCATTTTCGCCGCCAAAGTTCATGACAATTCATGGCCGTTCATTATGAAAAAGTGGAGAGAAGAAAATTATACAGAAACGTAAAAAAAAAACGTGAGTTAAAAAAAACGCGAGTTAAAAAAGTTAAGAGTTTAAGACCCAAATTTCTTTAAAATTAAATATGAAAAAAAACGTAAAAAAAAAAATAGTAGTAGTGATAATAATATGAATCATAAGTATTTGATAATAGGAGTAGCAGTAGTGATAATAATATGATAATAATAATTTTTATTTTACAAATTATTAAACAGATTTTAAGTTAAAAAAAAATTGTTGTATCAATTAGAAAATGATTAAAAAATTCCGTTTTATTGTTTTAAACTAAAATAACGATCATAAATAAGAATTTGTTAAAAAAAAAACAACCCCGTGATTTTTCACGGGTGTTAGACTAGTAGTTTGTTTAATGCATTCTCGCGGAAACACCCAATTGCTTTTGCTTATGTAATCACGCATATCAACAAATTCATTGCTTTTATTCACACAAAACTACCTAATTACTTTGTATGTATTCACATGCATCTTTTGCCAACTTTATTTAGCCTTAATGCCTCCTCTTAAGTCACACTATACGCCCTCTATATATATTACCCCAGTAGAAGTCGGGTATTACGGTTGTATATTATGGTTTGCATCTAACCCTAATTTCCTCATTTTAAATCCAAATATCCGTATAAGATAGGTCAGGCCAGACCAGGCCAGGCTAGCCCCAAGTTTACTACTATACTACTCTCTTTTTAAATTTAACCGACTCAAATACATATCAACTCCATTAAAATATAAGTCTTTTGCTAATATCTACACATTTCATTTTCTCTTATATGGTTTTTAAAATTAATACGAGTTAATAAATAAAAAAACAAGTCTTCTACTAATATCCATGCATTGTTTTTATTTAACTATAAAAATGATACATATTTAACCCGTTTTAATTTTAGATAAATAATTATGTCTGGGCCTCGATGAGAATTTGTGTATTATCATATTGCTGCGGATCATAGATCTAAGCAGCAACTTGACGTATTGGAATTGTCTACTGCAATGCTGCAATAGTAGTAGTTGATACTTGATAGGACGAGAAGATGATAAAGCCAAAGTTAGGGGAATCACACCAATAAATACTAATAAATGAATGATTATGGTATAGCGAGTGTGAGGAAAATGTTAAGAGCATGTGCATTGAAGAGGATGGTTTCATCCTCTTATTTCTTCTCTTTTCCACTAACTTTTTGACACCTCATATTCTCTTTCATCCAAATCATTTTCCACTATATTCATCCTCTTCCCCCATCCTCTTTTATTTTTTTCTTCACATCAAAGAGGATCATTTTTCATTCCTCTTTCATGTTTTAATATTTTTTAATATTAATTTATATGTTTTATTTCATTTGAATCATATTTACAAATTAATAAGGTTCTTACTAAAAAAGATGATGGCGGTATTAAATAAAATACGTTACAAATAAATTACAAACGGATTAAAAAGATACATCAAATGAAATAGAATTGATTTTTTGACATAATATGAGATAAAAATAAGTGCTTATTTATAAAAGAAAAAAATACAAAATTGAATAGAATTAGTTGAGAATGCATTTAATACCCGTAATTTACCAACATCAAATATATACTAAATCCATGCAATGTATACATTTCATATGTACGAAATGTAGTACTTACTACATGATTCCACATTACCACTTGCAATATAAAATGTACTCCGTAGTAGTTAATTATCATTAACGAAAATTCAAACATGCAATATACGAAAAACGTAAAATTATTATCGTACAATATACGAAAAACGTAAAATAAAAATCATCGTACAATATGAAAAACGTAAAATTATTATCGTACAATATACGAAAAACGTAAAATTATTACCGTACAATATACGAAAAATGTAAAATTATTAACGTATAATATACGAAAAACGTAAAATCATTCCACCTACAAATTTTATACATTTATTTTAATAAAAATTATGTAAAATAAAAATTACATGCATCAATCCTATTGGATGTTGGGCACAAGAGCCGAGGTTGTACTTCCTCTAAAAATTGAGGAAGTCTTCCTCTTCCTCCTTCAAAGAGGATGTTATTATAAGTTCCACATTGAAGAGGACATCCTCTTAGATGAGAGAGAGTGCTAAGAGGATGGGTGATCCTCTTCAATGTGGATGCTCTAATTGCCGGAATTAAATTAGTACGGTGTGATAAGGTAGTTTCTATTATTAGAAGAAAAGTTAATTCCGGTGGATGCTCATCTCTCCCTTAACCACGAGATCCGAGACTCTTTAGTCACTCTTAAATACATATATGAAGACAATTTATTTTAATTGAATTAGTAAATAGATCATTCAGTTTGATTTTAGAATTTTACTCGGGTTGACCTCTAAGTCGTAACTATTCATTCAAAAAATTGTTGAGGCATAAAAAAAAAGGATGTGCTTTTTTACATACGGATTTTACTCTTTCACATACGACTTTTACAATATTACCCTCGTCATTATTTCATTTCTCTCAAATCTTACCCAATCTTAATTTTTTCCTCTCTTTCCCATCTCTTATTAACATTCAACACTTCCGTTTACCACCTCTTCAAAATAATCATGGCCCTAAAATTTCTAATAAATAAATAATTGATTTTTATAGTCTTTTCATGTGACAATAAATTTTCATAGTTAATTAGTGAGAAAAACAAAAAAAAAAAGCTAGAAAGAAGCTAATTAGTACTCCCGTACGTCTGTAACTCACCAGTATCACCCCCTCCCCACCATCTAATTAATTAATAATTAATAAGTAGTATTAATAAAAAACTATTTTATATTTAAAAAAAGAATCCCAATACCAGCCGTAACTCCATTCCCCGCCACCCCCACCCTTGTCCATGCCAACAACCAACCCAACCGTCCTCTCCAGCCGTTGCACCACCATCTCTAGTCTAGGCGTTACCCCCAGCCGACAAATCAATTCCATCCCAATCGCACCATCACTCGCCCTCCTCCTTCACGAACATGATCCAGCCGCGTCACCAACGACCACCGTCATCCGCTCATCGCCATCGGCTCATCGTCATCGCACCATTCCCGAACCACCGTGCACACCTAGCAACCGTCAATAGTCGTGACTTCTACGCCACCCATAAACCCTAATTAATACTAAATTGCTATACTAAAACTCAAAACTTAATAAAGTGAATGAAGGGTAGTAATAATTCCGAAATATGAAGTAATAATAATTGCTAAATATGAAAATCACCTCACTAGTCGACGAATTACAAATTTACAAGGCATTGTTCAAGATTTTAGAGTAGTTAGATACGATTTTAGAGAGTAAGAGTTAGTTTGATTATGATTAAGAAGAAGAATATGGTATGAAAATTTTGTGAAAAATTGTACGTGAAAGAATAAAGTTGTGAAAAATTAATTCTGTGGAAAAAAAAAAACAAAACACAAAAAAAAAACGTAATTGCTAAATCCCGCACACTCTTTTACTATATTCCAACACATTTTTGACTATAATTCCATTATTACCCTTTTATAAAAAAAATTAAAAAATAAACAAAAATCCTCCAACTCAATCACCATCTTCCGACCACCCATTCCCCAACCCCGACCACCATATCCCAACCTCCACGACCACCCTACGCCGTCACTACCCATCTCGAGTTAAATTCGTATCACAAATTGTTGGCCAATTCATCCCTTCTCGCGTCGTTTAACTCGTTTTATAAATAATTAGGGTTTCGTTTGAATTGGTTTGTTGTAAGGATGGTTGTGGGGTCGTAAAGTCGGAATAGGATGGTTATGGGGTCATTGGTAGTGTCGGCCGTCAGGCATGTGTGTCGAGTTCGTTGATTGTCGAGGCGCGAGGATTGCAGCAAGGATGGGTGGTCGACGGCGGTGGGACTAGGAAGGATGGTCGGCGGCTTGGGCGCGAGTATGGGGCTGTGGAGGGGTGGTCGGCGGCGCGATGAGGGTGGTGGGGGAAGAGTTGTCGACTGTCAGGGGGTTGAGATTTGGTATTGGTGGTTTTTTTGTTTTTTCCTTTGTTTCTTCTCTCTTGTTTCTCTCACAGTGTTGAGAAATGGGAGGGGCACACTCGATATAACGGGAATAAATGTGCGGGAATAAGTAAAATAGTGTGCGGGATTTAGCAAGTCCCAAAAAAAAAATTACCAAAACTCCCAAACAAATAAGTGACACAACTCACACAGTCACACATCACAAATTCACAATCTAATCTTCCTGGTAACAACCGACTACATGTTTTATTTATTACTCCTTATTTTTACCCAATTTCACTACATTTCAAATTACAATTAAAGTAGAATCTCCGAGTTTTTACTTCTTCTGGATGTTCTTCTTTTAATCTCAATTTAGTTGTTTCTTTTTTGCTTTATCCATTATTTCTTGATCTGGGTTTTAATTGGAATCTTTTGGTTGGAATCTTTTGTTCAAGTGTGTGGAGATTCTATGATTATTCTTCCTTTTGCTGCAACTTGCTTCATAAAATTAACATTTTCTTACTTCCTATCTTTTATTTTTGTATTATTCTCTTCAATTTTGAATCTTTTTAGTAAACACTATGAAATTTGTCAACTTTGTGTACTTATCATCATAATTCCTAAAATAAAAATAAAAAGACCCACTTGATTTAATGCATAAATTGTGATCCCAAATGAATTGGTTGATTAATGGTGGAGTGATGGTTGAAAAACCCAGTTTGCTTGATGATGGTAGATATATGTTGTATAATTGGTGGGAAAAAATGAGAGGAAATAGTTGCAAGATTAATCATCCTTATAATCAGTATATTGGGTACAAAAAGTTGAGGAAATTATGGGGGAAGAAACTTGTGATTTGTTGGGTAATTATTTGGATTGTTTTTTGTTTATGTATCCTCTGGTGTATGACATCTTTAGCAAGTGATAGGAGAAAAGAGAGTTTAGGTGGCATGTGTGATGAGAGGGCTAGAATGTTGCAGGATCAGTTTAATGTCAGTATGAATCATATTCAGGCTATCTCCATTTTGATTTCCACGTTTCACCATGGCATCAATCCTTCAGCTATTCAACAGGTATTCATTTTCGACAGCGACTGCAATACGTTTATTGCTCTTTGGTAATTATTACTCCCACGCTCCCAATCATTTGTTTACCACTGATTACTTTGCATTAGATATAATGTGTTATGTGTGTGAGCGGCGAACCCTTGTGGTTTTCCTGAATTGTTAGAATTGGATGCCTTGACACTGTGCTTGCTGGTAATTAGGTTAATGATCGACACTAGACTTGAGTTTGAATTACAAGTTTTATGACATGACTCATGAGGCCAAAGAGGCACAACTTTGATTTTGGAATGTTATGGCAATCTAGAATAAAGCATTGCGGATCAATTAGTTCTCTATGGTTCTGTGTGATGAATTAGCAGACTGCCAATGCAGTTTTAATTGTGCATGATTAGGAAACAGCCCTTTTGAGTAATACAGCATACACCACCCCCTTTCAAACGGGAGTCATTGAAGCACTCTATTCATGTGGTTATGCAATTTTACCTATGCCTTGACACTGTGCTTGCTGTTTTATCCCATTGTGATGATTAGGTGAATAGAAAACTAACTTACTTGAATTTTGTGCAGAAAACTTTTGCAAGGTACACTGAAAGAACTGCCTTTGAGCGACCCCTCACAAGTGGAGTAGCATATGCTGTGAGAGTGCTTCACTCTGAAAGGGAGCGATTTGAGAAGGAGCAAGGCTGGACTATTAAGAGAATGTATGATGTTGAAGAAACTCCACTTCACAAGAATGATTATGCTGTCGAAAGATTGGAGAGTTCTCCAGCCCAACAAGAATATGCCCCTGTTATCTTTGCACATGACATCATTGCACATGTGGTTTCTGTTGATGTGCTAACAGGAAAGGTAGTTCTGATCTGATTGGTGTTTGCATTGCTCCTGTCTCGAATTTTCCAGGGTTCTTGAAAATCAATGTTGCGAGTCATTTTATGCTACTGTACACTTTAGCAGCTGTTTCCATTTTTATTAAGCTAAAGTCTCACTTCTCTTTGGTTTTGGTTGTGATAAAACAAAGCAAAAAGACCTCATCAAAGTGGCTGTACTTCTTTTTATTGTGAATAGTTATTCCGTGCAATACTCTACACAATTTTCATTATTTTCATTCTCAGGCATCCAAAAATGGCTAGGACCGCGTGCATTCAATCTCCCTTACCCCAACACTGGTAGGACTTAGGAGTCTTTGAGGCACCGAGATAATGTGGTTATATATCAGTAGCTCGTAAGAGGCTGGTGCGATGATATTGGACTTTTGAACTTCGATAGGTCATAAGTGATTATACTTTGGTGAAAGTTATGGCATTAAAATTTGTTCTCTAATAATCATTTTCATTCATTCATAGGATGATCGTGAAAACGTTCTGCGTGCAAGAGCAACAGGGAAGGGAGTTCTAACTGCTCCATTTCCATTGCTCAAAACAGGCCGCCTGGGAGTTATCTTGACATTTGCTGTTTATAAGAGGGATCTTCCTTCTAGTGCTACCCTTCAGGAACGGATTGAAGCAACAGATGGGTAAATATCTGTTCTCCATTTTATTTAACTTGGTTGTTCTCAGTTTTTTAGCTGCTGCACCTGCTAGTTTCATAAATGATCGCAACTTCTGTGAAATCGGAATTGGTTCCCAGGATTAACCAACAATATATTACTCCATACCCCCTTGTAGAGCCCTTTTTTTTTTTCTTTTTTTTTTTTTTATCATAACCCTATGCATGTTGTCTTCCATGATGGCACTTACAAAATTCATGGAATACTAGTAGCTACATGTGATCTCATGCCAATGAGTCACATTTTGTACACAAAATATGCACATCTAACACTAATCTTAATTACCATAGAGTAAGGGTGCAGCCATGTACTATACTGACTAGTTCTTCTGAACAGCTATCTTGGTGGAGTATTTGATGTCGAGTCACTTGTAGAAAAGCTACTTCAGCAGCTTGCTAGCAAACAGAAGATCGTAGTAAATGTGTATGACACGACTAATGTCTCAAAGCCGATCAGTATGTATGGTTCAGATGTATCAAGTGATGATTTACAGCATGTCAGCTTGTTAAACTTTGGCGATCCTCTTAGAAGGCATGAGATGCGTTGCAGGTGAAGTGAGTTACCTTTATATTATATATCAAACTTATATGGAGATGTCAGATAGCTTTTGTGGTAAATTCATTAATTGGTGGTACATTTGAACTCTGCCATCATCTGTGATCATGTCCCTTGTGGCTCCCATTAAACCCTTGTAAAGAACAAATCCAGTTTATGTTTTATGCCTTTGCAGCTTGCCATCTCATACTCATATCCCGTACTATTTAAAGGGTTATTATGAGAACCAGAAATTCTGGATTGACTTTACCTGATTTCTGAAAGATTTTGTTATCGGAATAGATAGCAAGGATATTGACTTTCGCTGTGTTTTACAGGTTTAAGCAGAAACCACCATGGCCATGGTTAGCAATTGCCACTGCAGTTGGGATTCTGATAATTGCCTTACTGGTTGGACACATAGTCTATGCAACTGTAAACAGGATTGTGAAAGTCGAGGATGACTATCAGGAGATGATGGAGCTTAAGAAGCGTGCAGAAGCAGCTGATATTGCAAAATCACAAGTACGCTTTTCGTTTTCTTCTTCTTCCTTACATATATTGAATGTTTTTTTAATGCTAAAAAATAAAGCAATTGCCGGCAGTGTTTGCTTGAAACTATTTACCATAATTTGATATAGGATTATTATGATTGTGGAGAGCTAAACTAACTTTGTTAAATTCATTAGCGAAAGATATGAATGTAGAAATTGTTAAATTTACTAGATAAAATTTTGTTTGCATATAACTTGTTGCCTCTAGATGTGTCTATTTTAAACCATATGTTAATTCTAGTGTCCTAAGTCATTTTATATGTTATAAAGGGATTATAGCGCGAATCAAGGCATTCTATTCCGGGACCAAAACCGTGGATAATAATCTTCTGGACCAAGGGTGTTCGTTGTTCTTCAGAAACCAGAAATACTATTTTCTAAATCCTCGTTTATAAGGACATTATATGTTAAAATTTGAAACAACATAGAATTGAGTGTACAACTTTTTTCTATTAGAATTTGGATTTGGGATACGGTTTGAAATAGACTTTTAGAGACCTAAACACTACTTTTTATTTTTTAAGGTCGTATTGGTATTAGACAAAACATTCAATATATCTAAGGAAGACCAATTCTAATACTTTATCCACCAATTCTAATACCCATATAAAAATGATTCAAGGTATTAGAATTCGTGGATACCGTTCCACTCCATGTATATTTGTTGGATACTCATCTACACAAAGCGATTTTCACTGCCTTGATCCCAAACGAATCGATTATACACCTCGCGACATGTTAAATTCATTGAAAATGAATTCCCATATTCACGACTCCTCACGACAACCCCTCCTCCATCCACCCCATCTGGGCACCCTAGTTCTACCCGTCCTATCACACACCACACCTCCCACCACCGCAACCACTTCCTCAATCATCCACCTAACCAAACCACTTATAACCCAAGTTTACACACGTCGCCCAAAACCTCAAAATCAACCCTCCATCTCATCTCCACCTACCTCACTCAACTGTACCACATTTGGTCCCTCCACAGATCAACATGACTCTCCCCCACGCCTCATGCTTCTCCCACCTCTCACCAAACATATTTGACCCCCCCCCCCCCCCACCACAACGTAACGTAGTCACTTGCCTAGACAACAATATCCGCAAACCCAATCCACGATATGCTTATCTTACACATACTGCCGATACAACTCACTCTTTACCAAAAAACTGTAAAACAAGCGCTAATTTCGCCTCAATGGCATAATGCTATGCTCGATGAATTCAAAGCTCTAGAAAGAAATAACACTTGGTCACTAGTTCCTAAAACGATGTCTCAAAATATAATTGGATGTAAATGGGTCTATCGAATAAAATACAATCCCGATGGCTCACGAAAACATCACAAAGCCCGCCTAGTAGCAAAGGGCTTTCACCAACGACCAGGAATAGATTACAACGAAACATTCAGCCCAGTTGTAAAACCAACAACAGTACGCCTAATACTCTCCTTGGCCGTCACAGATACATGGTCATTACGGCAACTAGATATTAACAATGCGTTTGTATCTACAAGGTACATTAAATGACAATGTATACATGTCCCAACCACAAGGATTTATTGATGCCTCCAAACCGGACTATGTATGCAAACTACACAAAGCCATATACGGCCTAAAACAAGCTCCTCGAGCTTGGTACACCGAGCTCAAAACATATCTTGTCACCTACGGCTTTCATCGGTCAATTTCCGACTCATCGCTATTTATTCTTAATAACAAAACAACATGCATTTATATGCTCGTATACGTTGATGACATTATTATTACTGGCCCAAACCAAAACCACATACAACAATTTTTCACTACACTATCTAAACGTTTTTCGTTAAAAGATCTTGAGCCACTCCTATTTTCTAGGCATCAAGGTCACACCCAAAGCACTTGGACTGCACCTCAACCAATCCAAATATATACATGATCTACTAGACAAATATAAAATGTCCAATGCTAAACCAAACACTACACCTATGGCTACTGAAAATCCCCTTATCCGCGAAGACAACAAACCAATCCAGGACCACTCGGACTATCGATCGTAGGGAGCCTACAATACCTCTCCCTCACTCAACCCGACATAGCCTTCGCCGTCAACCGCTTTTCCCAATTCCTCCATCATCCCACCATTAAAGAGACTTCTCCGCTACCTCCAAGGCACTCAAACCCATGGCATTCAACTTTATCAAAAAACCCCACTTTGTCTTCACGCATTCTGCGATGCTGACTTCGCCGGAGACAAAGACAATTACTTATCAACAACCGGTTATATCATCTACCTCGGTCGCAATCCAATCTCATGGTCCTCTAAAAAGCAACGAGGTATGGCCCTTTCCATCACCGAAGCTGAATTTCGAGTTGTAGCCGCAGTAACCATGGAAACACTTTGGCTACGTAACCTACTTACCGAACTCAAAATAACCATTACAAAACCTCCAGTAGTTTATTGTGATGACATATGTGATAACATGTCAGCCACATTATATGCAAAAAAACCCTGTTTTCCACTCTCGAAGGAAGCACATGGCGCTCTCCTTTCATTTTGTTCGTGAACATCTTCAACTCGGTGACATTCGTATCCAACATGTTGCAAGCAAAGATCAACTCGCAAATGCTCTTACAAAACCACTTCACAAACAAAACTTCTATGAATTACGAGACAAGATTGGCCTCCTTCCTTCAACGTCCATCTTGCGGGGGCGTAGTAACAATATTCCTACCAATATTAGAAAATCACAAGAATCAATCAATGATCACACAAGACAATCAATCAGCCCTTAAATCAAGCTAATATAATTGTATTCACATTGTAAAAACAGAAAGATTTTATTATGTATAATCTCATTGTAAATATTAGCCTTACTTAGTCTACCCTAAATATATGATATATCATGTAATGCAATAAATAATATATCAAGGTTTTCAGAATATTCAAACCTGAGTCTTATATGGTATAGACTATAGAGGGATTAAGAAGCGAGTTTCGAGACATTTTTATATGGTATAGAGGGATTAAGAAGCGAATTTCGAGACATTTTCTTCAGGGACTTAGTCGAACCAAACCGTGGTACATAACCTTTCAAATGGCGGTTTTCGTTGATCTGCCAAAACTGGTCTTTATCCTTGTCTATAGGGCCATTATGTCTTAAAAAGACTATCAGATTAGTCTCCTTGCCTATAGGCCCATTATGTCTTAAATGACTACCGAATGAACTCTCTCAAAACAAAACAATATGGAGTATATAACTTGTTTCGTCTACAACTTCTTTTTTAGTTTGTTACCAAATTTAATCCAAAAAGTAGTCTTAAAGGTCTCCAGATGTCTCTCTTCCAAGCCATATTTCAATGTTGGTACCATGAATCATTTTTATATGGTATTAAGGGATTACGAAGGGAATTTCGAGACCTTTTATTACAGGCCCAGTCCCTTCAGAAATGCTTGTTTTCATTGATTTTCAGAAACCGGAAAGATAGGGCCTTGATGTTTTGTTATGACTCTTATGAGTATTGGGTGTTTGTTCTCACTCAGTACTACCATTGAATGGAGTATACAACTTGTTCAGTCTATTTTTAAGGTTCTATATGTCTATACTCTGTTCTATGTTGGCCCAAAATCGTGGATAGAAAAGGAGTGTGTGTTGAATACTTGTCTGTAGGACCATAATGTCTTAAAACCATTTTAAACCATTTGTTTTGTCTTACAGTCTCTAGATGTGTATATTTGAAACCATATGCCAATTATGGTATGTTGTGTTATTTTTATATGGAACAGAGGGATTAGCGAGCGAATTTCGTGGCATTTTATTCCTAGGCTAAGTGCGATAAAAACCGTGGATAATAACCTTGAGAACTGATGGTGTTCGTTGTTTTGTTGTTTATCCGAAATAAGAAAGATTTTTTTTCTAAATCCTCGTTTATAGAATTATAGGCCATTATGTCTTAAATTTTTTTCTCAAATGTTCGTCTCTCTCTAAAACAACATAGAGCGCAGTTCGTGTATTACTGATACGATCCGAAAAGTAGTCTTAAGATCTCAAGATGTCTTTATTTCAAACCATGTGTTACTTTTGTTACTTATAGACAGCTATAGTCATGTTTATATAGTAGAGAGTGATTGTAGTGTGAATTTCGACGCATTTTACTTCGCTGCTTAGTTGGCCAAAACCGTGGATAATAACATTCCGGAATCCTTGTCTGTAGGGCCATTATGTCTTAAAATTACTATTGATGTTCGAATCTCTCTCAAAATAACAAAAAATGGAGTATACAATTTCTTTTGTCTATTATTACACCCTTTTTTCCAAAAACTTTTTATAGTATTAAGTTTTACTTCGTTTTTAAAAAAAAAATTTAAGCTTTATTCTTGATTTTATTTTTTTGGTTTTTATATATGTGATAAGTTCGATTTAAAATCTATAAAACCCCTTTGCCTTTCATATTTTGTTTCACTCCACTTCCGTTTTTTCTTTTCTTTCTTTATTTTCGCTTGTTGATGGGAGTTCACCCATGACGGTTCCAAAGGATGATTTATGTCAGCCGATCCCAAATCATTTTGGGACTAAGGCTCTGATGTTGTTGTTGTATTATCGACACGATCGAAAAAGTATTTTAAGGTCTCTAGACATCTATATTTCAAACCATAGGCCAATTTTGGTTCCCTGGTCATTTTTATATGGTATAGAGGGATTATGAAGCGATTTTCCTGACATTTTATTCGGGAAAGATGCTCCAATTTGAAAAAAGTGATGTAGACCCATTTTTGATTAATAGTTTCAAGTAAACCCCATTTTGGTTATTAATTTACGTTTGAGCATCTATCTTCGAAAAATTAGTTTTCATATATATCTTCATTTGGCAGCGTGCGGGTTATCCCTTTTCCCCCACCCCTCAAATATTATGTTATCCTAATCTTCTTGTGTATATCTTGCAGTTCCTTGCCACTGTTTCTCACGAGATCAGAACTCCTATGAATGGTGTTTTGGGTAAATTTTGGTTCAGCCTTTACTATGTATATAGTACATGAATATGTGAATATGCTGTATTGAAACTTCTAACTATTATTGTTAGGGATGCTTCATATGCTTATGGACACTGACTTGGATGTAACTCAACAAGATTATGTAAGGACCGCTAAGGCTAGTGGAAAAGCTCTAGTTTCTCTTATCAACGAGGTTCTTGATCAGGCAAAGATCGAGTCAGGAAAACTTGAGTTGGAGGCAGTCACTTTTGATTTACGTACTATTCTGGACGATGTTTTATCCCTCTTTTCCGGAAAGTCTCAAGAGAAGGAAGTAGAGGTAATGATGAAAGCATCCCGTCAGCTGTACTTCTATGCTGTGTTTAAGGCACTAATTTTAATTTTTCTGAGGGACTTAGCTTTTGAATTTTTTGACATTCCAGCTGGCAGTCTTTATTTCTGAGCTTGTACCCGATCAGGTTATTGGCGACCCAGGAAGGTTCCGTCAAATTATTACAAATCTTATGGGTAACTCAATTAAAGTAAGTATGACGATGCAAACCAGTAAGAAATATACTGAAGGCATCCCACCTTTTATTTTTCTAATTTATTTAACAGGCTGAATTAGGCTCAATATACTGAAATAGGTTAACTATGTTTCATTGCGACAGTTTACCGAAAGAGGACACATCTTTGTGACTGTCCATCTTTTAGAGGAGGTGAGGGACTCAACAGAGGTGGAATCTGAGTTATCTTCAAAGAATACCTTGAGTGGTCTGCCTGTGGCTGACAGACGAAAAAGTTGGAATGGATTTAAAGCTTTCTATCAAAATGGGCCCAGTAGTCCAGTTCCATTGTCATCATACAATTCTGTTGATGTAATTATTTCTGTTGAGGATACAGGTTGTGGCATCCCGTTTGATTCTCAGTCTCGCATTTTCACTCCCTTCATGCAAGTAGTTCCTAGAAATGGAGGCACGGGCATAGGACTTAGTATAAGCAAGTGTTTGGTTAGCTTAATGAATGGGGAGATTGGGTTTTCTAGTGTGCCAAAGGTTGGTTCTACCTTTACATTTACTGCCGTATTTGGCACAGCTAGCTCTAGTTCAAATGAGATTAGGAACCACTCAAATCTGGCATCAGCCGAATTCCGAGGCATGAGGGCATTAGTTATAGACCCTAGCCATGTGCGAGTAAAGGTTGCAAGATATCATATCCAACGTCTAGGAATAGGTGTTGAAACAACACCCGACTTGAACCAAGGTCTTACTATGATTAATTCTGGGAAACCGTTCATTAACATGGTACTTATTGAGGAGGAACTTTGGCGTGCGAATTTGAAAGCAGCCACCCTGTTTGTTAATAAATTGAGAAACACAGTCTACGACAAGGTTCCCAAACTTTTTATGTTGGCTAATAGTATATGCAGCGATGTCAACACTCCATGTGTTATCATGAAGCCTCTGAGGGTAAGCATGTTGGCTGCATCCTTACAACGAGTCATGGGTGTTGGAAACAAGGGGATCGTCCGGAATGGAGTGTTTCTGAGCTTACCACTTCAGCATCTTCTTCATGGGAGAAAAATTCTGGTTGTAGATGACAATGCTATTAACCTTAAAGTGGCTGCAGGTGCTTTGAAAAAGTATGGAGCTGAAGTTGAGTGTGTAGATACTGGGAGAAGAGCTGTGGAAAAGCTTAGCCCACCTCACCACTTTGATGCATGCTTCATGGATATCCAGATGCCTGAGATGGATGGGTAAGTATCCTTGTATGCCCCTTAAAAGGTCTCTTGATACTTCAAAATATATTGCCTTCTTGGAGCATATTTCGAAAAGGCCCACAAATCCGTATGGTATTCATTCCTCGAACAGTTTACAATTCAAATGGATCATAGACTCATTCTGTAGTTCTGATTTACAATGGAATGAAACAAAGTAGCTCACTACAAGAGCTATACTCCGTATTTCTTAATGTTAAGTACTAGGCACTATCTGCAATTATTGCCTCAATTTTCACAATGGGTCATCAATCCAGAGTAGCGTCTGTGTTCTAGTAAATAGCGTACATCCAGTCTCTCCTTCCCTTGTCATTTGCGGGAGGCTTTGAGACAGTCAGACAGACAATGTTGGTTATATTCAGTCCCCAAGTTCTGAACCTTAATTAGACATATCTCATATGGTCTGTGGATGCAACTTGCATAAAATTCTTAGACAGTATAGTGTTTGTTGTTTTCCTTTTTTTGGTGAATAGTGCTCATCTCTTGAAGCAAAAAATGAACTGTACTGAAGGTTGGACTTTATGCAGATTTCAGGCTACAAAGAGAATCCGTGAAAGAGAGTTTTGCCTCAATGACCGTATCCAACACGTTGAAGCGATCACAAAGGGGTACGAAAACATGTCAAATTGGCATGTTCCTATCTTGGCTATGACAGCAGACGTTATCCATGCTACTCACGAGGAATGCCTTAAGTGTGGAATGGATGGGTACGTCTCGAAACCATTTGAAGCCGAACAACTCTATCGAGAAGTCTCGCGCTTTTTCCAAACAAGTGCGTACCAAAATGAGTAAGGTATCATTTTCAAAGGGAAAGCAAAAGCTTCTTGTCCGCTTGCTTTGTACTTCATAGGCGTGCCTGTTTTGCTTCTAAGTAAGCTTCTATTCTTTTGCTCTTAACTTTTTTTTTTGCAGCCCAAAAGGGTAAAATCATTAAAATCAACCAACTAAACAATCGGCTACCTCAGGTAGCTTGCCAACCAAACCGGTTTCCCTACTCCTATAGGTAAGACATGCGCAAGAGAATGAGCTACATCACTGTTTACCCTACTTGTACGTGACCAATAACAGAACTAAACGAAGAACAAATGTTAAGAATATCATCTAATACAATAAAAAACATACTACGTCCCCATCTTCCCTATCTTGAGCGCGTCAATCACCTTCATATACTCACTTTCCACCACAATAGCTTCATGTCCCACCTTGGCAGCCTCCTCTAAGCCATCAAGAACCACAACCGCTACCAAGTCGTTCCTGGAATGTGCCATGCCCTACAAAACCTTCCCCGTATCATTGCGACACACCGCTCCCACACCCACAACCACGCCCTCCGTAGCTCCCACGACACCATCGACCTCAACTCATCACAAAAGCTAGTTGGAAGTTTAAAAATACTACATTAAATATTTGACGGGCTTTATTGAAAATAATTAAAACTATAACATTAAATAGCATTAAAGTCACAATTTATTACTAAATGAGATAAAAGTGCAAAAATGTCACCCATGGGGTCGAACTCCTCATGACCAACCTTATAGAAACTAAGTATCTGACTACTACACCACTAAATATTTGACGAACTTTATTGAAAATAATTTGTAAGTATTTCAAAACAAAGGGGGTCACCTGCACTCCCGTTAAAATCGCCTCTGCGCGTGACCTCACGGTCACAAAGCAAAACCTGTGTCAAAAAAAATGAGGTGATCAATGGCCATTTGGTAGCCTGTTGGTGTTGGGACTCTTATGAGATCACCTGTCAAACTTTTATATCCCATCTTGTATCTCACTACCTTAAATATTGATACATTACATTTCAAATTATTGAAATAGTAATAATATATATTAAAGGGCATGTGTCGTTAAAAGAAGCAATGAGGCACAGAGGGTTTGCTTTGTGACGGGTTTCAAATTCCACGTCACAAGTACCGCCACTCAATAATTTTACTCACTAAGCTTATTGACACGATCACAATTGACAGTGTGGTAAAATAATAATTTTAAATGTTTTATTAAGTTGCATAGAGATGGCATTAGTATTTTCTGTTCTCCCATTGACTAATTGTTTGACGTTGTATTATGCTCAGAACTTAAATTTATTTTGCATGGAGGACGACTATTGAGATCAGTCAAATGCGAGAAGCATTAGTGGATTACCCATATTTAAGCTGACAGACATGTCCGTATGCATCACGGCTTTCGTATGTAAGTGAAGAATCTTCTTGTATCTTCTTGATAGTTTGTTGCTTCATACTCCTTGCAGTGATCGATAGTTACTAGAGCCTTCGCTTGGACAACATTCTCTGTATTTTGGTATTATATGTTGTTTCCAGTTGTGATGGTGTAAAACTGGAGACAATATGCCATAAATGCAGTTAATACCTCCTGAAAATACAGCCCGCAATAAACTTGAGAGCGGTCATGAATCATAACGTTAGGGAGTGACATTTGTATTATAGAGTTAGACATGCACATTAGGGAGTGACATTTGTGCAGAAAACGCCATATATGTATAGATTACACAGGTAGGGTCAGTCTTTGGCTAATGGTAATTAGTCTAGTTTTGTATAGGGAATCAGGGATAGGGAGGTGTCAGGATTCAGATTTCATTTACTGTAAAACTGTAAGTAGTACTTCCTGTTCCTATAGTTTAAGGTGTATATCCATTCAAAATGCTTACCCATATGTCATCCAAGGTGTGATGAACCATCCTACGTAGCTTTCATACAATAGCTAGAATGAAAAATGGATCCCTATTATTACAATATAAGTTTATAGTTCCTCCATTCAATTCTACTCTACCACTTTGTTTTTTTAACGTTTGCCGACGTGTGTTTTACCCGGTAAATATTTTAGCTATGTATTTGCAAAAATTATAAAAATTAGATATTTTTTATGTACTTGTAAAAACGAATCAAACATGATCCCACATGATTATATGTTCACTTACGTTTGATCGTATGAAGAGAAAATCGAAAATTGAATGATAACTTGTGAATAGTGTATAAAATTGAAAGTGATAGAGTGAATTTGAATGGAGAAAGTATATATATTTGAGAAGACAACCCACTTTGTTTGGAAGCTTACCATATTAGATTTCAGCTCAAAATAACAAATATTTCATTTTCATGCTTATTTGATTTTCGTCCGAAGTTGATTTATTGCATACCGGAATCATCATGCGTTCTCCGTTAATCTTCAAAATTGTGAGCCTACTTTATCTGACTAGAAGAACCATTCGTTTGATTTACAGACATTTTTGTTTTGAAACTCCGAGATCCCGAAAATTTTGTATTATATACTTCAATTTAAGTTGTTCGGGATGTCGTATCGGGTTACGTTTTCCTTTGTTTCATTTTTTCTATGTGAATAAGGTATTATGGAGTGAATTTCAAGTTTTTTTTATCCGGGAAATCCGTCGCCTTGAAAAACTTGGATAATAATCTTCAAAATCTGCTATTTTCGGCCAATTTAGAACCCAACTTTTTTTCCTCCTGAATCTTTGTTGATAGTCTCATTATATACTATAATAAATATTGGATGCTCAGATCTTTCTCAAAACAACATAGAATGCTACTAAATAATGTTCGGATCTCTAAATATGTCTATTTTCAACCGTTTGCCTATTTTAACACATTCAGACATTTTTATATGCTACTAAGGTACTATGGTACGAATTTCATGAGTTTTTATTTCGTGACCTTAAAGGCCTAAATAACGTGGATAATAACCTTCAAAATTGGCTATTTTTGGTCATTTCAGATCCCGAATTTTTTTTCTTTTGAATCATTTTTTAAAGACTCATTATATGCTATAATTAATATTGGATGCATAAATTTTTCACAAAACAACATAGAATAAAGTATAAAACTTATTTTGTCTATTTCATACAGAACCTTTAAAATAATGTTCGGAGCTCTAAATGTGTCTATTTTAAACCGTTTGCCTATTTTAACACATTCAGACCTTTAAATATGCTACTAAGGTACTATGGTATGAATTTCATGAGTTTTTATTTCGGGACCTTAAAGGCCTAAAAAACGTGGATAATAAATAACCTTCAAAATTAGCTATTTTTGGTCATTTCAGATCCCGAATTTTTTTTTTCTGAATCATTTTTTAAAGACTCATTATATGCTATAATTAATATTAGATGCATAAATTTTTCACAAAACAACATAGAATAAAGTATAAAAGTTATTTTGTCTATTTCATACAAGACCTTTAAAATAATGTCCGGAGCTCTAAATGTATCTATTTTAAACCGTTTGCCTATTTGAACACATTCAGACATTTTTATAATGTACAAAGGTACAATGGTATGAATTTCATGAGTTTTAATTTCGAGATCTTAAAGGCCTAAAAAACGTGGATAATAACTTTCAAAATTGGCTATTTTTGGTCATTTCAAATCCCGAATTTTTTTTTTTCTGAATAATTTTTTAAAGACTCATTATATGCTATAATTAATATTGGATGTATAAATTTTTCACAAAACAACATAGAATAAAGTATAAAACTTATTTTGTCTATTTCATACAGAACCTTTAAAATAATGTTCGGAGCTCTAAATGTGTCTATTTTAAACCGTTTGCCTATTTGAACACATTCAAACATTTTTATATGCTACTAAGGTACTATGGTACGAATTTCATGAGTTTTTATTTCGGGACCTTAATGGCCTAAAAAACGTGGATAATAACCTTCAAAATTGGCTATTTTTGATCATTTCAGATCCCGAATTTTTTTTCTTCTGAATCATTTTTTAAAGACTCATTATATGCTATAATTAATATTGGATGCATAAATTTTTCACAAAACAACATAGAATAAAGTATAAAACTTATTTTGTCTATTTCATACAAGACCTTTAAAATAATGTCCGGAGCTCTAAATGTGTCTATTTTAAACCGTTTGCCTATTTTAACACATTCAGACCTTTTAATATGCTACTAAGGTACTATGGTACGAATTTCATGAGTTTTTATTTCGGGACCTTAAAGGCTTAAAAAACGTGGATAATAACCTTCAAAATTGGCTATTTTTGGTCATTTCAGATCTCGAATTTTTTCTCTTCTGAATCATTTTTTAAAGACTCATTATATGCTATAATCAATATTGGATGAATAATTTTTTCACAAAACAACATAGAATAAAGTATAAAACTAATTTAGTCTATTTCATACAGAACTTTTAAAATAATGTTCGGAGCTCTAAATGTGTCTATTTTAAACCGTTTGCCTATTTTAACACATTCTGACATTTTTATATGTTACTAAGGTACTATGGTATGAATTTCATGAGTTTTTATTTCGAGATCTTAAAGGCCTAAAAAACGTGGATAATAATCTTCAAAATTGGCTATTTTTGGTCATTTCAGATCCCGAATTTTTTTTCTTCTAAATCATTTTTTAAAGACTCATTATATGCTATAATTAATATTGGATGCATAAATTTTTCACAAAACAACATAGAATAAAGTATAAAACTTGTTTGTCTATTTCATAGAAGACCTTTAAAATAATGTCCGGAGCTCGAAATGTGTCTATTTTAAACCGTTTGCCTATTTTAACACATTCAAACATTTTTATATGCTGCTAAGGTACTATGGAACGAATTTCATGAGTTTTTATTTCGTGACCTTAAAGGCCTAAAAAACGTGGATAATAACCTTCAAAATTGGCTATTTTTGGTCATTTTAGATCCCGAATTTTTTTTCTTCTGAATCATTTTTTAAAGACTCATTATATGCTATAATTAATATTGGATGCATAAATTTTTCACAAAACAACATAGAATAAAGTATAAAACTTGTTTGTCTATTTCATACAAGACCTTTAAAATAATGTCCGGAGTTCTAAATGTGTCTATTTTAAACCGTTTGCCTATTTTAACACATTCAGACCTTTTAATATGCTACTAAGGTACTATGGTACGAATTTCATGAGTTTTTATTTTGGGACCTTAAAGGCTTAAAAAACGTGGATAATAACCTTCAAAATTGGCTATTTTTGGTCATTTCAGATCCCGAATTTTTTCTCTTCTGAATCATTTTTTAAAGACTCATTATATGCTATAATTAATATTGGATGCATAAATTTTTCACAAAACAACATAGAATAAAGTATAAAACTTATTTTGTCTATTTCATACAAAACCTTTAAAATAATGTTCGGAGCTCTAAATGTGTCTATTTTAAACTGTTTGCCTATTTTAACACATTCTGACATTTTTATATGTTACTAAGGTACTATGGTATGAATTTCGTGAGTTTTTATTTCGGGATCTTAAAGGCTTAAAAAACGTGGATAATAACCTTCAAAATTGGCTATTTTTGGTCATTTCAGATCCCGATTTTTTTTTCTTCTGAATCATTTTTTAAAGACTCATTATATGCTATAATTAATATTGGATGCATAAATTTTTCACAAAACAACTTAGAATAAAGTATAAAACTAATTTTGTCTATTTCATACAGAACTTTTAAAATAATGTTCGGAGCTCTAAATGTGTCTATTTTAAACCGTTTGCCTATTTTAACACATTCTGACATTTTTATATGTTACTAAGGTACTGTGGTATGAATTTCATGAGTTTTTATTTCGGGATCTTAAAGGCCTAAAAAACGTGGATAATAACCTTCAAAATTGGCTATTTTTGGTCATTTCAGATCCCGAATTTTTTTTCTTCTAAATCATTTTTTAAAGACTCATTATATGCTATAATTAATATTGGATGCATAAATTTTTCACAAAACAACTTAGAATAAAGTATAAAACTAATTTTGTCTATTTCATACAGAACTTTTAAAATAATGTTCGGAGCTCTAAATGTGTCTATTTTAAACCGTTTGCCTATTTTAATACATTCTGACATTTTTATATGTTACTAAGGTACTGTGGTATGAATTTCATGAGTTTTTATTTCAGGATCTTAAAGGTCTAAAAAACGTGGATAATAACCATCAAAATTGGATATTTTTGGTCATTTCAGATCCCGAATTTTTTTCTTTTAATTCATTTTTTAAAGACTCATTATATGCTATAATTAATATTGGATGCATAAATTTTTCACAAATCAACATAGAATAAAGTATAAAACTTATTTTGTCTATTTCATACAGAACCTTTAAAATAATGTTCGGAGCTCTAAATGTGTCTATTTTAAACCGTTTGCCTATTTTAACACATTCAGACATTTTTATATGCTACTAAGGTACTATGGTACAAATTTCATGAGTTTTTATTTCGGGACCTTAAAGGCCTAAAAAACGTGGATAATAACCTAAAAAATTGGTTATTTTTGGTCATTTCAGATCCAGAATTTTTTTTCTTCTGAATCATTTTTTAAAGACTCATTATATGCTATAATTAATATTGGATGCATAAATTTTTCACAAAACAACATAGAATAAAGTATAAAACTTATTTTGTCTATTTCATACAAGACCTTTAAAATAATGTTCGTAGCTCTAAATTTGTCTATTTTAAACCGTTTGCCTATTTTAACACTTTCAGATATTTTTATAGGCTACTAAGGTAGTATGGTACGAATTTCATGAGTTTTTATTTCGAGACCTTAAAGGCCTAAAAAACGTGGATAATAACCTTCAAAATTGGCTATTTTTGGTCATTTCAGATCCCGAATTTTTTTTCTTCTGAATCATTTTTTAAAGACTCATTAGCATTTTTCACAAAACAACATAGAATAAAGTATAAAACTTATTTTGTCTATTTTATACAAAACCTTTAAAATAATGTTCGGATCTCTAAATATGTCTATTTTAAACCGTTTGCCTATTTTAACACTTTCAGACATTTTTATATGTTAGTACGGTACTCTGGTATGAATTTCATGAGTTATTATTTCGAGATCTTAAAGGCCTAAAAAACGTGGATAATAACTTTCAAAATTGGCTATTTTTGATCATTTCAGATCCCGAATTTTTTTTCTTCTGAATCATTTTTTAAAGACTCATTATATGCTATAATTAATATTGGATGCATAAATTTTTCACAAATCAACATAGTATAAAGTATAAAAACTTATTTTGTCTATTTCATACAAGACCTTTAAAATAATGTTCGGAACTCTAAATGTGTCTATTTTAAACCGTTTGCCTATTTTAACACATTCAGACATTTTATATGCTACTAAGGTACTATGGTACGAATTTCATGAGTTTTTATTTCGGGACGTTAAAAGCCTAAAAACCGTTGATAATAACCTTCAAAATTGGCTATTTTTGGTCATTTCAGATCCCGAATTTTTTTTCTTCTCAATCCTTTTTTATAGACTCATTATATGCTATAATTAATATTGGATACATAAATTTTTCAAAAATCAACATAGAATAAAGTATAAAACTTATTTTGTCTATTTCATACAGGACCTTTAAAATAATGTTCGGAGCTCTAAATGTGTCTATTTTAAACCGTTTGCCTATTTTAACACATTCAGACCTTTTAATATGCTACTAAGGTACCATGGTACGAATTTCATGAGTTTTTATTTTGGGACCTTAAAGGCCCAAAAAACGTGGATAATAACCTTCAAAATTGGCTATTTTTGGTCATTTCAGATCCCGAATTTTTTTTCTTCTGAATCATTTTTTAAAGACTCATTATATGCTATAATTAATATTGGATGCATAAATTTTTCACAAAACAACATAGAATAAAGTATAAAACTTATTTTGTCTATTTTATACAGAACCTTTAAAATAATGTTCGGAGCTCTAAATGTGTCTATTTTAAACTGTTTGCCTATTTTAACACATTCAGACATTTTTATATGTTAGTACGGTACTCTGGTATGAATTTCATGAGTTTTTATTTCGAGATCTTAAAGGCCTAAAAACCGTGGATAACCTTCAAAATTGGCTATTTTTGGTCATTTCAAATCCCGAACTTTTTTTCTTCTGAATCATTTTTTAAAGACTCAATATATGCTATAATTAATATTGGATACATAAATTTTTCACAAAACAACTTAGAATAAAGTATAAAACTTATTTTGTCTATTTTATACAGAACCTTTAAAATAATGTTCGGAGCTCTAAATGTGTCTATTTTAAACCGTTTGCCTATTTGAACACATTCAGACATTTTTATATGCTACTAAGGTACTATAGTACGAATTTCATGAGTTTTTATTTCGTTACCTTAAAGGCCTAAAAAACGTGGATAATAACCTTCAAAATTGGCTATTTTTGGTCATTTCAGATCCCGAATTTTTTTTTCTGAATCATTTTTTAAAGACTCATTATATGCTATAATTAATATTGGATGCATAAATTTTTCACAAATCAACATCGAATAAAGTATAAAACTTATTTTGTCTATTTCATACAAGACCTTTAAAATAATGTTCGGAACTCTAAATGTGTCTATTTTAAACCGTTTGCCTATTTTAACACATTCAGACATTTTTATATGTTACTAAGGTACTATGGTATGAATTTCATGAGTTTTTATTTTGGGACCTTAAAGGCTTAAAGGCTTAAAAAACGTGGATAATAACCTTCAAAATTGGCTATTTTTGGTCATTTCAGATCCCGAATTTTTTTTCTTCTGAATCATTTTTTAAAGACTCATTATATGCTATAATTAATATTGGATGCATAAATTTTTCACAAAACAACTTAGAATAAAGTATAAAACTAATTTTGTCTATTTCATACAGAACTTTTAAAATAATGTTCGGAGCTCTAAATGTGTCTATTTTAAACCGTTTGCCTATTTTAACACATTCTGACATTTTTATATGTTACTAAGGTACTGTGGTATAAGTTTCATGAGTTTTTATTTCAGGATCTTAAAGGTCTAAAAAACGTGGATAATAACCATCAAAATTGGCTATTTTTGGTCATTTCAGATCCCGAATTTTTTTCTTTTAATTCATTTTTTAAAGACTCATTATATGCTATAATTAATATTGGATGCATAAATTTTTCACAAATCAACATAGAATAAAGTATAAAACTTATTTTGTCTATTTCATACAGAACCTTTAAAATAATGTTCGGAGCTCTAAATGTGTCTATTTTAAACCGTTTGCCTATTTTAACACATTCAGACATTTTTATATGCTACTAAGGTACTATGGTACAAATTTCATGAGTTTTTATTTCGGGACCTTAAAGGCCTAAAAAACGTGGATAATAACCTAAAAAATTGGCTATTTTTGGTCATTTCAGATCCAGAATTTTTTTTCTTCTGAATCATTTTTTAAAGACTCATTATATGCTATAATTAATATTGGATGCATAAATTTTTCACAAATCAACATAGAATAAAGTATAAAAACTTATTTTGTCTATTTCATACAAGACCTTTAAAATAATGTTCGGAACTCTAAATGTGTCTATTTTAAACCGTTTGCCTATTTTAACACATTCAGACATTTTATATGCTACTAAGGTACTATGGTACGAATTTCATGAGTTTTTATTTCGGGACGTTAAAAGCCTAAAAACCGTTGATAATAACCTTCAAAATTGGCTATTTTTGGTCATTTCAGATCCCGAATTTTTTTTCTTCTCAATCCTTTTTTATAGACTCATTATATGCTATAATTAATATTGGATACATAAATTTTTCAAAAATCAACATAGAATAAAGTATAAAACTTATTTTGTCTATTTCATACAGGACCTTTAAAATAATGTTCGGAGCTCTAAATGTGTCTATTTTAAACCGTTTGCCTATTTTAACACATTCAGACCTTTTAATATGCTACTAAGGTACCATGGTACGAATTTCATGAGTTTTTATTTTGGGACCTTAAAGGCCCAAAAAACGTGGATAATAACCTTCAAAATTGGCTATTTTTGGTCATTTCAGATCCCGAATTTTTTTTCTTCTGAATCATTTTTTAAAGACTCATTATATGCTATAATTAATATTGGATGCATAAATTTTTCACAAAACAACATAGAATAAAGTATAAAACTTATTTTGTCTATTTTATACAGAACCTTTAAAATAATGTTCGGAGCTCTAAATGTGTCTATTTTAAACCGTTTGCCTATTTTAACACATTCAGACATTTTTATATGTTAGTACGGTACTCTGGTATGAATTTCATGAGTTTTTATTTCGAGATCTTAAAGGCCTAAAAACCGTGGATAACCTTCAAAATTGGCTATTTTTGGTCATTTCAAATCCCGAACTTTTTTTCTTCTGAATCATTTTTTAAAGACTCAATATATGCTATAATTAATATTGGATACATAAATTTTTCACAAAACAACTTAGAATAAAGTATAAAACTTATTTTGTTTATTTTATACAGAACCTTTAAAATAATGTTCGGAGCTCTAAATGTGTCTATTTTAAACCGTTTGCCTATTTGAACACATTCAGACATTTTTATATGCTACTAAGGTACTATAGTACGAATTTCATGAGTTTTTATTTCGTTACCTTAAAGGCCTAAAAAACGTGGATAATAACCTTCAAAATTGGCTATTTTTGGTCATTTCAGATCTCGAATTTTTTTTTCTGAATCATTTTTTAAAGACTCATTATATGCTATAATTAATATTGGATGCATAAATTTTTCACAAATCAACATAGAATAAAGTATAAAACTTATTTTGTCTATTTCATACAAGACCTTTAAAATAATGTTCGGAACTCTAAATGTGTCTATTTTAAACCGTTTGCCTATTTTAACACATTCAGACATTTTTATATGTTACTAAGGTACTATGGTATGAATTTCATGAGTTTTTATTTTGGGACCTTAAAGGCTTAAAGGCTTAAAAAACGTGGATAATAACCTTCAAAATTGGCTATTTTTGGTCATTTCAGATCCCGAATTTTTTTTCTTCTGAATCATTTTTTAAAGACTCATTATATGCTATAATTAATATTGGATGCATAAATTTTTCACAAAACAACTTAGAATAAAGTATAAAACTAATTTTGTCTATTTCATACAGAACTTTTAAAATAATGTTCGGAGCTCTAAATGTGTCTATTTTAAACCGTTTGCCTATTTTAACACATTCTGACATTTTTATATGTTACTAAGGTACTGTGGTATGAATTTCATGAGTTTTTATTTCGGGATCTTAAAGGCCTAAAAAACGTGGATAATAACCTTCAAAATTGGCTATTTTTGGTCATTTCAGATCCCGAATTTTTTTTCTTCTAAATCATTTTTTAAAGACTCATTATATGCTATAATTAATATTGGATGCATAAATTTTTCACAAAACAACTTAGAATAAAGTATAAAACTAATTTTGTCTATTTCATACAGAACTTTTAAAATAATGTTCGGAGCTCTAAATGTGTCTATTTTAAACCGTTTGCCTATTTTAACACATTCTGACATTTTTATATGTTACTAAGGTACTGTGGTATGAATTTCATGAGTTTTTATTTCGGGATCTTAAAGGCCTAAAAAACGTGGATAATAACCTTCAAAATTGGCTATTTTTGGTCATTTCAGATCCCGAATTTTTTTTCTTCTAAATCATTTTTTAAAGACTCATTATATGCTATAATTAATATTGGATGCATAAATTTTTCACAAATCAACATAGAATAAAGTATAAAACTTATTTTGTCTATTTCATACAAGACCTTTAAAATAATGTTCGGAACTCTAAATGTGTCTATTTTAAACCGTTTGCCTATTTTAACACATTCAGACATTTTTATATGTTACTAAGGTACTATGGTATGAATTTCATGAGTTTTTATTTTGGGACCTTAAAGGCTTAAAGGCTTAAAAAACGTGGATAATAACTTTCAAAATTGGCTATTTTTGGTCATTTCAGATCCCGAATTTTTTTTCTTCTGAATCATTTTTTAAAGACTCATTATATGCTATAATTAATATTGGATGCATAAATTTTTCACAAAACAACTTAGAATAAAGTATAAAACTAATTTTGTCTATTTCATACAGAACTTTTAAAATAATGTTCGGAGCTCTAAATGTGTCTATTTTAAACCGTTTGCCTATTTTAACACATTCTGACATTTTTATATGTTACTAAGGTACTGTGGTATGAATTTCATGAGTTTTTATTTCGGGATCTTAAAGGCCTAAAAAACGTGGATAATAACCTTCAAAATTGGCTATTTTTGGTCATTTCAGATCCCAAATTTTTTTTCTTCTAAATCATTTTTTAAAGACTCATTATATGCTATAATTAATATTGGATGCATAAATTTTTCACAAAACAACTTAGAATAAAGTATAAAACTAATTTTGTCTATTTCATACAGAACTTTTAAAATAATGTTCGGAGCTCTAAATGTGTCTATTTTAAACCGTTTGCCTATTTTAACACATTCTGACATTTTTATATGTTACTAAGGTACTGTTATATGAATTTCATGAGTTTTTATTTCGGGATCTTAAAGGCCTAAAAAACGTGGATAATAACCTTCAAAATTGGCTATTTTTGGTCATTTCAGATCCCGAATTTTTTTTCTTCTAAATCATTTTTTAAAGACTCATTATATGCTATAATTAATATTGGATCTAGGTGCATTATTAAGGTTGACATAAGGAAGGCCTTTGATTCTGTTAATTGGTCTTTTCTCCATTCTTGCCTTATTTCTTATGGGTTGCCCCCTTTGTTTATTAAATGGATCATGGCATGTGTGACTTCTTCTTGGTATTCCCTTAATGTTAATGGTTCTGTGGAGGGCTTTTTTAGAGGTAAGAGAGGGTTGAGGCAAGGGGATCCTCTCTCCCCTTATCTTTTTGTCCTCTGCATGGAGGTCCTTTCTCGTCTTCTTAGGAGGCTTCCCTCCTATGAGGGGTTTTCTTATCACCCCAAGTGTGTAAGGATTAAACTGACTCACCTGGTGTTTGCTGATGATTTGTTGGTGTTTGTTAGAGGGGATCTACCATCTGTTAATGCTGTTGCAGATTGCCTTCACACTTTTGCTCAGGTTTCTGGCCTGAATGCCAACCCTTTCAAGACTTCAATCTACTTTGGTGGTGTGCATTCTACTGTCAGGCATCTTATCCTTGCTTCCACTGGGTTTGCCATTGGTGATATGCCCTTTACTTATCTTGGTTTGCCTCTTTTTGGTGCTAGGCTCACTACACATATGTTTGAGCCTTTGCTCAATAAGATCAAAACTAGGATTGATAGCTGGGCCTTTTATAATCTTACTTATGCAGGCAGAATTCAGTTGATAAACTCTGTGCTCTTTGGAGTTAATAACTTTTGGGGGGCCAGTGTTATTTTGCCTAAAACTGTTGTTAAAAAGATTAATAGTCTTTGCATGAACTTCTTATGGGGGGCAGATAATGAGGGTAGGAAGTTCACTTTTCAGAGCTGGGCCTCCATCTGTAAGCCTCGTAGAGAAGGGGGCTTTGACATTAAAGAAGTCCTTAGCTGGAACAAAACTCAACTGGTGCGATGGATATGGAAGCTTCACCATGGCATTGAGTCTATCTGGGCAAACTGGACTAGAGCATATAACCTTAGGAGTGCTCATTTCTGGTCTGTTCAGAAGACCACTGCCTCTTCATGGTATTGGAACAACCTGCTGCTTGTCAGAGATGAGCTGATCAACTTGAAAGGGGTCACTGAGATCCACCAAGCCTTATCTTGCTCTCCTTTTGATGCAGCTACTTTTTATGAAATTTTAAGGCCTCATTCTGATCCTATTACGTGGTTTAATACAGTCTATGATGCTGATGTGATGCCCAAGCAGAGTATTATTGGCTCCATGGCTGTTCAACACAAGCTTCCAACGATGGACAAGTACATTAGCAGAGGCTTTCACTGGGTTAACTGGTGCATCCTTTGCAAAGGGGCTGCTAAATGTCATACTCATATCTTCTTCCAATGTCCTTTTTCTGCTACTGTTTGGAAAGATGCTCAGGACTGTTATTCTTTTCGTACTCATTCTTATGACTTGGAGCAGGTGCTTGATTGGTACAGGACTCACAATCGTGGGGCCAGCTGGGTAAAAAGAAGGCGTAGGTGTGCTCTTATGGCTGTTATCTATCTCTTGTGGCAAGAACGCAATTGTAGAGTCTTCAAAAGTGCAAGCTGCTCCCCAGATTCTCTGATTCATCAGCTTAAAGTCATTGTTAATCTTAGAATGTACCACAATTCTCATGGAAATGTGTATTGAATTTTGGTTCTTGTCTTTCCTGGTGCTAGCTTGAATCCTACTTTTCTGGTAGCTTTCATTCTAGTACTGATCCAGTTTTTCAACATCATAGTTTACTATGATGTTTTTCTAGGTTTTTTTTCCTTGAAAAAGATTTTTTTTATAGGGGGGCCACTCCGGTCTCCTTTGTAGTGGAGTATAGGGTCTTGTATTGTCACTTTTTTTATTATGAATAAAGATCCTTTGCTTTTCTGCAAAAAAAAGTATAAAACTTATTTTGTCTATTTCATACAGAACCTTTAAAATAATGTTCGGTGCTCTAAATGTGTCTATTTTAAACCGTTTGCCTATTTTAACAAATTCAGACATTTTTATATGCTACTAAGGTACTATGGTATGAATTTCATGAGTTTTTATTTCGGGACCTTAAAGGCCTAAAAAACGTGGATAATAACCTAAAAAATTGGCTATTTTTGGTCATTTCAGATCCCGAATTTTTTTTCTTCTGAATCATTTTTTAAAGACTCATTATATGCTATAATTAATATTGGATGCATAAATTTTTCACAAAACAACATAGAATAAAGTATAAAACTTATTTTGTCTATTTCATACAGAACCTTTAAAATAATGTTCGGAGTTCTAAATGTGTCTATTTTAAACCGTTTGCCTATTTTAACACATTCTGACATTTTTATATGTTACTAAGGTACTCCCTCCATTCATATCCACTTTGTACATTTGCTTTTTCACGTTTGTCAACGCACGTTTTACGTGCTAAATATCTTTAGCTACGTATTCGCAAAAATTATAAAAGTTATATGTTTTCAATGTACTCGTGAAGACGAATCAAACAAGATCCCGCATGAATATATTTCCTCTTATGTATTAGGAGAAAATTGATACCGAACGTTGATTTGTAAATAGTGTACAAAATCCAAAAGTATCATTTGGATTTGAATGGAGGGAGTACTATGGTATGAATTTCATGAGTTTTTATTTCGGGATCTTAAAGGCCTAAAAAACGTGGATAATAACCTTCAAAATTAGCTATTTTTGATCATTTCAGATCCCGAATTATTTTTCTTCTGAATCATTTTTTAAAGACTCATTATATGCTATAATTAATATTGGATACATAAATTTTTCACAAAACAACTTAGAATAAAGTATAAAACTTATTTTGTCTATTTCATACAGAACCTTTAAAATAATGTTCGGAGCTCTAAATGTGTCTATTCTAAATCGTTTGCCTATTTTAACACATTCAGAAATTTTTTTATGCTACTAAGTTACTATGGTACGAATTTCATGAGTTTTTTTTTCGGGACATTAAAAGCCTAAAAAACGTGAATAATAACCTTCAAAATTGGCAATTTTTGGTCATTTCAGATCTCGAATTTTTTTTCTTCTGAATCATTTTTTAAAGAATCATTATATGCTATAATTAATATTGGATGCATAAATTTTTCACAAAACAACATAGACTAAAGTATAAAACTTATTTTGTCTATTTCATACAGAACCTTTAAAATAACGTTCGGTGCTCTAAATGTGTTTATTTTAAACCGTTTGCCTATTTTAACACATTCTGACATTTTTATATGTTACTAAGGTACTATGGTATGAATTTCATGAGTTTTTATTTCGGGATCTTGAAGGCCTAAAAAACGTGGATGATAACCTTCAAAAGTAGCTATTTTTGATCATTTCAGATCCCGAATTTTTTTTCTTTTGATTCATTTTTTAAAGACTCATTCTATGCTATAATTAATATTGGATACATAAATTTTTCACAAAACAATTTAGAATAAAGTTTAAAACTTATTTTGTCTATTTCATACAAAACCTTTAAAATAATGTTCGAAGCTCTAAATGTGTCTATTCTAAACCGTTTGCCTATTTTAACACATTCAGAAATTTTTATATGTTACTAAGTGACTATGGTACGAATTTCATAAGTTTTTATTTCGGGACCTTAAAGGCCTAAAAAACGTGGATAATAACCTTCAAAATTGGCAACTTTTGGTCATTTCAGATCCCGAATTTTTTTTCTTCTGAATCATTTTTTAAAGAATCATTATATGCTATAATTAATATTGGATGCATAAATTTTTCACATATCAACATAGAATAAAGTATAAAACTTATTTTGTCTATTTCATACAGGACCTTTAAAATAATGTTCGGAGTTCTAAATGTGTCTATTTTAAACCGTTTGCCTATTTTAACTCATTCAGACATTTTTATATGCTACTAAGGTACTATGGTACGAATTTCATGAGTTTTTATTTCGAGACCTTAAAGGCCTAAAAAACGTGGATAATAACCTTCAAAATTGGCTATTTTTGATCATTTCAGATACCGAATTTTTTTTCTTCTGAATCATTTTTTAAAGACTCATTATATGCTCTAATTACTATTGGATACATAAATTTTTCACAAAACAACTTAGAATAAAGTATAAAACTTATTTTGTCTATTTCATACAGAACCTTTAAAATAATATTCAGAGCTCTAAATGTGTCAATTCTAAACCGTTTGCCTATTTTAACACATTCAGAAATTTTTATATGCTACTAAGTTACTATGGTATGAATTTCATGAGTTTTTATTTCGGGACTTTAAAGGCCTAAAAAACGTTGATAATAACCTTTAAAATTGGTTATTTTTGGTCATTTTAGATCCCGAATTTTTTTTCTTCTGAATCATTTTTTAAAGAATCATTATATGCTATAATTAATATTGGATGCATAAATTTTTCACAAAACAACTTAGAATAAAGTATAAAACTTATTTTGTCTATTTCATACAGAACCTTTAAAATAATGTTCGGAGCTCTAGATGTGTTTATTTTAAACCGTTTGCCTATTTTAACACATTCAGACATTTTTATATGCTACTAAGTTACTATGGTATGAATTTCATGAGTTTTTATTTCGGGACCTTAAAGGCCTAAAAACCGTGGATAATAACCTTCAAAATTGTCTATTTTTGGTCATTTCAGATCCCGAATTTTTTTTCTTCTGAATCGTTTTTTAAAGACTCATTATATGCTATAATTAATATTGGATACATAAATTTTTCGTAAAACAACTTAGAATAAAGTATAAAACTTATTTTGTCTATATCATACAGAACCTTTAAAATAATGTTCGGAGCTCTAAATGTGTCTATTTTAAACCATTTGCCTATTTTAACACATTCAGACATTTTTATATGCTACTAAGTTACTATGGTACGAATTTCATGAGTTTTTATTTCGAGACCTTAAAGGCCTAAAAAACGTGGATAATAACCTTCAAAATTGCCTATTTTTGGTCATTTCAGATCCCGAATTTTTTTTCTTCTGAATTATTTTTTAAAGACTCATTATATGCTATAATTAATATTGGATGCATAAATTTTTCACAAAACAACATAGAATAAAGTATAAAACTTATTTTGTCTATTTCATACAGGACCTTTAAAATAATATCCAGAGCTCTAAATGTGTCTATTTTAAACCGTTTGCCTATTTTAACACATTCAGACCTTTTAATATGCTACTAAGGTACTATGGTACGAATTTCATGAGTTTTTATTTCGGGACGTGAAAGGCTTAAAAACCGTGGATAATAACCTTAAAAATTGGCTATTTTTGGTCATTTCAGATCTCGAATTTTTTTTTTCTGAATCATTTTTTAAAGACTAAGTATATGCTATAATTAATATTGGATGCATAAATATTTCACAAATCAACATAGAATAAAGTATAAAACTTATTTTGTCTATTCATACATGACCTTTAAAATAATGTTCGGAGCTCTAAATGTGTCTATTTTAAACCGTTTGCCTATTTTAACACATTCAGACCTTTTAATATGCTACTAAGGTACTATGGTACGAATTTCATGAGTTTTTATTTCGGGACCTTAAAGGCCTAAAAAGCGTGGATAACCTTCAAAATTGACTATTTTTGGTCATTTCATATCCCGAATTTTTTTTCTTTTGAATCATTTTTTAAAGACTCATAATATGCTATAATTAATATTGAATGCATAAATTTTTCACAAAACAACATAGAATAAAGTATAAAACTTATTTTTTCTATATCATACAGAACCATTAAAATAATGTTCGGAGCTCTAAATGTGTCTATTTTAAACCATTTGCCTATTTTAACACATTCAGACCTTTTAATATGCTACTAAGGTACTATGGTACGAATTTCATGAGTTTTTATTTCGAGACCTTAAAGGCTTAAAAAACGTGGATAATAACCTTCAAAATTGGCTATTTAGGGTCATTTCAGATCCCGAATTTTTTTTCTTCTGAATTATTTTTTAAAGACTCATTATATGCTATAATTAATATTGGATGCATAAATTTTTCACAAAACAACATAGAATAAAGTATAAAACTTATTTTGTCTATTTCATACAGGACCTTTAAAATAATATCCAGAGCTCTAAAAGTGTCTATTTTAAACCGTTTGCCTATTTTAACACATTCAGACCTTTTAATATGCTACTAAGGTACTATGGTATGAATTTCATGAGTTTTTATTTCGGGACGTGAAAGGCTTAAAAACCGTGGATAATAACCTTAAAAATTGGCTATTTTTGGTCATTTCAGATCTCGATTTTTTTTTTTCTGAATCATTTTTTAAAGACTAATTATATGCTATAATTAATATTGGATGCATAAATATTTCACAAATCAACATAGAATAAAGTATAAAACTTATTTTTTCTATATTATACAGAACCATTAAAATAATGTTCGGAGCTCTAAATGTGTCTATTTTAAACCATTTGCCTATTTTAACACATTCAGACCTTTTAATATGCTACTAAGGTACTATGGTACGAATTTCATGAGTTTTTATTTCGGGACCTTAAAGGCCTAAAAAACGTGGATAATAACCTTCAAAATTGGCTATTTTTGGTCATTTCAGATCCCGAATTTTTTTTCTTCTGAATCAATTTTTAAAGACTCATTATATGCTATAATTAATTTTGGATGCATAAATATTTCACAAATCAAAATAGAATAAAGTATAAAATTTATTTTGTCTATTCATACAGGACCTTTACAATAAAGTTCGGAGCTCTAAATGTGTCTATTTTAAACCGTTTGCCTATTTTAACACATTCAGACGTTTTAATATGCTACTAAGGTACTATGGTACGAATTTCATGAGTTTTTATTTCGGGACCTTAAATGCCTAAAAAACGTGGATATACCTTCAAAATTGGCTATTTTTGATCATTTCAGATCCCAAATTTTTTTTTCTTCTGAATCATTTTTTAAAGACTCATTCTATGCTATAATTAATATTGGATACATAAATTTTTCACAAAACAACTTAGAATAAAATATAAAACTTATTTTGTCTATTTCATACAGAACCTTTAAAATAATATTCAGAGCTCTAAATGTGTCAATTCTAAACCGTTTGCCTATTTTAACACATTCAGAAAGTTTTATATGCTACTAAGTTACTATGGTACGAATTTCATAAGTTTTTATTTCGGGACCTTAAAGGCCTAAAAAACGTGGATAATAATCTTCAAAATTGCCTATTTTTGGTCATTTCAGATCCCGAATTTTTTTCTTCTGAATTATTTTTTAAAGACTCATTATATGCTATAATTAATATTGGATGCATAAATTTTTCACAAAACAACATAGAATAAAGTATAAAACTTATTTTGTCTATTTCATACAGAACCTTTAAAATAATGTTCGGAGCTCTAAATGTGTCTATTTTAAACCGTTTGCCTATTTTAACACATTCAGACATTTTTATATGCTACTAAGGTAATATGGTACGAATTTCATGAGTTTTTATTTCGAGACCTTAAAGGCCTAAAAAACGTGGATAATAACCTTCAAAATTGATTATTTTTGGTCATTTCATATCCCGAATTTGTTTTCTTCTGAATCATTTTTTAAAGACTCATAATATGCTATAATTAATATTGGATGCATAAATTTTTCACAAAACAACATAGAATAAAGTATATAACTTTTTTTTTTTTTTTTTTTTTGCAAGAAAGTTATCATCTTCTTATTCATCCATAAAGGGTAAAAAGAAGATACAATCATACAAAAAGTATATCCCCGTAAGCCAAAGAAGAGGCTAATTAACTATGGAGGGCATTCAAAATCCTAAAATCATACTTAGGGAATTTCCCATTCAAAAGATAAGCACAAAGAGTAAATTTGAGGCTTAGTATAATCTGTTCAGGAGAAGATTCACGCCCATTAAAGATCCTGCGGTTACGCTCAGTCCAAATCGCAGCTATTGCCCCTGTTAAACTGCTCAAAAACCAAGCAGTCTTCCAGTGCTTCTTATTCCTTTGGCATTTGATCCAGTTTAACTCATCAATGTAGTTCTTAGACCTTCCAACAATTCCCATCCAAGAGGTCATTCCTTGCCAAACCTCATGAGAATATGAACAACGAAAGAAAAGGTGTGAATGGGATTCACATGCTTGCTTACAAAGAGCACAGCGATTAATAATCATCATTCCTCGATGCTGCAATGCATCAATTGTTGCCCGTTTATGTTGGACAGCAAAAGTAGCAGTGATAGCATACCGAGGTAGAATAGCTGAATGATTCAAGACAGTGGCTAAAGGGAAGGAGAACTCTGATTGTCGAAACCAATGATAAGCTTCAGAAGTCCTAAATATGTGAGGACCAGCCCAACTTTCCACAAGAGTCTTAGCAGCAGTAACAGATCCAGCTTTTTGCAGAATAAGATTTCTTACTGCAAGAATGCCTCTGAAACTGGCTGCAAAATGGGGTTTGCTATTGACCTCCCAAATGGAACAATGAGGAAAATTATATCTCTTATTCCATCTACTCCAGAGGCCAGTAGCATCATGATCAAGTAACCAAATCCATTTAGCAAGCATTGCTTTATTCCAAGATAAAATTTACTTTATACCTAAGCCACCTGCAAGTTTGGGAGCACAAATGCTAGACCAACTTTTCATGACCCATTTCCGATCAGCAGCTTCTATGTTCCAGAAAAAATCTTTGCACAATTTATTGATTTTTTTCAGTACATTATCTGGGAGTAAGGCACTAGCACACCAGAAGTTTGTTAGACCAAAGATGATGGAGTTAAGAAGTTGAATCCTCCCTGCATAGGAAAGAAACTTAGTAGACCAGTGTTGCACAACACCTTGAATTTTGCTTAGCAGACTTGCAAACATGTCAATGGTGAGTCTGGAAGTATTCAGAGGCACGCCGAGATATCTAAAAGGAAATAATCCTTCAGAAAATCCTGTAGTATTAAAAATTTCAGTCTTTATCACATCAGTGACTCCCCCAAAATAGATTTCTGTCTTGTCTGTATTAGCATGTAGACCAGAGAGCTTGGCAAAGTGAGTGAGAGCTGTGACTGCCGCCTGAACAGATGGCGTATCACCTCTAGTAAAAATCATAAGATCGTCAGCAAATATAAGATGATTGATAGCCAACTTCGAGCATTTAGGATGGAAGGAGACCATTGGAGAATGAGTAATAACCCTCAAATAACGAGAAAGCACCTCCATACTTAGAACAAAAATGTAAGGTGATAAGGGGTCACCTTGTCTCACCCCACTTTGTCCTTTAAAGAAACCATGGACATTACCATTAATCTTCAAAGAGAACCAAGAGCTAGTGATGCAAGCCATTATCCAGTTAACTAGTTGTAAAGGGAAATTCATCGCCTTAAGCAGACTACAAATGAAAGGCCATTGAAGGGAATCAAAGGCTTTCCTTATATCCACCTTCATTAGGCATCTAGGAGAAACAAACTTCCTGTTATAGCCTTTCACTAAGGATTGAGATAACATAATATTTTCATGAATATTTCTACCTTGCACAAAGGCTGCTTGTTCAGAGCCTATGAGATGAGGCAGAACACTTTGAATTCTATAAGAAAGGATCTTGCTAATGACCTTATAGAAGGTGGAACAACAAGAAATTGGACGAAAGTCTTGGACAGAATGACAAACCTTCTTTTTAGGGATTAGAGCAATCAGAGTAGTGTTAGCTAGCTTACTCATATGCCCAGTTCTGAAAAAGGAGTGGACAGCCTTACAGAAATCTGGTCCCACAACATCCCAACTATGCTTGAAGAACCCATCAGAAAACCCATCAGGGCCAGGGCTCTTGTCTGAACCAATGCTAACCAGGGCAGCCTTAATTTCCTCATTAGTGACATGTCTGATAAGGGTTCTATGATCAGAAGTTGCAATACAGGCCCCTTGCTGTATGAAGGCTGTATCCAGAGTAGAAACATTAGTAGAAGTGCCCAGGAGACTCTTGTAATAGTCAACAAAAGCAGCAGCTACCCCATCAATCCCTTTCTTAAGACAGCCATGTCGGTCATGAATTTGTCCAATCATTTGTTGAGCAGTTCTTTCCTTAATCTTAGAGTAAAAATACTTTGTAGAAGTGTCAGCATGAGTGATATGGAGTATTTTTGCTCTTTGCTTGACAGTGTGCATTTCCATAGCCTTTGCAGCACAATAATCATGAATCAGATTCTTTTCTTTCGCAATAAGATCAGCATTTAGGGGATTAGAATTCAATTCAGCTTGACAAACTGTAAGAGCTAATTTGAAGTCTTTAACTCTTTTGGAGATTCCAGTATAATTGTTCCTGTGAAGAGATTTAAGAACAGTCTTCACTTTTTTTAGCTTTGAGAAAAGCTGAAAAGTAGCAGTGCCCTGAACTTGGGAGTTCCAAGTTCCAGCAACTAAGGCATCATAAGAACTGTCATTAATCCACCCATTCAGAAAACTGAAACGAGCAAAATGCTTCTGATCATCAAAAATTGTGACCATCACTGGTGAATGATCAGATATTCCAGGGGCCAGAAATTTTGCAGAAGTGGCAGGAAAAGTAACTAACCATGAAGAATTAGTCATTGCTCTATCAAGCTTAGACCATACCCTTGTTTGGGTGTCTTGTTTATTAGTCCAAGTTAATTCACAGCCAACACTTTGGACATCATCTACTTCACATTGATAAAGGCATTGATTGAAGTCAAAAATATCAGACAGAACAGGAGAGGTATTACTAACCCGTTCAGAGACATCACGAACCACATTAAAATCCCCCAACATCATCCACTGGTTAGTAGATGATTTGATGGACAAAAGTTGAGACCATAATTCTAACCTTTCCTTGGAGTCATTACTTGCATAAACAAAAGTAATATGCATTGTTTGACAAGTAAGATAGTGATATACCTCACAATGAATAAATTGGGCATGGATTATAATAGGAGTAACTTGCACATGGCTAGATCTCCAGAGAAGCCAAATTCTACCATTGGAATGGTGAGCATAATTGCAGCAGTGACTGTAAGAAGAGAAGAAATTCTGAAGAAGATGAGTAGCTTTGTGTTTCTTAATACGAGTTTTCAGGATCCCCATTATATCAATATTATTAGCCCACAAGAAGTCCTTAACTTCTTGCAATTTGAGAGGGTCATTACCCCCTCGAATATTCCAAGATGTGACAATCATTGACCACCTCTATCAAAAGGCTCTCCTTCCCTTGAGAGACCTTTAGAAGATAAAGATTTATCATAACGGTCAACTACCCTTGCTATTAGATCAGAAGTAGTAGATACTCCTGGTTCTCCAGCCAAAATTTTCAATCCTTCATCATTAGGCTACCTCCATCGTCAAAACAAGAGAGGATATTGAAAGAGTTAGAATAAAGTATAAAACTTATTTTGTCTATATCATACAGAACCATTAAAATAATGTTCGGAGCTCTAAATGTGTCTATTTTAAACCATTTGCCTATTTTAACACATTCAGACCTTTTAATATGCTACTAAGGTACTATGGTACGAATTTCATGAGTTTTTATTTCGGGACCTTAAAGGCCTAAAAAACGTGGATAATAACCTTCAAAATTGGCTATTTTTGGTCATTTCAGATCCCGAATTTTTTTTCTTCTGAATCATTTTTTAAAGACTCATTATATGCTATAATTAATATTGGATGCATAAATTTTCACAAAACAACATAGAATAAAGTATAAAACTTATTTTGTCTATTTCATACAGAACCTTTAAAATAATGTTCGGAGCTCTAAATGTGTTTATTTTAAACCGTTTGCCTATTTTAACACATTCAGACATTTTTATATGCTACTAAGTTACTATGGTACGAATTTCATGAGTTTTTATTTCGGGACTTTAAAGGCCTAAAAACCGTGGATAATAACCTTCAAAATTGGCTATTTTTGGTCATTTCAGATCCCGAATTTTTTTTTTCTTCTGAATCATTTTTTAAAGACTCATTATATGCTATAATTAATTTTGGATGCATAAATATTTCACAAATCAACATAGAATAAAGTATAAAACTTATTTTGTCTATTCATACAGGACCTTTAAAATAATGTTCGGAGCTCTAAATGTGTCTATTTTAAACCGTTTGCCTATTTTAACACATTCAGACCTTTTAATATGCTACTAAGGTACTATGGTACGAATTTCATGAGTTTTTATTTCGAGATCTTAAAGGCCTAAAAAACGTGGATAATAACCTTCAAAATTGGCTATTTTTGGTCATATCAGATCCCGAATTTTTTTTCTTCTGAATCATTTTTTAAAGACTCATTATATGCTATAATTAATATTGGATGCATAAATTTTCACAAAACAACATAGAATAAAGTATAAAACTTATTTTGTCTATTTCATACAGAACCTTTAAAATAATGTTCGGAGCTCTAAATGTGTTTATTTTAAACCGTTTGCCTATTTTAACACATTCAGACATTTTTATATGCTACTAAGTTACTATGGTACGAATTTCATGAGTTTTTATTTCGGGACTTTAAAGGCCTAAAAACCGTGGATAATAACCTTCAAAATTGGCTATTTTTGGTCATTTCAGATCCCGAATTTTTTTTTCTTCTGAATCATTTTTTAAAGACTCATTATATGCTATAATTAATTTTGGATGCATAAATATTTCACAAAACAACATAGAAAAAGTATAAAACTTATTTTGTCTATTCATACAGGACCTTTAAAATAATGTTCGGAGCTCTAAATGTGTCTATTTTAAACCGTTTGCCTATTTTAACACATTCAGACATTTTTATATGCTACTAAGGTACTATGGTACGAATTTCATGAGTTTTTATTTCGAGATCTTAAAGGCCTAAAATACGTGGATAATAACCTTCAAAATTGGCTATTTTGGTCATTTCAGATCCCGAATTTTTTTTCTTCTGAATCATTTTTTAAAGACTCATTATATGCTATAATTAATATTGGATGCATAAATTTTTCACAAAACAAAGTAGAATAAAGTATAAAACTTATTTTGTCTATTTCATAAAGGACCTTTAAAATAATGTCTGGAGCTCTAAATGTGTCTATTTTAAACCATTTGCCTATTTTAACACATCCAGACATTTTTATATGTTGAATTTCATGAGTTTTTATTACGGAATCTTAAACGCCTAAAAAACGTAGATAATAACCTTCAAAATTGCCTATTTTTGGTCATTTCAGATCCCGAATTTTTTTTCTTCTGGATTATTTTTTAAAGACTCATTATATGCTATAATTAATATTGGATGCATAAATTTTTCACAAAACAACATAGAATAAAGTATAAAACTTATTTTGTCTACTTCATACAGGACCTTTAAAATAATGTTCGGAGCTCTAAATGTGTCTATTTTAAACCGTTTGTCTATTTTAACACATTCAGACATTTTTATATGCTACTAAGGTACTATGGTACGAATTTCATGAGTTTTTATTTCGGGACCTTAAGGGTGTGTTTGGATACAATTTTAGGAGGGAAAGGGAGGGGAGGGAAAGGGAGGGGAGGAGAGGTGAAGTGAGGTGAGGTGAGGGGAGGGGAATTTTGGTTGTTTGGATAATAAAATTATTGAGAGGGAAATGAAAGGGGATAAAAAGGAACATGGTATATTGGATAGAGATGTTAATGAAATATGATGAATAATGTAGTCTATTATGGTTTTCCTTCCAAATCTCACCTACTTAATTAGGAAAGAAAACTATTTGAACTAATGGAAGAAAAATGGATCCTCTCATTTCTCTCCCCCCTCATTTCCCTCCCACTCAATATTGTATCCAAACGAGAGAAACTACATCCCTCCCTTTCCCTCCCCTCACTTTGTCTCCAAATCCCCCTATCCAAACATAGCTTAAAGGCCTAAAAAACGTGGATAATAACCTTCAAAATTGCCTATTTTTGGTCATTTCAGATCCCGAATTTTTTTTCTTCTGAATTATTTTTTAAAGACTCATTATATGCTATAATTAATATTGGATGCATAAATTTTTCACAAAACAACATAGAATAAAGTATAAAACTTATTTTGTCTATTTCATACAGAACCTTTAAAATAATGTTCGGAGCTCTAAATGTGTCTATTTTAAACCGTTTGCCTATTTTAACACATTCAGACATTTTTATATGTTACTAAGGTACTATGGTATGAATTTCATGAGTTTTTATTTCGAGATCTTAAAGGCCTAAAATACGTGGATAATAACCTTCAAAATTGGCTATTTTGGTCATTTCAGATCCCGAATTTTTTTTCTTCTGAATCATTTTTTAAAGACTCATTATATGCTATAATTAATATTGGATGCATAAATTTTTCACAAAACAAAGTAGAATAAAGTATAAAACTTATTTTGTTTATTTCATACAGAACCTTTAAAATAATATTCGGAGCTCTAAATGTGTCTATTTTAAACCATTTGCCTATTTTAACACATTCAGACATTTTTATATGCTACTAAGTTACTATGGTACGAATTTCATGAGTTTTTATTTCGAGACCTTAAAGGCCTAAAAACCGTGGATAATAACCTTCAAAATTGCCTATTTTTGGTCATTTCAGATCCCGAATTTTTTTTTCTTCTGAATTATTTTTTAAAGACTCATTATATGCTATAATTAATATTGGATGCATAAATTTTTCACAAAACAACATAGAATAAAGTATAAAACTTATTTTGTCTATTTCATACAGAACCTTTAAAATAATGTTCGGAGCTCTAAATGTGTCTATTTTAAACCGTTTGCCTATTTTAACACATTCTGACCTTTTAATATGCTACTAAGGTACTATGGTACAAATTTTATGAGTTTTTATTTCGGGACGTTAAAGGCCTAAAAACCTTGGATAATAACCTATTAAAATTGCCTATTTTTGGTCATTTCAGATCCCGAATTTTTTTTCTTCTGAATTATTTTTTAATGACTCATTATATGCTATAATTAATATTGGATGCATAAATTTTTCACAAAACAACATAGAATAAAGTATAAAACTTATTTTGTCTATTTCATACAAGACCTTTAAAATAATGTTCGGAGCTCTAAATGTGTCTATTTTAAACCGTTTGCCTATTTTAACACATTCAGACATTTTTATATGCTACTAAGGTACTATGGTACGAATTTCATGAGTTTTTATTTCGGGACCTTAAAGGCCTAAAAAACGTGGATAATAACCTTCAAAATTGGCTATTTTTGGTAATTTCAGATCCCGAATTTTTTTTTTCTTCAGAATCATTTTTTAAAGACTCATTATATGCTATAATTAATATTGGATGCATAAATTTTTCACAAAACAACATAAAATAAAGTATAAAACTTATTTTGTCTATTTCATACAGAACCTTTAAAATAATGTTCGGAGCTCTAAATGTGTCTATTTTAAACCGTTTGCCTATTTTAAAACATTCTGACATTTTTATATGTTACTAAGGTACTATGGTATGAATTTCATGAGTTTTTATTTCGAGATCTTAAAGGCCTAAAAAACGTGGATAATTGGCTATTTAGGTTCATTTCAGATCCCGAATTTTTTTTCTTCTGAATCATTTTTTAAAGACTCATCATATGCTATAATTAATATTAGATGCATAAATTTTTCACAAAACAACATAGAGTAAAGTATAAAACTTATTTTGTCTACTTCATACAGAACCTTTAAAATAATGTTCGGAGCTCTAAATGTGTCTATTTTAAACCGTTTGCCTATTTTAACTCATTCAGACATTTTTATATGCTACTAAGGTACTATGGTACGAATTTCATGAGTTTTTATTTCGGGACCTTAAAGGCCTAAAAAACGTGGATATACCTTCAAAATTGGCTATTTTTGATCATTTCAGATCCCGAATTTTTTTTCTTCTGAATCATTTTTTAAAGACTCATTCTATGCTATAATTAATATTGGATACATAAATTTTTCACAAAACAACTTAGAATAAAGTATAAAACTTATTTTGTCTATTTCATACAGAACCTTTAAAATAATGTTCGGAACTCTAAATGTGTCTATTCTAAACCGTTTGCCTATTTTAACACATTCAGAAATTTTTATATGCTACTAAGTTACTATGGTACGGATTTCATAAGTTTTTATTTCGGGACCTTAAAGGCCTAAAAAACGTGGATAATAACCTTCAAAATTGCCTATTTTTGGTCATTTCAGATCCCGAATTTTTTTTCTTCAGAATCATTTTTTAAAGACTCATTATATGGTATAATTAATATTGGATGCATAAATTTTTCACAAAATAACATACAATAAAGTATAAAACTTATTTTGTCTATTTCATACAGAACCTTTAAAATAATGTTCGGAGCTCTAAATGTATCTATTTTAAACCGTTTGCCTATTTTAACACATTCAGACATTTTTATATGTTACTAAGGTATTATGGTATGAATTTCATGAGTTTTTATTTCGAGATCTTAAAGGCCTAAAATACGTGGATAATAACCTTCAAAATTGGCTATTTTGGTCATTTCAGATCCCGAATTTTTTTTCTTCTGAATCATTTTTTAAAGACTCATTATATGCTATAATTAATATTGGATGCATAAATTTTTCACAAAACAAAGTAGAATAAAGTATAAAACTTATTTTGTTTATTTCATACAGAACCTTTAAAATAATATTCGTAGCTCTAAATGTGTCTATTTTAAACCATTTGCCTATTTTAACACATTCAGACAATTTTATATGCTACTAAGTTACTATGGTACGAATTTCATGTGTTTTTATTTCGAGACCTTAAAGGCCTAAAAAACGTGGATAATAACCTTCAAAATTGCCTATTTTTGGTCATTTCAGATCCAGAATTTTTTTTCTTCTGAATTATTTTTTAAAGACTCATTATATGCTATAATTAATATTGGATGCATAAATTTTTCACAAAACAACATAGAATAAAGTATAAAACTTATTTTGTCTATTTCATACAGGACCTTTAAAATAATGTTCGGAGCTCTAAATGTGTCTATTTTAAACCGTTTGCCTATTTTAACACATTCAGACATTTTTATATGCTACTAAGGTACTATGGTGCGAATTTCATGAGTTTTTATTTCGGGACCTTAAAGGCCTAAAACACGTGGATAATAACCTTCAAAATTGGCTATATTTGGTAATTTCAGATCCTGAATTTTTTTTTCTTCAGAATCATTTTTTAAAGACTCATTATATGCTATAATTAATATTGGATGCATAAATTTTTCACAAAATAACATACAATAAAGTATAAAACTTATTTTGTCTATTTCATACAGAACCTTTAAAATAATGTTCGGAGCTCTAAATGTGTCTATTTTAAACCGTTTGCCTATTTTAACACATTCAGACCTTTTAATATGCTACTAAGGTACTATGGTACGAATTTCATTAGTTTTTATTTCGGGACGTTAAAGGCCTAAAAACCTTGGATAATAACCTTCAAAATTGCCTATTTTTGGTCATTTCAGATCCCGAATTTTTTTTCTTCTGAATTATTTTTTAATGACTCATTATATGCTATAATTAATATTGGATGCATAAATTTTTCACAAAACAACATAGAATAAAGTATAAAACTTATTTTGTCTATTTCATACAGGACCTTTAAAATAATGTTCGGAGCTCTAAATGTGTCTATTTTAAACCGTTTGCCTATTTTAACACATTCAGACATTTTTATATGCTACTAAGGTACTATGGTATGAATTTCATGAGTTTTTATTTCGAGATCTTAAAGGCCTAAAATACGTGGATAATAACCTTCAAAATTGGCTATTTTGGTCATTTCAGATCCCGAATTTTTTTTCTTCTGAATCATTTTTTAAAGACTCATTATATGCTATAATTAATATTGGATGCATAAATTTTTCACAAAACAAAGTAGAATAAAGTATAAAACTTATTTTGTTTATTTCATACAGAACCTTTAAAATAATATTCGTAGCTCTAAATGTGTCTATTTTAAACCATTTGCCTATTTTAACACATTCAGACAATTTTATATGCTACTAAGTTACTATGGTACGAATTTCATGTGTTTTTATTTCGAGACCTTAAAGGCCTAAAAAACGTGGATAATAACCTTCAAAATTGCCTATTTTTGGTCATTTCAGATCCAGAATTTTTTTTCTTCTGAATTATTTTTTAAAGACTCATTATATGCTATAATTAATATTGGATGCATAAATTTTTCACAAAACAACATAGAATAAAGTATAAAACTTATTTTGTCTATTTCATACAGGACCTTTAAAATAATGTTCGGAGCTCTAAATGTGTCTATTTTAAACCGTTTGCCTATTTTAACACATTCAGACATTTTTATATGCTACTAAGGTACTATGGTGCGAATTTCATGAGTTTTTATTTCGGGACCTTAAAGGCCTAAAACACGTGGATAATAACCTTCAAAATTGGCTATATTTGGTAATTTCAGATCCTGAATTTTTTTTTCTTCAGAATCATTTTTTAAAGACTCATTATATGCTATAATTAATATTGGATGCATAAATTTTTCACAAAATAACATACAATAAAGTATAAAACTTATTTTGTCTATTTCATACAGAACCTTTAAAATAATGTTCGGAGCTCTAAATGTGTCTATTTTAAACCGTTTGCCTATTTTAACACATTCAGACCTTTTAATATGCTACTAAGGTACTATGGTACGAATTTCATTAGTTTTTATTTCGGGACGTTAAAGGCCTAAAAACCTTGGATAATAACCTTCAAAATTGCCTATTTTTGGTCATTTCAGATCCCGAATTTTTTTTCTTCTGAATTATTTTTTAATGACTCATTATATGCTATAATTAATATTGGATGCATAAATTTTTCACAAAACAACATAGAATAAAGTATAAAACTTATTTTGTCTATTTCATACAGGACCTTTAAAATAATGTTCGGAGCTCTAAATGTGTCTATTTTAAACCGTTTGCCTATTTTAACACATTCAGACATTTTTATATGCTACTAAGGTACTATGGTGCGAATTTCATGAGTTTTTATTTCGGGACCTTAAAGGCCTAAAAAACGTGGATAATAACCTTCAAAATTGGCTATAGTTGGTAATTTCAGATCCTGAATTTTTTTTTCTTCAGAATCATTTTTTAAAGACTCATTATATGCTATAATTAATATTGGATGAATAAATTTTTCACAAAACAACATAAAATAAAGTATAAAACTTATTTTGTCTATTTCATACAGAACCTTTAAAATAATGTTGCGGAGCTCTAAATGTGTCTATTTTAAACCGTTTGCCTATTTTAACACATTCTGACATTTTTATATGTTACTAAGGTACTATGGTATGAATTTCATGAGTTTTTATTTCGAGATCTTAAAGGCCTAAAAAACGTGGATAATAACCTTCAAAATTGGCTATTTAGGGTCATTTCAGATCCCGAATTTTTTTTCTTCTGAATCATTTTTTAAAGACTCATTATATGCTATAATTAATATTGGATGCATAAATTTTTCACAAAACAACATAGAGTAAAGTATAAAACTTATTTTGTCTACTTCATACAGGACCTTTAAAATAATGTTCGGAGCTCTAAATGTGTTTATTTTAAACCGTTTGCCTATTTTAACTCATTCAGACATTTTTATATGCTACTAAGGTACTATGGTACAAATTTCATGAGTTTTTATTTCGAGACCTTAAAGGCCTAAAAAACGTGGATATACCTTCAAAATTTGCTATTTTTGATCATTTCAGATCCCGAATCTTTTTTCTTCTGAATCATTTTTTAAAGACTCATTCTTTGCTATAATTAATATTGGATACATAAATTTTTCACCAAACAACTTAGAATAAAGTATAAAACTTATTTTGTCTATTTCATACAGAACCTTTAAAATAATGTTCGGAACTCTAAATGTGTCTATTCTAAACCGTTTGCCTATTTTAACACATTCAGAAATTTTTATATGCTACTAAGTTACTATGGTACGGATTTCATAAGTTTTTATTTCGGGACCTTAAAGGCCTAAAAAACGTGGATAATAACCTTCAAAATTGCCTATTTTTGGTCATTTCAGATCCCGAATTTTTTTTCTTCTGAATTATTTTTTAATGACTCATTATATGCTATAATTAATATTGGATGCATAAATTTTTCACAAAACAACATAGAATAAAGTATAAAACTTATTTTGTCTATTTCATACAGGACCTTTAAAATAATGTTCGGAGCTCTAAATGTGTCTATTTTAAACCGTTTGCCTATTTTAACACATTCAGACATTTTTATATGCTACTAAGGTACTATGGTATGAATTTCATGAGTTTTTATTTCGAGATCTTAAAGGCCTAAAATACGTGGATAATAACCTTCAAAATTGGCTATTTTGGTCATTTCAGATCCCGAATTTTTTTTCTTCTGAATCATTTTTTAAAGACTCATTATATGCTATAATTAATATTGGATGCATAAATTTTTCACAAAACAAAGTAGAATAAAGTATAAAACTTATTTTGTTTATTTCATACAGAACCTTTAAAATAATATTCGTAGCTCTAAATGTGTCTATTTTAAACCATTTGCCTATTTTAACACATTCAGACAATTTTATATGCTACTAAGTTACTATGGTACGAATTTCATGTGTTTTTATTTCGAGACCTTAAAGGCCTAAAAAACGTGGATAATAACCTTCAAAATTGCCTATTTTTGGTCATTTCAGATCCAGAATTTTTTTTCTTCTGAATTATTTTTTAAAGACTCATTATATGCTATAATTAATATTGGATGCATAAATTTTTCACAAAACAACATAGAATAAAGTATAAAACTTATTTTGTCTATTTCATACAGGACCTTTAAAATAATGTTCGGAGCTCTAAATGTGTCTATTTTAAACCGTTTGCCTATTTTAACACATTCAGACATTTTTATATGCTACTAAGGTACTATGGTGCGAATTTCATGAGTTTTTATTTCGGGACCTTAAAGGCCTAAAACACGTGGATAATAACCTTCAAAATTGGCTATATTTGGTAATTTCAGATCCTGAATTTTTTTTTCTTCAGAATCATTTTTTAAAGACTCATTATATGCTATAATTAATATTGGATGCATAAATTTTTCACAAAATAACATACAATAAAGTATAAAACTTATTTTGTCTATTTCATACAGAACCTTTAAAATAATGTTCGGAGCTCTAAATGTGTCTATTTTAAACCGTTTGCCTATTTTAACACATTCAGACCTTTTAATATGCTACTAAGGTACTATGGTACGAATTTCATTAGTTTTTATTTCGGGACGTTAAAGGCCTAAAAACCTTGGATAATAACCTTCAAAATTGCCTATTTTTGGTCATTTCAGATCCCGAATTTTTTTTCTTCTGAATTATTTTTTAATGACTCATTATATGCTATAATTAATATTGGATGCATAAATTTTTCACAAAACAACATAGAATAAAGTATAAAACTTATTTTGTCTATTTCATACAGGACCTTTAAAATAATGTTCGGAGCTCTAAATGTGTCTATTTTAAACCGTTTGCCTATTTTAACACATTCAGACATTTTTATATGCTACTAAGGTACTATGGTGCGAATTTCATGAGTTTTTATTTCGGGACCTTAAAGGCCTAAAAAACGTGGATAATAACCTTCAAAATTGGCTATAGTTGGTAATTTCAGATCCTGAATTTTTTTTTCTTCAGAATCATTTTTTAAAGACTCATTATATGCTATAATTAATATTGGATGAATAAATTTTTCACAAAACAACATAAAATAAAGTATAAAACTTATTTTGTCTATTTCATACAGAACCTTTAAAATAATGTTGCGGAGCTCTAAATGTGTCTATTTTAAACCGTTTGCCTATTTTAACACATTCTGACATTTTTATATGTTACTAAGGTACTATGGTATGAATTTCATGAGTTTTTATTTCGAGATCTTAAAGGCCTAAAAAACGTGGATAATAACCTTCAAAATTGGCTATTTAGGGTCATTTCAGATCCCGAATTTTTTTTCTTCTGAATCATTTTTTAAAGACTCATTATATGCTATAATTAATATTGGATGCATAAATTTTTCACAAAACAACATAGAGTAAAGTATAAAACTTATTTTGTCTACTTCATACAGGACCTTTAAAATAATGTTCGGAGCTCTAAATGTGTTTATTTTAAACCGTTTGCCTATTTTAACTCATTCAGACATTTTTATATGCTACTAAGGTACTATGGTACAAATTTCATGAGTTTTTATTTCGAGACCTTAAAGGCCTAAAAAACGTGGATATACCTTCAAAATTTGCTATTTTTGATCATTTCAGATCCCGAATCTTTTTTCTTCTGAATCATTTTTTAAAGACTCATTCTTTGCTATAATTAATATTGGATACATAAATTTTTCACCAAACAACTTAGAATAAAGTATAAAACTTATTTTGTCTATTTCATACAGAACCTTTAAAATAATGTTCGGAACTCTAAATGTGTCTATTCTAAACCGTTTGCCTATTTTAACACATTCAGAAATTTTTATATGCTACTAAGTTACTATGGTACGGATTTCATAAGTTTTTATTTCGGGACCTTAAAGGCCTAAAAAACGTGGATAATAACCTTCAAAATTGCCTATTTTTGGTCATTTCAGATCCCGAATTTTTTTTCTTCTGAATTATTTTTTAATGACTCATTATATGCTATAATTAATATTGGATACATAAATTTTTCACAAAACAACTTAGAATAAAGTATAAAACTTATTTTGTCTATTTCATACAGAACCTTTAAAATAATGTTCGGAACTCTAAATGTGTCTATTTTAAACCGTTTGCCTATTTTAACACATTCAGACATTTTTATATGCTACTAAGGTACTATGGTACGAATTTCATGAGTTTTTATTTCGTGACCTTAAAGGCCTAAAAAACGTGGATAATAATCTTCAAAATTGGCTAGATTTGGTCATTTCAGATCCCGAATTGTTTTTTCTTCAGAATCGTTTTTTAAAGACTCATTATATGCTATAATTAATATTGGATGCATAAATTTTTCACAAAACAACATAGAATAAAGTATAAAACTTATTTTGTCTATTTCATACAGAACCTTTAAAATAATGTTCGGAGCTCTAAATGTGTCTATTTTAAACCGTTTGCCTATTTTAACACATTCAGACATTTTTATATGTTACTAAGGTACTATGGTATGAATTTCATGAGTTTTTATTTCGAGATCTTAAAGGCCTAAAATACGTGGATAATAACCTTCAAAATTGGCTATTTTGGTCATTTCAGATCCGAATTTTTTTTCTTCTGAATCATTTTTTAAAGACTCATTATATGCTATAATTAATATTGGATGCAAAAATTTTTCACATAACAAAGTAGAATAAAGTATAAAACTTATTTTGTTTATTTCATACAGAACCTTTAAAATAATATTCGGAGCTCTAAATGTGTCTATTTTAAACCATTTGCCTATTTTAACACATTCAGACATTTTTATATGCTACTAAGTTACTATGGTACGAATTTCATGAGTTTTTATTTCGAGACCTTAAAGGCCTAAAAAACGTGGATAATAACTTTCAAAATTGGCTATTTTTGGTCATTTCAGATCCCGAATTTTTTTTTCTTCTGAATTATTTTTTAAAGGCTCATTATATGCTATAATTAATATTGGATGCATAAATTTTTCACAAAACAACATAAAATAAAGTATAAAACTTATTTTGTCTATTTCATACAGAACCTTTAAAATAATGTTGCGGAGCTCTAAATGTGTCTATTTTAAACCGTTTGCCTATTTTAACACATTCAGACATTTTTATATGCTACTAAGGTACTATGGTGCGAATTTCATGAGTTTTTATTTCGGGACCTTAAAGGCCTAAAAAACGTGGATAATAACCTTCAAAATTGGCTATAGTTGGTAATTTCAGATCCTGAATTTTTTTTTCTTCAGAATCATTTTTTAAAGACTCATTATATGCTATAATTAATATTGGATGAATAAATTTTTCACAAAACAACATAAAATAAAGTATAAAACTTATTTTGTCTATTTCATACAGAACCTTTAAAATAATGTTGCGGAGCTCTAAATGTGTCTATTTTAAACCGTTTGCCTATTTTAACACATTCTGACATTTTTATATGTTACTAAGGTACTATGGTATGAATTTCATGAGTTTTTATTTCGAGATCTTAAAGGCCTAAAAAACGTGGATAATAACCTTCAAAATTGGCTATTTAGGGTCATTTCAGATCCCGAATTTTTTTTCTTCTGAATCATTTTTTAAAGACTCATTATATGCTATAATTAATATTGGATGCATAAATTTTTCACAAAACAACATAGAGTAAAGTATAAAACTTATTTTGTCTACTTCATACAGGACCTTTAAAATAATGTTCGGAGCTCTAAATGTGTTTATTTTAAACCGTTTGCCTATTTTAACTCATTCAGACATTTTTATATGCTACTAAGGTACTATGGTACAAATTTCATGAGTTTTTATTTCGAGACCTTAAAGGCCTAAAAAACGTGGATATACCTTCAAAATTTGCTATTTTTGATCATTTCAGATCCCGAATCTTTTTTCTTCTGAATCATTTTTTAAAGACTCATTCTTTGCTATAATTAATATTGGATACATAAATTTTTCACCAAACAACTTAGAATAAAGTATAAAACTTATTTTGTCTATTTCATACAGAACCTTTAAAATAATGTTCGGAACTCTAAATGTGTCTATTCTAAACCGTTTGCCTATTTTAACACATTCAGAAATTTTTATATGCTACTAAGTTACTATGGTACGGATTTCATAAGTTTTTATTTCGGGACCTTAAAGGCCTAAAAAACGTGGATAATAACCTTCAAAATTGCCTATTTTTGGTCATTTCAGATCCCGAATTTTTTTTCTTCTGAATTATTTTTTAATGACTCATTATATGCTATAATTAATATTGGATACATAAATTTTTCACAAAACAACTTAGAATAAAGTATAAAACTTATTTTGTCTATTTCATACAGAACCTTTAAAATAATGTTCGGAACTCTAAATGTGTCTATTTTAAACCGTTTGCCTATTTTAACACATTCAGACATTTTTATATGCTACTAAGGTACTATGGTACGAATTTCATGAGTTTTTATTTCGTGACCTTAAAGGCCTAAAAAACGTGGATAATAATCTTCAAAATTGGCTAGATTTGGTCATTTCAGATCCCGAATTGTTTTTTCTTCAGAATCGTTTTTTAAAGACTCATTATATGCTATAATTAATATTGGATGCATAAATTTTTCACAAAACAACATAGAATAAAGTATAAAACTTATTTTGTCTATTTCATACAGAACCTTTAAAATAATGTTCGGAGCTCTAAATGTGTCTATTTTAAACCGTTTGCCTATTTTAACACATTCAGACATTTTTATATGTTACTAAGGTACTATGGTATGAATTTCATGAGTTTTTATTTCGAGATCTTAAAGGCCTAAAATACGTGGATAATAACCTTCAAAATTGGCTATTTTGGTCATTTCAGATCCGAATTTTTTTTCTTCTGAATCATTTTTTAAAGACTCATTATATGCTATAATTAATATTGGATGCAAAAATTTTTCACATAACAAAGTAGAATAAAGTATAAAACTTATTTTGTTTATTTCATACAAAACCTTTAAAATAATATTCGGAGCTCTAAATGTGTCTATTTTAAACCATTTGCCTATTTTAACACATTCAGACATTTTTATATGCTACTAAGTTACTATGGTACGAATTTCATGAGTTTTTATTTCGAGACCTTAAAGGCCTAAAAAACGTGGATAATAACTTTCAAAATTGGCTATTTTTGGTCATTTCAGATCCCGAATTTTTTTTTCTTCTGAATTATTTTTTAAAGGCTCATTATATGCTATAATTAATATTGGATGCATAAATTTTTCACAAAACAACATAAAATAAAGTATAAAACTTATTTTGTCTATTTCATACAGAACCTTTAAAATAATGTTGCGGAGCTCTAAATGTGTCTATTTTAAACCGTTTGCCTATTTTAACACATTCAGACATTTTTATATGCTACTAAGGTACTATGGTGCGAATTTCATGAGTTTTTATTTCGGGACCTTAAAGGCCTAAAAAACGTGGATAATAACCTTCAAAATTGGCTATAGTTGGTAATTTCAGATCCTGAATTTTTTTTTCTTCAGAATCATTTTTTAAAGACTCATTATATGCTATAATTAATATTGGATGAATAAATTTTTCACAAAACAACATAAAATAAAGTATAAAACTTATTTTGTCTATTTCATACAGAACCTTTAAAATAATGTTGCGGAGCTCTAAATGTGTCTATTTTAAACCGTTTGCCTATTTTAACACATTCTGACATTTTTATATGTTACTAAGGTATTATGGTATGAATTTCATGAGTTTTTATTTCGAGATCTTAAAGGCCTAAAAAACGTGGATAATAACCTTCAAAATTGGCTATTTAGGGTCATTTCAGATCCCGAATTTTTTTTCTTCTGAATCATTTTTTAAAGACTCATTATATGCTATAATTAATATTGGATGCATAAATTTTTCACAAAACAACATAGAGTAAAGTATAAAACTTATTTTGTCTACTTCATACAGGACCTTTAAAATAATGTTCGGAGCTCTAAATGTGTTTATTTTAAACCGTTTGCCTATTTTAACTCATTCAGACATTTTTATATGCTACTAAGGTACTATGGTACAAATTTCATGAGTTTTTATTTCGAGACCTTAAAGGCCTAAAAAACGTGGATATACCTTCAAAATTTGCTATTTTTGATCATTTCAGATCCCGAATCTTTTTTCTTCTGAATCATTTTTTAAAGACTCATTCTTTGCTATAATTAATATTGGATACATAAATTTTTCACCAAACAACTTAGAATAAAGTATAAAACTTATTTTGTCTATTTCATACAGAACCTTTAAAATAATGTTCGGAACTCTAAATGTGTCTATTCTAAACCGTTTGCCTATTTTAACACATTCAGAAATTTTTATATGCTACTAAGTTACTATGGTACGGATTTCATAAGTTTTTATTTCGGGACCTTAAAGGCCTAAAAAACGTGGATAATAACCTTCAAAATTGCCTATTTTTGGTCATTTCAGATCCCGAATTTTTTTTCTTCTGAATTATTTTTTAATGACTCATTATATGCTATAATTAATATTGGATACATAAATTTTTCACAAAACAACTTAGAATAAAGTATAAAACTTATTTTGTCTATTTCATACAGAACCTTTAAAATAATGTTCGGAACTCTAAATGTGTCTATTTTAAACCGTTTGCCTATTTTAACACATTCAGACATTTTTATATGCTACTAAGGTACTATGGTACGAATTTCATGAGTTTTTATTTCGTGACCTTAAAGGCCTAAAAAACGTGGATAATAATCTTCAAAATTGGCTAGATTTGGTCATTTCAGATCCCGAATTGTTTTTTCTTCAGAATCGTTTTTTAAAGACTCATTATATGCTATAATTAATATTGGATGCATAAATTTTTCACAAAACAACATAGAATAAAGTATAAAACTTATTTTGTCTATTTCATACAGAACCTTTAAAATAATGTTCGGAGCTCTAAATGTGTCTATTTTAAACCGTTTGCCTATTTTAACACATTCAGACATTTTTATATGTTACTAAGGTACTATGGTATGAATTTCATGAGTTTTTATTTCGAGATCTTAAAGGCCTAAAATACGTGGATAATAACCTTCAAAATTGGCTATTTTGGTCATTTCAGATCCGAATTTTTTTTCTTCTGAATCATTTTTTAAAGACTCATTATATGCTATAATTAATATTGGATGCAAAAATTTTTCACAAAACAAAGTAGAATAAAGTATAAAACTTATTTTGTTTATTTCATACAGAACCTTTAAAATAATATTCGGAGCTCTAAATGTGTCTATTTTAAACCATTTGCCTATTTTAACACATTCAGACATTTTTATATGCTACTAAGTTACTATGGTACGAATTTCATGAGTTTTTATTTCGAGACCTTAAAGGCCTAAAAAACGTGGATAATAACTTTCAAAATTGGCTATTTTTGGTCATTTCAGATCCCGAATTTTTTTTTCTTCTGAATTATTTTTTAAAGGCTCATTATATGCTATAATTAATATTGGATGCATAAATTTTTCACAAAACAACATAAAATAAAGTATAAAACTTATTTTGTCTATTTCATACAGGACCTTTAAAATAATGTTCGGAGCTCTAAATGTGTCTATTTTAAACCGTTTGCCTATTTTAACACATTCAGACATTTTTATATGCTACTAAGGTACTATGGTGCGAATTTCATGAGTTTTTATTTCGGGACCTTAAAGGTCTAAAAAACGTGGATAATAACCTTCAAAATTGGCTATAGTTGGTAATTTCAGATCCTGAATTTTTTTTTCTTCAGAATCATTTTTTAAAGACTCATTATATGCTATAATTAATATTGGATGAATAAATTTTTCACAAAACAACATAAAATAAAGTATAAAACTTATTTTGTCTATTTCATACAGAACCTTTAAAATAATGTTCGGAGCTCTAAATGTGTCTATTTTAAACCGTTTGCCTATTTTAACACATTCAGACATTTTTATATGTTACTAAGGTACTATGGTATGAATTTCATGAGTTTTTATTTCGAGATCTTAAAGGCCTAAAATACGTGGATAATAACCTTCAAAATTGGCTATTTTGGTCATTTCAGATCCGAATTTTTTTTCTTCTGAATCATTTTTTAAAGACTCATTATATGCTATAATTAATATTGGATGCAAAAATTTTTCACAAAACAAAGTAGAATAAAGTATAAAACTTATTTTGTTTATTTCATACAGAACCTTTAAAATAATATTCGGAGCTCTAAATGTGTTTATTTTAAACAGTTTGCCTATTTTAACTCATTCAGACATTTTTATATGCTACTAAGGTACTATGGTACAAATTTCATGAGTTTTTATTTCGAGACCTTAAAGGCCTAAAAAACGTGGATAATAACTTTCAAAATTGGCTATTTTTGGTCATTTCAGATCCCGAATTTTTTTTTCTTCTGAATTATTTTTTAAAGGCTCATTATATGCTATAATTAATATTGGATGCATAAATTTTTCACAAAACAACATAAAATAAAGTATAAAACTTATTTTGTCTATTTCATACAGAACCTTTAAAATAATGTTGCGGAGCTCTAAATGTGTCTATTTTAAACCGTTTGCCTATTTTAACACATTCAGACATTTTTATATGCTACTAAGGTACTATGGTGCGAATTTCATGAGTTTTTATTTCGGGACCTTAAAGGCCTAAAAAACGTGGATAATAACCTTCAAAATTGGCTATAGTTGGTAATTTCAGATCCTGAATTTTTTTTTCTTCAGAATCATTTTTTAAAGACTCATTATATGCTATAATTAATATTGGATGAATAAATTTTTCACAAAACAACATAAAATAAAGTATAAAACTTATTTTGTCTATTTCATACAGAACCTTTAAAATAATGTTGCGGAGCTCTAAATGTGTCTATTTTAAACCGTTTGCCTATTTTAACACATTCAGACATTTTTATATGCTACTAAGTTACTATGGTACGGATGTCATAAGTTTTTATTTCGAGTTCTTAAAGGCCTAAAAAACGTGGATAATAACCTTCAAAATTGGCTATTTTTGGTCATTTCAGATCCCGAATTTTTTTTTTCTGAATAATTTTTTAAAGACTCATTATATGCTATAATTAATATTGGATGAATAAATTTTTCACAAAACAACATAGAATAAAGTATAAAACTTATTTTGTCTATTTCATACAGAACCTTTAAAATAATGTTCGGAGCTCTAAATGTGTCTATTTTAAACCGTTTACCTATTTTAACACATTCAAACATTTTTATTTGCTACTAAGGTACTATGGTACGAATTTCATGAGTTTTTATTTCGGGACCTTAAAGGCCTAAAAAACGTGGATATACTTTCAAAATTGGCTATTTTTGATCATTTCAGATCCTGAATTTTTTTTCTTCTGAATCATTTTTTAAAGACTTATTCTATGCTATAATTAATATTGGATACATAAATTTTTCACAAAACAACTTAGAATAAAGTATAAAACTTATTTTGTCTATTTCATACAGAACCTTTAAAATAATGTTCGAAGCTCTAAATGTGTCTATTCTAAACCGTTTGCGTATTTTAACACATTCAGAAATTTTTATATGCTACTAAGTTACTATGGAACGGATGTCATAAGTTTTTATTTCAAGATCTTAAAGGCCTAAAAAACGTGGATAATATATAACCTTCAAAATTGGCTATTTTTGGTCATTTCAGATCCCGAATTTTTTTTTTCTGAATAATTTTTTAAAGACTCATTATATGCTATAATTAATATTGGATGAATAAATTTTTCACAAAACAACATAGAATAAAGTATAAAACTTATTTTGTCTATTTCATACAGAACCTTTAAAATAATGTTCGGAGCTCTAAATGTGTCTATTTTAAACCGTTTGCCTATTTTAACACATTCAAACATTTTTATTTGCTACTAAGGTACTATGGTACGAATTTCATGAGTTTTTATTTCGGGACCTTAAAGGTCTAAAAAACGTGGATAATAACCTTCAAAATTAGCTATTTTTGGTCATTTCAGATCCCGAATTTTTTTTTTCTGAATCATTTTTTAAAGACTCATTATATGCTATAATTAATATTGGATGCATAAATTTTTCACAAAACAACATAGAATAAAGTATAAAACTTATTTTGTCTATTTCATACAGAACCTTTAAAATAATGTTCGGAGCTCTAAATGTGTCTATTTTAAACCGTTTGCCTATTTTAACACATTCAGACATTTTTATATGTTACTAAGGTACTATGGTATGAATTTCATGAGTTTTTATTTCGAGATCTTAAAGGCCTAAAATACGTGGATAATAACCTTCAAAATTGGCTATTTTGGTCATTTTAGATCACGAATTTTTTTTCTTCTGAATCATTTTTTAAAGACTCATTATACGCTATAATTAATATTGGATGCATAAATTTTTCACAAAACAAAGTAGAATAAAGTATAAAACTTATTTTGTTTATTTCATACAGAACCTTTAAAATAATATTCGGAGCTCTAAATGTGTCTATTTTAAACCATTTGCCTATTTTAACACATTCAGACATTTTTATATGCTACTAAGTTACTATGGTACGAATTTCATGAGATTTTATTTCGAGACCTTAAAGGCCTAAAAAACGTGGATAATAACCTTCAAAATTGCCTATTTTTGGTCATTTCAGATCCCGAATTTTTTTTTTCTGAATCATTTTTTAAAGACTCATTATATACTATAATTAATATTGGATGCATAAATTTTTCACAAATCAACATAGAATAAAGTATAAAACTTATTTTGTCTATTTCATACAGAACCTTTAAAATAATGTTCGGAGCTCTAAATGTGTTTATTTTAAACCGTTTGCCTATTTTAACACATTCAGACATTTTTATATGCTACTAAGGTACTATGGTACGAATTTCATGAGTTTTTATTTCGGGACCTTAAAGGCCTAAAAAACGTGGATAATAACCTTCAAATTGGCTATTTTTTGTAATTTCAGATCCCGAATTTTTTTTTCTTCAGAATCATTTTTTAAAGACTCATTATATGCTATAATTAATATTGGATGCATAAATTTTTCACAAAACAACATAAAATAAAGTATAAAACTTATATTGTCTATTTCATACAGAACCTTTAAAATAATGTTCGGAGCTCTAAATGTGTCTATTTTAAACCGTTTGCCTATTTTAACACATTCTGACATTTTTATATGTTACTAAGGTACTATGGTATGAATTTCATGAGTTTTTATTTCGAGATCTTAAAGGCTTAAAAAACGTGGATAATAACCTTCAAAATTGGCTATTTAGGGTCATTTCAGATCCCGAATTTTTTTTCTTCTGAATCATTTTTTAAAGACTCATTATATGCTATAATTAATATTGGATGCATAAATTTTTCACAAAACAACATAGAGTAAAGTATAAAAGTAATTTTGTCTACTTCATACAGGACCTTTAAAATAATGTTCGGAGCTCTAAATGTGTCTATTTTAAACCGTTTGCCTATTTTAACTCATTCAGACATTTTTATATGCTACTAAGGTACTATGGTACGAATTTCATGAGTTTCTATTTCGGGACCTTAAAGGGCTAAAAAACGTGGATATACCTTCAAAATTGACTATTTTTGATCATTTCAGATCCCGAATTTTTTTTCTTCTGAATCATTCTTTAAAGACTCATTCTATGCTATAATTAATATTGGATACATAAATTTTTCACAAAACAACTTAGAATAAAGTATAAAACTTATTTTGTCTATTTCATACAGAACCTTTAAAATAATGTTCGGAGCTCTAAATGTGTCTATTCTAAACCGTTTGCCTCTTTTAACACATTCAAAAATTTTTATATGCTACTAAGTTACTATGGTACGGATGTCATAAGTTTTTATTTCGAGATCTTAAAGGCCTAAGAAACGTGGATAATAACCTTCAAAATTGGCTATTTTTGGTCATTTCAGATCCCGAATTTTTTTTTTCTGAATAATTTTTTAAAGACTCATTATATGCTATAATTAATATTGGATGAATAAATTTTTCACAAAACAACATAGAATAAAGTATAAAACTTATTTTGTCTATTTCATACAGAACCTTTAAAATAATGTTCGGAGCTCTAAATGTGTCTATTTTAAACCGTTTACCTATTTTAACACATTCAAACATTTTTATTTGCTACTAAGGTACTATGGTACGAATTTCATGAGTTTTTATTTCGGGACCTTAAAGGCCTAAAAAACGTGGATAATAACCTTCAAAATTAGCTATTTTTGGTCATTTCAGATCCCGAATTTTTTTTTTCTGAATCATTTTTTAAAGACTCATTATATGCTATAATTAATGTTGGATGCATAAATTTTTCACAAAACAACATAGAATAAAGTATAAAATTTATTTCTATTTCATACAGGACTTTTAAAATAATGTTCGGAGCTCTAAATGTGTCTATTTTAAACCGTTTACCTATTTTAACACATTCAAACATTTTTATTTGCTACTAAGGTACTATGGTACGAATTTCAAGAGTTTTTATTTCGGGACCTTAAAAGCCTAAAAAACGTGGATTATAACATTCAAAATCGGATATTTATGCTACTAAGGTACTATGGTACTAATTTGTATATTGTTTTGAAAAAAATTCACCAATCCAAAATTTTTTTTATAGAATATAATGAGTCTATACACAGATTCAAAAAATTCTTCCGAGTTCTAAGATGGCCGAAAATAGCCGATTTTGCAGTTTATTATCCACGATTTTAGGCGGAAAAAAATTGCGAAAATCGCATTATAGTGCCTTAATATCATATGAAAATGACCCAAGGTGTTAAAATTGACATATGGTTTAAAATAGGCATATTTGGAGACCCAAAGATTATATTTAAGGTCGTGTTTGAAATAGATAAAATAAGTTTTATACTCTATTGTATATTGTTTTGAGAAAAATTCAAACATCTAATATTTTTTATAGGATATAATGAGCATATATAGACAAAGATTCATAAATAATTTCATCCGGGTTCTAAGACGGACGAAAATAAACCGATTTTGAAGGTTATTATATACCATTTTTAGACCGACATGGTCCATGATGAAAAAAATATGAAATTTGCACCGTAATACCTTAATACCATGTTAAAATGACCTGTGGTATTAAAATTGGCATACGGCTTAAAATAGACACATTTAGAGTCACGCAGATTATTTTAAAAGTCGTGTTTAAATTAGACAAAATAAAGTTTTATACTCTTCTATATTGTCTTGCGAAAAAATCAAGCATTCAATATTTTTTATAGGATATAATAAGCCTATAGACAAAGATTCATAAAAAAATTATTCTATGTCCTAAGATGGACGAAAATAGCCGATTTTGAAAGTTATTATCAACGACTTTGCTGTGAAAACCGGAAGCAACGTACATGTTGCGTGTTTTTCTGTTCTGGTACTTAGCATATACGAGTTCGTTCATAAGTAATGGGATTATTTACAAGCATTTACACAAACAATAAAACCTAGTGATATATGGTGATAATTTATAGAGTTAAACCCGAAGCATAAGTCTCTCCGCGTGTTAACTTAACGTTGAAGAGCTTTAACCACACCTTATAACTCAACACAATTGGCCAGTTTTTAAACCCCGCGAGCTGATGAGACCTACGCTCGCTCATGTAGAATCTCAAATAGAGAAGGCAGACAAGTGAAGTCAATCAAGGAAGGGTGAGAAAGTCGTTAATATCCAAGCCAGATGGCGGAAATTGGTCATTGTCCATGTCAGAAATGTCATCTTGAGAAGTTGATGGATTTGGACTTGTTACACCTTCACGCACTGCCTGCAATACGATGAAGGGTCATTGAGAAAAAGTTAAATCTAAACTAAGCTCTACAACATTATATAAAAAGAGATGTTTGAAGAGTCACTACCTTAGCTTCTTGAAATTTTCCAATCATGCGCTGGTACTGATGCCGCGCATCTGGAGAGTCAACCATGGATAAGACTCTAGAGACAGCCTCATCAATAGCTACATTAACTTTCTCTTTGCGGAATACCTTGATAATGTCCTCGTCCTCTCCATCATTAACACAATCTACTTCAGGCTTGTATCCTCGCAAGCCGACGCCTTTGCGGCGCCACCGTAATACAGCCTTATCTAGGATTCCAACTGCCCAACATATCACCTTGTACTTTTTCCGTACCTGATAGCCTCTCACATGAGCCTGCCAACAGAAAAAGATTATAGCTCTGACAAAAGTTCTGTTCAGAAGTCAATATCAACCATAATATGAAGAATATAGTTTCTCCAAAAAAAGCTTCATCGAGACCTGATACAGAACGGATAAACATTGGAGAAAGCTATACACCACTATCGAGGGCATCCTCATCATCACCGCCAACTCACCATCACATTCTTACCACCAAAGAGGCTCCCACATCAAGCTGGGTAAGGGCGAGTCTGACTTATGTAACGACTTATAAAAACCGAGAAATAACTACTTTCAAGCCTGACAAGTACTCCCCAGGGCTCATTTAATAGGCAGCGAGCACCTACTAACAGAGGCAGTTCCTAGTTGACCCGTAAGTTAAAGCATGATGAGCCTTTGGTAACTGGTGAACACTGAAACAATTTGACTTTGTTTATCATATCCACAAGGTAACATACCCAGGGGGGATCTAGCCATATATTCTAGGGCTATAGCCCTAGATGAATCAATAAATACAATTTAGTACACTAAAAATGCATTACTTACTAAAACGTAGCTCAGTTGGTGGTTGTGTAGCTTATCTATCAACAAGACAAGGGTTCGATTCCCATTCAAGTAAACTTTTGTCAATTTTTTGTTTTATTTTCACATAACATCATTTAACACAATTCCAACTCCCAAGACATGATAAAAGACTTTCCTAATTTTTAATATCAATTCTTCACAAACTCCAATATTATTTATTGGTCATATAAAACTCCAGTTTATGGTATAACCTCTCATGGATATTTTACTCTGGTACAACATACGCTTAAATCAAGAAATTATTGGTTGTGTTGTATTGTTATCATTATAAAATATTTGATTGATAAAAAATTGTATATGAACGAAATAAAGTATTTTCTTTTCAGATACCGTCTTTTCCACTAATGTTTAATACTGGTTTGTCTTAAAATTTTGGATTTTTATCATAATAATTAAAAAAGATTTTCAAAAGTAGTTATTTACTATCTGTCTTGATAGAAATTATGACACGTATGGTTAGTAATGGATCTGTAAAATTTTATTTATGGGGTTCCAATCAAAATATTAATGCGCTTTTGCGTAAAAAATATAAATATTATTTTATTTAGCCTATGAATTGGACAAAATACACAAAAAACTTCCATTTTCTGAGTATCTCGGAACCCGCAAACTCATACATGGATCTGCCAACAGTTGAATTTTTCTTTAACAAATAGAGTACGTTTCAATTGTCTATGAATCTAGCCCTAGATGGATTTGTTTCCTGGTTCCCCCCCTGATCATACCAATGAGTCTTTCAACTCTATTGGTCACTAAAACAGGTAAGATTAAAAGGGAAGGGTGGGATGGACAGCTTGGTTAGAAAGGGAGAACAATGGGGGAAAAAGAAAGACATACCTGTATCTTCACTACTTTTTGGCGCAATGATACAAAGTCCTTTCGACCTTTCCAACCTCGATAGTTTTTCTGAATAGATAAAGCAGCTTTATGGTTATAATGTAAATTGTGAAATGCAAGCTTTGATGCAGCCGAAATCTCCTGAGTATCATTTAATGCGAAGCCATATTCATCCACACCCGAGCCAGAAGATTCTCCCTGCTGCCTCTTTCTGAAAGAATGGGCACGAAATGCTGCTTGGATGCGTGCAGCAGCCTGAGCTGCATTTCTAACAGCGGCCAATGTATGCTTTAGTGAAACTTGATCTTCAAGTGAGTTTACACTCTCGTTAGAAATGTTATTTACAGTTAATTCAGCCTCCACGTCAGCAGTGCCCTTTGAAAGCTCAGTTTCTGCCATTGTAAGGGATGAGAGATGGCTAGTAAGCGCCACTTCTGACAGATAGCCAGCAAGTCCCTTGTGCCCATTTGCTGCTGCAATGTAGGCTGCATTTCTACCTGTCGGGTCATTTGAACTGGGATCAGTCACCGCCAAAGCTGATGCTCCTGAAGCAATTAGAGCAGCAACCATTTTTTCCCTGTCACAAAAGTCGAGGATATATTTTCACTGAATGAGGTCAAAATAATTACACAAGCAGTATGATATGTCAAACAAATGAGACATTCTACAAAGCAATATTAATTTGGAATAAAAAGCGTCCTTTTGATAAAAGCTGGATTCTATTTTCAGGACAAATGAGGTAACAATGTATGTGTGAATGAGAGCAAACTATCTATGGTGCCTTTTCAGCGCACAAAAAGAGGCGTGTACCACCCACTTAAGCACAATATAATATTTTGGAAAAATATGTGATTCTTTAGCATCCATCCCGAAACACACAGAAAAACAAATGTTTAAAGTCGATCCTACAGTCCCACACTGAAGTCGTGAAAGTAGAAATGCACCTTCCAAATCTAGCAGCCCAGTGAAGAGCAGTCCACCCATTTATGTCCCGGAAATTTATGCCGACTCCATAATCCAAAAGTGGATTTAAAGCCCACTCATAGCCTAACCCGGAAATCATGTGTATCACTCCCTGTTCTTTTCTAGACAAGAAAGAATCAACTCCTGTGGTGTGTGAAGAAAGCCATTGTTGTAGCTTGTCCTTTATTAGTTGCTGCAATAGCCAATCAAGGGTGATGGTTGAACTCCCACCACCAACTAAGAGTGCCTCCATGATTTGATCCCATGAATTATCAATACCTTTATCTTTCAAACATAGATCAACTTCCAGTTCATTGTTTCCTCCTCGGTTGATAGGTATATCCGACAAAAGAATCTTTACCAATCTTACAAGCAACAACATCTCTTCTGTACCTCTACTTGTTTCTTCTTCCCCGTTATCACAGTGTTTGCAAGTACTATGTTTCTCGCGGTACTCAAACTCTTTAGTCTCACTACATGATTCTCGATTACCAGAAGTAATGCAAAGTGTGACTTTTCCGGACAAATGAGAAGGGGCATGGCAAGTAAAAACACCATCTTGTAGGACTTGTAATGGAACCTCAACATCACCAAACATGCAATGCCACGTACAATCTGAGGGATCACAGAGAAAAGATCCAACAATAATGACCTACACAAAAATCGCGAGTAAGAGCTAAAATGCAACACCTGGTGACCCAGATTTACCAGCAAAAAGAATGAAGGATATATGTCAAATCACCAATTCTCATTTGTGACGGACAAAATCCGTCACAAGCTTGTGACGTGAGACAAAGAGGCAAGTGGGAGGAGGTGGTGAGAGGTCACAAGCTTGTGACCGTCACAAGGAAGACGAACTGGTATCAAATGAGTAAATTACAAACACAATCCAGTCCCCCCAAAGATCGATTACCTAGCTTCATTTGGCAATCGTGTTATATACCTAAAATGTGGAATTGCCACACAAGTATCAGTTTAGCAAAGATAGGAAGATGGGAAACACACCTTTGTAGTATCGTTGGCAAATCCCCATTCCGGAGATATAGTACGAATAGTGAATCTCTGTTCTTTAGCGACCGTTAAGCTTGAATCGATAGCAACAGGCATTCCAATACTTGGATCAAGTAACATCATAGACAATTCTGAGGAGACAGGATACATCTGAGAAGAATATGCCAGAGTACTTAAATCCTCAGGACCTTCAATCCCTAATCATTAGACAGAAATCAAATGGGTGTAGACGTGTAGTTAAGTAAGCACATTCTCCCTTTTACTGGATCTGGTAATGTAAAGTTGAAACCTCGGTCAAAGAAGAGTACATTTCTCACCAGTATTTGCTCCAACACACTGAGCTTGATAGTTTTCTTGCTTAGCTGGCCTTTCAACAGCAGATGCGATATTTCCCTGATATAGAATTATACTTTGTTCAAGTTAAACTAAATAAGGTAGATCAAAAGTCAAGTTCTATTAATTGACATCCATTAAGATATTAGTGACTTTCATGTGTTCCATTACTGTGGAGGAAAACAGAAACTACAGACCTCGTAGACAATTTAAGATATATGCTTCAAAACTGCAAGGTTGAGATGGCACACAGAGAGATAAATTTCTATGAAATGCGAGGGGATGCGGGGAATAACCTAAGACGAGTCAGCTGGAGTTAGCTAGATGAAAATGCAATCATGTTCCAAAAATTACACCTGGAGGCTGGAGGTCATTCGTTGTAGGATATGTAAACAAATTTGTCATCATGGAAAACCACAATCATTTTGATGGTGATGCTATTGTCAAGACGTCAACCGGCCTCATATATGTTCAGTTCTCGATCAAAGAATCAATCATCAAATAACACAGTCTTGAGGTTGTTTCACAACCAGTAGGACTATTACCCTTTATCGAGATCTGTTTCCATTGTCAATTACTATAAGAGTTTGATTCAAGCAATGATCCATCTGTCACTGTGTCACATACTCACATGCCTTAAATTATAGATCCCCACCCCTAAGGAAAGCTTCTCATCCCCACCGTCTTATTGAAAGAATCAACGCAACATGTAAGACAGGCAAAATACACGCGGGAAAGAAATGTAAAAAACTTAATGTTTGTATTGAAATTGTTACCATAATAAGTAAACTCACACTTGAATTCATGACGTATGCACTCTTTCCATCTAGGCCGCCCAGCTGCAGCTGCTGGGAATCTTTGGGTAAACCAAAGACATCGTCCCATGCTATGTTGCAACCTAAACGAGCAAGGAAACTTGAGGGACAGTTTTCTAAGGAATACTGAAATATTAATGAGGGAGAAATTTTCTAAGCTACTCTATTTCTCCTTTTTTCACATGCCATGTTGTTATACTACTACTACTGCTGCTGCTGCTGCCACCCCATTAAAAAAACATGCTATCGCGATCTGAAATATAATTTTATAATAATAAACTAATATTTCCGAATTCAAATAAGTCCATGGGAGAAGCAAGAATATCAAGCAGGGAAAGGTAAGAACGATGATACCGGTAGGCCAAATTTTAGTAGCTAACACAAGGAAAATAAGTCAATAACGTGACAGATCCTTGTTGACACTCAACATCTAAGAGCACGGACAGTCGGACACTCCTCCTAACTAGCCGTGTCGGACACCCGACACTAGTCGGATACACAACTAAACACGTTATAGTTTAGACGAAGAATAAAATGCCAAAAGAGATTGATTAGAAGATGGGTTTAGGTGGGAAATGGGAATTAGTTATAATCTAAGGTCAAATTTTACCTTCACTTATTTAAATTTAATATCAAATACATTACAAAAATAAAATCATACGTTATTTATAACCATAAAATATATATTTATAAAATTTAAATAGCATGTATCGTGTCCTAAATTTCATGGGATGCCGTATCACGTGTTTGTTTCGTGTCCGTGTCCGTTTTGTTGCTACCAAGCTTGACATATCTAACCATCCTTTAGGCCGATTAATTATTTAAATTTCTGGTTTGAGCAACTGGCCCTAAGGCTCTATAGTATAGTGGAGACGCCCGAGCCAAAACAAAATGAGCCTAAATATCTAAACCACTGTCCTGTGGATGACGACATGATGTTAAGAGAAAAAAGTTTAATGTCTCCAGCGTAAAGTGAAGCTTATCCACATATGAATGTTCAAGTCAGTATGCCTAGAGAGTGCTTTTTTGGCTTTTGGACATCTGATCCTGATGTTGTATATATGGAAGCAAGAAAATGACCATATTAACTGAGTTGGAATTGCTAAAAGACAATGTGTACAACTTCATGGAAACAGAGTCAAAATCGCTAGAAAATGGACTGAAGTATTCAAGGTATGCACATGAGATATGGTAATTACAATTTGATGAAGTCCAAAAACAAAAAAGACGGTAATCATGTTATTCTTAGTATGCTCTATGCTAGAAGTTTGATAGATAAAAAAACAAAGACTAATAAATCTGAAACCATGCAACACAAAGATCAACACAGAAAGGTTGTAAATCTTATATTATTAAGGAGATTGGTTGAGATTCAATGCGTGTTTAAACGGATCAATAGTAGTACTCAGACAAATAAAGTGTGGTTTCTTTTTTAGTTCATGTGTTGAGAGCTCCACACTTAAAGATGGGGATTAATTTTTGGATGAATGACCTCTTGGCAAGTTTGTCACAAGTGCATGAGCGAGGTCAAATCAAAGATATGTGGGAACTATTCACAGCCATGCAAGCTATTATAGGTATCTATTTCTGGTCCAAAAGGGGTAAAAGTGTTATAAAGGTGCAATGAAGGGGTATTACCATGAGGAAATACCATTGATAATGACACCTAACCAACTGGTTAAAGCACAAATAAGCTAGATATATTTAAAGGCAAAGGGTTCATGAAGACCTCCACGGCACCGTTTAGTCGTTTACACTTGTCAACAACTTCATAGGCCATAATTTCATTAGCGCTTTGTAAATTGTTGGTTAGATTTCTTAAGGGTTCTTTTCGATCTAGTTATAAAACTAGCTCTAGTGCATTTCAAACCTGAACACCTAGCATAGCTAAATTAGGTTGTTATCCCATCACACTTTTTTCCCTAGTAGATATTTCAGAACTTTTTATCAAGATCAAACCCTAGAAATGACATGCTAGTGCAAACTAAAAAACTATGATGACCAGAAATTTAACCTGGGTCAGGTTGTGGCAATGAACCATTTGAATGAGATGCTCCAGGGTAAGTATTGTAATCATCTAGAATACAATACTTATCTTCATTTCCATCCAGATCATCAGGCGGTACATACTCTTTCAAGCTGTCATCATCCAAGCTCAATTGCATCTCTAGTCTCCGAAGTGCCTGACTAACCTCAAACTCTGACATCATACTTGCTACATTTGACCCATTTAAGTAGTCAAACCCTTTCGCCATAGTTGCATCTGAGCTCACTTCTAGTGAACCTGGACTTGAGTGATTTTGATAAGACTCGCTCAGTGAGGATGATCCGGGATTTTGCACAGTAAATGAACTAGTGCTCTGACTTAATGTGACAGATGGCCCTGGTGATGGATCTGAAATGGATCCAGGACTGAGTTTTCCCTGTTAAAATACATGCAATTACTGTATATGTATACTTTAAGCATGTATATCAAATTTTAAAAATTGGAAGTTTTAATAATTCTGGTTCATCATGGCTGAGGATCGTTAGGTTCATTATGTTCAATTTGACACAAGAACAACAACAACAACAACAACAACAAAGACTTGTCCAAAAATGTTTTGGCATCGGCTAACATGAATCATTATTCGGAACCATTTAGGCATGAATCCAACGACGACGGTGAAAAAAGTGTTTTAAAGGTATGATAAAACAAGTACATGAAATAATATAAAATTAAATGAAACAACTCAAAATAAATAAGATTTAGCATCAAAACAGCCAAGAACCACTGTTGTGAAGCACCAGTTAAACTACCCCAATAACACTGAATACAATAACATTATAACAGAGAACAGAGCATGTAAAAAAAACATTATAGTCTGAAGTGATTTCCAGAATAGGAATAAAATCTTAAGGGGCGCCCACAAAACCTTGGTAAGAGTTGAACAGGTTACCTCAGAGGTCTCTCTGTAATGAACAAGGACAATATGTTCATAAGCCCTACAAAAAGGTAGCATCACACATCAGAAGCAACAATGTAAAAAAATACTACCATCCTTTTAACTCGCATATTGAAGCAAGGAGATAACTAATTTCTCTCGAGATTAAAAAGAACATATTATTTGACACAAATTAAGGTGAAAGGAAGCTGTCAAGCAGGGTCACTGACTTATATTCTTCAAAATAATAACAGAAACACATGCTACTGTGTCTGGAAACAGGCTGTAAAATAAGAAAATAGAGATTGAATGAACTCACGGATCCAGCATCCAATAGCTTCGTCTTTGAAAACTCGGGTTATCCTCTCCATGTGCATAGTAGCAATTTATAGCCTCTGCAATTCCAACCTAGACATAATGCAACCAACATTAAAGTGTCTAGATTCCAAATAGCAACTGCGTGAAACGGGTGTCGTTCTTTAGGAAAATGTCATGGCCTATCATCAATCATCTATACAACTACTTTCAACAGAAAAAAAAATGATAGTATGCAACTAACGTACTACTGCTAGAATAAGGACAGAAGCATCTTTGGACCAACAAATGAATTCTCCAAACTCATTATCAGGGTGCATATCTTACTTTTGGACCAAATCAGCTGAACTGAATGTGGGCCGAGAGATTTTGTTCTACATTACTTTTCTATTAACAGTTCACTCACAGATTCACACCAAATAGAGTTCCAATAGCTGTTTCCAACATATAAGAAAGAGTTATACAACGGTTTGGACACACTAGTACCAACAGGATTGTCAGTTCATCAATAAGCAATTGAGCCAGGAAATGGGAAACAATAGTAAGTTCTACTGTCCTCATACTCTACCAAAAAAAAATGTTTTTTTTCCCATTTGGATAGGTAAGCAATGAAAGGAAACCTTTAGACGTTCATGTGCTTCCCCGACAGTACGACCATCCTTCTTTTTCCGCCAATTATGACCATCTTTTCGAAAGAAGCGCAGAACCCTTTTGTTGAAAAGGAATAAAGACCCACCTGCCCAGAAAAGATTCGAGTAAGTGACATGAAGAAATATAATGATGGCTATAAAAAAAACAACGATTAGTGAGAAGAGAAGTAACCGGGTGGCCTTTGAGGAGCCTCGGGGGTTATCTGATATTTTTCATGATTCTGCAAAATGAATAGCACTTCGGCAGGTTTCAACCAGCGTCTCTGGGCTTCTTGTAGAAGTTGATTGATATCAAATCCTGAACAAGGCAACAACACGTATTCATGAAATGCAAGATTATCAGAACTACAACTTGTTAACTGCGTTGTATAGTCTAAATTTGTAAGGAGATATAGAAACAACAACATGAAGAAGAAGAAGAAGAAGAGCAACAAAAAAAACCCTAGAATTATGCATAGACCTTTGGACTAGAGAATGAAAAGCCGTGGTTGAGTCAGGCGACTGTACTAGAGCGTATACAAGTGAGGCGACTAGAGAATCAAAAGCTGTATACTGAATTAGCGATGCCCTAATCCCCCAATTCAAACATAGAACCGATAACTTAAAGGTTGCGCAAATCTGAATCAACCCTAATTGTGATCGCCACAGGTCATTGTTGGGGTAAAATAGAAGCATAATACAAAAGAATTAGTCTTGAATCGTATGAAAACCTCCTTCTACTCCGTAATTGATAAAGAAGATGGTTATTTGATTAATTAATTAATGATTGATTGATTGATGGATGATGAAAAATGAAGAAAAAAAGTGAAACGCAAAGGAGTTGACAAGTAGAGTATAAAAGCCAGAAATAAAAAAAGAGGAAAAGAAAATGTTACCAGACTGCATAAGGGTTGACTTGAAGAGCAAAAAGAAGGAGATGATAAATTAATTGATGGAGCGTAAAATTAGGAAACGTAATTATTATTATTATTAGTAGTAGTAGTAGTAATAATAGGTCGTAGTAATAAAGTTGGATGGAGGAAGAAGATGTATTGGTGTGTTGTTGAGTAATGGTGGGAGAAAGGAGAAAGGAGAAAGGAGTAAGGAGTAAGGAGTAAGGAGAGAGAAAGAGATGCCGAAGCAGAGAGACTAGAGAGAGTAGAGAATAGAGATACAGATACTAGTGTATTGTTCCATACTGTTACTGTTACTGTATGAGTCAACAACAACAACAGCAGCAGCAGTGAAACCAATTACCAAACGTGTGGAAACTCATGTTTTAATATTATTATTAACTCTATTTACTTACTGTATTTACTCACACGTCGGCCTTCAACCCACCCACCAATCCACCATGGCCACCAAACACATGTCTGCTGTCTCTTTCTCTATGTCTCATTGTCTCCCACCTAAACCTACTTCATCTCTCTTATTAACATCCTAATTTATCCACCATTTTATCATCAAACTAGTCATAATTATCTACTCTAATATCATACGGAGTACATAATTCTCTGCCAAATTCCTCATATTTCCTCCATCACAATCTTATAATACCTTGTTTTTTTCATACGTTAAACTCAACTCATTTCATTCATTCACGACCATCTTTCATATTTTACTATTTGAGTACCCAATTACTTTACCACATCTAAACTATGCTTCAATTAAAAGGCCGTCAGTCCTCTGCAAAAAAAGACGATTTTATTTTTATATAGTTATAAAATGGATTCAAACACAACCTTATTACTAGATGAAATAGTTATTAAAACATCTCGTTTTACCATAAATTTGTGTAAAACTGCTTTACACGATCGTATGTGCATTTGTACTCCCTTAATATGGACATGGTGCTTTCCCACACTTTGGCTCCACCCGGTAGATCTCAAATATCACATAATACCCCTACTCATCAAGTAACTACTACTTCCCAATGACTTGACTCATTATACTCTTATCCTAAAAACTTGTCACGAGCTTGTCTTATAATCTCTACATTTGTTCATTACAGACCATTCCATTTGACGGTGGCCGAATGAGGAATTTTTTGGTGTTTTGGGGTTATTTACCCAATTAATTGGGTAATTAGTGGTTTTTTGAAACTATTTTGAGATATAGTGTCCACGTGGCAGTTTTTGCGTTTTTTTTAGATATGTTGGTAAGCCGCTATACTTCTTAGCGGCTTTACCTTTGTTTTTTTTTTTAATTTTGACAGAAACTTACAGCAGGTTTTGTTTTCGCGAAGGAAAGGACAAGAGGAAAGCCGCTATACTTCTTAGCGGCTTTGCCTAATTTTTCTCATTCAGCACATTCATTTAAAGGTAACAATTCGAAAAAAAAAATGAGAACTAGGTAAAGCCGCTGAGCTCCCTAGCGGCTTTGCCTGGTGTATAAAAAAAAAACGCAACTTTTCTCATTCAGCATTCATATCACTCGAAAAAAATCCCCAATTACAAAACACAAAACCCTAATTTTCGCCCCTTTCTATTTGTCCCAAATCCACTCATTTTTTGTTCTTATAATTGTTCCTCATCATCCTATTTTCATCTAAAGGTATCAATTCATGCTTTATTCATGTATTAATTCATCATAAGTTATTATTTTGGTGTGATTTAGCATTATCCCCAATTTCCTAATTAGTTTAGTTCTTGATTATTAGCTTAGTTCATTTGTTTTATTGTTCAAATTAGTTGTTATATATAGTTTATTATTTGCAATGGAAGTAAATAATTACCCATTAACATGTTGGTGGAATGGTGAAATTGTTGTTAATGGTGAAGAGGTTAGTTATAAGGGTGGTTGTGAATGCTTTGTTTTTGTTAGTAGTAATATTAGTTTTAATGAGCTTAAGGATGAAATTTATGAGTCATTAGAGGTAGATAGAACAAAATTTGAACTTATTATCAAAATGAAATATCCAAGTATAAGAGGTTACAAAGTAGTATCATTGAGTAATGATCGTAGTTTGAAAGAATTGTGGCTAATTGTGTGTCAATCAAAAGCTTTATCCATGGATTTGTTCATCGAGTTAAAGTCTCTTAATAATCCTCAAACATCTCAACAACCTACTATGTCATTCACAAATATGCTTAGCCAAATTGAGGAACCTAATTGGCAAGTGTGTTTGTCAAGTAATAATGTTGACGAAGCGTCCATATTAGATGCTAATATTTTTGGAGATGAGATTGAAAATGAGATTGAGGAGGAGGATGCTATGTTTGAGTTGAGTGAGGATGAGGATGATATGGTGGACGTTGTTTCTCAAGCATGTGCTAACACCCAATTTATTGAACTCGGATCGTTAGATGCGGGACTTGAAAATAATTGGTATAAAGCTAGGGTGGATCCTTTTAGGAATGGGGATGATTTTATGGTTGGTCAAAATTTTGGAAGTAAGGAGATTTTGCGACAACTTGTTACATCTTACAATGTTGCTAGAAATCAAGTTTATAAAATTGCCGAGTCAAGACCTCATACCGTGACTTACAAGTGTAATAGGCAACCTTTAGCTTGTAAATGGTATTTGAGAGCTAGTCAAAAAAATTTATACTCAAAAGTTTTCACAATTGTGTCATACAAAGGGCCACATGAAGCTTCTTGTGTGGTTCGAAAACCATCTCTTGATCATCCTAATTTGAAGGGGGATTTCATAAGCAATGCTATTAAGCATCTTGTGAAAGAAGATTGGGGGGCTAAGGTTAGTTTGTTAAGGGCATCCATAACTAAGGAATTCAACTTCAAGATTTCGTATTGGAAGACTTGGATGGCAAAACAAAGGGCCTTAGCGGATCTTTATGGAGATTGGGAGGAGTCTTATGCATTTCTTCCCCGTTACCTAGATGCTTTAAAGGAGGTTAATCCGGGAACCGCCGTCCATTTCGTCAATAAGCCTACTAATGATCCCAATGTCCATCAATTTGATAAAGTCTTTTGGTCATTTGGTCCTTCAATCAAAGGTTTTCGTCATTGTAGGCCCATTATTACCATAGATGGCACTCATCTTTATGGTAAATATCGTGGGGTTATGTTGATTGCAATGGGAGTTGATGCGAACGAGCAACTATTTCCATTAGCATTTGCCATTGTTGAGAAGGAGAACTATGAGAATTGGAGTTTCTTTTTGGCTTGTATAAGACATTTTGTGACAGATCGTGTAGGTCTTTGTGTCTTATCTGACCGACATAAGGGTATTTTAAAAGCAATGAGTGCAGTGGGGAGTGGGTGGGAAGAGCCCTACGCTTTTCATAGGTATTGTATTCGTCATCATGCATCCAATATTAACAACATGTTCAAGGACACAAATTTGAAATCCACTTTCTCCGAGACCGCTATGCAACACCAAATTTCTAAATTTGACTTAGGTATGATCCAAATTGATGAGATCAATGCTCAAGCGAGAGCTATGTTAGAGAATATCCCCGCAAGTAAATGGTCTCTTGCTCACGATGGCGGTAAGAGATATGGGTTGAAAACAACAAATATGAGTGAATGTTTCAATGGTGTCCTCAAGGGGGTAAGATTTCTCCCAATCCAAGCTCTTGTAAAAGCCACTTACACTCGAGTGAACAAGTATTTCGTTGAGAGAAGAAAAATGACTAAGGAAAGGTTGTTAGGTGGTTTGAAATGGTCGGCTAAAATAAGTAAGGCGCTTGATGAAATAGAAGAAATTGCAGCTCACCATGAAGTTAGTCAACATGATTTTGAGCAAGGCCTTTATCAAGTGACTACATGTCAAGGTCGTAGGCTTGCGAATAGTGGTGGAAGAAGTCACACTGTTCGATTGAATGAAAATACATGTACTTGTAACAAGTGGCAAAACTTTCATTACCCTTGTTCACATGTAATGGCGGTATGTCGTGCATTTTCTATAGACTACGATCAATATGTTGACCCATTATACTCTTCTGGGGAATATCATGGTTGTTATCGTGCAATCTTTCAACCAATTCCGGATGTGAGTTATTGGAAACCATGGACGGGACCGACAGTGATTCCAAACGGAGAAATGGTTAGAGGAAAGGGAAGACCGAAATCGAAAAGAATTCGTAATGAAATGGATGAGAGTTCCAAATCTACTGTCACTTGTAGTTTGTGCAACGTTGAGGGTCATAACAAGCGGTCATGTGGAAGAAGTAATGCTAGGGGGTAATATGTCATGTTATTTAATTTGTTATTTATTTATTTATTTATAATATATCATGTTTATTTTGATGAATAAATATTGACAATCTTAGTTTACAGGTCAAATGGAGCCGGGCCCAGTGGATCCTAGCGTTCTCAAATACCAGAAAGATCATAGAAGTGAGGTTCTTTGGGAGGGAGAGGTAATATCTAATTTGAGCAATCCATGTTTTTGGTTTCTCTAACTTAACCTTGAAATTGTATTTAACAATTATTTTTGTTTGTTATTTGTAGGATCTTCCTCCACTCAAATGCAGAAATCATCACTTTTCCAAGGAACATTACGCCGTTCCTGAAGCTGTCGTCAACTACATCAGTGGAACTCAATTTCACGGTATTCATAGGTTAGCTTACGTTGTTGCTCGTTCCGATATGATTACTGCTTTAGTTGAGCGTTGGAGACAAGAAACCCACACATTCCATTTACCGGTTGGAGAGACCACGATCACATTGCAGGATGTGAATGTTTTGTTAGGTCTCAGGGTCGGTGGCTTGCCTATTACCGGTAGGAGTGATTATTTCTGGGTTGAGTTAATTGAACAAGCACTAGGTAGGCGGCCACCTCCCGATGCATTGAAAGGTAACACTTTAAAACTTTCCTGGTTAAGAACTCACTATCAAGACCTTGAGGATGATGCTCCTGAGTATAGGGTACATAGGTTTGTTAGAGCGTACTTGCTTTATTTGGTCGGAACCGGGCTCTTTCCGGATAAAAGTGGAAATAGAGTACAATTGATTTACCTCCCTCTCTTGATAGATTTGACGAAATTGGATGACTATAGTTGGGGGAGTGGTGTATTAGCCTATTTGTACCGAAACTTGTGTATTGCATCTAAGGGAAGATGCATTGAGATAAGCGGTTGTCTTCTACTTCTCCAACTTTGGTCTTGGGAGCATATATCTATTGGTAGGCCCACCGTAATGACACCTCAAATAGTTGGGGAAGAAAACGAAATTGGTTCACAAGTAATCCCGGGTGTTGACCCTCTTGGTTGTAGGTGGTTAAGAGTAGACCGTGCTTATAAGGACCACTTGATTGGTTTGGTTACATGTAGGCATGCTCTTGATACCATGACCGACTCTATGTTCACTTGGGAACCATATAGTAGGCGAGTCCTAGAGCTTCTCCCCGAGATTTGTACGGAAGATCCTACCGAGTGGATTGTCAATGCGCCACTCATATGCTTTGAGATTGTTGAGTGGCATTTTCCCGAGAGGGTTGTTAGGCAATTCGGTTGGCATCCCACGATACCCCCTTTTTGCAAGACGTCTAAGAAATTGCATGCTCTTGATCGTCGGGGAAATGCCACCGACTACGCGGATTTGCATAGACTTAGCATTCAAATATGGCATAATCGCAAATCTAGATTGACTCGTCGAGGTGCTCCGTACTTGGGTTTCATTGACTACAACGATCCATACCTTCAATGGTATCGTTCCATCACTCGCCTTGTGGTTAGCCCGCTTACTGTTGAACAACAATCGAGAGACTTATACGAGTTGCGTCACAACTTCTATCCGAATGCAGCGGATAACATGATGCTTGTAAGTCTTTTAAGTAACTTTCTCTAATTTTAGTTACTCTATTTAATTTTAATCATCATTTATTTAATATGTTATTTGTTCAATTTTGTAGAGCGGTGGTCATGTATTCAACTACAACAAAGCTACAACTATGTTGAATAACATGCCGGATGATGTACCAATAGCTCATATGGACCTGGCGCGTGAGATGCAACAAATGTCCCTTCGTTGTTTGCAACAAACGGGACAAGGGTACCGTGTCCAACCGTCTGAGGCCGACAATCCCAGCTAAGAGGAAGAGACTCAAATGGCACCTAGATATGACTTTCGTCACTTGGACCACAGACTTAGCCAAGAGGAAGATACTCCTAGTGGTTCAACTTCAAGACCGATGACAAAGAGGACTCGTAGGAGATTTGGATAGTGTGATTTCATGTATTAAAAACTTGTATGAAACTTAGGATTTGTAATGGTTAAGGGACTTTAGATTTCAGGAAATGGGAGTTTGTATTCGAAACGTGTTTTTCTACGTTAACACAGTCGGAAATTTGAAGCATTTGGAGTTTTTCTACGTGTTTTTCTACGTTTTTCTTCCGTGCCCATCAACCTCAAAGTCCCTGGAAAATTGAAACCAAAAAAAAAAAATGGAACTCAACAAAGCCGCTGACAACCTCAGCGGCTTTCCTTCTTCTCCAACATTCTTCCCAGCCTCAAAGTCCCTGGAAACTTGAAACAAAAAAAAAAATTTGACACTCAACAAAGCCGCTGACAACCTCAGCGGCTTTCCTTCTTCTCCAACATTCTTTCCAGACTCACTGCCCCTGCAAAGTTGAAACAAAAAAAAAATTACAACTGGGTAAAGCCGCTGAAGACCTCAGCGGCTTTGCCTAATATCTGCAAAAAACCCAAAAAGTGTCCAAGTGGACACTATATCTCAAAATAGTTTCAAAAGACCACTAATTACCCAATTAATTGGGTAAATAACCCCAAAACACCAAAAAATTCCCGAATGAGGTAAGATTGTTGGTAATCTACTCGCAGCTCATGTCACAATTCTCAAACGAATAGACATATCAGCGGACTGAAAATGATGGTAACCATGGAGGAACCTCTACGGATCCTTAGTTCCTTTCCCATGAACTAATTTTGTTCATTCAGCTCGTTCCATGAATGTAAGTATGTTTCAATGATCCCCACAACTAACCAAGTAAACAAGAACATTGAGATTAAACGTACACAACTTACGTATGTATACGTCAATAAAACATCATATTAAGAATTGCATCAACCGATGGCTATTTTGTAATGAACTGTTACGCAGCCCCAACCAGTTTCATGAGAGAAAGAATAGTACATATAAGTCAGTCCTCTCCTTTGAAAATAGCAAACAATGCATGAAAAATAACATCATCCGAGGAACAAACATGATCAAGTTCTTTTATAGTTCTATACCATATTTCAGCTAATAAAACCAATACAAATCGTGATAGCTCATGCGCATGCCCTGTATCTAAACGTTTTGGATCACAAGACGGGAGTAACAGATAGGAGTACACATTCCTGGCATGGGTATGATAAGACGTTCTCCGTACCGTCATAACCTAAGAAGAAATAATTATGTTCCTATAGAATGACCAGCCATATGCTGTTATATTCACACGTTCTAGACACATACCCACAGTTCCCATAGCCTTTTCAATGCACAAAATTCCTCTTCGAGTCAAGAGAGCAGTAGATATGGTCCACCAGTTCCAACCCTCACAACTGCGGCAATAGTGCTCTCTGTATTTTCCTTCTTACATAAACTTCCATGCTGCATTAATACAAAACACGTCAACTTCCACTCCCGGTTCTAATTAGGATCACATGAAAAAACACTAATCATAGGCCTTGTCGATCTAAAGCCGAGAAAGAACATAAAACCAGCTTAAAACAAAGTCGAGTTACAAGCTACATAATGAGGGCTTCACATGCGATTTAAAGTGAGAAGAGAGCGATAATTCAGAGTTATCTTCATAAATACCATAGATTATTATTCAATTCAATAATACATCACAGGGACACCAATTGTCAACAACGAGACAATTATTGTTTGATAAAATATTAAACTGTTACACACGACTATGAAAAGATCAACCAAAGCATCATTGGCATATTACTAACCAATCAATGTGGAATTCAGAATTATTTTATTGTTAATTCAATATAATCCTCAGGGTTGACTGAAAGAAATCCTCGTAGGCTCATACACAATTACACACATAAGTTTATGACAGCTTGGTGGACCAGACAACTATAATCGGGAAGAAAATGATGTAAATGAAGTACAGGACTGATAAAATCAGACATTTAATTCAGATTTCACCTCCAGAACAAGGGTTCTTGCCCAAAACCAGAACACAAAGCAATGAACAACAGAGCACCAATTATGCACAAATATGTTCAGTCACCAAATACAAGTTTTATGACAATGATTGTCACTTTGACACTCCTACCACCTCCAAGCCGCATATAAAATTCTCCGAAGCTAATGCTTTTTTTTAAAACTACGTCAGAAGTCTATTTTAACGTATAACAACACATTCATTTCTCTATCTGACTTAGGGTTGTTAATGAGACTAGACAACTCACGGGGAGCTCACGGGGAACTGGAGATCGGCTCGTTCAAAGCTCCGCTCGTGTGAGCTCGGCTTGAAAGCTTAATGACTCAAGTCGAGAAAACACTGGCTCGACTCGAAAAGCTCGCGAGCGACTCGAAGTTGTGAATACATAAAATATTGCTTATATTTATGAAAATATTTTATCATGCGAATATTTTTCTATCACACATATCATATCATATTTCTCAAAATATCGGAAGAAAAAAAAAACCAAAAAAATTTATTAGATATGTGCTCGATTTGAGCTCGAGCTCGCGTTAAAGCTCGCAAGCTAGATAACGAGCACATTTTTTTAAAGATCAGGTAAACTAGAGATCGGCTCGATCTCAAGTTTTGCTTCTTAAGCACAAGCCGAGCAAGCTAAGCTCAGGCTCGTTTCAGCTCCTTAACACCCCTACTCGAACTCTTTGTTTGGATTAAAGAGAGTATAAGTAAAGGAAAGAGAGGGAAAAGAAGGAAAATCGCTTCTTTTGAGTTACCAATGTCGATTGGATAGATTTGGAAGGGAGGGAAATCATTTTTCCCTCCTAAAATCCAGCCTATGACAAACTAACTCTGTTCAAGTACGGACAATTAAATTCAATAAACAGCTGATTGAAACAACAAGAATGCATCAATGAGCAAGCTAGTCCCAAGCCATAAGCGTGCCACCTGAAGACATTGTAAATGCTTTGTACAAGTACATAACTTTACGATAAAGAAAATTGTTTTTTAAGTTACAATAACTAGCTGAATGAGTTAGTCAGCAAATTTGAATAAGACAATGCAAATGGATAGTAAAAAAAATAGTTTCCTAAATGACAAAGTCACCTCCCTTAAAAAAAAATGGGTAATTGCGTAATTGTGAAGATGGTAAGATGGTGAGTTAAATGTATGTCATGAATGAAAAGATGAATTATCAATTATTGTCAGTTTATGTTAAATATGAGAATAATAGAACAAAAGTTGCAAGTTTGCAACCCATCCCCATTGAATGGCATTACCCTTGATCCTCCATTCATCATGATTCATGGCTTAGAAGAAGAGCCCATACCGGAAGCTCGGAAATATACATAAATAAACAAGTTGTTGTAGTGTATTAGCCATGATACGCAAGGCCTGTCATAGCCACATATTCACTGACAATCGATCATACCCATAAACCGTAATGCACATAAGGAGTAGAATACAAGAAAAAAGTCATAATCATATACATTCAATCATTCTCAGCTCTGCCTCTAAGTCTCTAACGCAACTGCTATTACCAAATTCTGCCAAACACTTAAATAATCTGGTACTAATTGATTAATAACACCCTGCAATCAATCTAAACAGGTCTAAATATACACTGTAATCAATCTAGTGTCGAGATATACGCAATCTTACCCCTATAATGTAATCAATCCAACAATTTAGGAGAAACTGATCACAAGTTACAAAATTGCAAATTAATTACGGAAAAAAGGGACTAAAATATACCAGGAATATCTTTGGGAGAAGTTGTCGGTGAGGAAGGTGGCGATGGTGAGGTAGCGTAATATAGAAGGGTCCGACCAAGAACAGACAACCCGGAAACCAAACCGACCAAGTAAAAGACCATGACTAACCCGACGACCCACGGCAACAAGAGGAATCCGATGAAGAAAGTGACTGATCCGCACAACATCAAAGTCAACGAAATTCCTAACATCAAGGAGGCGAATCCTGCAGGCGTAATCTGCTGTGGCAGCGTAGACCTCCTCCGACGCGGTGAAGAAGACGGCGACGGTGGCGCCGTGGTGGTAGAGCGGAGGATGTTCAGTACGAGTGAAGAAAGCTCTTGCAAAGCTCGAGATTGTTGGGTTGTTTGATGATGATGATGATGATGATGATGATGATCATCTTGCCTTCGCATCATTTTGTTGTTGTTGTTGTTGTCGTTGTTTATCCAAAACCCTAAATAAATATTTATTATGCTAGATAGATTTTGAGGAAATCAACGAAACCGATTCAGAGAAATACGCGAAAATCGAGGCAATTGGATAATGAGATAATCGGAACTACTAGTGACAAGTATCCATTAGGTGGATAGAAATAATCCGTTTATGAATATTTAAATTATAAATTTTAATAATTTGATAAGGTGAGCATACAAATATTGAGAGAATTAAAAGGAGGAATTATTATAAATTATAATTATAAATAATAAAAAGAGGGGAAAGTTGAATAAAGAGGCGAGAGCATATCGAATGTTGGCAAATTTATATATGAAAGATAATTGGGAAAGGTGGTGGGGAGTGGCGAATGGGGAACATAAAGAGCAAAAAGTGAAATGAAATTAAGAAAATAGGGAAAATAAAGGTGTTACTTTTACTGAATTAATACCTCACCCTTTTTTTTATATCAACCCATTTCCCTTTTGGACACTATTCACAATCGAGTATTCAACGTCAATTTTCTCTCAATCCGTTCACGGAAATATATTCATGTGAGATCTTTCTTGGATTGTCTTGATAAGAGGATTAAGAATATCAAAAATTTATAATTTTTAGTAGTATGTAGCTAAATATATAATCGAAACAAAATGAGTATTGGCAAACTTGTATAAAGAAATGGGGTGATATAAAAAGAATGGAGGGAGTAGTACAGGGGCGTCTTTGGGCCCGTGCGGGCCGTGCGGTCGCACAGGGCCCCCAATTTTTTGGGTCAGAAATGAAAATAATAGTAAGAATAAATAAATTCAGTACACTAAATATTCAATCAAAGATAGTGTCTTAGTGGATAGAAATTAGGTTTCTAAACATGAAGTCTCAGGTTCAAACCTTACTAACTACATTTTGTACTCTTTTTCTTTTTACTTTCTATTCTAAAATTTTGTTTCTTAAATGTTATATTGAGGCATCTTTTTTAAAAAAATTGTTTATTAAAATGTTATATAGGGGCCCCATTTCTAGAGCTCGCACAGGGACCCCCAAATTCCCGAGACGGTCGTGGAGTAGTACATCAAGGGTCTTGCTGTGAGAGTCGAATACGGATACACTTTTTTTTACAATAGAGCAAATGGAAAGGTAGGTGGGAAAAAATGGGGTATTTTATGAATACCGTCACATGTATAATATGAAAGATACCTTATCCGTTTTTAACTCGTAATCGATATTATCTGTGAGAATTTATGTTATATATATATATATATATATATATAGTGCTAGTATATTTTATACAGTATGTTTATATGATCATCATTTGGTATTGTGGTTGTTAATGATGTGACTCTGATCTGCTTTTAAACGTGGAGGGAGCTGCTCTCTGCTCTTAACAATGAAGTAAGTTCATTCATTCTGGATTACTCTTATTTTCTACCCTAACATGTCTTTGGTAGAGTATTTGCAACTACCTGGTATGTCGTCATATCTCATATGCACACCAATATCAATATCAACTAGTTTTACTCCCGCGCAAAGAATGCACGGGCTTAATTTTATTAAATTAAAAAAATACTACTCCATTCGAATCCATTCGATACATTTGCTTTTTGTACACTATTCACAAGTTAACCTTCAATTTCGATTTTCTCTCAATACGTAAGAAAAAACATATTCATGTGGGATCTTGTTTAATTCGTCTTTACGAGTACATTGAAAATATATAATTTTTATAATTTTTACAAATACGTAGCTAAAGATATTAAGCACGTAAAACGTGCGTTGGCAAACGTGAAAAAGCAAATGTATCAAATGGATAAAAATGGAGGGAGTATATAAGAAGGTTGATATATTTTAAAAAAGTATGATTTTAATATTACAGTTATGCCGATATAAAATGTATAAATAATCTATACGCATAATTTACAAGTATGTAAAATCAACGCATTAACTCAACGTTATAGAAAATAAACACATTCTTATTTAAGACGGTTTAAATATACTATATGTGTATGATGAACAATACAAAATAATAACATTATGCATATGAAAAGTAAAATATTTGTCCTATATGCCCAAAGAATAGATATTGACCCGTTTTAAACTTAAAACGGATAATAGTTAATAAAAATATGTAAACACTTAAATACTCCGTATTATATTTACGGTTTAAAGCTAAGTTCTTAAATATCATGATTAACCCAAATTATTATTGGTCGACCCTCTAACTACAAAAAAAACACCGATCATAAAGTATAAACTCCGACCCTCTAACTACCAGAAAAAGTTATCACCATATATGGAGTTGATTTTTTCCACATGCAAAATAATTATTCATAATTTTTTTTTATCTCCGATAGTTAATTTTAGTTGATCATTTTTTGTTCTTTTTATCTAGATATTATAATCTGGCTCTTTTTGTTAGATTTGGTGTATAAGTAATGAATTTGCTTCTCTATATTTTATTTATTATTATTCATTAGGGTTGTTGTTTTTTTAATTTATTAATTCGTAGTCTTTGAACATATGCATTCTGTACAATTTTCGTTTTTTTATTTTATTATTATTTTTTTGTTTGCAAAATTTTTCTGTAAATAAACTTTTTAACATAAACTTAACATACGAATACGAATATTTTGGAATCGAAAATTTGTAAAATGGAACGCAAATGAATTTGGAGGAGAAAGTAATTAAAGGAAAGAAATTGATGGTGGGCCCATCTACATCAAATTAAGGAACCAATTAGAAGCCTTGAAATGTTTTTCCTTTTATAGAAAGACGATATCTATAACCACTAAATCTAAATTATTTAAAATACTTTATATAATTTTATGCTTAATTATACCCTTATTATCAAAAGGTATATCAAAACAACACTTAGCTCTTATCATGTATTATTACCTTAACATGATGAGTAAGGTAACATCATTAAGTAGTAAGTATAGAGTATTGAAATAATAAGAAAAAAAGAGTAAGTGAGTAAGAGTAGGATTAATTAAGCATAAAATAATTTGAACAAGTTTAAAGAGTTGGTCAAAAAAGGCATAATCAATCAAAACTTATAAAGCAAGCTGTTACTTAACGTGAACCTTATCTACCAGGTACGTGGCATGATTTGATCTTTGTGGATGATACAAAGATGATCATCATCCATTTATATTTTATTTTTATAAAACATCAACACTTTTACTAAAATGTTAAATGGACTTGCAAGTTGTAACAAGTAGCCCAAATTAAATGTTAAACACCACCGGCCCAACTCTCAAAGTCTAGCTCACTATTCATACTCCTACTCTCGTTAATGAATACAAATTCATTCCCCCTATCAAATCTCTACCCTACTTCCTTTCTTCAACCCACTATGCCAACTCAATTGTGTTTTCCGGCTAAAAGTTGATAAATTAAAAAAAAAAAAATAATGAGTTGAAATAAAAATTAATTTGTAAAGATATGAAATGAACTGAACTGAATTTAATGATGTCTGACTGAAATTAAGCCAAGAAAAACAGGACAGATCTTGTTATTTTCGGATGAAATGAGCTAAGTTGAACTAAATCAAGATGAAATTAAAATTAATTTGTGAAAAAGTGAACCAAAATTAATTTAATGAAACTAAACTGAATAAAACTAATAGAGTTGGGCTAAACTAAACTGAACTGAAATGTGTTGAAATTAAACTAGAAAGAACAAGACCTACCCAAATTCTTAGAATAGATAAATCTATTGTACTCTCCATGTTTCTACCGTCTAGACTCATCGGTAACATCATAGAACCACCCCCATCTCTAAAAAGTTATTGATAGAATGAGTTATTTTGGTAAAACGTATAATGTTTCTGATTATTTAAGCTTGGTTTTAAATACAAATACAAAATGTAGGATCATTATTACTATAAAAGAAGAATGTATAACTGCATACGTGGCGCGCTAATATTCCACCGTTTACTCTTTCGCTCACTCGCATTCACTCTCACAAAAATCAGTTTCATAGACCAATGAGAACCCTCGATTTATGCCAAGTCATATATTTTTATGTATTATAATATTATAATATTATTATATTATAATCATTCCAAGATTCCCTAAATATTATACCGAGATTTCCTAAATATTATAAATATTATAATATTATACTAATAACAACCAATCAGATTATACTAATAACAAATCCTAAATATTCCATATATATTCCCTGCCAATCACGATTGTTTACCATAATTCCCTACCTATCATCATTATTACTATAAGAGAATCTTGGAATTATGAATATATGGCACTATGTGGTAACTGGTAACAACATTAGGCCTTACACACCCTCACATTCACCCACACAAAACAAGTTTTCATCAGCCAATTAAATCCTTACAATTTTGACAAATCATTCTTGACAAGTCAGCCATTATTAAATATGGTTTTGCACCCATATTTTTAATTAATGGGTTGTAATGTAACGTTTTCATACCAAATTAAATTTGAAATTTCAAGAATCCGACTCACAAAATGATTCTCGAATTATTTAGAAAATATAATAAATAAAGTTGCCTTTAATGGTCTGAAAATATAAATTAAGAATATCATTGAACATAATTAGGGGTTAATTAGGTGAATATAAAGTTCGAGAATCATTGAAGATAATTACGTTGTGAACTAATAAAGTTGCCTTTAATGGTTTGCCACATAGTTTCAAATTCGTACAAAATATGACGGGTTAATTTAAGAATGTAACAATACCTTAATAAATTGGGTTAATTTAAATTTTATTAAAAATATGACGCCCTCACATTCACCCTTACAGAACAATTTTTCCGAAAAATATAATACAGTGAAATTTGACAAGTCAGATTTCCTAATTGATTTAAAAAACGTGTTGTATCTATCAAAAAAGACAACGTAAAACAAGTCAGATTTTCTAATTTGCCTTTTATATTCTCTAAACAATTATTTAGAGAATATATAGAAAGATTTCGTATGATACATAATCGTATTATTTAATGACGGGTACAAAATATGACAGATTTAATGACGGGTACACCAAATATGTCTATTATATTTCTAGCTTATTAGATTTGAGTTAATATTTCAATTTTCAACTACAATTTTCAATTAGATTTACCAAATAGAACCGAAGGCATGTATAATACCACTGTCAAACTATCGTGAACCATGCATTGTAAAGAATTTTATTTTATTTAAGCGATATCAATTACTTTCTTAGTGATCCATGATGATTGACAAATATATTAATGTGGCATTACGAGGAATATAATATAGCTCCTATGGTATTTTGGAAAATGTGGTATATAATATGATATAATATATTCCATAGCTGAAACTTTAATTTTTGTCCTAGATTATCGAATTTTAATACACCCATTTAATTTAGATTTCTACCTGATTAGTTATTTTATTCATCCTATTTGTCCGTCAACTTAAGTTCTGTCACCAATTCAGCAAATACAATAACTTTCCAAATTAATCATTATTAATTATTTAATCTTTTTTTTAATCGTTTATTGTTTTTTCTTATATATCTTATTCATTCATGTTATCATAATTAATCTAAATATTTCCATCATTGGTAACAGATATTCTAAAATTAGTGTACCAGGAAATTCACCTTTTGACCGAACAACCCCGTTAAAAATCAATTTGTTCGAATAAATAGAATTGTTATACAATGAAATGAATTTGCCTTTGTCATCTTTAAAAGTAAGTGTACACAACCCCGTGATTTTTCACGGGTGTTACACTAGTTAAACCTTAATACAAAACGGAAATGCTAGATGGGCCTGACTCGGCCTATAAAGAAGGTTCTCATCTCCAATGCATAAGAACTTGGGAGGAAGCCAAAATTTGGAAAAAAAATGAAAGTTAAGCTCATGAACCTTATTGTAAAACGATTTGAAAAATAAAGTATAAATCTTCTCATAAAATAGTTTTATTTTTTTAATTTTCTATTGTCATGCATGTAAATAAGTAATATGGCATTATTTAAAGAGCTTGTTTAAAAGTAGATAGAATAGTGGTGCCTGCCTGGTTTCATCATTTCATCATTTTATTAAGAAGAAGAAGAAGAAAAGGGAGAGAGGAATGCAAGAAGGCAACGACGGCTGAAAACGGAAGTACTAAAAATGGAAATAGACAAACACAAGTTTTGAAGAAGTTGATAAGTTTAATGTAAGACTAAACTCAAAGCTTTGTCCTTTGTGTTGTTTGATTATTCATAATAATAATAATAATAATAATAATAATAATTAATACAGTAAGGTTATTCAAAAGAGACCACGCACCTTGATCAATCTACAACTTTTTTTATTACTCTAATCACTTATCACACACTCCCAATGCAATGCAAATATACAAATCAACCTTACTAAAATGCAATTAACACATTGTTATTTCCTTAAACACACAATAATAATTAGCCTCCCAACGGGCCTTCAGTAACACAAATCCTCGTTTATGCCGACGGAAATATCCATCACAAACTTACAACAGGTCAAATATTACTCATTTGAGTTGAAAAAGATAAATTATTTGGGATTTCCCATAGTTTGGCTTATCTAACCAAGCGGGAGTATTTGACCCACTAAAGCTTTGAAAATTAATATATCCATCGCAGGAGAGACTTGTCGCTTAATAATGCATTTGAATCCCCAATGCAACTTTCCAATAACACTCCCTTCTCAACTTCCAACACACTTACACACCTTTCCAAGTTATTGTTTTTTTACCAACTATGGAGTATGGACTCATTTTTTTAAGGAATCAGAATCCACCGTAACTTTGCAACTACTTGCTCTTTACGTATGTCTTTTTTAAGTTAATGTCACCTACTAAACCTCGATGAGCTCACTAATGTAAACTATACTGTGTGTATCTTTGAAAATAAAAATAAAAGCATCATTACATTGATTTTACGTCTAAATTTCAAATTAAGTTTTCTCTACAATCTACACACAACATACTGTGTTGTGTTGTTTGTTTTTGTCTTTCCGTTTGAACCACAATATTGTTTTGATTTTTTTTTTTAAACATAGAAAGGAATCTAGGTTGATCCTTTAGAATATAACCCATCTATTTAATCCTTTCGGACGAGAAAGGAGAGAGCCATTGGCTTTCAACCCACCTCAAAAGAAGATGACACGAATGTTTTGATATTTCAAGTTTTTCAAGAGTAAAAATAAGTTACTCTGAATTAATTTGAATATTTCACCTAAAGGTAGATCATAGATCTTCACCTGAGCCTTCACGTACTAAACAATGAGCAATGAACTTAATTATTATTCACTACTTAATCAGATTATTCTGGTTGTGAAGCATTGATCCTAGAAACCATACTCGATTCAAGAAAAACTAAATCCCTGATGAGCAACAATAATACGAAACAAACTATTACAGCTATTCCCAAGAGAAGGACAATGTCTGATGACCTCCGCTTGTAGAAGACCCATCGGAGGCGCTTTGGAAGACGTCTTGACACAGGATGTTACTGTTCCTCATGTTCGGAGCAGGCTGTCCCTGGAAGCCAAGGTCATGAGAGGCTGCGTAAGGCGCAAAACCGTTAAATTGCAGACCAGAAAGTGTGGGTCGATCAGCATTAGTTTGGCTGGGATGGATGATACGGGATAAGCCCATGTCGGGGGTCTCGGCAGGTGATGATGACAGAAGAGAGAGAGCACGATCCGACCAGCTGTTGTTGCTACTGCTGCTGCCATCGTGACCGGCTGTAGAAGCTCCAGTAATAACAGGGGGTTCAGGGACTTGTAGAAATGGGAATTGCCTCCCTCTATACGGGTTAGAATATGAGTTTGATACCGAGTTGCTGTACAATGTTGGATTGCTCTCTGATTTAACAGTACCTGACCAGGTAGAGTTCACCACTGAAGTAGCTGGGATCATTGGTTGGCTGCTGAATGGCAAGAATCTACTACCTAAAAGTTCATTTCATTTTCAATCATGAAACCTATTAGTTAACAGAATCCATCGCATTTAGTAAGCATGGTAGTGAGACTACGTCCTTACCAAAAGAGAATGCTGGCTGCTAGGTTCGGCTCATACAAGTAAGCATAGTAAAAATAAAACATCACTACCAAAAGAGAATGTTGGCTCGCGTTAAAACATGAAATAGTGGGTCTCATGCTCAAACGTATATATGCGCACTTTTGCCTTAGGATTATATGCGCACTTTTGCCTTACGATTATATGCGCACCTAAACCATAAGGCAGCGACTGCGAGTTTTCCAATTACAATTACCAAAAAAAAAATGTGAGCAAAACCTATACCTTGGCTAGTTGAAAGGAAATTTCCAGGATTAACTGGGAGGGGTTCAGGTTGAGGCTTTCTTCTACGACGATTGTGTCCCTCGAGACGTTTTCTACAGCTTCGTTTCCCCTCATCGAATTCTCCCAAAGAGTGAAACCTAAACAACGTATAATGAAGAGAAACTTCATCAGAGACAACAAACAAATTTGGTCGGGCTGATATTTTGGGATTTGGATTAATCATAGAAGGGAACCGAGTGCTAAGATCCACAGCAAACATTAATTTAGATTAGATAGATAGAAATCTAGAACAGCCGCGTTGGGGTCTAGGATGCATCTCACAAACTTTAATGAGAATTAAAACAATAAAGCTACACAAGTACATAACTCATTACCTGCTGCATTGTTGACAGAAGCGTTGTTCATGACCTCCAATGGTAACCCTTGGGGTCTTGGAATGCATCTCACAAACTTTATGACGTCGATGGTAGTCCCTGCACTTACTAAGGTCTGCCTTACACCCATCAACCAAGCATGAAACGACTTGTCCTGCGCTGCCTGGAATTCGTGCTCTTTTTGATGATCCAGCTGACGATGAAAATGGGTCCATGAAGAAAGTTGTTTGATCTCTGCAGCTTTGTGAAAACCCTTTCCCAGAGTCACCTAACCTTCCTAGTTTCAAATCCACCAAGCTCTCTTCTTTTGCCTTTTCTCTTTCTAAGTTATTGAAAGCAAAAATAGTGGCTAATCCTCCCTTCTCCAACTCTGCCAAGTTACAGTAAACCGTGTTTGGATTATAGCCCATAAAACTCCTCCTTTCCGGATCCTTTACTCTCAATTTTTATCCTCCTATGATTTGAATAACATAATTAGTGACTAGAGAAAGGAAAAAATTCATTAATATTTCTATGCCTCATAGACATCGAAAAGAAATAAGGAGTACTCAGCCGGTAACTGCAGAAGTGATATCCCGGGCAAAGCCATCCAACTCAGTACTGTTACTCCTAATAGACAAATATTTCAACACTCAACGCCTACTAAGCTACTTGAGATAGAAGATACTAGTGTTAAACAAGTTTAAACTCTATCAACATTCAACATAACTCAAGTTATAATTTTTATTTTTTTTGAGAAACCACTAAAGACAAGAGGAAGACCCTTAATGTTGCAAGTTGCATGCACCCAGTACAAAAGTTTGGGACACACTAAGAAGTAACAACTTTAAAGCACATTAATCTTGACACTGAAAAAAAATCAACGCAGCCATAAATACTGTCTTTTTTTTATATCCAATCCAAAATCATCCGGAAAAATTCAGCTGAGGCATCACGATCAAATGGAAATAATTCAACCTATTTACGACACTTTTATGCTGGACCACTGGCAGCTTTCTCATAAATGCCGAAAGGGTCGCTTCAACCAGTCATTTTTTCATGAGGAATAGTAAGCAGTAACATTGGTCTTCCTCCAAATGATGGTTTAGCTTGTTTTTGTCAACAAAAAAAATCATCTATTCAAAATAGCCTTTAATTTAGTGTGAAACCGACTCGAAATAGGCAGGTAGAAATATATGACTTCATTTTTGACAAGAATAAGAAAGATCAGAGAATAATGTAGTACGAGTCATACAGTTATGAGTATTAGATACATAAATTCAACAACAGCTGAAAACTTTGCGAAAATAGGTACCTGTAGTATCTGAGGAACAAGCTGTACAGTGTAACTTACACAATACTATAAAAATGAGGGAAGGGATAACACAGAGGGGAGAGGGAGAAAGTTAAGAAAACAAAAAAAAAAAAAAAAACAGGTAATGCTTATGTAATAATGAAGTAATTAGGGCAATAAAGGGTGAAGTAAAGAAAAAAAAGAAAAAACTCACATAAAAGTGTAGCAGAACAAGGACAGTGATCTGAGGTTCTTAGCCATGTCTTGTTTGTCATTAACTCCATTACTAAACCAATAATAAATCCAAAATGTAAATCTAATTAGAGTATAATTTATAAGGCTACAGTGTGGATGAGAGAGTGAGAAAGAGAGAGAAAGGGAGGAGAAAGGAAAAGCAAATGATGGGGGTATGCAGTGCAGTTATAGAGTTATAGGCTTTCTTTGAGGAGCAGGACTGTGTTAAAAGAGAGGGCAGTAAATTATTGGTACAATGCTTGGAAATTTGAGAGAGAATCTTGAAACAAATGCTTTGGATTCCTTTGCAGTAAATAGAAGTTTGATGTATGTGAGTTAAAAATAAAATAATGTGTGTTTATTACAAAGACCTTAAGAAGGAGGGTCAGGCTTCCTTTTTAAGGGTAGTAGCCTTGCAGTAAGTAGCACAAGAAAGTTGGTAAATTTGTGAATTTGGAAATGAATACCGCAAAAACGAGTGGAAGGGAGAGGGACAGAGTGTTGTTGCTTTCAACTTTTTGGAGTGAAAAAAGATAAGTACACAAGAGGAAACTTATGGTATGTCATTACTTTATTGTGTTTACTCTTCACTCTGTGTGTGTCTCACTTTGGCTTCTGTCCCCTTCCTTGGGCTTCCTCCCCCCCTTTCCCCCACATCTTCACTTTCAATTTACTATTTCGACCTTCAAAATACCTTGTGCAAGTTTTGCAATAATACAATACCCTTCTTCACTTCAGTGGTTCAACCAAGGAAAATCCTAGGCAGACTAGTGTATTCTTGTTTAAGATACATGTGCTTCAACAGTATCATTAACGTTAATTCAGCGTTGTAAAGACTCACACAAATTACAGGATAAAGGAAGGATTAGAATTATGAAACTTTATCCTTGTGCAACCAAAACAAGGGTAAGAATAGCAAGAAACAAAAAATATCAACTACAACAACAATAACAATATCAGAGCCTTAGTGCCAAAATGCTTTTGAATCGGCTGACATGAATTATGCTTTGGAACGGCCATGAGTGAACTCCCATCTCAACAAGAGAAAAAAGAAAGAAAAGGAAGAACGGAAGTGAAGTGAAACAGAAAAAAAAAAAAAAAAAAAACAGATTTTAAATCGAACTTATCACATGTATAAAACCAAAAAATTAAATTAAGAATAAAGCTTGGAGTGATTTTGAAAAATGAAGTAAAAGTTTTTGGAAATAAAAAGTGTAATAAATCCCAAAAGAAAAAAAATGTTTTTAGAAAACTTAATAAACACATCAAATGCTAGAAGTCCACATGTATCATATTCCTCCGTATTACACTTTCCATCACCATCCACTCCTAAAATCCGAAAAATCTCATATTAACTATGAATAAAATATTACTCCGTATTATGAAGTACTGTACTTAATAGGCAAGAACTAGCTATATAAGAATACTCAACTAACAAGTAAACAATCTTGAGTTCAGTAACCACTACTTCCTTTAGCAAATCAAACTGGTCACTATAATACAACACAAATCTTTTACTTTCATTTTATGCGATAGTATTGGAGATTTTCGGCGTTCACATGCAAACCCTATAACTCTATAAGTCTTCAACATCTATAAGTCAATGATTAAGAGAAATTCAAATACTAGGAGGAACTTGACTGCCAATATTGATTATTGTGGAGATGAAAACAAAAGAATAAAAACACATAACATCAGTAACCTTGTGAGTTCAACTGAATATGGTCCCAAAGAAGACAATGACATATGAATATGAAGCAACCAGCAAGGGACCTCGCATAAATTCCAAGGATCGTGACCAACATAGAAATCATGAACACATATGAGGAAGGAAGAAAGTTGCAAACACTTTTAGTCGATGACAAGGAACTACTATCTACGTCGTTGCATGTTGTATGTTATGGTTAAGATATAATCGTAGATTTGTACACTGAGGAATGCCAAAAATCATAATAATATATGTGTCCTAATATGATGCGGAGTACCCTTTACACTAAGACCAAGTATATGTATGAAACTATCAAGTCATGTAAAAGTCGTTGATAGTTGGTACAAAAACACAAGAATGATTGTATGTATAACTTGTTATTTATGAATCTCTCAACAGAAATGTAGTATTAAGTTGTAGTAGGAGTATTTGGTAATGAGATGTCTCTAAATGCAACAGCAGCAAGGCTTAAACGAACACAAATTTGCTGAGAGGTAATAAGATTAGACAGTTACAAGTCCCCTGAAAACGCAAAGGACGTGCAATGGCATTTGCTGAATTGGTTGTTGGATTGTAGTAGTGAGACTTGTTGTGTTTGCCTTTTCTCGCCAACTGTATTCATTCATCTTACAGGTTACAGGGCAGGCAGGCAGGCAGGCAGGGTTTCATAACTACAGGAGTATTAAAAGCGCCATTGGAAGCTACTGGGTGTTGAGCAATAACAAAAGGTCCACCTCATAAAGACATGATGTTCTCTATCATTCAATACTTGATTACGCATATGTGCATCCCAAGTCTTACAACATCTCCATCATTCCAATAACTCCAAACCCTTCACTTCCTTCCGCCTACGTCACTCAACTTTACCACTGGAGGTAACACTCAAACATTGTTACGGAGTAATTATACCTGTCTTAACACCCTTTATCAGTCAACATTTAAGTCTTGTACCTCTTGTGTAATGGGAGCTATATATGAATCTAACACCACATATTACAGGCCTACCACTTGTTTCGATTGGGGGATTTTGATGCAAATTAAGTTAGGAGCTAGAGTAAATTAGTAAGGGATAAATTGCTTTTCTAGTTACCATAACAACCAATTCTCATTTATGACGTTATTATTCCGTCACAAGCTTGTGAGTTGTAACCTCTCAAAAGGAATAAGGGGAAGCACAAGTGGTAGCCGGGTTGTGAAAGGTCACAAACTTGTGATCATCACAAGCAAAGACCGTATGCACCATAAAAGACTACCGTCTAATAAACACAATCGATCTTTAAATAATTTAAGGTAACTAGCAACACTAGTTGTCATGACTCTTGACGATCATAATTCCGGGATTGGGTCACTGATTTTCACCAGTCACCTCTATGAACAAGACTAATGGGGCAAATTTCCGAATGAACCATGATGAAAACTACATCGAGAAACAACATAAAACAACCGCTACCTTGGCGAGTTATTTTACTTTTTTCCATCATAATATACAATAAACCATTATTGGTTAACCTATTTTTATTTTATATGAAAAACCAATATGCATAACTAATAGGAATAAGAAAAAGTAGAAAGAAAGGCACGAATATAGAATACAAATAATGGAGAGTCAGTAAGACTATGTTTATAGGTTGCGCTAAGTAGGTCTCGATATTGAATAAAAACAAAAAATAACAAATAAAAAAAGGAAAAAGAAAATAAAAGGTTGGAACACCTTTGAAGAAACTAGGTCCATGCGGTCCAATTTGAACCTCCTAGTACACTCTCAAGACCTTGTTTAGGGTAAAAAAAAAAAAAGAGGATAAGTTACTACGTTTATGGGTTGGGCTAAGTAGGTCTAGGTCTTGAATAAAGACAAAAACATAACAAATAAAAAAAGGAAAAAGAAATTAAAAAGTTGGAACACCTTTGAAGAAACTAGGTCCATACGGTCCAATCTGGACCTCCTGGAACACTTTCCAGACCTCGTTCTAGACCTTGTTTAGTGAAAAAAAGTATAAGTTAAAGGTAGGTTAAGGTATGTCTTGATAAAATATAGAACTCAAGAGGTATGGTTTGAAAGTAGGTTAAGAAAAAAAATTAGTATTTTAATATAGGAACTAGGGCTAAGTAGAGTTACAAGACCTACGGATAAACATGGTCTTAAGGTAGTAGGTCTTGATAGGGCTTGAAAGTAGGTTAAAAAAAAAATTAATATAGAAACTAGGGCTAAATAGAACTGCAAGACCTACGGATAAATATGGAAGTCACCGATTCAACGAACAGCTTTGCTCCAAAATGACATTTTGCATCCTTAACAGCAAAGAAAAATATGTTTTTACATAGCCTGAAATTTTAGTTAAATAAACCTCTAATCAACATGTAAGTTACAGCCAAACCCGCTTGTTATTCACTCTGAAATTTCATTTAAGAGAACTTGCGAGTTGGATTGGGTTTGGTAAAACCTTCACTTAAATTAGCGAATAATATGTTTTTTAGGAGGAAACATAAATTATACTCCCTCCTATTCTCAATAACTGTCACATTTCGGGTTTGGTACGGGAATTAAGGAACTCATTTGTTTAATGTAAAGTAATGTGTGGGGTGGGAAGATTGGAGAGAGGGAATGTATTATTGATTATTATTGTGAGTAGAGGTGATTAAAATAAGTAGTGTTGTGGGGTAAGGTGGGGTATTATTGTGGGTTAGAGTGAATAAAACAAGTATAAACAATGTCCCAAAATGGAATATGTGACAATTAGGTGAATAGACGAAAATGGCAAATGTGACATTTATTCGGAATAGGAGGGAGTACTATACTACACTAACTACAGTATAAAACTGCGAAAAAGCTACCAGAAAGTAAATACTAGCTACCAAGTCATCTATAGCCTTTAGGTACATATCACAATTCACATATAGGGCCGAGTCATCTAATGACATTTTGTGTGCCTAAGTTCTAACAACAAAGAATATCCAAATTTATGAAAAATCCATTAACTAAAATTAAATTTTATTCAACTCTAAATGTTTATTAAAGCATGTAAGTGGTCTTATTCTATCATAGAAGCATTTTACAATTTCAAAACTGGCAACTGAATGTGATAATTTATTTGTTATCAGCTGAGTTCATACACTTCGTAGTACTTCATAAAAATATAAATAAATCTTTATTTTTTTGAAATTATGTACAACAGCTAAATAATGTGCAGCCATTTTTTTAGGACATGGGAATGCAATCATGTTGCACTACCATCAATTTTTTGAGGAATGTTGTGTTAAGCAAAATTAACATAACAAAATAATTATCTATTTTCTCATTTTTACTTTCTTCTCTCACAACCGATTAAAATACCATATATTTTGTTTCATCCACCTTCTTTTCAATCTCACACAATATATATTAGTTTAATCGATTGGGAGAGGAGAAAAAAAGAAGGTGGATAAACACCTCTTAAGACAAACTAAACACGCAGAATAATAATAATAAAATTATTATAACGTGAGGGAGAAAAAATAGGCAACATGAAAGAAAATGGAGTAAGATAGTACACGAGAGTGAAAAAATGTTAATTTTCAAGAGTAAAAATAATAGTAAAAGAGAGTCAGATAAGAAGTATGTTTGTTCTTGAGCGAAAAATAAGCAAATGTGAGATATAAGGAGAGAAAGTATGATGAAGAGAATGACTCTGGGATTGGAGAGGGTTTGAGTAATAATTTAATTAAAGAAATGAAGTAATGAACCAAGTGGTTGAGTTTATAGCCTATGGTCGACAATCATGTCCATTATCCAACTCTTTGGAATAACTTTGAAAGTCGATGACTTAACTCGAACTTGTTCATGTGAAACGATGAATCTATCACCATGCCACGACAAAGAAGAAGAAATAGTTTTCAAGTGACGTTAATTGTGTTGTATATAAACAGTATTGATGGGATACTCTCGTGGAATACTCTCGTGGAATTTAAAGGACCATTCATGTGTTATACAAAAGAAGCCAATAAAAAAAACAGTACAGCACCAATTTGAAAATAAGAGCTGTAATATACTTACTACGTAGTATTGATGGGCAACAGTTGGAACTTTGGAAGGATGGCAAAATGGATCATTTCCAAATAAATTATAACAGTAAAATATGCTGGTACACTGTACAGGTAAAATTATAGGGGCAAGCTTGATTTCTCTACGTCACAAGTAGTACTTCCTTCATTCCAATCAATTCTATACATTTGTTTTATTCACGTTTACCAATACTCGTTTTCTTTTGTTAATATCTTTAGTTACATATCAATAAAAATTATAAAACTTTGATATTTAAAATGTACTCGGTAAGACAATTTAAACAAGATCTCACATGACTATATTTTATCTTAGATATTAGAAGTTGTGTCGAAGATTCACTCGACTTATAAATAGTACCGAAAAAGTGAAATGTATAGAATTGATTGGAATGGAGGAAGTAGTAACTTAAATTTCTCCTCAACACTTCCAACCTTAAAAATAGATCCAAACTTCAGATAGGACTGACCGTATGAGTAGTCATTTCTCAACGGAAATACTTCGTAGTAGAGAAAAAGCTTTTAAACATTTTACCGCACAAGGCCATTTTCCCCCTAGCAGGGGTGGATTTGGGGGGTGAATAGGATAGGCAAGTGCCACCCCCCAACACAAAAATAAGAATAACTTTTGAACATAAGTTTCATAAAAATGTGTTGGGCTTAGTGGTTAAATGTGGCTATATGTTAGAAGTTTGGTGAGGTTGGAGGTTCAAAACTTATAAGAGGCATTTTTTTCAAAAAAATGCTTTATTTCATCAAATTTTTTTTTTCCACCAAATTTCTCTTATTTTTCTACTAATTACGGGAAGAAAAAATTGTGTCATCCCAAAGCTAAAATCCTACATACGCCACTGCCCCCTAGTAAAAAAGAGTGTCAGACTGAGGGGCAAGTTCTAAGTTTAATGTTAAGCCCTTAAGTGTGGAGATTAAACATTATGTAATGTTGTGGTGCCATGACGTCTTGTATCATATACAAGGCTATTAATATAACGAGTTGATGTGGAAGATGAACAAAACAGCAAATGAAGAAAATAATCTTTCTCAATAGGTATCATTACATTAAAATTAATTATGAGTAATTAACATTATCTAAAGTGATAGCATGAATTATTAATTCAATCCGCCAAACTCACTCTAATATGTTTTTTCCCTATAATAAAAGCTCTTCAGATAACTTTATAAGCGCTCCACGAAAAAAGGCAAATTCTCTTGGTGTTAATGTGGACATAGCTCTCCATCAATATGGACTCTCATATGTGGAATATGAGAGCATAACTTTGTTTTGCAGTTTTTAAAAATATAAATGAACCCACAAAAAATGGATCCAATAATAGAGGTAGAGAGCAAGTACATCCCTTTACTATAAAAGGAGTAGAAAATGAAGGCCTCCTATTGGTTCTTCATTTTAAAGTTAAAAAAATAACTTTTTTTTGTGGGGCCCTCCATGTTTTACACTCAATTTAATTTTTTTTTTTTATGTTTTATAACTATTTAAATTATGATTCCAAATTTAATAATACAAACTATGCAACATCATACATTATACATTTGTTATTACTAATACAATATAATATAAACATTCAAAAATTACAAATTAAATAATTAAAAATACCAATTAACTATAAAAAAAAATCTTCACTAAAAAAATTAAAATGTTTTCTATGATATTAACAATATAATATAAAAAAAATTACAACCTAGATATTACAAAATATTACCGGAGTACATTATTTATTATAAAAAAAATTCGATTGCTTTCAGTCTTCAAGGTACAAAAATAATTCATATACACGGATGAGTTATTGATAATAAGAAAAGAAATTAAATGGTTGAGTGAGTTTGATTATATGAAAAAATGAATGGGTTATCGATAATGTAATAACTACGATTAACATTGGGGTACGGGCAAGTAGAGATTGATAGTATCATAACTTTTACTACTAATTGAGTAATTTCAGGCAAAATAGTAACGTAAAAACAAAATTGTTGAACCTCCTCCCAAGACCTGGTAAAATGGACAATCAAGTCAGTTTATTTGATCTAAGCGGGTTATTTCGGGTTTGAGTTATTTTTTAGTCAATTATTATCAAGTTATTTTATGTCATTCAAATCATCTTTTAAAAAATCTCAAATGCCGAAATCGTTTTAAACAATTTTTTCTCAAATAAAGAAATTACTCAAAACAACAATAATTACTAGAAAATTCGTAATCAATAATATTTTTATAAAAAGATAACCGTAATCACCAATATTTTTTTGCATGGATTTAAAAATCATCCGTGCATTATTTGCACGAGATTAAAACTAGTAGTATTATTATTGTGAAGGTCCGAAAATGAGAAAATGTAAATGAAAAGCAAAAGAAGTGTTGTCCAAATTTTAGTATTGTACATGGGCTTTGCTTGAGTGAAGCTGGCAAACCTACACCGTTTTAGAAGAAACTTAGGCAAGAGGATGAAAAGAGTAGTTTAAAGTTCCCCGACGTGTCGCCATCTTTGTTCACTTTTCATAAGAGCACATGCATACTATAATGCAGTTATGAATTCATCAGAATGCCCCACCCTAATTTCCAAGTACCTACTAGAAAGAAAGGAACAAAAATAGAAAGCAAGTCTCAACTTGATGTACCGTCCTGGAAAATGTCCACCACTATTACTCTTTCGTATCATTATGCTAACACCCATTTGGGTCACGTTTAACATTTTATAATATGCATTATTGTAAGACCATCCCCAAGCAAGGTCGCCAAGGAGGTCGCGACCTTGTTGGGTCACCGTAATTACGTAATTAAGACACTAATTTTGGTGACCTTGTATTAATTTTGGTGACCTTGAAATTTTCAGGGTCAATTTGTGACCCCGAAATGGGTTGGTGACCTTCTTGGTGACCTTTGGTGACCTTTGACGTGTCACGATATTATTGGCTTATTATATTATTTGGTGGGGTAGAGAATGTAATTAATGATTGAAAATGTTGGAAAATGGAAAATGAGTGGAAAATAATTGGGTTGATGCTCCTAGGCCGTGACCTTCTGCTTGGGAGGGTGAAAGTGGGTTAAAAGTGGGTCACAATAATTAAGGTGAGATTAAGAGTAAAAATGTTGGTGACCCGATTAGCGCGACCTTCTGCTTGGGGATGGTCTAAGGGAAGTTGATAAGTATCACTCTATTGGTCTATAAAATTGTACTCCGCAATAATAAAGATAATTAAAAAGAAGAGAACGTGAGACATTGGTGGAGCTTGGAGGTGGTTGTGTTGGCAAATATGTGGAAATATGATGAGATGGATAAAGTTGTGTTGAATGGAACTCAAATAGAGCTGAAATAAGAGTTAAGTTGAGCTGAGTAACAAAAATTGAACTGAATTGAATAAAGTTAAATTAAGACTAAAGTTAGCTAAAATTAAGGTGAAAAGAATAAGGAAGGTCTTCTTTGGATACATGAAAGAATATAGGGAAGGAGAGGGGAGAGGAACGAGGAAAAAGAAAATCAGGGGAGGAGGCTTTGGTGAAATTATCTCTAACTCTTTTGACATAATCGACTTTTAACAATATGCACATCATAATATAAAACAAAACGTAAATAAGATGCAAACTTACATTTAGACGTGAACAATCCTACGATGCTAGCCTTCCAATGTCATATTTGAAGAACAGGAACATGGATCCAGATGCTGTAGATCAAGAAATTTTTGATGTTGATGAATACAAATAATGAAAGTAGATTATGAACACTTAAGTGGGGACCGTTGTACCACTCACTTCTAGAGTCATATGTAAAACTAGTATGTACTTGGATTATACATCCTAAGAAGTAAGCTGATTAGGTCCCGTCATTCTCATTGTTGCCTGCGTATTATAATCTCAAACTTTGATAAGTTCATAGATACAAAATGCGCTCACTAACAACAATTCTAAACTGTTTACCTAAAAAGGTGATCATCAACGAAAGTTATACAAGATGTTTATATAAGGCTTCATTTAAAGGCTACCTAGGCTTTCCGATTGAAGCAATCATCTAAAACTTCCCGATTTCTATTTTCCGGTTCAATAAACAAATCAGTTTCACGACTTACACATAATAGTGATGAGTTTCATGACAGAATATCAACCCCTACAGCTTGAGAAATATGATCGAGTAAATGAGTAAGGCCTCTATAAACATGGCCACATGCACCCAGACACATGGTTAACTTGTTTTACATCTGGCTAAGAAACATTTTTCAAAGGCTGATCTAAGGGTCAGCGCGTTATGGCAACATTGTTGCAGGAGACCCAAAGCTGCAATCGTCACCTTATTGTGGTCGAACATGCATCAGAATTCAACCACCAACAGCTTCATGTATCTAGATTTTAGTTTTACACAAATCAATAACAATATCGCCTAGACTAATCAACCTTTTGTAAGCCGTTCAACAACATAGGCAAGCATCACAGAAATCGGTACTGGAGATATATAAGAATCTGTAACCACTTGAGAGGTGAGGAAACATTATTATAAAGCAACAAGTTTTTCAAATCGAAAGTTTAATCTACCAGGCAACAACATTACCTATTTTGAAGGTATAAGCTGAAGACGACTTCTAAGTTTATGATTCGACCTGGCAAAACATATTTGCATCAATACAAGCAGTCGCCAAACCGTTGGAAAAAAGGCGTACATGAATCCTGCCTCCTTATTTGAGGTGACAATCTTCCTTTTGCTTCACATAGGTAAAACGTGCAAGTCAATATTATAAAACAAAGGTTACAAGGCGAGTCTTTTGAAGAGAAATACAGATTCAGATAAATTTACAAGGAAGAGTGGACGACAATAATGAAGTCCATGAAAACTTTATATCTAACCTTTCTGAAAAGGTGCCGACTGTGGGAGGAAATGAACTGACTGCTGCTTGATCTAGATCCTTCAGTGGTTTTGCACACAACACAGCGGACAAACACGAAAGGTACATGTATCATTTTGTCCTGAAACAATAATTTTGCATCTAATTACCTCAAATTCAGCACTGTAAAGGCTCGGGAAGCGAGAGCAAATCCAATCAACAAAAATGAAACATCACGGAGCTCATTTCAGTCGATTCGAGACAAATTAGTGAAACAACATACTCGGTAATTCTTTTTTTTCACTGGAGGTTACCAATATGAATTTATAATTAGTCTAGGCTCGAATCCTTTGAGCTTACGTTTGTTTGAATGCGAAAAATTGGAGGGAAAGAGGCGCAACAAGAACGATGCCTGTTAGGGAATTTAGGGTTTAGTAGTGACGGCTATACACAAACAAAAAGAACGGAAATCACATGTATATTAATCTTGAACATAATAAATTTAAAATTGAAGAATTATAAATCTAGAACCGATTCAATATAAAGTGAATTAAAATATTGAATCAACAAATGAACCTAAATCGATCAAAATCTTGATAAACAATCACATAAATTGAGTAATTATCAACATATTAAATTTGGAATCGATGAAAACCTGGAGGCCGATGAAGGGAGAAAAGTTGGAAGTAATGAAGGAGGATGAAGCTACGACCGAAACGATGGCGGCAGAATTTGATCAGAGATTATCCGGACGACGATATATTTTTTGGAATTAGTTTTGAGAAGATGGCGGGAATTTATGAAGATGTGACCCGCTCCTCTTTTTCACTCTCTATAATCCGGTTTCCGGGGAGACAGATTAGCCCTTTGATTTTAAGTTTGGGTCCAGCTCAAAAGGGAGCCTAATCCAATGGGGAACGTTTATATTTCACATTCATAAAATGTACGGTACAAATTTCTATTTCAAAAATTAATTAAGAAATTTTTGATTTTTAATTGTCTTTCACCGGCTTTAAAATTAACTCATAATAAAAATACGTATTTAATTTTTCACAATAAGCAGTTTTTCACATTGTTTTTTATTTGCATCTTTAGATTATTACTCCCTCCATTCTTTTTATATCACCCAACTTTTGTTTTGACACTATTCACAATCGAGTATTCAACGTCGGTTTCTCTCAATCCATTCACGGAAATATATTCATGGGAGATCTTTTTTGGATTGTCTTGATAAAAGGATTAAAAATATCAAACTTTTATAATTTTTAGTAGTATGTAGCTAAAGATATAATCAAAACAAAATGAACATGGGCAAACGTGAATAATGAAATGAGGTGATATAAAAAGAATGGAGGGAGTAACAAACAATTAATCTAATTCTCTCAATTTTCAATAAATAATGAACCTAATTCTCTCATATTTTAACATTAGTTGCTTACCAACAAATTAAGTTAAATCAGTTATATCCCATTACGGATCATAGTTTGATTGAAGACGTGTTCAGCTTTTTTTTAGTTTTATTAATTAACTTTTGAGATTTGTAGGCAATAATAAGTGAAGGACAAAGCGTTGGTGGTAAGGGTGAGGAAGACCGTCACATGTGGTGATTAATTTAGGGGTAGCTTGGTGGACACGAGGGTGGCACGGAGAGGGTAGACTGGTGAACGAAACTAATCAAACTAAATCCTTTTTATTGGAGTATGAGGCATGTCGCTGCATCAATTTCTACCTTCTATAACTAAATCCTTCTTGGGTGGCACAAAGTGGGTAGAAATAGAATGGCTTGGTGACCTGTTATTGGTTTAATACAGTACATTATTTGGTGGGGTAGTGGATGTACTAAATGGTTGAAAATGTTGAAAAATGCAAAATGAGTGGAAATGAACCGGTTGAAGCCCCTAATCGTGACTTTGTACTTGAGAGGGTGAAACTGAATTGGAGGTGGGTCTAACACAAAAAGCACAACTAGGAAGTATTTTATGATATGGTCGACTATCTCTTTCTTATTTTTTGGGTTTTCTATGAGGTAACCCTCATTGATAATCCTATATTCTATATAAGTTAATGAGAGTAACCTTATTTTTCCTTTCCGTCAAACTTGACGGTTAACTAATGTTGTGGCTGTTAACTTGGTGATATGGATTTTAGTGAGTTTCCTTCCACTTCTTTCTCCTTACCCTTTTTAATTTCCCTCCATTTACTGCACTTCTTTTACATCAATTTTTCTTTGCTCCAATTTCGTAATCAGGCAGTGAGTTTCCTTCCACTTCTTTCTCCTTACCCTTTTTAATTTCCCTCCATTTACTGCACTTCTTTTACATCAATTTTTCTTTGCTCCAATTTCGTAATCAGGCCAACAAAAGAGATGAAGCAAAAAGTGAACAAAAAAACTCATCATGATTATACAAATTGTGTACTCCCCTTAGTTGTTGTAAACCACAACAAACAAACATGAGAACAAGTAATATAAAACCCAATTGCAGAGGCATTTAATTCATACAAACAAGCTTACTGCAGAGGCATTTAATTCAATGACAAATCAAAAATTAAAGTCCATACTACATTTATCTAACGAATTCGGGTGGTTTCAATCTCAGTTGTCTTGATACTATTTGACTCGTCTTAAACTTAAGACGGATGGAGATGTTTTCTTAAACGAGACAAACAAAAATATAAAGAGAAAAATGAATACCCGTAAAAACTCGAATGAAGAATGAAGAGTACAGATTTTTGATGGAAGATGATTGATGAAAATTAAGTTGATTAGAAAATGAATTTTGGGTTCAGAAACCCTAATTTGGCTTGGCAGAGGAAAATGAACAGCAGGTCTTCTGAGAGACCACCTCTCAATAAGTTTATTAAGAGATTATCGTACAAATTTAAGAAAAAGTAGTACTAAATGTAATAAAACGGGTACAAATCATGATTTAAGATAAAATGGGTACATTTATTATCTAAATAGGTACGAAGTTACTATGGTACGATCAATGACAAAGGGTTACAAAATACTAATAAAGAGGTACAAAAGAATGATCTCTCAATAATTTATTGAAAAACCGTCTCTTCCAAGTTTTAGTGGAAAATGAAAGGGTTTGTGAATGAAACAGAGGTATGTGATTGTGAATGACTATAGAGGTTTAGGTTTTGTTTTTATTTTTATTTTATTTCTATGTTACTAGTGATATTAGTAATTAACGTTAAATTTGACGGAATTTTTTTCCGATGTCAATTGCTTTTTAAGAGATATAAGATTATTAGTATGAGTTGAATTAAATAGAGGGTTACCTGGTAGAAATCGAAATAATTGAGGTTACCTCGTAGAAAACTCCTTTATTTTTTTTTAAAAACGATATTTTCCTTTATTCACAATTAGAAGTACCGTGGTTAACTTGATCCTGTAAAAGATATCATAACATTAAAAATTTCAGATGCCTTATATTTTTCTATCTAAGTAAAAACATTTGACTCGTCAAAGGTTGCGACAACATAGGGGCATTGGGCGTTGAGAATTGGGAACTAGAGAAATTAGTGAGCGAAGGAAAAGAGAAGAAAATCTGGGGCGGGAAGAAAGAAAAAGGCAGCTTTCAATTCAAACTTCAGTCGGATGAGGATGAAGGTGAAGGTAAGCTGGAATTCATTCAAAAATTGATGAATTAATGGGTAAGCAGTCGAATTCGCAATTAAAGATGAAATTCAAGTGATTGATAACCGGCGTTTGTTGTGTCGAAAATTAATAATCTCCGTTTCGTAATTGCCTCCATAATTCTCGTATATCTCGCGTCTCTTACATTCATTGATTCATTCATGTTCATGCGTGGCAATCTGGATTGTTAAAGCCTACAGTACTCCGTATATCTGTCGTTTCTTACATTCATTCATTTATAGTTTTAAACACGAATAATTTCGATCTGATAGTGTCATAGTGATAGTGATACCTTTGGATTTGAGTAAACCCTTATATTACATTGATTAAGTGAAGCTTAATCACATTAACACTTATCACTAGGAGACTCAATTCCCATTAACATTAACATACAATTACAAACATGATAGTAATAATAATAATAATAATGATCAAGGATATTAACTATATTGCTTCTTTATGGATTCCCCAGTAGCTGCCCACCTCGCTACAGCTCCAACACAAGATCTGCAGTAGACAGATATATGACATTATTTATGATTACTAATGAGTCATGTACATCTTCACAATGAGATTTTAAGGCTATATCAATAAAATGAACAAATACTTACAATCTGCATCAGTTTTTATCCAGCACTCCCTGCTCCCATTGGAATCACTATCATCCTCCGACATTTGTGATGACCTAGAGAGGCTCTTGCTAAGTCGCATATGCCCAATGCAACAACTTCTCTTGGACAGACTAGATATCCCATCAGGAAATCTATGCTTCTCCTTGTAATAGCACGCATTGCAGGCTATCATCTCCTTAAATCCAATCCTATCTGCCTTTTCTGCCTTTGCACTAGATGCTATTATGTCTTCTGGATGGACTTTCCTCTGAAATTTATGCAGGATCTACATTGCAAACTTGTTATATTCATTACGTACCAAACAGATCAACTTCATTCTAGAGTTAACCTATTTCACCACAACACAAAGAATAAAATTAAGTTGTTGCACAATGATTTTGCTCCTGCTTATGTCTTTATTTAAGCTTTATAATAATGTTGTAATTCCTTTTGTGCGACAACTAAATGAATATTTCATCACCATATCAGCTGATTGCCTTATTGCTATCTTCAAATGTTGAGAAATGAAATTGGTGGATGGACTACATATTGAATAGTAGATTAACGTGAGGACAACATCTAACTTTCTTGCTGATTGCTTTGTTAGATTCTATACAAGACAGAAGTCACTAGTTTTGGGCTGCCTATTCTATCTATTCTATGTGAATAATACTTTAATCAAGTTTGTCCCCTATCTCCAGACTTCAACTAGCATGTTAGTGGCCAGTGTACATAATAATGACATACCTTGAACAGTTTTGTCTCTGCAGCTTTGGATTCAGTAGTCCCCCGAGTTGCGCCAGATGAATTCTTAGAAGCTGCGCTGGCCATTTTCTTCTTCATTATTTTTTTCATTAGATTCATTGCTGTTTTTTCACTCTCCTTATCTACCCTCTTCTCCCTTCTTTTATATTTGGGTTCAGAAACGTCCTCTGCCTTGTGCTTCTCAAAAAGCTCACCCAATGATGTTCTATTTTCCCTTTTAGGCATCACTACCGTCTCTGGCAATTCGACAGCTGACCCTAACAAGTACTCTTGTAGCGGACAGTTTGAATTTCCATTACCTGTGCTTTCTGAAATTTCCAGAGGCTTACCACTGAGAGTTATGGTGCTTGCATGACTGATTCTGCCATTGCTAGCATGGCTTGTTCTGCCATTGCTGACATGGCTTGTTCGGCTGGATGAATCTGTCCACCCATCATCTTTAGCTTCAGTTGCAAGCACCCTCTCCAGCTCATCATTGATGAGCCTCAATTCATTCTGCGTGACTTCAGTCTCTCCTTCAGCTAGCTTCTCGAAAGACATGGAAAATGTTGGGGTCTCGGGATCTCTGATGCCTGTTTCTGCTCCAAGGGTACCAATTGCCAAAAATCCTTCAAAAAATTCTGAAAATTCAGCTGATGTCTTCTCTTCAAAGTCTGTCAGCTTTGTTGTCTCAAAACTTTCAGAAGACCTTCGTGCTTGGCCATCTCTGTGCACATGCCTCCAAGTTCCATTGGCATGGGCTTGCTTCTGATACAAGTGAGGATCCTCAAGCAATGGCTTCCCTGTTAAACAAAGATTTCATCCTATGATGTGAAAGCTATGCATGCTATATTTTGCACCCAGCCTTTGCTACGAATTCCATCCCCTTTCAAGGTTAAGATACTAATTTCATTTCAAATTTAGTCCCTGTTTGATTGTCAACTGGTATAAGCTTTATCTGTCAATTTCTCCAAATATATGTAAAATATGATGAAAAATTCAGCATGCTTGGATCGATTTATCAAAACTGCTTTTTTCAAATTATTATTTTCAAAAACCTGTATGTATCATATATTTTAAGAAAATATCAATCAAAATCAACATTATTGGACTATTAAAGTCAAACAAGTACAATAAGAATGATATGGAGGGAACATATTTACTATGAAGAGTATGAACAAGGTAACTATGAATTAGTACTTGTGTATTTTCCGGCAATAATTGGTGTTGTCAAGTCAAATAATATTGGGTTGTTCTCTCTAGGATTGATCATGAGAGTCTGTGTGATATATACAAGCTGTGTGCACACACCGGCCTGCAGCTCTCATTTTATTCCTATTACAAGTGAGTTATGCTGTATATGATATGTGACCGATATTGTTGAATAACAAAGAGACTTTACCCATGGGGAACTCTCTTATTGTTTCAGTGTCTCCTTGCCTAAACTTACGATGCATCCACGTAAGTAACTGCACCACATAAACGAAAAAGATCAGTTGATCTTTATTTGTAAATGTTGATTTACTTCTCTTTTCTGAAAGATAGAGGGGCTTACCTTCATGGTGATGCCGTATCAATTTGCTACTGAAGAGGCTGAGAAAGAAGTAGGCTTTCTAAATGGTGTTGTTTTCTGATCAGGAGGCCTTGTATTTGAGAGGATTCACTCGTCCAATGATTATCTATAACGTCCAAAACAAAACACACATAGAAGGACACTGAGAAGTGTACAAAATCCTACTTGGTTTTCATTTGACTGGTGACTCATTCAGGCACTGGAGTGGGCTGCACAATGCTATGGGACCCTCAAGCTGTTGAACTTGAGGATAAGCTGAAGCTTATATTCTACTGCATGTCATAAAAAAATAATAATACTGCAGTACACGTTTTTGAAGTATTCCAGCGTGATAAAGTTCAGAATGACTGTTACATAATATCATTTCCGACTTCCAGGTACTGTAATTTGCTTGTTTTTAATCGTATTTATCAATGAACTATAGTGAAGAATGGAATTATGTTTGAGCAATCAGTCATAGCAAGTAGGGTTTACTTGACACAGAAAATCATAGATTTATTGGTAGTCCCTGTTACCCGAGCTACGGAGTATAATAAACCCAGGAAAAAGGGGGGGGGGGGGGGGGGGGGGGGGTGTTGGGAGTTATCCATCTTGTTTAGCAGTTAGAACCAGAGACCGGCATACTGCTTGTGAAGTTGTGTTTTGTTTGTGGTGGATAATCTACATGCATAATCTCTCTAAATATCATATGCGCTTAGATATCTTGCTAATGCAAATTTTTTTCATCAGTGGGGACATCTGATTCCTTGCGACCAATCACCGGTTGTCAAATTTTATCTTGTTTTCTATCCCTCTGAGTAACTGAAATTTTAGGTCGATACTGTAATTTTTTTTATTCTGCGGGAAAATTTATGATCTTCATGGCAAGTACTCTTACAAGTCTGTACATGATCCTTCCTAAGAGACTACTTAATTTGAATGTAAGAAGAAGACGCAAACTTGCATACAAGCTTTTCCATACATGTTTCAAGATGTCCTATTTTCCATTGTCTTTCCTGCTCTCAGCCGACCTGCAGACGTACTATATGAGGTAAGTTGATGGCTTTAATGTGTAGCTATGCAAACATACTGGACCTACGTTATGCATCTCACTGCCTTTTTTTGGTTGGAATCTCATTGCAATGTGTTTTCTTGAACTTTCCATGTTATCTTGCTGAATTTCAACCGACTTAAAACTATCAGGGCTCACTCTCAAATCCCAAATTCCCAGCTATTATATTCTGAGAATTGGTGAATTATACTACTATTATCTTGAAGAAATATTTATGACACAAGGTTGCTTGTTTGTTTATAGAGCGCTTTATTTTATCGAAAATGATAATTACCAGCTAGTTGCATGAAAATGGCTTTGTTGACATTATTGACAATTGTTTGGACAAAAAAAGGACATAATTGACAATTTGACATCTCAACTGATGCAAATGGGAAGCCTTTGTGATTGTTGTCTAATATGAGATGCTCGACAATGAGATACTCTTAAAACTATGGATTAGTACAAGAGTGTAGTATGGACTTATGGAGCTTGTCCTGAAAGCTCATGACCATTAGTTCAGTCGTTTGTGGTTTATGAACAACCCATGAGCGCAATAGATACTAACAGTCACATTTGATTAGGTTAAACACGAGATCCCATATGCTAGTTGTGGAAGTATCACATCAAGTCACAGAGGTGCTACCTTTCTATTGCCAATGTGTTGCGACATACTTTTTCGCGGTGAATTTCTTTCCGGTTCAGCTCCTCCAAATTACTCAAGTTACGTCTCAAGTTCTCTCATAAGACATGATTGATTGTTTAATGGCCTTTGTGAAGCTTTTGAACATAAATCTTCCTTTGTTATGCTCATTGTATTCCATTATGTTCACATTGCAGGAATTGCAAAAATATCAGGAACTCCTAAATTTCAGAACATACAGAATAGGATAAATTTCGTTTGCAGTGTTTTGCTATCCTACAGAATTTAACTTCATTGAACACTTCCTTGACATGGGCTATTGGGAGAAAGAGAAATGATAAGATTCAATACATGAGCCTGGTGTATGCGTCGAACCTCCACAGGTATAAGTCAGGAATCTGTCTTCTTTCGGATAAACTTAATAGCATGATATGATCGGTAATGTAAAACGTCTAACCAGATGAATGTTGCAATTATCAAAAAATTAAGTGTGATGAATCAATGGGTATCTTTGTGGGATAACATGATGTAGTTGTAGACTTTCGTATTTGAAGTCGAATATGAGGGAAGTGACCAGATAATTCCGCAAAGGTGTGACGCCCTAAAACAGCTGGCAGCTGTAAGGTTTGTTCCTATAGATTTTCAGCTTCGTAATGGGTTAGGCTTATGGTCTGACTAGGATTTGACCAAAATCTGATTGACCCCAGCAACTCCTTTTCTCATTATTCATCTTGCAATGCACAAAGTCGATATATGTATAAGTTGAGTAAATATAGTTGGCTTTTCACATTTGGATTTGCGTTCTTGCTCTTCTGCTTTGTCTTTTTATAAGCATAATTGAACCAGTTGTTGCATCATTTCATTAACCAACATTAATAATTCTACTGATAGAGCAAAATGTGTTTGTTTCAATTATTGTAGTGAGCAGAGCCACACACGTAAAAGTTGGGAGCAAGCAGAGGGAAAGTGGGAAGCGACCCTGTGATATGCTGTTTTATCATTATGGTACGTTCCTCTTTGTCCTCTTTTTAAAGGCTCTGTAGTAGTGTTTCTGCAAGTTAGATATTCAAAGTTATGGGTCCCTGATTTAAGTAATGTCATTCTTTTATATTGTTATTTTATTGATCTTTCCCGAGCTCTTTTGGTCACTGGTTCTCGGATGCATGTGTTTGTAGAGACGTGTTCTCCTAAGTGGCAAGTCCTATGCATTATGCTTTATTAAGTCTCTAGCTTCAAGAGTTTAATTGTAATCAACTACCTTTCTTGACCCTCAGCGATACTAATGGTAATTTATCCGCATACATTGAGACCTGTTCATCGGGGTTTAGGAGAACTGAAGGAGAGTATTGAGGTGATAATATGATGAATGGGCGCGCTAATAAGATAATTGTTTAGGTGCACGCAGTAATGCAGTATACTATTCCCTTCACCTCTTTGAATGAGACTACAGGAGCACTGGTAACTTTCTAATGGGGAAAAGAATGAGGGCAGTAAATACTAAATAGTACTCCTTACATCTTTAGCCTTGCTATATCGAGGATAATTACTAGGGAAACAGCAGAGGCAAAATGGAAAAAGAGACTGAGATAGCCATATTGAACAAAGGAAGGGGATGAAGATAACTAAAATCGATCACATTTCTTCCCCCCTTCAAGGTTTCAACCTCCCTAGTCATGCACCGACATTTTCATCCTTTCATTCTTTGCTGCGAGCTCATTAGTAAATTTGCCTCCGTAAACATCACCCCAAAACACAAACGAGCACTTAAAAGTTATAAGCCCACAGTAGGAGTGCAGTAAGTCTGTATCAGAGCCCAATAGTTGTTCCAACTAGAGGAGCATTCAAGTTGGTGCTAAATCTTAACTGTCATGCATAACTATTTTGAGTGTGAGACTGAGTTTAAACATTTTCTTATTGGGCTTATTTCTCAACCAAAACAGGGCCTGAAATTTGGCCTTCTGTCATATTATATCAATTTTACATTTCATGTGAATTCAAAAATATTGTTTGATTACAACTTCACTTGCATTTTGAGTGTGTGTGAGACTGGGTTAGGTAATGATTTTATATTTTGGCAAGTTCTTAAAGCATTAGAATTCGTGTGCTTGTAGAGTTGTATACGACAAGACGACCATAGACTTATGTTTATGTTAAGCCTTGGAACTGAAAAAATAAATGGCCGTGGTTGGACCTTGAGCTCTTTAGAATAGGGGTTGCCAATCAATTTAACCTTACAGAATTTTGCTACTAAAGGAGAGAATAATATTACATGCATGTTTCCTAGTGTTTTTTGAAGTTGGTTTTGCTCAACTTTATACAAGGACATTCACCTCAACCACCCGACTCTTTTTTGACAGAACGACCTGCATATTACAACAGTAGGCTAACTAAACTTGAGAATTGTACATGTAACTTGAAGAAGCTTTAGTTACTAATGCTGTCTGTGCCGATGCAATGACATATAACTACGTTAAGCAAACAACAAAAGTTGATCTTAAGGATAAAAGTGATTTACTATTAATGTGATTCCTAATGTCCAAGAAAGAGATTATACAAAGTAGCTCATGAATTCAAGTGTGTATGTTTTCTGAATAAACAATGGTACAAGTACTTTATTTGTTTTGATCAATTTAACTTTTTCTATTTATGATTCTGAAGGGAAAGTAGTCAAATATAGCTAACTGTATAACCCTCAAAATTCAGACCAAAGAACACTTGAACATGTGATACATGTTTGGACTGCGGCTGCGTCTTAAAATTGACTAAAGTACACTTAAAGACGGTCAAATCTTGTTTAGGAAATAGGATTGAAAAATGGTTGAGGCCTCACTTGTCTTAACTCTTAACTCTTAACTCTTAACCTGTATTGATAATAATATAAAGACCATTTTTATTGTAGAGTCGGAGTGTAATAATTGACTTAGTGTACTTTGGTTAAAGGGTATGAATGTATTATGTATGATAAAGGTAACGCCAGCATTTATAGACTGGATTAATGATAAAGTTTAAAGGCTTCACTTCATTTATCTCTCTGTTGAACCCTTGTCACAAACAGTTAAACATTCTTCCTGCCAATTTATTATTTTCAAGAGTTTTTTTTTCAGAAAATTGACGGAAAAGATGGCTTGAGAGAATACATTGGGATAGGATCTTAGCGTTAAGAACCGGTATCAGTGTGATGAGAACTCGTGACAATAATGATACTCCGTAAAATACAAGGGGTAGATGCGAATCTTATGGTCACACAATCCCCGTGCCCTAACCTTTGGCCTTGTGGTTTCTATTGGTATGTCTTGCTTTTGCGGTTCACAAGGTTGGTCAGTATGGCTATTAGAAGATATCGTCAAGGGGAAATTTGGTACTTGAACTTGGCAGATGAATACGGGTGTTGTAGGAACGCTAGCAGTGTTGTTCTTAGTCTAATTTATTTTGTTAGTTTAGTTTGTTTAGAACTTCCCTTGCTTCAGGTGCTGTGGATCAGCCCCCTAGCTTTTACCTTAAATGACATAGCTACTGGAAAAATAAATAACAAGAATTCAAATGTCATAGTTTTATGCATAAAAAGTTAATAATTGTTTACTTAATTTTTGTTTTCTTAGAAAATTGATGTTTATGTTTTACAGATAGAATCGTCTTAATAAGGATTAGAGTACGTCTCCTTAAGACAGTCAAATACATACAACTTGTATATATAAGAATACATACTAAAAAAATATACAGTATATCTTAAATAAAGAGAGGCATGAATAGGTATAAACGTATGGTTAATAGAGAGTAGCATGAGTATTTGGCGTAATATGTATGTATAATAGTGGTAGTTTGAATGTTGTCCACATAAAATAGTTGTAAGAAAGAGTGGACAGGTCCACAAGTATACTTTTGAAATGTAGAGAGTAGAATTGAGGCTAAATGGCGATTGAAGATTGAAGATTGAAGATTGAAGATTGAAGATTGAATATTGAATATTGAGTATTGAGTAGAGGAGTGATTTATGGAAGGCTTGGATGAAAGTGACTCATTTACTACTCATATTCAACACTTTCCTTTCCTCCAAAACCAAACAAACGAGTTTTGAAATAGCCGAGGAGGGAGGGAGGGAGGGAGGGGACACCATAAATAATACTCCTACTTGTTAATTTGTTACCAACAATAAGTTTGATTCGCTATAAATATTGATTACTGATAATGATTAATGACACCAAATGTCGTCCTGAAGGACTAGAAGAGAGATGCTGATGCTGATGCTGATGCTACCATAAGTCCACAACCAAATAACCAATGCCATATTACACTGTTATCCTTTTTGGATGCTATTCTTTTTTAATTCTCAACACCTAACTCTAACATTAGTAATACACTAATCTAAGTAATACTCACACCGCTACATTTTTTTTTTATTTTTTTTTTATGCACAACACAAGATGTTCCTCTAAATTGATTCCCCTCACGGCTCACACTACACCTTCCTTGATAAGCTAGAATCAAATCATATTAAATTAAATTAAATTAAATAACCAATGGCATGGGAATTTGCATTTTCCACTATTTTATGGGACTCGAGAAAAGACGGTACTTGGGGGAATTTATTTAATAAAGTTTCCTACTTCCTATACTACTACACCTTTCTCATTTGCTGCTCCCACTCCATTTGTGATAGTCTATAGCTCTTTAGTGAAACTCTGACTCATTTTATTTTTGGGTTTTCTATCACTTTCTCATTTGTAAAGGGTTAAATAAGGGGAGGGCAAACCAGACACAAGAAAGTGTATATTCATACCAAGAGTATGATAATAATGTAGTAAACAAATTAAGATAGGGGTGGTTTTGTAAGTCGTTCAAAACTTGACAACTAAATTCTCCACTCCATTCAAGTATTCAATTTGAAGCTATTCCCTTTGTATCAATTAATTAAAATAGTGTTAAAAATGTAAAAAGGGGTAAATAAATGAATGAAATAAAAGGAGTATTTAATTAGGATATGAAGTTAATGAAGAGATTAAAAAATGTTGGGGAGTCTCCATCTGCATCCAGCGACCAGCGTGAGTTAATGAAGGAATGGTAGATTAAGCAGAAACAAAAGAGCATTAACCATATCTGAAAAAATGCAGTCTATTAATTATGTTGCATAGCATACATAAAAAGAGTTGATATTAATTAAACTTGTGATTAAACACGGTAGGACTCGAAGTCAGCTAATTCATAGAGGAAGGGAGGGAGGGAGTCTCCATATAAACAAATTGAAAGACATACGGACTAGTACTATACTACAACAACAACAACATCGTCATCATCGTCATCATCATCATCATCAAGTAGCAAAGCAAGCAAGTAGCAAGAGTGTGTGACGTAGCATTACCAACAAAGCAAAAAGTAAATGACAATTTGCACATTTGATATGAGTTGATGATATAACATTATAAAGGGAGAAGAGTATATAGCAATACCATATTACCACCAAGTCACCAACTTCTATTTCATTTTCTGATCAACTCAACGGAAAAATTCAACTAAACAACGGAAACACTACATTACTACATTACTACATTACTACTACTTTAATTAATATTAAGTAATTAACAATACCAATTTTAACCAATTACCTCACTCCTTCACTGCTTCCCTCCTAGATACTCTAAACAACTAATTATTCAAACATTCGGACCCCAAAGGTTCCATAAACGGGAATTAAACAATCCAATCACGTCCGGAAGTACCTTTCTCGCCAACCCCTTGTGCTGTTGCTGTTGCTTTTCCTCCACCACACTTTCTCTCTCCTCCTCCGCCACCACGTCTTCACCACCACCACCACCCTTTACCGATGATGAACATTCCCCATTTTCCGTCACCGCAATCTCCGCCCAATCTTTCTCCACTTTAACTTTATCACTAACACTCACACTCTCAGGGGTCAAAAGCGAACAACTTGCGTCCGATTTCTTGACTTTATGATTATTATTCTTACGACTTGACTTGGGTGTTTGTTTGTTACAGAGTTGTTGCTCCGACGCCGAAAGGTGTTCTTCAAAAGCTTCGATAGCTTGGTGAATAAGTTCCCTGTGAGGTGATGAATCCCACCGAAACCAGTAACTGGTGTAACAATCGAAACAACCGCAGTCAAAACAAGGCACCTTGTGAGGCAACTTTTTACTGCTGCTGTTATCGGGGGTAACTTTCTTGTTCTTACGAGAAGAAGAAGAAGAGGAAGAGGTGAAGAAGGGAGAGGAAGAAGAGAGAGAGTGAGTAATCATGTAAGCAAGAACTTCCTGGTCTTGGAGAGAGAGGATGGAGATAAGAGTAAGGATAGCTGCAGGAAGGAGTTTGTTGAGGGTTGAAACGGTATCGTTAGGGGTTGAGGATAAGGAAGAGGGAGAAGGATGGACCTTGCCTTTGTTCTTGCTCTTGTTAAGCTTCATTCTTGTTTTTGTTTTTGAAAGAGGAAAGTGAATGGAGGATATTGATGTTGTTGTTCAAATTAATAAAAAGGAAGAAACAAATACCAGAAATGAATACTTGAGATATGGGATGTGGATGTGAGAGAATTTTAGTCTGAGGTAGGGTTTTCTAACTTGGACGGCGTCGTTTTATTTTAGTTTTCTACGGACTACCAAATTACCATCCTATCTTATATTCTTTCTTATCATTGGAATTTACTGCAACCTTTCTAACAAAATTTACAACTACAAACCACGGCTCATTTCTTTGACACTCAAATCTTCTCCACATACTCTCGCTGCAAATCCTTATGTCAACTGTTTTCCCCTTTTTTAAGTGGCTTTATCTACTTAGGTTATTAAAATAATTACCATACTTAATGTGACGAGTTTGACTAACTCCCTACACGTCGCATACAACATTCTGTTATGTTACCTACCAATTGTGTTCACTTACTCTGATTTAATATACCTAATAACATTTACTGCTAAATCGCAACAGTAATTTTACATCATAAATAGAATAAAAGTTGTGACTGAATTGTTTTGAGTAATCTAGTCCTACAAATAATCTTTTTAAGTGTTGATGATAGACTCTTAAGTTGTTTAATTGTCTATAGAGTGAGTAGAGGGAAGAAAGAGAGTCTATCATCGAAAATGTGTGTCAATAGTGCCTTAAAATACATTTTCAGATGGGTTCTTTCTTAATTGGTTTATTTTTATCTACTTCCACACATATATTGGGCAATTTTTGTAACAAATTGTGACGGTTACATATAGTATCAAGCGTTTTTATTGATGGTCATAATCCTTTATTTTCAAAATTAGAGTTAATCAACTATAGAAATAAATCGGTTACACACCCGTATAATATGTTAAATATCTCTAACATTAATGGAACTTGTCGGTTTTATAGTTTTATTTACAACACATTGATTCTTTACATGTCTAACAATGATATGAAGATTGGTGTTCAGGGTTGCTAGTTATATATGCAAAATAAAAAGGTAGTTACGGAGAACTTAGGTATTGGAAGTGAGTAAATTTTTTTTTTTTTTTTTTTTTTTTTTTCTTCAGATTTTCTACATTTACTAGATCTTTCACGCTTTTGTGGTACAAAATATTAAAGTATGGTCTCCAATTCTCCATACAGTAGGCAACAATATGAAATGTTCCCTTCCTAAAATAGAATATATTTTAGAGAGCTATCTAGAATATCGTAATAATAATAATAATAATAATAATAAATTAGTAAATGGAATTTATTATTATTATTATTATTTAATTATTATTTTAAAACCAAAAACTTTTATTGATAAAAAAACTTTTATTATTATTTATTATTATTATTTAGTTAGTTCAACTTAATTAAACTTCATTTCTATTAGTTTCAGCTTCATTTATGGCTCGATTAAATTTAGTTCAATTCAGTTCCATTCGGTTCGGTCTTGTTCAGCTTCGTTCAATTCAGCTCAACTCTAAAAGACAGAAAAAACAGAGCCTTAGTCTTGAAAAGAATATTTCAAGTGATTGTTTATTTGTTGTGTGTGTGGAGTGAAGAAATGAGTTTGCTTCTTCCATCATACGATTAAGGAGCGCTATTAACTTCACCATGAAGTTGGGTTGTCATCAAGTCAAGACTCTGATTCATACATCGATTGGATGAAATATTAGTTTCGGTACCCATATTTGTTGTGACTTGTGGCACTTGTCGTGCAGAAAGATGTGAAGAATATTACCCCTACTTGCTATTAATATGCAAAAACTATTCATCCAAACCCGATTCTTGGTCCACAAATTAAAAAGGAATGCACTTTAACAACTGACACTGAAACGGAAATCAGTCGGTCTTTTTGTCCACAGTATGTTGAGATGATGATGCATCTCTTGTATCCTCCCACATCTTCATGTGAATCTCGTCTCTTTCGTTCAAGTATCTCTCAAACGCCTTTGGTAGAAGCTGAGGGATCAGGAAACAGAATAGATTGATGGAGAAGTAGGCCATGTTTGCGACTGCCAATGTTCTCCCAAACCAAAACCATGCAACATCCTAAACACCATCCACAAATTTCAATTATAATATTTATTGCCTCAAAATCAATTGAAAACTTCATAAAAACTCAAAAGGTTTGATTCAAAAATACAGGGAAAAAAGCACAAAAAGTTGAAAGAACGCCATGATGAAATGAGTCGATTGAGAACATATAAATGACAGTAGCCTACCTTAGCAGCGGCATTGACAGGCAAAGTCTTGTTAACCCAGACGTCTTGCACCCAATCAAGGATAACAAAAATCCTCCTGACCGTATATATCAGAGGAACAAGTGCTCTGACAGGTGACGAAAATAACGAGAGTCCGCTAATAATGTTGTCGGTTAAAATCTGAAAAGAAAGCAGGAACAGGTGAGGTGTGGCCGACCTTACTGCATGATCATCCCCCCTTGCGAAACCTGCCAACACGTATGCAAGGGGCAAGAAGAGTCCCACTGTGGTCCCCAAAACGACATAGATCTGAAAGAAGCGTCCGCCTTGGAAAAGCTGGGGGCTAACCATGGTAGGGTTGGCATGAGTATGAGCGGGGAAGGAGAGTTTAGAAAGGGCTAGGATGTACGCGGAGGCGAAGGCTGGAAAGATGAGATGAAGGAGGGGGAGAAGGCCGCTAAGAGAGAAAACCATGATGAAAGGCAGTAGTTGGAGCTCTATGAGGCGCAAGGAGGCCATGAGTCCGGAAGGAGTGGGGTTTTGGTGTTGATTAGTGAGAATAGGTTTGGTAGCAGCAGGAGCGAGGGATAAGGATACACCTGACATGTAGATTGTAGATTGTAGTTTGTTGGTTTATTAATCTGTTAAAGTTGGTTATGAGTTATCCGAGATGCATGCTGCAAAGATGAATTCAATAAATAAATAAATATGAAAAAGTGAGTTCCAAATCCATTACAGAAATCACAAATTAGTTATCACCATTCAGCATAAAGAATAGGAGGCATACGCGGAGGGAGACCCTTTGTTTATACTCACAGTTTGCAACAGTAGTTGTGGCATGCACAGTCAGCAGTGTAACAGTCATGCACATATAAATAAATATACTCTGTATGATATATGTAAATGTAGTACGACTGTACGAGTAAATGAATGTAGTAATGCCACTCACTGTGTAGATACATACTAGATAGATAATAGTTGGTTACCATATAACACCAAGTCTCCCTAGTGAGTGAGGGGAAGTCTATCCATGAAGTAGTAGACATATAGATGAATAAGACGAAATAATTTGCGATTATGATTTTGTCTTATACTCCCATGATCAAGCTTGCATGAGCTCCCAACCCAACCCCAACCCCAACCCCAACCCCAATAATGTAAGCAAATAGAGGGAAGATATACAAAATTGAGTTACATGAGAATAGAAATCTAATGTATGGCATCAACACTAAAATCCACAATAAAACTTTGTCCGCCGTATAATAATAAAAACAAACAAACCAACAAGAAGAAGAAGAAGAAGAAGAAAGAAGAAATGCAACTTACAATTTGGAGAGAAAATCAAGGATGCAAGCAGTTGAGAAAGTGTGAATGAAGTATGAAGGGGTTGATTATGGAAGTCATACATCTGTAAGTCATTTGGTAGATAATCAAGTGCTACGTGTAACTTCTAAAACACTCTTAATGTAGTCGTGGCACCCTCTAATGTAAATCATATTATGCCCTCCATTTTCCTGCCCTTTTTACTAACAAAATGACTCGCCCCAGGCTTTAACAAACTATCCTATTTTCATACTCATATTTTTTATGCTATTCAACAAAACCATAAGTCCATTAGCGTATACTAAAATGCACTTGTCTAAAATGTTATAGATTAATGAGAAATGTATCGATGATAACCTTGATTGAAAATTTGTTAACGTCAAATGTGCGGTTATATGTTATAACTCACCTCACCTCACATAAAACATACTATCATTGATGTCATAGTCTAAAAAAGAAATCATAAATTCTCATTTGTAGCGGACATATCCATCGTAAATATGTAACGGGTCAAATACTACTATATGTGAAGTAGATAAGACAAAAAGAATGGTATATAGAAAATAACAATCTATTTTATCTTATCTACTCACATAATTAGTTTTTGATCCGCGCATAAGAGACTTATTGAAAAGAAATACAATAGGATGCAGGCCAATCAAGTATTCAAGTTTTACATGACGGCACGTTTACAACAATGCATGAGAGACTACCAATCTTGAAACCCAATGAAATAACATGGCGAATTGCAGAAACAACCAAGTTCTTCATCACTCTTTTTTGTTCTTCTGAATACACTCATCCATATGATCATAAAGATAAAAGATGTTTATATGCAAATGGAACCAACCAATTCAAGCTCAACTCAGCTCGCCCTTGTTTAAGGACATCATCATTATCATCATCATCATCATCATCATCATCATCATCATCATCATCATCAGACTTTATCATCAAACTCAAAATCACAATTCACAAATTCCAATCCCAAATCAATATTTATAAAACCCCTTTTCTAACAAAATAATAATCATAATAATAATAATAAGTCGGGTAGTTTGGTTTGACCATATCAGGGTGCGCTGTGCAGCAGATTGATAATAGAATAATATGGAATAATAATAGTAGAATAATACGGAATAATAATAAAAAAAAAAAATGCTAATAGTAGTTGAGGAAGGTGGTGGAGGATGAAGTAAGGGAGGGAAGATGATGATAAGAAGTGCGGCCTCGGGGGCTGCATGTGGAATGTGTTATAATATAATCATCATGACGATCGGACTCGATTTGGAACAAGAGCTTTGAGAAGATATGTGCATCACAGGGTAAGAGTAGCGGGCCATCGCTGTGAAACCCGTATTCTGATTCGGCTTCTTCCAGTAGCATTTTGAATAATGGATGGCTTGTGCATTCTACCTTTATTATGAACCTCTCCCTTTCTGGACCCACGTATACTGATAGACATCCTTTGGGTGTTGAACTGCTACTGCTCGACCACTTCCTCGATAATGATCTCCCCCATTTATGACCGCCACTTGATCCTCCTCCTCCTCCTCCTCCTCCTCCTCCTCCTCCTCGTGGTGTTGCTGGTGTTGTTCTTGGGAATAGAGTTGACCATGATTTGCTCTTGGCCATGTATGGACTTGCATTCGGCGGAGTCATATTTGAATTTGTAATTGAAACACTACCAACTAATGAGGACGATGATGATCTTTGGGCAGTAGGTTTAGTATTAGTATTAGTATTAGTATTAGTATTAGTATTAGTATTAGTATGGTTGAATGACTTGCATTTCTTCCATGTTTTTCTCCATAGACCTCCACTACCTAATTTCTTGTCTTCTTTCAACGCCCTAACCTCTTCCATGTATGAACTATGATTGATTGAATTAAGGAAACAAAATGAATGGCGGGGGCCGCGGGGGGTGTGTGTTATAAGAAGGGAGCTATATAGGGATAATATTCATGTGAATTACTATGAATCATAGGTATATATATATATATATAGGTTGACGGTGGTGCTGGGAGATATTGTTTTGGAAGTAATATGAAGCCAACACCTTGAAAGGAAGGCAAACATATATATAACTAAGAGGGAGGGAGGGAATAGGCCGGGATGGATGGTTATTAAGCTATATTGACATACAAATGTTGAACGGTAATATAACACCTGAAGCAACAGGGGATATAATTATTATTTAATACTCCTACAAGAAACAGTCCAGATGGTAACTGCAAACAACAACAAGAAGAAGAACAACAAGTTTGTTATTTGTAAAAGTGAAAGGGTGGAATTTTAACAAGGAGTTAAGAAGGGGTTGGAGATGCATCAAATCAAAGGGTCTTTCCATTTTTTTTATTACAAAATATGAAGAGAAAGTAATCAAAATGAAAATGATCCAATTTGGATAATAATGTAATCTTAAATTCTAAAATTAATTATGGAGTTGCATAAATCGAAAGTTTTGACAGCAACATATAATAATTAAATAATAATAATAATATATTTCCTCTAATTTTGTTATTGGTGTACTATTTATGACATTATTATTATTATTATTATTATTATTATTATTAAGAGTAGAGTTTGAAACGCTTTTGACATTAATTATTAATTTTGTGGATGACATTATGCTGAAAATATAGTTTGGGAATCCAGGTGTCCATGATTAATATAGTCAATGAATAGAAAACAATAGTAATGACACTAATGAGTCGATAAGTAAAACATAATAATGCAGGAAGGAAGGAAGGTTTTATACGAGGAGGGTGAAAGTAATATAGTATGTAGTGCCTAATTAAATGAAGGAATTGAAGTTGCAAATCATTGATAATCGTTTAATTAATTAATATGATACCGTCAGAATGAAATTAAAGAAGGGAGCATGATTGATTGTTTGTTCATCAGGGTGGGACGGCCAAATGATTCACAAAACTAACTCTAAAATTGTCATTATCATGATGATGATGATGATGATGATAATTACTTGTGTGCTCGTGTCTCCAAACGAATCCTTCCAACTCTTTTGGTTGGTATCTTACTTACCACTTTTTTATATAACTAACTAACTCTAACTAACTTTATATTATAAAACCCTATCCATTCTCATTGCCCACCTCACCTGTGCGCCTTAATGCTGTTAGGATCTAAATGAAGATTTAGTAATAATGCAACTGTTCACCTCTCGGAGTTGAATGGTTGATAACTCATAACTCTATTTGCAGTCATCAAAGTTGTACATAAATAATAACATCATTACTAACTAACTAACTAACTAGATATGTGTATCATTTAGCCAATAAAACATAAAATCACTGTTTTTGACTTACCTGTCATGGAAATTACTTGGAGAATTGCATAATCTACTCAACTGAACAACCAGCTTTAACTGAGTTACTCCTTGAGGATTGTAGGATTGTAAGAGAGGTCAGCCACTTCTTCCACCACATGTATTTCCTTTTTTTTTTTTTTTTTGACTTCGGCCAGCTTTATACAGATAATTCTCTGGTGTCAGAATGCATGTCCTGATCCACATCCTAATTGTATATGCAAAACCCAACACCATCCCAAATATATAAAGTGAAACAACTGCTGAGGATAGAGTGATTCACACCAAAGTTACCATGAAAACCATATTCTGTTCCTTCTTATTAACACAATTACCACGGAAAACACATACTGTTACATAAAGAGTTACTGTCACACTGACACACACCTCCCTGCATTGTTACCTCCACATTTCCTCTAGCTTACACTCCCCCGTCCCTCCCTCAAAATTCCCTACCCCCTGCCCTTCAAGTCCTCAACTCAAGGAAACTAAAAATGTTTCATTCCGGCTTTTGTATTCTCACACGTTTTAGGCGGGTAGCAGCTGTTTCAACTCAACGAAATACTACATAAACTCCCATATAAAACAAACAATCAACTTAGTTTCAAGAATTGTTCATATGGAAGTTCCATGTTCCACTCCACATCGCCACATGCTGAAAGAACACTTGTTACAATGTAGTCATCCACTTCAATACCTTCCGCCTGCATCTGGTAAATGAGCTTGAGAGCATCACGACAGTGTCCATTTTGAGCATACCCCACAATCATTGATCTCCAACTAACTAAGTTCCTCTCAGGCATGTTTGAAAACACCCGAAAGGCCTCTGAGACATAACCACATTTTGCGTACATATTTATAAGAGCACTCCCCACATATACATTGTTCGAAAGGGCAGGGGATTTGTTTAGAGAAGAGTGTATTAGTTTTCCATGCTCGATAGCTTCTAAGCTTGCACAAGCTTTCAATATTGAGGAATATGTGAAAGGATTAGGATCCACGCCTTCCCCAAACATCTTTTTTAAAAATCCAAGAGCCTCAAACTCGTGCCCTAGATGGGCACAACCGGAAATCATGGCCGTCCATGAGACAACGTCTCTCATAGGCATTCTTTGGAGAACCTTGGAAGCAAGAGTATACTCTCCACATTTGCAATAGAGCCATACAAGAGTGCTTCCTACATAGATGTTATTTTGTGCTGACATCTTCAAAACTTGTGCATGGACTTCTTTGCCTGTCAATAGAGCACTTATAGAGCCACATGCTCGGAGGATGCTTACCATTGTAAAATCATTTGCTACAATTTTCCGTCTTTTCATCAGCCGGAAAAGATTTAATGCATCATATCCACGCCCGTTTCTTGCACAACCAGCAATGATTGAAGTCCATGTGACCATGTTTCTCCTTTTCATCCTATCAAATACATTCCTAGAATCCTGAATTTGTCCACACCTTGCATACATATCTACCAGGGAAGTACCAATGAAAACATCATTCCTGATTACTTTTTTCACAGCAAGAACATGCAACTGTCTCCCAAATCTCAACGCCTTTTCTTCTCCACACGCCTTTAAAATGCTACACACAGTGTGCTCATTGGGCAAGTAGTCCTCCAATAGCATTTGTGAGAATAGTGAGAATGCCTTCTGTCCATAGCCTTGTTGAGAGCAACAAGTGATGAGTGTCGTCCAGCTAACTACATCCCGGTGTTTCATGGCATCAAAGACTTGGAAAGCACTAAAAAATTCGCCACATTCTGCGTAAAAGTGTAAAATAGCACTATCGAGTATCAAATGATTGTATCCTCCTTTGATGATAGAAGCATGAAGCTGCCTCCCCAACTCATAATCCAACCTCTTACCACACAAATTTAAGAGACACACAAATGTGGTCCCATTTGGTGTTATGTCCGTCTTCAAAAAATCATTAAAAAGGGCAAGGGCTTGGTTAAGTAAACCAAACTTCAAATAAGCATTAAGCATAGCAGTCCATGAAACAACAGTTCTAATTGTTAGAGGCATTCCATCGAACACCTTGCGGGCGTCCAGTAGCAACCCAAAAGCCAAGTAGGTATTGATCAAATTATTAAAAAGAAAAACAAGAGAATGAGTAGGAGTATGAGTATGAGACTTGAGAATGAACGCGTGTATAAGCTTAACATGTTTGAGTCTAGTGCGTGACTGAAGCAAAGAAGCAAGGCGTTGGTGGAGAATGGGAGAAGTTGGAAGTTGAGCAAGTGAGGTGTGTTGAAGAGTAAAATTGGAAATAAAAGTAGAATTGGGGGAAAAGTGCAAGGATTTAGAAGGATTAGTGGGTGGGGTTAGACATGAATAAGGAGGCCTCCAAAAATGGAGATGAAGTGAGGGAGAAACAGATAATGCAAGGGGATTGTATGTATGTGGGAGAAGCATTTCATTCACTGACTAACTAACTAATTAACAAACAAACTTCAATTCTATCCAATTCAATTCAATTTCCCGCGAATGCAATCAGTAGTATTCAGTATTCAATTCGGTGAGGAATGACTGAATGAGGATGCATACGTGTTCTGTTATTACTGTTACAAATATCAAAAGGCTTATTAAATACTACCAAGTACTCCACCTTGCTCCTTAGACGTCGCCTTACTCTTAGGTCTTGTCTTTTCTCATCTCATCATTCTCCTTTGATAAAAGTAACCGAGTTAAAATAGTAAGAATTCTCGTCATTTCTTTACCTAGTAATTTAAAATATTATTTGAACAAATTGAATTGTGAACCGCTTAAAGAAAATAAACGAGGAAATGGACGAGACTATCGATGATTTTAACATAAATAACAATGAATTTGAGAGAAAGACCTCGCTTTATCAATACTATAAACTCCACATTCCACAACTAGGCTAATCAACACAGCGAATTGTTGTACTCTTTGTATTACAAAAGATTACACACTAGTAACTAATACAAACAAAGCCACTAAAAACAGAAATTAAAGCAATAAAACGGCAAATTACACTCAATATCGAATCGTGTTGAACACACTTTCCTTAGAGTATTTCGACCCTATAGCCTTTGGGTTGCACGAAATATAAGACGATTTAATCCCGAGCATATAATCCCGATAGGGAATATAATATACTACGACAACACTTTAAAAGTGTCCCTTATCTACTTTAACCACGAACTCGATAATTCCGATTATATGAGCCCTCCGTACTCTCCAACTCATATTATATCGATTTCCGAGCTCAAACCGATTTTGACACGAAAACGCGAATATACTTAAATGACCTTGTGATCAAAATCACTAACACGAATATCGCGAATATCGCTCAGTAATGGGCTAACTACTACTTTAATTTACTACATACGGTTATGGAGCAGCATCATATTCATCCCTCTATGTACACACTATTCTACTGGAACTTTTTTGGAAACCTGTTGGCTATTCAAATGAATGCATACTTATACTACCTATGTTTCCTCAATTCTTTAATTACAATAATTTCACTCTTTTTATATCAATTATCAATTTTATGCCACCCTTAACAATAGTATACACAATGTTCATTGTTCAAGCCATTACACTCTTATCCTTTTCGCACAAAGTATCGTTCTTGCTTCTGGGTCTGAAACTTAGCGGAGTGAAGCTGTAAACGCAAAGATTTGTCTGCTTGGATTTAACTGAAATTCCGCCAATAGTGGATTTAAGAGCAGGAACATCGCAGGCAATGGATGAGCTCCCTAATAAAGTTGCCCGACACATGGACTGGATTGGAGGTCCATCTATGCAGTCCACGCCATCAACTGAAGGTATTTCCAGCTTGTATGCTCCATTGCTGTCTGTACTTCTGTTAACTGATAATGTTACCATCTCTCTTGTCTTTGGTGAATTCACCTTCAACTTGCATTCGACGTGTACTTCAACACCTGTGATAACATTTACCATCAATATTCGCTTGTTAGATATATATATATATATATATATATATATATATATATATATATATATATATATGCTTTGGGCTTTCACTTGTAACCTAAGTAGAATCCTTAATTCAAGCATTCTGACAGCACTTGAAAACTTGCGATATGTTGCTCATTTATTTCTTCATATTAACTCCTATGCTGGCACCTAGACATGCTCACCTAAATACCTAATTACATACAAAAATATAGTCCTTGCCTCTAAAGTCTCAAGTAAAAACCCTCCCCTCCCCTATTTATTAAAAATATAAAAAAGACATTAATATAATTTAAAAAGGGTTGGGGGTTGATAGGGAAGTAATAATACGATACCAGGGATGAAGTAGCTGTAGGTGGAGAAAGCATTGTTGAGGCAGGTATCACAGTAAACAGTGCCAACAATAGAGAAGCGGGGGGACGAGAAGGGGAAAGTGGATTGAGCACGGAGAGCGATCAGGTGAGCTAATGAAGTAGTGATAAGAAAGAGATAGAATGCCAGCATATCCATGGCCGATGGCAGATGGCACAAGTAAGATGATATGCTTCTACTTTCAGGACAAACTATTGGAGGCCTTTTATTCATCAACTTGCACATCACATAATCCTATTGCTTTCTGCCTTTCTTTCTCCATTTATCACCCCGTGATTTTTTTTGTTTTGTTTTGTGGTAGGACCCTTTTTTTACACCAAAACCTTCATTTTCAGATTGAATAATGTCATCTTATCATTTAATCTCCAATTAACACGTTTTAGCAACAAATACAACAACATTTGCATACAAATTTGTGGGCTATCACAACTCTAATTTATAGCCCTCCGTAACAGAAAACTAAGTTAATCTTGTTTGATGGAGAAAGAGGGATGATGGTATGCAATAGAAGAGGTTGTCTAATAAAAAGGAGGCCGGGTTTTAGAGATGAAAAGAGAGTATTGATTCATAGTTGAAGTCATAGTTGATTCATAGTCTCATATTTGGAAGGTGCCAGCATCTCACGGAGACCAACACTGAGAAAAGCAATGCAGATAGTTGTATGTTGCACAGCTAAAGCAGTGGCAACAGAAGACTAAAACAGAAATGAGGAAGGAAAATGACTGAGTGAGTGATAGATGATGCTTCACAGTTGTGGTGTGGTGCTGACTACAACTGCTGTCACTATATATAATGCCACCAGTGATGGGAATCTAAGTATATAACACCTGAAATTTCACCCAAACATTTCTTGAAAAGCTAGATTTTCAACAAATAAAGAACACAAGCCCTACTTAATTTTGGATAAAAAAAAAATGAGTAGATTTGGATATGATGTATTAATATGTAGAGAGCATTGCTCTTTCTGCAAGCCAATGGGGATCAATGGATCATGAATCCTTCAACTGGCCGGCCAAGCCAAAAGAGTAGTTGGATCATTCACAAGTTGCAGCTTGTGTGCAAAATTGCATTTCGTAGTACATCAATATGAATCCAACATGCAAACTTTGATGATTTAACCAACAAAACTCAAAGGGCAGAACAAACATGACAGAATTCCTTCCTCTTGTTACTTATTTCCCTTCCAAATGCAGAGAATTAAGTTTTCCTCCTAGCCATGGACAAACTCTGATTGCCTTCGAAGAGTCCTTCGATGGTCGACTCTATATCGTCGGGTTGGAACTTGATATACTTTTCAGACTGTCTTCCTGGAGTAAAATGTTGTCCAAACCTGGCCATGAAAGACCGATAAGCCGGAATCATAACAGCTGAGATAGATACTCGGAGTTCAGATCGAAGCTGCTCATCACTCACTACCCAACTGCTCTGCGTTTTATGAATTTCTTCAAACATTTGGTTGAAACTCTTAAACCGCTCCTTGAGTACCAGTTTCTGAATCTTGCCATTCACCTGCAATCCTTCTTGGTTCAGGCACTGCAGAACGCGGCTCCATGTCTCTCTCTGGTAGCTTTTATGGTATCCTCTCAACTCAGTAGACCTCTTCCTACGACAACTATTTCCCACCATCTCATTAATTTCCGCCGATCCTTTGATCTTTTGCAGGATGTATCTTCCGTTGTTCATCAAGAATATGAACCTCAATGACGGATCTTTGTATAACTTGGACTTGGCCTCAAGGTTTGCGTCCAATAAGTCCATGATACATATTAGTTCTGCGGCAAATGGTGTTTGTTTGGGGGCTGATTCTTCGTTTTGGTGTTCATTGTTGTTGTTCTCTTTGTTCCCCGTGTCCCGCCTTGGCTCTAGCGCTTCTAAATGTTGTCCAGTGACCTGGTGGAGAGAGAATACTTGCTCGAGAGTCTCTTTAAAGTCACAAGCGTACCTTAGGTAGTTCATGGTGTACCGGGTTAAAGGGTGGACCGCACCCCCCGGGACCGGGTTCCTTGCAACATCGTTTTTGATCGAGTTCTCAAGATCGCAAAAGATAGAAACCGCGGCTTCACCTAATCGACGCCTTACAGATGATAACTCGGACCTTAGCTCATTAGCACATTTGTCAGAGCATAAACGATCTAAGGCAGCCATGAGCTCGGACAAAGTTTCGTAAATGTCAAGGACCTTGAAAAGCCTCTCTGCAGATCGCTTTGTCATTCCAATTGCCTCGGCAAAGTTAAGGAATAGAATGAGAGCGGATCTTATTAGGTTGGAAAACATGGCCTCGCTGATTGAGGGGTGAGCGTCAGAGAAGACGGAATCACAAAGCCTCTTTTCCCTCGGCAAGAGGACCTTGGCAGCATATTTGACAACTTTGATCCAGCTACCAATGTGGTCTTCTAAAGACTCCCATTGCATCCTTTGTACCTCATCAATGCTTATCTTATCGAATCCATGTAAGTTGATGGCTTCCTTGAAAGCGTTTCTTCTCAAGATGCTGTAAACTTGACAGCACTCGGTTTCATACCCAGCTGAAATCATGACGGCAACGATCCTCCTCGCGTTGGATATTTTGTCTTGGCTAATCCCCGGGTAGTTGTTGGCGTCTTCTTCTTCCTCCTCTTTGTTATGGTCCTCTGAATGTGTGGCATCAGCCAAATTGTTAGAAAGATGGTTGGTGGATTTAGGGGTCTTGGAGACAGAGGATGGGTTGATAGCATCTTGTAGAATGATTCGAAGCTCCTCTTCCATGAAAGTCATGGCATGTTGGACAACCAGGGTTGTGAAGCTAAGTAAGGATCTTGCCTTTTCAGTTGAAGAGAATTTGGCAAGGAGATTAGACAAATTTGATAGCCGGCTCACCAAATTGACCAGCATGGTGTCGTGATCTACATCATCCCCAAAGTTGAAGGGAGAGTCACCTGAGTCGTACTTGTCAATCTCCAACAGGACCATCTTGGCAAATTTCTCCACGGACTGCGGAATTTCAGGGAGATGAGAATCATCCAGAATTGATGATAAATTTTGGAGAAGGGAATCTATCTCCTCAGAAAGCTGTTTTAGAGTCGCACCATTTTCTTGGTCCCTTCCATTGGTGTTGTCGGTTTTAAGATTCCAGAGAGGATTAACAGAAGAAGGGATTCTATGGGGAGGAGGAAGGCGGCGGTCTAGATGAAGACTGAAGCTAGAGGATTTATTAAGAAGGGAGGCTTTTTCGGCCTTGGAGACACTCCGATCATTGAAGCTAATGGACTTGGTGGGACGAGGAATCTTCCCCATTATTGTTGTATCGTGAATTAGATTGATTTATTTGAAATGATGGTTACCTTGGTAAAAATGTGTGTTGTTGTGATGGGGGGAAAACAGAGAATGAGAGAAGAAAAGAAGGAAAAAAGGGGGGGAAGGAGAAAGTGAAGAAATGAATGAAGGGAGAAAAGAGAGTATTGCGGAGTTGGATATTTGTTAATTTTGGAGGGAAGGGAAGTTAATGGTTGACATTGTGTAGAGAAATGCATGGATGAATGGATGAAGTATGTGACTTCCACCACTTTTAGATTCCCTCTATCATTCATTCTCGCTGCCTGCATTATTTTGTTTACCTATTCTTTCTTTCTTTCTTTCTTTCTTTAATTTTTATCATCATTTCTTAGTACACTACACTACACTACAATACAATCCAATACAGATTACCATGAGAAAGGGTAGGAATTATGATTCTCATTCAAATGAAAAGCAGATTTCTGAATTGTGGTTCAGCTTCCAATCTAAATTCATTACATAACAGGATAATCAATTCAATGATCCTCAAGAAAAAAAAAAGCAACAATATTTCAACATCTTAGTAAGATCAGAGGCGTACCTGACTCAAGAACCTCTTCTTGAATAGATGAATTCAAAACAGGATGAATCGATATGCATACTGTAATCAGCGTTTGTTTTCAGCAACTTGCCAGATTTTAAAAGCTCTTGAACAGATGCCAAGTCTGCAGGTATAACATCTTGTCTCCAGGTCTCGCCATCGGGAATCTTATGTTCATCTACAAGTACTGTATTCATTCTGAAACAAGTATGCATGCTGGACCAGGCTATCTCCAATTTCCAAAGTCTCTTCAACTGCCACATTTTCTTCCCTCTCTAAAGTCTAAAGCAATGTCGAAAATTCTTGGGTTTGGCTTTTCCACCCCTTCTAGACCAGACAACCTTCTAAAATGTCATTCCATTCCAGAGCCTTGAGCCTGACATCATGATTGGAGTGATATTACTGCATTTCTGCCAAACTGTAAGATCATTGGTAGTTTGGTACTGACTACAAACGCGTACAATAATTAATAAGTAACCAACACAATTGAGAACAAACTGCTACAACAAAAAGCAAATTAGACCAGATATCAGAACAGTAGGACATAAAACTACACTTTTAACATAGAGACGAGGATACGGATCTACCAAAAAATTTCCGGGCAATAAGAGAATAGACTGGTACAAAAGTTAACAGTAAGCATGAAAGTAGCTTTATAGGTTTTAATGCCTGCTCTAACACTTGAACCCACATTAGGTTCTGCTCACTACTACAAAGTCTAGTCCTCTGAAGCCCGATTTCGACTTACATGTCCAAGAACTATTCTACTTCCTCCATTCAAATCCAAATTGTAGTTTGGATATGAATGGAGGAAGTATATCTTTTGTGTTCTTCAAACTACTATAGATATGAATGTGAAGTTTGATTAAATAAGCGTGGTCATCAAGCATCAACCTAAATTTAGAGTGAAGTTAAGACACGAGTACTCTGTGTAAACGATCCAGCATTGAAGACTGGCAGCAATGCATTTGCCTGCAAAAGAAGTTGCTAAATTTGTTGGAGCAGCATCACTCGGTGTCTCGGTGTTAGTTGACCGACATAACTAAGCAAATCAATGGAGAATACATTCTGCCAAGTTTACAAACTCTCCCCTAATAGAAGGGAAAGTGACATTGCCAAAATGACAAATACTAATTAGTCAAGTATTAGTGTCTTCCTTGTAACCGACCAACCTCACACATGTTCGGATGTTCCTCACTCCCCACTTCACTATTGTAGCATATTCCCAAAAGCAGAATGAAATCACTGGCATAGTGGCATGCCAATGACCAAAAAATCCAGAATTTAAATGGAAAGCATTAAACTTTATAAAAAAAAGCATCACATTGTTCACCAAATCGTATTAATTGCTTATTATTTCACCACAATTACAATATTCAGATTTTGCCCAGAAACGGTCTTTACATCATAGCCGAATATAGATTGGATAATAAAATCGTTTTGAATTTTAGACAGTAAAAGAATCCGGATTTAAATAAGTAAATGCAGAGGGCATACTTAGTTATGAATAGTGAAAATTGAAGAACGACATACCAAGATGATTAAATTGCAGCAAGAATCTCAAGTATTTGTGTTGTAATGTCCAAGTTTTAAAAAGGGGGGATGACTGATGACTGATGACTGATGACTGATGACTGATGACTGATGACTTCTCCGTAAATACCAAGACCACTTTGAAAAATAAGCAAGTCCGAGTACTTCTATTACAAGCTACCTCATTTTCACATATTTTACCATTCTCATCTCACGAGTATTATTTCCCGACTACTTGAAATGAATCTGTCTCATGTAAGCCTCAACATAAATTCGATAATTCCGTGAACCAGGCTGCCACTCTTGACAATATATATCAAAATCTAAACCTCTTGGGTCGCACACAAGGCATTCCACAAGAGCAGTGCCACATACGAAGTACTATACTACATTAAGAATTCACCAACAAACCCATTATAATCTGCTATTACAAGGAAACTAAACATGCCAAGCCTCCATTATATGCTGTAATGTTTTACACTGATACAAATCTTTTTTTTTCTTTTTTTCCTCCCCGAGATGTACACTCAGCCGTTTACAAGCATATGTCACATGCCCTGGCTTTCTTTATCGTCTTTTGCCTTTCATATGGCAATCGTTCCAGAAATTTGAAAACAAAACTAAGGTGAATAAACATGTGGGCGTTTGTTCCTCAACACCAGGCCTCTACACATTTTCACAACTTAAAAGCAAGAAACTCAAAAAAAAAGAAAAAAAAAAGAAAAAAAAGAGTTGCAAACTACAATTCTACAATGACCTGCACTGAGCAGCAGTTGACTGTTTTCGCATACTTTACAATCAACCATGTGTAGCATCATTAGGACCTTGGCTTTGCCTTCTTCTCTCCCGCCAATTCTCACCCCACATTTTAGCCTCTGCCACTGCTCTTTCCCTCTCTGAATCTCGATTCAATATTTTGGTAGTCTCTTTGGGGGAATCGTCTTTCTCAGACCCACCTTCTGAATCCAATGTTTGCCGCCTCTTTACACGCAAATTTTCTCCCCACATTTTAGCCTCAGCAACTGCCCTTTCTCTATCTAAGTCCTTGTTCAGCATACGAGCTGTTTCTTTAGGAGACTCATCTTTCTCTGAACCTTCCAACTCCCACTTACGCCCTGACCCAACCCCATCTTCACTCCGTCCTATTTTGCCCCCATTCTCATCTTTGTTCTTCCTATCGTCTTTTGCAATGGGATCATATGCCTGGTTTGCCAGATAAGAGAGGGCAGTTACGACATCACCTATCAGAGGACGAGCTGCTCCATTTTCTTGAATGCACATTGATGCAATAGCCAATGCTTGGTATAGACCTCTTGTAGGAAACCGCCCTTGTAGCCGAGGATCTGCTAGTTTCAAAAATTTACGCCGGTCGTTGAAAAAAGGACGTGCCTGCACACATTTTAGTTGGCATTCTCAATAATCGAAAACTAAAGGACAAAAGTCGATGTTCCGTGAGAGCAAAAATTCTCATATGAGGTGTTTTTATTAACACGCACCCTTATTTCAATATTTCATAAAAATGGGGTGGCAATGTGGCATAATTTGGGTTTGTGGTTATACAAGTATGACTTTTACTTGTAGAGGAGGTTTCACATTACCCGTCAACTCTTAAAGACACATTTGACAAATTACAACACCGCCAACATTAAAGAACATGACAAGTTGAGTAAAGAACAAGTATATTACCCAAGCCACAAGGTTCTGCTCTCCATGCGGACGTGTGCTGTCAATAGATCGACGTCCAGTAATCAACTCCAAGAAGACTACCCCGAAACTATATACATCTGACTTAACAGTCAATTGGCCAGTCATAGCATATTCAGGGGCACAATAACCATAGGTTCCCATGACCCTAGTAGAAACATGTGACTTGTCACCTGTAGGTCCTAGTTTTGCAAGCCCGAAATCGGAGAGCTTCGGATGAAAGCCTTCATCCAAAAGTATGTTGGATGACTTGAAGTCTCTATAAATAACGGGTGGGTTTGCTTTATCATGAAGATACTCCAAACCTTTTGCCGCACCAGCCGCTATTTTCATCCGAGTATTCCAGTCAAGTGGTTCTCTATCAGGTGGAAGATCTACAAGCATCCATTCAAGTGTGAGTTTAGGTCCTTCAAATAACAGCTTGGAAGGAATGAATAAAGTTAGAAGAAGATAAAGCATTCTTACAGTAAAGTCATCTCAAAGTTCATGAACTTATGTCTTAAAACTAAAGAGGTCATTTACCACGCACAATGTCGTCAACCATTGAAGGTTACAGGACGAGGGGAATGACAGTTTAGAAGAGAACTGACAAATAAGCAAGAAAAATAAAAGGGAAAATGATAAGTTAGTAGAATGATTATCCTACCAAGGAGATGATCTTCCAAAGATCCCAGGGACATATACTCATAGACTAGTAACCTCTGCTCACCATCTGCGCAGTATCCTATCAGATTCACGAGATTGACATGATGCAAAAGGCTGAGCATTAGAACTTCCACAAGGAATTCTCTATTTCCCTGAAGACCATTTCTATCTAACTGTTTAACAGCAACAACCTACACAAACATGTTAGCTTTATAAGTTGATAATTTATTGATGGTGGAAAAAAATTAGAGGTTAAGTAATCTCACGGACGTGTATGAAAGCACCAGCATTTTTGACAAATATAAGCCCCCGTCAGTCATAGCAAAAACATAAGCAGATAAAGGAACACGCTTCAATTAATACAAATTGTACCACATTACTTGAATTATTTGAGAATCTATGACTATTGAATAAATGTATTGTTTCCTTGAACTAATTACACAATCTAAATTCCTAACCTAAAGAATCCAATCCAAGAAATACACAGGGGGAAACGACTGCAGCAGTCAAGAAATACACAGGGGGAAACAGTGAATATGATTACAACCAAATGATGCAAAAGACTCAAACTTTATTGCTCATGTGTTGAGAACTACACATCAAAGCGGATGTCTAGAGCGGAAGAGTGTAGATAAAGCGTGAGAATTCAAAGACACAGAAGTCAGAAGGTTACCTGGCCGCTGTCCAACTGGCCTTTGTAGACACGCCCAAACCCCCCTTCACCAATGAAGCATTCTTCTCGGAAGTTTCTGGTTGCAGCTGCAAGATCACGGAAAGTGAATGTTTGGGCAGAAATATTGGCATCGGGTAAATCCTTGGGAGCCGAAGATTCTCGTCTTGGGCCGACATTATTCCTTGTTTTCAACCTATCAGCTCCTGAAAAGGTAGATCATTTATTATGAGAAATGAGACCTGCAATTTGGGTTCTGTCCGATGCTTGAATATGAAATAAAATAAAGATTGGATATTTAGAATGGAACAGTGAATCTAAAATGTTGAGCAGCGAAATTGAAGTAATCTAGTTTGAGATCCTAGGAATCTGGTAAAATTGAGTTGAAAAGCAAAATTGAGTGGCATGAAGTCCCTCCCAAGTAAAGAGAAGAGTGATTGGTTAAAGTTAGGTGGTTTATAAGAATTGAGCATATGGCATAGAGTATTGGAATGAAATCAGAAATATTGGGCAAAAGCTAATAAACACAAGCATGGATGGCATCAAAGGAAAGATATAGTAATAAATTGAAGAAAGAAAGAAAGAAAGAAAGAAAGAAAGCAACCAGAAGATAACTTAGAGATGTTGGAGTTGTTTGAAGGAAGGGGCTCTTTGCGATCATCTTGCTCTCTTGTAATTGGATTCAATCTTTCTTCTTCCTTTGATTCAAAACAGGAGAAGCACCCCATTTATTATTATTCTTCTTCTTCTTCTTCTTCTTCTTCAATCAAATCTCTTATTGAAAAACACAGCAGGCAGGTTTCAACTTTCAACACATGTATATGTTGAACAAATACATAGAGTAGAATGAATAATGAAATCAAAAGTTGTAAATATATTTGTGCAGTTGAAGGAGGGAGGTCAATAAGAAAAGCAGAAGGAGGAGGAAGAAGAAGAATAACAAGGAAAAGTAGATGAGATGAGAAGATGAGAATATGAGAATATGAGGAAATAGGAATAGGATGTGAAAATTAAAAAAAAAAAGGTAGTTAAACGAAGGAAGGAAGCAAGCAAGGAAGGAATGAAAGCAATTAAAGGATGATTAAGGGATTGAACCTAATCAGATAATTGCTGCAGTAGTTAATTAATACTCACACCTATGACTATGACTATGACTATGACTATGAGTCTATGAGTCCTACTGTTAGTAAAAAGGTAAAAATGGGTGAATAAGTAACAACACAAATATGGGTTCGACCCAGATGGATGAATGAATGAACGAACGAACGAACGAACGAACGGATGAATGCAGAATGAGATGATCCAATCACAGCACCGTGTGTATTGTGTCTCACTCAATCACCGCCTTTCTTTCTTTCTTTCAACTTTGACCACATTCATTTATTCATTTATGTCTTATTACTCCTACTTGTATTTCCGACATTACGCGTACACCAACCCACCTTCTCGGCTAACTATCCTTTACATACCCCTTACGGTCAACGTTTTACATCATTATTTTCACTTTCTTAGATCATTCCCAAGCAAGAAATCAATTTAATCGGGTCAATTGCATATTATATCTTAATCTCTCCTTATTGACCTGACCTACTTAAACCCTCCCAAGCAAAATGTCACGACCTAGGTTAATAACCCAATCAATTTAATTAAGAAATCAAACAAAAGTCACGACCTAGGTCGATTGGTGAGTCAATTTACCTCAAATTGGGTCGATTTGTGACTCAAATCGACTTGAGTCAATTTTAATCGATTTCTTAATTACAATTAACTTGACTCGATCCCATATCGACCTCCCAATCGACCTTGCTTGGGGATGGTCTTATACCCCTATTCTATATATTGTTCTCATTTGTATTGGCCTATTGGGCAAAAAATTAAGGTAAAGAATAAAAAGAAGTGTAAATTTAGGTGCCGTTTAATAATAGGTGGGAGGAATGAATAATTAGAAATTAAATAAGACATCGTGGGTCACAAACATTAAAAAAAAAAATAGGAGTAAAAAGAGTTAGGTGGGGTTTGATAATAAAAGAGAGAAATTAATAAAATAAGAATAAAAGTTTGCAAAATATAAAAGGAGAAAAAACCTACATAATCCGTTTTAGGAAATAGGAAAAAAAATATATAGAATAGAAAGGAGTACAATTTTACAATATATACATTAATGATAAGTTTTGAAAAAGAAGACTCACATCATATATAGTCTTGAGATTAAGTTTTAAAAATTTATAGTTTACCAGCGTTTCGACCTCATCTTTTTTATTTGACATTAAATAAATCACTTTTATTTGTTAAATTTTGTTATACTAATATTTTTTTTCCTTTTTATTTAAAAAGAAAACTCTATTGAGAATGTAAGGTGTGATTTAAGTTTGGGAGATGATGTATAAAGTTTGAACAATAAAATAACGAAATTACTTTTTCACATACGAACTTTACTTTTTCACATACATTTTTTTCATTATTTTGTCATATCATACCCTTTTTCTAAATCTAGACAAAACAAGTCTTGTATCTTACTTTTCTCCCTCAAATCGAATCGATTTGAAAACATGAATAATGGATTATCGTTCTCCAGTTAGTGAAGTAATTTTTATTATTGAAATTATTAGGATTTATACAAAGTTTGAGTATAATTATGATTTAATAGACACAAAAACATATCAACGATCAAAGTTTTCTCTTAAATTGACTGAATGTGCAGTAATAACAAATACGGAGTTAGCTCTAATTTGAGTAATTTCTCCTCGATATATTCATTGCAATATACAGCCAAATTCCATTAATGCACTAATGGCAATCTGCGGTACTGCAATTCCCTTATTTCTTTATTCTTTATTTTTTATTTCCTTATTCTTTTCACTTTTTATTGAGGTTGATCTGAGTAATGTCGGTTGGCGACTGAATTGATCGGAATAACAGATATTGAATCGAGGTGGCGTGGTGAAGGGACTCAGGAGGGGAGATGAGAGAGGAAGAAAAAATTTAATTCGTTTGGGAGAATGCAAAAAATGACAGGGTTAAAATTGTAAAAGTCGTATATAAAAGAGTAAAATTCGTATGTGAAAAAGCACGTTCCTAAAATAATACTTCCTCCATTTTTATATAATGTACCCATTTTATTAAAATACTACACTCATATATTCAACAAATGGGAACATTATATAAAAACGGAAGATAGTAATAAAAGTTAGTGAAGAATTGTCAATAGATTAGAAAAATGGGTCAATCGGGTCAGATCAATTTCGGGTCTCTAGACTTCGGATCAGACCGAGTCATTTTTGGGTCAACTATTATCAAGTTATTTGTAAATCTTATCTATATAATTGCAATATCATTTAGAAGGTTCTGGTGGACTCACGTCATCAACCCAATTTTTTTTGAATTCATCATGGTGGGACCCGCAACTTTTTATAATGATTTTAATTCGAAATAACTGGTTGAAATAATAGTTTTACAATTATTACGTAACACTTTTGATATAAGATCATAAACATGAATTTCTACGAAAGTTGTAAATGTGTATAACATGAATTTAAATACTCCCTCCTATTCTAACTATTCTTCCCTATTTCCTAAAACGGATTATTCAGCTTTTCTTCCCCTTTCTTATTTTGGAAACTTTTACTCTTATTTTATTCATTTCTCTCTCCTATTATCAAACTCCACCCAACTCTTTTACTCATATTTTATTCCTTTTTTTTTATCTTTGTGGCCCACAATTTCTTATTTAATTTCTAATTATTCATTCATCTCTCCTATCACCCAATTCCACCCAATTTTTTACACTTATTTTACTCCTTACCTTAATATTTGTGCCACCCTCAAAGGGGAACAATAGTTAGAATAGGAGGGAGTATTATATATGAAAATATAATAATTTCGAACGTCGTCTGTCTAGAACAATAGTGTACAATTAATATTATCAATTGAAATAATTTGCAAAAATCAAGTCATAAACAAAAGTGTATAGACGTTAGATATAAAACAAAATTAAATTTCGATAAAAAAATGTATAGACGTTAGATATAAAACAAAATTTATGAACATTTATAATTAAGTTCCGAAGATACATATTTAGAATAATACGATTTAAAATCAACCTGTGTATTTTTTTGCACGGGCCAAAAATTAGTAATTATTACTCCGTAGTTTGCAACAACAATATTCTAATCGCATCATATTTGATTAGGTTAATTCAATTCCAATGTTGCGTTTAAAAATCTAGTAAATTCAAGTCGGGTTAATTCGCCAAGTCTAAAAGTTGAGTTGGCAAAGTGATACCCTTGGCCGCAAAATTAAAATCGTAAAATGATGTTATGAGTAGAGATGACAATGGGTAGAATCTGGACAGGATCATATAAGATTTAGATTCGGATCCATTTTAAAATGGTATATCCAGATTCTATTCTTATCCTTAGGGTCCAAAATTTGTAGATCCATATCCGCATCCTAAGGATCTGGGTAAAATCCAGATCCGTCAATCTTCAACGATACATTCAAATGAAACCGCACCAAATCACTATTATATACTATTTCACTTTTACTTGTCTATTAGAGACAATGTTTTAGTCGAATTATCCTCTATTAGATTCATTGGTTTAAAAATCATAGTCTAAAAGAAACAAAAAGAGTGTACTAAGTGTTAAAAAGTCTTATAACAACTCACAAATAAGGTTTACAAACCACGAAATAATTATAATTCTAACAATTCATAATAAAACAAATTGTTCAAACAAATTAAAGAATAATACTTCATTCCGTATTTCCATTATCTACTTATAGAAATTAAAAGAGGGTCCATATGTAAGATCTGGATCTTAGTGGTGGGATCCAGATCCGACTTTCATACTTCTATAAAGATATGGATCTGTTCCAGATTCTAAAGATCTAAAATAATGGGATCCATATCCTATCCTTGGATATAGATCTGGTGAATCTGAACAGGATCCGAACCCATTGCCACTCTAGTCATGAGCCATGATACAAGTGAGTTGTCACTTGTCAGCAAGGCAGCAACCCTTAGCCATGAATTGAATTGACGAACAATTTTGCTTCCGCCTACGTTTGGTGATTGGAAATCCCTTTACTATAAAAGGGGTAGAATTTAAAGAGCTCTCATTGGTCGATGGAAATTAATTAAAGAAAAAAATTTAATCAATGTGGGGTCCGCCATGTTCATTTACATAATTAATTACTCCAATTTAATTTTCACACTACTTTCGTTAATTAAATAAGTTACAATCTATAATCACACATCGAATATGAAATCTTCCGAAATCCTAACTATTCAATTTCAACAGTAAAAATCAAATCTTTAATGATCATTGATAATAAGTTAACTAATTTTACATAAATTAAAGGTATAGATTAAATATAGATTAAATATAATAATATGATTGAGACGCCTACACTTGCCGATATAGTCTATTCAAAGATTAAAGAAATTGTTAATACTCCATTTAACATGCAGCTAATAAAAAGATTAAAGTGAGTGACAATGAGTATAAAATAGAAACAAAAAGTGAATATCAAATATAATAATATATAAATTGGCGAAAAATAATACATTCAAATACTGGAAATTAACAAATTAAAATTGTTGAGAATTGAAAATCAACAAAATTATGTAACTCCGTCTTAAATGTACATAAAATAGATAAGATTTATATTATATGGTCGGAGTGTTTTGGGTAGTTAGAGAATCAGACTAATAATAATTTGGATTCATTATCATGGCTTAGAATTTAAACCTTAAGTATAATTTTAAAATCTATATATATTTTTACCGGCTATTATCCGTCTTAAATTTAAAACAGGTCCCATGGGTTATAGGACAACTATTTTATTTTCGCCATGCATAATGCTTTTTTTTTGTTTGATTCATGCTACATATGTATATTTGATCCGTCCTAAACTTAAACCGATAATGTCGTCCTATATAAGAATTTGTATAATTTTATAATGTCAGCAGGTGCGTTGTTTTTACTTACGTCTAAGTTAAGCATATCAATTCTTTTATTTTTTACATCGATATCTGCAGTACTAAAATTATATTTTTTTATTAAATATATTCACCTTTTCAATTTTATTTTTTCGATTTAATAAAATTAAACCCTTGCATTTTTTGCACGGGCATAAAACTAGTTGATCAAAAAACAAAAGAATGGAGGAATACAAAACCCTGAAAGTAGAGAAAATGGAAGATAATTCATCAGTATTCCGGGTGATCCTAAACCGGCCATCTCAACGCAACGCCTTATTTGGAGATTTCTTCCATGAATTCCCCAAAGCACTAAGATGTCTCGATCAAAACCCTAACGTCAGTGTAATTATACTAACTGCTACTGGCGATCACTTATGCTCCGGCATAGACCTCAACACCTTTCCTCTATTCAGTGTCAATCTCACTCCTCAGACCACGGCCGGGGTGGAGAGCACCTCCGGAGACGAATATTGCAGCTGTAGGAGGTTGTCACCGCATTAGAGCAGTGCCGCATACCGGTCATAGTCGGTATACATGAGACCTGTGTTGGCGGAGATATTGATCTTATTACTGCATGTTACATTCGGTACTCTACTTCTCAAGCTTTTTTTAATGAGATATGAATGAAGATATGCTATATTATTTATTAGAATGAGAATAAATAAGGTAATGAAAATCAAGAACAGGGAAGGTAATTGGAAAGTTGTTATTGATTAATTTTATATCCAAGACTGAGATGTACATAGGATTATATATACTAGGAAACCAACTATCCATATCCCTATTCTTACATTAAACACAAACCACATACAAAGCATACTACCCCTAATCAATACATACAATGTGTACATCCAGTGATTCAATGACTTTATTTATGGCCTTATTTATTCTCATTCTAATAGATAATATAGCATATCTTCAATCATATCTCATTATTTTTCCCTGTCAAGGAGGTTGATCTCGCCATCGCTGCTGACTTGGGCACTCTCCAAAGGTTGCCTTCTATTGTTGGCTTCGATAATGCTATGGAGCTGGCCTTAACAGCCAGACGATTTCCACTCGCGCTGCCGAGGCTAGGGATTTCGGCTTGGTTTCTCGGGTCTTCGACACCAAAGTGGAATTAGATCAACATTTGGCTCGTATTGCTCAGGGTATGCCATGCTTCATTCCCCCAGCCCCAGGCCCCATCTTATTATTTCCTTACTTGTTATGTATGGGGAATTGGGGATGATATAGATTATATTATGTCACTCAGTCAGTGTAATGCTGCTCTTCTTATTTCATCTCCTATTTTTAATTGTTGGGCAGAAATGGCAGCCAAATCTCCGTTAGCACTGATGGGGACAAAGGCAGTGTTATTGAAAACAAGGGACATGAGTATGGAACAAGGATTGGACTATGTAGCTACTTGGAACTCTGTCATGCTCCTTTCTGACGATCTTAAAGAGGCCCTCTCCGCCTACCTCCACAAACATAAACCTATTTTTGCTAAGCTTTAATCTCTTTTATACACCATTCCGAATTACTCTCATCATCCATTTTGATCTGTGTTGTTTGATATCACTAAAATAAGATTGCTGGAATGTCTTTCCTGTGTTTCACTTTATAAACCTCTTTGCTTATTTATGTCACATTGTAAACTTCTTTGCTTATTTGATTACATCATTCATTGACACTACTCATAAGGCTGCTTCAGAAGTTGTTAGCAGCAAACAAAAATAATTTCACAACTTCTCCATGCCATTGAATTTTCTTCAATTGAAACTTAGCTCTTATGCGATTCCAAATGGAATAATAGCAAGTACGGAGTATAAAACTACAATTTACCGAGGTCATATATTTTAAACATGCGAAAATAATGATAACTGATTGAGCTACATACAGACGTGGAAATAGAGAAAATAATACACATTGTTAAGCGCTGCTTGGACAGTTAGGCAAATAAACACAAAAGAGGCCAAATGGCACCCACGCGGGACAAAAAAAAATTCCGGCCAGCATATGTGTTGGACGAAAAAGGTTTTCGTCTGACACCTAGGCTGGACAAAAAAGAATTTCGTCCAAGATCCGTGTTGGACGAAAAAGTTCTTTATCCAATTATTTGTTATTGAATTTTTGAATTTGAGACGGAAATAACGTTGTTGTTGAAGACGAGTTCGTAGTTTGTTGAAACGATCTTTTTTTTTAAACTTTTTAAGATAAACAAGTAATTTATTTTTTTAATACTTTGAATATAAAGGGAGTGTGAGGGAGAGGTGGTTTAGGAAGTTCATTAATATTTGTGACGATAATTAGTAATGTGTCGACGACTAATAGCATCTCAGTTAAGTTATTGGGTACCAATCCTTTGTAGAAGGCCCAGTATGGGTGGGCCAAACAAAAGAGAGAAATGTGAAAGTAGAGACTCCTGGGCTCCCTACTCCTAAATATAGGAAAAGGAATACAAGAAATAGGATGATCTGAAGGCGGATAGAAGACACGTGTGTATGGTTGGAGCTGAGTTAGACGCACAAAAATTGGACAGCAAGCTAGAGCGTGTATGTAAAGGGAGTATTAAACCTGAATGAGTTATCTGTCCTTACGATTACGGACTTACGGTGAGTTTGAATTTCCAGAAATTAAAGAAAGCAGAGAGGTGGAGTCCCGAGTTTGACATCTCTAAGATGAGTTACGCCCATGTTTCGCACGTCGCCCATCAATCCTATCCTGATCAACCCCCGGCTCCTCGTACGTATTTTAATATTCATCTTATTCAAATCCAAATTATTTTGTTGTTGCAATGATGTTACGTTGTTGTTAAGTTGTTGTTGTTGCATGTTGTTGTTGTGATTGTGATTTTGATGATCATGCATGTATGATGCTGTTGCGTTGCGTCTAAAAGCTGGTGGAATGTTCCAGGCGCCGCCTCCACCGCCTCGGCCAGGGTTCGAACAGGGATATCAGGGCTACTTGAGTGAAGACTACTTACCACCAACCCATTTCCACCATACCCGCGCCGGTCCAACAACCCTACCCTATTACTCCTATGACAATAACCCATGTTCGTCCTTCCTCAGGGCCTGGTATGTATTAATTATTATTATGTATATCATCTTTTATTCTCTATTCTTTTGTAATCACACATAATTAATTAAGTACTAACTACCGTGTTGTCATGTGCAGTTTTGCAGCACTATGCTGCTGTTATGTCATGGAAGAGTGCTGCCCTCGCTGGTGACTGCTCCCTCCCTGCATATCTATCTATCTATCTCCACATATATACTTGATGATGCATGCTACATACTCCAAACACATGCACTTGCATACCTTCCTTGTATATCCCCTTACTATACGCAGAAACACATAAAGGAGTACTTCTTATAACATTTGACTATTTTCAATGTTTTCTTTCTACACCCTGGTTCAAGACGTGGATGTGTACTTTGTTATTGTCTATGTACATGTTTATAATTTAAACAATTCCAATTCGTGACAATTTATAATTACAACTCCTTAAAATTGTTTTAAAGAGGATAACGTACTGGAAGATATTTTATGGTGATTCGAAGTAGGTTAGATCAAATAGAATCCTCTCGTCTTAGCTTGTCTTTGAACGCTGTCCTATTGCACCGAATTAGACCCATATTATTGGGGTGATAAGCCTCTTGAGGTCGACGAGATTAATATTGCAAATGAATTTACGAACAGGATTTTAAATCTGTAAGATTTTTATTTACGTATAAAACTTATCCACTAACTACATGTATATGTTAAATTCAACAACGGGCCTGGACCACACCCAAACGGAGGAGAAAGAGTCCACAATATAAACCTAAGAGGGTTCCACTCTAAAACCAATTGGCAATAGAAGGAGTAACCCCTTGCCTTATATTATGATAATTCTTCTCCTCTTTTATCAATGTGGGACAATCCTCACATGTGAGACTTTCGGGTTTCTTCACAGTAATCAATACTAAATAAATCAATTCAGGATTTAAAGTAATGTAAATTAAAATACAGCAATTAAAGTACGTAAAACACACAAGACACAACATTTCCAAATTGAATTTCTTAAGTCATTTTTTATCAAGGTAATGTTAGGTATCCGATTTTCTCGTTTTAAGGAATACTTGGTTTGGTTGTTTAGTAATAATAAAAAACAATTAAGAGAGATTGTATGCATTATGGTAATATCGGATAAAGTTAGGCTCCGTTTGGCAGCGTATTTAGGTACCTGATTGCCTGTAGTAACTTTTTTGTCAAAAGAATCCGATAACTTATTTTTTCGGGAGTGTTTGGCAAGTAGCTTATTTGGTCAAATAAGCTACCTGAAATGAAATGCTACATAAGGTAGCATTTTAGATTTCAGGTACCTGATTCTAGATTATATTACATTTTCACCCTTCAATCTATAATATACTACGTAGTAAATAATTATTATATCCTTTTCTGTCATTTCACTAAAATAAGCTACATTTTCAGTTAGTTTGTCAAACAATTTTTTATATAATCAGTCAGTTTATCAACTCCTAATTAATTTTCAGTTACCTTATTAGCTATCTTTTTCAGGTTTCGGTTACCTTTTCAGTTTTCAAGTATCTTTCAGGTTTCAGATAACTTTTCAGCTCGTTTTGCCAAACAAGTCTTACAGTCATTTGGACAAATTTTTATTATTTATAAATGATATTTTATTGATAGACAAATTAAACAAATAAAAAAAACAGAGGTATATCTTATATAAATATACATATGATTGAATATTAAAAAATGTATACTTGTATAAATCTAAGTTACAACATTATTCAAAGATACAAGTTTCGCTATATTCAATCATCACTAAAAAAAATGTAAACGTCTTGTAATCTCCTTCCCTTTAAAATACAATATTTTTGTATTCTCGAATAGACAAGTATATGTATATCTCAACTTTGTTAAAACTAAGGATTCTTATTCTAACAATTAACATTAAGCTAAACAACATATGGTATAAAATACTTCAGTTATAGTGAAAAGTGAAAACAATATAGCAGTTTACGATTAATATTATTAGGATTTATGATAAAATGCTAAACAATTTATTAGGGTGGTAAATAAAAAAAATGCTACTAACGAGATTCGAACCCCTATCATCAAGTGGAAACAAACCCTTTTAGGTCTACTCTTACAAACTGAGCCCTAATACAACACTTATTGTATTTAGATGTATATTTATCTTATTGAAAATAGGTTGAGCTGAAGCCCACCCAGCCCTGTAGGTAAATCCGCGTCTAAACACGATAGTATCGTGGTAATTGGAGACTATTTCTAGGTAGGGTTCCCTTTGTTTTTTCCTCCCGACTTGATCAAGAATCTGCATATATTTGTAGATGTCATATATAATGATATAATCGTATATGTCAACTATGTATATATTTCAACTCCAATATTTCAATTGAATTACATACTTATCATATCACCAACAAATCTGAGATATCACTTTCTTTGTTATTTTTCTCCAACTTGGGCATATATTTCATTTGTGAGTCCATTATGTATGCTTTGCATGCAACCTACTACATGCTTAACGTATCTTAATCTTGATTTTGTTTCATTTTTATAATAGCTTTGGAGCCTTTGACATTAAGCCGCCCCTTATCACACTATTTGACTTCTTGATTATTTTCCTCTTTCATTTCCAAATCATCATTTGATTACCGAGTCATTAATCATTTTCTTTTTTATTATTGTGTATAACTTATGTAACTAAAACATCTTAGGAATCTGCGTGGAAATGATTGCTTTTAAATTTGGAATCTCTAGTTACACGCCTAGCAAGACTGCTAGAGTGGTTTTGATTTTTGATTTTTGATTTTTTTTTTTAGATTGTCAGGTGTGTTGATTTTACATTTTTACCTTAGAGGCTTATGTAAGGCCAAAGGCCAAAGCTACGTGATTGAGATGATTTCAGTTTGATTGAGTGAGAAATGGGAATCGAGATTGGTGGGAGGTTGAGCCGCTTCAAAGTTACGTGATTCACAAAATCCAAAGGCCAAAGCTATAGTAGGGTTAAAGGTAAAGAAAGATGGGCCTGAATTAGATGGGTAGCAAATAGCTTCAATGCTTACTTGCTTTTGTAAATAGAAATTAAAACTCAAGTCAGGAATGAAGGGAACGATTATAAAGTCAATGACTCCCTCCACACCTATTTTATTGAAATAGGGAGAACATTAATGTGTGGAGGAAGTAGTTAATACTCCTAGAGAAACCTACAAGGACTAACAAAGTAGATACATGTCTAAAAAAAAAGAAAAAAAAGAAAAATATTTACTAGTAAACTCTATAATATATAGCGTATGTATTCATTTGCGTATTAATTAATTATAATCATGACCACGTCGAAAGAAGGTAGCTAGTATAAGTAAATAGGGGCTGAGTCTCCACAAAGTCACAAAACATAAGCAAAATATACTTGGTACATGAGATAATAGAAATCAAGAAAAAGAAGCCATTATTCAAGGTTGATTTGTTTGATTTGTGTTAGCAACAAATCAAATCATCCACATACATCCACATACATATACATCAGTATATTTGAAGCTAATATAATTAAGGGAGATCCATCATTTGAATGAGGTAGCATGCATTACGTGCAGATGCATAGGGTTGGGTTTGAAAAGGAATCAAAGGAAGATGCTAGTTGGGATAATGGACCCAGTGGCATCACTACCATCAATAATAATAATAATGAGAATCTCAATCTCAAGTGTTTGATATTTGGAGGAGGATCAAAATTAGGGATGAAGGATGAATTGGAAGAAGAAGAAGAAGAAGAATCAAAAAGAAGAAGAAGAAGCACAACAAGTGGTGAGGAGGAGTCTTCTAGCAGCAGCAGCGGCACCGGCACCGGCACCAGCAACTGGCTCCAACTAGGTCTCCCTAACAACACCATTATTACGAGTACTAGTCCAGTACTTGACTTGATGTTGGACCTCAACCTCGGCATGCCCATCCCTTCCTTTCTTTCTCCTCCTCCTCCTCCTACTACTACTACTACTACAATGCATCACCCTTCCATCTGGTTTTGGCTTCTACCTTCTCTTCCCCAGTACGTCTTTCTTTATTCCGTCTACCTATTACCATCCTCCCTCTCACTATGCTTTACTACGTACTTACTATCATCTTCATCTTCTTCTTCTTCTTCTTTCATTTTATGTATGCAGATCGGTACAGCCATATTTGCCTCACCTATCCAAGAGTTTTCTCAGAATTAAGTACGTACGGCGACGACTATATCTTGTTTCCTTGTCCTGGCCTTCTGATCAATCTCTTTTTGTTTTTCAAAATAATAAAAAAAATGGAATGATTTCATCATCATGAGTTCTAGTCATAATAGTATGTATGTAGGAATGTAGCCATGTAGGTGATGAATTAAACAATAGAATGTTAAGAGCTGACGTAGTGTTACTGTCCTCCATTTGCGTAGAGATGCAAGAATGACGGTTGGCTTGGTGATGAAGTATTTGGCTAACAAACTTGGATTGCATACCGAATTACAGGTACGTCGTACATTATCCTTCATTATACTTTAATCATCATTCTACTCTATACTTTCTTTTATTATTTTCTTATAAAACTCATTAGAACACACTCACATATATCCCGCTACTTTTTAATTCACTTTTTCATAAAACTTACCTTTAAAAAAACTCTCTTCTTCCACAATTTTAACCTACATATTCACCAAAAAAACAATTATATATCTTTAGAATATGATTTCTCATCCATCATATTCACAATTTCACATAGTGCACTTGTAACCGTTTTGTGTTTTGAATTGTTTTGTAGTATCGAACCTACAATTGTATAATAATGTTTAATAAATTGAATATTTATGTTTTATCTTATTATTCATCGTTAAATTTCTAATTTTGATTAAAGTATTATCTTCATATGACACTCTCGTATTCACTTTTACATTATTATGGAATATGGTAATTTCTTTTGATGAATATGTATTATTTGGGTTATATTCATTATATGTCACTAACATATTCACTTTAATTTAGTGATTATGATAGTGTAATCTGCTAAAAATGTGTTATATAATATGATATTCACATTATAATATTATTATATTCATTTTAAGTTTAGTGAATATGATAATGCAATATGATGAATATGGATGATATGGTGTGATATTCACCATAATATGACTCTTTTATATTCAGCATAATATGATTCTTTTATATTCATTTTGATTTTAGTGAATATGATAGTATAATTTGATGACTATGTAGTGTATGATATTTACCCCCTTAACACTATTATATATTTATATTCACCACTTTGAGTTTAGCGAATATTGTGGTTTAGTCTGATTATTAGGCATACTAAAACGGCTATAAATGTACGAAAATAACCACTACGTGCATGAAATTTTTTTACATGCATGGAAATAATTACTAGGTGAATGAAATAATAGACTCTACATGCATTAAAACAAATTCCAGGTGCATGAAAAATGATAGATACGTCAAAATCGGTAGTAGGTGCATGAAAATTAATAATACGTATCTCGCCTCGATTTCCGTCACTAGTATATATTTTCTAGACCAAGAAATATGTTCTCTAGCCATAAAATTCCGTGCCGAATCCAAATATGTCATTAATATTTTTTAAAAAAGTCCGAATGGTAAAGTTCACACGGTTCTCATTATATTGGTGGTTCTCACCAGATCCCAATTTTATATATATATAATGTGTGTGTTATAGTATTAAAGTCTTGAATCTATATGGATAATTAATTTTAGCTTGTAAGAAATTCATAGCAAATAATGATGATATAGTTCCTAAACAGGTAACCAGTATCTTAATAAAGACAATTATAAAAAAATTAAGAATGATTAATGTTGTTGGTGATGTCATGATGCACTACTTTACTACAAGAGAAATGCAATGATCATGCAGAACTGAAATAATTCCAGAATCACCTAACAATTAGGGAGTAAATACTAAATAATAATAGGTCTGACTTAGTTTAAGAAGGTTTGCATGAGGCCGGAAATGTAACTCATCAGTTCAACATTCCCTTTTTATTCCTTTCCGCTATTTTTTTATAACCCGCAAGTTTATAATAATAGTCATACGTCTTTTGGTTTGTGGCGCTTTCAAGTCACAACACATACTACGTACCCAAGGCCCAACTAATTTAAATTCTACTTAGGCCTTACCAATCAACATTTATTATTTAAGTTGTATAAGAAAATATTAAAATTGTCATTTGTTAGCTTGTCGTCTTCAAAATATTCCAATTCCATAATTAATCATCAAGTCATAGGTCACTCATAGCAAGTAGTGAGTATAATAATACATTAATACTATATACTCTGTATACTTGTAGTTGCATTTATATTATACTCATAACTCAAATAAAACATTTACATTAAAATGATAATACTCCGTATTATTAGTCGGTTAGTCTCGACCATATTATTATTATTATTATTATTATTATTATTATTATTATTATATCAATGTAATACGAGCAATATTAATGCATGTATATGAACTGATGCAGATTGAGATAAGATGTAGAGGCCAAGTATTGGGGAAATTCCTAACGTTGCAGCATGTGAGAGACTGTATTTGGAGTCCAAGCTATGCCCTCACTTTGCTTCCCAACTCCTCAACAACTCCTCATCTCATGCTTCTTCATTATTCTTCTCCTCCTTCTTCTTCTGCTACTACCTATCTATCATCCATCCAACGTATATAATGATTCATTTTTATGGACTAGTCTTAAGATTCTCTACCTTTTTTATGGACAGCCAATTTCATTATTTTGTCTTATTTGACAAGATAAGAGACTCACATATTTTTCTTTTCTTCCGATATCATCTCTATTTCATCCCAGTATACGAAAGAATAAGAAAACTATAAAACTTTTCACCTAAATACTCTTAGTTAGAAATCCCCACTATGCAAAAATAATAAGAAAATTATAAGGAGTCATTTGGTGGGTACGTCTTTTGCTAAAAAGACCATTCTTCTTTAAGTATTTACTAAATTAATCGTTCGCAAATTTTAATTCTCTTTCTAACCTTTTTTGAAACTTTAAAACATAATCAATCTTGATAATCGCTAGTTTGAAAATAAATTTGGTGAAATGACTACTTTGGTAAAATATAATATCAAAATTAATTAATTTTTCCATGACGACAATTAGTATGTATATATATATTTCATCAATCTGTGGATATTTAATTATGTGTTTTTTAATCTTTATATTCTTTATTATTCTAAATTCGAGTTTTCTGTCGAGTATATTTGTGTTTGACATACAAGTGTAGGAAATATCGTATATTTCATAATGAGATTAATCGTATTCATCTCATTAGAGCTGATTATGGGCCGGGCTTGATAAGGCTTAGACCGAGCTGATATGTTAAAAATAGCTCATGTATTGGGATCGGGCCGGGTTGGGCCAAGTCAATGAGCCTTTTTCTTTAGCCCAAATCTTGGCTTTTTGGCCCTTACGACTCGTGACACATTCAAAATGTGAAGAGGCAAAAAGCGCACATTGAAAAACAATATAACGGAATTCTAACATTTAAGATTACAATTCAACTAAAAAAGGCTTGAAACAAGGTTTTAGCAAATTCGAATGCACAATTCCAAGTAAAATGAACCCAGGCTTATATGAAAATATGAATATAAAACTTAGTCGTAGGCAGTAGTATATCTATAATCAACGGTTTTTTTACTTTTTCCTTACTTAGACAATGTACACAACTACACATTACGCAAATTATTAAAATTGGGGCCGGCTTTGGACTTTTTTGGGGCCGAGAGTTTAGCCCATATTCAGCCCAATTTTTCCCATAGGCCGCATGGATCGACCTTTGGGATTTTTTGGGGCCGAGAGTTTAGCCAAAGCTCGGGAAAAAGAGGATCGGACCGGGTATTCAAACCCCCTAGAATCACATACCTTACTCTTCCCCCAAGGTTCCAAGACTTCCAACTCCATTCCTCCCTATAGTATAAAAATAATCAAACCAAACAACTTTAGTATGGTATCAGAATCTCAATCCATTCCACTATCACAAATTCTCGTTTGTACTGTTTCCTCTCACAAAATACTCACAAGAGGTGGGTGAGAAAATACATGAAGAGTGTCTCACCTTGTCCCCTCTCAAGGAGAGGTCACAAACTTGTGACGGATAATCCCGTCACAAGCAAAACCTACTGTTCCACTATAGTATGACATTCCGATCTATTTCATTCCACCTTCTCGAATCAAAAGACCCCTAAGTCTCTAATATGTTTGGATTGTGGTATAGACGAAATAGCCTAATTCTTTTGAAGTTTTCAACTTTTGTGTTGAAGTTTTCGTCTTATGGGACCAACAATTGGTTATGAGCCACATACTAGGTAGTACGGACACTTCTTATAATTAGCCGTCTCCTGTTCGATACCGTGTCCGACACTCGGACACCCGTCAATGGACACATGTCAAAACATATTATAGCTTAGACGATGAATAAAATTTTAAAAAAGAACGATTAAAGGATGAATTTGGGTGGAAAAATGAGAATTAGTTATAATAAAGGTTATATTATACTTTTATTTGTTTAGATTTAGCTTCAAATACATGATAAAAATAAAATTATACGTTATTTATAACCATAAAATACATATTTTATTATATTTAAATGTCGTGACCCTTGTCCTAAAATTCATGGGATGTCATGTCCCGTGTCCATGTCCGTTTTGGTGCTACCTAGGCCACATATACAATATATTATTATATATCCACTTCACTTTTAGACTATAATAAGTCTTGTGATGGAAAGACGCATATATTCGTTATAAGCTAAAGACAGATAATTTCTCTCTCACAACAAGGCAAGTAAGACGAATAATTTCTCTCACACAACAAGGCAAGTCGAAATAAATAGAGCATTTTTGTAATGTAGTAGTAGCTAGTATTATTTAGTTAATGGCCATAATGGGTAGGGGTGAGCAAAAAAATCCGATACGGTTTTATAATACGGATACGATACGGTATACGGTTTGAATTATACGAATTTCCGTATATACGATACGGAAATCCATATATACGATACGGTTTTCACAAAACCGTACCGTATCCGGGTCAGGCAAAAACGAAACCGTATATACGGTTTTCGACACGGTTTGGAATTTTTGTATAAAAAAATTAATGAAACGCAAAAGTTCAGCTTTCAACCTCGACTCTTAATGGTTTTTTATGACTTATTTTACTAACTTATCTTAATAAATAAAAAATTAGTCTTTTATTAGATGTAGGCATGTTAGATGTAATTATTAGCACTTGAATAACTACAATATTTAATTGGGCATTTCTCACCAAACCGTATCCGTATATACGGATTCAGTATACACGGTTTTTCCGGGTACCCGAAAACCGTATATACGGTTAAACCGTATCGGATCCGTATAGTGATTTTTGAGATTTTTAAAACCGTATACCCGATACGGTTTTCAAAACCGTACCGGGTATACGGTTTTGCTCACCCCTAATAATGGGTAATCAATGTATGTCTCAGGAATTTAGACTCTGGTTCTTACAATTCCGTAATTGATATCACTAGTAGATTACCGAGTAGCAAGATTAGTGACTATTGTGATGTCATATTCTTGATAAAATCTTGACAAAGTCTAAACTTACCCCATTTTCAAAAGAAGACATCCAATCAAGAAAAATGTGCGTCACCCTATCAACCCCACAAAACTTGCTAAACTCTTCGCTGTAATACTTTGTTCCTTCTTTAATGTAACATTTGGTCTAGTATAGTTTGACAATTGGAGACTTTCAGCAGGAAGCTCATTCCGATTCTCCTCTGCTCTATTGTCTTCCTAACTTTCGCCTAATGTTTGGCTCGGTGTTTGTAAATGGGAGTAGCCTGGTAGGGGTTCATCTTCATAATTCTGATGATACAGCAAAGATAAAGATTTAGCTTCACTAAGTCCATCAACAAATTAAAAAAACAAAAAAAAAATTGTAAAGGTATGTATGAAAGAGTAGGACAGTCAGTAGCAGCCTTGCAAAACTATAATTAAGGCAAAGTGAGTGACTAGTAACTTCAAATTCACTCAAAAACCTTAACTGAACTCCAGTAAGTTGCATTAGATGAAGAAAGCCGTCACCGTTAAGTTATCAAATTATTAAAGAGCTGGTTTAATTAATCTCAAAACTCAAGTACATGATAATAGATTAAGATGGGTGTATCAAGCAAATTTTGTTTCCAAGTTGATTAGAAAAATTTGATTCAGGTTCCCAAAGTAGAGCCAATACAGTTGGACTGAGAGTGAAAGAAAATGTTCCGTTGGAATTTTCTATATTGTCGCGCTCATACGATAGAGACGGCTTCAAATGACCGATAATGATACGAGTTTGATGAATGACCGAAACTGGATTTGACAAAATGGACATTCTATCAAAGAAAGAAGATAACTAGCAACTAGGATTCACAATATGGATAGTATTGTAATTTTGTGAGAATTAGTTATATCCTAGGATTAAAAGAATACTGAGTATTAACTTATCTTAGATATACCAACTAGTTTCGCGGGTGCCCACAAATTTCATGTAATTTTTCCTTTATTTTTAATAAAAGTTCCCGGTTCATTAAAATAAAAAATAATAATAATAATAATAATAATAATAATAATAATAATAATAATAAATATGCTCGGCAAAACAAACAGAGTAGCAATTATTGGGTAGAATGCCAGCAACACCTCATCGAAGTGTCTCTTAACAAGAACCACATATTTATTCCTCCATATCCTATATTAAATTAATTTTATTTCCTTAAGAAACGGAAAGAAACAAATTACTTGGTCTTTTACCGGCTCAAGACACAGAATGAAGAAGTGATAACAAGAGCAACTGAGCAAGACCATGTAAGAGATCCGGGTTTGAATTTGTATACATATCCGATAACAGTGGCAGAGGGAAAGAGAAGCAAGGCCGTGACAATAAATTCAAAAATTGTCAGATTTTGATACTTCCTTTTATCCCACACTAGTTTTTAACCCGTGCAAAAATGCACGGATATATTTTTAGAAAAATTATCGTTGATAATTAACATTTACAGAATCGTGACCATAATACATGAATATTTTGCAACTCAATTTCTTTTATGTTGACAATATGTTAAAACACACATTCAATTAAGTTTTAAACATCGTATTGAGTACCTAAAATGTAAATATCACTATAAAATGTAATTTTTTAGTATTTATTGTAATTTATGATAATTATGTATTATTTATTGTACGGTTGATTATTAGTCATAAATCTTTATTTAATAATTATGTAAAAATCAACATTGACATTATATTTTAATATATAATATATAATATATAATATATAACATATAATATATAACATATAAGTTGACGTTATAAATGTAATCATTTACGTAGAATTTATTGTTTACAAATAAATCAAAATTAAAACGTAATATTTACACCACGAAACTAAATGTAGGCAGTTATTCGTAAATTAGTTCAATAAAGTTTGGTGTAGGTCCCATCATAAATGACTTAAAAAAAATTAAATCGTGGATTAATGACGTGGCTTCACCAGAAATCATTAAATGTTTATGTATTAATATAGATAAGATTAACAATAATTTGAACATATCGTATTTTATTATGACAATGACGAAATGTACTACTGCAATCGATTATGTAAATAGAAATAGTAATGAGGAAAGATCAGAATACGGAATTACGGATTAAAATTAATTACAGAACGAAGTTATTAATTCTCAATATAAGGAGGGAATATACGCAAGGAATTATGGAATAGAAATAATTCTGAAGATAAGGAGAGAATACACGCAGAGAAATTAATTCATAATGAAACATGGTGGGGCCATATTTTCCCTAATTTAAGGGACCAATCAGAAGCTTAGAAAATCTACTCCTTTTATAGAGATAGATTTATTGTCCCATTTTACTTCAAATTTTATTTCATTTCATAATTACTTCCTTTTCTAAGTTTAATATGAAAAATTTTAGTTATTCAATATTGTCCCGCTAACTACCATCATAACCACCATAAAACCTCAACTCTTGTTTCATTCAAGGGACAAGTTGATAATTCATCATTTTCTTTAAATCCTCCCAAAATAGAAAGAGAGCAATAAAAATGAAATGGAGGGAGTACTAGATATCAAAAATAGAAGAAATTTATCAAGCATTACCCCGCTGATATTATTTTATTTGGTGTTGTATAAGAATGCTTGTAGAGCAATCAAAGCAGTATGTAGAATGTTAAAAGTAGTGTATTATATAGAGAAAAAAGGAACTTACGGGTGTAAAAATAGGATAATCATGTGACGAGAACTGGGAAGTAGGTCGAGACAAAGGAGGCAGCGACGAAGAAACAGAAGACAGCAATTTGAGATGTGCAGGACTGTTTCCTTGCTTCAATGCTGCATGTAATGCTCTTAGCTCCACTGCTTTAGCAATGGCTTCCTTTATTTCTTGCCTATCAATAATCACGCCACCCTCTACCTTATTGTTTAATGCAGCAGCCATGGATGACACGCCAAGAAAAATGCTCGAACATTTGGTGAGTTATGTGGCCATACCGACACTAGCATTGTCTACTGAGTATAGAAATTTGTTCTTTACACTCCTACCTCCGAATTCACTTGCAAAAGAATGCTCGAACATTCAGATTGCCACACCAACAAACAGCCATCCACAAGACAACAACCATTATCTATTCTCAATCAAAACCTCACAATATAGCCTTTCACTGAGCATAACGAATTTTCATGTCAAAACTTTTCATAACCTGAAGTGCCTAGGTAGCAGACCACATTTACTCTGCAATCTCAGAATCTCTCTCGCGAAACCTTGGTTACCCGTCACTAGAAGGCCATTCAATACCCGATTAAAGTTAAACCTGGTTGGCAGAAACCCTCTGTCTACCATCTCAACCAATAACCTACCAGCAACCACCAAATCCTCCGAGTTCTTCCTCACAAACATAGAACTAATCAAAACATTATACGTATCCAAATTTGGCAAGCATTCCTCCAACCCCATCTTCCCAAACAATTCCAAGCCCTTCTCAATCTCCCCCGCCTCACAATAATACCTGATCAACAGATTAAATGTCTGCACATTGGGGTCACAACCATCCTTTCTCATAATTCCAACAAACTCCTCAGCCCTACCCATCTCCCCATGATGACACAACCCTCTAATCAACAAATTATACGTGACCCCATTGGGAACATACCCTTTCCTCATCATATCCTGAAACACCCCAATCGCATCCTCAACACTATCCTTCTTACACAAAACTTGAATCAAAGCGTTATAAGTAGCCACATTAGGCAAAACCCCATGATCCAGCATCTCAGCAAACAACCTCCTGGGCCTGGCAACCTCCCCAGCAATCCCAAACCCGTGAATCAAACTAGTATAAGTAACGACATCAGGCTGACAGTTCCTCCTCCTCATCTCCTTAAAAAACACCCACGCCTCGTTAACCATCCCCGCTCTAAAATACCCTTTCAAAATGACATTATAAGTAGTCAAACTCGGGTGAATATCCCTATCAACCATCTCCTTGAACACAGCCAACGCCTTATTAACCCTCCTAATCTGACACCAACCATTAGCAATAATATTATAAGTAATGACATCAGGCTTAAACCTCCCCTTAAAAACCCTCATCAAATCAACAGCTTTCTGAACCCGTTTGGCCTTACACAAAATATCAAGCATATTATTGAAGCAAGTCAAATCATGAGAAAATTGATTACTAGGAAACTGTTTATGCATTGACAAGAAGATATCAATAGCTTTATCGGGTTTACCGGCGGAAACGTAACGTTCAAGAATGATGGAGAAGGTGAGGGGAGTGGGGCCAAGGTGGATGTGGCGGAGGCGGCGAAGGAGGATCCAGACATCGGAGAAGCGGCGGAGACGAGCGGAGATGTCGAGGGCGAGATGGTAAGAAGAAAGGGAGTGACAGTAAGTGGGGTGGCGGTCTAAGATGGTGAAGAATAAGAGGGCTTTGGGACCATGGTCCCAGAGGTGTTTCATGGTTTGGTTGATTAAGGTAGGTGACCATGACCATTGGGTCGGTTTGTGGAGGGTTTGGGTTAGGTCGGTTGTGTTTGTTGTGGTTAGGACTAAGGTGGCTATGCTGCTTGGGCTTGGGGTGCTCATGGTGGTTGATGCGGTGCTGAAGTGGTGGATGTGGAAAGGGAGGGGTCGTTTCAGGGCCTGCATTTTTTGGTGGACCCTCGCTTCTTTTTGCGTCACTCCTTCACGTCTCTCTTTCACCGCTCCCTCGCTCTCTCGCTTCACTGGGTCATTCTTTTACATACGTATAGAAGTAAACATACATTTCCACTTAGGTTTTCTGGGTTTAGAGGAGAAACAAAAAGAGGAAGAAGGCCAAAGAAGAAGTTGCAGTTTGGTATTTGTAAATGAAGGCCACAAAATTTATCAATTAACCAGTTATTTTGGGTTTTCTGGGTTTAGATCGATGTCATCGATCTGGGTAAAAGACAACGATGATTTACAATTGTTTTCGTTAATGACAAGAAAGGGGGGAAGAGGGAGTATGAAATATCCGGTGATTTTTTGCAGGGTCTTTGTAGTTAAAAGGCGTAGCCGATAATCTATATGCTAGGAGACTTACATATATAATCCTTCAGCTGTGAATCCTTGATGTCGATCTGGGTTATAAGAGAGGTACGAAGCTGCCAAAACAAAATACAAAGTAAAAAGTAGATAGATGAGTATCTGAATTTTCTTTTTCAAATCATAACTACTTTACGGGTATTGATAGTAAATAAACCTTTTTTTTAATATATTTTACGTTTGAAAAATTACATGTAAAACCAAGGAGGGAAGGGGTGGCATCAGTAAGAAAAAAAAATTGTACATTAAATTATAATATCTTCAATACATAGTAATATAATTACAAATAAATGTGCCGATTATTTACATACAAATACAACAAAATATTTATCTAAATCCACTAATAATATCAAACACTTCTACTAAATCTGTTTGACCAAATTACTTTTACTAAAAATAATGTGCGAGTACCAAATAGAGCCAAATTGTAACATTTTTCCTAACGTAAAGGTACACACTAATAAGCTAAATGTGTCAAAACTCACAAAATATTTCAATTGAAGTTGAAGTATATATAAAAGCATTTTTACCGTGGTTAATAAGAATATATCTTGTAATAATTTTACCACATCTAAATCATTAATCCATGTCCGAATTTTTTTCAAGTGTACCCTATATCGCTAGCAATTCGACCCCTAAAACTTTTTGCCCTCTAAGTTTGAATCCTAACTCCGCTGCTTTGTGTGGCTTAGAACAACAGTTGAAAAATCGCTCCACATTCAAGCCAACTATAATTCACAACAAGTTTATTCCCTAAGATTTGAAGCATTTTCTTAATGCGCTCAATGAAATGTGAGAAAGTTAACCTAATGGCACTGCTAATAGAGTATTCTGCTCTAACAGGGGCGACTCTTACTACAACTGTCAACCTAATGGCACTATTAACCCTTATACATAAGTTGGCTATTTCTGCTAACCCTAAATCCTAATGGCACTGTCAACCTGATAGAATATGGATGCTATTTCTGCTTTGTTTTGAAACGGTTCTCTACCAATTAATGAATTCAATTAGGTTGTGTTTGGGAACTTGGAATCATTTCAATTTGTATGAATCCAATTCTAGACATTGAATTGTTGAAATTCAATTCCAATTCCAATTCCATGAAACTGTTTGGATACCCCTGAAATTGAATTGCAAATTTCAATTCAAATAATGTTTGGAAGAGCCTTGGATTTCAAAGCTAAATTTTTCATTTTGAGAACAAATAAGAAAGGTTCAACTACACCAAATACGAATGATCCAACTACACCAAATACGAAAGATTCAACTAGACCAACTTTTTTTACACGTAACTACTATTCATTTAAACAGAGTAGGACCCAATCTAATTTTTCATCTTCCGGGAGTTTTTTGAGCATCGCAAACTCCTCGATCGGACCACTAAGAAACCTCTTCACTGCCCTCATAGCTTGGTGCCTCCCAATACCATAAACATTATATACAACTTCATGAACTTCATCTGGTGAAGGTTTCGGAATCTCTTTCGGCCTGCTTTGAACATAGTCGCTAAAGCACTCAGTAAATTTAGTAACCGCATCCGCCAACCGATCTCGTTTTTGCTTCTTAGACCCTGACGAAAACATTGATTTGTTTGAACTACCTCCCTCACTTTCAATTTCTTCACCCATAGCCACGGCCGCTTCATCATGCACCTCCACACCATCACCTACAGCTCTATCAGGGCCACATAAAGTACAAATATCATCCCAATACTCTATCGCCTTGTTCTTGTAAGGGGCTGCAAGTGGATGTTCCTAACAAGAAAATTAAAATAAGCATCAATAAAATAATGACATACAAGGGAAAAAAATTAAACACAGGACTGCACTTAAGCCCAGTGGAGAAGGTAGAGTATCATGTTTAAGATCATGACCAAGGGTCATGAGTTCCCTATGAAATCACCATGGGAAATGCCTGCTATTAGATAAATTCCCAAACTATGGGTCATACAGTAGAAGGTAGAGTATCAATAGAGAAGAGCATGGAGCATAATAGAACATTCATGCTGCAGCAATTCAGGAAAGGGGGCATGTTGTGTCTTCTAGAGACGTAAGGCTCAACAAAGGGGGCATTAAATTCAGTGGATTTTGAATAGCAACAGAAGATGTGATTACCCATAGTTTAAGAAGCAAACATTCAGGAACTCCACACAATTACTCATATACTCATATACTCAAAAGATCTATCATATTCATATATTCATATACTCATATACTCATATACACAATCAGTAAAGACAACAATGTAACTTTGAGAATGTACGAATATCAGTAATTGAAGTATTACCTGAACAAATGAAAACCATTGGTCCAAATCTCCTCCTCCTATGACTATCATTTTCCTCTCCTCATCCCATTTGAACTTTGAGAATGTACGAATATCAGTAATGTTAGCATAATGTTTCTTCCAAGACTTTATACGATTCTTCACATTATCCGTGGTGACGCAGGTTCCCAAAGTGGCCCTAAGTTCATCAGCTACGGCTTGATAAGCTTGTGGCTTCCATTCACCCTCGGCCTTGTTACCTTCTTTTAATTGAAGATACAAAACTGCTATCAACGTCTCGTCCATTTGCTTACTCCAACTCAGATAACCCCTCTTTTTTGATTGCACGGACGACATAGGTTCTTTCCCTTTGCTACTCATATTTGATCCCTAATACAAGAGCCATGACACACCATCAGAATTCAGAACTCAAAGAACAATATATTCAGAACAGTGACATTATTTTGACATTTTTCAGCTCAGCCGGGATATACGAAACAAAACTGAGACCTTTTTCAATAATTAATTGAAATAACATAGTATTTCATACAATTAACAAACCTACTGCTAAAATAAATGGAAAAGAAAGAACAATATATTATGATCTCGAAAATTCAGCTATAGAATGAAGGTATCATCAATCTACCTGAGCAAGTATATACCAGTTCTGTATGAATACTCCCCCAACCAATAATCCCAAATGTTGACCTTCCCAATGCTTCACAAAGTGCTACTACCACCACAAATTCACAACTCACAAGCTGTAATAATTAAATTATATTCAAACAGGGTAAAATTCCAAACAACTTTCTTTCCATATTCATGAGCTTCCCTTGCTAAACTAACACGGTATTACTGAGCAGAAATTATGACAGCAGAGTAGCAGACTCAAAAATGTTACTTCAAATTAGGATCAGGCATGAAACTCAAAAATGTTACTTCAAACAGTGCCATGAAACAGTTATATGTTTACCTTATGATCTTCGGGTTTCGTATTCAGCCCACATTTTCGTAGCAAGGTCATCTCTAAATTTATTCCATTCATCTGTTGAGCGTACCGTTGAAACAAGTCCTAACTCTTCCTCACCGTCATCATCAACTTGGTTTCTATTTATTAACTCTTCGTCCACCTCAGCCAATAATTCCTCCTCATTTACATTTTCACACCTCACAAAATTATGAAGAATGAAGCAAGCATTGATAATCCTAACTTGTGTTTTCTTATCATAAAAGCTACTTTTCCTAAGTATAGCCCATCGCTTTTTCAATAAACCAAATGCTCTTTCTATGGTGTTTCGAGCTGAAGAATGACGCAAATTAAAAAGCTCTTTAGCATTTGTTGGTACGTTTCCTGTCCACAAATTTAAATGATAACGGGTTCGTCTGTATGGAGCTAAGAAACCCGAAGCATTAGTATATCCTAAGTCCACAAGGTAATACTTGTCTCTTACAATTTTTAAACCATTAGATCTGCGAAGTGCATCACCGAGTACACGTTGGTCGGATGCCGAACCTTCCCAACCCGGCAAAACATAGCTGAAACGGAGGCTACTATCACATGTAGCTAAGACATTGGTTGTAATATGACCGCCTCTATCTCTATATCTAGGCCTATCCTGTGGTGAGACTGTCATTAAAATATGAGTCCCATCAAGCGCCCCGACAACCCCTTGAAACCATTTCCATTTACTATGTCTTTCAAAACTAAGAGGAGTATCCATTTGTCTTATGTAATATTGGCCTATTTTCATCACAGCTTTAAGTACCATATGAAAATGACGACTCACAGTTTCTCCCGACCGAGTATACACAGCCCCAATAGTCCTATTTTTCAAATCATGTCCAAGTATATGCAGAAAATAGGCTACAATTTCCTTAACCGTGACATTTCTAGTCGTCTTTAAACCCCCTTTGACTTGCAAAATGCAACATAACTTGTCAAAACAATTTCTATCCATACGCAATTGTTCTCGACATATACGGTCATTCATTAACGAATTCATCCAATATTTTCTTTTTTCAGCACGTTCATGCTCACACCAAGCTATTTCTTTCACTCGGTAATTCATGTGATGCCATGAGCATAATATTATTTTCAGAAAGCCAAAAATAATTGCAAATAACTCGATTTCATCATCAAAATCCTCCCTAGCACGCTTTCTCGACTCAACATTAATCTCATCATCCATTTTTCTTGTGTAAGAGATAAAAACCTAATCAAACAGCCGCAACAACATATGATATTCAGTCCTGGATTTATTCCGCTTATAGAGCTTAATCACCAATTAAAGCAAACTAATCCATACACATCAAAGTTTTCATCATAAATGAATCAAATATCACCATAATATATCCCAAATAACAAGGAAAAATAAAACTAAATCGATTTGCAGAGCAAAACATTATGAATAGCTATCCCTAAAATACTCGTTTATAATCGGCCGAAACTTCCACAACATAACACAAACAAATGTAAACTACCCACTACCCAATTCCATGAAATTCAGTTGAGTTTTGATAAGAGTAATAAGTGGGATTGCTACTGACATTGCCTTTTTTCACATTTCGCATTTCGCATTTCCGCCATTACCAGCAAAGTTTTCGAGTTTCATGATCAGCAAACATAAATATACTGCTAATAATCACATCATATGCTGAATTATTACTCAAACAATTATAATACGAGATTACCAGCAAGCTATTTCCATCAACAAACAGAGTCAAGACTGAAACAGCTTCACTTACAAACATCCTTACGACTGATGCATTATATCATCTAATCCATATATACTCCATATATCATTTTGTTAAGTCCGAACCAAAATCAGAATAGCATCCAAGAGATGAGTTCATTCATCATTAGAAGTTCAATACGACTGATTAGCGTACATGATCAGACAACGGAACTATGTCCATTCGAAAAGGAAAAAACAGTCAAATGACACAAAACTACAACAGTACACTATCATAATTAAACATATATCAAAGTGTTGCAATGGAGATCAGCAAAAATAAAGAAGAAATTTAAGAAGTTGATTGATACCTAGTGTAAAATCAGCAAAAATGAGGAGAAAGAGATCGCGAAATTAGGGTTAAGAGCAGAGATCGCGAAATTAGGGTTAAGAGCAGAGATCCCTGATTGAGAGGAAGAGAGGCAGTTGTTAGGGTAAGGAAATCAAATGACCTGGTTGTAGTAGGGAATTGTGAGGGTTTGATTTACATTGGGCTTGAATTAAGTGGGATTTGGCCCAATTTCAATTCCAATTCTTTTGGTGTACCAAACGTGATAATTGGGCCATTTCCTCATTTCATTTCCAAATCTGAGTTGCCAAACAGGCCCAAATGAATTCAATCAAACTACCCCAATCAAATCTACAATACACAAATAATTACCAAGCATTCAATCCAATTCAATAATCAAATTTGGGGAAAAAGGTATGAACAATAAACATACCGGAAAGAGGTCTTCCCGAGGGCGGCCGGCGACTGTCGAGGCGGCGGTTGAGGGCGGCAGGTCGGCGAGGCGGCGGTTATGGGTTGAATTTAGGGTTTTAATTTGATGTAGGTCTGTAATTTGTGTCGGGTTGTTTGACATGTATCACGCGTCTGTTTTCCAATTTTTGAATTTTTTTTTTCCTATTCCCACGTGAGGGTACGTAACTCTATTTTCCTCTCCAATGTCAAACTGTTCATATACGGAGTATATCTTGATTACGTGTAGATTTTTTGATTTATTTTTATTAAAACATCCATATCTATATCTATATATCTATCTATCTATCTATATATATAAAAGTATATAAGAATAACCACTACATATGAATTGGACACATGTCACTCTTGCATTAAAATTTTTTCCGCCCAAGTTCCCGTGATATAATATCAATTTTGGAAAATCTTGTAAAAAATATTCTCATACAAAATAGGGAATACATGTCATGTCGTGCAATATTTAATAAATTTAGACTTATATTCAAAATCTAAAATATTCCTATGCCAAAAATATTTTATATAAATTTAGAAATGTTTAGACTATAAAAATATTCTATATAAATCCGTGCAAAAATATTTTATATAAATATTCTATAAAAAATATTTTATATATTTTTAAATTTAGACACTTCTTAGTGCCAATAGACAGCGAGCAATATTATTCAAAGATAATATTGCAATATTAAATTTATCCGTGCATATTAAACCTCCAAAAAATATTCTCAGATATAATTGTTGGAAAAAATATTCTCACATATAATTAATTACCCGTGCAATATTATTCAAAGATTCAATTAATTCATTGAGATCCAAACTACCATTTTAAACGTAACCATAACATATATTTTCAATTCTATAATACTGTTATTATGTCATAGCTAAATATATAAGAACTATTTTTAATAATTAGTTATGGGTCATTTACACAGGTGGTATGTAATTGGTCTATTAAGAAAGACTTATTGTTTAATCAAATAGAGACTAATATAAGAGATATTAAATTATACAATCTATATATCTATCTATATCAATATCAATATATATATATATACTTAAAAGAGGAACTTTTCGAGCGATGTGATTGGTTCAAGTTTTATGAATTATTTAAGTTATAATTATGAGAATTGGAAAACTATTTATTTAATTGACTATTATCTCAGATGATTAAAATTTGAGAATTGACCAACCATAAATTAATTAAGTAATTAAGTACTTAGATATACTTTACAACTAATAATAATAAAATAAGTAGCTAATAGATATAATTTACAACTGGTTATTATATTAGGGAGTATATATATTTGCATCAGTATTTATTCGTCTTTCCAATGTTTTTGCTTTGATTTTAATTTCTTTATATTGTTTCCATCTTATATATTTGTTTTTTTTATCATTTTTACACATATGTATACTAACTACTGTATGTTTTTGCTACGGAATTTTTTTTCAGGACAACGGTCGACAATTCGGCACGCTTGAAATGACTATAAGAAGCTTAGCTACTAGAGATATAAGAGGTTATTAACTTATTATAGTCTTGAAATTACCGTACCTTTGAATCTTTGATATGATCTAATTAATAGAAAATCATTACATTGGTATTTAAGAAATTCTTATGCACGTGGGATTAATTCAAGAGCCAAACATAAAAGTTAATTTCGAGTAATATTACTGCAAGAATTTGATCAACAATAATATAATAGGTTATATAATTTTGAATGTATTAGAATTCTAGCTGCGCAATTACACAATATCTATTTGAGTGTGATACAAAGTCTAATTATATATGTAAAGACTTTTTGTATTATGACCTCGACCTTACCACAATATTGTGTTTGTTATTATATTATTCCTATATATTTAAGCAAAAAGTATTTCTCCAATATTTACAGTTTTTTTACAATGTCTGTTTTACAAGATGTTATAATGTCATTAAAATATTGATCCAAATCAACTATAAGAAATCGGCACCAATAACGATCCGAGGTGTTGTCAGATGCCACACATTATGTAGAACGGTATACCCATACCATGAATATTCTTTGGAAAGTAATCGTTACATATTCGTTATAATTAAATGTTTTCAAGGCAACCATCTCGATTAAGATAAATACCAGAAAATATTACCTGGCCGGTGGCCGGACGTGAACTTAAGTATATAAATAAAAATATAATTAAATATATAGTAATAAAAAATCAGTTGGATAATTATTGTTTTTAGAGCGATTATCTTGGATATTACTTTGTAAAAATAAATTATTTATATAATAAAGAGATAATTAAATTAAATAGTAATAAAATATCGGTTGGATAATAATTGAATTAGTTAACAAAATAATTGATTTAGTTAGCAATTATTTTAGAGCATTAAGTATATAAATAAAAAGGTAATAAAATAGTAATAAAATATCAGTTGGATAATAATTGAATTAATTAATAAAATAATTGATTTCATTAGCTATTGTTTTAGAGCAATAATTTCATTGGTTATTACTTGAATTAAATAAATTAAGTATATAAATAAAAAGATAATTAAATGGTAATAAAATATCAGTTGGATAATTATTGTTTTTAGAGCGATTACTTCGACTATTATTTTGGTTAAATAAATTAAGTACATAAATAAAAAAATAATTAAATAGTAATAAAATATCAGTTGGGTAATTATTGAATTAGTTAATATAAATTGACTGTAAACTATTGAATTAATTAATAAAATAATTGATTTTAAACTAAGAGTTTTGGCTACCGTAAAATTATATGGATTAAGGAGACTTTGAGATATGAGCTAGCCACTTTTGATATAATGATACAGTACCTTTTTTTTAATAAAACAAAATTAATTTTATAACAACAATATCCATTTGGAGTAAAACATTAGCTTCGTATTTTTGTCAATGGAATTTTGTTTTGACAAATACGAGCTACGGAATGCAAACACAAGAGAATCAGAAACTAGAAAGTACGAGCACAAACAATGCGAGTTATTAACATAAGAATACGAACTATTAAGCTAGGAATACGAGCTAATGTAAAAACAATACGATCTATTAAGATAAGACGGGCTTTAAAATATGAGCACAAATGAATACGAGCTAATGAAAAAACATTACGAGCTATTAACATATTACGAGCTTTAAAATATGAGCACAAATGAATACGAATATGAGATTAAAAGGATCACGGGCTTAAATATACAAACACATAAGAATACAGCCTAATAAGATGATAATACGAACTAATATAAACAAAATACAAAAACACAAGCTAATTGAAACACTTCTCGAGCTAAAAAAAATAGACTCATATTTGCAATACGTTAAATTTCATGATATAATAGGCACTTAATATTACGAGTTATAATTAAAAGAATACGAGCTACAAAATATGAATATATAAGAAATTCGAGCTAATGTTAAAAGAATAAGAACTTAAGAGAATCAGGAACTAAAAATACGGGCATATAAGAAGGCGAGTTATTAATGTAAGAATGCGTGCTAATAGAGTTATTAAGCTAAGAATACGAGCTAATGTAAAAAAATACGAGCTATTAACTATTTAATTATCTTTTTATTTATAAACTTAATTTATTTAATCAAAGTAATGACCAATGTAATCGCTCTAAAACAATAATTATCAAACTGATATTTTATTACTATTTAATTATCTTTTTATTTATATACTTAATTTATTTAACAAAAGTAATAGCCAATGAAATTGTTCTAAAACAATAGCCAATGAAATCGCTCGGAAAGTTCCTCTTTTAAGTATATATATATATATATAAACAATAGCCAATGAAAACAATTATTTTATTAACTAATTCAATAATTATCCAACTGATATTTTATTACTATTTAATTATCTTTTTATTTATAAATAAACTTAATTTATTTAATCAAAGTAATGATCAATGTAATCGCTCTAAAAACAATAATTATCCAACTGATATTTTATTACTATTTAATTATCTTTTATTTATATACTTAATTTATTTAACAAAAGTAATAGTCAATTAAATTGCTCTAAAACAATAGCCAATGAAATCGCTCGGAAAGTTCCTCTTTTAAATATAAGCATATTAGAGGATCAAAAACTTACTAATATGAGCATATAAGAATACGGGTTAATATAAAAATAATATGAGCCAATGTAAGAAGAATACGGGTTAATAAGATAATAATACGATCTATTAAGATAAAAATATGAGATAAAGTAAAAAGAATATGATATATTGTAAAACAAATACGAGTTAATATTAAAAGAATACGAGCTCCAACTATCTTCATATATTAGAAATATTGGGAAAAAAAAGTTCTTCAAGATGATGCTCAAATGAAAAGTATAGAAGTTATTATAAAAATATATGTGCTTAAAATATTATTTTAACAGTGATGTGTAATATGTAAGTGTCTTCCCAAGACCATTGAATTTAAAGTACATGTTTCCGTTTCTATTGGAGTTCATGCACTTTCAACGTTCCATGTTGTTCCGATGATGATACATCTGATATTTCATTAGCCATAAAAAAACAATCATACTTAAATTATTCTCTTTTTTTGGTGAAAGGTAAGTAGTATATATAAGACAAAAGTCAAAATTACAAGGATACTCTATATCAGATATAAGAATCTACGCTATAGCTTGACCTTGTGAAGAACTGCTTCAAGAAGCCACTAATTTGCAGCACCTAGCTTATTTCAAAACAGCCATTACTACACTCATGCACTGCCATGAACATTCTGACCTTATTTCAGAACTAACAAATAGAGCCCATTCATCTAAATTGCATTCCTGAGTCTGCCAGACTTGCTGACCCATTGCTCTGCCAAAAGCAGCCATAGCCATCTACTCTACTGCTCTGCCTTACCTCCTGCACTCTACTTTCCTTGTGATAAACGACTTCAAAGTCCCGCATATTCCAGATCCCTGTCTTTCCTGGACTACGCAGCACCAACTGACACTGCCCATCCAGAACAGACCCCTTCTGTGCAGAGCTGCAACACCCTCTACTACATAACTCCTCATCTGATCACTACTAAAAAACTATCCAGCAGATAATCAGACCTGCATAGTCCAGGAAAGGCAGGGATCTGGAATGTGCGGGACTTTAAAGTCGTTTATCACAAGCAAAGTAGAGTGCAGGGGGTAAGGCAGAGCAGTAGAGTAGATGGCTATGGCTGCTTTTCGCAGAGCAATGGGTCAGCAAGTATAAAAAAATTCTGCAAGATGATGTTCAATTGAAATGTATAGAAGTTATTATAAAAATATATGTGCTTAAAATATTATTTTGACAGTGATGCGTAATATGCAAGTGTCTTTCCAAGACCATTGAATTAGAGGTACATGTTTCCGTTTCTATTGGAGTTGATGCACTCTCAACGTTCCATGTTGTTCCGATGATGATACATCTGATATTTTATTAGCCATAAAAAATAATCATACTTAGATTATTCTCTATATATGCCTATTATACTAAGTATTTTTAGAAGATTAACCGTTATGATAATTACTTTTGAATCCATATCAAGATATTACTCGGGCAACGCCCGGGCATGAAATCTAGTATAATTATAATAGAGAAACCATTAGACACATGACAGTCATTAGTTAATATTTTCCCGCCCAGTAATTATTTCGTTATTTATGATAAAAAAAATCATTACTTAATTTCTTATTAATATTGATTGTAATTATTATATTACAGTATTATTATACTCTCTTTTTATGATTTTATGTAATCACGTTATCTATATCTATTTATAATTTATTTTTCTTTTTTGATTGTATTGTGTATAATTTTTATCAGTTTGAATTTACTTGAGTAATTCGACGTTTACGAAGTATTACTCGGTCGGTAATTTCTTATTTTTAAAGAAGTATTTGTTAATGTAATTTAATTCACAATCTGTCGGGCCAATTCGGGTCATGTCAGTTTGGTTCATCATTTTTTTCGAGATAATGAGGGTCGGATCGGATTGGATCATTACGGGTCAGGTCGGGCCAACGATCAAGAGAGAAATCTCATTTCAAGTCATTTTGTTCATTAGAGTTTTTGTTTTTCCAAGTTATTTTCGAGTTGGGTGGTTTTAGATTATACCAATTCGGGTTGGATCAATTACGGGTCAAATTAGTTCAGAAATTTTTGGAACGAGTCAGATGAATTCGGATTTTGGGTCATATTTGGGTGATGTAGTTTTGGGTCAGCCTATTTTCGGATATGTAACGATTATTGTTCTCAAATTGAAATATGACAAAAATAATCGATAGTAAGGGAGAAACCGCAATAGTCGAGCAACGGAAAATTGGAACTTATAAATAGAGATAAAAGGCGAGACCAAATATTACGCACGTCTATTGGCAATTTAATCTGAAATAAAAAAAGGTGGGAGTTTGAGAAAATTTTACGATTAGATGTGATTATTTTTGCTACCAATTATAACATTGTGATTATAAAATGTTCACAAAATCACGTCGTTTTTGTAGGACGGAAATAGTTTGTCTAAAACAAAAATTTATTACGAAAATTTGTCCATTTAAATTTTGTTTAGAGGTGTATTAGGAATATCATAACTTCTAGTGCACTACGGTTTTAGAAGTTGATACGGTACATTTTTGGAAACAAAAGAAAATACAGTATATATTACTAATAAATGAGTGGTATATTTTATATTGGACCGTCCCCCAATTTAATAGTATTGTCTTACAAATACTATCAAGTGGGTAATAAAGACAAAATAATTGTCATTTTCTACGTAACAAGTGGGGTGATTTGATATGTATTTGACCCGTATTACGCTTAAGACGGATAATAACGGTTTATGAGCAAGGCTAAACTTATTTTTGGTGATTGGTGTTACAAGACTTACAACGCAATATCAAAAAATAATTAAGAAACCCTTTCACAAATCTTAATATGATAAATGAAAAAATTATTATAATTGGAGTACGACCATCTAATTTTGAAGTTTTTGTTGTACAAATACCTTAATAATGATAAATAAAGAAACTCTTGTAGAGTATGACTTTTAAATGCTCATATTTTGATTTATGTCTTCTAAAAGTCGGTATTTACGTTTAAGGTATCAGTTTTAAGAAATTTTCAAAGTGTCTAATTTTGCGGTTTTTGTCGTATGAATGCCTTAAGAAAGAAAATATTTTATTTGGCGTATGACTATCAGATACATATATGTTGATGTATGTGATCCGAAGATATTCCGTTTGGAGGTCTCAGTTTTAGAAAACTTTGAAATGTTTTAATTTTACCGTTTTTACCGCATGAATTGAGTTAATCATATACATGAATGAACATAAACCATTTTAAAATATCTAAATTTAGTGAGCATAGCCAATTTCAAAATATCAAAATTTAAAGTTTTTATTTGATAAATGTCGTTATTATAATATCACAAATTCTTATTTGCAACGGCACTATCCGTCGCAAGCTTGTGACGAATACCGTTTTCTCTCACAAAATACCCACTTTTTCTCTCTCTTCAACACTATTCATGTGGTCCCCTTTCTCCACTAACTCATTTTCTATCCATTATATCTCATAAACTATCCGTCACAAATGGTAACCCGTCGCAAGCAAGACTTACTATTATAATATATGGAGAAACTTTTGCATCTGTAGTACGAGCTCGCTTATTTGCAACTGCCACTCAAATTCTTGGCATCCGCATTGCCTCTTCGTGTATCAAGCAATGAAGCTCTTCTTAATCCCGTAAAACTCTATTCTCTTTCAAATAAAACAAAACATATTGTACTTTAAGAGAAGGTTAGAAATAAAATCAAACAAAGGTCATCAACAAAACTCAAGCTATGGGACACTCTTAATCGACCATCGCACATTCGCACCATCCAATACAATTTAAGCATACAACAAAGGACACAGAGTCACAAACGTAGATTTTTAGTTGCTAATGGCCTAATGTCCACATGACATGGCCTCTTTTATTACAGTCTGAAACATCCATCCTCCACTAACAAACTTATCGGCTAACTAGATTCATGGCGTCCGCTTTTTCTTGCAGTGTAGCAAGCAAACTGTTGAAGCTCTTCTTGAAAGAGTCAACTCCTTCCTCTTCCAACTGAGAACCCACCTGGTTCCAATCAATTCCTAACTTCTCAAGGGCACTATAAATGCCTTGAGCCTCAGACACGTTTCTATCAATTGTCCTCGAAACCGTTCCATGGTCAATAAATGCTTGGAGAGCCTGATCAGGCATTGTCGAAACCTGCCGAAAGTAAACAATTGAGCCATTTACCTATCTTCAAAACATTATACACCAGAAAACCCAAGAAAAAAAAAACAGAGATGCATACTTACTGTTTCGTTTCCAATCAAAGGATCCACATAAAGTGTGTCCGGGTATGCAGGATTCTTAACACTGGTAGAAGCCCACAACAGCCTCTGCTTCTTGGCACCTTTTTTTACCAACGCCTCCCATCTTGAACCAGAAAACTTTTTTTGATACAACTGATATGCCAAAGTTGCTTGAGCAACAGCAGCCTACATCAGCAAAGTCATGCATATGAATGTTAGTTTTTTATTTTAAGAAAAGCTGAAATTGCCATTGTGCAGAACAAACCTTTCCACGCAGATCCAAAGCTTCTGGGGTTCCAACTTTTTCAAGCATCTTATCAACCAGGGAATCAACCCTGCTGACAAAGAAGGAAGCAACACTAGTCACTCTGGAGAGGTCACTGAGCCCAGAAGCCTCCAACCCATCCAAGTATGCGTCTATCACAGCCTCATATCTTGTAAGAGAAAAAATAAGCTGTGCATTGGCATAAAGAACTATGTTAGCATGTATTGCAATTTCAGATAATAGTCTCAACAGCAGAATAATTAGAGACTCTCTAGGGTTGAGGACAGATGGCCGTTTTAATTTGAGAGCAAACAGATGCCTGCAGGCCTGCAACCATCCAAGGCATACCAAAACTAATTCCCTTTGTTGTTTTTTGGGGATATGGTCAGGGCTTGACAGGAAAGGGAAAGGGAATCATATCCCCCAATTCCCTTTCTTGATTGTTTCACTGTTTTTCCTGTTCTCTTCCCTCTACATTCACCTCACTTAACAACCACCATAGACAACATTGTCAAGCGCCATTAAAGCCACTGCCACCATCAACTACAACCACTACCATTACCGGCGCCTCACTCACAGCCCTCGCCGTGTTTGCCCATGCCCTACTCCACCCCATCTCTTGGGTTTTTGGGGTGATTTGATGGTGATTTGCATGGTGGTTATGTGGGTGGCGTGGGACTTCCAATGAATGAGAAGAACAAATGGACTTACAGGCAGGACAGCTAACTCACCGCAGCACAGCCGACGCGCAGGCGGCACACAGCCTCAGGGTTGCCGGCGAGGGTGTTTAGTGTTGGTGGTTGGTGATGAAGGTTGGTCGTTGACTCGTTGGTAATGGTTGTATTTGGTGAGTTTTAATTTTTTATTCCCTTGTATATTCAAAAAAAACATGAAGGAAAATCAAAGGGTCCTTTCGTTTCTTGTGCCCTTGTTTCCCTTTCTTGTTCCCTAATGCAAACCAAATACCCCCTAACATATCTATGATGACAGTAGCACGATGATTTACACATATCTTAACCAATTCAAACCATGCAATAGCTCAATTATTTGTCAGTGCCACTCAAAGTATGCAACTACTTAACACTTATGTGCTCATGTCTAAACTCTAAAGGGACATTCAAATAGAATTGAAAATCTAACACAGTTATTAACTAGTTCAAGAATTACGTAATAGGCATAGATATAAGGTGTAAAGGAACTTACTGTCACATTGACACTTATCCCGTTGGCAATAGTTTCTTTAATTGATGGGATACAGGGAGCAGTAGCTGGAATTTTGATGTACACATTGGGACGGTTGACCACTTTATGAAGCCATTTAGCAGCCTCCACGGTGCCTTGAGTGTCATCTGCAAGTGTTGGTGAAACTTCAACTGAAACATAACCATCACCTGCATTTGTTTGATCATAAATTGGCTCAAAGAGTTTGGATGCATCTTGAATGTCCTTGATAACCAGCTCCCAGTAGGCAGTTTCAATGTCTACTCCGGATTTTATAAGGTCTCTGCACAGAGAGAGAATCATCAAATTTAAACAGCCTTGCAAGGGGAAGAGTGTGAATCAAACAAAGGATAAATGCGTCATGGTACAAATAGTCCCAAAACAATTTGGGGTAGCCTTCATGTATCATCATTCGAGACCGTTTGTAAATGTGTAAAACAATGTAAAATAGTGAAAGAAGGGTAGTCATAAAACGAGGATTCTTTTAGGCTCCGTTTGGTTACAATTTTGGAAGGGAAAGGGAGGGGGAAGGGGAGTGAGGGGAGGGGAAGGAAGGGGAGGGAAGGGGAGGGAAAATGAATTGTGGTTGTTTGGATAACAAAATTGATGAGATGGAAATGGAAGGGGATGAAGGAAGGGGATGGTATAATGGAGTGAGATTATCAAAAAAAACATATGACTTACATAATTAAATCAAGGTTCATATAAAGTTTTCTCTCCAAATCTTGCCTCCCATGGAAAGATTTTTGTTTGTTCTAAAGGAGAGAAATTACATTCCCTCATTTCCTTCCCCTCTCATTTCCTTCCCTCCATAAATCGTATCCAAACAAAGGAAAATAAATCCCTCCATTTCCCTCCCCTCCCTTTCCCTCCAATTCTCTCAATCCAAACAAAGCCTTAAGGTAGGATAAAAAAAATGCAAAATATACGGAGTACAAAAATAGGGGTAAATGAAACTAGTAAGTGTGTTAAATTAAGGGAGAGTAAAACAAGATGTGAAGAATCTCAATCAAGGTGACAAAAACATTGAAAAATAACTGTAGCACAAGTTCAATAATGGCGAGTTTTTTTTTCTAAATGCATCCAACATTAAAGATGATACAAACGTCTTCTGTCATCATGACAAATCGACGGAAAATATCAAAGCATAGGAATTGAGAAACAATTGTAACGGGACATATTTTTGAAGTGGTAGATTTGGTTGAATTTTGAGTTAGATAGTCATTTAATGTTTGGTTAACAAAAATGGAGGGAAGAGAAAGGGAGGGGAGGGGGAAGGAGGGAAGAGAAAGGGAGGGAAGGGGAGGGCAAATGTAATAGGGGTGTTTGGATATAATTTCCTTCCAAATCTTGCCTATTATGGAGAGATTTTGATTTGCCTTGGAGGAGAGAAAATGTATCCCTCTCCCTCCATTTCTCTTCCACCCTTATTTGCTATCAAAACAAGGGATTCTAAGGCCCTGTTCTTTTCGACTTAAACGAGCTAAATTGAATAAATTCGAGTAGAGCTTAATTGAACTAAATTGAGTGGAATCGAGGTGGAGTGAATTTAATTTAATTAAAAGTTACTTTTGTGAAGAGATTAATTGAAAATAATTGATTGAACGTAAATAAAACTTAACGAAATACAACAACAAAAATGAAAGGGAGCTGAAATTAAGCCAGAAAGAACAGGGCCTAAATCCTTACTCTCCCTCCCTTTCTTTTCCCTCCAAAATACTCAACCGGGTGTGTTTGGATAGCAGAAGTGAGGGGGAAGGAGGGAAGGGGAAAGAAGAGAATATAAGGGGAGCGGGAATGGAGTATAGTTGATTGGATACAATTTCTCTCCAAATTTTGCCTATTGTGGAGAAATTTTGATTAGGCTTAGAGGAGGGAAAATAGATCCCTCCACATCTCTCCCCTCCATTTCCGTCTACCCTCATTTGCTATCCAAACAAGTGATTTTAAATCACTTACTCTCCCTCCCTTTCGTTTCCCTCCAAATCTCTCAATACCCTCCCTTAATGTTGCAGTTCTGAAACTTGAAATAAAGATGAGAAAAATTGATGGCGCAGGTCAGAAAGGGGATTAAGAAATTAAGATGGAGAGAGAGGAGGGTGATATTGTGGAAGATGTGCCATATAAGGAATATCTAGTATGCAAGACACATAAAAGCATTTTGCAGTTACGTAGCAACGATAAACAAATATTCAATGAAGCACATAGGTAACTAAAGAGTGAGTGAGTTGAAGGAATACCTAAACTGATCATTATAGGCATCTGAAGACGAAATAGCTTTCTGAAAAATCTGGAAGATCGGGAAGGAAAAGATGAAAAAGAGATTTAATAACAGTTGCTAGTGAGAAAGAGATCGGAGAAGAAAGAGAAAGAGAAAGAGAAAGGTGTATATATACCGCAGGGTTGCTGGTGACCCCTCTAACACCAGTTGTAATCAAAGGTAGGAGATCGGTAACGGGACGGCAGAGATTATCGTACCAGGGACTCTGACCTTCCTTTTCATACAGATCATGCAGAGTCGTACGCTTTGTAGCGCTCCCATTTCCACTCGATGCAGAGCACTTGACACTGCAAAAATAACGCATAAGAGATCAATCATTACTCTTAGTAATTGTAATAGATTAATGAATGAATGAATGAATAGATAATATACAGAAAAGGTGGGTTGGAATGGCGGGTGGTAGGTAAAGAAGAGGAGATCCTGGAGGACTTTGAGGAGTTAATCATCAAACCCACCATCAAAGACGAAGATCTCCGCCCTGATGATGATGACGACGACGATGGGCACCAGGACGGCGCCATCGGGTTTGACAGCTTCGATAATGTCGCCATCACTTTTATTATTGTATTATTATATGGCTTGTTTTAGTTTTGGCGGATGAAGATGAGTTTCACTCTTTCTAATTCATTGACTCTCTCACTAATCTTTATTATCAGAGTTTATAAACTCCGTCCTACCCTTTGCCTTTTGGTAGGTGGAAAAGGCTTACTTTCCACTCTTGCCCTTTCAGAAGTGGGTTGGTGAAATTTTTTTTTTTTTTTTTTTTTTTGGTTAAAATGTTATCATTCTCATTAAAGCTCAAATATGAACCAAAATTCAGTCCAATACTAAGAGCATCCACAATAGTCTTCTCACCATTTCTCATGAAATTGGTGAGAATTGGTTTAATATTAAAAAATGATAAAGTAGGAAAGAAGGTGACAAAATGTGGTGAAAATTTTCACCTGTACGAGAATGGGTGAAAATTGCAAAGTGGTGCCCACTTGTACTACATATCACACTTTCTTGTGTTATTTTGTGATTTATTTATTTTTTTAATATTAAAGTATGGGATAAAGTATGAGTGAGGAGAAAAGTTGACTATTTGTTGATGTGGGTGATTTTTTGATGTTTTTGGCTGATGAGTGAAAAAATGAGTTGGACAATAAACCGGAGAGAGAAAAGCTTAAAAAATTAGAATGAAAATTGGTGAGATTTTCACAATTGTGGATGCTCTAAGGAATTACATCACATCTTTGTTTAGCACCAATCCGCTACTTCCCTATCTACCTAGAGAATTACAGTAGTTGAAGACTCCTACACCATTGTTCATTACTAATTGACAACCGCCCTCTAAAAGTAGCTTGAAAATGTCTCTTAAACTCTATTCTAACATGTTTAACCAGGATCCTTGGGAGCATGACACACCCATCCATCCTACATGTATTCCTACTCTTCCAAATCCAATACATAACCCCAACTACTATTGCTGCTATAACCTGCCTCTGCAACATAGCTAAACTTCTATTTCTGAGAATGTTATTACAGTAAGTTGTTGTAATACTGCCCATCCAATTAGTAAGCTCATTGAAACATAACTGAGCATACAAACAAATGCTGATGAGATTCCTTTTCCATCCCACATAGGAAGCACTCTTCATCTGAAGTAATCCCCATTTTCTTAAGTTTGTCCAACGTAAGTAACCTCTGATGCTGAATCAACCACATAATGAATCCCCACTTATATACATTATACCTGTTCGGCTGTTCCAGACAATAGGATGCCACTCAACTCTGACAGTAGCTTCATTCCTTAGCCACGCATAACCTTCTTTAATCTGATATGGCTTATCCTGCCCCCTCCATTTCCCATTATCATAGGCCAGTTTCATCTTCTCTTTAACTTCGCAAATTTTCCTCCAGGCCCAAGAACTGTGTACAGATGGTTCATAAGACAACCAGTTTGTGTTCTTAATATATATGCAATTAACCCACTTGATCCAAAGATGATCCTTCTTCGCAGCTATCCACCGCACAAGCTTCCCTATCGCAGCAATATTCCAATCCTTAATATCAATGATCCCCAAACCTCCAGCCTGCTTACTCTTGCATAACACTGACCAAGCAACTAAAGGCGCCTTGGAATATTTATCACCACCCTCCCAAAGGAAATTTCTACAGAGGGCTTGAATTCTATCCATTATACCACTTGGCAAAACAAAAAGTTGAGACCAATAATTGTGTATAGTAGATAAGACAGACTTAACCAGAACTAATCTTCCAGCATACGAGATTTTCCTGCTATTATTATTATTATTATTATTATTATTATTAATTTTTTTTTTCTTTGAAAGAAAAATCAATCCATTAATAAATAGTCATACGACATCTACAATATTTGTGTAATTTGACTGGATACAATTCGACTAGAATCAAATAAAATATCTTGTTCAAAGAAAGATCTGTAAACTTGAATTGCTTCAAAGCACGTCCTCTATCATATCGCCGCAAACAGCTTTTCACAAGAGGATCGTAGGATCTTGAGCCTTGACGAGAGATTTCATCTGACCAAATTGAGTGCAACCAACAAATCGACAACATATGTAATACCATATAACGATCTATTACGAAACCGATCTTCCGCATCTTCACCATATAAGAAACGACTAGGACGCTCATATCTATATTACCAATAGAACTAAAACCTTGAATAACAAGGACTGAAAAAACTCCCAAAAAAAGAGACAAACGAACGGATCTCACCAAAAGGGAGACTTTTATTGGTTAATTCGTAAGGTTTCATAGTAAAAATTTATAAATAAAGTTTGAGGGGGCTTACCATCGATCAAAAGTCGATGGAAGCCCCAGATTTAATTGATGGAGGCTAGGGTTTTTTTAGAGAGAAAAGAGGAGGTAGTAGTTGAGTTGTATCTTGTATTAGTTGTATTATTATTATTATTATTAATTATTAACTATTATTATTATTACTCGTATTAGGTAAGGCTATTAGCTGCCCTTTTAATTTTAAACCAAAATTAACTACCCCTAAGCTATCTTATTTCATTTTTTAGTTGTTGGACCATCCCCAGGCAGAAGGTCGCCTTAATCGGGTCACCAACATATTAACCCTTAATCTCACCTTATTTATCTTGACCCACTTTTACCCTCCCAAGCAGAAGGTCACGACTAGGTCACCAAATGGAAGGAAGAAGTAAAGCAAAGTGCATGCTTTGGCAGTGAAATGGGAAGAGAAATGAAGTCCCTGACTTCTACTTTTCTTTTTTTAATTTGTTAACCAATTGTGTAGTGCCACGTGGTAAGGTCACCAAATGGTGACCTCTTCTTGTTCAGGGTCACCAATTGACCCCGACTTATTCAAGGTCGAGCTAATTATCGTCTAAGGTCTTGTTAATTACGTAATTAAGGCGACCCAACAAGCACTAGTAGAATTATGCCCTACGGTGTCGGTTCTAGAAGACCATTAGTGACGGTTTTGGAGCGACGTGATTGCTGGGGTCACATAAGGTTTGTGTCGGTTGTAAAACCGCCACCATAGCTTACCCTACGGTGTCGGTTGTGCGTTAAAACCGTCACCATAGGGTAAGCTATGGTGTTGGTTGTGAGTTCCAAACCGCCACCATAGGTGTCTAAACCGCCACAATAGGGTAAGTTATGGTGTCGGTTTTGCGTCTACAACCGTCACCATAGGGTAAGCTATGGTGTCGGTTTTGCGTCTAAAACCGTCACCATAGGGTAAGCTATGGTGTCGGTTGTGAGTCCCAAACCGCCGCCATAGGGGTATAAACCGCCACAATAGGGTATGTTATGGTGTCGGTTTTGCGTCTAAAACCGTCACCATAGGGTATGTTATGGTGTCGGTTTTGGTCTAAAACCGTCACCATAGGGTATGTTATGGTGTCGGTTTTGCGTCTAAAACTGTCACCATAGGGTAAGCTATGGTGTCGGTTTTGCGTCTAAAACCGTCACCATAGGGTAAGCTATGGTGTCGGTTTTGCGTCTAAAACCGTCACCATAGGGTAAGTTATGGTGTCGGTTTTGCGTCTAAAACGGTCACCATAGGGTAAGCTATGGTGTCGGTTTTGCGTCTAAAACCGTCACCATAGGGTAAGCTATGGTGTCGGTTCCAATATAAGAACCGTCGCCATATATTTATATATTTAAAAAAAAAATAGCTAGCTAATTTCGACAGCACCTCCCCTAATTCGATGCTAGCCGAATATAAATATTGATGGAAGAATACCTGCAAAGAATTTTAATCAATTACCAACAAAATAATGCTTCATTCAATAGCTTCGGAATAACCATACATCTCATATTCTCATCCAACAATACAATAACTGTATCATCCCAACGACGTATAATCCGAGAAAATAAGCAACAAGTATCCTCACCAATAACCTCAACTAAGCAACAAGTAAAAATCCAATAATTAATCTAAACTACATGTTCTCGAAACATTTTGTAGCCCACACCTCTTTAACTTCATTCATATCTTCAACTGACATGGTTGAATCTTCAATAATCTACATTTAAGAAAATCAATGATGAGATGCTTTTGTTTAAAAAGAAAATAAGTAAACTATACATATTTTTACTTAAAAATAAGAAATACCTGCTCAAATTGTTCCACATTGCCCTTTAATTTGAGTAATAAAATGTTATGTTATACATCCATTTCATGACATAATAACCACATTCGTAATCTCCGGGTTGTTGGGGGCACTAAATATATAAAATAGGATACTGTTATTGTATTTAAACTATATTGGATTATGATATTAGATAATTGAAAAAAAAAGTAGCTAATGTTCACTTACCTTCTTAATCACTTTGATTTGAAGTTGATTCTTTTTAGCAAAATTACGCCTTCCTCCATTAACACAATGTAAAATCCAAGTAGCTTTTAGCCTTTCTTTTATGATGAGCTTCTTTGCCACCCTTTGTTGTGAATCCAAAATGTACACAGTGTTCAGCCCCAAGCAAAAAACCATCAACATCCAATGATTTATATGCATTTGAATTCATACTTAGAGTTAATATATAATATAAAGAACAAGATTTCAAGTAGCATGAAGATGTGGTAGAGCATCAACAACATGTAATCATGTATACTTTTGACCTATACAAGATTTCAAGCATTTAAAATCTAAGGAAATTGATTATTTCAGAATTTTTCATGGCTGGTAGAATCGGCTTAGACAAGATATATTTAACATGTTTTCATCCTAATCTAATACATATAAAAGAGGCTGGCAGTCAGGCGAGTCTTCTCCTTGCGGTCGAGCTCTTAATTCCCTTCGGATCCTCCCGGTATGAATGGGGCGACCAACATGCATGACAAAGGAAACATAGGGTTTTAAATACATCAACTGCAGTGTTCCACTGTGTGACAACTGAAAGTGCAGCTCTGCTTGTCTTCTCCGCTGAACAGTGAAAAGCAGACACAGGAACTTTCTCTATAGTACATCCGAATCTGCACATAGGGATTTTCCAATTTTTTTTCTCAGCAACAAATACCATCAGTATGTTTACTGTTTAAATATTAAATCGCGCTACCAAAGGAACATTTTCTGTCTCCATAATATATAGATGCAACAGCTTTTCATTTTCTCAATAGACAATAACAGTGATATTCACAAGTATAGAGGACAAAAGCACTACTTAACAGGTAGAAAGGCATGCCTAGTATAACAGTGGAGGAAGGGAGTTCGGATAAATATAGCCTTACTGCGTTTTTTTCTGAGCAGTGAACAAGACATTATATCACAATTGCAAACAGCACAAGGCCAGCCAAATTAAATTGAGTAATCAAATACACAACATAATAGTATAATATGATCGGAGGAGCATATATAATCAGCAACAAAATAAACTAATTGTCCGACTTATACAATTCATAGTTTTTGTTGAGAGTTAACGGCCTGAGGTCTTGTTCAGAAACTGACGGAGATTAGTAGTTTGTGATTCTGCATTTTCTTTTGAAACCGGGGGTGGTGTCTTCAAGTAAATACTTTGCTATATTAATACTAAAATATATTCACAAAGATTTTCTCCATACAGCTTTTCTGGATGGAAAACATTAGTTTGCAGAAAATTTTGACGGACATAAGCTAACTTAATAATCACAAAAAAATTTACTGACTGGAAACATCACTCTTTTGGCCTTTTCACTTGTCAAGAGTCGACTGAAGTCAATGAACTAAAATTCTATATTAAGGAATTATCAATCAATTTCAGGCGGAGGGAAAAGAAGTGGAACTGAAATCACAAAAACTAATCATACATTCTTTCAGGCAGATTGGCGTGAATGTACAGGAAAACAGCTACCAACAGGAAGAGTTTGCATATTGTTTCGACCATAGTGTATCCTGATGCAACAAAGTTGTAGTACAACGCAACCAAAATAAGTATGGTGGCTAGACTTTGCTTTTCATCCTTCCAAAGGAGTACATCAGCAACTGTAATGAGCCCAAAGAGAATAGCAGTTTATCAATGAGCATGACCAACCAAAATAGGTCTTTCCTCTGCTAATAAAAGGACCATTAATAAATGCACAAGTTTTCTATAATACCGTATTAGTTTCTCAATTTCTCCTTTTTTTATGAGAAAACATCACAATGTAAAATTTAACATCTAATAATTGGCTATAAACACAAAAGGCTGCTCCAATAAAGTTATAAACGGAGTATCAAGATCCTAATCAAGTGAGTAAATTTTAAATTCTGAAACTGAAGAGTCTGAAGTTCGATACTGCAAAAACGAGCAAAATATCACTATCAACACTCGTCAATGCTGTCTTCTAAAACGGGAAATATGTTCAGCAGAGCGCCAGAGCGCAAATGAATGAGTGATATAGTAGTTATAAGGTCACATCCTCATAGGTGACTGAGCTTATATCATTAAACAGATCATGCAGTAAACGCCCAAGTTGCTAAAGATCAGTAAAGTGACAACTTCATTCAAACTAAGGAGTCCTTGAGACATACTACACAATTTTGCAGAGCTTGAACTGCATCAGCCAATTTGAAGATAAGGCATTTCCAAAAATAACAAGCTAGCCACATCAAAGATTCATGTCTTTCTAGATGTTATGTTGGACCGAGAGCTTTATAGTTTTATCATTTTGCTAACATAATTTAAATTGGACCTTTAAAAGTGGTATCCATATAAGAAACTGAAAGAATAAAAGATAACAGCCAACAAGTAGAGAATGTGGAGTAGATTTTGAGTGGAAATGTTCCATATGGAATTCATATGATATCTGCTGGTTTCATACTAAAATATGATACATTTCAGTTAACATTTTATGATAATGATTTCACCCAAAAGTTTGCAGAGATGGTTTATAAGACATGAAGTACTGAAACTAAGAATTAAAATACCTCTGCCCCCACCAAGATATCTGTGAATTTTAGACTGTTTATCTTTTCTAGGCTGTTGTTCTGCCTTTAAGTGAGAGTAAGACTCTATTGTCTTCTCCAGACCCTCCTGCACCATCAAACACGGGCAAAAGTTAAATTAATTTCTTATTGCATCTGAACTTTGAAAGATGATGACATACACAATCAAATTTATGTTCATTAAGTGACAGTTTCTTTTCATGCTCAAACAATATATGGGACATGAGAGCAACAGGCTGCGGTTTACAGTTTAGACATTGTCCACATGGACTTAATTGATCTTGAAAACCACACTTAATGTTTACCAAGGCTTTTGAAAGGCCAGAGAATGCCTAGTGCCTAATGACAGTAATGATAGTGATACGGATGACAAACAACCAGATGATACCATGAGAAGACACATGAATCCTAGCCGTACTGAATTCAAGTCAGATGACCATCAATTTTGAGCTGTTTCCTAGACAGAAAGATCGTGTTTGCATTTTCCAGCATGATGAATTTAAATGCACTACAATTTACTGGACAACATATCTGGGAAGAAAGATAGAAGCTCCAATGGCCTAATATTTCCTGATTAAACCTTCTAAGATCCTTCAAAACATTTCCTTTCTCAACTAAGCATTAGACCAACCATTTACACCTCATTCTAAAAAGGCAAAACAAGTGAATTGAAAAGATTAAAATCAATTGAATCTTTTAAGAATGCAGAACTGAAACTCATTTAATATTTTGCTTGTGACATAATTTGGAGTATCCAGCACTTTGTAGAGATGCGAATGTGCTATGAATAGCCTATGATTGCAACAGGGCTCTACAGCCTCTGAGTGATGGGCTAATGGCAATGATTGAAATAAATGGGCGCCAATTTAAACATTTAGTGCAAAGAGCTTATTTAGAAACAAATTAAATATAAGAACCCGGAGTGACACAATGGGTGAGTAGCCAAGTCGGTCTACTGCTTTTGAGCAACTAAAAGTCCTATCACACATTTAGTACACGAAAGAACTTTCATACCATAGGGGGCCAATATTCTGTATATGAACTCTACCAAGTGAGCTATAGGCATCATAACAACTGCGGGAATTTTTATTCTAGGCCTGCAAGCACAAGACAAGTAAATGTAACAAACTACAGCTTAGTACCACAAAGTGGCATAATCAAATAAAAAACAAAATTAACGAGAAACATAAAAAATTATGATTTAAGGCAAGAAATCCATCTTATTGGTAAGTCAAGAAAAAATTAAAATTAGATTGACAGTGGAAAGGGAGTGAGCAGCCTGTATGAACTGATCAAAACCTACTACAGCGACAGACCTTTCATAACCTAGGCCCTCAAGTATGATTGACATAAAATCCCAAAATTTGATAGGCTCCATATTAGTAATGAAATATGCCTGCAAACAAAAGATAAACGCTAATTACTTAAAATTGAACTTTCTCTAATTATCTTGGTGAGCTTAGCAGCCTTGTGAGTAACAAATAACTGGTCATTTAACATTGGAAGCAAAAATGGCAAAAGGAACTGCGGAAAGCTCCCATCTTAATCTGTAAACTATATCATAGAATCATCATTACTTTTACATCCAAGCTAAAAACACAGCTGTCAAATACTATGGTGACATCAATAAAGTTAAGAATAGCCAGAAGGCCATAATGCACTAAATTATTTGAGTACTTAACACGCAGCTGTCAAATACTATGATGCTTAACACAAAGGAACCGGCTCCTGTGACACCCTGGACTGGAGTCATATGGCAGAACCTGGGGATCCCAAAACACCAATTTCTGGGCTGACTTTACGCTCATGGGGCTATAAGGACCAATGATAAATTAATTTCCTATGGGATGGAAGTGGATCTAAGGTGCTATTTGTGTAGTCAAGAAGCTGAATCTGCTACACATATCTTTTTTGAGTGTCAATACAGCAGGTCTGTGCTAAAGGAAATCAGGAACATCCAAGGGGTTGTTATTCCTGTCCAACAGCCCATTCAATGGTGCTCTCAGAGTACTGGCATCAGGCTACAAAATGATATCAACTCTGCGCTAGTACTCAGTGTAATGTACCATATATGGTACCAAAGAAATCAAAGTAAACAGGAACAGGTCCTATCTATTTAAGCTATAGTATACTGTTAGAAAAATGTGTAATATCAAAGTCATAGACCCCAAGTCAACTACGGCAATGTATATGGAATGAAGAGATCTTATTAACAATAAGTGAAGAACGGCATTGAAGTCAATATTGGCTTCTTAAACATCAGCATCAGAAACTCGTTAAATGGGGCAACAATTCAACAGTAATCACAGAAACTCGCTAGCAATTCAACAATTCAACAGCACTGATCGGTTTAATTACTCAAATAGCAATAAAATAATTGTTGTACAGTAAGCTAAAATTACGGTAGCATTATAGATATGAGATGAATATCAGATTAAACAACATATTACTGAAATTGATTATAGAAAAAGCAATAGTAGTATGGCACACCTTTGATTGACGAATTGTGAACGAATTGCTGATTGCGAATTATGAACAAACTGCTATTTGATATCGAATTGCTGATTGTGAATTGTGAACGAACTGGGAACGAATTGCTGATTGCGAACTCTGAACAAACTGTGAACGAATTCAGAACGAATTATGAACGAACTGGGAACAAATTCAGAACGAATTATGAACGAACTGTGAACGAATTGCTTATTTGCGAACGAATTGCTGACGAATTGCTGACGAATTGCTGATTTGGGAACGAATTGATATAGGTGGGTTTGTTTTAGTTGAATTCAAGTAGGATTGTGGAAGAAGCAGTTGAATTGAATTACAATTGAGGAATTGAAAAACGCGCGCCTATACAGTAGCAGTTCAGTCCACCTCAAACTCAAACACGTCTCTAGCTTCAATATACGTCTATTATAATTAAAACCATCACAAATTTCATACGGTGACGGTTTTTGGTAAAAAACCGTTGTTTTTTATCACTACTTTTAGTGTCGTTATTAATGTCGGTTATAATTAAAACCGTCACAAATGACTTACAGTGGCGGTTCTGACTTACAACCGACACAAATAATTTATTTTATCGTGACGGTTTTTTATTAAAACCGTCACAATAGACTTCCTATAGCCTAAAAAACTCCTTCCCGCCAATTTTTTTTGCCCTTTTGTGTCGTTTCTATTAGAACCGACACGATAGGGGTTTTTTGTACTAGTGAAGGTCGCGACCCGGTTGACGACCTTACTTGGGGATGTCTTAGGACTCGGTAGTCGGTACATTGTATGGGCCAAATTACATAAAGACACACAAATCATGTCATTCATATCTCCTTTGTTCCCAGTATTATCACAAGATTAGACATACTTTCTATTTTCGTCCGATTAATTCATCTTTGTTCGGTTTATCACTTCAATTAAACTCATTCAAACTATGTTATGTAGGTTCAAATTTAAATCCAAACTAGGGTAACACCCGTGAAAATTTACGGGGTAGTTTAATTCAATTTTTATAGAGAATGACCAATTAAGTTGTTAAATATATTAATAACGTTAAATATGCTAATAACGGATGTGGTGTATAGGTAAATGCTTTAATAAAAATAAATAAATAAGTGTATATATAATAAGATAAAGGTTTATATTTTCAAATACAAAGTATTACAGACTAGGATGTAAAAACTGGAAATTCATAGTTTCTCGAAAATCTCCTTGTTAACAACCTTACTTATTATAGTAGACAATAGACATGCATTTGTCGTCATCTAAAATAAGGATTTCTAGACCATCCTTATTTGTAACCCGGGAGATAGCAACGTACAATTGTCCATGGGTGAAGACTGGTCTAGGAAGATAAAGACCAACACGGGATAGAGAGTACCCTTGACTCTTGAAAAATCACGGGGTTGTGTACTTTTTTTAAAAAAGAAGACGACAAATTATAGTTATTATACATATATTAGGCCCAATATATATCAACAACTAGCTTAGAACCCGTGCAATTTTGCACGGAAATGCATAGTTAAAGAGCTCTTAGTTTTATATAGATAAATGTTTAAAACGTATTAAAACCGGAATAACATTGTTATCAATATGTTAGAATTAGTCAGGGAGACAATTCATCTTTTGGAATTTGAGACTTAGAGTAATATTTGGTCTCGCCTTTCTTTGCTAGATTTAATACTTCTGATGATCATGAAAGGCCTGCATCTTCTGCTAATTTTGCAGGTAATAGTTCATCTTCATCTCATTTTCCCAAAGCTTTATCAAATCCATATTTTAACTCTTGGATTTTGGATACAGGTGCTAGTGACCACATGTGCTGTAATAAAGTTCTTTTCTCTGGTTTTAGAACTCTAACAAAGCCATACTCTATTTCTTTACCAAATGGTAGTGTTGTTCTTATTGATACAGTTGGTTATGTCCCTATTACTTCTAATCTGTGCTTATGTGATGTTCTTTATGTGCCTTGTTTTAAGTATAACTTGTTGTCTATCAGTAAATTAAATAAGCAACTAAATTTTACATTTAGTTTTACCCCATCCCTTTGTTATATGCAGGATTGTTCCAAGAGACATTTGGTCCTTGGTAGGAATCATAATGATCTTTAGCTGTTGAAACAGTCTAAACAAGAAGTTCCTGTTGTTTCCTTGTATAATAGTAGCTCTAATTCTGTTATTTCCTCAAATAATTATACTGTTTGACATAATAGGTTAAGACATTTACCAATTTACAAACTCAAACAAATCTGTAATCTTTTCTTCAGATAACGAGAAAAAGTTAGTTTCATGTTCTGTTTGTGCCAAATCTAGACAACACAGGCTATCTTTCTCTTCTAGTTTTTCTGTTTCTCTTGAACCTTTTGCTCTTGTTCACATTGATCTTTGGGGACCTTATCATACGTCTACATACAATGGTTACAAATATTTCTTAACTATTGTTGATGGTTTTACTAGATGTACATTGACTTGTTTGTTATCTTATAAAGGCAATGCATTTGTTTTTGTCAAAGCTTTTGTTCATATGGTTGATACTCAGTTTGGTAGGAAAGTTAAAGTCATAAGATCTGATAATGCCTTTGAATCAGGTACCAGTAATGTAACACCCCCATTTATTTAAGAGCCTTTAGCAAGACATTCTCAAATAAATAGAGCTGTTACCATCTCGGAATGTCCGAGGTAGTGAATAACAAATTAAACAAACCAAAGTACTTATATAAAACTGATAAAATTTAAACTTTTGGTTATTACAGTTACTACATAACGGAAAAGAAAATACAACTGATGACTTCTCTAGATATGATCTAATTCTAATTAGGTCCACGCCATGTCTCTCTCCTTGCCCAAGCTCCTAGTCCATCTGTCTCTGACCTGTAGAATCTACTCCCCATTCCGGATCATCGTAGGTGTACACGAATACACTGTCAACCTCGCGGTTGAGTAGGGTAACACAATAATAAATAATGCAACAAAGGTGATATGCAAATGTCATGATATGCTCGAGCTCAATCTCATTCTCAATCTCAAACCCGTGACTCCCAGCCATACCGAACCTCCCGGCAGACTATACTCGGCCGTCGCCGAACACCAGCATAACAGCTGAGGTCACCAGGTCTAGTCCTGCAGAACTAGCCTGGGCCCAATAATATCTCATCAATAATATCTCATCATCTCAAATCCGTATCCAATGCATATGCCATGCTTATGAATGCAATATTAATATAAACAATTACCAAATATCATTCTCATGTAAATCATGCTCAACATCCAATATATACAATTCAACACCCATTCATAACACATCATAGAGTATAGTACCAGTGTATCCTACCTGGATAGCAATATAATCCAATCATGCAGCTAACATCCAATCAGTAGCTTCACCCATCACATACTCAACACCTAATACAATAATATACTTAATTACTAACTAATATAATTACGCAACCAACATAATATATCAATCATCCCAATTAATTACTCAAATATTATATTACGCATAACGAGACCGTATAAAACATGACTACTTCAATTAACTTAAACAACTTGTCCTTATTACTCTTATAACCAACTTCAATTAAATAACGAACATTGAAAACAGAAACGAATTATCGATAACCGTCACAATCTTGTATAAAAATTTACTTCACAACTTATATAATTAACTATCGTAAGCAACATTTTACTAATAATAACAATAACAACAATATAACCAATAATAACAACAATACTAATAACAACCCCTAGCAAAATTAGTAATAATAATAACATATAATAATAATAAGAATAAATAATAATAGAATGAATAATACTAATAATAATAATAATAATACTACGGTCAAAACAACATCAAACACTAATAATAATAATAATATAATAATATAATAATAATAATATAATAATAATAATAATAATATTGATAATAATATTGATAATGACAAAAATGATAAAGATGACAATCAGAAAAGGACAAACCCCACCTCACGCTTTCTATGACACAAAACAGCCAAAAAGAACGCAACAAAAACGTATCGTACCCACCAGACCACTACAACGAACACCCTAACAAACAGTCCCCTCGGCACCAACCGCTACCCCTGGCCTCCCCACAGGCACCACCAGGCTCGCCACTGAGCCACGGTGGTCCCTGGAAGGAGGTCAGTGGCCATTATAAGCCACCCACGACGCCAAAACCCGTGTACAAACCCAGCAACACCAGTTACTTTTCCGTTTGCTCCTACAACCACCCTGGACAAAACCCCCTGTACCGGCGGCATTCACCACCACGACCCACTGTTGTAACCACCTTTCAACTCCCCGGACAACCACCAGTAAAACACCCTTACTGCCCAAAACATTCGTGCATAAGAACACCCTCGAAATCCTACCCAAAACCGCACGAAAAACATTCTGTTTTGACAAACCATTTTACAGCCTCTGACCTTGCGACAAAACACTACAATCGACGGTCAACGGTGGTCAAAGACATCATACTTACGGTCAAGACACGATCAGTACACATCATAGATTAATACTACAGAGATTCCAGGCATTATAAACATGATCATACTACTAAAATTACATTCGAAAACAGCAGAAAAATAACGAAACAGAGAAGTGTTTGCGTGTACCAGTTTTCAAAGGCAAAACGAACCACCCTAAACAACCCAGAACCACCAGACGGTCCCTCCTCCTTGAACTCTGATGTGACGGCTGGATGTGGGTGTGAGAGAGAGTGACGTTGTAGTTTAGGGTTAGGGTTAGGAGAGTGTTTTATAAGGGCTGGCAGATAGATTATGTTGGGGTGTGAGTATGGGTTTTTGCGTGAATGGTGATGACGAGTTGGGCCTTTGCAGCCTTGTCACGCATCCCAAGGCCCTAGAACACATATCGATTACAAATACACATACTCGACTCTTTACTAACCCATGTAACCCGTAAGTAGTTATCGATTACGGACGCTTAACTAATCATAAACACGTTGACATAACAATTAGATATTTAGAATAAAACGTAATAAAATACGGGGTATTACAGTCTTCCCCCCTTAAAATGAACTTCGTCCTGAAGTTCGCCGTCCCGTAACCACAACAAACACCCCACAAGCATAAGACAATACAAGTAGAACTTATACGAGCTCCCAAAAAGCGAAATGTTACATTCTATCCCCCTTAAGAAACTTTGTCCCCAAAGTTTAACATACGACAGGATTACATAACACTTAAAGAACTACAACATTGACCAAGCCATAACAAATTAATCAGGACAATCCTATTCTCAGTCACTAATCATGATATATCAACTAGCCAGATCGCAAATCATCAAGACTTTACCATCCTATCCTCCTTAAGACATGGTTACGTCTCCGTAACCTCATTATAAAATTCCACATTCATTGCTCAAGAAGATCACCGAAACAACAGTCACAAATTATCTGATAAGTTACTTACTCCATACTGGGAAACTAGCATCCGACTTTTAAAGCAATCAAACATGTTTGTCAATTTCACGCTATGCAGTAAGACAAGTTAAGGTAACTAACACTTATATACACTTGGAAATTTTTAACACAACTTAACACATTTACACCAATGTAGACACTATGCTAATTCATAGTTCATACTTGACAAATCAACGCACTTCATGCTCATAACCATATTATAGGGGCAAAATCATGCTTATGCAGATAAGCGAAAATGACATAAGGCAAAATTTAATTAATGTAATTAAACACGGAGCAATGACATATTTACGAGATAGACACCAATCATAGACTAGCAAGACAACTTAGTATTTCTAGGTATATATAAATTAAAATCACATAGGTACATTTCCTATCTATCACGTTACATCATTTATTATAAAACTAGTAATACATATAACTTACAAAATAAGAGGTTTAGATCATGTGGAACAATTTCATATTCAGGCAAAAACTTCATCAACATGTAGCTACAGCTTCTATCATGTTTCAAAACGATTACCATAACCATCAAACATCAGCTTATCACGGATTATCTCTTTGAAAACATTTTGAAACTTTCAAAACGATGAAGTTGTTATTGATGGCAATTTATAAACACGAATCAACTAACGATTTTACAAGTTACAGATCGGAAACAAGAACAGCATTCCCACAACGCACGTGTCAACCAAATTACTAATTCAATATATATTCTGATCAGATTTAAACATAACAATATGTGATTCACCTTGTGCCATAATAATAGCGTCGGTATAAAAGAACCTAACTTTATATAAAACTTCACCAATAATAATTAAGGTTATATTATTATATAACAAAGTTCATATGCATATAATATGTCTACTATTCATGCTACTATGTCATATCGGAATATTACATGATTACATAGCATAATTCATATTTGATTTAAACTTTTATATGTAAAACTTTACCAATTCAACAATCAAACATCACTTAGCAACTTCCAAAAACCATAATTAAAACCATAAATAATTAACTAATCATAGGAAGAACAATCAATTCAAAGCTTAAGGAAATTATTTATAATAAATTTTACAACTCAGTGGGTTTGAACAAAACTTTACAGCGCTTACACGGAAATTTGGACAACTTGCAAAAATCACTATTAATTAACGGCTCATTAAGATTTTACGTGGCTTATCATTTTGAAAACGTGAATGAAAATTCTAGACAGTGGAGTTGGAAATATGCATAAACAATAAGCACGTTTTAAATGATTTCCTTTACAAAACATAGGTCAAAACAAAACTGTGCGATAACAATCTGACCACTATTAACAAAATATTTATTTCCGTCAAAATATAAGTCGTTTTAAAACACAACTATTCTCAAAACATGTTGACGCATATATTGAAGCATAGAAATGACATCGCACCATATTAATATTTATTCATCACTTCAAACCGAAATTGTCATCTAGAAATGGTAGAGATTGCGAAACCGAAAATAGAATCAACTAAATAAATCAATATTCATACAAGTATACACGAATGTAACACATAGCTATATGGCATTCATGGCTTAGGGCAACACATTCTGCATGTCACTAGACATAGATTACTATAACATTTAAACCCGATCATTCATATTCAAATTCAAGACAATATATTACATAGTTGCAATAGTCATTTAATGACCAGATATCACATAGACATTTCAAAACACCAAAATCATATGATTATATCACTCCAAATTATTGTTCAATAAATATACAACCATTCTCTGAAAATTTCAGTTCACTCATTCAGATCAATCAGCATTTTAAGATCAGTCATACTCGTCTAATGCACATCATCATACAAGTCAAGCTTATACTTCAAAAATCACATTCAAATTTTCATGTTCTTAATACTTGAAAATCATACATCTCAATCATCATTCAATATAAGTCTCATACAACACAGATCTCCAACCATATTTCACATCATACTTACCTCGTTCCTTTTTCTGCGAAAACATGAGTACAATATATATATATATATATATATATATATATATATATATATATATATATATATATATATATATATATATTGGGTCCTGTCCTTTATTCTATACTACCCACGCTCTACATCTCTCAAGGGTGACCGGGTTAGACTGAAAGGGCCAGTGGCTTGGTTTGAGGGGGCCCCTAACTCATCCCAATCCTGGGGCTCCTAACAGTTACTAACCTGGGGTTCATTTTATTAGACTCTTCTTACGTTCATTATTATTCATTTGGTTTAAGCCTGAGGATCGTTTGCTCTGATACCACTTTGTAACACCCCCATTTATTTAAGAGCCTTTAGCGAGACATTCTCAAATAAATAGAGCTGTTACCATCTCGGAATGTCCGAGGTAGTGAATAACAAATTAAACAAACCAAAGTACTTATATAAAACTGATAAAATTTAAACTTTTGGTTATTACAGTTACTACATAACGGAAAAGAAAATACAACTGATGACTTCTCTAGATATGATCTAATTCTAATTAGGTCCACGCCATGTCTCTCTCCTTGCCCAAGCTCCTAGTCCATCTGTCTCTGACCTGTAGAATCTACTCCCCATTCCGGATCATCGTAGGTGTACACGAATACACTGTCAACCTCGCGGTTGAGTAGGGTAACACAATAATAAATAATGCAACAAAGGTGATATGCAAATGTCATGATATGCTCGAGCTCAATCTCATTCTCAATCTCAAACCCGTGACTCCCAGCCATACCGAACCTCCCGGCAGACTATACTCGGCCGTCGCCGAACACCAGCATAACAGCTGAGGTCACCAGGTCTAGTCCTGCAGAACTAGCCTGGGCCCAATAATATCTCATCAATAATATCTCATCATCTCAAATCCGTATCCAATGCATATGCCATGCTTATGAATGCAATATTAATATAAACAATTACCAAATATCATTCTCATGTAAATCATGCTCAACATCCAATATATACAATTCAACACCCATTCATAACACATCATAGAGTATAGTACCAGTGTATCCTACCTGGATAGCAATATAATCCAATCATGCAGCTAACATCCAATCAGTAGCTTCACCCATCACATACTCAACACCTAATACAATAATATACTTAATTACTAACTAATATAATTACGCAACCAACATAATATATCAATCATCCCAATTAATTACTCAAATATTATATTACGCATAACGAGACCGTATAAAACATGACTACTTCAATTAACTTAAACAACTTGTCCTTATTACTCTTATAACCAACTTCAATTAAATAACGAACATTGAAAACAGAAACGAATTATCGATAACCGTCACAATCTTGTATAAAAATTTACTTCACAACTTATATAATTAACTATCGTAAGCAACATTTTACTAATAATAACAATAACAACAATATAACCAATAATAACAACAATACTAATAACAACCCCTAGCAAAATTAGTAATAATAATAACATATAATAATAATAAGAATAAATAATAATAGAATGAATAATACTAATAATAATAATAATAATACTACGGTCAAAACAACATCAAACACTAATAATAATAATAATATAATAATATAATAATAATAATATAATAATAATAATAATAATATTGATAATAATATTGATAATGACAAAAATGATAAAGATGACAATCAGAAAAGGACAAACCCCACCTCACGCTTTCTATGACACAAAACAGCCAAAAAGAACGCAACAAAAACGTATCGTACCCACCAGACCACTACAACGAACACCCTAACAAACAGTCCCCTCGGCACCAACCGCTACCCCTGGCCTCCCCACAGGCACCACCAGGCTCGCCACTGAGCCACGGTGGTCCCTGGAAGGAGGTCAGTGGCCATTATAAGCCACCCACGACGCCAAAACCCGTGTACAAACCCAGCAACACCAGTTACTTTTCCGTTTGCTCCTACAACCACCCTGGACAAAACCCCCTGTACCGGCGGCATTCACCACCACGACCCACTGTTGTAACCACCTTTCAACTCCCCGGACAACCACCAGTAAAACACCCTTACTGCCCAAAACATTCGTGCATAAGAACACCCTCGAAATCCTACCCAAAACCGCACGAAAAACATTCTGTTTTGACAAACCATTTTACAGCCTCTGACCTTGCGACAAAACACTACAATCGACGGTCAACGGTGGTCAAAGACATCATACTTACGGTCAAGACACGATCAGTACACATCATAGATTAATACTACAGAGATTCCAGGCATTATAAACATGATCATACTACTAAAATTACATTCGAAAACAGCAGAAAAATAACGAAACAGAGAAGTGTTTGCGTGTACCAGTTTTCAAAGGCAAAACGAACCACCCTAAACAACCCAGAACCACCAGACGGTCCCTCCTCCTTGAACTCTGATGTGACGGCTGGATGTGGGTGTGAGAGAGAGTGACGTTGTAGTTTAGGGTTAGGGTTAGGAGAGTGTTTTATAAGGGCTGGCAGATAGATTATGTTGGGGTGTGAGTATGGGTTTTTGCGTGAATGGTGATGACGAGTTGGGCCTTTGCAGCCTTGTCACGCATCCCAAGGCCCTAGAACACATATCGATTACAAATACACATACTCGACTCTTTACTAACCCATGTAACCCGTAAGTAGTTATCGATTACGGACGCTTAACTAATCATAAACACGTTGACATAACAATTAGATATTTAGAATAAAACGTAATAAAATACGGGGTATTACAAGTAATATTACATCTCAGTTTCTGTCTGAACATGGAATCATGCATCAAACCTCCTGCTTTCATACTCCTCAACAAATGGTACAGTGGAAAGAAAACACAAACATCTTTTAGAAACTGCTAGAGCTTTGAGTTTTCAGTCTAATTTACCTATTAAATATTGGGGAGAATGTGTTTTAACTGCTACTTACACATTCAATAGGTTGCCTACCGAAATCTTAAATAATTTGTCTCCTTATCAAATCTTGTTTGGCAAAGAACCTGATCTTAGTCACATGAGATCTTTTGGTTGCTTGGTGTATGCATCTTCTCCTAACCTGGTAGATACAAATGATCTCCTAGAGCTATTCCTCGTGTCTTCTTGAGTTTGATAAAAAGGCATTTATCGTCGGTCGATAAAACAATAACGACTGAAAACAGCCGGTATTTTTTAATCAGTCTGTAATTTTACCCACGACATAGAATCGATCGCTAATTACTATAAATCGGTCGGTAATTTTACCCGTCGACATAAAATCGGTCGCTAAGTACTATAAGTCGGTCGGTAATATGAAATTTACTAACGGAAATTGGTGTCGTCGCTAAATGATACTATATCGGTTGGTAATGATATTATTATGAAAATCAAATCCGACCATCCTCTTTTCGTGGTTCACTTAGTAAATTAAAATTGATCTTTGCAAAAAAAAAAAGAGAAAATTAAAAGTGATAATACAAACACAATAACTAAAAACTCAACCATCTATCGTCGCCGAGCATCCACGACAACCACTAACCCGCCGACTCGACGACCTCACGCCACCCTCTGAACACCGCCAATCACCTGCATGCACCCGCTGACCCGCCGCCGCTGGCTGCCGAATCATAATCCTTTTTTTTTTGTACTATCTAATTCGTAATTAGATGTAGGTAAGTTTTTTACTTGTTTTATTTTTTTGTTTTATGTTTAATTATTGTTGTTTACATCTAATTTTCATTAGCAATTTTAGCATTTGATTAGTATTATCATTTGAATGTAATTTCGGAATTAGCTAAGTTAGGGTTAGAATTAGTAGAAAACGCTGTTTTTAATTTGATTGGTTGATAGTGATAGATATTTGATGTTGTTGGTATATTTCAGAATTTGATGCTTTTGTAATTATTTCGTCGCATAAACTATTGCTCTAAGTAATGAATCGTCATCTTTAAGTTATACGGAGTATAAGATGAGATTTGTTTGATAAAATTGTTTGAGGCAGTGGAGCAATTTGCTAAGTGTAAAGAGCTTTCACCTAACAAATTTGAGATTAATGGGTACTTAAAAAATTCATTATCTAGGATAAAATTGTTTAATACGGGTTCTCATAACATACATCATCACAAGTTTCAATTCACGTTAAATTTAATTGAATTGAATCGAATATTCGAATATAAGTCATCCTCTTATTACCGAACATCTTCCCACAACTTATTTCATCATTATTAAGTCTGATTAATGATGTTGCTAATGTTTCCGAGTGCATTTGTGCTAATGGCGTGTTCCATATTTTTGAGCGGCTGGAAACCATTGCCAAGTAAGTGCTACACTGTTAATCGATACTCACTATTTTCAGTGATTAAGGGCTTGTTTGGTTACCCATTAAAATCATGGGATGTTGAACTTCCTGGGAAGTGTAAAATCATGTTGTTGTTTGGTTGCCAATATCATGGGAAATAGAACTTCCCACATGAATTTACTTTCTCCATTATGTGGGAAGTTACTCACCAAGTCCCCCCTGGTCAATAGAACTTCCCGCATGAATTAACTTCCCATATGCGAACCAAACACTTTTTGCGAATTCACATGAATTGGAAATTCATGTGATCTTAAAGTTCCCGGGAACTTTAATTCCCCTATGTCAACCAAACAAGCCCTAAATATCAATTGAAGTTTGCGGTATTTACTACTTCGTACTTCATTAGATTACTACTTCGTATTAAATATGTAGGATAACCCTTAAATCATAACTACTATAAAAAAAAAACTTTACTTCTCTCTCCAAAAATCCCGTCCCCAAAACTCCAAAAAATTAGTCCTCAAAATCCCTAGAAACCCCTCCTAAAATATCTTCTTCGTAACTTCCACCTTCCCATCAACCCACCTCCCCTCCTCAACCTGCTCCGTCGCCGGAGATATGGCCGTTGTGGCCTATCTCCGGCGATGTTTCCCATGTCAATCTAATTTCTAATCTTTTAATCCAATTTTTTCATTTATCCTTTTAAGATCAAATCCTTCTACATTCTCCATGGTCATGACGATCGGTCTGCTTCTATCCGTTTTCCCCTCTTGCCGCCTTTATAATCATCTGTCTCCTTGCATGCATCAAGGCGGACCTGTGTTGGTCCTTGGCGGTGGCTTTTTTTGGCTCCTGTCCGTCTCGATTTGGGTCTATCAATGACGTTCCCGTCCATCCGGTCCTTTGTCCTGTCACCGTTAATTTGAGTCTATCCCAGGGGTGATCCCCCCATTTCCCCCACCCCTGGTTTGGATTTTTGTTGTTGTCTATCTATGTTGTTGAGTATAGCTCTTCCGGTCATGTCGACGTTTGTTCTATGTGGTCATGGTTTAGGTCCGTTATGGTGATCCCCCCATTCCCCCCACCTTTCGGATCTATTTCTTTTATCATTTATGTTTGTTTGTGTCGTTTTTGTTAAGTTTGGTTTGCATGTAATGTGGTGGTCCTGGGAAGTGTCGTTTGGTGAATCGGGTGTCTTTGATCCGTCGAGTGGTTGTGTTGTTGGTTCGTCATCTTCTGCCTTTGTTGCATGCGCGAGTCTTTGGTGATTTTGTGTCTTTTGCGGTTAGGGTCCTTTTGTCTTCGGTGTCTCGGTTGTTTGGTTGTGGTTTGGGGACCTTTTGCTGACATTTCAGGGTGTTTCTTGGGTTTTTTCTTTCTTTGGATCGATGAAGTTGGGGCTTTGATTCTATTTTTGGATTGTGTGGGTGTGGGTTGGTTTGAGTTGGGTTTTTGGTGTGGTTGGATGGTATGGAGGTGGTGGTTTATTTTTAATCGATGTCATCACTAGTTAATTTCTTGTCTTGTTTTTATGTTCAAATAATCTTCTTATATAGGAGTCTTCATTGTAGTTTTGGGGCTCTTCCGAGGTTCTTGATTGGAAGATTTATTGAGATGAGCTCTCTCGTCCATTTTCTCAGTTTACTTGATTCTCTAGGTTGGTCTTTGGGCTGTTGGGGTCAGTTACCACGGTGTAGGAGATTCTTCTCCGCTGAAGACAAGCTTGTTCGACTCGCTCTTCCCCTTTTCTTTCTACGCTCTTGTGGCGTAAGTGCACCTGGTCTGTGCCGTTGGCCTATGAGATTTGTTAGTAATGCTGTTGACATGGATGTCGCCGCTTGGATTCAAACTAATCTTCATCAACTCGGCCTTGTTACTCCTGTTCGTTTTGTTGTATTTTTAATTTTAATTAATAGTTATGTAGTCTTTAAACTCGGCTTTGGTGTACTAGTGTTGCAAGTCGAGCTTCTAGTACAACTTAGTCGACTAGTTTGTTATGTAACTTTTGGGGTTCTATAATCACCCTTTTTACATCTGTCAAAAAAAAAAAAAAAAAACCCTTAAATCATACCTTTCATTATATAAGTTTGAATTCGTAAACCAGAATTTTTTAGAAGTATTAATTAAAAAGTTTACGTACTAGTTAAAAAATAATCACAATGTTAATGCTTTATTTAATTATACCTATAACTTTGCAGTTTTTGTGAATATTTTAAATTCAAATATAATCACAATATTTCACATAACTAGTGTAATAGTATAGCAAAAATAATGACATTTAAGTGTAAAATTTGAGTGAAATTTTAATTTCTTATGTTACCGTCTCATAATTTGAGCAACACAATATTATTAATACCATGCATTTTTGTTTTTAGACCATCCCCAAGCAAGTGTCATCTTAATTAGGTCAATACATATTTTTACTCTTAATTACACTTAATTTATATTGACCCATTTTCACCCTCTCAAGCAAAATGTCACCCACCTAGGTCATCAACCCAATTATTTTTTACTTTCCAACATTTTTAATTATTTTCCACATTTTTTACCCCACTAAAAAATTCATCTCTCTTACTTTATCAATTACTATTACTATATTTTA